>JARWLC010000001.1:134728219-140428219 GCA_033318265.1 Phyllotis vaccarum | reverse complement strand
TTTTGTAGGTTTAATGGCTTGATTATTATATGACAAGCAGATTTTTTTGGGGGTGGGGGGAATCTAGTCTATTTGGTGTTCTGTAAGCTTCTTGTACCTTTATAGGCATTTTCATCTTTAGGTTGGCAAAGTTTTCTTCTGTGATTTTGTTGAATATATTTCTATGCTTTTGAGCTGGTATTCTTTTTTTTCTTCAATTCTGATTATTCTCAGGTTTGGTCTTTTCATGGAGTCCCAAATTTTCTGGATGCTTTGTGTTATGACTTTTTTGGTGTTAGTGTTTTCTTTAACTCATGTATATGTTTCTACTATTGAATCTTCCACTCCAGAGATTCTCTTTCCAATCTCTTGCATTCTGTTGGTTATGCTTGCATCTGTAGCTCTGATTTGTTTCTTCAGGTTTTCTATTTCCAGCTTTGCCTTGGTTTGTGCTTTCTTTACTCCTTCTATTTAAAATTTTAATTCCTGGAATGATTCACCTGTTTGTTTTCTTTTCCTTGGTTTTCTTTATTTTCTTTCAGGGATTTGTTAATGTTTTCCAATATTTTGTTTGTATTTTCTAAGGGTGTTTTCTTATGTCTTCTTCCAAAGTTGTTTTTAAGGTCGTTTCCTTCTATTTCCTCTTCATTGTCATGCTTAGGTCTTGATGTTGTAGACCACCAGCTTCTTCTGGTGTTGTCTTTTTTTGTTTTTTATATTGTTATATGTATTCTTGCACTGGTGTCTACCCATTGTTTCTTCAGTTCACTCTTAGTCAACTCTTGGTCAGCTCTTAGTAAGTTGTCAGCCCAGGGGCTGAGTGTTTCCAGTAACTGCAGGGGCTGCTCTTAGCCAGCTCTTTGTTGGCTGTAGGCCAAGGATCTGTGTGTCTCTAGTTGTTGCGTGGGTTGTCTTAGTTGGGTTTTAGTTGGCTCTTAGTCATCCGTGGACCAGGAGGCTTTGGAGACTCCAGTTGTCAAAATGTGATGACACATTTTGTGACCATTTGTTGTTAATTCCTTTTTTAAATTCCTTTTTTCTTGTTGTTTGTGTGTGTGTGTGTGTGTGTGTTATATGTTTCTATTATTTGCAGTTTTGCTGGTGTGAGATTATTTATTGCCTGTATTTGTATGGACATTCATTTCCTTAGGTTGGAGTTTTCCTTCTAGTACCTTTTCTAGGGATGGATTTGTGTATAGATACTGTATTAATTTGAATTTGTTATAAAATATTTTGTTTTTCCATCTACAATTATTGAAAGTTTTGGTGGATATCATAGTCTGGTCTGTAATTTGTTGTCTTGTAGAGACTGTAAGACATCTGTCCAGAATCTTGAGCTTTTAAAGTTTCTGTTGAGAAGTCATGCATAATTTTTATATATATTATATATATAGTTTATATATATGTATATATTATTTGACCTTTTCCTTTTGCACCTTTTAATATTATTTATTTGTTCTGTATATTGATTTTTATGTGTTGTGCTTACTTTTTCTGATACAACTTTTTTGATATTATGTAAGCTTCTTGAACCTTTATATGCATTTTCTTCTTCAGGTTAGACAAATTTTCTTCTATGATTTCGTTAAATATATATATATATTTATATATATTTGGATTTTGAATTTGGACTCTTCTTCTCTTCCTATTACTCTTCGGTTTGATCTTCTCATAATGTTTCAGGTATCCTTGATGGTTTATAGTAAGAATTTTTTACATCTAGTCTTTTCTTTGAATGATGAATCTGTTTTACTGTATCCTCAATGCCTGAGATTCTCTTCTATCTCTTGTATTCTTTTAATTATGCTTGCATCTATATTTCCTGTTCACTTACTCAGATTTTCTATTTCCAGAATTCTATCATTTTATATTTTTTTATTGCTTTTATTTCCATTTTCAGGTCTTCACCTATTCTTTTATTGGCCTTTTGGGACCATTCTTTAAGATATTTATTGACTTTCTCCATTTTTTGTTCATCTTTTCTTCAATTTCTTTAAGAAATTTCTTTCATTTCCTTTTTAACAATATCTATCATTTTTACCAAGTTGGTTTTAAGGTCATTTTCTTGTGATTCAGCTGCTATGGAATGTTCAGGTCTTGTTGTTGAAGGATAGCTTGACTCTGGTGGTGTCATATTGCCATTTCTGTTGTTGATTATATTCTTACATTAGCATTTATGTATCTGGGTATGTGATGATTATAGGTCTAGGTATTGACTTCTGAGTTTGTCTTTGTTGGATATGCATTTCTTTTCCTTGATTTTTGTTTCTTCTCTGGTCTTCGGGCCTAAGTAGCCAAGAGCTTTGGTAAGTAGCAAGTCTGTGTCTCTCCTCTTTTTTTTTTTTTTTGCCTGTAAGACCTCTGGGGGTTTGGGAGCCAACATTACCTCTGTGGTTTTACAAATCTATGTGGCCTCTAGGTATCTGGTTACTTGCCTGATCTGTAGGAGTCCTAGTATGGAAGTCTACATAGTGACTCAGTTTCTCAGAGTTACCCAAGAGTCCATTTTGATTTACAGAATAATAGATTCACATACTCTTGAGTTCAAGAGTGTTCAGCTTGCTCATTTGTTCAGCCTTGATGACTGTGGGTCTAGTCTGATTAACTCCTCAGAAAGAATTTATTATTTAGCTAATACAAGATGCTTGCGCTAGCAGAAAGCACATGGTATGATAATATAGCTGCCTGCTGTCTGATTCAAGTACAATACAGGGTTTTCTCAAGATAGTGCCTGACTGTGCTGTGCATTGTTTCACTTCTGGATTTCAATTTGCATATAAGCAGACTCAGAATTAAACTTGTAGTTTCTGTCAGCCCTCTCAACTCTGTTCTACATCCTTATCTTTTCTTCATCTACACCCCTCCCCCCCTCCAGTAACCCAATGACTCATTGGCTAGTTGATATAGCCTGGTCTTTGGTACAGCAGAAATTGTCTGCCAAGACTGTAGGTTGGGATATGGAGTGAAGTTAGGGGCTGTTAGACAGCTTTAGGCAGTGTAAATTCAGTATGAGAAATGACTTACCTTGGATCCCTAGAACTGGCCTGGCCTTGGGTAAGGCAGAAATTTTCTGCTGAAGTTGTGGGTTGGTATATGGAGCTGAGAAGAGGGGGGTATGTTGAGATTGTAGATCAGGCTTTAAAAAGTGTTAGTGAGCAGTGGGAGGTATCTTACTTTGGGTCCCTAGGACCAGCCTGGCCTCTGGTAAAGCATTCAGAGTTGTGAGCTGGACTATGTAACCCAGAGGAGAGGAGCTGTTGGGGAATGTTGGGCAGGTTTTAAGCCCTCAGATTTGTTTGTTTGTCTGTTTCTTTCTTTCTCCCTCTCTCTCTTTCACATACCAGCCACAGTTCTCCATTCCTCCCCTCATCCTCCCCACCTCTCATCCACCCTCCACCCACTCCTCAGAAAAGGCAAGGCCTTCTGGCATATGAAGTTGAGGCAGGATCATGCCCAGTTCCTCTGCAAGGCTGAGCAAGGTGTCCCTCCATAGGAAATGGGCTCCCAAAAGCCAGTTCATGCACTTGGGATAAATCCTGCTCTCACTGCCAGAGGACCCACAGACTGCCCAATGCCACCCACATTCAAAGGGCCTAATTTGGTCTCATACAGGTTTCCCAGCTATCAGTCCAGAGTCCGTGAGCTTTCACTAATTTGGATTAGCTGTCTCTGTGGGTTTCCCCCATCATAATTTTGACCCCTTTGCTTATGTGATCTCTCCTCCCTCTCTTCCACTGGACTACAGGAACTGGCTAAGCTCCTAGCTGTGGATCTCTGCATCTGCTTCCTTCAGTTACTGGATGAAGGTCCTATGGAGATAATTACGGTATCCATCAATCTGATTACAGGTGTTGCAGGTTTATGGCTTTAATCCCAGCACTCAGAATCCCACGCCTTTGATCTCAGTACTTGGGAGGTATACATATTTAATTTCCACACTGAGGAGTAGAGGTAGAAAGTGATATGCCTGGGCAGAGAGAGGAATATAAAGTGGGAGCAGACAGGAGCTCAACCCCCTTTCATTCTGAGAAGTCTGGAGGTAAGAGATGGCTGTGGCTTGTTTCTTTGTCTCTTTGATATTTCAGCATTTACGCCAATATTTGGTTTTGGGTTTTTATTTTTAAAACCAATTAGGGTTTGCTCTACAATCTGCAAATAATAAAAATTGGACTTCTTCATTTCTAGTTTTTATCCCCTAGATCTCAGTTTTTTGACTTATTGCTCTAGCTCAAGTTTTGAGTCCATTATTGAATGGATATGGAGAGAGTAGATGGCTTTGTACTGTTCCTGATATTAGTTGAACTGTTTTGAGTTTCTGTACATTTAGTTTAATGTTGAGTGTCAGCTTGCTGTATGTATATTGCCTTTATTATGTTCAGGTATGTTCCTTGTGTTCCCGATATTTCCAAGACTTTTGTCATGGAGGGGTGTTGGATTTTGTCAAAGGTTTTTTAAGCATCTAATGAGATGATCACATGGTTTTTCTTTTAGGTTGTTTATATGGTAGATGACATTGACAGATTTTCTTATGTTGAACCACCCCTGCATCTTGCTCCCTAATTTCTTTAAAAAATTTCTTTATTTTCTTCTACTGTTTTGTTGTATCTTCCTGAATTTCTTTAAGGGACTTATAATTCCCTCCTTAATGATCTCTAGCGTCTTCATATAGTTGGTTTTAAGGTCTTTTTCTTATGTACTGCTGTGATGAAATATTCATTATCTGTTGTGGTTGGATTGCTGGACTGTGGAGACATATTATCCTAGCTGTTATTAATTTTGTTTTTACACCTAGCTTTAGGTATTTGGACTGGGAAGATTATAGGTGCTATTTGATTTGTCTTTGCTGGATGGGTGTTTTATTTCTTCTCTGAATTTTAGGGGAGTAAGATGACTGTGTGTTGCCTAGTGGAAAATTCTGTGTGAACTTGATAGGTGCAGTCATTGGGGTTTTCAAATAAAATATGTTTTTGGGTACTGGGAGTTGACACTTAGAAATGGGGATACGCTATGCGACTGAGAGGTTCACTCGAGGGAAAAGTCCAGAATGTTCCACCATAAATGTTCATTTATTCTCCTTGAGAGTATAGATTCAAGAGAGATCACTCCAAAAGGTTTGATATAGTGCCTGCTGAAGTTGGGGACTGGATAAAAGAGGAGGTAAAAGGAGGTTAGGAAGGGAAGGTCTTTGTAATCCACAAGAAATGTGTGGTGGTGGGGAAAGAATGCTGCAGTGGGGGGAGGCTGGGGGATTGGGTTTGGAGGAAGGAGCTGTTGTGTTACAAGGCTCTGATGCAACCCAAGCAGACACAAGCAGTTAAGGCAAGAGTTAATGTGGGCAGCAGGAAAGAAGGCTGAAAGGGGAGGGAATGAGTGATCAGAACAGACTTGGGAGCTGAACTAAAACCCCATGTGTCAGTTGTAGCGAGTATTTAAGCGAAAAAATCATAAACATTTGTTGCCAAGTTACAGTTACAATTATCACCAATCAAGATTTCGAAATTAGAATTAGGGACTTTCTTTGAATGTTCCATCATTGTTAATTGACGTATAGTGCAATCCTTTTAGTCCAGCCAATCAGATTCATTTGGTCTTTCTGTTGTTAGGAGCAGCCATGATGTTTCTAGAGAACTAAGGATGCATAATGACTGTAACTATGGTTTAAGGAGATCAGTCAACTATTGGAAGGTTCCCAGCTCCCCCAAGGCTTGGGAACTTGAACTTTATTTTACCCTACAGGTATATGAAGACTGAAGTCAAAATGGCAGCACTTGAGACAGGGTATTTTTACCTTTTTCCAAGGTTAGCTTTCTGGTTCACTAGGCTGCTCAGCTAGTGTGTTCCTATGGAATGCCTGCTGGTGTTGGAGACTGTGTTACTGGCATGAGTTGGGGAGATGATCTTTGTTATCTGTAGTGAATGAAGTCAGAGAGGAAATTACAGAGATGGAATAGGACTGGGGAATTGGATCTGGAGGAGCAGGAAAGGTGAAGACCTGCAGCCACCCTACCTGCTTCCCTGGCAGGAGTGCTTTTATGTGTTTTTAGAAAAGTTATTGTATGTGTATGAGTCTTGTCTGCATGCGTGTATGTAGACTGTGTGCACACTTAGTTCCTGCATAAGCCAGAAGATGGTGTCAGATACCATGGAATTGAAGTGACAGACAGTTGTTAGCTGTCATGTGGTCTTGAGAACTAAATCCAGGTCCTATGCAAGAGCACCAAATATTTCTATCCATTGAGTCCTCTCTCCAGCTCCCACAACTGATATTTCAATTGAGTTGTTTTCGAGTTCTTTGTATATTCTAGATATTAATCTGCTGTAAGATGTATCACTTATGGGGGCTGCCCCTTCACTTGACTGTTTCCTTTGTTGCACGAAAGCTTTTCAGGTTGATAAAGTCTTATGTGTCAATTGTAGGCCTCTATGCCTATGCTAATGGTGTCCTATGGAGAAAGTTCTTACTTGTGCCTGTAAGTTTATGTGTACTTCCTGCTTTTTCCACTAGAAATTAGAGGGCATCAGGTCATTTTCCACCTGGAGCTGGGTTTTGTTCAGAGTGAGAGTTGAGTCCTAATTTTCTACATGTTGAGATTCACGTATCCCAACACCATTTGTTGAAGATATTGTCGTCTTTCCATTGCATAGTTTTGGTGTCTTTATCAAAGATCAGGCATCTGTGGTTATACAGAGCCCTCTATTATATGCCATTGATTAATGTGTCTGTTTTGTTCCAGTAGGATGGTTTTTTTAATGACATGGCTTCAGGATATAATTTAAAATCAGTATGGTGATACCTTCTGTAGTATTCTTTTTGATCATTTGGCTACCCTTTGTCTTTTATGTCTCCATATAAATTTTGAGGTTTTTTTATGTCTGTAAAATATAGCCCTAGTATTTACTGAAGATTTCATAAAATCTGTAGATTTATGTTGGTACGATATCAATTTTCTCATTGATCCCTCTGATCCATGAACATAACAGCTCTTTTTATTTTCTGATACAGTCCTCAATTTTTTCTTCAATGTTCCGAAGTTTTCATTGTAAGTATTGTTTATTTCCCCCCTCAGATTTATTTTGCTATCTAATAGGATCATTTCCTAGATGTCCTTTTCAGTTTATTTCTCATCAATTCTGATTTTTTTCATGTTAATTTTGTATGTTGACACTTTGCTAAAAGTTTTTTTTAAATCAACTCTAAGTCTTTTGGTGGAATCTTTAAGATGTCTTATATAGTGAATCATGTCATTTGCAAATAGGGCTGCCTTGATATATGGAATTTTTTTTTGTTTATATTTCTTTTCTTTTTTCCATTCTTCCCTTTTGATTTTCCTTCCTTTTTCTCTTAGTCTCTCCTTTTCTTTTGTATTATTGAACTAGATAAGACATCAAGAATTACATCAGATTGGAATGGGGAGGAAGAAGGGACACCCTGTCTTGTTCCTGTCCTCAGGTCCTGTTTTCTTAACCCGTAGTTTAATCATTTTATTTATTTTTAAGTTTCATATCTCCTGTGGACTTCTACACATCTAAATTTATGTACAAATTCACAATTTTATAACATATAAAAATGAAAGCTTCATAAATATTTCTTAAAATATACTAAAGTGATTAAGTGATGGTTTATAGTCAGGATCTGAGATAATTATCTACTTTTAGGAATTAACTACAATGAATTGTTATCAATATTTACAACAAAATAGTATAACATAAATTTTCATTTTTGTTTTCCTTTTTCTTTTGATGTTGTTTCATGAGATCTGAAGTCCTTCAGTTGCGCTGGACAAATCAAATGGACCTCCAGGGAGAGTCTAAACTATGAACACATTTAAAACTATCTAGTGTTTTCAGAATCTTTTGCTCACTGGTCTCTTGGGGTTTGAATAATTAGCTTTATATGTTTTATGTTAGTCTATTATTTGGTACTTTAAGCTAGAGAAACCGGGGAAGCCAGTCTGTGAAGATGCTGTTTGTATTATCCAGGTAAAATGTACACAGATGTTTAAATTATGAGAAATGGGGCTTTATTTGTAGGTATGATTCTTGTTCTGAAATTCCTATGAGCATGGGCCATGCCTAAGTGCTTGTCTTGTGTTTTTCTGAAGCCATGTAGACAGTAACCTGGAAAGGTAACTGAACAGTACAGAACAATAACTATGAAAAAATTCTCGGATGTATTGAAAAATGTTATTTGTATTTGACTTTGAGCTAGAAGAACATTCTACATGAGGAAATGGAAAGGACAATGGAAAATATCAAGAAGCTTTGTAATATTTTGTGTTTACTCAAGGCGCCATTTTTCAAATTTTGTGATGTGCAGAATCTTAATACAGAATGATACAGATCAGACATTAGATTTAATTTTCACATTTCTCCTGTTTTAAAAAGATTTACTTATTTTTATTCTATGCATATAATTTATTTTTTGATTTCGTGTTTGCACCTGTACTATTGTAAGCAGTACCAGAGGAAGCCAGAGGGTGCATTTGGGTCTTTGGAGCCAGAATTACAGACAGATGTGAGCTGTCATGTGGATGTTCACAAACTGAACCCATGTCCTCTGCAAGAGTAGTGAGCGCTCTCGACCACCGAGTCACCCCTCCAACTCCATCTCTTGTAGTTTATAACAAATATTCGTGTTAATTTTACTTCTGAACGGTAAGACAGTTAAAGAGTTTTAAGAAATGGAAAATTTCAGTTTTTCTTGGGTGAGACAAAAGTGAGAGTGAGAATCACAGTAATTAAAATGCACAAGGTCTAGAGCTGATTGAATCTTGGAATGTGAAAGCTGTGGGTGTTGCTTCCTTTCCTTTATTCTCATAAGCAGTTATTTGAAAGGCATACAAAGTCATTTACATTTTCCTCAATAATCAATAAAAATAGCAGTTGTTCTTTGGG
Organism: Phyllotis vaccarum; assembly: GCA_033318265.1. Taxonomy (NCBI): domain Eukaryota; kingdom Metazoa; phylum Chordata; class Mammalia; order Rodentia; family Cricetidae; genus Phyllotis; species Phyllotis vaccarum. The sequence continues at coordinate 140,419,345 of JARWLC010000001.1, read as the reverse complement.
TTTATTTGGATGTAGAACAGGTTTTGTGATAATTTGGAAAGTAAAATTTTAGTTTTCTTGAGGAATAATAAATATTGTATTTATCAAAACAGGAGAAAATATGTACAGTGATAGATAGTTTTGATAGGTGCTTTGTTCAAATCTAGCAGATGACTATAGGAGTACTGATCATACTATCCTGTATTAGGAAAGTTATTACTAAATATTTTCTTTAAGAATTAGAAAATTTTTAAAAACTTAGTTGTCTGAAAATCTGTTTTAGAGAATTCTATATATGACAGATTTAGGACTTCATAAAGATACAGACAAGGGGACTATTCACAACATAAGTCAAAATATTAAATATGACCATTTGTATCATGGACATTATAATAGTTATAAATGAACGTATATAGGATAATAAACAAAAATGATTTTAAAGCCCAACAGACTGTAAGAAAAGATTTAAAGTGACCTGTTTTGGTGTGTTTCCTTTGTGGTGTCTGTGGTTCGTATATAAGTAAACATTATATCCTTCATTCTCCATTTGCAGATGTCTACATGATTCTTTCTTTGGACTTATTTTTGGATATTACTCTGTGTCAAGTGAATCATATCTTGAACTTCATCTGTTTCTAAATTCCATCATATTTTGGTATCATATCATTATACTCTAAATTTGAAACCATTCTTGAGTTTTACCAAGGTGATGGAGACTGGCTGTCCAAAGGTCAAGTTCACAGCAGATAAAGAATCATTGAGAATGCTTACCAATGCTTTAGAACTTGAAAGACGCTTGAAGCACTGTGACTGGTTATAACTATGCAGCGTTTGGAGACTAGTTAAAAACAAGCAATGCAAGCAGAATTAATGGTCTTTACTTAAACTTTTCTTTTCCTCCATAACCACAAACCGTTTTCAAATTTCATTGTTGGTTTAAGATTTTCCATTTAACCTCATTGTCTTTTTCTTTACGTTTATAACGGTTTGTCTTTTACTTTTTCCTCACTTTAGCACTTTGAACAGTCTCCTTTCTTGTCTTTAAATATCTAAGCATGTATACTTTCAGGTTTATTTGAAATAATCAAGACACATCCTTATCTATGTTTCACAAATACTTATACACGTGTTGTGATTCTGAGTTTTAGGATGGATTACAAAGTAACCACTGTAGTCCTTAAATCTATGGGAGCTGTATCAAGTTGAGAAGGAACCCTTAATGAATTACACTTAATTAATTGTAAGTGCTAAGGAGACACACAGAATTCTTTGAAAAAATACATTTAAATTACATTGAAAATAAACTTTGATTACTAAATAACCTGAATAGCATAACATATTTTGAAGAATCTTATATCAAAAGGGGATAGTTAATATATTTTAAAATGTCCTCCAGAAATGGAATTTCATGCTCTCTGTTTTATGATGCAATTTATTCTAATTTGTTCATTCATCTCATGTATTCACAGTATTATGGAAATGCTAGTATCAATATTTTTATTTAAAAGTTTTTTAGATACTAACCACAGTTCCCATTGATCCTCTCCTTCCTCTCACATCCCAGCTTCCCCTCACCTCCCATCCACTCCTCAAAGAAGATAAGGCCTCCCATGGGTGTCAGCAAAGTCTGGCATGTCAAGTTGAGGCAGGACTGCGCCTCTCCCCCATACTAGTATCAATATTAACTATCTCATGTATAACACCTATGTATTAAATAAATGTTATGTTTATACTGTAACACGAAACATTAGCTTTTAAATATATACAACCATTTCTGTAATAAATTTTTCGTGGCTGAACCACGATATTAATTTTGTTTTGTTTTTCTGAATTGAGAGCCCATTTTGTGTCTGCTGCTCTGTTAATCTCTAAGGAGGAGTAGACCTATAATATTTTTAAAGTTGAACATATGCTTTTTATTACAGTCTGGAAACCTTCAGAAGTTTAAAATTTTTCTCGTGACATGAGCTGAGCTCTCCAGGGCAGTGATATTCACCTATGCATCATATTTTATAATAAATACTTACTCTAGTATGTGAAGTCAGGCTTTGAATTGTTGTTTTCTTTACTGAAGGCCATCAACAACTTTGTATAAGGTTACGTTTAAAAATACCTAACCAAAACTTGTTATATTTGAAACTTTGATAAAAGCTCTTTTAACAAGTAAGGAATGGGATTTCAGAGTGTTTGCAATTTGTCATCTTCTGATATATAGTCATGTAAACATTTGCTCATATATCTGTTCATCTTTGGATTAGCTTTAAAGGCTAAATCAAAAATATATTTTCATAACCTTGAGTTATAAATTTCAGGACTATTAAAATAATTATAATAATTTTCAGTGTTTTCTTCTGCTGTTCTTCAGGTAGCATTGCAAAGAACATCAATGGAAGGAACAAATCACTCTATGGTGTCAGAATTCATGTTTGTGGGACTCACTAACTCCTGGAAGATGCAAGTACTTCTCTTTGTGTTTGCTTCAGTGTTTTATATGGCAAGCATGATGGGAAACTCACTCATCATTTGCACAGTGGCTTCTGACCCTCACTTACATTCTCCCATGTACTTTCTGTTGGCCAATCTCTCCTTCATTGATTTAGGTGTTTCATGTGTCACTTGTCCCAAGATGATATATGACCTCTTCAGAAAGCGCAAAGTCATCTCATTTAGAGGTTGCATCACTCAAATCTTCTTCATCCATGTCATTGGTGGTGTGGAAGTGGTGTTGCTTATAGGCATGGCTTATGATAGATATGTAGCCATATGTAAACCTCTCCATTATTTGACTATTATGAATGCCAAGATGTGCATTTTCATCTTAGTGTCTGCGTGGGTGGTTGGCCTTATGCATTCCCTAGTTCAATTTGTTTATATAGTGAACTTGCCTTTTTGTGGACCAAATATTTTGGACAGCTTTTACTGTGATCTTCCTCGGTTCATCAGACTTGCTTGCATGGATACTAACCAATTAGAATTAATGGTATCAGCCAATAGTGGATTTATATCTGTAGGCTCCTTCTTCATACTGGCCATATCTTATATTGTCATAATAGTAACTGTTCAGAAACATTCATCAAGTGGTTCTTCCAAAGCCTTATCTACACTTTCTGCTCATATCTCTGTTGTGGTTCTGTTCTTTGGTCCCTTGATCTTTGTTTATACATGGCCTTCCCCCTCCACACACCTGGATAAGTATCTGGCCATATTTGATGCAGTTGGTACTCCCTTTCTGAACCCTGTGATCTACACACTGAGGAATCAAGAAATGAAATCTGCAATGAAGAGAGTATGCAAACAACTACTGAAATATGGGAAGATCTCCTAAATCATTGCAGTGTGAACATCTGTCACTGAACACAGTTAATTGTTGACTAAATGCAGTGAAAAATTACTTTTATGGATCAGATTTGCTTACATATAATGATATTTGACTGAATTTTGTCTTCTGCTAGGAGAGATATGCAATATGTTCTAGCAGTGGAGAAGCAATTATATATCTATAAAACAAAGATTATAATAATGTGGAGCTCAATTATCAAGGAAGAATTTTTTGTGAAATAAAGTTTTAGTTGTATAGAAGATAGAGGGTACTTTAAGACTTACAAAAAAATGAAAACATTCTCTTTCTCTCTGAACATAAATTTTCTCACATGCAGAACTTTCCGGCAGCACTCCATGATAAATTTACAAATTAATATTGATCTGAGTCAATTTTTTAAATTTTTTGTACCTTGCGTGCACTATAGTCATTTGTTCAATTGTCTGTCATTCAAAGAGTTTAGAATCTTCAAGCATGTACACTCAATTGTCATGAATATAAGTCAACCAGCTAACATTATGATAATCACATTTATTCAAGTTTCCTTATTTCCTTTCTATTTCACATATTCTTTTATTCTTTTTATGTATCTAAGTCAGAGTCTAGCAAAAATATTTGTATGGTATTTTAGAGATGCAGATGAAGTTATAAATTTGTTTTATTTTTATCAACTGGTACAGTGTAGGTAGCTAGGCACCTCACAAACACATTATAGTATGCCAACTCATCACAAACTGTGGAACAAAAGTAGTATTATAGTTTTATTTCCTTTTCTATATTCCCTTTCGATTCCTCCATGTTTTAAGCTAGCTGCAAGTGAATTTTATTAAGATTATAGCCATCAACTACACCATTGAAATTAAAGGCATTGAGCGACCCAGTATTAACTACCCTTCCTCTCTACCTCATGCCCATTTTTCCTTGTTGGAGTCTAGCACCTCTAACTTAGCATATAGATTCCTTGGCTGCTTTGTGGGTTACCATTAGAAAAATCTATTTCCTGTAAGTAATCTTTTATTGTATATAATTTATATATTTTCTACTTGACTGTTTAAGTTGTGGGTGAGATATAACCTAGGTATCTGCTATTTTAATAATTTGTGGGCTCATAGAACACTTCATTCATGCTACCTTGTACTTACACAAGGTACTGTTTTATGAGGGGATATATTTTATACTAAATGAACATAACACAAACTTCACAGGTCTACGTAAGTGCCCTATGACAAGCAATTGAGTTTTCAGATTTAGTGATGTAATTTACAATGGTAATTGCAGCACCAGACCCCAGGGAAATGTGCTCTCCAACAGAACATAAATAATATCCATGATAAACTACAGAAATAGCTGTGGTAATCTCTTATTTACACCTTTCATTGTCTCACCCTATTCTGGAACTATAGATTTGACTTTTGATTCCAGAAATATATAGAGTTATGTAGCTGTAGAAATGACCTTTCTGTTTTCTGAGTTTCTTTACAGTCTTCTTGTGTTTTCATAAATTTTCTTCAACCTACAGAAATCTTTCAGTTAATTGTCCTGTTTTACTCGTTACAATAGGGTGTCTGGATCTTGAATAATTTCTCATAACACTTACAACAATGAAAAATGAGTCAACACATTTTTATTAAGGTAAATACAAATAATATAAATGTAAGGCCCAAGAAAGACCTAGAAGAGTACATTCTATTTGATGCCATCTGAAATAGTATAGGCAGAGACCCTAAGTTAAGGACCACCATAAAAAGTGGTGCCTTTGCTTGTGATGTAGTTTTAATGTGAGAATAGGACACTAAGGAAACAAGGCCTTCTAAACACAGCAGGACTGACACACACGTGAATTTACAAAGACTGGCAGTGTGCACAGGGCTTGCATAGGTTTGTACAAGATGGAGTCACAACGTTGAGAGCCCAGAAACTATCTCCAATTGATAATCACTCATAAATGAAAAGTGAGCTTTCTCTGGTGGAATCTCACTAGGTACAGAAACCTCTCTTAACTTTTTCCTGCCCCACAGTAGGTGGCCAACACAAAATGAGCTCTTGGCATTTTTGGAGGTTCTTCGTCTCCTAATGCTTTACCAGGGTTTTTTTAATTTTTATTTTTTAAACTCATAGGTCCTTTACATATACGGTTTCTGCTTTTGTTCTTTTGTGAGGATTTTTGTGCGAGTGAGTGCCTCTGTCTCTGTGTCTACATGGACTTCCTATGCCTTTTCTTTTTCCTCTGCTTGTCTTTCGGTTTTCCTTATCTTTACTATATTATTGTTATCATTATTATATGCCTGTTTGTATTCTAATGAGGGAAGAAAAGTGTGGATTTGGGTGGCTGGAGAAGGGGGGAGGTTCAAGGAGTAGTTGAGAAAGGGAAAGAATAATCTGAATATATTTTATGGAAAACTATTTTTATAAAAGTAAAAAGAGAATAGATTGATAAAACGCCATGCATATTTAAGATAGACTTGAAAAGCTTAAAATGTTGCTGAATGATCGTTGTTGCTATAAATCATGTGGTGATGATTTATGGAGGATTATGAACTTTCAGAGTATAACTTGCCCGCATTAAAATGAGACTTTCATTTACCATAAAACATTGGATACATCCTAGTGGTTTGCAGAGGAATTGAAAGCATATGTGTGGGACACAGAGAGCAATGGCTTTAGAGGAGACTCTGGGAGAAGTCAGATGTTCTTGCCCTGCATTTGCAACCTTAAAGGCGGTGTTACGAGTTAAGGTGCTGTTTTTGAAAGTAAAATTTATATGTTTGGACAATTGTATCATGATCTATGGTCCTCTTATTTTTATAACCCTAGATTAAATTATTTCAATTATTTCCTCATGAAGTAGCTTTGGATTACTATTTCAGCTGTTTTCCTGTTTTTGTTTTGTTCAATAAGAATTCATTGAATGCTTAAATCTCAACAGAAACTTGTGGATATACAGTTATATAACGCAGTGCTCCTTCCCTGGAGAAGTTTCTATTCTGTAGAGCAATAGCATGGGATCAGAGTCTCAGTGTCACGACGTCACAGTTTAGTGTGGTAGAGAAATATAGACAAGAAGCCCATAGACTGGAGCACAGTATTTTATATCAGTGCATCAAGTTATCCAAGACATTTTCGAAAAATACAGACAAAAGCCTTTAACATTTTTCAAGAAAATAAGTTCAACTATGTGAGAGTTGTAATTTCCAGAGACAAAAGATATGAATTAGCTTAAACAATTCTAAAAGCTAAACACCAAATTTACAAACAAATTTTAGAATTTATCAACCACAGGAAACTATCAATGAAAATGAAATAAGAAAGTAGGAAGAGATATGATTGAAGACAAGAGACTGTCGTTAAGTTTCCTTCTAACATTCTCAAGGGGTCAAAATTCTACTTCTCCTTCAATATCCACCTCAGTGTCTCTTTCTAAACAGCTCCCTCAACACTAAGAACTAAAGTCACAGCTTCTCATCTCATCATTTTCCTCTTGCTTCTCACATAATATATTTTTGGTTGAGAGCCTAGCCTTTAATGGCTGAGCCATCTCTCCAGCCCAGCTTCTCACATAACATAAAAGAAACAAATTTTCCTACACCTGATGAAGCCATTGTTCAAATTAAAGGGAAGATAGTTTATTATCCTTGAGTCTTACTCTGTATCCCAGTGGTTCTTAACCTTTAATACAGTTTTTCTTCATATGTGGTGACTCCCAAGTATAAAACTATTTTCGTTGCTACTTTGTAGCTGCAATTTTGCTACTTTTATGAATCATGATGTAAATATCTGATATACAGGATGTACAAACTGAACAAATTAAAACACAGTGATTAACCACAAAGCAATATGTAATTATATACTGTAAATATTTATTTATAATTATAAATAAATGAGTATTTTTCATGAAGCATAACATGAATAAAAGTCTTTATGTAACAACAATAAAGGACCTTGCTTCATTTTGTGACAAGATATGTAAAAATCATTTTCAGAACTAAGGTTTAGATTGCCTTTTTCTCACCAGATCAGAAATTCTCTGGGAAATATTTGCAAGAGCACAATGAAGACTTCCTTCCATAAGTTTACTTTTGTGTTTACGCTTGGTATCTAACAAGCTGGAAAACCCTGTCTCATAAAGATATGTTGTTGGAAATAGAAGAGGGCACAACATGATCTCAAAGAAACGATATGACAGCAAACTGGCTCAGAATTTTCCAGCTGCCACTGTGGAGAAATCTGTTTTTGCTGTATAATTGTTAAGTCCAGTCAACTATTTTTGTGCTGCCTCAGGAACATCTTCAAATTTGTGAATGGGCTTCTGGCAATACAAATGGTGTGTCAGGTAGATTTGGAAAGCGCTATAAAATTATTCTGCATTCATGGGCAAGTGTTCTTCATAGAAGTTATCATTGGGATGCATTTGTCTGGTTCAGTGTCATGTTCCTCAAAGATAGCAGATAAGGTAGGCAACATGTAAATTCTATTTTCCCCTCTCCCCCTTTTGTTTGCCAAAGCTGAAGTTTTATTTTGAATGATGGAATCTTTTCAGACAAATTGAGGCTTTGGCATTTGAACCCCACAGTGACAAATTTAACTCGTTCAAGATGGCAAAGATGTCCACCAAGTAAGCTGTTTTTTGCAATTCACTTTCATTACTAAACAGTATGTTGAACTGTGGTTTTGCTTTCTGATTGAAGAACATAGTGAGTTCACCATGAAGCTCAAAAACATGTTTTCAAACTTCTTTCAACAACCATCTCACTTCAGTGTGAAATAGCAGAGCTTTGTTGGGTACGCTCAACTCATTGCACAATTGTGAAAACAGTTGACTCTTTAGAATGGCATGAGCAGTATGTGGAGCCACGAGGGGTGGGATCAGACTGTTCCTGCTCATGGGCTGGCACCTTGGAGCCCATTCCCTATAGAGGAACACCCAGCCCAGCATTGACTTTGGGATGGGCGGATCGGACTTGCCTGGAGTGCATGTGCCGGGCTGGCCTGGCCCACCTTGGGACTTCTCACTCTTTTGGGGGAGGGGATGGGTGGGTGGGGAGGGGCAAGGCTGAAGACTGGCTGGGAGGGATTGGGAGGAGGGAAGGGAGGATGAGCAGGGGGATATATTGATGGAGATGACATTTTTTATTGAAAAAATTAAATAAAAAAATAAAGGATTTTTTCTACCCTTAAAAAAAGAATGCTTACCTTTACAAAGCTGACAGAACTTATGACGCTTTTCATAATTTGTGAAACTTTCATGAAATATTTGTGAATGAGATGAATCATGCAGTGAGTTTGAGTGACTTTTGCTGACTCGTTCAGTACCAAACATAAATCCACATCATCATAGCATAGCTAGAGCAGCACCTGTGGAAGTTCCACAAACCTTTCCCCAAGAAATCCAATGTATTAAGTCCACAGAAGGGCAAGTCTACAACACACGCTAGTTGGGCCACTGTGTGGATAAGTCCATGGCTCCAGCCTACTGACAAAATTTAAATGCATACTTGTGGTCTCATGATAACAGTTCAGCACCTTTTATTCTTCTATTTTAGCGTAAACAATGTCAATAATAGGAAAAATGTAGCTTTGAGACTGTCAAGCAAGGACAGTCAGTAACTTTTTTTGAAGTAGAAAACCCATGAGTCAGTCCGATGAGGGTTGCGATCTGAAGGAAATCAGAACCCCTGGGGCAGATTCAGAGATAGCTCTCGTTCATTTAAATATAAAACTCATATCTGAGCTTAAAGATTTCCCGACAGCCAAGGGATCTCTGCAGCAGTCCGTGGTTGATGAGCTCTCCATGGCAGCAAAGACTCCATCCAAAACAAAACCAGCAACAACCATGTGCACAGCACCTGACTTTCATCCACACACACTCTTGTAATCACCACAGAAGTTATTGCCCTTCATAGAGGAATTAAAACCACAGAAGTACAAGTAACACTTAGAACAGTGAGTTGTAGGAACTGACAGTCTTAACAGCTTCTTCAATATATACAGGAGAATGGCCTTTTCTCATGACTGTTCAGTTGTGTGCTGCACCTTAGTGGCTGTCTGGCTGCCTTACAGTGATTCACAGTGTGCTTGACAGACCTAACTGAGAGAAGGCAGGCTTGAGAGAGAAAGCAGCTGCTTTCCTATTGTTTTTCAAATGCATCTATAATTCATTATGGCTCTTAAAAATAAGCATGAAGAAGAAAAGCAATCCATTTAATACCTGCACCTGAGAACATCCTGGTTGTTCCAGGCCACCTTTTCCTGTTTCCACATGAAGACCTTTGGTGTTTCAAAGAGCAGAGTTTTTTTAGCACTCTCTGGTAGAGAGTCAATTCTTACCCGCACTGTACGGCTGCCTCCTATTCTTCTAGCTCCTTAGTTTTGCATCTCAAACTTAGAGTGAAAGAGTAATTTAAGTTCCTGACATTGTGAATTTCTTCATTTTCTTAGTTTATATGTTAAGTTTTTTCTCATTGACTGTAGTTAGACATTGTCTCTGGCACAGGGTAATATTTAATTGATTTCTATAAAAAATATGTTATTAGAAAAAATCTATTCAAAACTGGCAGGTTGGGATGTTAGATATTGTATTCCAATAGGCTATTTTTACATTTGTTACTAGTGCTCTTAAAGGTGTATTTCCAAAGACATAAGCATAGTATACCTTTCTCCTGGTTAGAAGTAGCATTATTTCATGTACAAACATCTACATGAGCACTGCTACTGTGAGAGACACAGCTAATTGGACCACAGAGGAATACTGACCAAATGATACCACAGAGAACTGACATTGCCAACACGAAGTCATTTGTGCACGGGGATTGTTACTGGGAATTCTGGCAAGTCAATGGAGGAAGCTTTAAATGGGTCACACAGGACGGTATGGGAAAGAGACAGAAAGATGTATTATTGTAAAAGACCAAAAGTATCTGCATAATAAAATTGACCAGACACTTAACAGTCAAATCAAAATTATATCCTTATTTTTAAGTATTGATAGGAAAACATACATAACCACATATTCTATATATGTCTAAGTGTGGTGGGATTCAAGTGTCAGCTGATAAGATCTGAGGATGCTTATCCAGGGTCCTGGGCTCCTGAAGGGGGAGTGGCCAACCCCACTGATAAGGGGCAGCCAGGACCCTGGGAGGCCTGTTTTTCTTGGTTCCTGACTGCTGGAGAGACCAGTTTGGCATCCATTGTTCCTCGGGTACTCCAGTCCCTGTTCAGGCACCACTATAAGCTGTTACTTGTATCGTGAGTGTTGGTCTATATTTTAATAAATATTAATCTTGGATTGGTGCATTTTAAGAGAAACTCCGCCTACATCTATGTATAAATTAAAATATAGGTACACCATTACCCCTTTTCATTTCCACCCTTCAGTTCTTCTTCTGTGTCCCCTTATTGGTATAATCCAGAGCCTCTTTTTCTTTGTTGTAGTCACACATACACATATACAGACACACGCACAGACACACACACACACAGACACACAGACACACACACACACACACACACACACACACACACACACAAACTCGCTCAGTCTGTTTAGTGTAACTTATGTGCATATAATTTCAGAGCTAACTATCTGGGGCTCATCCATGGGAAAGGCTATTTCTATGCTCCCAGCTTTCCTTAATTGCCTGTAGTAATTTGTCTACAGTCTCATGTTAGCAGGTTTATTGTTGTATTTGTTCAAGTCTGTTTTGGCATCAACATTATTGAGGTATCATGAGCTAAACTTCCCTGTTATTTCTAGGAGATGGAATATCACTCCAGATTTCCTGGTCTCCTCAGTTTTACAATATTTTTTCCATCCTGCCCCCTGAGCCTCCGGTGGAGAAGTTGTGTTGTAGATACATTAACTGGAGCTTGGCTCCTCACGATCAGTTGTTCTTTGCATTTTAGCCACTAGTGTTTTTTCTGTAAGGAGGGGTGGGAGCCACACTCACTGTTCTGCATCTTATTAACTGCTACTCTTTATACAATGAGGGGGGATGGAATCAGTTCCATATGTTCATTAACAAAATGGCATCAGATATTGTAAATATAATACATATACATAGTATAATTTTTTCAGTAGTAAAGAAAAATCAAATTTGTAAGTAAATGGATGGAATTAGGAAAACTATGTTGAGCTGGTCAGTCTAGGCTCTGAAAACCAAGCAGTGTATGCTTTTTCTTTTTAATTTTTTTTTGTTTTTTCTTTTATGTATATTAGCTTTGAACCTCTAGATTTTTTTTTTAAGTTAGCATACCTAAGGTAGCTGGGAGTGAAAAGAGACCATGACAGTGCATGAACCAGAAGCCTCAAATGGTTCAGCAATAGCAAACTATATGTGATATAAAAAAAAAACAACAACAGAAGTAATAATACTGGAGTGACAAGGTTCAAACATCAAGGGAGGTTGGATTAAGGAGAAAATGGCTGTATGTGAGGAGTTAACCAAATCTCAGGTATATTTGAATGACCCGCATGGAAACCACTACTGTATAAGTTAATTATAAAATGTAATTAGCAAAAAACTTTGAACAGAAATACTTCGCATTTGTAAATGCCCATACATCAGTCATGGGTTATTAAATAAAAATTAGTGACTGTTTCAGGGCACTTCCTCAGGAGCTCTTAGAGAGGAAATTCTCAGAGGCCCACAAAACTATACAGAATAGAGTTACTATCATTGATTGCCTACTGGAACTGGAAAATAAGACTTTATTGCTCAAACTACCACACACACACACACACACACTTAGGTTGCAGAGTACAGAGAAATAATGTTGGAATTTATTTGGAAGCTTCATCCCTTCTGGATTACCTTCATAGAACTGGAAGTTGCTATGTAATAGTCTACCTCAGCTTTATACTTTAATGCTAGAGTACCAACTTGCTAGGCTTCCAGTGATACTGACTTCACTGTTAGGAACCCCAGAGACTTCTGGAAAGATCTGAAGCTTTGTCTGTCAGAGGGAGTTCCTAGCTGAAAATTCATAGCTGGAAAGTCATAGGAAATGATGAACCTGTCACTTTTGCCTTGTTAATTAGATATGTTATCAAACAGTCTCTTACATATTTGTTGATACCCATAGGCCAGAATTGTCCACAACCTTGATCAGCAACAAATACAGATTCATGGCTTCTAGGTAAGAAGTGAGTTTTGAGTGCATAACATTAAATGAAATATTCATATTAAACATAAAGTTTGGAAACCTTCACAGAGGAGGGGACAGAGATAATGTAGAACTAAACAATAGGATAGAGGGCTGGGAAATGGTATCTTATGAGATTCTGATGACTATTGTATTGAATCTATAGATTGTTTTTGGTAAGATTGCCACTTTTACTATATTGATCCTACCTCTCCAGGAGCATGGGAGATCTTTCCTTTTTCTGGTATCTTTTTCTTCAACGATATAAGTCCTTGTGAAATAGGTCTTTCACTTGTTTGGTTAAAGTTATACCAAGATATTTTATGTTATTTATGGCTATTATAAAGAGTGATGTTTCTCTGATTTCTTTCTTAGCCTGTTTATTTTTCGTATATAGGAGGATTGCTAATTTTTAGAGTACTGATTTTTTGAGTTAATCTTGTATCCTGCCACATTACTGAAGGTGTTTATGAGCTGTAGAAGTTTCCTGGTATAATTTTTGGGGTCACTTATGTTTACTACCATGTCATCTGCAAATAGCAAAAGTTTGACCTCTTCCTTTGTAATATATATTTCCTTTATCTCCTTATGTTGTCTTGTTGCTTTAGCTAGAATTTGGAGTACTGTACTGAATAGTGGACAGTCTTGTCTTGTTACTGATTTTAGAGGGATTACTTTGAATTTCTCTTCATTTAGTTTGATGTTGGCTATTGACTTGTGCATATAGTCTTTACTATGTTTAGATATGTTCCTTGTATTCCTGATCTCTCCAAGACCTTTATTATGAAAGGGCATAGATTTTTGCAAAGGCTTTTTCAGATTCTAGTAAGATGATCATATATTTTTCTTTATTTCAGGTTATTCATATGGTGGATGACATTTACAGATTTTTGTACGTTGAAGCATCCTTGCACTTCTGGAATGAAGTTTCCTTGATCATGTGGATGATTTTTTTTTTCTTGTTATGTTCTTGGATTCAGATTGCCAGTATATTATGGAGTGGTTTTGCATTAATGTTCATGAGGGACACTGGTCTGTAATTCTCTTTCTTTGTTGCATCTTTGTGTTGTTTGGGTATCAGGGTAATGATAGTCTCTTAAAAAGAGTTTGGTAATGTTCCTTCTGTTTCTATTTCCAGAACAATTTGAGAAGTATTGGTATTAGCCCTTTCTTGAAATTTTTGTAAAATTCTGTGCTGAAACCATCTGGTCCTTGCCTTTTTTTGGTTGAGAGACTTTTGATGACTGCTACTATTTCCTTGGGGGTGATAAGTCTATTTAAATTGTTTATCTGATCTTGATTTAATTTTGGTAAGTGCTACCTATTCAGAAAATTGTACATTTCATTTAGATTTTCCAATTTTGTGGAGTACAGGTTTTTGAAGCATGGCCTAATGATTCTCTGCATTTTCCCAGTGTCTGTTTTTATGTATTTCCTTTTATTTCTGATTTTGTTAATTTGGGTGCTCTCTCTTTTTGCCTTTTGGCTAGTTTGAATAAAGGTTTCTCTATCTTTTTTTTTTTTTTTTTAAATACCCAATACATTTTTATTTAAAAGTTTTTGGTATTGTTTAACATACACACTACTGTTTCCCTTTGCCTCTCCTCACCCAGTCACCTCCCAGTCATTGCTCCATCCCATGCACTCCTCAGAGAGAGAGAGAGAACTTCCATGGTGAGTTAATGCAGTCTGGTATATGTAGTTAATGTAGAACAAAGCCCCTCCCCCAAGTATCAAGGCTGATTAAGCTGCTCCTCTGTATGGAATGGGCTCTAAATATTCAGTTTGTAGCCTAGGAATAAGTTCTGTTCTCACTGCCAGAGGCCCCGTAAGCTAACTGCCCATTCCATTCAGCTGTTATCCACATTTAGAGGGCCTAGTTCAGGCCCATGGAGGTTCCCCAGCTATCAGTTCCAAGTTAGTGAGTTCTCAGTAGCTCAGGTCAGCTGTCTCTGTGGATTTCCTCATCATAATCTTGACCCCTTTGCTCACATAGTTTCCCCTTCCTCTCCTTTGCCTGGACTAGGAGCTTGACCTAGTGTTTAGCTATGGATCTCTGTCTCTGTTTACATCCGTTTCTGGATGAGGATTCTATAATGACAATTGGGGTGGTCTTCAATTTGACTATAGGGAGAAATCAGTTTAGGTACCCTCTCCACTATTGCTTTGAGTCTTAGCTGAGGTCATCTTTGTGGGTTCTTGGGTATTTCCCTAGCACCAGGTTTCTCTCTAATCTCATAATGGCTCCTTCTATCAAAGTATCTCTTTCGTTTCTCTTCCTCTCTGTCCTTCCCCCAGCTCAAACATCGCATTTTCTCATGTTCTCTTTCCAGCTCCCCTTAGCTCTGCCCTTCATGGTCACAATTTGCTCAGGAGATCTCTATTTCTCCTTCCCAGGGGGGGTCTATGGGTGTTTCTCTTAGGTTCCCCTTTATTACCTAGCTTCTCTGGGGTTGTGAACTGTAGCTTGGCTATTCTTTACTTTAAGTCTAAAATCTACGTATGAATGAGTACATACCATGCTTGTCTTTCTGGGTCTGTGTTACCTCTTTCAGGATTTTTTTCCTAGTTCCATTCATTTGCCTCCAAAGTTCAGGATGTATTTTTTTTTTTAAATTGCTGAATAGTACCCATTGTGTAAATGTACTGCATTTATAAAATCCATTCTTCAGTTGAGGGGCATTTAGGTTCTTTCCAGGTTCTGGCTATTATGAATAATGCTGCTATAAACATAGTTGAGCAAATGACATTTGGTTAAGAATAGGTTTTTCTATCTTGATTTTTTTCAATGAACCAATTTTTTGTTTTATTGATTCTTTCTATTGTTTTGTTTCTATTTTAATAATTCTGCTCTCAATTTGATTATTTTCTGGCATCTATTCTTCTTGGGTGAGTTTGCTTTTTTTTGTTGTTCTAGAGCTTTCAGATGTGCTGTTGGGTTGATAGCGTACAATTTCTCTAAATTCTTTACAATTTAAATTTTATTTTTATTAAAAAATGTCATCTCCATTCCCTCTCAGCCAGCCCTTAGCCTCCACATCTCCCCATCCACCCATCCCCTCCCCCAAAAGGGTGAGAAGTCCCAAGGGTCAGCCCAGCCAGGCACATCCACTCCATCCAGGCAAGTCCGATCCACCCTCCCAAAGTCAATGCTGGGCTGGGTGTTCTTCTATAGGGAATGGGCTCCAAAGTGCCAGTCTATGAACAGGAATACAATCTGATCCTACCCTGGTGGCTCCACACTGCTCATGGCAGTCAATAGCTGCCCACCCCCAGAGGGTTCAGTTCCCCTTCCTGATGGATCTCTAGTGGCCATTCCCAATTCAGTGAGCCTCCCCAGAGCTCCAGCCAGCCATCACCATGAGAACCTTCCTCATAATCCCCATCCCCCTGCCCATATAGACTTTCCTCCCCTGCTCTCAGCTGGACCAAGAGCACTAACCAGTTCTCAGCCATGAATCTCTGCCTTCACCTCCATTCCCTGTTGGATATAGGTTCTGCAATGACACCTAGGATATTTACTCATTTGATTATAGGGGAAGTCCCATTTAGGCACCCCTTCCACATAGTTTGGAGACTTGGCCAGGGACATCCTGCAAGTTCCTGGACATTTCCCTTGTACCCAGTCTCTTTCCAACTCCATATTATCTTCCTCTATCTTTTTAACCTCACTTTGGCTTCCTCTATCTCTCCAAATTCTTTATGTAGGCACTTATTGTTATGAACTTTCCTCTTAGCACTGCTTTAATGGTGTCTCATAAATTTGAATATGTTGGGCCTTAATTTTTATTGAATTCTAGGAAGTCTTTAATTTTTTTTCTTCCTTGACCCAGTGATGATTCAAATAAGCATTGTTCGGTTGTTCCATGAATTTGCAGGCTTTCTGCAATTTGTATTGTTGTTGAATTCTAACTTTAAGCTATGTCGGTCCTGATAAGATAGAATTCTTTTTGAATGAGATTTGCTTTGTTACTGAGCTTGTGGTCAGTTTTGGAGCAGGTTCCATGAGGTACCGAGAAAAAGTTATATCCTCTTGTGTTTGGATAAAATGTTCCATAGATGACTATTAGATCCATTTAAGTCATTACATCTGTTAGTTCACTTCTTTCTCTGTGAAGTTTCTGTCTGGCAGACCTATTCAATGGTGAGAGTGGGGTGTTGAAGTCTTCCACTATTAGTGTGGAGAGTTTGATGCATGATTTAAGCTTTAGGCTTATTTCTTTTACAAATGGAGTTGCCCTTGTATTTGGTGCGTAGATGTTCAGAATGGAGACTTCCTCTTTATGGCTTTTTTCTGTGATGATTATAAAAAATGTATTTTTCTATCTTTTGATTAATTTTAGTTTGATTTCTATTTTGTTAGATTTTAGGATAGTTACATCAGCTTATTTCTTAGGTCCATTTCATTGGTATATTTTTTCCCAACCTTTTACTCTGAGGTGATGTCTGTCTTTGAGGTTGAGGTGTGTTTCTTTTATTCAATAGAAAACTGGATTCTGTTTTTGTCCTCATTCTGTAACCCTGTGTCATTTTATAGGCAAATTGAGTCCATTGATATTAAGAGATATTAGTGACCAGTGATTGTTAGTTGTTATTTTTGTTTTTGTTGTTGGTAATATGTGTATTTCTCTATATTAATATTTATTTGTCATATATCATATAAAGAATTAGTATTTGTTGAGGGATATATTGTATGAAATAAATTAAACTTTAAAATAATTAAAAAAGCCCCATGCCAAACTATTAATCTACTCCCCAAAACAAAAACAACATACCAAACAAACTCAATATTTTCCAAGTCTCGATCAAATCTAGCCACACCACATCAGAGTCCTAAACTAAAAAAATTATATAACTAGAATTTCCTAAATAATATCTAAATCCCACTACATTTCTCCTCTTTGGGGTTAGCTAGAGTGAGGTTTTCTGTTGCCTGTGATTTCATGTGTGTAGCTAACATCTTTGGGCTGGAATTTTCCATCTAGTACTTCTGTAGAGTTGAATTTGTAGATTTTGTATTGTTGAAATTTTGTTTTGCCATAGGATATCTTGTTTTCTCCGGTTACGGTAATTAAAATCTTTGCTGAGTACAATAGTCTTGGCTGGCACTCAAGGTTTCCTGGTGTCTGTAGAACACCTAGAACCTTCTAGCTTTTAGGGTTTTCACTGAGAAGTTGGCTTTAATTATGATAGGCCTGTCTTTATATACTACTTGGCCTTTTACTTTTGCTGCTCTTAATATTATTTTTATTATGTATATTTATTGTTTAATGTTTTGATTATTATGTGGCAAGGGGACTTTTTTGGTCCAGTCTTATTTGGTGTTCTGTAAGCTTTCTGTACTTTGATAGGCATGTTTTTTTTTTTTTTTTTGTTTGTCTTTTGGGGGGGGGGCTTGGGAAAATTTTCCTGTATAATTTTGTTGAATATATTTTCTGTGACTTTGAGCAGTAGGAATATTCTTCTTTGAGCAGAAGGAATATCCTTCTTTTATCTCTGTTAGTCTTAGGTTTGGTCTTTTCATGGTGTCCCTGATTCTCTGGAAGCTTTGTGCTAAAAATTTGGTGGATTTAACATTTTCTTTAATTGATAAATCTATGTCCTCTATCGTATCTTCAACATTTAAGATTCTTTTCTCCATCTCTTGTATCTTGTTGGTGATGGTTGCTTTTCTATTTCCTACTTGTTTACTCAGATTACCCTTTTCCAGACTTCCCTCAGTTTGTTTTTTTTATTGCCTCTATTTTAATTTTCAAGTCTTGGACTATTTTTTTCACCCATTTAATTGTCTCCCCCCCCCCGGTTTTCTTTAAGATCTTTAAAGAAATTCAATTTTTTGTTTGTCTCTTCCTCCATTTTATGAGAGAACCTTCATTTCGTTTTTAAGGATTTCTATCATCTTCATCAAGTTATTTTGAAGGTCATCTTTCTTTGCTTCATCTGCATTGGGATGTTCAGGTCTTGCTATTGTAGAACTGCTAGTTTCGGAAGGTGCCATTTTGCTCTTTATGTTGTTGAGCATTTTCTTACATTGTATCTATTTCTTTCTTAAATCCATACAGGTTGGGTCTGTGTCTCCAGGGAACCCACTTCTTTCCAATATGTCCTAGATTGCTGTTGTTCCTGAATGCTGTGGTTCCCAATTGTTGCAGCTGAGATATGTGACTTTGGTGGACGCTGGTGCTTTGTGGATGTTAGGTTTAAGGTATGAGTAGATTTTTAAAAGTTTATTATTCTGTCATAAATCACATCCTAAAGGCAGTTTCCTCTCCCTCCACTCCTCCCTGCTCACTCCTCCACTCCTTACTACTTATCCCTTCCCTCCTTGACAGATCCACTTTTCCATTTTCCTTCAGAAAAGAGTAGGCTTCTCAGAGATGTCCAGTGAACACAGCATAACATGACACTAAGACTAGGTACAAAATTTCATGTATGATCAAATATTTTGAAAAGCATTTCAAAACAGTCACATAAGATACAATAAGTCTACTAGAAGCTAGAAGTTTATTATCATTTACTTAATATAGCTACCAACAACATTGTTACTGAATCATAACTGATGAATTAGCTTTTATCAGAATCTTAAATTTTTTTTTTTACATTTTTTAGTTTAAGACGTTTTTTTTTTCATATCTATTACTGCTCTTCCTATCTTCCCTACTCCCAGTCCTTCCCAGTCCTTCCCAGTCCTCCCTCAGCCTCCCTCCATCCCATCTGCTATCCATTCCCCAAAGAGGGCAAAGAGTCCCAAGGTGGGTCACTTCAGTCTGGCACATCCAGTTGAGGTAGGTCAGAGTCCCTCATTCCAGTATTGAGGCTGAGATAGGTGTTCCTCTGTAGGGAATGGGCTCTGAGATGTCAGTTCATGCACCAGGAACATAGTCTGATGCGTCTGCAAAAGGCTCCACAAACTGCCCACACAGTTTGACAGCCTTCTACCTTTGAAGGGTTTAATTTCTTTCCATGAAGTTTCCTCAGTGATTATTCCAAAGTCAAGAAGCTCCCAATAGCTTGGGTCAGCTCTCTCTGTGGGTTTCCTCCCCATGATCTGATCCCTTTGCTTATATACCCTCTTCTCTCTCTTCAGCTGGACCAGGAGCTTGACCTGGTGCTTAGCTATGGATCTCTGCTTCTGCCTCTCTACATTGATGGATGAAGGTTCTATAATGAACCCTTATAAAGGGTGGTCGTTCATTTGATTATAGGAAAAGCTATGTTTAGGCACTCTCTCTACTATTGCTTAGAGTCCTAGTCAGGAACATTTTGTGGGTTCTTGGAGGTTTCCCCAGCACCAGGTTTCTTTCTAATCCCACAGTGGCTCCCTCTATCAAGATATCCATTTTTTTCTCCCTCTCTGTTGCCTCTCACTCAACCATCTCCATCTCTCATGATTTTTTTTCTATCTCCCCCTTGCTTGCTCTTCATTATGATCCCAATTTACTCAGGAGATCTTCTCTATTTCCCTTTCCCAGAGGGGGTTTCTGGATGCCTCTCATAAGTTCCTTCTGTTGCCTAGCTGTTCAGAGGTTGTATTTTGCAGCCTGAATATTCTTTGCTTTATGTCTAAAACCCACTTATAAGTGAATACATACTATGTCTATCTTTCTGGGCCTGTGTTATCTCGCTCAGAATGATACTCTCCAAATCCACCCATTTGTCTCCAAGTTTTAGGATGTCATTTTTTTCTGCTGAGTAATACTCCATTGTGTAAATGTACCACATTTTGTTAATCCATTCTTCAGCTGAGGGGCATCTATACTGTTTTCCAGGTTCTGGATATTATGAATAATCTTGATATAAACATAGTTGAGCTAATGCTCTTGGGATAAGAATGTGCATCCTTGGGTATATGTCCAATAGTGGTATTGCTGGATCACTGAGAGGAATTGATTCCAAGTTTTCTCCTCAGAATATTTTACTTTAGATTTTTCTTTTGTAATAGCTTCTAGCTATCTGTATAGGTGAGGATCTTTCCAATTTTATTCCACACTAAATCTAGAGAGACACATAGATTTGTCACCCATACTTAGTAACACATATTATTAAGAAATGGTCAAAATTTTCTTCATATTTTCTTTAATATACATACAAAAATTGTTTTAATAATAATAATCCTCCCTAAAAGCAATTTAATAATACAGCTGTCAAAATTACCAGGGCTTCTCTGAATTTAATAGAATCCATATAAATATTATTTAGACATTAATATGTACAGAGTTTTGATGTAAAATGCCTTTTTTGAGAGTTGTAGTAAAAAGATAAAAATGCTACTTCAAAATTTCTTTATTAAAAAGGTGGAATAACAACTGTCAGGCAGATTAAAAAAGAAAAAACTGTATAGATTCCTGTCATATTATTCACCGCATCTCTGCTGTCAGTACCAGTGTAAATTAAATGTCAGTTCACCAAAAAGAAAAGGCCTTTTTTTCCCCTTTTAAACCTTCCTGATTTCCATAGTCTCATGGATCTCCTAGGATGTACTCTCCTGTCCAAATGAGTGCCTAGCTTGTGCATAGTCCTGGGTTTAATCTCCATTGCGGGGTGGTGTGGTGTGGTGTGGTGGTGGTGGTTTTGGTGGTGGTGGTGTGTGTATGAGTGCATGTATAATCAAAATAAGAAGCCCAAACCAAGAACAATCAAATCAGAGCAGAAGAAGGAATAAGAATTCCAGCAAAGAGGAATTAAGATATCGTTTGCAACTAAGGTGGATGGCTCTGCCAAGTTAGAGACAGGCAGAAGAGCCAGGGTTCTATGGGAAAGAGACAGCCTTAGTCTGCTCTACATGGAGTTTCTCTTTTAATAGCATGGCCTGGAGTTTGTGCCAGAAGCCAGTACTGGTGACTTTGGAGGATATTATGGGGTGGGCATTGGCATAGTTGACACTCAAGAGGAGGCCAGTTCATCTCTTCAAGCTAAGGATGGTCTGATACTGAAGCTGAGGTGTAAGACATCAGTGATTGACACTTCTCGAAGCTCTCAGCAGTGCACTTCTAATGTGAGTGAGATGAACTGGGAGCCCGTGTGTGGAAGGTCAAGTTTATATCAGATGTACAACCCAGACTTGAAAAATAATGTATTCAGGGGACACCTGGACTGACTCACCTAAAACACAAGCGGTCTCTCCCTAAAGTTTTTCTTAATTATAAAGTGTCAATTTAAAACAAATCGTATGTTATATGAGAACCATATATATTTTTTTCTCATTTTTATATTTCTATTTCTTGTCATGTTTTTCTAACTTCTTTATTTTATGCAGTTATAAACAGTTTACAATGCTATCATTTTATATTTATTAGTAAATCAACATTTTCAGCTATTTCCAAAGTATTCATAATAACCTATAAGTGATACATATTTCTTTGACAAAAACAATGACTGGAAAAAGAGGAATGAAAGTTTCATTTACACGAATGAATAGAAATTTTCATCTTATAATCTCATAAAATATATATTAACACCATTAAAATTTCTTCTCTTTACAATTGATGACATAGTTTGCTTTTCAATTATAATTTCAGGTAGAACTGTTAGAAGTAGTCCAGTCAGCATCTAGGTGAACAAAGTCAGTTGAAAACAACCTTAAACTCTTGAGTGTATCTAGATAAAGATCTTTTAAAAATAATTTTTAAAAATTCAGTTTACATAGTAACCACAATCTTCCCTCCCTCCTCTCCCCATTGACTTGTTTCCTTCCACTGACCGTCTCCTATGCCCTCCCATCCACTCCTACTTTGTCTCTGTTCAGAAAGAAGCAGGACTCTCTTGGGCATCAACACAGCACGACACATCAAGTTGAGGCAGGAAGAAGCTCCATCCATTGTGTCAAGGCTGGACAAGACAACCCAGTGTGGGGAATAGGTTCCTAAAGGCCAGCTCAAGTGCCAGGGACAGATTCTGATCCCACCGCTAGAAGCCCCACAAATAGACCAAGCTAAACAACTCTCACACACATGTAGAGGTCCAATGCAGGATCCTCAGCTGTTGGCCCAGAATTTGTGAGCTCCTAGGACCTCAGGTCAGCTGTGTCTGTGGGTTCCCCTGATATGACTTTGAGACCCCTGGCTCATATAATCCTCTTCCCTTTCTTCAGTAAGACTTCAGGAGCTCAGCTGAGTGCTAGGTTGTGGATCCTGCATATGCTGACAGTTACTAGATAAAGGCTCTCTGATGACAATTATGGTACTCACTAATCTGATTACAGTAAATAGCTAGTGCAGGTATTCTCTTTGCTATTACTTGGAGGCTTAACTGGGGTCATCCTTGGGGATTCTTGGGAGTTTCCTGGCTCCAGATTTCTCACTAATCCTGAAATTCCTCCCATCTAGTCCTCTCTTTTTTTACTCTCCCCCCTCTGCCCCACCTTCATCCTTCTCAGCCCAATCCTTCATGTTCTTATCCCCCATCTGCCCCTGCCCCTTTTATTGTTACCTAGCTTCTCTAGGGGTGTGGATATAGGCCTGTTTATCCTTTACTTTATATCTAATATCTGCTTACAAGTGGGTACATATCGTGTTTGTCTTTCTTGGTCTGGGTTATTTCACTCAGAGTGATTTTTACAGGTTCCAATCTATTTCTAGCTAAAGATCTTTATTTTGTGTATTCCTGCCTTACAGACACTGAGCAATCCATAGGTGTCAATCTAGGCAGCTAGTAGATCAGAAGAGTTCTGGTTCTGAGAACCAGTGTCAAAGAGATGCTTTAAAAATTTGATATGATAGCAAAGTATGTTGAGTGTATGAGGTTCCAGCAGTCACCATTACTTTTATTTGAGACACAGCATCTGATATAAATCATGTTTTAGCCTGAATTTACTGCTTTTCAGTTATTTTAATCCAACTGATTAGATATTCAGAGGATACTTGAGGAGGCACTTCATAGTAGATATTTAAAACACTAAATTGAAAAGATTTTTGAAATTAATCTTTAGAACTAAATTTAAAAAGTATTTAATTAAAGTATAATTAAACAATTTCTCTCTTCCCCCTTTTTTCCTCATACTACTCATATGTCTAACAACTCTTCCTTACCAATTCAACGACTTATTTTCTTTTAGTATTGTTACATATGCATATAAATTATATACATATATAAATACACACATATATTTATATACTATATAACATATAAATACAACTTTCTGAGTCCATTTAATGTTGCTTGCAGGTACGTTTCTAAGAAAGACAATTTTTTGTACAGGATAAAAATAATTTATCCCCAATAATTTCTATTTTAATTAGAATCTTTTGAACTTTCAATGAAATAATTTTTTAAAACTTAAACCCCTACTAAAGTGCATTTATTAGGACTTTTATAAGTCTCCTCATTGCAACCTTCATCTCCTTATTTCTAAATGTATATATGACAGGATTCATAAAAGGAGTGATGATGACATCAAAAATTGCTAAAAATTTATCGATGGGTAGGGTAGGGAAAGGCCACACATACACAATAATGCAAGGGCCAAAGAAGAAAACCACCACAGTGATGTGAGCCGAGAGAGTGGAGAGGGCCTTGGAGGACGCACCTGAGGAATGTTTTCGAACCGTGACCAGGATGAAGATGTAAGACACAATCAGGATGAAGAAGGTGGCCATGGAGATGAAACCACTGTTGGCAGTGACCAGGAACTCCAGCCTGTATGTGTCAGTACATGCAAGTTTGATAAACCGAGGAAAATCACAATAAAAGCTATCCATTTTATTAGCTCCACAGAAGGGTAAATTCACAACAAAAGCCAATTGGGCCACAGAATGGATAAGACCAATGGTCCAAGCCAGAGCCAAAAGAAAAATGCACATTCTTAGATTCATGATGGTGAGGTAGTGAAGGGGCTTACAGATAGCGATGTAGCGGTCATAGGCCATGACTATGAGCAGCACCATCTCTGTTCCTCCGACAGTGTGGATGAAGAACATCTGAGTGATGCACCCATTATAGGAGATGACTTTGTGCTTTCTGAAGAGGTCATAAATCATCTTTGGGGTAGTATTGTTGGATATACCTGTATCGATAAAGGAGAGGTTTGCCAGCAGGAAGTACATGGGGGAGTGGAGGTGGTGGTCTGAGATGATTGTGAGCACAATCAGGAGGTTTCCCAGCATGCTTGCTACATAAAATACTGTGAAGAACAGAAAAAGGAGAATCTGAATTCTCCATGAATTGGTGAGGCCAAGCAGTAAAAATTCTGCTACCACAGAGTGATTTCTTCCATCCATCAACTTTTGCAAGTCTGACCATGAGGTGATTACTACCTGAAGGGCACAAGTGGGAAAAAGTGTTACTGTTAACAAAAAGGGGCATCCTGTTTAAAGCAATGACTGAAATATAAAACACTAAAGACATCCTGCTGTTTTGCAGGGAGATTTTTCAGATCTTTCACAGAGACTAGGTACTGAACTTTTCCTATCTTACATATATGTAGGGTCACTGGATCCTCTAACCCTAATTTAATTTTAATTTTATTTTGATTAAACTCTAATTTAATTTTATTTTGATATTATCTAAGAATGGAAAAATGTAGGCAAAGGCCCTTGAGGCTATAATGAGAATCAAACAAGCTCTACAGACACCTGTATTCACTGGCTTCCACACGGGAAATTAGTGCCATCAACTGGAGGCATGCTAAAAGAAATTAGTGCCTTTACCCTTTGTGCTTCAATTCCTTGCATTTTCCTGGAATTTTGTGAGTTTAAATTACTGACACATCTTGGTTTCCTAGGCTTGCAGTAATGTCCCAATGAAAAAGAAACTTGTAAACATATTAAATCTTTATTTACTTAAAATAGTTCTTTTTCATTAAATTTGTTCTTAGACAATTTCATACATTTTCACAATGTATACTGACCACTTTTATCCTCTATCCCTCACCATTAACCTTGTACTTACCACTCCATCCATACTCCTAGACAAATCCCCTTTCATTTTCATATCTGTTCATTTTGTTTTGTGATCAGTTAGTCTAATTAGGTCCACACATATAACTTTAGGTTGGGAGCTCTCTGTTGGAGGCTCATGGGCTCATGAGTGGGTACAGAACTGGAGACAATGACTTCTACTTTCCAAGAATCTATCAATAGCCAGGAAGGGGTAGTGTCCCAAGAGCCTCTTATCCTTCCCTGCAAATTGTATCCAGGGTCAGTCTAGGGGCCACTGTAGGTAGCTAATTACCAATATGTCTGAAGAACAGTGAGTGATTTTTCTTCAAGGCCTATCAATGACTGAAACTGAAAAATGGAAACATCAGTCTTGTTTGGAAAGAAGGTAATGAAACTCTTACCTGAGTTAGTTCAACAGAATCTGTCCTCAGATGGGAATCACACTCCTGAAGAACTAAGAGATAATGAGAAGCTTCAATCATATGAGAACTGCAAGTCTCTATGAGAAAAACAAAATTATTTTAGAGGATGCCCAGAAGTAAGGGACATAAATAAAAACTATATAGAATACAGAAACTAAATGCATGTTAGAAATTTATTGACATGAAAAACTAAAAGTATGAGAAAAATAAAGAAATATGGAACTGAAAATATGAACAGTGCATATTTATTATATGCACTGTTCTTCTGTAATGCTTTTTTTGTGATAAGTACTCTACATTTATTTTATCTTGGAGTCTTTTGTAAACACCTTTTCCAAAAGCATGAGCAAAAGTTACACATGCTCATTTGATCATCTTCTCTGCTTCTTTTAGAACACACAAAGAAAACACGTCACGAACTAAATCGTAACTTAAATTGGGGGCCAATAATTTATTACCAATAGTTGTAGGCAGATCCTCTGTCCATAAGCAGGTTGTACCGATGTCTCCTCTACTCTAAACCATATGTTCACACACATATTTTTACCTAGATAGTCATTCTCTAAATGAGAGAATGTTTTTTGGTTGAATGTAAGATAACTTCACATTTTTACCGAGAACATCACCTTTCCAAAAACAAAGAGCCTTATGTTGTTTTCCCTAGTAAAATAGCTTCTAATTAGTATGTTCCACTGAGTTTATATTGTCCCCAGGGAATAAAAAGGTCAAAAAAGTGAAGAACAAAAAATCTCACACATAGATGTTCAGAAATATTTTTTTGACTCTGAATCAGTGATTTAATTAACTTATAAGAAGTCAGAAACTCAGAAATTCATAAAGCAGAGATATTAGACAAAAGAGTTAACTACCTATTCTAGAATTAGCAATAAATTCAGCAAATGAGAAACCAAGGTACAGTAAGTTATCACTCACATTGACAACTTATGTCTTTCAGTTTCATAAAGTCCTAAGCCCCAGACCTTAGATTGAGAGATTTTTCCATCAGAAATATAGTCAAATAATTGAGTGTTAATTACTATGTAGAGAAGGCAATCTTATGTCATAAAGTTTTCAAATAACTTTCTGTGCCTACACTAAACAAGACTTTCTTTACATTTTACAATTTTTCTTTGTGGTGTTTCTTTATTTGTACAATTTTCATTATTCTTCAGATATTAATATCTCAAGATAATTCCAATGGAAATGTATAATTGGCAAATTCCATGATCGCTGCCATGTTCTCCTATAGCCCAATATGTGGAGAAAAAGAAGATGTGACACTCAGTGTGAAATGTATATTCAATATTTAATAAATATTTCCTTTCTACTAATGTGTTTGCATCTAATACAGTGGTTATCATCATAAAGACAGATTATGATACATTCTTAAGATATGTGGATGAAAGGGAACTCATACAGTGTTGGTGGGAAATAAGAGGAGTTTAGATGCTAAGTGAATCTATGGAGATTTCTCCAGAAAAATAGATGTTTGCATTCTCATATTGATTGCTGCATCGTTCAAAGGTTTTGTTACAGTGCACACTCTTGAAAAACAGAAAAACTTTATGGAACATTCTGAATATGTATAGTCCTTAAATCTATGGGAGGTGCTTCTAGTTTAGAAGAACACAATTGTTGTTTTTAATCAAAAAATATATTATTCAATTTCACCAGTGAAGACTTGGAAGACATGTGTTTGGATGTAAGCCTGGACTCAGAGGCAGAAAAAGCACCCATATTATCTTTCTCCTTCTCTGCTGCCCATGAAAGGACTTTTATCCTATGTCATGTCAATCAAAAAAAAAAAAAAACCCAAAAAACCTCAAATTGAATGTCCTCCCCTTCTACTTCCTGTGCATCTTTCCATCTTCCTAACTCTCCTTTGCTCTTTACGTTTCTTGTTCCCCTCTTCTTAACTTACATTTCTGCCTTCTGATCTATGGTTGATTTTTATCTAATCCTGTTTACAATAAGCAGAAAGCTTTTGGATTAAAGGTATGTGCTATGTTTGAGTGTAGGTGGCCATGTTAGAAGAGCAGCGGTTGGCAATTGAAATCCCAAGGTATTATCACATCAGGAGCAAATCTCAAATAGGCAAGACCTTGAGGACACAGGACCCAGAATGTCTTTTGCTTCTGCTGCACCTTTACATTTTGGTGCTGCCATCTTTCTCTGCTTTTTGGCATGGTGTCAATCAGTGTGGGGAGATCCCTGCTGCCTGTAATGTAGTGTGTTTATCTAATGGATACATGCTACCAGGCATTTTTACCTTTGGATTATTAAGAAGATAATTTTTTCCTAAGATGTACTGTCTAATTTATAAAATAAAAACAAGAAAGTGTCACACAGCTAGAATCCAAGAGTTCCTATTGAGGAGCCATATAGACTGTGGCTTAGGTTATTGATTAAGAAAAACAATAAGTCCCCATAGCCCAGGTAGTTTAAATTCTTTATAATTAATGTTAGTAGATGTATTCAAAGGTTTTGGTATGCATCATAGCTGAAACAAAGCCTCAAAATAACTTCAGGTTAGAGCAGATGTTTTGATGATCACTTTGAAATGAAAATCCCTAGAAAACTATCTAAAGTCACAAGGACATATAGCTAACTGAGTTATAAATTCATTAGGTTATGATAAAAATACAAAGCAACCCAATTGTTACTAGATGGCACACTTTCATTGCTAGTATTGGTTGATAATCAAAGGTGATAAGTAATTCCTTGTATCCAGTTTTGCTCTCAATCCTCTGATATAAATAACCATCGATGAGTAGTAATGCACCCTAAAGATTTAAAGTAGAGCGGATAGATTATTTTTTATGTATAAAAGTTTAGGTTTGTTATTCCTTCAAGATTTTTATATGATTACTTTTCAAGATAAATAATAAGGTGATTGATTCTTACTTTGAAACTAAAATATGCAGCCTGCCAACAAAAGAATTGGCTGAGAAAAATACCTACTGCTTGTTCATATTCTGTTAATCTATAACAAATTACTTATATAAAATTGTATGTGGGTTTCTTGAATGACTTTGTTTTAATCATATAAGAAAGATTAAAAACATGTTTTTTTCTGTATTCATTATAATTATTCACTTGAAAGGTAGCGTGTAACCATATTGTAGTTCATATATTTCCTGAAAACCTGTGTTGGGGGTATATAAGCTGTAGAGAAAAGTATACAGTAGAAAAATTTAAAAAATCAATCATCACGAGTGCGTAAGTGTCTTTCCCCCTAACTCCTTTAGATAAACATTCATAGTATGCTGACTCATGGATTTCCCTTTGAGTCCTGCACTGCTGGAGGCTCCTCCACTGAAGTGATGGCTGAGCCACCACAAGTAGAAATAGGGATTTCCAGTAAATAATGCAATCTTGGGTTTCACAGTATGATCAAATATCCTGCAGTATTCCCTCATTTTTTTCCTAAATAAAAGGAAAGGTTTGGAACAACAAATGAAAATCAAAGATTATGTGGTTGGTAGCAATAAAACAGTCTCTTGTTTTCTGGTTTCCTCCCATATATGTGGTTCTTACAAAATGAGACAGAGATTTTGGATTTTCCTTTAACAAGCATGTGTGTGTTTAAAGAGAAAACCACACTGAAATACCCAAGCCAGTTTTAATTTTTATTTGAATTGGGACACCATAAAGACCACTTGCCACTCATGTCTATAGAGGGCATCAAAGACAAGCACTTGTGAATGCACTATGGGTGGGAAGGTGGGAGTGCTTGAGGGGCTATCTCTCCTCCCATATTAGGTGGTTTCCCAGCAGGAAGGAGCAGCCACTCAGCTACTCAGTTAGATGGTGGCATGGTGCAGGTGCTAGTCTGGGGCTCTGAGCTGGTATTTTAGTTTGGTCAGCTGGAGGTGGGTGATACCACTTGGCCAATTTACCCTTTTACTTAGAATATCTTCTCTTGATGATCCATCCTTTTTCTTCTGTTAATTCCCTTGTCCAGTGGTCTCCAGATTCTTTAGTTGGATGCTCTTATTCTCGTGGTTCTCCATTTCTCTTTATTTTTTACCGTTAGAAGTAAACTTTTAATGTTTTTTTAAAAAATGTCTGATCTATATTCCTGCTTATTTATTTTGAATTTTTCCATAGAAAATTTTAATATTCTAGTCTCAATCAAACATGATGCCAATTTGTCCACTATTTTATTATTTTCAGATGTTTTTGTCTGTCTTGCCTGAATATGCTACCCGAATTGTGTTGCCTTTGTTAAGTTTCGCTAGTTTTTTTACCATCTACAATCATGCCTCTCATGACCAGATATCTTTGCCATTTATTTGTCAGTTAGTAACTTTCCATTTTGATGATCATATAGTTGTACACACACTATGAATTGCAGAAGATAGAAATTTTCCTTTTGCTTTTCTAGTTGTTTGTCTTACAGTCCATTGTGCTGCACTGGTTTTGTGGTTCCTTCCTCAATATTGACCATTCCATCCCCAGTCTGTTAGGCTGCTGCTTTCCATTAATTTTGGTTTTATTAGTAAATGATGAACTATCAGCAAACCACGTTTTAACAAAATGTGACCATTCCGTTGGTCCCCACAGTTCAATAGGTGCTTCTTTTGTGGGAAAACAGCATTTTAGGGATGGGGATTATAGGCAGCTGAATTAGTTTCTCAGTGTAGGAAGGCAAGACTCCTTTTCTACTACATCCTGGCAGTGAAGGAATTCAGACAGGTACCAGTCCACCATAATACCTTTCTTCACAAGTCTGTGAAGGATGCCACCATCTAGAGAATCCAGTCCGTTATTGTAAGGTGCCCTTATGATCATAGAATGGTTGGAAATGGCTGAGTATAAGATTCTCCATGCTTTGTAAAATGCCTAGATTTGTTTCTCAAAGAGAAAATGTTTATTCTCCATATATGGAAAGCCTTTGCAATAGACCCAATAGGCAAATGTTGAATGACTCCCTTTGTTTTATGAAGTCTCCAGTCACCAACTCACCAATAAATATGATATCCACAATTAGGATATAATATGGTTCAGTATTGGCTAGGGTTGCATACACAGAGAAGAGCTTACTGGCAGTTATCAAGAGAAGAGCTTACCAGCTGTCACAAAAGCTGCTTTTTGTTCCTGTCCCCATTGGAAATTAGCTGTCTTTCTAGTACTCCTGTAGAGGTTTTTTTTTTTTTTTTGTTTTTTTGTTTTTTTTGTTTTTTTTTGGTTTTTTTTTTGTTTTTAATACTAAACTGTAAACATGGTATGTGATTTCTCTGGTGCATAAACATACTGATTAGGAGCTAAGTCTTAGATTTGTCCCCAGGTGATGGGACCACTATCACCTTGTTCACTATAACTCTAGAAATTAGAAGACAACTAACTTATACAGATCTGTCTGTCTTTGCTGGTATTAAAGGCTTGAGCTACCACTGCCCTGAAGAAATACTTTCTCTTAGGTCAAAATCATCTCAGCTCTTAGAGATTTAGAAAACATGTTTGAACTGTAGTAACCCTTCGGATTTACTTAAAACATTTTAAATATAATTGCATTTTTAAAAGTCAAACAATAAAATATCTTTTTTACTTCAGAAGAAAACATAAAAACTGATGCACAAGATGGCATGGTGATGTGGGAATATTGTTCTGTATGCTGTGAACATCATTCTTTAAATAAAGGAACTTTTTTGGTCCATGACAGGCATGGTTGAAATAGGTAGGGAAATCAGAGTGTAAGTAGGAGAACGAGGTCGGAGTCAGACAGAGAAGTGATCCAACTGCCTATGATACAAGATGCTATTCTTTATAAGTTAGTTTAGATTGAATGACCAAGCTGTCTGATGATCTCTGGCTTCTCTTTATTCAGGAGGTCTCTTATGTTTGAATCACATCTTTATTAAGCTTGATAGTACTCATACCTGTTTTTCTCCTAAAGAAACAAAAATCAAAACCTCTTTCGCAACTTAACACATATCCGTTTCTTCAATTCTAAGGTCAATACATCTATAAAATATACAGGCTGATTTAATTCAGTAGTTTTTTATTTTCATTTTTATTTTTCTATCCCATATCACTCCGCATCTGTTGTTCCATTTTTATTAGCATTTAAAAATTTAATGTTAATAAAGCACTGTATAATCTATCACAGTGGATCTGTAGCTGCTTCTCCTGTAGGATTGTGTTCTATACTTATAATATGCTTTATGTTATAATATGAAAAAAGCTCATTTTTCAAGAGACATATGGTGTAACACAATCAGTCTTAATTTATACAAGTATCTCCACAATAGCTATAACTTCTAATAAATGTGTAATTACAGAATTAGCCCTTTTGGAACTTAAAGCAATTGCCCATTGAAATTCTGACTATGTGTCTATGGTATGATATACAAACTTCAATTTTCAAAACTCTGCAAAATGAAACACACCCATCTGCCAAATTTCATTTCCTTGGGTGCCTTTTGGGTTACTCTCTGCAGACAGTGGAGTTTGGTTATAGAAAGAAAAAGTAGGACATTTACTAACAATTACCTTGGCTTATTGCCTAGTGATAGGAAACTCTTTCTTCAAATCCTTGCTGTTAACATGCTGTTCTGTGTGAAATTGTGAGACTTCAGGCACATATACTATTAATAGCTGATCAATCTCATCATTAACTTGTGTTAGAGATCTTAATAGACCCATATGGGGGTCTGATCTGTATATACAATGCATGATTCCTCTTCCTTTTTACTTATTGTTGTTAATTAGTCCTGAGTTACCTGGAATAAGTTCAGCACTTTCAATACATGAAACAACTCTTCCTGCATATTGAGAGTCAGTAACTATGCTAAGAGATCCATGAAATTTAATAATACCATATTAGTGGAATGCAGCTCTGATTTTTTCTATTTGTCGAATATTTCTTTTTGTATGATCATTTTATTAATTTTATAACAAATGACTTTTTATCCATGTATCCCCCTGCTCCCCTAACTTCCCTCCTGCAAATCCCTCCCAGTCGGCCTTCAGCCTCCCCCCTCCTCTTTCCCCCTTCTCCTTTCCCAAAAGCACAAGAAGTCCCCCAGGTGGGTCAGCTCAGATTGGCACATCCACTCCAGGCGAGTCCGATTTCCTCATCCCAAAGTAAAGATTGGATTAGGTGTTCCTCTGCAGAGGTTTTTTACAGCATGCTTCTGAGTCAGGCTTGTTTATCTAAAACTGAGATAATTAACTTCTTTTAAAATTTAATCTATGTGCACAAGTGCTTTGCCTGCATATATGTTTGTATACCACATGCACGAACTGCCCACAGATGCCAGAAGAGGGCCAGGTAAATCCTATTTCCTCATCCCCAAATCAAGACTGGGTTAGATGTTCTTCTAGGGAATGGGCCCCCACACAAAGGAACACAGTCTGATCCCACCCGTCGAGGCTCCACATACTGCCCATGTCAATTGACAGCTGCATACCCTTGGAGGACCTAACTCCTTTTCCTGATGGTTCCCTAGTGGCTGTTCTTGATTGAGTGAACTCCCAAGAGCTCCAACCAGCTATCGCTGTGGGAATTTCCCCTATAATGCCTATCCCCTTGCTCATACAAACTCTTATCTACTGCTCTCAGCAAGACCAGGAGTCAGGCCCAGTGGATCTCTACCTCCACGTCTATTCATTGCTGGATGTAGGTTCTTTGATGACACTTAGGGTGGTTATTCATTTGATCATAGGAAGTCCTGTTTAGGCACCCCCTCCACTATTGCTTGGAGACATAGCCAGGGAAATCCTGTGAGTTCTTGGAGGCTTCCATAGCACTTGGTCTCTTTCCAACCCCACATTGACTTCCTCTATCACGATCTCTCTCTCTCTCTCTCTCTCTCTCTCTCTCTCTCTCTCTCTCGCTCTCTCTCTCAACCCGTCTTTGCTGCCCCTCTCACTCAACCATCTCCTTATCTCATGATTTGTTTCCACCCCTTCTTGGCCAAAACCCATTATGATCCCAAATTGCTAAGGTCTTCTCTGTTTTCTCTTCCTAAGGTAATCTCTAGATGTCATTCTAAAGTTTCTTCTGATCCCAAGCTGTTCAGGGATTGTAGTTTGCAGCTTGTGTATTCTTTGCTTTTTGTCTAAAGTCCACTTATGAGTGAGTACATCCCATGCCTACCTTTCTGAGATTGTGATACGTTACTCAGAAGGATATATTACAAATCCATCCATTCGACTGCAAATTTTAGCATGCCATTTTTTTTTTGTACTGCTGAGTAGTACTCCACTGTGTAGATGTACCACAGTTTGTTAATCCATTCTTCAATTGAGGGGCATTACATTGTTTCCAGGTTCTTGCTGTTACAAATAATGCTGCTATGAAAATAGTTGTGCTAATGCCTTTGAGGTATGAATGTGCATCCTTTGGGTATTGTTGGATCCTTGGGGAGATGGATTCCCAGTTTTCTGAAGAACTGCTGTACTGCATTCCAGAGTGGCTCTATAAGTTTACACTCCCATCAATAATGGAGGAGTGTTCCCCTTGTTGCGTATATTCTGCAGCATAGGCGGCTATCTATGTTTTTGTGGCATGTGTAAGGTGGCATCTCAAAGTTGCTTTGATATGCATTTCTCTGATGGCTAAAGATGTTGAGTAATTTTTTAAGTGTCTTTTAGTCATTCGTAATTCTTCTGTTGAGAATTCCCTTTTTAGCTCTGAACCCCATTTTTAAATTGGGTTATTTAGGTTTTGGAGCTCTAGTTTCTTGAGTTCTTTATTTATTTTAGAGATCAGTCCTCTGTCGGATGTAGGGTTTGTGAAGTGTTGGGTGCTGGCATACCCAGACCCATATACTCTGTGTCAGGATAAAAAAGCCTAGGCAAGGTCAGTGCCCCCCCCCCTTTTTTTTACTTCCCTGATCTTTGTTGTTGCACCTTGTGTGCATCAACACCCTGTTTTGCAATCAGTAGTTTTCCTGTTATGATGATGAGTCTTGCACCTGTTGCCAGAGAACACACTGACAGGTACAGGAACCCAGGGCAGGGGAACTTAAGGGGTATATAAGCTTGCTAAATAAAGGCTGAGGGAGCAGAAGCAGCTGATCTCCCTAGATGATGGAACTGACTGTCTCTTGGGTGCTGATTTAACCCTGACAACCCTCTCCAGGCTCGGCTACACTAGGCCGGACGCAACAGTGAAGATCTTTTCTCATTATGTAGGCTGTCATTTTGTCTTATTGACTGTGTCCTTTGCCTTACAGAAGCTTGCCAGTTTCACGAGGTCCCACTTATTAATTGTTGTTCTTAGTATCTGTGCTACTTGTGTTATATTTAGGAAGTGGTTGCCTGTGCTAATGTGTTGGAGGGTATTTCCCACTCTCTTTTCTATCAAGTTCAATGTAGCAGGGTTTATGTAGAGGTCTTTGATCCACTTGGATTTGAGTTTTATGAAAGGTAATAGATATGGATCTATTTGCATTCTTCTACATACTATCTTCCCGTTATGCCAGCAACATTTGTTGAAGATACGATCACTTTTCAATTGAATATTTTTGGCCCTTTGTCAAAAATCAGGTGTTATATGTTATGGTTGGGGTCTTCAGCTCAATTCCATTGATCCACAAGTCTGTTTTTATGCCAGTACCAGGCTGTTTTATTATTGTAGCTCTATAGTATAGCTTGAAGTCAGGGATGGTGATTTCTTTTGAAGTTCTTTTCTTGAGTAGAATTGTTTTGGCAATCCTGGGTTTCCTGTTATTTCATATGAAGTTGAATACTGTTATTTCAAGGTGTGTAAAAAATGTGTTGGGATTTTGATGGGGATTGCATTGAATCTGTAGATTGCTTTTGGTAAGGTTGTCAATTTCACTATGTTGATTCTGCCTATCCAGGAACATGGGAGATCTTTCCATTTTTTCATATCCTCTTCAATTTCCTTCTTCAGTGACAAAGATTTTGTCAAACAGATCTGCTACTTATTTGGTTAGAATTATGACAAGATATTTAGTGCTATGTGCAGAAATTATAAAGGGTGATACTTCCCATATTTCTTTTTAAGCCCTTTTATTCTTAGTGTATAGGAAGACTATTGATTTTTTAAAGTTAATTTTATACCCTGCTATATTCCTGAATGTATTTTTGATCTGTAAGAATTTCCTTGTAGAATTTTGGGGTAACTTATGTATATGATCATATTATATGGAAATGTAGATAGTTTGCCTTCTTCATTTCCAGTTTGTATCCTCTTACTCTCTTTTTGTTCTCTTATTGCTTTAGCTAAAACTTTGAGAACTATATTGAACAGTCAAGGAGAGAGAGGACAGCCTTTTCTTTTTCCAGATTTTAGCTGGATTGCTTTGAGTGTTTCTCCATTTAGTTTGATGTTGGCTATCGGCTTGCTGTGTATTGCCTTTATTATATTTGGGTATTTTCCCTGTATTCTTGATCTCTCCAGGACTTTTATCATGAAAGAGTGTTGGATTTTGTCAAAGACTTTTTCAGCATGTAATGAGATAATCACATGGTTTTTTTCTTTCAGTTTGTTTATATGATGGATGTTATTCACAGTTTTTTATATGTTGAACCATCTGTACATCTCTGGGATGAAGCCTACTTGATCATGGTGGATGATTTTTTTGATATGTTGTTAAACTTGGTTTGCTATAATTTTATTTAGTATTTTTTGCATGAATATTTATGAGGGAGATTGAACTATAACTCTCTTTGTTGCATCTTTGAGTGGCTTGGGTATCAGGATGATATTTCTTCAGGTTCTACTTTATGGAACAGTTTGAGGAGTATTGGTATCAGTTTTTCACTGAATGTATGGTATAATGCTGCGCTGAAACCATCTTACGGACTTTATTTACTTGGGAGACTTTTTAACAATAGCTTAAATTTCCTTCTGAGGTATAGGTCTGTTTAGGTCTTTAATCTCTGAATTGATTTTGGTAAATGGTACCTGTCCCTCAAGCTGTCCATTTCTTTTAGGTTTTCTATTTTGGTGGAGTAGAGATTTTCAAAGTATGACCTGATAATTCTCTGGATTTCCTGGGTGTCTCTTGTTATGTCCCCATTTTCATTTCTGGTTCTGTTAATTTGGATACTCTCTGCCATTTGGTTAGTTTGGATAAGGGTTTATCTATCTTGTTGACTGTCTCAAAGAACCAGTACTTTGATTTGTTCATTCATTTACCATTCTCTTTGTTTCTATTGTATTGATTTGAGCCCCATGTTTGATTATTTCTTGCCATCTACTATTTCTAGGTGAGTTTGTTTTTAATTGTTCTAAACCCTTCAGCTGTGCAGTTAGGTCTCTTGTGTGAGATTTCTCTAGGTTTTTCATATAGGCATCTATTGCTATGAGTTTTCCTCTTAACATTGCTTTCATTGTGTTCCATAAGTTTGGGTATGTTGGGATTCCTTTTAATTAAATTCTAGGACGTCTTTGATTTCTTTCTTAACTTTTTCTTTGACTCAGAGGTGGCTTAATTGAGAAATGTTCAGTTTCTACGAATTTGTAGGCTTTCTGTGATTTTTGTTGTCTTTGAACTCTAGCTTTAGACTATAGTGGCCTATGTGATACAAAGAGTTATTCTCACTTTTAAAAT
Source organism: Phyllotis vaccarum (assembly GCA_033318265.1). NCBI lineage: Eukaryota > Metazoa > Chordata > Mammalia > Rodentia > Cricetidae > Phyllotis > Phyllotis vaccarum. The sequence continues at coordinate 140,382,075 of JARWLC010000001.1, read as the reverse complement.
ACCTATTGGTATTTGCTTTATGACTGAGTATATGGTCAGTTTTAGAGAAAGTTTTATGGGTGCTGAGAAATGTGTATACTCTTTTGTGTTTGGGTGGAAAGTTCTGTATATATCTATTAACTCCGTTTGGGTTATAACATCTGTTAGATTCCTTATTTCTCTGTTGAGTTTCTGTCTGGTTGACCTATCTAAGGGAGAAAGTGGAGTATTGAAGTTATTGAAGTCTCCCACTATTAGTGTGTCAGGTTTGATGTGAAGTTTAAGCTTTAGTAGTGTTTCTTTTATATATGTAGGTGACCTTGTGTTTGGGGTATAAATATTCAGGATTGAGACCTCATCTTGGTAGACTTTTCCCCAGTTGAATAAGTAATGCCCACCCTTATCTGTTTATTGATTTTAGTTTGAAGTCTATTTTGTTAGATATTACACCAGCTTGTTTATTAGGACCATTTGATTAGAAAGACATTTCCCAACCCATTACTCTGAGCCTGTGTTTGTCTTTGAAGTTCAGGTGTTTCTTGTATGCTGCAGGATGGCTTTTGTTTTTGTATCCATCGTGTTAGTATGTGTTTTTAATAAGTGAATTGTGTCCATTGATATTAAAGAAAATTAATGACCAATGATTGTTATTTATTGTTTTTTTTTCAAGGTAGCTTGTGTGTATTTCCCTTCTTTGGATTTTTTTCCCCTGTGGGATTATTGATTGTGGTTTTATGAATGTATCTGGTTTCTCAGGTTGGAGTTTTCCCTCTAGTGCTTTCTGTAAGGCTGGATTTGTAGATAGGAACTGTTTAAATCTGGTTTTGTCATAAAATATCTTGTTTACTACATCTATAGTAATCTATAGTTTTGCTGGGTATAGTAGTCTGGGTTGGTAGCCATGCTCTTTTAGTGTCTGTATAACATCTGATCAGAACCTTCTTGCTTTCATTGTTTCCATTGAATAGTAGGGTGTTATACTCATGGGTCTGCCTTTATAGATATTTTTCCCTTTTTCCTTTGCAGCTGTTAGCAATTTTTTTTGTTCTGTATGTTTAGTGGCTTGACTATTATGTGGCAAGCAGACTTTTTTTGGCAGTCTAGTTGTATCTTTATTGGCATTTTCTTCTTTAGGTTTGGAATATTTTCTTCTACAATTTTGTTGAATATATTTTCTTTGCCTTTGAGCTGGTATTCTCCTCCAATTCCAATTGTTCTCAGGTTTGGTCTTTTCATGGTATCCTAGGTTTCCTGGATGTTTTATGTTGTAACTTTTTTGATTTTAGTGTTTTCTTTAACTGACATATCTATTTCCACTATTGAATCTTCCACTCCTGAGATTCTCTTCCCCATCTTTTGCATTCTGTTGATTATGCTTGCACCTGCAGTTCAGGTTCATTTCTTCAGAATTTTTATTTCCAGCTTTGCCTTGATTTTTGTCTTATTTATTACTTCTATTTCAATTTTTAATTCCCAGAATATTTGTTTCATTTGTTTGTTTTCTTTATTTTCATTTGTGATTTGTTAATATCTCCCAAAGTTTTGTTTGTATTTTCTTCTATTTCTTTAAAAGAGTTTTTGATATCCTCTTTTAAAGCTTCTATTGTCTCCATGAACTTGTTTTTAAGGTCATTTCCTTCTCTTTCCTCTTCATTGTTATGCTCAGGTTTTGATGTTGTAGAACCTCCAGTGTCTTCAGGTGATGTCTTGTTGTTCTTTATATAGTTATATGTATTTTTGCATTGGCTCCTGCCCATTGCTTCCTCGGTCCACTCTTAGTCATCTCTTGGTCAGTTCTTAGTCGGTTGTCAGCCTGGGGGCTGTATTTTTCCGATAATTGCAGGGGCTGTTCTTAGCCAGCTCTTAGACAGCTGTAGACCACAGAGCTATGTGTCTCTAGTTGTCACAAGGGCAGTTTTTAGTTGGTTGGCTCTTAGTTACCTATGGACCACCAGACTTCAGGGTCTCCAGTTCTTGGTGGTAGTGACCTTTTAATGAAGAGATTCTCTATGCTCATCTACTGGGCACCAAATACATTTTTTTACTGTAATGTGATGATTAGTGTACTTCTTCTTTATGAGGGCTGCCAAGAGGGTGTGCTGTCTGTTCAAGTCTGAGTTTATCCCTGGGATCCGTTATATTTTATGTCCTTATCTCTTATAGTTCCCTCCATTCTCCTCATAAAAAGTTTCCAGGGTAGGAAACATTTTCTTTTTTAAAATCCTCTTAAAATTCTGAATGATCTTATACTCATGTACCAAAATATATTAAAATGGAAAGAAGTTTACAGTGAATGAAAAACTTTTAAAAACCATAAATTATGAAAAGGAAATGAATTATTTTAAAAGAAAGATTATGATTATATTTTAAGTTTATGTAGATATATTTTTCATAAAAATTGTTCCACGAAAGGCTTTTATGAAACATTTTCTCTTTAAATAAAAATAAGAATACTGAATAACATTACATATATTTGCATTTTTCTGAGAATTTCTCTTCAGTGAAATTGTACATGACTTAGGGATGTAATGGGATTGTTTCTTTGGCTGATGAATGAATCTTGTTTCTCTTATTTAAGACAGGATTAGAAAAAGTGGGCTGAGGATGAACATTATATTATTCTTGAGTTAAAAAAAAAGGTCTGGAAAAATTACAAAACTAGTGGCAGAAAATCTGATTGTATTATCTTTTATCTGTCTTCATTATTCTCAGCCACCAGTAAATCAAAATCATTTAAAAAATAATAACACAAGATGAGGCTGAAGAGTTTTCCATAGATACTTTTTAAGAGGTTGGAATTTTTTTCTTTAAAATTTTTTTTATTTAAATTTTTTTTCATACCCCCCAGTGTTCACCATTTCTCCCCTCCTCTAAGCCTTCCCTCAGCTTTCTCCCACACCATTCCCCCATTCATTCCTCATGGGGGGCAAGAAATCCCAAGGTTCTGTCTGGCATATTCAGTTGAGGTAGGACCAAGTAACTCCCTCCAGTATCAAGGCTGAATAAGGTGTTCCTTTGTAGGCAGTGGGCTCCTAGAAGCCAAGTTATGCATCAGGAATAAACTCTGGTCTAACTGCAAGAGCCTCCATAATCTGCCCATGCCATTTGACTCTCATCTACGTTCAGAGAGCTTAGCTGCTTTCCATGAAGGTTCCTCAGCTGTCATTTCATAGTCAATAATCTTCCAATAGCTTGGGTTATTTATCTCTGTGGGTCTCCTCCTCCTGATACTTAATTCCTTTGCTCATATAATCTCTCCTCCTTCTCTTCACATGGATTGGGAGCTTGACCTGGTGGTTAGCTATGGATCTCTGCTTCTCTTGCCATCAATTGCTTGATGAAGGTTCTATAATGGCAATTAGGGTAGCCATTTATTAGATTATAGGGGAAGTCTTGTTCAGGCCCCCTCTTCACTATTTCTTGGGGTCCTAGTTTGTGTCATCTTTTGCATTCTTTGGAGTTTCCTTAGTTCCAGGGTTATCTTTAACCCCACAATGGTTCTCTCTATCAAGATAGCTATCTCATTGTTCTTCTCTATTGCCTCCCAAATAAACCATCTCATTCCCACCTCCCCTTACTCCCTTCCCTTGCTTCTCTTTCTTCAATTTACTCAGGAGACCTTCTCTATTTCCTGTGGGGATTTAATAAAAGCTTCAGAAGTTTAGGAGATATCAGAGGGAATCTACCCACAGTTTATGTGGGGATTTAAAAAAGCTCCAGAGTTCCAGAGATCTAACCACAATCAATCTAGGAGAATCAGAGAGTGGTAATTCACACACTTTAATACCAGCACAGGGAGTATTCTGGGAGTGGTGACCTATGCCCTTAATCTCAACTGAGTCAGGTCACTTTAGATTATAGAAGAAATTCCAGGCTTTCAAGCAGGCAGTGGTGGAGCCATGCCTTAATTTACCAAGAGAGTACTTATGCTTAAGGTGGGCATAGAGTTGAGCGAAGCCAAGCCAAGGGACTCAAGGCTGAGGAAGCTGGAAGACAACTGGGTAAGATCTGACTGTGGTGTTTATTCTCTCTAATATCTCTGACTTATTCAGAGATCTGTCCCTGAGTCTTATTTATTTTTGTGACAATTTCCCCTTCCTAGGGGGATCCCTGGATGTATTTCTTAAGTTCCTCCTATTATCTAACTGCTTCTGGGTTGTGGAATACCTTATTTACTCCATCTATAGTTATTGAAAATTTTACTGGGTATTATAGTCTGGGCTGGAATCTGTGATCTCTTTGGGGCTTTATAACATCTGTCCAGAGCCTTCTAGCTTTCATAGTCTTTATTAAGAATTCAGGTATAATTTTATGGGTCTGCTTTTATAATTTAATTGGATTTTTTCTTTGGTGCTCTTAAAATTCTTTCTTTATTTTGTGCTTTTAAGTGTTTGATTATTATGCGGCAAACAGACTTTTTGATATCTAGTCTATTTCTGTTCTGTAAACTTCTGTGTCTTCATAGGCATTTCCCCCTTTTTTTGGTTGGCAAATTTTCTTCCATGATTTTTTGATATATTTTCTGTGCCTTTGATTTAGTTTACAATTAGATACAATTATCTACCTATACCCCTCTCTCTTCTTTAAAAGTGATTCCTGTGTCTATATTGTTGTTAACCCTCAGCCCAAATATAACTATATCCACATTAGCAGAATGATAATTGTCTATAACCCTTTGAGGACAAAACTTAACAGAAGAGAGGTGTAGTTTTTCATAGAGTTGCTTCCAGCTGACTTGTGGGCAAACAGTATCTGTGTGGGGTTCTTTAAAAGCTAATAAAGTTGTTTGGTTCCAAAGGACAGATTATAAACATCTATAACCAGTCTCAGAGTACTAGGTAAGGTCATCTGGAATTCTTGTTAGAGATGTTATACAGTGGGTAAACATAGTAAGCTATCTTGCAGCTGTCCTGAACAGTTTGCATTTCAAAATCAGTCATCAAGTGGTGTATACCAGTTTAAAAAAATATCACAGACCAGGTAGAATTGTTGTGGTAGGCCTTATCTTCTTTCTGGATTCTTTGGAGATTGCTGGTAGGAGAATTTGTTGATTACAGTGCGAAATTTAAACATTTCAAAATCAAATGAAGTATTTATGTTTTAGGAGAGAATTGTATGCAAAGAAGTTTTTAAAAGGTCAAGAAAAAATAAGTGCAGAGAAAAATAGGATTAGATATAAAATTATAGTAACAATAGTCCCTATAGACCTTGGCTGTCTTCTGTCTCACATCAGGTGGTTTTTCTGCTACGAGACAGAATCTTTCAAATTTTTCCTTTACCAATGTGCTTGGCTTTATAGAAGGAGAAAACCACTTACTGCAACTCCAAAGTCAGCTTGATTTGCGATTAAGTCAGCATCATAATTAAGAAACAAAGAGATATGGATGTTAAGCATATCTTAATTTACCCTTTATTGCATATTGTTACCAATCGACCTTATTATATTTCTTTGCCTTTAATTTTTTTTTTTCAGAATTGACCTCTTTTCAGCCATAGGCAGATAGGTGTCCCTTGTCTTTTTAATTTCTTGAAGATGGTTATGTATATCATTCAGTAAAGACGAAAATGAAACCCCATCTCAGCCTGGTTAAGTGAGTTTTCCTTACCATGTATCAAATTGTCATATCAGTGGAGGAGCCAATACTTCTCATCTTCAAGAGGAGTCTCCCTTTTGAATTAGGTCTTTATTAATTTCATTGGTACCCATAGTTTTTCTTCTCCTGTGGAAACAAAAGTAAAATTCCTTTCTAATGAAGCACATATCTCAGCTTCCATTCTGAAGTCAGCACATCCTTGAAGTAGATGAGTTGGTTTGTCTAAGAAAGAATTTTTTTTTTATTATCCAATGTCTTTATACAGCCATTGTTCCTTTTCATTAGTATTAAGAAAATTCAAGGTTAGTAAGATGTTATCCAATCTTTCTCCTTTTTTTATTTCTCCTTTCTGTTTATGAAGCATCTCTTTTATGGTGCAATTTGATCTTTCCACAACTGTCCTATAGGACTGTGAGGTATACATGTAATGTGCTTTATATTAGAGTATCCAAATATTTGCTTCATACTCTGTGAAACAACACAAGGAAGAATCCAGTTTGTTTCTTTATAAATTGAATTCTCTTGCTTTGAGGACATCTGCTATTAATCTCTCCCCCCAAATTACGTTAGGCTCTTTGCCAAGATTCACTGTCTGATAGTAATCAATCAATTTATTCATTAGTTAAGGTATGGCAATTTCTGCTGGGTCCTTTCCTGTCAACTGATGAAGTATTAATTTTTTAAAAAAATCAAATCAGAAATCTTTTCACATATGTTTTAGGGGACTTTTGGGGACTAATTTTTTGTAGACCTAAATATGTATCCTAAATGATTAATAGACATTCATCCTTGAATTTTTTCAAGAGCAATTTGTAATTTTCAATCAGGCAAAATTTTCTTTGCTTCTTCAAATATCCTTTCTAATGTATCTCTATTTGAGTCTGCCAATAAGATATCATCCATGTAAATGATAGATTGTGCAAAATGTTTGAGTATCAATTCTAATGGCTGTTGTACAAAATATTGGCACAACATGGAACTATTTAGTGTTCCTTGAAGGAGAACTCTCTATGGATAGCTTTTTTATAGGCCAATAATTATTATAAGTGGTCACTGTAAAGGCAATTTCCCTTGTCCTGCTCTTGTAGATGTATGGCAAAGAAACAATCAATAACTATAATAGGTGATCCTTTAGGTAGCAGAATAGGCAAAGGAATTCCAAATTGCAAAAGCCCAATGATTAATCACCTTATTTACTGCTCTTAGATCTGTCACCATTCTCTATTTTTCAAATTTCTTTTTGACAACAAATACAGGAGAGTTCCAAGGGGCTCTTTGATTCTTCAATATGCTGAGTATTTAATTACTCCTGTAGCAGCTATTTTAAAGTCTGAAATTTCTCTTTTGTTAGATGCCATTGCTGAATCCATATAGGTTTACCTATCAATCATTTTAAAGGTAGCACTGTGGGTATCTTTACAGGATAAGAAACTGTTGTGTTTTGTTTATAAACTTGAATGGTCAGTGACTGTTTTTTATAACACCTTAAAATATTATTTTAAGACCTTAATTAGGTCTATGGTTTATATCTGAGCCTGGAGGGATTTTAATCTGAGTATTCCATTGTTGTAGAAGGACACATATTCATAGATGCAGTACTATATTAGCCATATATGAATAGGTATTTATGGTTACTAACTCAGAATAATTCCTATTGTACATAGTCTTAGTTTAGAACCTTCTTAGTTAGACAAAAGGGGGAGATGTGGCAGGATTAAGGTGTCAGCCGATAAGGTCAGAAGACGTTTCCAGGACCCTGGAGGGGGTGTGGCCAACCTGGAGGGGTGTGGCCAACCCGATTGATAAGTGGCTGCTGGGACACGAAGACACTCTCTTCCTGGTTCCTGGCTGCTGGCTGCTGGACAGACAGAATCGGGATCCATCATCCTTCCATCGCGCGTCCATTGCTTGTCCATCGCTTGGATACACCAGTCCTTGTTCAGGTGCCACCATAAGCTGTAACTAATATTGTGAGTGTTAATTTATATTCTAATAAATATTAATTTTGGACTGGTGCCTTGAAAGTAAAACTCTGTCTACATCTGGTGCCCAACGTCCTTGGCCCTGTGCCCTAAACTGTAAGAAGCCAGGGGACATACAGACTGTTCATTTGGGCTTAAAGCTCCCTCTCACTAGCCAGGCGTGGTTTCCAGCCAGCTGGTCCAGTGTGTAGGTGAGGGTTTTCGGCTCAGTGCCCTGGCACGGGGTTTTCAGCTCAGTGCGCAAACATGAGTTTTCGACTCAGTGCACAAGTGCGGGTTTTTGGCTCAGTGTGAAAGTACAAGATTTCAGCTCAGTGCGCAGAGGCGAGATTTCAGCTCAGTGCACAGACGGGAGTTTTCGGCTCAGTGCGCAGGTACGGTTTTCAACTCACCAGCCTGCCACAGCACCTGGCTCTGCTTTCAGCCCGCTGCAGCGCTCGGTTTTCAGCCCGCAGCTTCCTGCTGCTGAGAGTCTCTGCATCTACCATACAGTGGGCAGGGAACTGATCGCTACTGTGACACCCGTGTACTAAACAGTGTAATTACATCTGAATTGACGCAATGGCTGACTATTATTCTTTTGAAGAGTTTAGGTCATATTTTGTCATGGTGGCTGATAAATTTTTAAATGAATATCTTGAAGGATTCAATACCCCAGTCCTACTACTTTTTGCCTTATTTCTCTATTTTATATTTCAAAATAAGAGGATGATGACAGAGTTGTCAAATGGAAACCAACAATTATTGTCCAGATTATGTATTATGGAACTATCAAACTCTACAGTGGCAGATGAGGTTAAACAGGTGCAAAATGTAAATCGACAGTTACTGTCCAAGGTATGTGACGTGGAACTGTCAAACACTAAAATGGCCAAAAGGATGGATACTCTGGAAATTGGTTACAACAAGCTTTCAGATAAGGCTTCCTCTGTAGATAAGGATAACACTGTACAAGAGAAATATAGGCTTTATGTAAATGATGAAAACAAGAAACTTGTTGACTACATTAATGATGAGAACAAGAAAATCATTAATTATGTTAATGATGGGGATCGAAAAATTGCTGACTCAGTGAGGTCTTTGGAAGGACTGCTTCATCAGGACACTCAAGCTCTAGAAAAATCAATAGTATCTAAACTTCAAGAATGGAAACCAGTAGTATCCAAAATCCAGGAATGGGAACCCATAATATCCAAAATTCAAGAATGGGAGAACCACATTGCAATACTGGAAAGGGGTAGTGATGCATCTTATGCTCAGAACAGTTCAGGTCAACCCCCAATGGGATATTATGGTACTGGAGATATTCTACCCAAGGTGGTAAACATAACAGGGCTACCCCCTTCCACACCACTATTGTTCCCAGCTACTATTCAGACAAAGATAACACCTGGGGGATCCTCAGAATATGTAGAGTATAGCTATGAGCCAGTACATATGAGAGATATCAAGGATTTTAAAGAGGCAATATCAATGCACAGTATACACTCTACTTATATGAAGCAGCTTCTAAATTCATGGTCAGCAAAAAACCGGATTCTATCAACTGATTGGATGCAGCTAACGGCTGCTGTCTTGGACCAAAGTCAGAATTTACAGTGGAGAGGCTGGTTTAGAGAGGAGGCCAAGACCTTAGAACAACAAGGAAAAATTAGGGGTTTCTTTGCTTCTCAGGACCAAATCCTTGGTGAAGGCATGTTTGCTGATGTGAGGACTCAATCTACTTATGATGAGCATACTTTATTGCTATGCCGTACTGCTGCTGTGAATGCTTGGGAAAAGATTTTGGACCCAGGTCAAAAAATCGAGCATTATACTAAGGTCAAACAAGGCTTAAAAGAGCCTTATACTGACTTTATACAGAGGCTTACCATAGCTGTTCATAGAGCAATATCAGATCCAGAAGTTAGGAAGCAATTAATACTTTCTCTGGCCTTTGATCATGCTAATATGGAATGTAGAAGAATGCTTATGCCTTTAAAGATCAGAGCCGCACCTATAGAAGAATGGATTCAATATGCAATCAATGCTGAATGTCTCCATGGCAACGAGGAGAATTGGGTAGGCCAAGCTGTTGCTAATGTTAGGGTGAGGAACCAAGACATCACTTGTTTCAACTGTGGTAAACAAGGCCATATAAGACAAAACTGTACACAAGGTACTCTTGGAAATAATACCCGATCTAGGTTTAATTTGAACAGAAGGCCATTGCCTTCTGGATTATGCAGAAGGTGTGGCAAGGGACGGCATTGGACCAATGAATGTAGATCTACCAGGGATAAAGAAGGCAACCCTCTACCATCGGGAAACGCCTTTCGGGGTTACACCCGGGAAGCCCCCAAAAATCAGACTCCAAATTCAAGGATGGTGAGATCATATCCGGTCATAGGAGAAGACCAGCATTCTCAGGATGAATAGAGCATCCAAAACCTGATCTACAAAACCATATGATATTAGATAATAACATAAATTCAAAAGAAAATTCAGAAATTCCAAAAAGAATCACAAAACGAATATTTTGGCAGACTTCAATAAATGAACAAAGACCAAAATTGGGGATATGGATAAATAATATTTATATCCAGGGTTTAGTCGACACAGGGGCTGATGTTTCGATCATAACCCCACAATCATGGCACCCAAGATGGCCTTTATGGGCAGTAGATATCCATTTTCTGGGTATTGGAACAATATCTCAAGTGAAACAGAGTGTGAGATGGCTTGAATGCATAGGACCAGAAGGTCAGAAAGGACGGTTGAAGCCATATATGGCTGACATAGCAGTGAATCTGTGGGGTCGCGACCTTCTAATGCAATGGAATACCCAGATTAAAATCCCTCCTGGTTCTGATATCAACTGGAGACTCAATTATGTTTCCAAAAATGATGCTTTAAGGTACTATGGAAAAAATTCATCAGCCATTCAGGTTGTACAAAAGAATTGCCCAATAACCACAGAACCTAAAAGGACACCCACAGCATTGCCTTTGAAATGGTTAACAGAAAAGCCTATTTGGGTTCAACAATGGCCTTTGATGAGAGAAAAACTTCAGGCTTTGGAACAGTTGGTACAGGAGCAGTTACAGGCTCAGCATATCGAAGAATCAACCAGTTCATGGAATTCTCCTGTTTTTGTTGTCAAGAAAAAATCTGGAAAATGGAGGATGGTAACAGATTTAAGAGCAATTAATAAGGTGATTCAACCTATGGGCTCCTTACAATCTGGTATTCCCTTGCCTTCTCTGCTACCTAAAGGATGGCCTATTGCAGTTATTGATTTGAAGGATTGTTTTTTTTTTTTTTTTTTTTTTTACCATACCCTTTACAGGAACAGGACAAAGAGAAATTTGCTTTTACAGTGCCTACTCTTAATAATTCAGGGCCAGCTAAGAGGTACCAATGGAAAGTCCTTCCCCAAAGAATGTTGAATAGTTCCACCTTATGACAATATTTTGTACAACAACCACTAGAAATACTGTGCAAGCGCTTCCCTCAATCTATCATTTACCATTATATGGATGATATTTTGTTGGCAGACCCAAACCCAAAGACATTAGAAACATTGTTTGAAGAACTAAAGAAAATATTGCTTGATTGGGGACTACAAATTGCTCCGGAAAAGGTACAGAGGGGAGATTCTATCAATTATTTAGGATATAAAATACATTTACAAAAAATTAGGCCACAAAAAGTAAAATTAAATAGTGATAAATTGAAGACTCTTAACGATTTTCAAAAGTTACTAGGATTTCAAAAGTTACTAGTTTTTTATACCAATCATGGGCTCATATACGGCCCATGATTGGTATAAAAAACTATGAGCTAGTTAATTGTGTTCAATACTTTGGATGGTGACAAGGATTTAAATAGTCCAAGAGAATTATCTGATGAGTCTGAGAAAGAATTAGAGTTGGTGGAAAAGAAACTTCAAGAAGCACATGTGGATCATGTGGATCTAGACCTGGATTGCTTACTTGTTATTTTACCCTCTAGACAATCTCCAACAGGAATCTTAATGCAAAGAGAAAGCATTATATTAGAATGGATATTTCTGCCACATAGGCCAAGCAAGAGGATGAAGACATATATCGAAAAAATTTCTGATCTGATATTTAAAGGTAAATTAAGACTTCGCCAATTGACTGGAAAGGACCCTGCAGAAATTGTTGTGTCTTTGACTAATGAAGAAATTGAATGATTATGGGCAAACAGTGAACCTTGACAAAAGGCTTATAGTGACTTTTTAGGAGAGATTAATAATAGATATCCTCGAAACAAGATAATTCAATTCATAAAGGAAACTAATTGGATCTTTCCTCATGTGATACAGGATAAACCCATTTCTGGAACCCTCACCTTTCATACTGATGCGAACAATTTAGGAAAGGCTGGCTACAAGTCTGAAGACTTAATTAAGGTGGCTCAGAGCCCTTATAACTCTGTCCAGAAGTCAGAACTATATGCAATTATTATGGTGTTGTTGGATTTCACAGAGCCTCTCAATGTAATTACTGACTCTCAATATGCAGAAAGAGTTGTTTTACATATTGAAACTGCTGACTTCATTCCTGATGATACAGATTTGACCTTACTATTCATACAACTACAGGATATCATCAGAGGTAGGATACATCCTATGTACATAACACATATCAGGGTGCACACGGGTCTCCCAGGCCCTCTAGCGCAGGGTAATGATGAAATAGATCGGTTGCTGATAGGAAACATGCTAGAGGCCACAGAATTTCATGAGAAACATCATGTTAACAGCAAAGGATTAAAAAAGAGTTTTTCCATCACTTGGAATGAAGCAAACGAAATAGTAAGGAATTGCAACACTTGCTCTTTCTATAACCAACTGTCTTTACCTGCTGGAAGTAATCTTAAAGGTACACAGAGAAATGAGATCTGGCAAATGGATGTGTTTCACTTCCCAGAATTCGGAAAGATGAAATATGTACATCATACTATCGATACTTACTCTGGAATGCAATGGGCAACTGCTCTGAGTTCTGAAAATGCTGATGCTGTACTAACTCACCTTTTGGAAGCCGTGGCCATAATGGGAATTCCCTCTCAGATTAAGACTGACAATGCTCCAGTTTATGTTTCCTGAAAATGAAGATAATTTTTGGATACTATAATATAAAGCATATTACAGGGATACCACACAATCCCACAGGACATGCAGTTGTGGAGAGATCTCACTGCATGTTGAAAGAGATGCTTTATAAACAGAAGAAAGAAATGAGAAAACCCAGGGAGAGGTTGCACAGTGCCTTATTGACTTTAAATTTTCTTAATGCTGATGAAAAGGGAACATCAGCTGCTGAGAGACATTGGGTGATAGAGAAATCCTCTGAGTTAAATCAACCCATCTACTTCAAAGATGTGTTGACTTCTGAGTGGAAGCCAGGATATGTACTTCGATGGGGTAGGGGTTTCGCTTTTGTTTCAACAGGCAAAGAAAAGATATGGGTACCGACAAAACTAATAAAAGTCCTCTTTGTAAAGGAGTCCCTTCCTGAGGAGGAGAGGTAATTGCTCACCCCTGATATGACAAATGGATACAAGGTAAGGAAAACACATTTAAACAAACCTGGGGCAGGGTCTCAGTTTTGTCTTTACAGGAAAATGGATACAACTGTTTTTAAGACTAATTACTCACCTGCAATAGAAGACAGACTGATGATTAAGGAGTGTACATGACGGACTATGAGACCAACTAATACACATATGCACTACTGGGTAATCTTTCAATATTTACTGCTTTGCATCTTGCATCTACACCTCAAAAAAAAGAAGGCGTGGTCCTGATTTGACTATTAATAGGGCTGGTTTTGGATTGGGAGCAAGTGGCTTTCTCTCTCTCTAAACCCAAGTGTAGGCGGAGTTTACTTAGAAGGCACCAGTACCAGATAAATATTTATTAAAATATAAATCAGAACTCATGGTACAGTTAACAGATTACAGTTGCACCTGAACAGGGACTGGAGTCTGGAACGGTGAGGACAGTCGGTGGAGTCGATCCTATCCCCAAACATCCAGGAACAAGGAAGAGAGCGTCTTGTGTTCCAGCAGCCCCTTTTCAATGGGCTTGTCCCCGCCCCCTTCAGGGGGCCCGGTGCCCTGTATAAGTGTCTTTTGACCTTATCAGATGACACCTGAATCCCACAACATCTCCCCCTTTTTTCTAACTAAGAAGGTTCTAAACTAAGACTATGTACAGTAGGAATTACTATGAGGTAGTATCTAGGAGAGGTCAAAGTACAATTTGTAATCAAAGCCACCTTATATAAGGTACATCTAATAGTTCTAGAATATTGGTAGATAGTAGGGTGTATAGATTATTTTAAAGGGTTAATATGGGAAAGTGAAAATTTAACACCTGAGTGTTCTTATCTAAGGGATACTAGGGTGATAACCTTAAACATCTATTCTTCAACCTCTTCAAGACCTGAGAAGGAAGGTGAATTGCCTGAAAGACAGAAGTACATGGAAGTAGTTACTTCCAAAATTTGGGAGAGGACAGCAACACAGCTACCTGGACAATCACCTCTGGATTTGTGCACCGTTAGAGCATCTATCGGATTGGCTATAGGCCTATGGTATCTGACAGCCCGGCTAGCTCAGTCGGTAGAGCATGAGACTCTTAATCTCAGGGTCGTGGGTTCGAGCCCCACGTTGGGCGCCAGATGTAGGCGGAGTTTACTTAGAAGGCACCAGTACCAGATAAATATTTATTAAAATATAAATCAGAACTCACGGTACAGTTAACAGATTACAGTTGCACCTGAACAGGGACTGGAGTCTGGAACGGTGAGGACAGTCGGTGGAGTCGATCCTATCCCCAAACATCCAGGAACCAGGAAGAGAGTGTCTTGTGTTCCAGTAGCCCCTTTTCAATGGGCTTGTCCCCGCCCCCTTCAGGGGGCCCGGTGCCCTGTATAAGTGTCTTTTGACCTTATCAGCTGACACCTGAATCCCACAACACCCAAGCATATTGGTAAAGAAAATGTGAATTATTCTGTCTCAATCAGGAAAGCCACCTGGTGTGAGACAGAAGACAGAATATTTAGGGACCAATATTATTGTGACTTCATCTTAAACCTCGTTTCTCTCTGTTTCTGTAACTTTCAAACATCCTGTCTGCATACAATCTCCTGAAGTTATAGAAGATATTAATATCTTTTTGAGTATCAACAATGCTTAAGTGTTCCATTGTAAATAACATTTCCTTCTATCAGCTATCTACAAAGAATCTGGAACCAAGATGGGGCCCCCAACACAACAACTCCTACTAGTGTAACAAGAATAAAAGAGAGAGTATGAGAGAGAGTAAGAGACAGGTAGACAGGCAGACAGAGGCAAAATTAGAAAAATCAAGAACCTGGTGCGCACCAATCAATGATTGTTTTCAGAAAATAGACTATTCAAAAATGGCTGCAAGATAGCTCTCTATGATTAACTTCCAGATCACACTTCTAACTAGAATTCCAGATGGAGTTAACCACTATTCTGTGAATGGTTATAAATGTATATAGTCAGTCCATTAAGATCTAACCATTGTTTTAGCTTTTGCAGGATCCCAAAGAGATGCCATCGCCCATAAGTCAGCAGGAAGCAAACTTATGAAAAACTACGCCCCCTTTCCTAATAAGTTTTGTGTTCTGAGGGTTGTGGGTAATTCTTATTCTGTTAGAATAGTTTTAAGTGAAAATTGAGTGGAGGACAGAACTATAATATAGTATCAAAGATATCTTTTGAAGAAGATAAAGGTAGATTGTTCTGCCTACCTATACACCATTTTAGCTAAATGTATGGGCTAAATTAAAGACAATTTGCATTGGCATAGGTATTTGTATATTGATACAAATGTAAAATCATTTTGTATGTTTAATTGTGATAATTTGTACATTTGAACAATGTTCAATCTGAAATTGGCAACTTGTATTTTGATATAAATCTGAATCTGTAACTATTATGTAAAATTGAATCTATAATTGCTATATTTTATATATGTTTATATCTGTTTAAAATATTTGCACATCATTGTCATGTACACTATGCAATTATTACCTTCATTTAACTATACTAGATATAATGCATGATTACACTAGTTATGATATATGCACAAGGTGTTTTATATACCTGTTTAGATGATATATATGTATATACATGTCTAAAATGTTGTGGCCACTTTACATGGTAATATACCCTTGGCTAATGTTTGATAGTCATACTAAAAGTCATTGTTCAGGGATTGTACACCTCTTATATAGGTATTCTAATTTTAGTACAGGGTTTATTCCTTAAGACGATAAAAACTACTGTCAACATTACTTAAAGTACCATATCCCAGTCATCTCAGATACAGGTTAGAATATCATAGATAGCCAGAAATCTTCAACCATTTTATAGACCCAGAGAATATGGCATTTAACATTTGAAATTCGGCCATGAGAGGCATGACGACTCCTGGTGTCACTGCTCCTTTCCTGAGATGGTATGAGCATTGAGGATACTCCATTGGAGTTTGTCCTTTAGGCAGAGAATGGCTGGTTGAGTAAGGAACTGTCCTTACCTTGATTGCTGACAGTACACACATGGTGTCCAAGCTGGATGAACAAGTTGATGGATGGAGACTGATGAAACCTGCCTGGACAGGATAAAACAGTCCCTCCAAAATTGCCCTGCTTGTGAGAAGATCTGTCAGATACCATAGGCCTGTAGCCAATATGATAGATGCTCCAATGGCGTACAAAACCAGAGGTGATTGTCCAGGTAGGTGTGTTGCTGTCTTCTCCCAAATTTTGGAATCCAGTACTTCCATGTACTTCTGACTTTCAAGTGATATATCTTCCTTCTCAGGTCTTGAAGGGGTTGAAGAATAGGTATTTATGGTTACTAACTCATAATAATTCCTATTGTACATAGTCTTAGTTTAGAACCTTCTTAGTTAGACAAAAGGAGGAGATGTGGCAGGATTAAGGTGTCAGCCGATAAGGTCAGAAGACACTTCCGGGACCCTGGAGGGGGTGTGGCCAACCTGGAGGGGTGTGGCCAACCCGATTGATAAGTGGCTGCTTGTTCCTGGCTGCTGGCTGCTGGACAGACAGAATCGGGATCCATCATCCTTCCATCGCGCTTCCATTGCTCTTCCATCGCTTGGATACGCCAGTCCTTGTTCAGGTGCCACCATAAGCTGTTACTAATATTGTGAGTGTTAATCTATATTCTAATAAATATTAATTTTGGACTGGTGCCTTGAAAGTAAAACTCCGTCTACATATATGGTTTTAGTTTTTCTCTCTATCCTTCTGGTCCTACGCATTGAGGCTATCATATGCTTTCTTTTACCTGAGATATGGTCCCATTCCCTAGAAATTGAACATCTACCTTTTTTAGAGGCCATTTTAGATGCCATGATTGTGGAGTTATGATCAAAATATCTGTCCCTGTATTGAATAAGCCTTGAGTAAAAATATTATCTATTCATATCTTTAATTTTGGCCTTTGTTCATTTATGTAAGTCTGCCAGAATATTTGTTTTGTGTTTTTTCATGAAAGTTTTTATTCCTCCTTTAAAGTTGTTTGTGGTGGGTTAAGGTACTATTGAAAGAGACATCAAGGCATTGATTTGAGGTCTTGAGGACCCTAGATAGGGTGCGGCCAGACTCCTTTGAAGACCATTTGCACACTGCCTGCCCTTCCTGTTTGTTCCCTGCATTCTTGGAGGGAGAATTGCTGCTGCCACTGTGTGGGACATTTCAACCCTCTAGGAATTGCCCTAAGGTTCAACCTTATATTAGTAAATGTTTCACATAAACTCCTTAATAAATAGTAATCCTTTTATATAATCAATTGCCAGTAAATAATTCTTAGAATGTCTGGCACCCAATGTGGGTTTTCCATATGAAGGACAGAGACTGCTGAAACCTGCCAAGGCAGAAGAAGATGATTTCTCAAGATACTATGATTCTGAAGAGATCTGTCAGATTTCCTAGGCTTCTAGACAAAAAGTCAGACATTCCAACTTTGCAGAAAAGCTATGGGTGACTATCCAGGTAGCTGATTGTTCACTGTCCTCTCCTAAATTTTGAAAGTTACTCATTTGTGCTTTCAGTTTATTCAGGTAATAGATTTTCCTTCTCAGGCCTTTGATGGGGTTGAATACTAGATAGCTAAGGTTATCACCATCTCATATCTTAGCTAAGAGCATTCAGGTATTAGAATCACATAATTCAAGATAAGCAGTTTTAAAGTAATAGCTGCACATTGCCACTTACCAGTATCCTAGACATTTAAGATATATTTTGTTTGTTGTTTTTAGTTGTAGTCTGACCTTATTCATATTATTTGCCTTTTTTCTCTCTTGACATTACCCTATAATTATTTCTATTATATATAGTCTTATACTTAGGTTTAACTTTCTCAGTTAGACAAAAGGGGAAGATGTGGTGGGTTCAGGCCTTATTGTGAGAGACATAGAGACATAGATTTGAGGTCTCCAGGACCCTAGATGGGGTGTGGCCAGTCCTCTTTGAAGATGAGTTGCATGCTACTTGTCCTTCTTGTTTGTTCCCTGCCTTCTTGGAGGGAAGATGCCACTGCCACTGATTTCAACCCTCTAGGAATTGTCTTAAGGTTGATTTTTCTCTTCCTCCAGTGCCATTGGATGTGATTGAACCACCCTAGACTTTTAGACTTTTGTATTGGGGGGTCTTCTTTGAGAGACCGCAAGAGGTGTTTCCTGATGGTAAAGTGTTGCCTTGTATGTCTCTTGTAGATCTATATTCATTGATCCAATGTTGGCCTTTGCCACATCTTTATAATTCTGAGGGTAGGTAAGTACCTTCCACTTGGGCCATCCTTGGAGGGACATTTGTTCTAGGAATGCCCTGCATATAATTCCTTCTTATATGGCCTGGTTTACCACAATTAAAGCATTTGATACCTTACCCTAATATTCGAAATGGCTTCACCTACACAATGATCATCATCATAATCGAGAGACTCAACATTGATTGCCTACTGAATCTATTCGTGTAGGGGCACTGATTTGACCTTTAGAAGAATAAGCATCTGTTTACATTCCAAATTAGCGTGGTCAAAAGCCAAAGAGAGAATTAGTTACTTTCAAACTTCTGGATCTGATACTGCTCTATGTACTGCCTTGGTTATTCTCTACAGAAAGTCTTTTTCTTTTAAGAATCCTTCAAGCCTTGTCTGACTTTAGTATAAGGCTAAATTTTCTATTCTGGGGCTAGTATATTTTTCCAAGCATTCAAAGCAGCAGTATGACATATCAGTAATGTATGTTCATCTAAGGTAATCTGAACCTTTATATCAGCAAACTGACCCTCACCAAAAATCTGATGTTGAGAGACATTAATACTCTAATCTTTCACTGTTGTTCAATGGCCTTAGACTCTTCTGTAATCCAATTTCTCCATTGCAAATGTTGACTTTAGTCTATTACAGCCACTGTTAGCTACATCCGAACATTCAGTGTGATTTTATATTTTGTAGACCATAAATTTAAGGCCATTTTCCACCCAGTCAAGTTTGTCAGTTAACCATTTTACATGTAAATCAGTTGGTTCCTTTGGAAGACTTAACAGCTGCTGTGTCATGCTTATGTACAATCTGAATAGTCTTTGAATGTTCTTGATTATACAATTTAATTTTTCTTCAGAAGCATATTTAGAATTAGCAGTATAATCTCTTATTGGTTAGGAGGTACCCAGAATATTTTGAAGAATCTTTAAACCTCTATTTTATGATGCCATTCATTTTCATCCATTCATTTATCTCATGTATTCATAGTATTATGAGAGAAAGTATATTAATATCAATATTTAGTCATCTCATATAGAACACCTATATACAAAACATAGTTTTAATATTTTATTTTGTTTAAACTGCAGCATGAAATGTCAGTTTTAAAAATTTATACAATAGATAAATTGTATCTCTGGAATTAATTGCTAGTGGTTGAGCTAACCTACTAATTTTTTTTGAATTGAAAGCCTGTCTTCAGTGTACTGTGCTGTTTATTCTCTAGGGAAAAACATAATGTGTTAATTTTTTAAAATAAAATGAACCAAATGCATTCTACTACAGCAGTTACCTTCATAAGTTTAAGTTTCTTTTCATGAGCTGAGTTCTCCAGGGAAATGATTCTCACTTATTATCATATTTTACAACAAATACTTATCTAGAAAGTGAAATCAGACAATCAACTATTCTTTTCTATACTGACGGCCCTCACTGTCATCCAGAAATATCACATGAAACAGAGCACTCTACAACTATCACCAGCTTCACTGTGTGGTCTCTGTTTTCAAAACTCTATGCACATAATAGGCAGTTTTTCCCTTTCTCATTTCATGTAGGTAAATTAAGAAATAAATATTACATATATTTTTGGTATACAGTATGTTGTTTATATATTATGACATGAGTATGCATATATTAATTTACTTTATATAGAATATACACACATGCATCTTATCCTAATAAACATGTTTACCTCACATATTTATCTTTTGTGAGAACATTGATGACTGACGCTCAGCAATTTTCAAGCACACAAGACACAATTATTATTGTCCGTGATCGCCATGCTGCAGTCGATCTCCAGTAACCACCAGGCCAATATATCTTTGGTAATTTTTTAAGCATCTTCATCTCTTCTCACTCCATACCCACATATGACACCACTTTTCCTGGTCCCCCATCACATTCTCTGCTTTTATGAGCACCATTTCTTCCCATGTATATGAACGCGCGAGCTCTCATCACAGTGATCTCTTCCATCATTTCAGGGTTGGATGTGGTCCATGGAGCCAGCTAACTAAAATGTCATTGTCTGAGGGAGTAAGAAGAAAAGACACACACATACTCTTGATGCTTTACTTCTGACTTCATTCTTCCTTTCCTCTACATTTCCCTTCTTTCATTCTTGATGTTTTTCTTCAAAAATTGTTAGAGATTTCTTCTTTGTTTTTTTTTTCCTTACAGCTTGTATCCCCCAGTAGAATCTTTAAAGCAATATAAAATTATAATATGGTTTCATTCTATTTTTCAAGTGAATATCACAATGAACACAGTTAATAAGAACATGTTTTTCATATTCCTCACATCATTGAACATTTTAAGTGTAACAAGTGAAAACCAAGTTGTCTCACTAACACACATACCTTTATATCCAAGAAATTCATTGTAGATTAACAAAATACAAGAAAGCAGGCAGGGCTTTTTTCCAGTTAGTTCTCTTATTGGCAGGCTGTATATTGCGGTTACAAAGAAAGAATCATTTTTATCATTTATCTCGATGGGAAATCTTAAATAAAATTTTAGAAGAATCACAAACCTAATATTCTATATATATCAAAGAATCAGCTTTTTAAAACCCTCAGGGTATATGTGCATACATCAACAACAGTTTATTTTTATATCAAGACGCTGAGGGTAGAAATGGACTCAAGGAATTAATCATTGCATTTGGTCACTAACCCATCTAGCAAGAAAGGTATTGGGCTAATAATAATTGGGCTGCTTTGTTTTTGATCCCTAACCTTAATAAATTTATCACTCATCTATGTATTATTGTGAACTTTAGATTGTTTTCTAAGGTTTTTCACCTCAAAGCTATTTGACAAAAAATATTTTAACCTTACTTCTAACTTTATGTTATTTTCAAAGCTTTGTTTCAGCTACGATATACTCTATAACCCGTGAACAAATCTCCCAATGTTAAGATTAAAAGAATTTAAACTTTGTGGGATACTGAGACACAATTGTTTTTCAATCATTAACCTAAGCCACAGTTTACTGATGTGGGAATGCCTTTCTGTATGCTGTGAATATCAATCTCTAAATAAAGGAGCTGTTTTGGGCCATGACGGGCACTATAGAAGAAGTAGGAGGAGAAATCAGAGCATAGGTAGGAGAAGCAGGGCAGAGTCAGGCAGATCGAGCAAGCTGCCCAAGGAGCAACATGTAAGGAACACAGGTGAGCCACGGCCACGTGGCAGACAGATTAATAGAAATGGGTTGATTTAAGATGTAAAAACAAGCTAACAATGTGCCTGAGCCATAGACCAAACAGCATAAAGTTAATATAAGCATCTGAGTCATTTCTTGGGGCTTGAGCAACAGCAGCTGGTGGCTAAGCGGTCTGGCACAGGAGGGTCTGGGCCTCTGGCCGCCTGGGACCAAGAAACCCCATTGCAACAGTTTACATGGAATTCATGTGTTCTAGCTGTGACACTTCCTTGTATTATTTTTTATCCTTTTCAGCCTCTACTTATTAGCAATAAGGGCAACATTTTGTTCTATCTACCTTACCCATTTTAATTTTTCTGCTAAACTAACCTTTATCATAATTCCTTACTATATTTATTAAATACAATCATCAAAATCCTATTTAAATAAATACTATTACTATAGAACATCATTGCCTCAGCTTAGGAGGAAATCATCTTCAAAATAATCAGCAGTAAAAATTCCCAGTAGAAGTGGATATTTCCAAGACATGATTATTTTGCACTAAGGGCAGTGGGAATCTCCCTACACCCATTCACACCATGCCAGGTACCAAAGAAAAATGGCAGTGGCAAACATGCATAGGCACAGCAGTAGCAAGAAACATTGTGTTGCTAAGGCTCTTGGGGCTTTGATTATCTGAGATATAACCATCAGGATTTTGTTTCCTGGCAGGCCCATACCCTGAAGGTAATTGCCATCTGCTGCTCCTCTGAGATGGCCACCGGCAGATCTCCAGGTTCATTCATGTTATTATAAGGCACAAATTTCCCTTCATTTAGAGGCTGTGGTGAAGTCCACCATATGCTCACCTATACCACTACTAAAACAGTCCACTGACATCAATATGGCCCCTGGTGATTGCATGGCCCATGGATATCAGCTTGTCTTCAGGTGGCAGCATAGACCACAGTTGTCTGGCTTTGATAACGTGTATTATGAACATCAACAGTCTCTTGCCACAGTAGGACCATAAATCCAGACGTGACCTTCTGTGGCAGCATGGTCCATAGACATGAAAATGACTTCAGACAGCAGTACAGACCATGAACATAAGCATAGCCTTCAGTGGTAACACAAACCATAGACATCAACACTCTCCCCAGCTGGATCATGGACATTCACATAAACCTCAGGCTTCAACCCAGCTGAGTGCAGTGGACCCACAGATATAAAAGTGGCCTCCAGGGGAAGTATGGACCATAGAGGTCTTTTGATGAGGTCCAATCCAGAAAATGAACCATTCTTTTCCTTGGACATCTGCTGTTGTTCAGAACCAGGTTGATCCTGTGGTTGGATAGCGTGGCCAAGGGCTTAGTCTGTGCAAGCTCCAGGTTGCTGCACACCATCCTGTTAGCCCCACCTGGTAGTTACGTGCTTCATTCTCTCAAGCCTCTCACTGCTGTTGTATCTCCACTGTGCACTCACTGTTTTGTTCCTTCATCTTTCCTACTTCTCTAGCATAGTGGCGCTGGATATTGCAATGTGTCCTATCTGTCTATCTGTCTGTCTATCTATCTATCTATCTGTCTATCTATCTATCTATCTGTCTATCTATCTATCTATCTATCATCTATCTATCTATCTATCTATCTATCTATCTATCTATCTATCTATCATCTATCTATCTATCCATCCATCCACCCACCCACCCACCCATCATCTATCTATCTATCTATCTATCTATCTATCTATCTATCTATCCATCCATCCATCCATCCATCCACCCACCCACCCATCATCTATCTATCTATCTATCTATCTATCTATCTATCTATCTATCTATCTATCTATCTATTATCTATCCATCATCTATCTATCTATCTATCTATCTATCTATCTATCTATCTATCTATCTATCATCTATCATCTTTCTATCCATCGATCTATCCATCTATCATCTATCTATCTATCTATCTATCTATCTATCTATCTATCTATCATCTATCTACCTATCATCTATCTATCTATCTATCTATCTATCTATCTATCTACCTACCTACCTACCTACCTACCTACCTACCTACCTATAATCTATCTATCTCTGTGTGTATATGTATGAATATATATACACATGTGTATATACATGTGTGTGTATGTACTCTTTCCCCCCCAAAAACCAATTTTGCATACAAATATTCATTGCAAGGAGTTATTGGTCTGGTTCAAGATTTCTTGTTTATAAAGAAGTACAACTACTGAGCTATCATGGAGACTTGCCTTGGATAGCCTGTTGTTACCAAGAGTCAGTGATATTGTGGCTAGGCAGAACATCAGGGGTAGGTACTATGTTAGCTTCTGCCTGCCACATCTCCCTGCTCTTGGCAACTGCCTCCTGAAGGCTCCCTCCAGAGCTTGACCTTTGTGCTTGTAGCCTGCTGTCTGCATCGCTATCCTGCACTTTACACCTCTCAGCATCCTATCATCCCAGCAGGATGGGCTGCAGTAGTAGTGGCTTCAGGTTCGGGTCCAGCCAGTCAGCCAGAAAGCCTAGGGTTGGCCCTATTCAATAATGTGTTTCTGCAGGAGTTCCAGGATACTGCATACCACCCTGTCTTGGTCCACACAGCTCATTTAGCACAACCTTAGTGCTTGCAGGCTGAGACAACAGCAGCTGAGGGTACAGATCCTCTACCACTTGTGGCTCTGTCCCACCATCTTTCTCTCTGATGTCATGGATCTAGTTTTTAAAGGAATCCTCCCATAAGACTTACCCCCTCCCTCTCTGCCTCTGCCTCCTCTCTCCCTCCGACCCTCCCTCTGTCCTTCCCACCTTCCCTCCCTGCGCCCTCCCCTCTCTTGTGGGCTCTGCAGATTCCTTTTCCATTGCCTTGTCAACCTTGGGAGCCTTCAAGATTCTTTCAGACTGAGAAAGCAAATATGGTAGTTTTCTCTATAGTACAGGTTTTTAAGATTCTCTGCATCTCCTTGATGTCTATTGCTATTTCCTCCTTTCCATTTCTAATATTATTAGTTGAACCTTCTCTCTCTCTGCTTAATTAATTAGTTAATTCATATAAGGGCTTGTCTATCCTTCCTTAAGAGCCAACTCTTCTTTTTTAATTCTTTATATTTTTGCTTGTTTGTTTCTATTTTGTTGATTTCAGATTATTTATTGCTATCTACTCCTTTTGGGTGTGATTACTTCTTTCTGTTCTAGAACTTTCAAGTATCCTGCTAAGTTAGCAAAAGATCTCTTCAGTTTTTTTTTTAACAATAACTTTTATTCTTTGTGTATTTTAAATAATGCATTGCTACTTATCTCCCTGTCCTCTGGCATCCTCCCTCTGCCCTTGCAACCCCACAAACCTAACTAATTTAAAAGAAAAACCAAAACCAAACCAAACCAAACCAAACCAAAACCAAACAAATATAAAAAAGGAGAGAAGAATCTTGTGGAAGCTGTAGTGTGGCCCCTTGAGTCTCACAGTTCACCATTTAATCCATTCATCTTTACTTGCAAACGCTCATTGATCTAACACAAGGCCTCTGGCTTCTGCTAGGGCACCCATAATGGTCTCTCACAGGGGCTCCTCTTGGATATCCTATTACCCTGTGTTGAGGAGATGCTACTGTTCTGGATTTGTAGGTTCATTCCCTTCATATGCTCCAACAGTTCATAGATGGGGTGTATGTTGAGGTGGGTCAGCTTATAGAACAAGTTTTGGGTTTGGGTGGTAGCTGGGTGGTCAGCTCACCAGTTTTCCCTCATGGGAAATAAGCATGGCTTAGCCTAGCTCATCCAATGTAGCCTGAAGCAAGGAGTGGGGCCAGTTCTCCTTCACATAGGTCCTCAAATCTGGACCTACTCACACCACCAGGGTCAGTTGTACTGTTTTGCCTAGGTGAGATGAAGCAGGGCCCTCTCTCCTGATTGCTGTAGGGGGTATTTTTTAATGTAATCATTTAATGCTATGAACTTGCCTTGTGTCTCATAAGTTTGGGGGAATGCTGGGGGCGGGGGATTAGAAGGGCATGTGATTGGTATGTAAAATGAATAAAACCATGTCTTTTAAAAAGTTGAATGTTTTGTCAATTCATTAACATTTAGAAAGTTCTTGATTTCTTTCTTTATCCATTTTCCTAAAATCTTATTATAATGATTATATATGGAGGAATCTAATTGTCCAGATATGTTTGTATTCATATGCTTAGCTGCTTGTTGTGAACTGCTGTGCTGCCAGCTTTATGCCAATAGCATTTTGTGGTGTTCTTTATACAGACTGAACTTTTTGTTAGTGACTTCAACAAGTTTGGATGTATGAGCGTTGAATAATTTAATTTTAATTAAAGATACTTATTTTATGTGTATGAGTGTTTCTCTCCCACATACACCTGCACACCATGTGTGTGTCTGTTGCCTATGGAGCTCAGAAGCAGGAGTTCAGACCTGGAACTAGAGTTATGGAAGGCTATGAACAGTCGTGTGGGTAACTTCAAGAACAAGTGCTCATTACCATTGAACAATCTCTCAAGCTCCCCTTTAAAAAATGATAGATGTTGCAGCAACTTTAATTATGTTATTCATTGGATTGAGCTGTGTGAGTAAATCTACACATAAAATTATACAGATTGTTCTTTACTTAAAATGGGTATTTAAGTAGACTTTGCCTCTCAAATTATGACATTAATTTAGTACACATTTTTAGAGCTGCCTTATTGCTTACTGTTAATTTATGAATTAATATTTAATTATAGTCAGAGTTTAATTATAATAAAAACCAATTACTTTATTTAAATAGCATAGCAATGCTACCATAATCCTGTTTTTGTTTCCCTCTTTCTCCTTAGCATTATAATATGAATTTTAAGTCTTTTGATTTCACTGGTCAAAACAATTGGTTCTCCAGAGAAAATGTCCCTGAGCCACAAACTTCTTCCAAACTACATGTTTTCAGTGTTTCCTGGTCATTGGCCTCTTGAGATATACATAACTAACTTTGTATTTTCCTGTAGCAGGATATTATTAGACACTTTATGTTAAGGAAGCATACGATATCTGAGTCTGTAATGATGGTGTTCTTTTCATGCAGGTAAAAATGGATAGATGTAGAGAACTTTAAATATAAAGGGTGGATTTTATTTGTATAAACAATGCTGATGGAGTTTCTATGAATACAGTCATATCAGAAAGTTCACGAGGAAGTAAAACCAGAACAGATAGCACTCAAGAAGAGGAAGTGAGCATCTGGAAGAATCATTGTAAAGACAGTATGTCGTGTTGGGAACGGACAACAGACTTTTTTGAGATAGAAACACTTTACATCTGGGAAACTATAAAAATATTGGAAACAACAAAAACTTTATAATATTTTGCATTAATCATATTTACAGTTAATTAATCTGTTCTCTGATAATTACAAAAACAATCTTAATTTCTACCACTTGATACATAAGCAAAAATTTAATATACATAAAAATAAGTCACAATGATTAATGTTTTTATTTATAAGCTTTCAAAGTGATTGGAGCAAACTTGTTGTCTTATAAAATACAATCAAATTTGTCATGTGTGGAACTTTTCAAGTGTGCTCATCATAGACACCTGGGCAGAACTTAAATACGACCTAGAAATCAGAAGAAACAACTCTGAAAAAATACTTCTTAATGTAATTTCACTTTGAAATGGGATATAGACAATTTAAAAATCATATATAAATTTGCCAAGATTTCTGGAATTATGCTTCTTGTTTTACTCATAATGTTTTTATAAGATTTATTTTTGCATTGTTAGTAGGAAAAGGAGGTGATGAGGTTTTGACTAATCCACATTTATGATAGAGGTTGAGAAAGAAACTTGGAGTAATAAAATAAATATTAGTAAAAGGACTGAGTTTCTTTAAGCTCTAGGGAAACTTTTTATGCATATACATAAATATTTAGGTGATCTATAATTATCTATATTTACCATAATACGTAAAAATAAAGGTTGTTTTGAATTAAAAATGAGAGATCCTGGTTTTGCTTATGTTTAAAGGAGGTTTGTGACCATTTGGAAGCTAAAAATACAAGATATTTGAGTTAGGAAGATGAACTTGCAGTGCTGTAGACAGGAGAAAATGAAGAGTGTGGATGATTGTTCATATAACCACTAACAAGCCTTGTTAGTGTCTACACACTTAATTCAAATCTTTATTTGAAAATAATTATTAAATTTGACCTTCATGATGATTAAATGTCTGTTAATCTGTTTAAGAAGATCCCTGAAATTAGTGTAAATCAAGGAAAGCAAACTTACAATGCAAGGAAAAGGTTTAGTAACACTGTACTTTGGCATCTGTGTCTGGAAACCCTTTGAAGACTTTTCCCTTGACTGCGATTTGGAATTTGACTTTGCTAAGTAGTTTTAAATATTTAATGTCAAGCTTGATCAGTTTCTATATCTTTGAATATTGAACACGTTCCAGACTTACATGTCATTCAAACTCATTAAAAAATTCTAATTCTTGTTTGTATTATGGGGCATTGGCAATTTGAAATGATAAATTCCCAACTGACAAATACTCAGCCAGAAATAGTTCCAAGAACTTTACTTGAGAAATACTTGGGGATATAGTATAGTTTTCCATTTTTGAATATGTAGGCCAATAGCATTGCAAATAATATTTCATACATTTTAATTAGTGTAAAAGCAATACTTGCTCTTTTCTTCTCATGGTTTTGTACATATGAAACCATATAGCTCTTTTTATAATACTTTATATTCTTTCTTTTTCTCTTCTCTTTTTCCACATTCTCCTTCCATTTTTCATCTCATATTTTCTGTCGATTCTGAACACTGCCCAGTCCCTTTACCTCTATTTTTAAGTTTTATGCTAGTGCAAATCTTTGTGTGGCATTTAATAATTCAAATGCATCTTTTTCTGTTCTTCAGCAAATATTTATTTGTTGATACTTTATGTATGTTGCAATTTTATGCTTTGAGATTCTCTGATGAGAGTGCACACTCATTCCTTCTCTTTTTAGAGTTGGTGTCTATGGAAACTTCCCTAGTGAATTAAATTAGTAGTAGGCGCTAATATTAATATATAAGACAGGGTTCTACTAGTGTAAATATGTTAAATTTAAAATTAAAGTTTATATTTTTGACACTTAAACAATATCAATAGTATAACTTATCGAAATAATTTGAAGTATGTATTTGTGATTTGTAGCTTTGATGTCTGTTATTATTGATAATATGATTTTATTCATTATTTTTCAAATGTGCTGGGTGTTATCAAAAGTAAATGAAAGATACATTATTATTTAATATTTAGTATAACATATATCCACAATAAATACTTTATTATGTTTTGTAGTTGTTTCACCCTAAATTTTAAAGATAATTCAACTACTTTAAATGTATTTGACAGATAATCTGAGGCTCAAGGGACAGTAATTTTGGTAATGTGAACTCAGTGACCATATTATGTTTATCCTGTTACATTGTTTTACCAATATGAGTAGATCTGCAATATAGTGTGATAAACTACCAAAGGTTAAACAAAATGATACTTTTCAGACTTTTTATCTTGCAGACAGTTAAATAATACAGGGTAGTGATTATCATTGAATCCTAGTGCTTTTATGGGCTAGCACTTTATTAGAATGCTCCAGACATTTCAATTTGTCATAATGTCAAATTGCTGGATAAATTCTTAAACACCTGTCATTCTGTATCTAACATTATTGGCAGTTCACTGACTTAGACTGCTCTGTGGCCCATGTTCTGTGTCATGATGAGCATTGCTATACCACTCTTGGAAAGAAGTGTGATGTTAAATTCAGAAACATTACATAGAACAGAACCATCAGCTATAACAACCACTTTCTTTGTGTGGTCATCTTTTCAAAAATCTATAGGCATATTGTTTTTTACTTGTTTTATTTTAATAAGTTTTAATTAACAATATTATATATATGCATATTTTGTGACATTTCAATAAGTATTGACAAAATAAAATAATTAAATCAGACTGGTTAACATATTCATCACCTCACATGCTTATTGGAGGTAAGATAATTTGAAATTCTATTCTTAGTTTTTTTCCAGCATAAAGCATGCTATTAATAACTATAGTTAGCATGGTGCATAATTAATACTCCCAAATTAGTGATCCCATCTTACTGTTTGTAACTTTTGACCTATGTATTCTCATTCTATCTCCACAATCCATCTTTTTTATTGTGTGGCCCACCATTGTGTTCTCTGCTTCTGTGACTGTGACGTCAGATTCCACATTTCAGTAACCTTGAAAAATTTTATTTTTCTTTCCTTATTTCCCTTGGTATAATGACTTCTGAGTTCACTAACATTATTACAAAACAGAATTTCTTTTTTAATTGTTTAGGAATATTCCAAGGTATCTCTTTTTTAAAATTATGATTCCATTAATGCAAATAGGATATTTTATATACTGGTTTCTTGTAAATTATATTAAAATAAAAATTGAAAGATAATTATTTGTTATAATTATTTAATTTCTTTTATATGCATACTACTAAAAGTAATGTTGCTAGATCCTTCTAGAGCCCAAGTTCTATTTTTCCCTTTTGTTTTTGTCTATTATTTTTTTCTTCCCTTATTCGATCAGTTCTCAATTGTCAGTAGAGACTCAACTAGGCATGGGACTCCATGACCACTTTCTTTGTTTTCCTCTGTTGAGGTTTTGTATGGCTTAAACTTTTGCAGGTCTTGTGCATGCTGTGTCAACCTTTGTAAGCATGAGTGCATATGTGCAAATGTCCTTTTATGTCAGTAAATCACAGTTTTCTTGTTTACCACCTCTCAATTTTTAAAATAGTTCTTCCCTCCCTCTGCAATAATTCTTGAGCTGTTGGAGGAGGGATATGATACAAATATCTCTTTTGAAGGTCAAGTCTTCTCCAATCTCTTATTTTCTTTACCTTGGCCAGTTGTAGATCTCTTTGTTAATTATCATTTACTGTAAAACTTAGCTTCTCTGATGAGGTTGAATGATGATACATTAATCTATGAGTATAACAATAGATCATTAGGAATCTTGTTGATGCTATGTGTATTTGATAGAGTAATAGTAGTAGGTTATTCCCCTTAAACTTGTGACCTTCCTAGTCACCTGTTCTTAACCATTCTTCAACATGAAAAAAATCAACCTAATATTTACATGGAAATTATACCCTTATTGGTTATCTTTTATAATGCTGAAAAGTGCTATGCATACCACTGTAAGAAAAAAGTTGTCATCAAACTAGTTATATTTAGATTTTTTGATAACATTTTTTAAGAAGTGTGAAGTGATGTGATGTTTCAGTGTGACTAGAATTTACACTTCACTGTTAATTAGTCATGTTCAGTTCTTGTTCAGTTGGTCCTCAGCTTGATCATGATATTAAAGTACAAGTAGGGTTTCACACATTTCAGATTTTTCCTACTGGCCTATTAATGTAATTATCTTAATTTACAGCTTCTCATGATTCCCTTTAGGTATTGACAACAAAGCCAATGGAAAGAGTGAACCATTCTGTTTCCTCAGAGTTTGTGTTCCTGGGACTCACCAACTCCTGGGATATCCAACTGTTGATCTTTGTGTTTGCCTCAATGTTTTACATGGCAAGCATGGTGGGAAACAGCCTCATAATTTTCACTGTTGCTTCTGACCGTCATTTACACTCCCCCATGTACTTTCTTCTTTCTATCTTCTCCTTCACTGATGTAGGTGTTTCTTCTGCCACTTCACCCAAGATGATTTATGACTTATTCAAAAACCACAAAGTCATCTCCTTTAGAGGTTGTATCACTCAAATCTTTGTCATCCATGCCATTGGTGGTGTAGAGATGGTGCTGCTCATAGCCATGGCCTTTGATAGATATGTGGCCATTTGTAAACCTCTACACTATCTGACTATGATGAGCCCCAAGATGTGCATCTTTTTTTTAATTACTGCCTTGGTAGTTGGCCTTATGCACTCTGTGATACAACTGGTTTTTATAGTAAATTTACCCATTTGTGGTCCTAATATATTGGACAACTTCTACTGTGATCTTCCTCAGTTCATTAAACTTGCTTGCATGGACACATATAGGATGGGATTGGTGGTCTCAGTCAACAGTGGGTTCATGTCTGTGGGTACCTTCTTCATACTGATGATTTCCTACATGGTCCTCATATTTACTGTTCTGAAGCACTCTTCAAGTGGCTCCTCCAAGGCTCTGTCTACACTTTCAGCTCATGTCACTGTGGTGATCTTATTCTTTGGTCCTGCTATATTTTTCTATACATGGCCTTTTCCATCTACACACCTGGATAAGTTTCTGGCCCTATTTGATGCAGTTGTTACTCCCTTTTTGAATCCTTTGATCTATACATTGAGAAACCAAGAAATGAAGATGGCAATAGGAAGAATATTCAGACAGATAATGGGTTATAAACAAATCTCCTGAATAACTAATTCATAAACAGTTTTAACTGAGCTTGAAAATTCATTATTGGCCTACCTCTGAGGAAAACCTCTTTGTATATGATAATATGTGTTTGTATATATATATATCATTTTGTATGATATTTATAAAGAAAAGAAAATTTCTTCTAAATGCAGACAAAATTACAAATATTTATAGCACAATGATTATTTTAACCAGGAACCTTAATTCTTATAGATTAGAATTTGTTTGAAACAAACTCTTAGACATAAAGAAGAGAAAATGCTTCTCTAAGACTTTGAGGACAGAGCATTTTTTTATTTTGAATATAAAATACTTTTGTACTGTAATTTCTCTCTATTATTCCCTGGAACACTTATATAGGAACAACAGATTGAGTAATTTTACATTTCTGTACCTTTTACACACTTTTTTTTTTCAATCTTGGGACTTTTCAGGTATTAGATGGAGGTTAAAAATTTCAGAGCACCATGGGAGTCTAAAATGTGCAGGTAGAAGCCATATGAGCTGTGTGGATAACAGGGCGAAGTCAAGAAAACATTTTGCTATTTAAAGCCATTCAATTCCTATTTACCCCTTTCTTCCACATTATTTTACCCCTTTCTTATAAAAAGTCATAATTTAGTTTTTGAGGATTTCATGCATAAATACAGCATTGATATTATCTTAACCTTTTCCTCTTTGCCCTCATAACTCCTCTGATGTCCTTTTCTAAACTCTCCCAAATTCATAACTACTTCTTTAATTATTACTGTGTACATACACATACAGACACACAAGTTTTTGTGACCACTTAGTATTGCAAAGATACACATGTGTTTATGGATAACAACATGTGATGTGAGAAGTCTTTCTGTATTCTGTGAATTATCATTGGATAATAAAGGAACTGTTTTGTCCTACAGCAAAGCAGCTTATAGGCAGGTGGAAAATCTAACATAGATAAAGGGGTAGGAGGTTGGAACTACACAGATGATGCAAGCTGATGCCAGGAGAGCAAGACGTAAAAGAACAGGTAAGCCAAGAGCCATGTGGCAAGACATATACTAATAGAAATGGGTTGCGCTAAGATGAAAGAGTTAGTTAACAAGAAACTTGAGCCGTAGGGAAAATAGTTTGTAATTAATATAAGACCAAGGGTGCAAAGATTCCTCTGGATCACAGGCCCAGACAGGTCAGAAACTTCTGACTACAAACATGGAATTGAATACCCTATCAAGTATACCATCACTAATGAATAATGACCCATACCCTCTCAGAATCCCAAGGTATGTGGGCTAGCTGGACTGATTATTGAGCTCTGAGAGACCTTGTTACAATAAGGAAAATGGAAAGTGAGGGAGGGAGACACTTGACATTAAATTCAGGACTTTTCATGCTTGTGCACCTTATACACATACACGCTAAATAAAAATGGAAAGAAAAAGAAAAAGGAATTCAGTTTGCCTTGTTTATATACTCACTGGAGTGTGGTCAAATTCTCAGCGCCCTGCTCCCTAAACAGAACTTGGTTCTTCTTGCTCTGTACCCACACAGGAAGCTATCAATTATGTACAACTAGACCTTGTCATTCATATAAAGAACCACAAGATAAGCAAATGGAAACTTTCATATTAGTCTTCTGATTTTATAGGCAAAATGTGTGAAACTAAAGAACTTTTTATGATACTTAAAAAATTCTGTAACCTCTATTATTTTAGTATATTGCTTTTAAATTTTTTTATTTAAGTTTTTTACTTCAATTTATATACCAACCACAGGATTCTCTTCCTCCCTTCCCACTCATCCATTAGCTTTACCACTCCCTACTCTTACTTCCATTTCTCAGAGAGAGTAAGGCCTCCCATGGGGAATCAACAAAGTCTGGCATATCAAGTCCACCCTCCCCTCCTCCCCCCTTATTAAGGCCAAGCAAGGTATCCCTCTAAAGGGAATGGGCTCCAAAAAAACCATTTCTTGCGCTAGAGGTAAGTCCTGGTCCCACTGCCAGAGATCCCATAAACTGCCTAAGCCACACATTATCTACATTGTGAGGACCCATGCAGTTTACCCATCTGTCATTCCTGAGTCAGTGAGCTCCCAGTAGTGCAGGCCAGCTGTCTCTGTGTGTTTCTCCATCATGATCTTGACCCCTTTGCTCATATAATCTCTCCTTCCTCTCTTTAACTGGATTGGGAGCTAAGCCCAGTGCTTAGTTGTGGATCTCTGTGTCTGCTTCCATCATTATTGGATAGAGCTTTTACGATGACAATTAGGATTGCTATCAATTTGATTACAGAGGAAGGCCAGTTCAGGCACCCTCTCCACTATTTCTTGGAGGCTTAGCTGGGGTCAGCCTTGTGGATTCCCGGGAGCTTCCCTAGCACCAGGTTTCTCCCAAACCCCAAATGGCTCTCTCTATCAAGGTATCTGTTTCTTTGTGCTCCCTCTCTGTCTCTTCTCCAACACAACCATCCCTCTCCTCATGTTTTCTTTCCCTCTCCCTTTCCCCCCTTCTCCCATGCTCCAAGTTTACTCTGGAGATTTTATCTATTCCCTTTGCCTGGAAGATCCCTGGATGTATGCCACTGTTTTCTATGTTCCTCCATTGAAAGTCACAAATTTACTGATGTCTATGGGTGTCACAAAGGGTCAAATATATATCTGAAGATTCAAAGCTAACATTCACAAATGAAAGAAAACATGTGATCTTTATTTTTCTGCATCTGAGTTACTTCATTCAGAATGATCTATTTCCATTTCATTTTTAATAGCTTAATAATATTCCATTGTGAAAATATAGGACATTTTTATTATCTATTAATTGATCTATGCTCTTCTCATTTACCTTCTTTGACCAAACTATACTATATAATTAGCACATTAGTTTGATTTAACCAATGATACTTAAACTTTGAGATGACATTTACCTGTTATTAAGGAATGATAGCATTGATTTACTAAGAAAAAATTTTTGAGACAGGCTATTATTATGTAGTGCTGGATGTTCTGGAACTCCACTGTCTTCATGGGGCTGGCCTCAGACTCACAGAGATCTACCTGTTTCTGCCTTCTGAACATTGGCATTAAATGTATTCACTACTGTGTCCAGCCATAATTGTTTACTTTTAAATACACATAGGTTAAAGATACATCAACAACGCCAGTTTTCTTACCATCAATCTACTTAGTGTTATGCTATGAGTTATACAATTCTTTGGTCACATAGGCTAAACTACGCAAGTCTCCAGAGAAGGAATCCTGTAACTGTGTGATTTTAAATTGCCATGCGTTTGTAGCATCCCTTGGTCAGCAGCCTCTTGAGGTGTATATAATTATCTTTGTATCTCCCCAATGGAAGATTCCATGTGGCACTTTATGTGAGAAGACACAGAGTATCCTGACTCTTCCAAGATGCTGTTGTTATCATTCAGGTAAAAGAGATGAGCAGAAATAAACTTAATAATGCTTGAGTGGCTTATTCTTAGATGTTAGTTTGTGGTGGAGACTTCTGTGAACATGAGCCATATCCTAATGGGCTTGCAGAGACTATGGCAAAGTAGAGAATGGTCAGGAAAAGGAATTGAAAAACACAGGAGAATAGTTGTTAGAAAACAATTGAAGTATTGGAAAAGGCTAAATGACTACCTTTGAACTAGAACCACATTGTAAATGGCCATGAGAGGCCAAACAACTTTGTAGCATTTTCTACTAAGTTTATGTCATAATTAATCATTCTATGCTCACCAATGATTGAATTAATAATATAATATTATGTGAACTGATATAATAATATAATATGATGTGAACTAAGGAAAACCTTAAAATTATATATAAAAAGGAAAGTTTTTATATTTCTATTCACTTTTAAAAATAGGTGAGTATAAACTATTTGCCTTCTATGAAACATTTGGTTACTATTCTATAAATAGAAGCAAATTTTTAGAAATTTTCATTTTCTTGATTAGATGAGTGGTATAAATACTTGATCAGAAGTAAATTTTAACATGAGACAAAAAGTCCCAATGCTGAAAACAGATGTTCTGATAGAATAACACTTCTACATCTTAGAATGGCACTTAAATGTCAGCTTATTTTTCTTGTTTTTATCTACCCTTTATAGTTGGAAGTTTTGTATTCATTTGATTCTGATCAAAAGGAGTTTAAAGGGGTGTGAAGTAAACTTTCAAATGAATATTTGAAAAGAAGACAGGATTATTTTTGTTTCTCACACTATTAAATAACTTCAGTGTGAGAAGGAGTATCTAAATTTCCTTGGACATAATAAAGGCTTTGAAACAGTGTGAAAAACAAAAATACAGATAGATTCAACTAAGGGAGTTAAGTTCCTAATTAAAAAATGTTTTATGCCAATTTTTTTTTAATAAGCTTTACCGCTTTGTCCTCCCAATTATATACCAACTTTTAAAATTTCATAGTCCCTGTTGGATTTTTTTCCTTTATTTTTATTTCCTTATTTTAATTTTTTTTGAACTTTGAGAATAATTTTATTGAGTTTAGAAAAAAATACCTCAGGATGGTAATATGTAAATCTCTCAGCATGGGGAGAGACAGACAGGAGAGAGAGAGAGAGAGAGAGAGAGAGAGAGAGAGAGAGAGAGAGAGAGAGAGAGAGAGAGAGAGAGAGAGAGAGAGAGAGAGAGAGATTCTATGAGTTTATAAGCTATCATGGAGATCAGACACATGGTGATGAATTCTTTAAAGAAAGAAAAAAAGGACCAAAGATCCCGAGAAAGCATGCTTAGACTGTGTATAAGAGAGAAAGGGTAAAGCCAAATACTACTATTCACTTAATCTATCACTTTATAACTTTATGAAATCTTCTTGACTTTTAAAAACTATTATACAATTATATGTATTTATTTGCTTTTCAACAACTCAAACATACCATTTTCCATGTTTTCTTTTTACTTTCCTTTTTATTCCTTACATTACATCCTGACATCAGTAATTTTCCATCCCCCTATCCCTCTCTTCCTGAGTCCAACTCCTCCTCTGTTTCCCTTCAAAAAAGCAGACATCTTAGAGATACCTAATATTCACTTGAAATAGAACAGGAGCCAACAAGACTGGGCACAAACCATCATATCACAACTGAATGTGGCAACCAGTGAAAGAAAAATGGTCCCAAGCATAGACAAAAGAGTCAGGGACATGCCCACTCCCACTCTTGGGAGTCCCCCAAGGTTACCAAGCTATATAACCACAAGGTATATGCAGAAATTCTAGCTCACACTCATGCAGGGTCATTGCTTGCTGCTTCAGTCTCTCAGCCCCTATAAACCCTGCTTAGTTAATTCTATGGGATGTGTTCTTATAGTGTCCTTGTTTATCCATTCTCTCCTAATTGCCCACCTCTTCTAAAGGGTTCTTATGGATCCAGCCAGTGTTTTGGTGTGGGTTTCTGCATCTGATCCTATCAGTTGCTGGATGATGCTCCTCTGATGACACTTGGTCTAGTCACCAATCTATGAGTATAGCAAACAGGATAATATCATTAGGGATCATTTCATTTTCTTTTTTTTTTGCCAGTCTTGTTTGGTTCTATTCTGGGTTTCTGGTTGCTAGTTCCTATGGTTTCTGATCATCTAAGCAGTATCAGGCATGGGTTTCCTTTCCTAGTATGGATCTCAAGTTGGACCAGTCACTAGTTGGCAACTTCCACAAGTTTTGTACCACTATTACTCCAGCACCTTTTACAGGCAGGAAAAATTATAGGTTGAAGATTTGTGGCTGGGTTGATGTCCATCCCAGTACTAGGAGCCTTGCCTGATTATAGAAGATTGCCAGTTTGGCTCCATATCTCAAATTACTAGGAGACTTTGATAAAGTTACTTTTATAGATTTCAGTGAGCTTCCACAGCACTAGGTTTCTATATTGTTCTCACAGCTGCCCAATTTCAGTCTCTTTTCCCAGAATTCTCTCCTCCATCCCCCCACTCCTCCTGCCTGATCCCTTCTGTTCCCATACCCGCTGTCCCTAGAATACTTTCAAAATCTATTCTATTTCCCCTCCCAGAGGTGATCCATGCATATTTCATTGCACCCTCCTGGTTACTTGGCCTCTCTTGGTCTGTGGATTGTAACATGATTACCCTTTACTTAACATCTAATG
Source organism: Phyllotis vaccarum (assembly GCA_033318265.1). Lineage (NCBI taxonomy): Eukaryota > Metazoa > Chordata > Mammalia > Rodentia > Cricetidae > Phyllotis > Phyllotis vaccarum. Next base: position 140,343,948 of record JARWLC010000001.1, on the reverse strand, counting down.
TCCATTTATAAGTGAGTACACACCATGTTTGTCCTGGGTCTGGATTAACACAGTCAGGATTATTTTTTCTAGTTCCATTTATTTGTCGTCAAATTTCAGGATGTCATTGCTTTTAACAGCTGTGTAATATTCCACGGTGTAAATGTAACATATCTTCTTTATCCATTCTTCAGTTGAGGGACATATAGGTTGTTTCCAGTTTCTGGATATTAGAAATAAAGCTGCAATAAACATAGATGAGTAAATATCCTCATGGCAGAATGGACTATGCTTTGGGTATATGCCCAGGAGTGGTATAGCTGGGTCCTGAGGTAGATTAATTCCCAGTTTCCTGAGGAACTGCCATATTGACTTCCATAGTAGCTTTACAAGTTTGCACTCCTACCAGCAATGGAAGAGTGTTCCCCTTTCTTCATGTCATGAGCAGCACTAGTTGTCAGTTTTTGATCTTAGGTATTCTGACAGTTGTAAGATAGAATATCATAGCTGTTTTGATGTTCATTTCCCCGATGCCTATCAGTGTTGAGCATTTTCTGTTTCTATCCAATACTTATTTTACAGATTTCTTTGGATCTAAAGTTTGGATATTGTGATAAGAAAGCAGATGTAGGATTCAACCCTATAGAGGTTGCTGTCTAATTGAGAAATTAATTAACGAATCAAATTAGTATTGAATACTAAACAAATATAGAATTTTATGAGATCAACTGTCACATTTGAAATTTCATTATTTGGTTACTAAAATGTTGTGAATAATGTAATGTGTTGCTGAATGGGTGATAGTATATTTTGAAACATTTTGGACATGGTAGTGTGATGTCTTCTTTTTTCATATTAATTAATATTTTTGATTAATTTATCTCACGATTTTGTCACTATTATGAGCAAGATAAAGGAAAAATTGTGAATATTATTAGCACTGAGCATTTATCTGTTGAGGACATGATTGTGTTTCTGTGGCCAATCCACCATTATCTTGACAATACCTTGCCAAATACGTGATTCTGATCTTTGTTTCATTCTTACAACTTAACTGAAGTAAGCACTTCAATTTGTCTAAACAGAAATAAAACACAAGGTCAAGGGTTTCAGTATCTTTTCTGATAGACAGTCCATGGCAAAACCATGAGCTTAATAATGGTTCCTGAATCCAGAGCCCAGGTATATGCAGTTTCTTCTCTAAGGAAAACTAAAACTACAATATAATACAATAAATATTTTTATTGAATTATGGACACAATACTCTTATGGAACACTGTCTTTGAGAGGTGTAAGCATCCAGATCATGTGGAATACACTCTACATCAATAATTACATTTACACTTAGGCGTCATAGACTGATAACTTGAAAGAGTATAAATTTTGACATTTGAGTTATTGTAATGTTAAATTACTAGAGAAGTTTCTCAATACTTAAAATTTGTGTACATACAATGATATACACTAGTATATCATTGATATACTATGATATACTATGATATACTAAGCATTTCATAGACTTAGCCTTCTCTGTGAACCCCCTTTTCATTGTTTCAGAGAAAGGAAATATGTGTGTGTGTACATATATTTGGAGCATGAGTCTTGAATCTAGTTAACTCAAAGGAAGTACAAAAGTGATATGAAGGAAGATGTTATAGTTATGGTCAACCTTGAAGTTAAACATTTTTTGAAGATAAGATGAAGTAAGGGCATATATGTTAGAACAATCTATAATTTTTAGCATGGATGGAATATTAAAAAAACTTGAAGTCTGTTTGGTATTTGACAGAACTAGGCATCAGTATTTAAAAAACTGGAAGAACTTTAGTTTTAATTAATACTTTTCATGTTGAATGCTCCACCTCATAAGGAATAACTCGGTATTAAGTTGTGAACTGTAAAGGCTACTAAATTTAGAAGTATTCAGGGAACATAACATTACACCATGATTGCAACCACCTTCTGTGTACAGCCACAATCTAGAAAATATATAAAGCACTTTCATTCTTCATGTTTTATAGAAGTTGAATTAACAAATACATCTATATATTTATGGTGTTTGATTAAAGGGAACTAAGTAACATTCATTTCACATACTCATTTGTGACAAGAACATTGAATATCTACTTGCCAATATTCAAGTATGTGACATAGAGATGTTTTTAATCATAGTCATCATGGTATGCAAGAAATCTTCAGGAGCTCTTCATCTTGTTTAACTGAGTATTTTTTATCTTGTGACAAATACCTTCCTTTTCACCTCCTGATCCCACCTAATTTGTATATGGCACACCATTGTATTTTCTTCTTCTATGAGTGTAACTTTTTTTGGTATTTATTTGCAATTTTAGTTAAACATATTTTTTTCATAAGTATATTTTTGAAAAGCAGATTTTGAAAAATATGCTTTTTACCCTCCTCCAATTCTTCCCAGATCCTTACCCGATTACTACCTATTCAATTTAATATTTTTTCTCTATAAATATTTTGAAAATCAAAACAACGTGAATAGAAATATAAACCAAACCAAAACACAGAAAAGCAAACCAATTAATCAACCAACCAACCAAACAACTAAACAAACAAAGCACACAAAAATATGAATACATTTATGTTGACCAACTTTTCCTGAGCATAGGCCTACCTTGGAGTGCAGCTGATACTCCCAGTATTAACACATTGGACAAAGCTAACACATTCCAGTAGGTATGATTTTAAAATAGCTTCTTGGTTAGGTACAGAACCTCGTGTCTACTTTACTTCTTAGTTCAGGGAATTTGTCTGGCTTGAGCTTGTGTAGTTTTGTGCATGCTATTGCAGGCTCTGTGAGTTCACATGTGCATGATCCATGTTGTGTCTGGTCCTGGGATCATCCACCACCTCTGGCTCTTACAGTCCTTTAACATTCTATTCCTGGATTCTTTAGGTTCCATTTCCACAGAGATCTTTCACTACCTGAATTTCCATGACCTTATTTTCACTTAGCAGTATCACTTCCAGGCTTGTTCATCTAATTATAAAATACAAAAAGTTCTTCTTTTAGGATGCAGGACAGTCTGGGGTACTTGTGTGTATGTATGATATTGATGCACCTATCAAAGAAGGCAGGTTGTTTGTTCACATATAAAGTTTATGGATAATACTACCATAAATGAAAAAAGATAATTCTGAAAAGGTAGTGTTATTACTTCAGGATATTTCTCTACTATATGATATATATTCTTTAGTTTTTTTCTATCCTTTTCTCTTCTCTTTTCCCCTTATCAGTTTGTGAATTTTGTGGTTTTTTTGTACTGTTGAGGATTAAACTCAGAGTCTTATATTTGTTAGACAAATTCAGAATTATTGTGCTACAAATCCAGTCTGTCCTTAAAATTTCGACAAAATTACATCATTTTTGTTTAGTGGATGTATTAATTTATATTCTCATCATCAGTTTATGATGATTTTAAAAGATTTCTAAATTTATAATTTTTTTGTGTAGTTAAGTCTATGTATATGTTATGTGTAGGCCAGAAAAGGCATTGGCTCCTCTGGACCTGGAGTTTCAGGCAGCAGTAAGCTGCTTGCCGTGAATTCTGAAAACCAAAATGGGTTTTATGGAAGGCAGGAAGTGCTCTTAACTGCTGAGAATTCTCTCCAGTCTCTTTAAGTCCACTCAACCCTGTTATCTTTCTATTTTTATTTGTTCAAAATATCTTTTCACATGTGTCAAAACATAGTTCATAATAGTTTTAATTTATAATTATTTTACGATTGCTCATGTATAGCACTTATTCATACCTGTTTGACTTTAGGTGAGTTGTAATGCTGAAGTAAAAATAGGCTTTCATTACTTAGAGGTTCTCCTGTTCTGTTAATGCAATTGTAATTTACAGCTACTTCCATTTCCTCCTTCAGGTAGCAATGCCAACCAAGCCAATGGAAGGAGTGAATCAGTCGGTGGTGTCAGAGTTTGTGTTTCTGGGACTCACCAACTCTTGGAACAGCCAATTATTCCTTTTTGTATTCTCCACCATCTTTTACATAGCAAGCATGATGGGAAACTTGCTCATCGTGTTCATTGTGGTATCTGACCCTCACTTACACTCTCCCATGTACTTTCTGCTGGCTAACCTCTCCTTCATTGATTTGGGTATTTCTTCTGTCACTTCTCCCAAGATGATTTGTGACCTGTTTCGAAAACACAAAGTCATCTCTTTTAGAGGCTGTGTCACTCAGATCTTCTTCATTCATGTCATTGGTGGTGTGGAGATGGTGCTGCTCATAGCCATGGCCTTTGACAGATATGTGGCCATATGTAAGCCTCTCCATTACTTGTCCATTATGAACCCAAGGATGTGCATCCTGTTTTCAGTGGCCTCCTGGGTAGTTGGCCTTATTCACTCACTTGTTCAATTGGCTTTTGTAGTAAACTTACCTTTCTGTGGGCCAAATGTGTTAGACAGCTTCTACTGTGACTTTCCCCGGTTCATCAAACTTGCTTGCACAGACACATACAGATTAGAATTACTAGTCTCAATCAATAGTGGATTCATGTCTGTGGGCTCTTTCTTCATATTGATAATTTCCTACATTGTCATCATATTTACTGTCCAGAAACACTCCTCAAGTGGCTCCTCCAAGGCTCTGTCCACACTTTCATCTCATGTTACTGTGGTGATCTTATTCTTTGGTCCTGTGATGTTTTTCTACACATGTCCTTCTTCTTACACACACTTGGATAAGTTTCTGGCCATCTTTGATGCAATTGTCACTCCCTTTCTGAACCCTGTGATCTATACATTGAGGAATCAAGAAATGAAGATGGCAATGATGAGAGTATTTAACCAGATAGTGAGTTATAGACACATAATTAAACACTTGACCTGTGAACAGTCTTAACTGAGTATAGACATTCATTGTTAACCAATTTCTGAGGGTAATATTTTTTTGCCTATTTCAATATACTTATTTATACTATGTATGACATCTTGTTTTATTCTTAGTAATAAGATACAATGGTTATGCAACACAAATTAAACACATTTATATATATTAAAAATAATGAAGCTCAATTTCTAAGATGTAATACCTACATAATGTAAACTTTTAGACAGAAAGAAGATGGATGTTTATTTTAAGGCCCTCAGAACACAAAAACTCTCTCTTCTCTAAAATTATTTATTTGTATTTTAAGATTATATTGTATGTGTGTGTCTTTGTACATGTAAGTGCAGGTCCCTCTGGAATCTAGGAGAGAGGATTGGAAATGCTGATGGGGAGTTATAGGTTGCTTTGAATCACCTGAATTAGGTGGTGGGAACTAATATTGCGTCCTCTTTAAGGATAGTGAATACCTTAAATGGTGATCCGTCTCTTCAGACTCTGTCTCCATTTTTTAATAGAACTGTTTGTGATGAGCAAAGACTTCTTGTTATATTTCACAAGATATTTTACAAGAATTATTGAACTGCGTCATATTTTCCCTGTGGGAACCTTGCACACTGCCTCTTCTTCTCTTGACTTTTCCAGTTATAAAAGGAAGTTAGAATTTTGAATGCACATCAGAGTTACATATGCATGTGCTTGGGCAGAAACTATGTGAGACATGCTTGGAACAGTAAAACATGCCAAGGAAACGTTGATTTTCCCGCTGATTATAGTAGACTACTCGAAAACATTTAATACCATTTTACCCTTTCTTCCTATTTTTATGTTACTTTTAAATTTTGTCTTCCCATATCACTCCAAGAGAAGTTTGGGTGACAGTGGGTGACATTAGGACTCTTGTTTTAGAGGTTGATGCAGTGTTGGGATCAAATCATTCCATATCCTCTTCTCGTGGCTTGATGATGCTTCACTAATATTCTGAGTTTCCTTTTGGCTCTCAGCCTCTCCTTTTAATTCCTCCATATCCAGGTTCGTCACAAGTGTATTATTGTGATGAAAGTCACAGGCATTGCCAACCCCGAAAACACTGAGACAGACACAACATTCCTGCTTTCTGTGTTATGACCACTTTCTCTTTTACTATTTTGGATCAAAAGCTCCAGGTCCAGAGTGAGATTTAAGAATAATAGATATATCCAACCTTCTCAATGGCACTCAGATTCTTATAAAGTCTAACACCATTGAGGAACTCCTTATTGGTGATATTTAGAATAGTTTACCAAGTACTTCTCCCATGATGCTATGAGTGATGCAGACTCATCTCTCATTCCATGTTATTCATTTGTAGATTTAGAGAATGTCCTATCAACCTATATGTCTTTTATCTGTCTTGGGCACAAAGTTCACAGCAAATGAAGTTTGAGAATGAGTTTTCTTTCTTTATTTTAAAAAGGTAATATTTTTTCCTGTATTCTCCTGCTCGCCCTCCCTTCCCTCCTACCAATCCCTCCCCGTCAGCATTCAGCCTCTCCCCCTCATCTCGCCATCCCATGCCCCAAAAGAGCAAGAAGTTCTAAGGTTCGTCAGCTCAGCTTGATGCATCCACTCCAGGCAGGTCTAATTCCCTCATTCCAATATCAAGACTGAATTAGGCAGTAAGGCTCTCCTCTGCAGGGAATGGGCTACAAGGTGCAAGCCCATGCACAGGAACACATTCTGATACCACCCCTTGAGGCTGTATAATGCCTATGCCAGTCCATAGTTGCCTACCCTTGGAGGGTCTAGCTCCTTTTCCTGATGCTTTCCCAGTGGCTGTTCTTGATTCATTGAGCTCCCCAGAGCTTCAGCCAGCCATCTCTATGGGACTCCTCCTCATTCTCCCTATGCCTTTGCTTATTCATACTCTCCTTCCCTGTTCTCAGCTAAACTAGGAGCTCTGCCCAGTGCTCAGCCATGGATCTCTGTGTCCACCTCTATTCTTTGTTGGATATAGGTTCTGTGATTACACTTAGGGTGGTTATTCATTTGAGTATAGGGGAAGTCCTGTTTAGGTGCCTCCTTTACCTAGCTCAGGACATCCTATGAGTTCTTGGAGGTTTTCCTAGTCTGCAGTCTCTTTCCAACCCCAAATTGGCTTCCCCTATCAATATACTTCTATCAAGACATCCTTCTCTTTTTCCTTCCACTTTGTTGCTCCTCTCACTCAATCATCTCCTTCTCTCTTGATTTGTTCCCACCTCTTATTGGTTACAAGCCATTATCATCCAAATTTGCTAAGGAGATCGTCTCTATTTTCTCTTCCTATGGGAATCTCTGGATGTCCCTGTTAAATTCATTGTGACCCCAAGCTATTCAGGAGTTGTGGTTTGCAGCTTGGGTATTCTTTGCTTTTAGTCTAAAGTCCACTTATGAGTGACTACATCACATACCTATCTTTCTGGGCTCATGATACCTCACTCAGGAGGATATTCTCCAAATCATCCATTTACCTGCAGATTTTAGGATATCATTTTTTTTCCTGATGAGTAGTACTCCATTGTGTAGATGTACCACAGTTTGTTAATCCATTCTTCAGTTGAAGAGAATCTAGGTTGTTTCCAGGTTCTTGCTATAAGAATAATGATGCTATGAACATAGTTGAGCTGATGCCTTTGGGGTACGAATATGCATCTTTTGGGTATATGCCCAATAGTGATATTGCTGGATCCTTGGGGAAACTGATTCCCATTTCTTGATGAACCACTATACTGCATTCCAGAGTTGCTGTACAAGTTTACTCTCCCACCAACAATGAAGGAGTTCTCCTTATTCCACATCTTCTCCATCATAGGCTGTCATCTGTGTTTTTTATCTTAGTCATTCTGACATGCATAAAGTCATATCTTAGAGTTGTTTTGATTTGCATTTCCCTGATGGATAAGGCTATAGAGCATTTCTTTAAGTGTTTTTCAGCCACCTGGAGTTCTGTTGAGGATTTTCTATTTAGCTCCTTACTATACCCCATTATCTAATTGGGTTCTTTTGTTTTCTAACCTCTAGTTTCTTGAGTTCTCTATATATTTTTGAGATCAGTCCTCTGTCAGATGTAGGGTTGGTGAGATCTTTTCCCATTCTGTAGGCTATTGCTTTGTCTACTTGACTGTGTCCTTCACTCCATAGAAGCTTCTCAGTTTCTGAAGGTCCCATTTATTAATTATTGCTCTTAGTGTCTGTACTACTAGTGTTATATTTAGGAAGTGGTCACTTGTGCCAGTGTTTTGGAGGATATTTCACACTTTCTTCTCTATCAAGTTCAGTGTAGCTTGTTTTATATTGAGGTCTTTGTTCCACTTTGATTTCAGTTTTGTGCAGGGTGATAGGTATGAATCTATTTGCATTCTTCTACATTCTACAATTCAGTTATGCCAACATCATTTGTTGAAAATACTATCTTTTTTCCATTGAATATTTTTGGTCTTTTTGTCAAAAATCTGGTGTTCATAAGTGTTTTGTTTGACATGGAAATGTCATTCTATATGCTGTAAATAAAGGGCTGTTTTGGCCCATGACAGGCACCATAGCAGTAGGCCTGAAATCAGAGCATAGGTAGGAGAAGGAAGGTGGAATCAGACAGAGAGAAGAGCTAGCTGCCAAAGATTCAACATGTAAGATAACAAGTTGAGCCATGGGCCATGTGGCAGGACATATGAATGGAAATGGGTGAAAATCATTCTTCAAGTAAAGAAACTGTTTTGGCCATGACAGGCACTTTAGTGGTAGGCAAAAAATCAGATTGTAGGTAAGAAAAAGAGGGAGGAGTCAGACAGAGAAGTGATCCAGCTGCCCATGATGCAAAATGTAACAAAATAGGTAAGCCACAGAACACATGGCAAGACAGAATAATGAAAATGGGTGGAATTAAGATGAAAGAGTTAGCTAACAATTTGCCTGAGACATAAGTCAAATAGCATGAAATCAATATAAATGTCTGAGTCAATTTTTGGGGAAACGTGGCCATGGGAAGAGCTGGACCTTGGGGCTAGTAGGACCAGAATCTCCTATTACAGATGGTGGCCAATATGGGGCAAACACCCACATGAAACCAGAGAAAGCTTAAAGAGGGTTATAGAGCACAGAAACTGAGCCAAAAGTGGCTTCCAAGTTGTATCTGTGAAGTGAGTTATAGTACAGAGTGGTGTGTGGGGTGAGCTACAAAATGGTGCCATTTTATGGTGGGCATATTAAGCTTCACCAAAGCTGGTTCCTGAAGTCTCACAGACAACTTGGTATAAGCAACAATTTACATATGACTGATTTAAGGTTTCTGTTTATATTAAACAAAAAGGAAGCAGAGTCAAAGATGGCTTCTTAGTAGTAGCATTTTCTTGAGTCTGTTCTGCTTGCTAGTAGTGAGCAGATACAGCTTTTTTAATATCAGCTTCCTGACTCAGTGTTAATGGCAAAAAGTGTGTGGCCTCTTAGAGTCTCTGCTGCCAAACACTTAAATGGAGTGGGCAGAAGGCAGTTGTGGTACTCTTCTTCATAGTGTGGACCGTAAGGTTCCCCAGAATTGGGCTGGTAATAATTTAATATTGCTTCTCTTAAAAGAAGAAGGTAAGTGAGACTCCAGCATCTCTGCCATGCTGAAAAGCCACAGAGTGGGGCAGAGTCAGCAGGCAAAGTCTAGCATTTTAAAAGCTCATCTGGTTAGAAAATGATTCACAATAAAACAGATTCAGTTGGAGAAAAACCACTCAATGGGTTAAAATGTATGTGAAAAAGAACACATAGACTAGGAGAGGAAAGAAAAAAGAAAGAGAAACCTATAAAAAGAGAAATAGAATATAAAATTTTAATAAGCCATATAAAAATGGGAAATAGACACAGAGTCTGGATTATTGTTATTATTGTATTTTCTTTTAATTTTTAACTGTTAATGAGCTAATTACAAAAGAAAATTTATTACAAATGCTAATAAATTAAACAAACACAGATATTTTAAAGGCATCTTGACTGTTTCTAAGGATATGTTGCTATGGAAAAGAGGCTCTGCATTTCTTTCCACAGAAAATAAAAACCTGTGGATTGCTTCCATGCAAATATGGTTTCATCAACCAAGACCACCTGAAAATTGTCTGATGTGAAGAGATGGTCACATAAACTTCAAGGCTACAGACTAAGTTGATCCAGTCTCAGGACTCTCAAAAGATTACCAGAACCCTTTAATCAGCATGAAGTAGTTATAGAAAGCTATGCCTAAATTCCCAAAATAATTTTTATAAATGTTTCTTTTCATTATAAATGGTTAATGGTCATAGTTAATCTCTTTCTAAGAAGAAAAAGGGGATATGGTATATGAATGAATTTTATAAAAATAAATTTACTTTAATCAAAAAATCAGCTGTTAATCTCAAAATATTTTACATTTAATGGATTTTGGTTCATCGATAAAAATTTAAGGTTAATTTTGTTATGATGTACTTATTTTTCTATTCTTGTTTATGTAACTCATTTAATTTTGTAATGTATAAGAAATGCAGATTAATTGTCATTTATAATAAATAACCAAACTTATAGTCATGTTAGGTATTTTTAGATATACAAAGATATATTTCACTTATATAGGTAACCTTTAAATACTTCAAAGACCTACAGGATATGGCATTTAAAATATTTAAATCTTTTCTGGACAGTGAGACAGGTCTGCTCCTCATAATACCAATATACTTCAAGAGAATGATGGGAATTGAAGAAATTCCAAATGGAATTTACTTTGTTTGTCGCAATGGTTAGAATAGCCACTGGTCAAGAACCTGTTCTTGTATTGACTGCTTGACAACATGCTGTATAAACTGGACATGCATGGTCCATAGGAAAGTGATCTCTGAACTTTGGCAGAACAAGCCAAGATGGTCCTTAAAGTTCCTGCTTTGCAGAGAAAACTGCCATACATCCTTCAGGACACAAGAAGAAGCAACTGATGAACTATTCAGAAAGGGCTGAGCAGTCTTTCAGATGTCCTACTTCACTATAAGGTATGCAAGAGACTCTGGGACTGTAGGCTGAAGATGGATGCCCCAACTTTCCAAAGGAACTTTGGGTGACTGCCCAGGAAGACAAGTGTCATATATTTCATTTCTAGATTTTGGATGTTGCTTGAACTTCCTGTTTACTCTGGTAATATTATACCCTTCTGTGGTCTTTGATGTAGTTGAAGATTAGATAGTTATAGGTAGTTTTCTTTAGTTCACTTATGTATATATGATCATATCATTTTCAAGTAGATAGAATTTGACTTAATCCTTTCCAGTTTGTATCCTTTTAATTTCCTTTTGTTCTCTTATGGTTTTAGATTAAACTTTGACAACTGTATTGAATAGATAAAGGGAGAGAGGACAGCCTTGTCTTGTTCCCGATTTTAGTGTGATTGCTTTGAGTTTTCTCCATTTAGTTTGATGTTGGCTGCCGATTTGTTGTATATTGCCTTTATTATCTTTAGATATTTGCTCTGTATTTCTGATCTCTGCGGGACTTTTATCATGAAGGAGTGTTGGATTTTGCCAAAGACTTCTTCAGCATCCAATGTGATAATCATGTGGTTTTTTTTTTCCTTTCAGTTTGTTTATATGATGGATGATCTTTATAGTTTTTCATATGCTGAACCATCCCTGCATCTTTGGGATGAAGCCTACTTGATCATGGTGGATGATTTTTTGATATGTTGTTGGATTTGGTTTGCCAGAATTTTATTGACTATTTTTGCATCAATGGTCACGAGGTGGATTGGTCTGTAATTCTCTTTGTTTTTTGCATCTTTGAGTGGTTTGGGAATCAGGGTGATTGTGGCCTCATAAAAAGAGTTTGGCATGTTCTTCAGTTTCTACTGTGTGGAAAAGTTTGAGGAGGTTGTTATAGTTCTTATTTGAATGTATGTCAGAATTTCTGCACTGAAATCATTTGTTTCCGGGCTCTTGTTACTTGTGAGTCTTTTAATAACAGCTTTTATTTCCTTTAGTCTTTAATCTGATCTTGATTTAATTTTGGTAAGTGGTACCTGTCCAGAAAGCTGTCAATTTCTTTTAGCTTTTCCATTTTAGTGTAGTATAGATTTCAAAGTATGACCTGATAATTCTCTGGAATCCTGGGTGTCTGTTGTTATGTCCCCCTTTTAATTTCTGATTTTGTTAATTTGGATACTCTTTCTCTGATTGTTGGTTAGTTTGGATAAGGGTTTATTTATCTTGTTGACTTTCTCAAAGAACCAACTCTTTGATTCCTTGATTCTTTGTATTGTTCTCTTTGTTTTTATTGTGTTGATTTCAGCCCTAAGTTTGATTATTTACTGCTGTCTACTCCTTCCAGGTGAGTTTGCTTTTAATTGTTGTAAAGCCTTCAGTTGTGCTATTTAATCTCTTGTGTGATATTTCTCTAGGTTTTTCATATGAGCAGCTTGTGCTATGAATTTTCCTCTTAGCACTGCTTTCATTGTGTCTCATAAGTTTGGGTATTTTGTGAATTTATTTTCATTAAATTGTAGGAAGTCTTTTATTTCTTTCTTAACTTCTTCCTTGACCCACAGGTGGTTCAATTGAGAGATGTTCAGTTGCCATGAATTTGTAGGCTTTCTGTGATTTTTGTTGGTATTGAACTCTAACTTTAGACCATGGTGGTCTGATATGATACAAGAAGTTATTCTCATTTTGTTGTGTCTTTTGATATTTGCTTTATGACTGAGTATGTGGTCAATTTTAGAGAAAGTTTTACGGGTTGCTGAGAAATATGTATATTCCTTTGTATTTGGGTGACAGATTCTGTACATATCTATTAATTTCATTTGGGTCAAAACATCTGTCATATCCCTTATTTCTCTGTTGAGCTTCAGTCTGGTTGATCTATCCATGGGTAAAAGTGGGGTATTGAAGTCTCCTAATATTAGTATATGGTGTTTTATATTAGGTTTAATCTTTAGTAATGTTTCTTTTGCATATATAATTGCCCTTTTGTTGGAGGCATAAATATTCATGGTTGAGACTTCATCTTGGTTGTTTTTTTTTCCTGAGATGAATAAGTAATGTCCATCCTGGTTTCTTTTGATGGATTTTAGTTTGAAGTCTATTTTGTTAGATATTAGAATGGCTACATCATTTTATGTCTTAGGACCATTTGATTAGAAAATCTTTTCTCAACCCTTTACTCTGGGTCTGTGTCTGTATTTTAAGTTGAGACGTGTTTCTTGTATGCAGCAGAAGGAAGAATGGCTTCTGTTATTGTATCCATTGTCTTAGGGTGTTTTTTTTAATCGGTGAATTGAGTCCATTGATATTAAGAGATAGTAATGACCAGTGATTGTTATTTCTTGTTATTTTTGGTGATAGGTTGTATATGTTTCTATTCTTTGCCTTTTCTTCTTGTTTTCTTAGGTTGGAATTTTCCCTCTAGTGCTTTCTGTAGTACTGGATTTGTGGATAAATGTTGTTAAAATCTGGTTGTGTTGCAAAATATCTTGTATACTCCATCTATGGTGATTGATAGGTTTTTTTTCGGTATAGTAGTCTGGGTTGGCAGCTTTTCTATGCCTATGATGGTGGGACGAGTCATTTTTTTTTTCAAGTGTGGGAAGGCAGCTCTCACACAAGAGTTTGGGTCAGATCTTCTGCTACATTGTCCAGCAGGGGTCAGGGCCAGATATTCCTGGGCCAGTGAAGGGTGGGGGTGAGGCTAGCTGGTTACTGTGGCCCCAAGTGGTATCACATAAAAAGAACATCCACACAGACTCCAGCTCTAGTCTCATCATGAACCCAGAAATGGAATCAGCTCTGGCCTGGACACCACCATGGCCCTACTGGCAACACAGGTCACTTTGATCATTAGTATCACTCCAGCAACAGGATGGCCCTCAGACACCAGCACGATCTCTGGTGACCAGGCTTCCACACAGTCCATGCCCAAGCTGCTGCCTAGGGCCATATCTGAGTCCGTGGCCCTAGTGCAGCCATGTCTGAGCTGATGTCAGTGGCTCCTTATACTTCATTTACTTATCTATACTGAGTTGCTCCAAGACTAAATCCCAATCATTGGTTATTTGATATTTAATCTTTTAAGTTTGATTAACAACAAAGCTCCAAATGCCTATTCATTTAAGGTGGGACCAAACTACCCACACCAAGGAGCACTAATAAGGTGTGTTGGTCTCAATCACAATTCCAAAACACAAATAACTAAGACAATATGTCTCCTAATACTACTCCCATAATAATTAATGTTCCCCAAGTAAGCAGTTTACATAATGTACAAGTGAATGACTTTAAAATAGCAATAATAAAAATGTTTGAGAACTATAAGTATGAAAACTTAATGAGATTAAGACAGGGATGCTGTGGGACTATGCTCTTGTACACTGTAAATAGTCATCCCTATTGGTTTAATAAAACACTGATTGGTCAAGTACCTAAACAAGAAGTAGAGGTGGGCAAGCAGACTATAAGAGAATTCTGGGAAGTGGAAGAGCAGAGAAGCAGATGACAATGAGACATAGAGAAAGTGGGATGAGAGTGCTGTACTGAGCAAAAAGATACCAAGCTATGTGGCTAAACATAAATAGAAATATAGATTAACTTAAAACATAAGGGTTATCCTGAGCCATAGACCAAACAGTTTGTAATTAATATAAGCCTTTGTGTGATTCCTAAAGGACTGTGGGTCCAGATCTCAGGGCTAGACTGGGCCTGAAACTTCTGACTACGTGGAGATAATCAAAACAAAAATTAATTAAAAATAATTCAAGACATGAAAACTGAAACTAGTAAATAAATTTTCTGAAGAAATGCCACACTGAAACAAAACTTGAAAAAAACCCAGTAAGTCCAATAAAAAACTAAATGAACAGCCTCACCAGTTGATTGGATGAAGTAAAAAAGAGAATATTAGGTTGCAAAGACGTGCTATAGGAACTGATCATTTGGACAAGAAACTATCCAAACTAGAAAAATCATCATGAAGATGAAGGTAAAACTTTTCATGATAAGAGAAAATTTAAAGGATTTATGAACCTTAAAGCTGATCTACAAAGGACACTGGATGGGACACTTAGATTTGAAGACATGGTTAAACAAACCCCACAGGGTACATAGGATATACAATTTCACAACAGTTGATCAAAAGAAGCTTAAGAAAATATCACAAAACAACAAAATCACAAAAATTAATACATATTTTTCAATAATTGCTGTTTTTATTAGTAGACTAAATAATCCAGTTAAAAATACAGACCAACAGGTTAAGTGAGAAAAGCATCTTTCTTATACTTCTGGAACATACTTTAACATTAATAAGAGATACCAACTCAGAGTAATTAATTGTGGTAAATATGGTCATATAAAAAGAAATTGTATGCAAGGTATTTCTGGGAACAATGTCCCTCTTAGGAATGATTCTAACAGAAAGAAGGTCGTTATCTTCTGAGTTCCACATCTGAGGAAAAGATGTGGCAAAGGCCAACATTGGACTAATAAGTATAGATCTACAAGAGATAAATAAGACAACTCTTTACCATCATAAAACACTTCTTGGTGCTTTTCCCGAGGAGCCTCAAAAAATCAGATCCCAAGGCAAAGGAAGATTTAATCATATTCAGTCATAGCAGAGGAACAGCTTCCTCAGGATGAGTAGGAAATTCAATACCTAATGTAGAGGACCATACAGCATTGGATAATAGAACAACTTTAAGGGAGAAATTGACAGCTTCAAAAAATTCACAAAACAAATATTCTGGCAGACTTCCATAAATGAACAAAGACCAAAATTGAAAGTATGGATAGATAATATTTATATTCAAGGATTAGTCGACATGGGAGCCAATGTTTTGATCATAACCCCACAATCATAGCACCCAATATGGCCTATAAAAGAGGTGAATGTTCAATTTCTGGGTATTGGAACAATATCTCAGGTGAAACAGAATGTAAGATGGCTTGAATGCATAGGACTAGAAGGATGGAAAGGAAGGTTGAAGCCATATATGGCTAACATAGCAGTGCATCTATTGAATTGGGGCCTACAACAATGGAATAGCCAGATTAAAATCCCTCCAGGCTCATATATCAACAGAGACTCAATTATGTTTCTGAAGACAATATTTAAGGTGTTATGCAAAACAGTCACCAGCCATACAGGTTGTGAAAAAGCATAGTCACTAGCTGCTGAGCCAGTAAAGACACTCAGAGCACTACCTTTGAAATGGTTGACAGAAAAGCCTATTTGGGTTCATCAATGGCCCTTGATGAAACAGAAACTTTAGGCTCTAGAACATCTGATGTAAGAGCAGTTACAAACTCAGTATATTGAAGAGTTAACCAGCCCATGGAATTCTCCTGCATTTGTTGTCAAGAATAAATATGGAAAGTGGAGAATGGTGATAGATCTAAGAGTAACTAATAAGATGATTCAATGCTTGGGATTTTTACACTCTGTCATTCCTCTGCCTTCCCTGTTACCTAAGGGATGGCCTATTATAGTTACTGGTTTGAAAGACTTAAAAAAATGTGCCTTTACAAGAACAGGACAAAGAAAAATTCACATTTACAGTGCCCAAATTTAATAATTCATGTTGGTACCAATGGAGAGTCTTTCCATAAGGAATGTTGAATCATCCCACCTTCTGCCAGTATTTTGTACAACAGCCACTCGAAGCGATACACAAACAATTCCCACAATCTATCATTCACCATTATATGGATGATATCTTATTGGCAGACCCAACTGTAGATAAATTAGAAAGAATGAAGAAATGAAGAAAATATTGCCTGATTGGGGAATATAAATTGCCCCTGAAAAAAAATACAAAGAGGAGATTCTATTAATTATTTAGGATATAAAACAGGACTACTGAAAATTACTTCCCCAAAGGTGCAATTTAGGAGAAATAAATTGAGGACCCTTAATGATTTTAAAATCCTGCTAGGAGATATTGCTCATATATGACCCATTATTGGTTTAAAAACCCATTAACTAGTTAATTTATTCAAAACCTTAGATAGTGTTAAGGACTTCAATAGTCCCAGAGAATTTTCTGATGAGGCTGAGAATTAGCTTTGGTGGAAAAGCAATTACAAGAAGCACATGTGAATTGCATGGATCTTGACCTTGACTGCACTCTGATTAATTTACTCTTAGGAGTCATAATGCAAAGAGAAAATATTATATTATAATGGATATTTCTGCCACATATGCTGAATAAAATGTTGAAAACATATATCAAAAAGATTTCTAATGTGATTTTTAATGGAAAATTTAGACTTTGTCAGTTACTGGAAAGGACCCAGCAGAAATTGTTATACCTTTAACTAATGAAGAAATTGATTGATTATGGGCACACAGTGAACCTTGACAAAAGACCTGTAGTAATTCTTTGGGAGTGATTAACAACAAACATCCCCAAAGCAAAAGAATTCAACTTATAAAGGAAACTAATTGGATCCTCACTCATGTGGTATGGGATAAACTTACTTCTGAAGCTCTTACATTTTATACTGATACAAAAAACCAGGAAATTTAAGTAAAGTGACTCAAAGCCCTTATAATTTTGTTCAGAAGTCAGAACTATATGCTATTATTATGGTATTAATGTTTTTTTACAGAACCTCTTAATGTAGTAACTGATTCTCAGTATGCAGGAGGAGTAGTCTTACATTTTGAAACTACTGATTTCATTCCTGATGATTCAGAATTAACCTCATTGATTATTCAACTACAGGATAGCATCAGAAATAGAATCCATCACACACACACAAAACACATATCAGATCTCACACAAGTCTTCCTAGTACTCTAGCACAAGGTAATGATGAAATTGACCAATTATTAATTAGAAACACACTCAGAATTTCCTAAGAGACATCATGTTAATAACAAATTATTATAAAAGAGCTTTCCCATCACTTGGCATCAGGCCAAGGAAATTTTACGGAATTGTACTACTTTTTCCTTCTATAACCAACCATCTTTACCTGCTGGAAGTAATCCTAAAGGTATGCAGACAAAGAGATCTGGTAGATGGATTTGTTTTACTTTTCAGAATTTGAAAAGATGAAATGTATACATCATATCATCGACACTCAGGAATGCAATGGGCAACTACTCTGAGTTCTGCAAAAGTGGATGCTTTAATTACTCACCTTTTGGAAGTCATGGCCATAATGGGAATTCGTGTTCAAATTATGTGCTGTGAGTATCATTCTTTAAATAAAGGACTGTTTTGGCCATGGCAGGCACTGTACAAAAAGTAGGTGGAGAAGTCAGAGCATAGGTAGGAGGAGGGTGGAGTAAGAAACAGATGGAGCCAGCCACTGCCAACACCCCCAAAACATATAAAGAACACAGGTCAGCCTTGGGCCATGTGGTGAGACAGATTAATAAAAATAGACTAAATTAAGATAAAAGAACTAACAATGTGCCTGAACCACAGGCCAAACAGCATAAACTTAATATAAATGTCTAAATCATTTTTTAAAGAGCCTAAATAGCAGCAGGTAGCTCAGTGGTCTAAAATGACAAGTATATAAGTCTATATCTCTGGCCACCCAGGACCAAAACCCATGTTATAACAATTAAGACTGGCAATGCACCAGCATATGTTTCCCAGAAAATTAAGCATATTTTTTGGATGTTATAATATCAAGCACATTACAGTGATACAGCACAATCCTACAGGCCACACAGTTATGGAGAGATCTCATTGCACCTTAAAAGAGATGCTTCATAAACAGAAATGAGAAATGAGTAAACCAAGGGAGAGATTGCATAATGCTTTACTAACATTGAATTTTCTTAATGCTGACGAGAAAGAAATAACAGCTGCAGAGAGACATTGGGTAGTAGAGAAAACTTCTGAGATGAACCAACCTATCTGCTTCAAAGATGTGCTGACCTAAGAATGGAATCTGGGATACATGCTTCAGTGGGTTAGAGGTTTTGCTTTTGTTTCCACAGGAGAAGAAAAGATATGGGTTCCAACAAAATTAATAAAGATCCAATTCAAAAGGTGACCGATCCTAAGGAGGAGAAGTAATGGTTCATCCATTGATATGACAATGGATACATGTTAAGGAAAACTTATTTCACAAGGCTAGGGCAGGGACTCACTTTTTATTTACAGAAGAATAGATACGACCATCTTCAAAGGATGCTTAATGTCTAGATACCTAAAGCTGAAGGGACATCACTTATTTTCATACAAAGGAAAGGAATATAAGGGCAACCGATACCAATATACACTATTGAGTAATCTCTCAATTCTCACTACTATACATCCATATCTCTTTCTAAAAATGTGGTCCTGATTTGTCTATAAGCAAAGCTGGCTTTAGAGTTGAGCTAAGTGATTTTCTCCTTCTCTAAACCCAAGCACATTGGTAAAGAAAACTTGAGAGATTCTGTCTCATATCAGAAAAGCCACCTTTGTGGGACAGAAGACAGCCAGAATATAAAGGGGCCAATATTACTGAATTTTATCTTTAATCCTATTTCTCTGTGTATTTTATTCTTATTAGCTTTAAAATTTTCTCTGCATACATTTTTCTCTTGAAGGTGTAGAAATCTTCATTTGTCATTAGTAATGTTTAGGTTTTCCCCTGTAAACAACAATTTCTACTACAAGCAATCTCCAAGGTATCCAGAAAGAAGATGGGGCTCCCACTGCAATGATTCTATCTGAAAAAAGGTAGAGAGAAGGGAGAGAGGAGAGAGAGAGAGAGAGAGAGAGAGAGAGAGAGAGAGAGAGAGAGAGAGAGAGAGAGAGAGAGAGAGAGAGAGGAGAGAGAGAGAGAACCTGGTGTACATCACTCAATAATTTCATTTGAAATATATATACTATTCAGGATAGTTGCAATATAGCTTTCTATGATTATCCTTCATGTCACATCTGATAGTACTCTGAGAATAGTTATAGATATTTATAGTCAGTCCATTGGAATCCAACCACTATCTTAATTTTTACAAGATCCCAAAGAGATGCCACCTCCTGCAAGGCAGCAGGAAGCAACCTTATGAAAACTACACCCCTCTCCCAATAAGTTTTGTCCTCTGAGGGTTGTGGATAATTATCATTCTGATAGTCATAAGCTAAAAATGGGGGTCTTACACAGGTAGTGCATATACACATTCTGCTGAGCCCAACATTGTTCTCTTAGAAGAACAGCTGATGCAAGAGATGAAGTGTATTTGACCTTATGAACTTATTTTAAAATCTTTTAAAAATCTCAAGATAAAATTGTATTTCTCAAAATTGTATTTGTGGAGGCTACAATCCTCTACAAATCTTCCAAACTCCTTGTAAAAGAATTTCATTATTTAATTTTAACCTCCCAGTGTCTCATGTATTTGTAAAGAGATCTTGACGAACAATGATATGTTGGATGAAGTATATAAATAGAGGACACATTGTGTGAATAGCAGTGGGCACTGAGGTGAACAGATATTATTTTTTATTTTCTCAGAAAAAGTCATGCTTCATAGGAAGGAGTAGATGTGATGAATTAAATTTATTACCATTTTATCTTAGAGGAGGAATTTTTTTTCTACCATTTGAAACTAAAAGTCTATGTGTTTATAAATTGTAATACAGTGGCTAATTTTATTTGTTTCACTCATTTTCTGATATATCTTAGAACCTTTACATATATATATATATATATATATACACATGTAAATATATATATTAAATACAGTTTGTAACAGAGAGACTTTGTATAAAACCTTTTTTATTTAGTTGAGTCAAGTAAGTTTACTAAGTTTCTTGGATTCTTCTCAAAATGTGTCATATGATCTTTTAAAAAGTATTTTAAAAATTATCAGTTCATGCTTTATTAGCTATGTAACTTGATTTAATTGCGTAATAAACCACCCTAATAGGTTGTAATTGGTCCTATCACATATTATCAGACAGGGATCTTGAAGTTATCAGTGTTATATGAATGATTATCCTAGTTCATTACTGTAGTGGCACAATGCTAACAAGATCTTATAAATAAAGAAGAGAATATGTACTAGACTGTTCCATAAGACTTGTATATCTGACTGCACAATATGAGGCATATCACCTATGTAAGCAACATGAGCATAGTTTTGCACATGTCTGAATGTCTTCTCTAAATTGTTACACTTTTGAGGAATCATCCCTTACACGGTGTGAATATGTCATTGTGATTCAGTTAATAAAGAAGCTTACTGGCAAATAGCTTGACAGGATAAGGTTAGGTTGGAGAACCAAACTAAGAACACTGGGAAGAAGAAGGGAGGAATAAGTAAAGACAGAGGGGAAATAGGAGTTGCAAGATGAAAGAGAGATATGCCATGTGGCAGAATGTAGATTAATATAAGTGGCTTAATTTAAATTATAAAAGTTAGTAACAACCCTGAGCTATTGATTGAGCATATGTAATTAATAGTAACCCTCCATGTTGGTCACTTGGTAACTGGCAGAAAAGTTCCCAAATGGAAAGGTAGGAAAGAAATTTTCACCTATAAACTTTGCAGTCTTGATAAGGAAAAAGAGGCCAATTATTGATGTATTTCTTTGGAATTCAGAATCAATATATATTTCAATTGAATGTGTTTGTGGACCTGTTTATTGCAAAGTTAATAAGGCTATTAGTGCTTTTCTTCTTTTTCAAACATTTATCATTAACAATTTTATTTTTATTTTGTTTTCTTTTTGAAATTACGATATAATTACATCATGTTTCCTCCTGTTGTGCCCACCAAATCATGTCATATACTCCTACTTATTCTCTTTCAAATTCATGGGCTCCTTTTTTCTTTATAATTGTTGTTACATAAATATACACCTACATATTCCTAAATACATAAATACATCCTGGTCAGTCTGTATAATACTTGTATATATGTTACAACACTGACCATTTGTATTGGGTATCCAATTAGTGTGGCCCTCCTTGGGGAAGACTATTTCTCCCTAAGTCAGCATTCTTTAGCTGTCTGCCGATCTCTGTGAAGAGTTGAGCCTCTTGGATCTCCCCCATCCATTTTATCACATCTATCACTGTTGTCCTTGTTCAGATCATGTTTAGACAATCACTGGGAGACTTTATGAGTACAGCTTCTGACATCACTAAAAGTTACAATCTCATAAAAATGATCTTCTGTCTCTTATAATCTTTCTGTTTCCTTTCTACAATGGTCCATGAGCCTTAGGTATGGGAGTTGTTTTGTTTTGATCATGGTCTCTATCTATTACAAAGAGAAGTTTTCTTGATGAGATGTGAGGATGACACTTATCTGTATATATAAGGATAAATATTTAGAATGCAGTTAGGAATAATGCTGATTTAATAATTGGCGGTTGTAGGTCTTCCTCTGAGATCCACGATATTCTCAGCCCTGAGTAGTTGGCTAAGTTTCCATTACAAGGCATGATTACTCTCTTTTTGTGCAGGTCTTAAGAGGCTATCCATTTTAAGGTTGCTCTGGAGCATGAAAATAATATGTAAATTGTGTAGGAGAAAAGATTACTGTGCAGTGTAGAGTGTTATAATTGCTTGTATCTGAGCACACACACACACACACACACACACACACATACACACACACAATCAATCTCTGATAAGTGGTTTTTATACATTTTAAATAAATAACATTACACATGAAATATATCAATCATGTAAAGATAGATCTTCTATTGAAATGAATTTTTTTTCGCTTTATAAGTAGAGAATCCTGTACAACCTAAATCCTGATGCAGGATAAGATGATCTGAGGGAAACTGTGTTACTAGAACACACCTCATGATAATATGCATACAGTCATTTGACAATGATATAATAACCTCTCATTAAGTGTTCCAATATTTTTCTTATTTAATATTATTTTCCAAGATCTGCTCATCCATCATATGTAAGACAACAGAGGGTACAAATAATTCACCCCTCCAGTTACATCCGTATTCCATACATCTCCTATCTATGGTTCTATTAAGCACCTGTCTAAGCCTTTGATATGAGTATGTGCCATTTCTTGTAGCAGCCATTTCCTTAATAGTTGTATACAGTTAAATGACAGTATATTTCACTATTCCCAAAATCCTTCCTGTACTGTGGTACTTATTGAAAAATAAGTCTTTTTTGTTTACATTCATGTTTATTTGCTTATACAACAGCTTATTAGGTGCTGTTCTGATATATGTATTGTGATGTTCTTATAAAGTATCAAACATCTTTTAAGGCAGTTATAGGGCTTCATATGTGTGTAGTATTGTGTCATTATATTGTTTTTAGTTGAGAAATTTTTTTATTTCATTTCCTTTTGAGCTTTATTTATTTTAAACTAAATTTCTATATATCCAAAACTATGCACACACCTGTAATTTCGGTTCCTTTTTTTTTTTTTTACTGAAAATGAAGACTTCATTATACTTCTTAAATGCACTGTAATTAGTATATTATTCTTATTTAATTCTGTGATAATAGTTAAACTTTAAAATAATACGTACTTATTATTAAGGTATAATAGCAATGAGTAATTTTTACATTGATACAGGATATCACTATGTAGCTCTATATGTTCTGAATGTCATTATGTAGCCAAGACTGGTCTCAACCTGATTTTGCCTTCTGAATGCTCAGATTAGAGGTGTGCAATACCACATTGTTAACTCATATATTCATGTAGATAAATGATATCATTACAACTCATTTTTCTTCTTTTTCTTTTTCCTCATTATCATATTGTGTGCTACAAGACTTCTTTGGTCACATAGACCTAACCAAATGCCTCTCTTGAGAAAAGAATTCTATAACCACATGATCCTTCTAAATTGCCATGTATTTGTAGTGTCTATGGTCAACAGCCTCTTGGGGTGTATATAATTAGCTTCTTATCTCCACAATGGAAGATTTCATGTGGCACTTTATATGAGAGGACACAGAAAAACATGACTCTATCAAGATGCTGTTTTTATCATTCAGGTAAAAGGGATAGGTTGAAATTTAATAATGCTCAATTGGCTTATTCTTAGATGTTAGTTTGTGACTGGAACTTCTGTGGATATGAGTCATATCCTAAGGTGCTTGCAGAGACTATGTAGACATAGAGAATGGTCAGGAAAAAGTATTGAATAGCACAGGAGAGTAGTTGTTAGACACCAATTGAAGTATTGGGAAAGGCTTAGTAACTGACCCCCTTCTGGCTAGAAAAATCATACTGTAAATGGCCTGGAAAGCCAAACAACCTTGTAGTATTTTCTACTAAGTTTATGTCATAACTAATCATTCTATGCTCATCAATGCTTGATTGAATAAATTATATAATATCCTCTGAGCTTATGATTAAGGAAAATGTTAAAAATACATATAAGTAAAATGGGAAAATTTGTAGTTTTCACTGGCTTTTCAAATAGGAGAGTATGAGCTATTCACCTTCCATGAAACATTTGGTGAATATCCTGGAAAACATAACCAATGTATCAGAAATTTTTATATTTTTTTCAGACTGGGAGAGTGTTATAAATACATGACAAAAAGTAAATTTTAACATGAGAACAAATTCTCAATGCTGAAAACTGATGGTCCTATGGAATGTCATTTTTAAGCTCATAACAAAACAGTACTTAAAAATACAAAAGTTGAACTTATGTTCTTGTTTTTATCTGTGGTTTATAGTTGGAGTCTCTGGCTTCATTTGCTTCATATCAGTGTTCTGAAAAAAAAAAAAAGACTGAAAGAGGTATGAGGTGACCTAATTATTTATTTGGAAAAAATGCAGAACTAATTATAACTCTCAAACTACTAAACAGATGCAGTTATGTTCTTAGGAGGGTTCAAATTTGGTTAGGTTTCCTTAGGTTTAGAAAATGCTTGGAAACAATCTGCATAGTGAAAAGACAGACAGACTCAACTGAGGGGAATACGCTCATAATTCAAATATTTTATGCCTAGTATACAGTAAGCTTCCATATTTCTACTCCAAGCTATATACCAGTTTTTAAAACTTCATAGACTTTACATATGCATTCTATATGATATAGGTCTAGGTTTTCCTTTTGTTCTTATATATCTCTTTTTATCACTTTTTAAAGCTTAAGAATAATTTTATTTGTATTTAGAAGAAAAATACCCCAGAAAAGGAGGCAAAGTTTTAAACCTCATATTACTTTGGGAAAGAAAGAAGAAGATATAGAGGCATAAAAAAGATAGGCGTATAGGAGAGAGAGAGAGAGAGAGAGAGAGAGAGAGAGAGAGAGAGAGAGAGAGAGAGAGAGAGAGAGAGAGAGAGAAGAGAGAGAGAGAGGGGGGGAGGGAGGGAGGGAGGGAGAGAGAGAGAGGGGGGGGGAGGGAGGGAGGGAGGGAGGGAGGGAGGGAGAAAATTAAGCTAATATGGAAGCCAAGCACATGATGGAGAGAGAAGCTTTATGGAAAGAGTAAACAAGACCTGAGACCTAAGAACTAGAGGAAGTATACTTAAGACAAGCTTAGGACAGAGTTAGAATAATTTAAAGCAAAACTTGTAATTTATTTTTTCCTGTCACTACTTAAACTACAACATTATATAATCATATATATTTTATGTGGTTTTAAAAAACATAAATGCAAAATTTCCATTTTCACCATTAATTATTTTCCCTCATTTTCTAGATTTTCAGATTCTAAGCTTTGGATTGCACTAATGAGAAGACAAATTTAAATTCAACTGTATAGGGGTTGCTGTTTGATTGAGAAATGAATCAATAAATTAAATTCTTATTGAGTACAAAATATAATATGGTGTTCCATGAGAGTAAATGCACTAATTTTACATTTGGAATGTGATTTTTATTGCTAAAATGATATAAATAATGTAATGTGTTACTGAATTAGGAATAGTTAATACATTTTGAAATGTCTTTTGATCATGGTAGTGTGACGCCCACTTATTATTCATATTCATTAATATTTTGAGTAATTCATCTTATGAGCTGGTCACTATTATGAGGCAAAGAAAGAGGAAGAAAGGCATTGGTATTGTTAACGTTTATTGAGCATCCACAAACGGAATACCTATTTATTGTGGACATGTTTGTGTCTATCATCATCCCACCCTGCTTTCCCAGCCCTTGCTGAATACAGGATTGTGATCTTTGTTTCATTCTTATAACTTAACTGAAGAAACCATTTTAATTTGCTTAATAGAGAAATAAAACACAAGGTCAAGAGCTTTAGTATCTTTTCTGATAATAAACAGTATATAAATGATTAGTCATGGGTCCTGCATCTGAAGTCAAGATGTGTACTATGCTGTTTCTTCTCTAAATAAAATGAAACTATAATATAGTATGATAAGGCTTTCCCAATAGTTATAAAAGTATTCTTACATAATATTTTTGTGAATATATGTGTTTTTGTAATTCATGTCTCTATCAATGATTAATGAACAGAAGTTGTTCCTCATAATATTAATTTATTATGAATAATGTTACAATGAAAATGAGAAAATATATTACATGGTAATGTTTTCTTTTGAATATGTATATAGTATGGTAGTTATATTTTAATAATTTTTATTATTTATTCTACCTTACAATCCCCTTGTCTCTTTTTGTATTGCACTATTAAGAATAAAACCCATGGTATTAAGTATGTTAGACAAGCACACCAACACTGTGCTGCAAATCCAGTCTATACTCTAGTTTTTGAAAACTTTCCAAGCTTTTTTAGTGGATATGTTAATTTACATTATCATCAACAATTTGTAAAAAAT
This sequence comes from Phyllotis vaccarum, assembly GCA_033318265.1. Classification (NCBI taxonomy): domain Eukaryota; kingdom Metazoa; phylum Chordata; class Mammalia; order Rodentia; family Cricetidae; genus Phyllotis; species Phyllotis vaccarum. The sequence continues at coordinate 140,317,374 of JARWLC010000001.1, read as the reverse complement.
ATTCTCTTTATAAAGTTTCATATAAAAATGATGTGTATGTGTCTTTGTACTTAAGTTTAGGCTTCAAGTTTATGAACTTGGAAACTAGCAGGTGGAGTTAGAACTGTAGACCACTGTAAGTTACTTTATGTGGATGCTAAGAGCAAACTTGGTGTTTTTGAAAAGTAGCAAGTGCTCTTATGTGGGGATTTAATAAAGTTTCAGAAGTTTTGGAGATATCAGAGGGAATCTACCCACACACTATGTGGGGGATTAGTAAAAGCTCCAGAAGTCCCAGAGCTCTAACCACAGTCAGTCTAGGAAAATCAGAGAGTGGTGATTCAAACCTTTAATCCCAGCACAGGGAGTATCCTGGGAGTGGTGACCTATGCCCTTAATCCTAACTGAGTCAAGGTCACTTTAGATTATAGAAGGAATTCCAGGCTCCCAAGCAGGTGTAGTGGGGCCACGCCTTAATTACCAAAAGAATACTTAAATTGGGATTCAAACTCAGAAAAAGCGATTCCAAGGGAATCTAGGCTGAGGAAGCTGGAAGACAGCTGGATAAGATTTGACTATGGTGTTTATTCCCTCTAGTATCTCCAAAACTTCTGAAACTTTATTAAATCCCCACACTCTTAACTAATGAGCTATCTGTCTAGGACCTAATAACCTCTTTTATGATCCATCAAACCTTATTACCTTTTGTGTTTTTGATTAAAGCTTTTATTATAGGTGTTAAGTCATATTTCAAACTAATTTATACTTTTCTGATTATTGATTGTGTATAGAACTTACATCTCTCACATTACTCACTTAAAGGTGGAGTTATGTAATGCTACAGTAAAAATAGGTTTTCATAACTTGGGAATTCTCCTATTTTATTTATACAATTATAATTTGCAGTTTTTTTCATTTCCTCTGCCAGATAGCACTGATAACCAAGCCAATGGAGGGAATGAATCAGTCTGTGGTGTCAGAGTTTGTGTTCCTGGGACTCACCAACTCTTGGGACATCCAATTATTCCTTTTTGTGTTCTCGACCATCTTTTACATAGCAAGCATGACAGGAAACTCACTCATTGTGTTCACTGTGGCTTTTGACCCTCACTTTCATTCTCCAATGTACTTTCTGCTGGCTAACCTCTCCTTCATTGACTTAGGTGTTTCTTCTGTTATTTCCCCCAAGATGATTTATGATCTGTTGAGAGCGCATAAAGTCATTTCTTTTAGAGGCTGTGTCACTCAGATCTTTTTCATTCACTTCATTGGTGGTGTGGAAATGGTTTTACTCATTGCTATGGCTTTTGACAGATATGTGGCCATATGTAAGCCTCTCCATTATCTGATCATTATGAGCCCAAAGGTGTGCATCTTGTTATCAGTAGCTTCCTGGGTTCTTGGCTTTTATTCATTCCCTGGTTCAACTGGCTTTTGTAGTAAACCTACCATTCTGTGGACCAAACACGTTGGACAGCTTCTATTGTGACTTTCCCCGGTTTATCAAACTTGCCTGTATAGACACATACAGACTGAAATTACTGGTCTCAGTCAACAGTGGATTCATGTCTGTGGGCTCTTTCTTCATATTGATAATTTCCTACATTGTCATCATATTTACTGTTCAGAAACACTCCTCAAGTGGCTCCTCCAAGGCTCTGTCCACACTTTCAGCTCATGTTACTGTGGTGATCTTATTCTTTGGTCCTGTGGATGTTCATCTATACAAGCCCTTCTTCTTACACATACCTGGATAAGTTTCTGTCCATCTTTGATGCAATTGTCACTCCCTTTCTGAACCCTATGATCTATACATTGAGGAATCAAGAAATGAAGATGGCAATGATGAGAATATTTAACCAGATAGTGGGTTATAGACATATAATTAAACACCTGTGAACAGTCTTAACTGAGTATAGACATTCATTGTTAATCAATTTCTGAGAAAAATATTTCCTTGCATATTTTGGTATGTTGATTTTTATTCTTATATATGATAATTTATCTTCATTGTAAGAAATGTCATTTATTTATATAGCAAAAATATAACAAATATAAATTTCTACAAAATCATATTTCACCAAAACAACTTTTTAACATAAGAAAGAATGTTTCTTGAACATCTTTTGGTAAGTGAATACTTTTCATTCTTTTTTTTCTAAAAATTAGTATTTAAAATATTATGTGTATTTGTATGCCACATGTGAACATGTAAATGCACATACCTCAGATACTTGTGAGCAGAATTCAAGAAATTCCAAAGGTTGCTAGGACCCATTTGATTTCATTCATAGATACAAGGGTGGTTTGATACACTTAAATTAATAAATGTAGTTAATAGACTCAGTATCAGAAACTGAATGATCATTCTCTCTAAATGCAGAGTCAGTCTTTTTAACATAAAGGTCATGAATATGTTAGCATTATAAGGAAGATATCTTAACATAATAAAGGCTATACTCTGTAAAATTATAACCACCATCAAGCCAAATAGAAATAAAATTTTGAAAGTCTCTAATTAAAATCATAAGCATTTTTATTTTCTCTGCTGTTTTTCAATATAAGGATTTGATTATTAGAGCAATAAAAATTATTTTATTAAATATTAAATTGGTATTGAAATTCTAAAACTGTCAGGAAAAAAAAGGCAGTGGTATGAGTTACTTTTGTTTTTGTGACAAAATACCATGACCAAAAATAACTAATAGAATAGTTTATTTTGACTTATTGTTCCCGTGGGCAAGTCCTTAGCAACAAGAAGGACATTGCAATAGGTATGCGGGAGGAAGCTGGCTAACCACATTGCCAGCCATACAGAGAAAAGAGAGAATGACCTGGAAGTGGGGTGAGGCTATAAACTCTCAAGACCCACCTCCTAAAACACACTTCTTCATCAAAAGTCTACATGTTACAGGTTCCATAACTCTCCAAACAGAACCACCAACTAACCAAGTATTCAAATTCATGAGTCTATGAAGGGCATTTATCATTCAAATCATCATAGTAGTACATTATAAGATATAGGCTAACAAGTATTTCCTAACTAGGATTCTTGTTCAAGAAAGAAAATCAATAATTGGCAAATGGGACCTATGGAAATTAAAAAAAAAACTTTTATATAGCAGAGAACATTGTCAAGTGAGTGAAGAAGTAGTCTACTGCATGGAAGAAAATATTTTCCCTTATATATCTGACAGAATATGACTATCTAGACTATTTCAAGACTTAAAATTTCTATGAAGAAAATAACCTACTTAAATGAGCTACAGTACTAAGCAGAAAATTCTTAAAAGGGAAGTTGCAAAAGTTAATACATGTTTTAGAAGATATGGAGACTGAACTGGCCATCTTCTGTAACCAGGGGAGGCTATCAGTAGAGGCCAGACTGGGACATTAACTCAGTCACAAGACCCTAGACCTATTCTTCCTCAAAGATGCCCTGGAGCAATGGAGGCTCCTAGCATGTGGGTGTGGCCCACAATTTACAGCTCTAACTTGAAGCCTAAGGCAGAAGAGAGAGCATATTCCCAACACTATCTGAATGGATGGCCAGGATCTGGATGCTGAATGGCTCTGAAAACAAAGATAGAATCAAATGTGACTGGGAAAACAGCCAATAAAATGATCCCTAATAATATTCTACTAATATAGATTGGTGCCTAGCCCAGTGGTCATCATAGAGGTCTCCTCCAACAGATGATGGGCACAGATGCAGAGACCCACAGCCAGGTGAGCTTGCAGAAGACAGGAAGGCTGGACTGTAGGAATCAGAGGACAGCAGAATAAGACACATAGAGTCAACTAAGCATGGTTGGCTCACAGAGATCAAAGTGGAAACCATGGAGCCCAGAGGGTCTGCTCCAGGTCCAGTGCACACATTTTGTGGTTGTTCATTCTGGGTTTTTCTGTGGTAAGCATAACAGTGGGAGTGGGGGTGTCTCTGACTCTTTTGCCTGCTCGTGAGACCCTCTTATTCCTGCTGGATTGCCTTCAGGTTTGATATGAAGGTTTGTGTTTCAATGAGGGTTTTTGGTCCCGGGAAGCTACAGGTCCAGACACATCGACCTGCAGTCCCAGACCCCTTAGCCACATGCAGCTGATCAGGACCCCAAAAATGATTGAGACACTTATATTCGCTTCATTCTGTTTGCTCTATGGCTCAGGCACCTTGCTAGCTTGCTCTTTCATCTTAATCCAACCCATTCTCATTAAACTGTCTGCCACGTGGCCCATGGCTCACCTGTGTTCCTTACATGCTTCTTCTTGGGTGGCTGGCTCAGTCTATTCCTGACAATGCCTTTCCTTTTCTACTTATTCTGATTCCCCACCTACTTTTTCTATGGTGCCTGTCATGGGCCAAAACAGCTCCTTTATTTAAAGATTGATATTCACAGCACACAGAAAGGCATTTCCACATCACCTCCCCCTTTATGTCTAATAAAAAAAGTTTCAATTTTAGCATAGCAAAACAACATATAACAAAACAGCCATCAATTAAGAATTACAGTTACAATATCTATTTGTATTTAGTAAAATTAAAGAAAATACTCTATCATCTACCTTATACTTATGAATCTAATGTTTCATATCCAATATACCTTTCAAATGACTAAGAAAAACTATACCTATAACTATCTAATCTTCAACTATATCAAACACCACAGAAGGATATATTACCCAAGTAAACTAGAAGTCCAAGCAACTTCTGAAATCTAGAAATGACAGAGATGACACCTATCTCCCTAGATAGCCACCCAATGTTCCTTTATAAAGTTGGGGCATCCATCTTCAGCCTATAGGCCCAGAGTCTTTTCATTTCAGCGAAGCAGGAAATCTGCTCTGCCCATTCTGATATAGTTCATCAGTTGCTTCTCCTCGAGTCCTGAAAAATGTCTGACAATTTTCTCTGCAAAGCAGGAACCTGAATGATCATCTTGGCTTGTTCTGCCAAAGTTCAGAGGTCACCTTCCTATGGAACCTGCATGTCCAGTTTAAATAGCATATTGTCAAGCAGTCAATATAAGAACAGGTTCATGTCCAGTGGCTAACTAATGCCACAAAAAACTAATCTCCATATGGAGTTTCTTTGATGCCCATTTTTCTCTTGAAGTAAATTGGTGCTGCCAGGAGTAGACCTGTCTTGCTGTCCAGAAAAGTCTAAGTTCTTAAAACATTTTAAATGCCATATTCTGTAGGTTTTATAAGTGTTTGAAGATTACCTATCTAATTGAATTATATCTTTGTATACTTAAAAATCTAACTAACATGCATTTCCTAATTATACATCACAATTTTTAAATTAGTTACATAAACATCCTATCTTAAACAAGAGCAGAAAAATACAGCATAAGAGAATTGACCTTAAATTTGTATCTATAAACCAAAATCCATACCAATGTAAAACATTTTGATATTAACAGCTGATTTCCTGACCTAAGTAAATTCAATAATGTAATTTTTAAAAAATTAGTCATATACTGTATCCCCCTTTTTCTTCTTAGAAAGAGATTAACTATGATTATTAACCATTTATAATGAAAACAAACATTTATAAACAATATTTTGGGAATCTGGGCTTAGTTTTCCATTATTACTTTCTGCTAATTATGGGGTATTGAAAATCTCATGGGTTCTTGAGACTGGATCATAGTCTGCAGCCCTGAAGCTGATATGGCCATCTCTTCCCATCAGAGATTTTTTTTTTCCTGAGGGGTCTCAGTTGATGAAACCATTGTTGCCTGGAAGCAATCCACATGTTCTCATCTTCTGTGGTAACAAAAGCAGGACTCTTCTAAAGCAATAAATCTTTATACACAAATTTCAAAACCAAAATACCTTTAAAACATATATTCTTGTTTCACTTAGTAGCCTCTGCATTTGCAATCCATTGTCTTTCTGCAGTTTGCCCATTAACAGTTAAAAAATTCAAAGAAAACACAGTAACAACCAAAATCCAGATTTTGTGTCTGTTTTCTTTCTGTGGCTTTTCTTTATGTGGCTTATTATATTTTTATTACTTTATTTCTCTTTTTAAAGACTTTCTCTATTCTCTTTCTTTTCTCTCTGAAGCCTATGTACCTTTTACAGACATTGTAACCCTTTTACAGATTTTTTTCCATCTGAATCTGTTTTATTGGGAATCCTTAATCATCTTTAAACCAGAAGAGCTTTGAAAATACTTACACTCTCTTAAAGAGCCACATAGTTTTTGCAGAGAAAGTTGAATCAGTAAGTTCCTTAAAGAGACCACATCTCTGTTGACTGCTAGCAGAGTAGACTCAAGAAAATGCTGCTACTAAAAAACCGTCTTTGTTTCCTTTTTGTTCAAAATAAACAGAGACCTTAAATCAATCACATGCTACCGAGTCTTCTGTGAGACTTCAGGATCTGGCCTGGTTGCAGATTACACTCCCTGCCGCCAGTCCGCTGGTGCCATTTTGCATGTTCCTGAATGCCATGCTTTCTCTGTACAATGACCCACTTCAGATACACAATATGGAAGTTTTTTGGTGCAGCTTCTGTGCTAGAACCTTTTTAAAACTTTCTCATGGTTTAAGTGAATATTTGGCCCACATTGGGAAGCCATCTGTTGCAATGAGGTGTCTTGGTCCCAAGAGGCCTGAGGTCCAGATTCACAGACCTACAGCCCCAGACCCCTTAGTGCTCACAGCTGATCAGGACCCAGAAATGATTCAGATGCTTATATTAGCTTCATGCTGTTTGCTCTATAGCTCAGGCACCTTGCTAGCTTTCTCTTTCATCTTAACTCAAACCATTTTCATTAATCTGTCTGATACGTGGCCCATGGCTCACCTGTGTTCCTTACATGCTTCTTCTTGGGTGGCTGGCTCAGTCTGTTCCTGACTCCACCCTTCCTTTCCTACCTATTCTGATTCCCCACCTACTAATTCTATGGTGCCTGTCATGGGCCAAAACAGCTCCTTTATTTAAAGATTGATATTCACAGCACACAGAAAGGCATTCCCACATCAGATCTTATTGTTTCTTGTTATGGTGTATTCCCTTGATATACCTGGGAGGCATGCTTTTTTCTGAAGGGAAATAGAGAAGTGGATATGGGGAGGAGGGAGGGGAAGCAGAAACTGGGAGAAGGGTGAAGGAGGGGAGGCTGAAGTTGATATTTATTACATGAGAATAAAAAAAAAGAAGAAAAATATTTTAAAATGTTCAACATTTTTAGTCAAATTAGCAAATTAGAACTACTATGGGATTACATCTCACTGCAGAATCTTTATCATCAAGAAAAGAAATGACAATTTTGGTGCAAACATCAGAAAAGTGGTATCCTTATTCACTATTGTCAGGGTTATAGATGCAGTCACCATGGAAATTAGTGTGGAGGCAACTAAAAATACTGACTAGTTTTCAAAGCACTGGAAGGTACAAAGCACTCTACTGGAGGAAAAAAAGCAATCATTAATTTCACCTAGCTACAAACCAGCTGCCATGCCCTGGAACCAAAAAAACCTCTGTGTGATTGGGTTTCAGACCTATTATATGATATGGATCCCACATTTACCCTGCTATTAATGTCAAGGACCTGAGACTATAGGCCACAGACCCTATATAAGAATGTAATATAATTATTTTGCTAATTAAACAATTCTAAACCACATAATACTATGCCCATAGATTACCACTTTACTCACCGTCATCAAAAAATCGTCTTCTTACAGTAGAGCATAATTAGCACAGAAACTCATAACTGAAAATACATACAAAATGAGAGATATTAGATTATTCATTTCTAAATGAGAAGACTGTATTTCACCTCTCCCTTAAAGGCTCAGAGATCGGTATGGAAGAGGAAACAGAAAGATAATACGAGTCAAAGGTGGTGGGTGATTTTAAGGAAACAGCATGCTCTAGATACAGCATAGTTGTTGGGCAAATGAACTGTCAGAGACTATAATAGTATATGCAATATCTGGGCAAGTTCAGACTAGAAAATATCCCACCAAGAAGAGGGGAAATGGGCATAAGTTTGCACCCCGAAGAGCTATTTGCAATCAATAGATGTTAGGACAGGGAAAATCAGTTTCCTTCAATGGAGTGACACTGAGTATATGACCCCAGAGAAGGCTACAGGCTTAAGAAATTATTGTCAAACACAAAACACACTCCGTGTTTTTGTTGTTGTTTGTTTTTGGTGTTTATTAAAGTTATTTTTCTTTTTTTAAGAAAGGGCAAGAATATAAATTTAAGTGAGTAGAAATGGATGAATAAGAAGGAGTTGAAGTTATGGGAAAGAATGTGATCAAAATGCACTTTATAAAAAGTTTAAAAAGTAAATTGAGAAAAGAATAAAAACATAACTATCATATTACTGGCTAGAGAATTCACTCATGGCCACACACCTAAAGGACTCTGTCTTAATTGCTTTTCAATTTATATGAGATAAGATACCATTACTAAAGCATCCTCTAGAAGGAAGAGGTCATTTGCATTTACAGTACAGAGAAATAAGCACTCATTATGACAAGGGGAGATAACCATCCATGATGGCAGAGCAGAAACACGGTAACTGAAGCCAAGAACTTAAATCCTTTACTGCAAGCACAGAACATTCAGAGCATTGGGAATGGTGCAAGGCTTTGAACCCTCAGGGCCCAGCATAGTAACATACATCCATACATCTACTAGGTAGGGCAGATCTCCATAGCGACCAGGGTCACCAACTGGGGACCAAATATTCAAACATTTGAGCACATGGGACATATTCTTATCCAAATGAATAGAGATTACATTTTACTACAAAGGTATTCATATATTCATTCTTTTGCTGTTTATTCACAATAACTAGAAAATGGACTACGCCACAGATCACCTGATAGATAGATAATGAAAGTGTGGTTCATGTACACAAAGAAATTTTAATCAGCACCAAAATGATGAAATGATGAGCTTAAAATACTATTTTTTTCACATAGTAATTATATTTGCAAAGGAAGCTTGTGTGGAGATGGAGTCAACTCTTCGGAGTCAATTTTCTTTTCCACATGTTAGTTTCAGGGATTAACCTCATGTCCTCAGACTTGATGGTAAGTGTCTTTATCCATTGAGCCAACTCATTGGCCCAGAGTATTTCTTATATATTGATTACTTATAGTTAATTTTCAGAAATTATTTTCCATGAAGGAATAATTATAATGAGTAATTATCAATTACTGTATGCAAATAGCTTGATGAGACCAAAACAATTAGACTTTTATTTTCTTCTTTCTTCACAGTATCTGAGTTTCACAGTACTTAGGCCATACTGACCAAAACAAATAATTCTCTGGAGAAAAACATTTACCCATGAGCTCCTTCAAAGCTGTCATGCTTTTGCAGTGTCTCTTGGTCAGAAGGTGCTTAAGGTGTATATAATTAGCTTTATGCATTCCTAATGGAAGATTCCATGTGGCACTTTAATGTGAATGGACAGAGAGAAACCTGACTCTACCAAGATGCTCTTCTTATCATTCAGGTAAAATGGATAGATGGAAATAAATTTAACAGTGAATAAAGTAATTATTCATGCATGGTATTTTGTGATTGGAATTTCTATGGACATCAGGTGCATCCTAATGTGCTTGAGGTAGTCTAGAGCAAAGTAGAACACAGTCAGGAAAAGGAATTGAACAACACAGTAGAGTAACTAGAACAATAATCAGTGGGCAAAGAGGTTTGAATTTGACTGGAGAAAGATTACGGAGATGTATATGGGATGATCTGAGGGTAGGAAAGGGAAGAGATAAATGATGTAATTATACCATAATCTAATATCAAAGAGAAACTGTCTATTAAAATTTTGGAAAAAGCTAAACAACTGATTGTCTCTGGGCTACGACCACATCATACACAGAGGGATATAAACATTAATAGAAAATGCCAAATCTTTGTGGTGTTTGTGTCAAATTTATATATTAATCAATTGTTCTATGCTTAGAAATCATAAAATAAAGACATAATATCCTGCTACATAACAAATGAAATAGTTTGATAACACATACAAATAAAATGTAGTGTTGTCCTTTCTACTGGCTTTTCAAGAGATGGACATAAACTTACAATTTTCTATAAGATCAAACCAAATGTACTAGATCCTTATTTAGTTTGCAAGATGAAAGTGTCTTATGTATTCCTGAGTAGATACTGATGTGTAACATGGAGAATATAAGACCCAAATGCCAAAAGCAGACTATCCTAAGTGATGTCATCTTTTAGCTCTATGGGGCAAAACCCAGTAACACCTGAAGGTTCCAGGAGTTATATTTATTTTTCTTGCTTTATTCTAAAGCATGTAAATAGTTTTGATATTAATTTTGTTTTAAAACTTTAAGTAGAGTGAATAATGGTTAAAAAGTTTTGTTGAGTAGACATGGTCGATTGTGAGAAAGAGAATCAGTACTACAAAGGTATTGCTAAAGCTGTTTAGACAAGTGTGATCTTTGTAGTTTCTGACTTTCTGGCTTCTTTTTTATTTACTTACTTACTTATTCTCCATCAATTCTTTAGTTTTCATAATCTCATTTTTTTCTTTAGTGTCCTCTTTGGTTTTAGAACTATGCCTAGACTATCTTGTTAAATTATACACAGAGAATTTTAATCAACAAAGCATATTATATTTTCAGGAAATATTTATTTGTCCCTATTTTAAAGTTTTTCTCATTCTATGGTTTGGGATGAGTAGACAGGAAAACAGATGTATGATTAAACCTCATAGGTTGATGTCTGATTGAGGAGGGTTTAATGAATTCCATTTTTAATGAATAGTAAACACAGATCAACTGTTATCTGAAAGCAAAGGAACTAAGTTTACATTTGAAATTTCATTTATTTGTCAGACTATAAATATAGATATTAAAGTATATTATTAAATAGGAGTTAGTTAATATATTTGGACCTGTAATTTTAGTGCTCTCTCTCTGCTGATACTTTTTAAATTGATGTCTTTCTAGTGTTGGGCCCTATTATGGACAAGGGAAAGGAACTAAAATAATATAACATTTATTGTGACTCACACTTGAACACTTACTTGTTGAATGTATGGTTATGGTATTTGTCTTAGTCTGAAAGTTAAATATAAATAAATATTTTAGTTTGTTCAATAAATACCAGCTCTCAGATATTTACTTATTAAGCTTGGCATTAAACTATCAGTAGTGAAAGTACAGCATTAATCTTGATTTTTGAATCAAAAGCCATACCCCCTCCATTATCCTATGTTAATTACTTAACAAAACACACCCTACAGTATGATGTGACAACCCATTTTCCCAGAGAAGTGATCATATAGTTGCTATTATTGATATCATCTTGTGGAGGATTCAGGTCATTTGGAATAACTCAGGGCAGTGTTCCATATTGTTTCTAGCACTTCAATTGTCGATACTCTGCAAGAATACTTAAATTTATTATGATGTCAATTGCCAGAAAAAGAATTTTGGCACAATTTGTGTCCCTGATATGATGTAAATTGGTAAATGATTGTTTCATAGAATGGAAATATGTATCAGTATATCTCTGTTTTGGGAGTTGGTATCATGTCCAGTGAACTTAATTAAAGGATAGTACATTAATGCCAATGCTGTAAAGCAAGACTTCATGGTAAGAGGAAACATTTCATAAACCTTGAGGGTAAATGTTTTTCAGAGATGAGAAGTTAGAAGTAAGGGACATACGTCAGAATCAGGTCTGTAGTGCTTGCCATGGATATCCACATGGATAGTTAAAAATCAGTAGATTTTTATTTTGTAATTGGACTGATAATATATTATTCATCAAATGAAAGTGTAAAGATCTTGGGGATAAATTGTCTTTATTGTTGTTAATCTTCCCTCTTATAAGGAACATTTCTGAACTCACCTTGTTTTGAAAGTAGAGGAATATTGAATTCAGAAACATCTCAGTATGACTGCATGAATGGCAATTTAAAATGAGATGAGTATAAAGAGGAACCTTTCCACTTCTACTTTTATGAAGACACAATTAACTAATGCATGCTATATGTATTTAAGTGTATAGTAAGATGTTTTATATATGTGAATACATTAAAATATAAAAACATGTGTTATATGTGAATGTTATGATATGATCAGCTCAGGCTAACTAGTATATTTGCCACACATACTTATTTGGAATGTGAGTGGTGAAGTTCTATCTTTATTAATTTTCATGTAGGCACTATTGTTTTTAATAGTCACTACTCTGTGTCATGAATCTCCAGAAACTACCCGTCCTATCTAAGTGCATATTTTTCCTTTTGACAAATGTTTTCAATTTCATGTTTCAACCCAATTCCATTTTTTATGGTCTTTTTTTTTTATAGCTCGGATGATCTTAATATTTCCATCTTTCAGAACACTGGGAACAGATACATAGTCACAATTAGCTTCTTGTTTGGATGCTGGGGTTTGAGCACAAGGCCTCACAATTGCATACCAAGTGCTCTTACTAATCAAACCATCTCTCTAGCCTGAGATTTCCAGTTTTCTTTTTCTTCTGCCTTTTATTTCTCTACCTACAACCTCTTTATCATTTGTGGTGTTGAGGATCAAACATAGGGCTTTAATTATCTGTAATTTTAACATTGGGATACATACCCAGTCTGTATTTTTAATTTTTTTGAAGTACCTCCAAGAACCTTTGTCTTCCTGAATAAACATACTAATTTGTATTCACATAAAGTCTTTTAAAATCCACCCAAACTTATTTTTAAAACAGTTTTTAGCTTTTGAAATAAAAATACAATACCTCATTTCTGTTTCTGCCCTGCCCCAGCATCTCCCATGCACCTTTTCTTGTTATCTTTGGAAACTGTGAAGTAATATTTTATTACAGTTTGAAGTTATAATTCTCTGATGACTAGTGATACTCAGCACTTGTTTATATATGCAGGACTATATATAAATACAATATAATTTTTGTTTTCTCCTGTTTCCTCTTTCAGTTAGCACTGTGAAAAAAGCCAATGGAAGGAGTGAATCAGTCTGTGGTGTCAGAGTTTGTGTTCCTGGGACTGACCAACTCCTGGAGTATTCAACTATTGCTCTTCATATTCTCCTCCATGTTTTACATAGCAAGCATGATGGGAAACTGCCTCATCGTGTTTACTGTGGCATCTGATCCCCACTTACACTCTCCTATGTATTTTCTGCTGGCTAACCTCTCCTTCATTGACTTAGGTGTTTCTTCTGTCTCTTCTCCCAAGATGATTTATGACTTATTCAGAAAACACAAAGTCATCTCTTTTAGAGGCTGTGTCACTCAGATCTTCTTCATTCATGTCATTGGTGGTGTGGAGATGGTGCTGCTCATAGCCATGGCCTTTGACAGATATGTGGCCATATGTAAGCCTCTTCATTACTTGTCCATTATGAACCCACGGATGTGCATCTTGTTTTTAGTGGCTGCCTGGGTGGTTGGTCTTATACACTCTCTGGTTCAACTGGTTTTTGTTATAGACTTACCTTTCTGTGGACCAAATGTGTTGGACAGCTTCTACTGTGACCTTCCTCGGTTTATAAAACTTGCCTGCACAGACACTTACCAACTGGAATTTATTGTCACAGCCAACAGTGGGTTTATCTCTGTGGGCTCCTTCTTCATACTGATAATTTCCTATATTGTCATCATAACCACTGTACAAAAACACTCTTCAAATGGTTCCTCCAAAGCTCTGTCTACACTCTCAGCTCATATCTCTGTGGTGGTCTTATTCTTTGGTCCTTTGATATTCTTTTATACCTGGCCTTCTCCTTCTACACACCTGGATAAATTTCTGTCTATTTTTGATGCAGTTATTACTCCTTTTCTGAATCCTCTGATATACACATTCAGAAATCAAGAAATGAAGGTAGCAATAAAGAGAGTATGTAGACAGCTAGTTAGTTATAAGAAAACTTAAGTAGATATGCTGTGTGAACTATCTTTAATGAATGCAGATGTGAAGCTCATTGTTCATCAACTTCAGAAAAATCTTTGCATATATGTATATACTCACTAATAAATTATGTATATATCTTTATCTCTCTATATATATCTATATATTCACCTGCTTGTGATTAATAATCGCACTTGATAACAGAATATATGCATTTATAAAGCAAAGATTATAATAATCTTGAACTTAAATTCCTAAGGAATAATGTTTATTTGAAAAAACTTATGCCTTTAGAATAAGGAAACTTTTATGTTTATTTTATATTTTGAGAATTTCATATATCTATATATTGTATTTAGAGAATTTTAACTCCTCTGTCTGCCCACTCTAACTCATCTCTGGTCCCTCTCATTCTTTTTCTTATTTATGACTTCTTTAATTGTATATAATTAAATACATATTTATATATATATAATGCTGAATCCATGTAAAGTTGGTCATATGTGTATATGTTTAGGGATGATAGAATCACCATAAGATTGGATAACCTATCAAATTATATATTGTCTTATATGCAGGACTTTCTGCATATATTTGCTGGTATACTTATAAGGACTTAGTCTACTGAGCCCTCTTCTGTGTCCTGAAGTTTGTACACGTTACTCATTTGGAGATTTTCTGCTGTGGAAGGAGGTTCAAATCAGGAGAACACACACAGTGGGATAATGGATGCACATTTGTGTAGAAGATTTGAGAGTCATTTTGCAATCCTAACGGAAATCAAAGAAAGCAGTTTTTCCATCAGATTGGCATTATTCTATGCAGGCACATTCAATTTCTGATCATTTTTATTTCCTCCTCCTTTTTCTAAGACTATTTCCTCATTATGATGAAACTCAAGAATTAAATTTTGTGCTACTGAAAAGAAGAATTAAGTCATCACGTACATTCACTTTGTGAGTTGGAACTATGGTGCTGCATGTGTTGATACCTGTACTCTGTGATATGGAAGTAAAGCTGTTCCCAAAGATTTTCTGCTTTCCTTTCCTTTCCTTTCCTTTCCTTTCCTTTCCTTTCCTTTCCTTTCCTTTCCTTTCCTTTCCTTTCCTTTCCTTTCCTTTCCTTTCCTTTCCTTTCCTTTCCTTCCCTTCCCTTCCCTTCCCTTCCCTTCCCTTCCCTTCCCTTCCCTTCCCTTCCCTTCCCTTCCCTTCCCTTCCCTTCCCTTCCCTTCCCTTCCCTTCCCTTCCCTTCCCTTCCCCTCCCCTCCCCTCCCCTCCCCTCCCCTCCCCTCCCCTCCCCTCCCCTCCCCTCCCCTCCCCTCCCCTCCCCTCCCTCCCTCCCTCCCTCCCTCCCTCCCTCCCTCCCTCCCTTCCTTCCTTCCTTCCTTTCTATTTTTCTTTTTAAAAAAATAATCTCACATTTAATTTATTCCAGGTCCCAGTCATGTGTGATGAAAGTCGCAAGACAAGCAATGATCTGTAACTTCAAATTGGGTGTCTCAGACAGACACCCCATGGTATTACTCCCGTATCACTATGGCATTGTGATTTCCATTTTGCTGGGTCACTGGCTTGTGGTGCAGGATGAGGTTAATTGGGACCAGACCTTTTTGCACTTCAAGACTCCTTATTAGTCTTGTTCATATAAGTAATATCTTACTGTATATCCTTATGTTGATTGTACTTTACTGAGATATTGATTGGCAATAGCCCTATCAGTTGTGTACTAAAAGAATATTTTATAAATTTTATGCTATTCAAGTAATATTGCATGTAGTCATAGGACAATTTTATAGCAGATGAAATAAAATAATGACTTCCTATTACATGGAACTAGCTAGTATACCCTCATGCTTCATTCCTTATAAGCTTGTGACTTGCAGAATTGGACTATATTGGCATATAAAATTGCAATGTGTGTAGGGGGCACTCTAGTTTGGCTAATGGGTGCTCATCAATGTGGTAGCTATAAAGTAGCTGCACCACTCTTGCTAATAACTCCCCATTGTTCACTCTGCTCTGTAGATAAACATTTTATTTCTGGTTGTTCAAGCCTGTATTTTTCCCTTAGCCCTGCTGCCTTTAGTATAAGAAATCACCATTCTAGCCATCTCTGATTCTTTCAGATCTCTAAATATCTTTCCCTTCATAAATTATCTCCCATTACCTGATATGTCCAGTTTCATTTTGTATAACATCTGTGAAACAATGAAAACAAGATAGAGACATATGTAAATGTAAAACACAAGAAAATTCTCAAAAAACACACTACATGATATTAGCCTAAGAGGAGAGGTTGTAGGGGTCTTGATTAAGATTTTTGATCAAAGTGTCTTTGATTTGACTTATGATAATCTGTTCTTAAGATGAGAATGGATGCCTGCATATTTAGTGTAATTTAAAAAGTATCAAAAAACCTTCAGAATATCAATAAATCATCTTTTTCACCACTGAATAATTGCCTGATACTTTAAGATATAAATTTCAGTGTTTGGACTATCATTTCCACATATTTAAATTTAGTAATTAAAAATTATTTATTTTACATCTTGGTCCACATACCCCCCCCACTTACTCCTCTTCCCTTAAGAGAGGGGAAGACCTTCTCTGGGTGTCAATAAAGCATGGCATATCAAGTTGAGGCAGGACCCAACTCCTTCCTTTGCATTAAGGCTGGAGCAGACATTCCAACATGAGGAATAGGTTCAAAACTGCTAGCTCATGGGCCAGAAACATGTTCTGATCCCACTTCTAGGGGCCCCACAAACAGCCCAAGTCACACAACTGTTACTTACATGCAGAGGGCCTATATTGGTCCCATCCAGGCTCCCTAGATGTTGGTTCAAAGACCGTGCGCTCCCTGACTAGTTCAGGTCGCTGTCTCCTTGTCATAATCTTGACAACCTTTTCTCAGACAACCCCACCCCCCTGTCTTCAACCAGACTCCTGAAGCTCAGCCTAGTACTTGGCTGTGGATCTCTGCATCTACTTCAATCAGTAACTGGGCGAATACTCTCTGATGACAATTAGGGTAGTCACCAATCTTATTACATGAGAAGATCACTTCAGGCACTTCCTCCACTATTTCTATATCCTCTTTCATTTCTGTTTAGAAAAGGGTAGGTCTCCCATGGACATCAGCAAAACATAACTTAACTGCTGTGGGATAATGCTCTTGTATACTCTAAAGACTTATCACTCACATTGGTTTAATAAAACACTGACTAGTCTGTAGCCAGGCAGGAAGTATAAGCAGGACAACCAGAATAGGAGAATTCTGGGAAGAGAAAAGGCAGAGACACAGTCTCTAGTCAGAGTCAGAGGAAGCAAGATGAGAATGCCGAACTGAGAAAAGGTACTAAGCCATGTGGCTAAACATAGATAAAAATTATGGGTTAATTTAATTGTAAGAGCTAATTAGTAATGTGCTTAAGCTACTGGCCCAGAATTTACTATAAGATTGAACCTCTGCATAAATTATTTGGGAAATGGATGCTGGATATTTGGGAGTTGTTGTTGGGACAGGAACTTCAGACTACACATAATAAATTACACTAAGACTAAGCACCTCCCCATGTATTAAAACTAAGCAAGGTAACTCAGTATGAGGAGTAGCATCCCAAAAGCCAGTAAAAGATTTGGAGACAGGCCTTGATTCCACTGAACTAGACAACTGTCACATATATGCAAAGAGCCTAGGTCAGTACCATGAAGGCTCCCTGGTTGTTTGTTAAGTCTCTGTGAACCTCTATGAGGCCACATTAGTTGATTCTGTGAGTTTTCTTGTCGTGTCCTTAATTTCTTTGGCTACTAAAATCCTCCCCACATTGTTTTTAAGGATTCCCGGAGCTCTGCCTAATTGTTGATAGTGGGTCTTTGTATCTGTTTCACCAGTTGCTAGATGAAGCCTTTCTGATGACTATTGGGCTAGACACCAATCTATGTGTATAGTAGAATATTAAGTATCATTACACTGACATTCCCCACTCCTACAGTCATGTTTGGTTCTATCCTATGTCTTTGGGTCATCTAGCCTGAGGGACCTGGTACTCCAGGCAGTGTCAGTGAGTGACTGGGGATGGGAACATGAGCCATCAGGTGTGTGTGTGTGTGTGTGTGTGTGTGTGTGTGTGTGTGTGTGTGTGTGTGTGTGTGTTGGGGGAAAAGACTATGACTACTGGAAAGACAGAGACATTTCAGGGTCAGGTATAAACCTAATTCAGTGGATTCTTCCAAGAATCTACAAGGATGACCTCAGCTAAGACTCTCAGCAATAACAGATACTAGACTGAACTGGCCATCTCTTGTGACCAGGCAAGAAGTGGAGGGAGTTGGAAACCAACTCAACCACATAACCTTCTACCTATAGTCTTTTCTGTCTTGGGATATGCTGGGGTAAAGGTGGCCTAGAGAATGAAGGAGTGACCAACCAATGACATATCTAGCCTAAAAACCATGCCAGGAAAGTTCGTCCACCCCAGACACTGCCTATATTTAATTATTTTAATGTATTACATACTTTGTCCTTTTTTTTAGTTCAATTTGAATTTTCTGAGATTCAAGTAACTTAGGGGGTTTAGACCAATGATTCCAGTGCTGCACTATCAAAAGTTATATTATTATGCATATTCCATAAATTTTTGGAGAAATTTAAAAGGGGAATTGTAGGTGCAATACATGATTAAATTTAGGGGAAGTTCTGGCAGAAGTCAGGTGTGGTTTATTTTTTGTCAGCTTTCTTAATATTCAGCTCAAGGAGTCTTGGTGCTGACTATTCTTGCAAGTGCTGCCCTCTTCCTACAGAGGATTTCTCTGTGTGAAGGCAGCCCTCTCTATGTGTTACCTCCTTAGAGTTTATAGATTAATATCCCCCTATCCAGGAGAGGAAACAGTCACACAGATAAAATCTTCCAGACCTTTGTTCTCCCTGCCAAGAGCAGACTCACTGCCATCTGTATGATTGCTCTAGCTGGTAAAAACAGTAGTAATTCATTTGAAACTTCTTTCTGGCATCCAGGGTTTGCCACAGATAACTCACTAACATGTCATAAAGTCACCTCTTCTACTGAAAGCTATCCAGAGCTAATTAACCCAAGAAAGTTTTCTAAGTCCTCCCTGCACCTGGATTCATCAACACAAGATCCTAACTGAATGTTTAGGAATGGAAATAAAGCCTTCACTAAATACCTCCTAGGGAAAGTGCAGTAGCAAGTCAAAGAGCTGCAAGGTCCCTTTCATTGTCTATTTAGTCACCTAGCAACCCTGGCCCTAATGGCCTTGTCAGGGAACTGGCCTGGTTGGGGTATATAAAATCTATGCCTTCATTGTTGTATTGCTGTGCCATCACCATCCTGTCATGTTATGAAATTGTTGTACCTATAAAGAAATATTGACGAGAAATTGCTCTTGAGATTCCTGAGAAGAGATTATAGTAGGAAATTCCCCACTGGTGAAGTAAATGTTCCGGAGGCTTTGGGTGAAATTCTTTCTGGGCCTGGACCTGAGAAGTCTTTTGTTAGAAAACAATACTCTAATTCAACATAATCAAAACTCATAAGAACTCACAAAGACTGAGGCTTCACAGATAGGGCTTGCATGAGTCTGCACCAGGTCCTTTGTATATATATTATGACTTCCAATTTGGTGTTTGTACGGTATCCCCGAGTGCGAGTATAAGTACGTCTCCGATTCTTGTGACTTCTCCTGGGCTCTTTTTCTTCTGTTGGTTTATATTGTCCAGCTCCAACTTATGGCTTATAATTTTTTGTTTAGCTTATATTTTTATATTTTACAACAGAAAGAAAGAAAAAGGCAGGAAAAAATTCTAGCATGGAGAGGGCAAAGTGGGCATAAAGTTCCATCCCTAGATAAGAACTGTTGGCAATTAGTGGCTCTTGGGAGTTGGAAAGTTAATTTTCTTTAAGAGTGTGATTGGTGGTGGATTGACTACACTCCAGTGGAAAGCCACTCACGCAACAGTGTGTGAGCAATATCAACTGAATTGGATAGGTTACAAAAGGACAAGAGTACACAAAGTTGTGTAGTAAGAAATTAGAGTGGGATCTGGGAGGGTCTAGGGAGGGGATGAATAGGGTCAAAATACGTTGATCAGTTTTCTCAAAGAACAAATAAAAATTAGTAAAAAAGAAAATAAATATCCAGTCCTGATCAGGTACATACATGCACTGCTGGTGGAAGGCATAAATTTGTAAAGACCCTTTAGAAGTTTTTTTTAACCTCTGAAAAGACTCAAAAGAGATTATAAGTCTCAGCTGGACCATTCTGTGTTTACTTGGAGATAATACATTGCAGAGATACTTCCACATCAGGCTTGGTGCTGCACTATTTGCAGTAGCAAACCTAGGTGTCCCACAAGAGAGGAATGAAGAAGGAAAGTGTGGTCTACACACACAATGAAACGTTTTCAGCCATAAGGAATAACAAAGCCGTGTCATTGGGAGGAAAGTAGGTACAACTGGTGATAATCATATTAACTGGGTTAATCTAGGAAGACAAATGTATGTTCTCTCACATTTTGTGGTTCCCAGAGTTTATATGGGTTTGTAACATCGTGTGTGTATATTACACAGAACTATTTGGGGGAATAAAGAAAAATAAAATGAAAGGGAGCAGTAATAAAAAAGAGTAAGGGAGTGTGGGGGTGAATAT
This sequence comes from Phyllotis vaccarum, assembly GCA_033318265.1. Classification (NCBI taxonomy): domain Eukaryota; kingdom Metazoa; phylum Chordata; class Mammalia; order Rodentia; family Cricetidae; genus Phyllotis; species Phyllotis vaccarum. The sequence goes on along the minus strand of JARWLC010000001.1, from coordinate 140,296,839 downwards.
ACTACACATAAGATTTATACTTTATAAATGATATATAAACACTATTAAAAAGGAAAACAGCAATATACACAATGCTGAACACAACGTTTTCTTTTAAGTCAGTGCACTGTTACTTCTTCTTAGTACTAATTCTCACTTTCCTCATTCCTACCTAAAAATCTTCTCAGGTCTTTATTAAAGTGATGGCCCCTCCAGGACATGTGCCTAGAGCCTTATAAGGAGATTTACATATCCTTCCTTCTGTGTTCCTCTCCTTTGCACTGTTCATGCCTCTAAGAACAGTTATCCAGAACAGTAAAATGCTGTGCTTGCATGTTATGTATTATTTGTGGGGCTTGAAGGTCTTTGGATTTGGAGAACAAGTGAAGTCTAAGTATTTACTTTCCAGGAATTTATAATCTAGTGGATTTTAACAAGATCACTTTTGGTACAGTTTTAGAGATTGTAAAATTGTAACAACTTTGTAATGCAAAATAATTAAACTGGTTTTTTTTTTTTTTGATTGTTCTGTATTATAAGTGCTCATTAAACTATATAGTGAGATTCACAGGATTTTGACTATTTTTACTCTCCTCAGATACTCTACTTCATTTTGAGTCTCTGGTGGTCAAGTTCAAATTGACAGATAAAATCACCAAAGGTGATTGCTTCAGAACTGGCTGTTTCAGTTTCATTTCCTCTCCAGTGACTCATTAGATTTTCATTTGTTACTTTTACCAAAACAATTGGATTTCAGTGGCAATTCCCTGGATCACATGAGCGGTGTTGGAAAATCTAGGCTTTCCAGCAGCACCTGGTCATAAGTCTCTACTCGCTTAATTAATGTTCTCTTTTATTCACTCAGCTTTCTCTAGAATAGTAGTTGTGTATGCGAAACTGAAGTTATTAGAAAATTCTCTGGAAGATGCTACCTTTTGGAAATAGGTAGGTGAAAGATGGAAAAGGAGCATGGCAATGGAAAAATTTGACACAATTCAATTTCAGAAAACCAGCCTAGTGGCAGAATCTCACCCCCCCTCCATATATATATATATATATATATATATATACATATATATATATATATATATATATATAAATTATATATGTATATAATCAGTTCAATTATAATGTAGAGAAGATGAAAGAGATTACAGTCAGAAGTAAAAGCACATGGCAAATTACAGAGAAAGGCAAATAACAAACATTGAATTATATCTTATAGTTAAAAATATGTTGGGCTTAAGGACAACTTGAACTCTTCAGCATAAGTGAGGATTTTTGAAGCTGAAGTCTGATATAGTAAAAGATTCTGTAATTAATCACTTTAAGAATAAAACTAGGTACATAGTGTGTAGAGGTTAGAAGTTAGGACTGCTTGTTTTAATTTGTTTCTATGCTCACAGACAAGTTAACTAGAAATTATTGACAGATTGTAGTTTTCTATGGCCTTTATTGAAAAACCTCCAAATGATAGACACATAAACTAGACACAGAATAACTGTAGAATTTTTAAAAAGTCTTTCTTGCATGTCTAATTTTTGAATCCTATAATTTACAACTACAAAAATTGTTAAAATAGTATTAAATGGGAAAACAAAGCATTTGCTATAAATTATGTTTAATTAGTCATTTTCTGTTTTCTTCTAATTTGGATTATTACAAATAAAATGCATTTAGATAAGATCCAGAGAAAAACAAAAACCTAAATCCAGCACCACAGAGATTGACATTGTGAAAAATGTGAAGAAATGGGTAACAATTTGACTGCTTAATTCTTGAGACAGATAATTTAAAAAAGAAGAAAAAAGGTAAAGAATCAAGTGCAGATTATTTGATATCATCTGTGCATTTTTTTTTGTTTATGGAAAACAGACATGTATACGGGTTTAAAGTTTGGCCTTATAGTTCTAAGAGCAGAGAAATACACACCATCAAAATGATGAGGGACACAAATGGGACAAAAGATAAATATTACATTCTTAGCTCGTGAATTTTTGTAAAAATTAGATGTCTCCTTGGTGTAAACAGGGCCAGAAATTTGACTTCTCTGATTTTATAACTAGGCAACCAATTCTTATTTTCTTTAATTGTGAACTTCAAATGGCTAAGAATGTGTTCTAAGAGACCAAGTCCACCAATTCTAAAGTATAGGATGAGTTTTAGAAAGAAAATGTTAATAAGTCATAATTTCTAACTTTCATGGCCTTTAAGTAAGAAAATGAAGAAATGAAGACAAGATTATAATAGATAAATATTCTGGGAGCCAAAAATAAACAAAACATTTTTTTAGATTGATTTAAGATTGCTTATAATAAAAGGTGTTCTGAGATCACTGAGCCCTTCAGGGGACACTAAATGCAACTCTTGTCTTTGAGACTCAGAAGATAAAAAGTCACATCATTTCAATATTAGTCCTTTGCCTTCCTTCCTTTTCAGGTCATCTGTCCCAACTGTAAACACCTTTTTTTTTTTTTTTAAATTAATTCTTCTTTTAGTTTTAATCTACACATTGTCATTCTTGGACAAGCAGGCTTCATATGCTTTCTTTATATGGAAATTCCAGGTGCCAAACACTTGCTGCCCTTCTCAGAAAGTATTCAGAAAAGAGATTTTTTTTCACATATCCATGAAAGATCATACCTTAGAGTTCTTGCTTTTGCTTTTGTGTCTACATAAAATATTATCTCCCCAAATAACTTAATAATTTGTTCACTGGTCATTCATTTTTTTCTCAATAGTCCCAATTTAGGATTACATTCCCAATACTTCCCTGGTTTCCTATAAAGTGAAATCATCATTTGATACTTGGTTTCTTAATTTAAATGCCTATTTTGAATTGTATACTTATATCTGTAAAAATATAAATCTAGGAGATTAAAGACTTTAAAAAATACATTTTGCTTCTGTTTCTACTTGCTAATATGTAAAACACTTCTTGGTACATGTGAATGGAATAAATTTATAGTTATGAACTCTTTTAACTAAATAATTAATTTACTCAAAAACCTTTTTTTTTGTAAGTCCACCAGTATGATTAAGACAAGACTATCAGATATGAAATGGGTGAGTGTATGGATGGGTCATGAGGAGGATGTGACAGTGAAGTGCTCCTTAATTTTAATATGAAATGACTGATATCTTTGCAATTACAATATAGAGAAAAATAATTTCTGGCTTGAGCAACAAAATCAGAGTGTTTTCTGTGCAACAGTCATTGTCTAAACTGCATATGTGGTACAACTGCATCAGTTGTTCTGACTCCAGTGAGAGGGTGGTTAACACTGAATGCACTAACTCAAATCAACGTCGTGTGCTCTTGCTTTTGTGTTTAATCAGGTGTGACATGTATACCAGCTGACTGGATTTCTTACGATATGTCATTGTAGAGCTTTCTGCAGAAACTCTTCTTTTCAGAAACACTTCGATTGTCATTTGTTACAAGAGCAGTAGTGGCCAGCAAAGTGCAATTCAAGTTTTGTAAAATGCTCAGGTATTAGTTTCCGTCCCTGGCTAATACACCTTTTCATAGTGAGTATGAATGCACCATTAATCCGAATATTCTCATTTCCCCTTTAGGTAACAATAAAGTGAAGCCCTGAATTGGGCCCATGATGAGAGTAAACCATTCTGTTGTGTCTGAATTTGTGCTGCTTGGGTTCTCAAATTCCTGGGAGACCCAGATTTTTCTTCTTTTCTTCTTTTGTTTCTTCTATGTGTCCAGCTTGACCGGGAACGTCATCATAGTTGTCACTGTCACTTCTGACCCCTACTTGCATTCACCCATGTATTTTCTGCTCGCAAACCTCTCTGTTGTTGATCTTATATTTTGTTCCATCGCAGCACCCAAAACGATTTGTGATCTTTTTAGAAAGCAGAAAGTCATCTCTTTTGGAGGCTGTATCAGTCAGATCTTTTTTAGTCATGCTGTTGGGGGAACTGAGATGGTGTTACTCATAGCCATGGCCTTTGACAGGTATGTGGCTATATGTAAACCTCTCCACTATCTGACTATCATGAGTCCACGGATGTGCTTGTTAATATTACTGGCTGCTTGGATTGTTGGCCTCATTCATTCGTTAGCACAGTTGGCTTTTGTTATAAACTTGCCCTTCTGTGGTCCTAACATATTAGACAGCTTTTACTGTGACATACCACGACTTCTCAAACTTGCGTGCACAGATACTCATAGACTTGAGCTCATGGTCACTGCAAATAGTGGGTTCATTTCCTTGGTTGCATTCTTTTTACTCATCATCTCCTATGTCTTCCTCCTCATCACTATCCAGAAACACTCCTTAGGACATTCATCAAAGGCACTTTCTACTCTCTTGGCTCATATAACAGTTGTAGTTTTGTTTTTTGGACCATTGATTTTTTTCTATGTGTGGCCTGCTCCTTCAACACATGTAGATAAATTTCTAGCTATATTTGATGCTGTTTTGACTCCTTTTCTAAATCCAGTGATCTATACATTCAGGAACAGAGAGATGAAGACAGCAATCAGGAAAGTGTTTTTTCAGATCCTGGGTTTTAAGAAATCAATATAGATGACTTGGTTGAGATATACAATTCCCAAATGAGGACTGGAAGTTTATAGCAGCTAGTTCCCCTAAAAGGCTTTGTGTACATTCCGTTGAGCACATTCAATCACCACCTGTTGTGTGAGTGCATTTTGTGTCTACTGAATAATGGGTGACTCTTTCTTCAAAGAGGAAGAAGGTATTTCTAAGAAACATAGATATCAAATTTTTTAATTAGCTCTTCTCAATTCTCAGATAACTGTGACAATAATTGCTTTTCCATGTGTTTATGGCAAGGTAGTTTTGGTTCTAACAATGACTGTACCAGTTTTCAGCTGTTTTGCCATTGGTGTGTTTCTTTTTTAATGTGAAGATATTTATTAAGTTTAAAAATGGCACAATAGATATTTGGCTAGTAAAAATAAACTGTTGTAAAATTTAAAGCTATTCATTTTTAAATATCATTTAAAAATTTACATATATGTGTTGTATTTATATTTCTCCATCCCTCTATCTCCCACAATACATATTCCTTCTCCCTCTCAAATTCATGACCTCTTTTTTCTTTATTATTGTTAAATATACATGAATAAATCTGTACATATATCCTGATGAGTCTATTTATTATTGCTCATTTGTATATGACTTTAGGATGACCAATTGATATTAAATAACCAGTTAAGATCCTCATTCCTAGAGAGGAATGAATTTGTCTCAGCAGCTAATAATTGCCTGTAGTTATCTATTTAGGGATGAAGCTTTGTGGGATTTCCCCTGTCCATGTTGGCATGTCAACTTGTGTTGACATTATTCAGTTCCTGTTTAGACTACAAAATTTAGGAAACATTATATTCCCTGGTCCTCTGGCTGTTACAATCATTCTGAGATGGTCCCTCAACCTCAGGTAAAAAGGTTGTGTTATAGATATCTCAACTGGGATGTGCACCCCGTGGTCTTTTGTTCTTTACATTTTTGCCAGTTGTGTCTGTCTGTAATGAGTTCTATCTGCTGCAAAAAGAAGCTTTTTTTTTTTTTTTTTTTTTTTTTGATGAGAGATAAACTTGCTCGTGGGTTGAAGGATACATATTAAGAATGCAGTTAGAAACATTTTGATTTTTGAAAGGGGAAGTAGTATGTTCTTCTCTAGGGTTCATGACCTCATTAGTCACAGGTAGTTGGCTAGGTTTACAGCAACAGGCATTAGTTCCCACCTATTGAGTGAAACTTAAGGCCTATTAGATAGCTGTTTGCATACCACAAAGACACAAGCACCACCATGGCACCTTTGGATATACCTTGATATGCTGGTATTCTTGTGGTTCATAGGTGTCATAGTTACTTAAATGTGGGTATGACTATTGATTACTTTTCCCCTTAGGCAACTTTCATGTCACTTTATGGTACTCTGAAAGCTAGCCCCTGGAGAAGAGGCTTCTATGTCAGATCTAGCTTGATTTCTCCAAGTCTTCTGTCTGAAGTAGACAATGACAATTAACCTTCAACTTCTGGGATGTAACCAAAGTCACTAGGGTAGCTTATATTGCTTTATGAGTTGCTTGGACTCCTCTGACCAAAAACTCAAAGGGAGATTTGTCATGCCTGATGCTGGAGAATTTGTTAGGTAGTCCATGACTCTTTGGGGAGGGGTCACTATCACTTCAGGTGGCAAAAATTCACTGAAACTATGTATATGTGTATTGTTATACACATTATAGGTAAATTTAGGTAAACAAAATAGTAGGATTCTCTGTAGCTTTTTACAAACATCCTTAGCATTACTCACTCCTTTTTCTCTCCCCAAGAATCCTGTTTCCCTCATTTTTCTGTTCTTAGTACATTCTGTGTCTTGCCATTACCATTTTTAGAAATCCCGTGTGATGGTTTATTTATTTTTTACTTGTTTGAATTGCACATTATTTTTTTTCTTTAGTTCTGCTTGGTTATCTTGGCTTTATAAGTGAGCAAAAAGAGGCAACCACCTTTAAGATTTTTGATAACTTACATGTTATATCTCTTGATTTATGCTCTTCCATAGGTTGAGGAGTATTTTATACCTTACTATTTATCAAACAAAACAGATGTTGTCAGATGTTCCACAAAAGACTAGATTGTAATTAAGTTTGTCTTTGTGAGTGCCAAGTTTCTTTTATTACCTCTTTAGTAATATTTTGAGATAAAATAATTTATAATTTATTGGTTGCAGTGAAAATATGTAAACCATTTCAATTGTATAGTCAATATTATTTTTAGTAACTAATCAAGTTGCATAACCATTATCATTAATTAATTTCAGAATATTTCCCTTATATCTGTAAGATATCAGGATCATTCACTGTTAATTCATACTTGTTTTATCTCCTCTCCACAAGAAGTCTTTGACTCTAAATTTTTAAGATTATCCTTTTTAAAAAATATTGTATTTTTAATTGAAAATATTTTTATACAATATAATATGATTATTATTTTACCTCCTCCAACCCCTTCAACTCCTTCCCATCTCCCCATCCACTCACTCCATGTCTTCTTTCTTTCTAATTTTAGAAAACAAGTAAACAGGCACACAAAATAGCAAACGAACAGAATATCAAAAATGAAAAAAAAGAAGCATAAGAAACACACACACATACACATACACATACACACTCACACACATCAAAACATACAAAAACACAAAATTGGAAACCATAATATATAAGCAAAAACCAAGACAAAAATGCCCAACAAAGAATACAGGACAAAAAAAAGTATACAAAAATACCATTGAGTTTATTTTGTGATGACCATCTCCTGCTGAACATGGGGCCTCCCTTTAAGTGTGGTACATACCCAATGAGACACCATGAGAGTAAACTAAATTTTCATTGGCGAGTAGATATCAGTTGATGATAGATTTTTGGTTAGGGTTGGGAGCCTATGTTCACTTCCCCCTTAAGCACTGGGATTCCATCTGGCTTCAACTTGTGTAGACTTGTATATAGTGCCAAAGACTCTCTGAGTTCATTAACATGTCATTTCTGTTGTATATAGAAGTTAGGTTCCTTGGTGGCATCTATCCTCTCTGACTCTTAAAATGTTTCTGCCTTCTGTTTTGCATAAATCCCAGACCTGATGGGTAGGGTTTGATAAAAAAAAAATCCAAACATTCCATTTAGAATTTAGTGTTACAAATTCTTCTCTGAAAATTGTTCAGTTGTGGATCTCTGTATTAGTTTCCATCTACTGTAAGAGGACGCTTTTCTGATGATAGTTCAGCAAGTCACTGACCTATGAGTATAACAGAATGCCTTTAGGAGACATTTTATTGCTCTGTTCCTTTAGCAGAACTATAGTATTTGGTTTTCTCCTAGGCCCATGACCTATCTAGTATCAGGTTTCTTGGCCACCAGATCGGTGTCAGGCATGGATATTATTTCATGGAGTAGGACTTAAATCTAGACAGAGTGGTTGGTTATTTCCACAACACTTGTGTCACTAATTCATTGGCAGATTATGTAAGCAGGTCACCTTTGTAGATTGAAGGCTTTTTAGTTGGGTTGGTGGTCACCTTTTATTTTACCTTTTTGGTAGTGTAAAGAGTACCTCCTAGTACCATGAACACTATTCAGTAGGGAGTAAGGTTCTAGTGAGGCACCAACTCTACTTCTTTATGTTCAGTAATATATATGTTGTCATTAGCAATAGGGCCTTACCACCAGTGTGTGGTGAATATCAAATAGCCTTGTTAATAGCCTGAAATATTTGAGTTCTTTCAATGGCTAAACTAGATATAAACCCTTCTTGCTGTTGAATGTTTCACTTGGTGGTGGTAGATGTCTAGTTGAGACATTATTATCCCTATTACTTGGTATTACTTCACTATATGTATGTATTTAAAAGGCTTCTACAATACTAGGCTTCCATATGATACCTAAAATGGCCCTTAGTGATAATTTTCCATGCCAGATTCCTTCCCTTAACTCCCTCTTTCTTACTCCGCTTGCTCCAGTCTCACCTACGTTTCTCCAGAACTAAATATTACATTTCCCTTCCTTGGGGGATCCTCTCCTTCCTCCTACTCCTTTATTATAATTCCCATACTCTGTGGCTATATGTATTATAGCATGCTTATTAGAATCTTAAAGCTAACATCCACATCTAAGAAAGTATGTACAATATTTGTTTTTTGGGGACTAGGTCACCTCAATATAATTTTTTTCTAGCTCCATCAGTTTTCATGATTTTTAATAATATTTTTTAAAATTTTATAAATGTACCACATTTTAATTATCCATTCATTTGTTGATGGACAATCTAGGTTCTTTCCAGTTTCTGGCTATTACGAGTACAGCAGCAATGAATATGGTTGAGCAAGTGTTTCTTTATTAGAATGAAATATCCTTTGGATTTTGAAGCAGATTTATTCCAAGATTTCTGGGGAATTGCCATAGATTTCCACAGTGGATACACAAATTTGCACTACCACTAGCAAAGAATAACTAAGGCCCATTCTCCACATCTGCACCAGCATGAGCTGTCATTTGTTTTATTAATCTTGGCCATTCTGACTGGCATAAAGTGAATAATTTAATTTGTATTTCCCTAATGGATAGGGGTGCTGGATATTTCTTCTAAGTGTTTATCAGCTATTTGTGCTTTGTCTCTTGAGAGTTCTCTATTTAGTTCTGTGCCCCAGGACCAAATAATCCTGGGTTAAATTGGACTATTTTTCTTCTTGATGTTCTGTAGCCTGCCACTTTGTTTAAATGGAGATGAAGGTTTTCACTTTCATAAGGGTCCATTTATTAACTGCTATCTTAGTGCCTGTGCTACTGGTTTCATGCTCAGAAAGTCTGTTTCTGTGCCAAAGTTGAGGACTATTCTACACTTGCTCTCCTATCAGATTCAGGGTATCTAAACCTTATGTCGAGGTCCTTGTTCTATATGGAGTTGATGTTTGTGCAGGATGATAAATATAGATTTATTTGCATTATCCTACATGACACCACTCAGTTTTACCAGAATCATTTCTTAAAGATGCCCTTTTCCCCCAGTACATTTCTGGTTTCATTTAAAAAAATTTAAGTGTGTACAGGTGTGTGGATATATGCTTGGGTTTTCAACTTGATTCCATTGATCAACATGCTTGTTTTTATATCAATATTACAGTTAAAAATTATTACTATAGCATGCTACAGTACAGCTTGTGATTTGTGATGGTGATAATCTAGCAGTTATTTTACTATTCAGTAGTGTTTTAAGAATCTTTTTTTGCAAGTATATTTACATATGAAACTGAAAATTGCTTCTTCATTTTCTGTAAAGAATTGTGTTGAAATTTTCATGAGGATTATGTTGAATATAGAGATTGTGTTTGATAGATATCTATTTTCACTTTATTAATCCTACCAATCCATGAGCAATTGGAAAGATTTTCATTTTCTGATGCCTTTAAAATTTTTTTCTTAATGTTTTAAACATTTTTATCATAAAAGCCTTTCACTTGCTTGGTTAGTTGTCCTTAGATGTTTTTTAGGTTATTATTCAAGGTTTACTTTTCTCTCTCAGTCCATTCGTAATTTGAATACAGGAAAGCTAATCTTTTAGTTAATCTCATATCCTGATACTTTGGTTTTATTACATGTAGAGTTTTATTGGTGGATATTTAAGGATATCCATACAATTTTGTCATCTGGAAATAATGAAACATTTTTTATTCTTTTTTTCCTGCTCGATCTCCTTTAGCTGTCTCATTAGTCTAGCTGGTATGTCAAATTCTCTGTTGAGTAAGTGCAGGGAAAGTGGACAGCCTTGTCTTATTTCTGATTTTAGTGAAAATGCCTTGATCTTCCTTCTATTAAGTTCAAGTTGGATGTGGGCTTGCTGAAAAATTTATTTATTATGAGATTTATTTCTCTTGAATACCAAATCTCTCTAAAATTTGTCATGAAGGGATGCTGAATTTTGTCAAATACCTTTTGACATCTAATAAGATGATAATGTGGCTTTTGTTTTTAAGTTTGCTTATATGATAGATTACACTGGTCAACTTACATTTGTTGAAACATTCTCATATCTCTGGGATAAAGCCTACTTGATCATGGTGGATGATCTATTTGATGTGTTCTTGGATTTGGTCTGTAAGTAATTTATTGAGGATTTTTACCTTTATATTCATAAGGGAAATTGGTCCATAATTCTGTTTCATTGTTGAGTCTTTCCATGTTTTAGGTATCAGGGCAATTGTGGCCTCATAAAACATTTGGTAAATGTTAACTTTATGCTTTTGTTTTGTGGAATAATTTGAAGAATTTTGGAATTAACTCATTTTTGAAAGTCTGGTGGAATTGTGTGCTGAATCCATCTGGCCCTGAGTTCGTTTGCTTGAAAAACTTTTAATTTTAGCTTCGATTTCACTAATTGTTATAGCTCTGTATAAATTGATTATCTGATCTTATTTAACTTTATTAAGTGGTATATGTAAAGAAGCATATCCACTTTTTAAAGGTTTTTTTAATTTGATAGAGTGCAGCATTTTAAAGTATATGTTCTTTTCGCCAGCCTAGCCAGAAATGCTTTTACCTACAATCTGTCTTGCATACAAAATATGCTGGGACAATGGTGGCAAAGAATATGTGGGAGCAGCCAATCAATTTCTCACTTGAGTTGCAACCCATTCCCAACATAGTCAGACACTAGACATCTGAGAGACCTGGGTTAAAACCACGTACAACTGGATAATACAAAATAATAATAAAATGACTCTTAATGATATTCTACTTATACACATATATCAGTGTATAGCAATTATTCAGCCATTATCAGAGAGACTTCCTCCTGAGGTAGATGAGAACAGCTGCATGCACTTATAGCCAGACATTGTGCTAAGACAGATTCTAAATCGGAGGTCTCCATCAAATCCTTCCCTCAGAAGACACGAGGTGGAAAGGGCCCTCTACATCTGTCTTTTAGTTATTTTTGTTAAAATTTTATCAATATTATTGATTTTCTCCAAAGTATCAGCTCTTCATTGCATTCATTCTTTGTATTTTTGTTGTGGTTTCCATTTTATTGATTCCAGGCTGACACAATCTTTTGAAAGGGGACTGGGCACTTACTCAGCTCAAAAGAGGAAGCATGAAGTGAGGAGTAAGCCAGCCAGCTAGAGAAGTGGGCTAACCTCCTCCCCCTTTCCACAAGCCCCATGGCTCTGGATCCTGGAAGCTGTGTTAACACCCTCCTTTGCAGAGGCCAAGGAGCTCTCCAGCCAGCTCACTCCCACAAAGGGATGGGAGATAAATGATCTTGTGAGGCCTTGGTCTTAGAGGCTAGAGGAACCATAGGGGATCTGTACATTAAAAGCCAATCCACTGTTACTTTTAAAAGAAGATAATTTTCTGTCAGTGGAGCAGGCTATTTTCTCCTGTTTGATAGAGCAGGCTGACCATGCTGGTGGAAACCCCTGCCACACATACTTCCTGCTGCTTCCACTCCCTGTTTTTAGCTTTTCTGCAGCCTCTCAGCAGGGAACAACATTCCTCTTCCAGTGTATTTGCAAGCTGTGTTTTTGGCAAGCCTAAAATGCTCAGGTTGACTCAGCAGCAGAGTAAGCTTAAAGCCCACATGTGCAGTGAAAGTGCTTCTCTGAGTGTGTTGTTTCATTGGTTTATAATAATCTCTTCTGATTTTGTGAGAATTTTCCTTGGTTAGCTAATATATTTACAGAAAGCCAAACCTGGAAGCAGAGTCAGTGTGTATTGACTGGCGCTACACCTGCTGGCTAAACATCACCATTACATCCAGAAATTATCCCAACTAAAGCCATCAAAGACTGAAGTAATTAATTACACCATGCAGACAACATTACCAGGAATTTAATTTTTTTTTGCTGTTACAACTGATGAAATTTTGCAAGATATGCACAGCATCCCTTGGATGTACATGTTTTCAGCTGTGTTAGTAGTTAGTCTGGTCATTCATATCATATCCTTAAAAAATGGTTTAAAAACAAAAAATGGTTTAAAAACAATACTAAATATGAGACATCAATTGAATTGATAGGGACTTTGTAGACTGGCAATGAGGAACTAAAACACTGCATTTATTCCTGGGAATCTAGTAATGATAAATTGTCACAGACTTTGAAAAATACTAAAGAGAAATTAACTGTTCTACCCAGAGAATGACCCCCAGAGAGATCACTGTTGTTCAAGGAATCTGAAATGCAAACACATGGTTTATTGGGTGTGTAATACAAGCTAGGCAGGCAACTCATCCATGCACTTGGTACAAGGAGGTCAGGAGGAGTTCTAGAGTTGAGAATATATGTATGTATATGTATCTTTTAGAGGAAAAACCTTGAACTGGGGTAAAAATGAGGAAACAATAATTAACTTATCCTATCATCAAGATAGGTCAGGATTGGGTTTCTATTGGCTGGCCCCAGGGCAGGGTTGGAACATTCTGCAGTTGCTTAACTTTTTTTTTTTTTTTTGGTCAGGGTGGGTCAGGGTGGTATATGGATTTGTGTTGACTGGACCCAGGGCAGGATTGGAACATTCTGCAGTTAGGCTAGGGCCCTGGCCCAGATATCCTTTTGGATACCATCTTTTGCAAGTTTATCAGAACTGAAGAAAGATTTAGACTGAGCTTTCTTTGACCTGTTTGCTAGCATGAATGCTAACTCTAAGATGGAGAAACTTTTGGCTCCACATTAACTACCCATATTCATGACATAGAATCTGCCAATGATAAATTGACATGCAAAATTAATTCTATGAAAACTGGTTATGACAAACTTTCAGATAGAGCATCTTTCTTGGAGACGAAAATGAATGAGATGTAGGTACTTTGTAAAGATGATAGGACATCAATGCTGTAAAAGTTTAAATCTGTAGAATAATACATTACTGATAAAAAATGAAACTTATTAGTTCCATGAGATTATAAGTAAGGCTTGCTTTTCAAAAAATTCAGGTCTTGGAGAAATTGATGGTTTCTGAATTTTAGAAGTGGGAGTATTATGCTGATTTAAATAATGAAAATGATAAAGCATGGTCAACAGAGAATCGTGCATTAACAACATCACTGATATTCTATGTTGTTAGAGATGATTTACCAAAAGTTGTAAGCATAAAGGGTTCTCCCTTTTCTCCTATTATGGTCTATCCAGGAAATTCAACAAGTGATAAATATCCAAAAGGAGTTATAGAATATAAATGTGATTCTATTTGTATGAGAGACATCAAGGAAGCTATAGTTGTTCATGGTATTTATTCCACATATGTGAAACAAATGTTAAATGGATGACCTACAAGAAATAGAGTGACACCTGAGGACTGGATGCAGCTGGCAGCAGCTGTATTAGACTATAACCAACAATTATAATGGAGAAACTGGCTGAGAGAGAGGATAAGGCCCTTGAACAATATGGTAAGATTAGAGGTTTTTACATTTTTAAGATCAAGTTGTTGGTAAGGGCCAATTTGCTGAGGTAAAGAGTCAATCCACTTTTGATGAACATACTTTATTATTATGCTGTATGGCAGCCTTAAAGGAAAAGATTCTAGAACCAGGACAAACAAATGAGCCATACACCATGGTCAAACAAAGCTCAATAGAATATTACACTGACTTTCTGCAAAGATTTACTAAAGCAGTACACAGAGTGGTATCAGATACAGAAGTTAGAAAAAAAACTAATTAAATCTTTGGTTTTTGATAATGCTAATTTAGAATGCAAAAAGACTCTTTAAAAATCAGTTAGTGTCCCTAGAAAAATGGATCCAATATGCAATCAATGTCGAGTTTCTAAATTATGATAATGAGCCTTAGGTGGAACAAATGATTTCAAAGGTCATGAAGAGAGATCAAGGTATCAAATGTTTTAATTGTTGTAAACTAGGCCATATAAGAAGGAATTATATACAGGTCACTCTTAGAACTAATGTTTCTTCTAGAAATGACCCCTACCTTCTGGATTATGTGAAAATGTAGCAAAAGCCAACGTTGGACCAACAGATGTAGATCTATAAGGGATAACAAGGCAACCCTTTACTCTCAAGAAATATCTCTTGAGGTCTCTCATGAGAGGTTCCCAAATCACAGGCCCCCAAATCAAACATGGTCCAATTATTCTCAGTCATTGTAGAGGAAACTCCTCCCAGAACAATCAGAAGGTCTAGTGCTTAATGTGAGAAACCATACTACACTGGATGATAAAATAGCTTTAAAGGAGGAAACAAAATTTATAAGAAAAAACATAAAACAAATATTCCTCAGATTTCCATAAATGAGCAAAGGCTAAAATTAAAAGTGTAAATAGATAACATTGTCATTGCAGACTTTCTGAATACTGGGGCTGATGTCTCTATAATAACACCACATTCATGGCACCCAAGCTGGTCTCTATAGGCAGTAAATGTTCAATTTCTAGGGACTTAAGCCATATTTCAGATAAAACAAAGTATGAGATGGCTTGAATTTATAGGGCAAGAAGGACAGGGAGGAAGGCTGAGGCCATAGGTGACTAATGTAGCAGTGAATCTATGGGGTTGTGATCTTTTACACCAATGGAATACCCAGATTAAAATTTCTCCAAACTCAGACACAAACCATAGACCAATTTATGTTTCTGAGAATAATATAAGGTATTATCTCAAACAGACATTAACAATTCAGGCTGTACATAAACAGGGCATAACAGCTGTCAAACTCTCAGAGGTACCAACAGCCCTACCCTTAACATGGCTAGCTGACAAACCAGAATGGGTTGAACAGTGGCCTATGACTGAAAAGAAATTAGAGGCTTTAGAACAACTGGTCCAGGAACAGTTAAATGCTCAACATATTGAAGAATCTATAAGCCATTGGAATTCTCCTATTTTTATTATTAGAAAAGAAATCTGAAAAATGGAGAATGCTGACAGATCTGAAAGCCATAAATAAAGTCATTCAGCTGAAGAGCTATATACATTCTGGAATGCCCCTACCTTCTCTGCTACTTAAAGAATGATCTATTATAGCTATGGACTTAAAGAATGTTTCTTCACTATACCTCTGCAATAACAAAACAGGGAAAAGTTTGCCTTCACAGTACCTACTTATACTGATTCCCAGCTAGTTAAGAGATGGCAATGGAAGGTTCTCCCACAGAGAATGATAAATAGCTCCATCCTGTGCCAACATTTTGCACAAAAATTATTGGAAATAGTTTGTGTACAATTTACCAAATCTATAATTTGCCATTCTATAGATGACATCTCACTAGCAGTTTCAAAGTCAGATATTTTAGAAAACATGTTCCAAGAAGTAAAGAAAGTTTTACCTTTCTGGAGCTTACAAATTGCCCCTGAGAACACACAGAAAGGAGATTTCATTAATTACTTAGTATATAAAATAGTTCTACAAAAATTATATCACAAAAGAAATAACTCAAGAGAGATCAATTATGGACTCAATAATTTTAAGAAATTGTTAGGAAGAAACTTCTTACTGTCCATTATTGGGGTTAAAAAATATGAAATATTACATTTTGTTAGTACCCTAAAAGAGGACAAGAACTTAAATAGTTCAAGAAAACTATCAGCTGAGACTGAGGAGGAAGTGATTTATGTGGAAAAAAAAATTACGTGGGCCATATGTAGATCGTATGAACCCAGATCTTATCTGCATTCTACTTATACTACTCTCTATATTATCCCCAACAGGTTTTCTAAGGCAGAGGGAAGATATTAAATTAGAACACATATTTCTACTTTGTAGGCTGAGTTAAAAATAAGACATGTGAAAAAGATGTCTGACTTGATTTTGAAAGGAAAATTAAGGCTTCAGCAATTGACAGGAATGGATCCAACAAAAACTGTAATATCTTTAACTAAATGAGGAATTTACTCTTTATAGAAGATAATAAATATTGGTAAAGGAATTATAGTAATTTTTTGGGAGATACAGTTGGTATCCCAATAGCAAGAGAATAGAATTTCTAAAATCAAGTTGAATCATTTCTTACAATATATGACAAAAAAATTCTCTAGAGTCCCTACATTCTATACTAATGCAAATAAATTAGAAAAGGCAAATTATAAATCAGGAGACTTAAGTAAAGAGGTTCAAAACTCTTAAAGTTCTGTACAAAAGTTGGAATTGTATGCCATTCTTTTGATACTCATGAATTTTATAGAACCCCTCAGCATATTACTGCCTATTAATATGCAGAAAGAGTTGTTTTACATATCAAACTGCTTTTTTGATAAAACAAATTAACTTTGTTATTTATACAATTATAAAAAATTATCAGATATGGAGATCATTATATATATAATATGTATGTATGTATGTATAAGATACACATCAGATCCCATATGGGTTGGCCAGGTTCTCTAGCACAAGGTAATGGTGAAATTGATAGGTTATTAATAGAAAATGTGATGGAGCTCTCAGAATTTCATAAGAAACACCACGTTAATAGCAAAAGATTAAAAAGGGTTTTTCTAACACTTGGCACCAGGCCAAGGAAATTGTAAAAAAGTCCTACTTTGTTCTCCTATAACCAAATACTTTACCTGCAGAAAGCAATACTAAAGGTATGCGAAGAAATAAAATTTGGCAGTTGGATGTGTTTTATTTTACAGAATTTGGAAAATTAAAATATGTACACCACATCATTGATACTTATTAAGGATTTTAATGGGCAACTGTTCTGAGCTCTAAATGGGCTGATTCTGTAATTATGCACCCTTTTGAACTCATAGCTATTATAGGAATACCTGTACAAATTAAGACTGATAATGCTTCAGTATATGTTTCCCAAAATATGAAACAGTTTTGTGAATGTTATAATAGAAAGCACATTATGGGTACACCACACAATCCTACAGGATAAGCAGTTGTGGAAAGATCTTATCACAACTTAAATGCTTTGTAAATAGAACAGAGAAATAAGGAGACCCAGAGAGAGACTGCAAATGTTACAGCCAGTCCTCTGAGACTTAACCACTATTTTAGCTTTAAATAGGACCCCACAGAGAGACCTCTGCTCTCAGATAGCAGGGAGAAATTCTAAGAAAAACTATGCCCCAAATTCTGATATGTTTTGTCTTCTACTGGCTATAAATAATTATCATTCTGTTAGGGCGGTTATAAGTTTTATTTGGGTTGAGGGTGGAACAATAAAATTAGACTAAGGAATCCCTTTTGGAAATGAAAATGGGGAATAGATAGATCAGGTATAAGTAGATTATTCTATCTACCAGTAAACAAACTTAGCCAACTATTAGCCATAGACAATTTAAACTGGTATAGATTCTTATGCATTGATACAATTGTGAAATTATTTTTTATGTCTGTTTAAGTTAATTTGTATATAATGCATTTTCAAATCTGTATTTGTCATATTATACACACATTTCTACCTCTGTTACATTGTGGTTTCTCGGCCTCAGGCTGTCAGAGGCCCAGAGGCCCAGACTCACAGACCCTGCAGCCCCAGACCTCTTAGCCACCCGCCACTGTTCAGGCCCCCAGAAATGATTCAAACACTTATATTAAGTTTATGCTGTTTAGCTTATGGCTCAGGCACACTGTTAGCTTGCTCTTATATCTTAATGTAACCTATTTTTATTAATCTTTCTTGCCACGTGGCCTGTGGCTCACCTGTGTTCCTTATATGTTGCTCCTTTGGGCTTCTGGCTCCTTTTGTCTGACTCTGCCCTGCTCCTCCTACCTACTCTGATGCCTCCTCCTACTTTTCCTATGGTGCCTGTCATGGGCCAAAACAGCTCCTTTATTTAAAGATTGCTATTCACAGCATACAGAAAGACATTCACATCATACCTCTGTTTAAAATATTTTGTATATTGATACATATTAAGAATATTGTCATTTTCACTGTACATTCCTACCTCTACTTAAGATGTTTTGTATGATTGTCATACTCAAAGTCATTGTCCCTAAACTGTTGTCTATTTATAGATTGTCTACCTTTATAATATAAACCTTAGTCTTTAAGTTATTTAGGTTGATAAGAACTACAAGTCATAGTCACCTATGTTTGTCATATAGTAGTCATCTTAATTAGGTCTTCTAGATATATAATAACATATATCTGTAGTATTGTTTTTGGCCCAGACTTTCTCTAAGATCTGGACTAGCTGTCTTAAATAAATTGCCTTTAGATGGTTGGAATCAAATATGCAAAGGTTTATGTTAATTTTATGTGGTTTGGCCTATGGCTTAGGTATTTTGTTAGCAAGCTCTTGTGTCTTAATTTATTATTTTATCTTGTTTAGCTATGTGGCTTGGTACCTTTTCTCAGAGAAGCACTATTATCTTTTTTTTTTTTTTTCCTGAGTTTGCTGGCATCTCTCCTCTATTCTTTCTCTTCCCAGAGTTTTTAAAAGCTGGTATACCTGCTTATACTTCCTGTCTGCCTTTTGGCCAATCCACATTTTATTCAACCAGCAGGAGGGATAAATATCTACAATGTACAAGAGTATTTTTTGCCTGCTTTTTAAGATGCCTTTCCCGAGGCCAAAATAGTCTCTTTATTAGCCAATGATATTTACAGCAACAGAAAGATATCTCACATCATATGTCTGGTGGATATGCAGTCTTCAAACACTTCACAGACCTAGAGAATATTACATTTAAGTGTTTTATTGTTCAGAATTCAGCTGATAAGAGACACTGTTGCTCCTGTTAGCATCATTTCTTTCTCAAGATAATGTTGTACATCAAAACCACTCCTCATGGATTTGTCTTCCTTGGTAGATAATTGCCTGTTGAGCAAAGAACTGCCCTTGCCTTGAGTGCTGATAGTAAGCATGCTGTTCATTCTGAATGAGCATGGCAAAAGATAAGAGGCTCTTGTACCCTGCCATGACAGAATATGATGGTTTCTCAAAATACTCTGCTTATGAAGAGGTCTGTCAGATATTCTAGGCCTATAGCCAAAACATATGGATGCTTCAACATTGCAGAAAATCTATGGATGACTCTCCAGGAAGTCAGCTGTCACTATCTTCTTTTACTAAATTTTGGGAATTGGTTGGTTGCACTTCCAGCTTACTCAGGTAACATATTTTCCTTCTCAGGTGTTTGATAGGGTTGAAGTTGTGATCATATAATATCTTCATTAAGGGCATTTAGGTACTAGATTAATATTATTTAATGTAGATAGCTTTGAAGTAATCTCTGTACCTTGTCACTTACAAATATTCTGGACATTTAAAATATGTTTTATGTTTAATGTTGTTCTCACTGATTATAGTTTCATCTAGCTAAAGTTATTTACCATTTCCCTCTCTGGGATATTACATAATTATTGTTTCTACTGTATATAGCTTTATATTTAGGCTTAGAACTTATTTAGACAAAAGTGGGAGATGTAATGGAGAACAGGCACTATTACTTTGACATAGAAGTGTGGACTTTAGGACCTGAAGCCCCAGTATTCGGGGCATGGCCAGACCAGTTTAAGAATGGGTGCACTTATGACCCTGCTCTCTCTTCCTGTTCACTCTCTTATGCTCTGGGATGGAAGAGTTGAACCACTGAACTTCAGCCTCATGGACCAGTCCAGCTTTCCAGGAGCTGCACAACTATTTAATCTCTTATATCAAGTATTTCCCTGTAAACCTCTTAATAAATATTAACCTTTTAAATCAGTTGCCAGTGATTATTATTGCCAACTATAGATAAATGAAAAATACTACAAAATAAAATATGTAAAACAAAACAAAAACCTCACACAGAAGTTTGACAAAACAAATACACATGAGGAAAAGAGCCTTAAAGAAGGCACAAGAATCAGAGACTTAGTTGTTCACACACCCAGAAGTGTCCCCAAAATGCTGAACTGAAATCCATAATATATATGCAAAGGATGTGGTGTAGACCTATGTGGGTCTGTGATGGCCATTTCAGTCTCTTGGAGTTCATATGAGCTTTGCTTAATTGATTTAGAGGGCCTTGTTCTTCTGGTGTCCTCTGTCTCATCTGACTCTTATACTCCTTCTACCTCCTCTTCCAAATGGTTCCCTGAGCTCTGAGGATATGGAGTAATCCCATTTAAAGCTGGGCGTTCTAAGGTCTCTGGTCTTCTGTATTTGTTCCCATATACTGAAGGAGGAAGCTTCTCTCATAATGGCTGTATAAGGCACTGTTCTATAAGTATAACAGAATATCATTAGGATTCATTTTATCTCTATTCCCTTCTGTCACTTAAGGCCACTAATATTTGGTTTTAACCTAGGTTTCTGGGCTCAATGTTTTCTAATTCTTGGTTATCCAAGCTAGGTCTTAAGTCAAATCAGATATTACTTCATCACCTCTACAAGCTTTGTGCCACCCTTGCCCTAGTATATTTTTCAAGCAAGCTAGCATTATAGATCACAGGTTTTGTGGTTTGGTTGGTGCATGTTTCTTTTTTGATAACTTGTAGAGTATCTTCCCATATCAAAGACACTAGATCATAGGGGTGAAGGTTTGATATAGGCATCAGTTCTACAATTCCATGTATAGTGAGTTGTCTGAGTGATGACTTTTGAAATGGGATCTTGCTATCAGTTTGTACAGAGAAACTCATTATTTTGGCAACAGACTGAATTATTTGGAAATTACTATGGGAACCCTTTGTGAATTGAATATAATCCAGTCTCAGCACCGGAAGCTTTGATCAAAAGAGATGGCCAGTTGAAGTACTTCATCTCCCCCATTATTTAGAGGCTTCATTAGGATTGTCTTCATATATTTTCAAAAGTTCCCACTGCACTAGATTTCCATACTACCTCTCAAATGCACCTCAATTCTAATAGTCTTTCTGTATTTCTTCCATCAACCTCATCACCACTAGCCCTCCCACTTGATCACTTTAATTTTTTTTAAATGCAGGCACTTAGTGCTCTTAACTTCCTTCTTAGAATGGCCTTCAATATTTCTCGTAGGTTTGGGTATGTTGTATTTTTATTTTTTTTAATTCTGAAAAGTTTTTAAATTTCCTTCTCAACTTCTGTTTTGAATTTTTTTTTCATTCAGTTGTAAGTAGTTTAGATCCCAGGAATTTTTATACATTCTTTTGTTCTTGATATCCAGTTTTAATCTATTGTGATCAAATAATATGCAGGGTGCTTTTAAAAAAAATTTTATTATATCTATTTGTTGAGTCCTATTTTATTCAAATATATAGTCAATTTTGAAGAAAGTTCCATGAGCTTCTTAGAAGGTCTATTCTTTTGTTAGGTCTATTTGATTAATGAAGTCATTTAACTAAGGCATGTCTTTGTTAGGTTTCTATCTGAATGACCTGTCCATTAGCGAGAGTGAAATTCCCTACTTCTTAGAGCCCATTCCCTACAGAGGCACACCTTGCTCAACCTTGATACTGGGAGATGGAGTTGGTTTTAGCTCAAGTGGATATGCCACCCTGGAGTCCTTACCCTCTCTAAAGAATGGATGGAGGATGGGTGGAGGAAATTGGGGGATGACTGGGAAGAGAGGAGGGAGAGGAAACAGTGGTGGGTATGTTAAAAAAAAAAAAACTTTTAAATTAAAAATAACTTAGAAAAGGAGACTTCCTGACTTAGTATTAGCAGCAAAAACCACTTGGCTTTTTAAAGAGGTCCTTCTGTCAAACATTTAAATGGGCTTTGGGCAACGGTGCTTTATTTGGGGGCAGTATGAACTCTATAGTTCCCCATAGTTTGAGTGGTAATGTGGCTTCTGCCAATATCTCTGCCATAAAGCTAAGCTCTCACAGACCAAGAAGCTGGTTGGAGTCAGTTGCCATAGCCAAGGCTTTAATTCTAGCCACAAGGCTTTAATCAGATTAAAGGTGTGGTCTGAAAAAGAAAGAGGTACAGGAAAGACAGATTTAGACTAAAAATTTGTTGCATAAATGTTTAGAATCATAACATTATTGGGATTTTCTTCTGATGATGATCATATAGTATCCTCTTTTCTGATTGATTATGGTTTGAAATTTACTTTGTCATATGTAAAATGGCTATACCTGCTTGATACTTGAGTCCATTTGTTTGAAATATTTTTTCTATCCTTTCAACCAGAAATGATCTCTATCCTTGATGGTGAGTGAGGCATATTCCCAGGATATAGCAGAAGGATGAATCCTGTTTTCTAATTTAATCTGTTAGTCTGTGTCTTTTTATTGGGTAATTAAAACTAAGGGTTATCAATGATAAATGTTTGTTGATTTCTTATAATTTGTTGATAAAGTATTGGTTCTTTCTTTTTTCATTTACTGACTTAAAGTTATTTATTCCTTGTGTTTTCTTGGGTGTGGTTAAACTCATCAGGTTAAGGTTTTCCTTTAGAGTTTTCTATAGAGCTAGATTTGTAAATAAACACTGCTTAAAATTTGTTGATTGTGGGATGTTTTCCTTTTTGTATTTATTGAAATTGAAAATTTTTCTGGGTATAGTAGTATCAGATGACATCTTTTAGATTTCTAGAGATGGTAGTACATCTCCCTTAGTCCTCTGGATTTTGGTATCTCCATTGAAATGTCAGGTATTAGCCTAAAATGTCTATTTTATATATTACTTGGTCTTTTATTCTTGCTGTTTTAATTTTCTTTTATTTTTCTGTATGTTTAGTATTTTGATTATTATATGCTAAGGGCATAATCCAGTATATTTGGTTTTCTGTATGCTTATTATACCTTGAATAGTATCTTTTCTTTAGATTAGGGAAAATATCTTGCATGAGTTTGTTGAAAAGATTTTTTTTGTGACTTTGACCTGGTTTTCTTCCCCTTTCTTGAATTATGTTATTTATAGAATAGGCCTATTTGCAGCTTCCCATCTTTTCTGGATGCTTTGTTCCTATACTTTTATATTTAATATTTTATTTGATTTAGGCATCAATTCCTTGTATCCTGTCTTCAATGCTTGAGCTTCTGTCTTTTATTTCTTGTATTTTGTTGATGAGGCTTGCCTCAGAATTTTTGAATTAATAAAATTTTCACATTCAATTTATTTCAGCTTGTGTGTTTTATTGATTGCATTACTTTTATGTCTTGAACTACTTTTATTATTTCATTTCACTTTATTTATATATTCATAGTGTTTATTATTAGATTTTTATCTCCCTTTAAAGGTTCCTGAGCATATTTGTAATAGCTATTTTGAAGCCCTTGTCTTGTGCTTCAGTTATATTGCATTTTGTAGGGCCTACCGTAGTAGGGTTTCAAAGATCTAGTGAAAATATATTGTCTGTTGTGAAAGTGATTGTGGTTTATGCATGTGTCTAGGCATCTGGGTTTGAAATTGTAGGTATTGGTATCAATTCTTTTCTTTGTTGGGGGCATATTCCATTTTTTTTTTCTGTTGCTCCCTTTGAATCTTAGGAAAGTGATGTGACTGTGTGTTGTCATGTGGCGAGTACTTCTGAGTCCCTTACAGGTGTGGCCAAGGCTCACAGAATTCTATGAAAGTGAAAGCAGGAAGACCAGAAGAGCTGAAGGATGGGGAGGAATGATGTGGACTTCACATAGCTGTTGCGTTAATGGATTCTGAGTCTGTGATTACTTGCTCAAAATGTACAAAAATCAAGCCAGTCAAAATTCTAGTCTGGATGGAGGGGGTGCTCATAACACTCTGCCTCTAGCAAGGGAACTGTGGGCAGTTAATAGCTCCTAACAGAGAAATACTCTTCCTTAAGACTGTGACCACTGGCAGTGTGTCCATGCTCCACTGCAACCCCATATCCTTTCTTATACAGGGCAACACTAAGTGTATTCCTTGGTTAATTGAAAAAAGAAAAGAACATAAAGTTAGGAGAGGCATGTGTTGAAGTGAACCTTGGAGGAATTGAAAGCTTAAAACGTGGTTATATACATTACATTATAGATAAATATGAAAGCCTCAAATAATAAAAAAGAAAAAAATACCAATAAAGGAAGTAATATTCAAAATGTTTCTAAATAGCAAATGTTTCCTCATAGGGAATTTGCAAATCTATTTTTACCTGTTAACAGCTTCACTACTTGGCTACCATGGGAAAATAAAAATATCCCTGTGGGATAATTCTCCAGGCCACATGATTTCAGTCTCCCAGACTATTCCATATCTCTGCAGCACTGTGGTCACTTCCTTCTAGAACTACAATTAGCTTCCTTGCTAACAAATGCAGGGCTACTTTTGCCTACAATAATCCTGCAGAGGGCCTAGTTGATATTATTGGACAGAGGATACCTCTGTAATGACATTGTTGTTTTTGTTCATTTAGCACAAACGGTAGGTAAAGGGGGAATAGTAACAATATCAGAGGATAGAAGTTTTTCTGTTTTAAGGATGGGGATAGTATCAACTGTATGAAGAACATTTTTTGTTTATGTATTTACTCCTATTTATATAAAATTGGGGTAACTTCCTATTTTTTTCTCCTTAGAGTTTATGCACCATGTTGACAAGCAGATTATCTTCTTTGTACACCATTCTTATTGCTCCTTCCTCAAGTCTATTTCACTCTCTCGAGTTTATTTATTAGCAGTGCTCAGTCATCTTAAAGCCTAAGCCCAAAGAACAGTATCAACTGTCTATAAGTTTCTTTTCCAGTGTTCTAAACAATTCTATGCTTATCATCCTTTACTCTCATTACTATTCCGAAGTGTCTTCAGTTGGATTGTCCTTTCTAATAGGTGTCATCCTCTTGAAAAGATTTCTTAAGTTTTATCTTTTAATATTTTCATTTACTAAAACATTGCTCAACAGCACAATTTTGAAAGTCTGTTCTCTGACCATCTACTTGCAGGTGTTCTTTTGTGCTTTACTTAGACGTTATAAAGTCCGAGGCACTTCTGTAATATATGGTACTATCCCTATTTACATAAGTGCTAATGGAAACTGTTTTGGAACACCTAATAAAGAGTATACCTTTAGTAAATATACTTTAATAATAAAATAATTTAATAAAGGGATGCTTTGGAATAAGAATCAAAAGAACTAAGTTTGCATTTGCCTTGCCTTGATCTCTGCACCCATTATTAATTATTATAATTGCATAAATTGTGTGTGATTTCCAATTGGATGTGGCTATGTCTAAAAATGGTAAGTGATGGATTTATGTAATATATACAGCTGTTTTTATTTCTCAAAAAAATCATCAGTACTTTATCATGCTTAGAGAACAAGTGAAGAGTAACTTGAAAGTATGGGGAGACCTCAAAATTCATGCCATTCATCACTCTAATGTATTATAAAATTGCCCTACATTTTCTCTTATTAGAGGTATTCAAGAAAAGAGGTATAAATTTATGAGGAGGTGTCTGGATGGTCAGATATATACTAAGTGAATAAATCTGTTATATTATTACAGTGTCTCCTGTTCACTACACACCAGGTTCTCAAATGCACATGACAATTATATTTATGAGTGATTCATATGTCTATTACCTCTCAAGGAGCAATTTCTTTCCAGCATAATATTTTTATTAAGTATTTGGAAATTTCATGCAATTCACTGTGATCACTCTGGATTTTTATTCTTCCCAGGTTCACTCTCCCACCTTGGGTCCTACCCCACCCTGATGAAAAGAAGAAAGAAAAAAATAATATAGAAAGAAAATAACCACCGAGTCTAGTTTGTATTGCCTGTATACTCACTGGAGCATGACCAAACTTCCAGCGACTATCCCTTTAAAGAAAACTGAGTCAGTACTTCACTACCCTCTCACCAGGGGGTACCAGCTGTGAAGAGCTACAGTTCAGCATGAAAAGAACCATTTTTGTACCCATTGTCATGGTGGTAATTAGACAAAATATGAGTACTGAAAATTCAGGTACTGGAAACAGTAGCTTTTCTTCCCTAATCTCAGAGCCAGGAGCAGTTTCAGATCATTAGACTGCAAGTTGGAAGTGGATCGTCCAGTTTTCTATGTCTTGCTCATTGTTATTTGAACTCCTGGCTTTGCCCTTGGCGTATTCCCCCATCTCTCTATCATTATCACTCTCCATATATTTTTCATTCTGTTTTTCATCCACTTTCTACGTTCTTTCTCACTACTTTCTACCTCTCAGATTATTGCTTAAACTTGTGTATCTACATAAAAAATCTTTCTCCTATGGCAAGATACATTTTGCTGTTTTGTATAGAACATATACTTCTGAATACACTAATAGTTGTGATTATCATTGGTTTTGAAGTGAGAAATATTTCTATATGCAAAAGCTATCTGAAGACATGG
Organism: Phyllotis vaccarum; assembly: GCA_033318265.1. NCBI lineage: Eukaryota > Metazoa > Chordata > Mammalia > Rodentia > Cricetidae > Phyllotis > Phyllotis vaccarum. The sequence continues at coordinate 140,270,160 of JARWLC010000001.1, read as the reverse complement.
AGGAGAGAAGGGGAAGTGTTATCAATATTATTTTCCTCTAGAGACATTTACTGACTTTTATGTCTGTTGTGAACTGAGCATGACAGAAACGAAAAATATATAGCATCAGAGTAAAGATTCTACCATTCATATTCTGCCATAGACCACATTTCTCCATAAATCCATTGCTTTCATGGATAACATAAGTCCCTTTCTTCATACTTATTTATATATATATATAAAAGTATAACTTCCTATATCATATATTGTCTATCACTTATATTACAGCATCTATTTGTATAATTTATAATTTTCTACTAGTTTGCTGAATTGAGCACCTACATATGTTAGATAAAATCCAGATTGTTATGAGATAATATGGTTAAGAAACACATTGTGAATTTTTATTAATATTTTGTTAGCATTTATTAATTTTGCAAAATGTTTCATTATGAATCTTCTATTGATTCTTATAAAGTGTGTTGAGTATATGTACCACTTCTACTACTCTTTATTAAGACCTTCCTGTACCCCCTGTTATATTGTTCTTTACATCCTTAATTATTCCTTTTGTAGCTCCATGTCTTAGCTCATATGTATGATAGAAACTGCAGTATTATTCCAGTGTGTTTGGAGTCTTTTACTCAGAATGACCACCAGTTTTTATCAATGTTACTGGAGACAATATAATTTTTCTTTATCCACCAGTAAAATCAATTATATATACTTAACATATTTCATTTATCCATTAATTTGTTGATGGTCACCTAAGTCAATTTCACACTTTGGTTATTGTGAAGAATGACTACCTGTGAGCATTCAAATCTCTCTGTAGCATGAGGATATTTTCTTCTGTGTGTATAGAACTGGAATAAATACAAGTCTTAGTTTTTACTTTGTGAGAAGTTTGTGTACTTATTTGCATAATAGTTTCTGGACTATTTTTCATATAGTTTCTTATAGTAGTTATGAAGGGCTCCTTTCCCCATTCATTTCAATCAACATTTTTGTTTATTTTCTCCATGCTGGCTATTTTAATTGTGGTGAGATGAAATTCCAAAGTAGGTTTGAGAAGATTAAAAATGTGGAAGCAGAAAAGACATTTCAATAACAAATATTCCCTTAAATTTTTTATCATTTTTTTCAAATAATCATTAATGAGTGCAAATGGTATATGACAGGAACAAACAGTTTCATTTATTTTTAGAGTTCATTAGTAATAGTTCTTATTTAAATTAATTGTTAATATCATGTGAAGCATTTCAGTGCACAAAACAGAAACATTGGGTTAATATGTGAATTGTTGATTTTAATTCTTAAATTACATAAAAATTTTTGACTTAGGTCTTCTTTCCTAGGTAATATTTTACAGGAATTGTGGTTTTATAGACCAAGAATCCAGAGTCCTTGTTTCTGGTCCCAGTTCTGCTAATAGTGTGCATATAAGCAATTCAGTTTATGATTTTGAGTTTCAGAATTTTTCAGCTGAATGATGGCAAAGCCAGAGTGAAATAGAGTAGATGAATACTAGGTGGATAGTTTTCTTTTTATCAGTATAATATTGCTGGCCTCTCATTAGTGCATCAATCATTCATCTGTGTTTTCTTCTTCCCAGCACATGGAATCCCTTCCCCAAGCATGGACTCTCCATTTTCTGAGAATTAAAAATCAGAAAATATAATTTTGTAGACTGTGGATTGTGGGTTCAGGAGGTGAGAGCAAAGCTATGTGACTCAACTATGCCAAGACTTGACTGAGAGGTCACAAGTCAAACTGGGATCAAGACATGATGAGAGATTCTGGAATGCTTGAGACCAAGAGGTAAATTAAGATAGTGTCATAACTTTCTGAAGCTGTATCAACAATTGAAGGGTGTTCTCCATATCAGTGTCTTCTAAGACAATAAACTTTTTAGGACTAAACTCAACTAAGTATAAATTATCGAGTAATTGGACACATACATGAACTAACTCTCATTATCATCATTTTTTCCTCCTCTCAAGTTTATGCATACTCAAAAATTGAAAGGTGCCAGCTCTTCAGTATCAGCTTTAGGTATGTACGCTCAAAGTTAAAAAAAAACAAAAAACCTCCTCTTGTGTTTTTCTAAATTACATTGTAGTTTGTTTAAAAACTTGAAGCTTTGTATACACATCATGCGTGTATCCTGTCAGACATATTAAAGATGATGTTATAAAATACCAAGCTAGGGATTAATGAAGAAAAGTTTGAATACTTTAAAGAAATTTAACAAAATGATGAATAAAACTTCACATTTCTTTTTTTACAACTGCTAACTACTAATAGGTTAGGAAATGTATATACAGACTGTCTAGGTTTTCAGATGTAATTTTCATCCAATGTGGCCACATAGGCATATATATTAAGAGAAGATAGTGTGAAATCTTAAAATTTGTGTATTTCTTAGGCCTAGGAAAAAACTTGCAGGATGAGGCATAGGTTCCAGAATAATCCATGTACTGCTATGAGCAGTAGAGGTGTCATAATATTGATGGCTCTTGGAAGCAGATGAGAAGACTCAGTGGACCAGCCTGAAGTAGACAACACAGTGACAGAAAGGAAGGTCCCAGGTGATTCCAAATGTACTCACCTTATAAAGCTGTCAAATTGACAGGCATAGAAAGTAGAATGGCTACCAGAAACCAGAAAATGATCATGGGAGTCACACTTTAGAGTTGTTTCATAGATATAACATTTCAAAGTTATATGATGCATGATGAAGTTGGGAATATCTGTTTTGTATTAATATGATATGTTCAATATCATGAGGCTGAATATTTAATATGGTCAGAATAGTAGCTTTATACTCTATTTTTAAGATCACATTAAAAAGAGATAACTTAGGAGATTAGGGAACTTTGTCAACATGACAAAGAATTATATTCTGCCTTTGATAAAATTATTTCTTTTCATAAAGTTTCATTCATTTAATCTCAAACTATATCTTATGGTTTAGCTTGTTTCTTTAAATTTAATTCCAGCTTAAGAGTTGTATAGTTCTAAATCTAAAAATTAATTTTTGAGTTAATATTTTCTTTAAGAAGTCTTTTTAAGTTAATATTTTCCTTCAAGATGTCTTTTTGTGTAAGTATTATGTAAAACATAAAAACTAGAATGAAGAGAAAAAAATGTGTTGGAATGGCATGGTCAGATGCAACACAGTTGTCTTTGGAGAAAAGTAAGTTTCCCGTAATTTTTTTTCATATTGGTAAACAAATCTAATTTCTTGTCGTGTACATTTAATTCATTTATTATTGTAGATATCTGTGTACATTTTAGTTTGGTGTAATTTCCTCATCAATTTTAGGCTATTAGAGGCTTTGTTGGTAGAGTTTAATGAAGCTTGAATTATGCTGTTATTACTGTAGCATCATTGCCATCTTCATTATCATTAGTACCATCATTATTCAACCTTGGTGATGAAATCTATTATTAAGTAGTTCTGTTTATAATATGAATATAAATAATTAAATTACTATAATCTCTAAAAATTTTGCTTTCTTACTCCTTTTCTTAGTTCTCAGGTGTATCTGCAGACCAGTTGACTGAATCAATGGATAGAGGGAACCGCACAGTGGTGTCTGAATTTGTGTTTCTGGGACTTACCCACTCCTGGGAGATTCAGTTCCTCCTCCTTGTGCTTGGGTCTGTGCTCTATGTGCTAAGCATGACTGGAAACATTCTCATTGTGTTCTCTGTGACCATTGACCCTCATTTACACTCCCCCATGTACTTCCTATTGGCATGTCTCTCCTTCATTGACTTGGCAGCCTGTTCTGTTACTTCCCCCAAGATGGTTTATGATTTGTTTAGAAAGCACAAAGTCATCTCCTTTGGAGGCTGTATCACTCAGATCTTCTTCATTCATGTCGTTGGTGGTGTGGAGATGGTGCTGCTTCTGGCTATGGCATTTGATAGATATGTTGCTATATGTAAGCCTCTGCATTACATGACCATCATGAGCCCACGAGTGTGTATTTTGTTTCTGATTGCCTCTTGGGGTCTGGGGATTAGCCACTCATTGTTCCAGCTGGCTTTTATTATTGACTTACCCTTTTGTGGCCCAAATGTGTTTGACAGCTTTTACTGTGACCTTCCCCGACTTCTCAAATTGGCCTGCACAAACACCTACAAACTGCAGTTCATGGTCACTATTAACAGTGGGTTCATTTGTGTTGTCTCTTTCTTGTTGCTTCTCATTTCTTACATCTTCATTATGTCCAGGGTCTGGAAACATTCTTCTGGTGGTTCATCCAAAGCCCTCTCTACTCTCTCTGCTCACATCACTGTGGTGTTTTTATTCTTTGGTCCCACACTATTTGTTTATACATGGCCACACCCTGACTCCAAAATAGACAAATTTCTTGCTCTTTTTGATGCAGTCTTTACTCCTGTTCTAAATCCAATCATCTATACATTCAGGAATAAAGAGATGAAGGTAGCAATAAAGAGAGTTTTAAAAACATTATTAACTTTTAGAAATATTTTATAAATAACATAATAACATTTTTACTAGAATAATAAAGTGTCCTATATAAGGCATTTTTGAAATGGCTCCACTGGGTGCATAGTTAATGACTGTTAGCTTGTCCTTAACAATGCTCTTGTACATTCAAAGAAAAAAGGCTTAATTAAATAAATTTTTATATTGCTTCAGAAGTTGTTCACAAATATGTAGCTATTATACTGCATTTCAGCACAAGATTTTTACTTTTATTTTATTAAAGATTGTCAGGTTAGTATTGTTTTCAAGCTATTTATATACTCACTAAGATGCTAATTATTCACCCGTCATTGAAAATTCTTACTTTTAATAATTATTTTGTATTAGAAAATATCCATGTCTCTTCAAAGTTTTAAAAAATACATATTATAAGCCATCATCTTTCACTTTAACATCACATCCAACCTCCTTACCCAGCCATATCCTATACATTCTTCTTCAGGATCTAGTTCAGTGAGTCTCTATGACTCTTCTCCAATCTCCTCAACTTGGTAGATTTAGCCAAGGTCTTACATCAAGTGCTCTGGCTTATTCTAGCCACATTTTATTGTTCTGCAATAATCCAACCTCTAGGCTTTGACCAGGATCCACTATGCCTGTGTCCCAAACCACAACCCATCTGATGTCAAACCTAAGCCTCCTCCAAGCCATATTTACCCCCCCACCACTCAAGCTTGAGTCATGATGCACACTCTTCACACTAGCCTGGTCTCTTATTTCTGACTTTCTTTAACCTTAGCCATTTCTACCCTCAAGGCCCAGCCCATCTACACACCATTTATTTTGTCCCAACTTCTGTTCATATCAAATACACAGGTAACAAAAGAAGTCTGCATGCCTACCTCTCATTGCAAAAGTACAAAAATATAAAATATGAAGATAGTATCTCTTAATACTAATATAGAAAAGTTCTATAGAAATATTTGACAACAAAACCTACCTAGATGAACTCCAGAACACAGAATTTAAGAGAACAATTACAAACTTCAACAAATAATTCAAGGAATTTATAAAAAACACAAAGAAAGAAAACTTAAGAGGAATAAACACTGAAGTTATGCCCAAGAAAATAAAAATGTAAGGCTGATAAAAATGATAAAGACAATCCATGACTTGAGAATAGAATTTAATAAATAAATAAAAACATTGAAGAGACCTCAAGCTGACATGAAGATGGGATCTAAAACTCCAATCTTTTCAATAGATCAACTAAAAATGCAAATAACCTCTTCAATTAAAATGAATTAAACAGAGGAAATAATATCATAACTCAAAAATAAATGGATAGATTGAGACCAAAAAAGAAAAAAATATAAAAAATAAAAAAAATGGAAAAGAGCATACAATAATTGTGAGACACCATTAAAGGATCAAATCTTTTACCTATATGCTTAGGTGAGAACAAAGATACCAAATCTGTGGAATGAATCATATCTTCAACAAGATCATAAAAGAAAACTTTCTCAAATCAAGGAAAGACATAACTATACGGATGTAAGGAATACATACACCACGAAACCCACAATACTTGAAAGGAAAACCCTCACAATATGCCATAGCTAAAATACTGAGTATACAGAACAAAAGCTGCAAGAGAAAAAAAAAACACACACAAGTCACACAAAGGAAATCCCTTCAGAATAACAGCTGATTTTTCAATGGAAACTGAAAGCCAGAAGAGCCTGGAATAATTCACCTCAAGTCCTAAAATACCATGAGGGGGAGCCAACCTAGACTCTTATATCTCCTGCAAAACTATCCATCATAGTCAAAAAAGAAACAAAAAGTTTTAAAGACATAAGTAGCATAAAAATTTACATTTAACAACCAAACCAAAAAAAAAGTAGGCAGAGATATTTTGGACTAAAAAGAAGAATGACTATAGCTAAAAGACTGTGGAAAGAAGCATGAAGATATTACTAAAACAGAAGATACTACAGTGATCACAAATATTAACTAACACTAAAAATTAACATCACAACTGCAAGAAACTCATATATTTCAATCATAACTTCAACTACTAATTGCTTCAATTATTCAACCAAAAGACACAGGCTGACTGAACGTATTAAGAAATAATATTGAGAGGCGGGCAGGTCTCTGTGAGGTTGAAGTCAGCCTGCTATACAGAGTGAGTTACAGTACAGCCAGGGATACACACAGAGAAACCACGTCTCTAAAACCAAACCAAACCAAACAACAAGAAATCCACCATGAAGCAAAAGCTATCAGTTGTCTACAATAAACGTATCTTAGCCTTAAAGATAAATACTTCTTTAGAGCAAAAGAATGGTCAAAAGCACTCAGATCAAATGGGACCGTGAAGTAAGCAGGCATCACTTTCCTAATATCTGACAAAAGAGATGTCTGAATAAAAGTTATTAGAAGCAATAAAAAGGGTCTTCATTACAATCAAGGGAAGAGTTAAACAAAAAGATACAATCCTAAACACATATGTAAAGATTTTATTTTAAAAAGTACCACTGTATTTAAAGACACAGATTAACATGACTCATTAATAGAAGGTGATTTTTAATAGTGTATTCTTTTACAGGCCATCTTGACTAAAAGTTTGCAGAGAAACATTAGAATTAAATGATACCACACACTAAACAGGCTTAACAGATATCTACAAAATATTTCATCCAACCACCAAAGAACACATTTTACTCAGCATTACACAGCAGCGTCTCTAAAATTGACCATGTCTTGGGACACAAAACAAATTTTTAGACATTCAGAAAGATTGAAACAACTCCTTGTGTTTTATTTGAATACAATATAATAAAACAAAATTGACAACACACAAATCTCTAGTAAACATATGGAGATTAGACAAATTATTACTGAACGATGAATGAGTGAAGGAGAAAACAAAGAAGACACCCCTTCTATTTTCTGGAAATAAATGAAAATGAAGACACAATAAAACCTCTGGGACACATTAAATGTAGACCTATGAGGGAAATTTATACCTCTAAATGCCCACATTAAAAAAAGAAAGAGCACAAATAAACAAGAATAATGCAATTAAAAATTTGGAAAAATGTATACATAGTTGCACACACACATGCACACACACATATCTATGTCTATGTTTATATCTATACATCTATACCATCTCTATCTCATATATATATATATCTATATTTATAATCCATCTTTCTAAAATGAAATTTTCACATCAGGGCTGACAATGCTAACTCTAAGACCCAAAATACTATGTAACAATACCAGGCAAGCTTTCTTTAGAGCTGCTGGTTCGGGCTGTCCAAGAGACTCCCAAAATATTATAGGTACTGGTATCTGTCTTAGTTGCCCCCAGAGGTGGAAAGTAAACCATGCACTTCAGGTACAGGGCCCAGAGACTCTTGAAAGCCTCCTCCATTAGAAATAGCTTTCATGGTAACAGAAGACACAGTGCAAGCTTCCAAAAGAGGGACTCAACAAATAGCCCTTTCTTGTTATTGCACCTTTGGATCACAACCAGTATGGCTTGATATTGGTGGTGGTGCAGTAGCAGACTTACCTTGGAGATAACTAACAGCTCTCTAATTATATTTATAGCCTGATCAAGAAAAAGAAAATTATACCTGGTATCAGAAACTTAGCCATCTACTCAGGGCTATTAAAGTCATGGATCTTGGAGGAAACCTTACAACTTCCACTTTTCTAAAACCAGCATAACCCCTACCTACTTTCTAAATATTTGTCTTTGTACTCAAAGATAAATGTAGCCCACACCCCACATCAAGAAAATATCTCTTTGCAACAGAAAGGACCTATTAGAAAACAGCAACACATCAACTCCAAGTTGTTGGAGAACATCCCAGTGGATCCAACTAGAGTACAACCCCCATACATTAGGTTCCAGGATCATTGTAGAAGTAGGGTAGAAAGAGTTTAAGAGCCAGTGGATCAAAAAGTTTGATGTGAGATTGCATTTTATCGATACGCCAGAAACTACATTCATACAGTCTCACTAACATGATTATCTAAACATGAGCTGATCGGCCCAAGAGGCTTTAACCCTACATAGAGACCTATAAGCAACTAGGAAATGACAAGAGCAGGTGAAATAGTCTTCCCTTGGAAGAGAACAGCTATCAGTTATCCAGTATCAAATGGTCACCTCTGTAAGCAGACCTATAAGTAAGATCATATCATAATAACCTATCTAGAACTCATCTATGTATGTATGTAACCGTCTGTCTGTCTATCAGTCATCTATTTATCTATCAATTAGTCATATATCTAAAAACACATATGTATATAAGGATAATCAATCAAAAAAATGCCATAAGTTTGAAAAAGTAAGGTGTTATATATTAGAGGGATTGAGGGAGGAAAGGGTATGGGAAACCTATGTAATTATAATGAAAAAAGACATAATTATGAAGATTTATAGGACATTATTATCTTGTTCACAAGGAAAATTTGTGTTTAACTTTTTCAATATGGTAACAATAATTTACTTTCAAATCAGGATAGTCATATTTTTTATTTTTGTTAATTATTTAGTTGCTACTTATTAATCTAAAATTAAAATTTAGATGTTCAGGTATTTGACCTGCATGCATGATGTTTGTGCATCACACACGGTTAGTCCCTTACAGATGCTACAGCTGGTTATCAGGTCATCTGGAACTGTAGTTCCAGATGTTTGTAGTTACAGATTGATTGCCCCAACGTGGGTGTTGGAAATCAAATCCAGGTGTTCTGGAGGAACAACCACATGTCTTTTAACTGCAGAGATATCTTTGTACCCCTATTTATTTTTGATCTGTATATTTTCTTTTCTTTTCTCTATTATGTTTTCCTCTATTATTTAATATTATTATTATTTAGTAAATTGTGAAACATTTTAGTGTAAACTCTTGTATAGGGTATTTGGAAAAAAATAATATATACTAGCTTCTTTTGTTCATTTTATGTTTATTAATTAGAATTTATTTATCTGTCTTTCAAAATTTTACTTAGATGTATTTATAATTTGGATTATATTATATCTGAAATTTTCCTTAGCAACACGTAGATATGCTATAAAGTTTATTGGCCAAAAGAATTACAGTTGGAGCTGGGGGTGGTGGTGAACACCTTTAATCCTAGCACTTCAGAAGGTAGAGGCAGGAGGATTTCAGTTTGAAGCCAGTTTGGTCTACAGAGCATGTTCCCAAACAGCCAGGGCAGTTACATAGAAAACTTTGTCTTGAAACATCAAAATAAAAAAAGGAAAAAAATTATAATTGGAAAGTATTACCAATAAAAATATTTTCTGTGTTGATTTACACAGGTTTGGTCATGCCTGTCTTCAGTTCAGTAATTTTCAGTGATGGCCAAAATGTACCAAGGTCAAGACAGTCCTGATATTCTGGAAAATGCAAAACCAACAAGTTTATGGGAAGAAAAACAGAGACAAAGGAAGATTGGAATGGTATATGAAGAAAACCACGTTGAAAAACAGTGTACAGATAGACTGGAATGTTAGTTTTTCTTTCTTTTTGCATAGCTTTTCTGTGAGAACAGATTCCATGTGATAAGCAATCATTGCTTTTATACAGACAGAAAACACTCTAGAGCAAAAAAGGGGGAAGAAACAGTAAAAAATGAAACAAAACCAAAATCCAAAACCCTGATCTGAATACTAGGAAAAGGCGACTTTCCGAACATTTCTTGGAGAAATATTTGTCTTTTATTCTTTGCTCCTTTCCTTTTCCTTGTTAAGTCTCCACTGAAGGCAGAACAAACACCTACGACTGTGCGGTGAACTTTATCTCTTTAGACACAGTAATAATTTGCAGATCTGTAATCTGAAGAGTTTGAATGAGTTTCTCATATTTTTTTCTCCTTCTTCTTGGTGCATTTCCTTGAAGATGGGACTTAGTGTGTGACTCTAATGAAGTGCACAGTGAAAGGAGGTAAAATTAACTGCAAGTACTATGCTCATCTTTCTGGTTATATGTGGTGATACTTAACAAAATAAGCCTGGAGTATCAGAGGACAGAGCCATCCCTCTAGCCTTTTGTTTGTTTTTTGATTTTTTGAGACAGGGTTTCCTGTGTAACAGTACTGGCTGTCCTAGAACTTGATTTGTAGACAAGCCTGGCCTCAAACTCAAAGAGATTCTCCTGCCTCTGCCTCCCAAGTGTTGGGACTAATGGCATGCACTTTCTGCGTGTGGTCCAGACCTGCAGACTTGTACAGAAATACACAGATGCTTGTACTAATTTTATGCTGACCAGACTATGGCTTTGGCATATCTCTTGCTCTTAAATTAACCCATGGATCTTATCCTGCTCTGCCATGTGCGTTAGTACCTTTTCTCAGCAGCATTTCAACTTTTTCGACATCTCTCTGGTGTCTCTCTGGCATCCCTGATCTGCTCTTTCTGTTCCCAGAGTTTTTTAGTCTGGTTTCCCCACCCACACTTCCCGTCTGCCTTCAGCCAGCATTTTTATTAAACCAGTAAGTGAGACAATTAATTACAATGTAGCATAATACCACTAGAGCCATATAATAGGAAAAGGAAACCTCAGAAGATAAAGAGTGTGAAGATATGTAGACATAAATTATAACAGAACCACAATCTCTGATTTGTTTACACATCACCATATATCAGTCTTTAATGTGAAACTGCATGCAAATTTACTTGATTCCTGCTATAGCAAATACTAATGCAATGCTTCCAGCATATTTTAACAGTCCCAGAATATCACAGCATACTACTTAAAATGAAGAGGTATAAAACTGATAGTATTAAGAACAAGATGTTGAGTGCTCAGCTATAAATAGGAAATATATATTTTGACTCTGCCATCACCAAGGTTCAGAGAACACAGTAGCAGAGGAGGTGGAAAGAATGCAAGAGCTGGATGATCAATAGATTTCTATAAAATTCTGTCTTCTGGTTGTGTATGACTATTGTACGTATGAACTCACAGCATTTGAGGTTAGTCATAAGGCCTGCAAAAGATCAAGTCAGCCCAAATTCCAGCACACATGGCAGAGGTTCATCACGTGGGGTAGTTTTGATGGTTTATGGCTCTGTCCAATTTGCTGATTATTTTCTATACTTCCTGTGTGGCTAAATATGTGTTCATCCAGTTTCTTCTTCCCGCTGACAAGCTACACTTTCCCCACCATTATGAATCCTAGTCCTTTAGAACCATCATTAGGAAAAAAGTTTCTTTTAAACATGGTATTTTTTAAAACAATAGAGAAGTTAGTGATACAAGTACAGACAGTCCAGAATTGACATGTTCAAATCTAGCCTGATGAGTAAAATGAGTTAATAACTTACAGCCTTGAGGATGACTATGGGGGGGGGCTACATTTAGATTAATTTTCCACAAGCTCTTGATTCCTGTGTCATATGGCTTTAAGTCTATAAAAGATTCACAAATGCCTGGGTTTGGAGTGTTAAAGCAGCACTGATGACTACAAGTTCAGATAAGACCCTGTACTGGCAAAACCAGACTCTAGTTATGTTAAATGTTTATATTTCATTTATCTTGCTTTTATCCATGCTTTCTGATTTCAGAAATACTGTCAAGTAATGAAGACAATACCTTTGTTTTGTAACAGTCTGCTATGCAAAACAGCTAAATAGTGACTTGCTGCAAGGTAGAAATAATCTGGCTTGGATTTGGAAAACTAATTGGTGGGAACACTGAAAATTCAATTTAGGGGTAATTAAGTGGCTCAGTTATGTAATGGTTTGTATTAAGAGTAACCTCCATAGACTCATACATTTGAATGCCTAGTCATTAGGAAGTAGCACTATTTGATAGGTAGAAGGATTAGAGGTGTGGTCTTGTGTTCAATGGGGGTGGACTTAGAGATTTTAAAACCCAATCTAGGTCCAGTCTCTCTGTTTTTCTTCTGGCTAAGGATCAGGATGTAGCTCTCAGGTATTGTTCCAATGCCTTGCTAGCTGTCACATTCCCTGAAATGATAATAATAGAGTAAACCTTTAAAACTATAAGTAAACTCCCAGTCAAGTACTTTTTAAATACTTGTTTCCTTGGTCAGGGTGTCCCTTTAAAGTAGAACAGTGACTAAGTCAGTGAATGAAGGCACTTTACAAGTCCTGGACCTCTAGAATCCATCCAATAGATGAAGGAGAGAATAAACTTGTGAAAGTTGTCTTCTGACCTCTACCCATGTGTCATACTCAGATACTTACATACATAGTTCCAATAATAATAAATTAAATAAACTTAAAATCTAATTTGTAGAACAGTTTTGAACTGTATAACTTACTGTGGTTGTTATACAGTGTGGTATATTATTATAACAAATTCTGCTGAGGGTCATGGGAATATACAGCAGGTGTCAACTAATATTTAACAAGTCAACCCACCAGACAAACAACACCCCAACGGGGAGCCCCACTTGGAATAACTGTGAGGTTACTGACTATAAATGACTGACTGCTTCTGTTTATAATTTTTCTCATGTGCCTCTACATTTCTTCCCTAAAAAGAACAGCTGTTGGGTTTCTTTCACAGTCCATTGGTAGTGTGTTTTACATCTTTGAACAGACATATAGCTGTGAATGTTTAGAAAGATGATTTCTGATTAATCTGTATGATTCTGATAAATAGAAATAATACTGGGATATTTTTCATAACTCAGACTGACTTAGGTGAATTATCAGTTACAAAAACATTTAGTTAAGACCTTAGAGAAAATTCAAAGTAGACTAGCTCCCCATGCAAATAAAATACTCAAAAACAAATTTTAAAGTGTCTGTTGAACCAAAGTTCAGTTATTTACCCCGAGACTTAAACCCCTGAAGTAATTGACTGCCTACAGTCCTAGGCTCAAGGTTCAGCCAACTAATTGTTGATTGCAAGTCCTGAATTTCAGTGTCATCCTCTGTCTGAGAATGCTAACCACTTAGGCAAAATACACAGTCACGTGTTACTCACTATCAGTCAATGTAACATTTCTAGTCTGACATCTCCTAATCTGAGAGAAATTGTGTGATTCCTTTTGTGTATCTATTTGGCTCTGTCTCTGATTATTTATTTAAGAAGTACTTTGTGACCCTGACATTAGAATTTGGCTGCAAGGGTGTGTGTGTGTGTGTGTAAAGAACTGGAGAGAGAGAGAGAGAGAGAGAGAGAGAGAGAGAGAGAGAGAGAGAGAGAGAGAGAGAGAGAGAGAGAGAGAGAGAGAGAGAACTGTATGAAAGAGTTGCTATGTAGATATGTAGATGGATCTATGTGAAGGAAATGTGTAAACAGCGATGTGAGAGAGTGTGAAGTAACTGTGTAAAGTATGTAGCTGAGCAGAAGAGAGAATATAAAGAGACGTGTAAGAGGGATTTTTCAAGATGAAGTAAAAGAGAAAGTTACTATCAGAACATGTGAGTGCCTTCCCCCCCGCAACACCCCTCAGATAGAATAAAGTTCAATCCTTGCTGAATATGTGGATTTTTTTGCTTATCTGAGATCTGGAGGCTGGCCCTCCAGTTACCGATACAACTCCACTGGACTGACTAAAACTTTTCAACCTTTGGTAAAATTACCCATTTTTGACATCTCTCCATATTTTACAGCTTCAGTCAATATGTATGAAAATATTTGGTAGAAAACAACAGGTTATCTCATCAAAGCAGATGTATAAAACAATGGAATAAAATAGATGGCACAGAAGATACAGTCATTAAGTTCTTGACAAAGGTGCCAAAACATTAAGGAGAAAAGAAAGTCTCTTTAACAGATAATACTGGGAGAGCTGGAAGCTTTGTTGGGATGACAAGAGATGATCGTTTGAGACTCTGTCTATGCAGAGGTTATTTTTAAATTAACTTATTTATTCTGTGACAATTTCATACATGTGTATAATACATTATTGTCATATACATTGCTCTACCCTTTCTTATTGAAGTATCATTCATTTACATTTTGTTAATGGATACTTTGTAAAGTTTGTAATCAGTACTGTTTTATAAATTATTTTTCTTGTTTTAATATCAAGACAATGTTGATTATTTAGAATAATTTTAAAAATGTATTTTCTCCTCTTAAATTTTCTGTTAGAGTCATAGAATTAATGTAGTTTATTCCTTAAAATTATTTTCTCCCCTCAAGTTATGTTTTAGTTGATACAGATAAAGTAGTAGAGAAACTTTTAAATGTGTAGAGTCTCCCCTGGTGGTGCCTTCTAACTATTATTATTCTAATACTAAGAACAGAGTTGGTTGAAATAATACTAGTATCACAAAAAATAAGAATGTATAAGCCAATATGTTACTGAAAGAAGGAGATGGTTGAGTGAGAGGAGCAAGAGGGAGATAAAAAGAGGTGGATATCTTTATAGAGTAAGTAAATGTGGGATTGGAAAGGGACTGGGTGCTAGGGAAATGTCCAGGAACTTGCAGGATGTCCCTGGCGAAGTCTCCAAACAGTGATGTGTGTGGGGTGTCTAAACAGGACTTCTTCTATAATCAAATGAGTAAACATGCTAAGTGCCATCACAGAACCTACATCCAACAAAGAATAGAAGTGGAGGCAGAGATCCATAACTGAGCACTGGGCAGAGCTCCTGGTCCAGCTGAGAACAGGGGAGGAGAGTCTGTATGAGCAAGAGGATAGGGAGTATGGGGAAAATTCCCACAGTGATGCCTAGTTGGAGCTCTGGAGACCTCAATGAATCAAGAATACGCACTGGAGATCCATTGGGAAAAAGAGCTAGGTCCTCCAAAGGTAGGTAACTTTCAACTGGCATGAGCAGTATGTGGAGCCAGGAGGAGTGAGATCAGACTGTGTTCCTGTTCATGGGCTGACACTTTGGAGCTCATTTCCTACAGAGGAACACCTAAGTCAGCATTAACTTTGGGATGAATAAATTGGACTTGCCTGGAGTGGATGTGCCATGCTGAGCTGACCCACCTTGGGTCTTCTCACCCTTTTGGGGAAGGGAAAGGATGGATGGGGAGGGGCAAGGCTGAAGGCTGACTGGGGAGCATTGGGAGGAGGGAAGGGAGGGGGAACAGGGAATACATTGATAAAAATGACATTTTTTAAAAATAAAAAATAACATTTGAATAAAAAAGAAAAAAATAGCCAATATATCACTGTATTGGGAAAAATGCATAAGCATTTCTTAGTGTAGAGAGAAATATCTCTATAGGACTCTACTTGAGAAATAGTGAAGGGATAATGCCAAAAGCACCTAATAAAATACTGCTAGTAATTAATTAATATCTTCTTTACATGAGGAGATATTTCTCTTATAATAACCAAAATAAGTAATATTTGTTTCTGAGATATAGAGATACTAAATATCTTTTTTTGTCATGGTACTGGTGACTGAACCCAGAGACTTACAAACTGAGACAGTAAGATCTTCCAATATGATGGATAGGTCAATAACAAAGTACTTTATTAACTGGAAGCAAAGACAAATTATATATGCAAGCTACGCAGCACTGCCTTTAAAAGGGGTTCAATTCTTTTTCTCTTTCTTAAATCAGCTGTTCAAGTTGAATGCTCACAATGAGTCTATAGGTCCAAGTACAAAGAGAAGTTAAGTTTTAGGGCTAAAGTCCATTGGCATTTGGATCACATGCTTATAAAACTTGTCTTCAAAATTTGCAGTGCGGGGAGTGGTGAACTATAAGTATTTTTTGTGTGATCCTGTGAAAGAGGAAAATCAGAACAAAATAAGAAACTGTATTCTTAGGAGAGTGAGGCAAAGAACATATGAAAAGAAGAAGATGGCAACAAAGCTAAGAAGCATAAGAGAAAGAAGAGCAACACATGGATACCTATGAAGCAGTCCACTGAATCAACCCCAACCACTCGATGCAGTGTAACCTGATCCCACAACACATGTAAGTGCAGAGAATAAGGTCAGTCCCCAGGGCTACAAAAGTATTTCAGTCTTTGCTGAAAGAGAAACTCTTGCAATGTTTAACCCAGTGTGGGTTTTGGCCTGAAGTTGCCTGCTGTGTGCCAGGCTACTATTGGAGAGGAAATCCATGATTGCATAAGGGATGCTATCACCAAGAGCTGTCTTGAGAAGGTGCCTATGATTTGGGCCCGGAATACTCAGAGGACCTGGAAAACACAGAAGAGCCAGAGTTTAGGTTCCTTGTCGATACCTTTCTTTAGTGATTTGGTAGAATCTGGTTACAAAGGAGTGACAGAGGAAGATGTTCTGCTGCATCTCCATTGATAAGAGTAAGCAGCACAATCATGGAAGATGGAGAGCATGACAGTTACTGACCTTGTGTTTTGTGGTGAGGAATGAGATCAAGTCCATTGCTGTCCACTGAGCTGGCAGGATATGAGAATGCCATAACTGAGAGCAGAGAACTGTTGGTCTCATGGCTTCCTTTCATCATAGAATTCAGCAATTCTCTTCCTGTCTCTATAACGCATTTGTGAATATGCTTGAGCATATTCCATTTCCTTGTATGTACAGATTGGAGTGTCACTGGAATAAGTGGTCACCTGCTTAGGTGCAAGACTCAAAGATTTTTGGGGATAGCTGCAGCCTAGATCACATAAAATCATAAAATCAGTGGATTCAGTGCTGCCAGAGACCGTGTACACTTAAACATATTATGTGGTGGAAAATGTGGAGACATGGCTCAGCCTACCCGTTCTGTAGCACCAGGCTATCAGTGGCTGCAGAGATGAATTTGCCTACTTTGAGATCTGGAGGCTGAGTAACAGGCCTCATCTGTTACTGCCTCCCCTCTACACGTGGTGGGTTTTGATATTAGATGATCTGAGAAATATCGGAGGACAGAATCATCTCTTCAGCCTTCTTTTTCTTTTTCAAGACAGGGTTTTCTGAATAACAGTCCAGGCTGTCCTGGAACTTGCTTTGTAGACCAGGCTGGCTCAAACTCACAGAGACCCTTCTGACTCTGCCTCCCAAGTGCTGGACTAACATGTGTCACCACTGCCTGGCTTTTAGGCTTTGAACTCACAGAGATCCAAATTCGTCTCTGTCTCCTGAGTGATGTAAAATGATGAAACTAGATCCATACTTTTCATCCTGCATAAGAATCCACTCAAAATTATGTCATTAATCCAGCCGTAAAGTACCTCCACCTACAATCTGGCCTGTCTGCAAGGTGAGCTGCAGCAATGGTGGCACAAAGTTTGTGGGAGTGGCCAACCAATGTTTGGTTTAACTTGGGGCCCAGGCCACAGGAAAAGCCCATGTCTAAATTATCTTAATGGCCAGGACCTGGAGACTGGATAGTTCAGAATCCAAACACAATTCACAAAAAAGCAAACAACCATCCCAACAAAACTCCAATAAAATGATTCCTAATGATATTCTATTATATTCACAGATCAGTGTCTTGCCCAAGTGTTATTAGAGAGGTTTCCTGTTACAGAAGATGGGAGCAGGTGCAGAGACCCACAGACACTATGCAGAGTTAAAGGGTCTAAATTGGAGGATTTCATTGAGTCTTTGCCCTTGGAGATCAGGGAACCCCATGGAAGAGCTGGAGGAAAGATAGTATGAGTCAGGGGGATGAAAGAAACTAGGAGAAAATGGCCCACTGCTTCAACTAAGCAGGGATCACATGGATTGAAATAACAAGCATGGGGCCGACATGGGTCTGCATTAGGACATCTGTGCATGTAGGGCTCTCAGCTTGTGTATTTGTGGGACTCCTAACAGTGGGAGTGAGTGTGTCTCTGACTCTTCTTCCTGCTATTAGGACTCTTCCTCTTACTGGGTTGCCTGTCCAGCCTTGACATGAGGGTTTCTAACTTGTTTTATTGTGTCTTTTTTTCTAGTGCTCGACTGCTGTCTCTTGGAGAGCTGCTCTTTTCTGAAGAGAAACAAAGAAGTGGCTCTGGGGGAGAGGGAGGTGGAAGGGGCAGCTAGGAGAAGTGGTGGGGAGGAAGAACTGTGGTTGGGATGTATTGTATGAAAAAAATATTTTTAATATAAATTTTATTTTGCTGTCCAAGGCAATTTATAGGGTTCCAAAAACCAGTAAAAGAATCAAAGTCAGCCTGTGTTCCCACTGTCAGGAGTTCCACTTGAAGACCAAGCTACACAACTGTCACATATATGCAGTGTACCTAGGTCAGTCCCATGCCCTCTCTCTGGTTGTTGGTTCAGTCTTTGTGAGCCTCTATATGCCTTGGTTAATTGATTATGCAAGTTTTCTTTAAATAATTCACTAAAATCTGATCTAAGACCTTAAGATAAGGCTTGGCATCTTGAAGCTATTTGGAGGGGAAACTCTTGAATATAGGCACTAGGCAATGACTTTCTGAATAGGATTCCAGTAGCCTAAGAAATAAAACAATGGAAAAATGAAGTTATATCAAATTTAAAAGCTCTTGTACAGGAAATGTAATAAATGATAGACTGAAAAGAGAGCCTGCAGAATAGGAAATGTGTGGTGGCCACTAATGTGGCAAGGATTCATATCCAGACTATATAAAGGCATTAAATAAGTTAACAACAAAAACAATTAGTTTGATCCATAAATAGACAATTTAGACACGTCTGAAATGAACTACAAATGCCCAATAATGTAGGAAAAAAACAACATTTTTAGCTACCACAGAAATGCAGTCACTGAGATTCTTCCAACTCATCCCAGTCTCAATATCCACTATGAAGTAAAGAAACAACAACAGCAACTTAGTGTTTCTGGAACTTTCTCTTCTAATAGCTTGCATTAGGGTCCTTCAGCTCATGTGGACTGCTAGAAGGCTCTGTGCTTGACTACTTGATCATGCCACATCTAGCTTGATATTACGGCTGACTTCAGGGTCAAATGGAAATGTGAATTGTTCTACACCATCACTGTCCTGTACATAATTCAACCACTTGTGGGTATATACTTGACAGCTCAACTTCAATGAGTCATGAATTCCAGGATGCCTTTGACTGGGCAAGAGTGTGTAGCAGTTGGTAGAGATCCTCATATGGAAATTGGAGATGTTTGGAGACAAAAGACACATTTTTATTGGCTGTGAGACTCATCACATGGCTGCTTTGCTCCAAATAATCAGTATGAGGCCAGAAGGCTGATATATGAGATGGTATCTCAGTCTCTCCTTAGTTTTTCAGCCTGTTTTGACAACCCTTGCCTCTGGCCATCAACCACCTTGATGGGATTGTGGTGAAGCACAAGAGATTTTTTTTTTTCTAGAGTGCCAGGGCTAGCAATCTTGAGACATGGACATTTTGGTCCTGGCAAAGGTAGTAGGCATTGTGACAGTGGGGATCAGAGACAGCAACATACCATGAAGGTGGAACACGAGTTCTGTGTGATGACTATGAGTCACTGAGCCTGCAATGAAATTTCCTTTAGAGATTTTTAAGAAGCCATACTCAGGTTCTCACTGCATTTGTGAATAGATATGACACCTTGTAGAGTCCGGCAGATACTAGTGACCAACGCAAGGATCTTTTCAGAGGATCTGTAAGTCACAGCAGGTTCTGATAGTTGAGACCCATTAGCAAGTGGAAAGGTCAGTTCAGCTGTCACACTATTCAGGAGGAACAAGTACTGAATTTAAGGTCTGGGCCTCAGAAATGCAGGAAAGACGTGGGGGTTTCTTGACTTCTATGCCTCTTGTTTGGGCTTCTCCAACATCTTATTTACTCCCTCTGTTATTGAATTTGGATTGTTTCCAATAATGGTGAATATCAATATGGAGAAGCTTGGACCTTTCCTGCTGTGGAGAAGGTGTCCCTGTCAGAGTTGGGGGTTCGACTGAATTTTCCAAGCTGCTGAAAATCCAGACTAGCTCATTCCCTCAGGCACTGAGCCCTTTGCTGGGTGGTGCCATATGGACATCTCTTGCGTGCTAAGGTTTGGCTACGAATTGTCCTGGAGATTGAACAGTGACACATTGGGTGGCTCAATATGTACCAATATACCCTTGCCACTTGAAAAAAGTAATCACTATCTTTACTTAAACAACCTCATTCTCCTTTGTATTTAAAACTTTATATAATCAGAAAGTTTTATGACCTAGACATATTTCCAATAACTTGTGCTGCTAATATTCTTTAATTGATTACCTGTCAACAACACAGATATATGAGCATTCCTAAATAACATACTTTCAGCCCACTGCATGTGTCTGTTACAATGTGGTTTCTTGGTCTCGGGCGGTCAGAGGCCCAGACCCACAGACCTGTAGTCCCAGACTCCTTAGCCGCCCGCTGTTGTTGCTCAGGCCTCCAGAAATGACTCAGACGCTTATATTAAGTTCATGTTGTTTGGCTTATGGCTCAGGCATATTGCTAGCTAGTTCTTACATCTTAACCCATTTTTATTAATCTTTTTTGTCACATGGACCGTGGTTCACCTGTGTTCTTTATATGTTGCTCTTTTGGGCTTCTGCTTGGTCTGTCTCTCCTTACATGTTGATCTTTTGGGCTTCTGGCTCCTTCTGTCTCTGACTCTGCCCTGCTCCTGCTACCTACTCTGATGCCTCCTCCTACTTTTTCTATGGTGCCTGTCATGGGCCAAAACAGCTCCTTTATTTAAAGATTGTTATTCACAGCATGCAGAAAGACATTCGCACATCATGTGTCCATGTTTTTCTTTTAGAAAATGTGTAACTAACCACTTGGTGGATATTAACTTACTTTCAGTACCCCCCCCCCCATCATTTCTTCATTTCCTCTCAGAAACTTTCTAAAGTACTTTCTTGTCTTCTCTGGTGTTACGTCACTATCTATCTACCCAGTTCTTCATACTATGGTGTGGTGCCTCCGCCATTTCTCTCTTTACCTACTGGCTCTCCCAGGACATAGTAAGACCTCAGGGAGACAAAGCAGAAAGATTCCTGAGTTGGTATTGTTTTGTTTGTTAACTGTAGTGCCTGAGGTCCTATAGCTACTCAAGAAACATTTGCTGAATTAAACTGTATTTTTAAAGTACCGACTTGAAACAGCAATAGTAGGAATATATTACAGGTAAACACATCTAGTTTCTTGGTCTCTAATTTTTACTTGATGTAGAAGATTTTAGAATCCTGTTGATTATATGATTATGTAATAATCTTATAGCAATAACAAACTGTTTTAACATGTTCTCTCTATCTTCTGCTTCTTTCCTCTGTATTTGTATATATGCATTTCCCTTTTGTTTCACATATGTCTACATATACATATATGCATATGTACACAAAGTGCATGCACATATGTATGTATACATACATACAAAAAGTAAAGGGAGAAAACATGAGCAGAAATGGTCAGAGGTATATGTCCTAGAGCAGTTTCTGTTTTCAAATATAAGATTCATCCATTTTGGGTTAGGGTAGAGGGTAAGTAGAAAATATACTGTTTATTATAATAAATTATTAGTCAAAATATTTGCATTTATTTTTAAGTGTGGATTTAAATTATTTTTTATATTCTCCTACTCTTTGTTTTGATATTAGATATAATCTCTTAATTTGTATTTATTTTTAACATGCATTTTCTTTTGCTAATTGTAGTCTCAGGTAATACTTCAGACTTCTTAGGATTTAAGATTACTTATTAAACTGCTGTTAGGGAAAATTGACCTTAGAATGTCTCTCCTCAAACTAGAATCCATTTTTAAAATCTGTACTGATGAAAACACTGGTGTTTATTATTTATATAATTCCTAATTAAAAGTTTTATAGTTAACTAGGCAATTGATATTTATTCTCTCTAGAATTTTATGATGTTCACCTTACTTATCTTATTAATTTTTAAATTTTTGGTAAAGAAACTGATAAATACCCACCCAAACAATGAATTTTACTACCAGATTCAATTTAAGGGTCCCTGAGACTATAGTTCCCTGTTCTTGAAGTAGATATTACAGAATCAGCTCTCAAAACAATTTTATTTTTTTCTTTTATTATTTTGTATTCAATCTTAATTTGCTCATTATTCAGCTTCATCAACAAAATAATTCT
The DNA here is from genome assembly GCA_033318265.1 of Phyllotis vaccarum. NCBI lineage: Eukaryota > Metazoa > Chordata > Mammalia > Rodentia > Cricetidae > Phyllotis > Phyllotis vaccarum. The sequence continues at coordinate 140,247,744 of JARWLC010000001.1, read as the reverse complement.
TAAAAGAGTAAAGAAATGGTAATTCATAGAAACCAGTGTCAGCCCCAAGTGACCCATTAAGCACCTTTTGTCTCATTACTGTGGAGGAGCTGTTATGATTTCAAAAGCAACTCCCATAGCAGACTGATTCCTGGCAGCCAATACTTGGCCTTTGAAGTTTTTCTTGGTCATTGTCTAAACACAATTAGTGCACTTAATTATCTGCTTTTATTGCGGCAGATGTGCATAACATTCTTTACACAAGGGACTGTCATACAGGGATGGAAACTTTGTATGTTGTTCTGACTCCCTGAAGATGCCTATGACTTCCAGTCACAAGAACAAAGTTTCTCTTGTTTATTATGTTCTATTGTTAACAGAGAGTGTGCTGATGGGATTTGCCTTTGGCAATGATAGTTGAATCTTGGCTTCCAGACAAAGTAGATTATTGGTTGGATTTATGCACCTCCAGTTTTCTACCAAGCTTTGAATTTTACTTCATTTATTTATCATTATCAGGATTGCAAAAACTAGAATAAAGAAAATCCAATGGAGTAAATCATTTTATATAAAGTGAGCATTCTTGTAACCATTCTCCAAGTCTAGAAAATTTCCAACTATCCCAAAAATACATAAGTGGCTTTTGCTAATCATGCCCACTGAAAATATTTATTTTTGCACTCACAGATTAGTTCAGATCTCAGACCTCACCAGAGAAGCTTCTTTGAGCAACAGGCAACAATGGTTAATACAGAAACTCACACTTGGTCAAAGAATACAAAGTGTGGACTTCTCAGCCCTAAATGGACATCTCCATCACACCAGCCCACAGGACATCTTCATCACACCAGCCCACAGCTCAGGAAATGTTGTGAAAGAAGTAACAAAAAAATAGTAAGAACCAGAGGTTTGGTAAGACTGCTATGAATCTGTGTCTTTTGAACGCGATAGGGCCATATTACACATGGACTCACAGCACTTCTTGTTACCTACATAAATCCTCCGTGCTATAAATCTAGTCACAGTTTAGCACTGATAAGGGGTTATTTGTAGTTGATGGTCACTGGGAGAGGAAGAGTCATTTTTTAAAGGATGTATCACTTGTTAGGTAGCTCATGTTCCAGTGCATGGGCCCACATACCGTGAGCATACAAGCAGCAAGAACTTGACTTGGAGATGAAAAATGGGATGAAGTTTAGAATAGGGCATATTGTGGGGAGCAATGAGGAGTCTCAGGGGAGGGTTGGGAGTGTGTTTGATCAAAATATATGGTATTCATTAATGAAATTGTCAACCATACTTCAAAAATTAATAATCTGGCTTACACTAATTATTAGGGAAACACAAATTATTCTATCAATCAGTAACAACAAATGGAAAAAATAGTTTTGGTAAAGAACAACATGACTTATTTGCATTTTGTAGTTTTACTGTCCAAGCATGCATTTTAAAATGCTATAATTTGCTTCTCTGAGTTTTCATTTGACTATTTTTAGATCCTCATACGATATAGGGTTTCTTCCAAAAATCTCACCTTACTTGATTTGTTGAAAGTTATTTTTTTTTTGTCATTTGTTTTGCAATTTAAATATCATTGACTAAGAAAGGGACTGTTTTGACCTATGATGGGGCATTTTAGAAGCAGACAGGAAATCCAAGCATAGGCACAGGGGAAGGAGGGTGAAGTTACAGGAGATATGATCCAGCCACTCAAGAAGCAAGATGTAAAGAAATAGGTAAGCCACAGTTATTTGGCAGGACAGATTAATGGAAATGGGTTGAGTTAAGATGCAAGAGCTAGCCTGAAATACGCATGAGCCATAGGCCAAGCAGCATGTAATTAAAATAAAATTTTGTGTGATTATTTGGTACTGCTCATCCAGATCTTAGGGTTAGGTTGGGCCAGAAACTTCTCCTACAATTGGTGCCCAATGTGGGGCCTGAACACCCACATAAAGCCCAAAAATTCTTTAAAATGTTTATAGAGCATAGAAACAGAGCCAAAAGCAGCTTGTGAATTGTGTCTCTCAAGGGACCATACAGAGACGAAGTAGCATAGAGGCTTAACTTACAAAATGGTAGGTTTGCAGTGGGCAACTTAAGCTGCAACAAGGTGCATTTCCAACATCTAATAGGAGCCTCAATGTGAGCTTAAGATGCATATGATGGATTTAAGGTTTCTGTTCATATGGACAAAAATGGACAGAGTCAATGATAGCTTTTTAGTAGCAGCATTTTCCTGAGTCATCTCTGTTTGCTTGTAGCAAACAGATGCATAGCTCCTTTAAGAGACACTTCCTGACTCAACCTTAGTGGTAAAAACTGTGTGGCTCTTTAAGTGGCCTTGCTGCCAAATACTTAAATGGAATACAGGAACAGTGGGCTGCAATGCTCTACTTGGTGGCAATGTGGACCTTAAGATCCCCCAGAGTTGGGATGGTAAATAGTTGAGAAGGTAAGTGTGGTTCTGGTACCTCTGCCGTGTTGAAAAACCAAGTGAAGTGGAGTCAGCAGTCAAAACAGAGCTTTACAGTCTAGCATTTAAAAAAAGATTCAGATGGAGACAATCTCTAAATGGGTTACAATGCATGTGAAAAAGAATACGTAGTCTGGGAGAGAAAAGAAAAAGGGTAGAGAAATTCCTTAAAAAAGAAATAAAGTAAGAAAAATATAATAAGCTATATAAAGATGAAAAAATACACAGAGTCTGTCTTATGTTTATTTTTGTCTTTTATTTAAATTTTTTAACCATTTATGAGCTAATTGCATACAGACCCTTGATTGTAAAGTCTGCTAAGTTAAACAAACATACATATTTTAACATATTTTGATCTTAAGATTTGGGTCTAAGGATATGTTACTTTGGAAAAGAAATTCTGCTTTTTTTTTCCACAGAAGATGAGAATCTATGGATTGTTTCTAGATTAATATGTTTCGATCAAGGAAAACTCTATAAAAAAAAAACCTCTGATGGGAAAAGATGGTCACATCAGCTTCAAGGCTGCCAACTAATATGATCCAGCCTCTGAACCCCTATAAAATTGCCAGCATCTGTCAATAAGCAGGAAGTAGTAATGGAAAATTATACCCAAATTCTACAAATATTGCTTATAAATGTTTGTTTTCATTATAAATCATTAATGGTAATAGTCAATCTCTTTTTAAGGAAAAAAAGGGGAACATGATATAGGAATGATTTAAAAAGGTAGATCATTAAGTCTACTTTGATCCAAAGTTTTTAATCTCAAAATATTTTAAGTTGGTATGGATTTTGGTTGTTGATACAAATCTAAGGTCAATTTTGTTATACTGTATTTAATTTCTACTCTTGTTTAAGATATTATGTTCATGCAATTCATTTAAAATTGTTACATATAATTAAGAAATACATATTAATAGTTATCTATGCTATCCAAACTTATATTTGTTAGGTTTTTTTTAGATATACAACGATATATTTCAATTAGATAGGAAATCTTTGAACACTTCTAAGACCCACAGAATATGGCATTTAAAATATTTTAAGAACTTTAAGAGTTTTCTGGACAGTGAGACAGGTCTGATCCTGGCAGCACAAATCTACTTCAAAAGAATGATGGACATTGAAGAAACGCCATATGGAATTTACTTTCTTTGTGGCAAAAGTTGGCCATTGAACAAGAAACTATTCTTACCTCAACCTCCTAACAGTATGCTGTAAAAACTGGGTATGCAGGACCTGTAGAAAATTGATTTCTGGACTTTGACAGAACAAACCAAGATGGTCCTTCAGGTTCCTGCTTTGCAGAAAAAACTGCCAGACATACTTCAGGACACAAGAGTGACTGACAAACTATGCCAGAATGGGCAGAACAGTTCCTCAAATTTCCTACTTCCCCGAAAGGTATGCCAGAGACTCTAGGTCTGTAGGCCAAAAATGGATGCCCTAATGCTATAAAGGAACTTCGGGTGACTATTCAGGCAGCCAGATGTCATCTCTGTCAATTCTAGATTTTTGGAAGTTCTTGTACTTCCTGTTTACTCAGGAAATATTATATCCTTCTGTGGTCTATGATGGAGTTGAAGATTAAATAGTTATAATTATAATTTTCTATAGTTATAATAAGGGGTAAATTAGATATGAAACTTTATACTCATAAGGATGAGGTAGATGTTAGAATATTTTCTTTAATTTTGTTAAATACAAATAGACTAGATACTGTAACTGTAATTATTGCTTGATAGCTGTCTTATTATATGTAATTAATCTATGTTAAAATTGAAACTTTCCTTTTTGATTAGACAAAAAAGGGGAAGTGTTATAGGCTGTCTTTCTGTATGCTGTGAATATCATTGATTAATAAAGGGACTGCTTTCACCTATGGAAGGGCATCTTAGAAGCAGGCAGGAAATCCAAGCATAGATACAGGGGAAGGAGGACAGAGTCACAGGAGACACGATCCAGCTGCCCAAGAAGCAAGATGTGAAAAAATAGTAAGCCACAAGTCATGTAGCAGGACAGATTAATGGATGTGGGTTGAGTAAAGATTTAAGAACTAGCTAGCAATATGCCTGAGCCACAGGCCAAGCAGCATATAATTAATATAAAACTTTGTGTGATTATTTGGACTGTTGGTCCAGATCTCAGGGCTAGGCTTGGCCAGAAACCTCTCCTACAGATTTTTTTTCCAGTTAGATTCAGTTAATGTTAGCATTTCTAGTCACCTTTGCATTTTGTTCAAGTGGAACCTGAATATAGAAGCTTAGATACACATTTGATTCTATTTTTTGTAACATTGTGGTTATGTGTTTCTTTTACTAGCAGATGATAACTTCCAATATTGTTAAATGTACACATATATGCATATAATTACATATAGACATATATTGCTATATTTAAATGTATGCCTTCATGCATATATATGTCTATATATGTAAACTATCAAAATAGGAAGGGAGAGAGGAAGAGAATGAAAGGGTAATAGCATAAACATCAATAATACCAACTCTAATCCAACACATTACACTTCTGGCCTCCCCATGCTTCATATTTGTTTCTATGCATTTTTGCAATCATAACACTCTAGATCATAACTGTTAAGTAAAATGAAAATGATCATTTTTAGGAAGTCTCTTTCAGAAATTATTGCATAAACAAGGATAGTTTTAAAAGATAGCTGCACGTCTTTTAAAATAAATCTAAAACATAATAATTTAAATTAAAAATGAAATGATGCAATAGCAAATAATTAATAAAAGTTTATTTGGTAAAAAGAACATGTGAAATATATTTTAAGTTATTCATATAAATAAAATGTCTGGTGGGATTCAGGTGTCAGCTGATAAGGTCTGAAGATGCTTTTCTGTAGTATGAGGTTTCTGGCCCAGACTTTCGGGCATAACCTCAAAGTTTAGGTCTGCAGACCTGTAGACCCGCAGTCCCGCAGTCCCACAGTCCTACAGTCCTACACTCCTACAGAGACACACAGATGCTTTCGTTAGTTTTTGGCTGATCAGCCTCAGGCCCAGGCATATCACTTGCTAGCTTTCTACCCTTCATCTAACCCATGTCTCTTGTTCAGCCATGCGGCTCGGTACCTTTGCTTAGAGCAGCATGGTTGTCCTCGGCTTCCTCTGGCTTCTCCCTGGTGCTCTGTCTGGCATTCTGCTCTCAGAGATTTTCTTAGTCTGGTATCCCCGCTTACACTTCCTGCCTGCCTTTGGCCAATCAGCTCTTTTTATTAAACCAGTGGGTGGGACAATTATTTACCATGAAACAACATAATACCCCTACACTTTTCCAGGGTCCCTGGCTCCTGAAGGAGGAGTGGCCAACCCCATTCATAAAAGGCTGCTGGGATCTTGGGGTCCTGTTCTCTCTCTCTCTTGTTTGAATGGGGTGGCCACTCCCCCTTCAGGAGCCCGGGGCCCTGGATAAGCGTCTTCGGACCTTATCAGCTGACACCTGAATCCCATCACAAAAAATGCTCTTTCTTTCATACACAAAATCTTACTATGGATGATGACTTCAATGGTTCTCTTGTCCTGTTACTTCATACTCTGGATTCCCCAGGAGTCATTTCTGTATTAAACTTGAGTGTGGTCTTTTTTTTTCTTTTTAAAAATTTGTCTTTGTATGTTTGAAAGAAACCATCTATAGCTTTCTTTTAAAAATTAATTTAAAAATAAATTAACTGCTGAAATCGAAGGCCATTTTTTCCCTTCAGTTTTGGTTCTGATATATTTTTATTTGAGTTGTAGTTTTTTTTTTTCATGTTGCATTAGCTTTCCTCAGGAGACACTATTAAATGTTTAATCATCCCAGAAGGTCATCGTAGACAGACCACAGTATGATTTCACTAAAGTCCAACTTGGTGACATAAGTGAGTTTATTGAGGTTTATTACATAACACAGCCGAGAGGTTGCTTACAGGGGCATGGGTAATCCCTGAATAGCAGTGTAACCACAGGAAGTAGGAGGAGACATGGTAGAAGAAAACATTCATTCATATATTTCTTATTGCAGAGTCACACTAATAAACATTAGAAAGTACATGCACGTAAAAAATCTTAGGAGCAATGCTAGTATTATTGCATCAGTATTGCATCTTGTATGGTAGGTCATTTACTACAGGCAGTGTCCAGAGATAGATAGCAGCACTAATGTCTTTTCTTCTTCTATGGCCTACATAGCAACTTCCAATACTATAAATGCAAATCATGTCAGAAGAAGTATTTTTGCCGCTTTGAAATGAATTTTTCTATGTCTTGGGGCCAAAGTATACTTCCGCAATATGGCCATATGATCTAGTTACAGTGGGAAACTAAGAACAATGGAAATGGCCACTGCTGTTTTGGAGGATTTTAGGGACTTTCTGCCTATAAACTGTACAGATATAGCACAGCACAGATTCTTACAAATGAGTATGTTAGAGGTCTGTTATATGTTAACAAGTAGATTAAGTACAACTTCATGAATCAAACAGTGGATTCATTCATGCATACAGGCCTCAGGGGTATTATATTTAAATTTTTAAAATAATTTTTAATAATTATCTGAAAAATTGCAATCCTTAAGCCTGAGACAACGTAAAAAAATCATCAGGCTGTATTAGTAAATGTTTATTGCGATATTAAGTTCACATGCTAAAGAAAGAATATACACAAAGTTTATTGCTATCCTATGTACCGTTTCTTACTTTCATTTCATTTTTTCTTAGTTCTTTCTATCCCATTGGAATTTTGGTAGATATCTGTGCTAAGCATATATGATGGTGTTGTCATTTGTCATGAATTAGATTAAAATCTTGCGGTATGTGGTAATATACAGAATCATATTCAAATGAAGTTTATTAAGTTATTATTCACAGAGAAAGCATCTAAGCTTGGTGAACAAACATTGCTCTATTTTATGGAAGACAAAAGAGAATATAGAATGAGTTGAGTAAGAAGAATCATTCATAAATATATTCCAGGTGAATATTTCACAATCTTATTTTGGCTGATTAGTAAAAATTATGTTCTCTGAAGTATACTAAGCCCATACCTAAACTGGTAGTTTGATAAAAATATTGACTATAAATAAATTTCCTTATTTCAACTTATCATCTAACATCAGTCTCTATTTCTTGAAGTATTTAGTACAGTGTTCTGTCTCTTAGTAATTTCCTTTGGAATTCATGTAGCTATTTATGAACCTTTTCATGGCATTTTTCATCTCCTTATTTCTTAGTGTATAAATAGCTGGATTTAGGAGAGGTGTAAAAACAGAATAAAACACAGCAAGAAATTTGTCTAACCAGGTGATTTTGAGGGGCCACACATAGATGAAGATGCAGGGCACAAAGAAGATCATCACCACTGTGATGTGGGCACTGCATGTGGACAGAGCCTTAGATGCACCAGCTTTAGAGCTCCGGTGAACAGTGATAAGGATATATGTGTAGGAAATGAGTAACAGAAAGAAGCATGTTACACCTACAATCCCACAATCACTGTTCATTAAAATATCCAGATTATGGGAATCCATGCATGTTAGCTTGATCACCAATGGCATGTCACAGAAAAAACTATCTATTTCCTTGGGTCCACAGAAAGGTAGTTTCACAATCACTACAAGATGACTCAGGGCATGCACAAAGCCAATGGTCCAGGAAGTCAACACCAGCCCAGTGCATCTTTTCAGGTTCATAATGGTGAAGTAGTGGAGTGGTTTGCAGATGGCCACATAGCGGTCATAAGCCATTACCACTAAGAGCACCATCTCCCCTGCAGCAATGCAATGGGCAAAGAAGACCTGAGACATGCATCCTGCAAAAGAAATGGTTTTGTTTTCCTTGAGAAAGTCTGCAATCATCTTAGGAGTAGTTACTGAGGACAGCCACATATCAACAAAGGACAGATTGGCCAACAAGAAGTACATGGGGGAATGGAGATGGGGGTCAGTGGTGATTAAGACCATGATGACAATATTTCCAGACACAATGAGCAGATAAAATATCAAAAATATCACAAATAGTAAGACTTGAAGATTCTGTGAATGGGCAAGTCCCAAAATTACAAATTCTGAAACCATAGACTGATTGCCTCTATCCATTTTACTCACGTGACTTCAGAAACAACCTGTGAGGGAAAGATAAATTAGAGAGATGTGTAAAATGACTTAACTAGTGGAACCTAACATTCATATTGAAAGTTAACATCTATGTCTGAACAGAAAAACATAAATGTAAAGAGAAATCTTTGCTAGTTTTGAGAAATATCACTGTCTAAATGAAAGATAATGAGCCAAGAGCAGCTCACCATGAAGAGAGTCATGGGCGTGTGACTATAATACACATGCTATATCAGAAAGTTCCTCTTACAGGAGAGCAGTAAGGAAGCAGGACAGCAATGTGAAAAACATAAAAATATGTATGGTTCCACCTGGAAGGAGCTTCTGTTCATTAATAAAAAATGGTCTGAATATGTCACCAGTAAGCATAATGCTTCATAATAGAAATGAGGTTTATATTTTGGACCTGATAGATATTATGCTGAGTTTCAGTACAAAAGTTCTTTATAGTTTTATTTAATTGTAACATATATAAGGAATCAGTTGATCACCACTAGAGTTATTCCTGTGACATCAATGAATTAAAATATTCTTTAAATCTATAAAGTAGATGTTACAACATTGTTGAAGGTAAGGTATGCAGAATACCATATAAGAAACACATGGTTTGAGACTTAGATATAAAAACCAGAATCACAATATTTTGTTAACAAAATTTTATTATATAATTTATTTATTCAGTTAAACTGATTTTCAAGCCACTATTGTAAATACGTGTAGAAATGGCAATCAAAGAACAATGAAACTCGTATTCAAACTTGAACTCTGAAAGCTCCATTTAGGTCAGTTTTAGCCATCAAATATACTCATCTTGAATTTTATCAACTAATCTTTAGAATCATTAAATGAAATATAGTTTCCTGCCATGAGCAATAATTTGTCATCTGTTTTCTTATGTCAGTTACCTATTGATCATCTGTATTGCTTGGGAAGAAAATAAATTACATAAACATATGCAAAGGATGACTTTAGTTGTAAGCTTTAGGAGAATGTAATGTTGAACTTTCAGTGAATAGGAGTTATTCAGCTCAAAGCACAGGTAGAGTGCTTAAACTAATCTGTAGAGGAAAATACTGGAGATGGATAGCTAGAAATTATTGCTCATTTTCTTTCATTTTCAGTAATTCTCTTGGTGACTTTTATTTTTTAGGTCTTATTCTTTCATTCTATGAAATATCTATGACAAAGGAACAGAGCAGGTAAACAATGAAAGCTCTTTATTATCATTAGAGTTAAATTCACCTCCCCTTTTTTTGAGAACTGCAATGGGTATGGATGAGAAGAATGTTCTAACTACATTTGCTATAGAAGCATGATAGTAGCTAAGAGTCTTGTATTCTAGAAATAAATGTAAGTACTTTTAAAGGTCACCAGATTCTCTAAGGAAAACACTTTGATATTATACCCAACAGGCCTGTGAACCTTGAACATTTTGATAATCTAAATTCTACCACTAAATTAGTTCCTTGTCATCTGAAAATTTCTAGGAAAACTTTCACTAGCCTATTCTGTAGCTCCAACAACAACTTAGATGATATAAATTTAGCATTTTATGTGTTTAAGATTAACATACATATTTTTAGGAAGAAATTGGTCATTAAGAATGTAATCATTTAAAAGTTAGGCTTTATTTTATTATTATTCAGAATCGTGAAGAAATGATTATATTTATTTTTAATAATAACCCTTGTGTAGCTCAGTTATTAGAGCTACATAAAAGCATAGATTTTAAAATAAGATATAATTTATATCTAACAGTTAACAATATGTATATCTTTGCCTTAAAAGTATTTGTTTTCATTTCTTTACCTACAAAATTAACATACTTAAGTTGGTAATGTTTTGGGAAAGTGTAAAAAAAATACACAAAAAGAAATAAACAGGTTTTTCTAATTTTTGTAGTAAAATGGTCCTTGAAATTATCTCCTGCATACTTTAATGTATATCTTAAAACAATATTGTTTGTACTGTTTTAGGCAAGAATTTTATTGCTCAGCTGAACACTTTAAAACTGTGTCTATGTAAATATATATAACTTTTAAAAATTCTTGATACTTATATTTCCTCCAAGTTGACATTCAGTTGACATTCAGTTACTATGGGATATGCCAATGTAAAGAATATATCAGTCATGATGCCTCTTTTTTAGAAACCTAACAAACATTTAATGCTTCTATTTATTTCTCAGGAATGATGTAAGTATTTTTGAGGGCATATATTCAGTAGAATGTTCTATTACTTCCTCTGAAATTCTTGTCTTGGTAGTTATTCTCATAGAAAGTACTAACTGCAGCTTTTAGATAGTTAATAGTCAAAAAATAAATGAAACGAAGCATCAAATTATTTTTAGGAGTATTTAAATGAAGTATTATTTTCTGATTGAATATTTTTTCCACATAGGCAGTTTTGTATCAAAGTTCTAAACTCCACAATAGTGTCAATATTTGTATTTTTGTAAGCATTTGTAGACATAGAATTTACACTTTAATAGATACTAGTTGGTAGATACTAATGACTTAGAATTGTACTGTAGTTTTTCCTAACATATTTGCTGGCAGATTGCTTGGTCTGATTTTTGCAATAAGCGAGAGAGAGTTAAGCCTTCTATCAATTGACTTGATAGTGTATGAACTCCTGTTTCTGAGCTGAAAATTATCTATTGTGCAGTCTATGATTAAACAACATTATTTCTGATTGAGAAATGAAATTCTTATATAATGTTACCTGGATGTTGCTCATACTTATCACGAGATAAAAATGTTGATCTTCTGACACAGACACTGTGAACGTGCTTTTTTGTGGCCTCTGAACAGATGTTAATACATGGAAAATTCTGGTGGCTTAAAAAAATAGTGAAATCATTTAATTGGTTTTATAAAATGACAGAAGATAAAGAAAAAAAATATTTAAGCCTTCATATAATGGACTTGGTAGTAGAGACACTTAGGAATATTTCAAGAATAATCTTAAAGTAGAATGTCAGAGAGACGAGATAGTTTACCAAACTCATACTTTTCTTCTAGATCATATTTTCTTCTATGTGATATATGCTTGTGAAGACATCCATTTCATGCAGATTCAATCTCTTGGAAGTACATATTTTAAACCTGACCTATATTCCCTGCCTGAAGTTGTCCCATGGGTAAATAGACTTGTTCTGTGTTCTGAACAAAATGAGAACACCAAAAATAATTGTCTTGGACATTTCTCAGGGATTTCTCTATTAAGAACAATACCAAGTGCTATTTATATTTCACAGTTATAGAGACATTCTTATTAATTATCACAGAATTGATATAAGTCCATTTTTAATTATTCACTTGACTAATAAGAACCAAGGATAAATTTTCTGCTATTCTAATATTTTATGATGTCTATATTATCTCAGTGAATTAAAGTTCTCTAGCCAGTCCAGTTCTACAGTCCCATAACCAGTTATAAAATAACTACTCAGAGGCTTGTATTAATTACAGACTGTTTGGTCTATGGTTCATGTTCATTACCAACTAGCTCTTATGACTTCACTTAACCCATTTCTATTAACCTATTATATTGTCACATGTTGCATACCTTTACCTGTGTTTCATTACATCTTGTGTGCTGGGTGGCAGCTTGCAGTGGCTCCTTCACTCTTACCTTCTTTATCTTTTTCTCTACTTGGATTTTTTGCCTGCCTCTAAGCTGCCTTGCCATAGGTCAAATACACTTTGTTATTAACAAAAGATAATAAAATATATTCACAGTATACAGAAAGACATCCACATCATTTCCCTTTTTATGTCTAATCAAAAGGGAAACTTTTCATATGAACATTAGTAAAATTACATATAATAAAATAGTTAACAAGAAAGAGTTACAGTTACAATATTTAGTCTATTTGTAATTAGCATAATTAAAGAAAATATCCTACCATCTATTATATTTTATGAGGCTAAAGTTACCTTTAACATGACTAAGGAAAATTATAACTATAAGTACCTAGTCTTCAACTTCATTAACGACCACAGAAAGATATAATAGTACCAAAGTAAGGAAGGGTATTATAAACAACTTCCCAAATTCTAGAAGTGGCAGAGACATCTGGCTCCCTGAACAGTCCCATGAAGTTCCTCTGTAAGATAGGGGTAGCCATCCATCTAGCTTATAAGCCTAGAGTCTCTGGCAGACTTTTAGTGAAGTAGGAAATTTGAAGGACTGTTCAGCCCATTCTGGCAAGGTTTTTGAGTCACTGCTTATGTCCTGTAGAATATCTGGCAGTCTCTGAGAAGTGGGAACCTGAAGGACCATTTCAACTTGTTTTGTCAAAGTCCAGTGGTCATTTTACTATGGATCCTGTATATCCAGTTTATATAGCATACTCTCAAGCAGTCAAGGCAAGAACACTTTCTTGCCTGGTGACTAACTTTTGCCACAAAAAAAGTAAACTCCGTATAAAGTTTCTTCTATGTCCATCATCCTCTTGAAATACAATGATGCTGCCAGGAGCAGATGAATCACTATCTGGAAAATTCTAAGTTCTTAAAACATTTAAATGCCATATTCTATAGGTCATTGAAATGTTTCAATATTACCTATCTAATTGAAATATATATTTGTATATATAAAAAACTAATTAACATAACTATAAGTTTGATTATCATAGATGACTATTAATCTATATTTTTTAATTAAACATTACTATTTTAAAGAAATTACATTAATATAATATCTTAAGAAACAGTAAAATATACATATAGCATAACAAAATTAACCTTAAATTTTATTTATAAACCAAAATCCATATTATTGTCAAGTATTTAAACCAAGTAGCTGCTTTTAAAAGTAGTTTCAATAAACTACCCTTTTATCCTATCATATCTATATCCTCTTTTCTTTCTTCCATTTTAAAAGAAATTAACATGACCAATAATCAAATCTTCTAACAAAGATAAACATCCACAATCTATTATTTGAGAATGTGGGCATAGTTTTCTAGGCTCCTTCCTGTTAAGTGGGGGCACTGGTAACCTTTGAAGGACTCTGAGGTTGGATCATTTTAGCAGCCTTAAAACGGATGTAAATGTTGGATCATCTGGGCTATCTCTTCACATCAGAGATTTTTCAGGGGGTCTTACTTGATCAAACCACATTATCCTGGAAACAATTTATAGATTCTCATCATCTGTGGAAATACAAGCAGAACCCCTTTTCCAAAACAACATATCCTTGGACCCAAATTTCAAAGTCAAGATACCTTTAAAATATATGTTTTTTTTAAATTTAGCAGCCTTTAAAATTAAATGTCTTGCTTCAGCTAGCTCGCTAACAGTTAAAAAATTAAAATAAAACACAATAGTACATATAATCCAGACTCTTTGTGTATTCTCCATCTTTATGTAGCTATATTTGTATTATTTTTACTGTATCCTTAAAGAGTTTATTTTTAACAGCTATTTCTTTATATAGTTTCCTATACACATTTTTTTCTCTCTTCTAAGTCTACATATATTTTTCCACACACTATAATCCATTTAGAGGTTTCCACCACCTGAATCTGTTTTTATTGCATATCTTTAATTATTATTTTTTGACTAGGAGAGTTTTAAAATTTCTAAGTTGTGCAGCTGGGACTAAAACATTGCGTTGGCTGCTGGCTCCTTAGTGCTCATCCTTTCAACATGGTACAAGTACCAATGAGTCACGCTTACTTCCCAATTCCGGGAAGCAGTGTTAATTAGCATGGAGCTGTAGTCAAATGTTTCTGGGCCCGCCTAGAGGTTGAGACCTGCAGCCCTAAAGTTGTTCAGTCCCAAATAATTATACAAAAGCTTATATTAATTACAAACTGTTTAGCCTATGGCTCAGGATCATTACCAACTAGCTCTTACAACTTAACACATTTTTATTAATCTATGTATTGTCACATGGTCTGTGGCTTTACCTGTGTTCCATTGCATCTTGCTCTCTGGGTGGCCACCTGCAGATTCTCCTTTTCTCCACCATTCTTTGTCTTTTATCTATCCTTGGATTTCCTGATTGCCTCTATGCTGCATTACTATAGGCCAAAACAGCTTCTTTATTAAAAATTAGTAACCATGTATATTCACAGAATACAGAAAGGCATTCTACTCATGCATCTATGTTCTTAAGCCCACAACTACGCTCCCAAATTTGCAAGCAATGGCTGGGAGATGCCTTTTAGTATCATGGTCCATAAGAAAGACTGGAAACTGACCACAAAGCTTAGCTCATGGTGGCTGGTGGCTGGTGGCTGGTTGTGTCTCCCAGGCAGTTGCTGTCATGAAACTATGAGACTAGGAAGTGTGGCTCTGTTTCTGTGCACTCAAAATCTTTTTAAAGCTTTTTCTTTTTTTCTCTTTTGTAAAGAATATTTTTTTACTTTTTTATTTTTATCATTTTTTTTTAAAAATTGTTTTTAAAAAATTTTTTTCCCATACTCCCTACTGATCCATCTCTGCCATTTCTCCCAGTCCTCCACCAGCCTCTCTCCCTCCTTTGTTCACTCCCCAGAGAAGGCAAGGAAACCCTTGTGAGTCAGTTTGTTCTGGCTTATCCAGTAAAGGTAAAATTAAGTCTCTTTCCTGAGTATCAAGGCTGAGAAAAGTGTTTTCCCATTAGGCATGAGTTTCAAGGAACCACTTCATGGACCTGGGATAGACTCTTGTCCAATTTGAAGAGGTTCCAGAAGGTTCCCAGGCCTTTCGACTGTCACTCATATGACAATGGGGAAAGGCCAGTTTAGTCTCCCTCTTCACTAATACTTAAAGTCCTAGTTGGGATCATCTTGTGGGTTCTTGAATATTCCTTGGAACCAGGGTTTTCTCTGTCCCACAAAAGTTGCCTCTATCAGGAGATCCACTTCTTTGCTTTCCCTCCCTGCTGCTTCCCACCCCACGCTCTATCATCCCCTTTTCTTATGTTCTTCCATCCCTCTCCTCGTATGATCACAATTTTCTCAGGAGAAACTTCTTTATTTTCCCTTACTAGGAAGATCTATGGATGCCTCTTTTAACGTTCCTAGTACCTTGCTACTGGAGATGGTATAGACTGTAACCTGATTATGTTTTGCATTACATCTAAAAATCTACTTATAAGTGAGTATATACCATGTCTGTCTTTCTGGGTATGTGTTACCTCATTTAGGATGATAATCTCCAGATACATCCATTTGACTATAAATTCCAGAATGTCATTTTGTTTTTATTGCTGAATAGTAATTTATTGTGTAAATGTACCACAATTTTTTGATTCATTCTTTGGTTGAAAGGCATATAGATTATTTCCAGGTTCTGGCTACTATAAATAAAGCTGCTATGAACATAGTCGAGTTAATACCCTTGTGGTAAGAATGTACATCCCTTGGGCATATATCCAATAACTGTATTGCTAGATCATAGGTAGATTGATTCCCATCTTTCTAAGGAATCACCATACTGAATTCCAAAGTGGCTATACAAGTTTACACTCCACCAGCCATGGAAGAGTATTCCCCTTGTTCAACATACCCTCTAACATAGGTTATCATGTATGTTTTTCATCATAGCAATTCTGACAGGTGTAATATCATATTTTAAGGTTACTTTGATTTGCATTACTCTGATGGCTAAGGATGTTGTGCAGTTCTTTAAGAGTCTTCCAGCCATTTGGAGTTCTTCTGATGATGTGGGATTGTCTTTCTGTATGCTGTAAATATCAATCTTTAAATAAAGGAGCTGTTTTGGGTCATGACAGACACAATAGAAGAAGTAGGAGGAGAAATCAGAGCATAGGTAGGAGAAGTATGGCAGAGTCAGGCAGATCGAGCAAGCCACCCAAGGAGCAACATGTAAAGAACACAGGTGAGCCACGGGCCACGTGGCAGACAGATTAATAGAAATGGGTTGATTTAAGATATAGGAGCTAGCTAGCAATGTGCCTGAGCCATAGGCCAAACAGCATAAAGTTAATATAAGCGTCTAAGTCATTTCTGGGGGCCTGAGCAGCAACAGTGGGCAGCTAATGAGTCTGGCGTGCAGGTCTGTGGGTCTGGGCCTCTGGCCGCTCAGGATTAAGAAACCCACTGCAACATTCTGATGAGAATCCAGTTTGCCTCTTTACCCCATTTTCCAACTGGGTTCTTAGAGTTTTCATCTTTAGTTTCTTGAATTCTCTATATATTTTAGAGATCTGTCCTCTGTCTGATGTAGGGTGGATGAAGATCTTTTCCCATTTTTTATGTTGATGTTTTGTTTTGTTGACAGTGTCCTTTGCTTTACAGAAGCTCTTCAGTTTTAGAAGGTGCTATTTGATAATTGTTGCACCCAGTGTCTGTGCTACTGGTGTTATATTTATAAAGTAGTCTCCTGTGCCAATGTGTTCAAGGGAATTTCCCATTTTTTTTTTCTGTTAGGCTTAAGTGTTACTGAGTTTATGTTGAAGTCTTTGGTTCACTTGGATTTGAATTTTGTGCTGGGTGATAGATACAGATATATCTGCTTTTTTCTACATACCACCATCCAGTTATGCCAGCACCGTTTGTTGAAGATGAAATCTTTTTATACTGTATATTTTTGACCTCTTCGTCAAAAATCAGGTATTCATAGGTGTGTATATTAATGTCAAGGTCTTTGATTTGATTCCATTGATCACAAATGTA
Source organism: Phyllotis vaccarum (assembly GCA_033318265.1). Lineage (NCBI taxonomy): Eukaryota > Metazoa > Chordata > Mammalia > Rodentia > Cricetidae > Phyllotis > Phyllotis vaccarum. The sequence goes on along the minus strand of JARWLC010000001.1, from coordinate 140,230,537 downwards.
TTTTTTTTGTCAGTACAAGGCTGTTCTGTTTTTAATTGTAACTCTATAGTATATCTTGAAGTCAGGGATGGTGATGTCTCCAGAAGTTCTAATTTTGAACAGGATTGCTTTGGTAATTCTAGGTTTCTTATTATTCTATATGAAGTTGAGTAATGTTCCTTCCCGGTCTGTAAGAAGTTCTATTGATATTTTGATGGGGATTAAATTGAACCTGTAGATTGCTTTTGGTAAGACTGCCATTATTAATATGTTGATACAACTTATCAAAAATCATTGAAGATCTTTCTATTTTCTGATGTCTTCTTCAATTTCTTTCCTCAGTGTGTTAAAGTTCTTGTCATACACGTCTGTCATTTCTTTGGTTAGAGTTACCCCAACATATTTAATGCCACTTGCTGTTATTATAAAGGGTAATGTTGCCCTGATTTTTTTTCAGCCCTTTTAACATTTGTGTATGAGAGGGCTATTTTTTTTCTTTTTCTTTTTGAGTAAATCATGTATCCTGCTATATTATTGAAAGCATTTATCAGAAATAGGAGTTCCCCGGTAGAATTTTGGGGGTCACTTATATATACTCTCATGCCATCTCACAATGGTGATATTTTGACTTCTTCCTTTCCAATTTATATCACCTTGATCTCTGTTTGTTGTCTTATTGCTTTGACTAAGACTTTAAAAACTACACTGAATAGATGTGGGGAGAGAAGACAACCTTGTCTTGTTTCTGATTTTAGTGGAATTGCTTTAAGTTTCTCTTCATTTAGTTTGAGGCTGGCTGATGGTTTGCTGTATATTGCCTCTATTATGTTTAGGCATTTTCCTTGTATCCTCAAGCTGTTCAGGACTTTTATCATGAAGAAGTGTTAGATTTTGTCAAAAACTTTTTTAGCATCTAACAAAATTATCATGTGTTTTTTCCTTTTAGTTTTTTTAATTTAAAAAGTTTTTTTCTCCATAATTATCACTGCTCCCCTCCCTCACCTCCCCCCAGTTCTTCCCAGTCCTTCCTTAGGCTCTCATCACTGCATCCCCCCATCCATCTCCCAAGGAGGGCAAAGAGTCCCAAAGTAGATCAGCCCAGTCTAGAATTACCAGTTTAGGTAGGACCAAGTCCCCCATCCCAGTATTAAGGCTAAACTAGGCGTTTATAATGGCAATTAGGATGGTCATTCATTTGATTACAGGGGAAGTCCTGTTTAGTCACCCTCTCTACTATTGTTCAGAGACCTAACCAGGGACATCTTGTTGGTTCTTGAAGGTTTCCTTAGCACCAGGTTTTTTTTTTCCTAACCCTATAGTGGCTTTTTCTATCAGGATATCTATTTCCATTTTTCTCCCTCTCTGTTGTTTCTCTCATTCAACCATCTCCTTCTCTCATGAATTGTTGCCACCTCTCCTTGTTTGCTTCCCATTACAATCCCAATTTACTATGGAGATCTCTATTCCCCTTCTTAGTGGGATCCTTGGATGCTTCTCTTAAGTTTGTTCTCTTATCTAGCTGCTCAGAGGTTGTAGTTTGCAACCTGGATCTTCTCTGCTGTGTGTCTAAAATCTACTTATGAGTGAGTATATACCATGTCTATCTTTCTGGGCATGTGTTACCTCACTTGGAATGATACTCTTCAAATTCATTCTTTTGCCTGCAAATTTTAAGATGTCATTTTTTTTCCCGCTGAGTAGTACTCCATTGTGTAAATGTACCACAATTTGTTAATCCATTCTTAAGTTGAGGGGCATCTAGGTTGTATGCAGGTTCTGGTTACTATGAATAATGCTGTTTTGAATGTAGTTGAGCTAATGTCCTTTGGGTAAGAGTGTGCATCCTTTGGGTATATGTCCAAGGGTGGTATTGCTGGATCATGGGGGAGACTGATTTCCAGTTTTCTGGGGAACTGCCATTTCCAAAGTGGTTGTACTTTATACTCCCACCAGCAATGGAGGAATGTTTTCCTTCTCTCCATCCCCTCCAGCATAGGCTGTCATCTGTGTTTTTGATCTTAGCCATTCTGAAAGGTATAAGATAGTATCTCAAAATTGTTTTGATTTGCATTTCTCTGATGGCTAAGGATGTTGAGAAATTCTTTAAGTGTCTTTAAGCCATTTGTAATTCTGTTGATAATTTCCTTTTTAGCTCTGAACCATATTTTAAAATTGGAATATTAGGGTTTTGGGCTTCTAGTTTCTTCAGTTCTCTATATATTTTAGAGATCAGTTTTCTGTCAGATTTAGAGTTAGGCAAGATATTTTCCCATTCTGTGTGCTGTTGTTTTGTTTTATAGACTATGATCTTTGCCTTACAGAAGCTTCTTGATTTCAGGAGATTCTATTTATAAATTGTTGTACTTAGTGTTTATGCTACTGGTGTTATATTTAGTAAGTGGTCACCTGTGCCAAATGTGTTAAATGGTATTTCCCACTTTCATTTCTATCAAGTTCAGTGTAGCTGGGTTTATGCTGAGGTCTTTAATCCCCTTGGAGTTTTGTGCAAGGTAGTAAATATGGATCTATTTGTATTTTTCTACATACTACCATCCAATTATGCCAGCACCATATGTTAAAGATACTCTCTTTTTTCCACTGTATATTTTTGGCCTTTTTATCAAAAAATGAGGTGTTCATAAGAGTGTGAATTAAGGTCATATGGCAGTAAATCTCACTTAAAATATATTAATATAAGATTAATATTTATTGGAAAATAAATGAACACTTATGATAACAGGCTATAGCTTAGGAATATATTTGAGTGATCTGATGGTCTAAGCAATGGACATCGATCTATCTTTTAAGAAGGCAGGAACAAATGGGGCATTTAAGATCTCAGCAGCCACTCTTGAACGGGGCTGGACACACACTCTTCAGGAGCCTGGGACCCTGGATAAGTGTCTTCTGACCTTATGAGCTGACACCTGAATCGGGGTTTTCAATTTGATTCCATTGATCCACAAGTCTGTTTTTATTCCAGTACCAGGCTGTTTTTATTACTGTAGATCTATGGTTTAGCTGGAATCAGGGATGGTGATGCCTCATGAAGTTCTGTTATTGAACAGGATTGTTTTTATTAATCCTGGGTTTCTTGTTATTCCATATGAAGTTGAGTATTGTTCTTTCAAGGTCTATAAAATATTGCTTTGGTATTTTGATGAGGGTTGCATTGAATCTTTAGATTGCTTTTGGTAAGATTGTCATTTTTACTATATTGATTCTACCTATTCAGGAGCATGGGAGATCTTTTCATTTTCTGATATCTTTTTCATTTTCCTTCTTCAATGACCTAAAGTTCTTACCAAACAGGTTTGTCATATTTTTGGTTAGAGTTACCACAAGATATTTAATGCCTTTTGCAGCAATTATAAAAGGTGATGTTTCCCTGATTTCTTTTTCAGCCCTTCTATCATTTGTGTATTGGAGGGCTATTAATCATTTTGAGTTAATCTTGTATGCTGCAGTATTTCTGAAGGTGTTTATTTGTTCCCTGGTAGAATTTTGAGAGTCACTTATGTATATGATCATATCATCTGCAAATAGCAAAAGTTTGACTCCGTCCTTTTCAAATTGTATCCCCTTAATCTCCTTTTGTTCTCTTATTGCTATAACCAAAACTTTGAGAACTATATTGAATAGACATGGGGAGAGAGGACAGCCTTGTCTTGTTCCTGATTTCAGTGGGATTGCTTTGAGTTTCTCTCTGTTTAATTTGATATTGGCTGTTGGCTTGCTATATTGCCTTTATGACAGTTAGTTATTTTCCCTGTATTCCTGATTTCTCTAGAAGTTTATTATAAAGGAGTTTTGGATTTTCTCAATGTCTTTTTCAGCATTTAATGAGATGATCATGTGTTTTTTTCTCTCAGCTTGTTTATATGATGAATGGCATTTACAGTTTTTTGTATGTTTTACCATCCCTGCATTTCTTGGATGAAGCCTACTTGATCATGGTAGATGATTTTTGACATGGTCTTGAATTAGGTTTGCAGTATTTTATTGAGTATTTTTGCATCAATGTTTATGAGGGAGATTGGTCTGTAATTCTCTTTCTTTATTGCATCTTTGAGTGTCTTTGGTATCCTCATAAAAAAGAGTTTAGCAATGATTATTCAGTTTCTATTGTAAGGAATAATTTCAAGAGTATTGCTATTAGATTTTTTTTCTATGTCTGGTATAATTTTTCACTGAAACCATCTTGCCCTGGGTGTTTGTTTTGTTTGTTTTTTTTTTTTTTTGGTTTGGAAGCCTTTTGATAACAGCTTTAATTTCCTTGGTGGTTATGCATCTATTTAGGTCATTTATTTGGTCTTGATTTAATTTTAGTAAATGGTACCTGTCTAGAATGCCATCCATTTCTTTTAGGTTTTCCAATTTTGTTGAGTATCAGTTTTCAAAGTATGTCCTAATGATTCTCTGGATTTTCTATTGTTACGTCTCTCTTTTCATTTCTTATTCTGTTAACTTAGATTCTCTCTCTCTCTCTCTCTCTCTCTCTCTCTCTCTCTCTCTCTCTCTCTCTCTCTCTCTCTCTCTGTCTCTCTCTCCCCCTCTGCCTCTTCATTAGTTTGGAAAAGGATTTGTTTATCTTGTTAACTTCCTCAAAGAACCAATTTTTAATTCTTGTTTCAATTTTATTGATTTCAGCCCTGAGTTTGATTGTTTCCTGCTGTCTAGTCTTTCTATGAGAGTTTGTTTCTAATCTTTCTACTGTTTTCAGTTGTGCTGTTAAGTCTCTTGTGTAGGATTTCTCTAGGTTTTTTTTTTTTTTTTATGGAGGCATCTAGTTCTATGAATTTTCCTCTTAGTACTGCTTTCATTGTGGCCCATAATTTTGGATATGTTGTGCAATAGTTTTCATTGACTTTTAGTTAGTCTTTGATTTCTTTATTTACTTCTTGGACCCCTAAATGGCTCAATTGAGAGATGTTCAATTTCCATGAATTTGTAGGCTTCCTGTTATTTTTGTTGTTGTTAAATTATATAACTTCAGATGACAGTGGCCTGATAGGATATGAGGAGTTATTCCCATATTATCAATTTTAGAGAAACTTTCATAAGTTGCTGAGCTAAAAGTATATTTCCTTGTATTTGGGTGGAAATCTCTTTATATCTACTAAATCCTTTTGGATCATAACATTTGTTAATTCCCTTTTTTCTTGTGTTTCTGTTTTGAAAACCTATCCCTTGGCAGGAGTGTGATATTGAAGTCTCCTACTACTAATAATAATATGTGGGGTTTGATGGGAAATTTAAGCTTTAATAGCATTTATTTTACATATATAGGTACCCTTGTGTTTGGGGCATAAAATGTTCAGAATTGAGAGTTTATCTTGATGAATTTTTTCTTTGATAAATAAGTAATGGGAGTCCTTGTCTCTTTTGATTGATTTTAGTTTGAAGTCTATTTTGTTAGATATTAGGATGGCTATACAAGCTTGTTTTTAAGGTCCATTTGATTGGAAAGTCTTTTCCCAACCCTTTACTTTGAACCAGTGTTGAAGTGTGTTTCTTGTATGCTGCATAAGGAAGAATTCTGTTTTAGCATCCATTGTGTTAAGTTGTGTCTTTTATAGGTGAATTGAATCCATTCATATTAAGAAATATTAATGTCCAGTGACTGTTATTTCCTGTTATTTTTGGTGGTAGTGTTTACTTCCTTCCTTTGGAATTTTTCTTCTGTGGGATCATCTATTGCTTGTGGTATCATTGGCATATGTAGTTTCCTTAGGTTGTGGACATATATTGTTTAAAACTAGTTTTGACATGAAATATTTTGTTTACACTATCATGATGCCTGATAGTTTGTCTGGGTATGTTCTGTTCATATTCTTCTAAGAATTCTGAAGAATTTATTCCTCAATGGAATGGTATATGGCACAAATTTCCCTTATTTTGTGCATTATATACTTTTTATAGACCCATGTCTATGTGCTACTGAGTTATTTTCCTGTGATCATTGACCTCTAATGTTTTTTCTGGTGTATTAGAGGTGGAGGGGGTGCACAGATTTTTGTATGCCTTCAATCAGAAAATGGTTCTCATTTGGGATAAGTTTTTTTTAAATTTTTGTTTATTCACTCATTTTCTGATACACATGTAATTAATTTATAGGTTTTCCCACTGTATTGAATTCTGCTGAGAATAAATATTCACAAGATTTTTGTGTACTGTTGTCTTTTCCAGTTCTTTTGGGGGTTCACAAAGGAATAGGATTACTGGATCATAACCCAAATTCCTTTAACATTTGTAGAAATTGATAAAGCAATTTAAAAGTTGTTATATTTCATCATTTCATTTCCCTGTATTTTTCATTTAGAGAATCTCTTACATGTTTGTAATATAATACACTCCTCTTTTTCTCCACTCCATTTTCTATGCTATTACCAAACCACTTTTCTTTTCCAATTTTATGTGCTTTTCCACTTAAAAAAACAACAACTGATTGTCCAGCAGCCCTGAAAAAAGAATCACAACTTGTGAACCCAAACTCCACCTAGTCATCAGTTTCAGACCAACAAGCAGGATCCCTTATGCCAAACCTGCCTGCTTTCCTACCACATTGAAACCTACAGCCTATAAGCCTCACTCCATTCCCCAAACACACCCATTTCAACAACCTCAGTGCTCCTTGATTTACAGACTCTAGTGAGCTCCATCACTACAGAGTGCCGATTGCAGTGAGAGCATCTACTGGACCAAGAACAGCTCCCTGAAACACAACACTTGCAATGATTGGAGGAAGAGATTGGCAGATACCAGCGCAAGAATATATTCAACAACATAAGTAAGAGTATGACACCATCAAGTCTACTGGTTCTAAAACAGAAAGTCTTTTTTTTTATTAATTTGTTTATTAAAAATGTCATTTTCAATTATGCATCCTTTTACTTCCCATCCCTTCTCTCCTCCAAATCCCTCCCAGTCAGCCTTTCAGCCTCACCCCTTCCCATTCACACATCCCCTCCCCCCAAAGGGCAAGAAGTCTCAAGGTGGGTCAGATCAGCATGGCACAGCCACTCCAGGCAAGTCCAATCCACTCATCCCAAAGTCAAGACTGGGGTGGATGTTCCTCTGCAGGGAATTGGTTCCAAGGTGCCAACCCATGCACAGGAACATATTCTGATCCCATCCAAAGGCCCCACACACTACTCATGCCAGTCGACAGTCACCTACCCTTGGAATTTAAAAGGAAATAAAAAACTCTCTTAGAGAAATATTCAAAAAGACAAAAATTGGAAGAAATCAATAATTCTCTTAACAAAAACCAACAAAAAGCAACCAAACAGGTGAGGAAACCATTCAAGACTTGAAAGTCAAAAGAGAAACCATAAAGAAGACCATCAAAAGTAAGGCTAGAAATAGAAAATCTAAGTAAACAAATAGGAACTACAGATGCAAGCATAAGAATGCAAGAGATGAAAGAGAGATCCACCCATCCTACCAACCTTGAATCCTGGCAGATTACAGGTGTGCTCAGAAACAGAAAGAAATAGAAGAATCTGGGTGGAGCAATCACCCTAACCAAGCAAAGGTGTGGTCAGAGATAAAAAGTTAAGAAATAAATATACAGTAAAGACAATTTTTTTTAAAAAAAAAAGTCTAAGTGGTTTGGAGTGTGCTGAAAAAAATATAATACATAGGCTTAGAGAAAGAAAAGAAAAGGTAGAGAGAGCCCTTAAAAGAAAGAGTAAAAGAAAGAGTATAAGATAAATAAATAAAAAATAAGCCACGTAAAAATGGAAACTACAAAGAATGTCTGGATACTGTATATTATTGTCTTATCTTTAAGCTTATTAACTGAAAATGTCTCAGTAAAAGCTGCTAAAAGACAGTTGATTATAAATGCTGTTGGACTAATTAAACCTATATATTTTGTAAATGAGTTGACTTTAAAATTGAAATCCAAAGATATGCTACTTTGGAGAAGAGGTTTTCTTTTTATTTCCACAGAAAATGAGAAGCTGTAGATTTATTCCTGGATAAAGAACATAAAGTTTGTGTAGGGGTATTGTGTTGATTCATGGTAAATAATTGTCCCACCCACTGGTTTAATAAAAAGAGCTGATTGGCCAAAGGCAGGCAGGAAGTGTAGGCGGGGCTACCAGACGAAGAAAATCTCTGAGAGCAGAATGCCAGACAGAGCTCCAGAGAGAAGCTGCAGGATGCAGAGGACAACTATGCTGTCTAAAGAAAGGTACCGAGCCGCATGGCTAAACAAGAGACATGGGATAGCTTAAGGGTAGAGAGTTAGCAAACTATATGCCTGGGCCTAAGGCTGATCAGCCTAAAACTATTGGAAACATCTGTGTGTCTCTGTGGGACTGCAGGTCTGCAGGTCTGTGGGCCTAGACGTAGAGGTTAGGCCGGAAAGTCTGGCCAGAAACCTCATACTACAAGTTTGATAGAGGAAGACTCCCTGATAAATCTCCAATGGAAATGGATGGACCAGATGATGCAGCATTTCAGAGCACCTCTGTGAAGTTTTCCTGAGCTCTGTATCCAGAACAATTTCAAGGAGACTGGCTGAGATGATCCAGTCTTACAGATTACTCCACTAAAGATTTGTGCATAATCCAACATTTTTCTTTGGATTCTCATGCGATAGCCAGCACCCCTATTCAGCAGGAAGTAGCCTAGAGAACGACACCCACATTCCCAAAGAATGGATTATGGATGTTTGTGTTTATTTACAGTGTTGTTTATAAGTTGTTTTAGATAAGGGGGGGGAAAGAATATTCGATTTGGAGGGGTTTTTTTGTTTGTTTGTTTTAAAAAGAGAAAAGGGGATATGTGGGAGATTATGTTGTTACATTGTAAATAATTGTCCCACCCACTGGTTTAATAAAAAGTGCTGATTGGCCAAATGCAGGCAGGAAGTGTGAGCGGTGCTACCAGACTAAGAAAATTCTGAGAACAGGAAGCACAGAGCAGAATGCCAGAGAGAAGCCGAAGGAAGCAGAGGACAATCATGCTGCTGTGAGAAAAGGTATCGAGCCCCATGGCTGAACACGATAAGTCATGGGTTAGATTAAGGGTAAAGAGTTAGCAAGTTGTATGCCTGGGCCTTAGGCCAATCAGCTGAAAACTATTGTGAACATCTGTGTGTCTCTGCACATCTGGAGGTCTGTGGGCCTAAACCTTGAGGCTAGGCCCAAAAGTCCAGGCCAGAAACCTCCTACTACAGAGAATCTCAGGTATGGAAGGTACAATGAAGAAAATAGATTCCTCAGCCAAAGAAAACACTAAAATAAAAGGATCATAACAAAAATGTCCAGGAAGTCTGAGACATCATAAAAAGACCAAACGTAAGAATAATAGGAATAGAAGGAGAATACCAGCTGAAAAACCAAGAAAATATATTCAACAAAATTATAAAAGAAAACGTTTCCAACCTAAAGAAGCAATGACTTTAAAGACTCAAGAATCTTACAGAAACATCAAATATTTGCTCACCATATAATCATCAAACCACTAAACACACAGAATAAAGAAAGAATAATAAACATTCCAAAGGAAATAACCTATAAAGGAAGATCCATTAGAATATCACCAACTTCACAATGGAAACTATGAAAGCCAGAAGGTCTTAATAGATTATACAGACAGTAAGAGACCATGGATGATCACCCAGACTACTATATCTAGCAAAACTCTCTTTCACCATATACCAAGAAAACAATATATTAAATGACAAAACAAGATTTAAATAAAACCTGACTACAAATCCAGTGCTACAGAAGCACTAGAAGGAAAATTGCAACCTAAAAAAGATATATCGATGGAAACACAAGTAATAAGTAAAATCACTGCAGCAAGTACAAAAGAAGGGAAACACATACATACTACCAACAAAAACAAAATAATGGGAATTAACAATCACTGGTCATTAATGTCCCTTAATATCACTGGACTCAATTCCCCCATAAAAAGATACAGGCTAACAGAATGAATATAAATATGAGAAAAACCATTCACTATGATCAATTAGAGGAAGTAGGGATAATGAAACATTTGAAATTATGTCAATGTCATCCACCATATAAACAACCTGAAAGAAAAAAACATAAATACAGTCATCTCATTAGATGCTGAAACAGCCTTCGACAAATGCCAACATACCTTGAGGATAAACATCTTGGAGATGTCAAAGATAAAAGAAACATACCTATATATAATAAAGGCAATTTACAGCAAACCGACAGTCAACATAAAACTAAATGGAGAGAAACTGAAAGAGATCCTTCTACAATCAGGAATAAGCCAAGGTTCTCAACTCTCCATAGATATTCAATATAGTGCTTGAAGTTCTATATAGACTAATAAGACAACAATAGGAAATCAAGAGGATACAAGTTGGAAAGGAAGAACTTAAACTTTTTTTTTATTTGTAGATGAAATGATACTATGCATAAGTGACCCCAAAATTCTAACGGGGAATTCCTATATCTGATAAACACCTTCAGCAATGTGGAAGGATATAAGATTAACCAAAAAACTGAATATTCCTCTTATAGACAAATGATAAATTGGCTAAAAAATAAATGAGGAAAACATTGCCCTTTATAATAGCCACAAATAACATAAAATATCTTTATTGGGGTAACTCTAACCAAAGACATGAAAGGCCTGTATGAAAAGAACTTTAAATAACTGAAGAAAGAAATTAAAGAAAATATCAGAACATAGATCTCCTATGCTCTTGGGCAGGTAGGATCAACACAGTAAAAATGGTAATCTTACCAAAATCAATATAAACATTCAATGCAATCTCCATTGAAATCCTAACACAATTTTCACAGACCTTTAGAGAACAATATCTAACTTCATATGAAAAAAAATTCATGATAGCTAAAACACTATTGTTCAATAAAAGAACTTTACCTCTACTATAGAGCCATACTAATAAAAACAGCTTGGTATAAAAACAAATACATGTATCACTGGAATCAAATTGAAGATCCTGACATTAATTTACCTACCATGATCACCTGAATTTTGACAAAGAATACAAAACTGTCCATTGGAAAAAAGATGCATCTTCAGCAAATGATGCTGGCATAACTTTATGGTGGCATATGGAAGAATGAAAATAGATCCATATCTATCATGTTACACAAAACTCAAGTCCATTTGGATCAAAGACCTCAACATGAATCCAATTACATTGAGCCTGATAGAAAAGAAAATGGGAAATAACTTTGAATGAATTGGCACAGGAAACCACTTCCTAAATATAACACCAGTAGTAAGACATTGAGAGCAACAATTAGTAAATGGGACCTCCTGAAACTGAGAAGCTTACATAAGGCAAAGGATATGGTCAAAAAGACATAAGTACAGCCTATAGAACAATAAAACAGCTTTATAAAGCCTACATCTGATCAAGGGCTGAATTCTTAAATAGATAAAGAACTCAAGAACTAGAGATCAAAAAATTAATAATCCAATTAAAAGTGAGGTACAGATCTAAACTCAGAATTCTTAACAGAAGAATCTCAAATGGCCAAAAGACACTTGAAGAATTGCTCAACATCCTAAAACATCAGGGGAGTGCAAATCAAAACAACGTTGAGATACCATCTTACACCTGTCAGAATTAAGATCAAAATACTGAGGGAATGTGGATTAAGGGAATACTACTTCGTTTCCGGTAAGAATGTAAATTTGTACAGCCACTTTGAAAATCAGTATGGTAGTTTCTTAGAAAACTGAGAGTCAGTGAAATGTTATAATTATTTTAGGATCTTTAAAGTAAAAAACTATAAATTCCAAAAAAAAGAAAACTGAGAATTAACCAACCTAATGATTCAGCAATACCACTCTTGGGCATATACCCAAATGGTGCACATTCTTACCACAATGACATTTGCTCAATTATGTTCATAGCAGCATTGTTTGTAATAGCCATAATCTGGAAACAACCTACATGCCCCTCACCTATAGAATGGATAAAAAAATTATGCTTTATTTACACAGTATAGTCCTATTCAGCAGTTAAAAAAATGACATTCTGAAATTTGCAAGCAAATGCATAGAAGTAGGAAAACATCCTGAGTGAGGTAACACAGAACCAAGGCAAACATGGTATGCACTTACTCATAAGTAAATTGTAGATAAAAAAGCAAAGGATGGTAAGGCTACAGCCCACAACTTCTTGAATAGCAAAGTAACAATGTGTACCCGAAAAAAGACATTCATGGACTACCTTGGGAATGGGAAATAGATAACATCTCCTGGATAAATTGGGGTCATTCAGGGAGGGGCTAAGAACATGAGGGAACATGTTGGGTGAGTTGAGGGAAGGACCTAGAAAGAGAATAAAGAAATAGATATCTTGGCAGAGGAAGTCATTTGGGGATTAACGTGAAACCCACAGAGGTTATAGAATGCCATAATATTCTCTGTATTATGTAGAGGTATGTCCTTTTTATTCATGGTTTCCTGGTGGCTTTTATCTTGAAGTTATGATAATTTTTGCAAATAGATTGATGTGCAGATATTGAAATGATTATGTAATGGTTGATCCTTTATTATAATTATGCAATGCACATTAAAATTTGTGTGTAATACACACTTACTACTCTAGAATTAATTAAACTTGATTATGGCACATGTTCTTTACAAGGCATTATTGAATCCTATTTGCAAGTGTTATATTAAGAATTTCTTGTGTATGTTCATTATGAAATTAATGTATAACTTTTGCTTCTATTTTTGTTATAACTTTATTTAGATTTAGAATTGGTTAAATTTTAGTTTGTAGAATAAGATTCAAAGTTTTCTTTCAATTATTCACATAATGATTTTGGGGAACATTGAGGTTAATTATTTTTGAAAAGCTTGGAAGACTTCAGAATTGCATCTATCGGGTCCTGATTTGTTCTTTTTGGGTTAAATTTTTATTAGTGCCTCAAATTTGTATCTCATGATTGAAAGGTTATTTTTATAATATCTTCTGATTCAGTTTTAGTAGGCCATAGTGCATAGATTTATTTACTTAAACTGTTCACACTTATTGGAGTATATGTTTTCAAAACATCTTGTGATCCTCTGGATTTATGTGGTTATATTGTAATATCACCTTTATTTTTCTAATTTTATTAGTTTATCCATCCTATTTCTTGCTAAGGTTTAATGAAAAATTGTATCTTTTCATTAAGTAGCTGTCATTTTGTTGATGCCTTGTATAATTCTTTACACTAATTTCAATTCAAATGTTTATGAATTTTTATTCTATTAATTTTGTGTATTTCTGCCCTTGCTTTTTCTACAGCCGTGGCATGTACCATCAGGTTGTCGCTATGATATGTACATAGGCATTTATATGTAAAACTTTCTTTCAGGAAACCACTGATGTATATCATGCTGCTATGTATGGTTTGCTATTAGACAATTTAAAGTTTAAATGAAATTCCTTAGTAAGTTTTTTTTTTGTTTCTACATGATCATTCTGAGAAAAAATGTGTTAATCTCTATTCAGAATCTCCTTCTTTTTCATAGCTCAGTATATGATGGGATGCTATTTGGGAAAATCTTTAAGTGCCCCAAGAAGAAAGAATACTATAAGTCCAACATTCCATTACTGAACTCTGTTTTTTGGTTCTCTAGGAAAAAGCAACCATTTGATAACTCTCTAGTTCTTCAAGGGGTAGATTTCTTTCACACATATTCAAAATTTCAGTCACAGGATTCACAAATATAGATTTCTGTCTCTTTTTATTTTCTAGCAGTGACAGTTTTTCCTACTCCATAATTGAGAGCTGGTATCCAGAATGTGTAAAACTCAAGAAACTAGTCCACAACAAACTCAACAACCCAATTAAATAACAGGGCAGAGATCTAAACAGAGAATTCTCAATAGAGGAATCTCAAATGACTGAGGAGCAATCATTAAGGTTCATCATCCTTAGCCATCAGGAAAATCGAAGCTATTTGAGATTCTATGTTACATTTGTCTGAATGGCTAAGATCAATAACACATAATATCTCATGCAGGCTATGTTGTGGAGCAAGGGAACACTTCACCATTGAGGATGAGATTGTAATACAGCAACTTTGGAAATCAATGTGATGGTTTCTCAGAAAGTTGGAAATTGATCTACCTCAAAGCCCAGCTATACCACTCTTGGGCATATATACAAAAGGTGTTCCATCCTACCACAAAGGTACATGTTTAACTATGTTTATAATGGCTTTTATACATAATAGCCAGAAACTGGAAACAACCTAGAATCTTTCAACTGAAGTATGCATAAAGAAAAATTTACACAATGAAGTATTAAAAATTCCATCATAACATTTGTAGGCTAATGGATAGAACTAGAAAAAAATCATCTTGAATGAGGTAACACAGATACAGAAAGAAATATGATATGTATTCACTTGTAAGTGGACATTAGCAGTTAAGATAAAAGGCTAATCACAATTCAATCCACAGACCCATAAAGGTTAAATAATAAGGAGGAGGGCGCTAGACATAGTTCTTCCTGAGAAGGTTTTGTGGGTAGATTGGGAATGGGTAGGGATGGAAACAGGAAGAGAGGAGGAGTCAAGTGTGGAGAGAGAGAGAGAGAGAGAGAGAGAGAGAGAGAGAGAGAGAGAGAGAGAGAGAGAGAGAGAGAGGGAGGGAGGGAGGGAGGGAGGGAGGGAGGGAGGGAGGGAGAGAGAGGGAGAGGGAGAGGGAGAGGGAGAGGGAGAGGGAGAGGGAGAGGGAGAGGGAGAGGGAGAGGGAGAGGGAGAGGGAGAGGGAGAGGGAGAGGGAGAGGGAGAGGGAGAGAGAGAGAGGTTGTGGGAGAAATGAAACCTAGTGCCCTGGAAACTTTCTGGAATTTATGAGAATGACCAAAAAAAAAAAAAAGGATTCCTAGTAATGGAATCCTGAACTGGTTATCTTCTGTAACTAGGCTAGGCATATAATGTTGGGACTAGGATACCGACCCAAAAACTTCAACCCACAATTTGTCCTGCTTGCAAGATGTGTGTGTGTGTGGGGGGGGGGGGGGGAAGGCAATGGTTGCTTAGAGTTTGTGGGAGTGGTAAACCAATGACTGTTCTTACTTGAGGCTCAAATTAACCAAAATGCTGCCTTAGTGAATGGTCAGGAGCTAGGTGCTGGATGCCTCAGAGACTTGTGGTAGAATCAAACATAGTTGACAAAAAGCAAGCAAACAAACAAGACAAAAAAGAAAAAGGGAAAAAAGTCAGTGAAAATATTCCTAATGATATTCTCCTGTATTGATAGATCAGTGCCTAGCTCAATTGTCATCACAGAGGCTTTAACCAGTGGCTGGTAGCAGATGCAGAAACCCACAGCCAAACATCAGGCAGGTCTTTGGAAACCTGAAGAAGAGAGTGGTGAAGGCGAAGGATTTTAAGAGCCAGAGGTGTCAAGGACACCAGCAATATAGCCCAGAGAATCCACTAAGCAGGACTCATGGGGTTCACAGAGACTGAAGGGTAAACCATGAAGCATAGGTCCTCTGCCTATGTGCTATGGTTGTGATTTTGTGAGACTTTTAAAAGTGGGAGTGGTGATGTCTGATCTTTTGCCTGTTTATAGGACACTTTTTTTCTTTCTGGGTTGCCTCCTCCAGCCTTGATATGAAGGTTTGTTTCTAGTTTTATTGCATCTTATTCTACCATGTTTGGTTGATATCCCTGGGTGGCCTGTTATTTTCTGAAGGGAAACATAGGGGAAGTGGATTGGGGGAGAGGGAGGTAACAGAGGGACTGGAAGGAGGGATGGGAGTCTGCTGTGGGATGCATTGTATCTGAGAAGAAAAAATACAAAAAATAAAAAGATAGTTTGTTTTCTAGGGTCATTGGAAACTTCCTTTCTTCAGGCTAGCTTTCATAGTGCAAGAAGTTATTGATGCTGCTTTGGTGAGAACCGACATTATAGGTCTGACCCAGCACAAGATTTTACATGAAAAAACACTGATTTGCCAAGCAAGATGAGCCCACTGATATAAGAATATCTTGACTATCATGAGCTTACCAACTCTTTCCTATTGGATTTAAGGATTTCTCAACATTAAGGATTCAGTCATATTCTGAATATGTTGTCAGTATGCCATATCAATAAAAAGTATCTAAAATGTACTATAAATATAAATTATTAAGTTTTTATAATTATCAGTAACAATAGATAATATAAGTAAAATTGAGGCAGCCAAATATGTATCTGTTACTTAGTGTTATCTATATGCCAAATGGGCTTATATCTACAGTTTTAGATGTACAGCAGAATTGTTCACAAATCATACCATACTGTAAAAAAAGAATGTGAATCATGACACGTAAATTGTTTAAAAAAATCTGAACTTTAAGATGGGTATTCTAGCATTTACTCTTCAGGGTAAAAGTTATACTTTTAGTATATTGTGCAATGACATTTAACAAATGAATGCTATTGGGGAAATTATTTTCTACATCTTTCAACTATAGAAAAAAATCAAGTCTTTGTTACCAAAACAACTTAATATATATATTTCTAAGTTTTCTCCAAGTATTAAAATATTTAAAATAATAAACACATTTGTGATAATAATATACCTTATAGGCTTGAAAAGACAGCTAACAATCATAACTATATTGTTATTAATTCTATTTGTTATATTTTTTATGTTAAGAGAGTAAAAGCTATATGTATATTATTTTTGGAATATTTGTACTTCTGATCACTGTATTTTAACCCACATCTTGAGAAATAAAGTATGTATTGTACTTTATTAATGATATATATTGTAATGCACATTATTATACAAATGATAATTTTAGGGAATATTTCAAATATCAAAATTTATATTTAAAATCAATTCATAAATAAATTTTAGTATTAGATAAAACAGAAAGCAGTCTGCTTTCTGTGTTTTCTGTGTTTTGTAGTACTGTATATATATATAGTAATATATATATATGTATAGTAGTACTGTATGCACACACACACACACACACACACACACACACACACACACACACACACTTAACTATAAAAAGTAACTTCAATATGAAGAATTAGCACAGGAACGTCATGGTCACTGTCTCAGAAAGATAATCGTTTGTGATTTTATTAAAACAATAAAAATAATTTAGATGATAAAATTTAATTCTGGAAACTCAGATAATTGAGAAAAAACAACATTGGGTTTGTTTATGCGTTATTTCATTGTTATTAAGGTAATAAAAACTAAATAAAGTCCACTTCTATTTGTGTATTATAACTTTTGTTTTATTTATTTATTTTTTTTACAATTTTTCTATTCTTGCCTACTGTTTTAGAATAAGGTAAAAATAATAATATTGCCTTTTTCCAAAGGAGTAAATAGAAGGTTGGTAGCTGTGTTTTTTTTTTGATATTGCTAGAGCAATATTTAAGTGAATTTTATAAAACAAATGCTATTTATAAGTCTGACAAATACATTTATGTTTTTAAATAATATATAAGAATGAATTTAATAATTTTTTTCAAGAAGGACCACTTAAAAAAGCAATCAGAAATATATGATATTATATATAATTAAACTGTTCAATGTCAAAATCATATTAAGTTTTTTACATATCAGAATATCTTAACTAATTATACATACAAAATAAATCCCCAAATTATAATTTCAGTGAATTTCAATTTGAAATATTTATAGTGAATTTTCTTGGCATTAAATATTTCCTTTTTGATTCATGAAATAGCTTTTTAACTTCTTCATAGCATGTTTCATTTCTTTATTTCTCAGTGTATAAATAGCTGGATTAAGGAGAGGTGCAATAAGAGTATAAAACACAGCAAGAAATTTATCCAGCCAGATAATATTAAGGGGCCACACATAGATGAAGATGCAGGGCACAAAAAAGATCATCACCACTGTGATGTGGGCACTGCATGTGGACAGAGCCTTAGATGCCCCAGATTTAGAGCTCTGGCGAACAGTGATAAGGATATATGTGTAGGAAATGAGCAACAGAATGAAGCAGGTTACAACCACAGCCCCACAGTTAGCATTCATGTAAGTATCCAAATCATGGTAGTCTGTGCAGGATAACTTGATTATCAATGGTATGTCACAGAAGAAACTATCAATTTCCATATGGCCACAGAGAGGTAGATGTACAACTGCCAAAAGCTGACTCATGGCATGCACAAAGGAAATGGCCCAGGAAGTTAGCACCAAGGCAGTGCATCTTTTCAGGTTCATAATGGTGAAGTAGTGGAGTGGTTTGCAGATGGCCACATAGCGGTCATAAGCCATTACCACCAACAGCATCATCTCTACTGCACCAACACAATGGTCAAAGAAGACCTGGGACATGCAGCCTGCAAACGAAATGATCTTTGTTTCCCTGAGAAAGTCTGCAATCATCTTAGGAGTGGTGACTGAAGAAAGCCACATATCAACAAAGGACAGATTTGCTAAAAAGAAGTACATGGGGGAATGCAGATTGTGGTCAGTGGCGATTAAGAACATGACAATACTATTTCCAGACACAGCAAGCACATAAATGACCAAAAATATCATGAAGTGTAAGAGCTGAAGATTGTGTGAGTGAGCAAGTCCCAAAAGCACAAATTCTGATACCACGGACTGATTCCTTCCATCCATTTTACTCAGAGCTTCTATAGAAACAAACTGCAGAGAAAGAAAGATTATTTAGGGCGTGTGGAAAATGATTTAACTATTTGAATCTGACTTTCATATTGGAAGGTAACATTTACACTTGAAATAGAAAAGCATAATAATATAAAGACAAGTCTTTGACCAACTTTGAGAAACATTATTGCTCAAGTGTAAGCTACTGAGGCAAGTCCATCTTCTTATGAAGAGCATCATAAGGTGTGACTATTATACACATCCTCTATTATGAAATTCA
Organism: Phyllotis vaccarum; assembly: GCA_033318265.1. Lineage (NCBI taxonomy): Eukaryota > Metazoa > Chordata > Mammalia > Rodentia > Cricetidae > Phyllotis > Phyllotis vaccarum. Next base: position 140,211,688 of record JARWLC010000001.1, on the reverse strand, counting down.
TCGATAGGAGTGAAGAATAACAGCAATTTGAAAGCCTAAAAATGTATGTGTTAACTTGGATGGTGGTTTCTGCCCATTAGTCTAGTGAAATGTGGTCTGAAAGTATCACCAGCAATCATAACACTTCATAATAGAAATGAGGCTTAAATTTGGAGCTGATAGAAATTACACTAAATTTTATAGCAAAATTTCTTATGAGATCTTAACATATTTTTGCAGCATGTATAATGAATTCACTCGTGACCAGTAAAATCATTTTTGTGACATCACTGATTTAAAAATGTTTGAAGTAAGCTGTACAGAATGCCATATAAGAAATGCATAGTTTGAGACTGATATGTAAAAACAAGAATCACATTTTTTTAAACAAAAATTTATCGCAGAATTTATTTATTTAGCTAAATAATTAGAAAGGCATCATTGAAAATACATGTAATAGTGATAACCAAAGAACAAGGCAACTAATATTCAGTCCCAACTCTGAAAGTTACATTGAATTCAGTTTGAGCAGTCATAAAAATTGACCATGAGTTTTCTTAGCTAATCTTGAGAAGTCTCATATTTTTAAATATTATAGTTTTGACATGGACAGTGCTTCCTCTATCATCTGATTTCTCATTTTGTCACTTACCTATTAATTGTTTGTATTGTTTGAAAGAAAAAATAAATTACATAAACATGTAAGCAAAGAGTGTCTCTTTTGACAACATTGACTGAATTTAAAGTTGACATTTCAATGAACAGCACTTACTCCCTTCAAAGCACATGTGGAGTGATTAGCTGTAACAGAAAATACTCAAGCTGCATGGTGGGGGTTAATTTCTTGTTTTCTTCCACCTTCAGTAGTGATCTTGGTGGTTTTTAATTTTTAGATCTTATTCTTTTATTTTTGGAAGTCACTATGGTGAGGATAGAGGCAGTAAACATAAGCTCTCACATAATCATCAGAGTTATATCCACCTTCCTAAGTTTTTAAATGTGGACTCAGAGGGTAGGATTAAGGTGAAAACAAAAGCCTCAGATAACACATTCATTTACTGCAGATGCATCATAATTGATAAAACATCTTGTATGTTACAAGTTAAGGTATCTACCTTCTAGATTCAATTCTCTAAGGAAAATAATGTTGATATTACACCAAATAGGTCCATGCTTCAATAAAATTTTGATAATCTTAATTATACCTCTAACATAGTTTATTGTCATCCTGAAAAACAAAACCAGTTTTGTATCCATGTAATTTACATGAATTATAGAAATGCAATATTTCATGTGTTTAAGAGATGAATTTGATGCAAGATGACCATATACATTCTTAGGAAGCAAGTGGCTAATAAAATGTAGCAGTTTTAAAATTAAATTTTATTTATTATTGTTATTACTTATAACATAGAGAAATGGTTATATTAATCCATTAACATTCATCAACGTTTAGCACAATTATTAGCCTAGACATGGATTTTTAAATAAATCAGATCTTATTTCTCATTCGCAGTTGATACAATGTATGGCTTTGTCATAAATGTATTTGTTTATATTTCTTTACCTAAAAAACTAAAATACTTAATTTAATATTATGTTGTGACAGGTGTAAAAGAAAACAGTATTTGGAGTCAAATGATACGTACATATTGTCTTTTTTCTGCATACTTTCATTTATATCTTAAAACAACATTGTTTGTATTGTTTTAGACTTCAAGACAAGGATTTTATTGTTTAGCTGAATACTGTGTTTAAGATGAGTGTGTATATATGAAGGGATATATAAAATCACCTTTCTTTAAAACACTTGATGCTTACTTACATTTCCTCCTAGTTGACACACCTATTCAGTAACTCTGGAATATGTAGATGTGAAGGACATATTATCCATGCTGACTATTTTTGAGGAACCTAATAACCATTTTGCATTTTTCTTCTTTTGCTAAGGAGTGCCATAAATATTTTAGAGGGACTAGATTCAATAGAATCTTCTGTTACTTGATTTGAATTTCTTGTCCTTAACTTGATGTCAAATTTTCACAGAAAATACTAACTTTGGCTTTTAGATGAATAAAAAAAATCACTAAAGGAAACTCCAAAATATATTTCATGAACATCTAAACCAAGTATTTATTCTTTTCTCTAAGGATTTTTTTCCCACAGAGATTTTTCTTATCAAAGTTCTAAACTCTGTAGTAGAGTCAATGTTTGTACTCTCTCAAACATTTGTGGATACAGTCAGAATTATGCACTTTAGTAGATTCCATATGCTAGGTCCTCATGACTCACAGTGATCATAGTTTCTTGTTTATTGATAGATCACTTTAATTTGATTTATAAGATGAACAAGAGTTATTCCTATTTTGGGGAATAACTTGAATTGCTATTACATTTACTATTTCTAAGCTAAAAATAATCTTATCTACAGTGTGTTCTATGATTAAGCAATATAGCATCTGATTAAGACACAGAGAACACTGTGAAATGATAGCTTATTGCTTCTTGTAATGATCATTATACAAGAAATAATGATCTTCTGATGCAGACACTAACACACTGAGAGTGTACCTTTTGGTGGTCTGTGCCCTAATGTTTATCCACAGAAGTTGGTGTTGGATTAGAAAAGGCAAATAAACCTAATAATGGATGGCTAAAATGACAAAAGACAAAGAAACATTGCTGAAGTCCACACATAATTGGAATTCATAAAAAGAGAAACAAAATGTATTTCAAGAATAATCATAGGGAAGAATGTCAGAGATAAAATGATTTACCAAACTCTTGTTTTTCTCCGTGATCATATTTTCTTCCATCTGACATGTGCTTGTGAAGACATCTGTGTCATCCAGAGATGGTACCATGGAAGAACTTTCCCTCAGCCTGACTTATATTCCCTGCCTGAAGTTGTCCCATGGGTAAATTGACTTGCTTTGGGTTCTAAAAAAGTTGAGAATGCTGGTTATAATTATCTTGGACACATATTAGGGATTTCTCTGCTAAGAACAGTACCAAGTGCTACAAATGTGTGTAATTAGAGAGACATTCTTAGTAATCACCACAGAGTTGACAATATCAGTCCATTTCTCAGAGTTATTTACTCAACCAATATGTACAAAGGAGAAATTTTATAAAAGGCCATGTGCTGAACAATGTGAGATATGAACAGAATAAAAGCCCTGTTGTGAATGTAGTTCCCTAATGCATAGTGAGGCTGTGTCAAACTGGCTGACAGCCTTGGCCACTTTGTTGCATATTTCAGTCTTATCTGTGACTCTAAGTGATGGTGGAAGATATGAATTGGGTGTTAAATTATTAAAACAACATCAAGTTTTTACATTAAATTTTGTTATTCATATATTTTCACATGTGACTCATCTATCATCTCTCTCTCTCTTTGTGGGTATAAAGAACATGATTTTCCTTCTGTTTCACCATGTGTTGTAGGACTGAACTTCAGTTTTCAGAATTTCACAGCAGGCCTTCTTATTTTATGAGCCATCTGCTCACTACCCCTTTCATTATGTTTAAAGAAAAAAGAACACAGATGTACAATTAAAATATATGTGTCTTGAAATACCTCTATAGTAATAAGTAAATAAGGAACAAGTGACATTTACATGTCTAATTTAAGAAGAGTTGGTACATGTCATCAACCATGAAGAAATCATTATATGTAAGTTTTATATCTCTGAGGAAAGAGATTGGAAATGATGCTATAAATAGTATGACATCCTTTGCTTATAAGTTGATTAAGTGAATATTGTCAAAATTACTATTACCAAAAGATATTTAAGATACTGTGCAAAATTCCCATCTCATTCATCACATAAATAGAAGGAAAAATTATCCTAAAATTTATTTGGAATCACAGAAGTTTCTGAAAGGTCTAAGCAGTTTTGAACAAAACCAACAATGCTAGAGAGATCACCATAACAGATCTCATGACATTATATATTAGTTGTAATCAAAATAGCATGGTATTGGCACAAAAACAAATAGTATATCAATGGAATGACATAATTCCTTGCCACTATAGTAATCTAATATTTGATAATGATGTAAAGACTATACATAGTATAAAAACAGCACCTTTAACACATTGTCCTAAGAAAAATGGACATCTACATGTAGGTAAATAAAATTAGATCTTTATCTACCCTGTACTTCTCCCACAAAAGAACTCCAAATTGATAAAACCTAAATATAAAAACTGAAAAACTATTCCTGGTAGAAGAAAATGAAGTCAGTGCAGTATATGAGAATGATAACTTTGTGAATAAGACTCCATTTGCTCATGAATCAAGGCCTAAAATTGGCAAGTAAGAACTAAGAAAAACCAAAGAGCTTCTACCCATATAAAGAAATAATCAACTCAGAGAAGAAGTAGAAGTCCAGAGAATGGCAAAGAATATTTGCTAGCTATACATATGACAGAGGATTAATATCTAGAATGTATTAAGAACTCTGAAAAACAGAGAGCCACTAAGAAGTAGATTTAGTTGAGATTGTGGGAGAAAGGTCAGCAGAGGAGAGGGAAGGATGGAAGAGAGATAACTAGCATTAAAAGTATTTTAAAAAATCATTAACAAAGCATTGTTTTATATTTACTAATAATTACATGTGAGATACACACACACACATATTCATATCCTAAATGAATTTTTGCCACTTGGGCTGACAACACTCCCCACAAGTATGAGAGATCATCTAAAAATATAAAAACCTCAGAACCAGGCTTGAGATACCTCTTCCAAGTTGCTGGTCAGGAAAATCTAAGATATTTTCTAAACCAATAGATTATTTATATTGCCTTTGGTTAGCCCCAAGAGGTTCAAGGTTAGCCTGTATTGCTGAAGCCACTGTGAATCTCAAATATGAGACTCAAAAGATTTGAGCTAGATCTGACCTGAAAGCCTCCTTCCTAGGAATTGGCTTTCATAGTAACAGAAATTGCTATGAAAGCTTCCAGTGTGTGGAAGCGATCAATATTGATACCTAACTGTGATGCCCATGACCAGTCTTGCAATTTAGTTCTAAAGGAAAAGAAGTGGCATTCATGTTTTGATGGTAACCAACAGCTCTCTAATTGGACTTAAGTTCTCCTCAATGGGAAAATAAAATATCTTGTACCGGCAACATAGTCATCTACCTGAAACTAGTGAAGTCATGAATATTAGTAGGCAGTCTAGTACCATAACTTTACAAAACAAAAGTTATTCTATCTTCATTTTAAATAATTATTCTTACACCCTTATCAAAGAAACTACTCTTTGAACCAGATAAAAATTATCATGGAAAATCAGAAGTATTTAAAATATCGACAAGTGATTATGGGGTACCTATACACATACAATACTTTGTCAGCCTAATTCTTGTACCCAAGACCCAAAGAACTTTACAAAAGTAGAAGGTTGACAAATTGTTAAGAGAAAGATAATTAGGGAATCTGTTGTGAAGTTTTGCCTTATGGAATAGAGAAGGAAGATGTTTCCATTATAATACACCAACATGGCTGCTGAAACAAGACCTAAAATGTGGAGGGTCTCACCTCTAGACAGAGAACAATATGTACTTAAGTCATGCCCAAAGTCAGAATTAGGCTTTTTTCAGGGATGAATGCCCCAATTAGTCATATACTACTGAGTAATTAGTCCTAAAATATTGTGCATATAAGCAACACTAAATTAATTCAGTCTATTGTATTTTATGTGTATATATATACATATATATACACATATATACACACATATATATACATATATATACACACATATATACATATATATACATATATATATATATAACAATAAAAAAGAACACGTGATTTTTGGAGGGAGTAAGGATGGGATGGGTAGGCATGGGAAGAGTTGGAGAATGAGGACACTGAAGGGATTGGAGAGAGGAAGGAACAGTAAGGGGGGAAAATTATGTAATTTATATTTTAATTAAAATAAAAATTAAGAAAAATTCAAAAAATCCCCAAACCATTTAAAAATTAGATTTGATTATGATCATAGTTCTTGAAGAAGAGCTTAAATAGTTATGAAATATCTTAAAATACATTACATATTTTAAATGTTTTTTAAAATTAAAATCTGGGAAACATAAAATATCTATTACAGTTAATTATTATCCAGTTAGAATGGCCAAGACCAACAAAATAAGTGACAAGAAATGCTTGTGAGTATGTTGGAAAATGTGAAACCTCATTTGCTATTATTGGTGTTGCAAACTGGTGCAGCCAATATAGAAATCAGTGGAGAATTCTTTAAAAGCTGCAATTAAATCCACCATATGATCAAGCTTTACCATTCTCTGACATATCATTACAGGACTCAAAGTCCTATTCCAAAGACAGTTGCTCAGTAATTTTTATTCTTGCCTTGCTCACAATAGATAGGAAAAAAGTCAACCTAAATATCCTTAAACTGAAGAATTGATAATGAAAATGTGGTACATTTGGACTACGGAATACTATTCAGCTGTGAATAAAGTAAAATAATAGAATGTTCAGGTAGGTGGATGGAGTTAGGATCATATTGTGAAAGCTAAGCCAGACCCATGAAGACAAAACCAGTTACCCTCTCTCATCTGTAGTTCTAACTTCAAACCTTCAAATTTGAGTATATAATGTGGAGTAAAAGCAAAACCCAGCAAAGTAAAAGGCACCATGGAGGAAACACCAGAAAGGGGATACGTTATTTGATGGGGGAAATAAGAAAAATGGAGGACTATATTTAAGGAAAAGAGACTGGTCAAAATAGAAGGAGAGGAAGTTAGGTTGTCTGAAAAGTCTTGATGATTCATATTTTATTTTTTAAATAAAACTACATGGAAAACATATAAGTCTGTATATATATATATCTTCATTAACTTCAGAGGGGAATCTATAGATACAAAATTACTAAACCTGGTTTAGTGAATTCTAAGTGCATCCTAAATACTTATCCTATATCCACATAAAATTATAGCTCTCACCCCTCATCAAATAAACATCTCTTCATAAGAGATGGAGACCATGACATAAAAACAATTGTCAAAATGCAGAGAGTTATTGATAACAATTGACCAGCCCCAGTTGATGTACCTACAATAAACTTTCTATATTTAGTGCTCAGGGAACATTGCAGAAGTCGTTGAAAGGTTCTAATAGAAAGAGGTTCAGGAAATGTGCTATGAGATTGTCTCCTAGAAATGACAGAGAAGTTTCACTTATGATACTTCTACAATATGACTGCTGCTGTCCCTCCACCCCTACCCTGCACCAAGATATTTGTATGTAAGTTTCAGAAAAATACTATTAATGATTAAAATATTTAAATCTAAATGACTAACACAGAGAAATAGAAAGTTAATCCTTCCTAACATGGAAGGGCCTGTAGCAGGCTTTCCCAAATCATGCCATGGTGACTTATTAATTATGAGTGCTCAGCCTTAGTTTATCAGGTCCTACTCTTCTATCAATTATATATTATTTCTCTTTATCTATATCTTCCCTTTGTTATTTTTCTTTTTTTTAAACCTTTAGTTTCAGTCTGCGTGTCCTATTTTCCTGTTTCCTCTGTGTTGCCTGCCTGCCTGGCAAATGCTGGGGTAGCTTACACAGGCCTGTGGGCAGCTCCCTTTATTTCTCCCTCTCTTTCCCCCCAGATCTCTCCCATGCATAGGCTCCTCCTCTTACTTATTGTCTGCACGTGCAAGCCCCACCTATCTCTCTATTGCTTAGCTATTAGTCGGCTTGTCTTTTATTAGACCAACCAGGTACCATAGGCAGTCAAGGTAAAACAAATGCAATACATCTTTGCCTAGATAAACAAACATTCCACAAAGGTCTACTATCTGCATTCAATCAGGAAGCTACAATAAGTTTTATAATAAATCTCCTTGGTCTGTATAGCTCTTGTGTAATATAATTGGAATAGGAAATGTTTAAAATATTTGCACTTCAGACTCTCTTACTATACCTCTACTTAGGTCTCAATATCAATGCATGCTAAAATTTATTGGTATAAGCCAAAAGAATGCTCAAAATTCCATGTTCTGTCCACATTCTTTCCAGAATTTTGAAGAATTTCTTGCTCCAGGGGTCAATATTATACAGGACATTATGTGATAATATGTGGCACAGATTTTCCAAGTTTTAAGTTCTTTCAATATTGTTTGGAAAAATTACTAATGTTTCTTTAAAGTGGCTCTAATTTATTATTCCAATTCATTGTATTTTTTATTTTGAGAATCTCATATATTGCAATGTAACTTACTCTCCTTTCCTTTCTCACCAGTTCCTCTGCTAACACCATGCCACTTTTATTTCTCACTTAAAAAAAAACCCACTGAGTCCATGTGGTGCTATTTGTATGTGCAAGGTCTGTTTGAGCATGGCTAGCATCTCAGGGACTACATCCTGAAGAAAATGAGTTGTCCCTGAAGTCATCAGCTGCCAATAGCTCCTCAGCTATCTTATGTGCTGTGGTCCTGCTATGTCTGACAAACACATTTATTTCAGATATCCAGTAACTTTGTATCCTTTCCCCCTTCTTTTATAATTATATCTGAGACGTTAAGGGAAGGTATATGATATAGCAGTCTCATTTCGAGTATTCTTTCTAAGGGATATTCCTTATAATATTGTATCTTACAAATATCTTTATATTACAGTTAGTTTTAAGAGTTTAGCATATTTCACTTAGCACAGTGATCTCCACTTGTAACCATTTTCTTATATACAACATTATTCTATTCTTTGAAGTTAAATAATATGCCATAGTTTTGTGTAAATGGGCTTGTGTGTTAGTTTTTCCTTCCATCCATTCATTTATTTACAGCACTAAATTGATCCTATGACTTTTGAACTGTACTAGATAAGAAGTGTAGAGGCACATCTATCATATGCTGCCTGTGTGTCCAGTTGGTGTAGAACAAAAACTGCTAAGTCTGTATCATATAGAATTTTTATATATATCTGAGAAATTTTTATGTTTCTTTCAATGATGACTGTTACAATTCAAATTTTACACAGTGTTTATCTTTTAGGTTCTGAATAAAATTATCTTCAAACTGGGATAATTTAACTTTTAAAAAGGTTATTAATTTATTCTATTTCATGTGTATGGATGCTTTGAATGTATGTTGTATATTTGTACATCACATGTGTGCAGTACCCACAGAGGTTAGAATATGCACCAGTATTCCCTAAAATTGGAGTTTCAGATGACTGTGTGAATTATAGGAATTGTACCCTGGTCCCATTGCACCAGCTTTCCAGCCTTTAACTTCTTTTATATCACATTATTTTTTATTTATTTTATTACTTTAGATTTTAAATACATATTTTTATTTTTAAAAATGCCATTTTTGTCTATGTATCCCCCTGCTCCCCCTCCCTTCCCTCCTCCCAATCCCTCCCGGTCAGCCTTCAGGCTTGCCCCTCTCCATCCACCCATTCCCTTCCTCAAAATGGCAAGAAGTCCAAAGGTGGGTCAGCTCAGCATGGCACATCCACTCCAGGCAAGACCCATCCACTCATATTAAAGTCAAGGATGGGTTAGTGTTCCTATGCAGGGATTTGGTTACCAGGTTCCAACCCATGCACAGGAACACAGTCTGATCCCAGGCCCTCGAGACTACTCATACTGCTCATGCTAGTCAACAGTTGCCTACCCTTGGAGAGCCTAGCTCTTTTCCCAAGGGATCTCCAGTGGCTATTCTTCATTCAGTGAGCCCTCCTCCACAGCTCTAGTTAGCCAACACTGTGGGAATTTTCCTCATGATTCCTATCCCCTTGCTCATACAGACTCCCCTCCCTTGCTCTCAGCTGTACCAGGAGCTCAGCCAAGTGTTCAGTCATGGATATCTGCCTCCACCTCTATTCTTTGTTGGATGTAGGCTCTGTGATGACATTTAGTGTGTTTACTCATTTGATTCTAGGGGAAGTCTTGTTTAGGCACCCCCTTCTCTATTGTTTGGAGACTTGGACAGGGACATTCTGTGAGTTCTTGGAGGTTTCCCTAGCACCCAGTTTCTTTCCAACCCCACACTGGCTTCCTCTATCGAGATATCCACCTCTTTCTTTATCCATCTTTGCTCCTCTCACTCAACCATCTCCTTCTTTCAAGATTTATTCCAAACTCTTCTTGGTTGCAACCCTTATAACCAATTTCCTATGGTGGTGTTCTCTATTTTCTCTTCCTAGGGGAATCTCTGGATGTCTCTCTTATTAAGTTCTTTCTGATCCCAAGAAGTTCATGGTTGTGATTTGCAGCTTGAATATTCTTTGCTTTTTGTCTAAAATCCTCTTAGGAGTGAGTACATCCCATGCCTATCTTTCTGAGCTTGTGATACCTACCTCAGTATTTTCTCCAAATATATCTATTTGCCTGGAAATTTTAGGATGTCATTTTTTTTTACTGCTGAGTAGTACTCCATTGTACAGATGTACAACAGTTTATTAATCCATTCTTCAGTTGAGGGGCATCTAGGTTGTTTTCAGGTTCTTGCTATTACCAATAATGCTGCTGTGAAAATAGTTGATCTAATGCCTTTGGGGTATTAATATGCATCCTTTGGGTATATGTCCAATAGTGGTATTGCTGGATCCTTGGGGAGGTTGATTCCAGGTTTTCTGAAGAACTGCCATACTTTTTTCCAGAGTGGATGTACAAGTTTACCCTCTTTAGATTTTAAGCAATATATTGAATAATAATACTGATAAGATACTACCTGATATCATTCCTTATTTTAAAAAAAATTTTCTGTTCCAAATTTAGTATATTGTTTTCTATAGGTCTGCCATATATAAACTGTGTTATGTAGAGGTAGTCTTTGCATTCGTGGTTTCCTGAAAGTTTGTATCATCAAGGGGTGTTGACTTTTGCCAATAGGTCCCTCTCATAATATTGAGATGATGATAATAATTAACCCATTAGTTATGTAGTGTGCCACACATATTGAATTGTATGCTGTGAACCAGATTTACAGCTCTGTAGTGAATGAAACTTGATTATAATACACATTCTTTTTAAAGTATTGTTGAATCTAATTTACAAGCATTATGTTGAGAATTTTTTGAATAGTTCATCAAGGAAATTGGTTTATAACTTTTGTTGCTATTAATGTTATGAACTTATATGAACTTAGGGTCAGGTTAATCTTGAGTTTTTAGAATAAGCTTCAAAAATTTCTAGCCATTTTTTTTCATGATCATTTTGGCAAGCATTGATGTTACTTACTTTTGAAAGGCCTTGGAGAACTGAGGGCTGATTCATCTGGTCCTGGCTTGTACTCATTAGTTTAAATTTTGTTATTGCCTCAATATTATATCCACAGTTTATTTGTGTTCAAATTATATTGATCATTTAAATTTAGTAGCATTCTACTATAGGTTAAACTTTTCTTATTAGAGTATGTATATGTTTTTAAAAACATCTCTTAATCATCTGGATCTCAGTGATTTTATTGTAATATCACTATTAATTTTATAATTTTCTTAATTTGTCCTTCATATTTATTTATTTTTTTGTGTTTTCCCACACTGAGGGTTTTTTTTTTTTTTAACAAAAACTTTACATGCTTTTATTAAGCAATCTTTGTATTGTTCTTTTCATTAACTTCAACTTCTTATGATTTCTTTCACTCTATGAATTTGGTGTTTATCTTGCTCCCTTTCTACAAAATTGATACATGACATTAGGTTATCATTACAATATATACGAACATCATTCTTTCAGAGAATCACTGAATTTCATGTTAATTGTTGCATTTTTAAAAGCAATTTAAAGTTTACAAATGTCCAGGATGTGAACCTTTAAAAACCCTAGTAGCTTTTCTTTGTGATCACTTTGATAAGAGAAAGTGTGGTTTTCTCTCCCTTCAAAACACTCTTCCTAACACATAGCACCTCATGTAATGGGAAATTTCTGTGAAAATCTTTATGTGTCTCAAAAATAATGCATATTGAAGATCCAACATTCTCCTACTGAACTCCCTCTTTGGTTGGTCCTCTAGGAAAATGCAACTATTTTCTATCTCCTCCAGTTCTTCAGGGACTAGATCTCTCTTTTTTTATCTATTCAAAATTACAGTAACAAGGTTCACAAATATAGATTTTCTTAACTCTTTTTTATTTTCTCTTTTGAATTTTCTTGCCTTCAAGATAGTTTGTTCTTCTGTAATACATTTGAACCATAGCCTCCACTCCCTCTCTTCCTTCCATTTCATCCACGTATATGACCCAGATCCCCCACTGATTCTCCTTTCAGAAAAGAGTAGTTCTCCTAGGGATATAAGGTGGACACAGCTTAACAAGATGCAATAAGGCTAGGCATAAATTCTCATTTCAAGGAGGAAAAGGTTCCAAAGAGCAAACAAAAGTATCACAGACACCCCCACTTCCACTGTTAGGAGTCCCACTAACACCTCAAACTAAACAATAACAACATGCATACAGAGGACCTAGCATAGACACATGCAGTCTCCATGATTACCACTTTCAAAAGATTTATTCTTATATTCCAATAACAACTGTAAGATGGTGCTGCCATTTCAGTCTTCTAAATGTTGATATAAGCAGGAGTCAAGTTCATGAAACGTTATTTCCTACATATGTTGAATTTATCATAAAATTTCTATTACATTAAAAAGGATAATTGATTTTTATGTTCATTGGAAACTTTTTCCATGCTGGCTAGCTTTCATACTACAGGAAATTAATTATTCAGCTACTGAGAGAGAAAAGACATTATGAGTCTTAGATAGCACTGAACTTTATATGATTCAGTATGGCCTTACCAAGCAAGATGCACCTACGGATACAAGAGTATCTTGGCTATTATGGGCTGATCAACTCTTTACTGACTGAATATAAGGCATGCTTTGCCATAGGGAATTCATGCCTGGTATTTTGAACCTAGCCAAAAGTTAGTATTTAGAAGGTCGTAGGAACTAGGTAGTAGGAACTATTGTTATTTCTACATTTTTATGCTTACTTGCATAAATTTGTACAACCTGCAAATTTTGCCAGAGATGCTTATTTTCAGTGTACAGGGTTAATATGAACTCATGATTCTGAGAATGTAACTGTGAATTCCCATTCCTAAATGGAACATGTTAGTGAAGGCTAAGGAAACATTTTGAAAGAGGAGATGGAAAGAGTATAGGAGCTGGAGGACTGAGAGATCTGTTGTAAAATTCTGTTCTGTGGACATGGTTATCATATTCATTATATGCACAGGAACTGTTGTTATCTGCATAAGATCTAGACAAGATCAAGTCAGCCCCAATTTTTACTTGGATGGGCAAAGAGCTCTTTGGGCGTCAGCTTTAACTAAGGAGCCATTAGTAATTGTTAGGTACTTTAGAAGGGAGGTTTTCCAAATAGTGGGTTGTCTCATTGAATTGGATGACTATATAATTCTCCACTTAACAGAAACACTAAATACATTTAAGAAGATGGCTTAATTTTGGGGAGAGGACCATGTTTAATGGCATCTGGGAGTACTTTGAGGGAGGAAAAGTCTTCCATGACTTAGACGTAGACTTTGACATTGACTTTGACTTAGATGTAGTCTTAGACTTAGACTTTCACTTTGTCTTTGTCCATATCTTGAATATTCTAAGATGATTGGGTTTCAATGCCCCCTGTAAGTGCCCAGTGTCCTCTGAAAATGCCCCTCAATGCTCTAATGATGTCTCCGGGGCCATGTAAATCAAGATTCATATTTTATGACAAAACCAGATTTAAATAATACCTATTTACAAATTCTGTCCTACAGAAAACACTAGCTGGAAAACATCAATTTAAGGAAGCTAGATACCCGGAAGCAATAGATAATCCCACAGAAGAAAACCCCAAATAAGGGAAGCACACATACTACCACCAATGAAAACCGGAATTAACTATCACTGTTCATTATTATTCCTTAAAACCAATGGACTCTATTAACTTATAAAAAGACACAGACTAACAGAATGTAAACAAAAACAGAATGCATCCTTCTGCTGCACTCAAGAAACACACCCCAACTTCAAAGACAAACACTACCTCAGAATAAAGGGTTGGGAAAAAAGCTTTCCAATTAAATGGACTTAAGAAGCAAGCTTGTATAGCTACCCTAGTATCTAACAAAGTAGAGATCAAACTAAAATAAATCAAGAAAGATAAGAAAGAACATTGCATGTTCATCAGGAAAAATCTATCAAGAAGAAATCTCAGTCCTGAATATTTACTCCTCAACTACAAGGGCACCCACATTTATAAGAGAAACATTACTCAAGCTTAAATCCCAAATCAAACCCCACACACTAGTAGTGGGAAATTTCTTCATCCCACTTTTCCTAATGGATAGATCTATCAGACAGAATCTTAACAGAGAAGTAAGGGATTCAACATATTTTTTGACTCAAATGGATTTAATAGATATATACAGAATATTTTAGCCAAACACAAAAGAACATACCCTCTCTTCCCAGCACCTTATTAAACCTTCTATAAAATTGAACACATACTTATTTATAAAGCAAATATTAGTAGATAAAATATATTGGAATAGACCCTTGTATCTTAACAGACCACCATGGCCTAAAGTCAGAGTTAAACAAGTATACAAACCATAGAAAGTCTTTGAATTCATGGAAACTAAACAACTCTCAAATGAACAACCTCTGGGTTAAGGGAGAAGTAAAGACTTTCTAGAACTCAATGAAAATGAATTTACAGCATGACAAACTTATGGAACACAATGAGAACAGTGCTAAGAGGAAAGTTTATAGCACTAAGTACCTACATAGAGAATTTGGAGAAATCTCACACAAGTGACTTAATGGCATAATAGAAGGCTTGATAACAAAGTGAAGCAAACTTACCAAGAAGGAGTATTTAGCAGGAAATAATCAAACTCAGGGATGAAAACTGTAACATAGAAACAAAAGAGCAATTCAAAGAATTTACAAAACAAAGAAGTCTTTCTTTGAGGAAATCAACTTTGATGATAATATTGCATATTTAACAAAAATTTTTTGAGGAATAACTTTTAGTTTCTCACCACTTAGTTTGATGTTGGCTGTAGGATTGCTGTATATTATGTTTCGGTATGTTCCTTGAATCACTGATTTCTAAGACCTTTATCATGAAAGGGTGTTAGATTATATCAAAGGCTTTTTCAGCATGTAATGAGATAATTATGTGTTTTTTATGTGTTAAAATATCTTGGGGTAACTCTAACCAATCAAGTGAAAGCCCTGTATGACAATAACTGTAAGTTGTTGAAGAAAGAAATTGAGAAAGATATCAGAAAATACAAAGATCTTCCATGCTCTTGGATATGATCAACAGAGTAAAAATGGCACTTATCGAAATCAATATGCACAACCCTTTAAAATTCCAACACAAAACTTCACCGACCTCAAAAGAATAATAGTCAGCTTTATATTAAAAAAAAAAAACCAGAATTGCCAAAACAATCCTATTCAATAAAATAATTTCTGGAGACATCACCATCCCTGACTTTAAGTTCTACTACAGAGCTATAGTAGTAAAAATAGCTTGATATTGGCATAAAAACAGATACATGAACCAATGGAATCCAACTGAAGACCCTGACATTAATTCACACACCCATGAACACCTGATTTCTGACAAAAAGTGAAAACTGTGAAATGGAAAAAAATAATCTTCAACAAATAGCTTTGGCATAATTGGAAGGGAGCATGAAGAAGAATGCAAATAGATTCATATCTATCAGCCTTCACAAAACTGAAGTACAAGCTAGTCAAAGACCTCAACATAAATTCAGTTACATTGGACTTGATAGAAAAGTGGGGAATAGCCTTGAATACATTGGCACAGGAGACCACTTACTAAATATAATACCAGTAGCACTGACAGAAAGCAACAATTAATAAATGGGACCTCATAAACCTGAGAACTTCTTAAGGTAAGGAACAAGGTCAATAGGACAAAACAGCAGCCTACAGAACGGGAAAAGATCTTTACCAACCCTACGTCTGACATAGGGCTGATGGTTAAAATATATAAAGAACCCAAAAAAGTAGAGATTAAAAGCCAAATAATCCAATTTTAAAAAAGGTTCAGAGCTAAAAAGGGAATTCTCAACCAAAGAATCTCAAATGGCTGAAAGACACTTAAGGAATTGTCCAGAATCCTTTGCCATCAGAGAAATGCCAATCAAAAACATCTGTTACAACATCCTACACCTGTTAGAACTGCTAAGATGAAAAACACGGTGACAGCCTGTGCAGAAGGGGAGTGAGGTAGGGAAGGAGAACACGCCTCCCTTGATGGTAGGAATGGGAACTTGTGCAGCCACTTTGGAAATCAGTGTGGCAGTTTCTCCCTCCCAGTCTAGCAGGACCACCCTTGCGCATATACCCAAAGGGTGCTTGATGTGGGAATGCCTTTCTGTATGCTGTGAATCTCAATCTTTAAATAAAGGAGCTGTTTTGGGCCATGACAGGCACCATAGAAGAAGTAGGAGGAGAAATCAGAATAGGTAGGAAAGGAAGGGCAGAGTCAGAGGCAGACTGAGCAAGCCGCCAATGGGGCAACATGTAGGAGCACAGGTGAGCCGTGTGGCAAACAGATTAATGGAAATGGGTTGATTTAAGATGTAAGAGCTAGCTAGCAAAGTGCCTGAGCCATAGACCAAACAGCATAAAGTTAATATAAGCATCAGAGTCATTTCTGGGGACCTGAGCGGCAGGTGGCTGGGTGGCTAAGAGGTCTGGCATGGCAGGGTCTGGGTCTCTGGCCGCCCAGGACCCAGAAACCCCTACTACAACAGGTGCTCATTTATACCAGAAGGACATTAGCTCAACTGTGTTAGCACCAGCATTATTCAAAATATTCAAAACCTGAAAACAACACATATTCTCCTCATCTGAAAAACGATTTTTAAAAAAAACGTGGTACATTTACACAATGGAGATTTAAGCAGTGGTAAAGAAAATGACAACCTTAAATTTGCAGGCATATGGAACTAAAAAGAAAAATCCTTAGTGATGCAATTCAGATCCAGAAAGAGAAGCATAAAGAGGATACAATCCACAACTTGAGAAAAACTTAGTAAGAAGAAGAGTCCTAAGAAAGATATACATGAATCTTCCCTGAAAAGGGGAAATAGGTAAGATCTCCTGAGTAAATTGGAAGATGGGGTGGGGTGCGGGATAAGGACAGTTGGGTAGAGAACATGAGTTAAAAGGATGGTAGAGTTAAGGGAAGGACAGAGAGGGAAAACAGGAAAATAGATATCTTGACAGAGGAAATGATTTTGTGGTTAGGGAGAAACCTGGTGTTAGGGAAATTCTAAGGAATTCACAAGGATAAGAATCCAAGCAATAGTGGAGAGGGTGCCTGAACTGCTTCCACTGTAATTGAATGGATGGTCACCCTAATCATTTTCTTACAACTTTTATCTAGCGACTGATGGGAGCAGATTCAGAGACCCACAGCTAAGCGCTGAGCTGAGCTCTCAATCCAGTTGAAGAGACTAAGAAAGGATTACATGAACCAAGGAGTCAAGATCATGATGGAGAATTGTAGTAGGAGGTTTCTGGCCTTGACTTTTGGGCCTAGCCTCAAAGTTTAGGCCCGCTGACCATCAGACCCACAGACCCGCAGACCTGCAGACCTGCAGTCCCACAGAGACACACAGATGCTTTCAATAGTTTTTGGCTGATCAGCCTCAGGACTAGGCGTATCACTTGCTAGCTCTCTACCCTTCATCTAACCCATGACTCTTATCCTGTTCAGCCATGGGGCTCGGTACCTTTTCTTAGAGCAGCATGGTTGTCCTCTGCTTCTTCTGGCTTCTCTCCAGCCTTCTGCTCTGTGCTTCCTGTTCTCTGTTTTTCTTAGTCTGGTAGCTTCCTGCCTGCCTTTGGCCAATCAGCACTTTTTACTAAACCAGTGGATGGAACAATTATTTACCATGAAACAACACAATCCCCTACAGAGAAAGGCACAGAGAAAGCTTACCAGAGCTACAAGGAGCTCACTGACTCTGAACCAACAGCTGGAAAACCTTCACGGGACCAACCTAGGCCCTCTGAATGTAGGTTTGAACAACTTTTGGCGCCTCTGGCAGTGCTACAGGGATTTATCCCTAGTGCATGAACTGGTTTTTAGGAACCCATTCTCTATAGCGAGACACCTTCCTCAGCCTTGATAGAGGGGAGAGGAGCTTGATTTTGCTTCAATATTATACCTCAAACTTTGGCGACTTCCTGTGGGATGCCTTATCCTCTTTGAAGAGTAGATGGGGTGGGGTTGGAGTATGCTGGAGGTGAGTGGGAGGAGGGGAGTGCAGAGAATCTCTAGTATGTAAAATATACTTTTAAATAAAAAGAAATAAAAAAAATCAAGTACTTATTTTTTTTCAGAACAATAGATATGATAAGTATTACTGAGGCAGTAAACATACATTTGACAGTTATTTAGTGTTATCTGTATGCCAACATGTGCTTTAATTTCAGTTCAGAATTCATATTAATATTGTTCACAATTCATATTGTGTTGTGAAAATAAAATATGACTTAAGACATGTACATAATTAAAGATAATCTAAACTTAAGGAGAATAATCAGGTACTTTATTTAGCACAAGTTATTCTACTTAGAAAATTATTATTATTTTAGTATATTGTGCAATGACATTTAACAAATGAATACTGTTGGTATAAAACTGTTTTCTGCATCTCTCAACTATAGAAAACTCATCTGTTATCTAAAAGAATTTATTATGCATTTAAAGTCTTCAACTACTAAAATATTTAAGATATTATTAAACATGACATGAAAAGTGGCTCTGAACAGACAGCTAACAATCATAAACATAGTTTATTTATTCTACCATTTTGTTATATTTTGTCTTTATTAACAGAATGAAAGCTCTCTCTATATTATTTTGGCCTTATTTCTGTTATTGTTCTTATTACTGAATTTCAGTCCATCTCTTGAAAAATAAGAGATACATTGCATCTTATTATGATGCATATTGTTGTGCAAATTACAATTTTAAGGATATTTGAAATGTCAAAGGTCACACTCTGTTCAGAAATAAACATTAATATTGCAATGCAATAATTCAGGATTTTAGTTTTGTAAAATTGTTTATATTATTACCTGTGTCAAATATTTAAATATAAGGAATTATTAACTGAGGTCATGTCACTATCTTAGAAATATTATAGCTCATTATATTACTGAAATAAAAAAACATAACCTGAAAAACAAATTTTTGTAATGAAATTTAAATAATTGAGAAAATCAGCATTAGTTTGTTTATATAACTATTTTATTTTAATTAAGTTAATAAAATCAGCACTATATAATATGCAGTGCTAATTAGTGTACCATTTATAACTTTAGTTTTATTCTTTACCAATTTTTCTTTTTACCAGTTATTATTTGGTAATAATTCTGAAAAGCAGAATAAAATAAAATAATAATGTTGCCATGTTACAAAGGGTGATTAAAAGACTTAATTGTTGTGCTAAGGCAGATTATTATTTTTTTAATGTTGCTAGATAAATATTAAATAAATTTTATTATATTTTTTTAGGAACTTGACAAATATATTTAGATTATTTTTCATGTTGCTGTAGATATTTAAGGACTAATTTCAATAGTTTTATCATGAGAAAGGGTTACTTTAAGTTAAGAGAGACATTCTGAGATTTCCCATGGGAAGACAAAATAGAGATCACCTTAGCAAACTGGGGTCTTGCAACTAAGAAGAAATGGGAACAAATCATGAGAGAAGGCGATAGCTTAGTGAGAGGATCAACAAAGAGGGGAAAAAAGAGATGGATATCTCAATAGAGGAAGCCAGCGTGGGGCTGGAAAGAGACTGGGTGCTAGGGAAATTTCCAAGAACTCACATGATGTCCCTGGCCAAGTCTCCAGACAATAGTGGAGGGGTGCCTGAGCAGGACTTCCCCTATAACTAAATAAGGAACCACCATAAGTGTCATCACAGAACCTACATCCAATAATGATTAGAGGTGGAGACAGAGATCCATGGATGAGGGTTGGGGCCAAGCTCCTGGTCCAACTGAGAGCAGGGGAGTAGGGTCTGTATGAGCAAGGCGATAGGGAGTCTGAGTAGAATTCCCATAGAGATGGCTGGCTGGAGCTCTGGTGAACTCACTGAATCAAGAATAGTCACTAGAGATCCATTGGGAAAAGGAGCTATGCCATCCAATGGTAGGCAACTGTCGACTGGCATGAGCAGAATGCGGAGCCTCGAAGGATGGGATCAGACTGTGTTCCTGTGCATGGGTTGGCACCTTAGAGCTCATTCTCTGCAGAGAAACACTTAACCCAGCCTTGATTTTGGGATGAGGAAATCAGACTTGCCTGAGCTGTCCCACCTTGAGACTTCTTGCCCCTTTGGGAAAGGGCATGAAAGGATGGGGAGAGGGGAAGCTGAAGCCTGACTGGAAGGGATTGGAAGGAGGGAGCAGGGGATGCATGGATAAAAAGACTTTTTTACAAAAAATAAAATAAAATTAACACACAGAAAAGAAATAATTTCTGTCCGAAATAATTAAAATGTTCAATCTCCAGAATTATATTGAGCTTGTTACAAACCAAAAGTCTGTAACTAATGTACATACAAATAATTGTTAACAAAATTTCAATCTTTTCTCATTTAGTGAAATGTAAATTTTAAAAATAGTGAATTTTCTGGCTGTTATGTATTTACCTTGTTATTTATAAAATAACTTTTTAATCTCTTCATAGAATTTCTCATCTCCTTATTCCTCAAAGTATAAATAGCTGGATTTAGGAGAGGTGCAAAAACAGAATAAAATACAGCAAGAAATTTGTCTAACCAGGTGATTTTGAGGGGCCACACATAGATGAAGATGCAGGGCACAAAAAAGATCATCACCACTGTGATGTGGGCAGTGCACGTGGACAGAGCCTTAGATGCACCAGAAGTAGTGTTCTGATGAACAGTGAAGAGTATGTATGTGTAGGAAAGGAGCAATAGAATGAAGCAGGTTACAATCACAACTCCACAGTCAGCATTTACTAAAGTATCCAAGTCGTGGGAATCCATGCAGGCTAGGTTGATCACCAGTGGTATGTCACAGAAGAAGCTGTCAATTTCCATGGGACCACAGAGAGGCAGCTGGAGAACTGCCACAAGCTGACTCAGGGCATGCACAAAGCCAATGGTCCAGGAAGTTAGCACCAACCCAGTGCATCTTTTCAGGTTCATAATGGTGAAGTAGTGGAGTGGTTTGCAGATGGCCACATAGCGGTCATAAGCCATTACAACCAACAGTACCATCTCTCCTGCACCAATGCAATGAGCAAAAAACACTTGGGACATGCAGCCTGAGAAGGAAATACTCTTGTTTTTTCGGAGAAAGTCTGCAATCATCTTAGGAGTGGTGACTGAGGAAAGCCACATATCAACAAAAGACAGGTTGGCCAAAAAGAAATACATTGGGGAATGGAGATTTCGATCAGTAGCAATTATGACCATTATGACAATATTTCCAAATACAATAAGCAGATAAAACATCAAAAATATTATGAAGAGTAAGACCTGAAGATCTTGTGAATGTGACAGTCCCAAAAGCACAAATTCTGATACCATGGACTGATTTCTTCCATCCATTATATTCAGGGTGTCTTTAAAAACAACCTTCAGACAAAGAAAGATCAATTAGAAAGATATGCAAATGACTTAACTAGTCAAATCTGGCCTTCATATGGAGAATTAATATCTATATGTGAAACAGAAAAGCAAATTTAAAGACAAATCTTGGCCGACTTTGAGAAGAATGCTGCTCAAGTGAATGTTAATGGGTCAAGTCCAAATTCCCATGAAGAGAAGCATCAGGTATGATGGTTATACATATGCTTTATCGGGAAATTTCTCTTACAAAAAGACAGTGAGGAAGAAGGACAACAGTGCGAAAGCCTAAAAGTATCTGTAACTTCACCTGGAAGTAGGTTTCTGCCCATCCATCTAGTAAATAAATAAATAAATTTGTCTGAATGTGTCATCAGCAATCATCACACTTCACAATAGAAATTAAGTTTATACTTTGAACCTGCTATGGATTACATTAAATTTTGTAGAAAAGTTCTGGTAGAATCTGACCCACAGTCAAGTCAGGAAGGTCAGAGAATGGTGACCCACACCTTTAATTCCATTTGGGTTGACAAAGTAGTGACCCACATCTTTAATTCCATCACCCAGGGCATTAAAACAATAACAGAACACATCCTTTAATTCTAACTTTAGGATTATGATACAGAGTTGAACCACAAGTAAAACAGATGGTCAGGGAAGATATTTAAGGCAGGAGAAAGCAGAAATTCAGGCATTCTATAAATGACCGGTTAGGTTGAGGAGCCTTCAAGATAGCATTTACTCTGCTCAGGTTCAGAAGTTGGCTGCGTGAGAATTGGCTGTGGTATGAAAAGGCTGATTTATTAAATATACAATATGTTACCCCAGGGATGTGAAAATCCAAATCACAATTTTTCATTAACTAAAACTGTATCCTTTTGCTATCCTTTATATACATCTTAAAAACATTGTTTGTTTTAGACAAGGATTTTAAAGTTCAGCTAAACTCTTTCTTTATGGGGCCTCTGGTATTGCAACTAGAACTTATTTTTCATGCTTAACTGGATTCTTCAAGTCATTTCCTTACAAAGGAACACCTATTTGGCCATCGTGCCTGGAGGAGGGGCTTGGTCCTACCTTAACTGGATATACCAGATAGCCTTAACTCACCCTGGAAGTTCTTACCCTCTCTGAAGAATGAATGGAGGATGGGATAGAGGAATGACTGAGAGATGTTTGGGAAGAGGGGAGGAAAGGGAACAGTAGTGGGTATGTTAAAAAATACTTTTAAATAAAAAATGTCAAAAAATAACACTTTAATATATACCATGTGGTAGATATTTATTATTGAGAATTGTACTGTAGTTTTTCTCCTAGTTTCTTGTTTGCTGCCAGATTGCTTTAATCTAATTTCTGAAATCAACAAGTATTATTCCTTGTCTCACTTGACATTTTGCTATATTTACTCCTATTTCTGAGCTGGAGATTATCTACTGTGAACTTATGGTTAAACAATATTGCACTTGTTTAAGAAAGAGAAAATTATTGTACAATGTTAACTAGATGTTTTTCATTTTGATCACTAGATAGTAATGATCTTTTGAGAAAGACACTAATGCACGTCTGTGGGTGTGCATTTTGGTCGTTTGTGCCATGACGTTTATCCACAGAAATTGTTGTTGGATTAGGAAAGGTAGAGAAAACCCATTAATGACAGAAGACAAAGAAACATTGCTCAAGTTCACACTTAATGGGCATTGGTAGAAGAGACACCTAGAAATATTTCAAGAATTATCTTAGAGAAGAATGTTGGAAAGATAAGTTGTCTTATCAAACTTACAATTTTTTCTTGCGTTATGTTTTCTTCCATTTGGTGTGTATGTGTGAAGACATCCATTTCATACAGAGTTTTATTGGAAACACTTCCCCTCATCCTGATCTATATTCCTTCCTGAAGTTGCCCCATGGGGTAAATTCACCTGTTCTGTGGAACAAAATGAGAACCCTGGTAATAATTACCTTGGACATCTCTCAGGAATTTCTTTGTTTGCAATGATATAAAGTTCTACATATCTATGAAATTATAGCGGTATTCTTATTAATTATTCCAGAATTGACATAATTAGTCCATATTTATATTTATTTATTTATCCAACCAATATGATGTTTTCTACCATTATGTTCTGTTAGTTTTATCTATATCATCAAAACTAATAAAATTGTTTTATAATTACAAGAGGTCATGTGCTGTAAGATGTGACTGGAACAAAGTTCATGGTGTGAATACAGTTGCCTAACTCATTACAAGGCTGTGTCAAATTGGTCACTTGGTTGATGTATTTCACTATTTGTAATGGTGGTAGGTGTAACTGGGTGTTCAATTATCAAAACCTCATTAAGTTTTTAAATTTAATTTTTACAAATTATTTTTATAGATGTTAATGATAGTAAGTCCTCTTATCCTATTATCTAGTTTCCTCTTACCCATCCCACTCTGTGCCTTTTTTTTTTCAGATAAGGGCATGGGTGTACATTTAACATATATTTGTTTGGATCTTACATTTTAAGTACCCCACAATAATACAATATATAAGGAAAAAGTGACATTTAAATGTATAACTTAAGAAGAGTTGATATATTCTATAAACCTTAAATAAATCATCAATGTGACCTGTTAATCTCTGAAGTAAAAAGTAAAAAATAACACTAGAAAATGGAAAGGCATTCCCAATTCAACCTGAATTCAGTTCAACTCCAATCAAAATTCACATTTTATTAATCACAGAATAGAAAGAAAAATTATCCTAAGATTCATTTTGGACCACGGAACACCCTGGATAGTCCAAGAAATTTTGAGGATGAAAACCAATGTTGGAAGGATTATCTTTATAGATCTCAAGATATAGTATAGATTCATAGTGATAATAAGAACATGTTACCAGCACAGAAATAACAAAAAATAAGACCAAACAAAACTGCTCGCTTTATATCCATCTAATATTTGACAATGATGCTAAGAACTCACTGAGAGAAGGCAGATTTTTTAAAACTTATTATTTTCATATTTATTGTTACATTGCGATATTTTATTTAAAATAATTTAAAACATATTTACTACTGTACTCCCTCCCTCCTCTCTTCCCAGTTCTCCCCCAGCTACCCCAATCCCATCCCCCCATCCATTTCTTAGAGAAGACAAGAACTCCCAGGATGAGTCAATGTGATCTCTCATACCCAGTAGTGGTAAAACCAAGCCCCTCCCTCCAGTATCAAGGCTGAGTAAGGTGTTCCTCTATAGGAAACGCATTCAAGAAGCCAGCTCATACACTAGAAATAAATTTTGGTCCCAAACTGCCCACTATCATCCATATTCAGAGGGCTTAGTTCAGTTCCATACAGGTTCCCCAGCTCTCATTTTAGTTGATGAGCAACTAATAGCTCTGTTTATCTCTTTGTGGGTTTCCTCATCATGCTCTTGACCCCTTTGCTTATATTATCTCTCCTCCTTCAGCTTGACTGGAAACTTGCCCCAGTGCTTAGTTATAGATCTCTGCATCTGCTTCCATCAGTTGCAGGATGAAGTTTCTATAATGACAATTTGGGTGGTCATCAGTTTGATTATAGGGAGTGTCAGTTCAGGGTCCTCTCCACTATTTTGTGGAGTCTTGGCCAGGGTCATCTTTGTGGGTTCTTGGGTATTTCCATAGCACCAGACTTCTCTCTCACCTCACAATGGCTCCACAATGGCTCCCCCCATCAGGATATCTATTTCATTGTTCTCTCTCTCTGTCCCTCCTCCAACTTAATCATTCCATTGCTTCATGTTCTCTTCCCACCTCCCCTTGTCCCTTTCCCCTTCTGGTCCCAATTTACTTAGGAGATCTTAGCTATTTCCCCTTACCAGGGATATTTCTCTTAGATTACTCCTTGTTACCTAACTTCTCTGGTGTTGTGGGTTGTAACCTGATTATCCTTTGCTTTACATCTAAAATGTACTTATGACCGAGTACATGCTATGTTTTTCTTTCTGGGTCTGTGTTATTTCACTCAGGATGATATTTTCTAGTTCCATTCTTCTGCCTGCAAATTTGAGGATGTCATTTTTTCTGCCGAGTAGTACTCCATTGTGTAAATGTACCACAGTTTTTTAATCCATTTGTCAGTTGAGGGGCATCTATGTTGTTTTGAAGTTCTGGCTGTTACAAATAACATATGAACATAGTTGAGCTAGTGTCCTTGTGGAAAAAATGTGCATCCTTAGGTATATGACCAAGAATGGAATTTCTTGATCATTAGGTAGATTGATTCCCAGTTTCTGAGACACCACCATACTGATTTCCAAAGTGGCTGTATAAGTTTGCATTTTCACCAGCAATGTTGGAGTGTTCCCCTTGCTCCACATCCCCCCCCCCAGCACAGACTGTCATCTGTATTTTTGATCTTAACCATTCTGATAGTTTAAATGGTATCTCCGAGTTGTTTTGATTTGGATTTTCCCTGATTGCTGAGAATATTGAGTAATTATTTAAGCGGGGAAGACAGAGTTTTTTGTTTGTTTGTTTGTTTTTTAAACAAATTGTATTGAGAAAACTAGACATCTACTTGGAGAAAAATGAAAACACATCTCTCTATATCTATCCACTTTATTAAAACAATGAACTCTGTTGCCAGAAGTTTGTGATTATTTGGGATTAAGAGGCTATAAGACAGCAGCTCAGGACCTCAGGATTAGCCTGAGCCAAATGGGCCAGGAACTCTGACTAAAGAACTCCAATTTGAACAAACCTAAACATAAAACTGAAATGTAGAAAATATAGAAAAAAAATAAACAGTATTTTACATGATAAAGGTATAGAAAGGACTTTACGAATAGGATTTCATTTTTCCAGAAATTGAAGCCTGCACTGCCTACACTGGCATCTCCTCTAGACAAATATCCATGTATAGTTAAAGCACACAGGGAGCATAAGAATAAGTCTATTTCAAGAATGAGCTTCCTAATTTATCATATACCAGCAAGTGCTTAACCATGAAAATCATGCAAATATAAGCAACATTGAATAGATTCAGCATGTATATTTATATTTTATGCATACTTATGCAACAATAATAAAAATGTGGCCATGAATGTGAGAGTAGTAGAAATGAACAGGAATTGGAACTGTTGGAGGATGGGTACACTAATGGTATTGGGAAAGGAATGGTGGTAGGGTAAATAATGTAGTTATATCTTAAAGAAACTATTGTTAAAACTATCAAAACAAATAAACAACAAGAAAACCCTTTAAAATTTTTTATGAGTTACTTTACTCAAGATGAGTTTTTTTTTTCAGGTTCTATCTATTTATTAGATTTCTTTTTTAAATGTTTGAGTAATATTTTATTGGGTAATTATACAACATTACCCATTCATCTTTGAAGGACGTCTTGGTTATATCTAACTGTTGAATGTTATGAATAGATAAGCAATGAACATGATTGAGCAAGTGTCTCTGTGGTAACAGGAAGTGTCCTTTGAGTACATGCTCAAGAGTAATGAGGCTGGATCATAATGCTGATTGATTTCCATCTTCCTTAGCAACTATCACATTAATTTTCATTGTGACTGTACAAGTTTGGACTTCCACCGACAATAGATGAATGCTCACTCTATATAGTATCCTGTCAGCATGAACTCTCACTTGTTCTGTTGACTTTTGAAATTCTGATGGGTCTAAGATGAAATCTCTAAGTGGTTTTAATTTGTCCTTCCCTGATGACTGTGTATGTTCAACATGTTTTAAAGCATTTTTCAGTCATTTGAGTTTTATCATTTGAAATTTCTATTTAGAGCTCACTCCATTATTAAATTATGCTATTTATCTTTTTTAATTTCTAATTTTTTGTTCTTTATATATTTTGAGTATCAGCTCTGTATCAGATACATAGTTGGTAAAAATCTTTTCCAGTCTATAGACTGCTGCTTTGTTTGATTGATTGATGTTCTTTGCTGTATAGAAGCTTTTCCAGGTCATTAGGAATCCATAAGACAAATAAATATATTATGCATTTGCTTATGTAAAAATATTAGTTATTAAGTCACTGATAACCAAGATACAATCCACAGAATCACAGAGTATCTATAGGTATAGAGCAGGGGACTGTCACAGGGAGCAGAGAAAATAGAATACACAGCTATGCCTGGATGGATGAAGGGCACAGGACAGGAGGGTTAAGTGGGGAGGGGGAAGGAATAGAGAATAAAGGGGAAAGTGTATAGAGAGATCTAAATTTAAGGATTATTTGAAAGGTAATATAATCTAATATAGTAAATCCTTTCTAAAATACATAATACATGAAAATATACACTAAATGAAATTGACAAATAATGGGGGAGATAGAGCCCCAATCAGAAAACTCTTGTCAACAAATGAAACTTTAAATAATGACATAGGGCTAAATATAATTGAGTTTTTGTTCAAAGGAAACTTATGGGAATGCCCAAACCACACAGGCTATGATAGAGACTATAGGTGTCTATCCACAACCAAAGGCAAAATCCTATTGATGAAGAAAACATCTATGCAACTCATTGAACATGGAGAAGTTGAAATAGTGTCTTACATAGAGTCTTGACCTTACATGGTAGCATTTTTGCTGCATGAAATGGGGAGGTTTCTTGTCTTATAATGCCATCCCAGGGCTTTTCAGTATTTTTTTTTAACACTTTAAAAATTTAGTCTTACTTTTTACTCTTACTAATTAATATGTATATTGTCTGCCTCTATTCTGTAGGTCTCTCTCTCTCCCTCTCTCTCTCTCTCTCTCTCTCTCTCTCTCTCTCTCTCTCTCACACACACACACACACACACACACACACACACATATATAGTGGCTTTCTTTTTGATGTTTTTATCATATTCCTGGATGTGCAAAAGTGGGTTTCTGCATTATATCTGTAATTTGTGCCTTGGGCACTTTTCCTTATGTTTGTTTTGTCCTATTCTGATATGATAGCTTTTGCTTTATCTTTTTATATTTTATCATTATCACTCAGAAGCCTGTTTGTTTTCTAATGACAGAAAGAAATTCAATTCTGATGGTAGAAGAAGTGGGGAGTAACTGGGAGGAGTAGATGGAGGGAAAGCCATATGCTGTATATGTTATATGAGGAAAATATTCAATTTTCAATATAAGGAAACATTGACTAAAAAGAAATAAAATGACTTTAAAAAGTCTTAAAAATGCTCATAATTCATAGCAATTACAGAAAACGAAAATTACAATTTGGCATTTTACCTTTCCTCAATCAGAAAGACCAAGATCAAAACAAAACTTACATCAAAAGAGTGGTGAGATTTAAGGAAAGAAAAAAATTGTATTAATTATTAGTTAAGTTGCAAATTGTTTAGACCCTCTTACAGAGGGTGTATTAGTGTAGAGAATTCTTCAAAAGCTAAAATAAATGTACCACATGACCAAGTTATACCACTAATTGGCACATGATCAAAGAATATGACATCATACTCTACAAATACTTGTTAAGCAATATTCATTTCTGCCTTGCTCATAACAACTTGAAAATGAATAAGCCAAAGGTCCTTCAATTGGGGAATAGAAAATAAAAATGTGATATATAAATACTATGGAGTACCATTCTTCTGGAAATAAAAATAAAACAATAAAATTTGTGTGTAGGAATGCATTGAAGTAGCAAAGATCATACTGTGTGAGGTAAACCAGACCCAGAAAGACAAACACCAACTCTTCTCTTCTGTATGAGTCTTATAACTTCAAATCTTCAGATGTAAGTATATAACCTGGGGTAATAGCAGAAACCAGCAAAGTAAAGATGGACCATGGAGGGAACCATTAAAAAGAGGAGTAAGAGAGTACACGTGCTTAAAGAGGGAAATGCAAAAATGGGGGCTTTATTTGGGGAAGGGAGAAGGTGATAAAGGAGAGGGAGAGAGAAAAATAAGATTGAGGATCCAAAAATCTGATATATACTTAAAATTACACACATTACATGTATGTCTGTGTGTATACATATACAGTATAGTTTTAGTAAAGTTAGTTAACTTGCTCTGACAATGCCACCCATAACAACCTTAGAATATCTATCAAAGACTTAGTCCCAGGCATGCAATACCCATTTCTAGCCATTGGCAGGGAATTCAAGTTTCCAAATATAAGTCTGAACAAATCCAGTAGCAGTACACCAGATTCCAGCAGCAAACCCTTTATTCCACTGATCTTCTGCCTACACTGCCCCCCCCACCCCCCCCAGTACTGACATCTTAATTCCTGGGCCAGTCTAAATTATGAGTCTGACATTTGGTGATGTTATGTTGCCAAGGAACTTTTGCCACACATCATCTCCACAACAAAGCTCTGTTATTAATCTGAGTTTCTTTCCCAAATGGGAAAAATTTCAGTGGTTCAAGGTTTCCTGGCTTTTGTTGCCCCCGGGATAATAGCAGTTTAGTCCCATTTTGGCACTGCCCCCCAGGTCTAAGAACATCTTGAGGAAAAGCATTCTAACAACCAAAAGCAGATTCACTCCTTGCAAAGCACAAAGTGCCTTTACCAGATCTAGAGTAGGAGTAATAACAGAAATTTGAAGATCTATTACTTCAGGATGATACAGAAGTCTAGTATCATTTACAGTGACCATAATTTCTTTTCTTTCCCAAATGACTGGATTACTACAGGCAGGTCAGGAACATACATCCAATAGACCTCTTTTCAGCATCTCCGGATGGTCATCAGCAACATCAGAACCAGCATTCCTATGTTCCACACACTGCACCAAGTGTTCAGACAGTGAGCAGGCTTAATTGTATTCTGGTAAAACCCCACAAACATACCCTCATTATAATATCAACACAGGGTCTGGACTCTTCTGCAATCCAGTTCAAGGATGTTTTTTATGTAACTTGAGCAAATTTTGGGGTGGTGACTTCATGGCAAAAGAAATCAATTGCAGATTTTCCAGCAGCCTCCACATTTAATAAATTTAAAATAAATATGGGGTGATATAAAATATTGTGGGGGGACTGGGGATATAACTCGGTCTTTCTTATTTTTTGAAGTTGTATGTTTAGATTACCATGTGCACAGTACACAATTCTTGAATTCCTTGTCCTTGCAGATTATATAACATTCCTGCTTTATGCTCAATTTTCCATTGCTCACAAAAGTGTTAAAATGCTTTACTGGTATATCCAGAGCCACTATAAGTTTTTACAATTTTGGGAATGCCAAAATAGGAAAACCATTTTAAATAATGAACAATAACATGTTTGGTAGCTTCTCCAGCCTGGGAAGTAGCTATAAAAAACCCAGGACAAGTATCCACTGTCACATGGACATATTTTAATTTTCCAAACTCTATAAGATGAGTAACATCCATTTTCTAAAAATAGTTAAAATGAAGATCTCAAAGATTTACTCCAAAATTAGCCACAGGCAAATACTGCAGGCCAACAGTATGTTGCTCAACAATCTGAGGAGCATCTTCTCTTGTTAAACCAAGTTGCTTTATTAAGCTTTTACCATTTTGATGCAAAACATGTGATCACTGAGAAAGCTCAACTTGAAGTAAAGTGATCAACAAAGTAAGTTTATCAGCTAAAATGTCACCTTCAGTCAATAGACTAGGAAGATTTGAGTGTGCTCTAGTGTGCCCCACAAAAAATATGGCAACTTTCTTAAATGAATAGGCACCCTAAATTAGTTGAAATAACATTTTTTAAATAGCTTGTTAGTGGTTTTAATATAAGGAACAGTTTCTATAACTTTAAGAGCTCTATAAATATAATGACTATCTGTATACAAATTAAATGAACTATCCTAAGAACTTGAAAGACCATAGCAGTAATAGCTCAAGGTTCAACTACTTGAGCAGAAGCAGGAGGAGTCTGAACCACATGTTTTTTTTTTTTTTTTCATTAATTATATAGGCATCTCTCCCATTAGATGAGTCATCAGTAAAAACCAAAGCAGCATCTTTCACTGAAGCTTGCATTACTACTTTAGGGGAAATAGAAGAATGCATCAGAGAAAACTGTAATAATCAATCAACCAGCAGGAAAATGATTATCAATTTAATCTAAAAATTGAGCAAAAGCAATTGCTCAAGTATCATTATTTTGGAATAACCATTCAATTTGTTTTCAAGTGAATGGAACACTAATAATCCCAGGATTTCTACCAAAATAATTTCTAGATTCAACTTAGCTTTTTTTTTTTTTTTTTTACAAGACATGCTACAGCTTTATAATATTGGTTTAATACCCGAGCTGGTGAAACAGAAAAATGTAACCATAAATATTGTAGTTTTGCCATAATACTTCTCTAACAGTATCTCACATGGGCAAAATATGTGCCTGCTAAGGTTGATAATAACTAACATAATGTACCTGTTGATACTGAATAACACTCTCAACCTTTGAAAGAACTTGCCTACCTTACTCTGTTAACTGTCTGGGCAAATCAGGATCACTATCTCCTTTAAAAATATTACTTAAGGGTTCCAACTCATGAGTAGATAATTTTAAATAAGGACATAACCATTAAACTGTGGTGATATGTTTCATATTTAATAAAAACCAGTATGGAATATCAGAGAAGAAATCTACCCAGAGTCAATCCAGGAGGATTAGAGAGTGGCAATTTACACCTTTAATCCCAGCACAGTGAAAGACCTGGAGTGATGACCTGTGCATGACTGGGAGTGGTGATCTACGCCTTTAATCCTAGCAGATCTGAGTTTGAGTCAACTTGGTTTACAGAGGGAGTTCCAGGCTCCCAGGTAGGCAGTGGTGGTGCCATGCCTTTAATCTCATAACTCCAGAGACAGCGATCTTTCTGTGTTTCTGTGAGTTCAAGGCTACCTACCAAATAGTAGTAGCCCATGCCTTTAATCTTAACCTGGATGTGAAACAACTGGGTGAAGAAGGTATTCAAGGTACATGTAGAAAGACAGATTCGTGTAGTAGAAGCCATGAGAAGTGAGGCTGAGGAAGATGAAAGATAGGTGGGTGAGATTTGACTGTGGTGTTTCCTCTCTTTGATAGTTCATCCTTTCCCTAATATCTGACTTTGAGTTTCCTGTTACACAACCAGAATTTGTGCAACATTAAACACCCCTAATAACCTTTGAAAATCATTCAAAGTTTTTAAACTCATTCGTTCTTATTTATAATGTCTGAGGCTTTAAATTTTTAGGGTATAATACATGCCCTAAATATTGAAAAAGTGGCTGTATTTGAACTTTCCAGGGGCCATCCTACATGAGCTTGCTGCCATTGGCCATAAATAGCCAATAAAGGTCCCTCATCCTTATAAGCAAGCAAAACATCATTTATATATAATGAATAATATAAATTTGTGGAAAGTAAATCTTGGTTAGTTGTATAGTTTGAATTATAAACTTTTGACACAATATAGAGCTATTAGCCTTACCCTAAGGTAAAAACCTCTATTGATATCTTTTCATTGATTCCTTAAAATTTACATATGGAACACTAAAAGCAAATCTTCAACAATATTTGGGGTCAAAGGAATTGTATGAAAACAACCTTTTAATTTAATGTAATTTTCTATATATTATTTGGCATAGCAGTAGGAGAAGATAATCCAGATTGTAAGGGTCCCATCAAAAGCATGGTTTCATTTTCTTTTCTAAGATTTTGTAACAGCCTATACTTGCCTGATTTTTTTTTTATGACAGGCCCACCCCACACCCAACCATAATGTCCATATACTTTCTGGACCATTGTCAAACTGAATGTTTTAAAATGGAATATAGAAAAATGTTCATATCAACAATCTTGAGAGAATGGTGAGCCCATTCAAGTGAGCAGAAATTAGTACCTGTTTTTACCTTTAGGAGCATGACTGACATGAGGAATGAAATGGAAATGAATTTTGAGAAGTCTCTCCTGGGAAAAATAGAAACAAAGTTGGTCTCTAATAGCCTATAGCTGATATTACGGATATTAATCAGAAAGAAAGTAATGAGTTGACTAATTTTGGTATAGTCCTGTATTGTCTCAAAATTTGCTAAGCACACCCAAAAGAAAATTGATACCAATACTGAGTTAATTCTAGACAAATAATTAACTATGCAAAGACGATATTACTTTATTGACTAGATGGAAGAGATAAATTCTCAACTTTCAGTAAAAAAAAATACTGTTAATTGCAATTTGTTCAATTTCTTTGTACAGAGCTATCTTGTAATAAGGCTTCTGTGATATAAGGTGTCATGTCAATACAAGTAGCTATTAGAATATCTGAGAGTGTCAGAGGTAACAACTATGAGGTGTGAGCTCCCTCTGGTCTGAATGACTATCACCAGGAAGAAAGTGACAATAAATCCTTTTGATGATGAGGATGAAGAATAACCCTTATTCATTGCTTGTGGAAATACAAGCTGGAACAGTCACTATAGAACTCAGTATGGGGGTTTCTCAAATATTTAAGGACATGAACAATTATATTGCTCACGTTTCTCTTTTTTTTTGGCTTTTAATGATGCTTTTTCTTTTTCTTTTTTTATTTATTTAGAAAATATTTTCCCCATATATACCACAGCTCCCCACCCCTTCCCTCCTTCCAGTCCCTCCCAGTCCTCTTTCAGTTTCCCCCCCAAACCTCCCATTCATTCCCAAGGAAGGAGAGGAGTCCCAAGGTGGGCTGCTCCTGTCTGGCATATCTAGCATATCTAGGCATGATATGCACTCATTCATAAATGGATTTTATACATAAAGCAAAGAATATACATGCTGAAAACCACAACCCCCGAATAGCTTGGTAACAGAAGGAACTTAAGAGAGACAAATAGGAATCCCTCTAGGAAGGAAAAATAGAGATTTCCTGAGTAAATTGGAATCATCACAGGAGGGAGCAAGGAGAGGTGGAAATAAACCATGAGAGATTGATATGGTTGAGTGAGAGGAGCAACAAAGAAGGAGA
Organism: Phyllotis vaccarum; assembly: GCA_033318265.1. NCBI lineage: Eukaryota > Metazoa > Chordata > Mammalia > Rodentia > Cricetidae > Phyllotis > Phyllotis vaccarum. The sequence continues at coordinate 140,177,136 of JARWLC010000001.1, read as the reverse complement.
AGAAAAGAGATGGATGTCTTGATAGAGGAAGCCACTGTGGGGTTAGCAAAAAATCTAGTGCTAAGGAAATCTCTAAGAACTCACACGATTTCCCTGGCTAGGACTCCAAGCAATAGTAGACTAGGGGGTGCCTAAACAAGACTTCCTCTATAATCAAATGAATGGCCACCCTAATTGTCATTAGAGAACCTTCATGCAGCAATAGAGGCAGAAGCAGAGATCCATAGCTAAACACCAGGTTGAGCTTCAAATTCAAGAGAGAGAGAGAGAGAGAGAGAGAGAGAGAGAGAGAGAGAGAGAGAGAGAGAGAGAGAGAGAGAGAGAGATCAGGATCATGAGGAGGAGACTCACAGAGACAGCTGACTGGAGCTATTGGGAACGCACTGATGTAGAAACAACTGCTGAGGAACCTTCAGGGAAAGGAACTGAACCCTCCAAAGGTAGATGACTGTCAAATGCTATGGGCAGTTTGTGGAGCCTCTTGCAGTAGGATCAGACTAAGTTCCTGGTGTATGAACTGACATCTTGGAGCCCATTCCCTAGAAAGGAACACCTAATTCAGCCATAATACTGAATCAGCTCTTACTGCAGAAAGTCTTTAACATCATTATATGTTGTATTATTATCAGCAGGTAGGAAATGAAACAATTTTGATATTCATTAACAGATAAATGTATTTGTTTAGATTATAATTTTCAATATCCTCAAATAAAAATAAAGTGACAACATTCTAGATGGCAAAAATAGAATTTGTTAACCTCAGTAAAATTGTCATACTTTTCCTTTTACATGTGGATCTGAGACTTTTCTCTGTATTCTTATGTGTATGTGTGTGTGTGTGTGTGTGTGTGTGTGTGTGTGTGTGTGTGTGTGTAGTGCATCTAAACATAAAAAAAATCCACCCTCTTAAACAACAACAAACACACACATGGCACAGGAGATGTGCAAACCCTGGACTAGATTTTCTGATTTCTAAGGCAAGGTCTACGAATTTTAGAGACAAGGCGCAGGTTAAAGGAACATATGCAGTTTGACACAGTCAATTAAGACCATTATTTTAATACTAAATTTCAGTAACTTTGAAGATATTTCTTACTTTATTATGTATGTGAGTATTAGAAATTCCCTTTAAAGTATATTTACTCTTAATATATTTCACTCATTGCATTCTCAGGGACCATTTCAGAATATTTTAGAATTTCAAATTTTCCTTTAAAATTGTCATTGAAATTCAAGCTTTGGAAAGCTAGAGTCAGAATAGATTAACACTTATAAAGCATATATTGATGCAACTGACAGTGTTTATATGTCGTATTATTTGGTAGTTAAAGATTTTTATGGACAAATGAGCCACAAATACGTCTACTCCCCTGATTTTTGTAATTTACACATCAATATTCTATTGGTTTACATCCATTTGCCATGGAGAAGCTAATAAGGCAAAGGCAAAGAAAAATAGTATCCTATTCACTTCAATTCTGGTGTCATGACACTATTCTTAATATCTTCTATTTCAAAATCAGTTTTTTAAAAAACAAAATTGTTCTTTCAGTTTTTCTGTTATTTTTAGTTCGATTTTAATTTTCTTATTATTTGGCTTCTTGGGTAATTTATTTCTCCTAATTACAAGGAGAAATAAATGTTAATTTACAAGAATGGATACAATCCCCAAGTGATTCATTAACCACTTTTCTTCTTATAATACTTGAAAACCAAAAGACAACTCCCAAGACAGATTCTTTGGCAGGCAATGTCTAGTCCCTGAAGTTCCTCTTGGTCACTATCCAAACACAATTAGGGCTCTTAATTAACTGCGTTCATTAGAAGTTTATGACATTTTTTACCCAGGGGATTCTCATGCAGCATACAGAAACTTTCTGTGTTATTGTGACTCCCTGAAGATGAAGTTGCCTATACCCTATAGTCACAGGAGCAATTTTTCTCTATTTCTATCTCTTACCAACTGTGTAGGGGCTAAGGGTATTTGCCTCTGCCAGTGGTCTTTGAATATTGTTCTCAGATATGGAAAATTATAAATTGAAGGTATGTGTTTCAACTTCATCAAGCATTGAATTTTATTTTTACATTAACTTTGTAAATAAATTATATACAGAGAAGAGTACTCTCTTTCTTAGGATTTAATTGTTTGTGATAGAACACAATGATCATATATAACTTGGAGAGAAAAAGAGAAATTATTTCACCTTGAAGATTATATATAACTTGGAAAGAAAAAGAGAAATTATTTCACCTTGAAGATTTCAGTCCAACATTAGAAGAAGTCAGAGCAGAAGCTCAGGGCAGGGAGGTCCTAGCTCAGTATCTAGAACCAGGCACTGGGGTGCTCAACCACTGTGGCACTAAGACTATGAGGAATGCTACAGATTGCTCCTCATGGCTCACTCAGTGGCAGCTTTTTAATTCTTCTCTGATAAGCTATATCCCAATTTCAGTTTCTTATACCTCCATTTCTTCTATGCCTCCATCTTACCTCTCCTGTTCCCCTGATCCATTCCTCTTCCATTCCCTTCAGAAGAGTAGGCCTCTCTGGTATATCAACCAACATGGAGAAACAAGTTACAATAAGACTAGGCATAAGCCTGATTTCTTAAACATTTTGGACACTTGCTCACAATGGTACCTCTTACAGTGAGTTGTGTTGCTATGGGATTATACTCTTGTACATTGTAGCTATTTGTCCCTCCTACTGGTTGAATAAAATGCTGATTGACCAGAAGGCAGACAGGAAGTGTGGGTAGGGCTACTAGACTAAGAAAACTCTGGGAAGAAAAAGAACAGAGAGGAAATGCCAGGAGATTAAGAGGAAAGAAGAAGTGAATGCTGCTTTTAGAAAAGGTACTAAGACACATGGCTAAACAAGATAAGAATGATGGGTTGAGTTAATATACTTGAGCCATACAAAACAGCATGTAATTAATATAAGACTTTGTGTGATTATTTGTGGCTAAGCAGCAGCAGTGGGGCCATGAGTGGGTCCAAACCTTTGGGCTAGGCCAGAAAGGCTGGGCCAGAAACTCAATACTACATGATGTCTTTCAAGCTCAGTCATCAGTAAAGAAAATATCTCACAGACATGTCTATCTGCTAAGCGAGTGAAGGAAATTTCTAAATTGCGGTTCCTTCTTTCAAAATGACTTCAGCTAGTATCTGGTTGACAAAAAAACTCAAATTATTTTTATGAAATTATCGCCCTTGTAATTCTTACCCAAGTCAAAATATTGAAATTGTCAGACATCCAGAGAATCCTCATGGAATTCTTTCCAATCACATCCACCTTTCTCCATAAACACAAATGTGATCTAATGTTCGAAGATTTCATTGTGTGTTAGTTTTCTGTTTCCAGTGTGTATTCCAATGCACTATAGCTTATTCTTACTTGATTTATTTGATATGGTTTTAGAACCTCTCGTACTATATACATTTTAGTTCTGTTTTTTCTTCTCTGAATATTTTTTCTCCCATTTTCTAGTCTGATTTTTGCCTGTGGCACACTCTGTAAAATGTAATATTTCTAATCACTTTTGTATTTTATTCAAAATTACACACAAATTTAGAAGATTGACTACCTCATGCTTAATTCTATTTTTGGTAAGGATGATGGTAGTATTGTAGCCATCTGTTGTGTACATACATCACAATTTCTACATCAAATCTTCTGTTCCTAGATACTTAGATTAGTTGTATAGTTAATGTGTATAGTCTTGCAAACAAAAGTATTTTTTCTATCTTTTTTTGTCATATTATCTCTGCTACTTAGTACTGCTAAGCTGTCAGCTTATGGGATGTTACAATGAAGTTCTGTTTTGTATTTTTAATTTCTTTATGATGTTTTTCATCCCATATGTGTTGGAGTGTGTGTCCTTTAGTTTGCCACTTCTTACTGTGTATGTTTGCTTTTATATCAGTCCTCTAGTACATTGTGTTCACTTGGATATAATCAACAAAGAAAGTCTACTGCAGTCAGAACTATGATGGTTTGATACCAATAAATCCCAGGGTTAGCTGACAAGAAATATAGTGAACTCTTAACTTGTGTCTCTTATAAAGTTTAGAAACAAGGTATACTAGACTCATAACTCCAAAAACCAGAACATTTAAGTAGGAAAATGAAGGGGAGAATAATATAGAGGTTGTGAAGGAATAGATTGAGAATGAGAATGAAAGTAACTGCATTAGAGGTGTGAAAGTCGGCAGGAAAATGCATAGTTGGTTGAAAAAGGAAAGAGCAGACACAGGAGAGATGCCTCTGCAGGCAATGCTCCCTATATTCCATTTTACATCAGGTTTTATTTTTAATTCTGCTTATACTTCCTGGTGCCTCTTTACTCCTCAAATTGTGTATTTTGGATTTTTACCTTACTCTATTTGCTCCTTTTCATTACAGATCTATATAAGACTGAACGCTAATAACTGGCTAGGTTGCTTTGGAATGTCTTCTGCCAAAGCTGAAATCCCATAAATTATCACCTTAACCTCAGGCATATTTTTCATCCAAATAACATAATTATTCAAAATTCACATCACCATTAGTACACTGCTGTTCATGTTCCTACTAGTATTGTCCATTAAGCTCCACTTAAAAGTATTCTACTACTTTCATAAACCCGAAGTCCCAAAGTTCATATTTCCCTAAACAAAAGCCTTTTCATAGTTATGTCTCAGTCTTTGGTACCAACTTCTGTCTTAGGGTTTTATTTCTGTGAACAGATGCCTTGACCTTGGCAATTCTTAAAAATGAAAACATTTCATTGTAGCTGGCATAAACTTCAGAGGTTTAGTATTTTATTATGGCAGGAAGCATGGTAGGGTGCAGGCAGAAGTGGTATTGGAGAGTGTGGTGGGATTCAGGTGTCAGCTGATCAGGCAAAAAACAGCTTTCCGGGGTCGCAGCAGTCCCTTATCAATCGGGTTGGCCACGCCCCCTTCAGGGGCCAGGTACCCTGGTAAGCGTCTTTGGACCTTATCAGCTGACACCTGAATCCCACCACATCTCCCCCTTTTGTCTAACAATTATCAACTGACACCTGAATCCCACCACAGGAGAGGTAGCTGAGAGTTCTGCATCTGAATCCACAGGAAGAGAAAAAGCCTGGGCCTACCTAGCTCTAGCATCTGAAACTGAAAAACCCACTCCCAGTGACACACTCCTTCCAACAAGGCCATACCTACTCCAACCAGGTCATACCTCCAATCATGCCACTTTATGAGTATAGGGGGGATATTTTTATTTAAACCACCACAGGTCATATTTGACTGCTGACAGAGGATAAGTCATGCCCCAGTGGGTAACTCCACACTCATAAAATAGTCATTTGGTGCAGCAGGTTATAAAAAGAAGACATGAAGTTGGGAATGTGCTAACTTGCTGGTGTGTGTCCTTAGGAAGTTGAAGAGGAGGGCCTACAGTCTGTATTTTATTTAGTAAGGAAACTGTATTGAGTTCTATCAGAACACCCCCGTGGTTTGTACAGATCTACCCTAAGATAATTAGGGTAGGAAATGCTGAGACTCTTTGGGTTTCAAATTCTTACTCCACCTCTCCTGAGTCAGTGTATTTTGGAATTTGTTGCTACAAGCCAGAACCATGCTCCATGCTCCAAGTGCCATGTCCCATTGGCAGTCTTCTAAGAGTTGGGAATGATTTCTTACTCTGTGGGGTAATATCACAGGATATTGTGTAATCGTATGTGGCATAGATTTTCTGCTTTTGTGTCTTTTACACTTTCTCTGAACCTGTGTCTATGTTCTACTGAGATCTTTTCCTAAGAGCTTTTCAGATGCCTTAGCAGGATGGATAGTACAGCTACTTGTATATCCTTAATCAAAGAATGGCCATCTTCTATTGTAGAAAGTTAATTGTTCAACCTTTTGTTTATTCATCCACTGGAAGATAAACATTTGGATGATTTATAGATTTCTCTATTGTGAAGAACTCTAAGAACAAATATGCACAAGATTTTGTGTACTTTTTAAAAATACATTCTTTAAGGGGTCCACATAGGGTTGGAATTGCTGGGTCATAACATGTCAGGCCCATTAATATTTGAAGAAATTATTAAAGTGATTTTGAAGTGTCTTTATCATATTCTAATTTATTACATATTTTATTGTTTAATAATTATATATACATATTGCATATTTTCATTGTACTCCACATTTTCTCATCTCCAAACCCTGATATCACCCCTACCACTTTCCATCCCAATTTTATGAATGTTTTATCTCTCTCTCTCTTTACTAAGCTCTCTGGCTATGCTTAATTCTTTATGCTTGTGCATACTTTAAGACCATCTCCTAGAATAGTGATTCTCAATCTTACTGCAGAAAAATCTATGCTGCAACCACTTTATACAGTTCCTCATGTTGTGGTGACTCCCAACCACAAAATTATTTTTGCTGCTACTTCACAACTATAATTTTATACTGTTATGAATCATAATATAAATACTTTTGTAGACAGATGGTTGCCAATAGGGTCATGACACACAGGCTGTGAATCACTATATGAGAGCTCAGTCAACTTCTCAGGGGCTGCATCCCTGAGGAAATCTGACTGTTCTTTCTCCAGAAGCAATTAGTTGCCAATATTCCCTCAGCTAAGAGTTGTAGCTCATGAGGTCTTTTCAAATTATGCTAGGGTTTTTATGTAACATTAGTTTGTGAAGGACTTTGTGCATGGAGTCAAGCTACTATGAACACATATGTGCTTTGACCTTGTCATGTCTGGCAAATACCCTCACTCTTTGCAGATATCCAGTATCTTTGGCTCTTAAGGTCATTTTTGTCCCATATAGTTGTTTGGAAAAAAAAAGGGGGGCCCTGAAAGTAGCAGCACTATTAGGAAGATGGCCTTGTTGAAGAAAATATGTCACTAAGAGGTTGGACTGTGGAGTTCTTTTCTCAAGCTCCACTCAGTGTGACATTCAGTTGACTTTCCTGTTGCCTCTGGATCAAGATGTAAAACTCTAAGCTACAGCACCACATCTGCATGCACACTACCATGCTGCCTGCTGTGATGATAATGGACTGAACCTCTGAAACTGTAAGTGAGCCATCCCCACTAAATGTTTTCTTTATAATAATTTACATGGTCATGATATCTCTTCACAGCAATAGAAAAAACCCTAAGACATTCTATCTTTCATGATGATCTTTGAGCCTTAGAGGTGGGGTATGTGATAAAGTATTCTGTTGTCATTAGAGCATTATATTTAACAATGCTTCTTCAAATATCTTATTTTTGTTTTTTTATTATTTTTAAATAAAAATGTCTTTTTTATACATGTATCCCCTGCCCCTCCCTTCATTCCTCCCAATCCCTCCCATTCACCCTTCAGCCTTCTCCATCCCCTTCCCCACATCCCCTCTCCCCAAAGGGCAAGAAGTCCCAAGGTGGGACTCATCCCAAAGTCAAGACTAGGTTAGGTGTTCTTCTGCAGGGAACGGGCTTCAAGGTTTTTGCAGCATGCTTCTGAGTCAGGCTTGTTTATTTAAAGCTGGGATAATTAATTCTTTTAAAATTTAATCTATGTGCACGAGTACTTTAGCTGTGTATGTTTGTATACCACATGCATGAACTGCCCACAGGTGCCAGAAGAGGGCACTGCAGTCCCTGGAACTAGAATTATAGATGGTTGGTTGTACAGTGGCTGTGTAGGTGCTGGTAATCAGACTCGCCTAGAAGAGATGAAGCTGCTTTTAACCTTTTGAGTTACCTTTTCAACCCTTCACTTTTCTTTTTCGCATCCTTTTATCTACTCTATTGCTTTATGTTTTTCAAACACTATATTGAATTAAAATGTTAATAGGAGACAACCTGGCCACATTCCTGGTTTTACAGGAATTATTTTTACTTTCTCTCAAAGTAGTATATTTCGTCTATGGGTCTACTGTAGATAGCCTGTATTATATTTAGGTATGTTCTTTGTACTACTGGTTTTCTGACAGCATTTGTCATGAAGGGGTGCTAAAATCTTACCAATAAGTCCCTCTTCAAATATTCAAATGACTATGTAATGGTTAATCCTTATTATGTTTATTTAATACATATTGAATTAAATGCTGTAAACCACCCTTACAACACTCTGGAATGAATGAAACCTATTTATGATACATTTACTTTAAAAGTGTGTTTTTGCTTGTTTTGTTTTTCTACTTTTAATTTTATCTTTGTAATTAATATATTTTCATTTATTTTATATACAGATAACCGTTTTTCCTCTGTCCTCTCCTCTTGTTCCCTCCCACAACTCCAATCTACCCTCTTCCCCATCCACTTTTCCACAATCTCCATTTAGAAAGGGGCAGGCTCTCCCTTTGTTCAAGGTTCAGGCTTAAACAAAGTATAACCAATCACAATGAGGTAGGACCTTGCTCATTCCCCAGCATTAAGGCTGGGCAAGGTAATCCAGTATGGGGAACAAGTTCCCCCAAACCAGCTAAGTGCCAAGGACAGGTCCTGATCTCACTGCTAGGGGCCTTAAAAACAGGCCAAGCTACACAACTGTTACACACATGAAGAGGGCCTAGGTTGTTCCCATGCAGGATCCCTAACTCTTGGTTCAGCTGTCTCTCTAGGTTCTCTCATCATGACCTTGATTAACTCTAGGTCATTCAATCCCTCCTCCCTTTCTTCAGAACTCTAGAGCGTGGCCTAGTGCTTGGCTGTGGACCTCTGCATCTGCTTTCATCAGTTACTGGATAAAGGTTCTCTGATGACAATTATGGTAGTGGCCAATTTGATTATAGTAGATAGCGAGTTTGGGCACCCTCTCTACTATTGCTAGGAGTCTTAGCTGGGGTCTTTCTTGTGGATTCCTGGGAATCTGCCAGTTTTCTGCCTAACCTCCAAATGGTCTCCACTATCAAGATATCTCTCTTTTATTACTTCCCCTCTGTTCCTTCCCCCAACCTGCCTCCTGAGCCTACCCTGCCCAACCTGCGTGGGTATTTGTACATCTAATTTCTTGAATTATTTATAAATTTTGGAGAACAGCTCTCTTTCAGATATGGGGATGGTGAAAATTGTTTTCCATTCTAAGGCTACCATATTGTCTTAGTGACAGTGTCCTTTGCCTTACAGAAGCGTCTCAGTTTCAGTAGGTACTATTTACTGTTTCTCTGTGTCTGTGCTACTGGTGTTATATATAGGAAGTGGTTTCCTGTGACAATATGTTCAAGGCTACTTTCCACTTTCACTTCTATAAGGTTTAATGCAACTGGATTTACTTTGAGGCTTTTGATCCACTTGGACTTGAGTTTTATGCAGGGCAATAGATATGTATTTATTTGCATTCTTTTACATGCTGAGATCCAGTTATGCCATCACCATTTATTGAAGATGGTTTCCTTTTTTCCATTGTATAATCTTAACTTATTTGTCAAAGATCAGGGGTTCACAAATGTATAAATTTATGTCAGGATTCTTGCTTTAATTTTATTGATTCAGGTGTCTATCCTATATCAATACCAAGCTGGTTTTATTACTATAGTTCTATAGTAGAGCTTTAACTCAGAGATGGTAATTAAAAGGATTTTCAGCACATAGTAGCTACCTGGTAAATGTGCTAACCAAACATGGTGCCACCAGAGTACACTACATGCAGAGAACATCTTCCTTTCATCCATATGCATGGCCAGACATGGCCACATAAACTGCACACTATCTGGGCATACCCCTTTCATCCATATGCATGATAAGGCATGGCTATGTAAACCTGCTTTCACCTGTGTGCCTATAAGGGAAAAGCCAAGCATGGCCCATTATTTTTAAAAAAATTTTTCATTAAAAACATGTCGTCTCCATCAATGTATCCCTCTACTTACCCTCTCCTCCCCCTCCCAACCCTTCCCAACCCCTCCCAGCCAGCCCTCAGCCTCACGCCTCCCCCAAAGAGGCAAGAAGTCCCAAGGTGGGCCAGTCTAGCAGGGCACATCCACTCCAGGCACATCTGATTCACTCATCTCAAAGTCAATGCTGGGCTGGGTGTTCTTCTATAGGGAGTAGGCTCCAAGATGCCAACCCATAAACAGGAGCACAGTCTGATCCCACCCCTTATGACTCCACACACTCATAGCAGCCAAAAATCACCCACCCCCAGAGGGCCCAGCTTCCCCTCATGATGGATCTCCAGTGGCAATTCCTGAATTAGTGAGCTCCCCAGAACTCTAGTCAGCCATCACCATGAGAACCTTCCTCATAATCCCTATTCTCTTGCTCATACAGACTCTCCTCCCCTGCTTTCAGCTGCACCAGGAGCTCTGTCTAGTGCTCAGCCATGGATCTTGGCTTCCATCTCCATTCCCTGATGGATGTAGGCTCTGAAATGATACCTAGAGTGTTTACTCATTTGATTATAGGGGAAGCCCTATTTAGGCACCCTCTCCACCATTGCTTGGAGACTTGGCCAGGGACAACCTGTGAGTTCCTGGACATTTCCCTAGCACCCAGTCTCTTTCCAACCTTGCATTGGCTTCCTCTATTGAGATATCCATCTCCCTCTTTGCTCATCTCACAACAATCTCCTTCTTTCAAGATTTGTTCCCAACTCTTCTTGGTTGCAACCCATTATGACTCCAATTTGCTAAGGTGATCTTCTCTATTTTATCTTCATAGGGGAATCTCTGGATGTCTCTCTTAAGTTCTGTCTAATCCCAAGCTGTTCAGGGGTTGTGGTTTGCAGCTTGACTATTCTTTGCCTTTTGTCTAAAATCCACTCATGAGTTGAATATATTCCATGTCTCTATCTTTGTGCTATTGTGATACCTCACTCAGGAAGATATTCTCCAAATCCGTCCATTTGCCTGAAAAATTTAAATGCCATTTTTTTTTTACTGCTAAGTAGTATTCCATTGTGTAGAGGTACAACAGTTTGTTAATCCACTCTTCAGTTGAGGGGCAACTAGTTTGTTTCCAGGTTACTGCTACTGTGAACTCTGAACATAGCTGAGATAATGCCTTTGGGGTATGGATGTGCATCCTTTGGGTATATGCTCAATAGTAGTATTGCTGGATCCTTAGGGAGATTGATTCCCAGTTTTCTGAGAAATAGCCATACTGCATTCCAGAATGTCTGTACAGGTTTACACTCCCAACAGCAATGGAGGAGTGTTCCCCTTGTTCTGTATCCTCTCCAGCATAGGCTTCTGTCATCTAAGTTTTTGATCTTAGCCATTCTGACAGGTGTAAGGAGGTATCTCAAAGTTGTTTTGATTTTCATTTCTCTGATGCCTAAAGATGCCCAGCAATTTTTAAGTGCCTTCAGCCATTTGTAATTATTATGTTGAGAATTCCCTTTTTAGCTCTGAACCCCATTTAAAAAATGGGTTATTTAGGTCTTCGGGCTCTAGTTTCTTGAGTTCTCTATGCAAATAGATCCAAACCTATCACCCTTTACAAAACTCACATCCAAGTGTATAAAAAAAACCTCAGCATAATCCCAGTTACACTGAACTTGACAGAAAAGAAAGTGGGAAATACCCTCCAATGCATTGGCACAAGTGATGACTTCCAAATATAACACCAGTAACACAGACACTAAGAACAACAATCAATAAGTGGGACTTCCTGAAACTGAGAAGCTTCTGTAAGGAAAAGGAAACCATCAGTAAGACAAAAACGACAGCCTAGAGAATGGGAAAGATCTTCACCATCCTACATCAGACAGATGACTGATCTTGAAAATATATAGAGAACCCATTCTCTTTTTTTCTCTGCATCTGTCCTGCAACCTTCTTAAATAAACTCTAGTCTGGGTTACTGCTAGTGTGGTTTGTTCCCTACATGCATTGACAACAGAAGTACTTTCAGAAGTTCCTTTATTGTGCAAGATTGTTTTAGCTGTCTTAGGTTTTTGTTTTTCTATATGAAGTTTAGCATTGTTCTTTCAAGGTCTTTGAAGAATTGTGTTGAGATTTTGATGGAGATTGCATTGAATCTGTGAATTGATGTTGTTAAGATTGCCATTTTTATTAAGTTGGCCCTACATATCCATGAGTATGGGAGATCTTTTCATTTTCTGGTATATTCTTCAAAAATTTACATTTCTTGTCATGCAGGTCTTTTGCTTGTTAGACTAGAGTTACCCCATGATATTTCATATTATCTGTGTCTATTGCAAAAAAATTGTTTCTCTGATTTCTTTCTCATCCAATTTATAATTTATATATAGAAGAGCTGCTGATATTTTAAATTAATATTGCAGCCCACCACATTACTGAAGGTGTTTATCAGCTGTAGGATTTCCCAGGAAGAATTTTTGGGAATATAATTATATCACCTGCAAATAGTGAAAGTTTGACTTCATCCTTTTAAATTTGCATCCCCTTGATTTTTTTGTTGTCTTATTGCTTTAGCTAGAACTTTAAGTAATATAATGAGTAAAAATGGAGAGAGTAGACAGCCTTGTAATGTTTCTGATTTTAGTGGAATCGCTTTGGCTTTCTCTCTGTTTAATTTAGTGTTTGCTGTAGGCTTGCTATAAATTGCCTTTATTATGTTGATGTGTATTCTTTTAATCTCTGATTTTTCTAAAAACTTTATCATGAAGTGGTATTGAATTATGTCAAAGAATTTTTAGCATCAAGTGAGATGATCATGGGGTTGTTTCTGAAGTTTGTGTATATGGTGGATTACATTGACAGATTTCCATATGTTGAACCATACTTGCATCTCTGGGATGAAGCCTACCTAATCATGGTGTGTTACAATGTGTAGTTTCTTGGTCCCGGGCAGCCAGAGGCCCAGACCCACAGACTTGCAGGCCCAGATCCCTTAGCAGCCCGCTGCTGCTCAGGCCCCAGAAATGACTCAGACACTTATATTAACTTCATGCTGTTTGGCCTATGGCTCAGGCACATTGTTAGCTAGCTCTTACTTCTTAACTCAACCCATTTTCATTAATCTATTTTGCCACATGGCCCGTGGCTCACCTGTGTTCCTTATATGCTTGCTTCTTCTTGGGCGTCTGGTTCAGTCTGTCTCTCCTTACATGTTGAACCTTTGGGCTTCTGGTTCCTTCTCTCTCTGACTCCGCCCTGCTCCTTCTACCTATTCTGATTCCTCCTCCTACTTTTTTCTATGGTGCCTGTCATGGTCCAAAAAAGTTCCTTTATTTAAAGATTGCTATTCACAGCATACAGAAAGACATTCCCACATCAATGGTGGATGGTTTTTTTTTTTTTTTTTTTTTTTTTTTGGTATGTGTTCTTAGATTTGGGTTGTCAGTATTTTATTGAATACTTTTGCATCAAATTTAGGAAGGAGATTGATCTGTAATTCTCAAATTTATGTCTTTATGTAGTTTGGGTGTCAGGTTAACTGTAGCCTCATAAAAAGAATTCGAAAATATTCCTTCTGTTTCTATTGGGGGCAACAATTTGAGTATTGGTATTAGCTGTTCTTTAAAACTCTTTTAGAATTCTACACTTAAACCATCTGATTCTGGGTTTTTTTTTTTATATTTGGAGACTTTTAATTACTGTTTCTTTTCCTTAGAGGTTATAAGTCTATTTAAATTGTTTATCTGCTCTTGATTTAATTTTGGTATGTGGTACACATCAATAAAATTTTCCATTTTGTTTAGATTTTTCCAGTTTTGAGGAATACAGGTTCTTGATATATGAGCTAATGATTCTCTGGATTGCCTCAATGTCTGTTGTTGTGTCCCACTTTTCATTTTTTATTTTATTAATTTGAATATTTTATCCTGCCTTTTGGTTCATTTAGATAAAGATTTGTCTCTCTTGTTGATTTTCTCAAAGAACCAACTTTTTGTCTTATTGATTCTTTGTATTGTTTAATTTTTGTCTGTTTGTTTCTATTTTGTGGATGTCATCCCTGAGTTTGATTATTTCCTGCTCTCTACTCCTTCTGGATGAGTATGTTCCTTTTTGTTCTCAAACTCTAAGGTGTGCTACTAAAGTCACTAATGTGAGATGTCTCCAATCTTATTATATAGCCACTTAGTGCTATGAACTTTTTCTTTGCACTACTTTCATAGTGTCCCATCATGTGCATTCATTTTCATTGAAATCTAGGAGGTCTTTATTCTTTGTTTCTTCCTTGACCCAGTGGTAATTTAGTTGAGAGCTGTCCAGTTTGCATGCATTTGTAGGTTTCCTGTAGTTTGTGTTGCTGCTGAGTTTTAACTTTAAGCCATGGTAATCTGAGATAAGATATAGAGAGTTATTTCAATTACTTTTTGTATCTGTTAAGATTTTCCTTGTTTCTTAACATTTTTAATTTTATGTAAGGTACCATGAGGTGCTAAGATGGTATAGTCTTTAAGTTTGAGTGAAATGTTCTTTACATGTCAGTGTTGCTTAATCTTATTTACAAGTATTATATTGAGGATTTTGTGTATAGTTCAAGGAAATTGGCCTGTAGTTTTTGCTGATGCTATTGTTTTGACATTAGCTTGATTTAGAATCATGCTAACATTGAGTTTGTAGAATAAGTTTTGAAGATTTCTTTCATTTTTTCACATTGTTATTCTTTTTAGAACATTGTTACTTGTTTTTGAAAGGACTTGAACACTTACCACATTTGTGCTTCTAGGTGTTTTACCTCACTCAGGATGATTTTTATGCATCCATTTGCCTGCAAATTTCATGATGTCATTTTTTAAAAACAGCTCAAATACACTCCATTGTATAAATATACCACATTTTTTTTATTCTTCAGTTGAAGGATAAATCTAAATTGTTTCAGATTTCTGACTATTATGAATAAAGCTGCAGTGAACATAGTTGAGGACCTATCATGGTATGTATTCACTTATAGGTGGATATTAGCTATTAAGTAAATAACAATCAAGTTACAATCCACAGAGAGTATTAAGTAAATAACAATCAAGTTACAATCCACAGACACAGAGAGTTTAGATAAAGAAGAAGTCACTAGTGGGAATGGAGGGGCCTTACCTTGTAAAGCTAAATAGAATAAATTTGGTGTCCAGGACTTTGGGCAGGTAGGTATGGGAGTGAGAAGGATCAAGTATTAGAGAAGAATAGAGGGAAAGAGTTCAGGGAGAGACAGCTGGATTTAGTGGGCATTTCTGAAGACGGTATGGAAATCCAGTGAAATAGAAAGTTCCTGGAATCTGAGGGTTGCCATAGTGAGGACTCCTACTAGTGGAGAATGTAGAGTCCACTGGTCATTTTTTTTAGCCAGGCAAGGCTTCCATTGGTGGGACTCACTTATATTTGGTTGAAGTGTTTGCTGAAGACTTCCCATACATCCCCCTAAATAACCCAGGGTGATGCTAAGACAGAAGGTTGGTCTTGGAAAATGGACAGCAGTGCTAAGGACAACATCAACACTTCACATTGAACATATAGAGGTTGAGCTGGTACCTTCATGGAGCCTCCACCTTTCTGTTTTAAACTCTTTGGAAACTTTACCTTTCTATTCTAATCTCTTTTGTGTCAAAAGGTACTATTCAGGCTAGAACAAACACTTGCAACCTATAATCTGTCCCAAATGTGTGATGTACTGGAGCTATGGGGCACAAAACTTGTGGAAGTGGGCAACCAATGTTTGGCTTAACTTGAGGCCCATGTTACAGGAGGTAATCTGTGCCCTATACCGCCTGGATGACAAGGAACTAAAGACTTGGTGTCCTAGAGACTAAGGGTAGAACCAAATACAACTGGCAAAAAAATCAGTGATATTATTCCTAATGTTATCCTGCTTTACTCATAGATCAGTGTTTTGTCTAGAGTTGTTATTAGAGAGGCTTTCAGGGTGTAGTAGGAGGTCTCTGGCCTGGACTTTTGAGCCTAGCCTCAAGGTTTGGGACCCACAGACCTGCAGTCCCTCATTCCCACAGTCCCACAGTCCCACAGTGACACACAGATGCTTTCAATAGTTTTAAGCTGATCAGCCTAAGGCTCAGGCATATAACCTACTAGCTCTCTACCCTTAATCTAACCCATTACTCTTATCCTGTTCAGCCATTCGGCTCGGTACCTTTCCTTAGAGCAGCATAGTTGTCCTCTGCTTCTTTTGGCTTCTCTCTAGCATTCTTCTCTGTGCTTCCTGTTCTCAGAATTTTCTTAGTCTGGTAGCCCCGCCCATACTTCCTTCCTGCCTTTGGCCAATCAGTGCTTTTTATTAAACCAGTGGGTGGGACAATTATTTACAATGGAAAAACACAATCTTCTACACTCTGGCAGCAGATTGGAGCAGATGCAGAGACCCACAGCCAGAAATTATGTGGAGAATGTAAATTGGAGATTTCTATTAGATCCTCTTCTTGGATATTGGAAACCCTGTGGAAGATGGGGAGGAAGGATTGTATTATTCACAGGGAATGGAGGTATACCAGGAGAACATAACCCACCAAACCAATGAAACTTGGTCTGAAGCCTTTCACAGAGTCTGAAGGAGCAAGAACATGGCTTACATGGATCTGCACCAGGTCTTCTGCATATATGTAGTGACCAATGGATTTATGTTTTTTATGTAACTCCTAACAGTAGTGTGAGTATATCTTTGACTCCTTTACCTGCTCCTGGGATTCTTTTCCTCTTACTGTGTTGCCTTGTCCAACTTCAATATGTGGGCTTTTACCTTTTATTATTGTGTTTTGTTTTCCCTGTTTGGCTGTCATTTCTTGGAGGGCTAGTTGTTTCTGATGAGAAAATGAAGGGGTAGTTGACCTATGGGAGAGGAGAAGTGCTGGGGTGGAGCAGGGGAGCTGGGAGAACTGGAGGGACAAGAAATTGTGCTTGAGATGTATTGTGTGAGAAAATCTATTGTCAATTAAATATAAAAGAAATACCTTGGATACTTCAAGATTAGATTCATTTGGTTCTTGTTTGTCCCCATTAGGTTAAATTCTATAACTGCCTTAATTTTCTATACCATAAATAATAGATAATTGTAAATATCTTCCTGATTCAATTTTAGTAAGCCATAATGTATATATTTATCTACTTAAAATGCTCAGTGTCGTATATGTTTTCCAAACATCTCCAAGTGGTTCTATGGATTTTAGTAGTTATGTTATAATGCCTCCTTTATTCTTTTAATTTTATTAATTTATCTCATATCCATTTATTTATATTTTGACTAGGTTTTTATCAAACTTATTCATCATTTAATTAAGCAATATTCATTTTATCGATTGTTTGTATTGTTCTTTTCATTAATTTCAACTCAAAACTGATTTTTTAGTTGTGTTTCTCTTTTCTAGTTTTTCTATAAAACCTTGACATGTACCATTAGATTTTGACTATGCTTCATATATAGGTAATTATAATTCCTCTCTCATATAACCCCTGCTGCCACTGTATGTCATATTAAGTATGTCATGCTATTAGGGAATTTAGTTTAACAATATCTATGGGGTCAACCTTTAAAACCAAGGACTTCCTTGGTAGGTCTTTTTTGTTTCTACACAATCACGCTGTCAACTGTTGTTTTGGTCTCTTTCAAAATCTTACTATCCCATAGCACAGTATATGATGAGATGTTTTCTGAGGAATTCTATATATGTCACAAGAAGAACAAATACTGTACGTGCCACATTCTACCATTAAACACTCTTTGTTTGGTCTTCTAGAGAAAAACGATGCTTTGTTATCTCTACCAGTTCTTAAGGAAATAGATTTCTTTCATATCTTTTCAAAACTACAATTACCAGATTCACATACACAGACTTCTGTCTCTTTGTCTTTTCTTTTCTGACTTTCCTTTCCCTCAAGATACCTTATTTTCTAGTGTCATTTGAAACTTCTTCCCTTTGGATAGCTTTCAAAGTAACAAAATTATGGGTCTGGCCTAGCACTGGACTTTACATGATACGAAGCTGACTGGACTTTCCATGCTACAATACTAACTTGTCAAGCTAGATGAGTACACTATTGCATGGGTTGAATGGCTATAACAAGCTAATAAATTACTTTATTATTGAATTTATGGCCTGTTGTATTGAAGGGAGTACAATGCTTGGTATTATAAAGCTAGCCAAAATCCAGTATCTAGAAAGTCATACGAATTATGGTGGAACCTACTAATGTTTTTTCTAAATATTTATGCTTATACCAATAGACTTGAAAACATTGTCAGAGTTGTCAGAGATGTTTAATTTTCCAGTGTGCAGTGTTAATATATATTATTATATATGTATATAATATATATGTGTATATATATGTATATATATATATAAACTGTTTATTGTGCTGAGAATATAGTTGTGAATAAACATCTCTAAATGAAACCTCTCTAGTCAAGACTAAAGGAACATTTTTGAAAAGGAGGAGGAAAGAGTATAAGAGCTGGATGTTGGAGAAATCTCTTGTGAAATTCTGACTTATGCACATGGTTATCATATTCATTAAACACATAGAAGCTGTGGCTAAATGCAAAAGACCTACACAAGTTCAAGCCTGCCAAGGCATGGATGGGGATGAGCTACCTGAGATATACCCCTAACTGAGGTGCAAGTATCTGTCAGTCTTTAGGGTTTACCCACTATGACGTTGCCCATGCTCCAGTGGATGGTCCCAGACATCTGCACTTAATGAGACCACAAGTCTCAATAAAGTGACCTGAAATTTGGGAGGGGGCCATGTTTGCTGTCATCTGATAGTTAGTTGGAGGGAAGAAATAGGAATAGATATATTTCATTGCATACATATTTTAAATTCTTAAAGAATTAAGTAAAAGGAAAAATTTTAATAGAAAATATTTCTCACTCAGGTCATATTCTGAGAATGTACTCAACAAGCCTATTAGAATCACAAATTTAAAGTATAAAATTAATATAAATGGTTGAGTTCCATACTTGTCACTAACAATAGCTGTTATAAGTAAAATTGAGAAAATCAAATATGTGTCTGACCATTATTGTTATCTGTGCCAGCATGTGTTACATTTGCAGTTCAGAATACATATCAGAATTGTTCTCAAATTATACTGTATTGTGAAAATAGAATGTTCAAAATTACAAGTGTATCATTGAAAACAATCTGAACTTAAGATCTGCATTCTGACATTTCATTTAGCATGTTAAAAGTGTGCAGTGACATTTAAAATGAACACAATAATTTCTGCACTTCTCAATTACAAAATACTTAGGTCTGTTTTTACCTAGAGTAACTTAATATATATTTGTAAGTCTTCTTCAATTATAAAGAAAATCTGAAGCTTTACCAGAGACCGTACCAACTACCAGAAGTCTAAGTAGGTCACCTGCCTGCTGAATTCCCTGACTCTTACTCCTGATTATGAACAATCTTATCTCCAGTCCAACACTGTCCAGATTGCCATTTCCTAGCCCCAACTGGAAAAGAGACTCCTTGCCATACCATAGACCATACTGGCCACCAGATGTTCAGCTAGGTCACCTCTCACATTCTCTCACTTTCTTCAAGCCTCCTTCCCAATTACCTAATTCAAACTACCTCCACGTCACAACATCTTAGCTCCCAACTCAAGTGGATACTCTCTGCTTGACCAGAAGCTGTGTTGCCACAAGAATTTGGGCCCTCACCTCAAGTTCTTGTGTAGTGTTGGGGCTTCATGGGCTTTTCCCTGTCCAGTGTAGCATGTCCGTTGGTGTCATCCTTGTCAGCTCAGTTTTGGGCAGTCTTGGTGAAACTTTATGGGTGTAATTTCTAACATTACTAGAAGATGCAATCCCATAACAAACTCCTGATCTTCTGGCTCGTAGAATCCTTTTGCTCCCTCTTCCTTACCGTTTTGTGAGCCACAGATAGACATATTTAAAGGGGTTGCATCTTCCATTCCCTTCCAGTCATAGTCTAGTTTCCTCCTATATTAAAATTCCAAGAGTTTGTGCTAGCGCTTTCTTCTGGGATCAAACTAAGTCTCTGGCAAGGATGTCTTTCCATATGCTATGAATAAAGGAACTGCCTTGGCCTGTGGCAGGCATCTTAGAAGAAGGCAGGAAAAGCAGAGCACAGATAGGGAAGGAGGGCGGAGTCAAGAGGGACATGATTCAGCTGCCCGAGAATCAACATGTAAAAGTAACAGAGGTGAGCCACAGGCCAAGTAGCAAGACAGATTAATGGAAATGGGTTGAATTAAGATGCAGGAACCAGTTAGCAATATGCCTGAACCATAGGATAAGCAGAATGTAATTAATATAAGCATCTGAGTCATTTTGGGGGGGGGGGATCGGGTACAGGCAGGTCTGAAATGTCTTACAAGTGTAGACTAGTTTTCTTCTGTATTTAAATCCCAAGAGTCTATACTGGGAATTTATTTTGGGATCAAATTATGTCTATGGCAACCTTCCTGTCTGCCTCTTATTTCCTCCAGGTTTTATTCTCTTCCTGTTTTTTTTTTTTTTTTTTTGTTTTGTTTTGTTTTTTTGTTTTTTTTTTTTTTTTTGTTTTTTAAAATGAAACCTTCCAGTGCTGGATTTCTTGAACTATTCTCCCTTTATGCATTTCTATTGTTTAAAAATTTTCATGTTCATTAAATATTTTATTATATCATTGAAATACTTATTTACATCTCATTGAAGCTCACAAAATGCTTCAAAACAGTTGCTTTAAATTTTTCTTCAGATATTGGGTCTTTATTGTGGAGTAGGCTTTAATTCAGATTTTTAAAAAATAGTTGCCTGTTCACACAAGTTCTGTGCCACCCAAACCTGACCCTGCGTGGGTAAACAAGAACTGGAAACTAGACAGTCCAGAGATGTAGTGTGAAACCAAACACTATTTATCTAAAAGTATTAATAAAATAACTCCTAATGTTACTCTGTATTCATAGAACAGTGCCTTATCTAGTCATCACTAGAGAGACTTCTTCCTGCACAGATGATACAATACAGAAACCCACAGCAAGACATCCCATACAGAGAAAGCCTAAATGGAAGGTCTCTGTCAAATCCCTCTCCGCAGAGCTCAGGAAATCTCACAGGAGATGAGGCAGGCAGATGGTAAGAGCCGGAGGAGATGGAAGGCACAAGGGGAATGAGGCCTCTGAATTAACTAAGGCACATATGAGCTTACAGAGGCTGAAGCGGCAAGCACAGGGTCTACGTGCCTCTACACCAGGTCCTCTGCATATATATTATAGCTTTTAACTTAGCATTTTTAATGGGATTATGATAACTAGTGTATCAGCTGACTCTTGTACTTGCTCTTGGCACCTTTCCCTCTTGTCCAGTTGCTTTGTCTAACTTTGATATGACAGTTTTGCTTCATTTCATTTTATTTTATTATATATATTATATATTATATATATATATATATATATATATATATATATATATATATATATATATAGTTGTCTTTCGTTGTATCCTAGAAGCCTGTTCTTTTCTAATGGGAGTAAATATGGAAGTGAGGAGATATGAGGAAGAACTGGGAGGAGAACAGGGAGGGCAAACTATTATTGAGTTATAGAGTACGAGAAAAAAAATCTATGCTTTTTAAAATACCTTTTTATTTATTCTTTGTGTCCTTCATTCACATCATGCATCTTGATCCCATTAATTTCCCTCTCCCTTCATATTCATCCTTTCCCCTTGCACCCCTTCAAAAAATTTAAGCGGAAAATCTCATTATGAAAGATGTAGTGTGAAACAGTGAACCATGAAGTAAGCCATTTTGTCTATATATTTTTACTTGCAAAGGTTTATTGTAAGGGTAGGCAACCATCGATTGGCATGAGGAGTTTGTGGAGCCTTGAGGGATGAGATCAGACTATGTTCCTGTGCGTGGGCTGGCACCTTGGAACCCACTACCTGCAGAGGAACATCTAACCCAGTCTTGACTTTGGGATGAGGAAATCAGACTTGCCCGGAGCATTTTGCCAGCAGGGGAATACGTGGATACAAGAGACGATTCTTAAATAAAAAATAATAAAATGAACATACAACAAAAAACCATTGTTTTGGTTTGATACCTCTGGATTCTGCTACACTATCAATGCTGGGTCCTCACTGGGACTCCTCGTAAATTTCTCATTGTTGCTTTGTGTCGTGGAGATCCTGTAGATGGGGTGGATGTTGGGGTCAGCCAACATTGGTCCTGGGATTGGGTAGTTGCAGGTTGGTCAGCCCACCAGCTCTTCCCCATCCTCACTACTAGAGTGACCTCTCCAGCATTGCCTTCCGCCAGCTTTCCATTTGCCTAATTAGTCAGTGCAGAGCTGTGACTGGAGTCCTCTTGATGACAGAGGCTACAAAGTCTTGGCTGCATTTGACTGAGTTAGCCTGCCATGGCCTCATGGTCTGGGGTAGAGCTGTTGCTGATATCCTTTTCCTGGTCAGGGAACAAGAATCTTTTCTTCTAATTTTTATGTTTAAAAGGTTTTTTCCATGTATACCCCTTCTAACCCTCCCTCCCCTCCTCTCAGTCCCTCCCAGTCCTCCCTAAGCCTCCTCCCACCCCTCCCCATCAATTTCCCAAGGAGGGCAAGGAGTCTCAAGGTGGGTTAGTACAGTCTGGTGTACTCATTTGAGGTAGGTACGATTCCCTCATCCCAGTTTTTAGGCTGAGTTAGGTGTTCCTCTGTAGGGAATGGGCTCCAAGATGCCATCTCATGCACAGGAACATAGACTGATCCTACTCCAAGAGGTTCCACATAGTGCCCATGCCACTTGACAGTCATCTACATTTGGATGACTTCCTTTCCCTGAAGATTTTCCAGTGGTTGTTTCTGATTCACTGAGCTCCCCAGAGCTCCAGCCAGCCTTTTCTTTAGGCCTCCTCCTCATGATTCCGATTCCTTTACTCATATGTATTCTCCTTTCTCTCTTCAGCTGGACAGTGAGTTCAACCTTGTACTTAGCTATGAATCTCTGCTTCCACCTCTGTTAAATTTTGGATGAAGGCTCTATAGTGACACTTAGGGTGGCCATTCATTTGATTGTAGGGAGTCTTGTTTAGGTGCCCAATCTACTCCATCCATCCACTATTGGTTGGAGTTCTCGCCGGGGACAACCTGTGGGTTCTGGGAGGTTTCCCTAGCACCGGGCCTCTTTCCAACCTTAGATTGGCTCTCTTTATCAAGATATCCATCTCTTTGTTTCTTCCTCTTTGTTGCTTCTCTCACTCAACCATCCCTTTGTCTCATGAATTGTTCCCACCTTTCCTTGGTTATGATGTCAATTTACTCAGGAGATTTCTCTTTTATCTTCCCAGAGGGATCCCTGAATGTCTTTCTTAAATTCCTCCTAATCCAAATCTGTTCAGGGATTGTGGTTTTCAGCCTGGATATTCTTTGTTTTTTGTTTAAAATTCACTTATGAGTGAGTACATACCATGTCTATTGTTTGGGGTCTGTGTTACCTCACTCAGGATGATATTCTCCAAATCCATCCATTTGCCTGCGAATTTTAGGATGTCATTTTTAGGAACATATTTTCAATAAAAATAAAAATATAAAATTTTCATCAGAGACTTTGCTGAAAATCCTGGGCACCCATCAAATATCGTTTCTATCTGTTTAACTTTTTGACCCCAGTTTTTGCTGTTAAAAACCCCAGATTTTGCCTTGAGACAACCATTAAGAAAACAGTTGTCTCAAAGTTCTGTTTTTAAAATTTCTTTGAGATTTTTAGTTTTATAAATTGTTCTTGTAGTCACATCTTCTCCTTCAACTCTTTTCAAATTTACCTTTCCCCCCTGCATTCAACTTTGTGTCCTTTTATTAAAAATACAGCTATAATAATCAATTCCTGCTGCCCAAATATTCTTAGATGAGTGTTCTTCAACTAGATTTGTGCTCTTCTACTGCAGACTGACAGACTTACCAGGGGATAACGTTTTAGAGAAATTTGCCTTAATATTTGTTCCTTGGAAAGTTGAGTTTCTCATTGAAGAAGTTTGTATTTATTATAGTTTTGACCTCTAGCTTGATTTGGGCTTGTCTTACCACTCTTCAGCACTAGATGGTAACCTATTCTAAGTTTGCTATGAATTTATGGTTGCTCAGATATTCTTTGATACAAGATAAGCAAAACTTTGCTTTCTCCCAAATTCATGATTGACAAGCTGTTTTGGATGGCCTAAGTGTGTATCCAAATGGATAGTCAATTTATGAAAGTTTTTCCTTTGTCTTGAATGCCTTATCTGCAATCAGTGACATGGAGGTGGGGATGAGTGGGTTCTACTTAACAGTGGACAGACTCTCTGGAGGAAATAGCCTCATGTTTCTAGATCATGACTATGGCTTCTAATGCTACAATTATGTACTTTAATCACCCATTGTATCCATAAATAATGGTACAACACTTGAATGGAACAAAGTCCACACCACTGTAGATTTCCTACTACTGAAAGGAAATCCTCATCATGCTTGAGAAAGTCTTAGGTCCCACAAAGAAGCTCTGTCCTGGTTAAGGGACCCTTAACTAAGTTCCAAGGCAATTATAGTCTAACTTCTGAGTCCTGCTTACCAGTAGCTAGAGTTTCCTGTATAATGCCAAAGACTGGAGAAGGCATGGAGCAGTTTCTTTGCTCCTTAGTAATTTATTTCCTCTTAGGATTAATCTCAAAATGTGTTCATGAGCATTTAGTATGTTGGGTTTTTTTTAAAATTTAGTTCCATGAAGTTTTTAATTTGTCTTCTTGACTTCTCAGCCATACTCTTAATCCAGCAGTACATTGTTTAAACTCCATGACTTTATGCACTTTTGGTAGAAATCTTTTTGCTATTTTTTATTTAAAATTTTATTGCATTCTTATAAGATAGGTTGTAGAGCTCTTTTAATTTTTTTTGTATTTGTCCATTTTTTTTTGTGTCCTAATATGTGGTCCATTTTGCAGAAGCTTCCATGAACAGTTGGATAGAATATGTATTCTTCAGCATTTGAGTTGAATTTTTGCCTTCATGACATGACTATCAGAAGATGGGAATGTTGAGATTACTTAGTATTCCTGAGTTGCACTTATATGGGGCCCCGAAGCCCAGGGTTATGTGCTCTACTATTTCAATTTTTCTCTTCTTTTTAATATTATATACTTTTATCACTCCTTCCTCTTCATTTCCTCCCAAACCTCTCACACACTCCTTCTTGCTCTATTTCAAATACATGAGTTCTTTTTACATAAATTGTATTTACATACCTTTGTGTACACACATATTTTCCTAAATATAACCTGCTCAGTTTGCATAATGTTACTTGTATGCAAATGTTTTCAGGGCTGACTATTTACTACTCGGTAACCAATTAGTGTGCTCTTCCTTTTAGAAAACTAATTTTTTTCAACTCTTAGAATCCCTTGGTAGCGTGTCAGTCCTATGTGTGGTTAAGGCCTTCTGCATCTTTCACTATCCACTTTTCCATATCTATATATGTTATCCTTGTTTAGTTCATGTTTCAGAATCAGGTTGGTTAAATTTTATGAGTGTAGCTTATGACATTATGCAGACCCAGTCACACTTTCATGCATTTGAGTACAACAAAATTTGGTGCACACATGTTCATTATTGAATTATGTTCTTGGTCAATTATTTCTTTATTCAGAGTGAAATTTCCTTCTTTATCTTTCCTGATTAGTTTTGAGATGGGCCTATCTTGCTAGATAGTACTGGGACATAGGCATGCTTGGAGGTCCCATTTTTTAAAATAAGTCATTCCCATCTTTTCCCTGTAAGTTAATGCCTATCCTTGAAGGTAAGATGAATTTCTTATACAGAAAAAAAAATGAAGCTTTTCCTCCTTTCTTCTTAATCTGTTATACTAACCTGTGTTTTTTGATTTGCTATTTAGATCATAAATATTTAAAGTTATTATTACAATGTCTGTATAGATTTCTAATCTTTTTTTCCTGTTTGTATTAGTAGTTCTATTTTGTACTTCAGTAATGATGTACTCATTCATTTTCTTATTGTAGCTTTGCGGGTATGCTTATTCTTCACATTATTTGAAACATTAACTTCTTATAGTCTCTAGTTGACTAGTTTGGCAGGGAGACATACATTCTTTTTTCATTCTTAATTTGATTTTGATGATACATTTGAAGATTTTTTTATTCTCTTTTTTAAAATTTTATTTTCATTTAAAAGATATCATCTCCATCAATGTATACTCCTCCTCTCCCCCCTCCCCCCCTCAATACCTCCAGCCAGCCTTCAGATTTATGGATCCCCATCCACCCATCCCCTCCACTAAAGAGGGTGAGAAGTCCCATGGTGGGACAGCCCAGTGGAGCAATCCACTCCAGGCATATTCACTCATCCCTATGTCAATGCTGTGTTGGGTGTTCCTCTATAGGGAATGGGCTCCAAGGCGCCAGCTCATGAACAGGAACACAGTATCCTATCCCTCCTGGCTCCACACACTGCTCATGCCAGTCAAAGGCCACCCACCCCAGGAAGGCCCGGCTCCCTCTCCTGATGGATCTCCAGTGGCCATTCCTGATTCAGTGAGCTTCCCAGAACTCCAGTCAGGCATCACCACAGGAACCTTCCCATAACCCTTATCCCCCTGCTCATACAGACTCTCCTCCCCTGTTCTCAGCTGGACCAGGAGCTCTGCCCAGTGCTCAGCCATGGATCTCTGCCTCCACCTCCATTCCCTGTTGAATGTAGGTTCTGTGATGACACCTATGGTGTTTACTCATTTGATTATAGGGGAAGTCCCATTATGACACCTATGGTGTTTACTCATTTGAGTATAGGGGAAGTCCCATTTAGGCACCCCCTCCACCATTGTTTGGAGACCTGGCCAGAGATATCTTGTGAGTTCCTGGACATTTTCCTAGCAACCAGTCTCTTTCCAACCCCACACTGGCTTCCTCTATTGAGATATCCATCTCTTTCTATCTCCGTCTTTGCTCCTCTCACTAATTCTTTTAGCCTCTTTTAGATCACAATGCTAGTTTTTGTTTTTGTTTTCTTTATCTATAGCAGATAGAATTGCTTGCCAAAGAACTAACTCAGGGTTAGCATCTGTGGTTTTTTGTTTGTTTTAACTTGGAGTATATTGCTTTGTGCTGTTCTGGCTTTTAAAGTTTACAGTGAGGAGAAGATAGATGTTATTCTGATGTCTTTGTCTTCATATGTGATTTGTGGATTATTTCCTGTAGCTTTTCATACTTTTTCTTTGATTTGAATATTTAGTGTCTTAATTGTTTTATGGCATGGAGAGTTTCTTCTCTGTTCTTACTTGGTGGTTTTTGCACTTCCTGTATCTCTGTTCTTTAACTTGGAAAAATTTTTCTTCTATTATGCCATTGAACACCTATTTTATGCTATTGGCCAGTTGACCACAGGTCTTTCTGTTTTTATGACTGTAATTTGTAGATTTGAGCATTTCATGGCATCTTAATGTTCCTGAATTTTCCTTGTGATTGTCATTGTGTGTGTATGTGTGTGTTTAATCTTTGTTGAGTGGTCAAATTTATTTTATCTTCAATTTTAATATTCCATGTTTATTAATTTCATTCTTTTATTTCTTTTCTAACTTTAATATTTTATTTAAATCATTTTTTACATACCAAACACTGCTCCCTTTCTCATCCCCTCTTTTATATCTCTCCCTAGTCTCCCCCATCCCATTCCCCATCCACTCCCCAGAGAGGGTAAGGACACCAGGGAGAGTCAATACAGTCTGCTATCTCAATCCATTCTATTGTAAGGTTTTCTCCCAAGTCTTATAACCAAGGTGTTGAATTCTTCAGCTCTATCTCAATTTCAGGTTGAATTATTTTCCATAGTTTTCTTCTAAATTTATTTTTCAAATCTAAAATTGTCTTTATCATTCAACTTTGCTGTGTGTTTTTTTGGACTTGGAGGTAATATGGATGAATATTATTCAGATACACTGTACACATATATGAATTGTTTAAAGATAAAATTTAAGGAAAGTGATACTTGTTTCATAACCTCAATCATTGTATAACATATTGTATATTATATGTATTTTAGGTAGCAGAAGTATGATATTTTGGTGTAAGTTTTATGTAAGTATAAATTTATCAAATCATTTTATCTTTGATAAATTGTATCTACTTATCTCAACATTTAGAACCTTTGAACCTTTCATTATGCCTTTTCCTGTATGTGATTACTTATTGTAATTCTACCAGAGGAGTCACACATTTAATACTTTGTAGCTTAGAGTATGTTGAAACATGCAGTTTAGACATTGCTGTATTATAATTAATTGACCTACTTTTTCTGTGTAAAATGGTCTTTTTTCTCTCTAGTACTATTCTTCCATCTGAAACTTACTTTGCCTTATACTCAACTAATTGCTTAAGTTACTCTTGATGTATGTTAATATTACATGCATTTTTCATTCCTTTTATTTGAAACTCCTGCCGGACACTGCTCATATGTCAGTACTTAAGACTAGACAGACCAAGGACCTGGAGGAAAGAGAAATACTACCATTCTACTGAAAGAATATGGTAATAAAATGACTCCTAATGGCTTGCTATATTCACAGATCAGTGTCTTGCTCAGCCATCATCAGAAAAACTTCTTCCTGCAGGAGATAGGAACAAATGCTAAGGCCCACAACTGAACAATGTACAGAGAATGAGAAACCTTGGAGCATTCAGTCCTAAATGAGCTGTCTCCACGTAATACCTCCCCTCATGGCTTAGGAAACTGTGGAGAAGAGGAGGCATAAAGCTATTAGGAGCCAATTGGGACAGAAGACACAAGGAGACAAGCCCTTATAGATATTTTAGAACTGATGAACATATGAAAAAATTTTATTGAAATAATAAATAATTTAAGGGAAATATTTAGTTATTGAAATATTGCATTTGTTTATACAAACATTTTATTTTTTATTAAGGTAATAAAATCACCACCAAATAATGCCCATTGGTATTTCATATGCAGTTTATAATTTTATATTATTCTTCCACAGTTCTAACACTTTTGGAGAAAGCTTGAATAATGTAAAGGTAGTGATGTTGCCATTATACAAGTGGATGGATAACATGTGGGATGTGGTATGGTAAAGAGTAAATTTTTCATGTTGATAGAATATTATTTATGTTATTTTTACAAAATGACAGATATGAGCATGAAAAATACATTTAGGATCATATTTATATTACTGAAGATGTATAAGAACTATTTCAATAATTTTATCAGATATAAGGGTCAGTTTTTGAAACTTCTCAGAAATAATTTAGTGTCCCATATGATTAAAATCTTCAGTCTCTAGAATTGTATAAGCCTATTACTTATTAAAATATTGAGATTAATTGTGCATGCAAATTAAATAGCCAAATTTGTAACCTCTCCTAATTTTATTGATATGTAAATTTAAAATATTTATTGTGAGTAATCTGGGTTTTAAGTATTTACCTTGTGAATCGTAAAATGGTTTTTTAATCTCTTCAGAGCATTTTTTATTTCTTTATTTCTTAGTGTATAAATGGCTGGATTTAGGAGAGGTGTAAAAACAGAGTAAAATACAGCAAGAAATTTGTCCAACCAGATAATATTGAGGGGCCACACATAGATGAAGATGCAGGGCAAAAAAAGGAGCATCACCACTGTGATGTGGGCACTGCATGTGGACAGGGCCTTAGACGGACCAGCTTTAGAGCTCTGGTGAACAGTGATAAGGATATATGTGTAGGAAATGAGCAACAGAATAAAGCAGGTTACAACCACAAGTCCACAGTCAGCATTCATTAAAATATCCAAATCATGGGAATCTGTGCAGGTTAGCTTGATTATGAGTGGCATGTCACAGAAGAAGCTGTCAATTTCCAAAGGGCCACAGAGAGGCAGCTGGAGAATTGCCACAAGCTGACTCAGGGCATGCACAAAGCCAATGATCCAGGAAGTTAGCACCAACCCAGTGCATCTTTTCAGGTTCATAATGGTGAAGTAGTGGAGTGGTTTGCAGATGGCCATATAGCGGTCATAAGCCATCACCACCAACAGTACCATCTCTCCTGCAGCAATGCAGTGGGCGAAGAAGACCTGGGACATGCAGCCTGCAAAGGAAATGGTTTTGTGTTTCCTAAGAAAGTCTGTGATCATCTTAGGTGTGGTGACTGAGGAAAGCCATACATCAATGAAAGACAGATTGGCCAGTAAGAAGTACATGGGAGAATGGAGATGGTAGTCAATGATTATTAACATCACAATGATAATATTTCCCAACACAATGAGCATATAAAGTATCAAAAATATCACAAAGAGTAAAACCTGAAGATTCTGTGATTTGGAAAGTCCCCAAAGCACAAATTCTGATACAGAGGACTGATTACCTCCATCCATTTTGTCCTCAGAAACAACCTGCAGAAAAGGATTGATGATCAGCATGATGTGGAAGAAAGACTAGATTACAGAATTTGACAGCCACACTGAGACTTAACATCTATACACCAAATAAATTCAATGATAAGTCTTTATCAATTATGAATGACATTGCTATCCAAAGTAAAAGTACATAAGCCTTGATTAACTTTAGCAGAAAGAGAGCAGGAGAGTACATTTAAATGAACAATGTTTCAGAAATTTTAACTGTATGCAGGGATTGAGGAAAACAGATGGGCAGGCTGAGAGACTACAGATAATTATATTTTCCCCTTGAGGGAGATTCTACTCACTAACATAATTTAGACAAAATCTGAATATGGAGCTGACAGCCATTCCACTATTCTACATAATTAATTTATAGCCTCAGGGAATGGTGATGAATTACACTGAATTTCAATGCTCAAGAATTTCTACAATCCTGCTTCTTTTATAGTGATTCTTTTAAGACACAACGAAGTTTCTCTTACAATACTTCACAATATTAAACTTTTTATTTTACTCCCCTGAAGGAAACTTTATGACAATCATTATGTGAGAAACTATAGAAGAGTATATAGGATATTTAAGTGTCTGATGATTGGGGTGTGAATATCATGTTCATATTTAACATAAATTAAAATATATCAGGGAAGTTATTTGGTCATTCAGACTTTAGCAAAAACATCAGTGCAGAAAATGTAGAAATGAATTCGTCAAACAGGAGGACAATTCAGATTCAAGCTTGAACTTTATATACGGTATAAGCCTATATTTAGATAGTATATTTTTAAAATTATATCAATAAACAGTAATGAATCACTAAGCTGCACAGTATTAGTACTTTTTATTAAAACTATGATTTCATCTACTATACATATGTCTGTCTAACTATCTATCTGTCATCTATCCATCAGCTATCTGTCTGTCTTCATCTTCATCATCATCTAACACTTATCTTCAATTTGTATCATGTATATGTTGATCAATTATATTACTTGAAGGTGAGAATATATTACATATATATGCAAACAAATTGGGTCTTTGACTATTAGTCTTGTATGAATCTGAAGTCAAACATCCAGTGAAAGTTAATTTTGTACAACCAATGTATAAATTACAATGTTAACAGTGTCCACACTGACAGGAGATATTGATAATACTCAAACTGCATGGGCAACAATATTTGCAAATTTTCTTTATACTTTAATTAATTCCTTGGTTATTCTTTTCAAATTTTGTGTCATGCATACTATATCCTTTGAAATACATAAGGTAGGGAAATGGAGAAGCTGACCACTGAGAGCCCTTCCATCATGTATTTTATTTTTTGCCTCCTCATTTACTAAGGACTCAGATTCATGACCTAAGGAGCAAAGGAAAGAAAGCAGGTGAAACACTTGTTATGAAAAAGATGCATATTAGATAATTTTTTAACTTGAAAAGAAATCTACTTTAAAAATGGTTCACCAGATTTCTAAGGAATACACTTCAATATTATACCAAATATTTTGTAGTTCTTGTAATGACTACATAATCTGAATCCCACTCTAACTTAGTTTCTCATCATGGTGAAATTTATAGTATTGTAAAAATTCAATTTTGTATCTTTAGAATAATTTATGACAATAATAGCCAAGGCCTGGATGTTGTGTGCTTAAGAAATAAATTTTGGGTTGGGTGGGTTGGGTATGTGAGGCAGGTTGTTGGGAGAAGGGAGGTGGAGAGCAATGGAAGAGAGGTCTTAATGAGGGTGGTGGCATTTCAGGATTAAGGAGAAACTTGTCCCAGGAATCTACAAGGATGACCCCAGCTATGACTCCTAGCAATAGTGGAGAGGGTGAACTGAACTGGATATCTCCTTTAATCAGATTGGTGACTGCACTAGTTGTCATCAGAAAGCCTTCATCTAGTAACTAATTGAAGCAGATGCAGAGATCTATAACTAATATTAACATTTACTAAAAGAATCCCTATCATATAAAAAGCAAGAATTCTAAAAATGTTTTAATGGAAATTTCTTTGTAGTTCATGAAGAGTGATATAGTTGGTACATTCCTGAAAAAGGGTCAGTCCTTTAATGTGTAATTTGTAACCATAAATATATCTATGGTTACTTTGTAGTTGAATGTCAACATACACAAGGCATTTTAGTGAAAGTGATTGATACAGGCACACACACACAGAGGACAGAGGGAGAATAAATATCCATTGCTTACACAGAGTTCAGCTGAAGAGAAAAATCATTACCCATAAATTTGAACATAGCATTGCTTAAATATATACTATAAAGAATACATAAAAGAAACAACAAAAATTTATAAACATACTAAAATGTTTAAGGATTTTCTTTGTGTAATTTTCTTTTAGGTCTTTAAAACACAGTATTGAATAAATTATATTAGTTTTATAGGAAAAGGAACAAAACAAAAATGTTTGGGACAACATGTGATGAAGAAAGACGTGACAGAGTCTCACTAATTTAAAAAAAAAAGTGCTAATCCTATTAAATATCTTAAATTTAGATTACCATTAACGATTGCTAATTACAATTCTATAATAATTTGAAGAATCCTTGTTTTTTAAATGTTCATTAAAAGACTGAGTCTTTTCAGGAATGTAACAACTATTTCACTCTTCATGTCTTCTTCCTAGGAGAACTACATAGAAATTTCCATACATAAAACAAAAAGTATATTCAATTTCTTTTAGGGTTAGTGTTCTTCCAGAAAGTTTATTTGCTATAAAACTCTAAACATTTGTACTTTTGCAAGCAATTAAACGTTTGTTAGTACTTAGATAATATAGCAGATTCTGTGTGGTGTACTATGAAGTGGGACCAACATGTCTTTATATTTCTCATGTTCCTTTCCATTTTGTTTCTGAAACACCCAATTGTCACCTTACTTCTTACTATATTGGTGACTCTGTTTACATCTCCCTCTGTACTAATAGTTATCCTACATACTAAGCATATCTGATATAAAAAAGACTCTATCTTGTTAAGTGGTAAAGAACCATGAAGAAGAATATCTGGATGCTGCTCCTATGCTATATCAGGCAAATAGCAATGTTTTGATGTAGACTTAAGCACATGTCTGAGGCCATGTTTCTTTGTTGTGTGTGAACTTATAACACAGAATTCTAGATAGAATAAGGATGTTGTAAAGCCCATGAATTATTTTCTAAAATGTAGCACAGTGAAAAAATAATTCTCATTCTTAATCAGAGTGGATGTTGGTAAAACAGATGGATAGATATATTCTCAAGTTGTCTTGGAGAACAGAATGAAGGAGAAGAAATGGTTCCCAAACTCAATATTTTATTTTAGATCAGCTATTCTTCCTTTTTGATGTGCACCTGTGAAGAAATCCATGCTGTTTAAAGACACTATCTTGAAATCACTGTTCTTTGGTGTTGATTCCTGAATAGTGCCTCCTTGGCCCTTATGGCCCCTCCTCCTCCCCAAAGGACTAAAACCTTATGTTAAGTAGGGGGATTAAGAAAAACATGTTTTCCTGCTCTACAGTCTCCTTATCGCTGCCACTTGCTGAGTGCTAGTCTTTTGGGGTTTTCCAAGACCTTGGGTGGGCCGGACGAGGGGGCGGGTGTGAGAGAGTCAAAAAAGGAGGAGCTAAGTGGGGGACTAGGAGAGAGAGAAGCAGGACTAAGATGTAAAGTGTACTAAATAAAGCTTAGGTCTCTCATTGTGATCCTGAATGATAGAACCTAACGACTCCAGAGTGCAGATTATTTAACCTCGACGCCCCTCGCCTAGACAAGACTCGAACACCCCAAAACCGGACGCGGTACTTTGGCTTGCTTTTATTCACCACCTGATTTTGTACCAAGGCTAAACTCACCTAGCCTATATTTCTCTTGGGAATTTATTTGTTAGAGTAATACCAAGTGCTGCATGTTTATTAACTATAACAAAGATATAAGGAGCAACTAACTATAAATATGTCCGGAATTTAAAATTAGTGAAGAAATATGAATTTTCCCCTTGGTCAATAAATACCACAGTGATACCTCATTCATACTTGACCTGTTACTCTATGTATCCAAATTTCATAACAATTTATTCCCAGTTCTATTAGAAACCATGTATTGTATAGTCTATATGATCATAAACTAGTGTATATATAATATATGATAAACTTATATGATAAAGTTATATAAACCAAGCAGAAAATGCTGACCATATTAAAATTGTATTTTAGCACTTTATCTGAACATTTGTTTTGGTAACAGGTATGACCTTGATTTTCAAATTATTCAAACCTCAAGAGGTTTTAAAAAGAAGGCATTGATGTGAGTTTCATACACATTTATTTTAATTAAGACTGAGTGGAAAAGAACCATATGCTCACCCAGGGTTCTCTGACCTTTGGCAGGAAAGAGTAAACAGGGGCCTGCCCTGTGCCTAGCAGCCTCTAGCTGTTGGGTACTGTAATGGTGAGCAAATTATTGGTGGAATATGGAAGAAATTGAAAGACAAAATGGTTCATATCCTGTGGAGACAGGCAGAATTGAGGAGGTGAATGTGATGAGAAGCAGGCTGAGGTTAGTGGCTCGCTTGCCATCTGGGGCCACGGTGATATCCTTTCCTGGACTGCTGTCAAGGTTCATATCTGGACCCATGGCCCTGCTGCAGTCATGGTCTGTGTTTTTGACTGTGGCTCTTATTTTCATTAAAGGCCCATGTGATAGGGCTGCACAGAGCTGGACCTTTCTCTCATTGGCTGTAACACTAAGGAGAACTGGTCCTTCTCCTCAATTAGGCAGAAGGAAAGAGCTGAAGCTGTTGAAATGGGGCATGGGAAGGCTGACCCTGAGAGAACTGGTCTTTTCCATGTTTTCTGCCATATGGTGGTGTGATTGAGGGAATGATGCCCTCCATTCCCTGTGCCCCTATTATTATCACCTGCAGCATTCAAGAGAGTGGTACTTGCCTAGGTAGCATAGTGAACTGACCTTGTTGACACAGGCATGTTTGAGCAGGGCCAGAAACATGATTGAATCTGGTCCTCATCTGCATGAGTGAGAGAAAGATGCCTCCATGGCCAAGAGAGTGAGAGAGCTGGCCCTGCCTTCCAACAGAAGCAACACTATTTCTTCTGTTTCTCCATGCCCAAAGCAGTTGGATCTCCATGATACAGGACAAAAAGAGGATATCCAAAAGGAGTTTTAGGGAGGGCATAGTGTCAATAGTGTAGCAGAAGCCAGAGTCCTCAAAAACGACCAAAAATTTATATCAGTGACACCTTGCAAGTAAACATATATGGATTAAAGAGTATATTGTGTGATATATTGTCACACTACAACTTCCCACAATGAGATTATTTTCTTTAATGTTTTATTTTCTTTTATCTTTGGGACAGAGTTTGTAAGAGATGAGAACAGATGTGAAGAGATGGGGAGATAAGTGGAATCCAGATGCATTATAGGAAATCCATAAAGAATCAATAAAAATAAAAATTAGGGGAATAATCACATTTACTTTGATCATATATCCACATTTAAACTGTATGAATATGTATATATTCACATATATCATATTTTAAATAACTTTATTGTAATAAGGTAGATAACTCCTATTTTAAATATTTAATTTAATATGTATTGAAAAAGGCATTGAAATGAGAAAAATCAGCATAATATGGTGAAAAATAATATTTAAGAAAATTAATACTTGTTTCACAGGCTAAATCATTGTGTCACATAATATATTTTATGTATTTTACTGAGCAGAAGTGTAATACTTTGACTCAAGTTTTATGTTATTATACATTTATCAGATCAGTTCATCTTTGATAAATTGTATTTACTTATATCAATGCTTAATGTTGGAAGACATTGCTTGCTGGTCAGAGGTCACAGTCTTCCCAGGACCTAGCAGCTTGTCTTAAGAGCTGTTCAAAATGGAGCTCCCTCTATCAGGGTCTTTTGGTGTCTATCCCCATGACCCCTTTTAGGGTTTATATCAGAAGCTACAATGAAGGGAAAAAACTTTGTATATCTCTAATCTGAGGGTTAATGAAATCTCTCACTCTCGACTGTTCAAATCATGTCTGTTTATTGCTCTGCCATTCTGCCTGAGTCTCAAAAGTCTTCAGTTCATATACTCATAAAACAGCAACTTTAAGCAGTAAAAACACTCACAGGAAATTCTTTTCAGGGTCATAAAGCATTCCTTGTATAAGAGGCAACACTAGTTGGCAGCTACTGATAGTGGGTGGCTGCAGCTGTGGCTGTAAAAAATTGGGGACTAGGCTGTGTGCTATCTTCCTAAGGAGATTATCCTAAGGGGTACAAGAGGAGAAGGCTAAACTATGAGAGATCTAAAGAAAGAGTAAGGAAACCATGTACTACTCTACAATTCTTAAGTGTGTTTAACAACTTAGGCTAACATTATGTGGCAAGGCTTTTCTTCAGTTTCTCTCACAGCCTCCAGCATGAGGGAACAGCTCTATGTCTATGACTGTGAGCCTCATAACTTTTTGCTTAAGGCCAAGAAACCAGAACATCTTTTTATAGTTCTGACCATCTGTGTAGCCCTTCTCACCTTAACTTGGCATAAAGCTGAGTCCTTACCTGACTAAGTTAGATTGATTGGCTAATTAATTGTCCATTATCTATGTAAAATTCATGACTAAAAGAAAGAGTTAGTAACTGAGATTAAAACATAGGACCATAAACTATGGTTAGAACATTCACACAAGGTGTTGATTGTTAAATGGTCAGAGCAGATGATTCTTATTATTGGCTGCTGGTGGCGGAAACACAGGGCCATGCAGTCTCTGAAGGACTTTGATTTAATAAAGTCAGAAAAGTCAGACATTTCATAATTCTATCCTTGAGTCCAATTTGTTGAAATTCTAATAAGCTAGTTCCCTGTGATCTAATCATAGAGACATTTTTCTGCCAAATGACCTGTTAGTAAGCCCAGGATGGAAAACAATATAAGAGGTATTAATTAATAACTGATTTTATAAAAGATTAATATTTTTAAGGGGTTTATATGAAACACTCATTGATATAAGAGCTTGAACCATATGGTAATTCCTGGAAAGTTTGACTGGTCTATGTAGCATTGTGGTATATCTGGTCTTCTCTCCAAGAGCAGGAGGCAGCAAATAGGAAGGAGAGACAGCATGTACTTGGTCTTAGACTGGCCTGGTCACACCCCTAGGTCAAGGTAATTAATACCTTATTCCTAGTACATCTCTCCCTTTTATTATAAATAAGAAATTTCTAAAACTTATTATAAAACTGTCTTACAATGCAACAAACTATAGGTTAATGTCTAGGAGAGGGAAAAAGCAAGTAACACAAATAAGGTCAAACTACAACTAAAAACAAACATGGAGTACATATTAATATTCAGAATATTGGTTAGTGGGAATATACAGAGATTACTTCAAAGCTGTTTATCTTGGATAGCAAAAATCTAGTACATAAATATTCTTAGCTAAGATATGAGAAAGTCATAACCTTAACTATCTAGTCTTCAACCCCATCAAAGTCCTGAGAAAGAAAATATATTACCTGAGTAAGATGGAAGAATGAGTGAGTAACTTTCAAAATGTAGTAGGAGAAGACAGTGACAGTCAGGTGCCTATATGGCTGTCCACAGATTTTCTGCAAAGTTGGAGCATTCACTATTTTGGCTACAGGCCTAGGATATCTGACAGATCTTTTCAGAAGAAGGATATTTTGAGACACTGTCTTATCTTGTCTTGGCAGGTTTTAATAGTCTCTTGTCTACTGTCCTGCTCAGCCAGATTGTATGGCTTGTTGTCAGTAATTAAAGCAGGGGCATTTCTTTTCCCAACAGGCCATATCTGCCAAGGAAGACAAACTCCATGGGGAGTGTCTTTGATGCCCAATACCATCTTGGCAAAGAAATGTACTATCAGGAGCAATTGTGTCGCTCATAGCTGAATTTTGCAGAACAAAACATTTGAATGCCATATTATCTAGGTCCATGAAGCGCTTGGAGATTCCTGTCTATCTGACATATTCCACTATATTTATGAAACCTAAACAACGTGACTAGTATAGGGCAGACATAGGTAATGGTGAGCTGTAATTTGTATCATCCTACAGACTGAAGCTTACCAAGTAGACAATCTACAAATGGGTGTATAGTTTTTGGATAATGACTGCAAGTATGAAAATCACACAAACATTAAACAAAGGCAAATGTATAATGCAAAATAACAATAGTATTCCAAAAATATATCATTGTGCAAGATATCTTAAACAGAGGTATACAAGATATCCTAAACAGAGGTACATTATGGCTAGCATAATTAAACAGAGGTAAAAATTGCATAGTAGAAATTGCAACAGTATGTTTAATATGCATTAATGTGCAAAATATTTTAAACAGAGGTAGAACACGTGTAAAATATGGCAATTACAGATTCAACCTTGTCTTGATATGCAAATTATCTTGGACAGACATATTAAATAATTTCACATTTGTATACAAGAATTTATACCAATTTATGCAAATTATCTATGGCACATATTTGGGTAATAATTGTTTACAGGTGGATATAGTACTTTACCTATATCTGTCCTATCTACTCCCCATTTCTCTTCTTTAAAAGGGATTCCTGAGTCTATATTGTGGATCTACCCTCAACCTTAATATAGCCTATACCCACCGCAGAATAATTATCCATAACCCTTAGAGGACAAACTTATTGGGAGAAGGACATACAGGTTTATCTGTCAGCCATTTTAAAGGTAGCACTATAGGAATCATTACAGAGTCAGCAGCTGTTATGCTTTGTTTTGGTACAACATAAATGGCTGGTTTCTATTTTTTAACTTTAAAATATTATTCTCAGAAACATAATTGGGTCCATGGTTCATATCTGAGCGCGGAGGAATTTTAATCTTGGTATTCCATTGCTGTGGAAGATTATGACTCCATACATGTAGCTATATTAACCATATAATTTCAGCCTTACTCTCTGTCCTTCTGGTCCCATGCGTTCAAGCCATATTACTTTTTAAAATCTGAGATATGTTTCTAATCCATAGAAATTGAACATCTACCTCCCTTAGAGGCCATTTAGAATACCATGATTGTGGGGTTATGATTAAAACATTTGCACCCATGCCCACTAAGCACTGGATAGTAATATTTTCTTTTGGTATTTTTAATTTTGGCCTTTGTTCATTTATGGATCTGCCATAATATTCATTTTGTGGGGTTTTTTTTTTTTGAAATTTTAGTTGTTCTATTCTCCAATGCCTTTTTAAAAAAATGTTGGGCACTGGATTTTTAAAATTGTCCTGAGGAAGATGTACCTCCACTGTGACTTAATATTGATTATTCATCTTAGAATTTTAGGCCTTTGTTTTGGGGACCTCTCATGAGAGGCCCCAAGAAATGTTTCCCAATGATAAAGGGTTGCTTTGTTTGTCCCTTGTAGATCTACACTCATTGGTCCAATGTCAGCATTTACCACATCTTCTGCATAGTCCAGAAGGTAGGGACCTTCTGTTTGGGTCATTTTTATGAGACACTTTAGTTCTAGGAGTGCCCTGTGTACACTTCCTTCTTATGGCCTAGCTTGCCATAATTAAAGCATTTGATATCTTGATCACTTATTCTAACATTAGAAATGGCTTGGCCTACCCAAGTCTCTTCATCATAATTAAAAGATTCAGCATTGATTTGCAGTAAATATATTATTCTAGGGGTGCTGATCTAATTTTTAGGGGAATAAGCATCTGTTTACTTTCCAAATTAGCATGGTCAAAAGCCAAAGAGAGAATTAGTTGCTTTCTAAGTTCTGTATCTAATACTGTTCTGTGTGTTGCCTTGGTTAATCTCTGAGGAAATTCAGTGCAAGGTTCTTTTAAGTCTTACCTTACCTTACCTTAGTGTATTGCCCAGTTTTCTGTCCTGGATGTAGAATGTTTACCTAGGCATTTAAAGTGGCAGTATGATATAGCAGTAATGTATGTTCATCAAAAGTAGACTGAACCTGGACATCAGAAAATTGACCCTCACCAAGAATTTGATCTTGTGGAAATCTAAAGCCTCTTATCTTGCCTTGTTGTTAAGTTGCCTTATTACTCTTCTCTCAGCCAGTTTCTTCATTGTAAATGTTGGCTATAGTCGCATGCAGCCACTGTTAGCTGCATGCAGTCATTAAGTGGGATTCTATATTGTGAAGACCATGAATTTAATATTTGTATTATATATGTGATTACATATGTGGAATAAATTTTGTGAAGCAAAATAGCTTCCTTAATGTCCTTTATATCTTTCATATGTATAGGTTATAAATTATATTCTACAAACTCTGGAGATTCATCATATGTATGCTTTTCCTGAATAGTAGCTGAATATATGAGCATAAGAGGGGAGAAAGAAATACCCTTTATGTTTACAACTTTAGGCAAATCATCCCCATCTCCATAAAATATCAGTGATGGTTTTCCTCACCTATTCTGGCTTGATTGTGTTTTAACATCCTTCTCAATTACAGCAAAAACCATCTTCTCATTGTGGAAATTTAGAAACCACCAATTTCTGTAGGATTTTAATCTTTTGAATAGCCAATCTTTCTAATGATTTCATGGAATTGATAAGTTTTCTATTCTCATTATTAACATAGAGCTTTAAAGATCTAGACTTCTCCTGTACAGACCTATATAAACATATATACTTAAAAGATTCTTGACTTTGAAATTTGGGTCTAAGGATATGTTGCTTTGGAAAAGAGGTCATGCTATTGTTGCCACAAAAGATGAAAACCTATAGATTGCTTGCAGGATAATAGGGTTTGATCAAGGAAGACCCCTTAAAAAGTCTCTTATGGGAAGATATATCTATATCAGTTTCAAAGCTGCTGACAAGATGATACAGCCTTAGGATCCCCACAAGACTGCTAGTATCCCTAAACATTAGGAAGTAGTTTATGGAAAGCTACACAAAAATTTCCAAAATATTGTTTTTAAATGTTTGTTTTTATTATAAATTGTTAATGGTCATAGTCAATGTCTTTCTAAGAAAAAGGGGGTATGATATAGAAATGATTAAAAAAGATAGATTATTGAATCTACTTTAACCCCCAAAAGGTCATTAATCTTAAAATATTTTACATTGGTATGGATTTTGGTTTATTGCTACAAATATAAGGTCAATTTTATTATACTATAGGTATATATCTACACTTGTTTAATATATTATGTTTATGTAACTCATTTAAAATTGTAATTTATAATTAAGAAATGCAGATTAATAGTCATCTATAATAACTAAACTTATAATGATGTTAGTTAGGGTGTTTTAGATTTGCAAAGATATATTTCAACTAGAATGTAATCTTCAAACACTTCAAAGACATATAAAATGTGGCATTTAAAATATTTTAAGAACTTAGACTATTCTGGATAATGAGACAGGTCTGCTCCTGTCAGCATAAATCTACTTCAAGAAAATGATAGTGATAAAAGAAATTCCATGTGGAGATTACTTTCTTTGTGGCAAAAGTTAGCCACTTGACAAGAATTTGTTCTTGTCTCAACTGCCTGGCAGTATGCTGTGTATAGTGGACATGCAGGATCCATAGGAAAGTGACTTATGAACTTTGGCAGAACCATCTGTGATGGTCCTTCATGTTCCTGCTTCATAGAGAAAACTGTCAGACATTCTGTAGGACACAGGGTGAAGCAACTGACAAATTATACAAAATCAGATGAAATAG
The DNA here is from genome assembly GCA_033318265.1 of Phyllotis vaccarum. NCBI lineage: Eukaryota > Metazoa > Chordata > Mammalia > Rodentia > Cricetidae > Phyllotis > Phyllotis vaccarum. The sequence goes on along the minus strand of JARWLC010000001.1, from coordinate 140,135,166 downwards.
TCCTTCAAATTTCCTGCCAGAAACTCTAGGCCTCTAGGCTAAAGATGGATGCTCCAATGTTGCAAAGGAACTTTGGGTGACTCTCCAGGCAGTCAGATGTCATCTCTGTCATTTCTAGATTTTAGATGTTGCTTGTACTTCCTGTTTACTTGATAGTATTATATCCTTCTTGGGTCTTTTACCTAGTTGAAGATTAGCGGTAAGTATAATTTTCCTTAGTTTTTTTTCCTGGTAAACACTTTTGATTTATTTAGAGAGCTCATGTAGTAATTTACAAATTCACTTTCCATTTTTATACCTTTAGGTAGAAAAATCAAACAAAACAGAAATGGAGACAGCCTGTCATGTCCCCAGTACCATGGTGACTGTTAATACTGCAATTCTACACTGGCCTGAGATATGACTTCCATTTTGGAGTCATGTAGCTCTAACAAAATGTGTTAGGGAAGAAGGCAAAGTTGAAGTCATACTATCTACCTTGAATTTTATATGGTACTGTTATAAAAACAAGATACTTAGAATGTGTCAAATAAAATGTCATGTGCCCACTGTGTTGTACTTTGAGAAACTGTCACAACTTACATGTTTCTATTTAGCCTATGCAGGAGGACAAGAGTTGGATGTGTTTTTCATCCTTGTTATTGGAATCTTTGCACTTTTCCTGTATTCTTCTCTCTGTTTTATGGTAGTAATTCATGGGGAAAAGATTAGAAGCTATAGACTAGGAACCTGTGGGCTAGATTCTAATAATACATCATTTTTATTTGGTATACTCAAACTAATTACTAACATTTTGGTTATTTGAATTTTGCTTAGGAAGTGGGAAGGCCTATTATCAGCACTTTCAAACTTTGAGTTAGTTGCAGTAGCTGAATAAAGTCCATTTACTTCACATAGGGTAGACACTCTGTATTACAGGTACATGTCTTTTAAAAGCGCAAGCTTTTTCTGGCAGTGGAGTTTGAAATAGTGGCTGTTATGATTATTTTGCTTTGGGCATTATGATGACATTGTGCATCACAATACTCAGACTTTTAGGTCACAAAATAATTTATGTTACAGCATTTCCTTTAAAACAGTTTACATAGTATTTGATTTAAACTCAGATTTCTCACATTTCTGTAATGCTATTTTATTGTATATTTTGCTTTATTAGAATGCCTAATCGGTTGATTTAAAATATTAAAAAAAATGTTACTTCCACTCAATAATTTTGCTTTGAAACACCAAGTAACTTAGACTATTTTTAAGATGTTTTAGGTTTAAAATATAAGTTACAGAACAATAGCATTAAAAAACAACCTCAGGCAATATGCAGAATATATTGACACTTAAATAATATGTAAATAATATTAGCATGATAAATTTTAGTCCTTAGAATATTTAAAATCGGGATAATCGAATATAGTCAGTGAATAGCATGCTAAAGTTTTGGAAAATGATTTTAAATTTCAGTTTCTGTGAGGATTTTTAATTAACAATATGCTACTTTATTACTTGAGATGACCTAGCTTAAATATCTGTGTTGGCCACATCTGGTGTTTATGGATATATAGAACAATAATATAAAATTAGTTGCATGAACTTGTTTTATGGAGCCAAATAATTTTTCTAGCAATGCTAGACAGTATATATCCTGACAAAATCATGCATTATACATGTTTTCTGGAGTTTTGCTGTTCTGGTTGTATAGTTGGATTAATGGAAACATCTCCTGATATAAACATTCCTAACAAAATTACCCTTTGGATGCACTAATAAAAAAATTCAAAAGCTTTTTTTTTTGGAATTATCCCTTGCAGTTGTACTGACAAATATTACAAGGAAAAGCTTATTTAGGTTAGTATTATTTGACTGTTTTTTGTGTCAATATTGATACAAAAATAAATTGAAACCTGATTTCTTTGAAAGCAACACATGAAGAATTTGAAGTGGAGATCCACAAAATCAAGAAAAACATGGCAAACAAAATAAGGTTTTTGTATGTGTGTGAAAAATATATATCTGTTAGATTAACATGGAAATGGCAATTAAGCCTCTCTTAGAATTGAGAAGATACTTGTCGATGCCAGGAAAAGTTGGAGATAAATCTTGATCATTCTTTGAAAGAATGGTGAAGGGGCAGAGATTCTTGGTATACCCCTACAATCCCAGCTCTTGGGAGGATAAAGCAGGAGCTCATGAGATTGAACCCAGTCTGTGATGCACAGCAAGACCTTATTTCAAAAAAATAAAATCTGTATGTGCTAGTTGCCAACATAATTAGAGAGCAGTCTTGTGGGTGAGCTCATGGGTAAGAGACATTCACCTGATGCTCTGTCAAACTCATAATTATAGCACAAACCCATTCCACAGCTGAGCAATTGCAGACTCCTATCAGATACGGTGTTTACAGTCCCTGAGTTCTCTTTAGATGCCTCCAGGGCCAAGAAGCTCACTGTTTTAGAAAGTAGTTGACAGTGGTTAGAGACTATCCTAGACATCACAAAGTAATTCAGTAAATTCATTCAGCAAATCTTGCTTCCACTTTGAACTAAGGTCTATGGTTCTTGATTACTGAAGTAGCTAGTTTTAGTCTTGCCTTCTGGGCTAAGTCATCTTTCACCAAACAGCAATGTGTGCGTTTTTAGAAGCACTGGTATTGAGGAGTGGAAGGAACCCTTAGGCACTTGTAGTCTAATCCTTATATGTTATATTTTTCAGCATGCAGTGACCTGGCATATATTGAATATATCTTCTGATAGGGGCAGCTATTTTGTGATCTTCACTCAGTCATATTTGTTTAAAATGCCTCTCATACCCTATTTCTTTTTCTCCTTTCCAAGCCTGTCCTCCATCATCTACTCATCTTGTTATAGTTTTGTCTAATCTTAGTGGAAGGATTTTCAAAAATATGAGTGTTTACCTCCCAAGTCAGCCAACTGCCCAGAACATCTCCTAATTTTTTGGAGAGTAAGAAAATCAGAAGAAGAGAAAACAAATTCTAGGTGTGGGTGCTGACATCTGTATTGCTAGCATTTAGGAGATGGCAGAAGGCTTGAGTCGGGCACCAACCAGGGCTATAGAGTGAGATCCTATCTCAACAATCCCCCCACCCAGGCAGATTCAGAAGAGTTTGGAAGATTGGAAAAAATTTATATTGATCTAAACCACAGCTAGTCTTGATTATTAAAATAAAAATTTATTAAAAAGACAGTTTTAAAATACTAAATGTATTTTCTGCTCTATTAGAGTACATTTAATTTGATTATAGCAGGGAATTTGTTAAAAAATCTATTTCCTACTAAATTATAAGCCCTAATCTGAAAGCAAATGAGAATTAGATTTATAACTGGGTCAACTACCCACTAGAATAGAAGTTAATAACTGGTCACACATTTATGACCTCAATCCTGATGCAGTCAACACTTGTATCATGAAAGAAACTGACCTCTCAAACATGGAGACAAAGATACCTGTCTTAATTTGTAGATCTATTGATGTAGCTATCTCAAATACCCAGAAAATAGGAGCAAAGAAGAGGAAAATAATTGTTGGATTTTGGAATGAAAATCAAAGGGAACCATAGTAAGTGATCAGTTTGGATTGGAAATAAAAGTGAAGAGCAATGCATGTATGCAGAGAACAAGCTGCAGAAATGCAGCAAAAGACCAAGACTTTGTACTTTATTGTGGAGATAAATTTTATATTTCATAAAATCAGTCTGGGATATCAGAATAGAATCACACACAGTGGAGCGTGAGTGGTAACTCATGCCTTTAATCCCAGTATGGGAATGCCTAAGTGGTGATCTATGCCTTTAATCCCTTTACTCAGGAGGCAAAGATCATTTTGTATTTCTGTGAATTCAAACCTAAAACAAAACAGTAAAGGTCATACCTTTAATCTCAACTCTAGGATCATGATGCAGAATTGAACTTGGAAGTGAAACAACTGGATGAAGAAGATATTTAAGGCAGGCATAAGGAAACATTCAGTTACTCTGTAGAAGCAATAGACCAGGCTGAGCACTCTCAAAGATAACTTTTACCCTGAGAAGTTGGCTGGGTGAGAATTGATTGTGGTCTGTTTCTTCTCTCTAATATTTCAGCTTTTCCCAATATCTGACTCTTAGATATCAACTAGAAATCATGCTTTACTTTATGGTGAAAATAAACATATATTACTATATTTTAAAGCCACTAATGCTATTTAAAGATCAGATAGCTGATCGTGGGTTGGGTTACCACCCCGTTTCCACTTTACTCATGCCTGGAGTGATGAACCTAATTTATGGGCATTTACCTTTATGAAGCATATTCTTTTAAGGTGATATTGGCATAGGAACAGCTATGAAGAACAACACAAATGGTAAGAAGATTTCCTTAGTTATAATAAAAGGTAAATTAGATGTGAAACTTTGGACTCACAAGGATAAGGTAGATGATAGAATTTTAGTGTTGCTAAATACAAATAGACTAGAAACTGTAGCTGTAATTTTTGTTTGATAGCTGTTTTATTACATGTAACTTTACTATATTAAAGTTGAACTCTTTCTTTTTAATTAGACAGAAACAGAGAAGTGATGTGGGATGTCTTTGTGTATGTTGTGAATACCATTGGATAATAAAGGAATTGTTTTGGCCTATGGAAGAGCAGCTTAGAAGCAGGTGGGAAACTTGGGCATAGCTACAGGAGAAAGAAGGTGAAGTCAAGAGAGATGCATTCAACTCCCAAGAAGCAACATACAGTGGAGTACAAATTAACTATGAGTCAAATAGCAGGACAGGTTAGGAGAAGTAAGTTGAGTTAAGATGCAAGAGCTAGCTAGGAATAAGCCTGAGCCATAGACTGAACAACATGTAGTTAATATAAGCTTTTGTGTGATTATTTGGGACCAAGTGGGGCTTCAGGTTTAAACCTCAGGCAGCGGGTGGGTGGTGGGCATGGGCAGGAGAAATTCATTTGGATTGCAGGGCTAGGCCAGGCCAGAAACTCATACTATAAACTAAGTGTGTATAATCCACATGGAACAATAGATCTAGCTATGAAGCATGTTTTAGTATGTTTCTCTTTATCAAAATTATACAGATAAATGGGAAGTCATCTTCTTGACCATTCACAAATATGTGTGTCCATAAGACTGTGATGCAATCATAAATCACATGTCTACAGAACATGAAAATATGTGATTAAATGGTAGATATCACAGTTCTTTTTGCATACGTGCATAAGTGAAATTACTGATGGAAGTAACTGGTTTTTCAGAGCCCATGGCCTTGTAGGCTTTGCCCAACAGGGTTCCTATACTATAGAACCATTCTTCTGGTAAGTTGGCATCTGAATTAACAATAAAGCTATAATTGCATCATTGCCAGCAATAGCTCCTGAAATCCCTGACTCTAGTAAAGCATCCTGCTCTCTACCCGACCTTATTTGGGGAATGCCCCTGGGCCAGGAAGACTGACGTTATCTAAAAACTGTCTCTAAGCCAGATGGCTGATTCATTTTTAACTTGACCCTTGGAATACATCCCTGTTGAGAAGACTTGTGTTAGGGGCTCTGCTATAGGACCCTACTGACATATACTAAGCCTTGGGATAGATAGGATTGTGTAACTTAGTGAAATTAGGGTTTGTCCCCACATTCCCCAATCCTACTCTGGGATAAAATTGATCTGATTCACTGCAACCTGTCTCGGGGGGGGGGGGGGGGGCGCTGTCTTCTGTTCCTGTTTATGTGTTTCCAAAGCTGTTTCCCCAGTTGTCTCTTTCCCCTCTTGACTTGGTGGACTACAAGCTGAAGGGGAAAGAGAGGGCTCTCAGAAATATAGACAGGGTTTTGGCTTTCTTTATACCTTTTATATATGTGATTACTTATTCTTATAATTTTATCAGATGATTCACACATTTAAAACTATAGTTTTGTATCATACTGATAAAAATTTCTGTACTATTATAATTGTCCTGCTTTTCCTGTGTGAAATGGTCTTTTCCCTTTATCAATAATCTTTCTTCTGAAGCATACTTTGCCTGATATTAAAGCATTTGGTGACATTTTTCTTTATGTTAATGACACACACATTTTTATAATTTTTAAATAGAAACTTTGGTGAATGCTCCTCATGTAACCAAGAACCTAAAACTAGAGAAGCCAAGGATATAAGGGAAAACCAAAGCCAACATTCTACTAAAAGAATATTGTAGTGGGAATATGTTAAATTGCAAATAATTGTCCTGCCTACTAGTTTGATAAAAATGCTGTGGCTGAGGACAGATAGGAAGTATGGGTGGAGCTACCAGACTTGGAAAACTCTGGGAACAGGAATAACAGAGCAGAGATGCCATTGAGCTGCCAGACAATTCCAGCAGATGCAGAGGACACCTATGCTTCTCTGAGAAAAGGTACTGAGCCACATGGTTGAAGAGGATAAGAATCATGAATTAGTTTAAGAGCCAGAGTTGACAAGTTATATTCCTGAGCCCCAGGTCAATCAGCATATAATTAATATAAACACCTGTGTGTTTCAGAGGGACTATGGGACTGTAGGGATGTGGGTCTGGGGCTAGGCCAGAATATTCAGGTCAGAAACTACATACAACAAATGGAAAACCAACATGGGTGATATATACTCGCATAAAGCTGGAGAAAGATTATAAACAGTTCCACAGTACAGAATCAGAGCCAAAAATAGTTTTCAATTTATTTTTCTTATATTGGTTCATAGATTCCCTGGAGTGGCATGTGCATCTGAATTAAAAATGGCAGGCTTTTGGAGTGAAGCTTAAGCTACAAAATGGCTGGTTTCTGAAGTCTCACAGGAGTCTAAATGTAAGCAACAAGTTGTAAATGATGTATTTAAGGTTTGCTTCTCTTTATGCAGACAAAAATGGAAACAGAATCAAAGATGACCTCTTAGTAGCAGCATTTTCTTAGGTGAGCTCTGTTTTCTGGAAGCAAGCAGAGGCCTGGCCTTTTTTTTTTTTTTTTTTTTTTTTTTTTTTTTTTTTTTTTTTTTAAGAGAAGCTTCCTGAATCAGCCTTAGATGTAAAATACTTGTAAGTGTTTCAAGATGCCCTTCTGCCAAAAACTGAAATGAAGTTCATGAGCAACAGATGGCAGTGCTTTACTTAGTGATTATATGGTCCCTAAAATTTTCTAGAGTGGTAATTGTGGGTCCTACCAGTACCTGGGCTAAGAGCTCGACTAGGAGAGGAGCTATTCAGCCATCCTAGCCAAGCCTATAATCCTTAGCCACACCTTGACAGATTAAAGGTGTGGTCAGAAACAAAAAAGATCATAAATGAGAAATATACAGTAAATACTTATTCAAAAAAATAAACTCTAAATGTTTTAGAGTGTGTTAAATATGTGTGTGTGTGTATGTGTGTGTGTGTGTGTGTATTGGCTTCACTGAGAAAAGAAAAAAAGAAAAAGGATAAAGTCCTTAAAAAAGAAATAAAGTAAAAAGAAATAATAATAAACAATGGAAAAATGGAAAATACAAAGTGTCTGGATACAGTATGCTATTGTCTCGTCTTTGAGTTTTTTTTGACAGAAAATGTAGTAGTAAAAGGTTCTAAAAACCATTTGACTCTAAATGCTATTAGAATATTTCAACACATATATTTTGTAAGTGAGTTCAGTTTAAAATTGACATCAAAAGATATACTACTTTGGAGAAGAGGTTTTCTTTTTATTTCCACAAAAAATGAGAGGCTGTGTATTTATTCCTGGATAAAGAAAATAAAGTTTTATAGAGGAAGACCCCCTGAAAAGTCTCCAATGAAAACAGATGGCCCCGAAGATTTAGCTTTTCAGAGCACCTCTGTTGCAGTTTTCTCTGAGTTCTGCATCCAAAACTTCAAGGAGACTGGTTGAGTTGACCCAACCTTAGAGACTACTCCATCATAGACTTGTCCATAATCCTAAATTTTTCTTTGGGTCCCCATAGGATTACCAAGAAGTAGCCTAGAGAATGGCACTCACATTCCTCCAAAATGGATTATGGATGTTTGTCTTTGTTTACAGAGTTGGTTACAAGTTATTATAGATAATAGTGAAAAATTATACAAAGGAAATTAGATTTGAAGTTCTTCTTTTAATCAGAGTAAAGGGGATATGTAGTGAGATTATATTACATTGCAAATAATTGTCTTGCCCACTAGTTTAATAGAAACACTGATTGGTTAAAGGCAGACAGGAAGTGTGGGTGGGGCTACCATATTGGGAAAACTCTGAGAACAGGAAGAACAGAGCAGAGATGCCACAGAGATGCCACAGAAGCAGAGGACAACTATGCTGCTCTGAGAAAAGGTACTGAGCTGCATGCCTGAACAGAAAAAAAATCATTGGTTAGTTTAAGAGTAAAGAGATAGCAAGTTATATGTCCAGGCCCCAGGTCAATCAGCATAAAATTAACGTAAGCATCTGTATGTCTCTATGAGTCTGCAAGTGTTCAGGTCCAAAACAATGCTAGGCTGGAAATTCCAGGTCAGAAACTTAATATAACAGAATGTAGTGATAAAATTACTCTTATTTTCATGCCATACTCATAGATTAGTGTCTTACATAGCTGCCACAAAAGAAGTTTCTTCCTACAGCAGATAGGAACAAACACTGAGGGCCATAACTAAACAATGTTCAAAGAATAAGAAACCATGAAACACTCTGTCCAAAATGAGATGCCTCCATCTAATTTCTGTGCTCGTGGCTCAGGTAACTATGGGGATGAGGAGGCATATACATACTAAGAGTCCATAGTGACAGAAGACACTAGGAAATAAGGCCTTATAGATACAATATGACTCATGCAAATATGGACACACAGGGACTCTGGCATCATGTTCAGGATTTCAACAGGTCTAAGCTACATAGTAATCCAGGTAACAGGGGAAAGTAACATAAGCTCCCATCTGTAACACAGAAGCTATCTCCAACTGGTACAGTAACAGACTAGGTAGCAGCATGCTTCTCCATTGTCCTTATTGGTAAAGTGAATAATTTCAATAATTTGACTAGCATTATCAATTTTGGGCTGATTAACAAAAGGTTTTACTTGTCTCTCTATTTTCACAAATATACAGCCCTCAGTATCACTCTTAACAAAAAAATTCCTATGAGACATTCAAGATAATTATTTCCAAGGTTCTTATTATATTCAGAACACAGAACAAGTGAGGTGGCTCACCCATGGAACAATTTTAAAAACAGTTTGGTCAGCATGAAGGAAAGACTTTTTCTACACGAATAAACACAGATCAGATGGGAAGAGACTCTGACTTAAGAGAAAATTAGGATGTTTGTAAGTCATCTCTTTGATACCTTCTGTTAGGTAATTCTTAAAATATTTCTATCTTTTTATCAATACTATTATGTGTTGGGTTGAGAAATATTCTTTTGTCTTTGTTATCTTTGGAGACCAGTTAATGTATTTTCTCACCTTCTCATATTCCTCTTCTATTCATGCCTACATCAGAAGATCAACATTCTTTGTCGGATAGTCTATAACAGCATTATACAGCTACCATTGCACAAATATTTCCTGCCAACATATTTTAATTCTGAGGGAATAGTATATAATAGGCTTGTAGCTTTCAGGATACAAATAGTTAAAATGATAGCAAATCAAATGAGAATAGTCTTAACACATGCTTTTTACTTTACTCAAATTAAAAAAAAAAAAGTGCAAATGAATGACTCTGGGGAGAAAGAGAGTTAGCAACTCCTAGAGATGAAATCCTCCATCTGTTTCCAAATTTAGAATAGTCTGCCCTGATTTCATATACAATAATAAATTGGACTCAAGAGGTTATATGTGTATGCTTGTGCAATACATGCATATATACATACGTGTATACATAGGTAAGAGTAATTACCACAGAAAAAGGGAACACCAACTTTAACGGTGGTATTGAAAAAGGTTTTGGAGGGATGTGAGTGAGAGTAGGGAAGGAGTGAATTTATGTAATTATATTTCAATTAAAATTATATTTACAAACTAAAATAAAACTAAAACAAAGCAAACAGAGACATAAACCCAACATCAACAAACCTATTAGCAAAGTAAACTATTAGAAGCAACTAACATGTCACTTTTTAAATCACTGGTAACTAGCACTTGATATCTAATAATTCTAAAAATATGACAATATCAATAAATAAGGAAATATAAATATTGAGACTACCACAAAATTTAACACTTTGATGGAAGGAGAATTAGTATAAAAGGTATTACACATGTAAGAAATTAAATAGCTTGCTTCTATACTCTAAAAAGATAATTCAGTTATCTCCCCTCATTAGTGTTGATTAATATAAAGCCAAAATTAGAATTGCCACAAAGTTAAAGCAAAAATTAAAGTCATACTTTAATAGATGAATGTAATTTGGTCATCTGAAATCCTGATAAAAATTGGTAAAGAGAAGCAAAGGGTGAATGATTGTTGTTTTCCTGAACAGAAATTTGCATGTCAAGTATATCTTTACTACCTGCTTCTCTCAGAGTTACTGAACAAGTATACGTATAGTATAAGTTTCAAGTTTTTAAAGAAAGAACACACACATACACATGTGCTTTAGGGCAAATCATGTGTTACTTGATTTTATGTGTGTAACCTATATATTTTTTCCTATGTGTATACTCATAATATATTTTATACAAAGAGCTCATTTGAAAAAGGAAATAATTGCCTTTAGCTTTAAGAATTATATTGTCTAAAAATACACTAGAACATAAGGCAAAATAAGACAGCACATTGTATTCTGGATCACAGAAAGGCTTAATGATTTCATGTCTAAATTTTCTTTATCTATTCATTACATGTTGATAGTGCAATGTTTTTTTTAAGCTATCTAGTATCTGACACCATTTTTACTAATGTCTCATTCATTATATAGAAGCAAAACATTTTGAGTAACATCATTAAAAGTGTTTAGATGAATCATGGTCACCAGAATACATCATAAAGTAGGTATAGGAGATTTTTTTTTACATTTACATATATATATATATATATATATATATATATATATATAGTGCAGTAGTGTCCTACATCTATAATACTAGGGGAGACAATTTAAAAGGTATTACTTGAGACTTGGTTCTATTTGAAACAGAGGTCAAAACAATAATCTGACACAGCTATAAAAAGAAATATAATTACTTTCTTAGATAGTAATTCTTTTCATTTGTGGTATAGTTCTATCAGTTCTGTCTAAATTTACATAGAACAAAACCAAGAACAGAGGGTAAGATAAAGAGAACAAGGGAAAGTCCAGGATACTCAACATTACGCAAAGAAAATGGCCACTAGGAAATGACAAGAGCTGGACAAGCAGTGTTCCTTAGGGGGGAGCATATCAATAGCTTATCCAATAGCAAATGGTCACCCCTTACAACTTATATATACAAGTAACATTACTCAGACTGAGATGCTTATGTTTAGGTATACGCATATAATGCATGCAATAGCAATTCCTGAAAAAAAAAAGGCCTGAATTTGAAAAAGATACTGGAAGAGATCTATTGTATGATTTGTTGATTTAATTTTGTTATGGAGTACCTATCCAGAAAATTAACTATTTCTATTAGATTTTACAATTTTGTGGAGTACAGTTTTCAAAGTATGACCTAATTATTCTCTGTATTTCCTCAGGGTTTGTTGTTATATCCTACTTTTCATTTGTGATTTTGTTAATTTGGATATTCTCTCTCTCTCTGTCTTTTGCTTAGTTTGGTTGAAAGTTCATCTATCTTGTTGATTTTCTTAAAGAATCAACTCTTTGATTCATTCTTTGTATTATTTTCTTTGTTTCTATTTTATTTATTTCTGCCCTCAATTTTATTTATTTTTATCTACTCTTTTTTTTTTTTTAAAAAAAATTGAGCTTTCAGGTTTGCTGTTAATTCACTAGTATTATTTCTCTACTTCCTTTGTGTAGGCACTTAGTCTTACAACCTTTCCTCTTAGCATTGCTTTTATGGTGTCCCATAAGTTTGCGTGTGTTGTGGATTTATTTTCATTCAATACCAGAAAGTATTTAATTTCTTTCCATATTTTAGCTTGACCTCATTAGTAATGCATTTGAGCATTGTTCAGTTTCCATGACTTTTTAGACTTTCTGCACTTTATGATGTTGTTTAAATTTAACTTTAAGCTATGGAGGTCCATAAGAACCTAGGGGTTATTCCATTTTTGGTGTATCTTTTGAGGTTTTTTTTGGTTACTGAGAGTGTCATCAATTTTGTAGAAAGTTTCATGAGGTGCTGAGAAGACAGTATATTCCTTTTTGTTTTTGTAAAATGTTTTATAGATTTCTATTGGGTCCATTTGAGTCACACTTGTAAGTTCCCTTATTTCTTTGTTAAATTTCTATCTAGCATACCTGTCCACTGGTGAGAGTGGGGTGATGAAGTCTCTCACTATTAGTGTGTGGACTTTTCTGTGCAATTTTAGCTTTAGTGAACTTACTTTTACAAATGTAGGTGCCCTTTTATTTGGAGCATAGATGTTCAGAATTGAGACTTCAATTCATGTAATGAAAATGAAATGTCCTCTAAATTTTGATAAATTTTCGTTTAAAGTCTATTTTTTTAGATATTGTGATAGCTACTCCAGCTAGTTTCTCAATTTCATTTAATTGAAAAATCATTCACTATCTTTTTTCCCAGAAGTAATGTCTATCTTTGAGGTTGAGGTATATTTCTTGTATGTAGCAGAAGGATAGGTTCTGTTTGTTATCCATTCTGTTGGCCTGTGTCCTTGATATTAAGAGTCAATGATAAAGGTAAATTGAGTCCATTGATATTAGATATTAATTGTAGTATGAGGTTTCTGTCCCGGACTTTTGGGCCTAACCTCAAGGTTTAGACCCGCAGACCCACAGACCCACAGAGACACACAGATACTTTCATTAATTTGAAGCTGACTGGCATAAGGCTCAGGCATATAGCTTGCTAGCTCTCTACCCTTCATCTAACCCATGTCTCTTATCTTGTTCAGCCATGCGGCTCGGTACCTTTTCTTAGAGCAGCATAGTTGTTCTCTGCTTCTTCGGGCTTCTCTCTGGCATTCTGCTCTGTGCTTCCTGTTCTCAGAGTTTTCTTAGTCTGGTAGCCCCGCCCACACTTCCTGCCTGCCTTTCTCCAATCAGCGCTTTTTATTAAACTAGTGGGTGGGACAATTATTTACAATGTAACAACATAATCTCCCACAATTAATGACCAGTGTTTGTTAATTATTATTTTATTTTGTTTGGTAGCTGTTGGTGAGGTTTTTTAAATTTTTTTTACCTATAAAAGCTATACAATTTATTCAACAGCGTGTTTTGAATATTTAAAATAAAATTATGCAAAGAAAACCTTTAAACATTCTATTTTAACATTTTACTATGTTGATTGATTTTTATTGTTTCCTTTATGTATTCTTCATAGTATGTATTTAATCAATATTGTGTTTAAATTTATGGGTAAAGATTTTGCATTTTGATTGAACTCTGTGTGAGCAATAAAAATTAAATCTCTTTCTCTTTGTGTTTATGCCTGTGTAGTAATAAGTTTCTGGTTCCAACTAGCCTCAAGATCTAGACATGCCTGCAGCTGTTTAGTTCTGTATAGCCCCAAGGTCTGGACCAGCAGTCCCAAAGTCCCAAAGAAGCATACAGAAGCTAACATTAATTTTATGCTGATTGGCATATAGCTCAGTCATATAACTTGCTGGCTCTTAACTTTTAAACTAACTCATGATTAGCCAAGTAGCTTTTTACCTTTTCTCAGAGCAGCATCCTTGTCTTTTTTCCTCTGCATCTGTTGGTAGATCTCTCTGCTCTTCCTGTTTCCAGAGTTTTCTTAGTCTGGTAGCCCTGCCCACATTTCCTATCTGCCTTCTGGCCAATCAGCATTTTATTAAATCAGTAGGAGGGACACAAATTTACAGTGTACCAGAACATCATCCCATTGCATTTTCTTTTTTTTTCTTTTTAAAACAAGAACCAAAATCTAATTCCCTTTGTGTAGTTTTTCACCATTATTTATAACTACTTGTAACCAATATTGTAAACAAAGAAAAATATTCATAATACAATTTTTGGAAATGTGGGTGTACTTCTCTAGGCTACTTCCTGCTTATTGGGGTTGCTATAAATTTTATGGGGAGCCAAAGAAAAAATTAAGATTATGGACAAGTCCTTAGTGAACTTTTCTGCAAGGCTGGATCATCTTAGCCAATTTCCTTGAAGTTGTTTTGGATGCAGAGCTCAGAAGAAACTGCAACAGAGGTGCTCTGAAATGCTGAATAACCTGGGCCATTTGTTTTCATTAAAGACTTTTCAGGAGGTCTTTCTTGATCAAACTTTATTTTCTTTAACTGGGAATAAGTCCACAGCCTTTTTTTTTCTGGGGAAATAATAAGAAAATCTCTTCTCCATAGTAGCATATCTTTGGATTTCAATTTTAAAGTCAACTCATTTACCTAATATATAAGTTGGATTAATTCAGCAGCACATATAAAATAATGTCTTTTTGCAGCTTTTACTTCTTAATTTGTAGTAAAAAAAAAACCTACAAAACTAAAGACAAGACAATAACATATAGTATCCAGACACTTGGTAATTTCCATTTTAATGTGACTTATGTTTTTTCTCTATTTCATAAGGACTTTATCCTTTTTCTATTCTTTCATAAGTCTATGCATACTTTTAAACACACTGTAAACTATTAGAGACTTTTTTGTTTTGAATATCTCTTTATTGTATATCTCTTTTTCTTAACTTTTTCTGCTTCTGGACAAACCTTTAATCTGCCAAGGAGTGGCTAGCTTTAAAAATTTGGCTAGGTGGCTGATTCTACCCAGCTCCTTCTATTTCTTTCTGTTTCTGATCACACCCTTAATCTGATAAAGTGTGACTAGGATTAAAGGCTTCACTAGGCTGTCTGGCTCCACCCAGCTCCTAAACTAGCTTCATATAAAATTTAGCTTCTTAGTTGAGGTACTTGCCATATACAACTATCACTCTGTGGAATTTTTGAGTCCATATAATCAACAAGTAAAGAACTACCATCTGCTGCTCATGAATTCCATTTGGCTACAGGGCCTCTTAAAAGATTTATAAGTGTTTTGCTGCTAACACTGAGTCAGAAAATATCTATTATCTTTGTCTTCTTTCCTCTGTGTCTGCTGATATTTCTCTCTCCTCTTCCTATTCTGACAACAAATAAAGCCCCCCCCCCCCCCAAATGCTGCTACTAAGAAGCAGCCTTTGATTTTGTTTTCTTTTTGCATATAAGAGCAGTAACTAAAATCTGTCATACTGAGTCTTCTGTGAGACTTCAGAAACTGTCCTTGATGCAGTTTTAAACTGCATGCAGCAAAACCACCATTTTGTAATTCAAACTCATATGACACAAAGTCTCTGCATCATGGCCCCTTGAGAAAAACAACTCAGAAGCTGCTTTTGCCTCCCTTTCTATGCTCTAGAATACCTTTAAAGCTTTCTCCAGCCTTATGTGGCTGTACATGCCTCATGTACAATGTCATTTAGGGTAAGAGGTTTCTGGCTCTGACTAGCCCCAAGATTTGAACCTGCCTGCAGCTACTTATCTCTGTCTGGACCACTGTCTGGACCAGCAGTACCAAAGTCCCAAAGAAACATGCAGAAGCTTACAATATTTTCATGCTGGCTGTCTTATGGCTCAGTCACATAACTTGCTTACTCATAACTCTTAAACTAACCTATGATTAGCCAAGTGGCTTAGTACCTTTTCTCAGAGCAGTATGCCTGCTTTAATCACTTTCTTTAAAATGCCTTGTGTATGTTGACACTCACCTACCAGATAACCATGGATGTATATATTGTTACAAATGACACCTTAAAGGACTGACTCCTTTTTAAGAAATGTACACTCTTCATATCTTCTTCACAGGAGAACTACATATATCTTTCCATTAAGACATCTTTAGAATTCTTTCTTTTTATACAGTTGGAATTCTCTTAGAAAATGCTAATATTGCCTTTAGATGTAATCATATTAAAAACTATCAAAGGGGCACTCTTATAGTGTTACTTTAAAAGGAATATTTAAATGTTTTATGTTGGAACTGGAGAGATTGGTCAGTGGTCAAGAACACTGACTTCTCTTCCAGAGGACAGTCTCCAACATACACATGATGGCCCACATTGTCTGTAACTGTAAATGCCTGCAACTTCAAGGAGGATTTGATGTATTATCTTTGCTTACACATAGTACAGAAACATTATGTAGGGAAATACTCATATACATGATATGAAAATACACTAATTGCTTGTGGGGTTAGTGTTCTAAAAAGTATATATGCTATAAAACTCTATTTTCAACATATGTATTTTTGCAAGCAATTAAAAATATGATAGTAATATAGCAGATTCTTCATGGTGTACTCTGATGAGACTATTCCAGGAATTCATTGATATCTTTATATTTATCATGTTCCTTTTTATTTTATTTCTGAAACACCTAATTGTCACATTAATTCTTGCTAGATTGGTGACCCTTATTATATCTCACTTTACACTAAGTGTTATCCTACATATTAAGAATATCTGATGTCAAAAGACTCCATCTTGTTAAATGGTAAAAGACCATGAAGAAGATTAGCTGGATGCTGCTCCTATGCTATATCAGGTAAATAAAATGATCTGATGCAGACTTAAGCACATTTCTGAGGCAATGCTTCTTTGTGTGTGAAATGATGATAATACATATAATTCTAGATAGAACAGGATATGTTGTAAATCCTATGCATTATTTTCTAAAATGTAACAAAGTGAAGAAATAGTTCTCATCCCTAATCAGAGTGAATGTTGATAAAACAGATGCCTAGATATATTTTCAAGTTGTTTTAGAGAATAGAATCAAGGAGAAGAAATGGCTTACCAAACTTAATCTTATCTTTTAGATCAGCTATTCTTCCTTTCTGATGTGCACCTGTGAAGACAACCATGCTGTTGAAGGACACCATCTTGAAATGACTGTTCTTTGGCTTGGCTTTTATTCAATGTCTGCACTTGTTTCAGTGCTAAACTCATCTAGCCTATATTTCTCCTGGGGATTTATTTGCTAGAGTGACAGCAGGTGCTGCATATTTATTAACTATAACAGAGATATAAGGAACAACAATAAATATGTCTAGAATTTAAAATTACTGAAGAAATATGCATTTCCCCCTAGTCAATAAATGCCACAGTGATATCTTATTCATACTTGATTTGTTACTCTATGTAGACAAATTTCATGACAATTTTGTTTTCAGTTCTAAGAAAACCATGTGTTGTATAATCTATATAATCATAACTGACTGTTTCTTTAATACATGATGAAGTTGTCTTAATCAGGTATAAATTGTATCACAGTATGGTCTCCAATCATTTGTTGAGTTGGAGGTTATAAACTTGATTTTCAAATTATTAAAACTGCAGTCAGTTTTTTTAAAAAAGGCATTGAAGTGAGTTTCAAACACATTTATTTTGATTAAGATGGAGTGGAAGAAGTCCCACATGCTTGCCTGGGGTTCTCTTCCTTGGACAGGGAAGAGACAACAGGGGTCTGCCAGGTGCCTTGAGGCCTCTACCAGTTGGGTACTTTTATGGTGAGGAAATACATGGTTGGGTATGGAAGGGAAAGAGAGAGATAAAATAGTTCATGTCCTGTAGAGATAGGCAGATCTGACAAGGTGAATGTGGTGAGGAACATATGGAGGTTGGTGACCTGCTTGCTATCTGGGACCAGGGTGATGTCCTAGCCTGGACTGTTGCCAAGGTCCATGAATGGATATATGGCCCTAAAGCCATGGTCTGTGTTTTGACTGTGGCTCCTATTTCTATCAAAAGCCCATGTGATAGGGCTACACAGAGATGGACCTGCCCCTTATTGGCTACAACACTAGAAAGAACTAGCTTTACTCTTCAACTAGGCAGAAAGGCAGAGCTGAAGCTGTTGAAATGGTACATGGGAAGGATGGCCCTAAGGGCACGATAATGATAGAACTGGTCCTTCTCCTATCCTCTGCCATGTGGTGGTGTGATTGTGGGAATGCCCTCTATGCCCTGCACTCTTCCTGTCACCAACTGTACCATTCAGGAGAGTCGTCCTTGCCTGGGCAGCATAGTGGACTGAACTTGTTGACATAGGCATGGTTGAGCAGATCCAGAGAACATGACTGAATCTGGTCCTCACCTGCCATATGGTGGCTTCAATAAGGGTGAGTTCCCTCCATGGCCATTAGAGTGAGAGAGGTTCCCCTGCCTTCCACCAGAAGCAGTGGTGTTGATTCTGTTCCTCCATGTCCAAAGTAGCAGGATTTCCATGACACAGGACAAGAACAGAATATCCAAGAGGAGTTCAAGTGAGCAGTATCAATTGTGCAGCAAAAACGGAGTCCTCTATCCAGACCAACAACTTATTTCAATGAACACCTTGGAAGTAGAGATGTATGTACTAAAGGTGTACTGTGTGACTGTGTGATAAACTGTCACACTACAGCTTCCACATGAGATATTTTTAAATTTTATTTTGTTTTATCTTGGGGGCAGAGAGACTGCAAGGGCTGAGGGCAGATGTAGAGACATGGAGAGATAAGTGGTATCCAGATGCATTGTATAAAATCTACAAAGAATTAACAAAAAGAAAAATTGGGTAAAAGTGACATTTATTTTTTATCATATATCCATATAATAAAAAATGATGAATATGCATATATTCATATACATTATATTTAAGTGGCTTTATTGTAATAAGATAGAAAACTCCTATTTTAAATATGTAATTTAATATGTATTGAAACATGCATTGAAAGAAAAATCAGCATTATATAGAAGGTGAAAAATAAAATTTAAGAAAATTAATACTTGTTTCACAGGCTAAATCATTGTGTCACATAATATATTTTATGTATTTTACTGAGCAGAAGTGTAATATTTTGACTCAAGTTTTATGTAATTATACATTTATCAGATCAGTCCATCTTTGATAAATTGTATTTACTTATATCAACTCTTAATGTTGGAAGACATTGCTTGCTGTTCAGAGGTCACTGTCTTCCCAGGACCTAGCAGCTTGTCTTAAGAGCTGTTCAAAATGGAGCTCCCTCTATCAGGGTCTTTTGGTGTCTATCCCCATGACCCCTTTTAGGGTTTATATCAGAAGCTACAATGAAGGAAAAAAACTTTGGATATCTCTAATCTGAGGGTTAATGAAATCTCTCACTCTCGACTGTTCAAATCATGTCTGTTTATTGCTCTGCCATTCTGCCTGAGTCTCAAAAGTCTTCAGTTCATATACTCATAAAACAGCAACTTTAGGCAGTAAAAACACTCACAGGAAACTCTTTTCAGGGTCATAAAACATTCCTTGTATAAGAGGCAGCACTAGTTGGCATCTACTGATAGTGGGTGGCTGCAGCTGTGGCTGTAAAAAATTGGGGACTGGGCTGTGTGCTATCTTCCTAAGGAGATTATCCTAAGGGGTACAAGAGGAGAAGGCAAAACTATGAGAGATCTAAAGAAAGAGTAAGGAAACCGTGTACTACTCTACAATTCTTAAGTGTGTTTAACAACTTAGGCTAACATTATGTGCCAAGTTTCTCTCAGCCTCCAAGCTTTGTCAGCTTACACCTGAATCCCCTACAGGGAACAGCTGCATCCCTGTGATAGTGAGCCTTGTTACTCTTTGTTTAAGGTCAAGAAACCAGGCCATCTTTCCTTAGTTCTGGCTATCTGCGTAGCCTTTAACACTGTAACTTTGCATAAAGCTGAGTCCTTATCTGATTAGGTTAGATTGATTAGCTAATTAAATGTCTGTTATCCACATAAATCTAGGACTGAAAATAAAAAGTTACTAACTGAACTTAAAATCTAGAACCATAAACTAAGGTTAGAACATTCCCACAAGTTGTTGATTGTTAAATGATCAGAGCAGTTGAACAATGTCATTCTTTTTATTGGCTGCTGGTAGGGCAAACACGGGGCAATGCAGTCCCTGAAGGACGTTGATTTAACAAAGGCAGACATTTCATAATTTCATCCTTGAGTCCAATCTCTCATAGTTCCACCTGTGATCTAATTATAGAGACATTTTGTCTGCCAAAATGCCCTGTCAGTAAGCCAAGGATGGAGAACAGACCTTGAAATGTCTACAGTCCACATGAAACAATAGATTTAGTTATGAAGCATATTTTAGTATGTCTCTACTCATCAAAATTATACAGGTAAATGAGAAGTCTTCTCCTTGATCATACACAAATACATTTGGCGACAGACTGAGATGTAATCCTTAGATCACATGTACATTAAAGATTGTATATAGATTATCCAAAAATGCATGGCAAATGGGGAGATTATCAAAGAGTTCTTGCACAAGTGAAATTACTGATAAAAGAAATCAGTTTTTTAGATACCACAGCCCTGCAGGCTCTGCCCATTAGAGAACCGTTTTTCTGGAAAGTTCACATCTGAAATATCAATTGCTATAAGCTGTAACTGCATCATGACCAGCCGTATCTCCTGACATCCCTCCCTCTAGGAAAACTTTCTGCTCTCTAACTGACCTTATCTGGAGAATGTTCTTGGATCTGGAGGACTAACCTTATTGAAAAGCTGCTTCTAAACTAGATGCCTGATTCATCTTTAACTTGACCCTTGGCACAGATTCTTCCTGAGAAGACTTGTGCTGGGGGCTCTGCTATAGAACCCTACTGACACTTCCTAAGCCTTGGGATAGGAATGTGCCACTTAGTACAAATTAGGGTTTGTCCCCACATTCCCCAATCCTATATATTCCTTATACGCTGGAATAAAATTTATCTGATTCACTGAAACTTGTCTCCTGAAGGGCTGACCTCTGTTCCTGTTCATGTGTTGCCAAAACTTTCTGTTTTTCCATCTACCTCTTTTTTCTCTCAACCTGGTGGCCTACAGGCTGAGGGGAAAAGAGTGCTCCCACATATTTAGACAGGGTTTTGACTGTTTCATTGTACCTTTTCTATATGTGATTACTTATTCTTGAAATTCTATCACAAGTTTTATACATTTAAAACACTGTAGTTTTATAATATGCTGATTAAAATTTTGCATTATAATTTATTAATCTATTTTTTCTATGTGAAATATTCTTTTGTCTTTCTATTAATATTCTTCCATCTGAAATATACTTTGCCTGACATTAAAGTAATTGCTGGAAGTTTTCTTTATGTATGTTGCTATTACAAACGATTTTAATTTTTTTGAGATAGAATACCTACTGTACATTCCTCACGTAGGCAAGAACCTAAAACTTGACAGGCCAAGGATCTAAGGAAAAACCAAAAACTACATTATATTAAAATAATGTAGTGATAAAATTACTCCTTTTTTCATGCCACAGCCATAGATCAGTGTCTTATATAGCTGTCACCAGAGAAGCTACTTCCCGCAGCAGATAGGAACAAATACTGAGAGGGCCACAACTAAACAGTGTTAAAAGAGTGAGAAACCTTGGAATACTCTGTCCTAAATGACATGTCCCATCTAATTTCTGCCCTCATGGCTCAGGTAACTATGGGGATGAGGAGGCATGTAGATTCTAAGAGCCAATAGTGACAGAAGACACAAGAAAATAATGCCTTATAGAAACTGATGCACATATGGACTCACAGTGTCTTTTGTAGCATGCACAGGATCTAAGCCATATGTTTCCCCAGTGGTAACAGCAATTTGACACAAGCCCCCACCTGTAACCCAGAAGCTATCTCTAACTGACACAGTAACAGACTAGGTAGCAGCATGCTTCTCCTTATTGGTGAAGTGAATAATTTCAATAATTTGACTATCATCAATTTTGGGCTGAGTAACAGAGGTTTTTCCTTGTGTTTCTATTTTCACAAATATGCAGCCCCCAGTATCACGCTTAACAGTGAAATCCCCAAGAGATATCCAATTATTTTCAAGGTTCTCATTATATTCAGAACACAGAACAAGTGATGTGGTTCACCCATGGGACAATTTCAAGAAGTGAAGTTTGGTTAGGTTGAAGGTAAGACTATTTCTACACAACATGAATGTCTTTATAAACACACATCAGATGAGAAGCAATATTGATTCAGGGAAAATTATGATGTTGGTAAGTCATCTCTGTGTTATCTTCTATTAGGTAAATCTTAAAATATTTCTAACAATCTCTCTCTCCCTCTCTTTCTTTCTTTTACCAATACCAATAAGTGTTAGGCTGAGAATTCTTTCTTTGTCTTTTGTAATATTTGGAGGCCAATTTAAGTGTTTTACCCACCTCTCATATTTATCTTCTATTCAGGTCTACATCAAAAATCATCATTCTTTATCAGACAATCAATAAAGAAAATATACAGCTACAATTGTACAAATATTCCCTTCAACTTAACAAGACGAAGTATTTTAATTTCGAGTGGATGGTATGTGAGATAATTTTCAGCCTGGAAATAGTACAAATGATAGAGAATCAAATGAGAATAGGCATAATACATGATTAGTATAGATTTCAAATTTAAAAAAAAAATCTGACAATGTATGGCTAGAGGGAGCAGAGTTAGCAGCTTCTGGATATGAGCTCATTAGTTTGTTTTGAAGTGGAAAGTGATTAGCCCTGAATTTATATACAACAATAAAATTGGACTCAACAGGTTATGTGTGCATGTTTGTGCATACAAATTTATATATGTATACACACACAACACACACACACACACACACACACACACACGCACACACACACACACACACACAGGTAAAAATAATTACCAAAGAAAAGGAGGCTATCAACTTTACTGTTGGTACTGGAAGGATTTTGGGAAGGTAGTTGGGACAGATGTGAGGGAAGAAAGGAAAAAAGCAATTGAAGTAATTATATTTCAGTTAAAAGTATATTTTAAAAATTAAAGTAAACCTACACCCTTTGAAACAAAACAAAACAGACAGAGAGAGAGAGAGAAATAAAAACCCAACAGTAACCAATTTGCTAGCAAAACAAACTGTTAGAAGCTATTAAAATATCACCCTTTAAGTCACCAGTATCTATCACTTGGTATCTATTAGTTTCTATAAATATGACTCTATCACTAAATGCTTAATGAAATATAAATATTGAGACTATTGCAAAGTTTAAGATTTTGATAAAAGGACAATCAGTATAGAAAAAGCATTACACGTAGAGGAAAGTAAATGGTTTGCTTCTATACTCTAAAAAAAGATAATTCAGTTAATCTCCCCTCATTAATGTTGGTTAGTACAACCTTAGAATTGCCACTAAGTTAAAGGCAAAAATTAAAGTGATACTTTATTAGATTAATATCATTTGCTCTTCTAAAATATTGATAGAAACCCACCAAGAGAAGAAAATGGTGAATGATTGTTATGTTCCTGAATAGAAATTTGCATGTCAAATATATCTTTAAAGATCTGCTTATCTCATAGTTACTGAACAGGTATACATGAAGTTGGTAATGTATAAGTGGCTAGTATTTTAGAAACACACATGCTTTAGGACAAATTTATGTGTTACCTTATTTTATATGTGTGTGTTACATTATTTTTATATGTATGTGTGCTTACATAAGTATATTTTACACAATGAGTTCATTTGAACAATAAAAAAATGCCTATAGCTTTAAGAACCATATTGTTAAAAAATACACTGGAAAATACAATAAAAGGAAACAACTCATGTATCATTATACTCTATACTCAAAAAACTTAAAGATTTCTGTGTGTAAATTTTCTTTACATATGCTTTGTATGTTGAGTGTGTAATTTTTTAAAGCTATTGTATCTGACACCATTTTTTTACTAATGTCTCATTCATCATCTAGGAACAAAGCTTTTTGAGTAACATCATTAAAAGCGTTTTGATGAATCATGGTCAACAGAATATGGATGTATTTTTACATCCACAGATGTATAGTGCAGTAGTGTCCTACATCTATAATACTAGAGGTGACAATTTAAAAGGCATAACTTGAGACTTGGTTTTACTTTGCACCAGAGGTGAACAGGATAGACTGACACAGCTCTAAGAAGAAATATAATTGGTCTCTTTGATAGTAATTCCTATTATTTGTGGCACAGTTCCCAACTACCCAAACTTGTACAGAACAAAACCAGTAACAGAAGACATGCTAAAGAACACAGGGCAAAGTCCCGGAAGATTCAGCGCTACACAAAGAAAGGGCAAGTAAGATATGCTAATAGCTGGAGAAGCAGTCTTCCTCAGGGAGACGCTCATTAATAGGTTTTTCGATAGCAAATCATTATCCTTTACTACTTGTATATACAAGTAACATTACTCCAGCTGAACAGCTTATATTTAGGTATAAGCATATAATACATGCAATAGCAATTACTAAAGAAAAAAAAAGGGGCCATGAATTTGAAAGAGAGCTTAAAGAATGTCTATTGTATGATTTGTTGAGTAGAAATGGAAAGAGGAAGTGAAGTAATTATATTATAATTTCAAAAAATAAAAGAAATAATTAAAACAAAGTAAAACCCAAAAAGCTCTTCTGGGAATTTTCAGGTTGACCAGAAGCTGTCATGTCAAAATAAAAATTATGAAGGAACATGAACTCTTTGCTGTATAATCAGTGTATATTCCTTAGATATTTGGTATATCTTTTTAAGGTGCATGCATTTACTAATCTGCTCTGCCGTGACAGCAGATGGTTGTGTTACCTGTTGTCTTCAGAGCTATCTTGTTTTTTATCCTTACTCCACATTTCTAAGGCCTCAAGAAACAGGAATGTAAAATAGTTCTGATATTAGCACCAGAGACATCCTGCTCACCTGCTGTATTTCTCCTATTTCAAAGAATAAAGGATGATAAGTCCCACAAGTTGAGAATTACTAAATGGATGAGTAAAAGGAGAATGATTATCCACTATCCAGCTCTAGTTTTAGCTTCTAGATCAGTATTAACATCCTTTTTATGCTCTGAGGCAATTGACGCTAACCAAAATTTTAATGTCACACTGATCTAAGGCTAAGGGTCAAAGAACAGCTATGCTTACATGTTTATACAATTTATTTTGTTCTTTAAAACAACAGAGATAATTAGTAGATAAGTGATATAATGAGAAAATATAATCGATAGATTGATGGCAGATGACATCATTCATCTTGCAAAACTAAAATATTTCAAATTCTAGTATCATCATCTGTTCATACATCCAACGAGCATATTCTAGTGCTAAGATTGAACTAAATGTGACTAAACAATGTCAGGTTTGAATATGTGATACTTTCTTTGATAATTCCACTTTTACAGATTTTGTGATAAAAATTTGTTAAATCAGTTTAGATTTTGAATACATTCAATGTCTTTCAGCAATTGACTGTAAACCTTGTTTAATGTTTCCTTCTGGTATCTGTAAATCCTACTTGATATTCTCTATGCTTCTCTTTTTAAAAAGATTTTTCTAGAATTTATTATTATTTTCTTTATTTGTATGTTCATTTTATAATTTTTTAATGAAAAATGTCTTTTTTGTCCATGTATCTCCCTGCTCCCCCTCCCTTCCCTGCTCTCCATCCCTTTGAATCAGCCTTCAGCCTCCCCTTACTCATTCCCCACTCTCTCCCCCAAACTTGCAAGAAGTCCCAAGGTGGGTCAGCTCAGTGTGGCACATTCATTTCAGGTGAGACTAATTTCCTCATCCTCAAGTCAAGACTGGGTTAGGTGTTCATCTGCCAGGAATGGGCTTCAAGGGCCAGCACACACACAGGAACATGGTCTGATCCAGCCCCTTGAGGCTCTATGCTTCTCAACTAAGGTTTTCCATTCTCTACTTCAGAGTTTGACATTAAAATTTTAAATTTTTTATGTCACAGATAAGAAATCATCACACAGGCTTCCAAAAAAGTTGACACCTGTCTCATAATTCATACTGAACTTCAATGCAATTTCTGAATTTAAGTCTCATCTTTTACTAAAGAATATCATGATTTAAGTGACAGATCCAGATCATTTCCACATGATTCCTCCTCAATGTTGATGTACTTTCTCACTGCTCTCCTGTAGAGAAATTTCCTGTAGAGCATGTATATAACAGTTCTGCCTGATGTTTCGATCTATGGGGAGTTGATCTTGGCTCCTTAGCTTTAACTTGGGCAGCAATGTCACTCATCTTTGCTTTAGATTTCTGTTTACATGTATGCATTTCTATTCAGGTAAGTTTCAAAGTCAATGTCAAGTTCTATAGAGGGAGTATAATTCTTCCTGTGACAAGTTGATAATATTTCTTTCTTTGCAGGTTACTTCTGAGGACACACTGAGTAAAATGGATGGAGGCAATCAGTCTTTGGTGTCAGAATTTATATTTGGAGGACTTGCCAGCTCAAAGAATCTTCAGATCTTACTCTTTGTGCTATTTTTGATGTTGTATCTGCTCATTGTGTCTGGAAATATTAGCATCCTTGTTTTAATCACCACCGACCCGCATCTCCATTCACCCATGTACTTTTTGTTGGCAAACCTATCCTTTGTTGATATGTATCTTTCTTCAAACACCACTCCTAAGATGATATCAGACTTTCTCAGGGAAAACAAGAGCATTTCCTTTGCAGGCTGCATGTCCCAGATCTTCTTTTCCCATTGCATTGCTGGAGGAGAGATAATACTGTTGGTGTTAATGGATTATGACCGCTATGTGGCCATCTGCAAACCACTCCACTACTTCACCATTATGAACTTGAAAAGATGCACTGCCTTGGTGCTGTTTTCTTGGACTACTGGCTTTATACATGGTGTAAGTTACATGATAATGCTTATGCAGTTGCCATTTTGTGGCCCCAATGAAATAGACAGTTTCTTCTGTGACATGCCACTCATAATCAAACTTGCCTGCATGGATTACCATGATTTAAATACTTTAATGAATGCTGAATGTGGGGTTGTGGTTGTAACCTGTTTTATTCTGTTGCTCATTTCCTACACATATATCCTTATCACTGTTCACCAGAGCTCTAAAGCTGGTGCATCTAAGGCTCTGTCCACATGCAGTGCCCACATCACAGTGGTGATGATCTTCTTTGTGCCCTGCATGTTCGTCTATGTGTGGCCCCTCAGTATCACCTCATTGGACAAATTTCTTGCTGTGTTTTACTCTGTTTTTACACCTCTGCTAAACCCAGCTATTTATACACTGAGAAATAAAGACATGAAAAATGCCATGAAAAGGTTCATAGGCAAATTACTAGGTTCCAAAGGAAATTAATAATATTTAGAAATGTATACTAAATATTTTAGATAATGATCTGGCTATATGAAATAGATTCAAAACCAGCACAGATAGCTTATATTGAACATTTGCGACAATCTTTAAACATAGATATTATTTATTACTTTAAAAGAATATGATATTTACTAGTCAGCAAGCAGAATATTGTTAATCCTTTCTCTTAATTTTAAAATATAAATAATTTTCCTACATCAGAATGCCATCAAAGTATTACTCTATAGTTTTAATAAAGTTTAATTTAACATTTTGTCAAACTCAATTGCTTATCTTTTTAAATAAAATCATGTTAAATTTTAAGTGATTATGAATTTGTGTAGCACAACATACTCATTAATTAGTTCTCTGATTTCATAATTACAAATTTGAATTTTCTAAAATATATTTTCCTGAAATTCGCAATTTCTTCTGATCAGTCTGAAAATAATAGAAGAGTATTTCTTAAATTCTTTCTTTCCTTTATATATACATTTTCATTTTACATAGCAACAAGTGTTTTCACTTCACTCTCTTTCCTTGGTTTCCCCTCCCACCACACATTTCTCATAGGGCTTAGGCCTTCTGTGAGTAGTAAACACAGGCTTGAATACTAAGTTGGGATATCTCTGGTATTAAGGTTGAGCAAAGCATTCTAACATAGAGGATAGGCTCTAAAAAGTCACTAATGACCCAGAAAAGGTTCTGTTCCCACTTTCAGGGGCCTCACAAATAAATAAAACCACAAAACTGTCACTCTCATTCAGAAGCCTAGTTCTGTCTATGCAGGATCCCTATCTGTCAGCCCAGAGTCCCTGATCTCCCATTAGCTAGGTTCAGCTGTTTCTGTCGATTTCTTCATCATGATCTTTACCCAACTTTCTTATATAATCCCTCCTTCCCCTGTTCAACTGAACTCCAGGATCGCGGCCAAGTGGTTGCCTGTGGGTCTCTGCATAGGTTTCCATCAGTCACTGGATATAGGTTCTATGATGACAATTAGGGTATTCACCAAACTGACTGCAGAGCAAGGCTACTAGGTTCCACCTCCATAATCGCTAGTAGTTCTATGTAGGGTAATCCTGTGATTTCCTGTGAATTTCTCTGGCACCAGGTTTCATCCTAACACCATAACGTCAGGGTATCTCTTCCATAGTTCCCACTCTTTGTCTCTTTTCCAATCTAACCATCCTTACCCCTCATACTCTCCCCCTCAATACTCTCCCCTTCCCTTCCCCTTCCAGTTTACCCAGAGAGATATTAACCATTTGCCCTTCCTGAGGCGATCATGTGTTTGCCTCTTAGGGTTCTCCTCTTTACCTAGCTTCTCTGGGGTTGTGTAGCCTGATTATCCTTTGCTTGAGGTCTAATATCCACTTACTAGTATGTAGATACCATATTTGTCTTTTTGGGTGGTGTTACCTCACACACAATGATTTTTTTTTCTAGTTCTATCCACTATCTTACAAATTTCATGATGTCACTTTCTTTTACTGCTAAGTAATACTTCATTGTGTAAATGTACTACATTTTTTTAAAAATTCATTCTTCAGTGGAGCAGCATTTAGGTGTTTCACAGGTTCTGGCTATTGTGAATAATGCTGCTATGAACATAGCTGATCAAGTGTCTTTGTGGTATGGATGATCATATCTTGGTTATATGCCTAAGAGTGGTTGCTAGGTCACGAGGTAGGTTGATTCCAGATTTTCTGAGAAACTACAATATTGATTTCTAGAATGGTTTAATAATATTTCACTCCCACCCAAAGTGGAGTATTAATATCCTTTCTCCACTTCCTCTCTAACATAAACTGTCATAAGTGGTTTTGATCTTAGCCATTCTGACAGATGTAAGATGGATTCTCAGAGTTGTTTTGAGATTTTCCTGTTGGACTAGGATGTTGGTCACTTTCCTAAATATTGATGGGCTACTTGAGATTCTTCTATTGAGAGCTCTCTGTTTAGATCTATAGCCCATTTTTTAAATTGTTTTTTTTTTTGTTATTTTGATGTCTAGTTTCTCTCTTTTTTATATATTTTGGAGATCAGCCCTCTGATCGATATGGAAATGGAAAAGATATTTTCCCATTCTGTAGGCTGCCATTTTGTCTTATTTACTATTTGCTTTACAGAGCTTCTCAATTTCAAGAGGTTCCATTTATTAATCGTTGCCACTTTTAAATGTAAATGTCTTCAAGGCTACTTCCCACTTTTTCTTCTATCAGGTTCATTATAACTGAATTTATTTAAGATCTGTGATCCACTTGGACTTGAGTTTTATGCATGGCAATAGATATTATTCTATTTACAGTAATGTATGTATTGACATACAGCACCATTTATTGAAGATGCCTCTTTTTTTCATTGTACTATTTTGGCATCTTTTAAAAAATCAAGTTGTTCATTAGTGTGTGAATTAATGTCGGGGTTTTCCATTTGTGTCCATGTATCTGTTTTGATGCCAACACAAAGCTGGATTTATTACTATGCTTCTATAATAGAGTTTGAAGTTACAAGTGGTGAAGTCTCCTTTATTGGATACTATTGTTTGCACTATCCTTTTTTTTTTCATATGAAGTTGAGTATTGTTCTTTTTAGGTCTGTGAAGAATTATGTTGAAATTTTGCTGGGGACAGCATTGTAACTGTAAATTACTTTTAGTAAGATTTCCATTTTTACTCTGTTCATCCTTCCTATCAAGTATGGGACAACTTTCCACATTCTGATATCTTCTATGATTTGATTCTCCAAAGAATTAGAGTTCTTGTCATACAGGTCTTTCACTTGTTTGGTTATAAGAGAACTCTAGGGTTTTTTTTTTAGTTAATCTTAATTCCTTCTATATTACTGAAGGCTTTATAAAAATCAACTATAGGAGTTCCCTGGTAGATTTTTTGGGGTCATTTACATATACTATCATATTGTTGGCAAATAGCTAAAGTGTCATTTCTTCCTTTTTAAATTGTATTCATTTTATTTCTTTTTATTCTCTTATTGCTCAGACTAGAACTTCAAGAACTATATTGAATATAAATGGAGAGAATAGACAGTCTTGTCTTGTTCCTGGTTTTAGTGGAATCATTTTGAGTTTCTGCCCATTAATTTGGTTCTAGCTGCTGTCTTGCTATCTATTGACTTTATTACTTTTAGGTATGCTTCTTGTATCCCTCATCTTTCCAGGTATCATGAAGGATGTTTAATATTGTGGAAGAATTTTTCAGCATCTAAAAAGATTGTCAAATCATTTTATTTTTCTTTCAATTTTTTATATGATGAATGATATTGACAGATTTTTGTATGCTGAATAGTCCCTACACCTCTAAGATGAAGACTACTTGATCATGGTGAATGTTTTTTTTTATGTTCTTGAATTTGGTTTGCTAATATTTTATTGGTTATTTTTACATCAATGTTCATGAGGTAGTTTGTTCTGTAATTCTCTTTCTTAGTTGTTTCTTTGTGTGGTTGGATATTAGGGTATTGTAGCCTAGTTAAAAGAGTTTAGCAATGTTTCTTTTGTTTCTATTGTGTGTATCAATTTGAGGAGTATTTGTATTAACTTTTCTTTGACATTCTGGTAGAATTCTGCATTGAAATCATCTGTCCATAGGCTTTGTTTGCTTTGGAGACTTCTATTTTCTTAGAAGGTTTGGTGTATTTAAGTTGTTTATATGATCTTGCTTTAATTTTGTTTTGTGGTACCTATCCAGAAAATTATCAATTTTTCAGAGTACAGGTTTTCAAGGTATAACCTAATTATTCATTATATTTCCTCAGTGTCTATTGTCCCTTTCAATTCTTCTTTTGTTAAATTGGATATCATCTCTCTGCCTTTTGCTTGGTTTGGTAAAAGTTTTGTCTGTCTTGTTGATTGTTTTAAAGAACAAATTCTTTGATTGATTGATTCTTTGTATTGTTTGCTTTGTTTGTATGTTATTGATTTCAGGCCTCAATTTCATTATGTATTGTAATCCATCATACTGGTTATATTTGCTTTTTCTTTTTTTAAAAATTTTCCCATACCTCCTATTGCTTCCTCTCCTGCCTCTACTCCCAGTACTCCAGCCTCTCCTCTCTCTCTTTCTCCCTCCCCATTCACTCCCCAGACAAGGCAAGGGATCCCAAGGTAAGTCAACTCAGTTTGGCATATACAGT
Source organism: Phyllotis vaccarum (assembly GCA_033318265.1). NCBI lineage: Eukaryota > Metazoa > Chordata > Mammalia > Rodentia > Cricetidae > Phyllotis > Phyllotis vaccarum. Next base: position 140,103,787 of record JARWLC010000001.1, on the reverse strand, counting down.
TGATATAGGAACAAGTCCCTCACCCAAGTATCTGGAGAAGGGTGTTTTCCTGTTAGGCATGGGCTTTGAGGAGCCAGGATGTACTTTGATCTGATTGCTAGAGGCTCCAGAAAGTACCTAGGTCTTTCCATTGTCATCTACATTCATGGGGTCCAGATCAATTCTATAAAGTTTTATCAACTGTTATTTTAGAGTCCATGAGCTCCCAATGTTCTGGCAATGCCTACTTCGTGGATCTCCTCATCATGATCCTGATTCCTTGGCTCATATAATCTCTCCTGGTTCAGCTGGACCAATAGCTCAGCCTGCCAACTGGAGCTTTACCACCCAGACGCTTCAGGGAAAATTCAGACCTGTTTGCCCAAACCATACACCAAATAAAACCCTCCCTTGCCTCACTACATAAATTCTACTTGGCAAGGCACTTGCCAGAATGTGGGCTTTGTCCACATTTTGTTATAGCAAGAAGTCTCCAGTTTTCTCTGTAGATCTGTTACATTCCTGCACTTAAAGGGCAGTTATAAAAAACAGAGGCTGAAATAAATCCGAAGAGTGCCATCTGTCCAACCAAGATAAGCTAAGCAAAGCTCATCAGCTCCTAAATGCTGACTGTGAAATAAGCCACTGGTGCCAAGTTGAAAACTAGGCCAGCAAGATTACTGCCAAAGCTGATGAGTTTGATTTCCACAGTCCACATGGTGGAAGGTGATAACTGACTCTTGTGAGATGTCTCCTCACCCACCTCCACCCAAGCACAGTGTCAAGTACACAATTCTCCCAAAATTACATAAATCAATTTACTATTTTGGGTCTGAATGAAGAATTAGAATGAAATTGGAGTTAAGGTGTGTGTGTGTGTGTGTGTCTGTGTGTGAGGGAGGGAGGGAGGGAGAGAGGGAGAGAGAGAGAGAGAGGGAGAGAGAGAGAGACAGAGAGAGAGAGAGAGAGAGAGAGAGAGAGAGAGAGAGAGAGAGAGAGAGAGAGAGAGAGAGAGAGAGAGAGAGAAGGAGGGAGGGACGAAGGGAGGGAGTGAGGAAGAGAGAGCGAGCTCTGCCTTATTTTGTGAGTTCATGGGTCCATGCATGTAGAGGGGAGAGGTTCTTGTCAACTTTAGTTGTCTGTCAGTTTTCATGTTTATTATTTTTACTTAATTATTTTTCTATATCTACTACTACTCCCCCTCCCTTCCCTCCTCCCAGTTCTTCCAAATACCCCCTAAGCCTCATCCCACCCCACCTCCATCCATTCGTCAAGGAGGGCAAGAAGACCCAAGATGGGTCAGTTGAGTCTAGCATATCCAGTTGAGGTAGATCTGAGTCCCTGAGCCCAGTATTAAGGCTGGGTTAGGTGTTCCTCTGTAGGCAATGGGCTCCAAGATGTAAGTTCATGCACCAGGAACATAGTCTTGTCATACTGCATGAGGCTGCACAAAATGTCCATGCCTTTTGACTATCGTCTACCTTTGGAGGGTTTAGCTCCTTTCTCTGAAGGTTGTGCCCAGTGATTGTTTCTGATTCACTACACTCCCAATAGCTAGGGTCAGCTGACTCTGTGTGTCTCCTCCTCACATCCTGATCTCTTTCCTCATATAATCTCTCCTCTTTCTCACTTCAGTTGGACCAGAGCTTGAATCTGGTGCTTAGCTATGGATCTCTGCTCTGCCTCTATGTATTGATGGATGAAGGCCCTATAGTGACAATTAGGGCTCTCCACCATTTGATTATGGGGGAAATCCTGTTTATGAACCATTTCTATTATTTCTTGGAGTACTATCCAGGGATATCTTGTGGGTTCTTGGAAGTTTTTTTTTCTAAACCCAGAGTGTCTCCCTCTATCAAGATATAAATTGCTCTTCTCTTCCTCTCTCTCCGATCACTCAATCACCTCCTTCTCCCATGATTTATTCCTATATCCTCTTGCTTGCTCTCAGATATAATCCCAATATATTCAAGAGATCTTCTATATTTCCCCTTCCCTGAGATCCCTGGATGCTTCTCCTAAATTTCTTCTGTTTTTTAGCTGTTCACGGGTTGTCATTTTACAGCCTTGTTATTCTTTGCTTTATGTCTACAATCTACTTCTGAGTAAGTACATACCATACTTGTCTTTTTGGGCCTGTATGATTTCAGTCTGAATGATACTCTCCAAAACCTCCATTTGCCTGCAAATTTTCAGATGTCATTGTTTTAACTGCTGAGTAGTACTCCATTGTGTCAATGTACCACAATTTGTTAATACAACCTTCAGTTGAGGGGCATCTAGATTTTTTCCAGGTTCTGGCTATTATGAATAATGCTGCCATGACATAGTTGAGCTGTGCTCTTGGGGTAAGAATGTGTGTTCTTTGGGTATATGCCCAATATTTGTAATGCTGGATAACTGGGGAGATTGATTTCCAGTTTTCTAAGAAACTGCCATACTGCTTTCCAAAGTGGCTGTGTAAGTTTATACTCCCACCAGAAATGGAAGAGTGTTGCTTTTGCTCCACATTCACACCAGCATAGGCTGTCATATGTGCTTTTGATCTTAGCCATTCTGACATGTGTAAGGTGGTATCTGAAATTTGTTTTGATTTGAATTTCTCTGATGGCTAAAAATGTCGAGCAATTATTTAAGTGATTTTATACCACTTGTAATTCTTCTGTTGAGAATTCCCTTTTTAGCTTTGAACTTTATTTTTAATTTAATTATTTGTGGTTTTGGCCTACAGTTTCTTGAATTCTCTATATAATTTATAGAATACTCCTCTGTCAGATATAGGGTTGGTGATGATCATTTCCCAATGTAAACTGTCATTTTGTCTTATTAGCCATGTCCTTCGCTTACAGAGGCTTCTCGGTTTTAAGAGGTCCCATTTATTAATTGTTGTTCTTAGTGTCTATGCTACTGGTGTTATATATAGGAAGTGGCTACCAGTGCCAATGTTTTTGAAGGTATTTCCCATTTTATTTTCTGTCAAGTTCAGTGTAGCTGGGTGTATGTTGAGGTCTTTTGGTTTCACTTGGATTTGAATTTTTCCAGGTTACTAGACATGGATCTCTTTGCATTTTTCTACATACTACCGTCCAGTTATGTCAGCACCATTTGTTGAAGATTCTTTTTTTCATTGTGTATTTTTGATTTCTTTGTCAAAAATTAGGGGTTTATAGGTGTGTGGATTAAGACTGGGGTTTTTGACTCAATTCTATTGATTCACAAGTCTATTTGCATGCCAGCACCAGATTCTTTTATTACTGTAGCTCTATAGTGTAGCTTAAAGTCAGGGATGGTGACGCCTATTGAAGTTTTATTATTAAACAGGATTGTATTGGCAATCCTAATTTTCTTGCTATTTCACTGAAGTTGAGCATTGTTCTTTCAGGGTCTGTAAATTGTGCTGGAATTTTTATGGGAACTGTACTGAATCTATATTTTGATTTTGGCAAGATTACCATTTTTACTATGTTAATCCTACCTGTGCAGGAGCATGGGAGATCTTTCCATTTTCTAATATCTTCTTCAATTTCTTTCTGCAATGACAAAGTTATTGTCATATAGGTCTGTCACTTCTTTAGTTAGAGTTATCTTAAGGAATTTAATGATATTTGCAGCTATTGTAAATGATGATGTTTCCCTGATTTCTTTTATAGCCCTTTTAACATATGTGTATTTGAGGACTATTGATTTTTTTGAGTTTATCTTGTATGCTGCTCCCTTGCTGAAGGTGCTTACCAGATATAGGAGTATCTTGGTAGAATTGGGGGGGGGTCACTATTTATACCATCATATGATCTGCAAATAGAGATAGTTAAACTTTTCCCTTTACAATTTGTATCCCCTTGATCTCCTTTTGTTGTCTTATTAAGCTAAATTTTTAAGAACTATATTCAATAGATATAGGGAAAAGGGCCAGCCTTGTCTTGTTCCTGATTTTAGTGAAATTTCTTTGAATTTCTCTCTATTTAGTTTGATGTTGGCTGATAGCTTGCTTATTCTTTCATTATGTTTAGGTATTTTCCCTGTATTCCTGATCTCTGTGGGGCTTTATCATGAAGGAGGCCTGGATTTTGTCAAAGGCTTTTTCAGCATCTAATGAGGTGATCTTGTGTCTTTTTTAACTTTCATGTTGTTTATATAATGGACGACATTGACAGTTTTTCATATGTTGAAACATTCCTGCATTTCTGGTATGAAGCCGACTTAATTATGGTGGATGATTTTTGACATGTTTTTGAAATTAGTTTGCCAATATTTTATGAAGTATTTTTTGCATTACTGTTCATGAGGGTGATTGGTCTATAATTCTCTTTTTTTTGTGTTGCACCTTTCAGTGTTTTGCCTATCAGGGTGACTTAGCCTCATAAAAAGAATTTGGCAAAGTTACTTGTGTTTCTGTTGTGTGGAAGAATTTGAGGAATAATGGTATTAGCTCTTATTTGAAAATCTGGTAAAATTTTGCACTGAAACCATCTTGCCCTCTGGTTATTTTGATTAGTAGACTCTTAAATTCAACTTCAATTTCCTTGGGAGTTATAGTTCTATTTATTTCATGTATCTGGTTTTGATTTAATTTTTGTTAGTGGTATCTGTCCAGAGAGCTGTCCATTTCTTTTAAGTTTTCTGATTTGGTGAAGTACAGGTTTTTTGAGAATGATCTAATGATTCTCTGAGTATTCTTGGTGTCTGTTGTTATATATCCTTTCTATTTCTGATATTGTTACTCTTAATACTCTCTTTCTCTTTCTCTCTCTCTCTCTCTCTCTCTCTCTCTCTCTCTCTCTCTCTCTCTCTCTCTCTCTCTCTCTCTTTTGGTTAGCTTGAATAAGGTTCTGTCTATCTTGTTGATTTTCTCAAAGAACCAACTCTTTGTTTCACTGACTATCTTCGTTTCAATTTTATTGATTTCAGTCAAGAGACTATTTCCCAGTGTCTACTCCTTGTAGGTGAGTGTGCTTCTAATTGTTCTAGAGCTTGCAGCTGTGCTGTTATGTCTCTTGCCTGAGACTTCTCCAAGTTTTGATGCAGATAATTAGTGCTACAAATTTTCCTCTTAGAACTGCTTTCATTGTGTCCCATAAGTTTGGGTATGTTGTGGATTCATTTTCATTGAATCGTAGGAAATCTTTAGTTTCTTCCTTTACTTCTTCCTTGACCAAGAAATGGCTCACTTGAGAGATGTTCAGTTTCCAAGAGTTTGTAGACTTTCTGTGGTTTGTGTTGTGGAACTCTAAATTTAGTCTATGGTGGTCTGATAGAATACAAAGAATTCCCATTTAAAAAAAATCTATTCATATTTGTTTTATGACAGAGTAGGTGGTCACTTTTAGAGAAAATTCCATGGGTTGGTGAGAAAAAGGTATATTCCTTTGTGTTTGGGTGGAAAGTTCTCTATTTATTAAGTTTATTTGAGTCATAACATCTATTGTATTCCTTATTTGTTTGTAAGTTTTTTTCTGGTAGATGTATCCATTGGTGTAGTGGGGTATTGATGTTTCTTACTATTAATGTGTAGGGTTTAATGCGAGATTTAGGATTTAATAATTTTTTTATTTTATTTTATTTTTTTTTTACATTTGTGAGTGCTCTTGAGTTGGAAGCATAAACGTTCAGGACTATGATTTCATCTTAATGATTTTTTTTTTCTGAGATGAATATGTAATGTCTATCCTGATCTCTTTTGACTGATTTTAATTTGAAGTCTATTTTGTTAGATATTAGGATAGCTATACTAGCTTGTTTTTTAAGTCCATTTGATTGGAAAGTCTTTTCCCAACACTTTACTCTGAGGCAGTGTCTATCTCTGAAGTTGAGGTGTGTCTCTTGAATGTAGCATAAGAATTGATTCTGTTTTTGTATCCATCCTGTTAGGGTGTGTCTTTATGTAGGTGAATCGAGTCCATTAATATCAAGAGATATTAATGACCAATGACTGTTATTTCCTGTTATTTTTGGTGGTAGTGTGTAGTATTATGTTTCTGGCCCGGACTTTCTGGATTAGCCTCCTGGCCCAGACTTTCCAGTCTAGTCTCGCAAGCCCAGACTTTCAGAACCACAGTCTCATTGTCCCACAGAAACATACAGAGGCTTGTATTAATTGTAGACTGATTGACCTCAGGCCCAAGCATATTCCTTTCTAGCTCTTGCTCTTAAACTAACCCATGACTCTTAGCTTGTTTAGCCATGAGGTTTGGTACCTTTTCTCAGAGCAGCATTTCAACTTCTTTCCTCTGCATCTACTGACATCTCATCATGGCGTCTCCATTGCTTTCTGCTCTGTTCTTCCTGTTCCCAGAGTTTTCTTAGTCTGGTACTCCTAAACACATTTCCTGTCTGCCTTCAGCCAATCAGCATTTTGATTAAACTAGTAGGCAGGGCAATTATTTACGATATAACAACCTATAATCCCAGTACAGTAGTGTGTGTGTGTGTGTGTGTGTGTGTGTGTGTGTGTTTTCCTTCTTTGGGGTTTTTCTAATGTGGGATTATCTATTGCTTGTGGCATATGGGTATATGTAGCTTCCTTAGGTTGGAGTTTTCCTTTTAGTGCTTTCTGTAGGGCTGGATTTGTGTACAGGTATTGTTTAAATCTGGATTTGGTGTGAAATGTCTTATATACTTTATGGTGTTTAGTAGTTTTACTGGTTATAGTAGTCTGGGCTGGCAAACATGATCTCATAGTATCTATATAACATCGGACCAGGACCTTCTGGCTTTTATTGTTTCCTTTGAGTAGTCTGCTGTTATTCTGATGGGTCTGCCTTTATAAGTCACTTGGCCCTTTTTTCTTTATTCTGTAAATTTAGTGGCTTGATTATTATGTGGCAAAAAAAAAACTTTTGGGGGCTCTAGTTTATTTAGTATTCTGTAAGATTCTTGTATTTTTTATTTAAGGCATCAAAACCAACATTCACCAGCTGCCCTAATACCACAAAATTATGTTTCTGAAATCTTTTGATGTCAATTCCACACACAGAGCGATCGAGTTGCCCTACGTGTGCCACTCATGACAGAACTTCTTTTTGCTTCTTGTATCTTTATAGATATTTTATTCTTTAGAATGAGAAAGTTTTCTTCTATGATTTTGTTGGTATATTTTCTGTGCCTTTCAGATGGGTTTTCTCTCATTCTCCTATTCTTCTTAGGTCTTATCTGTTCATGGTGTTTCATATTTCCTGGACATTTTATGTTATGGCTTTTTTTGGTGTTAGTGCTTTCTTTGACTGATGTAACTATTTCCACTACCAAATTTTCCATGTAAGAGATTCGCTCAAAAGGATCCTGCATTGTGCTGGTTATACTTGCATCTTTAGTTTTGGTTTCTTTCTTCAGATTTTCTATTTCCAGCATTCTCTCAAATTGTGTCTTCTTTATTGCTTCTATTTCAATTTTTAAGTCTTGAAATGTTTCCTTTACCTATTTGATTGCTTTTTCTTGGTTTTATTGATTTTTTTTTCAGGAATTTCCTCTATTCTGTCTGTTTTTTTTTTTCCTATTTTTTTAAAGAAAGATTTTTATTACTTCATTCAAGGCCTCTATTATCTTTATAAACTTGTTTTTAAGGAAATTTCCCCCTGATTCTTCTACACTGTCATGACCACCAGATTCTGGTGGTGTCATATTGCTCTTTATGTTGTTATATGTATTTTGTACTAACATCTGCTCATTTCTTCCTCAGATCAATGCAGGATTTGTCTCTATCTCAGGGATCTGGTTTTGGTGCAATCTATTCTGGCTGTAACACTGTTTCATCTAGTCAGGGCTCTTGGTCCACTTGGAGGCAGTGCATTCTGTATTCTGTGTCTCTGTGCTCTTCTTGGTGTAATAAGAGCTGGTTGATTCTGTGTCTCAGGATCCAATCTTGTTCCAATATGAGCTCTTCATTAGAAGGAGGTCTTGATCCAATGTGTGCTGGCAAATTGTGGGTCTCAGGTGTCCCTCTTTATCCAAAAGGTACTGGAAAACTGTTGCTCTCATGTAGCTGCTCTTGATCCAATAGATCCTAAGGAACTGTGGGTCTCAGGTAGCTGCTAAGATATCTGGGTGATGTGGTGGGCTGGTGTTGTGCCAGGATTTGTAAATAGGAGTGTCCAGCAAACTGTATTTTATTGGGGAGTTCTGACTTGAAGGAGTTTTCCCTGCTCTCCTGCATTTTGGGCAGAGATGAATGGGCCATAAAGTTATTTTTAAGTTATTTTCTTTTGCTTCATTGATGTCAGGATGTTCAAGTATTTTGCTGTTATAGAACTACTAGTTTCTTGTGGTGCCATATTGTCCTTATTTTGTAGAATGTGTTCTTACTCTGCTGTCTACCCATTTTTTCCTCCAATCCATTCAGGTGAAGACAATGTTCCCAGGATACTTTTTGTCTTCCAATTGGTGCAGAATAAGCCTGCCTCTGACGATTTCTGGCACTGCAGTGGATGTTTGGCAAGAGAGCAGGGGAGGCTGCTGCTGCCTGACCTCTGTGGTTCTTCTTTCCAATGGTGTACATGGGACCTGTGGCCCTTTCTTTCATTTTAATAATCATATTTCAGAACATTTTGGTTTTGTTACATTTATTACAAAGCCACATAAATTTTCAAAATATTTAATAAGCTTATTACCTACTAAAAAATAAAGTGTAATTTCTTTAAAAAATATTTTGGTAGATGCTTTTTTGTAGTAATGCTTAAACATGCTCGCATTATGTCACTGATTCTCATATTGGCCATTTAAAAATGATTATTATTATTTTTGAAAACTATACTTTCAGTCTACTGTAAACTTCAATGTACTTTCAAGCTGGGCAATGGTTAAAAATTTGTTTAGTCATGTATTAAATACAAATTATTTTTTCATACAATAGATCCTTTTAACAATTCTCTCTCACTTTAGTCTACTTAGGTTCTCATTTCTCTGCCTATCTGTCTGGATCCTCTCCCTTTCTGATTTTCATTAGAAAAGATAGAGCTGAGTGATATGAAGAAAACAAAATATAATATAATAAGCTAAAACAAAATCCATTATATTTAAGCTGGACACTGAAAATCAACAGGAGGAAAAGAGACCTAAGCAAAGGAACTAGAATCAGAGACCCTGTTATTTACACACTCAGGAGTCCCATGAAATTTCTAAGCTGAAAGCTGTAATATTCATATGCTGAGAAAATGAAGGGCCTGTGTTTGCTGCTTTAGAATTTGTTTAACATTTACATATATAAAGCTTATTCTACTTATTGTAAAATTGTGATATTGTTTTATTAACACTAATTTACACTTAAGATTATTTAAGTTAGTGTGACCCTGTCAGGTCTCTCTTAATCACATGCTGATATTATAACCTCTTCACAGATATTTTTTCTGTTTTATTTAAAAGAAAATTATTCAAAGAAAAACCTTAAGAAGTTTATTTAAATATTTGAACATATGTTGATAAATTTTCATTGTTTATTTTAGGTATTCTTTATAGAATTCTATATTTAGTATTATATATATTTAAGCACAATTGTCCTCAAATTTACGGGTAATAATTTGCTTTTTACATAAACTCTGTGTGAGCAATAGACTATCCCATCCCCCTCTCAATCTTTCTTTCTTTCTCTCTCTCTCTGTATGTGTGTTTGTGTGTGTGTATTTTAACCACTTTCCTCAAAATGCCTTGTCTATGTTGACATTCACCTACAAGTAACTATGGATGTATATATGGTTACAAATGACACCTTTTGTTCAAGAATGTAACAACTATCTCACACTTCATGTCTTCACAGGAGAAGTACATACATATTTCCATTATAAAATCTTTATAATTCTTGCTTTTGATATTATTGGAATCATTTTAGAAAAATGGTTTTATATTTAATAATATTAAAAATTACAAAGGGAAACTCTTAGAGTTAGTCCTCCAGGAATATTGAAACATTTTGTGTTGGAGATGGAGAGATGGGTCAGTGGTCAATAGTACTCTCTTGCAGAGGACCTGAGTTCAGTCTTCAATACCCTCATGATGGCTCACAAATGTCTGTAACTGTAACTGTCTGTGACTTCCATACACATAGTACATATAGTGTAGGCAAAACACTCACATACATAAAACAAAAATATATTAGTTCTGTTGTGGGGTTAGTGTTCTTCCAGAAAGTTTATATGCTATAAAACTCTGCAATGTTCTCAACATTTTTACTTTTGCAAGCAATTAAGCATATATCAATACTTAGATAACATAGTAGATTCTGTGAGATGTAATCTGATGTGGACATTACAGGAACTCATTGATGTCTTTATATTTGTCACATCCAATTGTCACATTACTTATCACTAGATTGGTGATCCTTTTTACATCTCCCTCTATGCTGATAGTTATTTACATACTAAGAATATCTGATGTAAAAAGGCTCTATCTTGTTAAGTGGTAGAGGACCATGTAAAAGAATAGCTGTAGAAGGATGCTGCTCCTATGGTACATCAGGTTAAATAGCAATGATCTAATGTAGACTTAAGCACATTTCTGAGGCCATATTTCTTTGTTGTGTGTGAACTGATGATAATCACAGAATTCTAGATGGAACTGGAGAGTGTTGCAAAGCCCACGTGTTATTTTCTAAAATGTAACAAAGCAAAGCAATAATTCGCATTCCTAATCAGAATGGATGTTGGTAAAATAGATGCATAGATATATTTTCAAGTTGTTTTATAAAAGAGTTGAGATAGCATATAGGGTTCAATACTTTCTTTTATATCAGCTATTCTTCCTTTCTGATGTACACCTGTGAAGACAACCATGTCATTTAAGAACCTTATCTTGAAAACATTGTTCTTTGGCCTTGCTTTTATTCATCACCTGCATTTACCCCAAGGCTATTCTCATCTAGTATAAATTCTGAGCAAAAGAGAATTTCTATTAGAAATATAGAATATCTATTAGAGTGATACAATGTGTTAAAAATTTATTAACTATAACAGAGATACAAGCAAAAACTATAAATAGGTCCATAATCTAATTTAGTGAAGAAATATGAATTTCCCCACTGGCCAATGAATTCCATAGTGATACCTTATTGATACTTTATCTATTAGTTTATGTAGCCAAATTGTATAATAATTTTGTTCCCAATTCTAAGAGAATCTAGATCATCCATGTGTAGGCTATATGATCATAACCAAGTATTTCTCTGATACATGATGAAGTTAACTGAATCAGACAGAAAATGTTGAATATATTGAAATTGTATTTCAGTATGGTCTCTGATCATTTGTTATGTTGGTAGGCATGAACTTAATTTTCAACTTATTGAAATCTCAGGAGGTTTTTTTTTTAAGTTAAAAAGGCACTGATGTCAGTTTCAAGTAAAGTTCTTTGGATTAAGACTGAGTGAAAGAAGACCCTCGTGCACACCCAGGGCAAGAGAGAGAAAACATGGGCCTGCCCAGTGCCTTGTGGCACCTAGTATTTGGGCATTATCATGGTGTGCAAATATACAGTAAAATACAAAAGAGAGAGAAACACAATGGTTCATTTACAGTGGAGAGAGGCAGATCTGAAGAGGTGAATGTGGTATAGAGCACATTGAAGTTGGTAGCCTGCTTGCCATCTGGGGCCATGGTAATGTCCTGTCCTGGACCGATGCCAATGTCCATGCCTAGACCCATGGCCCTGGCACAGCCATGGTCTGTGTTGTTGTCTGTGGCTCCTGTTTCCACCAAAGCTCTAGGTGTTAGGGCTGCACAGAGCTGGACCTGTCCCTCCCTGACTGCAACACTAGGGAAACTAGGCTCTGCTCCTCAACTAGACATCAGGAGAGAGATGAAGCTATTGACAGGGGGAATAAGAAGGCCAGCCCTGATCACTCCTCTGCTATGTGGGCATGTGGTTGAGGAAGTGATGCCCATCTTATACTGGCCCCTCCTACCACCAACTGCAGAATTCAGGGGAGTAGTCCTCACCTGGCCAACATAGTGGAGCTGATATTGTTGACATTGTTGATCTTGACCACATCTGCCATATGACAACATGAACAAGGGATTTTCTGCCACTTCCATGAAGTGAGAGAAATGATTGTACTTCTCACCAAAACGTATACTCTGGAGAGTGACCCATGCATTTCCCCCATGCACAACAGTGGAGCTGATCCTGGTGGTGTAGGTGTGAACGAGTTGTTCCAGAGGCCATGAGCCTACTGGCCCTTGCTGCTTACTAACTAATATGATAAGCTAGGGTGATTCTGGAGTGTTCACCTTTATGGTGAGGATGAGGGAGAGCTGGTATGCTGACCAATCCTTTAAGCACCTAGGCCCAGAAGCAGAGCTATGAGTTGGTGTATCCCTATCATCTCTATGTTCTACTGAAGCATGTAGACCCAAAATTCCAGGTTCTCCATGACACAGGACAACAGAGTATCCAACAAGACTGCCAGTGAGGGCATAGTATTAATAGTGTAGCAGAAGTTAGATATCCAAGCCAGACCAACGACTAATTTCAATGCACACTTGCAAGTAAAGATCTATGGATATCTAAGGGTATACTGTGTCACTGCAGTTTTCACAATGAGAATTTTACTAAATTTTATTTTGTTTTTTTTTTTTATCCTTGTGGGGAGGGAGATTGCAAGTGAGAGGAGGTCTGGATATGAAAAGATGGGGAAATAAATGGGATCCATATGTATAATATGAAATACACAAAGAGTTAATAAGAAGGAAAATGAGGGAAAACACCTTTATTTTGGACATATATCCATATATAAAACACTTTTTGCATTTGTACATATAACTATACAAATTTTATAAGTAAAATAGCTTTATTGTAATAAAGTAAATAAGTCCTACTTAAGATATGTAATTTAGTATGTATTTGAATGTTTTTTAATAAGAAAAATCAGCATGATATAGAAGTGAAAAATAAAATTGAAAAATTTAATACTTGTTTCACAACCTAAATCATTGCACACCATATCTTTTTTGTACTTTAGGGAGCAGAAGTGTGATATATTGGTAGAAGTTTTATGTAATTTTAAATTTATCAACTCAATTCATATTTTATAAACTGTATCTACTTATACAACTATTTATGTTAGAAGAGATTGCTGTCTGGTCAGAGATGGCAGGGTCCCAGTGGTCTTGCAGCTTTTCTCAATAGAACTGCAAAATGGAGCTCTCTTCCTCCAGCTCTGTCTGACCTTCTATCTCTATCTGACCTTATCTGGAGAAAGTTCCTGGGCCTAGAGGACTGACCTTATCTAAAAGCTGTCTCTAAACCAGACACCTGATTCATCTTTAGCTTGACCCTTGGCACAGATCTGTCCTGAGAAGACTTGTGCTAGTGGCTTTGGTATAGGATGCTACTGCAGCATCTGAAGCCTCATGACAGGTGTGTGTCACTTATTTCCTCAATCCTATCCTTATACTTTAGAATAAAATTAATATGATTCACTGAAATTGTTCTCCTGGTGGGCTGTTCTCCATTTGTGTTCATGTGTTGCCAATGCTTTCTGTCTTCCTTTCTGCCTTTTTCTCTCTTGACCTTGTAGTCTACAGGTTGAGGGAAAAGAGGACTCCCACATATTTAGGTAGGCTTTGACTGTTTCATTATACCTTTTTTTTATATGTGATTACTTATTCTTATAATTCTATCAGAGGATTGAATTGTAGTTGATAATAGGCTGACTAATGTTGCTGTATTAAGGTTTACCGACCTACATTTGATATGTGATATAGACATTTTTCTCTTTATCGGTATTATTCCATTTGAAACTTGCTTTGGCTATTTTCCAATCAATTACTGAAGTTTCTCTTAATGTATGTTACTACAGCATGTATTATTTATTTATTGAAATGGAGCTCTTGCTGGACACTGCTCATGTATCCAAGAACCTAAGACTATATAGACTAAGCATCTAGGGGAAACCAAATACCACCAGCTAATGAAAAGAATATAGTGATAAAGTAACTCCTAATTACATGCTTTACTCTTAGATCAGTGACTTTTTCAGCCATCACCAGAAAACTACAACAGATAGAAACAAATATTATAAGTGTGTAAAGAATGAGAAACCTTGGTACACTCAGTCTTAAAGGGATTGTCTCTATATAGTCTCTCCCAGTATGGCTCAGGAAACTATGGGGATGAAGAGGCATAAAGATTCAAAGAGTCAATTGCAAGTGAAGACACCAGGAAAAAAGAGCCTTATAGATACAATAGGACGATGCACATGTGGACCCACAGAAACTTTGGTAGCATGTGCAGGACTTGAACAAGTCTAAGCCAGATGTTGTCCCATTGTTAACAGAGGACATTGACATAAGCCCCCATCTGCAACCCAGAAGCTATCTCCAATTGATAAGTGCTCAGAGAAGAAAAATTACTTTTCTTCAATGGAGTCTCACTGAGTGTACAAACACTCTTAAGAATAGGCTCTATACCCAGCAGTAGACGATCAACACACAACAAACTTTTTTCCTTTCTTTCTTTGCCTCCCTTCCTCCCTCCCTCTTTATATTAAACATTACAGGTCTTTTGTAATTATTATACTTTCTAATTTTATGTTTTCTATGGGATTTCTGTGTCTTCAAATGTGTGTGCCTCTGTGTCTATATGTCTTTATTGTTCTTTTTCTTTGGCTATTTTTTGTGTATGTGTATTTGTATTTATCATCTTCTGGTTAAATTTTATTCTATTTGATATTATCTTTATTATTATTACTATTATTTTTTTAGATGATAATTTTCAAGTGAGAGAGTGAAAGGAAGTTTATGGATATGGTTGGATGTGATCTGGCAGGACTTATGGGAGATGAACCAAATCAGAATATATTTTATTAAAAGTGAGCTAGTTTTCAATTATAATTTTTAAACCTTAAGATTATCCTTCTCTCTCATGCATGTGATGTGCATCATGGTTTGAAATAAACTGTCAAGAATAGGTTAAATTATTATATTTAAAATTATGTTGTATCAACTTATAGACCAGAGTTCATGACATTCCTAAGCACCACTTAGTGGTTCTGATAATATGCTTTGTCTTTCTGGATAGCCTAAATAGCTCATCTATTTCTTAATTATTTTAGATTACATTTTGGAGTCAGGAAATCTCATATCTTTTTCTAACATTCATTTTTTGTAAGTGATAATCTTTCTTAAAATGCATATCTTTCAAGGATATTTCCAGAATCCTTCTCAGTCAGATTAACAGTTATATTTTTCATACAACATAAAGGTTCTATTATTATTTGAGCTTCTCACTTACTGTAGATTACTCAGTACACTGGCAGACATAAATGGAAGTCTGATAATTTTTAGGATTTCTAAGTATCATAATGTCTCCTTTTCCATTTGGGTAGCATATACATGATTCTCTTTACATTTGAGCCCAAAGCTTGTTAAATATACCTTTGAAAAGTCAGCTTAGTTTTAAACCACTTTATGACTGCCTGTTGAATAAAATTGACATTATACTATTGATGGGAATGTAAAGTAGTCAAACCATTATGGAAAACAATATATAAATTTCATAAAAATTAATAATGGAACTAATACAGAAACTAATTATGCACCTTTGAGTGTATATCTGATGATAAATTGAGGTGTTGAAATATCTGCATCTCTAAATATCTCTAAATACATAAGGGAAGATCAGTCAGAAATCACAGCAATAGTTGGAACATACATGGAGCCTCTATTAGCTCTATCCATGAGTGAAAGGTGGAAACAAAATCCCATTGCTTCCTGAGAGTTTCTGGATTTTCATAGCAATGGAATAGAAAAGTCATTTTCCTTCAGTGATATGATCCCTGCAAGGCCCACCACACAATGGGGCAGTTCCTATTCCAAAAAATAACTGAGCAGTACAAACTAATTTATAGAGAAAGAGGGAACAAAAGCAATGTCAAAGATGAGTCAGAAGGGATAGGAGTCAGAGGAGTGGGAAAAAGGTAAATACATTAAAAGTTTGAAAAGGAATTAAATTGCTGTAAATACCTCCCCATTATAATCCATGCAATATTAAATACAGAATTTAAAAATAAGGTAGAAAATAATATAGGGAGATATACAACATTGTGCTCTGTCTAGCTTACAGAGGCACATGTTTGGAACATATGCACATACACCTCACAAAAATACAAATGAAGGAACATGATAGGTTAAGGAGATAGTCCGTCGTCTATACTGTGATGATATTTCTTCCAGGTAAGTGCATGTATCAGCACTCCTTAAATTTTACATTTTAAATTTCAACTTTTTCATATCTATTGAATTAAATAGATAGTTTATTATTTATTAATTTATTTATTGTTGAGAATAAAGAGTTTACATATTCTTATTGTTCCAGAAAAATAAGAATCTTTAATGGCCAGAAATGTGACTACAAGTGGCAAAAGCAGGGAGCTGAGAGCTTAGTCCATCAAACACAGCATAAACCCAGAGAGTGATGTAGAAGGGGCCCCAGGTTTTAACACTTAAACCTACTCCAAGTGACACACTTCCTCCTCATAACCTTCTCAAACAGTGCCACCTGCTGAGAAGGCAGTGTTCAAATACAGGAGCCTGTGGACATTCTCATGGAAACCAGTACATTGTGTGATGTTGGAAATCTTTGGAATTCTATCACTTCCCTCACTGTGTACAGGCTAATCATTTATCTGTACGGCTTAGATTTTTTTTTTTTTAGTATTTTTTTAAACATTTTTAATACCAACTACTGTTCCCCCTCCCTCTCCTCTTCCCAGATCTACTACAGGTTCCCTTATCCATGCATCCACTCCTCAGAGAGGGTAAGGACTCTCCCGGGGGAGTGAATCTTATCTGTTATATCAAGTTGAGGCAGGACCAAACTTCTCCACTCAGTATCAAGCCCGAGAAATGTATCCCTCTGTTGAAGGAGGTTTCTGGCCCAGATTTTCAGGCCTAACCTCAAGGTTTAGGCCAGCAGACCCGCAGACTTGCAGACCCACAGACCCGCAGACCCACAGTCCCACAGAGACACACAGATGCTTTCAATAATTTTAGGCCGCCCAGACATACAACTTGCTAGCTCTTTACCCTTCATCTAACCCATTTCTCTTATCTTGTTCAGCCATGAGGCTCGGTACCTTTCTTTAGAGCAGCATAGTAGTCCTCTGTTTCTTCTGGCTTCTCTCTGGTATTCTCTCTGTGCTTCCTGTTCTCAAGAGTTCTCTTAGTCTGGTAGTCATGGCCACACTTCCTGCCTGCCTTTGGCCAATCAGCACTTTTTATTAAACCAGTGGGTGGGACAATTATTTACAATGAAGCAACACATTACCCCTATATCCCTCTAAATGAAATGGGCTCCAATAAGCCAGTTCATGCACTCAGGACAAATAGTCCCACTGCCAGAGGCCCGATAAACTGCCTGAGCCATGCAACTGTCATTCACATATAGAAGGAAAGTTCCTGCTGGTTATCCAGCTTGAGTTCAGAGTCAGTGAGCTTTCAGTTGCTTGGGTCAACTGTCTCTGTAGGCTTCTATATCATGATCTTGACCCCTGTGCTCATATAATCTCTCCTCCCTCTCGTTGACTTTACTAGGAGCTCAAACCATTGCTTAGCTGTAGATCTCTGCATCTGCTTCCATCAGTAGCTGGATGAAGGTTCTATGATGACAACTAGGGTGGTTATCAATTTGATTAGAACGGAAGACCAATTAAAGCACCCTCTTCACTGTGGCTTGGAATCTTAGTTGGGGTTTTATGTTTCTGGCTTCTTGGGTATTTCCCTAGCCTGGTTAGATGTTTTAAATCCATGATTAACTATGTTTGAAATGTGTATCTATATCTTCTTTTTAAAACATAGTAAGAGAGGAGGGTCAATATGTTCCTAATATGTTTGCTGTCCAAGTATGACAATGTGAGATCAACCTCTAGAAAATTGGTAAAGGTAGAAGAGAATTGACAGAGTGACTCTCTGACCTTCTCAAATGTGTATATATATGTGTATATACACATATGCACACCATGGCACAAATTCCCACACTTTCACAAATGATAATATGTGAAATGCAGATATTTCAACACCTCAATTTATCATAGGTAAATAGTTAAAAAAAATAATGAGGTCTAAATTACTTGACAGCCATTCAAATCTATCAATATCAAATCCAAGTATAGAGCCCACTGAAATTTATCAGTCATGTGACCAAGGCTTGAAAAAGAATTACAATTATTGAGGAATCATGTTCACTGTATGGGTTTAGTTCTTGTTATGTCTCACACATTTTGCAAATGGTCTCATAACTATAAATTTTTAAGTCACTTTGAGTATATTGAAACAGTAACAGAATAAGCCGAAGCATGCTTCTCTTTTGTTCTTATTGGTGAGGTGATTAATTTTGAAAGTTGACTAACTTTGTCAATGATGGGCTGACTAACAGAGGGTTTCATTTGTTACTCTTTCTACTTTCACAAATATGCATCACTCTTTTATTATTTAGAAAGTTTTTTTCCCCTGGAACTGAAGTTAGACAGTTATAGGATGCCATGTGAGTGCTGGGAATTGACCTCAGGACCACTGGAAGAGCAGCTAGTGCTCTTAACCTCTGGGCCACCTCTCTAGTTTGAAAGAAGGAGATTATTGAGTGAGAGGAGTAAACAGGGAGATTGAGACAGATGTCATGACAGAGGAAGGCAATTTACAGTTGGAAAGAGACTGAGTGCTAGGGAAACCTCCAAGAACTCACAGGATGTTTCTTTTTCCAGCCCTTTTATCATTTGTGTATAGGTGGGCTGTAGGGGTATTAGAGGCAAAACACTTGTGAGTTTTTAAAGAGGCCCTGCTGCCTAATACTTGAAATGGAGTTAATGAGCAGCAGATGGCAAAGCTTTACTTGGTAATCATATGGACCCTGAAATTCCCAGAGTACCTGGGCTAAAAAGATAAATTCTATGAAATTAAACTAGGAGCTGGGTGGAGCCATCCACCTATCATACCAGCCTTTAATCCTGGAAGATTAAAGGTGTGGTCAGAAACAGAAAGAAATAGAAGAATCTGGGTGGAGTCAATTACCCTAGGCAAGCAAAGGTGTGGTCAGAGACAGAGAAAGTTAAGACATAAATATACAGTACAGACATTTTTTTGTAAAAAGTCTAAATGGTTTAGAGTGTGTTGAAAATATATATACATAGGCTTAGAGAAAGAAGAGAAAGGGAAGGAAAGCCCTTAAAAAAAGAAATAGAGTAAAATATATAGATTAAAATAAATAAAAAGCCAAGTAAAGATGGAAAATACAAAGAATGTCTGGATACTGTATATTATTGTCTTATCTTCAAGCTCCTTGATTGAAAATGACTTAGTAAAAGCTGCTAAAAGACAGTTGATTATAAATGTTGTTGGAGTAATTCAACCTATATATTTTGTAAATGAGTTTACTTTAAAATTGAAATGCGAAGATATGCTACTTTGGAAAAGAGGTTTTCCTTTTATTTTCACAGAAAATGAAAGACTGTGGATTTCTTCCTGGATAAAAAACATAAAAGTTTGATAGAGGAAGACCCCCTGAAAAATCTCCAATGGAAATGGATGGACCAGATGATTCAGCATTTCAGAGCACCTCTGTTGAAGTTCCAGAGCTCTGAATCCAAAACAATTTCAAGGAGACTGGCTGAGATGACCCAGCCTTAGAGACTACTCCACTAAAGACTTGTCCATAATCCTACATTTTTCTTTGGATTCCTATGAGATTGTCTGCTTCCCCATTCAGCAGGAAGTAGCCTAGAGAACTACAGCCCACATTCCCAAAAAATGGATTATGGATGTTTGTATTTATTTACAGTGTTGCTTATAAGCTGTTATAGATAGGGGGGAAAGAATTTTAGAATTGGAGTTCCTTTTGTTTTAAAGAGAAAAGGGGATATATGTAGGGGTATTGTGTTGTTTCACAGTAAATAATTGTCCCACCCATTGGTTTAATAAAAAGAGCTGATTGGCCAAAGGCAGGCAGGAAGTGTAGGCGGGGCTACCAGACTAAGAAAATCTCTGAGAGCCAAACACCAGAGGAATTCCAGAGAGAGGCCCAGGAAGAAGCAGAGGACAACTATGCTGCTCTAAGTAAAGGTATGGAGCCCCATGGCTGAATAAGAGACATGGGTTAGATAAAGGGTAGAGAGCTAGCAAGTGATATGCTTGGGCCTGATGCTGATCAGCCAAAAACCATTGAAAGCATCTGTGTGTCTCTGTGGGACTGTGGGACTTCGGGACTGCAGGTCTGCAGGTCTGTGGGTCCATGGGTCTGTGGTCCTAAACCTTGAGGTTAGGCCCCAAAATCCGGGCCAGAAACCTCGTACTACAGTGGGCTACTGATTTTTTTGAGTTAATCTTGTATCCTGCTACATTGCTGAAGGTGTTTATCATCTATGTGTTCCCTGGTAGAATTTGGGAGTCACTATTTATAATATCATCTGAAAATGTAGTTTGACTTTTCCCCTTCCAATTTGTATCCCCTTAATCTCCTTTTGTTTTCTTATTGCTTTAGCTAAAACTTCTAGAACTATATTGAATAGATATGAAGAGAGAGGACAGCCTTGTCTAGTTCTGATCTTAGTGGCATTCCTTTGAGTTTCTCTTCATTTAGTTTAATGTTGGCTGTTGGATTGCTGTGTTTTACTTTTATTATGTTTACGTTTTTCCCCTGTATTCCTGATCTCTCCGGGACTTTTATCACAAAGGACTGTTAGATTTTGACAAAGGTTTTTTCAGCATCTAGGGAGATGAACCTGTCTTTTTTTCTTTCAGGTTATTTATATGATAGATCAATCACATTGTCAGTTTTTTTATTTTTTTTCCTATGATGAACCATCCGGCATCTCTGGGGTAAAGACTACTTTATCATGGTGGATGATTTTTTTTGATTTGTCCTTGAATTTGGTTTGTCAATATTTTATGGATAATATTTTGCATCAATTTTCATGGAGGATATTGTTCTATAATTCTCTTTCTTTGTTACATCTATGAGTGGCTTGGATATCAGGGTGACTGTAGTCTTACATAAAGAGTTTGGCAATGCTCCTTTAGTTTCTATTATAAAGAACACTTTGAGAAGTATTAGTATTAGTTCTTCTTTAAATGTCTGGTAGAATTCTGCACTGAAACCATCTGGACCTGGGCTTTTTTTTTTTTTTGCTTGGGAGACTTTGAATAACACCTTCAATTTCCTTGGGGGTTATAGGTCTATATTTGGTCATTAATCTGGTTTTGATTTAATTTTGGTAAGTGGTGCCTGTCTAGAAAGCTGTGTCTGCCTTTTTTTAGGTTTTCCAATTTAGTGGAGTAAGATTTTCAAAATATGACCTAACTATTTTCTGGATTTCCTGAGTGTCTGTTGTCATTTCCCCCTTTTCATTTCTGTTTTTTTTTTTTTTAATTTAAATACTCTTTCCCTGGCTTTTATTAGTTTGGGTATGGATTTATCTATCTTGTTAAATTTCTCAAAGAACCAACTTTTTATTCTTTGGTTTTTTGTATTGTTCTCTTTGTTTCACTTGTATTGATTTACCCCCGAGTTTGAGTATTTCCTGCTTCTATTCCATTTAGGTGGGTTTGCTTCTAATTGTTCTAAACCTTTCAGTTGTGCTGTTAAGTCTCTTGTATGATATTTTTCTACATTTTTTTCATGTAGTCATCTAGTGCTATGAATTTTCCTCTTGCACTTCTTTCCTTGTGTCCCATGAGTTAGAGTATACTGTGGATTCATTTTCATTGAATTCTAGGAAGTCTTTGATTTCTTTTTTTATTTCTTCCTTGACTCAGAGTTGGCTGAATTGAGAGATGTTCAGTTCCCAGGAAATTTTATGCTTTCTGTGGTTTGTGCTGTTGTTAAGCTCTAAAGTGGTAGTGGTCTGGTAGGATAAAAGGGCTTATTCCTATTTTTGTTCCTACTCATATTTGCTTTATGACTGAATATGTGGTAACTTTTAGAGCAAATTTCCATGGGATGCTGAGAAGAAAGTATATTCCTTTGTGTTTGGGCAGACATACTTGTAGATAGCTGTTATGTCCATTTTAATGTTCTTTGAGAATGGATCAGCAGCCTGGCATGGGACAGTTTCTATCTCCAAGAATTGTCTTAAGCTTCAATTTGTATTATTTATTAATAAATATTAATCCTTTATATAATATATTGCAAGTACATATTTCATCAATACCTATTCATTGGTGAAAGTGGGGAATTGAAGTCTCCCACTATAAATGTGTGAAGTTTGATATGGGCTTTAAGCTTTACTAATTTTTTATTTTACATTTGTGGTGCCCTTGTGTTGGGGGAATAATTATTCATGATTGAGACTTCATCTTCAGGGATTTGTCCTGAGATGAATAATTAATGCCCTTCCAGATCTTTTTTGATTAATTTTAGTTTGAAATCTATTTTTTTAGAGTTATGATAGCAATACCAACTTGTTTATAGGTCCATTTGATTAGAAAGTCTTTTTCCAACCCTTTATTCTGAGCCAGTGTCTGTCTTTGAAGTTGAGGTGTGTCTCTTTTACACCTCAGAAAGGTGGAATCTGTTTTTGTATTCATTGTGTTAGCCTGTATCTTCTTTATAGGTGAATTGAGTTTATTGACATCAAAGGATATTATGGATCAATGATTTTTATTTCCTGTTATTTTGGTGATAGTGTGTATGTGCTTCCCTTCTTTGGGCTTTTCTCTTGTGGGATTATGTATTATGTTTTGTGGGCATATCTAGCTTCCTTAGATTGGAGTTGTACCTCTAGTGCTTTCTGTAGAGCCGAATTTGTGGCTAGATATTGTTTAAATCTTGTTTTGTAGTGAAATATTTTATTTACTTCATCTATGGCAATTGATGGTTTTGCTAGGTTTAGTAGTCTGGAGTGCCTGTATAATATTTGTCCATTATTTCTGGCTTTCATTTTTTCTAATGTTATTCTGATGGGTCTGCCTGTATAGGTAACTTGGCCTTTTCCTTTGAAGTTCTTAGTATTCTTTCTTTATTCTGTAGGTTTAGTGGCTTGATTATTACAGAGAAATCCCTAAGAGATGTCCAAGATAATTATTTCCAAAGTTCTTATTTTGTTCAGAACATAGAACAAGTGATAAGGTTCACCCATGGGACAGTTTCAGGAAGTGAAGATTGGTCAGGCTGAAGGGAAGACAGTTTCTACACAACATGAATGTCTTCATAAACACACATCAGATGGAATAGGAATCTGACCCAAGAGAAAATTGTGAGTTTGGTAAGTAATTTCTCTGATATTCCTCTGTTAGGTCACTCTTAAAATATTTATAGTTATCTCTTTTTATCAATACCCAATATGTGTTGGGCTGAGAATTGTTTGTCTTTTGTCATCTTTGGAGGTCAATTAATATGCTTTCTCCACCTCTCATATTCCATTGTTACTCATGTCTACATCAGATAATTATAATTCTTTATTAAATAATATAAAATTGCAATATATAGCTTCCAATGCACAAATATTCCTCTCAATCTAATTAAACAAAATATTTTAAATTCAAAGTGGGTAGTATGTAAAATAGCTTTCAGCATTGAAGTAGTAAAAATGATTGCAAGTTAAATGAAAATAAACATAATACATGGATATTATAAACTCATTTAAAAAATCTGATGATGAATGATTCCAGGCAGGAGAGCTAAGCTCCCATAGATTAGCACCTTAATTTGTTTTCATATGTAGAGCTGTCAGTCCTGAATCCATATATAATAGTAAAATTCTACTCAGCAGATTACGATTATATGTTCTGCATACAAATACAAATACATAAATACATACAGACATACATTCTCTCTCAAACACACACACACACACACACACACACACACACACACACAGAGAGAGAGAGAGAGAGAGAGAGAGAGAGAGAGAGAGAGAGAGAGAGAGAGAGAGAGAGAGAGAGAGAGAGAGGTAAGAACCATTACCAATAAAAGAGACTATTAACTTTTTGGTGGTACTGAAAGGGTTTAGGGAGTGTTGTTGGAAGGATTGTGAGGAAGGAAAGGGGGTAGTGAAGTGATGCTATTATATTTCAACTGAAAGCATATTTAAAAATTAAAATAAACCTACAGCACCTTAAAGCAAATTAAAGAAACAAACAGAAAGATAAAGACCCAACAGCAACCAACCTGGTAGCAAATCAGACTATTAGAGGCTACTAAAATATCACCCTTTAAATCACTAGTATCTATCACTTGATATATATTAAGTTCTATAAATATGACTATAGTCATAAATACTTAAAGAAATATAAATATTGAGACTATTACAAAGTTTAGCACTTTGATAGAAGGGCAATCAATATAGAAGAAATATTATACATAGAAGAAGATTAATAGCTTGCTCCTAGACTCTAAAAATGATAATTCAGTTTGTCTCCCTTCATTAATGTTCTTTAATCTAAAATCCACCATTAGAATCATCACTAAGTTAAAAGCAAAAATTGCAATTATATCTTAATAGATTATTGTATGTCATTTAGTCTTCTAAAATATGAAAGTCATGGAAAAGATAAGAGAGGGGTTAAATGGTTGCTATATTCCTGAAAGAAATTTTTGTCAAACTTCTCTTTTATACCTACTTACCTCATAGTTACAAAATAGGTATGCATGAACATAGGAGTGTAAGTAGCAAGTATTTTATAAAAATATCACACACATACACATGTATGTTCTAGCAAAGGTATGTGTTTCCTGATGTATATATATATGTATATATGTCATATGTTTATACTATTTATGTGTGTATGTGCTCATATAAATATATTTTATACAAAGAGTTCATTTGGACAACAAAATAATTGTCTATGGTTTTCAGAACATATTGTTTAAAAATATTCTAGAAAATATGATAAAAGGAGGGCATTCATGTGGTATTGTACTCTGGATACTATAAAGGCTTAATGATTGTTCTGTGTGTATTTTATTATACATCTTTATTACATGTTAAATTGAGTGTGCATTTTTTATTTTTTAAAGCTATTATAGTATCTAACACCATTTTTACTGATATTTAATTCATCTTCTGAAAATCATTCTGAGTAACAGCATTATAAGTGCTTTGATAAATCATGGCCACTAGAATGCATCGTAAACGAGATGAAGAATTTTTTTTTTTAACGTTCACATATGTATAGTGCAGTTGTGTCCTATATCTATAATACTAGAGGAGATAATTTAAAAGGCATAACTTGAGACTTGGTTCTACTTTGCATCAGAGGTGAACAGGATAGTATGATACAGCTCTAAGAAGAAGTATAATTGTTCTCTTAGAGAGTAGTTGCTATCATTTGTGGCACAGTTCCATCATGACTACCCAAACTTGTGCAGAACAAAAACAATAACAGAAGGCATGCTAGAGAACACAGGGCAAAGTCCAGGATCCTCAGAACTACACAAAGAAAGAAAGCAACTAAGAAATACTAAAAGGTAGAGTAGTCTTCCTCAAGGAAGTAAGGGCACATAGAAAATGGTCTCCCCTTACAACTTATATATACAGCTAATATTACTCAGACTGAACAAGTATTATTTAGGTATAAGCATATGAAGCATGCAATAGCAATTACCAAATAAAAGAGACCATGAATTTGAAACAGAATATGGAGACTGTACATTCTATAATTTGTTGGGAAGAAAGGAAAGGGGTAAATAATGTAATTATAGTGTAATCTCAAAAAATAAAGAAATAATTAAAAACAAAACAAAATCCAAAATGTTGTCCTGGAAATTTTCAGGTTGACCGGAAACTGTCATGTGAAAAAATTAAAATTATCAAGGAACATAAACTCTTTGCTGCATAGTCAGTATATTTTACTTAGATATTTGATAAGTATTTGTAAAATATATGTGTTTACACATCTACTATCATGCTTCTGTATAAGATGGATATGTTATCTGGCATCTTCCAAACTTTGTTTTTTTATTCTCACCTTACCTTTCTGAACCCTCAGAAATCAGGAATGTAAAATAGTTCTGATAATAGCATCAGGGATCTCATTGTTCACCTGCTATACTTCTCCTATTACAAAGAATAAAGGATGATACGGCCCACAAGTTTAGAATCATGAAACTAAGGGAAAAAATACCATCCAGATTGAATATTGGCTGTTAAATCAATATAAGCACTCTTCTTGTGCTTTGAGGTAAATAATTGATCCTCACTGAAAGCACAATGTCATACTCATTTAAGCCTGACAGTCAAAGTACAGCTATGCTTGCATGTTTATGCAACTTAATTTATTCTTTGAAACAGCAAAGATTATCAGTAGATTATTAATATAATGAGAAAATATGTTGATGATAGATTAATGGTAGTGATATGTTATTCATGTTAAATAACTGCAATATTTCAAAGTCTAAGGATTGTCAATATTTGTTGATACAACATAAGATCAAAATTTTCTTGGTGCTAATATTGAAATAAGCATAACTTTCAAACCTCAGGTTTGAAATATGTGTTGCCTTTTCTTTGATTAATCCACTCCTACAGATTTTGCAATGTTACTTTTTAAATCATTTTGGTTGAATAATAAATCCAATGATATAGGTTTATCAATAAACAGCTCTAAACCTAGTTTAATATTTTCATCTGGTGTTTGTGTAGATCTCATATTGTGTTCAGTACACTTCTCAGCTGTGGGTATTCCAGTCCTACTTCAGAGCTTTAACCTAAAAATTTTAATTTGTTAATGTCACAGATATTATGTTAGTGTTGCTTAATGAAATAGTCATATATGTTTTCAAAAATGGAAACAATCTGATAATTTGTCCCGAGCTTCAATGAAATTTCTAAATTTAAGCTTCATTTTTGTTATAGAATATCATGATTGGTAGTGACAAGTTTAGAGAATTTACTTAAGAAACCACACAAATTTTTTGGTTTTTACATTGATGTCCTTTCTCACTGCTGTCCTGTAGAGAAATTTCCTGGTAGAGCATCTATATAACAGTACTACCTGATGCTTCTCTTTATAGGGAGTTTCTCTTGGCTCCTTAGCTTTCACTTGGACAATAATGTCACTCTTTTTTGCCTTAGATTTCTATTTACATGTATACATTTCTAATCAGGTAAGTTTCAAAGTCAATGTCAAGTTCTATAGAGGAAGTAGAATTCCTCCTGTGATGAGTTGATAATATTTCTTTCTTTGCAGGTTACTTCTGAGGACACACTGAGTAAAATGGATGGAGGCAATCAGTCTGTGGTGTCAGAATTTATATTTGGAGGACTTGCCAGCTCAAAGAATCTTCAGGTCTTACTCTTTGTGCTATTTTTGATGTTGTATCTGCTCATTGTGTCTGGAAATATTACCATCCTTGTTTTAATCACCACTGACCCGCATCTCCATTCTCCCATGTACTTTTTGTTGGCAAACCTGTCCTTTGTTGATATGTGTCTTTCCTCAAATACTACTCCTAAGATGATATCAGACTTTCTCAGGGAAAACAAGAGCATTTCCTTTGCAGGCTGCATGTCCCAGATCTTCTTTTCCCATTGCATTGCTGGAGGAGAGATGATACTGTTGGTGGTAATGGCTTATGACCGCTATGTGGCCATCTGCAAACCACTCCACTACCTCACCATTATGAACCTCAAAAGATGCACTGCCTTGGTGCTGGTATCTTGGACTACTGGCTTTATACATGGTGTAAGTTATTTGGTAGTACTTATGAAGTTGCCATTTTGTGGCCCCAATGAAATAGACAGTTTCTTCTGTGACATGCCACTCGTATTCAAGCTTGCCTGCATGGATTACCATGATTTAAATACTTTAATGAATGCTGAATGTGGGGTTGTGGTTGTAACCTGTTTTACTCTGTTACTCATTTCCTACACATATATCCTTATCACTGTTCACCAGAGCTCTAAAGCTGGTGCATCTAAGGCTCTGTCCACATGCAGTGCCCACATCACAGTGGTGATGATCTTCTTTGTGCCCTGCATGTTCATCTATGTGTGGCCCCTCAGTATCACCTCATTGGACAAATTTCTTGCTGTGTTCTACTCTGTTTTTACACCTCTGCTAAACCCAGCTATTTATACACTGAGAAATAAAGACATGAAAAATGCCATGAAAAGGTTCATAGGCAAATTACTGGGTTCCAAAGGAAACTCATAATATTTAGAAATGTATACTAAATATTTTAGATAATGATCTGGCTATATGAAATAGATTCAAAACCAGCACAGATAGCTTATATTGAACATTTGCGACAATCTTTAGACATAGGTATTATTTATTATTTTTAAAAAATATAATATTTACTAGTCAGCAAGCAGAATATTGTTAATCCTTTCTCTTAATTTTAAAATATAAATAATTTTCCTACATCAGAATGCCATCAAAGTATTACTCTATAGTTTTAATAAAATTTAACTTAACATTTTGTCAAACTCATATGCTTATCTTTTTAAATAAAAATCATATTAAATTTTAAATGATTATGAATTTGTATAGCACACATACTCATTAATTAGTTCCCTAATTTCATAATTACAAATTTGAATTTTCTAAAATATATTTTCCTGAAATTCACAATTTCTTCTGATCAGTCTGAAAATAATAGAAGAGTATTTCTTAAATTCTTTCTTTCCTTTATATATACATTTTCATTTTACATAGCAACAAGTGTTTTCACTTCACTCTCTTTCCTTGGTTTCCCCTCCCACCACACATTTCTCATAGGGCTTAGGCCTTCTGTGAGTAGTAAACACAGGCTTGAATACTAAGTTGGGATATCTCCGGTATTAAGGTTGAGCAAAGCATTCTAACATAGAGGATAGGCTCTAAAAAGTCACTAATGACCCAGAAAAGGTTCTGTTCCCACTTCCAGGGGCCTCACAAATAAATAAAACCACAAAACTGTCACTCTCATTCAGAAGCCTAGTTCTGTCTATGCAGGATCCCTATCTGTCAGCCCAGAGTCCCTGAGCTCCCATTAGCTAGGTTCAGCTGTTTCTGTCGATTTCTTCATCATGATCTTTACCCAACTTTCTTATATAATCCCTCCTTCCCCTGTTCAACTGAACTCCAGGATCGCGGCCAAGTGGTTGCCTGTGGGTCTCTGCATAGGTTTCCATCAGTCACTGGATATAGGTTCTATGATGACAATTAGGGTATTCACCAAACTGACTGCAGAGCAAGGCTACTAGGTTCCACCTCCATAATCGCTAGTAGTTCTATGTAGGGTAATCCTGTGATTTCCTGTGAATTTCTCTGGCACCAGGTTTCATCCTAACACCATAACGTCAGGGTATCTCTTCCATAGTTCCCACTCTTTGTCTCTTTTCCAATCTAACCATCCTTACCCCTCATACTCTCCCCCTCAATACTCTCCCCTTCCCTTCCCCTTCCAGTTTACCCAGAGAGATATTAACCATTTGCCCTTCCTGAGGCGATCATGTGTTTGCCTCTTAGGGTTCTCCTCTTTACCTAGCTTCTCTGGGGTTGTGTAGCCTGATTATCCTTTGCTTGAGGTCTAATATCCACTTACTAGTATGTAGATACCATATTTGTCTTTTTGGGTTGGTGTTACCTCACCCACAATGATTTTTTTCTAGTTCCATCCACTATCTTACAAATTTCATGATGTCACTTTCTTTTACTGCTAAGTAATACTTCATTGTGTAAATGCACTATATATTTTAAATCCATTCTTCAGTGGATTAGCATCTACATGTTTTACAGGTTCTGGCTATTGTGAATAATGCTGCTATGAACATCACTGCTCAAGTCTTTGTGGTATGGTTTCTCTTGATTATATACCCAAGAGCTTTTGCTGGGTCTAAGGTAGATTGATTCCCTATTTTATGAGAAACAATAACATTGATTTCTAGAAGGGTTTTTATGAGATTGTACTCTAACCAGAAGTGGAGTATTAATCTCCTTTCTCCACTTCCTCTCTAACATAAACCGTCATCAGTGGTTTTGATCTTAGCCATTCTGGTAAGTTTAAGATGGATTCCCAGAGTTGTTCTGAGGTTTTCTTGTTGGATAAGGATATTGATGAGTTCCTTAAATATCTTTGGGTCATTTGAGATTCTTCTGGTGAGAACTCTCTGTTTAGATCTATAACCCATTCAAAAACTTGGTTATTTGATATTTTGAAGCCTAACTTCTCAAGTTCTTTATATATTTTGGAAGTCAGACCTCTGTCAGATGTGGAGTTATTAAAGATCTTTTCCCTGCAATTTTGTCTTACTTTTTTTTGTTTTCCAAAGCTTCTCAGTTTCAGAAGGTCCCACTTATTAATTGTTGCTCTCAGTTTATGTTCTACTTGTGTTTTGTATGCAAATATGTTCAAGGCTACTTACCACTCTTTCTTCTATCAGGTTCAGTGTATCTGATTTATTTTGGGATCTGTGATCCACTTGGACTTGTGTTTTATGCATGGCAATAGATATTATTCTACTTACAGTAATCTACGTATTGACAACCAGCACCATTTGTTGAAGATGCCTTCTTTTCTCCATTGTACTGTTTTGGCTTCTATTCAAAAATCAAGTGTTCATAGCTGTGTGGTTAAATTCAGAGTTTTTAATTTTATTCCATTGGTCCATGAGTCTATTTTTATGCCAACACCCAGCTAATTATTATTAATTAATTAATTATTACTACACCTCAATAATAGAGTTTGAAGTCAGGTGTGGTGAAGCCTCTGGTAGTTCCTTTATTGGATACAGCTGTTTTTGCTTTCCTGGGTTTTTTGATATTTTCTTATGAAGTTGAGTATTATTCTTTTGAGGTCTGTTAAGTTTTATGTTAGAATTTTGATAGGATAGTATTGCATCTGTAGATTACTTTTGGTAAGGTTTCCATTTTTACTCTGCTGATCCTACCTGTCTAGTATTTGAGATCTTTTCATTTTCTGAAAGCTTCTATAACTTCTTTTTTTCAAAGACTTAGAGTTCTTGTCATATAGTTCCTTCACTTGTTTGGTTAGAGTTACCCTAAAATATTTTATGTAATTTGTGGCTATTATAAAGGAGGAAGTCTCTCTACTTTCTTTCTCAGCCTGCTTATTATTTATATATAGGGAGATGCTGAATTTTTGAGTTAGTCTTGATTCCTGCCATATTACTGAAGGTTTTTTTTTTTTTATTAACTATAGAAATTCTGCGTTAGAATTTTTTGGGTCACTTATACATACTATCATATCATTTGCAAATAGAAAAAGTTTGAGTTTTCTTTTTAATTTACACCCCCTTGATCTCTTTTATTCTTTTTCCTCAGGCTAGAACTTCAAGTACTATACTGAATATATATGGAAAGAGTGAATAACCTTGTCTTATTCCTGACTTTAGTGAAATAATTTGCTTGCTACGTATTCCCTTTATTATGTTTAGGAATGCTTCTTGTATCCCTGATATCTCCAAGCCATTTGTCAGGGAGGGGTGTTTAATTTTCTTGAAGACATTTTTAGAATGAAATGATCAAATCATTTTATTTTTCTTTCATTTTTTAAAAATGGTGGGTTATATTGACAGATTTTGGTATGTTGAATGTTCCCTGCATGTCTGAGATGAAGCATACTTGATCATTGTGGATGAATTTTTTTCTGGCATGTTCTTGGATTTGGCTTGTCGATATCTTATTGTTTATTATATCAACGTTCATGAGGTAATTTGTTCTGTAATTCTCTTTCTTAGTTGTGTCTTTGTGTGGTTGGTTATCAGGGTAATGTAGCCTAGTTAAAAGAGTTTAATAATGTTCCTTCTGTTTCTCTTATGTGAATCAATTTGAGGAGAATTGGTATTAGTTCTCTGAAATAAAGGAAATAAAGGTAGAATTCGGCACTGAAATCGTTTGGCCCTAAACTATTTTTTTTTTTTTTTTTTGGTTGGGAGACTTTGATAATTGCTTCTATTTCCTTAAATGTTATAGGTGTATTTACATTGTTCATATAATTTTGATTTAATTTTGTTATTTGGTACCTATCCAGAAAATTGCCCATTTTTCAGAGTACAGGTTTTTGAGGTATAACCTAATTATTCTTTATATTTCTTCATTGTCTATTGAACCTTCTCACTTCTTTTGTTAATTTGGATGTTCTTTCTCTTCCTTTTGCTTAGTTTGGGTAACGTTTTGTCTATCTTGTTGATTGTCTTATGTAGAGAGCCTTGGCACTGGCTTCCGCCTTTCACCTTCCTGAGGTGAGAGCTCTCAGAGATAAACAACTCATTTGGCTAAAGCTAAGCTCCTGGCTTGCTTCCAGGTGTGGCTTGCTTCCGTGCACCTGGATCTATTGGCATGGCCCACTTGGCGCCCTGTGACTAGCAGTCCAGAGGGTATATAGCTGGGAGTGGGTTTTCCCCAGTAGGAGAAGGAGAGGAGAGGCAGTAGCAGAGGCAGAGCAAAGGCAGAAGAAGTTTCAAGGTCCTGAATAAACCACTGAAAGAAGAGCCTGGTGTGGCGTCATCCTTGTGGGCTAGGGTGCGCGCAACAGTCTTAAAGAACAAATCTTTGTTTAATTGATTCTTTGTATTATTTGCTTTGTTGGACCTCAATTTCATTATGTATTGTAATACATCATACTGGTTATATTTGTTTCTTCTTTTTAAAAACATTTTTCCATACCCCCATTGCTTCCTTTACTGCCTCTACTCCCAGTACTCCAGTCTCTCCCCATCTTCCTTTCTCCCTCCCCATTCACTCCCCAGAGAAGGCAAGGGATCCAAAGGTGAGTCAATTCAGTCTGGCATATCCAGTTGATATAGGACCAAGTCCCTCACCCAAGTATCTGGAAAAAGGTGTTTTCTTGCTAGGCATGGGCTTTGAGAAGCCAGTTCATGGACACAGGATATACTTTGATCTGATTGCTAGAGGCTCCAGAAACTACCCAGGCCTTTCAATTGTCATCTACATTCATGGCATCCAGATCAATTCCATAAAGTTTTATCAACTATTATTTTAGAGTCTGTGAGCTCTCAATGGCCCCGCAATGCCTACTTCATAGGTTTCCCCATTGTGATCCTGATCCCTTGGCTCATATAATCTCCCCTCCCTCTCTTCAAGTGAACCAGTAGCTCAGCCTGCCAGCTGGAGCTTTACCACCCAGAAGCTTCAGGGAAAATGTAGACCTCTTTGCACAAACCATACACCAAATAAAACCCCCCCTTGCCTCACTACATAAATTCTGCTTGGCAAGACACTTGCCAAAAAGTTTGGGCTTTGTCCACATTTTGTTATAGCCAGAAGTCTCCAATTTTCTCCATAGACTTGTTACATTCCTGCACTTAAAGGGCAGTTATAAAAAACAGAGGCTGAAATAAATCCAAAGAATGCCATCTGTCCAACCAAGATAAGCTAAACAAAGCTCATCAGCTCCTAAATGCTGACTGTGAAATAAATCACTGGTGCCAAGTTGAAAACTAGGCCAGCAAGAGTACTGCCAAAGCTGATGAGTTTGATTTCCATGGTCCACATGGTGGAAGGTGATAACTGACTCTTGTGAGATGTCCCCTCACCGCCACCTCCACCCAAGCATAGTGGCAAGTACACAATTCTCCAAAAATTACATAAGTCAATTTACTATTTTTCATCTGAATGAAGAATTAGAATGAATTTGGAGTTGTTTAAGGTGTGTGTGTGTGTTTGTGTGTGTGTGTGTGTGTGTGTGTGTGTGTGTGTGTGTGAGAGAGAGAGAGAGACAGAGAGAGAGAGAGAGAGAGAGAGAGAGAGAGAGAGAGAGAGAGAGAGAGAGAGAGAGAGAGAGAGAGACTGAAGGCCGGAGATAAAATTGGGGTTCTCCATGACAATATCTCATATCACACACAATCTGGAATATACTGGTTTGGGTAGTCTGGTTATCCAGGGAGCACCAGCGATCTGCCCACCTATTTATTCTCAGTTTTGGGTTACTGATGCACAGGACTTTGCCTAGCTTTTATGTGAGTGCAGGCCATCCAGACTCATGTCCTGTGCTTACAGAGAAACTTATCAGTGACTGAAACATTTCTCAACCATGTTAGGTTTCTATCTTTGTAGCAGAACATCTAAAGAAGGCTTTTTAGGAAATAAAGAGATGCATTGATCTCACAATTTGGAAGATTCAACGGCCAAGGTCAGGAGACCTATTGACTTGGTCCTTTATGAGAGTGGCACAGTGAACACTTTATGGTGGAATACGTGAATGCAAAAAAAGTGGTCATTCCTTTAATTGGAGGAATAAAAGAGGGAGGGGAGAAGAAGGAGGGAGACATTAAATGAGAAAGAAAGGAGAAGCAGAGACATCCCTATGACCTGGATCCCTAATCTCCATTACCAACCTCAGTACCCTCAGGGACCTAAGTACCTGTCACTGAGCACACGGGTAGAGGTTTGTGTCCAAGTGTATCTGTCTGTCTGTTTCTATGTTTATTTTTGATTTTAAAAGGTTTTTTTCCGTATCTACCACTACTCCCCCTCCTTTCCTTCCTCCTGGTTCCTCCCAGTTCTCCTATAGCCTCACCCAACTGCTTTCCCCCATCCATTCCCCAAGTCAGGCAAGGAGTCCCAAGGTGGGTCAGTTAAGTCTGGCATATCCAGTTGAGGTAGATCCAAGTCTCTAAGCCCAGTATTAGGGCTGGATTAAGTGCTTTATCTATGTTGAGATGTTCAAGACTTTCTGTAAGAGAACTAGTAGTTTCTTGTCTCGCCATATTTTCCTTATTTTGTAGAATGTGTTATTACACTGCTGCCTACCCATTTCTTTCCTCCAATGCGTACAGCTGGAGCCTATGTTTCCAGGAGATGTACTTCTTCCAATTGGTGCAGGATAAGCCTGTGTCTCTGGTGGTTGCTGGCAATGCAGTGGATGGTTGGCAAGGGGGCAGGGGAGGATGCTGCTGCCTGCTCTCTGGGGCTTTTCTTTTCAATGGTGCACAGGGGAACTGTGGTCCTGTCTTCCTTTTTAATAATCATATTTCATAACATTTTTGGTTTGTTATATTCATTGAAAAACCCCATAAAGGTTTATAATATTTAATAAGACTATTATCTATTAAAAATAAAGTGTCACTTTTTAATAAAATATTTTTGTGAACATTTTTTTTACTAGTGCTTAAACTTATGCTTATCATTGCCTCACTGATTCTCATATTGGCCATTTTTCAAAAAGTTTTTATTTATTATTTTTTATAAAACCATATTTTCAGTCTGCTACACTCTTTAGTGTACTTAAAAGGTGGGGAGTACTTCTAAGTTTGTTTAGTCGCATATTAAATACAGATTATTGTCTTATACAATACATCCATCTAACAATTTTCTCTCCATTCAGTCCTCTGAGATTTCCCCTCCTATTTGTAAACTCTCCCTTTGTTTCTCACTAGAAAAAATAGAGATAAGTGATAACAACAAAACAAGATAAAATATAATATGATAAAACAAAATCCATTATATATAAGTTGGACACTGCAAATCAACAGGAGGAAAAGAATCCTAAGGAAAATATTAGAACCTGAGACTTTCTTGTTTACACATTTAGGAGTCCCATAAAATTTCTAAGCTCAAAGCCGTATATTCATATGCAGAGGACTTCATAAAGACACAGGAAGGGCACGTGCTTGCTGCTTTAGACTTTGTGAGTTTCTATAAATTTAACATTAAAAAAAGACTTATTCTTTTTACTATGAAATGATGATATCATTTTATTAGCACTAATCTACACTTAAGAGATTTAATAGACTTATCAATGAATTTTTTCATTAGTGAGACCCTGAAAATGCCTCTCATCATCACATGTTGATATTATAACTTTGTTACAAATATTTTTCTGTTTTATTTGAAGATATAAAAATTCAAAGTAAAATATTAAGCATTTTATCTAAACATTTTAGTATGTTGATAAATTTTTATTGGTGGTTCTTTATTGTATTCTTTATAGTATATATTTAAGCAATATTATGTTCAAATTATTGGTAATGGTTTGCCTTTTAGCTGAACTCTGTATAAGCAATCGATGTTCTCTCTCTCTCTTACTCTCCCTGTCTCTTTCTCCCTCTCTTTGTGTGTGTGTGTGTGTGAGCGTGAGTGCATGTGTACGTGTGTGTGTGTGTGTATGTATTTTAATCACCTTCATTAAAAGGCCCTGTCTATGTTGACATCATTTACTAACAAGTGACCATAGATGTATGTATGGTTACAAATGACACATTAAAGGACTCTTTTTCAGGAATGTAACAACTATATCACTCTTTATGTCTTCTTCACAGGAGAAATACATAGAAATTTCCATTAAAAAATCTTTAAAATTATTGCTTTTGATATGATTGGAATCATTTTAGAAAATACTAATATTGGTTTTAGATTTTATATATTAAATTTTTCTAAGGGGGAATCTTTTAGTGTTACTCCTCTAGGAATATCAAAATGTTTTATGTTGGAGCTGGAGAGATGGGTTAGTGGTCAATAGTACTGACTTCTCTTGCATAAGACATGAGTTCAGTCTCCAATGCCCTCATGATGACTCACAATTATCTTTAAATCTATCTGTAACTTCCAAGCACATAGCACATAGACATTATAGGAAAATACTCGTATATATAAAACAAAAATATTAATTCTACTGTGTGTTTAGTGTTATTCCAGAAAGTTTATATGCCATAAAGCTCAGAAATATTCTCAACATTTGTACTTCTGCAAGCAGTTAAGCATATATTAATACTTAGATTACATAGCAGATTCTGTGTGGTGTACTCTTATGTGGATATTCCAGGAGCTCAGTGATGTCTTTATATTTCTCATGTTCCTGTTCATTTTATTCCTGCAACACAAAATTGTCACATCTCCCTCTATACTGATAGTTATCCTACATACTAAGCATATCTGATGTTAAAGGCTCTATCTTGTTACATGGTAGAGGACCACAAAGAATAGCTGGATGCTGAACCTACGGTACATTAGGTAAATAACAATGATCTGTTGCAGACTTCAGCACATTTCTGAGACCATGTCTCTTTGTTGTTTTAAACTTAAGATAATCCAAAGAATTCTATATAGAATAGATGCTATAAAGCCTGTGTATTATTTTTAAAATGCAAAAAAGCAAATAAATAATTCTCATTCCTAACTAGAAAGAATGTTGCATATGCATATGCATAGAGACTGCTAGGGAAACCTCCAAGAACTCACAGAATGTCCCTGGCCAAGTCTCTACAATATTTGAGGGGGTGCCGAAACAGGAATTTTCCCTATAATCAAATGAGTAACTACCCTAAGTGTCATCAAAGAACCTACATCCAACAAAGAATTGAGGTGAAGGCAAAGCCCATTGCTGAGCACTGGGCAGAGCTCCTGGTCCAGCTGAGAGCAGGGGAGGAGAGTCTGTATGAGCAAGGGCATAGGGATTATAAAGAAAATTTTCACAATGATGGCTAGCTGGAGCACTGGGAAGCTCACTTTAATCAAGAATTGTCATGGGAGAGCCATTGGGAAAAGGAGCTAGGCCCTCTAAGAGTAGGAAGTTTTCAACTGGCATGAGCAGTATGTAGATCCTTGAGGGGTGGGATCAGGCTGTGTTCCTGTGAATGAGGTTGCACCTTGGAGCACATCCTCTGAAGAGGAACACCTAACCAAGTCTTGACATTGTCATGAGGAAATTAGACTTGCCTGGAGTGGGTGTGCCATACAGAGCTCACCCACCTTGGAACTTCTTGCCCTTTTTGGGGAAGGGATGGGTAGATGGGGAGGGGCAAGGCTTAAGGCTGACTTGAGGAGGGAAGGGAGGGGAAGCAGGGGATTCATGGATAAAAAGGACATATTTCAATAAAAAATAAAATAAAAATTATATAGCTATATAAACAGATACATAAATATATTTTCAAATTGTCTTTAAAGAGAGAATCTGGGAGATAAGATAGTTTACAGTACTCAATATTTTCTCTTAGATTAGCAATTCTTCCCTTCTGATGTGCACCTGTGAAGACATCCATGCTGTTTAAGGAAACTCTCTTTAAATCCCTGTTCTTTGGCTCGACTGTTATTCACTACCTACATTTGTTCCAAGGCTAATCTCATGTAGTCTACATTCTGAGCCAAAGAGAATCTTATTAGTAATTATCTCTGATATCTCTTTGAGATTTATTTGTTAGAGTGATACAATATGCTGCACATTTATTAACTATAACAGAGATACAAGCAAAAACTATAAATAGGTCCAGAATTTAAAATTAGAAAAGTAATATGAATTTCCCCATTGGCCAATGCGTTCCATAGTGATACCTTATTGAAACTTGATCTGTTAGTCTGTGTAGCCAAATTTTATAATAATTTTGTTTCAAGTTCTAAAAGAAACTATGTCTTATGTAGGCTATATGATCATATTTCTCTGATACATGATGAAGTTAACTGAATCAGACAGAAAATGTTGACCATATTGAAGTTGTATTTCAGAATGGTCTCTGATCATTTGTTATGTTTGCATGCATGAACTTAATTTTCAAATTATTAAAAGCTCAGGAATTTGCTTATAAGTTAAAAAGGCACTGATGTTAGTTTCAAGTATACTTCTTTTGATTAAGACTGAGTGGAAGAAACCCTATGTGCCTACCCAGGGCGCTCTGCCTTGGGCAAGGGAGAGAAAACATGGCCTCCCCAGTGCATTGTGGTGCCTTGTGATTGGGCACTATTATGGTGAGCAAGTATATAGTAAAATACAAAAGAGAGAGAAACAAAATGGTTCATTTCCAGTGGAGACAGGCAGATCTGAAGAGGTGAATGTGGTATAGAGCACATTGAGGTTGGTAGCCTGCTTGCCATCTGGGGCCTCGGTAATGTCTTGTCCTGGACTGCTGTTAGTGTCCATGCCTAGACCCATGGCCCTGGCACAGCCATGGTCTGTGTTGTTGTCTGTGTTTCCTGTTTCCAAAAAAGCTCTAGGTGTTAGGGCTGCACAGAGCTGGACCTGTCCCTCCCTGACTGCAACACTAGGGAAACTAGGTTCTACTCCTCAACTAGACATCAGGAGAGAGATGAAACTATTGACAGGGGGCATAAGAAGGCCAGCCCTGATCACTCCTCTGCCATGTGGTCATGTGGTTGAGGAAATGATGCCCTTCTTATACTGGCCCCTCCTACCACCAACTGCAGAATTCAGGGGAGTAGTCCTCACCTGGCTAACATAGTGGAGCTGATATTGTTGACATTGTTGATCTTGACCACATCTGCCATATGGTGGCAGGAACAAAGGAGTTTCTGCCACTTCTGTGAGAGTGAGAGAAATGACTGTGTCTCTTACCAAAAACTATACTCTAAGGAGTGACCTAAGCATTTTCCCTGTGCACAACAGTGGAGCTGACCCTGGTGGTGTAGGTGTGAATAAGTTGTCCCAGGCCATGAGAAAAGGTGAACTAGGCCTGGCTCTTCTGGAGTGCTCACCTTTATGGTGAGGATGAGGGAGAGCTGGTATGCTAACCAATCCAGTAAGCGCCCAGGCCCAGATTCAGTGTTATGTGTGGGTGTATCCCTATCATCTCTATGATCTACTGAAGCATGTAGACCCAAAGTTGCAGGATCTCCATGACACAGGACAACAACAAAGTATTCAACAACCATGCCAGTGAGGGCACAGTATTAATAGTGTAACAGAAGTTAGATACCCAAGCCAGACCAAGGACTAATTTCAATGAACCTAGCAAGTAAAGATCTATGGACTAAAGGGTTTACTGTGGGACTCGCTGTTTCTACAATGAGATTTTTATTCTAAATTTTTATTTATTTATTTATTTATTTATTTATTTATTTATTTATTTATTTATTTATTTATCTATTTATCTATCTATCTATCTTGTAGGGAGGGAGATTACCAGTGAGGAGGGCTGGATGTGAAAATATGGGGAAATAAATGGGATCAATATGTGTTATATAAAACCCACAAAGAATTAGTAAGAAGGAAAATTAAAAAAGAACAACCTTTATTTTGGACATATGTCCATATATAAAAATACTATATATGTACATATATTCATATAAATCTTATAGTTAAAATAGCTTTATTGTAATAAAGTAGATTGTAGACAGAGTTTTACTTACAAGGCACTAGTCCAAGATTAATATTTGTTAAAATATAAATCACCACTCACGGTACAGGTAGCAGCTTATAGTGGCACCTGAACAGGGACTGGAGTATCCGAGCAATGGATGATGGATTCCAAACCGGTCTCTCCAACAGCCAGGAACCAGGAACAACCTCCCAGGGTCCCAGCAACCCCTTATCAATGTAGTTGGCCACACCCCCTCCAGGAACCTGGGATCCTGGATAAGTGTCTTCAGACCTTATCAGATGACACCTGAATCCCACCACAGTAGATACTTTCTACTTAAAATTTATAATTTAATATGTATTTTAATATGTATTATGATAAGAATAATCAGCATGATACAGAAGTTGAAAAATAAAATTTCAAAATTTAATACTTGTTTCACAGCCTAGATTTGTTGCATAACATATGCTTTTTGTACTTTAGGGAGCAGAAGTATGATATATTGGTAGAAGTTTTATGTAATTTTAAATTTATCAAGTTATTTCATAATTTATAAATTGTATCTACTTATACAACTATTTATGTTAGAAGAGATTGCTGGCTGGTCAGAGATGGCAGGGTCCCAGTGGTCTTGCAGCTTTTCTCAATAGAACTACAAAATGGAGCTCTCTTCCTCCAGCAAAACTTTCTACTCTCTATCTGACCTTATCTGGAGAAAGTTCCTGGGCCTAGAGGACTGACCTTATCTAAAAGCTGTCTCTAAACCAGACACCTGACTCATCTTTAGATTGACCCTTGGCACAGATCTGTCCTGAGAAGACTTGTGCTAGTGGCTTTGGTATAGGACGCTACTGCAGCGTCTGAATCCTCATGACAGGTGTGTGTCACTTATTTCCTCAATCCTATCCTTATATTTTAGAATAAAATTAATATGATTCACTGAAATTGTTCTCCTGGTGGGCTGTTCTTCATTTGTGTTCATGTGTTGCCAATGCTTTCTGTCTTCCTTTCTGCCTTTTTCTCTCTTGACCTTGTAGTCTACAGGTTGAGGGAAAAGAGGACTCCCACATATTTAGATAGGCTTTGACTGTTTCATTATACCTTTTTTAATATGTGATTACTTATTCTTATAATTCTATCAGAGGATTGAATTGTAGTTGATAATAGGCTGACTAATGTTGCTGTATCAAAATTTACCGACCTACATTTGATATGTGATATAGACATTTTTCTCTTTATCAATATTATCCCATTTTAAACTCACTTTGACTATTATCAAATCAATTACTGAAGTTTCTCTTAATATATTTTACTACAGCATGTATTATTTATTTATTGAAATGGAGCCCTTGCTGGACACTGCTCATGTATCCAAGAACCTAAGACTATACAGACCAAGCATCTAAGGGAAATCAAATACCACCAGCTAATGAAAAGAATATAGTGATAAAGTAACTCCTAATTACATGCTTTACTCTTAGGCCAGTGACTTTTTCAGCCATCACCAGAAAACTACAACAGATAGGAATAAATACCATAAGTGTGCAAAGAATGAGAAACCTTGGTACACTCAGTCTTAAAGGGATTGTCTCTATATAGTCTCTCCCAAAAATAACTGGGCAATGCAAACTGGTTTAATAGAGAAAGAGGGCACAAAAGCAATGTCAAAGATGAGTCAGAAGGGATAGGAGTCAGAGGAGTGGGGGAATGATGTGGGAATGCATTTGTGTGTGCTGTGAATCTCAATCTTTAAATAAAGGAGCTGTTATGGGTCATGGCGGGCACCATAGAAGAAGTGGGAGGAGGGTTCAGAGTTTAGGTAAGAGAAGCAGGGCGGAGTCAGGCAGATCGAGCCAGCCGCCCAAGGAGCAACATGTAAGGAGACACAGGTGAGCCACGGGCCGGGGCCACGTGGCCAACAGATTAATAGAAATGGGTTGATTTAAGATGTAAGAGCTAGCTAGCAATGTGCCTGAGCCATAGGCCAAACAGCATGAAGTTAATAGAAGCGTTTGAGTCGTTTCTGGGGGCCTGGGCGGCGGTGCGCTGATAAGCGGTCCCGGGCGGCAGGTCTGTGGGTCCCGGATCTCTGGCTGCCCGGGACCCGAGAACCTACTACAACAGGGGAAAGGTAAATATGTTAAAAGATTGAAAAAGAATTAAATTGCTATAAATACCTCCCCATTATAATCCATGCAATATTAAACACAGAAGTAATTTTAAAATAGGTAGAAAATAATATAGGGAGATATACAACATTGTGCTCTGTCTAGCTTACAGAGGCACGTGCTTAGAACATATGCACATACACCTCACAAAAATACAAACAAGGGGACATAATAGGCAATCTGTTGTCTATACTGTGATGATGTTTCTTCCAGGTTAAATGCATGTATAAGCACTCCTTAAATTTTACATTTTAAATTTCAGCTTTTTCTTATCTACTGTTTCAAATAAATATTGCATTTATTTATTTATTTATTTACTTACTTACTTACTTACTTTCTTACTTATTTATTTATTTATTTATTTATTTGTTTGTTTATTTATTTATTTATTTATTGTTGAGAAGAAAGAGTTTATATATTCTCTTTGTTCCAAAGAAATAAGAATCTTTAATAGCAGGAAATGTGACTGCAAGTGGCAAAAGCAAGTAGCTGAGAGCTTAGTCCATCAAACACAGCATGAACCCAGAGAGTGATGTAGAAGGGGCCCCAGGTTTTAACACTTCAACCTACTCCAAGTGACACACTTCCTCCTCATAACCTTCTCAAACAGTGCCACCTGCTGAGAAGGCAGTGTTCAAATATAGGAGCCTGTGGACATTCTCATGGAAACTAGTACATTGTGTGATGCTGGAAATCTTTGGAATTCTATCACTTCCCTCACTGTGTACAGGCTAATCATTTATCTGTACGGCTTAGATTTTTTTAGTATTTTTTAAACATTTTTAATACCAACTACTGTTCCCCCTCCCTCTCCTCTTTCCAGATCTACTACAGGTTCCCTTATCCATGCATCCACTCCTCAGAGAGGGTAAGGACTCTCCGGGGGGTGTGAATCTTATCTGTTATATCAAGTTGAGGCAGGACCAAGCTCCATTTCTGAAGGTATTTTTTAGCTATAGGCATTCCCTGGCAGAATTTTGTGGGTCACTATCATCTGCAAATAGAGATAGGTTGACTTCTCCCCTTCCAATTTATATCCCCTTAATCTCCTTTAGTTTTTCTCTTATTGCTTTAGCTAAAACTTCTAGAACTATACTAAATAGATATGAAGAGAGT
The DNA here is from genome assembly GCA_033318265.1 of Phyllotis vaccarum. NCBI lineage: Eukaryota > Metazoa > Chordata > Mammalia > Rodentia > Cricetidae > Phyllotis > Phyllotis vaccarum. The sequence continues at coordinate 140,060,620 of JARWLC010000001.1, read as the reverse complement.
AGACAGCCTTGTCTAGTTCTGACATTAGTGGCATTCCTTTGAGTTTCTCTTCATTTAGTTTAATGTTGACTGTTGGCTTGCTGCATTTTGCTTTTATTATGTTTATGTATTTTCCCTGTACTCCTCATCTCTCCGGGACTCTTATCATGAATGACTGTGGGATTTTGACAAAGGCTTTTTCAGCATCTAGGGAATGAGTCTGTCATTTTTTTCTTTCAGGTTGTTTATATGATAGATCAATCACATTGTCAGATTTTCCTATGATGAACCATCCCTGCATCTCTGGGGTGAAGTCCACTTGATCATGGTAGATGATTTTTTTGGTATATTCTTGAAATTGGTTTGTCAATATTTTATTGAGTATTTTTGGATCAATTTTCATGAGGGAGATTTATTCTGTAATTCTATTTCTTTGTTGCATCTTTGAGTGGCTTTGGTATCATTGTGACTATAGCCTCATAAAAGGAGTTTGGCAATGTTCCTTAAGTTTCTATTGTATGGAACATTTTGAGGAGTGTTGGTGTTACTTCCTTAAATGACTGGTATTTTTTTTTTTTCTTTTTACTTTGGAGAATTTTAATAGCAGCTTCAATTTCTTTGGTGGTTATAGGTCTATTTTGGTCTTTTGTCTGGTTTTTTTTTTTTTTTTTTTTTTCAAATTTGATAAGTGGTGACTTTCTAGAAATCTGTCCCTTTCTTTTAGGTTTTCAATTTAGTGGAGTATATTTTCAAAATATGACCTGATAATTCTCTGGATTTCCTGTGCATCTGTTGTCATGTCCCCCTTTTTATTTCTGATTCTGTTAATTTGAATACTCTTTCCCTGCCCTTTGGTCAATTTGGATATGGATTTTTCTATCTTGTTGACTTTCTCAAAGAACCAACTTTTTAATTCATCGGTTCTTTGTATTGTTCTCTTTGTTTCTATTGTATTGATCTCAGCCCTAAGTTTTAATTTTTTCTATCTTCTTCTCTAGCTGAGTTTGCTTCTAATTGTTCTAAATCTTTCAGCTGTGCTGTTAAGTCTCTTGTATGAGATTTCTCTAGGTTTTTTCGTGTAGGCATCTTGTGCTATGAATTTTTCTCTTTGAACTGCTTTCATTGTGTCCCATAATTTTGTGTATGTTATGGATTCATTTTCATTGAATTATAGGATGTCTTTTGTTTCTTTCTTTACTTCTTCCTTCACTCAGAAGTTGCTCAGTTGAGAGATGTTCAGTTCCCATGATTTTGTAAGCTCTCTGTATTTTGTGATTTTGTTGAACTGTAAAGTGGTGGTGGTCTCATAGAATACAAGGGGTTATTCCCATTCTTTGTATCTATTCATATTTGCTTTATGACCAAATTTGTGGTTAGTTTTAGAGAAAATTTCCATGGGGTGCTTAGAATAAGGTATATTCCTTTGTGTTTTGGTGGAAAGTTATGTGTGTGTGTGTGTTTTTTTTGTGTGTGTGTGTGTGTATAAAGTCCATTTACATGATAACATCTGTTAGATTCCCCCATTTCTCTGTTAAATTTCTGTCTGGTAGACCTATCTGTAGTGGGATTCTGCTATTACTTAGGGAAGCCCACCTGCATAGCTCTTGATTTCAGGACCACTACGGAGCATGGACAGAATTGATTGGGACCCAGGGAACACCAAGCTCTGACCTGTTTATTTCTGTGTTCCCAGAGAGTAGACCAGGGACAGGCATGGAAAAATTTCTATTGCCAATATTTGTCTTAAGATTCAATTTATATTTTGACTGATTTTAAACCCCTCAATAAATATTTTTATTTCATATGATATATTACAAGTTAATATTTCAGTAATATTTGGTATCTATGTAGGTTTAGTTATATGCTAACCCATGGGCTGGGTGGGTCTGGGTGATGCCACCAGTTTGGAGGACTATGACAATGAGCACTCTGAAGCTTCTGGAGATTTGCAGTTTCCACTTCAGGCCTGCCCATCCCTCGGTGGCTTTCCAGCTGTTGAAAGCAGCTCACCACTGCTACCAGCACACCAAACCCTGTTTGTGTTGGAGCTTGGAGATAATTGATAAATGGAACATATCAGTTTCTTTTAATGTGAATTTTTGTTATGTTGTTCTGATTTTGAGAGAAATTGCCTCTTTTAAGGTTATTTGGTGTGGTTGGGCAGCTGGGGAACATGGCTCCTCACATAAACCACCCCCCAGCTGTGCTCCAGAAACTTCTGCATTGACCACATTGGCATGACTATGACATCTGCTGCCCAAACTTTACCATTAAATACGGTCTGAGGTAATTGTTTATATATAACCATTTTCCTCAAGATGGTGGACAATACAACTTCTCAAGATTTAGAAATACTTTTACTGTTACGATTAAGGATTTCTTGCATAATTATATTTTTGAGAGCTTCACTCCCTCACTCCTGTTACATTTTGGCTTTCTTCTAGATTTTATATTTCAAAAAAGGCAATACCTATTCTAAATATGAGACTATAACTAGCATGGTGGAGGATTTGAAGTCTGGAAATGAGCAATTCCTATCTAAATTTTGTAATGTAGAAATTACAACTGATAAATGGACAGGCAAAGTTAATTTTCTGGAAATTGCTTATGACAAACTTTCAGATAGAACTTCTTCCTTGGACATAAATATTAAGACTGCACAAGAGAAGTGTAGACTTTATGTTAATGATGAGAATAAGAAAATTATTAATTCCCTGGAGTCATGTTAATGATGAAAATAGGAAATTTTTTGATTCTATTATATCATTAGAAAGATTGCTATTTAAGAAACTCAGACCCTAGAAAAATTGATGGTTTTTAAGCTTAGGAATTATAGGACTGTCTTTCATTGATGACAAATGATATTATAACACTGTCAACCCAGAAAAAATCAGGACAACCTTCAAGAAGATATTGTGGTAATGAAGAGGTTCGGCCTAAAGTAGTGAACATGAAAGGGATACCCCTTTTCCTACAGTATTATTTTCAGTTATGAATCAGAAAAAGAATACATATGACAAACTTCCAGAAATTGTGGAGTACAATTATGAGCCAACCCATATGAGAAATATAAAGGACATCACAGAAGCCATATTACTTCATGGAATTTACTCCATTTACATAAAACAAATTCTAAGTGCATGATCAACAGAAAAATAGAATAACTCCTAAGGCTTGGATGCAGTTAACATCCAATTGGACTATAGCCAACATTTACAATAGAGAAATTGGCTTAGGGAAGAGGCTAGGGCCATAGAGCTTCAGGGAAAAATCAGGGGTTTTAGCATTTCTCAAGACCAAATCCTTGGTGAGGGCTCAATTGCTGATGTGAAGGTTCACTACTTATGGTGAACATACATTGATGCTATGCCATACTGGTGCATTGAATGCTTAGGAAAAGATTTTAGATGCAGGACAGAATATTGAGCTGTATACCAAAGTCAGGCAAAGCTTAAAAGAACCTTATAGTGATTTTCTGCAAAGGTTGACCAAGGCTATTCACAGCAGTTTCAGATCTAAAGTCAGGAAGCACTTAATACTTTTATTTGGATTTTGATTATACTAATCTGGAATGTAAGAGAATGCTTATGATACTAAAGATCAGATCTTCATGCATAGAGAAATGGATTCAGTATGCAATCAATGTGGAATCTCTCCATTGGGATAAAGAGAACTGTGTATGCCAAGTCATTGCCAAACTTAGGGTATGCAATCAAGGTAAAAATTGCTTTAATTATAGTAAATCAGGCCATATAAAAAGAATTGTATGCAAGACATTTTTGGAAATAATGTCCCCGTTAGGAATGATTCAGACAGAATGTCCCTGCCTTATGAATTATGCAGAAGATGTGTCAAAGGCTAACATTGGACTAATGAGTGTAGATCTACAAGAGTAAAAAAGGCAACAATTTTCCATCAAGAAGTGCCTCTCAGGGCTTCTCCTAGGAACACCCCAAAAGTCTGATTTCAAAGTCAAGAAGGGTTCAATCATATCCAGTTACAGTGGAGGAACAGCATTCTCTGGAAGAGTAGAAAATCCAGTGCCTAATGTATAGAACTGTACAAAATTGAATAACAGAAAAACTTTAAGGGAGAAATCACAATTTCCAAGAAAAACCACAAAACAAATACTCTGGCAGATTTCCATAAATGAACAAAGACCAAAATTGACAATATGAATAAATAATATTTATATCCAAGATATAGTCATCACTGGAGCCTATGTTTCAATCATAATCCCACAATTATGGCATCCAAGATGGTCTCTAAAGGAGGTGGATGTTCAATTTCTAGGTATTGGAACAATATCTCAGGTAAAACAGATGTAAGTTGCCTTGAATGTATAGGACCAGAAAGACAGAAAGGAAGGTTGAAAGCATATATAGCTAACATAGCAATGAATCTATGGGGTTGTGACCTATAACATTTTAATACCTAGATTAAAATCCCTCCAGGCTCAGATATCAACCAGAGAATCAATTATGTTTTTGAAAGAAATATTTTAAGGTACTACAGTCACCAGCCACTTTGATTGTGCAAAAACATACCCCAGTAGCTGCTGAGCCAGTAAATGCACTCACAGCATTACCTTTAAAATGCTTTACTGAAAAGTCCATTTGGGTTCAGCAATGGCCCTAAATGAAGGAGAAACTGCAGGCTTTACAACAGCTGGTACAGGAGCAGTTACACGCTAAGCATATTGAAGAATCAGCCAGCCCATTGGATTCTCCTGTATTTATTGTCAAAAAGCAATCTGGAAAATGGAGAATGGTGACAGATCTAAGAGCAATAAATAAGGTGGTTCAATCAACAGGCTCTTTACAATCTGGTATTCCCTTGCCTTTCCTGTTACCTAAGGGATGGGCTATTATAGTTATTGATTTGAAAGACTGTTTCTTTACCATACCTCTACAAGAACAGGACAAAATAAAATTTGCCTTTACAGGGCCCACATTCACTAATTCAATTCACACTCAGTAAAGAGATACCAATGAGGGTTCTGCCACAAGTAATGTGGAATAGCTCCACCTTATGCCAATATTTTGTACAACAGCCATTGGAAATTATATGCAAACAATTCCCACAATCTATCATTTACCATTATATGGATGCTAATTTGTTGGCAGATCCAAACATAGATACAGTAGAATGTTTAAAGAAATGAGATTTTTTTCCTGATTGGGAACTACAAATTTCTCCCAAATATACAAAGAGGAGATTCTGTTAATTATTTAGAATATGACATAGGCCTACATAAAATTAGACCCCAAAAGGTGCAACTCAGGAGAGATATTTTGAGGACTCCTATAGGAGTTATAATACAAAGAGAAAATATTATAGTAGAATAGATATTTATGCCACATAGGCTGAGTAAAAAGTTGAAAACATATGTGTAAAAGATTTCTGACTTGATTTTTAAAGGAAAATTTAAAAATTTTGTCAGTTCACAGTAAAGGACTCAGCATAAATTGTAGTAGCTTTAATTAATTAAGAAATTGATCCATTATAGGCAGACATAACGAGAATAAAATTAATATAAGTGTCTGAGCCACTTGCAGGGCCTAAGCAGCAGCAGGTAGCTAAACAGTCAAGGGCAACAGGGCTGTGAGTCTAGACCTCGGGCTAACTGGACCAGAAACCTTGTTGTAACAATATATGGTAAGGAAAACTCACTTAACAAAGCTGGGACAGGGTCTCATTTTTGTCTTTACAGAAGAATAGATACAACCATCTTCAAGAAATCAAAAGGGTGTTAGATAATCATATGCCTTAAGCTGAAGGAAGACCACTTATGAAAGAATTATAAACAAAGTAATATAAGGCCAATTGGTAATAATATACACTACTGGATAAATTCTTAATTCTCACTGATTTATACACACACACACACACACACACACACACACACACACACACACACACACACACACCTTTTTGATTATAAAAAAAAGCTAGCTTTGGAGTTGTCAATAAGTGGCTTTCTCCTTCACTAAACCCAAACATGTTGGTAAAGGAAAACTTGCGAGATTCTGTCTCATATCAGAAAAGTCACCTGGTGTGAGACAGAAGACAGCCAGAATATATAGGGACCAGTATTATTGTAATTTTATCTCTAATCCTATTTCTCCATGTATTAAAATCTTCTCCACATACTATCTTCTTCTGAAGATGTAAATTCTTCATTTGATATTAACAATGTTTAGGTTTTCCACTGTAAACAACAATTTCTCCTACCAGCAATCTACAAAGCATCTGAATGGAAGATGGGGCCTTACTACAATGATTCAACCTGGTCAGTGGGAAAAAAGTCTAGTGTACACCACTCGATGATTGCTTTTAAAATATAGACTACTCAAGATGATTGCAAGATAGCTTTTTATGATTATACTTCATGTCACATCTTCAGCAAGAATTCCAAATGAACTTATCCAGTACTCTGAGAATGGTCATAGATGTTTACAGTCAGTCCATTTAGACCCAAACACTGTCTTAGTTTTTACAGGATTCCACAGAGACACTGCCACCCACAAGTCAGCAGGAAGCAATTTTATGAAAAACTCTGCCCCTCTCCTGTTTAGTTTTGTCCTTTAAGGATTATGAATAATTATCACTCTAATAGGGTGTTTTTAAGTTAAATTTGGGTTTAGGGTAGAACAATAATATAAACTCAGGAATTCCTTTTAAAGAAGAAAAAGGGGAATAGATATTATAGACATAGGTAGGTTTTTGAATCTACCTATAAACAATTAGCCAAATATGAGCCAAAGACAATTTGTATTGATATAGATGCTTGTATATTGATACAAATGTGAAGTTATTTTATATGTTTGGTTGAGATAATTTTTTATATTGATACAAATTTAAATCTGAAATGGTTTTATATGTCAAAGGTAATTTGTATATTGATACAAAATTGAATCTGTAATTGGCATATTTTATGCATAGTTCTACTTCTGTTTAAAATATTTTGCACTTTAATGCATATTAAGCATATTATTGTCATTCCTGCTATGCAATTTCTACCTCTGTTTAATTATACTAGTCATAGTATATAATTATTTTAGTCATAATATATATAAGGTATTTTGTATGTCTCTGTTTAGATATATTACATAGTGATATATATTTATTATACTGTTGTCATTTTGCATGATACATGTACCTTTGATTAATGTTTATATGATAGTCATACTTGAAGTTATTCTTCAGAAATCATACACCCATTTATAGATAGCCTATTTGTATAGCGTAAGCTTCAGTCTTTAAGATGATAAAAACTACAGATTACAGTTACTTAGGTTTGCCATGTAATAGTCATGATGTATAGGTTTCCAAGATATATGCTAGAATATATCAGAAAGACAGGAGTCTTCAACCACTTCATAGACCTGGAGAATATGTCACTTAACATTTTTTATTCAGAATTTGGCCATGAGAGGCATCACAATTCCTAGCATTACTGTTCATTTTCTGAGATGGTGTTGGGCATCAAGGACACTCCACTAGGAGTTTGTCTTCCTTCATGGACAGTGGCCTGTTGAGCAAAGAACTGCCCTTGCCTTGACTGCTCTAGTATACATGCTGTCCAATGCAGCTGAGTGGGAAGAAGAATAGAGACTGCCAAAACCTATCTAGACAGGATAAGATGGTTTCTCCAAAAATTGCTCTGTTCCTGAAGAGATCTGTCAGATGTCATAGGCCTGTAGCCAAAATGGTGGATGCTTCACCTTTGCAAAAAAGTTGTGGGTGACTGTCTATGTAGTTAACTATTGCTATTGTCCCCTAAATCTTGGAATCTACTTCCTGTGCTTCCAACTTTCAGGTAATCTCCTTCATGTCTTGATGGCGTTGAAGATTAGACAGTTAAGGTTACTACCATCTCATCTCTTAGCAAAGAACATTCAGGTGTTGGATTTTTATTATACAAAATAAGCAGCTTTGAAGGAATCCTTTTACATTGCCATTTAACAGTATTTTAGACATTTAAGATATACCTTATATTTGTTGTTTGTTAGTTGTAGTTTGACTTTGCTTATGTTTTTGCCTTTCCCTCCCCCAGACAATTACTTTATAATGATTCCTATTGTATATAATCTTATACTTATATACTTATATTGTATATAATCCTAGTTAGTTTAGAACTTTCTTAGTTGGCCAAAAGGAGAAGTTGTAGTGGGATTAAGGCATCACTTAGGGAAGGCTAGATGCATAGCTCCTGAGTTCAGGACCCCTATGGTTCATGGCTAGCATCAGTTGGGACCTGGGGAATACCAACCACACTGTTTTGCTCCTGTGTTCTCAGAGAGCAGAGCAGAAGTCCAGCTTGGGATAATTCCTATCTCCAACAATAATCATAAGGTTTAATTTGTATCATGAGTGTTTATATATCCCTCAATAAATATTAATCCTTTATATATTGCAAGTGAATATTTCAGCAATACTTATGTGTTGGTGAGAGTGGAGTATTGAAGTCTCCTACTATAAATGTGTGGGGTTTGATGTGGGATTTAAGCTTTAGTAATGTTTTATTATTGCCATCATTATTAATTATTACTGATAGTAGTACATATATGGGTGCCCTTGTGTTGGGAGAATAAATGTTTAGGATTGAGACTTCATTTTGATGGATTTTTTCTAAGATGAATAAGTAATGTCCTCACTGACCTCTTTTGATTGATTTTTGTTTGAAGTCTAATTTTTTAAATATTAAGATAACTACACCAACTTCTTTCTTAGATTCATTTGATTGGAAAGTCTTTTTCCAACCCTTTACTCTGAGCTAGTATCTTTCTTTGAAGTTGAGGTGTATCTCTTGTATGCCTCAGAAAGACAGATTCTGTATTTTTGTATCCATTGTGTTAGTATTTTTTAATAGATGAATTGAGTTCATTGATATCAAGGGATATTAATGACCAGTGACTGGTATTTCCTCTTATTTTTGGTGGTAGTGTGTGTATGTGTGTGTTTGTGTGTGTGTGTGTGTTTGTGCACTTCCCTTCTTTGGGTTTTTCTCTATGGAATTATGTATCAGTTGTGGTTTCATTGGTGTATCTAGCTTTCTTAGGTTGGAGTTTTCCCTCTAGTACTTTCTGTAGGGCCAGACTTGTACCTAGATATTTTTAAAATATGGTTTGTAGTTAAATATTTTGTTTACTCTATTTATGGTATTGATAGTTTTCCTAGCTTCAGTAGTGTGTGCTGGAGACAGTGGTCTTTTAGTGTCTGTATAACATCTGGCCATGACTATCTCTGGCTTTCATTGTCTCTTTCATTATTCTTATGGGTGTGCCTTTATAGGTAACTTGGCCTTTTTTATTTGCAGCTCTTAATATTCTTTCTTTATTCTGTAGGTTTGGTGGCTTGATTATTACAGAGAAATCCCTAAGAGATGTCCAAGATAATTATTTCCAAGTTTCTTATTTTGTTCAGAACATAGAACAAGTGACGAGGTTCACCCATGGGACAGTTTCAGGAAGTGAAGATTGGTCAGGCTGAAGGGAAGACTGTTTCTACACAACATGAATGTCTTCATAAACACACATCAGATGGAATGGGAATCTGACCCAAAGAACATTATGAGTTTGGTAAGTCATTTCTCTGATATTCCTCTGTTAGGTCTTTCTTAAAATATTTCTAGTTATCTCTTTTTATCAATACCCAATATGTTTTGGGCTGAGAATTGCTTGTCTTTTGTCATCTTTGGAGGCCAATTAATATGTTTCTCCACCTCTCATATTCTTCTGCTACTCATGTCTACATCAGATGATTATCATCCTTTATTAAATAATCCATAACAGCAGTGTATAGCTACCATTGTACAAATATTCCTTTCAACTTAACTAGACAAAATATTTTAAATTCAAAGTGGATATTATGTAAAATAGCTTTCAGCAGTGAAATAGTAAAAGTGATAGCAAGTTAAATGAGAATAAACATAACACACGGCTATTATAAACCTCAAATTTTTAAAAATTAAATAATGAAAGACTCCAGAGGGAAAGAGAGTTAACAGCTCCAGAGATTAGCACCTTAATTTGCTTTCAATGTAGAGTGGTCAGCCCTGAATTCATATACAATAATAAAATTCTATTCAGCAGGTTATGAGTGTATGTTCTGTATACAAATACATACCTATGTATATATATATATATATACTATATATACATACATATATACATAATATTCTCTCCCCCCCACACACATAAATACAGGTAAGAATAATTACCAAAAAATGAGACTGTCAACTTCAGTGGTGGTACTGAAAGGGTTTAGGGAGGGTAGTTGGGAGAAATGTGAGGGAGGAAAAGGAGGCAGTAATGCAAAACTAAACAAACAGACAGAAAAAGACCTAACAGCAATGAATCTGGCAGGAAAGAAAACTATTAGAAGCTACTAAGCTATCACTGTTTAAATCACTAGAATCTATCACTTGATATCTATTAATTTAAATAAATATGACTATATCCATAAATCATTAAATAAATATAAACTATTACAAAGTTTATAATTTTGATAGAAGGGAAATCATCATAGAAGAAATATTATACATAGAAGAAAATAAATACCTTCCTCCTAGACTCTAAAAATGATAGTTCAGTTTGCCTCTTTTCATTAATATTGGTTATTACAAAAGCAATCATTAGAATCTGGTGTCTGTGTAGATCTCATATTTTGTTCAGTATGCTTCTAAATTTAGTTTTTCACAATCCTACTTCAGAGCTTTAAACTAAAAATTTAATTTTTTAATGTCACAGATATTATCTTACTGTTGCTCAATAAGATAGTCAGTCATATATGTTTCCAAAAGTGAAACAACTTTTCTGATAACTTGTCCTGAACTTCAATGAAATTGTTAAATTTAAGCCTCACATTTGTTATAGAATATCATGATTGCTAGTGACAAGTTCAGACAATTTATTTGAGACCACATGCATTTTTTGGTTTTCACATTGATGTCCTTTCTCACTGCTCTCCTGCAGAGAAATTTCCTGATAGAACATGTTTGTAACAGATCCACCTGATGCTTCTCTTTATAGGGAGTTTCTCATGGCTCCTTAGCTTTCACTTGGGTAGCAGTTTTACTCATATTTGCCTTAGATTTCTCTGTACATTTATGCATTTCTACTCAGATAAGTTTCAAAGAGAATTTCACATTCTACAGAGGATATAGAATTCAGCATGTGAATAGTTGATAATCTTTCTTTCTTTGCAGGTTACTTCTGAGGACACACTGAGTAAAATGGATGGAGGCAATCAGTCTTTGGTGTCAGAATTTATACTTGGGGGACTTTCCAGCTCAAAGAATCTTCAGGTCTTACTCTTTGTGATGTTTTTGATGTTGTATCTGCTTATTGTGACTGGAAATGTAACCATCCTTGTTCTAATCACCACTGATCTGCACCTCCATTCTCCCATGTACTTTTTGTTGGCAAACCTGTCCTTTGTTGATATGTGTCTTTCCTCAAATACTACTCCTAAGATGATATCAGACTTTCTCAGGGAAAGCAAGAGTATTTCCTTTGCAGGCTGCATGTTCCAGGTTTTCTTTTCCCATTGCATTGCAGGAGGAGAGATGGTGCTTTTGGTGGTAATGGCTTATGACCGCTATGTGGCCATCTGCAAACCACTCCACTACCTCACCATTATGAGCCTCAAAAGATGCATTGCCTTGGTCCTGATTTCTTGGACTACTGGCTTTATACATGGTGTAAGTTACTTGATAGTTGTTATGAAGTTGCCTTTTTGTGGTCCCAATGAAATAGACAGTTTCTTCTGTGACATGCCACTCGTATTCAAGCTTGCCTGCATGGATTACCATGATTTAAATACTTTAATGAATGCTGAATGTGGGGTTGTGGCTGTAACCTGTTTTACTCTGTTGCTCATTTCCTACACATATATCCTTATCACTGTTCACCGGAGCTCTAAATCTGGTGTATCTAAGGCTCTATCCACATGCAGTGCCCACATCACAGTGGTGATGATTTTCTTTTTGCCCTGCATGTTCATCTATGTGTGGCCCCTCAGTATCACCTCATTGGACAAATTTCTTGCTGTGTTCTACTCTGTTTTTACACCTCTGCTAAACCCAGCTATTTATACACTGAGAAATAAAGACATGAAAAATGCCATGAAAAGGTTCATAGGCAAATTACTGTGTCCCAAACGAAAGTCATAATATTTAGAAAAGTGTGCTTATTTTACGTAATGATATTGACTTTATGAAATAGATTTAAAACCAGCACATATGGCTTATATTGAAAATTTCTACCATACTATTGACAGAAATATTATTTATTTGAAAAGTAACATGATATTTGCTAATTGGTAGGCAGAATATTGTTAATATTTTGTCTTAAATTCTATATATAAATATTTTTTCCACACTGGTATGACATCAAACTATTCTTCTATAGTTTTAATAAAATTTAACTTAACATTTACAAAACTCATATGCTTTTTTTTTAAATAAAATCTTAGTAAGTTTTAAATGATCATAATTTTGTATAATACCATATATTCATTAATTAGTTCTCTAATTTCATGATTCCAAATTTGAATTATGAATTTGAATTTTCTAAAATATTTATTAATGAAATTTGAAATTACTTCTCCTTTCCTTGAAAATAATCAGAAAATATATATCTAATTCTGTCTTCCCTTTTGGATTTAAATTGTTTTTTATTTCACATGCCAACCGTTTTTCCTCTTTCTTCCCCTTCTCTTGTATCTGCCCCTATCTATTCCTCATAGGAGATAAAGTCTCCCTTTGGTATTCAACATACGTTGGCATAGCAAGTTGTGGCTGAACCAAGCCTCTTTACCATTCATCAAGGCTGAACAAGGCATTTCAACATAGGGGATAAGCTCAGGATAAATCTTGGTCCCAATGCCAGGAATACCACAAAAATATCAAACCATGCAACTTCCCCCCTCATTCATAGGGCCTAGTTTTGATCCATTCAGGCTTCTTATCTGCCAATCCAGAGTTCCTGAGCTCCCATTAGGGCCCATCAGCTGTCTCTGTGGTTTTCTTCATCATAATCTTGACCCTACTTGCTCATGTAAGTTATCTTTCTTCTTTGTAACTAACGCCACAATGTTGCCAAGTGCTTGGCAGTAGGTCTCTGCATCTGCTTTTATCAGTTACTGGGTACAAGTTCTATGATGCCAATTAGGGGAGTCACCAATCTGACTACAGGACAAGGTTAGTTCAGGCACCCTTTCCACAATTACTAGGAATTTCATTTAGGGTCATCCTGTACGTTCCTGGAAATTTCCCTAGGATTAGCCATCTGTAATGGCTCCCTCTGTCAAGATACCTCTTTCATTGTTTTTATTCTCTATCTCTCCCACAACTCAGCCATTGTGACCCACAATTTTCCTATCTCCCACCCTCTCCCCTCCTCTCTCCCTTTCAGTTTATACAGGACATTTTTTAAAAACTGTTTTTATTATCACTTTTAAAAAAATTTTCCATTCTCCCCCCACTGCTCCCTCTCCTGCCCCTTCTCCTAGTCCCCTTCTAACCTCCTCTCTCTATTCATGCCCAGAGAAGGCAAGGAATCTCAAGGTGAGTCAGTTTGGTCTGGCATATCCAGTTGAGGTAGGGTTGAGTCCCTCACCCAAGTATCAAGGCCGAGCAAGGTGTTTTCCTGCTAGGTATGGACCTGGGATAAACTTTCATCTGATTGCAAGAGGTTCCAGAAACTTCCCGCGCCTTTCGACTGTCATCAGCATTCAGGGGGTCCACATCAATTCCATCAAGATTCCTCAGCTGTAATTTCAGAATCATGTTCTTTTATCACCTCCCCTTACTCTCCCCACCCCCCTCTATTATGGAAATATTCTCAGAAGAACTTCTCTATTTCCCCTTTCCAGGGGGATCTATGGATGCCTCTTTTAACTTTCCTGTTACTAAGCAACTGGGGCAGTCTGGATTGTAGCCTTGTTATCCTTTGTATTACATATAAAATCAACTCATGAATGACTACATACCATGCCTATCTTTCTGGGTCTGTGTTACCTCACTCAGGATGATACTCTCCAGATCTATCCATTTGCCTGCAGATTTCAGGGTGCCATTTTTTTCTTCTGAGTAGTACTACATTATGTAAATGTACCACATTTAAAAAAAAAAAACTATTCTTCAGTTGAGGGACATCTAAGTTGTTTCCAGGTTCTGGCTATTATGAATATTACTACTATGAACATAATTAAGCCAATAATGTGCATCCCTTGGGTATATGCCTGATAATGGTATTGCTGATTATTGAGTAGACTGATTCCAAGTTTTCTGAGGAATATCCATATTGCCTCTCAAAGTGACTATGTAAGTGTTCATTCCCACCAGCAATGGAGGAGTGTTCCCCTTGCTCCATATTCCCTCCAGCATAGGCTGTCACCTGTGTTTTTGATCTAATCCATTATGACATGTGTAAGTTTGTCTCTCAGAGTTGTTTTGGTTTGCATTTCTCTGATGCTAAGGATGTTGACAGGTTATTTAAGTCTCTTCCAGGAATTTGGAGTTCTTCTAATGAAAATTCTCTGTTTATCTCTGTATCTCATTTTCCAATTGGTTTCTTAGGTTTTTTGACCTCTGGTTTCTTGAGTTAATACTCCTTCATGATCAAAACCCTGGGAAAAGTCGGGGATACAGAAAAAATACCTACACATAATAAAGGCAATATACAGCAAGTCAACAGCCAACCTCAAATGAAATGAAGAGGAACTCAAAGAAATCCTGCTAAAATAATAAACAAGACAAGGCTGTTCTCTCTCCTCATATCTATTTAATATAGTTCTCAGTCTTAAATAAAGTTGTAAGAGAACAAAAGATCAAGGGTTTACAAATTAGAAAGAAAGGAGTCAAAATATTATTATTTGCAGATGACATAATAGTATATATAAGTGAGCCCTCAAATTCTACCAGGGAACCCCTACAACTGATAAATATCTTCAGCAAGGTAGAGAAGTACAAGATTAACTTAAAAAATCAATACCCCTTCTATACACAAATGATAAAAAGTGCTGAAAAAGAAATCAGGGAAGTGTTACCCTTCATAATAGCTTCAAATAGCTTTAAATATCTTGGCATAATGTTAACCAAAGAAGTGACAGACCTGTATGGCAAGAATTTTAAGTCATTAAAGAAAGAAATTGAAGAAGATATCAGAATAATGGAAAATTTTCCATGGATTTTTCCTGGAAAAACCCTCTATGCTCCTGGAAAGGTAGGACCAGTAGAGTAAAAATGGCAATCTTACAAAGAGCAATCTGCAGATTCAATGCTATTCCCATCAAAATTCTAACACAATTTTTTATGGACCTTGAAAAAATAATACTCAACTCCATATGGAATAGCAAGAGACCCAGGATTCCCAAAAGAATTCTGTTCAACAATAGAACATTGGGAGGCATCACCACCCCTGAATTCAGGCTCTATTATAGAGCTATAGTAGTAATAACAGACTGGTACTGGCATAGCAATAAACTTGTGGATTAATGTAATTGAATTGAAGACCCTGACATTAATTCACACACCCATGGACAGCTAATTTTGACAGAGGTGAAAAATATACAGTGGAAAAAAGATAGTATTTTCAACAAATGGTGCTGACGTAACTGGATGGTGGTATGTTTAAAAAAAAAAAACCCAAAATAGATCCATATCTATCACCCTGAACAAAACTCAAATCCAAGTGGGTCAAAGACCTCAACATAATCCCAGTTACGCTGAACCTGATAGAAAAAAAAATGTTAGAAATAATTCTGAATGCATTGGCCCTGGAGACCACTTTCTAAATATAACCCCAGTAGCTCATGCACCGAGTGTAACAATTAATAAATGGACATTTTGAAACTAAGGAGCTTCTGTAAGGCAAAGGACATGGTCAACCAGACAAAAGAACAGCCTACAGACTGGGAAAAGATCTTCATTAACCCTACATCAACAGAGGACTGATCTCTAAAATATATATTTTACCCAGGAGAACTTCATCATTTCCCCTTCCTGGGGAAATCCATGTGTGTCACTCTTAGGACTCTCTTCTTTACTGGGGTCATGGATTATAGCTTGATTAGCCTTTTCTTGGTGTCTAATATCCATTTATTAGTGTGTAGGTACCATATTTGTCTTTTTGGGTTTGTGTTACCTTACTCAGGATGATTTTTTTCTAGTTTTATCAATTAACTTACAAGTTTTATGTTGTCATTGTTTTTTACTGCTGAGTAATACTCCATTGTGTAAATGTAGTACATATCTTTTAATCCATTTTTCAGTTGAGGTGTTTTCTAGGTTCTGGCTATTATGAGTAAGGCAGTTATGAGCATAGTAGAGCAAGTGTCCTTGTGTTATATTTGAACATCTCTAGGATATGTGCACAACAGTGGTATTGCTGGATCATGAAGTAGGTTGATTCTCTATTTTCTGAGAAACAACCATATTGATTTCTAAAGTGGCTGTACAAGATTGCACTCTCAGCAGCAGTGGAGGAGTGTTTCTCTTTCTCCACGTAAACTGTCATCACTGCTTTTGTTCTTACTCATTCACAAAGGTGTAAAATTGTACAGATGTTTTGATTTTCATTCCCAGTTGGCTAAGGATATTGAACATCTTATATGTCTTTTTGGCATTTGAGATTCTTTTATTGAGAATTCTCTGTTTATATATGTAGCCCATTTTTATATTTGGTATTTTGATGTCTAGTTTCTTGAGTTCTTTATGTATTTTGGAGATCAGCTGTCTATCTGATGTGGGGTTGATAATTTTTTTCCCTTGTAGGCTGTCATTCTTACCATGTCTTTTGCCTTATAGAAGCTTCTCAGTTTCACAAAGTTTTATTTATTAATTGTTTTTCTCGATGTTTGTGTTACTGGCATATTTAGGAAGTAGTCTCTTGTGCCAGTGTGTTCAAGGCTACTTTACACTTTCTCTTCTATCAGGTTCAGTGTAACTGGATTTATATTGATGTCTTTGTTCTATATGAACTTGAGTTTTATGCATGGTCATAGATATAGGTCTAATTACAATCTTCTACATGTTGTCATCTAGTTATGCCATTACCTTTTGTAGAAGATGTTTTCTTTTTTATTGAATAATTTTGGCTTTCTTTTATTCATTGAATAAATTTTGCTTCTTTATAGAAAATCAGTTGTTCACAGGTATATGGATTAAAGTCAGGATATTCATTTTGATTTTATTGATTCATATGCTCATTTTTATACCAATATCAAGCCATTTTTATTACTATATCTCTATAGTAGAACTTGAATTTAGGGATGATGATACTTCCAAAACTATAAGGCTGTTTTGGTTATCCTGGGTTTTTTGATTTTCCATATGAAGTTGAGTATTGTTCTTTTGAGGTCTGTGAAGAATTGTGTTGGAATTTTCATGGGGATTGCATTGAACCTTTTGGTAAGATTGCCATTTTTTACTATGTTGATTCTACCTATCCAAGAATATGAGAGATTTTTTGTGTTTTTTATATCTTCTACAATTTCTATTTTTAATGACTTAAAGTTCTTGTTATGTAGGTGAAGTGGGAATGTCTTTCTGTATGCTGTGAATATCAGTCTTTAAATTAAGGACTGTTTTTTCCCATGACAGGCACCATAGAAAAGTGGGCGAAGAAATCAGAATAGTAGTAGGCGGGCAGAGTGACAGCCAGATTGAGCCAGATGCCCAAGAAGAAACATGTAAGTAACACAGGTGAACTATGGACCACATGGCAGACAGATGAATGAAAATGGGTTGAGTTAAGATGAAGGATCTAGTTATCAATGTGCCTAAGCCGTAGTCTGAACAGCATGAAGTTAATATGAATGTCTGAGTCATTTTCGGGGCCAAAGCAGCAGTTGGCAGCCAAGCACTCTGGGACTGCAGATCTGTCGGCCTGGATCTCTTGCAGGGAGCCTGGAAATCTCATTGCATTATACAGGTCTTTTACTTGTTTGGCTAGAGTTATCCCAAGATAGTTTATGGATTTTTTGTGGCTATTATAAAGGGTAATCTTTGTCTGATTTTTCCCCAGCTCATTTATTATTTCTATACAGGAAAGATATTAATTTTTTAAAGATAATTTTGTTTCCCACCCCATTACTGAAGGTCTTTATCAACTCTAGGATTTCCCTGGGAGATATTTTGTAATCACTTATGTATACTTTTTTATCACTATGTATATCATCTGGAAATAGCTAAAGTTTGACTTCTTTCTTTACAAATTATATCCACTCAATCTCTTTTGTTGTCTTAGTGCTCTGGCTAGAACTTGAATGCTATATTGAATAGATATGGAAAGAATAAGCAACATTGTCTTGTTTCTGATTTTAGTGGAATCCTTTTGAGTTTCTCTCCACTTAAGTTCATTAACTTGATGCTGTTGGCTTACTATATATTGCCTTTATTATGTTTAGGTATGATTTTTGTATTCTTTATCTCTCCAGAACTTTAATCGTGAAGGGGTATTTGTTTTTTTAGAAGACTCTTTCAACATCTAATGAGATGATTGTGTGGCTTTTTTCCTGTTTGTTTATGTGGTGAATTGCATTGACAGATTTTTTTGGTATGTTGAACCATTCCTGAATCTCTTGGATGAAACCTACTTGATCATGTTGAATATTTTTTTTCATGTGTTGTAGATTCGGTTTGCCAGTATTTTATTGAATATTTTACCATCAGTGTTCATGAGGGAGTCTGGACTGTAATTCTCTTTCTTAGTTGCATCTTTGTGTGGTTTGGGTATCACAGTATTGTAACCTCTTAGAAAGAATTTGGTAATGTTCTTTCTGTTTCTATTGTGTGGACTCATTTAAAGTATATTGGTTTTAGTTCTTTCAAATTCTGTACTGAAATCATCTGGCTCTCTGCTTTTTTTTCTCTCTGACTGCTTCTATTTCCTTAGGTTTTATAGGTATATCTACATTGTTTGTATGATCTTTATTTGATTTTTGGTATTGTACCTATCCAGAAAGTTGTCCCTTTCTTTTAGGTTTTTTAATTTTGTTGAGTACAGGTTTTCAAAATATAACCTAGTTATTCTCTCAATTTCCCCATTGTCTGTTATTATGCCCCCCTTTTCACTTCTGTTTTTGTTAATTTGGACATTCTCTTTATTTCTTTTGGTTAATTTACCTAGATGTTTTCCATTTTCCTGAAGAATCAACTCTTTGTTTAATTAATTATTTTTATTGTTTTCCTTGTTTCTATTGTATTGTTTTCAGCCCTAATTTTCATTATTTACTCTAATCCACTCCTTCTGGGTATGTTTGCTTCTCCTTGTTCTAGAGCTTTCAAGTGTGTTGCTAAGTCACTAATGTCAAGTTTCTCCACTTTTAGTATGTAGGCACTTACATTTATGAACTTCCCTTTTGGTGCTGCTTTCATGGTGTCCTATAAGGTTGAGTATATTTTGCATTCATTTTCACTGAATTATATTGAAGTCTTTAATTTCATTCTATATTTTATCCTGACCACAGTGATGATTCAGTTGAGCACTGTTCAGTTTCCTTGAGTTTGTAGATTTTCTGCAATTCGTGTTGTTGATTATGCCCATCTTTAAGCCTTGCTGGTCCATAAGAACAAAGGTTTATTCTCTTTTTTTTTTTTTTTTTGGTATCTGTTGAAGTTTGCTTTGTTACTGAATATGGGGTCAATTTTAAAGAAGGTCTTATGAGGCACTGAGAAGAATGTATATTATTTTGTGTTTGTGTAAAATGTTTTATAGACGTCTGCTAGATCCATGAGTGTCCTAACTTCTGTTAGGTCTCTTATTTTTTTTTTTTTTTTTTTATAAAATTTCTGTTTGGCAGACCTGTACAACGGTAAGAATAGGGTGTTAAAGACTCCCGCTATTATTTGTGGAGTTTACTGGATGATTTAAGCTATAGTAATGCTTTTACAAAGGTAGAAGCCCTTGTATTTTGGGCATAGATGTTCATAAATAAAATTTCCTTTTGACGGATTTTTCTGGAGATGAATATAAAATGTTCTCCATGGTTTTTTTTTAAATTAATTTTAGCTTGAAGTCTATTTTGATATAGATACTGGGATAGCTACACCAGCTTATTTCTTAGGTCAATTTGACTGGAAAATATTTTCACATCTCTTTTCTCTAAAGTAATGTTTTCCTTTCAAGATGAGGTGCTTCTTGTATGCAAGACAAGGATGGATCTTGTTTTCATATTCATTTTTGTTAGCCTGTGTCTTTTGATATTAAGAGATATTAATGACCAGTGACTGTTAATTATTATTTTATTTGGTTTTGCTGTTGGTGGTGGTAGTGTGTGGTGTGTGATTCCTTTCTTCAAGATTTGCTGTTGTGATGTTGTCTATTGCCTGTGTTTTCACGAGTGCAGTTAATTCTTTGGTTGGATTTTTTCCTTCTAGTTCTATCTGTAAGTCTGGATTTGTAGACATGTATTGTTTAAATCTGTTTTGCTTTCATGGAATATCTTGTTTTCTCTGTCTATGGTGATTTAAAGCTTTGCTGGCTATAGTAGTCTTGGTGGCATCCGTGGTTTCTTAGTTGCTGGAGAATGTCTCGCTACAGCCTTCTGGCATTCAGAGTTTCTATTGAGAAGTTGTTGTAATTATAATAGGTCTGTTTTTATATGTTATTTGTCCCCTTTCTTTTGCTGCTCTTAACAATCTTTCTTTATTCTGTATGTTTAGTGTTTTGATTATTATGTGGCATGGAGACTTTTTTTTTTTTTTAGTTCAATCTATTTAGTGTTCTGTAAGCTTCTTGAATCTTCATAGTCTTGTCTTTCTTTAGATTTAGAATTTTTTTCTGATGTTGCTGAGCACATTTTCTGTGACTTTGAGCTAAAATTGCTCTCTTTCTATTTCTATTATTCTTATATTTGGTCTTTTCATGGTATCCTAACTTTTCTGGATGTTTTATATTAGAAATTTGCTGGACTTAATATTTTCTTTGACTAATGAATCTATTTCCTCTATCATATAACCAATACCTGAATTTCTCTCTTGCATCTCTTGTATTCTGCTGGCTATGCTTATTAGTTATGTAGTAGTTACTGTTAGTTTACTCAGATTTTACTTCTTCAGTATTACCACAGTTTGTGTTTATTTTTTTATATTGCCTCTATTTATTTCTTCAAGGCTGAATTGTTTTCTTCACCTATTTGATTTTTTTGTTTCAATCATTTATTTATTTGCTTCCTTTTTGGGATTTATCAATTTATTTTTAAATCTTTGTATTTTTCTTTATTTCTTTAAGGCAATTTTTCATTTCTTTTTCAAGGGTCTCTATCATCTTTATAAAGTTATTTTTAAGGGCACTTTCTTTTGCTTCCTCTATATTCAAATGTCCAAGTCTTGCTGTTGTAGAACTACTAGTTTCTTGTGGTGTCATTTTGCTCTCCGTGTTGTTGAATGCATTCTTGTACTGTTGTCTATTGATTTATTTCTCCAATCCATATGGGCAAAGTCTGTGTTTCTAGGAGATCTTCTTCTTCCAATTGTAGAATGGACCTGTGAGTCTTGTGGTTGCTGGAGCTTCATGAAATGATTGGTAAGGAGACGGGAAAGGCTGCTGCCTCGTCTCTCAGGATCTTCTTCTCAATTGATGCAAGTAGAACTTATGGCACTGTGTTTCTTTTTAATAATCATATTGTAAAGATTTTTGGTTTTGTTACATTTATTGATTAAACCAAAGAAAGTTCAAAATATTTAATAAACTTAACTACTGTTGAAAAGAATTTTCTTTTTACATGTTTCTTATGTATAAAGATGCAAAAATATTTTGACAAATGCTTCGACTTATGCTCATCATTACCTTACTGATCCTCGTATTAACATTTTTAAAAAACTTTATGCTTTATTATTTTTATTTTTAAAATCCATGTTTTCAATCTGCTACAGATTTCAATGTACTTAGAAGGTGGGAGGTAATTATAAATTTCTTTTAGTCACACATTAAACACAGATTATTTTATCATTCAATATACCTTTATTATAAATTTCTCTCCCTTTACTTGTCTTGGTTTCTCCACACCTCCCCTTCTATTTGAATCCCCTCCCTTTCTGTTCCTCACTAGAAATGATACAGTTAAGTGATAACAACAAATAAAATAAATAACTAAAACAAAATCCATTATATTTAAGTTGGACACTGCAAACCAACAAGCAAAAAGAGTTCTAAGAAAAGGAATAGAATCAGAAATCCTTTTATTCATATACGCAGGAGTCCCATAAAGTTTCTAAACTGAAAGTTATGACATTTATGTACAAAAGAGCTGTTGCAGGCATGTGAAGACCATATGATTCCTGATTTAGACTTTGTAAATTCATATAAGTCTTTCTCCATTGATTTAGAGGGCCTTGTGCTCCTGGTGTCCTCCACCTCTCTGGCTCTTACACACTCTCTCTACCTTCTCTCGTTCTGTTTTCTAAGCTTTGAGAGGAAGGATTTGATGGAGAAATTTCATTTAGAGCTGTGTGTTCTAAGGTTTCTCTTTTGCATAATATTTGACTGTGGGTCTCTGGGTTTGTTTCCATCTACTGACAGATAATGCTCCTCCAATAATGACTGAATAAGGCAATGATCTATGAGTATAGATGAATATCATTAGGATTTATTCATATTAAGAACTTTTGACCTGTAGTATTTAGTTTTTCTCTAGATCCTCGGGCTACCTGGTCTCTGATTCATTGTGAGTTATGAGTTCCGTGTTGGTGGGAGGATCTTAAGTCAAATCAGACATTCATTGTTTACCTCCACAAGTTCTGTGGAACCATTGCTGAAGCACAAATTCAGTTCTAGTTGTTTCTTCCCACATTCTCTTCCTTAAACTCATCTCTCCTTCCCCTTCTCATCTGATTCTATTCTTTTCATTTCCCACACATAGAATCTAATCTAATTTCTTCACCCAGAAAGATCCATGTATCCTCAAAGTCTTTTCATTTATACTTGACCTCTCTGGGACTACAGACTGTAGCTTGTTATCTTTTACTTAATGGTTAATATATACAAATAACTGAATAATACCATATTTATCTTTCTGGGTCTGGGTGATCTTACTTAGTATGTTTATCTAGTTCTATTCATTTTCCAGCAATTACAATGATGCTGTTTTTAATTTTTAAAAAATCTGAATGATACTCCATTGTGGAAATGTGCCACATTTTCATTTTTCCTTATTCTGCTGAGGAACATTTAGGTTATTTCTAGATATTATTAATAGAGCAACAATGAACATGGTTGAACAAGTGTCCTAATTGTAGGATAAAGTGTCCTTTGGATATGTGCATAGAGAATGTACAAGTTTGTACTCCCACCAGCAATGGGACAGCACTCTCTTATTCAACATTCTCAATAGCCTAATCTGTCACTGTTGTTTTAGATCTTGGTCATTCTTACAGGTGTAATATGAAATCTCAAAGTAGTTTTCATTTACATTTCCCTGGTTGTTAAGGATGTTGAACATTTCCTTAAGCATTTCTTGTCTATTTGAGATTCTTCTATTGAGAATTCTCTGTTAAATCTGTACTCTATTTTAAAAATAAGATTATTTGTTTTTCAAATATCTAGTTTCTTGATACTTATGTATTTTGGATATGAGGATATGAAATTGGTGAAAATCTTTTTGTATTCTCTAGGCTGCCTTTTTGTATCATTGGCTGTGTTCTTTGTCTTACAGAAGTTTGTCAGTTTCACAAGGTCACAATTATAAATTATTGATTTTAGTGCTAATGGTTTTCTGTTCAGAAAGTCTTTTATCTGTTTAGAGTTGAGTTGTGTTCAGGGTGATAAGAATGGGTCCATTTGCATTCCCCTACATGCTGCTATCCAGTTTGATCAGCACCATTTGTTGAAGATGCTGTCATTTTTTCCTAGAGTGTATTCCTGGATTCTTTATCACATATATATATATATATATATATATATATATATATATATATATATATATATATATATATATATATATATACAGGTGTCCATATGTGTGTGAACTTATATTTGCATCTTTATACAGAAGAAACACATAAAAAGAGACTTGAAGAGAGTATAGACTCTTCATCAAGCCAGGCACTCACTCTACTTCAGATATCAGTGTTCTGAATACTGGGAACGCTCATGACCACGATGTGACGTATTTCTTACTTAGAAGTTTGGTATGCCAGGTACACTGACCATGTCATGCCTGCATTTTCTCCTACAGTTTCTCCCTTCATATCAGTTTTGCTTTCCTGAGACCTGGGCCTCCTGAACAACAAGCATAGTATGACAACCGACATATAACAACTAAAAAGGTAATAGCATAAGTAAATAGATTCTAAGGCATATAAAAGCAAAGAGAGTATCTGGTCACAGAAACTGTGTCTTTTCAAATTTAGAATTCTCTCTTAGGACCCATATGGGGGAAAAGCCTGGAGTCATTAGCAAACAGCTGAGGACAAAGTCTCAACCTCTATCCTTGAGAACAGGGAGAGTTAAGTATCAATTTCCAACAATACCCACTGATATTATTTAGAGTCAGTGAAGAAAGCAAACACATGAGCAGAATAGGTGCTTATACCATCTCTTGAAGCTGCTCAATTTTATCTGCTTCATTTATGGTATCAGATGTTTAGGGCCAGGGTGACCTGGTTGTAGATCCAAATGGGCTGTGCCCCATATTCTGAAAAGAGACAATCAGAACATTTCCCAGTGGGTTATAATTGGACCTTTTATCTATTTCTGTATTTTTCCAGGTCACCAGAAGTAACCTTGTAGGTCCTGACTAAGATACCTGATGTTTATGAACTAAGGTATATCCTTTGTCATCTTTTTTAATTTAAAGTAATCAATGCCATATTAATGTTGAGGGTGAATCTTATACAGACTCATATTCTACCCTGATTGTATTTACCAATTTGTTTTTTGAGTTTTTTGTGTGCACTCTGAACTACAACTTGACCTTAGAGATAAAAAGGAACCCTTGTAACACGTTAAATTTTCCATTGCATTCAAAATTGTTCAAAGGGAGAAGAGAGATAATCAGGACCATCATCCATTTTCACTCTTGCTGTTACAAAACATAGTAATGAGTAATAATGAGAAAGACATTCTCCCCTGTCATCAGTAAGGCCATAAGAAGGTGAGAATAAGTTTCTACTGTGGCATGAGCATAATTATATTGACCAAATGAAACAACATATATGAATTCCATTTGCTATAATGCCAGTAACTTTAGTTCCTGGGGACGGATACTTGCTATCCAAAAGGGTCAGACAGGGAGAAAAGGAGGACAGATATTACATTCTCTAAATATCTGTTTTGCTTGGGGCTCTTAGTGACCACATAGATTGATTAAAGCAATTATAAAAAGTCACTGTGTCCTGCCTGAGGGAAACCATTAGAGGCCTTGAGGCCTCATCAGAAAGAGCATTTCCTTTGTATAGCACTCCTGGAAGAGAATTATGGGCTGTCACATGCGATATAAACATAGGTTGTTGCTGCTGTTCTAACACAGCTTGCAAAGCCGTGGTGGTTTGAATGAAACCACCATAGCCCAGCTACTCAGTTACTCATAGTGTAAATACACCACATTTCTTTATCCATTTTTCTCTTAAGGGACATCCAGATTGCTTCTAGTTTTTTGTTATTATTAATAGTAAGGAAATGCATGTGTTTGAATAAGTGTACTTGTAGGATGGAGGGTCCTCTGGGTATATGCCTGAGTAGTATATCTGGGTCTTGAGGTAGATTGATCTATAAATTTCTGAGGAATGACCATATTGATTTCCATTGTAGCTGTACAAGTTTGCGAAGGAGGAATGTTCCCTTTATTCTGCATTCTCAACAGCATGAGTTCTCACTTATGTTATTGATCTTAACTGACAGGTGTAAGATAAAATCTCAAAGAGGTTTTGATTTTGATTTCCCTATGATTTATGGATATTGAACATTTTTTTTGTTTGTCAGCCATTTTAGATTCTTCTATTGAGAATTATTTATTTAGAATTTTTTACCCTTTATTTAATTTTTACAAATTTATTCTTCTCTCATACAATATATCCTGACTATAGCTTCTATTCCATCTATTGCTCCCAGTTCCACTCCCACCTCCCCTTTCTTCCAAAGCCACTGTTCCTCCATTTTCCTTCAGAAAAGATCAGGTTTCCTAGTGATATCAACTGAACAAGGTGCAAAAAGACTAGGAAAAAAAAAAACACCCATATCAAGGCTCTGGGTGAGGTAATTTAGTATAAGAAAAAGGGTCCCATGAGCAGGCAAAAGAGTCAGAGACACTCCCACTCTCATTATTAGGTGTTCCACAAATGCCCAACCTATACAACCACAGCATACATACACAGGACCTATTGCAGACCCATGTAAGCTCAGTGATTACTAATTCAGTTTTTGTGAGCACCTATGAACCTTCCTTAGTTGATCTGTGGGCCATTGTCTTGTGATATTTTTGACACCTTTGACTTGTATAATCCTTGTTACCTCCTCTTCTACAGGATACCCCAAGCTCCATAAAATGCTTGACTATGAGACTCTGCATCTGCTTCTATCATCAGCTAGGGGAAACCTCTCTAATGTCAATTGGGCTAAACATCAATCTATGACTATAGTAGAATATTGGCAGATCATTTTATTTAATTTTTTGGCCAGTTGTGATTTGTTGTACCCTAGGTCTTTAAGCCATCTAGCTTTGAGTTCCTGACCAAACAGGCAGTATTGGGCATTCGCATCCTACTATGGCTTAGGCCTCAAATTAAAAGAGTCCCTTGATTACTCACTTGCATAAGCTCTGAGCTATCATTGACACAGTAAGTCTTGTAGTCGGGAAACATGTTGGATGAAGGTTTTATTGCTAAACTAGCATCCCTTTCCCACCACTAGGAACCTTTTGTGGTTACCAAAGATATCAAGTTCAGGCTTCTTATCCGTCATTAATAGGAGTCCTCACTAGGGTCACCCTCATCTTTCCAGGAAGTTTTTATGGTACTGGCTTTCCATATTACCCCCTAAATGCACCTGGTATTCTAGTCACCTCTCTCCATACTCTCTTCCTCATCTTTTCTCCCCAACCTGATACCTCCTATTTCCATCCCCTATTAAACCCAGTATACCTGCATAATCTATTCTACTTCACCTTCTCAGAAGATCCATATATCCCCCACCCTTGAGCCCTACATGTTACTTATCCCCTCCCCCCCCCCCCCCCCGGTCTGTGGATTACAGTGTGATTAACCTTAAAAGCTAACATCCATTTATAAGTGAGTACATACCATGTTTGTCTTTCTAGGTATGGGTTACCTCACTTGGGATGAGGTGATTTTTGTAGTTCTGTTCATTTTCCTGCAAATTTCATGACTTTTTTCCCCTTTCAGCTGTGAAATAATTCATTGTGCAAATATACCACATTATTTTCTATTCAGTTTTTGATTGAGGAACATTTAGACTGTTTTTAGTTTCTGGTTTTTATTAATAAAATTGTTATGATCATAATTGAGGAAGCGTCCTTTTGGTAGGATGGAGTGTCCTTTGGGTATATACCCAAGAGTGGTATAGCTGGGTCAATTCCCTTTTGATATGATGTCCATTCTTACTATGCTAATTCTACTCATCCATGAGAATGGAAGATCTTTTTATTTTCTGTTTTTTCATCAAGTCCTTAATATATTTTTCATATGATTCTTTTACTTGTTTTGTTAAGGTTACCCAATGTATTTTGTATCATTTGTGTCTGTTGTAAAGAGAATTATTTTCATCATTTCTTTTTCAGTTCATTTGTCATTTGTATTTCTGAGGGACACTGATATTTAATTTGTGTGTTAATCTTGTATCCAAGCATATTGCTGAAGGTGTTTAAAAGCGATAGGAATACCCTGTGCTACCCGCCAGAAACTTTCAAATACCTGGCAGTGACTTCTCAAATAATTGCACAGAGGCTTAGTATTATAGTAACTGCTGGAACAGTAGTTTAGGCATATTACTATTTAGATATTACTCTTAAAATAATCCGTAATTTTAATGTATGTTTAGCCACATGGTTTGGAACTTTTTCGCACTGAAGCCTTCTTCTCTTGCTTCTTCTGCGTCTGGTTGCTGACTGCTTCTCTCTCTGCCTTTTCTCTTCCTAGAATCCTCCTAGTCTGGTCACCATGTCTACACTTCCTACTTGACTACTGACTATTTTATTAAATAAATACGCATAACAAATCTTAATAGTGTGCAAGAGTATTATCTTACAACCTTGACAGAATTTTTAGAGTCACTTAAGTATACTGTTTTATTATCTGCAAACAATGATACTTGGACATTGGTTACTTGTCCACAGATACTTGATAATTGCTTTTTAAAATTTCTATCTTCCTAATCTTATCCAGGTGTATTACTGCTCTAGCTAAAACTCTAAGTACTATATTGAATAAATTTAGAGGAGTGAACAGGCTTGTCTTGTCCCTGATTCTAGAATCTAGTGCTTTGAGTTTCCATTTAATTTTATGTTGGTGTTATGCTTGCTGTAAGTTGCAATATTATGTTTATTATATAAGTATTATGTTTAGGTATGTCTCTTATATCCCTAGTATTTCCAAAACTTTTATTTGAATGAGTGTTGGATTTTGTCAAAGGCCTTTTTTGGCATTTAGTGAGATTATTATGTATCTTCTTTCAATTTGCTTATATGATGAATTATAGATAGATTTTCTTATGTGGAACCATCTTTATATGTCTGAAATGAAGCCTTTCTCATAATGATGGATGATTTTTTTCTTTGTTCTTGGATTCTGTTTGCAAGTATTTTGTTGAATATTTGCATCAATATTAGTGAGGGAGATTGGTCTGTAGTTCTCTTTCTTTGTTGCATCTTTGTGTGGTTTGGTTCTCAGGGTAACTGTAGCCTCATAAAACAGTTTAGAAATATTTCTTCTGTTTTTATTGTGTACAACATTTTAAGAAGTATTGGTATTAGCTCTTCTTTAAAATCCTGGTAGAATTCTGTGCTGAAACCATTTGTTCCTGTGGGTTTTTTTGGGGGGGGATTTTAATATGTGTTTCTGTTTCAAGGGGGGGTTATAGGTCTATTTAACTTGTTTATCTGGTTTGGATTTACGTTTTCTGTATGTTATCTATTCAGAAAATTACCCATTTCTTTTAGATTTGCTATTTTGTATGGTACAGGTTCTTAAATTATGACTTGGTGATTCTTTGGATTTGCTAAGTATATCTTGTTATATCCCTCTTTTTTCTTTTAATTTGCTAATTTGGATATTTATTTGTCTGACTATTACATAGTTTAGATAAGATTTTGTATATTTTGTTGATTTTCTCAAAGAATCAACTTTTTGTTTAATTTATTATTTGTATTATTCTTATTTATTTCGGCCCCGAGTGTGATTATTTCCTGGGGTCTCATTTTTAGTGTGTTTAGTTCTTGTTCTAGAGCTTTTGTGTGTGCTATTAAGTTGCTAGTATGAGATTCTCCAATATTTTTTATGGAAGCACTTAGTGCTATGAACTTTTTGCTTACCATTGTTTTCTTTGTATCCCATAAGTTTGGGTATGTTTTACATTAATTTTCATTGATTTATAAAAAGTTTTAAATGTGTTTATTGACTCAGAGTCATTCAGAGTTGTTCAGTTTCCATGAGTTTGTAGGCTTTGTGTTGCTTCTGTTGCTGCTGAAGTCTAGTTTTAATCAAGATAGTTTTATAGAATGCAGAATCACCCATCAGACTAAGAGGTGATTGACACTCTGCCCAGCCCAGACAGAGTTCCTAGTCTCTGGCTCTGGGACACAGTCTTTGGAACTCTACCTCTACTCTACTTATCTTTGCCCTAAATCCAGGCCAGCAGAAGAATATCTCTAGAGGCCAGAAGTCCCAGTAAAACTCAGTTCACTGGACACCCCAAACTACAAAACCCCACTCCATCTCCCAACCCACCTCATCATGCAGTGACCTAAGCAGCAACCTGAAATTCACAGATCCTTTTCATTTTTCTTATATCTGTTGAACCTTGCATTGTGAATGAATGACAAGTTGTCTTATCTCGAAAAAAGTTCTGTGAGGTGCTAAGAAGAAGGTATTTGGTTTGGGTAGAATGTTCTGCTGTGTATATTATCTCCATTTGGTTTATAACATCTATTGATGGCTTTATTTCTGTTTAGATTTTATGCTTATGACCTATACATTGGTGAGAGTGAAATCTCTCACTATTAATGTATGAGTGTCAATGTATGACTTAAACTTTAGGAATGTTTCTTCTATAATAGTGATCCTTGCATTAGGGGAATTGATGTTATGAATTGAAATGCCATCTTGGTAGATTTACTTTTTCAAATATAAATATTGTTCCCCATATTTTTGATTAATTTTGGTTTGGAGACTATTTTATTACATATTAGAATGTCTACACCATCTCTCTTTACATGTCATTTTGCTTAGGATTTTTTTTTTTTAAATCTATTCTCAACATTTTATCCCTAGATAATATCTATCTTTGATGGTGAGGTGTATTTCTTATATGTAATATGAGAAATTGGTTCCAGCTTTTATACTAATTCTGTACATCTATGTCTTTTTTTAGAGAATTAAATCAATTAATATTGGATTTCTTCTTTGAGTTTTGCTGGTGTGAGATTATTCTTTCGTTTTTATGGATGCAGTTAATCTCTTTGGGTTGGAATTTTTCTTTTAATAGCTTCTGTAAGGATGAGTTTGTAGATAGATATTGTTTAAATTGACTTTATTATGGACTATCTTGTTTTTTTTTTATAAATGGTAATTGAAAGTATTTCTGGGTATAGTAGTTTGCGTTGGCTTCTATGTTCTTAGATTCTGGGCTTTTCTGACTTTTAGAGTCTCCATTGAGAAGTGGGATATAATTCTAATAGATCTGCCTTTATTTCTTATTTCTCCTTGCAGCTTTTTATACTCTTGTTGTTTTGTATGTTTTGCCTTTGATTATTATGTAGTGTGAAACTTTCATTTCTGGCCCAGTTTACTTGGTGTTCTATAGGTTCTTATACTTTTATAGGCATCTTACTCTTTATGTTATGAAAAATTTCTTCTATAATTTTGTTGATAATGTTTTCTGGAACTTTAAGCTGTGATTTGTCTTCTTCTGTTCCTATTTTTTGCTGTAGGATTATTCTGCTGTACACTGTAAATATTTGTCACTCCTATTGGTTTAATAAAATGCTGATTGGCCAGAAGATAGACAAGAAGTGTAGGTTGAGCTAACAGACTAAGAAAAATCTTGGAAGAAGAAGAGAGCAGATGCAAGTACATGCAGAGAAAAGAAGATGAGAATGCTGTCCTGAGAAAAGGTACCAAGCCATGTGGCTAAAAAAAGTAAGAATCATGGGTTAGTTTAAGAGTAAGAGTTAGCGAGTACAAAGAGCCATAGACCAAAAATCTTGTAATCAATATAAGATTTTCTGTGATTATTTGGGACTGCTGGTCCAGATCTTGTGGCTAGGCTGGGCCAGAAACTTTATACAATTATTGTAAGGTTTGAACTTTTCACAGTATTACAGATTACCTGGATGGTTTAGATTTACATTTTCTTTGACCAATGTATCTATTTCTTCTACTGTGTTTTCAGCACCTGAGATTTTCTTTTCTATATCATATATTTTGTTGATGCTTAGACTCATGGGTCCTGTTTAATTTTATTGTTTCTATTTCCATTTTCAGGAATTGAATGTTTTATTCATTTTCTACAAGTGTCTGCATGTCTTTTCATTCTTTGAGGTATTTATTATTTTCCTCTAATTTTAAAATTTTATTTAAAGGATTAATTTCTTTTCTCCTTAAGGAATTATATCATCTTCATTAAATTGGTTTTAAGATCATCTTGTGTTTTAGCTGTGTTAGAATAGTCAGTGGTTGCTGTAATAAAATAGCTGAGCTCTGTTTGGTGGTGATATATTTTTTAGGCCGTTATTGTGTCTTTACACTGGCATCTATAAATCTTCATTTAGGCTACTTATAGGTTTAATTGACAATTTCTTAGTTTGTCTTTGTTGGATGGGTGTTTTTGTTCCATGGTTACTGCTTTGTCTCTGGAATTATGGCTGTTGTAGCCTGTGGCTTAGTAGAGGAATTCCAATGAAGTTGAGGGCTGAACTGTTGGTCTATGGTTGACCAGGGAGTCTCTGAATGAGTTGGGGGGTATGACGTGAGGAGAGTCAGGGGACTGGAAATAGGGTGGGATAAACAAAGAGAGTGAGGAATGTCTTGTTTTACTACCTACCTGCAGTTCTGGAGGCTGGCAGAGCCTATGGTTAAGCAGAGGTCCTCCACAGGAGTTGGAGGCTCTAATATGGTGACAAGAAGGAGAAGAGAGGTTGGTGATAGGCTGAGTGGACACTAAGAGAGTGGGGGCAGTTTATGGGTGGGATACTTACCTGGAGTTCTGGTGGCCAGTAGGGCTAATGGTGTAGCAGTGGTTTTCTACTAAAGTTGTGGGCCAGGATATGGTGATGAGGAAAATAGTGTAGGCTTGGAAGGCACTGAGTGACTCCTAGGCATGTGGCATACCTGGAGTTCTTTTGGCTGGTAAGACCTCTAGTAGAGCAGGGGCCTTCCACCAAAGTTGTGGTTCTATTCCATTTTAAAATGGATTATTTGGGTCTTGATATCTGGTTTATTGAGTTCTTTATATATTTTGGATATCAGTTCTCTGCTGATTGTGAAACTGATAAAAATCTTTTCAAATCCTGTAGGTTTCTGGTTTGTCCTAATGACAGTATCTTTACCTTACAGAAGCTTTTTAGTTTCATGAAAACTCAAAAAATCATCTCACAGACCAATGCATTCAAGTCTACTCCACTTTATTTTCTATAAGGTTCAGTGTATCTGCTTTCATGTGATGGTCTTGATCCTATTGAGGTTATTGGGGGAATTCTTGCAGATTTTGTCCAAGTATCTACTATTTGAAGTATTTAAATCTTACCTGAGAGTTTTCTAAAGGCTCAAGGCATTGGCATAGTCTCTTTGGAGAGCTTGCATAAGAGGTTTTGATATACAGAAATTGACTTGCTAAAGGTGTAAATTTTATAACAATAACACGGTCTTTTGCAAAGTTGCATTTAGTCAGTCCACCAGAGGTTGATGTCCCATCATCTGGAGAAGGTGAAAAGTCATTCTTAAAATGCCTCTGTGCATTCTTTATAAGGACCCTCCTATTGAATTGCATTCTTTTATATGCAGATGTCAAGTTTGACCAGCACCATTTGATGAAGATACTGCTTGTCTTCCAGTGTGTATTTTTTTTTAATAAAAGAAATATGGTCCACACATGTGTGGATTTATGTCTGGCTTTTGAGAATGACTTTATTGACCAATATTTCTGTTTTTTTGCAATTGTACACTTTTTTTATTATTACCATAGCTTTGTAGCATATATTAAAACTGGGAATGGTGAGATTTTTCACCAGTTTATTATCATTATTATTATTATTATTATTATTATTATTAATTTTTATGTGATTTTTTCACTATCATCCCTTTTTGGTGTGTATTTCATTTGCAAACAAAGATAATATAACTTCGTCCTTTCCAATTGTATTTCCTGGTCTCTTCCAGTTGCCCTATGTTGAATCTAAGACTTCAAGTAGGTGTGGAGAAAGTAGACAACCTTTTCTTGTTCTAGTTTCAGTAGAATTGCTTTGAGTTTCTTGCTCCATTTAAGGTAATCATGGTTATGGGTTTGTTGTAAACTGCCTTTATGTTGTTTAGGCATATAATTTATATCACTAATCTTTTCAACTCTTCTATTATGAAGTGATGTTGGATTTTGTCAAACACCTTTTCTAAGTCTAATGATATGATAGAGTTTTAATTTTTAGTTAATTTGTGTGTATGATGAATTATATTTACTTATATTCATATATTGAACCATCCTTGGCATCCATGGGATGAAGCCTAATTGATAATGGTGGATGGTCTTTTTGGTGTGTTCTTGCATTAATTTTAAAAGTATTTTATTGAGAGAAACCATATGATCATCTCATTAGATGTAGAAAGGTCACTGACAATATCCAACATCCCTTCATGATAAAAATGAAAGAGGTTGTTTTTCTGTTGTTTTTGTTTTAAGACTCCTTCCTTGCAAACTAGACAATTTTGAGTATTTATTTGTGTAAAACCATTTAGTTTCATTGATAGTAAAGAAAAATTTCAGGTCATATCTTCATGAGAAATATTCCAAGGGTAACAGTGGCTCAAATGTTCCCCTTTTCAGAAAAGAAGCTTACCATCTACCATAGCAGAAAGTTGGAAGTTGAACATTATGGCTTATTATGGGTTATATCTTCAGAATTTATGTTTATTTTTCTTGTGTATTAAGACAAAATGGAATCTTTATCTTGGGCTTTTTTCCCCTCAAAAAAGACTGCTATTTTATTGAAGAAAATAAACCCAGTCTTTTGAATTCAATTTGTTCATAGTAAAACTTGCATCAAAATAACTTGTTTGAAATCTGGATAATTTGGTTAGTTTTTTTTTTTCAGAACTAAGAACAACTTTTAGTAGGTGGAACCTCATAAAACAGAAAGGCTGCTGTATAGCATAGGATGCCATCATTTGAACAAAGCAGCAGGCCACAGATTGGAAATAACTTTAAACAAATTATACACCTGATAGAGGAACAGTATCCAGAATATGTTTTTAAAAAGTTTTTTAAAATTAAACATCAAGAAAGATAACCCAATTTAAAAGTGGTGTACTGACCTAGGTAGGGAGGTTTTCTTAACTTCTTGTTGTTGCTTTGTTTTGTTGTGTTTTTATTTATTTAAACAGGTTTTGTTCCATGTCTACCACTGCTCTCCTGCCTTTCTGACCTCGTCGTCCCTCTCAGTCCCCCCTCAGCCTCCCCCATCCCATGTCTCCGTTCATTCCCCCCAAATGAGGGAATTTCATAGTACAATTTTCTCAAAGTACATATAGAATCCTTAATAAGATTCAAGAAATTTTTGAAGTCTATGCTGATTCTATTACTCATTTTATTCATGGAAAAGGTTCTCCTGAGTCATACACAATGCTTACAACAATAATTAAGGGCCAAACATTATTAAGTATATAATTTTTTAAAATATTGACTTTATATTTGATCATTAAAATCATAAAAATATGATGCTTTTTTATATGCATTTCTTTTTTATTAAAAACATCTAGATATTTAGCATCATTGAAATAGAAATTGGAAATCAGGGTTTAAGCAAAGGTCTACTGTTTGGTCCTGCACTTATAAAAAAAAATTTCCTGGACCTTCATTTTTGTTTCTTAAGCTTAAGATAATGGTTTTAGAAAAAGTAAAAGTGTTAATATAAAATATACACTTAAGGAAAAAAGATGTGTCCTAATAGTCAAGACACAAAATACATTATTTGGAAAATAAATGGGATAACCCATTCAATAATTTACAGAATTTCCAGTTGTAACCATATAGTTTAGAATTTGTATTTGAATGAAATTT
Source organism: Phyllotis vaccarum (assembly GCA_033318265.1). Taxonomy (NCBI): domain Eukaryota; kingdom Metazoa; phylum Chordata; class Mammalia; order Rodentia; family Cricetidae; genus Phyllotis; species Phyllotis vaccarum. The sequence continues at coordinate 140,025,194 of JARWLC010000001.1, read as the reverse complement.
CCCAAGCTAGGTGTCACTGGAATTGTATTATCAAAGGACAGAGACAAGAAAATGCTAGATTTTGTGGGAAAAGGAGGGGGTGGAATATATTAACTTTGGGATATTGTGTATAGGAGTTAATAATTATTCATACTAGGACACTTAAAACAAGGATTATCTATTAAATATTACTTATGTTTACTCTTCCAAGTATTTAAGACAAACCTACAAGATTTTCCAATTGTTTGCCAAAACATCATTTTATTCTGAATAATGAATTTTTACCAATAGTAGCTTTGAAATATCATTAGAATTCTACACTATAGTCACTTCTAATAATATCTAAATTTAGCCATTTTACTTACGTCTTATGAACTAGAATAGACAGCAGTAGTTTTAAGTGAAAGAACCTTACAGAGTCCCTCTTATATGTAATTTGAAAGCATTAACACATCTGGAACATGGTTTTTATGTGAATTGCTCTCCTGATCAATTATCTAAATGGCAGACCATTTATGCAGTAACCAGAAACAGTTGAAGAATCCAGAAACAGCCTGAGTGAGGTTGAAAGGAGAGATTGTCCTATAGTGTCACCGGATTTCCTTAGCCATTGAAACAAACATGGACTATTCCTGATATAGGAGACATTGTCACAATTTCTTGGATCACTAGATAATTTTACCATCTTATTTAATCTAAGTGTAATTGCAAAACAAACAAAATAACAAAACCAAAGAATAGCAACAAAAATAAAATAATATTGAGAAATTAAAATCTAGGTAGATAGTGAATGATTTTTTTTAAAATAAACAATAGCATAAGTTACTGATTACTGGTATCTGTATAATACATAAAAAATGTGTGACTGAATGTCAAATGTCTTAGTTCTTCCTCAGTTTCTTTTATTTTGAGATTTAATTATTATGAAGACATTAAAATGAGTGAAGATAAAACACTTATGGCTCTAATTTCTATCCGAGAAACTCATTCAAGTCATGTCTCAAACTTGTGTTTCTTGATCACTTTGTGTTTTGGGTTATTCTAAAGGATTGGGCACAATCTTCTTCCCGAGCACTGTAACCTGGGGTCTGGCACATGGAATAAGGTTTTTAAAACTTGACAGTATAACTTTAGACAAAGGGTCTCCTGAAACAAATTAAACTGCGTATGTCTTTTTTTTTTTTTTTTTTTTTTTTTTTTTTTTTTTTTTTTTTTTTTTTTTTTTTTTTGTAAATCATGAACTTTGTGGAAAACTACAGGGCAAGAAATTTATTCTACTATAATAGAAGGATATAAAAATGATTTTCCTGACTCAAAATTTGTTATCTAAAATGACTATATAGTATAATTGAAAAACCAGATTAAAACGAACACAAGTTTTAATATTGTTGATTTTTCTGCTTATCTACCTTAATGTACAATTAAGAATATATTCTTGTCGGTTTCCATAATTGTTGGTTTATATGAGCCCATATTTTATCCGTTGAATTCACATAATTTTTATAAGAAATATCTACTAATATTTAATGTTGCTTTGTTTGGGTAAAATGCTAATAAAGTTATACTGCACACATCATTTTTACAAGCAAAATAAAATGATAGCTTGTGCATTAATTGCTGATAATTACAATTTAGGTATGCCAACAGGAAAAAAATATGTAGTACTTTTATTTTGTGATCAATAGAATTTACTCCAACTCTGTCTCAAATGAAATTGTTTGAAAGATGTACTCCATCCATAATATTCTAAAACAATAGAAGAAATGTTTGTATTTTATAGATCTAATATTTGTGGAATTCATTTCACACCTGCCAGTATCAATACAGTTACTAAATATAATCAGTCATGTGAACAAGATTTGACACAGATTCATCATGCATTTGTAAATGATTTTCATAGCATAGGTATTGTTCTGGTCAAATCTTACATTTTTACAGCACATGGTTACATAACTACAAAAAGTTTATCTACTTTGATTATCTATATATGCCAGGCAGCAGAAAGCTTCTCCATAGTCATTTTCTGTGAAGTGAATAATCAATAAAAAAGAAAACACATGTATGTGAAGTTCTAGTTTATGAAACAAATATAGTTGTTTAAATACATGAGAAATTATGAGTCATGTGTGTTATATGAAATGTTAAATTTATTATGTATAATTTATTGCACTTTTTGCAAAATAAAAAATTAGAACAAATTTCAAAAAAATATTTCACTTATGTTGTAAACTAGAAAGACTACAGGGTTTCATTTCAGCCTACAAGATAAATAGTATGAATATATAAATATATACTTAGGTAGCTATTAAAACCAGAGAATTCTACATTTTGAATGTAGCATCACAAACACTAAAACATTTTCCTGCCATATTTCTTTAGTGGTGAGGTCACTATATGGTTCATTTGACATTCAAATATGTACTCTATATGAAACACATAGTAGTAAACTGACATTTTGTATTTTTTATTACTATGAAAATCTCATCCAGAATTAGAGTTTCATTACTATCTTATATTTGCTAATACTTAAAAATCCTTATGAAGAGCTTAAATCTAGGCAATTCATCCTACAATTTCAATATGCCTACATCATTTACTTCTCGGGCCAATAGATAAATCTTCCTATTTTCACAAATATGTGGCACTCAGTATCCTCTTAAACAGAGAAATCCCTAAGAGATGTCCAGAGTAATTATCTCTACCATTTTCAACTGGGTCAGAAAACACCAATGAATTTCACCCATGGGGCAATTTCAGAAAGTGAATATAGGTCTAAATGAGGAGAAGACTGTCTCTACACAGCATGGATGTCTTCATAAGCACTTGTTAGATGTGTTTTCTTTGAGTTTGATAACTCTGATATTCTTCTATAAGGTAATTCTTAAAATATTTCTGGTTGCCTCTTTTTACCTATCCCCACTATGTGTGAAATTAAGAATTTTCTCTACCTCTCCTATTCCATTTTTTCTCATGTCTACACAATAATGTCATCATTTTTTTATCTGATAGTCCATAAAAACAGTATACAGCTAACATTGTCCAGGTTTGCCCTACCACTTAACTAGCTAAACTATTTTTAAAATAAAATAGTGCATGGTAGATAAGATAGCTTTCAGAACATAAATAGGAGTAAAAATGAAAGCTAGTTAAGTAGAAATTGTGGAAATCAAATTTAAAAATTCTGCCAACTCTTGTCTGCTAGAGAATGAAGATTTGGTCACTGCAGGGATGAGCCCCTTAATTTTTTCAAATTCTCAATGATCACTAGAGAAACCATATACTACAACAAATATGGACCCAATAGATTGTATTTATTTGCATTTGTGAATACAAATACATACATTAACCATATATGCACCAACAAGAATCAAAGAAAAATGGCTAGCCACTTGAGAAGTAGCCTGAGAAGACTGTGTGGGAGCCTGGGAAAGGTGTGTGAAAGAAAAGGAAAACGGAACAGTTATGAGATTCCACTTTAATTAAAATATATTTAAAAAGTAAAATACATATACAACCAAATAAAACCCTCCAAAAGACACCTATAGAAAAACAAAGCAAAACTCATAGCACAATAATGTGACAGTCAGGCAAGCTACTAGAAGCTACTAGAATCTCACCCTCTCATCAGTGTTTATTGTGTGGTTATCTCTTCAAGTTGTATAATTATGGCTACAACTACAATTACAGAAATCCAAGTGCTAAGACTATTACAAAGTTTAGTATTTTGGTAGAAGGACAAGCAACACAGAAAAGATACAATAGAAAATGAAAGTTAATTACTAGTTTGCTGTCATACTCAGAAAGATTATTCAGTTTGTTTCTGTTCAGTAAGTTTTTATATTCATATATAAGCCAGCACTAGATTTTCTAGCAGAATAGCTACTAAGTTATAAGCAAGAATTACAGAAATGCCTTAGTAGATTAGTATATTCCATAGATTTTTGAAAATACTTATAGATCATATGCAAGAGAAGAGAAGGGTGAAGTGGTTGTTATGTTTGCATTTTAAATGTGTTCTTTCCATGTATATATTTCATAGTTGTTGAATAGTTGTATTTCAAGTGTATTAATTATTATAGTTTATGTGTAAATTTATTTAATTTGTATGTAAATATCTCTAAATGTGTATGTAATTTGTATGTAAGTATATAATTTGTGTGTAAATTATTTAATTTGTATGTAATATTTATAAATATGTATGTGAAAACACATAATATGCTTAACTAAATAGATGTGGGCAAGTATATACACAAGCATATATGTACAGACATACATTATGAAACAAGTTCAAATGATAAGATGAAATAACTCATGTATAACTTTGCATTCTCCTTAAACAATGATTTCTGTGTCTATTTTGCTACATATTTTCATAATTATTTATTAAACTAAATGTTTAACAATCTCTAAGACATTGTAATTTCTGTAAAAAGAAAAAAAATACTAGCTTCTCAATCATCACATGGAAGCAAAACATTCTAAATGATATCATAAAACAGGTCTGTAAAGTATGGTCACTTCTATGTATCAGATAGTAGTTTTAAGATAACTTACATTCACAGAGGTCTGATACAGTAGTGTCCTACATCTAAAGTAGTAGAGGTGACAATTTAAAAAATCACTGCTTGAGGTTTTGTTTTATTTTGCCATAGAGAACCCGAAGGACAGTTTGACACAGTTATGTAAGTGATTATTCTCTTAGCAAAATCTTTTATGAGTGGCATATTTTTATCATAATTTCAAAACTTAGCTCAACAAGTCCACTACCAATAGACATGGTACAATGGAAGGGAGAAAGCCCAAGATGCTTTGTCAATGAATTACCACCAACCTAAGGGACACTGAGAATTGGAGAAGTAGATTTTCCATGGACAGAACACACCAATTGATTCTCCAACTCCAAATGGTCAACTTTGAAAACATATGTACAAAAAACATCATATAGACTGAACAATTAATATATAGGAACATGTGATATATATATATATATATATATATACATACATACATATATAAACACATTTATGTTAAAACAATTAATTAAAAAGAAGCCATTAATATGAATGAGAACAAAGAAGAGTATTTGTAAGAATACAGAAAGAAGAATGGAAGGAAATAAATGTTCTAATCATATTATAATATTAAAAATAAAATAAATAATAAGAACAAAACTAAATAATTAGAGTTGACCAGAAACATTTTGCAATGGTTCAAAAAATAATTGGAAGGAACATGAACTCTTTGATCTATAATCCATATATTTTCCTTAGATATTTGATAAATCTCTGTAAGGTGAATGTGCTTCATCCTCTGCCGTCATGCTTATATAGCAGATGGATATGTTGCCTAATTTAGTCATAACATTTTGGTTTTAATACTTTCTATATCATCAGTCCTTTGAAAATAGGAATGTAAAATTATTCTAATGATGACTTCATGGATTTAATTGTTCATCTGATCTAGGATAAAACAAAGTCGAAGAACACCAAGAGAATAACTATAGTGAACAGAAATGGGCAATGAATATCCTTTGTCTCACTTGATTATTGTCCATTAGATCAGGATAAGCACACTGCTTGTCTTTGATGTGACTAGTTTTTGCTTACTGAAAGCACAATGACATACCTATCCAAGGCTATCATTCAAAGAACAATTATGCTTACAGCTTAATGCCATTTATTATGTTCTTTAAAACTTCAAAGATGATCAACAGATAAATGATGTAATGAAAAAACATACTGAACATAGTTTGATAACAGACAATATATTATTTATGTCAGGAAACTACAATATTTTCAAATCTAAGGGCCCTTAAGTTTAGTTTATACAATTTATGATCAATATTTTCCTCCTGGCAAGATTGAACTAATTGTGAATTTTAGAACTCAGGTCTGTATATGCTTTGCTGCGTTCTTTAATCAAAATAATTCTACAGGCATTTGCAGTGGTATTTTGTTAATCAGTTTAGTTGACTGAGTAAATTAATTTTTGTATTATACATTTATTAATGAGTATCTGAACCTGGTTTGTATATTTCAGTCAGGTATCTAACTATATATTATATGTTGTTCTGTATGCTTCCTCACTGAAATTTTTCCATCATTTACTTTATGGATTTGAGCTAAATCTTTATTTTACTAAAGTCGTAGAAATAATTATACTGATGCCCAATGACATAATTAACCTTTCAAAAATGTTAGCATCCTGTCAGACCATTTGAACTGATATTCAAATGCAACTCACCACCAGCTTCAAATTTAACACACATTTCCATTGTGGAGTGTCATGATTTCTAGTGATAAATGCAGACCATTTATTTAAGATACCACATGTATCACATATTATTGGGTTTTACATTGATGTCCTGCTTCCTCACTGCTGTCCTGTAGAGACATTTCCTGATAGAGCATACATGAAACTGTCCCACTTGATGCTTCTCTTCATGTGGAGTTTCACTCGGCTCATTAGCTTTCACTAAGCCAGCAATGTCACTCATATTTGCCTTAGATTTCTCTTTATTTTTATACATTTCTATTCAGGTAAGATTAAAAGTTAATGCCAATTATATAAAGGAAGTAGATATCCTCATATGTCTAAGTCATAATTTTTCTTAATTTGTAGGTTACTTCTGAGGACACACTGAGTAAAATGGATGCAGGCAATCAGTCCGTGGTATCAGAATTTATACTCTGGGGACTTGCCCGCTCACAGAATGTTCAGATCTTACTCTTCGTAATATTCTTGATACTTTATGTGCTCATTGTGTCTGGAAATATTGTCATTCTTATTTTAATCACCACTGACCCCCATCTCCATTCCCCCATGTACTTCCTCTTGGCCAACCTGTCCTTTGTTGATATGTGGCTTTCTTCTATCACTACTCCCAAGATGATATCAGACTTTCTCAGAGAAAATAAGACCATTTCCTTTGCAGGCTGCATGTCCCAGGTTTTCTTTGCCCATTGCATTGCTGCAGGAGAGATGGTGTTGTTAGTGGTGATGGCTTATGACCGCTATGTGGCCATCTGCAAACCACTCCACTACTTCACTATTATGAACCTCAAAAGATGTACCTGCCTGGTGTTGACTTCCTGGACCACTGGCATTATACATGGTATAAGTTACATCATAGTGATTGTGCGGTTACCTTTTTGTGGTCCAAAAGAAATTGATAGTTTCTTCTGTGACATGCCACTCGTAATCAAATTAGCCTGCATGGATTCTCATGATTTAAATACTTTAATGAATGCTGATTGTGGGGTTGTGGCTGTAACCTGCTTTATTCTGTTGCTCACTTCCTATACATATATCCTTATCACTGTTCGCCAGAGCTCTAAATCTGGATCATCTAAGGCTCTGTCCACATGCAGTGCCCACATCACAGTGGTGATGATCTTTTTTGTGCCCTGCATCTTCATCTATGTGTGGCCACTCAATATCACCTGGCTGGACAAATTTTTTGCTGTGTTTTACTCTGTTTTTACACCTCTCCTAAATCCAGCCATTTATACACTGAGAAATAAGGAGATGAAAAGTGCCATGAAAAGGTTCATAAGCAGCTTTCTGAATCCAAAATTAACTTCTTTGTAGACAGACCTTTTCTTCTTCCGCACCTGCCAGTTCTCAAATAACCAATATTGAAAATTAATATTAATTATAAGTCACTGGCTGATAGCTCAGGCTTTCTACTAACTAGCTTTTACAACTTAAATTAACCCATTTATATTAATGTACAATCAGCCAAAATAGTGCCATAATTTACATATAAGACCCGACAAAGCTCTAAAAATGATTTTAAACACACAAAAAACTGTTTCAAGCATGTCTTTGTTAGTACTACCTTTTTTTGGGTAGGCTCCGTTTGCTAATGGTGTGGCTACTTTAAGAGAGGACTTCTTGCCTCAGTGTTAGCAGTAAAGCAGTTATGGCTTTTTTTTTAATGTTACCAATGAAAACATAGTATACTATGTGTCCACTATTGAACAATGAAATGATTTTTATGATCAGTAGGCATTATACTACTTTGTGGCAATGTGCATCCAAAAACTCCACAGATTTGGGGTGATTAAGGTAGCTCTTGCTGCTATCTCCAACATGAAGCTAGGCTCTCAGGGAACCAAGTGTATTGCAGCCAGCTTACAAAATGGAGGTAGAGTCAGTCTGCTTAGTACTTTAAAGGCTCATGTGTTTAGAAAAAAATTACAGATATGCAATAATGATAGATTCAGACAGAAAAAAACCTGTAAATGAATTATAATGTGTTTAAAAATTTATAATGGCTTGAGAAAGAAAAGAAATGGGATATATACAGTCATAAAGAAGAAATATATATTTTTAAAATAATAAAATAAAGTTGTAAAAAGGAAATAAATAATATAAAAGAAAAAAACCACATAAAGATTGGAAATACACAGAGAGTCTGGATCCAGTTTTGGCTGCTAAGAGACACTGAATTATAAAAAAGCTTCTAGAGCAAACCAACCTATGTATTTGAAAAAATCTGGACTTCAAAATTTAAGTTAAAATGTCTGTTACCTTGGGCAAAGGTTATGCTTTTATTTCCACAGTAAATGAGAAGCTGTGGATAAATTATGGACTAAAGAAAATCATGTTTGATCAGGAAAGATCCTCTCAAATCCTGACTACAGACATAAAATATAGACCTAGAAGAACTACAAGACATATGAACATATATTTTATTTGCTCAAACATAAAACAACAAAAAATATCTTTAATTGACTTGAGCACAACACATATTCCATACTTGTAATGTAGGCTACCTTTAAAATTTTATATATTTTCAAGACAAGGGGACAAAACACCAACACAAATAGATGTTGCAGGTGAAATAGCATTTCAAAATGCCTCTGTTACAGTTTGTTCAAAATTCTGCATCCAAGATAGCTTCAAGGATGATGGCTAAGATTGTCGAACTTCATGGACTACTTCAGCCAAGATTTCATTATTATCCTTATTTTCTCAAGGGTTCACAAAAAAGATACCAATGCCACCAGATAACAGGAAGTAGTCTAGAGAAAATAATACCCACATTTTTAAAAGATTGGTTATAGTTGTTTGTTATCATTTAAGAATAATTAGCTATAAATTGTTATTGTTCATAGTCAGAAAAAATGTTTAACAAGAGAGCTAAATTCAAAGGACTTTTTCTGAAGAAAAAGGGGAGATGTGATTTAGAAATGATGAGATAAAAGGGCCGATTATTGAATCTATTTTATTATAAAACAAATTGTTCTCAAAATATTTTATATTGGTATAGATTTTGGTTTATTGATACAATTTGCAGTTAATTTTTTATACTATATGTATGTTTCTGCTCCTGCTTGGTGTATTTTTTATGTATCCCATTTAGTAGTTATTTATAATAATAAAATTTATAGTCATATTAGGTATGTTTTCAAGGTTGGACAATTATATTTAGGTAAATATATGGTCTTCAAACATTTCAAAGACCTAAAGAATATGGTATTTAATATATATAAATGATATAAGACTTTTCATGACAGTGAAATATGTCTGTACCTGATAGTACAAATTTACTTTAAAAGATGATGAGCATCAAATATCCTCCACACGGAGTTTGCTTTATTTATGGCAAAACTCAGCCGTTTGGAGAAAGAACTTCCCTTTCCTTAATGGCTGACAATATACTGTTCAAACTGAACCAGCAGGATGCAAAAGAAAGTGACTGCTCAACTTGGCCAAGACAAGGCAGGACAGACCTTCAAAATTCCTTGCTTCTCAGAAGTGTCTGTCAAATATATCAGGCTGATAGGCCAAAGTTAGATGCCCAATGTTTCAGAATACTCTGGGTTAATTGTTCAGCCAGATGTCCCTATATTAGGTAACATATCACACTTCTGGGGTCTTTGGTGGAGTTAAAGACTAAATAATTAGATTTAAATTTTTTCTTAGTTATGATAAAACGCATTTATATATGAAACTTTAGATTCACAAAGATAGTTTTTCTCTGATTTTGCCAAATACAAATGGACTGGATATCATAAATTGTAACTATAATTCTTACTTTATAACTATTTGTTGCATATAATTTTACTATGTTAAAATTAAAACCTTCCTTTTTAAATAGAGAAAAGGGGGAATGCTGTGGAATAATTCTTATGCATATTGTGTAAATTACACTGTGATTGGTTTAATAAAAAAAAAAGTATGACTGGCCAATAGCTGAACATGAAAGGTTAGGTAGAAAAACCCAGAGAAAGTTCTCTGGAAAGAAGTAGGGATTCTGAGATGTCACCAGCACAATAAGGAGAGAAAAAGAGGAGGTGAAATGTGAAAGATAAATAATGCCACATTCTAGAATATAGATGAATATACATGGGTTAATTTAAGTTGTAAGAGCTAGTTAGTAATAAGCCTGAGCTATTAGCTCAACATATATAGTTAATATTAAGTCTTCATTTTGATTACTTGGGAACTGTCAAGCAAGAAACAAAAGTTTACTTACACCTCCTAATACCCAGAAATGTTGTCACCCTGTTTCAAATAATGAGACTGATTGTATAAAACAGATTTAAAACCAGGAAATATAGTTTATATCTAAAATTTGTATCAATCTCCTAGGATATAAATATTTTGTTTTAAAAAAATATGACATGTAATGATCACAAAGCTAACATTGTGAATTCTTTCTCTTAATCTAAATATGAATGATCTTCTCTACAGAAAAGTCATTAAACTATGTTTCTACGCTTTTAATAAAATTTAATTTAACATTTACTGACCAAATACATATGTTTATCGTTGTGGCTAACATCTCAGGACATTTTACTTGAATATTATTCTGTACATTGTCCTCCTTTGCCAAGTGGCAAACATCATTATTTTTTCCTCATCACTGCTATCTGCTAAATACTAATTGGCTGGGCATACAAAAATTAAGAAAAAATAAAGCAAAATCTTAAACTTCACAAAGGACAGTAGTAAACCTTTCTTTGTGTTTTTAAAATTTGATAAACTGTCATAATAAAATGTATGACTAAAATTTAGATTTCTAATTTATCTTAATCTATCACTAAAATTTATCATAAATGTCATTATTTAAGACTGCATAATTTACTTAAATTTAATCTCTATAAATATTGTGTTCACTAGTTCACTGATTAATTATTTTACTTAATTCAGTGATTATACATATGGGACATTTACCAGAAATAATTGTAAGTATATACATGCTGCTATTGGTCAGTGAGGCTGCAGATGTACCTAAAATAGCAACTATCGCCTTTATCCTTGTTTCTTACGATAGCTATATGAAGACACTGTTGATGAGTAGGAACTTTCTCCTATTCAATAGCATTCATATTACCAAATGGTTCACAGGGCACAGGGGAATAAAAGACTTAAATGTTCTTACCCAACTCTAGACTGAGGGGAAAATACAACTTACTGTAATAATGGCATTACTCTGATGGAGTATTTTGGGCATTTTCCCACGGGAGATAAGTTATGCTTGATACTGTAATGCTGGTTAAACTCTATAGCTATTTGAACAGTTTGTGAGATTTATATCTTAGTTTTTTTAATTATTCATTTGGAGCTTTTTTCAGATTGAGAGATAAGGTGTTAATATTATTGTTTTCCACGTAGGCATTCAGTTTTCCCCAAAATATTTCTTTGATATTCTGTCTTTCCTCCACTATACATTTTTTTCACATTTTTCTGAAAAATCGGGTCATTGTAATTGTTGGAATTAATTTAAAACATTCTATTATATTTTATTTATTTACTTTTTTCTAGGTACTCATACTATTACCTTGCTTTGATTACTTTGGCTCTATAATGTAAATTTAGCTCATATCTAATAATTCATGGAAACTTTTTCTTTTTGCTCGGAATGCTTTGACTCTTTTCCTTCAAAACTGTTCTTGTTTGCAACAGTTGCTATGAGATTAGTGATCTCTTGGGAGTATTATTCTAATATTGTTTGTAGTTTTAGGATAGATGTTGGCTTCTGGAATTAGGTTGCTGATTGGATTTTGAAAATAAGTTTTTAGATCATTCATCTGAAGTCCTAAGGAAGGGCAAAGGGTTGGAGGTTCACTGTGAGTTATAGAGCAAAGTAAACAAAATAATAGGAAAGGTAAGACTACATCCGGATCTGGTTGTTTGTGCTTAAGGCTTGACAGAGAGGTTCCTAGTACAGGGTAGGTTGAGAAATGATGAAGGGTATGGGCCAGACAGTTGGAGAGTGTCTTGGGTAAAGTCTGTAGAACTTCAAGAGACAGATTTCTTACCACCTTTGGCTATGTGAGCTGAGGTATGGAAGAATTGGCTATGAAATTGGTATCACTGCAGGATACTCCATTTTTAATACATGTAGGCAATGTTGCACATTTCAAAATTGCTTACTCAAGGGTGGGTTCCAATGACTTTTCCGTACATACATATACACAAAATCCTTGGTAATTCTAAAACATCTGACATATTCATTAGCTTATTTATGGAGATTATATCATGGAGTATAAATATATCTAAACATTGTTGTTCACCTTAAATATACATAATTTTAATTTACTAATACCTTCAATAAAGGTCTATTAAATGACAAGAGCCAGAAGAGTTATGTTATTCTGCTCCCAGTCTGGCATCCAGGCCAGCTAGGATAGCTCCCAGGTCTGGGCAACAGGGCACAAAACATGCCCCCTAACCCTTCTCAGCTCAAGCAATAGGCACCTCAATCTATTTCTCCAAATCACCCATACCTCAAACCTTTGCTGCTTTCTGAGATACAGCCTCAGGAGAGCCCCAGAAGAATAGCTTCTGCTGAAGCTCCTTCCAAAGACACTGCCCATAGGGAGCACCATCACAGGAGCTGCTCCCTGAGACACAGCCTTGGAAGAGCACCATCCAAGAGTGGCTTTCTGAGATGCAGAACCCTTGAGAACTTCACAAGAGCTCCAGCTACAAATCTCAATTTCTCCCTGAGACAGATTCCACTGCCTCTAGATTCTCCAAGAGCTCCAAATGTACTAAGAGCACCTAGTAGATAAAAAAAAAAAACAGCTGTGTGAAAGACAGACAACATTTGCACCACTCAGCAGAAGAGATGGATAGAAGTCAGTGAAAAAATATATTCAACAACATAAATAACAACATGGCACCACTAGAATATAGTGGTACAATAACACAAGACCTGAACATTCCAGTATAGAAGAGTCAGAGGAAAACAACTTTAAAACTTTATAAAGATGATAGATACCTTTATAGAGAAAATTAAAGAGGAAATTAATAAAAAAAAAAAAAAACTCCTGTAAGGAAATAGAGAAAAAACAAGCAAAAACTTTGAAGAAAACAATAAGCTGCTTAAAGAAAAGCTAGATAATCAAGAAAATGATGGAAACAGTGCAAGAGTTAAAAACTGAAACAGAAGCAATAAAGAAGACACAAACTGAGGGGATGCTGGAAATAGAAAATCTGAAGAAATGAACTGAAACTACAGATGCAAACATAACCAGTATAATGAAAGGGATGGAGAAAGTATCTCTGGTGTGGAAGATTCAATAGTGTAAATAGATACCTCAGTCAAAGAAGACACTAAAACCAAAAGAGTCATAACACAAATGTCCAGAAAATATGGAACTCTGTTACAATAAGGTTTCTTGGTTCCGGGCAGTCAGAGGTCCAGATCCACAGACCTGTAGCTCCAGACCTCTTAGCTGCTCGCAGCTGACCAGGCCCCCAGAAATGATTCAGGCACTTATATTAAGTTCATGCTGTTTGGCCAATGGCTCAGGCACATTGCTAGCTAACTAGCTTCTTCATCTTAACTCAACCCATTTCCATTAATCTGTCCTGTTTCTTCTTTGGGTGGCTGGCTTGATCTGTCTGACTCCGCCCTTCCTTTCCTACCTATTCTGATTCCTCACCTACTTTTTCTATGGAGCCTGTCATGGGCCAGAACAGCTCCTTTATTTAAAGATTGATATTCACAGTATACAGAAAGACATTCCCACATCAGAACTCCATGAGAAGACCATACCTAAGAATAATAGGAATATAAGAAGAATGCCAACTCAAAAACAGAAAAATATAATCACCAAAATCATAGAAAAAACCTTTCCCAGTCTTAAAAAGTGCCTATGAGGATATATGAAGTTTATAGAATACTAAATAGACTAGATTCCCCCTCCCCAAGTTGGCTTGCCACATATTAATCAAAACACTACACATACAGAATAAAGAGAATTTTAAGAGCTGCAAAGAAAAAAGGCCAAGTAACTTATAAAGACAGGAACATCAGAATAACACCTGACTTCTCAGTGCGACTATGAAAGCTAGAAAGTTCTGGTCAGATGCTATAAGGACACTAAGAGACCACAGATTCCAACTCACCCAGACTATTACACCTAAAACTCTCAATCACCATAGATGGAGTAAACAAGATATTCCACGATAAACCCAGATTTAAGCAATACCTATCCACAAATCCAGCCCTACAGGAAGCACTAGAAAGAAAATTTCAACCTAATGAGCACAAGGAATAGATAAAATAATCCCACAGAAGCAAACTCCAAAGAAGGGAAACACACACACACACACCCCAAAAATAATAGGAATTAACAATAACTGGTCATTAATATCCCTTAATATTAATGAACTCAATTCACCTATAAAAAGACACAGGCTAACACAATGGATATGCAAACAGGATCCATCCTTTTGCTGCATATAAGAAACACCTCAACTTCAAAAACAGATGCTGCCTCAGAGGAAAGAGTTAGGAAAAGACTTTCAAATCTAATGGACTCAAGAAACAAGCTGGTGTAGCTATACTAATATTTAACAAAAGAGAATTTCAAACTAAATTCAATCAAAAGAGACAAGAAGGATATTACTTATTCATCTCAGGAAAAAATTATTAAGAAGAAATCTCAATTCTGAACATTTATGCCCCAACAGAAGGGCACTTACATTTGTAAAAAAAATATTACTCAAGCTTAAACCTTCCAATGTGGTCTTCCAGACAGAAACTAAACAGATAAATAAGGGAGCTAACATATTATGACTCATATGGTTTTAATAAACATACATGGAACATCCCAACCAGTACCAAAGAATATACTTTCTTCTCAGCACCCTATGGAACTTTCTCTAAAATTGACCTCATCCTCAGTCAAAAAACAAATATGAATAAGTACAAAAACTAGAAATGGTCACTTGGATCCTTTCAGATCACCATGGACTAAAGTTAGAGCTCAAGAACAACACAAACCATAGAAAGCCTACAAACTCATGGAAACTGAACATCTCTCAACTGAACCACATTTGTGCCAAGGAAGAAGTAAGGAAAGAAATTAAAGACTTGCTAGAATTTAATGAAATTGAATTCAAACATACTAAAACTTATGGACCCCAATACAGTAAAAAAGCAGTACTAAGAGGAAAGTTAATAGAACTAGATGCCTACATAAAAAAAAATGGAGAATTCTCACACAAGAATTAACAGCACAGCTGAAAGCTCAAGAACAAATAGAAGCCAACTTGCTCAGAAGAAGTAGACGACAGAAAATAAACAACTTGGGGCTGAAATCAATAAAATTGAAACAAAGAAAATACAAAGAACCAATGAAACAAAGAGTTGATTATTGATTCTTTGAGAAAGTCAGCAAGATAGGCAAACCCTATCCAAACTTACCAAAGGCAGAGAGAGAATATCGGAATCAACAAAATCAGAAATTGAAATGGAGACATCACAATAGACATCAAAGAAATCCAGAGATTCTGAAAAAGTTTTTGATAAAATCCAACATTCCTTCATTATAAAAATGTCAGAGGGATCAGGAATACAAGAAAAATACCCAAACATAATAAAATCTATTTTACAGAAAGCCAACAGCTAAAATCAAACTAAATAGAGAGAAATTCAAAGCAAGCCCACTAAAACCAGAAACAAGACAAGGCTGTCCACTCTTTCCATACCTATTTAATAAAGTTCTTGAAGTTTTAGCTAGAGCAATAAGATAAAAAGAAGGACCAAGGGCATATGACTAGGAAAGAATGAAGTCCAACTATCAATATCTGCAGATGATATAATAGTATATACTAGTGACCCTCAAAATTGTACCAAGGAGCTCCTACAACAGACAAGTACACTCAGAAAGGTAGCAGGATACAAGATTAACTCAAAAAAATCAATAGCGCTTCTACACACAAATGATAAAAGAACTGAGAAAGAAATCAGGGACATATCACTCTTTACAATAGCTGAAAATAACCTCAAACATCTTATGATAACACTAACCAAAGAAGTGACAGACCTGTATGATAAGAACATTAAATTATTGAAGAAAAAAGAGAAGATATCAGAAAGCAAAAAGATCCTTCATGTTCCTGTGTAGGTAGGATCAACACAGCAAAAATGGAAATCTTAGCAAAAGCAATCTACAAATTCAATAAAATCCGCATTAAAATCTCAACACAATTCTTCACAGACCTCAAAAGAACAATACTCAACTTCATAAAAAAAAAAAAAAAGTTTCTGTGAACTTAGGAACACATCACCATCCCCGACTTCAACCTATACTATAGAGCTACTGTAATAAATACAGTTTGGTAATGGCATTAAAAACAGATTTGTAGATCAATTGAATTGAAGACCCAAACATTAATCCACTCACCTATAAACACCTAATTTTTGAGAAGAGTCAAAAATATACAGTTGAAAAGAGAAAGTATCTTCAACAAATGGTGCTGGCATAACTGAATGATGGCATGCAGAAGAACACAAATAGATCCATATTTATCATCCTGCACAGAACTCAAGTCCAAGTGTATTAAAGACCTCAATGTAAATCCAGTTTACACTGAACTTAATAAAAGAGAGAGTGGGAATAACCTTGAACACATTCTCACAGGCAGCCGCTTTCTAAATATAACATCAGCAGCACAGAAACTAAGAACAATTAAAATGGAACCCCCTGAAACTGAGAAGCTTCTGTAAGGCAAAAGATACTATCAATAAGACAAAATGACAGCTTGAAGAATGGGAAAAGATCTCCATCAACCCTACATCTAACAGAAGACTGATCTCTAAAATATATAGAGAACTCAAGAAACTAGAGGTCAAAAATCCAAATAATACAATTAAGGAATGGGTTCAGAGCTGAATAAGGATTTCTCAACAGGATTTCAAATGGCATAAAGACACTTAAAGAAATGCTCAAGAATAGATACTTGAGGCCCATCAGGAAAAGGAGTTAGGCCCTCCAAAGGTAGGCAACTGTTAATTGGTATGGGCAGTATGTGGAACCTTGAGGGGTGACAACAGACTGTATTACTATGTGTGGGCTGGCACCTTGGAGTCCATTCCCTGCAGAGAAATACCAAACCCAGTTTTGACTTTGGAATGAGGATATTGAACTTGCCTGGAGTGGATGTGACATGCTGAGCTTACCCACCTTGAGATGGCTTGCCCTTTTGGGGGAGGAGATGGGGGGATGGAGAGAGGGGAGGCTGAAGACTGGGAAGGACTGAGAGGAGGGAAGGTATGGGAGGAGGGGGATAAATGAATAAAAAAAGACTTTTTAGATAAAAAATGACATAAAAATAGAACAAAGAAAAAAATAAAAAAGAGAAAAGAATTGCTCAACACTGTTAGCCAGAGAAATGCAAATCAAAACAACTTTGAGATACCATCTTACACTTGTCAGAATGTCTAAGATTAAAAAAACAAAACTAATCAAAAAACAGATGACAGCCTATGCTGGAAGGGATGTTAAGCAAGGGCAACACTCCTCCATTGCTGGTGAGTGTGTAAAATTGTACTGCCACTTTGGAAATCAGTATGGTGTTTCCTCAGAAAACTTAGACTCAATCTACCCAATGATCCAGCAATACCACTACTGAACATACGCCCAAAAGATGCACATTCTTACCCCCAAGGACATCACCTCAACTATTTTCAAAGCAGCATTATTTGTAATAGCCAAAATCTGGAAACAACCTAGATGCCCCTCAACTGAAGAATGGATTAAAGATATTATGGTACATTTATACAATGGAATACTACTCAACAGTAAAGAAATGACATCCTGTAATTTTCAGGCAAGTGGATGGATCTGTAGAGTTAGAGAGTATAATCCTGATTGAGGTAACACAGATCCAGAAAAATGGACATTCACTCATAATTCACTCATAAATTGATTTTACTCATTCACTCATAAATTGATTTTAGACATAAACCAAAGTATAACCAAACTTCAATCATCAAGCCCCGAGCAGCTAGATAACAGAAGTAATATAAGAGAGACATCCATGGATCCCCTTTGGAGGGGGAAATGGGGAAGATCTCCTGAGTAAATTGAGATCACATGGGGGAGTGGGTAAGGGAAGGTAGGAAGAGATAATGAGAGAATCAGATCATTGAGTGGGAGGAACAACAGAGAGGGAGAACAAAGAAATAGATATCTCTATAGAAGGAGCCATTCAGGGATTAGGGAGAAACCTAGTGCTAGGGAAACATCCAAGAACTCACAAGGTGATCCCAGCTAGGACTCCAAGAAATAATGGAGAAGGTACCTAAACAGGACTCCCCCAACAATCAAGTCAATTACCATTCTAATTATCATTGTAGAACTTTTGTCTAACAACTGATGAAGGCAGAAGCAGAGATCCACAGCTAAGCATCATGTTGAGCTTATGTCAGCTGAAGAGAGGGAGGGGGGGAGTATATGAGCAAAGGAATCAGGATCATGAAGAGCAGACTCATAGAGATGACTGATCTGAGCTATTGGGAGCCCACTAACTCTGAAATAACTGCTGAGGAACCCTTCATGGAAAGGAATTAAACCCTCTGAATGTAAATGGCAGTGGAATGGTGTAGACAGTTTGTAGAGCCTCTTGCAATTACGAACAGAGTTTATTTCTGGTGCATGAACTGGCTTCTAGAAGCTCATTCCCTACAGAGGAACACCTTACTCAACCCTGATTCTCAGGGGAGGGACTCAGACCTACTTCAACTTGGTATGTCAGACTGAACTGACTCACCTTGGAATTCCTTGCCCTCCCTGGGGAATGGATCTGGGGATTGATGGGAGGAGGTTGAAAAGGACTTGGAGGGGAGAGGGAGGGTAAGCAGTGGAGGGTATGAGAAAAAATCCTTTAAATAAAAAAATTACAAAAAACTAACTACAAGAAGTGATAATTTAAATAAACATAAAAGCAAAACTTTGATAAGTAGAAACACATAAAATAAGCAGATTAGTAAAATAAGGAAACAATACATTAGAGATTCCCAGAGATAGCAAAAGTCTCTCTCTCTTTTTCTCTTTGTCTGTCTTGTCTTTCTTTGTCACTCTCCATCCTACCCACTGATTTTGTGTATGTGTGTGTGTGTGTGTGTGTGTGTGTGTGTGTGTGTGTGTGTGTGTGTGTGTTTATTTTTGAAGAACTGGCTCAAGTAGTTATGTTCTTTGTGAAGGATGCTAATCACCCACTTGTCAGATGGAGTATGTTGACTTCTGAGGGGAAAATTAACATAGTTGATGTTTCCAATTATATCTCATTGCAGAGTTCAACTTTTTTTCTTAGTAGATTCAAGTGACAAAATAAAGATTTTGTTCTATAGATGATAATTTATTTCATTAAAAATCTACTGTCATCAATGCCAGTTTCACCTATCAAAAACTACGGAGAATCACCAAAGCTAGATTTTTACAAAAAAGTTCATTCCTGAGGTTTAACAATATTCACATATAAAATTAACTAAGTCAAAGCTGAATCTTTTTATTGTTTGATCCTATCAAGAATTTTACTCACAATATCCAGCAATTGGAAACTACTTTGACATCCCTTTAACCAATGAATATGTAAAAAAAAAAAAGTGGTATATTTACATAACGAAATATTATTTAGGTATTAAAAACAATAATATCATGTAATTTGCAGACAAATATGTGGAACTAGAAAGAAACATGATGGATGAGTGAGTTAACCAGATTCAGAAAGACAAACATGGTATGTACTCATTTATAAGTGGATATTAGCTGTAAAGTAAAGGATAATCATGTTATGGTCCACAGACCCAGAAAGGCTAAAAGGAGATAACAAAAATCTCCCCTGGAAGCAGAAATATAATAGATTTCAAGTGTGGGCTGGGGGCAAGTGGGATTGGGACAGGAGGAATCAGTTGTTGGGAGTGAGGGATGTAGAAAACACTGAAAGAAATGACTAGAATTGAGGGACATTCCAGGGGCAAGGTAGAAACCAAGAAAGGACTTATGTGCAGGGACTGGGACACCAACCCACCCACAAATTTTTGTACTACAGTTTATCCTGCATGAAGAGTACTTTGGGACTGGAGGCTAGCGAACTCTCTTCAAAGAGGCCAGAGAGACTTCATTTAGCAGCTGATGGGAACAGATTCTGTCCTACACCAAACATTAGGAAATTCTTGGGAAGTCCTGCAGATAGCAGAAGGAAAGATCAGAGGAACCATAGGGGTCTGGGACACTACAGAAACATGGCCCACAGAGTCAACTGACTTGAACTCTTGGGTCTAGCAGAGATCAGAAAGCTCATAGGGATCTGACATAGGTACTCTGCATATATATTATGGCTGAGTAGCTTGGTGTTCTTGTGATATTCCAAGCAGTGGTAAAAGGGGTTATCTCTGACTCTTTTGCATATCTGTGGGTTACTTTTCCTCATATTGGTTTGTTTTGTCCAGCCTTGATGTGATAGTATGTGCACGGTCTTATTGTAGCATATTATGTAGTATTTGGTTTATGTCTTTTCAAGGCCTGCTCTTTTCTGAACATAGGCAGAGTGGGAGAGGATCTGGGGGAGAAGGGATATTGAAGGAAAGAGATTGGAGGAGGGGATGAAGAGGAAAATATAAAAATTCTTTCATTAAAATGTTTTGACTATAAAAAAAGTCTGTATTTTTATAAAAGCACTAAAGCAAAATTTCCTTGGGTGAAAATGTTAGGCAAGATATTAGGCCCATCTCAATCTCTATCATTATTTATTTTCTCTAAAATCTTGGTTCTAGAATTCACTTCCTTTCTACCCTTTCCTCCCTGCATTTAACTTATTTCTCCCTTCTTTTCTATCATTTGTTTGCTATTAAATATGCCTTTTTACATTTGTTATAATCAAATACTTGCTTGTTACTCAAATGTTATTGTCTAAAAATTTATTTAAATGACTTGCACAAATATAGATGATGAAAATGCTCAGTATTGCAGTGGTTTGTAATTAGAGTTTCCTTCGATCTACCAGCTCACAAATAACAACACAAAGACTCATTAATTATGAAAGTTCAGCCTTATCTTAGGCTTGTTCCACTAGCTTTTGTAGCTTAAATTAACCTGTACTTTTGTTAACTTATATTCTACCATGTGACTTTTACCTTTTCCCATTTTGTGAATCTGACTTGTTTCATGTCTTGATGGTGTCTCCTGTGTTCCTTGATTATCGCCTCTTCCTCTCTATGGCTGGAAGTCCTGTTTATCTCTCATGCTGAGCTATTGGCTGTACAACTTTTTATTACACCAGTCATGGCAATACACCTCACACAGTGTACAAATATTCTACAACATTTCTCCTTCTTATTTAAATAAAGAGAAATGGTTTAAATTTAACAGAAAAACTATGTATAAGAATAATTATTAACCAAGAATTATATTCACAATATCTAATCCATTTATATTTGAAGTATTTCAAGAAAATACCTTATTATTTATCTATCTTGATAAATTGAAAGTTTTATATCTAACACTAAATCATTTTCTATCATAACTTATATTACAACCCTAAAATATTTTTAGACCTTAAAACATATTTTTAGATAAGCAACATAAACTTTTATACTTTTTAACCTTATAAACCTCACATCTTTTATGTAAGCTTTTTTTCTCAATTTTGTAACAAGGAAAACTGTAACTATAACTACCTGGTTTTCAACCCAAACTTCTAAGAAGGATATAATATTACCAGAGTAAATGAAAGTGTAGAAAAATGACTTTCAAAACTATAAAAATGGCAAAGACTTCTAACGACTTAGACAGACATGTAAGCTTTCTCCCAGTAACAAAAATGGTCCATATGAGAACCAGTGAGATAATGACAAACATAAGTTTAAGCACTAGTACTTAAAAATTTATAATCTCTATTATCTTTGAGGGAATTCATAGCTTTTTATTTTCTATGGATACAAAAGCAAAACCTCATCACAAACATAATGCATATTCTGGCTTCCATTCTGAGGTCAATACATCTTTAAAATATATAGGATGATTTAATTCAGCAGTTCTCTTCTCTTACCCAATGTCTCTCCACAGCTTTCATTCCTTTCTCATTAGCATTTAAAATTTGAAGTCAATAAAGCATCATACAGAATACAGATGCCCTGTGCATTTCTCATCATTATGTAGCTCATTCTTTTTCTCTACTTCACTCTTTGTATAAAGGCTTTACTATTTTTTTAAACTATTTTCCTATACCCATTTTTACTTTATCTGTTTAAAGGTTCTTCACAGTCTAGACAATTTTACTGTGTGCCTGGAACCTTTTTTGACAATTTGAGTCAAGCCTTAAACCCACCTAGAGGCCCCAGATATAGTGGTAGCTGGCCCAAACCCACATGCAGTGGCTGAGAGCCACATCTCTGTACACCATGGCATACCTGAGAGACTGTAGGTCTAGGAAGCTATGTCTGGCTCCATGTTTTTGTGCTTACAACATTTTAAAAATACTTTCTTAGAAAGTGTGGGAACATTGTATGGAAACATTTGCCCCACATTAGATTATATATAATTGGACTTTCCTTTGGATTGCCAACTCACAAATAATGACATGGAGGCTTATCATTTTATGTAAACTCAGTCTTGGGTTAGGCTTGTCCCATTGGCTTTTACACCTTAATTAACTCATGGGTTAGTTTGGTTACATTCTACCACATGGCTTTTATCTCTCTCCAATTTTGTGTATCCTACTTATTCTACACTTTAATGGTGTCTCCTGCGATCCCAAATGGTGCTTGGTGACCCTTTAGTCTTTTAGAATGTATAAACTATTCACAACTGCTTTTCACTTCTTGAATTTGATGAATATTCCAGACTATTTGCACTCATGATCCTTCGGCTTCAATGATATGTTACTGAATTTATCTAGTATTTTTTCACATTTCTCTTGCATGTGTATTTTCTGTACTACAACATCACTAGAGTTAGAATCTAAGTTGAATGAGTGAATTAATACTTTATATTTTTATTTTTCTTGCGTGATATAAATTATTTTCTGTGTTTTCAAGTTGTCTGCTTACATATCCCTTTTAAATTTTATTGCAATAGACTTACCTAATAATTTTAGCTTATATTGTTTACTTTATAACCATTGATTTTCTAATCTCATGATTACAAATTTGAACTGTGAACTTGAATTTTCCTAAAATATTAATTTTGAAACTATGTAATTACCTTTTTCTATACCAAAAATATAAAGAATACATACTTGATTCTGTCTTCCTTTTTAATAATCACGTTACAGAATGTTGTTTATTTATTTCAAAAACCCAAGAAGGTTTAAATATTTAATAAGCTTACTATTTTCATCAAAGGAAAAAAAGTCATTCTTAATTTTTAATTATTTTAATTATATATGTATATATGTATGCATATATGCTTGTATGCATATAAGTATGTATGTATGTATGTATGTATCTATCTACATATATATATATGTATATGTAGATATATGTATCATATTTCTGAGACAGAGTCCCTCTATGTATCCTTTGTTGTTCTGGTACTCACTCAGTAGACCAACTTGGCCTCAAACTCACAGAGATCCACCTATTCTACCTCCTGAATTTTGAGACTAAAGATGTATGCCACCACTACCTGGCTTTGTAGTAATAAGTTTCTGGCCTTATCTTTCTGGCCTAGCCTTGAAGTTTTGACATGCTGTCCCACAGAAACACACAGACACTTGTATTAAATTTATGCTGATTACCCTATGGCTCTGGCATATTTCTAGCTAGCTCTTGCTCTTAAACTAACCCATCTTGTTCAGCATGTGACTCAATATTTTTTCTCAGAGCAGAATTTCAACTTCTTTCTAATCAGCTTTTTATTAAACCAGTAGGAGGGACAAATATTTATAATGTATCACAACACTCCCACAGAATATCCTCTTATTTAATTTTTAGAACAAGAACACCAAATCTAATTACCTTTTCCCCCATTAACTATAACAACTTATAACCAACACTCTAAACAAAGACAAGCATACATAATCCAATTTTTGGGAATGTGGGCATAGCTTTCTTAGCTACTTTCTGCTGAATGGGGGTGCTAGCAATCCAATGGGGACCCATAGAAAAATTTGCGATTATAATCAAGCCTTTAACGAAGTATTCTTTTATTTTCTGTGGAAATAAAAAGAAAATCTCTTCTCCAAAGTATCATATATTTTAATTCAAATTTTAAAGTCAACACTTTTATAAAATATATAGGTAGGATTAATTCAGCAGCATTTATAATCAAATGGATTTTTAGCAACTTTTGATATTTCATTTTCAGTCAAAAAAACTTAAAGACAAGACAATAACATGTACTATCCAGACACTTTGTAATTTCCATCTTTACATGGCTTATTATTTTACTCTATTTCTTTTAAAATATTTTCTCTATTTTCCTTTCTCCCTCAAGCCTATATATATTTTTAAATATATTCTAAACCATTTAGAGCTTTTTTGAATCTGTTTCTACTGTATATCTCTTATCTTTTTCTGTTTCTGACCACACCTTTGCTTGAATATGGTTGTTGACTCCACCGAGTTCCCTCTATTTCTTTCTGTTTCTTATCATACACCATACATTTAATCTGCCAGGGTGTGGCTAAGGATTAAAGACTTGGCTAGGATGGGTGGCTGGCTCTATAAACTTCTAGTTTAGCTTCATAGCCAAGGTACTAATAGGACCCACAATTCCCACTCTGGGGAATTTCATGGTCCATATAATCACCAAGTAAAGCACTGCCATCTGCTGCTCATTAATTCCATTTAAGTGTCTGGCAGCAGGGCCTCTTAAAAGACTCATAAGTATTTTGCCTCTAAGGCTAAATCAGGAATCCTCTCTTTGCCTCTAGAAAACAGAGCTGACCCAAGAAAACATTGCTGCTACTAAGAAGTAGTCTTTGACTCTGTTTCTTATTTGTCTATATAAACAAAAAGCTTAAGTATATTATTTAAAGCTTCTTACTTACATCTAGGCTCCTGAAAGACTTTAGGAACTGGTCATTTTGCAGCTTAAGTTGCATTCCAAAAGCCTGCCATTTTTAATTCAAACCCACACATCACTCCAGGGCATCTCTGAACCAAGGCTCCCATTAGAGACACAACTCAGAAGCTGTTTTTAGTTCTGATTGTGTGCTCTGTAATTCTTTAAATCTTTTTCCATCTTTATGTGTGTGTATGTCACCCATGTTGGGCTGTCATTTGTAATAATGAGTTTCTAGCCTTACCTTTCTGGCCTAGCTCTGAGGTTCTGACATTCTGTCCCACAGAAATGCCCAGACACTTGTATTAATTTTATGCTTATTACCCTATAGCTCTGGCATATTTCTAGCTAGATCTTGTTTTTAAACTAACGCATCCTGTTCAGCCATGTGGTGTTATAATATGGTCTTCTGGTCTTCAGCTACCAGAGGTCTAGACTTATAGTCCTGTTGTCCTAGACCTCTTAGCTGCCCACAGATGTTTAGGCTCTCTCAAAAATGATTGAGAGGCTTATATTAAGTTTATGCTGTTTGACCTATGGCTCAGGCACATTGTTTGCTAGTTTTAAAATCTTAATTTAATTTATTTTTATTAATCTACCTTGCCACATGGCCCTTGGCTCACCTGTGCTTTTTATATGTTGTTTTTTGAGTGGGCAGCTGGCTTGATCTGTCTGACTTTGCCCTTTTTAAAAATCTATGTTTTGATTTTTTTTCTTATGTTTCTTTAATAGTGCCTGTCATGGGCCAAAACAACTCTTATTTAAAATTAATATTTACTACATACAAAAAACATTCCCACATCATTGTGGCTTGGTACCTTTTCTCAGAGCAGCATTTAAACTTCTTTCCTCTGCATCTGCTGGTGTCTCATTGTGGTATCTCCATGTTGTCTCTCTGTTTTCTATCCAGCATCTCTATTTTGCTCCCTGTTCCCAGAGTTTTCTTAGTCTGGTAGCCCTGTACACACTTCTCATCTGCTTCTGTCCAATCAGTTTTTAATTAAACCAGTAGGAGAGACAAATATTTATAATGTACCAGAACATACTCCTACAGCATGACTTTCATTGTTTTATTTTGACAATGCTTCAATTTATGCTCATCTTTACCTCACATTGATCCTTATATAGATTATTTCTTGGCAGAGTTGTTAGTTTTTTCAGTGTTATTTTAATTTTACAATAGCAATTAAGTTTCTTTAACTATGGTATAAAAATTGTTTGGATCTGTTTGGCACATGCCTGCATTCAGCTCTTAGGTATATGCATTAGATATAGCTTCATGAATTTGAGGAAGCCTGAGCTACATTATGAGTTGCAGGCCTGTATTGATATGGTACAATTCTCTGTCTCAAAAAGTAAAATACAGACACTACAGAATAATCTTCTGTGTTTATGCTGTAAACCTAGAAACAGCTATTTACCAAGAAGTACAGATTTATTATAATGATAAATAGTGCTTGATAACATACAAGGACATTAGGTATAAGTTTCTTTTACATACTCAATAAATTTTTTTCATAAGACACACTTGAGACTTTACATTTTATTAAAATTAAACAGCTAATACTTATAATTAAAATTAAGTAAAATTATTTTAATTAGGGATGAATATTTTTATTATTAATATTAATATATTTACTTATTTATCTTCAAATAAATATTTTTAGAAAAACAAAACTAATATTACAAACTTATAGACAGTATAACTACTGAATGTTTTTTCTTTAATGAACTGTTTTGTTGCATTGATATTATATTACTTAAGTAAAATTTCGTTAAATAGTGTATTTTTGTTAAACCTAATCTTTATTGATTGTAAAATGCTTCATATTTTATATTTGAAATTAATTCTTGGAGAATTTCATACAATGCTCATACACTTACCTTTCCCCATAAATCTTTCCCCCAGATCTACTCCCCATTTCTAACCTACCCAAGAAATTGTAGGGTTTTGTTTTCATATTTTTCTTCTTATATGTGCATGTGTACATGACTGTATAATGTCCTGTGCTCATGTGGGCAGAAAAGGTATCAAATTCCTGGACTATGAACTGCCTGATATTTGTTCTGCTAAGTGAACTCAGTTCTGGAAAACCAAAAATTATCCTCAACTCTTGAGCCATCTCTGCATCACATGAACCTTGTAGTTTTTCAACTGATATAATTATATAGTGGTGTGCGTGTGTGTGTGTGTGTGTGTGTGTGTGTGTGTGTGTGTGCGCGCGCGCGCATGCACTCATGTACACAGACTGATGTATGTAGAACTATGTATGCATATATGTATAATAAGTATATGGGAGGTCATAGGACTCATCTGAAGGTAATCAGCTTAAATGGCATGTCTCACTTAGGCTGTCTGGCTAGTGATCCTCCGAGCTGGGAATTGACACATATAATATAAGGTTCATGTTTTTCATATGAGTTATGTAAGTTCAATTCAGGTAGTTGTGCTTCATTGGCCATCATCTCCTCGGTGCTAACCACTTTAGTTTTAATTATGTAAAACAGTTTTGATTCTCAAGTTAAATTATAGAATAAGTTAAATATAGTTTATAAACTTATTTATTGTTGCTGATAAAAAGTTTCATCATCTAAAATGCGTTATTAAATATGAAATCACACATGTATGTAGTTCATGTGTTACTGTTTTAGCATAAAATTATCATTCTTTAGAGACTGTTCGATACTTTATTTACATCACTTATCTCACATACATTAATCTCTGTCTTGTATATTTGGAGAAATGACTTGTTTTGTAGTTGTTTACTATTCCATAATTATAACTCAAACAAAGATTTTTACTGATTTATTTTAGTATTATTTTATCGTTTTTCATTTGCTAATTTATCATTTGATGTGATGGTACAATGTTTTTAGTCTCATGGCTGATAGTTCTGCACTTTTGGTAAGATAGTTCTTGGATAGAAGTCAAACTACATTACAGATTAGTTACATCTTATTTTTCTGCCACTGCCAAGAAGTTGCACTACTTTATGCTCTTATCAAGAGTATAATTAGCAGTTCTTCTTTCTCTATGGCTCCATCCTCATTTTGTATTATTAAATATTGAGATCATATATATTATAAGCCAGGACTAATATTTAGATATGATATTAGCATGCATGTATTTTAACATGAAAAAAATTACTAATTTTTCTTGTAAAGAGGATTTACATTTTACATATAAACTGTAACATTATATCCTTTGCACAATTATCCATTAGCTTGTTGAGCTCATAAAAGTTACTTATATGTATATAATGGCTGTTCTTTAAATAATAAAGATTTTACTCTAGGTATGTTATTTATTCTCTTATTTATCTTCACTTTTGGTAGTTTAGGCTAACATTAATATTAATTATGTGTATTGTTACCAGAAAGCATTGCTACATTTATAAATTTAAGATAGCAAATCAGTTTTAAAATATCTGTATAGTTTTAATCAGATTCATGTCTTTAGTCTAATTAGAAATTATTCTATGAAATTATGAATAGGTCCAATAACTCAGATTACATATTATTTCAATTAATACACCAATTTTTAAATAAAATCTTTATTTTACCACTGAGAAGATCAAAGTTAAATCTTTTGTTATGATTTAATATCTTTGTAAATTTTTGTACTATTTTTCCACTTGGGTAGGCATAATCCCATAACTCTTATTATCTTAATTTCCATTGTTATTCATTAACTCAGATTAAAATTATTCAGATATGTTGTGCTTGTTCCAAAGAATATGTGATGTTTAACTTTAGCCTGATTCTGTGACAAAAACTGGAAAGATAAAAAAAGTTAGCTGAATAAGTTATTTTTTAAAAAAAAAAAAACAACTTAGTTTCCTTTACTTCCATCACAACTGTTAGAATTATTTATTAGAATGAAAGAGGATGTGCACATTAGTATGCACACAAATATACATATTCACACATAAATATACACATTTCAATTGTCACTACAATGCTCAAAATGAAAATCTGCTAAGATCAGAATGTGCAATGTCCTTGGCATATGGTGCAAAATATCAAAGTTTGAAAACTCTTTACTATGTTAACATAAAGCAATCTTAGTATGCATGTTATGATACATTAAATGTTAACTGAGTAGTGAATATGCAACATATTTATATTGTCTTATGTATCTATACTATTTAATTACTTCTCATAATAACTATATGTAATACATATAATGATCTTTTATTAATGTGAGAACCAAGCATTACAAAAGGAATGTAAGTACCCATGCTCATGTATATTAAGGCTTAAGTGGATTTGAGCATATTTTAACTTTAAAATATAAATAAAAAAATATGTGATATACTTTGTGCCAACATTGCTGGAGGCTGGAACAGTCTTAATTCTTTTTACTGCTTTACAACCAGTTGATGAATCACAGGTATGCAAATAACTTGAAGGCACACAATATTAGAAAGTTAAGTCTTCTTAACACACCTGATAATAAACTAATAGATTATGGTTTGTTATAGTAGTAGAGCATGTATAATAAATGGTTACCCAGTAGGAATATCATTTCTGAAATGCTGTAGTTGGCATAGAAACCTTCATGACTGAACACATTAATTTTAGTAAGGTGCTTAGTAATTCTTTTTTGAAAATTTCAAACATTTTTTGGAAAAAATAACCAAATAAAATTTTTAAATGCAAAACAGTCAGATTCTGTTTATTATTTCAAACTCTAAAGTATCCAGAAACTCTTATTTGAACACAACATAATTTCTCCAAACATTCTAAAATTAGTGGTGGTATTTTGAATTATTGTTATTAATTTGTAAACTAAAAATATTAAGTATGATCACATAGTATAATTTCAGGCCATACTGAGAACCTTCTTTATTAATTATTAGATGAGGTAAAACTGAAAAATTAATATTATAATAAGGTTTGCTGAATAATAACTTCTCTCATTATCTCAATCCCATAACTACAAAAGACCTAAGGCTTTACCCGAATGTTTAAATTCCATCGTCTCAGACGTCTCATTGCAGTTTTCATCTCTGTGTTCCTCAGTGTGAATATAATGGGGTTCAAGAGAGGAGTGACCACAGAATAAAACACAGCCAGGAATTTGTCTAATGACTTGATAGGAAAGGGCCAGGCATAAATGAAGATACAAGGTCCAAAAAACAAAAGAACTACTGTGATGTGAGCACTCAGTGTGGACAGGGCCTTAGAGGATCTCTCAGAAGGGCGGCACTGAATGGTCATTAGAATGATAGTGTAGGAGATCATTAGGAGAACAAAAGAACACACTGTGAGTACGCCACTGTTGGCAATGACCATGATGTCTAATCTGTAAGTGTCTGCACAGGCAAGTTTGATTACTCTAGGAAGGTCACAATAAAAGCTGTCCACCTTATTGGGACCACAAAAGGGCAAGTTCACTGCAAAGGCCAATTGGCTCACTGAGTGTAGGAAGCCGATTCCCCATGCAGCAGTCACAATGCCCACACAGACATTGCCACACATAATTGTAGTATAGCGTAGGGGCTTACAAATTGCTACATATCTGTCAAAGGCCATGGCTATGAGGATTACCAGCTCACTTCCACCAAAGAAGTGAAGAAGAAATATCTGTGCAAAGCAGCCCCTGACAGAGATGACTTTGTGCTTGTAGAAAAAGTCAGCAATCATCTTTGGAGCTGTGACAGAGGACAAAGACAGATCTATGAATGAAAGGTTGGCTAACAGGAAGTACATAGGAGAGTGGAGGTGGGAATCAGAAGTCACTGTTATGACAATAAGAAGGTTGCCAAACACAATTCCTACATAGAAAACAAAAAAGAATGCAAACAAAAAGATCTGGAGTTCTTGAGAATCAGAGAGTCCAATAAAAATAAATTCAGTCACCACAGAGTGATTTGTCTCTCTTGATGATGCATTCCAGAAGATAGTCTCTGCACTTGCCTTGGAAAAGACAACAAAAAGGAAATCATTTTATATGCAAATTCTACTCTGGCTCACACATTAAGAACTTCTACACACAAGCTTAGGAACTAAAAAGTTCTAAATCATAATTTATATTACAATGCATTCTTGCTTGTCTTGTTCTTCAGGTAGTCAAGGCTCCGTGTCTCAATGGTTCTAGGCTCCATCCTCCTACAAGGCCTCTGCCTATGCTTCTGCTCTCTCTCTGTACTCTTATTCTAGACTGGCTGCCTTCTCTTCTGAAAGTCAAAACACTGCTTTAAGCAGAACATTCTTACCATTTTTTATGTTAAACTTCTTATTATTAAAACTATGTCAAAATAAGACAAAACTTGGAAAATATAAAGAACAAAAATAAGTAAAATATATCATTAAAAATATGTGACACACAGACATGTATAAAATAAGAGATTGATATGGCGAGGAGTGCTTTATGGGAGATATGAACATATAAGGATTATATTTCTTAAATTTCTTGGGATAATGTTGTTATTTATTATTTGTTTGGAAATTTGTTTCACCACAACATATTTTGCTTAGAATTTATATTTATCTCTGTATTATTACAGATCTTTCTTAACCCCTATCCAGTTAAGAATCAAATTGCTTTTGACAAAGTCTTATGTAACTTAGTAACTATGTTGTGCAAATGGGACATATGTAATCATAATTAATCATAAAATAAATCAGGAAACTTATCAGTTTGTGTCTTCTTTATCCTGTAAAATAAAATCATCCTAGCACTGACAAAACTCAAGGACAAGCTACTGTTGTGAGACACAGTATGGTGTAATTAGCTCCTTAAAGCTTCTCTTTAAAATAATACTATGTAAATTGAAATTATTTTGAATATCATTTGTTTCAAAAGTTGAAACATTTGGTTCCATTGATAGAAAAGCAAAAATTCAAGGTCATATCTATATGAGAAATATGCTGTGGATGAAGATGGTTCAAAGGGTCTCATGAGCACAAAATTTAAATTTATCATAGTAGAAAATAAGAATTTAACAATGTTATTTTTCAGGAAAAGGGAATTTTGACATTCGCTATGGCTCACACCTTCATAATTTATGTTGCTAAAAGGAAAATGTTAAAACGTAATGTTCATCTAGGATACTTCCAGTGCAGCCTCCTCCATGTTCCTTTAGGACTCTTAAAAAGACTCAATAAGATTTAAAAGAATGTTATATAATCTTATATAATTTACATTTACTGAAGAGGTTCCCTTGCATCTTACATATGGATTATATTATGATAGCCAAGGGCCAAGTATGGTTGAAAAGAAAACACTTCTATCGTATTAACATGGATTTCATTGAAACGTGATTTTTATAAACAACTTTTATCTTGACTTTTTCTTTCTTTTTAAAGATAACATCTTTATGTCGATGGGAATGGGAATTAGAACTTTGGATTTAGCACAAATTCACTGGTTGATCCTGGGTGTGTTAAAAATCTTTTAGGCCTTCATTTTTCTGTTTTCAAAGTGATACAAAACAACCAATGATTTCCTCAGTTTCTATAGTTCTCATAATATATTTTTCAACATATATGTAAAAGAAATGTCAAAAATTAGGTTTCAAAGGGAATACATAAAAATAAATAAACAACAGCATAAAATCACACACACACATTCAGAGAAAGATAGAGACAAGTAGGAGAGAGCGAGCGAGCGAGAGAGAGACTAGATTTTGAGGGATATGAGAATTGAATAAACCTCTAAAAAGGGAATAGGGTATAAGTTAACTAAGGAAAATAAGTTTTAGGAAGCAATAATTATTGGTACTAGAACACTCCTAACAAGAATTACATTTTTAATATCAAATTATGTTAATCATTGTAAATATTTAAGGTAAATCTGCAGAATTTTTCATCTGTTTTCTTAATATATAAGCTGAAATGAATTCTACAAATAAATTTCTACTGAAAGAAGCATTAAACTCCCAATCAAATTTTAACCTACAGTTGCTTATACTGATAATTTTCAATTTTGTCATTCCACTTACCTCTTTTATAGCTAGAAAAGACAACAGTAATTTTAAGAGAAAGAACAGTACCAAGTCTCTCATACACATTATTTCAAAGTACTAACATTTCTGGGAGATTGGATTTTATGTGAATTTTCCTCATGAGCAAATTGTTTGGCATGATAAGCATCATGCATTAATCAGAAGTCCTTGGAGGATACAAAAACAGCCCAAGTTTGACTGGGGATAGTGACTCTTAAAGTGTCACAGGCTTTCCATGGCCATTGGAGGAAATATAATCAATACCTGACTTCAGTGACATTGCCACAGTTACTTGTGTTGTTAGATAATATTGCCAACTTAATCTACATGTGATTGCTAAAAGAAAAATTAATACAATTTATAAAATAAAATCTAGATAAATTAATCAGGCAGTGAATGGTAATATTTATATTTTCAAGAAGAGAATAGCTTCAGACACTGATATCTAGTATGGGGAAGGCATATAAAAGTCTCAATAGTTATAGGTTTATTTTATCTTGCAGCTTTAATTAGCATACTGACATTAAAATGAGCTGAGATATGTAACAACTGAGGTTTCTAAATTCTAACTTCAGAAAACATTTTTCTGAAATAATTTAAATTGTATGTGTCTTTTTGTAAATCATAAATTTTTTTAAGGAAGGCAGAGCAACAAATTGTGCTTCTATAAAAGAGGGAGATACAAAATTATTTCATGTTTCAAAGTACTGCAGTCTATGTTTAAAATGACAATATACATTATGCATTGCAAGGTGGAAAGAACACATATAAGCTCTTTATAGTGTTGCTTTTTAAAACTTTTTTATCTTAAAGTACACAAGAATATTTTCTCTTCAATTTACATATTTATTGCTTTACATAAACTAATACTTTATTTATTGGATTCACATAGTTTTCATAGAGATATCTATTAATATTCAGTATTGTCTCATCTACAAAATGATGCTGATAAAGTTACATTGCACAGATGTATGTACATTTTGAGAACCAAAATAACAAAAAGTTTGTATAGTAATTGCTGATAATTACCATTAAGGAAACGCTGATTAAATGATATGTTTCATTTTTGTCATAAGAAGACTATCGCAACTCCATCTCAGGTGAAATTGTATAGAAAATTAAGTATACCTCCTAGTTTTCTAAAGTCAATAAAGATAAATGTTTGTATTTCTTACAGGCAAAGGTCCAATTTATACCTACTAATGTGACTACCATTACAGAGCACACTAAACCTCATCAGTCATATGACCAAGATTAAACCCTCATCAGTCATATGACCAAGATTTGACAGATTTGCCAAGTGTTAGGGAATTATATTCAGAATAAATTTAGGTTTGTTTCTTTTTTGTTGTCCTGTTCATATTTCACATTTTATAGCAGATGTCTCCTAACTACACAAAATCAAACCACTTGTGCTACCAATGCTGACATTACACACAGGAGGCTTTACTTGTCTCTCCATTTCCACAAATATGCAATATTCAATAACATCCTTTTTTAACTAAGCATTTTTAAAATTAATTTTGAATACCAACCACAGATCCCTACTCCATCCTTCCTCATCCACCACTCCTGGATCCTACCCATTGGTGCTCTCCACAAGTCTCCCATAGGGAGTCAACAGAGCCTGGTGCGTTTAGTTGCGGCAGGAACAAATCCCTTGCCCCTGCATCAAGGCTGTGCAAGGAGTCCAAACATATGTAATGGGTTCCAAAAAGGCAGTTCATGTACCAAAGATAGAACCTGATCCCCTGGCAGAACTTGGTCCCTCAGGCAGACCAATCTGCACAACTGTCTCCCATGTGTAGGGGGCCTGGTCCTATCCCATGCAGGCTCCACAGCTGTCAGTCTAAAGTTCATGAGTTTCTTTTGTTTTAATGCCTATGCACATTACTCATATAGGGTAACTACAGTTATTTATTTATTTATCATAAAAAATTCATTTTTATCTATTTATCCCCTGCCCCCTCCATTCCTTATTCCAAATCCCTCCCAGTCAGCCTCAGCCTCCCCCCTCTGCATCACCCCATTCCCTCCCCAAAAAGGGCAAGAAGTATCAAGGTGGGTCAGCTCAGTGTGGTACATCTAGGTCAGGCAAGTCCAATTCCCTTATCTCAAAGTCAAGGCTGGGTCAGGTGTTCCTCTGCAGGGAATGAGCTCCAAGGTGTCAGTGTGGGGGGATTATGTTGTTCCATTGTAAATAATTGCTTATGCCTATGAGTTCAATAAAAGTGCTGATTGGCCAAAGGCAGACAGGAAGTGTGGGTGGGGCTACCAGACTGAAAAGATTCTAGGAATAGGCAGAACAGAGCAGAATGCCAGAGAGAAGCCAGAAGAAACAGAGGACAACTATTCTGCTCTGAGAAAAGGTACCAAGCCGCATGGCTGAACAAGATAAGAATCATGGGTTAGATTAAGGGTAAAGAGTTAGCAAGTTATATGCCTGGGCCTTAGGCTGATCAGGCTAAAACTATTGTAAGCATCTGTGTGCCTCTGCGGGTCTGCGGGTCTAAACCTTGAGGCTAGGCCCCAAAGTTCAGGGTAGAAACCTTGTACTACATGTCAGCCCATGCACACAGGAACACAGTCTGATCCCACCTCGTAAGGCTCCATATACTGCTCATGCCAGTCGACAGTTGCCTACCCTTGGAGGTCCTACTAGCTATTCTTGATTCAGTGAGCCCTTCCTCACCCCAGAGCTCCAGCTAGCCATCACTGTGGGATTTTTCCTCATAATCCCTATCCCCTAACTCATACAGACTTTCCTGCTTGCTCTCAGATTGACCAGGAGCTTGGCCCAGTGCTCAGCCATGAATCTCTGCCCCCACCTCTATTCATTGTTGGATGTAGGTTCTGTGATGACACTTAGGATAGTTATTCATTTGATTCTAGGTGAAGTCCTGTTTAGGCACCCCCTCTACTATTGTTTGGTGACTTGGTGAGGGACATTCTGTGAGTTCTTGGATGTTTCCCTAGCACCCAGTCTCTTTTTTAGCCCACATTGGCTTCCTATAACAAGATATCCATCTCTTTCTATCTCCCTCTTTGCTCCTCTCACTTAACCATCTCCTTCTTTCAAGATTTGGCCCCAGCTCTTCTTGGTTGCAACCTGTTACCAAGTTCATGAGTATCTATGAGCTCAGTTCAGTTGTCTCTATAGATTTTCTTATGATTATCTTGACACACACATACCCTTTCTCATAGAATCCCTCTTCCCTCTCTTCATCTGGACTCCTGGAGCCTGGCCTGATGATTGGCTGTGGATCTCTTCATTAACTTCTCTCAGGTATTAGATGAGGGCTCTATGATGACAGATAAGTTATTCACCAATCTGATTATTGGGGTTACCTAGTTCAGGCATTCTTTCCACTATTTCTAGTAGCATAAGCTGGGGTCATTCTTGTACATTACTTGGAATTTCTCTAGCAACATGTTTGTTCCTAACCTCATAATGCTTCCCTATATCAAGATATCTCTTTAATTGCTCTCCCACCTGTTGCATGAATAAAGGAAACTGAGGGCCAGATCTATGGGAAAGGCAGAGATATTAGAGAGAGTAACACCATCATACCCAGCTGTCTTCCAGATTCCTCAGTCGCACTCTTCCGGCTTTCTCCTCTGCCTTTCTATGCCTGTCTTAAATACTTTCTTTGCTCAGTTAAGGCATGGCACCACCACTGCCTGCCTGGGAGCCTGGACTAAGATGACCTCAAACTCATATTGGATTAAGGGCATAGGTCACCACACCCAGGATATTCCTTGTGCTGGGATTAAAGGTATGAGCTACCACTGTCTGATCTTCTGACTGTGGGTAGATCTGTCTGATATCTCCAAATGTTTTTATTATATTTGAAAATATCCTCACATATCCCCTTTTGTGTCAAATTTTAAAAATAAGGTTATAGCTAACATAAGGAAAACCATATAAAATAGGTACAATAATTATGTACAATATATACAAACAATAAATGAGTAATACTCAGTCCATTAGCAATTGACAATTAAAAGAAAATATTTTATTAATTATCCTATTTTGATGAATCCAAAGGCTTATACCTAATTTCTTTCTTTCTAAACTCGTATTACTAACTAAAAACTATTATTTTGATGTCTCTTAAACTTAGACACTTTAACTTCAAAGTTTCTTTTTTAAAACTGTCACTAGAAAACTATAACTCTTTTATCTTCAACTACCTCAGAGACCCAATAAGGAAATAATATTTACCCAAGTAAACAGGAAGTGCAAGCAACTTCCAAAATCTAGAAATGACAGAGATGACACCTATCTTCCTGGACAATCACCCAAAGTTCTTTTATAAAGTTGGAGCATCCATCTTCAGCCTACAGGCCCATAGTCTCTTTTCATTTAAGTGAAGCAGAAAATCTGCTCTGCCCATTCTGGTGGAGTTCATCAGTCACTTCTCCTTGTGTCCTGAAGAACATCTGACACCTTTTTTTCTGAAAAGCAGGAATCTGAATGACCATCTCACCTTGTTCTGTCAAAGTTCAGAGGTCATTTTCCTAGGGAACCAGAATGTCCATTTTTAACAGCATACTCTCAAGCAGTCAATACAAGAACAATTTTTTGACCAATGCTTAACTGTTGTCACAAAGAAAATAGACTCCATATGGAGTTTCTTCAATGCCTACTTTTCTCTTGAAGTAGATTAGTGCTGCCAGGAACAGACCTGTCTCATTCTCCAGAAAGTCTAAGTTTTTAAAATATTTTAAGTGCCATATTCTATGGATCTATCTTTGAAATGTTTGAAGACAACCTGTTCATCTAAAATATATTTCTTTGATATTGAAAACACATTTAATATGATTATGTTTGAATGTAATGCCTAACTACTGACTTGCATTACTTTATATTCTAATTGGTAATAAAAACTTTCATGGGCTAGTAATTTGTATTGCATTGTTAGATGAACTGAATAAGCATAATGCCTTGAATAAGCATAGAGATATTTGTACAGTACACAATTAATCTTAATATACACAATTTGTATACAATATACAAAAATCCAATCCAATGTAAAATATTTAAAGCTAGTAAATTCTTTCAAAAGAAGATTCAATAATATATCCTTATATCCTATGTATCTGTATCACCTTTTCTTTCTATTTATGAAACACAAATCTTGAATCTAATTGTTCTTGTTTAACTTTTTCTAACCATAACCATTAACAATTTTTAACTAATTAACCAAATCAATGACAATCATACATAGCCCATTGAATGACCAAAAACAACCCATACCACCTCTTGGGAATGTGGACACCATGTTCTTAAATTTACTTCCTGCTGTTTGGGGGCGACGACATCTTTTGGGGATCCTGAAAAGAAAAGTTTTGTTAAATGTCAAGTCCTGAAATAGGTAGCTGTGTCATTTGTTGTCCAG
The DNA here is from genome assembly GCA_033318265.1 of Phyllotis vaccarum. Taxonomy (NCBI): domain Eukaryota; kingdom Metazoa; phylum Chordata; class Mammalia; order Rodentia; family Cricetidae; genus Phyllotis; species Phyllotis vaccarum. The sequence goes on along the minus strand of JARWLC010000001.1, from coordinate 139,986,599 downwards.
TCTTTACATAACAGGAAAGTACGTGGCTTGTCTCAAGTCCTGGCTATAGTAGTCTGTGAAGCTAGTTCATCTCGGCAATTGTCCTGAGCAGTTTGTAGCCCAAATCTGATCTTTGATTGGTGTTTGTCACCCTAGTGGCTTTATCAGAGTTTGTGTGGAATCATTGTTGTGGGGCCCCATCTTGCTTTTGGATACTTCAAGTTTGTAATTAGGAATTGTCATGGGACACTGCCGTAAATGGATAAGGGACTAAAACCCAACACAATGCACAGGAAGCTAAATATAAACTATTTATTCAGCATAGGATTAATAAAAATAGAATAGTCCCTTATTTTTGTTATTCTTCTGTTCCATATCAGGTGGCTCTTCTGATATGATACAGAGATTGTGTATTTTCTTTTAACAAATATACTTGAGTTTAAAGAAGGAGAGAGCCACACTCCAACTTTAAAGCCAGCTTTAAATTATAATTTAACTTGGACTTCAATTTATAAAAAAATTGTAGAGGTTTAGCAATGAGAGACTTTACCCTATGAAGTATACTGATACCAATTGTTATGATTTTTTTGGCTTGTAAATTTATTTGGATAGCCTCCCTTTTGCTTTAGATGTCTAGATGTCAAAGGTCTTTTCACTTCTTGAAAATGTATATTTCCAGTCTTCTGTAAGACAAAAACAAAACCTGTCCCCACCCTTTGTTTTTTCTTACAACTTAAAGAATTGAAATATGGGTGGATGAGCGATCAATTCTTATTTTCATGAAGTATCTCTGGTTCAAATTGAGTTTTTATTAATTTTTATGGTATCCATAACTTCTCTTCACCTGTGGAAACTAAAGCAAAACCTCTTCCCCAACATAACACATATCCTGGCCTCCATTCAGAGGTTAGTACATCTTGAAGTAAACAGGCTGATTTAGTTCAGCTATTTTTTTCTATAGTCCAATGCCTTTCAGCAGCTGTTGTTCCTTTCTCATTAGCATTGAGAAAATTCAAATTTAATAAAGCATTATGTAGTCTATATCTGGGGGTCTTTGTTATTCCTTTCTGTTTATTTAGCATATCCTTTAGAGTTCTATTTGATCTCTCTATGACTTCTTGCCCTGCAGGTTTATGTGGTATTCCTGTAATATGCTTTACATTATAATAAGCAATGAAATGTTTCGTTTTATAAGAGACATGTGCTGAAGCATCATCAGTCTTAATTTGTACAGGTATTTCCAGGATGGCCATAACATTTAGCAAATGTGTGATTTCAGAATCAGCCTTTTCTGAACTCAAAGCAGTTGCCCATTGAAATCCTTAAAATGTACCTATTGTATGATGGAAATATCTTAATTTTCCAAATTCTGTAAAATGAAATATATCCATCTGCTGGATTTCATTTCTATGTATCCTTTTAGGATTACTTCCTGCCGGCAATGGAGTTTGGTTATAGAAAGAACAGGTTACAATTTCTTTGGCTTGTTGCCAAGTGATAGAGAAATGTTTTTTTTTTTTAATTCTTTGCTATTGATGTGATGCTTTTTATGGAATTCTGAGGCCTTTAATACATTTCCTATTAATAATTTATCAATTTCATAATTACTTTGTGCTAAAGGACTTGGCACACCTGTATGGGATTGAATATATTATATAGAAGGGATGCTTTCTAGTCCTTATTGTTTCTTGTATCTGAATAAAAAACAAAGTTAATTCTGACTCATCATTAATAAAATCAGCTATTTCAATGTGAAGAATAACTCTTTCTGCATACTGAGAGTCAGTGACTATGTTAAGAGGTTTGGTATAATACATTAATACCATCCCAATAGCATATATTTCTGACTTTTGAACAGAATTATAAGAGCTTTGAGCCACTTTATTTCTATGTTCTGATTTATAACATGCCTTCCTGATTTGTTTGCATCATTGTAAAATGTAGGGGCTCCAGAAATTGGTTTATCTTGTACAATACAAGGAAGGATCCAGTTAGTTTTCTTTAGAAATTCAATTCCTGCTTTGAGAATATTTGTTGCTAATATCTCCCAAAAAATTACTGCCAGCTCTTTGCCAAAGTTCACTTTCTACCCATAATTGGTCAATTTCTTCATTAGTTAAAGGTACAACAATTTCTGCTGGGCCTATTCTTGTCAATTGACGAAGTCTTAATTTTCCTTTAAAAACAAATTCAGAAATCATTTTCACGTATGTCTTTAATTTCTTACTCAGTTTATGTGGAAGAAAAATCCATCCTAGTACAATACTCCTTTTGCATTAAAATTATTGTAGGAGAATGCTTAGAGGGAAAGATAACTAGAGTGCAACTAAGGTCTGGATCCACATGATCCATATGTGCATCTTGTAATTTCTTTTCCACCAAAGCCAATTCTCTCTCAGCTTCAGGTGACAATTCTCTCAGACTATTTAAGTCCTTGTCACCATTTAAGGTTTTGAACAAATTATCGAGTTCATCATTTTTAATTCCAGTAGAGGGTCATAAATTGGCAATGTCTCCCAATAGTCTTTGAAAATCATTACGTGTCTTCAGTCTATCTCTCCTAATTTGTACCTTTGGGGTCTAAATTTTTGTTGGCCTATTTTGTAGCCTAAATAATTAATGGAACCCCTTTTTGTATTTTTTTCTGGGGCAATCTGTAATCCCCAAGCAGGCAAAATTCTTTTCACTTCTTCAAAACATTTTTCTAAGGTATTGATATTTGAATTGGCCAACAAGATGTCAGCCATGTAATGATAAATTATAGATTGTGGGAATTTGTTACATATTTATTCTACTGGCTTTTGTAAAAAAATACTGGCACAGAGTGAGGCTATTCAGCATTCCTTGAGGGAGGACCTTCCACTGGTATCTCTTTACAGGCTGAGAATTGTTATAAGTGGGCACTGTAAAGGCGAATTTTTCTTTGTCTTATTCTAGTAAAAGTATTGCAAAGAAATTGTCTTTTAAATCAATAACTATAATAGGCCATTCTTTAGGTAACAGAGAAGGCAAAGGAATCCCAGACTGTAGAGAGCCCATTGTCTGGATCACCTTGCTTATTGCCCTGCCCTTAGGTCTGTTACCATTCTCCACTTTCCAGATACAGGAAATTCCAAGGGCTGGTTGATTCTTCTATATGCTGAACATTTAGCTGCTCTTATACTAGCTGCTCTAAGACCTGAAATTTTGCTTTTCTTAGAGACCACTGATGAACCCATATAGGCTTTTCTGTTAGGCATTTTAGAGGTGGAGCTGTGGGTGTTTTTGAAAGATCATCAACTGTTTTGCCTTGTTTCTCTATAACCTGAATTGTATGTGACTATTTCTCATAATACCTTATAATTTTTTTTGGAACAATGTGCTAGTTTATGGCTTATTCCTGTGTTTGGAGGAATATTAATCTCTGTGTTCCACTGTTGTAGTAAATCTTGTCCCCATAAATTTACAGCAATGTCAGACACATATGGTTTTAATATTCCCCTTTGTCCTTCTGGTCCTATACACTCAAGCCATCTTGCACTCTGTTTTACCTGGAATATCGATCCAATACCCAAAAACTAAATATTTACCTCCTGAAGGGGCCAACTTGGATGCCATGACTCTGGTAAAATCATTGATACAACCGTGCCTATGTCCAATATGCCTTCAGTAATAACATCATTTATTTGTGCTTTTAATTTTGGCCTTTGTTCATTGATAGACGCTTGTCATAATATTCATTTTATAATTTTTCTCAATTTTTTTTTGTAGATTTTCTATCATTTAGTGTAGCATGTCTTTTTAAAATAAGTTTTAATTTTTTAAATTGTTCTGGGAAGGTGTTTCCTCCACAATGGCAGGGTAAGATTGGTTTGGATTTGATATGGGGGCTTTTGAAAGCCCCCTTGGGCATTGCCTGAGGGCAGAAAGTTATTTTATATGGGGGTTTTTGAAAAGCCCCATTGGGGTGTTTCCCAAGGGCAGAAAGTTACCTTGCCTGTCCTTTGTTGATCTGCACTCATTAGTACAATGTCTTCCTTTTCCACACCTTCTGCATACTCCAGAAGGGAGGGACAACCTTGTGGGATTTTTCCTAACAAAAGCATTGTTTCTGGGATTACCTTATTTACAATCTCTTTTTATGTGACCTTGCCTTCCACAATTGTAACATTTAACATTTTGAATTTTTCCTTACACCTCTAGAAATAAGCTCTCTTACCCAGTTATCATCACTGTCATAGACTCTAGATTAATTGTCTCATGAACCAAATCCTCCAAAGATGCTGACCTTGCTTTTAAAGGTCTAAGTATTTTTCTACATTGTGCATTAGCATTCTGAAAAGCTAGTGATTCAATTATTATTTGCCTGGCTTCTTAGCCTGGTACCATTCTGTTTACTTCTGCAATTAACCTGTAAAAAAAAAGTCTGTAAAAGTTTCTTTTGGGCTTTCAATTACTTTCAAGAATGATTCAGTTTTCTTTCCTATTTCTTCAATCCAGTCCCAGGCATTTAAAGCTGCCATGCAACATAAATATAGAGTATGTTCATTGCATAAAGACTGCCTTTCAATATCAGCATAATCTCCCTTCCTAAGAAGTTGGTCTTGAGAGACTTCTATGCCTCTGGCACTGCTTTTTTATTCTATTGTTTTAGCCTCCTCCCTCCATCATGATTTCCATTGTATAAGCATTCCTTCCTCTAACACAGCTGTAACCATATCTACCTAGTCTTTAGGAGTAACCCAGTTACAGTATGACCAGTTATTCAACATTTTTTTTTTACAAATGGTGAATGCATCTCATATGTTACAATTGCTTCCTATACTCTCTGTAATTCTATTATTTCTACGGGAGCCCAACTAGCTTCTCTATCATCTTTATGATTCTTCCTTTTTTTAAAAGGTTACTGGGTATATTAATGTTGCCTGTTTTTGTCTAGTTTTAGATGACCTTGCTGAAATTGGTTCTTTATATTCTTCTGTTTGAATTTGAACATCTTTGTGTTCTCTCTCAACAGGCTTTTTAAAGAACTTTTTCTTTGGATTTACATTAATTGACTTTTTGACTGATAAAATAGAAATAAAACAAAAATTATTCAAAGTAAATAATATGATAGACATGGTGATAGTCCCAGACATTTATGTTTTCATTCACTGGTTTTAATACAAAATCATCAAGCAAAAGATCACAGAAGGACAAAGCACCCTCTATTACTTTAAACAAACTCCCTCTTTACAAAAATTGATCTACTCGCCAATTGTTGTCTGTTGATGATTCAATTAATTGTGAAGTATGACAGCTACCTAATGTGATAGCAGCCCCATGAGGGGGTCCATAGAGAAAAAAGAAAACCCAGAAAGAGGCCACTGTCTGAAAGACTTACCCAGATGAAAATGGAATGGAAACACATGTGGCCGGTCTGCCTAAGATTGGAGGCTAACTCTGAACAGAAAGCCTGGCCAGTCAGTAATTACTCCTCTGGTCACATGTTGTTCTGGCTAACAAGTGTGGTTTTTGGGTAGAGAGGGGAGAAATTCGTGCCCCAAAGTTGGATACCAAGTGTTGCAGGAATAAAGGAAACTCAGGGCCAGATCTCTGGGAAAGGCAGAGATATTATAGAGAGTAAACACTGCAGTCAGATCTCACCCAGCTGAGATCCTGGCTTCTTTCTCCTCCTCTGTCTTTCTTTGCCTGCCTTAAAAACTTTCTTTGGTCAGTCAAGGCATGACATCACCTTTGTCTGTCTGGGAGCCTGGAACTCCTTCTGTAAACTAAGATGACCTCAAATTTAAATTGGATTAAGAGCTTAGGTCACGCACCCAGGATATACCCTGTGCTGGGATTAAAGGTGTGAGTTACCACTGTCTTATCCTCCTAGATTGACTGTGGGTAGATCTCTCTGATATCTCTGAATGTTTTTATTATATTTGAAAATATCCCTACACTCACCCCATATTTCACCCAGCTCAATAATCCCATTCCCTCATATTCTCATTCGCCATTCTTTCCTCTCTATTGTTTCTTTTGCCTCTAGTTTATCCAGGAGATCTAGTCAATTTTCCCTTCCCAGAGTGATTCATGCATCACTCTTAGAGTCTTGCTTTTTAGCTAACTTCTCTTGAGCTGTGGGTTGTAGCCTGGTTATCTTTTTCTTTAAAACTAGTATCCACTTAAGAGTAAGTAAATAATGTTTTTGTCTTTCTGAATCTGGGTTATATAACCCATGTTGATATTTTCTACTAACATTCATTTGCCTACAAATTTCATGATGTCACTATTTTTTATAGCTGAGTAATAATACTCCATTGTGTATATGCAACACATTTTCTTCATTCTTCAGTTGAGGGGCTTCTAGGTTATTTCCAGGTACTGACTATTAAGAATAATGCTGCTATAAACATAGTTGAGAACGTGTTCTTGTGATATGATTGTGCATCCCAAGAGTGGTATCCATGGATATTGAGGCAGATTGATTCCTAAATTTCTAAAAACTCACAATACTGATTTCTAAAGTGGCTGTACAAGTTTGCACTCCTATTAACAGTAGAGGAGTTTTCTTGCTCTATGTCCTCCCCAACATAATCTGTCATCAGCATTTTTGATTTTAAACATTTTGACAGCTGTAAGATGGAATCTCAGAGTCATTTTTATTTCAATTTTCCTGATGACAAGGATGTTGATCAATTCATTAAATGTCTTTTATCCATTTTGTATTGACATAAAAAGCTACATGTGGACCAATGGAACTGAACTGAATACCCTGGCATTAATCCATATATCTATGAGCTTGAATTTTGACAAAGAAGCCAAAATTATTCAATAGAAAAAAGAAAGCATCTTCAGTCAATGGTGCTGATATAATTGGATTCCAACATGGTGAAGATGGCAAATAGATTTACATCTCTCCTCCTGTTCAAAACTCATGTTCAAGTGGATCAAAGACCTCAACATAAATCCAGTTGCATTAAACCTAATAGAAGAAAAAATGAGAAGTATCCTTGAATGCATTGGCACAGGTGACCACTTCCTAAATATAACATTAGTAGCACAGACGCTGAGAGAAACAATCAATAAATGGGACCTCCTGAAACTGAGAACCTTCTGTAAGGCCAAGACAAAATAAATAAGACAAAATGAAGCCTACAGAATGGGAAAAGTTCTTCACTAACCCCACATTTGACAGAGGGATGATCTCCAAAATATATATAAAAATCTCAAGAAACTAGATATAAAGATACAAAATGACCCAGTCAATAAAACTCTTAACAAAGAAATCCCTAAGTGATTTCTAAGATAATTATTTCTAGGTCCTCATTTTGGTCAGAAAACAAACAGGTAAATTTTGCCCATGGGACAAGTTCAGGAAATGAATATAGGTCAAGCATAGGAGAAGATTGTCTCTACACAACAAGAATAACTTCATAAGCACACATCTGATTGGAAAAAGATATGACTCTAAAGGAAATAGTGAGTTTGATCAGTCATAACTCTAATATTCTGTAAGTTAATTACTTTAATATTTCTAGTTATTTCTTTTTACCAATACTCACTTTGCTTTGGTTAAATCATTTATTTTACTTTTGTCATTTTTAGAGTCTAATTAATGTGTTTTTCTCAAATCTCCTATTCCATGTATGCTCATGTCCACATCTGAAAATCATCATTCTTTTCTGATAATCTGTAAGAGTAGTATCCTGCTAATATTGTACAATTATTATCCTTAACCAGATAAATTCTTTTTAATCCAGAGTTCATAGTAGATAAGATAATATACAGAATAGAAATGGAAGTAAAAATGAAGAAAGTTATGTGATTATTGTGGAAATAAGGTCAATATATTCTGCCAACTAGTATCTGTTAGAAGAAAGATTAGTCTTTTCCAGGGATGTGTTTTCTATTCATTGTTAAATGAAGAATAGTCAGCTGTGAAACCATATGCAGCTCAAAAATGAAATCAAAAAATGGAATTTATATGCATTTGTGCATACACGTGCATACATATACCAATATTTGTTGTAATATGAATAAAAGAAAAGGGCTAGTTATTTGCAGGGTTACATGGGAATAGTATATGAAGATGGTAATTTGGAGTGGTTTGAGGAAGAAAGAGGAGGGGTAAAGCATACTATTGTATTTTAATTAAAACACTTAAATAGTAAAATATACATACAACAAAACACAAAATACAACAAATAAAAAACAAGTAACATAAAATAGAAGCAATTATCCTGATAGCAAAGTAAAGTATTAAAAACTACTAAAGTACCACACTTCACTCATCAGTTTCTATCAAATGACATCTCATAAACTATGCAATTATGACTACAGCTATAATAATTACATAAATGTAAATACTGTGACTAAAACAAAGTTTAGCCCGTTGAGAGAAGGGCAATCAATACAGAAAAATTAAAAAGTAGAAGAAAGTTATTAATTTGCGTTAAACTCATTAGTTATTCCATTCATTTTTGTTCATTAATATTTCATATTTATATATATAAGCTAATATTCTAGGAGAATTGCTACTGTTATATACAAGAATTACAGAGATACTTTAATAAGTCAGTGTATTTCATTAGGTCTTTTAAAATACTGATTGATCTTGGGCAAGAGAAGAGAGGGTGAAGTGGTTGTTATGGTCCTGCAGAGCAATTAAAATGCTGAATAGGCCTTTGTATTTGCATATTTCATATATACAAAATAAGTATGTAGAAAAAATATAAGTAGCAATTATTTTAAATAAAGATGATTTTATATATCTATATGTTTGTATATATGTGTGTGCATATATATGTATATACAATATATAAATACGTTTATATATAAAGATATGTACCTGTATATATACATAAATATGTTTATACATAGATATACATAATTTACACAACAAGTTCAAGTGAATATTAAAATCATTGGCCAGAACTTCATGAACAATTTTATTTCAAGACACACTAGAAAACATAATTTTAGGAAATAATTCATGTATCATTCTACTTTGGATGCTATAAACATTGAATCATTCCTGTATGTTTATTTTATTCTATATGCTCACAGTATAGTATTCAATTAAGTGTATAACATCATTTAAGATAATGCAGTCTCTGATAAATTAGTTCTAGTTTTTCAATCATCTTGTGGAAGCTAAACATTCTTAGAAGCATTATTACAGCAGGTCTGTTATAACATGGTCCCTCCTATCCACCAGACAGTGGTTGAAAGATACTCTACATTCACAGAGGTCTGATACAGAAGTGTCATACATCTATAATAGTAGAGGAGAAAATTTAAAATTCATTACTTGATACTTTCTGACAAAGATTGATGTTCTCTTTTAGTAATTCCTCTTCTTAGTGGCAGAATTCTAACATGACTGCCAAAATTGAGCTCAACAAATCCAAAACCAATATACATGTTACAGAGGATGGGAAAGCCTGGGAGTCCTCAATCCTATGCAAAGGACCACAGACAACGAAGGAATCCTGGGAGTGGGAGAAGAAGGATACCCCAGGAAAGAGCACAACAGTTGGTTTTCTGACACCAAGTGGTCATCCCTAAAAATGTACTTCCAAGTAACATTATGCAGACAGAATAGTTTGCATATATAAACAATGAAAAGAGAAGGGATGAATTAGTTTTCTTTCACCTTTTTATTAAACGTAGATTCTCTTCTCATACAAAGTGATTGAAATATAGTTTTCCCTCCTTCTATTTATCATAGTTACTTCTTACCTCCTCTCTCATCTAGATCCCTTTATGTCTCTCAATAGAAAAGAACAGGTATATATGAGGTAATAACAAAACATAATGAAATAAGATATGAGATAAAACAAAAACCATAATATAAATGCTGGAAAACACAAACCATCAGAAAAATCCAATATCTCCAAGAGAAGGCACAAGAATCAGAAACCCAAACCTTTACACATTCAGGAGTCTCATAACGGTACCAAATGGAAAGCTAGACTTTATATGCAGAAAACCTGGTGCAGACCGAGGTAGGCCTGGTGCTTGCTGTTTTCATCTTTATGAGTTCATATGAAATTTTTTTTAGTTGATTTAGAAGACTTTGTTCTTCTCATGAATTTTGAAGACAACAAGGAACAGTATATGGGAGAATTTGGAGCTACTAAATAAAGGTAGAAATGTAATTATATTATAACCTCAAAAATTAAATAAAATACATAAAAAACAAAAGAAGTTCACTCTGGCCTGAAACTTTTTAAGATGTGAAATAATAATAATAAAAAATCAAGTAACACAAACTTTGTGCTACATAACTAGTGTCTTTTTCTTGTATATTTGGTAAATCTCTGTAAGACACATGTGTTTACTTATATGTTGCCATGCTCCTAGAAGATGGATGCATTAACTGACATTTTCAAGTCTTTCTTGTTTTTCATCCTTATTCAACATTCTCAGTTCTTAGAAAACAGAAATATAAAATAATTCTTATTATGTCATCAATTATTTTATTGTTCACTTGCTCTAAAATAAAGAAAGACCCATAAATTAAAAAGCATCAATAGAGTTACTGAAGGGAGCAGAATATAGACAATGGCCATTCAACTTCTGGCTTGAGTACTGTCCATTAAACCAGTATAAGCACTACACTTGTCCTTTGAGATGAATAATTGCTGCTCACTGGAAGTACAATGTCACACTCATCCAACACTGACAGTAAAAAGACAACTGCTTACAGGTTTATGTTATTTATTCTGTTCTTTAAAAATGATGATCAAGGGATAAGTGACATAATGAAAAATATGCTGATTGATGATAGATGATTATTATACATGTAAGGAAATTACAATATTTCAAAATTATTAAGAACTCTCAATTTTAGTTTATACAATCTAAGATAAATATTTTCTGCTGAGACTTTAAGTAATTGTGAATTTAAGAGCTTAGGTCTGAACATGCTTTGCTCTTTGCTCAATCCATTTCTGCAGATAATTGCAGTGATATTATGTTATTCAATTCAGTTGAATAAATAAATTATACAATATATGTCTGTTAACAAACAACTGTGAACCTACTTTGTATATGTTAATCTGGTATCTTTGTATATCTTATATGGCACGTATTCAGTATGCTTCATCACTGAGGTTATCGTATTTAATTTATAGCTTTAAGCTAAAATTTTCATTTTCCAGTATCACACAAACAGTTCTACAGATGCCCAATGAAGTCATTATGCATCTTTCCAAAAATTTAGCATCCTATTAGACCATTTTCACTGATATTCAGTGCAACTCCCCATCAGTTTCCATATTTCATCTTCATTTTTATTATGGAGTGTCATGATTGCTAGTGACAAATTTAGACTTTTTTTTAATAACACAGTTTTTCAGTCTTCACATTGCTGTCCTGATTCCTCACTGTTCTGTGGAGAAACTTTTTGATAGAGCATGTATCTAACATTCACATCTGATACGTCTCTTCAAGAGGGAGTTGCTCTTGCTCATTAGCTCATTAGCTCATTTTGGCCAGCCATGTCACTGTCACTTATCTGGCTTAGATTTTGTTTTCCATTTACACATTTATATTTAGATAAGTTTCAAAATGAATGGTAATTATACAAAGGAAGTAAACATTCTCATATGACTAATTCATAATCTTTTTTTCTTTGTAGGTCACTACTATGGACACAATGAGCAAAAGAGATGGAGGCAATCAGTCTGTGGTGTCAGAATTTATACTTTGTGGACTTGCCAACTCACAAAATATTCAGGTCTTACTCTTTGTGATGTTTTCGATACTTTATCTGCTCATTGTGTCTGGAAATATTGTCATCATGGTCTTAATCACCACTGACCCCCATCTCCATTCTCCCATGTACTTCTTGTTAGCCAATCTGTCCTTTGTTGATATGTGGCTGTCCTCAGTAACTACTCCTAAGATGATATCAGACTTTCTCAGGGAAAACAAAAGAATTTCCTTCAAAGGCTGCATGTCCCAGGTCTTTTTTGCTCATTGCATTGCTGCAGGAGAGATGGTACTGTTGGTTGTAATGGCTTATGACCGCTATGTGGCCATCTGCAAACCACTCCACTACTTCACCATTATGAACCTGAAAAGATGCATTGCCTTGGTCCTGATTTCTTGGACTACTGGCTTTATACATGCCATGAGTCACCTGGTAGTGATTGCAAAGCTGCCTTTTTGTGGCCCTAAGGAAATAGATAGCTTTTTCTGTGACATGCCTTTGGTAATCAAGCTAGCTTGCATGGACTCCCATGATTTGGATATTCTAATGAATGCTGATTGTGGACTTGTGGCTGTAACCTGCTTCATACTGCTGCTCATTTCTTATACATATATTCTTATCACTGTCCACCAGAGCTCTAAAGCTGGGGCATCTAAGGCTCTATCCACATGCACTGCCCACATCACAGTGGTAATGATTTTTTTTGTACCCTGCATCTTCATCTATGTGTGGCCCCTCAATATCATCTGGCTGGATAAGTTTCTTGCTGTGTTTTACTCTGTTTTTACACCTCTCCTAAATCCAGCTATTTATACACTAAGAAATAAAGAGATGAAAAATGCTATGAAAAGATTTGTAAGCAACTACCTTGTTCCCAAAGGAAATACCTAATATCTAGAAATGTAAACAATAATATGAAATAGAATTAAAATCAGTACACAATACTAATATACTAGTACACACTAGTATAATTTACCAATTTCAAGAGGCTATGTCATTTATTGTGTTGCCATAAAACACTGAACCCTTCATTTTAAATCTAAATACAATGTTCCTGTAAACAGGAATGCCATTAAACTATTCTTTCATTTCTTTATAAAGTTTAGTTTAAAGTTTATTGAGCAAACCCATATGTTTATCTTTGTGAATAACATCTTATTTCATTGCAATTGAATATTATTCTGTATACCACTGCATGTTCCAAATTGTTCAATGTCTTTGCCAATTGGCCAAAGTTGTTACTCTTGCTTTATCACAGCTATCTAGCAAAACAGTAACATGGTGGGCAGGGTAAATTAAGAGAAGTAGAAAAAAGCTATTACTTTACAAAATAAGGGTAGACTATACTTTGTGTTTTTAAATTTTAAATCGTATATATAATATAATTATAAAACATACAAATAAAATTTAATGAAATTTCAAAATTTTATCAATCTGAGAATAAATTTTGTTCTTTAAAGTATTATTTTCATATAATTTCCTAAACTACAGTCTTCATGAGTATTGTTACCATAAGTTGACTTTTAATTTTTAAAACTATTGTACTTAATTGAGTGTCAACACATATGGTATAGTTAACAAACATATTTGTAAGTACATGTATAGTTTTCTTGGGAAGAAGAGCTGCTGATTGGTGTCTTTTAAACAATCCAAAATTATTTATAAGTGAAAGGAGTTTAGCTGACCTCAGCATGGCAATCATGGGTCTGACAGGTCTGTGCCTTTCTTCCCCATTCACTTGCTTAAAACCACTAGATTAAATTCCTAAAGATAGCCACCAAGGTCTATTCCCTTTTTTGGCCACTTCCTCTTTCTGAGGCTGATGGCCAAGGTCCAGCTATGCAAGTATTAAAGTCCAGCAATTAAAAGCCTTCCTTGGCTTCTCTAAGTAACCTGCCTAATTAAAAGGAAAGACTTCATCCTAACAGTAACTTTTCCCTCCCCCACTTATAACCTGTTATTTTCCTATAGGCCATATCTGTATCTTCTCTAACCAGAGGCTCTCATTTGACCTCCAGGATAAATAACTCTCTCTTTCCTATGTTAACTTTCTTCTTTCTTCAACAACTTTTATCTCCTGCCTCTTATTCTCTGCTCTTCATATGTCCATGGCAAATAAATTTTCTTTGTGCTGGGAACTACGTGTCTGTTTTTTGTGCTGATTTTAGTCCCTTCAATAAGACTCAACAGACAGTGAGGAGTTTGAGATAAAAGATTATATTCTTCATGTCCTTGCTTTAGCAATCTCTGGGTCATGGCCTGTTGGCCTGGTGCCAACATTTGTCATTTAGAAGCTGCTCTATGCCTAAATTTTCAGGCTTAGATTCCGGTAAGAATTTCTCCGTTAGAGAGCATATTTTAGAATATGATATTCTCATCTCAATGAACATTTCTTTTCTATGTAATCTTGGTCCTTCTATCCCTGCATCGTATCCTCACTGTATCTCCCACCTCCAACCTCTCCATCATTTATCTGGTATCTCTGGCTATCTTTATTTGTAATGAATACACATTGGCCTGTTACTCAAATTTAGTTGTCTCAAAAGCATTAATGAAAATTGGCTTGATGAAATCGGGATCTTAAAAAAACCTCATTGTTGAAGTGATTAAAGTCTTTTCAGAGTTTCAATCTATATGAAGTCTTCATACCTCCATTTTATTCCTTAAATATGATGAATAGTCCAGAAAATTTGACCAATTAACTATGGCATATTTTGTAATCTATTTATTAGTTTTTGAACATTTCTTTCTTGCATCTCTTTCCTGAAGAATGTCATTAGGCAGATAATCTTTACTAATTAGGCTCTATAGTAAGTAATTTATACTTCATTTTCTCCATGATATAAATCATTATCTATGTTTTCAAGTTGTCTACTTATCTATCTCTTATAAATTTTATGAAAAAACATTTACTTACTGATATTAGCTTACTAGATTCATTCCCATAGAAAAGTATCCAATTTTTATTTAATTATTATTATGTGTATGCTTTTTGTGTACTTGTGCTTAAAATTATTGTACTCATTGTTATCATTGGAGCATATCACTTATCCATATGTTGTCTATTTCTTATTACTTGCAGAATGTTCAAATTTTCTGTGTATTTTGGCTTTATTATGATAGAAATTACTTAGACAGTTTTATGTGTTCCAGAAAAGTTGTTTGGAATTGTGGAAGGTTCTTTCTCTATACCATCATTCTCTGATTCAATTATTAAATATTGACATCCGGTACATTATAGATCCCAATGATATTTAAATGAAATTTTAACTTACATATATTTTAGACTGAAAAAGTTTGAAAAATATTTATTGTATATATGGTTTTCATCTTATGTATAAACTATAAGTTAAAACTTTGCTTTTTATTAGGTTGATAACTGAATGAAAGTTACTTAGCTTGTATTTAATAACTGTTGTTATTTAAGTATAGAAACTATTAATTTTGGAGTGTTATTAAGTCACTTTTTACTTATCATCCTTTAAACACTTTAACATCACATTAAAATTAATATGTAATTATTTATTAGAAATATTTAAAATATTTATAAATTATGAAGATGTTAACACACTTTAAAATGTTTACACAGATTTTAAATATATTCACTTTTCAATTCATTTATAAATTAATCTGTGATATGATGAATAGATACAGCATGTCCTTTTCTATATCACACAATAAGTAATTCCACTATTGGCATTTCCATAATTTTCCTACTGATTAGAGATGCTGTCAGATAAAAGGCAAGTCTTTTCTTGTACTTTAATGTACTTGGCAATATTTTGTACTAACTTTTTTACTTGAATAAGCGTAATTTTAGCCCTTTTGTTATCTGAATTTCCATTTCTACTCATTCATATCATAATTCCTTCAGCTATGTTGCATGTTACTCAGAGGATGAGATGTTCAACTTTAGCCTGCATCCATGACAATCATGGGAAAGATTAATATTGGCAGAATCACTTATTTTAAAAACTTATAGTATTCTTTATTTCTGTCTTGAAATTTTGAGTTCTTTACTATGATGGCACAGTATGTGCACATTAGTATGCACATAAATATATACATTTGCAAATAAATGAACTACAATGCTCCAAATTAATATCTAGTAAAACTGAATTATGTCTGACCCTGAAGCAAGTTGTGAAACCAAAGGTTGAAATTTCTTGACTATATTAACATAGATGATTATCATTGTTACTATAACGCTAGCTAGCATTCACTAAGTGGTGAATATATCATATGTTTATTTTGTCTAATGTGTCTTTGTTATATTATTACTTGTCATAATAGCAATATGCAATATATATCATGATCTCAATTTAATAATATGGGAACATAATCTTACAAAGTTAATTAAAAACCCATAATTACATTTACTAACATTAAGTGAAATTGAATTTAACACTTTTTAACTTTAATGTTCTACTAATGGAAAATGATAGATATGTGTAATTGATATACTTTGTATAATCATGAAGCACTCAATTGTATTTACTGTCTTACAACCAATTGTTATATGCCTTCAGGTGTCAAGTACTCGAAGGCAAATCATACTGTCAAGTTCAGTTTTTCTATCACACCTGATAATGAATGGTCTGTTATAGTAGTAGGAGACAAATGATAGATGGTTACTAGGTAGAAATATCCTTTATGAAATTTAGTAGTTGGAATTTATACACTTGTATATTGTCTAAGTGAACATGTTGATATAATGAGGTGGGTAGTAATTAATTTATTATGCTTTTAAAGAAATGAGCCAAATAAATTTTTTTTTTATTGTGAAATAGTCCAGGTTATATCTTTTGTTATCTCAAACTCAAAAGTATACGGAGAATCTCAGTTGCATAAAATAAACATATAACAATACTTTTAATTGTTCTAAAAATTAATGGCTTTTAAAATTAGTGTTATTAATTTGGAAACTATATAAAAGCATAAGTTATGATCATATAGAATAAACTGAGGCAATATTAAAAACCTTCTTTATCAATTATAAATGAAGAAAAACTGGAATACTAAAACCATCATGTGGTTTGTTGAATAATTTAGTAAATATCTTCTTTCATTATCTCAATTTCATGACTACAGAAGACCTAAGGCTTTACCCGAATGTTTAAATTCCATCGTCTCAGACGTCTCATTGCAGTTTTCATCTCTGTGTTCCTCAATGTGTATATAATGGGGTTCAAGAGAGGAGTGACCACAGAATAAAACACAGCCAGGAATTTGTCTAATGACTTGATGGGAAAGGGCCAGGCATAAATGAAGATACAAGGTCCAAAAAACAAAAGAACTACTGTGATGTGAGCACTCAGTGTGGACAGGGCCTTAGAGGATCTCTCAGAAGGGCGGCGCTGAATGGTCATTAGAATGATAGTGTAGGAGATCATTAGGAGAACAAAAGAACACAATGTGAGTATGCCACTGTTGGCAATGACCATGATGTCTAACCTATAAGTGTCTGCACAGGCAAGTTTGATTACTCTAGGAAGGTCACAATAAAAGCTGTCCACCTTATTGGGACCACAAAAGGGCAAGTTCACTGCAAAGGCCAATTGGCTCACTGAGTGTAGGAAGCCGATTCCCCATGCAGCAGTCACAATGCCCACACAGACATTGCCACACATAATTGTAGTATAGCGTAGAGGCTTACAAATTGCTACATATCTGTCAAAGGCCATGGCTATGAGGGTCACCATCTCACTCCCACCAAAGAAGTGAAGAAGAAATATCTGTGCAAAGCAGCCCTTGAAAGAGATGACTTTGTGCTTGTAGAAAAAGTCAGCAATCATCTTTGGAGCTGTGACAGAGGACAAAGACAGATCTATGAATGAAAGGTTGGCTAACAGGAAGTACATAGGAGAGTGGAGGTGGGAATCAGAAGTCACTGTTATGACAATAAGAAGGTTGCCAAACACAATTCCTACATAGAAAACAAAAAAGAATGCAAACAGAAAGATCTGGAGTTCTTGAGAATCAGAGAGTCCAATAAAAATAAATTCAGTCACCACAGAGTGATTTGTCTCTCTTGATGATGCATTCCAGAAGATAGTCTCTGCACTTGCCTTGGAAAAGACAACGAAAAGGAATTTATTCTTGTCATATGCAAAATCTACTTTGGCTCATGCATTAAGGACTTACTTTGAACTAATACACAAGATCTCTCGAACTTAAAATTATAACTCATAATTTGTACTACTGTGCATCCATGCTTGTTTTGGTCTCCCAGTAGATAGTGCTTCCATGTCTCTATTGTTCTAGACTCCCTACTCACACAATGCTACTGTGTTGCTCTCTGTCTCTGAACTATCATCCCAAACTCATTTCTTTCTCCTCTGAAAGTCAAAACACTATGATGTATAGAACATTCCTTACTTTATTTCATGTTGGTTGTTTGAACAAAAAAGTGGAAACATTCAAAAGAGCCCATTAAAATCCCCTCTATTTCTTGAGAAGTGAAATCAAAAGATGGACATCTGTGCAATTGAATGTGTATCTCAATAACCTTAAATAGCACTGAAATTTGTAGTCACATTGTGTGAACAGTACTGTGAAGACTGGGTATAAAATTTTCTTTTCTAGCATGTAACATGAGGCTTTTACCTAATAATTTATAGATGTTATTATAGTAGTAAAAAATATTAACAGTTGGCAAAAAATTAAAAATATTTTAAAATATTTTAGGATTTTTATTCTGAGTAAGCAGGAACAATGTGACATAATATAACATATTTCATTCTGATACTAAAATGATGAGCATAAGGGGACAATACTCAGCTTTCCAATTACCTTAAAGAATGGGACTGTACAGAAGGAACCAATGGAAAGTGGGTATTGCCTAAATATGTAGTGCTATTGTTGGGAAAACATAATTTGCTTGGTGCCAAGTTAGATACTGAACAATGACTATTTTACATGGCTTAAAGGACACATTTTAATTGTGTTCATAGGAGATAAAATAAATATTGTTTGAATTAGTTTTAGAGTGAATGAAGTAGTAGGTATAGTGTTCTAAGGGCCAGAGTGGCCCACATCTTTATCCTAGCACCCTAGGGGCAGAAGCAGGTGAATCTCTGAGTACACAGACTGAGTTTCAGAACACCTAAAACTGCATAGAGAAACCCTGTCTTAAACAAACCAACAAAAAGAATAATAATTTTCTTACTAGAAAACAAACTTGATAATAAGTAACAGAATTGGTGACATAGTAGGCAGGTATAATGGAAAGTTATGAATACTGTCTTCTGAAAGACATAAAAGCATATAGAGTAATATTTGCCAAGTTTGATGGATGAAGGTTGTTATTTGTTATTGAGATTTATTATATCACAACAAGTTGTTCTTAGAATTTATGTTTATCTCTCCATTTTCCAAATCTCTTTCCCTATCCCTGCCCATTAAAGCATCAACTTATTGTTTACAAAGTTCTATGCAAATGTTCTGGTTTTAATTTTCCAAATATAAGGAAAGTTATAATTATAAAATAATTTATGAAACTTTTTTGGCTCATGTCTTCTTAACCTAATAAAAATATAATTAATTCAACACTGACAGTACTCAATGATAGGATTCCTATTGTGAGATACGTTGCACTGTGGCTAGTTCATTAAAGCTTTTCTTTAAAATCAAGCTATGCAAATTCAAGTTGTTTTGAGTTTTATTTGTTTCAAAATGTTGCCATATTTTGTTTCACAGATTGAGAGTGAAATATTCTAGGCCATATCTCCATGAGAAAGATGCTGTGGATAAAGATGGTAAAAAGATTCTTGTGTGCAGAAAACCAAAATCTATTGAAGATAATAATAAGTTCAGAGTGGTATTTTTCTGAAAAAAAAAAAGAGTCCTTTGGGTTACTTTTAATCACATTTTCAGAAATATTTTGCTTAGAGAAGAATAATAAAACGGAATCTTTATCTAGGGTCCTTTTACCAGCACAATGAACTAAAAACTCATTTGATATTCTAAAAAGATTCAAAAATTTTTGTAAGAAGTTCTTCACTTTATACAGTTTTTATTCTAATAACAAAGAGCCACACATGATTAAACAAAAAATTCTTTCAGCACATTCACTTTGATTTCAATCATTAAAATATTGTATTTTTCATAAATAACTTTTACCTTTCTTTTAAAGGGGATGTGAGAATCATGGCTTTGAGTTTAAGTACAAATTTACTGCTTGATAATGGTTGTTCTTAAAATTCTTTGGCTTTCATTTTTATGTTTTCTAATGGTCTAACTAATCAATAGTTCTCAGAATTTTCACAGTTGTGTCTGTATACTTCTCAGCTTTTATGGGAGAAAAGTCCATAACTAGGTATTACTAAGATTATTAAAAACATGAAGACATAGAAAAAAGAAATATTAGGTTCTTGAGAGTGAAGAACTGCACAGAACCACTTCACAAACAGGAAAAAAATATATGAATTTAGTAATATTAGGTGTAGGATTCAATAATCATTATATTTAGAACACTGATAGTAAGCTTTATCCTTTTCAATATTACTTTAGTTAACTCAAGTATATAAGGTATCCCTAAAGACTTTTTTATTTGTTTTCCTGAAAAAAAAAGTATCAATGTGAGTCCTGCATATTTGAATGTTTCTACTGATGGATGCATTTAACTATCAACAAATTTCTACACTTAGTTGTTTCTACTGATGAATTTTAATTTTGTCATTTCTCTTACCTCTTTCACAATTAGAAGAGTCAACATCAATCTTAAGATAAAGACTAATACAGGGTCCCCCTCATACATAATTTCAAAACTTTAACATTTCTGGAAGATTGGCTTTTATGTGAATTGTTCTTCTGAGCAAACTGCTTGGCTAACAATAAGCCATTCATGAAGTTACTGAAGCCCACAAAAGATCCAGAAACAGTCTGAGGTTGACTGGGGAGACAGATTCTTATAGTGTCATGATTTCCCTTGGCCATTGGTGGAAACATGAACTCTTCCTGAGTAAGGAACATGGTCACAATTGGATCACAGGATAATTTTACCTTTCCATTCAACATGTGTTATTGTAAAAACATAAACAAAAAACATGATAAGCAAATAATATTACAAAATTAAAACCCACACAGACTAAGAGGCAGTGAAAAATAATATTTCAAATTATAAAGAGGATATAGTTTAAGATGCTGATGGCCAGTATGTGGAAAACATATCAAAAATTTCCCTCTAATACTGAATGTCTCAGTTCTTATCAGTTTGATTTTTAGTTTTAATTATCATGAATACAGTAAAATGAGCTGAGATAAATAATTAAGTTTCTGAAACTGTACTTGATAAACATATTCAAGATTTGTCTTGAACGTGCTTTTGCTCACCAGTCATTCCAGGTTTAGTCTAAAGGATCCAAGAAGATGCTTCTTCATAAGCACAGTAGCTCGGGAGTGGGCAGATTAAATATAGTTTGGAGCTCTTGGCAATATATATATATTTAGTAAACAAGTGTCCTGAAATACTTAACATAATACATGGGTTTTTTTACATCAATCATAAAATTTTTTGAGGAAAACTACCAGAAAAACAAAGTTATGCTATTAATAAGGGAGACATACACAAATATTTCATGGTTCAAAGTGTTACAGTGTGTGTGTAAAAGGACATGGTACAATATCGTTGAAAACCAGGAAAGACAGAAGGCACAAATTTTAATAGTGTTCATTTTCCTATCTATCTTAAAGTACATTTAAAATTATTTTCTTTTTATTTTCCATAATTTTTGGTTTACATAAACCCACATATTATCCACTGGATTCACATAATTTCCATAAGAAATATATATATTAATAACTAGTGTTCTTATGTGCACAAAATGCTGATAATGTTATATTGCACACAATATGTATATTTACAAACAAAAATATGGAAATCTGTGTAGCAATTAATTGCAACAACTTAAATACATAACTTAAAAAGAGTAAAAATTTAGTTAATTGAAAAAAACATATATAACATTTTATTTGTAGCAAGAAGAATTTTTAAAAATTTCATCTGAAGTGTAATTCTTTAATAGGTACACTCCCTGAATTCCCCACCCCCAATTAAAAATATTTTTTCTCTATAGATCTCATAATCATGGATGTCTTGATAGAACATGACATTATTCTGTGCTTTTATTAATACAATTTACTATGTAATTTCCACAGAGCTTAGAACCTGCCTACTTAGCCTTCTGATGGCCAACTTCATATCTTTATTCCTTAGAGTATAGATAGCAGGATTTAAAACAGGAGTGATAACAAAGTCCACAATAGCAAAGAAATGATCCAGTGACTTTTCTGGGAAAGGCCACACATAGAGAAACAGGCATGGCGTAAAAAACAAAACCACTACAGTGATATGAGCTGATAAAGTGAAGAATGCTTTGGACAAATCAGTTGAAGAATGGTGCCAGACGGTAGCCAGGATAAAAATGTATGATACCATCAAGAAAAAGAAGGTGCACATAGATATAAAACCACTGTTGGCAGTGACCACAAATTCTAGTTTATAAGTGTCCATGCATGCAAGTTCAATAACCCTAGGAAAATCACAATAAAAGCTTCCTACGTTATAGGGGCCACAGAAGGGTAAGTTTATGACAAAAACAAGCTGAGACATGGCATGAAGCATGCCTATAGCCCAGGCAGCTATTACCAAAATTGTACACATTCTGGGATTCATAATTGTCAAGTAGTGAAGAGGCTTACAGATGGCTGTGTACCTGTCATACGCCATGGCTATTAGCAGCACCATCTCTACTCCTCCCATCACATGGATAAAGAACATTTGTATCATGCAACTGTGGAAGGAAATGACTTTACAACCAGTTAAAAGATCAGATATTGTCCTAGGAACCGTTGTAGATGAAAGGCCCAAGTCAACAAGTGATAGGTTGGCCAGTAGAATATACATGGGGATGTGTAAGCGAGAATCAAATATCACTGTGAATACAATGAAGAGGTTTCCAAAAATAACCCCCACATAAAATAAGGAGAAGAAAAAGCAAAAGAAAATCTGCATTCCAAATGATTGTGCTAGTGCCAGCAACACAAATTCAGGTACAATAGAAGCATTCACTTGGCCCATGGGATCAGAATGCAGGGAAGATGCTAAAAAATCCTGGAAGATAAGATAAATTATTTAGAGGCATCAAAAGTAAGATTAAATGTTAACAATTTTAAATCTATGTGTTGAAGCTGTAGCTCAATAATGGGACATTTGCTTAGCAAACAGTTTATATTAGGAATATGTAATTTTTAGTTAGAGTAGACTATTTACAAAATACTAGGAAACCAGGGTACAAAATAATTTATGGAGCTTGGAAGGAGTTCCTCTTAGAATAAGGCACTACATTAAATTATCTTAATTTATAAACACAAATTGATGAAATGATTTATGAATTAGGCAAAATATTTTAAACAAATTTAAGAAATTCAGATGAAATAAAAACATATTGAAAGCAATCATAAATAAATACAGTATTAATTCCAGAGAATCAAAAGACTGAAAAAAACATTTACATGGTTTTTAGAAGTTAAAAAGATAATTTTAAAACTGTAAAAAAAATAACTTACGTGAATATCATCACTTAGAATGTAGTATAAGTCAAGACACTTAAAAACTCATCCCGTGCATGAGCTTAAAAACTGACTCAATGATACGATGATTTCTTAGCATGTGTGGAGTTTGATTCCCCTGTGCTGAAAATAAAGAAAGAAATATTATATCGTACACATGCTTGTGACTGCACAGACGAACACATGAGATAACTTGCTCTTGAATTTCATTGTTCTAGAGAGAATAAAGTTGATTTCTTTATAATATTAAAATAATTAAACCATATAGGATAATACTAAAAACCAGGTAGGTAAAATGAACTATGATATAAAAAACTGAGAAATGTAACTGTGTATCTTTCTCTTTATATCTTACAAATCAATGTAATATAAGAAAATATTACTTTATTGTTAAATTAGAAAAATTATAATTATCAAAATTTATTATTATTACTAGTTCATTCAGAGGGAACAACACTGTTCAACACAAGTCATGAAAGAAAATTTCAGTGAAACATGTTTATTTGTAAATGACAAAGGGTAATACAGGGTTTAGCCCATAAGGTCAATTCAAATGGATATTCTGGTGTTCTCATGCTGAGTGTGAACAAGAGTAGTATTGTGGTGTGCAATAACAAGAAAGTTACAATGTGCTTCATCTGTATAATAGGACTGTATGCATATTTTCAGGGTTGAATATTTGGTGATGGATAACTAATTGGTGTTCTCTTCCCTGGGAAGCCCATTTCCTCATGTCAGCATTTTTAGTTACTATATTTATTTGTGTAGGGTTGAGGTTTTCACCATCCATGTTAGCATTATTGGTTTTGTCCAAGTTCAATAATTGTTGAAAAAAATAATTAAAAGAAGAAAGATATAATAACTGGTCCAATAAACAGAAACATTAAAGTGCAACGGTGCAAGAAGAAATAATATTTTGTCAAGAATCTGGAGACTAGGAATCATTTAGACTCCTTTCTCATTTCTACAATTTGCAACACTTTTGGTTAACTCCATTTCTCCATTGTTTCCTACAGTAGCCTATATTAAAAACTCTTCTAGCAATCATTAAAATCTTTTGGAAATGTACTACTTACATTGTAAAATAATCTTGCCGAATTAGCACAACCCTACTTTTGTCCCTGAACTTCTTGTCCATATTTAGATCACCAAGTATTCTTGGAGAGGAGGGAAAGTATTTTGGGAAAGGAACTGAACATGAGTAGTATTATAGCATTAATAAAGTTATCCTTGGAAAGTTTCTTGGTGGTGCTCTGTACTGGATAAAAAGATTGTGATTGGTAAATTACTAAGTTCTTCTACGTCATTAAAATATTAACACTAAAGTGGAAGAATTATTTGTAGTCCTTATGTCAAATTATTTCATAGTTTTAAAGTTGGATAAAATACCACATCTTAGCTTATAAATCAACTATAAACCAATTAAGAATTAATCTATGAATTACATTGACAGAATTAGAAATCGTATTACCTTTAATGGTATTTGTCTTATAGGGTAGGCGAGAGTTATATTTTTTGAAGTCCAAGATTCTAAACTATATGAACTTAATTTTTTAAAATTTATTTCATTATAGTATGTGTTTTAATTCACTGATAATATTTAATTTTTTATAAAATACGCTGTCTACATTTAAAGTATTTGGAACTACTTACTGCAAAAAGATTGTGATGCTGTCAGAGTCAACTGAATGTTTTGAAGAGCTGGCAGAAGAAAAGACAAAGAAGAAGGAATAAAAATGGGATGTAAAGATAAAGGGAACAAGTGACAGAGAGAGAGAAAGAGAAGGAGAGGCAGAGGGAGAGAATGCTGAATTAGAAACAGCAGGAATGAAGATGATCAGAAGGAGACACATAGTGCAATGATGTGTTCATTGTGTTTTAAAACAGTATATATTATGAATTATGAACTCTTCAATGGTCGAATTTCTAGGATTTTCATGCACCATTGCTCCACATGTTTACTGATAAGATGAGAACAATAAAATATCTGTGGATTAAATAACTTTTGGAAACAAGAGAAAATAAAAGATTAAGGATGTGTATGAATGGTTGCAATAGTAAAACATAAAGGGACAAACTGGTTGTGTGACGGTTGGGGGACAATTAAGCTAACATACAATTGAGCCATTTTCCAAAATGTTAGGAGACCATTGATCAAAATAAGCTTCATCTTTCAGGAAGAGTTTTGTTTATTCTGAGTCTAATATTTAAAGCTTTTCATAAGGATAAACTAAAGTTTGGAAGGCCAGAAAACTGTTTCTCTTCATCCAACAAAGTTACAACTACATAAAACTAAGCCTGGAACAGACGAGAAACTTCAACAAAATATTTCATAAATGTATTTGTAAAAATAAGTACAAAACTGTTTATATACGGAAATTAATTTTAATACACTCTTTTACTTGCCGTTTTCTAGTTATGACCTAATTATAAAATGTGAATATTTAAATAAATGAAGGAGGTATCATTATTTTACAAACATCTTAGATTCTTACTATATATTATTGTTAAATGAAGATTGACCCAGAGAGCTTGTTTGCAAAAATAGCAAAAGTGCAAGAAAAATCCTCCCAGGTTTACAGCAAAAAAATGAAAATAAAAACAAAAGCAGAAAACAGTGCTTTATTTCTCTTCTTTCAGAACTGTTGACTATGGGACAAAGATCCTGGGATTTCTTCAGAACCCATGTTCCCACTGTATTTGATAGTTTTCCTGATAGAAGTTACTTAAAATTTGTCAGTCATTGGAGGCCTAGGAAGTGCAGACACATGCTAAGCAAAGCACACTGATAGAATAATGGCTTTACAAGAAAGTAGGGAAGGACTGTGAGAGAACTCATCTTGATCTTATATGATCTCTTCCAGTATAGTTAAAGTGCATCCATAGTAAAATGATCAGAAGTCAATATCAGATGCCAGAAGGTCTTAACTCCAGGTATTGGTCTTCTTCAATGATACTCTATAAATGCTTAGAAGAAATAGTCACAAAATATCAAAATAATGTATATTTTATAGGGTCACTTTACCTATTGAAAAAACCCTCTTAATCTTTGAACTCATATTTATTTTGACGTAAACCTATCTTGCTTCCAAAGGGAGTAGTTCTTTCCATACCCTACCTCCTTAATGGGCTCTTCCAATTTTTTTTTCTTTTTTCTTTCTTTATTTTCTTCAAACATCCTGGATAGTTCTTGAACAGTTCTAATGTGAAAGAACTCACATATACTGCTTTTCTGCAGAAACCCTTGCCATGGGCCAGAATGCTCAGTCTAAGCATAACCCCTCAGTTTATGCATTATCTAGAGCATTCAATGTATAAGAATGATGGAATGTCATCAGAATATTGGAAGCCAAAGTCTGAAATTCTGCTGATAGTAGGCTCTACTGACAGGAGTTTCCAGACAAGACTGCCCCTCTGTGGTCCTCAGCTACTTCACAATCCTTCTGTACTTTTTACAAGAATATTCTCAATAAAAATTCTCATATGCTTAATTAAAAAAGGTAAACAATTTACAATATGCTTAGCAAATATTCCTAAACTTTAAAAATCATAAACAAGGTAAATATAAAAACTGCTACAATCATGAAGATTATAAGGAACAAGGGGATATTATATAAAACAAGAAACTAAAATTGATACATATTGTCTTTTAATTAATACAAGTTTATTATTACTAACTGATTCATTTCAAAAATGTCCTATTCTAAGATAACTTACTAATAACATAATAAACTGAATTTAAGGTCTATCAATAATCTATGTATTTTACAGCTTTTCTATAGATCTAAAATAATTTTCAATTTAAATTATATTTTTAAATGTCAACAAGATGGATAGACATCTGAAATTAAATGGTTACAACCAAATTACTCAGCAGTTATAAGAAGTGGTGAAGAGAGCCACATCTATGTGTAGAAGTGTCTGTAGGGATATTAATGAGAATGAATTCTACAAATGAATAAGGAAATATTTGAAGACAGAAATATTAGATTTAGTACTTCACAATGATATAGTAGTGTACCACATATTCTCTAATTTGGCATATTTGATTTGTACTCATAACTTCAAACAAGAGAGAAAGCATATACTTCAAAAATTATAATCTGATCTTTAGATGTGCAGAAAAAAGCTGAGAGCAGATGATTGCTTGGCAGAGGTGACATAAATTTTAAAATTATTTGAGGGTAAAAAAATGCAGGAATACATGTATCTTAAAAAAAATCTTCACACCAAAGAAATAAATTGAAAAAATATTGTGAGCTTTGGATTAATTACATAAAACAATGTGATTAAGTTAATCTCAAAACAATAGTGTGAAATAAAATGACAGAAATATTTTTGAAAGTGACATATCTGACATTATTTTACAGATGGAAGTTTAGAGGAATAGAGATTTAAAAATAACTATGATGAGAATATTGTAAATGTAAAATATCCCTTACCTGCTATCAAATAATAGTGGAACACTTTTAGGAGAAGGAAATTTAAATAGCTTATTTTTCATCTCTATAAGCAATGCCCCTGAAGACAAGGCATGTGTATTTTTTTAAAATATTTTCAAAGAATATAATTACTTGCTCAGGAGAGTGACCCACTGATGCTCTAAAGGTGACTAATACCCAGCTCAATAATAGTTTCTGTTGGGAATTGGCTTTTGAGTCACTGGTTTCCCCAAGAGAGAAATATCAAAAGAATTGCCTGGTTATCTAAGAAGGAAATTAAGAAAATTTTGAAGTAATATATTAGCTATTTTAAAATACCGTCATGAAAGATAATTTTATTGTATGAATTGCTTAAAAAGGAGTAAAAATATTGCAAAGCTAGATAGCTTTACCTGTACCATTTTTATATCAAATTGAAAATAATCTAAAACTGTTTATCTGAAATTATATTTTCTTTAATTGTTAGTAAGGCAAAATAGATAAGTTCTTATTCCAGAATCAGAGATTTTGGAAGATATACGTAGTTTTGGGAGATTGTTTAAATGAAATGTCTAGTTACCAAAAATCATCATGCAACAGCATATAGATGAAGCCAAGAACCAATCTCAGTGGGTCTAGTCAGAGAACCTTATTCTTGTCTTGGATGTCCAGTAAGAATATGATCTTATTAAAATTTTATTTAAAATGATGGGTTTTGCCTTTGTTTACAAGTGTGTGTGTTTAAGAATATGTTGGTTAGACTTGTACTATATTTTTATTTTTCAGAAAAAAGGAAAAAAAACATAAGTAGATAGGAAAATAAAGATTACTAGTTGACTCAAAATTAATTTTTGGAAAATAATACAATATAGAGTAGGATACTCAAATATAATGGCCTATATAGGCTCATGTGTTCAAATACTTAGTAATAAGACAGTGTCACTATTTGAGGCAGATTAGAAGATGTGGCATTGTTGTAGGAAGGATGTAACTCCGGCTTTGAAATCTCAAAACCAGGTTCAGTGGTCCTCTCCTCCTACTGCTGCTACATATAGGAACTATGAAAAGAGCTGTATGAGAGTGTGTAAGAGCAATGGCAAATGTTATATGGTGAGAGAGAAATGTACCTGAGATGAGTAGCTATGGCTGTGTGGAAATTTGTAACTGTGTAGGGGCAAGGACAATGAAACTATATAAAAGGAGATGTAGAAATGTCTGTAAAAAATATGTGAATGTATGAAAAAGATGTAACTGTGTATAAATGTATGGGTATATGTATGTAAAGAAAGATATGGAGATGTATGTGTAGAATGTAGCAGTGTGGAGATATGTAGTTAATTGAGACAGAAAGAATCAGAGACCATTTTTAAGAAGTCAAAGAGAAAGTCACCATCAGAAATTGAATATGTTTCCTTATTTTACTAGTCAGTTAGAGATTTACTCTTAATTATCCTCAGATTAAAAAAAAATCTTATTCTTTTGCTATTCTGAAGCATTTCTTTTATTACCCTGGAGTGGATCATGGGAGCCTGTAGGGGCATTATGTTTTTCCATTGTAAATAATTGTCCCACCCACTGGTTTAATAAAAATGTTGATTGTCCAAAGGCAACCAGAAAGTATGGGCAGGGCTACTAGACTAAGAAAACTTTGGAAACAGGAAGAACAGAGTAGAAATCCCACAGAGAAGCTAGAAGATGCAGAGGACAACTGTGCTATTCTGAGAAAAGGTACCGAACCCACATAGCTGAACAGGATAAAAATTATGGGTTAATTTAAGAGCAAGAACTTGCAAGTCATATGCCTTGGCCACAGGTCAATCAGCATACAATTAATATGTGTCTGTGTGCTTCAATGGGACTATGGGACTGTGGGTTTGAAAGTCTGGGCCACCAGGCTAGGCAGGGAAATCCAGGCCAGAATCCTAACACGGCAGGAACTAGTTCATGTTATTTACCCTTTGAACTAGTTCATGTTATTTACCCTTTGCACTTACATTTTTGATTCATTTTGAATTCACTCTTAGGTTTGGCTTGTTGATTCAGTTTTTTTGTATCCTATCTCAGCACCACTCATTATCTTCCTTTGAATAATCTTTTAAATTGAAGATAAATTTGTGGAGTTTCTTTTCTATATTCAATCTTATTGATGCTGACACTTTGTTATAATAATTGCTTCTATTTTGTAGTTTTAAAGTCATCAAAAATGTTCTTTGTTATGATTATTTTTGGCTCTTAATATTCCTTGTAATTTCATATGAATTTTAAAATTACTTTGTGAAATTATCTCAAAAAGTACTAAGTCTAAAGATCAACTTAGACAGCAATGCCATTAGAACAATTTTAGGACTTCCAGCTCATGAATATGGAACATTTACCCTACTCTTTATGTCTTCTTAAATTTCCTCAATGATGTTTAGTTATTTTCCAGATAGTAAAGTTTGTACCTCTTTCATTAAAAAGAAGGAGAAGAAGAGGAGGAGGAGGAGAAGAAGAAAATTTGAAGGACTCTCCTACCTTTTCTTGGTAAATTTCAGCAGTCATTTTCTTTCATGTCTGATTCATCCATTTTGGGCAACATGCCATCAGTAGTCAAGATGAGGGCAGTTTTTTTGCCTAGGAGCTAAATTTTGCCACAAAGAAAGTAAACTTTACATAAAGTTACTTCTATTTCTATCAACTTCTCTAAAATAGATTGATGTTTACTAGAAGCAAACATGTCCCATTGTCATAAAAATCTTTCTATTTAAACAGCTATGAAGTGTTTGAAGATCATACTTAAAGTATGTGTCTATTTGACATTGAAAATATACCAAAAATGACTATGAGTTTGATTACCATAGGTGACTAACTGCTAATATGCATTTTTTATTATCCTAAATACTTTGCAGCGATATCTTTGAAGGACTAAATATTTACATTACATTGGTAAATAAGTTTCATAGGTACAATAACTTAAGTAAGAGTGAAAATTATGTGTAGTATGTTATAATAAAAATAATCTTAAATTTGTTTCAATATACAAAAGTATCAAACAAGAGTAGAAGAATATATATAGTACAAGAAAAATAACTTTAAATTTGTATCAATATAAATAAATCCATACCAGTGTTAAATATTTAAGACAAATAGTTTATGTAATAACTAGTAGTTATGATAAATTTCCAGAGCCCCTTGAATGACCAAAACTCATTTGTTGAACCCTTTGTAAATATAAGCACCCTGTTTTCTAGGCTGTTTTCTATTATCTGGGATGTTAAAGCACTTCTGGGGGCATTTTAAAATTGAGATAATGGTCAAGTCCTAGGAGTGCTACCTGTATCATTTATTGCCAGTCTGTGAGTAATGAAAGAGTGTAGAGCCTATTTCTAGTCCTGGCTAGTATACTATATGAAGCTTAGTCATCTCGTCTGGAAACCTTGAAATTTTCTTGAGCATTGTTTATTTCCAAGCTGATCATTGGATGGTATTTTTAAGCTTAGTGTTGTTATTATATTCTAAGTGGGATTATTATTGTGTGGGTACAATTAATCTTTGGATACTTGAAGGTTGCTGATAGGTAGGGGCACAGTACACTGTTAAATACATAAACATTTTTAAATGTCTTATGAAGCAGATCTTTCAGAGGTTAAAAGACTAAAAATTTTAAAGTATATCCAAAGTGTAAAACTTAATTCCTAGTTACCTGGTATGAACTTAAACATAAGAAGCTGCACTAAGGGTTTTTTTTTTTTTTTTAAAAAAAAGAATTGGTATTCTATATGTCCATTAATAGCATAAAAGAAAATTTACATATATATATTAATCTTATAAATTTTGAGACATTTGTACTTTAAGAAAATAGTCAAAATAAAATCAAAGATTTATGAGATATTTGGTAATATTATTTTAATTTTATTTTTTCTTCTGACTCATATTATATTACTTTTTGGAGAACAGAGATTTTAGACTTTTGTTTTTAGTAAGCATGTTTGGGTTTAGAGAAAAAGAGAGCCACATTTCAACTTCAAAGTCAGCTCTAATTTTTAATTTAACTGAGACTACAAAGAGACCATTTATTTGCCTTATCTGTCTGTTGAGAACAATAGAATAAAATTTGCAAAAATTCGTGAAATTTTATCCTTTTAGAAATGTGATACATCAATATGCCATTTAATCTTTTTAAGATCACTTTTTCTGGATAACTATTTAAGTTTCACTTGTTCAGGGGTCTTTAGAGTTATTAGCTGGATGCTTTCATTTTCCTTGAAAGACTCATCAAACCTGTCCTAACCCCAACTTTGAGAAGCTTCCTTTTTAGAAGATTATATCTGACCAAATAAAAGGCATTTCTTAGCTTTATATGTTGGTTTAGATTAAATGGTTACTCTGTTTTACAAACTATCATTTCTTCTAATTAAGAAGTTCTTTTGTTTAAATTTAATCTTTATCAATTTTCATGGTTTCTACATATGTGAGGAACAAAAAGCAAAACCTCTTTCCCAATTTATCATATATCTTGGTCTCCATTTTAAAGTCAATACATCCTTAAAGTATATAGGCTAATTAATTCAGTAGATTTTTTTATTATTACCTAATGTCTTTTTGCAACTGTTGCTACTTTTGATTAGCATTTAAAAATTTAAAGTTAATAACATTGTGCAATCTATCTCTGGGGGAGGTCTTTATTACTCACTTATTTTTATAAATATCTTTAAGTTTTTATAACTCTCCTATAGAATTGTTTGGTATACATGTAAATATGCTTTATGTTATAAAATGCTAAAATCATTTTATTTTACAAGAGACATATGCTGGAATATAGTCTGTCTTTATTTGTACAAGTATCTCAATGATGATCATAACTTCTACTAAATATATAATTACAGAATCAGCTTTTGCATAATTCAAAGCAGTTGTTTCTTAAATAAGTTCTAAATATACATCTATGGTATCATGGCTAATTTTTAAAAATTAGACATTTTTAAATAAAGCATTTGTATTTAAATCAGCTAATAAGATATCAGTATAATGGTAAATTATAAATTGAGAAAAATGATTATGAATTATTTCCAATGGCTTCTGTACAAAGTATTGAAACATGGTAGAGCTCTTTAACATTCATTGTGAAACCTTTTCCTATTGATACATTTCAAAGGCTGGAAATTATTAAAAGTAGGCACTGTGAAGACTAACTTTTCTCTATTTTGTTATTATGAAGATAAAATAAAAGAGCAGTCTTTTAAATAATTTAAAAAAAATCTCCCCATAAAAAATATCCAGAAAATTTGGAAAACAATGAAAAGACAAAATCTAAATGTATTAAGAATAAAGGAAGCAGATAAAACCCATCAAAAGGATCTAAAAATATTATTTAAAAATTACAGGACAAAAGTTTTCGAACCAAAAGAAAGACATCTCAGTCAAAGGACTAGCCTCCAGACTATCTAGGGTTTCAAAGGGTTGTTATAGCTAAGACTTTTCTAAGCGGTTTGGGGAAAGAAGACACTCATACACTTTCCTGGTAAATTCCTTCCTTTTTTTCCTCTCTCTCCCCACCATTTAAATACCCCAACTAATTTTTTAAGAAAATACAGAAGTTACAAAGGCATTAAATTTCATTTCTCAAGCAAATGATAAGTAAAGACATGATTTTTAATCTTCTTAACATGTTAGAAAAGTAGAGCCATCCTAAAAACTTATATGCAATATATGTAAGTAGCTTGGCACAGAGTACTAGATGATAAGCAAGCAAAGAGCATATTCTCTCAATCAATACATTTTCTGACAGGCATCGAAAGAATCAGTTACTTTATTATCTGTTTTGAAATGTAATCCTTTAAGGAATTTTAAAGGAATCATAAATTTAAACTGTTGAAGATCTCATAAAAATGACACAATTATATATTTGTAAACTATACTTCTAATTGTAATTAGGCATTTGGATCTTTTGTCCTGCATTCTTTCAATCAGCAAAAAGGAATTGAAACTAACTTATGACTATGTAAACATCTTGAAATAACACCCTGTAATCATGGATCATAAATTCATATTGGCTTTGATCCCAGTGATCCCAGGAGTATGCCTGGAATGTCATAAGTCCTCTAGTTTAGGCTCAGGTGAACATTTTTGAGCTATAGCTTAGTCATCAAATTCCAAGATACTATAGCACCATAAAGCTTTAAATCTCAAAATACGCTTTTTTTTCTTTGTGTGATCCCTGACCACAAAAGAAACCTGCAACTCCCTTTTTGGGGGGTTACCAAGATAAACTACTATGTGGGAATGTCTTTCTGTATGCTGTGAATATCAATCTTTAAATAAAGGAGCTGTTTTGGGCCATGACAGGCACCATAGAAGAAGTAGGAGGAGAAATCAGAGCATAGGTAGGAGAAGGAGGGCAGAGTCATAGGCCAACCGAGCAAGCCGCCCAAAGAGCAACATGTAAAGAACATAGGTGACCCACGGGCCATGTGGCAGACAGACTAATAAAAGTGGGTTGTGTAGGTGGAGTTTTACTTAGAAGGCACCAGTCCAAGATTGATATTTATTAAAATATAAACAAACACTCACAATACAGGTAACAGCTTACAGCAGAGCCTGAACAGGGACTGGAGTCTGGAACGATGGACGATGGATTCCAACCGGTCTCTCCAGAAGCCAGGAACCAGGCAAACAGGCTTTCTGGGGTCCCAGCAGCCCCTTATCAATGGGGTTGGCCATGCTCCCTTCAGGGGCCCAGGACCCTGGGTAGGCATCCTCAGATCTTATCAGCTGACACCTGAATTCCACCACATCTCCCCCTTTTGTCTAACTAAGAAGGTTCTAAACTAAGACTATGTACAATAGGAATTATTATGAGGTAGTATCTAGGAGAAGATAAAGTACAAATTACAACAAAAACCTAACCTATATAAAGTACATCATATATTTCTAGAATATTGGTAGATGACAAGGTGTATAAGTTACTTCAAAAGGTTCATCTGGGAAAGTGAAAATTCAACACCTGATGTTCCTTTCTAAGGGATAATAGGGGGGTAACCTTAAATACCTATTCTTCAACTTCTTCAAGACCTGAGAAGGAAGATGTATCACCTGGAAGTCAGAAGAACATGGAAGTAGTGGCTTCCAAAATTTGGGAGAGGACAGCAACACAGCTATCTGAACAATCACCTCTGGATTTGTGCGCTGTTGGAGCATCTATCATATTGGCTACAGGCCTATGGTATCTGACAGATCTTTTCACAAGCAGGGCAATTTTAGAGGGACTGTCTTATTCTGTCCAGGCAGGTTTCATCAGTCTCCATCCATCAACTTGTTCATTCAGCTTGGACACCATATGTGTACTGTCAGCAATCAAGTTAAGGGCAGTTCCTTACCTAACCGGCCATTCTCTACCAAAAGGACAAACTCCAAAGGAGTATCCTCAATGCTCAACACCATCTCGGGAAAGGAGCAATGACACCAGGAGTCATCGTGTCTCTCGTGGCTGAATTTCAAATGTTAAATGCCATATTCTCTGGGTCTATGAAATGGTTGAAGATTCCTGTCTATCTATGATATTCTAACCTGTATCTGAGATGACTGGGATATGGTACCTTAAGTAATGTTGACTGCAGTTTTTATCATCTTAAGGAATAAACCCTGTACTAAAAATTAGAATACCTGTATAAGGGGTGTAAAATCTCTGAACAATGACTTTTAATATGACTATCAAACATTAGCCAGAGGTATATTACCATGTAAAGTGGCCACAGCATTTTAGACATGTATATACACATATATCATCTAAAAAGAGGTATATAAAACATCTTGTGCATATATCATAACTAGTGCAATCATACATTATATCTAGTTAAATGAAGGTAGTAATTGCACAGTGTACATGACAATAATGTGCAAATATTTTAAACAGAGGTAGAAGCATACATAGAATATAGCAATTACAGATTCAATTTTACATAATAGTTACAGATTCAGATTTATATTGAAGTACAAGTTGCTTTGGTTATATAAAGCAATTTCAGATTAAACTTTGTACCAATGTACAAATTATCACAATTAAACTTATAAAATGATTTCACATTTGTATCAATATACAAATATCTACGCCAGTGCAAATTGTCTTTATCTTAGCCCATACATTCAGCTAGAATTTCATATCTTCTATGACTTCAGGAGACTGTATGCAGACAGGATGTTTGAAAGGTATAGAAACAGAGAGAAACAAGGTTTAAGATGAAGTCACAACAATATTGGTCCCTAAAAATTCTGTCTTCTGTCTCACACCAGATGGCTTTTCTGATATGAGACATAATTCTTCACATTTTTTTTTTTTTTTTTTACCAATATGCTTGGGTTTAGAGAGGGAGAAAGCCACTTGCTTCCAATCCAAATCCAGCCCTATTAATAGTCAAATCAGGACCATTTTCTTTTTTGAGGTGTAGATGCAAGATGCAAAGCAGTAAGAATTGAGAGATTACCCAGTAGTGCATATGTGTATCAGTTGGTCTCATAGTCTGTCATTTACATTCCTTCGTCATCGATCTCTCCTCGATTGCAGGTGAGTAATTATTCAATGCCTAGTTAATGTCTTAAAAACAGTTGTATCTGTTTTCCTGTAAAGACAAAATTGAGATCCTGCCCCAGGTTTGTTAAATGTGTTTTCCTTACCATGTATCCATTTGTCATATCAAGGATGAGCAATTACTTCTCCTCCTCAGGAAGAGACTTCCTTTCAAAGTGGACTTAGTTTTGTTGGTACCCATATCTTTTCTTTCCCTGTTGAAACAAAAGCAACAACCCCATTGAAGCACATATTCTGGCTTCCACTCTAAAGTCAACACATCTTTGAAGTAGAT
The DNA here is from genome assembly GCA_033318265.1 of Phyllotis vaccarum. Taxonomy (NCBI): domain Eukaryota; kingdom Metazoa; phylum Chordata; class Mammalia; order Rodentia; family Cricetidae; genus Phyllotis; species Phyllotis vaccarum. The sequence goes on along the minus strand of JARWLC010000001.1, from coordinate 139,950,105 downwards.
GGGTTGATTTAACTCAGAGGATTTCTCTACTACCCAATGTCTCTCAGCAGCTGATATTCCCTTTTCATCAGTGTTAAGAAAATTTAAAGTCAATAAGGCACTGTGCAACCTCTCCCTGGGTTTTCTCATTTCTTTCTTCTGTTTATAAAACATCTCTTTCAACATGCAGTGAGATCTTTCCACAAGCCTTTCCTGTAGCTGATTGGCCAAAGGCAGGCAGGAAGTGTAGGCAGGGCTACCATACTAAGAAAATATCTGAGAGCAGAATGCTAGAAGAGCACCAGAGAGAAGCCAGAAGAAGCCGAGGACAACTATGCTGCTCTAAAGAAAGGTACCGAGCCACATGGCTGAACAAGAGACACGGGTTAGATGAAGGGTAGAGAGCTAGCAAGTGATATGCCTGGGCCTGAGGCTGATCAGCCAAAAACTAATGAAAGTGTCTATGTGTCTCTTTGTAGGACTGTGGGACTGCAGGTCTGCGGGTCTGCGGGTCTGAGGACCTAAACTTTGAGGTTAGGCCCAAAAGACTGGGCCAGAAACCTTTTACTACAAATGGCGCCCAACATGGGGCAAATATGTCATAGAAAGTCATAGAAAGCTTAAAAATGGTCTAGAGCCAAAAGCAGCCTCTGAATTGTGTCTCCCACAAGAGCTGTGGTACAGAGACACCCTGGTGAGGCCTGTCAGCTTGAGCTACAATGGCAGGCTTTTGGAATGCAGTTTAAGGTATAAAATGGCTCATTCATAAAGTCTCACAAGAGCCTAGATATAAGCAAAAGGTTGTAAATGATTTATTTAAGGTTTCTGTTCATAAAGAGAAAAAGGGAACAGAATCAAAGATGTCTTTCTAGTGGCAGTGTTTTCTTGGATCAGCTCTGTTTGCCAGAGGCAAACTGTGGCTTCGTTTTAAGAGAAGTTTCCTGATTCAGCATTAGAAGCAAAACATTTGTGAATTTTTAAAGAGGACTTGCTACCTAACACTTAAATGGAGTTAATGAGTAGCAGATGGCAAAGCTTTACTTGATAATTATATGGACCCTAAAATTCCCAGACTACCTGGGTTAAAAAGATAAATTCTATAAAATTAAACTAGGAGCTGGGTGGAGCCATCCACCTATCATACCAGCCTTTAATCCTGGCAGATTAAAGGTGTGTTCAGAAACAAAGAAATAGAAGAATCTGGGTGGAGTCAATCACCCTAGGCAAGCAAAGGTGTGGTCAGAGACAGAAAAAGTTAAGAAATGAATATACAGTACAGAGTTTTTGTAAAAAGTCTAAGTGGTTTAGAGTGTGTTGAAAATATATATACATAGGCTTAGAGAAAGAAGAGAAAGGGAAAGAAAGCCCTTTAAAAAAGAAATAGAGTAAAATACATAGATTAAAAATGAATAAAAAGCCAAGTAAAGATGGAAAATACAAAGAATGTCTGGATACTGTATATTATTGTCTTATCTTTAAGTTTCTTGACTGAAAATGACTTAGTATAAGCTGCTAAAAGACAGTTGTTTATAATTGTTGTTGGAGTAATTCAACCTATATATTTTGTAAATGAGTTTACTTTAAAATTGAAATGCAAAGATATGCTACTTTGGAGAAAGGGTTTTCCTTATATTTTCACAGAAAATGAAAGACTGTGGATTTCTTCCTGGATAAAGAACATAAAGTTTGATAGAGGAAGACCACCTGAAAAATCTCCAATGGAAGTGGATGGACCAGATGATTCAGCATTTCAGAGTACCTCTGTTGAAGTTCCAGAGCTCTGAATCCAAAATAATTTCAAGGAGACTGGCTGAGATGACCCAGCCTTAGAGACTACTCCACTAAAGACTTGTTCATAATCACACATTTTTCTTTGGATTCCCATGAGATTGTCAACATCCCCATTCAGCAGGAAGTAGCCTAGAGAATGATGCCCACATTCCCAAAACATAGATTATGGATGTTTGTCTTTATTTACAGTGTTGCTTATAAGATGTTATAGATAAGGGGGGAAAAGAATTTTAGAATTGGAGTTCCTTTTGTTTTAAAGAGAAAAGGGGATATGTGGGGGTATTGTGTAGTCTCATGGTAAATAATTGTCCCACCCACTGGATTAATAAAAAGAGCTGATTGGCAAAAGGCAGACGACAGGAAGTGTAGGCGGGGCTACCAGACTAAGAAAATCTCTGAGAGCAGAATACCAGAAGAGCACCAGAGAGAAGCCAGAAGAAGCCGAGGACAACTATGCTGCTCTAAAGAAATGTACCGAGCCACGTGGCTGAACAAGAGACATGAGTTAGATGAAGGGTAGAGAGCTAGCAAGTGATATGCCTGGGCATGGGGTGATCAGCCAAAAACTAATGAAAGAGTCTGTGTGTCTCTGTAGGACTATGGGACTGTGGGACTGCGGGTCTGCGGGTCTGCGGGTCTGAGGACCTAAACTTTGAGGTTAGGCCCGAAAGTCTGGGCCAGAAACCTTATACTACAGTTAAGAGTCTTCAATTAATCTCTATTTAATTTTACCTTTTGTGGCCTAATTTTTTGTAAACCTATTTTATATCCTAAGTAATTGATAGAATCTCCCCTCTGTACTTTTTCTGGAGCAATTTGTAGTCTCCAATCAGGCAATATTTTCTTTAGTTCTTCAAACAATGTTTCTAATGTCTTTGGGTTTGGGTCTGCCAACAAAATATCATCCATATAATGGTAAATGATAGATTGTGGGAAGCACTTGCACAGTATTTCTAGTGGTTGTTGTACAAAATATTGGCATAAGGTGGGACTATTCAACATCCCTTGGGGAAAGACTCTCCATTGGTACCTCTTAACTGGCATTGAATTATTGAGAGTAGGCACTGTGAAAGCAAATTTCTCTTATTAATTGCTCTTAGATCCGTCTCCATCCTCCATTTTCCAGATTTTTTTCTTGACAACAAAAACAGGAGAATTCCATGGACTGGTTGATTCTTCGATATGCTGAGCCTATAACTGCTCTTGCACCAACTGTTCCAAAGCCTGAAGTGTTTCTCTCATCAAAGGCCGTTGTTGAACCCAAATAGTCTTCTCTGTTAACCCTTTCAAAGGCACTGCTGTGAGTGTCCTTTTAGGTTCTGTGGTTATTGGGCAATTCTTTGGTACAACCTGAATGGCTGGTGAATTTTCTTCATAGCACCTTAAAGCATCATTTTTGGAAACATAATTGAGTTTCCGGTTGATATCAGAACCGGGAGGAATTTTAATCTGGGCATTCCATTGCATTAGAAGGTCGCAACCCCACAGATTCACTGCTGTCAGCCATATATGACATCAACCGTCCTTTCTGACCTTCTGGTCCTATGTATTCAAGCCATCTCACACTCTGTTTCAACTGAGATATTGTTCCAATACCTAGAAATTGGATATCTACTGCCCCAAAAGGCCATCTTGGATGCCATGATTGTGAGGTTATGATCAAAACAAAACATCAGCCCCCATGTTGAATAAACCCTGGATATAAATATTATCTATCCGTATTTTCAATTTTGGTCTTTGTTCATTTATTGAAGTCTGCCAAAATATTTGTTTTGTGATTCTTTTTGGAATTTCTGAATTTTCTTTTGAATTTATGTTATTGTTTAATACTGTACGGTCTTCTAGATCAGGTATTGGATGCTCTATTTATCCTAAGAATGCTGGTCTTCTACTATGACTGGATATGATCTTACCATACTCGAATTTGGAGTCTGATTTTTGGGGGCTTCCTGGGGGAAGCCCTGAAAGGCGTTTCCCAATGGTAGAGGGTTGCCTTCTTTATCCCTGGTAAATCTATGTTCATTGGTCCAATGCCGTCCCTTGCCACACCTTCTGCATAATCCAGAAGGCAATGGCCTTCTGTTTGAATTAAACCTAGATCTGGCATTATTTCCAAGAGTACCTTGTGTACAATTCCTTCTTATATGGCCTTGTTTACCACAGTTGAAACAAGTGATGCCTTGGTTCCTCACCCTAACATTAGCAACAGCTTGGCCTACTCAATTCTCCTCATTGCAATGGAGAGATTCAACATTGATTGTATATTGAATCCATTCTTCTCTAGGTGCGGCTCTGATCTTTAAAGCAGAAGCATTCTTCTGCATTCTAGATTAGCATGATCAAAGGCCAGAGAAAGTATTAATTGCTTCCTAACTTCTGGATCTGATATTGTTCTATGTACAGCCGTAGTAAGCCTCTGTAGAAAGTCAGTATAAGGCTCTTTTAAGCCTTGTTTGACCTTAGAATAAGACTCAATTTTTTGACCTGGGTCTAAAATCTTTTCCCAAGCATTCAGTGCAGCAATACAGCATAGTAATAAAGTATGTTCGTCACATCAGCAAACATGCCTTCACCAAGGATTTGGTCCAGAGAAGCAAAGAAACCCCTAATTTTTCCTTGTTGTTCTAAGGTCCTGGCCTCCTCTCTACACCAGCTTCTCCACTGTAAATTCTGACTTTGGTCTAAGACAGCAGTCGTTAGCTGCATCTAATCTATTGGACGGATTCGGTTTTTTGCTGGCCATGAATTTAGATACTGCTTTACATAAGTAGAGTGAATACCGTACATTGATATTGCCTCTTTAAAATCCTTGATGTCTCTCATATGTACTGGATCATAACTATACTCTACATATTCTGAAGATCCCCCAGGTGCTTTCTTAGTCTGAATAGTAGCCGGGAACAACAGTGGTGGGGAAGGGGGTAACCCTGTCATGTTTACTACCTTAGGTAGAGTTATCTCCAGTACCATAGTATCCCATTGGGGGCTGACCTGAACTGTTCTGAGTATAAGATGAATCACTACCCTTTTCCAGTATTGCAATATGGTCCTCCCATTCTTGGATTTTGGATACTACAGGTTCCCATTCCTGGATTTTGGACACTACTTGTTTCCATTCTTGAAGTTTAGATACTATTGATTTTTCTAGAGCTTGATTTTCCTGATGAAGCAGTCCTTCCAAAGACTTCACTGAGCCAGCATCATTAACATAATTAATGATTTTCTTGTTCTCGTCATTAATGTAGTCAACAAGTTTGTTTTCCTCATTTACATAGAACCTATATTTTTCTTGTACAGTGTCATCCATATCTAAAGAGGAAGCCTTATCTGAAAGCTTGTTGTAACCAATTTCCAGAGTGTCAATCTTTTCTGCCATTTTAGTGTTGGAAAGTTACATGTCATATACCTTGAACAGCAACTGTTGATTTACATTTTGTACCTGTTTAACCTCATCTGCCACTGTAGCTTCGATAATTCCACAATACATAATCTTGACAGTAATTGTTGGTTTCCATTTGTCACCCCTGTCATCTTTCTCTTATTTTGAAACACACAATAGAGAAACAAGCCAAAAAATAGGACTGGGGTATTGAAGCCTTCAAGATATTCATTTAAAAATTTGTCAATAACCATGGAAAATTATGACCTGAAGTCATCAAAAGAATAATAATTGTCAGCCGTTACCTCAATTCAGGTCTGATGAGTACGTTTAGTCCACAGGTGTCACAGTACTGTTCAATGCCCTGCCCACTGTATGGCAGATGCAGAGACTCTCAGCAGCAGGAAGCTACCTACAGACCCTACGTGGATTTGAAGGGCCCCAGCCGGCAGAATACAATATTTGGAAAAAACAAATTCTCACAAATTAAGACAGGATGTTAGTCACAAAATAGAAGGGTTTTTGTTTCCTTTGTTCACTTGAGCGAGTAATTTACAATTGCCTGGCTCACAATCAGTGACCACGTGGGCTGGCTTGGGGGGAGGAGTGTGCACGCACTTTAAACTCGGCTGCTCGGCTAGATAGGCAGAGCCGCCATACAGGCAGGCAATGGCAGGCCAAGTGGACAGTGGACAACGCCTGAGCGCTGCGCTGGCAGGCCAGGCGGGCGCGTGCTGTGTGTGCTGGGCCGGCAGGTTGAAAACCGAGTCTGTGCACTGTGCCAGGCCGGCAGGCTGAAAACCGAGACAGGCAAGCGAGAGGGAGCTTTAAGCCCAGGCACTGGAGTGCAGGCTCCCCAAACTGAATAGTCTGTATGTCCTCTGCCCTCTTATGTGTTCAAAACACAAAGGGACCCCGTATGCTCGTGGGCACAGACCCTGGGACGTTGGGTGCCAGATGTAGGCAGAGTTTTACTTAGAAGGCACCAGTCCAAGATTGATATTCATTAAAATATAAACCAACACTCACAATACAGGTAAGAGCTTACAGAGTCTGGAATGATGGACGATGGATTCCAACCGGTCTCTCCAACAACCAGGAACCAGGCAAACAGGCTTTTTGGGGTCCAAGCAACCCCTTATCAATGGGGTTGGCCACGGCCCCTTCAAGGGCCCAGGACTCTGGGTAAGCATCCTTGGATCTTATCAGCTGACACCTGAGTCCCACCACAGGGTTGATTAAGATGTAAGAGCTAGCTAGCATTGTGCCTGAGCCATAGGCCAAACAGCATAAAGTTAATAAAAGTTTCTGAGTCATTTCTGGGGGCCTGAGCAGCAGCAGCAGGTGGCAAGGGGTCTGGGGCAGCAGGTCTGTGGGTCTGGGCCTCTGGCTGCCCGGGACCAAGAAACCCCACTACAACAAAACTATTTTCTGTAATCTGAACTTACTTCTTTTCCTAGTTGTACACAAATGAAAGTTGCTTCTGTTTTTAGTCTATTATATTTTACTCCTTGTTAAACAATGATCAGTCTTCAGAACTTTGAATCTTCAGGGTACATATCCATACCAGTAAACTGAGTTCAGATATAGGGGTAAAGAATAAATCATTTGTCAGCTAACAATAATTGGGCTGTTTTTTATTTAATATTCTAGCTTGATGATATAGTCAGAAGCCTCTGGCCCTATGTCCAGAACTGCAGTCCCACAGATACTTAGCCTGAAATAATCACACAAAGGCTTATATCAATCACCAACTGCTTGGTCTATGGATAAGGCTTATTGCTTGCTTGCTCTTTCAATTTAATCTATTTTCATTATTATTCTGTGTATTTTCCCATTGTGGCTTGCCTGTGTTTCTTTACATCTTTTTTCCTTGTGCAGCAGCTCACAGCATCTCTCTCTGACTCCATCCTTCTTCCCCTTTATCAATGCTTGGATTTCCCACCTGCCTATAAGCTGGCTTGCCATAGGTCAAAGCATCCTCTTTATTAACCGATGGTTTTCACAGTGTTCAGAAATACATCTCACATCATGATGTGTCAGTTAGCTCAGCTATGTGTCCTTATGAATTACATATTATTTTTCAGTATAGTTTACCTTAAGAACCACTAACAACATATCTGGTCTAATATAAAGTTATTTTATTTTATTTTGTTAGAGTTTCAAGTTCTTATTTTTTATTTATTCAAAAAGTTTTTTTTCATATCTACCAAATCTCCCCCTCTCTTTCCTCCTTTCAGTACTCCCTCCCCCCCACCCCATCTTCTAATCCCAAGGTGAGTCAGTTCAGTCTGACATGTACAGTTGAGGTAGGTCTCAAGTCTGAGTTAGGTGTTTCTCTGTAGGGAATGGGCTACTAGATATCAGTTCATGGACCTGGAACATACTCTGATCCCTGGGCAAAAACTCTACAAATGCCCACACCAATTGACCATCATCTGTTTTTGGAGTGTTTAGTTCCTTTCCATGAAGGTTCCTCAGCAATTATTTCAGAGTTAATGAGCTCCCAATAGCTCTGGTGGGCTGTATCTGTGTTACCCCATCTAATGTTATTTTGAAGTTTTGTTTCAGCTAAGGTGCACACTGAAACCTGTGCCTGAATTTCTCAGTCTTAAGATTTAACAAATTTGAGCCAGCTTGGCTCAGAAACTTATTCTGTGAACTGTGTGATCCAGCTTTTAAGTATAGAGTCTAAAAGCCAGAAGATCCCAGACAGATATTGCAGACTCTGACTACAGATCTCAGCTCAGATTACTAAAATGAGAAAAACTTTCAATCATCATAGATGGAGAAAATCTATGATAAAATCAAATTTAAGGAATTTTTATCTACAAAGCCAGCCTTACCAATACTGCTAGGTGAAAAATTCAAACCTAAGAAGGTTAACTATAACCATAAAAACAGAGAGAATACATAATTTTGGACCACTAAAATAAATAAAAAAGAAAAACACACACACACTACCACCACCACCACCACCATCACCATCATGACCATTACAACCACCACAATCACCACGAAATATCAAGACAGAAATAAAGAAAGATGAACAACATAGGGCATTGATATCTGTCATAACAACGGTCTTTGTTTTTCAACAAAAAAATCCACAGACAAACAGAATAGATATAAAATCAGAACCCAACCTTTTGCTGCATCTTAGAAACTTATCACAATAACAAGACAGATATTGGGAAAATGTTGGGAAAAGATACTATAAAGAAATGGATTTAAGATGTAAGTTGTTACAGCCATTTTAATATTTGGCAAAATAGATTTCAAATAAAATCAGAAGGGACTGGGAAGGCTACTACATATTCATCAAAGGGAAAATCCCCACAAAGATGAAATTATAATTATTATAATTTAATATTATATTAATTTATATTATAATTATTTTTATATTATAATTATAATGCCTCAAAAACAAGGACATATAATTTTGTTAAAGAAACAGTACGACAGCTTAGATCATGTATTGACTCTCACACAATGATAGTACCTTACTCTCATCAATGGTCATCCAGAAAAAAACAAAGCAGAGAAACACTAGCTCTAACTGAAGTCATAAACCAAATGAGCCTACTAGATACTTATAGAATATTTCATAACAACACATCATATCACATCCTTGTCTCTTCTCTACAATTCTTCTCTGCATCTCATGGATTTAACTTCATCACATACTTGGAATAAGGCACCTGTCTCATCAAATACAAGAAAATTGAAATAACTTCCTGAATCCTGTAAGACAACCACAAACTAAAGATGGGTATCAACAGCAATAGAAACAGCAGAAAGTGTACAAACTCATGGAAATTGAACAATTTTATACTAAATGAAAAATGGGTCAAGACAGAAATAAAGAAAGAAATTAAGACTTTTAGAATTCAATAAAAATTAACATATAACATGCCCAAATGTACGGGACACAGTGAAAATGATACATGTTCATCACATTAAATGCTTACATACAAAAACAAGGGAGAGATCCCATATTAGCAACCTTGTATGCTCAAGATCTCACGAAGAAAATAAGAAATCACACCCAAGATGAATAGATAGCAATAAATAATCAAAATAGAAGCACATAAAACAATAGAAAGAAGCAATCAAACTAAGCTGGCTCTTTGAAAAAAGCTATGTATGATAAATCTTTATCTAATTAACTATATGATAGAGAGAAAATATCCAATTTATCAGAATCAGAAATGGTAAGAAGGACATAGCAGATACTATGGAAATCTAAAGAATTATAAGGACATACTTTGAAAACCTGAAATTTGAAAATGTAATAGGAATGAATAATTTTCCCGATTCATACCACAGAGTATAGTTAAATTGATATTTGATAAGTGATTTCAATAGACATATAACACACAATGAATAGAAGTGGTCATTAAACATTTTCCCCATCAAAGGAAGCTCAGGGCTAAATGGTTTTAATGCCAAATTTTACTAGACTTTCAAATAAGTATAGACATTACACCTCTAATTATTTCCCAAAATAGAAATAGAAGGAACACTACCCAATTTATTCTACAATGTCCCAGTTACCTTCATACTTAAACCACACAAAAAAATCAACAACAACAAAAATTATAGGCCAACTTCTCTAAGGAACATAATACAACATACTCAATAAACCTCTTGCAAACACAAGCCAATAACACATTGAAAATACCATATTGTTATCATGTAAGCTTCATCCCAGAGATTAAGAATAGTTCAATAAATAAAGACCAATAAATGTATTCCACCATATAAACAAATAGAAAAAATCCAACATGATAATCTCATTAAGTGCAGAAAGGGCACTGCATGAAATTAAACATCCCTTTATGATAGAAGTCCTGGGTAGGTAAAGGATACAAGGGACATACATAAACATAACAATGACAGTTTACAGCAAGCTCATCACCAGTATCAACTTAAATGGAAAGACACTCAAAGGAATTACACTAAAATTAGAAATAAGACAAGGTTTTCTACTCTCTTCATTCCTATTCAACATAGTATTTGATGTCTTATCTAGAGCAATAATACAACTAGAGGAGGTTAAGGGAATGCAAACTGAAATGAGAGAGAGGTCTAAGTGCCTTTATTTACAGATTATATGATAGTATATACAAGTCACCCTAAAAATTCCACCAAGGAACTCCTATATCTGGTAAATACTTTCAGCAAGATACCTAGATGCAAAATTTACTCACAAAATATTAGTGGTCTTTCTATATATAAATGAAAAGGAAACCGAGAAAGAAGTCAGGGGAAAACCACCTTTCATGGTAGCCTCAAATCATAGAAAACATCTTGGGGTCACCAAGTAAGTAAAAGTTTGTATCATAAAAACTTTAAGTCTTCAAAGAAAGAAATATAAGTTATATTAGAAGATGTAAAGATCTGTCAAGCTCATGGATCAGTAACATTAATATTGTAAAAAGGGCAATCTTACCAAAAGCAATCTACAGGTTCAATGTAAACCTCATAAAAATTCCAATGCAACTTTTAACAGATCTTGGAAGGAAAATTTTCAACTTTATAAGGAAACACACACATACACACACACACACACACACACACACACACACACACACACACACACACACACACACACACACACACAACCAGGATAGCTAAAACAATCCTGAAAAACCAAAGAACTTTTGGAGGCCTCATTATTCTTGATCTTAAGTTGTATTACAAATCTATACTAATAAAACAGCATTGTACTGGCATAAAAACAGACACATTGATCAATGTAATTTAATAGAAGACACAGACATAAATCCACATATGTATTGATACCTGACTTTTGATACAGAAACCAGTAATACATATTGGAAAAAAGCATCACCAAATGGTGTTGGTTAAACTGGATGACTACATGGAAAAGAACACAAACAGATACCTATCACTGTGTACCACACTCAACTCCAAATGCATCAAATACATCAACAGAAAACCAGGTTAATTGAGTCTCATGGAAGAGAAAGTGAGGAACATTCTTGAACTAATTGGCACAGGATACAACTTCCTGAACAGAACATTGATAGCACAGATACTAAGATCAACAATTAATTAGTGGGATATTGTGAAATTGAAAAGCTTCTGTGAGCTAAAGGATACTATTATTTGAAGAAAATGGCAATCTAAAGAATGGGAAAACATTTGTATCAATTCTACAACTGATAGAAGACTAATATCCAAAAATATATGAAGATACAAAACAAACCAGAAGCCAAAATAACACATAATCTAATTAAAAATGGGGTACAGATCTAAACAGAGAATCTCAATTAGCAGAACCACAGATAGCTGAAGATACACTAAAAGAGATATTCAACATCTTTATCCATTATGTAAATGCAAATCACAAGTACCTTCAAATTTCATCTTAAATCTGTCAGAATGAGTAAGATCAAATGCACAAGGGAAAGATCATGCTGGCTAGGGTGTCAAATAAGTGGAACACTCCTCTAATACTCATGAACACGTGAACTGCACAGCCACTATGAAAATTGCAGTGCTGATTCTTTAGAAAGATGGTAATAGGTCTACCTCAAGATCCAGCTGTATATGGATATATGCCTAAAGGGTGGCTCATCATACCATAAGGACACTTGATTAGCTATTAGAACTTGATTGTTCACTTGTGCTGTATTCATCAGAGCCAGAAATTAGAAACAATCTATGTGTTTCTCAATACAAGATTGGATAAAGAAATTTGGAGCATTGACACAACGTAGTATTACTTCTTTAAAAATGACATCATGCAAATTACAGACAAATGAATGTAACTAGAAATAAATCATTCTGAGTAAGGTAGAACAAATCTATAAAAATAAATGTGCTATATATTTTCTTATTCCTGGAAATTAACTACTAATAAATGACAATATTCCATAGACCCAGAGAGAATGCGCATAGAGGAGGAAACTAGCAGAAGCGTAGGAGGGAAAATTGTATTCATATTTTATTGCATGAAAAAAGAATATATGATGTTTAATAATAGAGAAAATAATAAAAGATAAAATTTCCAAAGGGCTATACAAGAAAGACATTCTATATTTTCACACATAAATGAGTAAAATGAGCACAACAACATATTGAACACTTTGAAGTAGATGAGCTATGAATATGGAGAAATATTTTAAATATTTCTTTTTTATACATTTAAAATATATATTTCTTTTAACATATTTCATAGTATATATCTTATTATATATACCATACATATAATCCTAGTAATCAGAAATTCATAAGAAATATTTGTTATATATAATTATTTTATATTAAATTTTAGTGGATATAATAAATTCCCAATGAAACACAATAGCGTTTTTACACATGCTACTATAATTTTGATCCTTTTCAGTAGATTACAGTGAAGCAAAGCCTCCCTTACCATAATCTTGTGAACGTTGGCTAAGAGTTCAGATTTTTTTAATATTAGAAAAGATTCTGTGCACACAACACATAATTTCTCTGTGTTTGTTTTTGTTCTCTGTTTTGTGTTGTGACATTGTACAGCTCTATAAGACAAGACATTATAGGAATGGCTAGTGATATCTTTGAATACAGATGCTCATAAGTCATTCAAGTCTGTTTAAGTCACTCCTAGTAAACGTATTTATCCAATAGATTATACTTTCTAAATTCAGATTTGGTATTTAGGCACCATTGAAGACAAAATTTTATTTGATGTTTCTTATTCAATTTTATGCAACATATAAAGCACCAGAAATTATAATTATTTATGGGATAAAATATAATACTTTAATAAACGTATACTTATATTAAACATATTTATCTCTTAAAACATTAATTTTGATAAATCATTCATTATCTGTGTCTCTGGTTTTTTGAAATATAAAGTAACACACCTTTTCTTTAGAGATACAATGTGGAGCAGCAATGAGGAACAGCAACATGGAACAGCAATGTGAGCATTCTTCTGTTTAAATATAACCACCGCTACTCACCCCAGCCTCTGGTAACTACCATTTTGCCTTCAATTTTTTTTTGTGATCAACTTTAAAAAGTTTCACATGTGAATATAATCATGTGAAATTCGCATCTCCAGGGCTGGTTTATTCTAGCCATAATCTCAAGCTTTTAGATACTGTAACAGAAATAAGAGGTTATTATTCCTTTTTAGACTTATTCTATTCTGCATATGATCATTTTATATATCCATTAATTAGGTGAGGAATATTTGAATTGTGTCCGTTTCATGGCTATTGTGAATAGAAATTCAGTAACGTGTAAATCTCTATTTAATGCCTATATAGATAGCAATAGATATCTATATGTATTTGATTACACACACACACACACACACACACACACACACACACACACACACACACACACACATCAGACAATGAAGTTTCTGAATCATTTGGTCATCTTGTTTGAAAATCATTGAGCAATCTCCATGTTTTTCCACTAATAGTAAATCGTGTTTCATTTTCTTTGATTCTGTGTTCCAAAAACCCAGTTGTGTGTATTACCACAATAATATTTAACTTCTCTATTCTCATCTCTGCTCTCTTGTTCATGCTCCTAAAAATTAGTTTCCAATAAATTATCTGTAATCAGATTGTGCATTTGGGTTTCTTTGAAGGAGCTCTGTTCTCAGTGATTAAATAGAGTTGTTGCTTCTATGTATGTAACCATTGAATGTGATGTTTATCAAAACAAATGAACATTTTTGTGTATGAAATACATGGGAAACAGAGGGGGTGTCATGTTATTTCTTATGTTGAAATGACTATGATCTCATGTATAAAATATTATTCCTGAATAGTTTTACTATCTTTTATATCATCTAACATTGTGATTGATTCAAGTTTCCCACAGTTGTAAAATCTGTTAGTAAGTATGCAAATGTAACATATATTTATTCAGTGAGGTAGCTTCATGGTCAAGTTTTGTCTGGATAATGTACTAACTAAAGATGCCCAATGAACAGGAAAATACAGATTTCCATATTTATGAACAGACTTTAGTGACAGATCTGATCAGAAAATTCTGACATAACATCTCTGCTTGCTCAGCTTTTTTATGGCTTCTTTCATATCTTTGTTCCTTAATGCATAGATGACAGGATTCAGGGCAGGTGTAATAGCAAAGTCAGCAATAAACAGGTATTTGTCAATTGATGATGTGGGGAAAGGCCACACATAGAGAAACATGCACGGGGTGAAGAAAAGAACAACCACAGTGATGTGTGCTGACAGAGTGACAAGTGCCTTTGATAGGTCCCCTGAAGATCTTTTCCAGACTGTGACCAAAATGAAGACATAGGAGAGGAGAAGCAGGAAGAAGGTCCCCATGCTCATGAAGCCACTGTTGGCAGCAACAACAAACTCAAACCTGTCTCCGTCTGCGCATGCGAGTTGTATGATCCGAGGGAAGTCACAGTAAAAGCTGTCTACTTTGTTAGGACCACAAAAAGGCAGGTTTATGACAAAAGAGAACTGGGACAGGGCATGGATCACACCAGTGACCCAGCCAGCGATTACAAATGAAATGCATATCTTAGGGCTCATGATGCGCAAGTAGTGCAGAGGCTTGCAGATGGCTATGTATCTGTCAAATGCCATGGCTATGAGCAGCACCATCTCCACTCCTCCCATAATGTGGATAAAACAGATCTGAGTCATGCAACTGTGGAAAGAAATTACTTTGTGTTCTTTCAGAAGATCTGAGATCATCTTGGGAACAGTGGTAGATGAAAGTCCAACATCAATGAGTGACAGGTTGGCCAGAAGAAAGTACATAGGAGACTGTAAGTGAGTGTCAGTAATTACCAAAAGGACAATGAAAAGATTTCCCAGGATGATGCTTAAGTAGAGCAAAGAAAAGGTGGATATGAGAAAAACTGTAGTTTTCCAGCAACCAGAGAGTCCCAACAAAACAAACTCAAAAATTACAGTGTCATTTATTTGATCCATTGACAGGAATATAGATGATAATTCAAACACACCTGTTGATAGAAAATGATCAAGTTGTCTCCAGTGATAGTAAAATGTATTCCCATTGATTATAATTCTTTTTTTTTTCTGTTGACTGTATTTACAAGAGTTGGAGACACAGGAAATACATTTGGGAAGAAAAAATATCACACATAGAGAGACTGATAGGAAGAGCACACATAAAGATACGGGAACTAGAGGTATAATGCAGTGTGTGCAATACTAAGGCAGGAGAATCATAGACTCATGGGGGTAAAAACCAGTCTCCTTGAATTATAAAAATTATTAAATACTAGAAAGTTGTTAACATATTAACTTTCAGTGTTGTTATTTCAGAACCAGGTATTTTTAAATTTTGTTTTGACTTGTTTTGTTTATGTTTCCCACAGCTCCTATTTTATGAGTCCTTCCATTCTGGTGACAATTTTTTTTGTAATTTTTATGCTAATGCTTTATCAGTGACTTGAAAATTATTTTTAGCTGAATTTATTACTCTGTTATGAACATTATTTTCTTGACTAGGCATTTTACTTGGTGTATCTGTCATTTGTTTGCACAAGTGACTGTGGAGGGCATAAACACAGATTGAAGTCATTTACAAAATGACTACTCAGAATAGTTCAGGCTTGAAGGGATTAATCATGCATTATTTGCCTACAATAATATAATATACACATGGAAGAATAATTGATGGTAACGTTTATACATAAGTTGTATTAAATAGTTATTCTTTTAAAGGATCTATGTTTAACACATTGTCTCAGTTATACTTCATACAATTCTAAGATCTGTTTTTTTAAAATCATTTTTATGCACACAGACACCAACTTATAAAAGTATCAAGTGCTAGAGTTAGGACTTGAATATAGAACTAAAGAATATGTTAATTCTTTTTCCTAATTATCACTCTGTGTTCTTCATGGCTGGACCATCTAGTTATATGCTGTGATTTTCTTCAGCTAGATAGTTAATTGACTAAAATTTATTTAGTTTTTATTTTCATTAATCTACTGACACAGTGATTTTTTTATTGCTGCCTCTGCTTTTATTTTTATTTTCAATATAGATGTTAGGTGTGGTAGCACTTGGGAGTAGGCAACAGCATAGGATCATCCATTTAAGATCATTCAGGGATAGATGAGTTGTAGGTCACCACTGACTATAGAAGATCTTGTATCCAAATCCAAAGCAAGTAAACAAACAAGTGAGGCACTGGAATTCTTTGCATGAACTTGTTTATTCTCTCCAACCTCTTCTTTGTAAGGTGTTCAGAAGTTATATTCATTTTTTTAATACTTTCCATTATTGAGAGCGTTTTAGAGAAAATAGCTACAACACTCAATATCCTATATAATATTTATATTAATCATAATTTCATTGGCAGTATTATGATATTTCAGTCTTTTTATCAGGATCTTATTGCTATGTATTTCTACCACTGTATTTCTGACATCTATCAATTATTTGCCTTTCCATTTGTCATCAACAGAAATTCTATTTATTCAGAATGTGATCAGAGGTGTATTAGTTTTAAATAAAACAACTTTATATCAGAATCAGAACTTTTGCTGAACTAGTTGCTATGCTTTTTTTCTGTATTTACTTTCAAATAAATTTAAATTAATTTTTCCCTCTAGATTTCCTTTGTCAATTTTTGCTTTTACCCCTCAAGTTTCTTTATCTTGACCACAATGAATGATACTGTCATCTCCTTTCTTCTCATGTTTTAATCATTCACAGAATATTTGTCTGAGCTCTCCATGTGATTTTCCAACTTAATTCTTGGGTGTATTTATGAAGAAACTTTTTAAAGTTTTAGCATATTTTATAAAATGTTAGTAAAACATCATAATTTTAAGAGGATTTTTCCAAACTATTATAGAAAATGAATATATCACATGTTATTAATAGTCATAATTTAAAGATTATCAATAACAACAAATAAAAACATTTACAAATTATT
This sequence comes from Phyllotis vaccarum, assembly GCA_033318265.1. Lineage (NCBI taxonomy): Eukaryota > Metazoa > Chordata > Mammalia > Rodentia > Cricetidae > Phyllotis > Phyllotis vaccarum. Next base: position 139,933,010 of record JARWLC010000001.1, on the reverse strand, counting down.
TACTCAATATTATTTCAATAAAAACTTAAAATTGTCAACCTTTTTTGTAAGTGAAATATTAAAACTAAAAATAAAGTGTGTTAGTGTTATAGATTAACGTTATGTTATGAAGCATATAAGAATCTAATTCAGAGAATGCTGTTTAAAAGACAAGACCAAAATTTTAATAATCTATTTAAAACTTACTCTGCTTCATTAAAAATTAAGACAAAGAAGGACAATTTTGTGTAAGAGAATTTGAGCAAATATAAGAAGTCAGTAATAATCTGTTTATAAAGAAAAAGACATTAAAATCACATTAATAAAATACATTAAATTAAAATATTTTCGCATATTTGAAGCCCTGCATAAATGGGAAGTCAAATATATCAATAAAATAAAGTTTAGATTTATGAGACTATCACTTCCCAGAGGACTCATCCACAGATTAATTGCAAAATTTCTGTAAAGTAGCAGATATATGATGAACTAATACAAAATGGACAGCATGAAATTTGCAGAAATAAATAGTGATGGTAGAGCAGAAAAGAGAATACTGCTATGCAGTGAGTTAGATTGTCTTCAGACTTCTGTTTAAGCAATGATGATTTAATCAAAAATATAAATAGATGCAAATTAGTTGCATTTAAAACACATTTTAAGTCATATACAAATCCATAAACATAATTTTTGAAAAGCCATTTTACCCACTAAGTTATCTTAATAGCCTCTTGTGATTGGAATTAAATAGCTATTTCAGTTCATTCTTCCAAATATGAGTTATTCTTTCTTGTAGTGTTTTATCAATTAAAAACCTATCTTATCTATCTATCTATCTGTCTGTCTGTCTGTCTGTCTGTCTGTCTGTCTGCCTGCCTGCCTGCCTGCCTGCCTGCCTGCCTATCTATCTATCTATCTATCTATCTATCTATCTATCTATCTATCTATCTATCTATCTGTCTGTCTGTCTGTCTGTCTGTCTGTCTGTCTGTCTGTCTGTCTGCCTGCCTATCTATATATCTATCTATCTATCTATCTATCTATCTATCTATCTATCTATCTATCTACCTATCCATCAATCATCTGAGGAGTTACAAATATTTTACACAGTATAATATTACAGCACAAGTATTAAATAAGTTTTATTCATCATAAAAATTGGTAACATATCAGAAACTATTTTACAGCATGTACAGATTGAAATGAATAGTTGAATTGCTATGAGATTGCCAAGATACAGACACTGGTTTTATATTTTTATGTTATTATAATTTATACAGAAAGTGGACTTAAAATATTACTGCTTTTAAGAATAATTTCTTCCAACTAAGTTTCAACTATGAAGAAAGAAACTAAAGGTTAAAAACAAACTTGAGAGAGGCGAGTTAGGTTGAAACAAAGACATACAAAAGAGTAGATTATGAATAACAAAAACACAGAACAAGTTGATGATGGTACAATTTGACACTAAATGATCAGAGAATTTTGCTCCACATACCAAAACAGGCATAGATTCTTCCCTCAGTATCTTCAGGGGATGAGAAACACAGGGAGAGGTATTGTTCTTCAATTCACCACTCACTATTACAAGTAAGGGCACACAAATATTTATCAACAGAAGTACAACCAATTAACACAAATGGGAATAATGTTCAATAATTATGTTATTATTAGTTTTCTATAGGAACTATGCCTTTTTAAAAGTGCTTTCCCCCAAGAGTTGGCTATTAACAGATGCAAAAGAAATTATTGGCACACTGTTCTATTTGATGAGGAGTCACTGTATGGCTGTGTTAATATTTTCTTAACTTTGAGATCTCATGTAGTTGAGTTATTGGACTTATTAAAATCCTTGACAATACCTATTTTGTATCTATTAAGTTATGGTCATGTCAATGCTTAATAGATATAAAGAAATAAATGAAAAATAATATAATAAACTCTTAAATATGCATTTAATATTTATACCTAAGTTGGGTTTCATAAACTTTTAAAACATTTTCTTGACTTCCATTACAGTAAAAGGTATTGTTTGTGATCTTTCTTTGAAGACATAATTCATTCCTGTATGATAAGGGAATAGAAACTCTTTACAATGAATTTCTTTATTTAAAAAACATTGGTCCTCTGTTGATCAGGTCCTTTGGGCCCAAGAGCCAAACTTTTTATAACAAATATATTGATCAGCATGGTTAAATTAGCAGATTACTAAATATACAAAATGTAAAGGATTTGAGAATAATACATTGTTGATTAGAAGAATGAAAGGTAAGGAAACTACAGAAATGTGAACAAAAAGTAGACTTTTTTTGTTTTGTGAAATTGTGATTATAAATGTACTAATTCAAGCTAAGTAAAACATATAATAGAAAGTAGAGAATTTAGAAATACAGTCACAGTGCTATTAACTTCATGTTTGTCATTTTCTGACTTCCTGTGTTCCTCTTTCTTTCCTAATATTCTTTTGTTTATGTCTTTCTCTAACTAAATTGACATATTATTTTCTCAAATGCAGATAATTATGCCATTTAATCACCTGTACAAATATTAATAATTTGGTCATAGGTATTACAACATTGAAAGAATGAATTAGTTCACTTTCTGTAACCATGAAGTAATAGATCCTTTTCCTAACATAAAAGCTCATCTTCACATTGGGAGAATCAATCAGGTCAGGTCCCACTAGGGGCCTCTGGGTCCTGTGTCCTAAGCAAATGGTGTCTTCAGTTCCAAGCAATTGATGTCATTTTGTGACATATGAATATGTCTGTCCATGAGGACAGACACCCCACACATATGCTTTTTCAAACATAAATAGAAGTAAAAATGTTCAAAATGATAATTTTGATGACTATATGTGTTATTTTATCTATTTATTAGTCATTTTTATTTTTTCTTTGAAAAATGTCTACTCAGTTAATTTCCCCTACTTATTTTTAAGTACATTTTTTTTTGTATTTAGTGTTTACTTTTTGTTTAGTTTTTATGTAGAATTTGTCTATCATTCTATAGCTATCTTTTCACTCTGTCAGTTTTTACCTTTGCTTTGTGCAAGTTTTTAATTTCCTGCATTTCCCATTTTTAATTGTTCTACATCCTATGTTTTGGAGTACTATTCAGAGAGACCTTGCGTAATCCAATACTTGAAGGGTTCCACATTTTTTTCCTCTTCTTCAGTAATTGTAAGATTTTAAGTAGTACAATAATTATTTAAAAATAACAACTAGTTTTGCATGTAAGTATGTTTGTTTAAGCCTCTGATACATTCAGAATTGATTTTCACATTGCGTAAGAACTACAGATAGGGTAAAATTTGTTCTTTTGAGTTTACTTATGAGATTATCCTCTCCTATATATTTTTGGTATGTTACGAAAAGTCAAACAGCTTAACTTTGTGAGTTTATTCTTAAGTCATGTATCAGTCAACATAGTTATTTTGTTCCGGTCACATACTGTTTATACCATGATTCTGTAGCATAATTTAAAGTCAGATACTATGAAACATCTGACATCACTACCTTTGCCAAAAATCCCTTTGACTATTTGGATTAACTTACTTATGTGCTGTGAGATAATTCCGTTATACACTGTAAATATGTATTCTCTCATTGATTAATAATAAATATGTTTGGCCTATAGCAAGGCAGGATAAAGTTAGGTGGGACAATCAAGCTGGGAACTGGAATGAAGGGCAGAGTCAGAAAGAGTAAGCAGCCCAAGAAGCAAGATGTCAGAGGACAGGTAAAGCCACAGGGCACAGGGCAATATGTAGATGAATAAAAATGGGTTAAGTTAAAGGTAAGAGCTAGCTAATAATATGCTGATAATTTTGTAATTAACATAAAATGTTATGAATTTATTTGAACCAGGCAGTCAGAACAGAAAATCTCCACCTCTGTTTACCCTTATTAATGTTAGAGTCATGCCTTAAAACTTCTGAAATGAAGACCAGAAGAATTATGATAGATTTTAGGTTCAACTGTTAGGCATTTAGTAAAATCATATCAAACCAACTTATCCTGAAAATGCAGGCCTGTAATTCTCGTTCCTTGGGTAAAAAGAGTAGAAAATTTGCAGTCAAAGACAACGCAAGCCACTTAGTAAGATCCTATTTCAAGTTTATAATATATAAAACAAAATTGGATTATATGGAGAATATGTAACTCACTATTAGAGAGCTTTATCTAGTATAAGTTATATCTTGCATTTAACTCTTTGTGACTAAAAAAATTAAAACAAGACAAAAATAATATCACAACAAAAACCAACAGCAACACAAAAGCAAATGAAAAATTATTGAGATTTTGAGATAATATCTTACTTTACCCAGAATAGTTTTCAGCAAAAGAACAACAATAGAGGATAGATTAAGTAAATAACATTGATTCAGGAGCATAGGCATTGTAAAATATTGTTTTTGTAAAAAAAAGTAGGAGTAACGTACTAGTGGATTCAGAAATGGGGAAATACTGGTGGCAAGCTGGATAAGTATGATGAGAGTAAATAATAGTATATGATCATAATGCAATGAAAAAATGGCTTTATAATTAATTAAGTAAGGAATCTATAGTTAAGATAGTGTTGCTTCGGATGGAGAGGTGGCTAAGTGGTAAAAGTACTTGGTCTTAAAGAAAAATTGGGTTCTATTTTCAGCATCTATGCAACAGTTCTTAACTGTCTGTTATAGTGTCAGGGGGCCCAGTGCCTCTTCTGACCTCCTCATTGTCTTCCTGCATACATGTGCTGGAGTGTCATACACACATACACACACACACACACACACACACACACACACACACACACATAGACACACAGACACACTCTCTCACACGCACACATGCATTCACACATAAACAGACACTCACAAACACACACAAACTCATACAGACACACACACATACACAAGCACACACTAACACCTAAAAAGTTATTTTTTAGCAAATAATAAACTTATTAACACAATAATTTGATTTTAGGAAGCATTTCTATATTTCATGTAAAATTTAAATTTATTGATATTATATTATGTCATCACCATAAATATTTGTATGGATAATAGTATTTTTAAATACTCTTTTTTATTCAAAGCTTTGATTATCTGTGCCTTCCTTTTCTTTCTTGATCTCAATACTACAGTATTAGTTGGTTATTTAGAATAAACATTTTCATTTTTCTTGACTCTATATGTCACAATAAAAATATCTTCACATTTTAGTAATACTTCCTTCCTTCATTTTAACTTTGTGATAATTTGTTCACTGGTGTGATTTTATTTTATACACACACAGAAAGAGAGAGAGGAATGAGAGATAGATACCATAGCAACAATTCTGCTTGTGTGTGTTTATATAGTGCTTTTATAAAGATATAAATGAAAATATATTTAAAAGTGTGATCATTTATTTATTATGATTCTGTGTGTGCATATGTGGGAATAATTGTGGATGTTATATTGAAACTTATGGGAGTTGTAACCCTTCTTCTATTGTGTGGGCTTTGTAGAATTACCTCAAGTCCTCCAGTTTTGCAGGAAGCTCCTTTACCTCATGAACAGCATCACTGACCTCATTATGATTCTTGAAAGACACATTACATGTAAATTATATCACTGAATTACTAAAACTTAAATGAAATGTATTTTCTTAAAATCTACACTGGTAATAATAGGTCATTTTATTGTTTAATTATTTAGTTTAGCAAGGAATGATTAATGTATTCGGTTGTTATAGTATAGTAAGGGCAGGTGAGGGCAAACTGTCTGCAGGCATAAAACCACTTATAAAATAATACTGAGAAAGAAACAAGGAGGGGTCAGAAAGAATGAAAAAACTGTGAAATGTAAACTTGTAGGCACGGCACAGGCAGTGCAGCCACGATCCCAAGAAAGTCCCACAAGAAAATCATGAACTGTAAATCAGTGATCAGACAGTACCTATATATTGCTACATCTCCTTGCTAAACTGTGAGCTGCTGCTGATTCTGGGATAGTGCCTGGCATTTTCTTCATTTGAGATCTACTGATGAGTTCATAGTACTTCAGGAATAATTGCAAACAATAGACACAGATGTCTATGGGTTGTTGCAGTGCATCACAAATGAAAACAATATACACAAAAGTAGAAAGGGTCACTTGCATGCATGTGGGGGAAGGGCTGGAGAAAGAGGTAAAAAAGAGTGTGGGGCAGAATTAAGAATTTAACAACTGCGTCATCTGTAATCAGCATATTGTAGATATTGTAAAAGTATTTTTAATAAATATATGGGGACAAAATTGTTCAGAACTAAAATTATAAACTCCCTGGAAATAAATTAGCTTTAAAAAGATGCTAGAACCAGGTGGTGGTGGCACAAGTTATTAGTCCCATCTCTTGGAAGAAGAATCTTTGTGAGTTCGAAGCCAGCCTGATCTACAAAGCAAGTTCTAGGAGATCCAGGACTATTACACAGAGAACCCTTCCTCAAAACCAAAACAAAACAAACAAAATAAAAAACTAACAAACAAACGATGCTGGAGATGTGTCACTGTCTTCTAATAAACCAGACTAACTTTATTAAATATATATCAACGCACATATGTACCCATCAAAGTTTGTGTCAGAAATTAACAATGACTACTTCAAATTTTATGATTTCAGAAAAACATGACAGAGGTGTTTGAGTGGTTGCAATAGATAATAATTGTTATGTCGAGCTTTATAACATACTACAATATACATACAGGTAGATTTTAACCATTAGCTCATAAAATATTGGCATAATATTCAATAAGTTATCACTTTTGCAAATGTTTATAAATAAACCAGATCTCAAGATATTATAAAATGTCTGCATAAAGTTTATCTAGCAAATGTCACACTACATTAAATGGTATATGAATTATAATTATTATGTATACCATATTATCAAGATCATATAATGTTTACCAAACTGGTATTGACAGACATGTTTTCTAATATATAACAGAAAATTATGACTGTTTAAGAATTTGCAACTGAGAATATAATATTCAAATGATATAGACATTGTTAATTCAGTTAAGAAATAAATTATAGGAAAATTCTGAGTTCATATGAATAGTTAAGACTTGAAAAACTGACAGATTATATCAATACGAGGCAACTAGCATTATGATATAATTTGGTCAGCCATTTGATTTTCAAGTGAATTCAGTTTTCACAAATATTTCAAAATTTTGTTAAAAAGGAAGAACTAGAATTCATATATTATATATATATTAAAAATAAAGATTGACAAATAGTTCAAAGAGGATTTTTCTAATACCTATGTGATTAAACTTACTAACATAATTTTGGATACATATATAATGTGTATAGCATGCCATTATTAATTTTGGAATATTAATTTCAACAACTAATCTTCAATATATAAAAGAATATTATGTAGAGTTATTACTCATTCTAAGTGGTATAAATATAATTAGCACAATTCTGAATACATTTTCAGAATCACTATTTTTATGTGCATATACTACTAATTACATCTTATGGATTCCAGAAACAAGTTATTATACAGTTCTATTTCCACAAAATGTGGATAAAACGGTGTGTTCACAATGAATTTCCTGATTACATTAAATGTATAAAGATTATTCCAGAACTCACATGTGTTTTATCAACTTTTTTATGGCATTCTTAATATCTTTATTTCTCAGGGTATATATGGCAGGATTCAGGAGTGGTGTGATGAGTGAATAAAACACAGCAAGAAACTTGTCAACCCAAGTGATACTGACTGGCCATAGATAGATGAAAATGACAGGTCCAAAGAAGAGCACAACCACTATGATGTGAGAAGTACAGGTAGAGAGTGCCTTTGATGAGCCATCTTTAGAGTGTAGCTGAACGGTTAATAGAATGTAAGTGTAAGATATCAGCAAGAGAATAAAACAACTTGTTGCTAAAACACCACTATCAGCATTTATCACAATTCCCAGAGTATCAGTATTCATGCAGGCTAACTTCATCACCAAAGGAATATCACAGAAAAAGCTGTCTATCACTCTAGGTCCACAGAAGGGTAGTTCCAAAATCAGGATCAGTTGACTCATGCCATGTACAAATCCAATGATCCATGATATCAAAACTAGATGGATGCATTTCTGCCTGTCCATGATGCTGGTGTAGTGGAGTGGCCTACAGATGGCCACATATCGGTCATAAGCCATTGTTACAAGAAGTACCATCTCACCCCCTCCGAAGAAATGCACACAGAGGATCTGACTCATGCAGCCACCAAACGAAATGGTTTTATTATCTCTTAGGAGGTCTGTGATTAATTTTGGGGTAGTAACTGAGGAGAGGCAGAAGTCAATAAATGAGAGATTAGCTAACAGGAAGTACATGGGAGAATGAAGATGGTGATCAGTAATGATTAATATCACAACAAAGAGGTTGCCTACCACAGTCATCAGGTAGAGGGTGGAAAATGGCAGCAGGAAGAAAATCTGTTGTTCCCGTGATGTGCAAAGTCCCTGAAAAATAAACTCAGACACCACAGACTGGTTTGCTTCTTCCATTTTGTACCCTGTGCTCCAATGGGTTGACAGAGATAGAGCCTAAGTAAGTATTCCTGAATTATAAACAGTCACCTAATGTTCAGAGTCAAGGAAGAAGAAAATAATATAAATTATAGCGTAGTATTGTATCTTGTCAAATTTAAAACTTTCCTGTATTTGTATAATCTATCAGAAAATTTTCCTAAATATAGAAATTTTTTCACATTTGAAATATCATATATACATATATTTATAAGTACATTAATAAGTATATAGTATATTATTATAAATTAATAAGTAAATTGTTAAAAAATATCACTACCAAATACTCAGTTTACATTTTCCAAGCTCTAAATTCATCTTTTCATCAAGAAATCACAGGTAATTTTCTTGATTTAATGTCTGAGACATAATTACAGCCTAATTACTTGGCTGCCATAATACCAGAATGACAGATTTTAAACATAAAAATTAAATTCCCAGGCTCAAATTGATATTATTTGTGTCTGAAGAGACAGACTTGAATCTAGTCTATTAAAATGTATGAAAAAAATCCTTCATCATTGAAATTTGATATATGCATGCTGATGTCTTGTTTTTAGCAATAACTCTTTTCTTAAACTTTGGACTTACCCATTGGAGTATGTCTTTTAACAATCACTTAATACCAGGCATGAAGAATATTACTTATTGTCATAAACTTGTAACATTTCAAATTGAAATGGTGAGGCTTCATATAACTGTTTGAATAAATTGTTTCATGAAAATGGCTTTCTCTGTCCCTATACATTTTTGTTTAATTTTTCTTTTTTTTTCATTGACTTTCTTTATTTATATTTTATGATTTTTTTCATAATCTTAATGTCTGTATTTTTTCACACTCTTTTTAGGTGTGAAATTGGGAGGTTAAAGTGTCAACAAATAAGAAAATATTTTATGATCTTATTGTTAACAACAATGAAACACTATATGTTAGAAATAATATTTACTGAGATCCTGTGTCAACTATCTCAGTAAAATAGTAACCTGTTGTACAAAATGAAGTCTCTCTGACTCCAAATTCCCAATATCACTTCCAGATAACAAAACAAACCACAGAGATTAGATTTTGAAAAACCAAAGGCAACAAACGAAATTTGAAAAAATAGAAAATTTGATGTTTAAAAACAAGTAAAAATAAGTCAAAAGGACCAATTTAAGTAGTACAAATTGTCCAGGGAAAATAATGTTAATTATTGTGTTCAAAATTAAACATTATGTTCTTGTAGTATCAGTGCATTTTCACACATCTTTTTTTAATTTTGTGAATTCATAGCGAATCCTCATTATTCTAACCTGAGTCACTGTCATCTCTTCTCAAATCCTAATAATGACTTCCTTAAAATATTCTCTCTATCTCGAGAAAATGGAGAATCTAAAAATCAAAGATTTTTCCAGAACGTTAGAATGAGTTTAGTGGCCTGTGAGGATGATGTTTTTCTGTGTTGAAACGTTTAAGATTATTCTAAGAGATCATCAGATATATCAAGCACAAATAATTAAAAATTACAAGTACAAAAATTGCTATAAACTCACAGAAGAACTTTTAAAAACATGCTATTACAATTAACAAACAAACCTTAAAAGGGCAGTTGTGATGAAAATTGAAAGTATACCAATCAGTTGGTGACATACTCATGCTACAAGAATCATCTTATAAAATAGATCTTCCCTTTTGGATGGTGTTTCCTCTAATAATCTTTAGAATCTGAAACTATTACTTTATCGTTTCTGATATGGCCAATGTTGCTGAGTTGCTTCACCTCAATGTGGCTTATATACACTGACAAAAGTCATATTTGCCTTGGAAAGTTTCCCATTCTGCACATTAAATAGGACAAGGTAGTTGGAAAGGTTTTTTCTTTCCTAGCCCTTGGGATCTGAAGTCTGAATCTTCTCTTGAATTGAATGTAAGAGTCACTAATAAAGACTCTTATTCTATTAATATTATATATATTTTCTAAATATGAGTGCATTTTTCCATGTGTTGTGATAACTTACCAAATATATCCCATGGGACATTGAGATGCTAAAGCAGTTAGAGATACTTGTTGCCACACTTGGTGACCTGAGTTAATCTTTGGGATCCACAAGGTGGAGAGAGTGAACCCACTCACTCAGCTGTTTTCTGACTGTCATGCACATGCTGTTGAATGGGTAAAAGTACATATATAAACATGGCTACATTTATGATATGTGAACTCACATGAACAAATATAATATTTGAAAAAGAGAGGAAACATGTCTGTAGTTTTACACTGAAATGTCTATTTTGAAAACTATCTACACAGCTGGAAATGCCAATAAAGACAATTTTTGTCCCTTTCTTTAGATAGATATTGTCAACTCCTATTGCACATATGAATCAGGCAAACAATCTTATATTGTGCATTTTGCCTTTTTTTCTACCACATTTCTTTATAGATACAAAGGTGAATACTGTTATGATTTGATAGACACACATATAGTGAAATTGCACATTAGTACTGTATAAAGTAACTGGGCATACTAAAAGTATTTAAAATCTTCTTTTGACTCTTCATTATATAATTCCACTTCATTAAAAGTAGATTTCCTTTAATATATTTTTAAAAACTAATTTATTTTTAAGTCTACATGCAGTTTTCTAGAAAAACAGTACTACATATAAGAAGTAGTTTTATAAACAATTATTGTCCCCAAGTTTGCTCCTTATCTTTTATGTAAAACTCTGCTATTACTCATCTCTCCAAAGCATTTTTATTAATTACACTCTAGTATATATTTGTTATATTTGTAATAACCGCCAAATCCTTACGTATAACCCTCCATGTTCTCTTTCAATTCCATGACTTCTTTTATTCACTAATTGGTATTGAATGCATATGTTTTCATATACATATCTGTTTATATATACATTTACAATCCAAAAAATATTCTGCTCAGTTTGTGTGATGCTACATGTGTTTGTTTTCTGACTTTTGGCCCCTTGGCAATGAATTGGTATGCTCTCACCTGGGCTGGGATGCAGGTAAATATTTTTCACTCCCTGCTCTACCTGGTTCACTACATATGTGTGGGGGGGAGTCTGTTTGTGTATGTGTGCAAGGTAAAGGTCTTTAGGCTTTCCCCCATCTACTTTGGCCTCTAATATTGTAGTCTTTGTTCAGATTATCTTTGGGCAGTCATGGTGGAAATATTTGAAGGATATAGATTTTACTAAGAGTTTTTGATATTACTAAGAGACATCATTTTATAGCAGTCACTGAATCCTTGTCTCTTTAACATTTCTGATCCCTTTTTTGTAGCTTTCTGGAGCCTGATATGTGGGAGTGCTTTGCAGAGGGTATCCATTGGTATGGGGTTTTTATTTTCATTTTATTTATTAAATGCTTTCTGCTCACCAACTACGGTTTTCCTTCCCTCTGCTCCTTCCACTCACACCCCACCTGTCCCTCATCCCTCTACCCACTGATCTAAGAGGATAAGCCTTTCTTGAGGAGACATCAAAGTCTGGGATAACAATTTGAGGCAGGATCAAACCCCTCCATCCTGCATAAAGGTTGATCATGGTATCTCTATGTAGGGAATGTATTCCACAAAGCCAGTTCATGCACTAGGGATAAATCCTGGTCCCACTGCTATAGGCATCACCAACTGCTCAAACCACACAATTGTCATCCACAATTAGAGGGTCTAATTTGGTCCCATGCAAATTTGGCTTCTCAACTGTTAGCCCAAGCTCAGTGAGCTCCCAGTAGCTCTGCTCAGCTGTTTCTGTGAGTTTCCTCACATGATCTTGACCCCTTTGCTCATATAACCCCCTCGCCCTCTCTTTAGCTGGATTGTGAGCTAAGCTTAGTTCTTTGCTGTGTATTTCTGTATCTTCTTCCATCAGTTGCTGTATGAAGGTTCTAAGATGACAGTTAAGGATGATCATCTTTTGATTATAGGGTAGGGCTAGTTCTGTCACCTCCACTCTTCTTACTTGGAGTCCTAGTTGGGGTCGTCTTTATGAATTCCTTGGAATTTCCCTAGTACCAGGTTTCCCCCTAAGCCCAAAATAGTTTCCTCTGTCAAGATATCTATTTTGTTGTTCTTACTCTTTGTTCCCCTAAACTTCATCTTGTCCTCCTATGTTCTCTTCCCACCTCCCCTCAATCTTATCTATCTCCTGTTCAGAGGGGTTCCATGAATATCTCTCTTAGGGTCCTCCTTGTTACCTTGCTTCTCCAGGGCTGTGGATTTCAGCCAAGTTATCTTCTGCTTTATCTCTGATATATACTTATGAATGAGTACATATTATATTTGTCTTTTAAGTGCTGGATTACCCCAATCAGGATGATTTTTTTTTCTAGTTCAACCCATTTGCCTATAAATTTCAATATGTAAAAGATTTGGCTGTATAATACACTGCTGTGTAAATGTGCCATATTTACAAGAAAAATCCAAATCTTTTCTCCAGTTGAGGGACATCTAGGTTGTTTTCAGTTTTTGGATATTACAAATAATGTTGCTACAAATATAGTTGAGCATTTGTCCTTATTGTTGAATGCACATCCTTGGGTATATGCCCAAGACTGATATCGCTTGATCATGAGGTAGATTGATTGCCACTCTTCTAAGAATCCACCATATTCATTTTTAAAATGCCTGTACAAGGTTACAATCCCACCAGAAATGAATGTTGCCCCCTGATCCCCATCTCCCTCAGCGTAGGCTGTCATTAGTGTTTTTCATCTTACCCATTCTGATAGGTGTGTTGTTGTATCTCAGAGTTGGTTTGATTTGCATTACCCTGATGGCTAAGGATGTTGAGCACTTTTAAAAGTGTCTTTTGGCTGTTTGAGATTCTTCTGTTGGAATTCTCTATTTAGCTCTATATGCCACTTTTTAATCGAATTATTTGGGTTTTTTTTTTTATCTCTAGTTTCTTGAGTTCCTTATATATTTTAGAGATCATCCTTTGATCAGAGGTAGAGTTGGTAAAGTTATTTTCCAAGTCTGTAGATTGTTGTTTTGTCTTATTGACCATGTCCTTTGCCTAACAGAATCCTTTTCAGATTTAGGAGGTTTATTAATTATATTTCTCAGTGTGTATGCTCTTGGTATTAAATTTAGGAAGTATTCTCCTATGCCAATTCATTTAATGCTATTTCTCATTTTCTTTTCTATTAGGTTCAGTGTAACAAGTTTTATACTGAGGTCTTTAGCTACTTAGAGCTTTGTGCAGAGTGATAAACGTGGATCTACGGCATTTTCCTGCATACCACCATCCAGTTATGCCAGTGCCACTGTTTTTCCATTGTATATTTTTGCTTTTTTCTTCCTTGTATATTTGGCTTTCTTTTTTCCATTGTATATTTTTGGCTTATTTGTCAAAAAACAAGTGTTCATATGTGTGTGGATTAATGCCAGTGCCTTCAATTCAGTTCCATTGATCCACATATGTCTCTTTATGCCAATGCCAAGCTGTTTTTCTTTTACTGAAGCTCTATAGTAGAGCTTAAAGTGAGGGGTGGTGAAGCTTCCAGAAGCTCTTTTTATTAAACAAGATTGTTTTGGTGATCCTGTTTTATTGTTATTTTTGTTATTCTGTATGAAGAAATGGATGATTTTCTAAATAAATATCCTATACTAAAATTAAATAAAGACCAGATAAATAAATTCAAAAATCATATAACCCCTAATGAAAGAGAAACACTTGTTAAAAGTATCCCAGCTAAAATAGCCTAATTCCAGACTGTTTATAGCAGAATTTTAAAGAAGAAATAAAACCAATACTCCTCAAATTGTTCCACACATCAGAAACAGAAGGAGCATTGCAAAAGTCTTGTGATGTGGCTATAGTCACTCTGATAACCAATCCTTTCAAAGATCCAATAAAGACAGAGTATTACAGACCAATCATCTTCATGAACATTGATGCAAAAGTACTCAATAAAATACTGACAAACTGAATACAAGATCCTATCAAAAATATCTTCCACCATGTTCAAGGAGGCTTTATACCATAGACATGGGGATGGTTCAACATACAAAAATCTGTTAATGTCATCCACCATATAAACTACCTTGAAGGATAGAATCAGATGATCATTTCATTAGATGCTGAAAAAGCCTTTGACAAAATCCAATACATTTCATAATAAAGATCTTGAAGAGATCAGTGATACATGCAAAATAATTAAATATAATAAAGGCAATGTAGAATAAGATGACAGCCAACATCAAAACAAATGGAGAGAAACTCAAGGTGATCCCATTAAAATCAGGAACACACAAGTCTGTCCATCTCCCCATATTTCCTCAGTACAATACTTAAGGTTCTAGCAATAGCAATAAAACAACAAATTGAGATGAATAAAATACAAATTGGAAAGGAAGAAGTCAAACTTTCGCTATTCACAGATGATATGATAGTATACATAAGTGACCCCCAAAAATCTATCAGGGAAGACCTATAACTGATAACACCTTCAGGAATGTGTCAGGATTCAAGATTAACTCAAAAAATTGATAGCCCTCCTATACACAAGTAGTAGAAGGGCTGAAAAAGAAATCAGAAAACCATAAAGATTTATAACAGCTTAAATAACATCAAATACCTTGGGATAACTTTAACTTAAGAAGTGATGGACCTGTGTGAAAAAAACTTTAAGCCATTGGAGAAAGAAATTGAAAAAAAATCAGAAAATAGAAAGATCTCCAATGTTCTTGGATAGGTAGGGTCAATATACTATAAACAACAATTTTACCAGAAGCCATGTACAGATTCAATGCAATTCCCATTAAAATTCTAACACCATTCTTCACATACCTTGAACAATACTCAACTTCATATGGATATACCAGAATTCAGGATTACCAAAACAATTATTTTATGAGTTATACTTAATTGCTGCTGTTGTACAACATATTGACACAAGGTGGGTCTCTTTAACATCCCCTGTGAAAAAATATTTTTACTAATAACTTTTAACAGGCTGAATGTTAGTATAAGTAGGCATTGTAAAGTCAAATTTTTCTTTCTCCTATTTTGTAAATGTATAGTATAAATTCATATTTTAAATAAATCACTATAATAGACTATTTCTTAGGTAATAAAGAAGCCAAGAGAATTTGTTTAAGTGAATTTGTTTAATCACCTTATTTATGGCTCTTTAATTTGTTAACCTCCTCTGTTTTTTAGATTTCTCTTAATAAAAATAAAGGAGAATTCTATGGACAGGTTTATTTATTCTTTAATAAGTTGAGATTTATCTATTCCTGTACCAGCTACTCTATAACCAGTACTTTTTATGATGTTAAAGGCCATTGTTCTACCCACATAGTTTTGTCAGTTAACTGTTTTAAATGTAGAGTGGTTGGTGTCTTTTAAAGACCAACAATTTTTGTGCTCTCTTTATGTACAAACTGAGTGATCTGTAACTGTTCTTGATAATATATTTTAATATTTTTTCAGAGGCATTATTTATTTTATGGTTTATTTCTGAGCCTAGAGAAATGTTATTGTCTTTTCCATTGTTGCAACAAATCAGGTCTTCATAAATTCCTGGATATATTATCAAGATACGTCTTTACTTTTTCTATTTGTCCTTCTGGCTCTATACAATAGACCCATCTTGCACATACTTTACTTGAGATAAAGTTTCAATCCCTAGATGTTGAATGTTTATCTCCTGAAAAGACTGAGCTTGATGCCTAGATTTTGCTAAAATTATTGTTATATCTGCTCCAATATGTACTAAACCTTCAGTTACAATGGTGTTTATTTATATTGTTAGCTTTTGTCTTTGATAATTTACAGAAGTTTGCAAAAATGCTTGCTTTTTGGTCTCTTGTATTTTTTTTCTACTGAAGCTGTTCTGTTCTTGTTTACAAATAGAGCAGTGTTGTTTTAATAACAGTCATTAAATTGATATTAAATCTTTTAATTTCTTTGTGGGTGAGTCTCTCTAATGCTGACTGGGAATTATTCAATAAAATTTGATAATGGGGTTTGTGAGAGGCCACTTATGGTGTTTCTCAACAGCAAAGGTTTTCTTGCCTCTCCCTTGTTTATCTGGTTTTCCCAATCCAATATAGGTCTGTGTGACACCTTCTGAATTCACCAGAAGGCTGGGAACTTCTGTTTGGATATTAAAAGCAACCTTGTTTATAGAATGGCTATACATATGTTTCCCTTTCAAATAACCTTGATAACTATAATTTAAGTATCTGACTTTTTGATTTTTCTTAAAACTTTTAGAAATTGTTTTTACTATCAGAATAGCATAATAAATATGAGATCTAATATCAGCTGCATTTCTAAGCTATTAATTTATTGTTGCTGATATTTCCATTAAAGGCCTAATCAACTTTTTGTACTCTCAATTAGCATTTTCAAATATGAAGGATTTGATTAATATTTGTCTGAACTAACCTCGTACTAATCTACTTAGAGCTGAAGTCAATATTTGCCAAAATCAATAAAGACTTATTTTTGGCCTTTTATAATTATGTTAAATGATTCAAACCTTTTCCCTGATCCTTCAAACTTACCCCAAGCATTTAAATCTGATTAATTATATTGCTCCATGGTATGATTATGAAATTTAAGCTGCCTTTGTACCTCAGCATATTGACCTTCACTTAGGACTGGTCTTAGGAAATATTAATAGACTGTAACCCTATTTCATCATTCTCCACCCTTGCTTCTTCTTTTCACCATGTTTGCTACTGTAACTGAGTACTAGATTCCATATTTCTGTTACCAAATCTTTCTAGTCTTGGAGGAATAATTCTGCTTTGAGTTTCCTATGAATTTGCATCACATAGGATGAGTGCACATTAAATAAAATAATCAATTTCTTAAATCTCCTGAAATTTCATATATCTATAGAATTCTTTTTAACTCCTCGATAACTTTGGGTGTGCCTGTCATCTTCTGGTAGTACATGTATAATAACTAGATAAACTATGATTGGTTTTCGAATAACCTAGAGGCATCCTGGCAGATATTCCAGAAAGCTTTCTCTTATGTGTCTCAAAACTTCTCTTACTAAATGTTCCTTCCTTATACATTTTGTACACCTCTATCCATCCTCATAACTTCCTTTTATTTTCTATGTCTTTTTTGTCAAGTAGTTCATTGCTCTGTCTCTTGACCTATGGTTGACCTTATCTAATGTTTACAATATTCAGTCAGAATGCTCTTGGATTAAAAATGTGTACCAGGGTTAAGCCACACTGCAGTTAGAAACTGTGTTTTTTCCAGTAAATAACGTAAACCTAGGGTTCACAGTGTGATCAAATATACTGTAACATATCTCTGTGTGTGTCTCTATGTGTATGTGTGTTTATGTATGTGTATTTGTAGATATGTTTTTATGTTTGTTTGTTTGTTTGTGTGTATTCAGTTGGATTTCTTCATCTAGCATAAAGTGTATGGTATTCTTTAATGACACAGTATTTTTCAGTGAAAAAAAAATATTTGCATGAAAAGAATTTTGTCTCCCAATAACTGGATAGTACACATGGGTGTGACAAGATGGAAGAGCCTGTGATACAATGAGAGACATGCCTTACTTTTTAGATTCTTCTGAAATCTTCTTAGCCCATCTATTGAACAAAAGTCATATGGAAAGATATCTGCCACTAAGAGTCATCCGGGACAAAGAAGAAACTGTTAATCAGAGACAACATCTGGCTTCTCAGGCTCTTCTAGTATCCTTCACATCAAAGTGAAGTACTTTATGGTTGGTTTCCTGAGCTTCCTACAACTGGTGAGATGGGTATGCTTTTGCTAAGCTTTTAAAGTTCAGTTCAGATGTACCACACTTATGTAAAATTTTCTTCTTCCTTGATTATGAAGCTATCAGTTCCCAGAGGACTAATCTATGGACTAACTGCAAAATTCCTGAAAAGTAGTAGATATGTGACAGAACAATACAGCTTGGGCAACATAAAATTTGAAGAAATAAACAGGGAGTGTTAGAGCAAGAAACGAGCTTATATGCAATAGTTCAAAGTATGCCACAAACTTTTAAAATTTAAACAGTGATGATTTTACCCTATGTAAATAAGGATACAATGAACATCTTTCTAAAATACATTTCAAATTACAGTCACATGGGAAAACATAATGTATGAATACTCCTTTATGCACTGATCCATTTGTTAGCCTAATCTAATAGAAATTAAATTACTATTATAGTTTATCTTTCCAATATGAGTTATTGTATTTCAACACAATAGTTATACTTTTTCTCATTAAGAAATAAGTCATAGCAAAGAAACATGGAGTATATGAAGTAAAAATTTTCAATATTTAATAAAATATAATATTCTGGCATAAATATTAAACAAGTTTTATTTACTATACAAATTTAAGGTTATTTAAGAAAAAGTTCTGGGGATTTTTAATTTTAAAGTAGTAACTGATTGCAATGAGATAGCTATGATAAAGATATTGCTTTAGAAATTATGATCTCATTTTTTTGGAGCGAAATGAACAAGAAGTGTCAAAGAACTACGCATATTACTTTGAGATATTACTGTTTTGAAGAAATTTGAATTCCTCTTAACTTAGTTCCTTTCCTGAGGTAAGGAACTGAAGGTTACAAATGAACTTGATTGAAAATCATATATGTAGATGAGCTGAGATAGAAACATACCAACAAAAACGTAGATTTTGAAGAACAACAACCAGTACAAGTTGCGGACAATATGACCTATTTCTAGAAAGCCATAGAATGGTGATCTTCCCACC
The DNA here is from genome assembly GCA_033318265.1 of Phyllotis vaccarum. Lineage (NCBI taxonomy): Eukaryota > Metazoa > Chordata > Mammalia > Rodentia > Cricetidae > Phyllotis > Phyllotis vaccarum. The sequence goes on along the minus strand of JARWLC010000001.1, from coordinate 139,913,745 downwards.
TGCTCAGGCATATTTTCTACTCTCAGTATCTTTGAGGAAGGAGAAACACAGGAAGTATTTATTACTCCTTTTCCAATCTATACTCATCATTATGACTGAGGAACATGGGTTTAAACGGTTCTTATGTGAATGTGCAGGAACACAGTCAATTAATATGATTGGGAATAGCATTTAGTATCTTTTGTTTTTAGATATTTTATATAAACTAAATATTCCATGAATATTGTTTTTCTTAAGAGTCAATGATTAGCAGATTCAAAATGGAATAACAGACAAATTGACTATTTCATTTGGTAAGCAGTATCTATGTTACTAAGGAAATGTTTTCTTAACTTTGATGTACATTGAATTCTTTACTTATTCTAATATATTTAGCTAAAATACAAAATAAATATTAGTGTGTACCTTTAACTATTCATTTATATTATATACTTATATGGTTTTTCATAGTCTTCCAAAACAATGCATCAATCAGATAAACTCATTTTGTATTTCTTTGATGATTTGCTTTGAGGTTCACCTGTTTACCTTCCTCCATTTGGAAACAGATACTTCATAACACAAGACAAAGTTTATGGTCCATGAGAGGCCAATTTTGCTTTCATCTGATTTACATCTAGCAGTTTTGCTTAACAAATATTTTTATGTAGCTGACATATGGTATGCTTAGATAGAACACCTCACTCTCAGTTCTACTCTAATTGTCTTAGATACTCTTCTATTGCCATAAAAATACATCAATGACAAAGGTAATGTATAAAAGAAAACAATTATTTTGAGGGCTTAAAGTTCCATTGGATTAGAGTCCGTTGCTATTATGGCAGCAAGCATGGCAGCAGATGGGCAGAAAGGCACTGGAACAATGCCTGAGAACTCACATGTTATCCATAAGAATAAGACAGAGAGAGATGAAAAGAGATAGAAATGGAGATAAGGGGGAGGGAGGGAGGAAAGGAGAGAGGGAGGTAGAGAGGGAAAGGGAAAGTTCAAATTAACGGGAAATGACATGGACTTTTGAAAGCAAAAAAAAACTTCCCCCTAGTGACACACCTCTTCCAACTAGGCCACAATTTCAAATCATTTTCAATAGTTACACTAACTACAGAGCAATATATGAAACTATGGTAGACTTCATTCATACTACCATATTCCAAATAAGTGGGAGCTATAGGCTCTGGCAATAAGATAATGCAAAAGACATTTATTATAACTTCAGTCTCTGTAGTCTTCCCCAGTCCTAAAACAGTTTAAAAGTCTGAAGTCTCTTATGAGTTCTAAAAAGATCTCTTACTTTTAACCACCTAAAGAATCAATTAGTTGGAGTTGGTTCCTCCGTTCACCATGGGAGTTTCAGGGATTTAAGTCAGTTCCTCTGCCTTGGCTTCAAGAGTCATTACCTAGGAAGCATTAACCACCCTTCCATTATACTTCTTTTTGAAGGACACATTAGTTATAAGACATTTTATTTAATTGCTAAATTAAAATTGCATGAATTTTCTGACCCATCATGCCCAAGGTCCAATTGAATCTCTTCTGCCCATGGCCCAGGTTTGGACCGCAAACCTACTTGATCTTAAATAATCACACAGGTTTTTATTAATTACACACTGCTTGGCCTATGGTCCAGGCATATTACTATCTAGCTCCAGCATCTTAACTCAAACCACTTTTTAAAATCTGTCTTCACACGTGGCATATTACTTATCTATTTCCTTATATCTTACTTCTTGGGTGGCTAGATCATGTCTCTCTTGACTCTGACTTCTTTTTCCTTTATCTGTGCTCAGATTACTAACCAGTGATATTCATAGCATACAGAAAGACCTCTCACATAAAATATTTTATTACTTGAAAGCACATGAGTATTAAGAACTTATTTTACAGTCTAATTGTATAGTTTAGCAAGAAGTACTCAAGGTGTTCTGTTGGTACATTATGTCTGTGTGCAGGGAAGAAGAAGTGGTGTGTAGGTCTCAAATCACTTATAAAATAATGGTGATGATTTGATCCATGAAGGGGGCAGAAATAATGTAAGAACTTAGAAAAGGTGAGAAGAACTGTGAAATACTAGCTTGTTGGCATGACACCATTGCAGTCATGGTTTGAAGGCTATCTATAATAAGACTCACACAGACTGATTTCAATTACACATAAATATTAGGATATGATATTGAAAATTATTATCTTTATCTCTGTATATAAACTAGATTTAAAATAATTATAAACATATATACATATGGTTTTATCCCACAAATTAAATGCATTATCAATTGAAAGATATAAAATGAAAATGTATTTAATATTTACTTTACTAGCCTTGAAATTACATTATTCCATCATATAAAGTAAAATAATGCTTATGCAAATAAATTTATTACATTACATTTATTACATTACATTACATATACATTAAAATACTATAAACATTTGTTCTTTCAATCAAGGAATAAAAGAAGTAAAATTATTAATTTAAATAAAGAATTAGACTTAACTATAGGAGATGATAGAAAAAACATTATGATGCTATCCATTAATTGTTTTAATTTCTAAAATGATGCAGATTTTTCAAGTTTCTTCAATATCTTCTGTAACAATATTAAAATTAGAATTGGCAAATAATGCTACACATATATGTTTTAAAGGTAATGTATATTAGAAATTCAAACTATATATTGTTAATAATAATCTAGTGATTAAAAAATAAGCTAACAATTGCAAAGTGTTAGGAACATGAGAAATATTCAGTTTTCATGATTATCAGATTTGCATCATTTTTATCATCATCTAATCTTAAGACACAAAATATTTATTATGATGAAGTATTAATTTTTCTACATGATAAAACTATAAATGTCAAATTTTTAAATTATTGTCATAATTGTTATTTTCATGGACATTCATTAAAATTAAAAACAGTCAGTGGAAATGAAACTATTCAGTTTATATTTGAAATGTGGCTGAAACATTGTGTAATTTGAAATTTCTTATTACATAAGAACCCTAAATCTTACCTCCAAATTCACATATGATTTATCAACTTCTTTATGGCATTCTTAATATCTTTATTTCTCAATGTATAGATGGCTGGATTGAGGAGAGGTGTGATGATTGTGTAAAACACAGCAAGAAACTTGTCAATCCAAGTGATATTAACTGGCCAAAGATAGATAAAAATAATGGGCCCAAAGAAGAGCACAACCACTATGATGTGAGAAGTACAGGTAGAGAGTGCCTTTGATGAGCCATCTTTAGAGTGAAGCTGAACAGTTAATAGAATGCAAGTGTAAGATATCAGCAAGAGAATAAAACAACTTATTGCTATAATACCACTATCAGCTTTTATCACAATTCCCAGAGTATCAGTATTCATGCAGGCTAACTTCATCACCAAAGGAATATCACAGAAAAAGCTGTCTATCACTCTAGGTCCACAGAAGGGTAGTTCCAATATCAGGATCAGTTGACTCATGCCATGTACAAATCCAATGATCCATGATATCAAAACTAGATGGATGCATTTCTGCCTGTCCATGATGCTGGTGTAGTGGAGTGGCCTGCAGATGGCCACATATCGGTCATAAGCCATTGTTACAAGAAGTACCATCTCAACCCCTCCAAAGAAATGCACACAGAGGATCTGACTCATGCAGCCACCAAACGAAATGGTTTTATTATCTTTTAGGAGGTCTGTTATTAATTTGGGTGTATTTACTGAGGAGAGGCAGAAGTCAATAAATGAGAGATTAGCTAATAGGAAGTACATGGGAGAATGAAGATGATGATCAGTAATGATTAATATCACAATAAAGAGGTTGCCTACCACAGTCATCAAGTAGAGGGTAGAAAATGGCAGCAAGAGGAAGAACTGTAGTTTCCTTGAGGTACAAATTCCCTGCAAAATAAACTCAGGCACCAGAGTCTGGTTAGCATTTTCCATGTAGTATCCTTCACTAATTAATCGCATAAAATCTAAAACTCTTGAAAAAGCAAATTCTTGACTTGGGATTGTCCTCTAAGCAGAAACAATCCAAACTGAAATCTCAGCAACTATTCAATCCCAATTTAAAATAGGTCTTTCATGTGCTTATATATTGTGGAGGGAATGTTCCTTTATATAGAATGAATCAACAGCTTTACACATCTGAAAGATAATAGTTATAATATTAAAATGAGTATATTGTTTAAAATATTATTAGCAAATATTCTTCTTATATTTTCATCCTTAAATCTACTTTTGATTTATGTAATCAGAGATAATTTCTTCAATGAATATCTGAGACATAGTCAGAGACTCTGTATTTAAGCATCATAATTCTAGAATAATAAACTATTGTTACATTTTAAATATGAATACAAAATTTTCAGACATAAATCTGTTGCTGACTGTGTATTGACAGACAGAATTGAACCAGGTCAATTACAAAGTATGAGAAAAGCTGTTCATTGAGTAAATTGGAAACCCAGGTGCTAAAGTCCCATTGTTAGCATATGTCTTTCCTTTATTTTGACTAATCCATTGAATTGCATCTCCTAACATTTACATAATTATAGGCCTGTAGATATTCCTTTTTAGTCATATAGTTAGTCTTTTTACTCTAATATGTGAAATTTCATAAAAAAGTTTGAATAATTTATTCATGAAAGCTTCTCCTGCCTCTAAATCTTTTCTTCTTTGTCTTTCCTCCTTTCTTTATTCCTCAGTTACTGTATTTTGATTTTGTTTTTAGGTATTAAGTTGGAAGATTAGAAAATAAAGTTATTAGCAGATATTGTGTAATTTCCATCTTAAGTACTTTAAATACATTATATTTTATTGAAAATAATGCTTATTGATTTCCTGTCTGTGTCATTAAGTTCAATGAAGCAGCAAAGCTGCAGTACAGACATAACTGTCAGTGTTTAAAGCCTTCAACATTACTTCCAAATTAGAAGGTAAACTGACAGAAAACTTCATTTTTAGTGTTCTAAGATAATTAATGACATTTGTCAAGCAATGCTCTTTGCTTTTTACAACACAGTATTTTAATAATAGGTAGTGTAATTTTATTGTGTTCAAAGTTTAGGGCACTTAACCTTGATTATCAATGGCATTTTACATAGCTCTAATTGATTTTGTGATTTATCAATGAACTATAAATATTCTCTAATCACTTCGTCTTATCCCCTCCAATCTCTATTAACCATTGTCTTTATCAAGGGAAACTAGAGCATCTAATAATATAAAGATAGTAGATAATATTAGAGTAATTTTAGTGATCTGTGAACACCATAGATTTCCATGTTGAGAAACTGAGACTTTGTAAGATTACAATAAGAATTCATTAGATATGAGCATGTAAAACTACTTTAAGTGCCTAGAAGTCTCGAGGACTTGTTGGAAGGAAAAACTTGTGCAATTTTTTTTCAAGCATATTAATTACAAATGTAAGACTCCCTGAAAAATAATCAAGAAATTAAAAATATATATAAGCTATTGAAAATAGCAAACAAACAAACCTGAAATGAGTAGTTGAGATGAAAAATGATGCAACAAAATCATCTTTTGAAGTACACCCTCTACATGAATCACCTTGAAAAATAGATCATCCTTTCTGGATGATATTTCCTCTAAGTTTCTCTTGAATCTGAAACTATTACATTGTAGCTTAAGCTGTGACAATTGTTACCAGAGCATTGCACCTTAGTGTAATTTATATAAACTGACAAATGTTGAGTCTTTCTTGGAAAGTTTCCCATAAACAGGACTGCATAGTTGGAAAGAGTTTTGGTTTTGTAGTCCTTGGGGATGCCTAGCCTCAAACTTTTCTTGAACTGAAGACAGACATGAGCTCAATAATAAAGAGGAAAATTACTTTTGTTTCATAAATATTTTTTTAATTTTTTCAAACAATTTTTTAATGTTTGCTGACACCATAGATATTATAAGATATATCACATGGGCCAGTGAGATGCCACAGAAGGTAAAGTCATTGTTGCCAGGGAGATGATGTTTATTGCTTAAGAAAAACCCAATTACATAGTAATATGACAATTACAATTTGTTCACAAAGTGAATTCTGAATTATATTCATCAGTTCTGCTACCTTTCACCACTCATCACCTTATTAATGTAATGAAGAATGATATTCACAAAGACATGTATGTACATGACAGACCCAATACATTCAAAGCTTCAGAAGCTCCAACCTTCATGAAATATAATCAAAATCACAGCTTGTGTATTCCTATCCATACCTATTATTTTAGGTATTTTGCCTGAGGTTACTTAGCAAGAATGGCATCCATCTTACTTCTAGTTCCTATGGTAACTAATTCAAAAAAAATTAAGCAGAATATAAAAATATAAAAACTTTGATGTGGTAGTAATCTGTAAAACAAATTCAGTAAGATTAACATTTTAAAAATATATTTATTTAATTGTAGTATAAAATCTCTGCAGCTATTTAGTTATTATTATTGGAATAGAAGCTATTTCTAAAGTCTAGTCTATGTCCCAGGGTAATAAAATGTACTTCCTCATTTTTTTGTTGTTTTGTGCTTTAGAGGTTTACACTGCCTTTTGAATATACAAACTTCACTCTTCATTTGACAGTGTGAAGACTTTGAGTATTTTAAAGTTAAATTTGAACATGCATGGCTTTGGCATTCTTTCAGTTCTGAGATCTACAAACCACTGTACCTGTAGAGGCCAGGACTAGTCTTTTTTTTTTTTTTTTTTTTTTAAGACAAAGACACTCTTCTGTAGTTTTACAGTTGACACATATATTTAGACAACCCTCTTCCTACCTGGAAATGACATTTTTTTTTAATTTGTGACTTATTTTATTATTTTTGGACATTTTTAAATTTATAAGTTTTTTTTTAACATATGAAGCACATTCCCCTGCTCTCTGCCCACACATCTTCCAGCTTCCCATCCACTCCTCAAAGAGGTTAAGGTTTCTCATGTTAGGTCAACAGTGCCTAGATATCAAGATGAGTCAGGACCCACCCCACCATCCAAGTTGAGCAAGGTATCTCTAAACAGAAATGAGGTTCAAAAAGACAGTTCATGGACTAGGGGTAAATACTGGTCCTTCAGCCAGAGAACCTACAAATTGTTCAAACCATACAACTACCATTCAAATTCAAAGGGCTTACTGAAGATCTACGAAGTTTTCTCAGCTGTTAATCCAGAGTCAATGGGGTCTTAGTAGCTTGGGTCAGCTGTTTTTATGGGTTTCCCCATCATGATCTTGATCCCTTTGCTCACTTCCTCCCTCTCTTTGACTGGACTGGGAGCCCAGCCCAGGGCTTAGCTGTGGATCTCTGCATCTGCTTCCATCAATTGCTGGATTAACATTCTATGATAAAAATTAGAGTGGTCATCAATTTAACTACAGGGGAAGACCAGTTCAGGCACCATCTCTATTATTGCTTGGAGTCAGAGTTGGGTTATTCTTGTGGATTCCTGGGGGTTTTCCTAATTTTAGTGTGATATGGGATATCTTTCTGTATTCTGTGAATATGCTTTAATATCATTTGTTAATAAAAAAGCTGTTTTGGCCTATGTCAAGACATCTTAGAGGCAGGTGTAGAGATAAAGAATAAGGAGGGCTGAGTTGGAAAGAAAAGCTGCAAGCTGCCACCCAGAAAGTAAGATGTAATGGATTACAGTTAAAACCATGGAACACATGGCACATATAGATTAATAGAAATGGGTTGAGTTAAGTTATAAGAGCTAGCTGATAATGATCCAGAGGCACAGGTCAAATAGCTAATAATTAATATAAGCTTCTTAATTATTTTATGAGCAGCTGCAGAACTACAAAGGGGAGAGATTTTGTCTCACAGGACTGAATGAGAGAGAAAACTTCAGGCTATTTTTCTGAGAAACTTTTGTTACTTCATGGTCAACTCATAGCATACCTACAACTGAGGGAACAATCTTATAATTTGTATTATTTGTCACTAGTTTAAAATTCATTTTATTGAAAATATCTATGGTGAACACAATCATACACATACACATATGCACACAAATAGTGAAATTGTATAGACACTGTGTATATCAAAAGCATCTAAAATTTCTTTTCAGTTTTCGTCATATAATCCTTTATTAAGTATACTTTTCAATCTCTAAAATAATACTTGAGAATTATTAGTCATATAAAACAGAAAATTATAAAAGCTAATCTCCATATTTTGGTAATCATAATTAGATCATTTTTTGTTTATGTAGCTTTTTAAAAAGTCTGCATATAACTTAGAGCATCTATCATTTTGTGTGAGAGCATGTTGGGATCTGACTTTCTTCATTTATCATAATGTCCTCCACGTTCAACATTTGCTTATATTCTTATTTTTAAGAAGAACAAAAAAGATGGTCACAAGAAAATAAAAATGTATTGACCAGGAGCTAGAGAGGTCCAACAACGCAGTCTCAAAACTACAGATTCATTTATTTGGTCTATTGACTTGAAAAGTGAAGTGGATTTCAAAGCACCTGTTGATAGAAAACGACAAAAGTCATACCCCAAGATAGTAAGATGTATCCACATTGATACTAATACTTTGTTCTAGGCTGAAAACATGGAAGTAGAGATACTTGAATTGAATAACCATAGGAAAGTGAAGTGTCGTGATGAAATTACATAAGAAGAGATAGAAGACAGCAAGGTAAAGTGGTTCATGTCTTTAGTCATAGTTTGCACAGTGGTGAGGCAAGAGACATAGGTTAAAAGGTTTCCTGGCTTACAAAATATTTAAATATTAAATATTAAAATATTAAATGTTAAATCATTGAATCAATAAAGAAAGAAAGAAAACTGATAATATATTGAAATGAATTATTACAATGGGCTAATTTCCTTATTTGAGAGCAGATGTTTTGTGTGCTTGTATGCATAAGGATGCATCTATTTCTCCTATGACTTCTTTTTTATTAGTTCTCCCTCAAGGGTTACAATAATTTCTGTTACATTTGGTATTGATGCTATTCTACAAAGTGAACATTTCTCTCGGTTTACCTGTGTATGTTTTGTTTTTTTTTTTTTGCAGAAGTTACTGTGGGGTTCACATACACATATTGAGTTGATTCACAACGCTTAAATAATGACTCAATAATACATACATGGACTTATTTATTGCATTATTAACTTCAAAATATAGTACACATATGGAAGTAAAATACAATACACAATTCTAATGTCAAGACAATTTCTATTAAAATATTTTTCTGTAAAAGACACTATGCTTACGTAGCACATTATCTCACTTAAACTTCATAGACGTCTCAGTGCTATTCTTTTACATCCGTTATACACATGGAGACACTGAATTTTAGAGGGATGAAGTATTGGGAGGTCTTCATAAGCTTCTACTCCCAGAGCTGAGAATGTTATGTAGAAAAGAATGCATATCTTAAGAACCAGAGAAGTGGCTGGCACCAAGGAAAGAGTGCCTTCCAGACACAAGAAAATTAATAAACCATTATATCACAGAGACTGTGGCAGCATGCACAAGAGTTTGCACCTTCATTTACAGTCAAGATCTGAGAGAAAGAATTGGACAGGAGGCCATCTCCCATAGTCTGCTTGCACAGGAAAAAATGGATTTCTCTAGTGGAGTCTCATTGTTTATTTTAACTACACTTAACTGTGGGCCCAATACCTAGTAGTAAATGGCCAACACATAACGAACTCAAATGTATTGCTTTGTTTGGATTTTTTTGTCTTATTGTTCTTTTGCTTGTAAATGACAGTTTCTGATTTTGTCTTTTAATTTGTGTGTGTGTGTGTGTATTTCTTTTCTTTTCTTTTATTCAGGTTTCTTTGTTTTTTCTTTTTTTTTTTGCCTGTTTGTTTTACAAAGAGAGAAATACAGAAAGAAGCTTCAGTTGGTTTGATGAAGAAGTTGGAGAAAATCTGGAAGGATTTAGGAGAAGGTAAAGTGTGATAAGAATAAATTGTATGATAAAAATATTTAAAATGAAAGGAAAAAAAACAGTAGCAAGTAAGCAAATGAACAATTAGGAACCTTGGCTTCTCTGTGCATTCTAGTTAGCCTTTTTACTCCAACTTCTCATTGATAAAACCACCATCACTTTTCTCCTGTCAAGTACATCTTCTTTACCCCAGACATTTTTGAGAAAAATAATTATAACTTTATATATCTAAGAAATTATCATTTTAAATCTTATCTTTATTGACATTATTGCAGAATTTGATGTTCCTTATCATTGCTTTATTCCTATATTTTCTACCCAAGTATTTTTGGCACCTATTATGAGGTGTTCTTCTTTCATCATCACAGAAATTCTAAGTTCTCAAATTGTGAGACGTATGATAGCTTTTCAGTGAAACAACGTTAATGTTATATTGAATCAGGTATTATTTTTTCTAAACTAAATATATGCATTACATATTCACATTCACAAAGTTTTTAAATAGTTACTTATACATTTGCACTCTCAATTTTTCTTAGCCTGTGTAATATTTTTTATTTAAATTATTGTATTCATTTTTCATATCAACCACAAATCTCTCTCTCATCACTTCTCCTGCCAACCCTAGCCTTCCTGGTTCCACTCCATCCTCTAATCTCCTGCATGGCAAAGCCTGGTATATTCCTCTGAGGCAGGATCAAGCCACTCTCCCCAGTACCAAGGCTGAGCAAGGCTTCCCACCATAGGTAATGGACTCCAAAAGGCCAGCTCATACACTAGGAATAGATCCTGATCCAAGTGCCAGGGGTCCCTTAAACAGACCAAGCTACACAGCTGTCTCTCATATGCAGAGGGCTTAGTGCAGTCCTATGCAGGCCCCACAGCTGTTGGTCTAAAGATCATGAGTTATCATGAGCTTGGCTCAGTTGTCTCTGTAGATTTCCCCATCATCATCTTGACACCTTGCTCAAGAAAATAAATATAACATGAATTACTAAATTTTATTATTGATTAATAACGTTAAAGAAAAGAAAATATTGGGAAGTTATTCAAATTGTCTTAAACGGAATTTTTAAACTTTCAGCTTCTGATTATAAGTGAAATATTGAAAACAAAAGGTAAAGAAAAGACTTTTGGAGATATATATTAACAGCATTTTGTCAAGTACACATGAATCTAAAATCATGGGATGCTGTTTAAAAGAAGTACCCAAATTTCAGTAATTTATTGCCAAGTACTCATCTGCCTCTAAAATTAATAGAAAGTAGGGATATTATAAGTAGCAAGATAATTTAAAAGTGTGAAAAGTCTATAAGACTCAGTTAGACATGGCAAATGACATCAATAAAATATATAATGTCTACATTCTCATGAAATCTATATATTTTGATATACTTGATCGCCTGAATATAATAAAAAATCAAAATACAGTAATGACACCAGAGTTATGAAACTATCAATTCCCAAAGCTCTTATCCATGGATTAACAACAAATTTCTTGAAAAGTACAAGGTATGTGATTAAATAACAGAAAATGAACAACATAAATTTTGGGGAAATAGATAATAAGTAGTTAAGCAGAATACAAGTATATGCCTAGTTTAGAAAGAGCCACAATCTTGTAATATTCAAACGATGGTAATTTAACCAAAAAATACAAAGGAAGCTACAAGCAGACTATTTTTTGAAATATTTCAAATTTTATATATACCAGCAAACAATGTATCAAATGTCCCTTTACCCATTGATTCATTTTTCCAGCATAAGATACTGGGAATTAGATAAAATTTGTCTACATTTCTAAGAAATTATAAACTCTGTTCCTACAGTTGTGTTGTAAGATTGATGTATTTTTCCCATAAAAAAGTTCTTCATATCCATCCAACAAATAGCACTGATTTTATGCTCAATCTTCTTTATACTATAGATACTTTCAAAATCATTAACTTTTTTCAGCCTTTATACTCCTAGCAAAAGAAGCAGACCCTTTAGTGTGTATAGTGGGGTCTACACCCTAGGTGAATTGGCTAAGAGTATTCAGTGATACTAGCAACAAAGCTGGTTTCAAACAAGGAGAAAGTGGGTGAGTGGAGGGCTATTTGCTGCTTTAGGAGAGATGCAGATTGCAGAATTAAAATATTTCATATTTACACATGGAATATAGAAGAATCCACAAACTTGACAGATTCCAGTCTGGCATTACTTGTAATCCTTTTTTTCTGAAAATTATGTTTAATTTATTATTCTATTATTAATATGGTACATGGCTATCCTCCTGCATGGGGAAAGTCTACTTTTTAATGCAAAGTAAACTTTATTGTCAATAGGAGATTAGACCTGCTTTTATCTGATTTAGATCTAGGTTTTCTAATCAGCAGATTTGGTTATGTAGCTAATTTTCAGTATACATTGATAACATTAACTCTTCAATTTTCAGTCTCATTGTTAACTACTTTTCTACTGCAATGAAAAAAAAATGTCATGGTGAAAGCAACTTATAAAACAATTACTTAGTTTGTTGGTTTATAGAAGACCTAACTATCCCACCTCTGGGCATACACCCAAAGGATACACCATCTTATCACAAGGACACCTGTTCAACTATGTTCATAGCAACTTTGCTCAAAACATTCAGGACTAGAAACAACTTAGATGTCCCTCAACCAATGAATGAATTTAAAAAATATGATACATATACACAATATAGTATCACTAAGCTGTGAAAAACAATGGCATTATGAAATTGTAGGCAAATGAGTGGAACTTGAAAAAAAATCATCCTGAGTGAAGTAACCCAGGAAAGACAAGCATGGGGGTTCTGTGACAAAAGTCTAATAGAATCACCATCAGATGACCAGAGAGACTTCATTTAGCAACTGATGGGAGCAAGAATAGAGTTCCATGGACAAAACTCAAGAAGCTCTGCATATGAGGTGTAAGGGAGGAAAGATCAGAAGAAGCAGGGTGGACAGGGACACCACAAGAACATGGCCACATAATTACCTAATTGGAACTCACTGAGTTTCTTTGAGATCAGGAATCTGTAACAGTCTGACCTAGACCTGTACATATGCATTTTGGCTGAGTAGTTTGGAGTTGTAGGACTCCTAAGAGTGGGCATGTGGGCTGATTTTACCTTTTTGCTTGCTTAAAGAAACACTTTTTTCTCTTACTTTTGTCACCTTTTCCAGCCTTGATATTATGGTATATGTCTGGTATTGCTGTAGTATATTATAGCATGTTTGACTGATGTCCCTAGGAGGCCTGTTCTTTTCTGAGGGGAGACAGGGTGGGTGGATCTGGGAGAGAGGAAAACAGACTGGGGGAAGAGAAAGAAGGGGAAACTGTGGTCAAGATATATATGTGAAAATAAAATGATAAAAATAATGATAATAATAATAATAAATTAACTTGAAGGAATTGATTTTCTTAACATAGATTTGGTAAGCTGAATTGAGGTCAAAAGGCTTGGCTGCAAGCTCCTTTTCCTAATTACCTGTCCAATTGGCCTCCATTGTGTATCTTCTTGAAACATCAATTAAATAGAAGCAATTTCATTAAATTGTTAAAATTTAATTAAATTCATGTTTTTAGAAATAACATGGACAATGCAATAAGAACTCATTCTCCATCTAATTATAGTTTAGCAAAAGGTGCTCATATTGTTCCATTTTGCAATATACCTATGAACAATTGAAAGTAAGTTGTATGTAGGTTTCAAATCATTTATAAAATAACAGTGATTTGAAAAATGAGGAAGAGGGGCAGAAGGAATACATGCAAGATCTCTGAAGTAGTGAAAATCATTGTGAAATACAATTTAGTGGGCATGGTACAGCCAAGGAAGTCATGATTATAAGGCTACCTACTTTGTTCCCCATGTAGGTAACTGTCCATATTCAATCATAGGTCAGAGTGTGGCCTATGTTATGCTCCCCTCCTTGCTGAAATGTGAACTCCTGAGGATTCTAGGACAGGGCCATTTATTTTCTTCAGTTGTAACCCACTGAAGCTCATCATTCTCCAACAATAGTTCCAAACCAATAAACACACAAAAGGATCTGTATAGTAGGTGGTTTCTGGCCCAGACTTTTGGGCCTAACCTCAAGGTCTAGGACCCACAGACCCGCAGACCCACAGACACACAGAGACACACAGAGGCTTTCATTAGTTTTTGGCTGATCAGCCTCAGGCCCAGGCATATAGCTTGCTAGCTCTCTACCCTTCATTTAACTCATGTCTCTTGTTCAGCCATGCGCTCGGTACCTTTCTTTAGAGCAGCATAGTTGTCCTCGGCTTCCTCTGGCTTCTCTCTGGTGCTCTGTCTGGCATTCTGTTCTCAGAGATTTTCTTAGTCTGGTAGCCCCGCCTACACTTCCTGCTTGCCTTTGGCCAATCAGCTCTTTTTATTAAACCAGTGGGTGGGACAATTATTTACCATGAAACAACACAATACCCCTAAAGATCTGGATGATCCAATTCAGCCAAAAAGTAAATTCAAAAACAAAAACATAAATATAGACAGGGACTAGTATGCATGTGGCTTGGGAAGTAGGTAATAAGTGTGGGAGAGAAATAAATCAGAGATGTTATCAAGTACAATTAGCTTATTTCAGATTGTGTCATAGAACAAAGTTCACAAAAAAAATGGGAAAGTTTTAGATATTTACATCTATAAACACAGCTGAGATAATATTTTAGGAAAAAGACACCTAAACTTTCCATATATTACATAAGGCATGTGAACAAACATGAGCCTTTCTTATCTATAATCTGATTTTAGAAAAACACAAGGCAGATATTTGAGTGTTGTAATTAGTTTATGTTATAAGAACATCTTTAACTTATTAGAATACACATCACATACAGATTGATTGCAACAATAGCTTATGAAATATTAGAAAAGAATATTCAAGAAATTATGATTTATATCTTTAAAAGAAATATACTAGATATCATACTATTATAAATGTATATACATATACTTTTATCCAACAAATTACATTATACATGATCAAATGGGAGTTAACATGACCAGTCCAAACATATATGTTTCAATATATATGTATATATATATTTATATATGGATAATATATATATATAATATTTTCAAAAACATAAAATTTACTACACCATACTAATTTCATTTTATAAACTAAAATATAGGTTATAAAAATAATTTGCCAACTGAGTATAATGTATTGTAATATTATAAACCCTGCCCTTTAGTTATAGAACAAAAAAGGAGAAATTATTTTATTTGAAGAAGAAAAAATTGGAAAATAACAAACATTATGTCAATATGAAGCAACTAGAATTATGATGTAATTTGTAAATTACTTTGATATCTAAGAGGATGTGGACTTCAAAAATACCTTCAGTATCTCTTGTAGTGAAGTTAGAATTAGGATTGAACTATAATGATAAATTTTTAAATGATAATAATGATAAGGAATTCAATGATAATTTTATAAATAACAATGTAGTCAAAATGATTTGCACAGTGTTGTGACTATGAGTAATAAATGATAAATTATAGTGATTGTTATTTTATAACATTATCATCATTCTCTAGTCTTCAGACAAAATAGATAATGATGCAGTTGTTACTATAAGTGGTAAAAATCTATTAGGATTTCAAATAGACATTCATAATAGTCATTTTATAACTATATATTCATGCAACAAGTATCACGCAAAAATAAGTCATACATCCAAAATGTTATCAAAATACAGATAAAATAGTTCAAACACAATGAACTCTCTTTAGGTGTCTAAAAATTATCCTTAGATTTTCCTGTTATTTTTCAGTATTTTTATGGCATTCCTAATATCTTTATTTCTCAGGGTATATATGGCAGGATTCAGGAGTGGTGTGATGACTGTATAAAACACAGCAAGAAACTTGTCAACCCAAGTGATACTGACTGGCCATAGATAGATGAAAATGCAGGGCCCAAAGAAGAGTACAACCACTATGATGTGAGAAGTACAGGTAGAGAGTGCCTTTGATGAGCCATCTTTAGAGTGAAGCTGAACAGTTAATAGAATGTAAGTGTAAGATATCAGCAAGAGAATAAAACAACTTGTTGCTAAAACACCACTATCAGCATTTATCACAGTTCCCAGAGTATCAGTATTCATGCAGGCTAAATTCATCACCAAAGGAATATCACAGAAAAAGCTGTCTATCACTCTAGGTCCACAGAAGGGTAGTTCCAATATCAGGATCAGTTGACTCATGGCATGTACAAATCCAATGATCCATGATATCAAAACGAGACAGATGCATTTCTGCCTGTCCATGATGCTGGTGTAGTGGAGTGGCCTACAGATGGCCACATATCGGTCATAAGCCATTGTTACAAGAAGTACCATCTCACCCCCTCCAAAGAAATGCACACAGAGGATCTGACTCATGCAGCCACCAAACGAAATGGTTTTATTATCTCTTAGGAGGTCTGTGATTAATTTGGGGGTAGTAACTGAGGAGAGGCAGAAGTCAATAAATGAGAGATTAGCTAACAGGAAGTACATGGGAGAATGAAGATGGTGATCAGTAATGATTAATATCACAACAAAGAGGTTGCCTACCACAGTCATCAGGTAGAGGGTGGAAAACGGCAGCAGGAAGAAAATCTGTAGTACCCGTGATGTGCAAAGTCCCTGAAAAATAAACTCAGACACCACAGACTGGTTTGCTTCTTCCATTTTGTACCCTGTGCTCCAGTTAGTTGAAAGAGACAGAGCCTAAGTAAGAGTTTCTAAAATATAAAGAAAAAGTAGACGCTAGTGTTAAATAGGCAGAAACATATTCAAATTGAATGTTAGCATTGTATCCTACTCAATTTTTAAATAACTGTATTTTTGTATTTGTACATTGTGTCTAAGCACAGAAAGTTTCTACATGTAGAATGTTGAGTCAAAGCTTCGCACATCTAAAGGTCAATATATACAGGTTTCAATGTGAGTATATTGTTTAAAAATATCAGTAGCAGATATTCTCTTTGTTTTTTTTTCAAGCTTTTATCTATGTTGGACATACAGATCCAGAGGGTCTAGGGGCCTGGGGGCCAGCCTAGCCTCTGCCGGTTCACACTGGTTATAACTGTTGCCTTAAAACATGCGCTCCTAGCACTTCCTCATAGGCACGCGCCCCTTTGAGTGGGCATTTTCTTATAAGCCAACCTGAGGTCTGCTTGAGGCCTTGGCAACAGAAGCCACGTCCTGATGTGAAATAACCTGGCCAGAGAGATGAACAGACTGCAGCTGCAGATGCCTGTAATGCAAATCCACCTCCCTTGGCTTGGAAGGTGTATAAAGGTTTGCCCCTTCCTCAGTAAATTCAATTGTTTTGTTTCAAATAGTTCGGAAAGTCTGAGATAATGATTCTGGGTCTTCTTGCCCCCTTCATCAAAGGAGACCTAGCAGGGCCCAAATTAGAGGCAGTGACAGCACATCTGCTCTTTCTGAACGGAAAAGGAGATAATTTTCCTCAATGAATATTAGAGTCATAGTTACATCCCACTTACTGGACCACGATAATCCCAAAATGACCATCTATTGACATGTTTCAAACATAAACACAAAATCCTCAGGCACACATCTACTGTTGACTATATAAACATACCGAATCAAACAAAATTTACTATAAAATGTGAGAAAAATGGTTCAAATAAACTGAGAAGCCAGGTACTAAAGACACATTGTTAATATACTGTCTCTCCTCGATTTTTGACTTACTTATTAGAGTGTATCTGTGAATAATCAAATTTTCATAGGCCTGGTGGATGTTATTTATTGTTCTATGTTAACCATCTTCCATTTCTAAATAGTGAGATTTCAGATGATAATCTGAATGACTGATATACTAATATACTTATATCCATACCTTTTATCCCCCTCCTTTATTCCTTCTTTCCTTGTATAAAATGGATTTTCATACAGCATGTTAGGTAGAAGTTAAAGTGAACTGTTTCATTGAGCCCCCCAGTGTTCTCATCTCCTCCACACTCCTTTTTTCTGATTGTCTCCTGAATTCTCTGTAGAAAATAGACTTAAGATTTTTAAATAATAAAGTAAATTTAGATAAGGTAAGGTATCTGTCAGTAGCACGCTTTTCAGCAGAGCCTTGTAAGTTGCCATGTTGCATAAAGAAGATTTTTATGTTAACATATAAAAACTACTTAAACTATCCAGAAGTCTTAAATGTTCTAAGAAAAAGTAAATTTATGTAATACTTTTGAAAAATAGAACAATTAAAAATGCTGATGTAAGATTCTCTGGAAATTCCTAGTGATAAAATTATGCTTCTATCAATGGTACCCAAATCTGGAGACTCCTTCTGTTCAGAGGAGCTTCATCTTTTTTCTTTCTCTTAAAATCTTATAATAAAATCCTGTTTTCTCTTTGTAAAAATGTGGTTCTAATGAAGAAAAACCTATTTAAATGGGTACTTGTGATGAAAACTGATAGTATAGCCATCAATCTACAATGTACTTACACTGCAGGAGTCATACCATCAAACAGGTCCTCCAAAGTTGATAATGTTCCCTCTAAATGATGCTTGAATCAAAAGCTGTGCCACTTTTAAATAACATAATTTAATCTGTGACAAATATTGGCGAAGATTTCACCTCAGTATGACTTATATACACAGACAAAGACATGCTTACATTGGAAAATTTCCTGTTTTGTACTTTAAATGGGTCCAAGCCCTTGGGGATTCTGACATAGAGACATCTTGCAGTAATTCTCCATTTTCAACACTATATTTATCTTAAGATAGTAAAATGCAAGAGAAAATTTTTTTTTAAAATATATGTTGGCTTAGGTGTGGAAATATATATATCTCTTGAATATTGCTGTTGACAATATAAAATACAGTAGTATGGTACCTAAAAATGATGAAAAATTTTACAAAAACTTGAAAGTAAAACTGAGCCTACTATCCAATCATTTAAAAATAAATGCCATTTTTATCCATGTATCCCCTGCTCCCCCTTCCTCCCCTCCTCCCAATCCCTCCCAGTCAGCCTTCAACCTTGCCCCTTCCCATGAATCAGTCCTCTCTCCCAAAAGAGCAAGAATTCTCACGGTGAGTCAACTCAGTGACAAAGAAATCTTTTCTGTGACTTTATTTTTTATTTTATTTTCATTAAAGTGTCATCTCCATCAATGCATCCTTCTGCTCCCCCTCCCCTCTCCCTCCCAATCTCTCCCAGCCATCCCTCAGCCTTGCTCTTCCCCATCCACCCATCCCTTCCCCTAAAAGAAATATTAAGAAGCTAGGGCTAGCTATAGCTATACAAGGATACACAGTGGTCAGCAGTCATAGACCCTGCCTTAAACAAATTGGAAGGAAGGATTAATACCCAATTTTCATTCTCTGTTTTTCACACATGTGGAGCATGGACTGTACACCCTGTATGTCCGTTTGTCTGTCTCAGTACACATCTATATGTTTATCTATATGTATATCTATATATCTTTTTCTCACTTAAAAATTTAAAAAAAACAAAATAAACAGAAAATAGAAGCTCAGGGAAGGAAGTGTAAATTCAGATGGAATTGTAGATGCAAAGTCATGCCATTGTATACATTACATGCATAGTTATTTAATATCAGTTGTAACTTAGCAATACTATGTTTAGCAAAGTTGTTAAATATAAAATGTGTTATTATTTTTAATAGAAAGTTATAATTTCCTTCATTTATACCTTTTATGTTATATAATATATATCAAGATGTAATATCTGTACCAGCAAAAGTTATTTATTAGTACATGTGAAAGTGGCAGCCTGATCAACATTGGCACACTGTCATTGTTCTTATGACTGAAGAGCTTAGATGATTTTTTTCTTTCTTTAACTCAGAGAAATATTGAGGGGTTGACATCATGCACAACACTTTATTTATTTGAATTTAGAAAATTATTGTGTTCAAAAAATCAAGTTTGATAGAAAAACATACTATGGTCTTTTGTCTACGTGATTAGATGGTACTTTATAATGTACATTAAACAAATAAATACCTCTTAACACAGATAAGCCCAACAAAGAGCTTAACAGTTCAGAAAAATAAATTTTTTATTATTTGCATATGTATTTGTAATTGTCATTCCTGTATATGCTATGACAACACATGCTGAATAAAATGGGCCTTTGAGATGTCTCAGCATTGCACAAATTCTACTTGGTCTTATAATGAAATCTGGAGGTAGATATTGGGGTAAATGCTGAAAGATCAGATAAACAGGAGAACGAGCCACAGCCACTTCTCTCCATCCTGAATTCTCAGGCTGAAATGGGTAGATCCTGTCTCCAGGAATCTTCAGCCTGAATAGGTGAAGTAAAGAGAAGAACAGGCTGAAATGGATGGGAGTAGTTAGCTCCTGCTTCCTCTTGCCTTGTATTCCTTTCCCTGTCAGCCATATCCCTTCCTTCCTCAAACTTCCTAGTGTTAGTATTAAAGGCATGTGTGCTTTCCAAGTACTTGTAGAGGAGGCATAGAGTCCCAGGTGCTGGGATTACAGATGTGTGCCTCCACTGTTTGATTCTTTCTTTTAGACGGCCTTGAACTCGCAGAGATCCAGGAGGATTTCTTCCTCCCAGGTGCTAAGATTAAAAGTCTATGTCACCAAATTATGACTTTTATGGATAATTCTGTGGCTGGCTCTGTTCTCTTCCCTTTAGGCAATCTTTATTTGATATATAATACAGTACCACATTTTCCATTTTTTCCTCCAAAATAAGAACAAAGATTACAACTAACATAAAAATGATATACAAGAAGTACAATAATGACAACAAGTAAGGCAATAATTATATCAATAATCTCCACTCCATTAACATTTGACAAATTTGGTGAGTCCAAAGTTTTGTACCTACTTCATTTTCTGTGCTAACTTGTATTATCAACTGAAAACTATTTCTATGTCTATCAAACTTATACACTTTCTATATATTTAGTGAGTATCTTTTCTGAATTTGCTAATGAAGAAAATTCTAACTACCTAGTCTTCAACTCCCTCAGAGACCTGAGAGGGAAATAATTTTAACTGAGTAGAAGATAAGTGCTACTTCCAAAAACTGTAAGAAATAACAGAAACAGCTGGCTGCCTGGACAATCACCCAAGTTTTCTCTGCAGCACTGGAGCATCCAACTTTAGCCTACAAGCCTAGCATATCTGACACACTTAACTATAAAGTAGGATGTTCTTAAAGACCTTCCTACCTTGTCCTATAAAGGTTAAGTGGTTCTTTATTGTGTGTCCTGCTGGCACATATTGGACATCATTCTGTCAGTAGTCAAGGAAAGAGTACTTGCTTGCCTAATGACTACATTTTGCTACAAAGAAATCAACTCCGTATGCAGTCTGCCAGATTGGGCTGCCTGGTACAGACATCTCATTGTCATAAAAATATGATCCTATCTTATAGAAACACCATAAATACCATATTCTGTAAATCTATGAAGTGTTAAAAGATGACCTGTCTGTCTAAAATATATCTGTTTGACCTTGAAAACATACCTAATATGTCTATAAGTTTAATTGGAATGACTAATTGCTAGTGTGATTTCTTTATTTCCTAATTAGTTGGCAATGATAACTTTCAAGGACTAGTAATTTGCATTACATTGTTAGATGAGCTGTATGGGCACAATTCCTTGAACAAGAATAGAAATATATGGACAGTATATTTTAAGAAAAATGATCTCAATTTTTATCAGTATCACAATTTGTATAAAACATACAAAATCCAAAACAATGTAAAATGTTTAATATAAGTAGATGCTTTTAAAAAGTAAAATCAACAATCAACTCTTTTTCTTTTATATTGATTTTTCAGAGTATATTCAGTAATCTGTACTTTTAACTATCATTTTTTTTATATTTTTTCAGTATAGATTCAACTATCTAGCCTTTTGTCCTATTATATCTGAATCCTATTTTTCTTTTTTCAAATAATAATCTTTTGTTCAGTTTTTTTCCATTATCAAAAAACTTGTAATCAACCAGTCTAAACAATGGCAATTATCCATAACCCACTGAAAGACTAAAACAAAACTACCCCACCGTTTGGAGGGTGGGTGTGTGTCTTTTAGTTACTTCCTGCTGTCTAGGGTTGAAGACATCTTTAGAGGATCCTGAAAATAAAATAAAATGGTTTAATTGTCAAGTCTTGTGAGATATAGCTGTATTATTTGTTATTCAGACTCTGTGTAATGGGAGTCTGTATGGCTTGTCTCAGGAGTCCTGCAAGAATATTCTGTGAGGCTGGATTATTTCAGTTAACCTCAAAATTATTCTGAGCAGTTTATAATCCAAAACCAATCTTCAGGTGGTGCTTATCAGTTTAGTCATGTTATCATAGTCCTGGTCCACCAGGTCCTCCCTTGTATTTGGGGAAAAATCTCTAAAACTGATGTAACTAAATCAATTCAATCACGAGGGATAATTTTATTATAGGTTAACCACAAGTTTAACATCTGCATTATAGAGGTTGAGTGCATGCCACATAAGAATATTGCTTCCTTGAATCTCCTTAAGTCTAACATTTGTAGATGCAGGAGTCCGCTGAGCTCTTATACAGTCTGGGAGATATTGATAATTTGGCAATTCCTGTAAGGTTTACTAGTTAAATTAAAGTTGAGTATTTGAAAGCCTTAAGCTTTTTCTTTGTAACCTTATAAGGCAATGTTGAAATTGATCATCATTTAAATCTCTTCGTCTTGGTCTGTTTCAATAATTTTTTTCTGAGACTTTCATATTGGCAGTTATATTAACCATGTTTTGATAAGACAGAAATGATAAAATAAATAATATTTTAATAGACATTGTATAAATCCCATCTACATTATATTTTAAATTAATTGTTCCACTTTAGAATTGTTCAGCTTATTATTAAACAGAAATCAAACTCTTTCTATTGTAATACTGTATCCCATTTTTTTAATATGGGCAAAACTTTCTTACTGCCCCAAACTGATTCTCCTTTTTAAGAAATCTCAGTTGACTCACCAGATCTACTGACAATGGCAATTTAAATGATGCTGAAGTGAAGCAACAACCTAGTATGGCAGCAGCCTGAGGAGGGGTCCAGTTAAAGCCACAACTCACAAAGAGAGGGAACTGGGTGTCTAAAAAACATACCAGGAAATGATGGAGAAGAAACACTAGTGTCAGGAACTGCCTCAAATCAGATATGGCTGGTGGTAAGAGACTAACTAAAAAGAAAGCTTAGCCTACAGGGTAGTGACTCTATCCCTGTATAGCTCTAACCTATGTCAGTGACTACAAAGCCATTGGCATGCAGCTTTTTCATGAATTCATGCTCCAATACACCAGCAGCCAATAGCTAACAGAAAACTAACTTAGCTGCACCATTGGAGGTCATTTGTCTATTTTTATTAAAAGAAATAAGAAAATAAGATGACAACAAAACAATCCCCAAACTAGATGCACTGCTTTCCCCAGTAAAATTAAAGCCCCTTCTTTGAGATTCTGGCTATTGTGTTTATAGTTTTAATAGGTTTTATATCCTTCTAAGTAAAAAACATCAATCTCAGTACCCTTTTCTCAACTATGCCTTTCCCTCCTTGTTCCTCTGTTTCCTCTGTGGATCATTTATATATATGTGTGTGTGTGTGTGTGTGTGTGTGTGTGTGTGTGTGTGTGTGTGTGTGTGTGTGTATAAAATATTATTTGGGGCTTTACCTAGACCTTTAATTTCAAACTCAGATGTTAATTCTTAACCCAGTATAAGCCAGGTGATTTTGATTTAAAGAGGATGATATTTAACTCTGGTTCTTAAAAATACTATACTGTTCATTTCTTTCCTGGGTTGTATTCATGAATATAAGAACCTCATCATTCAGTAATTTCTAGGGACTCATACAAAGTAGAGGATCAGACATTTTTCAGAGAATAGAATTTTCAATGCTTATATATCAGTCAGTAGCACATGATTAATATTGAAAAACATATCATGTAACTCTATAAGTTACATAGCCGTTAGATGATGATTTTCAATATACTTGATGGCTAATTTATTATAATGTATTTACCATCAACTCTGCTTGATCATTTTTTCCAGGATTTTTAAAGTGCACATAGAAAAAAAATTTAGGAGAAAGGTTAGACAAAAAAATAACGTCCATTTACAAAACGAAGATCCACTTTGGATCCCTTATCATACAATTCTAAATTACAGCATCTATATAGTCACCTTTAGAGCAAAAACAGTAGAAGCTACTATTGTATTACTTCCCCACTTATGACTCTGAAACCACTTCAGAATAAGTTATTTAAATTCAAGTTTAAACTCTGTGTCCTTTTTAAGATAATACAACATGAATAACTAGAGACTGTAGGGGTATTGCAACCTATTCTCAAACTTTAAATGGGTAAGAAGCCTGGCTCGCTGGCGTTCGCTCCATGCAATTTTATCCGGTAAAGCGAATGATTAGAGGTCTTGGGGCCGAAACGATCTCAACCTATTCTCAAACTTTAAATAGGCAGAAGAAGCCATGGCTCACACTGTTAGTCCCAACACTTGGGAAGCAGAGGCAAGAGAATCTCTGTGAGTTCAAAGCCAGCCTGGTCTTCAAAGCAAGCTCCAGGACAGCCAGGACTGTTACACAGAAAACTCTGTCTGAAAAAAAAAAAAAAGAAAAAAAAAAAAAAAAGACAGGAGGAGGTGGATCTGTCCTCTGATATCTGGCTTCTCTCTGGTGCTCCGTGTCTGGCATTCTTCTCTTAGAGATTTTCTTAATCTGGTAGCCCCGCCCACACTTCTTGCCTGCCTTTGGCCAATCAGCGCTTTTTATTAAACCAGTGGGTGGGGCAATTATTTACCACGAAACAACACAATACCCCTACAAGAGACTCTAGTAATAAATATGGAACTACTCTTTGTGACGATTTATTTATTTACCAAACAAAGTTAGAGTTAATTTTTAAACATTATCAGTGACCAACATATTCAATTTTTGTTCATTTATTATAAAGTTATAATAAAACTCCCATTTATTTATCCATGGTCCTTTAAACAAAAAAGAAGTACATGCTGATGCATGCTAATTTCTCAGAGAAACAGAAGCAAAGCATTAATCATCTGTGGGAATGGATATAAGGTGTGATGTAGGTGACGTGCAGTTGAAAGGTTAAGTAGCAAGTTCCTCTGTGTAAACTTTCAATACATAGTTGGATTTACACTTTTAGGGCTCCCACATCAGATTCAGTCAGTAATATCTGTCAAAACTGACACTTTTACATAATCTTTTGATTGATATCCTTATATCTTTGTTCCTTAATGTATAGATGACAGGATTCAGGGCAGGTGTAATAGCAAAGTCAGCAATAAACAGGTATTTGTCAGTTGATGATGTGGGGAAAGGCCACACATAGAGAAACATGCACGGGGTGAAGAAAAGAACAACCACAGTAATGTGTGCTGACAGAGTGACAAGTGCCTTTGATAGGTCCCCTGAAGATCTTTTCCAGACTGTGACCAAAATGAAAACATAGGAGAGGAGAAGCAGGAAGAAGGTCCCCATGCTCATGAAGCCACTGTTGGCAGCAACAACAAACTCAAACCTGTCTCCGTCTGCGCATGCGAGTTGTATGATCCGAGGGAAGTCACAGTAAAAGCTGTCTACTTTGTTAGGGCCACAAAAAGGCAGGTTTATGATAAAAGAGAATTGGGACAGGGCATGGATCACACCAGTGACCCAGCCAGCGATTACAAATGAAATGCATATCTTAGGGCTCATGATGCGCAAGTAGTGCAGAGGCTTGCAGATGGCTATGTATCTGTCAAATGCCATGGCTATGAGCAGCACCATCTCCACTCCTCCCATAATGTGGATAAAACAGATCTGAGTCATGCAACTGTGGAAAGAAATTACTTTGCGTTCTTTCAGAAGATCTGAGATCATCTTCGGGACAGTGGTGGAGGAAACCCATACATCATTTAAAGACAGGTTGGCCAACAGGAAGTACATAGGTGAATGTAAGTGAGAGTCAGCAATTACTAAAATAACAATGAAGAAATTTCCCAGAATAATTCCTAAGTAGAGTATACAGAATGTCAGCATGAGAAAAACTTTAGTTTCCCAAGAACTAGAGAGGCCTAGAAGCACAAATTCAGAAACCATGGAGTCATTTAGCCAATTCATTGGCATGAGCAGTTTCAAATCACTTGATGTTAGGAAATGATGAAAAATTGTAGCCAATGCTATGAAAGAATGTTTTCCACATATGAGGTTTCTTTATACTCTGAATTTCAAAAGTAATAGAAAAAGCTCTGAGCTGGATAGCAAAGGAATAAGTACATAAAAATAATGTTATAGAGTTGTACACCTAAAGAAACACAGACATAAATATGGTAGAAGGAAGCAAATGGGATTCCTTCTTTTTATTCTAGGGAAAGATATTTTATTGTAGTATTGTTTCCTTTTCAATATTTCTAAATATGTTATCTAAACTCTTTCCTGGATATTTTCAGCATCATCACTTCAGGTGACAGAAAATATCCATTTAGTATGCTCTTGGACTATTTTGCAAATTATTCTTCTATGAATTTGTTTCACTGGTGATATGGAGTATTAAGTTCAAAGTTATCTTAAATATAATTTATCTATAATTTTTATAAAATTATTAAAATATTTTGGAGGACATATATTAGCTATATTCCTTCATGGGTTCAATGTGGTCTTGAATACATGCAGGTGATGTGCCCAGGTATTAGATATACAAACCCAGCCTATTCTTCCCCCCTACTTTTCCATTCCCAAACCACTATTAATTACTATTCTACAGTCATGCTGAGTTTTTAACATTTCCACTGATTACATGAACTTGGATATGTTTTCTCTCTCTGATATTTCCATTAACACAGTGTCTTGCACTATCATCCATTATGCTACAAATGAACAATTCCTCTCTTTGTATGGCTAATATTTAATTCTGTGTTGGTTTTGTAACTATGCACAGCTTCAGTATGATGAATTTGCTTCCTTAAGATACAACACAAGGTAAAACAGTGGATAAATATGAAAACTCTATTTTAACTTTTGTGACACATTTCTGATTCAATACAACTACTACATGAACATTTTCATCAAAAGTGCATTATACTGAACTCTACTCTTGATGAATATTATTTACTTTTGGTTTTAGTAGCAACTTAGTTCATGGATGATACTGTGATGTCACTGTAGTTTTAATTTGTGTTTTTCTTCTGGCTTATGGTATCAACACAGAATTGTAAATATTTCTTTCTTTTTTTGTGCATGAGAGTTTTGCCTGAATATCTATATATGCGCCATGTATGTCCAATTCACATTGAAATCAGAGGAAGGTACTAAATCCTCGGGGACTGGAGTTCATATAGTCTATGAGCTGCTTCGTGAGTACTAGGAATTGAATATGGATTCTCTGTAAAAGCACCAGTTGGTCTTATCAATTGGGCCATCTCTCCATCACCAATAGTGAATATTTTCCTATGTATCATTTGAGCATCTATATTTATTTTCTTCAGAGCTGACATGAATTCTCATTGCCCGTTTACTTTTATCTTAGA
Organism: Phyllotis vaccarum; assembly: GCA_033318265.1. Taxonomy (NCBI): domain Eukaryota; kingdom Metazoa; phylum Chordata; class Mammalia; order Rodentia; family Cricetidae; genus Phyllotis; species Phyllotis vaccarum. The sequence goes on along the minus strand of JARWLC010000001.1, from coordinate 139,886,232 downwards.
GTCGCTTATTTTTTGAAGGAGGTAGCCCTTTGTCTTTTAAAATCTTACAGATGAATGTTCATGTCATTCTATAGTTGTCTTTTTGTTTGGTTATTTTTTTCTTTCATCATTTTTTTTTTCTTCACTGCAATGTTGTTTGGGAATCCTACCCAAATATATGCTTATACTCATGGGATAACATGTGTTATTATCTTGTAGGTTTTTCTTTTTAAAATACAATTTATTAGGGAGTTTAGCTACTCAAATTGAGATGATTTTTTAAAAGTATTTAACTCATGACAGTCTCACCACCATTCTGTTTAGGCATCAACATTCAATGGTTATAAAAGTAAACATGTTTCTAGTTTAAAAATCATACATCAGTACATAGCATTTGTTATGTACTTCTTTTGTGTAGTGATGCTTAGCAAGTTCATTAACTTTCTTATACCATATAAAAGTCTGAATACATTCTACATTCTTTGTCTAGACATATATACTTTAAAAAAAATCTCCAAAGTTACAGAAGGATAAAGTGGTAGGTACAGGACTTGCATTTAGATATTTGGGACACATATTCCATGCTTTTGAATACAATAATACTCTATTCTGATTGGTTCTTTTAAATATACTCCAGGTTTCACAAACATCCTCCAGTCTAATATTCTCCAACTTCTGTGTCCTATAACTATTAAAAAAATATTTAAGATTAAAATCTCTGAACTGGTGTTCCCCATGAATACTCTTCTCTTGCAAGCCATTCCTTGGCAACCCTCAATATTCATTTGGTCCACATTATCAACCCAATTGCTATAGGTACTTTGTACTTGAAAGAAACTCTATTCTGGTTATTTTCTGTAGAAATCTGTTTTTACTTTCATGTTTTACTCTATTTCTCTACAGGATTCTGTTCTGATTTGATTAATGTGTTTTTGTATATTACTAAGCCTTCAGATCTTGACTTCCTGCAGCTCTTATACCCACTTCTCTTTCTATCCTTTTATGATCTCCAACTCCATTTTTAAAGATAACAGCCTTACATCAAGAACATCAGGTCTGTTTATTTGAACATGTAGTGATATTTCTACTTTTCATTAATTATTGACCATGTAATGCTAATTTAATACCTTTCCTGAAAGTAGTTTCTTCTTAAAGGGACAAAGACCTTTACGAGGACAAGGTGTTGCTTCTAGTTTCATTTGTTTAGTTAATGCTATTGCTAGTTTTAAGAGTGCAGCAGATATGATGCATGAAGCCCATGTCCTTCATGCATCACAGTGGAAACTTAAAGCCCAGTGTACAGAGTACATCAACCTCACTAAAGCTACAAGCTCTTTATAAATATTTCTTTTAGTGATGTACAAAAGCTAAGTTCTACTATGATTAGTTACAAATAAGGCTTTCTGCTGATGATAGCCAAATTTGCTTTGGCTTTCACTTAACCAGTTTTCTCCAAATTGTCTACAACATTTCTCCATAGTTTTTATTTTTATATAGTGATGGTTTCTCCTATGCTGACTCTTATTATTTGGTGTAACTCACTTGCATTATTCCTGTCCTGCTTAGTTTTTTCAGAATCATGATACTCAGTTGAATTAGTATCTAACTATTAAGTTACTTAATTGTACCTTTAATTTTGGATTTCAGAGTAAAAATTTCCAAGGTTATATATGGTATACTCATGAACAAGTCTTTCTTGTGCTTAAAATTAATCTGTAAAACATGAACTTCTAATTACATAATCTAGCTTAATTTGTTAATATATATCTTTATCATTCTCCAAGACACTAAGCAGTCATACCACAGATTTCTGATCATGACATACATTTTACAGGTTCACAGGTTTCACTTTCAATTTCAACTGTTTGCTTTTTGTGCCTGTTGTTGCAGCTTTGTTTAATTTCTTCATATTTTCCATGTAGAAAATAAAAAAGTTATTACATTGTTTTCTCTCACATTCTGGTTAATTGTGTTTCCAATTAACATCAAATAGCACTGCTTGGCTCCTAATGAAAGTCTTTATTAACTATGTCCTAAAATGTATCACAAAGAACCCTAAAGAGATATAAGCACGATATGACTTCATATATTAGCTTCACAAATTTTATTGACTATTTAAGTAATTCATTTGTTAAAATATTCTTACAGACCACAAATTGAGCACAGAGCTTTGAACATGTTATGCAAGTGTTCTAATACTAATAGAACTTCTGGACCCCAGGCCAACCGTGAACTCATGAGAGAGTTAGTCTGTTAAACAATTACTACGATATAAATTCAATATCGCCTATTTGTGAAACATTGTAACAGAAACGCTATACTTTTATTCAATGAATTCAGGTTAATCATATAATATTAACAATTTCTAAAAAGAAGAAAACCTGTAATCACTATAGTCTAACAGCTTTGGTAAATAGAGATGATTTAATCAAGCAATATTCTTTGAAAGGTAGTAACATTGAAAAAAGTGTTTGAAGGGTACAGAAGTGTTGGCCTCAAGAAATTAAACTTAAGTCAAAGAAAACATTCAACCTATCACTGTAACTTAAAAACACATACAGTATAATTAAAACAATAAAATGATGACATTTATGAAAAATAAATGACTATAAATTCACTTGAAAATTACTAACTTCTCAATATATTTAAAAATTGTGCAAGATGTGAGATCCAATATTTTCAAGGGGTAAAATGACTTAAAATTATAAAATAATAATTACCTCAGAAATAATAAATATAACCATTGAACATGTGTATGACATATTTGGCAAAAGGCTTATCAAAAGATTCAGTTTGTGTTTTGAGCCATAGAGATCTTAAAATTATCTAAATTAGGCTTTGATTAAGTAAAGTTAAAATGAGAAGTGAATTGAATACAGTAAAAATTAGATAGTTATGAGCTCATTTAAATATGCTAAGTGATTTATTACAAAATGTTGGAACATGAATGAGAAATAAAAATTATAGCTTTTCTGATTGTTATAAATGCATAAGGGGACCAAAATATGTTTCCAATGTTCTCTTCTAGGCTCTATTCATATATGCAAACATCTATCATACATACACTCAAACACACAGAGACATAGACAGTATATGTGATTAATCACTGAGTCATCTCTTGCTCTGTAAATTATTTTTAAACTTTAGGTTAAGATTTCTAAATTTTAAAGTCAAAAGTTTCAGAGTTTATGGCAACTCTGTGACTGACATGAGTTGGAAATGCTTCTCAGCCTCAATGATGGGAATGTGAGTCAGAGTGACTCCACAGGGCAAAGGAATCACTAAAAAAATCCTTTTTAACTCTGACCCTGGCATTCTATTTCATATTTAAAGGAATCAGGATGGAATATGTCAGAATGGATTTTTTACATCATTTACATCACTATGTGCTTCTAAAAGGGTAAAGTAATTGGAAATAGACTTATTATTAAAGAATACAGGATGGTCAAATAGATATTTACTATATAAAATAGGTCTGTACATTGTTAAATCTGCAGTAATTGGGAAAAATTTCATTTGTAGAGTTATAGATATTGAATATACTTTATTCTGAGAGGGCTATAAAGCTACATTTTCAATTATTACTATTTTTATTAAAAAATAAGTTCTGTGTTTATTTTAACTCTCAGGATAGCTTTAAACAAGCAAGAGTATATTATCTATATTAATCTTAGTAGGTACTGGATAAAATAATATTTATTTAAGTAAACATTTTTTCACCATAATAGATGTTAAATCTTGCTTTGCTCATTCATATTAGTAGAAAGTGGTAGACATAATACACAGTAACAGTTGTCTTAACTCTTGTAGAAACTTTTGAGAAAACTAAAGTTATAAATATGACAGAAGACTCGTCATCCTGAGATGGACACACACACACATATGCACAGTTAAAAAACGTAGGACAGCAGTTCACACTATTGTCAAAATCATTTCAACATTTTTAGCATCAGAGTAGAGTGTGTGTTCCCCCACTGATCTCAGTAATTGAATATATCTGAAATTAGTAATTTGATTAAGTGCTAAAAGAGAAAAAATAAAATATTTAGATGAAATAATCTTGCACTCCATTCGAAAGTCATTGCAGTTCAATTTAAATTTGTGGGCATTTGTAAGACTGTAGAACTCCTCTCTTTCTGTTCCCATGTGTGTGCCTGGGTGTGCATGTGTGTGTGTGTGTGTGTGTGTGTGTGTGTGTGTGTGTGTGTGTCTGTGTGTGTCTGTGTGTGTCTGTGTGTGTGTGGTGTGTGTGTGTCTGTGTGTTTGTGTGTGTGTATGAAATTGTACTAAATGAGTCCCAAACAACTCACTGAAGAGAAAATCTGTAATATTTTTGATTGGTGCCCACATGAATAGCATATTTGAAACTCTAAGATACATATTTAGTTGAAAAAATACCACAGGGAAAATATTATTAATTGGTTGATTAGATGAAAAGTAATGTCCCTAAATCAAAAAGTTTGTCATGCACTTACCTATAGGAATTTCTTAAGAAACCAATTTCTTCTTGGCTAATGACATTATTTTAGCTCTATCCTGAGATGATGGTAAGTTTATCTTCTATGCTGACCAAATTTAATAAAAATCTTTCACAGTGTAGAATACTGCATAAAGCCTCTTTATGGAAAATATTTGCAGCTTCATGTTTTAAATAGAACACCAACTTGGAAAGCTTTTCTGTAGCATTTTCCTGGGGGAATCTCAAGCCACCTACTTTCTCTGAATTTAGCCCTCAAGTGAATCCGATGCTTCATGTTGTTTAAAAGCAAAATAATGATGATGATTATAAACGTGTCTGTGAAACGAGAGCAATACTATTCTTTTATGTATAAAGTGTCTCAAATTCAGCTATTGTGCATTTCAGTACAGGTGACTGCCATGAGTTAAATATAAATGGGCAGTGACAACTGGTGTCACATTGACAGCTGTCACTGTGCCCATAACTTAAACACCTCCTTGAAGTTTTGTTTTTTGTTACTCAGGTGAAAAATTAGGTCTTATAATTCTCAGAATTTTATTATTTAGCATTTTGTACATTGATTATGAAAATTCTATGTATATTATTAAGTGATGAGGATATCATGGAATATTAACTTATCATGTATAATAATGATATTGTATATGCAGCATAATTTAAAAAGAATAAAGAAAATTTATTAGATGTATTTAAAAATTATTTAAAATGTCCTCTAATTGCATCCATCTTTTCCTAATATTATTGATTTTAGAGTCAATATGATATGACCTGATTTGTCTCCATCTATATTGTTCCCATGTGAAAGTGAACATAGAATGGCCAACACATTGTCAAAGAGAACATAGGCTGAGACCTAACAATGCAAGAGTTTAACTTGTAGTAGAGCAAAACTGATACTACTTTCTCATTTTAACTTTAGAATGTGTTTATTCCCGTGGAGAAGACCTCAAATCTAGTCAGAATGAAGTTGGTTACAATAATACTTCTTGCCCTTTTGGAGGAAGGGATGGGAAGATCGGGAGGGAAAGGCTGAAGGTTGACTAGGAGGGATTGGGAAGAGGGAAGGGAGGGGCAGCAGGGGGATACATGGATAAAAAGAAATTTTAAATAAATAATAAATAATAATAATATGAACATAAAATAGAAAAGGTAAATAGATTAAAAAATTATAGGCAATTTAATGGAAAAAATGGATAATTAAGCTCTGGTTCGCCATATAAGATTAATGTGGACATCTTCCTTCATTAGAGAAGACTCCTATTGTATTTTGTGGTAGATGTATGGATCAGAGAATGTTAACACAGAAAACCATAGTTGACTAAAGTGCTAAGAATAAGAGAAAATAGAATGTTCAGTCTAAATTTAACACCCATTCATCACAAGATCAAGATACATCACAAGATAGAGAAACAATGCAGAAGGGGCACAAATAACAAAGTCAGAAGATTTGGAGGTATGCACCAAATAGACATCTTCTGAACATGCCCAGTTGTTGTGCTCATTAACTCATTGCATCACTGCAACTCTGGTTTTCTGCATAAGAACTGCATGGACTGGGGCCATCCAACATCAAGGATGAGGGACTATTGGAAGCTAGTGCTTTCTGGAGTAGGAGATGTACTCTTCTTCAGTGTATTTGTGATAAAGCATTAGTGATGAAATCTAAGTTACCAAAAGTGTCTATGTTGCATCAAGAAAATAAAAGCACTTTCTTTGGCAGTAATTCAACCAATCTTAAGTCCAGAGTTCTACTCTCTATTGTATGTTATCTGAGTCTTCTACCCTCTCTCTGTCATTTGTGTCTGATTCTGTGCCTGTATAAAGGCTTTCTTTCTTTTTTCTTCATTTTATTTTTTTTTATTAAAAATGTCTTTTTATCCATGTATCCCCCATTCCCCCTCCCATCCTTCCACCCAATTCTCCCCCCTCCCCGGTTAGCCTTCAGCCTTCCCTCCCTATTCTCCCATCCCCTGCCCCAAAGGGCAAGAAGTCCAAGGGAGGTCAGCTCAGTATGGTACATCCACTCGAGGCAAGTCTCACTTCCTCATCCAAAAGTCAAGACTGGGTTAGGTGTTCCTTTGCAGGGAATGGGTTTCAAGATGCCAGCCCATGAACAGGAACACGGTCTGATCCCACTCCTCGAGGTTCCACATACTGCCCATGACAATGGACAGTTGCCTGCCTTTGGAGGGCTTAGCTCCTTTTCCTGATGGATCCCTAGTGGCTGTTCTTGATTCAGTGAGGTCCTCAGCACTCCAGCCATCCATCACTGTGGGAATTTTCCTCATAATCCCTATCTCCTTGCTCATACATACTCTTCTCCCAAGCACTCAGCTGTGATGACATTTAGGGTGGTCATTCATTTGATTCTAAGGGAAGTCCTGTTTAGGCACTCTCTCAGCTATTGGTTGGAGATTGGCCAGGGACATCCTGTGAGTTCTTCTTGTAGCCAGTTTGTCCCTGTGTCTGAGTTTATGTCTGTATGATTTAAGAACGCCCCCAACCCCCCCCCCCCCTCTGTGTGTGGCATCTCTGTGTGTTGTGATTGTTCTGTCTACCAAGAACTTCATTGTGTATTTATGAGCAGCCTAGAAACCATCATATGACAAAGGTATTGGATAGTTTACAATATTTTATAACAGAGTTTTATAAAGAATTTAGTCACTGGCTCCAACTGATCCCAACTCTCCCAGAAAACAAACAGCAGTGATTATCAACCAATGACCATAAGTGATTACTTTCAGCCTTTATGGTTCTGTGTTTCATGCTTTCAACAAGTAATACACATATCTGGGTCAGAGGCTTAGAGAAACACACTTAGAGATTGAAGCTCAGGTTGCAAAATCTGTTTATATGGGAAGTCCAAGGCAAGTAAGATTTATTATTACAATGGTTTCTTAAAGCCAGATTAAACAGTAAACAGTAGAGTAGAGGTAATAAGTTAAGTGACTTCAAGGTGTATTATTACCTTTGGCTGTGATGTTCTGCAAAAACTTCAATTTCTTAGAATATTAGACATTTTAAGAATGTATTTAATGCATCACATTTCTTTTTTTCTCTTTTTTACATAAGAATTTTTTGTTTTCCTTTTACATTCCATCTACTGTTTTTCCTTTAACATCTTCTTTTGTTCCCCTTACCTCTCCCCACCCCAATCCACTCTTTAAAACAGGTAAGGCCTCCCTTGAGTAGTCAACATAAGCTAATATACCAAGTTGATGCAGTACATAGTATAATGTAAAAAAAAAATGTAGTGTCACAAATCAGCATATAAAATGAAGATATTCTGCTTTCCAAAATGTAAGTGTAGAGAGATACAAATTACTTTTTCCTTGAGAAGGATGAGAAGATATCAACTTATAAAAGTAGATTTGTAAATACATACATACTGTGGATAAAATTTTGTGCTTTCCTGTTTAGCTTTTCTATGGATAATAATAGTCAGAACAAAATGAATAATCAATTCCACTTAAGTATGCCATTATTGTCAGTATAATTGGTATAAACTATTCAATATTTTTAAACTACTGGATAAAGAAAAATAAATTGTCTCACCATATCAGTCTTTAGCTATGCTTCTAGGAGAGCAATCAGAAGATGCACTTTTGCTTCAGTAGATTAGGACATCTTCCTCAGATTGAGTAGTTGAGTAATCCTCCTCCTCAATGCCACCTTCATTTCTTTGTTCCTCAGTGTGTAAATGGCAGGGTTCAGGATGGGTGTAATCATGAAGTCCAGAATGGCAAGGAATTTATCCACCATGACTGTAGGAAATGGCCACATGTACACGAAGATGCATGGACCAAAGAATAAAACCACCACAGAGATGTGAGCAGAAAGTGTGGAGAGGGCCTTGGACAAGTCACCTGATGAATGCTTCCATACAGTGAACAGGATAATAATGTAGGAAATAATCAATAAGAAGAAGGTACCTACAGAAATAAACCCACTGTTGGCAGTAACCATGAACTGCATTTTGTAGAGCTCTGTGCAGGCCAATTTAATAAACTGAGGAAGATCACAATAAAAACTATCTATCTTATTAGGACCACAAAATCTCAAATGGACAACAAAAGCTAATTGGGCCACTGAATGTAGGAACCCAATGACCCAAGCACCAGACAGAAGCAAAAGGCATGTCCGTGGGCTCATGATGGTCAGGTAGTGGAGGGGCTTGCATATGGCCACATATCTGTCCCAGGCCATGGCTATGAGCAGTACCATCTCAGATCCTCCCAGGACATGGAGGACAAATATCTGAATGACACAGTCCTGGAATGAGATGGTATTGTGTCCAGAGTACAGGTCAGAAATCATTTTTGGAACAGTTAAGGTAGAAAGACATAAATCAATGAATGAGAGGTTTCCCAAAAGAAAGTACATAGGGGAATGTAAATGTGGGTCAAAGGTAACTGTAAACACAACAAGGGTGTTTCCCAGCACAATGGCTACATAAAACACCATAGAGAAGGCAAGGAAGAATTGCTGTGTTGGTCTAGATGTTGAAAGTCCCAAAAACACAAATTCAGACACCTCCGTGTAATTTGTTTTAAGCATTTACTTTGTTCGCTATTACCTAAGGAACTGAAGAAAAGAGAGTTTTTGAAAGAATATATTATAAATAAATTGTTTAAGAAACAATTCAGGCTATTTTCTGAATGAATTAAGAAGATTTTATTATCACTACAAAGCACCTTTAATTCCTTAATTCATTTATCTGTCCAACTAATAGTCCATAGTCATTGACCATATGCCAGAAAGTGGGTCAAATTCATGTGAAAACTGGGTTGTTAGTTCAACAGGAACAAAATACATTGTAGCATCTTCTCCGACAATGCACTTAAGGAAGAGAAGAGTACAGTATCACAGCTTTGTGACTCATCACATTCACATTCACTCATTGACAAAAGCCTTCTTACTACTCAAGAGAATGTGGTGCCAATCTTTGGAACTGGTTCACACAAAGAATCCGAGATAGATAGTCAAAAGTGCAAGAGGAAGAGTAAGAGAGGTCAAAATGGAAGAGAGTTGCCAGATATAATCCTGAATCTATGATTAGAATCTTATTTTTCACTTAAACCAGTAATAAGCTTGTGAAGTTTAATAAGTAGTAGCTTGATTATAATAATTACTTTCAAATGGCCAAATACAAAAATGGAAAAAAGGACCCCAGAAAATCTGCTGTAGCACAAGTGGAGAAAAATACAGTGTTAGGGTGCTGGTGAATTATTCACACTGAGCTGTAACAAATAAAACTGCAAACCATATTTCCTTAATTGAATTCAAATGGTCATTTAGATATAAAACAGAAATAGAGTTCCCGGTGATAACTCACTGAGTAAGGTACTTGCTGTACATGCATGAGGACCGAAATTCAGATATCCAGCACCTGCTTAATTCATGAGTGCAATGCTATGTCCTTATATTGATGCAATGAGAAGCAGATCCTATTGGTACCAGCTTCCAGTCCAGTAATCTCAAGTTTCAGTGACTTAGCATACCTCAAAGCAATAGATAACTGATTATCCTACATCTGAACTCCCCTTTACAGACACCAGCAATGTGTCCTTCAGCTTATGTGTTACTGTCATTGTCATGTTATCACTCTACTCCCTGGATTATGATTCTCTAAGAATAATACGGGCTGCAGTTAGGTTGGGCACACTGTTCATTATAAATATCTGATGAGTCATTACCAAAGGGAAACACTGCAGAGTTGATGTGAGGACACAGGCAGAAAATTTATGTTGTAAATACCAGATGAAATAGAGCAGGGTTGAGCAGGACGCGAGGTCAATCACTGAGGTTTATAGCAAGAGATCTTTTACATAAAAGGACATATAATAAAACTCGAAAGGAATTAAATGCTATCTACAAATAATATTGATATTCTGAAATACAAAATACGTACGTATTTAAATGTTTAACTACGTGAATGAATCAAATTTTCTATTAACTCACAAAGGTTTAATTTTTAAAATAAGCTCTAACAAGGTTTTTTGAAAAAATGTTTTATGTAATCAGAAGATTCTACCCTCTGACAACTCCCAAATACCCAGAAGTCACTTCCAAAATAATTTATTTGGAAGCTTATTTTTATAGTAATGCTAGTCCAGTAGTTCAGGCATATTACTGACTAGCTCTTACACTTGCAGTAACCCATGATTCTACTTATGTTTGGCCATGTTGCTTGGTACCCTTATCTCAGTGTAGCTTTTTTACCTCTTGTCTTCTCTGTGTGCCTGGCATCTACCCTGTTCTTCTTCCCAGAATTCTCCTTGTCTGGTTGTCCTGACTATACTTTCTGTCTGCCTATCTTCTGGCAAATCAGCAGTTTATTAAACCAATATTTAGAGTGACAAATATTTACAGCCTACAAAATCATAGTCCCATAGCAGGTTTATTTTTATCTTCTTTGATTTTATTTTCCACGTGTTTAAATTAAGATATCAATAACATTTTCTTCATAGGTATATAGAATAGAGTCACCATTCATTGAGAATATAAATACACATAAGACTGTCAACATGTGACCAAAAAGGTATCTGCTTGGAAAAATAGTACCTCTTATATGAGGGATTCACAGCAAGATCAGCACACGCAATTACCAAGTTAAATAGCACTTAATGTCCAGCATTAGTCATTATCAACCTGTTTTGCCAATTGATACGGGAAGAAATGGAGAGATTTGGAAAGGCAGAAGAGATAGATCAGCAAAAAATTACCAGTATTTTTAAGGTTTCAAAATAAAATCTCATTTTGTACATTTCTTCTATAAGTTGATATTTAATAGATTTTTAAAATGTAGACATTATTACAAGAGTTATAGTATGTGGCAAATGTATTCACACAGAATGTAGCTGAAAAGTGTAAATAATTAATGTATTAATCTTAGTATATACAACACAAAAATAATATAAAACTTTAAAACTCACCCAATTACTTCAACATATGGAAGTCTAGGGGTATTTATATGTAACTGAAAAAAAGAGAAAGTATAAAAATAGTAATATGACTAGTTATGAACATGTTCGAATTTAAAAATTCTTCAAGAAAAACAAAAACTAAATAACATCAGCAATGGAGAGGGCTCAAAGGGAAATTCTGTGTGGCTTTCACTTCCTAAGTTCTGTATTCTTGCAGTCTTTAAATGGTCTAAACGAATCTTGTATCAATGATAATCAAAAGTAAATTTGTAAATACAAAATAGGTTCAAGAAAATCAGACCTGTAAATTCAATGGAGTTAGTTCACATTTATGCAAACTAGTACTTACATTTATAATAAAGGTTTAAAATGTGAGAAATATTATTGTTTCCTCCTAAATATATTTCACTCTATAAAGATGGTCCTCAGTAACAGATTCCTCACCAACATAAAAAACTCACCTTTGTCTATCACTAACAGCTTTAAAACAGACCACCTATACAGCTGATGCTAAAGGAGAAGAGCCAAGAGAGAAGGGCCATAGGCAGTGAAAGGAAATAGAAGAGCAGGTAGAATAAATCAAGACAACACTATTAAGGCTACAATGAAAGTAATTAATAAAATGAAAATACAAGACTTGCTAAGCTACTGTGTTCAACTGTCCACACCAAGACTATGGCAGAAGGACCAGGCTCAGGCTTATAACAAACAAAACAAGAGAATCAAAAGTGGCACATGAATGAATATTTCGTGACTTTTCTTAGACCTACTCACTGTTTGAAAGCCCCAGCAGCCACCACATTCATATGTCTCTCTGTGAGGTGGTCAAGTCCTTAGAATCTATGTATTGGCACATTTCCTGATTTCATCTGTTCTTTCCAGGATTATTTTTTAACATTTTCATTAATTTCTAAGAAAATATAATCCAGACCTCAGAACTGTTTTTAAATCGAAATGAAATATAGGGTTTTATAGTGCAATCCAGCTTCCCAGTTTGCGTTGGGAAGCCCAGCATGAATAGATGCTCAAAAGTATGTTTGAAAGAAAAATAGTAATGAAGATAGCGAGCTCTGAATGTAGCAGGGATACAGTGCATTAGCTGGCCAAGGAAAGGTTGCTAACTTTAGTGTGCTATTAATTCTACTTACCTAGTATCCTCATGTATTAGAAAGTAGTGTTTTCACCATTACTTTATCATTTAGAAAGTGTCTTCCTTTTGGATTTAATGCTTCTTACTAATACTCGAGCTACCTACAACCTGACAACAACATTTGGTGACCACTTGATGGCTGGTGACCTAAGTCTCCAGGCCATTTACCCTGGGAATTGTAATTCAAAATCCCATGGCCTTAAAGAAAGAAATACTAGTTGTTTCAGTAAATATTTGGTGAGAAATAAGAGAAACCAAAGCAAAATAAATTTAAAGAAAAGCAACACTAGACAATTTATTGCATAGTATAATTTACATCTGATTTTGACCAATATTATTAAAAAATGGGTAGCTACTAACCGATTCATTAAATATAATTTAAATTCTTTGTGCGAGAATATTAATTGTATAAAACAATGAATTAAATTATGGAATTTATATATATACACATATTTTATGATAAATCCTTCTATTTAGCTATCTTAACAATTTCTTCTACCATTTCCACCCTCCATGTCTCTAGTAGTTTCCTTTTTATTTTCATGTCATTATACCTAAGCTCAAATTTCACAAATGAAGCAAAGCACTTGTTTATGTCAGGTTTATGTATTCTGACATTATTATAGACAATTCCACTAGATATATTCAAGGAATATTTTAGGGAACATCTGATACCAACTTTTAGCTTAATTTGTGCAATAGTCTCCTTTTACATTTGTCAATATTAATTAATACTTATATTTTATACATAACTATACATTTCACATATAGACAAAGATTATCAAGGAAATTTATCTAATATTCAAACCTAGTTGTCTCATTGCAGTTCATCTCTCCTTTATATATTTGTTTTATTATACAAGTGAGAATTCTTTCCGATTTTAATTTTAACTTCTTCAGCTCTTAGTAAATCTATTTTATTTCTGTAATAGAATTATGAGATAAATATGTATTATTGTTCTTTATTATGTAAATAAGTAAGACTGTAACTCATCTTAAAATAATTAGATTAGAGCTCTCGTTTCTAACAAAGAATTTAATCCAATGGTTTTTATTCATTTGTTAATGCTAGGCTTACTAAATGCCAGAAATTCTGCTATGCAAAAGCCATATGTGCAAGTAGACCAAACGTTATACATCTTTTGTCACAAATGCTAAGCAATATATATTGTAAGCAATATACTGTTTATTGTTCTCATTTTTCTACTTTGTAGCCTAAATAACACATAGCCTGGATTCTAACATTTAGTTTATTAATTTTAACATTTTGTGAAATACAATATTTAACTTTTCTAAATTTTTGTAGTAAAAGTCGGATTAAGACGTCATGCAACCTATACATCCAGTGTTTTTATTTTTTTTTATTTTAACATATGTTATTTATGCTTTTGTTTATATTTCTGATTAGGGGAGACAGCCTTATCTTTTTCCCACTTTTAGTGGGATTGCTTTGCATTTCTCTCCATTTAGTTTGATGTTGCCTGAAAACTTGCTGTATATTGTTTTTATTACATCTAGGTATTTCCCCTGTATTTGTGATCTCTCCATGACTTTTGTTATGAAAGAGTGTTGGATTTTGTCATGGCTTTTTCAGTATATGGTGTTTTCTTTCGGGTTGTTTATATGATGAATGACATTGACAGTTTTTCATATGTTGAATCATCTCTGCATCTCTGGGATGAAGCCTAATTGATCGTGGTAGATGATTTTTTAAATATGTTCTTGAACTCAGTTTGCCAATATTTTATTGAGTATTTTGCATTAATTTGTAGGCAAATGAATGGATCTGGAGAATATCACCCTGAGTGAGGTAGCACAGACCCAGAAAGACATACATAAAACAGAAAGCAAAATAAAATGTTGCAAGTGCTGGGAGAAGAGTTCCCAAAATTGGGGGCTCAGTTAAAACCAGATTTATTTTTAGGTGGACATCCATGAGTCTTTTAGGGAGGTAATGGTTTATGCAACATAGTAAATGTGTTTGTTACAACTGAACTGTATAGATTTATGTTATTTTTTTAATAACAATGAAAAGAAATTAAATTTCTAATGAACACCTAGGTAAACCTGGAGAGATGTCCCAGCAATTGAGAATGGTTACTGATCCTTCAGACAACTCAAGTTTGTTTCCCAGAAATTATCTGGTGCTTGACAACTGCATATAGTGCGATGATTCTCAACATGCAGGTCATGACCCCAATAGGGGTTGAAGATCAAAAGTTCTGCATATCAGATAGTTAGATTATAATTCATAAGAGTAAAATAATTACAGTTATGAATAGATAACAAAATAATTTTATGGTTAGGGGTCACCAAGCATGAGAAACTATATAAAAGGGTCTCAATATTAGGAATGTTGAAAATCACTGTCGTTTTCTTCTGGACTCTATATAGTTCTTGAAGTTTTACCTAGAGTAATAAGAGAACAAAAGGAGGTTAAGGGGATTCAAATTGTAAAGAATAATATGATAGTATACATAAGTGACCCCCAAAATTCTACCAGGTTTCAGCAGTGTAGCAGGAAACAAGATTAACTCCAAAAAAAAAAAAAAATCAATAGCCCTACTATACACAAATGATAAAGGTGCTGAAAAGGAAATCAGGGAAATATCACCCTTTATAATAGCTGCAAATAGCATTAAATATCTTGAGGTAACTCTAACCAAGTAAGTGACAAACCTGTTTGACAAGAACTTTAAGTCATTGAAGAAAGAAATTAAAGAAGGTATTAGAAAATGAAAAGATCTCCCATGCTCCTGTATAGGTAGGATCAACATAGTAAAACTGGTAACCATACCAAAAGCAATCTATAGAGTCAAAGCAATACCAATCAAAATCTCAACACAATTCTTCACAGACATTGAAAAAGAACACTCAACTTCATATGGAATAACAAGAAACACAGGATTGTCAAAACAATCCTGTTTAATAATAGGACTTCTGGAGGCATCACCATTCATGACCTCTATCTCTAGTATAAAACAACAGTAATAAAAACAGCTTGAAACTGACCTAGAAATAGACTTGTGAATCACAGGAATCAAATCAAAGACCTTGACATTAATCCACACACCTATGAACACATGATTTTTTGAGAAAGAGGCAAAAAATAGACAATGGAAAAAATTGCATCTTCAATAAATGGTGCTGGGATAATTGGATGGTGGTATGTAGAAAAATGCAAATAGATCCTTATCTATCACCCTGTATAAAATTCAAATCCAAGTGGGTTAAAGACCTCAACAGAAATCCAGTTACACTGAACCTGATAGAAAAAAAAAAAGTGTGAAATGACTTTGAACACACTGGCACAGGCTACCCCTTTCTAAATATAACATCAGTAGTAGAGACACTGAGAACAAGAATTAATAAATGGGATCTCCTGAAACTGAGAAGCTTCTGTAGGGTGAAGGATATGGTCAAAAGACAAAATGACAACCTCTGGAA
Source organism: Phyllotis vaccarum (assembly GCA_033318265.1). Taxonomy (NCBI): domain Eukaryota; kingdom Metazoa; phylum Chordata; class Mammalia; order Rodentia; family Cricetidae; genus Phyllotis; species Phyllotis vaccarum. The sequence goes on along the minus strand of JARWLC010000001.1, from coordinate 139,870,253 downwards.
TGAGAGATCCTCACTAACCCTATATTGGTCTAGTCCCTCAGTCTACCTGTATGTGTTTGTGCATGTATCATCTTTTTAAAATTACTAGGACCATTTAGCAAATTGAAATCCGTAATGTGATTTTTTTAGCAGTATTCTTTTGATTCAGGATTTCTTAGTTTATCAAGAGAAGTTTTGGTTCCTTATGAACTTTAATATTTTTTAAATAAAACTAAGAGAAATGAATGTAGAAGGGGTATTAGAGAAGAAAATGGGGTTCCTAAAGAATAATAATGAGAAGAGAGGGTAACTGGGGATTGAGTCTAGAGATAACTGTAATTCTAGATAACTGTAATATAATCACAACACACCATATGTGTGTATACAGTTGTATAATGTATATATGTATGTAATTGTCAAAAATATATTAGAAAAATTGTTTTTGATATTTCTCTGATGTTGCTAGAGATTTGTATATGATTAAATTATGTATGTAACTCATCCTTTTAATTTATGTTGGTTTTGAAATTTCTATTTTTGTACTATGTTTACATTATTTTACCACAACTCCTCCTAGTTTCTCCTACTTCTCAAATTTTTGCCATCTTCTTTTAATATTCTTGTTAAACACATGCACACATACAAATATATGCATATACACATACATGTAACTTTCTGAGTCCACTTAATATTTTTCATATATATACATATGTTTATGTATATGATATATTCATAAAAATACACACACATATACACATATAACAAATTTGGATTGAATAATCTATTCTAGGGCCTGGTTTTGGAAAAGACTGAATATCTCTCCTTCAACAGCCAATAGTTGCCTATAGCTTTTCATCTAGGAATTGAGAATAAGAAAAGGTTTCTCTAGTCCACAATGGTATATCAACTGGTGTCATTATGTATGTCTTCTTTGAAGACCATATTGTTGAGATTTAATGACTGCTAATTCCTTACTATATACAGATGACAATACTCATAATGGGAGTCCTAGACTTCTGGGTCTTAAAATCATCTGCCCTCTCTTTCTTGATGTTATTCAAGCCTTTGATGTAGAAATTGTTTGGGGCATCTCATGGTATGTTGTTGTATGTATTTTGACCAGTTGTTTGTTAATTTCTGAACTATTCTTTATCTGCCATAAAAGGAAGTATATTTGACAAGATGTGAGAGTTATACTTCTATCTGGATGTGAGTATTATCATTTAGAATAAAGTTAGAAATTGCACTGGATTTGGAAAGTGCTAGTAATATGTTCTCTAGTGTCAAGGACCTCACTGGCTATTGGTATCTGGTTAAGTTTATATAGTATCAGTCATGAATTCCCAAGCATATCTGATTCTTTGGATATTATAGATAATATAATCATATCTAAATATTCATCTATGACCAAGAAATAAGAAAGAACACAATGAACACTTAGTGTTTCCCAGACTTAAAAATAATGAACACTTAAAAAATATCATTTTGTCTGTTTATTTTTAATGAAATGACCAAAGTCATGCCTTGGTGGTAAGTACATGTGTTGCTCTAATATACCAGTATTATTCTTTGTTATTGAGGACAGTAATAATTTATTTACTATTTTTATGATTATTTTTGTTTGGCTTGTACTCAAACAAGTGCTTTAATGTTGAACTACATATCCATCACACACAGATTTTTGAAGCTGAATATATTACAAATAGAACATTGTTCATATCAACAACGGAAACTTTTGAGATGGGAAAATGGTTTTTTGTCACTGTTCTTCTTCTTCTCTGGCTATTTTCATATAAGCATGGCTAAAAACAGCAGACTAGCCTCCAAAGATAGTCATTCACTCCTTTTGACAAAAGTCATGAAGATGTACAAAGAAATAGCATTTAAGTCCTTTAATATATTAGCATTTTTTAAATGTTCAAGAAAGAAATGCTCTGAAGTCATACTGAAGCATTTTCATCTAAAGCATTGTAGCAAATCCTCACCTTACTCTCCTTGACTTTAACAGCAAATAGATGCACTGCCTACTGATATTCTCAATTCTGAAACTGCTAAGTCTCAAAGGAACATGATATAGATAGAAGACAATTTTCTTCCCAAGAGTCTTCTCTGTACTAAATATATACCTTAAACTTTTCCGTTAACCCTTGGCACAGAAGGAAATGTGTTGTTTTGCCTCACTTTCGATCTATTTTTGAGTCCTTTTATGACCATGGACAATGACTTATCCATAGAAAAAAACACTTGGTCAGATACTATGTCTCTCTGGTAAAATTTTATCTATACACAGATGCTTATTTTTCTTACTCTCCTTCTCTGGGATATTTAATACAACTCTATAATGCTTTAATACCATCTTACCAGCAATATTAACAATCAAATTTTGAACTCCCACAGAGATTCAAGAAATATCATAATTTTGTCAAGTTGTCTTGGGATGTGTGATATCCATAAGCAACAAGAAGAATATTTTGCCTTAGGTAAGACTATCTTTTGGGAGACTTGTTGAATAAGATTCAATAATTCTGAACCATCTGAATACATAGTTTTAATGGAGTATGTATTTCTTGTAGACACTGAGAGGTGACTATAATAATAAATTTTCAGAGGAACAACAAGTGATTATTAATTATGACAGAGAGAGAGAAAATATGGAGGAAATTTGCAATTTTGGAGCTAACTCTCGAAATTGAAGGATGATATAGGAACAAGTGCTATGCATGCTGGTGCACTCAGAATGTAAAAATCTGTCATACAGTGTGCTGAAAACAACTGGTATGTAGAAGTCAGAGAGGTTGACAGGGACACAAAATTAATTTTCATTTGATTCTGAAATAAGCAACTTTAAAGTATGTAAACGGCTGAGAAGACAATGTTCTTTTCATTTGGATGTTCCTGGTTTAATTCTTTTCCAAGCTCTGTTTTATGCCTTTAAGGTTTAGAAGTGTGGTTTTTCTAATAAAGATTTACTTTTGCTATGATGGACATGCTTGACAGTCAACTATAGTGTCATTATTAATATTGAGACCAATATGAATTAGTTTATTATAAATTGTGTTTTATAATTCTACTGAACACTAACAGTTTTCAAAGAACATAAATAAAATAATCAGAGAGTTTTACTTTTTTGCATAACACAATATAGCTTTAAAAATCTAAAGTAGAAAATTTCTAGAGGAATTTAGTGTACTTACCAAATATTACGTGGTTTTTGTTGATTTCATTATAGAAAATCTTTGTACATTTGGTAATTTTTAGTTATGTTTTTCCTCATGACTGTATAATATAACACTGCATTAATAAGTTTGATTATGTTTATTATTATGATTATGAGGGTAAGCATACCATGCAGGTAGGAACCCTAGATAATCAGTGTCATAAGTAATGACAGCATATTAGTAAAAAACATAGAATATTCTTATGCAGTTACTTATATATTTATATTTCTTATATAACACTTCATGCAATTCTCCACACATCATTTTATTATTAGTTTGTAGGAATTTATTGATTTCCAAGCAAGTAAGTCCTTCTGTAATTCACTTTCCCTTCTAGAAGATAAGCTTCCTGGATTTTTAATTTGTTATGTTACTTTTATAGTAACTTGCTGACGTTTCAGCAGTTCTTACCATGATCATGAATTTGTGACTAAAAATGTTTTAACACAGTCTTAATCTATAAACAAAATTCTAAGATATGTCTTACTTTTGATAGAGGATGGTGAACTGACATCAGTTTTAAGGAAGCCAGAGTTGTCATTGGGGAGATATTGGATGAAGTGTAGCAAATCTACTGAAATTGGGACATTTAAAGGGGAGGCAGGGATAATAAAAAGAAGAGAAAAAAGCAAAGATGGCAAGGAAAACAGAGAAGGAAAAGTGAAAATGACAAGAAGTTGGGAGGTATGAAAACACATAGGAAGAAGAAAAAGAAGAAAGAAATATTCTACTTTCTAACTTGACTGAAATATGTTTCAAGTATTTATTGCAAAATTATTTGTGATGAGAATTCTCTAGTTGGTCATAAGAAAACTAATAAGCTTGTGTATGTCATTTGCCCTGACTAGCCAATTTATCTTGCATTGGTAAATACAGGAAACATTATTTAAAATGGTATTTCAGTTCAGGGCTCACGAAAGACATCAGGAACATTACAAACATGCTAGACATGAGGGAGTCACCCTGTGCTGGAACTTCAAAGCCATGTTATCCCAGTTTCAGATACTTAGGGTCTCTTGACTACATTCCAGTTCCTGTTAATCACCAAAGTCTTGCTTTCATTTAACTTTATATTAACTTTCAGATTTCAGGTTCTCAGGCCCCATTTTGTTTTTAGTAGAAAATTAATGTCAAATATAATTTATTATCTCTCTAAATTATATTTAACCACACGAGTTTTGTTTTGTTTTATTTTTCTAGATAGGATTTTTCTGTGAAATTGCCCTGGCTGTCCCAGAACTAACTTTGTAGACTATACTGACCTTCAGCTCACAGATATCCCCTACCTGTGTCCCAAGTTCTGGGATTAAAGGCATTTACCACCACCAGTTGGCTTTTTAAAAAAATATTTTATGTGCATGTGTATTTTGTCTGTATGTATGTATGTCTGTGCAGCACATGTGTGCCTGGTACTCAGGTAACCTGAAGAGGACATTGGATGCTTGGAATTAGTGTTATAAAATTAAGATTATAAACTGTCATGTGGGTGTTGGGAACTGAAACTATGTCCTCTGTTCTGAAAGAGAAGCCAGTGTTTTTAATCACTGAACCATAACTCCAACCCCCCAAATGAGCTTTAAAAATAGGTTATTTTCTTTCTGAATAGCAGGCCTCCTGTTTCACTGCAACTGGGTATGTTTTAGAGTTTGAGTAATTTTGTTTAGGATCTACAGTCTATGAAATTCATGGTCAGATAATATTTCATTCCAATAGTTATGCCTTTCTTTATCACAGATGGCTAATCATTTTATTTCTCATGGTTTTTAATTCTCATGCAATTAACTATTGTCATTGTGGAACACTGTTGATTGAAAATTTTCATCAGAACTAGTGTTAGTACTTCAATTTTTGCTAAATTATTTATTTATGCCTTCATTAATCATATAATTCTTAAGATTCACTAAAGAGATATTCTTCTAATATTTTAAGATTATGCAGAACTTTATTTTCCTATCATGTAGCTCCTAAAAATTCTTTTTAAAAATGATCACGTTTACTTCAAGTATACAGTATTTAATTGATATAGTTTCACATTCATATCAGAATCTTTTTTAATACTTCTATCACCACTCACACCTATTTACTTAAGAATAAAATTACACAAATGTGATATGATAAAATTTAAGAAAGAACAAATCAGTATGTTCATGTGTTGAGCTTCATAACTTCCTTTGACCTCACCTGTTTGTCACTTTGCTCTTACGTTTTTCTTGTCATTTCATATATAGTTTATCAATTCCTTACAAAGTACGATTATTTTCCATTGTGCTTCATTTTGTAAAAACTATGTCAGAAATCTACTTTAAACACATTAATTACTTTATTATACTAAAATAGTTCTACACTTTAGATAGTTATACTTCACTTGTGTATCACAGCAATATGTCATTGTTTTGCCAATGGCCATTAGCATTAGCACACATTTCTTCTTACTCCTTTATACAAGAATGAATCTATGTAAATAGATGAAAGTGAAGTTTCTAAGACACACTATGTATGATTGTTACAGAGAATGTTATATTCAAAAGCCAAGACTTTTTAAATAGTACTAGATTCAATCCATTCCATTAAAAGAGTTTAAGAAATATTTTAAATTCATAGTCTCTGATATTCACAGAATCTAATACTATATATTTTCCTTTAGATTGATTTGGAACTAAATGGAAGACGTAAACCAATCTGAGGTGTCTGAATTCATTATTCTTGGGATTTGTAATTCTTGGGAGCTCCAGGCCTTCTTCTTAGTGATATTTTCCTCACTTTATTTAATCACCATTTTGGGCAACATATTTATTGTAGTAATAATTATTACTGACTTTCATCTCCACTCCCCTATGTACTTCCTGTTGGCCAATCTCTCATTTATTGACTTCTGTCTTTCCTCAGTCACTACACCTAAGATGATCACAGACTTCCTCAAGGAAAAAAAGACTATCTCCTTTGGAGGGTGCATGTGTCAGATTTTCTTTGGACACTTTTTTGGAGGGGGTGAGATGGTGCTGCTTGTGTCAATGGCATATGATCGTTATGTGGCCATCTGTAAGCCACTCCATTACTCCAGCATCATGAACAGACATATGTGCATTGGATTAGTGATGACATCATGGATCATTGGCTTTGTGCATTCAATAAGCCAGCTGGTTATAATTGTAAATCTGCCGTTCTGTGGATCCCGGGAATTGGACAGTTTTTTCTGTGATATTCCATTGGTCATCAAGTTAGCCTGCATGGACATCTATGTTCTAGAAAGTCTGATAAATGCTGACAGTGGGGTGCTAGCGGCCATATGTTTCATCCTGCTGCTGATCTCCTACTCTCATATCCTTGTTACTGTCTGTCTTCACTCTAAGGATGGGGCGTCCAAAGCTCTCTCTACTTGCACTGCTCACATCACAGTGGTGGTATTATTTTTTGGGCCCTGTATCTTCATCTATCTATGGCCAGTAAGCATAACCTGGGTGGACAAATTTCTTGCTGTGTTTTATGCAGTCATTACACCTCTCCTGAATCCAGCCATTTACACTTTAAGAAACAAAGAGATTAAAAATGCTGTGAAGAGATTACAGTGCTAGCATATAAATTTCAGTGGGTATGTCATAATTTTACCTTATTAAGATGTTAATGTATAGGTTACTAAACTAATCACATTTGTCCTTTCTCTCTAGACTATAAACATTCTCTGATTCATGGAAGTTATATATCCTGATAATTAAAAGATCTGTGTCTTTTCAATTTTATAAATTTAATTGATCATTAGGTGGAAAATAACCTCCATCTATAAGATGGCACTAATCTCTTAAATTATAATTTTGGTTATGTCTAATAAAACCTCTGGCTAATGAAAAATTACGGGGTTCTATTATAATTGTTCCTGCTAATTCAGACTTCATTGTTTCATTGTACAATCAACTATCAAAGCATAAATATTTAACCCCTCTCCCCCCATTAAGCCTCCAGATTGACTCCCTGAGTCTTGTCTTGCTTATAATGTTTCTAAGTCTAAAATAGAGCTGTCTCAAGTGGTCATGTCTTTAATCGACTCCTTTGGTTCTAAAGTGTCCTTAGGTTTTAAATGTTAAAATAGCACAACTTCCATGATGTTATTTTATCTGCTTACCAGTAAAGGGACTATTCAGGAAATAATATCCTGCTCAAGATGCCAGGCCTAAATGGAAAGGCCTCCCAAGGACGCACTCTTGACAGTTTTAGTTGTCTACCCAAAGCATGATAGAGAGATTTACAATAAAGTACAACAAAGGTCTAAAACAAAAAAATGGTATTAGCACTTAATAGTAATCATAATATTTAACAACTCTTAGCACAGTGCTTAAATGGCCCAACAATTAAGAATGCAACTCAAATGTAGTGTTCAGAACTTATTTTGTATGACTCACAGTTGTCTGTTACTCCAGTTCTAGCAGATTTGACAACTCTGGACTACATGCACACCTACACTCACACGTTCATAAACACAGACACACACAATTAGGATTAGAAAGAAATAATGGTTAACAGTATTGAGCTACTGCCCCCGTGTTCCAAGAACAGTTGTATCTCTCTGATCTGTCCACCGTTGTTCAGTCTTCATGCCAGAAGTCTCAAGTCCTTTAAAACATGATCGTTGTCCACATTTTCATTCACCAAACTTGATAAGAGATAGAATGGGATGCTCTGTGTTAGGTTCTAGTGAAGGTGACTCACTCTCCAACTAAATACCTGAACTCATTGCAGAACCTGAGTGGACCATGGAATTTTCCTCCAGATAGGAATATACAAACTGCTAATATAAGGGGATCAAATGTATTCTCTCACAATTGTACCTTATAATTGTACTCTTTAACCTAGTTTGACTCTCTAACAATTATGCTCTTACCTAAAGATGAACTTGCTTTTGACTGCAGGTTCAGTTGCCTCAACCAGAAGACTGGTTTCAACCTGCAAAATATTTTTCACCATTTCCTTTTATACTTTTCCAATCATATTGCTATTTTAAGCTTTTAGTGGCTTTTTGTTAGTTTCCAGGGTTGATCTTACATTCTTTCCACATTATATGCTTTCTTTGCCATTTGGGGTTTCTCAGTTACAGAAGTAGAGAAAGTTTCCAGTTTTTTTTCTTTTACAACGTATCATAATATTTTATTTGTATAATTTTGTTGCAGAATAAGTATATACATACAAAGAAAATATAAGTAAACATTACAAAATGAAAAAATTACGCTAAGTGTCATGGCGCACATCTTTAATCCTGGTACTAGAGTATGGTAAAAACTAGGCCAACCTGGTCTACATAGTAAGTTCAAGGATATCAAGGATGACCTAAAGAGAGCCTGTCTCAAAAATAATTACTCACACTAATATAAGAGTTTTCAGTATTTTGGTATATTGTTCATGATTTCTATCCTTCCCCTCATTTTATTAAATAAGTTGGGTTCATATTGTGTTTACTGTTTTCTGATTTTTTATGAAACATTTGCTTATCATCTGTATTCCTCCTACATTAATAAAACTTCTCCATTAGGATAAAAGGATGCTTTCTGGGAGTTACTGAAAGACTTCATAGAGGAGATGGAGAGAAAGTAAGGATGTATCTTAGATGTTGAGGGCATCACAGTTGCGGATAGGGACATGGGGAAGGGGAAGAGGGCTTGGTGATAGCTTGTTGATGCTGGAGGGACAGACCAGAAGAGAGTCCTCATTTTCTTGGTTTTTTTTTTTCATTTTTCTCTTCACTTTATTATTTTTTTATTTAAAAAATGTCTTTTTATTCATGTATCCCCCTGCTTCCCCTCCCTCCCCTCCTCTCAATCTCTCCCAGTCAGCCTTCAGTTTCCTGCTCTGCATACTCACATCTCCTTCCCCAAATGGGCAAGAAGTCCCAAGGTGGGTCAGCCCAGCGTGAATCATACACTCCAGGCAAGTCCAATTTCCTCATTCCAAAATCTAGACTGGGTTAGGTGTTCCTCTGGAGGGAATGGGCTCCAAGGTACCAGCCCTCACACAGGAACACAGTCTGATCTAACTCCTCAAGGCTCCACATACTGCCCATACCAATCAACAGTTGCTTTCCTTTGGAAGACATATCTCCTTTTCCTGGTGGATCTCCAGTGGCTATTCTTGATTCAGTGAGCACCCCAGAGCTCCAGGCAGCCATCACTATGGGAAATTTCCTCATAATCCCTATCCCCTTGCTCATACAGACTCTCCTTTCCTACTCTCAGCTGGACCAGGAGCCCAGTGCTCAGCCATGGATCTCTGCCTCCACCTCTATTCTTTGTTGAATGTAGGTTCTTTGATGACACTTAGGGTGGTTATTCTTTTGATTCTAAGGGAAGTCCTGTTTAGATATCCTCTACATTATTGGTTGGAGACCTATCAAGGGACATGCTGTGACTTCTTTGAGGTTTCTCTAGCACCTGGTCTCTTTCCAATCCCACATTGGCTTTGACTTCTTCTATCGAGATATCCATCTCTTTTTTCTCCCTCTTTGTTGTTCCTCTCTCTCAACCAATCTCCTTTCACAATTTGTTCAAACTCTTCTTGGTTGCAGCCCATCATGACCCCATCTTGCTAAGGTGATCTTCTATATTTTCTCTTATTAGTGGAATCTCTGGATGTCTCTCTTAAGATCCTTCGGATCCCAAGCTTTCAGGGGTTGTGGTTTGCATCATGAGTATTCTTTACTTTTTGTCTAAAATTCCCGTATGAGTGAGTACATCCTATTCCTATCTTTCTGGGCTTGTGATAACTCTCTCAGGAGGATAATTTCCAGATAAATCCATTTGCCTGCAAATTTTGAGATTTTTTTTTTTTATGATTGCTGAGTAGTACTTCATTCAGTAGATATACCACAGTTTGTTAATCCATTGTTCAGTTGAAGGACATCTGGGTTGTCTTCATGTTCTTGCAATTACAAGTAATGCTGCTATAAGCATAGTTGAGATAATGCATTTGGGGTACAAAATGGGCATCCTTTGGGTATATGCCCAATAGTGGTATTACTGGATCCTTGGGGGAGATTCCTAGTTTCCTGAGGAATAGCCATACTGCATTCCAGAGTGGCTGTACACGTTTACACTCCCACCAACAATGGAGGAGTGTTTCCCTTGTTCCGCATCCTCTCCAGTTTAGGCTGTCATCTGTGTTTTTGATCTTAGCCATTCTGACACGTGTAAGGTGCATCTCAAAATTGTTTTTATTTGCATTTCTCTGAAGGCTAAAGCTATTGAGTAGTTTTTAAGTGCCTTTCATCCATTTGTAATTCTACTGTTGAGAATTCCCCATTTTTACTTTTTATTGCTTAAAGTATTTTAATTATAACTTTTGAGACCATGCTATAACTATATCCTTTCTTTCATTTCTTCATTTCTGTCCAACCTTTCAGATGGACTCAACACTCCTGTACTCTTTCAAATTGACGGCTGTTTACTTTATGTGTTCATGCACATGAAAACACACACACACATTTCTAAATATATAAATACAATATCCTCAGTTTATTTATTACTTGTTATTACTTGTATGCTTATGCTTTCCAGAATTACCATCCTTTTATTGGATAACCAACGGGTATACTCTTTTGTGAAGAAGATTATTTCTTCAGTTCTAAGCATTCCTTAATTGTTCTTCATCTAGGGTTGACACATCATGTATTTTCTCCCATTTTATGTTATCATGTCTATTGATGTTATTCTTCTTCAGGTCCAGTTTGACAGCCATTTTGCTAAGACTTAATGAGTATAGATTCTTGATGTGGAAATGCTTTTCTGTATGTTGTGAATATCAATCTTTAAATAAAGGAGCTATTTTGGCCCTTGACAGGCACCATAGAAGAAGTAGGAGGAGAAATCAGAGAATAGGTAGGAGAAGCAGGGCGGAGTCAGGCAGATCGAGCAAGCCGCCAAAGGAGCAACATGTAAGGAACACAGGTGGCAGACAGATTAACAGATTAATAGAAATGGGTTGATGTAAGATGTAAGAGCTAGCTAGCAATGTGCCTGAGCCATAGGCCAAACAGCATGAAGTTAATATAAGCGTCTGAGTCATTTCTGGGGGCCTGAGCAGCAGAGGCAGGTGCTATGAGTCTGGTGTGGCAGGTCTGTGGGTCTGGGCCTCTGGTCGCCTGGGACCAAGAAACCCACACTGCGACAGATTCTCTGAAATTAAATATGCATGATATGGTATAAAGACACAATCTCACAAAAAAACTTTCTGTGTCTCTGCTCTTACAGACTTTATGTTCCTGCTCCTGCTATTGCCCTAAAGGCTAGTTGCAAGAATTATATTGTTGACATATCAGCAAGTGTTGGCTTCCCCAACACTGCTTATCTTCAGTAATCTTCTTTAATTTTCCCCACCTGTTCAAAAAATAATTCTTGCTGAAGGTTAAGAACTATATTTCTCTTTGATTATAAAGATAAATATTTAGAGCATAATTAGGAGTTATGCTGGTTTAGTAAAACTGTAGTTGTATTTCTCCAAGATCCATGACTTTATAAACCCTAGATAATTGTTTAAATTGCATGTTCAGACATGATTTCCTTCTTGTTGAGTGGGTCCTATGTTCATTAGAGTACCTGTGTAGTATTGTGCAATGCTGGTTGTGCTGGTTCATAGCACAGTACTATTGTTTCCCTCCTATGGAATTCTACATGGCTTTTTGTATTATGATATGATGAGAGCTAGTCCTCAAGGAGGAGATTTTTCTGGTAAGTTTAGCACAGATCCTCTTGGTCCTGTGTCTGAAGTTCATGCTATCTTCATCAGTAGGGAGTTACCTTAAACATTGTTAGAGAGCACATCTAGGGGCAATAGTAATAACCTATAATATTTTGGAAATTTCTTGGACAACACTGACCAACAATTCAAAATATTATTTTTCATAGCTGGTGAAGGGGTTTATTAGATAATCTATGGCTCTTGGGGTATCTTTAAATTATTTTTATTTCCTCTGGACTTCATATTTTATATTTCTTAGTCATCAATTTAATGGTTAATCCTTTAAAGGTATTAATTTTAATTTTCTGGTTGTATAAATTTTTGTTTTCTATTTTTTATATGTATGTGTCTCTCTGGTAAGCATGTATGTATGTGTGTTGGTATATGTGTGTGTGGGCACATGTAAGTACTGAGTGTATGTGAGTGTATGTGTGTGTGTGTGTGTGTGTGTGTGTGTGTGTGTGTGTGTGTGTGTGTGTGAGTGTATATGTGTATGTGTTTGTGTTTGGTGGCTAAAGGTTGATGTCATGTAATTTTTTCAATAGCTCTCTTTTTTGTATATGGAGTAAGGATCTTTCACTTGAACCCTGAGCTTAGCTATTGGAATAGTCTAGCTATCCATTATGTCTCAGGGATATCTTGTCAGCACCGGCTAGAACTTGGAATTATAAATTGGCTCATTCAGCATTTATATAAATGCTGAGAATGAATTCAGGCTCTTGTGAACCTAGCAAATTATACAAATATCCATCTTCTTATATTTGCCTTTAGATTAAAAAAATAACAATTTTCTTAATATCTACCTGTTTCCATAGGCCTATTTTCTTAAAATAATGCTTTCATATTATTTCTTCATCTCTAGCACTCCTTTACAAATTAAACCCTGTTTTTCATATTATTGCAAGTAACTTCCTTATCATCTGCTTACTGGTTCTTGAATATTTTTATAACATATCTTGCATTTTTATAGCTTTTTAAAGTTTTTTAATCCTTTTATATTTCCATAATTTAAAACTCATATTTCACACATTTTTAAATGTTATAATCTCATTTAAGTTTTCAGTTGCTAGTTGAAATCTGTTATATTTTTAAATCAATTTTTAAAATTTGTGTTTTTTTAAAAAATGTAAAATCAATCTTGTTTTTATTTTGATAACTCTAACAATGGATTCATCTGTTACTATAATGTTTACTATTTTCTGTTAACTGTAATGTAAATATCAATGTTTACTTTTTGTTTCATAATTATTCAATTTATAATTCTATCAGGTCTTTAAAGAAAAACTAACTCCAATTACTTTCAAATCATTACTTTGTCATAAAAGGAGAAGTGCAAATGAATCATTTATGAGAAATCTCTACCCTGATGCCCAATCCAGATAAAGACACAACCACCACAATAAAACAATTACAGACCAAGCTATCTGAGGAATGCAAATTAACATTATTCACAGAAATGGAAAAATATTCTAAAATTCATATAAAATCACATAAGACTCCCAATAGCCAAAGCAATACTCAGAAACAAAAACAAACAAGCTGAAGGGATTACCCTCTGAATTTCAAGTTATATTACAGAGGTATAGTGATTAAAAACAGACACATAGATCTATGGAGCAAATAGAAGATCCAAATGTAAGTACATATGATTACAGCCTTCTGATACTTCATAAAATTGCCAAATACACAGGTGGGAATATATATCTTTTATATGGGATCCAAGGAGTGCACATGTAGAATATTAGAATTAGATAGTTCTATTGCCTGTACAAAACTAAACTATGCACAGGTCAAAGACATCAATTTCAGCATATTTGCTATCAAAGACATGCAAATTAAAACTACTATTAGATTCTATTTTATTACAGTTGAATTGATCATCATTAGTAAAATATATGCCAAAAATTATGGCAAAGAGGTAAAGAAAAGGCATCTTTATTTTTGATGAGGGTATAAACTGTTACATAAACAGAAAGCATTGAAAGGTATTTCCAAAATAAATATAAAAGTAGAAATTCCAACTATACTGTTCTTTATCATGTACCTACAGGATTCTTTAGAAATAAGTGGACAACCACATTTATTTCTACTCTCTTTAAGAAAGCAAAGAAATGGAGTTTTCTTCTCTAAATGAAAACATAATTTGGCAATACACACTATGGAATTTTACTGACATAAAAAATAAAGTCATGAAATTTATTTTTTTTCAGTAAAGTATCTATTTTATTTTCGTTTTGTGTTTTTTCAGAATGAAAAGGAAGCACTTTTTAATAAAAGATGAAGGAAAAATCAGTTATCCATTTGAGGGAAATGAAAGTGGAATCTGTACCTCATAGCATATGTTAGAGTTGATACCAAGTGAGTTAAACTAGTAAACAAAATCAAAGCCATAACATTTTTAGAATAAACATTTTAGGTAGATTAATATAAAATGCAAATAGAACAGTCTTAAAACAAGACAAAAATTTATACATAAAAGCTTGATACACTCAATCACATTAGAATTAAGAACTTAGAGTTTTTCCCCAGTTGAGTAACTGTATTTGCATAATTGTGATTCATAGACTCATTTTCAATCTTTTTTGTGTTTTTTGTATTCACATGAGTTATTTAATGTTTCTTATATTCTCAAACATTTTTAGATTAACATTGTTAAATTGTGTTAACAGACAGCACAAATTGGGTGTCTACAATATACGCTTGAACTTGTATTTAGGAGGTAGACTCATGAAGATCATGAGTTCAAATGTATCCCTGAATCATTACTGACATGCAAGCCAAGATGCATAAAAAACAACTAAATATTGAGGGAGTTTGTGAAAATATTTTTAAAAATATCAGAACAACGACCCACTACCCTTTAACAGACCTGACTTGAAAAGTATGATCATACACTACCTGATATTTCAGTAAACTATGAACCACACAGATGATGGGGATACCATTGTATACATTAAAATAGAAATATGCCTCTCACTAAGTGAAAACACAGTAGAAAGTCAACAAAAGCCTAGAACAGATAGATATAAGGATCACAGAATAAACTTCACTAAATAGATTTGCCACACATATACCACACTTTAGTATCTACCTCAAATATTTCAAAATAGAAACCACAATGCAGCGATTTTGCCATCAATCATAAGTGAACATGGGAAATAATTTACTTCTTTTGAGGCTGTGCTAAAAAAAAAAATAAATGAAACATAATTTATTCTTGAAGCTGGAGACAACTGTGTGTCTAAATTCTTTACCAAAATGTTTCCATAAATGCAGTTTTTCTTTTCTATCCCTGTGTCTTAACTTAAGATGATGCAAATAGGCTTTAAAAAATTTAAAGCACTAGAAACATGGGTGTAGAGTTAATAAATATTTATTCCTAAGATCAGAGTTTAATTTTTTACAACTTCCTGTAATATCTATTAAAGAAAATCAAAGTTCTAATATTCTCCGGAACCACCAGCATGCACATCCGTATACCTACACAAACACATACTGACATCACAGAGTTACAATTAAAACAACTTTAAACAAACATCTTATCACTCATAAAAGTTTTTTCTTGTAGATATTTATTCATGTAACACAAGTTTTGAGCCATGTGTGTATTAGAGAATTTCTTTATCATCTGTTCCTGTAACAGAAAGCAAGCCTGTAATCTTGAATTCAGAGAAATCAATTTTTTTTAAACTTAGTGCTATTATTTGGGAAGATTTAGAAAATGATGCCCTGCTGGAGAAAATATGTCACTGGAGGTAGGCTTTGCAAATTTACATCTACACACTTTCACTTCACACTATGTGCTTCATGCTGAATATTAAGTGTGTGAGTTCTTAGCCTCCTGCTTTAGATTCCATCTCTGACACTTATTGCCATACAACTTTACTGATCTTGTATCCCCTTGGAACCAAGGGACAAATTAAATGCTAAGTTGACATAGACATTATATCACAACAACAACAAAAAAATAAACTGATACAAATCCATTGAGTTTTACAGCTGTATTAGTTATTCAAAGTACAAAGCCTAAAGTATAAAGGGGTTACAATATCATTTAAATTCATAGTGCATGTGTTAAAGCTCTGGAAGGAAGTGTACCCTTACTATCAGAAGTCAGGCTAGACTTACAGCTATGAAAAGAAGGTATCCTGCATATCCACAGTTCTGAAAAAAAAGTTGGGGAGTTGGTTTATACCAGAAGATATAAAGGGGAGGTATTGTGGATACCTACAGCTCTGAAAAGAAAGGTAACCTGACTATTGAAAGTCAGGCTAAACCTACAGCTATAAAGCAAAGGTATCTTGGAAATGTAAAGCTGTAATGAAAAAGGTACCCTGACTATTGGGAATTCAGCTATACCTGAATCTATAAAAGGAAGATGTCCTGGATACATAAAGGCTCTAAAGAGAAAGATATCCCGATGATCAGAAGTCACATTATATATAAAACTATACCACAGTGGGGAATGATCTCCCAACAAGATATAACAATCTTGTTCCCCTCCAAAAGAGAGCCATTACATCACAGCTCCACTCCACTCTGCTAAGAATTTCCCAGAAAGAGATGTTCATTGCTTCTCTACTCAACTCCCCTAAGGGAGTTTTCTGCAGAGATGCCCATTTCTTCTCTGCTTCACTCCAATAGAGAGTTTCCCAGAAGAGATGTCCATTTCTACTCAACTCCCGGCCAATTTGTTATTTCTCTGCTTCACCTAAGTAATGGGGTGGTTTGGAGTAGAGAAGCAATGGACACCTAACTGGAAAACTCCCTTAAAGGAGCAGAGCAGAAACAACTTTTCACTAGAGATGGCTACATTTTTGTAATTTTTTTTTTATTTAAAAAGTTTTTTCTCACAGTCTACACTGCTTTGCCTCTTTCCCCTCCTTCCCATCCGCCTTCTTTCTCTGCCCTGCTCAGTTCCCTATCCATTTTCCAGGGAGGGCAAAGAATCCCAAGATAAATAAGATCCTTATGGCATATCCTGTTGAGGTATGTCTGAGTCCTTCCTCACAGTATCAAGGCCGAGTAAGGTGTTCCTCCATAGATAATGCCCCCCTCCCCGAGAAGCTAGTTAACACCCCAGGAATAAATTCTGGTCCTAGTGGAAAAGTCTCCACAAACTGCCCACTGTTCGACTGCCATCTCCATTTGGAGGATTCAGTTTTTTCCATGAAGGTTCCCCAGCGATTTTCTCAAAGTCAGTGAACTCCCAATAGCTGGGGTCAACACCTATGAACACTTGATTTTTGACAAAGAGGCCAAAAATATACAATGGAAAAAAAAGATAACATCTTCAACAAATGGTGCTGACATAACTGGATGGTGGTATGTAGAAGAAGACATAGATCCATATCCACTAACCTGCACAAAACTCAAGTCCAAGTCTGTCAAAGACCTCAACATAAACCCAATTACAGTGAACTTAATAGAAAACAAAGTGAGAAATACTCTAGAACACATTGACACAAGAAACCACTTTCTAAATATCGCATCAGTAGCACATACAGTAAGAATAACAGTTAATAAATAAGACCTCCTGAAACTAAGAAACTTCCTTCTGTAAGGCAAAGGACAATGTTGATAAGACAAAATGGCAGCCTAAAGAATGGGAAAAGATCTTCACCAACCCTACATCAAGCAGAAGACTGATCTATAAAATATATAGAGAAAAAAAGAAAATAGACACCTAAACTCCAAATAGTTCATTTAAAAAATTAAGTTTCAGTACTAAATGGGAAATTCTCAACAGAAGAACTTCAAATGGCAGAAAGACACTTAAAGAATTAATCAATGTTCTTCAGTTGAGGGGCATCTAGGTTGTTTCCAGGCTCTGACTATTATGAATAATGTTGCTATGAACACAATTGAGCTTATAACGTTGAGGTAGAATGTGTATTCTTTGGGTATATGCCCAATAGTGATATTTCTGGCTCATTGGGTAGATTAATTTCCAGTTTTCTGAGAAATCACAATACTTTTTTCCAAAGTGGCTGCACAAGTTTACAATCGAACCAACAATAGAAGAGTGATCCTCTTGCTCCACATCCCCTCCAGCATAGGTTGTCATATGTCTTTTTTATCTTAGCCACTCTGGCAGGTATAAGATGGCATCTCAGAGTTGTTCTGATTTGTATTTCTCTGATGGCTAAGGATGTTATGCAGTTCTTTAAGTGTCATTGTGGTACATTTACACAATGAGATACTACTCAGTAGTTTAAAAAAAGATATCCTGAAATTTACAGACAAATGGATGAATCTGTAGAGTATCATCCAAGTGAAGTAACAGAGACCCAGTAAGATAAACATGGTATGTACTCACCAATAAGTGGATTTTAGACATAAGAAAGGATAACCAAGCTACAGTGCACAAACCCCAACCAGCTAGATACCATGAGGAACATAAGAGCAATATCCATGGTATCTATGGATCCCCTAGGAAGGGGAAATAGGGAAGATCCCCTGAGTAAATAGGGATCCCGTGAGGAAGGGAGCAAGAGGAGGTAGGAAGAGATCATGAGAGAATGAGATGGTTGAGTGGGAGGAGCAACAGAGAGGGAGAACAAGAAAATAAATTCCTCATAGAGGGAGCCATAGAGGGGTTAGAGATAAACCTGGTTTTAGGGAAACATCCAAGAACCCTCAAAGTGCCCCCAGCTAGAACTCCAAGCAATAGTGGAAGGGGTGCCTAAATAGGACTTCCCCAATAATCAAATGAATGACCACCCTAATTGTCATTATAGAATTTTTTCATCAAGCAACTGATGAAGGCAGAAATAGAGATCCATAGCTAAGCTATATGTTGAGCTTCCAGTCCAGCTGAAGCGAGGAAGGAGAGAGTATATGAGCAAAGGGATCAGGATCATAGGGAGGAGACGCACATAGATTGCTGACCTGAGCTATTGAAAGGTCACTGACTCTTAAGTAACCACTGTGGAAACTTATAGAAAGGAACTAAACCCTCCAAACCTAAATAACAGTTGAAAGGCCTGAACAGCTTGTGGCCTTTTGCAGTAAGACCAGAGTTAATAAACTGGCTTCTCAGAGCCCATTACCTATGGAGGAACACCTTACTCAGCCATAATATTGTGGGGAGGGACTTAGAAATTCCTCATCTGAATATGTCAGACCAATATGACACACCTTCAGGTTCCTTGTCCTCCCTGAAAATGGACCAGGGAGTGGGGGAGGCAAAGGGGGACTGGGAGGAGGGTAGGGAAGGGAGCAATGAAGAATAAAAGAAAAAAACTTTTTAAAGGAAAAATAATTACAAAAAAAATTCCTCAACATCCTCATCCATCAGAGAAATGCAAATCCAAACAACTCTGAGAGACCATCCTAGCACTTGTCAGAACGGCTAAGATCAACAAAGCAGATGACAGCCTATGCTGGAGGGGACGTATATCAAGAGTAACATTCCTCCATTGCTAGTGGGAATGTAAACTTCTACAGCCACTCTGGAATACAGTATGGCAGTTCCTCAGAAAACTGGGAATCAATATACCCAATGATCCAGCAATACCACTACTGGACATGTACCCAAAGGATGCCATTCCTACCCAAAGGGCATTAGCTCAACTACATTCATAATAGTATTACTCATAGTAACCTCTATCATATGTTCACACTAGCCTCTATGTTTTAGATGCATGCACTTATTTGATAATGAATATGAGAATAGATTGGGGACTAAAAAGGAGCCTGTAAAAAAGATTTTTTTAAGGGAGTTAGGATATAGCATAAATGTTAGATGAAAATTAAAAGGCAAACATTGAGAGTAGAATGATTTAACCAGTGAAGAAAGGCAGAGGTTGCGGGCACAGTGGATTTGGAGGGAACGTCATCCAGCCTAATGATGTTTGACAAAGCTGATACTTTATAAGTTATTCAAAAGAAAAATGAATGATATGATCTTTGTAAGAGGCAACCTGTGCAAGTGAACAAATCTGTTTACAGAAGTCTTAGGGTGTTGAATAAAAATTCCAGTACCAGGTATAGACTATTTCTTTATGAGTTATTGGTGAGGAAGTGTCCCTAAGCTACCATAACAATACAGGCAATTGCTACTATAGTTGGTTGGCGGCTATTAAAGGACAGAAAAAAAATTGCTGAAGACACCACCTTCCCTGGACAAAACATTGAAATTAATTTGAGAAGTTTCTTGTCTGATGGTTACCCTCCCTGTAATACCAAAATATCTTATGTAGTCTCTTGGGAGAGTACCATTAGCCATTTTATCAGCTTCTTATCATGTGTGCAACAACATAATTGTTCATAGATATAGCTCACTGTTACAATAATGAAAAGTCTATTCTGGTATAACTAACCACTTACTGATTATATCTGATGCTTGATAAGTAAGAGAGAACTTACATATTTTTTTTTCTAGTAAAAAGTCCCTGTCCGGGGAAGGTCATAGATCTTACTTGGGAAACAATTATTTCTGTACATTGACATAATATGCCTGTCAAATTGCTTTTGAAATAATTATGTTTAGGTATATAAACAATATATACTTTCATCTTATGTCTGAAATCTAACTTTTGCAGTGAGCAGTAATGAATGCAGAGAGCAGAGGTGAATGCATAGATGCATAGCTGGTAAAATACTGAGAAGAAATGAGTTTGAGTTACCATCAGTATATAGGAATGTAGAACATATCACCTCCTCTAAGATTCAGAAACCATTAAATAACAAGGGGGGGTGAATGTAAGAATTTATGAATGGTAAATGTGTATAAAATGTTGCTTTCTGGGTATGACAGTTCTGATACAGCCAAACTCAAAACAGCTATGATTATATTTATAATGTCTCTACTCAATTGAAACCATTAAAATTCAGTCATGGTAGGATATCTTCCTAGAGGGCTCACCATTTACTGAGAATTTATGCCATGACAAGAGCAGATAAAGAATGGAAAGACATTTTTCAGCAGTGCAGCCACTGACAAAATGATCTGCTCCTGTAATCACCCTTAATAAAAGGTCACAAAAGAAGTCATGAAAGTAGAAATTAAGCTTGTTGGGAAGATGAAGGTAATTAGGAGGTGTAGTTTGGAGAAGACCACAGAAGGAAGCGAAAATAATTCAACACTGTATTCAAGTGAATTAAAATGAAAACCCATCATTATGTATAACTAATATACACTAATAATCATTAAAAATATCTTGGAAAGATAATGGAGAGAAGTAAATTATTCTATACTTTTACCAGGAATGTTAATCAATATAGGCATAATTAAAAAATTAATGAACTCTCTCAGAAGTCTAATAAAAATATCATAATTTGGCTTGCTTTTATATATGGTATACACATCAACAAAATATTTGAACTCCCATGTTTATGAAAGTTTACTCACAATATACATTATTTGAGTACATGGTGAGCGTACTTTGATTCGTGAATACAAATTGTTCTTTATGGCTAGAGTAATGACTCACTGGTTATCAGCATTATTGTAAGAGAAGACCTAGGTTTGGCTTCCAGTACCATATAGTTTACAAGCATCAGTAACTCTAGCTCCTGGGGACCTGATATCCTCTTTGGGAATACACAGGCACCCACTTCATGCATGTGAAGACCAGAATAGCCAAGACACTGGCAAAACAACAAGGCAAAAAGTAAAAATAATCTAAAAAGTATTGATTTCTATAAAATTTATTTTATTTACCACCTGAAGATTAGGATTCCATGTCATTTACAGCATTATAGATAAATCTTGAGGAAATTATATTAGCTAGAAAATTAAAAGAAAATACAGTTGTATAAGGATATTTACTATTTGAGTTTATTGAACTCACTCTAAGTAACTTGTACTTGTAGGGATTATTCAAGACATTTTTCTAAAGTGCAGGAGCTGATCACTTAGTCTCTTCATTGCCATCTTCATATCTTTGTTCCTCAGTGTGTAAATGGCAGGGTTCAGGATGGGTGTAATCATGAAGTCCAGAATGGCAAGAAATTTATCCACTGGGATAGTAGGAAATGGCCACATGTACACGAAGATGCACGGCCCAAAGAACAAAACCACCACAGAGATGTGAGCAGAAAGTGTAGAGAGGGCCTTGGACAAATCACCTGATGAATGCTTCCATACAGTGAACAGGATAATAATGTAGGAAATAATCAATAAGAAGAAGGTGCCAATAGAAATAATGCCACTGTTGGCAGCAACCACAAACTCCATTCTGTCGGTGTCTGTGCAGGCAAGTTTGATGAACCTAGGAAGATCACAGTAAAAACTATCTATCTTATTAGGACCACAAAATCTCAAATGGACAACAAAAGCTAATTGGGCCACTGAATGCAGGAAACCAATTACCCAAGCACCAGACAGAAGCAAAAAGCATGTCCGTGGGCTCATGATGGTCAGGTAGTGGAGGGGCTTGCATATGGCCACATATCTGTCCCAGGCCATGGCTATGAGCAGTACCATCTCAGATCCCCCAAGGACATGAAGGACAAATATCTGAATGACACAGTCCTGGAATGAGATGGTATTGTGTCCAGAGTACAGGTCAGAAATCATTTTTGGAACAGTTAAGGTAGAAAGACATAAATCAATGAATGAGAGGTTTCCCAAAAGAAAGTACATAGGGGAATGTAAATGTGGATCAAAGGCAACTGTAAACACAACAAGGGTGTTTCCCAACACAATGGCTACATAAAACACCATAGAGAAGGCAAGGAAGAATTGCTGTGTTGGTTTAGACGTTGAAAGTCCCAGAAACACAAATTCAGACACTTCCATGTAATTTGTTTCATTCATTAATTAACCTCTTTGTTATACTTCCTGAAATAAACAGGAAAAATAAAAATTATAAAGGAATATACCATAACTTAAAAATAAGTAAATGATAATGCCTGTAAAATACTTTATCCTTTTATTTTGAAGTCTTTGGAAAATGTACTTGGTGATTCATATAACAAGTATTCAACAATGGGCAGATAACACAGAGAACTGTATGTACAAGTGCATTGTGCCAGTACTATACTATATGCAGTAAACACAGACTATCTTCATAAAATCTTCTGTCTAAATGTGAAGTGAAGCATGAAATGTGTAATAACATCATGTGTGCTATTATGATTAAGTTGTGTGGTCACAAATCAGGAGCTGAGTGACACATTTGATTGTAGCTGTATCACATATCACTCTGGAAGGTGTTTGTTTAAAGATGTAAAAAATCAATAATGTTATATGAGTGAGTAAGAACTATTTATTGTTAGAAAATTACTTAGAAATACCCATAAGCATAAGGTAACCAAATTTCAGCAACAAATAAGTAATCAGTAACTTTATAATTCAGATGTTTTATATATGTGTTAAGAAAAAGTTATAAACATATTGATGAGGAATTAAAAAATACATAACACTTAAGAATGATTAGGAGCTGTAATATGAAAAAATAATGAAAAGATAAAAGAATAAAATAGCACAGATCAGCTGTAAGCTTATCATGGGACTACTCAAAATAGATCTAAAATGGAGAAATTTCTCATAAAATTGTTCCAAATTAACAAACTTGGAGTAAATGTAATGACTTTTGTTATTACAAGGAGTTTTATTGCTATGTTAATAAAATGTTTTTAAACTATAATAAGCATAGTTTTACTTGTGTGAAAAATACCATAGTAAGTATGGACCCACAGGTGCTATTTTCATTTGTATTTTGAAATTTAACTTTTCACAGAAGCTTTTATATTAAAATAAACATAACAGAATAAGTATTAGAATATAGATAAAATGAAATTTGTAGTAAATAGATAAAGGCTATAGACATATTAGGAAATCCGTACAATCAATTAGTTTATGAAGCAAATCCATACCACATGAAATGAAAATGTGCAAATTTAAAATTTTATACTATTTTGTGTGTAGAAAACTGTGAAAATAAATGAATATGGCACCTGTGAAACTCTAAGGAAATACACTTTTTTTCACTAATACTCAAAATATGAATTCAAGATAGTATTAGGTTAATATTCCATTTATAAAACTTGAAGAATATGCCAGTACCATGTACTATTCAGCAAATATTATATCATAAACTAAATAGATAATACTATAACTTGAATATAAATATAGTAGTTATAACATAATCAGGTGAGTAAAGTTGCAATTCCTACACAGAAACAAAATGATATAAAATAAACATGTTTGTAATATATTCTGATTAGTAAGAAAATTAAAACTTAGAAAAGATTTTTAGAATTAACCCTAGGATGCTAAAAGGTAGCAGAAATAATAGTTATTGGTTTTAGTCTAGTATTTATATATTTCTTGAACATAAGAAATAATTTCAATATATTTAAATATAGTCAGAGATCAGTTTTAGTGTGCCCCATCCAAAATTTTGATTGATCTTCCTGGGAATATTTTGTTATACTCTTGGACTTCTCTGAACTATTTACCCTTATAGAGCTATACATTATGGAACCTGAACTGAATGCCATGCGTTGCTCAACACCAACCTCCTTCTTGATTCTGTACCACTAGTTTTTCATGTTGCCACTCAGCACCATGCCAGGCTCTGGAGCTTGCTACTCCAACAGCATCAGCACAAACTAAGACAAGTTTCATGCCTATAGAATAAATAATAATTTTAGACCTTATAGGTTGCACAATACTATATAGGAATCCTATGTATTAAGAATAGAATGTAATATTATAAGCATCTTATGTATTAAGAATAGGATGTGATATTATAGGCATCCTTTGTATCAAGAATAGGATGTGATATTATGGACATCCTGTGTATCAAGGATAGGATGTGGCAATATAGCTGAAAGGAAACAATACAGTAACATTGCTAGGAGATCCCTAGATAGGAATAATTTATATTAGTAACAACTGGAATGAAATGGAACAGGACTTAGATTGAGCAAATTAAACAAGTAGGTGAGTAATGTGATGTGCCAGGAGCTCAAGTATTACGTCACATTTTAAAATTGTCTTAATTTATTTTAAAAAATTCCTTTCAATGCTGGGGCTTGAACTTTGATAAGAATGCAATCTACATGTCCAGTTTTATCATGTGTTTTTACATATTGGCCATTTAATGCATGAACCATCAAAATCATGTTTATTAAATTTATTTTGCATATTCACTTGAGAAATTACTTAGATTATATTTTTATTCAAATGTTTTATATATTTTTACTCCATTTACCTTATAAAAGGAATATTCTAGAAAAAAAATGTACAATCCATATGATCACAATTCCAGAAGATGAGAAAAGAAGTATTTAGGAGAATTTACCTTAAAAAATTGAGTTAAAGACCCAAAAAAGCATCTCACTGAATTATAAATATGTATATGCTGATGTAGAGCTGAAAATATAAGGATAGGAAATGTGTTGTTGAAAAGATAGATGACTTACATCACCTGGTTTTCAAATAACAGTGATGTTGAAAGTAATGGAAAAAGGAAAATTGACCAAAATAGAATAAGAAAGCAAGAGACATGGGAAAATAAATTATGGTGGGATTTTAAAAAGAAAAGAAAATAGAAGTTTCTGGGTCACCTGATTTATTACAATCATTTTAAAATAACTTCAGTGACATTTGCTAAGTTCATAATACCATTAAAATATGTACATTTCTCTTACATTTCAAAAGTGCTTCCCAATTTTCTTTAAAAACTAGAATAATCCTGATTGGTTCTTTGATTGCTTGCTATGATTGAATTATTACAGGCCTCATTTTGCAGACTTTTTATCTATATTTTAGCTTTATACCACATCTTTGCCAGGATGGTTTATTCTTCCTTCAAAGCCTATATAAGACCTAGGCCTTTGAGTTTCGTGTTATTTTACAAAAGCCATCCATCATAAGACTGTTGACACTTGTAGATAACATTTGACTATCTTTCTGGTTGTTCCTTCCATGTCTATAATGACATTATCTTAGACACAAGTTCCAGCCCATAAGATGACCTAACAGTCAAAAGTATTCAGAAATATAGTAGATTGCTTTACTGATCTAGTTTCTTGGTACATAATATTTTATTCTGTTTAGTTCATGTTTTAAAAACTGAAAACTACATTGCCAATTAGAGTATGTTGGGCATTTCATGGGATGGATTAGTTCCTCACCACATGCTGATCAACATGTCTTAAATCTAGAAATTGAGTTCAGTAAATAAGAGAAAAATTTATCCAGTGGGTAGTCTGATTCTAATATTGATATTTGAAGAGTACGTGAATGCCTTGCTTTATATTTTAACAAAACAATTGATAGGAAAGACTTCAGCTGGTAGCAAATACTTCAGAATAACAAACAAGAAAATTTTACAGGAGAATTAATCTGTTGAAATCCACTCTGCAAATACAAGGGACTCTATCCAGGATTCCTTGTCTAAATCAACTCTTGCGAGGTTGGGATGTACAGCCAATTTAGGGGCACTTTTGAACAGAAATACTGACATACCCATTTGAGTTATGCTATATTCCTTACTGGCTAAACATTCTTTCCTAGATATTTATATCCTCATTTCTTGGGAAATGTACTTCATTCACTTGCCATTCAACTTTGTTGAGAAAACTTCCCAGAATTCACACTACAATTGTAGCTCATTTTGTTCTTCTGGCATCTTTAATTCTCCTTGAAAGACATAAGAACTGGGAACAGTAGCAGTGGGAACTTTGGATATTATTTGTGGCAAGTAGTATATGCTATTTCTTAGTTATTATCAATAAACTAATTTGGCTCAAACTTCACTGTATACTATGGTTTTATCTATATGCCGTTGTATTGGTAAGTACAGTTGGTTATCTCAGTGGGTTTTATTTCAAGTATGTTTGTATCATTGAGTATTTCTACATATAAAATTAATCATTCCAAGAGAGATGAAATAGCTTTAAAACTGAATATTACCATTCTCTGTATTACTATCTAATTGTTTGGTATCATCAATCACGCTTGTTTCACTAGTCATATTAAGTCAAAAATAATTGAAATCTTGTAAGTGAAGATAGATACATATTTTGTCTCTCCTAAGTTCTATGGTAAATATTTGACATTGCCCATTTCTGTTTTAAGTAAAGGCTAAAATTACAGAAGACATTTATAACTGTTTATAAAATCTTTCCAATAGAGTCAGATACTATGTATTTGTGTTGTTATTAAAGTGACCTATTTAAAACCTTCACTTCTTATCACTGCTAAATTTATACAATTATTGTGTAGTGTATTCTTAGATACTATTGTCCAATACATTTGTTTATATACTTTTAGAAGTATTTGTTAAAGCATTTCTTAAAGCTTTATTATATTAAAATATGATTTACGCACTAATAGGATGTAATTATATGTGAAAACTTTACATGATACAATTTATTCTTGCTTATAACAAAATCTTGTCTAACATTCCTAACATTCCTTTGTGACCTACCGGAAAAGAACTTCAATGCCTTAAAAACCAATCCTGTGAAAAAATAGGCATTTCCTAAAAGTCTTAGATTCATTTCTCTATGAACTTCAAATTACTTTTTCTATAATTATGTATAGAGGCTTTAAAGACTTTGAAGTATAATTGACACATCTAAACATATATTGCTATAAAGTAAGGCACATTTGTGTTGCAGAGGCATTCTTAGTAAAGTTATCAATCTCTATTCCTACATAGTCTCATCCAACAAGTATAAGAAACATAAGGCCTGGGATTCCTAAAGCAAACATTGCTTTGCTGTCCTGTAAGACAAATCCTGTCCTAGAAAGAAACTGAAGCATTCTGTAAGATTCCCTTGAATAAATATGAGGGACTAAACAGGATGAGAATAGGATTAAAAGATGAAAAAATATCACTTCTAAATGTAATATATTTTTAAATATCCTTCAGACACAGTCCAAAAAAATCACTTAGTAGAGTAGTATGTATCTTTTTCTATGCACAATGAGACAAAATACTTCAGTTTCCATTATGAAACATAGCACTTAAAAGATATCTAATTAATGATGGTGATGAGCCAAGACAGAGAATCCTTATCCTTATGACAATTCAAAAGCCCATCTATTTCTGTTTCTTCTCACTTACCTGATTTGAAATATAGAGAAGAAAATTGTATTAGTAAACAATATTTTCAATTTTTGGCTAGTTCCTGTGAGTATTTTGAAACATAACTAGGAAGTTAGATCATCACAATACAAAGCCCAGCTCTTAGTGACCACTTGATCCTGGTGTCCTAATAGTCCTCAGCCCATTTATCATGGGAATTCTACACTGCAATCCCTGTGGTAGGAAGAGTGAGCAAACTAAATGTTTAATTAAAGACTGTTTAAAGATCAAAGAACCATCCATGAATTAAATCACAACCAATAATTTTTAAAAGAAGAATAACTATTCCCAAGCAGTAGACTATCTCTAAGTTACTTACTTTCTTAGCTAATATCAGTGAGTAGGTTGTAGATATTAGCATATCAAGTAGACAGTTCATGACATTGCTGTAGCACACAGATAGGATAAAAACTTAATAACAATTTTACATTTCCTGATTGGTATTAGATGTTTAATATGCCATGTATGGCAAGATTGCAAAGTGAAAGAACAATATTCATTTGACTTAATAGATTTAAATGAAAATTATTCATCTTGACTTGCTTAAAATGCAGCAGATCATTAGACTTCACTTGCCATTGTAAAACAACCTGAGAATCCAGCTTTAAGATGGCTTTCCAGGGTTGCTTAGAGAATGCTTTTCAAGAGCAGGACTTAGAAAATTATCTATAATGAATCTGCACATGAACTATTTAGATTATGCCTTTTTGTTCTTCTTCCTATATTCTTCTGTTACAGTTCTAATTGTACATTTACAGGTTCAGTTCTACCTAAGTTCTAATTCTTACTAGTTTTTCATTCCTGCTAATTTCTCAATAATTCTGCTCTATGTATAATTCTCCAGCTTCATTCTTCTACATGACTATATACACATATCTATTGGAGACTCTTTGCAATAAGGAAAGTCATAAAAGATAAAACTAAAAGTCATAGCACATTCCTCGAGTAAACAGTGAGAATCAAATCCACTTACCATGGCAGTGAATAGGCAGGTTGACACTTTCATGGGGAATGCATCCACAGTTAGCTGATTATAAAACTATTTTTCTCTGGACTTGGTTAATTAATTAGTTGTTGTTTGGAACCTAAATAATAAAGTTATTTGGTTGAAACTTAAGTTTTATATAAAGAAGTGAGGCTAGAATTTTTTATAGAATATTAATTGTTAAAAATTTACTAGGAAATATTGCCAGTCATGTTATCAGCTGGACCTGGAAGGGCAAGATGACAGAGCAATTCAGGCCACCTTTGTCTTTGATGGGCTTTGATTCAACAACCCAGACATCTGCAATTTTGTCTTTGAGTGTTATCTGTAAAGGTCTAACTCATGACCCAACCACAGAGACACTTTGTCTAACCAATTAGCCTTGAAAGTTCAGCTAATTATAGAGAAGACTCTTAAGTGTCTTACAGTTCATATGGAACAATAGATCTAGTTATGAAGAATATTCTAATATTTTTATTTATATAAAAATTATACAACCTAATGAGAAGTCATCTTTCTGACGATCCACAAATACATGTGCCAAAAATTTTAATGTATTCATGAGATTACACACACACATACGAGAGAGAGAGAGAGAGAGAGAGAGAGAGAGAGAGAGAGAGAGAGAGAGAGAGAGAGAGAGATTCCAAAGCTATTTTTAGGGAAGAAACATAGTGGCACATGAGAGAAATTACAGACAGAAGCAACTGGTCATTTACAGTCAGTGATCCCATGGTCCTTGATAAGTGGGGCTTCCCCTCAGAGAATTAATCATCTGGTGGATTGATATACTTAAAACTAATTGTCACCTGATGTATTTTCTTTTGTTTTCTGATAAAGCCATTGCTACCAGAAACTTTCCACACTATTGGATTTATGCTCTGTCACCAGACATTGCAAGAGCCTGTAACCTTGGTCAGAAAACAGGTTTTAAAGAATATTTTGTTTTCATAACAGAATTTAAGAGTCAAAATAATTGCTTAGTTTCAAGAAATATGCTATCACTTTATTTCAAGATTAGCTATTTTTTCCCAAAGAAAAAAGTTTTAAATCAATTATTTGGAAATTCACAGAACATACCTCAATCACACTAAGTTCTTATTCATCCTATGTCCACCCATCCACTCTTGTGCTCTTCCCTAAAATAATAATAAGAAAAAAATGCACCAAGTACAATTTGTATTGTCCATAGACTTATTGGACCTGTGAAGAGCTACACTTGAGAATCATTTTCACAATTTTTAAGGACTCTCTTCTATGGCTTCCTGAGGTTATGCCAATGTCTGCTAGAGCCATGTTGGTACCTGTGGTCCATGTTATTACAAGAGGCCATGCTCATGTGTGTGGTCTAGGCTTCTACCTAAAACCATGTTGATGTCTATGGTATCCACTGCTACAAAGGACCAGATTAATGTCCGTGGTTTCTTCTGCCTTTGGAGGTCATATTGATTCTGTGGTCAGGCTGCCACAGGGACTGTGGTGATTTATGTAGTCTCTGTTGCAATCCAACACTATGTTGAAGTCTGTGATTTGTACTGTCTCTGGGGCCTATTTTGTTGTCTGAGGACAATTATGCCAGTAGAGGCTATGATGAAGTCAATGGTCCCATGCTGCCAGCAAGGTTCATGTTAAGGTCCATCTTCTATGATACTGTTAAGGTTGTATTAATGCCCATAGTTTATGCTGCCATTGGAGATTATATTGTAGTCCATGATTCATGCTGGGTTTTTGTTGATGACCATTGTCCATATTGCCACTGGAGGCCATATTGAGGTCTATGTTGCAAGAGACATGTAGATGTTTGTGTTCCATGTAGCCATGAGAAACCAAGTGGAAGTGCATGATCCTCACTGCCTCTAGCTGTTATGTGCAGGAAAACTTCTGTTGCGGCCATATTGATGACTCCAGACTTATAACAGCATAACTGAGAGTGAGGGACACTGAAGAAAAGGACACTGAAGAAAATAAAATTACTATTTTTTGAGTAAGGCATACCAATTATTTTATAGAAAACAGATAATATTATATGAACAGAGAATGTTGTATTCATATATTTGAGAATATATATTAACAGTTAAATAAAAAGAGAAAAGGAATTTGAGATAGAGCAAAGTGGAAAAGATGGTAGATTATAAAAAGGAAAAATTGTAATTATTTTTGGCTTTTTGATAAGCAAACATCTCTGCAAAATGAAATAACTCTTTCAGGGTCAGAAGATCACATGTTCCTGAAAGATTAGGTCCCACAGCTGGACAGACAATGAAGCATCTGAAAGAATGATTACTTTAACATTGGTCTTTCTCTCTACCCTGGATATACATAACTTGATTAATTTTTCTTCAGGGTTTTCAGTCTACTTCAGAAACCTGAAATGTTTTCCATTCTATCCGAATGGGTTCTCAGAGATTGTTGTCACATTTATCTGATTTTCAATGTTGGCTAGCTGTTACCCAACAATATTTTAAACATAATTCCATATTTTTATTATACATAGTGATTTATGACATGTAAGATTCTTGTATATATGTGGTAGTTTGAATGTAAATTACTCTATAAGCTTAAAGAGTGTGGTATTTTTATGGTTGTAGTTTTTTTGGAGAAGCCTTGTTGGAGGAAGTATGTCACTGTGGAGGCAGGCTTTGATGTCTCATATATACTCAAGCTATGCCCCGGGCCTCAGGTCACTTCCTGTTGCATGTGGATCAAAGTTGTAGAATTCTTAGCTACTTATCTAACACCCTGTCTGTTTGCATGTCACCATGTCCCATCGTGAAGATAATAGACACAACATGTGAACTGTAAGCCACCCAGTTAAATGTTTTTCATTATAAAAGTTTCCATCTTCATGTCTTCATGGTGTTGCTTTACACCAATAGAAACCCTAAGACAACATATCCATAGTGTAAGTTGAACATATTTGAGCCTCTTCCCTCCCTCATTCTGTCCTATCTTTGCTAATGTCCCTTATTCCCCTAGAAAGTCTCTCTTTTATTTTTATGTCATTCATACATGTATACATATGTAAGTGATCTTACGTATTTATATAAAATCCAAGAATCACATGTGGCAAAAAACATTTATCTTACAGATACTGGCTTAATACAGTAAATTGATTATAGGTAGATACATTCATTTCCCTAAAAATGATATGACTTTGCTCTTATTTTTGTACTGTAACATTTCCATTATATATATAAACCACATTTTATTTATCTACTATTATGCGATTGAATACCTTGGTTGATCTATTTATTAACATGGCCACTGTAAATAGTGCTGTGATAAACTAGATACATAATATCTCTGTTTTAGGTTGGCTAAGAATCTAGTGAGTAAATAATCAGGATTGGTGTAGTTGGCTTATATGGTAGATCTCTTAGTAGTTTTATTTAGCTATTTATTTGGAAATTTCCATGGCGGATATTTGACATTTTTGTTAACAGTGTGTAAGTTTTCCCTTTTAGCCATCATGCATCCTAGCACCTTTTGTTTTCTTAATGAATGCCATTATGACTGGGGCATAATGGAATCCCAATGTATTTTTTTATTTTCTTTTTTCAGATAGATACCAAGGTCAGGTACCTTCATATTGACTAGACATCTATATTACATGTCTTGAGAACTTTATTCTATTTGTTATCCTGCATATTTATTGTACTGTTTGCTTTTGGTCAGTTTTAAAATTCTCCATATATTCTACATACTAATTTTATCCTAGGTACATAAGTAGTACATGCATATTCCCATTGTGTGGGCTGTCTCTTTACTTGGTTATCTGTTTTCTTTCCTATGTGTAAGCCTTTAAAATTTATAAGATCTACTTTGTCAATTATTGATATTAATTTCTGAGCAAATAATTAAAGATATATTTATAAATTTCATGCATGTGCTTAGATAGTGTTTCCCTACATTTTCTCCAAGAATTTTAGGTTCAAATTAAGTGATTCTATGAATTCATAGTTGACTTAAAAATTTAGTTTTAGTCTTCTACATGGGGAAATACTGTTTTTCAAACAATATTTGCTAAAGAGGATAATTCTTGTGCAATTTGTAATTTTGGTTAAAAGGAAAAAATAAGGTAACTATAATGGCATTTGCCGGGAGTCTTTAATTTGTCCTGCCAGCCAGCTCCCAAACACTCAGAGAGACTTTTTATTCATTATGAAAACGCAGCCAATGTTGTAGGCTTGTCTCTACCTAGTTCTTGCCATTTAAATTAACCCATTTCTTTTAATCTATGTTCTGCCATGTGGCTCATGGCTGTTACATCTCCTCTTATATGTGTTTCTTGTTTGTTACCCTTGGCATCTCTTCTTTTTTCTTCCCAGAATTCTCTCTGTCCCCAAAATCCTGCCTAGCTGTTGGACATTTAGCATCTTTTAAACCAATCTAAGTGACACTTCTTCACAGTGTACAAAAAGATTATTCCACAATAGGCGTGTGTGACCATGATTAACACATACATTTTAATAATAACTTTAAATATCACAGGCTGTCTGAATGGATCCAGAAACAAAATCAATCTATATGTTGTCTACAAGAAACTTATCTTAATATTAAAGGTAGGCACTTAATTAGAATAAAAGAATTAACAAAAGTCAAATGAAGTGAGGACTCAAGCAGATGCTTTTTCCCTAATACCTGACATAATAAACTTAAAAGAAAAACTAATCAGAACACTTCATCCTTACCAAGTGTACAGCTAAGTAAACATCACTATTCTAAATATATGTTCACCAAATCCTGTGGTATTCAATTTCATAAAAAATATACTATCACCTTTAGGTACACAGATTATCATCAAGATTTTATTTGTAGATAATTTCAGTACTCTAGTTTCTCCCCCAAACAGGTCATTGGAACAACAACAAAAAAACTTACTAAAGAAACAAAAACCAAAAACAGCAAAAAACACCTAAAGAAACATCTGAACTAATTGAAATCATCCATAAAAGACCCTTAACATATGCCTACAGAATATTTCAACCAAACACTAAAGCATATTCATTTTATTTAGTAACATTGTTGCAATGAGGTTTCTTGGTCCTGGGCAGCCAGAGGTCCAGACCCACAGACCTGCTGCCCCAGACCCCTTAGCCACCTGCTGCTCTCAGGCTCCCCAAAATGACTCAGATGCTTATATTAAGTTCATGCTGTTTGGCTTATAGCTCAGGCACATTGCTAGCTAGCTCTTACATCTTAACTCAACCCATTTCTATTAATCTGTCTGCCATGTGGCCTGTGGCTCACCTGAGTTCCTTACATGCTTCTTCTTGGTAACATATGTAATCTTTTCAAAAATAGACCGTATTATGGGACACAAAATAAATCTTTACAAATTCAAAACCTTTGAAATCACTTCTTGCATTCTATCTGACCACAATGGAATAAAACTTTAAATTGATTGCAAAATATCTCTAATAATTATAAATTCATGAACATTAAACAATTATTTACTAATGAATACATCAAAGAAGAAATCAAGAAATACATAAAATTTCCTGGAACTAAATGAAAATAGTGTTATAAGTGAAACTTAATATTCTAATTCTCTACATTTAGAAATAAGAAAGAGCACAAATAGAGAGCCTCATGATGAAAATTTAGAAAATCAAGAAAAAATATTCAAATGTGACATGACACCTATGGATATCTGATTTTTGACAAAGAATTCCAAATTACACAGTGGAAAAAAGAAAATTTCTTTAACATTCATGGTGGTATAACTGTGGGTATGCAGAAAAATGCAAATAGATTCATACATATCACTATGAACAGAGCTCAAATTATAGGGGATCAGAGACTTCAAAATAAACATAGATACACTGAACTTGATGTATGAGAAAATGGGAAATAGTTTTCAGTGTATTGGCACTGGAGACAACTTCAAAAGGATCCCAAGAGAGCAGACACTAAGATCAGCATCTAATTAATGGGACCTGATGAAACTGAAAAGTTTCTGTAAGGCAAAGGATACTGTCAGCAGGATAAATCAGAAGCCTACAGAATGAGAAAAGATCTTAGCCAATGTAATATCATACAGAAGATTGATTTATAAAATATATAAAGAAATTGAGAAATTATCAACAAACCAAATTATCCAATTAATAAGGGTGTACAGACCTAAACAGAGAATTCTAAAAATATTAATTTCAAATGACATTGAAATGGTTAAAAAATATTCAATATCCTTAGACATAAGAGAAATGCAAATCAAAGAAGTACTTAGAAATTACATCTTACACCTGTCAGAATGGCTAAGATAAAAAAAAAGTGCCAGTTCATTATGGAAATGTGGAAGAAGGAAAATCATCCTGCATCACTGGTGAAAGTGCAAACTTACATAGCCACTTTGGAAGTCAGTGTGGTGGTTTCTCTGAAAACATGGAATCAATCTACCACAAGATCCAGTTGTATCAATCTTGAGCAAATATCCAAAGGAAAGTTAATTATACCATAAAGTACTTGCTCATCTATGTTCATAGCCAATTTAATTGCAATATCCAGAACCTGGAAACAATCTAGATGTTCCCCAACCAAGAAATGGATAAAAAAAAATGTGGCATGTTTTCACAATGTGGTATTATTATTCATCTTTTAAAAATGACATCATGAAATTTGAAGACATATAGATGGAACTAGAAAAAAAATAATCCTATGTGAAGTAACCCAGACTGTCTTGTTAGGATTTTTGTAACTGTGAAGAGATACCATTATCATGACAACTCTTATAAAGATAACATTTAATTGGGACGGTTTGCCCACAGTTTTATAGATTCAGTCTATAATAATGGTGGGGAGCATGATGGTGTTCAGGCAGATATAGTACTGACTGCATCTTGATAAGAAAGCAACAGGAAAGTGGACTGAGACAGTGGGCATGGCTTGGGTATGTAAGAGATCTTAAACCCTACAACCCAAGTAACACCAAAGAAGGCCATACCTACTCCAGCAAAGCCACACCTCTTAATAGTGCTCCTCCCTATGTACTTGTGGTAGCCAATTAGATTCAAACTACCACATTCCATTCCCTTGTCACCATAAACTCTTAACAATATCATAATGAAAAATGCATTTAATTCAACTACAAAAGCCTCCATGGTCTTTCACAGACTTAATAACATTTATAATTCCAAAGTGCAAAGTCTCTTCTGAGGTTCATGCAAACTAGGTTCATGCAATCTCTTAACTGTGATTCCCTAACCCACCTTGAGACTTCTTGCTCTTTTGTGGGAGAGAATGGTAAGATGGGGAGGGGGGAGGCTGAAGGCTGACTGGGAGGGATTGGGAGGAGGGAAGGGAGGAGGAGCAGGGGGACACATAGATAAAAAAAGATTTTTTATAATTAATAAAAATACGAAGGAGAAAAAATTAAGGCATGTGCTCTAAAAAAAGATCATAATACAAAAATAGATCACATACTTCCAACATATAAACTTAGAGAAGGAAGCTTAGTCAGGAAATATTTGACCAAAGCAAGATGAAAAACCTTCCAGGTAAACTCCAAACTCTGTATCTTAACGCCTGATGTTAACTCCCTTCAGCCTGGTTGACAGCAACATACTTCTTTCTCTTGTGCTGGTTCAACTTCCTGTTAGCAGCTTTCCTTAGCAGATATCTCATGGCTCTGTCATCTTCAACATCTTGGGGTCTCTAGACAATCTAGGTTTCAAATCTACAGCTTCACAAAAATGGCCTCTCTGGGCCTCCATTCAGGCACACCCTTGACAACATGCCTAACTTTAATGACTGTCTTTAGGCATAGAGGTAAATTCCATAACCTATTTCTTCTATGCTTACCTCTAAAACTAAAACCACATTGCTTAAACGGCCAAGTTCTACTACTTGTTGGAGCTGTAACACAGAACTTTCATTCTACTACATCTTCAAAAAATTTCAGTCTTCAGCTGCCTAAGTTCGTTTGTTCTAAAACTTGCTTTGTGGACCAGGCTGGAGATCTGCCTGCCTCTGTGCCTTCCCACGGGAATTAATGACTTGTACCACAACATCTGACCCTAAGCTTTTCTATAATTCTTTTTCACAAGTTGGAAACTTAGCTGGGTGGATTCTTGCCATGATATCACCACCCTCTTTATTCCATTTCTTAATCTATTTATCTCCTTGAACACAAGAATTAGTTTTATTCCAATTTCTGGTGCCCCCTTTACAATTCTGTATATTTTATATTTTTATTTGCTCAGCTTTCTCCTTTTCATTATAAATCTTCATCTGAGTTAATACAAAGAACTACACAACAAAGTCTACGCTAAACAGTTTTGAAATTTCCTCTGCCAACAAAATTAATCCAAAACTCTTCACTTTAGCATCAGGTAGATTCTTTGTACAAGAGCAAAAGGCAGCCACATTTTTTTTTCACCAGAAGGTCACAAGAACAATAGGCTTAATATTAATATTCTCCTCCTATATAACCTCTTGAGCAACCACCCCATATTTCAAATAATTTGTTGTACCATTACCTTCCATGCACTTACTAGTATAGCCAATTAAGTAGCACTTATAATACTTTCCTAACTCAAGCTTCAAAGTCCATATTTATCCAAATAAAAATATGGCTTGGCATATCACAGCAACACTCCAGTCCCTGGTAACAACTTCAGTCTTAGAATTTTTATTGCTGTGAAGAAAAACCATGACCACAACAACTTTTATAAGGAAAATATTTAACTGTGGTGTGGTGGCCTGCTTACAGATTTAGAGGTTTACTCCATTATCATCATGGCAGAAAGTAGGTTGGCATGCAGGCAGACATGGTGCTTGCTACTTCTTGATTAGAAGACAAAAGGAAAGAGGACTGAGACACTGAGCATGGCTTGGCCATATGTGAGTCCTCGAAGCCCGATGCCACAGTGACATACTTCTTCCAACAAGGCCGTACCTACTCCACAAATCCATGCTTCCTAATAGTGCCACTTCCTGTGAGTTTATAGATGCAAATTTCATAAATTCAAACTATCACACAGACCCACAGAAACAAATATGATATGTAGTATCATAGATAGATATTAGCTGTAAAATAAAGCATAACGATAATACAATCCACAGACTCAGAGACTAGATAACAAAAAGGTTCAAAGTGAGATTCCCTGATCTCCCTGGGAATGGGGAGAGAAAAGACTTTGTGAGTGGACTGAGGGTTGGTTGGAATGGTAACATGAGATATTAGGTTGGGGGGGGGGGGTGGAGAAAGTGTTAAAAGAGACTACTGGCAATGGGAGTACTTCAGGGTCAGTTAAAAAACTGGTACAAGGTAATCTCCCATAGTTAAGCATTTTAGCAAAAGAGATTACTACCTGAACTGCTATCTCCTGTGACCAAGCAAGACTTCAAGTGGAGGGAACAGAAACAAACTCAGTCACACAATGTTCTT
Organism: Phyllotis vaccarum; assembly: GCA_033318265.1. NCBI lineage: Eukaryota > Metazoa > Chordata > Mammalia > Rodentia > Cricetidae > Phyllotis > Phyllotis vaccarum. Next base: position 139,831,913 of record JARWLC010000001.1, on the reverse strand, counting down.
CCTCCAGTCTGTCCTGCCTATGGGATGTTCTGGTAAGGGCAGCCTAGAGATTGAAGGAGTGGCCAATAAATGGCTGGTCCAGCTTAAATCCATTCCTGGAGAGTAAACCTATCCTGACACTGCTTAGGACACCAGGATTGACAAACTGTATGATCCAGAGTTCTAAGATAAAACTAAACACAACTGAATGAAATAAAATGTCAATATAATGATGCCTAACAATATTCTGCTGTGCACATAGATTGGTGGATAGTCCAATAAGCATTAGAGAGACTTCGTCCAGCAACTGATAGACACAGATGCAGACCCACAAATATTAGGTGGAGTTTGAGAAATCCTTCTGAAGAGGGGCAGAAAAGATTATTGTAGGCAGAAATGTCAAGGATATCATAAGAAAATCCACAGAATCAATTAACCTGGGCTCATTGGGGATGACAGAACCTGGACCAACAACCAGGTTGCCTGGATATGACTGATCCAGGCTCTCTGCATATGTGTTACATTTGTGTAGGTTGGTCTTGTGGGAATCCTAACAGTAGGAGCAGGTGCTGTCTCTTGGGACCCTACTCCTCATACCAAGTTACCTTGTCCAGCCTATAACATGGAAGGTGCTTATATGCCATGTTTTGGTGATATCCTGGGAGACCTGTCCTTTTCTGGACATAAACAGAAGTGGAGTGGATTACGGTTTAGAACAGAGGAGCATGAGAGGAGGGACTAAGAGGAAAGGAAAGAGAGAAAACTGTGGCTGGGATGTAAAATAAATAAATTTTAAGAATAACTATAGGAAAATAAAAAATGTTAAATCTTGGATAAATTGTCTTTCTCTCAGATGAGCATATCAATTGGTTATCCAGCACCAAATGGCCATCCCTGAAAACATACATACAAGGAACATACAGACTGAACAGATTTCATTTAGGGATATATATGTATGTAATATTTGGTCATATTTACCACTTCTCTGACTCATCCAAACTTCACTCTTCTAATTTTTCCACTCAGCTTTGTATCTTATTCATTTATAGTCCATCAGAAACTTACAGTTTTTGCGGCCTACCTATTTTTTAATATCAAGCTTTCAGTGAGAGTATAATTGGCCAGATAGGGATCACATCCTTACATAAAACAGACTCTTTCTTTCAGCAGACATCAATTGCTAATTGCTCTTCAGCTAGAGGTGAGAATTCTTGCCCATTTCTCTCCATGCTTAGATTTGGTCTGGCCTGAGCTTGTATAGTATTGTGTATGCTTCCTCTACCTTTTTGAATTCATATATGTCCCTTCTTAATGTATCCAGAAAACAGTTATTCTGTATTCATTTTCTGCCTCTGGTGTTGAAATCCTTCCGTCTACTCTTTTGCAATGATCCTGAGCCTTGGAAAGAAGGTATCATAAAAGTTCAAATCTATAACTCGATATTGGAACAATTTTAATGGATTCTTCTTTAGGGCTTATGACCTTCTGAGCAATAGGTGGCTGTGGTGACATATTTTACATTTAATAAAATCAGCCTAGAATATCAGTAAACAGAAATACATACAGTCAAGCCATGAGGGGCATAGAGTATGACTCACATCTTTAATCCCATCACCAGGGATGACAATATGGTGAATCACGCCTTTAATCTCATGACAAAAAATGTAGAGTGACCCTTGCTTTTAATCCCATCATTCTGAAGACAGAGATTTTTCTATATTTCCACTAGTTGTAAGTCTAACTACCAAACAATAGTAGATAGCCACTGATCATTTAGCCACTGTATAGAAAATCTTCACACATCCAAGACTTTTGAACAACACAAATTAGTTTGATGAATTTAACCAAACAAAAGGGTGATATAAAAGTGAATGAGTAAAGAAAAGGGATGCATCTGTGAAGACTTGATGGTATAAATAAAATGAAATTATTACACAATATTATCAAAGTACATTAAAAAAAGAGAGAAAGGGTTGGAAAGTTGAGCGAATAAAAACTTGACACACATACATACAGCCTGTTTAAATGTAAGGCCAGGCAAGTATCCTTTTGGCCACTGCTTATTCCCATCCCTGGAAAATACTATGTTTTATTGGCTCTTTAATAATTTTTATGCTCTATACTATAATCACTTGTGTCCTCTGGCTTTTTTTGATGGGAAAGAAGGACTGGGGAGCTTAGAAGAGTCAGAAGCCAGAGACCAAATAATTAAGGCATTAACTCAATTTATCCAAGTTACAGAATTACCCAAGTGATTGGTGCTTTCCAGATTAATAAAAATGGGCATATGCATGTGCACATAATTTAATAATACTGTCATAAAAACTATCAATAAAATGAATGCAAATAGATTATATCATGAATTAAGAAGAATAAATCTGAAACAGAAATACTGTACCACACAGTTTTGCATTTATAAAACTTTATAACAGAAATAAAAAGGTCAGAAACAGATAAAATATTATAATTCAACAACTAAAATTCTTAAAACTAAATTCAAAACTAAAACTAGAAGATTATAATATAATTCTAAAATATTTGATATTTCATACTAAATAGTCTAATTCCTAGAAAAAACCAAAATATTAAATATTAAATAAAAGAGAAATAAGTAATAAGATTATATTAGTATCTAAGAGCAAAAGATAATCAAGATTACTAATATTTTTAAAGCATGTAATTGGTTTTATCAAACATTGTGGAAGAATGGATATAATTGTTCAAAATTTCTTTTACAAAAATGATGAAAGTTGGGACACTTGATCATTTCATATGGGGAAATAATACCTATTGACATTACAAGAAATTTAAACAATTTTTCTCCTATTGTGAACACAAATAAAAATCATTTAATAAAATAATAGCTCGTTAAATTGAGAAAGTATGCAAAGTGTAGCTATGGTAACTGCTATATTTATTCTAGCCACGAAAGGCTAAATTATTGTCTTCAAATGAATTAATGCAATTCTTCATGTTAATATTGTTACATTAATTCATTGATTAAATGATTATGTACATTTTGTTTGTGGTGAAAGCCATCCTCTCATGATTTAAAAAAAGTCTTAGCAACTGAAAATAGGGCTTTTGTGTATGTGTGTGTGTGTGTGTGTCTGTGTCTGTGTGTGTGTGTGTGTGTGTGTTTGTGTGTCTGTGTGTGTGTGTACAGGGTGCAAAGAGCACAATGTGTTTCAAGAACTAAGCTCTGACATGTAGAATCCTTCATTCTTGTAATGAGTGTCAAGAAAGTAGTTCAGGTAGTCTTTAATTAAAGGCTATATGAACCTAATAATCACATGGAAAGTCAACTACATGAATAAACTTACAAAGTAATTTTAAGTAATGATTAGTTGGTTATTTTAAGACCCATCTCCATTTTGTCAATGATAATTATTATTTAAGTAAACATAAAAAAATATCATTAGCTGAAATTCTTGGATATTTTGCTGTTAGGCTTTATGAGATGGAATTTTCCTTGTTTTTCACTCAATTTCTTTAAAAATAAAATTAACATTTGCCCTCTGGGTCTACAGGGTTATAATAGTGTAATTCCCATAGTAAAAGTCCTAGGGACTCAGCTCACCAGCCTTCAATTGGTCAAAATTTCCACACAGTACCAAGGAAAGGAAACCTCTAAAGAGATCCAATAGTACTGGAAATAGACATTTCTGTTGCCTTTATTCTCATTAAGCAGGTAAGAGGAGATGTTACAATTAAAGTCAATAGCCTACTAAAATTAACAGTTATTTTTCTTGGGTAAGAAAAGCATATGCATTAGGTCACAACAACAAAAGGTTTTATTCTTTGTTGTTATTTTTTATTTAAAAGGTTTTATTGACCCTTCTCTTATACTAAACTTCACAGAGAAGTTTAGTATATATTATTTTATATAAACTTCACAGAGAAGTTTAGTATACATATAAGTTATATAATTTTCATTCCTTATTCTATCTAGCTTCTGTCTCACTTTGCTTGATTTGTTGGTATTAGTTGTATTTCCACAAAGACTAGATAAGGTCTAATTTCTTCAGATCAGTCATAGATATATGATAATTTCTAGAGTAGTAATTGATAATTCTTCCAGCATCAGTTTTCAGTAGATTTAAAATGGAAGGACAATCTCCATTGTCAATAAAATATTGTCATCAGCTATTCTTATATTTATATTATTATCTATATGAGTTTGAGAACTCACTTAACATACCATGGACCAGGATTAATAAGATAATAAGATACAATCATTGCTTTTCAAAACTAATGGAATTAGCTCCAAGAGGAACACTATTGTAAATTAGACTATGGAATAGGAAATATATGTTTACATATATTTACAAGTATGATGTTAGGGCATAGAGGAAGGCTATCTAGTCCAGAATTAAGTAGAAAGGCATTCTTGATGAACTGACATTGAAACGAGGTTTTCAATAAGAAGAAGCCAGCTAAATAAAAATATTAAGTGATCTTATGAATTAAATAAGGAAACATGTACAGTCATAAGAGAACAAATGATGTTTGAGATAGATAGGGCAGAGACTGGAGTGGTAGACAGAAGAAAATCTACAAGAATGGTTCTGCTGTACAAAACAAATGTTTGCATGCAGAATTCACTTAAGATTTTAAGCAGTGAATAGAGCTGAGAAGCATCAAAAAATATTCCACTACTGTGCTTTGCAACTGCTTCCCTCCAGTTTTTGTAGCATTCCTTCTTTCTTTCTTCTATTTTCTCCTGCTTCTTTCTGCTCTGTGTCCATGTCCTGTCTTCTCTATTTGCTTTTCACCTATTTCCTTATTAGTACTAGCTAACTAGAAGATGGGTATATTTTAGAGAAAACACACAATAGATTGTTCACAAACTTGAGTTCAGTATTAGTGATAAAACACTTGCTGAGGATACTGTTTATTAAATAAATTGTGGTATTTCATGATAAAACTACTGTTTTCATATTGGCAATCTTTGTTAGAATTTCTAAAGCCTGTTTGAATGATACTGACATTATATTGAATTTGTAGGGCTGTTTATCTTGATTCTCTTCTTTTGTAAAATAACTCATTTTTAACCTGACAGCATATAAGTTTGCTTTTTTCATCTAAATAAAACATAAATATAAATTTAGGAGGTAAAAACAAAATGGGAGCTTACATTTCAAGACTGTACTTAATATGCATTCTTGGTTATCATTTCTAATTCAAATAAAAGTTTTCCTAGTACTAATTTTACTTTATACTCTCCAGTCTTCAAATTGAACATATTTCCAGATTTACATATGTAAGATGATTTAATCTAATAACTACAAACTATTTTGTTTCATCTATGTACAGTTATATAGCTACTAGGTTTGCACTATTCAACATTAATAAATGATACAGATGTCATAATAAAAGTTATTTATGCATAAAACGTGTGCTGGCATTAGTTTTTTTTAGAAATCAACTTTGTACCTCATTTTAACAAATGTTTTTAAGTTATAATTCAAAATAGAACGGTTTTATTCAAGAGCATTGATAATACTGAGAATTCTTTCACCTATATTTCATCACCCTTTGTCCATCTCTTTCTTGTTTATCTTTACTATTAAGCTAAAAGCTAGAAAACCACTACTGACTGATAAGGCTGATTATTATTAAGTTTATTGGCCATTATGTGCCTATCTTTGAGCTACGTACACATATTTTTTTTCCTTAAATTTAGATCTACTTATGTAAATATTTTGATCTCTTAATCAACTTTTATAGTATAAATGATGACATTTTTTCAAAGCCATAGTAAAACGATAACAAAGACGGCTAGACTGTCTCAACCAGGAAAATTTAGGTATCTGCGTCTCTGCATACCAGAATTACAAAATCACTTTCCTAAGCTTCGATTTTTAACCTGAATTCCTGGGGTAAAATCCAGGATCTCATGCTTCCATGGCGAGCAGTTTATCAACTTCACCATTTCCTTTGCCCTGACTTTAGTTCTTAATGTTTTCTGTGCCTTATCTTTGGAAAGGCAAAATGTACAACTTTGTGCTTCTGAATGTACATGCTCTGGGTTCCTCACAATGAATAACTACAACTTTAGGTGTAATTAAAACTCCTTTGATGGTAAAAATATGCTGTCATTTATTTCTGTATTGTGTCTTCATCCCATTTAGTTTATTCTTGAATTTATATTATAAATATTGAATTGATACATAAAAATGTACATAACGTGAATGTTTTGACATAAGTATACATTGTAGGTTATTCAAATCAGGATTAACCTACATATCCTCTTAAATATTTGTCATAACTGTGGAAAAATACTGTTTTTCTCTTCTCTTTCAATAACAAACTGATCCCTGAATTCTGCTCTAGTGTTCCTCATTAGATTATCTTCAAAATCATTACAGTGGTTTTTTAAAGCCTCTGCAGTGTTTTGCTTTGCTGTGCTATATACTCTTTCCTCCTGACCATCATGATACCTTCTCCTTTCTGGTTTTGCTGCATAGAATTCTATTTCTGAAGCCAATGAGTCTCTGGTATTTGCACAAATATATTCTATTTTGTGAATATTCAGTATAAGTATTTTTTCAGATAAATCCAAGGTTGATTAAAAAAAATTACACACAAGAGAGGAAGTGACATGATAACAAATCAGTAGTGCAACTTCAAGTGGGGAAAACATGGTGGTCAGCTATGTGTGAGCTAAACATAAATTCTTTAATTTGGTTGCCTAAAAATTAAGTACTTAACAAATTAAGACAGAAAAGCAAGTTGATGTAGGCGGAGTCCTGAATCCCACCACAAGTTTATATCTTAGGTTATATAAAATTTTATTAGTCATTTTTTGGAACTGCAGAAATGTCAATTTTGTATGGTTTAAATTATTCAATGTATCCACAGTAGCACAGGGATACGCAATAAACAGGTAAGCATGACAGAATAATCCTCTGTTTTTCTAAGAAATGTAGCTCAAAAGATTCTTATGTATTTTGTATCATAGCAATTTTTATTAAAAATACATTATTCATCTATTTATATAATATTTGTTTTCATTTCCCTGTGGTTGAAGTTTTGATATTAGTTTGAAGGTTTCTGTTAAAGAAATTATATCAAGTTACATTACAGTTGTCAATGTATGAATCTTTCTTTTTACCTCACAGCCTTATTCACAGAACTTCAGATTATCAGACTATGAAGAATTTGATGATGACACAAATGGAAATCAGTAACCTTTGCCCTCCTGTTCATGTTTCTTCAGATAGTACAATAGCAGATTTACTATTTACATGTGACTATGAGACTGTTATTAGGATAAAACAGTTCTTTATGCAAGTGCCTACTTTACTTTGGATGCACTTTCTTTGTCTCAAGGTCATTGCAGAGGATATTTCAAACCTTGGGCACTCTAATTCATTTTCAGTGGTAATTGCTACAATTTGGCAGGTTGGAGAAGACAACACTGATGTAACCCAACCCTTCTCTCGTGCTTTTTCTCAATGTTAGTCATTAGAGTTTGCTATTGTTGTTGTGTAAACTGTTTACTTACTCTTTAGGTATTCAGTCTCCCTGTAATTCTATCAAAATAGGACCACTGTCTTACCAAAGGACATAACATAGTATTTGGAATATAATGGATAGTAGTAGAATAGAAAAATTAATCCTTTAAAATGTGGAAGATAATAAAGAATTATTTTAGTACACATTTTGAAATAATGTGTGTTTCCTTCAATAATTATTTATTTTGAATTATATTTTAATATAAAATCATTTTATTGTAATTAGTTTGTAACTAAAGCATTCTACTCCTAGGTATTTTATTAATATTTCTGGTAACTGCTTTGCCTGTTTTGTTTTGGTTGTTTTAGATAACTCAAGAAAATCCAATGAATGAAGCAAATTACTCTGAAGTATCTGAGTTTATATTCCTGGGATTATCAGTCTACAGACCAACACAATATTTCCTCTTTGCATTTTCTGCAATATCATATGCAACAATTTTTCTGGGAAATTTCTCGGTTGTGCTTACAGTTATTTTTGACCATCATTTACATTCACCCATGTACTTCCTTTTAGCTAATCTTTCATTTGTTGACTTGTGTTTTTCTACCTCAACCGTTCCTAAATTGATTTTTGATCTATACTCCAATCATAATACCATTTCATTCCAGGGCTGCATCTTCCAAATGTTTGTCCTTCATGTACTGGGGGGATGTGAGATGGTGTTGCTGGTAGCCATGGCCTGGGACAGATATGTGGCCATATGCAAGCCCCTCCACTACCTGACAATCATGAGTCCGAGGATGTGCCTTTTGCTTCTTATTGGTGCCTGGATTATTGGTCTCATTCACTCAGTGGGTCAATTAGCTTTTGTTGTCCATTTGCCTTTTTGTGGTTCTAATGAGATAGATAGTTTTTACTGTGATCTTCCTAGGTTCATCAAACTGGCCTGCATAGACACCTACCGAATGGAGTTCTTGGTCACTGCTGACAGTGGATCAATTTCTGTCACTACCTTTCTCTTATTGATTGTCTCCTACATTTTTATACTGTTCACTGTATGGAAACAGTCCTTGGGTACCTTGTCCAAAGCCCTCTCTACGCTTTCTGCTCACATCTCTGTGGTGGTTTTGTTCTTTGGACCGTGTGTTTTTGTGTATATGTGGCCATTTCCTACTGTCCCAGTGGATAAGTTTCTTGCCATTCTGGATTTCATGATTATACCCATCCTGAACCCTGCCATTTACACACTGAGGAACAAAGACATGAAGGTGGCAATGAAGAGACTTAGTAAACAGCTCCTGAGTAGAAAAAGTGTATGCTAAATTTCTCCCAAGAATATAGAGTCTGTATTAAAAACACAAATGTTAAAGACCTCCTTTATTTATTATTCCTACTCCATCAGCTTGATAAACCTGAATGATTTATTCCAAGTTAATAATGAAATTAACATATATTTATTGGTTATTATCTATATAAGATTACATATTTATTGATTGTCTATTATGTATATATTGCATTTTTGTTCTTTGTTGGTTATAAAGTGGTTATTATAAAATAAATACTTTAGACTATTTAGAAAGCACTAATGGAAAAGAAAATAACAAATTATTTATTGTTTTCACAATTGAAAAATTCTTTATTCTCTCCCTGACATTTTCTGCATGATTTTTTTTTTTTTTTGAGGCGAAATTTAATCAAATCTGGCCTCAAACTCAAAATCCTCAGACATTAGCATCCTGAGCACTAGGATTAAAATGAGCACCATCACATCTTGCTTACTTTTCACTTTGCGTGTGTGATGAATGAGAGAATGGTCCGACTATATGGTATGGGTGAAGGTCAGTAGGTGTAGAGGAGAGAGGTAATCTTGAATCTTGCTGGAAACATGGAGCGAAATGGGATACAGAGAGAAGGAAGCGGTGGAAAAGCAGGCACCACCGGGATGCATTTGAAAAGAGGAACCTGTGTAGGAGCTGCGGGGGCGGGGGGAGGTGTTACTTCAAAAGCTAGCAATTACAGTGTTCCAAGTGGGGAGTAGTGAAAAAGAGCTTAAGGTTGTATCATTAAAGGAGAGAGAAAAGAAAAAGTGAGAAGGGAAGAGAAGGAAGAGGGAAGAAAGGCGGGAGGAGAGTAAGGATAGGGGATGGAAGCTCGGGAGGAGCATTATCTACAGTGCCAGTGACTTGGATATTTAGTTTTCCTGCAGAGGAATATTCAGAAGCGGCCAGTGCATGCACAGTAAACCTCCTTAAACTCCAGGGATGTTAGCAGTACAGAAGCCATGCTCTTCCTCTTGTGCATGCGCACACCAATGTTTACCAGTGTTGCTTGGCAACCTGAAGTCCATCAACTGCATCTGGGGCCTCAGAAGCTATTTACCCTACGCTAAAACCTTGGTGGGGGACTCTGTGGGCATATTTTGATTTTCCATGAGCTGAAACTGAGTTTGGGATTAATGGGTCTAATGAGAAAATCTTAAGGGTCAGGGACAGGCAGCTTCAGTCATGAAGAACTTAGTTCACGGAATTAAGGAAAAGACACCTATGGGTTTCTGCGATATCCCACGAAAAAACTTGTTGGACTTTTTACGTGATATGAAAAACATTTCTGTCCCAAACGAACCCAGATACAAGCCTCTCAAAAAGATCCACCAGGCTGCAAGTGAGGGTGATGCTGAGAAACTGCAGAGAATGATAAATCTTGGGAAACACAGTGTGCATGACAGAGACTTTAAGCAAAGGTAACAAACCTATGAGCTTGGAGGGCAAGGCCTGCATGGCGGAAGCGATATGGTCTTTTTTAATGTCCAAAGTCCAGGCTAGAGGAGCCAGGAGAGAGGGGAGTCCTCTCTGGGTTCTGTCACCTCTGGATCCTCAGCACTGTCTTATGACTTACACACCTGATAGAGGTCCCTAGTACAGATCGTCCAACCCCGTCTAAAATTTATCCTGATAAATCATGAAGCTATCAAGTAATTTATTTGCTACTAATAATATGAACTCCTACCTATTATGTAGCATTCATATTGTACTATTCTTAAAACATTTCAGCTTTGCCCCGTCTAGGCTTTAAGTATAAGTTAAGAATCCTTGAAATTATTAGTACTTAAACATATCAGAAAAAAATAACATAATTTTATATACTTGAAATCCTGTTTGCTGAGCCAAAGGACTTGTGATAATATTAAACTGAATTTTCAAGTTGTTGAATTATAGATTTTTTTTTATAATTCTCAGTGATGCATCACCATGATATTTTCTGAGATAACTGCTAGTTCTGATCTTTGCTTTACTGACAAGAAAATTGATTCATAGGAAGTATTTTTTAATAAAGTTCAAGCTTTAATTAAAACCTATGGTGATTTAGCTAAAAGGCCACGGTTTTTCTACTCAACCTACTACTGGGGATATTGTTCAAGGAAAGATCAATTTCTAAGAATGGAAGAGACTGTGGGTTCAGTTCACAGCACATCACAAAAGACATCATCAAAAATGTTGCCTTTTAACTAATATAGTAAGTAATACAAACTAATAAGTATTTAATTTTTTCATAAGGACTTAAGCATTTGTATAGAAGGTGTAAAAATTACATATCATTTAATATTTAAGAATTATGTGCCGCTTAACATTTTATGATTGCATGAGTAACTGTTAATATTAAAGTGTTCTAGAATTTTATTAACAATTTCTCATTTCCATAGGACTGCTCTTCATTTTGCTTGTGCCTATGGCCAGAAAGAAGTAGTAAGTGTTCTACTAAGAAATAATTGTGACATCGATGCTGTTGACAGGAACTCAGTCACACCATTGATGAAGGTGCCTGGAGCTATCTAAATCCAACGTAACATAGACTTATTTACATGATTATAAATCTTATCCCATGATCATACTACTGCTTGGTAAACTCTATGTGATGTTTATATTGAATTCTTTGAGCAAGCAATCTTTTTCTTGGTATAATCCCTAGGCTATACAAAACTGGACGTATGGATGCATGTGTGAGTTGTTGAAGCATGGTGCTGATCCTAACCTTATGGACAAAAATGGAAATACTTCTCTCCACTATGCGGTGTCTGAAGACAATCAGACACTGGCTAAATGCTTGCTTAAATACAAAGCAGACATGGAACAAAAGAACAAGGTATAGTTCATGGCACTATAGTCCCCAAATAATCTAAAATACATATGTGTGTTAACAGTGGTGCATAGGATTAACTTCAAATGTTAGAAATCCAAGCATTGAATTTCATTCAAGAAAATACTTTGAAAAATTATTACTTCCAATAGAAATGCTTTGAAATAAGTGTTAGAATATAGAACTTTCCTGCATCAAGGGCTAGTATTTCTGAAAACACTATGTGAAGGGTAAATAAAAAGAAAGGTGATAGTGGGTACCTTTCTTTGGGCCTAACAGAGTTAGTAGAAGAGGTTTATTAGCAGAGGGGTTGAGGGGAAGGGTGAAAGGTCCTGTCAGAGTGGGGACTTGAAGGAGGCACACAGATAAGAGGATGAAGAGAAGCAAGAGAGAAGAGAAGGAAGAGAAGAAAGATAAAACAAAGGACAAGAAGCAAGAAACAAGAGAGGTAAAGAGGCAAAGAGATCACGTTGTGTCTGGCAGACACTTTAAAGTGTGCACATGTCTTGTAGCAGACAGTGGAAAGGCACCTGGGGACAGGTGCTGATGTAACTGCTTTGGCAACAGAGGCAGCCAAACTAACATGGTGTTTGCTATATTCATTCAAGATAAAGGTTCTATTTTTATCATTTTTTTCACTAAAATTTGTTTCTAACTTGGGTTAGGTAACAGAATTGGAAGGTAAATTTTCCCTTGCTAATTAACATATTTTAAAACTCAAAGAGAACAAAAGAATTTGTGACATATTTAATTCTTACTGCTAGTGACAAATAATATCAAATGATATATTTCTCTGTGTTAAGAATGAAACAAAAAATACAGAACAAGAACTGATCTGAAATATAGAGTCCTACCTGGAATTTCAGCAATTGAAGAAGTACATGAAGAATTATTACTAATTTCAACTTATTATTTTAAGGAACATTTCTCATTTATTATGATCACTTTTCCCTCATCACCTAACTCTTTCCAGATCCCTCCTCACCCATCTTCTTAATTGCACAGCTCCATGACTTCCTTCACAAGAAGGGAAGCCATCACCAACAAAAACAAAAATTAAAATTCCCAGAATTATTTTAGCATGAGTTCAAGTGTATTGCAGCTCTTCTTTCTCTTTGAGGTTTGTTTCTTTCTGTTTTTCTTTCTTAGTTTGCTAAAGTTACTGAGTTACAAACATGCCTGTAGTTCAATCTAAGGAGCACTCTGAGTAAATCAGACATGTAGTGAGTAGGTGGTGTTTATATGGAAATGCAGAGGAAATATCAAAGAATTTAATGACAAATTTCCATTTTTGTTGAGGAAATGACAACCACTGAGGTCAAAACCTCATCTCTGTTCTCCATTCTGGGATGCTTGGATTGGGAGGAGGGGGAGGTACAATTGGCATTTTTGCATGTTGAAATGAAATGTGATACTAGCTGCTTCTTCCATGACTATACCCATCAAAGAAAACTAAAAAGTTTTCAGTGACTGGGTTCTTCTTTTTTTCAGTGATATGAACAAATGGTGAAGATAACTATCCATGTGGGTTAAAAAATAGACTAAAATTACAGGCAGCTTCCTAATTATATAATTGTGTGTCCCAATGTCCTCAGAAGAAGTTTGGACATTTGAATTACATGTAGAGATTTCTATGGGAGTTCAAAGCTTTACATCTAATTAGTCATGGGAAAGATCTCTAAAAAAAATATTTTCTTGAAATTCTAAAAAATATCTCTAAATAAACATTGTGTGGATGCTCAATCTCAAAATCCTAAGTTTTAGAAGAGCCAGTATTTGATCCCAATAATCTTAGTTCTACTTTTCTCTTTTGCTATTCTTATGTTTGAGAAGAAAATAGAGCAACACTTGCTGTTTATTAGCTTCTAGAATAACCCTCATTGTTTTACGACAACAATAATTCACTATTCTTAAAAGATCTTGAAAATAATAAAGTAGAAGGTGGTGATTTTTTAAAAGCTTTCTTGGAGATCAGAGAACATGGCTAGCCACTAGTTAACAGTAGATGCCAGGCAGTAGTGACACACACCTTTAACCCAGAACTTGGGAGGAAGAGGCAGGAGTTCAGGAGTTAAAGTCCACCCTGGTCTATACAAGACTGATCCAGTATAAAAGAGAAACAGAGGTGCTTGGGGGAGGCACACACCTTTGATCCTAGCACTTGAGAGGCATGGGCCCTTGATTCCAGTACTTGGAAGGCACATGCCTTTAATCCTAGTACTGGGCAAATGAAAATAGGAAGGGATATGACTGGGAGCAGAGAGGAATATAAAATAGGAGGAAGTAAAAATCCAGCCTCCTTTCATGCTGAGGAATTGGCTGCTGTGGGATATTGCTTTTATACACTGTAAAGATTTGTTACTCCTATTGGTTTAATAAAGTGCTGATTGGTCAGAAGCCAGACAGGAAGTATAGGAGAATTCTGGGAATAGGAAAACAGGCCTCAGTTAGAAGCAGAAGAAACAAAATGATAATGTTGTACTGAGTAGAGGTACCAAGCCACATGGTGCTAAACATAAATGAGAATTATGGGTTCGTTGAAATGTGAGAGCTAGATGTGTTATCAGCCAAAACAAAGAAGACCCCAGACCCAGATTTCTTGCAAGATTAAAAAAAAATTTATTACATTCGAGAATGGGCTCAAGTCAAGAAGATAGCCAAGAGCCCTGAATGTTCTCAGGGTAGAATTTTTATACAGCACTTTAGGTAGGGGAGGGGAATACAGCACACTGGTAAGGGGAGGGGGAGTTCTCATGGTTACTCAGGGTGGACTTGCGCACAGATCAAGCTGACCGGGCAGTGTGTCCCAGAAATGTAAGAAGCAAGCTTTGTTTAGGCTGCACATCTTGCATGCGTCTGGGAAATTCTGTAAATAAAACTTTTTTCCAAGAATCTGTGTCCTTGAGCAAGCGGTTACTGTGACTCTGCCAAACTCAGTTAGCTTCAGGGGCCTCAGGGAGGAGCGAGGGACGGTTTTGGCTTGGTGGGCAAACAGCTGTCATGACACTAGGGAGTTAAGGGGGAAAGAGTCAAACAGGATTTTTCTATCATTTTTTCAGATGGTAATATGTTTGAGCTACTGTACCAGCAGTTACTATAATTTTAAGTCAATTATTAAGTGGCTGCTGCTTGGTATTTGAGAATTTCAGGCTGTAACCGAAACTTAGGACTGTAATTATCTAGGTAAGAATTGGCTGTGGCTTGCTCCTTTCTCTCTCCAGTCTTTGAACACTTACCCCTACATCTGACTTAGGGGTTTTAATAATAAGACCAATTAGAATTCAAACTACACTAGACTTTTAAGAATTCTATATATTATTAATATTCAGATTAATAGATTCCAACCTTGCAAGGGATTTTTCTACTACAAAAGCATAGCAAATCACAATCTTGACAGGTTAGCTCTTACAGTGTGACTTCCAAAGTTCATAAAGCCTGTGTATCATCTAGCAGCTATAAACTGTGCAAAACAAGTGATTTAAGGGCAGTGTTGAAAACCAACAGAATGTTTTTGCTTTAACTCTTATATGCAACTAGTGATTATTTCATCAACTTTAGGGGAAAACAGAATGAAAGTGAAGCGTAAATTTTAAAAAAAATTGAAAATTTCTCTGTTGATATTAAGAAGTTATATTTACTTTGTGGCAAATATCACTTTGTAAAACATATTAGAGATATAATTTCACATGGGAATATTGGTTTATACAAACCTATTGGATAAAACACTCACTGGAAAGATAATAATACAGAAGCTATTGACTGTAGTATGGTCCATGGATTACAGTAGTTTCCTCCAAGAACTGAGTGCACTGCTAAGTTTCAAAATAAACATGGAGAAACCTACTTGTCAAATTGCTGTAAGGAATCAAATCCCAGACTGAAAAGATAGCTATGTGGGCAAAAGAGTTTTCGACTGAGATTAATAACTTGAGTTCAAGTCACAGGACATTCCCGTATAAGATTTCCTCTCATCTTCAAAAATGTGTTTGTTTTCCCTATGAATATATGTTCAGTTCACCTATGTACCTACACAGTACATATAACAAGTTAATAAATATAATTTTTAAAGAATCAAATCCAGTTGGTCTTGAGCATATTTTGCTGCTCAGTGTCGGTACCAGTGACCATGTGCAGTACAAGTATGCCTCATTTTAAAGTAGAACTGGACATAAAAAGCTAGCTAATTCTTACCCAAATCTTTGGCTACTATGTGTTTGAGGATGTAGCTACCAATGCGCAATTATAGCATCTTCCCTCACGAAAGTTTTAGGGAAGGTAGATTAACTAAACGACTCTATATATTAAATGTTAAGATAGAAGGAAACGTTTGTAGAACAAGCACCATTTTAAAAATCATCTTTGGAAGGATGTGAATGCATTTCATGTATTACACATAGGTAGACGAAGGATGTTTCAACGAGAAGGAACATTCAGCGGACTGGGAGGGAAGAAGCTTCTTTACTCTAACAAGTGTTTGTATTCACCAGAACTGTTTAAGACTCTGTTTAGATAAAGACTGCAATGATCGGGATTGCAGATTGTTTTGTTTTGTTTTGCAGGATGGCTTTACACCACTTTTACTGGCTCTCAAAGAAAACAAAATGGAGATGGCGAAATTTTTAGTAAAGAAGGGGGCAAATATACATGTATTTGATGAGATGAAAAGGTATAGTTTTTAATTAAAAAAAAAATTGTGGCATACTGAAATAACAATCACACAACCAAGAAATAGGAAATTGATGAGAAGAAGACTAACTTATAGAGATTTGAGGATCAGGTGTCAACTAGTAATCAGTCTAACCAATTGATTAAGCAAAGCAGTAAGTTGAAGTAAACAACACAAATCATATATGATAAGTCTCATATCCCAAATAAGAAGTATACTAGTGCTTCTTGTTTGATATTTTGTTTGGTTGAATAACTGATCATATAATAGATTATGGGTTTTCAGTTTGGTTTTACTAATTTTAAAAGACATTTGGACTATTGATTAAATATGATTCATAACAAAATTCAGTCTTTTTCTAGGATTTTCTCTTGTTCTTATATGATTGTCCTATAAAATGTCATATTAATCATAAAAAGAGTTGAAATGACAGAAAATATATATTTATCTTTCTGAGTCTAGCTCACACTGTTCAATTTAATGATTTTCAGTTTTACCCATTTTTAGAAAAATGTTATTTTGTTTTGCATTTATATCTGAATAAAATTTCACTGTGTGTTTGGTTGTATATTTTAAACTATTCATCTACTGTTGAAAAAAAGGGGGGGGTTGACAGTCATAGTCTATTGTGTGACTCCTACCTTCCAGTTATCTTTGTTTAAAGAATAATGAGGTCATATTGTCCTGTGATGACTAACAATTGTTATTTTAGGATGCTGCTCAACACCACCCTCTTTTGTCCCATACAACTGATATTAATTTGTTTATGTTTACATAGTATTGGGAAAGATAAACAAATTTGTTTCATTATGAGAAACATTAATGATGCTAAGTCATAGGTGAGTAGATGCAGATTCATATATTTGGTTAAAATACCAAATACCTAGTTTCTGGGTGTGTTATCTACTAGTGTTACATATCACCAAATATGAAAGTGAGTATAATACCATAGAAAGGTATTCATGAGATCATTTATGTAACATTTGGTGCATAGTATATGTTACTATAATTATTAACTGTAGCTACAATAAAATGTATTAGTAAGAGAATATTTTATAATGTTACAAAATTTTAAAAATATATCCAAACAGTAACAATTTTAATTATGGAATCTAATAATGAAGCTATTTGTGTGTTATTTCAGAAACACACTCTTATATGCCATAAGATGGGATTCAAAAGATATGGTCAGTCTACTTCTCAATGAAGGCATTGACTTTTCCTTTCAAGACATATTTGGGTGGACTGCATTACGTTATGCTATTGAAGGCACAAGTAAAGGGTAGGTATTTGGATTAGAATGCTAGTAAATATTAACTTGCAGTTCAAATTAATCACAACATCTTTATCTTTTGTCAGATAATATATCATTTTCGACTCTCGGTTGTTTGGGAACAGCAGTGACTATCCAATGTGAAAAATTGTATACCATTAGAAGTAAAAATGAAGTAGGGTTTCTCATAGCTTGGTTTGGTGATGCTGAAACTTGAGTCAAGTGTCTCATTTTGTGCTGGAAAATTTTGTTACAAAGCTACATTACTTTGTAGAACTTTCTAGACTTTAAAAATTGTAAGTCTTAACACTTTCCATTTTTTGACTATAAACTCTATCAATTATAAAGTTTCTCATATTTGATAGTCAAATTAGCTGTTTTAGTCTAAGTATGGTTTTGCAGAAAGTAATATTTCTTTCCTTGGTGGGTTTTCTTTTATATATTTTGAATCTTGAAGAGGATAGAAATTTCTGAGTTTCCTAAGTCCCAAAAGTGTTCTCTTTCAAAAAGCACATGATCAATGAGAGGGCATTCTAGTTGCTCTTTCGTTTCTACTGATTCTGTTGCTATTCATTCTTGTTTGGGTGGCTAGTAAGGATTGACCTTGATAACTAGGTTGCCTTTGTTGAATCATAACACTAGTATTCTATGGCAGTTCACACTTATGTTCAAAAATTACAATATTTTAATGGCGTTATTAGTCCCAAAAGTGACAGAGTTATCCTTCATCTGCTGGGGCTTCTAACTTGTGCCACATTTCTTAATAGTGATTTGACCATATAGATCTTCATGGTTTATTAACTGTAAAGGATTTGTTCATGTCTTTTGGTAAGAAAATATGACTTGAGATCATTGTAAGCTGTCACAAATGTTTAAATAATGCTGCAGGGAATATCACAAAGCTTTATTCATTACTGCTGCAATAATCCCTTTGCATTCTCTGCAGTATCCTTTCCTAGGTGTTTTGGGAGTCAATATATACTCTCTGAGTAGCTGTCGGCCTAGTTTGTATTTAAAAGAACTCGTTCACATTATGTTGCATTGGAATCTAGTATGAAATATGATTTTATCTTTGAAGGCTTTTGCAGACAAACAGGTTTTCAGTCATTCTAACAAGGATCTGCAAGTTCAGAGCTTGATTATACAGAGGAGGACAAGTAACTAAGTCAGGAGTTAGAATGTTTTAGTTTTCAGTCCTTGATTATTGAGAGTTCTGTAATAGTGCACAAACATTTTATTTGATGGAAAGAAATCACATGATAAAAAGCTTTTATTTTCAAGTTGTTAAATAGCTCATTTTTTTTTTCTAAATTATAAGCCATAAACCTAGAGTAGCTAACAATGAAATTTGGGGATTATGATGGTTAATTCAAAATACCAAATGACAAAGCTCAGAGTTGCCTGGAGAGGAAGCGTCAGTGAGTGATTCTTTGGGGAACTGCCTTGATTGCTGATGGATGCGGGAGGGCCCAGCCTACTGAAAACTGTACCATTCGCTGGGCAGGGTTCCTGGACTTGTTAAGATAGATGTGAGGAATATGCTCTTGATTGTGCTGCTATCTCTGCCTTCCTTTAATAAAGATTTGCCATTGCGAGTGAAAATGAGTCCTTTCTACCCAAATTCTCTTTGCCAGGTATTTTATCACAGCACCAGAACTGAAATTAGAAAAGAATTTTATGTTTTCTGGATAGTTACAACAGCTGAATATGAAAGCGTAAAAGGAAATAATACATTGGGTTTTACTTGAGTTTGAAAATTCCTTTGATATTGTCTGTAATATTCTGGGAAATCCAACATAGTATAAAGTTGTCTTTTATATAAATTTTTAAATTATAATTTAATGTTTTTTTTTCCACACGGCAGTAGTCGAGAGATTCTTATGGATTATGATGAGAAGTTACGTATTAAAAATAAAGATGCCAGTCTAGGTAAGATTTATGATCATGGTAAGTGAATATTAAAAGCTTGGTTAGCAGACAACCAGTACAAACCAAACTTTTATTATTTGTTTTCTACGCATATACAATTGACACTGCATCCCATATTTTCAATATTTTAATTTAGGTAATAATACTCATATTTTGTTGCTCTAATTATTTGTTATCTCACAATAAAGGCTGTCTCTTATTATGAAATGTAGTTATAGTAACCTCATTGAAAAAAAATATCCTTTTTGTCTATACCAAGACATTATTTCAATTATCTTGTACTGGCTCCATCTTATAGTATAACTGAAGTTGGCTTTGAGCTTCTGATCCAAGTTGCCTTAATTATCAGTTGTTGAAGCTAGAAGCATGTAGTGTTCACTTAGCAGCTTTCTTTATTAAAATTAATATTTTTGTAGAACTAGACGTTGAGCCTATAACCTCATACCTTTTAAGCAAGCTCTGTATTCATTACTTACTCCCGCAGTTTCTTTCTACCTGATGTTTTTTATCATAAGCATAGGATATGATGGTAAGTAGATTAGAAAAAGCTTTATTTTTATAGCAGCTTTCCACATAATGAAAAAGGTTGAAAGAAATTCTGGAGAGATAACTGAATCAAGAACAGCCACTGGGGAACCATCAGGAAAAGGAGATAGACCCTCCAAGGGTAGGCAAATGTCAATTGGCAAGGGGAGTATGTGGAGCCTTGAGGGGTGGGATCAGACTGTGTTCCTGCGCATGGGCTGGCACCTTGTAGCCCATTCCCTGCATAGGAATGCCTAACCCAGTCTTGATATTGGGATGAGGAAATTGAACCTGCCTAGAGTGGATATGTCATGCTGAGCTAATCTACATTGGTACTTCCTGCACTTTGGAAGGAAAGGATGGGGAGAGTGGAAAGGGAGAGGCTGAAGGCTGACTGGGAGGGATTGGGAAGAGGGAAGGGAGGGTAATGGGGGACACATGGTTTAAAAAAGACATCTTTATTAAAAAAAATATTGAAAGAAATGACATTGTATACTAACAGCATTGCCTAGCCTGTTTTTCCCCATTGAGTTATCATGTTTAACACTCTTACAAGTTTGTTTATTTTAAACATATGTGCCTTCCTGCTACCTAGCTTCTCTGGGGCTGTAGATGTAGCCCGGTCATTCTTTACTTTACAGCTAAGGAGGGCCCAAAGAGGGACACATGGATTTCTCTGGGAAGGGAGAATAGAAGAGATCTGCTGGGTAAACTGGGCAGGTAGGAAGGGTCGGCAAGGAGGCATGATGAGGGTATTAGAACAGGGGTAATAGGGTTGGGTGAGTTGGGGACTGGATGGAGCAGGAAAATAATGAAGAAGATATCGGATATCTTGACGGGGGTCATTTAGGTGTTAGAGAGAAACCTGGTGCCAGGGAAACTTGAGTTCACAAAGATGACCCCAGGTGAGACTTCGATCAGTAGTGGAGAGGGTGCTTTCACTGGCCATTTATTGTAGTCAGATTGGTGACTACTCTAATTGTCGTTAGAGAGCATTTGTTCAGTAACTGATAGAGGTAGGTGTAGAGGTCCACAGCCAGACAATGGACCAAAATCAGGGAGTCATTCTGAAGAAAAGCAGGAGGGATTGTTTGAGCCGAAGGTGTCAAGATCAAGATGGGGGAACCCACAGAAGCAGCTGGCCTGAGCACTTGGAAGCTAAGGGACTCTGGACAGACAGCTAGGGAGCCTGCACGGAATAAAGGTAGGCCTTCTTCTTGTGTGAAACCATTGTTTACCTTGGTCTGTTCATGAGTTCTCTAGCAGTAGGATCAGGATCTGTCCCTGGCACTTCATCTGGATTTTGGAGTACTATTTCCCATGCTGGGATATCTTGCCTAGCCTTGATGCAAGGGTAGGTGCTTGGACATGCCTCAATTTAATAAGCCATGCTTTGTTAAGGCCCATGGGAGTTCTACCATTTCTGAATGGCGATGGAGGAGGAATGGATGAGGGAGAAGGTAGATAGGAACTGGGAGTAATGGAAACAGAGGAGGGGGGAAGGGAAAACTGGTCTGTATGTAAAATAAACAAAAATTTTAGTAAAAAGAAAAATACCTTTAACATCATAGGAGAATCAATGATCAGCCTTTTGAGGGGCAAATGCATCAAAAAGATTTATTTAAAATCTTTCTGCTACTAACTGTCTTCTTTTAAGCTTAAATGTCTCTTTATCTATTTAGCATAGCTCAGGACTGGTAAATCCTTAATGTTTGATCCTGCAGTAATTCTTTCTACTGCAAGAACTGTTTCAGATTAATCTGAGTTCCATTTGTACCAGATATAGGTACATGGAAGTAGTTGTCATTGAAAGAATTATTTTTAGTATTGTTCCTGGAAGAGGATGACTTATATTAAGCTTGATTTGCAGTTGAAGTCTTTGCAAAGCTCCTTAGTTTTGATCTAGCACCATGTTTGCCATACTGCAAAGAACAGTGTTGATAGGTTGTGCTTCTTTAAGATAATTTTTTTTTATCATAAAGCAAAATTTGAAGCAAATACATGATATAATTCTTTTTGTAATAACACAAAAAATAAACTCAGTGCTGTTGCTAATGTTTCAGTGCATGTACATTCAGCTCTTTCTTTGACACTGTCATCCCATCATTTTGTTTCAGTTGGTCTCCAAGAATTGAGGTACCATAGATATTAGTGGATATTGCATCTTACTTTTAGCTGTCAAATTCATGTAAGTTTTAGTCTTCCTACTTTGGACCTAGAAAATAGAAAACTAGAAGTAGATTTATTTTATTTTATTTTTTTTTAGCACATTCATTATTCAGTAAACTTCATAAATAACATCCACCATAGACTATTCCTTACTTGTGGTCTGAAAGGAATGCTTCCTCATAAACTTTTTGAATCAAATGTTTTCGAATTTTTTAATTGTTCTATTTAAAATAATTTCTTTTTCTTAAATAGAAAACAAGAATTCTGAAGACAATCCATTAGTCAAGTAAGATTCATTTAACCAAAAATTGTGTTTCCTAATTTTGGAATGTATAAATGAATAAATATTTGTGCAGTATTTTATTCTATAGTAGCCCAATATTTTATGGTTAACATTAGTTATTCAGTATAACTACCATAATAAACATTCAAAATTTTTCCTATTATAACACATGAGTTTTGAATTACATAATTGCTATTTAGAATAGTGTTCCCATGATTTGACTATCAGCCTGCCTTGATTCCCCATGAATTCCCTTGTATATTAGCATAGATTAACAAAGCCCATGTAGCGATGGGACCTAGATAAGACACACATCAAATCAATTTCAAAAGTCAAATTTATGTGTTGAAATAAAATAAAAGTATTTTACATTGTTTTCTGTTCTGAAATCTTTAGAAAAGGCATTTTCTTAGAGTACATATATACTTGGGCCTCTCTCTATCATCCATTCATCTATCTATCTATCTATCTATCTATCTATCTATCTATCTATCTATCTATCTATCTATCTATCTATCTATATCTATATATTTATCATGTGACTATCTACCTATCTACCTACCTATCTTTATCTATCTACATACCTCTATCTATCCATCACATCATCTATCTATCGATTTAATTCTTAAAATTAGCTTTAAGACATTGAGGATGTTTCAGGGAGCTTCTTTTACTATTTTAATGCAAAAAGAAATTAATGGTTTATTACCCATAGTTGTTCTCATAACAAAACAGCATGACTTATATGTTTTGTTTAAACTACTGAGGTTTTTAAGAAGGCTTTCTTTCAGGTTAAAGCAGCATGAATTCTGTGAGGCATTGAATGGTTTCTGAATCCTTCATTAAGTATAGGCAGCTTAAGAAGTTAAATTCATGTAAGGCCCTGACAACATGTCTATATTCACTATTTATAAGGAATAAAGAATCCAAACCTATTAACTCTTATAAATTGATGATACAGAGGCAAAGAAGAAGCTGGAAAGTGGAAGTTGATCCTTTTAATAATATGTGGAGCCAGAAGTTTTTTGGACCCATCCGGGCTCATCAGTCCAGACAAAGTTCTCTCACCAATGGTCTGGCAGCCTCCTATAAAATAATTATTTAGAGGCTTATATTAAGATATTAAGTTTAAACAGTATGGCATATGGCTTGGGCTCCTTACCAACTAGTTCTTAAAATTTAACCAATTTTTATTAATATGTGTATTGCCACTTGGCTCTGTGGCTTTCCCTTTATTCCATTATATCTTGCTTTCTGTGCAGCAGCTTGTATCTTCTCTCCCGACTTGACCCTCCTTCGTCTTTATCTCCACTTGCCTCTATGCTGTCTTGCCATAAGTCAAAGCAGCTTCTTCATTAACAAATGGTAATAGAGCACATTCATGGTGTACAGATTGATTTCCCACATCACTTCCCCTTTTATGTTTAATCAAATGGAAGATTTTAAATTTAACACAGTAAAATTTTATAAAACAGTTATCAAGCAATTATAATTACAATACCTAGTATATTGTATTTAGCAAAATTAAAGTAAATATTTTATTACCCATCTTATTTTGTTAAAGTTTTATATTTAATTTATCTTCTATCATGACTAAGAAAAGTTATAATTATAACTATCTAATCTTTAACTCTATCAAAGACTACAGAAAGATATAATATTCCCCAAGTAAACAGGAAGTACATTGTAAGCAATTTTTAAATTCTAGATATGATAGAGACATCTGGCTGCCTGGACAGTCACCTAAATAAGTCAAACTCTATTCATATCAATTATGACTCTGGAATGTAATTTAATATGGAGACATTTGACTTGTTTGTTCTTAAGTTACACTCATCCATTTTTATTGTGCATTTGCTCTGTAGGGACCACAATAATCCTCCTTCTGAATCTACCTTTCACAAGTTAAATAAGGATGATGGTGATTTTTATGACAAGGTAAAATTTTGCTTTTTGAACTTAATATATTTCTACAAAAAAATGTGACTCTGTGATGCTTACTTTAAAAATTCTGTAGTGGTCAAACTTGTCATTCTTTGACAATAGTCAGTTGGTAAGAAAAGATGTTTTTATAAGACTGTGACTGGTGACTAATTGAACACTTCTTTAACTTGAACAACAAAGAGCAAGTAACTATTGATAGAATTAATATTTTATTGGTAGAATTAATATAACTATTGAATTGACAGAGAAAGGGATGAAATATACAGATTAAGAAATTATATTAGAAATAGAACTTCAAAAGAAGAGATTTCAAATATTGTAAATAGCATTTGGATAAGTGTGACTTACTGTGATTTATAAACAATCCTAATATGATAGTATCACAGAATCACAATAAAGAAGTGATTCCTACAAGAAGACACAGAACTCTTTTAGAAGATTGGTACCTGCTCTTAAAAATATCTCCAGGAAAATGGCTATTTCATGTCGTATTTAGCAAGTTTTTCACCTTTAGTAGTAGCTGTAGGCTAGGTTTTTGTTATTTCATTTCTCTTTTTGGGTGCAAACCTTGAATACAGGTTGTAATGTACATAAAATGTATTCTACTGCATAACTATAGGGCTAACTCCAACATCTGAAGTTGCTTTCTAGTACACTCTAATTCCCAATCATCTGTTTGAAACTTGTAAAAAAGTAACACTAAGATTTTATCCAAATTTATCCTTCCTGATGTAAATACTGGATACAGTTCAAATTACATGCAATTGATCTGTATTTGAAAAGGGTTAGTTCTAAAACCATCTGGAAAGTAATGATAGCTTGATTTTCATAATGGACTTTTTCTTCAATAATAAAGCAGCATTTTATAGGGTATAATTAAGAAAAATAATTATTATGCTGTTGATTGGTTGATAGAAAACCTACATTACTTTGTTACATAATACTGGAAGTTATAAAAACTTAATTATATAGTCACATTAAGTTTCTCTTCTAGAATTTAAAACTTTTATTTAAGGCTACAAACTTTCTACATTACCAAAGTCATCCTTAAGCTCCAGGAAAAAGTAGTCTGCTTTATCTGGCATGCTCCAAACTAAGCTTAAAAATTATTTGTATTTTTTGAAACATGGTTTCTCTCTGTAGCCCTGGCTATCCTGGAACTTACTCTGTAAACCATTCTGGACTCAGTTTCATAGCAATTCACCCATCTCAGCCTTCTGAGTGCTGGTATCAAAGGTGTACACCACCACCTGGCAAATTTAAATATATTTTATTTTTTAAATTTTCATATAAGAGTATTGTATTAATACTGTTTTCACCCTGCCTTCTCTCCATTCCATCTTTTCATGTACATGACCCTATTGTCTCTCAAATTTATGATTTCTCATTGTTTAGTTATAATTCTTTCATATGTACATATCTAAATACATAACAAATATATATGTATGTGTATATAATCTGCTGAGTGTCTTTAGTCTTGTACATACATACATGTACCTAGGGCTGAACACTTATGATTGTGAAACCTGTCAGAGGTTTGTCCCTGAGAAAACTGATTATTTTATCTATGCATGGTACCTTGTGAAATTTCTTTCATTCACCTTGATATGTTTACTGATATTTTCATTGTGAAAGTATTGCTTAGGAAAACATAATCATATAATCTCATAGATGAAGCTTTCCTTTCATACATATAAGACAGTATCTGTCATACATATACTGGACCTCTGGCTCTTCAATCTTTCTGTCTCCTAATTTGTGATGTTCCCTGAACCTAAGGATTAGGGACTGAAACTGTAAATATATCAGGTAGTATCAAGCACTCAACAGGTACCAGCTATCTTTACTTTTAACAATTATGGCTCTGATAGTCTACATATGCTACATAGGAAACTTATATTGTGAGGAGTGAGAACTAAGCTCATAGGTGGGTAATAGAAAACAGAAATTATAATGGTTGGTGGAAAATGGCAGCAGCAGGTTCCTCTCTGGATTTTGTGACTTCTAATGCCAAGGACTTCTTGCCAGATTTGCAGTAGCGTTCTTCTGAGCAGGCCTTAAATCAAGCTAGACAGCTACTGGTTACATCTAAGAAGAAAGCACTTATATTGCACCACTGAGAATGGCCACCAGTCATTGTTCTGGTTCATAGGCTCTGCAAATAGGTAGAACTATTGGTTGCTTTTCTCTTCCGGTGGCTTGCATAGCACCTTTGCTATTCTATGCAAGTCAATCCTGATGTAAAAGCATTCCAGGCCAGTTCCTTTTTGATTTCTACCAGTCCTGTATCTGAGGTTGGTGATCTCTTCAATAATAGAACTTTATATTCAAGTTTTTGGAAGAAACCTTGGGCAACCTAAAGAGCCTATATATCTTTGGGATCCTCCTATTAGAACCCACTGACAAACAATTCAAAGGAGAGTTTCCCTTACCTGAAGCTGATGAATTTGTTAGTCTATGGCTCTTTTAAAAGTAGCATCTCCTAAAGTGGTGTAACTTTATTTATATTATTTATATGTACACACACGTATCATATATTTTATGTAAACATAAAATAGTATGTTCCCTATGGATTTTCAAGCACCCTTAGTGCTATTCAGCTTTTGTTCCTCTCTATGCATTATTGTTTTCTTTTTCCTTCTCCTATAGTTAAAATCCTCTTGACCTCTGCTCCCTTCTATGCACCAGCATCACACCATCCTCTTCTTTAGAGCCCTTCCCCGAGCTTGCTTTATACTTTCCTGTCTTCCGTGTTTGGAAGCAATCTACTTGTAACATCTAGAATTATAGTTTTGAAACATAGGTATTTACTTATTCATTATTTATTTATTTATTTATTTATTTATTTATTTATTTATTATCAAAATGTGAATTTGGGAAATATTTCAAACAGAGAGATGGCATGTTTGTTATAAAAGTATTGCTATCCTTTGATTGCCAAAGAGAGGACAGGCAAAATTTGGGGGCTAGAAATAGATTTTCACTGGGATGTTGGAGAAGAAATAATTTTTATAAATGGATACTCATTTTCTATGTGGAGTGTAAGATGCAATATAAAGTTAACTCCTTCTATAAAATGTGTACAAATAAGCAGACTATCTATGAACATGTCTCTTGTAAACTTCCACTTTTGTTTTACTCAATGGTGACAATAGATTGAATCTATGGAGCAAGTATAAGGTTCGGTATTGAAATAACTGTAATTTTTAAACACATTTTTTTTGTTTTATATATAGTTTCTTTTAAAATGGGAAATTTACATACGATAAAATGAGCAATAAAATATTAATTTCTTTATCTTGTGTATTAATTTTGGCTGCATTCTTCTAAGGATGCTCCTGATAAATGTCCTAGTAACTTACGTGGGGCTGGAGACCAAAGAGACAAAACTGAAGCAAAGGAAGCAGTGGAAGGTAAGAACTACATTCTATAAAAATGTTATTTGATAGAGTGTTTGTTTATAACATGAGTACTGATGAAATCTAGCAGCCAATGGGTGACAGTGAAAAACGGAAGTAAAATGATAGTAACTGTAGCACTTATCCAACAGCAGGTGAAACAGAGATGTTGCTAACGGATTTTGCATATGGCTATCAGTTCCAGACAATCTTATACACAGGACGATGGGGAAATGTGTTACAGTGAGGTTTCTAGGCCCCATTCGGCCAGAAGTCCAGATCCACAGACCTACTGTCCCAGAGCACCTAGCCTCCTGCTGCTGCTTAGGACCCCCAAAATGATTCAGACACTTATATTAAGTTCATGCTGTTTGGTCTATGGCTTAGGCACATTGCTAGCTTGCTCTTTCATCTTAATTCAACCCATTTTCATTAATCTGTCCTGACACATGGTCTGCGGCTCACCTGCGTTCCTTACATGTTTCTTCTTTGGGCACCTAACTCTATCAGATCAACTCTGCCATACTTTTCCTACCTATTCTGATTTCCCACCTACTACTTCTATGGTGCTCACTAAGGGCTAAAACAGCTCCTTTATTTGAAGATTGATATTCACAACATAAGGAAAGACATTCCCACATCAGAAATGAATGTAGGGAGTGGGTAATAGTAAAAGAAAAATAGTCAAGGGAATAAATTTTAAAAGGAATGAAGAGTTTGTTGTACAGAGTATGAAAGCAAGGATGCAAGGAGATAAGAATATAAGAAAAAATAGTTGTCTTCATGCATCAAAACTGGCTTGAGAAGTGAGGAAAACTTGTCATATTTTTATCACCACCTCACTGTTAAGAGAGGTCCTTAACGTCTGACAAGCTGTGGTGTTATATTGTATATTTATTTATCACCGCAAAACTGTACCATGCAGAGTTAGATTTACTTTCTTATAAATAAATATAAGCACGTCATGGTCAGTTAGACTATGTGGTGTGCAGCCTTACGTAAATTTGAACAAAACTGTAGTTTTCATTGTAGAAAGTTCAGGAAGTCATCACTAGATATGATTGGAAGAACTTCAGGACACAGTATATACACAAAATGAGGTAGAGAGATGTTGAAGCAGACATCATAGAAACTAGTATTTCTCAAAGTTATAGAAATTAGGAGTCAATATTAAAAACAAATGATATTGTTCAGTTTGCCAAAAATTGTATTTGCAGATTATTTTCTCAGGGAGTGAGAATCATCTTTCTTCTGTGTATCCATATTATACTTATATTTAGGCAAGTATGGAGGGGGCTTTTAGATTCTTAGTAATGATTTATCAATCAACTATCAAGAGAAAGAATACATTCACTTTTAGCTGAGAACATGAAGTAGCAATCACAGAATAAACAAAGAGAAGAATTATAAAAAGCAAAACTTATAAGACATTAATGATGATTCATTGTAGAAATAAACAAGTATGTACAGTAATATGAATTGAATTTAGCCTAGGGTCCTCTGTCTGCAATGACAGCTAATTTCCCAGTGAGACCATTGCTTATGTAAAAATGCTTTATTGCTCACGTGATACAAGAAAGCACTTTAAAAAAATAAAAGGTATGTTTAACTAATTTATTTAATTAAAACATGTGCCTTGAAATAAAAGATTTCATTGTTTCACATGTATCTGGTAAAGGTTTTATAATTCTTCTATGAAAAGTCATTTAAATATTGACAGTAACATTTCAAAAGTTCATTTGCATTAAGTTCAGTTTAGACTCAAATAACTCCAATAGTGCTTACTAATTTTTTAAATGTGTGACAAAGCACACTAAAGTCATAATAACATTCTTTTATGTTACAACTAGAATATCTCCATGGATACTCATTCTTCATGTGAATTCACAAGCTGATTATTTCAGAGCAGTTTCCTTAATAAGTTATTTGGATGTCTTAACAATTTTGATGAATTTGTGCTACCTGAGTTACACAATAAGCTCTGATAAGTCCTTGTGGTTTTCTAATTTTAGTTATGCTGAATTATATGTTAAAGTTAAAAGTTGATGTTTTCTTTTACCATTAGTTTTAAGAGCTGAAATGTAAGGATTGTTTTAATTTTATGATCTTACTTTTTGCAATTACATTCCAAGAATATTTTTCTTCTAATTGGGCCAAAATAGAACAATCAAAACAAAATGTAGCAACCTCAAATTTTAAACTACCATTCCCAAAGCTACCCATAAGCATTTTTTCTTGACACATATTTTGCTTGTGTGGTCAATTTTGTGGTGAAATATTGATTGTGTGTCTCTTTGATATTTTAGACTCCTTTATAAAACATCCTCCATCAAAGGTAATAACATCATATTTGATATCATTCATTTCAAACTGTATGAAATATAGAAGTTACTAATTATCATTTCTAATTCCACACAGCCTATGGCTATAAAGGCAAATTCTGTTGCACATGAAGAATCAGTGTCAGATCAGGAGGAGTCAACACGTGCAGGTAAATCTTGTAGTATTGGTGTCTGTGAAAACGTATTTCAATATTCTTGAAACTTTCACACTATTATAATTTCTTTTGCTCCTTCTACAAGTCTCATTGATGAATTTTCTATCACTGCAGAAATTCTGGGTGGTTGGATGTGCAGTTCTTATGTGTCATCTCCCCTTTGGCAGTACTAAACTAATTGCAATTCTCCTGATAAATTAGCATATTTCTAGACAAATCCAAATTCGATTAAAAGAATCATTTTATTATCTAACTACTGGCATGTCATACTCTCATAATTTTCTGTCCTGTATCTGCCTAAAATTATTATTTAACTGTCAAATGAGATAGGTATTCAGTAGAAGCAACCACAAGATATTTACATTATGTCTAATCTTATGGCAGTACATGTATGTAAGTACTAATAATTTTGGTATCAAATGAAGAGAATGGCCAGACCTCGAATGGGTGATTTGAAATATTACTGTTAGTATGGGGAAAAGGAGAGACATTTAATAACTGTTTACATCAAGAAGTTGTAATAAGGAAGAAATCAGGCTAAAGAGAGGAAAAACATTTTTTCTTGGTTAGGATAAGATTGAACTAGAAAGAGGTAATATATTACAGTCAGTCTTAAGTGAGAATAATTCTGATAGTGGATACAAGCTTTCCACGTGTGAGAAACAGTAACCACAGATAAATAATTAAATTACTAGTTTTTTTTTTTTTTGCAAAGGGAATGCTTAAGCACTTAGGTTAGTTTTAATCTTATGAATTGGATATTAGTGTACAGTGTGACAATGTCCCATGTTATCATGTTTGAAAATTGTATTTCTTAAAGTTGATTCACTTAGGATGGGTAGCCGACTCTATGAATGAATCTTGAGATGTATGTATGCTTGAATATGATGCCATCTACTGCCTGTCTAAGTGAACTACTGAATATTTAGATGATTAGAAATAACTCAGAAAACAGAAATATCCAGCTCAATATTGCACATGATTGGAACAATTCTTAGAAATCTGCATTATTTTCAGTGTTTTATACAAAATCTATGTTGTTATAAAGACAATTGTTATATAATCATTTCTCCATGGCTTAACTAAAAAAAAATATACTTATCAACAGAAACAGATATATTTACCACTGAATCACTGGAAGAAAATGTCTCAGATGAAAGTGAAAATATTCAGCCACTGGTATGAAGATATTTCAGTTCTCCTATTAAATGCTGTTCGCTTTTCTTTAATTACGTGGCATGGCCAATAATGTATATCATCTTTACTTACCTTTTCTAAACTTAGTTGTCAGTGCTTGAACAATTGGAATATTATTAAAAATCCACAAAAGACTAGATTTAACTTTAGATTGTGATTAAAGATTTGCTCCAAATACATTCTCTGCTATTTATAGCTCATCATTCCAGTACAATGAAAATGTAAGACCCAATTTCAGTTTTTTGGCCCAACAGCTGCAATTAGGAACAAGGTGGCTGTATTCAATTCAAAGGGATGTATTTCTCATTAATTTAAAATAAGTGATTATACATTATGAACATTAGTGCTAAGTTTTATTTACTTTTGCAATCAATAGTGTCTTCAGTCTCTCTAATTGAGGGAACAAATAGAGATGCATAATCAACCCTCCAGTGTTTTAGGGAAGGTTTTTCTTCCACTACAAGGTTTTTGGTTATGGATTGCCTTCCAAAAGCTTCAATTATTAATCTTTATTGTCACTTTCACTAGATCTGGAGACCCATTTGGATACTTAGGTATGACTTGGATGAGAGTGTGCTCACTGCGAGTATTGACTGTGTAATGCTAACCACAGATTGTTCAACGTGTGTTTCTCTTTCTTTCTACTTTTTTTTCTTCCTTGCTTTCTTTTTGCATGTCTGTCTGTCTGTCTTTCTCTCTTTCTTGGTTTTGTTTGTTTTGTGTTTTGTTATATGAGACAATTTTCTCTATGTGTCTCTGGAACTCATTCTGTAGTCCAGGCTGGCCTCAAACTAAGGGTCCACTTACCTCTGCCACTTGAGTACACAAGTTAAAGGTGTGCGCCATCAGGACCAGAAAGCACATACATTTATTTCCATCATTGGGTACAATGTAAATGCTAAATACTGTATTCTATGAGTGTGATATTAAATGTGCCCAAACACGAATTACAGAATCACTTTTGGAGAATCCCATTTGTAACAGCTATACTTGTGGATATACGTATTTCATTTGGCCTTCCATGTTCAAGTTATATAATCAGCTGTTTCATATGATAATAATTATAACTGATCCACTTCCACACAAACTTTCATTGTAATATTTCAATCTAATTGGTTTGGAAATTCAATTATCTTCTTATAAAATAGATGCTATCTAGGTAACTCTTGCTTGGTGGAAATTTTAACCAGTGTCTCTGATCGTCTTCCACAGCAAGATGAGAACCTTTTATCTGGAAAAATTTATGAAAGAGGACAAAATGCAAAAAGACGACTTAAAGGTAGGAATTAGAGGATGATATAAAAAATAACTCAGAGGTGTATGAGACCAGGTTTTAACATTTAGATGGTTACAAAGTATGCTAAATTAAATAAAGTATCCTGTGAAATAGTAAAAATGGGGAGACAAATGTACATAATGATAGGATATTTTGAACAGTAAAAGCTTAACAGGGAAACAAAGAAAAAGTAAAGTTCATTGAGAAATCTTGTCAGATACGAGCAGACGATTTTGTATTTCTGTACTGAAAATAAAGACTAGATCATTGCTCCTGTGTAGGTTGTTGGACCCAAGAGGAACTGGTATAATTAGATAATCAATTCTATTAATAGACTGAAGCCCCAAGAGATAAAAATATCTAACATTGATATTAAGCAGATGGGTTAAAAAAAATTTAAGGAACATATCATCAGTTTTAACTTGAGCCGGTGAAGAATAGGAAATAAAGATATTTCGTATGTGTGCCTTGAGAAATAACATGATGTACCCAAAATTCAGGACTCATTGAGGGAAAAAGTGATAAATCTTACTATACTAGGTCATTTGGAGAAATGTCATTTGAAATAGAACAGTGTAGGTTTTACTTATATATTAAAGCATGTCTATACAGATGTGTTTCTGAGTGAAAATAACAAGTAAAATAGAAAATAGGCCATGGATTCCAGAAAGAGCAAGTTTGGAGTACATGGGACTTGGGAAGAAAAGGCAGGGGAAAGGGGGACATAGTATTTTAAATATAAATAAAAATTAAAAATAACAAAACAGCACAGAAGGATGGAGAGCTGAGTCTTGGGTAAGGAAAGAGAGTTTGAAGGCATGAAGATTTGAATTATATCTGAGCTCACCTAAAAACTTGGTTATAGCTAGTGTGCTCCTCCTGTAAGCCAGCTTTTGGGGACAGACAGTGTCACGAGGGTCACTGAGATGTTCTGACTACTTGCCTAGTTTAAAAGGCCATGATAGATATAAAGTTGATAGTGTTAGTCAAGATCACTTCTGGTCCTCTTTTGATATTTGTTTGAATGTAGTCAGGTATGCATCTGCATAAACACATGTGCATGTAAATATATCACATTTACTAATACACATAACAAAAACTGAAGTAAAATTAAACAACAGAACAAAAATTATGTTCCTGTCACTAAAAACTCCCTCATGTGATATCTATTAAATAATATAATATATTAAATGGCTGCTATTTTTTTAACTTAGGAAGTTTTAAGAAAATAATTTTTATCTTACATACCAACTATAGTTCCCCCTCCCTACCATCCTCCTGCTCACCTCTCATGTGGAAATGTCTTTATGTATGTTGTGAATATCATTCTTTTAATAATAATAATAATAATAATAATAATAATAATAATAATAAACTGTTTTTGACCTTGGTAGACATAATAGGAGTAGGCGGGGAAATCAAAACATAAAAAAAGGACAAAGACACAATCCAACTACTCAAGACTCACAACATATAAAATAAAATAAAATAACAACATATAAAAGCAAATTCATAAAAATAAAATAAAATAAAAAAGCAAGCTAACAATTTGTCTAAGCCATAGGCCAAACAACATAAAATTAATATAAATGTCTAAATCATTTAAAAAAATGATTACAATCAAAATCGCTGGCCCAAAAGGGCCAAAATCATAATATTACAGATGGTGTTTAATGTGGGGCTGGAGTTGTGGGAAATTGGAAAGAAAGTGTTTTTTGTTTTTTGTTTTTTTTTAAATGGCTTGTCATTTTTTAGTTGGAGTTGAAAGTGTAGGCTTGTTGGTTTGGAATTGTAGGGTTTTGGTCTTTGGTTTGTGGTCTGGCTACTATGGAGAATAAATTTATGTGGCTATTGATACTGTATTAATATTTATTTTTAAAGTATTATAAAAATAAATAATATTTATTGAGGAGTATTGTTACAGTGAGGTTTCTTGGTCCTGGGTGGCCAGAGGCCCAGACCCACAGACCTGCAGCCCCAGACCCCTTAGCTGCCCACCACTGCTCAGGCCCCAAAAATAATTTAGACGCTTATATTAAGTTCATGCTGTTTGGCCTATGGCTTAGGCAACTTACTAGCTTGCTCTTAAATCTTAACTCAACCTGTTTTCATTAATCTGTCTGCCACATGGCCTGTGGCTCACCTGTGTTCCTTACATGTTGCTTCTTTGGGCTTAGGGCTCGGTCTCTCTGACTCTGCCCTGCTTCTCCTACCTATGCCCTGATTTCTCCTTCTACTTTTTCTATGGTTCCTGTCATGAGCCAAGACAGCTCCTTTATTTAAAGATTGCTACTCACAGCATACAGAAAGGCATTCCCACATCAGAGTATAAAAATATTTATGATATAAATTGAATTTTAAGACAAATTTTGGAGACAAGAATTGTCTTATGTCAGGTTTTTGATTTGTTCTTTGAGAACATAGGAACAAAACAGGGTGTTTTGGGAGGTTTAAATTGACTTCGGCTATGCCCCTCATATGGATCTTGAACTCAGTAGTTACTCATCTGGGCTTCCCTAAGTAATGCCTGAATCCCAATACATACCTCCCATCTTCCTCCCTCACCCATCCACTTCTCAGAGAGGTAAATGCAGAGAAGAATCTTTTGGGCAAAGTAAAGATATGATACAATAAGGCAGAGAGAAAGATTGAGTTAACTTTTATTTCTGGGCATTCTTACAGTACTATGGAAGAAGCACAGAGAGACTGAGACAGCAATTATTCCATGATAATTTTGATAAATAACAGGAAATTCATGGTGGAAATAACCCACTAATCAGAATGTAAAGCTGTATGAATTTGTTTAGCAAATAATGGGTTTAAACAATATATTTTTATGTATACATACTGGACTTTGTTACCCAGCTGTGGGATTATGCTTTTGTACACTGTAAATTAATGTACATCCTATTAAAAAAAAAGTGCTGATTGGTCAAGTAGCCTGACAGGAAGTGGAGGCCTGGACAACCAGACTAGGAGAATTCTGGTTAGCAACAGCCAAACAGCATGCAATTAATATAAGCCTGTGTGGGACTATATGGGACTGACCTTAGAGCTAGGATAGACCAGAAACTTTTGACTATATATCCCTACTAAATTATACTTTGCCTTATTCTTCCAACAGGTTTGCTACCTTTTACCCTGCCTAAGTCTACTTTCTGCTTTCATGTCTCTTATAAAAACTGATAATCATGACATTTGTCGTTGTGAATTTGTTTTATTTTTCTTAACATTTAGAACTTGCTCTTTATATTATGAAATTCTCCAGAGTTATAAAATATACTACCAAATCAGCTTCATGTGATTAATAATCAATATTAAAGACATTTGTTTCTTACACAAATTATGATTTTTAGAAAATGTTTTGATTTTAGATGTATATTTCCATTACTGTATTTCTGTCATGCGGTTATCTAGAATAGAAAAATAATCTTCAAATATTCCAGTCTAAAGTTACAAATGAGAATTAATTTTCATCTAAATTTCGTATAAATATATAAGTGATATTCTGTTTATATTGCTTTTGGTTTTAAGGTCAAGTTTGGATATATTCTACCTTGAAGGTAATTTCTTCTCTTTATCTCTCTAATGTGTTGTCTGAATAATACAAAATCTTAATACCCTCTTTTTAAATAAACCCAGTCTTCCATAGAAGGGAAAGTGCCCATTCTGGATGAAGTAAGAAAGACAGCAGAATCACAAAACTTTATAATAGGTAAATAATATAGTACACATAATTTAGAATAAAGGTCCATTAAAATGCTTGAAATATTTGTATTCTTCCTCAACTTATTTTTTTCTGTAACGTTGATGATATCACTTGACATAAGTAGTGACAAGGTCAATGTTGGAATGTAACTTCTATGAAAGGTCATCATAAAAACATAATACAAGTTTTATAATGTGAGAGTCCACGTTAATGCTTCTACCAGTGCTTCAATACCTCAAACTTCTGCATTTATTTTTTTGCACTTTAGAAATATAAGGCTAATTATAATACTTAGTAGTTTTACAACTGCTTTGGGTGATCTAGGAGATGTGGTAGCTGCTGTAATCTCATATACCTTAGGTTTCCAGCTAGAGATTTATAATTGTTAGGGGTAAATGACTATTAATTAACAGAGAAAAATGCTGTCTCTAAACCTGTCAGTGTTCTCCTCACAAAAGTTCTAGATAAAAACAAACTGAAATATTCCCTGCCTTTCCTGCCTCTGGTATTTTCTATGCCCATTATTTCTGTTCTTCATCTGTATAACTTCAATTCTAAATCACTAAATCAGATATTAACTATTACAAGTCACCCCTACATGTTTTATTACTTTGCCATTTAATGTCGCATTATTTCGGTTCAACTACAAATAATTATTTAGCAAAATCAAGAAAAACTGCTTGCAAAGAGCTAATGTAAAAAAAAAAAAAAAAAAAAAAAAAACTTCAGTGCAGGATTAAGAGGTAGAAATTTGTAAAAAGTTATATAATTCTGTGAAGGATTAAAAGTTAATGAAGTAGCAAGGCATATGACAGAAAAGCATTATTTATTTAGTATGAGAACTATATCAAAAGTCTTTTTTCCTTTTTAAGTTCTGTTGTTTTTTTTTATTTTACATACAAACTACAGCTCTTCCATCCTCCCCTCCTCCTGCTACCCCCCCCCCCAGCTATCCCTTCATTCCATCCCTCAGCTACACCACAGAGAGGGTAAAACCTCCTATAGGGAGTCAACAAAGTTTGGCATGTCCAGTTGAGACAGAACCAAGACCCTCCCCCCACTATTAAGGCTCAGCAATAACCTCTGTAGGGAATGGGCTCCAAAAAAGCTAGTTCATCCACAAGGGATAAATTCTGGTTCAACTGCCAGGTGCTCCACAAACATACCAACCCAAACAACTGTCATCCACGTTCAGA
Source organism: Phyllotis vaccarum (assembly GCA_033318265.1). Taxonomy (NCBI): domain Eukaryota; kingdom Metazoa; phylum Chordata; class Mammalia; order Rodentia; family Cricetidae; genus Phyllotis; species Phyllotis vaccarum. Next base: position 139,794,274 of record JARWLC010000001.1, on the reverse strand, counting down.
GAGCCTAGTTCAGTCCCATGTAGGTTCCCCAGCTGTCACTTTAGTGCTCATGAGCTCCCACTAACTCTGGTCACCTTTCTCTGTAGGTTTTCTTATAACCATCTTGTTTGCAGATTGAGTCTTAAAGGGTAAACCTTTCATGACCGTAGATGTAAACCTTTCAAATGTGGGAAGCAGGCTGATGACAGAAAAATAGATTAAATCATCAGATGTTTTTGTACAGAAAATGTTTGACAGATTATATAAAATGTAATAATTTAAGTTAAAAGATACTCTACAGTATGAAATCATTAATTTCATGCTGTTATAGGATATATTTTTCTGTATGTTTGTTCATTTAGATAGAAATTATGAGTTATAAACATCCAGCTAAATATACGTATTAGAAATTATAAATTTAAAAACATTATTAACTGTATACACATATATATCACTAAAAAGAGTAATTTTAAGGCTTAATAATTTTTCACAAGTTAACTAAATCAATATATTTACCTGCAGAATCAGACTTGGAAATTGAATCAATAGAAGAAATACTTTCAGATAACAGTAAAGATAATCAGTCATCGGTATGAAGATATTTCATTTCATTTTATTTACTACTGATTCCTGTTTACCTAGTTATATAACATGGGATTTAAAAAATCACATTTTAGAGTACCCAATCTTAACCTTTGATGTTTAAATATTTAATTAATTATAAAACAGAATATTCTTAAAATATACACTAGTGTATACTTAAATATTATCTTTACATTGTGATAGTCTATGATATTTCCTGTATATAATTATTGTAAATTGAAAATGCATGATCAAATTTCATCTTAATAACTAAACAGCTACAATTGTGAACAAGGCAACTGTATCTTGTTCATGCTAGAAAAGTGCTCTTTTCAATCACTTCATATTATGAGCATCAATGTTGTTTTAATTATTGCTTATTTCTTCATTCTCTCTATTGAGAGGGGAAATGGGCTCAATCTCAGTATCTTTCAGGGTTAGTCTCTTCCCATACTAAGGCCTTAGATGTTTGAGTGGCGTCAGTAGTTGTCAACTCTACAAGATTTGGAATCCCCTTAGAGACTTACATTTGAATTGAATTTGTTTGAGAGACTTTTTTGTGTGTGTGTGGAGAAGATTGACTGTGTGGTATAGAACTAGAGTGAACATCATGGAGACCAGCACAGGGACTGCCACTGTAGATTGAGAAAGGAAATGGAGAAGGCAAGTTGAGCACCTGCTTTCAAATGACAAAGATGATTAAAACAAAAGCAGCCCAATTATCATCACTGGAATGAGGCAAAATAGAAATTTGGAGAAATGTTATTTAGTCTCTTCAGTGTAAATTAGAAGGCATTAAGCCAGGTCTTAGTACAGAAGGTGCACATAGATGTATAACAGCATATAGAGTTCTGTTTATGAAAACTTCTAATTGACATATTCTGAATCAATATTGTAATTTATAGTTGAACTTCAAGGTTTTTTCTCCCCAGTATTATAACCTTGGATAGTTTTCCATCAGCATTTATAATGAGCTTTATAGTTAAACACTGAAAATACCAAATGAGAAAGCATGTGACAGAGAAAGACTGTTAGATGAAGTAGCAAACAGAAATCAGTAAGGTGGTTATTATGAAAAATAGAGAAAATAGTCGCTAGTAATAAAGGAAAGTGTGATCATGAGAAGGTTGAGAGCGAGTAGTAAATGATGTATTTTTCTGAGATAATTAATGATGAATTAGAATAGATGATGGATAGTGACAATGAAGTGTCTATATGCGTATTCAGAGGGCAGTCTTGACAGAGACAACAATGAATAATATGTCTTCCTCACCTGGGTCTTTGTACTCTGAAATGATCAGGAAGTAGGTGCAGAAAATGTATCATATACTCATATCACATGCTGTCATTTTAGTTTATAGCCAACATGCCAATAAGCACTTGGTATGTTTCAAATTTCTGTTGAGGAAAAGTATATATGATTCCCTTTTTATTAAGGCTCTCTAAGTGCTTGGAATACCTTTTCATTTAAAATAAAGACTTGCATAGGTACATAATATTTCATTCCTACTCATTTAAACAAGCATATAGAAAAATTGTAATAATCAGCCATCCATTTAATCATTTTTAATGAGTAAAAATATTATATATGACAAATTTAGAAGTTCTAAACACTTGTTTGATGTCCGTACTGACCTCTTTGTTTTGTATTAAGAAGCATAAATTCTCTCAATAACCATCTATGCTTTTTTGCCTTAGATGATTTCTGACATTGCATGTCATGAGAATGTTAAATGCTGTGTTATTTGTGAAATTTAAATTGTATAAAAAGACTGTTGTCAGAATGCAAAGTGAAAGCAAGCATTCAGCATTCACTCTTTACTGTGACATTCAGGAAACAGTATTGCATATATCACAAGGTTCCTCATACTATCAAAGCCCAAGTTTCAGAGTTATTGGCCTATGAAAGCAAAAGTATGTTGATCCAGAGATTCATAGCAAATTCTTTTTTAAAATATTTTCCCTTCAACACATATCTTCTAATTTTTCATTATAAATACTTTTGAAATTGGAATTTTTGCTATCTCATAAAAATCAAGACATTTTGAAACTTCTAATTGATAGCAGTTTTAACTGACTTATCTATGATCATCTTCCACAGAGTAATGATGAGCATTTCTCTGAGACAATAGAAGAAAACAGTCGAAAAGATACAAGTAGACAAACTACAGGTAGGAATGAAATGTTATTGGATGAACATAAAGTGTGCATTTAGTACCTTAACTTTTATAAGAAGCACAACAATTTTTTTACAAGTAAAAGATGTGAAAGCATAGGAAAGACTATAGCAGAGAGATATGATGTATACAATATGGGTACGGCAGGACTGGAGGGATAAACACAGTACAAAAATCTACAACCATTACTTGGCATGTAAGAAAAGACTTATCACATTTGTTTTTCTGACTTATTTTACTTAATATTTGAAACTTGCAATTCATTTCATGAAAATTATTTATAGTAACATAATGTATGCCTTATTCAATTAATGCTAAACATTAAGTTTATTTCTTTAATGTGTAAAATTAATTTTAGTAAAAAGTTGTAATTTTAAAATTATAAGCAAGTATTAAATTCATCAGATTTACTCTGAATTTATGATTGGCATTCTATTTACATCTTATGATTTTATTCTCCTTTGTTTTTTAGGTCAGGCTTGGATGTTTCCTAACTTGAAAGTAATTATTTCTATATTTTTACCTTTAATTTTCAATTACATATTACTTGAAGTATACAAAATTTAAATGATCGGTTTCTAATCAATCCAGTCTTCCACTGAGGAGAAAAGTCCCATTACCAATGAAGCAGGAAAAATGGCAAAGTCACATGACTTCTTAAGAGGTAAATTTTATAGTATAGGTCATTTTAAATAAAATGCTCAAGATGCTTGCATATTTCCCATATTAAAGTTTATTTTCCTCTCCAGTATTGAGAGAGTCAAAAAAAATATTGGAAATGCCATTATTGCCATGTAAAAACACAAAAAAGATTTCATGTGAAGTTCAGCATCAATGTTTCTAATTACTTTTTTCATATCCATATGTCACCTCTGTATTTACAGGTTAGAGGTAACTCGGGATAAGATCCATCAGTTTTAAAACTGCTTTGAGTGACCTGCAAGTCACAGTAACTCCCGTAATCTCTCGTAGCTGGTAGGGATGAATTTGTTTCAGGAATTATTGACTACCTAAGTAACAGAGAAAAATATATTTTTTTCACAATTAAAATAAATTTATATACTTGCCACAGATTCGGAATTGGAAATTGAATTCCTGGAGAAAACTCAGTCAGGTGACAGTGAACACAAACAGCCACTGGTAGGAAGATATTTCAATTGTTTAGTTCAATACTGCTTTTTTGTTTGTTTCTTTAATTGCATAGCACAGATAATAAGAAAATACATTTTAGATTATCTGATTCTACTTAATGATTGCACTTACTTATTATTTTTAGTAATAAAACATTTTCTGCATTCTTAGAAAATTCCAAAAGGCAATTTTTGATCATATTCACCCCCACTCTCACTTAGTGTATCCCAGAAGGACAACTCCTTCCTGGCCTCCTCCACTTTCTGTCCCCTTTTTTACCTTTTGCTGCCTTTTTCCTTGTAAAAGACAAAGCAGATGACCTGCCTCTATCTTGCACAGTCTTTCCACTTCATCTTCCACAAAGTTCCCTTAGCACTAAATCTAGAGGTTTTGTTCTAAATGTAGTAATCAGCAATGAGAACCCAATGAACAGTTGTTCTCTATATCTTGACGAGTTGTAGTTTTCCATGTCTGGCCACCTCTGTACAAAAGCTTCTTTTGATGAGAGTGAGACCCACACGTATCTGTAGGAGTAAGGATAAGCACGAGAATGCTGGTGAAGATCTTCATGGGTGAGGATAGTGGCACTGACAGCTTCTTTTAGGTTTCATGGCTTCAGCAGCCACAGCTTGTTGGAGAAGTTTATAGTACCAGACATGGATCCCCTCTTAATTTGCAGGTCTTAAGTTCAAGAAGGTGGCTGTTGGTTACTCCCAGGATTAAAGTGCCATTATTGTATCTTCCAGATTACCTTGCTATTCTGGTTCAGGTTGAAGAACTGTACTTAGCAGCCTCCATCGTCCTTCCTCAATTGAACTTTTGGGTGCTTACGTACCCCAAATAGCTCTGATTGTTGCTATTGTCATCTCTAAAAGATTTGAGGACCTTCTGAGGATATTTGATTGGAATTGTCTGTGGAGATGTTTTCAGAGAAAACTACTTGTGTAGTGTAGAACCAGAGTGAACATTAGCAGCAGGAGCTCAGGGACTGCCAGCACAAAATGAAGAGAGGAGAGAGAGAAAGCAAGTTCAGCACCACCAGCATTCAAACAGGAAAAGTGATTAAAACGATAACCACACAAGTTGACAGATAAGAGACCACAGATGATCATAGTGTAGGCAGTGTTGAGGATGGTAAAGTCATGATGCCACTCAGAGTGGGTCTTGGATTCTACATCCTGATAAGATAGTTGTGAGGATGAAGCAATGGGGATTCCAGAGGTAAGGCCTGCCACAGCACTGTCCTGACAATTATCTGAACAAAGACAATAGTTTATCACATATTATTTTTTCATGATTCTTCTCATCCTCCGACGACCAGAAATAAAGGAGAAGAATAAGCAACATATGTCACTTATTATTCTTATATTTATGGGCAAATGTGTCTATAAATGCCTGGTGAAATTCAAATAGGCAACAAAATGTATCTTCCCTTTTACTAAGTATATACTCCTTTGAAGTCCTTTTATTCATTACAAAATATTTTCATTCTGTTTGTTCAAACAAAATAATACTTTTATCTATGTAAACATCTTTTTATCAGTAAGCACACACACACATATAATTTGTGTTCAGTTGTGTATGTGCAGTACCTAGAAAGGCAGGAGTGTATACTGGAACATGGGAGCTACACTTAGTAGTTATAAGTAGTTAGTTATAAGCTACTGGGAAATGGCCTGAAATCTTTTTGAAGGGCAGGAAGAACTTTCCATCACTGAACCATCTATACTGCCTTGAATTTATTATTTAAAAACTTTATTTGCCTATAGAACCAGTTTCTTCTTGTGCTTATTTTAAGATGACACAGTAAGAATTCTCATCATATCTATGTGTCTATTTTCTTAAGCAGTTTTTGCTGTTCCAGTTCATCATAGTGTTAAATTCTATATTTTACCAAACTTAAAATGTTAAAATTATGTTCTTTTAAATTGTACTTTTAAAAGAAAACAAAGAAGAGTTAGTCAATCAAAACAGATTCTTAGATATTTAGGAAGCTCTGTTTGCTCATGTGTCTATGTTTCTCTAGTCTTTAGGACCAGATGACATATTCAATGGCCTTATAATGATGAAGGGTAAAATTGATCTAGAAAACATTTATCTCATCTTCATTCAAATGGTTTTCTACTCAATTTATCTTCCACATTAATATTATAGTGCAATTTCCTTTACAATTTAAAATTCCAATACTCTTAGAAATAAATTATAAAATATTCATGCACCCCATGCTGGTATTAATTTTAACATTGTGTTTTAAGTATCTTCCACAAATAGATGATGGTCATTTTAATGGGGCAGCAAATGAAAGATCAGAAAATAGTGAAGATGAACAAATAAAAGGTAGGAATGACATTTTAAAAATATGTGGTATTGACTTGTTTAAAATTTAAGGATAAGTTATAGTACTAATAAAATAATAGGTCTTACTAATGTATAATAAGACAGATGTTACATACTAAGTGTTTAAGTGACTTATTTATCCAGTCTCAGTAACACACTAGTCGGAGTTACTCAAGGATCTGTGTCATAAATCAGATTGTATGTATTCTAATGCCAAGGACTGCTAAATAAGTAAAGAAAAATATTGAGGTATGAAAGCAAGAAAAGTAGTGAGTTCAGGAAGCAAGTAAATGGAAATCAGGGACTCTGAATGAACATCTGATTAGTTATAGGGTGATTAGAAAACTACTATGCTGGTACATTGTGTATCTAATAGTTTGCTGAAAATCACAGGACAAAATAAGCCACCGATTTTTCTTTAAAGATCAGAGAATAGTGACACACACCTTTAATTCTAGCACTCAGGAATCAGAGGCTGGTGGATCTCTGAGTTTCTGGCCAATCAGAGCCAGGTGGCAATGGCACACACCTTTAATATCAGCACTTGGGATCCAGTGCCTCTGCTCCCAGGACTTGGGAAACACACAGGCTTTAATCCTAGCACTAGGAAAGTTGAAGCAGAAAGTTATATAGCTGGGCAGAGAAAGCAAAAGAGAGAGAGAAGGAGACAGAGAGAGACAGAGACAGAGAGACAGAGACAGAGAAAGGGAGGAGGCAGGAGTTCAGTCCATCATCAATATTTCCCTTCCCTTTTGGCTGAGGACTCAGAGACATTCAGTCTGAGGATTAGGGAGGAGTGGCTAGGTAAGAGGTGAATGTGGCTTATTATTATGTCTCTCTGATTTTTCAGGTTTACCCCAGTATCTGGCTCCAGAATTTTATAAGACCAAGTGGAACTTGTGCAATGTTCTAAAGAGTGTGTGATTGCTTATAAAGTCACAGTTTGGATGACATAGTAGAAAGAATTTTAGTCTTGATCCAGAAAAGTTAAATTAGGTAGAGATATTTTAAAGAAAATTTCACATAGGTCAGATGTTTGCAAAGTATTACCCTTTGGAGGCCATGTTACACACATATAATTTGGTTCCATATCTGTTGTATTATTCATTTTTAAAATCTCAGGAGATATAGAAACTGCTGGGCTTTCCTCCAATTTCTGGTTAGCAAAACATAACCATGTTGTTAAAAACCTATCTTTGTGAGTTCAAAGTTCTGTACCTAATTTAGTTTCTATCACCACTAAAGAAATCTATAATTATGACTATTTAGTCAACTCCATTAAAGACCCCAGAAAGTTTAAATATTTTCCTAGTAAACAAAAAGTACAGAGTAAGTAACTTTCAAAACTAAAAGAAATGACAGAATAATATGGCTGTCTGGAAGCTCACCCAAGAACCTCTGCAACTTGGAGGCACCCATCATTGAGCTACAGGCCTAAAATATAAAATATCAGACAAACTTTAATATGAAGGACTGTACTTACTACTTATCCACATTGGACAACATACTGTCAACAGTCAAGGCAAGGGCTGTTTCTTGCCCAAATGGTAAAAAATCCATAACAATATAAAATATTTGAGACTAGTGGTTGTTCAAACATACAGTCAACAATTCACCCTTCTATCTCACCATTTCCATCTTCTATCTCCCTTTTTCTCTTCATAAGTAGAACCCTGAATTGAATCTTTTTTGTTTAACTTTCTCCCTGATCATGACCAGTAACAATTTGTAATAAACCTCTGTAAATGATGACAAACATTCATAACCCACTGAAGGAACAAAAGCTACCCACAACCACCTCTTTGTAATGTTGGCATCAAGCTCTCTAGCCTGCTTCCTGTTGTCTGAGGGAGATGTCTTTGGGGGCCCTGAGAAAATCAGGAGAATAGTTAAGTCCTGGGAGAGCTAACTGTAACATTTGTTGTCCAGTCTTTATGCAATGGGAAAACTCAAGGCCTATCTATAGCCCTGGCTAGAATAGTCTGTGGCTGGACCATCTCAGCCAGCAGCCTTTGTAGTAGTGGGGTTTCTTGGCACTGGGGCGACCAGAGGCCCAGACCCTGCCACGCCAGACCCCTTAGCAGCCCACCGCTGCTGCTCAGGCCCCCAGAAATGACTCAGACGCTTATATTAACTTCATGCTGTTTGGTCTATGGCTCAGGCACCTTGCTAGCTAGCTCTTACATCTTAAATCAACCCATTTCTATTAATCTGTCTGCCACATGGCCCGTGGCTCACCTGTGTTCCTTACATGTTTCTTCTTGGGCGGCTTGCTCCATCTGCCTCTGACTCCGCCCTTCCTTTCCTACCTATTCTGATTCCTCTGCCTACCTTTTCTACAGTGCCTGTCAAGGGCCAAAACAGCGCCTTTATTTAAATATTGAGATTCACAGCATACAGAATGGCATCCCCACATCAAGCCTTAAAGCTGTTGTGGTTGCAGAATTCTGAGGAAACTGCAGCAGAAGTGCTCTAAGGGGCTGGATCACCTGGGTCACCTGTTTTCATTGTGTCTGGTCCCCTTGCTTAGCCTACATACATTTTTCAAAACACACTATAACCTGTTTAGAGAATTTTCTCATAATAGTCTTTACTAAGTACCTTAAATGTTTTTAGATCTGGTAAGACAAATCTTAAGCCGCTATGCCCACTGCTATGCTGGTGTCTGGCACTAGTGGCTGTCTTTAGCCCACAAGCAGCTTCTGGTAGCTGCACTTCTGTATGCCACTGAGCACCATCTTGCCTTAGAGATTACAGGACTAAGAAGCCACATCAATCTCCTCATGAGAAATTTTCATTTTCTAGCCTTATGTGAATATAGAGGGCTGGATGCTGGGTGCCATATGTAAATGGATGGGCTTTTCTTTGGATCGCCAGCTTATAAAACATGACACAGAGACTTGTTTTTAATTATAAAAGTTCAGCCTCTATCTTGGGCTTGTCACACTAACTCTTACAACTTAAATTAACCCATTTCAATTCATCTACATGCTGACATGTGATTTGTGGCTTTTACCTCTCCTCCTGCATGACCTGCTCCCTCTGCATCTGGCCAGCTGACAACTCCACCTTTCTTCTTCCCAGAGCACTTTTGTCCAGAAGTTTAGCTATATCTCCTGCTTAACTATTGGCAATTTAGCTTTTTATTAAACTAATAACATTGAGATATCATTATATAGTGTAACCAAATATCTTGAAGACCTTACATTATTTTTTGAGATAATAAACTTGAGATGACATAGTGTTTTAGAAGACATTCTTTGAAGAATCACACAATATTATATATAATTTTCTCTTGGAGAAAAAAAAAAAGAGTTTATTCTTTTTTTCTTTTTCTTTTTACTAGGTACTAAGCCCAGAGCCCTGTGCTTGTTAGGCCAACACTGTAACATGAACAATGTTCTTATAGTTGATGTCTATTTGCCTTTTCAGAATCTGCAGTGAAATACCCAAACCTGAAGGTAATAACTTGTAAGAACTTTCTCAGGGTTATGCATTATATTTTGTAAACTATATAACAGTTTTTAAATTTCTTGTTTTAAAATTCTTATAGACACCCAATGAAATGAAGGACCCTATTCCAATTAAATGCTTAGATGTGAAGGATAAAGAAACAAAAAACTCAGGTAAATTTTCAATGCCAATTACTCTGAAATGAAGGTCTTGAAAATATTTGAAATGTTCACAGAATACTTAGTTGTAATTTCACTAAAATATGACCATAAATTTGGGCTGAATAATGCAAATGCTATTTATTGTTGGCACAAAAATACAGGAGGGCTCATGTTTGTTTCTATCCTATTTGATTAGGAAGTAAGGAGTTTATTGGAAGAGTTTTAATCCACAAGAAGGAGGAAAATAACAGTGGGAACTCAGGAAAATTCATGTCCCAGGAATGTGGTGGGGTCTGGGAACACTTTTTAAACTAGCAGAGTTTCTGTAGTTAATTTAGTAGGTAAAGCCCATATTAAATTACATGGGCAGATTATGTGTTTCAGGGAACATTCTTTCAATTCTTTTATTCCTCTGGTTCTATTGGCTATCTACAACTACTCAGTATATTAGTTTATGTGCCAGGAACTCTATCACTAATAGTTAGTCATAGATTCAATTCTGTAGCAACAAATCACAAATAACACTCAGTGATCTGACACATACATTCCTTATTCTCACCTTACAAATTGAGTGCTCTGTCTTATAATTGATGTTCAATTTTCCCCTAATGTAGTAACTGGAAACCCTATATTCTAAATTAGATGCACATACAAGCCAATTGTTATTTCTTTTCATCATTCATATATTTTTAAAGATTTCTTTAAATTTGAGGGACAATTGCAGGGTTTTACACATATTAGTTGTGGACCTTACCTATAAGCAAATACACCACCTATATTACTTCTTTAAGAAAGCATTTTGAAACTTTCATACGTGAGCACTGGTTTTGCCTCATTTCCTCTCTTGCTGATACTCCTACTTCTTCCTTTTCCCATTCTCTCACTAATTCAAAACTTCTTCTCTCCTCCTCCTCCTTTAATTATTTTTACATGCATACACACACACAGACTAGGCTACTAAGTTGTGTGTATGTGCGCATAGTATGTGTTTGTTAAGGGATGAGTAGTTAGCACTGGATGCCTTATAATCTTGGTACAAATAATTTAGATCATGCAATACCAAGCATTTTCAAGAGTTTCTTCAATATAAGATATGTAGTAGAAAACTGGTAATATAAACACAAGGAACTTAAACACATCAATTAATTATTTCTCATCTTGTATCTTGCCATTAGTAAAGTATTGAGGAGGATTGGATTATCCAGAGATCAGTACTTAATACATTTATTATTTTAGTAAAAATTTTGGTGTGCTGTTTACTGGTGACTTCATTTTAGGCTACAGTAACTGATTTAAAAATGCATGATCTCTATGTTGCACAATTGCTTTCTATGAAATCACTTCCATCCATTTACTCACATGTTACTCAAAGATGTGTCCTTATTACATTTAGTAACCCTATCCATCTCAAGTGATAATAATTTTTTAAATATCACTGTGAAAACCCTATCTAATTCCTATAATTTTACTTTTGTTCATCTCTCTGTCTGCAGCTATTCCTTGCTCTACCCATCTTCTATCACTGCTACAGTGCTGAGAAGATTGTAGTATGAGGTTTCTGGCTGAGACTTTTGGGCCTAGCCTCAAGGTTTGGGCCCGCAGACTCGTAGACCCGAAGACCGCAGGCCAGCAGACAGGCAGAGACACACAGATGCTTTCAATAGCATTAGGCTGATTGGCCTAAGGCCCAGGAATATAACCTGCTAGTTCTCTACCCTTCATCTAACCCATGACTCATCCTGTTCAGTAATGCAGCTTGGTACTTTTTCTTAGAGCAGCATAGTTGTCCTCTGCTTCTTCTGGCTTCTCTGTGGCATTCTGCTCTGTGCTTCCTGTTCTCATAGTTTTCTTAGTCTGGTATCCCCTGCCCACACTTCCTGTCTGCCTTTGGCCAATCAGTGCTTTTTATTAAACCAGAGGGTGGGACAATTATTTACAATGTAACAACATAATCTCCCACAGAAGATTGTCAAAATTTCCTTGATATTAGACCAACATATATCCACATTTGGCACATCTCTTACTCTTTTCTTCCTGTGTGATATGAACTTGGAATTTTTGTTATAAGTCTGACATAGTCATTCATTAACTGTCAAATATAACCCAATGTCAAGAAAATGTACCCCTGAATCTTATATTATACACATTAAAATGCAGGGCCAGCCGTAGTATACATATGATATATGATATAAGATTGTTTAGTTTAATAAATAATAATTGCTTATACAAATATGATCTTCAATATTGCCAATTCATCAGAAAAAAGACATGTTAAAGACAGTTTAAAATAAGAATATCAAAGATTCAAATTAAGAGATAAACATGCATAGAAAAATAAATGTAATTATGAATGGAAATAATATACACAGGAAAAACCTCACTTATGACATTGAGTACTAATAGAATAACAGGAAATAATTAAAATGGCAGACACTGACATTTCAACTGTGGCAAACATGATGTTTCCAAAATAAAGACTTTGCAGCAGTAATTGGATGAGATAAATGTCATTAGTTGTGGGAATATGTTTCAAATTTAATAAAAACCAGTCTGGAATATCAGAGGACAGAGCCATCTCTTCTGGTTCAAATTTAATAACAATAATTAAAAAAACAGTCTGAAATATCAGAGGAATTTACCTGTAGTCAGGCTAGGATGGCCAGAGAGTGGAAACTCACACCTTTAATCCCAGCACAGGGATTATATAGGAGTGGTGACCTATGCTCTTAATCTCAGAAAATCTTAGTTTAAGGCTATCTTTGTTTACAGAGGGAGTTCCAGGCTCCCAGGCAGGCAGTGGTGGTGCCACGCCTTTAATCTTAAACTTGATGTGAAACAACTGGGTGAAGAGGGCATTTAAGGCAGGCATAGAAAGACAGAGCACGCAGTAGAAGCCATGAGGTGCAAGGCTGAGGAAGCTGGAAGACAGGTGGGTGAGATTTGACTGTGGTGTTTCCTTTCTTTGATATCTCAGACTGGTTTTTATTAAATTTGAAACCTTTCCCCACACAAGGTAGATGGGATTATAATCTTAATGTTTATTATGAATATTGTTTGACTATTTCTGCTTTATCATTTAAAAAGTCAATTAATGTAAATGCCAAGAAAAAGTCTTAGAAAAGCCTGTCAAGAGAGAACACAAAGATGCTCAAATTCAAACAAAGGAATATGAAAAATTTAGCAAGGTCATCTAAAACTACACAAAAACAGGAAACATTAATATATCTGTAACCTTTAAAAAAATTGAACATTGATAAAGATGATAGAGAAGCTATTTGGGCTCCTGTACAAATGCTAGAATAAGGATAGTAAAAGAAGCAATTGTGACATATGGGATGCACTCACCATTTGTAAAACAAATGCTAAATAGCTGGTCATCTTATAACTGGATCACCCCTAAAGATTGGTTAGATATGGTTACTGACATTCAGAGCACTGGGAAGAAATCACATCACATCAACACCTACCGTTAAACAGTCTGATTCCCCGGGTCTGCAACAGTTCTATGTTGGCTGCTAAATCCCCACAGTTAGTTTTGAAATGCCACCAAGCAAGGTAGAAAATATTGTTCACTTTGATTTATTTGATTCTATATATGTATATGTTCCTTAAAGTGTGTTGATTTATGTTTAGTGGAGTAATTTCTTAATTTATATTTAAGGAGCCTACATCTATTTCTTGACCATGGGGTACTATACTATCTCTCTAAGTAATACGTTGAAGTTCTTCATAAAAGAAGTGTTTCTTTCCATTTCAAGAATTAGCTGGATAAAGATTAATTATATTGGAAATTTCTAATTAGAGTATTATCACCAAATTTTACAGTTTCTATGTATGGTATAAAATTCATGTTTTCTGTTTGTATTAATTACATATATGGTTTTGTCATCAGAACCAAATGCAAAATATACAATAGAAGAAGGACAAAAATTTCCTGATGCCAGAGGAAAAGAAGACCCAATGGTACTTAATCATTATATTTTTAAATTAATTAAAAAATTTAATGAAATTTTATATTTCATTAATAAATAGTGTAAAATCAGTAAAAGAAAGTAGCTTTCAGACTGTCCTGAAGAATCTACAGATTATAACTTTTAACTCATTTCAATACTAATTTAGTTAATAAAACTAGCATATTTTATTATTTTGTTAAAATCAATAGTTGAATCTTATTTTTAGATACATTTCAAACTGTTTATATTATTGTTTGAATTATAGACACTCACAGACATACACATAGACATATATACAATATCCTTAAATGTTTAAAACAGATCAAATTTGAAACTTTTGATTGAAAGATTTTTGAGTCACTTATGACTAATTGTCCTAGAATCTGTGTAGCATCAAATGGTTATCATTTCCAGTAAGTAAGACATAAGGTTTCTTCTATGAGTTGATATTACTGACATTTATGTTTCAATTATTCATTCACTGAATTATTTATCCTCATTATGTCTTTAAGCAACCTGGACCAATGGGTATTGTTCATTTATTCACTGTTCAAGATCAAAGAGAAGAAAACATGGGAGGTATTCAAGAGAAAGGTAAGAAATCTTCTAAAACATTATCTGGTGACTTTTTGTTTTGTACTGAGACAGGGTTTTGTAGTATTATTTTTCTGGCCTGGCCTTTCTGGCCTAGCCCTGAGATTCTGACCCTCAGAACCACAGACCTGCAGTTCCACAGAAACACACAGACACTTGTATTAATTTTATGCTTATTTGCATAGGGCCCCAGCATATAACTTGCTAACTCTTTACACTTAAACTAACCAAAGATTCTTATCCTGTTCAGCCGTGAGCAGCATCTGCTGGCTTCTCTGTTGCATCTCTGGCCTGCTCTTCCTGTTCCCAGAGTTTTCTTAGTCTGGTAGCCCCACCCACACTTCTTGTCTGCCTTCAGCCAGTGTTTTTTATTAAGCCAGTAGGCAGGAAAATTATTTACAATGTAACAACATAATCCCACTATAGGGTTTCTCTGTGTACCAACTCTGGCTACTCTGGAATTCACTTTGAAATCTCTGAGATCTGTCTGCCTCTGCCTCCCAAGTGCTACAATTAAAGGCATATGCCATCACTACCTGGCCATCTGGTGAGTTCATATTTAAAGTGGGATTGAAAAAGTTTGCTTATCTAGAAATTAGGTATTAAGCATTAATTAGATCTATTAAGTAACAGTAATTTAATTACTTTTTATAAAATTTGAGCTTGAATAATAAGTGTCTTAGCTATTAAAGTCTAGGCTCATAATCATAAGGAATTTGAGTAAAGAATGGTGCTGACAAAATAGAAGACAGATCTCTCACCTGGAGGATATTAGGATCTAATGACAGGTAATGATAAGGGTAATGATGATTATTAAAGACAGAGACAGAAGAGAGTATTGTAGGAAAGTTTGGTAGATTTATATAGTCAATGGTAGGAAAATAAAAATTTTTCATAAAAATGAAGGACAAGATTGAAGTGAGAAGCTATTACTAACATTTGTCTGACAAGTAGAACTAATTACTTTCATCCATCTTATATTCTCTAAACCTGGTGAATGGTGTAGTTTTTATATAATGTATAGATAATCAGTCATGTGTGTACAATAAAACACCAAAGCATCACTAAATCCTGCAGTATATGGTTGTATGTGAGAGAGAAGTGTGTGTGTGTGTGTGTGTGTGTGTGTGTGTGTGTGTGTGTGTGTGTGTGTGTGTGTTTAAAATAGAGTAGCCAGAAATGCCAGCTGCCAGTTGCAGATTAAAAACTCATCATAATGGTTAAGGATTCTTAGATCTTTCAAATTGGGAGAATTGATAGGCCATATAAACAACATGTTAGAGCTCATAAAAATGTTATAATACATGATTTATAAGGAGAGTCTGTGTTGAGCAGAGCAGTTCGCATGTTCGTGAACATCCAGTTTGTGGTTATGTTGGTTGCTATCAGAAGAAATGAGCACTTGTAAGAATTTCTTAAGTGGTATAGATCCTGTTGCACTCCCCAAAAAGTCCATGTAGCACTTGTGTGGACATTTTAAAGAAATATAAAAGTAAATCCATTGGGTAATAGTTCAAAACACAACAAAGTGAAGAATCCCCCGTTTTTTTCTACTATTGAGACTGGTGATCATCACAGCAAAAGAGCTCTCAGAGGAGAAAAACCCATTTCACTTGTTATATGATTTCTTGTTCTCTATCAGTACATATGCTTCTTGATTTGTAACTACAATTTTTACCACCTCTGGGTAGAGAAGAGAGGGATTTGTCATATTAGTTCACAGAAGAATGTGGAAGAGATGCAGAGGTTACATGAGAAAAGGAGACCTCATGTAGGAGATCTGAAGTTGGATAAACAAAATTACTTTTGAAAATTTCGCATTAATCACAAAAGGGAGATAATTCTTTCCAGAAGACTTCGGTTTGGGTTTACTTCTATTCAAAACTGTTATTTTTGAGTCTCCGTGTTGATTAGAGATTTCATAGCTTAAAGATAAAAGCTAGGATTTTTTTTTCATTTAATAATATGTACCTGAATGATGTTGTAAGGGATACATGATTTTCCCTCAGTTCTTCCAGAAGTGACATAACTGATTTCTTTGATATCAAAAGACTGGTTTGACATTCAGTTATCTGAGAGTTTCATGAGATTAAAAATACAAATTATACTTATTATTTAAAGTTAGATGGCAGTTTATTGATTATAGCTAATTTGTATCTTAATGTGATGGATAATGTTTTTTTCAAATCGATACATGATAGAGTCATTTGGGAGGAGGGTAGATAGGTTGAGAAAAGACATTTTATTGACTAATCATTTATTTGGAAGGGCCCAACCTACTTGGAATTTTACCACCCCTGTCAGGTGGTCTTTGATGGTCTAAGAAGGCAGACTGAGCAAGCCAATAACAACAAGCCAACAAACACTCCTTTTTAATCTGCCTCAGGGGTTTCCTCCAAGTTATTACTTCAGTTTCTCTGCTGACTTCATTCAGTGATGGAGTGTGACCTGGGAGTTGTAATTTGAAATAGACCATCTCCTCTCCCAGTTTCTTTTGGTCATAGTGGGTTCTTTTGTTTATTTGTATGTGTTGTTTTTTTGTTTGTTTTGCTTTGTTTTTATCACAGCAACAGAAACTTCAGCAGAGACATTTAATTCACTGTGCTCTTTAGCTACTGACCTTAGTCCGCCGTGGTACCAGCTCTTTTGCAGGGATCATACTATATGATATGATCTATGGTTTCCTATACTTTCCTCCAAGCAACAGAATTGACGTTTTGACTCAAAGAAATTCAATTTCATAGAATGGCTAGCTCTAAATATAAATTCATATTTATATGAATAGTTGGGTGGTTTTAATGTTTCCATTCTTTCAAATTATGCCATTTATTTATATATATATATATATTTATATATATTCACTTAAATACTTATTTTTATTTTATATGTATGTGTGTTTTATATGCATGTCTATCTGTGTACTGCAGGCACACATGAGGTCAGTAGCTTATGAATAATCACAGCATTGTAGAAATTTATGAAAAATGAACAATGGATCCTTAGGGCTGGCTGACAAAGTGTAGACAAACAATAGCCAGTAATAAAATAAGATGAATAATGCCTGAGAAATAACACAACACCAAAGATTGATCTCTAGGTCACACACACACACACACACACACACACACACACACACACACACACACACACACACACACACATTCACAATGAAATGAAAACATAAAAAAGTGAATTAGTTATTTCATGAAAAATCATTTCAGATATATTTTAATGTCAGGAAATAGAGGTGTCTTGTTTCCTATCTAGGGGCATCGGGGACATTTTTCTGTAGGGTTTACTGATTCTGATAATTTTGTACTTGGGACATCCCTGGGACCATTCTCCATGATTGAAACTTCATCATAGTTTTGTACTTTCACATTATATACCCATGACATTCACATTTGTGATAAATCACTCTTAAGGTTATCTGTCTAAACTACAAGTATACCTATCTCTTTGCAACAGTAGTGTGGGCTATGGTGTCTCAGTACGATATGTGTGTACACTGTGAATGAAGAGAGCAAAGGTATATCACAGGGAATGTGGAGAATTTAGGGAACAATTTCCAAGGTCTGTATTTGCCTTCTGTCTTGAGTCAGGTTCTCCTATTGTTCTCCTTAACTATATAGACTGGCTGGATATTAGCTAAATATTCTTATATTCTAATTACTTACACTACAGGCATAGGGGTGTTGGGATTATAGATGTGAGTTGCTGTATCCTGCTTTACATGAATTCTGGGGTTAAAATCATATAAATAATTTTATAACCTGTACTTTCTATATATAGCACTTTCTTCTCTCTGACATTGACTTTGGTTGTACAGACGGGCCATGGTGCCCACAGTATCATCTTTATTCTTTCAAAAGTTGTTTAAGTTTGGCCTTTGTTATTGCCTTTAAAATTTCATGTACTTCCCTCCCAACTATCTCCCTAAAGCAATTCTAAGTAAGTACCTGTTACTAATACGTTTCTTGGGCCAGTCTGGACAGAGGTCCAGACCCACAGACCTGCTGCCCCAGACCCCTTTGCCGGCTGCTGCTGCTTATGGGCCCCCAAAATGACTCAGACACTTATAGTAAGTTCATACTGTTTGGCCTACAGCTCAGGCACATTGCTAGCTAGCTCCTTCATCTCAGCTCAACCCATTTCCATTAATTTGTCTGCAACATGGCCCATTGCTCACCTGTGTTCTTTACATGTTTTCTTCTTTGGGTAGCTAGCTCAATCTGTTCTGACCTCGCCTTCTCCTAACTATTCTGATTCCCCACCTACTTCTTCTATGGTGCCTGTCATGGCCAAAACAGTCCTTTATTTAAAGATTGATATGCACAGCATACAGAAAGACATTCCCACATCAAATACTGTCAACATTGTCTCTAAAACACTATCACTGACACATGTGTTTACACTCTTAAATTTTAGCTCTTGGACCTTATAAAAGATAATTCATTTAGCAAAACATGTATAGAAATTATTAGATAATGACATTAAAATTTTTAACTGCAGTTAGGACTTCTTCCTACTTTCATTTCTATTAGGTTCAGTGTAATAGGATTTATATTGAAGTCTTTGATCCACTTGGACAAGAGTTTTGTGCATGGGCATAGATTTGGATCTATTTACATTCTTCTATATGCCACCATGCAGTTATGTCAACAACATTTGTTGAAGATGCTTTCTTATACATTTGGCTCTTTTGTCAAAAATCAGATGTTCATAGGTGTGTGGATTAATATTAGAATCTTCATTTCTATTTTATTGGCCCACTTGTTGGTTTTATGCTGATACCAAATTGTTTTATTGCTATAGTTCTATAGTAAATCTGGAAATCAGGAATAGTTATGTCTCCAGTAATTGCTTTATTTACAGGATTGTTTTAACTATCTTGGGTTTTTTTGTTTTTCCATATGACGTTGAGAATTGTTCTTTTGAGGTATGTGAAGAATTGTGTTGGTATTTTGATAGGGATTACACTGAATTTGTGAATTGCTTTTGGTAAAAATGCCATTTTTATTATGTTGGTCCTATATATTCATGAGCATGGGAGAACTTTCCATTTTCTGATATCATCTTCAATTTATTCTTCAAAGACTTAAAGTTATTGTCACACAGGTCTTTCATTTGCTTAGTTAAACTTACTTCAAGATTTTTATTTTATTTGTGAATATTGTAAATGGTGATGTTTCTCTGATTTCACTCTCAGCCCACATATCATTTGTACATTGGAGAGCTACTGGTTTTTCTCAGTTAATCTTTTACCCTGAATCATTGATAAAGTGTTTATCAGCCATAGGAATTCCCTGGTAGAATTTTTTGGGTCACTTATGTATACTATCATATTAACTATAAATAGTGAATGTGTGACTTCTTTTCTAAATTGTTTCCCCTTTTGTCTTTCTGCTCTTTCTAGAACTTCAAGTACTATTCTGAATAGATATGGGGAGACAGGGCAGCCTTGCCTTCCTGATTTTAGTTGAACTGCTTTACGTTTCTCTCCATTTAATTTGGTGCTAACTATCATTTTGATGCAAATAGCTTTAATTATGTTTGGGTATGTTCCTTATATTTCTGGTCTCTCCAAGACCTCTATCATAAAGGTGTGTTGGTTTTGTCAAAGGCTTTTCCACATCTAATGAGGTGATCATGTTTGCTTTTATTTATTCAGCTGGTTTATATGATGGATGACATTAATAGACTTTTTTCGTATGTTGTACCATCCATGCATTGCTAGGATGAAGCCTACTTGATCATGGTAGATTTTTTTTATGTGTTTTTCAACTTGGTTTGCTAGTATTTTATTGAGTAATTTTACATCAATGTTCACGAGGAAGATTAATTTATATTTTTTGTTGTTGCATCTTTGTGTGGTTTGGTTATCAGGGTAAACATAGCTTCATCAAAACTGTTTGGCAATGTTCCTTCTGTTTCTGTTTCTATTATGTAGAACAATTTGAAAAGTACTGGTATTAACTTCAACATTGAAATTCCTAGTAGAATTCTGTGTTGAAATTATCTGGACCTGTTTTTGGTTGTTGGCAGACTTTTAATGACTGTTTCTATTTCCTTTAGGGTTACAAGCCTATATATGTTGTTTATCTTGATTTAATTTTGGTAAATAACACCTATCTAGAAAATTGTCCATTTCTTTATATTTTCCAATTTTTGTTGAGTACAAAGTTTTGAAGAAAGACCTTATGACTTTTGGGATTTTCTTGTTGTTATGTTTCCCTTTTTATTTCTAATTTTGTTCATTTGGGCATTTTCTTTTTGCCTTTGGTGAGTTTGAATAAGGGTTTGACTATCTTATTTTCTCAATGAATCAGCTTTTTGTTTCAATGATTCTTTTCATTGTACTCTTTGTTTTTAATTTTATTTCATCTCTCAAAGTTATTATTTTTTGGTGTCTCTTTATCCCGAGTGAGTTTGATTCTTTTTTTATAGAGCTGTCAGGTGTGCTTTTAAGTTGCTATTGTGAGATTTCTTCAACTTCTTTATGTAGCCATTTAGGGCTAAGAATTTTCCTATTAGTTGTACATTCATATTATCCCATATTTTGTATATGTAAATTCATTTTCACTAAATTTTTAAAAATCTTTAATTTTTTTCTTCTGTTTTGACCCAGTGATGATTTAGTTGAGCATTATTCAGTTTCCATGAGATTATAGACTTTCTGTAATTTGTGTTGTTGATGAGTTCTTACGTTAATCCATGATAATCTGATAAAGTAAAGGGATTATTCTGTAAATTTTGTGTCTTTTGAGATTTGCTTGTGAGTATGTGATCAGTTTTAGAGAAGATTTCATAGGGGGCTGAGAAGAAGGTATATTATTCTGTGTTCTGGTGGAATGTACTGTAAATACCTACTAAGACAATCTGGGTCATAATAACCATTAGATCCTTTATTTCTTTGTTAATTTTATCTTCTACTTCTTCTACATTGTGATGTTCAGATCTTGCTGTCATAGAACTGCTAGGTTCTGATGGTGCCATGTGGCCCTTTGTTGTACGTATTCTTTCATTGGAGTCTACACATCTCTTCTAATTAGTGCAAAGAGTGTCTGTATCTTGGAAACTGCTTGACCCAATAGAAATTGGCTGATTTTGCATCTCAGGGAACTCTGAGAGTGCAATGGAATGGGTGTGTTTGGGGGAGGAAGTGGGACTTATAGATTGCATTGTCCCTTGGAGGCTGTTGGTGGGGAGGCCTGCCTTCAGGAATCTTCCTTTGTGTCCTGCAAATGGGAAAGCAATGGATGGGAATGGGGGGCCTTGGTTGTTCTCCAGAGCCTAGTTCCTAGAGACCGGGATCTCTGGCTAGGAGAAGAGTCACTCACTTTTTGGTCCAATGGGAGCTGAAAGAGTCTGTGTCTCTGGGAACCACTCTCGGTTCACTGGAAGCTGGAAGGAGTCTCTCAGGAAAAAGTTGATGTCTTAGAGGGACGGGTGAGCTTTCTCTGCTGATTCTTTCACTTATAGATTCGTGCTGTTGGAAGATATTTATTTTTCCATCTATAAATATCAATTAAAGATTAAGCATAATAGAAACTTGTAAAAATTAATAACTAAATTAAAAAGAGTCTCTGTTCTAAAATGTATCATCAGTCTAAGAGTTTTCCTTCCTTGTTTTAACTGCAGATGTAGGTTGCTTAAGAGAACAAGGAACTGAACTAATGTTAGAGGAGAAACTGAAAAAGGAAGATATCAGTGAAAACAACCAGTGCTTGGTACATACATTTAAATGTTTCTTTTAATTCACTTCTGTTTGTTAGAAACCATAGACAAAAACGTTGTTACATTTAGAACACCTTTGTGAACAAATGGATGGTAATTTCATATGTAAATTTAAAACATGTTAAATTAGCTGTGCAAAACAAAATATTTTTTTCATTTACAGTGATAGCTAAATGTCTTCTGTAGACTTCTCAGATTTTGTCATTTTTCATATTCCATTGTTTATAATTTTCCCTTTCTTTATATGATAAAGATTTGATTAAGTTGGAAATTTTTAAAGAAGATGCTGATTTATACACAGCAGTCATGTCTGAATTTTTAGTTATGTCACAGAGTCATTTCTATTATGACTCATAACTGAGAGCACCCATGACCAGTCAACTGTGCTATGACTAAAAACTTAATTACGCATTTTGATTTTGTTGCTGTCTGTAGTTTTGCAATATTAGAGAGGATAGTTATTACACAGGGTGCAATAATCTGTGAAGGAAATGGTATATTCATGTGGCCATTGATTGTTTGCTATGAAACAAAAAATATGAAGTTACAATTAGTTAAGCACTGAAAATATATTTGTAAGAATTGCTGCTTCCAGGGCTGGAGATATGGTCCATCCATCCATTAAAGGCTAGTATCACAACCAAAAAATTGATGTATTCTTAATTTACTTTGCATTAGAATATGTCAAATTTGAAAAGAACATAGAGATTTTCCAAAAATGCCTAGTAATATATGGAATTCTAATATCACAAGAAATAGTCAAAGTCATATGCTATTTTAATATAACAGTACTTGAATAGTCCAAGTAAAACATTCAATTATTTTAAGTTTGAGTAATTTACATTTGTTGAACACTAAGACTAAGACCGCTAAGTACAAGGTATGAGTATATCCTGAGTTTGAAGTAAAACCAAGAATAAGCACCAAACACTATAATTTCTTCATGTGAGAACACAGACTCACTTAGGTCTGAATAACTTCTGACCCAAATAAATTCATTATTAAAATGAGGGAGTTTGTATTGATAGGTGAGGAGTGTAGTTAGAGAATAACTCTATGTTCAGGGAAGATATTCCTGAGGGCATCAAACAAGCTGCCAATTAGAGAAAGATGCATCCAGAAGAAAGTTTAGCAGATGATCACATGGATTATATACAGGTTAATCATATCTATTTATCATTCAAATATTAATATTCTTTTCATCTAGATATCAGGAAGCAATACAAACCATTCTGACCATGATCCTTGTAATGCTTACACTATGTGGATTTCAAAATTTAAGTTTCTCTACATTTTGAAAACACATTTTTTCCAGACTCCTTCCTTTTAAGGTTTGCAGAATTTTTGGAACTCTCTCTAAAAATGAACCTCTGTTTTTTAAATTAATTTATTCATTGATTTTACATCCTGACCAATGTTTCCCCTCCCTCTTCTCCTCCCATTCCCAGCCACAACCTCCTCCTTCCCTCATCCATTTCTCTTCTATTTCTGATCAGAAAGAGGCAGGCCATATGTATAAACCAAGCATGATATGCTAAGTTGAGTTAGTAGCAAGTTCCTCCACTTGTATTAAAGCTGGGCAAGGCAACCCAGTAAAAGATAGGCCAAAAGCCAGCCAAAGCATTAGAGTCAGCCCCTGCTCCTTCTGCTGGGAGTACAACATGTAGACCAAGTACAAAACTGTCACTCATGTGTAGAGAGCCTAGATTGGTCCCAGGCAGGCTTATTTGTTGTCAGTCTAGACTGTAGCTTCTATGAGCTCAAGTTAGTTGTATCTGTGGGTTCCCTCACGATGTCCTCGAGCCTCTGCTTGATGCCATCTTTCTTACCCCTCTTAGGCAGGATTTCCTGAGCTCAGTACAATGCTTAACTGTGGGTCTCTGCATCTGTTTCCATCAGTAAAAGGATGAAGACTTTCTGAGACAATTGGGGCAGTAACAAACCTATGAGCACAGTATAATATTGTAAGGCATCATTAAACTGAAATTTTTCTTTCCAGTTGTGTGTGATTCTGTCCTAGTTTTCTGGGCCATCCAGACTATATGGGTTCTGGCATCTGTGCAGTGTAAGAGTTGGTCTCACTCTTGTGGCATGGGTTTGAAGCTGTATGAGTCATTGGTTGGCCACTCCCACAAACTTTTACCACTCTCCCCTCTGCCACTTTCCACAGGCAAGACAGACTATAGGTCAAAGAAAAGCTAAAAGTAATACTTAAGTTATTCTACAAAATAGAAACAGAAGGAATACCCCCAAATTCTTTTTATGAGGTTACATCTACCCTGATACCCTAACTACACAAAGACTCAAGAAAGAAAGAAAACTACAGACTAATTTCTCTCATAAACTTTGACGCAAATATACTCAATAAAATACTGTCAAACTGAATCTAAGAACACATAAAAACTATCATCCAACATTATCAAGTAAGCTTCACCCAAAAGATGCAGTGATGGATCAACATATGAAAATCTGTCAATGTAATTCATCATATAAAAAGATGAAAGAAAAAATACATAAGTATTTTATTAGATGCTTTAAAAGTCTGTGACAAAATTAAATACCCTTTCATGATGAAAGTCTTGGAGAGATCAGAGATGCAAGGAACAAACCATTATATATATCAAGCCTATAGCCAAATTCAAAATGAAAGGAGTGAAACTTCGAGCAATTACACTAAAATCAGGGTCAAGATGAGGATTTCCACTCTCTCCATATTTATTGAATACAGAATTTGAAGTTTAAGCTAGAACAATAAGACAAAGAAAGTCAAAAACATAAAATTGTAAAGGGAGGGAGAGTCAGAGTATTACTATAAGCAGAAGATGGAATAATTTATGTAAGTGACCACAAAAATTCTGTCAAGGGGCTCCTACAGCTTATAAGCACCTTCAGTTAAATTACTGATACTGATACAAAATCAACTCAAAATCCAGTCATCCTTCTCTATACAAAGGATAAGTGGGCTGAGAAAGAAATCAAGGAAACAACTTCCCTCACAGTAGCCACAAATAATATAAAATATATTTGGGTAACTCTGACCAAGAAAGCAAAAGACCTGTATAAGAACATTAAGCCTTTGAAGAAAGAAATCAGAGTATATCAGAAGACGGAAAGATATCCCATGTTCATGGACCCATAGAATTAACATAGCAAAAATGGTAATGCTACCAAAAGCAATTTTAAGATAAAATGAAATCCCAAACAAAATTCCAACACAATTCTTTGAAAACAGTATTCAACTTTATATGAGAAAACAATGAAACAATGATATCTGAAACAATCCTAAACAATAAAAATCTTCTAGAAATATCACCATCTCTGACTTAAAGGTCTACTACAGAGAAATAGTAGTAAAAATTGGATGGTGGTGTCATGAAAACAGACAAATTGATCAATAGAATAGAACCAAGTACTCATCAACATTTGATTTTTGACAAAGAAGCCAAAATTATACAATGGAGAAAAAGAAACATCTTCAACAAATTTTGCTAGTCTAACTGGATGTTTGTGTGTAGCAGAACGCAAATAGATCCATATCTGTCATCTTGTACAAAACTCAAGTCTAAGTGATTCAAAGAACTCAATATAAATCCAGATACACTGAACCTAGCAGAAGAGAGATTGGAGAAACTGAATACATTGGCACAAAAGTCAACTTCCTGAACAGAACAGCAATCATGTAAGCGCTAAAATAAGAAATTAATAAATGGGACCTCGTGAAACTGAAAAGCTTCTGTAGGGCAATTGACACTTTCAACAGGACAAAATGGGAGTCTAAAGAATTGGAAAATGTCTTCAAATTCTCAAATTTGACAGAGGTTGATATCCAAAATATATAAAAACTCAAGAAGCTAACATCAACAAATCAAATAATCCAGTTAAAAATTGGTACATATCCAAATAGAGAATTCTCAACAGAAGATTCTCAAGTGGCTAAGGTTTACTTAAAGAAATGTTCAACATTCTCAGCCATAAGGGAAATGCAAATTGAAATGACTCTTAAGATTTCATGTTACACCTGTTAGGCTAAGATCAAAAACACAAATGACAGTTTATACCAGAGAGAATGTGGAACAAGGGGAACACTCCTTCATTGCTGGTTGGAATGCAAACATACAGTCACTTTGGAAAACAATATGGAAGTTCCTCAGAAAATTGGAAATTTTGGTCTACCTTAAAAGCCAGCTATATACTCAAAGGACACTCCACTTTATCATACAGACATTTCCAATTAGTGTAGCCTGAACCTAAAGCAGTAGAAGTATTACAGGGTAGGAACAGGGCCTGACTTAGGGCCTAGCAATGAGGTGGGTGGGCCAATTGGCTGAATAGATCTTTGGGAACAGAATTCAGAAAGTGAGCACTTTGGCTGGCAGGTGAGTCACTCAACTATTTCCTGACTAGTGTGACTTGAACCTGGGCAGTGGTATTCTGCTGAGTTGGGGCCAGAGCCCAGCATAAAATTAATTTTTAAAGGATCTTAATATAGAATGATGTTCTTCTGAGAGTAATGTTATTAAATATGCAAAATTAAAAATCTCTTTATTGTTAAAATCCCCCAAAAATAAGTAAAATGAAGTAATTTTTTAGCTGGATATTCACATCAATTACTCTCCTGTTTATGAACTTGTCTCTTCTATCCTTCCATTGTCAGAGAATACAGTAAAAAGAATCTTATCAGTGTAAACCACTCCTACGATCAGAAACTATATACAAGGATACTAAAAATATTTGAGCTTTAAATATATATATTCAATGCACTTGGTTTCTAACTAAAAAACAAATTTTGTAAGACAGTGGTTCAGAAATATGTATGCAACTCACTACCAATCCTACTTTTAACAGAACATCTTCAAGCTACTTCGACCAAAGCGAGTTGGCTCTTTATTTGTAACTAGAGATAAAAGTGAAGAAAATACAGTAAATGCTGAGGAGAAAGGTGAGGAATCTTATGAAATTTTATGAAATTATAAAATGCTACTTGGCATAGTGCCATCCTTAGAACAGAACTGAGATACTATTAAGCACTAAACTGTTTTCAAATATAGCATATTGGTACTCTCTAGTATTTCTGTGACAAATGTATTTATTGTGATATTTCAATTTGTAGCATGCAGTAGAAAGCACACATGATTCCTGGGATGTGTTTTTAGAAAACTTATGATCTGTGTACTCTAAGGAAAAGTGAATAAGCCAATAATAATCATGATAATAACCAAATAATCATAGTTTACACACATGGATTAAGTAGGAACTTCATGCACTGTCATTCAACATATGCCTATCCAAGATGAACAACTCAGAACATTTTTTAATAAGTATTAATTTCTATCTCTAAAATTTTATGCCTGATATGTTCTAGTTAAATTATATTATGAAATGGAGAACATATTGAATTTTTCTGTGATTCTTATTAGAATGATTTTTAAACATTTGATCTATCCATCAGCTTTAATATCTGAGATGTTTTACAGCATTTGGCTCATAATCAAATTTCACAAAGCTTCTAATCACACATTTGCCAGTATGATTTCTGGTATCCTTCTGCACAGTTTCCTCCTAATTGTGCCAAACGTAACAAATAAAACAGTTTTACAATTCTATCCCAAAGTTTACAAGCTGGGATTAATTTCCATGCTAATTCTGACTGAATGTTTGGTTGACATCATATCTTTCTCCAATTGATTGATAGTATCTCATTTGCAGAGACTCTTAAAGAGTATTTCCTCTGAAGGTAAAGACTTCTTATGATATATTCAGTGTCATTAACTTCCTAAGACATACATGCTATTAAATATCCTGTTTCTAATCCCATTAAGTCTGTCACTGAGGAAGATTCTGTACTAAATGATTCACCAGTTAAGGATAATGCAAAGTCATGAGAAATAGGTGAATTTTGAAATATTTATATTTCCAGATGAATCTTCAAATTATTTAAAATGACAACATTCTTCTCATTTGTATCCTATTATTCTACAATTCTCACAATGATTTGAGATATGTACAATATGACATATATCTAAAATGTTACATATATATAGATATATATGATACATCTTTGTCAAATTTCCATACATGTATATATGGAAAATAATTACTATCCATATAGTTTATAAAAATGTCAATGGCTGTGGTCAGATGTTATGTTAGGTATGTGTTAGGAATTAATATAATATAGTATGATACATTATGTTTTTCTACTTTTAGCATATCTGTATTTTCCTGAATACTAATAGTGCCATGGGTCCAGATTTGTAGATCCCTAGAGTTGGCATGAGTTTTATAACATTTTAATTATTTCCTTCTTGTTTATCTTCATTTACCTTATATTGAATAATTAAAATTATCAAGATGATTTATATATTCTTTATATATATATATATATATATATATATATATATATATATACTCTACACATCAATTTTTAGAAAATATTATTTATTCTATAGTCTTTTTTGAAACTCATATAACATTGATATATTGACTATTTGGTCAATAGTTAAGGATAACAGTTAATATCTACCTCATTATAACATTTGTTGAGCACCTGCACTATATTCTGAAAAACTGTAAGTGAATAATGTCTGCATATGAAAACTGAAGCAGCACAGCCATTCCATACAGCTCATCTCAAATCTCATCTGACGTTAGAAAATAAATTGCCAACTTCTAGGGATTGAGTTTTACATCAAGCCAATCAATTTTTTTCTGCATTGTTCTGCATTATATTTTCAGTGATGTAGAAAGTTTCTTCGAGTTTCAAATTGCAGAACAGTTTTGTGTGGGACTTAATCATCTCCACATATTTACTCACATCACTCATATTCATTTTCTTCCCAATTAAGCGTGTGTATTTCAATTGCAAATATAAAATATATGTCTCTTTCTAACTTTGCTGTCCAAATTTTTCAGCATTATATATACAAATTTAATATACTTTCCTACTCATAGCTTCCTTCTCTCTCTAGCATTATCTCAGAAATAACAAGGAATCAGCTCCTCAACTATTCTCATGCTTTTAGGCCAGTGCAACTGTTTCTTGTCACTGTTTCTCAGTTTTCAGGGAATATCTGTGTCTGGTTTCACAGTGCCACTTTTGAAATGTCATTATTAGCAATAATCTCAGAAAGGGTGTACCTAACAAATCTTAAATTCTAGGCTATGAATCTGTTAAAATGTTAGTGAACATGTACTTATTAGATTAATAAAAGAATTAATGATCATATAAATTCTGTCCCCTTTAGTTCAGAAAATTAGAATAGATATGCAAAGAAATAATTAAGAACTCCAGTTATAACCTTGAAGAAGAAAGACCTCACATGGTTGTAAAGAAAGAAATGCATATATTTTCTCAGGAAAACTGAGCATGGTAAGGCACAGTCTTAAGAAATGTGTAGCTTTTCAAAATCATAGACAATAGCACAACATATATAAGGAACAGAAGGTTCATTGAATGAACTCTTCATGAAGAAGTTTCTTTGTAATTTCAAACACTCTCAGTGTAATAATTTGAGTACGTGTTAAGATGTTTGTATTTCTTGAACATCCCACCCTCTCATGGCGAGTGGTATATTTAAAGTGTTGATGCATATATATTCTAAGTCAGTAAATATCAAAATTGAAGATGAAGATTTGAGGTTTATAAGTAATAAATCAGGCAAACAAATTTTATTATCAGCAAGTTAAAATTCTATCTATAATATAAAGGCTATAATAAATATATTTTCAATTTTACTTCTACATAAACACACACTACAGTAACTTCACAAATGGACTTTTTAACAGAATCAGCTACAATGTTGGTGTCTGAGAAGGGACAAAAGTGCCAACTGGACAGTGAAAAGAACAACCACTGGGTATGTAAGTGTTTAAATTTGCCTATTATGTAGTTTATTGGTAAATAATGTACCATAGGCCATATTAACTGTCCTTTGGACCCCCCAGACAATTAAAAATATCATGTCTTAATATTTCAGCATCCTTAAAAAGGGAAATTTGTATTTTTATAATATAAAAAAAATTTACTCTCCCTTGATTTGGACTTGTTTCCTGTTGTTTTTGTTTTAATTGTGTTTCTTTCCTAGATTTTTTTTAACATGATTAAAAATATAGTCTATTTGAGACTTATGACCAAGTAATTTAAATTAGGAAAAGTATAACACTGATCTCCTTTGGATTTGATGAAGTTTTCCATGAACTCATCCTCATCACATAAAATATGAGATTACTTATTCTCAGTTACTATTTCAAAGGCTAAAGCTGCAATTCTTCAGTTGGTTTCCTAGGTAACGAAAGTGACTTTTATGAGAGAAAAGTTGCTGTAGGTGTTTAGCTACAGTGCCCATGATTAGGATGCCCCCAACAACAGAGTGTTAGTGTTATATTCTGCATGATAAGTTTCACACATCATTATTTCAAAAGTAAATCTGAATGGATTCTGTCATATCTCTTTCTAATATGTAGGAAACCATGGAATGTGGGGTGGTAACAAAAAGAAGACAAAAGTTGAGTTTAGGCCTCTACAGAAACATCTTAATTACTTTGACTTTGAATAGTCAGCAAATAGGGTTTTCATGTTAATTTTGAACATAACAGAACAATATATTCCATAGTTTTAAACAATGCTGTTAAACAAACAGAAATAGTTAAACATTTCACATGGAGAACCTGGGTATTGTTGGATTGGAAAATAGTGCGGGAATTACATATCTAACATGAGCATCACAGAGAGGTTCTGTGAATATAATTGTGAAGCTGTCACCTGAATGAGAAGAGGATTCAGGACAATGTATGAAGGATGTGGCAGAAGAAGGAGTGGATTAAACTGCTCACAGTATGAGACTTAGAAAACTGGGTTACACTTCAGGAAGCATAGCATAATGCCACTATTTTTATACATATTGTATACATATGTTCTTTATATTGTACGAGAAATAAAATGAGCAAATAAAAGCTTGGCACATCTTATCCAGTTAATAGGAAATAATCTTATTTTCTCAATCTTTCTAAGTGTTGTTATGTATATTTTTAGTGGAAAACCTGCTCATGGCATCTAATGATTTTATAGCTTTATCCAATGATAAGCATAATAGGATTGTTCATATTAATCTGTAAACTTGTGTCATCAGTTAGCTTCACAGAATTTTTTCTTCTCAATTAGAAAACAAACCAGCCAAAATTATATATCAGGGTTTTTATACTTGGTATATATTAAAGACTTTCTTGAATCACTTAAAATAGCTCTGTCATTGGAAATGTTCTAAATAGGTTAATGTTGTTCTAAATTAAGTACTTTGAATTCCTTAAATTCATAATTATAAAAATCCCTGTGGCTTTTAAGGAATTAAAATGTATTTAGGTAATTTGAAGTAATTTTTGTGGAATATATACATATTGACTACTTCTTATGCTTTTGTGATTTGTTTGTGGAATCAGAAGCCTTGAGGAGATAAAACAGTCTATAATTAGAAAATGTTCAGAGGCATCTTTGTTCTGTCCTTTGAGTAAATATTAATAATTTTCAATTTAATAAATGAAAAGATAACAATTCTTTAAGCAATTCATTACTGATATTCATTTCTCTTATGTGTTTAAGGAATCTCAACCAAACGTGATTTCATATTTGCCTGTGATTGAAGGTAAAAGTGGAGAAATTACAGTAGACAGCCAAGTGAAAGGTATGAGTCATGTTGTATAAAGTCATTTGTCAGAGTGATCACTTAAGTTAGAACCTACCTATGTTTCTGGTAAAAATTACTTCCTAAGCACTGACTAAATTCTAATATAGTAAATGGTGATAGTTTATGATGGTAAATATCAACTGTTAAATTTAGACTAGTTTGAGAGTATCATTGCAGAAAAGGAAATACACATCCCATTATCAGCATTCTTCAAGTAGGTGGATTTTAGGACATAGAAAAGGATTGTAAAGGGGTTAGAATGAATATATAAAAAACCAGACTCCATGTAAGAAATCTGGAGATTTAAAATTATTTGAATAATCAAATGAATATTTGAATTATATTTTTAAAATTGAAAATAGATTCTTCTTGCATACTATATACTTCCTTACCAGTCTCCTTTCCCTTCACTCCTCCCAGCTCCCCTCACCTCTCTTGCAGATTACTCCTCCATTTCTCTTTAGAAAATAGGTCTTCAACCTATTACAACAACATAATATAACAAAACAAGATACCGTTAAATAAGGCAAAATCCCTCATATTGAGCACTGAAAAGCTACTGAATAGGAGAAAAGTTGTCCCAAGATCAGGAAAAAAGAGTCAGAGACACATCTTCTCTCACTGGTAGGAGTCCCACAAGAACACCAGGCTAAGACTGTACCAAGAACTATATTATGGGACCTGTTGCAGACCCTCTAAGGCTCTAAGTGTTACAATGTAGTTTTTTGGTCCCAGGTGGCCAGAGGTTCAGACCCACAGACCTGCTGCCCCAGAACCCTTAGCCACCACCCACTGCTGCTAAGGGCCCCAGAAATGACTCCGATGCTTATATTAACTTCATGCTGTTTGGCCTATGGCTCAGGCACATTGCTAGCTAGCTCTTACATCTTAACTCAACCCATTTCCATTAATCTGTCTGCCACTTGGCCCATGGCTCACCTGTGTTCCTTACATGTTGCTCCTTTGGACTTCTGGCTCAGTCTCTCTGACTCTGCCCTGCTCCTCCTACCTATGCACTGATTTCCCCTCCTACTTTTTCTATGGTTGCCTGTCAAGGGCCAAAACAGCTCCTTTATTTAAAGATTCCTATTCACAGCATATTCACAGCATAGAAAGACATTCCCACATTATCTAAGCTTGCTACTTTAGTCTCTGTGAGCCAATATGAACCATACTTAGCTGATTCAGTGAGCTGTTTTCTCCTGGTGTCCTCAACCCTTCTGACTCCTACAACTTTTCTTTTTCTCTTATTGGGTTCCCCCAGCTTGGAGGAATAGACCTAGGTCAGATTTCCTATTTAGATTCTCTCTCTTCACATATGATATGGCTGTTGGTCTCTATATCTACTTTCATCTGCTGCCAGAGAAAACCTCCCTGATGACAACTGAACAAGGCATTGATCTATGAGTATGCAGAATATGTTACAATAAGGTTTTCTGACCCCGGGCACCCAGAGGTCCAGACCCACAGACCTGCCCTGCCAGACCCCTTAGCCGCCCACTGCTGCTTAGGTTCTGAGAAATGACTCATATGCTTATATTAAGTTCATGCTGTTTGGCCTATAGCTTAGGCACATACCTAGCTATTGCCTTCATTTTAACTCACCTTGTTTTTACTAATCTGTCTACCATGTGGCCACGTGGCTCACCTGTGTTCCTTACATGTTACTTCTTGGGTGGCTGGCTCAACCTGTCTCTGACTCCACCCATCTTTCCTATCTATTCTGATTCTCTACTTACTTTTTCTATGGTGCCTGTCATGGACCAAAACAACTCCTTTATTTAAAAATTGATATTCACAGCATACAGAAAGGCATTCCCACATCACCTCCCCCTTTCTGTCTAATCAAAAAGCAAGGTTTCAATTGGGAGGAGGGTGCAGTTGTGTTTTGTTCTATCCTAGATCTCTCTCTCATTGCCTTGACAATTCCACAAGTTCTATGACCCATTGTGACAGCACATCTGCAGGCAGTAAAGATTGCATCATGTGGTAGAATTCAGGCCTGGTTTGGTGTCCATGTTTCTCTTTTTTAGGCCTGGATAGTACCCTTCTGTGCTGAAGAGAATAGAATGTAGAGAGTGGAAACTCCATGGTATTTTAATAAGGAATGCTGTTATGAATGCTAGTCATAGGATGTTACTAGATCATGTCTGGTAATAGGGTGTGCATTTAGTGATGATAATAATATAATGTTTAGAGTTCCAAGTGAGTTTTGGAGTGAGATTAGGGTGATAAGAAGGAAGATTGAACCAATTAGAGTACAGAATAGGAAATAAAGCGCAGCATTAAGTCATTCTGTTTGGTTGCTCCATTGAGTAATAATAAGAAGTGTGGGAATAGGGGTTGCTTCAAATAGGATGTAGAATATGATTATCTCATTTGCAGAGAATGTTATAATTAGTATAATATGTAAGTTTAACAGTATAGAGATATATTTTTTTTATTTATTTGGTTTACAAGTACCAGTTCCACCTCTGTAAATTCAGAAAACAATGTGAACAGAAGAGGAAACTCAAAGATTTTTGAGAGTTGACTGGAGATGGGGGAGAATGGGAATGAAAAGGATAAAGTGTGAGTGTGTGTGTGTGTGTGTGTGTGTGTGTATGTGTGTGTGTGTGTGTGTGTAAAGGATGGAGCAAGAGAGTATGGGGAGAAATATCTGGTATTGGTGGATTTTGAAAGACAGTGTGGAAACTTCCTAGAATCTGTGAGGGCCACCCTAGCGGTGAAGATCTGTAAACAACCCAAGCTAATATTGGAACAGAGAGTTGCTCCCTGAAAATTAACAAATGCCTCATTACCAAGACCATGGCTTCTTATATTTAATTCTGAAGACATGTTAAAAATAAATATTATACTGTATGAGAATTTCCAATAATTTAATTCCACATCATAGAGGATGTTGGTTAAAGATTTCATTTTAGCCATAACTTCTCTGTCTTTTTATAAAAGACATTGGAAATTGTTCAAAAGGAAAATAATGATTAACTATATTTGTGTTCATTTCTATGAAGCTCTCAAGCATTTCAGGTTATACTAGGGTCTGAAAACTGTAGAACAAGTACACAGACTTATCTATATAGAAAGCTGTGCTGCAGTGCATTTCATGATAGTTCAAGATGTAAG
Source organism: Phyllotis vaccarum (assembly GCA_033318265.1). Classification (NCBI taxonomy): domain Eukaryota; kingdom Metazoa; phylum Chordata; class Mammalia; order Rodentia; family Cricetidae; genus Phyllotis; species Phyllotis vaccarum. The sequence continues at coordinate 139,759,364 of JARWLC010000001.1, read as the reverse complement.
AGAAGTCCAGGAAATCATAGACTTTGCTATTACATCATTGCAGATTTCTAGTATGTGGGAAAGGAAAACAGAGATAAATGTGGAATATATAATTCTATTGGGATATATAAATACTAATTTCAGATGGATCTATCATCTATATCTTTATGTTTGTATGTACATATTTATGTTTCCATCAACATATCTGTCTTTCTGTTATCTGTTTCTCTATAATGTATCTATCTATCTATCTATCTATCTATCTATCTATCTATCTATCTATCATCTATCTATCTATCTATCTATATATGTATCTATCATGTATTATTACCTATTTTTTAAGGATTGTATTTTCTTAACTATAAGATACAACTGTCAGAAAGTAATTATCCTTTTGAGATCATTTATTAAAGGACAGTGGATTGATAGTATTAGAACTATTGATTCAGAGTATGTTGCAACAAGAAAGAATATGTAGGGGAATTTAAAATTTAAGGAAAAAAACCAATTGATAATTGGAGCCAGTGATAAAGAAACTTGGGCAAGGTCATTTCACAGAAAATAAGTTAACAATCACTAGGTCACTTACACTGAACAGATTACTGAAAACAAAAGGAAATGAAAAAGAATATTGGGGCAAATAGAAGCTCCACACTTCCCACTCCTTGTATTTGAGGCATTCATTACAATAGAGGCTTATCTTATCCATATCGTTGAGATTTTTGTGAATTCAGAAGCACAGGCTGATTTTGGAATAGTAGCTAAGGTTTCCTAAATTTGATATCCTAAAAATCACGATAGGTCAAACAAATATAATTTTTTGTGAAAAAAGATTTGTTATTTCAAATTTATTAACCAGTAAGATACATAAAATTAAATAATTTTCATAATACCCGTAAAGATGATATATAAGAAGTTAATTTATTATTACACCTGATAAATGTAAAATATTCATATTGAAGAAGAGAAATGAATATTAAAATAATATATGTTTTATATATAATGAGGAAAAGAGTATTTGATGCATAGAAAGATTATAAAGTGGCCAATTGTACTTGTAAAAGAATTGAGCAAAATATCTTCTTGCTTCTTGTCTTCCCCATTGCAGTAAGAGATTGAAGTACTAAATCTTAAATAGATGCACTTTCAGTACAATAAATAAACAAAAACATCATTGTCTGCTATAAATTTGCAGAATTTCATGCCAAAGCACTTTGTCCTGCTTCTTTAAATTATGTTGTATAAGCCCGAGTAAGAGTACTTTGATGACCAAAGTCATAGGGTTACAAGTGGAAGGATTAAGAATACCATCAACAGATTACAAATCTATTGGAGTAGTTAGGGATTATTATGCTGTTTCAATTTGGAAGTCATAGTAGAAAAGAAAATAAGGGCTGAGTAGTATTTTTTTAATTTATTAATTTTTGTGTATGCCACAAATATGACTATATAGCATAAAATTATATTTTCTAGCTTTAATCAATGATGGGGACTCACAACAAGATCCAGATGTAAAGCTGACAGTACAGGAAGAGCAGATAATTTCTGATAACTGTGGAAAATCACAGGATGAGGTACATAAGTATTAAGAGTTAAATTTGTCTTAAAGATTGTTTTCATTAACAAATGATAGGACACATAGGTTTTCATTTCTATCTCCTTATATAATCATTAGATCATAATTTAGTATTTAGTTTTGGCCTCTTTTACATAGCTGAGAAATGTGTATCTTTAAAAGGAACAGTAAAATAAGCTAAAACTTATCATTTGATGTTTAATTTTTTCTTATTTTTGTATTTATTTCTATAATAATAGCAATAAAGACTGGTTAAATTTAGTATATATGAATAGCAATTGTGATTATGGACATCTCCTTTTCTGAGTTAAATTCAAGCTAAAGAGTCATCATTCCTATTGTCACATAATTTGGGTTTTCATGTCATCTGTCAGTATTTATTACAAAGCTTGTAGTTTCAATTCTTAATTATGTTATCTAGTTGTCTCCAGTGCCTCTGTTATGGTAGAGAATTGAATATATAAACAACTCCATCTCCTATAGAGTCACATTCAGAATGAGAAATTTGTTATTCGAAAATCAAATTCCTTTCTTGTTTTTATTTCAAAACAATAATTAGAAAATATAATAATTTATACCCCAACTTTATTGGCATTAAACTATATCAGAACTAGACATGATATAGAATATATATATACATATTTATAAAAAAAATTTGTGGTGGAATGAGTGTAACGTTTTTGAATTTTGAAGTCAGTTCTTTATTTAAATGTACACAAAAGTCGGTATTTTATTTATAATTATATCTAATCTGTAATTCACTATCTACATAGAGTCTACGAGGATAAAAGATATTAATGATGAAAGATGTTTGATCATTTTTCTCAAATCTCTTAGTTTTTATTTCATGTTTCCTTTATTTTTAATGAGAGATTTTTGTGAAGTTTTCTGATAAATTACTTAAAACATTTTTATCTAGTTAGTTATTGATATTATTCTTTTATAGCTTATGTTTAAGCAACCTCAGCCTAGGGGCTCTGCGCATGTTTACTTTGCTAAATATGAAAGAGGACAAAACACACTAAAGGTGGAGAAGAAAGGTAAGAGCTTTGCATTATACAATGGAAGTCATTGGTCAAGTGCTTCACTGAAAAAGAAGGAACCAAGAAAATCAGTCATGAAACACTGATGAATTTAGGAGACATTAAGTGACAATAATTTGTACATCTCAAATCTAACAGAGATTCACTGGGTGGAAAGAAATAATAAAAATCTGACCATAAATAAAGGAAATATAAACAAAGAAAGTTTGGGTGTATCAGAATCTTATTCATTTTATGAGTGCTAAGAAGTAAAGAATAGTAGATTCATTGCAAATTATAACTAAGCCTATTTAGAAAAAAGGCTCAGAGTATTAAATATGTGGGGTGAGTATAAATCTACCTGCTAGTACAGCTATATATTTTAGTGCTACAGCCAAGTACCACCATGCTTTGTTGGCGATATGTTCCTCAATTATTGGGAAGATAAATTATATAAGAATCCCATACATAGCTACTCATTTACAATACTTTAACGTAAGTATTTATGTCTGCTTTGAATTTAGAAATATGGTAAAAATTTTATACCAGTGTAAAAGATTCTGAAACATTTCTTTAATCATATGAGTTCTTTTATTTTACTTTTGCTTTGATGATTAACATATTATTTCAGGGTCATATTTTCATTTCAAGATTTAAGACTAACTTTCCATCTATTAAGAATGTCATATCATGTATGCATATTTGTATTTATCTATCATATATATACATTGTTAATGTGTGTCTATAAAAATGTGATAGAACATGTAACAATATATAATTGTCTCTTTGGCTTTGTAGACTCTTCTGAAGAATATTCTCAGTGTAAGGTAATTATAGGTTATATTTATTCTGGATTGCTGACTTTATATATTTTATAAAATAATCTGTAAAGTATCGTATTTCAAAACTCACCCAGGCTACCACTGAGAAGAAAGCATCTGATTCAAATGAGAAGTCACCAATGAAGGACGTAAAATCTCCTTGTTCAGGTAAATTCTACAATAGCTTGTTATGATGCAAGTATTATCAATTTTTAAACTACTGATTTTTTTGTTTGGTTTATTTCTAAATTTTCATAAAATATGATACTCATAACAGAATTGTTTGTCAACTTCTATGTTCCCAACAGTTCTTTCTTTTTACTTTAATTTCAAAGTACACTTATTCAACATTTGTGATGACATAAAGTAGGAGACTTGGAATTAGGAAAATTTCAAATACAATTTCTAAAGTTGTGATATTAAAAAATCCTTTATCTCAGAACTCTAGTCATCATATATAAGAAATTTCTTTATCAAAAATTTTTCCATACAACATATTCTAATTACAATTTCTCCTTCTCCTCCTCCTATGTCTTACCCACTTCCCCATCTATTCTTGTTTATCTGTCTCTTGTTTGACTACTTCTAAAAAGTATCTAACAATAAAAAAATAAGATATAGTAAAGACAAACAAACCAGAATAGGAATAAACAAAGAAACAAAAAAAAATGAGCTGAAGAAAAAGCTTAAGAAACACATCTAGACACAGAAATCCCCCAAAACACAAAATGTATATGCAAATTATCTACAATTAAAAAAAAAAATGTCCTGACAAATCATTACGAGTCAAAGAACCTCCAAAAATGCCATTGAGTTTATTTTGAGATGGCCATCTACTGCTCAGCATGGTTTCTGATCTTAAGCATGAGAGACTCAATTAGGAAAAACCAGTTTCCATTTGCAAGTATTTATCAATTGAGAATAGCTTCTGGGTTAATATTTTGTGTTCACTTCCTCTTTCAGCACTGAAATGTCATCTGGCTAATACCAGTGGTGGTCCTGTGCATGGTACAACAGTCTTGAGTCCTTACATACATCAGTCTTGCTGTTTAGAAAACCTTTTTCCTTGGTGTACTCCATCCACAGTAGCTCTTACAATCTTTACACTACCTTTTCAACTGGAATCCCTCAACCTGAGGGGAGGGATAAGATGGAGATATCCCATTAAGAACTGGTGTTCAAAGGTCTCTAACTTTCTGTAGAGTGTCCAACTATGGGTCTATTTCCCCCCCCCCCATCTCCTACAGGAGGACGCTTCTCTGATGATGGCAAAGAGTTCTATTTAAAGTGATGCTTTTGAGACTTCTAACCACAACACAAACACTTCAACTTTTAGTACTCAGTTCATACACGTTCTCGTGTTAGAATCCCTAGCTTTTCTTAGAGTTTTCCTACAAAAATAGTCAGCCTAGTTTTAATTTCTCAGAAGCATAATATTTATTGTAACTTGTCCTGTAGACTTTACTACTGCTAGAATGAAATAATATGGACCAGGCGTTTGGTTGTGGTGGTAGATCACTAAAATTTTCTATACAGTAAAATTTAAAACATAGTGCGACTTTAAATTCCTTAGTACATTAAGTGCTTCCTATGTGTGATATAGTATCGATACTATTCTTCTAAGTGTTTAAAGTCATGAGATCAGGTCTGTAGCAGAAACACATATGATGTAATATAAAAACTGTTCTTTAAAAAACTATATAATAGTCTGATAAGTTGGTACCATATTGTAGAATGCTAATTATCTCTTAAATATTTACTGCAAATTTTACATCCAAATTAACAATTCATGTATCTTCCCATAACTGACTATGCTGTTGCTGTCATTGCCTCTCCTTCCTCTGTCTTCTTCTTCCTCTTTCTTCTCCTCCTGTGTTCTTTCTCTTTTTGGATGTGCTGGTAGTTTGTAGTAATTAGTTTGTTACTGATCCTGTGTCCTCACATATGTTAATACCTAAATACACCATTCAGTTAAATTAAACCTCAAAATATTTCTCTTGCTGAACTTGACTTATGCAAGAAATACAAAACTTATAAAGTTTCTGATGAATTTCAAAATATTAAAAGATGGAAGGAAAACATGTTCTACATAAGCAGAAGCATCTTAATCATTTTACTTCATTCATTCATATTATATTTGATACTAACAAGAAAATTAGTTCTCACATCTGTGTCCAGACTTATACTTACTGTACTCATTTAAGAACATTTTAGAATTTTTCACTGATAGATTTATGAACATTCTGAGGTACATATTTATTAAAATCAAAGACTAGAGTAATAGGGATACATACATTATTACTGGAAATATAAGTATGTGGAAACATGCATCAAAATTGTGGTACTCAGTGTCCTTCATTGCTCATGTCTCATTAAGGAGAGATTACACTGAATGCCAAAGGAGATTTTATATTTTATATTTCATATGAGACTGACAGCTTTCTTGTTGTATAATAAGATTTTGTTTTTAAAATGATGCGACATTCATTAAAATTCTGGGAAAAAAATCTCACATAGACTCACATATTCTTTAGTATCTAAATTATTTCCTGCATTAAGTATGCCGATACTTGCAGAGATGGCATGCTAGTAATTTCTATTTTCTGCACAAAATTCACTTTTTAGATGATGATCATGTTTCAGTCTTAAAGCCTTACATATGTGGCACATTTTTGGTTCTCATGTCTATGAGAAGTATTTACTAAACATTTAAAGTGTTCTAATTAGAGTGAGGATGAAATTGACATTTTTTCAAAAGAAACTACTTATACAATATTTCTATATGTGCTTATCCAAGAATTCAGAAAACTTGCATTTCAAAATTTGTCTATGTCTCAACACTGAGGTTGGTTAATGTAGTTTAAAGAAAAGTCTAAGTACCTGTAATATTCAGCAAATGTTATTGTGTAGGTCCATTACTGTAAGCTTTTTCCTTTTATCTTTTGAACTTGTGATATGATTGCATTGTTTTCTCCTCCCTCTGCTTCTGCTAAGTCCCTTTCTTATAACGTCAATATGATCCTGTGTGCTATGACATCAGCACAAATCCACTGTCTTAATGCCTCATTGGGACATGCACATTTTTTCTTTTTTCTTTTATTGCATTTGGTTTTACTTATTAGGCCATAAGCTTGCTTTGCAAATTTCAACTTTTAAGTCAATCTATGATTTTTTGTCAATTCATTATTTGTCTCATATTTTGATCCTATCCAAGCTAAAATGGAAGAAAGCAAAGCTCCACCAAAGTGTAAATATAAACTATCCTTAAAACTCAATGTGTAAAATTTGCTTTTCAATACTAATTCTATATGAAATTAGATGGATTTTATCATAGTAACATAACATTTATTACATGTGTTCTTAACATTTTAGATTCACCCAAAGAACATTCTGAATGGAAGGTAATAGTTTTTGCCAAGTATTATAACTTCATACTGTCTGATATGTGCAAGAGTTATTGAGCATCTTATTTCAAATCTATACAGCCTACCATGGAAAAAATGGAGTCTGTTCAAAAGGAAGCATCAGCTATGAAGTATTTTCAATTCAGAGAAGGTAAATACTGATATTACTTTCCCTGGAACATGTGCCTTACAATGTATGAATGGTCTCGCACTCTCATCTCTAAAACTTGGTAGACAAACAAGACAAGAGAATTTAAAGTAAATGATGTAAATAATTTCAGTATCATTTGGAACAAAGTTATTTAGTAGCTTAAGAAAATAATTCTGCAGTTGAAAGATAAATCTTAACTGTTTTGAACGTATGCCTCTTATAATCACATCCAATATTGGGAAGTGTAGGTGGAGCTACTAGACTAAAAAGACTCTAAAAACGGGCAAAACACAACAAAATGCAAAAAAAAAAAAAAAAAAAAAAACCCACAAAAGACAGCTATGCTACTCTAAAAAAAGGTACCGAGCCACAAGGCTAAACAAAATAAAAAAATTAACAAGTTATATGCCTACGCCTTAGGCCGATCAGCCTAAAATTATTATAAACATCTGTGTGTCTCTACGGGTCTATGAGTCTGCCGGCCTAAACCTTGAGGCTAGGTCCAAAAGTCTGGGCCAGAAGCCTCTTATTACAGAGATCTATATTTTTAATTAAGTGCCTGAGAATAATTATGGAAGACTATGGTTTTTACCGAGTGTTTGTTTTGATGCTACATGCATGTAAGCTAAAATCATTGGAAGCAAGGTAACAGGTGTTTAACATGGGATTTCTAATGATCCTGGAGTGAGCAAAAATGCTTGTGTACTTACAATGCAAGTGCGCTTTGTAATTCAACTTCTAAACATTAATTTATTGGTAGAGGATGAACAGACATGCATGAAACATTGGGATAAATAACCAAACAAAATTAAAAAATGAGTAAATTAATACATAAAAAAGCAGATGAATAGTCTAAATGGGGAGTGAATAAACAACATATTTGTATTATTATATGGACTTTTATTTAGAGCATGCCATAACTAGTTTAGGATATAATAGGACATTTTTTTGTGTAGTAAACTTCTAATTATGCAAACTAAGAAAAAATTTTATGACATTTATAGCTCCTGTGACAGACAAGCTTCCATTATTAACAAAAAGCACTGTATTCACAAGTGTATAAATAAAAAACATTATAAGATGCTGATATTCAACACACTTTTAAAATTTGCTTTTAGATTGTAATTTATTCTTGTACATTTTGGGAGGTAAAAAATAGAATGAGTCCTCCATGTAATTCACATTTATTTCTGAAGATGTGTTTATCTATATTTATGATATATATTTATGATGGGCATAAATATTAGAAAAATAATAATGTCTTGGACAAGGAATCCTTTATGACTTAACTCATAAGTAAAAAATTTTGTATTATGCATATTTTGTCCATATATTGCAAATATTGATTAGAAAATTAAGATTAATTGAATTTTAATGTGCATAAACAAAATTTTAATTTTCCTAGCAACTAATGTTTAAATTAATTCTATTTTTGCAAAGAATACTTTTCATAAATGCTATTTCTGGTTTATTATGATTATATAAATATTAATTTATTTAATAGAAGCAGATTTAAAAATAAAAACAGAGGAAGAATTTGATGGTGATGTTTCAAGTCAATCATCTGTAAGTAATGTTGAATTTTAATGTCTATTTTAATGTCTTTTGCAAAGAATGCTCCACAGGCTAAATGACATAGTCTTCTAGATATAAATCCGAAATAAATAGTCCAAATTTAAATTTTAATTTTGAAATATGTAACCAGCTGGAATCTTTGCATTCTCTTATATATATATATATATATATATATATATATATATATATATATATATATATATATATTAGTACATACTATAGTTTTTTGCAAATTTTATTAAATAAAAATTATTTACTTTTATGCAAAGTGTTAGAGAAATTGTGTTTTTATTTCCAAACACTTGGAAACACTGACAATGTGCTGATCTCCCCATCATAATATTCTAGACAATAGTCTCAATACTCATCTTTTCTTTAAAATGCTTTAAGATTTATTTGAGACAAAGTGTTTTATTATGTGAAAGGAACATAACAGCTAATTACTGGTTAAAGAGTAACTGTGAATTCACTTGACACTCAGGGCACTCTACATACCACAGCTCACCACTAGTTCCATTAGAACTACATTACCCAACGTAATATCCATGAATTATCGGGAACACAGACAAATATTCAGTGTCTCTGATTTACCAACTGAATTTTTCGTTTGATAATGTTTTCATTGCATATGTGTATTATTGGTAGGTTGATATTTTTAATTAATTTTTAAAGTGTCCTTTTACTTGTTACTTCCTTGCCTCAGGGCCAATCATTATCAAAAAGAATAAATATCCTGGGGCTTTGAAGATATGCTTAATTGAGCTTTCAGGCATTGTCTATTGATATCTAATAGGGACATGGAGAATTAACCTCTTCTTTTGTCACCCAAAGTGCCAGCTTCTTTTTAAACTATATTAGTAATTATTATTAGTCAATATAAAAAGACTTATGAGTTAACATTAATATAAAAAATAAATATGACAGCACACAGAAGTTAAAATATGAGTCTTAAACTCTATATTTAGATGAGCTTTTTCTGAATGTAAAAAGCACCAGAAAGGAGTCAGCATTGTGGGGGAAAAGAATTGTATAGTCAGTAAAAAGTAGGGAACCTTATCAGTTAGTCATCTAAGTCTGTACAATGCAATGTGGACAAGTGAGCAGGAATTCATATAACTAAACTCCTACAGTTTTATTTTTATGTTTTTCCCTTTTTTCTTTATTGTTCTCTCATATATTTTTTTCTGACAACAGTTTCCTATCCCTCTTATCCTCCCACTTCCTCTCCCACCTTCTCCGCCTCTCTCTCTCTCTCTCTCTCTCTCTCTCTCTCTCTCTCTCTCTCTCTCTCTCTCTCTCTCTCTCTGTGTGTGTGTGTGTGTGTGTGTATGTGTGGTCCTCCTTCCTTACCTTTCAGAAAAGAGCAGGCCTTCCACAGATTAAAACCAAACATGACATGACAAGTTATAATAAGACTACCTACATGCCCTCATATCAAGGCTGGAAGGGGTACCCACTAGAAGGAAACTGGTCCCCAAAACAGGTAAAAGAATCAGATACCACCTCCACCTGCAGTTAGGAATCTCACAAGAACATCAAGCTACACAGCCATAACATATATGTAGAAAACTAAGGTCAGACCCAAACAAGTTCCATGATTGCAGCTTCAATCTCTGGAAGTCCCTATGAGTCTTGCTTAGTTCATTCTGTGGGCCATTTTCTTGCGTTCTTGACTACTCTGGCTCCTGTAATCCTTCCTCCTCTCTACGAGAGAGGAAAATGTGATAATAAACATCTGGATAAATTCACACACACACACACACACACACAAATACCTTCTGCCTCCTTTCTAATTATGACCTGTGCTTATTTTTGATATTATAATTTGAATAGGCAATACTTCCATAAAATAATTTCTATGTTATTATATAAACCAAACTGACACAAGTTATTTTATTATTTCATTCAGTTTTATTCTTAGCACAATTTTGTGGAAAATATTTTAAATTTTAAACCAAATTAATATCTTATTTATTCTGCTTATAGTCTATGAAAACTGTTTCAGCATGTGTCTTTAAAATATGGTAAAATAGTACATTTGAAGATATGCTCATAATATACTGAAAATGGCACAGACCATAAATTATCTAAATAACATGCATTTGTTATTGTGGAAAATGCCATTTTCAAATATCTCAGTAGTTTTAATGTTAATATTGCATAAAAGCTCTAAATTTGTTTCAATGTTATTTCTGACTTTTCTCCTTTTAAAATTTTAAATTTCTTTTTACAAAAATTGTCAGTGCCAATTGATGAGTCACTAGGCTCCCTAGTGACAGGCACTCTGCTGAAGATTTAGAAAAAGATAGGAAAGAAAACCAGGAGAGACCCCATGATTGTTAACCACAAGATCCTGAGTTTATTTCTGAAACAGCTTATATACATTTTTCAAGCCAGGATTCAAACAAAGCATAGTACAAGATATTCAAACACTATCTTGAGGAAACCTTCTGCTGTCCTAGTGCCTGGCTTGAAACACATCATGTACGCCCTGCTTGCTTGGGTCTTAAGATATTGAATTCTTTCCCAGCGTGTTATCACACTAATGCCATGGTCATCAAGGCTAAAGCAAAAAACTGGCTGAACTCAGTAGAACTTCAGAATAGCTGAGTCATCGTGAAAAGAAATTGAAAACTTGATAGATCTATTTTAATATTTGTTTTATCAGGATACCTTTATACATATTCAACCGAGACATATCCCTCAGTTATCATTTGGATTAACTCCAACATCCACAAATATTCTTAATGGAGGAAAAGGTAAGAATTATGTCATCAGTATGCCACTATAAGGAATTATTAATATCAGGATCAGCATGTATTTTACTAGCTAAAAACCTATAAAGTAAGTATGTAGTAAGAAATAAGAAGCACTAGATTGTAATAAGTTAAAAGTATCATGAAGCTTCAGTAAGATTTTAAATTGGGCATATCAAGAGCTGAATTACAGGGCTTGACTCAGTACCTAAGAATACATACTATATTTCCAAAGAACATGAATTTGATTCCCAGAACCCAAATCAGGAGGATAACAATCACACATTACTCAGCTCTAGAAGGCTCCAACTCCTCTGCTTCTTTAAGCATTTGTGCTGAGGACCAAAGATACCCTCACACAGACGTGCACAAATACATTTTAAAGTAACTTCTTATTATAAAAGAAAGATCTGAATTATAAGTATATTTTAGTATTCTTTATCTGAGGAATTTCAAACAATAAGAATTTGGAAAAACAGTAGGAAAATAGTATAGTATATAATAATAATATAAATATTTTATAAATAATATAAAATAAATATTAAAGTACTAGATAAAATGGGTATATAGAAAGGGAATTGGGGCAATGTATATTGTGAAGAGTATACAAAACTTTTTTAGAAAATTAAGTGAGGAGTTAGACTTGTGGGAGAATATGTCATGAACTGGTGATATGGAAATTTGACTGAGGAAAAATAGAGGGTACTGTTCTTCCTTTATCACCATGGAAAGGTATGAAAGACAGAAGAACTGAGTCATAATGAAACCTCTTTTAATGTACACTAAAAATACTACAAACATCTGTGTCACCCAAAATATACATGGAGTTTCAAAGCCAAAAGTTTTTACTTCTCTGACTCTGTGACACAGGCCAAAATATCAATGACAGGCAGAGTCAACACAGGATTAGGAAATCTTCAGCAGATTATCCATCTAAGTGGTAATCATTGCCTCAGGCTTTTTAGGCTGTGATATTGGAACACTGAGAGAACCCTATGAGCTTGACACCACAATGTAAAATTCTGTACAACAGAATGTGCATAGAGACTGTAGCTGAACTAAGACTTCTCAAATATTCATGGATAGTTTAATAAGGACCATTGCTAAAATTTAATATCTGATTTAACAGCCTTGGACGTCTACATGTATAAGCCTTGTTCAGGTGATGCAGATGTGTCTGGTGGTTTAAGCAAATTAAAGGGGACATAGCATGAAGCTGTAGGATATCAGAAGCTTTCATTAGATGTGGCCCTGAGCCCAAAGGTAGTAGAGGAGGAGAATTCTAATCATTGGTACTTGTGAAAACTCAAGCTATTGTGATCTTACTTCAGCTAAAATCAAAAATATTTTGTGTTTAGGTTTCCTTTCCTCTGAAGATTGCTTACTACAAAATTAATCTAGAAAGTAGAAAGAAATGCATTCAGTCCACATTTTTTGTGAGACTGATTTACTCCTTTCATTTCATTTCATCAGTGCCGCATGTTTGCAAAGTTATCATGCAACATGGAAACCTTTACAATATGTTGGTATGAATATCTCTGAAGTGTTTGATTAAAGACACTATATGATATAGCATTCTACTTCAGTTTGGAAAGTTAGAGTAACACTATAGGTAGCTGATTTCAACTTGCACTCACTCTAAGATGGATTTTCTTACTGTAATTACAAACTTCATAGTGGTATGTATGACTGTTGCGTTTAGTTATTATTTGGGTTATGATCATGCCTTGCAATTCTTCATTCAATTAAATATTAGACTTTTTGTTTTACCAGCCTATATCCTATATTTGAGAATGTAAACATTAAACATGCAAAGAAAAAATCCATCAAAATACCAAATATTCTTAAACATTCCAAATCTGTATGAAATCCAAATTTATTTAAGCATTTTTACATAAAATTGATTATATCATTTTAGGTTTTCAAAAGAAATTTCCTGAATGGAAGGTAATAATTTTGTGTTCCTAAAATATTATATTCATAAACCATAGTTTGTAGAAAACTTACTAAATATATATTTTAAAACCCATTCAGCCTCCCATGGAAATTAAAGATCTTGACCCACCAGAGACATCAGCAGTGATGCATGGACAAGGATTCCTCAGAGGTAAACTTTAAAACTTCTAATCTACTACAGCGTAGTCTATTTTCAAACATGAAATTCTTACAATCTTCTCATCTCCAAACTTCTGTTTCTAACTGCTTAAATAAAAGATTTGAGGAGAATGACCAAAATAGTATTCTAACATCATTTCTAAACAAGTTATTGAATTATAATTCAGCTATATTTATTTCATGTGTCTAGAGGCTCATTCTGCCCATTTGGAAGCCTGTTTTTCTACCTGCATGTACCATGAAAACATTATATGTTTACAGAGATTAAAAATACATACTCTAGGATGGGAGAGGTGGTTCAGGGACCAAAATCATTTATTGCTTTTTCACAGGACCCAGGTCAATTCCCAGCACTGACATGATGAATCACACTTGTCTTTAACTCCAATTTAATCCCCTTATACCCTTCCTGACCCCTGCAGTCACCAGGCAGGCACACAGTACATATATGTATAAGTAAGCAAAACATTCATACACATAAAATACATACATATAAAAAACATACTATATTCTTGAATTGTCTATCATATAAATCTATGTTGAGACAAGGAATTCATTCTTGGTCTAGAATTTTGAGGCATCAAAAAAATGTGTATTTAGAGACATATGTGCTTTAATGTTACTTGGAAATAAACCCAGTGAGATAACTCCAGGTGATATGTCTTCTAATTTGAGGTCTACTCATTTCAATGCCCCTTGTCATTCATTTGTCTCTGATATTTAATAGGAATTCATATAATAAAAATGTATGAGCTATATTCCCCTGCCTTCTCAGGGGATATTTTGGATATTTTCTGGAACATTTATCAGCTGCACTAAATCCATATTTCTGTGTTTATTCAGTTAATAGATTTTTGTTTAGAAGTATCATAAATTGTACTTGTCGTTTTCTTTGTATTTATTGGCATGTGTTTGGCATTGTCATTTGATGCTTTTATGTGCAATTTATATCCTCAACCAGCAAACTCAACTCTCTTTAAAATGAATAAATAAAAACTTACTTTCTATAACAACTAATTTATCAACTTCTTTTTGTATGATTTTAAGTATCATTTTAACTACATAAGTATTAATTTTTTGAAATAGATGCAGACTTAAAGTTGGAAACAGAGAGTGAGGACTATACCGAGATCAGTGAAAACACTCAATCTTCCGTATGTAATAATTTATTTCACCCACTAGTGTGTTGTTCTTTAAACAGTGTACAGTTGACTAAGTAAAATCTTGGCATGCCTTCATAGCAAGAAGTCCAATGTCTAAAATTAGTTTATAATGTTTCTTATTTTTAAGATTATAATATTAATTCATCATCTCTCCCTGTTTTATCTATCCAAATGAGTTGATGTGCTATGCTTTAATAACCAAGGAATCAGATACATGTTTTAAATACTACACATGAATAATAGAGAAGTTGTGACAGCATTGAACATTGAGAAATTTTATTAATGTGGAGATAAATAAGAAAGAGTCAGCCATGGAAATCCAAACAGTGGCATTTTGGATGGGGGGTGTGTGTCTTTTTTTTTTTTAACCACCTATGTCTTTGGAATCACAGGTGAGTGGGAAATAGGAATAAGCCCTACACTTATTATTATTATTATTATTATTATTATTATTATTATTATTATTATTAGCCATAGAGGAAAACATGTGAATAAATGGATGGCACAATTCTACCATGTGTGTGATCTTTGATCCCTTTTTGTTAAGGCTGGGATTACCTCACTTTCCCACTTCTGTTTTCTTCCTCTTGCCCCTTCTATATAGTCTCTCGTATCCTCAACCTCTTTTTTGTTTATTACTGTTACATACATATTTATTTGTATGTATATGTCTTCACAAATAGAGAAGTGTAACCTGCTGAGTGTGTTTATGTTGGTGTGTATTTGGTTTCAGAGCTGGCCTCTTTGTATTTATTAATCAACACCAGGGTTCATCCCTGTGAGAAGTTAACTAAACTGTTACTTGCCTACAGTTCTTTGTCTAGTGGTAGGACACACTGAAAACCCCACTTTCACAATAACATGTCTA
Source organism: Phyllotis vaccarum (assembly GCA_033318265.1). Taxonomy (NCBI): domain Eukaryota; kingdom Metazoa; phylum Chordata; class Mammalia; order Rodentia; family Cricetidae; genus Phyllotis; species Phyllotis vaccarum. Next base: position 139,743,934 of record JARWLC010000001.1, on the reverse strand, counting down.
TTGCTAGTGTTAACCAAGCCCTGTTGGTGCAACCATTTCTAAAAGAGACTGTTTACCAGAGGATTTCCTGGTATTAAGGCTTTGACAATCTTTTTACCCTTTCTTCTGTGACATTTCCTGAGCTATAGATTCCAGAGCTGTGATGTAATGAATCTACTAGTGTGGGGCTTCGCATGATCCACTGATCTCAACAAAGTTTTATAAACATTCTTTTAGAATAATACATTTCTTTATTTTAGGAAAAGTAATTAGAAATATCAATTAAACTTGCTATTGGTATTGATTTTTACCAGAATACCAATACGTGTCTTCAGTCGAAGTGTGTTCCTCATTTATCAGGTGGTTTCATTTCAAGATCCATGAATCTTCTAATTGAAGAAGGAAAAGGTTTGAATTACACATAAGTAAATAAATTGAAATTTTTATTAAAACAGGATTAAATATTTTATACTAGAAATGTATATTATTATTAAGACTATTTCAATGAAAAAATATAAAGGTTGGTAATAAGTTATGTACCTTATGAAGTTTCAATAGTATTTTAAGTAGAGTGTCAAGAGGAGAGCTGAATTATAAGAACAATATAAATTATCCCTTATTGAGGAGTTTCAAGAAACAAAATTTGGAAAGAAGTTGAGTATGAAGGTCCATTTATTAATAGTTAACTTAGTGTCTGTGCTCCTAGTTATCTCCTGTGCTAATGTGGTCATTAGCCTATTTCCCACCTTCTCTTTTCTCAGGTTCAGTTTATCTGGTTTTATGTTGAGGTTTTTGATCCACTTGGATTTGAGTTTTATACAGACTGTTATATATTTATCTATTTGCATTCTATTTGTGGACATTCAATTATAACAGCACCATTTGTTCAAGATGCTTTCCTTTTTCTATGGTATACTTTTGGCATCTTTATCAAAAATCAGGTATGCATAGGTGTGTGATTTTACATCTAGGTTCTGATTTGATTCGATTGACTCAACTGTCGGTTTTTAAGCCAGTACCATGATGGTTTTATTACTATCACTCTGAAGTAGCACTTGAAATCACTGATGGTTGATACATATGCAAGTATTTCTCTTGCAAATGGTGATTTTAGCCATCCTGGTTTTTTTTTTTTTTTTTTTTTTTTTTTTTTTTTTTTTTTTTTTTTTTTTTTTTTTTTTACTAATGAAGTCAGGTATTGCTCTTTAAAGGTCTGTAAAAATTATAATGAGGTGGTAAGGATCAAGCAGTGGAATGGGTCTTAGAGACCAGAATTTAGGGGATGGCAGCTCTCCGGTTGGCAGGTAAATCATTCACCTGCTTGTTGATTTGTCTCACATATTCTCCATCTACCCTTCTGCTACTGGAATATAAACTGATTTACCACCTTAGTTAGTGTGACTACTAGAGCAATAAAGCTGAATGTGCTAAAATCACAGTGTATACACTTGATGCCCTTGTCATTGTCCATTTTTAGACTTTCTTATACAATATGATATTATTACCCTTCTCTCCATTCTGTCTTATCTTCTCCCATATTCTAAATGGATTTTCTTCCCATTTAACATTTTGTCAGTCTTGTTACTGAATTTTGACCTCTGCTTCTACTGTACTTCATAAATTCTCATATTTTTAGTGAAAACCTTCATTTAGACTCAGAAACCTTCCATGTCAGGTGTTCTTATACCTACTAAATTCAGAAACCTAAACCTTGTACATAAATAGTGATTGAAATCTAGAAGTAATGAATTAAAGACAGATGAGCAGCATGTGGAGCCTCGAGGGGTGGGAACAGACTGTGTTCCTGTGCATTGGCTGGCACCTTGAAGCCCATTCCCTGCAGTGGAACACCTAAGTCAGTCTTGACTTTGGGATGAAGAACTTGGACTTGCCTGGAGTGAATGTACCATGCTGAGCTGGCCCACCTTGGGACTTCTTGCCCTTTTCAGGGAGGGGATAGGTGGATGGGGAAGGGCTAGTCTGAAGGTAGACTGGGAGAGATAGATTGGGAGGAAGGAAGGGAGGGGGAACAGGGGATACATAGATAAAAATGATATCCTTCATTAAAGAAATGAAATAAAAAGAGAATGAAAAGCAAGGTGGAGGGGGAGACAGATTACAGATTACACAAGATGTAAAATGTCTCTTCAATCTGTAATACAATGATTAAATCTATGACTAGATACTTTATCTTTCTAGTTGTAAGGAAATGGAGAAAATGGAAACAGAGTTCCAAGGTAAAATGTCAAAAGAAAGACTCGTTTTTATCGGGAAAAAGGGGAGAATCAAGGAAGATATGTTATATAATACTGATTAGTCAGAGAAAATCCATATTTCAGGAGCTCACAAGAAACTATCATGTAGAAATTATAGTGTCCAGTGAAATATAAATAGTTCACATAGGTTGAACTAAGGAAAGACAGTTTTTCTTCTGAAGAAAGTTAATGTTAGAGATGTACAAACACAATGTTTTAAAAGATGCATTTGTTTATGTTGGGGGCTTAGATATTTGGGCAAGTTTGGTAATGTTTATGTGTGAACAGGAAAGCTTTGATAATATAAATAATAACCTGAATTTCTTTGTAACTGAGTTTTGTATGTCTGTAAATATCCATTGGAAAAATAAACTTAGATAAACTTAAATAGAGAAAATAAAAATTTAATTATCATAAGAATTACTTTTAAAAAAACACTTATTCTTTTCTTGTATATCCCAACCTACTTTTTAAAAACTTTTTGCTGTATTCAAGATTTCTACTTTAGACATTTATTTGTACTTTATTTGAATTATGTAAATAATTATTTATTTCACCAGAAACAATTTTACATTTGAAGATGGAAAATCCGAAAAATCTTGAAGACAATGAAAATATTAACTCACCTGTATGTAATGTTAAATTTTAATTTCTACCTTGTTTTATACTTTGATATTTCTTTTGTAGCACAGACTAAATTAAATCCTGAAAAATGGGTAGTACAAAGCTTAAAGTTTAATTTTAAAACATTTAATTAGTAAGAAGCTTTGCGTTTTTCTTGACTCTATATTAGCACATGCTTAAAATTACTCTGTAAAATGCTAATACCAATTTTATTAATGTTTTATAAGGAATTATATTCTTACTTTATAAAAATATAAGAGAAAAGCTGTTTACCTGTGCCAACACTAGAAAATCTGAACAATATTGCACTGACCCTTCTGTTGCTATGTCCCAAACAATGACATCATAACAGGTTTTTGGTACACTAAAGTAATCCAGCCAATATAATCAAAGTATTATCCAAAGAAGTTGGCTAACATAATTTTGACTATTTTGAAACTGCAATGTGACAAGTGGTAAGAGAATGGATAAAGCAAGTGAGCTGTGTGCTGCAATTTAACAAAAGAACCAAAGAACCAGACAAAGGATACTGAAGAGATAACACTATTGAACACGAAGAAAGTTGTCTATTATATTGGGATTGGGAGGGATAGTGCAACTCTGTATACGTGGAAACTGTTTCTGAATGTGACACTGAAGCTACCAAATGAACAAAAGAGAGTCAGCCTTAGAGACAAAACAGTGACATCAAATTTGGCAATTAATAATCTCTGTATGATTTTATTCTTATGAGGAGAGAAAAATGAACAAATAAACACTGGACTCAATTCAGACACATTCCATGACACATTTTTCTAATTCATTTATGGATATTTATTCTATTAGTTTTTTCTCTAGTCTGAAATTTCTATACAATGAAATAAACAAAAATCATAATATTTTCCTTATTATTTAATCATTTATTTCAATCAACTTCATGTTCTGAAGATATTTTCCTAAATGTATTAGGCACTTTAAACCAAGTAAGACACCTCCCTCTTTCTCTTGTTATTCCTATGGCATGCGGTAATGTCCATTTTAGTGTGTGTTATTAAAAATGTCAACAGCTCATAATATAGATCAGTACCTAAAACCCTTTAGAGAATGACAGATCACAAAATGTCCAAATGAGATTATTTTCATATTGAGAAAAATAATTTTTACTTTTTTATAATGAGAATACACATTGTATTGTTCCTATTAAAGCCATATGAAAAATAAATACATTCTGATTTTCTGCCTAAATAATATTTTAAACTTCACTTTTATAAAAGAAACCACACTTATAAAAGTTGGGTAATGGATGTTGAACTTATTTTTCATGCTAATACATTCTGTCCTTTCCTCTGCCAATCTTTGAATCCCCCTTTTTTATTAAGAGAGTGTATCACTTATATTTTCTGATTATGTATTATTGTTCACATCAAAAAATCCCAAATTAGAGAAATCATATAGTATTTGTCTTTCTCAGTGTTGCTTAATTTTCTAGAAATGATTATCTACAGCTCGTTATTCTTTCTGTAAATGATATAGTAGCTTGTTGTATAATTGAAGATTTTCATTGTCTTTAAATCACAAAGTATGTATAGATATGTGTTTAAATCACATAGTATTCATAAAGCATGTTTCTTTTTTTACTAAAACACTTTTCCAGTGAGCATAATATTTAATAATGCAGCATATCCAGTTAAGTTAATATGTTCAAATATAATTTTTTACTTTCAAATATGGAATATAATTATTATGGCATACATATTGTGATGTTAAACTGTAGCAATTCTAGTTGGTCTTAATAAAAATCTGGAGCCAGATATTGGAGTAAATGCTGAGAAATAAGTGAGATAAAGAAGCCAGGAACTAGAGAGACTTCTCACCTCCAACAAATTCTCAGGCTTAAAGGATTTAGCTCCTGTGTCCTCCCTTCCTATATTCCTCTCTCTACCTCAACCATATCACTTCCTGTCTCAACCTGCCTAGTACTTGTATTAAAGGCATATGTGTCTTCCAAGTACTAGGAACAGAGGCATGAGATCCTAAGTGCTAGGATTAAAGGTGTGCACCACCACTGCTTGGCCTCTATGGCTGACTAGTGGCTAGCTCTGCCCCTCTCATCTTCAGGCAAGCTTTATTTGTTAGAGCATACACAAGATATCAGTACATTAAACTTTGTTGAGATAAGCATATTGTCTAATATTCTGTCTGTCAATACGTGCTCACCAGCTTTCCATGGTGGGTTAAATAGTCTATACCAATAATGTTAAATATAAATTTGTTTTAGGAAGCATGCCTTATAATTAATTCATTCATTTAAAATGTTTTTAATATCAAGAATATTTGCTAAATTTATTTTAAAAGCCTATATTTAAGTGTGTGTGTGTGTTGTGTGTGTGTTTTTGTATGTGGGGATGTGCACATGCATGTGGGTGTTCACAGAGGCCAGATATATTGAATCTCACTGTAACTTTAAATATAAGTGGTTGTGTTTTCCCAAATTTTTTTCCTGTAAAAGAACAAAAAATATTCTTAATTATTAAGTTAATTCTCAGCCATAAGTTACGTGCTATTATAAGAGGTTCATTAATTTTTCATTGTAAATAAAAATTCTCAGTTCTCACCATTAATAATTTGCTTTACTAGGATAGCGTTGTGCATATTCTGCCAAGGTATAGTCCTCACTTATCAACAGGAGTAAGTCCAAGACCTATGAATATTCCCAATGAAGAAGGAAAAGGTAAGGAGTATATAACAAGGAATATTTATTAAAATAAGCACAAGCAGAATATTTACTAGACAAATTAATTGCCTATCAAAAATGTAGAAGAAATAGGATTCACTAGACTACAATAAGAAGTAAGATGCATTAAGGTATAGTGAGCCTGTATCTCAAGAATTTTCAATAATATATTAATTTGACAGTGTCGAGGTTTGGGCAAGACGAGGGTCAAGCAATCTTTGTACTAAAATTTTCAAGGAACAATGATTTGGAAAGCAGATGAAGAACGAAGATACAGGTGGTAGATGGAATTGGTAAAAAAAGAAAAAAAGGAAAGAACTGGGCTGTGTGTTCATTCATGACTGATAACTTCTTTAGGCAAATAAAGTGTTAGACATTCAGAAGACAGTCCGGTGAGTTTTGCAGAAAAATGACTGAGAATAAGAAGAAAGGATGCCTTAGTTCTTATCTTCACCTGTTGAAACATGTGAATGACTGAAGAAACTAAGAATGTTTAAGTTGTAGCTGTAAATATCTGTCAGCAATACCTGTCATGATTTAATGCTGTGTAGGAGTTGCTCTTCCGCTGGTTATCATACAGGCCAATGTTATGTTAAGGATTAACAATAAGTGCCCATGAAACTAATCAATCGGTAACCGGTCTATATGGTAACCTTGACTTGTTAGGCAATTTATAACTTGGTCACTATGAGAAAACTATTTGCCGAATATGTGATGTAAAATTCTGTGTAAATAATATAGATGAAAACTCCAATCTGAGCAGGGCATAACAAAATTCCAACAAAAGCTTATTGGGGACTATGATCAAATTTTAGTTGTAATTCAACAACTTTGAGGTCTGCATTTATAAGAATTCAGGCAATGCAGATGCTGTCAGTGCTACAATCAAACACAAAAGCCTTTCAGTCAAGAGTTTAATATCAAATGTTCATACTCATTAAATGTGACTCTGTGTCCTAAATTTTTATTATTTGTAAAATCTCAGATTATGTTTAATTTTAATGTTCTTATTTCAGTATTGTAAATTTATTTTGCAGTTTCCATGTACCACATACTTTCTGGAAAATGCTAACCAGATATTTACACTTATAAATTAGAGACAAACTAATAGATTCCTCACATTATTGAGCCCATTTTTGTACAAGAGAATATTCTATTCTTTATGCATTATGTGAATCTCCAAGCTGATAGCTTCAAAATCTTTACTGAAAAAAAATGAACTATGTTCTTCATTTTAGATATTGTCAGTGCCTTAATCTTGCCTAATTACAATATAATGTGAAAACTCTAAAATGTTTATGAGTCTATTGGTGTGGTGGTCCCCCAGGTGGGTTTAATTAAAGACATGTGGTGTAGCATTTGACTATCAGCTTGGGAACTTGCAACAGTATCCAAGTACCTGATGTCAATCTGTACTCAGAGGTGGGTTGCCCACATTCAGTTACAGAAATCACTGAAGTACATGTGTGTTTTCCTGAGGTGTGTTAATTTTAGAAATCATAGTCATACTCTGAAAAAGACTTAAGTATTTGTTTTTTTCAAGAGTCTGCTTTTTATATGTGAGACCTAGGAAGACTAAAGTGTAATAAATGAAAAACTACTCAAATACAAATTTTGCTTAACTGCTTTTAAATTTAATTATGATAATTATTTTTAAGGCTACTTCTGCAAGATATTATGGCAGATATAAGCATATTTACAAATAGTTTATTGTGTCATTTTAGGATTTCAGAAGAAATATCCTGAATGGAAGGTAATAATTTTATTTTATATCCTGGACTATTATTAAGTTCATAAGGAATGCCATTTAAGAAAGTAATAAAATAATTTTTTCAAAACCCATCCAAGGTTCCCATTGACTTGAAAGATTCTAACTCAATAGAAGTTTTATCGAAGGCTCATGGAGAAGAACTCCCAGCAGGTAAATTGTGCAATAATGTATTCTTTGAAGCAACTACTTACAAACATGGGAGATATCCACTGTTATACATCCCTAAAATTTTGTTTCCAAAACCATGTGTACATATTTGTTACAAATGATTGATTTTTTTGTTGTTGTAAATGACCATCATAATTTAAAGAACTTTTAAAGAAATATATGCGATTTAATATATAATGAAATATTTTAAAATTGAAGTTATAAGATAATGTAGTAAAACTCAGGTACCACCTTGTAGAGCAACACATGCTTTTGTAGGGCAAGAAGGGTATAATAAATGAGGCCTTCAAGTGTTACATTGAATTGCAGGATAAAAAGCATTGCTCAGAACACTGTATAAATCATTTCCTGTCATGTTGTATGGGATTAGTGTATGGAGTATAACTTCTGAAAGATGTTGAGCCAAGGAAAAATTTAGGTTTTGATCCAATAAAAACTATTCTTATGATGTACAAATTTTCTCTGAGTCCTTTATATTTTGCAATTATGTCTCTGAACACATGTTACTTATACTGGTAACAAGTGTGAGTAAGTAGATGAACATTTGAAAGATGTTATGTCTTGGCATGGAAAGTTTTACGATGTCATTCATGTATGCAAATTCTTGTTAACTGTATATACATCAGTAAATATGAAATTGGACATTAAGCTTAAATAAAATGAGAAAATATAAACTAATTTTCATAATACATAATTTGAAAAATTTTACTACATATTCGTAAATATTTCTACTTAATAAATGAAGTTTTTGCTTGTTATAACTATATAAATATTTACTTCAACAGAAGCATACTTACAAATGACAACAGAGGAAAATCTTGACGGCAATGAAAACATTCAATTATCTGTATGTTATTTCAATTTAAATTTCTACTTTGATATTTTCTTTTTAGACAGTGACCACAGACTAAATGAAATGTTCTAGATATGCATTTAGAATCAACATTCCAATGTTTAGAATTAATTTTAAGATATCTAACTACTTAGGATATTTGAACTTTCTTAAAATGTAAATTATCCCAGAGTTAAAACTCTCATTTTTTTCTTACCATCCATCATAATTTCCTTTAAGTATGTTTTAGTATAAACACATAAAAGATGCTCATTATTTCTGAGCACTTGATAGCAAAACCAGCGGTTTATTGGTCTTCTTGTTGTGTTATAAAACTACAACTTTCAAGCTTATTTTTTTTCCAAGTAAGTCAGCTGACATCCTGAAAAAAATTATCCTAGCAATATCAATTAATAACAGGATCTATTGTGTCTCAGCCTAGTGCAGACGCATGATGATGTTATTGGACACTAATTTGGGTGTGTACTTTTCAGACACTGGTTAGCTGAATAGATTAAGAAAAAAGAATTCTCTCTATCATTGTCAAATATAAATCTTTAAATGGCTTTAAGTTACTATAGAAGACATATAGTGGTGCTCTAACAATGATAAAATAAATTACCCCACCAAAGTCCTGACTATGAATTTATTTTTTGCTGCCTTCCATGTTGGGTTTAAATTATGTTTTAAAAATGAAGTTTAAAATGACCTAGAAAGTGTATGTGATACGCTGATTGCAAATTTATGAGGAAAATTTTGAATATATGTTTCTTTTTAATTTCAAGAATAATTATCTTTAGAAAAGGAAATTGTTTTATTTACTAGCAAAGTGATTGGAATTATTACTGTAACTCATGATTGGTATTGATTTCACCAGGACACTGCCATGCAGCCAAAGCAAATTCCTCATTTATCAATAGGACCAACTCAGAGATCCATGGATTTTATCAATGAAGGAGGAAAAGGTTAGAAATTATACATTATAAGTAAATCTTTTTATATTTTGTTTAAATCAGGGAAAAATATTTTAATCTCAAAATATAATAAGCAAAAACATCAAAACTGTCTAAAGAACAAGATATATTAAAATAAAAGCTAAATATCTCATGAAGTTTTAATTATGTTTTAAGTTTAGTATTTTAGATGAATGAAAAGTTATAAATAATCAGCAAGCGATCTTCCTATTGTCATTGTCTTACTTTTGCAGTAATGAAACACAGTGAACAAAAGCTACTTGGGGACGGAAGTATTTTTTTTACTTCACTTACACTTCCATTTAACAGTTTATCATAAAAGGAGGTTAGGGTAAGAACAGCGCAGGAACCTGGAGGCAGGAGCTGACACAGAGGCAGGGGAGTCCTGCTCACTAGTTTGCTGCTTGTGATTGCTCAGCCTGCTTTCTTATACAACACAGGATCACCAGTCTAAGGATGGCCCCACACAGAACTGGCTGGGCTGTCCCTCATCAGTTACTAACCAGAAGATGCCAAACACCTTTCCTACAGTGTGATCACATGGAGGCAGTTTCTGACTTGAGATTTCTTCTCTCAGATTACTCTATCTTATATTAAATTGACGTTAAAACTAACTGGAACAGTCATTAACATTTATTTAAATTAATTAAATATTAACTCAGAATTAATGCAAATTAAAACTTAAAGTATTTAGCAAAGTAAATTCCTGTCTTCATATCATAGACAGGCACAAAGAAAACGAAAAGAACAATTTAGGGCAAATCAGATTTCAACAAAGTAATTTGTTAAATAAATTCAGTCGTACAGTTCCCTCAGGAGTGAAGCTCTATTCACTTTTAATGTCAGTTAAAAGTCAAGAGTATAATCAAGAGAAATAGCAGTAGGTTTTGTGTTTTGGAAGTTCCTTTGACAGCTCTGACTGACAGAACCCCAAGGCTCTGAGCTAGAATTTATCTGAATGCATCCTCTGTAAGGCACCATGAATTCAAGTCTCCACAGGAAGGAAGCAACCAACACTCTTTCCTAGCTATAGGTCTAGGAACTATAACAATGGCCAGAATGGCAGGATAATCCTAAGGATACAGTAATGGCACACAATAGTTTAATGGTATGCATATATTACTCCGTCTTTAATGCCTTCCTATAAACCAAAAGGAGAGCATGAGGAGGGGATAAGAAATGATAAGGATATGTATAATCAGATGATTACATGTCTATTGTCTATATGCCATGGCTCCTTAATCTGTTTATATTTTGAAAATTTCATTTTATTAAAGACACAAAGGACAATTCATTTATTTTTTCTCTTATCAGTTTTCCTAAATTTATGGTGTTAGAAATACTCTTACTAATTCCTTGAAAATCAAAAACTAGAATCGTGTCATGTTCGTTTCCTCCCCCTCTTCTCCAGATCTATCCCCACTTCTCTACTCAGTTAACTTTGCTTAGTCAATCTTATTTTCTTTTATGTTTCTTTCCAGCTTTTATTTCTTGGCTAAGCCAATCTGTCCATTTTCATCAGTGCTGCCAGTACACTGGACAATGCTGTACTTATCAGTGGCCACATATCTTTAATTAAAACTACTTTTTCTTTCCCAGCAGCTATCAATTACTAGTAACTTCTCATCTAGGGGTAAAACTTTTTGCCCAGCCTCCTCCATTCTGCTAGTCTATGTGACTTGAGCCTGCCCGGCTCTTGTGCATGTTATCACTCCCTCTTTGAGTTTTTATGTATCTGCCTTAGTATGACTGTTTCCTTGTAGTCATCGACCTCTTCTGGCCTTCCTACTCTTTCTTTTCCATCTTCTACAATGGTCCCTGAGTCTTGAAGGTGTGTATAACATAGATGTCCCTTTAAGGACTTAGCACTCTACAGTCACATTTTATCTGCATCTGAAGAGTTGTGGGCCTCTGTGTTGTATAGATTAGTCACTATCTACAAAAGAAGACTCACTGATGAAGTTTGAGAGGTGCACTTATTTATGGTGTTTAACTATTAGAAGTTTGTCTTGAAACTGTATATTTTATTCAAGACATTCTGATTTTGTTTTCCCCTCAATCACCAAAATCCTCCTGAACTTCCCAACCATCCAACCCATACCTTTCCTTTCTTTCATTAGAATACAAACAGGTGTGTAAATTAATAAAGCAAAATAGAATGCAAATAAATCAGAATAGAATGAAGCAAACAAACTACTATGGAAAAAGTACCAAATAAAAAATCACAAAAACACACACATAGCACCCCATAAAACCACACCACTGGAAGTCACAGTATATACACAAAAGATATGTAAGGAAAAAAGATAGACAAACAAACAAATAAAAGGATTAATAGAAATGCTCAGGCAGAGAATTATGAAACAAGGGACGTCTAAAATGCTATTGAATTTACTGATGAGTAGAGCCTACCCATAGTTAATGGTTTATATACCACATGAGATTTCTTTAGTGAAAACCAATTTTTCATTTGTTATCATTAATCAGTTGGAGATACTTTCTGGGATGCAAATGTCACTTGTACCCACTTCTCCTCTCAGTGCCCCATCTGGTACAGATGCTCCCAGGTCCTGTTAATGTTGCCACAGTCTCTGTGTGTTTGTATGTGCAATGGTCCTGCTGGACTTAGGAAAATATTTTTCTTTAACCTCTCTCTCTGTTTTTAACAATATTTTTGCCTCCTCTTCCTCAGGGTTCCCTGAACTATTAGTAGAGAGATTTTTAAATCACTATGTCCCATTAGCAGAGTAATAAATAGGTCTTTTTATACGGTTTATGATACAGTTCTTAAAATATGTCAATAGAAAATCTCAGAGAAACTCAACATATATGTGGGAGTTATTGTCTAACTTTTAATGTGGTCATATTTAAATATGACAATCTGAATTGAGTACTGAAAACTTGTTTTTAGTTTTTTATACATACTTCTAAGAATTACATCAACAATTCATGTGTAAACTAGAGATAAAAGTTTAAATAAGTACCTTACTGTATCCAGAATATGTTTACAAAAAAGCAGTTAATGCTGAATTATTCTACAAGTGAATATCCAAACTTATTTGTCTATCCATATTCTCTAATGAGAAGTTACTTATGCCTTTCAGTATACTCTTGTGAATGTTCTATGCTTCCTCAATTTTGATAAAATATGAAAGTATTTTGCAGTGTATTCATGTGAATTTTCCTGGTGTTTTATTAATTGATGATGTATTATGTTGCTTGCTACTATCAACATTAGGATTGGCAATACTATCCCAGGTATCCAATTTCATTCTACAGGACTGGGTTGATTCATTTCAGTACACTGCTACATCTATACATATTTATGTTTATTTAGCTAATTTTTCTTTCAATAAATTTATTTTAATATATGTGAAGTCTTATTTAAATGTATATCAACTATATGTCTGACATAGCAACCTAAAGCATAATGTCCAAAGTGTAAGTCTCCAAATTTCACTAACCATTTCCAAAGCTACACTGCATGATAATTTAGCACTGTTATCCGAAATGAAATCCTGATTGACTTAGAGTTATTGATGTTTAACTAAAAATACATCTTTATTTTTTATAGGATTTTGTGTTAGATATCGTCAGTGGAAGGTAATGATTTTATGCTTTCTCTTGGACCATTGTATTCATAAAGAATGACATTTGTTATCTTCATTAACTATCTCTTATAAAACACACAGCCTCCCATTGAGAAGAAAGATCCTGCTCCAAATGAAGCATCACCAGCAGGTAGACTGTTTCCTTTTGAACATCTACTTAAAAACATTTGAAATGTTCATGCTCATAGACTTCTCATTTCTAAAACTTTGGTCCCCCATATATAAACAAAATATCACTTAAACATCATTTTTTAAGCAGTGATTGGGATGTTAACATAAACTTAAAATTTTAGGTATAATTATTTCCAATTTTATAAATCAGCATAATTCTACTTCCTCTTCTAATGGTTAATTATCTTGTAGATGATCCTAGTTTGATTTAAAAACCTCACCCATTTTATGAAGTTAAAAACTGTTCTATATATTCCTGGTCTATTCCTGTACATGAATCAGGTGATTCCTTGATCAAGGGTCTTGAGGGGTCCTATGTACAAAGAACTTGTGTATTTAATTATATGTCTGCTTTAATTTCTCTTGATAATGCATCCTTTTGAGTTGACTGCTGTGCATAATTTGAATTCTAGTTTGTAGTCAATTACAGTACCTCTGGTTATTCACAGAATCTAGTATGGAGTTGGGATTCATATGATACACAATGATGAACTGTGTTCCACTGTCTTTTCGTAACCTGTAGAAGGAATCTGTTTCAAAAAGAAATATCTAATGACTTTTACAAATACATACTATCTCCACTATCTCCTTGTTTGTTCATTTGATTTTCATCTTTCTTGTTTGACATTTGCTCTTCCAATTACTTGACATTTATGGTTTTGGTATTTAGTTTGTATAATTACTTAACAGCAGGAGTGGGAAACTGTCTCGAGGGATTTTTTCATATTATTCATAACTGCAAATGATTGAACTGAACTATACACATTTAATTTCTCAGTTATCTGGTTACATATAAGAAGCACATGTTTCTGAAAACTTAAATGAATTCCTCCAACATAAGTGCAAGTGAAAAGAAAGGTCAGTCTGAACACTTAGGACTTACTCATTCTATGCAGTAAAATCACATCCTACTTGATGATGCGATGATCATTAAATGTCATAGCCAAGGGATCTCAGTTTATATTTAGACTCATCAATTGATTTTTGTTCTATGTTGCTTTCTAGTCAAGTTCTAGATTTTAAATCATGCTCAGAATTAAAGATTACATCCTTGTAGACATTTATTTACTTCAACATTATTTCTCTCCATTTTCATTCATGTTACTTATAGTCAGTGCTGTCCTCACATTAGACGGTCTTCTCAACTGCACAAACCATCAACCCTACCATAAGATATTGTCCATAGATCAATGAGTAAAGAAAATGTCATAAATTACTTTTGACAGATCATCAGTGTTTTAGGTATAGATACATTTTAATTGATTTTTAGGAACAAAAGTAGTGTCTAACATTATGACAGTTCCATGAATATCTAATATTTACTCTTATTCTTTGTCTTGCCATAGAAGCCTCACATTTCCTCCATGATTTTTACATTTTCTATTATATTTTTATTTTTTTGCTATTTTCTATGACTTGATTTATTCGTAGCTCTGCCTCATCTACTATATATTTCCAGATTGATTTGCTGCCCATTTAATATTTTTCTGCCTACTTTGATACTATTACTAGCCAAAATATCCAATCCCCCTGAAATGTCATCCATGTTAGACCTTCTTATACTTTTAAATTCAGGTCATACAGCCTATTCTGGTATCAGTAATTGATTACTGACTTTTAGAACTCTTGACAAATTTAAAATAAAGAATTGTGTTCATTCTAGTTAGGAAACCTATAACTGAACTTTTTGCACATTGAGTTGTGATGAAACAGGTAAAAGACAACAGCATTGTGAAGAGCAACATGTATTGTGCTGGAGAAGAAGAGACATGTTAAAACTTTGACATGTTACACTGAACTTTTGACATTAAAACAATGCATCAGTCACATGTGTGTTGTAGATTGTTCAGTGAGTGACGTATAAAGGATTGACTGGAGTAGAAAAAAGGAAAGACAGCTTTCTTTTTTCAAGAGTAATATACTGCTAGGAGGTATAAAATAGTATCTCAATACTTGTAAACTTTCAATTATGTCTTTGAAAATGTATCTACTTATGTTGGGCACATTAGTATGTGGATAAATATTAGACAGGTTTATGCATGAAGGTGGAAAATTTTATGTTGTAAAAGTTCTTGGTAAGAACCAACTCACCTTGGGAGTCCCTATTCTTCCTGGGGAATGATTGGGGGATGGGTAGCAGAGAGGCTGAGGTAAGACTGGGAGGGAGGGAAGGGGAGCAGTGGTGGGTATGGATTAAAGTTTTTCAAATAAAAAAATAATTTAAAAATTTCTTGGTAATTCTGTTTTATACATAGAAAAATATCCTTTGTAAGAACAGAGTTAGACTTAAAAATGATAAAACAAAACTATAATTTTCACAAGTAGACATATCTGTATTGTAAAGAATCATTCATATGTTATAAATGTTGCTTTTAGTTTACTTGAATTATATAAATATTTATTATTTCAATAGAAGCAGACTTGAAAATGAAAGCAGAAGAATTTCAAAAAAATCTTGATGACAATGAAAGCATCCAATCATGTGTATGTAAAATTTTAAATTTCTGCCTTAATATTTGCATTGTAAATGGCTTGTTAAATTTAAATTAGCACAGTTTGATCTGCCTCTAACCAAGCATTTAGACAGAATATTTCAAAGCTTAACTTTAGATTTTTTTAAACATTTAAGAAGTTGAATTTTTTTCATTTTCCTTGAATTAGCACAACTTAATTTTTTTCTTGGAAATATTACTATAAATTCTTATCCTACATATTTCTCCCTTATTATTGTATTATAAAATATAAGAGAATAGGGAATTTGTTTTTAAAGCACTCAAAATACGAACACTTTTGTTTTGAGCCTCCTGTGGTTATGTTCTAATCACTTCATGACTTATTCTTTTAGTTCACTGGGGTAAAGTAGACAAAATAACAAAATTATAATCCAAAAAGCTAGCTAATGTTAGAATATGTTAGTTCTTGTCCTAATACCCACACACAAAGAAGGTACTTGGCACTGTCTGTATTTGCAGAAAACAGACTAATTAGCGTGTGTAAGGAAAATGATTTGTGCTTGAGGTCTCCCCAAAGCTGTTTTCATTCCCTTGATGAAAAGTTTCTCAGCAGATCATTCATCTAAGCAGAGATAGAAGTCACAACTAGAGTGTCTTTCTCCCATTGAATATCTGAGAAGTGACAAGTAGTGAGATGGTGGGTCTAGTAGATGAGTCTGTGTGATTCTCTTGAATAAAGTTACGATGTAACCAAAGATTAGGTTACACACACACAGAGAGAGACAACCATGAACTCATGACTTTGGAAAAGAAACAGCAGCATCATAAGTAAAGAGGAGAGAAAGCGGTGCCTGTTTTAAATGCCGTCTTTAAAAACTAAGATTATACAGGAGACTGAGATTCTGAAAACAAACTTTATGCAATTGTATTGCTGGAAGGGAAGGTAAATATACTATTGTACACCATAGTGTACACCACCAAAATATGATTCCTTTTGATTAATTTTGTAATTTAAAAATATTTCTTAGGAAAAAGTTCTATAATATATCTAACATTTCTCTTCTATTATATAAACGCAAATGCATAAAAATTTTTATTCTTTCATCATCGCAGGTTTTCAAGAGGGAGAAGATAGGGAGAGGTGTATGGGCAGGGATGAGGAAAGAAAAGGAAAGAATAAAATGGAATGAATATATTTAAATTAAAAATTAAAATAAAAACGTTTCTAACATTCTGCTCTCATTTATTATACTTATATGTTTATAGGAATGCACACATAGGCTTTGTCTGGAAACATGTGATTTAATGTATTTATATTTTAGTTTGCATTTTTAAAAACATGCTTATTTTAATTTCAAGTTTATTCTCTTAAAATATAGAATTCATGTGTTTTGTCCCAAAGTGATTGCATTTTCTCATGGAATTCACATTGATTTTGATTTTACCAGAATTCTTTTATGTGTCTTCAACCAAGACCTAGTCCTTATCTGTCATTAGGACTAACTCAAAAGCCCACGAATCTTCTAAATGAAGGAGGAAAAGGTAAGAATTACATATCATCACCAAGCAATTTTAAATCAGAGCAAGCAATATACCTTTAGCTAAAAAGTCCTGCCTATAAAAGTGTTTTAAGAAATAAGAATTTTCCCTTAGTACCATATTTCTTCCCAACCCCAAAATGGCTTCCCAGAAGTCAACATTGATGACCCGAGCTAACATTCCAAGTAATAGTGGAGAAGGTGCCTGAACTGGCTCTCTACTGTAATCAGATTAGTGCCTACTATAATTGTCTTCAGAGAGCCTTTATCTAGCAATTGATGGAAGTAGATGCTGAGATCTGTAGCTAAGCACTAGGTGGAGCTCCCAATCCAGTTGAAAAGAGAGAGGAGGGATTATATCATCAAAGGGGTCAAGATCGTGTTGGAGAAACCTAAGCTACAGAGAGAGTTGACTTGAGCTATGAAGAGAGTTGACCTGAGCTACTGACTCTAGACTGACAGCTGGAGAGCATGCACAGGACCAAAGTAGGCCTTCAGAAAGTGGAAAACAGTTGTGTGGCTTGTTGGTGGGGCCTCTGGCAGTGGGACCAGAATTTATGCCTAGTACATGAACTGGCATTTTGGAACCTGTTCCTATAGAGGGAGACTTTGCTCAGCCTTGATACAGGAGTAGGAGAGTTGGTCTTGCCTCAACTTGATACCCCAGACTTTGTTGACTCCCCACAGGAGGCCTTATCCTTTTTGAGGAGTGAATAGGTTGGGGGGAGGGGAAACTTGGGGTGAGCAGGAGGACAGGAGGAAAACAGAACTGAGGTTGATATGTAAAGCAAATTTTAAAATAATAAAATGTCAGAAAATAAGAATGTATTATGGTATGATATGTATCTTATGAATTTTTAATACTATTTTTAATAATATTTAATAATCTGAAAGCTGAATTATAAAAGTTGTTACTATTTATTTTTTGTTGAAAATAGTCTTCTCTCATAGGATACAAGTGGACCACAGTTTTTCTCCCTCCATTTTTCCCAGTTCTCCCCCACCTTTCTTCTCCCCCTCTCTACCGCAGGTCCACTTCCCCTCAGTTTACTCTTCTAAAAATTGTTTTACAATTAAAAACTATTAGGCATAACTAAGATGTTTAAATATTTTGTATGTGTGCAAGTAAACTTATTTCCATTTAAGAAGCATAGGTTCTTATGGATTATCTTACTTAAGTAAGGGAAGGTCACACATTTGAGGGTTTAAAAATATTTATGATGTTTGTGCCCTGGTCTGTGCCCATGCATTTAGTTTCCTGGAAGGCTGAGTCAAGTTGTTCTTTCGTAATAAGGAGCCTTTGCAGACACGGTGTTATATACAAAGGCTCCGTGTATTCAGGTATATTTGTTATGTGTATTCCATATGGAAATTTAAAGAGTTGACTCCTTGGGATTTGTGTTCTAATTGGTGCTCTACCAAATCTATTGCTTCTTTATTTATATTGTCTCTTGTGTGTAATAGAAATTTGTATAATGAAAAATAGTGAATTATTTTCTTGCTTTTCTCTAACCTATAGAAAACCAAAGTTTCATAAAATATTGCATTACTGTAATAAATATTAATAAGCACTAAATACCTATTTTTATATTTGATCTGTTAATTATTTTTGTTTAACATTATCAATTTATTTTAGTTATACTAATTATGGTTTTTGTTGATATCTGATTCTGTAGATGAACATTTGACATTCAGGTTTGAACATGGAACACATTATGATGCAAGTTTTTTATAGAAGGTATCATTAACTGTGTGTATTTTGTACAACAGTAAATCTTCATTGGAAGGATAAGCTTAACTGAGCCACAAAAAATAAGAAAACTAAAAATATAATTTTCATAATAACTTTTTGGGGTTACAAAGAATTGTACTGTAGAAATGTTGTTTATAGTTTATTTTAAATATATAAATATTGATTTATTTCAGCAGAAGTGGACATACAGATAAAAGCAGACAACAACATTAAAAGTCTTGATGAGAGTACTCAGTCATCTGTACGTAACGTTAAGTTTGAATTTCCATTTAATGTATATTTTCATAAGCAATGTGCCACAATTAAGTCCTCTTCAGGACTTCATTGTCATGAATTTGTCATGAATAGAACTATGATTAAATTTTGTTTTTAAAACATTGCTGCTTATAGCATATAAAACAAGGAGACTTAAAAAATACTTTTTTAAAAATAGGAAATCTGTTTGTTATGATAAAGTCCTTGAAAAATATTCATGGAATTCACGATTGACATTTACTTTGCCAGGATAACACTATGTACCTTCAACCCAGGCAATTTCTTGATTCATCAATAGGACTAAATCCAAGATTCACAGATCTTAATGCTCGAGAAGGTAAGACTTTCAAAGTACTGTTTATTTTAAAATCAGGGAGAGCAATATATTTTACTAGCCTAACAATCACTTATCAAATGTGTAGTATGGGTTTATATTTATTCAGTGATAGTGTATTATAGAACTCATGAAATTTCAATAGCATTTTAGGTTGTATTGTTAAAATGAAAGCTTCATAAGAACTGCATGGTAAATTAGTTTTATCATAAAAAATTCAATATGTAAGAAATTGGATAGAAAATCAACATGTGAATATGCTGTCATTGAATTATTTTAATCATTGAATGGATATTTTGTATTGTTAATTGATAATTTTATTTAATATATTATTTGAAAATTCCATGACTTCTAGTTATATTCATTTTCAGAAGCAGCAATTTAGTCTGCAGTCATATCTACCTATTTTGTTCTTATCATACCTATTCATTCTCCACAAATATTTAGCTAGAATTTCCTGTTTTCCAAAAAATTATGAACCTTTTTCAAATGTATTTTACATGCATTTTAGGTTTATACATAAATATTTGCTATATACATTGTTTACTAAATATTAAACCTTTAAGTTATTGGTTCACAATATTAAATATAGCATTTTAGATATTATAAAATGTAGTTCATGTCATTAAGGAGGTTCTTGTATGTAGTCTTTTATGTGTATTTATTGCCCTACCCACCAACTCCCCTGTTTTCCTTATAAACAACTACTCTTTAACGGATTTATTGTCACACCCATAATATTTTCTGTTACCATCCCCTCCTTTCTTCCTTATACTTCTATTACCCTTTCTACACTCATATCTTACAAATCCATCCTGTCCCACACCACAAAAACAATTATCTACCTTGATACACACATATTTATGTATTCCTTACACAAATTCACACTAGTTGTACATATGAACAGAAAAGCAAAAAATGTGCTTTAAAAAATCAGTATAATTCTTGCTTAGCTGGCTCAGCAGAGTAATCTCTATTTTCATTCAGTTTTTTTGTCACGTGTTAAACATTTCTTAACCTTTCTGGGATTCCAAGATGATTTTTTATATTAGCTATTGGATCGCTGTGGAAATAATATTTGATGTGAGAATGTATCTGTGGAGTGCTGGTCATGCTTTTCTCAAAGGTTAGACAGTTGCTGTTTTCCCATTTTACGTGATACCATTAACCTGTCGTCGCTGCCTTCTCTATCCTTTAGAGCTGATATTTACCCCATTTAACATTTTCTTTTTTCTATTTTGCTCATGCTTCTTAAAACTTTACTACATTCTCCAACTTTCTGAATTCTCCCATTAGAAGTAAAAAATACTACTACGTTAATTTTTATTTAATTTACTTTTAATTTATTAAAAGTCTTTTTTATCCATGTATCCCCCTGCTCCCCCTCCCTTCCATCCTCCCTATACCTCCAGTCACTCTTCAGTCTCACCCCTCCCCATCCCCCCAGCCCCTTCCCAAAAAGGGAAAGAAGTCCCATTGTGGGTCAGCTAAGTTTGGCACATCCACTCTAGGCAAATCCCATTTCCTTATCCCAAAATCAAGACTGGGTTATGTGTTCCTCTGTAGGAAATGGGCTCCAAGGTGCCAGCCAGCCCATGCCAGGACCACAGTCTGATCTCACCTCTTGAGGCTCCACATATTGCCCATGCAAATAGACAGTTGCCTACCTTGGAGAACCTAGCTCCTTTTCTTGATGGTTCCCCAGTAGCTGTTCTTGATTCAGTGAGCTCCCCAGAGCCCAGCCAGCCACCTCTATGGGAATTTTCCTCATAATCCCTATGCCCTTGCTCATAGAGACTTTCCTCCCTTGCTCTCAGCTGGACCAGGAACTCTGCCCAGTGCTCAGCCATGGATCTCTGCCTCCACCTCCATTCCCTGTTGGATATAGGCTCTGTGATGACACATAGGGTGGTTATTCATTTGATTATAGGGGAAATCCTGTTTAGGCACCACCTCTACTAATGGTTGGAGACCTATCCAGGACATCCTGTGACTTTTTGGAGGTTTCCCTAGCACGTTATCTCTTTCCAACCCCACACTGGCTTCCTCTATTGTGATATCCATCTCTTCTTTCCTCCCTCTTTGTTGCTCCTCTCACTCAACCATCTTCTTCTTTCATGATTTATTCTCACCTCTTCTTGGTTGCAGCCCATTATGACCCCAATTTGCTAAGGTGATCCTATTTTCTCTTCTTAGTTAAATCTCTGGATGTCTCTCTTAAATTCCTTCTAATCCCACACTGTTCAGGGGTTATGGTTTGCAGCTTGGTTATTCTTTGCTTTTTGTCTAAAATTCACTTACAAGTGAGTACATACCAGGCCTGTCTTTCTGAGCTTGTGATACCTCACTTGGGAGGATATTCTCCAAATCCCACAATTTGCCTGCAAATTTTAGGATGTCATTTTTTTTTCTGCTGAGTAGTTCTCCATTGTGTAGATGTAGTTAATCCATTCTTCAATTGAGAGGTATCTAGGTTGATTCCGGGTTCTTGCTGTTATGAATAATGCTGCTATGAAGAGTTGAGCTTTAAGTGAGCTGCTAGAACCAGTAACATTTAGTAGGTTTTGGCTTGTTTGTTTGTGCTTTGTTTTCTGGAATAGAAGAGTCTATACAAAGATGAAATAAAATTCCCCCTTTATTCCAGTAATAAATGGATTACACCTGTAATGAGGAATTTTATCTTTAAAGTGAAAAAAGACTGAAAAATTAAGAAAACTGACATTTTAAAGAGAGTGATAACCAAGAAAGGCTCCAAATAATGCACTGTTCAAAGAAGAAAAGCATTTAGTGAGAATAATAAATTTAATCATGTCATATTTAAGTTAAAGTATGTCCAAAGGATGAAGTTTAAACATTTAATACCAGTTAAATGAAGAGCAGACTTGGACTTTTATACTCATAAAGTTACTGTTTAAAAGCTATAAAATAGAATTGAATCCTTTTTTCAGCTGTTTCTTTAAAAAATTCCCTATTTGCATTGGGTACATGAATTCATATTAAACACGTTTATGTCTGAGCATAGAACACTTTATGATCTACATCACGTACTAATGTTCTTGTTGATTGTGTGGATTGTGTGTATTTTTTTCTATATTGATGTATATAAGGATAAGGATTAAATCTGATAAAAATGAAAATGTTAAAAAGCACTTTATTATAAGCTTTTATACAATTTTCTCTTTGTAAAGCTTACTATTTTCAAGATTTTATTCATAATTTCTTTAAATTAAATACTAATTTTTTTGACAGAAACAGACTTCCAGATGAAATCAGAGTTAAATCAGAAACATATCGATGGGAATGAAAGCATTCAATCATCTGTATGTAAAAGTTTAATTGCTAACTTTTAATCACTTTTATATTTTTAGTAGATAAGTAAGCATATGCCAAATGAAGTTTTCTTGTACATAGCTATTTGGAATGACTAGTCAATAACTTAAAATTTAATTGTATATATAATTAGTTAGAAATACTGAACCCTTTTAAGATCTACAGAAACCCATTTTCGTTTCATTCTGTTTTTTTCATTATTTTTTCTATCATTTTATTATACTACTCATTTTATTATTTAATTGTAAAAAATGTAAGTTAAAATATAAAAATGTTATTAAAAACTACCTGAAACATGAACAGTGCAGTGATACACAAATCTCCATGTTATTCTATACCAAGAAAGAACTTCAAACTTTCATGTTACTTAAGGAAACCAGGAAACATAGCAATAACACTTAGCCAATGATGCAAGTGTTCAGAATGGATTAGATCCTGACTAACTCAGACACTGGGTTTGTATTTTGCAGATAACTGTAGATGACTGTTCTCTGTAAACAGGCAACCCTGGGCTTAAGATCTCCCTGCAGACATTGTCATTCCTTAGATGCTGATAGGTTTGACAAGTCATGGTCATCAAAGCTGTGGCGAAAGGCTCAGCCAGGTTTCCCTTATTTCTGTAACCTTAACCAGCTTCAATTATTGCACATCTGCAAAGTGACAGGAAGTGAGGGGACACTGCATATGTGGTTCTTGAACACTTTTTGAGTGGTTCCCACAGGGTATTGGTGGTGTAATGGAAGAAAGTACTTCCAAGTCTATTTTAAAAATATCATAGTTTGGGGAAAAAAAAGTGTGTCATGATTGAAGGAAAAATTAAGTTATTTTCTTTGACCAGGCAGTAGGAAAAATAAGACACACTACTAATTTTTGTTTCTGTACTGTGCAGAACAGTGAATACACAAATGAGCACCTGACACCATTCATATATACACTAAAATATCTCCTTATGGTTTATTCTAGTCAAGGATTTCAATTATTCTCTTTTTCTAACTTAGCAGGGATTTTAATGCCTCATATACAATCCCTATGCTATAAATTACCAAAGTAAAACTCGAACAATATTTTCTTTATTGTGTCATATCAAAAATGTGTTTTTAATTAGTGATGTTTTACCTAAACTATTTAGATATTCATTCCAGAATAAAGCAGGCAATATATTATCATTACATTATAGTAATAAATTACTAAGTCTACTACAACTTGTCTTTCTAAAAATGCCAAACATTAAACAGTATATGAAAATTATTGTAGTTCACCATGAAATAATGCAGATCAGAATTTATCCACACAGAATGAACTAAAAGTTGCGAAAAATTGTTTTACATTTTTAAATAATGAACATCTAAAAAATGTATGTACATTCCTAAAAATTTGTATAAAATGCATGATCTTTTGCACCATTTTGTTGTTTTCTAAACATTTTAGATTTTGATGTTAAAAGTAATGAGAAAGTATCATTGCAGACTGTGTTTCCACTTCCTCTACTTTTAATTCCCGTTGTTCCCAAGATGGTGTCATTCTCTTCCAGTCACTTTGTCCTGTATACATATAAAATTTTATGTATCTCCATAAAATATGAGTGCCGAGAACAAGAGAGTATTCATGATATTTGCTTTTCTGAGGCTGGATTAACTTGGCAAACATGATTACTAAAATTGTATGACTTCTGCAAATGGGATATTCTGATTTTTATAGACACATTTTATTAATAGACTTTTCATATATCTTCTTCTTAAACTATATGTGTCATTAATAAAGTTCTAAATTTTAATTATGTAGCAAATAAAGTGAATTTAATACGTCAAAATATACATTTAAAGACTTAAAATTTTTATGAAAAATGTGATGCTGCATTCAAAGTTACTTCCTGTTGAAATAGACAATATCACTGTAGTTTTGACTTTGAATTTACTTTTTTCCTGCCTACCATATGATGTTTACATTCCCCTTACTTTATGGGTTTAATCATGGACTTTATTTAGTATGATGTATTCTTCATATATTTTTAAATAATATACTTACATTTTTTTAAATAAGAAATACTGAAATACTTGTTTTTAAAATAGGAAATTAATTTACTCTTCTGCAGAACAATTGAAAAATCTTGATGTGACTCTTTTTGATATTTGTTTTGCTAGGATACTTTGAAGCATCTTCAACCCAGCCGATTTCGTCATTTATTAATGGGGCTAATTCCAAGGCCCATGAATATTATAAGTAGACGAGGGAAAGGTAAGAGTTTCACAGTGTCATTATTTCAAAATATATCTTTTTTTCAAATAAAAGTGAACTATACATTTATGATCAAAGAGTAGCCTACCAAATATGTGCTAAGAGCTAATATGTATATGTATATGTATATAATAAGATACCAAGTAGCATATAGTAGTAGTATAAAGTTCCATTGGCATTTTGATTTCATAATATTGAGATGGAATCTAAAATATAACTTGATAATAATGTATTATTTATATGAAATATTTAATAGCATAAGTAGTTTTTTTTTAAGAAGGAAAATAAGAAAATAGAGGCTCTGGTAGTACATGAGTGGAAGCTTAGCAGTTATAAGTAATGGAAAATTGAAAACAGATGTTACTTTTTTAGGAAAACAATTGATAGAAGCAATAAATGTGCAAAAAATATATAAATCATGTTTTAAAACAAAAATTTATCAAAAATATGACTCGGAATTTTTCTTTTTAAATTGTTTTCTTTTGAAGCCTTGCTCAGTACTGAGATAACGACCATGCATAGCTGTGTTTTACTGATCATAGGCATGTCAGTCAGCTATACACATAGCAGTGTCATTTAAAATGTTGCTATTTCAAAAGATAGTGTCATATATGTCAAAATAACAAAGTTCGAAAGGATTTTATAGTGTAGTTGTAGAGAATTCCAAGAATATAGAAGAACCAGAGAATTTCCATACCGATGTAGGATTTCTTCCTGTATTCAGGGAACCTACTTTGTTACCTTTGTTACTAAAGAGTCTATGGGTCTATGGCAAGGCAGCTTGGAGACAGGCAAGAAGTACAGGCGTAAATAAAAGATGAAGAAAGGCAGAGTCAAGGAGATGCTACAGGCAATGGTCCAGAGAGCAAGATGTAAAGTACAGATAAGTCTTAGCAATACACTGATTAATGAAGATTGGTTAAGTTGTAAGAGCTAGTTGGTATGAGCCTGAACCTAGGCCAAACAGTTTGTAATTATTATAAGCCTTTGTGCGGTTATTTGGGACTGAGCAGCAGTAGGGCTGTGGGTCCAGACATCAGGGTTATGCCTGGCCTAATGAGACAGAAACTTCAGGCTACACTGTGCTTTAGTTTGGAGGACATGATAAGGATGAATTCAAGGTTATATTCCAAAAAGGTAATCAGTAACAAGTACAGGAACTGACACAAGTCATTCTTAAATGAATCTACTCAAATGCCAACGAAAGAGCTGTGTGAACAGTGATAACAATGATTATGCCAATCTCTCATCTCTGGTACTTATAAGTTCTGAAATTTGCAGATAAAGGGTGTTCTATAGATATCATTGCAGGCAGGGAAATCAATTACAGAGGGGTGAGAATGAAAACTGGTTCAGTCTGACTTAGGTGCTATTTCTTCTCCATTTCCAGTTCAAGGTAGTTTCATCAACATGGCTGCCATGAGGCAAATGTCTTCCCATTAATTCTTTGGAATATAAAGATGATATATACAGCTAACATATTATAGAGAAAAGGAGTTATCTAAGGAAATCTACCCAGCTCTGAAACCAGAGCTAGTAAAAGGAACAGCCTGAATATGGGACCCAAGCCAATGAAAGAAACATTTTATCCCTTAACCCAGAACCAACCAAACAAACAAACCAAAAAAAGCATTTCCTGACACTGAAACTAGTTTCAAAGGAACGAAGGAACTTGGTCCCTAGAATCAGAGACAATGAAAGAAAGATGCCTTGGCCTTAGAATTAGAGTCCAAAAGCTAACAAAGGTCAGTAAAAGAAACATATTTTGGCCCTGAAATCAGAGCCATCCTCAGACACTGACCAACGAAACTAACCAATCCCTGAGCAGAAATAGCCAATCCTTGAATATTGCTGGAGAAACTCTGTCCCTAACTGTTCCTATATAAAACTGTCTGTTCAGTTGTGAGCTGTTTTTTTTTTTTTTCCTTCATTGGTAGGTTTTCCAACATTTGTAGAGGCAGCCACTTTCCTAGACTCCTCCGTCCCAAATAAATCTTTTTCTCAAAAGAGTCTTGGGTGAAGATCTTCATTTACTGGAACAGAGAAGAACTTGCTGAGACATCTCTTAGGGGACGGGAAAAAAAAAAAGTGGAGATAGCTACATTTCTTCAGGGGTTCTTCTTGAGCAGAGTGAGGCATAAGAAGTAACATCTTGGGCTGGAGAAAAGGAGAAGCATAGCTCTGCTCCCCACTTAAGGGGGTTGAAGCAAAGCTAAGCTACAAAGGCTCCCCGGAGAAGAGCAGAATTTCTATATACTGTGGGGAGACCATCACCACTGCACCCCAGTTTCAGGTACAGCCTGACTTCCTAAATAGTCAGGATATCTTTCCTCCAGAGCTGAGCTGTCCTATTGCAGCTCTAGCCATCCGAACTGCCCTAACAGCTCTCCAGGTAGAGCCTGCCTTCCTGAACAGTCAAGATATCTCTCTTTCCAGAGTTGCGCTTCCCCATTGCAGCTCCAGCTGTCAGAGCTGTCTTCGCAGCTCCAGATATAGTCTGACTTCCCAAACAGACTGGGATACCTCTCACCCCATCCTCAGCGTTAATATCAATTGGTTATACTATAATAATTTATTATTAATATTAATTTATTTTAATATTATAAGTATAATAATAATCATTATAGAAAAATCTTTCTTGAATACTCAAATAGATAAGCATATGATAGGGCAGAATTGCTTAACCTGTAGTAAGTTAATATGTAATATTTAACAGGGAATACAATTTGTGTTTGCTTCTGATAACCATACATCAATACTAATGGATAGTATACATAGTTTATATTCATATAAGTTACTCAAAAAACACATGGGGAAATGTAGTTAGCTATATAATCAGCACACAAGTGTGAATATTTTACAAATATTAATAAACTTATTTTTAAAGTTTATTTATAAACTATTTTACACTTGTATATACAAGCTTACTCATACATAAAACCTTCGTGTATAGAAAATTAATTATATTTTCTTTTAACATATTAACATCTATTTTCAATTCCTAAATTATAGACCAAAAAGAGTGACTTGATATGTGTTTATAATTTAAAGGAATTATTTGCTGTAAAGGTCTCCATTAAAGAAATAAATGTTTACCATGTCTTTGATTATTCATTGGCAGTCAAGCCAGTTCTCAGGATTATGATCTGATGATATATAAAGGATGTTTCCTTATTTAATCAACAGTTCAAGTTGGTATGTTTCTTTTCTATTTTAGTTACGTTTATCAAAATTGTCAGATTATTAAAACAATATTCTCAAAAGCAAACAAGAAACACTATATTCCCAAATAAAAATCTAAAGTTACCATTTACATATGAATTACAAAGAATGATTTTCATAATTTCTTATGTAGATAAGGGATAGTTGATTTTATATTTACATCACTATATATTTTTGATTTATTTTTAGAATCTCACAAGAAATATCCTCCACTAAAGGTAATTATTTTTATTTCCCCATAAAATTTGCATCATATTTTATGGGCTATAAATTAATTATTGAATGTTTTGTTTCAAATCCTGTCCAGGACTCCACTGATGCAAATACAAAATTAGAAAGAAAAGAAATACAAACATTCAAGCCAGGTAACTTCCCAAAATTATTCTGGAAGGAAGCGTTTTAAAACACCTGAAGGGTTGCAGCATTCTCATTCTTGCTTCATTTCCCCAGGTGACAGAAGGACTGGTCCTAATTAATGAAAATATCACAGTTTCACCTATGTTTAAAAAAGCATTTAAAACCTTAGGAAAATATTTTATGAATGAACATTTCTTTAGATATTTCTAATTTTAATTTCTACAGCCTAACATTCCCAGCCCAAATGCCATATTTGTTAAGAGATATGCTGGGGCTAATTATGAAAGTATATTATTTCCCATACTTTAACAGTGATCATGGAAAATGTGGTCACCAAGTTACACACTTTTACTTTTGTGTACATATTATCCTGAGGACAGAGCTATCCAGAATTCCAGATGTTTGAAGACAGCCTAAGCAACAAAGCAAAATCCCTTCATATTCTTTATTTTCTTTTTATTGAAAACAGATTTACCAATGATATTTTCTATTAGGATTGTCTCTAATTCATCTCTTCCATTCTATCCACATACTTAATTCATATCCTTTCTTTCTCTCTATATATGGAAAATGGAAGCATCTATGAAATATAAACAAGAAAGAATATAAAATAACATAAAACCAAATCAAACCAGAATAGAACAAAAGAAAGCCAAGGCAACAACACAAGAAACACATAAAGACTCAAAGCTACACATCAGCACATTCTAAAACCCCATAAAACACAAAATTAGAAGCCATAATACATAAACAAGGGACTTGTAGAATAAAAATAAATAAGTTAAAAGTAAAAAGAAAATTCAGACAAATTATTATGAGACAACACAGCAAAAAGTAGTGGCCATCTGCTGCTGCAAGGGGTTCTTGCTTTACAAGAGGTTTCTATATCGAGTGAGAATCCACTGGAGAAAACTAATTTCATTTGTGATGGAATCTCATTGATACTATTTCATTGTTTGTCAAATGGAGATCTCTTCTGGGTTAGAAATGGTGGCTTATGTCCACTTCTCTCAGTGCTGGGTCCCCATCTAATACAGACCTGTTCGGGCTTTAAACACGCTGCCAGAGCCTCGGTGATTTCCTGTGTGTGCCAGTCCTTCTCTTTATAAAAGTACTTGTTCCTTTGGTGTTCTCCATCCCCTCTGGATCTCAGAGCCGTTCTACCTCCTCTTCTCCAGGGTTCCCTGAATCCCAAAAGGAGGGTGTTGATGGAAACATCCAATGAGTGTTCGGAGGCTTCTTATTGTCTACATAATATCTAGATTTGCTCTCATATTTATTCCTATCTACTGCAGGGGGGAGCTTTTCTGATGATGGATGAATAAGATATATGTTTCTAGCAGAATGTTGTTAGGAGTCATTTTGTTTCTAGGTTGCTTTTGTATTTGGTATACTCTTATACCTTTGGCCTGTCTAATTTCAGGTATCAAGAATACGTTCTATACCATGGAATGGGTCTTAAATCCAGTCAGATATTGGTTAGCTACACACACAAACTTGGTGTCACTATTGCACTAGCACATCTTCCATGCATGTTATCGTTGTAGACCAAGGGATATGTAGCTGGATAGTAATTCCCATTCTCCTTTGGTAGCATGCGGAGTATTTTCTGGTACTATGATCAGTGGTCTAGTAACTACCTACATCCTTCATTTGCTTTAATTTTTGGGCCAATTTATCCAGTACTTTTAATGAATTATGGAATGAAGTCTATAACAAATCACATTATAAAATGTGCATACTGTGTTGAATATATGTATCAGTTTACATATTGACAATATATGTCACTCATCATTATAAACTGTCTCCTAGATTAAAACATCATCAAAGTCATATGTAATAAATTATTCATTCAGTAAAGTAACGTAATTACAACTTTTTTCTTACCTCTTCTATTTCCTGCTTGCTTGCATTAATAATTCTTTCTTGGGTTTTCAAATTATACCTCAATTAATACTACTTATCGTGTTGTCACTACTGTTTGATGCTCCATCTTCCCTTTCGGAATATCAGACCTGAAAATGTTCACTAATAGCTTTTAATTGTAAGCACCTCCCATTTAGCATAACCTCAGTACTTACTGAGAAAAATAAATCATGACTATTTATAAAAAGATGATTGTAAAGTTTAACCTATCTAGGAGTAAAAGGAATAGGTTTGCAAGGCAAATCAAGTTAAGCTGGTAAAGCCAGAGTAGAAAATAAAATATAAAGCATTAATTTAATTCAAAAAAGATGCCTAGCATTCAGCAAAAGCAATTAAAAGAAATATTGTCAAAGTCACTAAATCTTAAAAGGAGCAAGGAAGTTAGCACCACAGAGCAAACAGGTGTGAAATTTGTGTACACATATGAAGTCAGAAAAATAACTCTAGTGCTTAGCGGGTTGTATAAATTTTCTATTTTGAAATAATTAATGGTACACACTGTGAATTTATGTGTATATGTGATTTTTTACAATTAATTTTAGTTTGATTTTTTAAATTAAATTTTAAAAAATATTTTTAAGATATATATTGGCCATATATATCATGTGAGTACAATTATGACTAAATCTTCCAATTCTGCTGCCTAAAACTAAGAAATATTTAGTGTCTGTCAACGGGTTATATTGACGTTTTAGATAATGGGAATTATGTCCTGAAATAAAGCTTTCAACTAAAGATAAGTAAGCTGAATTTTCAAACGGAAAAATAAGAAATAATATTATTTATTATTGTACATTTAAAACTTTTGGCTAATATTTCAATGTTTTGTTTTCTTTAATGTTTGTGGCATAACTAAGGGCATTTGTTTATTATGCACAGTGATATTAGAAGATGATCAAGATATGCATGATGGCAGCAAAACTCACCAGCAATTGGTATGTAAATGCTTAAATTAAAAAAAAGCTAATGTTACAATTTTTTTTAGAAAAATAATGTAACAGCAAATAGCATTATGTTTTTAAATTTCTCTATGGGATAACTAGTAATAATTTTATATTTTATTATAAATATCCTTAAGTGACAAATGTTTCCATCTAGAAGAGCTCTAGTTACTGTTAGGGTAGAAACAACAAACTTT
Organism: Phyllotis vaccarum; assembly: GCA_033318265.1. Classification (NCBI taxonomy): domain Eukaryota; kingdom Metazoa; phylum Chordata; class Mammalia; order Rodentia; family Cricetidae; genus Phyllotis; species Phyllotis vaccarum. The sequence goes on along the minus strand of JARWLC010000001.1, from coordinate 139,712,295 downwards.
AAGGTAGGTAACAGGTTATTGCTATCAAATAGATTTAATTCACCTTTTTTTTCTTTCTGTCAGCATATATAAACCCTCAGGGAATGCTGAATTGTGAGGTATATTGAATTAAAGAAAGTAAAAAATATATGGATGCACTTTAAATTAATTAATTAATTTTATATCCTACCTGCATTTTCCCATCCCTTTTTTCCTTCCAGATCTCCCCCCACCCCTTCTTCTTCTGTTCTCCCAATCCATTCCTCCACTGTTGTCCAGCAAAGGGTCAGTCTCCCACGGATACCAACATGGCACATCAAAGTGCAGTAAGACCAAGCACCTCACCATGTACTGAGGCTGAGCAAGGTGACACAGTGTGAGGGAAAGAGTCCCAAAATCCAGTAAAAGAGTTAGAGACGGCCCCTACTCTCACTGTTAGGAGTCTCACTAGAGGAACTGTAACATATGCAGTGTTTCTAGGTCAGTCCCATGCAGGCTCCCTGGTCGTTGGTTCAGTCTCTGGGAGCCCCTATGAGCCCAGTTAGTAGATTAGATGGGTTTTCTTGTAGTGTCCCTGACCCCTCTGGCTCCTACAGTCCTTTCTCCCCGAGCTCTGCCTGGTTGGGGGTTCCAGAGGTATTCTTAAAACTAAAACTATACTAAGCTCCCCACCTTCCTCAAAGATATCCAACTATTTTGTCAGCCATCTTATTTAATTAAGGTGAAGTTTTTATAAGTGGACTCTGAAGCAAACATAGGTGATAACATTTCTTACAGTTGTCAAATTTTAGGGTGCATGAATTTGAAGTTTGGAGACTGTCTTAAGTTTTCAGTTATTCCAAGTTATCAGACTTAGAAGTCCGAAGTTCCACTCTGTTCCTTGCTTTGGGCAAATCTGGCTTCACTTTTGTGAGCTCCTTCAGATTTTGGTTACCCAAGATCCAAAGGAAAGTGAACATATCATGGAAGGCTATGGGGAAATATCATAGTGCAGATAGAGGACACCCCCCTTTATTGTAGAAGAACGAAAAGTCGCAATTTTAAACACAGCTTTTAATATTATGTATCACTAGCTTTTTTTAATCAGAGATATATAGGAGTTACAAATATAAGTTAGCAAAGCATATGTAAGAAGAAAAATCTCAAATTGAGGAGTGTCCCATTTAAACATTAATTAAAAAAATCTTTTCATTTAGAAATAAATGACACATTTTTCTAAACTTTCGATGACCTCTTATGACAAATTGAGTATATAAAGTTCCCATGAAGTAAATTCTTAGTATTCAACGGTCAACTCATAAAGACTATTAGGGAAACAGCTTTTTATTATGGAAAAAAATCTATCTTTAATATTCACATCTTGTTAAAGGTTGCAGCAAGCAGGAGGAAATGTACGAGCAATGAAAAGGAAGACACAACACGCCCCTATGGTTGTGTGGCTTCATCTGCTGCTCCTGATGTTTCCGAGGCTTCGGTTGTGGCTGCCATCGTTGCTGCAGCGGTTGTTGCTGCGGCTACTCCCGCTGCTGCATCCGCCGCTGCCTCCGCGGCTGTAGCTGCCGTTATGGCGGCGTCTGCTCCCGCTGCTGCGGCTGCTGCTTCTGCCACTGCAGCTGTGCATGCTCTCGCTGCCGTTACTCCTAGTGTCACACCTGACAGTTCTGCTGTTCCTGTCGCTGCTGCTACCGCTGCGTCTGCTGCTGCTGTCCCTGCCGCTACTGCAGCTGCTCCAGACACTGCCCCTGCTATGATTGCTGCTGCGGCCGCCGCCGCTGCCGCTGCCACTGCCACTGTTACTGTGGCTTCCGTGGCGTCTGTTTCCCCCACCACTGCTTCTTCTTCCGTTGCTGCAATCGTCGCTGCCGCTGTCAGCGCAGCAGCTGGCTCCGATGCTCCCACTGTTGCTCCCACCGCTGCGGCTGCTGTTGCCGCCGTAGCTGCTGCTACTGGTCCTGCGGCGGCTGCTGCCCTAGTGGCTTCCGTGGCTGCGGCTACAGCGTGTGTTCCTTCTCCTGCAACGGCGTTGACTTCAGGCCCTTCTATTGTTGCTGCGGCTACTGCAGCTGCTGCTGCAGTTGCTACTCAGGCTGCTGCTTCTCCTGCGGTCGCAGCGGCTGCTGCAGCTGCTGCTGCAGTTGCTGCTGCTGTTCCTCCAGGTGCTCCTGCTGTAGCTGCTACAACAAGGGATCCTCCTGATGCTTCCGCCGGCGCCGCTGCTGCTGCTATTACAAAAAGATTGGTTCTACAAAGAAAGTATGTGGAAGCTAGAAAGCAGCAACCTCCTGTTGAGGAGGCAGAGGAACATGATGGGTAAGACTAGAAAGATTTAAAACTAGATTTTGTTCCTGCCCTTCAAATGAATTCAGCTTTGTGATAATTGCCATACCTAACGTGGTTTTACTAGTCATAATCTGCAATGGACAGGCAACAAGCAAACCAAAAAACCTAAAAAGATAAATAACAAAATTAGGTACCATTTTTTATTATAAATATTGATAGATTTTGTTTAAAAGATAATATTCAGAGTTGTCAAGTGTGAGGCAAAAGAAATTTAGAAGGCAGTATGTATTTCAGTGTTGAGCCATAATGTGGTAGCAGTGATTCACACATTTTAAAAATATCACTATTTTGATCTAATAACTTTATTTTGAGGATAAGAAAATTTAGAATATTCTTTAGAAAATCTAAAATATTCTTTCAGAATAGAAAAATGTTGTTTTTATACACAAACCACATCCATTCTGAGAATCAATATTGTATATCATAAGCAAAATAGAAAAGTTAAACACATATGTGACACATATTAGACACAGTTGAAGAATTGTTAATATATAGGCTTGGATGAATATGTAGATGCATGCACAAGAAGCATGCATGTTTATTTAGACATCATCAGATTATGGTGTTACACTTAAAATAACAATCAGTAAGCAAATAGATTACTATATCCATATAAAATATAGGTTGTGAATATTCTAAAAATGAGTTTCAGTCTATTTCACCAGTCAAATACGCTGGCAACGTGGATTTTGATAGCACATCTCAAACACATTTTGTTCTAAAACTCATCTGGAGAGTTGGAGAAGGAAGCTGCTTGCTAGAATGAAATTTTACTTTCTAATAATGAAACTATTTGTTGTTAGAGTTGTCCTGTATTGATAGTTGAAACCTCAGAATAGCCTTCATGTTACTGTAAAGATTATACTCAGGGGAAAAGGTCAATTAATGCTTCTGTTATATGTTCTCTGTTGATAAACAGTGACCTAATTTACGTTGAAGTTTCCTAGCAGATATCAGAGTAGACATGCCCACTTTCTATGTCCACTTGATAGGTTGCATTTCATCTTTTTACTCTTTGTTCGTGAGTTCCTTTATCAGTATTTCTTGAAAACCTCGGATAACTGTGTCCACTTTGGCTAATTCACTAAGCCAATCCAGCTTTCTTTATTGGTGTGTTTGGGTTAAGTTAGCATTGAAGCTGTTAATTAATGACTGCAATTTTGTTGCCTGATTTTCTGGTGTATTAGCTTCGTATTATTTTCCTTCATTCTCCCCAGTTAGTATCAGAGGCTGTGCTGATTTCTCTTGTGGAACATGATGGATTCATTCCCAATTTTTTGTTTAGATATCGCTCCCAAGGTACTTATTCTTTCCTGTGTCCCATAATTGGGATGCTTTTTCTCTTTCCTCTATGTACAGTATTTATTTAAGTATCTCCCACTGTGTTGGCTTAGAAATACTCTGTATTTTTTTAAACATCCTATTACTGATAGATTTTTAACATCGATTTTTATACGGCAGTCTTAGGGAAGTTATCTTCATATCATGCATGAGGCATTTCATTCCATTTTTTTTGTTTTCTTGGATGGCATTATATTTTGTCTTAATCACTTTATTCTTATATTTTTATTAAAATCTGTTTTTACTGAAGTATATTTATATCACCCTTGCTTCTTTTTTTATCTTTCTGGCTCCAACCAGCTACTCTACCTAGAACCATCCATTTATTCCTCCAGCACTCTCAAGTTGATAGCCTCTTTCTGCTTGGTTGTTGTTGTTGTTGTTATTATTATTATTATTATTATTATTATTATTATTATTATTGTGTGTGTGTTTGTATGTATATGGCTCAGATCTGACTACGCTGACACTAAAATATACCTAATCAAGAAGGTTAAATACCGCTCCTATATTACAAACTTGAAACCTCTAAAGAATGAAATGAAGACCCTAGAAAATGGGAAGGCATTCCATGCTCATGGACTGGTAGATGAGATCACTAAAATGACCATCTACCAAAGATTATGTTTAGATTCAATCCAATGTCAATCAAAATCTCCATCTCATCCTTTACAAAAGTAGAAACACAAAATGTTCCTAAAATTCACAGGAATAACAAAAGACCCCAGGTAGTCAAAATCAAGAGCAAGAAGACTGAAGGGATGACCATCCTAGATCTTACAGTATATTAGAACAGGACTGAAGGGATGACCATCCTAGATCTTACAGTATATTAGAACAGGACTGAAGGGATGACCATCCTAGATCTTACAGTATATTAGAACAGGACTGAAGGGATGACCATCCTAGATCTTACAGTATATTAGAACAGGACTGAAGGGATGACCATCCTAGATCTTACAGTATATTAGAAAGCCAAGACATTGTAATAAAAAACAGCAAGGTACTGGTACAAAAAGAGGAATTCAAACCACTGGAAGACAACCAAATTCCCAAATGTGAGCTTGGGTAACTTCAGTCAGTCATTTAGTGTTTGATTAAAAAACAAAACAAAACAAAACAAAAAAAAGGCAAAATCCAACTGGAAAATATAAAGCATCTCCAACAAATGGTCCTGGGTAAACTGGATGTTCACATGCAGAAAAATAAAATCAGAACTACATCTGTCACCATGTACAAATACTAAGTTCAAATGGCTCAAAGACAAAAATGTGAAACCTGAATACTGAAACTAAGGAAAAAAGCTAGTGATACCCTGCATGATATAGATGTAGGAAATGACTTTTTAAATGAGACATTGTTTGTCCAAGTATTAAGGCCAAAAATTTACAAGTAGGACTTTGTAAAACTTAAAAACATCTGCATAGCTAATGAAACAAGCTCTAGGTGAAAAGGAATCCCACAGAATGTGGGAAAATCTTTGTCTGCTCCATTTGAGAGAATTAAATAATATCCGGAATATATAAAGGACACAGAAAGAAAAGAATCAAAACCACAAAAGACCCCTGCTTTAAAAAAAATGGGCCTTAAACCAGAATAGAGAGTTCTCAAAAAAGAAAAGTATCCATAAGAAATACCTCAGAACAATCCATCACTCCTAAGAATTAGGGAATGCAAATCTAAACTGTGTGGAGAGTTATCAGAGTAATGATTCACAGGAGGCAAGAAGCAAATGTGGTCAAATATGACTCAGTGGCCGGTTTTGATCCAAACTTCTATAGTCTGATCCAGGGAGTTTATTTTATACATATTTAAGTACAGTATAACTTTAAAAAAAAGTTTCCTGGTGTAACACAATCCCATGTATACAAGGGACATAATTACATCGAAACAATTCTCAAAGTACATGTCACTTCTTCCATGAAGATGGGTACTAGAGATAGCTATATGTATTATTATGGGCCTAAGGGAGAATTAACAGTTATACAAAAATCACAGAGGTTACCTAGGCTAGTAAATATCTACAATCCTGCTTGTGGGAGCCTGGGAAAATTCTTGGCCATATAGAGAGCTCACCTAGAATATTAGCCATCTCTACTCCTAGACTTCTGAGAGGAAAATAGTTTATACATCTCTTTCATTAAAGATATGACCATGTGTTTAACATCCTGTTTTCCCTAGTGCTATCTATTAATCAAAGAGCTTTGTGCTCCCACCAAAAACAACTTTGATGCTTCATCTTTCTCAAGCTAGGATGGAATATCAATGTAGCAACCAACAACAGACAGTAATGGAGTATGGGGAAGAGGGACCCTCATTCACAATAAGTGAGATTGAAACCATTGCAGTGTTGTGGAAATCAGGGCAGAAAATTCTGAAAAATCTAAAAATAAATCTAACATATGAGCCGTCTGGCATCTATGAGTACTACTTGTCATATGACCAAAAGACCCAATATTCTACTCTACAGATACTTGCTCAGACGTGGTCATTAATACTCTATTCATAATAGTTATGTAATGGAGATACCCTAAAAGTCTTTCTACCAATGAAAGGGTAATCAAAATTACAGACAGACCATGAACTACTCTTCACCTGTAAAGAAAACTGAAACCGAAAATTTTGTTACTAAATGGATGGAATTACAAAAGATCATTCTAAGTGAGGGAGATAACCCAGATCCAGAAAGTCAAAGGTTGCTTGTCCTCTTCCATCTGAGGTTTACAACTCCAAATTTTCAGTTGTAATTACATAGCCTAGAGTAAATTCAGAAACCAGAAAGTAAATTGGGACCATTGGTGATGTAGGCATGTTTGGGGAACAATAGTGAAGGGAACAATGGGGTACAAGTTATTTGATCAGGAAAATGAGAAAGAGGCTTCTAATTAAGACAGGGGAGTAGAGATCCATAGGAAGGAGGGAATGGTAAAGTAACAGCAAGGATTCCGAAGGGTAATAGGAATCGTGCTATTAACTATCAACCTGAAAAGGCTATATTGTGCTACATAAGTCTGTGTATAAATATATATAAATAGTTAAAATGAACTTTTCTTAACTGGGCTGGCAACTCTCCCTCCAAGAGCCAAAGAATTCTTAACAAAACCACATGGTCATATCTGAGAAGTCCTTTTTTAAGTTCTTCATCAGAGTTGTCCAAGGAATCTCAAAATATTACAGGCTATCGCTAGTACCCTTGGGTGATTCCAAGGGGTAAGTTTCTATTTTGGAAGGCAACCTTTCAAATATTATGTGTTAAATATATGCATGTAATGGTAATCAGTGAAGAAAGGTGTAATGAATTTGAGAGAGTACACATCGGGCTATACAGGTGGGTTTGAAAGAAAGAAAGTGGTGAAATGGTGGAAATGATATACTTATAATCTCACAAATAAAATAATAGATAAAAAATAAACAAACATGGGTGAGGTAATTTATATTTCATATTATACATTGCACCATGTTTTGTTTTGATTGTCAAAAATGTACCTAAATCCATTCTTTATGATGCTATTACACTGAAATTATTTTCCATATTCTACCATTTATCACCAAATTGAACATATAGAAAATATATGGTAGTGTGTAAACTTCATAAATAGCATAACTAGTTATAAAAGGCATCTTCTATGAACACCTATCATTTTAGATATTAGCTTTTTTTCTATATGTTTAATGTCTGAAAATGTTTTCTATTTGTAGGGACAAAAAGAAAATGTCTAAGGAGAAAGTTGAGGTATGGTATAAAATATCTTAATTTACTCAATATATTTCATAAAAGACAATATATTACAAAATATTTAATATCAACTTTTAATACAAATTTATATAATTCTGGGCGTAATGGCACTTAACCTATAACTAACCTGAACTAATTTATAAGTTCTAAGCAGGCCTAGGAAAATAACATGACCAAAAAGAGAAAAACAAAAAAAAAAAACAAAAAACAAAATACAAAACAACAGAATCTTTTTTTCTTAAAAAATGGTTTATTTGAACAATTAAAAAGATGCCTATTGTTAAAATATCTTGCAAAATGATAATTTGAGGTAATATATTTTGTTCTGTTTATATGAAAGTGTAAATTACATCTTTGTACAAAGTATTATTTATCTTATAGGTCCTAGAACCAGTAAAAGCCACACATGATGTTAATGCCCTGACTCCAATAACTGAATCATGCTCAGCAGAATGTGAGTTGCCAAATGAAAACATGTTATTTTAAGTAAAGAGTATAGAATAACATTGCATTAATGTATGTTTATTTATTATTGCAATATTTATATACACACTGCTTGGCATTGCCCATGGAACCCTGATGAACTGTCATACTTTTCATATCATAATTTCCCTTGAATTAAACCAAAATGAAAAGCACCGTATATTTTTAAATGCTGTGACCATGGTCACTGCATCCTCTTTGCTAACTCTATTTATTCCGCGTGCCTTCACACTTATAGGTCTTATTGCCACTAGCTCTACATAGCCTGGCAGTAACTCTAGAACCATTTTCGTTGAAATCTCCTGAAACCTCTATATATGTCTAAGTATTTCTATATGTTTCTAAAAATTTTAAATTTTTATCATGTGTGTTTCTTCTTTAAAAATGAGCTGTCACTTCTAAGTACTAGAATATGAATATTTCACTCCTCTGCTTTTGTTCCAGGAACTCTCACATGTGTTTCTTTTCTGATTAGGACCTTTTAATTTTCGTAGTTCAGTGAGGTATTATTGACATATTTCATAGTGTACAATTTTACTAATTATGGTATATATGTCTCCATAGCGACATAGTTAATACACACATTACTTTTAAAAGTTTACTAACACTGTCTGTAGTCCTTTACCAAAACCATCTACCAAGAAATAGATGTGTGGTTCCCATATTCCAAGGAAGAAACCCTACAACTACTTTACTAAACCAGCAAAATTCTTAGCTATACTCTAAATATTTGTCCTTAAAAACACAGGAATGTAATCTCTATCCCACAGCGAAGAAACTTCTCTTTCAACAAAGACAAGTGTAGAAAACCACATCCAATTACAAGGAAAGTTACAGACCTCAATCCCACAGGATACACCTATAGAACAATTGAGAAAGGGGACAGAAGCAGCAGAAGAGCCAACGGATCAGAGCTTTTGCTGTAGTATCGATTCTCTTAGCTATGTCAGAAGGTGAACCCTAAAGTCTCACCAACATTATTACAGTGAAAATATATTGAAACATATCTTTTAAATCTGGTGCCCACAGGTTCTTCTGTGGTTTACTGGTAACTTTCCTGCAGAACCTAATGAATTCTTTAGAGACTACAGCTGATGGCAGTAATGGTCTGGCATGTGGCCTGTACCTGGTTCAGGCTATAACTTTCAATTCAAAGTTATATTTCATTGTTCCCCATCTCCTTGCCTAGCTTTATAAGATCTGTCCAACATCCTTTAAATCATGAGCTCACCTAACTCGGCCAATAGGCATGCTTCCTGCCATTATGTGAATATTGCTGTAGCATCATATAGTCTTTTCAGGTACAACCCTCCCCACCCTGTATTTCAGGTGCAAATACCCAGAGTTCTTTCTCTGCGTTGTTCTTTTCTGTTAGTTTAATGTTGTCAGCTATCTAGGGTATGATGAGCTTCATCACCTTAGCCTAGGGAGTTTGAGAGAATGTTTGTGTGGTACTCTGGGCTGTAGAAAATTTGGGCTAATGCCCTGACAATTTCAAGTGCAAACCCAGAGGCTGTTTGTGACAGGCTCATGCCATGTAGCTCCAGATGACTATAAACACAGGATGTTTCTGGCTTAACCTCCTGTATACTGAGTATGCAGACAAGTAGTAACTGGCCTGCTCTTTCATAATTTTCTTCTCTTTGTTTCATGACCCTCAAAGATCCCATTTTTCTCCACAATTGATAGAAATACATTGTTCAAATTTCAGCACATTCTCTAAATTGGCATAGATGCTTCTTACTTTCTTAGTGACTACTTACTGCTCCTTTTTTGTTTTTATTTTAATATTCCTATTCAGCAAGTTTTTTTTGTTGTTGTTGTTTTTTGTTTTTGTTTTTTTTTTTTTTTTGGTTTTTTTTGTTTTTTGTTTTTTTTGCCCTGGGAATGGTTCCTGGGCTCAGTACAAATTAATCCTGTTAGTTGATATGAAAACTCTGCTTTATTGAAATGATTATCAGAAGTCATTTGCTTATCCTATCTACTAGACTTTAAGCTAATGCCTTGTTCTTTCTTCAGAACTTAGTATAAAATGAGTCCTGTTTTATTAGAGAATGTAATTATGTATTTTATTTCTGTGTTTTCTCATTGATACAGATTCTGGCAGCTCCTTAAAAAGCACACCTGTCTTTGATTCCTATAAAGAGCTAGTAGAGCTTAAGGAAATCAATGTTCAAATACTCACAGAAAAATCTAAAGTGGAAAATGAATTATCTGAAGTAAGAGAAGAAAACTCACAGTTAGAGAAAAAACTTGTAAGGAAGAAGGAAAGGATTGGTAACCTGAGGTATGAGACTATAGCACTTTGAGAATCTGTTTTTATACTGAAGATGGGCAAAGAATTCTGGAAACTTCTTAGTTTCTTTCTGACATTTTGCAAGAGAGAAAACTGTGTTTGGAGGGAAGAGGAAATCTTTGGAAATAATAAAATCATTATATAATCATGAATACTTTTAATATACTTGTCTCATACATAGATAGCATGATACATATGCCATTAACAATCCCAAAGCAATGTGTATATGGAACTCTACCACACCGAAACATCTGTAGTTGGCTAGTGGGATTTTGTGGTGCATTTTGTTATATATTACAAATAATTCTGTAAGAAACACTATTGAGGTGAATAATTTTCTCTACTTCTAATTTCATATAATGACTATATTCCCCATATAGAGATATGTTGAAATATTTAGAACCTTAAAATTATTTTGATCAATAATTTTACATTTTTCTTGAGAAAATTATGGTCATTTATGGAACAGATTATTAAGTGGTGTCTTAGTTACTTTCTATTGCTCTGAAGAGAATATGATTAAGGCAATCTCTACAAAAGCAAACATTTAATAAAGGGCTTCTTAAACATTATTACCATGGCTTGGAACATGGTGGCAGGGAGCATGGTGTCACACAGACATGAAATAAATATCTGAGACATGCACATCCTGATTTGAGGACAGAGAAAGAGAGAGAGGGGGCCTGATACGGCCTTTTTGAAACCTCAAAATCTAACCCTTGTGACATACTTCCTCCAATAAGGCTACACCTATTCCACAAGGCCACCTCCTAAGCATTCTAATCCTCAAACAATTCCAGTTTATTAAAATATATGAGCTTATTGGGGCCACTCTCATTAAAACTATCATAAGTGGTTATTTTAATATGCTGGCAATTTTAAACATTAATATGCATTTGAGTGATGCTTTGTATCAAACCCAGGACCTCACATGTAGTAGGCGTCACTCTACGTCTTAGCCACACTCAAGAAATGGTTCAATTTATCAATTAAATTATATTAATTAAGTAGAAAAACAGGAATTTAAGTCATTTTTTTTAAAAAGAACAATGATTGTATCATTTGTGGTTATCATTTATTTAAATTCCTCAAATGGATTCTTAACTTGTTCATAAAATACATAACAAAATGAGATAAAATAGATACGTGAAGTCATGCTCAGAGATATTATATTAAATATAAATTGATAACACAGAATAGAAATGAAAACAGTATAAACTTTTGGAAATGTCATAAGCAACTTATGAGGGGCCAACACATAGAACGAACATTTTGTTCTCTTTGAAGAGCTGTTCTAAGATTAGCTTATTTAACTACAGATCAATCATAAAGGAGCAAGTGGAGAAGAAAAAGAATATAATTTGTGCTTATAATGAGATTGTGGAGGAACTGAGAGAGACAGAGGAGATGATTGAGAGAAGAGAGCAGTACAACAGGCGAGTTACAGAGACACATGAACTTGAACTATGTCTAAAAACAAGAGATGTGGAGTTGAAGCAGGTAATGGAATCTTTAATAAAAATAGCAACTCAACCGTAGATCACTAATATTTAAACATTCCTCTTATCTAATTACATTTCACTTCATGTTATATGTTATCGGAAATATGTTTCTATCATCAGTCTCATTGCTGTGCAAACTTTATTATCATATACATGCAAAACCTTGGCAAATCCACCAAATTAGTATATAATCTACAGAGTCGTGTGTGTAGCCAGTTTTTGACTAAATCATAATTATTTGATGTATAATTGTTTTATTTAGGATTCAACTTGAATTTTATTTCATTATATATTATGATATTTAATCTGAAATTGCTTCTTAAAAGTGTTGTCATCTAATAAGTAGTTTGATTCTGAGTGAAGTAATGGAAATTTGTTGTAATTTGTAAACAACATAATTTCATTTTATTCTTACTTTTCTTGAAAATGAATTTTTTCACATAATTGATCTTGATTAAATTTTCTCCTCTCTTTTGCTTCTCCCAGATTTTCCTCACCATACCTCTCATCCATGTACACCCCCATTCTGTCTCATACTTGAAAAAAGGGATTCTAAGAAATGCTAATAAAATATAACAAAATAAAATATAGTAAGATAAGCCACAAAACTATCACATTAGAACTGTAAAACACAAACATAAGGAAAGAGAACAAGAGAATGTGCAAGATTCAGAGACCAACTTGTTCACACACTCAGAGATCTCATAGAGACACTGGAAACCATAATAAATAATCAGAGCACCTGGGCAGAGCATCGCATGCCCAGTACGGACTGCCTCGGTTTCTGTGAGTTCGTGTGAGATTTGACCATGTTGATTTAAAAGCTCTTGTTTTCTTGGAATTTCTCCATCCCTTCTGGCTCTTTCATTGTTTCTACTGTCTTCTCCATGGGATTTCCTGAGCTTCAAGCGAAGGGCTTTGATGGAGATACTACATTCAGGGCTGTGTTTCAAGGTCTGTCTCTCTCTGAATTATGGCTGGCTGCTGTTCGCTGTATTTGTTCCCATTTTGACAATAGTAAGCTTCTCCAATGATACCTAAGCAAAGCACTGATCAAATTTGTCTTTCTTGTTCCGGGATATTTCACTCAGAATGATTGTTTCTAGTTCTAGCCACTTTGTTTACCTCCAGATTTTTAAGGAAACACAAAATACAAAGTTATTATAAGCATTAATAGCAATACTGGAAAAATAACTATACCTGGTTATAAATTATAGCAAAGAACATAGCAACATAAGTAGGTTGCTACTGTCACAAAAACAGGTATGTAGGTATTTACAATGTATAGGAAACACAGGACCATGTGGTTACTACAGCAACTTATTGGAGTTTTATTTGTTGTTGTTCCACGACTATGCTTTTGAAAAAAGATGTCTATAGTTGTATGTTCATTTTATTTTTTATTAAAAATATCTTTTTATTCATGTATCCCCTGCTCCCTTCCCTTCCCTCCTCACAATGCCTCCCAGTCAGCCTTCAGCCTCTCCCTCATTATCCCCCCATTCTCCCTAGCCTCTCTTCCAAAAGGACAAGAAGTCCCAAGGTGAGTCATCTCAGATTGGCACATCTACTCTAGGCAAGTCCGATTTCCTCATCCCAAAATCAAGAGTAGGTTAGGTGTGCCTCTGCAAGGAGTGGGCTCAAAGGTGCCAGCCCCCACACAGGAACACAGTCTGATCCCACCTCTCCAGGCTCCACATACAGCGCATGCCAATCGACAGTTTCCTACCCTTAGAGGACCTAGCTTCTTTCCCCAATGGTTTCCCTATGGCTGTTTTTGATTCAGTGAACTCCCCAGAGCTCCAATCCAGCCATCTCTGTGGGGCTTCTCTTCAAAATCCTTATCCCCTTAACCATAGAGACTCTTCTCCCCTGCTCTCAATGGACCAGGAGCTCTGCCCAGTGCTCAGCCATGGATCTCTGCCTCCACCTCTATTCATTGTTGGATGTAGGTTCTGTGATGACACTTAGGGTGGTTATTCATTTGATTCTAGGGGAAGTCCTGTTTAGGCATCCCCTCCACTATTGGTTGGATCCTAGCCAGGGACATCGTGTGAGTTCTTGGAAGTTTCCCTAGCACCTGGTCTCTTTCCAACTCCACATTGGCTTCCTCTATCAATATATCCATCTCTTTTTTTCTCCCTCTTTGTTGCTCCTCTCACTCAACCATCTCCTTCTTTCATGGTTTGTTCCCACCTGAGAAGGGATGTCTTTTTAAATAAAATATTCATGGGAAAGAGGAGTGTCATTGGGTATATCAAACAGGTTATGTCCATTTACATTTGTCCAACATAAAATGGACTTTGTGCTTTGTGTGTGTGTGTGTATGTTTTTATTTAATTTTGGTATTTTTTGTCTCATAGATTTCATTTTTCTTTATCTGTTTTGATTTTAATTTTTTGCTTGTTGTTTTTCTTGTGTTTTTTTTCCCTTTAGAAAAAGAAACTGGGGTGGGGAGAAAGGTAGCTGGGTAAATGGGTACCTGGAGTTGGACAGTATGTAGGAAGTGTTGGGAAGAACAAAAAATATTGAAACATATTGTATAAAAAGATTAAACAAAATCATGAAAATAAAATGAAATGGAGATGGTAGAATAAGTATGCATAATAAACTTGTCTATAAATAAAATATTCACATATTTTTATTATGTACGAATCTATAGAAACTTGTTTTGTAATGTAAAGTATAATACTTTATTAGTGGCTTTAGCGACTTCCGAGAATCGTGCCATCTACACAGTAGTTGAAAAATTACATAGGAGAGTACTATTTACATTTCATATATGTTATAATGGCTTACCAGAAGTGTACAGTTTTTCAGGGAATTATTATTTTTGAGATTTAATACCTAGATTCCTAAGTTGTGATACATAAAATAAAATAAAGAGATGAAGTTACCATCAGCTAATGGAGTTAGTGAAAATTACATGAAGAACTGGAGATATATCTTTTTATCACAATTCCACTGGTATGAAGAATGCACCAATTTACTTAGAAGAATTAACTGATGTGCTGCCTTCTTAACAGGCTGCATTATATTGTGAGATTAGTGTTATCTCAAAGATAAGTTTATATCATAACATATATAATCATATATACACTGTGCCATACAAGAACAAAAATATGTGTATTACGTAGTAAACTTTACCCATGTTGGGGAATAGTAGACATTGTTACCATTTGCATTTGATTAAAAAACTCTGATACATGGGACCTTAACTTGTTTCAGAAAAAAAATCTTGTAATTGGAGCTAGGGTTAAGGCTCGCACATTCACATGCAGGTATTTGTGCTGAAACTGCTTCACCCCTTTACTCACACCTTTCAATAAAATATATTATTATAACTAAAAATATCATGTTAGAAGATAGGAAGACAACATAGTAGGCAAATGTTTACAAGGCAAGTAGAAAGGCTTGTGTTCAGTCCCCTTGAAACCACGAAAAACAGGAAGGAAGGTTCATGCTTGTGATCACAGCTCTAAAAGGCAGAAATGGATGACTCTTTAGAGTTCACCAGCAAACCAGCCTATCCTATTGTAGAGTCATGCTTGCTGTGAAGAGAGAAAATAAAAGTTAACAGCTCCCAAAGAACACTTCAGATTGTCCTCAGGTGCAACTATGATCTTATGCACCAGCACACGTGTGTGTATACACATACACACACATACACACACACATGCATACATACACACATACATACACACACATACACATACACAAACATACACGCACATACATACACACACATACACACACATACATACACACACATACACACACACACACACACACACACACACACACACACACACGCACCAGCATGTGTACACACTGTTATGTCAATGTTTACCATTGTTGGCATAGCTTTGATCATATATGTATATATAAAGTTTTTAAATTAAAATGAGAATGTGACCCTTGTAAACAAAAATCTCAAAGGCCATAAGCACCGTTATACTTTCATTTTTGATAGTTTTAATATATGGTAAAAAATGAAATGAAAATGTAATGTATTTCAGTCCTTTAGTGGCACCAGTTCATTTTTCATGAAGAGGGAATCCTTTGCAACAACTAAATTAAATCTGTAGTGGTAGCATCAAAACAGACATAAACTGTGCAGATAAAAGGGTCTTCCCGAATTCCTATAAAAGCTTTAGCACATAAATAGGTGAGGGACTATTTGTTTCCAAGTATTAATAATATCATTTTTATCTTTCATTTAGTTGCAAAAAGAAAAAGAGCATGCACAGAAGATGGAAGATCACCTACAAATGTAAATTAAATCATATACATTTATATAGCAAGTATGTAATGTT
Organism: Phyllotis vaccarum; assembly: GCA_033318265.1. Lineage (NCBI taxonomy): Eukaryota > Metazoa > Chordata > Mammalia > Rodentia > Cricetidae > Phyllotis > Phyllotis vaccarum. The sequence continues at coordinate 139,696,302 of JARWLC010000001.1, read as the reverse complement.
TATCCAAGTTAGTTAGTGTGAAAACACTATAAAACTTATATTTGTCTTGAAATTCACAACACAGAGTTTAGAAAGTAACTCAGTAGCATATCATGGCTTTGTATGCATGAGGGATATTATTTCCCACATAATTTTTTATGCACCTACTCCTCATTCATTTTTTTAGCTCAAAATTGATATAATTTCTACATCATTGACATTTAATATATTTCTTTTATAAATTCATTATTTTATATGTGTATACAAATATACAAATCTTATGTGTTTGGGGTGTGTGTTTGTGAGTGCGTAGAAAGGGGGCTGTAAGAGGGGATAAAGAGCTCTAATAAGAAGTCACAGGGGAGTAAAGGAATTGGGTGGGAGGAGGGAGAAGAATCCAGGAAGAGGGAAAGGGGGCAGGAGATGGTTCTTAAATGGCAAATAAGAAAAAAGTATAAAAATATACCTCTGTAAAAATGAAGCATGATACATGACAACTTAAAAAATAATGTGGCGTTTAAAATTGGTATGTGAAAAGTTTATTTTAAAATATGGCTGAATATTTTTTAGATTAGAACTAGAAAACACCTCATTAACAGCTACGGTGAAGAAACAAAAGGAAGAAATTGAAGATCTGCAAAGACATCTGCATGACACACACAAAGGCCTGGCACAAAGTCCCAGTTTGGTAAGCCAGTCACGTGTTAATCCCTCTCTGGCACTAACAAGAAATACTTTAGGAAAATTAAGAAATGTCTCGTTAAAAATACTTGTATTATTTGATAATTTTGTGCATACATAGAGTGTTTGAATCAATTCCAGCTCCTAATTAGTGCACTTTAATCCTTTACTCATTATCATCACCACCTTCCCTCCTAACTGTATGTGCCCATTTTGGATTACTTTAATGTTGTGTTTCAACTCACTGTTGCCTGGATTGCATGGGTGTAACACCATCTACTGGAGCATGGCTAGCTTCTCAGGTTCACTTCCATGGAGAAGCCAACTCTCCATCTCTCAGAAGCTACCTTTTTCCTCTTTCAATTCACGAATTCCATGGGAAAAAGTGTCTTAGGATGAATAGCAGAGCTTGGGGGTACAGTATTTTTTTTCCTGACAAAATACCAAGATGTGGGTCAGTTTCCAATATCACATAAATGAATATCTTTTATAATTCATATGTAATACTGCTTACACTAGTGATAAATAATTTAAATTACATATTTTCAGATATTTAACAACTTGTGAGAATAATGTTATCAACCTTAAAAGAGTCAATCTCAAAAAGAAAAGAATCAAATCTATTAGAATGATTTGAATTATATTTTCTCTAAATATAAATTGTAATTTGTGGTAGGTAGAGACAGCTGTTCAGGAAAATAAGAACATCTGTACGAAGCATGCTTCGGTAATAACCGAGATGGAAAACAAAATTAAGAGTCTGAAGTCTGAAGTCTCCAATGTTAAAACTTCCAAAGAGTCAAGCAAAAAAGAACTGGCAAAGTATAAGCGTTACTATTTGGAAGAACTAAGAAATAAAAACTTCTTATTGTACGAACTAAACAGGTAACCAAAGAAAATGTCGCAGAATATGCAATCAGCTCATTCATTCACGGCTATCACAAATTTTAGTAAAGTTTGATCCTGAAACTAATAGGATTCAAAAACTACCTGGCCATTGTGTTTTTGGAAAGTTATACCAGAAGGTATATTCACTGATAAAATGATGTTCCAGGCACATTTTCTTACCTTCTCTCTTTTAGTTATACTTGGTTTTTCCTCACTTAAATTCTCATACAGCTAACTAAAGAATCCAGATTTTCAGCCACATCTTTTAAAAAGTTTCTAATTAGTTACAACCATAAAGGTATAAAATTGCTCACCAATGTATACAAAGAAGACACATACCCAGAATGGAGTCAACAGGTTTATTAATTTCTGCTTGGCTTCGATCTGGAAGTCTGACAAGGGCAGCTAGGGAATAAAGAAAGAACTGCACATGAAGACATGGACAGACTAGCCGGGATCAGCTGGTGCATAAGCACTCTGACAGACAAGCACCAACTACTTCCAAGATGCTGAACCTCAGCGTATTAATCATGTACAACCCTATGTTGAGAGGGTATGTTGTCTACTCTTTGTAGACAAGCAGTCTCAAGCTGCAATATCCAGGAAGGGATAGAAGTTGCAGTTACTAGAGTTCGTATACAAGTATCACTTTTCCCAGTTCATAAAGTTACCTTTATATATTTATGTACATGTGTGTAAAAATTATAATCTAAACAAGTCATGAATTAGAGAAAGGATAAGGAGGTAGACAAAGAAATTGGATGGAGAACAGAGAAGGAGAAAGTGATGTAATAAACTTTTAACTTAATTGGAGGGGTGTTTTTGAAATAGGGTATCACTATGTTGCTCTGACTCTCCTGGAACTCACTATGTAGACCAGGCTGCTCTTCATCAGCCTGTCTTTATCTCCCAAGTGCTAGTGTTAAAGGCATGTATCACCATGCCTGACTATTATGTTTTAATTTTTTTTAAAAAAAAATCATGATTTAAAAATATTTGGCTTTGGGGGATTAGTACAACTGAAACCTGATGGCGGGGTGCTGATAACGCTATTGATACCTGGTAAATTAACCTTCCTCCAATATTATCTTTTGTCTTATGTGACAAAGCTGTACGATAGAATGTTTATATGTCTTGTTCTTAGAATAGAGAAGGATACAATGCAAAAATAGATTAATACAAATTATAATGTTGTCAAAGATAATTCCTTTGTCAGTAGTCTGGCATATGTACAAGCCAAGAGGTGACAGGTCCTATGTATGATTCCTGAGTCCTTTTGAAATGGCCAAATGGGCTCAGTCAAAGTTCCATTTGTTTTGTTTTGAATATCAACTCAGCCAATTCCTTGATTCTTCTCTCATTGTTTAATGTGTGTCATATCTTTGTCAACTTGGCACAAACCTAAACATACCAATAAACCAACAAACCTTGGGAAAAAAAATCTCATTTATAGTTACTCTGTCAGACTTGGCCACTTGGCACATATGTGGGTTATTTTCTTGATCAATGACTAGTATGAAGAGTCCAGCTCACTATGGGGGTGCCATCCTTGAGCAGGTAGGCCTGGAATGAATTAAAGTAGTAGCTAAGCAACGCACAGACAGTTAACCAGTAAGCACTATTTCTCCATTTCTTCATGGTTCCTGCTTCAAGCTTCCACGCTGATTTCCTACCTAGGCATCTCTTAATAATGAACTATAAACCATGACTCAAATAAATTCATGTTTCTCTTGGTCAGTGTTTTATCACAGATACAGAAATCAAAGTAGAAAAATGTCCAATGCATAATTTTATCCATTGAATATATACAAGTCCTGACAACAAATACTTGAAAATGTGTAACCCTCCGTACTAGTACAAATGCTCAAAAGATTATAATGTCATGTTTGACTAAATTTACATGTAGCTAATTTAATAGAAAATCATGAATATTACTATAATCATCATATCATATAGTTATATTTTGGATTCAATTATTTCCAATCTGACATCAATAATTATATCATTCCTCTTAACATCAGCTCACCAGTTAGATAGCCATACACTGTTGCTTTCTCTAATATTGTTTGATTTTTATTTTAGTTTGAAATTTTCCCCACAAGTATATATATATTCTGTTTTCTGCATTTGTGTGTGTGTGTGTACATGTCTGTGTGTGTGTGCACACTTGTGTATGGGCACAGGGACATTCAGGCAGAGGTGAGACTTCGATGTTGGATGTCTTCTTCAGTTGTTCTTCTTCTTAGAGCATCATCTCTCACTTGAACAGAAAGCTCACCAATTTAATTTGGCCAGTCTGCTATCTGCTTGCTTAAGAATGCCCTATATGTGCCTCTAAAGCTCTGTGGTTGCAGATGGACCATACAGCCACCAGGTACTTTCACGGTTAGGAATTCTTATCATATGCTGTAATGGCACTGCTGGAATTAGTTTACCTGGTAGGCCCATAGTGTATTTGTTCTTTTAGAAAAATTTTAAGCATACAATTGTATTAGATAGGTATGATTTTCAATGTTAAGATTCTCTTCAAAGTAGAATTTATTACTATGGTAGAATTTTATTGAAAGTCATTTTGGAATTATTTAGGGAAAATGATTACTACCCAGTATTGGTCTCATTGGTATCCACAGGAGTAACGACAGTCAAGAAGAGTCCCATACAAAACTTCACATGAAATTTGAGCAAAACATTTCTTCATCAAACACACTGAATACAAAGCTAATTCATAAATGCTCTTGTGTGGAGAAAACTCATCAACTGGAAAACGAACACGGGGAAAACCTGATGGCACCTTCTTCAACCACAAGATCTACACCGACTTGTATGGAACACTACCCATGGATGGTGTGTTTGAGTATCATTTTCCTTTGAAGTTCATATTCGTGATACATTTCTTGTTTTCAATTTGATATACAATTGTGTTGCTTATTTTATTTAGGTGTATAAAGTTATTAAGATCCTAATAACATGTGTTGTTAATGAGAGAAAAAAACTGCATTTGGGTGGAACATTACTTTTCCCTTTTATTTATCATACATTCTTTTCTCCTGCAATACAATCATATAATCTGAATACAGCTTTCCCTCCCTCTACTCTTCCCACTTCTTCCCTCATGCATGAGTCTGAACCAGATCCTCTGAATACTTACTATGGCATTCAGTTTAGCACTTCTATGGGACTCCTGAATGTTTAAATGGTGGGTCTCTTCTTCAAGTGCCTTTTCTTAGGACTCTTATTTTTCTGTTGGTCTGTCTTGTACAACTTTGACATAAAGATTTTCATTTTATCTTATTATACTTTATTTTGTTAGGTTTAGTTTTTATCTTCTATAAGCCTGTTCTTTTCTAATGAGAGACAAAGAATAGACAGACAAACAAAACAAACAAAATGAATGGATCAGAAGGGGAATTTTGCCATTTTTAGTGTGCCCCTGAAACTCTTATTTTCAAGAGATAGCTTTGTTAAATAAACGACTAAGCAGGAAACAGCAGCATTTTACAGTTTGTCAAAGGCCTCACTTATGTGACATTTTAGCATGGAAATGTAGCTCCAAAAGCTCTTGGACCTGCTGAGGCAAATCTTTCCTTGACATTGTTCCTCTTCTGGCAAGAAATCTTGGGTTCCACAGAGTCCCAAGTTTGCTACACTTAATCATAAGTGAGTGACTGACATTTAAACACTTATTGCTCTTTAATGGTAAGGACATCTGAAAGGAACTCTTACCATTAATTAACTATACCTATAAAGCAAACAGAAATATGTTAACTTCTGACTGTATTTAAAATTTTACATCAACTTAAAAAAAATATAATCATCCCCTAGTTGTCATTTAACTTATATAAATTTAGGTATATTTATTATTTAGATATATTTATTATATAATTTTAGGTATGTAGTGATTGTTGCAAATACAATAGTTATAAATAGTACTATGAAGTATTTTAATTTTATAAATGGTAGTTCACTTACGCTTCTCTATTGTGCCTTCTTGAATGCTTGATGGCTAAGACAGAAATAACACAAACAGCTTCAAATAGCATCTACCATAGATAACATTTGGATCCTTCTATGGATGTGAAGGCACACATTTCTCTATCTCTAGTGAACACATAGTAGCAACTTCTTTAACTGTGTGACTGAATTCACAGTAAGAAATCTTTTCTGTATTATTTGCAAAGAGAAAAGAAGCAAGGGTGAAGGATAACTGAAACAGAATCAACTGTTTATCTGTTGTTTTACTATACTTTGTTCCAGGAAAAAATACCTAAAGTATTTATTTGAGTAAAACTTAAATGCATAATTTTATCTATTGCATGAACCCTAATTGGTCTTCTGATAAAAACCTGGAGCTAGATGTTAGGGCAAAGTTGAAAGATCAGAGAGACAGAGGAACAAGCAACAGCCAGTTCTCACTACTACTGAATCCTCAGGCTGAAATGGGTAGATCCGGAATCTACAAATCTTCAGATTAAATAGAAGATGCTAAGGGAACCACAAGGCCTAAATGGAAGGGCCCAGCTCTTGTCTCCTCCTGCCTTCTCTTCCTTTCTCTGATGATTTTCTCCAGCCATATTGTTTCTCAGACTTTCCAGTGGGAGGATTAAGGTCTGTGTGCTTCCCAAGTCCTGGGAACAGAGGCTTGGGAATCCAAGAACTAAGATTAAAGGTGAGCACCACAACTGCCTGGCTCTGTTTATCTTTGGACTGGATTAATCTTGTGTAGTCCATGTTGGCCTTGAACTCACAGAGATCCAGATGGATTTTTGCTTCCTCAGTGCTAAGATCAAAGGTGCCATCCCTAGCTGACCTCTATGGCTAACTCTGTGACTCGTGCTGTTCTCTAATCTTCAGGCAATCTTTATTTGCTTAGAATACAAACAATAAATCACCAAGTATATCCTTGTTAATAAAATACTCATTTCAATCTATGTCCAATGGCTTATAGCTTTCTTGGTATTTTATTGCTCAGTTTCAAAGAACCAAGTGTAGGTTGCTTAGGCAGTACTGTAGTTAACTTCAAAGAAGAAAAGTGATTTATTAAATATATAAACTATCAAATAGTAATGGATGAATTTCAAATCATTCTGTTAGCCTACTTTCTCATTTTTTCTCAAAAAGAAATGAAGTATCACACTCCAAATGCTACATAATCATGAAGCAGGATGACCATATACAAAGGAAACGGAGTTGGAAATGATTCTATGAAATGTTCAGCATAGCTTAAATTAAAAACATCTTTCTCAATGCTAACTTAAAAACTCAAAGAGAATACTGCTTTAAAGAGTATACTTGTTTTTATAAATGGTGGTGAACTGTGAACTAAGCTAGTAATGCTTTTATCTAAAGTTGTGGTTCCCAATCATCATAATGCAACAACCCTTTAATTTAATCCCTCATCTTGTAGTTACCACCAGCCATAAGAGGTGTTCGTTGCTACACCATAACAGTAATTTTTACTACTGTTATGAATCATAATGTAAGTACTTTTGGAGACAGAGGTTTGTCAAAGGGCTCAGGACCCACAGGATATTTAGAGTACCTTAGATTCTAAAGTATTTATGAAGGTCAGAGAAAAATTTGCTTAATGCTAAGTGTTTCCAGATAACTGGAGAAATATTTTTTCTTAGAGTAAACATAGGAGTTAATAAGTACCTGTGATTTCCTTATGAGATATGTGTTAACCAATCATAGTAAACATGAAAAATGTTAACATCAATATTATTAATGCTTATTGCCCCCTTACAGTTTTATCAAATAATTGTTGGCAACTTAACAAAATAGACAATGTACACATATGTCAGTTTGAGAGCTTTGATGAAAAGTAATGGATTTTGAGTTCTTTCCTTATTCCCATCAAGCTTATAATATTTGTTAAGCCCCATCTAACCATACTCTTCATAACCTTACATGTACTAATATTTCAAGAACTATGAGTCAGATGCTAGAATTTTAAAATTATGCTCTATGTTTTAATAGTCTGAAAATGATATGAGAGAGCTAAGCAAAGGACTCAGTGACTTGAAACAATCCATGCAATTTAGCTTGGAGACACAGAAGAAACAAAATAGTGACATGGGAGACGAACTAGTTGGGTAAGATTATAATCTTTCAGATAATTTTAATTTTTTAATTCTAATCTTCATAAGCCTGAATAGGAATTCACTTTACACTTACTTGTTAACATTTAAATAACAGTATTTTGAGATCTAGTCAAGAAATTTATACAGAAACTTTTTGAGACAATGTGTACAATGTTAAATCCAACCTGGCTTCAATCTGTGATCCTCCTGACTCAGCCTTCCAAAGGTTAAAAGATATAAATATATAAATTCAATATTATATATATACAAACAATGAAATATTCAAAATATTTTTCAATGTTAGGCCAATCTGGCTTCAAATTGTGGTTCCCATGCCTCAACCTTCCAAACACTGAATAAATATACAAATAAATATTATATATATATATGTATTAACAATATAACCACATTTTTAATAGAAAAATAATAGAAATATTCTGTGTGGTCTTCAAAGATTTTGACAAGAAATGGAGTACTATCTTTGGCATATAGCATCAACTGCATTCTATTTATGTGCCACAAATGTTTATTTTTATATTTAAAAAGTTTTTTCCATGTCGACCACTGTTCCCTCTCCCTTCTCTCCTCCCAGTCCTCCCACAGCTTCCCTCCACCCCATCTCCCATTCAATTCCCAAGAGTCTTTTATATCAGTACCAAGGCTAGGTTAGGTGTACCTCGGTAGGGAATGCACTCCAAGATGTCAGTTTATGCACCAGGAACATAGTCCCATCCTACTACATGAGGGTCCACAAACTGCCCACTCTATTTGACAGGCATCTATCTACCTCTGGAAGGTTTAGGCCCTTTCCCTGGAGGTTCCTCAGTGATTGTTTCTGAATCAGTGAGCTCCCAATAGCTTGGGTCAGCTATCACTGTGGGTCTCCTCCTCATGATCCTGATTCCTTTGTTCATATACTCTCTTCTTTAACTCTTCATCTGGACCTGGAGCTTGACCTGGTGCTTAGCTGTGGATCTCTGCTTCTTCCTCCATCCATTGCTGGGTGAAGTTTCTATAATGACAATTAGGGTGGTCATTCATTTGATTATAGGGAAAATCCTGTTTAGGCACCCTCTCTACTATTGCTAGCCAGGGATATTGTGTGGGTTCTTATGGGTTTCCTTAGCACCAGGTTTCTTTCTAACACCACAGTAGCTCCCTCTATCAAGATACTCATTTCTTTTCTTCTCCCTCTCTATTTCTCCGCAACCATCTCCTTGTCTCATATTTATTCCCACCTCCCCTTGCTCACTCCTCATTATGATCCCAATTTAATCAAAGTATCTTCTCTATTTCCTCTTCCCATGGGGATCCCTGGATGTTTCTCTTAAGTTTCTTCTGTTACCTAGCTGTTCACAGGATATGGTTTGCAGCCTGGATAGTCTTTGCTTTATATCTAAAATTCAGTTATGAATGAGTATATATCATGTCTATCTTTCTGGGCCTGTGTTACCTCACTCAGGATGATACTCTCTAAATCCATTTATGTGCCTGCAAATTTTCAGCTAATGTCCTTGGGGTAAGTTTGTGCATCCTTTGCATATATGCCCAATAGTGGTATTGCTGGATCATTGGGAAGATTGATTTCTAGTTTTCTGAGGAACTGCCACACTGCTTTCCAAAGCGGCTTGTACAACTTTACACTACCACCAGCAATGGAGTATTCCCTTGCTCCATATCCCCTCCGGCATAGTTTGTCATCTGTATTTTTGATAGTTATAAGTTGTTTTGATTTGCATTTCTCTGATGGCTAAGGATTTTTAGTAACTCTTTAGTGTCTTTCAGCCATTTGTAATTCTTCTGTTTAGAATTCTCTTTTTAGCTCTGAACCCCACTTTTAAATTATATTATTTGGGGTTTTGGTCTCTAGTTTTTTGAGTTCCCTATATATTTTAGAGATCAGTCCACTGTCAAATGTAGGGTTGGTGAAGATCTTTCCTCATTCTGTAGGCTGCCATCTTGCCTTATTGACTGTGTTCTTTGCCTTACAGAAGCTTCTCAATTTAAGGAGGTGCCATTTATTAAATTTTGTTCTTAGAGTCTGTGGTACTGGTGTTATATTTAGGAAGTGGTCACCTGTGACAATGCATTCAAGGGTATTTTCCACTTTTTTCTATCAAGTTTAGTGTAGCTGGGTTTATGTTGAGGTCTTTGATCTGCTTAAGTTTGAGTTTTGTGAAGGGTGATAGATATGGGTCTATGTACATTTTTCTACATGCTACCATCCAGTTATGCCAGCACCATTTGTTGAAGATACTATCTTTTTCCATTGTATATTTTTGGCCTCTTTATCAAAAATCAGGTGTCATACATGTGTGAAATAAGGTCATAGTCATCTATTTGATTCCATTGATGCCAGTACCATGCTGTTTCTATTACAGTAGCCCTGTAGTATAGCTTGAAGTCTCAGGTGGTGATGCCTCCTGAAGTTCTATTATTGAACAGGATTGTTTTGGCAATCCTGGGTTTCTTGTTATTACATATGAAGTTGAGTATTGTTTTTTCAAAGTCTGTAAAGAATTGTGTTGGTATTTTGATGGGAATTTTATTGAATCTGTAGATTGCTTTTTGTAAGGTTGCCATTTTTTTCTATGTTGATCCTACTTATCCAGGAGCATGAAAGATCTTTCCATTTTCTGATATGGTCAATTTTTTCTTCATTGATTTAAAGTTCTTGTCATACAGGTCTGTCACTTATTTGGAAAGAATTACCTCAAGATACTTAATGCCATTTTCAGCTATTATAAAGTATGATGTTTGCCTGATTTCTTTTTCAGACCTTTTATTTGTGTATAGAAGGACTATTGTTTTTTGGGGTTTTTTTAGTTAATCTTGTACCCTGCTACATTACTAAAGGTGTTTATCAGCTGTAGGAGTTCCCTGGTATAATTTTGGGGGTCACTTATGTATACTATAATATCATCTACAGATAGAAATAGTTTAACCTTTTCCTTTCCAAATTGTGTCCCCTTAATCTCCTTGTGTTCTCTGATTGCTTTAGCTAAAACTTAGACAACTATATTTAGTAGATAAGGGGAGAGAGGACAGCTTTGTCTTGTTCCTGATTTTACTGTGATTGCTTTGAGTGTCTCTTCATTTAGTTTTATGTTGGCTCTTGGCTTGCTATATTATGTTAAACTAGTTTCCCCATATCCCTAATCTCTCCAGGACTTTTATCAATGAGTGTTGGATTTTGTCAAAGGCTTTTTCAGCATCTAGGGAGATGATCATGTGTTTGTTTTTTTTTTGTAACTTTTTTTATATAATGGATGACATTGACAGTTTTTCATATGTTGAACCATCCCTGTGATACAGACAAATGCATTTCTTAGTAGTCATACATGTTTGCTTTTACTTTGAACTATTATGATATTATTTATAAATCTCATCACTTTAATTTTTGTCTCATGTTCAAAATTATTTTGAAATTAAAAAAAATTATTTTTTCCACTTTCCCTTCCCTCCTTCCAAACCCCTTCCATGTAGCAATAACCCCAATGCTTTCTCAAATAGCTTGTTTTTCTGTGTGTGAGTGTGTGTGCATGTGTATGTGTGTATGTGTATGTTAGTGTGTGTATGTGTGTGCACATGCATGTGTGTGTGTTTGTGTGTGTATGTGAGTGTGTGTGCACAAATGTCTGTGTGTGTGTACGTGTGCATGTGTGTGCATGTGTCTGTGTGTGTGTGTGCATGTGTGTGTGACTATTAGAAATCTTCAAAGATTCTAATTTTGTAGGTCAACTAAATAGTTTACACTATGTACAGACAATTTAAAATTTGTTTCATCATTAAATTCAAATTGTTTTACATAGTAGCTATTATTAAAGGAACATAGCCATGAATATATTCATTTTAAACAGTGGTACAGTGCTCTCCTTACGTTTCCCATTGTTTTCATCACTTTCAATTACTTTTAATTGACTATGGTGCCATACATATCATAGTCAAAGCTTTCATATATGTGTGTATTTCTTAAATACTTGTGTATACAGTTTTTTCATTTTCACATTTTGAACTGACCTCTCGTGAGAGATAATGACTTATTGTTTTTTAGGATTTTATATGTCATACTGATGTAAACAGTAATAATTTTTATTTAACTGCTATATAAAATACACTAACTCCCTTCATATTATTTGCATATAATTATTATTTAATTAAAATTATTCGAGGAAAAATTAGCTACAAACGAATAAGAGGACCACAATTTACAAATGGCTTTTATTTCATGATTAAACCCAGTATTGTAAGCATTTACCATTAACAATTATTAAGCAGTTACTGTTAATGTACATTTATTCATTACTTTTTCACAGAATTGAGAAACCCTTTAAGATGATAAATAATGAACATGAAATTGGAGAGTGTGGTTCTCATGGAGATTTTAAAACCTGCCAATTTGGAATGAGTGCTCCAATTTCAATGCTGCAAAGCTCGGTAAGGGTTAATAAGTTTTGAGTCCAGAATTCATTTAATTGGGAAATATATAAATCTGTTAGTAATTTGAGCAGTGAAATGAATACTTTTGGTAGTGTGAGAAACTTCATATCATAGGAATTTTTTCTTTTTCTATTAAAACTATGTGATTTGACTCTTCTGTAACTTGATACATTACCAGAATTTAAAAGTCAAGCAACGCATGAACCTAGATTATGACCATAAAGATATTTTTGTAAGTTTATTGATATATAATTATTGCCCATGAAATGCAACTATTTCAATTGTAAAATTCAATGTTTTCAACATATTTATGTCTCTATAGCATAGCCATAATTTTATAATCGTATTTATTCTCAAAATAAACTTCATACTTTTCATCCATCATGTAACCCTCCCCTGCTCAGTTTTGGGGAGACATCAATCTATGCTTTCTTGACAGATTTGCCTATTCTGAACATTTCAAATAAGTAGCTTCTTTCTATATTGGCTTCTTTTAATTTTAATTTCATGTTTCTTAGGCCCACTCCTGTTGTGACTGGTGTTGGTGCTTGACTTATTATTATTGCTAATGTTCTCTTCTATCTATCTATTTACCATGCATATTATTTATTGATCCATTAGTTGCTGTTTCCACTTACAGTATCTTAGTAATCCTTCTGTGGACATGAATGTACACATCCATATGTTTTACTTCCCCTTGAATAAATACTTAACTGGTAAAATTGTTGATTCACGTGCTATTGCTGCACAGACTTGTGAGGAGCTCAAGTTCCAGGCTGTTTCCCAAACAGGATGAAGAAGAGGAAGAGGCAGAACTTCTGGTTTCATTACAGTTTCCATCAGATCTTTGTTGCAGGATCTGCTAGTTCAGTTGTAAGTTGTTGCAGTGTGATTGACTAACTCACTACAATTTATACAATTAAAACACAATTTACCAGATGGTAAAGGCAAAGTCAAGATTTGCCCTCAGAGGCTAACTTCTCTTCCTAAAGTCAAACTGATCTTGGAGTTCCTAGTTAGGTCTTGTTCCTACATAATAACACTGAAGCTATACAACCTTAGAGATGATACTTTCCTGATGTTTCATCTGCCTGTAAAACATTTAGATAGATGTACACACACACACACACACACACACACAGAGAGAGAGAGAGAGAGAGAGAGAGAGAGAACTTTTATAGGATTTTTAGAATAAGTATTTCAATTTCTCCATGCAAAAAAATATTTCAGCCAGATACCACTTAAAAACTGGCAATGCTTAAGCAATTTTTAAAAAATAAATGACTAAAAAATAGTAATTGGAATTTGAAAAATCAATAGGATTTTGTAATTGATGAAATATCACAATCTACCACGACTTATGTTTAATGATGTCCATTAAGAACTAGCATAAAAATAAGTTTAATTATAAATTGCATTCAGTGGACTTAGGATGACAAGACACTACATTTTTTTACCATTTTTGCAGACTGAATATAATCTCAAAATTGTCATTTTAAAGTCTCATCAAGAAATGGAAATTGAAAATACAATATTCAATCTATCAAGCCTTACTCAAAGCTAGTTCATTCTGAGAATTAACCACTGAAAACAGATAAGATATCTGAATTTGGTTATGCTATCTATTATTTCCAAAATGTGTTTCTTTATTTGTTTTTGCTATAGTAGTTCATGTTTCTCTTTATTCTCCACATCTTAATTAGAAATAATATTTTGGAGGCAAACTTGTTTACTTATAAAAAAAATGTAATTGAAGAGAACTAGCCTTAAAATTCTATAGCAGTTCAGTGTCCTCTTGGTTTTCTGGTGTTTCTCAATGCCAGTGTTTGTCATCATTAAATCCATATTACTACACAGTAAACCCTTTTAAAAGGAGTGTAACTTCTTTTTTATTTAACTTTATTTTTAAATGTTTTATTTAAAAGTTTTTTTTATTTTTACATACCCACACCCTCCCCTCTTCCCAGTCATATCCAGCTTCCCCCCCATTCCACCCCCATCCATACCTCAGAGAGGGAAAGTACTTCCAAGGGTAGTCAATATGGTCATCAAGTAGATACAGGATCAAGCCCCTTCCCCCAGTATCAAGGCTGAGCTAGGTATCCCTCTGTAGGGAATGGGCTCCAAAAAGCCCACTGATACACTAAGAATAATTTCTGGTCCCACTGCCAGAGGCCCCACAAACTGCCCAAGCCACACAACTCTCAACCATACTCAGAGGACATTGTTTGGTCCCATGCAGGCTCCCCGGTGGTAAGTTCAGAGTCAGTGAGCTCCCAACAGCTCTGGTCAGCTGTCTCTGTGGATTATAGAGAATAACTTCTAAGATGTGACCTAGTTTTTGTTATTATCTCCCATTCAAACAAATCTGTCTTTTATATTTTTAAAAAATTATTTGTATATTTTATGTATGCAGATGTTTTGTCTGCATGTGAGTCTGAGCACAAAAGATGGTTATGAGACTCCATGTGGGTGCCAGGAATGAACTAAGACTCTTCAAAAGAACAGCCAGTGCTCTTAACTCCTGATCCATCTTTCCAATCCATATCTTTTTATTTATTTTTATCTTTGGTGACATAGACAGCTTCTTTTTCTTTGCCTTTTCTCAATGTCTTGTTTGAGAAGATTCTAATAATGAAAGATTGTTTCTGATTCTCTCTTCAGTGGGGGCAGCTTTAGGACTTGGGAGGGTGTAGAATCATTTGGAACAACGTTCTGTCCTGTGTGTAGTAGCTTCCTTTAACAGATGTTGCTGACAGCCAAACTGGAGCAAGCAGCCTACTGGGAGGCAGAGGCTTTCTCTGTGGTCTGCTGAGTTCATAGTCACTGAGTTCGAAGGGTCAGTGCTGTGAAATAGTGAGTGATATTGTCTAGCCTAGTACCAGCAATCATCCGACTACATTCTCAGTTTTTTCTTATATTTCACCTACTTTTTATCTCCTTATCTGATGAAAATTAAACAATTAAAACCCATATACCCAGGCATCTATTCATAATGTTTTCTAGTCTTCCCACTTTAAAATTAAAATTATTTCAATCAGTAACAGCTACAGGCTCATTAACTGATGAGCCGACTCTACAGCCCTGATGCTAAAATCTTATAAAAATGTGAGCTGGCTCAGCCACTTTCCACAAGATCTGAGTTCAGTTCCCAGAACCCATTTGAGGTAGGTCAGAATTGCCTGCAATTCCAGCTCCAGAAAATCCAACAACTTTTTCTGGCCTCCAAGGACACCATTTCCCATTTGTTTGTCCCTACACAACACACACACACACACACACACACACACACACACACACACACACACACACACACACACAAAATTAACCACCTTAGCATTCATTGTGAGGTTTTACCTAGGTAATGGTTACTAGAGTATAATACAATCATGCATAAGTTCCCTCCATATAGAGATTCCATATGAAGTGATGCCATTTACAATTTACCCGCTCAACTATTTTCTCACCTTTTCTCCTCATTTCAAACAGATATTGGAAAGATATAAAAAGGGACAGTGTAGGCTGTAAGGTCTTGCTGAGAATTTAGCTTTTAATGTCGAAATCATTCTTTGTGGTTCTTTGCTATGTCCTACATTCTCTAGTTCATCCTTTTCTTAAGAAACAGCCTTTGTTTGAGCAACTGAATCATTTTCTTATCCTGTTTTCCAGCTATACATCTTAGGTTCTGTTGCTTCTTTCAATAATATTGTTTTGCTCTCTCTTTTTTTTTTTTTTGAACAATCTTAACTGAAATATAATTGCAACACTTTCCACCTTGTTTTCATCCCTACTCCCCAGCAACCCTACCTCAAACCTTTCCCATTTCGCCTTAAGTTGATAGCATATTTTTTACTACTATTTTTACATACATATATGTCTTTGTATGCATGTGTTTGTGCAAATATATATTGATCTCCTTTCATCTAAGTGAGCAGACAGCTCCCACATTTCTCCTAAGAGCTTGGAATATCCTTAGAATTTTATTGGAATTCATGCCTTTCTAAAAGAAACTTTCTGAAATCCTTTTGAGGTGAGCTCATCATCTTGACTTCCCATTTAGTTCAACTATGACAATGTTTTAAGACAAAGACCCTAATGTCCATCAGAAAATTTGTGACCCTGCCTTAGGGTATTCTGAATTCTTACATCCATGATCCTATTTAGAGTGTGGATTCCAAGTGGCACCCAGGTTTAATCTCATTAGAAGTCGTTTACACTGCTGGTTTTGACCTTTTGCATGTGAATAGTATATAAATTAAAAACTAGTATTTGCACACAGTAAGTATTGACTTGTCTGTGCTTTGTAGATTTGTAGCTTGTATAACAAATAAGTTTAATATTCAGCTGCTATGTAGCAATAGTCCCTTCATTACCTTTATAATTTCCAGTCAGTCTCTTTGTGGTCCATGTGCCTCCACTAATACAAACTTTGGATATTTTATTGCTCTTTCTTTTATAGACCATGCCACATTTCAGGACATGTGTTAGAGCAATGTACCTAGCTTATAACAAGATCTGATTTTGTTGTCCAAACACTGGAACAAGTCAATTTTTTTTCTGATTTAATACAATTGATATTGATGACGGCATGAGATTCTAGCATCTCTTACTGTATATTTGACTTCTCTCTGGCTCACTGACTTAACACTATATTCATCAAACACCCTACGTTAGCTGAATATGATTGTTTTTGACATGCAGGCTTTTAATGTTTCAGGAACAAGGAACAACTAAACCTTATTCAGAAGTCTTAAGAGAGAGCTATACAACTTCAACAATAAATGCAATGGAAACCAAAATTAGAAGCCTTAAATCTACACTCTCTAGACTGAAAGTCAGCAGAGCATTAAGTGTTTTGGAACTGGAACGATATAAGTACCTTTATAATGAAGAATTAAGCATTAGAAAATCATTTCAATATTACCTAAAGAAGTAAGGAACGCACATGTATATAGAAAGCCCAATAAGTTTAGTAATTTGTCTCTGAAACGTAATTGATAGCAGAATTCTGTTTGTGAAATTCCTATAAAGTGAATGTTAATTGGCTGAAAAAATTTTGAGAAATAAAATTAAGACAATTATAGTTACATAAAAATTTTGGAAGCATTCTTATAAAAACAAACATTGAACTTTGAACAATCTTTAAGGTAGTGTAGTTTAAAATCAAGGTCACAAGCACCACCCCAGACAAATTCTGGCAGTTGGTAGTTTTCTTCGATGTGAACTTTGATCATAACACTAGAGGGAGCCAGGAGACAAAAATATTATATTGAGTTTCTATACTCTTCATAAAGGCATACTATGCCATAGGAAATGTTAATATGGGGAAGAAAGAATGCCTCGATTCTTTTGGGGGGAAAAAAGTTAAAAATTGTTCATTGTAAAGGTTTTGGAAGATCTGTTGGCAGTTTCCAGCTGTACTGTCTTGGTAATGTTGAAACGATGTATCTGTGTCTTAAGTGTCTTTGCTTCTTTTTTATTAACAACCCCACTATCACATTCTCCCCAGGGTTTGTTATGAATTATTCCCCAGTGCCAAATGTTTATTTATACTTATCTAAGACATAAGGCACACATAAGAGGAAGGCAAATCCTTTAAAATGTTTTTAAAAGATGCTATTTGTAAAATCTGCTAACTTCTAAAAATGTATGGGGCCTCCTTCTTGGAAGATGTGAGGCTAGCAGTGATGACATACAGAAAACAATTCCACTCATCCTAGCTTTGTGGAGCAGTGAGTGGAATTGGGGTACATTACAGGAGCTTGAGTGAGTGGAATTGGGATATCTTACAGGAGCTTGAGTGAGTGGAATTGGGGTACCTTACAGGAGCTTGGGTGAGTGGAATTGGGGTACCTTACAGGAGCTTGGGTGAGTGGAATTGGGTACCTTACAGAAGCTGCGGTGAGCTTTTACTAACTAGAACATGGAAAATTAGAGGGAGCTAAAACAGCCACAAAGTAAGATTCTTTCCTCTTGTGCAACAATTAATTGTCTCTATGTCCTCATGAGGAAGTAAGGACTCATTTGGCCCCAACACCAGATAAAAAGGGATCCATTTTTTCAAGAGTTCTGGTATAGATGATTCCAGCCACTAAGAGTGTAAGAGGGCCTAAGCTTATCCAGAGGACAGAGTTGCACAATAGTGAAATCCATATATTCCTAGATGTTTCATTATAGCTTATCAAGTAACTATATTTAAATATAACATCATGATGCTGTAACAAATTTTCATGTAATAAATCCCTCTAGTGAAGATTGTGAACATCTAGGATCTTATGTTACTCTTTAGATATTGTATCAATATCCCAATAACATCATGAAGAACATTGTAGTTATATTCAGCTTAGATAGAGGGCGTCTTCTTGGTCAAGGTGCCCATCATTAGTGACTGTACCTGTCCCCCCTCCTTTAAAAATCTGGTTTCATGTTTGAAATACCTCTAGAATCACATGAACTGTCTTTGGAAAAAATTATAGCCACAAATGCATACAAGTTGTACATTAGAAACACCTTTACTGTTAATATGCCATTTCCATTTAGTCTCGTGGCAGTATTGTTAAAATGCAAGTAACTGAATAGGAAAAAGTGGCAACTCTAGACTTTATAATCTTTGCAGGAATAACAAGAACTTAGAGAAGAACAGGACAAAGCTTCACATGGATGTGCAGCACAACATATCTGCAGTAAATGCACAAAGTCTGAGGCCTTTCACTGAGTCCTCTTCTGCTGGCTATTTTGATAGCATCCCAGGACCCCGAATAGGTCTTCTTCCAAGGGAAAACCTGACAGCATCTTTCTCAAACTCTCGACCATCAACCAGCAGCCTGGAAGACTGCCTAGGAATGGTTGGTTATCCTTTCAGTTTTACAGATCTGGTGTAGTTCTTGTTTTCATCTTGGTTAACTGTTGGGCTTTTCAGTTTAGACCTACTAAGTTAAGGCTAGAGTGGGTCATGATAAAGAACAAAAGTAGAAAGATTAGAGAGGCCTCCACTGGGAAACTACGTTACTGCAAAAATGCAAGTGCATGAGTTCAGATCCCCAGCAGTCACCTAAAAGTTTGGCATAGTGACTGTAATTGTAGTGATGGGGATGAGCAGAGACATGGGATCCTGTGTTTCTGTCAGGCTAGTCCAGGATAACCTGTAAGCTCTAGTCTAGGTTCAGTGTGTAAACTTGTTTCAAAAAATATAGAAGGTAGAAAAAAAGAAAGAATGTCAGTGCGGGTAAGCTTCCCCCTACATAAATACATGCACTGATGAGTGCCCCACACTCCTAAACATTATTGATATGTACACACACACACACACACACACACACACACACACACACACACACACACACACACACACACACACACACGTGTCTCTCATGGGACAAGAGAAAGAGAGAGAAAACAAAATTAGAAATTTTATAAAGTTGGAAAGTTTCTGGTGTTCTTATTTTTATGAGAGATTGTTTACAAACTTTATGTACATGTAAGTGAATGTACAGATTTTAAGTTGATTTAAAATCTGAATGTAAATTGTCTTTCAGGAAACAATTATCCCTGAACATACAAAGTGACTCAGTGTGTAGGGGCCTTTGCTGTGAAGCCTGATGACCTCAGGCAAAATTTCCAAAGCATATATGTAAAAGGAGAGAACAAGATGTCCCACAGTTGTCCACTGACCTAGACAAATGCTCCATGGCATGTGTATGTGTACACACAATCACAGATACACACTAAATAAACACATAGACACATAGATGTATAAATGAAGAAATGTAAATGAAAAATGACTATTTTTGCACATAGGTATGTCTTGACATGTTTTGATTTGCTTTCTAAGCAATTTTTTGCTTGGTTGTGCACACACTTTTCTGAAATTTATTTTTAAGCTTAGATGCGTTCTATGTACTAGGAGCAACTATATACTTTTGTTTTGTCCGAACTAGGTGTTACTATTTTGCAATTACAAGTGATGTAACTGACATGAGGAGACACATCTTTTTGACTCTGTACATAATGAATCAAGTTTTAATCAATGAAAGACCATGTTTGCTTCTTAGAGCTGTATATACGATATGTGTTTGTAAGCAAACTCCCTGCCACTGAGCTAGAATGTTTTTTAACTGATATGAAAGTTATAAATAACATTTGCCTTTTTTTCAGATGCAACAAGAGTCCCAATAGAATTAAAGACAGAGAAACAAATAAACAAGGTATGTTTCCAAAATGTATGAATTTATTTGAAATAAACAATTTTATAAAATAAAATTTAAATATTAACTGGCTTTCCCTTCATCATGCTAGATTATCTAGTTTTGTTGTAGACACTGAATAAAATGTATAAATTGTAAGCATTCATAACTTCCTCATTAATCTCCCAAACCTTTTAAAGAATATGAAAATGTCTACATTTTGACAAGAAACACAAAGACATAAAGACTGAACCACAAAGTACTGAAACACAAACAGTAACACTGGCAATTAACAACACAATGCCTAGAAGTAACATACACAAATTTCAGTAATAACTTTTACTATTAATGATCTCAATTATCCATTCAAAAAACATGGACTGGCTGAATGGATCAAGGAACAAAATCAACCTGTTATCTACAAAAAATATAGCTTATCTTTAATGATAGACACTTAATCAAAGAGTAGCAGTATGGAAAAAATTCTCTGGTCAAAGGATTAGGAAGTAACTAGACATCACTATCTATCCCAGTATCGGACAAAAGAGATTTCTAACTAAAAATAGTTAGAAGAAATAAAATTATATAATTCATTCATTCCATTTAAGTGAACTGCTAACCATCTTAAACATTTATACACCAAACTCTGTTGCACAAAAATTCATTAAAAAATGCACCACTAGATTTAAAGACACAGATTAGCACTGACCCAATAGTAGTGAATGATTTTAATACCCTGTATGTACAATAGATAGATCATTTGGATCAGAAATAAGAGAGAAAAAAATCATAATTAGATAAACCACACATCAAAGAGACTGAACAGTTAACTAAAGAATATTCCACCTAAGCACCAAAGAATGCACATTTTCATTTCTACGATCCGAATGAAATTGTCACTTACATTTTGGAATTACTCTTAGAACATAAAGGCCTTTTTGAATTAACCCAAACTCATTTAATAATACTTGTTTTAATTTTTCAAACTTAGTGAAAGTATTACAAAATTTCTGTGGTTTTGAGACATATATATATGCACACATACTCATTCTATAGGTTGTTTCTTAATGGACCTAGGCTAATTTGACTAATACAGTATGACTGATATAGTGTGAAGAGGCAAGAGATGAGTGAAAAGGTCCTCTTTTTTGATGCTGAATATAAGAAAGTGTTCATGTGATTATACAATAACAGTTTTATCTTTATTTAAAGTAATTGTCATATTAGTCAGTCATTTGGAAAGTTTGGTGACCCTCTATTTTTGGAATGTGTCATCATCATGAATTATAAAGGAATAGATACATGAGTTGACTATCAGCCTATCTGGCTCCATGGTACATTCTCCTTCCACTTTCATATATTTACCATAGCACTGGGATCAAGATGCAAGCCATATATGGGCAATCCAGCAAGTCATATTTAGTACTACATTAGCATGAATCAAGTTCTCCTTAGGAGACCAACTATATCCCAAGACTTAGCCATTACCTAACTTATACCATCAGATGTATTAGAGGAGACTTCACTTACACTGGTGTCTTAGAACCAGAATCTTTACAATTGTAGGATAAGACTATTCCATGAAAAGAATCAGTATACTGGAAATGAATAATATGATTTTAGAACTTATGTTTTCTGTACTTAACAGAGAACGTTTTCTTTTTGAGGAGGGTATCCCTCATACTTTGGTATAACAGGGTGACCATGAGCATCCAGAAATACACTTGCCCCTTCCTCTTAACTGCTAAGATTAAGAGTGTGCACCCCCACCCCAGCTAGAGGGTACTTTGATAGATATGTAAGGAGTTCTCTGGCATTCTTTCCCCTGTCTTGTTTTTGGGACTTATGCTAGTGCTTGGATTTTTCTTTAATATTTTTGCTAATATAATATTTCATGCTGTCCACTTGTTTCTTTCTGAAAATTATTTCTGTTGACTAAACAGTCCCTGTTTTTCATGTGAAAGTAGCAAAACCACTAAGGATTTCAGGATTTTATAGATTCTTAAGGACTAGTCAAAATGCTGAACTTGTATTTACTATCTCTGGGAAAGTGGTTATTTTGATATAAAATGTTAGACTTGAGACTGTCAATGGGCCTCTGTGAACATAGTAGGCATACATAAGGTAGACAGCATTCCTTAACACAGGATAAATTTCTTTAGGTGTTTTAATAAAATTTGAAAGATTGTTCTTATATATTGCAATAATAAAAAGTTCTGAATGTGTTTAGCAAGTGAACCGAATAGCACAGGGTGACAATGAAATAAAAAGAAAGGAGAAAATTTTAAAAAGTAGCACTGGAGAGGAATTTTTATACATACAGTATATAAAATAAGGACTCAAGATTTGAAATTTACATGTAAATTAGTGATAAATTAGTGATATTGAATGATACTAACCAAAATTTTTTAATCTTTGATTGTAGGAACTGACTGCCAACAATATTTTTATTGACATATATTAAACGATTTGAAACATTTGGAGGAGTTTCTATAACAGATAAGAATATTATCTACTTTTTAACAATCCCTCTTGTGCACATGTGCATGTCCCTGTGTGTGTGTGTGTGTGTGTGTGTGTGTGTCTGTGTGTGTGTGTGTCTGTGTGTGTGTGTCTCTGTGTGTGTGTGTCTCTGTGTGTGTGTGTCTGTGTGTGTCTCTGTGTGTGTGTGTCGTGTGTGTATGTCTGTGTGTGTGTGTCGTGTGTGTGTCTGTGTGTGTGTCTGTCTGTCCGTCTCTCCTCACCCATCTCTGTTGTATTTATGGCATCTATATATCAATTTTCAAAGTAACACGTTATAGATCCTCTTACACAGGGTCTAAGCGTTGCTGAATTATATGTGTCTGTGACTCAGTTCAGGTGAGAGTTCTCTTACACCTCCCTCCTTGCTATATCATCGATATTTTTACAGCAGACACATGGGGTAGGCAATAGGGAGGCCCCTTGCTAAACACTCACTGAACTACATTTATGCAGCTGTCAGTATTCATATAGGGAAGATTAAGTGGCTGAGTCTCAGTTTAACCTGATTTGAAGTAATATTGAAATTGAGAACATCTTAAAAGCCACTATTCTGAAACTGGGTTTAACATTTAAATATCAGACATGTACACTGAACTCTCCTGAAGTGGGGGATCTGGTAATGAGCTTTTATAGGAAGACACATCTTACATCCATATCAAACTGATACAGTTTAAAAAAAAATCTTTAATAACAATATTGCTTTTTCCAGTGAATAGTTTACTCATATTAAAATGTAAGGAATACTGATATCAAATGCTTTTCTAAAATCTGTTTTATTCTACTTTATAATAATCATATTTCAGTATGAAAGACTATTGTCCATCAAAAATTAGATGTGTTTCATGGAACTTTTGTAATTTATTGCTCTTATTTATTTTAAAACAGTCTTTTTTTATCCTTGTATCCCCCTGCTCCCCCTCCCTTCCCTCCTCCCAATCCCTCCCAGTCAGCCTTCAGTCTCCTTCCTCCCCATCCCCATCCCCCCCCTCAAAAGGGAAGAAGTCCCATGGAACTTGTTACATAAGTGAATAAAAAAAATCTATAATGAATAAAGTAGAAGAAGCAAGAATTGTAGTCATGGGAATATATTGTTAATGGATTTTTTTTGGCCCCAAATTGTGTATGTTCAGTATAGCACACTGAAATGTCAATAATTTTTATTAAATATTACAGAATTATATATCTAAGCTGATTGAAGTCAGTTGTCTGTCTTTGGTTAAAAAAATAAATTTCTCAATTTACTGAGGTGTTGAAACTTTATGTTCATGCTCTCCTGATCAAGAATTCAGTTCTGTCCCAATACTTCATGAGTTTGCAGTTACCATAGAAATAGTCAAACTATTTTACTATCAAGTAAAAGATTAAACTGTGTTTCTGTGCATGGGCTGGCACCTTGGAGCTCATTCCCCACAGAGGAACACCTAACTCAGTCTTGATATTGAGATGAGGAAATTGGACTTGCCTCGAGTGGATGTGCACACTGCTTCTTGCCCTTTTGGGGGAGAGGATGGGGGAATGAGGGAGAAGGGAGGCTAAAAGTTGACTGGGAGGGGTTGGGAGGAGGGAAGGGAGAGGGATCAGGGGGAAACATAGATAAAATAAAACTTTTTTATAAAAAAAATAAAAATAAAATGAACATACAAAAAAAAACACAAAAAGATACAATATTTAGATTGCAAGCACTGTCATCTTCAAAACCCTTTCAGATTACTGCTGAAATAAAAGATTCAAGAAAGGAATGACAGAAACCCAAGGAAACACATTGTCTAAGACAGTAGAACCCAAAAGTAGGTAGTAGATGGAATAACACTGAGAAAGAAAGAGTCAGGATAATCGATGAAAGAACAACAGATGTGAAGAACCTGGATCCACAGGTACAAAGATATAAAGCAGCAAGAATTTGATAAAGAATGTGCTTAGTGGCTTGGTTTGATTTACTACTTTATTTAAAAGTCAGTAGTATCTAGTATCTAGGGAGAATTTTTTTATTCCTTGTTCTAACTGTGTTTCTGAGTGCTAATCATTTGCTTTAGGTAGATCTTTTAAATGTTTCTATGCCATGGAACTCATACATTCTAGTTTTTGTGCAAGTGACAAACATATTTGAGGTACATAAAAGTATTTTTAAAAATATAAATATTGAATTAAATTATAATAGTGTTTAAACTTAACTGAAAGTTTTATTAGAGATTTTAAAATACAACTTTTATTATCATCATTTTAAGTATTTGTCACCAATACTTAATTTAGTATATTTTTCTACTAATTATGTAATGTTGTTTGTCTTAAATATATGGACTTATCAGTACAATTGAAGTTTAAAGTGTCACCTCAGGAAGATAAACAAAGTTGTGCTGGCAGGAACTGGTACTTAAAAATGTAAATTTTTTATTTAGTATTATCCTGTTTAAGAATATATTAGAGACTCAGTGAGATAACTATTCATACTGCCAGCTAATACGTAACCAAAAATTAATATTTAATTAAATTAATTGTAGTTTAATATTTGATTCTAAAATAATTTTACCATTCACAAAAATCTTGAACAAAATTTATAGATATATCTATTTTAAATGTGAATTTGTAGAATAACATTTTCAGATTATTGAATGTAAATCCATTTTATTACTTCCAAGATGACAAAATGTTTGGATCAAATATAAGACTTAGAATGAATTAGATGGAAAAGTGAAAAAGGAAAAACTGGTCACCCCTGCATTTGATTCATAAAAAGATCCCCACTGGCTTGATATTGGATGCTTCGTGCTAACAGGCATAGGACTATGTCTCTTTCTAATTTGGAAAAAAAGTGTTAAGATATATTTAATAGGACTGTAGTAACTGGTGCTAGAAGCCATACTCTAGGTAAAAATTCTAGCATGTATTACCCATAAACGCTTCAGTTCCAACTTTCGGCCCCTCCCAAAACTCCCTTTGTTTTTCAATCTAGTTCACTTATACCTCCACATGACACATGCATACATGATTATTTGTACTTATGTTAAATCTAAGATCCTCTCAATTATAGTCAATGTGATTTCTGTTTTCAACAGCTCAATTCATTCACTTAATCTAATCGTTTCCAGGGAAGTTCTCACTCTTCTGACATATAATGACATTTAAGATAAATTCATATAACTGGTTTTGCTTTGTAATTACACTAAGAAATGCTAAGTTTATATTAAGCATCATGTATAATAATGTTTCTTATTACATTTATTCTCTGAAAATAAAATATATGGTGTCAAAAGGTGAAGAGATGGCTTTGCAGTTAAGAGTATGGCTCCAAGTTCAGTTCTCAACACCAGTGTTGTGTTACTCAAAACGACCTATAACTCCAGCTCCAGGGACTCTGACACTCTCTTTTGGCCCCTTCAGGTACCTGCACTAGCATGCATATTCCCTCCCCACCACACACACACAAAAGCAGACTCGCATGCATGCACATAATTATAAATGTTCATGTATCTTCAAATATTTAGTGCCAATAGATGTTTATTGAATATCAAATGCTATATAGCACAACTTGTATAAATATACTGGGGTTTTTGCATTAATATTTTTAATTCTTATTATTATGAGTAATGTAACATAGGCCTATGTAGTAGATTTATGATGTTACATTATAAATAATTGTCCCACCCACGAGTTTAATAAAAAGCATTTATTGGACAAAAGCAGACAGGAAGTATGGGCAGGGATATCAGACTAAGAAAACTCTGGGAACAGAAAGAACAGAACAGAAATGCCACAGAGAAGCCAGAAGAAGCAGAAGACTGCTTCTGAGCAAAGGTACTAAGCCCATTGCTGAACAAGATAAGAATATGGGTTAGTTTAAGGGTAAATAGTTAGAAAGTTATATGCCTGGGTCCCAGGTCAATAAGTGTACAATTAATATAAGCGTCTGTGTGTTTCAGTGGGACTATGGGACTGTGAGTTTGAAAGTCTAGGCCACAAGGCTAGGCTGGAAAGTCTGGACCAGAAACCTCATACAACACGGTTGGGAACTTTAAGACAATTTGCTAACTCAACAATGTGCACCAGCTCTCCCAGTCTATGTATTTTCTCTAGATGTCAATGGCCAATGTATAAAATCAGAAGCCATGTGATCATAGTAGATGTGAAATCATGAAAGTATTTGATACTCTTCTTAGTTTAATATATTTGCCTTCTAGTTATATGTAACTATATTTATAAATAGTAAACAGATGTTTACTTAAATGGTATTCAGAAGCTTTATAAACCTTATTATTGGCACTAACTTTAACAAAGTATCCTTGATCATCTTTTAACGAACCATATTGGGTCTTTATTTGCAGTTTGAGTTTAAATGAAATATGGAGAAGAAAATGTAGGAGCTGTTCTTAAGAAAATGTCACTCTTCACCTGATGTTTGGCTATGATTTTCTGTCTCTGCTTATATCATCTGCCAGAGTAGCCTCTTTGATGACAGCATGCTAGACACTGATTTATGAGTATATAAGAATATCATTAGGTATTTTTTTCTTTCATAGATCTCTGGACTATTCAGTGTCTTATTTCTGCTCATACCAACAAATCTTTAAAAAAGAATTTAGACTATACCTATAAGGATTATTTTGGAAAGACAAGCAATTCCTACAGAAAGAAGAAAAATTAACTAATGATTGTTAATAAAACATAATAAGGAATGTTTAGAGACCACACTGAGCAAAAAGATTATTTTATTGTGTCCACATAATTAGAAGTGAGAGGAAACAGAATTGTTATAGACAGCAGCCCATCACTGTTCTACATTAGTCTGTGGCTTAGAGATTTAGGGCATGATTATACAAATAGTTTATGAAGTTAATATTAATACAGAATACAGAAGCACATGCCATCTTTTAAAATAGCACATTTTAATTATTTGTTTTATAAAAGCTCTTCGGTGATGAATATTGTATATAAAAGCAATGAAAATTTAGAGCAAAGGTTAAAAACATTTGTGAATGGCAGCTAATATTCCTATATGAAGGTTCCTGATATATTTGAGCATTTAGTCCATATTTCTTTATATAGACATGTTTCAATACTAAAAGTCTATTTCCTTCATGTGATTTATCTAATTTTTCACATAATTATATTAAAATACTAAGGGAAGAGATAGTTATAACATTAGCTTGAATAGGCATCATAAAATTAATATTTTATAAATATTGCTCTGTAAGTGTATTTCAAAGCTAATCACATCAGAATGTATAATACATTTTCTGGAATGTTACAAATAGTTCAGAGTGTTTCATTTAAACTCATGCCTTTCATTTCCCATGAATATATTCAGCAATCTAAATGTCCCCAAAAGACCATAATTTTCTTCCTTGTTTGGAGACTTTTATCTGTCTTTCTGATGGCATAGCACTGAGTTATGTTTGTTTTCTATTATTATTTTCATTGCAATGATAGTATCCTTTCGAAAGCTTAACTTGGTGCGTTTTACTTCACATGCCATGCTTTGCTGACCCCAGGAGAGGCCTGTATCTTTCTGAACATAAGCAGAGGAGTATTGGATTTTTAGGGGAGAGAGGAGGCTTGTTACAATAAGGTTTCTGGCCCTATCCGGCTAGAGGTCCAGACCCACAGACCTGCCCACCCAGACCACTTAGCCACCCGCCACTGCGTAGGCCCCCAAATGACTCAGACATTTATATTAATATCATGATGTTTGGCCTATGTCTCAGGCACATTGCTAGCTAGCTCCTTCATCTCAGCTCAACCCATTTCCATTAATCTGTCTGTCACATGACCCATGGCTCACCTGTGTTCCCTACATGTTTCTTTTTTGGGCTCTGGGTAGATCTGATCTGTTCTGACTCCGCCCTCCTCCTACCTATTCTGATTCCCCACCTACTTTTTCTACAGTGCCTGCCATGGCCAAAACAGTCCTTTATTTAAAGATTGATATACACGGCATACAGAAAGACATTCCCACATCAGAGGCTGAAAGAAAGAATGGGATTAGAGGAAGGAGGGGAAAGTGAGGTCCGTATGTAGAATAAATTAATAAGTTTAATTAATACAAACACAATTTCTTATTTCCCTTAATACTACACCTTAACCAGATTGTAGCAGAACAAAAAATAATGAACACTCCAAACCCAAAGTCTAAAGTAACCATTTTCAAAGGTAACCATGAGAGCCTAGTCCATATTTTGTCTTCTTAAAAGTATAGATTTTAATACTCACATAAAATTGATTGTATGTGTTTACTTTTTAGAATCTGCACAGGAAAAGCCTCATGTGATGGTCATAACTTTGAATCATTTATCTGAGATAATTATATCACCACAGTTTGGAATACACTACAGTAAATAAATTTCTTTTTCTGAAATTCTTACAAACTACCACTGTCATAAAATGAGCCACTATCAATGAAGTAAAAATCAAAATTCAAATTAGGTAAATTTTTCATTAAAAATTAATACTTAATATTTTAAATTCAGTCTTCATGATACTACTTCTTTTATTTTAAAATGTGATTTTCAGCACTGACTTAAATAAATACTCCAAATATTACTATTGAGGTACATGTCTGAATGTAAAGTCTTTTACATGGTTAGAAAAGTGTTTCATTAAAGTAAGCTCTTAAGTTAGATGCTTCTACATTCATATCTCTGCATATTGAAGTTCTCTCTTTCTCAGTGGAACAAATAAGAAACTCACTAGAACAAAGCAAAGTCACAGTAAATCTATAAAACTCAGTCTGCTCCTCACTAAAAATGCAACATGAGTGCTCTCAAACACATACTAATTATTTAAACATTTTTGATCAGTCATAAAATTTAGTCTGTAGGAATAAATCATACAATGTTGATATGGTAGACTTTATTTATGTTGTATGATATAGTCAGTTATCTACTAGTGTGATTGTATTTTAGAAATGTTTATGTGCCTTCTAGAAATAACAGGACTCTATCAATAACACTACATATGCATGTAGTTGACTTAATTACTCTTTTTAATTTTAATTCTTATCATGTTCTAATGTTAGTTTTTGTTCTGGGTGTATTCATATTTGTTTTAAAAATAGTACTTTTATGATTTACTTTCAGCTTACCCTCATATAGGTAAGATTGAATATAATACATATTTGACAAGGAAGATTGACAGACTAATAACATTTTATCTAGGATAAATGCATTTTGTTTAAGATAAATGTCGTGGAATTATGTTGTTACATTGTATATAATTGTCCCGCCTACTGGTTTAATAAAAATGCTGATTGGCCAAATTCAGACAGGAAGACTTGGTGGGGCTTTCAGACTAAGAAAACTCTGGGAACAGGAAGAACAGAGCAGAAATGTCACAGAGAAGCCAGGCAAGCCAGCAGATGCAGAGGACAACTATGCTGCTCTGAGAAAAGGTACTGAGCCTCATGGCTAAACAAGGAAAGAGTCATGGGTTGCTTTAAGAGCTAGAGCTAGAGTTATATTCCTGGGCCCCAGGTCAATCAGCATACAATTAGTACAAGCCTCTGTGTGTTTCAGTTGGACTATGGTACTGTGGGTCTGAATGTCCAGGCTAGCAGGCTGGGCCAGATAATCCATGCGAGGAAGCTAGACCGGAAAGACTGGGTCAGAAACCTAATACAGTAGACAATTTGGGAAATACTGTTTTTTCCCCCCAATAATAAAGAAGCAACACAACTTCTAAATCTAAAGCTCAGGGAATATCACAGACAAGGGGACATAAAAATTGTATGAGCCAAAGGACTAAAATATCTGGAGTAAGAGTATGCTACCAGCTGTAATATGGGAGCTAATGTTGTGAAATTTCAAATGTCTTCCTAAACAAAACCTGAACATCTACAATACTAGTTGACATCCCAGTGTAGATGGAGAAAATTTCATGTGGACATATGTCTAAGTAAGGTGCTATAGGCAATTAATTATCCATTTAAACAAGTGGTCAACCCTAGAAACATACATGCAGACAACATTGAATAGACTCATAGACTTGGAGAGTTGTATTTTATGTCTGTCTGTGTGTGTGTGTGTGTGTGTGTGTGTGTGTGTGTGTGTGTGTGTGTGTGTGTGTGTGTTTACTAGATTTTTAAAATGAGGATTAACTGAGAAGGGGTGACTTACCCTGAAGTTGGAGGCACCATACATAATTTGTGTTAGAAGACTAGAGTAAATCAAAGGGGAAAAGAAGTTAGGTAAGTGCCAATATTCATCTTTCTGATTCTTGATTGACCCAGTATTACACCCCACAATAAATCTAGAAAGATGTGCATCTGAAATGGAAAGGTAAACCTAACTAGTTAAACACATCCAACTTCATTCCTTTTTCTCAAGTAAAAAGAAAAGCTAATTTCTCTGTGAATTGTCATTTGTATTCACTCTGTAAGGAGTTTTTCTAATAGGCATTAATAATTGTATGTCTTTGTTGTATGTAGATTCTGACCCAGACTTTCCAGTCTAGCCTCATGGCCCAGACTTTCCGGCCAACAGTCCCATAATCGTAACAAAACACACAGACGCTTACAGTAATGCTATGCTAACTGGCCTAAGGCCCAGGCATATATCTTGCTAACTCTTACACTTCATCTAACCCATGATTCTTACCCTGTCTAGTCTCAGAGCAGCATGGTTGTCCTCTGCATGTGCATATTTCTCGGTGGCATTTCTGCTCTTTCTTCCTGTTCTCAGAGTTTTCTCAGTCTGGTACCCCTGCCCACACTTCCTGTCTGCCTTCAGCCAATCAGTGTTCTTTTTTAAACTACTAGCAGGACAATTATTTACAATGTAACAACACATAATCCTACTACCTTTCCCCTTTACTATTTTTAAAACAAGAACCCCAAATCTAATTTCCTTTGTATATTTTTGTTCACTATTATCTATAACAACTTGTAACCAACACTGTAAACAAAGACAAATATTCATAATCTATTTTTTGGGCATGTGGGTGTCATTCTCTAGGCTACTTCCTGTTGAATGGGGGCACTGGCAATCACATGGGACCCAAAGAAAAATTTAGGATTATGGACAAATCTTTAGTGAAATAGTCTTTAAGGCTGGGTTGTCTCAGCCATTCTCCTTGAAGTAGTTTTGGATACAGAGCTCAGAGGAAATTTCAGCAGAGGTGCTCTGAAATGCTGAATCATCTGGGCTATCTGTCTCCATTGGAGACTTCTTAGTGGGGTTCTTCCTCTATCAAACCTTATATTCTTTAACCAGGAATAAATCCACAGCCTCTCTTCTTTTTTTTTTGTGGAAATAAGAAGAAAATCTCCTCTACAAAGTAGTGCAACTTTTGATTTCAATTTTAAAGTCAACTCATTTATAAAATATTTAGATTAAATTAATCCAACAGCATTTATAATCAAATGTCTTTTAGCAGCTTTTACTATTCATATTCAGTCAAAGATCTTAAGACAATAACATACAGTATTCAGACACTTTTGTAATTTCTATCTTACGTGGCTTATTACTTTTTTTTACTCTATTTTTTAAGAACTTTATCTTTTTCTCTTTTTATTTTCTCTCAAGTCTATGTATATAGTCTTTTAACACACTCTAAACCATTTACAGATTTTAAAGAAATCTGTCTCTACTGTATTACCTCTTATTTGTTAGCCTTTTCTGTTTCTGACCATCTTTGCTTGGTTAGGGTGGCTGAGCCCACCCAGTTTCCTCTATTTCTGTTTCTGTCCACAGTCCACACCTCTAATCTGCCAAGGTGTGGCTAAGTATTAAAGGCTTCACTAGGGTTGACTGGCTCTGTCCAGTTCCTAGTCTAGCTTCATAGGATTTATCAGTTTAGCCAAGGTACTAAGGACCCACAATTAGCACTCTGGGAAACTTTATGGTCCATATAACCACCAGGTAAAAGTAAAACACTGCCATCTGCTGCTCATGAACTCCATTAAAGTATTTGGCAGCAGGGCCTCTTAAAAGATTCACAAGTATTTTGCCTATAAGGCTGAAGCAGGAAAGCTCTCTTAAGAAAGTCACACCACTACTTGCCTCCAGCAAACAGAGCTCACCCAAGAAAATGCTGCTACTGGTAAGAAGCAAACTTTGACTCTGTTTCCTTTTTGTCCTAATTAACCTTAAATCTACCATATACAGATCCCTGCTCACATTGAGGCTCAGGAACTGGCCTTGTTCAGGTTAAGTTGCATGCAGCAAAATCACCTTTTTGTAATTTAGCCCAATACACTACCCAGTCTCTTTACCATAGCCCACTAGAGAGCCACAACTTGGCAGCTGCTATTGGCTCCGTTTCTGTGTTCTAGATCCTTTTTAATCTTTCTCAGGCTCTATATGGGTGTATTATCACCCATATTGGGTGCCATTTGTTGTATGTAGTTTCTGACCTGGACTTTCCAGCCTAACCTCTTGGCTTAGACTTTCCAGCCTACAGTCCCTTATTCCCAACAAAACACACAGATGCTTACAGTAATTTTACACTGATTGTCCTAGGGCCCAGGCATATAACTTTCTAACTCTTCACCCTTAAACTAAGCCATGATTCTTATCCTGTTCAGCCATGTGGCTTGGTATATTTTCTCAGAGCAACATAGTTGTCCTCTGCATCTTCTGGCTTCTCTGTGGTATTTCTGTTCTGTTCTTCCTGTTCCCAGAGTTTTCTTAGTCTGATAACCCCACCCATACTTCCTGTCTGCCTTCAGTCAATCAACATTTTATTAAACTAGTAGGCAGGACAATTATTTACAATGTAACAACGCATAATCCCACTATGTGGCTTAAATATTTCTGGGTATATCCTTTAGTTTTGACTCATGTCATATATATATGTTTTTTTCTCTGCTTTTTTTCTCAAATCTGCCTACAATTGTCCTCATCTGAGTCAGCTCATTATTCTATAATAGAAAGATTTATATTAAATACTATTTAAAATGTTAATGATATTTTAAGAAAATAATAAACTAACAAGATTCATGACCCAAAATCTGGCTCTGTATGACTGTTATGGAGAAAGAAAGTTTTTTCTGATAATTTTGATGTCTGTTCCAAAAGAGGGAATTTCTTCTTGGTACTATGGACATGAGGTTTGAAGCCTGGCTTGGGAGTCACTAATGGGAACAAATTTTAATATGGCCCTTTTATTATGTATATTTATTCCCATAGACTAATTCTCCTCTCATCCTTCTCCAGAAACACTCCCCTTCTTTTTCTGCCATAATGGCAATGATTGTTGAGGGATCAACTTCAAACCAGACATTTATATTACACTCAGGCTCAGGAAGCACTGTGGAAGAGAGGGCTCAGAAGAATGTACATGTGCATGATAGAGGATGGGAAAGGTGTTGTTCCTATACGTTTTATTATATTATATATTATGTTATTGTGTGATATATTACATATATGGCAGAAGAAGGTTTTGTAGAAGTTGACACATGATATGAAGGTTAATATTGAATGGCAACTTAGATTGAAAATTTCTGAGATCAGTAAGGCACATCTTTTGGTAAGTCTTTGAGAGTATCTCAAGAGCAATACAGGCTTTTATCTATCAACTGAATTAATCACTTGATGTTCTTTTGGTATGATTACTGGGATATGGAAACTCATAAATGTCCTAGGATATAGATAATGGGCTATTTCTTTTTCTACAATGGCATTCTGGAAAAATTACTGTATTGCCCCTATTTTCTGCCCCATATCTGCCATGATTATTTTTTGCTATGCGTTGAATAGTTGAACTTGATGTTACATAACATTCTACCTAATCTGTAATGAATCTTTCTTTGTCCCTCCGACCAGCTCCCAAATAATCGCTATCCAATGTTATTAGTTATGAACACTTGGCCTATATCTTAAGCTTGTTCCTAAGTAGCTCCTAATATGTAAACTAACCCATTTCTATTCATGTGCATTTCACTATCTAACCTTTTATCATCTGACTCCTGCATTGTCTTGTTGATGTCTCCTCTGCACCTTGATTTTCTCCTCCCACATCCTCTCTCTGACAGGAAGTCCCACCTATCCCTTCTGTCTAGCTATTGGACATTCAGTTTTTATTAAACCAGTCACAATAATATACAGTATACAAATATTTTACCACAATAAGCTAAAAGACAATTAATGTGGCCAAAACTCACAGACTGAGACGTATAAAGTATTTGTGGAAAATAAATCCTTCCTGATTTTTTTTCTGTCAGGGTTGTGGTCAAAATAATGAATAAATCCAAGATTTTTAGGATGTATCTGTTCTGCCTCCAAAAATTCATGCTATTACAATTAATAGAAACTTGAACTATATAATTTAAATTACCCTATAATATCTCATCATGCAGAAGTCGCACAAGTAGTCTTCAATATAAGTATTTTCATCGTTGGATTGTGGTCAAATAATACACAGAAACACCAACAAATATTGAATCCTTCCAGAGCCCTTGAAAATTCTGCAAGAGGAAGATCTACAATGGAGAAGGTTTCCCTCAAAGATCCTCCTCTAGCGGCTTTTTTCCCCAGTTCATAATACCTGTTCTTTCATGTATATCATTTAGACAGCTCCATAATCACATGCATGTCTGTAGTCAGTGTAAATGTCCAGAAAGATTACAGATTTATTAACCTAAAAATTCATTTTTGTATGTGTATGGGTATTTTTGCCAGAATGTAAATCTATACATGTACTTTCTTGTCTCAGAGGGAAGGGGGCATTGGATTCCCTGGAATTAGAGCAGCAAAGATTTAAAAACTAGCATATGTGTGCTAGAAATAAAATTCATGCTCTCTAAAGGAACAGCAAGTGAGTGTGTGTGTGTGTGTGTGTGTGTGTGTGTGTGTGTGTGTGTGTGTGTGTGTGTGTCTAAGATCTCCTGGGATGGCTTCTATGGCTTAAACAAGAATGTTTAAGTTTGAAGACAGTCTTTCAGAATTATATTCTTAAAACCAGAACTGAGAAATGTTGAATCTACAAACAATTGTCTGCATTTTACTTAGTGTGGGATCTGAGCCAGTCACTGGTGCTGCAGTTGGTCTTTGGGATTTTATCAATGATATAAACTTCTGTGACTTACCATTTGGGTGAGTTTTAGATTTCATCCCTGTTGGACGGATTTAGATAAAAACATTATTTGGAACTTCAGGAACTGAAAAGCTGCACTAAATCCCAAACATCTCTACTGTGAACCAAAGATTCTACTTATTTCTTGTGATCTAGTATCTATCTCTAACATCAATCTTTGTCTAGTGTACTTATCCAGTAAGTAAGAAACTGTGCATTAATTATTTTTCCAATGTACAATCAAGTTCAAATGATGCCTAAAGCAAAAGAAACAAATTTTATCTCACAGAAAAATGTCTAGCTCTGCTCTGAGTCAATGGAGTATCAGTGTTTGGCCTGATGAAAGTTCTACAAGGATTTATGATGTGGGAATGCCTTTCTGTATGGTGTGAATCTCAATCTTTAAATAAAGAAGCTGTTTTGCCCTTGACAGGCACCATAGAAAAGGTAGGCAGAGGAATCAGGGCAGAGTAAGAGACAGACGGAGCTGAAGCCCAAAGGAGCAACATGTAAGGAACACAAGTGAGCCATGGGCCACGTGGCAGACAGATTAATAGAAATGGGTTGAGTTAAGATGTAAGAGCTAGCTATCAATGTGCCTGAGCCATAGGCCAAACAGCATGAAGTTAATATAAGTGTCAGAGTCATTTCTGGGGGCCTGAGTAGCAGTGGCAGCCCGCTAAGGGGTCTGGCGCACAGGTCTGTGGGTCTGGGCCTCTTGCCGCCCGGGACCCAGAAACCCCATTGCAACAGATTTACTCACTATCCAATATGATCCATATGAGAGCCATATGTTAAGATTTCTCAATTTCTTGATACTTTACAAGTTTACCATTCAGATTAACATAAACGAACGCATTGATTTCAATAGTATGAGAGAAAGGATAAAGATTAACACTGGAGTCAAAGAATCATGCTGGAACCAGAATAGTGTTCATTGTTGCACTCAGGGTTTAAGATAAATAGTATCTTGGACAAAGAGAGTCTATTACTTTGATTACATTTGTAAAACTGTATGGAATAATCTATAAAGCTATCAAGAACTGTGAAAAGTAATGATACTATTCTTGTTTCAAAATGTAGTTTCTGTCTCCCTTAAAGTTTAAATTATTTACAATGTTGATGTTAAAATTATATGAATAGAACAAAACAATCCTGACTTTTAAGCAATGCAGTGAACTGTCTAAATTTAGCATGACGGAGGAGAGTTTACAATTCAACTTAAGTTTAAAAGTGAAAAAAGAAGAAAAGGTCAGAATTTATGGAAACTACTAACAACTGAATGATTACTGTAGTAACAGTGATAAACTGATGTACATTGAGAGGAACATAGCTGTTGCCTGGTTAACTAAACAGATTTCTGCATGACATCCATCACCATACTCTGTTTGGACCATAAGAAGAAACACTTGAAGGGACATTTACAATGATATTTCCTGAAACAGTTCTAAATAGAAGTGTTAGATGTCATATCTCATTTTCCTTTCCTGTTCCTGTGATTTTATTCAGACCTATTGCACGAATTTTATTTAGTATTATAATAAAAACCTGGAGCCAGATATTAGAGAAAAGCTGGACTATCAGAGAGATAGAAAAACAAAGCACAGTCACTTCTCATCTGCTAGTTCTTCATGAAATTTCCAACTCTCTTCTCATCCAACCAAGGCAAGGAGTATCTAGAAAAGCTGAAAAGCATCTGTTTTCTTCTTCTGCCCAGCTCTCTTAACTTCCTCTTTCCAGATTCCTAA
Source organism: Phyllotis vaccarum (assembly GCA_033318265.1). Lineage (NCBI taxonomy): Eukaryota > Metazoa > Chordata > Mammalia > Rodentia > Cricetidae > Phyllotis > Phyllotis vaccarum. Next base: position 139,658,778 of record JARWLC010000001.1, on the reverse strand, counting down.
AGCTAGGATTAAAGGTGTGGGTCACCACTTCCTGACCTTCCAGGCTTGGCTCTGTGATTGACTCTGCTAATATTCCAGACTGATTTTATTCAGTATGTATCACCACACTGACCCTCAGTTCAAAACTACAGTCCTTCCTGGTGAAAAGGACGGGAGACTCAGAGCTTGAAACAGCTCTCCCTACAGCCAGGACCGCAAGTCTGTGCTTAGCTAGTTCTCCCCGTTTTATACAATGGACACTGCCCAGTGTATGGTTCCACACACCGTTATACAGGGTCTTTTCTCATAAACATAATCTATCACAGACATTCCCACAGACATGACTAAAAGAATGTGTTCTAGGTGTCTCCAGATCTCAGAAATGTAACAGTTAAAATTAAGCTGCACATTACATCTCAGGAATTACCCAACAAAAGATACAGAATCCTTTGAACATGGATGGAAAGCTCCCAGCTGACACTAAGCAATGGCGAAATTCTGAGTGTCTAGTTCGTAAGTATCCATAGCAACTAAAAGTTCTTTGAAAAGCAATAGGAGATTCATAAGATGTTTATAACTGGGATATCAAAAGAAAAATTTTGCTTTTTAGTAATTTTTCATATGTATATGTAAAAATATATATGAAAAATGTATTTCATCTATAATGAATGTCAGTAAAATCTCATTATATACAATTGAAAAAATTTCAATGTATGGATATATATTATTATCAAATCAACAGATTATATGCAAACTGTAGATTCATATATACTAACAAATGTCATGAACAAAATCAGAACCATTTGTCACACATACATGAACAAACTCTCTAAAGTATATAGATGTGATTTATAAAAATTAGTAGTTAATGGCAGGATATATGGCTCAGATAGTGGAAGTCTTTTTGAAAGCCAGTTAAGAGCAGAGCTAAATTAGAAATATAATTTATCTAAAGAGAGAAACACATAAAGAGATTTGGAAGTAAAAAGAAAAAAGAAAATCGCAGATATGTGATGAAGTCAGGCAACCTGATCAGAGCCATCCTTTGCTCCCCTGGTTGGAGGAGAGAGGCCAGGCAGTGCCACCCTAAGGGCAAGCCCAGAGCTATGAGTGCTGCTGAGACAGTTGTTCCTCCTGGGAATAATTAGCAGCAGAAAAGAATTCCCATTTTATCTCTCAATGGGAAGTTAGAGCAGAAGCCAGAGGCCATCTTGAGAACCTATTGTTAAACATGAAACTACACTGAGAGGTGGGGCTTTGGAGCTGAGATCAAAGAACTTCTCTAGACTGGAGAAATTCACTTTGAATCACTATCTTCCTAGAGAGAGAAGACAGGGATAATTAATCGCAAAGGGCTAGAGGGCTGCACTCTGGTAGGCTAAAATGTGGAGTTGGTAGGGGAGGGAGATAGATGGCTTTGATTGGAAGGAGCAGGAGGAAAGATGATAGCTTACACTTGGCAGCTGAGAATAGATGTCTTCCGCTGGAAAGTAAAATACCTCGGAACTTGTAAACTCCATCCTGGCTAGTTTTATGCCAACATAACGCAAGCTAAAGTCATCTGAGAGCAGGGAATCTCAATTGAAAAAAAAAAAAGATGCCTCCATAAGATCAGGCTCTAGAAAGGCATGTAGAGCATTTTCTTAATTAGTGACTGATATGGGAGGGACCTGCCCATTGGTCCCCGGGTTCTATAAGAAAGCAGGCTGAGCCAGCCAAGGGGACTAAGTCAGTAAGTAACACTTCTCTATAGCCTCTGCATCAGTTCAAACTTCCGGGATCCAGAACTGTTTAGTTCTCCATCAGGACATCTTTTGATGACAAACAGTGATAAGGAACCATAAGCCAAGTGAACCCTTTTCTCCCCAAGCTTCTTTGGGCATGTTGCTTCATCACAACAATAATAACCCTGAAATAAGACCATGCCAGAGTCCTGGAAAAGATAAAATTATGAGTCTGTTTACTATCTCTCGCTGCTATTGAGCTGAAGGTCCAAATCTATACATAACACCCATTGTGTTAACCTTTCAGCAGGGTGACTAACATACAGTAGGCCTGTAATTGCTACGAATACACCAATGCCCCTCAAGTAAAACAGTCATCACAGCAGCACAACCCTAGGAAATCTTGGGAGGATGAAAAAACTTTTCTAGTCATCCATAAAGCAAAATAATCAAAAAGGGTTGTTTATATGCAAAAAAGATAATTCCCACTGCGCACATATTCCTGATAGACATAAGGCTATTGTCTACTAGAATTTCAGCAGCCACATAAAAGGAAAGTTCATAATTATGGCTAACCCCTAGCCTCTCCAGTTTCAAGAACCCACAAAAAGACTGTACTCAAAATTTATTTTGTTTTTCTGACGCATTCCTCTCTACATGTTCAGTAAGAGGTTATTACTGTGTTGCATTTTATTTTCAACTTTCTTTTATTAAACATAGATTCTTTTCTCCTGCAATGTATCTGAATAGAGGCCCCCTTTCCTCTACTCCTCCCTGTTTCCCCACCCTCTTTCCCATTCAGGTCTATTCTCTTTCTGTCTCTCATTAGAAAAGAATTGGCTTCTAAAAGATAACAAAACGAGGAAAATAAAATATCAGATAAAACAGAAAACATCATATTGAAATTAGAAAGTCAAGGCAACAGAAAATACAAAAGTGCTAAGAGAAGGGACAAGAATTAGAAACCTGTTTGCTCACCCAGCTAGAAGTCCCATAAAGTGCTAAACTAAACTCTATAGTATAGTTCCATAGGACCTCATGTAGACTCGTGGGGTCCCATGCTTTGCAAGGTGATTTAGAGGGCACTGATATCCTGGTGTTCTCAGTTCCCTCTATCTCCCTGACTCTGCCTTCTCTTCTTCCGGGTTCCTGTAGTGGAGCTGGAAATTTCTCTGTCCTACCCAGTCAGTCCTGTAGCCATATAGTCCCAAATAACCATACAAAGGTTTATATTCGTTATAAATGGTTTGACCTATTGTGCATGTTTATCGCTTTCTAATTCTTACTCTTAAATTAACCCACGACTATACTTATGGTGAGCTACATGGCTTGGTATTCAAGCACAAAGAAAAATTTCAGAAAAAAAAAATTGGCTGAAACTGAAATACAGACTCAGAGAGACAATTGTTATATGCTATCTCTTTGTGAATCCTAACATCTAACCATTGAATGTATCTAGATGGAATTATATATGGTTAAAGACCAGGGAGCTAAAATGAGATCCACATTGCAATTCTTTAAAAAGTAGGCTTTAAAGTAGCAAGTGAGGAAGAAAGTAGAGCAAAGTGGATGGCGCATATGTAAGGAGTGAGGGCAAAAGAATACAAGGTAAGAAGGCATGGAGATGAGAAAACAGGAAGAAAATTAATTGAAATGAACTATATAAAAGCATCACGATGAAACATCACTTATGTTAGAGTGATTTATTAGATTGGCTTACATGAAATTGGTTGGGTATTCCAACAATGGCTGCCAGAACACTGGAGGGGCTGAGAACCTAGTAGCTCTCAGTCTACATGCCCAGATGTCCTAGCAATTCCTGCATGGTGCTGAGGTTCTAGAGGGATGCTGGAGACCTGCTGGCCTTCAGCACACACTGGAACCAGAAAAATCTAGTGGTATCAGTCAAGTATGGAAATGCTGATCATAGTAACAAGGGTATGTGTTCACACTAACAAGAATTGATGGTGGACAGGCAAAGCAAACTGCCTTTTCTTCATATAGCTTTATATCTGGGCCTCCATAATGTGTTTGATTAATTTATTGAGAAAAAATTCTAGCATCGGATTTGGGATACTGCTCTATGATATCTGGGAGTCCCCAGTATCTCCAAAAACATCTAATTTATTATTATTGTCCTTGGTTGTTCACAAGAGCTAGACGATAAGACTTTGTTGGTGAAGACAACATAGAATTTAAATACAGGACACAGAAAAAAAGTTGGAACCAAGTTGTAAGCTTTTTCCCTGAAGGCTGGTGGTGCTCTTTGTGTTAGATGTAGAGATTTGCAATTGGCTAAAGTGCTGAGAATAATTAACTGTTGTATGCTCAACCCTAAACAAAACACTCAAAACACACACACACACACATTTATGTATACACATACACCACCTTCCAAAGCCAGGGAACATCATGAAAGAGAAGCAATTATCTTATACAGGACAGCTGCCTTTAGGTAAATAATCAGGAGTGGTGTAACAAGGTCATATGGTAGTTCTATTTTCTTTTTTTTTGAGAAATCCATACTGATTTCCAGAGTGTCTATTTTAATTTATAAAGTTATCTACAGTGGATCACAGTCCACTATTCAATAATCGGCAAGGCTAAATACTGAGACAGAAAATATCATTTAGAATTAACTCCCAATTAAATAATTCTTGTGGTGAAATGCACCATTAAATTCTTTGATTGGTCTTAGCACTGCTCAGCTGATTTCTTTTCTTCAAAGATGTGAATGAAATATTCCTAGAACCAAATTGAAGGCATCTGTTGTAATTTGTGGTGTTGCACACCTGTAGAGGCTGAGGAAGCTTGAGACCAGCCTGATCTACATAGTGAGACTCAGGCTAGCCTGAAATATGAATAGAGACCTTGTCTTGTCTCGGAGAACAGAACAAAGCAGATGCAGCATCCCTTTCTGCAGCTTTGCAGATCTCTTCTCTCAGCCCATTTTATTTTCACTGCAGACTCCCTTGAGAGGGACTGAGTGCTGCTATCTTTTAAAAGCACAAGACAGATCTAAGGAAAGCAATTCTGAAAGCCATCCATCCAACGGAAGTTTCTTGCTTAGGAGAGATGTTAGTATAAAAGCCTTCATTAACCTTATAGGTTTTATTTCTCTTGGATTTCCAAGTAAACATAATTGCAAGGAAGTCAAGTTACTATTGGCCACGATTGTAATTTCCACTCTTTGCACTGAATTTTAAGACTTCAGTAGTGTAGTCTTACTTTATACAGCTCCTTAAAACTTCCGCAATGTCAGCTGGAAAATTTGAGCTCTGTAATCTTTCTCCCAAAGTCTTCAGACATGAACGGACTTCCAACACTGATTTTACTTTAACCAGTCTGACTGAGCTCTCTAGTGATTCCAGTCAGTGGGAACTCCAGCACTCTGCTTTTGACAACACGGGTAAGCCAAATTTTAGATTGCTATGTTTAATACCTGGACTCACACCTATATTTCCTTAATAGCAAATGTGTGAAACATAACTGCTAATATCATCTAATGTGGGTGCTGCAACTATTGTTAACTTTAGTTTGTTCTATTCTTTTTCTTCAAAGTGTATGTGGGCTTTGAAAACGGAGCAAGAAAGGATGTGGGTGGAATCTTGCTTTAGAGTGAAGTGTCAAAAGAAAAAAGTAGTGGGATTAGAAAATTTGAGAACAAAAATACAGACTTCATTCTCGGGGTGCTCTGACCTATCAATGCTTTATTTTCCATGAACTGAAGAAGGTAAGAAACAGTACCTTCCATGCATCTCTTCTTCCCCTGTCATTTAACATTTCTGGGAAGGACACTCAGTTATACATTTCATTGACAATAAGTAGCTATTCATGTTGCTTATGCTGCAATGTTGACAGATATCAAAAAGGAAAAACAAACTAGCGACAAGTTGGAACTAGTTACTTAGAATCTCACAATTCGATTTTTTTTTTTTTACTTTCCCTGACATTGAGGGAATTGTGCTCTTATATTTCATATTCATCAACATTTTACATTTTTTTAGACTATTACATAATTACAACATTTCTCCATTCCCTTTCCTTCCCCCCAAACCCTCCCATTTACCCCTTTCCACTATACTTCAAAACCATGGCCTCTTTTTATCATTAATTGTTATTACATGCTGATTGTCTAGTATCAAGTTGTCAGCCCTGAAAACAAATTTACGCAAAAATATACAGACAGAGAAGATTGTATTTAATATATATATATATATATATATATATATATATATATATATATATATATATATATATATATATTTCCTCATGTTACCTGAGAGTCCTTACCCTCTCTGAGGAGTGGATGGGGGTGGATAGGAAAAAGCTGGAAGGAGACTGGTAAGAGGGAATGGAATGGAAACAGTGGCTGCTATGTTAAAAAAAAAAAAAAAACCACCAAACTTTTTAAAAAACAGAAATATGTGTGTGTAAACATACATATATGCATGAACTTTTAAAGAATTTGAATTACAGTGAGGAGTTTTGAGATGCCAATGGATTGACTTTCCTTTGTAGATGGCTTTTTGCCGTAGTAGATAGACTTTAGGTGTTGTAAATTAGAATAACATCATGATTGCTTTCCTCACACAAGAAAGTACAGATCCAAATAGTAAGATGAATGATTGGAACTCTGTTGTTCCCAGATATTGATCTTTCTCAATGTGAATTATTTTGTGACATTAAACATTAAATTTCATGACCAGAAAATTGTCTTGAGAATTTCAGTTTATGTATTCACTATGGATTTATTAGCAGGAAGTTTTTTATGAGCACTAAGCTATTGCATGATATGATAGCAAATAGCGTTCTGAAGCAAGGAGATCCAAACAATCCTTTGGAAAGGTTTTTTCAGCCATAAGAAAAGAAGTCTACACCTTGTTTCCCTTTTCTTAAATCACAGGGTTTATTGAAACTAATCTAAGTTTCCAAATACAGTAAGAAATAAATTCTCTGTACATCAGTAAATTCTCATAAAAGTTTACCAACATTGTGCTTGACAGCTTAACAACAGTTGGATTATTCTGTGTCTCACTATGTTTTCTCATTTTTATTGGAGCTGGGGATATTTGATATTTGTCAGAAGCAATTCTTCTCTGAGACTCAGTTATTGAGTTTATGTAGCTGACTCTCACCTCTTTCCACCCAGTAATCTCACTCACAGAGCTGTGTGCTATAAAGATCTTGGAAGACATTTTTGCCCTATTTTTTTTTTTTTTTGACAGAACCTCAATTCAATGCAAATAAGCTGAATTTCCTAAAATTCACGCTACATCCTTCATTTTCTTCTGTCCTTTTGTCAGTGACCCCAACATTAGCCAGAATAACCCTTAGCATCTATTGCAATAGGACACATGTACTTACTGTGTCTATGCTCGCTTACTATTTATCTTTCTGTATCTTCATATATTTTGGAGGACACAGTAGGATGTGGAGCAATAGAATGTTCTTAAAAATATATTTTCAAAAATAGATTTCACAAGAAATGAGCACATCAATGCTTAACCAATTTCAAATAATCATCTCTAAAAAATACATAAAGCAATATTGAACAGACTAAAAAGGTTGTATTTATGAATTTTAGGAATATGTATATTCTTTATAAGTGTAACTTATACTTATTCTATAATATGAATGAAATGCTTTAAGTTATTTCTCATATTATTCTTTAAAGATAAATCCCAACAATCCTGCCCACTGCCACCATTAATTAAATCACCGCTGTGATCAATGCCATCTTTCCAAATGTCTGAGGCTACCTCCGTGTCTAAAAGGCTTCTTTCTGTTACTGATCCTCTACAAAGATTGTCCTTGTGAAGACCTTCACATGCTAGATTTTTTCTCGAACCTCATATACCCATGATTTTTTGCTTAATAATCAGATGATTTTTCTTTCGATTGAATGTTTCTAATTTTGTGCACAATACCCATGTAATACACACCACAGAAATAATATGATGAATGCTGGGGAGGAGCTGTGCCCTTTTAATTTTGACATCATAGCATGGTATGGATAGGATATTGCCATACATATGATAGAATGAATGTATATAAATATATTTGCATTAATATAAACATAATATATATATATAAACATCTAAAAATGAGCTTCTCCCAGTCAGACAAGAGCAGAATGTGCATCCTTCATTTACATAATCATGTGGATAACACATAACTCTGAAAAGGCAATAATTCTTACAAAATTTGTGAAGTAATGATTATTTATTTTTAAACTATGTTTAATAAATAAACATCTAAAGTCCACCATGCCATTATCTTTAATGTGTATGGTTTTGTAAGTGCTTTCAGGACCAGTGATAGAGAGCAAAAATCTCACAATCTATGTTCTTAAGGAAATATACCTGCCTTTTCCTCCCCAACACCACTGTTCAATTAAGTTTAAAATAAAGTGAATCACAACACTGATGTTTGTGTACAGTAATATATTTGATCAGGAATCATCACATACAAATGTCCTCTCTGGGTTTTGAAATGGACTTTACATGACTTTTAAATCTATAAGCTGTTAATTATCATAAAAGCCATTCTGTGAATGTGAAGTGTTTTCTGTACATCGCTAAATGCCTTAAATGGTAACTACAATGTAGAACTATAGTTGTATGTAACATTATATAGAGAATATTATACTTTTGAATGTAATATATAGAATGTATCTATAGATATATGATAGATGTTAGATAAAAAGGTATATATATAGGATAGATAGATAGATGGACAGACAGACAGACAGACAGATAGATAGATAGATAGATAGATAGATAGATAGAGAGAGAGAGAGAGATAGATAGATAGGGAAGTTATTAACTTAATCCTCAAATTAGGAGTTTATTCCTATTCAGGATAAGTAAATATTTTCATTTTAGTATAGCATAAAATTAATTTTCTTAGAACACACAGGTAACAAAAGCTACTATTTATTTTTCAAATTCATATTAATACATTTTCAAATCTTTCTACTTTAGATCTTGATTCTTTTCTATGTTCAACTAACCATGCCATTTTTTAAATAAAGACATTAAGTATTGTTTACATCCATGAGTCATTTTTCTTTTGTGAAAAATGGAACATATGTTTGACACAGATATAGTCAACTCTTACTTTTTATATGAATGACGAAAATAATCAAAAGTACATGAATACAAGCAAACATCCTTAATATTTCACAGTATATTATACATCTATCAGCCACCATTTTTTGAAGGCAGTGATGTCTGTATTTTCATTGTTGTTTGATTACTGGCTATACTTGAAATTTAAAAATTTCAAACCTAGGAGCAGATGTGTGTCGGCAGAGATCGGTATAGTTTTAAAGGTCCTCCTCTCCCCTCCAATTCTACCTTTATACACTTACACTGACCTAATGCACTGCTTAGTTTTGAAAACTTTATAGCCCTTGGTGTTCCTAAATAGTAGACTCCAGAGTCTTTGGCCTATCATTTTTATTCTTTATGAACTGCTATTAATCTAGTCAAGCATTATTTTCTTTTACAATGTATCTATCATGCATACAGAATGACATACAAAGAACATATAATATACGTATAAAACATGTATACATATTATATTGAGCTAATGAAAACAAATATCAAGTTGGTATAAGTGGGATTATATTTAGACCTAATAGATATTGCTTGTATAAATATTCATATGAATAGTCCACAGTGGTGGTAGTAAGTGTATAGGCTGATTACAAGGAACTAAATATAGTTTAGTTTCTCTTTGGCTTCTCAAAGAGATGTGTCCCAGGGCTAGTAATTTACCTTCCAGTGTGGAAAGGCAACATTTGAACCATAGTGTACTCCATATACATCGCTTAATGGTAGAGTTGTTAAAACATTCAAATGGTTATAATCTTTTTTAAGGTGGGGTTGAAGGACTCATACACATTCTCCATGCATTTTGGAGATTGATGAGGGAGGATCATGGAAAATAAAATTTGAAGCTAGGCTATGCTACTTGGTAAAATCATGTTTCAAAAAGTGAAATTACCCCTCATGTATATGATAGCCTATTCCTTATTTTTCTAGTAGAGTCAAGTATACTTAAAATAAAAATAGTTAGGCATTATAGATTTATTTAATTTCATTAAATTAAACTAAAATTCCATGTATTTACAACAACAGAACCTTGGTACATAGGGTATTTCCCAAAACTCTTCAAGAAAGACTGTAGTTCTATGATTTACAAATACGTTTTGTGCCTTTGAGGAAGTAGCTTAAAGTTTCTAAAAGGAAGTCAGTAGATCCTGCTGTTACCTCAGGCTATGCATCAGTTTAGACAAGGCTGTGACCTTCTAGCTGAGTGATTTTCTTTATCTCACTAAGTCTAGATTAAATTGATCTCAAAAGCCACCTAAATCTGTATGAAATCTTTACTGAAACAATATTGATTCATAAAATTAAGTAAAACCTAATACAAAGGTACACACTTACAAAAATCTTGAATAATAACATGAAACTATGATTTATAAAGAATTTCAAAGGTTTTTACACATGATTTTTGTAACAGATTTCTAAAATTTCACTCTGGAAGGACTTCAAGCACCAGCTTCCCCATTGCTAGTTTGCTTTGCACTATGGTAACCATGACGAAAGCAATGACAGATATAACTATTATCCCATGTAACTGCTCAGCCAAATAATCTAATCTAATCTAACTTCACTTCATTAATGTTTTACAGAATACATGTTAAATGTTATTATAAACACCCATTGTGTTTCATTGTAGATTGACAAATAGTTAATTCATAGATTGCCAGAGGTGGCTTAGGACTTCATAAAGTAACCTTTGCAGTTATATTTTGTTTCAATATATTCAGAACTCAGAATATTTTATACTTAATACCAAATATGTGCTTTTTTTCTTGTATCAATTGTTCAGCTCTCCTGGATTAATTAGATGTGTTAGAATTAATTCTACATTAACACCAACTACCTAGTATTAGTGTGCAACCACAGATTTGAAGGTTTAGTCCCTCAAGACTTCCTTATTTCAGGCAATAGAGGCAAATACTGAATCCTCAAATTATTTATACTTTTGCCTACATTGTTACAAAGTTGGGATTTTCTACATTCTTCTTCCCATATCTCAATGCTTTCTAGAAGGATTCAATTAGTTTGTAGAAAAGTATATTTTTATTATACTTCATTATTGAAAATAAGAATGAATAGATTATAGGTTAAAATGGAGAAAAGTCTCAGCCATATTCCTTCATTTTCACGGAGTTAAAATACACTGCCTAAATCTAGTGTGTGACTGATTTATTAAAATACACTGCCTAAATCTAGTGTGTGACTGATTTATTAAAATATACTGCCTAAATCTAGTGTGTGACTGATTTATTAAAATATACTGCCTAAATCTAGTGTGTGACTGATTTATTTTGATCAAGAAGATTCTGAGCCTCCTAATCTAGAAGCATTTCTGGATATTTCATTGTACAGATATGACTTTCACACAATATCTGTTCCTATTCTCTCTCTTGTTGTTGAAAGATGAAAGTTTCGCAGCTCAGGCTTGCCTTGGCATCTTGTGAGCAGCCTTTATCTTAGAGCTGCCAAGGGCCTTACATAGTGACAGATCTTTAGAGCAGCAAATTTCTCACTAAATTCCAACCATTTATATGACAGAAACAGGAGACAAGGTCCAGATAATTATCCGGTTATATCAAAGAAATGAAGGATATGCAAAAAATAAAATGCAAAGAATATATTCTAGTATCCGACCCTTGGGCAGAGACTACAAACTAGGCTAACTGGAACATGGAAGATCACATCTGACTACGGAGCAGAGACCATTACATAAACACATTTCTGTTCAGACAGAAGTATTCAGGAGTTCTAATCTCTGAACTGCTCAGAGTACCAATTATCTGTTTGTATTGAATCTGTGCTTGATTTGGTGCTCTTTCGGCAAGCTAACAGTCATCATATGAAGATTCTTGCATCAGATTTTAGAGCAAGTGCACATACATATTCTCTGCAAGAACTAGGAATTAGCATTTTAGAAATTTCCTTTTATATTTAAATATGCAAAAGTTTGAAAACAGTTGTTCCTGTAACAGTTCTAACTGCTAAGCAGGAAGAACTATCTGCAATAATATCTAAATAATACCCATTACTCTAGATAATTTCTGATGGTAATAGCTACACTCATCTATAGCTCTTTGGACATCAGGCTTTTATATAATCACATAAATTATAGATTTATAGATATCCACTTAGACGTTAGCCAAAGAGTATTTCCATTTTCTCCCTACATGTTAATTGCAGATGGACTTATATGTTACAAGCCAATATTCCTATCATCTCTACACAATACCTCATTCACAGTGAGTGCCGAGACTGACTAATTCTATGCCATTGATGAGAAAGGGAAGATTTTGTTTTCTTTTTGTTCTGAGATTTCAGTGTTTCTGTCTTTAGGTTTTATATTTGGTTTAAGTGTGCTGTCTTCCAGTAAAGAATGATGCCTCATAGGATCCGAGATATGGGTCACTTCACTCCTTCAGGGAGAGTCAGCAGAGAGCACTGTAAATGGAAGAGACCAAATTGTTTGCTGCTCATATGACTTTAAAATGGGAGATCAACAGATAAAGCCCTTCACATCCTCTGAATTTTAAAACCAACCCATCTTTTAATGTCTCTGTCTATAGCTGTTAAACCCATTCTCTCTTATGTGCAATCTCAGCTCATATAAAATGCATATTCTGGGTGCTGTGGTGAAATGAAAGTAATATCAAAGTGATGTTGTGAATGCAAAGTAAAATAAACTCCCAACAAGTATCATTTTGTTAAATGAATGCCTGCAGAAAATACTCTGCTAGGAATAGAGCGCCTCCATTTTACTTCAAGTGATGAGATATTTTTTTTTTCTGCTAGTCATAAGCAAGCGCTAAAGGAAGTATTGGCAGGTGGCCATTATATTACAGAGTTTCACCCAGATGAAGCTCACTAGATTGTATGGAGATAAAGATAGATAATTATACCAGTATGCACACAGATATAGCTGTAGATAAAATATAGGCACATGGACAAGTGATGGCTGAATGCGTCATACTCCATGCTACACAAGCACTGGACTAGACAGGAATTTGAATTCCTAGGCCTGCTGGAGTAGCATTGCCTGGCCATTATGTTATGGTGTATTAACCAAATAAAGTTTACTGCAGTGTATAGAGATAGATAATGATACTGGTATGCATTTAGATATGGCTACAGATGAAATACAGGCACATAGACAAGATATGGCTTGTGAGTCATACCCATGCTACCTAAGCACTTGACCTCAATATGAATCCTTACAACAGCTGGAGTAGCACTTGTCTGTAATTCTAGTGCTCCTGTGGAGGGATGGGAGATGGGACATGAGACTTCCCCAGAGACGGAAGTCCGGTTATCTTGACATGCATAGTGACAAGACAAAGGACTCCATATCAAAGTGAAAGCAAGTACTGACAGTCATCAAGGCTGCCCACTGGCTGCCGTGTGCGAGCCTTGGCACAACCATAGTTACACATTAATAGCCACACACAAAGCCACGCAAAGATTTTATGTGGGTGCAGAGATATTTATTTCCCTTCAAGCATTTACTCTGTTGTATTTTCCTCTTAATAAATGAATGAATTGACAATATTTTCATAAGACAGACTGAGATTTCAGTTATTGCATCTATCTGAGAAAGAAGAGAAGATTTCTGACAAATGTTTATGGTAAAATTCTTAGGTTCAAATAATAAAACATAGTTACACCCTTTGCTTCATAAGCCCTTTCCTGGAATCAAGGATGAAAAACTCTCAAAGTGTGTTCCCATATCAAGTATGGAGTTCAAATGTACTGAGAGTGATTTATAATTGCAGGAAATGGAATTAGAGCAATTTACAAATATTATTCACTTAAATGTAAAATGTTTAAGAGCCTCGCCAATTTGTCTCATTTAGTCCGTTGCATGTTCTAAGTGGGATACAAAGTAATAGAATCAGCTACATTTTGTGATTATGTATTCTCCTCACATGTCAATATCTTTACATGTAGAATTTAAAACTAAAGTTATAACTACTATTTAGGAATAATAAGATAGAAATAAATACTAATCATGAAGGTTGCAAATAAAGCTTATTTGATATTATGTTTCAAATGGCTTTCAACTCTAAACACTTTCTTCTTTTTATTTATTCAAAAAGTCTTTTTTCCATGTATCCCTCTGCTTGCCTTTCCTTTTCTGTCCCAATCCCTCCCAGTCAGCCTTCAGTCTCCTCCCTTCCCAAGGCCTCCATACCCTCTCTAAGAAGGGCAAGAGGTCCCAAGGTGTGTCAGCTCAGAATGGCACATCCATTCTAGGCATCTTAGGAAATCTAAGTCCAATTTCCTCATCCCAATATCAAGACTGGGTTAGGTGTTCCTCTGCAGGGAAATGGGCTCCAAGGTGCCAGCCCATGTACAGGAACACAGTCTGATCTCACCCCCCAAGGCTCTACAAGCTACTCATGCCAATCAGGACAATTGCCTACCCTTGGAGGGCCTAGCTCTTTTTCCTGATGGTTCCCCAGTGGCTGTTCTTGATTCAGTGAGCTCCCTGGAGCTCTAGCCAGCCATCTCTGTGGGAATCCTCCTCATAATCCCTATCCCCTTGCTCATACAGATTTCCCACTCACCCTGTCATTCGGACCAGGAGGTAGGCTCAGTGCTCAGCCATAAATTTCTACCTCCATTTCTATTCATTCTTCTATGTAGATTCTGTGATGATAGTTTTATAATACTTAGGATGGTTATTCATTTGATTCTAGGGGAAATCTGTCTAGGCATCCCCTCCATGCTTGGAGACTTGACCAGGGACATCCAGTGAGTTCTTCGACATTTCCCTAGCACCCGGTCTCATTCATTCATAAATTCTACATTGAGAAATTTGTTCTATAAAATTAAATATGAGAGTAGTAATATTAGGGAAGTATTGGAAAGTGAATTTTAGTCAAAGATTGTTGGATATCTGAGAATTAAAGTGGCCAATCTCTCCGAATCACCTTTTCATGCTATTTGAAGAAAAATGAGATTGGGTCTTACAGCATATTTCACTTTTTCCTAGAATTATTAGCCCTAGTGCTTAATATCATTGTCATTTAGGAGTATTCAAATTTGGAGTGTTTTTCAGGAGATTGAAAAACAAGTAATAATTTTACAAAGACAATCTGAAAATAACAAACAACCAATTGGCTGGCTGGAATATAATGTTGGAGTGCCTTAATTCTATGCCACCTCAACAATTTCTCTCATCTGTCTGTCTATCTCGGTCTCTCCTTCTCATTTGTTGCTTTTATTTTATTTGAGATTATGATTACATAATTTTTACCTTTACTACCCCTCCCATATCTTTTCTCTGATCTTTTTTAAATCTTTGGGCTTTTTTGTTAACTGTTGTTACACACACACACACACACACACACACACACATACACACTTCTAAGTACAGCCTACCTAGTCTATATAATTTTTCTAGAACTAACATATTTTCAGGATTGGCATTTGGTATTAGATAAATACATTTGGTACTCTTATTTAAGCATTAGATGTAGCTGGAAATTTTTCTGACTCACCCAGGCCCTCAGTTTGAACAAAGCTCTCCCATCTACGATCCTGCATCTGCTTATAAAATAATTACTCAGAGGCTTATATAAATTGCAAACTATTTGATCTATGGCTCAGGCTCATTATCATCTATATTTTGTAACTTAACTCAACCCATTTCTGTTAATCTGTGTATTGCCACATGTTTTGTAGTTTTCCTGTGCTCCATTACATCTTGCTTTCTGGGTAGCAGCCTGGAGCATCTAGACTCCTTGGCTCCACTTTCTTCATTTTTATCTCTGCTTGGATTTACTGCCTGCCTCTAAGCTGCCTTGCCCTGTGCTAAAACAGCTTCTTTACTAACCAATGGTAATAGAGCTTATTCACAGCATACAGAAAGACATCTCCATCACTGAAATGAATAGGCTAAAATACAATAGAAATGCTAAGTAGATAAAGAAAAACTCAGAAAGTCTCAACCCATACAAAGAACTAGAGGAAACCAAAGAACATTGAGGATGAAAATCAACTTTATGTCCTTTAACTATATCATCTAAATTGGGGGACGATTGCTATGATCAGAAGACAATGCTCCTGTCTATATGTTTCAAATGCCATGGCTGCCACAGTGGCAGCCATAGTAAACTAAGGTATTTCCTAGCTAGGTTCAGTCCCAGGAATTTCTCCAGATTCCTATTGACTGCTGCAGTGGGTCCTGGGAAAGAGAAAGACACCTGGATAAACATGATGGTAACTGACATAATTTGTTTGTTTCTATTTGTATTTTTTACCTCAGCTATTGATTTGAATAAACAATAAATTTGTTTAAACGGATTTTAAGCAAAACATAAGCTGTCAGTCACTGTTATGAAGGAGGGGTAGAGACAGAGGAAGAAGGAAAAGTAATTTATATTTTGAAAATACGATTTAAGTTATCGTTCATAAAATGTATTAGTCATGTAATTTAAAAACTAAAGTGTTGGTTTAATGACTTCCTGGTTTATGTTTACCTTGTTTGTAGCAATAGATGAATGAGTAATTGTCTGTATAATATAATGCCTTTTATGTTTAAGCTTTAGTCACCACATTTGTGAAATTAGTCAGCAAAAAAATATAATAATTTAATCTGGATTTAACGTTTAAGCAGACATTTAGATGCAGGCTACTGAAATGAAAGACGATGAATCCAAAATGTTTTAATTAATGGGAATGGCCAAATGTGCTAACTAGAAAAAAATAACACTATATTTTATGTATATGCTAGAGTGTTTTATGAATATAATCTCATAAGAGTGAAATCCGGCTCTTTAGAGAATGCTAACAATCTAAAATGATATTTGAAGACTTCCATTTTCACTGCAGTTTTAAAACAAAGATTAAGGGCCTGACTTTCTTCTGAATGTAAATGCTGAGCATATACTTTTCAAAATTGTGCAAACACATCTTTAAGCCAAAGTTATATATTAAAAATAATTTCCTAATGAGAGAAAATTATGACTATTAAGAAAAATAGCATAAAATAATGTTTTTCTGTTTAGCAGTTTCCTGTTTTCCTACTGTGGTTTCTTCTGTGCTAAAGAACCTGGCCAAAAACAACTCAAGGAGTAAAGTATTGATGCGACCTCCGTGTCCTGATTACAGTCTGTCAGTGTTAGAGAATTCAAAGCAAGGACTGGAGCAGGGCAGGAACCGAGAGAGCCTTGTGCAGAGGAGTATGATTACTGGCTAGCTCTCCAGAGCTTTCTCAAGTTATTATAGGGTTCTTCCTGCCATCTAACCAAGACCTGAAGAGCATTCTGCCCACAGTAGATAGAACCTAACAAATGTCTGAACATGTTTCTTCCAGTCAGACACCTGATTCGTGAAGATTCAGAGGAAAGTCTGAAAGCTGCACAAATATTTTAACAGGATTATTTATGATGGTTTTAAAGAATAGCTAGTCTTGAATGCATGCGTATAAGTAACATTATACGGAGTATATTTAGGGATATATATGTATAATTAATAAAAATAGTGCCAATAAATTTAAAGGAGAGCAAGGAAAGATGTATAGGAGAGTTTGGAGAGAGCAAAGTGCGGAGGGACGTCATATCATTATATATTTCTAAAAGAAAAAGATTCCCACTGCTGTTTTTATCCTGGAAGTGTTCTCAATCAAAGGGTTAATAATCCTCTTGTATTTTGGATTTTAATGGATAGGGCTGGCAGGATTGCTTATAAATGGAGTAATGAGATCTCACTTGCTGCTTGGGTCACTTTCCTCTACTTTCGCAGTAATATTTTTCTTTGATGAGATTGCCTTTGTGGCTCATTATGACTTAAAGCCTCAGTATTACTTGGTTATATCCGAAGCAACACTGCCCCCTAGTGACTGCCGTTCAACTTGCACAACAGAGGTCACTCGGTTAGCCGGACACTGAGAAATCCATGCACAGGAATTACTTGTCTCCCAGTTTCACCGTATAATAGCCTTCATTTTTGGACTATTTTTGCTTATAATAATTTTCAATGTTTTGAAAATTGAATTAAATTAAATTGAAAATTGGTGAAGTAAAGGACCGCGAGTGTTAGAAGAGAGACACAGGGCAGGAGAGCTGAGGGGAAGGGAGAGAGGTGGTGGGGAAGAGAGGAGGGGCAGAAGGGAGGGGGTGAGAAGAGAAAGATTAGTTAAAGGCATGTTTTCAACCTCTGAAGTGGAGACAGCCTTCAGTATAGATAGATCCCATTACACATCGATTTAATATAAGTAATATGACTCCCCTTGATGTCTAAATTCTAGATCATGTGACTAATGAACTAAAGTATAAAAATTTCTGGCAATCTATAAATAACGTCATTGAAAATCCAGCTATAACCAATATTTTTCTTATCTCTATGACCGCTTTTCACATACAAAGGTTGTAAACCTGGGGCAACACAGATAGCAGACACCTTATTAGGAGAGTCTCACTGACACGAAACTGTAAAAAGTTTTACAAATTTTAAATCTAAATTATATATAGAACTTACACAACTCTTGGTCTAAATGACAAATGAAACCAAACGTCAGGAACATGATTTGAACAGACATTTCTGCAAAGTGGATGGATGAGACAGTTTAAGCATGTGGAAATCATTGCTGTGGCGGGGGTCGGGGGAGGAGCTTGGGGGCGGGACCAGCAGCCACAGGGCTCACGGAATCCATTAGATTTTTCTATGAGGAAAAAGACACTCACACCTCACTCTCTCTCTTGATTTCCTTCTTTATCCCCGATTCTTCTGTGTTATTTCTACTGTATACTTTTGGTTCTACACCTTATATACCCCAACGAAGCTTTGCAGGCAATATAGGAATTACAACGTGGTGACATTGTTTTTCAAGGGAATAATTACAATGAATACAAGACAAACAGCTGAAAACATCATGTTTTTCCTATACCTTGATTAAATATTTTACATATTACAGGAAAAAACCAAATTATCCCAAGAACTTACATACATTCAAATCCAAGAAACTTGTTAGAGATATTTTCTCAGTCAGGTTTCTTACTGGCAGACTGCAGTTTTGTGGTTACAAATAAGGAGCCAATTACTTTATTACTTATTTTGAAATGTAATATAATGCATCTTAAAGAAAGCACAAACATAAACTTTTATATATGAAAAACAATCAGTAAGCTCTAAAGTATACTTACTTATCAGTTTTTCTATCAGGAGACTTAGGGCAGAGATGGGCACAAGGAATTAACCATCTCCTCTGGTCGTCAACCGTCCTAGCAGGAAACGTGTGCCAGCTAGTGACAATCGGGCTGCTTTGTTCCTGTTCCCTGACCTTAAAGAGTTCCACATTCAACTACGTGCCTTTCGAAAACTTCAGATTGTCTTCTTGGGTTTTTCACCTCAAAGCTATTAGACAAAAACATCTTAGTCAAACTTTAAGTTACTTTCAAGGCATCGTTTCAGCTGTAATGCACACTGAAACCTATGAATATATCTTTTACATTTTAGTTAAAGAGTTTATTCTAGCAGGGTTAACTGGGGTTCAATTGTTTTTCTTAATCATTAACCTAAGCTACAGTCTATAGAAACTCATGTGTTATAGCAGTGTGACACGTCCTTGTTTATAACTTTAGTCATCAAAACTCTATGTTAACTAACATTATTGTTATCATTTAGACTGTACATCTTAGGAAGAAATCCTCTTCATAATAATCAACTGGGTAAAAATGCCCACTAGGCTGGTATATTACCATGAGACAAGCACTATATATAGGCTGTGGCGATCAATCTCCCCACACCCATTCACGCCATGCCAGATACCAGAGAGAGAGAGCAGCAGCAGACCTGTGAAGGCCCAGCAGGAGCACAAGACATTCTGAGGTCTCAAGTCTCAGGCCCTTGCCTGTCTGAGATCGACTCATCTGCTTCCTCCGGGTGGGTTGAACTTCCCTTGCCACCTGTTCCTCTGACATGGCCACAACAGGAGAGATACCTGTCACCGTTTGTCATTTTGCTTTGTGTGATTTATAAGCCAGGCAAATGAAAAACACAGAACCTCTAGAAAGCTCCCAAACATATTAAATGATGACCAGTATGTGGGGATAAATAATTAGGGTGCTCCAGATTTACTATGTCCCATTGGTGGATTGTCCAACTTCAGATCTTCACAGTGGCAGTGGGATGTTCTATTTAGGGTTCCTGTAAAGCGAGAGGGAATGTGATGGGAATAGAGTTTGTCAAAACAACCAAGCTTGCTGATTTTTAGTAGCTTCAGCTATTTTTCTAGAATAAACTCTCCTTGGATAGCAGTAAATCATTGTTTCATTCCCAGAGACCAATTAACAGTCCACCCACCCCACAGGGTTTAATACAGAATCTGTGCTTACCTCGCTGATCTGAAGGATGGATTTTCCCAGTTGTTATGTCTTATAGAGGCAGCATGACCGGAACTGGCAGGAAATGTTTCTAATGCTATGACTGCTTACTACACATGTGGTGAGAACTATTACATTATCACAAGGGGTTTCCTGCAACACTCCACAGCTACAGCCAGCCTGAAAGCAGTTACAGCCTGCAGTGCTGAAATGTGAAGTTGTGAAGTATCTTTATTCTGTTTTCAGGCCCACCTTCTCTCATAACAGGAAAGGCTTCGAATCTGTCCAGCATTCATTCTGACTTGTCAGGAGAGTTGTGAATCCCCAGGAAGGCATGGCTTTCTTCACCATGCTGTTCTAAGCAGCTGACAGGGATTAAGTGGTGGTCATCATGCAATAGCACACTTTACTGTGTAGCAGCAGGAATGCTGTTCCCACATGCTGAACGAAGACTAGGAGTTGACTGACAGATTCTTGTGCCTAAGAAACTCAAGAAGAGAATAGAAAGTATCTGTCCTTCACTGTGTAACCACACAGTCATTATCATAATAAAGCTCAGATTTTTTTTTTTAAAAAAATGTATGCAAACAATTAAAAGACAAGAATCTAAATTTCAAACTTTTCGGAGAGAAGAAAAACAAGCAAAATAAATTCATAATATTCACAGTTGGCAACAGTATAACTTTAATTGTAGTGGAAGAATATGAAATGTTTTAGCAATCAATTTACTTATTGGCTGTGTCTTATTCTCTATGCTATCAATATTTTAAAAGAGCATTCAATGACTTTAAAAAAATAGTTAAAAGTGAGTTTGCAATCATCACCTCTGTCACCTCCCAATCTATGTTTTTTTTTAATAAGGTCACATAATGGGTAGAGGTCCCAGGTGCTGCATTAATTATATCACATGTGTAACTTCATTTAGTTATTCCCATGATGCAGGACTGTGAGTTTCAGACATGCCACATTAAGGAATGTGATGTTGAAAAGCTGAAAGGTACCT
The DNA here is from genome assembly GCA_033318265.1 of Phyllotis vaccarum. NCBI lineage: Eukaryota > Metazoa > Chordata > Mammalia > Rodentia > Cricetidae > Phyllotis > Phyllotis vaccarum. Next base: position 139,637,636 of record JARWLC010000001.1, on the reverse strand, counting down.
TCTCTTTGCATGCCATGATTAATGAAGTGCACTTGGATAGAAGCACAATCTCCTACTACAGTCTGTGTGATGCTTTCATCATGGAGCCCCAAGGTGTTGGCAGATTATCTCTCTTCAGTGAAGCATGTGTTTCTAATTTGCAATTGTCTTCCTGCAGGGTATCAGACATAAAAAGGGTCTGTGAGTTCTTAAAGGTCTTGAGGTTTCCATTTGTTACCTTCTAACATAGGATGATGTGGCAAATACTACCCTTTGCCTAGGACATGTTCATCCTAACAGATGGCCAACTTCTCAGCCTACTGCGAGTTCTGCTTTCCATCTGGAGACAGTCAAGTTAGACCTCTAAAACCTGAGCATGGTTGCAATGGAACAAAGCTCATGGGTTCTGAGAACATACAACAGACCAGTCAAGAAGAAAACATTCTCAAAACCAAAACATGTGTATTTGATGCTTCTTGTGAACATGTGAAAAGATAGTTATATCTTTATAAAAAGGGACATGATTCATGAGTATTTAGCTTAGTGATTCTGAAATCAAGACATAGAGCAAAATCATTTGGAAAATTTTCAAAGTCTCAGATGCTCAGGTAAACAATTAAATCAGAATTGCTGGGACTAAATTTGGTGAATTAGTCTTGATTTTTTTTCTTTTTGTGCTTTATTTCCCAACTCATTCAAATGAAGCAGACTTTAAATATTTACAGTTAAATATGTTGGTTCCAAAACCTTAAATTATAAAAATTACTTTGAGTTTTTTTTCCCTGTGAGATTCTTTATTACCTTGCTGGGAAAATAACAGACCATCCCCAGTACAGATAATTGTCAAGGTGCATTGATAAGAAAGGCTTCTTATCCGGGTGTGGTAGCCTTTAATTCCAGCACTCCAGAGGAGGCAGAGGCAGGCAGAATTCTCCGGGTGAGCCTGCTACAAAGATATAGGACAGCCAGGGCTACATTGAAAAACCCTGTCTCAAAACCAAACAAACAAGCAAGCAAGCAAACAAACAAAAACAACTTTACTCTCCACTCTCTCAAAAAAGAAAAAAAGGCATTTTAATTAAAGATTCTATTGGGAACATACATGAGCTAATCTAATTTTTAGGTCATGGAGCAATAATAACTTTCCTATTTAATAAGTTTCTTCTTCTTCTTCTTTTTTTTTTTTTTTTTGAGCATTTGTTGTTTGGAGCAATGCTGTCTATTTGGACCAAGCACAGGGGAAAAGAATATTTATGGTGTTTACTTTGTGTTTGATTCCGTTCTAGAATGGGGGGCATTACTGTAGGGTTCACGCTGCCTAAAACACTATCCAGCCCAAATTCTATCCCTAAGTGTCATCATAGTACCTACATCCAACAAAGAATAGAAGTGGAGGCAGAGATCCATGGCTGAGCACTGGGCAGATCTCCTGGTCCAGCTGAGAGTAGGGGAGGAGAGTCTGTATGAGCAGAAGGTTAGGGATTATGAGGAAGGTTCCCATGATGATGGCTGGCTGGAGTTCAGCGGATCTCACTGAATCAAGAGTAGCCCCTGGAGATCCATCAGGAAAAGGAGGTAGGCCCTCCAAGGGTAGGCAACTGTCAATTGGCATGGGCAGTATGTGGAGCCTCGAGGGATGGGGATCAGACTGTGGTCCTGTGCATGGGCTGACACATTGGAGCCCATTCCCTGCAGAGGAACACCTAACACAGTCTTGACTTTGGATTAGGAAATCAGACTTGCCTAGAGTAGGTGTGCCATGCTGAGCTGACCCACCTTGGGACTTCTTGCCCTTTGGGGGAGAGGATGGAAGGATGGGGAGGGGGGAGACTGAAGGCTGACTGGGAAGGATTGGGAGGAGGGAAGGGAGGGGGAGCAGGGTGATACATAGATAAAAATAACGTTTTTCATAAAAAATAATAAAATGAAAAACTTTGAAGCTTTTTTATAAAACAAATTTTAATTAACTAATTCTGACTTGAAACTTGGGGCTCTATCTTTGTAACAAATGCTCAGAAAATGGAAATGAGGAATATTAGGTTAAAGGTGGCCTTTTCTCTGAAAACAGACAGCATGATGCTCAAATATCAGGATTCTGAATCCTTTGACATTATTAATTGTCCCTAGATATCATAGACATTCCTTATCTATTAGAACTAGCAGAATTAGCATTAGTCTGTTTTATTACCATTGTTAACTTTAGACAAAAATCCACTAAAGAATGACTAAATTATTTTCTTCATAAATATGGACCAACAGACATGACGATTTTCAGCACAAAGGAGTTCATGAGTTAAAACCATTTGCTTTACTAACTTGACTATGCACCACTTCTTTATGATACCCAAAATTAGTATGAGGATATTTGATGTTTTTCTTTCAAGTCAGACACTTTTTGCATTAAAAGTAGCAAAATGTATAGGCCATTAACATGTATTGTTATTATAAACTATCCAGAGCAATCTGGAAGGATATCAGTCTATCCCTAATATCATTCCATGTACCTAGCATATTAGATATACTCATTAAACATGCAACCTTTAAATCATAATTTACTCTAAATAATAATTTCTGAATGCTTACTCATCCATGCCATGTTCTAAGTGCATTATTTAGAAACTTTACTTACTTTATCAATTTTTTTGGCCCGTATAAAGTTTACAATGATACAAATTCAGGTATCTTCACAGATGAAGAAATTAAAGCATAGAGATAATTCACATATTTCCTTCAAGCTCCCAGTCAAGAAGCAGAGGAATTGGGTAACAAGTTAGGTCACTATGATATAAATTTCTAACATTGACCAGAATACAACCAAATGTTACAGAAACAATACATGGAAAAAAATATCAACACTCTTCCATTTATCATAGATGAAGAAACAGACATGCTTAATAATATATAAAACTGGGATTTAAATTCTAGAAGGTTCAAGTCCTAATTATAAATCCTCAAGCTTTATCTATAATCATTATACATTTTGCCAATAACTTCAGGACTCATCTAATCATGGAAAAACTTGGTACAAAAAATGTTAGACCTTAAATATTGATCAGGCTGCTATTTTCAGAGAATGAAATTTAACCCTTCTATAATCTACAAAGTCCTAACTATTCTCCTCTCCTTTTAGCTACTAAGAATGAGGAATTGTCAGACAATGAAAATTGTTAAGCTCTGAAGAGTCTTAGAAAGACCCTCTGTGGATCCACACACTTTTATCTCCATGGGGATCTTTTCTGCAGAAGATACCCTGTCACCACTGTCTTGATCATGAGATAATCTGAAAAGCAGATAGTGGCACTCTTTCCCATAAGTAATCTGAATACCTGCAAAACCAGAGGGCAAAGCTCCTGGGGATGGACACCCAAGAGGCCTGGCAGGGTCTGAAACACCAATTCCAACAAGGATGGGCCAGTGTGCTTAGAAGTAATCAAATGTTTTCTCTTATACTTGCTTTTAAGATGCAGTGATCATTTACTTCATGGTTTTGTTATCTATGATCTGAGGCCAGCTTTTGGGAAAGATACAAATGGACCTCATTTCAGAAAGTAGAGCAGATATTTCCATTTTCTGTTTTGTCAGTTCTGAAAATGCAGCTTCGCATGAAATCACAGTCTGAATCTTTCATGGTTGCTTTTCAGTGAACGGCTAGAAAATAGACCTGGTGCCCAGAAGTAAACTAAGGTGAATGAGCAAAAAGCTCCTCTTTGTTTTTCCTTGCTTCAACTTCAGGCTAGTTCTGCTGTTGATTGTGTGTCTGGAACAAAAGGATAAGAAATTCCCAAAGCTCTCTGACTCCCCAGAGAGCAGCACAAGGTTGGCGAGAGAGGGGTATCACTTAGCCAACTGAATACCACATGAGCCAACACAAGTTTTTTTGAAGTTGAGACTATTAAATAATCCCAGGGTCTGGTATGATGTACCTATTTAACAGCGAGTGGCACATATACATAAAGGACAATAATTAAGACACTAAGTGTTACAATGGTTAATGATATCATATAGTAAAAGTTACAGATGTCTATGAACAATTAAAGTTATACATTTCTATAAAAATTCAGGTGGGAAATGAGTATCTCACATTAATATTAACTAACAGATGAGGCTGAGGTATTTAAAGGTGCTTATTAATATTTTTTTCTGATTTATTCCTGAAGATATTATTGCTTGAAGGTATATTTAAGGAATATAACTCTTTGGGGTAAATACTTCTATGCCCTCCCCTTGATGTTTTACCTTTGTGTTCTGAAGAGACTGTCTAGCTCAAGATGACTGCCTCAGAATCATTCTAGCTTTATTCACGACCTTGGAAGTTCTCATGGAATAAGTAAGCCCCAATGTGATCTGAAGGGAGATGGTTGAAATGCCGCATTAAAAGAAATAGCAACACTAATGCTTATTTCCTGAGTTGTCTATCTATATGTTTTTCAAGCTAAAAAGTGCAGACCAGAAAGTTTAGTATTCTGTATCGCATTAGCCAAAATTGCTCATTAGATAAAGGAGCCTGCCATCAAGTCTTATCAGACCTGAGTTCAATTCCTAGAGCCAAGTGATGGGAAGAAAGAACTAACTGCTGAAAGTTACACACACACACACACACACACGCACACGCACACGCACACGCACACGCACATTCATGCAAACACACATAAATAAAGAAACATATATATTCAAACTATTATCCTTAATAAATAGCATTAAATAGGGAGGTTGTTTCTTCATTTTGTTGAGAACTGATTTCATGTGCAGTGATTTATGTACAAAATTACTTCAGGTACCTGAGGTAAACGCATTCTCATTACAAGATGAGTTTATTAAAGCTCTGCTGCTTCTGGCAATTGGCAGTTGCTTTATGAGTCCCAGAATGAAGCTATTTCAAAAATAGAAGTGATAAAATATTGACATAAAATGGTACAGCAATCCATAGCCTTAGAGTACTATCCCTCCCTTTAATGATTTGATGAGCTTGGTATTAAGGATAGAGCAACATATTTAAGTCACTGACATTTAAAACTTGCTTATCTTTAATCATTTTAACAGTGGTAGTAAAAATGCAGTCAGAAAGCTAGCTTAGCACATAAAGACACTTGATGACCCAATTTTAATTCTGGGGCCCCAGAAGAGATCTGACTTCCCTCAAAATTAACATGACCTCAAACTGTGGTTCTTCCAGTTACATGGACTGATCACCTCCATAACCAAGATTAGTTTTATTATGAAGCTTGAAGTTTTAAAAGATCTGGAATTATGAGACAGTATAGAGTGAGTCACTCTGTGCAGGGTCATAAAAATTATCTCCTATTCAAAAATTATAGATACTTCTAATAATTTGTTGTAGTAAGTAATTAGAATTGATGAAGAGTAACAAAGGCTCTGGCTTGAGGGTGCACCAACATTTCTAAATCCAGTAGAATGTTTAAAATTAAAACTACATTTTATAATTTGCATATTAGTGGAATCATCTTTTATTATAAGTGATACTACCTTCGAAATTGTACAATCTCAGGTTTACTTTGTGCCTTTGCACATCATGAACTCAGTATTTTAAGCTAGAATGCTTCTCCACATCGCCTACAACTTCCACTGCACATCCCCAGAGATAGGGAGCCATGATCAAAGCAGATTTGTTCACTTGTTTTTTTATTTTGTTAAGTTTTTAAATTACTTAAAACAAATATTTATAAAGTATATTTTAGGAGATAACTTCTGAGATTACTTTGCACAAACTGAAGGTAGAAATAGCTGAGCACTGCGTTACTTGTCAAACATTCCCAGTTCACTGACTAATTTCTTCTAAGCAGTTTCTTCATTTTTAATATGTCCTTTTTTAAAAAAAATATCCCCTTTACCTTGTAGACATCTCAGGATCATTGTAAGTTGTCATTTATAAGGAATTTTATTTTTCTCAAAGAAAGTAATGGTCACTATTAGAAATAACCAGTGGATGTCAGTGTTCCAACACAGAACATCTACCTCTTCTAAGAGTCTGAAAGCAAATTATGGAAGAAATAAGCAATGTAATTATGAAGAACATAAGCAATGAGCTGGAAGAATTCAGATTCCTCTTAATCCACCCACATCAGTTACTGTAGAGTCTGGACATATTGACTGGCATCTTTTTTCTTCACTCATCTGTATATCAATTTCAAAAGAAGATTTTTTTCTATTATTCTTCTGTCATATATTACATCCCAATTGCCGTTTTCCCTCCCTCCACTCTTCTCGGTGTCTTCCCTACACCCCCACCCACTCCTTCCCCATTTCTCTAAAAAATAAATAAATAAATAAAAATAAATCAGGCCTCCAAGGGCTACCTACTGAATATGACCTAACAAGTTACAATAATACTAGGTACAAACGCTCACATCACAGCTGGACTAGGAAATCCAGTAGGAGGGAGGAAGATCGCAAGAACAGGCAACAGAGTTAGAGACAACTCCTGCTCTCACTGTTGGGAGTTCCAAAAGGACACTGAGATACAAAAGGTATGTGCAGAGGACCTAACTTAGACCAATACAGGGTCCTTGTTTGCTGCTCTAGTCTCTGTGAGCCCCTATCAGCCCTGATTAATTGGTTCTGCAAGCCATGTTCTCATGGTGTCCTTGCCAGGCCCCTTGGACTCCTACAGTCCTTTCTCACCTTCTTCCAAAGGGTTCCCCAGGCTTCAGTGTTTGGCTATGGGTCTCTCTCTGCTTCTGTCAGTTGCTTGTGGCACTCTTCTGATGATACCTGGGGTAGGTACTGATCTATGAGTATAGAATCTCATTAGAAATCATCACAGTGTCTTTTCTGGCAGTTTTGTTTGTTTCTATCCTGGGTCTCTGAGCTGTCCTGCCTCTGGTTGCTGACCATCCAGTCAGTGTCAGACATGGGTTCCCTTTTCTGACAGGGGCCTCAAGTTGGACTCTCACAAGCTCTGTACCACCAATGCCCTAACACATTTCCTAGAAAGGTGAAAGAATTTGTGACTAATAAGACTTTCCCTCTTAAAAAAGATGATCAGCTTGGGCTCTGTGTTTCAAATCACTATGAGATTCTGCTAGGGTCGCTCTCATAGATTTCAGGGAGTTTTCACTTCAGGTTTCTACATTGCCCCATGCACCCCAAATTTCAGTAATTTCTGGGTTCATTTTTTCCATCCCCCATACCCCTCCTGTTCTCATCCTAGCCTGCCCCCAGTCCATCAACAAAATCAATTTTATTTCCTCTTTCCAGAGAGATACATCCATTCCCTCTTGAGCCCTCATGGTTGCTTAGCCTGTCTCTGGGTCTGTGGAATGTATCACGATTAACCTTTATTTAACAGCTAATTTCCATTTATAAGTAAGAACATACCATGTTTGTCTTTCTGGGTTTGAGTTACCTCACTCTTCTGCTTCCATCCGTAAGCCTGCAAATTTCATGATGTCATTGTTTCTAGCAGCTGAATTATTCTCCATTATGTGAATGTACCACATTTTTCTTAACCAATCTTAGGTTGAAGAACTTCTAGATTGTTTCAAGATTCTTTTTATTATGAACAAAGCTGCAGTGAACATAGTTGAGCATGTGTCCTTGTGATACGATAGAATATATGCCCAAGAGTAGTATAGCTGAGCCTTGATGTAGGACAATTCCCAATTTTCTGAGGACCCGTTAATACATTGATTTCCATAGTAACTGTACAAGTTTGCACTCCCACCAGCCATGGAGGAGTGTTTCCCTTGATCCACATCCTTTCCAGCATAGGCTGTCACTTGTATTTTTTTTTTCTTTTATTTTAGCCATACTGACAGGTGAAAGGTGGCATCTCAAAGTAGTATTGATTTGCATTTTCCTGATGGTTAAGAATACTGAACATTTCTTTAAGTGTTTTTCAGCCATTCAGGATTCCTCTGTTGAGAATTCTATGTTTAATTCTGTTCCCCAATTTTAAAAATTGGATTATTTGGTTTGTTGTTGTCTAGTTTTTTAATTCTTTAAATATTTTGAGTATTAGTCCTCTGTTGGATTTGGAGTTGCCAAAACTCTTTTCTCATTCTGTAGGCTAATGTTTTGTCTAATGTAGGCTAATTTGAGAGTGTTTTTTGCCTTAGAGAAGCTTTCCAGTTTCAGAAGTTCCCATTTATTGATTATTGTTCTGAGTGCCTATGCTATTGGTGTTCTGTTCAGAAAGTTGTCTCTTGTCCAATGAGTTCTAGGCTATGCCTCATGTTCTCCTCTATTGGATTCCGTGTATCTGGATTTATATGTTGAGGTCTTTGATCCACTTGGATTTTAATTTTGTGCAAGGTGATAGATATAGATCAGTTTGCATTCTTCTACATGAGGGCATCCAGTTAGACTAGAACAATGTGTTGAAGAATCAGTCTGTTTTTCCATTATGTATTTTAGCTTTTTTTTTTTTTTATCCAAAATCAAGTATCTATAGGTATGCAGATTTGTGTATGGACCTTCAATTCAGTTTCACTGATCAGCCTCTCTCTGTTTTTATATTAATACTATAAATTTTTTAATACTATATCTCTGTAGTACAGTTTAAAATCCATGATGGTAACAGCCCTGGTTGTTCTTTTATTGTATAGGATTGTTTTCATCTCTTGTTTTCTGTTTTTGTTGGTTAGCTGATTGGTTGGTTTTTTTAAATTTTAATTTAAAAAGTTTTTTTTTTTCCCATATATCCCTGGTCACCCTCCCTTCCCACCTCCCAATCTGTCCCAGTCTTCCCTCCCCCTCCCCATTTCCTGATCCTTTCCCCAATGAGGGCAAGGAGTACCAAGATGGGTCAGTTCTCATATAAAATAGAGTATTATTCTTTCAAGATCTTTCAGGAATTGTGTTGAGATTTTAATAAGGATTGTGTTGAATCTGTATACTGCCTTTTGTAGGATTACCACTTTTACTATAAACCTTACCAATCCATGAACATAGGAGATGTTTCCATTTTCTTATCTTTTTCAAAGACTTGAAGTTTTTGTAATATAAATCTTTGATTTGTTTTGTTAGAATCATCCCAAGCTTTTTTCTATCATTTGTGACTTTGAAAAAGGTATTTTTCCCTATTTTTTCCTCAGCTTATTTATCATTTATGTATAGGAGGGCTGCTGAATTTTTTATTATTATTATTAGTCTTTTTTTTTTCAACTACTTCTGTAAAGACATTTATCAGCTGTAGGAGTTCCCTGGTAGAACTTTGGGGTCACCTAAGTATACTATCATATCATCCAGAAATAACAATACCTCAAATTCTCCTTTTCCAATTTGTATCTCCATGATTGCCTTCAGTAGTCTTCTTGCTCCAACTTGAACTTCAGTTAGTACACTAAACAGATGTAGAGAGAGTAAACAGCCTTGTTTTGTTCATGATTTTAGTGGAACTGCTTTGAGTTTCTATCCATTGAGACTGATGTTTGCTATTGGCTTGCTGGAAACTGCCTTTGTTATGTTTAGGTCTAATCCTTGTATGCCTAATCGCTCCATGACTTTTACCATGAAGCATGTTAGAGTTTGTCAATGGCTTCTCCACATCCAGTGAGGTAGTCAGTGGTTTTGTTGTTCTTTGTTCAGTTTCTTTATATGATGGACTACATTGGCTGATTCTGTATGTTGAACTATCTCTGAGTCTCTGGGACGAAACTCACTTGATTATGGTGAATTATTTTCTTGACGTATTCTTGGATTCAGTTTGCCAGTACTTTATTGAGTATTTTTGCATCTGTGTTCATGAATATAATTGGTTTGCAATTCTCTTTCTTTGTTGAATTTTTGTGTGGTGTGATTATCAGGGTAACTGCAGCCTTATAGCATGAATTTGGCAGTGTTCCTCCTGTTTTTATAGAATATTTAGGGAGTGTTGGTGTTAGCTCATCTTTGAAAGTCTGGTAGAAATTTTTCCTAAAATCATCTGGACCTGTTTTTGTTTGTTTCTGTTTTAATGACTGCTTCTTTTTCCTCAGGGATTATACATCTGTTTAAGCTGTTTATATGATCTTAATTTTTTGTGTGTTATCTATGGAGAAAATTATCCATTTCTTTTAAATTTTTCAATTTTGTAGAGCACAGGTTTTTAATGTTATTTAATAATACTGAATCTTCAGATTTCTTAGGTATCTATTGTTTTGTCCCCTTTTTTGTTTCTGAGTTTGTTCATTTGGATATTCTCTGTTGTGGAATTATGTTCTGGTACATTGTAAATATTTGTCCCTCTTACAGGTTTAATAAAATGCTGAGTGGCCAGAAGGCAGACAGGAAGTGTGGGTGGGGTTACCAGACTAAGAAAACTCTGGGAAGAGAAAGAGTCAGAGAGAGATGTCAGCAGATGCAGAGGAAAGGAGACCAAAATGCTGCTGTGAGAATTCTCTCTCTTTCTTTCTCTCCCCCTCCTCTTTCTCTCTCTCATGCACACTCTTTTTTGTTAGTTTGGATTTATCTGTCCAAAGGGTTTATCTGTCTTGTTGATTTCTTTCAAAGAATCATCTCTGTTTCATTCAAATTTTGTATTACTTTTTATATTATTTTTTCAATTTACATACCAACCACAATTTCCCTTTCCTCTCTTTCCCCTGTCCTCCCCCAACTTCCCATTCTCCCTTCCCCATCCACTCTTCAGAGATGGTAAGGACTCCAATAGGGAGTCAAAAATGTCTGGCACAAGTTGAGGTAGGACCAAACCCCTTCTCCCTGCATCAAAGCTGAGCAAGGTGTTCCATCATAGGGAGTAGGTTCCAAAAGGCCAGTTCATTCACAATGGATAAATCCTGGTTTTACTGCCAAGAGTCCCACAAACAGTCAGAGTCATGCAACTATCACTCACATTCAGAGGCCCTTGCAGGTTTCCCAGTCATAAATCCAGATTCCCTAGGTTCCCACTAGCTCAAGTCAGCTGTCTCTGTGGATTTACTCATCATGATCTTGACACTGCCTGCTCATACAATCTCAAAATACAGACATGGTATGTACTGACTCATAAGTCGGTATAGTATATAAAGAAAAGGAAAAGAAGGCTACAGTTCACAACCCCAGAGAATCTAGTTAATAAGGAGCCCTTGGAGGGGGGAGTAGATAAAATCTCCTGAGTGAATTGGGAATGGAGGAGCCTAGGGGATGGGAGATCATAAGGGAACAGGTTGGTCAAGTAGGGGGAGAAACAGAGAGAAAGAGCAATAAAAGAGATATTGGTATAGAAGAAACCATTATGGAGTTATAGAGAAACCTAGTGATAGAGAAATTCCCAGTAATCCACAAGGATGACCCAAGCTAAGACTCCTAGCAGTAGTGGAGAGGGTGCCTGAACTGGCTTTCTTCTATAATCAAATTGGTGACTACCCTAATTATCATCATAGAGCCTTCATCTAGTGACTGGTGGAAACAGATGCAAATATCTGCAGTCGAGCATCAGGCTGACCACCTACACAGTCCAGTTGAAGAGACTCTCTTTGTATTACTCTCTTTGTTTCTAGTCCCTTGATTTCAGCCCTGAGTTTAATTATTTCCTGCCTTCTACTGCTTTTGTGTGAACTTGCTTCTTTCAAGGTGCTAGTAAAAGAGCTCTCCAATTTAAAAAGAAAATTTAAGTTGTTTACTTTTTGAAATTTAATGCTGACAATTTGCTACAAAATGTTTCTTCCACCATTTAATATTGTATAGTTCTTAAGTGTAACTTTTCTCTTTGATTTCAGTTATTTTCTCAGTGGCTTATTGAAAAAAGGAGGCAGTAAATCCTCCTGTGCACATTTGTATCAGGTTTCTTGGTAGGTACTCTATGAGCAGCATTGCGCTTTACTCTATAACAAACCAGTAAATTGTTCGTTCATGCCCTTGCATGAATGTGGGAGAGAGGAACCAAGAAGTCAAATAATGTGAATCAATGGAAAGCATTTCAGTAAGTCGGAAAAGTGGTGTTAGAAGTCAAAACCGGCAGAGTATCAGTCTTGCCCTAATGTCATTCTTACTTCAGGCCTTACCAGAAAAGCAAGGCCCTAAGAAATCAATAACTCAGTTCTTGAATGTGTAGGGATTTTTAAAAGATTTAAGAATGGTGTCTCTTATTTCACCACCTGTATTCTGAACAATTTTGAAATGGAATACAAGAGAATTAGGCATGGATATTTAAAGGCTACTTGTATAGCTGGTAAAAGCTACATGTAAGTGAGTTTAAAGTATATAGCCAAATGACTTTATCTGCTTCCCTCCCCTTTTAGAATCTGATAAGAGCTGTCCAGCTATAACTAACACACCCCACCCACCCACACGGGACACATGTCGTACCACATGTCTAGAGAGAACAGAGGAAAATAGAGCAGAAAAAGAAAACTGTCAAATTCAGAATTCCAATTTTTTCTTCTGAACTAAAATCTTATGTAATCCAGATGAAGCAGGTTTTCCTCAAAGGAAAAAGAGGCCAAGAATTCTGTCTATAGCAAGTTACTCTCCATGAAAACATGAGAGGGCAAGTGAACTGTGGACATAATACCTGTGTTTTAGCATTGAAATGTCAAACAAGGCTATTATAGGTAGATGATAAAGTGGTAGAGCTTACTCTAATGTGGTGGTTGCATGAATTTGGACTCCAGTGATTGTTGGATTTTAAGCTGAACCATCATATTGGCTATTCTTCATACATTAGTGCATATATAATATATATATATATGTATATATAAATTTGTAAATGTAGAAAGAGTCTGATATTATTTATACATTATTATGTAAATATGTATATAGTCATATTTATAAACTTAGGCATAACAGGCAGAAAGACTACTAAAAAATAGGCTAGAACAAAAGAGAGCAGGTACTAGAGTATGTTTGACATGAAATAATAATGGGGATTTTTAGATGAGAAAAGTAGCCAGTAGGGGTGGATGGAGAATAGAGATTAGAGTTGAAGAGAAACCTTAACAAAGTCAAAGCGTGTAAGAAAATTTCAGCGGAACCTGTTATGTGGTATGCTGCACTGAAAAAAAAGCAAACAAAACGAAACATAAATCACACGGAAAGAGTTTGAAGAACTAGATGACAAGGAGAAATTAAGCAATTTTATTTTAATTAAAAAAAATTAAAGGACCGAGAATGGAAATCAGTGAGCTACATTTCAGAGTTTGCAGAAGAATACTTGGCCTTAGTGAGAAACTTAGTTAGTCTCAAGTAGCAGTGGGAGTGTGGGGTATATCACTACAGATGTGAGTAGGTGTGTGGGGACTGTGGAAGTTTCTTCATAACACTTTAAGTGAGAAAGGAAACAAACCATCAGCTGAGTCTGAGATTTGAACAAGAGGTGTTGAAAGACAGCATTTGAAAGTGAAGAATACAACAGAATTGTTTTCTAGGTAAATGAGAGAGAAACTCTGTGTGTGTGTGTGTGTGTGTGTGTGTGTGTGTGTGTGTGTGTGTGTGTGTGTGTGTGTGTGTGTGTATGTGTGATGGGGGGGACGACACATTTTCTCTAGTGGGCAGCCTTCATAGCCTACTACAGTCTTCTTTAAAAATCTGAATATAGTGGTAGCATTTTTCTCATAAGTTGTGAACTAGCTGCCCAGACATGAGAAATGCACACACACACACACACACACACACACGCATGCACGCACCACCACCACCGTCACCACCACCAATTCAGAAATACAGACGTACACACAGAAAGAAACACAGACAAACGCACCCACACAATTTATTCCTCATACTTTAAAAGAAGAATGTTATGTTTTATTGACTCTTCAAAACATCCTCTGATTGGTGCTGAATCATATTACAGTTATAGTTGAAAGGCACGTTTAAAAGTAAAAAGAGACAGAGTTTAGATGATACATGATCGTAAGCTGATCTAGACTCCTCTCCTTCGCTTCCTCCTGTTCTTCCTCCCTCCCTTCTCCTCCAACTCAACTCCCTCTCCTTCCTGTTGGCACTCTAATTTCTAAACATTGCTCTTAGTTGTAAATCAAAGAATGATATGAATATGGGAATCCAGCCAATATAATCAAGTAGATATGTGAACACTAAAGTTCACTGGAGAAATTATTCTTCCTACTCTTCACACACAGGGAAACTGGATCAGAAGAAAAATATGAATCAAAGCTTTTTCAGATTCCATACATTTCTAGCCAGTCATGCATTTCTGATCATCACACAGCTTTTTCCTTTGCAATACTTAATATTCATCCTCTAATTATCATTTTAGTTAACCAAAATATAAATACAGTAGCAATGTCCAGTATAGCTTAAGTTATCAAGGAATGCAGTGATGAGGACTCATGTGTAAAGGATGGTCCTTAGTGAGTTTCACTAATCTTGTATTGCCTTTTTGTATATTAAATTTATGATAAAGTATTTGTGTCTTAAAGCTGACTTTATTGTTCCAGGTTGCTCATTAATGTGGCTCTTGGTGTCATAGCTAGTTAGCAAAGGCAAGAGGATGAAAGAGTTTGCTGTGAGACTATGTCTCCCAGTAACATCAGAAGCTGCATTCACGGAATCTCACTAACTGGACTGGAGAAGGAAATGAGCTGAAAAGGCCTAACAATGGGCATTCCAAACTTGATAGGAACAAGTTCATGAAGCCTCAACTCAATGCAAAGAACTATGGGCAACTAAGGAATACTGCAAGAGAAAGAGGCAGTCTTCCCCAAAGCAGAGCTCACCAACTGATAGTTCAGTACCAAATAATCAGTCCTGAAAACACACATACAAGCAAGGTCATACAGACTTATCGGATTACAGTTAGGAATATGTATGTACAGACATCCATATGCATGGAGTAAAAATGGGTTTTAAAAAAATCATGAATTTGAAGCAGAGTAGGGCAGAATATATTGAAAGATTGGAAGAAGAAAAGGGAAGGAAGAAACATTCTAATTTCACTGCAATCTTTAAAAAGTGATAAAACTGAATCACACTACAAACTCTGATGTGGTCAATTGTATCCAATAAGAAATAAGTTCTACTAAATTCTGCTCACAAAAATACTTCCCACAAATAAACTATTCTTAAAGTTTAACATCCATACTTTTCCTTATAAATTTTGATTTATGCATCATAGATAAGTAAAAACAGGGCAGCTACAAATGGTCATTTTACATTTCTGAGCTTTCTTCTTCATGTAATATGTAGTGATACTTTTATACATTCATGCTACAGCACCACAGCATAAATTTTCTGATGTCCACATTTATACACAATATTTTATAATTTACATTTAATATTTTAGTATTGGATATGGAACTGAAACATAATCTCTTTTGGTTATTTGGTTTATGCATATTTTTTATTAAAGAGATCATAGCAGTGATTTTTTTTTAGTTAAAAGATGTATATCTGGGATTGAATTGATGCTAGTTTCTCTGACAATAATGTAAGACATACCCCACTTCTCTATAGTCCCAACTTTGTCTATTATTGTACTTTTAGAAATGCTGATAACTTGCTTGATAAATGGCTTTTTAGCTACACATTTGTTAGTAACAGTCCATAACCTCTTTTTTGAACAATCTTTATATATGTCAACTATGATGTCAATCTAATTGTATTTCTATTTCTCTTTCATTCAGATTTAATACTGAGCTTTATAAAACTCTGGCAACTGAGTTCTAATTTACTGAATTATAGTCAGACAATAAACTTAAGACTGTATTCCTTCTGTACCATTAACTAAAAAAAAAAAAAAAAAAAAAATGCTGTGTCTACTTGCTTGGTGGCCTGAGGATGGGCAATGACTTATGGGAGCTCTTTCAGGCACTAACAATATCTAGATGAAAACTTGAAAACTGAGTTGTTCTTTTGCCCCCCAAAATCAAACAAAAGCACATCATACATATATCTGAGGTAGTCTCATGCTTCCCATGTATAGAATTTACAGTTCTATATGGTTTCATAAAACAGATACATTACTATATTTGATTAAGGAACCCAGCTGCTATCCATACTTCTCAGAAGCTTTTCTTCTTTAAAGGAAGAACTTCTTTTAGTTTATGTTTTATAAATTTTGTATTGTTTTCCCATGTAATTTATTTTCACATAGACTTAATGTTCATATTCATTGTTTTACTCATATTTGTAGCAAAGCTCATGTGTACATGTATGTTACAGATCTATAAACTAGGGTTTCAGAATTTGAGGAAGACACAGGCTGTGATCAAATGTTCCAATTCAATACCTTGTGAATATTTTAAAAGTGAGTTCTTATGTATACATGTTCAATCCATTAATCTTATAGAAACATAAAAATAATAAAAAGTAAATTCCTCAAGGTTATCCAATTAGTTTAGCAATGACTCACCTACCGTCTGAACTGACTCATTAGCTCTGCTGGCGACAAAAGCAATATCACACACTGACAGCTTTGGCTCTGAGGTAAGTTGTGTATTGTCATCAATAATGTGTGACTCATTCTAGTCTGAAGATCATCATTCACCAGGCCAGTGAGTGTTTTCAGGCAATATTGGAAAGTTCCAATTTCTCATTTAAAATCTTCGGGTAATAACCTCCATCCTTCTCAGACCCGTTTCAGTTTGTGTGGCTCCCCCAATGAAGATGGCCTTGTAATAGATGAAATAATATGTTTACAGGATTTCAATAAAGTCATCATAAACTTTACTGCTGGAACAGACAATAACCAAATTTTGACCTTATAAAATCATAAATTATTAAATGCATTTTCAAAAAAGCAAGTTTGATAACATTAAATGATTACTCTGGATAAACTTATACAGAAGCCCTCATTTTAATAACATAATTAGGATTACTTATCTGTATATGTCATATATTGTAGATAATTCATTTATTTAAAATTCTTAAACATTTTATAACTATTTTAATATAAAATGGAATGCTTGGCAAGTATATATGGTAGCTTGCATTTGAAACTGTTGTTCATAAACATAGGGCACACCTCCATAACTGCATTTGGTATCTAAGATTCTCAGTCACAGAGCTGAAAACACCATTGTTTTCAACACCAGATAATCCACGTATAGCTTGTACTTTTTCACTGTTTTCGTTTCCTCTTCCTCTAAACAAAGGCTGGTAATAGCTAAGAGTCTGTTCTTAGCCTTACCTTTGGTACAGTCTCCTCTTTTAAAAGCATATTCACTGCACAAGTTCAACACTCACATCATATAACTTTCCAATTCCTTTCCAGCCCCTGAATACCTGGGAAAAATTGTCTTAAATTCAACCTAAATAGAAATGGCCATTGCATTTATGAATACTAACTTTCTTTCCTCATATTCCAGACTCGATTAACAAAAATATACATGAGATTTTCTGAGTCTTAAAGTAATAATGACATATTCCGTCCTCCTCAACTCAGCATTTCCTCTCAAGATGACTGTCTGAGGGACTTTGGTTCCTTTGTAGTTACTCATAGATGCCCTTCTCCAGTGCCATGGTCATCTTTAAAGTTCAGTCTATCTTCAGAAATGCCCGAACAATCTGTAAAACTGTCTACTGTTATTTTTTCATAATCAACTGTAAATAGTTGTTTAAATTTTTTATTTTTGAAAATTTCATGTATGTTCAGTTTTCTTCCTCACATCAGTCTTCCATTCCTTCCCTCCAGCTATCCTTTCCCCTGTCCTGTCCTCCCTCCAAGGCCCCACCTTGCCCTTTTTCATATTCATAGCCTCTTTTGCTGTCACTGTATGCATATATATACAAGTGTATACATATATGCTGTACAATACAACCTGTTGAGTCTGCATAGTATAACTTGTATGTATTTTTTTGGGAAATGACCATTTGATATTAGATTACCAATTGGTAATTCAGTACTACATATTTACTATTTTTAAATTTGTCTCTTGGACTCCTCTTACCAATAATTCAAAAGAATGTGTCTGCTACTGTGGCCTTTCTTAGACAGTCTATGATTTTTGGAGGAAAACATCATCCTGAGTGCCATAGTTTAATGTAAGCTACACACACACACACACACACACACACACACACACACACACACACACACACCACATATGTGTGTTACATGAAAAGTTAGATAAATATAGAATAATGTAGTTCCTTGTGTCGTTTTCAGATATATTTTCTGTGACTTCTCTCTGCTCTTCCCGTTTCTCCTTCACACATCTTACATCCCATCCTGGTCTTCTTACTCTCTTGAGTGTGTCCATATCTGTTATAAGTTCATGAATGTAGCAGCCATGTCTAGAGACCAGCCTTTCATGGTCCTCCCAAATCTGTGAAAAATGATCTTCTTAGAATTTAATTTCAATAAGTAGGTCTTATTTCTAAACATTTTCCTAAGTTTGTTAATGACATAACAGAAAAGGAATATAATACAATTTTGTTGGCCAGCACATAATGGGCTTCAACTCTGCCTATTCTCAAACTTCCTACAATTGTGTAATCCTCTTCATTTCCTTAGTTTTCGGTCAACAAGCTTGTTCAACACAGTTTTCCTTTCTTCCCTCTCTGACACCATTATTTATTCTGAGTCTTCAGTTTTTTCTTTATTTTTAACACTTAGATACAGTCTTCTTGTATCTTGTTGTATCATGTTTAATTTATATGCCTGAGAGGTTGTTCTTTTCCAAAGGGAACGAGAAAAGATTATCTGAGGGATGGGGAGGTGTCTGGTGGAGGGGACTTGGAATAGTAAAGGAGAGAAACTGCTCAGGATATATTATATGAGAGAGGAACAAATTAAAAGTTATTGTTATGCTGATCTTCAATGTCTAGTTATTGTTTCACTAAAATCATTTTTATAAACGGCTTTCTAAAAACACACGTAAGTGCTAGGCAAGAAAGAATGAGGCGCGTACTAAGACTTAAGACTCTGGTCAATGCGAAGTTACATCCCTCATGGTTACATATGGCAAATGTTAGTTCTAAAGGTTTCAGATTGGTAATCTGTGAAATAAGATAGGTTGAATAGGCTTGTCTCCATTGTCTCTTTCTATTTGTATCTCATGAACTGATATTAAAGGGCATTTCAGAACATAATACACCTTACTGGTGCAAAAATAGGTTTTCTGTGATGTATTATACTAAGTTATTAAAGCCCAGACCCATAATAAAGTATTCAAATGTCAGAATTAAAATAATGGATACAGATTGTTTTGTGTTTTTTTCCCCTCTGGGGTTATTTCTAAAAATATTACATTAAAAACTTGGAAGGTATTATTTTAATAATAAAAACTGATAAGCGTAAGTTATAGTGTCAATCTATAAATGGGGCAAAACTTACATAAACAAAGGAATGGGTGAAATATTGGGCATTAGCTGTTTATTATTATCATTTTGATGAATACTTGCCGTGAGATAAGATCTATAAAACAGGATTAGTTCATATTAAACCCATTTTAAAAACTTTTTATTTTAAAAAACTTTTCCCATACCCACCACTGTCCCTCCCTCCTACCTCCTCTTCCCGTCCTCCCTCCCTCAGCTTCTTCCCTCCCTTGCCACCCTGATTCACTTCCCTAGGAGGGCAAGGAATCCCAGGTTACTCAATTAGGTCTGGCATATACAGTTGAGGTAGGACCAAGTCCATTCCTCAAATGTCAAGGTTGAGAAAGGTGTCCACCAACCTTCTTGGACTCCAAGAAGTGAGTTCATGCACCTGGGATAGACTCTGGTCCAAGGGCAAGAAGTTCCACATACTGCCCATGCCTTTCGACTGTTATCCATATTTATGGGGTCCAGATGAGTCCCATGAGGATGTGTCCACTGTTATTTAGATTGTTCAAGCTCCCAAAAGCAAGGGACAACCTACTCCTAGGGTCTCCCCATCATGATCCTGATCCCTCCGCTCATGCAATCTCTCTTCCTTCTCTTCAGATGAACCAAAAGCTCAACCTGGTGTTTAGCTATGGATCTCTGCATCTGCCTCCATCAGCTGCTGGATGAAGGTTCATGTCTATCTTTCTGGGTCTATGTTACCTCACTCAGGATGATACTCTCCAGATCCATTCATTTGTCTTCAAATTTCAAGGTTTCATTCTTTTTACTGCTGTGTAGTACTACATTGTATAAAAGTACCACAATTTTTAATCAATTCATCAGTTGAGGGGCATTTAGATTGTTTCCACATTCTAGCTATTACAAAAAAATGCTGCTAAAGGACATAGTTTAGCTAATGTTCTTAGGGTAAGAATGTGCATCCCTTGGGTATATGCCCAATAGTGGTATTGCTGGATGATTAGGGAGGTTGGTTCTCAGTTTTCTCAGGACCCACCATATTGCATTCCAGAGTGACTGTACAAGTTTGTACTCCATCAATGGAGGAGGATTCCCCTTGAGACACATCTCCTCTAGATTAGCTTGTCATCTGTGTTTTTTATATTAACCTTTCAGACAGGTGTAATAAGGTATCTCAGAGCTATTTTGATTTCCATTTTTCTGATAGCTAAGAATGTTGAGCAATTCTTTAAGTGTCTTTCAGCCATTTAGAGTTCTTGTGTTGAGAATTCCCTATTTAGCTCTCTACTCCATTTTCCAATTGGGTTCTTTGGTCTTTTTGACCTCTAGTGTGTTCTCTATACGTTTTAAAGATCAGTCCTCTGTCAGATGTAGAGTTGGTGAAGATCATTTTCCATTCTGCAGGCTGTTATTTTCTCTTATTGACTCTATTCTTTGCTTTACAGAAGCCTCTCAGTTTCAGAAGGTCCCATTTATTAATTGTGTCTGTGCTACTAGTGTTATATTTAAAAAATGGTCTCCTATGCCAATGTGATTAAATGTATTTTCCACATTTTCTTTTTCTGTAAGGTTCAGTGTGACTGGGTTTATGTTAAGGTCTTTGATCCAACTCTGAGGGTTTTTTAAAGAGTGATAGATATGGATCTATATGTCTTCTTCTACATACCACTTCCAGTTATGCCAGCACCATTTGTTGAAGGTGTTATCTTTTTTCCATTGTGCATTTTTGGCCTCTTTGTCAAGCATCAGGTGCTTATAGTTGTGTGGATTAATGTCTGGGCCTTCAATTCGATTCCACTGATCCACAGGTCTATTTCTATGCCAGTATCAAGCTGTATTTCTTACTGTAGATCTATAGAAGTCACAAGCACTCAGCCAACATCAAACTTAATGGAAACAAACTCAAAAACAATGCCACTAAAGTCAGGAACAAGGCACAAGCTGTCCAGTCTCCCTGTACCTATTAGATACAGATCTCAAAGTTTTACCTAGAGCCATAAGACAACAAAAGGAGGTCCAGGGGATTAACATCGGAGAAGAAGAAGTCAAATTCTCACTATGCAGATGATATGATAGTATACCCAAATGACCCCAAAATTCTACCAGGAAACCCCTACAGCTGGTAAACACCTTCAGCATTGTATCAGGGTACAAAAAAAAAAAATCAATAGCCTCGGGAGACATCCACCTAGTTCTTTGAAATAGGGATTCTTATGCAGTTCATTAATTCGGATAGGGTGGATGGCCTAACAATCCCAGGAATCTTCCTGCTTCCCCTCTTGGGACTACAAATGCGTGCCACCAAAGCCTCCTCCCTTCCTCCCTCTTTTCTTTCTTTCCCTCCTTTCTTTCTTTCGTTCTTTCTTCCCTCCCTCCCTCCCTCCCTCCCTCCCTCCCTCCCTCCCTCCCTCCCTCCCTCCCTCCCTCCCTCCCTCCCTCCCTCCCTCCCTCCCTCCCTCCCTCCCTCCCTCCCTCCCTCCCTCCCTCCCTCCCTCCCTCCCTCCCTCCCTCCCTCCCTCCTTCCTTTCTTTCTTTCTTTCTTTCTTTCTTTCTTTCTTTCTTTCTTTCTTTCTTTCTTTCTTTCTTTCTTTCTTGTATATGTATGTGGGTCCCTGTGCCACAGCTTATGAAGTCAGTGAAGAAGTTGAAGAAGTCAGATCTCTCTATCCGCTATGTGGGTCCAGATTTTCAAACTCAGGCCTCCAGACCTCACTGGCTGGCTGAGCTCCTCACCTTGCTCGAAACCTGACTTTTACATTAGTGCTTGAGAGTGAACTGACCTCAAACTTGTATAGCAAACACTCTGCTAAGTGAATTATCTACCAACAAAGGAAATTCTTTTCTAAAAGCCACGAGTATCACTAAATATCAATTTTAGTTTAGGAAATTAACTTTGCAGCATCACTTATAGCATAGATTTTACTGACCTTGTGGGCAAACAGGGAATTTTAGTACGAATGAATGAACTGGGAGAAGCTGGAGTTAAGGGAATACAGATCATGGTGATGGAAGTTTGAGGGCTTAATGTGGCTATGAAAAGGAACATTTAACCAAGGAAAATGTTACAGCTTTCAAGATTGGGTGTGCAAGATACAAAAAGAGCATGTTACTCACCCTGGGAGAATATATTTGGAAAATCTGGCCATCGTATACTTTCTCAAAAATGACAGTTAAATCAGCTTACATAACAGCAAAGGGGAGCCTACCCACCTGGTTAGTTTTTAATGCAATTTACTGAGCATTGTGTCTTCCTACACATTTCTTCAGAGAATCTTCAACTTATTCCACATAGTAGTTTTACTGCGGCTACAGTAAATACAATAGCTCTTTTTTCCCATGGTAATTTTCTGTTCTTCTGGTCTACTGATTTTGGAGACATCTTTATCTTGTTCCTTTGTTCCCTCTCACAGATGTACAAAAGTTGTACTCATCCTGTCGGGGGCTTGAGAAGAGTATGTGGGCAGCACAAGGCGAATACAATAGTGGTAAGATTTAGGGTTGAAGTTTTAGGTGCAGCCACCAACTCAAAGCCCCAGTATGGTAGCAATTTGGGAAGTTTTAGTCAGGGTGAAATTCTAAAATAACATTATTTTCCCATTTCATTTATACAATGCTATGTACATTGCAAAACAAGCTCATTCCTGTTGTTTAATTTTTTCACAACATTCTAGACTTCTAATGTAATTTCCTGAACTTAAGCTTTTAAATCAAGACCTTATAAACACATTAATGGGATATTCACTGTTAAAAGAAATTTACATCTCAAAATAATATCATAACCTCTATAGCAATGGATAATCAGCAAAGACTATTATATAGATCATATACTATAAATGTGTTTATAGACTTTAATATAGAAAATATACATTATATGAGGTCTGGTGCAGCTTCTATGCATGACTACATACTATCTATGTATAAATGATCTAATTTCTCTTGAAATAGTTGTAAATTAACTATACATAAACCCATGAGATCTAAAACGTTAATTTAAAGTATGTCTAATACATACCAATTTTTTAATGAGAAAGTCCAACTCAACATGTTAACATAGTTATTGTTCATTATTAGAACTAAAGAATAAGCCATTCAAATATTGGTGTTAGTGGCCTGGAGAGGTTGGTCAGTGGTTAGGACACTTCATACTCTTTCATAAGACCCACATTCAGATCCCATAAACCACATGGTGGCTCACAGCCATCTAAAACTACAGTTCCATGGCATTCAATGCCCTGTATACATACATATATGACATACATGGAGAAAAGAAATCTCATGTACCTAAACCAAAAATAAATATGTGGGGTTTTTTTGTTTTTGTTTTATTTTTTAATAGTAAATGTCAAATAAGAAAAAAAGCAGAAAGGGAAGTATTAACTATTTCTGTCAGGAAAATATTTCAGAGATGTCTATCCTAAAATTCAAGAATATCCACAGCTCAAAGGGCAAAGCAAGATGAGTACATTTGACAACAACAGCCAAATGATGTCAGCTTTCCAAGTCACAGATAATTTACCCTGTTTGTTTGAGTCAGGGTTCTTCTGTGTAGCCTTTGTTGTTCTGTACTCTCTGTGTAGACCAAGCTTGCTTCAAACTCAGAGATCTGTCTGCCTCTACCTTGCAAGTGCTGTATTCACTACTACCAAGCAACAAAAGTCTTTAAATTAAAATATTTTCCCAGTGTATCAATGTTACCTTAAAATATGTTTATTTTGACAATACATGGGCTAGGCATACAACATGACTGTTAGTGACCCAGGAATATTATTTTCCATGCTATAACTATCACTAACAATCACTTTATTAGTAATTATTTGGTATTTATAATAAATCCTATAAGTTCAGTTATTAGGACTCTGCTTTTGTTTTAAAATAAATAAAAAAATAAAAGTATCTGTTATATTTTTTTCAAAATCAACTGAAGACCAGTATCTCATCATATATTAGGTAAAAGTCACTATTGTGTACTTCTCTGTAACTACTCAACTTGGTTTTGTAGATTTTATTTTACATTTTTGGGGGGGCATTGTTAGAAGATAACAGCTATGAACTCCAGGCTGATCTGAATCATTGGATTTTCCTCACTTTACCAATGGCATGCTGGGATTACAGCTGGCTCCCCAGGACCAGCTTTGATCTTCATTTTTAAAGTATTTCATATGCATTATATTGCCCTTGAGTATCTCTGTTTCAGTAAGAAGTATATAAAGGCTAAAATTAGAAGTTTTGTCAGATAGAAGTAAAACTGGTAGATTTTGAGATGTAAATTAAAAGAGAGAAATGATGAGCTTGAAAATAATTATACTAGTAAAAATAGGCTTTTGGATAATATTAAAGGTAATAAAAATATTAGAAGGAACTCATATTAAATTTTATACGTGATAAACATTGTTTTTGGTTCTCTAACTAAAGGCCTTTGTATACATTTATCAAATCCCTCCAACAAATTTATGAGGCTTATACTGTTAATGCAGTTTTGACTATGTATGAGGACCAGATATGGGAAATAACTTCTCTGTTCTCTAGCTGTTGTAGGCCATCTAGCAGAGAAGACTGCTTGGGCAGTGGTTTAAATCAGTAGAAAGACTTTGTTAGCTAGCCAGAAACTACACTGTGTATTTGGGATCCCAGTGTAGTAACATGCCTCTCTCAGGGTGAGCTTCTACACACACACACACACACACACACACACACACACACACACACACACACATACATACAAACAAACAACATATATATTATTCTGGCTTGACATATGTAGTAAGAGGTTTCTGGCCCAGACTTTTGGGCCTAGCATCAAGGTTTAAGCACACAGACCCACAGACCTGCAGAGACACACAGATGCTTACAATAGCTTTAGGCTGATCAGCCTAAGGTCCAGGCATGTAACTTGCTAACTCTTTACTCTTAAACTAACCCATGACTCTTATCCTGTTCAGCCATGGGGCTCGGTACCTTTTCTCAGAGCAGCATAGTTGTCCTCTGCATCTTCTGGCTTCTCTCTGGCATTCTCCTCTGTTCTGCTTGTTCCTTTAGTCTTCCTAGTCTGGTAGCCCCGCCCACACTTCCTGTCTGCCTTTGGCCAATCAGTGCTTTTTATTAAACTCATAGGTGGGGACAATTATTTACGATGAAACAACACAATCCCATACAGACATACTTTAGTTAACAAGAAACAGAACTACAGAAATCAAAAAGCAAGGTTAGTACACTTAGAGAACTTTTCCTAGAACTGTGGGATTTGATGAATCAAGTCTTTGTCTTCTTTTTGGCTATCAATTCAATCTACATGTTGAATTTTATAATATGAATGATACTTTCAACACTGAGTCAGTTGTGCTAAGATCTGGGGGCTTATTAAGGTCTGAGGGCCTGTTATATAGCCACTCCCATGCTTATAAAAACCCAAATCATAATTTGAAGCCATGTAGTTCTTGAGATTTTTAGATGTTAACATGATCATTTGAAATTTGTGACACATAAAATTCCACAAAACTCAGAAATCATGTTAAACTATTTGAAAAAATTATACTTACCAGGACCTGCCAATGACCTGTACATTCATGAATAAATTACCAAAGCAAGAAAGGAAACTTACTAATCACCTTTTATTGATTACTTTGTTTAAAAACTTGCAATTTTTATCAAAAGTGTGTGTTTGTAGTTCCTGGAAGAATATTTATTGACTCCAGTATGGACTGAAATGTTTTCATGTATTAACCAAACCCGAGTACGTAACTACACAGTCACATGGACATTTGGAGAATCTGATCAAATAGTCATAAAGTCAGTGGTTTATTTAAAGATTCTTTCTACCTTAAAACACCTCTTATTAGTCTAGATATTACAAATTACGAGTAAAATAATACAATTTACTTCTACTTTCTCAGTAAATTATATTTAAATGAGTAATGAATTCTATCTGTTAGTTTACTTTTTAAGATGGCACCATTAACAATGCATATTTATGCTTTATATGGTATCCATTACTGTACAAGCATGCAACATGTCATAATCTAATCAAGCTAATACGCAAGTCCTTTTATTGATATGTTTTTTTTTTATTCTGTTGTATTGGAAAGCTTTTGATTCTTATACATCTTTGACAAACATAATGTAGTGGACTATTAGTAATGATTGTAATCCTGCTGTGCTGCAGAACAATACAACTTGATTTTCTCTAGCTGTACTTTATCATTCCTAGCAGTATAATTTAAACTTCACAGTTCAAAACCAGAAGTCATTCCTATTTTCCATGGTGTTCCTAGATAAGACCTTGGAAAGACTCAATCTTTACACTAGCCACCTCATTCC
Organism: Phyllotis vaccarum; assembly: GCA_033318265.1. NCBI lineage: Eukaryota > Metazoa > Chordata > Mammalia > Rodentia > Cricetidae > Phyllotis > Phyllotis vaccarum. The sequence continues at coordinate 139,611,218 of JARWLC010000001.1, read as the reverse complement.
TTAAACAAAAGACAGAAACAAACCTGTATGAAATATGTATAATAAAGTAGCTTCATCTCCTTAGGGTAGACCTTTACTCACTACCTCATTATTCACACTGCTGCTCAGTGTTACTGGACAGAAAGACACTGAAAAGGATTTCAGACTCAAAATTCAATGCCGAATACTGAGTCAGACTGATATATCGAATAAGACAATGACCCTTCAGGCCATCTAACATTTCTGAAACATACGTGTGTGTGTGTGTGTGTGTGTGTGTGTGTGTGTGTGTGTGTGTGTGTGTGCACATGTGCATGTGTGTGTGCATATAATGAAAGGGAAGATATATATAAATATGTGAGCACCATGATATTTAATCCATAAACAATTTAATAATATTGTTCAAGCCCAAGCATTTTTATGATTACATCATAGCAAAGGAGTTTATTTTGCTTTATCAAGTAAAGTAGCATTATAAATCATATGATTTTTTTAAGGGAGGATGTGAGAAGTAGGCAACATTCAGACTGTATCTACGTATTTAGAAATAAACATGTAAACAAGCAGATCATAATTATGTTTTTAGGAACATATATGTATATATAGATATCTAAGTGTATGTAACAGTAAATAATAAAATAAAGTAGGCCATAAATTTTAAAAAGAAAAAGGAAGGCTAGATGAGAGGATATGGGAGGAGGAAAATAATCTAATAATATTGTCATAAGAAATTAAAAGAGCTAATCTTGTGGATATAGTATAGGATGAAAGAAAGAGAACCACTGAGGCGTGTATGTGTGTGTGTGTGTGTGTGTGTGTGTGTGTGTGTGATTGATTTATTCCTTCACTGTCTGAAGTCGGGTCATAGTCCCTCAGTCTGACATAGTCTAGAAATTATCTAGGAAGAGAGTGTCAATGAATATTGCTTAGACCAGGTTGATCAGATGTGCCTGTGGACACTCTTGTTTGGGTTTATTTGTTTGTTTGTGAGATCAGAAGACAAAACATGAGCCTTCATCGTATCATTTTATGGACTCCCTCCTGAAATGCATAAGAATAAAGAAAGCCAGCTAGACAGTGAGCATGCATGCTTTGCTCTCTCTTTGCTCTTGGTTAAGCTATGATTTGCTACTTTGAACCCCTACAATTTTGGAAACATGGAAATGAAAGCTAAATAATCTCTTTCTGTCATTACAAAAAGAAAAGTGGATTGTTTGGAATGCTGTGTAGAAATGTGAAAAGGTTCCCTGTTATAATGGAATGAGAACATAGCCATCTACTTCATTCTCTCTCTCTTTCTCAGCCTTCATCTCTGCTACTCTCTTCATCTTCCATCTAGAATCCCAAGGGCTCAATTCTGTGGGTTTTCCTCCCTACAAGATCCAGGACTGAAGGGTTCACAGAAAATGAACTAGGATTAATTTTATTCAAAGACAGTTATATAATCATTTTAAATAATTTTCAACAGTAATTGTTCAGTTCCTACAATTAGTTAAAGAAATTAATAAAAATATATTATCTAATTCATCTTCCAAATCAAAAAGCTCAAGCAACATACAAGACCAATATCAACATTTCTCTCCTCCTCTTCTCCTTTTCTCCCTCCCTTTCCCTCTTCCACTATGTCCTCCACCTCTTCTATTTTTTCTTGTTATTCAGTATAACTTTTCACTCTTGAATCACAGTTAGCAGTTACTTGCATTAATACTAAGATTCATAAAGCAATATTCTTTCTATATTTCACATGTGATATTTGTGCTCTCTCTGTAAATCTAAAGCAACCCTGTAACTATGTTTTTGGAATAAACAAAATAGCTGTAGATTTTCATATTTACATATGGATTATAGAATATGCCTTCTAATTACAAATAAGTCCATACATATCCATGTATTATGTATTGTTTTTCACATTGTTATTTCTCAGGCTATAGAGATCAAATTCACCAAAGCACCTCAAATTCCACTTTGTTTATAGATTCCATTTGTTTACCACTAACATTTCTTCTGAATCTTCTCCTCTCTTTGCTTTTGGAGCTGTCCTGAAGTCTTTCCTTTAAATTCCCAGACAAGGATCAACCTGAAGCTCAGAATATTCAATCCTTTCAAAGTCCTGGCCTGGCATGTGGGTGATATGGAAGGACAGCTTCTGCTACCTCAAAAGAAATTGGAAAAAAGTAATCTATTTTACTTTAGAAGAAGTGTGGTAGATGAGTTGGAGTCAGGGTGAAAAAAAGGCATTGGCTGTTGAGTTGAACGCCTTTCATGATGTTTTAAACAGACATCTCATTTTTACAAAAAGAGATGAAAGACTTAATTATGTTTTCAAACTCTTTAACAAGATCAAAAATTGGTAGACCAGATCAAACAACTCCAAGTTCAGATTTGTATCAACCAGAGTCTCTGCTGTATGACCTTGACATTGAATAACTAGTAGCCATTCCTCATGGTTTTACAAAGATTGTCATCTCTCCACTGGAGGAAAAGGTATAAGCAGGCCTGAACTGATAATATTAATCTCCTGCTGCTCACAAATAGGATACTTTGTCTTAGTGTGAGCACTAGATAGAGACACCAAAATTTACCAGGAAGAGCATCTCATTTCACTTCTACGGGTATCATGGAAAATAATTATTGATAGTTACCCCTTTCATACTAAAAGGATAACTTATGGACTGGGAATGGAGCTCAATGACATAGCATTATGTTTAACATGAAGTACATAGGTTTGATTTATAGTAAAATATAAGTTAAAAGAGTAAATAAAAAATAAGCTATGTTGTCACATTCGTGCTGGGTAACACATGTCTTAGCTACTACCACAAATGTGGCTCTGTGTTGGTGTAAATAACTGTGAGATACTGTATAAGATAACCTAGTCAGGCTCAGGATGAACTATTGGACTTCAAAATAAAAACTTTCGATAATTTAAACTTGTTTTAAGCTTCAAAGGTCTATTTGTACAGAAACTGCAACAAAATTTTGTGTAAATAAGTTCTAGTCATGGAAATACCCTAGGAAGTCATAGCCCAAAATTTCCTGAGATCTTTTAAGGTCAAGACTGTCTATGCTCTTAACTGTGATCTGTGTTTGGAAACCAGAGACTAAGTATTATGCTATATATAACCACACAAAAGGTACAATTTAGTGACACATCACTCAGGAAAAATAGAAAACTTAGCACATGATTAATACCTAAGAGGACATGACTAACTGGCACAAAGGAATCAGAGAACAACCCGTGGTTTGATTTAATTAAGTGTTAACTTTTTTAGTGAGGATAGAGATGTTCAGAAGACATCTTGTGTGTGTATGCTAGTATATTCAGACAATGAAGGGCATTGGAGAACTTGACTAGTGAGCTGCATTTGAAGAACAACCTACAAAAATTATCTAGCTATCTACCTATTATATACATATAAAGTGGGTACACAGGAGGGATTGGAAGCAGAAAAAAGGAAAATGATATAATTGTATTTTCATTTTTAATGTAAATTTTTTAGAAGAGGAACAAAAAAGAAGGTGACTTTTGTCTATTTAGTATATATTATAAATGCATATATTAAACACATAAAATACATACTTATATAATATATACTATATGCAGATATTTGTCTACATGTTTGTGTATGTATGTACATTTAAGCGAAGGATCTATACTGGTTAGTAAATTGCTAGTTTAGACTGTGAGATGCCTTTAATCTCAGTTTTTTTATCCATACATATGCATAACTTTACAGAAATCATAATTATAATAATTCATATTCTTTTGCATGTGCAGCCATGTATCTTTTTTTCATTTTTGGCTTCTTCTCTCCATATCTTTTTCTCTCCAGTCATATTTATACACCTACCTATGTTAATTAGTATTTGACTTTATACATGTTCTTCTCAATTGAATAACTGAATAGATTTTATGGTAGGATATATATTGGATAATGTGACACATTTCTGGGCATTAATATTTTCAGTGTTTTGTAACCACAATCAATAATGTAACAGACACCCTGTCATATGAATCATTATTTGTTGGCTGTTTTGTTTGTATGAAATAGTCTTCTAGGACATTCTTGGTAAAAGCATATGTATGCTATTACTTCAGTTCCAATTAAGGCATAAAGAATACTTTACTTAAAATTTATAAAATTCACAGCTCCTTTCTACTTTCTTATTAGTCAGGATTTACAAATAATATCTTTTATTTTACTGTTTTTTAATCTTTTATTTTTATTTAATATGACTAATATGAACATGCTTTTTCTCCATTTAAAATCATTTCATTTGGGCACATTAAAGTCTGAGAATGCAATTAATAAATATTCTACACTCTTGGCCTTAAAGCATCATTAATGGGGAAAAGAAGTTTCAAAGGGGAAGCTGGAAGCTCAGAGAAAGGTCACTATAGATCTGAAGTAGAGTCCTGATAGGGAACTGATAAAAGAGCCAGTGGAACAGATGTGGCCTCCATACTTTTTGGTAAGTTGAAGTTTCAGAAGGAATAGAAAGTCAGAAAAAATCCATCTGGAGCTGTGTCATTCATTACCTATAAGCACAATTCCCTCCACACTGTAGTGGCTTTGGTTTTCTTCTGACTTTTAAGACTTTTACTAAGTTTTCATTCTTCCATGAATTAAAACCATACAAGGAAGAACCTTCGAGGAAACATAGGCTACAGGTGGTACTCTGGTTATCTCCCAAATCACTGGTATCTGACAGGGTGCTTAGTAAACTCATAAGCAAGAACATAGAATGTACAGCAAAATGCACACAGACCAGAAATTATAAACTACATCTAGAAGCTATAGATCACAGGGCATAGAATGATCTTAGGACATAGGAAAAGACAATTCTCTACGGTCCCAAACAGGTGGATAAATCTATTATTCTCATTTTTGCAAAGTTAATTTTGACGTTTCCAGGACCAAAGGAGTCATATGGCTATTGCTTTATAGGCAAGATGGCTATGCTTGGGTAGCCAGGTTCACTTCCCTATGTGCTGTTGGACAGGTCCTCTGGCCTTAGTTAGTATTTCCAGAGCCCCTCAAAACACCGGTAAGAAAAGATCTTTTCTCTATCAATGAAGACTGCTGTGTTAACGTCCTGTGATCTCGTAGTTCATTTCACTACTTCAGAATAATGTTGGAAAATAGTGTCAGAGGCTACAGTCAATCACCAGAGTTCCAGCTGGAAAAGCTTTGATATTTCAATCAGAATGATCTGAAAACTTCTATAAAACTCTCACTTGTTGCTTCAGGTCTTGTAAGCAGGCGACCGTTATCATTTGTGGGACCACATCTGCTCAGCTTCTTCTCTACAGTGGAAAGTGACACTAAAACCTTTTGCAGTGGGAACCTATTAGAAGACAGCACATTCAGCAAAGGGCCTGGAAGAGGGGAGAGGATATTACAGGGGTGGAGTGTGGGCTTCCACCTCTTTTCTGTAGGAAGAGTTTGTGTTCTGGTGGACTCAGTGTTAATTTTATAGACCCAGCCTACTAATAAAAGGGCCGAGTCATCTTTATGTAACGGGCAACGTTTAAGATTATCCTGCAGAGAGTTTTAAAAGTCTGCACTTTTAAATGCACTTTGAAATTTATTGACACTTCCCAGTTTTATAGGGCAGAAAGCATCTAATTGTTGAATCATATTATGATTGATATTTCTGTAAAAGGTCAGATTTCCTCAGTTTTCAATTTAGTCAGGTCAAACTGTGGAACAGTAAAATACTCAGTATGTTCCTGCACGGTTCAAGAATAAAAACATCTGAAGAGTCCCAACATGTATTCCAGCAGATGAAATGCTATTCAGGGTCTGAAATCTTCTTAAGAAGAGAAGATAAAGTATCTTTTTAAGAGGACATTATAGCAGATTATGTAAAGGAGAGAAAATTGTCTTCTTAAGAACTTCTGTTCTGTGTGTGGTGTAATACATCTTTTCTGTATAAATAGGATTCAGTTTGTATAATATAGCTCAGCTCATGGTTTGTGGATTGTCAAATAATAAATGTATATGAGAGAGAGAGAGAGAGAGAGAGAGAGAGAGAGAGAGAGAGAGAGAGAGAGAGAGAGAGAACATCGCTCTCACTTTCTCTTCCCTTCTTTGGCTTAGAGCATCTCTGGCACTAACCTCTTGACACTCACAGTTTGAGTTGACAGGAGTAGCTGCCTGCCCCTTACCTGAGTCTATATTGGAATCCTCCTGGCCTGTCTTCTCCTGTACCCTCAAAACTCCTGAAAATGGTATGAACTCTGACTGATCTTTTTAATATTTTTTTTTTTAATTTTATGTACCAACCACAATTTTCCCCTCTCTCCTCTCCTCTCCCCTAAAAACCCTACCCTATTCCTAATCCACTCCTCAGAGTGATGAAGGCCTCCCATGGGGAGTCAACAAAGCTTGGCATACCAAATTGAGGGAGGACCAAGTCCCTCCCCCTGCATCAAGGCTGAGTAAAGTATCCCACCAGAGGGAATGGGCTCCAAAAAGCCAGTAATACACCAGAGATAAATCCTGGTCCCACTGCTAGGGGCCCAACAAACAGACCAAGCCACACAACTACCATCCACATTCAGTGGGCCTGGTTTGGTCTCATAAGGCTCCCCAGCTGTCAGTGACCTGCCACTAGCTCAGATCAGCTGTCTCTGTGGGTTTCCCCCTCATGATCTTGACACCCCTTGCCCATACAATCACTTCCCCCTCTCTTCAAATGGACTCCAGGAACTGAGCCCAATGCTTGGCTATGAATCTCTGCATCTGCTTCCATCAATTACTAGATGAAGGTTATATGATGAATTAGGGTAGACACCAATCTTATTACAGAAGACCCTATCAGGCACCCTCTCTACTATTGTCAGAGTCTTAGCTGGGGTCATTCTTGTAAATTCCTGGGAATTTGCCTGGCACCAGGTTTCTCCCTAATGCCAAAATGGCACCCTCTAACAGGATAACTTTTTCATTCCTCATGGCCTCTGTTCCTTCCCTACTGGACCCTCCCATCCCCTCATGCCCCATCTTAAATGCCTGCAGTAATACTTTCTGCCTCAATGGCTGAGGTAGCCCGAGTTCTGCCAATTCCTGCATGCCATCTTCCATTTTTTTTCCCTATCACACTAACCTCCTATTTTCAGGACAGGTTTTCTTAGTAGTATTGTTTTCTTTTCCTTATTAAAGCTCTCATCTCACCATATTCAAGTTTCTTTCTTCACAGACCTTCTTCAATATGCTCTACCTTTCTGTAACACACTTAAATCTCCCCAGCTTGGTTCCTATCATTTCTTTTTTTTTTTTTTCTGGACAAGCCCATGCATCTTAAAAGGAAAACACTTTAACATACCAGGTTTTTTTTTTTTCCAAAGATATGCTACAGTCTGTAGATATTCTTCTCCTACTGAGTGATTCCCCATCCTTTCATGTTTTATAAATACATTGTTTTTATTTATGATTTTATCTAAATGATTTCTCAAACTCTAGCTGCATTTCTGTTCTTTACAATTATTTTCTTCATTGCCTTTTCTGCTTTTAAGAGTTTCCTTTAAAGACATGTCTCTTCCATGCCCTCCATATGGGATTTCTTACTATGCACAACTCCCATGCCTTGCCTTTTGATTGCCTTACTTAAAATGCTTTTCTAAATTAAGAATTTTACCTTAAAAAGACTCACTTTAGCTCTACTTGTCCCTGGACTAGAGGTAATCAGCATACCCCAGTAACATTACTCTACTTTCCCTGACTTGATTATCCTGTTTGCTTAGGCTTACATTTTCTATTTCCCCTTAACTATCAAAACTCTTCATAGAATACGAACCTACCTGGTACGGGATAGTTTGAATAAGAATGTTCCCCATTGGAAAATATATGTATATACACATATATATACATATATACATACATACATACATATGCTTGGTCATCATGGAAATGACATTTCTTGAGAAGAATTGGGAGGTATGGCTTTGTTGGAGTAGGTGTAGTCCTGTTGGAGGAAGTGTGTCACTGAGTCTATGCTTTAAGATTTCAAAAGCACAAGCCAGACCTGTGGCTTTCTCTCTTCCTACTAGCCAAGGATCCAGATGTAGAACTCCCAGCTACTTCTCTAGCATGATGTTTACTAATGTAACACTATGCTCCTTGCCACATTGATAAGGGACTAACCTATGAAACTATAAGGATGGCTCAGTTAAATGCTTTATCTTCTAAGAGTTGCCTTGATAATGACCTCCTGTAACAGAAATAGAACACTGACTAAGATAAAATTTCTACCAAGGAATATGATATTGCTGTAGTAGGCCCATACCTGCTGCTTGTTTAAGGAAAGTGAAAGACTTTGGGATTTTGGACTAGGAAACTGTTTGGACCATTTAAGCATGGCTTAATGGTTCACACCAATAGAAGCAAGGAAGGCAGTAGTGTTAAGTTGATGTGGAATGTGGGGAGCAGCTCAAGATGTTTCAGAAGAAAAGAATGTTTGTAGGTGGCCTTGAGAGTTGTCTTGATATTTTGGTGAAGAATTTGGTGGATTTCTACCCTTGCTCAAAAAATCTTTCTAGGGCTAAATTAAAGTTGAATTTATGGCATCAGCAGAAAGAGTCTAAGACTGCCTAGTATTGACTCTGTGGTGTGGTTTTTAGTTGTCATTCTTGTGCGTATTGAAAAGGAACCAACTGAGCAGGGGAAAATATAAAACATAGAGTTTGAGGGGGAAAAAAGGACCAGGAAGTATTATAGTGATAAGTCCAGTGCTGAAAGAGATGAAAAATAATATAGAAAATTCTGATGCTAAATGCTAAGATTCCAACTTGTGACAATAAATTAAAGAAATGCTTAAACAGCAAAGAAAACTATTGAGAACAGAAAGCTGATACATATGTAATTGAAATAGATTGCTAAGTTCCAATGTCAGTAAGCAGAAGAACTTGGCACCTTTAGCCATGGTTTTGCTTTAGAGGCATGGATACAAGAAACGGATTGTGTAAGCTCCTTTCACTGCTAAGGAAAGCTGCTGAGGCCAGGCCTGTATCAGGGGAATTCCTGCCTGGAGTCACAGAGAATCCACTGTGTGAAGCATTAGATGTGAAGCCTGAATTATGTGGAACCTCCAAAATGTTGGAGATACCAGAATCCCGGGCTATCTGCTGAGGAAAACTGCAGACTGAATGTGGAACCAGAACAAAAAAAAAAGAAGGTGTTGCTGTCAATAAAATTAAAAAGAGTTGGAGATCTGAAATGAACTGACATCAGAAGTAGAGATGCAGAGTTTGTTCATATAGTTTTTCAGTCTTGCTTTGCTCCAATAGCTCCTCACTATGCTCCTTTCCTTCATTTTTGTGCTATTGTATGTGATATGCTTTCCTATTTTGATTTTTCTAAGGGTCATTCCTAAGAAATTACAATGAGTCTCAGGATAGACTTTGAATTTAGCACTTTTAAGTGATGTTGACACTATGGGGAATGTTGAAATGATTTGCATTATGATATGACTACAAGCCTAAAGAGGCCAGGAAGTAGAATGTGGTATCTTGAATAACAATGGTCCACAAGGACTAAAATATTTGAGTACTTAGTCATCAGTGAGTCACACTACTTGAAAAGGATTGGGAGGTGTGGCCTGCTTGGAGTAAGTGTGGCCAGCCTTGTTGGAGAAAATGTGTTATGGAGGATAACAAAACTGAAGCAGACCCAGTGGCTTTCTCTCTTCCCGCTGTCTGAGGATATGCATGTAAAACTCTCAATTACTTCTCCAGGAGGATGTTGACCTGTGTAGCTCCCCTCCATGATAATAGGAACTAAACCTCTGCAAGTATAAACAAGCCCTAATTATCACCTAAATACTAGATGAATTTTATTAAACTCAAAACATATCTGTCAGATTGCCATGGGAGTGTGCCCTATCTGCTAGTGGAGAAGGTTAAGGAAGTCTACCTATTCATCTCTAGCAGAGAGATAATAAGAGACATAAGGGAGATGTGCTTCTTACTCTCCTACCTAGGGGAGAACATATTCTTTCAGAAATCCCTTTTAAAACTACTACAGAAACTATTGATCTTTTCTAATTGTCACAAACTAATTGGCAAGCCCAGGTTAACACTCTGACTTTCTGACTCCTGATCAACATTCCAACAACATGTATTTCTAATGAAAAATACAATAAAGTATTGGGCTGTTTACTAGCCTCAAGTCAACAAAACAAAGCAAACATAGTAACATTAAAATGTAAATCTTTTAAACCTGAAATCAAGGAAAACCATGAAGGGTATCATCATTTGAGAACATTCATCTGGCAATTATCAGTGTCCTAAATCACACCATTTCCGCAGTGGGATAAAAGTGATATGGTTTTGGTGACTAATAGGCTACACAGGCTATCTCTACACAGACCATCGTCCTTCATTTCTTTCCTGTCCTGAAGTTCTGTGGATCTTATAGGCTCTGCAAAGCAGAAACAAGTGGAAGAATATTGATTCTGTTCACCCTTCTAAAGAGGTTATTTAGATTGGCCATGATGATAATCATGATTCTTGATTTGAGAACAAAAAAAGAATTCAAGATTTGGTTAATAGAAACCATCTTTCTCAAACTATGGTCTCGCCTAACTTCCCTTCATGAATGGAGCAGGAACACACCAAAAGGTGTACATGAGAAGTACTTTAGTGTCAATTTTTAAATGGGTAAATCAACTTAAAACTGACTACTGTGAGGGATTTAATGAAATAAGCCTTAAATTTGGGTAGCAATAAAATATTAGCTAAGTCATTATAGCTTTGGAAAATATTATAGCTCAAAGCCACCAGGAGCTTTGGAGTGGCAACCTGAAACAGAAATCTACGGGTCATTTGGAGGGGTGAAAAGAGTAGGTCTCCTATCAGAAAGATCTTAAAGACAGGATCACAGGTCTCTAGTGACCAAGGAGAATCTTGTCTGTGGTTAGGATACCTGGATCTCTTCGAAGAAGCCTTGGACCTGGGAAGCTGACAAGTCAGCGTCATAATTGAGCTAGTTTACCCTGAAGGCTTCACTTCTTTCCCTGTTGAGTTCCAAAGGAAAACTGTGCATAGAGCCAGAGGAAAGCCAAGTTTATGAGGAACACCTGGTCCCTGATTGGCTGGATCTTTAATCATATCTGTCCAACCACAGAAGAGTTGTCAAAAGGCAATAGTGATCTTTGCAGGTCTGTCTTGGTTTTCCTGCCTAATGTCACTAGAGACTGTCTGTCAAAACCTGTGGGATCCTTGTACAGCCACAATTGTTTGGTGGTTTGTTTTCTTTGTGAATGCCATACCCTGATCTTGAGTTTTTCTAATTGTCAAGGAGAATCACATTGGGTGAGAAGCCAGGCATAGAGCAGGAATGTCTGAACTAGGTCCATTTCTACCCCAGGCATTTGGAGCTTTTCAAGCTTTGAAGACTCCATGCTTATGCAACCATATGCCATCTATTCATAAGGTAATTGCAAAGATTTAATGTTTCTTTTAGTTTAAAGCTTGCAAAAACTAAAATTAAATTTTCTACCTGAATTTGGAACATGGAATTCAATGCTTGTTAAATGTAATAAAAAGAATATATGTGTTTACCTCCTCTTGTAGAAATTTTAGCAAGTAAAGAAGTAGATTTGATATACAGTATGATTTTCTGACTATTTTTCAAAGTAGGCAACTAGTCAGTGATGTTTAACCTAGATTTTTTAACAACAATTGACACACTAATTGTAGGTACATAAGTGATTTGAAGTCACCAATACTACCTTTTTCTAAACTGAGTTTTTCAACAACCATTTTACTCCATGGTGTTGTTTTATGTTTGTTTTGTAACCTCTTTGTGCCACAGAATCATAAATGCAGATCTCACTGGAGTTTGAATTTTTACAAGTTCCCATTAAAAGCCTTGCCTTATTGAGAGCTGTGGCTTTTATAACCTTTACTAGGGGTCTATAAAGGCGAAAAGGAAATAGGATGGGGCAGAGTGGGCACAAGGATTGCATTCCTAAAGACAGCTTGTGTGAAGTTCATTTGAGCTCTCCAGAATTATTAAATGTGAAAGAATCTGTCCTATCAGCCTTCTTGTGGGGAAAATATCCAAGTGCAAGAAGGCAGTCTGATTTTTCCACTGTTAGATGGTATGTTGATATATAGGCAGAATCCTTAATCAATGTCTTCCTTTCCCATTTCAATGATAGGTCAAGAAATGGCTTAAACAAGTGTCTTAGTTACTTTTCTCTTTCTGTGAAATGAACATTACCAAGGTACCTTGTACAAGAAAGATTATTTGGGGTTCACAGTTTCAGAGGATTAGAGTCCAAGTCCATGACCCTAATAGTAGGGCACATGGCAGAAGACAGGTGTAGTGGTAGAGACATAGATGAGAACTCACATCTAGGGCTATAGGCTGAGATAGGCAGGCTATCTGGCAATGACATAGGTCCTGAAACCTCATGGTCTGTATCAAGTGATACACTTCCTCCAACAAGCCAATCCCAACAATCCTTCCAAAACAGTTCTACCAACTGGGAACCAAGTATGAAAATACATGAGCTGTTCTCATCCAAACCACTATACCAAGTATCCTATCCTTAAATTAAAAATGTATAGTAACTTTAAAATTTGAGAATTTTAATAATTATACTAGAACAAAGTCAACCTAGCATATGTCACTCTATCACTGGTGAAAAATAAGTTTAAAATATCACTAACCAAAACAATAAAATAATTTATTACATATTATCTTCAGACAGACTTCTCTATATTTTTCAATTATTACAGCTACATATACATATACCTTTTATTTAAAAATGTACTTTTGCTGTCTATATCTATCAATATGTATCAGGGACATTTTCCTAGTAAATAATATTTCTGCACATAATATTTTTAAGTGGTTGATTAGTATTATAGTCTTACTCTTATGACTGGCTTGTTGTGTTTAAATAGAGACTACAATAAGTATCTTCTTTTTCAGAGATCAATCATATATTATCCCTGAAAAGTAAAGATGTACTTATAAAAGCTACTTTTTTCATTTTGTACTTTGTCAGCATTTTAAAAATATTTTTCCACACAATATATTTTGATCATGTTTTACTTTCCTCTGTCATCTATCAGACCCTCCCTCTATTGTCTATCCAGCACTATGTCCTCCTCACCTTCCCTTTCCCCATTTTCAAACCAAACCACAAAACTACAAAAAAAAAAAAATCCAGTAAATCTAAAAGTACCAAAACAAACAAAAAGAGCACAGTAAAATCATGCATGGTTTTGTGTGTGTGTGTGTGTTTTGTCTAACTACTACTGAACAAATGACTTGTCCCCATTCCTACATTGTTAGGCAATAGTAAAACATAGTTTTAAACCAATAATGCAGAAGCAAAACTATTATAAAAAATTCTAGGTGCAAATAACGGGTACTTTTTAGCCAGCATTGCCAAGTCCTAGTTTTGCTCAAACCATTGACACTGACCAAATTGTAGTAGAATTGTTGCTATGATCATAGACTAACTTAAAAGCTTGAAAGATACACAATCATAACTAATAAATTTAAAGTTTCTACGTTATTAGTCTTAAAAATTAGCTACAACAATAGGGTATGGGATTATTTAACTGGCAGAAACAGGATGGCAGAACAATGTAAAGCCTTAGATCATCTACAAATTTCAAAGTGCAATTCATACACTAGACTTATATTTGAAAATTATTCTCTAGAGTATTGTGACAAATAAACTAAATTTGAAGATCAGAGAGAAATCATTCATTCATCTAATATTTACAATCAAGTTTTACATGTTGATACTTTTAAAGACAGAGTAGCACAGAATCACGTCAATGCAAATTGTGCCTGAAGTGACTGATTGATTCTAAACTGAAGCATAAAGTACATGTTTGTTTAGAACTTATATATAAAATCTGATATATGCAATTCATGGTAGAAAAATTACTAAGTTCTATGAAGTGATAATATTGATGGGAATGATACACTTCCCCGTGAACGGATATTAATGAAAAAAGTTTTCAGGCAAGAAATATCATTCTATACTGCCATGAAGGATTAACAACAATTGGAAAAAACCACAAGAGCTTAAAGGCAATAATTCCAAAGGGAAGAAATATGACAATAAGCATATATCTGTAAAGAAAAAGTTATCATAACATACTTTTATAAAAAAAAATGGAGAAAGAGCCAAGAGCATGTATGGAGCTCCTTGAATGATCGATGAATGGACACAAGCTCAGTTATTATTCCATTGTATTCAATTAAGTAAAATCATTTAAACAGTTTTATAGAGGTATAGTTCATCGTCATGTAGCTACAGTTCTTTGAACATGCACAAATGGAGATTGTAGACTAAGTAAATGTTGAGACACTGACAAGGGTATTAATTCAATTGGTGCCTTCTCACTAAAGAATTGAGGAGGAGCATGAAATGTGAACTCTTGTATAATAAATTAGCACGTTCTTTGTTCTGACTCACTACTTTCTTATAATGCTGTCTTCTCAAACAAATCATTTGTGTTCTTGTCTCAAAACTGCTGGGTAAAGATTAAATAGAACTCAGGAGGTTAACTTCAGACAACGCAAGGCAATTGAGCTTCCTACGGTCCTATCTCTTAGTAATATCTATGAAGCTTGTCATTTCTGAATGATACTGTGAGCCTCGGTCTAGGTGTCATCAAGATTGGCCTGATTCTACTGATCAGACTGGCCACAGTTATACTGTACCTGAATCCAGGATAATAAATTTTGAAGGAAATATTTGTTAAATTATAATTTATCCTTCCTGTTATGATTGAATATTCTTTTCAAGTCTTTGAATTATGTCTCTAATAAAATATGAAGAGAAATGAGAATAAAAAATTAGTTAATAGATAAATATACATAAAACATAAAAATATTTTAACAGATTACCTTTGTCTTTGCTTAAAAAAAGAAGTAACTTCTAGTGTTACTAAATAAATACATTTCTGAAAAGATTTTACAGTGTTAAATTTTATTTATTTATTTATTTGCATTACAAGCATCCATGAAGTCTATGGAAAAGAAATCATACTCACTGGATTACAAATTTTTTTTTCTAATCTATTCTAAATCCACCTTCAAGAAGACCATATTTCTCTATAGTATCTCCTGGAGTTAGGTTCTCTCTTCGCTGCTTGAAGATGAATGTTTTACAAAGTTCTTTTTTGGTTTAATTAACTCATTAATACCTAAAATAACTTATAAGGGAAACATTGAAAAGTCAGATCTACTTATGTTACTGTTTAGGCAATAAGAAAGAGAAGGCAACTTTAATTTCAATTAAGGGTGCTGACTCAAAACCAAATCTGGCCATCAGATCTCTCTTGATTTCCCTGATAGAACATAGGATAGAGAGATAGAGTGTACCTTACATCTTGACAGCCATGTTGCAAAATAAAAAAAAAATAAGTGCCTTCTAGTTATATAAAAGATTGAATTCCTGGACACTTTGGGAATGGTGGAGGGGCTGATAGATTTCTTAAGGATAGAAACAGCTAGAGAGTTTTCAAGGTCAAGAGCTGAAGTAACAGTTTCTTGAGTCATTGACTAAAGAAACAGAAAGTAAAAATATATCAAGATAAACATGAGAGATTTGGAGGAATGTGAAGATATATGTATAATTTAATATCATTGGCTTTAATATTAGAAAGAAAATAGAAGGATGTATTGAAAGTTTAAGTACTGTACTAATTGCAATTTGCTGAAGTTATTACTCTGGACATTTTGGATTGTTTCTTAGTGATTTTTGGATTTTTGCCAAAACATTGAAAATCATACTGTATATAAGACTACTTAAGATGTCAACTGAAAAAAACACATACAATAAACAATTTTCCAAATCATTAAAATTTGGAGAATGTTTTGAAACCAAGAGCTGTAAAAAAAAAAAAAAAAAAAAAAAAAAGGGAAGGTTTCTTTTCAATGAAGACATTACCCCAACTCTTTTTTGTTCACTTTTCTCACTTTTCAACCCAATAGAAACACACACACACACACACACACACACACACACACACACACACACACACACACCAATTTTTCCTTCTCTTTTGTAATGTCTTTCCTATTAAGCAGATGGAGCTTAAAATTTCCCCAACCCCTCACAAAGCTGTTTCTCTAGCAACCTTCCCTAAAACACTGATTTCAAAACAAGCAAAAATGTTCTTTAAATCCCCTGCTAATCAATCTGGCAGTACAACTTCATTTATTTTTATTTTTATTTTTATTTTTTTGCTTAAAAAGAAAAGCAATCAAATATATATGAAGATAGTTTAATCATAGCTATAACATAGGGGTGAATGGGGTAGAGATTATTCTAAATTTCTTGCTTAAAAATAATCAAGCAATTTGAAAAATCTCAGCTCATTCTTAGTTCAAACCTTTATGTCAGTTACTTTCTTCCTGTGGGCGACTGGTCAGCACATTAGTAAGAGACAATCAGTGATCAACAAGAAAATTCTAGGATGCTAAAGTGTTATAACTTATGCCTGGAAATACCTTCTACAAACAGAGGCATTTAATTCCTTTCTAAGAGCCTCATGATAATTCATTGAATTAGATGATTGCATCTAAAAGTTATTCCTTATTCCAGTAATTTAAAATGACTTAAAGCAAATCAGATCTCTAATCAAATCACTGAGACAAGGAATTACTGTGTGGCAGTTGCCTTCTATGATTTAGTTCCAAAATACACTGCCTGGTTTTAGCCTCACGTTTGAGGTTGGGGCTGTCTTAGAATTTCATTTGTTAGAGGACATCTGGATAAACTATCAGTTTACTATTACCATCATTTTCATTTCAGATGATATAAACAGAGAAAAGCAAACATATCCTCAAGACAGTCCATTGTTGCTCCTGGATTTGGTGTAATTGTCTTAAAAATTCCTTTATAAAAGCATTTCTGTTTACTTTATTTTCATATTATGATATATTACATAATTCTCCCATTCTTTTCCTTTCTCCAACCACTTCTTTACATGCCTCTACCTACACCTTTAAATGTATGACCTTTTTGAATAATGATTGTTGTTACATGCATGTGTTTCTGTATATGCATATATATTTATAAATATAGCATGCTCAGTTACTTGCATATGTTGTCAGATGACTATTTGGTATTGGATAGCCAATTCTTCTCTTCCCAGAGCAAGAATACTTCTTAGAATTTCTTAATTACTTGTAAAGTTGTGTTCTCTTGGGATTCCCCTGTCCAGTTTAGCATGTCCACTGGTGCTGTCCTGTTTAGCTCATATTTGACCAATCATGTTTCTGAGACTTTCGAGGTGTGGTTTCCACCATTATTAGGAGACAATCTTACAGCAAACTCCTTGATTTTCTGTCTCTTAGAATCTTTCTTCCTAATTCTTCAGCAATGTTTCTTAAGCCAGAGCTGTCAGACTTGTTTTATAGATGCATCCATTGAATTTGCACTCAGCTTAGAGATTTGTTTTTATTTATCTGACATGTGTAGTGTTTTTGCCTGTACGTGTGTGTGTTTAACGCATGCGTACCGTGTCCTCAGAGACTGGTGATGCCTCAAGACTAAAGCTAAAGATTGTGAGCTTCCAAGTGGTGCTGAAGCCAAAACTAATTTATCTGAAAAAACAGTAAGTGTTCTTTAACTCTCTATCTGCTCAGCCACCTAACATGTCTTTTTGGAGACAATAGATAAGGTCTTTGTTGGATCTTTCCTTTAACAATAGAATACTTGAGTTCCTTATCTGTAACGTAGTAGCCCCCCCCCCCCCCCCGTGTTTGTAGCCACTACTAATAGCTCATATAAGGGTATCATCTTAGAAATTCCTCCCAGTGACACCTGCTCTGTCTCAGTCTCTGTTGGAATTCTTCCTTCCTCTTCTTTCTTCTGTTTCAGATTACCTCACAACTTGTTACAAATAATCTCAAAAGTGCTCTGAAAATGACCCAATTGAAGCTATCCACTTTAAAAGTAATCATTACAAATAGCAAGCAATTGTACCTTTAAGCTTCTGAGATCTATATACTTTTGTATAACAGGTATTTCTGTCTTTGAAGTCAATATTACTTACTTCTATAGCCTTTGAATCATGCAACCTGTATGAAGACAGAGAAAATATAAGTTACTCAACCTATTTGAGGTTTTATAAATTGTGAAATGGTATTATCATTTTAAAATCTGATTTTATTTGAACCTTCAACTCATTCTAAAATGGTCTGACAAATCTTCAAATTCAGGAAGCAACAGACTCCTTTAGTGTATTGTACTGTTCAATCATACCTTATTTTTTCGTGTTCTGGGAGGAATTTGGGGGTTGGGGTCAGGAAGCTATGGTGCAAAGATAAAGAAGACTGTACTGGAAAATTTGATGAGTTGCTTCTTGGTCTCATTTATCCACTGCACAGGGTCCCTCCTAAGGTTGTTTCATCTCTTTGGAGGTGGTTCCCATTATGTAATGATTGGACATAAGAGTTTCTATCAGACTCCGTTCCTTTATATAAAATTTAATAAATATAACATAAATATTTATTATAAATTATATTTATATGTATGTTATAAAAACATAAATTGTTCTTTTATGACTTAACACTACTATATCAGGGTACATCATGGGTACCATGGGTGATATTTTTCAGGGCCTGTTTGGAATACTTAAACATTGCAGTATTGCACACACACACACACACACACACACACACACACACACACACACACACACACTCACACACAAATTGAAAATGAAGTAGCTGAAGCAGGCAAGAACTTAAATGCGAAGTGCTAGCCTGAATTGCTTATCTACTAACACAGACCATGGATGCTGGGGTGGCCTACCCACATTTAAATTTTAAGAAGGAAAGATGAAATCAGCACTGCATCTGTTAGTGTCAGGGCATATTCCAACTTCACTGTCCTTTATTTACAAACCAACTTCTAGGAAATTAATACTGGTGCCTGAGTGTGATAAGGAGTCTCTGAGCTTGAAATGAGTGCATTCGTGACAGCTCTAGAGCGATGCTTGTATTTATGCGTCGTCCTTAAGAAATTTCTGCCTCTCCCACATACACCAAACCCCTTGCAACACCCACCCTCACTGCAGCACTGAGAAACAGCCTAGATGTGGGGTTATTACAGAAGTAGCCACTGAGGGGAGCCGGCAGCGGGACTGCCCTCCCACGTTGCTATGACGATTAGACTGGCGGTCACACAGCCTTCAGAGCTAAGTGCTGGCTAAAGCAGGTGTCAGATTGCAATGAGCTAGATGGCTCCTGGATCACTCAGAGACCCATGAGTGTCTCTGGAAAGTCGGACTACTATTCTTCTGCATCCCTCTTGGACAGCTCCCTAACTCCACCGGAACAGGCAGAGTGAAAATGGTCCACCACTCAGGCTCCATTCAGTCCTTTAAACAGCAAAAAGGTCAGTGAGAATTCTCTCCCTCCTCCCTGCGGGCACCACAACCCGATCTGATCTGCATTTCCTTGCAGTTATGCAGGAGCAGCCTTTCCACCTGTGTGTTGGAGAGCTAAGGGACTCGGTAAAGTTAAAACCCCATTTTATAAATGTTTCACCCTTCATCGGACATGAGTCTGATATCCCAAGCCGGACATCGGCCGGGAGGGAGCATAATTTGTCATGTTAGGACTTGTTTGCAAGTCTCTTAAGTCTCCAGTGCATTGCAGTGAACTCTTACAGCAGAAAATGTCCCTGCAGCACCCTGGGGTTTGAAGACTGAAAATTTTGATAATGTTTGCCCCGGTGTGCGTTTCCAGTGCCGCTTAAGGTTCACAAGAGTAAAATTCATTACTTTTGCTGAACTTGGAAAATTGTATGATAAATGAATTCGTGGAAAAATCCCAGAAGTTGGCCGGTCTCAGGTGAAGAAACCCTATAATTTCCTTGAAAAAGTTCTGACGCCATGTATAATTATGGTTTTCTAGTTTTTATAGTTTATGGGCTTTTCTTTGCAGGAACTTCCCAGAATATTGTTTAGCTTTTACAAATTTCTTACTAGTTACATGGTCAGATGAAGAATTATCAACACTCTTTGTTCAGTTTTCTTACTTATTTAAATGGCTTTTAATAAAGCACATATTTCTTTGAGACAGATTCTGGGAATTTTATTGTTTTGATGCATTTATTCAACGTTGATGGCATTTAATGATGAATAATGGTAATTATGTCATATTAGCTCATATAGTAGCTAAAATATGCAATTCTGAATTATCATATTTGTTTATTAAAATAAATATTTATTAAAATCTTATTACTTTCCCTCTAATACTGCTAGCCTTCTTTCTTCAAGTAGGTGGCTTACAGTAGATCTTTGGCTTTATTTCAAACTAAAACCTTGGATAACCCCAAAATAACTTTAGTAGGAATTTATTCTTCAGACAAAATATTGCGCTGAAAGAGATCTATAATCTGCATAAATTTACATGCTCTACTGTTCTTTTGAATGTATGTTGAAATTGAGTATGAAATGAGAGACTGTGGAAGTAGACTGAAATTTGGGTCCCTATACTGTTCTATTTAGCTCAAAGAATTCCATAGAAAATTAAAGTACATGAAGAAGTTTTGTTTCCTTACATCATTAAACACATAAAAACATTTGGGACTAAAAAGAAATAGAAACCTTAAAACTGCCTCATACCATTACGTTCTAGAGCTTTGGAAGACCTGGATACTTCAAATGTCACTTGGAATATGATACATATGGTATGTTAGGGAGCAAAGAACCGTCAACTTGGATTGTCATTGCTCAAATGAGTGATAACCTCATTTAATTCATGGCATTTCCTGGTTTTCTTTTCATAATGTACCATGAGCCAGTTATTTTCAAATCTCATGTTTTGGCACACACACACACACACACACACACACACACACACAAACACACACACACACACACACACACACACACACACACACACACACACACACAATCTTTAGCAAAAACAAAAATATGAAGAAACAGGAAGCCCTAAAGATCAATATTAACTTCGAGTTAAATAGTTCTAGTTAATTGTGTCTTTTCTTTTTAAACAACACATTCTTTCATCTGTTTTTTTTCTTCCCATCCAGCCCCTCCAGCCCCTCCAGGTTCCCTTTAATCAATCTCTCCATGCCCCTTGCCTATTCTCACGTTGATAGTCTGTTTTCAGTCGTGTGTATAGTTGTGAATATGTAATATAGCCTCTTGAGTCAAATTTATTTCTTGTGTGTATATACTTTTATGACTGATCACTCTGTATTTGACAATGAATAAGTGGTGCATCTCTCTCTGGGAGACACTGATTCTTCTCCCAGCAGGCATTAGCTGCTTATCGTTCTGTGTTTAGAAGTAGAATCCTGTTTGAAAAAGATTACCTACGTTAAGGGTCAGCTATTTTAATTTTTTCAATAGGAAGAGCCATAATGACAGTTTGTGTGACATATGACCTGGAAGTGTTTTCCAGTGCTACTCACCACAATAGTGCACACAAAAGTGAGAGGGAAATTCTGTAATGAAATTCTGGAGTCTTAGATTTTAGGCTTGCCTTTGGTACTAGACAAACAATTTTACCTAATTTTGGTGTTGATTTATGTACACTATATAGACTCTAGATTTCTTACTTTCTGTTATCCATTCCCCTACTAATTATAACTTTAATGTTAAATATATAAACTTAAGTGTTTCTTTATATTTCCACATGTGCATATAATATACTTTGATCATGTCACCATCTTTATAAACATTATCCCTCTTTCCTATTCTCTTTCTAGTGTCTTGTGCTTCAAGCTTAGCATTATATTCATCTACCACCCCCCCTTCAACTGCCACACACTACTGAGAGAAAACATACACACTATTGTATGTATGAGGCTGGATTTTTTTAATTAAAACTTTATCTCATATCTAATTCAATTATTTTACTGTAAGCAACATAATTTTATTCATCCATAGATGGGCACATAGCAATTCCATGGCATAGCTATTGTGAATAATGCCACAATGAAAGTGGGCGAGCAAAGTAGCCCTACACTAAGCTAACTTTTATGCTTTTGGGTACAAATGTCAGAATCATATGGAAATTGTATTTGGAAAACATCCATAGTTACCATAGGTTACACCTGTGGTTACATTTTTTGTTGTTTTTGGACAGGAAAGTCAGCAATGTGAAGGCAAACTTTTTTTTTTCTGATCCATAGAAAATCTACTTTTATTTCATGCTTAAGAAATTATTTAGTTTAGTGAACCAGTTGTGCCACTTATTTTTGTTTTATTCACGTGAATTCAATGTCTATTAAAAAGCATTTACTAACAACTCTGAAATATACAATCAATGAGAAGTCTCATTCGTGGGAGAAGCTAGCTCTTCTTCTCCCAGAAGTCATTAGTTTCCTGTAGTTCTTAGTCTAGGAAACACAGAATGCACTATCATCATGACTTAAAACCTAAATATTCATGGAAATTGGAGAAGTATGTAATTATACATTTGTTAATCAATTCAGTCACTGATAATGCTCGTTCTAATAAAGCCAGTGGAGATGGCAGAATAGTTATTTATAAAAAATAAGTTGTTAGTTAAAAGTCTTCATTATTTATCATATTAATTACATATCAGTAAAGTAATGGTTCTCAACCTGTCAATCACAACCCCTTTTGGGGGTCACAACTATACTGTCTATCAGATATTTACATTATAATTCATAACAGCATAAAATTACAGTTATTTAGTGGTAATGAAATAATTTAATGGTTAAAGGTCTCAGCATCATGAGGAACTCTATTAAATGGTCACATTAGGAAAAGGAGGAGTGTAGATCTATACTTTTTTCTGTTTGTCCTGTTCATTAATTCTGCATGGGCTACTTGAAATTTAATATTCATAAGTCAGTTTATGCTTGTCTGAAGTAAACATATAATATACAGCATTGCAACTGAACT
Source organism: Phyllotis vaccarum (assembly GCA_033318265.1). Lineage (NCBI taxonomy): Eukaryota > Metazoa > Chordata > Mammalia > Rodentia > Cricetidae > Phyllotis > Phyllotis vaccarum. The sequence goes on along the minus strand of JARWLC010000001.1, from coordinate 139,588,339 downwards.
ACAAATCTGTGAGACAAGTTTTTGGGATTCAAAATTTAGTGATTGATAAAATACTCATTATTTCCAGGGTGCCCTCATCAGGACACCACACACACACACACACACACACACACACACACACACACACACACACACACACACTTTTCTTTTCTATTTTTGCTTTATTTGGTTTTGCTTTTGGGGGGTATCATAAAAACAGCAAGCTCTGGACAATATAACAACTTTCCCTTATGAAAATCAGTTACACCACACACTCTCCCTAATTACTGCACTGTCACCGAGGAAATTTTAAAAAGTTGTCACAAAGAAAATTCAGATGTACAATTAGTTTCATATATTAAAGATTTCAGTACAGTGAAATAATATTTATTCCCTCTATACCCAACACACATCTACATAGGTATTGTTTGCTTTGTGATAGTGTTATTGAGAACATTTTTATTTCTGAACATCTTACAAAAAAACCCAACAAATAAACAAACAAAAACCCTTTTTCACTGAGAGGTTGATAAGTAGGAAATCTAAGAGATATACTGAGTCTATGAGTATCATGGACAAGTTTGCATTTTTGTTGGATTGACATTTTGTTTCTTGATTATGTCATTTGTATTTCTAAAAAGATCAACAATGCATATTTAATTTTTTAATGTTTTAAACACTATATTTTCTTATGAAAATTTTTTAGCATGTTAAGACATTTTGAACATAAGAATCTTCAGCAAATATGAGAAATACAAGTAATTTCCTTATTTTTGGTTTTTATGATTGCAAAATAGGAAAATATACACTTGTTATTACTTTCGCACACCTTGATGTAAACATAAGCTGTCAAATGAAAACAGGTTTCTGGGTATAGTCTAACTTTGTTCCCTACACTGGTATGCTGTGATTCCCTGGAGTCATGATAGATTAACATGTCTTACCAGCATGAATGGAAGGAGGACAATGAGAGTTCTGGCTTCTCATGGATGTTTATTTAGTAATATAGCTACCAAGATATTCTGGAAGGCCATAGGTTACACAAACACAGCCTGTCTCAATCATTTTGGGCTTAATGAGATCAGCTAAAGCTGTGATAGTTTCTCTAAAAATCCTAAACAACATTTGGTTAAACACAAAATAGTATTCTTAAAACAAATTCTCTAGAACTAAGCATTTTTTTTTTTACCCAGATTAACTGTTTAATTATTATGGCTTCAATGTTTATATGAAGATCTGCAGGCTGAAAATAACATCCATTCTCTTTTTCACTAAATAGTTACTGCAAATGCCTATCTGCAAGCTTCTTCCAAATTCAACTTTGTACTCAGTTCCTGCTTCACGACACACACAAAATGGGTCTGGGGAATAACACCTACACTCTAAATCTCTGCTTCTTAAATTTAATTTTCCTTGGACAGAATCCTTAGTGTCAAAATATTCCTGTGAACTTTAGAAAATAAAACAAGACATAAATATATTGAGAAAAATTCATTCACCTATATGCACTAATTCCCCTTAGTATTTCTAGACTGCCCTTTTATTTATGACTAAGGAAATTAAAATTGTTTCTTATAAAAACAAATCTAAGTTACATGAATCATGGGGGGAAATTGAAGGGGAAATCCTAGTATGACTGAAACTTATATCCAGTAAAGATTTGAGTATACACACCTATGTGTGTGAGAACTGTAGCATTCAAGGCCCCTGCCATTAGACTGGATCCATGATATTAAATACCTTAATGGGGACCATGTCTTTTTATAAAAGATACCTTTTTATCCACATTTCTTATTATGATGGGAACATTTGTGTTGTGAAACTGTGTTTGGTAGCTAGTCTTACAAATGAATACAGTGGCTACCCCATTGTATCAAGTGGGTGTCATGTGTCATGTTCTATGCTATTACCTTCTAGCCAAGGGTTGACAACTTTCATAGGCATTCATAATCAGACTAACGGTCCTGGGTGCCACTTTAATGACTCAAATATGATTTGTTATGGAGTTCCAACTGTGCCTACACAGAACACTTAAAAACCAACATGCATTCTTGATAAATAATGATCCTAAAGTACCACTGTCCTTTCTGGAGTCAGTCACTTTGTATCAAAAGAAAAGCATGTGGGACATTAAGGGCCAAATCCTCTGGTCTTGCTTTACTTCATCAGGAACTACAGAAGTGTGAAATTATATTCTAAACTTGGCAGTACATTAGTCCAATCAACCTTACTGTCTCTTCAGCTATTGTCTTCCCTCCTAAATTATCCTGCAAATGGAAGAACTTTGAATTGTGATGTTGACCCAACACTCAGCTATGTAGGAAGCCTGCATCTGTGCAGAATAAGAGCATGTGCCTTCCATCTTGACAACTGAGATATGTTGGTCTGTGAATCAGAGGGTTTTTTTGTGGGTTAAAGTGGTGAATGGAAAATATGTGTCTCAAAATATTTTGCGAATGTTATGTATTAATTATGTATGCTTAGCAGTTTCTAGAAAGTGTCTTGGTTAACAAAAGCTTACCACATATAGAACTCATAAAGGATGTATATATTATGACTGGCTTTGACACAAACATTTCCAGCAGACATTTTTTGGGGTAGTGATTGTAGTGGTTAGGTAGTAAATATATGCATAGATACAGATTGAAAGTTCCTCTTTCCTTGGTATCTTGAACAACTTATTTTACCTACCTCTGATCACTTATCTAGCTATGTGATCTAAATTTTATAATTTTCAAGATTTAAGGTTTATTTAGAATTCAATGAAAATCATCAGGCCTTCTAGTCCATTGAATTGAAATTTCACAGAAAAAGATTAGGATTTTGTACTTTTAATAATCAAGCAGAAATGCTTATAAGTAAGCCCATTCCAGAAACAATCTGGTAAATTAATAATATAGCTATGAAAATGCTAATTTTTAAAAATGAATTCCAAAGAGTTACTAGTGGACATTATTTATTGTATAGCAAATTTTATTAAGTCTAAGTATACTTAGTTGTATACATGAGTTTCATACCATGCAAATATAGCAAATAATAAAAATACTCAATTCTAGAAGAAATGAATACATTATTAGTCACATATGACCTTTTAAAATTAGTCATGAGAATATAAACTGCTTAAACAGATATGTGACTAAACAGGAGATTGCAGGAGCAATAAAAAAAACTGTCACTCAACTGGACAATGAGGTTGGGGCAAAGAGGATGAGAATGAAAAATTCATCCTTTCAACTCTTCCTTAAGGAAACTATTTTTCTGTTTTTCTTAATCTTACACACTGTTCTATTCTTACACACTTAAATGAACACGCTTGTGGATATGTAAATTGTCAAAACTGAAGAGATGTGCCTTTCTGTCACTTTATTTTTGCTCAGCTTTGACTTTTTGTTTTTACTATGTCCTTCGTCTTTGAACTTTTGTTGGTTTGGTGTTCAGTGAGTTTGAAGGCATGTATTTTGACTTTTATTCTGCTGATATCTGGGACTATTTCTTTCCCTGATGCAATATATATTAGATCATTTACAGACTTCCTGCTTCACTATTTTTTCATAAATGTTTAAGTTATGTTTACCTGTTTGGGTGAAGCATTGGCAGAGTGCATATGTGGAGGTCAGATGATAGCCAGCAGGAGCCCATTCTCTCCTCCAGCGTGTGGCTCCCGGAACTGCACTCAGGTTCTCAGGCTTGGGAACAAGCACCTCTACTCACTGGACCACTCGATGGACTTTTCTACAGATCTTGATTAAGCTTATCAATTCAAAATATGCTTCAATAATGTAGAAGTTATTCAGATTCTGAAACTTGAAGCATTATCTAGCATTTATTATGCATTCTATTTTTATTTTGTTTTTGTTCAGAAAGCTGACGAAATCTTCAAAGACATATTACTGAGTTCTCTTTTAATTTTGACCATAAATTTTTTTTTGCTGAAATTAAGAGATTTAGACAGATAAACACTTATACTTATGCAAAACTGTGATAACGAGGTGGCATAACAGACTATAGCTGCTGAATTCTCATGAAACATTTTAAAAACTAAAATAAATGTTTTTTCAGTCTCATACACTATAGGGCCTTTACTATAAAAATTTAATTTATTATTATTAATGACTAAGAATAATTAGTAACATGTTATAAAATGTATAAAACTGCTAATAGGACAGATGCTTTGTTAACTTTTCTTATCCTAAGGGCAAGAGGTAGATCAAGTTTGCGAGTGATGAGTATTTTAAAGTATTTAGTGATTTTTAATGGTGTTGCAGAGTTGTATTTGGATACAAACACCATGTGCTGTCAAGCCATATACATTCAGTGTCAATAGCCTTCAAAGTTTCAATCATGCCCTAGCAATTAAAATAGTTGTGTATCTGGACAAGCTATCACACACCTATAGTCTTAGTACTTGGTAGGTGAAGGTAGGAACATCAGGAGTTCGTCTTCAAGCAGGACTGAAAATTGAGTCTACGGCTCAGGCTGTTGCACACCAGCTCTTGCACTTTAAATTAATCCATTTCTGTTAATCTATGTATTGATTGCCAGATGCCGGGTGGTTTGCCAGTACTTCTACATCTAGCTTCTTGGGCAGCTGGATCATGTGTCTCAGACTCTGCCCTTCTCTTCTCTCTCTGCTTGGTTTTCCCCTGTGGCTGTATATTAGCCACCAACCCACGGCATTTGATAAGGAGGAAAAAAAAAAAGAAAAAAGAAAAGAAAGGTCATAAATTTGAGAGGAAGTTGGAGAGACACAGGGCTTGTTGAAAGGGGAAAAGGGAGGGGTAGAAATAATGTAAATTCATCATTCATTGCTTAAAACAAATAAGTAAATAAAATCTCAAGCCAATATTAAAATAACTCTAAGTAAAAATTGCTTCCTCTTAAAACTTTAAGAACATGATTCTGAGTTAATTTCCAGTTGATAAATTTGCCTTTTTGTGTTCCTAAAGTCTATCCACATCTTTGTTTTGTTAGCATAATTTTATTATATTTCTATTCTTTCCTTATTATAGACCAGTATTTGGGTAAATGAACAAATAATAAATAGGTTCTTGATGAATCTGCTCTCATTCTGTGGGTGACCGGACACCTTTTGGCACGTTTCTTGCAATGATATATTTTTAAAAATTTTCTATTAGAACTGGTAGTGGGCTCAGAGATTGTCCTTATGGACTTCTGCAAATTCAAGTTCACACCTAATTTTTTTATTATAGATTCATACTCAAAATGCAAGAATATTGTATAATAAACCTGTTTGCTAGAAACCAGAAAAAAGGAAAAAAGCAATTTAATCATGGTCATTTCTTACAGCCTGGTGATAGCTTCTGTTGGAAATATATGGATTCTGAAGGACTGTTTGTTAAGAATTCCAGTGTCTCAAGGAGAGGATAAAAGCACCTGGGTGCTTTTGTAGAGATTTTTGTATGCAAAGAGAACTCTCAGAGAATATTAGAGGTATTTTTAATTTCAAGTATATGATGACATTTTACTGTTCAAAATTTTTCCTAAACTGTAGCTGTGAGCAAAATCAGAACTGCATTGAGTCAATTAATTCTTTATTGTAATATTTTTAATAAAGTACCATTGCACTCAATACAGAAATATGTTCTCACTGAATTTTGCAGTATGATTGATGATGCAATTATAATGATTGTTGAACGGTTGTTTATAATTCTCTGTTATGAGTGCCAGGTATAAAGATTAGAGGACATTTGTACTTAATATATTTGCAGCAAGGGAGAAATGTTGGTAGTTTTCAAGCTTTTAAAGCAAGCTGCCAAAGTTTCTTGCTGTTATACAAGTTCTTATTTTCAAAATATCGTTCCAAAAACATTGTCTATGTCTCAGTTAGGATAATGGAAATCTCTCACTTTTATTTTTATTTTTCAGGTGAGAATATTATTTTTGGTTTTATTTTTTGTTTATTAATCTATACATTTGATTGTATTCTGGCTCTACTTGTAGATTTTAAAATCTATTTTTCTAAAATGCCTTCTTTGTCTCTTGCCTCAAAAAACATATCTAACTGTAGCTTCACTGTTACTAATTTTTTAAACATCCTCTGCATCTGATTCACAGATTTGGTGGAGTTGCATATTATTTTCTTGACTTCAAAATAACTTCTATCTGCACTCTAAATACAAATCCTTAGGCCCACAAATCAGCGTAGCTCTCATCATTTACTAATGAACTTCAACTTCTTTTTGCAGCAGATCGGGGGCATTGCAGAACATTACAACTAAACACCCATTTTCAACCAGGTTTGGTGTTTTAACTAAGAATATCTAAGATTAAATTGGGGGAGGGTTATAGAGACAGGGTTTTTCTGTGTGTAGCCCTGGGTATCCTGGAACTTTGTAGATTAGGCTGGCCTTGAACTCACAAAGATCTACTTGTTTCTGCCTCCCAAGTGCTGGAATTAAGCAACTATCACCAATACAAATTAAATTCTTAACACAATCTTTTGCCATATTTAGATTTTTTTTTTTCACCTACTGTAAGAAGATGTCATCCATTGTTCATCTACTGTAATGTTACATATAAGAGGATGTCATCCATTGTTGCTTCAAAAGACACTGAATATTCACTTGATTTCTGTCATTCTCTAAATTGGAATGTGTCCCTAGTTGGGTTCAATGCTGAGTCATCCTGTGGGAGTTAGCTGTGGATCCTCAAAGCATTTCAATTAGTGAACATCAGCATGAGTCTTTCTGTGTAGAGCTGATTTCCCAAAGACAAAATAAAATTAGATGCATGCATTTTCTCTTCTCTCCCTCTATCTAGTCAAGCTGCACTTTTGATGTTAAGATCAGATCTCTTCTTGAAAAAAATAAAATTTCCCTGCTTAAAACAAGACTATTGCCAGAATCATTGAATATCTTCAACACAATGTGTTATCCTTCTTTGTGTTTCTCATAATGGATGAAAACAAGATAAATAAAGCCAATCAGAGAATTTTCCATTCATAAAAGGCACTACACAACTTCATGCATATTCAGAAAGTGTATTTTCAATTTCATTAAAGATAGAATCTTAAAGTTTGTTTTTACTCTATTTCAGTAACTGATTGAAGAAAACTTGTGGTGTTTTTGTTTGTTGTTGGCTTTGTGTTTGTGTATCAGGCATTATTACAAGTACAGCTATAGAGACAGACTTGTAATTTTTCAGGGACTTATTATTTTGTTAAAGATAAGGAGTAAGATTAAGAAAATTCATATTGTATCTAGTAACAATCAGTATCAGATATAACAATAAAGAAGCAAAATGGATCTCAGAAGTTAGTAGTATGCCAATCAGTGGATTTTACATAAAATAGCCAATTTACCTTCAAAATTTATATTCATATACTTTGTATTTCCAAATATGTGTTTTCATGGACACAAAATGGCATATATTTACTATAGACTTGCATGGATAATACAAAAATTAAATATGACATGAAATCAATTATAAATTGATTTTTATTAACTGGATGTTTCACTTCAATCCTTCCAACTTATTCCTCTGATGCCATAGACTTATAAACATACATGTACTCATTCATTTATATAAATATTTTCATTGACAGAGCCCCACAGATACATATAAACATTGTTCAGTTCTCATTGTTGGTTAGAGAGTATCTATAATGAATATTACTACTGGAATTGTTTTCTGTTTACAGTTGTGGAAATAATTTATTTGGTTTGAGTAAGAGTATTCTTTTCTTAAAATAAAACCTGTCTTTTCTCACTTTATATGTATGTGACAAAAATAATTTAAAGCATTGAATATTACTTGTGTTAATAGGTATCAGGTATGGTTGCTGTAATATATTTGATATTAGAGATTTGCAATGACTGTGGCAGGGAGTTATGATTTTCATTACAGGTAGATCTTACAAGTAAAAGACCCATAGCGAGAATATTTGGCAAGCTATTTAAGGATCCATGTTTTTTCAAGCTTTTTGACTTTACTGCTTTAAAAAGCCTGGACATAAGGGAAAACAAATAAAAGTATTTGAGATGAATAATAATAATTTTCAGTTTTAATCATTTGTTGTCTAGGACTGCATACTAATGTTTTGATTAATAATAAATATATACACACATACATAATAGTGGTTCCCAGGGATTAATAGTCCAAAAGTGGTGTTATCATCTTATCATGAGTAAGTATACTCTGATGTTTCTGAAATGATATAATTACCTGACAATTCATGTCCCTATTGTAAGGCGAAACATAACTATAATTCCATTAGAGTGTCTCATAAGATTATATCCTAAATTTAATCATGACAAAAATAAATTCTTGTTTTCTATATTTTATGCAACTATCTCTATTCATAAATTTTATTTTTGTGTGCGTGTAAATATCAAGAAATTTACCCGTCCACAAATAAGTTTTTAATTAATATATTGTGTATATTTTAATGTCATTAGCTTGAATTATTGCTGCCAGATACATTTTAAAATACTAATTATGAGATATTCATTAGTATTTTATAGCTATGCTCTATGAGCTCAAACACATTGAAGTAAAATGTGGTCAAAATATTAAGTATGATGGTTTTGATTGAAAGTTTGATGTGGTCTGGAATCACTTGAGAAGTAGTGTCAGTAAAGGATTATCTATGTTAAGTTTGACTTGTGGGCATTTCTCCACTACATTAATTGATATGGAATGCCCTGGTCCACTGTGCTTGGCACCATTTCTGAGTTTAGGTCTTGGACAATATAGAAGTGGAGAATACGAAGTGATTGTTAAGCATTGAATGCAGCCATTTCTCCCTACTCTCGACTATGAATGTGTTGTGACTAGCTGTTTTAAGTTAAACTAGGTGTTTGGAAATGACTACCTAGTTTACCAATGTCCAACATTCAAATCTATCAATAATAAATATATTAAAAATTAAAGTAAATTAAATGGAAAATAATGGTATTTTTAGAAGATATTAAGTAAAGTAGCATTGACATCATAAACAAAATTTGAGAATAGAATATTATGTACCACTTTGAATATTCAGGTTCTTTTCATTTTATTCAAATGCCACTTACTTTAATTTTTTAGTTTTGTTTTGAACAATTCAGTTAACTGGGTAAGTAAAAATTAAACTCAATAACTTTGTGAAGATAAATCATACACACATTTTATATATACATATATATTATATATAGATATATGTATGTATATTCCTTGCTGGCATCACTTTTCATCTAAATATGTATGTCAAAGTTATTTGCATAATGAATGGGTCTCTCTTTGGAGAAATAATCTGAAGAAACTGTTCTAGTTACACAGTATAAACCAAGCAGGATATGCCATTTTCAATAGCTTCAAGGACAGATATGCCAGGACCTATAAAAAATGTTACCAACTACATTTTTTATAATTTCTTATACATTTACATTTTAGTTTTACTTCAAAAATTAACATAATTTGTTCCAATTTGCAATTTCATGTTACCATTCTGATTCTTTATTGTTTCAGAATTTTGAGCATGGATATACTACTTCTGACTAATTCCAGCCTCCATCTGAGCCATTTCTCTATGTCCAGCAATCACATTTTTCTCTTTTGATTAACACCTTTGCAAAAGGCAGTAGCAGTTGGTCTTAGGGAGTCTCAGATGTAACATAATCATACCCTTTTCTTGAGTGTGGTCATGTAAACTAAGAATTTTTTAGTGTCCAATTTCAAGCATATTTTGACAAGTTATGTGATTAGTAACTAATGTTTATGTATAAATGTTATTTTGTAGTGACTTTTGGGCTAACAGAAGAATGTATAGTTTGTTGACTATAGACAGATAACTGACCATGTTGGGAAATGTTCAATTGTCTTGTTGGAAAGTAATATTATTTAATTAAATAGTAGTAATTAATAGTTAGCCTCATTAGAATCATAAAATCATATAATCAAGGACTATATATATGTAGCATCACTGAAAAAGAAACTAGATAAATCTTGTTCTCCAAAAAGAGGTGAGAAAATGTTCCTATTTGTTACAGTCCAGTGGGAAGTAACACATGTATACCATTGTTACAGATGTTAACAGGGCTGGAAAGATTCTTACTGGGGTAAAAGTACTTGATGCTCTTCCAAAGGATCTGAGTTCCAAGCGCATATGATAAAATAAATAGTCAAGATAGTCACAAATACCTGCAACTCCAAATATAGGAGATCTGATGCCCTCTTCTTCATTCCAAGGGCACCAGCATACACATGGCACATATTCACATAGATGCAGACACATACAAATGAAGGAAAAAAATCTTAGGAGAAATTTATTGCAGGCCAACTTACATAAATGCATTAGTAGGTTTTCTAATTGCTGTGACAAAAATTCTTGACAAAGTTGACAGGAAAGAAAGTGTTTGTTTTGCAAGAAACACATGATAGCAGAAGCTTGATGCAGCTGATCACACTGTCCCACTGCAGGAAGGCAGAGAAAGATGGATGCTGTTTCTCAGATTGTTTTCTACAGGCTGGTACCTCTGAGCAGGGATACTTCCACTCACATGCAGAATTGTCCTTACTTCTTCAGTTAAACCTTTCTGGAATACACTCACAGAGTTTCCTTGGTGGTTCTATGTCAATTCAAGTTGACATTTTCAATTAATGATTACAACTGTTAAGTAAGGTGAATGGTTAAATTCCAAGAGCGAAAACGTAAAGCAGTGGTAAATAAATAGTTTCCTTCCTTTTTAAAAATTATTTCATCTATTTTTGATAGTATAATATAATTAAATCATTTGCTCCCTCCCTTTTCTCCACTCAAACTCTCTCACACGACCCTCCTTGCTCTCTTTCAGCTTTATGGCCTCATTTTTAAATAAGTTTATTACATAAATATATGATATATATATTCCTAAATATATAAACACAATCTTCTGAGTTTATAATGTTATTTATATGCATGTTTTCACAGCTGATCAATTGTTTCATGGGATGAACAAGGACAAAAAACAATAGACTTGCTAAAGTTGAGAAACTCTACATCAAAAATTACAGGTAACTAAGGAATGATGAGAGTCAGAGCAACTAGTCTGACCCAAGGAAGAGCACACCAGTTAATTTTCTAATACCAGAGAATTACCTCCTTTTATATTCAGGTAGCAGTTCAATATGACACCTTCAATAGTGTTTTTCCTACCATGACTAATCTTTTAAAGTAGCACTTATGTTATTGCACTCCAAATCCCATCTTCCTGTTACATTTTGTTTTATTTATGACATACAGAATTATTTATGTAGTATTGACTTTGTGTTATCTATTTCATCCTACTAAAAAGCAAATATGGCTGTCCTGTTCATGAAGACACATCACAACACTTGGCCCAATATGGGAGATAATAATTTTTGAAGGAAATAGTGATTTCATTGAAAAACATTTAATAGTCAGTAAAGCCTAGTTCTCACATTGCTGTCTAGTCCTTAATTCTTGTGTGTCCAATCTAGAATGCCACCCTCCTCCCACCTCCATCAGAAAAAAAAAAAAAAAAAAAAAAAAAAAAAGAAGAAGAAGAAAGAAAAATGTTCTGGTACCAAACTTTCCTTTTCAGAAGACTAGACAGGGCCAATTTCTCACAAGGCAGTTAATTTTATTTTATGTGTTTGGATGTTTTGCTTACATGTATGTCTGTGTACCACATGCATGCTTGGTTACACGCAGGCCAATACAGGGTGTCATATTCCCCTGAGACTGGGGTTACATAGAGTTGTGTGCCACCATACTAGTGCCAGAAATCAAACCTCAATCCTCTGGAAGATACGCCAGTGCTCTCATATTCAGAGCTTTGTCAGCAGCCACACGTGTAGCAACTTTTCCCTGGGAAAGTGTGCCCACTGGGGTGTTCTTTTCAAATATAAACATTATATATATATATATATATATATATATATATATATATATATATATATATATACTTTAAGAAACCTCTGATTGTATTATTTGTTTGCCAACTAGCATTTTAAAGGTAAGATTATGAAGTATGGAACTAATTAATCTTAACAATAAAAACTTGGAGTTAGATATCAAGGGTGAAAGTTGAAAGATCAAAGAAGCAGAATAGCCAGCCATCATAGATGTTTTACCCCAATGAAATCTCAAAGCAAATGGTGAGTCCTCAGGCTGAATGGACTAAGATTCTGTCTCCACTGACCTCATATTCTTGTCTTGACCTCCCTAGTGCTGGGATTAAAAGGTGTGACTCTCCTGAGTTTGGAAAAAAGGTTTGAGCCTCCCAAATGCTGATCAAAAGCATGAGACTCCCCTCCCCCCCCCCCCACCCGGGTACTGGGATTAAAGGTTTGAGCTTCCAAGGCTGGGATCTGCTTCTCTTTTAGACTGGTTCAATCTCCTGTAGCCCATGGTGGCCTTGAACTCCCGGTCTTCTACTTCCTCTTCCTAAATGATGGGTTTAAATGTGTGTCACCACTGCCTAGCCTTTGTGGTTAAATAGTGGCTAGAGCTGCCCTCTGATCTCTAGGCAAGCTTTGTTCGTGTTCTGAAAAGATTATGTTGTTATTGTCAATTTACAAAAACATATATTCTCTTTTAAATTATCTTCCTAAATTTGAAAAGTTTGAGATTAATAATTACATGAATTTGTATATCTTTATATTATACAAATAGATTACAAGTGTCATTAGAAATGAAATAGTTCATTCACTTAATTTAGGCTAAAAATAACACATCCAAATTAGTTCTGAGGCAGTAACTTGAGTTCTATCAATGGTCTAAGAACAGAATACAACAAATAAATGCACAGCATAGTAACTTTCAAAGCAATAGCTAATTTGCTTTAATTGATGGTCATCCTGAAACTCTACACTTTACTGTGGTTTGGAGAAACAAGAACTTAATTGGCAAGAACATCTCTAATACATTACAGCAGTCCCTTTTGGTCTTATGCCTCTCCCATTTCTGCTGCTATCTCAGATCGGATGATTATAGGACTGACATCTTGAGAAAAATTTTAAAGTCAGTTAAATAAGACAGAAAAAAACAGGAAAGACAAGAAGCAAGATACTGAAATTGACTGTTGTATCCAAACATTTCTCTAATGTGAAGTTAGTCACCAATTTGAAAAATCTCATTTCCATCTTCAGCAAGCTATATTAGTTATAAAGCCAAATGTTTCTAAACTGTATTATCTGCCACCTTGAGAAGACTCCTGTGATATGCAAATTTTCACTGCTTATATAATTAGAAGTATATGTTACTCAAGCTGTGAAGTGGCCTTTTTATTTGTGAAATCACTGGCACTAACTAGGAAGCAGTTGGAGAATTACAGTCCCTAAACATAAGCAGTTTTGAGCCATTATATCATCTTGTAGTAACGAAAGAAAAATTGGCTTTCATCCTTAATGTCTTCATCACTGAATGAACAGGTGCCTGAACTCAGATACCTACAAATGTCATTTTCACTACATTTGAGTCTTGCTTAGGAAAATATTAATCACAGCTATACTGCCCTCTATCAAGTGAAACTGTCTACACCATCATTTCCCAAAGAATGATATAAAAATTCCAATTATATGTGCTAAGACAAAAGATGTCAGTGATGAAAGCAAATATTTGTTTCACAATGATACTTATCATTGTTAAATCACTTCTGGAATGGACTTTAATAATAAAAGTTAGCACATTAAAATTAATTTTTACAAGTTATAATCAACACATTTTAAACAACTGAATCTATCTTCACCAATATTTTCTAACACCCCCCAAATTACCATAAACACCCAAAAAATATTCATAGAGAAATGTCAATCAAAGTGTAGAAAATTAAAAATTCCGTATCTGTCCGATCAAGCAATAAGCTTATATTTGAGAATCCATTTCTAAATGCTAAGTAAGAAAGAAATTTACAAAAAAAAGAGTGTGTGTGTGTGTGTGTGTGTGTGTGTGTGTGTGTGTGTTTGTGTGTGCCCATTTGTGCCATGGCACATATGTGGAGGTCATGTCTTTTCCTTTCATCAGATCCTAACAACTGAATACAGGTCACTGAAATTAAAAGTGCAGCTCTTTATCTTCTAAGTTGTTTTACATGCTCGTTCTCTCAAGATTTTTGTTCTGGCTCGATAGAACTAGAAAATTCTTTTTATAATTAATTTCAGGGAATGAACTGACTATTTTATACGATGGTTCTGTCCGACTTAAGTAAACTTAGAATGTAAAATTTTGACCTAAAACATGTCAGGTGATTTTTTTTTAATAGCAATCTCAAGTTATTTTAGAGAAAAGCTTTATTGAAAAGCAAATCAAAGCAGAAAAAGAAAAGCCCCAAATGATCCTGAATCAAGTGCTGGATTTCAGCTTGGAATAGAAGCAGAAAGCAGCATTGTCATTCAGAACTCTAATTAAATGTGGATGTCCCCTAATGCAACCAAAGGATTACAAATAATACAATAAAAATAATTCTCCTACTGTCTGATAAAATAGACTTCAAACCATAATTAATCAGAAGAGCTAATGATCACTTTATATGGTGAAGGAACAATCCATCAATAGGATATAACAAAGGCCTGCCCTGTGCCCACCCCTCACAGATGGGCAGTATCTAATCACAGGCTCACCTGGTAATGCTCCGGGTGCCTCTATAAAGAACATGCAAGTTGTGGAGAAATGAGAGAGGAGAGGCAGAGGGTCTGTACTCTATGAAGAGAAAGGACACGGAAGATACAACATTGATGAGGAAAAGGCTGGTATGGGAGGTCTATGCTGCAATCTGGGGCCATGCAGCTGGGGTCTGTATTGATGTCTGTGGTTCTTTGTTGATGTCCATGGCCCATGTTACTACAGAAGGACATTCAGAGGCCTGTGGTCTGGGCAGCCACCTAAGGCTGTATTGATATCCAAAGGCTATGCTATTTCTGGGGCCATACTAATCTGAGAGCCTTACACTGCCATCCAAGGCCATGGAGATGTCAAGGATGAGCTACCATGTCTGGTTCCATGATCCAAACACAGCTAGAGTCTGTGCTGGTGTCTGTGAATCATATTACCAGCAGGGCCATGGAAAATCTTGTCTCAGTGGCCTGGTCACCAGAGAACTAATCCTGCCCCTAGCTGACCTTCTCAGTGAAGGAGCTGCCCACTCCCCACATCACAAGAGAACTAATCCTAATGGAATAGGCAAGGGAGAGCTGAAGCCAAACTAAGACAGCTTCTGAGAACTCTCCCTCCCCTGCAGGCTGTCACAATGGGAAAAATGGCCCCCTCCTGTAAGCAGGAGAGCTGACCCCATCTATGGTCATATGCAAGTTAGAAAACTGGTCCTAACCCTCACCTGAGGGGAGGTGTTCTAGTGTAGGCCCAGATTGACCAGCTACCATCTAGGCCTTCATCTAGAGTTCTGAGTTGGCCCACTCCAACATCTACACCATCTATGATCTCCTAGAATGTGTGAAGGAACTGGTCCTTGGGAATCATAGCCACAGGATATCCATGACTCAACGAAATAGCAGGATATTCAGAAATTTTCTCTGAGTGTCCAAAATTAGTGGTGTATCAGAAGCCAGAGGTCTTGAACCAGACCAACTCATTGCAATGAATGTTTGCAATTAAGGCTGTTTTGCAAAACAGTGTACTTACTGCATGACATACCAGAGCTCCCAAGGCCACTACTACAAATAATTATATAATGGAGAGGCAGGAAAAATGGAGGAGCAAATTTATTTTATTTTATTTTATATTGAGGATGGAAAGCTACAAAGATGGAAGGCATGGAAAGACTAGAAAATGAGATTGGGGGCATGATGTGAAATTCCCAAAGAATCAATAAAAACCATATGGAATAAGAGACATTACAATTCTGAACATATATTCCCTGAATATGTCTGTACCCACCTTCATGAAACACACTAGTGAGTGTAAAGACACCATAAGATTACCAACACCATAATAGTGGGTATTAATAAAATTATAAATCAACAACAAAGAGATGCTCCATATGGAAACATACATATAGAGTAAGAACAATGCACTATTGATTGGTGAATAGTCATTGAGGAAATTAACTAGAAATAAAAACCTGAATGAAAATAACATTATATATATACTGAACAGGTTATATTTTTAAATTTAGGAATATATATGTATATATGAAAAAATAGGCCAATGACATGAAGAGATTGTTCTCAAAAAGTGAATTACTAATGGCCAATAAACATAATATAATCCAACTGTATTACCCATAAGAACTGCAAATTAAAACTGAAGAAATTTTATTTTACCCTAGTCAGAATGACAGTAATTAAGAAAACATGACAAGCGTGTGAACAAAGAGAATACTTCTATATTGCTGGTGAAAATGTAAAATAATCCAGCTACTCTATGTCATTTTGTACATTGTAAACAAATAAACTATGAAGTACTACTTACTTGGTAATGAATATGATAAAAATTCTCACAGAATTTATAATCCAATGCATCTTTCGTTGATTATATCTTTTCCTTGCCCTTCATTCCATGTTATTTCAATTCAATGCTACAATCAATACTTTGGCTTTCTTTAAACTACTATATGTACTGATTTTTATCATGACTGAATTTTAATTTCCAAAAAATATTTTTCAGGTCTCAGTTTTTATGAATGCTTGTTTCTTGCTCATTCTTCTTCTTTTTTTTTTTGTAACTTGAAAACAAGTCCTTAGTGCTTTTGTTTTGTATGTTTTGACTCCGGAACCTGAACTTCCCAGATTGATGGGAAGGAGGGATCCTCCTCTCTATCACTGAATCATCTATGTGTGTGATTATATGTGCTAGATCCCAATCTGAGTGAAAGCTGAGGTATTATATCTATAATGGTTTGGCCAAAGAACATTTGTGCTTTCTTGTACCTTTTTTTTTTGTTTTCCTCAATAGTATTATGAATAAATACA
Source organism: Phyllotis vaccarum (assembly GCA_033318265.1). Taxonomy (NCBI): domain Eukaryota; kingdom Metazoa; phylum Chordata; class Mammalia; order Rodentia; family Cricetidae; genus Phyllotis; species Phyllotis vaccarum. The sequence goes on along the minus strand of JARWLC010000001.1, from coordinate 139,571,494 downwards.
AGATATTTTAATTATATCTACACACACCTCCAATTTCCCCTCTCTAGCTCCTATGGATAGCTCCCTTCCCCACATGCTTTTCCAAATTTCTCCTCCCCTCCTCCTTTCCATTGAGCCCAGTACATATTATCCTTATGCACCATTCATCAGAGCATGGGCAAACTATTATAGGACACACCAATGAAGAAAATTGACTCTCTACCCCGTTCGCTAATAACTACCAATAGCTCCTTAGGTAGAGGTAGTTCTTGGTGAGGCTCTTCCCCCTACATTTTTAAGTGTTGACTAGCTTAGATTGTGTAGATTTTTGTATTGCAACCATATCAGGTGTAAGTACAAGAGTACAACTGCCCTCTCTGTTATGGGTCAGTGTGTCTGAGATCACCATCATTTAATCTCTAAATTTTTAAGCATGGTGGGTCAAAGTTACTATGCTTACCATTTATGTTCTCTTGTCTTGTTGCAGGCTTAGTTTACTTTCTTGTATTTTTGTTTTAATTGACACTTAACACTGAATGCATTTCATAACACACAACAGAATGGTTTGCATATATTCATCTTTGTATATTTTCATTCATTTATTTAGCTATAGTACATCTAAGTGAGTAAAACTGTGTTATTTCAAATAATTATTTTATGTAATTTGTTTATTAATATACCATATGTGTATGGCTTTGTTTTTTAAATTTTTCATTATTTATTAAAAAAATCTAGAAATGAATTTAAAAATAGGACTATAATAACATTCTAAAAGAAAGGCCTTGAAAATTTCTCCTTTATGACTTATTAAAAAGAAGAGTAGTTTAAATTTAACATTTCTTATTGTTCACAAGACATCTCTAAAGTTTTTTTACAGATAATAAAATTTTTACTTTTTCATTTTCATTGGCTGTTTCATAGAACTTTATACAAAATAATTGATTGTCAAATGAATAATAGTGTTTCAAAAATACTTTCTCTACACTTTAGCTCTTTAAATATCTAATCTTAGTAAAAATATGCTATGCTCATATTTTTAGTCAAATATGCTGTACAGTGTATATGGCAAGCATGGGATGGTTCTCCCTTCTGAAGACATGGCAACTGAGATTTAAAGTAGATGAGATTACTTCTTAAATGAAAGATGTGAAGCATTTCCAGGATGTTGTCTTTTAATAGGCTCTGACCACAGATCCATGTGAAGGCACTGTATATAGATAGCTCTGTGTCCTCCAGCTGTAGGAATATGAACATGTATGCATGGAAAAATTTAAGTACCTTAAAATAAATATAGAAATGTGTTCTTGTGTGTATGTGCATATACACAACACACCTCATAGAAACACACGTTTTCTATGTAACCTTTTTCTGAGTTTTCAAAACTTTAGCTAAATATGCATAATGTTAGCATTCAGAAAGTATATTGAAAGTCTTTCTGTATATTGTGTATTCAAGACAAACTATTTTTGTCTTGAAATGTTTAAATTACAGTTTAGGTATAAAGCCTATAGATTTATTTTCGACAAAGAATCTTGTGTAATTTTGATATGTTAATAAATTTACAGATTTTAATTTATTTTTATTAAATTAGATTATTTAATTAAAATATATTTACTTCATTCTCCCTTGCTCTTCTCCTTCTTACCTTTCCCATGTACACTTTACACTCCCTTCCAAATTCACCTCTTATTTAATTATTGCGTGAGGTATATACAAATATATAAATGTATAAATACAACCTGCTCAGTATTGCCTGGATATGTGTTTCCAAGGATGAACAATGATTATTGAATAAGAAATTAGCTGTTATTGATTTGGTCTAAGACTAGATAACCAGTTATGAGGCTTATCCTTGGGGAAGGATAATTCTAAGGTCTTCTACAGTTGTCAATTGCATGTAGCCCTTCATATTGGGATGAATCTCTGTGAAGTTTCCCTATCTATTTTAGGTTATCAATTCTTGTTGAAATTGTTCAAATTTTCTTTAAGTAAACATGTTGTTGTGAGTTTATGGTTATAGCTTACACGTCTTACATAGAAGGCACAGAGTGAGAGAGAGAAAAGATAGGGAAAAAGCAGGATGAAGAGAGAAAGACATAAGGAGGGAGGGAGAGAGGAAGAGAGAGGGAGGGAGGAGAGGAATAAAAGAAGAAAAGAAGGAGTAATAGGTAAATAATTCTCAGTCTCTGGCACAAAATTACCATGTTGTATGTGTTATATATTTCTCTAATTGTAGTCAATGTATGTTCCTTATTTATAAACACGTAGCAAATGGGTTACTATAGATAGCATTCAGACTTCATAAACAGATTAACATTTATGAAGAATTTTCGGATTTTAAGAAAATTCTTACATTCTAATTATGAATATGTATGACATGTACATGTTTTCTAATTTTGTCTGAAAGTTGAATATCTCAATTACATTTTATTGTGCTTTATCTTTTCTTTTTACAGCTTTTGAAAGGATATTTTTTTATTCTTGAATAAAAGATCAAGGAATATTGAAATTCTAATTTTGTGTATACTCTTTAAAATTCTAGAATTTCAAAGAGGTTTAAAATAATGTTGTACTTTTCAAATATCATAATTAAAAGACACTGTGAACCTCTGGTTCTTGTCTCTAAAATCCCTGCCAAAAGGTATTAAAATTTTCAATGTGGGTGGATTAAATTGGCTTAGAATGTAATACTTGGGAATAGACACAAGAGTTTAACAAGGAGAAAAATACAAAAGATATCAAGAAACCATTCACTGTTTTGGCGCTAAGGTAGATTGATAGAGGTAATTGTCAATTTGATAGAATTGAATCATTTGAGAGGCAAGACTCTGGGCATGCCTGTTAGAGATTATCTTCATGGGTACTAACCAGAGAACAGGATTGTGAATAGAACAATTCTGTGGGCTGGGAAACATGGACTGTATAAATAAAGGAAGCAACCAGTAGATATACATTTATTACTCTCTGCTTTTGACACAATAAAACTGGTTGCTTCAGGTCGCTGCTGCCTTGACTCCCTAGCCATGAATAGATCTACTTTGAACTGTGAGAAAGGTAAAATCCTTTTGCTCTGAAGTTGCTTTTCTGGTAGTATTTTCATCACAAAATGAAAAGAAAGTAAGTCAGGTAGTCATTATTTTCCTAAGTATTTTCAAAGTTTTGTAGCCCATAAGAAGTGATTTTGTAGCTAAAAGGCAATTTTAATTCTAAGCCTAGAATATTTCCAGTAGTGTCATCCTGTTTGATTTCAGTGAAGCTTCAAAGATCTGTGCTTGAGATTATTCTTCCTTTGTATTGGATAGTAAACTGAGTAAAAACAGAAACTGCCTCTCATTTACTCACTGATGTTGACTTCTATTTCATTTGTATGAGTACATTTCATTCCTCTGCTCTTTCCTCATCTCACCATGTTTTCCTTACCTTGTCACAGCTAAATAATCTGGCCATAATCATTTCTCATCCTTATAACATCATCAATGCCCACCACAATATCTGGGAAATTGTGTTTTATTAAAAAAAAAAAAAACAAAAAAACAAAAAAACAAAAAAAACTTTGTATGCACAGAGCATCAAAATATCAACTAATTTAATTTGCAGGAGCAGCTCTTCCCAAGAATTAGTAAGAATTTACTTTTTAAGCGAGCACAAGTTCGTAACCTTTGACTTAAGTATTGAAAAATTGAGACAAAAACATTATTTGATCCCAGTATTTGGGACTTATCCCTGTCTAATACACACACACACACACACACACACACACACACACACACACACACACACACACACATGTGCTATGTCTACATGGTCAGGTCTTTCACAGCAATACCCTGATCCTGGTACTAACTTCTCTCTTGGTAAGTGCTCTATTGTGAAGAAAAACTAGGATCATAGAAACTCTTATTAAATATAGCATTTAATTGGTACTTGCTTACTAGTTCAGAGGTTTGGTCTATTGTCATTATGGTGGGAAGTATGGTAGTAAGCAGGCAGACATGGTGCTAGAGAAACAGTTGAGAGTTATACATCTGAATCTATATGCAGCAGGAAGAGAAAGCCACTGGGCCTGACTTGGTCTTTTGAAAAACACAATGATCACTTTTAGTGGCACACTTCTTTCAACAAGGGCACATTACCTAATGTTTTCAGGTAGTTCCACTCTCCAGTGATGAAGCATTCAACTCTATGAACCTATAGGGGTCATTGTCATTCAAACTATCATAAGTGATAATTAAGAGGGTCCTGCAGTATCCCAGGAATGAGGGAGAAGTCACTGTTGATTGACATATGGTCCAGGAGAAGTAAAGAAAGAGACTGGATTTTACTTTCTAACTCTCTATGAATCATATACATTGAACCAAAGTAATCTCAGCCTGGATACCAGGTTCTAAGTTGCCCTGGTTTCCTTTCATTAAACATACATAAAGTTCTGGAAAACTAATATCCAGAAAACTATTATGCAAAATCTTTTTGTGCATTTTACATAATAAAAAAGTCAAGTGTGTATAAGTACTACATTGTAGTGACAACTTGTACTTCCTAGCCATACCAAGGAATGGTACTCATTCATTCATTTATCCTATTGACATTTATTTTATGCCTTATCTATACCACTTATTGGACATGAATCTATACTCAGAGAGTTGATCCTATGTGAATATATCTGAATTCTTTGCTTTCTGTATTTGACATCATATGTTATGAGTTTCGAAGGTGGCTCCTGTTTTTTTCTATCAGTTTCTTTGTTAAAATCATATATAAACTGATAAGTGAGTATTTTACCTCCATTTGTAACTAAAGAATCTACCATGTTAGATATGACATTAATTTTTCTCCTTCCTGAAAAAAATAAGTTGTAGAAAGAAATTAAAATGCAAAAGGTAAGTAAAAAAGACAATAAAAACAATTCTTACCAATAAATTGAATAGCTTCCAGGTGATTTGGATATTTTAGGCTAGTCTCAAGCCTAACTTCTCACTCACTAGCTGAATAATCTTGAAAAATAACATATTATCATTCTCAAAATAAAAGTGACATGTGAACAGTTTATTTTCAACGTAAATCATATGAAAGAACTTATAAATTCTAAAACTACATAGTTAATTCAGTTTTCCTTACATGTCTTAAGAATCTTCAAAGGCATGGAATTTGGTGCAACTGTTAATATGAAGAAAGTCCTTTTACAAGAGTTGTAATAGGTTATTTTAGTAATATTTTCTAATTCTAAGTGTTAATGACAGGACAACTTAACATGTGTGCCTCAGATCTCCCTAAACTACTTTGCCTCCACCTCTCTCTGGCACTGGCCACATGGCTTCCTGGGTCTTCGCCCTCTGTTCATTTCACCCAGTGCTGCCCTCCGGTCGATCTTACATCACATTAACAAGCAGTGTCCTGAATAACTTGGAGTGAGAGTAGGCAGACATTTCCAGCCTTTCCTTCCCCGAAACAGCACAAGCCCAATATAATTGCAACAATTTTTCAAGAGGAAAGAAAAAAAAAAGATGAAAGAAAATTGTGTATGTGTGTGTGTGAAGAAAATGTGAACTGTCCTAATATAGTGCAGTAAAGAGATCTCTGCTCTATTCCACAGTAGAAGCAGATATTTGAAGGTGTCTAAAATCAATCTGTTTAAATTTCTGACAAAGGCACAGTAGTAAAAATTGAATTATGCAATCATAGTATTGGCTGATTTGAAAGATCAGGAAATATTGGATGTTGAAAATAAATGAGTACAAGAGAGATGTCCTGCTGTAAATGGACACATGTCTTTTCTTTCCCCTTTAGAAGACAAAGATGTAATTTCAGAGTTGTCCTTGTCCTAAAAAGGTATTTTTAAAACTTTAGATGAATAAATAGTTAAACATACTATTATGTTTTGGAAGCTTTAGTGAAAGTAAAGAGATTATTTTGACATGTAGAGAAAACCTCTGGCCTGGACCATTAAAGGATACTCACTTTCAAGTTAATCTGCTGTCAGCAACCAATTGATTTGTAAATGTATTTCAACATTTATTCATAAGGCATTTACAAATAAGGAAATGTTTTCACCTACTGGCTAAAAAAAGCCAATTTTAAATTCTGGGATACCAAAAAGTAATCACAGCTACCAAGATTCCACCATTTTATTGCAAGGAAAATCTCCACAAGTCACTTGTTTTTATTTTCCCAATTCAGTTTCACAGCATATCAATTTTATTATTAATTAACATTTTGATATTTTATAGGTTATGAGGAATGGTTTTGCCATAATGGTATCTAGATCTATTCACAATAAATGGCTTCAAAATAATAGCAGTGACATTTACAAATATCATCAAGTCTGACTCTGTAAATTAGAACATAGATCTTTTTACTAAGAGTCATCTGTTTCATCATATAATACTACAACTGTGGGTGGCATGTCCTTGCATATTTCCTAAGTACTCCAAAAAAATTATTGTAATAATCTTTGAGAGTTTCTTTTCTGACATAATAATTTGAATTTTTAATGATCACAGTCTGAAGTATTTGAAGGTTGATGTGTGTTAGAGTATGCCCAGAAAATAATATGAATATATCCCAAATAAAAATGTACAGAATAACTAATCAGTTGAACAAAATAGTAAAAACAGTACATAGGTACATTTTTAATGTTCATATATCAATTTTTAGTTCAGCAAATGGGGAAATGATCAAAGAAATACCACTGTAGTCCATTTTTCAATTAAGTATTATTTGGAATATGTCTTTTGAGTATGCTGTATGGACTACAGTTGCAATTACTCAACCAAACTAAAACATGTTTTCTTTGTATTATGAGTAAATGTATATATGTTATAAAATCAACTTAAAATTTATTTTGGAAAAAATACTGGAATTGTTGCAGTATCCTTAAATATGTTAGCCAATCATGCATACATGGGTAATTGCTGTGGCCCTTGGGTTGAATCAACTCTCAGGAAGCTCATCACTGGAGAAGACTGATTGCCCCTCTCTTAGAAGCCATGGATTGCTTGGAGTTCTTCATCTGAAAGTAGGGTCTTGTGAACATTTTCCACATACATTGTCATATCAACTGTTGTTACCATCATGCCAGTCTTATATAGGCAACTATATTGTTGAGGTTTTATGGGCATCTTTTAAATTTATAGACGATACTATCTCCCATAAATCAACTTGGTCTCATGGCTCTTACCTTTGGGTATAAGAGTTATGATATAGAATTACCAAACAAAGTTAAGTTTCTTTTTGCTGTTGGTAGTGTTTTGTTAGACAATAGACAGCTGTGGGAGGAATGTCTCCCCTGTGAAGTAACTCCATTTAACACACACATCTTATGCTGTGGAGTTTACATAAGTGTATAAACTATTGCTTCTCTATGGCTTTTTCAAGCATTTTTAACATCATCTGTCTGTTCTTCCTCTGTAACACTATTTCCTTTTCCTTCTCTGTTTATGGATGATGACCTTTGGGAAAGCCTGTTCCAAAACCAGCCCCAGAGTATAAAAAATAAAATAAAATAAAAACTAAAAAATAAAAATCCATAAATGTAGCAAGGCGTAGACTTCTGTCTAAAGAAACACTTTCTGATTGTAACTTTCTCTTTTACTTCATTTTAAAGCATCTCTCTGCAAATCTCTGTCTCCACGCATTCACACAGTTATATCTCTCTCCATACAGTTGAAAGTTTATGTGTTTCAATGATATTTATCCATCTTTCCCCAGATTGACTCTTACGTTTTAACTTACTCAACTTTGTGTCAAAAAATAAACAAAACAGAACAACAACAACAGAATCAAAAAAATATCAAGACCAACTTGTACTGCCCAAGTGTTTATGGATATCTTAATATATGATCTACTATTAGAGTCGTTTAGCTAAGTAGGAGCTGTACTTAGTGAGAACTGTCTCTCCTAGCAGATGTAAGTGCCAAGGTCTTCACACACAGAGGTGGAATATCATGACCATCTCTTATCTCCACGCTAGGACTGGTCTGGCTTAAGCTTGTACAGCTCTTGTGTGTGTGCTACCACACTCTCTTTAACAATATCATCTTTCTTACTGAAAGAGTTTTTAATATTTTATTTATGTCAATTGTATTGAGAAAAAAATAAAACCTGTAAGCTTTTGACATAAGTGAATTGTTATCAGTTGTGAATAGACCAAATGGCAAAGCAATCAAACTTTGTCTTTTGAAAAACAATACTATGTAATCTTTCACTAATAAAAAAGATTAAAATTTTAAAAATTGATTTCTATAGATTTTCACAATTTTATGTGAAAAGTCAAAATTAGTGTTACTATATAAGCAAATAATCACTAATATTGTTTTGGTTTTCAGAGGCTCCTGGAAGATAACTCCTTACATTAAAAAATCTTTGTGGAATTTTATTTGGGGCCTATATGAAAGTTTAGAGTAACATGTGATTATACTTAATGTTTATATAGAAAATTATTGATATAGAAGTTCAAGCCCAGGACAAGTAGATCAAACAGGGCATCCTAGATTAAGAGCAACAGAGGTGAATTTGTTGTAGGAACACAGAACAAGCCAGGGACACTCATACTAACACTGTATTCATGTACAACAAAACTCGTTCTCAGGCCTTTTCTAGGAAACTAAGTTAGTCCAGTGTGAATCTTGTCCTTTAAAACCATGTTGAAAGGTGGACTAGTATTTCTGGGGAAAGAATTGGATTTTAGAAGAGGGTTTGTTTTTATAAACAAATTAATAGCTTTAAGTTATAAGAAGTGGTTTGTACCCTTCTGAATTTTTTCCATGGATATGTTTATATTGATATAGTACACTGATGTGTGCTTACCTGTACACATGTTGTCAGACCTATATACATTTATGTTTATTTCTATTTGTTAGATGCACAATTGTGAATACCTATGTTAATAGTATATAGTATTGTACATAATGTAGCAAAAATAAAGCCATTAGTTTTGGTTAATGCTGAATAAAAGTGACAGCATGATTAAACCTTAAATCAACTACTTATAATAGAACTCTTATTTTTTGTTTATTTATTTATAATTCATTATATAACAAACTTAGCATTGTGTAGGTACCATGAAGGATAAACTGTTGAATTTTTCCATGATAATTTTTTTTGATTGATTATAAAATTGAGAGTGATAATGATAGAATTATGATAAGATGAAGAAGATGACTGAAGTAGGAATCAATTATTGTGTACACAATGAGAAAGAAATTATTTTCATCAAAAATTTATGGGGAGACTAGTGTTTGTTTCTGACAAAAGGTATGCAACATGAGGCTGAAAGGCATGCTTTTTTTTAGCTTTCTATGCATTCAACACGTTTTATTTTTAAACTTATGCAATAGCTACAAGAATTTAAAATAAAAACAAAAATCTGAGGCTCAAATCTATGGAAAATTTGGAATACCTGATAAAACAAAACTATCTTTCTTCACAGCAATTGTTTAGAAATGAGGAATTAGGAGCCCGATGGTCACACCATCTCCTGGGAATGGCTGTGATGTCCACACACTCTCCTGTTTTTTAAGTCCGTTACTCTCTTTGTAAAACACTCTGATGAAGAATGGCATGGTCCTTATCTGAAGACTTGAACTGTTCTTTTTGTTTTTATATCTGTAGTTCATTATTATCATTTAGTTCTACTATAGATTCTGAGATTCTGGTATTAGTGTGGATTGTAAGAAAGAAAGAAAATATGATGACTTAGTTCTTATTAAATAATTTCAGATCCAATTAGTTCAAATATTAACTTGAAGGAAAATCTGTTTTTTCTGATCTTAATAATTTAGCCACCAATAATCTTAAAGTACTTGGCCAAGCTCTTACATGATCTTTTTGTCATATGAAGCTTGACAGTTTAGTCTAAGGAACTCGAGATCCTTATAATAAATGTATTATGAAATCTTTTGTCCTTAACCTTAAGGTCAGAAGACTAATAGTTTAAGGCCTATTTAGGCATCCCCAGTTCCACAGTGGCAGCCTAGGCTGATCCTGTAACCACCCTTCCAATCTGCTGAGCATTCTTCCTTCACTTTCACATCCTGTGGTCCTTAGCGATCCCTGTCACTGCAGCTCTTATATATTATTGTACCCATGGATAGTGCTCTTTCTTAGTCCTTTTAGACAGTATGTGCCAAACACAAGAATGAATTACAGTAACTATGTCCCACTCCCATGGGGTTTTCACACCCTGGCATCATCAACCATGTGTTAGCATGTGCTTATAAAGAAAATTTCTAATTTTCCTATGTCACACCGTTTGGTCTTCAAAGTATGTGGCCTGAGCTTATTTTTATACTATGGTAACCTAATAGATGAGCCATGCTATTGTGCTTTTGCTGTGTAGTATGCACTTGATTAATTTAAACTGCATTGTTTAATCTCACCCTCACTTTGATCAGATTAGGATGTTTGAGAATGTTGTCACTTGAGATTCTCCTTCTTGTCACTTCACAATAGACAGATGTGGTTATATACCATTTAACCTAAACAGATCTATATGATGTTCCCTCACGATCAATTAACAGTGTTTAAACCAATCAATTCATTAGAGAAAGTTGTTAAAGAAAAAAGACAGACAAATATGGGTCAATACTCAGAAAGTGCTTTATCCTAAATATCTGTGAACTTAGATAAAAGGTAGTTACTAATTCTAAGCGTCAAGTTCTTCTACATTTTCAAATATAAGAATGTTCACACATGCAAAAAATCATAAACACACACACTGCGATGTATAATATCTAGTTTCACACTCTGTGCTTCCTAAGTTTTCCTTTAGTTTTATAGTGTCTTTCTTTAAGAAGCTTGATAGTTTGATGTACACCAAAGGATTAATATTCTGTGTTATATAAGACAATCAAAATGCTGAAATTTAAAAGGGTTCTAAGATTACTCTGAGAAAGTCAGTTCATGAAAATACAAACAAAATACCCTAATACAAAAAGAAAGAACAAAATAGACACAGTTCCGGTACTAAGCACGATCAAAACACATACATGCTACATGCGGGAAAACATCATAATGAAATTCCTTTATCTGTAGTTAATATGCACTAATTTTCAAGAAAAGTATAACTTTGGAAGAGTAGTACTATATTTTGTATAACTTTAGGAAAAGTTGAAATTATCTCCTGGATGATTCTTTTTTGGCCCAGTCTCTTGTTGACTTTTAACTTTTCTCTGACCGTCTCCGTTCCTATATTCAACTTTAAATGGTGAGGAAATTCTATTATCTTTAATCTTTCTATTGTTAAAGAGTGAGCAAGAAAACAGCCTAGAAAATAAAAGCTCTGTACACACAATAGTACTGTGTTGCATAACAACGATTTGGCTAAAATCTGTAAAGGACACTAAATATTTAAGAGAGAACACTCTAAAAATAACTAGGTAATGCCAAGTGACAGCTTTGGCTTAGAGCCCATTAGGAGAAATGAACTCAGAATCATGCTCTTTGCCCATGCCGGCTGCATTCTTAAAAGCCGTATACAGTTGATGTTTGCGAGAGATGAAATAGCAATTCATGAAGTATATAATCATGTTACTGTGCTCTATGAATTTGCAAGAGATTGCCAGGAGTATAGTTTTATTTTTGAGAAGAAATATAGAAAATTGTCTGAAAAATGGTAGAAACTAGAATTCATTTGAACAGAGAGTGTTTTATTAATTAAAAAGCAAAACACTGATTAGTTATACTGAAATTTCTCTTTTGTTAAATATGATTTGGTGATTTATGCTAATATAGGTGATTATTTAACTTTTTATATTGCCTACTTAAATATAAGATATTTTATAATTTCAAATTTTTAATGATTATCACATATGATTTCATAGTGTAAACAAAGATGAAATTATGAGTAAGAGTGAATGAAAGTAAGTGTGACTCCAATTTCAGAAAATACAAAGGTGAATGAAAGATAGTAAGATGCAGGGTTTCTTCACAAGGCCAAGCAGGTTGTACCCCTCCAAAAATCCTGGGACCTGTGCCTCAGTTATTTGTGCACGAAGCAGCCCAGGAAAGGAAAAATGAGAGGACCATGAAGAACTATCGTGCCATTTAGAAGTAAAATGAACTAAACAGGAAAACCCAGTTCATGAATGTGCTAACTTTTCAGTCCAGTCTAAAGGAGTAGAATTTACGGACAAATAGAAAAATAAAAGGGATACAGATCATTGCAAACTAAGCGAACAGTCAGTATATAGTCACAGAGGGGAGAATCTGTTGCACATACATTCTCTTCTCCAGAATTTCACCCTTGTCCACCGCAGATGCCTGACATAACTCAAGGGCCTCAAAATCCATGGAGATAAAATTAATCCTAGCCATCCCCCACCCCCATCTGCTTTGTAGTCTGTTTTTTTTTTTTTTTTCTTTCTTTATCCATCAGTCTTTGGAGTTCCCCCAATTCATGCTGGAGCAGTGAAGTCTTAAAATGCATGAGTCACCTCTCTGGAGCATGTGGTTTCTAAAAGCGGTCCACTGAAGGATGGATGGAGCTAGCATTTGGGGAGCCCTTTACCTTAAGAGCTTTTCTGAAAATAATACTTCTGTGTCTGAGAAGTTTCAATTGCTTGCATTTAAATCCACAGTCCATTAAATTCATACTCCTCTGCATGACTTTCAGGACCTTGATGATGTGCTTGTAAGCTCTAAACTGATTTCTTGCTATTTTTTCTGTGCCTCAGCTGCTTGTACCTGAACCTACTTCCATCTCCCCTAGAGGCCCATATGGTGAGGGATGGCTGGAAGCCTTGGCATCAGATGCTTATGGGACTCTGTTATACCATTCACCAACTGTTTTCATATGGGCAAGTTATTTTCTCAGGGAGTGTGGAGTCCTCCTTTGCAAATGGGAGAAACATGTTTATTTTTCAGAGTTTCTGTGAGATTTGAATTAAGGAGATAGGAAATGAATAGAATGAGAGGCTTTTTAATATTTATCTCTAAACATCATTAGTTCCTCCTTTGACCTTAAATGTAGACGTTGCTTTTGACGTTTAAACAGTGTGTGTGTGTGTGTGTGTGTGTGTGTGTGTGTGTGTGTGTGTGTGTGTGTGTGTGTATGTACCACATTGTAAAATAAAACTTTCTTCTTCTTTGTACTTCCCCTTCTGGTGTCAATTATCTTCCTCAGATCTACTGGCTTATCGCAGAAGGATAGGCCTTTGGAATTTATACTCTGCAATAATCCAGATATTTTCAGAATCCAGATTTTAGCAATGCTTCAGAAATGTATATAATTCTGCAAGCCACACAGAGTCTAGATATGTTCCTTGGTCTGGCATATAACAGAATTGTCCAAAGAGCTACATAGCTACTTGTGGTGATTTTGTAATACAGAAACTGTTTTGCCTTTTCACTTCTGACCTGAAACATTAGCAAACACATGGGAGAAAACTTCAGTGTGATGGGTCATCAGAAGAAATGGTTTCTGGTTATTGCTGGTAATGGACCAACTGTGAATTTCTAGAACATTATCATAGTCAAAAGCTAATAATTGGCTGTTACCGCAGGTACAATGCAAGTCCTCTGAGTATAGGCCATAGAAAAACTCAATATACAAAGAAGGAAAGACCCTATTCACAACTCCTAAATTATAATTTGTTCCTTGAAAATAACTGTGAAGCAGTATAAAAATAACATTAAAAAACTAACATGTAAAAAATGTTAAGGTTTTATTATTACATTCTGGAATCCTCTTTGCCAGTTTAGGCACACTCTCCACTCTTGGTTGGAGTCTTAGATGTTGTCATATTTGTGGGTTCTTGGGTATTTCCCTAGCACTAGGGTTTATCTAACACCACAAAGGCTCCCCCTATCAAGACATCTATTTCATTGCTCTCCCTCTCTGTCCCTTTCCCATTTCAACTATCCCAGTCCCTCATGTTCTCTTCCCACCCATCCCGGAGCCCTACCCTCTATGGTCCTAATTTATTCTTAATCTATTTCCCCTTCTCAGGGTATCCGTGGATGTTTCCTTTAGGTTCCTCCTCCTTATGTCATAGCTGCTCAGTGTTGCTTTAAGTCTAAAATCCACTTTTGAATGAGCACACACCATGTTTGTCTTTTGGGGTCTGTGTTACCTCACTCAGGATGAATTTTTCTAGTTACATCTATTTACCTGCACATTTCAAGATCCCGTTTTTATTTTATTTTATTTTATTTTATTTTATTGCTGCTGAGTAGTACTCCACTGTGTAAATGTACCACTTTTTTTTTTTTAATGCATTCTTTAGTTGAGAAGCATCTAGATTGAACAAATACCCCTATGGTAAGAATGCATATCCTTTAGGTATATGCCTAAGATTGGTTTTGCTAAATCATTAGGTAGATTGATATCTAGTTTTCTGAGGAACTGCCATACTCATTTCCAAAGTGGCTGTGCAAATTTACATTCCCACCAGCAATGGAGGAGTGTTCCTTTGACTCCACACCCCTTCCAGAATAGGCTGTCATCAGTGTTTTTGATCTTAGACATTCTGAAAAGTGAAAGATGGTATCTCAGAGTTGTTTTGATTTGCATTTACCTGATGGCTAAGGATGTTGAGCAATTCTTTAGTGTCTTTCGGCCATTTGAAATTCCTCTGTTGAGAATTCTTTATCTAGCTTTGTACCCCATTTTTAATTGGATTACTTTTGGTTTTTGATCCCCAGTTTGTTTAAGTTCTTTATATGTTTTAGAGAATAGCCCTAGCTCAGATGTAGGGTTGGTGAAGATCTTCTCCCATTCTGTAGGTTGTTCTTTTGTTTTGCTGACTGTGTCCTTTGTCTTACAGAGGCTTCTCAGTTTCAGGAGGTCCTATTTGTTAATTATTTCTTTCACTTTTTATGTCAAGATCAAGCTGTTTATCATCATCATCACTATCATTATTACAGTAGCTCTATAGTAAAGCTTGAAATCAGGGAATGTGATGTTTCCTGAAGCTTTTTGTTTAGTTTTTTGAATAGGATTATTCTGGCAATCCTGGACTTTTTACTTTTCCACACCATGTTGAGTATTGTTCTTTTGAGGTCTGTGAAGAATTATATTGAGATTTAATGGGGTTTATATTGACTCTATAGGTTGCTTTTGGTAAAACTGCCACTTTACTAAGTTGATCCTGCCTATCCAAGAGCATGGGATAGCTTTCCATATTCTGATGTCTTCTTCAATAACTTGCAGTGCCCAGCATGCAAATCTTTCATTTATTTGGTTGGGGTTATCACCAGATATTTGATATTATTTGCAGCTATTGTAAAGGGTATATTTCCCTGTTTTCTTTTCAGCCCTTTTATCATTTGTTGATTTTTTTGAGTTAATCTTGTATTTTGCCACAATATTGGAGGTGTTTATTTGCTGCAGGTATTCCTTGGTAGAATTTGGGGGTCAGTTATGTGTGCTGTCACCTCATTTGTAAATAGGAAAAGTTTGACTTCTTTCTTTTCAGCTTCTATCTCCTGATCTCCCTTTGCTGTCCTTCTGCTCTAGCTAGAACTTCGAGTACTGTATGGAGTAGATACTGAGAGGGTGGATGCTCTAGCTAGAACTTCGAGTACTGTATGGAGTAGATACTGAGAGGGTGGATGCTCTAGCTAGAACTGTGAGTACTGTATGGAGTAGATACTGAGAGGGTGGATGCTCTAGCTAGAACCTTGAGTACTGTATGGAGTAGATACTGAGAGGGTGGATGCTCTAGCTAGAACTGTGAGTACTGTATGGAGTAGATACTGAGAGGGTGGATGCTCTAGCTAGAACCTTGAGTACTATATGGAGTAGATACTGAGAGGGTGGACAGCCTTGTCTTCCTCCTGATGTTGGTGGGATGGCTGTGAGGTTCTTTCCATTAGTTTGATGGTGGGGGTCAGCTTGCTGTACTATGCTTAGGTATTTTCCTTGTATTCCTGATCTCTCCAGAACTTTATCATAAAGGAGTGTTGGGTTTTGTCAAAGAATTGTTTAACATATGTTACAATGAGGTTTCTGGCCCCTTCCAGCCAGAGGTCCAAACCCACGGACCTGCTATCCCAGAGCACCTAGCCACCCACCATTGCTTAGGCCCCCCAAAATGACTCAGATGTTTATATTAGCTTCATGCTGTTTGGCCTATGGCTCAGGCACATTGCTAGCTAGCTCTTTCATCTTAACTCAACCCATTTTCATTAATCTGTATGCCATGTGGCTCACCTGTTTTTTATATGTTTCTTCTATGGGTGTCTGTTCAATCTGTCTGTGTCTCTGCCCTCCTACTACCTATTCTGATTGTCCTGCCTACCTTTTCTACAGTGCCTGTCATGGGCCAAAACAGTTCTTTATTTAAAGATTGTTATTCACAGCTTGCAGAAAAACATTCCCACATCAAACATACAACGATGCTATCATGTGTTTTTTCTTTGTTTATATAGTGATCACATTTGCATATGTTCATATGGTGAACTATTCTTGCATCTCTGGGATGAAGCCTACATCATCATGGTGGATATATATATATATATATATTATATATATATAATATATATATATATATATTCTTTGATTCTCTTTGCTAGTATTTTATTATTTTTGCATCGATGTTCATGAGTGATATTGTTCGGTAATTCCCTTTCTTTGTTTATTCTTTGTTTGGTTTGGGTATCATGGTGACTGTAGCCTCATAAAAAGATTTTGACAATCCTTTTTTTCCTATTGTGTGAAACTATTGGAGGAATATTGGTATTAGTGCTTCTTTGAAATTCTGGCAGAATTCTGCACTACAACCCTCTGGCCTTGGGCTTTGGGGAAACTTGCTTTTATTTCTTTAGGATTTATAAGTCTATTTAAATCATTTATCTGTTCTTGATTTAATTTTTGTATGTGATACCTAACCAGAAAACTGTTCATTTCTTTTAGGTTTTTCAATTTTGTAGAGTACAGGTTTTTCAAGTATGTCCTAATAATCCTCTGCATTACTTTGTATCTGTTGTTATGTCCTCCTTTTCATTTCTGATTTTCTTAATTTGAATATTTTCTCTCTGCCTTTTGTTAGTTTGAATAAGGGTTTTTTATCTTGTTGATTATCTCAATGAAGCAACTCTTTGTTTCATTGATTCTTTGTATTGTTCTTTTTGTTTTTACTGTGTTGATTTCAGCCCTGAGTTTGATTATTTTCAGCCTTCTACTCATTCTGGGTGAGTTTACTACTTTTTGTTCTAAAGTTTTCAGATGTGTTGTTAAGTCTCCAAATTCCTTATGTAAGCACACAGTGTTATGAAATTTCTTCTTAGTGCCGATTTCATTGTGTCTCATAAGTTTGGGTATGCTGCAGATTCATTTTCATTGAATTCTAGGAAGTCTTTACTTTCTTTCTTATTTCTTCCTTGACCCAGTGGTGGTTCAGCTGAGAGTTGTTCAGCTTACATGAATTTGTAGGCTTTCTGTAGTCTGTGTTGTTGAACTCTAACTTTAGGGCATGGTGATCTGTTTGTATACAAGGAGTTATTCCCAATTTCTTGTATTCATTCATATTTGATTTATGACCGAGTATGCAATCAATTACAGATAAGGTTCCAAATATCCCTTTGTGTTTGGGTGAAAGTTTTACAAACATACACACACACACACACACACACACACACACACACACACACACACACACACACACACACACACACACACACACATTTATTTGAGTCATAACATCTGTTAGATCCCTTATCTCTCTGTTAAGTTTATGTCTGGCAGACCAGTCTATTGTTGAGAGTGGGGTGCTGAGGTCTCCCACTGTTAGTGTGTGGAATTAGATGTGAGAATTAAGCTTTAGTATTTTTTTTTTTTAATCTGTGGGTTCTCTTGTATTTAGGACATATACGTTCAGGATTGAGACTTCATCACAATGAATTTTTTTTCTGAGATGAATATATAATGACCTTCCAGATCTCGTTTGATATATTTTGAAGTCTATTTTGTTAGATATTAGGATAGCTACACCAGCTTGCTTCTTAAATCTATTTGATTGGAAAGCCTTTTCCCAACCCTTTACTCTGAAATAGTTTCTGTCTTTGTTGTTGAGGTGAGTTTCTTATATGCAGCAGAAGAATAAATCCTGTTTTCATAGTCATTCTGTTAGCCTGTATATTTTTTTCAGAGGAATTAAGTTCATTGATATTAGGAGATATTAATGACTAGTATTTATTAATTCCTATAATTTTTTGGTGGTTGTGTGTGTGTGTTTCCACATTCTTGGAGATTACCTGCTGTGGGTTTATCTGTTGCTTGTGTTTTTGTGGGTGCATCTAATTTCCTTAGGTTGGACTTTTCCTTCTAGTGCTTTCTCTAGGTCTGGCTTTGTGGATAGGTACTGTTTAGTTCTGAGTTTCTCGTGGAATATTTTGTTTACTCCATGGTGATTAAGAGTTTTTTGGGTATAGTAGTCTGTGCTGGCATCTGTGATCTCTTAGTGTCTACATAACTTCTGGCCAGGACCTTCTGGCCTTCGTGGTCTCCACTGTGATATCCTGATGGGTCTGCCTCTATAAGTTAATTAGCCTTTTTCCTTTGCAGCTTTTAGTATTCTTTATCCTCTGTGTTTATTCTTTTGATTATTATGTGGAAAGTGGAGTTTTTAAGGGGGGGGGATCTTGTCTATTTGGTGTTCTGTGAGCTTCCTGTATCTTCACAGGCATTTCTTTCTTTAGCTTGAGAAAGTTTTCTACAATTTTGTTAAATATGATTTCTGTGCCTTTGAGCTCATATTCTTCTTTTTCTTCCATTTCTATTATTCATAGTATTTTCATGGTGCTCCAGATTTCATAGATGTTTTGTGTTTTGACTTTTTTGACTCTAGTGTTTTCTTTTACTTATGAATCTGTTTTCTCAATTGTATCTTCCACACTGGAGATTCTCTCTTCCACCTCTTGCACTCTTCTGGTTATGTTGCATCTGTAGTTCCTGTTCATTTTTTTTGTCCAGATTTTCCATTTCCAGCATTCCTTCACTTTGTGTCTCCTTTATGTATTCTATTTTAATTTTATTGTCCTGTACTTTTTTTTTAGCCCTTGATTGTCTTTTTTATTTTCTTTAAGGGATTTATTGATTTCTTTCTTTTGTTTGTCTTTCCTTTATTTTTAAAGAATTTTTCATTTCCGCTTTAAAAGTTTCTATTATTTTTATAATGTCATTTTTAAGGTCATTTTCCTCTGCTTCTTCTATATTGAAATATTCAAGTCTTGCTGTTTTAGGACTACTAGGTTCTGGTTATGTCATATTGTTCTTTATGTTATTGAATTTTTTTTCCCACTGGTGTCTGCCCGTCTCTTTCTCCAATCAGTTCAAGTTTGTCTATGTATGGTTCAGGGAGCTGTTCTTGGTCAAATAGGTGCTCTTGATATAATTGGAGCTCTTTGAAAAATCAGAGCCATTGGAGTCTGTGTCTCAAGGAGCTTTTGAGGTCTCCAAGGGATAGATTGGTTTTCAAATGGAGTGAAGCTTATAGGCTACAGAGTTTATTGAGGGATGGTGGTGGGCAGGGTTTCAACCAGTGGTCCTGCTTGCTTCTGTGCAACTGGAGCTGTGAAGTGGTTGTGTGTGTGAGGGGAGAAGGCAGAGGTACAAATTGTTCCTCATTGCCCAGGTCTGGAGGCTGAGCTGTTTGTCTGGTTGAGAGGAGGGTAACTTACCTCTTGTGATAGAACTCTCAGAAGTCTGTGTACAAGTGCTCAGTTATAAATATTCTATCAAAAAATCTGCTGAGGATTTGGTGGGTTTGGGGAATAGATTGGCACTTATAGGCTACAGGTTCCCATGAAGGGCAGTGATAGTCAAGCTTGCCTGCAATGGTCCAGCTTGTTTGCCTGAAACTGGAGCTGTGATGAGATTTGGGGGCACAGTTGTGCCCTGTTGCTCAGACCTGAAGCCTGTCCTACGCGGCCTGCTGGAAGGAGGATAACTTACTCCTTGTGATGGAGGAGTCTCTTTAAATTATATTTTACAAGCACACATTCACTTGGTTTCAGATATGCATCATGACAAGGCACACTCTTTATACCCTACATAAATGACCAGCTTGTTCCTATGAACTACACTCATTCACTACTCACGTGTGTATGAATAGTGCTGCTATCTTCATTAGTCAGTGTTTCTTTTGAACTAAATTTATTTCTAACTGATAAGACATACAGTTGAAAATGGTAATAGGAACATGAAATAAAGAACATGTATTCACTCGCTGTATAATTTTTAAACCAACTAAACATATCTCTACCCTCAGTTTTGTTTTCTTATGGAACATCCTTTTATTAATTTAACGTTTTGAAATTCAAAGTTCTATGGTTTTAGTTGTAGTCACCCGAGTCTGCACTATCCTACCAGAACGTGTTTCATTTCTAACTGTGACTTAGAACACATTATTCATCCTCTCCTTATTTTGTCTTTTTCCTTACTCTCCAGTCTCTAGTATTCTGAAATCCACTCCACATTTTCGAGAACAACTTTTGTAAGTTTCAAAATATGAATGAGTTCATGTGGTTGGCATATTTCACTTCACATGATGATTTTAGGCATATCTGTGTATAGTAAACAACTGAATTCTCTAATATTTATAACTGAGCAGTTGTACACATCTTTAAGTATTTATATATCAATAGTCAGTTGTATTGTTTCCTTTCCTTAGTGACTATTAATAGTGTTGCAATGAACAATAGAAATCAGATGCCTTTTGATACATTGGTTTCGGTTTCCTTTAGATTTATGCCCATTGATAAGAGTAAAAATGTTGTGGTAGTTCATATCTATACTTTTTTGAGGAACCCCCATACTTTCTTCCTTATTTAGCTTAATGTATCTATCCATCATAGTGTGTAAACCATGAGGTATGTAAACAGTCCCATTTCTCTAAATTCTTCCTACCACATGCTATCTTTAGTTCATTTATATCATTGGGTCCCGGTGTGGCTCAGTTTTCCTTTGTTCCTTTTGTTCCATTAACCAGTTGCGACTTCCTGAGAGAATCCTCTTCTCACATCCTTAGGTTCTTACATCACATGATAAGGGTGCCTTTTCAGTTTCACAAGACATACTATGTAGTTCTATTGAATTCAGGGGCTTTCAGTATGCTGATCAAACACCCATAAATAGAGCTGGCGATTCAAAGCTTTGGAGACACAGATTTTTTAGACTTATTTAATGTTAGCATTCCATTTGAATTAAGTACATTTGTGGTCATTTGCTTCTTGCCAGTCCTCCATGTAGGTTGGGATAGGCAAATACTTCCTGAAATTTATAATTGCAGGCCTCTCTACATAATCCTCCTGACTATTGTGTCAATTGTTTGTGCTGGATTTGCCATTTCTACAGCTCACTATCCACAGCTTTGGCATAATATTAAAAGTTAAGGATTCCAATACTATAAATTTTTAAATCACCAACTTTGTTCTGTGCCACAAATCATTTTCTTAGAAAAAGATCTATTTTATTCTATCTGTACTAAACTTGATTTATCTAAATATTACCAAATCTTTCTTAAAAATTAATAATTCTTTATTGCTTCCCTTTCCTTCTTCCAACACCTCACATGTACCCTCCCTTTATTCTCACTCAAATTAATTATTTTCTTTAATTGTTTTCTTTTCTCTCTCTTTCTGTCCCTCTCTCATCCACACATACTCAAATACATAAATACAACTTCCTCAATCTGTATAATATTATAGGGTACATGTTATCAGGACTGGTCATTTGGTTTTGACACCCAATTGGTGCATTCTTGCATAAAGAAGATTATTTCTTTGGCTCTCAGCATTTCCTGTTGCCTGTAGTTCTTGTCTAGCATTGATACTTCCCTCCCCCCATTTTATCCTGTCTATTGGTGTAACTATTGTTTAGGTCTTGTTTGGACCATTTAGACTTTTCCATTCCTCTCTCATACAATAATTCTGTCCACAGTTTCACCCACCTCCACTCTTTTCATTGCTCTCCTTCACTTTCCCTCTCTCCCAGATCCACTCCTCCATTTTCCTTCAGAAAAGAGCAGACTTTCCGGGGATATCAACTAAACACTCTACAAGAGGTTACAATAAGACTAGGCACAATACTTCATATTATGACTTCATGGGGCAAATCGGTAGGAGGAAAGGGGTCCTAAGAGCAGGCAAGAGTCAGAGTTCCTCACTGCTAGGAGTTCCATAAGAACATCAATAGATACAACCATAGCATATATGCAGAGGACCTAGTACAGACCCATATAGCCTCCATGATTGCCACTCTAATGTCTGTGAGCATGTATGAGCCCTACTTAGTTGATTTTATGAGCCTTGTTCTCCGAAAATCTTCAACCCTTCTGGCTCCTACAACCTTACCCCATCCTTCTTTTCTCTCTCTCTCTCTCTCTCTCTCTCTCTCTCTCTCTCTCTCTCTCTCTCTCTCTCTCTCTCTCTCTTTAGCTTTTTAGCTTTCTCTAATGCTTGACTGTAGGTCTCTGCATTTGCTCTCATCAAATGCTGGGTGAAGCCTCTCTGATGACAATTGGGCCAGGCACTTATTTGAGTACAGGGGAGTATCATTAAGAACTATTTTATTGACTTTTTATGGCAATTATGCTTTGTTCTGTCTTGGTCTCTGGGCTATCCAGACTCTGGTTCCATGCCATCTAGGCATTGCCAGGAATGGGATTATACTCCTGGCATGGGCCCCAAGTTAGACTAGCCATTTGTTGGTCATTCCTATAACCTCTATGCCACCATTAGCCCATCATACATTACAGGCAAGACAATGGTGAGTTGAATGTTTTGTGGTTTAGTTGGTATATCTCAGTCTCAACCCTGGATTTCTTGTCTTGTTAAAGAAGATGGCCAATTCATGCTTCATATCCCCTGTTACAAAGAGTCCTCTCTAGGGTCACTATTTTAGATTACAGGAAGTAACAGGTGGGCCTGGGACTGTGTTCTCTCTCTCTCTCTCTCTCTCTCTCTCTCTCTCTCTCTCTCTCTCTCTCTCTCTCTCTCTCTCTCTCTCTCTGCATTTCTATCAGTGTGGTCTTCTGTAACAGTCTTGATTGTGTATGGAATAGTTACCTCTTATTAAATTTGTGTTTCTGGTTCTAAGAAAAGATGGCTAAAATTAATGGGCAAAAAAATCTCAAAGATTAGAACTGATTAATTAGTCCCCAAATATTGCTGCTGGACAAGATTAGCTGACAACTCTGAAGCCATTAATAACAAAAGAAGTGGGAAGAGCTGCTGCCATCCACGTAAGGCATCCCATTTAGCAAGAAGTTAAAAAACGGATAATTTTATAAACTAATACTTTAAATAGTATAAAAATTATTTCTGCTTCCAGAAAATTTATAAAGAGGAAAATATAAATTTGATTTTCAGAAAAGGCTTCATGGAATGTAATGCAAGTTAAGGAGCAGAATTTTAAGAAAATCTTGAGAGTAAATGTTGGCTTTTCTGATACCAAGGGACCAATTTTAGTTTATGCATATATATGACATATACATATATGTATATATACATATGTGTGTGTGATTTTAGTACATTGCAAACAGTATAAATTTACAAATCAAGAGATACATTATAAAATAACAAATCTCACATTATGATCAGGGTCAAAACTACTATGAAAATGAATATTGTTCATGACTGTTGTGGGAATGTGAGATGAGGTGAGAATATACCTATGATTTCCATGTCAGTGCTCACCTACTTGTTAGCTATCATCCCAAGCACATTCTCCAAAGGTGTTTCACTTAAGATTTCTGTATTATATTTTAACAAGAGATAAATATATTTTCTGTATGATATATTTGTTCTTAAAATCAGAACATTTCAAGCTAAGTAAGCCTTAAATTGTTGAAGAAAGGCCTTATTTGAAGTTAGTTTAGATTCATCTCTTTAGAGTGTTCTATGACTTTAATTTTAGTATTCTCCAATATGCATATTAGAATTTTTTATTTTATAATTTAGTCTGTCTTTTTGTGCTTTTAGAGCTAATTTTAATTTGTTAAATAATAAGAAAAAATGCCTTACTTGAGGATGGGTGTTAAATTTAACTCTAACACACTAATGCCATGGAAGACATTTATCTATTTGTTGTTTTTAGTATTTGAGTTTTATTGATATTTCTACTGAATTATTGATATAAAAATTTGTTTTAGAGGCTAGATGGATCAACTGCTAAGACCACATATTGCTCTTGTGAAAAAGCCAGGTTCTATTCACAGTAAACATATAAGACTGCTCACAACCACCTGTAACTCCATTTACTGGGGGATTCCCACACCCCTGGCTCCTATGGGTAACACCAGTCACCTGTACACATCCACACTAAGGATAAAATAAGACTTTGAGAAGACTATGTTTTATAGATAATTTAGGCACAATGGCCCTTTCCCAAGTTTATAAATGTAGATATACTAGTGGGGTCTATGACTTCCTTCTATTTACTGGCATCTTCACAGTGGTAGACTGAAGGAAGATGAACAGGGGGTAAATGGAGTAGAAATAAAGTAACCAGATTAGGTAATTTCAAAATTCAAAACTTCTTTTAGTCACAGAGTAACAGAAACTTAACCAGAGAATACACCAATCTTAGAACTGGATTCATAATATAGGTAGGTGTTCTCAATCACTGAGTGATATCTGTTGGAACACTATTGTTGTTATTTATTTAGAATGTAAATCTGTGTTCAGTGTTCTCTGACAATTCATTTGTTTGGGTTCAAGTAAAACCGCCTACGATTTAAAGGTCTAAACTCTTCTTAACTAACTGCATCTACCTCTAACACATGTGGCCGTAAAATTATGCTATATACCACAGCCAAGCCAAAAAATCAGTTCAGAAATATGGGTGTGGTGTGTTGTAATGTGGTATGGTATGGTGATATGTGCTTTGGTGTGATGTCCTCTGTGTGTGTGTGTGTGTGTGTGTGTGTGTGTGTGTGTGTGTGTGTGTGTGTATTCCAGTTCAAGGTTGCTTTATTATTACACCTATCTAGGTTCTTTCTATAAGTCTTCAATTGTCTTGCACTTTCCCTGAAGCAAGTTTTCCAGGTGACAATCAGGAAAAGAACTATGAATGAAAAACTAGAAATTTCAAGGGTCTTGTGGTGGTTTGAGATGAGAGTATCATTTATGCCTATTCAGGCACCTCATAAACTTGGAAACATATCCTCAAGCCTGAATAAAGATATGGTATCTGGAGTTCCAGTTTTATGCTCTGGCTTGCATTGAGTTCAGAGACGTTTGTTTATTTTTTGTGCTCTTCTACTACAAAGGGTTGACAGGGACTCTAACCCATCTTTAAGTTAAGAAGAAGAGGGTAACTTCAATAAAAGTCCATATCTAACTTTGGAATTATGGTTTCAGCTTCTGCTAAAAGCTGAAACAACTTTTAATATAAGGCCTATTGAATATGAGCATGTAATATAAGGCCTATTGAACCTCTTTCACATTATATTTCATTACACTTCATCTTTTTATCTTGTAAAAAAAAAAAGAAAGGAATTTTCATTTTTTAAAAAATAAAATGGTGGATAATGTTCTTTTGCAATAGTTTACATAGGACCTTACCAAGGTTCAGTGAAAACCGAGAAAAAGCCAGGCATATGTTATCTTTCCCTCATGTTGGAATTGTACTTTCAATATCCATGCTAACAGACATTACCAGAAAAGACTAAATGAGGGGGAAGGATCTTCACATGACTGAGATGCACCTTCTAATATGGTCTATGTGTACAGAAGCCCAGAGAAAGGCATGTCTTTGCTTCCTCCTGGTAGATGTGCCAGGCTTATGGATGATGTTATTGTTGCTTTTCTGCTGCTGTTCTTTGCTAACCTAAGTCACCAGGTTCTTCCTTTCCAACGTATACTGAAGACAAGCAAGACTGAACTATTGAAGCAAGACCAACAAGTACTTAAGACTCTCTAAGAATCTTCTGGGACCTTCGCCCCTGATTGGGACTGCTGAGGCAACAGCCTCTTTAAATGAGCAGCTTTCAGGCTCTCTGCTCACTGGCCATTGTTATTTTACTGAATCCTTATACTTATTGTCTAAGGCTATATAATAAATCCACTTTCATAAAGCACAACACACGTAAACACATACACAAAGGTGCGCACACAGAAACTCACACTCTCACAACGCATGCACGCACACACACACACACACACACACACACACACATACACATATACACACACATACACATGTTTTGTTTCTCTAAAGCCCCAAAGAACTCTTTCTAATACAATTTTTTAAAATGTAGTCATTTACATTTCAATAGATAAAAGACAAATTCCAATAGATAAAAGACAAATACAGAAGAGATGATCAGAAAAGACTATACTTTCAGGGATACTTTCATCTCTTTGATCAGTATACAACTGGACTCATACTCAAGAAGCCTGAAATAAAAATGTCTTTTTTCTGAAATTTCCCCTAAGGCCTCTGCACCTGCCAGTACAGTATAGGAAAGGAAAGATTTTGTAGTTATATGGCCATAGATACCATAACTTCATGCAGAATCAGGGTCAAAGTAATAATAGCTGGGGTTTTCATGGATTTGGATTTAATTTGTGTTTTGTACCTACTATGAATGTCCTTAAGCTTTTTCACAATTAATTATGTATGCTTATAATTTCTATTGAGAATTTTTGTGAGAGCTAAGTACATCTTTTCTGTGACATTTCATGGAAAAATATGAACAAATACCCATTCACCTCAGATGGAAACTTGGCATCAGACCAAAGACATATTTTCACTGATCTACAAAGTTTGTTTGGTTAATTTCAGAGGAATACATCTTTCAGGTGATTAGGGTCTTGGATGTGTGTATTCAGATTCTCAGTATTTCATTCAAGATATTTAAATAAATATATAGAGATTGTAAAATACTAAGATAGCTTTATTTCAACCAGTGCAACAATACAGATTAAAAGGGGAAATAAATGTGAAAATTGACAACATACCTCATGAGTTAAGGTATTCACAGTTCCCAGTGATTGTTGGGCTTCCAGTTTTGGAGCTCAATAGAAGGAGACACTTGGTTGCCAAGAGTGTGTTGTGGGTGATTTTCTGTTTTGATTTATGGGTTTTGTATTAGGTTGGTCTTTGCTTACTGTGCATGTCATTTTTATGATGAATATGCTTATAACTATAAACATGCCTAATTATATATAGGCATAAGATGGTAAACAGGAAATTCCCCCTATCTATTTGGTTGAAGACACAAATTTGCCCTATTTTGCATTTATCTAAAACCAGTATAGGCTAGATTAGCCCATTATTTAGAGTCCCCAGACTATGTGACAGTATGTGTTTGAACAAAAATGGAATATTATCAAGGAGCTTCCAAGAGGAAGGAACTCAAAACCAATGTTTAAAGTAGTAAGCCTCAGCTTCCCACATGTGGAGGTCTTAGGTTGCTAACAGGCACCACGCTTGTTCAGTTAGACATGTGTGTATAGTCCAAGCCAGGTGGAGTCCTAGGTTGCTATATCATCCCTTATGTCTGCTCAGAGATAGGGAGTTGTTTACAGTTGAATTGTTGATTCAAAAATAGCTGGATCACCAGTCTTAGTGTAGACCAATGAAATCTGTGTTTCTGTGGTCCCTGAACACAGGAAACTGTATTGGCTGAGTAAATTCTTCTTCCCATCAGTTAGTTGCTGCTTTTATAACCTTAAACAGAGGCTGTGCAAATCATGTAAGTTTTATTACTTCCCAAACCCTATGAAGCCATATTTTCTTTCTATGCATTGTGAATTTTATTTCCTTCCTGAGTCTCATAAAGCCTTCCACTGTCCAGGAGGCAATGTTCAATCAGAGGCAATACCTACACGAGGGCACCCACTATCAGAAGAAATGGAAGACCAATTTCATAGCCAAAGATCAATCAATATGATTTACTACACTAACAGATTTAAGCTGAGCTAACATAATATTTAAGACCAAAAACAACTAAATGCTATCTACTTCTGTTGCCCCTGCCCAATATTTTTTGAGAAGTCATAGAAAATTCACCAAGTAAAGGGATAAAACTAAGAGACATTCAATAAGATAAGGAAGAAAGAAAAGTAATCAAACATATCAAGAGTAAGTCATGAAAAAAATTCAAAATTAACAACTTGTTTCTGATATTAATAATCAAGATTAAGAGTTCACAGAATTGAGCCCTTGTACTCAGAAGAACAACAAGTGCCGCTTACCACTGAGCAAAATTTCTAGGTCTTGAAACTTTTTTATAATTGAAATATAATTAAAATCAAGTTGATATGTGTATTGATTTATCAACAAATATATGGCATTTGCAACAAAAAATAGAAACTATAAAGCTACCAGAAAAAAATGATTTGAGGAAAATATTCTTCACAATGTCATTCTTAATATTGTATCAAAAATTTAGATCGCAAAAGCAAAAATAAACATATCCGAATTTACAGCAGCAATTTGGTCATATTATTCACAGAGAAAGCTGAACACAATCCTAATAGTTGAAAAGCGAATGAACAAATCATGATTTATCTACACAATGGGGTGACTATACAATATAAAAAGTAATAGATTAGAAAAATCAATTCAAAATTAGACAAAGACCTTAATGTAAGATCTGAAACTGCATAGGAAAAACACTTCACAATGTAGACACAGGCAATGACATCTGAATGGAGCTCCAATAGCTCAGAAAACATACCAAAAACTGACAAGTGTGATTACATTAAATTAGAAATCTACACTAAAGCAAAAGAAACAATTATCAGAATGAAGAAATGTCTATAAAATGGGAGTCTTTGCTAATACCTATGCACTGTGAAGACAGCAATCAAGTCTGAAGCACATGGCTCTTATGTTCTAGCTGGAATATTAAAGATTGCCCTTTCTCTGTGTGGTTACAATTTTGTCTTTGTTAAGACTCAGTTGTCTACATTTGTGTTAGTCTCTTTTGAATTTTCTATTCACCTGATAACAGAGAAACGAGCTAAAGATCTACACACACACACACACACACACACACACACACACACGCACACACGCGCGCGCACACACACACCCAATTGAGAAATAGGCAAGTGAACTAAGAAAACAATTTTCTTAAAGGAAATACAAGTGAAAGCTCAAGACTGTAGTCTTAATGCTTGATAGATGAGGCAAGGGATAATTAGGTAGATACCAGTTTGGACTACACAGCAAGACTCCATTGACCATCAGCACAATTCAAATCAAAAGTGCAGAAAGATTCCATATCATTACTGTCAGAATAGCAAAAAAACAAACAAACAACCATAAATGCTGGCCAGAATATGTAGGAGAAGGAACCCTACACAAGCCTGCGTCACTTCTCTCATACGTGGAGCCTAGTGACTTTGTGGAATGGCATGCGAATAGAATTGGAGCCACTAGAAAAGAGAAATGGAAGAGAAATAGGAATGGGGAAGAAAACAGATGGGTATGTAAGGCCTGCATATGTTATATACTTTATAGAAATGTCATAAAATCTATTGTTTCATGCAATTAATATATAGACAAAAGTATGAAAGAAATGGCTTTTTCATACTCACAGAAGTCCATTCTCAAACGTATTTGAGACAGAATGTAACACTAAAAGTATGTATGGTGTGATTACTATTACAAGTTAGTTTAAAAATGGAAAGCTAGAGATAAGGTTTATATGAGAAATGCATTTTATATGTGTGTATTTGTGTGATAGGGTGTATACCTCGGAATGCATGTGAACTCATTGCACATGTGCCTGTGGAGGATAAAGGTTGATAATGGGATTTTTTAAAAGATAAAATCTATCACTGAACCTAGAGCTTGTAGTTTGGGATATATTGGCTGATCAGCATAGGACCCATCTTTCTCCATCTTTCTTTTCCCCCTGTATTAGGATTACAAATACACATTGGAGTTCCTAGCTTTTATGTGGGTGATAAAATCTGAATTCAGCTCCTCATAATTATACATCAAGCATTTTGAGTACTTAACTAAGTCATATTTCTATCTTAATAGCCATCACAATCTTAATCAGAATATCTGTGATTACTTATAAAAGAATTCTATTGTTAATCAAAATAACTTTCCATCGTAGGGTGATATAATAAAGATCCTTAGACCCTCATCTGAGATTCTAGCAACTCCATCTTGGCTTTCCTCACAGTGGTACATAATTCTGCCATGACCTTACGTAGTCTCAAAAGGTGATATGTGATGAACAGTTAACTTTAGAGGGAACTCTATTTATGCAGCTATAGAAAAGTTGTCATATATCCTGGAGTGTAACTTTTCAGTGGTGTGAGAACTTTGAAGCCATCCATCCTCCATTATGTAATTCCCTCACCATGCTCCTATAATTACACACTAAATAATTTCATCATTTAAGAAAGCTGCACCTGAATAGGATCATTAATTTGTTCTAGCCTTAGTGCCCTATCCAGAATGAGTAAACATTCATTCACTTCTCCCCAGAAAAGGTTTATAGAATGATGTCAAACTCACCTACATACCAAAGAGCAAATTTTATTTTGTGAATAAAAAAAAAAAGGAAAAGAGAAGAAAGAACCAAGTAAGTTATCCCATGAAATGCATGTGGATTTTAATGAGACTAAAATACTTAGCAAGACAATACCAACTCTAAGTTAAAATAACTCCAAATTGAAAAACTGCAGTCTGACAAGAGCAAACTATAATATGTTTAAAATATGATCGAAAAGATTAAGGCTCGAGTAATATTAAAGCTAAAATTATAAAATATCCCTGATTAAAAATGAGTTTGGTAGTACATTAACTAGAACTATAACAACATAATTTATAAACAATGACAATGAATTCTATTTGTCTTTTTTCCTTTAAAATTGAATTTTTATAATAACATGGAATAGCAGCAACTGAAATTTTACCATCCTAGACAGGCTGGAAATAATTGAGGCATTTTCTTTTAACATTAGTAGAATAAATTTCGCCATGCATGAACACTTGAAATTAGTTTTCACTTATGAAATACCAAGCTGTGTTCCAAAGCAGATGTATAAATTTCCAGCCTTTGGCACAGCATGGCAAAGCCCACACATAAGAACAACAGCACCAGGTGGCAAGAAGTGGGAAGTTGTGTGACTACAAATGTTCAAGGGAGGCTAAAATATAGAACAGGTTGTGCCCTAATACCAGCACTGGTTACTCTAGCCACAGTGTGTTTGGGTTCAGATTCTATGTAGCAACAAAACTACTTCCAGCTAAGTTATTGCTTTTATCAATAGTATGTGTATATGAATGTGATTGGCTAAAATTTCTACTGTTTATTTGATATTACACCTGTGAAATATCATGGGTCTCTTGAGAAATCCCCTTATTTTCAGCAAAGTATACATGGGTTTTTCTTGTTGGGTTCAAGTAACTCAGGAAGAACACACATGCTTTTCTTGAAGTCTTTGGAGTGGAACAGCCTGTGCTTCCACACTGCTCTTGGCAATAGCACAAACTTTGTAACTTTGCAGCTTGCCAGAAGACTACACGATTTTACTCTTGTATCCTAATCTGAACCCATGATGTGTTCTCATTAGTATCCACTTCCATAAAGAATACAGAAACCTCTGTGCCAACATAGGGGGAAAAAAAAAAACATGTTGAATGGGGTTTGGGAGAAACTATGTAGTTTTTATATATATTTGCAAGATATTTGGAGATTTTATTAGCCTGACTTATGTCAAAGGAGATACAACTGCTTTTTCATATCTACCAGTAGCCACAATGTTGCTAGCAAATAAATAATAAATAAATAAATATTTTTTTTTTTTACTGAATGTGATAAATAGGTACTGTGACTGAGAAATTTATACTGAACGTTTATTTCTAAAATGTCCCGTTTTTAGATATCTCATATAGGAGTCAGTTTGGCAGCAAAATGTTAAAGGTATTTTGTTCATTCTGGTGAAGAGTTCAGAAGCTGTCTTGGATTATAACCTGGGAGCAGATTAAAGGTCATACATTTAGATGCTCATAGTTAAATGATGATCTGTTGTTAGAAATTCTGAATTCTGAATTTTTTTCAATAATTACTACATTGCAATCTATTAAAAATATTCCCATTCTTTCTCCCGGACATTCACCTGTTCCCTTCTGCATGAGGCCAGCCCATGCTATATTAACTAACAGAAAATGTTCATAGTTTCAGGATCTTAAAGAAGATAATTTGAAGGGTATATCATTTGTGATGCCAGTGAAAACCAGACTATCTCTATCTGGTATTTCCATAATTTCCAAACAACAACAACAAAAAAAAAAGACTTAGATGACATATGAAAAGCAGCATTATTATGCATTCTTTTCTCTTATGTCAGCCATATTATAAGTTTAACCAGGCAGTTTAGGAAAAACATTTATTTATTGCCTTCAATTAGAATAATTTTCTGTGCTATAATTTCCTACTAAGTAGGAGACAGTGGTTGCCATTTCAAACTTGAATTTGTAGATAATACACTGTACTGACTAGGTCTGTGTGTCAACTTGACATATGCCATAGTCATCAGAGAGTACAGTTGAGGAGATGCCTCCATGAGACCCAGTGTAAGACAATTAGTGATCAGTGAGGGAATCACAGTCTGTTGTGAGTGGTGCCATCCCTGGGCTGGGGGGAGGGTCAGGTTCTATAAGAAGGTTGGTCAAGCAAGCTGTTGAAAGCAAACCATTAAGCAGCTTTGTTCCATGCTCTCTACATCAGCCCCTGCTTCCAGAATCCTGCTCTGTTTGAGTTTCTGTCATGACTTCCTTCAGTGATGAACAGCAATACTAACGTATAAGTCCAATAAATCCTTTCTTCCCTGGCTTGTTTTTTTTGTTTGTTTGTTTGCTTTGTTTTGTTTTGTTTTTTGTTTTTGTTTTTTTTTTTTTTTTGCCATGATGTTTCATTGCAGCAACAGAAATTTTAAGACAGTCACAAATTTTCAGGTTTTCCCCTCTTACTGGCATTATTAACTGTCACTTTCTTTGAATATAGGAGACTTTCCCTTAAATGGTTATTTTGGGGATCTACCTCCAACTATTTTATTGTCTTAATTCACATATAGGCAGGCACTAAATATGTCTTATGATCTACAGAATCTTTTAAATAATAAACATACAACATACATTTTCATTATATAGAAAAGAAACACTAATTCAACTTTACTATATAAAAGTGACTTCATTTCTAGGAACTCTAAGCAAGAGGTAGACCCAGAATAGAATACAAAAAGAAAGCGAACTGATCTCCTTAATAGAGGAACCCAGTGTGGGGTTGGAAAGAGACCATATGTTAGGGAAACCTCCAAGACTTCACAGGATGTCCCTGGCTAGGTCTTCAAACAATAGTGGAGGGGATTCCTAAAAAGGACTTTCCCTATAACCAAATGAATAACCATCCTAAGTGTAATCACAGAGCCAACAAAGAATAGAGATGGAGACAGAGATCCATGACTGTGCACTGGGCAGAGCTCCTGGTCCACCTGTGAGCAGGAGAGGAGGGTCTGTATAAGCAAGGAGATCAGGATTGTGAGGAAAATCCCCACAGTGATGGCTGGCTAGAGCTCTGGGGAGCCCACTGAATCAAGAAAAGCCACTGGAGATCCATTGGGAAAAGGAACTAGGCCCTTTAAGGGTAGGCAACTGTCTATTGGCATAGGCAGTATGTGGAGCCTCAAGGGGTAGGATCAGACTGTGTTCCTACGTATGCACTGGAGCCCATTTCCTGCAGAGTCTAACCCAGTCTTGATATTGGGATGAGGAAATCTGACTTGTCTGGATTGAATGCACCATGATGAGCTGACCCACCCTGAGACTTCTTGCCCTTTTGGGGGAAGGGGATGGAGGATGGGGATGGGGAGGCTGGAGGCTGACTCGGGGGATTGGGAGGAGGGAAAGGAAGGGGAGCAGGGAGATACATGGATAAAAAGACATTTTTATAAAAAATAAAATAAAGTTAACATACAAAAAAAAAGAAAAATGAAAATGCCTCTATATTCTGAAAACTTGAAGTACCTAGATGTATGAGCATAAAATGCTGCTAATGCCTGGTAGAAGGATAAAACTCACTTGTGAAAATATACACTATAACAATCACTAATAAACTTTCTGTTTACTTTGAGAAAGTTTGCTTTAAATAAAGCTTTTACTGTGAGTACTGGAGTCTTGAATTTGTAAGCTTACCACTTAGTTTCAGTTTTAAATTTATACTTAGAAGTATATTGTTAACATTCATTACCATTTTTTAGAGATGCCTACTAAAATGATTATTGATTAATATTGAATCTGTGTTGGTCAGGATGATAAGAGAAGAAAAAGAGGAGAGAATAGGATAGAACAGGACAGGACTGGACTGGACAGGATGGGACAAGACAGGATGGGATGGAACAGGACAGGACAGGACTAGACTGGACAGGATGGGGTGGGATGGGGCAGGAAAGGAAAATTCCTTCGTGAATACAGAAATGGTGTTTAACCAGCTAAACACAGAGATGACACATAAAATTGACTGTCACATAAATCCTCCTAAGTACGTTAAGTGTAAACTTTATGCCTATTACTTCTTATTCCTCACCAGTACATATCAAACCATAGTAACATCTGTATGATTTATAACAAACTCGTGTATATTTGTGGTTGTTATTTTTTTTCCAGACAAATGTATATCATTGTCTTTAGAGAGTAGTGATTTTAACATGTGTTCCTCTGTATGGTCTCTTTTTTTTTTTTTTGATAGGATGAAATACTTGACAAGAAGCAACTTAATGGGGAGAATATTTATTTGTCCTATAGTTTGAGAGGATACAATCCTACAGTGGATGGCATGGTGGTAGGTGGCTTTATAGGGCTAGGGATAGGGATACACAACTGAAACTCCAGTTTTAGATCTTAGTAGAGCAGGGCACAGAGTGGAGAGAAGATGCAGCTAGGAGACATCACCTTAAAGTTCTCCCTCAGTGACCTACTTTCTACATCAAGGCTCCAGCTCCTAGAGGTTCTGCAACCTTTCAAATTAGCAGCATCAGGTAGGGGCCAAGTCTAAGCCTAAGAGTATCAGAAGCACTTAACATTTAAGGCAAACAGCCTCAAAAACCATGGTATTTAGGTCAGAAAGTACAGCCTAGGTTATTTTGCAAATCCCTTTCAGGCATCTGGCTGTCCTTATAGATTTATTCTCAAGTGACTGATTTACAGTGCTGTTATGAATATGTCTCTGTTATATACATGGTGTTAACATTTGCTGCTAGCTGCCTGTCTTCTGACAGAATATATACTGCATATTGTTTTTTCAAAGATGTAAGTTTTTTCAACAAACTACTAACCACGTATCTAGCTTCAAAAATACCTTCATCCAGCAGCTGATGGAGGCAGATGCAGAGATCTGTAACACCAGACTGAGCTACTGGTCCAGCTGAAGAGAGGGAAGAGTGATTACATGAGCAGAGGAATCCTGCTCATGAGGGGGAGATCCGATGGAGTAGGCAGTCCCATGGTGTTGAGATATTGAGCACTCTACTCAAAGACTCTGAAATCTGGACTCCTTGAATGTAGATGACAGTCAAAAGGCAAGGGCAGTTTCTGGAGCCTCTTGCAATCAGACCAGAGTCTATCCAAAGTTCATGAACTGAATCCTCAAAGTTCATGAACTGGCTCCTAGAAGCCCATGCCTAAAGGGAAAACAGCTTTCTCAGCCTTGATACTTGGGGGGAGACACTAGACACTGCCTCAACTGGATATGCCAGACAATATCAACTCACCTCGGGATTCCTTGTCTTTCCTGGGGACCGAAGGGAGTGGGGAGAAGGCTGGTGGAGGACTAGGAGAAGAAGCAATCACAAGAGGGGGTGGTAGGGCATACAGAATATAAAAATGAAAACAAAATTAAAAAATCTTAAATAAACTAGTGAAAAATAACAATTACAAAAACAGTGATTTTACTGTTTTCTTTGACTGACATATCTATTTCAACTATTGAATCTTTCACTCCGGATATTCTGTCTTCCATCTCTTGCATTCTGTTGGTTATGGGGTGTGGATAAGGGGGAGCAAAGTCATATTTTCTGCTCTCATGTTCTCATAGTCGGCTCTAGTGTGTTGCCCAAGGTTATGCAGGACATGATCTCCTGTGTGCTACAGCTAGTGTGGAGCAGGGCTAGTTCTCTGACTCTCAAGACCTCAGGCCAACTCTCTTGCTGTTTCAAGGAGTGAGGAGCAGAGGTGGAAGATACCTTTCCCTCACCCATGCTACCACATGACAGATGAGGGAAGGCAGGGTCAACTCTACTGCCCTCACATCCTCAGAGTAGGCTCCCCTGTGTCCCTGACATTGGATTCAGCTCCAGTGTGCTGCTTGATGAATTGCACACAGATGGTTATAGTGAGTGGAGTGAGCAGGGAGTTCAGCTCTCCCCTGACAGTCAGAGCCAGATTTTGGCCACAGTATTCAACAAAGAGCTGGGCCTACTATCCCCATGAAGAAAAGGGCAAGGAAACCCTCATTTTTCTACACATGTGGTTCCTATGATCCCCTTTGCTAGCACCAGTCATGGACATCATCAAAGACCCCAGCTGCAGCAGGAGCACAGACCAAGATATGGCCCTTTGTAGCAGCTGGGGTTTAGATAGTCACCATGGCCACATGGAAACATGGGTCTCCTAGATTAGTATGGCCCTTGTGGTAGCATGGCTCTCAGAAACTAAAATAGTCCCAGATGGCTGGCCAGAACCTGGACATCCACAGATTTCTTGGTGGTAATAGGAGTTGTGGACATCACTTTGACTGCTACAGGCTCATATCCAGACATGGCCCTCAGCAGCAGCCCTGGCTGGGATAACTCCCCAGACCTCTTTGTCTGTGTCAGGGAGAGCAGAGTGAGTCCTGGTTGATGTAAGTTTTTTTTTTAAAATATGTATTTATGAACATGTGTGTTTGCATCTGCTCTTGCACATGTGTGTACATGAATGTGTGTATATGTGTCTCTGTTTTGAGAACTGGCTTAGGACCTTACAATATTAACTAAACACACTACTATGCTATATTCTCAATCTTTTTTAAAAAATTTATGTTTTTGTTCATAGCTAAAAACACATTTTTGCTATAATAGCATGTCTTAGAAATTAATACTTTACATATCAGATTCCCATGTTGAATTATGCTTTCCAATAAAAATTTTTATCACTAGAAAACCTTACAATCCTGAAAGTGTAAAGTTATCTAATATCAATTATATATTAAGCATAAATAATAAATCATTGTATATAAACCACATGTCTATATAATATAAGCTAACTTCTTTATAACAGGAGGTAAGAATCTGAGTGTAATTTTCATTGTTATGTGTGTCTGTATAAAAAGATATGAATAGTCTATAAAAATAAATTTGTTTGATATTCTTGGTGTAAAAGTTTTAGAAGTTTCTCAGTCCATTCTGAAGGCCATGTACTATGTTGATACAAAGTATTTATGGCTCAGTTATGAAAATATCAATGCAAAGATATGCAATGTGTCACACATTTTTTCTAACATGTCACATTTATTTAGTTACTTAATTTTCCTTCTTATGATCTTATGAGTTAAGTATTATTATTTGAGTTTTACAGATAAGAAAAGAATGAGTTGGTTCCTGCATAGTGATTACTCAGATACTCAGAGGAAAACATCCTATTACTTAATAACTACAACATAGTACGGTTACAGAAGCCCAGGACATTCCATAATCATTGTTGTATAAGAGAATAGCCTTTCTTGGTGGTAGGAGCTCATTTAGAAGATCATAAAAAAATTTCAAGATAATGAGAAGTAAAAACAAGGAACAAATGAAGATAGACAAATTCTCACACATTCCAAATGAATAAGGATATTGATAAAGAACTATGTATTTATTGATTAAATTACAACTTAATGGAAAAATCTGTTTTATCAATTTTTCTCTGACTTTTGTATTTTGGTTAGCTTCTGTTCGATGTAACAAGAGTTTTAACATCACAGTAACTCTTATGAACATTGGTTATCTCTATGCTAATTTCTCAGATATATTTATCACTAGTAGAAAATTATGGGTGATGGTAGCTGAGAGGGATATTATCCAGATCCAGCATATAAAAAGAAATAAAACTCAAAGCATAAATTAATGAAACAGAAGAAAAATTATGATACAAATAATCAACAAAACCAAGAGTGAGTTCTTTGAGAGCATCATAAGTAATTCAAATTACTTCCACTTCAATATTCTTGTAACAGTAATGTTAGTGAATTATTTAACTTGTGAAATTAATGTTTAAGCTAAAATTGCTCTTAAAATTAAATCAGAATTCCAGAAGACAGATTATAGTGCATTTAGGTTTCAGAATAGCACAGTGTGAATGCATTGTGTTCAATTGTGGTTTTAGTCTTTCTAATATCATTGGAGCTTCCCCTATCTTGTCTACTGCTGTATGACTAAACATTCATTAGGATATTATGTATGGAGACACAGTGCCAGGTGTTCAGACTGTATATGTTTAATAATTAGACAGCCATGAATCCTATCCTCATATAATATGTTCTGTGCTTGAAAAGAGAGTGATAAATAATAAACTCATTAAAAATGAGGATAGGGTCCCTAACTGTGGAGGCTGCATGGAACTGACCTAGACATTCAGTACATATGTTACAGTTATGTAGCTTGGTTCTCTTGTAGGACTCCTAAGAGTTGGATCGGGGACTGTCTACAACTCTTTTAATGGTTTTTGAAATTCTTCTTATACTAGGTCACCTTGTCCAGCCTTAATACATGGGGAGGTGCTTAGTCTTACTGCAACTTGATATAAATGTGTGACCTGTCCTTTCATGAACAGAAACAGAGAAGGAGTGGATTTAGGGGGTGGGTGGGGTGGAAACAGAGGTGATTTGGGGCAGAGGAATGGAAAGGAAAGGAGAGAGGGGAAACTGTGTCTGGAATGTAAAATAAAATAAAGCCTTTTTATATACAAATGGTAAATGGGCGGAGATAGAAATTGAGGAAACAACACCCATCCCAATAGTCATAAATAATATAGAATATCTTGGGGTGACACTAGTCAAGCAACTAGAGACCTGTATGAAGGAATTCAAGTCTTTGAATAAAGAAAATGCAGAAGATATCAAAAGATGAAAAGATCCCCCATCTTCAGGCAACCATAGGATAAACACAATAATAAAAATCTACAGATTTAAAGCAATCCCAATACAAGTCTTTACAGACTTTGAAAAAATAATAGTCAACTTCGTGTGGAAAAAGCAAGCAAACAAACAAAAAATACCCAAGATATTGAAAAAAGTCTGCTGTGGGATTATGCTCTTATAAATATTTGTTACTGTAAATGTTAGTTTAATAAAATGCTGATTGGCCAGATGCTAGGTAGACAGGATGTATAGGTGGGCAACCAGACAAGGAGTATTCTGGGAAGTTGAAGAGCAGAACAGAGATGCCAACCAAATGCAGAGGAAACAAGAGAATGCTGCAATGAAGAAAAGATACCAATCCACGTGGCTAAACATGGATAAGAATCATGAGTTTAAGAGTAAGAGTAGCAAGTAATAAGCCTGAGCCAGAGGCCAAACAGTTTATAACTAATAAAAGCCCTTGTGTGATTATTTGGGACTAAATGACTGTGGGACTGGCTGGATGGGACAGAGAAACTTTGGAAGACAACAGTCCTATGCAATAAAAGAACTTCTGGATGTGTCACCATCCCATATTTTAAGTTCTACTACAGGGCTATAGTAATAAAGCCCACATGATATTGGTATAAAAACAGGTTGATTTCTGAAATCGAGTCAAAGACCCAGATGTAAATCCACATCTGTAGACATCTGATTTTTGACAAAAAGCCAAAATGGAATGAAAAGAAGAAAGCGTCTTCAACAAATGGTGCTGGTATAACTGGATGTCTGCATGTAGAAGCCTGCAAATACATCCATGTCTGTTTCCCTACATAAAACTCAAGTCCAAGTGGATCACCCCCCCACACACATACATCCAGATACACTGAGCCTTATTGACAAGATGGGGAATGCACTGACACAGGAGACAACTTCCTGAATAGAACACCAACAGTGCAGGCACTAAGGTCAACAATCAAAATATGGGACCTCGTGAAACTGAAAAGCATTTGTAAATCAAATTATATCTTCAATAGAACAAAATGGAAGCCTAGAGAATGAGAAATCTTTACCATCCCCACATTTAGCAGAAGGCTGAGTTCCAAAATACATAAAGAACTCAAGAAACAAGATATAAAAATACTGAATATTCCAATTTAAATGAGGTACAGAGAATTCTCAACAGAAGAATCTTAAATGACTAAGACACTCTTAAAGAAATGTTCAACATCCTTAGCCATCAGGGAAGTGAAACTCATACTACTTTGAGAGTCCATCTTATACCTATTAGAATGGCTAAGATCAGAAACACAGCAACAGTTCATGCTGGAGAGGATGTGGAGCAAGGGGAACACTCCTCCATTGTTGGTGAGTGTGAAAACTTGTACAGCCTCTATGGAAATTAACATGGTGTTTTCTCAGAATATTTGGAGTCAATTTACCTCAAGACACAGATATAATCTTCTTGGGCATATACACAATTGATACTCAATCACACCACAAAAACACTTGCTTAGCTGCATTCACAGAAGTTTTATTATCCAGCATCCTCACTCTCAGCTATCCCCAACTTTCATCTGTGAATCTTCCTTAGTTTTCTTCAATGAACATTTGTTTGTTTACTTATATTTCTTGTTATTTCTAGTAGACAGCTCTATAAGAAGCCCCAGAGAAAATAGATAAATGTTTAGTATTCTGTAATGCACGTTCTTAAGAAAAATAATCTATAAGACAGATAATTCACAGAAGTCAAAATTATTTAAAGAAGGTTTTCTATGTTATCTCTTGATTTTGGTGTTTAAAACACAATTTGAACCTCAGAGGGAGCATGAAGTATTTTTAATAGTAGATCACAGTATTTTTAATAAGAATAAATGATTTCTTCATTATCATTACAAAGTCTTAAAAAGCAAAGAGATTGAATATGTAAGTTATTTTAATCAACTCACAATTCTTCCTCATATCCATTATTTACTTTTGTGTTTTATTTGGATAAAAATATCAAATGCATAATCATATAAAATCTCTACTTGTACACTTACTGATGTTTCTTTCAAGAGAAAGGTAGATATGGGGTATAAGGAAAGAGGGGAAAAGACAAAGAGAAAGAGAGAAATGCATTTGGGTGGGTAAGGAGGTGGAAGGATCTGGGAGGAGTATTACCAAACACATTGTATACAGAATTTTAAATAAATTTTATTTAAATGTTCAATATCCTTATTAATTTGAAAATGCAAATTTATAAAAGAAAGATCCTGTTAACTTATTTTCATTGCTAGCATATCAGACTCCATGAAAAGACTGTGTTTTTGTAGTGGTACAGTAATGCTTTCTCTTAACTATTGCTCAGTGCTCAATTTTTTGTATTATTTTGTGTTATGCTTTTCCAGCTTCTAGATATGACTGTTTGATTCATGTATAGTTTTAAATGGGATACAAATATAGCGTCTTTTTAATAACACTAATTTGGATGTATTGAATTTTGTTTATCTTTCTACTTACAAATATAAGCTGTTATGATTACACATTAACAGTCCTAATAATTAAAATTATAATTGCCTAAGTATTCGTCCAGTTTCTTTTGTTTCAAAATCCTTAAAATGGTGAAAGCTCAATTAGATGAGAAGTTAACTGCTATGTCTATATGACTCTTGCTTTACAAAAAGGAAAAAAAAAAAAAACAAAACCAAAACCAATTCATCTTGAAAATATAGATTTTTTTTTAATCTTAAGAGTATATTACAGAAACAGCACAAAGCTTGTTTGTCTCTGATCCATATATTTCGTTACTAATAGTCATCATTTTGTATTTATAGGTATGAACGTAAGCAAAAGTGAGATAACAACAGAAGCCTCGTTGAAACCATCACGGAGATCTCTTCCTTGCCTGGCTCACAGCTATGCTCATTCAAGAAGCTTGAGCCAGTCTGCTTCACTGTTCCAGTCAACTGAGAGTGAATCTCAGGCTCCAACTTGTGTACCATTTCTTTCTACTGATAAATCTGACCACGGTGAATGACAGTTAATACTACCCCCCCTCCCTCTCTCTCTCTCTCTCTCTCTCTCTCTCTCTCTCTCTCTCTCTCTCTCTCTCTCTCTCTCTCTCTTTTAATATATAGGATTTTAATACTTGTTTCCTTCCTGCTTTATACATTTGACTAATATTTATTTAATGTTTTATGAATGATTCTGGCAAAAGTAGGAGTCAGTACAGTTCAGTACAGTATATGGGTCATAGTAAAGGCTTGTTGGCTAGGTGTGTGTTTATTTCTGCCTTGATTTACAGATTGCCTATCCCACGGGAATCTGAACTTTATATTGGGTGTGTTAAAAGGAAGACAAAGCCAGATCTTGAATCACCAGCTCTAATGGACCCTGTTTTATATCTCTGTTGTTAGAACATCTTTGGCAATAATTTACAGACTGTATTCAGTAATATGTCAGCAATAAAAAAAATGTATATCCTTATAAGTAACACTACCTGAAGATACTCAAAATGATCTGACATAAAAATCAGACATATGTACACATCTACAAAACCTCAGGATAGATTAAATATTGCTAGAAAAACAGACAATTGAGCAGTAATAATGAAAATGTCAAGTAGTTATTTGCTAAATTATCAAGTCCCAACATAAATAAAAGAGTAGTAAAATTATATGTATTGTCTTAAACAACCAGGAAAAATCGCCCTTCCAAAATACCTGCAATAAGTACATACCTTTACATTATAATGTACACAGAAGGGTCTTAATTCTAAAATAAAGGTGTAGATTGACTGACTCATTAGAACACAAAATAAGATCTAATACTTCCTGTTATTAGGAAACTCACACTCTTGTCATATAAACACATACTGAGATTGGAAAGGATAGACAGAATGTACAAAGCCCACAAAAGCTGAACACAGACAACATCTCAGTGCAAAGGAGAATAAGAAAGCATTTCTCATTCCTAGCCAATAAGCTATTCACAATTGATACATGCTGTGAGACCCAAAATCAGTTTATTTCGTGTTGGCACTGGGTATAGCAACCATATTCCAAAATGGACCTCATCCTCAGTATTTGGCAAACACAAATGGGACGTGTGTGTGTGTCTCAGGAGAGGAGAAGAACACAGATTTGGTTGGGTAGGGAAGTGGGAGAGGACCTCAAAGGAGTTAAGAAGGAGAAATAATGTCAACATGTATAAAATTCTTAAAAATCAATTAGTAAAATCATTATTTTAGATGTAATGATGGAAAGTTGATTTCATTCTAGTTATTCAAGACTGGGCACTTGGACATATGCAAATCAATAAACGCAATATATCAGGTGAAGAAGCAGAGGGTTATGAATATAAAAATATTTGCAAAAGAAAAAGACCTCTGATAAACTGGAAACCCTTTATTATGAAAACTTTTGAAGAAATTTGCAATATAAGGAACATGGATTTATATAATAAAAAATATATTCAGCAAAGCTACTAATAACATTTACAGAATTGGATAAAAGTGAAAACACTGCTCTGGAATCAGAAGGGTAATCATTTTTGACTCCTGTTTCTCAATGTACTGCGTGCTTTTAATCACAGCACTCGATGAGCTCAGGCAGAGAATTAAGCTGTTGAGGCCATACAGAACTATGTAGTAAGTTCCAGGACAGCCAGTCCTCCAGAGACATTCCTTCTCAAACAAAGAAGCAAACAAAGTCATACTACAGTTGCGCAGTAACAAGAACAAATTGACACTGATGTAGTATTTGCTACATAGGCTATGAATCTCTTCAGCTATAGCCATCTT
Organism: Phyllotis vaccarum; assembly: GCA_033318265.1. Classification (NCBI taxonomy): domain Eukaryota; kingdom Metazoa; phylum Chordata; class Mammalia; order Rodentia; family Cricetidae; genus Phyllotis; species Phyllotis vaccarum. The sequence goes on along the minus strand of JARWLC010000001.1, from coordinate 139,527,688 downwards.
ACATTGACAATGTGGCCAAAATATATAATGGAGATACAGAAGAATCTTCAGCAAACACTTGACAAAAACCATGCAGAAAAAACTACATACCTCTGTCTCATCATCCACAAAGTCCTTGGCATAAATTATAAACTTTGTATCTAATAGGGGAATAAGAAGACTTAAAAATATTCCAAGACTTTTAAAATATAGTTCCAATGGCTTAGCAAATTATAAGAATTGACAAAGGGGACTGTATCTCATTTCTATGCATAGCAGAGAAAATGTATGGGAGAGAAAACTATTTATCTGATGGTAAGTTAATTTTAAGAATAAATATCTACAAGAAAAAATAAACTCTTAAACAATAAATAATCATAATGATCAAAGAAACTGAGTAGATACTTCAAAAATTAAGGAATAAATGAAAAACGAATGGATATAAAGTAACTGACAAGTGAAGTCACCAGGAAAGTGCAGTTCAAAGCTGTGCCAGCTTTCATGCTTGATAGATTGTGTCTGAAACCTAACACCGTGGATGCAGAGAAAGGCAGAGCATTAGTCTGAAGCTGGCATGGTCAATATATAATTGTTTCAAAGCTAACCTCAGATATAAGGTGAGAATCTCTCTAAACAGAACAAAAGCCAGACAAATCCATTATATTGTTTTCTGTCTCATCCCACTTGGAATTGCTCTCAGCCAAAAAAGAGAGGTGCAAAACAAACCAACCAAACAAAACATATTGTGGAACCTCGGAGAGGATATGAGTAAACAAAGAAGGTTGTATCTTATTGAGATACAAAATAGTTAGAAATTTATTTTGGAACTTAAATTTTATGCTACTAAAGGAAGCAAAGGCTGTTTATAGTAATGACACCTACATGTCCATGTATATTAGTGCATCATTCATAATAGCTTTTACAAAGCCATCTTATGACCACCAACACACAGATGAATAAACAAAATGGGATCTACATTCACAATGGAATATTATCCATCAAGACAAAAAGAGAATTGCTTGTCACTGCAGGAAAAAATACAGAATTAAAGATAATCATGCTAAGTGAAATAAGTCCAGACTCAGAGAGACAAATAGACTATGCTTTGAATCTGGGGATAGGGGGCAAGTTAGGAAAGCACAGTCAGGGTCAGACTATTAGAGAATAATAAGAGAATCAGTAGGAGGCAGATAAGGAAACAAGAGGGAAATTGGAGGGCCATGATAAAAAGATTTCAAGAATGTAAGAAATTTTCACAATGAATCTATTTGTTATGGAATTAATATATTTAAATTAAGAAACACCAACAGTTTTAATTCATAGAGATGTCAAAACAGTAAAGAGTTGATTCCTGAAGTTGAAGGGGTACTGATAGCAGAACAGGATTGGAATTTAACGAGTATATCTAAAAGATGCCATACTGAAGAAAATTTGGAACTGAGACACTTCATTTCGCACATTCACTCATGTAAGACACATGAAAGACAACCCTTATTCATAAAATTGGCATTTTCTATCATTCAATAGATGTTTATAGTTTCCCATTTTCCTCTTGATAATTTTCCTATGGAAATGCATTTTAGTATAAGTCCCTTAATCTCCTTCTTCTCCTGGGTACCTTAAAAGTACTAATCTTTTCTTCTCTATAATAGCAACACTTTGTATTATAGTCAATTTACAGTCATTAACAATAGCAGTAATTATTCAAGCATAACATAGGTGGGATTTAGTTGAAAGTTAAATTTAAATTTCGTTTAAATAAAATTTAAATCTCAATAGATTAACTTAAAACATTTCTTATTAATTATCATTTAGATATAAAATGTTATAGACATTTTGTAGTTATATATTTACTTAACCAAATTACAAAGTGTCATTTTTTTTTTCAGTTAATTCTGAAGAGAGTAAAAAAGACTCTACTCTCAAATGTTCCTTTGCTGACTTCAGTGAGTTTTGCTTGGGTGAGTTAATTTCCAATATATTTTTCCTTTTTTCAAAAAGAAAGTATAATATTCAACCTGAAGTAATTTTGCATTACAATGTTCATTTAGCCTTTAGTTTGAATAGTGAATATAAAAAATTGAGTTTTATGATTACTAATTGATTTATTACACAATATAAAATTCAAATAATATAAGCTATACTGAATAGTACTATAACAAAATGTTAGTGAATTTTACTTTTAATTTCTTATGAAATTTTTCCATTCTATACAAATAAGTACATTTTATAGATATGATGAGATATATCAAATTTTGCCACCGAATATTGTTCACACTACTAAAAGTTGAAAGATCTGCCCTAGCTCTCCATTAGTGAACAATACACATACTTTTCCTATAAAGTTCAAAATTAATCTATTTGTAGCTAACAGGAATTGATCATGAGTTTTCTTTATGAAAATATTGTTGATGTGTCTGCATTGCCCATGTGATTAAATGTGAACAGATTAAAGACTCTTGAGAGCTTTTGAAATTCTCTGATGATATCAGCAACACATGATAAGGCCGAATTTGTCTAGGAGGTGACATGAATATCCAGACTTTTGTTATTTCCTGGATAAATATAAATGTGGCCAAGATTTAAAATGTCTAGCCCAATATTTTTATCCTGTTCTAATTCTTATGTCATTGTCAAGACATTTCAACATTCCCTGTCCCTTGAACTGTGTTGTGACAACAATCTGAGAACTATAAATTAATCATGTTTTTATAATACCCTTCAATCTGTTTGGCATAAAAACAGGCCTGGCTTATTAATTTCCTAATTAAAACATTAACTGGCTCATTTCACATAAAATATCAAAAGGAGCATTTAACCAGAACAAAAGAGAATCCTTTGCTACAGCATCTCATTTTGTAGCACAATCTTTAATCAATCATTTTCTGAAAACAAAACAACAAGAAATACTTGGTTTTCTTTGTTCAACCCATCCACACAGGTAGTAAAGCTTACATTAATTTTTCACTAAATTAGTACCACTTAATACATTAACAATTACTTGAATCAAAATGCTGTTATTACAATTCCATAGTTTTATTCTTGAAAGTTTGTTATTTCAAATTTAAAGCATTATTTTCGAAACCCAGTATTTTGGAAGAAACTGTGTTGATGGATTTTGTCCCAACCTGCGGGACTTCAATAGGGTCCCTGTCACCTGTAGGGAAGAGAATGGGGGAGGGGAAGGAGACACAAAGAAGGACCACAGGTCTATCTGATAGAGTGGTTAACCTTTATTATTTCCAGGCTACTTATATATGCTTTTGTAGGGCTGCAGGTGAAAGGAGAAGGGAGGGCTAGTGAGGGGGTGAAACTTTGAGTCAAGATCAGTGTGTTAGGTAATTATGAGTCAATGGTCATTGGGTTCCCTTGTGGCTTTTCCAAGGACTGTCTTGATCTAAAGAATGCTGTCCTATCTGAAGAATGACAGAGAAGGGAATTCTTTAGTTGACTCTTGGCTAATGAACTAGCTCCTGACAGGGTTTCAGACCATCTGATGTTTATTCACTTCTTTCTAGCCTGTACAGCTTTACACTTGATAGTTTATCATTTTTTAGTCTTTAAATAGTTACTTACGTTAAAGAAATAATTAAGCTTGCATAAAATTATAAACACACACATACACACACACACAAATTTGATTTTATTTTCTAACTCTCCACCTCTGTAACTACAGAATGCTGAGGCAGATTATAGTTTTTTGGCCAATTAGAGCTTGTAACATGAAAAATGAAAAAGGAAAGAAAAAATGAAACTAATGTTAATTAACTAATTTCAGTTTTACAAACCATATTTAGATGAAAAACTGCCATTATAAGAAACTTTGCTAATACTATCTCTGTGACTATAATAATACTAAACATCTACATAATCCATGTGGATGTAGCTCCTAGTTGAAAGATACTTTTATTACTTATCTTCGAGAAGATTCTCTTTATAGTAGATGGAGATTAACATAAAACCCACAACTGGCCAAGATGTGGACAATTAAAGACACAGTCTTTATTGAACAAATATACTACATCTCTTCTTCCAACAAACCAAGGATCATGGTATAATAGGGGGAAGAAAGGGTATAAAAGCATGAGGAAGTAGATGACTACAAGGGAACAGTGTCTACAGGACACAAGAGAGAAATTGCAGACATAACTCACAGTAGTTATTACAGCATGCACAAAATCTGTACGATTCCAAACCATACCAAATCACAGGATGGAGATGAGAGTTTGGCATGAAATTCAATGACTAGCCATGGATATTGTCCATTTTGCCATGAAAGGAAAAGACAGTCTTCTAAGAGCATAGCCCTTAGTAAGTGTCTAGTAGAAGTCTACACATGTAAGGATGTATGGGCAGTACAAATTAGTCTTGACAAGGAAACAACAAACAAAAGTTTAGGTGCTTATGAAAGTAGTCATGTATTGGAGATGAGTTAGGAGGGTAAATATGATATTAAAAGTATTAAATAAACTGTAAAATAACTTTAAAAAGTCCCAGGTATCTCTGAAATGTGGTATTTTTTTAATCATATTTGAAAGGTTAAATAAATGAAGTGAGAAGCACTGAGTATAAATAAATAAACAAGAGTATGTTAGCAATACATGTTCATCTGCAAATGCCAAGCAGTCTTATATTGTACGTTTGTCTTCAAAATTCAGGGCACCACTGCCTCTGAAAGAGTTGAACTAGAATTTCCAAGCACTGAGAACCAAACAAGTCATACGGTGATGACTTCCCTGTTTGCAGTGAAGGACTTGGCACTACCCATGAGAATATTAATGCTGTAGTATAACAGACTGCATGTAGACAGTGCTTCATTGAGAATTGATACTTCCCCTTGCTCACAGGAAGTGCTCTGAAGGAAGACCATATTTGTATTGCATTAGAGCTTAAGCTTCCTGCAGAGCTGATGTTTTAGTTTCTTTTCCAGCTGCTATGCTAAACATGCTTATAAAAACAATTTAAGAAAGGAGAGTCCATTTATGCTCACAGTTCAAGGATTTAATCCATCATGGTGGAAAAACATGGAGACTAGAGCCTGAGGCAACTTGTCACTTTGTATCAACTGTTAAGAGGTATTTGTGCTCACCCAGTTACTCTGTTTATACAATAATGCACAGAAGCTAAGGACTATAGGTGAGTCTTCCCGCCTCAGTTAACCTAAATCAATTTAGTCCTTCACAGATAGGACCAGAGATTAGCCTATCTTAGATGACTGTTCAGTGCATGCCTAGGGGCTTGTTTTGTTCTAGATTATGCCAGATCCTCTCAAACTGCAAAAGGTTCTAACTCTTACAGTTGTCTAATAAACTTCATGTCTTTTTGGTTGAAATGTACTTTTATACTCTAGCCATCGATCAAATAATTCTTGTATTTATTAGCTGTGTAATCATGGCATTTTATTTAATATCACTGAATCTTCGTGATCTTATTTGTAAACTGGAATCAATAATCTATAATTTGTCTGACTCTGTGTTAAATTAAAGAGCATAAATTTACCATACCTATTAGGACACCAAAAAGTAAACAGTTATTTGTTTGATGTGTTTAGTCATTCATTTAATTTTCACATTTAATTCTGACTAATGTACAGATGTCTTTTCCATACCAATTCATGTTTGTATTAATTGTATTAATACCCAGCATGAAATTTAAGATGTGACATAACAACAGTAACTTACTCAACTCTTTATCACACAACAATTTCCCTAGTTTATCTCATGTAATTCTCATAAATGCCTTAGGGGATTTTTTTTTTTTTTTTACCATCTCTTTACAAATTTGAAAGCTAGTTCTCAATGGATAAAATAAATTTTCAGATGATACAAAGCTATTCAGTAGAGAACTTGTGTATCTGGAAGTCTTAATCCTCAGCTCTTCTCTCACTACCATATGCACAGAGATCTTTAAGGTAAAAAGTGCATAGTGATGTCTACAAAGACAAATTCTGTAAATTTTTTTTAGTTTATAACTGGGATTAAAGCTGCATGGGAAAACATACTTGGGGAAATGATCGATTAAAACTAATTAGACTTATTGTATGTTTTCTCCATTTTTGTGACATAATGTTGAATTTTGTTTCTCGTTAAGCATCTCATAAATCTAGAATGCCATTGAAATCTGTATTTATAACACACACATACATGCACGTGAACACGCACAAATGTGCACAGGCATCCAATAGCACACAGTCATTTTATTCATGTATTCAACTCATGCACTCACACAAATCATTCAACAAAATAACGATTTTGAAACCAATACTTTTGGGTCCCCTTAAAATTGGAAAATGACAAGGTCATGATAATTAGCATAAATATGTTTGATTATGCCTGGACACAGTTAAATCAGCTGGGAAATAAAATAAACTGATATCATCAAACCAGTATATTTGACTTCTGTCATAAAACATATGTTTATATATTCAGATTATCATTTCAAAATATTGCTGATATTAATGCTTCTTTACAAGGGCTTTTATTATAAAGTTAAGTAAGTCATTTACTTGCTTTCTGCAAGCTCAGTAGTTCAGACTGATTGAATAGCCATTGTTATTATTTAGAATAATACGGCTCAATGAGTATGTGGTGGTTTTGCTTTCCTTCCATTAACATTATCTATCGCAATAAATCTCACTTGTGATATACCGAATACATGATTAATATTTATTAGAAAGTAATTTAACACTCACAAAAATGGGTTACACTTTAGGAAGATACTTGAGTGATCAGATGGTCCAAGGAATGGATGTTGATCCAATTTCTCAAGAAGGCAGGAACAAAATGGGGTGCTCAATTCCCAGCAGCCCCTCTTGAACAGAGCTGGCCACACCTCCTTCAGAAACCCAGGACCCTGGATAATTGTCTTCTGACCTTATCAGCTGAACCTGAATCCCACCACATCTCCCCCTTTTGTCTAACTAAGAAAGTTCTAAACTAAGAAAATATACAATAGGAATTATTATGAGGTAATTTCTGGAAGAGGAAAAGGCGCAAACTACAACTAAAACCCAATACATATAAGGTACATCATACATTTCTAGAATATTGATAGATTGTGGGGTGTATAAATTACTTCAAAACTATTCATCAGGGATAGTGAAAATGCAGCACCTGAATGTTCCTTGCTAAGGGATGATAGGATAGTAACCTTAAATACCTATTCTTCAACCCCTCAAGACCTGAGAAGGAAAATATATTACCTGAAAGTCAGAAGCACATGGGAGTAGTAGCTTCCAAAATTTGGGAGAGGACAGCGACACAGCTACCTGGAAAATCACCTATGGTTTTCTGCACCTTTGGAGCATCTATCATTTTGGCTGCAAAATGATGGACTCAGTTCAGGGAAGCAGGAAATCTGCTCTGCCCATTCTGATATAGTTCATCAGTCACTTTTCCTTGAGTCCTGAAGAATGTCTGACAGTTTTTCTGCAAAGCAGGAAACTGAAGATCCATCTCGGCTTGTTCTGCCAAAGTTCAGAGGTCATTTTCCTATTGAACCTACATGTCCAGTTTAAACAGCATACAGTCAATAGAAGAACATGTTCTTGCCCAGTGGCTGACCATTGCCACAAAGAAAATAGACTCCATATGGAGTTTCTTTGATGCCTATTTTCCTCTTGAAGTAGATTGGTGCTGCCAGGAGCACCTGTCTCACCGTCCAGGAAAGTCTAAGTTCTTAAAATATTTTAAATGCCATATTCTGTAGATCTTAGAAGTGTTTGAAGATTAACTATCTAATTAAAATATATCTTTGTATACATGAAAATCCAACTAACATGCATTGATCAATTATACATTACAATTTCAAATCAGTTACATAAACACGTACCTCAAGCAAGAGTAGAAAAATACATACAGCACAACAAAATTGACCTCAAATTTGCATAAACAAATCAAAATCCAGACCAGTTTAAATTTTTTTGAGATCAACAGTTAATTTTTGAATTTAAGTAAAAATCACTCATATACCATATCCCCCTTTCCTTCTTAGAAAGAGATTAATTATGACCATTAACCATTTATAACGAAAACAAACATTTATAAACAATATTTTGGGAATTTTGGCTTAGTTTTCCATTACTACTTCCTGCTGATTACGGGGCATTGACAATCTCATAGGTTCTTGAGATTGGATCATAGTCTGCAGTCCTGATGCTGATACAACCACCTCTTCCTATCAGAGGTTTTTTCCAGGGGGTCTTGATTGATGAAACCACATTTGCCTGAAAGCAATCCACAGGTTCTCATCTTCTGTGGAAAAAAAAGGCAGAATTCTTCCAAAGCAATAAATCCTTAGACACAAATTTCAAAATCAAGATACCTTTAATATATATATATAATATTCTTGTTTAACTTATCAGCCTTTGCAATCCATTGTCTTTCTACAGTTAGCTTATTAACCACAATACAGATTCTGTGTCTATTTTTGGCTTATTATATTTTTATTACTCTCTCTTGCTCTCTTTTACAGACTTTCTCTACCTTCTTTCTTTTCCCTCTGAAGTCTAGGTACCTTTTATACACATTGTAACCTGTTTACAGGGTTTTTTTTTTTCATCTGAATCTGTTTTATTGTGAATCCTTAATCATCTTCCAACCAGAAGAGCTTTTAAAATGCTAGAATTCTCTTAAAGAACCACATAGTTTTTGCAGATAAAGCTGAATCAGGAAGTTCTTTTAAAGGGGCTGTGTGTTTGTTTGCTGCAGCAAACAGAGCAGACCCAAAAAATGCTGCTATTAAGAAACTGTCTTTGACTCTGTTTCCTATTTGTTCAATATAAATGTAAACCTTAAATCAATCACATGCTACTGAGTCTTCTGTGAGATTTCAGGAACCGGCCTGGTTGCAGCTTATGCTGACTGGCGCAAGTCTGCCGCCACCATTTCGAATGTGACGCAGACTCCACACTATTTCTGTGTGATGACCGGCTTCAGATACACAATTTGAAATCTGCTATTGGCTCAGTTTCTGCTCTAGAACCCTTTTTAAGCTTTCTCAGGCTTTATGTGGGTATTTGGCCCACGTTGGGATGCCATCTGTCACATTAAGGTTTCTTGGCTTCGGGTGACAGATGTCCAGACCCACAGACCTGCTGCCCCAGACCCTTTAGCAGGAAAGGAAGGGCAGAGTCAGAACAGATCGAGCTAGCCATCCAAGAAGAAACATGTAAGGAACACAGGTGAGCCATGAGCCATATGGCAGACAGATTAATGAGAATGGGCTGAGTTAAGATGTAAGAGCAAGCTAGCAATGTGCCTAAGCCATAGACCAAACAGCATGAAATTAATATAAGTGCATGAGTCACTTTTGGGCTCCTAATCGGCAGTGGGTGACTAAAGGGTCTGGGGCAGCAGGTCTGTGGGTCTGGATCTCTGGTACCTGGCACCAAGAAACCTTATTGTAACAATTATCTCTACCAAATTCTATTAGTTCCCAATAGCATTTCATATCAAATAAAGAAGAACTTCCTGTTAATATTTCCAACCTACTTAAGGGTTACAGAAATAAAAGAATTATCTTTAAAATCCCATTTTCAGTTATGATATCACAATTATTGTAAATATTTTAGATTATTTGCCAAAACTCTTCAATTAACATGTATTCTTGGTCCAACTTTCAAAACACCTTCAGAAATGATCACTGCTTACTCTATTCACTCCTTTATATAGCCTAGTCTATAATTTCCTGGCTAGACTAGTCTAATAATTATCTAATTAGACTCTGATAAGATACTTGCATCCTTACAGTATGTTTTCCACAGTGTTATAATGAAAGAAAAATTAAATTTCATTACTTCTCTAGTCCAGTCTCTTTAGGGTTTTCTATTCCATTTAAAGTATAAACTTTCTTTGGCCTTCAGAGGCCTTGTGAAATCTGGGCCTATTCTATATAGGCCAGTTTCTAATTCTTCTTTAAGTAAATATCTTGCAGCCAACTTCTTTTTGTATATCATATGATTGCTTTCATCTCAGAACTGCACATTAGAATAAACCAGATCCACACTATTTTATTCTCAGAAATATTTTAGGATCAGTTACAGGAATGAGGAGTGTAAGCCACGGTATATTGATATATCCATGCACTTTGGCAGAGTCTGTCATCATCACAAGAAAAACAGAGAAACAACCTGTTAGGCATAAATACTTTGCAAATTTTTGCAGTGAATACGATTGAATGTTACGTGGATTAAACAATGGAATATGGTATAGTGAGGTTCGCTGAACACCATCAATAGCCTGGATGGAATTTTCTGGCAACAGAAGTACATAAACAATATATGGTTAGAGAAAAATAAAAACTACAGGACTAAAAACTACATTATTATTTCTTGGTTCATCATTATCATTATATTATTTCCCGAATAATCTATATAGGGATCATCCATGGATTTATTTTTTCCAATGAAACTTCCATATGTATAATAGCTGTAAAAAATAGAATATGTTATCATTCAGAAGATTCAGTTTCATATGTGAATACTACATTTACTACCTGGGTTCACATCCCTTGTACTTTAGTTTTTTTCTGAGTTGTAAAATGGAGACACTGTCTAATTCCTCCTTATATTATGGATATGCTGAAGAACAGAATTTAGATCTTTTTTTGTGATAGCCAAGTAAGAGAATGTATGTTGGATAAGACATGAAAACTATAAAGCATGAAAATAATGTTAAACCAGTATATTTGTTTAATTATGGATTCACATATATTTTGCTATTCCTATAGTTTATCTCCAAGACTATAATTTATTTGAAAAGCTAAACAAATAACATTTAATGAGATGTTAGATCATATGAAATGTGAATTTTGTAAAATTCATCAATAGTTCTTTAGGATAGCAACAGCCAATTTGGATACTTCTTATTTTATAATCTATGCTATAACTTATGGACATCTTCTTATGCATTCACCTTATAATGTCATATATTTTATTATTTTGATAATTTAGGTTTTATATACTTTCTTAGAAATTGTTATTTTTAATCACCTAATGTATATATTTTTCATAATATTAGCATATCTTTCATGGTTTATTTTTGTGGACTTCTTTACCCTTTAGTCACATTCAGATTTTAAGAAAATGAACCCCAAAGTAATGTGTTTGTAATGTCAAGAAGAATCTGCTCAATTATTATATGTATCTACCTAAAACTTCAAATCAAATGATATGTCTATAGTAGTTTTCATAGTTCAGGGTGTATAGTTAAAGTCTGTATTCATTAAGCAGTACAGAGGTGCTGAGTTCACATGGAACTTGCTCACTGCTTCAGCACTCAGATAGCAATTAAGGGCATGCATTTGTGTGATTGTTTTTGAGTTTATCCTTTGAGTAGACAATTATTTAAAGATTTTGCTTAAATAAACGTGAGAAACATAAAAGAAAATACAGAACTTTAATGAAAAATTTAGTGAGAATTTATGGGAAGTTGGTTATCTCATCCCATTCTGAGGGAGGGGCAATTCTTTAGGAAATCACTGAGAATCACACACTGACTCAAGGACCCTGGACCAACAAAGGAACAAGGAAAGACTTAGGGAGGCTAGGTCCTCAGTCTTCCTTAACCTAAGAGAGCAAATGCAGAGGGACAAAGATGCTTAAATAGGGTTGGGGTGTGCTTGGCCCCATAGCCTGCTTCTCACAGAAGAAACATATCCACGTGCCTGAAGGTAAAGCTCATGTTGTCCACACTCATTTCTTACCTTGATGAGGCTGTCACTTCCCAGGGTACAGCTCTCATCCTGTAGATTCTGCCCTAGCTTGACAGCAGCAACAAGTACTACCACACGAAAGTCTCTCATGAAGAGGTTCCGGGTAGCCAGGATTCTTGCTCAGCGCCTTGTAGAGCAACGAGGCAGCCTCAGCCTCTTACTCAGCCTGCACTGTCTTTTCTTGCCTTTCCTGCTTTCCATTTTTCAGCAAAAATGGAGCCCACAGGGTTTCTCAATGGTTCACTTGTTTGGCTTTTATAGCAACAGAGTATTCTTGACTAAATCTCAGATTTGTGATAACTACATCACCCAGGATGAAACTGAAGTCCTTGGTGTACTCTGTCAGCTCTATCAGATCTGGGCCTACTGGATAATAGGCTGAGCAGGGAAATGTTCAACATCACACGTGCTTTGAGCTTTTAGTGCAGAAGTTCTTTAGGATGTGTCTCACATATATTTGATAGGGTACCATAAACAGGAGATCCTGGAGTAAAGGCCTTCGTCTGTGTTTGTATCCTGCTTTATGTACCCAATCTGACTTAAAAATATGGTTCTGTAATCAGTTTCCAAAGTGAAAATAGATCCCTGGACCCTTATGCCATGGCCCCCAGTAGGGGCTTCACCACTATGTTCATGCCCCAAGGTCCAAAACAGGAATCATGCTATATCCTTCATTCAAGATCTGGGCCATGTCTGATCCTCCTGAAGGCTGTGACAGGACAGTGCAACTGCTCAGAGATGATGCCCTGCCCATGAGCGTCAAGGACCATGGTGGGCTCCAAAAACCACAGGTTTTAAGTGAGGTATTTCCTGAGTGAAATGAAAGAGAAAATGAATGTAACGTTCTCATTTTCTCTCTCTTTTTTTAAGCTCTTGGAAAAGACAAGGATTATATGGATGAATCTGAACATGCCAACTATGACCGATCTCGTCTCCTTAATGACTTTGTTACCAAAGATAAGCCTGAATCCAAGACAAAATCATCTAAGGTAATTCAATCTGAGACATTAATGCAGGTTTTGTAATGTAATTTTAAAGATGCTTCAATATTAGTTTGTATGACTGGATTTGTGCTAGAAAATATAAAAAGGCATAAGTTAATATGTATCTTAAAGGACTCAAGCATGAAATACTATTATTGACATCATAATTATTGGTATCATTAAGCAATTAGTTTATTACTTAACAGATACAAAGTTGCTCCTTTATTTTAAAAGTTTATTATTTTATTTTTCAATATATTTTATTTTTAATTAAAATATAATTACATCATCCTCCCCCTCCCTGAGAGTCCTCCGTGTCCCTTCATTTCCTTTCTAATTTATGACCTCTTTTTCTTTAATTATTCTTTATAACCATACAGAGCTATGTACACATATATAATGAGTAAATATAAATACAACTTTCTAAGTCTATGTCGTGCTTTCTCTATGTGTAGGTTTTTACAATACACTAGGTATTGGATAAACAGAGGCCTCATCCTTGAGAAAACTAATTATTCCTTCTCACAGTTGTCATTAATTGACTATAGCTTTTCATCTAGAGGTGGAGTCCTGTGAGATTTCTTCCATCCACACTGGCATACCAAATAGTGTTTTTGCTGTTGTTCAAATCTTGCCTTGGCAAGTGAGATATTTCTTGGTCCAACATCTGGGGGAATCTCTTCCACCCACAGTCCTTCAGCCACTTATAAAATAATTACCTCAGAGGCTTAATGCTGGGCCTGTATTTTAAGCATATTGCTATCTGCTCTTACATTTAAATTACCCACAATTTCTATCTATGTTTAGCTATGTGGCTTGTTACCTTTCATACTGCAGCATTCATGTCTTGCTTTTTCCACATCTGACTGGCATCTCCTGTTCTACCTTTCCTCTTCCCAGAATTCTCTTAGTCTGGTAGCTCTGCCTATACTTCCTGCCTGCTTATTGCCCAACTGCATTTTATTAAACAAATACCAGTAACAAATCTTTACAGTGTACAAGAGCGTTATCTTACATCATACTGTTCAGCTATCATAGGTGTAGCTTCTTCTCAGACTGAGGAAGAAAGAATCTTAAAGATTATTTTCTGGTCCCTGAGTTTTACAATTGTGCTGTGCTCTCTTCTAAGATGTTCCCGGACCCTTAGGTATATATCTGTGTGGATCATGAATCCCAAAGTCAATTGTTTTCTACACGTTGATCAGCTTTGGCTTTTTGTAGTGGTCTCTGTCTACTAAAGAAAGATTTTTGATAAGTGATGAGAGCTACATAGATATGAGTATAAGAATAAGTATTTGGAATAAAGTTCAAGTTGATACTGGCTTACAAATACAGCATTAGTATGCTCTCTTGTGAGGTCCATAATTGAACATCTGTGTGGGACAGAATGTAGCATTTCAATGCCTGTATATATTTTAATAATAATATAGTAATTTGAATATCACTGTGAACATTTACCATTTATTTATAGGGAGAGCATTCAAAATTCTTTCTCTTAATTATTTTGACATAGATAGAACATTATTACTAACATAGTTACTTTATAGTGCAATAGAAAACAAACTATGTAATTTTCCTATTATATACAATCCTAATTGTGGCATTGTACCTATCAGATATAATTATTTAAACACCAAATATAAGCTATGAAGTTGTTTGTTAGATAATAATTCTCTTCTGGAATTAGTCCTTCACTTTTTATATTTTTCTTCTAAGCATTAGCATGCAAAGATAGTTTTTACTATAAAACTTAATTTGATTTGACTTCAAATTTCATTTGTTATTAGATATAGCGACCTGGACATATTAATTATACACAATGACTTTGTTCTCCTTATCTGTAAGTTTGAGCATATGACATAAAACATGACATGACTTTGTGAAGTATCTAGAGTATAGCAAAGACCGAGTACATACCAGAATTTTAGAGCAACTTGGAGATTGAGAATGTAACATGAAATCATATTTTGCCAACAATTAAGATAGTGAAATATGACTCAGTTTTAAACATCACAAATTTAATGCTTTTGCAGACATTTCAAGGCATCTCAATGAGACCATCCAAAACTAAATAGCTGGTGATTGTTTTCATTGTAGAAGCTATAACTGACTTACATCTTCTCCTTGATGCTAAGATAAAACTATCCCAGAAAAAAGGTCACCACCCTTTTTCTGTTAAAGTGGTATGGCTTCTGTAAATAGATACGGGGGAAAGGAGAAAGGGAGGAAGAGATGGAAGGAGAGAGAGAATAAAAGGGGGGAGAGAGGGAAGGAGGGAAGGAGAGAGGGAAGGAGGGAGGGAGAGAGGGAAGGAGGGAGGGAGAGAGGGAAGGAGGGAGGGAGAGAGGGAAGGAGGGAGGAAGAGAGGGAATGTGAAATGAAGGAAAGAATCTGAATATTTAATTTAGCCCAAGAAACTACTATTCAATAGCTCCTTTACAGGTATGACTCATGCCTTTTAACACAATTCTTTCTGTGATGTTTAGTTTGTTTAGATTAAATTAATTTTTCTCTTTATTAGCGACTCCTAAGGCACTTATAAAGAAATAAAACAAAATTTAAATATAACCACAATACCAAGAGTGAGACTAAACTTTAATAAATATATTACAATATAATTGCTTTTAGAAAAATTTTTATTAATAGTTCTATGAATTAACATTTTTTTCTTAAATTGACTGACCAATCATGGCTTCTTCACTGTGTGACTCACGTACTTCCTAATATTAAATCAATATTGCTTGAAGTTAACTGAGAAGAGTTATAAGAGAAATCCAGTGTTTCTCAATAAACTTTTGTCATCACTGAAAGACACAGTAAACACTCAGAAATTAGGACACGATTTAGAAACTAAGCCTTTATTGTCTCCCTCCTATGATTTACCATAAGGCTAACAGCCAAATCCTCATTTGATTTCTCTCAGTAGCCATGTTCCAACTACCATTTTTCATTAGGCTCGAACCTTGAAATGTTAGTTAAAATAATTAATAAAATTGGAATAAATCTCCTTGAGTATCAGAGAAGAAAATAGAGTAAGTTCAATAAAAGTAATAAAATAAAATAAGTAGTTCAGTCAAAGAAGTCTTTTTCAAATGTAATGCTGAATTGGTGTAATTGCCCACCACCAGCTCTTTCTCTCGCATGAAAACCACCCCCAGCTGTCTGGACGACTCACTCCTCCAGCTGTCTGTTACACACACTTTTATCCACTGCATGAGTGAGAATGAAGCACAAATTCCATTTCCTAAAATATAGCAATTGCTTAAAAAATAATAATGCTGAAGTTTTTCATGTGTATAATAACATGCCTAGAATGTCTTATATATATAAAATCTCAAAAAATAATTAAGCCACCAAAATTTGTATTATTTGGACTATTATCTGGGTGCTGTGTCTTACAAATCTGCTGTCTTTCTTCTCATATTACTCCTAATTGATAACTTATGTATGTAAACTGTGTATGATGTCTCATATCTATAATCTCAGATTTGGAGACTGAGGCAGGAAAATGGTTACAAGTTTTATGTCAATCTATTCTACACAGCATTTACCAGGTTAGTTAAGTCCACATTTCAATATCACATTGCAAGAAAGACTGAAAAAAGAAAAAGAAGCTAGTGTGTGTGTGTGTGTGTGTGTGTGTGTGCTTGTTTGTGTGTGTGTGCATATGTGTGTATATGTGTACATATATACACAGATTTTTAAGCTGGACTTTATAAAATTTCCAGTCTCCATTTGTAGCTTAAAAGTAGCTCATATTATATTTTCATGTACAAGTATGTATGATATAAACATATACAGGTTTCAATATAAAAATCTCTGTCTCAAAACATGATTTACTTTAGATAATTTTTCTAGTTGTGATCTATACTATGCATATTATACATAATAATTGAAGTCAAAAGGTAAAATTTGGAAAGGAGCAAACACATTTATAAAGAGTCAGCAGGAAGAAGCATTAATTTGAAAGGGTGACTCAATACTTATTGGATAAAGACAAGTACTGAATAATAGAAAGCAAATAGAGTTCTGCAACAAATTAGCCATCAACCATTAACTAGGTTCAGTAGAAATTATTCTCAATTCTCTCAAGTGCTATTGTGTTATTATAAAACTCTGTTGAGTTTTTCAGATGTAAAATCTAACAAAATATCTTGGGACTATATTTGACTACTGGCTTGGTCATTGTATAGATGGGTTTTCAATCTGTTTGAAATTGTATTTGTTAACCATCATGCAACATTTCTAAAGTGGTCTTGAGTCTAGATGGTAAGTATTTTGTTTTCATTGCTGATTTGTTAATTTAAAATTTGACTGTCAAAGCCCCTATAGGCTTAACTTGAATACTTACTTGGTCCCCAGTTGGTAGAACTGTTTACGAAAGGTAGAGATGTGCAGCCATTTTGGAGGAGGTATGTCACTGCTGGCAGGCTTTGAGGTTTCAAAAGATTCCTCATTTCAAGTTAGCTCTCTGCCTCCTGTTTTCCTGTTTGTGCATCAGGGATGTGAGTTCTTATTTGCTGCCCCAAGGCTATGTCTGACTTCCTGCTGCTTTAATCCCTTCATGCTGATGATAATCTCCTATCTTTCTGGGGCTCTAAGTCCCAAATAAGTCTGTCCCTCTATAATTTGCCATTATGTCTTATCACAAAAGAAATGAAACTAATATATTTAATAAAAC
The DNA here is from genome assembly GCA_033318265.1 of Phyllotis vaccarum. Classification (NCBI taxonomy): domain Eukaryota; kingdom Metazoa; phylum Chordata; class Mammalia; order Rodentia; family Cricetidae; genus Phyllotis; species Phyllotis vaccarum. Next base: position 139,510,333 of record JARWLC010000001.1, on the reverse strand, counting down.
TAAGTATGCTTATAAATAACCTGTTTTTGAATCTATCTTCAGAACAAAGAATTGTATTTTAAACTCCTTTTGGAGAATAAAACTTTTTACAATATTGGCTTCTGATATGTAAAAGTGATAATGATAGTATAATAGGATCTATTAGTAAGACTCTGTTCAAGTTTGATACTCTAGAAAAGAGAAAGATAGTAATCATTAGATAGCTTCTATTGTCCAAGTGTTAAGACACAATCCATGAAGAAGCCAAGGGCCTCTACAAATCAGAGATATCTTAAAGTAACAGATAAATCTATATTCTGAGTATTAACTCTTAAATCAAAATCTCTACTTAATGAATCAATGATATGTGGGAAATAGAAATTGAACTAATGCACCCTCTAAGTTTAAGAAAGTTAAAGTCTATTTATTGGTATTAAGGCTTTCTTGGATCCCAAGACTTTAATGGGGGTGATTTTATGCCACCACTACTAAACTTTGGGTTCAAATGAAGCTTATATTTCTGTCTCTCTCTTAGGATTCTGCCTCTGTCAGATCTACATACAAAGCTAGGTTTAAAGGGGATAACAACCACCTATATCAGAGATTAATGATTAGAGTTGTCCTAATTGAGATAAAGATATCAGAAACTCAGCAGCATCAATAAGATTAAATGAAAAAAAAAAAAAAAAAAAAAAAAAAAAAAAAAAAAAAAAAAAAAAAAAAAACCTCAGCTGAAATTAAAAGAGCTCACAAGTGGGAATGATCTATGCCCATAGCCATAAAAATTATTTGGAAGTGAAATTTTCTCAGCAATAGCTTCAAATATTAAAGAAAAAATGGTGACATATAACAGTGATAAACTGTATAGCCCCAAGTACTCAAAATACTCCTAAATTCTTGGAGCTTAGGTGTATTTCAAATAGCTTAACATAAATAACTTTACGCTTGTGGTGTTTAAAATCTCTGAAATGGTTCAGCTTTTCAATATTTTATTTGTAACCAGAGAGATAGTTCATTAACAAGCCTGCTTTCTACTTCTCTTGCAGTATTTAAAAGTTTTTCGTGTAACATATTTTGATGAAATTTTCCCAAACTACTCATAAATGCTGCCACATAACTTTATGCTCTTTATTTTTCTTTATAAAAAAGAAAAACACAAAAGTTTAAATAAAAACAAACAAGCAAAAACCAAGACAAAAATGCCCAGACAAAACAAAATAAAGCAAAATGACCATCAAACAAGCAAAAATTCAAGGAGTAGAGTTTGAATTGGCTAATTACTCTTGGGAATGGAGTGTTCTTAATATATACTGTAACATTCAATTGGGATAAAAAAGATTTTTTCCCTTTTCCAGCAGGAATCACAAATTGCTTTTTGGTTAAGGATAGGATTTTATACATGTAATCCTCTTAGGTCCGGGCCCTGTCTGGCTTGAACCTGTAAAGGCTTGGTGTTTGCTGTCACAAACTTCATGAGTTCCAGCATGTGTCACTTCTATGGTTGTAAAATATGTCATTAAGTCATTTTATTGCTTTGCTTCTTTAGCAGAGTAATAGTAATAGGCCTTTCCTTAGGACCATTATATGTGTAGTCTCAGGTTCTTGAACTTAGCAGTTTTGGGTATGGCGAAAATGCTTGTTGCGTTTGCAGAGAACCATGGTTCTATTACAGCATACACCAGGAAATTATTAATGACCTGTAACTCCAGCTTCAGATGATCCAATGCCCCTTTCTAGCCTCTGAAGGTACACTACATACACAGTTGCAGTACAATAATAGTAATAATAATAAACTTAAATCTTAATTAAACCAGGAAAAGTCCAATATTTTCATTAATTGAAGTATACATTTATATTAGCAAAGTCAAAACAATTAAAATTAGCAAGAAAAAATATTAATAAAATTTATTTTTATTTTTCTTTACCTCATTTGTATTGCTGAGAAATTTTAAGAAATAATTTAGTAGGACAAACAAACAAACAAAGTAATTCTCATAAATAGATAAATGGAAGTAACTAACTTGACTCATTGGAGGGAAATCTTAAAGAAAATGAGACGAATTGCTTTTATAATCGTTTGGGAAAAGATTTTCTTTTCTAGATTATCAGTCTAAAGATTTCTGTAAACTCTGACAATTAGACCCTATAGAACTAGAATTATTTTGTCTTTCAAGTAGTTATGCCTTGATAAGGGTCAGAGACCATCTATAGTTAGGCTAGGCTAGAGTAATCGAGTACATGTAGGAAAAGTCATGGCTTCCTGTCAAGCACACTAAATGAAGAGCTTATTCTTGACTAGATGCCGAGGATGCAGAAATTGACTGAAAGTTACCAACTGTAATTCTGGAACTATGAATGGTTCCTTAAATATTACTTTTCTTTTGAAAAGATGTTGAATATCAAATCAGACAGGAGAGGGGTTATAGATAGAAAAATATTGACATTAATATTTTAGCAGTTCATTAAAATTGGATCATAGGGCCATTCAGTTTGTCTAGATCAAGTGCCATGGGCAGATGGTGTTCATCATTTACTCAACTAATAAAATGGGTAATTTTCTGTAAGAGTGGAGACACTGATCATTGTATGGAAAAGGTAAGAAAGATACAGCTTCGGTAGATTTATAAAACTGTGTCATTCATGAACAAAGCTAAAAATTCATTTTTTATAAATGGGTCTTGGCCTATCAATTGTGTACAGGATTTAATTTTCGAAACTTACTACTGTTATAGAACTACTATATAATGCTAACATGATATTGACACTACAGTTTTTTAGGAATTTTAACAATGTGTGATTTATACCAAAATATGAGTAAACGCTTGGCTGCCTTTGGCTTTGTCCTTCCTTTATTCCTTCTTTCCTTCCTCCCTCCCTCCCTCCTTCCCTCCTTCCTTCCTTCCTCCTTCCTTCCTTCATTTCTTTCTGTCTTTCTTTTTTATTCTCTTTTCTGCCTCTTGTTCTTCCTTCACCTCTTATATACTTATTTATTAGTAGAAAAGATTAATTATTTTGTTATGAAAGCTTTATATCACTGGACTATATATACCTATCCCCCAGCTCCATGTTTATATTGAGAAACATTCTCACTAACTTGCCAAGGCGGGCTTCAACACACCGTGTATTCTAGGCAGGCCTTAAAATTTTGGCTTTCCTGCCTCAGTTTCCCATTTATCTATAAAAACAGGCTATCTCTATCTGCCTTGGCTACGTAGATACTTTGATTTACAACATTACGCTTAACAGAAAATACAGAAATCCTTGTATATTTATGGTTTGCACTGCTGTGAATTCAAAGCGTCAAAAATAAGGAGTTTTTAGTAAGGAAAATGACAGCTTCAGTGAATGTATGAGTATTAGTATTGGCTTTCATGTCTGTATGTGCACCACATCTGAGACGGTTGACCTCAGAGGCCATAACAGGGCATTGGACTGTCTGAAACTGGAGTTACAGGGGATGATAGCCACCAAGTAGATGTTGGGAAACACAGATGCTCTTCAAGAGAGTGAAGTGATTTAATCTCTAAGCTGTCTTTATAATCACAAGATTTTTTTTTTCTTGTTGCTATATTCCCCGTATACGATAGAATAACAAGTTGTCTGGCATTTATGTTCTCTTCAATACTATAAGAAGGTTGGAAACTTAAGGCATGAGAGAAATACGCTTGTTACATGAAAACACTCCTTTTTTACAATCACCACATTTATAAACGGATAGGAGATTGTGTTCCTCGGAGAGCCCAGGTAGCACTAGAGCTATCCTCCTATCATACCCTGGAATGACCTACTAAGAGGGTATATTCTATTTACATTATTAGTCAGTTTTCATGAGATATACTAAAAATTTCCTTGACTTTATCTTTGAAATATCATTCTTTTATATTTGATGATACCACTGTGATAAATAGCATTCCTAGTACTTTGTTTTTATATTGTATATGGAATAAACCTGAAATCATTAATTTTTTCCCAGGGTGTTAAACTTAACTTCTTGACTTATTATAATAAAAACCCCTTTCAGCAACATAAAGGGTACCAAATATCAGAAATTTCATTTAATCTTTTAATACTGAGAAGGACTTTATTATCCCCCTGCAAACAATGCACATGCCTATTGGTTTGTACAACTTAATTTCCTTAACCTTAGAACTTTCTCTAATAAGAAGTGAATTCTTATTACATAGTAATTAATTATTATTAGATTTTTATGGATCTACTATAAATTAGTTAGTATTCCCTCAGCATTTGTTTGGATAGAAATGTGTGCAATGTATGGTTTGTCAGTTCTCTCTCCCCTCTTTCTCTCCCTCCCCCATGTGTGTGTGTATGTGTGTATGTATTGTGCCTTCATGTCCATATATCAAAATAAAAGTAGAAATTCAAATCAATAATAAAATATTTATCTTTCAAAGCATGTCACACTGTTTTAACTACAGCTGGCCCACCACTGGAAAGGGGTTAAATGTTTTTTGACATTGTTCTCTCAGAGCTAAAATTAAATAAATCACCGGGGAGCTGAACAGTTAATAAACAGAATGAACACAGTAAAGGAAAATAGTAGCATTTTAAAAAATAATGGAATAGGAAACAGCCTTTGACCCTGAAATAATGGTTTATATATCAAACACATCAATGTTAAAATTATTATGGAGTGACAGAAATAAACTTAAGGTTTAGTAATAAGTTGATATGCTAGAAAACAGAGGCAGGATCAATGGCTGTCTTCATTTATTAACTTAAAACTTAAAAAGTTTTTCTGTTTGTTTTAATATACCCACCACTGTTCCCCTCCATGCCCTCTTCCCAGTTGTTCCCCAGCTCCCTCCCTCTACTTCATCCCCCCATCCACTCCTCAGAGTGGGCAAGGACCCCATGGTGAGTCAATGCAGTCTGACATATCCAGTTGGGGTAGAATCAAGCCCCTGCTCCCACCCCCAAGAGTCAAGGTTTAGTAAAATGTTCCTCTGTAAGGAATAGACTCTAAAAACCCAGTTCATACACTAGTAATAAACTCTGGACCCACCAGAGGCCACAAACTTCCCATTCAAATGTCAGCCACATTCAGAGGGCCTGGTTCATCTCATACAGGTTTTCTAGCAGTCAATTAAAAAGTTAGTGAGCTCCCAATAGCTCAGGTTAGCGTTTCTGTGGATTTTCTCATCATGATCTCGATCCCTTTACTCATATAATCTTCCTCCCTCTTTTTGACTGGCCTGGAGCTTGACCCAATGCTTAGCTATGGATCTCTGCATCTGATTCCATCAGTTGCTGAATGAAGATTCTATAATGACAATTAGAGTGGGCATCAATTTGATTACAAAGAAAAGTCAGTGTAGGCATCCTCTCCACGATTGCTTGGAGTCTTAGCTGGGGTCACTTTTTGGGTTCTAGGATATTTTCCTAGCACCAGATTTCTCTCTAACCCCACAATGGCTCCCCATATCAAGATCTCTGTGTCATTGTTCTCCTTCTCTGTCCCTCCACCATCCCAGTCCCTCATGTTCTCTTTCCACCCATCCAACATGACCCTAATTTACTCAGGAGATCTTATCTATGACCCATACACAGGGGATCCATGGATGTCTCTCTTAGGTTCCTCCTTGTTACTTAACTGCTCAAGGGTTCAGCAGTTGTGGACTGTAGCCTGGTTATTCATTGCTTTACATTTAAAATTTACTTATGAGTGAGGACATACCATGTTTGTTTTTCTAGTTCTATATTACTTCACTCAGGATGATTTTTTTTCTTAGTTCCATATATTTACCTCCAAATTTCTGGGTGTCGTTTTTTTCAACTGCTAAGTAATACTCTATTGTGTAAATGAAACACATTTTTTTTAAAGATCTACTCTTCAGCTAAGGGGCATCTAGACTGTTTCCAGGCTCTGGCTATTACACAAAATGCTGCTAAGAACATAGTTGAGCAAATGTCCTTGGGGTAAGAGTGTGCATCCTTTAGGTATGCCCAAAAGTGGTATTGCTGGATTGGTAAATAGATTTATTCCTAGTGTTGTGAGGAATCACCATACTGATTTTCACAGTGCTTGTATAAGTTTACATGCCCACCAACAATAGATGAGTGTTCCCCTTACTCTACATTCATTCCCTCCAGCACAAGATGTCATCAGTGTTTTTGATCTTAGCCATTTTGACAGGTGTAAGATGGTATCAGTGTTGTTTCAAATTGCATTTCGCTAATGGCTAAGGATGTTCAGCAAGACTTTAAGTTTCTTTTGGCCATTTCAGAGTCTTCTGTTGAAAATTCTCTATTTAGCTCAGTATTTCATTTTTAATAGGATTATTTGGTATTTTATCTCTAGTTTCTTGAGTTATTTATATATTTCAGAGATCAGCCCTCTGTCAGATGTAGGGTCAGTGAAGATCTTTTCCCATTCTGTAGCTTGCCATATTGTCTTATTGACCATGTCCTTTGCCTTACAGAAGCTTCTCAGTTTCAGGAGGCCCAATTTATTAATTGTTTCTCTCAGTGTCTATGCTACTACTATTTTATTTAGGAGTGGTCTCCTGTAGCAACTATTTATCACTTTTTTTTTTTCTATCAGGTTCATTATAACTGGGTTTATGTTGAGGTCTTTGATCCACTTATATTTGAGTTTTGTGCAGGGTGATAGATATGGATCAATTTGCATTCTTCTAAATGCCATCATTCAGTTATTTCAACATCATTTGCTGAAGATGCTTTCTTTATTCTATTGTAGAGTCTTTGTTTCTTTGTCAGAAATCAGGTGTTCATAGGTGTATAGATTAATGACAGGTTCTTCAGTTAGGTTTCAATGATCCATGTCTGTTTTTATGCCAGTACAAAGCTGTTTTTTATTACTGTTGCTCTGCAGTAGAGCTTGAAGTCAGGGATAGTGATGCATCCAGAAGTTTTTTTTATTGAACAGGACTGTTTTGAAATCATGGTTTTCTTTTCTTTTCTTTTCTTTTTTTTTCTAATATGAAGTTGAGTACTGTTCTTTTGGTGTCTGTAAAGAATAGTGCTGGGATTTTGATTAGGGATTGCATTGAATTTGTACATTGCTTTTGGTAGGTTTGTCATTTTTCTATGTTGGTCTAAACTATACAAGAGCATGGGGATCTTTCCATTTTCTGATATCTTCTTCAACTTTTTCTTCAATGATTTAACATTCATAGCAGACAAGCCTTTCAATTATTTGGTTAGAGTTACTCTCATGATATTTGATATTGTTTGCAATAATTGTAAATGATGATGTTTCCCTGATTTCCTTTTTAATCTCTTTTATCATTTGTTTATAGGAGGGCTATTGATATTTTTTAGTTAATTTTGTATCATGCCATATTGCTGAAGGTGTTTATCAGCAGTAGGAATTCCCTGGTACAATTTGGGGGTCACCTTTGTATTCTATCATATAATTTGCAAATAACAAAAGTTTGACTTCTTCCATTCCAACTTGTGTTGGATTTTGTCAAAGAATTTTCAGCATCTAATGAGATAATCATATATTTTTTATTTTTTATTCTTCAAGTTGTTTATATGGTGAATGACATTGACAGATTATTGTAAGGTGAACCATCCCTCCATTTGTGGAACGAAGCCTACTTGACCACGGTGGATAACTATTGTAGAAATATTTACTTATAACATATTGTATAAAGAATTGATATTTATTGAGGGATATATAAACATTCTTTAAGACAATTTTTTTGGAGAGTGGAGCTGTCTCACACTTGCTTGTTAATCTGCTCTCTAAGAATGCAGGAACAAAACAGATTGAAGGTCGGTGTTCTCTGGGTCTCAATCACAAAATATTTTAAACAGAGTTAGAAGCATGTCCAAACTATGTCAATTATAAACTTAAAATTGTATTAACGTACAAATTACCTTTGACATATAAAACAATTTTAGATTTAAATTTCTATCAGTATATAAATTATCTTAATCAGACATATAAAATAATTTCAAATTTGTATAAATAGGTAACCTTTATGATATGTTCTTAGATTGTTTTCCAGTATTTTATTGAGTATTTTTGTATCAATGCTCATGAGGGAGATTGGACTGTAATTCTCTTTCATTGTTGCATCTTTGTTGGAAATACACCTTCTATTTCTATCATGTAGAACAATTTGGGGAGTATTGGTATTAGTTCTTCTTTGTAATTCTGGTAGAATTTTGCTCAAAATCATCTGGCCCTAAGATGTCTTGGTTGGGAGACTTAATGAATGCTCTATTTCTTTAAGGGTTATAGGTTCATTTAAATCACTTATTTAGTCTTAATTTAATTTTGGTAAGGGACACCTATCCAGAAAGCTGTCCATTTCTTTTAGGTTTTCTTATTGTGGGGAGTATGGGTTTTTGAAGTATGACCTAATGATTCTCTGGATTTCCTCAGTGTCTGTTATGTCTTCCTTTTAATTTCTGATATTGTTAACTTGGATATTCTCTCTGTGTCGTTTGGTTAGCTTGGATAAAGGTTTGTCTATCTTGTTAATTTTCTCAAAGAATCAACTATTGGTTTCATTGATTCCTTGTATCGTTCTCTTTGTTTCTATTGTATGAATTTGGCCCTGAGTTTGACTATTTTCTGCCTTCTTCTCCTTCTGGGTGAGTTTACTTATTTTTGTTCTAAAGTTTTCAGGTGTACTATTAAGTCACTTTTGTGAGATTTCTCCATATTCTTTAAGCAGGCATTTAGTGTAAACAATATTTCTTTTAGTACTGCTTCAATTGGGTCCCATAAGTTTAGGTATGTTATAGATTCACTTTCATTGAATTCTAGGAAATCTTTAGTTTCTTTCTATATTTCTTCCTTGACATAGACAGAGGTGTTTCATTTCAGACTGTTCAGTTTCTATGAGTTTGTAAGCTTTCTGTAGTTTGTGTTGTCATTGAACTCTAACTTTAGGCCATGTCAGTCTAATATGATACAAGCAGTTACTCCCAATTTTTATATTTTATTCATTTTTTATTTATGACTGAGTTGGTGGTCAATTTTAGAGAGTGTTCCATAGGGTTCTGAGAAGAAGTTATTTTCCTTTTGTGTCTGGGTGGAAAGTTCTCAGTATATCTATTAAATCCATTTAAGTCATAGCATCTGTTAGATCCCTTATTTTTCTGGTAAATTTCCATCTAGCAGACTTGTCCATTTATGAGAGTGGGGTGCTGAGGTCTCCCACAATAGTGTGTGGGGTTTGATGTGCAATTTAAACTTCAGTAATGCTTCTTTTACATATGTGGGTGTCCTTGTATTTATGACATGTTCAAGATTGAGATTTTACTTTGATGGACTTTTCCTGAGATGAATATGTAGTTACCTTCCAGATCTCTTTGATTTTAGCTTAATGTCTACTTTGTTAGATATTAGGATAGTTACACTAGCTTGCTTCTTAAGTTTATTTCATTGGAAAGTCTTTTCCCAACCCTTTACTGTCTTTGAATTTGAGATGTGTTTCTTGTATGCAGCAGAAAAATGGATCTTGTTTTTATATCCATTTTCTTAGCCTGTAGGGTTTTTTTTTTTTTAAATAGGGGAATTGAGTTCATTGATATTAAGGGGTACTAATGACCAGTGGTTGTTAATTCTTGTTATCTTTTGGTGTGTGTGTATTTCCTTTCATTGAGATATTTTTTTTCTGTAGGTTTATCTACTGCTTGTGTTTTTGTGGGGCAAATAACTACCTTAGGTTGGACTTTTCCTTCTAGTGCTTTCTGTAAGGCTTGATTTGAAGATAGGTGTTATTTAAATCTGGTTTTGTCATGGAATGTCTTGTTTACTTCATCTACGGTGATTAACAGTCTTTCTAGGTAGCCTGGGCTGGCATCGCTGGTATTTTAGTCTCTGCATAACTTCTTTCCAGGACCTTCTGCATAAGTTCTTTCCAGGACCTTCCTATTGGGAAGTTAGGTATTATGCTGATGGGTCTACCTTTATAAGTTACTTAGCCATTTTCTTTGCAGCTTTTAGTATTCTTTCTTTATTCTGTATGTTTAGTGTTTTGATTAATATGTGGCAAGCAGATGTTTTTGAGGGGTCTAGTCTATTTGGTGTTCTGTAAGCTTGTATTATCATAGGCATTTCCTTCCTTAGGTTGGGAAAGTGTTATTATAAGTTTTTTTGAATATATTTTCTGTGCCTTTGAACCTGACTTCTTCTCCTCCTCCTCCTTCTATTCCTATTATTCTTGGTTTGGTCTTTTCATGGTGTTCCAGATTTCCTGAATATTTTTGTTAGTACATTTTTGTCTTATTGTTTTCTTTTATTGACATATCTATTTCTTCTATTGTATCTTCCATGCCATAAATTCTCTCTTTCACTTCATGCATTCTGTTCATTATGCTTGGATCTGTGATTTCTGTTCATTTATTCCGATTTTCATTTTCAGAATCATTTCATCTGTTTGTTTGCTTTTTTTTATTGGTTTACTTTAAGGAAGTTATTGGTTTCTTCCTTTTTTTGTTTGTTTGTTTGTTTGTCCTTTCCAATATTTCTTTAAGGGAGTTTTCATTTCCTCCTTAAATACTTGTATCATCTCCATAACATTATTTTTTAAGGTCATTGTCTTCTGCTTCTATATTAGAATGTAGAACTGCTAGGTTCTGGTGATGCCATATTGTTCTTTATATTGTTGGATATATTTTTGCACTAGTGTCTATTCCTCCAATCAGTGCAGGTGTTGTTTGTGTTTTAAGAAACAGTTCTTGATCTGATAGATGCTCTTGGTGCAATTGGAGTTCTGGTGAATTTGGAGCCAGTGGAGTCTGTTTCTCAGGGAGCACTTTAGGTCTCTGGGGAATAGATGGGTTTGTGGGATTGAGTGGGGCTTATAGGTCTAATGAAGCATGGTGGTGAGCAGGGTTGCCAGCAGGGGTCCTGCATGTTTGCCTGCAGCTAGAGCTGCAATGTGACTGGGGCATGGGTTGTGACCCATTGCCCAGACCTGGAGACAGACTGGCCTGACTGGCAGCTGCGAGGAGGGTGAGGTATCTTATTAAGAATCTGTGTCTCAGGAAGCCGTCGAAATTGGGGGATATGTGGATGTAGGAAATCAAGTGGGCCTTACAAACTACAGGGCCCAAAAGAGGCTTATTTCCTGTGGTCCTGCTTTCTTGCCAGCTGCTTCAGCTTTGATATGTTTGGGTGCATGGGTTGTGCCCCATTGTCCAAACCTGAAGGCTGGCCAGATTGGCTGATTGTGAAGAGAGTAACCTCTTGTGATGGAGCTCTCCCAATGGCTATATTCTAAGTCGTAAAATATATAAAATATAAATGTGAGAGTAAAAATGTCTGCAAGGAAATTCAACGTTGACATTTAAATTTATTACCAATGGTAATGACTGAAATGCAAAGATCAATGAATTTTAATTTAATTAGAAAAGATCTTAAAACATGACAAAAAGCAGAGCTAAGCTACAAACCAAAAACTGAGACTTATTCATAATTAAGAGATATATTTATTGAGCCAAACTATCTGGAAAATAAAATGATGATGATAGGGAGTTTAAAGTAATAAGTAAATGTCCTAAAATCAGCTTGCACTTTGAGTCCTAGGAGCTTTTCTTTAGAATATGATTACATGTTTGCACAAAAATTATGTTTAAGATGTTTCTTTCACTGTAAATAGACACTTAAATACTCGAAGTTAATGGTATCATTAAAAGCAGCAATGTATTCAATCAAAGCTACTGCTATAAAAGCCCCCCAAATATATAGTGATTCTAGAAATTTGTTTTCATTACGATAATATAACAAAATTGTAGCTCTAAAAGCAAACATGAATCACGAAGCCAATAATGGAAAATATTTCAGTTTTACGTGTTATTCATCACAAAATTAAATGACCTAAGGCCTACTATATGTATCTTGATATTGAAACTATGTGTATTATCATTTTCCTGTTGTGAATTAAGAATTTTACTCAGCTAGTAAATAATTGGCATATTTCCCTAAAGCTGGTTTTCAAACTTTTGTCAGATGTAGGGTTGGTGAAGATCTTTTCCCTTTCTGTAGACTGTCATTTTGTCTTATTGACTGTGTTCTTTGCCTTACAGAAGCTTCTCAGTTTCAAGAGGTCCCATTTATTAATTGTTGCTCTCGGTGTCTATGCTACTAGTGTTTTTACTTAGTAGTTTCCTGTGCCAACTATTTCCTACTTTTTTTTTTTTCTATCAGGTTCATTATAACTGGGTTTACGTTGAGGTCTTTGAGCCACTCAGATTTGAGTTTTGTCAGGGTGATAGATATGGATCTATTTGCATTCTTCTACATACTACCATCCAGTTATGGCAACACCATTTGTTGAAGATACTATCTTTTTTTCCATTGAATATTTTTGGCCTCTTTGTCAAAAATTAGGTGTTCACAGCTATGTTAAGGTCAGGGTCTTTGATTCAATTCCATTGATCCACAAGTCTGTTTTTATGGCAGTTCCAGGCTGTTTTTATTACTGTAGCTCTATAGTATAGTTTGAAGTCAGGGATGGTGATTCCTCCTGAAGTTCTTTTATTGAGCAGGATTATTTTGGCAATCCTGGGTTTCCCGTTATTCCATATGAAGCTGAGTATTGTTCTTTCAAGGTCTGTAAAAAATTGTGTTGGATTTTGATGGAGATTGCATTGAATCTGTAGGTTGCTTTTGGTAAAATTTCCATTTTTACTATGTTGATCCTACCTATCCAGGAGCATGGGAGGTCTTTCCATTTTCTGTGTCCTCTTCAGTTTCTTTCTTCAGCGACTTAAAATTTTTGTCAAACGGGTCTGCTGCTTCTTTGGTTAGAATTACACCGAGATATTTAGTGCTATTTGCAGCTACTATACAAAATGATGTTTCTCTTATTTCCTTTTCAGTCCTTTTATCCTTTATCCTTGGTGTAAAGGAGAGCTATTGGTGTTTTGGGTTTTTTTGTTTTGTTTTTGTTTTTTTGTTGTTGTTGTTTTTTTTTTTTTTTTTTTTTTTTTTTTTTTTTTTTTTTTTTTTTTTTTTTTTTCTGGTTAATCTGGTGCCCTGCTACATTGCTGAAGGTATTTAAGAGCTGTAGGAATTCCCTGGTAGAATTGGAAAGGTGATGTGATTCAGAACTCTCCATCCAGAAAGTTTAGGAGGAAGGAAAATTTTTGTGTCTTCCCTGCTATGTGCTCATCATCTCAACTCTCACAGTAATGGTAAATACATCTACTATCACTACAGTAAGATAGAAATAGCATTTGAGCTGCTATTTCTTTCCCAAGTCTTTGACTAGGCAAGGGCAGTAGTAGATGGTACACGTTTCCAAGACGCTCAGAGTTTTCTGCTTACAGTACAACAGTTAATGGTAGGAATTTAACACAGACATGACTCAGTTGGAGCCTACAGAAATGCAACAGGTCTCTCGGGAAGTATTTTTCACTGTGAGAATTAAATTAGTAGAATGACCATAACTGTTCCTAATGCTCTGAAAAATTACCAGAAAACATGTTCCTATTTGAAAAGTTTTATTTCACGAGTAAGACAGAGAAACTAAAAAGCTAATGCCATTTCCTCTCTTTCAACAGCAATGTTGGGTAAATAGACATGTAATAACTTTTTGAAATTACAAATTTTTATTTTAATTACTTATATTATTTCATATCATTACCAAAAATACATTTCACTGAAATGAACATTATTAAAACAATTTTCTCTCTGTGTGTATGAGTGTGTGTGTGTGTGTGTGTGTGTGTGTGTGTGTGTGTGTTGGTCCTATAAATACCCATTTGCTTCTCTCCTCCTCCCAGACTCTCACTGATTACCTTCTATTTATGTCACCCTCCCCCCAGCGTTTAACTTGGGTTATAGTATAATGTATGAGTAGGAGACTATTTACCAGACTATGAGTAACTTAGCAGGCTATCCTGCTATCCCACTAAAAAGAAATATTGTCCCTCTAGTGGAGACCACTAACTGCAATAGCTCCTCAGAGCCAGATGGGTCTATTGTTCTTGAGCTCTTCCTCGGTCCATGCTGGAATGTTGGAGAGCCAAGACCTGTGCAGCTCTCATGCAGGTATCCACAGCTACTGTGTAACAATATGGTTTCTTGGGTCCCGGGCAGCCAGAGGTCCAGACCCACAGACCTGCAGCCCCAGACCCCTTAGCCGCCAGTTGCTGCTCAGGCCCCCCAAATGATTCAGACACTTATATTAACTTCATGTTGTTTGGCCTATGGCTCAGGCACATTGCTAGCTTGCTCTTACATCTTAACTCAACCCATTCTTATTAATATATTGCCACATGGCCCAAGGCTCACCTGAGTTCCTTACATGCTTCTTCTAGGGCAGCTGGCTCACTCTGTCTCTGACTCGCCCTGCTTCTTCTACCTCTGTTGTGATTTCTCCTCCTACTTTTTCTATAGTGCCTGTCATGGGCCAAAAAAGCTCCTTTATTTAAAGATTGATATTCACAGCATACAGAAAGACATTCCCATATCACTGCTGTGCATTCATGATTAATAGCCAAGTCAATGCACAGAATATGTCCATACTAGTTTTCCCAGTCCTCAGAATCTGAAAGTCTTTCTACCCCATCTTTCATCATGATCCCCAGTCTCCAGTCTTGGGGATTGTGATAGAGATTTCCCATTTAAAATGTGCAGTTAACAGTCATTTTGACCAGTGCTGAGTCTGTGCTAATGTCCATCCACTACAAATCATGCATATATATATATATATAAAATCTCCAAAGGCTAAGATCAGCATTAGTCCATGTGTACAGAAATAAAGACAATCTGATTATGTGTTTTTTTCAGTACATCTTTTCATAAAAGTTCATGACTTCCCCAGCCATTGGTTTCTAATTAGATGTACAGTATCAGATATCAATTTCCTCCCAAGGACACATCACTAATTTGTTGGTGTTTTTTTTTGTTTTGTTTTGTTTTGTTTTGTTTTTCCATGAGTGCATCAGAGTTCATCTGGCGGGTAGATATTCTGCCTAAGCCTAAGTTAAAGGAAACTTTAACTATAAAATGACAGCTGTAAACATTTGTCTGTGGAAATCTCACATATTTCGATTTCAATTATCTATCTTTTGTTGCTAAACAGACACAAAGTATTGTGTAAAATCAAATTTTCTATTTTAACATCCTGCAATAAAATCAACTTGTAAACATGATGATTATTTTAAAGCTATATTTAATAACTGGTTGCTTCATGGATTCAATGTCTTATCATTCCCAATTCCAAGTTGGCCGAAAGAGGATTTTTGAAAAAAATAAATGCAGCCTTCCATTGCCTCTCATCAAATACATTTTGATCAATGGGGGAAAACTGGTGAATTTTGTTTGTTTCTATGTAACAGTTAATTCTATTATGCTTGGGCTACAGAACATCAACATTGAGCCAATACAATGCAGTGCAATGTTTCATGGGTGAAGGAAATTGTAGAAATCATGCAATTTCTATTGTATTTTTATTTTTTGACGACAATGTTCTTCTATAGCCCTAGATATTCTGAAACTATCTATATTGACCAGGCTGGCCTCGAACTCACAGAGATCGCTGCCTCTGTCTCTGCCTCCTGAATGCTGGGATCAAAGGTGTGCACCACTACCATACCACATGTTCTTTTCTTAATTAAATAAAAGTGCAATAAATGTTTTCTATGAATGTTTAAAAACAAAAGGAAATACTTTAAAATTCTGCTAAGCTACCAAAAAATATGGCTAGGTTCACCAATGAAAAAAAGGTCACACTGCCAGACCTCTACTATTTAAATTAAAAATACCTTCCACATTTTGTGTCAACCTGTTCAGCTCATTCAAATGCCATTTGTAATAGATTATTTAAAATTGACAGCAAAACCATCAAAATGTCACTGACATTATAGGATTAAATGTCACTTAGATGAATCATACATTGACACTATTAACCAATAACATACAAGGCAGCTCCGTACTGTACTTCAGCCACCCCCTAAAATAAATTAATAGAAAGCAATACAGAAGTTCTTATAAAGAGATGCATTGTCTCTTCTTTTAAAGTCATTATTCATATTCAGGCATTTAAAGAGTTGCCTTAAAACCTTCCAGTCAAATGCTTTGTGCAGCATTCTCGATGTAAGACTCCAGCTAATGGATCAAGCAGGCGGTAGAAGACAGAACTTTCAGCTGTCATGCTGAAGAGTGCTTTAAAGAAGATTGTCATTTGAGACGGTTGTCAGCAGTGAAGGGTTCCAAATGCAGCTGAACCAAGAATTCTGACTGTGGTATGTTGAAAAGTGCTTTGATCTAGGAATTTTGTGTTGCTTTTCTGTTTGCTTAAGCATGCATAGAAAGCCAATTAAAAATAGCAGATACTGATTTTCAAAATTGAGTATGGAGATATTTTAAATTTTTATGGTGCTTGAAATATGTCTGTTAAAATAAAATAGTGCAATCAAATGTGTATTTGATAACCACCAGTGTTTATCTTGCATGCAAAACAGCTACCACCTCTGTGAACCTGTGTCTGTGCTTAAATGTACTACTAGTTAGTGATTTTAATGAAAAGGATGTTCAGAAATTCTACCTGACATAGTCCTAGATTTAGTATCATGCAAAGCAGAGTATTTTTAAAGATAAATATTGTTTTGTAATTCTTAAGGCATAGTTTCATACATGATTTTTTTGATGATATTAAAATAGAAAGTCTGAGGAGAATTCCTTTAAGGATGGAAACTGAGTATTAAACCTTAAACTACACGTATGACCTGACTATTAATTTCACAAGTAAGCTTATAAATGACATGTTTTTGATCTGCTATCTTTATTTTCTATGCTTTTAAAAGTGATTTTTAAAGTACTCACCATTTTCCCAACCTTTGTTTTCATTTCTTTCTTTAAAAATATGAAATAATTCCATTTGGAAATCAGAAAGTCAATGTCTCTATCTGTATTCAGAGTTGAATTATTTAAAATTGGTAGTTACTGATTAAAAAAGAAAGTGGATTTTTTTTTTTTTTTTTTTTTTTTTTTTTTTAAGGAAAACAGTGTTTAAAAGATTCCTTCTGTGGTATTTACCATAATAATCAGTGACCAGGAAAGAGATATGCAAATTTATTCTCTGTAAACTAATTCTTCAAAGGGAATATTCAGAATTCACAAGTTAAGTGGATTTACTACATTAAGAACACAGCAGAAAACCAGTCTGTGCTCCTTCACATCAGGCTGAAAACATTTGGCTTTGGTTTTTCATCAGATAAAACAGAAACACTTTTATATTGAATAAATAAAAATAAAAGGAAAAGAGTAAGATATTTTAATATAGCATTTAATCTAATGTCTGTTACATTGTGCAAATTCAAAACATATTTTGCTTCTGTCTTGTCCATATTTTTAATTTCTATTTAGGGGCTATTTATACTTGTTTAGTAATATTATTCTTTTGTGGATATGTTTTATTATGTGTGTTTAGAGAATGCAAGTCACACCCTATAAAAGTAATAATTAACTTGCTGTCTTCTATGTGTATATATATAATCCTATACTATAGAAATGCTCAGTGAGATACACACATCTTAAAGAACATTGGAAGTGTAGAAATACACTTTATTTTTATCTATAAAATAAATTTAAAATCTTTAAATGCACTTGTTTATCATTAAACAAAGTAAATAATTATTACAAGAAGAACATATATTAAAGACAGCAGGTCTAATAAATCATTTAGATCAATTCATTGCATTGCTTGGATCATCCTGAAAAAATTAAGAAATGCAGATTTTTAACTCTCATTCCTCATTTTAACTAATCTAATATCAGCCACAAGTAGAAGAAATAACTTCATATATGAGAATATTTTCAAAGAAAAAAAATGTAAGTTACATAATGAAGTTGATATGCATAAAAAATTTTCACTTTCCTAAAAACAGAAATATCACTAATTTAAGATTCAAATATAATTTTTTTTTCCTTTGGCATTTCTTCTGAAAAAAAGGAAGAAGAAGTGAGATTACATTCGATGATATTTCAGACTTGCTTCTCACATTCTAAGAAATTGGAACTACAAGAAGCTTTAAAATATTCATGATTTTCTTTTCTAAATAGATACCTTGTAGCACAGGATGGCAAACTCGTGAACATCAAAGTTACCTGTAGGAATTGTTTAAAAAATAATATAAAATGACAGCTTCATATAACATTAGGTTCCATGGAGGCCCCAAAATTTTCAGCTTTAACAGGTGCCTAGGTGATGTTGAAACTGTTGCTTTGAAAGCCAAATACTTAAAAGCCATTACTGTTCATCTACCCTTAGCAGCTCTGGCCCACTATATGCCAAACTGTACCTGGCAGTCCATTGATAAAAAGAACATAAAGTGTCCATTCACTTGCAAAGCTTTAAGCCTGATGAAAGATTAAGAAAATAAACAATCAAGCCTCTGCATAAGCATTACAGCATTGTCAAGTCTGAGCAGATATATAGAAAGGCCTCCACCCTGCTGAAGAGGCTTGTCAAAAGGTGAATGTTAAGACAGGAAGGTGAGAGATCAGCACAGGGGAGAAATGTAATGACTGGCCTCAAAGCAGAAGAGCCTCGATGAGGCCATGTATGTCCTCTGTGTTGGCCTAAGAGAACACAGAGAATGAGCATGGATAGTCAAAGACTAGAGCAGAGGAAGCACTCGGGTGCAATGCTTCGACGGTTTGTAGCAGGACTGAGATGTTCTTCTGAGTCTAACATGTGAAGAGGTATGTGTTCCTAAGGTGACTCTGCAGAAGTCCAGGTGAAAGATGGGAGTGTCTGACCAAAAACAGATGCATGAGGTGAACATAGCATTTGTAACATTAAAAGTTAGACACTGCTCAGACACATGAACATAGAGGTAACAATTCAAAATAGCATTATGCTGATTACTTTATGATACAGAAATGAGAAGTGAAAAGAGTTTAGAAATCAAAATTAAGATCATTTGTGAGAGAGATTAGCAATAGTGGTGGGAATATGGGGAATTTCCTTTTTTATAGCAGTAAGAAAAGCATATAAAAAACTAAATTTTGAAATTTATAAATCTAAATATTTCATAGACTTTGAGGTAAAAATCTCACATTATTAGGTGGATTGTGTGTGTGTGTGTGTGTGTGTGTGTGTGTGTGTGTGTGTGTGTGTGTGCATGGTAGGAATGAATAGGGTGTAATGGACATAAATGTATAAAATGGGGTTGATCCTCGAAAGGTTTTAGTTTACTGGAGACAAAAACAAACAAAAATGTGCTGTAAGGAATTGCAATTGAAAGTTAAAGTGAACCGGAACTATGTTTCTATTTTTCCCAAGTCTTTTCAGATGTAAATCGCTCCTATCACATGCCCTGTTTGCAGGCCTTGAGTATTCCCGTTTTTTTACTTGGCCCCCGGGACTTAACACAAGGAGTTTTCTTAGTCTTGGAATGCTCACACATGCTCTGCTCTCCCCGCACTCAAGTCACATGTAACTTTGAACAGGGTTCTCCTTCTCAAGACAGGCATATCATCTCTGCTGTCACAGCACTTGAACGAACTCTTTCTCTCCCTCACAGTGGAACAAATCTCACCAAATTATATGCTCCCCTTTCTTCCTCCTTGACTAAATTATTCTCTTAAAGGAGCGGCACCATGGCATGCTTTTTATTGCAATTACCTGAACACCTTTCACAGACAGCAATAATTCACAACAGGAATTCGGGATGAATTTGTTAAATGAGTGCATTACTCAAAGAAAGGACTTGCGATACATTGTAGCTTAAGGCAATGTAGAGCCACTAGCGTGGGCTTTGAGAGTGTGGTTAAGAAGCTTACTTTTAAAAAATAGACATTGTTTAAATTTAATTTTCTACTCAAAATATATATTAATTAAATGGTTGGAGGAATTAAGAAGAATGTAAAAACAAGTGTATCCATGGCATCACTGTGGAACAGAGCAAAGAATAATTTAGCATAATAATTCTAAATCATTCTTTTGTTAGAAATAATGATAGATTGTATTTGATTATATAAATGTGTACATGTATATCTGTATAAAATGGTTTAGCTACTTAAAAGTGCAATGGGACACAGTTATCATGTCCCTCAAGTGATCTAATGGCACAATAGAGAAAATACAAGTAATACAGAATTGTGGCATTCCCACCTCTGGGAAATGCCATCCTAAGGGCAGTGAGACTTCTTCAAGGGTTCCCGGGACCCTTCACATACAGTTTGATAAAACCACGGCTGAATGATGACATAAATATCGATGCTTCCTCTTGTGTAACTCCAGCATTGTTCCTTAAATGGTACCTTCCTATACTCTGAGCCAGCCAATCATAATTTTCCATCCCTTAGGCCTGAGAAGTGGCCCAAACATTAAAAGCGCACCCTGCTGTTACAGAAAACTACAATTCTTTTCCAAGAATTAGTTGCTCATAGAAACTACTAGGTCTTGGTGTGCTAAAGTGCTGAAGACATTTTGCTCAATGAACACAATAGTCTTTGAAACTAGGAAGATACTACAGATGTTTAGGTTAAATTTGATCCCTTTCTCTTGGAACAGAAATGGTCCTAACATAAATCTGCGATAATTTGTACAGTAAGAGCAGATTTCATAAGCACTGCATGCAGTCTTTGTTACACATTATTTACCGCAACACTGTATATGATATGCATGCAGCTGATTCTATAGTCCCAGAGAGAAAGTAGACAACGGTGGTCTTATAATTGCGATTACTTCTGAGAATTTTTTCTCAAACCTCCCTCTTTTTCCACCCTCCACTCTCCTTTCTGTTGTCCTATCTCTTCCTTCTTTCTTTGATGCTAAGGACTAAATCCGAGGCCTTTCACATGCTATGCACATATTTCACCACTGAAATATATCCCCACGTTTACTCATTATGTTCATTACGCATTCTGGGAAGAGCAAAAACATAGCTGGAAATAATAAAAATTTAGAATGACATTGCTTGAACATAGAAAAAGATTTGATTCTGGAGGAATAGCATACCAGAAGCTATTGAGTTCGAGTGTATTTGTACCAAGTTGAAAATGTATATGTACCTGACCAGAGCAAGATGCATCCCTTGCTGTAGCACATGCAATGAGACATGAACAGGAGTAAAAGACTGAAGTATGAAGAAAATATGGAGCGGTGTAGCAAGTTATGCTTGGGAGCACATTCTGCTTCATACCCACAGTCACAGACCTGTGGCATTCCTCAAAGTTGCAAAGTTAAAGAACTGTGAGCTGCATCCAATTAGATGACCCTGTGCTGCTGAAATCAAAGCATCACTGAAGTCCAACAAAGTCACATTCATATGATTCCATTTCCATAGAGACTGCTTACATAAATGACAAAATAGACTCTGCAGTTTAGATAATGCCTCAGGTTGATTCTTAAGAATACATACTAGTATAGCAGATCTGTTGTTTATAAAACACAGAGTGCCAAGCTGTGGTCTTTTATATATCTGATACTATTAATAGTAAGTAAAGGCTTAAAAACTAAAGCACATTAATTGAGAAATTCCTGTTTGCTAAATCATGTAGTGCTGTACAAGGCATGATTTTTATCACATTTCATGAGTGTAAATCCTCCAATGTTATTTGTTATCCTTAAGAACATGGGTCCTTAAACTAGGACATTGTTTTAAATCCTGACATTACCTATTGTGCTTAGTTATGAAGCTGAATAAATGTCTCTGTGACTTAGAGTATGAGGATCTCAGTTAAGATCTCAGCACTCACATAAAAAGAAGGGCATGGTTCCCATTCTTCCTACAAGATCACCGAAAGTCCTATACTAAGTAATGTGGAGAGTGATAGGGTGCAATACTTACTGTCCTTCCCTGGCCGTGTAAGCCTTGTACTCAGGCTGCCTAGAGCATCTACACTGATGCATATTCCACATATACATTGCCCTTATATACATGCATATACTCACATTAACATGTGAAATAAATAAAATGAAACTGAAACAGAAAAGCATTCACATTATTATAACTAAAAAGTCAATGAGGTTAATATTGACCAAGACTAAAACGGTAGTGCTTAGCAACTGTCCTTCCCACAAATCGTCTGATCATGTAAGTGAGGGAATAAAATCAGGGATGGGGAAAGGAGAGACAGAAGGGAAAAATAGAAGCTGAGAGCTTGTACAGGAAATAAAGGAAAGCAGGCAGACATCCCCTAGAAAAGGGATATGTGTAATATACTCTGAGGTATTTAATCTCTTCTCACTTTTATGTTCCATGCATAAAATTGCATTTACTTCATTTATCTTCTCAGGTAGGATTTTAGGTAAGAAAATAAAGTGGAAGTTCATAAACATGTCACAACTGTAGTCTAATATATATATTCTCTCTGAACTGGGAAGTAAGTGCTATGTTTAATAGGACTTTACCTACCAGAATGGGGACATTAATGACACTTCTCAGGTATTGAATGACAATGGGAATAGAGAATAAAATTAGATACCCCACAAAAGTGCCCTGTCTCAAACCAAAACAGCAGAGGGGGAAGATTGTCTAGACAAAGTCAGATTCTGTTCTTGTTCTGAGGTTATAAATTATAAGCAAAATCAAAGCAACATATGAGAAATAGCAGCTTCAGATTGGGAACAGTGGCACATGCCTGTAACTCAACACTTAAGGCTAAAGCAGGCAGTAGGAGTCTTTCAAGCTTCCTTAGTTAATACTTGGCTTCCAGTAATAAGTTTCTGGCTAGACTAGTCTCATGGTTCGGACCCACTCAGAGACCTGCTGCTGCTTAGCCCCAAATAATCACACAAAGGCTTATATTAATTTCATGCTGATTGACCTATGGCTCAGACATATTGCTAGCAAGCTCTTTCATCATAACTCAACCCATTTCCATTAGTCTATTTAGTCATGCAGCGTGGTATTTTTTCTTAGAGCAACATCCTGCATTCTTTCCTTTACATCTGCTGACATCTCTCTCTGACTCTTCCTCTTCTCAGAGTTTTCTTAGTCTGGTAGCCTCACCAGCACTTCCTGTGTGCCTTCAGCCAACCAGCGTTTTATTAAACCAGTAGGAGGGACAAACATTTATGATGTACCAGAACATAATCCCACAACATTTCCCTCATAATATTTTATATAAACTAGTATTTTTTATTTTAAGTGGTTCTTTGTTCATGCAGAATGTGATAGAGATACTTTTGAGATTGATTTAAATTCTGTAGAACACATGCAGGCTGATCTTTAATTTTGAATTTATCTACATAGATGTAATTGTATATAAGTATTTTATAGGTGCTTACCAGAAAATAATCTACTAAGAAATCACCTGACCTAAGATGCTTTCCTATGAAAAAATGACACATGGAATAGTTAATCATTTGTATCTTTGTCAATGAGTCTATAGCTCAAGTAGAGCACTTCCCTAGGATAACCACAGCTCTAGGTTCAAAACCTGGGTTCTCTCCCTCTCTCGCTCGCTCTCTGTATGTAAAATTTTATAGTGTTTTCTATCTTACTAATTATACAAAATGCATGACTGTAGAAATAAAATAGCTGGATCATGTGGCAATTCTAATGTTAGTTTATGAGGAACATTCACACTGATTCCACAGAGGTTGAACTAATTTATATATCCCCACCAATGGTACATACAGCCTGTTTCCTGTATGCATCTTAACAATTTGTTTTTGTTTGTTTGCTTGTTTGTCTGTTTCTTGTTGATAACCATACTAACATAAACAAGAACGTCAATATATATAGTTTAAGTTTACATTTTCCTTGTGGCTGAGGATATTGAATTTCGTGGATTTATTGTACTTCTTATGAGGAGCATTGTTCAGTTTGTTTATCTGACTGCTGAGTGGATTACTCATACATTTTATACTTAACATTCTGAGTTCTTTATATATTCTGCATATAAAGCCTCTCAGATGGACAGCTCCAAAAGTCTGTCTCTATTTATGTAGCTTCCCTCTTATTTATAGTGATTAGCTTTTTATGTTTAGAACATTTGACATAGCCATCTGACAGCATCTTAAAATTCTGCAAATGGTTTCAGCATATTCAACATCAAAAGAGAATGGTTTCATTAATAAATGGGAATTACTATAAGCAAATGAAGCCCAGATAGCTTCAATGATTCCTCATGTTCCTCTAATAAACTTTTATAGTGCTTAGGTGAGCAGAAAGGAAGACTTTAGTAGGAAAAAAAATCATCAACTAAGCAATTTTTAAATTCTATTTTAAAGACTCATTCCCATTACTGCAAAGGGCTTTAGGAGTTTTCTTGCTTGGTTTTCAAAGTTCCCAGCAATCACTCACAATACTCTTTTACCCATCATGATTGGGTTCTTTATTGCCACACCATGTGGCTTTTTGTAGCAAGAGGCTAAAACACAACAACAAAACTATAGCTTTGCAGTATGGTGTGGAAAGTGGTGGTAGAGCAAGACTTAATCCAGGCACCCAGGAAGCAAAGACAAGCAGATCTCTGTGAGTTCAAGGCCAGCCTGTTCTACAGAGTGAGTTCCAGGACAGCCAGGATGATTATACAGAGAAATCCTGTCTTATAAATAAATAACCTCAAATTCAAATCTCTCTACCTCCAAAACATACCATTTCAATGCTCTGGTCTGATATGATGGGGGCCAGCCAAGGTTTAAAAAAGGCATGTTTCTCAATATATATTAGATGCTTAATACATATTTTCTTACCCAAATGTATTTTAAGGGTTTTATATCCATGCCCATTGTATTCTTCTTACTACCATTTTACTATGTCTAGCTTAAACAAATCCCCTGTGTTGGACTTAGGCATTCCACATAGTTTTTATGGTAAGATACTTCTTTGTTTCCCTAATACACAGTAAATATGCAGTATTTGCTGGGGACTTTAGATTTGCACATGTAAAAGATTTTGCTTTTGAAGTTAATAAAGGTTGCTGCTTAGTTAGAGTTTCCATTGCAGTGAAGTGACACCATGACCATGACAATTCTTATAAAGCAAAATATTTAATGGAAGCTAGCTTACAGTTAGAGATTTAGTTCATTATTTTCATAGTGGGTGGTCTGCAGGCAGACCTGGACCTGGAGAAGTTGAGTTTTACATCTTGATCCTTAGACAAGAAATAAACTAATACTAGGTATAGCTTAACCGTGGGAGACCTCAAAACCTACCCCCAAGGTAATGCACTTCCTCCATCAAGGCCCATCTAATCCAACAAGAACACTCTTTTGGGGGGACATTTCTTTACCACAGTTGCCTAAAGGAGTTTTAGTACTTTGGCATAATTTTTTAATCTAATTGTACTTTTCTCATGTATTGACAAATTTTGTTATTTTCTACTTAGGAATTTGTTGGAAAGACATCCCATAAACAGTTTAGGAGGGTTATAGTGTCTGAAAGATAGACAATGTTTTGCTGGTCTTCAAAGCTCTTTTCAGAATTACAATTTTGTTTATGCTTCTACACAAAAGATTCAAATCAGCCGATCAATAACAAAGAAGCATTGCCCTGCTTTCCACAATAGTATCCTCGAGAACACATTGTAGCTATTAAATAGAGATGATAGCTTGAGCTAGACTCTCTCTGGATGTTGTTTGCCAACATCAGTCTTTAAGAATCTTATGGCTCAGGCATCCTGACATTATCTGCACACAGATAATGCAGGTGGGTCGGGGGAAGTTGAGCATCAGGATAAACTGCTGCTGCTCCAGCTTCAGTTCCTCTTTCTAGGTCTTCAGCTCCACGTACATGTGCTCCAGCTGCTCTGACTCCCTCTGCAGAAACGCCTTGGGTTCTTTCCTCTGGTTCCAGCATCTGGTTGTGGGCTACTTTGTTCTTCTCTGGATGACTTTTCCTGTACTCTCCTTCCTTGTCTTCTCCCTTCTTCCTTTTGCCCAGTTTTACCTCCAGGAAGTGCAAGGGCACAATCATAGCCTCAGTGTTGTAGATGCAAAGGCAACCCAGTACTGGATCAGTTGCCAAGAAGTGACGAAAGGCCTTGAAGGAGGCATCAGAGGAAGAGGGGAGGGGAATGGAGCAGCGAAAGGAGAGGAGGAGCAAGGTGATGGAGGCCCCCTCCCTGGCACATAACCAACTCTGCCATGAGGCTTAGCATAATTGGCCTCCAGCTGGCTCATTTCTGAAACTCGGCCCAGCCTAACAAGAGTAGACTGAAGAAACCAGAGGGACCAAGCAATAAGACCAAAGTTGACTTTCAGGATGGGGCTGTGTCACTCCAAAGTCCAGTTTGAAGGGAACCTCAGCTTGAGAGGTGCCCAGCCAGGTAGCATCCTCAGGCACTCCTCTGGCCTCTCTGTCAAAACCCCCACCCAAGGAACTACTCAGCAGCCTGGACTACAGTGTGGTGAAAGATGGAACTGCAATCTACCTTCCACAGCCCTGCCCAGGTGGCACAGCCTGGTGGCCCTGATGGAGTTTGCTGTGGCACTGGGGCACCAGCACCTTTCCAAAGCACACAATCAATGAATGTTTACAGACTGGCTGTCCTGGTGGGGATTCTAACCACATGCACACTGTTTTTAAGTTTGCTTTTGTTTTTTTAAAATATACTTTATAATGATCTTCAGAAAAAAGATTTTATGCTATATATATATATATATATATATATATATATTGTATAATATATATAGTGATTTCTAGAATCCCTCTATGTGACACAGTAAAGATATGCTATGATCTGTTAGGGGACATCTAAACACCAGGTACAGCCATTGAAATTCTTAAGTACTGTAGGCTCTGGGTGTTGGGTGTTGGGGAGTGGTGGCCAGGTGGGTGGCAAGGTGCATTTCAATTTTTGTAAACCCTTCCTAGTACTCAACCCTATAACTTTCAGTAAACATTGCTCTTAAAAAAAATCACGTGGCTTATGTCCTGGTATTTCTCTGTGATATGGGATGTCTTTCTGTATTCTACAAATACCCTTGGTTAATAAAGGGACCATTGTGGCCTATGGCAAAGCAGCTTGGAGGCACGAGGGAATTCCAGGCATAGATACAGGAGAAGAAGTGAGGAGTATAAGAGACACTGCGAGCTGCTGCTCAAGGAAAGAAGTCATAGAAGTACAGGTGAGCCACAAGCCTGTGGCAAGACCCTGATGAGGTAACTGGTGAGGAGCCTGAGCCTAGGCCAAACAGTTCATAATTAAATAAGCCTCTGAATAATTATTTTATAAGCTGTGGCTACTGGATCAGGTGTGAAAGATTCCTCTCAACTGAGCCTGGACAAGTCAGAAACCGCAGGCGACACCCATTTTCTTCGAAGCACAGATCTCCCTGCCTGAATTACAGGGGCTCTGGGTACCTCTTCTTGATCTCCTCTTGGCATTTCCTTTTTGTTCTTATTCTGAAATTTCAAGTTTCAGTCTCTTCCCTTCATGTCTTGCTCTTTGCTAATGAGAACATTAAATAAGCCCAGAGGTTTTATTTGAGCTAAACAGGTAATGAATTGCTATAGTTCCATGTTTGCCAAAGCATAGTCTTTAAATAATTTCCAAGATGCACAATAACTCCTTAAATATTTTAATGATATAATTTAACTTTAGTGAGTATTAGAAAACAACCCACATTACCTAATACTTGCAATTTTTTAAATTAAACCTTTAGCAAGGGCTACATATTTTAAAGTACAATCTCAAGAAAAATTACTAAGTAATAGCCCCAGAGTTGTGTATATTTTATAAAACTAAATATATAAAACATAATATTGTATAAAGAGAGAAAAACAGTGAACAATGCCATATTGTGTTTTGTCTAATAACTTTTCAGATGATTTCACTGCCCACTTATGTCAGCACCACAGACGTCTGCCACTCACAGTAATTCTTTCTTGACATTTTGTTGCTCTTTTTTTTTTTAAATCTAAGATTTTATTTTGCAAATTGTTCAAAACAAGTTTGTCAACAGACTCATTTTTATTACTGTACTGGATTTCTATGCAGAAACTTAATCATTTTACCAATACATTAAAGACAACCAGGCTATTTCTGTCTTTCTATTTTAAATTAGCCCTTAAAATAACAGATTTATTTAAGAAATGTTCACATTTACATAATATTGGTTTATCCTCCCCTCCCCACATCCTGTTTTTTTCTCTTATTTTCCTAACCTGCTCTGTCCCCTTTCTCACTTAAGTCTTTTTAGCCTCTGGCGTCTACCTTCCACCTTCTTAACACTCATTTTTATACATTCTTTTCCACCTCTTTATAAATTTTTGGTCCCATCTCATGGGTCCTCTTCTAGTTTCCAGACCTCCACATACAATTAATCCCAATTAAATGCACATATCTACCCACTCTAAACTAGGATCTGCATATGACAGATATCATAGAGTGTGTTTCTGATCAGGGATTATCATCTCACTTAATATATTTTTCAATTCTATGTATTACTACAGATTTAAATTTTTTACAGATAAATATAACTGCATTTTTAATATACTACATTCTGAGTAATCCATTCATCTGATAATGGTCATATAGGCTAGGTCTATTTCATTGGTATTGTGAATAGAGAAACAATAAACATGAATGAACAAGTATTTGTTGTGGGATATACGGAGTTTATGACAGTAGAATTTGGAGTATAGCTTGGCTGTACGGTTCAATGTTTAGTGTTTTTGAGAGGCCTCCGCACTTATTTGTGTAGTGTCTGCCCAGGCTACACTTTAACCAAGATGTGCATAAGAATTTCTCTTTCCATATATATGGATACCATCTTTTTACCATGCCTTTATGATAGTATTTTTACTAGTGTGATTATGGAGTCACAAAGTAGTTTAGTATACATTATGGTTTTGATTAAGTATGTTGAACACTCAAAAAATATTTATTAGCCATTTCTATTTCTCCTCTTGAGAACCATCTGTTTATTTACTTGGTCTATTTATTATTTGGCTATTAAAAGGGATTAATTAACTTTTGAAGTTCTTTATCTACTATCATCACACTATCCTTATCTACTCTCATCATACTATGATTAAACACTATCATCACAACTTTTCTTACAGTACAGAGGCCCAAACATGTGCGCACACACACATAAAGTATATACATTTTGACTTGAAGCCAGCAACGGATGACAGAGACTGCAGAGGAAAGGGAACATGGAGAAGGAACACCAGGGACTATGGAAATCTTTTTATGTTTGATGAAAGTGTCCAAAAGGCGTGGCGATCATTGTACAACTCTGTGGACATACTAAGTAGTTTTTCATTTAAATTAGATAAATTGTATGATGAATAGATTTAATATCAATTAGCTTCTTTGAAAGAGATGTCAAAGATTTAAATAACTTGTGTACAAAGACATAAAACAGTGAGGTTTTAGATTAAGTGCTAGAATGGTAATGTTGCCATTCATTCCTGAAGAACTCCTCAAAAGGATGTGCTGTTATAGTCAGAGGGTTTCTAAGAGCTTGGAAGATCTGCCATAAATGATTTAAGTAACTTCTATCAACCATGACAAGAGGAACATTAGTTTGTAAGCAGATGCATTTATCCATTGCCATAACACCCTAAACCTGCTGGACCTCATAAGATCTGGAAAGTCATGTAAGGTCAGGCCTGGTTAGTACCTAAATGAGAGAATAAATATAGCTAAATCCAGAATTTCCCAGCCTATGAATCCTTAGAGAGTCTATATTAACCCCTTGAAACTCTATGATTAATTATATCAATATATATGCATATAATTATCTATCTCATATATTACCTACTGCCAAAGAATGAGTAAAAGTCATTGGTTTTGTGTTAGCTTCTATACTATAAGAAATATTATAGAGGAAAGCTTCAAATAAGAAAGTAGCCACTATGAAACAGTGGCTTTCAGAACTTACTTTCTCTCCTTACAAACCCCTAACTTTTAACAGTAAAAGTAACTCTGAGTCTAGGAAGAATCACACAAATATAAAAATAGTCCTCAACAGTTCAATACATGTTCAGTTCTAGCTTTCCAAGTTCCTAAAATGTGTGAGCTGATTATTCGTGACAAAAACATGATCATTTGTTTATAATTTAATAAAGCTTAGCTGGTTCATGATCACTCTTTCATTTTTTACTCATTTTTTATTTAAAAACTTGTATACATGCCCACCACTGTTCTCCTCTCTCCCCTCTTTCCCGTCCTCCCCCAGTTTCCCCCCATCCATTCCTCAGAAAGGATAAGAATTCTGAGGGTGAGTCAATGCAGTCTGGTAAATCCAGTGTAGGCAGGACCAAGCACCTCCCCCCCACCCCCCTTATCAAGGCTGAGCAAGGTGCTCTTCTGTAGGAAATAGGTTTCCTTCTTTCTCTTTCCTGTCTTAAGAGGTCTTTGTCTTTGTGATAGAATTTACAAGTGAAAGGGTTGGAGAATTTAAGATTACTGGATCATGCAAAGCTCTTATCTGTAGATGTAAGAATTCATATTTCCGGGGCTTGCCTTTTCTGCACAAGCTGATACATTCTCATCAGATAAAAATCATCTCAATGTAAAGATTATAGGGAATTTTCTCCTTGATAACTCAAAGTATTTGAACAATAATAAACATATAATTATTGCGAATAACTTGCCTTGGAAGAAATTATGTGCCTTCCCTAATGCAGTTGTGTTAATAATATTGGGCAAAAATTGTAGTTGAGGCTTTGACAATGCAATTTGGAATTTCGGCTTATTACATTAAATATTACAGTGAAATGATAGCTTTTGAATGAATAATGTGTTGTGGCCATCCCTTTGTTTCACAGATTTTTCTTGTTCTGCATTTTGATGTGACACCTTGATTTTTGCATTGCAATACTGAAAATCAGCCCACCTTGACTGTGTATAATTGGAATTCTGAGTTGAGATTTCCTTTCTTTCAGGCACCTGCTTGACTGTCACATGTTATGAGCATAGGCCTAAAAGCAGGGAATATCTTAATAGTTCAGTTTCACTTACTATATGTGTCCTAAAAATATCTTCAGCCTGGATTATAAGACTCACTTTCCATTGTAATGCTGGCAGCTAGAAATTTTGAAAAACAATGCCCAAACCCATAGGCTCTACAGATGTCCTTAGGGTTGAAAGTGGATCAAGTGCTCAGGTAAACTGCTGAACCCTGAGTTATATTTTGCCCTTAACTTGACCCAGTGATTGTCAACTACCCAATGTTTATAAATGTTTTAATTTCATAATTTTGTTTTATTTACTATAAGATTTAATGTAAGTACCCTGAAATAGAAATTCAGCAATTTCTTGCAAATGTTTTTATTGTATTTATGAGATGACCAGTTTTTTCGATATTTCTCACTATGTATTGGAAATTATCATATGATTCATTGTGTGAGTTCCTTAATTGGCATTATGGTATTAATAACAATAATAATACAATGAAATTATATACATGATTATTATTAAATACGACTTTTAGTTATATATTGTTAAATAGTATTTTTCTCTGCCCAGTTGTGGCAGAATCTGGAATAGAACTAGAACCTTAGTCATCCTGATGTCCAGTGTGAACACTTCAGTTACTGCTTCAGAGATGATTTGTATTACTGACTATACCATATGGAGAAGAGCTAGGACTGGCATGTGAACTGGAGGTAATGGACCTGGCCAAGCTCTCATCAACACTGAGCATCTGCTCAGTATTGGGAGGTCAGAGTTTTGGCATTCCTAAAACTCATAATTAACGATTATTTGAACAGGAAATAAGCATTACATTTCTGGTATATTTAGAGTTAAGCTAAATGTATTAAAATGCACATATGTTAATATATACTTTATTTTTCAGAACACTTGGGACATTAGGATATTTTTTCCTAATAAGTACTATTTTTAAAATGAAAAAAATACCCAGCAGAGGAAGCAGAAATTTTAACAATTTGAGTGACATTTCATAAATTTCCACTGTGTATAAATTTCTTCTGAACTTCAGCATATGATTTTCTTCTTAGTTTATTTTAATAAGGAGTTTTGGAAATATATGAATACATTGCTATATGAAAATGTCTATAATGAGCTAATGGTAGGAGATGATTGTATCCTGAAATAAATTTTAATTACATGCCAAGTCTATGGGACTTTTAATTATTGAGGATTCTAAAGCAGGAAATTCTTAATGAAATATGGCATCAGATTAACACCATCTAGACTTAAGTTAAAGCTTACCAGAAAGATACACAGAAACTCAAAAATTAGTATCACTAATGAAAACTATGAACAAGATGTTTGATTTTTACAAATCACATGTAGACCCCCTAAGGCAGGTTTAAGAAACAGTCATATAAAATGACAATGACTTTGTGGACTAGAACCCTCCAAATGACTTCCAAGATTGTAGGAGAAAGTTGGACCAACCGATCCATTGTGTATCGTGAACACTGCGCTTAAGGAGCCCCATGACCAAGGAAAGAAAGCAGCCGTTATCAATCTAAGTATTCTCATTGTCAGAGAAAGCCCGAGTCACGCACTGCCCCTTTGTCTTTCAGTGAAGGCTTGTGTTACTCACTGAATCCAACCTTTAAAAATCAGAGAAATTCATGAAATGAACACAGTGATAACGACTATCAAAATTTGCAAGACAAACAAGTCTATGGAGGTGGGACAGATATGGGCAGCAGTTAGAAACCCTGTATACTCGGAATGTTCTATTCTTTCATATTATTGAGTGATAAAATAAAATCTTCAGCCTAGAACTAGATTCAGTAGTCAAGAGGATTTGACCTATGCAAGCTATTCTTGTAATATAAATCCTTCTAAGACTCCATCAATTTGGGGCAGGACCTGTACAGCAATATGTACTATATGTCAAGACTGACAAGCTGAGATACATTCTCTAGTCCTAGGGTTAACAAGTGAACTATGATCATCTTTATTTCAACTATTGCTTTCATAAATGGAAAATAAAGTTAGGACAAAAGCAGGGCTACATGGCCCTGAGGAAAAGGGTCTTCATATGGACACAGAACAATTAGATAACTACATGACAATAATAAAGTTTGGCCCTTACTACATATTTTATGTGGTACATTTCAATCCAGTAGACATTGGTTGTACATCTTCATTTTCCTCTTATTTAATAATTATATTGTGGTTATATGTTATATATTTAATAAAACCAGTATGGGATATCAGAGAAGAGATCCACCCACAGTCAATCCAGGAGGATCAGAGAGTAGTAACTCACATCTTTAATTCCAACACCAGGGAAAGACCAGAAGTGGTGACCTATGTCTTTAATTGTAGCAGATCTGAATTTGAGACCAGCTTAGTTTACAGAGGAAGTTCCAGGCTCCCAGGTAGGCAGTGGTGATACCAGGCTTTAATACCATAACTCCAGAGACAGAGATCTTTCTGTGTTTCTGTGAGTTCAAGGCTAACTACCAAATAGTAGTAGCCCATGCCTTTAATCTTAACCTGGATGTGAAACAACTGGCTGAAGAAAGTATTTAAGGCAGGTGTAGAAAGATAGATGAAGCAGTAGAAGCCAGGAGGAGCAAGGCTGAGGAAGCTGAAGACAGCGGGGTGAGATCTGACTGTGGTGTTTCCTCTCTTTGGTATTTCAGCCTTTCCCGATATCTGGCTCTGAGTTTCCTTTGTTACAACCGGGATTTGTTCAACATTATATTTTTATTTTATATGCATTGATGTTCTACCTGTGTTTATGTCTGTGCACCGCTTGTGTGCCTTATGCCAATGAAGACAGGAAGAAGACATCAGGTGCTTCTGAGACAGCCGTCAGAGTCAATTGTGAATGCCTTGTGGGTACTGCGAATTAAACCTGGGTTCTCTAGAAGAGCAGTCACTGTTCTTAACCACAGGGCTATCACTCCAGCCTCCAGATCTCAGACTTACTGTGATCGAAGAAAGTTGTTATACACAATTAAGGAGGAAGAAGTCCTCACAATTGAGAAATAAGTAATGCCTTCCTAAACAGGAACAAAACACCTTTAAGGTATTAAATCCAAATAAATTAAAATTGAGAATGTAACCTTCAAGTATTATTAATATAAAAAATCCATCTGCAGAGAGATATTGTAGATTTTAACACATATACAAGTCAAAGGGCTTGCTATCTAGAATGTTTCTTGCACAGATAATAATTAGAAAATGGGAACATAAATTAAAGCCTCAATTCATTACTGCTATATGTAGAATGAGGTTTCCAGACCCACAGACCTGCAGTCCCAGACTACCTAGCCCCATGGTCCAGACCTGCCTGGCCTGCTTACTCCCCACAAAATGACTCACATGCTTGTATTAATTACATTCTGTTTAGCCTAAGGCTCAGGGATATTGCTAACTAGCTCTTTCATCTTAATTCAACCCATTTCCATTAAACTCTCCTGCCACGAGGCCTGTGACTTGCCTGTGTTCCCTTACATGTTGCTTCTTGGGTGGCTGGATCACATCTCCTCTGACTCTACCCTCCTCCTACCTATACTCCAATTTCTCCAC
Source organism: Phyllotis vaccarum (assembly GCA_033318265.1). Taxonomy (NCBI): domain Eukaryota; kingdom Metazoa; phylum Chordata; class Mammalia; order Rodentia; family Cricetidae; genus Phyllotis; species Phyllotis vaccarum. The sequence continues at coordinate 139,476,015 of JARWLC010000001.1, read as the reverse complement.
CTACTTCTACGGTGCTCTTGATAGGCCAAAACAGTTCCTTTATTTCACAGCATACAAAAAGACTTTCCCACATCAATTATATAATCTTCATAATTTTGAAATAATATAGGCACAAAATGCTATAGACAGGGACACAAATCAATATATATTGTTGTTTATCACTGTATGTTGAAATCAAAAGTAAGCATCATGAGTCAATAGTTTTCCTATAAGTACACCCAATAAAAAGACCTCTAAATAAGAACTACAAGATATATAGATGGATGTTTGTTATTATAGCTTTGGAATAATCAAGAAAATTGTAGCTAAATGTCTATCAACATTAAGAGTGAGAAATTATGTTGTAGCCATACATTATGATAATGCATGACAAGAAAAGAAATGAAAATTATAAATGGATTTACAGCTACAATATTTCATGAAAGTAGCTACACATAAAAATCATCTCATGTTTATATTTTGATAAACTGAATATTTAATAGCATACCCTTTGTTTCTAAATCTGAAAAAAATATCAAAATCATAACATGAAATTTGTGCTGAAAATTGAGTATGGAGGGCATTGTGATTAAGAGAAGGATCTGAGGGAGATTTCTGTAAGACTTGTTAAGGCTTTGTTTATGGAAACTGTAAATTTTACTGATTATCTTTCAGTGAATTATGACACATGATATATATCATATAAGCAAATGTAAGGGACACTATTTTTTCCATTGCTCTGTTTTCATACTCAAAATGTTCAAGACAGTGCCCTTTATATTTATGTTTTCAGCTAGCTTTATACTGAGAAAGACTATTTTCTACACGCTAAAGGGGTATGGAGTCACTGACAAACAACCAGTACTCTAATACAAACTGACTAGATGCAAGTTTTGTATGTATGTTTGCTGTGCTTATATGTGTATTGTGTGTATGTATATATGCGTGCTCTGTGTGTATATGTGTGTGTATGTGTGTGTATGTGTGTATATGTATGTGTATGTATGTATATGTGTGTGTATGTGTGTATGTATGTGTATGTCTGTATATGTGTGTGTGTGTATGTGTGTATGTATGTGTGAGTCTATGTTCTTGCTTTATCAGGATTTAGTTCTCTTCTTCCACCATATGTGTCCAAGGATGAAATTCATGTTGTTAATATTATCAACAAACGTTTTAATATGCTGAACCATCTTTCATGCCCCATAATATTCTTCACAGTTGTATCATTATTACTGTAATTTAAAGCTGATTTAAATATCTCAATCAGTGTGTCATACTGAGTTATACTATCTCAAAAGTGCGGTCATCTGATAATCATAAATCAGTCATAGACTAATGACACTATCTAATGTCATATTACAGTCTTTACTGATTTTAATAAATTTATCAAAATAAAGTGACTGATACTGGCAAGTGGAGCCCATTAGAGAATTGTTTTTTAATTTTTCTGACCGTACCTTGTTTTTTACTTCCTTGTAATAATGCCCCTATATGCTGTTTTCAGTATTTAATTAACATATATGCACCATATGAATATTGGTTTCATTACAACCTTTTCATATATGTGCATCATGTACTTTGATCATATTCACCATCATTTTAAGTTCCTTCCTTTCCTAAGAGGTCCCCATTTTACTTTTCCCTTCCCATTTTTTTTTACCTTGTTTTAAAGGCACCTTTAGCATATGAGAGAAAATAGACTGCTTGTCAAAGTTAGATAAATACAATAAAATTAGAAATATACAAGAGGAACTATAAATAAAAGTAAACTCCTTTACAAAATAAAAAACATTAATACTGAAAATAAAATGTATTAGGTTTCTGGCTCAGACTTTCTGGCCTTGCCTCATGGCCCGGAACAGCCGGCCCACATTCCCACGGAAACACACAGACACTTATATTAATTGTACGCTGATTGATCTGAGGCCCAGGCATGTCGCTTGCTGACTCCTTCATCTTAACTCAATCCATGATTCTTATCCTGTTCTGCCGTGTGGCTCGGTACCTCTTCTCAGCAGAATTTCAACTTCTTTCCTCTGCATCTCCTGGCATCTCTCTGCTCTGTTCTCTCTGTTCCCAGAGTTTTCTTAGTCTGGTAGCCCCGCCCACACTTCCTGTCTGCCTTCAGCCAATCAGCATTTTTCTTAAACCAGTAGGCAGGACAATTATTTACAATGAAATATAATCTCACTACAATAAAGGAAATATAAAAAGGAAAAAATACACATATGAATTACAAAGAACTAGAGAGGCATTCTAATGCATTTTGCAATATTAGGATCAGTCTACTGGAGGTGATATTGGATTGTAACTGAGGACTTTTTTTCTTGTCTTTCTTGCAATTAATTTGGTCTGAATGTGTGTTAAGGGTCAGAGAAAGATTAGTTGTTTTCTCAGGGCTGAATCTACTTTCAAAACATCCTACTCTTTGGATACTACAGCCCAATTGTATACCTCCAATTTGTGGCCAGTGGACTGGATGAGTTCTTACTTGTCCAAAGATCTCCTAGTTTGTAGTACAGGTAGAAGCTAATGTCAAAGCATAGAGTATTCCCCCCAAACACCAGTGAGTGAGAAAAGTGAGCAAAACTGTAAGATTTGCCCTGGAAGGGGAGACCTTCATTCTGTCTACTAGCAGAGTGCTTTCAAAGCTCATCAATCATAGAGAACCTTGGGGGAGGGAGAAGAGTTCAGGAATCATAAAACACAAGACCTGGCTTGTGGGTTTAGTACTTTTCCATACTGCCTAACAGCTAATACACATGGTAGCATAGAGAGTATCTTCAGGGAAGACATGTGAAAACCTCTGGAAACTTCCAACATCTTTTTACTTCTTATAATTGGAGATTAACATGGTGCACAGCACACATTAAAAGTTAAAAAAATGTTTGTTATATTCAAGATGAGTAGCATGGCCACCCTGCCCAGTTACTGCCATTATTTTCTTTTTAAAATGCCCTTTGACAAACCTACACTACTATTTTGCAAATGGGTTAAATACTTATAAAGCTTTTCTTCCTGACATTAGTCATAAATCACCAATTCTTGAGATATTCTTTAAGATTAGCTTGTATGAATGTTTTTAAGATCAATGACTTTATTTTTTTAATCTTTAATTTTTTATAAGCTTCTTTTCCCCATATCAGCCACTGTCCCCTTTCCCTCCCAGTCACCACCCTCCCAGCTTCTCCACACCCCACTCTCCAATCTACTACTTAGAGAGTCTAAGGAATTCAAATTACAGTCTGGTGTCTCAAGTTAAGGCAGGACCAAGGCGCTCCCTCCAATATGAAGGTTATCCTTCTAGAGGAAATGGGCTCCGAAAAGACAGTTCATGCATTAGGGATAACTTCTGGCCCCACTGCCATAGACCCCACATACTATCCCCACCACTCAACTGTCATCCACATTCAGAGGGTCTAGTTTGGTCCCATGAAGGTTCCCTAGCTGTCAACCCAGAGTCAATGATATCCCAATAGCTTGGATCAGCCATCTTTGTGGGTTTCCTCATTATGATCTTGACACCTTTGCTCATATAATCTTTCTTCCTTCTGTCCAGAATAGGAGCTCAATCCAGGGTTTAGCTGTAGATTTCCTCATTTGCTTTCATCAGTTGCAGGATGAAGGTTCTATAATGACAATTAGAGTGGTCATCATTTGATTACAGGGGAAGGCCAGTTCAGGCACCCTCTCCACTGTTGCTTGGAGTCTTAGCTGGGGTAATATTTGTAGATTCTTGGGTATTTCCTATCACCAGGTTTCTCTCTAAGCCCCAAATGGCTTTCTTTATCAAGATATCTATTTTATTGTTCTCTCTCTTTATCCCTCTCTAATTCAACCATCTCATTCCCTCATATTCTCTTCTTACCTCCCATTACCCCTCTTCCCCTATGGTCCCAATTTACTCAGAATATCTTATCTATTTTTCCTTCCCAGGAGAAATCTATTAATGTCCTTCTTAGGGTCCTTTTTGTTACCTAGCTGTTCAGAGGTTGTGGATTGTAGAAAAAAAATCCTTAGTGAGGTAACACAGACCCAGCAAAATAAGCACAGTATGTACTCACTCATAAGTGGGTTGTAGATGGAAAGCAAAGGATAACCGGGCTACAACCCAGGATCCATGATATTCAAATGCATGATTGTTTTCAAAATGGTTGGAGGATTAGTGGTTTTCTAATAACCTTTCAAGAAGTATAGTAAACATCATGATCTAAAACAACTTAGAGAGAATATCTTTTTCTTGGCTTAGACTTCTAGGTTATAATTCAACATTGAGCAAAGGTGGGGCTGAAACTCAGGCAGGTAATGAAGTACAAACCATGAAAGATGCTGCTTAATGGTGTGTTCCCTGGCTTATGCTCAGCTAGCATTCTTACATAGCACAGGCCCACCTGCCTAGGAATGGTGCTGCTCAGGCTGTGCCCTTTTACATCAATCATCAGTCAAGACATCTCCTCTTAGACATGAGCACAGGCCAATTTGATTGAAATAATTGATTTGAGCCTCCTACCACAACCATAACTTTTTGCATCTATCTATAACAATATGATAAACTTTCTGTCAGTTCTTCATTTAAGCAAAAGATACAATCATGGATTAGTTAACAATGCAGTTAATGATTATCATAATTCAAGTGAATAAATGAATGAATTGATTAATGAATTAATTAATGAATGAAAACCTAGCCACTAGGGTACAAGTTACCAACTGAACTATCCCTTATACCTTCTGGGAAACTGAAGATAAGTTTTCTTCTAATAGAGTAACACTGGGTATATCAACCATTCCAGAAAATTTCTCATGTTCAAAATTAGTTGAGCAACATATATTGAGACACAACAGTTTTTGTGTGTTTTTATTTTATTGCAGTTTGGGAGGGTTGTTTTTTGTTTTGCTGTTTTGTTTTGTTAGAGGGGTACGGTTTTATTTTATTTTATTGGCTTTGAAGGTTGTATTATTTTGTTTAAGTTTTTTTTTTTTTTTTTTTTTTTTTTGACAATGAACTCAAAGTTGAGAGGATAGGAATAGGAAGAGGATCTGGAAAAAGTTAGGGGAGAGAAAGAACATGATCAAAATATATGTAAATTTAAAATATTTTTTAACGTAAATAAGAAGCATAAATAAAATATAATAAAAATAAGATTATACAACATATATAATCTTAGTAGTATTTTAAAGGAGGCTGTTGAAGAGGCATTTTTAAAGCATTACAGGATATTGGTTATTTTTTCCAACATATTTTTATTGATTATTTGGAAATTTCACCCAATGTACCATGATCATACTTGCTTTCTATTCCTCCCAGGTCTACCTTTCCACTCTTGTGCCCCCACCCAAAAAAATACACCAAGAACAATTTGTGTTGCCTTATACTCACTGGAGCATGGTCAAACTCCCAGTAGCCAACCTCTGAAAGATAATTGTGTGCTAAAGACCACTACATTGTTTGAAAGGGACTGTATTTGCTGCTGCATTAGCAAGGCTAGCCGGCTTTTGATAGTCAGAAAACTCCATTTCCATCCTCCAATTTTCACACTGGGCTATGTTGGAGTCACTGATGAATGCATCTTTGAATCTGGCATTTACATGGATTATAAAGATCCACACTCAGTTATTGAGGCTTGTTCAGCAAGCATTTTTACACATTGAGCCACCTCCTCAGCATCTATAACAAGTCTTGATGAGTTACTGGGAGTTGTATTGGGTGACTATTTCCATCACTTTGCACTCACATCTGAAGCATAATCATTTCCTAAAAGTTTGCAGTTCAAAAATTATTGTATGGTCTCTGCATTATTGAACAACGACTTAGAAAAGCAGAGATTTGTGTCTTGGATGACACATGGTATTATATGGTTTCCTTTCTTTCAGCCTTAGTGTCTTTATCTCTGAAATGTAAGTTGTTAATGAACACGATAATGTATGAAAATAATTATATTTGAACATAGAAGATATGCTAGCTGCTATTTTTACAGAGATGTATTGAATATAACATACACCAACTCAAGGATCAGCCATCGAATTACAAGCCTAATTACAGGCCTGCTAGCCAATCTTTCATTGTAAATCGCAGACTAACTAACTAGAATTATCTTTCCATAGTTTTCAGTAGGAGTTTAAAGTATGCATTTTCTCTGGTATCAGTTTGCTAGTGCCTGTAACTAGCACTCATGTTTATCTAACTTAAACCTACACTATTAACTCCCCCCACCTTTTTTTTTTCTTTTCAGAATGACATGAGTTACATAGCATCCAGTGGACTCTTATTTAAAGATGGCAAAAAGCGGATTGATTACATCCTGGTTTATCGAAAGACAAATATCCAATATGACAAAAGAAACACATTTGAAAAGAACCTGAGAGCAGAAGGCTTGATGTTGGAGAAGGAGGTAAAGGCTTTTCCATTATCTTTTTTTAAAAACTAATATTCTAAGATAAATACTATCAGTCATATTTTATTATATACAGTCTATGCCATGGAAATTTATAAAATGTATCTATTTTTCCAAGTGTAATATAAACACGTATGTACTGTCCCATTTGATTGTGCTTACTTTTTCCTCTATGTATTTTTGTACATTTTAAATATTTTCCAAAGGTCATGGCTATTTTTTTAGTTTTGAAAACTGAATACATAATGACCCCAAAAAGTACAAAGTCCAGTGTTGGGAAAACTAAAATGTTTGCCAAGCAGCTGAAATGCAGGCTTGATTGTTAGAAGTATGGACATTGGCTTTCACCATCCTCTTTCTTTTATATTTTTCTTGGTCTTCTTAAAGGACTGTTGTTTTCTAGTAAAACAATAAAAAGATCAAGACCTCTGGAAAAAATAAGAACATAGAAAGGAAGAAAAACCACTTTTCATAGTTCTATGATGCTAAAATGACCACTTTTGTTATTTTAGTTGAATATTCTATCGTTTACTTTGTTTTTTAAATATCTACTTTATCATTTTTTTATTATGAGTACTAGTGATTGCATATGTACATATGGGGGCAAATGTTCTTGGATGTCAGAATCATTGAACACCTTGAGCCTGGAAATACAGTCAGTTGTTTTCCACCCAACATTGGTGCTGGGAAAGGAACTCTAGAACTGTGAGAGAACAGTAACCTTTCCTAATCACTGGAACATCTCTTCAGCTATAGCTTAACAGATTTGAAATGGGCACATGAAAAATGCTGCGAGATCTTATATTGTATTTAAAATACAGTGTTTGATCTGTATTTCCAAAATCTGAAAATAGTTGTTAGAGACAACAGTATTTATAGGCTAAGTGTTCATTGCTAAGAGGAATTGCACCACAATTCCCTTTTTAATGTTATTTTTTATTCTTTGAAATTATAATATATCACATCATATTACTTCTTCTCTTTCCTACCTTCACTGTGTCAGATCCATTGTCTCTTTTCTTTAGCTGTTGTTTTACACACACACACACACACACACACACACACACACACACACACACACACGCACACACACACACACACACTGCTAAATATATAAATGCAACCTACTCAGAACTTACAATACATACATATACTACATATGTATATGTATATATAAATTTACACTATATAGGGGGCTCTTTTCTCAATCACATTTAGCACATTAGAAACAGACAAACTCCCTAATGCAAAATAAATAAACAAACAAATAAAAAGCCAAGAAACATGAAAAATCAAGGTCAGGGTCCACATTGCTTCCCAAATAACTCTCTGTACCTTTTCAGAACTTCCTTGCAGCTGGTTTCCTACTAGCTGCCTCTCAGTATGTTTTAGTTATGTAAACAAATTACTATCATATCAACAACCAACTTAGCTCTTTGACTCTACAGACTATCACAACATAGGGATTTGGTCATAGGGATTTGGTCAGTCATTTTTTTAATTGATTAAAAATTTAAAGATCTGAACAGTTACCTTTTAACTGCTGTGTTTTAACTTTATCTTTAAGTATGCTAAGATAAAAACAAAATATTGAGATAATTTACCAACAAGATTTAGCAAAGTGTTGCTTGGGACTCAGAGATATGGTTCTTAGACTCTCTGACAACTTTCATTTTTAATTCTCAAAATATGTCTTAGAATTAAATTTTTGAATAATACATTTTAGGGAGTACTAAACTATTAAGCAGTGCCTCCATAAATAAATGGATTTATTTGTGCTTATCAAAATTCTTTTAATATCTACAAAATAGCAGAAATACAGAGTTAACAATGACTTGAACTTTATTTATGTACTGTCAAATGACATGGAAAATAAAACTCCCATTTTAACCTTTTAGCTAACATTTTTCTTATTTTTTCTGGGACTGTTAGCTCAGAGTATCTCTACTCCTGGTAATTAAACATATCAAAAAGTATTTATTTGTGTATTTTAAAATGGAGTCCTATAGAGTATTTTTATCCTTTTTATTTCTTTATCATTTCTACTTCACGTAAGAGTGAATCCTTCCTAACTGCACAAGAGCAGTTTATACACAGATTTTACTTTACACTGGTGGTCATCATGCTCAGATACATTCACTTATTTATTCAGTAGGTAATTTTACAAACCCTGAGCAAGCTTATAAGGAACCCAGCATTTAAACTGATGCAAATTACTGTGTGTTCTGAGTGACTCTCGCCTATACAGAGAACGGACAAGCACACCAGATAACGTGACAGACATGATCACTGCTTCTATCTACTCTATTGGGTCTTTTGGCCACAGTTCAGATACTGTTGAGTCTTTTTCCTCATTCTTGTGAGTTACTACAAAGAAAAATATTCAACAATGCATTAAAAAGTGATTATGTTTCACACTGAAAGGGATGTTTCTTCATTCTTGTGGTTTCTTACTTGAGACTGGCACACAGCAAGATAGAGCCCTCTGATTCCAGTTATTTCTGGATAGAAGATGCTCCATTCTAGGTTGTATAATTATGGTTTTCCCAATTCACCTTCACTTCCTTAAAGAGCTAGGAGAGCTCTGTCAGTAGATGAATCAAACCAACTGCCTACATCATTGGATCTGCTACCTCGGCGCACTGTAGCCATTGCACTAGTGAGTGTTATTTCCATTTTGTAATTTGAAGTTTCTGACCTAGACTTACCACAAGATCCTGGACCAGCAGTCCCAAATAATCACACGAAGTCTTGTATTAATTGTATGCTGATCAGCCTATGGCTCTGGCATGGTGCTAGCTAGCTCTTGCTCTCAAACTAACCCATGACTCTTATCCTCTTCAGCCAAGCGGCTCAGTACCTTTTCTCAGAGCAGCATAGTTGTCCTCTGCATCTGTTGGAATTGTCCAGACACTCTGTAGCATCTCTGCTCTGTTCTTCCTGTTCCCAGAGTTTTCCCAGTCTGGTAGTCACCCCACCTCCCACTGCCTGCCTGCCTTCAGCCAAACAGCATTTTTATTAAACCAGTAGGCGGGACAATTATTCACAATGTGATAACATAATCCCACTACATCCCTTTCTTCTCCAATATTCTCCTGTTCAAATAAATGTTTTGTTATTGATGCTGGTGATAGTGAAAAATATTAAGTAAAACTCATTCTTCCAGGTTTTATATTGTTGATTTTAAAGCTGAGATGGATATTGGGATTATTTTTGTTATTTTTGCTCTGTAAATGCCTCACTAAATTTGATCTGGATAACACTAAGGAACCCTAGTTAAAATTCTAAGAGAGGATAAAAACTGGGGTAGAGAGCAGAGAAATATGAGGTAAAAGGAGGAAACAGAATATAGAGAAAGGAATTTTTGGTTGTGTTAGTAGATGATAACTGCACATAATAGATTTCATTAGGATACTTCCATACCTATATAACAATTCATACCTATATAACAATGTTATATAAGGAATGTGATTGGGTGCTATGTATAAATGGGAAAAAAAAAATGACTTGACTGAAAGGTGTCTTCATTAGTCAGGGTTCTCTAGAGAAACAAAACAGGAATGAATGGATATTTCAAACAGGATTATTGGACTGGCTCACACAGCAGATAATCCAGCAATGGCTGTTTGCACACTGGAGAGACTGAGAGATTCAGTAGTTGCACAGTCAACAGGGGAGGCACCTCTGCAGTCTGGCTTTGAGGGCCTAAAGGACAGATTCCTGGAGAGTCAATGGTCCTCCATCCAGATCAGAAAGGCCAAGGGTTCTGATGTCATCGAGTGAGCCTGTCAGTAAGAAGCTAAGGCAGCCAGATGCATACTGTCTTTCCTCAGACCTCTTTATATCTGCCCACTCTATGGGATGCCCGATCTCTTTATTTCTCCAGGAAATATTCTCACAGAGACTGTCTCAGTTCATTCCATTTCTCACTAAACTGACAACTAAGATTATCAGTCACAGAGTTCATCTTAGAAATACAGAAGCAGAATTCTGTCGTCCAAAGAAAGAAGCAGGAAGAAATTTTATTATTGTCTAGAAAAGAGTTAGCTTTTTTTAAGGAGGGAAAGTTAATCATTGTAATTCTGAAAAATACAAATAGAGTTGTATGAAAGTTAGAGGTAAATAAACATTATGACTTGAAGACAAGTACTCTCTCTAGCTTTTAGATTATCAATGATAGTATAAGCTATATGCTGAAAGGGGGCAGTAGGGATAATAGAAATAAAAATAAAGAAGGGATAATCCTGTAGAATTGTAGAAAAGGAGAACAGATATGTGAAATCATCCGAAGTAAACTCAGGAGTCTCGGGGAAAATATAGTCATAAGAAAATTTACTGTGGGGAATTTCAAGACCAAAAAGAGACCTGTTCACTGGATGATGTAAGGGTCTTTTAGGGAAAGCAGTAAGAATGACTCCTCTCAGAAGACAGATATGCTACCAACTAGTAGATGATGATGTAGACTAGCAAGGGTAGATAATGGAAAATAAGCACATTCCATTTTCCTAGTTGTCTGTGTGAAAGGTTAAGAAAACTATAGGGAGAAGGATTCCAGGGAGACTGCCATTCATGTTTTCCATTTACCTTTTTGCTGATTTTTTTAAAGATAGGATGTATAAATGGTTATGAGGAAGACTCAAGAGAAGGGGGTGGATCACAGAGGAGGGGAATGGAAAGGGAGAAGCCAGAGAAAGTGGACAAAAAGTAAAAGAGGCACTGGGGAAAGAGAGAAAATGATGTGATTCTTAAAATACCCAAAATAAAATTTAAAATGTCCTTAGGTAAGATTAAAGGCAAAGATTATAAAATATCCAGGAAGCTCAAAATCCCTAAATTCTATATTGTATTGCTCTCCTATGTTTGTTGTGTGTGTTTAGTTGTGCTTGTGTGTGTGCATCACAAATGTAGAGGCCAAAGGGAAATTGCAGAAATATGTTCTCTGCAGTATGTGAGCATGGGTCACTGCTCATCTTATCAGGCTTTGCCCTTTACCCATCATCATCCCCTTATATTTTAAAGTTAATTTTATAAAAAATTTTTTGCCTACTATAGATATTTTCACAAAAGGCAATATTAATTTGATGGTGATAAAAGTTTTTACATTTCGTTTATTAGGGTTTTATTATTTATAGTTTCATGTATAAATCAACTTGTTATGATAAATATAAATAAACAAAAATGCTTTTCTAAAGCAAGCATTCTAGCATTATATCACAAAACATGTATATTGTTTCAAAATTGTCAGAACTTCTTGGAATTTTTTGTTTTAGTCTTTCAACATTGATTAACAGATTGCCATTCTAAAATAAAACCTATTTTTTTCACTCAGAATTCTGTAGTTGAGAAATTTGACATGAAGTATTGAGCTATTTGCTCAGTTTCTGTAGGGAACATAAATCCAGGTACTTCCAGAATGACATTGTACCTGAACCTTGGAACACTCTTTGCAACTTTCAAGGTTGTGACACATTTTAGTTCCTGAGGACTGGGTGCCCTTTGCTTTGGTAAATTTCAGCCCTTTAAGAACATCCACATTTTTTGCTACATATCTATGTACTCTGCAAAAACCACCAATAAAGTATTTTACGAACATCCCTGAGCTATTTAGAATCTTTCTTGCCAGGAAGAAATCAATTCCTTTTATAAAGTCATAGCTCATGGAGAATAATCTGCCCTCTTTAAAAAAAATATACCAAATGTGGCACATAACATACTAGTCTATTTGTGGAGTGTCATGCAGTATATTCACATATCCTAGGGATTATAATGGCCAAGTACGGTGAAAAACAGAGATAATGAGAGTTCCGCCCACATCACTTCTATTAAAAAAAAAATCAGCACCCTGTATTTTCCTGCTAAGCAAAAGGCTTAGATGATAAAATATGACCTGAGTATATTTTGAAATAAAATGCCATGATAATTAAAGGCTCACTGGTCTGAAAATACTTCTAGTTCTGAAATATCAAATTCAGTGTATTAAGGTTAGTGATATAGAATAGTGGTAGAGCCTTTACCTGCCCTGAGTGCTCAAGGATGTTAGTTTAGTGACCAACACTCACTTCTTATTTTTTTTTAGTATTGTAAACATTTAAAATATTAATTAGCTTTCAAAGTTTCTACTATTGAATGCTATGAATGCTGGATGCAATTTTATTTGATAAATATTGAGTTGAAAACATTTAGGGCTGTTGTCCATGGAAGAACAAACAGTTTGGTGAAAATATTGCAAGGCATGAATTTGCTACCTAAAATATAGAGGTTAGAAAATCTGCCCATATTTTATAAATAAATATGCACCAGAGCTAAGCACTAAGTCTGACAGAGAGATCTTGAATAGTCACTAAATTGCATGCCAGTATAGACAGTTTCTAGAGGAAAGCATCAAGAGACAGTGTATCTGAGGGCCATCTTTGTTCACAGGAAGGTGATTGTCACTGGGAAGTTTGTGTCTCATATTCCAGTTCATAGAAGCAATTTGCCTTGCTCCCAGACATGGAAAATGACTTGAGAGGCCACATAGCCTTCTTTTGGTACTGTATCCAAATCATGCAAAATAACTTTGTGAAAACATAATTTCTAAGTTTCCCCTTCACCTGGGAGTAAGAGTTCTTCCTTTTGGGAATTTGGGGTGGAATAATTAAATAATAATGAGAAATGTGAAGGTTGTGGGTGTTTTGTTCTTCTGAAAATCGTGCTTTCAGCGGAGATGAGCAGAATAGACCCAGATTGGCAGTTTGTGCTTCTAAAGCAGAAGGTGATATTTCTCCCTGGCTGCACCATCCTGTCACTAATAACATCACTCACCTGCTACCTGCAGAGAACGAAACCAGTTGTTTTTGTGTTTTCAAATAGTGGCAAAACAGAAGAGAAATTGAGTTGAGAAGTGACACACACAAAAAAAGATCATCCTGGTTAAAAGGATCTTTTAGTATGCATGCATTTAAAACTAAGGCATGGAAACGAGATACGTTCCAGCTGTGTGCACTTAGCCTGACATTTTACCCAGTGATGGTAGTCAGGGCAATGCAAAACCCCTCCTTCCAAAGCAGCCCCGTATTTTAGGTGATTAGATTATTTCACATCAAGATCTTGACAGCAATGAATTAAGAGCCTACAAGAGCCAAGCTGTTCTCAGCGCTATTTTAGATCCTGACATAGTGCCCCCCTCAGCACGTCAGGCTCTTTGCACTTCCTGTTTTTATTTCTTGCTTATGTATAAGTTAGACAAAATGTAGACTCAAAATAACTTAGCTCACCAAGTATGGTGAACACATCTTTGTAGTTTCAGTTCTCAGAAAACTGTGAGGAGGATTATAAAGGCAAGCTGAGTCTAGACAATAGTTCCCAGCAAGTCCAGGCTACATAGTGAGGCCCTATTTGGAAACGATTAAACATAATAATAATTATAACAAAACAATGACAATGATAGTATTGAATAAAATGAAAGTTAACTCAATCATCTTTTCAGCACATGGTCCCAGCAAGTCTACTACAGAATTAAGTGCGTGGATATACAGGCCATGTCTTCTCTTGTAGCACTACTGGAAAGAGAGGAAAATTACTTAAGAGTTAGACAAAGATAGAAAACAGCAGTGTGCTGTGATGGAAGTGGTGTGACTGTGCAGTGGCAGACTGACTAGGGGCGGATCATTGTTAAACAGTACCCAAGAACAAAGGTAAATATTTTCCCAAAATAAACATTTATACAAATACAATTTTGTTTTCATAGGTTATATTCAATTTATATTACCAGAGAAAAACATTTAGCTGTTTTAACTTATATCTTGATTCAAGTCACTGTACATCAGTGGCCTTGGTGTTGTTTTGTTTGTTTTTTGCTTTGCATTTACCTTTGCTTACCAATTGTAAGCTGTTCCTGGCTTTATGTTTTTTTCTACAAATCCTAGGGTCAAAGATGTTCAAAACCAGGATCCAAGTTTTATCACAGATAAACCATATAGTTACTTACAGAGGAAGAGCAGAAGGAGAGACTGATCCTAGAGATGCTTTATAATTCACCTTTGTTTTAAACACCATCCGATTTGAGATGAATACTGTCACCTGACAGCCAGACCCAGTCAGGAGAAGATACTGCATAAGTCAGTCTGTAACTTCCCTTCTCCTTCAACTCAGAGACAAACACCCTTCATTTCTCAGGTAGAACAAAACCAAACCTGAGAATCAAGGGGCCATCTGATCACCTAAATGTTACGGAGCTAACAAGTGGTCCGGGCAGAATTTGTCCTTGATGATCTAGGATCTGAACAGCACGCTCTTGCCACAATGCCATGTAATTCTAAAGGGTGGTCAGGATGAAAGGAATGTAAGTTGTGCTCTGCAAGTGAAATCCTGACAGATATAATTAGAATGTGGGTAAACACCTTAAAGTCAAGACTTGGGCCTTTGTTAACACTAGAAAATAATTTCATTCAGATAAGGCCAAAAAAGTCTAGAAGAACATGGAGTATGTATGTCTTCCTCTTGCTCTAGGAGGGAGAACCATTGAAGTGGAAGTCTTAAGTTTTCTCTTTTAAATTTTATTTACTTATGTATTTTTATTTTGTTGTGTGGTGCTAAGGTTCAAATACAGAATATCTGGGACAGGCTAACCTGGTCCTCATTAGTTCTATGGAAGTTCTAAGTGCAAACCTTTTATTATTTCTATCATGCCTACATAGAAACTTTTCCATTAAGTCTGGAAGAGTCATTACAAAGAGCCTGGCAATATCATGATAACCTTTGCTTTTATCTTGATCAAAGACAGATATCTAGATGGATTATAAATACATTTAAGTAGTTATTTGAATGAATAAGAAGTCCTTGTAAAAATTGTATATAATTTGCAACGTTACTATATTCACCAGTGACTGTGTGTGTATGTAATTTCAATAATGGTATAAGAGAAAAGGTCATGAATTTGAGAGGTAGGGGTGCCAGAGGAGTTGAATGGGGAGAAAAGTATTGAAAATTTTATAAATGCGTGGAATTCTCAAAAAATACCTTAAAATTTATAGACATTTTTCCAAGCATAGGTAATATGCTTAATGTTGGATTAA
Organism: Phyllotis vaccarum; assembly: GCA_033318265.1. Classification (NCBI taxonomy): domain Eukaryota; kingdom Metazoa; phylum Chordata; class Mammalia; order Rodentia; family Cricetidae; genus Phyllotis; species Phyllotis vaccarum. The sequence goes on along the minus strand of JARWLC010000001.1, from coordinate 139,460,585 downwards.
ATTTAAAGACCTATAGAAACTTAACATACTGTGCTGCCACTGGCATTGTCACATTATTTTACCTATCAGAAAGGGTACTGCAGAAATTATGCTGGAATAAGAGTTCCTGTTATTATTTTTTTCTGTGGGATTTGAACAATTCTGTCCCTTCATTAAGTTTAGAAATCTAGTAGTCCATCATGTCAAGGGCATCTTATAATTAAAACAGCTCATTTTCCTCAGAATAAAATCACTGAACCCAGCAAGCAGCTGGAGGATTAGACACTTCTTCAAAAAATATAACAGTAGAGAAAGTGGATTAAATAAAAACTTCTGATGATTTTCACGCTCTACGTGAAAATGAGGGTCTTGTTTATCTGACATGAAGAATTGCTTGAAACTCATAGTTGTCTTATAACTGCTCTGAATGGGGAATCTAGATTTAAATAATAATTAATTTAAGAAAATTACTATGTCTGTTTCCTATACACAGCAACTGAGCAGACTCACTAGTCCTTGCATTTGGTAAGCAACTATGACATCACGTTTTTGGGGAAAGAAAGGTTTTATTGAAGATCTGCCATCAAGAAGACATCAAATGTGTCCTTTCAAATGGCTGAAATTAGGAGACTATGTAGAGGGAAGTGAGTGAGAATCCTATTATTGATTTGATGCGAAGCAAAAGCATTAAAGTTCATTCGTAGAAACAGAGATAAGCGCAATGTTTATTAATGAGTCACATGTTTCTTTCCAGGAGGGGTTATCATATTCTGTATTGGAATTCTGGCTTTGTATTATCAAAAGACTATGTTTGGGATGAAGAGCTCACTTTTATGAATGTCCACCACTTTTAAAACCAACTTTGAATGACCTCTGAAGGCATTTTCCTACAAGCAATTTATAAACACTTTTGTATCTAAGAAGTTTATTTATTGGTGGATATACAGAGCTTAATGAAATTTAGTATTTTAAATACTCTTAATCAAGAATTTTTGACCACATAATTTTCCCTTATATAAAAATTATCCTTGCAAGAGTAGCTAATAAATAATTTCAATTTTCTTTGAAAATATTATAGTAGAATGTCAACAGTTCTGATTCTAAATACTGGCGCCTCTCTGTTATCCTTTTCAGCCAGCTGTTGCAAACCCTGACATTATGTTTATTAAAATTCACATTCCATGGGACACACTGTGCAAGTATGCAGAGAGGCTGAACATCAGGGTGCCTTTCAGGTACTTTTATATATTATTTCATTTTCTCTCAATATTATTAGGAGGACTCTGTCTTTTGTTGTACCTAACAGCAATAAAATTGGTCCTTTATTTAGAGAAAATTATTCTCTTTTAAATTTGAGGCTGTATCAGACAGTTTTTCACCTAAGTTGTGGTAAACTTTCTGATTGCCTAGATGTGTAATATCATTTCAAGGTAGACTTGTCTAGAGATAGGGTAACATAATTATTTTCAAATTTCAACTTTAAACAACTCCCAAGATCAAGCCTCATCCTTATTTTATGTGAATGTAATATAACTCTGATAATGGTTAGCAATAATTGTTTTTCAGACTAGGACATCCAGGACATTTTCAGAGTACTGGCCTCAATTTCAATCAGTAAGAGGTAAAAATAGATCACCTTCTTTCAAGGATTTTCAGTCCTTATTTTGAGCAAAGAAATGTGTTGGTCTACCTAGACTATTTGGTATTGGATGTAGAATGCACCAATTCCTCCATCATGTCTTACTGCAGCTTTTATAGTGCACACACTATATGCAGAATGTTAACTTGGCCATAAGAATATTTCCATGAATGTGGAGTTCAACAGATCCTATCAGATGCTAAGAAGTAGTAAAATCTTCAGGGAAAATGAGATTACAATTGTCTTAGTAAGTGTAAGTGAAACCTGAGTTCAATTAAAAACTATTATGAAAATTTTCTTTAATACACGAAAATGGCTTATGTCAAGCCTCAAGATCATTCAAGATAAAGGAAGAGATGCTGATGCAAGCATCCTTAGACATCTAAAACATTTCCAGCCTCAAAAGATGCAACCTCAGTCATTATGCAGAAATAAGCAATTAAACATTATTTGCGTAAAATGCCCATTAGTTAGGATGTTTCATTATCTAGAAAATATTTTAAATGCACATAAGAATGTCTGAAGCTTAGATAAAATACTATGCCATTTTCATAGCCTTCCATATCTATACAGTGCTATATACTAAGACTATATGGGAACCAATTCTTGTAGAATATGGACAGACTACTACTTAAAATCAGCAGCAGCATTTTAATTAGCAAAAGCACATAGCATTTTAAAGAACAAGATTTTATTATTGAATGAATTATTCATTCTAAATTACCCATAAAAATATTTACTCATTAAGCCTATTTCATTCTACAAAGAAAAATACAATTTAGGTCAGCAATATGGCTCAATAAGGCACTGAACGCTGAATATGAAAATATCACTTTGACCTCTATTACCCTCATGGTAGGGGAAAGAATTTCCCTCTTACCTCCATGCAAGTGCCACAGCACCCCCATGCTTATACACACAGTGATAATAAGTAAATGTAAATGTAGTGTTTTATTTTAAAAAGAGAAACAAAAGCCCACAAATTTCAAATCACTATTAATATATGCATGCCTTTTAAACTTGTTTTTCTATGTTTGGAGAAAATGACAGAAGATATTTAAAATGCAAATTTAGTTAGGCAAAGCAAGCTTTGAAATTTTATATCTGAATTTAGTGTTGGAATATGGCAAGAACATTTTAAATCTTTCCAAAGACTATGGCTTGTGTTTGCCTCTAGAAAAGTCAAACTCCATTACTGAATATATACAAAGGATATTTACTAGACTGGCTTCCAGGATATAATCTGGACAGTCCAACAATGACTGCCACACACTGAAGAGGTCAGGAACCTGCCAGATGGTCAATCCGCATGTCAAGGGGCCTCAGAAGGTCCAATCTGGTGCTTTAGGTCTGGAAGATTTCTGAAGAACCACTAGTCTTCACTCCACATCGACAGGCTGAAGAATCCATGTTCTGATGTCTGTGGAGAATGGCAGAAGCAGCTGCAGCAGCAGCAGAATTACAGCACAGATGAACTTGCCAGAAGGGAGGGGAAGGCAAACAGGCAAAAGAAAAGCTTCCTTCTTCTGCCTCCTCTTGTTTATGCTGCTAGACAAAGGGCCACTCACATTTATGGTGGCTCTTGCCAGGTCAGATACGGGAATGCACAGCAGTTTGCTTCTTAGTTGATTCCAATCCTGCCAAGTTGACAAGTGAGATAGACCACCATAATCTGTGACTAAAATTAAATGTGGCATCACAGCTTTTTGAGCATTCATAAATTCACCATAACTGATGATTAATTACTAATGCACAACCAGAGTTCTGAGGTATGTGTTCACTGAGCTTCTGAGGTATGTGTTAGTGGTTAAGTTAGAGGGCATTTTGGAAGGCTCAAAATATCAGATTCCTGACTTCCAATAAGAAGATGTACAGTAAATTATTCATAAATGATTTAACCTTCGCCATAACAATTATTACCTGTGAAACAAAGTCTGTTACACTTTAGAAAATCTTTTCAACAATAACGCATTTTATTTTGTATTGTGAGCTACTCAGGGCTATCCACATGACCACAGGTCTGGAACTATCTAATGGTGGGATCACCAATGGGTGTATAACTGAAGACACTGACTCCTAGGTTTCCAGAATCAATCAATAACCAATAATTTCACAGGAAGGGGTAGGGACCCATTAATTTCTCCATATCCATAAGTGAATGTTGACAGATTTAGTCTTATAAAGACCTATTTCGGGAACCCTAGCTACATTCATGATTGCAATGACTGGCCCAGACCTAGAGGATAGCATTTCACAGCCTTTCCCCCCCTGTCATCTGACACTTAACACTGTGCATGCCTCCTGTTCCATGTTTCCTGAGCCCTAGAGGGGTAGTATAAATGTCATGTTCAGGCCTGAACATTTCCTCCGCACCATGTTATGCCCTGAGATCTACATTCATAGTTACTAATTGTAAATTTACCTGATCAGCCTGTGGGCATTTCTGTGAAATATTTTCTTCACTAATGTGGGAGGAACTGAGACCAACAGAGGCAGTGTCATCCCTGGGCAGGTGGTCCAGGTTTGTATAAGAAAGAAAAATGAGCAAGCTAAAAGAAGCAAGTCATTAAGCACTGCTTCTCCTTGGCCTCTGCTTCAATTCCTGCTGTAGCTTCCTGCCTTGAGTTCCTGCCACAGTTTCCCTCTGTGATGAAATATTACACAGAAGTATAAAATTAAATGAACTTTTTCTTGCCAGATTGCTAATTTCTCAGTATTTTAATCATGATGACAGAGAACCAAATTAGGACAATTACATATGGGTTTAAAGGATAGACGGATGACTTTCTATAGCATATAACAAATGATCCAGTTAATAAGTACTGAGTTGCAGAAGACAAGACTTTTAAACTGTTAAAAACAATGTGTCAAAAATAGCCTATCATTTAAAGTGTTTTGTTATAGTTATTTTGTTTTATTTCTTATGTATTTTTGTTAAATTATCATTATGCTTCTGAAATTTAAGGCATATATCTTTATTGGTCTTCATATTATAATGTAATGGCATAATTTTAAATGTGTTAATTTCCTAAGTACATGAAAATAGAGTGTTTATTCACATAATATTACTGAATACTGTCATTTTCTGGTTTACGTGTATTTTCTTCAGATGATTTCTAATTTTTTTTTTCAGGAAAAAATGTTACTACACTGACCAGAAGAACAAATCAATGAGCAGGTTGGTGATGTTTCACATTTTTATTACCAATTTGTCATTTACAAAGACATAAAGAACACATTTGAATATCCATGTCTTCAGTTATATATTTTAGGGAAAAACTGTGTTGGTTTCTTGATACGACTTTTTTAATTTAACATAATTCTTTATTGAATCTTTATTAAATCATATAAAGCATTCTAATTTCCCTGGCCTCCCAGTCCCTCCATATTCTCCACCTCTTCAGTGCTTCCACCAAAAGAAAAATTAAAAAAAAAAAAAATCAACCAAATCCAAAACAAAACAAAACAAGCAAACAACAACGACATCTTTGCTCATCTGCTTTTCTTGCCACTCCAACACATGTCCTGGTGACACTGGGAGCCTCCATGTATCACACAGTATACCCTTTGTCCATGCAGGTTTACTTGCTAATGTTCATTGCAATGAGTCATTGGTCTGGCTCAAAGCCTATGATTTAGGGTACTCCTTTATTATTGGATCCTCACCAAAATTCCTCCTGGATGTTACACAGCCACCCCTAGTCATAGAGATCCTGTGGTATCATTTCACAGGCCCAGTCCCTTCATGAGTTAGGATGGGTCAACTCCAAGCCCACAAAGGTAGTTGAATTGGTCAGTTCAGGCTACTGGAGCCACCCCACCCCCAAACAAGGGGAGGAGCTAGCTCCCCTAAGCCCATCCCAGCAGGGTCAGTCTTCTCTTGTCCATGGTGAGGTGTGGGGCTATCTCTCCCAAGTCCAGAGTTACAGCTCTCCCATAAGTATCAGGGTCAGCTCTCTTGCTCCAGTGTCCAATGATAGACAAGACCAGGTATCTCAGGGCCAGTGAAGGGTGAACTGGTTCAGCATGGTTCTCTGATTTTATTACTTATAGTTCCTATGAGACCCTGAGGTAACAAGGGCCACTAATATCAACAGAGACTCCAGCTGCAATAGGACCTTTGTCCCAGATATGGCCGTTGGTAGCAGTTTGGGCCTGGACATTCTGACTCCTGGTAGAAGCATATGTCATTTAGATCAGGATGGCTCTTTGGCAGTTTGATCCCCCAGACACCAACAAGGCCCCAATCCTGAGCTTTCATGTATTTCTAGTGGCAACATGAACCTTAAGTTTGTATACAGATCCCGGCTGTAAAAGGACCATAGACACAGACTTAATCTCGGCAGCAAGCAGGACTGGATGTCACCTTTGTCCAAGGTGTCATTGCAGGCCACTCATATGTGCAGGCCCCAGAAGCACCGTAGCGGTCCACGCTAACATGCCCCAGATCTTGAACATGGTAACAGAACCCTGGCTGCAGTAGGGCCACATATCCAAACATGGCCCCCAACTGCAACCCTGTCTTAGATATCATCATGGCACTGGATATCAGTATGTGCCATTTATGGCTGTATGACCCCGGATACAGCATTGCTCTTGGGCACCAACATGGTCCCTGGCTGCTGATCAGACCCCAGGCAACTATATGGCCCTCAATTGTAACTGGAGACATGGATTGACTGAGACTTGGCTGCTATCGGGCCATGGATCCAAGCGTGGCCCTTGAAAGCAGTTTGGACTTGGACATCACCATAGTCCATAGATGGCACCACAGTCCATGTAGATCAGTGTAGCTCTGGCACAGCTCTTAGACTCCTATATGGTTACCAGTGGCAGTCCAGACACTGGGCATTTTTATGGCCTTTGGTGGGAACGTGGGCCATAGATGGCCACACAGTCCCTGACTGTGGTAGACCATGTAAACAATTTTTAATATGGTTGTCACAAAAATAAGATAATTTCTATATTATTATTTTTCATAGCTACTCCAGAAGTGCCAAGATGTCATTACAAGGGATATTTAGGATAGCATCTTAAAAATTTTAGTTTTTAAAATTGCTTAAAATTGGGGCTGTTACAGTGAAGTTTCTGGTCCTGGGTGGCCAGAGGTCCAGACCCACAGACCTGCAGTCCCAGACCCCTTAGCTGCCCAATGCTGATCAGGCCCCCAGAAATGATTCAGACACTTATATTAGCTTCATGCTGTTTGGCCTATGGCTTAGGCACATTGCTAGCTTGCTCTTACATCTTAACTCAGCCCATTCTCATTATCTGTCTGCCTTGTGGCCCGTGGCTCACCTGTGTTCCTTATATGCTTCTTCTTGGGTGGCTGGCTTGGTCTGTCTGACTCCGCCCTTCTCCTACCTATGCTCTGATTTTCCCTCCTACTTTTTCTATGGTGCCTGTCATGGGCCAAAACAGCTCCTTTATTTAAAGATTGATGTTCACAGAATACAGAAAGATGTTCCCACATCATGGGGCCACTCGGTAAATGATAAGCCCCAAAAGTAGGAGAATAGTGCACCTGGAAAGCCTTCTGTATCGTTGAATACAGTCTTCTCATCTGGAAGCAGAGACTAGCTTCCAGAGCAGTCGGTATTTCTCAGGACAGCTGGCATCCTTTCTTTCTATGGCAAGCCTATTTTTTTTCTATCATTATAATCTGTTTTTCTTATGTATGAAAAATACATTTCTTTGCATGAGGTTCAGCTTAAATATTTGCCCTTTATCCATTGCAATCAGAGTAACAATGGGAAAGGAATTAGCCTCAACTTGGAAACAGTGAAATTATTCTATATAAATATCCTTAACTCTATTTAAAATGAAGAAATGAATTTTCACTAAGGGATGCTTAATGACAAAAGCTTCATATGGATAACTGGTTTCCTACCCATTGCAAAACAATCAATGGCAAAAACAAACCAGTGCATCAATACAGTAGTGTCCTCTATGAGTAACACTATAGACTGGAATAGTCACAGTGATGCACAACAGAGACAGAGTGTTATATAATTCAGGAAAAGACTTGATGAATCTATTTCTATAGCAAAGGAAATGAATGAAAATAATTTCTCTTAATAGTGAAAGGGGAATATTTTTGAACATTATGTCTATTTAAATAAAATGTTTTGTTTGGCTTCTTTTTAGCTGTTACGTAAGCAACTTCTCATCCATGTTATTAATAAGTTTATTTTTGAACGTCATTTTTCAAAGTTTTGCTAAACTTTGAATATTAGAATCTATAAAAAAAATTTTACATGAAAATATAGTTTCATTTTAAAGTTAGCTTAAATTTCAAATGAGCCATACACATAAGTATATTAAATTCTAAACTGACAATTTTGAAATATATTTTAACAGTTTTAAAATTGTCTTTTGTCTATGCCGTTCACTCAAGTAAACTAAGAAAATGAGTCCTGTACCACGTTGTTTTATGATATTTTATGTTGAATATTTTCTGTTTAATTTAATAAAATTTAGATATTTTGAGTATTAATGAGCCTGTCCCTCACATTTAACCTGTCGCAAACAGTTTTCTTTGTTTCCTAGTCCATGGCTTTGAGTGGTGAGGGGTGGGCATTGAACAGCAAAAGGTTAGCATCGAGTGAAAGGAAAACTTTTGCTGTTGCTGCTTTAGATTTATTTGAATATTAACGTGAAGAAAAGATTGATTCTTATTTTTCTCACAGTTTTTAGGAGAAAAATGTAAATTCTGTGTATGTGAAAGATTGATATAAACGATCAATTTGCAATCATTTTAAGCACGTTCAGTAAAAACTGTACAAAATATAAAATTTATATCAAATGACCGTTTATTTTTATTCCTTTCATGCAAAAGAAAAGATCTTGGTGCATGGCTAACCTTGGCTGGCAAACACTGAAGGGATAAATGGTGTCTAGGCAATTATCTAGCTTCTGAGGATCATCATATCTCTAGGCACCTTTAGAGGAAATGACTAAAGCCTACTATTGCAGCAATTGAATTTTCATTTACGAAGCAATTTCATGTCCAGATATTAAGGCATCATCAAAATAGCCTGCAAGCAGGACAGAACGGAAAGTAACTAGTGTTGCAGATGAGGACAAATGACAGACTTTCCTAGGGTACCCCCTGCCTCCTGCCTCCCTGCGGCCCCACCCAGAGCCTTCCCAGATGTTTGACAGTTTGAGTCTTAGATTTTCTGAGCCCTTTGATCTATATTATTAGTTTACATAGAATTATCTTACCTTACCCTCCGATTTTAATAGAACATTAAAACTCTGTTAGAGGTAATTTTCATGTTTTACCAGAAAATCCATCATTTAAAATATGTCCAAAATGATAAACATGGTTGGATATTGATAATATGATAGTGTTGGTGTCAAGGTAACAACACAAACAGTAGCTCACATCCCTCTCTCGTCTTATTTCTTTGAATATTTGAGCACACAGTGCTGTTTCTACTGTCCATGTAGTTCTCAAGATGCCATTTGACTTAATAATGGAAAAAAAAACCGAAATGAGGCTCAAGGAAATAAATTAGCCAGCTTCTAGAATCTGGATCCAGACCCAAGATTTACCATCTCAGGCCATTTTTCCCTTCTCAGAAAATGTGTCTGAATGCCTACATTGATAATAAAGTACTTATCTTCTGCTATCAGTAGAAGAACTTATCAAGTTTCTTTTATAAATTTCAGATGTTGAATTATCTCTAGACTGTTTTAATTTAGACAGAGATCACAGGCCACTAGATGCTCCAGTTCTCTCTATTATCCACGTGTCTTTGGAGTCACCCCTTTTGTTTGTTCTGACCCTTTGCTGGGTAGGACGAAATGGGATTACTTCCTCCCTTTATATCCAAAAGCATGAGCTCAAACATTGAATTGTTTTGTCTAGTTGCAGAAACTGTCAAATTCAGCTCTCCTCATCCACCAACAGCAATTCTGAACTTTAAAAGGCTAGAAAAATTGATCTTTGTGCTAATGTTTTCTACGTGTCTTTGCACTGACCTCAGGATACAGTGATATTCTATTAATTCAAGATCTTTGTTTGTAATCAGAACCAACAAAATAAACACCTCAAAAACGGTGTGTTAGATTAGTTTTAAAACAAATGTTGTACTCCCTCCAAACCTGAAATAATCATCATCCCAATGATGGTCTTACTTGGTAAGAGATGATCTAGATTTTTATACCCTAAGCCTTTCAGGAGAATTTAATTCTTATTTAAGATTTCTTGTGGTTATAAACTGTGTGAACTAATTCTTAAGATACAATATTTGCTGCCTGCCCTTTGCCGTCTTCATTTTACTTATAAAATTAAAAAACCTGGCAAAACCAGGTTTTAAAAAAATGTTAAGATACATTGTATTTGTGTATGGAGATACTCTGTCCAGCAATATTGACTTCTCTATTGCCGCAGCCTATCATTATCGCTGTGGAAACACTTTTTAATATTTTTAAATGGAAACAGCTGTTGTTATAGTAACAGAATTCAGATTTTCAGAATCAATGCTGAAGGTCAGTCTTTTGTTTTTCTTTTTCTTTTTTTTATTTTGTAAAGAAAAATGATGGAAATTATTCCAATTAACACGCACACATAGACATTTATATGCAACTTTCTATGCTTTTCTAAAGAACCAGGGGTAATTCACATTTACATAAACACCCATATATACAGCTTTAAGAAATAATGCCTTGTGCTGCCTTTAAAAATATTCCTTCCTATGTCCGTCTTTATGCAAGGTAATTTAAATTATCTATGGAGATGTTATTTCTCTGAAAAAAAGTTTAAATAAATGTAGGACTTGTTTTACTATTTATTTCTTCTGTGAGAAATCAGAAGTGTGTGTGTGTGTGTGTGTGTGTGTGTGTGTGTGTGTGTGTGTGTGTATAGTGTGGATGTGTTGTCGGTGAATGTTCAAACCTTTAGTATAACCCTGTAGAGGGAATTGCAGATTAAAAATTATAGAGACAGAAAGAATTAGGTGAAGACAGAAAACTTAGAGTCAGGGTGACACTGAATGAATACCCAGCTGCCCCAATTTTATTTCTCTTGGGCTTTTTATAGCAAGCAAAGGGGAGGGGCAAGTGCAGACAGGTATAAACACTTTTAGTTCTTGAACTTAAGACACCTGATGCCCACACCTTTGGCCAAATAATCCTAATATGCAGCCTTGCTGGGGGGAGAGCAGAGATTCTTTGATCTTGAGTCAAATGGAAACAAGCCACAAACTGGAATCTTTGTAGCCTCCCACAAAGTGTGTGTTGTGTTTGTGTATATGTTACTTGTGATTATATGTGTGTACGTGTGTGTATAGGTGTAAGCGTGTTTGTATGTGTTTGGTGTGTGTGTATGTATGTGGCACATGTGTATATGAATGCGTGTGTAAGCGTGTTTGTATGTGTTTGGTGTGTGTGTATGTATGTGGCACATGTGTATATGAATGTGTGCGTGCATGCGTGTGTGTGTGTGTGTGTGTGTGTGTGTGTGTCTGTGTGTGTAAAAGAGCAAGGGAGGGAGGAAAGGAGAGAGAGAGAGACAGAGAGGGCGGTATACAGAAACATTTTTCTCTAATACTTAAGAAAATTGTCACAGAAAATGAAAATAGCTCTGGAAACAACTTTATCTAGTTCTGCAATTTGGCTTGCTTTCAGGGTACAAAATTATTTCAAAAGAATCAAAAAATGGATGTCCCAAAACCCAATGGTTCTCGACAAGTCGGCGTTTCCAGAGCTGGAAGAGTCAGATTGCTACACTGGCCCTTTCAGCAGAGCCCGGATTCACCAGTGAGTACCCTTCCCTTTCCTTCTATCCCTCCATTTGCACTTTTCATTACCTTGACATTGTGTATAGAAGAAAAATAACTGAGGACATTCCCATTGGTCAGCGGCTAGATTGAGAATGTATCATCGTATTATAATGTATAATTAATTTAGGAACAGCAATAGAGGAATGTTTGATTCTATATTAATTTCATGATTCAGAGATTGTCAAGCCTTAATTAAATTCTAATATACAGGCTAGTAACCTAGATATTCTTTTGGTAACTAGGAGGGCAGCAGAGGCGGCTCACCAGTTCAAAGCACTTCATGCTCTCACAGGGGAATTTCCAGCACAAATGTAGAGGCTCACACTGTTTATAACCTCAATTACATGGGATCCACAGGACACGCATGGAGGCTTATGACAGCCTGTGATTCCAGTTACAGGGAATCCATAGCACACACATGGAGGCTCAGGACTGACTGGACACCAGTTACAAAGGATCCAAGAACATTTCTGGCTCTTTCAGGCACCAGACATGTGTGTGGCATAGATACATACATACTCATTAAATAAATCTTATAAAAATGACTATTTTAGAAAATAATTTATTTAAAATAGTAATGGCAACAATAATAGAATTGCTCCTAATAATATCACTAATGCATTATTTAAAGTATAATTTTAATTAAAAATACATTTACTATTTAAGTGGTTTGGTGTGGTGACATATTGTGTATCAAATAAAACCTGACTGAAGATCAAAAGACAGATGTCAGGCAGTGGAGACATAGACCTTAATCCAGCACTCTGGAGGGAGAGATCCTTCTGGATCTCTGTGAGTTCTAGGCCAAACAGAGTAAGGCAGTGGTGGCCCACACATTTAATCCCAAAACTAGGGATCACACACTTTTAATACCAGCACTAGGTAGGTTGAGACAGGATAAGATATGGCTGGACAGAGAAAGTAATATAAGGTGAGAAGTGACATAGTTTGGCCCTTCGATTTCAGCCTGTGCTTCCCTTTGCTTCTCCTTCCAGCCTGAGGACTCAGTAGAGGTGGCTTCTTCCTCTGTCTAATTTTTCAGCTTTCCCCCCCAATATCTGGCTCTGGATTTTTTTTTAATTAAAAGAGCAATTAGGATTCTTGTAACAGTTTGGTTTAATCATTAAAATACAGTAATTGCAAATTTCTTTAGAGAAGGCTACCTAACTTTCTTGTCTTTCTCCCTCTAACATTTTATCAAACCTTGGTCTTTCTCCATGTGCTCCTTTGTGTCTATTGATTTGTCCAGGCTTTTATTCTGCTATGATTTAATGATTTTTTTACAGGTCTTTAATGTAATAACAAGGTTCATTATGGCACACGTTTTTGCCTTCATGGTCCTCCTTGTAAAAAGCTATAGAGAAGAATGTAAGTGCAAATCTAAATAAAACAAGGTAAAAATACAGATATAGAAACATAAAATATTTACAAAATAGTGTTGTAAAATATACAGTCTAGCATAGGACTAAGGGTGTGGATGAACCCTTGATCTGGGATATGGGAGTTGATGAAAAGCTAGACCAACCTATACCACAACCAAAAATCCATTAGGATTTCACCTTCTCAAATATCCTATTTATTTTATTATTTAATCCTGGAGGTATGTATAAATCCATCTCTTCTAACTCCAGCTCTGGAGAAACGTGGGCAAGACAGAGCATGGACCCATGTATAGAGAACTCACAATCCAGGGGTTATCATCAGCTTTCTGTTGTACTGTTACAGAGTCTTAATGATCTGTGGTTGCACCAAACAAAGTGAAAAAAAAGTTCTCTTTGTTCTTTGAAAACTCCAGGAACCAGCTCAGTATTTGAGGAACACTAATCAGATCATAAAAACACCTGGCCTATATCTCCCTAGTAGTGTCCCATTTGAACTTACAGTATAATCATTTTTTGATTATTTTTAGTATACCTCTCTCTCTCCCTCTTTAGGGTACCCTACCATTACACAGTACAGCTACACAAGCTTTAGGTCATGACTCAGCTGCTCAGTGAGGCTCCTGCTAATCTTTACCATTTTTCTCTTATGCTGACCTATCCTGCCCTTGAGTTTTGCAGGGTGTTTTCTTTCTATTTCTTATATTAAGTATCATAATCTAAGTAAAATCATATCAGCAAATTCTTGCTAGTGTTCTTTCCCCCAGTAGTTCACTACATCGTTATACTATTACATTATCTTCATAAAAACCAGGTGAAATTTATTTATTTATTCACATGTTGATTATACTACTTGCTTAATTCCTCCATAATACAACCCCATGCAAAACTTAATTTACCTGCCTAAGAATTACTTGCTCAGGTAGACTTAAATCTTGTGAAAAATAATTGGTGGATATTCTTTCGACTACCTATAGTAACCCAGACTCTGAATTAAATATATCTGAATGCAGAAATAACACACATAATATTAGATACTGAGGAACTCAAAATGCAATAACCTGGTCAGCTGTATTAACTGAAAGAAACAAGTCTATTAAGGAAGCAATAGTCTCACAATCTGGGCCAAGAGCACTGACATACAGGGAAAAGGGCAGTAGCTCCATGGAGATGGTGGTTCAACAGGAAAGTTACTTAGCTTGATAACTCTTTGAATATAGAGTTGGAGGAGAAAGCACAAGGTAGAATAATTATTCCACAAGACATATGAAAATGCCAAGGCATTTTTACAAACTGAAAAAGATGTTAGAATAAATATTTGATTATTCTCTGCATTTTCTATAAGTATTTCTTTTTAATCTGTCAGTTGATTTTTGTTATAGATGATGACTTTTCTCTCATCTTAGAATATTTTATATTCATTCTCTTTAATTATAGAGACATATGGGCATTTACCCAGGAACTTATAATTGTGACAGATTCTGTGTTCTGATCTAAATATTAAAACCAATCTCTTCGTCTTAACAGCTTTATTATAAACAATAAAGACACCTTCTTCAGCAATGCTACTCGAAGCAGGATAGTCTATCACATGCTGGAGCGCACCAAATATGAAAATGGAATATCAAAAGTGGGTAAGAACACTATTTTACATAGTTTAAAATATAAAAATTATTTAGAGTTATGGTTTTATAACAAATGAAGGTTCCCCTTCACTCATTAATTGTGAAATGCTTAACACATTAGACACAGATTCTATGAGTATTTTGTGTTTACTACTTGTCACAAAAATATACTTTTGAGAGCGATGGGCCAATGTAACCAATGTAAACTCTGCAAATACTGAAGAACAAAATTTATCCTAAACTAATACATATATATATATATATGTATATATATATATATTAATGAAAATAGGCATAGAAAGAGTTCAGGCTACATCCACAGCTCTAGGTACTTGAACACATTAAAGTTATGTGTTTGGTACTTACCAACATAATTTCTTCAGTCTGTATTTGTAAATATATACTCATATAATTATATTTATTATATGATGTATGTTACACAGTTTGTGGCACAGATATTATACTCAGAGATTAAAATTAGTTTCTAGATTGAATTGGCTTTGAAAGATCTTCATGATTAAGTAAAAATAGCAATTTACAAAACCATTAGTCTCATCTGATTTCATTTATTTAATACATGAAATAAAAATAAGTGAAAGTCTAGAATAATATGTAAGTAACCTAGAGAGAGATCCAGAATATTAAATAGCCACTTATTTTAAATTACCAAATTTTGAAATTTTATGTGACTTTGTTACTTTTTAGAACATAGAACAGATGAAAGAGAATTGAGAGATTTGGAACTAGATCAAGATGAATAAAATTAAAACCTTACATAAAATTGAGAACAAAGCAGTTCTAACACATATGTTGACTTTTTAATTGTGAAGCTTAATTGTAACAGTGAAGAAATCAATATTAGCCAAATGTTCTAAATTTAAAATTAAAAATCGACAATGCATTGGAATCCATCAGCATTCTTTCCTAATTGTGCTGAGATAAGGACATTGTTTTATGTTTTATGTTTACTTTGTAAAGAAGAATCTTCAGGGTCTAGTTTTTTTCTGACTAAAAATTCGTGACTGAGCAATCAAAACAGTTACCTTAGACACTAACACTTTACCCAAAGCAATGAGGACGTTTCTAAAGAGACAGAAGTTAAAATACCCAGAATATGAGAGGAAAAGTTTCTTATAAGATGGGAAATTATGCCTGAAGTTTTAAATGACATTTTAAATCATTAAAAAGGTGTGCTATCCTTTGTGGAAGACATGCTAAACGAACATCAAAACTAAATAAAATAAAATGAAAAGTACTCCTAGCCACTGTTATCAGTGAATTTACAGAAAAATGGTAAAATACATAATTTCAAAATATAAGTGTGTATTGTATATGCATTTTTCACTTTTAAGACTACTTTCTGAAGCCATTATATATCACACAAAATAATGTTGCAAATTCCTGATAACAGTATTCTCCTTATGTAATTGTGCTTGCACCATGGTAAAGATTCTCATATTTCAGGTGTACAAATACTTCTTTTGTGCATATTAATTATAACATTGTACTAAAAATTTCTCTCCAGAAAGTTTTTCCCAAGCGCAAGATACCTTCACTGAGATGACAAATCGGAGTGTGACAATTTATACTCTTTTGATTTAGCATAAACAAATGTTTCTTGATGCAGTAATCTTTCCTGTCAAATGTTCAGATGTTGAGAGTAGAAAATTCTTCTTTGACTAAACTTCGTAATACTCAGAGGGAGGTAGGAAAGGTTTTCTTGGTTCCTGTGATACCAAGAAATGGGAATTAACCATGCACGACTCATTATGTTGCCATTTGGCAAAATGAAATTTTGTAAATAATGTGGCAAGGACACACCCAGCCTAAGTGCCATCTCTTTCTCAGAGCTATCATCCCTATAATTGACCTGGATATGGGAGTCACTGAATTGCTGTATGTCTTAATATAATTCTATGTTCCATATGCATTTATATATGCTCTAAGGGAAAATCGTCATTGGAACTAACTCAAAATTTTGTTCTCTTTCTAGGAATTCGTAAGCTTATAAATAATGGCTCATATATAGCAGCATTCCCCCCACATGAGGTAATTTTGAAAAATATTTTCCATTCAGTAAAATAAAATAAAATATTTTTGTTCTCTGAGACAGTATTGTTTACTTTAATTGCTGCGATCAAACACCAGGACAAGTAACTTAGACTTTGGTTTCTAGAGGGTTATTGCCCACAAAGGGAATAGCATGGTGTCAAGCAGGAGGAAGAGTGCCTGGCCAGCAGGCTGAGAGTTCACTTCTTGAGCGTTAAAGCAGAGACAGGAGCTTGGATGATACCATAAACACTCAAACCCCACCCACAGTGTTTAGTTCCTCTCCTGGCCACACCTCCCAAACCTCCCAAACAGCTCCACTGACTAAGGGCTAAGTTTTCACATTTCTGAGACCATTAGAGATATTTTCCATCAAAACCATCACTGTACCGAAGTATTTCATTCATTTAGATTGGGGTGCACACACCTAGAACAGTCCACTGAGACTCTAATACCATTTCTTAGTTTCACAGTGGACCATCAACTCCAAAACATGTTTACAGTTTTCCCTGTAGGAAGAGCCCCAGCCTCCATTAGAGCAGTTTAGCATTCTAGCTGCCCTCTGTTCCAACACCATACACAGTGATTGATTCATCTTGCTTGAGATGCACAACCCCTCCAATAAGGCAGGCTCCTAGCTTGTATTTACTATTTTAGAATACCTGAAAGTTAAAAAAACAAGACCACAATCAATCAAAACCTCCATGCGCTATCTAACTCACTTCCAGCCAGATTATTACCTCGCTACAAACTTTAACAGCTAAACAACTAAAATATCATCTGCTGAACTCCTCCTTGGCCCCTGCTGTAATACTCTTTATTTATTTTTTTAAACTGTGTCACATTTTAAATTACAAGTTTCATTTCTGTATTTTCAAAACCCATAATTGTTTGATTTACAAAGTTAATGCAGTGAGATTGAAAGTTTATGCATAAGATAAATGTGCAGTCCTGTATATCTATTAGTAGATAAAATGAACTGAAATTCTTATCAATGTGTTGAGTGTTGAATATGGACTATCTCTCACTTGAAACAACCCTAAGTTATTGCCAATAATAATAATACTAATTCCATTATAATCATATGCAATCCAGCTGCAAGAAGGTAAAATGTCAAAGGCAGTTACAAGCCTAGGAACCCCAAAGTGAGTAATCTTATGAAGTGCCCGCTTACAAATAAAGGTAATAATCACGAGCAATTTGTTCATATATTTCATGTGCTGAACCAGCACATATTTTACCATGATTGTGACTGTACAGCAGGAATAAACGTTGTCCTCTTTAGATATAAAGGAACACAGCTAAGGAAAAACAAACCCCATTCGAAATCCCTCATAGTAAGTAGTAAACTGAAGTGAGCACGGTAGCACAGCTAAGTCGGTCATAACAAAGGAAGGTTTCGTTTATTCTTTTGGACCTGGAGATTTTCTCTGCACAATTAGCTTGAGCACTGACAACTCACTTGAGTTTCTCATGAGAAGTTTGGCTGCTGCCATGGCTGGGTTCTTGGTGATAGTTTTTAATTTATGTATATAAATTATTTGAAATATAAATAGATGCAAACCATGTAAAAGGAATAATAAATACTACTTTTGAGTTGTAAGTGTGCAAAAGATAATTGGGAAACAATGAAATGGCCTCAGAAATTATCTATTAATTTGAATTATTATTTATTTATGGGAGAAAAGCAAGACTTACAAAGAGGAAAATAAAGTGAATGGTGTTAATCTACAGTCTGATAAGGATACTCCAAAATGTATGTCTTCCTTTTTGAGTGATGCTGGATTTTATGTTCAGTCACATATTTTTTATCCTTAGTTAAGAGGTTTCTTTTTTCTCACAAAATCGACAATAGCTGGAGAAGGATGACAATTTCCTTTTAGTGAGAACAGACAGGAAAACGTGAGACCAATAGGCCAGAGGTGCATCTTTACAAGAAATACTTTGTATAAAATACCGCCAAATATGTGATTCTTTCAAGGATGGATCAAAGGTATGGTTGGAGACCAGTGATAATATATGAGCCTTCAGAAGAGGTCACAAGTGCATCTGTAGGCTAGATTTATCTCTTCAGCCAGTTCTCGCTTGCAGCTCACCACTTCTCACTGTCAAGCTAGAACAGTATAGTAGTTGGTGTTAAGTGTAGGCTGCAAATTGGTATCCTAGGTGCCCTAGATTTTATCATGTAGAAATGGATACAATGTGACCAGTAAGGCTGAGTGAACACCATGTATTAGATTTATCAGCAGTGACTTCAAAGGAGCATCAATTTTGTTATTCATCCTTTCTATAAGTATCAGGCAGGCAGCAATCTAGTTTCAAAAAGATTCTGAGTTCTGAACAGTAAATATAAAGTCTCATTTACTTAATTAAAATGGGCCCAAATATTTGAAAAATTATTTAAAATATTATTTTCACAGAACTACTATATTTTCAATTACAATGGTATCTACTATTTCAGTTGTGGGCTTGAGTATGTAATCTTTAATTATTTTATATTGTTGATAAATGATATACTAGTCCTTATTTAGTTCAAACTTTGCTAAGAGAATGGACTCCAATTTATGTTATTGTATCTGTCTCAGGGAGCCTATAAGAGTAGTCTGCCCATCAAAACCCATGGACCTCAGAATAACAGGCATCTGTTGTATGAGCGTTGGGCACGCTGGGGAATGTGGTACAAGCATCAGCCTCTGGATTTAATCAGGTATTGCAGATGGACCTGTTGGTTATGAATAGCAAATTGTTCTTTTGTCATTTTTCTCATCTTGGAATTATTTTTTTTTTAATCACAGCTATTTAAGTTTGGAAATTCTCTGCAGAAAAGAAACCACTGCATGACTTTTCAATGGAAGGAACTTAATGCAGGGGACTGGTTACAGAGTGATGTGAAAGAAAATGAAAGAGTACTGATGTAGTAAGAGGTTTCTGGCTCGGACTTTAGAGCCTATAGTCTCAAGGTTTAGACCCACAGACCCACAGACCCACAGACCCACAGACCTGCAGTCCCACAGAGACACACAGATGCTTACAATAGTTTTAGGCTGATCGGCCTAAGAACCAGGCATATAACTTGCTAACTCTTTACCCTTAATCTAACCCATGACTCTTATCCTGTCCAGCCATGTGGCTCTCTCTGTACTTTTTCTCAGAGCAGCATAATTTGTCCTCTGTATCTTCTGGCTTCTCTCTGGCATTCTGTCTGTTCTGCCTGTTCCTAGAGTCTTCTTAGTCTGGTAGCCATGCCCACACTTCCTGTCTGCCTTTGACCAGTCAGTGCTTTTTATTAAACTCGTAGGCGGGGACAATTATTTACAATGGAACAACATAATCCCCCTACATACTTAAGTCAGTGAGAGGTTGCTAACAGCAGGAAGAGACTAACACCCCTAAGGGTAAGGGGTAAGTGGCACCATGTGTATCACACACTTAAAGTACCAAGCGCTGGGGAATACCAGAGGAATGAAAATGGCCCTCGGTTGTTTGTTCTTCATATTTCCATGTCTTTCCTTGTCTCCTTGTCCAATTTACAATAGAACCAGAACAACTGACTGCATTATGAAAAATCAAAGACCTCAACAGATAGAGTGCAAATAGGAAAACAGCCAACATATCACCTGTGTATATGAAGTAGACTATTAATGTTCACAAGGAATTAGATCCAGAAACTCCTCTCAAATGCCCACTCCACAGTGTTCATATTCCTTTTATATAATATGTGTTTGAATATAACCTACAGATATAATCAGCATACTTTCACTAATCCTTGAGTTTTTAAAACAACTAATATAACATGAATATTAGAGAAATAGTTGATATGTTCTATTATTTAGAGATAAATGGCAAAAAAATGGGACATACATATTTAGGGCAGGCACAGCTTTGATCTATATAGAGACAGTCAAATTTGTAGGTGTAGAACTTGATAATACATAGGACTGGCTACATTTGTCTTCTAAAGAGGTGTTCTCTCTATTCTAGTGAGCACTTTCTAATGAGTAATTGCTTTTAACTCTGCCTATCTATCATCATTCTGTCTATCTATCATCTATCAATTATCTATCTATCTATCTATCTATCTATCTATCATCTATCAACTATCTATTTATCTATCTATCTATCTATCTATCTATCTATTATCTATTTATTTAGGGCAGTGTCACACTATGTATTCCTGTTTGACCTGGAACTTACTGTGTAAACAAGGCTAGCTTTGAACTGGACAGAGATCTGTGTATGCTGGGATAAAAGGCATAAATCAGCATGCCTAGATTCAACTTTTTTTTGAGTATTTATCTTTGTTGTTTACATAATTTATATTAGTATAAAAAACATTGTTCATATAAAAAGTATCAGATATATCTTAGTACTATCCTTATTCTCTAGCTAATGATGAATAGCTATAGGACAAAAAAAATTATACTTTTAGGATAGACATATTGATATTTTTATATGTTTATAGCATATAAAATAGCTCATAAATGTATCAATTAGTGTTTCATTAGGAAGCACATCACTGGAAAGGTGCTTGAAGAAAAATCACTTAAAAGTACATGTAGATATGGGAAGTGGAATAATGAACCACAACACATAATGACATGCTCAGGGACTAGTAAAAACTCAAAGCAATTATTAAACCTTACCTTAAAGATGCAAGAGAAAGAAAGACTTGCCAGAACCAACTAATGACTAAACATGGAAGGAAATACAAGATACAAGCTGTGACCCGAGTGAGAAAATGGTTGTGAATAAGCCATGACCAAATAAAAACAGAGCCTTCTACCAGAACTCTTGAAACCAGCAAGCCTGTCTGGAATTCAGAAGTTTTAAAAAAGAGTGGATAAGGGTCCACAGAGGTGAACTCTGTGGGTCACAGGGTCATAAGTGGAGTAAGTGCTTAGAGAAACATAGGAACAATGCTCAGCAGATGTTAATAGCTGAGTATATCAAGAATCTAGATACTTTGGTTCCTATTCTGTCGATTGTGACAAATTCAATTATTCTAATTCATAAAGGTAAAAAGGTTATTGTTTTGGAGACTTATGGATACAAGATAGTGAGATGTACTTGTAGTGGGATTATGTTGTTACATTGTAAATAATTGTCCCGCCTACTAGTTTAGTAGAAATGTTGATTGGCTGAAGGCAGACAGGAAGTGTGGGCAGGGCTACCAGACTAAGAAAACTCTTGGAACAGGAAAAACAGAGCAGAGATGTCACAGAGAAGTCATCAGATGCAGAGGACACCTATGATGCTCTGAGAAAAGCTACTGAGTTATATGGCTGAACAGAATAAGAATCATGGGTTAGTTTAAGAGCAAGAGCTAGCAAGTCATATGCCTGGGCCCCAGGTCAATTGTTATACAATTAATACAAGTGTTTGTGTGTTTCAGTGGGACTATGGGACTGTAAGCTGGAAAGTCCGGGCCACAAAGCTAGGCCAGAAAGTCTGGGCCACGAGGCAAGACAGAAATTACTGTTCAGAAACCTAATACAGCATGTACTGGCTCAAAAAAAAAAGTGTTTATTAGGAACTAACATGCTAACGTGATAGTTTTTGAGTAGCATTTCAGTGTGAGTTACTATTACTTTCCGCAAGCAACATTGCCATTATTACCTTCAAATAAACTAAGCAAGCATCCTATATGGATAAATGAGGTCTCTATTACTAACACCCATGGTTATCCACCTACTATTTGATTACTCACAGAGATGGGTAGTATGTCTGTAAAAGCATGTGTTAGTTAAAGTGACTAAGCAATGATGTGCCATGAGAGACCCGCCAGAAAAAGCTATATGATAAGTAAGTACAAGTGATACTTTAATGGACAGTACTGACTAGTAAGTTAGTTAAACTAAAATTGAAGCAGTGATGTGGAGGACATTCATTCACTTTAAACCACATAAGCTTATGCATCCCTTTATACAGGCACAATTTTCCAGAACGTTTTTAACTGTTTATAGTTATTTCTGGGTCTTCCTTTCTATGAGAGGAGGATGGTGTGTGACATTTGGGTACTTTTGATCACAGCTGATGGGATTCCTATAGGCAAATCGAAGAATTGTCATGTTTACTTAGGAAATGCCTTAGTGTTATGTATGAGCCAAAGACTGTCAATTCATCTAAAAAAAAAAAAAAAAAAAAAAAAAAAAAACCTAATGAACAATCATTTCTGGAGATGTGTTTATATTTGTTTTCCTATTTTAAAATTGATTTGAATACATAATAGCTAAAGCCTACTTAGCTTCAATCTAATTTCTCTTGAAAATTATTTCAAATCCAAAGGAGTACTCTAAAAAAAAATCAGTTACAAAAACAGTGCTATGTATGATATTGCCAACAATTTTTAAAATAGCTAGCAAAAGGATTTAAACTTAAAAAATAAAGATATTGAATTAAATGAATATTTCTAAAATCATAGATACCAGAGTTTACTTTGAGATAGAAGTTATTTCAGTAACGGACAAATCATCAACTGAAATGTCACAAGGGGAGCTTTAAGTAAAACAGACACGAAGAGAATGGCCTTGGTTGAGCAGTGATGGGGAACTGTAGTGGTACTATCCTTTTGTTCTCTTCTTCAGCAGAATTTTGTTGCACTTCTAAAAAATGATTAAGTATTATAGATAGTTGTAAATACTAGTGTTCTAGAGCAAAGTCATCTGGGGCCATTTTTTCTTTGTCTTCAGCTAGCCTCTCCATCTTCTGACACACAATGAAACTCACTTTGACTTAGATCATATTTTAGCCTGATAATATTACTTACATTAACTTCAACAAGATGCAGATGAATTTATTAACATGTTATGAGAAGATCAGTCCCTGCAACTACTGTCCCCATTAAAGATATTCCATTGTTCACAAGCAGAAAGGGAAGCTTTGTAAACGAAAACTAGTAACTGGATTTTTCTTTCCAGCAACAATCACTGTGATTTGGAGCTGGGGGCAAGGTCACGTTAAATCACCAGTTTTAGAAATAGAGACTTCACAGCAGTAAGGAAATTGGTAATGTAAAATTATTTCTACCAGCCCTTTATAAATTATGGGCCTATAAAAAAATGTAACATTGGAGTTGGTGAAGGAAGAACAATTGAGTAGATCTTAGAACTGCCTCATTAATCTGCCACTTCCATATCAACGAAAGTCTAATAAGGATATTTTACATTTTTTTAAGCTTCTTTTACTTTTCTAATAGTGACTGCTAGTGAAGCAATACACAGCTTCAACCTTCAAGAAGCTTAAATGGAGCTAACATGGAATTAAGGTATAAAGAAGAGTTATTGTAAGGCACCATGACTGATGACACTGATTAGGGCATGGGTTAGGGCAGCATGGGAACAAGAGGAAAACACTCACAAGAGTTGGAGGGTAAGGCTTTCTGGGAGAAACAATATGAAGGAGAGGCAAGTACCAGGAAAGAGAGAAATGTTGAATGAATCCCAACGAGTCTTAATAATATCCCAGAGTCAGATATTGGGGTAAATGCTGAAATGTCACAGAGACAAAGGAGCAAACCACAGCCACTTCTTACCCCACCAACTCCTCATCCAAAAGGGGCCCAGCTCATCATGTATTCACCCGCCTTATCACTTCTTCTCTCTGCCCAGCTATATCACTTCCTGTTTACTCTGCCCAAGTGTTGGGATTAAAGGTATGTGCCACCACTGCCTGCCTCTAAGGTTAACCAATGTCTCTTATCTCCAGGCAAGCTTTGTTAGAGTGCAAACAAAACCACAGTGTTATTTTAGTTAGAGACCAGTGCTAATCGAAGGAAATGTGTTCTGGACAAGCAGAATGGAGCTGAAGTGGAAGAAGATGAGATGCAACTGCACAGACTACAGCATAAGCATGCTTGGCCAGGGTTTCAAGTGGAGATATGTCTACCTGAGCTGAGAATCCAATCAGATGGCCAACTGATTCCCCCATTTTTTTTTTCTTAAGAAAAAACATATCTCTGTTAGATGCTAAAAGGGTATACTATTAGGAAAATGGAGAAAGTCAATGATGGAGTTAAGAAACCATTTTAAGAAAGTTGGACCAGAAACAAATACTGTTGAAGTGTTGTTCTTGTGTTGTTCCTACAGTCACCAAGTTTACGGAAACACATCATTGCTATGATGAGAGCCATTAACAGCCAGGAGGGTCAGATTCCATAGTATTATTGACAAGTGTGTGGGCTAGAGGTCAAAGTTTTTATCTAAACTCATCACTGGCTGTGCTATTGGAGGTTGTTGGGTCATTTATATTGCATTAATTCAAGCTGAAGATTTGCTTTCTTTTGCAGGCTCTACTTTGGAGAGAAGATCGGTTTATACTTCGCTTGGCTGGGATGGTATACTGGAATGCTGATTCCTGCAGCGGTTGTTGGCCTCTGTGTTTTCTTCTATGGATTAGTGACAATGAATGAAAGTCAAGTAAGGTGAGCTACGAGGAGAGTTGGCCAAAGTATTTGTCTTGCTTTTGAAACTACAAATGCCTCTGGATGGTAGAAGTAATAATAGTACTGCTGTGTGTGTTGCTTTATTTTTGTATAGTAGAAGTGCTTTTAAAATGCCATTTTTATACCTTTATATGAAAATTCTTTTGAAAATCTCCAGTGTTTTTATCTCTGCTAGATTAAGTTTTTTCAGTATGGATTGCATAATCTAAAAATATTAGTAATCTTGGATTTAACAAAAGTCCATCTTATACAAAAATGTGATTATGGTTTTAAAAATAGGGTGACTTAATTAGAAATAGAAAGGAATTATTTTTATAAAAGTAAATTATTTTTCACCACAAGTATAACATTAAATTTAACTCTATACAATCAAATTCAAAACATAAAGAAGCCCTTGTTAAGACTCAGCATTTAAGAGTCTTACTCTTTTCAGAGGACCTGATTTGGGTTCAATCACCCTTAACTTCAGCTCCAATGAATATGACATCTTCTTCTGGTCTCTAAAGATGTCTACATACACATTACACATATACATACTCTAAGACTCATGTACATACACATAAAATAACTAAACATTTAAAAAAGAAAATTTTCTTTATCAAAACTCAGCATTTTCTTCTCCTTTGGTTTATTCTTTTTTCAATGACCTGGCTTCTAGAAGGTACATATTAACAGTTATTGCTGATATAAAATTATATATAGTACCTTAAATATTAATTTCCTTTTAAAATATTAAAAGATGTATAGTATTTTGCCTGTAAAGAAGTATCTGCATTGCACTAGAAAACCATATGATCCAATCCCAGGTTTGTTTCACGGTCTGACCAAATCACTCTAACGCTGAGAGCTAACATCATCCTATATAAACCACAGCTGTA
The DNA here is from genome assembly GCA_033318265.1 of Phyllotis vaccarum. Lineage (NCBI taxonomy): Eukaryota > Metazoa > Chordata > Mammalia > Rodentia > Cricetidae > Phyllotis > Phyllotis vaccarum. The sequence goes on along the minus strand of JARWLC010000001.1, from coordinate 139,434,805 downwards.
AAATCTCCTTCTTCTCTGCTTCTTTAGAGGATTTTTTTGTATAGAATTCAGTAAGTGATCTGGCTCAGAGGAGTGGCTGGGATTTAGAGTTATGTGTCCTGGAAAGAGAGCAGTTCTTTTGCAATGAGCAAACCAATAGAATGAGGTTCTTTTCTAATGATAGAAAGAGAGCTCGTTCAATAGGGAGAGAAAGTAGGGAGGAGCTTGGCAAGTCCAGTGGGGAGATAAAGTGGACAGGAGTTAGGAGGGAGTGGTCCAAAAGGGAGGGGATGTAAGGAGGAGATGGGAGGAGTGGAAGCAGGGAAACTATAATCAGGATATATTGTCTGAGAAAGAATATTTTCAATAAAAAAGGAAATATTGAGAAATGATCATTCAATAGTTACTGCTCAGATTGATAATTCCAGCACTTCATGTAGTTTAATATGGAATATAGACATCTCCCTCCAGCAAAACAAATACAAAAAAATGTGCAAAAGCAGAAAATGCACAAAAGGTAAAAAATTACTGTCTCTATTGATTTTGAACTACTGAGGGGACTTAGGCTTCTTTAACCTTTAATGCCAGAATTGTTCTAAAAGACATTAAAAACTGTTCAGTTCTGTGCTTTGGGGTATTATATTACTGCTACCGCTGTCACACTATAACTAAGATCTTGCCAGACTTTCTATTCTAAACCAAGATAAGCATCACTGAATATCTTGACTTTCACAATTTTGAGACTGAAATTTTCCATTCAAGGTGCCAGACATGGTTAGTCCCGGCTGTTCTCTCGGTGGGCAGGCAGCAGGGAAGAGGCTGTTTTGTTTTGATTCATATTACTCTCTTACTAACTTCCTTTTTCTTTGTGGCAGAGTAGTGAAATGGCTTTTTTATTTAAAGCTGGAGATATGGGCCTGTTTATTCTAGATCTACAAGATCTTGACAACCAAAATGGAGTCATATTTCTTTTTTTTTGTGTTTTTCTTTTCTCCTTTGCTTCTTACGTAAAGTAGATTTTTTTTTCTCACATCATATATCTTGATTATGGTTTCTCCTCCATCTACTTCTTTCATTTTCTCTCCCTGTCCACTCATTCTACACCATTTTCTGCCCTCCATTAGAAAATATCCAAGCTTCTAAGGAGCAATACATTTAAATGTAATACAGTAATAAAGATAGAACATAGCTAACACATTGGAATACAACAACAACAGCAACAGAAAACCAAACAAAGAAAACAAACAAGCAAAAAGGACAAAGGAAACACAAGAAAAGGCACAAGGTTGATCCTGGAGATCTAGAGACTCATTTTCTTGGTGGCCATTGCCTGTAACTCTTACAGTCTTTCATCTCCTCTTCCACGGAGTTCTCAGAGCCCCGAGGGGACAGATTTGGTGCTGATATTCTGTTAGATCCAGGTGTATCAAGATTTCTAAGTCTTTGAATAATACCTGGCTGTGGGGCTCTGTATTTGCTCCCATCTGCTGCAGGGTGAAACCTCAGTGATGGCTGAGCAAGGGGCTGATATATGAGTATAGCAGAAGGTCTATGGGAGGCATTTTATTGCTACTTCGTTTCTTATTAGAACATTAGTATTTTGTCCCTGGGCCTAGTTCTTGGTCATCTAGCATTGTCGTGTATGGGTTCTAGTTCATGGAGTGGGATTTAAGTAAAATCAGATATTGTTTGGTAACTACCACAAGCTTTGTGCTACCATTGCACTAGCATATCTTACAGACAAGAAATCACTGTGAATCAATGCCAGCTTTGTGACTGGCCTGGTGTTCACCTTTCTCTTTTGATAACACACTTTTTCTATCCCAGAGGTGATAGAACATAGGGGTGAAGGCTCTATGTAGGCACCAGCTTGACTTCTGCATAGTCAGTGTGGTATGTGCGTGTGTGTGTTTAGCAATGGGACAGGACTTACTGTCAGTTTGTGGAGAATAATCTATAATCTTGACAACAGCCTGGGCTGTTTTGGGGTTCCAATGGGACTATTAGGCCAATAATAATCCCAGACTTGGAAGCCTCATTTGGTGACAAGAGTTTGTCCAGTTGGCCTTTGTCTTCCTATTATTTGATTATTTATTTAGATTGCCTTCAACTAAACATAATTTACAAAGCTTCTGCTGTATTAATTTTCTATACTATCACATAACTCTTTATTTTAGATTTTATATCTATCTGCCCCCCCCCAGTCCCTTAAAATATACCTAACTTCTGTTTTCCTACAGGTTACAGCTTAGTTATCATTGACTAAACAGCTAATATCCACATATAAGTGAACACATGCTACATTTGTCTTTCTGGATCTGAGTTACCTCACTCAGGATGATTTGTTTCTAGTTCAAACCTTATGATTTAATTTGTGTAAGAGCTGAGTAATATTCCATTATGTAAGTGTACATTTTCTTTTTACGTTCTTCTATTGAGAGACATCTAGGTTGTTCCTAATTTCTGAATATTATTAATAGACGAACAATAAATATAGCTGAGTAAATGTCTCTATAGTAGGATGATATAGTAGAATGTTCTTTGATTATATGCCCAAGAGTGGTATAGCTGGATCTTGAGTTCCATCTTCCTGAGGAATCAGCACACTGATATCCACAGTGGCTGTAAAAATTTGTACACTCACCAAAAATAGATGAGTGTTCCCATTCCTCTCCATCTCGACAGCATGATTTGTCACTTGTTTTATTCACCTTAGCCATTCTGACAGGTTTAAGATGATATCACAAGGTGGCTTCAATTTGCATTTCCCTGATGACAAATGGGGTTGAACATTTTTTACCTGTTTTACAGCTATCTGAGTTGACTCTATCGAGGTTTCTCTGTTTAGACTTGTGGTCCCAATTTGTAATTGGGTTGTCTTCAAGATATTTACATTCATGAGTTCTTTATAAGTTTTAAAAGAAGTTCTCTATCAGATGTTGACTTGATAAAAATCCTTAACTATTCTGTGGCTTGCTGCTTTGTCTGAATGTCAGTGTCCTTTGCCAGGCTTCTCAGTGTCACGAGGTCCCTTTTTTATTTTTTTCATTGTTAATCTTAGTTCCTGTGTTAATGGTGCTCTGTTCAGAAATTCATCCCCTACGCCAATAAATTCAAGGCTATTTCCCACTTCCTCTACTATCAGGTTCAATGTGCTTGGCTGTATATCAGTTGAGGAGCACCTAGGTTGTTTCCAGTTTCTGGCTATTACAAATAATGCTGTTATGAACATATTTGAACAAATGTCCTTGTGGTAAGAATGTGCATTTGTGTATAGGAAGGCATTAAATTGGAAGGTTAATCTTGTATTCAGTCACACTGACGTAGGAGTTCCATGAGAATTTTTTTAGAATGGACAGCCTTGTCTTGTTCCTCATTTTACTGGGATTGCTTTGAGTTTCTCTTCATTTGGTTTGTTGTTGACTATCCTCTTGCTGTATATTGTCTTTATTATGTTTATTTATATTCCTTGTATTCCTGATCTCTTCAAGACCTTTATCATAAAGGGGTGTTAGATTATAACAAAGGCTTTTCCAGCATCTAATGAGCGGATTATGTGTTTCTTTCAGGTTGTTTATATGGTGTATGACATTGACAGATTTTTCTATGTTGAATAATCCCTGCATCTCTGGGATGAAGCCTACTTTATAATGGTGGATGATTTTTTTGATATATACTTGGATTCGGTTTTCTAGTATTTTATTGACTCTTTCTGCATCAAAGTTCATGAGGGGAGATTGGTTTGTAATTCTCTTTCTTTGTTCCATCTTTATGTAATGGGAGAATCAGGGTGACTGCAGCCTCATTAAAAAAAAAAAGAGTTTGGCAGTGTTTCTTCTGTTTCTATTGTATGGAGAAATTTGAATAGTATTGGTATTAGTTCTTCTTGGAAATTCTGGTAGAATTCTGTGCTGAAATCATCTTGCCCTGGGGTGTGTTGGGAGACTTTTAATAACTGCTTCTACCTTCCTTGGGTGTTATAGGCTTTACAAACACTTTTATATGTTAAAAGGCCCTCCCTTAAACAAGCTGCCTCTTTATTACTGTTCTGAGGGATAGATAAAAGTTTCTTCCTTTCTTTACTGTCAGTTGTTGCTAGGTAGGTTATCACATCACTTAACTAACACTCCAGTTACCAGCCTCATGTTAAACAACAATAAGAAAAACACCCACCTTGGGACTTCTTGCCCTTTTCAGGGAGGGTATAGGAAGGGGAAGGCTGAAGGCTGACTGGGAGGGGTTGGGAGGAGGGAAGGAAGTGTAGCAGAGGATACATAGGGGAAAAAAGACGTTTTTAATAAAAAGAAATAATCAGGGAGGGTATAGGAAGGGGAAGGCTGAAGGCTGACTGGGAGGGGTTGGGAGGAGGGAAGGAAGTGTAGCAGAGGATACATAGGGGGAAAAAGACGTTTTTAATAAAAAGAAATAATAAAATAAAAAAATAATAAAATCCTGATCTTCATAGAAGTCAGTGACTTGTTTAGAATATTCTCTTTAAGGGATTAGCTAAATTTTAAATCTCTTTCAAAATTTGTTTCATGAAACATACTTTTATGGTATGAATGTTTAAAACTAGACAATATTATTAAAGGTAATATTAAGCTCACTCATAAGTGTAATGTTAACAATATCTGGAACTCATTCATTGTGTGTGATGGAAACTTCAAGGTTCTTTGAGCATCAACTATGTTTACCATCCCCTTTCTATTCTTTCTGACAACCACAAATAAACACCTCTTTGTGGTATGGCTTTAACTGTGCAGGATATATCAAAGAAGTGAAATGATTCAGTACTTGTTTGGAATATGCTTCCATGATTGTCTCCTTTTATTGTCTCAAGCATATTCGAGGTTAATCCATGTTGTTATATTTGACAGAATCTCTTCTCTGACGCCAAATAATACCAAATTAGGCATATGTATGTATGTATATAAGTATATATACATATGTAAATATATAGTGTTTTTATAAATACATTTGTTGTCACATAGAAATTTCATTTGTTTAAATATCTTTGTCACAATTCAAAGATTATTCAGAAAGGATGGGGGCACAGGAGCATTCTGGAGTGTTGGGGTCAAAACCTGGGCTCTGGCAGCTGCATCAGGGAGGTTTGGTCATTCTCCTCCAATTTACCAATTAAAGACAGAGATAAGGGGGGGGGGGAAAGACAGCCACAGTAAGATGAGAAACAGATAAAGAGATCCAGTGACACAAAGTTTATCTTCACAGGACTGCCATGAGGTCTCTCGAGAGGCACAGTGCACATAAGTAAGCAGTTCTGACCAAGGTCCTGCCCCTCAGAGAGCCATCATTGTTCCAGAGCTAGTTTGTTGCTGAGGGTACAAACTAACAGTCACAGATAAGTAAAGGGATGGCCTGTCCTCTGAACCCTTGTCCTGCCTGAAATTCAAGGGTTTAAGAAGACAAGATTAAGGACAATCCCCGTGTCTCTGACAAGTACAGACACAGAAGGCAGAAATGCCAACCTTGCATTCAACTTCTGGTTCTCATGTAAAAAGACGATTAAATACCTTTCAGTAAAGTTAAATTTAAACCACCTCTTTGAAAATCCTGACTTCATTTCTTCTTGTAATATATCTGGAAAAAGAATTACACGATCACATGGTGTCATATGCAAACATTAAATAAAAAAACAAACAAACAAACAAAAAAAAAACAAAACTTTTTGATGCACTTTTATGGTTCCCAAAACAACATAGCATTTGGGATTCTCACTAGATACTAAAGTTTCAGTATCTCTACATACTTAATGATATTTATTTTTAGTATTACTATAGAATGTTCTAATAGTTCAAGCTGGAGATAAATCTCAGTTGGAGAGCATTCACTTTATGTGATCAAGGACATAGGTTCAATCCCTAGCAACCTTTCCAAACCCTCAAAAAAAGATAAATAAGATTCAGTCTTCATTGTATTGGTGGTTTTGACTTTCAGCTTCTTGATGTGTCCATCTGATTCTACAGTGGCTGCTTTGTTCACACTACCATGTCTAAGCTCTTTTCCGTTGTCTGTGCTCACCCTATGCTCCAACGTGTTCATCACCCAGCAGATGTTTCCTGCCCTCTGCTTGTCATGTGGGTTGAATCACTATGAGCCGTTCTCCACTTTGCTAATACCGTGACCCTTTAATACAGTTCCTATATGGTGACCTCCAACCATAAAGTTGCTTTGTCGCTACTTCATAACTAATTTTCCTGCTGTTATGAATCATAATGTAAGCAATTTGGAGATACAGTTTTGCTAAATGGATTACAACCCACAGGTTGAAACCTGCTGCATTACAGCCCTAGATGTCCAATTATCTACCCCAAGTGAACTACTCATCGTTCCTTTTTAAGTGATAGTAGTCTTTATTTCTTTGCAAACAGCCCTTTCTAGACAAATTTAACAGTTATAAAAATAAAGGGAACCACAATTACAGTGACAGTGTGGGTTGCCGAGTTCTAGAAAAGAAGTGATGACGCATTCATGCTGGGCGCTTTCCTTCCCTCTGGATGCTAAGGAAATAAGTTTGTGACATGCAAATCCCCCACACCAGAGAGGAGAAAGTGGTCAAAAAAATGATTATTTCCAGCCTAGTGAGATGGCTTGATGTGCAAAGGCGGCTGAGCCGAAATACCTGAGTTTGGTGCCTGGAACATAAACTAGGAAGGAGAGAACCAATTTCTACAAAGCGTTTTCTGATTGCCATAAGCATCTTTTGGCATACTTTCACACACACAGACACACATACACACACACACACACACACACACACACACACACACACACACACACACTAAATAAATAAATAAATAAATAAATAAAATGTAAAAATTTTTAAAAACAAACATAACTTTTTCATAGAAAATGATGGTGCTCATCTGTAATCCCAGCACTTGAGAGGTAGAAGTAGCCGGATCAGGAATTCAAGGCCAGTCTTCCTTTATGAAGCTGAAGACAGCCTAAACTAGATGAAAATGTCTGGTAAAACAAAGGAACAAAAATACCTAATATTTTTAAACAATGTATCAAATTAAAACTTAACAAAATGACAGATTGAATGTTATTGCCATGACAGTAAAATAAGGCCCCTTGAAGTGATGTAAATTTTGGACATGGTAACTTGACAATAAAAGCTTTCTCCTCTGACAAAGTAAAAAGATGATGTACTACAGACCAACCCTAAACCTTCTCTTTGTGTTGTGGGACATTCGTGAGATATAAATGAGTTACTATTCATCTGTTTTATTTGAAATTTTCTTCAAGAAGTATGTAAACTTTTTGTTTCTAAGATCTGTAGCATAGCTAAGAGGAGATACTGTGTTCTCTTGCTTTGGGGTGTGAAAATGTTGTCATTTTCTCTAACTTCGTGTAAACATCCTAATCACTAGAAAAATGAAAGCAGATGAAGAATAGTACAGCATACCTTGTGTCATCATGAATCCATCATTCATGAAAGACAAGCTCTTCTGGATTTGAAATGAACTTTATTCTGTTTCAATTATGTTATAGTCAGTGAGACACTAGATCCACAGTCAGTAAATCCTTAGTGTCCCTGAGGTACCCTTTTTAGCTCTGTGACCTTGAGCGTGATCTTTATATGTTTGTAGTTCCTGTGCTAAGCAGAGATAATTGGCATTGCCTCCTATTGGTGAAAATTAAGCAGTTGAGGTAGTATCAATTTCATTTTTTTTCCGGAAGCACCGTTACTACATCATATCATTGTGTACTATTTATTCTCACTTTGAACTGAGGTCATATTGTCACATACACATACACATTTTTTGGCATTCATTCAGTGCCTTTTTAAAAGCAGAAAATCTTGCTGAAAACTTTGCCAATTAAATGTTTATTAACAATTGCATCTCAAAACATGTTTTCTCAAGTGTTTAAATTCTTTTCAACTTTTTAAAGCAGTTATTATTTAAAAACAATTTACTAAGGCAATACAAAGTGGGGGATGATCATGGATGGCATACAAAGGCATAAAACATGCTAAATTGAGGTTGTTGTGAACTCTGCGTAAATAAAGCTTTCAGGAATTGCTAACAATTCCTTATTCTTATCACAAAGCTTTCTATAACATACACTGGAATATTTAACAGGCAGAAGGCATAAAATAGAAGTGATACATTCATAAGGTTACATCCTCATTGTAAATATATTTACATATTAATATTGCTTATGTTACGACAGAGTTGTCAAGAACACACATACACACACACAATCTTTTAACTCTTCGAGAACATTCTGCATAAGATTATATACTAAAGTGTATGTTATGGATCATCAGATCTCTATCCTTGATAAGTCAGATGTGACTCTGGGTTAGTCCATTCTAAAATGGTGGGGCTGTTGAATACTCCAAAGATTACTGCCTGAGATAATTCTGTGTGCTATGACAGATCATGAATCAAAATATCTTTATTCTAAATTAAAATATTATACAATTTAATATATGACCTATTATTATTGTATTATTTGTAAGAGTTTTTTTTAAAATTAAACAAGCAAGAGCCTTTCTATCACAAATACAATAAAATAGTTACACAGAAGCCATATCTAACTCTATTGTTTGTATCCTATCTTTTCCTTTTTTTCTGTGTTGCTGACCCCCCAGTAGAGTGGTCTGCAGAGGCTAAGACAGTGGCTCACACTTTTTTCTTTTGATTTTTCAAGCCAAGAAATTTGTAAAGCCACTGAAGTCTTCATGTGCCCCCTCTGTGACAAGAATTGCTCTTTGCAAAGACTCAATGACAGTTGCATCTACGCCAAGGTGAGTGTGGGCCTGTGAAGTTTCTGCCCTGAGCCCAAGTTTTTCTAAGAATTAGATAGTAAAACCTCCCAGTAAATAGTTTTATGCAAAAGTTAATTATCTCTAACATTTTCAATGATCATTAGAGTCATCGACAACCGTAAAGAATACATCTGTTGCAATTAAAAGAATATATTTTGTTTTAAATCTTTTCCTTCTTCTGTTATTATGATTGATAACTAACACCTTAGACACAAACCTCCACTTGACATTATATCTGATTCATTTTATGACAACAATTATTTCCATGGTGATGATACAATTTGTATCTTTCATAAATTTATTAAGTTAAAATACTTATAGTTGCTGAGAGGAAATGAAATGTCATTTACCAGAGTCCCATATTGCTGCCTATCTGTAGGACTTTTAGATGCCTCAAGAGCAAGCCTCATCCCACAGCCATTAAATAAGAATCTTTAGGTTAGAATCTAGATGTCATCACATTCCAAAATTTCAAAAAATACCTAGGTGAAAAAAAAGTGTTCATACAAATGTAACAAATACCAGTTTCCACATTTTTTATTTTTATTGAAGAAAAATTAATATGTAGTAAACTATACTAGACCCATTTGAAAAATAAAATTCAGTACATTTGTTAAATGTATATGTACCTGTATAGCATGTTATCACAATGAAGATAAAGAACATATCTGTCACCTCCAAAAGTTTCTGTGTCCCCTCTAACCTTCTCATCATTTCCCAGATCATCCATTCAGTTAACCAATTGCAATGTATTAGTACTGATAAGCATCCATATTTCTTAACCTTTATGTATAAGACAAAATGATATGAATTTTTATGACTTCTTTTGTACAATGTATTAGTTTTGAAATTCATCTTAGATATGGCATTTATCAAATGAACATTCTCATTATTGCTGAATACTATTTCATTTTCTTAATATCAAAATTTTTTATTTGTTTACATATTAATGCTCTTTGCATTTTAGGAACAGCACCTAAAAGTACTCATTTCCAGTCTTCCAACTGACAGTTGTTATTCATCTTTAGTCAATGTGTAGAACTAGAATACTCAAGTTATATAATAGCTTTATTGTTAACTTTTGTATTAATCCAGTTTTTCCTACTGCAATGATTTGCCCACGGTTATCCACCTATCTTAGAATTAGTTAATTATTAGTTAATAATTAGTTAATTATTTTTGAAGTGTGTTATTCCAGGCTATCATCTGGTAATGGTCTTCTTGCTAACAGAGTCCTAAGGCAAGGCAGAGGGAAGGCACAAGGTGAATCAGGCAGGGTGAGATTGTGTTTGGTTGATTCAATTTGTAACTTTCATGAATTTATTAAGTTAAAATACTTCTAGTTGCAGAGAGGAAATTAAATGTGTTTGGTCACTCTCTCTCTCAATTTATAAAGTCAAACATTCTATCATAAGCACTGCGCTTCTCTGATGAGTTGCATAATCCTAATCACTTCTCAAAGACCCCAACTTTAAACACTAAAGTAGACTACATTTCCATCAGGTTACCTTAAAATTAGGCAGGCAAACAATATGCATAATGACCTTTTGAAAAACAGATAAGGAACCATTATCCAAACTAATTGAACTACAATATAAACCATGTCTTTTGGAGTCATGTCCTAGAGTCGTTTCCCACACAGTCACCAAGCCTTGGTGTGCCAATCTCTACATTGTCATGATTCTAGTAGATGTCCAGAAGTATCTCATTATGGTTTAGTTACTTGCAAACCATTTTATATCTGGGAGGGGCCATTTTTGCTCTCAAAATACCCAACTTGGACTACTGCATGCACTGTCCAGATCTAACTGTTTCTACCACAAAAGCAAGATCTTCCTGTGTAGTCTTCTAAGGTAGCACACCTCATGCGAAGCTCTAGAATGGCTGCTGAAAGTAGTGTCTTGGGAAACTCTGGTTTGTACTTGGTTCTGTTCTTTACCTCATATAGTTTCCTTAAATATCTGCACATTTGATGTACAATTATCACCGCATTAATTAATTAAAATATTTTAATTTCTATAGTTTTTATATGTCTGGAATTATTTTAGGAGACAAATCTCAAGTATTATCTCCTTACCACCTCTCCTGTAGCTGTACCTACTTTGTACAGTTTTGATTATTTCTCAAATAAGAGTAAATTTGGTCCTTGCTGCTCTATCTTGTCTAGAAGTAGAGTTTTCTATAACAATTAATTTCACAAGGTTGAAAGTAACATCAATAGGTAATCACTTTATCATAACCCAAAATTTAATAGAGTTATCTTGAATAATTATCATTTAAAACAGTTTGTATGATTACTTTAGAAAAATGTTCTCAGAGAAGACCCAACAAAAATAATAGAGTTAGATATTAGTATCATGTTTTGCAACTGTATTCTCATATCACTTTCAAAATATTCCAGTATAGCAATATAGATGATAGAGATCAGATATAATAAAAACAGATAGTTAGATTGATAGGTAGGTAGACACATGTGCAAGTCACTCTGTTATGAAGTTTATATACTGCCATGAAGTTCCAAAATACTATAGCCTTAGGGATATCAAAAGTCTAGATATATGTTACTTATAAATTTTCTTTGAAAAATCCAATAATGGCAATACATGAACACCAAAGGCAAAAATATCCTTATATGGCAAATTTAAAAAGTGGAGAATCTGTCCTAGAATGTTTAAATTTAGGGGGCTTTGCAAATATTCAAAATAAATAGAGAAGATACACATATATACAGGCATAGTTCTAAACTTGTTTGAAAGTTTACAAGAAAAGTACGAGAAGCAACCTGCAGAAGAAAATGCTTCCTTATGCAACAACACAAGGAATACTTTCCACTTGTTTGAAGTATTTAAAGTCCTGAATTTCTCTATCTAAGATTAGGTACAGCTGCTTGTTTTACATCTATAAATAGCATAATTGTTCTGTAATCGATGGAGGAAAATAAACCATCTTATGTGTTACGCAGTCTATATTTCTATCTCTGAAATATATAAGTGCATTGACATTTCCTTCAGTTGACTGCTTTGATTTTAATAATAAAAATAATAGAAATTAAAATATCACAAGACAATTGTAGAAGGCACATCTCACTTTCCAGCTTGTCACTCTGCAAAATTTGAGCCTCAGACAGCAAAATCCTTTTTTCTTCTGAGAGAGAGTCTATTTAGCTGAAGTTGTCTTTGAACTTATGACATCTTTGACTCAACTTACATGTTGGAATTATAGGTTTATACTACCAGGTTTCAAATAAACTTCTGTGCAAATTAAAAAATATTTAACTAAATAATTTATTGATATTTGTGTATCCATTTAAAACACAACATTACTCTATGAACTCATGTGGTGCTATGATTGTTTCTAAAGATAAAATAATTAACATTTAATTAAAATAATTAAACACCAGCACTCAATGTTTTATGTAGTTGTAAAAAGAACTCAGTCCTTTAAGATCATTCATAATTTTCCCTAAGCTTTTTTTTATTTTTATAAAAAAATTTTATTTTTTCTAAAATGCTTATTCAATACTTACATGCTACTTAGCTATATATTGATTATAAAACTACAACAGAAATAGGAGAGACAGAAAGCTTTTTAAAAAAGAAATGTAAAGACTCTGCCACACCACACATTGAATTTGCAGAGGACATTTATTTAATAAGAAGAGTCCAGAGCCCAATATTCAGGAATTTAGAATCAGTTAATAAAGGATAACACATAGAGATCTACCTGTTGAACAGATCCATGTGGAGTTATGATTCTGAGGAACACATAGGAAGGCAGCTGTGTAGGTGAGCCCTAAATCAAGTTTTTATATTTGGTGTATGTTGCATCTGGGTATATTGAATATAGACAATTATGCATTATATCTGTCACCCAAAGTTTGAGGATTAAGAAGTGAGAAAGAATGTCATCCCAGACTAAATTCCAGTCCCCTTAGGAGCATGCCATCAGTGATGACCTGGCCATCAGGATTGAATTAGCTCAGGAGGTCCCTGCTCATTCAATCTGTAAAGATTTTATGAGTGTGTCATGATTTGGGCATCATGCTGTCCCAAACCTTTTAAGAAGTATTAAAGGAGATCCAATAGCCATAGCACAGGAGACACAGACTCAAGTTTCCAATCTCATAGGAAAGGGATGTCCTTAAACAATAGTAACATTCATCAATGGTCAACCATGCTGAGTTTTCAGAGATAAAGGAGTCATCAACTACCATGAAGAATTTGTACTGTCAGGTCAATGAAACCTTCTTCCTTACATTACCCTCTGCACACCAACTATGTAAAATTAAATGGTTGTTTATACATCTCTTTAGTCATAAAGGTAAGCTAATTCCAAATAAAACAAATCATTGCAAATGTGTATTCTTAGGAATAGCAAGCCTTCACTGTTTTTAGAAAAGTCTGTTGTGACCTTTGAAGTATTTTTTTGGGAAGTTCCATTTGATGTTTTCTTTGAGGTAGCAAATGCTCTTTCCTGTTAGGCATGTCAAAGCTCGTATGTTTCTTTCCAGTTACCCCAAATCTAATCTTGAACCATCCATGCTGTTCAGGTACCACCTCTCAGTATTCTCCAGTTTAACTAGACAGCTTTTCTGTCAGTATCATAAAGTAATTAGTAACTTGATTATAGCCAAAGGCTAATTGCTTAGCTCTGTAATCTCCAATATCATGATACCTTTTATATGTAAACAAGTTATGAAGCTAACAAAATTATTTTGACATTGTTACACTCTTGGACACTTTGAAGTCTTCCCTGGTTCTCACTTTAGTTCTATCACTTTCCACATGTATACAATCCACAATTAAAATATACATTATATGAAACAATATCTACCCACCTTAATTGATTAATGTTTCTAAATCACTAATACACAAGTGTGAGTTCAAACATGCCTAAAAGGTTTATTAGTGAACTTTAACAAAAGATAATGGAAATCATTTTAAAAGTGAACACCACATTAACTCTGAGCAATTGCATCTATGAAGCATGTTCTTTTGTTAAAATGGCCTTTTACTTCCAGTTTTCCAAGAGCATGGCTGTTTCGGGAGCAGGGGGAAACCTTTATGTCTTGGTGACCTTTAAGTCCTCATATGTAAAGTCTCTGTGGCACTCTGAGAGGCTGGTCCAGTCTGTTTAAATAAAAGGGAAACTGACATCTGTTTCAACTGTTAAGACCATTCAGGTCTCTCTGCTGGGTGCCCTTGGAAACAGAGAGGCTGGATTCCCCTGCTGGGTATAATTTTATGAGCTCTGTGGGGAGATTTTTCTATGATCCTCTCCTCTGCTGTCCATAATGATTATTCTGAAAAGCAACATATAATATTTTTAGAAACCTCCAGGTTTAGCTAAAATAAAAATTTAGAACCACAAAGTCTATTTTGTACTTATACACAAACCCTTAAGCCTTATCTCTGTTGCTTCATTTCTGTACTATGATGCAGATCAGACTGTGGGTTTTCTTGTACATTCTAGACAAGCTCCTTTTCACTGAACTAAGCATCACTCATGTTGTTAAAAAACTACAAGTGAAATAAATATCCATTAGTATTGTTGTAATGTCCTCATTAGAAACCTCTTGACTATAGACTGAACAAGGAGGATGCCATTCTACCCCAACTTCCATTACAAAAATGTCATTCAACCCATAACTTGCCTTATCCTCTTTGGGAGATGATATCCTCATGTTGCTCTATATAACACCTTTCATTATCAGCAGCTTCACTCTCTTCATGCAACCTCACAATGCCTCCTTCACTCACCTCATTTTATCTCAACGTGTAGACATACAACCTAATATCATTTCCACAAGAAGAGTGAGTATTGTATTATTCAGATTTTCATGCATGTGAGGAAATCCACATTCACATATGATTTACTGTGTTGTTATATTTGCTTCATCCTATATTTGGCTACTATTGTTAATCTTTTACTGTAACAGACTGATATATTAAACTTCACCAAACAAAGCTGAGCACATTCAGAAGTTCTGAAGTCTTTGCAACATATCTACCCTGGATATTCATAGAACTGCTGTTATTTTTGTGATATTTATTTATATGATAGTATTTATTTACTTCCACTAATTTCTCAGCAAAGTGTTGTTAAAATTTAAAAAAATCACTAAATTGGATTTTATTAAATCTGAATTTTATTAAAATCAATCAATACTTGCAATTCTGAAAAGTTATATTCTGTGACATTGAATAACTTTACATCTTTTATCAAGCTTTATATCAAGTAATAGCTAATTAAAAATGTGCTTTAGAATTTATGAAAAAAACCACTTAAAACAACTTAAGATGAAACTCTTTACATAAAATAAATCACTACTGGGCCCATGGCACATTTTGGAAGACATGAAAGATGGAGAAGAGAACCATGACAGCATTCAGTTGAAGAAGCTAGCTCACTACCAGATTTCTGTGTTTTATTATTTTCCTGTTATGGAAACTTTTGCTAACAGAAAATAAAACTTGTAATGCTTTAACTTACACACTAGCTTTATACATTCACAGTATTAATGTGTTTTACAATGGAATAAAATGACTTCCTTGGGGATCTAGAAACATTGAAAATCCAGAATGAAGATGAGATACGAAAGATTCAGAGGGAAGAGAGAAGAAAAATCTGTCGTTTCCTCATCTTTTCCCATGTGGAAATTACATAAATTAATGGAGGACCAGCAAAGACCCCAAGTCAGCAGATAAAGGACCATGTTGTGATAGACTCTGGGGAGAAATCACAACACCTAATACAAGCAATAACTTCTATTTTAATACAATCATCAGTATGATTAATGTTTCTATTTTTTTCTGTAAAGGTAACATATTTGTTTGATAATGGAGGGACAGTCTTCTTTGCTATTTTTATGGCAATATGGGGTAAGTACTTTATTTTGTTACTCGTTTACCGATTCTGGCTCTCTAACAATATTTTTGTGTTACATACACATGTGTACACTCACATATTCCTGCACACACACAGACACACGTGCAAATGCAAACACTACTCACACCATATACAGATTCAGCAGTGAAGTCTCTAAGATGGTGCTTGCCCTCCGCATATATTCTCTCAAATGGGATTTAAATAATGGACCTATAGTCTCTGCGGCTTAGACCATCAAAGATGGGTGTTGCTCAAAGCAACACTAAAACCAAAATTAAGTCTCTTGTATTATTACTGGCATAAGAAGTGATGATGAGTTCACTTTATTTTACCTCTTTTGTCCTGCTCTTAATACCTTTAGATAGATGAACTATTTCACATATTACTGAATAAAAATGTATAATGTGTTGCAAAGGCTATTTCTAGCTGGCAAGTTAAAAAAAAAATACTACTTATGTATAAGTACGTTCTTTAACCTTTCTTCATGTTTCTCATTGAGATTCTAAGGTGCCTAATTAACTGAAACCTGATGTGTACTCATGCAAGTTGGAATTGCTTAAAACTTTAAGGACTTTTAGGGAAGCTATCACTTTCCTGGCTAGAGTCAGTTTTTTTGCTGAATGCATTCATTGTCAACTGGCTAACCAAAGAGATGGACTGAAAGTGTGTGCGCGTGTGTGTGTGTGTGTGTGTGTGTGTGTGTGTGTGTGTGTGTGTGTGTGTGTGTGTATGTGTGTGTGTGCGCGTGCTCATGCTATTGTACAAAAGTGAAATGCATTAGAAGATGGCAAGGCTTTCATTTTTACTGCCTTAATTTCTCAGGATCAGAAATTCTACCCTATCATATTTCTGGCTTTAAAACAAACAAATAAAAAGGTTCCATCTAAATTATTTCCCTAGAAAATATATGTTTTGTTTTATAGTCCTGGATTACAGACGAGGTGAGTGAAGAGTTAACTCTGGTTTTTGTTGTTGTTCAAACACAAAATATTTAAAGAAAATGAGTTCTGGTCCCCAGATTTTGTGTGAAGAATGGTTATTATTAAGTTATCAGTTAGGGCTACCATGGTGATGTGCACTAATTTTACCTTATCCTACAATGGTTTCCTAGAAAAGAATAAGCCCAAACACAAAGTATGATTATATAATGCATGCTTCAGCCTGCTGAAGACTGTAAGGAAGGACAGCTTTTATGCGATGGACCATCTGTTTAGGATGCACAGCCCTGCTTTGGCAGTTCTCCCTGTGCAGGAGGCACAACAGTGATCTTGCAGAACCTCTTGAAAGGAGAATTGATTAAAAGGTCAAGTTGAAGATGAACTCTTGCCCTCTGCAGCCATTCTTCTCCTAGTTTTATATTGAGGTTTGGAGTGGAGGTATATCATCCATGGGAATGCCATCCTGGACACTTTCTCCACTTTCTGGCATTGATGAATCACTCACAGTTGAGTTGTAGTAACTAGAATTTCCAAAGTTGACATCATAAGCTTCTGGTGCATTGTCTAATCGCAGAACTGAAAAACAATAACAAAAACAACAAAATAGTTTTAGAGCGATAGCCTAAGTAATGAACTCTCAGCCATCTGCTTACATTATTAGACCGTAGCAGTTGTTCTAGGTGATGAGTAGATACATCTTCTATGTGGACTTCTCAGACATTGCTTTTCAAATTTTAGATAATTAGATTTTTGCATGCCATATTTATTTATATGAATAAGAGAACAATAGTATTTCCAAAATTCTAATTTAGACACAAAATTAAGAAAAGCATCTTAGCAAAGTATACCAATACCTTATATATGAAAATACATGTAACTAATTGACTTTGAATTCTGCTGCAAAAATGTGTTTAAAATAAGGACAGTTAGTAAAATGCCATTATTTACTGACAGGGTTGTAATAATTTGATAGTCAACCCTGTCAAAGTGTAAAAGGAAGAAAAAAATATATTGATCTGATAGATCCAAGTAATAACTCATACTCTGATAGACGATTTGGGAGATTTTTGTTTCACTTTTAGCTAAATGAATACTTTCTTAATTATCTTGAGTAGATTTTTTTTTTCAGAAAAAAACCTAGGTATGTACTGGGCATCTTAAAGTACTTCAAGAAGAGACTAATTACTAATTAAATCAGTGATCTAATTATTTCCATTATGTTGCCTGCCTTTTTATTAAGCCATTTGCTTACAAAATAGCCACCTGGAAACTTTGGGTCTTTGAAGAGGTCTCCTAAACTGTATAGAAGATATGAAACGAGACCTCATGGTGGATTTACTTCTCTAAATATTAGGTACAGCTACTTAGAATGTAAAAAAAAAAAAAACTGACTTAATGAATGTTTTATATTATATACATAAAACAGGCTTTTAAAAACCCTATATTTGGAAACTTTAAAAATATTTCTCTTTAACTATGAAACATGTCACTTTTTTCATATGGATTAGTAGAAACACAGAAACAGAATTCTCCTGAATTTATAGTTCATTGGTTTGATTTTGAATATATGTAATTTATTAATGATGAATTGAGCTCAAAAGAATTCAATATTGCTTTACCAGTGTACTAATTAGAGACAGACTAATTTGTTATGAAGGCTTGCAAGAAAAACAGATCTTCCCCTAGAGTGTAAGAAAGAGAGGGGTGTCAAATATCTATAGTGATTATTTATCTTTTGTTTGAAAAATATATATCAACTTCTCTGCTTTATCTAGAATATTTATTTATGCTGATTACAGTTATTATTGTTGCCTTTTTAATCTTTGTGTGTGTGTGTGTGTGTGTGTGTGTGTGTGTGTGTGTGTGTGTACATTGTATGTACTTATGCATGTGTACATGTTTGTGTGTGGAGACAGGAAGCTGATGTCAGGAGTCTCCCTCAAAGGATTTCCCCTTATATATTGAGGCATGGTCTCTCAGTTTAATGCAGATCTCACCAATAGGACTAGGCTCACTGGTCATCTTGTTTGGGGAATCCCACCTCTACCTTACAATGCTGAAACTACAGCTCACTAATTAGAAGCTTCCGTGGGTTCTAGGGATCTGAACTCTTCTTGCTATGATCAGGCAGCAAGTGCTTTAACCATCAAACTATCTCTAAAGCTTGGTTGACTTTTAAAAAATTATATGAGTGGGAAAGTTCTGAATTAAGCTATGATGTCTTTATTTCTGCACATAGGAAGCTTTCAGATACTGTTTTCAGAGGCACATTTTTGCTTTTCACTTTTATTATTATTTGAAACTAGAACTATTTTCATTTTAAGGAATACTAATAAATATAATAAGATAAAACAAAGACTATCACATTGGAGTTGGGGAAAACAAACAAGAAAAAGAGCCCAAGATAAGGCACAATAACTGGAGACCCACTTGTTCTCACATTGAGGAAGCTCATAAAAACACTAAACTGGAAGTCATAAAAGATACACAGGGCCTAGTGTAGACCCATAGAGGCCCTGTGCATACTGCCTCGGTCTCTGTGAGTTCATGTGAGCTCTGATCATGTTGGTAATAGAGGGCACTGTTTTGGGGGTCCTCTATCCCCTCTGGCTCTTATAATCTTTCTCCCTCCTCTTCCATGGGGCTCCCTGAGGCTTGAGGGGAAGGGTTTGATAGAGACATCCCATTTATGGCTGAAAGTTCCAAAATGTCTCCCTCTCTGCATAATGTCTACCTGTGGGTCTCTATGTGTTTCTACATACTGCAAGGGGATTCTTCTCTGATGATGGCTGATCAAGGAACTGGTCATATTTTTTTTCTCTGTGTCTCTGTGTCTGAGATACCTTACTCAGGATGGTTTTTTTTTTTCCTAGTTCTATTTACCTGCAAATTTCAGAGCCACATTTTTAGAATTTTGTATTATTGTCTTCAAAATTTGTACATATATTTGGATTCTGGAAATACTATTTAAAAGCAGTTTTGATACAATGAGTAAAAATTCCAAGTGTTTTCTAATTGTTACAGAAAGGTAATACAAATTATTATTAATTTGAAGGAGATGGGTCCAAATGAATCTGGTCTTTTTTTGCCATACAACTCTCTGACTCTTTCCTAGGCCGTGCATTGTCACTTAACTAAAACTACTGTGTGTGGGTGACAGTGTGAAACGGTTGTTACCTGGGTCATTTCTATCATCATAAAGTCGCCGGTGGGAAAATGAATCTGTTTTCCACTGTCCACACAACAAGTAGCCAACAAGGCTAAGAAGAGAAGCACCCAGAATGGCCCCTAAAATGCCACCAAATACTATTCCTGTGTTCTTATTCTCTAGAAGAAGAAGAAAACAAAGTTACAGCTCAAAGTAAAAAAATAAATATTTAACACATGAAGATATAGATGCAAAGAGACAATATGTAAAAGATTTGATATGTCTTAACTTTTATATAATGGGGACAGTGTGTCCTCTGTACTTTTTGATGACTCAGTATTTGTGAGTGGCAAAAATAATTCATTATAAAACTGTACACCTACATTTTTACTTTCTTTGATATGCTTCCAAGTTTTGGATTTATAATTGTCTTATTAATTATTATCATTAACAGTACTGAAATTCCATCTCTTACTAATTTCAGTAATTAATACTGCATTTATTAATCTTTTTTTATAAACCCTGAATCTATGAGAGAATTTAAAGTTAAACTTTTACTTTGTATAATTAATATACAAATTAATATATACATACATCTGTCACACAATAAGTAATTTAGTAATAGATAACTTTGTATAATTAATATATACATACACACATCTGTCACACAATAAGTAATTTAGTAATAGATAACACATCTACAAGATGCCAATAGAAGATGCTAAGAGGAAAAGCAATCTACCTGGCTATTCGATACTTACAAACAAAGAAATGAACAAGCAAAAGACCAAAGCAAGTTGTTTGCAATGCCTACTAATACCTCAGCTCAGTTAGCAAGAAACTAAAATTGTCCTCTATTTTATCCTTTAGCAGAATATTTGACGTGAAAATAAAGTAATCATTAAAGTCTAACATCACCCTCTAATCTCTAGATAGTAAATGCACTTTTAAGTGTCTTGAAATGTTCTTTAATTAGGTATTTTAAAGGTCTCTAAAGCTATATACGCAATTTCACTCCTAAGAAAAGTAACATTTGAAATACAAAAAAAAAAAAAAAAAGTTGTTAGTATAAAAAGAAGCAAATTTAATTCTAATAAAAGAGCTATGGGTCATTCCTCAGTATTCACAACATATATTTGTTAAGTTTAGACAAATATTTTCATATTCGCTCTAATGGAAAAAGAGTGCTCATGAATGATGAGATATGTTAAAATTATAAGGTGAAACATATAAGATTAAAAAATGAAAGCATGTTTACACACATTATATTGAGATCATGTTGTTTTCAAACACCTAGGTTTTAGGAGTGAAAATATTTCCCATATGTTGACAACAGCTTACAAATACCAATCTGATTATGTGTTTATATATTATGGTTAATTTAGCCTCCAAGAAAGTCCATCAAAAGGCACTGAGCTCATTTTTTAAAAAAGGATATTCTTACTAAAAATAATAAAGTCACTTAGGCATACAAAAATACAACCCTGGGGGAATTATTCTTAATAAATGCATAATACAACTTCTAATAGCTTTCCTACTTTATGTTTTTATATTTTACGCAGTCTCTAAGAGAATCACACAAATGTTTATGTAATAATGTTGTGATCCAAAGATTATATTTGTATGATTCTCATTAGATAGTAAACAAGAAGTAAAAAATGTTTTCCTTGTGGTGAACTTTTCTAAGTAATTCTTGGAATATCACCACTCATTATTGACGTGCAGCCACTGTGTGGGGTCAGATAATCTATGAAATCACTCATTCTGTGTTTCAAGGCTCACACACATATATTTTAAAACTCATTTGTAGAATATTCCTGGGAGTCCAGATTGTCTCTAAGCAGTCAATGGGGATTGTTACTTGATGCTCCAGGCAGCGTGTTCAATTATGGGTATCAATCTCTCCATGCTCCTCCTGCTGATAACTAGTATGTGCTCATTTAAATCCTGAAACCACTTTACAACTTCCATTGTTTACTTCCCACAGCTAAGAATGACCCACACCACTACAATTTCCTGCATTTCTTAGAATGACACTCCTTGGATTTAATTTGTATTACTTCTCTAGAAATTCAACCTTACATAACTAAAAAATTAAATCCACTTATATCTACCTTTTGGGGGTTCTGACGTGTTGGGAAAAAGTTTTGAATTATTGGTGAATTTTATGGTAGGTTGTAAAGTTGTTTTTTCTTGATATGGCGTAAAACCAGCAAAGTTGTCATCATTGGTGGCAATCCATCCACTAGGTTCAGTTGTCAAAGGGGTCACCGGTGTGGTCATTGGAGGCAGAGGGAGGATACTGACTGTACTGGAAATATTGTCATGAGTATTCATGGTGTCATTGTTCAGAGACCAAGTAAAGTTTTTTGATGGTTCAGCATGTATAGGATTGGAATTTGGTGAAACCTGTAAAGGGTTTATATCTGCTGTGGTAGAGTTCAAAGGCAGCTTAGAAACAAAACCATGAGCCAAGGGAGGCATAGGATATACGGTGGTGGGCCTTGGACCCTCAGTAGAGCTAGCTGTTGGCCAATTACTGGTGGATATTGCTTCATGGGTTGTGGGTAGATCCAGAAGAGAGTTATTTGTCACCATGGATTTGGAGGTATTCTGACTTTCATTCTCTGAAGTTACATTTGTGTTTCTTTCCAAATGAATGGATTTGTTTTCCATTGTTTTCAAATCTCCTATGGTGTACTGAGTTGCAATTCTTCCTGGATTTTGTTTATCAGGCCTCCCAAATGGTAACAAAGTGAACAGACTTGAAATCAACGTAATTTTAGCTAATGTCAACATGGCAGTCTTCTGTGGTACTGGATCTAGTATAAGGAATCTGAAAGAAAGTAACAGTCATTTGAATTATTAAGAGCATTCGAAATTTTTCTATGGGTCTTCATTATTAAAGGGAAAAAAATCCAGAGTAATAATGTTGAGGTGATAATATATTTCTTATTCTAGAATGTTTGTTTTGGATCAATTGTGGATTTAAACCAGTGCCACTAAATTCCACTTTCTATATATTTCTTTCCTTCTAGGAACATGCTAAAGAACCACCTTGTCAAGTTAGATACTGCTATATCAAAGATCACTGAGTTTGAAACAACTTGAAAATATATTTATTAATATATGTGCATATACATAGGCTTCTAAGTATTTTTTATTGCTGTAAATATGGGACATACAGAGTTCTCTGATTTCTTCAGCCTATTTAAGAAAGTATGCCCTTTCTTAAATGATGTTATTTTGCATAATGATTGTGAAAATGACTCCACTGACCAGACACTAAATATCCCATCCTCAGATCTGTGAAGGAAGTCTTTCCAAAGCTCCTTTGAATACATTTTATTTATATTAACTTTTAATTCATTGAAGTTGAAATATCAGCTATTTTACTTAAGTAGATTATGGCATTATTCAGTAATAAAACCGTTGTTTGTGGTGACCTCACAAATATAAGTAATACCACTCTGCTTAATAGGAAGTTCCCTAACATTGAAGTAGGTAATAAGAGAAAAGTTAGAGGAGGTATGTATTAGAATTATGGCTTCTGTCATAAATAACCTATAGAATCATCATCATAAGTTTTAATATATTATTGTCAAGGTAACCAAACTCTTCTTACAGTATTGTTTTGAAACTAAATCAAATGTGAAAAAAAAAAATCAGAACAGTGTCTGGCCTAAATTAAACATTAGAATGTTTGACAATCACTGCTGTTGTGTCTTAGGAATTATAAAGTTTACAATATCATTATACTTCATACAGTGATATCTTAAGATAACAATAGCTTGTTGTGTTCTTTATGTAGATGAAGAAACTAAGGTTCAGAGAGGCTAGTAATAGAAATTAACAAACAGAAGAGACAAAATAAAAATGGTAAATGCTGAAGTATGTTTATCTGAACTTTTATATTTTAAAAATATTTCCAGGAGCTGAGAACATTGCTTAGTTGCTAGAGTGCTTGCCTGGAATGCAGAAAGCTGACATTCTGTCCTAGCACTGTACAAAGGGGGCAAGCTGGTACATGTCTGTTTTCCCAGTAGTAGGGAGGAGTGTGGAGGATCAGGGTCAGAGGCACAAGGTAATTCTCAGCTACGTAGTTAGAGGCCAGCACAGAATATATGAGACTCCATCAAGCAATCTCTTCAAACAATAAAGTCTGAGAATTGATTTGATCTTCTTCAAATTAGGTTTTACTTTTCGCTAAGAAATTCAGCTTGACTCAGAAAAATGGATAAAGTTCAATTGCTAAGTTTTTAGATTCAATGTTCCCTGCAAGTTTATTTTTAAATTTGTTTTTATTTTATGTGCATGAGGGTTTGCCTAAATGTGTGTATGTGTACTGCATGTGTGTCAGGCACCCCCTCAACATGAATATCAAAAGTGGGTATTAGGTATTATGGAACTGGAATTACAGAGTGAGTTGCCATGTAGGTTCAAACCCAGATTCACTGGAAGAGCAGCCAGTGATCAGTGATTTTAACCACTGTTTTTTGTTTTGTTTTGTTTTGTTTTGTTTTGTTTTGTTTTGTTTTAATGGGGTTTACAGAGCCTTCATAGCCCTCTGGTTATAATTTGGTTGTGTCTACTACACTCACATTCCACTCAAGGATCTGTTAACCACACCACATCCGCATTCTATTCTGATATACTGTTTTCATCAAAAGCAAGTAGGAATTAGCATGACAGTTTACATTCCAAAGGTTTTAAGAGGACTTTTCTTAATATAACCTTAATATAACGCAGATAGCCATTTGGGAATATTCAAAGGTACATTACTTATGAGTGTCTGGCTAAAGTCCACCAGTAAAAGATTGAACAACAAATCCTTGCTTTTTCATATGGTGAAAATTAGCATCTTTTAGTTTTATGTGACAATATGGATGATTATCATCAACATAACGCAAAGCCTAAAAGTCCAGGCATATTGTGTAACCCTATATATATAAAGTTGAAAACAGGCACAACTCTCTGTTAAAAGACAAGAAATTGTAGATGGATGCATGTGGGAAGAGGGTACTGCTCACTTACAGTGGTGTTCTTGTGTGCCCCTCGTTCTGTCTCCAGACAGGAACTACAGAAGTATTGATGCTCACTTACAGTGGTGTTCTTGTGTGCCCCTCGTTCTGTCTCCAGACAGGAACTACAGAAGTATTGATGCTCACTTACAGTGGTGTTCTTGTGTGCCCCTCGTTCTGTCTCCAGACAGGAACTACAGAAGTATTGATGCTCACTTACAGTGGTGTTCTTGTGTGCCCCTCGTTCTGTCTCCAGACAGGAACTACAGAAGTATTGATGCTCACTTACAGTGGTGTTCTTGTGTGCCCCTCGTTCTGTCTCCAGACAGGAACTACAGAAGTATTGATGCTCACTTACAGTGGTGTTCTTGTGTGCCCCTTGTTCTGTCTCCAGACAGGAACTACAGAAGTATTGATGCTCACTTACAGTGGTGTTCTTGTGTGCCCCTCGTTCTGTCTCCAGACAGGAACTACAGAAGTATTGATGCTTGTGTAATTCCACTTCTTTATTAAATTTCACTGCCTTTTGGTGATAATTAATATAAGTGCTTTCAGTTCTAAAATTGTTAGCATAATCAGAAAGTTGTGTTATTAATTAAACACAATATCAAAAACTTTACACATTTTCATTGAATTATTACAAAGCAATCAGACAGAACAAGATTTGTAACTTAAATAACTTGTAACTACAAATAATTAAATGGAGGCATAAAGAGTGTCAACAATGTGTTCTAATTTAGGATAGAATAAGTCTTGGCAGACTAAGGTGTGGGGCTGTCACTCAATAACTGGAGGGAACTGAATTCAGAGTCTCCCAAGAACTGAAAATCTGCAACTGGGAAGGTCTTTTATGTAGTATGGCCTAAGTACTGACATTTTGCCTAGTCCCGTTCATCTGTGTACTTCAAATGGTTCTAAAATACTTAGAATAACTGAGACAATGTAAAGGCATGGCACGATGAGTAGCAAGTTTAAGAAACAATGACATGAAAAACATCTGTCCATGGTCAGTGCAAGGCTTTCTTCTGAACTGTTTTGATTTGCCCTTTGTTAAATGTGTGGACACACAGGCCATGAATGTGCAGAGCCAACTAACTGTATTCTGTAGAACAATTACAGAGGAACGCACAACTTAGTGCATTCTGTCTTTGTAGAGCTTCCCACTATCATTTTACACATAGCTTCTAAGTCAAAGGGTATAAGCCATTCTAAAAATGCTGCAAATATGGGTCCTTCTATCTTAACCTTCTCAAACATGATGAGTATACTTTTATTTTAACATAAACTCCAACTGTATGTACAGTTTCATGTATAAGCCACATGAATAAAATGTAAGCGCGTTTTCCCTAGACCTATAGCAGGTCCATATTTCATTCAGTGAGTGCCTTGTATAGCCGGCACATTTACAATGAGTTTAGTTAGGTGTAGCTACATGTGCATTTCAGTGATATTTAACTCAAGTGAAATCTTACAAGCTCACATACATATAATTGTCTTTTCATCTGCAACCTGTCTCTATTTTAGGTATTGTACTCGGTCACTCCTTATCATTCTTATACCACTTAGTTTACATTCTCAATTTAGGAATTCTCCTTATTTTCTTCTGCTAAGTATATGGTCACCAGAGGCCGGATAATGGCTCTTAGTTGTTCTAATTTTTCTTTCGGTTTTACTTGAGGAACATAGCCTAGAGCTTTCACTCCCTTCCTGTAATGAGAATCCTTAGCACCTGCCAACAAAGTGAGCTCTGTTGTGCCAGGTTCACCTTCCCTGTAACTTTGAACCACCCAGGGCATCTCTCATTCCTTCCCCTCACATTTTAGTGTAACTTGAAAACCCTGGGTATCAATACCCCAAAGAAGCTGTTACTACCTCTAACTTATCTCCTGGGAAAAAGTTTTAAAATGAAGGAAGAGAAGAACAGATATTTGTCTGAATACAAGGTAAAGTTAATTGATAAATGAATA
Source organism: Phyllotis vaccarum (assembly GCA_033318265.1). Classification (NCBI taxonomy): domain Eukaryota; kingdom Metazoa; phylum Chordata; class Mammalia; order Rodentia; family Cricetidae; genus Phyllotis; species Phyllotis vaccarum. The sequence continues at coordinate 139,408,061 of JARWLC010000001.1, read as the reverse complement.
TAGCTGTGGCCCTGGTGTTGCAAAGATTGATTTAGGCCTATACGGCTGCCACTTGTGTCAGAGGATAATTCTGCTTCTTCTCCCTGACTTCTTGGGTAGTTATATAACTTGTTTTAGGCACCTCTCATCTTGAAGGGATAGAAGAAGCCCAAATTCTAAGCCACCAAGTCTTAAGTAGCTAGCTCTGACAGTTTGCAGAAGCATGGACAATGAGACTTAGGTTAAGGTGGAATGGGCTGAATTAATGGTTAAGGTGGACCGGGCTGAATTAAACAGTCTATACTGCAATGTAAGGAGCTAATCATGAAGACAATATGAAACCTACAAAGGACAGTGGATCAAGTTTCCATTTCCCTTCTATCATTTTTCTTTGAACCTCTCCCCATTTATAGGTTCCCAGCATTTAAATGATGTGGTATATCTATGTAGTATATTAAGCTGAATTAATTATGCTGGGTTATGAAGGTCATGCTTGAATTTGCCTAAGTTCATCTACCAGCCAGGTGTCCTTTGGAGTGGGAAGAATGTGATAAATTTAGAGATGAAATGTTTAGAGAGAGAAAGAAATAAGGATAACTATGAAGTTTATTTCCCCCTTTTCTTTCTTTTTTTTTTTTTTTTTCCCTTTGGCCTTCCTGTACCTGAGTGAGAGGAGTAATATCGGGGACATCACACCTAAAGAAATTTAAGAAATGTAACAGAAACAGATGTGTAATCATCATAAACTTGAAAAACTAAAGATAAAATTGTCATACATGGATCAGAAAGAGGACATGATTCTGAGCCAATCTGTACAGATTCTAGATGTCTAGAAATTAAATTTTTCCTGTGTTTATATTTAACAACACTTGAAATCTAATTTCAAAGAGGAAAGTTCAATCTTTAAACAATTCTCCAGGAAGAATGAACACTGTTTTGTTCTCTCTCTTGGGTCTGAGCCCTGAAAAGTGGCTTCCTAAGGCTAAATCTCATGGAGAGGTTGAAAATACCTAAAGAGGAGACAACCATATTCAGAGGCAAACCCTCCTGCTCTGCTTAATTTTGATTGCTTGTAATTGAATAATGTTATTATTCTGCCAAAGCTCCTTTTTGTAACTGAGTCATACTATTTCTACAAAGTGGTAAGAATAAGGAGGTACCGTAGCCAGGTTGTGGAGCACATGCTGCCTTTAATCCCAGAACTCCAAGGCAGGTGGATCTCTGTGAGTTCAAAAGTTCGAGGCAAGCCTGGTTTATGAAGTTAGTTTCAGGACAGCCTGCTAACTTGGGAGTGCTGTCATGAATTTCATGACTGTGAAAAAATAGATTGGTGACTGCAAAGCTTAGAAAGAATGTGTTTCCAAAAGAAATATTCTAGATCCAAATTCCCAAGCTTGAGGGGTTAGACTTCTATCACATTTCACTGTCTTTAGAAACAGTGTCTATGGATCAAAGAGAAAGTAGGTCAAAGGAAAATCATCCTTTTGAAAAAGGGCTCAAAGGGCCGAAAGCTGAAAATGTCTGGCGAAAACCTTATCTAAATCCTCATTCCACAGGAGTTCTTCTAGGAGGGATTTAGCCTTCTAAAATTTCTGGGAAATGCCAGGCATGTGTATTTAGCATCGATAAATAAGCATCACTAGATAAAATAATGAGATGTACAGTTTTTTATTTAAGAATACCATTGAAAAAGAGGTACAGAAGTTTTTAATTCATTGCATGTAAAGATTATCTTTCCCCAAATTAAAAATAAAACCATTATTATGCTTAAATAAAACTTGAAGTCTATATGCATATTTTAAAACTATTTACTTTATGTTCCTGCCACCAACCAAATCCACTTTAAAGATTTTTATAGTTGTGCTAAGACCTGACTTGAAGAATTTCTGTATTTGAGACACACATTGAAAGGAACGTTTTCACTGAAGTCTTGTAATGAGTTAGTTAGAAACTTTGGCAGTAATTCCTGAAGTTAACTCATTTAATAGTGCAAATGTCTTCTTAGAAGGTAATTAACTAAGGAAACAATGGCCTGGTTATACCAGAGTTTCTCTAGCTATTTGCTTGATTGTTCTGCCCAAGGTTGAGGCCACTCTGATTCTCTTTGATAAAGAGAGGGAGAGAGAAACAGAAAGGGAGAGGTAGAAAATGAACCCCAAGAGACACACACTTACCTTTAGAAGTAACAGGTGTTTACAGATGAGAAATAAAATATCAAGTTGGCCTAGCTCGAATGAGTCCTCAGCGCATGAAAAAGCAGGTGATTTAAGTGTGACAGTGTGGCATTGAGCAGGACACAGGCAGATGCTAGAGAAACAAAATTAGGTGGGGCTGGTTGGCTGTTTGGCTGACTGGCTGGCAGTATCTTGCTTGTGTAATAGAGCAGCCCAGAACCTGACTGACCTGCCTCTCAGCTGTAAGCAATAGGATAGCACCTCACTCAGGTCTGAAAAAATAGCCCAACCCTCTAGTTTTCATAGGTTGCTTAGTCAGATTTTGAGATAGGCTCATTCTCTGCAGCAATAGCATAAGGGAATTGTTTATTTCTTAGGGGGTGGGGTGGTTGGAAGCATCCTGTTGTGTATTAAGAACTCTTGAAACAACGGTGCTGGCTACCTCTTTGCAGGTAAAAGAACTCTAGGGAGTCATGTTTCACACTTAGTTCTCTATGCTAGCCCAAAATGATTCCACCTCATAAACAAATCCTTTGGCCCTTCTCTGCAGTGGCCCTTTGTGACCTTAGACCTAAATGTGAAAAATTCATAAGAGTCAATAGTGAGGAATTTACTTGAAGTGCACTGAAATTGTCATCATAAAAAGTCACATCTAAACAAAGTCAATGGATGGTTATTGGGATTCTTGAGAATGTTGTAGAGAGTTACTTTAGAAATAACCTCCAGTACTAAATTAGTGTTCTTGCTGTTTCTCTAGACTTTGAAGAGTCACTGGGAACTGTGTGAAAATGACCCAGGAACCCTTTCGATCAAGTACTTTCTAGCCTTTGTTCAATTTGCTTTTACTTTCAAGTTAGAAGCTAGAAGATTTCTAGAATGCCTGGACCATACTTAAGTGACTGAGTTAATAACAAATCGTCATGCTTCCTTTTGCCTCCTTCCCCATCTTCTCAAAGGGAGGAATGTTAAAGTGGGGTATTCTTCACTTCGCTATTTAGGGACTGGTATCAATCTGTCCTGCTTATTTGATTAAGGTTTATCCTTTGTTTCTGTTGTACAAACACATTCCCAGCTGCTGAAGGGGGAAATGAAACTTCAGCGAAAGAGCTGAAGTTTTGAGTTGAATATAGGGAATCTGCTCAGTTAATTGGTTTCAAGAAAAATTGAGGGAATTCTGTAGTTTTAAATTTTCTGTACCCTAAAGGCTGCCCCAGGGTTTAATTAGAAATTAAACTCTTAAAAAGTAGTCACTCAAAGGATATTTAAGCTATTGTCTACATTGGCATGAAGAAAAAAAGTTAAACTCACTCAAACAACTGGTTGCTGAGTGATGGCTAATAGAGGTCAATTGGTTATCTTCAGATTATCAAGTTGCTAGGAAAAGAATTTCCTGAGGATGGGCATATTCTCTGTCTGAACTGAGTATTAACTAACAATGCTGGGTGTATAGCATCCCTAGACATTCTTCTAGGCATGTATAGGAATATCATTTCCCTTTTCTGACTTCACGGTAGTAATTATATAGCTGATGAAAGACAGGAACATTGCAAAGTCCTTGTCTCTCCTTGTGCTTGCTCCAATTCTCCTTTGCCCTGAGTGTCAAAATTGCCCTGAGCTTTTCCTGAAGATGGTAGCTGAGAGCTCAGAATGTTTATCATCATTGCCTTCTACAACCATAACATCTGATTAGAATGAATGGTAAGGACAGATCCTATTTAAACACTCATTATGATCACATCTAGAAATAAACCAAAAACTGAAAATATACATTAATTAAATGTCTCAATTGTTATTCAGTTTATTTGGTTGTGACCATAAAAATTTGATTCATGTGAAACTACATGTGGATATCTTAGATAGACAGATAGATAGATAGATAGATAGACAGACAGACAGACAGACAAATAGATAGTCAGATGATAGATGATAGATGGATGTCACCAAAAACTCACTGAGATACAGTTCTAAGCATGTATGACATTCTAGGTAAAGCTGGTATCTTCCAAAAATCACAACCAAAGAGCAATTACTGACAATTTTCCTAGTCAGACCAGATGATACATTTTCCAGTGTTTAAATACATTTTGTACTTACCCACTTTCCATCTAAGTATTGAAACTATTTTATTCTTTGGTTAAGATTTATAATCCACACTTGGAAGAAATTCTTCCTCTTGCTCTTATACTCAAATGTAATAGGGACACATATTCCTATAGGTTAGGGATCTGAAAGCAAATCCCTGTAGCTCGTAACCACACTTAAGGCTGTTCTAGGAGCAAACACCTCTTAAGTTCCACATACATATGCAATAACATATCATTGCATGCATAATTCGTAAGTATACTAAGGAAAATCGTGAGTTTATAAACCACTAGAATTACCATTTTCTATTGATCTTTGGCATTTATTTTGACCAATAGTTCAAAGAAGTAATATTACTGTAACAAAAATCTGCCCCATTACTTTGTGAACACACCCTTTCAGTAGGATATTCATAAAATGTTAAATACAGTTGGTAGTGAAGCAAACCCACCTCACTCTAATATAAGCAATAAGGACTCATGGATTACTAAGTCAACTAAAAAACAAAGTACTGATTGGTACCTTGATGAGATGTATTTATAATAGAATTTATATTACACATTTAATGCTGGATACATTATGTAGTTATTCTGCATGTTAAATTTTGGAGTATATTTTGCTTTATTAATTGTATAATAAATTTTATTCAGGTTGCTTAAAGTAAGACATGACTGACCACAAGAAAAAGAAATTTTGTGCTTTTATTGTTGCTTTAAAGAATTAGGACAACATAATTAATAAATATTTCCCAGTGTAAATACATATTAATTTTCCATGACAAGGGTAGAATGAAAATAGATATAATGACAAAGTAAGCTATTAAATTTGCAGAGAAAATATGGGTTTATTACATTTTCATTTAAAATGATCAAGGTGTTCAGATATCCAAAAGCAGTGTATTCAGTTTATTGGTTATTTTTCTATGTAGTATAATGCCTGACATAACAAGTGTGTCTAGTAACTGTCCTTCAATTTCTGTAAACAAAAGGTAGAAAATGATTGTGGGAGGCTGTCCCGTAAGCACTTGAAAAATAAGTTTCTTTCTTAGTGTTCCGCTATTACCAATGTCATCCTCTGCTTATGTCAGCATAGTAGCCTTCCAGTGTGCAGCCCCACTGCCTGTGCGTTCAGTGTTAAAACTTCCCAGGACCACTCTTGCAGAGGTTTCAGCTCTCACACTCAGGGTGAAGCAACTGTGTGCATGGTAAGGCAAGTTTAGCCATCAAGTCCCAGTTTCTTTATCGAGTCCTGATTCTGCAGCGTATTCATCTCATAACGGTGTCTAGTTATGTTTCTCAGGCTGCCCTTTCACTTATAAAACAGGGAAAGTAACTCCTACCCCCTACTTGCCTGTGGGGAGCCAGTGACTTTAAAGGAGGGAAAGAAGAGATCTATTAGGCCCGCTTAATGAAAAGCATGATCATTTTTATTTCTGAGATGTTAGAACTTGAAGCATGGCATAGACAAGCGAAGAAGTTAAATGAAAAACAACCAAGGGTTCAAATGCTTGTATTAAATTATTCTGAAGTTGTGTGTATTTCTTGGCATCAGAATTGGTCAAAGACAATCATTCATTAAAAGTTAAGTGAATTGTTGATATTTAATTGATTTGATTTTCCTATATGGAGGCTTTTCCCGATCACACCTTTTGTAAAACTATACCACTCCCCCCCCCTTTTCTTTTTAACTTATCATCTCCCATATATTTTCCCCATAGCATTTATTGGCCTACATAATACTTTTTAATCTTATTTTTTTATGTGTATGTTTTTAATTTGTTGTTGACTCATTGAGTTCTGAAATCTGATGATTCACTTTTCATTTACATTCAGGTTTTGCCTGGACCTAGTGGCACAGACATGTAATACCAGCACTTCAAGGTTGAGGCAGTATAAAGGACATAAAGGTCACCCTCAGCTACTTAGAAGTTCAAAGTCAGCCTGGACTACATAAGACCATTCTCAAACAAAGAAATATATTTATTGAACGTATTGTATTTGTATATGCATCCCTGTGCTGCCTCCTCTATTAGTAAATTAGGAGATGGTGATCAGTCACAGATACTGACCTTAGTAAGGAATCTGTCTTCTGTCCTGTAATGCAGACAACATGAACATAACTGTAGCTACGGAGACAAATGTGATTGGGAGAATACTTTCTTCTGATTGCTTCATACTTAAGATTAACAGCAAAGCTCTTAACAATAACAGAAATACTGATGATAGATATTAAACAGATTTAGAGAAAATATTATATAATATGGCAGCCAGTGGTAAACACTCACAGTTAATGACCATTAACTAAAATAAGTCACTCAGTATAAAGCTATGTTTCTCTGGTCGTTTTAATGTGCGTGAGTACAGAAGGATGAAGAACAAAGAAGTAGTAGGATGATGAAAAGGAAGGAATAAGGAGAAAAAGATGGGGGGAACTGTCACAAGGAGAGAAAAGGACAGTATACTTGTGATAGAACAAATAGTTTGACTGGAGAGATGACTCAGTAGGTAGGTGGTTTATACTCTTCTGAACAACCTGAGATTACTTCCCACTTCTGTGTCAAACCTCTCTCGTCTACCTGTGACTGCACTCCATTGCAATCTTTTGGCCTCCACAGATACCTACTACATGGAGTACACACACACACATACACACACACACACACACACACACACACACACATACACACATACACATATACACACACATACACACATACACATATACACACACATGCACACACACACACAGAGAAACAGCTCATAGATAGATACAAATAAATAATAAGTAAATAAAATATGGATATATCTAAAAATAAATCCTTAGAATTTATAAATAATAAATTAGAGAAGTGGATATAGTGATTTAAGATTATAGTGTGTCTAAGATCATCAAAATATGTCCTGAACAGACATTATGAGTCAAAGCAGCTTGGCAAATCCAGCTCAAAGAACACAGAATCTAGGGTACTGGAACAATTGCCTCTGTATATTATAATATATGAGATATTTTGGTAGATTAGTTGGTCAGAGTTAATCGAATCCATGAGTTAGAAAGCATCTAGAGAAGTGAAATGAGTGTCTCCAGGGAGCAGATAACTACAACACTGAGAAGCAGAAGGAAGTATGAATCAATAATGAATATTCAAAGCTGTGAATATTTGAAGAAGATAAAGTGGTTCTGGGTCACTATGAGGATTAAAAGATTTCAAGAGCTCATCTTGATTTATTATTGATATTAGAGACAGCCATTACTTGAGAGCATTTCATGACAAGTGGGAATCCAAGGGTGTGCCAAATGACAGAGCAATCATGAAAGAAAGCAGAAACTATTTAGCTCTTGGTCAACTGAGTGACAGAGAACACAGAGAGCATGCTATAGGAGTTGAGAAGATGGTTTTTCAGAGAAGCAATCATTTTTCCCTGGAGGAATGAACATTTTATAGTTGAGGGGTGATATAAAAATTTGGAGCACCCTGAAGTAATTAAAGGGAACTAAATTAAGTTGTACAATAATATTTAATGTGCCAGTTGTGACAAGAAGACTGAAGCATTGTGGTTATATGGAAAGTTCTAGCCATTCTCTGGACTCCAGCTGATTTAAGAGTTCCAAAGTGGAACACATTCCTAGTATTCAAGAGTTCTATAGATTCTGCAAAGGTTGCTTTGTGCATTGCCAAATTACATTTAGCTCTGCAGTAAATACATAATATTCTTTTGTGCACAGGTACCACAACTGATTCACTCCTTTGTGATGAAATATACAATTATCAAAGCATTCCTTTAAACCCTAATTTTACTTTAGAGTCTAGTATCTTTTGCTAGCCCTTACCTAACTGACCAAACATTCACTTTATATGGACCTATTGTAGTAAGTGAAGTTACACCCAGGCATAAATTTAATAAAGCAGTGAAGCTGATGGTTTAATATTGCTGAGGCTTGCTGTAGCACTAATAGGGATAGACCCTTGTGATTTATTTAAACTTTTTAAATCCCTAGGGCAAAATAATCAGAAACTTCTGGAGGAAAATCACTTACAACTTGGCAAAAAAAAAAAAAAAAAAAAAAAAGTGTCATAGATGAATCACCTCTGCTCCAACATCATACAGGACTTTTTGTTGAGAGTTCCCACCACTGAGCAGTAACTTAGGACAACAAAGGGTTCTGGGAGCCTCATCACCAGTGTGTACCTGAAAGAGGAAATCTTGGTATGCTTCTTGGCTCAAACACTACCACAGGAGGAAAAGAACACTTATTAATGACCCAAAGAAGATTTTGAAATCAAGTTCACAGGCACCACTTAATAATGCTGGGAAGTCTTTTCATTGATTGAAAGACTGTAAGAACCTAAAACCCTTTGTAAAGCAAGTTGAAAACGTAGGCTTTAATTAAACTCTCTTCCTAGAGGTTTTTAGCTACAAAAAAAAGGGGGGGGTGAGTATTTCTGTGCTGAGTCCTGATGGAATGATTCATAGATTCTTTGAATCCCTTCTTTTAAACCTGGAGTTAAAATTATTAACAGGATCTCGGGCATCAGAGCAACTTGAAGCAAGTGCTTCTGAGCATGTTTGCTATTCTTTAGACCTTTAATGTGTGTACCAATAAAGTAACTTCTTAAAAATAAGGCAGTGGCAAAGGCTTCATGAGTAATATGCAGAACATATAAAAGAGTAGCAGGCCCACATGACACTGAGAAATTTTGTATGTGTTTGTATGTAGAGAGACAAGGACTTCTTATGTAGTCTAGACTGGCCTTAAAGTCATTACTTTCCTGCCTCATCCTCAGTTCTGACAAATAGTTTTAGGCCATCATCACCACATATGTTTTTATACATTTTAGCTATTTGCTAGAAACGGAAAAAAAATTTGAAGACCTATTTAAAAATAGAAACCAAGACAAGACATAGAAACCCAAAACTGGGCACAAGAGTAAGGAGAATGGAGACATTGTGTGGCAATCTGCATCTAAATAACTTCCTAGCTGTAAAAAGACCAAACAAGAGGCAACATTTAGGTCTGTGACTCAGAATGAATGAGGCTAAAAAATGAATGAACGCGAGATGCTCTCTCAAGTTTTGAAAAAGATAATAAGAATTAGGAACCCACCACACATGTCAAGGGTTCCAGAAGAATATAGACCAAAAGCAGAGTATAGAAATCTTATTTATCAATTCACCTCTTGATACTTCTCTGGGATGCTTTTGATCTTGAGTTTTATTTATTTATTTATTTGTTTGTTTGTTTGTTTGTTTGTTTGTTTGTTTATTTACTGCCTCTTCAGGGGATAGTCACCAACATAACTCAAGAACACTAGATAGAATTATACTTTTCTTTCTCTCCAGAATGTCAATGTCACTTTGATTATTGATAGTAAAAGAAAAAAAAATGTATTTAGATTTACAATGCTGAATGTACTGTGACATTTTAAGATTGTTATAGTTTATAATATAGTTTAAAGCTCATTACATTTCAAAACTTGTTTCTCTCTCACTGTCTGTTCTGAGCTCCATGGAGAGTATGCAGATCACCACACAAGCCCTGGTATGGCTCCTCAGAGAATCAGCACAGGCATGCCAACAGCATTCCTCAGGATCCTCTGCTACATAGCATAGTTTGAAATAATTGGGCAACATATTAGAGTGTGTGCCTTCCTAAGCATCAGCTAAGCTTATCCTGACTCCAAATTCCTCTTATCTGCTGTCAAAAAACACTCAGGGTCACTCTACCATCTCCTGTCTGTAGAAAAACATGATTATGGCCTTGTTTACATGATGCTTTTAGATACAGCAAACTATGAGCAGATCAAATATTATTTGAAAAATGGGATGTTCTTGAATTTTAGATCAAGAAGCAGAAAATGTGAAACATAGGTATAAATTGGAAACCAAAGTCTTTGGCTACAAATTCTCTTATGTGTAACAACTAGCAGTTTAAAAACTGTAATTAAAATTTAGTATACCCTTTAAGCCCATTAAACAAAATAGGTTGCTGACAAGTTACCCATAACTTAGTTTGCCAGAAATCTTAATGAAGTCCATTTATTCATTTTAAGTTGCAAAATTAAAATTCACTATTGTTTAGTTTATCCAAGATTATACATTTAGAAAAGAATACAGGTATCATTTAAGCCCAGAAGATGCTAATCTAGCCCATGTTCTTTGTCCAGCACACCAGCCATTCATAGGTATTCTGAAGAGGAAAATTTGACCAAGAAGGAATATTTTATTGCGTTTGTTATGAAAATGAAGTTAGTAATTTTTATGATTTGTGGCATTTTTTCTCAGTATGTTCTAAGTTACTATATCGAGGCCCACATAAATGTTCAAAGGTAGAAAAAGTAAATATTTAATAATGTTTATGTTGCTGACATCTGCCAATAAGGAAAAATGGAAATTTTAATTTTCGAGCAGTTTTCTGGGCGACAAACCCATTCCAGATATTAACAATAGATGGAGATAGGAAGCTTATTTCACGTCTATTTATAAACTGACAGATTGTCATCATACCTCTGAGCATCATTAAGATAATACTTGAATGGCTATGCCAATAGTTGCTGTCTGTTAATGGAACAGTGATGATTATGTGTGCTTCTCTACAAGATTAATATATTTGCCTCAAAACTCCTCTATAACTAGATTTCAGCAAAAGACTTGATATTACATTGTGATAAAATGTTGAATAAAACTAACCAGAAACTATATCAAATAGTTGGAAGGTAAAGTGAGAAAAGAAGATAAGGAAAACTAGTCTCATATTTAACAAGATTAAACTCATTTAATAAGAATGTACTCTAGGGTCTGAGAGACCTCAGCAGTTAAGAGCTATTGCTTCTTTGGGGGGAGGGACCTCAATTTCCAGCACCTACATTCAGGACTCACAAGTGCCTATATCACACACACACACACACACACACACACACACACACACACACACACAAAGATATCTACTAAAAAGAATAGAGGGGAAAAAGCTACCTTGTTTATATGTGTATAGGCATATTTTTAATATTTTGCTGAAGGATGGCTGGCTGGGAGGAATTGGGAGGGGCAGAAGAGGGGAAGCAGGGGGATACATTCATGGAGATGACTTTTTTTAGTAACTCAAGTGTGAGTACCCATCTCAATTTGAGTAAGTGATACTGCAATATCTATTTAATACAGAAATTCCAAAATCAAGTCACATGATTTCTTACTTTTATCTTTATTACATTTAATTAATTAATTTATTTAGTGTGTGTGTATGTGAGTGCATCCATGTCAATAAAAGTACACAGAGATCAGATATAACTTGCTGGCGTGGGTTCTCTCCTTCCACCGTGGAAGAGAGTGAGAATCAAAGCTCAGATTCTCAGGTGTCTTTTACCCTGAGTCATCTCCCCCACCGGATGACTTTCAAAATCAAAGCTGGAGACTAATCTGGTCAAGATTTTAGTAAGACTTCTCCCTCCAAGCTCCTTCTACCATCTCTCCTTTCCTTCCCCTCTCTTCCATTCCTTCTGTCTGCTCTTGCCTCATACCTGCTCAAATCATGAGCTTAAGTGGCCCTCCCCCTTCAGCCTTCTGCTTCCTTGAGCCACAGTGGAATGTCACCATGCCCAGCTACAGTTCTCATGCATTCATATAGCATGATGTGATTAGGTATAACCTCTTATTTCACTCTGGATTTTCCTATGGGGTAGGAAAAAAACAAAGCAAAGCAAAACAACAACAAAAGAAAAAACCACAGTTAATGATTTTAGGAAGTTGTACATATTTACAGAGCTTAGCAAAACTGACTATTTTAGCATCATCTCTCTTAGAGAAGGAGAAAGTATGGGAGTGGGTGGAGAAGGCACTGAGTGTGAAGTTAGAGGAGAAGCTCGGACTAAGCCTAGCAAGTCTCTACTAGTCCCAGGTATGTTTATCTGAGGTAAGCAGCACGTGATCAGGCTTCAGTTCTTCCCCTTCACACACATTTTTTTCCACAGGCTTTTCAGGCCAGAAGCCATCTCTAGGCCATTATTGCATTCCCATAATATGTTAGCTTGAAAACAGACAGGAATGTACCCCAGGCTGGGAATTTACAGAGTACCTTATTCATGGTCCCCTTTTTAAAAGTGTAAAAACCTGTTCTACAAGGTCTCTAATTCTACCCTGTGTGTAGTGGTGTTGCAATACTGCTTGGGGAAAACACATTATGCTTGAGGATGTGACTGAAAATAAATCCTATGAATAAAGGAAGGTCTTCAGTTGCACTTGGGTAAGGTCCAAACTGGCAGTCTACTGCTCTGAATCAGCCTGCTTCATGTGGGCATTCAGAGAAAGCTCCAAGGCTTTATCTCCTTTAATGAGCACAATACCTGGAATTTCATTTTGTTCTCCAGGTACAGACATATTTAATATCATTTGGACTTACACTTCATCCTTCTTCTCTCTCATTTCAAAACCCCTATCCTCTAGAAATATAATAATTTTCAAAATGTTCTTTTGCTTTTCAAAATAAAATCGAACTTGATACTTGATACTATGAAACAGACAAAGAAAGAGACCAGTGATAATTTTTCACCCTAACCCAGTGAAATTTCACATAGTGTAATGTGAAAGGCTGGAATAATACAAACTGCACACAACAAAAAACTCGCAACCAAACCCCTGAATGCTACAGTTGTTTTAACAGACTTTCAGACTTTTATAGATTATTTAGCATGAAAAACAGTAACAATGTTAGGGCTGGAGAGACAGCTGACTGGTAAAAATGTGTGCTGTTCATGTGTCAGGTCCAATTCAGATCTGAGCAGGTATGTATGTATAAAGCTGGGCCTGGTCACACACATGCCTGTAACCTTCCCTTTGTGCTATGTGGTAGTTGGGGGAGGGGTAACAGAGAAAGGAGGTTTGCTGACTACCAGCCTAGGTCAAAATTCAGAGACATTTTCTCAAAGAAATAGAGCAGAAGGCAGACAATGACCCAATGTCTTCTGCTGGCCTCTGCGTGAACACATACAATTATGCACAACTACACACTCATGCACACACAAATTCTGCATGAACACATACAATTATGCACAACCACATACTCATACACACACAAATGCTTACAATGCGATTCCATTTCTAAACTGTCTAATGCCTGTCCCTTTACTGACATTTTTTTTCTCTTTTAAAAATTAACAATGGCTTCACTTTGTACACTTTAAAAGTATTTTTAGTTTTCAGTAAGTGATTTTTAGTGTTCTCCTTCTGTGCCTCACAGCCCATTGCTGCTACCATGGTCATTTTGGGCCACTGTCTTGTTGCCTTTGTACTCCAGGCTCCCTCCTGTGACTTCCCCCATGATTTTATTTCTTCTGTTCTGTTTCCTCACAGCTCCAGGAAATTTACTTCACAATAGTATCCCAATTATCACAGCTTGCTCTCAGCTCTCTACTCTCACCTATTAGCATCTCAACTCTCAATTCTACTCAGTGACACTGAAGGATGCTTCCTATGATGGAAAGGTAGTACTCTGAAATGTAGGCAAACTTCCACAGTTCACTTTAGCTTTAAAAATCCCAAATTTCTAATCTAGTTAATAACCACTACTGCTGTGGAGCTCACATCCTGTATAATAGATGACAAGCAGACTGTTGTACATTAATTGTAAAGTTGAGCATTAGAGATGTGTTGTTAAGGGATGTATACATTCCATGATGTTTAACTGCTTTATATATAGTTACAAACTGAGACAAAATGTTAGTTAGTATTAGTATTAGTTTGGCCTACAGCTCGGATGCTGAGGTTCTACCATGCAAAGAGGAGTGATACTGATTTCAGTTTCTTTCTTTATTGATACAACTGTTTTTTGCTAAGAGATGGTATGTATCTTTCACCACATATTGGAAAACTTTAAGAGACTTTAAAAAATACTCATGTGCAGCCAGGTGTAGAGACACACACACCCTTAACCCCAGAACGTGGAAGGCAGAAACGATCTAATTTCTGAGTTTCTAATTCCTAATTTTAAAGCGAGCCTGTTATACATAGCTGGTCCTGGTCAGCCTAGTCTACATAGTAAGCTCCAGGACAAACAAAGCAATATAGTGAGACCCAGTCTCAAAAACAAACGAACAAGAACAACAAACAAAGCCAACTAAAGTTATGTGGTTGTTTCCAGAGGTGTTATAAATATAATTGGCCCGAGGCATAGCTGGGGCATTATTTTTTTTTTTTTTCATACAGTAAGATGTTAAGCACAGTAAATCTGTCCAATTCCAATTTCTGTGTCTCTCAGTGGTCCCATACTCCTATCTTCTAAACCCTGTCAGAATGTTGTCATTAATGCTCCTGCGTTCTTTCATCCATTGCTTGCTTCTGAGACTGAATAACCATGAAGGATCCCAAAGTCAGTTGTGCATGCCAAGCTTCCCTCCACTGATTACCATAAGATGACCAAAATGCCATTGCTACTTTCACAATACTTTCAAATGAGTCTTTCAGAGTCCTGGATCCATGCCACCTCGTCTCTTATACTCAGTGCTGAACTAGAAGCCAGTTCAACCCCTTTTATATCGTTTTACTTCTACTAAGAGTGAAATTCTCTCAGGTTATGGTGATGCATATCAGTAAACCCAGGTCAAGGCACAAAGACTTTGAATTCTAGGCTAATCGCAGCTACCTAAGGAGAGACTCCAGAAAAATGTGTTGGAATAGGGGGAAAGAATCCTATAAACTCTGACAGAAGAAAAGCATTAACTGTGTTTCCGTTGTCCAAGCCATCATTTAAAATTGACTTTCTATTCTGGGATGATGTTGAGCAATTTATAAGCCAGTAAGTCAAATCTTCATTTTTTTTTTTAAGAGCAAGCCATGACTTTTATTTATTTATTTTTATTGAAAGTAGATCCCCTCCCTCTGCTTCTTCTAGCTACTTCTATCTCCTCTCTCGCTCAGATCCCCACCCCTATTTCCTTTAGAAGAGAACAAACCTCCAAGTGACAACAACCAAACACAACAGAACAGGACACTATAAGATAAGGAGAAAGCCTTCATACCGAGGCTGGACAAGGCAATCCAAGAGGAGGAAACGAGGTGGTCTCTCTCCAAATTTTTCATTCTTTAATTAAAATGTTGTTTAGAACTTTATGAATTTTGTGCCATATGTTTGAGTTTTATTTACCCCCTTCCCAGATCTGTCACCCTTTTGGACCAACTCAATTGTTTCGTTTTGTTCTGTTTTATTCTATCAAATCCAAGTTGTGCTGCCCTTAAAGACTTTGATGTGGGGCCTTCCACTGGAGTGTACTCAACTTACTAGGAACACTCATAACAAAAATTGACTTTCACTCTCCTAGAAGCTGTAGCTGTCAATGGTCAATAGTTCTGTAGGTAAGGGTGGGTGCCTGTCATGTCCCTCTAGGCTTGGGTGCTGAAACACTGCCCAGGGCAAGCAAAAGAAAGAAGAAAGGATATACAGAGACACACACACAAAGAAGCTGGAGTAGGAAGCTGGAGTTGGGTAGAGTTCTCCAATCATTATCACCACAACCCAGAACCTCCTGTCTGTTAGGGAGGGATTAGCTAGTCTTAATAGGAGGAATCTGGAGGTTAGTAGTCTCAGGCTGTAGACATCTAGAAGAAGGAACTACTAGTCTTTGCACACACTGACCATCCCACATAAAACTTCACACTCAGACTCCTACAAAAAGCTTTGCCATCTCTCTTGAACTTGTCCTATATGAATAATGTCTGCCAATTTACTTTGGACCAATTGGTTTTCAAGTTCTTAACTGGCCTTGCTCATGTCAAAAAGCACATTCACCCAGGCATTCACTCACTCAGTGTCTCCTCCATTCCTTATAAGAACCC
Source organism: Phyllotis vaccarum (assembly GCA_033318265.1). Taxonomy (NCBI): domain Eukaryota; kingdom Metazoa; phylum Chordata; class Mammalia; order Rodentia; family Cricetidae; genus Phyllotis; species Phyllotis vaccarum. The sequence continues at coordinate 139,392,007 of JARWLC010000001.1, read as the reverse complement.
GTGGTTGCTCTTCATGCTGGACTTTTATTTGGCCCGAGTCTGGTGAGGTTTTGTGTACCTTTTCTCAACTGCTACAAGTTCACATATGCCATTGCTTTGCTGTGTCCACAATCACTGTTTCCTTGTAGTCACCTAGAGGATAGTTGTACCAGGGAGCCTACTTGTTTGTTTGGGCTCAGCCTACTACCCTGTGCTTATCATTTGTGCTGAGAGCCAACTCAAAGGTGATTGGGTAAGGGGATATGGTCATGCTAGCTGGACTCCCTACTGTTAACCATAGGAGTTAACATTACTATGACATCATGAATTGCAAATCTTGGGAAAACTATACTGTTGTTAGTTAGGAGGATCTACCCAAGTAATATATTTAATCTGCTCTTTTAAGGTTTTTTTTTTTTCTGTGTATGTTAACTCATGTATTTAATATCAGCACTCTGAATAATGAAGCAGAATATTCAGTGTTTTTAACCTAGCCTGAGCAACACAGAAAGATCTAGGCTAGCCTGACATACACAATGAGAAAGAATCTCTAAAGAAAAAGCATTTACTTACTTCTGTTTGATATTGTAGACTGATTGCAGAGTGAGTTCTCTGCCCCTCACTGAAAGCAAACTCCAAGGTAAAGAAAACACAAGTGTTCTAAACCTGTTGGAGTTATTTTTGAGACAGATTCTCAATATGCAATCTTGACTAGCTAGAATTCACTGTGTAGAAAAAGTTGGCCTAGAATACTTAGAGATATGCCTGCCTCTGCTTCCTAGTTTTGGGACTAAAAGTATGCTCCATCATGCCCAATCCTGAAACTGCCTTCTAAAGTATAGTTTACATACATTAAAAATTCATAAAAAGTATTACTATTTTAAAAATATGTATGAAGTTGTATAAATACCACTTTCATTAAAGAAAATATACTCTATTGATCACTTTGGGTGATCACCAGAAACAATTATGACTTATAATTTTTCAAGTAAGATTTTTATTTAATTAATAAGTTCAATAGGTATTTACAAGTAATAAATTTTATCCTTTCTCTATGTGTGGCACACAACTTTTTTTCTGGAAACTTTCTCTTTAATTAAGTTTAGAAAGAATATGGATTCCCTTGAGAGCTCAAATAAATAAATTATGCATGAAACAAATGTACCTTGGTGAGAATGGACTTATAACACACAGTCCAATTCAATATTGAGTTCAGTGAAAATGTCATCTTGTCTAGATTCTGTATTTGTTCCTGAACCATATTGCTTTGAAACTACAAGCATTCAAGATCACTTTTATTTTATTTAGATTTTGTGTTAGTTGCCTCTTGTTAAAGTATATGCTTATAAGGGACTTAAAGAGGTAATTTCAAACAGTTCAACTGTAAGCCTTGGCTGAGACTAATGTTAATTAAAATGTGACTGACCATTCTGTGTTATTGTCCATAATAAAAATGTAAAGCATTGTTCTTTGCCACAAGTCATAGCATATTATCATTGCTTCATTAAAACCATGCCTCACTCACTCTTTCTCTCCCTCTATCACCCTCTAACTTCTCTCATAAGTCTTAGATTCTTCTTTTTGTAACAAAGATTATAGTCTATTATTTTGAAAGTTAATCCCAGTGCTTGGAAGACCTCATTTGTCTTTTAATCAATGAAATCTGGTGATGTTGCCTCTTTTAGCCATTGCTACTCTTTTAAGGAATCAGTGCATAGTATTTAGGTATGTCCAGAGTCCAGGAATGGCAGATAGGTCCTGCTTGCACCAGCCAGACCTACACAGTGAAGAACACTGGCCCTGGCTCTTCCGTTATTATGTTCTATAATAGCAGACACAAGCAGGTACTGCCTCTGCTTTCAAATCCATGCAATCATAATTTTCATTATCTTCTTAAAATTTTAGGAGATAATTTTTCTCCTAAATAAAATTAATGATTCATGAAAATGAATTTTATGATCTTAAAATGAGATTAAAATGTAAGGTAATTAACCGAATATGGTATTTGATAACTAATATATATTCTGACTATTAATTATAAAAATAAATCATAATAAAACACTCAACATCTTCACCTTTTCCTTTTTTTTTTTGGCCCTGAAGTCAAGAAAAGAATGAAATCACATTGAAAGACCTCACTCACTTTGTTTCATCAACCTGAACTTTTCTCAAAATTGTGTTTTGCTAATTACACTGTAATTCTTCTTCATTATAAATCTTAAAATTATATTTGTGAAAAGCAGCATCTCCTTCTGCTGGATATGATGATCTCTGATGGTTAAGGGTTACCTTAACCAAAATGCAAGAACAGGAGATAGATGGATATTTGTACAGATAGTATAAGAAATATTTGGGAATGTACAGTTGAGCTTTTAGCTAAAGCCACACAATCTTCAGAGGTGTAAAGCACAGCCACAGTCTCATATTATTCTGCAGAAACTTTACATAATAACCGAGGAATTTCTTCACATCTATTGAGTCTCTTTCAACTTGTACATAGCCAAGTATGCATTGGAGAATCATCTCTAATTTCTTTTCTCATTTTTCCATTAAGATGGCCATGTACTTTTTCTCTTTATTTCCCATCATATCTCTTGGGACTTGGATGAATGCCATCAGGTTTTCATGATCATTAGTAGTTGAAAATTTAAAATCTTGAGGTAATTTTAAATAATCATAAAAAAGACAATGGCATTTATCTCTCTAATCTTAACTTTCTCTCCCAGTATCATTTTGATGTACCATGATAACCAAAGCATTATCAATTTCAGTGATAAAATTTCCCTACCCTTAGGCATATTTGTAGACAGCATTATATAAAGACCAGAAAGAGGGATGATAGATTACAAATTCCAATATTTATTTAATAACAACGTAATCACTGTAAAAAAATTAATTGTATAATAAAAATATCAGTTTTAAGATAACCAATGTGATGTGTTTGAGATGGAGAACTTTTGTTATTGTATTGTTGTTATTATTATTATTATTATTATTATTATTATTATTATTATATTTTATAGCCACAGTCTTTCTTGAGTTTTGGAAAAGAAGGAGAAGTATACTGACTTATGCTTGGGACCTTATTGAATGGGAAGAAGAGGAGGTAAGATATCAGGAAGGCAGGAGTCGGAATCTGGAATCTGGGGAGTCACACTAAGCTCAGAGCTCCTCATTACACAGACCAGGAACAGATTCACATCATTACATCACCCCGACAAGATTTCTCACTTTATGAAGGTAACAGAGGTCAAGGGTGAATCATATATTGTTAAAACCTTTCTATAATGTTTTCTTAGAGTGGCTCAATAGAAAACTGTTAAAATTCACCCGAAGGCTTACATGAAACATAAGTGGCCTTGTTCTTTAAAAGGTTCTATCTTTAAGTAAACAACATAGAACAGGCTAAGTTTAAGAGTTTATGTAAATTCTTGTTATTGTGTTTGTTTATGGACTTGCTACTTAGATAACCTTAGTTTCTCTTATAGGAAACACTTCGCCCCCAGTTTGAAGCAAAATATTACAGAATGGAGGTAATAAACCCCATCACAGGAAAACCTGAGCCTCATCAGCCTTCATCTGACAAAGTTACACGTCTCCTTGTGTCTGTCTCAGGAATCTTCTTCATGGTAAAGTATCATCAGTATGAAAATGACTTAGGATTCCATGTTTAGAAGGATAGTCTAGCATATCAACTCATTTTATACTACTAATAATGCAAAAGAAAATTACTCTTTTTCAGTCACACACACACACACACACACACACACACTACACATAATTAGAAACCACAGCCAGTTTGTGACAAATTTTGAAGCATCTCAGCATCCCTTTGAATAAACACTTACTGGAAGAACAGTAGACATAAAGTAGGAACTGAGAGCTGGCCCCTAAAGTGAAATGTCTCCTTAAAACTAAATACTCCTCCATCTGAAAGAAGAACTTCGGACAAAATTTGTACTTTAGTACGATAGTTGGTTTCCATACTAAATAACTTAAGTATTTCTTGTTTCTGTTTTGGTTTTGCTATTTCCTAATTTATTTACTTCATTACAGATAGTCCTTGGGTGCTGGGGCTTGAATTGAGGACTTACACATGCTGAGTGCAAACTGTAACAATGAGTTATTTTTTATTTATTTAATGTAACGGATAAAATATGCTCTTAGCATATGAAACATGGTGTTGTAAAGCACATTTGCAAATGTAGCGCTTAAATCTAACTAACTAAAAGCATATGACCTCATAGTCTTACATTTAAGCCTAAATCTTATGTTGTTTTCTAATTCTAGTTTAATTTTTTCCTTAAAAGAGACAACCTAATTTATGTATTTTTTCCTCCAGAAAGATAAACTTTGACCTTTGGAGTATTAGTGTGTGTTCTGTTTTAGTCACACCAGAGCCACAGTGTCCTGTGTGCCCTCCGTCCTGCAGATCTCCCTGGTGATCACAGCGGTGTTTGCTGTTGTTGTCTACCGCCTGGTCGTCATGGAGCAGTTTGCCTCCTTCAAGTGGAACTTCATCAAACAACACTGGCAGTTCGCCACATCTGCTGCTGCTGTCTGTATAAACTTCATAATTATCATGCTGCTGAACCTCGTAAGTGTTTATGGCATTACTTTTCAATAGGCACAAAGACAGTGAGTGAGAAGAGACTGCTTTTCCTTAGTGTTGAGTGCATGTGTGTTCACAAACAAGTGCTCAAACATACATATATATTTCGGTTCCAAACAGTTTATTTTAACAAGAAGTATTTCATCCAGCAGGTTTATTCGCTGAATTTTTACTTTACTTTTTTTTTTTTTTTTTTTTTTTTTTTTTTTTTTTTTTTTTTTTTTTTTTTTTTTTTTTTTTTTTGAGAGAGGGTCTTACTACATAGTGCTGGCAGGCCTGAAACTCACTATGTAGACCAGGCTGAACTAAAACTCACAGATCTCTCCATGTGTCTCTAACTCCTGAGTGCTGGAATAAAAGGCAGGTGCCACCATGCCTGGCCTGCAATGGATATTTTAAAAATGAAAGCCAATGCCAACTGTATTGTCTTCCCTGCCCAGTACTAATACAGCCCTGGCAAGTTGTGGCTTCAGTTTCATTATTTGGCACATGCTAGAGAAGGTGCTGTGCACTTTTTAAACAAATGATGTATTGTTTGTATTAGAGAACGAAACATAAATTCAGTCCTCTAGTAAGAATTTATTGGAAAGACCCAAGAAAACCTACCTCACAGTAAAGTCCCACTTATCACCCTTTCATTTTCTTTGAAAGTAACTCATTCTCTTTATATATATATGTGTGTGTGTGTGTATGTGGTATGTGCATGTGTGTATATTATAATGTATGTAGTGTGTTTGTATGTGGTATGTGTGTATATATATGATGTGTGTATGTATGTATGTGGTATGTATGTGTGTAAACTACCACAAATTTTAATGTGTGGGTTATGGTAGAAAGTAACATGAACATAGCTGATGTCAGAAATGGCAAGGCTTCCTCATTGCTAATCTCCAAAAGTTTTCTCTCCTGGTGCAAGTGCAAATGTCTATAGTGCGTGCAAAAATGACCGCCAAAGAGTTTTTCTCAGAAATGTTTACAGCCTGAAGACAGCCCTGTTGTAAATGAGGTTTCTTGGTTCCAGGGGGCCAGAGGTCCAGACCCACAGACCTGCAGCCCCCAGACCACCTGCCTCTGCTCAGTCCCCCAAAATGATTCAGATGCTTATATCAACTTCATGCTGTTTGGTCTATGGCTCAGGCACATTGCTAGCTAGCTCTTACATCTTAACTCAACCCATTTCTATTAATCTGTCTGCCACGTGGCCCGTGGCTTGCCTGTGTTGCTTACATGTTGCTCCTTTGGGCTTCGGGCTTGGTCTGTCTGACTCTGCCCTGTTTCTCCTGCCTATGCTCTGATTTCTCCTCCTACTTTTTCTATGGTGCCTGTCATGGGCCAAAACAGCTCCTTTATTTAAAGATTGATATTCACAGCATACAGAAAGACATTTCCACATCACGGCCCTCCTACAGAGATTGCCCCTGCTGGGATCAGCTAAACCTGCCTTCCTTTTCAACCATGTTTAACAAACATACTGAGCTTCTAGGATGCTGTAGCTTGGCCATCTGGGAGCCCGGTCCAATTGATCAGAGCGTTTCTTCCCAAGTAACTGCATATTTGTCTTCTCTGTATTCCCTTTCCACCCCGCGAGGTCAATCTTCACAGATGTGGGAATTTCTCTGACTCTACCTGATAAATCTGTCACATTACTACTGTGTGATAATGTCTAAAAAGAATGTCTATGCTTCTAAAATCACACGTATGTGTTGACTCATAATTGAGTGTCTATTTATGTAATAGTCTCATGGTTTCTGAGCTAGCTCTTAAGAGCTGTTGTCAGTAAAAACTTCTCTCAACATATAAAATACTAATAGCAGAATAAAGATAATATTTGTGATAGATAAATTATATAAAACTTTATTTAATCTTATTTTTCTAGAGTATATATATATATATATATATATATATATATATATATATACACCTATATACATATCCAATTCTAAGCCACATTTATTCTCAGCAAAGTTTCTTACAAAAGGTTCTTTTCCTTAACCAAACTTTGGCTAAGTTCCCAGAGACATACCAGACTCAAGTTTCATGATTTTAGCTATTATCACTAATCTCCTAAACTGGGTTTTATTCCACTACCCATAGCTATCCTGAGTTACCACCATTCTCTGGAATCACAACTGACTCTTACAGCTGCAGTTTTTGCTATCTCCCATACATTTCAGATGCAGAGACTGGCCAGATGGTTCAGTGGGCAAAGCTGTTGCCATACAAATAAATTTAGATTTCCAAAACCCAAATAAACCTTGGCACAGTAATATGTATCCATAATTGCAGTACTTCTATAGGAAGATATGAGATGGAGACAGAAAAAATCCTAGGAAGTTCTTGAGCCAGTTAGCAGTTCATACATGCAATTAACCATTATCTCAAAGTGGAAGCAGAACACAGGTACAGACCTCCATGTGCAAACAATGACATGTGCAAGCCAGCATCTCCAAATACACACAAATATAAGACCTCTCTCTCTCTCTCTTCCTCTCCCTCTCCCTCTCTCTCTCTCTCTCTCAAACACACACACACAGAAGCTGTAAAAAATATTTTAAAGAAGAAAAATTGTTCAGATACAACTTTATCTTACTAAGTAGATGTTTTGGGTAGAGGTTTAATATACAATTTTTTTAAACCAAAAACAAAGACTAAAATCAATAAAACGAGCATCTACCTGTGAAGACCTAAAAGGTAGCTAAGGACAGTCCTAATTTAACTATCAACTCACTCTTCTAACAGCCTTGAAGTCTCACCACCTTCACTCAATCCTCTGGAGCCCAGGTCATTTTTAATCCTGCAAATCAAATACCCAGAGCTAGGAGAACTCATGCTCAAGCAACTTTCATGTATCTTTGTTAGGAGCTTTATTTTGCATTGAAATTCAGAGATTATTAGATTACAAATTCTTCTTCTCCCTTACAGTTACCAAGGCAGAAGATTTTAAATAAGTTTACCATAAGCAGAGTAAGTGTAGAGGACACAACTCAACCACTGTAAACAAAATGTTACGTTCTTCAGAGTCAATCAGTGTAAAGTACTAATGCTCTTCAGAAATTACATATTTGCTTTCTATCCAGAATATTAAAGCACATCACAAATTATTAGATACTCTTTTCAATTCACCTGAATATACAAGATTAACTTAAGAGATTAGTACAAATAAAGACACAATAAAAATTTTAATATTATATTATCAAAATGTTCACCTGACTGTCCAAATGTTATTTTCAGGTCAAATTCAATACACAGCTTTAAAATGTGCTTATGAATGACTGCGCCTTAGTAAAGACATTCTGTTAGTTTAATGTGTTTTTCAGCTCTAATCTGAAGGCATTAATTTATGAAATGTAGGCATGGAAAAATAATTTAAATCATCAAGCTTTTGTCTTTAAGTCAGGAGTCTTCTAGCCTGTTAGGAAATATAAGGTATTCCACAAACCATATGCTGGTCTAGTACATTTTTTTTCTTTTCTATACTATTTCTGATGACTTGTGAATTTTGTACTGAATCTCTGTTTTCCCGGCTCTGTTCAGCATTCTCCTATCTACTTTGTTTAGCGATACTCCTCCAACAACTCCTCCATCTTCCTGTGTTCTCCAGACCTTCTCTCGCTGACCACATAGAAGTTGAAAGGACCTGTGTATATTACATATTTAAACATTTTCTTTTGTACCTGAGATTCTTTGATGCATTTCATTCCCTCCAATGTAAATTTTAAATTTGTTAGCTTAGTAAAAGAGACACTGCTTTGTTCAGGCCAGTTTTTCTGTTCTGTTGTCTGTCATTCTTCTTTTGTCCCTCCCCCTCCCTCCTCTCCCTCCCTCCTTCCTTCCCTACCTCCTTCCTCCCTCCCTCCCTCTCTCATCTCCATTCTAACATGAAGAACCACTTCTCTGGTCCTGCACTTTGCTAATTCACACCCCCAGTTTCTTGGTTCACAGAGCTTTCTCTGTCTGACATGTTCTTTTTTTTCTTTCTGTCCTTGGAGAAGAGCTCTTCATCACTGAAAATAACAGTTAAGGATCACTACCTCAGGAAAGCTTTTTTCTGAATCCCATATGTAGAATAGAATTATCCCTTTGTTTTAATTCTTGTCATGAGGATCTGGAACTGCCTGTTGTTCCCATCCATGGGAGTCACTAGAGGAATTAAACATCTTTGTGAGCATTGTTCTGTTGCCTTAATACATTTCTCCCACTGTTAAAATGGTGAGTTCACTCGCTTAGCTGAGGTCAAAGCTTCCTATCCTGCTATTGTTTGCTGGTATGTTTTAATCTAGGTCCCCTGTTATTTTTTTAATGCTGGCACAGCATTTAAAATATATTCTTTGAACAAACTGTATAAATTTTCATTTCCAAATGTTTTAGTATCCTGCATAGGATGTGACCAAGTTAATGTTTGTTACTAGAATTATATTCTTAGTCTCTTTCAAGTTTCCAGGATATATTTTAACTTAAACCAAAGACTGTACTTTCCCCAACACATGCACATTTTGAAAGATGTAATGGCATTTCCAAATATATACTCAGCTGAGAAGAAAAATATTTTCAACTGTAATCAAAATTTAAATATAATTTTATTATATTAATCATGAAAGTAATTTTAAAAGTGTGTCTCATTCAAACTATGAATTAAATTGCCTGCAGAATATCCTTTGTGGGGTTAGGAAAACTGTATCAAAACAAAATATGCTAAAATTTTTTTGTTGATTCTAATCCAGCCAGCCCCTAAAAGCACTAATTTGTGAGCTGATACACAGCAAGGGTGAGAAATTCCATCTTCAAAACATAAATCACAAGTAATTCAAACATAACTAAAACTTCAGTTTCTTGTTTTAACATCCACTTGCCAAGCATACATCTTAAAATCTAGATCCACCCTTTTCTGATTTTGATTTTTTACATGCTGCTGTCGATACCATAGCTCCTATTACATGTGGGAACATCCCCAAAAGTATTGTGATGAAAACAAAAATGTGAAATTGTTCCAAAAATGTATACTCACGCTACTTGACAGTTAAGCCTTAACTGGGTTTGTTATAGTACAGTAAAATAACAGCTGCTTGGCCTTGTAATTAAAGAGTAATTCCTCAACAGTAACACAAAAGAGTATAAAAGAGAAAAAGAAGAAAGAAAGGAATAAAGGGAGGGAGGGAGGGAGGGAGGGAGGGAGGGAGGGAGGGAGGGAGGGAGGGAGGGAGGGGGGGGAGGAGCAAATGTACTCCTGTGCTTTAAAACTTCCACAAGTCACCCAAATCTTTACTACAAAGTCTATCAAAGAATGACCTTTGAGCACTTCTGTGATCATAAAATATGCATAGTATAATATAACCTTGGTATATGGGGGCTCTAATGTGTTAGCTAATGTAAACCATCCCCATTAGTTCTGTAATCCTCTCCATCTTGGACTTCTATCTGTAGAGACCAGAGCATACAATCCTGTGTTTCTTTTAAGAATCTGATCACTGCAACAGAAAACCTCAAATATGCATTTGCCTTTCCTGAATGGCTAGGTATCTCAACACCAGTTATGTTAAACAGGTTATTATAGAATAGGGTGGGTTAAAGATTTGAACTATACCTCTTAACTAAGAAAGTAACTCATGCCAGATGATTCATTTAGTAAAAGGCTTGGCTTTTTAGAAAAACAAACAAACAGACAAACAAAAAACCCAGTGTACTTATTTGATCTGTTCATGTCCAGGCTTTTAATTTCTAGGAATCTAAAAGGTATAGATACTAGAAGAGTAGTCTTTTAGACTCTGCAAGTTTGAATTCATTTTCCCAATGGAAGCTGGATAGTCTTGCTGAGATGCAGAGAGACAACACACACTAAAATAAGTGTAAAACTCCCTGATGCCCTTCCTGCATTTGCTGCTTTTTACTTCCCAGTTTATTTTTATATAAATACACCAGCAAAGCATTAATGGAAAGCTGATTCCTTCTAAGCTCAGAGTGAATTCCAAAATGATTGTCATGGCCCCAACTGCCCTAGAAACCTGTTTCTTTCCTGGATTACTCTGGTTTAAAAATTACTAATTTCTCTGCTATTTCTGCCACTTCTGTCCTGTCTAGCTCCATTATGATGAGACTATCAGTCTGAGAAGCTTTTTATTCTTATTTGTTTTCCCAAGGTATTTACTCACTTCACATTTTTCTTGGCACTCTTCCTTGTTTCTGAAGGAAGTGTCGAGTTCTTCGAGAACCTTTCCAACAGTAAAGTAATATTTTTTAACCTATGTGTCTTTAACCTATTTTGTTTGTCTTGTTTCAGTGGCAGGGTTTCCATGTGTAGCCCTATAAACCAAGCTGGTCTTGAACTCACAGACATCTGCTTGCCTCTGTGTTCCCAGTGCTGGAATTAAAGGCATGTGCCACCACCATCTGGCTTTACCGCTTAACATACCTTTTGGTCATTTGTGCCTTCCCAATGGCAATTAAGCTCCATAAAAATGTAGACTGTAACTGCATAGTTATCAATTATTTCCCAAATACTATCTAACATAATAGAAATTACTGATAAATGTTTAATATAATAACTATATATGAGGAAGATACATTCTGCTTACTTTAAGTAACTGTGGGTAATTTTAGAAGCTTTTAAATGTGGTATTCCTTGATCTATGTAGGGGTTAGAACCAGAAGGGTTTTCTGTGGTTCTCCTATTTTTTTCTGCCTCCAGTTATACAGCCTTTTCACATCACATAGTCAAATTCATGCACAGACAACATACTCTCTCTACAGTTGCTGCCATGTACCATACATTTGAATGTGACTGTCATGGATTCTTCCTACCTCTATTGTTGGATTTAACAACTCGTTTTGTGGACTGGTTGTGGAGTGAGCATATGGGTGGTACCAATTAGTTGTATCATTTGGGTCTAGGATATTCAGGTTCTTAATTACCTTGGGTAAGTTTCCAACAGCAATTTATAACTATCATCCAATGTTATTGTCATCTGTAAATATATTTAATCGTAGACATGTAGATGGATTCTATGTGCCAAGTACTAAGACAATGCACAGATGCTGAAAGGTGCTCATAAAAGAACATTCTTACTTATGTCTTACTTTGTATTTTATTCTATCAGACCATGTGCCAGACATTCTCTATCATAGTGCCATGTTCTATAAAATAGGGCTATTATATTTCTTGACAAAGTTGTTGTGTAATTACTCTCTGAAAAGTGCTGGCACATGCGAAATACTGTAAGAAGCAACAATTTAAACAGATTTGGTTTTCAGTTTGCATGAAGACATTCAGCTCAGTACTAACAGCTAGTGGCTGCTCAAATGTTATTCGTAAGCTGATAAAATCCATCCTGGCAAAATACTCGGAGAACCTGTTATTGTCATCTGACTTTATAATGGGGACATGGAAAAGGGCATGGTACAATGAGAATAACATGAGCTTATAAAATGGAAGTAATTTGCTTAAAATTTAAAAATGGTAGCTCATAATCAGAAGTAAAATTGAAACCAAATTAGTCCAAACAAAATGCTGCACTAGAAAGAGAAGAATATTTACTTAATATAATATCTCTCAAGATAGTCTTGATCTTAAAAAGAGGTCGATTTGGATCATGGCTAAGATGAAATAGCAATAGCTTTATTGAAGGAGCAGTCAGAGACTATGGACAATTTTTTAAATATTTAGATACATTTCTTGAATTTTAATACTTTGGGCATGGATATTGTCTTGTTGTGCTCTGATTTACTTTATGTGTATATGTATGTATCTGTGTGTGTGTATGGCACCTGTATATGGGTACCTGATTAGGTCAGAAGAGGGCACTAGCTCCCCTAAGGCTGGAAGGGCAGATAGTTGTGAATCTCATCTTAGTCATTAAATAACTGAATGAATTTTGTTAATTTTTGTCTTAGTTTAGGAAGTAGATATTTACTAAAAATAAATATAGCAACAAAGATTTATTTTTACAGATAATAAGGTGTCTACATGTATTTCTAAACTTTTTCATATTTCAGTTATTTTGTGTGTGTTTATGTATTTAGAATACTTCATACTGTGTTAATAAGTATTTCTACTTTACTAAAAATGTATCCTTGTAGAAACACTTTGGAAATTTCTTTGAAGAATGTAAATTCTAACACTATATAAAATAAAATAATATTTATTTTATAAATTTAATTTTATTTATTAAATAAATAATACTTATATTCCTTTTCAGGCTTATGAAAAAATTGCATACCTCCTCACTAACTTAGGTAAGTTCATTTTCCTTATTTTACATGTAGTAATTGAATAACTGTGCATATTAGTCTTTAAATACTTTGTATATGTTATAATTTTTTTAGCTTTGGTTATGTAGGATTTGCAAATAACCAGAGGTGGGGATGGAAATTGCTCTACATTAGAAAACCCAAGGAGACAAAGTATGTCATCTGAACTATCCATCAGGAAGCTAGGAAACTTGTTTAGCATTACTTGGGAAACGTTTTTTTCCCCAGATATTTCAGTTCTTTGCCCACTTTCGTGCGTGTAGTGTGTGTGTGTGTGTGTGTGTGTGTGTGTGTGTGTGTGTGTGTGTGTGTGTGTGTGTGTGTGTGTAGGGGGTAGACACAAACATGCTTTGGCCTGTGTGTGGAGGTCAATGGAAAACTTGAAGTAATGATTGGAGTCTCTCCTTCCATTAAGTGGAGTATAGGCTCTGGAGTGAGAACACGTGGGTTGAATTCTGTATTCTACAATGTATTCCAGTTAGTCACAAAGTAGTGACTTGCTTTTTGACACCTTAATTCAATGCCTAAAATGAGGGTGTTTTTCTCTTTTTCCTTTCTTTCATCTTCCTTCCTTCCTTCCTTCCTTCCTTCCTTCCTTCCTTCCTTCCTCCCTCCCTCCCTCCCTCCCTCCCTCCCTCCCTCTCTCTCTTTCTTTCTTTCTTTCTTTCTTTCTTTCTTTCTTTCTTTCTTTCTTTCTTTCTGTCTGTATTCCTTTTTTTCTTGGGTGTGTTGAGGGCAGTCAAGACAGTATTTCTCTGTTCCCTGATTACCCTGGAACTTGCTCTGGAGCCTAAGCTGGCCTGGAACTCACAGATCTGCCTTTCTCTGATTCCTGAGTGCAGATATTAAAACCATGCACCACCACCTGATGAAGAAAATATTTTCAAATAATGTCATTAAGTATTATTGCAATATGCATGAATTTTGACTCACAAGCCTTAAAGAAAAGAAGGTAGAGGTTATCTTCTAGAAAGTCTACTTTCTGTTGGAGAACACTGTTTCATTTCTATCTGTTTGCTCTATGTTTTCATGTCTTTATTTATGTTTTATCTATATGTTTTCATATCTTCCTTGTAAAATAACTTCTCTGAAGTGCTGGGTAATAATTACTCCCATTAATTTAAAGTTTAGGGTTACATTTGCTCTCTCTCTCTCTCTCTCTCTCTCTCTCTCTCTCTCTCTCTCTGTGTGTGTGTGTGTGTGTGTGTGTGTGTGTGTGTGTGTGTGTGTGTGTGTGTGTTTGAAGACTATTTTCAGGTACAAATTTTAGCTTACACAGTATGGGTTCCAGAAACTGAACACAGGTGTCTGGTTTGGCAGTAAACACACACACAACAAACAAAAAAAAACAAGGCAAAAGCAATGCATGTAGGATACATTGTGTGTGGATTGTCTAGTGGTTACCACCCCATTGAACAGGAAAGAGTCCATCATGTGGTGATATGTTTTATATATAAAATAAATCAGTCTAGAATATCAGAGAACAGATCCACCCATGTGGTGAGGTTTAAGTATCAGTTGATAAGGTCAAAAGACACTTATCCAAGGTCCTGGGCTCCTAAAAAGAGAGTGACCAGCCCCATTGTTTTATATTTCCAAAGCAACTTACACATTGATATAAAACTAAATCTATAACTGTTATATAAAATTAAATCTACAATTATTATATTTTATATATGCTTATACCTCTGTTTAAAATTTTTACACATTATTGTCATGTACACTATACTATTACTATGTCCTTTTAACTATACTAGACATAATATTTGATTGCACTAGTTATGATATATGTACAAAATGTTTTATATACCTCTGCTTAAATGATATATATATACATATACATATATGTATATACATGTCTAAAATACTCTTGCCATTTTACATGATATATGTACCTCTGGCTAATGTTTGATAGTCATACTAAAAGTCATTGCTCAAAGTTTGTACACCCCTTTATAGATAACCTAATTTTACAATACAAGTTTTAATCCTTAAGATGATTAAAATCTACAGTCAACATTACTTAAGTTGCCATGTCACAGTCATCTCAGATACAAGTTAAAATATCATAGATAAACAAGAGTCTTCAACCATTTCATAAACCCCAAAATTATGACATTTAACATTTGTTATTCAAAATTCGGCCACGAGAGACACAACGACTCCTAGTGTCACTGTTCCTTTCCCGAGAGAGTGTTGAGCATCAGAGACACTCCTTTAGAGCTTGTCCTTTTGGCAAAAGATGGCCAGTTAGATGAAGAACTTCCCTTACCTTGATTACTAACAATACACACATGATGTCCAAGCTAAATAAACAAGATGACAGGTAAAGACTGACAAAACCTGCCTGCACAGGATAAGACAGTCCCTCCAAAATTGCCCTGCTTATAAAAAGATCTATCAGATACCATAGGCCTGTAGCCAATATGATAGATGCTCCAATGGCACAGAAAACCATAAGTGATTGTCCAGGTAGCTGTGTCACTGTCCTCTCCCAAATTTTAAAAGCTACTACTTCCATGTGCTTCTGATTTTCAAGTGATATATGTTCCTTCTCAAGTCTTAAAAAAATTAAAAGATAAATATTTAAGGTTACTGCCCTATTACCCCTTAGCGAGGAACATTCAAATGTTAGATTTTCACTATCCCAGATAAGCAGTTTTAAAATAATTTATAAACCCTACCTTCTACCAATATTCTAAAAATATGTGACATACTTTATATGTGTTAGGTTTTGGTTGTAGTTTGTGCCTTATCCTCTCCTAGATACTACCTCATAATAATTCCTATTGTATATAGTCGTAGTTTAAAGCCTTCTTAGTTAAACACAAGACAAAGATGTGGTGAGATTCAAGTGTCAGCTGATAAGGTCAAAAGGTTGGTGAAACACAAATTCTAACTTGTATCTAATGAAAACTCAGGGCTAGATACTGGAGAAAAGCTGGAATATCAGAAAGAGGAAACAGACCACATTCAAATCTCACCCAGCCAACTTCTCAGGGTATAAGCTATCTTCCAGATTCCTCAGCTGTCTCCTTGTTGCTTCTTCAGAAAACTATACCGTCTTCCCATGCCTCCTTAAACATCTTCTTTGCTCAGTTGTTTCACTTCCGGGTTCAACTCCGCATTATATTGTAGAGTAAAGATTAAAGGTGTGAACAGCTACTGTTTGGTAGTTGGGGCTTGAACTCATAGAAACACAGAAAGATCTTGTCTCTTGAGTTATGGAATTAAAGGCATAGGTCCCCACTCCAGGTTTCCCCTGTTGGGATTAAAAGCATGACTTACCACTCTGACCTTCCTGGCTTGATTATGGGTGTGAAGGTGGGATTTTTTTTTTAAATATGCTAATCTAAGATTGATACTTAACTGAAATATAAACTAATACTCACGATACAGGTAATAGCTTATATAAGCGCCTGATAGACTGGATTATTTATATGATAGACGATGGGTGCCAAACCGGTCTCTCCAGCAGTCAGGAACCAAAAAACGGGCCCTTACAATCTCAACAGCCCCTTTTGAATGGGGCTGGCCACTCTCTTTTTAGGACCTTGGATAAGTGTCATGGAGCTTGAAAAATTCCAACTCTTAGAATTTTTGATAGTTTCTCAGATCTGACAATTTCTCTTCAGAGACATGTTTACCTCTGTTTGGCCCACACTGTCTGATGGCTCTGGAAAATAGCTATGGCTTCCAGCATAGTCATATGTATATAATATCTCCCCTAGGGTCCCCTAGGTCATTATTTTTAATGATTCTATTTTGCTATGGTACTTCTGATTCTTCTAGCTTTCTGTCTCAGAATCCTTTACGGGGTATGTGCTTCAACCTCTAGCTCCAAGCTCAGGCTTTGGTTTCAGACTCTGCTACTTTAGTTATTTACTTGATTGCATTTTTTTTTTTCAAATAGACTCTTCCAATCTGCTGGTTTCTTTGTCCCAGTCTCATTCACTTTTATGTTTTTGTATTAATATCTATTTGAGTTGTAGTTTTGGGGATTCAGAAAGGATCCATCTGAATATGTATATTGCAGATACTTAAAAGAAAGTAAAGAAAGAAAAAGAAAAGAAAAGAAAAATGTGAAGGAGAGAAATGTGGTGAAATATTTTCCAGGCTCACTTTATTGAATATAAAATATATCTCCACAGAGAAGTTCATTTCTTGACATTTTGGTTGTGAGAATAGCCTTTTATGGCTGAACAGTCTCTCCAGATCAAGGTTCATTTTTTTATTTAATTTTTTTTCAACATACCCACCACTGTTCTCCTTCCCTCCTCTTTCCCCAGTCCTCTCCCAGCTTTCCCGGACCCCATACCCTCATTTGTTCTTCAGAGAGGGTAAGGACTCCCGGGTAAGCCAATATAGTCAGTCTCGCATATCCAACTGAGGTAGGACCAAGCTCCTCCTCCCAGTATCAAGGCTGAGTGAAGTGCTCTTCTGTAAGGAATGGGCTTCAAGAAGCCAGTTCATGTACCACAAATAAATTCTGGTCCCACTGCCAGAGCCCCACAAACTGCTCATGCCATTTGACTGTCATCCACCTTCAGAAGACCTAGTTTAATCCCATGTAGGTTCTCCAGCTGTCATTTCAGAGTTAATGAGCTCCCAGTAGACTAGGTCAGCCATCTCTGTGGGTCTCCTTTTCATGATCCTGACCCCTTTGCTCATATAATCTCTCTGCTCTCTCTTCAGCTGGACTGGAAGCTTGCCCCAGTTTAGCTGTGGGTCTCTGCATCTGCTTCTAGTAGCTGCTGGATGAAGGTTCTATAATGACAATTAGGGTAGTCATCAGTTTGATGACAGGGGAAGGTCAATTCAGACACCCTCTCCACTATTCCTTGGAATCTTGGCTAGGGTCATATTTGTGGGTTCCTGAGTGTTTCCCTAGCACCAGGTTTCTCTCTAACCCCACAGTGGCTCCCTCTATTAAGATACCTATTCCATTGTTCTACTTTATTACCCTCCGAAACTCAAGCAGCACATTCCCTCATGTTCTCTTCCCTTCTCTCCCTTTGTCCTCCCTCTACGGTCCCAATTTACTTAGGAGAGCTAGTTCTTCCCAGAGATCTGTGGGCACCTCTCTTAGGTCCTCCTTGTTACCTAGCTGCTCTGGTGTTGTGGATTGTAGTCTGGTTTTCTTTTGCTTTATGATAAAATTCATTTACAAGTGAATACATAGCATATTTATTTTTCTGGCTCTGTGTTTCCTCACTACGAATGATATTTTATAGGACAGTCAATCTATTTGCCCACAAATTTCAGGATTCCTTTTTTTCTGCTGAGTAGTACTCCATTGTGTAAATGTACCACAATTTTTCAAGCCATTCTTCAGTCATCTAGATGTTTCCAGGTTTGGCTATTACAAGTAATGCTGCTATGAACATAGTTGAGCTAACGTCCTTGTGGAAAGAATTTGCATCCTTTGGGTATATGCCCAAAAGTGGTATTGCCAAATCATTAGGTAGATTGATTCCCAGGATGTTTTTTTTTTTTTTTTTTGTCATTTATTAAACAGTTATAGACTAAGATTTTTTTCTCCCCCCATCAAAATGAACTAAAGCTATATTTCCAAATTTTGTCTTGTTAATGACTGCAGTTAGGGGGAAACACTATAAAGTATTTTTGTGTGTCTGTTTTGTTTTGAGACAGGATGTCACAGTGTAGCACTGCCTGCCTGAAACTCCCTATGTAAATCAGTTTGGCCTTGAACTCGAAAATATTCACCTGGCCCTGCCTTCTGGGGCTGGGGTTAAAGGAATGCGCTAGACTTGATTTTTCTTATTACTTTTTTAGTGTAGATTTGTGCTTGAAAACTTTGAGTAATAGTTTCCCATTCTATCAGTGTAGATCAGCTGCCCAACACACCTGTAAAGTGTATGTAAAGTGAGAATCATCTATTTTGTTGCTCAGGGTTGGCAAATAAAATACTTGAACTGAATTACCAAAACCTTTCTTACATTCAAAGCTCTCTTCTGTCTCTGATACCTATGTTGAAATTCCATCTCCATAACAGAGGAACTCATAAGAAGAATGACTTGGGGGTGAGGAGTTGTATGGGGCTGTAATAATAGAAAAAGATTAGAAATTTGTTCTAAGAAGCAGTAATGCCAAAGTTTTAGCTTAGTATTTGATTTTCACATATGAAAGCCCAGTGACAGCATAGTTTTTGTGGGTACATAGTTATTAATTAATAATGATGGCTAACATTGATATTTTTATGTAATACAATACGACTATATGTTTGTGTGTGCTTATTTCTTATATTCTTTGTGTACACTAATATATGATTCAGATTAGAAATTATATGCTATTTATCAAAGAGACGTGATTCTAAAATAATGTTTCTGTTTTGTTTTGTTCTTTGAACGTTTCTAAATATTTTATTCTCAGAAGCAACAACAACAAAAATTGATTAAAAGTTTTAGTTCACCCTTAAGATAGAAACACACACATACACACACACGTACACACATATACACACACACATACACACATACACACACACGTACACACATATACACACACACATACACACATACACACATACACACACACATATCACATACACACATACACACACACAGACATACACACACACATATATGGCTTTTATTTTATTTTAGGTTTGTGGTTACTGAGAATTTCACCAAGATGATTGATAGCTATATAAAAAATAACCAATTACCTGTAGTAATGAGTGACTTTGATTACACAAATCCAGATTCTGGGAGACAAAGTTGTCCAAGGCATGAAGTGTAGGCTTCATCAGAAGTCAAATTGCATCATATCATTACAACTTTAAACTCATAGACCACCTAATACACACAGAGCAAAATTTTAAAATAAATAAGTTAACATTTTAAATTACCTAATTTGTGACTGGTGATGGCATCATCTAACAGTTTATCACACTTAGCTAGTTTATTATCAGTAACTAGATGCCTTAGGGAAAAAGAAAGCTAAGAAATAATTTTATCATAAATGCATTACTCTAGAAAACAGTATTTCTATTGTCAAAGTTTTGGATTCATTTTTCTCTCGAGTCAAATGCTCATTTAAAAGGGGCCAGAATTTTTTCTATGAGAGGATGTTATAAAATAATTATTTATTTACTTGTAGTAAAAAACCCTAGGTTAATATTGAAATTGTCATCATTAAAGAAAACTGCTTTTTATATTTATTGATACAAAGCAAGTTATTCCAAACTTAATAGCATGGAACAACAATTTCTGACTTATTGGGACTCTGTAACCAGATTAACTTGTTAGGAAGTGTCCCTGCTCCCTGTAGTTATCTGTTGCCATAGAGATATCTCCAATGGCCTCTTCGTGTGCATGCAGAACCTCATGTGTGGTTTGGGAATGGTTGATCTCTTCCATGGCCTTCCTCCTTCTCCATGTCCCTTCTCCATGTCTGTCTTGATTTTGTCTATAATAGTACAATTGTAATTCTTATATGACATCCATCAGGCAGAAGCTTTTATCATGCTCCTGTATCTCAACTTCCTAGTCTCTTATTGGTAAGATTGAGGTATATTGTTCAAGTTCAGAGTCAACATCAGAGGCAACTATATGAGGTCATATGTAGATACTAGAAGAAATAAGACACTGGAGATTAGTATAATGTCTCTCCTGAGAAACCTTAATGTCAGAAATACTGTAATCTTGGTCAGAAAGTATAGAAAAGAATAGTGCATTTTGAATTCTCGTTACTTCTCACAATGATTTTTCCAATTAAATCTTAGTAATCTAGACTTTTTGGTCATTACAAATGCGACCTATATAGAGCTTTTATTTATCTGAAGGGATTTTTTTACGCCTGACTCCACCCATAATGGCTTTTGGTTATTTTGTTTTTATATGTGTAACATTTTTGCATCTATTTCTATTTGTAACTCATATATGTTCTTGTTTGCTTTTTCACTGCAAGACTAAAAAACATTTAAAGGTAGAACACTGATATTCTTTTTGTATACCTCATGTATGACAACAGCCTGTGTTTCTTATAGAATATCCTCGAACAGAATCAGAATGGGAAAACAGCTTTGCCTTGAAAATGTTCCTTTTCCAATTTGTCAATCTGAACAGCTCTATCTTCTACATTGCATTCTTTTTGGGAAGGTGAGTTAACTTTATACATCCTGCCATTGCCAAGAAGAAAACAAAACACAAACATCTCCACTGCCAATTAGGTAGCAGAAGAGGAAAATTCTTAAACTCTGCCTTAGAATATTGTGTAATAGATTTTACATGTGTCTTTACTTAGGTAATCTCTGACTGCTGCTACCACTTAAATTTTATGTGCATACACACCACACACACACACACACACACACACACACACACACACACACACACACACACACACACACACACACGAGAGAGAGAGAGAGAGAGAGAGAGAGAGAGAGATACAGACAGACAGACAGAAAGAGAGAAACACCACCTGTAAGTTATCATCTAATTGTCACTAATTATTATTTAGTTTAGAAGACTATAAATTTATGTTCTCTGAGTTATGATTTCTTAGTGTGTAAACCAGTATTTTAATTATTTTTCTTTCTTTGATCTAAAATTCAAGAAAAAAATGTGTAAAATTTAGGAGCCCAGTTTGCTATTTGGTTAACCTTCCATTTCCACATGGGAACATTCATAAGCGAGCAACATTTTGAACAAAATAAGTCAGTAATTATGATGATATTCATTAACCTGGCCCTCACATTATTAAAATTCTACATAGAACCAAGTATTAAATGCCATCAGATTGATATATCTACACTTTCTCTACTCACTGGTACTGAGTTCATGCATCACTTTCTTCTTTTAAAGTCAGTTACTTTGATGTTGTGTAAGCAAATATCAGCTGTACGGGACAAATTGCACCAGGGAACCATTATGTCTACCCACACAATCACTCTGTGCCATGTGTCAGCAGGTGAACTTCACTTATTGCTAATGAATTCAAATACTTTTTTTTACAGATTTGTAGGCCACCCAGGAAAATACAATAAACTTTTTGAGCGATGGAGACTGGAGGAAGTAAGTAATTCCGTGAGAGTGGGTGTGTGGATGGGTATGGATACAGGCCAGGGACTGTGGGAGGTAATGGGCTGAGGAGGGAAGATGTCCAAGAATGTTAGAGGCAAATTTTGTAAGGAAAGAGATTTTTGTGTTCAAAATGAAAACAGCTACATTTATTTTAAAAATAATGATAGTTTAATAATTAAACACCAATATTCCAGCCTCTTCCTTTATTACTTTTAAATCATATTTCCTTGTTTGTTTTCTATTATAAGCTTCACAAATATAACCCTATAAGTTCACTGATTTTGGAGAAGTATTCTTATTTAATGACTGGGTTTCCAAATGTAAGTATATTATGTTCCCATTGATGAAATGAAAATTCAGTTTAAAAATATGAAATAGTCAATAAGAAAACATGCATGCACATGAGCTGAAAGCTCATATTTCTTTATTGATTTACAAGAAACAAGATGAAGGGTAGGTTCACTGAATCTCATGTGTCATCACTGAAGCTGAGACATTGCCCTTCACACGTATGTCCTAGATGGTAGAGTTTCCTGTCAGGCTTTCCAACAGAAAGAAGCATTTGAAAGTGATCTAGCCAGCGACAGGATGGCTCCCACTGAGTTCTGGTTCCTTTAGTGGCAAGTGAGTGGAGAAATACTAACTTTTGTCTATGGCTTTGTTAAATTTCCCTCTTTCTGTTCACTTTCATAGTACTTTCTCTGATTATTAATTCATAAACTAATATAATTTGAATCTCATATTTCAAACTTTTTTCAGAATTTCTCAATTTGTTTCTTTTTTAATTTTCCCTTAATAGCTCATGTTAGGAAAATATTTAGCATTTATCTAATGAGAATAACAGATTTTTTTGTTTTGTTCTTGTTGTTTGGTTGGTTAGTTTTTTGTTGTTGTTTTGATTAGTTTTATTTGAAAGAGTCTTGTGTAGCTGACAATGATTTTGAACTAATTATGTACTTGCTACAGACCTTGAACTCTTGGCCCTCTTGCCTTAACCTCCTAAGTGATGAGATCATATGAGTGAACCAAAATGATTTCTACAATTCTATTATAAAAATCCAATGAATAGATGATGTCTTTAATATGAGGCTGTACTTTTATCCAGCAGCTGATGGAGGCAGATGCAAAGATCCATAACTAAACACAGGCTGAGCTAGTGGTCCAGCTGTGTTACAGGAAAGATTACATGAGTAAAGGGATCAGGGTCATGATGGGGAGACCCATGAAGTAGGCAGTCCCATGCTGTTGGGAGCTTCAGAGACTCTGAAATAACAGCTCTTGAAATTTCATGGAAGATCCCGTGAATGTAGATGACAGTTGGGAAGCATGGGCAGTTTCTGGAGTCCCTTGCAGTTGAACCAGAATCTATCCCTGGTCCATGAGCTGGCTCCTTGAAGCCCATACCTAACAGGAGAACACATTTCTCACCCTTGATACTTGGGTAAGGGACTCAGTCCTACCTTAACTGGATATGCCAGACTGAATTGACCCACCTTGGGATCCCTTGCCCTCTCTGGGGAGGGAAGGGGGAGAGGACGGTGACAGAGGTGGGGGGTGAGTGGGTGGGGAGAATACGATGTGAGCATAGCTTTAGAAATGCATTTTGCTGAGACGACCAATTACTGGCTCACGTAGTGAGTTGGCTCTAGAGTCAAAATTCTAAAGTGGCTAAAATGAAAGATCATGGAGTCAGACAGTCCTGTCTATACCTCAGTTTCCTCAAAATGATTAAAGACACTCAGTCTCCCTCCCATTTTCCCTATGCACATTTTAACCAAGAATGAGAAAATATGTAAAAACACTGAACTTTGGTTTGCTCATAAATGCCTAGGTCTTTTGCACATTCATTCATGACTGTTTCTACATTCTAAGTGTGAGATGTTTTAACAAGTGAAGTTTAGATTATTTAATGACTAAGTTTAGCTCTAGGACATCACTGTGTGAATTAGACAAACTAACAAAAACCAATGCTCTTGCTGTTCTCTATAAGAAAGATGAAGAGGTTTTTAAATTACAAATTCTTCAAGACTCGATTTTTAAGAAATGTATTGTTAACTTGCCTTTTAAAGTCAACCCACCCTTACAAGAATGATTCAGTCATACATCTCTCTGCTTTCTTCCACTTGTCCCTTTATAATACTGCATGTGTGCCAAGCCTACACTCCAAGGCAACAGACATATTTGGTAAATTGAATTTATCCTTAGCATGATTCATTGTGAAAGCAGAGCAGAGTTTTCTTTCCTCAGACTCTGAGCAAGTAAATTTGTTTCCAAGTCTTTTTGCAAAAATGAAGAGCCATCTTTTTCAACTGTGATCATACATTCTACTGAACACATTCATGGTATAAGGTGAGGAAGAAGTCAAAGATCAAATATTCATATTCATGCCAGAAGAAAAAGGTGTACTAGGATGATTGAATAAGGACCCTGCTGTGCCATGAGCATGGCCATGGGCAAACCTACTCTCTGGCTCAGATTGTTGAGCTACTGGGCTGGAACGGGACAAGCAGGCTTTTTTATGTCCTAATTATTCATTCCTTTGAAGTCCCACTAGTACCATTTGGACAGAAATAGAAACTATGATCAAAGCCATAAGAACACACATCCTTATGAGCAGGACATGATCCTATTTCTAACGATCCAGACCTACATTTTCCACCTGAATTGTTTTTATAGTGCCATTTCAAACAGCACATATTGGTTACAGCATTCACTTAAGTCACATTTGTGTGTGTGTGTGTGTGTGTGTGTGTGTGTGTGTGTGTGTGTGTGTGTGTGTGTCTGTTTGTCTGCCTATCTCTCTGTGTGTGTGGTATTTCATACCAACTAATTGAAAATATAAACAACAACAAAAGCAGCACAGAGAAGAAAATCTTCATAAACATAAGTGTCCAGACAAAGAGACCTGCATGGTCCAGCTATTTTCAAAACCTCCTGTGGAATGCTGTCCAGAGGAGAAGAAAATATGAAAGACAGGCAATACGGTATGCTGATTGCCTTGTTAAGAGTCCTGAAGCGTAGGGAAAAATGACAATGGTGACTGAAGTTTATTTAATGGCAATACACTACCATTAGTTTCTGAGTTTGGGTTGAATGGGAAAGGAACATATGAGAACTCACTAAAATGTCTCAATTTTTCTCAGAAAATCTAAAATTATTTAGAAATATAAACATCCTAGAAACAAATTCATAAATACTGTATCAGAATTATTTTTCTTTCTTTTTTGCTTATTAAATTACTTTATTTGCTTTGAATAATCTTTAAAATTTTTTCTCATTTTACATACTAGTCATAGTTCCCTCGCTCTCCCCAACTTCTCCTCCTCCCCACCTCCACCCTATCCATATTCACTTCTCAGAGAGAGTAAGGCCTCCAATGGGAGTCAACAAAGTCTGGGATATTAAATTGAGGTAGGAACAAGCTTCTCCCTCTGCATCAAGGCTGAGCAAATAATCCCACCAAAAAGAATGGACTCCAAAACAAACAAACAAAACAACAACAACAAAAAAACCCAGATAAATCCTGGTCCCACTGCCAGGGGCTTCACAAGCGGACCAAGCCAACCAACTGTCACCCACATTCAAATGGCCTAGTTCAGTCCCATGCAGGCTCCCCAGCTGTCAGTCCATGAGCTCCCACTAGCATGGAATTATTTTTTTAATATCTTGTTATTTGGAGATGTAGAACACTTGTTAGCATTCATTATATGTGACCGTGATGGTCAGTGAGAGATAGCAAGTGCTCACTAAAAGCTAACCAAATTCCACCATAATTACTGAAAGTATCGTTGTACCTGTTTCCATTTTCACATGAGAAGATATGACCCATAGTACAGTTTACTTTGCAGCTTAAGGTTGGAGGCATTTGAGCCAGCTTGGCATGCAGGAGCAGGATCCTTAAGGCTCTTGCTGTTCTATTTTAGTGTCATCCTAGTGGCTGTCTGATAGACCTCTGCCTCCAGATGGGAGTCATCATGTTTCTGAAGCAAATATGGAACAACTTCATGGAGCTGGGATATCCGTGAGCATGCTATCTTTAGATGTGCTTTACATGTAGCTATAATTGAGAGTTTGTGTACAGTGAAATGATCGGTCAGCTCCCACTACTTTTTACTAAATGTGTGATTGCCTATAAGTTTAGGCATTCTGAGCCTCAACTTACACATCATCAAGAAAAGACAGATGGTAAGATCAACTTCAGGACCAGCTGATGGGTTTAAAGAAACTAATGTACATAGAATACTAGGTCAGCTTGTTTGCTATTTTTAAAGCATTAGTGAGCCAGAATATTGAAAATAAAAATAATTTTCTAGTGTCTTTGAGCTAACAACAGATATAAGATGATGGCGACATTACTCTTAAATAAAAGGGCCTCTTTTCCTTCCAAATTGGTGCATTGAAGCAGAAGATGTTGGGAAGAACAAAATTCGATAATCCTTTTATGATGCCTTCCTCACCTCACTTCTACAAAAATCATTAGAAGCAAATTGATGTGACAACATCATGTGAGGACATTTTCATCTGAGGGAGAAACGGATTATCTGATTGGTGATATAAATGGATTTACTCACTTATTAATTATATAAAACAGGTTTGCTCATCAAATTTTAATTTCATTCTTTTACTCATGTTGCCCTGTACATGACATTCCTGAGCCACCAGCCTAGTGGTGGGGAAGTCACATTAACACAGCAGTACGCTGAGTACTAGTTAAAGGGGAGACTTAAAGCATGGATTCAGAATTATATATTCCTGATCTGAATTTCTTGTCTGTTCCACAGCAATTCTGATTAGAGTTTATGTCATCCCTCTGAAATTTTTTTCTTCTGCTTCCACTTGTGAAACAAAAGAATTGGGAAGACTAAATAAAATAACCCACTATAATTTAAATTTTATTTTCAAATAACAAAACACTTTGGAAGAGTGTATATTAGATGCAAATGCATATAAAACATATTTATATAAACATGTATAATCTATATAGGAGATTCCATGAAATATCTTTTACATAAAGCCTGAATGAAGGACTAGACTCCCTCATGCACTGCTATGACCCTTCCACTCCTCTGCTATCACTTTAAAATGTATGAAATGTGAAGTAGCATATAAACACAGCTGATGAAATTAGACGTTAAGTGTGGGCATAGGATTGGATCTGCCATGAGCATTTCATAAATTCCACCAGGGTGGGATTGTGTCCTTTGAAGAACAGAAATGGGTTTTTTATATCACCATCATATGTGGTGTGCTGTCTTCATTGTTCATATCTGATGCTCATTTTAACCATAGCCTCACTCAGATGGTAAGCTGGATCATGCAAGTCAAATACCAGGGGAAGCGATATTTCTTGGATATTTTCCAAGCACTTGGGAAAGGCCCTGTATACAGATGAAACTTGGCAGGCAGTAGTTTTCAAATCATAAACTACGATTCTCCATTCAGTTAAAACCTATCAATACAAATAAAAATGTAAATAAGCAGGACTCTGTCTGCTCTAACCTGCCTTACCTTTCACGTCTTTGTGAGAGTCCAAGGACAATGTCCCTGGGATGTGGACTGGAGCGCTGCTTCTTCCAAGAAATTCTGAATCTCAAGTACTTAAAAATGAACCTTATGTTCTATTACTGAACTGTGAAAATTATATCATCCTAGACTATCTTGTTTCAAAGTCTTAAGTAATTCATTATTCAAAAGCCCCTCACAGTGCATACAAGGCGATCTCTAAACTTCTTACTATCATAACTATTCCCAAGCCAAAGATAGAGTATTTTCACTTATTTTCTATACCCAGACAATGATTCTATAAACATTGCCTGACAACTTTCCTTAACTGTAGTAGCAGAATGTTGTCATTAATGTTCAAACTTTTCATGTTAATAAACTCAAAGAAGTTAAGTAATTTAACAAAAATTCCACATGCAATGTATGACAGGATGCCAGAACCTAGGACTCTTGAACTCTTATGTAGGCCTGATATTTCATGCAGAACATAATTTTATTCATTTCCACTTGAACACCCGCCCCCCACCACCAAATAATGAAAAATGAGCAAGGAAGGGCTCAGGCCTAAAAACAATAGGCAACACAGGAATTTTTACAGTTAGAGGAGAAATAAATTTAGCCTAATTAACATCAGTTTACCAGCGTTATATCACTAATAAATATCTAGATGTTTGGAGGTCCTTAAAAATTCTAGAATGATAGGATCTAGTGACTTTTAACTAAGTCTTTTAAATTTAACTTTATAATTTAAACATTGAAAACTTGGTAAAGTTCAGACTTACTTTATTTTCACATATTGAAAAGTTAAAAACCACCACGATCTCCACTTCCAAGAGCACTCGGTATAACAAAAGAGGAAGTGAAATTTGTTATTTCTTTATTAAAGTATACATTTTCCACAGACATTTCAGTAACAGGACACATGTTGGTCTGCTCTGTGATTCAGGTTAATCCAAAACTGGTGGTCACGACATAAAATCAAGCGGGGAATACAGGACGCTTCCATACCACAGTGGGAAAACGACTGGAATCTTCAGCCTATGAACCTTCATGGGCTGATGGACGAGTACTTAGAAATGGGTAAGGAGTGGCTTTTCTGCAGGAGCATTTGGTGGCCTTGTTGATCCTACTGTTTCCGGATAACGTGAGCATTGGCTTAAGAGAAGAAACAGCAATAATGACCGTACTCTCCTTTTCACTGATCCTTCTCAAATATGTGTCAACTTTATCCCGACAAAATCCAAGGTGTGAGGCACCGCCTGTGTGCTCTCACGTATGTTGTAGTCGAGAAGACAAGACATTTAGTTAAAATGAAGTTGTTCTCACAAGGAGGCCTCTAACTTTTGAGCAGTTTTGTTTTCGAGATAATGCCTTACTGTGTGGTGTATTCTGATCTTGAGCTTGATGAGTAACTCGGGCTTGAACTCACAATCTCCCATCTTGGCATGCCCAGTGTATTACCACACCAGGCTACTGAGCAAAATTTAAATAAAAAAGCTAGATCATCTCTTTATAAAGAAAAATAGTATCCTTCTCAAAGAAAAATCATTATCTTCAATAACATGTTTATTAATTCTTTAATATTTTCATATAATATATTTGGCAGGTTAACTCCTCCTCCCCAACTCCTTCCTTACCCATCCTCTCCACATTTCAAACCCAGTCTGAGTTTCTGCAGGAATGGCTTTAATTTATACTAAGAAAATGTGTTCCTATGGTAGCTGTTGACCTTCAGTATCCTCATCTATAAAGAGGGAAGGCAGCGTAGTGTACTGATGACCTTTGGGTCTCTGCCAGAGCCTTAATGAAATGCTCCTTTTTGTCCTTTTAATAGGTGTTCCCTCCTCTTCACACTTTCCTTCCTCTTTCTCCTTCCCCCTTTCTCTTTAACCATTTGCCCGTCTGTCTCATGTTACATGGAGATGGGGAACACGTATCTGAGATGGAGTACAGGATTTTAACATTTTCTATCCACCTATTCTTTAACAAATTTATTTATCACATAAAATCAGAAGTTTCTTCAAGAGTATTCACTGAGTAGAGGTATCATTAAATGTAATTTATCTAATGCTCTTAATTGGCACAGCGAGGCTCTCAGTAGACTTTATTATGTATATTTTTTACTTCCTAATGTTCCTGTCTTACAGTTTTGCAGTTTGGTTTTACCACCATCTTTGTTGCTGCTTTTCCTCTGGCCCCCCTTTTGGCTTTGCTAAACAACATCATAGAAATCAGATTAGATGCATATAAATTTGTAACCCAGTGGAGGAGGCCTCTGCCAGCCCGAGCAACTGACATAGGTAAGACTCAATTTTCCCATTTTTGTGATGGTATATGCAAGGTCTCTAATATCTGGAATATGTGAATTGTAGTAAAAATGTAATGAGGGGCTTGAGAGATGGTTCATCTGTTAAGAGCAATAGTTGCTGTTCCAGAGGTTCAGAGTTCAGGTCTCATCATGAATTCTGGATGGCTTACAAGGCAATCTGATGCCTCTTCTGCTCTCTACAGGTATCCAAGTGCATAAGCACACACACATAATAAGTAATACAATATAACCTTCTTATTTAAAAAAAGTAAATGATGTATAGAAATGTGGCTCAAAATAAACAGAACATTCTTGCCAAAATAAAATAAATCTGTGTAGTTTCACCTTGTTCATTTTTATTCACTTGTTTTACCCTTTCTCCATCAGGTATCTGGCTCGGAATTCTTGAGGGAATTGGCATCTTGGCTGTGATCACCAATGCATTTGTAATTGCTATTACATCTGACTACATCCCTCGCTTTGTCTACGAATACAAATATGGCCCTTGTGCGAATCATGTAAAGCAGAATGAGAAGTAAATTTCACATGTTTTCTGATCTATTTTATAGTTGCAATTAAAAGTAGAACTTACTGGGGCTTTTTTTTTTTTCCTGTGACTATTATAAAGTGATGTTTCTGGTCATTGTATTTATAATGTGTTTAGCAGATGAAAGCAAATGAGACTAAGAACAAAAAAAAATGCTTTCTACAGCAACTAATTTTAGAGTCAGTTTTTACTTGAAAATGTGTCAAAATGCTAACATTCTAACACTTCTAGGAAGGCCCAGTTCTAAAGCCTGAATAGACTTCTTAGCCGATTCAAATAGGCAAAGCATGTTGTTGCTATGCAGATGAGAAAGGGAAGCCAATAAAAAGAAAAAAAAAAAAAAAAAGACAGTAATAGTGAGAAACAGAACCTGAAAATTCTGTCACATTATTGCCCAGACATTTTTATAAAGTATTTAAAGCCAGGGTTTTGCCTGATGCAGAATCTCCTCCTATGTGTGGTTAGTATGTGTTCTTCATTTAAAATTGAAGTGCACGCTTCAAAGTAGGGTAGCCAATCAACCTCTGCAATACTTAACCTTTTCGATGGGTTTGGTTATTGACATTTTAACTTAAACAGTTCTTTCAAGACAGAAAGGGGGCTGTTTTGCCCAGTGTTTGATGCTTAGCAGTATGTGTGGTCTCTAATTAGTTGATGGTGTGACAGTTATCTTAATCCATACATTCTAATAACAATAAGTATCTCTAGACTTCGCCTGCTGTTCCCTTGGAATCCATATAACCAGATATAGACAACCACTTTAGGTAATATTTGTTATCTCATAGTTTTCCTCTGCATAAGGTATAAGGGAAAATGCATGTGAGGACCGACTAGAGAATTGGAGCAGCTTAAAGAGCTTTGGTGGATGTCAACCTTAGATGTAAAATCTGTAAGAAAAGGCAGAAGAGAGCAGCAGAAGGTATGGGTAGAGATTGGGGCCCACAGCAGGTGGAGCCTTGCTTTACGGTGGCATTGACCATTTACTAACTACTTCAGAACTGATATTTCCCTAGAACACTGGGAACTCCCTTGAACACAAGTCAGGTCAGTCTCTCTCCCTCCCTCCCTCCCTCCCTCCCTCTCTCTCTCTCCCTCCTTCCCTCCCTCCCTCCCTCTCCCTCCCCCTCCCTCCCTCAATCTCTCTCTCTCTCTGTCTCTCTGTCTCTCTGTGATAGAAGCCATATACAATTGAATCTTAGACAGATCTTAGAGACCTTAAGAGACTTAAAGAGATTTGATGTCAGACATCTTAAATACTGCCTTTGTCATTTGCTAAGATGTGCATCATCTGAATGACATAGTTGATTTATAATAGTAAGTGTTCGTTGGCTATATGATCATAAAATGGTGTCTGAGAGTGCACACAATATAAACACAAAGTTGTTTCAATATCAATAGTGAAAAGCCAAAATGTCACCGTTTGTTATGCCAAATGATCTAGGAGGAGATTTTAGGAAGTCAATCATTTCTGCCAAGATCAAGTTTGAAAAATGTAGAATTGCTGTCCAGCGCCTTCATTTATAAGTTACTTTGTAACTCTATTGCCACCTAGTGGTGGTTGAAAATTCTACCAGGTGAGTTTACATTTCTGAACTCGCCTTTCCTGACATCTCCATATTCAGTGACCAGTTTCAAGTGGAGACCAATTTCAGGCAAACTGATGCAGTTCTTCCCTAAATTGAACATCATACATCAAGAGGCACATTCAATTATTTATTTTCTAAGCAATGAAATTGAAAAAAATCTATTCAGATTAGAAAAGTTCAGAGCAAATCATAAAAAGACTGTCTAATGTGTAATTTCCATCATTATGCGACATATATAATATGTATAATAATATATACATATTATTGAGAGGTTTTCTAGCATACACTCAGTCACTCAAAATAACAATTTTTATTTGCATCCACTTTCTGCAAACAATATAATTGTATTTCTTGTTTGCTTTCTTTCTTTTTCTTCTTTTTTTTGTTTGTTTTGAGACAGGGTTTTTATGTGTAGCCCTGGATATTCTGGAACTCAATCTGTAGACCAGATTAGCCTTGACCTCAGAGACCAGACTGCCTGTGCCTCCTGAGTGAGAGGATTAAAGGCATGTACCTGGCTAATAACCGTCTTTCTTGATGGATTAAAAAGAATAAATACCTGTTTTTTTACAGTTGGGTATAAAGCACTGAGAATTTTTGTAACAAAGTATAGATGTACAATAAATTAATAAGTAAGTAAATGGATAATAGATATTACTTATAATTAGCCAACCATGTTGCATGCAGGAGTGTGTTTATAAAAGACTATAAGAGTTTAAATGCACAAGTAGCAGAAGGACTCATGGACAGAAATTTAGTTTACTTTTTAGAAGTAAACTGAATCAGAAAGCGATGGGGAAAATATCAAGAGGAAATGATGAGACAAGAAGATGTAAGAATAAGAAAGCTGAGTCCCTAAGATAGAAAAAAAAAGACATTTATTAAGTCCTGTCACTTGTAAAGAAGAAATTATTTCAGAAATGTATTCAGTTGTGGCTAACATTGTCCTGTTCTTTCCTCCTAGTTGCCTTAAGGGCTATGTCAACAACAGCTTATCGTTCTTTGACCTGAGCGAACTTGGGATGGGAAAATCTGGTTACTGCAGGTACCACCGATGCTGTGCTCGTCTTTTCTGCTTGCTTTTGCCATCTCCTCCTCGCTGCATGTGAAACAGCTCATTTGAGCTGCCATCTGGAGTTTGCATAATCAAGAACGTTATTGTGCTGTCTTTCATGCTTTCTGCCTTTGTGAACTGCAGGTATCGAGACTACAGAGGCCCACCTTGGAGCTCCAAACCCTATGAGTTCACATTACAGTACTGGCACATTCTGGCCGCTCGGCTGGCCTTCATTATCGTGTTTGAGGTTAGTCACGGGTGAGGTAACTGTGGATAACAGCTTTGCCAGCTGATATGTCAGTTAGATGTCGATTCTTCGCTGACTTCTCAGAAAGGACTTTGGCAGGCCTGGGGAAAGCCTTGGATATAGTAAAATAATTACCAAAAAATGTAAAAAATAATGAGTAAGAGCTAAAAAATGTTACTGCAAGTTAATTAGCATTTATACAAGAAAATCGGGAAAAAGGATACTATCTCAGAAACATTGTGAGGATACGAGTGGCCATGATTAAAGGAAGAGAAATGGTTTTCATGAGCTGCTAAGTGAATCCAAATCTACCCATAAGGTTAGAACACTTGATATTTCTGAAGAATTAGGTAAAAATATTGTCAGTCATGCATATATTTGTTTAAAATAGATGGAGTGATTCCATATTCTGCCTGAAACTTTTATTCAAAATGATTGGAGTTTGATTATCACAGACATGGTAGTATTGAATTGCAATCCTGTGAGGCAATGTTGAGGGAACTGCACACAGCATTATCATCTGGTTTCATAAGTCATTAATTTAGCACTGAGATGTACTAAACAAATCCTCTGAGTTACCACTGAGTCAATTTAAAAACTTACACCTTTTTCCTATGGCCAAAAGAGAAAGCCATAATCTAACATTTTTGAAACAAGAAAGGTTCTTTGCTTTTTTGTTTGGATAACCTTCTCATGTGTAACAAACTTGTTTCAAACTTGCTATTTAGCCAGGGTTGGTGGCATATCCTAGTCTTCCTGTCTGTGCCTCCCATGCACTAGAATTACAGGCATGGACCACCACACTGGGTTCCTATGATGGGAGCGGGGTGTGCGTGTTAAGAACCCAAGGATATGTGAATCCTAGGCAAACATTCTACCTACTAAATGTTGGAAGATCTTTTCTAAAGACAATGATTCATTCCAAGTGATTTCCAAATATAAATTAAAAGTTTGTAATGAAATATCTGAAATTAAATGCTTGCCTCTAAAGGTTTTAGCCAGGACCAAAATTCTCTGATTTAATGACTCTCAGAGTCAATAAAAATACATCCTATTGAATGAGATTTTCTACTTCATTAGAGGTAGTATGACAGTTTAACCCATATTTTCAAGGCAATATCTTATTGAGATGCTTCTTATTATCTAGCTTTAAAATATGCACATTCTCTGTATTCCTCAGATATCAAGTGAACAAAGCTGGTCAGAACAATTTAAAGTACCACCTGATTTTTTATTTTGATTTTTGACCCTCTTGATTTTTCTTTCTTCATTTCCTACTACTGATTCCATAACCCAATCAACCTCTGTGAAGCCCTTACACTTGTTAGTTTTGAAGTGTGGTTACTTGTCTATATGTATAAAAAAATAGTACTATTGGGGGTATTATATTTTTCAAATAAATTTATTTTTCTTGTACATTAAAACTTTCTTATCTGTTGTTCATTTTATTCAGATCTAGAAAAAAACTGTCAATGAGCATTGCCTATATTTAGAACACATCTGCTAACCGTGACCTGTAATCTTAAATCACAGTGAAATTATTATTGTTATATATTAGACTTCACTAAATAATGGCAATATTTTTATTTGTATTCCTATAATTTTGGGGAACATTATTGGATTTTTAAAGTATCATGTATTTTAATGATCAGGAAAGAGAGTTCTTGATTGTGTGTGGAGAGTAAGAATGGCTTTATAGCCATCTACTTTGCAACGCAGCTTCTTGGCACTTAGAAGCAAGTAGAGCTGAAAGTACAATGAATTCTCCCTTTTCTCATAAAGAAGTTATTGACTACAATCCCTTTACATAACAATATTGTTTTAAAAGGCCATACCAACTCCACAAATATCACAATGTTCTCTCTCTCTTCCGAGAAACAGAAAGACCTACCTATTCTCATAGCGTGTGTCCAACAGTAGGAAGATCCCTTTGAGTAGGGCTCACACTGTGCCAAGCACTCTTTTAAGGTCTACAAGTGGTGTATTTACTTAATTCACTTAAGAGGTAGTGTCATCACCATCATAGACACAGAATGTAGATGATTCAATCAAGGTAAACAGCTAGAAAGTGTTACTAGGATAAGATCTAATAGGCCTCATTCAAATTCTGAGCCTTTAATTATAGGCAAAATGCCTTTTGAGTTACATTCTTATTTGTTGAAGACTAACACCGAATCTGAATGGATGGTGCACATCTCTAATCCAAGCACATGCGAGATAGACACAGGTGAATTCCTATCAGTTGGTCTACAAAGAAAGTTCAAGACAGGCTGATCAGTTATATATAGCAAAATTATTTCTCAAAACAAACTAAAAAATTATAACAAAATCCAACTATTGATAGTTTATTTTAAAACATAAACAATGTATATTTTACCAAAATTGTGTAACAGGTCAAATGTCTTAGAGTAGTTATAGTATTGGAATGGAATTTCTGAAAATTACATTTGTTATGGTTGATTCTAATCACTGGTTCATGAGTTTATGGAGCATATATTTTGGTCTCTTGAAAATATTATTTTCCCTAGAATAGCTGTTTGTATTTGTGTCTACTAATAAGTAGTATAGTAATAATGCATAGTGTGTAATAACTTTGAACACAAGAATTTAAGGTGCTTTTTAATGAAATGATATCATTATATAGCATTAAAAAAAGGAGACAATTTTTAGTATCTAACATTAGTACTCTAACACTCTACTAAATACTGTATAGTGGCAATCAGCAATATTTGTGTTCTCCATATAACTCTTGAAAGCAATATTCTAAATGCTATACATTACATTCTGATGCTCAATTTTAGGCAAATGCATCATTGATCATGAATTTTCTGTTTTACAATGCGTGTTCCTGAACCTTTGAAAACATAGTTTTTACTCTTCACTTGCAGCACCTCGTGTTTGGGATTAAGTCATTCATTGCTTACCTGATTCCAGATATACCAAAGGGCCTCCGTGAACGCATACGGCGAGAGAAGTACTTAGTGCAAGAAATGATGTATGAGGCTGAGCTGGAGCATTTACAGCAACAGCGGAGAAAAAGTGGTCAGCCTATTCACCATGAATGGCCTTAGGCAGTGCCTGTTGCCCAAATGGTGAGGTACTATTAGTGTGAAAGAATGAGACCCTTGAAATGTAGATGGGATCCAAGAGGAAGGCATACTTGGCAAAAGCATATGTATAAAATGTTACTTGGAAAAACATCACAGGAGCCTCTGGGCTTTGGAATGCTCAGATTTCTAAGGAAAGAAAAGACTTGTGACTTCCAGAGGGATGCAACTGAAATGGCAGGGAGCCAGGCTTCGATTCCCAGAACAAGCCCTCAGGGGAGTTCTGTGTTTTGAGTCTACCCATTTCCATAAGCTGCAGAGCTAGTAGGAAATGTGGTGGTGAAATTTCCAGACACAGATTTCCACATAAATGTTCACAAGCTGGCAATACTAATCAGATTCTAGAACCTTCACTTGAGTTCAGATATTCACAAGAAATGAGCTAAATCAGCTGTTGGCTCTGATGTCAGAATTCCATGTCCCTCCAGCTTACAGGCTAGTGGAACTGTTTCTGTCTCATTGAAATAATGGGCGTATACACATGGAATTTATGCTGCTTTATGCTGACTATGCACTTGAACAATTGCACATCACCATAGTAGTCAAACCAAAAATACAAGCTTCAAAAAGAAAACCGTTGGAATAATTCTCTTGTATTGGCTGTGTTTAAGTTTGCTTTACCACTCAGAGCCAAGTATACCGCCCCTTTTTAAAATTAATGAATACCACAAATCCACTTTAAATATTTGAATGCCTATATCTGCATCATGTAGACATGACTAATTTACTAAAGAAGCCTATCTTATATTCTATCCCATGTGCCCCTCTCTGAATTATTATAAATCTCACAGAATGCTATGTTGAAACAATGTATATATGTGGATGTTCCTTCAATGTTTGCACATTTACACTCTAAGACCAGTTACCCAAGATGCTACTGTAATCTGTTCAGTCAGGAAATCCAAAGCCAACTGTTAAGCAGCACTTATGCTTTTTCTATAAAGAGAACTATCAATTATGAGCTAATGAAATAATGCATGCATATAGTGTGTCATTTGCATAAAATATCTTTCTGAGTTTCACTTCTTAATCACGGAATGGAGATTTCTGAGTTCTGTTTTGGTTTTGTTTTGTTTCAATGAGTTGTTTAATTTCGAAACTCTCTAGAAACAAATTTAAATTAATTGTGAAGGTCATAATTTCATATGTTGTAGAATCTTTGGCTGTCAATCTTGTTCACACATCGATGGAGCACATATGAAGGGGTATTCTATTAAAGGAAGCCTAGAGAAAGCATAAATTAAGGGGACAGAATAGAATGAAAAGTAATGGGAAAAGGAGGTATATAGTATATGGCAAAAAAAAAAAAAAATCAATGCACTTTTCCTTAGAAAACAAGACAGTCCATACTTGTTTCCCTTGAGAATAAGATGAGAAATTACATAGATAACACCACATATACACAGAAAAAGAACATGATTTGTTCAGTTTGGTTTTATTCAAATAAACAAAGCAGAAATTTTACAAAATTCAGAATGTTGGATTTGGCACACACAGAAATTAAACTACCTTACACACATACTGATTCTCTATCAAGGAAATTAGTTTCACTGACTGGAAGTGCATTGTCCTAACTCTAACACTTAAAAGAGCTTTGTTGACTTGATTATGGTTGTTTTATAGTTTATGCCAAGGACATTCACTTGTCTATTTTCCTCTGATCTTGGGCCAGGTATATGCCCTCGGGATCACAGGATCTGGGAATGTAGCTCAGTAGTAGTCTGTCTAGCATGCATTAGCACACATAGATTCGACTCTTAGCACTTCTGACTGCATACATACATACATACATACATACATACATACATACATACGTTCATACATATGAGGTGTGTAATAAATTCCTACATAAATTCTTGCTCCTGGGACTCTTCCACTGCAAATATAATGATTAATTTCACAAATTATCCAGTGAAGATTTCAGCTCCTCTCTTTGGGAGGGTTTGTGCTCCCTTTTTCTTTGTTAATTAAATGTATACACATGCCTGAGCATATTTTATTTACATAACGTTTACATCCTTTTTAAATTAGAGATGCAAGACAGACATGTGTCTTACAGGAGGACAATTTTACCTGTTTCCTCGAGAATTCTTTTCTAGGGTTTTTTATAGTTCATTGGGGTTTAAGTCACATTGATTGATATGAACAGAGAAAGGTATTTTAATAAAACGTTGCAGTATATTAATTTATAAAATTCCTTCCCTAGTATTTTGGAAACAGACATGAGAAAACAAAGAACCAAAAAATTATCTGAAGTTTGTTTGTTTGAAATATTTCAAACATTTGCAGGACAATCAAACTTAGTTTGTCATAACTGATGGTAAAATATAGACAGTCCCTCACAGTATGCTAACTGTCGATTACTCAGCTTAAGTTGAGAGAAATGTTTTATACGTGTTTTTCATATGAATATAAATTATTTCTTAAAGATTTATAGCACACACTATTCTCAGGAATTCTGTATGATGTGAATGCTGCTCATATATTTTCATATTCTCACTTGTTATCTTTTTATGCTAATAATGGATACATGCATGCAGTCTACCTTGACAAGTCGTGTGAGCCATTTTATGTCTTAACTGTAATAGCTCTCAATTGTCTGAATCTGTATAGAAACTTTTAGGTGAGACGCTGCTGCCTGGCTGCATGATGAGTGTCAACTTGAATGCTAATGATCTTGGCACAACATACTAAACAATGGAATGAATAGAAATTTTTTTCACTAAATAAATTAACATTTTTACTATAATCCATACATTACAGTTCATTCTGTTTGTTGTTTAAATAATAAATTGGGATCTTTGAATGGGTATGATCTGGAAAGATTTCACATTCTTTAGACACTCAAAACAGTTGTTTTTCTTTTCCTGGGGAAACTCACCACATTTAGGCTATCTCCTGATAATATTCTCATCCTAAAGTAATTTGCAGGACTGGGAAGATGGCTCAGTGGGTAAAGTATTTCCTGTGCAAGCATGGCGACCTAACTACGGATAATCAACAATTATATAAAAAGACAAACATGGAAGAATATGTCTGTGACCCCAGCTCTAGGATGGCTGAAATAGGAGGATCCTAGAGGCCAGCCAATATGGCCAATTGGTGAGCTCCAGATTCAGTGAAAGACTCTGTTTTAAAAGATAATGTAGAAATTAATAGGAAATACTAAACACTGACTTCTAGTCCACACACACACACACACACACACACACACACACACACACGCACACGC
The DNA here is from genome assembly GCA_033318265.1 of Phyllotis vaccarum. Taxonomy (NCBI): domain Eukaryota; kingdom Metazoa; phylum Chordata; class Mammalia; order Rodentia; family Cricetidae; genus Phyllotis; species Phyllotis vaccarum. The sequence goes on along the minus strand of JARWLC010000001.1, from coordinate 139,352,539 downwards.
ACACGCACACGCACACACACCACAAAAGAAAGAAAATAGATATTTGTATATTAAAGTGCTTCTGAGATATCATGTTAATACTAAAGATATTTGCGTTATAAGAAGATGAGAAAATAAATTTGATTAAGTCATATAGTCATATAATGGTAAATAGTCTTCTATCATACCCAATCTCTTTCTTCATATATATACTACCTTTCCCAAACACTATTGAAATTACCAAGAGCAAATAAATCTTTAAAAAATAGGTTTGGATATGTGGCTCAGCAGGTAAGCACCCTTGATGCTCTTGCAGAGGACCCCAGTTTGGTTCCCAGCACTCATTTAGTGATATATATCCATCTGTAACCACAATTCCAGGAGATCCAGTGCCCTCATCCAGCTTGTGGGGACATTAGGCGTACATGTGGCGTACAAACATAGATACATACAAAGCAATCACGTACAAAGCACAACAATTAACGTTGTTTTAAGGAAGAAAGGCTTTATTTTAGTCTATGGTTACATGAGGATAAAGTCCTTATAGCAACAAAGTCATAATAGCAAGCAAGATGCTAGCTGATGACATTTTTTATCCATACATGAGAAGCAGAGTGAGGTAACAGAAAATAGGTTGAGGTTATAAACCCTGAAAGCCCATCTCCAGTGACCAGTGACATACTTTGTCCAGCAAGGTTCCACCTCCTACAGATTCCATAATGTCCCAAACAAGCCCTACTAATTGGGGACTAAGTATTCAAACAGATGAACCTATGAAAGGAATTTCTCATTCAGAACACCAGAACATGCAAGTCAGCTTTGATAGTTTGGATGTAATTAGCATCCATAATAGCATCATAGGGAGTGACACTGTTAGGAGGTATAGCTTTGTTGAAGTGGGCATGGCCTTGCTGAAGGAAGTATGTCACTGTGGGGGGTGGGTTTTCAGATTTTCTATGCTCAGGATACTACCCAGTGTCTCAGTGACTTGCTGTTGCCTTCAAGGTATAATACTTGCGACTTCAGCACCAGGTCTGCCTGCATGACACCATACACCCTGCCGTGGTAATAATGAACTGATCCTCTGTACTTTAATCAAGCCACCCTAATTAAATGTTATCTTTATAAGAGTTTCCATAGTCACAGTGCTTCCTCACAATAATAAAAATGTAGCAGTGTTAGGGAGTGAGCCAGGGAACTGAGGATTTCTGTTCTGACAATCCATGTAGAAATAGCCAGCACAGTCTGATTAGACACAGTTAGACAAAAATGTAGCACAAGCCACGGAAGGAGATTCTTATTCCATAGCCAACGATCACCAATTTACCCATTTTTGGTTTTAGACTTGATGATTCAACTTGAAATTCAGCGCCACTTACTGATCACTTAACTGATACCGTTGGTCAGTTAGCAAGCTTTTTAAAAAGAAATGTCATCAGAGGTAACATTTTCCTCAAATTACTTTATCACAATGACATTCAAACAGTATTCTGGGTTTTACAGAAAGAGTCAGTTAACATCTAATCTTAGTGTTTCTATTTTGGAGCTGCGAAGAGAACAATGAGAAGACATAAATTCTGGTTTCATTTGGATAGTTAAATTTTTTCCTATAGCATTTTTATTTCAAATGAACTGTGCCAACATTTCACAGTTTAAAGAAAGGATTAATTGAGATTTATTTTAAATTATTGATCAGCGCGAGTTCCTACTAATTTTGACCTATCTTTTTAAAGGTGATAAATTCCTTCCCATAAAGCTTGGTTCATCTGGAAACTATACTTGTGACTGTACTTAATAGCTTTTCCCTAAGGACCATCCATGTTTTTCCAAGTAGGCCTTTCAGAAAGCAGAAGTGAAAGCAGGTAGGTTGGTTGAAAGTGTCTTCTAGTCGGGGCCAATCAAATGTCTAGTGTCATCCAACTCTAACATTAGAGAAAAGTAGCTTTGTAGATTCCAAGGTCCACTTGGTTCTTTGTATGGGTGAGCAGTAGAGCTCTCCCTGATAAAGTTACTATAGCACTTCTTGACCCTAAGCAGCAACCTTGCTTACAGCATGCAGCTTTTATTTCTGTCTTTCCCTAAGGCAAAGCATACTTTGATAACCTATCTGCCCTACCTTCTTCAATTCACTTTTCCATCTTAAACCTTTGGGTGTAAAAAAAACCAAACAAACAAACAAACAAACAAAAAACCCAAACAATTCTTGTACTCTCTCCATTTTTGCTAAAGCAAAATTTCTAAATTACTAGTGGGGGAAAAAAACATGAGAAATGTATTTGGGACACTTCTGAGAAATATAATTGTTGTGTGGATGGCCATCTGTACATGATGCTAACTCTTACAGTATACATTTCACCTAATCTTACTAAACATCCGTAGGCCAAATTCACTATATTTAGAAGCAAGAAAGTGAATATACACTATTATTCTTGGTGCCTTTATCTAAGTGAGAAACAAAGGACGGAATTACCAGAAAGGAAAACAAACATAATTGTGAATTATTAGTGGAAGTAATGCCTTGGAGATGGTAGAGGCAACTCGGGACGATCTGACCACCGAGATTCAAAAGCAAGTTCCTTTAGTAGGTGCCTTTATAGCTTCAATTGTAAACATATCTTGCTTGCTTTCTATCCAAATACCAAGCAAGTCCACCTCATCTTTGATCACTTAAACACAAATAAGACTAATTTTTATCCTATTTATGTGTGTTTGTGTCTCTACCTTAAGGCCCAAATAAACCAAACACTACATACTTTATCCAAAACATTTGAAAGAAGGGCTTTGTATATAATATGGTGAAGCATATTATATATAACGTTTATTTAGCTGTTAGCTGGTAGGTTCATCTTAGTCTCCAAAGTTTACAGAAAGATTTTCAAAGTAGTAGACTACCTCACACTCAGCGCATAGGAAATATTCCAGAGGTCATGTCAATGCTTTTTATTCTGAATTTATTTTTAAAAGAAATAATTTAAACAATCTAATTATACATCAGTCCCCAGATACTGTGTTTAAGATTAAATAGTTATATAAACAAGATACCCAATTTAGAAGTATCCCAGAACTCATGAACACAAAACTGTGTTAAATTTTAGAAATACAAAGATATATCATTAACCTTCCTATTGATAAGCAGAGCTACTATCATTGCACAGTTTTCTTCTGTGAGGTAAGGTACTTCTTTTCTAATTTGCAATAAAAACCTGAAAATTCCAGTATTGGTCATAATTTTACTAAGAATCTGCAGTTAATAAGTGTACATCTATTTTAAAGACCTCTGACAATTCAAACATCTATTGCAAAGTGCACTTTTGAGTGTTTGTTTTTCACATGTTTGCAAACCTTTATTGACTTGTTCAGGAGTTTTAAATTGTAGCAGCCAATCTTCCCAGGAACTACAAATAAAAATAACCCAACAGTGATTTTTCTATCAATCAAAAGCTGCAATTGATTTTGAAGGCTTTAGTATTTCAACAGGTACCCTGGTGATCCACAATGAATTACAACTGTAATCTGTTTGAAATGGATCAAGTTACAATATTTTTAATGTTGGTAAAGGTCGTTAAATCCTCATTAAATCTACTTTACAATTTTTAGATTATAAGCACATAGAATCTGTAAAAATACAACTGGACACAGTAAAATTTTCTGTAATATTTTAAGATAATTTATTACAAAGAGAACAGGTGAAGGAAAACTCAGATTTTATTCTTATATGTCTATTTTTATATTCTGGGATTTTAATATTATCAAAACATTTCAATAATATTCAGTTTTAAATACTGTGTGAAAGTGTCACAGCTTATGGACATTTTTCTATTCCTATTGGAACACTTATTCCTTATGGTCACAAACAGTAAAATTATTCAGAAAATGCTGTTCGCATTAAACAAAAGCAAATTCCCACCCTTCTACTGTTGTCCTTAGATTCAGTCTTGCTTAGTTTATGATGTTTGCTCAAAGCTGATTTATAGATGTAAGGCTTAATAAGCCACAACAGAGTATTTTGTTTTCGGTAATAAACTTGTGAATCTTTATGATGAAATCTTTCTAAGTTTTTGGAATATAAGACTTTAAATAATGATTTTTGAATACTCTAACAAAAAAAAAACTAGCGTTTGGGTATCAGGACATTATTTTAGATTTATAATTATAATGTACACAGGTTCTTCATACACTGCACAGTGAGGGGCATTACTGAGCTCTCTGAATTGGCCAGTCACAGGATTAAGTCCTCCTCACAATATTTTTAAAAGTTTTTTCCAAAATGACCTGGATTAGTTGTGTCAGAACTTATATTTGAGTCTAAGTCATTGGTTCAGATACTTTGTGTCAACCAACAAACTGCAGTTTTTGCTCTAAATCATAACACAGAGAATGTCAGCCATCTAAATGAGTTTAATGAGATCAAGTGCAAAAGACATTCCAATTCTCATCAATGTTTGCAGTTATTCATAAGAGACACAAAGGCCAGCAGCATGTTTGGCAGTATTTCCACTTTTAGAAACTCATCACTCACAGCACAGTGTATGGAGAAGTCTCTGGACAAAGCAGCCCCAAGCTTTAACCATTCCGAGCATCCATTTCTAGAGTAGGAGTTGGGAGGTAAGCAATCATGGGACTAGCTGAGCCTATGCTCATGGTCCTTTTCCTCCACCTCACTATACAATTAATACAATTTCCAACCCTGTGTATATATTTGCTTTTACGGATTCCTTTCTGCTCTCTACAAAGGCATATTTGGATGAGTAAAAGGTGACCTATACTTAGATATTGAAAACATCTTCATATTTTATCTGCTTGTGCCTTACAGTTTATTATTCAAGAAGAGATTAAGCCATTTATATTATAAAATGGTTGTACACCATTTTAATTGTATGCTTTTGATAATATTCTAAAAATTATAAACTGAAAAAGAACATAGATAATTTTTAAGAAAAGTGTTGATTTAGTGAGGTAGCCTTAGAATAACTTTTAGTTAAATCAAAAAAAAAAAAAGTGAGATCTTTTGCTTTTGTAAAGTTCCACATGAAAGTTTACAACCCTAATGGCTTCTAGGTCACTCACACATGTGTTACCATGTGCATATTTATAAGCATATAAACATATATGCATTTACTGGTATTATTGTTATAATGTAATTTCTGAACATTGTTTTTTTCTTTTCATTTACATCTTAAGAGTTCATTTCCTCCTTCCAACAGAGCTTCACTGAATCCTTGTGTCTCAAATAACCTTTAACTTTTTAATACCCTCTGCTGTAGAACTTTGAAGTTATTCTCCAGAATTAAAATAATATAGTGCTTACATCTGATGAAGTGACTTAAGCTTCAACATTTGACATAGATGAATCCTGTGGAAGATGAATAAGACTCTATGGCTAAATCTCTGCTCTGATTTATAAGCTCCTTGCAAGGTTCATTTACAAAATGCTGGCTAACCTCACAGCTTTCTAGAATGCATGACTTCCCCTTTATTCAGCTTTGTAGATTAGACTCTCAGATTCTGGGTAAGCACAGAATGTTCACTTAAAAAATGCTTGAATTCTGTAATATGTGTAGGTGTATATGTCTGTGTGTTGACTATGTGCACATGAAAGTGAATGCCAGTGGAGGTCAGAAAAAGGTACCAGAATTTCTGGAGCTGGACTTATAGACAACTTTAAATTTTCCAACTTGAGAGCTGCTATAAGATGAACACAGGTCCTCTGGAAGAGCAACAAGTTCTCCTAACTGCTGAGCCATCTTTGTAGGTCCAAACTTATTATATTAAAGTGATAGATATGAAGAAAAAACACTTCCTCAGCAGGGAAAGGCAAATATTGTATTTAAATATGATTTACCCCACAGGGAAGACTGATTTTTCTCTTTCTGTACTTACTACAATTATCCTGAATGCTTGGTCTTGACAGCCTTAGTAGCAGCACTAATCACTAAAGGAATACATAAAGGAGGCAGTGTGAGGATACTAGTAGAAGCTAAATATTATAGCTGTGACCGCATGGAAGGCATGAATATGTTTACCTGTCTACATACATGTAAGACATGAGTTTGGAGATGATGCCATTCCTATTTTATCAGCCATGTCTGAGAAGCATCGAATACACAGATTCCTCTTTATGCTTAGTTCTACCTCCATCATGATAGTTTGATGGTTAAAACGTCAAAATGTGGACTAGCTTCAGTGGTCAGGAAAATATTCTGTAGGAACAAGGTTCTTTACTTAGTTCTTAGCACCAAAACATAAACCTACAAATAAATAACAAACCCTAAGATTTAATCTGACAAGAACCGAACATTGACTCCTTGAATTACAATAAAACTCAGTCCTTATTTAGTTATGTAGCAACCCTGGTTGATTTTTTTCTTATATGAATTTTGGACTTTCCAAAGAATATCCCTAGATATTATCCTTTCTATAAATAAGGATAAATAGGTACTGGCCATATTTGCTTTCTGAAAGGAATCTATACACAATTCTATGACAGGAAGAAATAGCATAGAGTATGTGTTTGTGTGTATACATGTGTAAAATAGGGAGGTAGGGAGGGAAGGAGGGAGAGAGAATATTATCAGTTGCATGTACTGTCCTAGAAATGAGTGGTCTTCTGCACACTGTTACTGTTGCTTATGTCCTTGGTGTTGTAGCCTGGAATCTGGGCCAGACTTTCTTGCTTGAGTCCATTCTGTAGGGCAGATTCAACTCCCTGTTTCCAAGTACTGCCACTGTCAAGGTAATCCTGAGAAATACAACAAGACACATAATAAAAGCCTGTCTTGGCAGGTTTAAAGCCAACTCAAAGTACATAGTGTAACTACTGCACACTTATAAAGGATGACAGATATAGTTTTGTGTTTATTTCTACTTTATTTCCACATCTTTCACAATCCTTCCACTGCTTAAAACATACAAAACCATGCCCTGTCTTCCTCCAGAAGAGGGTTGGTATTGCCTAGCTCTTCTGCAGTTCTTCAGCTTGCTCCATTGCCAGTACAATTTTCTTAGAGCTCAAGCTGCTCATTCTGGGTCTTGACCAATGAGAAAGCAACTCTTAAAAGCTCATTAGTCTATTATAAATAGGCTTCTGGGGGATGAAGAGTCTAAGAAAGTTGGTTGTATTTTGCTGTTTCTTTGACTGCAACTTTTCACCAATATTTAATATTTATAGTTATCATGGTTTGAATATGAAATGTTTCTCAGTTTCACTTCAGCTGGTGATGCTGTGGGGGAGTTTGTGACTCTTTAGGAAGCGAGTCCCACCTGAAAGAAGTAAGTCACTGGAGGCTTTCCTATGGCCACTGTCTTTCTCTGCGTCCTGCCTGTATTTCCTTTCCTTGTGTTTCATCCTCACTGTTCCCATGAACTCCCTAGTCTGTCCAAATGCTTGGAACTAAGAAATCATAGATGATCCCTTTGAAACGGTGAACAAAATACCAACACAAACAACAACAAAACCCAAAGCTCCTCCTTTGCAGTATTCTGGCAGGAATTTTAGTAAGAGATAATAAGCAAAAATTATGAACATAATATCCTGTAGAATTATAAAGTTACATCTGTGTCATTCTGTATAATCCTGCTTTAGTTCTCAAATAATAAAAGCTAAACAAAAGGAAAATGAGACTTCAAACCGGAGGTAGATCCAAGACTGCGATTCTCAACCTCATCATCTCACCTACCACATTTCACTATCTTGTGTTTTGTTCTTCTTCTAAAACTTACGTTTATATGTTTTTCCTGAAACTTACTTCTCAGGGGGTAAAAGGATCTTTGGAAATTGATCACTTGCAATGTCAACATTCTAGCCACCAGGCACATTTACCTATCAACACACACACACTTAAAAGACCATTAGTGCCAGAGACTCTGGGATCAAAATCTACTCTTTCAAGCTGTTGAAAATTATTGCTTTCCATCCTTCCAGCCCTTTTCCTCAAAATTATTGCAATGGGGATGAGGAGCTCTCTCAGAGGTAACTCTCTCCAGAAGTAATGGTGAAGTTGAGGAAGAGCACACTTCCTCCTAAGACAAAACCTGTTTTTAAGTAACAAAGCATACACTCACCTGCTCTGTTTCCTGGTCATGCTGAACTCCACACCAGCACAGAGTTTTGTATTTTTTAGACCAAAAGCAAAATAAATTGCAAACTGGTCTTATTAAAAGTGGATCAATATCTTTACCACTTTGCTTGCCTATTAAGAAAAGGGAGATGGATTAAATAAATTCAGCCCTCCAGGCCTTCTATTTCAGTACAAGCATATTAAACTGAGGATGGGTTATTTCTTAACAAAGATTCAAAATAAGCTTCAGAGATGAAGCTATAAACAGTTGTGAAACACAATGTGGGTGCTGGGAATTGAACTTGGGTCCTCCAGAAGAATGACATTCTTTTAACCACTTCATCCATCTCTCCAGCTCCCACTATCACTACTTTTATTGTAAATTTGGTTCCCCTTCCTCTGAAGAAAAGCAATCTTTTGCCAATGTACTGACCCATTGAGAGCAGCATAAAGCTGTTATAAAGTTATAATCCAGTTCCTACTTTCCCCCATTGTGGTCACCATGCAAAATGCATAAGCTTCAAAGCCCTATAATGAAACAGGATTATGTTGGGAGTCAGATGAAAAACACTTAGTGTTTAATCTTGCTCCATAGTTGATGTCACAAAGACTTTCTTATACCCAGGTATGATGGTGGAGTCATGTTTCAAAGTATCTTACTTATTTTCTGATTGTTCAACACACAAGAGATAGACACAGAGAGACAGACAGGCAGATCAATTTAGAATCCTAGTGACAGTATGTGTGTCTCTTTGAGGACTCACAAGCAAATTGATGAGGCTACCAGGTAGTCTACAGTGGCATGAAATAACCCACAAGGGAGGATTCCAGATGACCCACCTGTTAGGAAGCTGATGATTATTCCAGCAACTGTGCATCCCAGGAAGCCCACAGCACTATAGTAAAGGTAGGAAAGTGAGTACCATGTGTCAGCTAGGGCAGGTCTGTAGAGGAAAATAGTGCATGTTAACAATTCTGTTCATCATTCAGAAACAAGGACTCATAAATTAGGATATAATCACTAAGCTGTTCATTTCACTTCTCGCATCTCTTAAAACCATGAATCTTAATATTTAATTCTTTAATGAAAAACAATCATGAGCTAGTTTTGCTTTGCATTATACACAGTCCATATAATCCCTGATTTACAAATACAGATAAGTATGTGCATATATACACACATATACATATATCTGTATATGTATATATATATATAAAGAAATATTCTTAAATGAGAGAAATGTCTTACATTTCTTTTCAGTAATTTACTATTCAGTTGTTCACTAACTACAGAGTTACTGAAAAAAAATTGTTACAGGCACTTGTCTATGTGTATGAACTGACAGAAAATCTCCAAAGAGACCTTTCAGTACTATTCATGAAATGGGAGCAAAAGTTCATAGACTACACAGAAAGAATGCAACCTCCAGAGATCTTACACTAAGATCATGAACCCCATCTGTTCTTCAACCCTCCAGTATACATACTATTTTTCCACTCTTGTTTACTTGGATGAGGAGAAATAGCCATTTGCAGAACTCTGTACAGCGGTCTACAGTACCCTCCATTCCTAAACACTTCTAGATAAGCTATAACTGCTTATCAAATTATCTATGAGAAGTCTCTCCTCTTATTTGCTGACCTACTTTGGAACTTAGTTAAATTTTTACAGTAAACATACCTGCTGGAAATCTGTGGTCCTACTGTCGTTGTTATATTTAATTGGACACAATGTTCTGTTGATAGAGGTAAAGGCAATGTCTTAGAGTCTGGTGCAGGGTAAATGAAAGCCCCAATGGCCACCCAAAATGACAATGTGATTCCAGTAAGAAGGCCTCCTAGTGCACCCTTGGGGATAAATAGAAGATAATAAGAAATTAGATATAGATTTTTTACAAAAAATATTTACAAGGTGTAATAGACTTTAGAGATTTTTATATACTTATTTATCACTTATTTTTAATGCTGGGTATGGATTCTTAGGTCTTATGTATGCTAGGCCAGTTCTATACCACTGAGTCATAATCTCCAGCAACATGAAGTAATTTTTAAATAAGAATAAATTCTACCTTGAATAAAATTTCTCTGCCTTTGATTTGTTCCCTATTTTTTCTTGAAAAGGTGGTGAAGCCTCAGTGTTTAATAAACAAGTTTCAGAAGCTATGGAAATCTTTAGACAATGAAGTCATTTTTTTATTAACAAATACTGTCCAGAAGGTCTGGCTGCTATTTCTTTCCACAAGTTAGAAGACTTTCTTGATACTTAAGTTTTGATTTGCATGTTTAATTGATTAAATGATTGATTCTAAACTTGAGTAAGAGTACTTTCATTATCCCTGACATTTAAAGATTATACTTCTCAATAAACAGCTGAAATTGATGAATAATTTCTTCTGTAAGCAGATAGAACAACTGTCAAAAAAAAAAACTGGAATTACAAGGATTACAAAAGAATCACAGCAGATGCTTTTGTTCACCACTATAGAGCTGAGACTTCAAAACAAATCGTGCAAGTTCCTATTCTGCACAAATGTGTTCTTTGTAAGTACCCAGAATGTTTTCTTTATTATTGTTTGGTGAAATTAAACAAACACATACTAATGAATATTTGTGCTTTGGCCCACACAAGAGGTCTGCGAACTTCTGTAAATAATCAGATACATGTTTTAGGATTTGTGATTTATGAAGTCTCTGTTACAGCTATTAATCTCTGCCATTGTATGCCAAAAGAATCATGGACAATACCAAACAAAAGAGGCTGGTCATGGTCCAGTGAAATTTGTTGATTGACATTGAAATGTAATATTAATATATTTCAAAATATAATTATTTTGAGTTTTTCTTATATACATTTACAAATGCTCATATATTTTTAGATTTTAGGTCACACATCCAAACAGGAAGCCAACTATATTCTTACTAAGTCATACTTTCCTGGTCTTAATTTCACTGTAGAAGACAGCAGGAGAGTCAACCTAGGTAGCTGCCTAAAGAACTATATTAAAGTGGAATCTGAAGCTGTTCTTATAGTCTCCAGGAAAGGTATTAATGATAAAGTAATTGAGATCAGTGAAACTGTAAGCCAGCTCCAATTAAATTTTCTTCCTTATAAGAGCTGCTGTGGTCACGATGTCTCTTCAAAGCAATAGAAACCCTAAAATACCATATAACTCTACAGGAGCTATCTAGAATATACTCAACAGAAACCAGACAGCTGTGTACATTTAACTATCTCAGACATCAAACTCAGGATTTACACATTTATAAATACAGGCAGGCTTTCTGAAGTCTCTACATATATGTGTGTAGAGAATAATTATGCTGAAACTTTTACTAGGTTGAGAAAATTATATTCTAAATGATTTTAAATAGTATGTTACTTTTCCCAAAAAATGTTCATCTGACCTATGCCCAGCATACATTCTACTTATATTTATCTACAGACACGCTATTAGGAAAGGAAGAAGCAGATGTAATAATATCTCTATATTTCCTCTATATAGTTCTCTTTCTATGTATTACTCATTCAGCATATGACCATTCAAAGATACCTCTCCCCTCATTTTCCTTTTACCTCTAAACAGGTTTCAGTATAGTCATATGTAGGAGGGCCCAGGTCTCAATTACTTCTATGTTTGTGTGTATGTATTTATAAAATAAAACTATAGGTAATATGAATTCTTTGGGTTTTTATGGCAAAACAAACAGTATTAAAGCAGAATAAATAGAAGACAAAAATCAAAACAGCTTTATTTGAACTGGGGTGGTGAAGAGAGGTACATAATCCTTACCTTCCAGTTCACAAAAGGAAACACAAGACCTAGAGTGAATAAACCTAGCATTGGTCCTCCACACATGCCGAGGATGCTAAGGGCAGCCTGTAGAAAAAAGCAGACCAGATGAGCCTTACAACTCCAGTGCCTCTGTATCTTACCCTGATACCACCATCCCTCCCTTGAACCTTGCATGAACTTGATCCCATTCATTAATCATGTATTTTCTTTATAAAATATAAATATGTACATACACATTAACACCCATACACATATACAACTAAATGTGTATACATAGGCTTAAAAAAATAACAATTCAGGTAACTTGCATTTGTTGGAGCAAAGCTTCATAGTGAAAATAATAGAAGAATTACAATTGTTTTTATTTTCTCAAATACAGCAAACGAATGGATGGATCATCATAGACCAGTAGAGACCTTCCTAATGCTGCACTCTTTAATACAGTTTCTCATGTTGTGATGACCCTAGCCATAAAATTATTTACATTGCTACTTCGCAACTATGTTTTCCAATGTACTGTAAACACTTTTGGAAATAAAGGCTTGCCAAAGGGGTTGCAACTCACAAGTTGAGACCACTGCCTTAGAGATGCTCACTTCACCTGAAAGGCAAGATAGGGGTTCCACTGGTACTTGCCAGCATCTACGTTGAGTGAATTGTGTGATACACACTTCAAAGCAATAAAGTCAGTTGAGCTGGATGCTCAGCTGCACAAGGACAGAGGGATGGAGTGCAACTTTCTTAACTCACTCACAATAGGTATTGGTTCTTCCCATCAGTCACTTGGGGTGTCCTGGCCTTCTCTGGTGCTTGCCACACTTTTATTACAAATGATCAAAATGCAAAAATCTCCCTTAAAAATAACCAATGATTCACAGTATCATCAAATTGGACAGGGGAGTTTTTTCTTTTCTTTTCTTTTCTTTCTTTCTTTCTTTCTTTCTTTTTTTCTTTTTTTTAGGTAACTACTGATCATAGTGAGAAAGAGAAAACAAGGGCTCTAAAGATAAGGGAAATGAGAAAACACATTTTTATTAAGTGAGAAAGTAAACTCATTGCAAGTCATCTGATTACTACTTTCACCTTCAGAAAGTAATCTTGGTTAAAATTTTTATGTGTATTTTGTTTGGATCTAGCGTCCATAAATATTGATATTGGGCCTTTGAGTAACATGCAAGACATTAGAAAGGATAGTGAGACAGTTTTCTGAGAAATCAAATATGTTTTCCTTCTTCCATTACCTGTACAACACTTCCCATGAAGGATGCAACCACAGCCATAGAGGTACACAGAATACCAAACAAGAGACCTGAAAGAAATAAGTCATATTATGATGTGTTTCCTTGAGGTCAACCCTGAGCACCCAGCACTACGACCTAATGAAGCACTGAAAAAGTAAAACATTCTACACAGTCTCTACTCATCACTTCAGTAACTGTTCCTTGGGGCAAATGAACTGGAGTCTAGAATCTAAAGATCTTGTTCTAGCATTCCAGAAGTCTGTCATGTGAAACAAAATAAATGTGGAAAGGGTCTAAACAAATCCAAGATAATTATGCAGGCATTAATTGCAGGTCAGTCACTCACCAGGAATAAGCTAAAGGAGAAGCTACTGGAGTCTGTGGGATAAGAACAGATTTTCACTTTTCATGTGATAAATCAGCATTAATATACTCTTGTTATTCATTATTCACAGGCTCAAAAACCTGAAAGCTGTTCTGATTTTCTCCCTGGTGCTTTACTTATAACATCTTTATGGCCCTTAGTAATGAAGTAGTATTATAACAATCAACAATTGATTTGTTCGTATATTAACATAAAGCTTTGTTTACACACCACCTCAAGGAACTTTAGGTAGCACTCTCCTCTGGTGTCTCAAACCCTTGACATTTAAATCATTGTATTATTCTGATGACTTTTAAAGATGATATGTTCTTTAAAAAAATAACAGTTTTTTACACATTTGTTGTTTTAAAACACCCTAAGAATGTGTTCCTATAGTCGTTCACCAACAAAATAAAAAGAAAGAGAGACACAGTCAAAGATGTTAACATTCACAATGGCAGTTTAGCCTTAGCATTTTCGTCGGTTTTAATAGTCAACTTGACAAAATCTAGAATCACTTGGGAAAGGATGTCAATGAGGGATTGTCTAGATCAAGTTGACCACTGGGCATGTCTATTGAGGATTATTAATTGAGGTGGGGACCTCTTCTCTCTTTCTCTCTCTCTCTCTCTCTCTCTCTCTCTCTCTCTCTCTCTCTCTCTCTCTCTCTCTCTCTCTCTCTCCCTCTCTCCCTCTCTCTCTCTCTCTCATACACACACACACACACACACACACACACACACACACTGGGTACCGCTAATCTCTGCATAGGGGACCCTAACCTATATAAAATGAAGAAAACAAGCTGAGCACATCAGACTCCTCTTTACTCTTGGCTGCAGTAGTGTTCCATGTTCCTGTCACCTGGGCATCCCTGTAGTGACGGACAGTGACCTGTGAGCTAAAATGGAGCCTTTCTTTCAAGTTGTATTTGTGGAGCTAGTTTATCCGAGGAAAGGAGATGAAACTAAGACAACTAAAGATCCAACCCAGCTCCTGATGTCACTCTTATTTCAGTTTTACTGAATTCTGACCATAGGTGTGTACTTCACCAGACACAAGGAGTGTAATGTCAAAACTTTATTCATGACTCAAAGAGTTCACACTAGGAGAAAGGGCTACACTAAAGGAATCCAAATGTGCACCCACATTTTAAATTCTCCAGAATGGTTCTACATGTTACCCAATGACAATGAGAGGACACAGTTACAGATAAACTTCTTCCTCAGTCATCCTTTTCTATATCTGCCAAGAGTGGACTATTGCACCGGCTACATTACTCATTCACCCTCTGAGACTTTTAAATCATGTAGTGAAAAAGATACACAGACTTTACCCAGTTAGCAGATATGATTACATTCATCTAATCTTGTTAAAGCATATAGGGAAAAAAGTATCATATCATCTTAACCTCTGTGCTTAAATCAGGCCACAAAGACTAATCGAATATGATGAAATTTCTGGAAATAATTCACCAAATAATCAGGAAAATATCACCTAAAAATTGGCAACCTCTACTTACTACAGAGATTATACAGACTCATTTAAGCACAAAAATATGAGTATAAAGAAAACACATAGTCTACCAAAACAAACACCACCCATACACAAAATCTGATAGTACTAGGCTTTTAGGAAAATGAATTCAGATGCAGCACCAAAGCATCTTGAGCAAATTTAACAACTCTAGAGCTGACAAAGCACATCTATCGAAGAAAAATGAGTATGTTTCTTTAAAAGACTTTACAAGATTATTTCTAAATATCTCACACTGAAGCAGCCCAGTGATATACAGTGATAAACAGTCATTGACACCTGAAATCCCTTGTTTTGTTTTCTTACATTCACCTAAGAATGAATGAAGTATAGGAAAAAAAATTATACCTTTACTGAACATGTACAGACTCTACAAAATTAGGGTCACTGTGATTTCATTTATATAAAATTCTAGAAATGTTAAAAACTATGTTAGAAAAACAAAATTTGGTAGTTGCTTTCCTTTAGAGGAAGCTGAAAGTAGATAATGATGAGGAAAAATTATGAAAAAACTTCCTAAGGTAATGAGCATGATGACATATCTTTCTAGGCAATTACATAGCATAGATAGATTCAGTAGTTGCCTAGTTTTATATCAACTAGACACAAGCCAGAATCATTATAGAGAAGAGTGTTTCAACTGAGAAAATGCCTTGATGAGATTGAGCTATAAGCAACTTCTAGGGTATTTTCTTAATTAGTAATTGATATGAGAGGGCCATGACCATTTCAGATAGAGCCAACCCTAGGTAAGACGGTGGTCCTGAGTCGTAAGACTAAAAATGTTACAGGGAGAGAGTCATTAAGCAGCATCCTCCACTGCATTAGATCCTGCCTCCAAGTTGCTGCCCTGTTTTATTTCTTGCCCTGACTTCCTTCTATGATTCACTGTGAGATGGAAGTATAAAAATAAAATGGAAGAAACAGGACATAAGACCAAAGATAAAAATAATTATTATTAAGACATTAAGAGATGTGGGAATTTAATAAATGCCAAAAGTTTCAGAGATATCAGAGGGAATCTACCCACAGTCTATGTGGGGATTTAATCAAAGCTCCAGAAGTTTCAGAGATATAAGAGGGATCTAACCGGCCATCAGTTTAGGAGGATCAGAGAATGGTGATTCACACCTTTAATCCTAGCACAGGGAGTATCCTGGGAATGGTGACCTATGCCCTTAATACCAACTGAGTTTGAGGTCATCTTAGTTTACCAAAGGAATTTCAGGCTCTCAGACAGGCAGTGGTGGAGCCATGCCTTAACTTACCAAGAGAGTATTTAAAGTGGGCATAGAAATACAGAAGGAAAGGAGGCCAAGAGAAGCCAGGTTGAGGAAGCTGGAAGACAGCTGGATAAGATCTGACTGTGGTGTTTACTCTCTCTAATATCTCTGACTTTCTCAGAGATATATCCCTGAGTTTCATTTATTCGTGTGACAAAGAGATTTTTATTTGAAAAGAGTTCAAAGTAATATTGAGAGAAAAATATATTTCAAGTATGCAGAGTTAATATCTATTAGAAAAGAAACAAAGAAATGTTAAAGAGAAACAAACAATTGTGGGAGGTTGTGTTGTTTCATTGTAAATAATTATCCCACACACTGGTTTAATAAAAAGCACTGATTGGCCAAAGGCAGACAGGAAGTGTGGGCGGGGCTACCAGACTAAGAAAACTCTGAGAACAGGAAGTGCACAGAGCAGAATGCCAGAGAGAAGCCAGAAGAAGCAGAGGACAATCATGCTGCTGTGAGAAAAGGTACCGAGCCCCATGGATGAACAGGATAAGAGTCATGGGTTAGATTGAGGGTAGAGAGCTAGCAAGTGACATGCCTGGGCCTGAGGCCAATCAGCCTTAAACTATCGTATGTATCTGTGTGTCTCTGTGAGTCTGTGGGTCTGCGGGTCTGCAGGTCTAAACCTTGAGGTTAGGCCTGAAAGTCCGGGCCAGAAACCTTATACTACAAACAACCATAATGAAAATAATAAAGAAATGGATAAAGAATACTGCCATATACAAAAACCACATCTCCATAAAAATCAATTTTAATTTTGCAAATAAACAAGAGTTGGGTAAATGGCTGTGTATGGTCTTTACACAATAAAATCATGGCAAAAATTAGCAATTTCATATTACTATCCAACAGTTTAGAAAATGTTATACGGTTCGTGGACCTACTACTCTGAATTAAAGATCAGCTGTGAACTTGGCAGCTAAGCAGGGTCAGGACTTGTAAGTACTTGGATGGGAAATATATTTGAGGAAGTCATATAATCCACAATATCAATCGAAAGGAAAAGAATAGAAATAGACCAGAAAGAAAGGGGAAATGGAGAAAAGAATAAAGATTTGAAGGAGACAATTTAAAGTTGCAGACCAGATAGTGCAGAGAAAGTAGTTGCAATTGTTAATGAGATCACCACCCTTAAAAAAAGAAAGGTCCTGGGACCATTGGAAAGCTGCCCTGGAGGTAAGACTCCACACATCAAAGGCTCTAGCTTCTGTAAATGCAAATATTTTCCAAAGTAAAGATCCTGAGTGGCAGTGTTACTGTAGGAGTTCCATGCTTGCACATAACTGCCCAGGGAACAGGTTTTTCCCAAGGTCAACAGCTAGTCCATACCCCAGAGGACTTTAGAGTTGTGGTCAGTTATAAGGAAGAATGAAATTTTGTCCTTTGCTGAGAAGTGGATGGAACTAGAAAAGAGAGACGTTATGGGCAGTGAATGTGTTCAAAATACATTATAGGTAAAAGAAGGGCATTTATGAAGCTCATCACTATGTACAATGACTATACATTATAAAAGTAACAAGAGTATAAATGAAATAATTAAACCATCAAATAAAATATTATGTAATCATTAAACTCCTATGTTTTCAAAGCACACATAGGAAAATACACAATATAGAGTGCTACAGGAAAACAACCAGAAACAGAATTAAGTAGGTATAATTTTACTTGCAAACTAAATTGTTTTTCTAAATTATCTGCATTTTTTCTATTGAGCATATACATTATATAATTTATTTGTACTTTAAAAGCAGCAAATTTAGGGGGTGGAGACATAGATAGTTGTTGGTGAAGAGTATTTACTGCTCAAACAGAAAACTAAGTTTAGTTAAAATTAAGTTTGGTTCCCAGCACCCACATCAGGTAGCTCACAGCTGCCTACAACTCCAGTTTTAAGAGACCCTCTCTCATCTATATGGGCACTACACTCTACTGTACAGACTCCTACTCAGAAATAAACATATATATATAATAATAAAAACCAAAATTGTAAAATAGCAGCAAATTTTATAAAATATTATTCAATGTGACAACTGCTTCAGTGACTGTAATACATAGTTTTTAATAAATGAAAATCATTGAGAATTTTATTTTTGTATATAATATATTTCAACCATATTAAATTCACCAGTCTCTCCTGACTACTCTTGGCTCCTCCTCAAACCTTCCTCCCAACTTCATGTCCTCTTTATTATTGTTAGCAACCTGCTGAGTTTGATTCATGCTGTCCATATACTCATGTATGTGAGGGCCCCCAATCTTGCATGATCAACCTATTCTCATAAGACCACACCTTTAAAGAGAATTGAGTCTCCCTCACCTAACAACCAGCAACTGTCAGTCATCATCTATATCACACTCTTTGCAACTCAAGCTCAGGAAATATCTGGATAAGGGGCAGAAACAATTATACAAACCAGAGGTTGGGGAGAACTATTGCAAAATTGTATCATCCAGACATGACAGGACCTGTACACCCATAAACCCAAAGCAGCCATAGTTGGCTGCGTAAGAACAAGCCAGTCAATCCAACATTTCAGCATGTAGAAGTGAGGAACAAATAAGCCCACATTTCCAGCAAAGTAGATACTATGAAATTTTTAATTAACATGAAATACTCATTCCCTGATGATGCATTAATCAGAGTTTGGTTTCAAGAGATAACTATTAGATAAAGTGGCCAGTCATACTGAACAGTGCATTTACTCATTTAAAATATCTTATAAAATCATCTCAGTATTATCAAGAGACATTGATGTTAAGATAGGAAAGCATGAGGTATCTGAAAAGTAAGACCAGAGCAAGGTAAACTAGCTTGTCATTCCTTCCTGGTACCCTTCTGGCAAGATCTTTGGGAGTGTGAGAATATACATGTCTATGTCTCAGCATACATTTATGTCTATACTCAAGAATCCAAAGGCGCATACAAAAGATTTTGATTTTTGGTTCAGCTAAATTTTATAATATGAAGTAGAATTTTCACCAGATATACCTACATAAGCCTTTACTGATCCAGGTACTCCTCTTGTCGGAGAGATGTGGGAAACAGCTCTTGACAAAATCCTCAAATGTCACTGTTGCTAAGGCATTGATGCTTGCAGCCACTGTGCTGCAGAATAAAAAAACATCATGAGAAAATAGTCTAAACTAAAAAGAATTTGAGTTATATGTCAATTTTGTTATCCAGGAAAGGCAGAAAACATAGAGACTTATAAAATACAGATAGAAACATATCTCCACATTCTAGAACTCAGGGAACTATGTCGCCTATTTACTCATCCATCACATCTTTATCTATGCAAATCCTCTCTAGAAGAAGCTAAGTTTTTATATCATAACTCCCATTAATTTTCCTTGACAATATGGTAACAAATATCAAGAAATAAATAGAAGGATGGATTTTTTAATATGTATTTTACCAATGTGTGAGCATGTGTATGTGTATATGATGGGGGTGTCCCTCTAAGCTTGAGTAGAAGCAAAAGTGTGACTATTCTAACCCAGAAGTAAGTGTGATTTTATATTAATTAACAACATATTTATATGTGTATCTGTTTGTTCATACACAAGTGTTGAACTTGAATTTCATCACAGTCCTTACAGTCGAACTAGAAATACAACATTCAACACCAATTTTACAATTATCACAGTTGTAGTATTACTATGAAGGACAACAATAAAGTGCTATGAAATTGATAGGAGGTGATCCCTTTAAAGTGATGGTTAAGAAAGGCAAGGGAAAAAGTCATGAAAAGTAGATGGAAGCCCTTGGAGAATAAAGAAGAAACCTTGTGCATACACATTGAGGTGTGAAGCTGATGATCGCTTCCCAGAGCTTGGAGCTTCCAGAGAGGCTGCAACATAATTAGTAAAGGAGAAAGAAGAAAGAAGCACAGAGAGGGCAAAAATCTTACATAGGGCTAGAATCTTTTAGTTATTTCAATAAATTACCATATTAAATTAAAAATTGATATTTAAGAATGATTCATTTTAAAGAACGTAATGATTTCTACTTCTCATTGTTCACATGTTAAATAGGAAGACAAACAAAGGAATATAACTATTAGAAAAGAAGAAAAGCTCAAAACATAGTGTGGCTTTATTAATTTGAGTGAAAAATATCCTAGAAAATCAAATAGAAATAATTAAGATAAAAATATAATTTTACAAAATTATGTAAAAGAAAACTAATAATCAGCTTCAGTCTGAACACACAATTTTATACATTAGAGTCATAAAAAAGCACTGATGTTATTACAGCTATAGATCATGAGAAAAATACAAAGGGGAGTTTATGAGATACTTGAAATGTATATAAGGGTTAGGTATAAATAAATGTATTATTTAAACACACTGGTAGAAATACAGCTTATTTACAAGAAAACAAAACAAATGACTGATAATTTTGAAAAAAATTGTATTCTCTATTTAATTTTTATATCATATATAGGATGGGTGATTCAATAATTTTAATAGCTAATAACAATAAATATATAGTGTTATTAATAATAATAGAATATATTTTTAACATATAATGATACTATCTAAACATATAATGATATCAACCAAAAAGTAATATAAAATATAGTTTATAATTTCAATATCTCAAAGATTGCTTGGCAATGAGGCGGCACAATACAGGGTCATGTTGCTGGAGGCTACTATTTATAGATTAATGTGATGGAGACACAGAAGTCAAGTTGAAGCTGCAGTGGAGACTCAGGAAAGATAGAAAAGACAGCAACATGCATTGGTCATTGGAATAAGTTATGAGAAGCTGGAGAAGCCATCTTGAGATACTGACCATGTGATCTGCTACAGCAAAGACACAGAGTCAGAGCTGCTCTAACCCTAGGGAGCCCATCTTCCACTGTGATGCTCCCCAGATACAAGACATGGAACATTGGGATTTAATGCCTGTAGTTCTGGATCCTAATCTCATCTTTTCCCAGTCACCTTTTATCTTGTGTAATACCAAAATTTGAAAGTTTGAAATTTTCTTTTTGATTTTTCTTTTTTTAGATGCTCACTACTGAGTTTGTCTTGACTATAATGGGGAGACTTTAGGATTTGATCAATGCTGGATCAATGAAAACACTTGGGTCTTTTGTGACAGAATGAATATAGATGAAGCTGAAAAATTAACTAGGAAATTTTAAAGTAGAGGTTAAAAACACACCTGCATCAGGTCTCTACAGTTTACTTACCATAGGTTAGTTGTCTCCCTTATCCTTATTAAATCTTAGTTTCCTTACCTGCAAACTGATGAGAGTGTGAGTAAAGATTTTTCTTCACATGCTGTGTGATATAATGATCAAATAGAAATACAGCATTTTAGTAGGCCAATTTATACTCAGCAAGTGCTCAGTAGACAGTGGATCATGACCTTCATCATTCCAGTCAGTTCATCATCACCATTGCCACACCCATCATTATTATCTGCAGCTTGTCAACATACTAACCTCAGAGTTCCACTAAAGGCACAAGCCACAAAAAGTCCTGGAAGTCCTGGCATATTGGCAAAAATCTCCATGACAAAATATGGCATCAACTAAATAAAAGAAGCAGAGATAGTGATAGGGGGGTAGAGGAGGGGGATGGGAGTGTATTAATAGTCATCAAAGCAATATCCAAAATGTTGGAAAATAGATTCCAGCAAAAGGAGATGAGAACGTATTTCCCAGCATCTTCAATGTGTGATTTTACTTATCTCTTTTCTCTGAATTTATAATTAAGCTCTTAAAAACCAATTCTTAAGATATGTCTTTTAGGGGATGTAGGTATGCCAGGCTTGTAAGAAAGGAGACTATACATGACAACATGCTGTCGCTGAAAACATGGGAGAGGAGAATGAATGCTTCTCACGAGAATACTGTCTCTGAGTTTTCAAAACTGACTACATTCAGCATTTTGTGCTTTCATGATACAGTTGTGTTATGCTTGGAATACGCAATAATAAGCAGTATGAGAATAAAAATTATTTGTTCAGTTTTATTTATTTAATGTTACTCTGTTTAATTTTTGTGGTTTTGAAGCATGGCCTCTTATAGACTGTGGTATTCTCTCAAATTAACTATGCAACCAATGTTAGCCTTAAACTCCTGAACCTTCTGACTCCACTTTTAAATGCTCTAATTCAAGTGCATGACACTGTGCTTGTTTTTGTTCAATTTTCAATTAAATAAATATTAATGAACCTCAGACTATATAGACATGTAAGGTATCATCAATGGCCAAAGGCATTGGTTTGAGCTGACTCTCTAGGTAGGAGGTAGTCTTGGCCAATCTTTAGACTCTGTCTTTACAAATGAAGGGAAGTACTCATTTCTACAGATTAGAATTCACTGTATGATTTAACCCAGGAGTTAAGAAAAGAAGCCACAGGCTTGTGCTTGACAAGTGAGTAAAAGCCCAAGCAGAAGAAAGATAATTCCACTACTATCCAACATAATTCAGATATTCTGTAGCAAAACCAAGAAAGGACATACCTGGTCTGGTGCTGAAACAGCACCAGAAGTCCAAGGGTCACAGTCTTTGAAGTTTGAATACATGATCAAACCAGAGAAGACAGCACACACCGCAATCAACCAGAGACCCAGCAAGTTAAAGTACAAGGCACTAGAAGAAGACATAAAGGACAATTGTTCAGCTGTTGGCCACTCCTTAGCAGTGGTAAGTTCATGACTAAATACTGAAGGAAGATCTACTCTCTGGCTTTCAGGAAGCATTATACTTTATAATATCACATTAAAGGAATCATTATGCTTTTGAGGATAATTAAAAATTTGAATAATATAATATTTTAGGTGGATTTTCTTTTGAAAAGTTTTTTTTTGCTGAAATTGTAATATGTGTGGTATGTGACCTATTTTCTTATCTAATATTATACATACTTATTATTCTTATTATATAACTTTAAGTGGTTCACCCTACACAGTTAATGAAACTCTCAAAAAATGTCAACTTACATTTTAGTAACTTCTTCCATGAAGATAATAATGACATAACATAAAAACAGACAATTATTGGTTACAGTTTCTTTGGAAGTGAGGGCAGATGAAAGTTAAAATCAAGTATTTTAAAGATAATAGAAAGAATAAACATTAATATAATCTTAAACATTATTTGAAGAAGTTAATACTATTCTTCAGTAAACAAGCACAGTTACAGTTGTGTCCTCTTTCAAAGTCCTATACATTTCTTTGCTTTCATGTAGGCATTTGAATGTTAAGATTTTATTCATATTTATTATCTGAAGAAATACATCAAAGTAGGCATCCTTATGCTGTGCTGATAAAATAAAATTCATTGTGGTAAGATTCAGACTGGCCATTAAAAAAAATCCATCAAATTTTAAAGATTATTCTACATTCAAATGTAAGAACACACATTTTTTTCATAGCAACATGAAGTGACATTTTGAGATACATATATAGAAATATGCATGTGTGTACACATACATTCACACATACTTTCAATATGTTGGTGTCTCTATGTTTCTGCATATACACAAGAGAGTTGCCCTCCTTAAGCATTATATTGTTTAATAAATGACAAACATTTAATAAACCCAAGTGCTATGTTTAGTATTTTCAGAAAAAATACATTATTTTCTAATTTTTACTTACTATTTTTTTTAGGAATCAAGAGTTCAACATATCACAAGAGAAAGTAATAACTGGGCACATGGCAAATACCTATTGTGATAACAGTTCAGGAGTCTGAGGAGAATGAATTGTTGTATCTCAGTGTTATAAAAGGAAAGAGTCAAGGCATTGTTTATTTCACCAAAAGATTATTTTCTTTCTAGTGTCTCTGAAAGCATATTTTTTACTTGAATCTTAAATGGATTTTAATACCAAAGTCACATGCATTTTCAGTAGTTCATCTATTTGATAATGTGATGGTCATCTGTGTGGAAGGCTTACTAAATACCATTTACTGTAATGGAATTTTTATATATCACTAGTGGCTTGATAGAATACTAGATGTTTCTGTTCTCTTCATTTTGCATTATAAAATGTGTAGAGATACATGATAGTTCCAACTCTGAAATTCAACTGACAAATGGTTGAATTATTTTAAAGCAATTATATGTCTCATACAGTGAAAATAAGAAACTGTACATTGAAGTATTTTTTAAATTGTGTGACAAACTAGTCATAGTGACTAGACTCAGGCAAAGAACCATGAGAGCATCCCTGGGGGTGGTAATACCACTGTGTATAAACATTGGGATTTTTTTTTTTTTGCTAGTTGTATAAAATAATAGAGAGATACCTTAGCTTTTCCTCTAGGGAGTAGGCTGTTCCAGAACATTTAGTGTGACCCAGACAACCTAGCTGTACCTATTCTCATAGTCTGCAGGAGACTCTCCTTGTGACAGTTGGAACAGCCACAGACACATTGCTTTACATTTATGGTTCTTAAATATCTCCTCAAAAATGGTAACATGGGCTCCCTGAAGCAGAAAGAGGGATCTTAATTTTGCAGGTGTCAATGAAGCTTGGTTTATTCTATTTTCCTAAGTGTCTATATTTAGAAAATTTGAAGCTTGAGGCAAACCTATGAGAAGACTCCAAACAGCTCAAAGAACCAGGGCTTGTCTTAAGGATGAGCAAATGAGGTGGTTATGTAACTAATCAATAGCATATTCTTTGCTTTACTTCTGTGCCCATACTGTAAAAGTGCCATCCCTGTATTCCTTCAGTGGTGCCACAGTCAGTCTTTGAGTAGAAGCTGACTCATTTTCTAGTTGCCACTATTTTCAAATAAAATATTAAAATGGGTCTCACTTTACCTCCTAACACATGAAAAGTAAACTAAAACTGAAGACAACAGACAATGAATAAAAAATGACCAGGACCATCTCTTCATGGATCCTATAAGCAAGAAACATGTGATCTGTACCTCATCCCTACTCAATGCATTTAATCTAATCTACTTATTTCTTAGTAAATAAAGACACACGTGAATTGAGCAAAATGTCAAGCAGGATACTCAGAGATGAAAGTAGTCATGTTTGACTAAAATAGTTGTTGAAAGGGTTAAAAAGATGTGTACTTGCTACACAAGTATGCCGACGTGTTTGAATTCTAACACTTATGTAAAAAGCTAGGCATGGCTGTGCATGTAACCCAAAGTGTGAAAGGCAGAGACAAAAGAATCACTAGACTGCTAGGCTAGCTCCAGCTACAGGGGAAGATCATGTCTCAAAGCAATAAAACCTGAAAGAGACTGGTGATATAACCTGTAACCCAACACTCAGAAGGCAGAAGCAGGCAGATCTTTGTGAGTTCATGATCAGCCTGGTCTACATCGTGAGCATCAGGACAGTTAGAGCTATGTAGAGAAACCCTGCCTCAATTAAATAAATTGATTAATTAAACTGAAATGGAGAGTGGCAAAGTAGGGCATACAACATCCTCTAGATTATACATGTATTCACTTACCCCCACCAAACACATATTCTACATACACATACATGCATACACACTTACACACATACACATGTACACAAAGATTTTGAACAGGTTAAATAAATCTCTTCCTCCACCACTCTCAGTCACATGCATGGCTCACATAATGGCTCACCAAGATAAAAGATAAGGAAGAAATTGTTCTTAACAACTTACAGCTTAGCATGTTTTTCTGTTTTGCAAGAGATGCATCTCTGGATAGTTGATTGGTTAACTCCATAGATTCCAAGCCAAGTAAAAGTTCCTCCTACTGTAATTGTCCAAAAAGTGTGCCGTCTGAGGGGATCTACATCAAAGCTGTGACACAGAAAGGAAGGAGTGACGGACATGTTGGCGCCTAGATGTTATTTTTTTTATAAAGTCATATAACTAAATTGTATAAAGGCCAATAAAATAGCATTGGACATACTCAACTACATGTAGCCGGGATCCATTTCTCACTTGTTCTAGTACATTGTGGAACCCACCAGCATGCCTTGATCCTTGAATGAGAACTGTTAAGAAGCCCACAATCATCACAACCATCTGAAATGCATCTGTCCACACCACTGCTTTTAAACCGCCCTGAAATGAGGAGAAGGGTATAGTTATTGGAAAAAGGTCTGTAACTTCTTCATCTCCAGACAGTCTCCATTACTGAATCACATAAAACTTATCCTGAATATTACTGAACATCTATCTTTTAAATGATGAGATAGGAATTAACATGTGACAAAATGGTAAGTGGAGGAGTCAGACACCCTCTGTAATTTCATGAGTTTATTATAGGTTTAATGGGAGAATTGGAATTTAAATAATACAAAAGTCTGGTAAGAACAATGAAAGACTGGTTACTTTTGAGAAGTACAGCAATGTCATGATCTGTTTTGAGGAAAAGACAATTGATGTAAAATCTGAGGAATAGATAAAAATTTATGGAGTTTAGTTGGCAAATTGAAACTCTGTCTGGAGTGTATTAAGGAAAAAGAAATGTTTCTGAGGAAATGAGAAAAGTCTGGGAACTTCAGATGGAAGTTGTGAATATACCAAAAGACAAGTTGATGAACTTTTAGAAAGTCAGAACAGATAAATTTAGATAAGACCACTTAAATGATTCCCTAAAAACAAAGAGAATCATATGCTGATGTCATGATGTCAGCTACTGTAAATGGCAAAGCTGCAGTAAAACAGAAAGTTCAAAGTTTATTCTCATTTCCCATGGCCAAGATGATCAATTATTTGAAGCAGGGCAGAGATGGAAGGAACTCCATGACTTTGAAAGATATTCAAGAGATAAGATTCTCATACTGCGTGAGGAGTATGTGAGGAGACAGTGAATGAATTGAGCAAGCACACAGGTCCAGCTGGAAAATTTCAGAATTTTTATGTAACTAGGAATAGCATTATTTTAGAGAGAGAGGAGAGAGAGGGAGGAAGGGAAGGATGGAGGAAGGGAGGGAGAGAGGGAGGGAGGGAGGGAGGGAGGGAGGAGGGACACAGAGAGACAGAAAAGAACAATTAAAAAGAAATACATATCAGTTTCTACATATATGTAGAGGAAGGTATTTTAAGAGCAACATGGTAATTACACAGCCAGACAAATACACCAGAGTTTCAGAAAGATTAATCTCATAGTTAAGGTTAGTATAGTTATTGGGCAAATGGCTAAAGCAGCGAGTAATTATACCAAATCTGCCACCCCTTTAGTGGAGGAAGCAGGAGCAAACAATGCCAGTTTTCCTCTCCAAGGATCATGAATCAACTGAGGCTAGAGTTGGGTCCTTTTATTCCTGATTTTCCAAAGTATCAATGGTTTTAATGTATAATTACTGCTGAAACATATGCACATATAGAAAGGAGGATAATGAAAGTTTGCTGTAGCATTCCATGACCTAAGTCCCCTGAGACCATAGTGAGCATGCATGACAAAGGCAATTGGGAAAAGATTAAATGAAGTGGCATATAAAAAAGTGTTTCGCAAGTGACTAAGTGCCAGCAAAGTGAAAGGAGATAATATTTTAAACACATAAAAGTAGAATTATCATCTCGTTACTCCTCCAGAGTGTCAATAACTTCTATAAAAGTTGACACACTTATCTTTAGCATGAGAGGAAAGATAATGTTGGAGTAAACCATCACTTATTTGGGAATTAAAATGAAACATAGCTTTTAAAAAACATTTAGATTCCTGCTAAAAGCATTGTATTTTCACATAATTTTTCAAATCATAATTCAAATCTTCCTCCCCCTGTACACGTACATGTCACCTATATAGATCTGACTTGATTTTCGTGAAAGTTGTTAAATACACCAGGTATGTCGGCACTGGCCTTTAATCCCAGAATTTGAGAGGCAGAGGCAGGCAGACCTCTTTGAGTTTGAGACCAGCCTGATCTATAGAATGAGTGTCAGGATTGCCAGAGCAATAATGAAACACCACTATCTCAAAAAATCAAAAAACAAATATTTTAAATCTTTCTGATTCAAACCTCAGTTTTTCAGTACTATGAAGATCAAATGTCAAATACTTCGTATTCAGAGTATTTGTCATTAGTTGTACAAGATCGTCATATTCATGGTCATTCAAGAATACAGACAAATGCCCTTATAAAGTCAAATATAGTCACTATGAGGTGACTATATCTGATTGTAACAACTATGAAGTCTTATCTGAATCTTTAGTGTCTTTCTCTCCCTTTCTCTCACCCTTCCCTCTCTACCCCATTTCACTATATTTAAGTAGTGTCTGTTATATGAGATCTGATATTCACCCCACTAAATTGCAAATTACCTGAATAGTAGGAGTAACTTTTAAAAATCTCATTTACTGATTATTAAAATATATAATCATTATTAAAATAAAATAGATTAATAGCAATAATATATTATTAAATAAAATCTACTGATTAATTCCCAAGTGCTACATCCACAAAATTCAAGAGTGAGAGAGTAAATATGAAAGCCACTGTTTATTGCAGGCTTTTTTGGAGCACAAACCAGCTACCAAATAAAGACACAGAATTATTAATTATGAATGATTAGCCTTACCTTAGGCTTTTCCCATTAACTCCTATAACTTAATTTATCCTGTTTCTCTTCATCTACATTTTGCCTTTGGGCTTATTGTCTTTCTTTTATTCTGTGTGCCTTCCTCCATGTTTGGCTGGCTGGCTCTGAATGTCTACTTCTTTTTCTCAATCATTCTCTCTTCTATCAGGCCTTTACTTATTCTTTCTGCCCAATTGACCCACATATCCGTATACTGTTTAGTCATTGGCTATTCAGATTTTTATTTAACCAATCAGGTGCCTTAGACATGCAAAGCAACACATTTTACACTATTAAACCAATGCAGCATAAACAAACGTTAACACACCTTTATATAATTAAAGTAATATTCTGAAACATTTATATACTTAAAGTAATATTCTGGAACATAAATAAATCTAAAATATCTTTACAAAAAGTAAACAACATTTCAATTTGTCTTTTTAAAATGAAAGGTTTTAATTTTAACATACTAAGATTATATATAATTAGAATAATTATCAAATAAGAGATATATTCATAATATCCAGTCATTCTGCATTTGGAAAGTTCAGAGAAAATATTTCATTATTTATTCTATCTTGGTAAATTCAAAATTCTGTACCCAATTTACCTTCTATTATAACTAAGGAAAACTGCAACTATAATTATTTAGCCTTCATCAATGACCTAGAAGAATATAGTATTACCTTATTAAACAAAAAGTGCAAAGCAAGAAACTTCCAAAACTATAGAAATGACAAAAACATCCAGCTACTTGGACAGTCACCCAGGATCCAACTACAACATTGGGCATAAGATCTAGCAGACTTTTCTAATGAAGAAAAAGTTTTGAAGGACTGTCCCAATTTTTTGGGCAATGTTTTACAGTCTGATCTTTTTGTTTTATTTGCAAAGTTTATATAGCATACTGTTTGCTGTTTAGGCAAGGGCAGCTCCTTGCCCAAATGGCTGGCTTTGTCACAATTAAAGCAAACTTATGTAGGGGTATTATGTTGTTCCATTGTAAATAATTGTCCAACCCACTGGTTTAATAAAAAGCGCTGATTGGCCAAAGGCAGACAGGAAGTGTGGGTGGGGCTACCAGACTAAAAAGACTCTAAAAACAGGCAAAATGCAGCAGAATGCCAGAGAGAAGCCAAAAAAACAAACAAAACAAACAAACAAACAAAAAAAACAACAACAACAACAAAAAAAACAACATGGCTGAACAGGTTAAGAGTCATGGGTTAGATCAAGGGTAAAGAGTTAGCAAGTTGTATGCCTGAGCCTTAGGCCAATCAGCCTAAAAGTATAGTAAGCATCTGTGTGTCTCTGAGGGTCTGTGGGTCTGTGGGTCTGTGGGTCTGTGGGCCAAAACCTACAGGCTAGGCCTGAAAGTCCGGGCTAAAAACCTTCTACTACAAAGACATAAAAATATTTTGTATTGTATGCTATCATGATATATGTCACTAAGGATATGTAATATGAACACAATGTCAAATACATAAATGGCCAGCTATACTATGCCAACTGGTTTATTCCTCTTTGAGTGGCAGACAGTCAATGTACCGACCTGGTATTAACTAGTAGAGTATAACCAGAAAATTATATAATAACTCAGAAGAATAAAACATTTCAATTGTATGAAATGGGTACAAAGTAAGTACACATTAACTTTTATTGATCTAAATTTATTGTCAGAATTCTATAAACATTCTATCAATGCCATATAGATTGCTTGAAACCTGATAATTAATACATTCAAAATATTAAGTTATCTTGTATAAGCAAGAGATAAATAGCCACAGATTCCTCAGATTTAAGAAATGTCAACTGTCCTTGATCATTCGGAATGTATTTTGTCATTTTTCTTAGAATATTCAGAGAAATATAAATGTTATGACTTTTTTGGAGGTTACAAAGGGTCACATCCTCTGATCAAGGAAAAATTTCTTTCACTATTTTTTCATTTTCTTTAGATATAATTTTGATGTCAATTGTTATGTTCTACTCAATAAAGCTTTATTATTTTAAGATTTTAATTGGGTTATTTTATAATCCTAAGTTGTATTCCTTCTTTATATAGGTTTCTACACTTTTTACATCGCATGAATCAAAGTGAGTTACAAACTCAAATCACTTCAGATCCCAGCCATGACCCAAACCTACTGAAATAGTTGCACACTTAACTGCTACCACAGGGGCCCCAAAACAATATTGCTTTACTCTTCTGCATGAGCTCAGATCCCAAATGTTCTTTATAATGGGCACTACAAAGACGTAAAGAAAATAATAGTGCCTTCCTCAAGAAATTATATCATATAAGGCAAAATTATGTTATATAAGGCAATATGCTTTCATTTAGTTTTGGAATATCTAGATCCTCCATAATTAGATGCCCTCTTTTTGGAGATTTACCCTTATCCCATATTAGGAAGTAGTTAATCACATTTTTCTCATGGCCCTGTACATACCAAACTACAGTAGAATGTGCAAACGATTCCTGTTGCAAACACGGAGCCCCAGAGATTAAACCCAGTCACTACAAAAGAAGAAAAAATATTAAAGCAAACTTCTCTATGAAAAGTAAAACAATAAATCTGACCTCTGAATCTGTAGCTTTGACTTTGTCCAGCTTTGTTGTTGCCTCTTAACTATGTCTACCGAGCAATCTGAAGCCACCTTCAATAATTTTGAAGTTTTTATTTCTCTCATTTAATTGTAAAGTGACATGTAAATATCATATGGAACAACAGCGTGAATTTCCACTAACTACTAGCGTATCTCTCCCATAGAGTATCAAATATATATTTTTTCAAAGCTGAGAATACAAAAATCTTGAGGTAAAATATGCCAATAACTCACCTTGATTGAGAGCCAGGGCAGGGGCATACACCACAACTCCTGTGTAGAGAATCTGGTGTAAACACACGAACAGAGAGAATGTGGCATGAGAAAGAAGCCTGCCTACAAAGCTCTTTATTGTCCTTAGCCTGGAGAACTCATTTCCTTCAGCTGTTCACCAAACGTTTTATTCTTATACACTCCTATTTTAAAGTGGCTTATTCTCAATTTGTAAGGGGAATTCACTTACAAGGTGAAAGAAAGATTCCTTCTACTTTTAATTTGCTATATACACATGGTATTTGTGTGTGGGTTTTTGAGACAAGGTCTCACTTGTAGCCCTGATTAACATTACTATATAAACCAGTGTGTCAATAAACTCAGGGATTCACCTGCATCTGCCTCACAATACTGAGATGAAAAACCTGAGTGACCATGCCCAGTTTACAATTTGCTTCTAGTTGTTAGTCTAGAAATAAAGAATCTATGTTGGGTGGATTCATCTCAAGACAATTACACATCTTAAAAGTGCTATCTTTAGAAGAAGATAGTAATTCTTAGTATCAAAGCTGTTCTTTAATTGAGAGCACTTCTCTGCCCCCCACCCCAAAATAAACAGAACTGAAGCTATTTCTTGTCACCCTCGGTTTCCAATCCTGCCACAGTCCTCACCGTTTGCACAATATAGATGACTGTTGCTGCATAGCGAACTGTTTTGTTGAATCGTAACTGTAAATACTAGAAAACAGAAAAAGACATGCAGTCAGTAAGCTTTAGACAAGAGATGTGTCTTAGGTTTCTATTTCTGTGAAGAGATCCCATGATCATTGCAACTCTTGTAAAAGGAACTGTTTAATTGGGCTTGGTTACAGTTTTAGAGCTTTAGTCCATTATCATCATAGTGAGGAGCATGGTAGCACATGGTTCAGAAGAGGTAACAGAGAGAGGTCTCCATCCTGGCCCTCAGGCAGCAGGAAGAGTGAGCCACTGAGCCTGGCTTTGGTTTTTGAAACCTCAAATTCCAACCACAGTGGCACACTTCCTCCTAAATCATGCCTTTTAATTCTTCTCAATTAGTGCCAGTCTCTGACAGCCTGACATTTAAATATATAAGCCTATGGAGGCCATTCTTATTCAAATGCTGAAAGCTGCTATTATTCCTTTTTATCATTTACTATTTTTCTTGGTATCCTTTTAAATATAGGATTTGACTATTTTATGAAAAAAGCATGAATTGCTAGAAGTCAAACATATATTAAACTGTAGTTCTTTTCACAATAGTCATGGAAGATAAGTAAGATGCTTGTATTTAATTCTACATCATATCAAATTTCTTCCAGGGTTCTTCCTGGTTAATTACCAATAGAAATTTATTGTTACCCCTTCTGCCACAATTTAGTTTAAATCCTTGTTACTTCATTTTTTGGAAAAATTCTGTAGCCTTCTGATTGATTACTGTAATACTAAGACTTAGTGTGTTTTATTAGCTCATACCCATCACATTATTTTTTTTTTATTTTGTTAAAAGACAATTTTGATCAAACTACTCTCAAAATCTCCAGTGATTCTCGACTGATGCCAAAACAATGTGTGCCTATCTAGCTTGCTCTTGACTGTTACCTGGCCACACTTGTCTATCTGAAATTGTAACTGTAACTTTTCATAATTTATTCTCCAGATTAAATATCTATTTATTGCTAAATTGGTACTTATTATTTTTATTCTTTTAATATTTCAGTTAAAATAGAATTACATCACTTTTCCCTTCCCTTTTCTCTCTCTAG
This sequence comes from Phyllotis vaccarum, assembly GCA_033318265.1. NCBI lineage: Eukaryota > Metazoa > Chordata > Mammalia > Rodentia > Cricetidae > Phyllotis > Phyllotis vaccarum. The sequence goes on along the minus strand of JARWLC010000001.1, from coordinate 139,319,163 downwards.
ACTCTCCCAGCTACTTTCCTTCAAGTTCCTTCTATGCCCCCATCAAGTTGATAGCCTCTTTTTCTTTCATTATTATTGCTATGTACACATGTGTATGTGTATGCATATGTATCTGTATGCAGAAATATCTATAAATAATCTGCTAGGTCCTTTTTTATCATGTGTGCATACATGTTTTCAAAGCTGGTCATTCTGGATCTGACATTCAAAACAGAGACAGTCTGACCCAACTGCAGCCCCACTAGAATTACCATCATGACAGAGGAACACCTAGCCCAGTCTTGACTCTGGGACAAGGAAATCAGACTTGCCTGAGAACTTCTTGCCCTTTTGAGGAAGAGGATGGGTGGATGGGGAGAGGACAGACAGGCGGACAGGCGGACAGGGAGGAAGGGGGAACAGGGATATACATATGTAAAAGTACTTTTTTGTAAAAAATAATAAAATTTTAAAAAAGGCTATTAGTAAAGGCAACAAGTGCCATTCACATGATGGTGGAAATCAACTCCTCTTTAGGTTTTTTTTTTTTCTCCCTACTTTTCAATGTTAATTTAAAAGGAAAAAATTCTCCTTAAATTTAATTTCATGCTTGTTCCCAACATGTTTAGTTATCTCTGAGAAAGAATGATCCAACTGCCATCCCTATTTTTATGCATATTCTCTATCCTGAGCTGTTCTCAGATATACTGAATATTTTTAAGGCCATCAGTCTGTCTGATTATGTATGGGTAAGGATGACTTAAAACAGCATAAATTTATAACCTTTTATTTCTGAAGAACAAAAATCCAATGAATTTTCCCAGGCACAGTCACTGTTGCAGTGGCACATTCCCACAGAAATGCCAAACCAAATCCACTTGGAGCTTTTCTGAACTCTTGGTGTCTGGACAGCCCTTTACTTTGGGCTCATCACTCTAGAGTCTTGTATCTCTCTCTATGGTATAAGACTTTTTTAATGCATGATATAACATAATTCTACATCTTATTATATTTGTTCTCCATTTTGATGTGTTTTTCATTTACCTATTGCTTGTCTTTTCTGGATATATTAGCTTTTAGCTACAATAGAAAGCAGAAAATGAGTCTGACAGGAAAAATAGCATATTTCATGCCTGTTTTAAAAGTCCCAGAGGCAAAATTTCATATCATTATGTTATTTCTGTACCCAACCATAGTACTTCCTAACTCAAGACACAGTAAATCTGCTTTTCATTGTTTCTCAAGCCAAGACAGTAATAATATGAAACTAATCTTGCCTCCTCTTCAACAGTCATAGCCCACATCCAATTTATGAAAGGAGCCTGATACTGATACCACACTTTCAGATACAGACACTTGCCATATATCTTTTGATACTGCTTTTTAAATTATCTTTTCTCTACATTTTGATGATGAATTCCTAGTTAGCCCAATTACTTAAGAGGTCAACACCCTAAAACCATTCTCAACATTCAGCTAGACTATATCCCTAAAATATAAACCATATAAAATATGTCACTCTTTATTCAGGCAATATAATGACCTATCTACAAAGATTAAAAGCTAATTCCTCCATAGATTGAACTAAAATTCTTATAATGTTTGGCTAGACTTTATCAGATATTAAATATTCATTTTTATAAAATAGTTTATAATAATATTTTGCTGAAATTATATTCTTTAATATTTAAACATACCACTCATTAAAATATTATCAGAATAATACCACAGACTCTAATTCACAGAAAAACTAAAAATTTATTTGCCAAAATGTAATATATAAATGCCTAGAGATCATTGTGCAAGATACTATAATCTATGTGTTTTGTTACGAAACTTTAGATTGAAAAAAGTAGGAAATTTGAAACTCATTCAATATAAGAAGCTAGAAATAATAAGAGAATATGGAATATATATATTAAACCACTTAATAGTAAATAATAGGCTAGACTTGTCTGCACAGAAAAAGAAAAAAGTTGTTACAATATGGTTTCTTGGCCCTAGGCAGCCAGAGGTCCAGACCCATAGACCTGCCAGACCGCTTAGCAGCCTACCCTGCTCAGGCCCTCAGGGAATGACTCTCTGTATGCTGTGAATATCAATCTTCAAATAAAGGAGCTGTTTTGGCCCATGACAGGTACCATAGAAAAAGTAGGTGGGGAAGTAGAATAAGTGGGAAAGAAAGGGCGGAGTCACAGACAGATTGAGCCAGTTGCCAAAAAAGAAACATGTAAGGAACACAGGTGAGCTATGGGCCACTCAGCAGACAGATTAATGGAAATGGGTTGAGTTAAGATGTAAGAGCAAGCTAGCAATATGCCAGAGCCATAGGCCAAGCAGCATGAACTTAATATAAGCATCTGAATCATTTTTTGAGGGCCTGAGCAGCAGTGGGTGGCTAAGTGGTCTCGGGCGGTAGGTCTGTGGGTCTGAACCTCTGGCTTCCCAGGACCAAAAAACCTTAATATAACAAAAAGTTCAACTAGAATGAAGATAGATGAGGAGTCTAACTACAAACCACCAAATTAGAGATAATAAAAATGTATTCCATTCAAATTAAGCAAAACTTAATTTATATCACAGGGGCAAAAATAAGTTCATGCTTTGACATGGATGGAATAGTAATAAAGTTCACAGATACATAGTTTCATCTTGAAATCCCACTGTGTATCAAAGCACCAAACTCATTGGCTAATATATGTACTATATTGGTTAGTTCTGCCAACTTGAAACAAATTAGAACCAAGGGAAGCAGAAATTTTGTGTAATTGGCTCCATCAAGTCTATGGAGCACTTTCTTAGTGATTGCTGAGGGACTAACTAGAACACTAGAGGTAGTGCCATCCTTGGGAAGGTGGTGCTGAGCTGACTAGGAGAGCAGGCTCAGAAAGCCTTATAACTAGTGTGTCTCCATGGTCTCTGCCTCAGTTCCTGCCTCAGGTTCCTGCCTTGAGTTCCTGCTTGAGCTTCCTTCTGTGTTGAATTTTGATCTGTAAGATGAAATATACACTTTCCATCACATATTACTTTTGGACAGTGCTTTATCACAGCAACTGAAGCAAACTAGAATTCCTATCCCCAAAGTGATGGGTTCAAAAGTCAAGACTGACCGTTCCTTATCACTCTAAGGATAATGGCTATTCTTCCATTCTTTCTCTAGGCTTCCAAGTAGCTTTAGTCAACTGCAAGATCAATGGCTTGAGGTTAGGATGGCACAGCCTACATATAACTGGAGGTAGGAAGTCAACGAGCTTGTACCTTTTCTTTCTGTGTTTATTCCTGTTGCAGAGATAGACCAGCTACGTCAGTATCCTGGCTTGCATAGCAGTATCATGGCAGTATTCCCAGGAGGCAAGACATAGAAGATGTAAATTTCATAAGGTCTAGAATCCAAATTCACTAATTGTCTGAAATTTTTTATTCATCACTGAAGGGATTCTGGTCAGCTTGGCCATGCTGGGCTGACAGACATTTCCCCTTTTCCCAGTTCTCTCTGCCTTCATACAAACTTTTAGATTACATTTCTGAATCTAGACTCCAAGGTTTAGCCACTTAGACTCCTTATTTAGCCACTTCCTCCTCTTGAGTCTGACTTTGGCCATCCAGGTCCAGTTATTTGCAGTAGGACTATGCTTTTGCACAGTCTAAACATTTTCATTGTAAAAATTGGTTTAATAAAACACTAATTGGCTAGAATCTAGGCAGACAGGAAGTATAGGTAAGGCAACCAGACAAGGAGAATGCTGGGAACAAAAAAAAAAAAGCAAAGCATGCACCAACAAGATGCAGAAGAAAATGGAAATGGTACACCAAGAAAAAGGTACCAAGCCACATGGCTAAATATGGATAAGAATTATGGGCTAGATTAAGTGATTAAGAACAAGTAACAAGCCATAGGCTGAATAGTTTATAATTAACAAAAGGCCATTTTGTGATTATTTGGGAATAAATGGCTACAGGACCATCTGCGTGGGACAGAGAAATATTTGACTACAGCTATCAAATTATTGAAGCCCACCAATCAAAGACCCCTTTTGGCTTACCTAATTACAGTTAAAATGAAGTACCTCATCCCAACATGAGGTTTCCTCTTGTACGTTTATAAACTGCCATTTTCATATGTGCCTGTCTCTCCTCTATCCAGAGACAATCCTTTGTCCTCTAGGACAAATGCCCCTCCCCCTTTCCCTAGTTTCCTACTCCATTCTTGTTCTTCTATATCCTGTGTCTATCTCTTATTCCCTTTCCTCTGTCCCTCTGAGGCAAATAAATCTCCTCTGTGCTGAGGACTTGGTCTTAGGTGTCTGGAGCCAGCACTTCTTCCAATTACAGCAAATGACAAAGCAAGATGATACTCAAGGAGTAGAAAAAATAGTTCACTTATTTTAGTCTTGCATGCCTGAAAATATCCTGAAAGGCACATATTTTACTCTATAATGGGATATAAACAAAGAAATCCCAAATACCATAGTGTTGTAAATAGAAGATAATGAAAAATTAGATGTGCTAACATAGCATTCTAGGCCAGAGCTGTACAAATAATTCTATGTAATATATCATCCAGTGTAGAAATCTTTCAAGACAGAATTAGTATTAACAATGCAAAGTACTCAAAAGATTTCTCCTATCATCTGTTAGCTTGTGGCAGAACTGGCATCAAAACCAAGCAGGCTTACATTAGAGCTCGTGCTGCTCAACTCTAAACCATAGTTTCAATTCTTCTACTGCATGGGCCAATCCCCAAATAGCCTCACAGGTACTCTACATAATCTTCATGTTTTAAAGCATCCTAGGCTAACAATAGTTTTTAAAAACAGGTTTGTATCTAAATTTAAATTTGAAAGGAGTCTCAAATCTCTTAGGTTGTATGTTTGAAGTTGTTTAATGGCCTCTGAAGCATCTCTTTCACTTTAGCAAAAATTTGTTACAATTTACAAGAACTGGAGAGGGCAGATTACTCCATGTGAGCATATTGTTCAATAATTTTAAAGGAAACAGAGACGTTGGTGAACTCTCTCTTTTTCGAGAGCCACATTGACTCAAATTTGACTTTAGAACAAGTTATTCCAAGGTGAGCACTGTTGATTTTTGAAGCAACAAAGACCAAATGTGTTAATACTTATAGCAGGGCTCAGCCCATAGCTAATTACCATGCCTACAACTCTGTTTTGTAAGTGTTTCATAAAATCTCCTTTGCATAAAAGAAAGTCCCAGGAGGGCAGAACATTAGGTTAATACATATCCTCAGTGCCTGAAGATGTGCACAACATGAATAAATGCTTTATGGGTATTTATATAATGAATGGCTAATTATAGCATATATTTTAAGAGGAAACATGGATATAAGAATTCAGAATGTGAAAAAAAAAATCTAGAACAAAACTAGAAAACCCAGCAGTGTCTTCTTTCATCAAATGTTCACACATGGATGGGAAAAATCCAATCCATATGTGCATTTTCAGAAGTATATTATTATTTAATGGCATATGTCTTGGAGTTAATCATAAATTTAGCTATTATCTCTTGAATTTGTGTCTCAGACTATCCATGTTAAATTGCCCAACTGTAGATAATTTCTCAGCATCAGGATATTTAGTGTGGAAGATTTAGGATGACAGGCTCTATGTTTGTCTTAAGACCTTCTTTAGTGTATTCATTTGCCTGAATGGCTTTGGAAGGTTAAAGAAACACTTTATAATAATCTATCTCTCTGATTTTTTAAAAAACACATTTTTATAAGTCTCTTGATATAACTTAGAGTTGTCATTGACAGTGAAATTCTATGTTGTTTTTCTCACAAAAACTGCTTTACTACCTCAAAATACTGAGCATGAAAATTCAATTTCAACATAGTTTTATTGAGCATTGTTTCTAAGGCAAATTTCCATGGTCTTATGTCATATTCATTAAAATTATTTACATATTTTTGTTATTGGGAATTCCTTCCTATTAAAATATTTCTCACTTTTACAAAATATTTCTATTGCTTCTTAAAACTGGAGTTTAGTAATCATTAAAATTAGAGATCAATATTTGATAGACCAGCCATAAAAGTATCATACAAAAATTAGGTTCTCAATAGATTTTTATTTAGTATTAAAATATTCCTTACTTACCTAACCTAGATCCCAATTTTCTCAGTTGAAAAATTATAATACTAATAACATTGTCCTGTTTGATTTTCAGAATGATCATACTAATGGTAATAAAGATAAAATTTCTTTATTATCTTTCACAAACTATAGATATTATAACAATAAATATTTTTCACTTTTCCAAAATATATTTTATACACTGGTCCGTATTAAATCCTGGGAACAACCAATGGGAGTAACATTACTAGTTTCCTTCTACGGAGTGACAAAACATAGCACCCCACACATAATACATATTGTCTTTTTAACAATGTAAGATTGCCTTGAAATGAGTATCCATTACTGATCTCAGGATGATACGCAATCATGCCACAACAAATCAAGGAAAGAAAACCCTTCCAGTGGAAAGCAAGTAGCATCTCCCAAGGGACTGGACGGGGAGGAAATGGTCTCTTACCTCATAGGTGCTTGTGATGCCAGATCTGTAGAACACTGGAAGAAAGAGTTCAGATGTGAGGAGGACCACAAATGCATATGAAATGATGAAGAGGAGGAAGGATGCCCCAAAGCGGTAGACTTCAGCAGGAGTCCCCAGAACGGTGACAGCTGACATGAAGCTGGCTGTCAGGGACAAGGCTACAGGGCCAAAGCTCATTTGCCTCCCTCCGACCAGGAATTCCCGAGATGTTGCTTTTTTTCTCTCCTTTATGGCAAAGAACACTCCAATCCCAGAGGAAACGACAAAAAGTCCGGCAAACACAACATAATCCCAAACTTCAAAGCTCTTCACCTCCATGCTTGGAAGCCCAACACAAAGAGTTCCTTTCCAGCAGGGCTCGCTCTGGGTGACACTTCCAACAGCAGAGGCTCTTTTGAGAAAGAAGAACGTGATTCTCTGGAGGGCTCAGTGATACATGTGTAAATTTCCAGATACCAAATTACTCTCGAAGTTCTCAAAAGTTGACTGTGAAAAATATTTGGTGGCAGCACTGGTAGCAAGGGGGAAAAGTGAGAGCTGAAAGTTGGACTCTGATCTCAAGTTGTCTGTTCCTCTCCTGAAGCATATGCCAGAGGACTTCAGGTGTGATCTGAAGTTAATGCCGGGGGAAAGGGAGTAGGTTTGCTAGCTAGCATTCTTTTTTATCTCCTAGATATTTTTAAATAAAAGTTAAATATTATCATAAAACACGGAAGTGATAAAATTTGACTATCTCAGCATTTTTTCATTCCTGAAATGGAATCTGAAAATGCAAACACAACTGTCAGTGGCATCTGCCTCCTGACCAAGGGAGCGTGGCGCATTCATACCTCTAATTGCCTAGGTGGTGGGGTGGAGGGTAAAGAGCAAAGAACTAGTAATCTAGACCTTTGCTCACGTCGTGGCTCCATCACGGCTGAGTTACTGGTAACAAGGCATTTCATTTCCCCGAGCTTCCCCTGAAACATTGGGATAAGACAACCTGAGACTTTGAATCTCAAACTTCCTGGCCCTCTCATTCTAAAATCTGTTCATTTACAATGGAAAACTTCTAAATACCATCCCATAATTGTATTTGGATAAATTAGATAAAATAATTTCTCAATTGACTCTTAGACTCAGAAAATTAATTTATGTCATTGATAAATTGTAGCCACTTTATTTTCCCTGCATTTCCACTTGTTTACTATACTTGTATCCAAAGGTTAAGTAGAGTAAGGACCAGATCAAACAAGAGAATAGGAAGATATAGCAGAAGATTCCCGCTTCTGCTCTGTGTAGATGCTTGGGCAACTGGAAGCATCTCTAATAAGGCATTTGTGAACTATTCTCTCTGCCCACGTGTCTTTTCTGTCCCTATCCCTACAAAGCAATTCTGGCATACAAGACCTAGTTATGACTCCTCAGCTTTGCAGCCTGTTTGGCCCTCTGGTTCAATTCTTGTAGAACTCCTTACGTTCTCACATCATATCCTGCAATTATTCTAATCTACTTTTCTGCCCACCACAGCCTGACTGTGCCCGGAAGTCTGATGCTACAAATGACTAACTTCTTGAAGATAGAAGGAAAGGGTCTACTTTATGTACCCTTTAGCCATTATAAAAAGTAGTCAAAGACCAAAAGGAGAAATTTTAAATTATCTCTAATGTTCAAAGACAGAATACACTTTTTGTCAAACAGGAGGAACTCTTTTTGATTGGTTGGTTTGGTTTTAAGATGGGATTTCTCTGAGTAGTCCTGTTTGTCCTGAAACTCACTTTGTTGATCAGGAAGGCCTCGTACTCAGAGTCTCTCCCTGTCTCTTCCTCACAAGTGCTGGGATTAAAGACATGTGCCACCGCCACTGGCCAGAAGAAACTCTTAATTTTGCTTTTGGATGACTGAGCAAGTCTTGGATTATCAGTCTCAGCTAGATGGTATTCTTATTTCCTAATTCTTTTTCGGGACTACCTTACATGTGAGAATGTCTGACAGAAGTTACAAGAAACATGAAGTCCTCCTACCCCACATTATCTTCTTTGGGTTCAGTTATTTAATTCTTTCCTACATTTATAGAATTGCTGGGACTGTTGTAAATGTGACACCGTGCCACAGCCATATCTGGAACAACAAAATTATTAAAGGCAGCTGCTTGACAAAGATCCAGAAAAGCTGAGCCACATTATAGTGCCATAAATTTTAATTTTTATCTTCATGTGTTGCATGATTAAGGATTTTTGATATTAATACAACTTGGGGATATTGGGTAGATAGAAAATTTCTCCCAGAAATACTGCTTCTAAACTTCTCCAGGAAAGTTTTGTATATATTACCCTTCCTACTTTTAGAGAGATATCCCTATCTACTTGAAGATCTTCCTTATGCCTTGGAGGTTGTGACACACATAAAGAAACCAGAGACCTCTTTATGAGACTCTGAAATTTTCTTAAAAACATCAGCCCCTACACTTACTCAGGAACAAGATAATCAAAACAAAGTAAATTTAAAGGTCAACACTATTCTGTGGACTAGAGATGTGGACCACAGATCAGATTACAGGCCTGTTCTTACTACACACTTAGGCAACTACATGGCAACAATGATTACAGCACCAATGTTATATTAGCTGCTTATCTCTGCCCTATATAGAGACTTACAAAGAATGGTATAGGTGGGTGATAAAAAAGATGTCTGAACCTTCTTTGCTTAGAAATTTTAGCTCATACAGAGCCACTGTGGTGTCATATGACCAAGAAGCAAAAGAATTACAGGGTGAGACAAACATATTCTACAAAGATATATAATGCAAAACATTGTATTATACCTGAAATTTAATAATAACTGCATCCACTTTGGCCTGTGGATTTTACATGGACAAACTAACCATTAAGAGTTAATTCATTGCTCAGGACATGGTAATTTTACCAGACTGACTTGGAGACTTTCCTCCTGTCCAGTGTCCTTGAAGCCACAAAATCTGCTACTGAGAACAAGTTGACATATGCCTATAGATTCTTAAAATTGGGTTATGAGGTTGATAAGTAAAAATGATTATAAAAGATATCTCTGTTTATCAATGATGATTAAACTTGAAGGAAAATGATTGTAAAAAAAAAAAAAAAAAACCAACTCTGTTCTGTCATGGTTCATAAATCATGACTAAACTTGTGGTCTCAGATACTCAAGAAAAACAGTTAAACACATGTTCAAAAACAAAAATAATATGATCTATGTTTTGGAACAACATGAATATACTCAAGCCTACTGAACTGTGTATAAATAAAGAAGCACTCTGATTACCAGTCAGTCTGGCTGCAAGATTCTCACTCACCGCCATTACTTCTTTCTTTGCCTACATCTTGCCTCCTCTCTCAGCCACCAGTGCCTGCCCCTGGCAACACCGCGTCTTTCCTATCCTACACTTTTAATCATTTCTATCATGAAGTACAGGCATTCTTTTCATGTTTCCTTCAACTTATTCAGCTTTGCAGATATTGTATATTTACAACCTGAAGCTTTATGGCCCAGTAAGCCTTTCAGTACTGCTTTTTTTTTTTCCTGACACTGTGTATTTGATTGTCATCTATGCAAAATTTTAAAATAATTATTTCACAATTTGACATTTTTCTGTCATTACACACACGATGGTGATCTGTGATCAGGAAGCTTTACATAATTACTCATCACTTCTGTGTCACGCACAGAGAGCATGGTAATTGTGCATGCTGTGGCTGAGCCACTGCCATTTCCCTTTGCCTCTCTGTATCAATAAACTACAATGGCTCATAAATGTTCCAGTAAGAGGAAGAGTCACATAGCTCTCATATTAAATCATTACTGCAAGGAAAAACTCTTAGAGAAAATAAAAAGTCCTATGAAGGTAAACATCAGACATAAAAGCAGCCTTCATGCTGAAAGTATAGAAAGCTGTATCAGGATGAACAGACTCAAACTAGCCATAACATTCCCTTAATTTTAAACTTAATGTAGAGGAGTTTGTGCTCTCTTTGCTTCTATGAGGTCTAAGAGTACTAAGGAGCTATAGAAAAAAGTTCACACCTAGCAGAGGTTATTTAATAAGACTTAACAGAAAAGCTCATAATAAAACCACCAACTATCAGTGTAGAAGTTGCAGTAAGATCTATGCAAATCAATGGATGGAGGTGGCTCCACTAAATAACAGATTTTTCAGTGCAGATGAGAACTTACTTTATATTAAGAAACTATCCACAGCATTAGTAACTAGACAATAAATTTTAATGTTTGACATCAAAGGACGAGCTAAATATCTTCTTATGGGCTAGTGTTGCTGACTTTAAGTGGAAAAAATTCCAATTTACCATCCTGAATACCCCTAGCAATCTAAGAATATCCTAAGTGGAATAACAATGCTTTGATAACTACACATTTATTTTATAGCCTGATTCACTGACTAATTTAAGCCAACTTCTAAACAAATGACCCCTTTCAAAATATTACTGTACATTCAAAATGTACCTGGTCACCCAAAATGCTGACAGTGGCAAATACTTTCAGTGCCTCTTCATGTCTACTGACATAACAATCATTCTTCAGCCCATGAACCAAGGAGTAATTTCAGTTTTCAAGTCTTATTATTTAATACATATTTTTGGATTAGCTTTCACATATAGTGATTCCTCTGAGAGATGTGAACATAAGGAATTGAAAACCTGAAAAAAAAATCATCATTCTAAATGCTACTTAGAATATTAATGATTACTGGGTCAAAGTCAAACATCAAAATTAATAAAAGTTTATAAAAAGATTTCAAAATTATTTTGATCATTAATATTTCAATGAAGAAATTAACTGCAGATATGGTATAAATTCTCTAAAACCATCGTTAGAAGTGAAGTAAGGGGATGTGACTCAGTTGTTTAAATCCCATGGTAACACCTGAATGCATAAAATGTTGCTGATGAAGAAGCACACTGTTGGCTGTTTGATTGATTGTTTTTACATGAAATTTATGACCAGTAAATATGCTGTTAACAGCATTGATGCATCAAAAATAATTACAATAGATTTATAACACTCTAACATTAGTTACAAAATTTGTATTAATGCTTAAGAACATTGACTCCAATTTGTAAATTCTACTATGAAAATGTAAAATACTACCAAACACCATTGAAGTAGACTTCAAGAAAAGTCTACTTGGCAAAATTCACTGTTTTCTCATCTTAATTTATTGCCACAGCCACCCCAGCCTTCAGCAAGCATCACTGACTAGTAGCTATTAACATTAAGGCAAGAATGGTGCTTCACACGTAAGAGTTTATAATTTACAGGAGGCCCTGATGATCTGTCAGCATTTTATTAATTGCCCTGGCTAGTTTATTTTAGCTTGACTCAAGATAATGTCATCTGGAGGAGGAAACTTCAATTGAGTAAGATGCCTCCATATGATCAGGGTGTACACAGCAAACTTGTGGGACATTTTCTTGATTAGTGATTGATGAGAGAAGGCCCAGACTAGAACACCCCTGGACTGATGGTCCTGAGTTCTATAAGAAAGAAAACTTAGTAAGTCAAGAGAACAAGTCAATAAGTACTACTCTTTTGTGACCTCAGAATTAGCTTTTGCTTCCAGGTTCCTGCCTGGTTCTAGTTCCTGCGCTGCCTTCCATTGAAGGACTATGATTTAGGATACGTAACCCAAATAAACCCACTTCTCCCCAAGTTACTTGGTCTTGGTGTTTTAAAAACAGTAACCCTAACTATGACTATCAGTGTGGTATTTTTATCCAATTACTTACATTTTAAAAGTTATTATCCAAGTCACAGACCACAGTATCACAGGAACTTAACTTTTATATATACAAAGACACTTCCCAAATTCATTTAATTGCCTTTACTGCTGCAACTTTCTTACAGTAGTTGTTACTATATCCATACTATGTATAAAACATGCCTTTATTTTGACTTTGCTATAGACTTTCCTTGTGGTGGTATCAGCAGAAAATCATAACTGTTTGACTTTCAAAGATCAGACTACTTTGTTTAATATTAACATTACTATGTGTTAATATTCAATCTCCAAGACTGGTAAACACTTTGTAAGAGACAGTGAATTTGTGTTCAAAACATGGCCATTACATCAAACAGGTCCAAGGTTAAGTACTACAAACTTGTAACTAAAAAAATCAAGAAGTACTGATAATTAAAGAATCAAGGGACACTGTTAATTAAATTAAATCCAGAAACACTGTTATCCATGGGGTTCCTCTTAGTCTTAGATTGCAAAGTGGTGGCCCGGGATGTGAATAATGCTTAAAAAAAACTGTATTGCTTTTAATATGTCAATAATTATAAACTATGATATCAATTAATTAGTCTAATATTCTGCTGTTTCTTGATACTGTTACTAATTCTTACCATTGATAAAATTTAATGTCCTCACACTCTCTTCCTGTTCTTTCCTAAAATTAATTCCATGCAAAATTCATCCAGTTCATAAAGCACAGAATCATGTTTTAATAACTTTTCAGGAGAAACAAAAGAACTTGTAAGTTCAGTAGTGTAGTCTTATGTCAAAAAATTCAGGTGGAGAAAGAGGGAAGTATGCCTCTTTAACAAGAAAACCAACTACTTTTCACCATGCTCCATAAGTCTCAAATGTAAATATCTGTGACAATAAATATTTATTTAACACCTTTAAAGGTAGGTTTCACAGGCCACATATTAAGAACAGAAAGAATAGTATTTAGCCTAAAAACAAACTAATGGCAGAAGAATCCTAGTTAACAATGGGATGTTTATAAAGAATATCCAGATCACAGGGTCATTGGGCATCAAGAGCAAGGTCCTTTGATCCTCAACCCTAATATTCTTAGCAACTCCTCAGCTGCTGAAAGGCAAAGGCAGAAGCAGCAGCATAGCCTACTGTGGGTCTGACTTGCTAAATTAAGCATAAAAGAATTATTTTTGCTGTTTAAGCTTATAGACATGAAAATAGAATTTTTGAGTTGAATTCAAGCAGGAAAGGAATCTACTATAGCTGACATTTGCATGTGTTTTACTTTGGTCCTTATGTAACTATAAAAACATATAAATCATTGACTTTATTTTGCAAATGAAGATGTACTTGATTATAAGAGCCCATCTTAACCTTTATGTATAGCAATGGTTGTTCTGTGAAATCATAAACATAAATATTTGGAATGTATATCATTATTTCATTCTCTTAATGGGGTTCTCTATGTAGCAACTTTGTATTTTCTCACTAACCTTTAGTATAAAATTTGCTTTCTCAGATATTAGTATAGATATTTGTGTTTAGTTTTGATTCTTTGGTGATAATTTCTTCTATCCTTTCAGTTTTCTGTTGAAATACGGTTTCTCAGCCCCTAGCAGTCAGAGGTCCAGACCCCAGACCTGCCGCCCCAGACCCCTTACTGCCTGTAGCTGCTTTGGCCTCCCAAATGACTCAGATGCTTATATTAACTTGATGTTGTTTGGCCTATAGCTCAGGCCCATTGCTAGCTAATTCCTCCATCTTAACTCACCCCATTTCCATTAATCTGTCCTGCCACGTGGCCTGTGGCTCACTTGTGCTCCTTACTTGGTTCTTCTTTGGGCATCTGGCTTGATCTCATCTGACTTCGCCCTTTTCCTACCTATGCTCTGATTTCTCCTCCTACTTCTTCTGTAGTGGCTGTCATGGGCAAAAGCAGTTCCTTTATTTAAAGATTGATATTCACAGCATGCAGAAAGACAATTCCCACATCAGTTTCCACTATATGTCTGTTTGTCAATGAAATGACTATGTCAAACCCCCCATTTATGGGACAGCCAACACCTTTGATCTTATACCTTACACATTCTCAGGTCAGCAGTCTCACTAATCAGGACATGAACTTTACTGGTTGATGGGGATTCCTAGACACAGGGAAATGCAGGGAACTTTGAGTCCTAGAAAGATGCTGAGATAGAAGCCTCTCAAATGACTTTCTGACAATATTCTGCAAATAAGTGCCAGGAAGATAAGATGTGCTTCCAAGGACAGAATGTTCTACAGATCTCAGGACCATTGTTTGGTTAGACTGATATTCTGGTCAACATCAAAACCAGTCTTAATTGTGTTTCCTGAGTCTCTCATTCCTGCTTTTTTTTTTAAATTGCCAGCTGTAATATATGTGTGTGTGTGTGTGTGTGTGTGTGTGTGTGTGTGTGTGTGTGTGTGTGTGTGCTGAGGAAGTATGTAAACCTAGTTCTTTTTCCAAAATATGCACAGTTTGATAGGAATATAGAGAAGGGACATTGTAAGCAAAGGCATCATGGATTTTATTACTTATTACACAAACTGTACATTCTGACAATGAAAGTCACACTAGACAGAATTACCCTCAGCAAACAGTTTGTGATGTCACCCTTAAAGGGGACATATCAGGAAATGAAAAGGCAGAATTAAGTGACTTCCTACCACTGCCTCAGGCTATCTCAGGCCAGTAATCTTTCTAATCACGCAAGTTTACGAAATGTTCTCATATTCTATTTGTTTGCATGTGGGAAATATTTGGGAAAGAAGGAGCCCATCCTCCAGCATCCTATAGAAGACCCTCATCCTGTTGTGTGCAGCATTTCACACACACACACAAAAAAAAACCAAGAGCCCTACACTGTTGTTAGTTTGTGCTTTGTTTAGATTAAGCCTATTAGGTAGCATTCTTGATATGTTCATTTCATGTCACTGAATAATGAAAATGCCCCACATTTAATGTCAATATCAATATAGACAGAAAAATACCAAGAGAAGGTAGGCCTGCTTAAATTAGGAGAGCCACAGAAACAACTACCTTTGCTTTTCTTCATGTATTAAATTTAATTTTCCATGTAGTTTGCCTATAAGGATCAGATGACAATGTTTCTTCTGAAAAGAAACAATATGACCCTTAAGAAGTCACTCTGTGTACTGATCAAACATGTTTATATGTCTAACAAGACTCTTATGTGTCAATCAAAAATCTCTTATTATAAGCAACTCATTAAATTTGAAAATCTAGCATGATGCTTTAATGAGAAAAGAAGACTAAAATTCAGCTGATGATCTTATAAAGAAGAATGGAATATTAAGCTTTTGCAAAGATAAGATGTAATAGTCAAGTCATGATTTCTATTTGGTTGAAAGTTGGGAGTTGGGGGTTTGCTTTGCAAAATTTCCAATAATAAGTTATGTTCTGTTCTACAGACTTAAGGAGAGTTTTGGCATTTCAAACCCATTGCCTTCATCTGTAAAACTGGTAGAGCACCATGAAAAGGTAGTTTTAAATGCCAAGTAAAAGAAACTTTTAAAATGGTTAGATTATAAACAGTAAGCGCATAGATAGGACTGTTAAGTGTTAACAGTACAAGATTAACAGAGGACACAGAGTTTATAAACATTTCCCCCCCCCAAAAAAAATTTCATGTCACTTAAACTTCTAATGTTTACTTAGCAATTAATCTATAGCTAACTAAGCCTAACCTATTTTCTTCCAGTTAGAAGCTTGATTTTGGACTTTGGTTTTTGTTAATTATTGTTTTATCTGGTGATAGATGTTACTGCTTATCTGTACCAAAGGGCACAGGATAAAAGCATGAGATATAAATAACTTCCTCTGTGTGTTTAGGATAGATAAAACGCACTCTGTGATTCTATAGAAAAAATTGAGTCATTTACTTGTTAGAGAAGAAATTGAATAAATCTCAAGGATACTTAGGACATGCACCATCATGAATGAAAGTATTCAAGAAGCTAGTTTCCCACTGTGTATTCACAAAGAACTAAACACTCATTGAGGAGCCACATTAAACAATCTTTCTCCCAATGCAAAGTATTCCACAATTATTTAAAAGACTGGTAAATAACCCACTGTCTGGATAACACATTATATTTATTTCTTCAGCTGTTAGTGGCTTCTACCCCTCAGTTATTAGAAACAACAGTACCAACGATATGGATGTGAAATATCTCTAAGACACTTGCAAGTTGTACTTGGATATATGGTCAAAATTAAGATTTCTGAATCACATGGTCACTCAGTTTTTAATCTTGGAGTATCCTTGGGGCTGCTTTGTGTAGCTGTTGGCTAGGGTTCCAATATGTTCTCACCAACACTTGTTATCTGTTTTTCAAATCATCTAATGTCAGGTGATACATCACTGTGGCCTACTTCTCATATGATTAGTGATATTAAACATTTCTTTCTGTGTTCATGGCTATTTCTCTTTCTCAGGAGAAATATCTGCTTCAGCTCATTGCCTGTATTTTAGAGGATTATTGATTTTATTATTATCACAAAGATGAGGGAGTTTTAAAATATAATCTCAATACTAGCCCTTCATTTGGCATATGCTTTACACATTTTCTGACACTTTTGTATTTTGCCTTCTCCTCTTTGTTAATTATATAGTTTGACATATAGAACTTTGTGAGTCTGGTTTTCCATTTCTGTTTTCTTCCTTTGTTAATCTCAACATCCTTTGGCTTTCTCTTATCGTTTTCTTCTAGGATCCTTATCATTTTATATCTTACAACTTATTGTTGTAAGGTTGAATCAACCTTCATACATGGTGTAAAATAAGAATCCCATTTTACTCTTTTGCATTGTGTGTGTGTGTGTGTGTGTGTGTGTGTGTGTGTGTGTGTGTGTGTGTGTGTGTGTGTGTGTCTGAAACCATTCATTAAAGTAACTGCCCTTGTCTTACTGAGTGATCTGGATAGCTGTCTCAATGATATTTGGTACTGAGCTCTCTACACTATTGAACTGGCTTATTTGTGTGTTTGTCTTGGTTGTACACTACTCTAACTACTGTGAGTGTATAATATGCTTCCAAATCACGAAGTGTAAATCCTAATCTTTGTTCTTTTTCAAGACTATTTTGTTTCATCTATAAAATACCAGGAGTTGTTGACATAGTAAAATGCTGACTCTGCAAGCCCTGGGACCTAAGATACATCACAAGAACCCACATAAACAAGGTTTGTATGGTATTGTGTACTTGTGATCACATTCCTGGAGAAGCCAAGGCAGGTGGACCCCTGATCCTTAATGGCCCAGTTTAGCCAAATTGACTATTTGCTTGGTAACTATACTATATAATAAATTACATTGTAAAAATAATAAATTACATTGTAAAACCTTATTTCAGAGGTAAATTTGTTCTAGTGGATTAATTTCAAGATCACCTAAGCAAAACACAGAGATGTAATTGAGACCTTGTTTAAGTTCCACAAATTAACTACCATCTTGACATCTTTTATAAAATGAAAGTAATTAAATAGAGATATCTGCATTCATGCCTTATGACTTTGATTTGGTAACTAAATGAGTAAACACATTTGAAAGGAGAAATTTTATCTGGGTTTTGGATTAGTGAATAAGAACTGAATAAGCTTGTCATCGCTACACAGATACACATGTACTTTGACATGTATGCATGTGTCTTAGAGTTTTTATTAATGTGAAGAGACACAATGACCATAGTAACCCTTATAAAGGAATACATTTAATTGAGGGGGGTCTCCCTTACAGCTTCAAAGGTTCAGTCCATTGTCATCATGACTAGGATCATGGTGGGATGCACGCAGATGTAGTGCTGGAACAGTAGCTGAGAGTGCTTCATCTTTCAGATAACAAGAGATTGACTGAGACACTGGATGGTAACTTGAGGATGGGAAACCTCAAAGCCCTTCCCTACAGTGACACACTTTCTCCAGTAAGGCCATACCCACTCCAATAAAACCATGCCTTCTAATCGTGCCACTCCCTATGAGATTATTGGGACTTATATTGTAATTGGTAATTACATTCGAACTACCACAGCATGTTAAATATTCTGATGGTCCTGTTATTAATGGTGAAGGTTATTAAAGGTGGAAACTAGTCCACTCTAACTATGTTATAATCAGTGTTTGCTTCTGAGAGGCCAATTTAATTTTTCTGGGCCCTTCACAAGAGTATAATTGTTTTGTTTTAAAAAATGATAAATATAATCTTGCTATGTCTTTGTCTCTGGCTTCCTGTATTTCCAGTGCAGTTCTCTTACTGTGTGTTCCTTCCATGATATCCTCTGCTATCTTGCGTTTCACCATTGGAAGCTATTTCTAGATCCATTCAAGTGTTTGCCCACACTTTCAAATATTCTGATCGGTGATCTTGACTCTCTAGATTCAGGTAATCAGATTTTGGATAACCTTGACCCTCAGTACACTTGGCTGTCTGTATATACAAAGTGGTATTGGAGAACAACCATGACACTCATTTACAGTTGCTTCTGGCTGCTTTGATATGCAAAGCTTAAAGTATTTATTCTCACTTCACAAAAATGTTTGCCAATCCACAACCTATATAACAGAAAAGCAAAGCATGTGTTGTTAAAAGTATATTTAGAGAGCTGGTAAAATGGCTTATAAACTATGAGCACTTGTGTAGTCGGAGTTTTACTTTCAAGGTGCCAGTCCAAAATTAATATTTATTAGAATATAAATTAACACTCACAATATTAGTAACAGCTTATGGTGGCACCTGAACAAGGACTGGCGTATCCAAGCGATGGACGAGTGATGGAAGCACGAAGGAAGCACGATGGATTCCGATTCTGTCTGTCCAGCAGCCAGCCGCCAGGAACCAGGAAGAGAGCTCCTCGTGTCCCAGCAGCCACTTATCAATGGGCTTGGCCACACCCCCTCCAGGGTCCCGGAAGTGTCTTCTGACCTTATCAGCTGACACCTTAATCCCGCCACATCTCCCCCTTTTGTCTAAATAAAAAGGTTCTAAACTAAGATTATGTACAATAGGAATTATTATGAGTTAGTAACCGTAAATACCTATTCTTCAACCCCTTCAAGACCTGAGAAGGAAGATATATCACTTGAAAGTCAGAAGTATATGGAAGTAGTGGCTTCCAAAATTTGGGAGAGGACAGCAACACAGCTACCTGGACAATCATCCCTTTTTTTGTGCGCAGTTGGAGCATCTATCATATTGGCAACAGGCCTATGGTATCTGACAGGTCTTCTCACAAGCAGGGAAATTTTGGAGGGACTGTCTTATCCTGTCCAGGCAGGTTTCGTCAGTCTCCATCCATCAACTTGTTCCTCCAGCTTGGACACCATGTGTGTACTGTCAATAATCAAGGTAAGGACAGTTCCTTATTCAACTGGCCATTCTCTGCCAAAAGGACAAACTCCAATGGAGTATCCTCGATGCTCATACCATCTCGGGAAAGGAGCAGTGACACCAGGAGTCGTCGTGCCTCTCATGGCCGAATTTCAAATGTTAAATGCCATATTCTCCGGGTCTATGAAATGGTTGAAGATTTCTGTCTATCTATGATATTCTAACCTGTATCTGAGATGACTGGGATATGGTACCTTAAGTAATGTTGACAGTAGTTTTTATTGCCCTAAGGATTAAACCCTGTACTAAAATTAGAATACCTATATAAGAGGTGTACAATCCCTGAACAATGACTTTTAGTATGACTATCAAACATTAGCCGGGGTATATTACCATGTAAAGTGGCCACAGCATTTTAGACATGTATATACATATATATCATCTAAACAGAGGTATATAAAACATCTTGTACATATATCATAACTAGTGCAATCATACATTATATCTAGTATAGTTAAATGAAGGTAGTAATTGCATAGTGTACATGACAATGATGTGCAAATATTTTAAACAGAGATAAAAGCATATATAAAACATAGCAATTACAGATTCAATTTTACATAATAGTTACAGATTCAGATTTATATCAAAATACAAGTTGCTTTGGTTATATAAAGCAATTCCAGATTGAACTTTGTTCAAATGTACAAATTATCACAATTAAACATATAAAATGATTTTACATTTGTATCAATATACAAATACTTATGCCAATGCAAATTGTCTTTAGCTTAGCCCATACATTTAGCTAAAATGGTGTATAGGTAGGCAGAACAATCTACCTTTATCTATCGTATCTATCCCTCTTCTCTTCTTCAGAAGAGATCTTTAATGCTATATTATAGTTCTGTCCTCCACCCAATTTTCACTTAAAACTATTCTAACAGAATAAGAATTACCCACAACCCTCAGAACATAAAACTTAATGGGAAAGGGGGCGTAGTCTTTCATAAGGTTGCTTCCTGCTGACTTAAGGGCGATGGCATCTCTTTGGGATCCTGTAAAGGCTAAAACAATGGTTAGATCTTAATGGACTGACTATATACATTTATAACCATTCTCAGAATAGTGGTTAACTCCATCTGGAGTTCTAATTAGAAGTGTGATCTGGAGATTATCATAGAGAGCTATCTTGCAGCCATTTTTGAATAGTCTGTTTTCTGAAAACAATCATTGATTGGTGCGCACCAGGTTCTTGATTTTTCTAATTTTGCCTCTGTCTGTCCGTCTACCTGTCTCTTACTCTCTCTTTTATTCTTGTTTCACTAGTAGGAGTTGCTGCGTTGGGGGCCCCATCTCTGTTCCAGATTCTTTGTAGATAGCTGATAGGAGGAAATGTTATTTACAATGGAAAACTTAAGCATTGTTGATACTCAAAAAAGATATTAATATCTTCTATAACTTCAGGAGATTGTATGCAGACAGGATGTTTGAAAGTTACAGAAACAGAGAGAAACGAGGTTTAAGATGAAGTCTCAATAATATTGGTCCCTAAATATTCTGCCTTCTGTCTCACACCAAGTGGCTTTTCTGATATGAGACAGAATACTTCACATTTTCTTTATCAATATGCTTGGGTTTAGAGAGGGAGGAAGCCACTTGTTCCCAATCCAAATCCAGCCCTATTAATAGTCAAATCAGGACCACGCCTTCTTTTTTTTTTTTTGAGGTGAAGATGCAAGATGCAAAGCAGTAAATATTGAAATATTACCCAGTAGTGCATATGTGTATTAGTTGGTCTCATAGTTCGTCATGTACACTCCTTAATCATCAGTCTGTCTTCTATTGCAGGTGAGTAATTAGTCTTAAAAACAGTTGTATCCGTTTTCCTGTAAAGACAAAACTGAGACCCTGCCCCAGGTTTGTTAAATGTGTTTTCCTTACCTTGTATCCATTTGTCATATCAGGGGTGAGCAATTACTTCTCCTCCTCAGGAAGGGACTCCTTTACAAAGCAGACTTTTATTAGTTTTGTCGGTACCCATATCTTTTCTTTGCCTGTTGAAACAAAAGCAAAACCCCTACCCCATCGAAGCACATATCCTGGCTTCCACTCAGAAGTCAACACATCTTTGAAGTAGATGGGTTGATTTAACTCAGAGGATTTCTCTATCACCCAATGTCTCTCAGCAGCTGATGTTCCCTTTTCATCAGCGTTAAGAAAATTTAAAGTCAATAAGGCACTGTGCAATCTCTCCCTGGGTTTTCTCATTTCTTTCTTCTGTTTATAAAGCATCTCTTTCAACGTGCGGTGAGATCTCTCCACAACTGCCTGTCCTGTGGGATTGTGTGGTATCCCCGTAATATGCTTTATATTATAGTATCCAAAAATTATCTTCATTTTTCGGGAAACATAAGCTGGAGCATTGTCAGTCTTAATCTGAGTGGGAATTCCCATTATGGCCATGGCTTCCAAAAGGTGAGTTAGTACAGCATCAGCATTTTCAGAACTCAGAGCAGTTGCCCATTGCATTCCAGAGTAAGTATCGATAGTATGATGTACATATTTCATCTTTCCGAATTCTGGGAAGTGAAACACATCCATTTGCCAGATCTCATTTCTCTGTGTACCTTTAGGATTACTTCCAGCAGGTAAAGATGGTTGGTTATAGAAAGAGCAAGTGTTGCAATTCCTTACTATTTCGTTTGCTTCATTCCAAGTGAT
Organism: Phyllotis vaccarum; assembly: GCA_033318265.1. Taxonomy (NCBI): domain Eukaryota; kingdom Metazoa; phylum Chordata; class Mammalia; order Rodentia; family Cricetidae; genus Phyllotis; species Phyllotis vaccarum. The sequence goes on along the minus strand of JARWLC010000001.1, from coordinate 139,296,784 downwards.
GGAAAAACTCTTTTTTAATCCTTTGCTGTTGACATGATGTTTCTCATGAAATTCTGTGGCCTCTAGCACGTTTCCTATCAGCAACCGATCTATTTCATCATTACCCTGTGCTAGAGAGCCTGGGAGACCCGTGTGAGCCCTGATATGTGTTATGTACATAGGATGTATCCTACCTCTGATGATATCCTGTAGTTGTATGAATAGTAAGGTCAATTCTGAATCATCAGGAATGAAGTCAGCAGTTTCAATATGTAAAACAACTCTTTCTGCATATTGAGAATCAGTAATTACATTGAGAGGCTCTGTGAAATCCAACAACACCATAATAATTGCATATAGTTCTAACTTCTGGACAGAGTTATAAGGGCTCTGAGCCACCTTAATTAAGTCTTCAGACTTGTAGCCAGCCTTTCCTAAATTGTTCGCATCAGTATAAAAGGTGAGGGCTCCAGAAATGGGTTTATCCTGTACCACATGAGGAAAGATCCAATTGGTTTCCTTTATAAATTGAATTCTCTTGTTTTGAGGATATTTATTATTAATCTCTCCTAAAAAGCCACTACAAGCTTTTTGCCAAGGTTCACTGTCTGCCCATAATCATTCAATTTCTTCATTAGTCAAAGGCACAACAATTTCTGCAGGGTCCTTTCCAGTCAATTGGCGAAGTCTTAATTTACCTTTAAAAATCAGATCAGCAATTTTTTCGATATATGTCTTCATCTTCTTGCTTGGCCTATGTGGCAGAAATATCCATTCTAATATAATGCTTTCTCTTTGCATTAATATTCCTGTTGGAGATTGTCTAGAGGGTAAAATAACAAGTATGCAATCCAGGTCTGGATCCACACGATCCACATGTGCTTCTTGAAGTTTCTTTTCCACCAACTCTAATTCTTTCTCAGCCTCATCAGTTAATTCTCTTGGACTATTTAAATCCTTGTCACCATCCAAAGTCTTGAACAAATTAACTAGCTCATAGTTTTTTATACCAATCATGGGCCGTATATGAGCGATATCTCCTAGTAACTTTTGAAAATCCTTAAGAGTCTTCAATTTATCTCTATTTAATTTTACCTTTTGTGGCCTAATTTTTTGTAAACCTATTTTATATACTAAATAATTGATAGAATCTCCCCTCTGTACTTTTTCCGGAGCAATTTGTAGTCCCCAATCAGGCAATATTTTCTTTAGTTCTTCAAACAATGTTTCTAATGTCTTTGGGTTTGGGTCTGCCAGTAAAATATCATCCATATAATGGTAAATGATAGATTGAGGGAAGCGCTTGCGCAGTATTTCTAGTGGTTGTTGTACAAAATATTGGCATAAGATGGGACTATTCAACATTCCTTGGGGAAGGACTCTCCATTGGTACCTCTTAGCTGGCCCTGAATTATTAAGAGTAGGCACTGTAAAAGCGAATTTCTCTTTGTCCTGTTCCTGTAAAGGTATGGTAAAAAAACAATCCTTCAAATCAATAACTGCAATAGGCCATCCTTTAGGTAGCAGAGAAGGCAGGGGAATACCAGATTGTAAGGAGCCCATAGGTTGAATCACCTTATTAATTGCTCTTAAATCGGTCACCATCCTCCATTTTCCAGATTTTTTCTTGACAACAAAAACAGGAGAATTCCATGGACTGGTTGATTCTTCGATATGCTGAGCCTGTAACTGCTCCTGTACCAACTGTTCCAAAGCCTGAAGTTTTTCTCTTGTCAAAGGCCATTGTTGAACCCAAATAGGCTTTTCTGTTAACCATTTCAAAGGCAATGCTGTGAGTGTCCTTTTAGGTTCTGTGGTTATTGGGCAATTCTTTTGTACAACCTGAATAGCTGGTGAATTTTTTCCATAGTACCATAGAGCGTCATTTTTGGAAACATAATTGAGTCTCCGTTTGATATCAGAACCAGGAGGGATATTAATCTGGGTATTCCATTGCATTAGAAGGTCGCGACCCCACAGATTCACTGCTATATCAGCCATATATGGCTTCAACCATCCTTTCTGACCTTCTGGTCCTATGCATTCAAGCCATCTCACACTCTGTTTTACTTGCGATATTGTTCCAATACCCAGAAACTGGATATCTACTGCCTGTAAAGGCCATCTGGGGTGCCATGATTGGGGGGTTATGATCGAAACATCAGCCCCCGTGTCGATGAAACCCTGGATATAAATATTATCTATCCGTATCCCCAATTTTGGTCTTTGTTCATTTATTGAAGTCTGCCAAAATATTCGTTTTGTGATTCTTTTTGGAATTTCTGAGTTTTCTTTTGAATTTATATTATTATCTAATAGCATATGGTTTTCTAGATCAGGTTTTGGATGCTCTATTTGTCCTGAGAATGCTGGTCTTCTCCTATGACCGGATATGATCTCACCATCCTTGAATTTGGAGTCTGATTTTTGGGGGCTTCCCGGGGGAAGCCCCGAAAGGCGTTTCCCGATGGTAGAGGGTTGCCTTCTTTATCCCTGGTAGATCTACATTCATTGGTCCAATGCCATCCCTTGCCACACCTTCTGCATAATCCAGAAGGCAATGGCCTTCTGTTCGAATTAAACCTAGATCAGGTATTTTTTCCAAGAGTACCTTGTGCACAGTTCCGTCTTATATGGCCTTGTTTACCACAGTTGAAACAAGTGATGTCTTGGTTCCTCACCCTAACATTAGCAACAGCTTGGCCTACCCAATTCTCCTCGTTGCCATGGAGACATTCAGCATTTATTACATATTGAATCCATTCTTCTATCGGTGCAGCTCTGATCTTTAAAGGCATAAGTATTCTTCTACATTCTGTATTAGCATTATCAAAGGCCAGAGAAAGTATTAATTGCTTCCTAACTTCTGGATCTGATATTGCTCTATGAACAGCTGTGGTGAGCCTCTGTATAAAGTCGGTATAAGGCTCTTTTAAGCCTTGTTTGACCTTAGTATAATGCTCGATTTTTTGACCTGGGTCCAAAATCTTTTCCCAAGCATTCAGTGCAGCAGTACGGCATAGCAATAAAGTATGCTCATCATAAGTAGATTGAGTCCTCACATCAGCAAACATGCCTTCATCAAGGATTTGGTCCTGAGAAGCAAAGAAACCCCTAATTTTTCCTTGTTGTTCCAAGGTCTTGGCCTCCTCTCTAAACCAGCCTCTCCACTGTAAATTCTGACTTTGGTCCAAGACAGCAGCTGTTAGCTGCATCCAATCAGTTGGTAGAATCCGGTTTTTTGCTGACCATGAATTTAGAAGCTGCTTCACATAAGTAGAGTGTATACCGTGCATTGATATTGCCTCTTTAAAATCCTTGATGTCTCTCATATGTACTGGCTCATAGCTATACTCTACATATTCTGAGGATTCCCCAGGTGTTATCTTTGTCTGAATAGCAGCTGGGAACAATAGTGGTGCGGAAGGGGGTAGCCCTGTTATGTTTACCACTTTGGGTAGAGTATCTCCAGTACCATAATATCCCATTGTGGGTTGACCTGAACTGTTCTGAGCATAAGATGCATCACTACCCTTTTCCAGTATTGTAATGCGATCCTCCCATTCTTGAATTTTGGATATTACGGGTTCCCATTCCTGGATTTTGGATACTACAGGTTCCCATTCCTGGATTTTGGATACTACTGGTTTCCATTCTTGAAGTTTAGATACTATTGATTTTTCTAGAGCTTGAGTGTCCTGATGAAGCAGTCCTTCTAAAGACCTCACTGAGTCAGCAATTTTTCGATCCCCATCATTAACATAATTAATGATTTTCTTGTTCTCATCATTAATGTAGTCAACAAGTTTCTTGTTTTCATAATTTACATAGAGCCTATATTTCTCTTGTACAGTGTTATCCTTATCTACAGAGGAAGCCTTATCTGAAAGCTTGTTGTAACCAATTTCCAGAGTATCCATCCTTTTGGCCATTTTAGTGCTTGACAGTTCCACATCACATACCTTGGACAGTAACTGTCAATTTACATTTTGCACCTGTTTAACCTCATCTGCCACTGTAGAGTTCGATAGTTCCATAATACATAATCTGGGCAATAATTGTTGGTTTCCATTTGACAACTCTGTCATCATCCTCTTATTTTGAAAAATAAAATAGAGAAATAAGCCAAAAAGTAGTAGGACTGGGGTATTGAATCCTTCAAGATATTCATTTAAAAATTTATCAACCACCATGGCAAAATATGACCTAAACTCTTCAAAAGAATAATAGTCAGCCATTGTGTCAATTCAGATGTAATTACGCTGTTTAGTACACAGGTGTCACAGTATCGTTCAATTTCCTACCCACTGTATGGTAGATGCAAAGACTCTCGGCAGCAGGAAGCTGCGGGCTGAAAACCGAGTGCTGCAGCGGGCTGAAAGCAGAGCCAGGTGCTGTGGTAGGCCGGCAAGTTGAAAACCGTGCCAGCGCACTGAACTGAAGTCTCGTGTCTGCGCACTGATCTGAAGTCTAGTGTCTGCGCACTGAACTGAAGTCTCGCGTCTGCGCACTGAGCTGATCTCGCGTCTTGCGCTGGAATCTTGCGCCCAGGCAATGAGCCGAAAACCCCCACCTACACACTGGATCAGCTGGCTGGAAACCGCGCCCGGCTAGCAAGAGGGAGCTTTAAGCCCAAGTGAACAGTCTGTATGTCCCCTGGCTTCTTACAGTTTAGGGCACAGGGCCGAGGACGTTGGGCACCAGATGTAGTCGGAGTTTTACTTTCAAGGCGCCAGTCCAAAATTAATATTTATTAGAATATAAATTAACACTCACAATATTAGTAACAGCTTATGGTGGCACCTGAACAAGGACTGGCGTATCCAAGCGATGGACGAGCGATGGAAGCACGAAGGAAGCACGATGGATTCCGATTCTGTCTGTCCAGCAGCCAGCCGCCAGGAACTAGGAAGAGAGCTCCTCGTGTCCCAGCAGCCACTTATCAATGGGCTTGGCCACACCCCCTCCAGGGTCCCGGAAGTGTCTTCTGACCTTATCAGCTGACACCTTAATCCCGCCACACACTTGCTGATTTTGTTGAGGACCAAGTTCAAATTCTAGAACCCAAACTAGACTGTTCCCCTTCATCTGTAACTCTACCTTCTGAGCATCTGATATGTCACCGGTCTCTGGTCACCTGAACATACATGCCACAAACACATACAAACACATGTACATAGACATTAAAAAGTCTTTTCAGAATAGGGTTTATATGTCATATTCTAATCTGCAGTGTATATATATATATATATATATATATATATATATATATATATACTTAGGATGTTTTCTAGGCCAAACAACCTTTTCATCACACTACTATTTTGGATGGCAGAGCTGTGAGGCTTCTGTGAACCAGACAATTGCCCCCCTAGCCTTCACCTTACTACTGTGTACATGAAATCTTCCATAGAAAATTGTCTAATTCTGTTATTTGTTTCTCTAGCTCTCTCTTAGAAACTGTTGAAATCACAAGAAATGTTCTGTTCTCTTTTGAATTCTTATGGAAGATTCCTTAAAAGCAATCTTTTTACAGAAAATACTGGCAAGATATATAACAATATTACATATGTATTTATGATGATTAACTCTGTTCCTGGTAAATATCCATATTAACATACATATAACAACAGGCGTGTTTTTGCTGGAGCCTAAGGAAGACTTAGAGCATTTTGTCCATAAGGAAGCATTAATAGAGTCAAATTTTGATGTCACATTACAAAAAGGCATTAGTTGTTAGGTGCCTACAAATCCAACATTATTACTTGATAAAAATATGTTAGGTTCTGTTCGTAGATTAAATAACATTTAAATTTTATAATAATCTGACATGTGAGCAGTACAGTTAGACATATTTTCTTTAAACTTTTATATTTTTCTCTCATACATTACATATTGACCAGTTTCCCCTCCCTTTCCTCTCTGTTCCTTCCTATCTCACCTCTCCCCTGATCAACATCTTCTCTTTTTCAAATGCACTCAGATAGACACACACACACACACACACACACACACACACACACACAGAGAGAGAGAGAGAGAGAGAGAGAGAGAGAGAGAGAGAGAGAGAGAGAGGGAGAGGGAGAGGGAGAGGGAGAGGGAGAGGGAGAGGGAGAGAGAGAGAGAGAGAGAGAGAGAGAGAGAGAGAGAGAGAGAGAGAGAGAGAGAGAGAGAGAGAGAATATAAAAAAAAGGAGCAGGCCTTTCAAGGATATCCACCTAATGTGGCCTTAAAACATAGGATAAGACTGGGCACAAGCCCTCATATCACAACTAGACATGGCAACCATTTGAGGACCGGTATCTTAAGTACAGGTGAAAGAGTCAGGGACACTCCCACTTCCATTGCTGTGTGTCTCACAAGAACACCAAGCTACACAAACATAGGTATATGCAAATGATTTTTATTAGACCCATACAGGGTCCATATTTGTCACTTCAGTTTCTGTTGGTGCCTATGAACCCTGCTTAGTTGATTCTGTGGGTCAATTTCCCCTGATGTCTTCAATGCATAGACATTATTTTAAAGGGAACTTCTGATAAAAACAAAAGTTGTGATAGACATTCCCATACTGATATTTGAGAATTAAAGAATAACCATGTGATGGACATTAATTACCTGAAGTTTTAACTCTACCAGAACCAAGCTTTAACTGCATTTGCTATTGAAGTAAGCTACATAGTTTAAACATTTACTTATACCAAGTAAGGTAATTTAGACCAAGAAACACAAATACTGTATGTTCTCTCTTATGTGTTGCTCTTAACTTTGAATCTTTGAGATTTTTGTGTTTAACTTGGAGCTCCTGTAGAAACCAGAAGACTGGGATAGGCTTGTCAGTTTAGAGGATATAGTAGAAAATGTGTGGAATGGAGGGAAAGATGGAGAGGAATTGGAGAGCAATGTTTAGATGGAGAGGAAGATACAAAGATAAAAGAGGAGTGAGTGAGAAGGAATAACTAACTCTAAAGTATTTGGAGAACCCATATGAAAATGCACACACACACACACACACACATACGTGTCCATAAACTTACTAAATATTATGATGAGAGTGAGTTTAGATGAAAGTACCAAACATAGAGGGATAATGCACTCAGAAATCAAAGGTTATTAAACAAAACTTGAATGTCAACTATGAGATACTTCCTACTGAGTTGTTGGTTGGGAGTCTCAGAGGACCCCAAAACAATACAAGTTTCTGCCATTGCCTTTGCTTGCCCAGCATAACTTATGGTAAGAACCTATTGCTGAAGTCAACACACACTTTGAACAAAGGACATGGAGAAATCAAGCTGGTATTCGCCTTGAAGTTTCCTTCTTGCCATCTGACTATCATTGTGCCAGAAGATGCTATGCAGGCTGACAGGAGAGAAAAGTTACCAACAGCCTTACCTAGCTATTAACTATGAAAGCAACATTACTGCCTTGCATTGTAAAATACTCTCATCACTGCAACAGTAGTATGAATATTATGTGGGTGGCCAACTGCTTTCTGATCGGATTTCAGTCCTGTTTTATGGGAGCAATTTATGCTTTAGTATTAGAAAGTCATAGCTATGGATGATTAGTCTCTTTCTGTTGCTGTTGTAAAATATTCTGATCAAAAACAACTTGTGGAGATATGGTTTTACTTGTCTTATATACCCAGGTCAGTGTCCATCACTGTGAGTAATCAAAACAAGAACTAAAATGGGAACCTGAAATCAAGGCAGAACTCATGGGAGAATGCTGTTTTCTGGCCCACTCACCACTTCATGCTTAGCTATCATTCTTATACCATCCAAGACCACCTTCCTAAGGAAGGTAGTGTGTTCATGGTGGACTAAGCTAAGCCTTCATATACCAGTCAATAATCAAAATAATTCCTTCAAACATGTCTAAAGACCAATCTGATCTAAGCAAATCTTCAGTAAAGGCTTCCCTTTCAGATGGCTCTAGACAATGTTGAATTCAAAATAAATAGGAAGTCATATGTCCAAGTAGAGAAGTTACAGCCATTATTTTGTTAAATGAACAATATCGTGCTGCATTCTAAAGACTTACCTTTATATCTGTAGATCAGTGCAGCTCTAGCTCTCCTCAAGAAAACTTCTTTCCCCCTGTGGACAGAGGTTAATATAGACACTCACATTTGGTCAAAGTACAAAGAATAAGTGACTGTGGAACACTCATTCTTATACAGACATTGGTACCACACACCGCCACCTAAGACTTAAAGAAAATCATGGGAGAGATAGTGAAAAGATTGTAATAGCCAAAGACTGAGAGGACTGTTATAAAACAGTGTCTTCTGCACATGGCATGCCATTTCACCTAGGACCTCACTACAACTGCAGCAACCTGTTCAAACCTGCACAAGAACAAGTCACTTAACATCCCAGCATTGGCGGAATGGGGCACACAGGTCACATCCCAACCTGAAGAGCCACTAGTAGTAGATGACTACTGAGGGAGGGGTTTGCCTTATATGGTATGATTCCTCAGGGACTGCTCATGCTTCAATGTACGGCTCCACATGCATGAGCATTTGGAAGCATTAATCAGAATCAGTGGTTAAAAAAAAAAACATATTTTTAAGAATATGAAGTGTGGAGTAGGATGTATCGAAAAAGACTCTGGGAAAAGTTGGAGAGGAGAGGACATATATTCAAATGTGAACAGCTATGAAATTCTCAAAGAATAAGCAAAACATACATAAAATATCTTCATATAAACACTCTTCCTGTTTACTCAGTATAACAATAACAACTTTCACATATGTACTTAATCTTCTCTATTTCTGTGGATTCATTTTTCTTCCTCATCTCTAGCTCTATTTTACGGCATTCATGGAGTAGGAAAAGTTTCCTGAGAGTTCATTAGAACTAAGAAAAATGTATGAGAAAAATATAAAAGTGTTTTTATATCCAAGAAGTTTATTTTAAAAGAAAAGAAAATCCCACACCAGAACATGAGAGGGTACATTCTGTTTATTCCGAGAAGAGATTTGAGATTCCAAAAAGTGTACAATTGAATTTCAATGCAAGCTTACCTATGCCTGGAATGATCCAAATGTTGTTATGCCAATTTATTTTACAACAGACCTTTGAGTCTCTGGCTATCCTGACCAGATTATATATCAAGTATTGGAACAAAGGTGAGTGGGAGCCAGCATGAGCTCATATGTTCTTAAATAAACAGCATACGTACCTGAGAACTATCAAAGAGAAACTCACCTGGACTCTCTTGAGATGAGCAGGTAATAAAATGTGATTCAAAAAGTGGAGTATACCTGAGAAAGTCTATCAGAGTTATCAGTCATCAACAGATTAGGCAATAAAGTTCAAGCTAAGGGTTACCACTGGTTTGTTGAGAAATATCACGTGGTACAAGAACTCTGTATACATTTATCTTTTAATTTTCATAAGCATCTTTAAATAGGGATAGAATAGGGTTATACCATTGGTCTTTTAATGAGACAACAGATTTACAAAATATACCACATGTATGTTTGTATAGCCAGGTTTAAAGAAGCTCATATTTTTCTGCCTATAGCCATTGATGAGGTAAGCATGCGATTATATATGATCACCAATAAATCAGTGCAAGGCAGAGCACCATTAGATGGCAGTTTCTTTCTTTAAAATATTATCAAATTTTGGTGACAGATTTCAACTTAACCAATAATTTATTATTTTAGACATCTGAATCATCCATTGCCATGTAGGCCTCACTTCTACATCTTTATAAACAGCTGACTCAAAAGCTAATACCTATTGCCTAGTCTCTCAAGTTTTCTAAAGCTTTCATTCAAGTCTCCATGACTCATCACTCTTGAATGCTACATGTCTACAAATCGTGCACCATGGAAATGATGCCCAATTCTGCTTCCAGCCTGCTTCCCTTCCTGGATAACAATTCAGTATATTCTATGTTTGTAACTAGAAAATTCTAGGAACTCTTTCATGGGTTGCTGTTCTTTGAGTGTGGTTTCCTCAAGTTCTCTTTTTTCTAACATTTCTTTTTCAAATGAAAGTCTTTAAAAATAGTTTTCAGTTTTGTAAACTGGAGCTTTAGATAGTGAGGGTTTTCCTCTCTGTTTCTACTATCACTATTAAAAATGTTTGGTTTTCTTGATTATTATAACCACACTACCATTCACCATTAGTCTGTGAGCATGTCTACAGATTGAAAGCAGGTTGAATCATTTTTCCTTCATGAAGATGTTGAATTGCACACAGGGCTGTTCCCAGGATGCTGCACTACTTCACTGTCTCCCCTTTGCTTTTGCTCTTCTCCCACATCCTTCTCTCCTTCTTTTCTCCCTTCCCTTGTCTTTCATTTCCTTCAGCTACATTGTGTATTCTTTAATGACAGATACAACACTGACATAATGCACACCACTAAACTAGAACCGAGTTAATAGAAACCTACAGAACTGTAGTCACTCCATGTATCAAATTCAGCCAAGAGTCATGTGTATTAGAATTTGTTAAAGAAAAAGCCTGAAACACCACAATAACACTTTAAGGGACTTAAAAAAAATCAATTATCCCATGATAAAAAATTGAAACAGATTTATAATATACTCCAAGCCTCTAACACTCTATATGAATGAAAATATGCATAGTCATTTTTTAAATCATATACTGAGACTGAATGTGGTCAAGGAAGTGTTTCTATAAATAATATCAAAAACTGGATTTTAGTTTCATGTATGTGAGACCCATGCCTGTCTGAGACTATCTCAAGAATCGTATGTGTAATATCGCGCTTCAGAAAACATGACCACACAGTGCAGATCATCTCTTTCCCTTATCTTAGGCAGTGACCGGTTCCTTCTGTTCTAGTTGAGCTCATTTATACTCCAGTTCTGTAACTCAGCATTCCAAACACCATTAAGAACAACTACAAATAAGTATTTTTATCTGATCCTTATATGAGATCCGATGCTAATCCAGCTTGTGAAAGCTTTTGGAATGGAACCACTTAACATATATCTGAAGAGAGGAAGGGTGGCCTTCTTTATAAACCTCATATCATCCTTTGCTCTGATTGCTCATATTTGCTCTATTAACCTAAGCCAAATAGCTCAATAGGTGTGACCTTTGGCAAATCTTTATACTTTAGTTTACAATAAAGTATAAAATGGGATAATGAGGTTGTCATAAAGATTAAGTTAATAAAGTGCCTGAGACTCACCATGTGTTCTCTTAATTAACTCAGTTGAGAGGCTTATAATAAACCTTTCCATTTAACAAAAGATAAGACTGATAACAGTCATAGGGTTTTAAATTTTAGAAGTCAGGAAATATGACAGAGAAGCTTCATTTCAGAAGCCATTTCAAAAAGATATACGAGCATCACTCTCCACCATCACTCAGATTATTTTATGCCATATATTTTTTAAAAATACATTGTATTTGTCCTTGCTACTGAGGCATTTAAAAAAATTTAATTGGCAGCCAGAAAGAACTATGAGATGAACCAAATAAAAGAGATCTATCAAAGAGATCTTTAATATCAGTTGCCTACTAAGTTCTATCAAGATCAGATCTAGAAGAAATCTAGTCTGTCCAGGAGGATTTGAATAACTGTGCCCTAAAGAGCCCTACCCAGACAACAGCTCGAACCTGGATAAAAGTGGAGAGTACAGAACAAGGACGGCCACACCGAGGAGCAAGCATATTCAGAAGTACGGAGGCCAGAGCCAAGCTGGCTTTCACGAGCACAATTATGTTGAAACAAAGAATTTGAATGAAGTAGAAGAAGCTGTCGTAGGACTGTTATGTAGCCAGCAAACAATGCCATGCAAAGAAGATATCCTTTTTAAGGCATTCTTTATAACAAACCATTGTTTCATTTTCAGAGGGAGGGAAACACATGATCTGATATATTCTTATTTTCATTATTCTAAACCTTTCGAATGCCACCAGGGACAAAGGAAATCACTTTGGTTGCAAGAAAATAACATGCTATAGGAAGAACAGAGGCTCAGTAGCCAGTTCAGAGGGTCTTGTATCAATATACAAAACACATAAATAACCCTCCATTATCTTGCCTACTTATAGTGCATATCTGAGCCCTGTCTGACTGTGCTGTGGAATATTAGCTATGTACTTACTAGTAAATAATTTACCTTTTAGTTTATCAAAAATCTGAGGTTAATATAGAGAATCACACCCCCCCCCCTTCGTTGTTGTTGACTTTGATAATCATTTCTGCTACTGTCTCTGGTTTCCCTTAATTCAATCCTGGTGGTACTTTCATCCTTTAGACCCTTCTCTCTATCATTTATGTCTCGTTTTGTGATTTATTTTTATTTTAAGCCTGCTTTCTGTTCTCTGGAGTATACCGAATTTGCAGGGTTCTGGCTTACTGCTCTGTCAGAGGTACTTCTGCCGACACTGATTTTTTTTACACAATTCTTATTTTATTTTATTATTTTTTTTTCTTTCTTGGTTTTTAAAGACAAGGACTTACTATGTAGTCCTGGCTGTCCCGAAACTCACTCTGTAGACCAGGCTGGCTTTAAACTCACAGAGATCCACCTGCCTCTTCCTCCCTAGTACTGGGATTAAAGGTTTGAGCCACCACCCTCTGACATTTAGGATGCTTCTTAATCTCTAGCCCTCGATTTCCTTCTATTTTCAAATAGATATATTCTTTGAAATGCTTTTCTACTCTGACTACTTAAGTGATGTCACACTCTTGGTGGCACTATTTTCTATGTATCCTGTTGCATTCTTGTGTCTGAGTCCCGTTATCAAAACCACAGAGAGATGGAAAGGAAGAATGGCTGCGGAATGGTAATTTAAGATAGAGGAGGAAGCAAGACATAGCTTTGTTACTTTTTTCTTTTTCTGAAAATATTTAGGAGAGTGAGACTGTTGACTGATTTATGCTTCGTGGATGAGGAGAGATTTCTGAGAAAAGTCACAAAAATAAAGGGAGGGACCATGATCGAAACAACAAAAGATTCAGCCGGGTAGGAAGTCTGCTGGGTGAATGTGATTGCCAGGACAATTCCCTGCATGAAGGCAGGAAAATAGGCTGTTCCCCTCCCCCGCACAGACGGGCCACCTTCTGAGGAGTTGTGCTGATGCTGTGGTTCCCACTGGATCCTGAAACGCAAAGGGACTGGTGAGTACAATGCTTTCTATGTCATTGAGACCTGTATTAGGGTAAATCAGAAGCCTTTTCCAGGATTGCAAAGTTTCAGTAATTCCAACATCAACAGTTTCCCTGAAGAACCACCCGCCACTGGAAAATGCCACATAGCAATGTGGAGTCTGTTACGTCTCTCCAAAAGTTGGAAAAACAAATGAATGGAGGAATGTGTGTGTGTGTGGCGGGGAACTTTTTACTACTGAAGTCTAAGACATATTTATAATACCTTCTCTATTAGTGTAGTGCATAGTTTTTATGGCCAGGCTTTTTCTCCTTCGGGAAATGTCCTCAGAATGCAGCAAACATACAGTGAGGTGCTTTGTGAACTTGTTAGGGCCTCCAAAGACTGCAGACAGTAAGTCATTCAGGAAAGCGGAGGTGGTGGAGCTGACAAAAGTGAGCCACAAACTCTAATCAAAGGATTCTTTCTCTTAAGAAAGTCATAAACACGCCTGTAAGAACCCAGTCTGCTCTCACACATCAATAGGATTTGTAGAAGTAGGAACCCAGTGTCATGTGACCAGCTGTATTTTTTTTTTTTTTTAAGTACGCTGACAGCTGAAGGAGGAGCTAAACGACCACAAGGTGGCAGTCTATTCATGCTCAAGTCCCGGGTACAAGCCCGGATTTACCTGTGGCTTGCTTTTACCGAGGGAAAATACTGAGCAGAGTAGGAATTCAAAGACCACGGGTGTATGAAAAGATATCTACTTCTTTTTAAATTTCTTTTTACTTTAAAGCAATTTTAATGTGTGTTATGTTTGTGTATGTGTGTATGTGATGTGTATACTGTATACTTTTATGTATGTGTGAAATGGTGGGTGTGTATATGTGTATTGATTGTGTGTTGACTGTGTGTGTGTGTGTGTGTGTGTGTGTGTGTGTGTGTGTGTGTGTGTGTGTGTGGTTGTTGTTTCATTTGTCTGTTTGGATTTTTCCCATCCAAAAGAATTACAAAGCACATCTGGGTTTCAGAGCCCATAGGTCTGCCTGGGCTAAGGGAGCCTGGGAGATCTCGGCCATGGAGGTCAAGATTTCAGTGGAGAAGAAAAGTGTAACAAGCTGTTTGTAAAGCATAGTCGCCACTTCAACTTGGAGTCCTAACTTCAAAGGACTAACTCTAATGTGTTCCCTCCCCTTACGGCTTTAAGTAACTGAAATACTGCCTCAGCGAGTACTTGCTTTATATCTCATTTAATTTAATTTTGCCATTTAGCATATCCATTCAGTGACCTTGATATACACTTTAAATTGTTTATTTTACTAAAAATTTAGCGAAGACAAAAAAAAAAACCCAGCAATCATTCAACAAATTCAGCTAATATTGTTGGTATTTTTTTTCCTTAAGAAGAAGTAGGAGAGGAAGAAGCCACCACCCACCGAATCTTAGGTTTAAACTATACTGTATGAGGACAGATTTTAAAATACGACAAATCAAAGGGAAATATAACAACATAATCACATTGCACACACAGAAGCTTTGTATTTTATAAAATCGTATTTTTTAACGTATAGATTTTTCTCTAATTTTAAAAATTAACACTGTATTATATTCATGTTCCACATAACAACATTTTGGCATAAATGAGAGTAACTTTACAGTACTCAATTGTATCCATGTGGCATGGCAGCTTAATCAGGTCTCCAAACAAGTATGATTCTTAACAAAGTACAATAAAACAGTAAAGAGGGGCGTGGAAAGGGATGCAGCTCAGCAGAGGACAAAAGACCCAAGACAAAGGAGCTCCGTGATGATGCTGGAGGAAGGAGGCAGGGACCTGAGTGTTTTCACCATCCTGCACTGGACTCCCTTCCGTTTGCATTAACAACGTTTAGATCATCAAACTTCATCTCTGCTGTGCAGTTGCTCTTTATCTTAAAGGCTATTACATTTTCATCTTACACGGTGAAAGATAAGAAGTAAAAAGAACAGAGAGTTCTTTTAAATAATAATAATATGAATATTATTCTCGGTTCACAGTCACAGAGAAGAATGTACAGATTTTTTTAAATGACATTTAGCTAGAAGATTGAATCTAAAGAAAGTTAACAACAAAACCATATTTCTATTTATGATTCCTTGTGTGATCTTGAGAAACAATCATAAAGAATGATGATTGTGAAATGTGATCACTTGCAAAGTTAGAAAATACAACACACAAATGATTGCATTTTGTATTTAATATGTGCAGACACAGTGATGTGTCATACACTGAATTAATGACTGTAAAACTAGGGATTTAAAAGTATGATAAAAAATAATTTAAGGTTTTACTGGGTAATTTTTAATTTCAGGTTTTTATAGCAAGATATATATGAACATTTATATATACATATTTCATAAGTATATATGTCAGTCAAATGTGGTTTTTGTTATATAGCCCAGAGTGAGTTTGAACTCTGCAATACCACAGCCTCAGCCTCTCAAGACTAGGATTGCACCATATATTGTTCCTTAATAAATAAAAATAGATAAAATATGTCAATTATCTGAGTAGAGATGGTTCATGAGCAGAGGTAAAGATGATTTCCCTAGTGTGTGTGACTCTGTGTTGACAGGAGCTCCTGCATCTGGCCTCCATTGACTATTTCTCCAGCAGCGGCAGCTGGCCCTACAGTCCTATGTGTCATTTGCTGCCGTGTAAATCCCATGTGATGCTGTGGATTTAAGCCTCCACTGAGGAAAGCTATTTTGTGAGGCTCACATTTAGACGTTTTAACTCCAAACAGCCACAGATGTGAACTTGAGGCTTCATGGAAGAATTGGAGTGAATCACTGGACACAAGTCATTAAAATGAAAGACACTGGGAAATTTTAAATACAGAATATTTAAAAATAAACTCCTTTTTCTATAACACAATGGGATGATAAAGTAAAACTAAAGAAATATTAAATTCTCTAAATAAATGGTTTCCAAAATTAAAGTGAACCATTTAGGAGTGATGCACTGTAACACTTTCCTCAAATTCCAGTTCTTGGGTCTCTCAGAGACTTCAGAGATGATTATAAAGTTTTGGAACCACTGGGAATATTTCTTAAAGGCTTTATAGTATCTGCACTTCCCCATAATGAAGTGAAGCTGGAGTTAGCCACACACAAGAGATTCCTGTCTGCAATCAGCCCGGCTACTTAGATTCCTGTGAAATACTGTTGTTTTCCAATGAGAACACAATTCAAAACTTCTTAATAAATGAAAATGCTGCTTTATCCTTTTAAATTAAATTTTAAGTTAATATGAAAACACACAGTTTCATTATGGCATTTTCTTGTGACTTTCTGCCAGTTAGACCTTTTCCTTCTAGCCCATCCCCCATCTTCTTAGTCCCTCCAAGGTCTATTTTATGCTCCTTTGTACTTGTTACCTCTCTCCACTTAAGATGCCTTTCCTTTTCATCGTGGTCCCTCCTGGTTTCACCAGACACACGCACATGCACACGGATATTCACACACGTGCACACACACATACACACACACCCCTCTATTTAATTTTAAACCTAGGTTCTACCACATATGCAAGGGAACACTGAGCACTTTAATATCATTTATTTCACTGAACAGAATGCTTTCCAGCTCTGTTCACTTTCTGCTGATGTCATAATTTCATTTTTCTGTATAGATAACAAAATTTCAGTATATATGGTGAAATAATAATTTCAGTTTTTACTGAATAGTGTTTTATGTCAAGTATTTTATATTAAGCCACACATATGTTTGTTTGCTTTGAGACAAGGTTTTATTGTATAGCCTAAACTGGATATAAATATGAAATCTGTTTTGTCTCCTCCACTGGGAATCATATTCATTCTTTCTTGAAACCAGGTAGAATCTTTATCCAGACTCTAGGAAGTATCTGTGGTAAGGATGATTTTTCTAGCACCATTCACTAAAGACCAGCCTTCCAATCTAGTCAAATGAAATGAAACACAGTTGGAAACCTGGTAATCCTAGACTGATTAACAGAAGGTTAAGACTATCATAAGGACTCACCTTAGTAGTTAATACTTTTTAATGTTTCATGTTTTTGAAGTTCTAAAATAAGGCGATTACCCCGCCTCTCACAAACCACACTTCTTTAGATGCATGTTCAAAGTTTAATTCAATAATGCACTAATGTTATAGCAACGGGATCGTTTTAGAAACTCTGCTAAAACATTGGATAAACCCAAACCGGAAAAGTTCACTTGAGATGTCAAGCAATTTGTAAGTCAGGTTCATAAGTTATAGTGCAGGGTCATGTAGCACAATACAAATAACGATGGTTATACACAGAAAAGTCAAAGGGTCTTGTGACCTGAGGAAAAATGTGGTGGGGGCTTGTCTTTAGAGACTTAATGAAAAAGTTAAAATGGAAAAAAAGCAGAGTCCAGCTAAGGAAGGGGTGTGTGAGCAAGGGCAGGGGGACAGGAAACATCCACAGCAAAGATTGAAGATGAAGACACACTGTTACAGCAGAGCTGAAGGTGGAGGTGAGCCTAATGTATAAAATATAGATTTCAAGGCTAGAAAAATAAAATACACTCTGAGCCCTAAACTACAAATTCCCTACCTCCCCATGAGATACCAAAAGAGTTCTAAGTGGGAAGTATTTTCTATTTTAAGTTTTAGAATGGTTTACTTACGCTACAACAGTGAGTTAAATAGGAGGCCAAGAAACCTGTTAGGACAATAATTCCAAGGGCAGATGTTGAAAATTGTACATTACTGCAGGGGAAGGAGTGCTTCACAAAGGTGGCGCTGAAGTCCACCCTGTAGTCGATTTCATTCTTGCCGCTGCCAGTGAGGAAGTTCTAAAGTATTTTGTTTCTAGTCAGACAAGAACTTTATGGAAACGTACTTGAAGATACGTCTGCTTTTTGTATTTGGGAAGTGTCAGTCATGCCCTGTACATGCCAAATGAAACAAAACAAAGCAAAAGAATAAAAAAAAAAAAAAAAAAAAAAACCCTGATATATTCAAAGCCCACTGAGTGCTCCTGGGTCCAAATGCTGCTCTATCAAATGGTGTTTAATGTCAGTGCTCCTTGGTGGTAAATCTCTCTGGCTGCCTCTTTGCAGGAAGGTTTCCCAAGTTTACCATGGGAGGTTAATTTTGAGTTTATTTAAATTTAAGCAGTGTTATTTAATAGTAAAATGCCCCCTCAGAGGCTTCTGTGATTGAGTACTCTGCCCTCAAGTCGAGGAAACCCTTGAGGTGGAACCATGGTGGAGGAAGGGGTCACCTGTGTGAAACTTAAGTTTTTACCTCCTTGCCCCTCTTTCTACCTAGTTTCTGCTTCCTGACTGCCTCGTGTTCCTTCAAGTCACACCATCTTGGCCATAATGAGCTGGGTTTCCTCAAACTCTAAGCTTTAATAATTCCTTCCTTCTTGACAGGCATGTGGTTATAGCAATGAGTCAAACTATTATAACACGGTAATAAATATTGTAATTTAATTGGAAGCAAGATTTTAGATAAAGGAAAAGATCTTTCCTAATATTTGCTTCTGTAATCCTTCCTTGTTTTCCCAAATCGTAAGGTATATTACAAGCTGTTCTGGCTTCTGACTTATTTTATAGATGGAAGGTTGTATGGCTTCCCTTTGAACACTTATTTTGTTGGTAGGAATTTTTCTGGAAGTGTTTATACCAAAAAAGTGGATGCCTTTGATACTAGAACTTGCTGAGATAAATTTGCAGGATGCTTTCACATTCCACCTAGACATATTACCACTATCTTTAGAATGTTTTCAAAAAAACCATGGCAAGGAAACAAGTAAAGAATAATAAAAGATCAGGCAGAGACAAGAAGGAAAAAAAAGGAAAGCTCATAAAATCCAAGACAATGGACAGAAACAAGGCCAAGTTGATTTTCCTGAGGAGAAAATATGTTGCCTGGTGATTTGTCTTTGCTCTGGATGGGAGCTGTGGCTAGATGATATCCTTTTTAGGCCAATCTTTCCAGTTTTTCTTCCCATTTATTTATGCTTTCTTTTTCATGCTGTATGCATAGGTTCTGAAGCATTTCCAATACCAGATTTTTGTAGATGGTCAATGCAGAGAGAGAATATCACAATGAGTCAGGGTTTCCTTACATGTGGATCTGACAGTGGAGATGATATAAACTCATGTTTGCATCGGCGGACTCAAGCATACACTGGATGACCAAAGAACATGTCTTCAGAGCTTATGTGATAAACAAATACAGCCCTGGAGCCTTGTTTGGCTTTGTAGTCTATGTCCTAATCTCTTTTTAACTTTCCTACCGGCTATATATCCAACGCACTGCTCAACACTCCTGTGACAATAACAAATATTGGACCTTCTTGAATTGTCAAAGAACTGTCTCATAATAAATTAAAATCAGTCTGCCTATAGGTGATTCCATTTCTCTCTTTTCTTACATAAAACAAGAAAGATGCCTTTTACCACTGGTGGTTTTTACTAGTGTTGTAGAGATATGTTCATAGCTCTTTCAAATTCTGCTTTCCCTAAAGAAAAATGTCTTTGTTATAAAATTCTTATAATTTGCATCTAGCTACACCCACATGTTCAGAGTCTATTTTCTCATACCAAAATATTTAAAAATATTTTATGGTAACTAAAGAAAAATTAGAATGCAGACAAACAAAAAGTATTGTTTTGGATTATCTACACAGAATTTCTATGCAACAATAGTCTTTTTTCTGTTTTATCATGTAGGCTTGTCAAAACTGTTTGCATTCACACCAACACAATTAAAGTTTCAGCAACATCTGAAAGCCTACACCAAAAATCACTATGGAGAAATGATTTTTCATGAAGTTCTATTTGACCACAGCCCTAAGATTGTAAGCAATCTCTGAAAGATATATTTCTACCTGTAAAGAATGTATTGTCCTGTTTTATAATTGTAAGGCATTTTTATGAGTGTATACATACAAACATCATTTAATGTCACACTCACTACACTGTGAACCTCAGGAAAATACAAAATATACCTATATTTTTCAATCTAAGTGTCCCTTGTATCTAAGATAATTTTTGAGATGTATTTTGTATTTTGTAATTGTTAGATGGATACATGAATGGAGATATCGAGACTATGTAGTTTGTCTACTGAAATCAGCCTCCACTTCCCCCACTACCACCATCCCGCCATTGCTGTTTTACTGTACAGTCTGGTCCTGGTCTCATTTTTCTCTCTCTTTCAAAATTCTCTGCTCTCTAGATGGTGATGATTGACATTTGTCTTTATGTGATTGCTCACCAAAGGCTGTAAATTACCATCATGGTAGTGATGCTCTCTATATAAACAAGGTCATAATTGTGGTTCATTTATTCAATAGCACACGTCATCCCAAACAGATTTCTCAGCATTGATGGGTGGAATGGGAGCTTATGGTGGAGAAGACTGTTTATTCTCAGTTTTTACGTTGCTCCTGTTGGTCTTCTGCTGTGCTTACATAGGGAAGTCCGGCCTTAGACTTTTCTTTCTCAACATATATTTAAAATAAGACAGTCTGGTTAGCTATCAAAGATACATAGGGATGGAAAGAGCAATATAATTAGAGAAAGGTTATGGTTCAGCATAACGAGAAAAGTAATCTTTACAGAGAGAGAGAATAATAGAAGCAAACTGTTACTGAACCCGGAGTAGGGAATAGGCTTTATGGTTGAGATTTGTCACACAGTAACTCATTAAATAATCACAACCACTAGGATGTTTCACCTTTTCTATCTGGAGCTCCTCGACTGAGCCCCTCTGAAGTGATAACATAGTAAGAAAAGAGTTCAGACTCAGTCCCATGCTCACCAGGACGCATATCATCACATCTTGCTGTCATTCAACAGAGAAGCAACAGAAGAAAGCATATGAAAGTCTAGGAATTTTTGGAAAATGACCAACAGACTAGCTCTAGGGAGTATTCTCTGAGCCGACAGAAAGGGAAATAGAGGAAAATAAGACAAAATAGTGACAGAAAGATTGTCTGTCAATCTTTGTGCTGAAATGTGCCAGCCTTATTGACTCGGATCCTGCCTACTAGAACCACTTCTTTGGCAAGAGAGTTAAAATGTAGTTAAATGAGGCCTACATTTTATATATTTAGTATATAATTGTAATATGTTATTATTCAACCAATACAGGCCCAAGGAAACACGGGCTTCTGTTCTCTGCTGTGATTGCTTCCCAATTTTCCAAAATGAGTGTCAGCTTTCTCTGTGAAAGCACTGATCTTACATTTTTAAACCAGGGAGGCAAAGCAGGATTGACTCATCGTCTACTTCCAGAGGTATGTACTTCATCCACATATGTCAATTACTAATTGGTAATTATTAGATGAAATATTCTCAAGTTGGGAAGGAATTAATACATAAACCCCCAAGTTAAGTCAGCAATGTAGAACGGACTCTCACCTGGGAGTGGTTGACTTCTCTCAGACTCAGTTGTAAATTTTCTGATTTGTAAAATTGACGGCTTAGTTAGTTCTTTTACTGTGCCCTGAGTGCCAAGCTGGACCAAACCCATGGAGAACAAAACTAAGAGATGGAGACAGGTAAATGTTGGATAATGAACTATGAATCTTGTCACTAACCTGCATCCCTGGGTATGATGGCTTTTGTAGATACATAATGCAGATATGACTTGTTGAAGTTACATGACCTGACCTCTGGCTGTAATAGCCTCACTTCCTTTGTTCTTCTTCATGCAGTTTTAATTGGGTTGATGACTTGTAAGGATCCAGACTACTTCAGTTGTTGTGAATCTTCAACTATCATTGAATATTAAACTCGAAAATTTAGTCAGACTCTGACTTCTCTACTATCTACACACTAGATGGATAATAGAGATATTTTCTAGGGTACTTGAAACTTAGAAAACACTTGTAAACATGTTTGTTTCACCTCTAAAATGTTTATGAAGTGGCAGTTTTATTGAACTTAATTTTTAAAATCTACAAACTGTATGTCAGACACCATTCTAGACCCTTTTCCTATCCACCTTTTTAAATTTGCAACATTCGTGTCTCCTTTTGAGATGAATAAAGTGAGACAGATGGCAACAACCTTCTTTAATGTAATGGTGAAAACTGATCCCATTTATAAATCCAGACATTCTAGAGCTATGAACCATGCTCCAAACCAAGACTCTACTGGTTCTGTGGGTGACATCTATAGACTATTGGGGTTCTTCAGATTCCCAAGGTCAATGTCATTTTCTCAGTAACATTATAGCATTATTTAAGTCTTTTAATATAATATTTGTACCAAAAAATATAAAATTTAGAGGGAAAACATCTGGTTCAGGCCCAAATAGCATATACCTTGAAACCACTGGAAAAGATCTACTGTCCTTAACCAAACATTGCCACAACTGATTACATTAAATCTCAATCTCAACTCCTCAGTCTGTATTTTTTAATATTCTGTGTATGATAAAATGAATACATATTCTATTTATGAAATTTGGCATTTTTCTAAAAGATAAGCCCTTGTTATATGATGTGGTAGACAATATGGCAACTGTCTTCCTGGAGCAATAGTCTTATTTGAATAAATAAATAAGTTAAGGTCAAGATTGCATTTTCACGCTTGTATTTAGTGTACTTTGATATTATTTATCCTCCTTTGAACTCTCTACCCCCTTCCCTCCTGTTACTGATATACTTCCTCTCTAAAACACTCTCATTCCTCTCCATTTCTGCCTTTTATTATGTCAGCATTCCACACAAGAAAGGAAGTGTTGCCTTTCTGAGCACTGACTATTTTATTCAAAATTAATCTCTTATTTTAGCTACTTTCCTGTAAACTAAACTATCTCATTCTTTGTGGCTGAATAAATGTTCATTATCTTTATATAAAGTCACATTTCATTATCTATTCCCTTAATAATGTGTACCTAGAGTGATCATCATTTTAAGTGAAAAAGCAGTGTCTTAGTTAGAGTTTCTATTGCTGTGAAGAGAAACTATGACCATGACAACTCTTATAAAGGAAAACACGTAATTAGGGTGGTGGCTTACAGTTCAGAGGTTCAGTCCATTATGATCATGTTGGGTATGATGATACATAGGCAGACATGGTGCTGAAGAAGTAGCTAAGAGTCCTACTTCTTACAGACAACAGGAAGTAGACTATGTGTCACACTGAGCAAAGCTTGAGCAAAAGAAACCTCAGAGCCTGCCCCCACAGTGGTATGCTTCCTCCGACAAGGCCACACCTACTTCAGCAAAGTCATACTTCCTAATAGTGCTGTTCCCTTTGGGGGCTGTTTGCTTTTAAACCACCATAAAAGGTCAGACCCAGACATAAAGATTGCATGTTTTCAATCATGTGGAACCTGAAATAAAAGAAGAATGTGAAATGTATCAAAGGTACAGGATACCAAGGATGTAGAAGGAGGAAGGAAAAGAAGGGAGCACTGATAAGAAATAATAATTCTAGGTGACTGCTATCAAAAAAATCACATACACATACAGAAATATTATAATTAAATGCTTTACTTCAAATAATTGATATGCACTTTTTAAAGAACAATGATCTATCAATAGTGCTCCAGGCTAAGTAAATGGTGACTTTTTTTTTTTTTAATAGAGTATAACAGAGTAGAAGCCCTGGAGTAATGTAGTAGCTTAGACTGGATTAGAGAACTATATCATGCCAAGCCATGCTTCACTCTTCCCATAAACCACAACTGGTTTCTCTGAGGTTAGTCATACTCAGCCCTTGGAACCATCCATCTGGAAAATGGAGTAGGGGTTGTCTTACTCTTCCTGACCAAGGGCTCAATGCTCACCTGGTGGGCAGGTTCATTAGGAGTTATCAGTCTCTCTGTCAGGAAACTTGTTTCGAGTAGTAGTGAAGAAACGGAGTGGTGTTGACTTTCCCAAGAAGAGGATGTAAAAGGGACCTATAAATTATGCAGCTATTTTTCTATACCTCGGCTTCCATCTGGAATTTTTCAAAATAAATTATTTAGGCCAGTTTTACTGTGGTTGTGAATATTACATACTGCACTGTGGTCTCTAAAGTATGTGTCTGCTGCTGAGTTGGCATTTTGAAGAACTGCTAGGAGCAAGTAATGACTGTGGTAGTTCCCAGAGAGAATGGGCTCTCATTCCCCGCTCCCCCGAGACTTGTGTGGGACTCCACAATGGAACACTAACTGCCAGATGTGTAGAGGAAAGAGAAACACTCTGCATTATTTCATCCAATGATGGAATTTCCTTATTTTTTCCAAAAGTCAAAAAGTAATATATCATCTCCATTCTGGACAGAGCCTCTGCAAAGGGGTGAGTGAACAAACCCAGAGCATGGAGAACGAGTCAGTATCACAGAGCAGGTTTCTCTGTGGAAGAGAGACCACAAAGGTCAAGCTATCCACAGGGTCAGGACAACACAAACAGCCGAGGAGCTGGGGAAATGCAGCAGTCTGCAATTTTTAATCCATAAATCATCTCTCTGATTTCCAGCTCACACTCAAGAGTCTAGACTTATGCTTGGATGGTATGGACGATGATCCACAGGACTTTCACATCCACGTAAGTGGTGTGATGGTTTATCTCTATCTTCTTTACGTGACTTTTTTCCTCATAAAAAGATATTTATTGTCAGAGTTCTGATTATCATCTCTATGTCACCGATTTCAAATCTTCAGTTCTGCTCCTGCCTCTTTGGAGGTAATCATCTTTCATACATGTCTGTTAGATATCTCATCACATAGCTATGTGTTCAAAATCAAACCACATATCCAAAATCAATTCAATGACAGCTCGCTCACTGTTGAGATTAACTGTTGCATTTCTATCTCTTCATATGGCTGCGTTTATTTTCCAGTTTAATAGCCCAAAATATAATCTTCCTGTCAGTCCTGAGAATAATAATGTATAAATAATGAGTGCACCTGTGAGGTAAGCCTGAGCTAATTGTACCAAAAGCACATATAACAGCCTTCTAAGAGGATATGGGAATTTCACCGGCACCCAGGTAGGCTTGGTTCTCAGGCTCAGGACCGAAAAGTTACAAGTTACAGTTCCCAGATAAGATGCCTTAAAATGAGATCACATCCTTGAAACACCTTTATGTGGAAGTTACTGAATCTCAATTCCCTGGAAAAGACTGAGCATAATATTTGCTTCCAAGTTTTGTTCATTATTACCTTCTCTCTGTGTGTTTTAGAACCTCTCCACCTACCCTGTCCCAATTCCTTCCGGTTCCTACCACCACCAATAAATCTCAACCTCCTCCCATTTTTTTAAGTTCTGATTTTGTTTTATGTCCTACAGAGATTAATTAGGGTCATGTGGTAGATCTTAAGTTTGGGACTAACCATCAGCTCCTGATAAGACATC
The DNA here is from genome assembly GCA_033318265.1 of Phyllotis vaccarum. Taxonomy (NCBI): domain Eukaryota; kingdom Metazoa; phylum Chordata; class Mammalia; order Rodentia; family Cricetidae; genus Phyllotis; species Phyllotis vaccarum. The sequence goes on along the minus strand of JARWLC010000001.1, from coordinate 139,271,345 downwards.
AGTAGGTACACAATTTTATGCTATGCTTCACTACTCTTTCAGAATCTGTACTATGTGATACTTCCTCCATGGTCTCCTCCTCCGTAGCTGAGTGGTAGGAAGGCCCAACTTCTGTAAACTCGGTGGTACAACTGTTGAGTTTGTAGTTCCCATATCCATACTCCACTTAGAAGATTTGGGCAGCTCTCTGAATCGGTAATTGCCACTAGAGATCCATCGGGAGGGGGAGCTGGCCCTCCCCTGGTAGGTGGCTTTTGACTGGCATGAGCAGCATGTGGAACCGTGAGGGGTGGGATCAGACTGTGTTCCTGTTCATGGGCTGGCACCTTGGAACCCATTCCCTATAAAGGAACACCCAGCCCAACACTGACTTTGGATGAGTGAATCAGACGCGCCTGTAGTGTGTGTGCTAGGGTGGGCTGGCCGACCATGGATCTTCTGGCCCTTTGGGGAGGTAGGGATGGGGAGAGGTGAGATTGAGGGCTGGCTGGGAGAGATTCTGAGGAGGGGGAAGTAGTAGGAAGATACATTGACGTAGATGACATTTTTTAATGAAAATAAAATTTTAATTAGAAAAAATATTTCACAGATCGCTTCCCACCCAGCCGCTTATGCGTACTTTCTGCCTCTCTTCCCCACCATTCCCTGTGCCTAAAGGGAGTGATGTAAATGTCTTGTAAGGAAATGGTGTAAATGGCTACAGCCTCACCAGTACTCTACCTTCAGCATCCTGTACATCCATGGGTCTTTACACTCACTGAAAGAGGGTCTGTTTAAGGTTTAGAACAGCGTCTGTTCATGGGTGTAAAGCATTTAGTAAACCTTTTAACTTAAGAATTGTTTTTACAGTGTTCCTTTAGTTCTGTGAAGTAGAATAGAATTTTTTTCCAATTAATTTCTTTGGAAAAGTAGAGGATGGGTGAAAAAGCTTAAATTAGCCTTTTTTTTTTTTCTGTTTAAAACCAGAAGAATCAAACTAGCACTACAGAGGAAGTTAAAAAAAAAAACAGGAAGTAGTAAGAAAGTCCAAAAACTCTGACAAAAACATGTAAGTGGTGTCTGTTATCATGATTCAAGTAGATTCAAGGAACATCCGTTAGAATCAACACTTGCTTCTGCTTGCTCCTCTATCCCCTCCTTCCTGACTCCTCCTCAGATAGTTCTCTCTCTCTTCCTCTCTCTCTTGCTCTCTCTCTCTCTCTCTCTCTCTCTCTCTCTCTTCCTCTTCCTCTCTCTCTCTCTCTCTCTCTCTCTCTCTCTCTCTCTCTCTCTCTCTCTCTCTCTCTCTCTCTCTCTCCCCTTCTGGGGCAACTTCCAAAGCATAAACTAGAATCTTGGGCTTCTGGAAACGCCATTATAAACGCCATTAAAAGCAGACATTTTTCTGTTTCCCCAGCCATCTCTCATATTAGATGTCCCTGTCTAAGATGTACCACTCTCTCCCACTGCTATCATCAGAGAAAAGATATAATCTCACACAAAAGTTCCTTATCTAGCCCTAATTGTTTCCTCTGCTACTTTTACCCTTCAAACTTGTGCAAACATGTGTCCATTTGTCTGTGTTTATCTGTTGTTCATTGAAAGTTTCTTGCTACCGTAGCATCTACTCCCAGGCCCTATGATGTGGGAATGCCTTTCTGTATTCTGTGAATATCAATCTTTAAATAAAGGAGCTGTTTTGGGCCATGACAGGCACCATAGAGAAAGTAGGAGGAGAAATCAGAACATAGGTAGGAGGAGAGTGGAGTCAAACAGATTGAGCCAGAAGCCCAAAGGAGCAACATGTAAGGAACACAGGTGAGCCACGGGCCACGTGGCAGACATATTAATAGAAATGGGTTGATTTAAGATGTAAGAGCTAGCTAGCAATGTGCCTGAGCCATACACCAAACAGCATGAAGTTAATATAAGCATCTGTGTCATTTCTGGGGGCCTGAGCAGCAGTGGTGGGTGGCTAAGGGGTCTGGCATGGTAGGCCTGTGGGTCTGGGCCTCTGGCCACCCATGACCAAGAAACCGTGATTCTACAGCCCTATATACAGTAACATTGGTCAGATGACACAGCTATTTTTAATTATTGCTATGGAACAATCTTTGTACACTGTAAATATATATTTCTCTCATTGTTAATTTAAAAAAAACTGATTGGATGATAGTTAGGCAAAAAAAAAAAAAAAGGATTGGACAAGACAGCCTGACACAGGGAGAATGCTGGGATAAAGAAGGGCAGAGTCTAGTGGTTGCCAGGAAGACACAGAAGGACTCCAACACACAAAATGGCATAAAGGTAAAAGCCATGAGCCTCAGGGCAGCGCATAAATTAATAGAAAATGGTTAAGTTGTCATAGCTAGTTAATAACAAGTCTGAGCTATTGACTGAGCATTTATGATTAATATAAGCCTCTATGTTGGTTATTTGGGAATTGGCAGGCAGGAAACATTCACCAACAAATTATCTCTCAAAATTAAATCACCAATGACAGCCTTAAAATCATATAAGATGGGCACACTCATTTATGTTACCATGTTTTAATCAAGTTTTATATTTCCCAAACAATATCTTTCTCCCCCAACACCCAGTTCAAGTCCCATTATCTCTCCTAGTCTAAAACAGGATTCTATGTCTGCTGTTCAGAATTTAAACTACAATCCACAATTCTCTCAAGCTATTTTCAAATTACTTCTTTGTTCTTCTTTAAGGATCATTGGATTAAACCACTAACATGTCTCATCTTGGATCTTGGTTTCAAATAAGAAAGTTTGTCACATAAATTGTTTAGTTTTGGATCAGAAATAAAACCTGCACATATTTGGGGCTGTCAGAATGACTCACTAGGTAAAAGAACTTGCCTCACAATTCTGACAACCTGTGTTCAGTTCTCAAAGTCCAAAGTAGAAGAAGAGAATTAACTCCTGAAAGTTGACCTGTGACCTCCACGCATGTCCCTTAGCATATACATACCTGTATGCGTGTACACACTCAGAATAATAATAGTATGGAAATTTTAAAAAGAAAAAAATTGAACATATTTGTTTTAAAAAACATCTTAGTATTTATCAGCATTGTAGAATTACTATATAGATCTAGTTTACAAATACTTTATTTTAGAAACATTATTTTCTAGTGAAAACACTTAAAATCTATTTCTTAGGTATTTTTCTGAAGGTTTTTTCCCATGAAAAAATAGAATAAAATGCACCTTTAAAAATATAACAGTGGGAAGAAGTAAAATATAGTGTGAACAGAGCTTTACCAAAGTAGTTCATGCAATATGTAGTGGTTTCTCATAAATACATCTTAAGTATCTATAAATAATGAAATTTCCATATGTAGAAAAATGTTTGTATATGTGTATGTGGGGGGTTTTTTGACATAAAGGTGAAGTCAAGTTTGTAAGATACTATGCTCTGGAGAAGCTGATGGGAAAGATTAAAAGAACTGTTTTATGATTTTGAAAATCTTGACAGAATTTCTTTGCAAGTTTTTCAGTCCATATTATTTCTTGGACATATGCTACAACAACTAGTTATTTCTCTTACTGGAGTCATGGCTTTCCCTCTCAATTGTTTCAACAAGGTCCCACTTTTTACCTGTGTATTTGGTTAATATTTTTTACCCTTCACTCCACTGGGATTTTACTACAACCTGTCGCTTTAAGCAAAATGCACACACATACATATACCTCAAATAATTTTTGTATGTATTTATATTTTAACCCATGTAAATATACTTCAGTTTTCTCTCTTAATTTGGCACCTTTTTCTTTATATCTACTAAGCAGTGGCGGGTGGATAAGTGGTCTGGGATGGCAGGTCTGTGGGTCTGGACCCCTGGCCCCAGGGCCTGAAAATCTCATTGTAACATACAACTCTAGAAGAGAGAAAGGGGTGAAAGCGTAGAGGTTGGCCATCGTTTTCAATCAGAAATAAATGTGGTTTACCAGGTCTGATCAACAGTGGCTATATACAGAAGCTGCTTAATGCTCATGTGTGAATGGGCCATTTTCCCTGGAATTTGAAGTATACCCATTGCATAACCAAAATGTATTGTAGCATGACTTCTAGAATAAGAAATTCTTTAGGGATCCCCCCCCCTCCAAACCACCTGCCATTAGTTGAGGGAATAATTGAGAGAATGATCCTTCATTTCCATAACCTTTCCCCTAAAGTATATAAATAATTAAAAGATGTTAGCTAGTTTTCAAGGAGTTATCCAACATATATGATGATGACATAAGAAGTGCACCTCAGCAACATGGAGAAGTAAGCATCTGACTAATGCAGATGTCATTTAATGTGGCCCGCAAAGGAAACAGGAACTTAACATGAAACCCCAAGTGAGAAAAGAAGTAAAATCAGATGTTAGCCATAAAGAGTAGCGTGCTTCTTCTATAAAAGGAAAATAGAACTCTACACAGTCCTCTGAAATCTTGAACTTATAGGTCATTTCAATGTCATTTCTAGTGGTAGGGCCTGTCACAATCTTTATTATTCCATCCTTCTCACAGGTGGATAAGAAGAGCATTGAGGATACTGTCCCATCATGAATGTCAATGCATACAGTTAAGTCGATATATTCTATCAACATAGGCATTAAATCTTGACACAGAAATACAGTTTTATATCCCCACTATTGTAGATTATCACTATAATGGTGATATTAAAATACTTCTTTTGGTAGTTTAAGGAAACAGTTAAAGAATACCTGAGACATTGAATTCATCAGGAACTATTTTTAGTGCTTGAAAATAGTCCCAGATTAAACCTGTAACAACCCCAGGAAAGTCGCAGAACTGTGGACAAAACTTGTATGGGTTCTAAGTGAGGGCATGTGTTTGATAGAAATTCAAGTCGAAAAGATGAGAAGGGGAAATATTGCCAGAAAATACAATGTTTTTCATTTTTTAGAGGTAAAAATATATAAGAAGTACTGAGTTCAAGTTCTGACTATGTCACCACCAATCACACAGATCTTAGTTTTCTCAAGTATAGATGGTACTTGTGGGCAGGAACTTACTTTACCTCCATTGAAACAATACAACATAAAAATAATAATTTAGGACTGAGACCCAGAATTAATTCTGTATTTGAAGATATCTTTGCACATAGTGTGTCTGAACACTCTTTGCCTTAAAACTCACCACTTTATCAAATCATACGAATAATGAGGGTCAGAAGTCACATGCATAATAAGGATAGAATCAAATCCATTCAGGGCTGACCAAGTATTGTGCAATAGGTGACTTTACCATCATTCAAACATGAAAACACTTTTTTTTTAGCTTGGACCAGTGCCTGTTCCCAGCCAACCATCAACAGATGTTTTCACGATCTAACTGAAAACACAAGCTTGCCCAGCAAGTTACCCTATAGGCTTCAATCTGGAGCTAGGCAGTGCATTCATTCTGGTTATTTGGTGTCTCTGTGGCAAACTAATCACTAAATGTAGTATATTATATGCAAATAGGCTCTGGATCCCTCTATGGCTCCTTCACTAACCAGCCTGGATTCGGTCCTCTCAAAAACCCAAGGAAATGTTGGTATTTCTTTTTTTCTCACTGATTCTCAAGCAACTCTTACCATCCATCTTCTTACTGGGAAGGAAAAAAAGTATAATGAAGTTGAAACTTAATCTTCAGCAGCAACAGTCCTTTGTTTGCTTGTTTCTTTGTTTGTTTTTGAAGTTGCGTGGTTTGAATAGGCCATGGGAAGTTCCTAGTTAAAGAAGCATTGTAACATATAAGGATAAGATGCTAATAACGTTCAAGTCCAAATCCCATTGCTAACTTGGTCTTTTAAACAACTGTCTATCCCAAATAAATTATTTTAACTTTATATGCTTGTCTTCTTAATTTTTAATTGTTAAGAAATGGAGACCTAACAGAGGGCTCGGTTGTTAAGAGAGACTTGCCGCTCTCCCAAAGAGCCAGGTTTAGTTTCAAGCACTCACATCAGGTGTCTCATAGCAACCTGTAACTCTAGCTGCAGGAGATCTAAGGCCCTCTTCTGGCCTTCAGAATAAATTTCCAAGACACATACACACAAAAAGACAAAAGCCAAATCTTTTGATTTTAATAATAATCAAACACCTAGACTATATTGAGCAGTTACTGAATATTGTTTTATGATGTTCTTACTTAATCCTCATGATAATGTATGTAGTAACTTTTCATTCTCCTCACAGTGAAAAGTGTAAAATTCAAAGAGATTAAGTATAATATCTTTCCCTTGTTCTTGGTTAAACAAAGATAAGGGAGAGCTACTTTTTTTTTTTTTTTTTTTGGACTTAATTGTCTTATTCTTGAACAAACGCTCTTAAACACCATTTATAAACACACACACACACACACACAGGTACTGGGTTCTGTTTATTGAGTATTATTCTCTTAATGACAAACAGACATTTAACAATAGTAATATTTTTTATTGAATAGTAATATGTTCCCAGATGTATGAGAAAAGTTGTGCCTAACAAATGAGCAATCACCCTGCTAAAAGTTTTTAAGAAATCAAAAGCTACAATCACACACACACACACACACACACACACACACACACACACACACACACACACACATCCTCTATAAGAAACAGCTAACACATTCAAAGGTAACTAAGACCAAACTCCTTGGGTATTTAGTTTTACCTACATCGTGGCCCTTAATTCTGATGGGTCAGCCTTGTCTGTACCAGCTGAGTTCTTCTTTCATATTTCTGTGGCTCCCAGAAAGCTACCTCATTGAACCTATCCCAAATGATAGAAGAAATGTATCCTGAGAGAAGGAATGTGTTTATCATAATTCTGTAATATCTTCCATGTGGATCATACCTCAATAACCTTTAATTAAGCGCCCCATCTCAGAGAAACTTTGTAAGTACAACTTGCAAAAAATTGGTTTGCAAATTTATAAAATTGGTTATGGTATTTATGGTCAAATCTAACTCTTCTAGATGATTAAGTTCTGCTGTATGTTAATTTTAACATAGCAGAGAAGATTTTTACTCCGAGGGAGGGGCTAAAAACTAGAAATAAATTTCAGAGACTGAAGTATGTAATGAAAAACTGCTGCTACATAGCGTCTGTTTTGACTGACTGGAATCCACATATGCACTGAGTTTCTCGTGTTTTAGTATTTAGTTTTTCAGGCATGCCTGCTCTGCCTGCTGCATTATTTATTTGTGACCCGTGACAGACTTTCTCTTGGTGCAAATATCCTTTATTCATGTTGTCTCTAATTAAAAGAACATTTACTAAGATCCTAAAGAAAACACTTGAAAATAAAAGTATTTGTTTTCAGTGATCTAAGGTATGAAAGGAGAGGCACTGTGTGTGTCTCCAAGAATAGATTGTTGACATTCATGTTTTGGAGTAGTGATGAGAACAGAATGCCAAAATAGACCTTTAATCACACTGGTTTTATAGATCAATTGTGAGTGTTGCTTGCCTGAAAGTCCGGTAGTGATTATATTGCGAATAAATACCACATCTGTGGGACATAGCAGCATTCACATTTATTTGCTAAATTGGCCATATTGACCATTTTTTCGGTCAATGTTGGTGTTTTTAAACTGGAAAGTATTCCTCTTTTTCCCAATCAAAACCAGACTTTTCTTCATAATATTAATTTGAAAATACTTTGTGAAAGACTTAACTGCTCTTTTGATATACTATAAATTTAAATGCATGCACATCACTATATCCACAAATCAAATAACAAAAGATGAGTTTAAAAAAACTCAATGAAGCTTTCCTTGACTTAAGAAAAATCCTTGTAATTTTACTTCAAATAACTGAGAACACTACTCCTGGTTAAATAAATCCTCTGTTACCAACAGGGTCTCCGTTGGAATTTGCATTCATCAATTCCAAACATAAATTAGTAGACACCAATTCATGGTCAAAACTTCAGGTGATTTTCTAGTGCTGTGTAACAATTACCCTATGTAAGTTGTTGAAAACACTCATTATCTCACAGTTCTCTGACTCAGAAATCCTAGTACTGCTTAGAGCTGTTTCCAAGCTCCTCATGGGTGTCTCTTTGCAGCTGTGGGACCTAGGATCCCTCCAGACCATTGACTATGGCTAGAGAGTCTCTTCACCCCTGTATTTACAGTGTCTCTCCACTAAGCTCCTTCACTAGGCAGTTCAGAATCTGGAACATAATTTCCTCAAGCCAAACAGAGAAACTAAAAACAAAGCAAAAGTCTCTCCCACAGGTGATAAGACAAATACTTTGTGTGTGTATGTGTGTGTGTGTGTGTGTGTGTGTGTGTGTGTGTGTGTGTAAATATTTAGTGTGTATACACACGTACACTGTAGTAACCATAAGAAAAAAGCATCTTACAGTATCTTATTCATCAGAAGTAAGCAACAAGCCCACCTGAGTAGGGTAATGGACATGAGCTCACATATTAATTATTATAAATAAAAATGTTGTCTGTGAGATGCAAATAGATTTTAGAAGTGACAGGAAATTTCATTTTAGTAATATCTCACTGTGTAGAAGGTGATTCCCCAGAATCACACTGTTCTGTAGACAATGCATCCGTATCTTCTTTACTTCCCCTTCTATAGATATATGCTTACTTATAGCTGTTCAATGGGAAATAAAAGAGGAGAGAAGAGAAAACATGACAGCATGCCATAATTTTCCCACCAAGAATGAAAAATTCAATACAGACATGTTTTTCTTTTGTCATAAAATAATAGTTCTAATTTTTTTTTTACATAGAACAAGCAAGAATAACAGCAGAGCTCACAGTCTACTAGCAGAGAATCTTTGAAGTTACTTTAACAAGAAAAAATATCATGTGTTGACTTAGAGAATAAAAGTCTGTGTAAATATCTAGGTATTTTCGGGGTCTGTAAGTCTCCCTTCAGCTGTGGCATCTATATATACGAAGTGAAACTTAACCAATTCATGGTGTGTTTTACCCAGTAAATTATTGGATGCTTTGACCATTTAGACCATGCAACACAAACAGCTAAATGAAATACTGTATTACCTAGTGATTTCTAAGCCTTACATAAATGCACTAGTAGACTCTGTGGTTATTTTTAGTTACCAAGTTATTTAATACTTTTAGTAATATATTTTAATATTTAAATATATTTAGAAAATATTAACTAAAAAAGATGTTGTTCTTTCAATATTTTTAATTGGTTTTTTCATTTCTAGTGGGCTTTCCCTAATATACAGTAAAGTAGAAGCAAAACCAAGCATGTTATAGGGCCAAGTAGATGAGACTGTGAGTAAATCATTTATTATACATCCCCAAGGATCTGCGTTCAGTTCCCTCAAACTCAGGTGAAAGGGAAGCAATAAATTGATTTTGTAATCTCTCTCTCTCTCTCTCTCTCTCTCTCTCTCTCTCTCTCTCTCTCTCTCTCTCTCTCTCTCTCTCAGAGTAGAGTAGAAAATAAACTTTTTCAGAAATGCATGGAGAAATGATCTTAGGACTAAAGTATTAAGCTCACAGGGAGAACGTCCACAGGATGGAATAACTTTCACTTTTTTTCTAGAGTGATGTTTTACTTTGTTAAATGAAGCTATGCCCTCTATGTTGTCTTTCTTCTTTGATCTTCCATTTTCTATGCATATGCACATGAACTATAGACACAAGAGATGGCAGGACCCAGAGGAATACACCAGGAGGAGCAAATGTTCTTCACTTACACTGCCCTTAGAAAACCTATCTATTATCCCCTCTTGGGTCTATTGTTAAAAACAGCAGTGTAATGTAGTGATTGAGTTGGAACCAAACAATTGTAGGCTTGATTTCCAGCCCATAGAATGACCACCACTTAAAATTATCTCTTTTTTATTAGAAAATAATGCTATGGAGTTTCTGTAGTTCCCATTGAGTATATATTTTATGAATACAGAAGTTTTATTTTGGTTAATGTTGGCACTGTATTGGAAATAGCATCAACATATCATCCAAAATAAAATTCAGAACAGAGCATAGACACTTGTCTTTTAACAAAGGATGAGAAAAGGAAGAAACATAATAGAAGTGTTAATAGTTCTATTAAGAGTTGATTAAAACTTTAAATAATTGAAGTTAGTATCTGAGTGTCAATTAGACTTCTACTCTAATTTGTTCATACTATTGTCAAGCCCAACCTGAATTATAAAATGAAAAATAAAAATGTTGTCATCTTCATCATAAAAACTATTTTAACGAAATATACCCCATATGATCCAAGTTAGTGTTACATGTCAGCCATCGGAAGCTCCTAGCACATTTCTGTTGAGGCTGAGCTCTTTTGTCACCTCTGTCTCCTGTTTCCATAATGAGCTAAACAGAGAGGAAAGGCCCGGCACCTGTGACAAATAACGCAGCCGCACAAACACCACATCTGGAAAATGTATCTGTCATTCCACGGGAAATAAATCTGGAATTTTCCTCAGTAAATCACTGGTATTTTCAACATTTCTGTGGGAGAAGGAAACAAATTATTTATTTTTAAAAATGCAGTTTTAAAATGGCCTTTCCCTGTGGTGATTCTTCCATGTGCCAATAATTCATGGTGTTTTGTTTTCTCTAGGTTCTGGAAAGTTTTGAAGAGAAGAAAAATAAGAAAACATAATCCACAGTTTCTAATGATCCATGTGTGAGGAGCAGCAGCTGTGTTTTGAATTACAAAGGAGAAGGTCTCAAACCGCCATTTCCAAGTGCCCAGCTAATGTCATTAGAAACGACAGCAGCACATTTGCTCATAAACATCCTCCTGGTTATTCTTCCTTTTTCTTACTAACATTTTGCAACTATAGATGAAAAATAAATGTACTCAACAAGAAATACGTACATTGTACATGCATGCATATACTGAGAGTAAAGAAAATCTCTTCGTATGTATTATATATATTGTCTGTATAGCATATAATACGAGCTTGCCATTTTTCCTAAAATTCATTCATTTTTCTAATAACAGATCTTAATAAACAGTATTTTTAAAATAATATTTGTACTTTACAATACATTGTTATCACTTTCATGTCAATAAACACATTTATATTTTACTGATGGATACCATAATTATGTTAATTTATGAGGTGCAGTGTGATGTTTGATATGTTTACAATGTATACTGATTATATTACTATAGCTAAAATTTCAGTTTTTAAACTTTTTTGATTAATGTGTAGTAACTATACATCATTATAGAATATAGTGAGACATTTCAATACATGTATTCTATATTTTCTAATAAAATCAGGCTATTATCTTCTTTACATGACTTAGTGTTCATAGTCTTTGAACTGCCCTGGTAGTTCTTAATAAACTGTGTGATGAGTTAATAGAAACTATAATCTCTCTGCTGCACTGCAGAGCACTAGGATCTATTGCTTCCATGTAACAGTGTTTTGGTACCAATTATTCCAATTCTTTTTGCTTTCCCTTTTTCTACCTTCCCAGACTTCAGTAATCATTAGGCTTAGTGAAATAAGTTAGGCTCAAAAGATAAATACTGAGCATTTTACACTTCCACTTCTAAAGGCTGATAACTAACTTCACTCTAAAGTCCCATTGGCTTCAGCATTGCTACAGATAGAGGCCAGGGTGACCTCATTTTTGGATAGTTGTGTTTTTATGTGGGTCTTATTTTTTTTTTCTTTAATTTACTTATAGAAATAAAGGTTTTGCAAAAAGGTAAATGCATACTTTTGTAAATTTTTGGCATACTTGATACATTACTCTTTTAAAGGCTGCATATTCTTACATCCTCATTTATGAAATGTTTAATATTCAATTCACATTATGAATACCGACAATGGATTTTACTTTTTAAAAAACATATTTAAATCTGATCGTTCTAAATTTGTATGTGGATATAGATTAGCTTCACATATTTGATCTGTAATTCTGTTAAATATTTTAACAAGTAATAGTCATGATTTTGAAAAATCTCTAGCCTTATTAATTATCTTTGTATGAGCTTTTCTCCTTTCATTGAACTATTTTGTAAATAAAGATTATTTTATTAAAAGTTTTTCAAACATTTCTGAATGCTGTATCTTTAATATAATTTTCAAAGCCTGTTTCAATGTTTCTGGTATATTACAAATATTCAATTTATCATGTCAACTACAGTTTAAAGTATAGTGGCTGATGTTGTTTGTTGTAAGTTTAGAAAAATGTCCTCAAACACTGAAAAATATATTCTCACGACTCTACTCTTAAACAAACATGACATTTTTTGATTTAACTATAAGTGATGATATGTAAGTTGAGCTTCATCTTCCTTCCAAAAGGTATCTAATTGTCTGAACTCTGTTTACTGAAAACCTACCTCCTTTCTTTAGACATTCCATCCTCTTTTTAATAACTTGTATGACTATTTTGACGGAATTCTGGCTTGTTTTAAAATAAAATATACACCAAGAGTCATTAGGGTAAGTCCCCAGGGCATCTTATTCTCCAGCTTTACTTCTCCTTGGAGTTCTGATCATTACCTAGCATGCTCAAAGGACAGCCTTAAATGTTCTTTGTGAGTAGTATTTTCAAAATAGTTGAGAACAAAAGGGGAAGATATTTTGCAAGGCTAAAAATTAATGTTGAATGCATAATTCGTAGCACCATGCCTCACTACAATAAGTAATAATCAGCCACCACTCCTTTACTAAGTGAGAATTATAAAACCACTCTGGTTTAAGTTCTTAAAGTCTAGCCCAAATGCAATTTTAATAGTTAGATGGGACAGAAAAAAATCAGTTATTCTAGCAGAATTAGCTGTTCTTCATATCCATGAGCATTGGCATTGATATAAAGACCAAACAGTTACAAACACATTGATCTGAATTCATAAGATTCCATCATAGTTGTAGAGAGCAACAGAAAGCAGCAAATAGAAATAACCACCAGATGGTGAAATAATGGCACAAAGGGGAGATAGATCCCATCTCACTAAAATGAGGGAGACGGGGAAATCTGAGGAATTCACAGACAGAGATAACCTCTGGGTGGAGACTAATAAAAACTAGGAAGCAGCAGGCAGATCAAATGGTCTGGCAGAAAAATTAAGCCTTTTCAACCCTCTTTGAAAAAAATAATCCTTTTCAATATCCAAAGAGTTTTGCTCATATCCCCACCACGATTTGTAAATATCTTATGGTATACCAGGCCCTTTAAAATAATTTATAAAGATAAGAGATTTAAATTAATCTTGCCAGCCACCTCTCATGTAGGTAGCATTTAGGCTCATTTTAGGAACAACACTGAAGCACATTGACAAGCTAGTAAGTGGCAGTCAGAAGTCTCAGCCAACAGTTTGGCTTTGTTTCTACACTGAGAACTACAATATGTCGTCTCTTTGTATATAACAAATTTAACATTTGGATAAAAAGACATTTGCTATAAAATTTAATGTGACACGTATCATCTGTTTCTTTGCATTGTCTGTGCTTCTTCATAATTTCTATTGCCTAATGTGATATATGTGTTCTCCCCTGTACACATCCCTTTGTAATATGTCCATAGCCAATGCCCTCATCCAAATTTCCTACTCTCATTAGCACTCTGTTTTGGAGTAATTACTTTATTCTCTATCAGGGCATCTATTTCATACTATAAAACAAAATATTGATAACTTTAGACACATGGCTCAGAGAAGCTCACATTAATTTTCAATACTTAGCTTGATATTATATCATTGTATTTCACAAACTAGAATTCTGTAATCAGTTGACACATTTTATATTTAGTTGTCTATCATGAAATTCCCAACAAACCAGATAAGAAATTCTTAGTGTTAACTGGATATCTGGATAAAAATTTACGGCTGTGGATCAGATCATGTGACCCTCACTATATGGGAAGTGTTCCACAGTGCTTTTTTTCAATCATCCTTTTTTTTTGCCAGACACCGTTGAAAAGGATATTATCCCTCTCTTCCCCCTTTCGACTCCCCAGACAGGTCAAGAAATCCCAAGGGGAGTCAACTCAGTCTTGCATATCTAGTTGAGGTAAGACCAAGTCCCTCCCCTAAGGATCAAAAAACCTTTCCCTGCTAGGGATGGGCTTCCAGGAGCCAGTTCCTGCTCTGGTGATTGACTCTGATCCGAGTTCAAGGGGCTCCACAAACCTCCCATGCCTTTGCACTGTCATCTACATCCAGAGAGACCAGATCCGTTCCATAAGGGTTCATCAGCTGTCATTACCGATAGGCTGGGGAAGCACTGGAAGAAGGGGGCGGCAGTGATGAGTATGGGAAAAATTTAAAATTAAAAAAAGAGAGAGCATTCTTACAATAAGGTTTCCTGATCCTGGGCAGCCAAAGGTCCAGACCCACAGACCTGTCGCCCCAGGCCCCTTAGCCACCCACCACTGCTTAGGCCCCCCAAAATAAATCAGACACTTATATTAACTTCATGCTGTTTGGCCTACGGCCTAAGCATATTACTAGCTATCTCTTTCATCTTAACCCATTTCCATTAATCTGTCTGCCACATGGCCGGTGGCTTTCCTGTGTTCCTTATATGTTTTTTTCTTTGGGCAGCTGGCTAGATCTGTTCTGACTCTGCCCTCTGTCTCCTAACTATTCTGATTCCCCACCTACTTCCCAAACAGTCCTTTATTTAAAGATTGATATGCACAGTATAGGGAAAGACATTCGCAATCAGAGAATTGAATGTTAACAAAGTCAGTGTCCATTTAAGCACATGTTCATGTAAAGTCTTTAAAGACCAACTCACGAACTATTGTTTCAAAGTGATTTTGTACATGTAATTAACTAATGCATCTATAAATCAGAAACGTATACAGGTATGCTTCTGAACTGTGTGTGTTTTAAAGTCTATAAGATACAAAACAAAATGAATATATGCAAAGTGGAAAATAAGAAAAGAATGTTATTTCATGTTTTAGTAATTTTCCAGGTTTTGGTGTATATGCCATGAAAATATTAATTTATCTAGGAATACTTAGGGGCATTTCTATGTAATGTGTAGAAAGATATAATTATTCTTTAAGGTTAAAAGAAGTGTTATGTCAGGGTCATGAGTTCATAAAACCATTACTCAGAAAGTCTTTGTCATATCCTGTTCCTATTACTTTCTAATTGTATGATTATGGCCATATTAGTGAGTTGTATAAGTAGCTGAAAAAAAGCAATGGCACAGGCTATGCCATCTCTTTTCTATAATAACAAAAATAAATAATCTCTACAGCTGCTGGGAAAGAAAGAAAACATGTTTCATTACTATAGCATATCACTGAATCTTGAATGTAGAAACGTACATTCTGGAATCCATTGATATTATTAAGGATAGCAACACTTTAAAGAACATTTATTATACACCGTGCCATGATTTATAGAACATCAGCCTGTTCAATCTTATTCCATACTGGTGAGGTTATAGTGCTAGCTTTATATATGATTTCATCAAAATGATGGGTAGAAAGTAGAGGCTTGGAAGAAACTGTGGCTTGAACCGGGTTTACTTAGTTTTAAAGTGAATATTTTCCTTCATCTTGCTAGCTAAGAAGCTTTTCAAAGAAAAAAGGCTAAGCAAGAAAACAGAGGAATTTTATACAGTTCATAAAGTCTCACCATGAATGTCTTATTCTAGGAGTTTCAGTGCTGACACAGGCTCCCCTGCCATGGTTATAGGTACAAAAGAAATAGGGAAGATTCCAGGCATTTAATTCAAAGTCTTGTAGCTGAACTAAATGGTTTGGAAACAGATTAAATCTGCCATCCATTGCTAATGTTCCTTTCTTTCTGTGGGAGAGCTAGCTTTCCAGTATCTAGTTTTCTCAACTACCAGATAATTTTAGGATAAATTATTCCAAGCTTCTTGGGTAGGAGAGCCAGTAAATTACCAGAAGCTAATGAAAAGAACACTGCCTCGTGCATTAAGGATAAGGTCTTGTTTATTTTTGAGGTTAGCAGCAATCATAAATACTTGAGTTCATGCGAGTTTCCACAAAGGACTCATAAATGTGGAACCAATTTTAAATCAAGAAGTAAAGCTCACTTTATAAAACTATCAGCCCAACATTTGTGATCTATAATAGAAGTAGAGTAAGACTTGGGAAAGGCATACGATATCATGTGTAGTAATGGAAATGTCATAAAAAAAAAAAAACCCTGGTGAACTGGAAGAAATGTTTGTCTTTTGAACTGTTGACTTCTTTGAATATTTGCATAGAAAATCAAAAGTATCAACTTTATCATGTTATCTTCTATACAGATTTGTAGTAAGAGATTTCTGGCCTGGACTTTTCAGCCTAGCCTTGACGTTTAGATCTACAGATCCACAAACCCGCAGTCCCCCAGTCCCACAGACCCGCAGTCCCCCAGAGACACACAGATGCATTAATTGTATACTGATTGACCTGGGGCCCAGGCCTATTACTTGCTAACTCTTGCTCTTAATCTAACCCATGATTTATATCCTGTTCAGCCATGGGCTCAGTACCTTTTCTCAGAGCATCATAGTGGTCCTCTGCATCTTCTGGCTTCTCTATGGCATTTCTGCCCTGTTCTTCCTATTCCTACAGTTTTCTTAGTCTGGAAGCCCCAACCACACTCCCTGTCTGCCTTTGACCAATCAGCGCTTTTTATTAAACTCACAGGCAGGACAATTATTTACAATGTAACATCATAAATCCACTACACAGATGTTCATTATGAAAGATTCCTCCTTCCTAGAATCAAAGTTGGTAAATAACTTTTTAGGTTACTTTATGTTTTTTACGATCCCATTAAATGCAATACCCTATGGTTTTATATATGAAAGACAATAGAGATAATATGAGTCCCTGTCAGAATGAGATTTATCATACTGGACAGGTGTAATTATATACAGAAGAATAAAAGTCCAGTTGTTTCATTATTACTATGTGTGGATTTTTTCTTATTAAAGTTATTTTGAGTAAGGTAGAGCCAAATCCTAAACTTGCTTCTTAACATTCAAATAGCAACAAACTTTGCCTCAATATCACCATGCTGCAAATAAACTCATTTCCCTACATTTACAAGTCCATTCAGTATATCTTCAGGCTCCAGTTATGATTGTGGTATAAAACTGGTGGTGAAGATCTGACAAATAAAAGGAAACTAAGAGGCCACAGATTATTGTTCTTTGTGTGGATAAGTAAACCATGTTCCCTAAAATATAAGAATTGATTTGATCATGTTACTTCTTGTCTTCAAACTAACCCTAAAGTTTAGTATGTAATTAAACTTGATAGACTTGTTAATTTATTTCTTCAAATATAAATAATATCAAGAAGGGCATTAGTTGACTGTCCAGATGAAGGCAAAAACAATATAGCCCCTGATCTCATAAATATTAAAATCTGTTGAAAATTGCCAGGGATTGAAGAACTGGCTCTGTAAAGTGTCAGCCACACAAGAATAGAGACCTGAGTTCAGATTCCCAGATTCTTGTAATAAGTCAGGATTGTCAGGACTGGACTGTATAATCCTGGTGCTGAAAGGCAAAGTCAGATCCTTTGAGCTCACTGGTTAGGCACACTCTAGACAACAAATCATGAGCTTCTGGGTCAGTGAGAGAGCCTGTCTCATAGAACAAAGAGTAAAGAACTAAGAAAGATGCCTACCACTGACCTCTGACCTACACATGCACAAGCTAACAACTCCCACCCCCAAACTCAGCTCTATCAAAGTAGAATTTCTGGTCTTTGGTTGAGATATGTGCCCACATAAGTGAATGAAGCCACTTGATTAAAGTGCCAAGTTAGTGGGGGAAACAGGGAAGTACTGAGTGCAGAGATTCCAACATCTAGAAGTCACAGACGGAATAATGAGATGGAAAAGATGCAGAAACACTAACAGGAAATATCAAGTACAGGATTGTTGTAAAAAAAAGAATGGGATTCGTTCAGCTTCATACTATCATATTTTCTATACATAAACACAAAGTTCAAAGGAGACCACATATATTTGAGTGCTAGTGTCCTGCAAGTCTGGCCATAAAGTGTATCTGCTAACATAACTAATAAGAATGGTGAGAGGCTTTGAAAGAACTAATGACAACTGTCAATGGTGACACACACCTTTAATCTCAGCTCTGGAGAGGCAGGGGTCAGGAGAATAAGGGCTGTTTCACAGAGAAATCCTGTCTTGAAAAACCACAAACACATTATACACACACACAAATGATAATGGAAGACACTCAAAAATATCAGAAGGCAACAAGATTGGCAGCCCATATTCTAAGTTGGAGATACAGCCCTGCTAACACCAGCTTTAAAAATAGCCTTCAAAGTTTCCTGAGCAGAGGGTAGATGCTGCTACCCTGACACACACAGTGCTAAGTAGCCCGTACATCTCCTAGACACTACCTTTCCTGGCTTTTAGTTGATGTGGGAATGCCTTTCTGTATGCTGTGAATATCAATCTTTAAATAAAGGAGCTGTTTTGGGCCATGACAGGCACCATAGAAGAAGCAGGAGGAGAAATCAGAGCATTGGTATGAGAAGCAGGGCAGAGTGATGCAGAACAAGCAAGCTGCACAAGGAGCAACATGTAAGGAACACAGGTGAGCCACCGGCCACTTGGCAGACAGATTAATAGAAATGGGTTGAGTTAAGATGTAAGAGATAGCTAGCAATGTGCCTGAGCCTTAGGCCAAACAGCATAAAGTTAATATAAGCGTCTGAGTCACTTCTGGGGGCCTGAGCAGCATCAGCGGGTGGCTGGGCAGCTAAGGGGTCTGGCGCGGCAGGGTCTGGGCCTCTGGCCGCCCGGGACCAAGAAAGTCCACTGCAACATTTAGTCATAGGTCATTTCCTCTAATTTTAGAAGAATTCTTGAAAACTGAAAGATACTAAGAGGAGATGAAGGTATTGTAAAGGCAAAGTCAACCTTGTTCTAAATTAAATGATACCGTCTTTAGATGATGCTAAATAAACGCAGATTGAATATGCTTTGTCAACACTGTCACTTCAGAGTCCTAGGGACTTTTCTTGTTTATGTCCGTGGAATAATAAAGTCTGAGAAAAGATGCTGAGAGCCGTTCTTCTGGGATGAGAAGGACAGAAAATGAAAAACAAGAAATAATTTCATGATGAAATATAACCCATTGAAGTCTCACCTTTGGGAACTGGGAAGAGTCAAATGACCTAGAAATTCAGCCAAAAAGAGATGCTTAGCCATTCACATTCCATTGCTTTGCTGAAGTTTAAATTCTTGGGAAAACAAATTGGAGTGGTTTTCTATCTCTTAATGAAAATGAACACTTGTAATTAGTAGTTTCTAAATTCCCAAGAGCTCTTGACGACACTGTTACTTCATTTGCTTTAAAATGACTGAATGAAAACTCTGAGTCACATGGGGCCTTGAATTTATGTTACCGTTTAAAAATGGTTAAACACCCTTCTTTGTGCTTTCATAAAACAGCATTTTCCATCATCACTTGTGGTTACTTGGGATAAAGAATCATGTAACTGAAGAAATAGTTCTCTCCAGTATTCAAGAATCAGAAGCCTAAGAACTCAAGACAAGATATTCTGTAAAAAGGTCTTCAAAGTGGGATATGCAGAGAAATCACCTGGGAGCTTGGTCAGAAATGTCAAACCCTGGACTCATTCCAAGCTTCCTAAATTAAAGACTCTGGAAATGCATTCCAGTGCTGCTTTTAGAATAAACTTGGGGGGATTGAAATGTTGATAAAGATGTAAAATTATCTAAATAAATAATTTTTCTTCGTAGGTGGTATAAAATTTATCACTTTGTGTTGCTAGAATGTAATACTTTCTCTGTGTTCACCTTCATGAAACCCTGTTCTTGGCTCTGGAGCTTTTTACTCTTTTTTTTTTTATTTGACTTGGAGGGCAGTTATCATGGTTATTTTTGATTGTTAACATGATGAGATTCAGAAGCAAATCTCTGAGGGATCAACTAGACTATATTAAATGAGGTGTAAGACAAGTGATGCCCTTCCCTTGGGTAACCCAAGACTGAGTAAAAAGTAGAAAGTGAGCTGAGCACACATTTTCATTACCTGTCTCTTAACTGTGAACGCACTGTGACGAGATGCCTCTAGCCCTGGGTACCACACTGCTCATACCAAATCTTTCCTAGCTTAACTTGTTTTGGTCATAGCAAAAAGATGAGCAACTAGCTAAGTAGTCATTATAGAAATGTCTTTCCAGTGGTTTCTGTACTGAAAGCATTTTTGGAATGGAATTTTAAATTAAAAAATGCATATATAAACTTATTTCACAAATTTAAAATAAGATATTATGGGTGTAGTCTGAGATCCCCAAGGTCATTGATCATAGTATAAGGTCAGAATCTTACCCCATGCTTCTCAG
The DNA here is from genome assembly GCA_033318265.1 of Phyllotis vaccarum. NCBI lineage: Eukaryota > Metazoa > Chordata > Mammalia > Rodentia > Cricetidae > Phyllotis > Phyllotis vaccarum. Next base: position 139,251,054 of record JARWLC010000001.1, on the reverse strand, counting down.
CTCCCCCAGCCACCACCAGCAGCAGTGCTTCCACTTTATCACTGCTGCTTTGGTCTAACCAGATCACCATGTAGGGAGAGAATCCCTGGGATTTGATTATCACATGAGAAAACAAGATATAGGATAATTTATTGCCTACTGGCCAAGGATGGCAGGAAGGCACGAGGAGTTCAGATAATGTGCTAGCTTGTAAAACCCTGTCCCCAGTGGGGATTTTCAAAAGCTACACAATCCTTGCTTCATCTTTGCTTGTTTTTCCTTAGTGTAAAATAATATTGGAAATGCCATATGAGAGTCCTTCATTAACATAATCTCCACCACTCCCACCACATCCAACTCTTCCTGTAACCCCCACTCCTTCTCAAATTCAAGACTACTTATTATTATTAGTTACACACATTTATGCATATATATACATATACCACACACATATATATACATTCATACATATATACATGTATATATCTACACATACACACATATATATGTATATGTGTATATATGTATAAATATATAGAGAGGGAGAAAGAGAAAGAGAGAGAGAGAGAGAGAGTCCATTTAGCAATGCTAATTATTGCTAGCATTCAGGCCTGTCCTCTTAACACTAGATAGCCTATTAAGGAGGTCTTCCGTGTAGAGGAATGATTCTCTCCACAGCCACTAATTGCTTGAAGTTTTTCCTCTGAGGGTGGGGCACTGTGAGATCCTACCATCCACCTGACGTATCAACTGGTTTAGTTACTATGGCAATCTTGTTTAGAAGACCATGTCATTAAGATTTTGTGGATGCAGATTACCTGGCATATATAAAGGACACTATTACTTAGCAGGTTTTGTGATCCTTTGGTTCTTACAATCTCCTTGGCCCCTAATTTACAATGTTTGCTAAGATTTAAGGAAGGAGTGGCTGAGGCTGAGCACCCCACAGACACTCATTTTCTGCGTTTTGATCTCTGTAGTTGTTTCTGCAAAAAGATTTATTATTTTTCACACAATAATGATTCTTTATTCCTGGGCAATTACTCATCCTTTAGGTTTCAACCTAAGGTAACACTGTCTGGCACACCCACACAAGTAAAGCAAGTTCAGATAAGTTTCTTCCTCATTTGTTTTGTTGTTGTGCCTACTTGGATATGTTGTATGTTTGAGTATCTGACAGTTCTGTACCTCCAGAACTACTGAGCATAACACTTGGAGCATAATTTTATATTACTATTTGGCGATGTTATTTTGTAGGTTTAGATAATCATATATGTTTCTACATTTATCTTAAATAGCATCTCTTGGTCTAAAGTGGTGATTCTTAGCATCCCTAATGATGTGATCCTTTATTACAGTTTCTTATATTGCAGTGACCCCTAATCATAAAATTATCTTTGTTTCTACTTCAATGTTGCTGCTATAATGAATCATGATGCAAGATATCTGATATTTGACCACTGTGAAAGGTTGTTTGAACCCCAAAGGGACCACAACCCATACTCAGGTTGAGAACTGATCTAAGGAAAGATCATACATAAAATAACCCCTTTGGAAGAATGCACAGAGACCTCTAGTTGTTCTGTCCTACACCCAGAGGCTTATTTTCTGGGAACTCAAGCCTCATACTAGATAATAATGTCTCATTTTAGGCTTATATTGTTCACTTTTCAATATCAGCAAAGTTGTAGAATATCTTGGGACTAGTGCATGCAAATCATATAGTATCATTTCACCTTCCTTATTCACATGTTCCACTTAGTTCTCTACTCAGAAGGAGTTCTGTTCTTGCATCTTGGGATATTAACAGAATGTATCCAGCTAGCAGTACTCCTGTTCTGAGTGGTTTAATGTCAACTTGGCAAAGGCTAGATTCATCTGAAAGGAAGGAACTTCAGTTGAGAATTGCCATCAGAAGACCAAGCAAGCCTCAGGGGATTTTCTTCTTTCCTTCCTCCTTCTCTCCTTCCTTCCTTCCGTCATTCCTTCCCTCCTTCCTTTCTTCTTTTCTTCAGTTTTTATTTTTATTTTACAATTTATATACCAACCATGCTCTTTCCTCCCTCCTCTCCTCCCATTAGCCCCCCAGCTTTCTCCCACTTAACTTCTCCATCCACTTTTAGAAAGAGTACGGCCTCCCACAAGGAATCAACAAAGTCTGGCATATCAAGTTGAGGCAGGACCACCCCTGCCTTTCCGTCAAGGCTGAGCAAGATATCCCTCTATAGGGAATGGTCTCCAAAAAACTAGCTCATTCTCTAGGGATAAATTCTGGTCCCACTGCCAGAGTCCCCACAAACTGCCCATACCATAAACTGTCACCCACATTCAGAGAGCCTAGTTCTGTCCCGTGGATGTTCCCCAGCTGTCAATCTAGAACCAGTAAGCTCCCAGTAACTCAGGTCAGCTTTCTCTGTGGGTTTCCTCAACATGATCTTGACCCCTTTGCTCATATAATCTCTTCTCCCCATCTTTGACTGGACTGGGAGCTTGACTCAGTGCTTAGTTGTGGATCTCTGCATCTGCTTCCATCAGTTACTGGATGAAGGTTCTATAATAAGAATTAAGGTGATCATAAATTTGATCGCATGGAAAGATCAGTTCAGGGACCCTCCCCACTATTGCTTGAAGTCTTAGCTGGGGTCATCCCTGTGGATTCCTGAGAATTTCCGTAACATCAGGTTCCTCCCAAACCCCCAAATAGCTCCCATCAAGATAGCTCTTTTTCTGCTCTCCTTCTCTGTTCATCCTTCAACTCAACCATCCCATTCCTTTTTGTTCTTTTCCCACCTCCCCTTACCCTCTCCATGCCTCCATGCTCCCAGTTTACTCAGGAGGTATCATCTGTTTCTCCTTCCTGGCTGGACCCATGGATATCTGTCTTAAGTTCCTCTTTGTTACCTAGCTTCTCTGGGGCTGTGGATAATGTTTTAATTAGTGGTTAATGAGGATAGTCCAGCCCATTGGGGATAGTGCTATCTCTAGGCTCCTAGTGCTAGGTTCTATAAGAAAGCAAATGAGCAAGCCAGGAAGAGCATGTCAGTAAGCAGTACTCCATGGCCTCTGTATCAACTCCTGCCTCAAGGTTCCTGCCTTGTTTGAGTTCCTGTCCTGACTTTCTTTAATGATGAACAGTGATATGGAAGTGTAAGCCAAATAAACCCTTTCTTCCACAAGTTGCTTTTGATCAATAACCCCAACTAGGACACCCCCCCAAAAAAAAAGTTAATTTAATACAGTACTCTGGTTCTTCAGATAAGATTACTTTGAACAAAGAGAAGTATAATTTGGTCTCTATTACTTTTCTAAGAAAGATCAGAATTTTCTTGGCAACTTGGAGACAAATAATGACTAGTCTCAAACCCATGATAAAGAATAAAAATAATGAATAACACATAAAAATAAAATATGGAAAAGCTAGATTAAAAGTTTTAAAAATTATTTAAAAATGGGAATAAAGTTTTTCTTGAGAGATTTGAGTAGATTCTAGAATTGACCAAACCTCTGATTTTGTTTGAAATATAATCCATGAAAGCCAGCATCTCTGAGATGTTTATGTAGTTAACATTATAATGCTAAATACAAAATCAATTGAGAAAATTTATGAAATGTGTAGGAAAATCAAAAGCAACTATAATCATGACAGATGAGAACCAAGATGTGAGTAAAACAGTGAAATACTTCCTGCAGCCTAGTTGAGTCATGTGTATTCTGGGTAGTGGTTAAATTCCATGTTAAGGTCACTGACATAACAAGTCTCATGACCTAGTTCTTAATTCATAGTTAGATTCATTTCAAGTCAACTGCTATTTTGATGGGGAAATTGCAGAGCAAGATCAGTAGTCAGGAATTAGGAAAAGAAAACTGGGAATGTATTAAAATTATCTTTTTTCTTTGCTCATTAACTTCAGTTGAATTTCTGTGTGAATTGTGATCAACAAGATTTATCAAACTCTAACATAAAATCCACGATTTAGTCTATCAAGGTATATATTGCAGATGTTTGAAGGCTACGTGCAAACTGTTAGGACAAGGAATTAGAAATAGACACTACACTGAAGAACATTAGTTGCAGTATTTTCATAGTAAGTGCCAGCTTCTTACCACTATTTGACATAAATATATACTAATAAAATAAAAATCTGTTGATTGTCAGAGGTGCAGTAACCACAGTTAAGTATTCCATCAACTTAATTGGACTGTGATTCCCCCTTACCTTGCTACCAACTAATCTAGTTTAGTGCGCCAGCTGCAATCCTGTTTCTACAGAAATCACCTTAGGGGGCTCTGAGCATTAGAAATTCAATGTGTATTCTAAGATATACAGTTCAATTTTGTATTTGTTACTTTTCTATTGCTTTGATTGAATACCACAAGTGAGACAACTTATAGAAGAAAGAGTTAACTGAAGTTTTGGCTCAAGGGAATAAGAGTCTATAACAACAGAGTGAAGGCATGGCTCTGGAGCACAAAGCTAAGGGTGCCAACTGCAAGCAACAAGCAAAGGTAGAGAGATTGAAGTGATATGAGCTCTTGAACTCCCAATGTCCCCTCCAGTGGCAAACTTCCTCCAACAAGGCCACACCTCATAACCTTCCAAAAGGAATATCATTTGTGAACCAGGAACTAAAATGCCTGTGACTATGAGGAACATTTCTCATTCAATTTATCATAAAATCTTAGCACATATTACACAGGATATGTCATAACAGTCAAAAAGTACAAACAAGACATGAATGTTTAATATGATCCCATAGATAGTGAAGTGCTACCATAGAAACCTTATGAGAATGTAATATATAAGAATTTACTCTCTCTTTCTAAACACAAATTAACTTTAACGTATAAATCCTATGTGCTACACATATTGTATACTTATATTTTATTCACAATAACATTTCGACCACTTAATCAATTGACAATTGTTCAATATTATGAACTATGCCTGGATGGATGTCTTTTAAAAGCATGTAGTAGGGTACATTTTATTATTTAATCAATATAAATAATAAATCATTGGCTTTATATGTAAATATTTAGTGAGTGCATTTACAAAGGAAAATTTGAAAGACTAAAGTCTTCAAAACTGTTGCTTACAGGTCTTTGGTTAGCATTTTGGGATAATTTGCATCAACGAGAAATGTATAAGGAAAAGAAAAGGTACATATAAGATTTCCATTAGGAAAGACACATCCATACTGTTTCAATGGGAGTGGACAATTAACAGCAAATTCCTGTCCTTTTGTACAAATAGATGGTATTTATTTTTTTAATTAACCTATGGCTTTTCCTAACTCTATTGTTATTAATTTTTTTTTGCAGTATAGAAACTTTACAGTTTACACAAGCCCCTTTGACAAATTTTTGTTTCCGATGCTTATGCTTTCAGGATAATATCAAAAAAAATTTATTTAGACCAATGTCCAGGCTGTGATTTTTCTTCTGGTGGTTTAAATTTCAAGATCAATTTTAAAAGAAGGATTAAGGCTGTAGATAAACTAAAATATGGGAATTGAATAAAAAGATTAATTATTTGATCCCTTGAGCAGAAAATCTAGTATAGTGACTGTAGAAACAACAAAGAAGTTTTAAAATTGAATTGACTCCAATTTGAGATAAAACTAGATATTTTCAAAATGAAGTAACATAACACGTAAAATATATTATAAAAGATACAGTTTGAAAATTTTTATGATTTAAAAAATTTAGGCTATCTTTTAGCTGAGGTCTAATATATTTGACAAAAACATATTTAATCATTTCATGGTTTACAAAACATTAGAAAAGACTTTCTATTTCTCTCTGACTCTTAGGGGCTTTTTCTGGTTAGTTTTGTTTGTTTAAAAAGAGATGTGTAGTCTGCTTCTTCTATGGAAGAATACTGTTCTACTTATTAAATAAAGATCCCAGCCAGAAACTCAATGCCAGATATGTAATTTAAAATTGGCAAAGCTTATTCCATGTGTTTGGCTGGCCTCCTTTATAAGTGATTCCTATTCTGTGCTACCTAAAATCATAGATGCCTTTCTAAACTTACACAGCTTCTGATGGAAGAAAAGGCGTTAGAACAGGAGCTACCAGCCTCCATCTGATATTCTTTCCACAGTATACTTAATCTTTGTAGGATGCCAATCTATTCCGTGGCTGAAATAGATTGGAAAGAATATAGAGTTCAATTGAAGTTCCCTTTGGAAAATCTCTCTCCTCCCCTGCATCTCCCTTTCTCTCTCTCATCTTGTACTTACTGATGGCCAATTCTTCAAATGTAATGAAATTTTACAGATAAATGCATCAGCCTTCTTAAATAGAAATTCTATTGGAAACAATAACAACATTATTAACAACCTAGTCAATAATTACTTCATTTAGACTTCAACTATTTTCTGAAGGTGCCTGGAAATAGTAAGAATAAGAAGTTTACAAATACCCAGTGAAAGAGTAAAATTAATGTAAACATTAACATTTATAGCCTTCACTGAACCAAACACTGGGGTCAGTAACCCAGGATCTTTGAACAGCCTTGGCCTCATATATTAATTTTTCTATAACCATAAAGAAAGAAGAATATATTAATCTTGGGAGATAATTTTTCTATATGTTTTCTTTTTTTTTTACTTTGAAATAACAATTTTATTATACTTTTTTGTAAAATCAAAAAAAGTAAGTAGACTGAGGTGAGTGATACACTTCTGCTCACTCATTGTAGCTGGACCAACCATTTCTGTGATAGAGTCACACAGCTGGTGTACCAGTGGACCTCTGCCTGTCTCTTTTCACATGGTGTATCATCATTCAGAGGGCTCCAGACACCCTTGTTTCCTAAAACCTGGTGGTCATGGGATGGTCAAACTTCTTACATAGTGTACGACTTCCAAATGAGACTCTGCCTATCCTCCAGAGACTACTTTTAGGACTAGAAAAGAATCATTCACATTGAAGTCCTTTTGTAAAGGTCATCCCAGAGTCAACCCAGATAGGACTGACTCAGAGAGTATTCTAATAATACCAATATAGGCATATATAAATATATGTATTCTTAGTAGAGGAAAGGCTGGTTTGTTGTCAGTGTTTCAACAAAATAATAACCTCCTCTAAGAGAATGGTCAGATAAATCAGTCTGGAGTTCATTACATAGTGTTTCCTTGATACTAACTAGAAAGATTTGCCACCTCAGGCCTGCCAGGTGACTCCACTGTGATGTAAAATTTCTATAATGCAAAGCATTCACTGTGCTTTTTTACAATCTTGGCACAAAGCAAACCAATTAGAACACGTACTTCATGCTGTGTGCCTTGTCCAGTTCCTTTCCTTTGGTTGTACAAAGTAATGAAAATGCTGGATCATATGATAGTTTTACTTCATGGTCTCACTGTTTATTTCAAACTACAGCATAAACTGGAAGTTCTTCCCTCTATCCATAAATAATTCTCACTCTAATAAACACAAAATAGAAAATCAGTCTCAGAACATTATACCCATAAGTTAAGCATTTTAATTAATTTCTTAAATTACTTTTATTGAAATTTAATGTATATATAATCCATACATTTTAGTAGACATGAGAATAAATTATAATAAACTGGCATGTTCATATCGCAGCATGCTTTTATGGAAAGTAGGTTTTCTTTATCATAAAAGCTTTCTCTTTCCTCTTTTTAGGTAATTGCCTTCCACCTTCTGCCAGAGTGAAAAACTGACCTTGTTTTAATGACATAGTTAGTCTGGACTACTTTGGAAACATTTATATAGCTGTAATGTATTTATTGTATCATTTAGTCAAAGATTATTATCTGCATTTTAGTAAAAATACTTTGTTAGATATTAGTATCACAAATATTTCCTATCTGAGCTCTATATTTTCATTAGTTTTTAACAGTGTTGTTTATAAAAATTTTTAGCTTTGATTAAGTTTGTATTTTATAGTTTTGCTTTCATAATAGTAAATTTTGTATGCTATTTTAAAAAAACTTTCTTCTTCCTTGTAATGAAGATTCTATTGTCTTTGTACAAAAGAAAGTAATTGAACAATAATGTGCCTATTACTATATACATTTCATTGATCTATGTTTCGCTCTGCAAGTCAGTGTCAGACTATCTCAATTACTGTAGCTTTATCAATATTGAAAAATCTAGTATATACTTTCTCAAAATGTTTATTCACTTTTCTTCCCCATTTTTCAAAATTTATTTTTGGTCTTTGAGGTTCTTTACATTTTCATATTAATTTTATAATAAGTTTCAAAATATCTACAAAAATCTAAGGCATTTGAGATGCTGATTGTCTGGTTTATGGTTAATTTTGGAAGAATTAGTATATTTTGAAGGATGTTAGAATTATTTAACAGTTTAAGTATATTTTCAGTTATATTTTGTATATGGATGTTTTGTCTTCGTGTATGTAGGTACCATGTGTTCATGTAGGCCACATTACCCAGAGAGGTTAGTGGCAGGTTTTAGATCCCCTGGAACTGGAGTTACAGATGATGGTTGTGAGCTATCATGTAAGTTGTTGACAATTGATTCTATGTCCTCTTGAAGAAAGTGCTTTTTATACTGAGCCATCTCTCCAGATCCAATGAGAAATTTTTATGCTTATTCATTATCAGTAATAAGTTAGACATGTGTTGTACAGATTACATAAGACATTAATAGTAAATTTAACCATGTCTTGTATATAATAAATGTCATTTATTATTGCTATTTGTAACCACATGGTTTTATGTGTCAGGTCATGTCAACTTGACCCTAACTTCATGAATGAATTGACTTAGGACTATTAATAATTTTCCAAAAAAACCCTGTTTAATAGAAGTTTACTTTGTGAATAAAGAAATAAATATTCAGAAAGTGAGTTTCTTGCTCCACATCACAGTGAGAAGTGGAGGCAGGGTCTTGAATCAGTTAAATATCCAACTTCCAATACCCTTTCTACTACAAAAGCAATTTATGGAAGAAAACAGAGTCAGATCTTAAGACATAGATTCTTCTTAAGTATAATGAGCTGGGGACCAACAGAAGAAGACACTCAAGCCTCTCTATTCACATTTTTCTCTCATCCTTCTTCACTGACTCCACTGTCTTTTGTCACCCTTCCTACCACTGACCTGCATTTTGAAGCTCTACTTATGGCTTGGCCTCCTCAGCACTACATTAGCCAAAATAAATTGTAGTTCAGTCAGTACTTGTTCCTCTGCCTTGAGCACTTCCTCTGAAGCAAACTCCAGTGTGTTTGCCCTCAGGTTACCTATTCGCATCTGATGGGAAGCGGAGATAAAGCAGGGATGGGATGCACACTGTAGTGCAAGAATCCCAGCCTTCCTGGCTGTCCTCCCTCATTGAACTGTTTATACTTCTTAGGATTACCTCATGCTTGAAGCTGCTGGATAATTAATAAACTCCTCTCTCAGCCTTTTCTGATTTCCTGTCCATTGCAGGTGCTATTTCTTACCTAAGTTTAGTCTTTGAAAGAATAATCCAAATAAATTAGCTGCAAAAGGCTATGAGTTGCAAATGTTCATGCCTAGCAGGTCTCCCATTTACTAGAAACAACTAAATTAATAGCTGAGAGAAATGTAAACATTTACTCTATAGTTCTCGGCTTGGCTTGAGTGGAATATTAATTTTTATGGACATACTAATAAACTCGTGCTACTCTGGAGTGAGAGAGAAGGAGTGTAATGGAAACACTGACATTTTCCTGATTATATTTTACTTGTCCTTAAACCATAAACACTCTTCTGACTAGAGGGCCTGGAATGAATTGGTAAAGTTGTGGAATATGCTTTCATATAAAAGATTTCAATAGAATAGGTTCTGTTTCTTCAAGACAGTTACTGGTACTAAATGTCATGCTCAAATGCCTTTTCCCAGATATGACACATGAAAACATTCTAATGTGATTCAGCAGGGATGCTTATTTTATTCCAGATGCTGGGGACCATGAGAATAGTGAAGGCCAGAAAAAGTGCAGCCCCTGATCCAAAACCACTGCAGGAAAGAAGGGCTTCAGGGAAACACGAAGGTTTGTGACTTGATAAAAATGATTGCTACCTGTGATTAGAAAGATCCAAATGAAAGAAGTAGGTGTCAAATTTAGATTAACAAATTTAGACAATCTGTTAGTTCCAGATTGTGCTCTGAGTCATTAGCATCGCAGGAAACAAAATGACCATTCAGTGTCTGTGACTCAAGGGATTGTGGGTTTCAGTTTAGCTCAGTGTTCAGGACTCAGAGAAAAAGACTGTGAGATCTACTCAAACAAATTTTAATTAAACCTAGTATTTGACAACATGCACGGAGAGAGAGAGAGAGAGAGAGAGAGAGAGAGAGAGAGAGAGAGTGTTTATATACATATATTGCTGTACTTTGGTGAAGTTACACTTAATTCATTTTACAACATATTTATACCACAGATTTCTTTAATAGTTTTATAAATTTTTTATTAGTTTTAAACCGATTACTCTCAGGAATCCTTGTATCCACCCTGCCCTAGTAAAAAAGAAGGTTAGGCTGCCTCGTTCTCATAAATTATCGAGAGGCAAAATCTTTTTAAAGCTATTTATAAAAAAATGAAGTTAAGCAAATCTGATATGCACTCAAACCATTACCATATGTGACTAACATTTGGAAAAACTTGTGAAAAGCTAATCTTTCATTACTTTGAGATTTCACGCATCATCATTAAATTAGTGTAAATATATTATTTAAGAATAGTATGTCCTATCATCTTTTCTCAGAATGAAAGTTAAAATATAAACACAAAAGAAAGTAAACTTATCTGCATTTCATCCTTTAAATAACAGTGTATAACGCCATGCCCTCTGTGGGAATGTCATGAAACCAGAATGGTCAGCGCAATGCACTAAGCATAGAATGGTGGCTATCAGTGGTACTCTTTTTTATTTAATTTTAATGTATTGATTTTTTTCCCCAGTGGTACTCTTAAGCCAGTGATCTAGATAGAGCAATGCTGCATATGGAGCTCCAGTGAGCGTCTTAACTGTATGAGAACACACTTAGAACAATTTGACACTAACAAGAACATGAGGACATGGTAAATAGCACATGTATTTGAAACTCCTCTCCACTGTTTACTTGCTATGTGATGTTACTTACATGATTCACCTGCCAAAAAGGACATTTTTCAGCTTAAATATGGATTAAATTGGATATAATATTGTAAGAATTTAAAGCAATACATATATAATACAGTAAATTTTCAGTAAATGACGAGTATCATAAAAACATGATATAGTCTTGGATGATGATTATAAGATCTTGATAAAAAGATCTCCTTTGACTTTGCCCAACACCATGAACTAACTATTCAATGACTGGTCCTCTGACTGGTACTATCAAAAGTAAGCTTAGAGTGATGGAAATTCAGCCTTGAGGTTGTAAAGTGCTCATATGTTCAAGTCTCTTGAATTCATCATGATTAAAATATGGGTGGGTGGGTTACTTAATCTCAGTGGGTCATAAGATTAAACAAAAAGATGTGACTGGGAAAGAGACTTGTAGGGAGGAAGAAGAGCAGGGAAGGAAATAAAAATATGAGATGTTCCCCTCAGGGGTCATATAATAACAAAAAGCAAGCCAGACAAGGAATACCTTCACTTGAGTTCTTTGTTATGGCGTTTTGAGTCATACCTCCAAATTTTAGAGGCTATGACCACTGCCCTTGGTTGCTCTTGCTAGAAATTGAAGCTAAGGCATTTTTACTGAAGATATCATTAAGTTTAGCCATAAGACTCGGAGAATTCAAGCTGATATTGATTGACCTGACTTCCTGAGATGCAGCTCCTATGGTATCAGAAGAAGCTATTCAAGTTGCCAGGGGATAAAAGTTATCAACAGTAGTAACCACTATAAATACTGCAAACTAAAAGAATAAGCAGCCAGCAAGATATCCCAAACTGCAATAGTGACAAGAATATCTTGGGAGTAACCAATGACTGTCTTATTGGATTTCAGGCTCACTCAATAAGCAGAAACTTAAGTTTAAATATATTCAAATTAACTGGAGAGTTCATAGATCTTAGAAAGGATTGTACTACTGTTTTTTCTAAATTAGCACAGTATCCAGCTGCCTTCATAACATCTTCCTTATAGTTATCGATAAGTAAAGTTCTTACTTTTCATCAAAAAAGCTTTTTTCTGCAGCAGGTGGAGGCTATTTACAGACAACCACATTTACAGAGAACCACAAGTGAACAAAGTAAAGAGAATACTGACCTTGGAGTGGCCAACCCCAGAGGGACCCTATAACACAAGCCGTATATGCCAGTCTCAGGGAACATCATTGAAGAAGTGGTGGAAAGATTGAAAGAGGATTGCCCAGTACCTTCCAAGCATGACAGAGACATTGCATCCTTGGACTCTTAATAATAAGGCTGCCTGTGAAAGATCACTACAGTATACCACTAACATAGATAGGAGAACGTTTCACAGGTCTCTCCCTTAGTTGAAGAGCTACAGGCACTTTGTGGTTGCTGAGGTAAGGAAAGAGTTTGGGGGGTTTTGTTTTGTTTTTCAATGATGGGCCCCTTAATAGCTTGACCAAGCCTAAATGGTCATAACTAACTTAATTTTAAAATAGGATATGGGAGTTTGGGGCACAGGGGAATAGTCTGTAGAGATGAAAAGTAGAAACAATGTAAATACAGTATAATTGTATCTAAAAATCTCAAAAAATGTTTATGAATAAAATTTAAAGAAACATAGGGAAAGAGTAATTAGAATACATTATATATATGCATTAAATTGTTAAAGAATATACTTAAAATTATGGACCAAAAATTCTGCTTTACTTTGGTGAAGTATGTGGCATTGAGGACAGTCTTGGGATGCAAAGAATGAAGAGATTTGTGGAGCAGGGAAAAACATCCTAGCTGCCAGACCACAGAATAAATTAATCTGCTTAAGTCAAAGATCTGTTGAGCAAAACAGATTTCCCACATCTGCAGTGAAATAAAGTTTTATTTAGGGACTGAGGCAAAGGGAAAATGTATTCTTCCAAGGCCTGCCTTGGTCTACCAGGGAGTTGCAGGTGTTGAAAGTTGTAAAAACCTGACAGCAAGCAAAATTCAAGCTCACTTAATCACACTGAGCAGGTGACCGTGCACTCACGGTGGAGGTCTATTTCACCGTCTTCATCAGCTCTCTCGGTCTGTATTTTGGTCCATGTGTCAGAGAACTGGTCTGTGTCACTCTCTCGTTACTGCCAAAGTAGTCGGTGATGACTGGAGGAGAAGCAGAAGGTTGAGTGGTATTTTATTAGGTAAGATCTGTTCCAAGCCCAGCTCAGTTATAGAATGCTCTTTCAGGCTCTGCCCCCTTTCTGATTCTTTTTCCACACTACTATATATAAACAGCTGAGTTTTGACATTTAATGAATGTAAGTCTTTACTACAAAATCCGGTACTCTCTCAATTTACCCATGTGATTTGTAAGATTTAGAAGCAAGACAAGTAGGTACTGTATACATGGTATAATTTATGGGTTCAAAGGCCTGAATCTGGTCATGTTTTATTTTTCTAAAGTTTTGATGGTAGGGCACACATGCCATTCTACTCACATGATTCCTGAAAGCATCAAAACCATGATTTATTTTGGAAGCATCAAGAGTTAACAACAACAACAAAAAAATAGGTCATTTTATTAAATATTGCTGATGCTTTATTTCACTGTAAAATAGCATATTTTATGAACTGGAATTAAAAATTCAACTATATCTATACATGTCTGAGTCCATTTTAGTTGTAAGTAATACAACACACATGTGCAGATTATAGAACTATGAAGAGATGATAAGCTGAGTAAATAAGGGCTTCAGTTCTTTAGAAGACCCGAGTTCTTGCCTGTTGCCTTGGTCAATTTCTGCTATCACTGCACTTTTGTATATTTTCATTTGTGCATTTTTATTCAGGACATACTTACTGAGTAGAGGAAATAGAATTTGTTCATCTTTGGTCCTGTGTCTCCCAGTTCTATATTACTTGTATGCTTGTTTTCAGGGCTATTTATTAGCTACTAGACTACTCATTGTTGTGTTTGTTCCTGAGGAAGACTACATCTTCTGCTTCCAGCATTCCTCAGTTACTCATGGTGTAGGACTGAAGTCCTGTGGGCATTTTCCTATCCACATTGGCGTTGTCCATCCATTCAGCTCATGTTTCGTCAGTTGGTGACTTTTTTTTTTTTTTTATCAGTGAAGCTTCTAATATTGCTAGAAGACACAATCTCACAGCAAGCGCAATCTAACTGCAGAGTTGTGGAGCCTTGTCCCAATGGACAGAGTTACAAAACACTTTGTACCTTAAGTTTAGGGAACATTGCAAAAGAGAGGGAGAAAAGATTGTAAGAGCCAGAGAATCAGGGAGTTTGCTGTGAGGCTGTTGTATTGTTTTAAGCAGCCATATTTGTGATCATTTACTCACTCTATGAAAATGACACAGTAATTTACCTACATGCATATACATACTCACATAAATATGGCACATACAGTGAAAAAATAGAAATATGTATCTAAAATTCTGATCTCAATAAAAGAAACAGGCTCAATACATAATGAGGAATTTAGAAATTATCTTCACCTCGAGAGTCAACATGTGTGTAACATTCACAACCTTTTAAAATCCTAAAAAGTGAGGTTTCCAAGACATTTCCTACTTTTTCCTTACTATTAGTATAGCCTTTATTCTACTTCAGAAGCTGAAGTGTTGTAATAGCAGAAAAAAGTAAGCAGAATTCATATATATTTAGTGTAGAAATTACTCACTGTATGAGGCCCCTCATAACAATCTCAGCAAGCAAATATAAAGTGTTACATTCATTTGTAGGGAAAATCAGAGGACAAGAGGACAGTACATAGACACACGGACTATAAACCCAAACACTTGTGCTTACTAGTTGATCGGCTAGTACACAGAAATAAGCAACTCTGCCATGAGCTTTTATCTGCTCTGCAATACACAGTTCATGCAAAGATGCTCTTTTGATATGGCCTATCTAGAAATAATAAATTTCTCTGGGACAGAATCATATAATCTGTGTTGTTTGGTTTCTTTTGCAAAAAGCATTTACTACTACAGACATCACACTGAAGGAAGATTATGTAAATTAGTTTCCGTTGTGGAAAACATACGACCATGCTTTAATGTACATGCCTAGCCATATGTACAGAGCTATACTTCATTTTTAAATATTTTCAGGACAAAACGTACTATTAATTTCACAAATTTGCAAATAGTATTAAGAACAACCATGTCACCAATTAGGTCAAAAACAACATTTTCAAAGTTGCACTGTCTTCTTTGCAAATTTATTTGTTAAATTTTCATAATTACTGCAGTGTTTCATTTTATGGAGACACCGAGGTTCTTAGAATACCTGTCCTACTTAGCAAAGTTATCCCACACTTAATGGCACAGTAAAAGTCAACTCGGGGTTTTCTTGTCTCAAAGCTTAAATGTGGGTGTTTTGTCTAACATGTTAGCTTGCTGAATACCTTAGCTAAACTGGACTGTGGGGAACATAAGGCAAGCACAGAAAAGCCCATTTGCTGCACAAGGCCATGCACTCATTCCTGAGTTTCTGTCAACCCTGCCACTCCATTAACAGTCAAGGCTTCAGGCAATGCGCCAGCTGTGAATCTGAGCTTTGTTTCTGGATGGTGGCCACAGGAAGCCTTGATAGAATTTTTTTTTTTAAAGATTTTCATGCCAACTTAAACAAACATTGGAGGTTCAGGAAATTATTTCATTCATCTATGAACAGAGCCTGAAAATCCACAAAGCTCACTGAATGTTCTTTCAAAAAGGAGTAAATGAAATACAGAGACAATTTTTTACCAGCCTATATACTGCCTTCCATGATAGTCAGAAGAGAATCTATTTTGCTACACTGCATATAAAGTAAAATTCGAACATTTATCCCCAAAAATCCTCATTGCGGGTATAAAAATGATGTAGCTGTTATTTTCATTACATATTTTTAAGAATATTCAGCTTTAATTATAGAAAGTATTTGCACAAAATGAAAAATTTTAGGTGGAGTTTCTCTGTGTCTTGGCATCTGCTCCCAAGTAACCATTCAGGGACTTATTAATTATAAAAGCTCAGCTGATAGCCTTTGCTTGTTACTAACTTGTTCTTGCAACTTAAATTGACCCCTATTTCTTACTTACGTTCTGCCACATGGTGGTACCTTCTTCACATGGCATGCTAATCTTCTGTTTCACTCAAGGCTCCTCTGAGCCTTCTTTCCAGTATTCCTCCCTTCTTTCCAGTATTCCTAGTTTGGTTCTCCCACCTAAGCCTATCCTGTCTAGCTATTGGACAGGCAGCTTTTTTATTAAACCAACCACAGAAACATATATTTACACAGTATAAAGGAATATTTCAGAAAAATTAATGTTGTTCCTATCCAAAACTGAAGATAAAAAATAATCTTGACTTCAGTCATGAAAAAAATTAACATTTGGGGAAAAGATATAATTTCCTATCATCATCTCACAAGAATTAGAAACTCATGTCAAGTAATGTCTATAGTACAAAAAGCTTATCAACTACAAAGTTTATGACCTATAACTATCTAACAGGAAAGAAAGCAGAAAACTAATTTTTTGGACATAGCAAAGATAAGAGATTGTTGCCAGAACCCTTGAATTTCAAGAAACGACAGTTCTCCAATCAGAATTATTAGAACACAAGACAAAAAATCTTGTATTTACTCAGAAGGATGGGGCCTAGCAGAAACAATTTCACTCAAGGCTAGTTTATCAGACCAGTGAGTTTCCTGGAATGACTTAGAGGAGCATTAGCGATTCAAAGGCAACATTACCACTGAAAAGCCTACACCAGCATGGACTGCAGAGGAAAAGCATCTGCATGACTTCCCATTGGCCAGTTCTTTCTTGTGGATTACAGCCTGCTGTGTTTCTTATCTTACTGACCACAGCAAAAGCCACACAACTGCTACCACAGCTGGCTTATAATCCTGTCCTATAAATGCTACCTTCTCTGACTGAAGGATATTATCTAGTCTATCTCTAGTTGGGGGAAATTTCCATAATAATCCCAACTCATACCACACAAAGACAAATAGTCACTCTGGAATTCCCTCCTAGGATGTCCCACCCTCAGGTGATTTGGTCTGGTACATATCTCACCACACAACGTAGGATGCATGCAACTGTCACTGCAATGAAGAGGCATACTATTCCATATCATATAAAGGGAAGGTAGATACTGAGTTGCCACCACAGTTGCTATACCCTCAGATGAACCAACTTCAATTTCATGTCTTAACACCACTGTAAAAGCACATAACCCCCTAAGTCATCATTGATCCTTATACTCCTAACTAAGTGCCAATTGTGCCATATGAGATTTTCTGGGATGACTCAAATGTAGCTGCATCCCCCAGAGCTTCCACCTAACATGGGTAGCAACCCATAGGAGCTGTTTCACTGAGTTTCTG
This sequence comes from Phyllotis vaccarum, assembly GCA_033318265.1. Taxonomy (NCBI): domain Eukaryota; kingdom Metazoa; phylum Chordata; class Mammalia; order Rodentia; family Cricetidae; genus Phyllotis; species Phyllotis vaccarum. The sequence continues at coordinate 139,233,594 of JARWLC010000001.1, read as the reverse complement.
CACAGTTTGCAAACATCTCCACCAAAGGATTTATACTTTGTTTTTGTTTCCAACAGTCATAAGCAGAAATAAGACTACCATGTTCACTTTTTAACTCCTGTGTTTACCTCACATTTTACTACAACTTAATGACCAGTGAGTGCTGAATTTTTTTTTAAAGTCACCAAGTCTCTTACCCATCATATATATATATGATGCCTAATTCTAATTTAATACACTTTGAATTTTTGTTTATTTTATGTAACTAAAAGATTAATAATTTAAAAATTGGTAGAACAGTTGTAGTTTGCAAACCACAATGGGTATGAACTGATCAACTCCAGATATAAAACTACCACTCACCTTCTATTTCCTCCACAGATTAGGTGCATGATGGAGGTCAAGAAGAAGCAGTGATTAGACTTAAGTGGACACATATGTGCTCTGCTTTCCTCCTTCCTTTGCCCTTTTTGAGAGAGAGAGTGACTTGGGTACATATTTTATACTTACTGAAAAAGATGCAGAAATAAAACATTAATTACAGGGAAAGCCATTAAGAAGAAAGTATATTTTTATTTCTCCAAAGCTATGAGTTTTGGGGACAAAACTCTTAAGTCCCTTCATTGCTACAACTCCACAAACAAATGCAAAGTTCACAAATTAGGCAGTGTCCTTTCCCTATCAGATTGAGGGATGGAATATTCTAATACATGTCTCATTTGTCTGACCATTTGAACTGAGCTAGACTAATGTTATTTTCCAACTACCCTGTCCTAGTTAGCATGGACATGGAACAAATCACTCTATAATGAAGTTACTTGAAATAGTCATTTATCATCTTATAATGTTATGTGTCAAGAATCTAAGAAAATCCATCCAATGTGTACCTTCTTGCTTGAGGTCTACCATGAGGTTGTTTCAAGGTGAATATTCCTAGGATTGCATGGGAAACTTCTCTGCTCCCAGACTTTGCTACCTGATATGAATATCCATAAATATTTCTATTTCTTTGGGGCCTCTTCACATATTTTCTCCAATATAAACAGGAGTGTAGTTGGATTATTTTTCATGTTGTTTTAATACATTGAAGGTGTATGTTACAAAAAGGACAGTGTCAACTGGACTGGGGAGATATAGTACTACTTTGGTGAATACTTTGGTTGGTGGAGGAGTGGGGAGGAAATCTAGAGAAAAAGAGGGGAAAAGTCTATTTAAAAAAAAAGAAAGAAAATGGGGGGAGGGGAGCATTTAAATGGGAGGCAGGAAGGAAAAACACTTTGGAGAGATAAGTAATTCCAAAGTGGTTTGTCAAAACCACTGAAAAAGTATTTTTTTAATACACACATACGTTTAAGTACATACCTACATATGTATATGTGTGTGCGTACATATTTGAATGGAGTCACATCATTTGAGCTGATAATAATTCCCATAAGAGCCATAGAATATCCAACAAAAATTCAAGTGCCACTCATGAGAAATTGTCCTTCAGTTGTTAGGAAAATGGAAGAGATGCCCCCCAAATGTAAGCTATTATTGCTGCCCTTGTTTACATGCCAGAATACACACACACACACACACACACACACACACACACACACACACCCTTATAAGTAACTAAAGAAGATGCCATTAACTTGAAATTAACTTGAAAGAGAGTGAAAGAGAGTGAAGGGGATAATGGAGGACTAGAGGGGAGAGAAAGTGAAGGAAACATAAACATAGCACTTGGGTATTAAATTCCCCAAAATATTTAATTGTAAAAGCAATAACAACTCCAATTTCACTATATGCTGCCAAAATTGTCATTATAGATCCTTCATCCTGCAACTGTTGGAAGCAGATATTGAGATCCAAAGCTAAGCATCGGGTCAAGCTTTCCAGTTCAGCTGAAGAGAGGGAGTAGAGATGAACAAAGGGGTCAGGGTCATGAGGAGGAGACCCACAGAGATGGCCGACCTGAGCTATTGGGAGATCGCTGACTCTAAAATGACAGCTGGGGAACCTACATGGGACTGAACTAAGCCCTCTGAATATGGATGCAGTTGAATGGTGTGGGCAGTTTGTGGGGCCTCCGGCAGTGGACCAATTTGTTCCTGGTGCATGAACTGACTTCTTCCCTACAGAGATACACCTTACTCAATCTTGATACTGGGGGAGGGACTTGGACTCAACTAGATACCCAGACTTTATTGACTCACCTTCTCTTAGGAATAAATGGAGTCTGGAGGAAGACTGGGAGGAGGGGAGGAAAGAAGAACAGTGATGGGTATGTTTAATTTTTTTCAATAAAAAATGACAAAACAATAACAACATACAGGATGAACATCTTTACAAAATACTACTTAACAGTCCCTCCTTAATCTATATCTCTTAAAAAATCCCCTTAATCATAAAAGCATAAAGCTTATCTTCCTCCTCCTCTTCCTCCTCCTCCTCCTCCTCTTCTTCTTCTTCTGAGGACTGGGTAAATCAATTAGAACTTGTGTTTTAAGATTGTTGCACTAACTTATCTAGGACCTATTCAGAGGTTAAAGTTTATGAAATTTTATAGAAAAAGGCATGGTCATATTAAAACTAGGAAATAATTATTTTGAATCTCTACTATGCATAAGCTGATGCCACATATTACTTATTTATGGTTGCCATTTGCTGGGCAAGCATCTGGAATATTTTAATAGTGAGAATACATATAAAGAACTTATAAAACAGACTAATTTTTATTTCATGTGTTAGGCACGTTATCGTAAACCTAAAGTTCTTTTTAGCAATAGCTTTATCTTTAGAGGTTTCATAAAATAATCTGATGATAAATTCTAAGTTCTAGCTGGACATGATGGTACTTGCCTGAAAACCAACACTAAAGGAGTTGAGACAAGAGCATCAGAAAGTCAGAATTTGACCCAGAGTGCATAAATGAGATCTTGTCTCAGAACAGAAATCTAAAACAAAGTACTAAATCTTAAGTTGTTGGTTTCACAGGTGAGATCAGACACACACACCAGATGCCACACAGGAGTTTATTCTGGGAAGTTGCCAGCGGGATATAGGGAGGGAAGCAGAAGAGAGAGGAAAAGGGGTTGGCTTTCACATGGTGGCTCCTTTTAAGAGAGTGGGTGGACATAGATCTACATAGCCAGAGCGTAGGGGTGTGAAGGCGCCATGTCGGGGCTACATGCAGGGAATCCTTACAAAGTGACTTTGGACAAGAGTTTGTATTTGAAAGACTAAGAGTTAGTTAACATCTTTTCCTGAGATCTTAAAGCAGGAACTTAGTACCAGAAGATTGGCAGAAAATGTCAGGGAGAGCAAATCACAGAAAATTGCACATGATCATCACTTGAAGAGCAAAATGTAAAGTATCAGTATTCCTTTGCAAGATTGTTTCTCCTTTCGAAGCAGCAGTCATACACTGATCATAAAATAATGGAATATTTGTTTTAATTTGCTTAATAGAAAAAAATCACCTAAAACACTACAACGAAAAATAAATACAACTATTCTATTAGAAAACAAGTCTAATATACCATGGTTTTCAGCTAAAATGCATTAAGGAGTGCTTAGCTTTCGAATTCTAGTATTTTTCAGTTGTCAATGAGGTATGTGTTGAGTGCACACAAAATGTCAGTGATGCAATGATCGTAAGACATAGAACATAAACTTTTCCATTTTTGTCTATATGGATTCATTGAGATATCTTAATTTTTTCCCAAGCTGTCTGAGTGCTGAGATTATATATTGAGGCATCCAGTTCTAAAAGGAGAAGTAAACCTCATACAATCCAGTTTTCATGTGTGCAAATATTTATAATTATAACATGAATTATTTATTGGACATCTAAATGCCAGGTCCTTGCATAAAATGCAACTCATTTTACATGATAACCTTATTAAATGTATATTGTCATTATTCTTAAGACATACAGAAACAAAAATAAATCTAACAACTATCAAAACTACCATTAAGTAAAAGGAAAGATACTGTTTTGAACCAGACTCATGTGACTCACTCCAGGGCTACATAGATGCTTTGATTCACTGTTCCAGTAAGAAGATGATATTCATTAATTGAATTAAATAATAAGGTGACTGGTGTCAACCCTTAATCCTGTGTCACTGGGTTTCTCATATATCTGATGTTTCCCACTTGGGAAAGTTTTTTAATTCTTTGTGATGAATTTCATTTTATTAGAAGAGATAACTCTTTCACAACATCTGTAAAGGGGCTATTCTGAAGTGAATGGTCGATAAACACACTGTTATTACAACAGCTATTGCAATAATGCTTATCTTTATATATTTATAACTGACCTGTGTTAGCAGTAAAGCTTAGTCACAAAGTAGAAACTTCATAGTAAAATTAGGTTTGATGTCAATCATGAGTTGGTCTTATTGATGAGAAAGTAAATATCTTCTGTAATGAACCCTTGTTATTGTTCCAGAAATGATCTAAACCACAGAAAACAATTGTTGGTGAATTTGTATTTTATCCTTGTAATCTCATCACATGATGGGCTGATTTTCCTAAACACTGTCTGACATCATTCCTAATACCTCTTCCCTTTTTACCTTGAGGTACCTAGAAAGAATGACTATTGGCAAAGAATAAATTTCAGGTGTGTGTAGAACTGAAAACCAAAAGAGTAATCAAAGAGGTGGAAATCCTCTTACCTACAAAAGAAAGGATGACAACTGAATAAAATTTCTTTTAAAATTAGAAATTCCAGATAGTAGAATATCTAAATAAATTTGAATTTAAGGTAAGTAACAAACAATTATTCAGTATAAATTTATACCAAATCCTCATGAAACTTTGAGTGTGCATGTGTGTGTGTGTGTGTGTGTGTGTGTGTGTGTGTGTGTGTGTGTGTATGTGTGTGTGGGGGCAGAGAAAAAGATCTCTTTTTTTTTACATTGCTTCTTTTACTTATTGAAATTATAATTACATCCTTTCCCATTTCTTTCTGCCACTCTGCCATATAACCCTCCTTGCTTTCTTTTAAATTCACGGCCTCTTTTTTTCATTAATCTTTGTTACATGTCTACATTTTATAGACACACACACACATATGTATTCCTAAATACATTAATATAACCTGCTCAAACTGTAGAATGTTATGTATTTGTATTTTTCTTCAGAGATTGATGTTTTAAGATAATTGCTAATTGAAATTACACAGGTCACAAAAGAGAATATAAACCTGTTTCCTTTTAAAATTTGAATTTCAACATTTTCATATATTTTGGGGACACGAGTAAGTCTGTGAGTTCAATTTTCTCTATATTGAACTGGCAATAGTGATTTTTGCATCCAAAAATAGTCCAACATTTGTTCTTCCTTTGAGGCTATGACTGTGAAAATTGAGCTTTATTTTTAATTTCATTGATCATTAACAAACTAGGTATTTGACATGACTATTCATTGACTTTGAAACCTTGACTCACTTAGAAAAATTGAATTAAAAAGAAATTTGTTCTCTGGGGAAGGGTTCTGTAACCTAAAACTTTTCTTTTTTTCCCTTCTATTTAAAACTATAATCAATTATTTTATTATAGTGTTATTTTAATATGCAAATTTTGCTGTACACAGTGAAAATGCTTTTTCAAAAAAATTATATAAAATACATTTGCACAGAAGGAGAATTCTCTAGTCTTCCACAGGACAGTGATTAATTTGTTCATGAAGTATAAAGAGCTCAGAGATGGACATTTGAAGCTTCTTAACATAAAGAAAAAATTGAATGCATAGAGACTGGGAAATACCCATGACTCTGATTTGATCGCCATGTGCTATGTACATGATCATCATCACAAAACACCCTATGAATACAAATAATCGTGTATTATTAAAACATTTAATTCTATAGTTGAAAATATTTAAAGTACATTAAAGTTTTATGTAAACATGAACACAATTTCTGGAATCAATGTGTGGCCTATCATGACATGTACTATACCAGATGTTAATAGAATTTTTGAGAAAAAAATATTTTCTTTATCTCAAAATATTGCTATTGTTTTTATTATTCTGATTCCAATTTTCTTATCAGTGACACTGGAGATGAGTGAGGTAAAGTGGCTGAAAGTCAAATAACTTGTGTGAAAGTAAGGCCCCAATCCCAGGCATTCAAAATATGTCACCTCATGTTGATTTTATGCTGAAAATCAATCTGAAGAATGTGTGAGTAAAAATATAGAAGAGTATGTGCCAAGTTTATTTGGTCAGGATTCTCAAAACTCATTTTTGGAAGAGGTGTGTGATCAGCTGATGAAACAGTTAAAGGATTAAAATGCATATGTGTGTTCTGCTAAAAGCTTGATCAACCTCAAGTCTAAGGAGGAGATTGTCAGAGTCAACTATATCTACCCCCCACATTTTCCTAACAGTTAACAAAAACCTACACTTGTTCTATAGTGATAAATACTTCTCTCTCTGAGTACCGAATGAATTCAATTTCTTTTTGTAGACTCTCCTGGAATAAACCTATTTGGTCTGAACGCTTTGCCCTAGTTTTTATTTTGTTGCCTTTTTTTTTTTTTTAAACTGTTGGATCTCTGAGCAAACATTCCAGCTTGACTCCATGTCAATAGCCAAATCGGGCTGATGATGAGAATAGTGTGCTATATTAGTAAAAGAAAAACAAGGTTGTAAACTCTCCTTCAAAGTCTTCATGTTGCTTTTGGCTGTAACTGGGAAAGAGCTTGAAGCAGTCAAGTAAGAATATATATATATATATATATATAATATTATATATAATATATAATAATATATAATAAAATATAATATAATATAATATAATATAATATAATATAATATAATATAATATAATATAATATATATAATAATATATAATATATATATATAATAGTACAAATACTGCTTCAAGGAGATCAGTGATGGATAGCACAATTGGATGTGGAAGAGACTTTAAGATTAGTCTCTGCAAGGCTAACACCTAGTCCATACTCTGTAAATATATATGAAATGAATTAACTCTGCAAGAGACTCCCTGCTCTCAACTGTGCTGGCTCAAGTAGGTTTGGATTTCTCTGTTGTAGATTAAGTAAGAAAATCTATCACATGGACAAGAACAAAGCAGGATATTTCCTCCAATAGCCTGCTTCTCCCTGATTAAACTTTTAGTAGTCTCATCCATCAATAAACAGTATAGCAGAGACCACAGTGATGTTAGGTAGTTGAGAGGTGACCAACTGCTGCTCTTGATTCCTTGGCAACATTTTGCAAAGCAAATTGTCGTACCATGAATACTTTCTTCTGAAAAATGCAAATAATTTTTGTATGTCATAATGTTCTTTAAAGATTCACTTAAATAATATAAGCAAGATCAATATTTGGCCAACACCAGGCAGCAAAATGTTTTAAGACTGAGTACATTAAACCTTAATGACAAGGCTAATTGTCCATGAGCACTCACTAAATACACCAAGGCCTTGTTCATTGGTAGCTTTCATTGAGTTGGTTAGTTGTGCCTGTGTCATTACTAAACATCTTGCCTCTCACTGCCACAGTCCAATGCTATATTAATACCTCTTATTTATGGCTTTGGCTAATAAATATTGAGTAGTATTCACATTGCCCTCCTAAGAAGAATGTAGGTGATGCTTTTCTGGAATTTTGGATCCTGGTCTTAAGTACTTATTTGAGCTGATTAATGGATTCTCCCGATTTTGGGGTGACAGTTCACCTTCTAGAACACTACAATCCCTAATGAGGCCAAATTTCTCAGTAATTTACTTTCTCTTGAAACAGAATCCCGAGGGTAAGGGCATGGTCAGATTTTTTTATTTTTCTTTCTTTCTTTTTTTCTTTTTTAAGGCAAGTTAAAAGAAGTTTGTTGAAATGAACAAAGGCTCCTGAGAGCAGACCTGGGTGTGTCCCACAGACAGTGTCTTTGCCTTGGAGCAGCCATCAAGGCCTTATGTAACAGAGGGCCTGCTTTACTCCAACAGGAAACCCAAACCCAGATGACACTCTGGCTCCAGGCGGCTGCCAGGTAGCAGCTGACTGTCTCCTTTCTTCTCTATCCCCTGTGCAAATGTCCCAAAACAGTTTTTCCCCTCACAGCCTGAATTCATTAGATTTATTTTCTCCCAGCCACACTGTGGAGGTTGAATTGCCCTCATTCATAAGCTGACTCCAGACCTAGAGAAAGAGACAGCAGGATCCAGCTATTGCACCTAATAAAATGTGTTCAGTGGAAATCACAAGAGAAGACTGGATGAAAAATTCAAAGTAATAAGGAGCCCCAGGAACTTGCACTGGAAAGCCAGTATCTTTACAAGTCCTGGGGTATAAAGATACTTCAGGATTCACCTTTAAGCCGATTGTAAGCCTTCTCACCCTTAATCATAATTTCTTTCTGGATTTCCCATGATCCCGATAGAATTTCATTTCTTTCTTTAGGTAAACCTGAACTTTTTAAGGGTAGTAGCCAGAGCTTAAAGACAACAGGCAAAAGACCTTGTGTGTCTACTGGGTTTATCTGCATCCAAGTGCTGTCTCCTGGGCCACAGCTTCCCATTCTTGCTCACTAATGCTGTTGGTAATTAGCACTGTCACGAAGTTTTTTTTGTTTTGTTTTGGTTTTTTTTGCTCGTAAACACTCAGCACATTGCTACTGGTTTTTCCCCATACAGCATTCTCTACCCAGATTTATGTTTTAAAGGTGTAAGACTAACTTCCATAACATAATTGAGCCCATCTAAATGAAGTAATTCTACAAAGCTCTCCCTCCCTTTCCTCATCTGCTTTTTGTCTTCCGTTACTGCACAAGTCAAGCTACAGAATATGCCCATGAGCACAGGAAGGCTTTGAGGAATATGTCTACTCGTCGTGAATAAACTTCCTTTCTCAAAAAAAAAGGAGGAGAAGAAGGAGGAGGAAGGAAGGGGAGAAGAAGTGAGGGCAAAGTGAAATGGAAATGTCTTCTTGATACCTAGCCAACTCCGCCATCTTTGATCTCTCTCTCTCTCTCTCTCTCTCTCTCTCTCTCTCTCTCTCTCTCTCTCTCTCTCTCTCTCTCTCGTGTGTGTGTGTGTGTGTGTGTGTGTGTGTGTGTGTGTGTGTGTGTGTGTGTGTGTCTGTGTGTCTGTGTGTCTGTGTGATTTTTAAAGTTACTAGGCAAAGTACGGGATTTCGCTGTGATGTTTTGATGCATGCATACATATCTTGTCCATCATGTTCAATGAAATATATCAGGGAGCACAACAGCTTATAGCATAAAGATGTTCCTGAGTTCAAAGTCATGAAATTGTGAATTGCAAAAGCTCCACTGTGAAAGAGAAAGGAGGGAAGCGAGGGAAGGAGGGAGGAAAGGAGGGATGGAGGGAGGGAGGGAAGAAAGAAAGGAAGTCTCCTGAAGATATAAGGGCTAAATATAAAACTATGGTAAGACACCAGATAAAGGACTAGCTTGCCTTTTTTTTTTTTTTTTTTTTTTTTTTTTTTTTTTTTTTTTTTTTTGTTTCCTTTGTCCTTCTTATGTCCATAGCATTTGCTCTGAGAGCCTATGTATTCCTTTTTAGGCCATGTTGCTTTTTGCTATACTACCTAAAAAGCTAGCAGTATTATACTTTGCCTTTTATTTTCTCAGAACATTGCTATATACTTCTTTTTGTTTTAGTAACTTGTTCGTGATTAGGAAAAAGTATACGTGGTTCTATTGTTCATTTCAGATAATATCCACCATTTTAATAAAAATGGAAGTAACATTAAATTTAACTCAAAGCCCTGAGGCCGTCAAATAAACTAAGTTGGCAATTATTATATAATTACTAATTTGCAGAACTCTGATATTCACATGAAGAATGATAAGTATGAATAAACCTCCAGAACTTGTAGTCTAGTAGGGAAGAGAGACACACAGAGTACAGCGAGAGTCAAAATGGAAACGAACCAAAAGCCATGGGAGAATACAGGCATGCAAATTTAAGTTGGAAGAAAATGGAAACTTTTCTTACTTGAGGCATATTTGAGCTACAATTTTTTAAAATGAATATTGGGGATGGCTTGAGTACCTTAATGCAATAGTTGTGCACTGTATAATGCTTTTGGAAAATGGCAAGTATAATGTAGTAGATGTGGTGAAAATAATAGTCTGGAAATTTGCAGTGTAAAAGAAAATAATGTGAGGTTAATGACAATTGAGACATGTTTGCTACATAAGAAATTTGAGCTTTTTAAGCATAGTGACATCCTTGTGGGTAGTGCAGCAGGAGAGATTGTGAATTTGTATGTGAGACAGATACCTTTTTTGACAAATTCCTTTTGAAATCTTAGAAAGATCATAATAAGGTGACCTTCAACTGAGGACTGAGGTAACAAGACCATAGCAGTCTTGTGATTATAAAGTGACAGATGGAAGGAACAGGTGGTAGAGACAGGAGACAGAGTATGACCATTCCCAGGGAAGGAAACGTTTAATCTTAGTCTATAGGTTTTGTTGTCATATAAGACTAAAAATACAAGAATACAGCCTGTGACATGATTTGGGTTTTACAATTAAAAATAAAAATAGTATGTGGTTTACACTTTCCTAATCTTGAGCAGCTCTGGATCTTCAGACCATAATCTCCTAATCTATGAAATGACAGCATAGATCAGTCTGTGTGTATCTGAGCAGCAGTGAAAACTGTTCAAAGTCATGAATGTGGCTGCATTTTTAAAATTTTCAAATCTATTCACCGAGAGTCAAGTTGATAAAACTATTCAACTCACCTTTTCTTTTCTTGGAGCCAACTTAAAATATGTCAGTATGGTGTTCCCTCATGTAAAACAAAATCCTGACTACTAAGAAAATTGGCTGTTAAAAAATTAGACCAAAGAGAAGTATTTCTGATTTTTAAGTATAATCTAGCAAACCCTGACTTTTTAATTGCAGGGGTGTTTAAGATCGAATAACCCCATTGAGGGTTTTAAGAAAAATTTTTCAAAGTGGAAAATTATTATGAAAGCTTGAAATGTCTCCATTTCCTGCACCTGGTTCACATGTGAGTATTTTGAACATGAAGGATAGCTTATTGCATGAGGATGACACCAGACAGCAGAAGAAGCTTAGAAGAGGAAAGAAAACTCATTTAAGAAAAGGGAGTGCTAGTACTTTCTTTACTATGAAACTGTGCTATGGGACATGTGTAGGGGAATTAGGTTGTTCCATTGTAAATAATTGTCCCACCCACTGGTTTAATAAAAAGTGCTCATTGGCCAAAGGTAGACAGGAAGTGTGGGCGGGGCTACCAGACTAAGAAGACTCTAGGAACAGGAAGAACAGAGCAGAATGCCACAAAGAAGCCAGAAGAAGCAGAGGACAACTATGCTGCTCTGAGAAAAGGTACCGAGCCGCATGGCTGAACAGGATAAGAATCATGGGTTAGATTAAGGGTAAAGAGTTAACAAGTTATATGCCTGGGCCTTAGGCTGATCAGCCTAAAACTATTGTAAGCATCTGTGTGTCTCTGCTGGTCTGTGGGCCTAAACCTTGAGGATAGGCCCAAAAGTCTGGGCCAGAAACCTCATACTACAGGCACGTGTATACAATTGACACCCCTCTGTGCCTTCTTAAATTGAGTCATAGTTATCTACGATCCAGCTTCTCACTGGATGGCTAGGAATCCTGGGGTGGGTAAGAGGAGTGGAGATATTTTTTTTTCTGAGAAAATGTGATTATAGGTCACAATTCTCTGCTAGAAACCTAAGCAGCTAATGGAGAAGGGGTTTTGATGAGTTTCCTGACAGAACATGGAGTCTGCCCCAAAGTCAAACTAAACACCCCTTTGTTTCTCCACATAGTCTAGTGTATTTGTATAGTTTTGCTCCAATTATTTACGTCCAGCTTTTGCCATGGAAAAAACTAAGGCAGATTAAAAGTAAGCAGAGATAAACAACATAAAAACAAAGAGGTGGGGTAGAGGAACAATAAGAGGAATAAACAGTGATTACCACAATTGGATTAAGAGAGACAAAATGTGCCTCGCTGCCAGGGTTGTCAACTACTTCTGTGCTGAAGTTTCTTCTGTGTGGTGGTTTTAATAGGAAATGTCTCCCATAGGCTAATGTATTTGGAAAACAGATGGTGGTGCTGTGTGCAGGAAGGTATATAAGTAAAAAAAAAAATCATTATTTTGATTTGGAACTAAAAATTTGCTATTTTATCCTTTTTCCATTTACTTAGTTGGGACAATATTAAACTCATACAAGTCTACTATACAGAAAATACACTGTATCTACAAAAATTATAAGGAAATGTGATGATACTTGTATAAAAATAATCATTTTATTGTTATTTTATTAGTAAATGTTATATGTTGCATAAATTTTATAACATAAAATCAAATACTAGGATTATTGACGTTGCCGAGCTGGTAACGCTGTTTGTTGACAAGTCTTTTATCCTAAATTCAATCTCCATGATTCACATAGAGAAATGACTCCCAAAAATTGTTTCCTGGCATCCATATTCATCCAGTGGCACGTGCATATACATATTTGCAAACACTCATAAATAAGTAGATGAATATATTAAGACAATAAATTAAAATCACGTGATTTTTATCACTCAGCTTCTTTGTATAGATGTTTGCCTTTTGTAAAATTTGCATAATTTTCCAAAATAAAAATGCAATCATTTAAACTGTGATTAAGGGCAGTGATTCATTGCTGCTTATTTTCTGCTATGTATTTTAGTAGTAGAGATGTTACATGTAGAGGTATGAAATGAAGACGATAACTATTAAATCTTAGAACTTTCATACAATTATTTTAGAAAAAAAAATCTCACTAAACTTTTCATTTGAGAAAAATTGCTCAAATGTTATATTAAATGATTGCCTTTTCTAACCAATCAGGAATCTACTGGGATTTCTTAAAGTGTAACGGGCAGGCGCCCCTAGAGCACCCCAAGATACCCCTAGACCATGGCTAATGACCACTGTTAACTTTTAAAAAAAGAGAATTTAATGAATGAATGATATACCGGTACATACATATATGTGGGCTCCAGGCACTGTAGAAGCCAAAAGCGACGAATGCTTTCTGGGTAGAATTCTTATACCACACTCTGGGTAGGGGAGGGGGTATGGGCGGGCTCAGAACGATAATAGGGCGGGGCCAAAGTTCAGCTTAGGACGGAGTTTAGGAATGCAGGCAGGCAGGCAGACAGGCAGGCAAGCGTATTTCCTGTGAAACAATAGGACCACCTGAAGACATTCATTTCTTGGAGCAATGGTCACGATGAACACATTGTGCAAGCTTCAGAAAGTTCCAGGTAGGTCTCAGGAATTCAGGAAGTATCTCGTGGTACAGCTCAGACTGCCGGGTGTGTTCCAAGCAGCCATCAATCCTGTGAACAAAGCTTTTCTGAGAATCTGAGCCCTGAACAAACCAATTTAGTGATACAATGAAGCCGAACTCTGTCAACCTTGGCTAGTTTCGGGACCTCAGGAATGTAGTTGAGGGGAAGGAATCAAACAGGATTTTTCTATCTTCACAAAAGTAAAAATGATTTTTTTAAATTGTTGTTTGCTTTGCAAAAGAAAAAAAAAAAAGCTAAACCAGAATAAAATCAAGTTGTAGAAATGTCTCCACAACAGAATACAAAATAAACTAGAATCAGAGTAGTGTGGCTATATTGAAATAATTTGCCTAATTAAGCATAACTCTCCTGTTTCCAAAGTCCACAAGATAGCTTTAATATTTTTGAAATTCCCAATCTGCCTGTTTTATATGATTTTCACATACGTTGCTACTACTCAAAATTGTCATGTGTCATTGTTGATTTTGTAAAGCATTTTTGGATTGAGAAGTCCTAGCAAAATAGAGTGTTTTGAAAAGAAAAAAGAAGACGATTGTTCTGGCATTTCCATTTCTTTCCTGTCCAGTCTTTCAAACATCGTAAACACTATGAGCAGCTTGCTAATGCCCTATATTTATATTGTGGACCCCAAGGTCATAAGCTGCAAGCATAACCAGAAACCACAGAGCTGACTAGATTGAATTGGGTCCTTTCTGAAAATAGCATGTCTTGATTCACTGAAGTCCAAAAAAGTCACTTTAGGGGTCAGGATCTGTTTTACAAACTAAGTAAGCAATCACTTATTTACTTCATCACTGGCCATGATTGGAACAAAATAAGAACTTTACTTTTGGAGTTCTAGTAAGTAATGTTGGAAATAAATGCTAAAAGGTTTTGTTGTCTCTTTGATTTCATGTTAGAAAAATGTATGTTATAGAGAGGTAAATTAAGTTTTCCAAAGTCAATAAAAGCGATTATATCAGACTTTGAGACCCAGACCTTCATCTCTTTTGCCAAGGAAACATTTTGTGCCTTCCCTGCTGTTAAATTGAGAATGTCTAACAAGATTTCAAAATAACCACAGGCAATTAGGAGAGTTTGACATAGACATGTTACAGATGTTTGGAATTTAGTCTTCAAATATTTTTCAATAGTTCTTAAAGTGAAACTTTAGAGTTTGCCTGGAAAATATGTACCAATTGCAAATATGATTATTGTCTGAGCTGCTTTCTGTTAATGGGATTTACTATATTATCCAGTTTAATTTAATGTTATGTAGTCATTAAAATAATTTGTTTGGTAACAGTTTGTTTCATCAAATGCTAGTTCATAACATGTGGATAGTTGCCTAAGAGTTTCTAATCCAAATACACTGACACAAAAATAAATATAACTGTATAAAATTTAAATTAATATTTGTATCTATTCCAACATTCAGTGTTTAATTATTATTGGTATTGCTTGGTGTTATAGGGCAAATGATATGCCATTTCACAATACATACAATATGTTAATAATGTATCTCAAATAAAAGAGGTATAATACATTCATTTTATTTTAATTTTTATTAATATGCAAGTAGTACTCAGTAATGTCCTAGGGACTAAAAAACAAGAAAAAAAGAAAAGAAATTGAGAAAAGAAAGAATAAAGAAAAATGAAAACATTGCCTATGATCCTCTTACCGTCATACTTAAATGAATTTCTGTTGTTATATGCTCTTCTCTCTATGAATATTTTCATGATTACAAACATTAAGTGGTAAAATTTTTATTTTGTAAATACTTAAGACATGTTACTTTAGCTATAGGTCCTATAATAATTTCACCAACATTTTTAGTATGTTTATGTACATCAAATTGAAGAATACGTCATACACAAATTACCTATTAGTCATTGGTAGTTTTATGTTTTTACCAACTCTTGATAATGTAAGTAACATAATAAATATATTTAAGCAAATATTATTTGATTTAACATTTTCATAAAATTTCTGAAGCAAAAAATTAACAATACAACAAAATTGACTTACCTAGGAGCAGTTTTGTGGGTCCTGATATGTAGATCAAATTGTTTCTTCACAAGGTTGATGAACCATCATTAAAACTCTTCAGAACATCATAGGTTATAGTTAAAGACAGATGTTATTGTGTGAATGATGTCAGATTTATGACTAAATTGATGTTTTTCTTCCTCCCAATACTTGAACTTAGAATAGGTCATAGCCATCAGATTCTACTAGCAATATTTAATATGAATGTGATGGGGGAAGTAGGGCAACAGAAAGGGGGCTCATGCTCACTCAGGATGATATTTTCAAGTTCCATCCATTTGCCTGAACATTTTATTCTGTTATTGTTTTTTTACAGCTTACATGGTTTTTACAATACTCCAATGTGTACATGTACCACATTTTCTTTATCTATTCCTTGGTGGAGGGCCATCTACATTGTTTTCAGTTTCTGGCTATTATGATAAAGCTACAATGAACATAGAAGCAAGTGTTCTTGTGGTGTGAATGTGCATCCTTTGGGTATATGCCCAAGATTTGTATGCGTAGGTCTTGAAGTTAACTGATTCCCAATTTTCCAAGAAATCCCAATATCAATTTCCATAGTACTATACAAATTTGTACTCCCAAATTGGTTCCCCTTACTCTACATTCTCTCCAATAGACACTGTCATTAGTGTTTTTCATCTTAAGCATAAGATGATATCTCTGAGTCATTTTAATTTGCATTTACCTGATGACTGAAGAGATTGGACAATTCTTTAAGTATATTTTTCAGTCTTTTCAGATTCTTTCATTGAGAATTCTCTGTTATGATCTGTACTCCACATTTAATTGAATTATTTGGTATTTTGATATCTAATTTCTTGAATTCTTTATATATTTTGAAGATATCTTCTGTCAGACATAGAAACTGGAGAAGAATTTTTTACATTTTGTAGCCTAGTGTTTTGTATTATTAACAGTGTCCTTTGCCTTACAGAAGCTTTTCAGTTCCATGTGGTAACCTAGACTCAAAAACAAAAACATGATATGTACTCACTCATAAATGCATATTAGTTGTAAAGTAAATGATAACCATGCTACAGTCCACAGGCCCAGAGAAGCTAGGTAACACAGAACCCAAAGAGACTTGCATAGATTTCCATGGGAAGAGAAAATACAAGAGAGCTCTTGGATAAACTGAATAAACTGGAGCAGTGTGGGGGATGGGAACATGAGGGACTGCATTGGGTAGGTTGAGGTCAGAATGTAGGGAAGGGGAAATGAAAGAGATGTATTGATGGGGGTTGAGAGCATTTGGGGGTCAGGGAGAAACCTGGTGCCAGACAAACTCCCAGAAATCACAAGGATGACCCCAGAAAAGACCTCTAGCAATAGTGGAGAAGGTGCCCTAACTGGCCATCTCCTGTATGGCATCAGAGAGCCTTTATCCATTAACTAATGAAAACAGATGCAGAGATCCATAGCCAAACATGGGGCTGAGCTTCAGGAATCCTGTTGAAGAAAGAGGAAAAGAATTTTATGAGCCAGGGCAGTTATGGTCATGGTTATTTGGTTATGGTTTGGGTTGTCTCATCATACAAATCAATGCTCATTTCCATACAGAAGAAAGCAATTTGCAGCTATTATTATAAATATCGAACTGCAATTCCAGAAATATTTTGAGAATTGAGCATGGTGGCCCAGAAAAACTATGCCTATAACCCTCTCTAATCATCTTAGGTTTAAGGTACATTTTCATGGAGAGTTTAGCATAAGATCTGTTAGAATGTTAGAAGAATATTGATTCTGCAGAAGTAACAGTTCTCAGATAGATAAAATTCATCAAGAACACAAAGTGACTACCAGATATGACAAGAAGATGTACCCACGAATTCTCAACAATATGATCATGTAAAGAAGATGTAAACAATGATAACACAAATGGACACACAAGCACGGATGTAGAAACACACAGAGACAATGAATCTCGGCTCATAAGGGGTCACAGATTCTGGACTAACAAGCTAGGATGCCATCACGGCATGGGACTGATCTAGGCCCTCTACATATGTACTACAGCTGTGTAGCGTGGTCTAGCTGTGGGACTCCTAGCAGTGGGACTAATTCTTGGACTTGCTTTTGGGAATCTATTCTTCATATTGGGTAGTTCTATCCTGACTTGATATACCACACTTTGCTGACATCCATGGCAGTCTTTTCCCTTTCTGAACAGAAACAAAGAAGTGTATAAGGGAACAGAGGAGAGGCTGGAGGGAAGGGAACAGAAGTAGAGGAGAAGGGGAAACTGTGGTAGAAATATAAAATAAAATTTAAAAATTAATTAATAAAAAGAAAAAGAAGAAAGAGAGCCTTTACTATCCAAGAAATTATGTTTACACAGAGTGAAAAACAGAGCATATGTTTTACACAGCTCAAGAGTTTGGTCTGTTTCAATGGTTGTGACACAAATTGTTTTTTTTGTGACACAAAAATTTTTTTTGACAAAATTAGAGATGAGCTGTTGCCTAAATACTGTAAACTAGGGAGATAAAGGAATGTGAATAAAAATTAATTGAGGCTATATGACTTTATTAAAAACTTACCATCAATAAATAATGTTCATATATCTTTCTTTGCCTTGGGAAACATACAACTCCATCTATGATATCAGTCTATTTCTAAAGCATATTATAAAAAAGTATTTTGATCCATTCCACTGGCCATAGTCTTTATATAATTAAAGATTCAAAAGTAGAGTTTATGAGATCATGTGTCTAGTAGATAACTTGACCATGGAAATCTTGAAACTATTATATTAAAATATGTTGACCTTAAAAGCCAAATTGTTATGGCTCTAGAAGAAAACTATTTAAGAACACACTTAAAATTGTATTAAAGTGGTCATTTGCACTTGTGAAGAACAAAAGTATATAAAAGTGTTATCTCAGACACACTAACAGGCAATGGAACTGAAATTTGACTTCAGAATCAGTTTACTCTAAAAGAATCACACTGGGAAGAAATAAGGTAAACAACTGTCTCATTATGTCATCAGCAAATTCAATTACTCAAGAAAAGTATGGTAAATTCCTCATTTCAAGCTCATGGGCATAAATTTCTTTAATCATTTAAAATAGCCCAAAGTTGGCAAAAATGCCATAGACAAATACAAGAATGCATTTCTAAGAACATCACTGACATTATCTGTAACTAAGCACACAACAAAATGCAAGTGCCCTTTGAAAATTGCAGAACTATATTTAGTGACTGAGTAAGAGAGCCTCTGCTTTAAAATGCTTTTAATCATCCAGGATAAAAGCAAACTAAAGGACTATGAAGATAAACATCAGGATGCATTTCATGACATGCAAATCTGCCTTATCGTGTTTCTTTGTACTTACTTTACAAAATAGACAGCATTTGGGGGATTGCTATGTTTTCTGAGCAGGGTCTCTGGCTTTGAGTTCACTAAATAATCATTTTGGCCTCAGATTTACTAATATTCTGCCTCAGTCTCCCAAGTGCTGAAATTGTAGGTGTGTCTACTGTTGTAGAATATTGTTTGAAGACTTATTACATTTGTTTATGCTGTGGACATTTTAATGATTCCGAGGTGTGTTGCATTCTGTTGTGTTGCATTCGTTTAACTGTGTGTTGTGCTAAATTTCCTGTCTAAAACACCTGATTGGTGTAATAAAGAGCTGAACGGCCAATAGCAAGGCAGGAGAAAGAATTGATGTAATAAAGAGCTGAATGGCCAATAGCAAGGCAGGAGAAAGAATTGATGTAATAAAGAGCTGAACGGCCAATAGCAAGGCAGGAGAAAGAATTGATGTAATAAAGAGCTGAACGGCCAATAGCAGGCAGGAGAAAGAACAGGCAGGGCTGGTGGGCAGAGAGGATAAATATAGAGGAGAAAAATGTCAAGGAATGAGAAAATGAGAGACGGGCTTCAGGAGCCAGCCATCCAGCCACACTGCCAGCCACAGAATAAGAAGGAAAGAAAATATATACAGAAATAGAAAAAGGTACATCCCAGAGGCAAAGGTTGATGGGATAATTTCAAGTTATGAAAAGCTGACAAGAAACCAGACAAGCTAAGGCTGAGCTTTTTTAAGAAAGAAAAGCCTCCATATGCGATTTATTTAGAAGCTGGGTGCCCCCCCTGAAAGAACCAAAGAATAAAAAGCAACCAAAAACAGAGTACACACCTAAGTACATTTGTTAATTTCTCGTTTATTTTGCATCTTTCCTACTTACTACAAATACTTTGTGCAATGATAGTTTTAGATTTGTCTCATTCAATAAAAATATAATAGCAATTTTTATTATTATAATACCTCAGTATTATAATAACACAGTAACTAAAGGTTTTGTTTTGTATGACTGTAGCATTTTGCTTCCCACAATAACCTAAGGAAAGATACTGTTACCATCATGTTCAGGTTGATCAGGAACCTGATATTGTGTATGTCATAATGTCAACTTGGTGTATCTGCAACTTGAGCTCAGATGTCTAGAAATCTGTATATGTCTATCTGGTGTGATATGAGACATATGAGACACTGCCTTCTAATATTTACCTCTGTGCTTTTACTTTATTAAATAATGTTATGGGCAAGTATCACACTAAATATGATCTTGCATCCAAGATCATTAATATGTATGTTAGAAAACAAAACTTTTGGAGTGTTTTTTTTTTTTTACAATGAAAATATAATTATTTAGAAATGGTCGATTTAATGGAAATTTAAACAGACATTGTCACTATTTATAGGCAAAACTTTAAGACAATAATTCTTATCCCTTTAACGAAGTTCAGGATTTTCTTGTGGTATTAAAGAAAATACATAAAACCAATTAGCTTGGACTCATAGGGACTCAGAGAGACTGAACCACCATCCAGAAAGCTTGCATGGGATCGATCTAGGCCTTTCTAAACATGTTACAATTGTGTAGCTTGGGCTTCTTGTGGGGCTCCTAACCATGGAAACAGGGGCTGTCTCTGACTCTTATCTGGTTTTAGGACCTTTACTCCTAGAAGAACTGGAAGGAGAGGAGGGAGGGAAGGGAAAATGTGATTGGATTGGGGGAAAAGTAACCTTTTTAAAAAATTAATTAATTAAAAAAAGAAAGTTCAGGAATCACTAACCAGAATTAAAAGAAAGAAAAGAAAAGAAAAATCCTCATGAGAGCGGACAAGCTTTAGGCACATAGTTCACATTTTGGAACCATTTCATAGAACTACACTATTAGAAAAAGACAATGCAATCAAGACAAGCAACGGAGAAAATGTGGGAACGATTTCTCTTGTCACCCAGTCCAGAGAAACAAGCCAATGAAGTGTTTCAGCTGGATCTCCTGGGTGGTCTCAAAAGGTAGAACTAAACAATGCTGTTCCTCTTCTGGTCTGGAAGTCCCGATGTACAAGGGAAGCGGTTGTTTGGAAACTCACAGTAAACATTGTTGTTTGTGTTCATGTTCCTTCGCTCCCAAGAATTTCAGCAGACCTGGTTTCACTTCAAAACAATGGCTTTATAATGGATGGCAGAAATAATGAGACTATGGTAATCCTTGAATGGTAAACACAAAGTTGGTGGGGTTATTATTACTATGATTATTTCATTCAATTTCTATGAACATCTATTGTCTATCATACACCAGCCACTTTTATATTTCCCCATATAACACTTCTTTTCAATCTCTGTAGTTTCTCCACATTATGAGAGAAAACAAGGCTCATAAGTGAAATAAGTGAATTTAAGATACCTGACTAACTCACTTGCAATCTTTATGAAGCCCTGTGATTTCCTCTGAAGAGCACAGGAAGAGACAAAACAAAGCTGCCTGCTCCAGTCCTTTCCAGTCAGTAATCATGCACATGTGAAGGATACTTTTTCTGTCAACTTGACAAGAGCTAGAGACATCTGAGAGAAAGGGACCGTGGGTAAGAAAATGCCTCCTAAGATCACAATATAGCAAGCCATTGCTATCAGGGCGTTATCTTGATTAATGACTGGTGTGGAACAGCCCAGCCCATTCGGGTGTGGTGCTACCCCTAGGCAGGTGGTCCTGGGTTGGTACCACAATTTTTTTTTTTTAAGAGAAAGCAAACAACAGACAAAGGAAAGGAGCATAGAGGAACGAGCCAGCTGGCAGTTCTCCAAGGCTTCTGCTTCTTCAGGTCCTGCCCTGACTTCCCTCAGTGATAGATTGTGACCTAAGAGTTCCAAGTGGAAATAAACTTTTTCTTCCAAAGTTCTTTTAGTCAGGATGTTTTTATCACAGCCACTGAAATCCCAACACAACATCCTTGAGCCCTCACATCAACCCTTTCTCACATGCCACTAAGCTTTACTCCTTTGTACCACCCTTGTAGTAAATTTCCTTCATGGTTATAAAAATTAAAAATATAAGTCAGGACCTTGGTGTTGTGCTCAAGACTCTTCCAACTCTTTTTCCTAAGAGCGACTATTCATCTAATACACATGAAATATGTGTTTCCCAGAAATGGTAAATAATTCTTTTATTCTTTCTTGATGACTTTGAGGAATTTGATATGTGATCTTAAATTTTGTAAGGATATTACAGACTCTTTTGATATGGAAAGTATCATATAATTAGATATTCATTGGGAATTAAAATTAAATGGAGCACATCACCACTTTATGATGGCAAGCCAAGAATTACATCATATTGCCTTTTCCATCATATGAATGCAATTTTATGTGAAATGATCTGGCATCTTTGGCCCATCTGCTTCTGAAACTTTTCTCCCAAGTTGCCAGAGAATCAGTGGAGAAACCAGAATCATTTTTATGCAGACACTGATAAATTTACAAGCATTATAATTCTTGTCTGATTACTTACAGCCATTCCTTTTTATATTTTACGAAGTGTAATGCTTTCAAGATTTTTCATGATCATTCTAGGAAATGCTTCAGCAGAAATCACTCATTAAACTAGCTCTATAAACCACTTTCTATCATTTTCTTCCAGTCCTCTTATAAGGAAAATGCAATTAGATGTATACATAAATTTGAATTTTAATTTCAAATAGACCATGTGACTTGTCTTTAACGCAGTATGCAAATGATAATAGTTCTTCACCTAAATTCTGTTTAAAGTCTGATCAAACAATATTTGTAAATGTAAGCAGCCTGATCTTGGACAGATATTTAGTGTCAAAAAAACGACAATTAGCCTGATAATTTTGGTCAGTAGTAGTTTTGTCAATTTCCAAAATTAGTTTCATAAAATAATAGCATCCTCATAAATATCAGCAGGGACTCAGGTGGAAACATGTGACCTTGTTTCTAAGGTCCCTGAGCGTTATCTCGCTACTGTCACAGATTTTCACATATTCAAAGGGCTCTAAGATCGGGCAGCTGACACATGTTTAACCCAGAGCATTCCCCTGTCTATTTGTTCATAAGCATATGGAAAATGAATAAAAATCCAGTACATACATTTTTAAACCACTAAACTAGGGCATGTAAGCATTGCTTCATCTAAGGATGAAGAATTACTCAAACACAATAACTACTCCCCAAATAGATATCTTCTTCAAGGTCTAGAAATGATAAATACTCAATGAATACTTTTAAATTAGTGACAGGACAAAAAAGATTATAAGTAGAGACTGATAGGGATTTTTTTTTTTGAGGGCTCTTTCTGTGTCTCTGTCTCTCTGTCTCTGTCTCTGTCTCTCTCTCTCTCTCTCTCTCTCTCTCTCTCTCTCTCTCTCTCTCTCTCTGTCTCTCTCTGTGTGTGTATAAGCACATATGTATTGCATGCATGTCTGGTGCCCACAGAGATCGTAAAAAGATATTAAGTCCCCTGGAACTATTGAGCCAGCATGTGGACACTAGGAACTGAGCCTGGGCTCTCTACAAGAACAATGGAGTTCTTGATTACTGAAACATATTGAACCCTGAGACTAAACACTGATAACAGTTTATTAGAACTATAAATCATTTTACTGGAACCAAAGATAAAAGTTTATTTGAAATGCTAACAATATAGATAAATATGTGTTTAATGCCCTGCAAATAAGGATAAACATAAGGATAAAAGAAAATTATTTGGTAAATCAAATGTGTTTATAAGCATATATCAAGTGCATTTTTTTATTTTTATAAAGTATAGCAGACATTTGAAATAACTGAAAATATACACACATAAGTTTAAAGAGAAAAATAAAAGAAAGGGATTTTTTTTGGATCAAAACTCAGGCTTAGAAATAGAAGACCACAGAGCCCCTCCAAATTCCTGTGAGCCCCTCCTTATTTCTCTGCATAAATCTGTGATTCTGAACTTGTAGGTCATTTCTGCCTTCTTCTTTGTGCTCAGACTTACACTCTGTGTCTGCTGGACCATGGTAGTATTTATTTGTGATTGCTTTTACATTTTACTTAACTAATAACAGACCCTAGGTATTTTCTTGTGACTTGGTTCCTAGAATTCAGTATTTTATTTTTTTATGTTCTTCAAGGCAGATGATTGTTAGCTATAGTTTATCAATTTTATTGCTCTGCGTTATTCCATTATGAAACATACCATGAATTAGAAATTAGTCTGCTACATGTATGCAGTTCATTTTCCAGTTTTCTTTGGTGTATCAGTGTTGTCTATGTGACTCACAGTGCACATACACTTGATCTCTCTGGGTTATATCCTCAAGAACACTGGATCATACACTGTATAAATATTTCATGTCACTAGAAAATGTCAAGCTGTTACACAAAGTGTACAAATGTATTGTCTTCATAGAAAATAATCAATTTCATTATTCCTAAACCTTAGGAAGTTTCTTGTTACACTTCTTAAGTCTTACAGGTGGTGATGGCTGCTAACACTTTTAACTACTTTTATTTGCCATTACATTTAACATAATTGTTCATTTGGTTCTTTTTATTTCTTTGAATTTGCAGAAATTTAAAGTATATTTTCAATCTTATATGCAGTGTGTGCTACCATAATTGTATCTTATTGGAGATTTTTTCTCTTTTTTAAAGAACCTTTTGTAATGCTTTTTGATCCACAGAAAATATTAATTTTAATGTAATCAACATTTTCTTGTCTCACTGGAACATTTGCTGTTTTGAAATTTTCGTTTCCAGTTAGAAATCTTTAAGAATTTCAATGTAGTCTTCTAGGACTTCATATTTTTGCTTTTTTGTTTTTCTTTGGTTTACATGGACTTGAGATTTGCTAGTTGTGTGTCACACAAAACTATTTCTTTTCATATTATAGCAAATAGTTTCAGCACCATTTATAGAAAAAAAATCTTACTGGTCTGAAGCACCCCCTCCGTCACATATGAACTGGTAAGCAAAGACAGGTTGTTTCCAGACTCTTTTGTCCTTTCAACTTGCCCACACAATAACCTGTTGCTATTACTCTTGAGATCTGAAACAGAAAGATTTGTAACATGAACCAGAACATTTCATAACAGAAAAGGAAAACTTCAGTGCCTTGCTTGGGCCTATTTCAACTGGCTTTATTCTAACACACCAAAATATTTGTTAAAATTAGGGCTTTTTTAATTTATAGTGTCTGTTTTCAAAATAAAAAAAGTGTAAACATACTGGTGAATATTTTTCTTCCTATGTGTGATGTGGTTGTCTTAACAGATTACATAAGTGCTCGTTGGCTCACTTCCTTTATCCTACTACCACTTAAGACTGGCCTTCAATGGCAGTTCTGGTCTTTGAAGCAGGTACCATGTGTGAGCTCCGGAATCAGTTCCTATAGACCAATACATAGCTCCTTTGCCTACTACTGTTCTATGACTTGAACAAGTCCCCAAACTTTCCTCAATGTTTCACCTGTGAATGATGAAACACCATGTATAAAAAGTATTAAACGGGATGTCATCACAGGAAGCAAGCATTCTATTAGTGTTTGTGATATAATGTTTAGCTTCTGGGTACCATATTGGATGCATCCCAACCAAATTCAGTCCTTCCTGGTGGGTGGCAGAATGAAAGTCCTGCTCTTTTAGTTGGGATTTCTACTGCTGTGAAGAGACACCATGGCCACAGCAGCTCTTATAAAAGAAAACATTTAACTGGGTGGCTTACAGTTCAGAAGTTAAGTCCATTATCATCATGGTGGGACATGGTGATGTACAGGCAAACACAGTGCTGGAAAGATAGCTTAAAGGTCTACATCTTGCATAGGCAGTAGGAAGTGGTCTGTCTCACTGAACACGACTTGAGCATATATCATAAGACCTCAAAGCCACTTCTACAGTGACACACTTCCTCAAGACCTCCTAATAGTGACACTTTCTTTGGGGGCCTTTTTTTTTCAGACTACCACATTCTACTCCCTGGAAACCAAAGGCTTGTAGCCATTTCATAATACAAAAATGCATTCGATCCACCGTCAGCAGTCCTCATAGTCTATAGCAGTCTCAAACTTATTTAAAAGTATAAAATTCAAAGTCTATTCTGGGATTCATGAAATCTCTTAACTGTAATACTCTATAAAATCAAAATTAAAAAGCATATCACATGGCACATTCCAAAATGTATGGAAATGAGCTTAATGAAGAAATATTGGACCAAAGCAAGAACAGAAGCCAGTAAACTCCAAACTCTGCATCTCCGTGTCTGATGTCACAATACTCTTCAGATCTCCAGCTCCTTTCAGCTTTGTTGACTACAATACATTTTTCCCCTTGGGCTTGTTCTATTTCCTCTTAACAGCTTTCTTTGGCAGATACCACATTGTTCTGGCATCTCTAACATCTTAGGTTCCCCAAGGCAATTCAGGCATCTCCCTCATAGCTTCACACAATGGCCTTTCTGGGCCTCCATTTAAGGACAGCCCTGACACATTCCTTATTCACAGAAGATTCCATACCTTTCTTCTGTCTTTTCCTCTAAATCCAGAGCCATGCAGCCAAAGCTACCCAGTTCTTCTGCTTTCTTGGTATGGAATATGGCCCCTATATTCAATTACACCTTCATCAGATTTCTGTTTCCCATGGTTTCTTTCACTGCATAAGTTTGCCTGTCCTGGAACTTGCTCTGTAGACCAGTGTGACCTCACACTCAGAGAGATCTGTCTACCTCCTGACTGCTAGGATCAAAGGTGTGTACCACCACAGCCAGCGCTAAGCTTTTCTTTAATTCCTATTCAAATGTTGGAAACTTGGATGGGTTGGAGCTTTCCCTGAGGTCACCAATCCCTTTATTTCACTTCTTAATCCATTTATCTCCTGGAATGCAGGATTTATCTCTATTACACTTTCTGGTACTCCTTTACCCAATCTGTATACTTTGTATCTTTATTTACTCAATTTTCTCCCTTTTATTATAAGTCTTTATCAGAGTTAACACTAATAACTAAACAACAGAGTATATACTAGGCTATTTTGAGATTTCCTCTGCCAATGAAAGTAATCTAGAACTTTAGCCTCAGGCAGACTTTTTAGACAAGGGCAAAAAGCAACCTCATTCTTTACCAAAATGTCACAAGAATAATGTCTAGGTCACGTGTAAATATTCTTTTGCTCTGAAACCTTAGAGCCAGTTTTCTACAATTCAACTCATTCTCAGTGTCATTGCCTTCCATGCTTCTACTAGTACGGCCAGTGCTTAAAGCATTCCACTGCTTTCCTAACCCAAACTACCAAAGTCCAAATTTATTCAAACAATAACATGCCCAGTCCCTGATTCCACATTCTGTCTCAGTTAGGGTTTCTATTGCAGTGAAGAGATACTATGACCATGGTAGCTCTTATTAACGAAACATTTAATTGGGTGGCTTACAGTTCAAGAGGTTTAGTCCATTATCATCTTGGTGGGACATGGAAGCATGCAGGCAGACATGATGTTGGACAAGTAGATGAGAGTCTAAATCAACAGGAAGTGGTCTGTCCCACTGGATATGGCTTGAGCATACATGAGACCTCAAAGCCTAACTCCACAGTGACACACTTCCTCCAAGGAACCCACACCCACTCCAACAAGGCCACACCTACTCCAACAAGGCCACACCTACTCCAACAAGGCCACACCTACTCCAACAAGGCCACACCTACTCCAACAAGGCCACACCTACTCCAACAAAGCCACGCCCACTCCAACAAGGCCACACCTACTCCAACAAGGCCACACCTACTCCAACAAGGCCACACCTCCTAATAGAGCCACTCCTTTTGGGAGCCATTTTCTTTCAAACCATCAGACCTGCTTTAAATCAAATCCAAACTATCTACATGTGTAGATAGAGAACAAATAATAAAATTTCAGTAAAAACAATATAATTGTACTTTACACTGTCCCTACTAAATATGATAACACAAGTAGAAAGTAATTAAAAGAGCAGAAATACGAATAGAAAGAAAGAGTCTTAAGAAGTTGTGATTAAAGACATTTTACTAAGTCAGCCTTATCAAGTGATATATTGTGAGGCTCATCATGTCAGGATAATAAACATTCTGCCTCTTGTTCTGCTTATACTCTTTCCCTCCCTACAGATGATTCACCCCTGTACAGAACACTCATCCCTGTAGGCCTTTCCAGCTCATTTCCGATCCAGCCTGCTCCCTTTCCCTCACTTAAATTTCTTGAACCTACTCCTTTGACAGGATTTTTTGTAGATTTGAGGTCTTATAATTTTGCAATTTAAAGTCTGCTACAAAAGGAAGATAGAAGAGTTTGAAAACTCAAAGCTTCAAGTTCCCACACTAAATTCACTGATTTCATTTTTTTAACATGATGTTATACAAATTTTGGATATGAGAAGCATGAGGTCCTAGAAACCTTCCACCCTCACTCTTTGGAAAAAAAGAAAACACTCTTTGTTATAAATGAAAATTTTACCTCTTTATAGCTCAATGTTTAACCAAATCCAGTTTTTTTCTTCATCCTCATGGAGGCTTTTTGATAATTGCGTTTCACCTACCTGGCCATGTGTCCATTACATAGATTGAGAAGGAATGACTGAGCTTCTTTCCAATACATGTTCCTTGTTGGGACATCATATGATTGCTGATTATCAGAGTTTAATCTGGCATTCTGGGTCCGTCTTGGAAGATCACCATTATTATAAATTGCTTCTACCAATGCATTTGAGCATTTAAGGGTCAACACTTGTAACCACATTTTCCCTACCCAACATTCTAGTTATTGCCTATTCTCAATGAGCTTAAAAACTACTAATCCCATGTTCCTACTCAACAAAAGCCACAGGATGTTCAGTTTAATACACATACACATATGTATATTATATCGTATGTGTGCATATGTGTGTACTTGATTATATGTGTTCACGAGTATATTCAGATATGCATGCTCACATATGAATATCTGTGTGGAAGTCAGTTATCAACATTGGGTAGCTTTCTCTGTGATCTTCCTGTCATTGCCCTCTTTACCTACCCAGTGCTTTGGTGACAGACATGTGTCACCTTTCCCAGCTTTTACTTGGGTGTGAGTATCCAAGCTAAGGGCCCCATTACATCATACTCTTTGAAGGCAGGGACTGTGCAGGCACTATTACATTATTTCATAGGACTAGCCTAGTTTCCAACTAAGGCTATCAGTTTTATTAAGTAGTGAGTCATGATGACTATGATGACTGAAGAGACAGCAGTGACATGTAATTAGAACTTAGAACTGTATGTTTCACTAATCATAATAGAAAACCAAATATTTTACCTTCATGATTGTCATCAAATATGCACTTCTCTTGTGTTCATGTGGCTTATCTTAAGGTAAGGGGTCTTCCTGGCATGGCAACAATTATCTTAATTTTCATTTTAATGCAGAGAAATTTACTGTGATAAAAAGAGAATAGAATCTAAAGTTCTATTTTCATGTGTAGTCAGAAGTTTTTGACCTGGCATAGTCCCAAGGTCCTACACCTGTAGTCCTGCCCCCTAGTCCCAAATAGTCACACAAAGGCTTATATTATTTACAAATTGTTTATCTTATGGTTCAGGCTCATTACCAACTAGCTTCTATAACTCAACTCAGCCCATTTCTACTAAGTTTTGTACTGTCACGTAGCTCCATGGCTTTACCTCTGTTCCATTACATCTTGCTTTCTCTGTGGCAGCTTGTGCATCTTCTTGAATCTGCTCTCCTCCTCCTTTATCTATGCTTGGATATCCTGCCTGCCTCTAAGCTGCCTTGCAATAGGCCAAAACAGCCTCTTTATTAACAAATGGTAATCAGGTATATTCACAGCATACAGAAAGGCATCCCACGTCACTCACTTCCCTGAAATTACTAGCTTTCAGTTCTTGCTAAAGCTAACTCCAGTCATTTATCTTGTTTTTAATCTATTTTTGTATGTGTGTATGTGAATCTACTTGTCTGCAAATGCTTCATGTACATGACAGTGCCCTCAGAGTCTAGAAGATGGTGTCTGACTCCATGGAACTAGAGTTACAGGTGAGCCACCTGATGTAGCTGGGACTGAATCAAGTTCTGTTACCAGACCAGTGGGCATGTTTTACGTCTGAGCCATGTCTCCAGTCCCCATCCTGTTTAATGGTTATACTCTCAAGGCATGGTAATGAGCTAAATGAGATAAAGCTAATGAGGAAAACAAGAAACTGTAATAAATTTAGGCTTTTTTCTCACTCCATATTCTCAGTTATGACCTTTGTTATTGAAAATGACCTAGTTCTTCAGAATATTATGACATTTTGTACTATTTCAGGATTAATTAACTCAAAATATCTTAAATTGAAAATTTGGATTTGACTATGAGGCAACTGTGCTTTCCTCCCTCCAAGTGAATATGGAAAATTTAGAAGAAAGAAATTATGCAATGATTCCCATTACTGCAGAGGATTAAACTTCTTTTTAAATAAATTTTTGTGTGTGTGTGTGTGAGAGCACAGTATTCCTTTGGTTCATTCTTCGATGAAAGCAATTGTCTAGTTTTGAAAATAACAGTGCTTATTCTCAATTATCTCTAAACTTTTGAATTTCCAGAACTTTCCAAGAATATTTACAAAAAAATAAGCAAAAATGATAGAAGCTAGTCATAAATGTAGTTAAACATTATTATAGGATAGAACTTTGAAGAAATGGTGATAGCATATGTGTTTATATGTTTGGAGAGAAAATAATAAACTTATTTTTACCTCATGACTCATGCCAAAGTAAATTCCAGAAGAAAGAAAAATTCAGTGTCAAAAAAATGAAGCAATTGATATAAGACTCATAGAGTGAGGGAGGTAGGTATCATAGTAAGAACAAAGCAGGCAAGGACTAAATAAACAATTCAAGTCTAGTCAGAGACACTTAATGAGAACTTCTGTTCCACAAACACAAAAACCACCATAAAACAGCACCCAATGTTACTACTGTCTGTAACAGGACATTATTTTCTAAGTGTTTAGTATCTAAACACCAAATTTAAAAAAGCATACTATAAATTTTGATGTGTTTGACACAAAATGTCGCAAGGCTTAAGTATCTTTAAAAGGCATATTGAAAAGTAAAGAATATGAAATGCCAAAAGTCAGGAAAAACAAGGACTGACCAAGGAAATGCGAAACACAATGCAAGGTGGAATTCTGAACAGTGCTCAGGAGTAAGAACACACTAACAAAATGAGTAAAACATAAATCATATTTATTCTTGTTTGACAAAATTTAAGCTCCTTACTCTTCATTGTTGCTTTGTAGTTACATAAGAACGCTAACATAATGGAAATCTATTACCAAGCAGATGGAGATGCTGCAGGCTGTTGCTCCAGATCCTTTATGATATGAACTTCTCTTAACATTAAAAAAATTAAATGAAAATCTTAAAATATGGATTTTTAAATTTGATCATGAGAGATTAATATATTTAGTGCATAAGTATATTTAAATCCATATACAAAGCACTAGTAGAAAATGGTAGAATTATACTACCAGGCAAATTAGAGGAAAAAAAAAGAAATATAAATGGGTTCTACTAAAAGTTTCAGTCTCAAACAAATTTCTCAGTGAGTAAAGTTGTTTTCCCACAAATAAAATAATCTGAGTTCATCTCCAGTGTCTACCTGGAGGAAGGAAAACACTAACTCCAAAATGGTGTCCTTTGACCTCTATGTTATGGCTGGAGCATGTCTCTGTATGCATGAACTTAACGTACACCAAATTAAAGAAGACCTTTCAACCAGTAAAAAAACACAAACTCTATTATAAAATATTTTACTTCTCAAAACTGACAAATTTTTAATGTGTAGCATCCAGTCTTAATAAGAATATAAAAATGTAAATCAAATGCTATTTTTATAAATTCATTTAATACTCTTACAGAAGGTCTGAGTTCAGTTTCCAGCAACCACATAAAGCAGCTCATACCTATAATTCCAGCTCCAAGAGAATTTTTCTCCCTCCTCTGTCCTTTGCAGATACTGCATGCAAATGTACACACCCATATAGAGACACATAATTTAAAATAAAGTTAATCTTTTTTTAAAAAAAGTGACAGTGCCTGAATAAAGTACAAAAGGATTTAAGAGAAGAGATCATTCTATGTATGGTGCCATAATGGTGGCCCATTTTGTTATGTATTTTATTTATATTAAGGAGCATAATGTGTAAAAACTGAGTAAAAAAAATGAGTAAGTACATGGATATGTTGAAAGGTTCAGAACTGAGCAATGGCTGGAGAGCATCTATTGGGAGACTCTTGTGCTGGGTAATGGGTAATTATGAGGAGGAAACACAAAAGAAAGACAGGCCAAGCAGAGAAACAAATAAGATGGGTGTCATAGTTAATTGGAAGTTTTCACGAAAGTTCTTATTCAGGTGGCTGCAATTATTTCAGACTGTGAAATTATTTGTGGCTCATTTAGTATTATTATAAGGCATTCTTTATATACTTATAGAAAGTCAATATCTATCTATCTATCTATCTATCTATCTATCTATCTATCTGTCTGTCTGTCCGTCTCCTGCCTATGAATGAAGATATTAGTATCCAGCTTGTTCCCTCTACCATGCCTGCCTACTGCCATGCTGTGCCTGTAATTATTGACTGTAGCCCTGTCAATCGCTAGGCTAACATTTAAACCCTTTTCCCCTTAAGTTGCTTTTTATCAGTGTTTTATCACAGCAAAATAAGTACTTTTCTAATGTAGAAAATACTAGAGACTGGGACACTGCTGAGAAAAAGACCCTGACATATAGTGTTTAACTGAAGAGTATGGAAGACCGAAGGGAATATGGCCAATGGGGCATCTGACAAAGTCTCAGAAGGAGACAAGTTCTCTATTAGCAATCAGACTAGAAACCTTTATTATGATATTTTGACAAAGAGTCTGGCTGCCTTCTACTCATGTTCTAAAAACTTGCCTAATGTTAAAATTAAATGCAATGGACTGATTTCTTTAGTGGAGGAAATTTCAAGACAGTAGAACACTGAGACTGTGGCAGGGTTATAATTGATAATTCTTAGGCAAATTTACAATGCCAAAAAAGCAAGTCAGCCAGAAAGAAACAAAAAAATGTACAGTTTGGAGAGGAAAAAAAATATGGCATGGGAAGACTAATGTTCTGATAAAGGCACATGCTAAAAGGGGCTATATTTTTTAAGGAGATTATTGCCTGTAAGGAGAGGCCTACTTGTCACTCGAATAATAGGAAGAATGTCCTTCGGGGAAAGAACCACCCAGCTGAGATTCCAAGTTGTGAGAGCTTTCTGTTCCTAGAAAATGCATACATATAAAAGTTCCTTCTGACTCCAGGTTGAAAAGGATCCATCCCAAGCCAGCAGCCATAACCTTCATTCTCTTCTATTTGCTCATATATGTTCTAAATTCTGATATCATCTACATGAACATAAAAAATAATTTTAAATTTAATTCCACACTACTTTTTTTGTTATTTGTTTGATTGCTGTAGCAATGCTATGGAATAATACTTCTATACACTGTAGATATATATTGTTTTCATTGTTAATAAAATTCAATTGGTTGATATCTAGGCAGGAAGAGATTGGGTAAGACAGCCTGAGACAGACAGAATGCTGAGGAGGAAGGGCAGAATCAGATGCACAGGAAGCAGCACATGTACAAAATCAGGTAACAAGCCATGAATCATGTGGTAGAACATAGATTAATAGAAATTGGTTAATTTAAGTAATAGGAGCTAGCTAAAAACAAGCCTGAGCTACTGGCTGAGCATTTATAAGTAATATTAGCTCTCTAGAGCCATCAGTCCTGACCAAAACTCTGCTTACAGTTTATTTGTTTTGTTTTTAGCTTTTTTCAAAAAGGTTTCTGCCTAGGTCCTTGGCAGTATCACTTCTTTGGAAGCTAGTCTTCTGCAACTTTTTGGTTCTCTCATTCTTTATTTTGGGGTTTTATTTTTTTTAAATCAGTGCATTTAAGGCTCAGTTTGGAGGTGTCTTGTTTGACAGAAATTGTCAAGAGGTCTCTACACATGTGGCCTGGGGCCATCTAGACAGCATCAGAAGAAAATATCTTGACTCAACCATCTACTGAGTTGCCAAAGCTGGCACCTGCAAGTACACTCTGGCATCTTCTGCTCTCAAAGCATAGGGAAATAAGATTCCCCTGTTCAATGATGCAGGAGGCTCTGTTCAAAGACTTGTTTTTGAACTAGCAGTAGTGAATTAGAAAGGAAATGTGAAAGCATGAACAGATCGGGGCATGTCTGCGATGCCCAACCTACTCGAAAGCAGGTGCCAATCAAATTAGGTAAATTTGTGCTTATATGCTGCATAAGGCCTTAGAATATAAACACACTCGTGCCATATTAGGTTCCTTTTGCTTTAACCAAATCTGGTAAAAATGATAATTAGTAAGATAGCATATGTATTTTCAGCATACTCCAGAAGCCACAAATGATAGAATTGCTATATTCCATAGATAATTTGACATTTGGAATTTAAAGTAATACCTTCCAAGTTGTGTAGGATTCTGGAATTTATAAGTTAGAATAGATGATTTTTGGAATGAAGAGATTCCAAAGATGCTAACTTTCACTTTTTGTCATTATTTAGAAAACACATTTAAATTTAAAAATCCCAGCTCAATTCAAATCAATTCTTGCCTTCAAAAATAAGATGTACAACATTCACACACTTAACAATGTTTTACCATTTTACTTGAACTGAGAAGCATGCCAGTCAAAGTTTTTATCTCAGTCAAGATACCCACAACAGTTTGCAGTCAAATGGATGGAACAAGAAAGAAAAATCATCCTAAGTAAGATAACCCAGATTGAGAAAAACAAACATGGTATGTACTCACTTATGGATACTGGTTGCAAAGTAAAGGATAACTATTCTACATTCCACAGACCCGGAGAGACTAAGAAACAAAGAGAGCTCAAGAGGGACACTGGAAAGAGGAAATAAAAGAGAATTTTGTGGGTTGACTGGGGGCAGGTGGAGACTGAAATATGAGAAACTGGGGAGTACTGACAGAGATGACTATAAATGAGGTGGCATCTCTGTGTCAGGCAGAAACCTGGTGCAATAGAAACTCCCAGGAATCTACAAGGATGACCCCTACGAAACTTTACTTTTTAGAAAACGAGACAGATTCTTTTGACATGTACAAATTCAGTAAAACTTTCATCAAATGAGAGATGTCATGAGGGAATTATACTTAATTGTATTATACATAAACAGCATGTTTATAATATAATTTCAGATGTACTAAGAACTTACCTGCAGTTATTTGTTTTCCTGGAACAGGTGTGCCACACAACGGCAGGCAGTAAAAACACTTAATAGTGCCTAACACGAAACACGTTTTTCTTCTTCATTATTCTCATTTCTTCTGCTTATGCCCAGTTATTTGTTATGTAAGTATGATTGTTATAGTGAGTACAGAGCTGGAAATTACAAACCATAGTAAAAGTTATTTACAAATAGTAACTAAACTCCATCAAAAGCTCTTCTATACTAAATTATCTTACTTCGTTGTGTCTCATGAAGTTGTTGTATATGAATATCCTAATATTTCTCTGTCCACTCTTTGAAATAATGAGATTGGAAAAATAAGTATCATCATGCTTCTGTCAGCAAAATTGGAGTCTCTGTTTGCTGCTTCTGTTGTTTTTCATCTGAGCTATGCCCACACCTTGACACATTTGAATTTACTATAACATCCCAGTTGAACTATAGATTATCATGCTCTAGCATATTTTATGTTCTTAAAATATGGACACCACAGAACCTTCATTGTACCTCTAGTATTACACCAAATTTTCTCCCTAATTCTCTGATTGCTTATAATTATTCATGGACAGATGTTGTAGCAGCAATAGATGGGCAATGAGAAGAAATAGAAAGAGCATAAAGTCTATGGTGATACACCTTCTTATTGCTTCTCATTATAAAAAGCCTTGCTCTTCCGCCATTGTATACATATTTCCAAAAACAATATGTTATATGTACAAATATCATCCAGTAAAATTAAAAAGAGAAAACAAATTTGGAAACAAAAGCATAATCATTAAAAAGTTTTTCTGCAGGAACGAGATTTCTTGAATTTTTTTTTACTTAATGCCTAAAATAATGCAGAAACAAGCAACAACAGTAAAAGGCAAGCTCTATGTAGGGAATAGTTGTAGTGCTGCTTAGGAACTACATTCAGGATGCTGAGGAGTGAGTTCTACATGACCAAACTCAGGGAGACAGATGCAGACATGAGACCTAGAATCAGGGACCAGGACCCAAGGCAGCCAAGGACTGAGCAAACACACAACAGAGAAAGGCTATTGAGGTCATGTCTAAGCTAGATTTTACACCTACTTCTTCCTCGCCAGCACAATTAAACATAATGACAGGAAAATGTGGTTTAATATGATATACTCTGATTGTTTCAGATCTTTAACTAGAAAACAAATTATAGCCCTTTATTACTTAGTATAAGAATTCTTATAAGAATACATAAACTGGAACTAATATTCACAAAACAAAAGAATGGCTTAGTGCCCAACTAAGCACATAGTATGTGGCATTTTAGCCTTAATTCAACAACACTATTTTAATTGTTAAGATGATTAAGTAACAAGCTGGGCTTGGTAGTGTAAGCCTGTAATGCTAGCTACTCAGGAGACTGAGGCAGAATGATTAGAGTTCAGGACCTGTTCGGGTTACAGTGTGAGTTCAAGGTCAACCTGAACAACTTAGTAATACCTAGCTTTAAAATAAAAAGTAAAAAGAGGGCTCAGATAACTTAGTCGTAAAGCACTTGCTTGCCATTTATGTGTGTGTGTGTGTGTGTGTGTGTGTGTGTGAGAGAGAGAGAGAGAGAGAGAGAGAGAGAGAGAGAGAGAGAGAGAGAGCAAGCTCTGGGAAGACGTAGTAGAGAATAGCTGTTGGTTATTTCCCATTCATTACAGACATCAGAAGTAAGCTATGAGAAGGAAGCTCGTGTACTCCGGTGTAGGATAGACTCAAAAATAACCATGTTGGTGTGCATGCTATCCTTACAGTCACCAAGCGCTATCTACTAGTTAAGATGTAGGGAGCAGTAGTCATTCTGCTTAGAATTTAGTTATGGTTACAAGAGATGTGCAGTAAGTAAACCAATTGTGGTCTCAGCCCATTTCTTCAGTGTGTGTGTGTGTGTGTGTCTGAAAATGGAGTCTTTTTCTTTTTTCTGTTTTGTGTATATGTGTGCTCATATGTGAGTATATACATGTCTGAGAGTTTAATGTGCATGTGTGTGGTATATGTACACAAGCGTGTGGTACACAAATCTGTGCACACATAAAGGTCAGAGAATGTTAGATGTCCTGATCTATCACCATTGTCCTCCTTCCTTTGAGCCTCCGTCTCCCACTGAACATGGAGCTTCCTAGCAACCAGCAAGCCTCAGGGATTTTCTGCTCCCCATCGTATGCCAAGTGCAGGTGGTGTGTAGCTATGTCTAGCTTTCTATGGATTCTAATTACGGGAACTCTTACCCACTAAGCCATCTCTTCAGCTCTGTCACAGTTAGTTTAAAGTTTAGATTGCTTAGTGATATAAATCCAAATATACTATAGGTTATTCATAAATGTTGGTGATGAAATGTCAATGCTGAGAAAGATATGAATACAAAAGTGGTAGGCAACAGGATAGGTTTGCAATATGCCAGATGACTGAACATAAGGGATAGCAGAATAAGTTGAATTAGCACTCAAAGGTAGCCTAGAGTTTTCGAACATTTATAGAGTCAGGGATATCAACAAGGGGTATTCAGATTTGAAGAAAAAAGAATACATCTGCAGAGACTGAGAGAATGTAACCTCATTTCTCCTGTGCAGAAGTGTAGAGATGATTAGTCAACAGTTATCACTCTAATGAAAATGTACGGTACCTATGTTGTGAGGTTCTATGGGCTCAATGCTCTTGAGCTCATTATAACTCAAAATAAGGTACCCAAACTAGAAGCCCTTATGAATTCCTTGAACTGGCTAGAAATGTAGGGTAGAATGTCTAGCTCCTCTGAATGCCTATTGAATCATAATCAGCATTTAAACAAAATTCCAAAGCAACTAGTGAGACAAGATTCTAGCAGCTTTACACCAGTTAGCAGTGCAGGGGTAGAGGGGCAGAAAAGGCAATGCCAATCTGTGGGAGGCTGTGTTGTTTCATTTTAAATAATTGTCCCAACCACTGGTTTAATAAAAGGAGCTGATTGGCCAAAGGCAGGCAGGAAGTGTAGGCGGGGCTACCAGACTAAGAAAAATCTCTGAGAGCAGAGTGCCAAATGGAGCACCAGAGAGAAGCCAGAGGAAGCCAAGGACAACTATGCTGCTCTAAAGAAGGTACCGAGCCGCATGGCTGAACAAGAGACATGGGTTAGATGAAGGGTAGGGAGCTAGCAAATGATATGCCTGGTCCTGAGGCTGATCAGCCAAAAAATAATGAAAGCGTCTGTGTGTCTCTGTGGGACTGTGGGTCTGTGGGTCTGTGGGCCTAGACCTTGAGGTTAGGCCCGAAAGTCCGGGCCAGAAACCTCGTACTACACCAATCAATTAGATGATTGAATCTCAAGTGTTTACTTCTAAGACTGTAGCCTGATTAAAAGAATTTTCTGTGTTCACTACACAAAAGAATTCAAGAATAGTGTGGCATAACATCATTCTGTCTGTTTGTTCCGTTTAAATTTATGAGCACTTAACAAGTCAGAGAAACGGACTGCAAACAGATGTTGGACTATTTCAAATAAAATGGTTGTGGAACAGAAATACTCATATATTTAAATTCCATAAAATAATAAAAAAATGATCACAAAATCCATGAAAAAAAGATGACTTGGCTTTGGCTATTATGTTCAGGTTTGGTTAAAGCTGGCTTATTTCCTCAAATCATGTCTTATTTGACTTATTTGCTGGTGTAAACCCAAGCCATTTTCTTTTGTATTTCAGGTGTAATGTATCCTAAAGCTGTACATACAGCAAATTATTTGTGACAGTGGTAATGTTGAAGAAGCTTTTTACAGGAACATGCCATACTGAAACATCTGGAATCATTCAAAATCAGACTGGAAGTATTTATTTTTATTGTCACAGTAGATTATCTCTATTACATATTTTGCCAAACATTCAGTTTTGATTTGTAAATTTATTTCCTCCTGTATACAGAGAATAAAAATTTAAATATGGCTATTTATACATAAAATTTGGTATTCAAAAATTAAATTATCCAGTATTTATAAAATCTTGCTTTGAAACAGAAAAATTTAAGGTATGCCATATAGTAACATGGTCTATTGTGTTGGTTTTATTTCCTATATTGCAAAAATAAATAAATAGGAAAAATTACCAATATTCATCTTTGATATAGCTCAGTACACTGTTAACTCAAGAGATAGTGGATTGAAAATCTACTATGTGAAAATATCCATGAGCCTGTTTACCGTGAAAAAAGATACAGTATGACTTAGGAAAGTATACATCCATTTCCCTGATTATACAAATCAGAAACATATAATTATGAAACATGTACACTATGCAGTAACTATAGCTATTATGTGTATTCAAAACTTTCTGAAGGCATCAGTCTGAAGAGGTGATGACCCAGGTAATGTACTAAAGGATACTTCTACAAATATATGTCAATTGTAGAAGAGAAGGATCAGGGAGAGAATGAGGCCAAAGAAGATGAATTCTAAGCACACACAATATAGATACGGTGTCATGGTATACTACGGGAGAAAAGGATGACCAGGATGGAATCAGGAGAATCTGTAATAGAGAGAAGCAAGGAAGGCATAAGGCTAGAGAACACTCAGGACAGAACAGACCAAGCACTACAGCCATATTAAGATCTCCACTGCTCTCTATACCGAGGATCTTAACAAGCTCTACTTAGGCAAAGTCTTTATTTGTCTTTTGTTGTTTTTTCCTTCATTCTCCAAGATTTCTTTTGTTCCCTTGAGATTATATTATAATTATAACATCTCACGCTTGTCTTTCCTCCCTTCAAATACTCCCACATCCCCTCTCTACTCTCTGCCAAATCTATTACCTGTTATTCACTAGTTGCTTTTGCATGCATTTATGCATATATATATATATTACTATATATAGCCCCTTAGGTCTGCTGTATGATATTGTATGTATGCATGTTTTCAGAGACTTACTTCTTAAGGTAAATTTCCCACTGAGAGAACATATGACTCATCAAAAAGCATATACAGCTTTTTTTTTTCTTTCAGTTTCAACTCCATTTTCTTTTTTATTTGGGATGAATCTGTAAATTCAATTTTCTGAGTATTAAAATATCAGTCACTTTTCCATCATTGTTAACGATAAGACAGTACATTTTTTATCTATGTTTTGTTTCAAAACTTGTTCATTTCTATTAGTTGATTTTATAATATGTGCATAGTAGGAAATCATTGGTGTTTCATAGTTAGGAAGTATGGTTTTAATTTGACCAAAAGTATGATAGTGAAATATATGTAAAAAGATGTTGTTCAAACTGAAGTTTAAAGCTCCAATCCCAAGCTGATTCTTAGGAGTAAATAGAGGAATAAAAAATGACGATGGAAGGAAAAGCCTCAAGAAAGTTTGAAGATAACCTGAGGCTGGGTTTACATTTGCCAACTAGGTTAGCCTCCTCTCTAGAAACTAGGCCACACTCTACTGCATCAAATGATATTTTTAAGTTTCTAGTGGGTTTGGAAGATGACATTGTTCCTACATAGTCTCTCCTAGGGAACATTCTTGGCTTTGCAACTTATAGACCTACTGAACTGAAGAGACACAGCATTTCAAACTCAACGTGTCCTAATTTCTACTACAAATGTTTCATGTTGACACCCCATTTTGATAAAAGCTTCTAGTCTATACAGAGTCTTATAAATAAATCTTGTAAATATCCAAGCCTTTTCTCCTTCGGTCTTTATATCTAACTATGAGCACTAACCTACCCTCTGTTTCTCCCCTGTCCATACCTACAGCTACTCCTAGTTTATGCTCTTTTTTCCCTCCATTATTCCAGTCACATCTAATATATTCTCTTTACCTCTGATCTTATTGTTTAATAATATAATCTCTCACTAATTCTATATTGCCATTGTATCACAGGCTTTTTTAAGAATTTTAGAGCTTTGCTGTAATGTCTGACTAGAATTCAAGCCCATCACACAATATACATAAACTCTCAACATCTGACTGCTCTCATATTTGCTTCATCTCCTATCAAGCATATTGCACACCATGTATCTTTCTGTTGTTAAATGTATAGTATCCTGAATAGATACTCTTCTTTCTGCTACAAATATATTTTATTCTGCTCAGCCTTTAAGAAATCATCTCACAGATGTTCTGTCTTAGTTCAACCCTCTTTCTTCCTCTTCAAGATATTGATTCTATATTTTGAGATTTCATAGTACATTGAGCTTAACAACTATCTTTTAATCTTTAAAATCACCATGCGTGTGTGCAATGTATTCTGAACACATTTGCCCATTACCCTCTCTTAACCCACTCCTACTCCAGCAGACCTGCTCCCTCCTTTCATCTAGTCTCCTTCCTACTTCCTTATTCATTCTTTTGTACAAGGAGACATAGGTACAGTGTGTGCAGGACTACATTGGCCATGGCATATTCATGTGTTTCATAGGACTTCTCATCCTACAGCTCTTTTAATCTGTCTACATTCTTCTTGGTGATGTTCTCTATGGCTTAGAGAGGATGATATGTGTCTCATATAAGGCTGAGGAATCAATAGTCATTTGCAAATAGCATTATCATATACATTACAAAAGACTTAAAAGATTGAACCAGAAAAATCTTAGAGTGGATAAACACTTTCAAAAAAGTAGAAGGATGCATTGCGCAGGTAGCAGCACATGCCTTTAATCCCATCACTTTTGAGGGAGGCAGAGGCAAGTGGATCTCTGATTGTGAGGCCAGTCTGATATAGTGTGAGTTTCATAACAGCCAGAGATGCACAAAGAAACTCTGTCTCAAAACTACTCCCCATACACACAAAATAGACAGATTCAAAGTTAACATGCAAAACTCAGTATCACTTTTACACATCAAGTATTAACACAAAAAAGTGATTATAGGAATGATCCTATGTACAATAACAAAACAACAAATCAGATAAAAACAAAAAATTAAAAAGAACAAGGTTGGAAATATTACCATTTCCTATCTCATATTATACTACAGAACCATACTAATAAAAAGATATTATGTTACTGGCATAGGAATGTTCATTTAAACCAGTGAAGTAGAACACAGGACCCAGATATATGCCTATGCTACTTCATTTACCTGGTTATATACAGATAGGAGCAAAGATGGCATCTTTAACAAATGGTACTTGGATTACTGGATGCCCACAAGTAGAAGAATGATTCTAGAGTCTTTCTCCATCACCTTGAACACACGTCAACTCCCAATTATTAAAGATCTCAACATAAAACTGATGCTACTAGAGAAAGTCATAAAGATATTATATAAGACACAGACATCAGTAAAGACTTCTTAAATATGACACTGCTTGCTCTGAAAATGAGGTCAATAATTTACCAGTAAAACCGCACAAACTTGAAAAGCTTGTACACAAAGAAAGTTGTCAATCAAGTAAAGAAGCAGAATGGGAAAAAAACCTTTTCCAACAGTACAGCTGACAGAAGGCTACTGTTTAGAATATTCAAACAACTACAAACACTAAAATTTAAAAAAACAATCTAATCCAAGATTTTGTCAGGGATTTGAGCAGAAATTTCTCAAGAGAGAAAATTACAAAGTCCAATATCATTTTAAAGTGATTAACATCTTTATACATCAAAAAAATGCAAGTGAAAATTATACTGGAATCCCTCTCAGAACAACAATCCTGAGAAAATAAAGATGCTATTGTGATTTAGGAATGTCTTTCTGTATGCTGTGAATATCAATCTTTAAATAAAGGAGCTGTTTTGGCCCATGATAGGCACCATAGAAAAAGTAGGTGGGGAATCAGAAAAGGTAGGAAAGGAAGGGTGGAGTCAAGGACAGACAGGCCAGACACCAAAGAAGAAGAAGCATGTAAGGAACACAGGTGAGCCACGGGCCATGTGGCAGGAATAGATTAATGAGAATGGTTTGATTTAAGATGAAATAGCTAGCTAGCAATGTGCCTGAGTCATAGGCCAAACAACATGAACTTAATATAAGCATCTGAATCATTTCTGAGGGCCTAATTAGTGGTGGGCAGCTAAGGGGTCTGTGGCTGCAGGTCTGTGGGTCTGGACCTCTGGCCGCCCCAGGACCAAGAAACCTTATTGTTATAGATGGCATCCAATGTGAGGCAAATATCCACTTAAAGCCTGAGAAAGTTTAGAAAGGGTTTTAGCACAGAAACTGAGCCAAAGCAGCTTCCAAATTGTGTATCTGAATGGGTCATTGTACTAAGAAGGCACGGCATTCGGGCCACATTCAAAATGGTACCAGCGGACTGGTGGCAGGCAGTGTAAACTGAAACCAGGCAGGATCCTGAAGTCTCACAGAAGACTTGGTAGCATGTGATTGATTTAAGGTTTTTGTTTACTTTGAATAAAAAGGAAACATAGACGGTTTCTTAGTAGTAGATTTTCTTGGGTCTGCTCTGTTTGCTGGCAGTGAACAGAGAAGTTGTCCCTTTAAGAGAATCTACTGATTCAGCTTTATCTGCAAAAACTATGTGGCTCTATAAGAGAGTGTGAGTATTGTTAAAGCTCTTCTGGTTTGAAAATGATTAAGGATTCACAATAAAACATATTCAAATGAAAAAAAAATCCTGCAAA
Source organism: Phyllotis vaccarum (assembly GCA_033318265.1). Lineage (NCBI taxonomy): Eukaryota > Metazoa > Chordata > Mammalia > Rodentia > Cricetidae > Phyllotis > Phyllotis vaccarum. The sequence continues at coordinate 139,190,084 of JARWLC010000001.1, read as the reverse complement.
TGGGCTACAATGTACCTGTAAAAGGTACATAGGCTTCAGAGAGAAAATAAAGAAGGTAGAGAAAGCCTTTAGAAAGAGAAATACAGTAATAAAAGAATAATAAGCCACATAAAGATGGAAAATACACAAAATCTGGATTCTGGTTTTCTTTCATTTTTTTTAACTATTAATGAGCTAACTATAGAAAGATAATGGATTGAAAAGTCTGCTAAGTTAAACATGAATATATATTTTAAAGGTATTTTGATTTTGAAATTTGAGTCTAAGGATTTATTGCTTTGGAAGAGTTCTGCTTTTGTTTCCACAGAAGTTGAGAACTTGTGGATTGCTTCCAGGCAAATATGGTTTCATCAACCAAGACCCCCTGAAAAAAATCTCTGATGGAAAGAGATGGCCGTATCAGCTTCAGGGCTGCAGACTATGATCCAGTCTCAAGAACCCATGAGATTTTCAATGCCCCCGTAATCAGCAGGAAGTAGTAATGGAAAACTATGCCCAAATTCCTAAAATATTGTTTATAAATGTTTGTTTTCATTATAAATGGTTAATGGTCATAGTTAATTTCTTTCTAAGAAGAGAAAAGGGATATGGTATATGAATGATTTTTTTAAAAGTTAGATTATTGAATTCATTTAGATCAGGAAATCAGCTGTTAATCATGAAATGTTTCACATTGGTATTGATACCAACTTAAGGTCAATTCTCTTATGCTGTATATATTTTTCTACTCTTGTTTAAGGTGTGATATTCGTGTAACTGATTTAACATTGTAATATATAATTAAGAAATGCATGTTAGTTAGATTTTTAGGTATGCAAAAATATAATTCAATTAGATAGGTAATCTTCAAACACTTCTAAGACATACAGAATATGGCATTTAAAATATTTTAATAACTTAGAATTTTCTGAACAGTAAGACAGGTCTGCTTCTGGCAGCACCAATTTACTTCAAGAGAAAAATGGGCATCAAAGAAACTCCATATGGAGATTAGCTTCTTTGTAGCATCGCTTAGCCACTGGACATGAACCTGTTCTTATATTGACTGCTTGACAATATGCTGTTTAAGCTGGACATGCAGGTTCCATAGGAAGGTGACCTCTGAACTTTGGTAGAACAAGACAAGATGGTCATTCAGGTTCCTGCTTTCCAGAGAAAACTGTCAGACATTTTTCAAGACTCAAGGAGAAGCGACTGATGAACTATACCAGAAAGGGCAGAACAGATTTCATGTTTCACTGAAATGAAAAGAAACTCTGGGCCTGCAGGCTGAAGATGGATGCCCCAACTTTATAAAGGAACTTGGGTGACTGTCCAGGCAGATAGGTGTCATCTCTGTCATTTCTAGATTTTAGAAGTTTCTTGCACTTCTGGCTTACTTGGGTAAATATATCCTTCTGTGGTCTTTGATGTAGTTGAAGATTAGATAGTTATAGGTATAGTTTTTCTTAGTTATTTGAAAGGTATATTGGATAGGAAACTTTAGATTTTAAGGATAAGGTAGATGATAGAGTATTTTCTTTAATTTTGCTAAATACAAATAGACTAGTTATTGCAACTGTAATTCTTCTTTGATAGCTATTTTGTTATGTATAATTTTTCTATGTTAAAATTGAAACTTTCCTTTTTGATTAGACAGAAATGGGGAGGTGATGTGGGAATGTCTTTCTGTATGCTGTGAATATCAATCTTTAAATAAAGGATATGTTTTGGCCCATGACAGGCACCATAAAAAAATAGGTGGGGAATCAGAATAGGTAGAAAAAGAAGGGCTGATTCAGAGACAGATGGAGCCAGCAGCCCAAAGAAGAAACATGTGGGGAACAAAGGTGAACCACGGGCCATGTGGCAGACATATTAATGAGAGTGGGTTGAATTAAGATATCAGAACAAGCTAGCAATGTGCCTAAGCCATAGACCAAACAGCATGAAGTTAATATAAGTGTCTGAATCATTTCTGAAGGTCTGGTAAGCTGCAGGCGGCTAAGGGGTCTGGGGCTGCAGGTCTGTGGGTCTGGACCTCTAGCCGCCCAGGGCCAAGAAACCATACAGTGACACTATTGAGTGCTCTTGTACACTGTGAATATTTGTCACTGTAAGTATTAGTTTAATAAAATTGTGATTGGTCAGATGTTAGACAGACAAAATGTAGATGGTCGACCAGACAAGGAGAATTCTGGGAAGAGGAAGAGCACAGCAGAGGGCAGATGCAGAGGAAGCAAGATAATAATGATGCACTAAAGTAAAGTTACCAAGCCAGGTGGCTTAACAGGGATAAGAATCATAGGTTAATTAAAGTGTAAGCAAGTATTAAGTCTGAGCCATAAGCCAAACAATTTATTATTAATATATGCCTTTGTGTGATTATTTGGGACTAAATGGCTCCAGGTCTAGCAGGACAGGACAGAAACTTCTGACTCCACTTGAGTATATGGGGAAGGATACCATTTTTCACTGTTGATGGGGGTATTACCTGGTGCCTCTACTATCAAAATCAGTGTGACTTCTGAAAAAGGTAAGAGTATAACTGTCACATGACCCACATACAGTACTGGACATATACTCAAAGGACTTCCTACCCTATAACAGAAATACATCCATGTTTGTTGTTGCTTTGTTCCCAACAACTAGGAAATCGCATTAGCCTAATAAGAGAATAATGAAAGTTTGTTTCATATACACATTGAAATTCTACTCAGCACTAAAGGAAACTGGTATGTACTTTGCAGTAAAATGGTTAATGTTAGAAAAACTTCTGAGTGTGCTAACCCAAACACAGAAAGACAAACCCATGTTCTCTCTTCTATGTAGATCATAGTTTTAAATTTTTAGATTTCTGTGCTTAAATTTAAAGTCTCTGTAAAAGCCAATGAGCAACAAAGAAGCCATGTGAACTGTGGCTGGGGAAGGAAGCTGTTAGAGTGAGGGAAATATAACACACAATATAAATGGGTGGAGGAACACTGGGAATTTTGAAAAGTTTAAATAAGAACAAAGCAAAAAATGGAAAAATGTGGTCAACAACTTCAAGTGTAGTAAATTCTGTATAGAAACCTGTTAAATTGTTAGGTAAGGAAAAGATTTAGTTGCTTTTTAAAAGTCTGAGCAGAAGTACCTTTCATAAATGGATTGTGTTCCTCCCAGAAGCTAAGGTCTTTAAATAACAATCCAAGTTCCAGGTGTGAGATATCACCCCTACAGGTCTCAAAGAATGGAAACTATTGTCCTTTCTCTAGTCATACACCAGAAATAGATGGTGAGACTCTAATTACGAAACACTAAACAGATCGATCTGACTGGGACTAAGCTGGAAGCCTCCACCCAACTGGCTAGCATTTATAGTTTGAAAGGTGCTAGGGAGGCTGCCAGAGAGGCAGAGACAGAAACAACAGTTCTACCCAACTGTGGACCCTGAGTACTGCAGTACTGACCTGCCAAGTAAGGCAGCATCACTAGTGTAATAGTGGCATGATTGTTTTAGGGGTAACCAACTAATTGTATTTGAGGCCTGTTTTACAGCAATGAACACAGCCAGCATTAAAAACTTGCACAAATGACATAAGTCTGGGGATGTCAAAGGCCCTATGGGCAGAACTTGTTATTTAGATTAATCCAAGTAGATTTACCCCAAACTACTTTTAAAATATGTGTATTTATACCATTATCCACCTTAGAGAAGTATCCTCTGTGGTGGAAAATAGTTAATATAGAGTTGTAATTTGAAAGAATAATGAGAACATGTAAACTTTGAAAATGTATAATTTCACATGGAGCATAAAAATATACATTTGTTCTTATTATTAGAGTACTGCTTGAATGCATGCATATATATACACATATATGCAATAATAAATCAGCATATGACAACATTCATCACTTCAGTGTGGAAAACAACTTTTATATTCTTTCTTCTAGCTTTTCAAAATGTATAGTTACTATTATTATCTCTCTCACTATGGAAGAATACATCAGAGTTCCTAGGTAATTCTAGCTTTGTTCCCACTAATTAATCTCCCCCAATATATCCCTTCTTCTTCTCAGCCACTAGCAAGTAGATCAACAATTTTATATTCCACATAAGAGCAGATTGTGTGGTACTTACTTGTCTCTCTGTGTCTGGTGTATTCCACTTTTCTAATCATCTCCAGCTCCATCCAAACTTTTACAAATGACAGAATTTCACTTTTTTCACGTGGCTGAATAATACTCTATTGCATAAATGCATACATTTTAAAAACAATTCATCACCTGATGAGAAATTAGGTTGCTTACAATTATTATCTGTCATTATGAATACTTCTTTATGTTCATCATGTGGAGTTTATTTCTTTTGATCTATGCCCAGTAGCTGAATTTTTAGACTGTTTTGTAATTCTATTTTCACATGTTCAGGAATCTTTCTATTATTTTACATAATGAATGTCTTAATTTCTAAACCTAATACAAGTATCCAAGTGTTTCTTTTTCTCCAGATTCTTATAGCTCTTGTTAGCATGATACATAACAAAACCCACTGTTAATCGGGGATGAAAGTTAACTGTGGGAAAATTTGAATTTCTCTGATAATAAGTAATGTTGAACACCTTTTAAAATATACTTGTTGACCGTTTGTGTGTCTTTATGATAAATGTGTGTTCAGGCCTACTGCTAATTTTTTTTTTTACAGTTCAGTTTGCTGTTTTTTATTGAGTCTTCAGCATTTCATATCTACTCCAGATATCAAATTTTTGTCAGATTCTCTAAATTGTAAATATTATCCCTTATTTTGTAGTTCACCTCTCTGCTTCTGCTTCACTTGTTATTCAGAGAATATTTGGAAAACATTAGTCTCAATATAGCAACTTTTCAAAGATTTATTTTTATTTTCAGAGAGGGAGTTGTTTGCCCAAGACTGCAAGTGTCCTCCAAGCCGAGCAGATGGTTTTGGACCTCCTAGAGCTGGCGTTACAGATGGTTGTGAGCTTTCCTGTGTGGACTCTAGGAACTGATTTTAAAGCCTCTGCAAGAGCAGTAAAAAGCTCTTAACTGGTTGAACCGTCTCTCCAACCCTAAGATATAGTAATTTTTAAAATGTGCTTCTGACCTTGTTGTTAGTGTTTTCTTTCTTTACGTTATTAATATCTTCAAGTACAGAGACTCGGATATTTGTGTATCTCTAGAATCTATCACAGTGATTGGCACACGGTGTGCCCTACATAGCTAAATGATGAGGAATGGAAAATAACTACGTATTAATGTGATGGAATGCCTGAGGGAATGAAACCAGAAAAATCAGACCAATCTCACCACATAGGTCTGGAAAGGCTTCTTAAGTTTTCAGTCCTTTTTCTCATCTTTAAAATCATATATCTTAACTAGATCCTCACAAAAAGCCTCTGGGATGGTCCGAACTTATGTGTATGGAATCAAGCTGTACTGATGTAGTCCTACAGTTTAAGCAAGCCCCAAATCTGCAGTGTCCTTTGGCTACGTGAAAAAGTCAATTGTCTTCCAAACAGTGACAAAATTATTCCCTAATACTGGCAGGAATACAACCAATCTTTTATAAATAGAACTATTCCAGTAATACAAGCAAAATTGATTAAACCTAGAGAATGAGCTCTTGGAAAATATGAATAATCCCTCATCTCCTTTGGAAGATGGGTCTGATTGTGGAGTCTTTTGATCTGAAGTCAGGTCGAACAGGAAAATCCCACTTTGAATGCAAATAGAGCTCAGACTTGGATTCTTCCTGCAGAATCTCTAAAGTCATTTGCTCAGTTCAAAAGTATTTAGCAAAATAAGTATGTTTGACAAAGTTTGTGCTTCTCTAATAGCATTTGGAACAAAAAAGGCTGTCTTGCTTATGGAATATTCATTATTGGAAATTTGGGGTGTATTTTCAAACCACAAAAATCCTCTACTGATTATGGACCCTCTACAATTTGTTATAGTGTTGTTTTAAAAGAAGCTGAACTGGGACAAGTTGGAACCAAGGTACAGTGGCCTTACTCTGGAAGCTCACAGCAGCTAGTATCATGTTATGCTGCAGTATAGTTTAGTAAAGTAACGTCATCTGAGGCATTTGGCATAAAAAATGGTACTTTTTAAAAAAATTCCTATTTAGTTGTAGTCAGTTCACAGGAAAAGATGACACTAAGAGACACTAAATATGATAACTCTGTGTACTGTGCAACTATGACTATATCTCCAAGACATAACCAAGCAGGTCTCAGTGTAAATTCAATAGTGATACAGCAATCATGTTGCCATGGCTATAATCCCAGCCTCATGAGTTTTCTCTTAAAAGTGGCTGTAGCTAGTGTGTACACACAGTCCATGATTTCCCTAATACAAATGCAAACTTGATTACATTCAACATTACTTTCTAATTAAAATATTTTATGTGCAAAATTTTATGTGCATATAGTTTGCACGCATGTATGTCTGTATGCCTCATTCATACCAGGTGCCAGTAGTGGCCACCAGAAGTTGTCAAATACCCCAGAACTACAGTTAAGTGTAATTGTGAGCCACCACGTAGGTTTTCTGAATCAAACCGGTGTTCTCTGGATTTAAGGACTAACTTTCCCCTTTTTGACACTGGCACATGCTTAACAGAAGAGTAAAAGATGATTGTCTCATGTGTGGTAACACTACTTCTAAAAACCTGCATAATTAAAAATAATAAATGAAAATTACTATAGGGAGGCTTTATCACAGATGTTAAGATGATGTCTGGATTTAGATAAAACAACATTCTTTTCCCCATTTTATGTTTTCAGCAAACTGAGCTCGCTAATATGATTTTAAATTAAACAAAAATACTATTGAATTAAGTAATTATCACACCACGAACTCAAACATCAGCCCTCTGCAGTGGAGGAGCAATGAAGAGATCTGAAGTTTACAATCTACTGTCAAATGTGGAAAAAAATAAAAACAGTAATTCAACACAAACTTGCCTTGCTATCAGTGCAACTGCAGAAGTCCTTCAAATTGACACTGACCTTTCTAGAAAAAAAATGGTGACACATGTTTAACATTCCATTCTTCACAATGCAAAGGTATGGAGAAAGTTGTTGAGTGCTAACCCCTGTTGACATTTTCTAGCCCTTGGTCTCAAAGTATATAGGACTGATTATGAGAAAAATTCAGTCTTATAGAAGAGGCAATTTTTGAAAATATGCCTTTAAAAGCACTATTGCAAATCTATAGGAAGACTTAGTGCATAACATTCCAGAACTCTAATGTGGTTATATATTTCTCCTGTGAGGGATTATTGGGAACTTCTATCCAAACACATACCTACCTTTTTTCCTGTCTTCCTTCCATATTGGATTCACTAAGAGATGTAAGCCAATTCCTTCCTACTTTTGTGTGCATTAGCATGGGTAGCCACTGTCACAGGACAAACCCCCTAGCAAATCCAATTAGGTAAAATTTCATGATGGCGTGCATGATGAGCATGAAGAGAGAAATGTAAACAAGACCTAACCTTTTAAAAGCTGAATCTAAAAATCTACTTTAAAATACCTTCTATTCTAATAGTTTACTGGCATAGAGTATGTGGAGATAATCTTCAGGAAACTGTCAGGCAAAACAACAATAAAATTCATATATCAATAAAATAATTAGTGTGTTTGAATTCAGGAGCCAGGCACAGCAGATTGGTTCTCAACTCAACTGTTTGTGTTGGAGAGTAAGGAAAACCAGATTTGATTTCAGCTGATCTAGCTATTGCCTGTACATTAGTAGGTAAAGTATATAAATTATTATTATCTCACTGTCTACATCTGTAAAGTGTGAGCAAAAGAACCCAATGGATAAGGCTACTGTGGGGATTAGGAGGCCACATCTGTCACGGTGTCTAGCATTGCAGCATGCCAATTAGCATTTGCAGAAAGAGCTGTAGAAAGTAGAGATCTGCATCTCTTTCAGGGTTTCCTTGTCTGAAACAAGTTTTATTGGAGGACTTTTGGAAGGCAGCTGTTCCCCTGGAGAAGTGAAAAGTTTTGTTTCTTTCAGGGCTTTCAGGGCTGGAATCCGTTTGAGAACAAAGTAACTCTCTAGTGGCTTGAGGCTTTTTAAAGCTGGAGTAGTTCTCTGCTAGCTCAATGGCACTGCCTTGAGCAAAACTGTTGTTACAGACTTGGATGAGAACATCCAAGGGAGGTGGATCAAATCTGCAAGACCGGAGTGGAGAGTGAGGGCTGCTTCATAGTTTCTTTCACAAGCTGACAAAAGCATTGTGTAACTCTCCCAGCAGACAGAAAGGGACCAGATGCTGCCTTACTGGCAAGAGAAAGATCAAGTATTAAACTCCAGGATATTATTTTCAAGTAAAGGATATGAGAGATTTAATAATTTCAGTTCACATGAGCAAACTTTTCTCACATTCTGTCTGTGCTCCCACTGAATGTTAGTGCTGTGTCTACAGTAGCTCTCGTGGCATCTTGGGACATTGTTTGTGTAGCATCCATCTCTATTTTCACTTTTAGTATAAAAGTCAAAGAGTCCAGGAAGAGTGGGCTTCATATGATCTCAACTACCAAGAAACTGAGAGAGGAGATTCAAAGCTAACCTTAACCAAATAGAATCTCTGGAAGTTTGGGATCCATTGCCTAGCTGGTTAAAAAGGCCATCTGGTAGACTCTGTCTCAAAAAAAAAAAAAAATCATTAACTCCTGATCTGGTCTAGTATCTGCTTACTAAGTATTTCTTATGTGAGAGAGAACATCTTCCAAATTCAGGATATAAAAGGACTGTTGTGCAAAATTCTCAAGATAAAAATACAATTTTCCCTATGGTGGGACGCCTTACACAGCCTTAATACAGGGAGGGGGGGCTTGGTCCTGCCACAACTTGGTATGCCTGCCTGTGGTGAAAAATCAAGGGAGGCCTGACCCCCTTTAAGTATTGAAGGGGAATAGGGAGGTTGGGCCAGGAGAAACAATGATATAAATAACTCTGGACCAACAGCTGGAGAACCTGCATAAGACTGAACTAGGTCCTCTGACTGTGGGTAACAGTTATGAGGCTTGAGCAGTTTGTGCGGCCTCTGGCAATAGGACCAGTATTTATCCCTAGTGCATGAATTGATTTTTTTGGAGCCCCTTTCCTATAGAGAGATTGCTCAGCCTTGATACTGGGGGAAGGGCTTTGTCCTGCCTCAACTTGATATGGCAGACTTAGTTGACTCCCATGGGAAGCCTGACCCTCTCTGATGAGTGCATGGGGGGTAGAACGTGGGGGTGATCAGGAGATGAGGGAGAGGGAACTGTGGTTGGTATGTAAAATAAATAAATATAATGAAAAGGGGCTGTAGAAATGGCTACAGCAGTAAAGTGATTGTCTTGCAATCAGGAAGATCTGAGTTCAAGTTCTCAGTGTCTGCATAAGAAGGTAGGTATAATGCTACCAGTGTAATATCAGAATTGTGAATCAGAGACAGGAAGATTCCCAGGATTCTATGGCCAGTAACTCTAGTCCACCTGGCAACTTCCTGTCAGAAACCTTGCCTCAAAATAAGGTAGAGAGAAATTCTGAAAAACAGTGCCCAAGGTTGTCCTCTGGCCTCTACACACACATGTGCTATGTAACCCATACACACAAGAAATGTATCTAAGTAAGGTTGTATCATTGAGCTTGGCTTTCTACTGAGGCTGCCTAGTAGGGTTTGCAAGTACACACACACGATAATGCAGCTATGGTAATATATCCTATATTTACTTAAAAAAAATAGCCTGGAATATCAGAAGACAAGCTATTCAAAGAGCCAAACCATGAAGGTAAGGGAGTGGTGACCCATACCTTTAAACCCATCACTTGGGAGACAATGATCCATCTGGATCTCTGGGAGTTAAGGCCTAACAGCCAGGCAGTGGTAGCATACACCCTTAATCCCAGCTCTAGGAGCTTTGAACTAGGAAGTAAAATAGCTGGGTGGGGCAAGAAACAAAGGCAAGGGGAAGAAGTCAGTTTGAGGTTCTGTGCAGATAGGATTTAGCCTGTTCGGTTTGAGGAGTTCACTGGATGAGAATTGGCTGTGGTTTGTTCCCTATCTCTCTAATATTTCAGTTTTTTTCCCATATCTGACTCCAGGTTTTTATTATAACCTAAACAGAATTCATGCAATATGTAGCATTTCCTGATGTGTAATTATCAATTACAAAATACTCTGAGAAAATATTGCGGATGAAGGGATGTTCCTGTGTTCAAAACTGGTCAGTAAATTTTTTACTGTTTCAGAATACTAAGATTTAGAATATTAAATTATGTTAGGGACTCTCTTCAAACACATACTACAAATAACTATTTAGCTTTGTTGACCTCAAGGTTTAGTTCTGCTTTTGGTGAACGAACTGTGTAAGAACTATCAGGAGTTAGAATCCCGGGGCTTCTTTCCTACTTCATCACTGTAGCTCCTAGATATAAAACCTGAGGTTCTGTTTCTCAGAAATCACACAGAAGCTCTTTATTTCCTGATAGTTTCATCAGTTTATGGTCCATAAAAATGAGAGCATGCTCCACCAGTGCTTACAAGTATGCCAGAATACCTCACAATGAATTATGTTACTGCTTTTGACTTCAGACAGTGTTATTTAGGTGTATATTTTAAACCCAATTTCAGGACGAAAACCTAGCAGCATGCCTTAAGTTTGTGCCTCTTGATTCCCATGTAATTCAGATGCTTCTTTACATTTTTATCTAGATTTTTCTATTCTTCCCACTGAAATATAAAAAGCTACTACATTTACTTTTCTCTGAATGAAGCCCAAGCTTTGAAAGGAGAACTAATTTCTTTGCCATTCTCAGGTACAACAGATTCTATAATCTTGCTTTACTTTGTCCAGTTTATTGATTTTGCACCTTTCTGTTGCTTTTATATAATATTCTCTTTAAAATCCCAAAGCAAGTTCTCTGACCTTCTCCAGGGACAGGAACTGTGTGTTTAAAATGTCCACCTCTATAATTGTGTGGTGTTTCTGCAATGACACGAACAATGTCCCTGGCAAAGAGAGGGCTCGGAAGCTAAGGAATGAAACGTCATAGAAATATACACAAACGAGAGTTAGCATGTGTCCCTTCCAAAGGTTCCTGGTCAAACAGAACTGAAGGATGATACACAACAGAGGCAGAGAATACACACCATACAACTCTATAAAGAATCTAGCAGAGTATGTAAGAAGTACCCACCTTACTTTTAAATAAACATGCAATTATTTACATTCATAAAGTTTAGCCACAAAAGCCTGCTTAATAAGAGTTCTCCTAATGCTTTTAAAAAAACAGACGTTTTTCTTTGCAATATTATGTTTTACCTATTATAAAAGTATTGATAGAAAATACTAATGAACATGAAAGAAGGTTAACGGGAGAAAAGAGAAATATGGGGAGGCATGGAAGGTGAAAAATAGGGTAATAAAGACAATTTGGAAATAAACTTATGATAATCAAATTAATGAATGCAGACAAGTCAAGGGAGTATAGTACAGGATGTGAAAATATACTAAACAGAAAATAATAAGATCAGTAACTGAAGCCAAACTCTCAGCTAAAGCTATCCAGAAAAACAAAGAGCATGGGAAGCAAACCACAGCACAATTCCTCAAGAAAAGATCCCCAGTCCGCAGTACATGTGATTCTATCCTGATACAAACCAGGACTCAAGAGCAGCCAGCCAAGGCTGCTACTGAGAAAGCTCTGCATCTGAACAGCATGGGCCCTACTGCAAGTTATGACAGGGCAGCTACTGTAAGAAGGATGTCATTGTGCAGGGCGTTTACTCGGGAGGGTTCCTGATTGGTATCAGTGGAGTAGAAAGCAAGCAGACAGCACTGAAAAGAAGGTCACATTTATCTGTTGTAAAGTCTCAGTGACTCACTCTGGGAGTTGCACTAAAGAAAACTGGGCTTTTATATCTTTTGCTTAGGTACTGTCAGCAGACTTCTTCTTAGGGGCATTATGACAAAGGTGCCGCTAAGAGCCCAAACAATAAGAATCTCAGCAGATGGTATAGCCTGGCCATATTACCCACAACTGAATGAACCAATACTTCTTTGCTGAAGGGGAATGTGGACTATAGTATCTATAATAAGCACAACAAATCTCAGTGGAAATTGACTACATTGTATTTGTGTGTACTGACTGAATGACAAGCCTTTGTCTATTGTACTGAATCGATGACTAATAAAGCACACGAGCACAATACTGTCTGAGGTCAGAAAAACATACCACATTCTCAGAAAATAAAGACAATAGCAAGTGAAATTAGATTTTCCCACAGCAACACCCAGAAACTAATTCCATGTCAGTAAGCTGTCATTTATTTCCTTTTCAATTATTAAAATTATTTTATTGAATTTCAGGAACTTGGTAACTTTAAAAATTCCAAATATTCACACACAGATCACCATCTGCTCACTCTTGGACTTCACGATGTCACTTCTGTCCTTGCATCACATAGCGTAGAAAACCCAGGTCCTGACACTCCCCAAGCCTCTCAGAACTACTTCAGCTACTCTGTGACCACCACCACACATACCCGCAGTAAAGTACAAGGAAGTCAGGTGAGGGTATTTATGGAGACCAGCTGCCGTCTGAGCACATCCTACGGAGTGGAGAGTTATCTATAGGAAGTATGCCACACACACATTCTGGAATGCACTATACCCAGGACACGGGTAAGCTTCCCTTTGTGTTTTACATGGTTCAAGCCAAAGCTACTGAAGTTATCTAGTACCTGAGGAAGCTCAGAAGTTTGGTAAGTGTCAAAGAGAGACTCCTTAAGCATTTGACACTGAGGTGCCACAGTGGACCTGGGAACTACTGCAAGCTACTGGTGGTATGTCCCCACATCAGACATCTGTTGAAGGCTAAAGTACATAAGCCCAGCCCTGGTGTGTGAAGCAGCTTCTGGAGACTCAGATAAAGATAAACTAAAGCAGTGCCTTCAACACTGGGAAGAAAGCCTGGGTTCAGTAGTCTGTTAGCATAAGGCTTGTCTTCCTTCTCTCCCTGACAGCTTTACATTCATTCCTATGTCCAGAGCAGCAGCAAGGCCAATACAGCAGCAAGTAGACAAGTGAAGTGTGTGCCTGTGCCTACTTAGGAACACTTCACTTGAGACTGAGAATGTGGCCTGAAAGAAAAAAAAAAAATTCTCCATTTTCAATTTTTTTCTATGTTCTCCTCAAAAGAAACGCCTGCTGACTCCATTTGGAGCTCAGGTAAGAAGCTTTAGAGTTCACGCACATTGGGAACATCTACCCAAGTCCTGGTCAAGCATGCTACACACAGATGTCTTCAGACATACAGTATGTTCAGTTGGTGATGCCTGAGCACACCTCACTCGGGTGGCCTCCTGCTATAGCACCAGTCAACTGAGGCCCATAGTCTGGACCCACATGCTGGGCACAATACAACCCAACGTACTTTGCAAACTGCAAACCTTTAAGAAATACACATTCATTGATTTCTAAAGCTACTGATTTGTCTGTGTTAGTTTTGAATCCTGTCTCGTTGCAGATAGTACTTATCAACTCAAAGAGTTTTTTTTGGTGGAATCTTCAGAGCCTCATATATAATAAATCCCATCTTCAGCAAATAGATATACTTCAACTTCTCCTTTTCCTATTTTTATAATTTTGTTTCCTTCTCTTATTGCATTAGCTAAGACTTCAAGCACTATATTGAACAAGAGTGAAAAGAGTGGACATCGTTGTGCTTCTGATATAGTCAGAATGTTATCTAGTTAGCATGATGTTAGCTGCAGGATTGTTGTACATGACCTTCATTATGTTGAGGTAAGCTCCCTCTATCCCTAGCCTCTCCACGCTTTTTGTTATAAAGACAGGCCAACTTTTGTGAAAGGTGTTGTCTTTATCTGAGCTTTCCATGTCATTTCTGTCTTTGAGTCTATTTATGTGATAGATAACATTAACTGACTTATATATATTGAACAATCCCATATCCCTGGGATGAAATCAAACTACTCATAACAAATGACCTTTTTAATGTGGCTCAGATTGGATTTGCCAGTATCTAAATCTCTCATCAGGGAGATCAGTCTTTAACTTTGTTGTTGGTATTGTTTTTATATCTTTATCTGACTTGGGAATCTGGTAATTTAGCTTCATTAAAAATTTTAAATGTCTGTCTTTTGTATTTTATAGAACAATTTAAGTACTATTGATATTAGTTCTTAGAAGTTCTTACAGAATTATGCACTGAACACATTTGATCCTGACTTTGTTGTTTTGAAAAGTTATTATTATTTCTGGTTAATTAATCTGTTTAAATTATTTAACCTTACTTTAAGTTTTTATGTTGTATCTAGAGACTCTTCCATTTCATTTGGGCTTTCCAGTTAAATGGAACAGAGGCTTTTAAAACATGCCCGTACAATTTCCTGGATTGTATGGTGTCTGCTGCCTTCCCTCTAATTTATAATTGTATTAATTTATATTTTATCTCTATTCCTTTCAGGTAACTTAGCTAAAGATCTGTCAATGTTGTTTGTGTTTACAACAAACCAGCTCTTTACTTAATTAATTTTTAGTTGTTGGTTGCTTTGCTTTGCTTTTATTTCACTAATTTTAGCCCTGGTTTTAATTTTTGCTCTTTGGCTTTGGTTCATTCTTGCTTTCCCAAGGCCTTAAGATGCATAAGGTCATTAATTTGACAATTTTTCTTTTTAATAATTATATATGCATAATTTACTTACATATTTTTTATCCTCCTTCCCTTCCATTCACTTTCTCGTATGTCTGACCACCCCCAGCTTACTCACAAAGTCATCATCTCTCTCTCATTATTGCTAGTTTGGACATATATATGGGTCTGTGAATAAACATGTGAGTACCATTTGCCGAGTACATTTAGTTTTACCCATGTGTATACCTACGGCTGATAACTTGGTATTGGATTATCAATTAGGAGTCTCGCCCTGGGAAAGACTCATTAGTTGCCTTCATCCAGGGGTAAGACCTTATAAAATTACCCCATCCATGTTGTTATGTCACCTGGTATTGCCAATTGCTATGTTCTTATTTACACAACCATACTGTTGTCATTTTATGTGTGTGGCTTCCCTGTAATATATATATATTTTGATGCACTTAGCACTGTATACTGTCTTCTTAGGATTTCCTGCACTGACCTGTAGACTTTAGTGTATTGTGTTTGGATTTTCATTCAATTCTAGGAAAACAAAATTATAGTCCACTGTGTAATCAGTTTCTCAACAAATGATATTTGTAGGGCAAGGTGGTTTTATTTGCCAAAATGTTGCCTGAATATCTGTGGCTGAGAATGACAGAAGATAGATACAAAGTATTCCCAACTTTCAGCTGTCATTGCCTCATAGAATCTGGTTCATAACTGTTAAGATTTTTTCTTATTTTCCTTTTCTAAATAGCCTTTATAATTTACCAGATTAGAACTCTTATCTGCCAGGTGGTAGTGGCACATGCCTTTAATCCCAGAAATTAAGAAGCAGAAGCAAGCAGATTTCTGTGTGTTCAAGCCAGCATGGTCTATAGAGTGAGTTCCAGGACAGCCAGGGCCACAGAGAAAACCTGTGTTGAAAAACAAACAAACAAAAAAAGAGTTAATATCTTTTTAGAAAATCAATTTGGCATTCTGATTATTTGAGGCTTCCAATGGACCATATTTTTGTTATTCAGATAAGAATATTTGCCCATAACTTCTCAAGCATATTAAACCCATGGTCCACCAGGTAACTAGGGGAGGGGTGGACCTCACTCTCACACAATGAATTTCAACTGCTGGTGAGTCTAGAGGACTAGCCCCTTAGTAAGCCTGCCATGTTCCTGTTGGTGCCTCACAAACTGGCCTTACTCTCAGGAAACTACAGATTCTGCTTCCGAGTCCAAAACCACTGATCACTTCTAAAGTGTTATTGCTTCAAACCCAGAAAAAGAGAGGAATTTGTTCATTGGAAAATATGTTTTCACCACAGAAGTTCTGAGAACTGGCTAAATTTTCACCCCTCTGGACAGCAGGTCATGTGTGAAATTGAGCTGGTGGTAGCTCTTCTAAGTATATCCACAGCAGCACAAATAATATGATAAGTATCAGGAACTTCAGTGCTGAAGATCACCTTCTCCTTGTGTTTTGCTTGGGGCAACAGGCTGTCCTGAGTGGAAAACCATCTGCTGAAATGACAAAAGGGTTGGATTCTCAAACCTCTGCCACCACAGAAAATTTACTTTTCCAAGGACTCATTAGTTTAATATCCTGGCTTTCAACAAGTACTGTAAAGAAGAAATCACCACTATTTAAGCTGCTTTTAGTTCGTGGAGTTCTTTGTGGCTCCCAAAGTGCCATGGAAAAAACACTACAGTCAATGGTTCTCACATTAAACTTGGGAGGCACATGCAAATTCTGATGACTAGGTCTCTCCAACACAAAAGAAATTAAAATCAATTGGGGGAATTCTTTAACTTAAGTCTTTTCTATAAGCATTCTAGGTAATTCTAATGTAGGTTACATGTCAGAGAAAATGTTAAGAATGAGAAATACATGGTGGTAAGTTGTGCACTTAAGAGCCCATCAGGTCTTTATCTACTAGCAGTGGATTTGGGGTCAGAAATTTAGTTACTATTTCATGTCTTCTCCACTTGCAAAGTAAGTACTCTTATTCTTCATAGGGAAGCTCAAGTCTTAGAAGAGAGCCACTGGACTGTGTGAACAATGGGTATCAGGTCAAATATCAGCTATGAGGTTATTTTGACATAGTTCTGAAACAGACAAAGTAAGAAAGGAAAGTAAAGCTCAGAGCCAGTCTGGTGGCCAGAGACCCTGGAAAGGACAGAGAAAATGTTTTTCAAGACCTAACATGCTCATCAAAGCTTTAAATGTTTCAGCTTTGTTTAATATCAGCAATGAGAAAATGAAATTCCAAGAGTAGAACTTCAGGAATCAGAAAAAAAAATGAGAAAGCAGATTCCAGAAGAAGATACACACAAGATTTCCATGATCCTCCTAAAATCTCAACTAAACAATTAGTATAGTTTCAGTTGAGGCTGGGCCTTCTCTTTGAGTATTAGACTGATGCCACATAATTAAAGTGCCCTCACAATGTAAACACTTAAATATCCATACTAGTAAATATCTCAATAGAAATATTTTTACTATAAAGCTCTGTCTATATGCATAGTCAAAATTTGAAGCCTGCAAATGAAAGCATACAGAGGGAAGAGGGGCATGCTATTCACAAAGAATATGAGACAAAGTATCTGGTATGCCAGGGACAGACAGGATACCAGATGCTATCTGAACATTATTTTGTTTTGCTTCTTATCATTTTCTGTGGCCCCGAAACTGTGCTAAGTATCAATGTCTCATTGCTGGGTAATTCATGATTCCTCTTTTATGGAAGATTACAATAATCTATTTAGGGATCATGTGCCATTAGACAGGGACAGACTGTATAACTCTGGACAATGGATTCACCTTCTTGGGCTGACAGAGGTAATGTATCTAACCACTTCAGAGTATAGTTAAGAGAATTTATTAAGAAGATGGTTGTACTATATCCAGCAAGTTTAACAAGACCATATATCTACTGTTGCTCCTAACCACATCACCAGGAGTGGTTGAGATGAGAGAGAAAGGAATGTGAAGGAGTGGGTTATTTTCCACGATTGGAACTACAGTCAAGCAGGAAGCTTTCCAGGCTACATGGATGTGCACGTGGCTATACTGATGCTGATGTTGATGCTTTAGCTTCTACCTCCCCCCCACCCCCCCACACACAAGAGCTGTACTTTCAAAGGTGTTAAAACACAACTGGACACGCTCATAGTTTAAGATTACTTGTATGCTTGATATCTACTTCCCTGATATAAACAACCATTTATAGAAAGAAGAATAAAAGGATAACGACAGTTGTTGACGTTCCAGTACTAGAGTTGGAGTAACCTATAACATAGACATTGTTATTTACGAGAAGCAAGTAGAGTCCTTGGACTGTTCCTGCTTGAATTTCCACTTGAACACAGCAGCTACGGGCCAGATGGTCATATGTGGGCAGACCAGAGCTGGGATGTGAGCATGGTTTGCAATGATGAAGAGAAAGACATTTAAAACAAAAGTCACTTTCCCTTGGAAAATATTGCCTCAGCTTGCTCAGGGAATTTACCCCATCAGCAACAACAATCAACATGACAGTAATTAACAAAAGGAAAATCCTTCAGCAGTCTTCTTGTGTCTGGCATGGAGCCAGGTTATGGGTTTGATTACATTTCAGATGAATCAAACAGAAGATAATTTAGAGACCAATTCCTTCAGTGTATGCTAATTTGGCTTCCTAAGTGGAAACATTTGTTTGTGAGATACGAACTATTTCAAGGTAGAGAAGTTTTGATCTCTCTTTAATGATCCGAGTTTCCTTAAGTTCCTGAAGGTTAAGATCTCATTTCAGCGATGTTTGTAGGGGTCACAGGACAGCATGTTCAATACATGACATGGTGTGCATGTGAGTGATTGTATATGTGAGACTGTGTGTGTGTAGGGGGTCTGTATTAATTACAGAAAGCAATAAAAACACAAAGGGAATAAAAAAGAAAGCAGAGAAGAAGATAAGATGGATATTAGAAAGTGGAACATGAGGAACAGGAACAGAAAGGATAAAAAATATCATGGGAGCCAGGACTAAAGTATAGACACAGACTCCTCAGTAGCTGGGAACATGGGGGAGTTTGGGTCTCTCCAGCAGAGGATCACCTTTATCTGCCAAAGGATAAGAGCAGTGAAAACCATCATGTAGAAACAAGTTTCAAGAAACCTCAAGTAATATAGAAAGTGGTTATTGTTTATGCCATCTTTAAAAAAGTACTTGTTTATTTAATTTGTATTCATTATTTCTGTGCATGATGTGCGGGATGGTATGTCATGTGTGTATGTGGTTATCAGAGAGCAACTATTTGGAGCCAGCTTCCTGGAATTGAACTCAGGTCACTAATCTTTCATGGCAAGTGTGTTTAGCTGCTTAACTATCTGATCAAACCACATCTATTGATATTTTTTTTTAATTGCAGGCATAGTTCTGTGATACTGAATTCATCACATTTCCATATTATCTGTTTCCATGTATAATAATCAATATTCTAATGCTCTCCTATTTCTCCAAAGAAACATATTTGATCAACTGTCTGTATTTTTTGATAGTTTATTCCTTTAAAAAATACGTAAAGAATCTTAAGGACTTGGGATTTAGAGTTACCTTTTAAAATATATCTGTATCAGAATTATATGACATATAGTATTAATCTATGCTGCAGCAAACTTGTAATGTACTGTCACCCCACCCATTTTTCTCTTATCAAAAAGTTTTCAGCTGTTTGTCCACTGAGTAATTATCTTAATTTTGGAAAGCCACCCCACCTCAGGACCTTCCCTTCCTGTGAGTGTTCATGCACACTGAAAAATCAAGATAGGAAGTAAAACTCTCTGCAGCTCAGTGAAATAACTCTTCCCAGGAGATGTTTGAGACCATTGTAGAGAACTGAAGATCTGTTTTTCAATTTCCATATCTTGCCTTCTTTCCCTCCATTCTGCATGATTTGGTCTGAAGAGTACTCATTGTATCTTGACACCTAACCTGTATCACATCATATATACCATATTCACAATATCAAAGTGAATCTCCCTGTGACCCTAACCTGTGACTTTCGTGAGAATCTGGCTCTCTTAGAGCCTAGGATCTCAATCTATGTATCACACATATGCTAACCCATCTCAGTACTTAGACTGGTACCCTCCAAATACTATGTGTTTTAAAACATCTGATAATTAAATGAGGCTTTATTTATCTCTCAGATACACACTCTCTCCGAAGAAAATAAGATAGCTAAAAAATAGGTTGAAATTCTGTTTTCTGTTTATGATTTTTATTATAATCATAAGAAACGTGTGTGTGTGTGTGTGTGTGTGTGTGTGTGTGTTGAATGCGTATATGCATGCTGACATGCTGACATCTATGTGGGTGCACATATCTATGGTTGACATAGAATTCTTCTGGATGGTTCTGTCTGTTAGTCATTGAAGCACGATCTTTCACTGAAGCCTGTAAAGGACAAACTTCAGAAATGAGAGAGTTCAAAGTCTTCAGAGAACAGTAATGCTTGTGGATCATTTAGGACAATGAGTAGAAAGGACTGAGTGAGGCTAGATGGTACATCATCTGGGAAGGAGCGGAGCCCTTCATGACTGTCATCTATAAGGAGCAAATGTGGATTCATCAGGAAAACGAATTCCTAATAAAATGCCCTGGTGCTTCATATTCTTTAAATGTCCTGGACTATGTAGGAAGATTGGGTCAACTATAACATAATGAGCAAAGTTCACTACTATCTATGGGGGATTAATATAAGATAAACAGTAAGTCATTTTGAAGAATGCAACAGCTGGGGAGAAATACTTGTGCAAGTTTTTCCAGATAAACAAAACCTCTTGTCCATGTACGAGCAAAATTCAAAGATTTGCATAATTTGTGAATTATCTTGAGAGCTTAACTTAAACTTTGGATAGGAGAGTCCAACATTCGTTATCTTTGCTGATGTCCAACCTTGGCTATAGTTTCTTTATCCTGGCTTGCAGAGTGGTCTAAGGTTCACTTAATGAGGACCACTTTTAACAGCCTGATGTAGAATCCCTGTCACAATGAATGAAATCACACTGGACTGGGATCAAGAAAGGCATAAACAAGCTGGCCTCCCAAGAGCAACGCAGAACTCACATACACTTGGCACTGAGTACTTGTGAGCTCAGCTCCTCCATGTCTGGCTCACATAAGGCAAGAATCCTTCCCTTATGGAAATGGAAAGCAGAGCTTCCAGGCTTGCCTTCAAGCATTGCCTGACTCTGGAGATCCTATACATGAGGCAAGCTTTCCAGCAGTAAGATACTTTCCAGCTCAAACTGTGGTTAAAGTATGACCTCTAAAAGCTTTCTTTTAATATACACAGACCTGGCTAAAATTAAACTAAGTTCCTTTTTGTTCCCTCCAATTTTTTCTACATTACTCTTTTTTTCTGCTCTATTTAAAATTTCCCATCTTGTCTCTCTTTTTTCTTCTGCTCTCTTGCCTTGAAATTCTCTGTATTTTCTTCTTTCAATTACTGTGTTTCATCCCCTTCTTCTTTCCTTTCATGAGTTTACTTCTTTCTTTCCTTTTCCTTTGTTTTATGTATGTTTCCTCTTCTTTCTATTCATGATATTTGGAAAGTTTAATTGCTAACAATAGGGTTTGGACTTAAAGCTGCCACCACCACCAACAAAAGGTTCACTACTTATAGCTTTCTAGGTCCACACTATTTAAAATACTGCCCCATTTCAGGGCAATCAATGGAGATTTGGGAAGAGGGGATAGCTCTGGAGTGTGTTGACAAAGCATGCACTTTACACTTAGGAAAGGAATGTGACTCTGTGTGTGTGTGTGTGTGTGTGTGTGTGTGTGTGTGTGTGTGTGTGTGTGTTCATTATGGCAGTGAAGTGGGACATAGGCCAGAGATGGCAGCATGCTATTGTCAGCAGCAGCTCGTGTATCGGAACATGGTCAAAATAATGATGCATGCTGAACAATACCTTGAAGAACCATGAGAGATGCTCCAGGAAAAAAAGGCTAAGGGCCTTTCACATCAGGTACACTTTCTTTCTTGGATTATTCTTGGACATTATTCTGTGGCTCTTGTGGCAAACATTTACATTCAGTTTATAAGAAATGTTTATTCTTGTTGGGTATCAGATCACAGCTTTAGAACCAAGTCTGGTCAGTGGACCTGAATCTGAATATGGCCTTTTACCTTGTTTTCATGCTTTCTCAGATATAATCTCTAGTACGTGCCAGGAAATTGTGTTTAAATTGGTCTGTCTTGAAAAAGTTCTAGAAAAAGACTCCTCTGTCAATATTTTTATGTGTGTAGGGTGTTTATAAAAGTACACTGAAAGTGAAGTGAGGCTGTCTACAACATGCAACTGTAGCTCATCCCTTTTTTCAAGTCCTTGCAGACCAAAATCAGCATAGATCAGCAAAAGTCGACACTGGGGAGTCCTTTCAGAGACCTTCAATGTGACAAATGGTTTTGCACCACAAAAAACAATCTCAATATGTGCTGGTATGAAGAAGAATCTTACTAAGAAGATATTTAGAATGGGTTTAGACATGGAGTTAATGAAAATAGAGGTGCTCCATAAAAAAGGTTAGGTCATACACAAGCATGGATGTGGGTGGCTAAGGAAGGGTCTCAACATCGGAGAGTTCTAAAACTATAGTTTAATGAATTGCCAATGAACTTATTTTACTCCTTTTTAATAATGATGAAGCATTCTTACTCCATCTTACTTTAAAGGCCATCGTATAGTGAAGACACAGAGTTCATTCCTGTTTATGATTAAATATCTGTTTCTCAAGAATTGGACTATGTCCCACCTGTAACCTTAACTACAGATAGTTTTGTATAGCCTTTTCCAGGAAATAGCAACCATACCTTTTCTTCAAAAGGTTGTTATGACCACCTGTTGTCATGACTACTTTGTAACCATGTCTTTGTTTCAAGTTATTATAACCAACTCGGTATTCTTATGTCCTGTTTCTGGAGCTCTGCCTATTTGTCTGCCAAATCCTCCATTTGGAAACCTCTACTTCTATACCCCAAAAAACCCTTATGTTCCCCGTGTCTAATGCTGACATTTTGGACTCCACCTTAAGGAGAGGCAGCCCATGTACACAAATTAAATAAATAAATAAATAAATAAATAAATAAATAAATAAATAAATAAATAAATAAGTCTGATTTATTAATTTGTCTATGAAGATTTGGGTCAGTGGCCTTTCTCCTCACATCTATGGAATGAACAATAACTGAAATTATAGTATGGCTTTTTCAGGTGCCTTTGGTAGGATTACAAACTGATAAAGGAAAACCAGAGATTCAGAAAGTTGTGTTGGTCAGGGTTTTCTACAGTATAGAGGAATAGAACTGATGGAGTAAATTCATATATAAAAGGGATATTAGAGTGGTTTACAGGCTGTGGTCCACCTAGTCCAACAATGCTGTCTACCAATACAAAATCCAAAAATTCAGTAATTGTTGAGTTCATGAAGTTGAATGTCTTAGCAGTCTTTAATATATGATGGAATCTCAAAGAAGCAAATGCTAACACTAGTAAAGAAGTGGATGTGTCAGAAGAATGAGGACCACCAGGCACAGAGAGTGACCCTTCATCCGTGGTCTTTATATAGGCTACCATGAGGTGTGACCCAGTTTAAAGGAGATCTTCCCACCTCAAAAATTCTGAATTAAAGGCCTTCCTATCATAAAAGATCCAGATAAAAAGTATGTCTCCCACAACATGTCTGCCAAGGACAGTTTGCCCTGGGTAAGTAAAAGAAACCATGGACCTGCCCTTGGAGTACGAGGTAGTTGGGCATCACTATGGTGATCAAATACACGGTGGGGCATAAGAGAGGGGTGAGGGCAGAATGGTTTATGTCATGTGCAGAGAGATAGATCTGAAGGAGCAAAGGCAGTGAGGAACGTACTTAGGTGGGTGGCCTACTTGCTACCAGGGAACACAATAACATCCAGGCCTGGGCTGCTGCCAAGGGTAATATCTAGGTTCCTGGCCCCGTAGTAGCTGCATAGTCATGGTCTATGTTGTTGATGGCACCTGTCACCAGTGAAAGCTTTATGGATAGAACTGCACAGTGTTGACCCCACCCCTGGCTGATTGCAGCACTAGGGAGAACTGGCCCCACCCTTCATCTGCCATGTGGTGGCATGAGTGAGAGAGAGATGTCCCTGGTTGGTGAGCTGGCCCTAAGATCATGACAGCAGGAGAGCTGGCCTGTAGTGGATTTATGATGTTACATTGAATTTAATAAAAACACTGATTGGCCAAAGGCAGACAGGAAGTGTGAATGGGGCTACCAGACTAAGAAAACTCTGGAACAGGAAGAACTGAGTAGAATGCCAGAGAGAAGCCAGAAGAAACAGAGGACAACCATGCTGCTCTGAGAAAAGGTACCGAGCCCCATGGCTGAACAGGATAAGAATCATGGGTTTATTTAAGGGTAAAGACTTAGCAAGTTATATGCCTGGGCCTTAGGCCTATCAGCCTAAAATTAATGTAAGCATCTGTGTGTCTCTGCGGGTCTGTGGGTTTGTGGGTCTAAATCTTGAGACTAGGCCTGAAAGTCCAGGCCAGAAACCTCTTATTGCACTGGCCCTGCTCCTCACTTGGGAGAGCAGGCCCTAAACTTTGCTAGGGCAGCACAGTAGAGCTGACACTGCTGGTGAGGGAGCAGATGAGCTTGCCCTGAGGGAGTAAGAATGGGAGAGTTGGCTCCACAATTCACCTGTTATGCAGCAGAATGGGTGAGGTACAGATTCCTCCAACATCCCCTTACCTTTTATCACCTACAGCAGGCCTTAGAGCTTAACCTAGCATCATGAGTGTGGGAGATCTGGCCCTGCCTCTTATAAGCTGCAGCAATAGGAAGTGGGATCCCTGCAACTCACCTGGGAATCATAGTAGAGTTGACCCTGTTTGTGGGAGCACAGGTAAGCTGGTTCTGAGGATGTGAGAACAGGAGAGCTGATTCCTCTTTTGCCTCGCTGCCATGTGGTGGCATGAGCTAGGGAAAGATACCTTTCCCTGCCTATCACTCCCCATTTGTGACAGGTGAGAGATGGCCTTGGAGACATGAGAATGGAAAAATTAGAACCGCCCCTTACCAGCTGGAGTGCTAGGAAGAATCAGTACTGCACTTAACCTGTTAACACAGTAGAGCTGGGCCTGGTGCTGTGGATGAGGTAGAGTCATCCCTGAGGGCATGAGAATGGGAGAACAGGCCCTGCGCCTAGGTGCCTTCTATACCAAGTGAGTGAGGTAGTAGGGGACAATGTTGGTAAGCTCGCCCTTGTGGTGGGGATGAGGGAGGGTTGGTGGGCTGACCAAACCATCTTGAGTTGGCCCACCCAACATCTTCCCATCTATGAACTACCAGAGCACATGAAGGGATCAGTCCTACAGATTAAAACTGCAATATCCCTATGACACAGGGCAACAACAAGATATACCAAAGTAATCCCATTGAGGGTCTAATATCAATAGTGTAACAGAAGCCAGAGGCCTTGAGCCTTGCAACGAACACTTATAAGTAAAGATGTATGAACTAAAGGGTATATACAGTGTGACTCATTGGGCCACACTACAGCTTCCACTATGCGATTTTTTTCTCTTAAATTTCATTTGATTTTATTGGGGTGGGTATCACAAGGACAGAGGACAGATATCTACAAAGGGACTAGGGGATGAAGGGGATCAGGTAGCATAATGTTAAATCCACACACAATCATAAGAAGTTGTCTTTTTTTAAAGTGGATCTTCTTACCAGGGTTTTAGTTAATTCCAGGCATAGTCAAGTTGACAACCAAGAACAGCCTTGACAGGGGTTAAAATGTATTTTTTTCCATCTAAATGGAATTTTTTGGAAGATTCTCAGAAAATCCCAGGTTTATAACTGAGAAAAGAAAAAGCCATGTTAAGGTCATTTGGACTTAAGCCTTCAACACAATTTCTATTAAAAATATCTTGACATATGGATTACCACAGTACAGACAAACTTTACATCAGTCTCTTTTGGTAATGTTGGAATTCTCATCTTTCACCCTGAGAGAGGAGTCAGCCAGACTCCATGTCCTCTTAAAGTTTTCTGCCTTCTGCCCCTCCCCCTTTCTTCTTTCCTGTCCTGTCTTTTTTTATTTTCTCCAACTTTATCTCATTTTCACCTTAACCAATCATCTTTAACAGTATGCTCAGGACTCTACCTTATGTAACAGATTTGGAAATAAAATGGAGAAGGCATTGCTTACTCAGGATTGCTACAATTAGTGGATTTACTCATTTCCTTTCTGTCACAATGGGATTAAGAAAACTTTCTGTCGCTACCCCACCCCAAGATAGTTGCATAAATTATTCCATAGCTAAGAAAACTGTTGTTCTTGATTTGGAGAAAATTAACGTTGGTGGAATAATTCTAAAATAAACCCATTGTGAAACATGGGAATGCATTCATGAAATCACTAAACAGATGTTTACTGACCTCTTTTGTATGTGCTGGCATTTCAAATACAGCACTGCATAAAACTAATCTCATTTTTATTTAATGGATTACAATTTTAGAAAGGGATATTGTTGGGATAATTATTATGTCATATTGCCTAAAATATGTCCTCTGCAATCAAGGAGATCTGTACTCCAAAGCTGGCTTAGTCTCATAATAGTTACAGGATTGGATAATTACTTAATATATTTAAGCCTGTAGTTTATAATTGGGAAGAGAGCGCATACCTTCGGAATGGCTGTAATTATGGAAGTTGTTTGCTGATCATGCTGTCTGGCACTAAAGGTTGGGTATGCTGGGAAAGGATTCTACCACTGAATCACATCAGCAGTACACTGTAGTTTTTTTAAGTTAGAAATATGTGCACAACTGGATTGTGGGAGATAATTGTGCAATTCTGTAATTTTGTTAAGAAATGATTCAATTGTAAATTTAGATACATTGATTTACAGCGCATTAGGTACACCTCAACAAAGACTTGAAAGTAGATTATAATGTCCTAAAATCTCAGAAAGAAAAAGGAAATACTCTTTACAAAAGAGAAAAGAAAATGCAAGCAAAGGCAATATTTAAGAGATTTTTTTTTTTTTTTTTTGACACGAGGTTTTTCTGTGTAGCCTTACCTGTTCATAGCTGAAACTTGCCCCATAGACCAGTCTGGTCTCAAACTCAGAGTTCCTCCTGTTTCTGCTTCTAGAGTTCTGGGGTTAAAGGCACATGTCACTACCACCTGGCTAAGAGATTCTTAAGAAAGACTCTGACTTCTGGAAGCATACATGAAGTCGTCAGGTAAAGAGAAGCATTTTTCCAAAATGCAGTCATACAAGTTTGGGATGGTAAATATTGAATATTGTGCTAAAAGCTTTAGATACTTTCTGTGAGACTAATAAATTTAACAACCATTGAGACAAAGATTTAAAAAGTACTATTGTGCTATATTGGTGCAAATGAGAAAAGCATATAGAAACCAACTGTCAGGTCACATTAGAAGTAATTAGGAACTGGACAGTGCAGGAATTAGCAAGAAAGAATCTTATGTAGAACCCAGTAAAAGCATGAGAGGGTTGCTCAATGGTCAGAACACTCTCACTAACTACTGGGGCAGTGCGGAAACAGTCAAAATTATTCCAATTTGCTGCTTGGGGTATTAATTTAAGTAAAAAACTGTGTTGCTGATGGTCAATACAAATGGATATTCTCTAAGCACACTTATCAAGTTATTAAATATGAGACTGAAATCCTAGAACCATAGATGTAGAAAATAGGGCTAGTTTTATGATGAACTATTGAGTAAAATCTTTAGTCTACATTTTGTACCTAACCCCTTGCCTAACTTTTTGCCTGAAGTTCTTGTTTGCTCTCTGTATTGCTATAACTACTCATGTAAGAAAGTCTTTTTCTGGACAATTATCTAAAGCTTCCATCCAATTCTTTAAAAAGTCTTTGACCCCAAAATAGGTTAAGAACCACTCTCTGAGCAATGTCATTTGAGCAAAAGAAGGCAGAGTTTCTTTGAACTTCTCAGCATCTTTCCATTCAGAAACAGTTCAGATGAATTCAGAGGGAGGCTTGAACCCATTTTTGGTTCCTGAATCGTTTTCCAGTTCCATCTTTCCATTTCAGAGTCAGTGTCCTGATCCAGGTTCCAGATAATTTGGCCTGGTTCTTATGATTCCCATCCAAAGTGAACACATTTTAAAAATGTTCTTCTAGTTCATATTCAATTACAAAGAGAATTATCCCCAGAAGCATTTCAATGAGACAGTTCTGTTAATTGTATAAACATACCTAAGACTAATTTTCCTGGGGAATAAATGTGCATTAAAAATACAGTATGTCTGGCTGGTGACATGGCTCAGCAGGTAAAAGTGCTTATCACACAAGACTTACGGCCACACAAGACCTTAGAGCCCCAGAGCTCATAGGGAAAGAGAACTTACTCAAGAAAGTTGTTTTTTGACTTCTACATGTATGCCATAGCAGTCATGTTTGTGAAACTACACACACACACATACATACATGCACACACACCAAATTCACACATAATAATAATAATAATAATAATAATAATAATAAAACATAATTTCAAAATAAAAATGAAATCTATCAGTTTATATAAAGGAGACACATGGAAGATTTTTTTTTTAGTTGTCTTTACTCTGTGTTATTAACAGACTTAAAGGCAAATTTGTGTGGAGGTTTTAATAATTTGCTGTTTTACTGAGAAAGAAATCTAAATGGAATAGTTGAAAAATAACTAGACATGGTTCATTCTCTTCAGCTCACTTTTACTTTGTACTTGTCAAGATATAAATAAAAAATACCACTGTGTTAAGTATCATTTAATTAGGCTATATAATACAAATCACGAATTAGTTAGAGAAACATCTATTTGAGGTGGAGCAGAACCCATAGTTCTGTTGTTCTGTTTTATTTTTAGCAAATACTCTACTATTCACTTACAAAGCCTGGAATTGGTCCCAGCTGGAAAAACTCAGCATTTCAAGTTGTTGGAAGAGGGTGTCTCCTTCCTGGGTGTTTGCATGCCTCTGCTTAGAGAATCAATGAACTATGCATTAAAAAGAGACTAAAGAACCAAGAATGCCTAGGTCATCTTTGTTTATGAGACTTGGAAGAAGTGCATGATCTCAGGAGAAAGCTCCCAGGCTCTCTTAGTCACTTTTCTATTGCTATGATTATCTGCCATGATCAAGGCAATGTGCAAAAGAAAGCATTTATTTGGAGATTACAGTTTCAGAGGGTTGGAGTTTCATGATTATCATGGTAAGGGAACAAGGCAGCAGGCAGGCAGGTATGACTCTGGAGCAGTGAGCTCACATCTTGCAACATAATCATCAGGCAGAGAAAGCAGAGTAGAAGTCATGCTCTTTTGAAACCTTAGAGGCTACCTCCAGTGACACATCTCCTCCAACAAGGCAGTAAGGTCACACTCATAATCCTTCCCAAAACAGTCCATCAACAAGGAACCAAATATTCAAATGTTTGAGCCTATGGAGGCAATTCTTATTCAAACCACCCCACAAGCTCAAGACTGCTTTTCTGTGATACTTAAAAACAGCACAAAAATGAAGACTAAGGAGCAAGGTTGGAGGGTAAGGAGGGTATTATTAGCAGGATAAACCTTAAAATGTGATGGTGAGGGTGGAAACGCCAGATGAATGATATTCTAGGGAAAGAGCATGTATCCAAACAAAAAGGGAAAATGGCAAGCCTGTGTGCTGTGGCTTCTTTGTGACTGTGTTTAAGACTTAGAAGAGGTTGAGTTGTATGCTCGAAACTGAAATACTGATACTCTTGAACTTACGGCAGGGATACATGCCAATAAATCCATTTTAAACTAAAAAATCTTTTGATCCTCTAATGCATTTAAAATATCTAATTTACTAAAAGGCATGGTTCACCAAGACAAGATAACATAGAGTGTGTGATGTGTTTTGTGTTGGGCTTATTTCTAAAGAGAAATCTGTGGGTTTTGCTACCCTAATCTACAGTAAGCCAGAGACTGTTTCTATATTTTATACTTAAACTTATATTTTATACATGATAAGCTCTGGGGGCTTATCATGTGTCAAGGTAGTATATTCATCTTTGGACAATTCCACGTTACAAAAATTCAACCCTTTCCCTAAGCTGAAATATGTCTCTTGAGAAAAGATTACAATACCATCAGCCTTCTGTCCACTGGCAATGCCCTCAAGAACCTTCTGCCTCTTTAAAAATGAGTGATAGTAGAAATCTCTCAAGTTGCCATCAAACTTGACATATTTTTGGAGGTCTACTCATTAAAATACTTTAAAGATTTATAGTAGCCTGCCAAGGATCTGCTAGATTTTGCAGCCCAGATCTCAGAGTTTACAATTTAAGTCATGCCTTAGGTTTATATTTTATGTACTAAGTAGATTTAAATGAATGCTTAGGTTTGTTTGCCATATGACAAGCTTGTTTTCTCAATGTTATTTTTAAGCCTGAAGATTTTCAAGTAGGAAGTATGTACCAAGCACTCATTCCCATATGTCTTATACAAACAAAACAAAAAAATAAAGTTTTATGTGAGAACCACAAAATTCTAAACCTAGTCAAACTATGCAAAAATTCTAAACCTTATTGTCAAACTATACTTTTTTTTTGGTTTCAGACAAGCAGAAGGTGAGTGTGATATGTCCTGCAAATTGTATTTCTGAGTTTCCATTACCTCTCTCTAATATTTCCTGCTCAATGACTTCCATTCTGCCCTAAGAAGGTTCACATGAGTATCCTATTTCTGCAGTAGGCCCAACAGACCTTCAGACATACATAGACAGCTCTCATATGTATGCTCTCTTTTAATAATGCCCCCAGTGTATTAATAACCATTGCTATAAATTAACTTCCTGCTTTTTCCAGAATCCATATATTGAATTTCAAATCCCCTTAATACTGCTACTTTGAGATGAATCATTTAGGAGGTTTTGTACCTCTAGTTTAGTCTTGAGGGCACAGCCTCTGTGATAAGATTAATGTCTTTCACAGTGAAGAAACCAGAGCTTGCTCTCCATGCACCTAAACCTAGGAAAGGCAAAATGAGGAAATAGCCAAAGAACCCCATCCAAAACCCTGATACATTGGAACCCTAACTTTTTACCTCTTGCCTCTGTAACTATAACAAATTAATCTCTGTGGTGTAAGATTCAACAGAATTTGCTTTATAGTCAACTTAAGCTGACCAATATACTTGCCAACTGTTTCCCTCTTTAGTCCTCTTGAAGTATGCCATTTCCCTGAAATATACTACAGAGGTAGACTAGAAAGATTATCTTCAAGCAGCAGCTCCACTGCATGCCATGCACCTGGGACAAGCAGGACTCACCCAAGTACAGCCCAGGGGGTTTCTAGCAGTTGTCCTGCAAGAGGACTAGAGCAACAGTTATGTACCAACCAGGAACTCTCCCAGCTCTTCTGATGCCCAGCAATCAGGTACCATTATGGTGAGTGAGTCCAGAGTGGTTCATAGGCTGGATAGAGAGGTGGATCTAAAGAGATGAGGTTGCTGAGGAACAGGCTGACATGAATGGCCTGTTTGTCACCTGAGTCCAGGGTGGTGTCTTGGCCTAGGCTATGGCCAAGAGCCAAGTCTTGGTCCAAAGACCTGAATCAGCTGAGGGTGCCTGGAAAGAGGTCTGTGGCATGAGTGTCACCACTGAGGGCCTTGTAGAGGCCAATATTCTCAGCCACCACCTGGGGCCATGTTGGTGTCCCATGGCCACTTTGTCAAGGGGATGATGTGGATCTGGGTGACCCTTGCTGCTATCTGGGCCATAATGACATCTGGGCCCAGGCTGTTGTTGAGAAACATGTCCAGGTCCATAGTCCTACCACAGCTGTTGATGCCCAATAGCACTTGTTGCCACTGAAAGCCACATGAATGCTCAGGGTCAGGGCCTCAATCTGTGACCGTAGTATCCAAGTGTTGTGCTATCTCTATGTCATGCCAGCTTGAGTGGCCAGCACTATCAACTGGGGTCAGAGCGGCTACTCAATACTGTGAGGATATTTTCAAATATCAGAGGAGAGATTCACTTCCCCCAGTATTTGTTTGTTTTGTTTTGTTTTGTTTTTATCCAGACAGAGTTTTCTGTATAACAGTCCCGGCTGTCCTGGAACTTGCTTTGAAGACCAGGCTGGCTTTGAACTCACAGAGATTCTCTTGCCTCTGCTTCCCAAATGATGGGACTAACAGTGTGAGCCATGGCTTTTTCTGCCTGCTCTGTCTTTCTATGCCTGCCGTAAATACTTTCTTCCCTCAATTAAGGCATGGAACCACCACTACCTGCCTGGGAGCCTGGAACTTCTTCTGTAAACTAAAATAACCTCAAACTCAGATTGGATTAAGGGCATAGGTCACCACTCCCTGGATATTCCCTGTGCTGAGATTAAAGGTGTGAGTTACCACTGTCTGATCCTCCTAGCCTGACTGTGAGTAGATCCCTTCGATATCTCCAACTGTTTTTTATTATATCTAAAAATATCCCCTCATAATACTGTTTCTGGCCCCATGGTCTGGGTTTGTATTGATGTCAGTGGCCCATGTTTCCACCAAAGGCTATACAGATACCAGAGATCTACTTCAACCTATGGACATGTGGGTGTCCAAGGGCTGTGCTGCCACTAGGGCCATGGCGATGTCCAGTCTAAGTTGCTTCTGAGGGCCATGTCTGGTCTGTGGTCCTGCTGAAATTGGGATCTACGATGAGGTTCATGGCGCACTTTAGCACAGGGAATTTAGGAATCATGTGTATTGAAGTCAGAGGACCATGCTGAGCTGGCCATGTCCCTCATTGGATATTGTAGCAGGATAGCTGGCCTCACACTCACACTCGAAAGAGACAGCCCTGCTCTTCACCACTGGCTTTCATCTCACCTGGACATCACACTACCACTGACTCCACTGTGAGGATGCAGATGAGCTAGCCATGAGGGCATGGAAATCTCACTCCTTGCATCCAATCTACAGCAACTGGGAAAGTGGTTCTGAACCTGAGCAAAACAGTGGAGCTGATCCTGGTAGTGTGAGTATGAGTGAGCAGGAGTGAGGGCCTGAGAGTAGAACTGGCATAGTTCCTTGCAGCAGACTGCATTGTTTCAGGCTGCAATGGTGGCTAGCTGAGGTGGTACTAGAGAATGTATTGGTGAAGAGGGGTCGACAATGAGAAAATCTGGTGGGCTGATCAAGTCAGGTGACCCCCAGGCCCAGGACCAGGCCTGTGAGTTGTCCCACCCCAACATCCACCTCATCTGTGAACAGTTAGAGCAAGAGAAGAGTAAGAACCTGCAGATTCATCACCTTTTGCCATAGCCACAAATCACATAAAATATCTTCAGGTTGCTCTAAACAAACAAATGAAACACCAGTATAACAAGTACTTTATGACACAGAGGAAAGAAATTCAAGAGGATATCAGAAAATAAAAAAAGATCTTCCAAGCTTTTGGATGGAAGGATCAACATAGTAAAAATGGCAATCTTACCAAAATCAATCCACAGATGCAATGCAGCCTCCATCAAAATCCCATCGCAATTCTTCATAGACCTCAAAATAACTCAACTTCATATGGAAAAGCAAACACAAACGATAAAAACAGGATCACCAAAACAATCGTGTTCAATAAAAGAACTTTTGAAGGCATCACCATTCCTGACTTCAAGCTCTACTATAGAGCTATAGTAATAAAAACAGTTTGGTATTGGCATTAAAACAAACATGTGGATCAATGGAATTGAATCAAAGACTGCGATATTAATCCCCACAACTATGACAACTGATTTTTGACAAAAAAAAACAAAAAATATACAATGTAAAAAAAGAAAGTACCATCAACAAATGGTACTGGCATAACTGAATGATGGCATGTTTAAGAATGGAAATAAATTTGTATCTATCACCCTGCACAAAACTCAAGTCCAAGTGAATCAAAGCCCTCAACCTAAATCCAGTTACACTGAACCTGATAGAGGAGAAAGTAGGAAATAGCTTTGAATGCTTTGGCATAGGTGACCACTTTCTAAATATAACACCTGTAGCACAGTCACTGAGAGAAACAATTAATAAATGGGACCTCGTGAAACTGAGAAGCTTCTGTAAAGCAAAGTATACCATCAGTAAGATAAAACAGCAGCCTACACAGAATGGTAAAAAGATGTTCACCAACCCTACATCTGACAGAAGGCTAATCTCTAAAATATATAAAGAGCTCAAAAACTAGAAAACAAAAAACCAAATAATCCAATTCAAAAATGGGGTTCAGAGCTAAATAGGAAATTCTCAACAGAAGAATCTCAAATGGCCTAAAGACATTTTAAATATTGCTCAACATCCTTAGCCATCAGGGAAATGCAAACCAAAACTCTGAGATACCATCCTATACCTGTCAGAATGGCTAAGATCAAAAACACTGATGACTGCCTATGCTGAAGGGGATGTGGAATAAGGGGAACACTCCTCCATTGCTTGTGGGAATGTAAACTAGCACAGCCACTTTTGAAATCAGTAAGGTAGTTTCTCAGAAAACTGAGAATCCATCTACCTTATGATCTAGCAATACCACTCTTGGGCATATACCCAAAGGATGCACATTCATACCACAAGGACATTTGCTCAACTATGTTCATAACAGCATTATTCATAACAGAACCAAGAACCTACAGATACAAAACTACAGGATCTCCACTACACAGACAATGAATCGGGTGGTGGGGTAGAGCCCATTGTCAATGGTGTGACAGAGGACTAGAGCCAGACCTATGATCCATGGCAATGAACACTTGGTAAAGAAGACAAAAGTACTAAAGCGTGAAGTTACACCATAATATCCATGACAAAATACTTCTTTTTTTCTATCTTTCTTCCCTTTTTCTTGTTCTGTTTTATTGCATTTTGTTTGTCTGGTTGGTTGTTCATTCTTTCTTTTAAATTTTATTTTATTTTGGGAGGAAGTTGCAAGGGCAGGGTAGAAAGCAGATGCTTGAGGATGGGGAGATGGGCAAGTTTGGGATGCATGATGAGAAACCACAAAGAATCAATATAAGTTAATTTTTAAAAAGAGAGAGAGAAATAAATTATCGTTACCAATCATGGGGTCATTACATTCTACATTCTTGATATTATGATTCTAATTACATGTCCTAAGCCCTATACTTCCTTATGTAATAATAAAACTTCTGTTGCCTTGCTATTTATTTTAAAAGCTAACTTTCCAGGAGTTTAGCTAATAATTCATTGTTAAGTTGTTATTGAAAACTGACTAACATGCATTAGGCTTCATAATAGAGGCAAAGAGAAGATTCAAAGCTGCTGACTCTCCTGGGAGACTTAAAAGCCAGTCTTCAACATCAAGAAGTATATAATTATACTGCATCAATATTTCCAAAGTCAAAGGAACTAAGGCAACCAGCAAATATGTGTTAAAATGGTAAAGGTTCACTCCAAAAAGAACATGCTACTTTTCACTTCAATTGCCTGCTAAGAAGAAGGATTCATTTAGCCCACAAATATTTATTTTTATACTGATAGCATTCCAGAAACAGAGTAACATAAATTTAATTAAGAGAGCTCTTTGATGTAACCTAGTTTCCAAAAGCATCAAGGATTTCCCAAGTGCTCAAATGCTTTGCTAAAAGGGCCTTTAGGAAAGGAGAGAAGATGCCAAAGTCTTTTAACACTTCCTTTGCAGAAGTCCACTGGGAAGAAAAAGGACTCACAAGAATCATGTATCCACATCTGTCATCAATAATCATTGATTTTTCACTCTGCTCAGATGTGTTTAACATAGATACCCTTGTTGGCTTATACAACTGAGTCACTGGCATTAGACAGGAAGGAAAATAAAGAACCACAGGCTGCTCACAGACTGGTGCTTATGGATGGACTGGCTAGTGATAAAAGATCCATCAGTAGCCTTGCCTCATCACTACCCACAGAGAGCAGAAACATAAATCCAAATAATCTCATGTCTACTATTGCTCTAGTGCATAGAAGAACAAACTATTTACTTTATATTCCCATATATATTCTTGACATTGAAAAGATTCCAATAGAATAGAAGTAGCTTGTTGGAGTACTGTGTTGAGAGACCTCTAATCTTCTGGGTGGACTTGGTGGTAAAATGCTCAGCAATTGATTGGTTATGCCTGCTTACTGCATAAAAGGAATGGGTAGTAGTTTCAAAAGTGTTATGTGTTTACAAACTAGGCCAATACTTTCCATGTATAATGGAAAAAAAATGGTATCCAGAGACTCAAAGCTTTACTCAGGGTCACACAGCTGATTTAAAATGAAATGAGTTTATGATTCTTGGGGTCGTTTCGATTGTTGTTTTTCTTTTCATTTACTATCAACCTTTGTTTATGGAAAATTAAGCATATTAAGTATACCTAGACTCCAAGTCAGGAGCTCTTAGGCTTGATTTTTATTTTGTTAACTACAAAAATTGCTAAGACAAATTACGGACTGTTATAAAACAATCTCCATCAAATGCACTCATTCCGTGGGAGAAAAAAACAAAACAGATCTAGGTAAAGGTTTCAGGGAATTAGTACTGGAGCTAATTTAAGTTATATCTCCTATATTTCAATTCCTGGTGGCCCCACAGTGACATTCCTAATTATAAAATCCCCTTACTAGGAACTAGATAGACAGCTCAGCAAATAAGAGTACATAGTGCTCTTGCAGAGGACCCACTGATTTCAGTCCCCAGTACCCACACTCTAGTAACCAGTACCTCTTCTGGGCTCTGAGGGTTCCTGTATGCATAGCAACACACACACACACACACACACCAAATTAAAAATAACAAATCTTTCTAAAAATTGTTTTATATAAATGAGATGGTGTAGGGGTATTGTGTTGTCTCATGGTAAATAAAAAGAGCTGATTGGCCAAAGGCAGGCAGGAAGTGTAGGCAGGGATACCAGACTAAAAACTCTGAGAACAGAACACCAGAGAGAATTCCAGAGAGAAGCCCGGAAGAAGCAGAGGACAACTATGCTGCTCTAAAGAAAGGTACCGAGCCACATGGCTGAGCAAGAGACATGGGTTAGATGAAGGGTAGAGAGCTAGCAAATAATATGCCTGGGCCTGAGGCTGATCAGCCAAAAACTAATGAAAGCATCTGTGTGTCTCTGTAGGACTGTGGGACTGCGGGATTGTGGGTCTGTGGGTCTGTGGGCCTAGACCTTGAGGTTAGGCCAGAAAGTCCGGGCCAGAAACCTCCTACTACAAGATGGAAGAAATCATATTTGTTGTAAAAAATCACTTATTAAATTAGCATTGTTTAGTTCCTGTTATGTGACAAGCATTGGGCTGTAGACATGAGTTGTGAAGAAAAACCAGTGGCTTAGTGGAGGAACTGCTTTTCTTGCTTGAGAACCACCCTAAAACATAGAAGGTTATGTAAACATCTAAGAAAGTATGGAGAAAGAGCAGCTTTCTTCCCTTGACATAGCAAACCCATAGAGGAAGCAAGACATACAGCTCCAAGCTTTGGAAAGATCACTAAATTTAGGAAAATAAAATAATAGAGATGTGGGAGGCCAGGCAGGAGACAGCTTGAAGGACCTGTAAGAGAGAAATAGCTATCTCAGATAAGTTGATAGCACTATAGGGGATGACCAAGGACTAGTTCAGGGACAGTTTTAAAGCAAGAACCACTGTATCAGCCACACACATTGAGGAAAAGCCAAGAAATAAACATAACACATGCTGTGTACTCTTTAAGGTGGGAGAGGTGAACTAGTACATGTATATACTTCTTTCTGTACCTTCTGCAGTGCTGGTTTGATGGCCATGAACCCTTCATGTCTTTGTCTTCAAATGTCCTTTCATATTCCATCTTCCTTAGTCAATTTAAAGATGGCTTCCTTGGACTTAGGCATTTTTTACTGGAAGCTATTTAATTTGAGGATTTAAAATATGCCTTTCAATGCTGCTCTGTCTTTTAAAGTTGCATTACTAATGATTTGTTTTCTGGGGTTTTATTGTTTTGTTTTGTTTTTTGGTTTTTTTTTTTTTGGCTTGGTATATTTGGTGTTTTGACTATACGCCACATATTTGTTCTTCTCTGGTCAAGCCTATTTGTGGCTATAAATAAATTCTTCATTATTTTGGATCTTCATTTTGCTCGTTAGATTTGAGGAAAATTCACTGAGAAATTTTACTGGGTAAATTTACTGTGCCATTAGAGGTTATTCATGCTTTCTAGTTAAATAGAACTATGGATATAGGATAGAAGGAATTGTTATTGTTGTTGTTGTTATTATTATTATTATTATTATTATTATTATTATTTACTTTGGCTTGCTTTGTGACCTACAATGTGATTCATTTTAGAGAAGGTCCTTTCTCAACTGAAAACAATGTGTACGTCTTATCTATTGATGGAATTTTCTATTTATATGTTAGGTCCAATAGATCTGTGGTATAATTTAGCTTGAGAGTTATTTGTTGAATTTTTCTTTGAAAGACCTATATAGATATGAGTATGGGTTGTTGAAGTCTCTATTATTACTGAGAATGTCCCAGTCTTAGTTAAGGTTTCTATTTCTGTGAAAAGACATCCTGAATATGGCAACTCATCTAATTGTGGTGGCTTGCTCACAGTTTCACAGGTTCTATTCATTATCATCATGATGGAGAGCATGACAATATAGAGGCAGATGTGGTGCTAGAGCTGAAAATGCTAAATGTTGCAGGCAACAGTAAGTCAACTGTGGGAAGTTTGAGCATAAAAGATCTTAAAGCCCACCCCCACAGTGATACATTTCCTTTAACAAGGCCATACCTCCTAATGGCACCATTCCTTCTTTCAAATCACTACAGTACTTTTGTGTTCTTTGATGTTGTTGGATACTACTTTATGCAATTACGATCCCCAAGATTGGGGCATAAGTTTTGCTATAGTTCCATCAACTTTATGAATTTCTTTTATCAACATGAAGTGAGCCTTTTTATTTCTTGTTATTATTTTTGGCTTGAAGTCTGTTTTATCGAATATTATAATTGCTATTACAATTAGTTTGAAGTTTCCATTTGCTTGCTAGATTAGTTCCAGCCTTTGACTCTCAGTTTATAGCTAGTTCTCTTACCTGTGAGTCTTTCATGGAGACAGAAAATGGATGACTTGTATTTCTTAAACCAGTCCATTAGTCTGTATTTAATTGATGAGTTAAGGTAATTTTTATTCATGGTTATAATTAAGCACTTGGGAGGCAAAAGCAGGCAGATCTCTATGAGTTCAAGGCCATCCTGGTCTTCAGCATGAGTTCCGGGACAGCCAGATCTACACAAAGAAACCCTATTTCAAAAAGAATAAAATCTATTTGCTTATACTGTTTATAGTTCTCTTTATTGCTTATTGTTTTTTGTTGGTTGGTTAATTTAGTTATTTTTCTTCTCCTGGTGTTCTTGGAATCTTGCTGGTGTTTTTGATAGCTTTCTTTTTTGTCTGTTCTGGTCTGCTCATCTGTTGATTTCATGACTGTATTCTGCCCTGTGTTCTTGTGTGAAACATCCTTTTTCCTCTACATACAGTATTACTTAAAGGATTTCAGACATTTTTTTAGATAAGTTGTAAATTGCCTTAATTTGTGTTTGTCTTAGAATATTTTTATTTCTCCTTCTATTTTAACTGGATTTATTTTTTTGCTGAGTATTGCAATTTTGATTGTCAACCATTTAACTTGAAAGCTTGGAACATATCATTCCACTCTCTCTTGGGTTCTAGTTTTAAGATTGATGCTGTTGGTGTTGTTTCCTTGCTTTGCAGTTTTGACATCTTGACTATATTGTGTCATTTATCAGTTTCTCATGTGGTCTTGCCTAGTTGATGCTCTAAGTATTTTCTGTATTTGGGTGTCCATGTTTTTTTCTACAAAATTCAGAAATTCTCAGCTATAATTTCAGTGATAATCTCATCTGGACCATTGGTTTTAATCTCAAGTCTTTCTCCTATACAATGAGTTCTTAGGCTTGTTTCAGTATACCCCATATTTCTTGGAGGTTTTGATTATTTTCATTAAAAAATGTGTGTGTGTGTGTGTGCGTGTGTGTGTCTGCGTGTGTGTGTGTGTATGTGCGTGTGCGTGTGTGTGTGTGTGTGCGCGTGCGTGCGTGTGTGTGTGTGTGTGTGTGCGTGCGTGTGTGTGTGCGTGCGTGCGTGCGTGTGTGTGTATGTGCGTGTGCGTGTGCGTGTGTGTGTGTGTGTGTGTGTGTGTGCGTGTGTGCGTGTGTCTTACTGTCTCAATCTTATTGATCATCTGTGAAATTCATTTTTCTCCTTGGTCATGTCTATTGGAGCTTTTTTAAAAAAATTATGTGTTTGAAAGATTGAGTTATTTTTAAAATTTCTGTTCTCCATTTCCTTTCTTAGTGTTCTTCCATAAAACGTTTTTTTTCTTCATAGTTTTGATTGTTTCATATACTTTGATAATGTTCTTGTCTATGTCTTGAATTGACACTATGAGCTTTTGCCGTGTCTTGGACTCAATTCCTTGTTCACCTGAGTCCTTTCCTTGCCCTCTGAAGTTTTGTTTGTTTGTTTGTTTGTTTGTTTGTTTTTTTAGAATAGTATTCAGGGGACTTGGAAGATATTTTATTTTTAAGAGTCCTTTTTCTTGCAGAGGACTTGATTCAGTTCCCAACAACCACTCTGGGGTCATAACCCATCTCTACCCATTGATCCACGTGATCAGAGATATAGGAATGAAGGAAAAATCACTGGTGTTCTGAACTCTTATTCTGCCATATCTGAGAACTGATCATCTTTATTTTTTGTTTGCTCTTTATGGCGTTGTCGTAGTGGAACGCTCCCTCTCCCTTTTTTACTCATTGTTGTGTTCACTTACCTGCTAGAGTATAGACGCCTTCTGTAGTCTTCTCACTTTAACACTTTATTTTACGTTATGTGAGTTCTTCTGATAGGGTGTCTTCACTTGGACTTATGATTGGGGAAATTTACCTTTCATAATAATTATGATAACTTTATTAAAAATGCTATACTTCATCTCTCTGGGCCTAAATGACCCAACTGGCTCACCCCAAGGTTTCTGCTCCCTGATGTTGTATTCTCTGACTCTCAGGGATATGGACAACCTCGATAGTTCCAAACCCCTTCCTAAGGGGTCTGGGAAACCCATTATAACTCTATTTCCCTCTCCATTTCACCCATGACCACTTACTGCTTGTGTTTTCTTAAAGGAATTTTCCTACCAGATTTTTAAAAAGGGTATCTTTTAATAGTTCCTAGTAGTAAATGACATAAGAGTCCTTAGAGAAAATAATCACCATAATTGAGTGACAAACAATGCTTAAATGTGTGAATCTGTTTTAGCTACTCTACTAGTAAGCTGCCCAATTGTACATTCTGATAATTAGCAAAACATCTGTACTAGGATTAATGAGTCAGAAAAAGCAGCTGCTTCCTTGATAAGAGAGTGAAGTAGAGGATTTGGGCATGAACCTCACTTTAGCCCAGCTGTTTTTCATTTGAAGAAAGGATAAAGAGTAGACACTGAGTCAGTGGGAAAGCATCAACACAGAAGTAAAAAGGACATGAATTGAAATCACACTGGCCCTATGTTGACTCAAGTGCATACCATTGGCATGTAGTGAACAATGTTCTCCTGCTCTCCACAGTCCTGGAAGCAGGCCTCATCTGCCAAAAATTGTTCCAGTAAAAATATTTATATGAAAACAACACAAAGGCAG
Organism: Phyllotis vaccarum; assembly: GCA_033318265.1. NCBI lineage: Eukaryota > Metazoa > Chordata > Mammalia > Rodentia > Cricetidae > Phyllotis > Phyllotis vaccarum. The sequence continues at coordinate 139,148,691 of JARWLC010000001.1, read as the reverse complement.
TGCTAAAAGCATTAATGACCTCTTGGAGTTTCGATCTCTTCTCTCCATAGCAACAGGACTTGAAAATTCTTCTCCCAGAGAATGATGCAAGATTTTCAGTTACACTAGGTGTTTTGAGCACATCTTCCTGGCAATGGCCACAGACTAAGAGGAGCATAAGGGAAGCCCAAGTGGATTATAGGAATCCTTCCTTGGAAGAAGCTGTTTCGCTGGGGACAATCTGGGAAAGTTATTACAAGAATCAAGCTCTGGCTATGCACCAGGAAAAGGTACCTGCCTAAATCAATTAATTTATTCAAGTAAATCAGTCAATATTTACTTATTGAGCACATACCTTGATCAAGACTATGTGCTACATACAAGGAAATCAATACACAAGTTTCCACCCTTATTATCTCCTTTAGCTATGGAAGATTAATAATGTTAAAAGAATTGCTAAAATGGTTATTTAAACTTCAACTGTATTACAAAAGTCAGTCATGCAGTGAATTCTGAGAGTTCACAGTTTTTACCACCATTGACTTCTCTACACAATAGTGTTTGTCAAGTCTAGTTAATGCAATGTCTGCAGTAGTAAGATTTCACCAACATCAAACTAAGTGATGTTAGTATCAAGTTTGCTGTAGAATACACCAGTGTCTTACCTACCATGGAGAAAACTGGAAGCCACTAAAATGATATGAATCCAAGAGCCATATACTCTTCCTCTTCCATTAATGCCCAGTGTTTTTGATGGGTGTGAATGAGAAAAATGGAAATTGACTCAAGACTGTCATCAATGCTTCCTGTACCATCAGTTACTTAGTCTCCATCCAAGATCATCCACAACAACCTCATCACTGTGAGGAGACACATGATCACAATATATGACATCACTCCTACACAGAAGATCATGAAATGTTTCTCTTGGAAACTGTGACATGATGACCATGAGCCTGATCAGAGCAAATTCCTGCATCTACCAGCACTGCCAAAGTTGTGGACAAGGTCGTTCCAGAGCTTAATGATTAGCTTACTCATATAGTCTCCTGCATTTCTACATCTAATATATTCATCATTTATATAACCGTCCACCTGAATAAATCACTCAAATACAATATCAAGAATATAGCAAAACAGGCTTTGAAAGATCCCCTAAAGGGCATCCTTAGCTATATGGAGGATGATGCTGTGTCTTGTGTCTTTAACAACACCAACTATTTCATTACACTTTTGATTCTGGAGTTGGTATTGTTCTCACTGACCACTTTATCAAGCTTATTTGTAGGTATAACAAAAACCTCAGCTACACCGTAAAGTGATAGGAACTTATGGTTCACCTGAGCTATAAGAAGTATGATTCTTGGACAACCCAGCACAGCAAGAACAGGGATAAATAGAGGCCATGTTGCAACTCAGCTCTGAGTAGCTCCTCTTACATTTCCATCCCAGTTCCCTTGAGTGAGATAGACTTAGTGAATCCTTGCTTTTCTTTAATTTTTTATTTGCCATTAATTAATAAAGTTCACTGTATCCTAAAGCCCAAGATTGAGTATCTTTATTTTTAGTATTACTAAGAACAATAATAACTCTATATAGTTTTCCATATATATGTATTCTAGAGTCTCACTCATCAGGAGAATTCACTAAACTTTTAACAGGAGCGTTCTCTCTTTCTTTCTATCTGTATGTTTTGGTCAAAGTAAGATTAATTTTTTAAAAAATGAAATTGAAAAATTGTTGATTAACCCACATTTTCTAAAATTATACTTAATTATGTTTTTGTAGTCCCAACTAATAAAGATAATGGGAACTCACTGTTCCTTGAGACACCGAGTAGGTATTAAGTTCCATTAAATGCACCTAAACTCTGTTTTAAAGATCACTATTAGGGCTCATGCTAACTTCTTCCCTAAGTTCATAATGAAAAAGTTTTTTGATGATCATTACCCTGTAAATAAGCAACATACTGAGATGGAAGGAAATTGATTCCATAATTAGCAGATGTTGAACACTCTCTTCCTGTCTTGAGTAGAAGAACTGTCAGCCTAAGATCCAGCTGAATGATTCTAGTGTAGCACCACCTGTCTTGAACATTCTACTGTGCTCTGAAACAACTATGTAAAAGATTGCAGCTGATTGCCCTGGCTCCTGAAGAAGTAGTTCTGGCCAGGGCTTCTTGAAACAGTTTGCATTAAACTTTTCACAATCACAAGTTTCTGTAAACTTTAGATCAGTAGTTCTCAACCCATGCCTCCCTTTAATAGTGCGTGTTGAGCTAGTAACACCAGGAAAGAAGCAAATAAAATTAGCAACATCTGTGGCTCAGTGGCCTAGATGTACCTAAGAGGAGACCAACCACAGATCTTGTTCAGTAATCTGTGGGCACTCATACTTAAGTGATTCCCAGCCTCTGCCACTGTCCATTTCCTCAGTGGCACATCAGATTCATTGACTCTTCTGTGGGAGTTGATGACTGAACTTGCACCCTAGCTTCGGAATACAGTCCAGAGAGAAGCACTCACCTAATCCATGCCAGCAGTTGGCAGTGAGTGGCGAAATGAAGCATCAACGTGAGCGCTGAAGAAGTGGCTACGTTGTTAGAAAGCAACCAGAGACAGAAAGGGACTGGAAGTGGGGGAAAGAATGAAAAGAAGGGAACCGACTAAAGACTAATCATGGCCTGAAAACAGCCAGAGAACAAGGACAGCGCTGTCAAGTCTTTAGACGAGGCTAAGATCTGTCACACTGGCCACTGCCTAGACTAAAGGCAGTGAAGTCTACACAAGGACTTAACAATGAAGAGCATAGCTTGCTGCTGCTGTTTGCTGTGTGCCCTTGACCAACACTGAGGAAATTAGGCTGCTAAAGGTCAGCCATTGGGGAGAACCTTTCTACCCGCCCATGATGTCTAACCAGGTAGAACATGTTGTAGTAGGTTTCTGGCCAGGCATTTCCGGTCTAGTCCCATAGCCCAGACTTTCAGACCCACAGTCCCGTAGTCCCACTGAAACACACAGATGCTTGTACTAATTGTATGCTGATTGACCTGGGGCCCAGGCATATGACTTGATAACTCTTGCTCTTAAACTAACCCATGATCTTTATCCCGTTCAGCCTTATGGCTCGGTACCTTTTCTCAGAGCAGCATAGTTGTCCCCTGCATCTTCTGGCTTTGCTGTCACATTTCTGCTCTGTTCTTCCTATACCCAGAGTTTTCTTAGTCTAGTAGCCCTGCCCGCACTTCCTGCCTGCCTTCAGCCAATCAGTATTTTTATGAACCCAGTAGGCAGGACGATTGTTTACAATGTTACAAAATTCCAGAACAAGAGCAAAAGAACCTGACCCCAATTGGTTGATGACACTATTATTTTAAAGTAAATATGTACACCTAAAACACAAGAACCAAAATTTTATCTTACATTTTGTTATCTGTGAAGATTTTTTAATATCACACTATGTCTGTCACCTAGGTATTTTATGTCTTCACTCACACCACACTTATAGAGTCTGATAGTTTCCGTGCTGTGCCCAAAAAATGTTCAAAATACTCAACCCCTAGGAAAAATGGTCACCAACTTCATGTTTAGGCTTTTAAGAATATCTAAGTAGTCTATAGCTCCAACAAATAACATATCAAACCTCTTTTCTGTAAATCACATTTATTGTAAATCACAGGTTAGTGAGGGCTGAAGGACAAGCCCTCAGAGAGTGGGAGAACAGAGTGTTAAGATCTGGTATAAAAACAAATAAGCAAAAACCCCACAAAGCTGGGTCAGTGAATAGCTTCAATTTGTGAGTCTTGGAGTGGAGCGATGGTAATCAGCCATCTATCCAGTGTTGGTGAGCCTGAAGAATTGGAATCTAAGGGAAAAAAACTGCCAATAAGACCAGCTACTATCACTCCACTACTATCATGGAGAGAGTGAGGTATCTACCAGCTGTCCTGGGCAGTTAGCACATTGCTCTTAGAGCAGTTAATGGTATTATCTGGGAGAATGAGTCCTGGTGCTTATGTCTGATGAAGGCTGCACTAAAGAGAGGCTACAGTCTGCCAGGATTGTTTCACTTTTTACTTGGGATTTTTATTTTCTAATCATCTTCATTGGTGGATGTTAATCACATTGGACAATGAGTTTATTTGTACACTTTCATACATACATAAAATAAATTTTGATCATATTCACTCCCATAACTCTCCTGTGTTTCTACCCTTTCTCATCCTCTGGCTTTCCTCCTCTTTCCAAATAGGATGCATTTTAATAAAGAAAAACCACATCCAACATATGTATGTTTCACTTTTTTATTTTAATGGCAATCTGGATGAAGAAAATGCTTATAGAATAACTCACCAGTATTTAATTTGTAAAACTTTTGACTACTTCACAAACAGACTTATACATATCTTTATTCCTTGTAACCACTATGAGTTATGAACACTATTCCTAGTGCACATAAGGAAAAACTAAGACTGTCAGAGGTTGGTTTGGGTGCTGGCCGCTACGTTCAGTGCCCCTGTCTACTTTATTCTTTCCTTTGCATTTGTCTATTGCCAAAACCTTGGGAACTTGAGCTTCTAAGGAAGCTGTGTCATACATTCAGACACAAGCATGGTCACTCAGTGGTGAAAAATATATTTTAAATAGCTTCAACACATTTCTGTCCAAGTTACCTGAATATTCTTTTTTCATGGGTCCCCAGATTGTAGCATTTACACATCTCCTGTTTGATGCCATTTGAAAACTTTTGAATAGCATTCCTTCCAATGATCAACAAAATTATTAAAATTTGGCCTATTCCTTTTTTCCTGGGATAAAAATGACACTGAAGAAAAAGGAATTGGAGTAAGAAAACAAAATATATCTTGGGAGCAAGATTTTAGTGCCAGGAAAGGCTCACAACTGGTAATGATTTTAGGTGATTCAGGCATAGTCAAGTCTACACAAAATAAATTTAACTCACAAATTCAACATTTAGTGGGCTCTGGCACCAAGATGCTAAAGACAAGATAGCCCCAAATTGCATCAATGGAAAAATCCCAGCTGCAGAAAACCACAGAGCAACAGCCAAATGCTTCTACCTCGTTCCTTTCAATCTGTCTGAGACACCACACATTTATCAGCAAGGCCTCACAGAAAAGGGGGGAAATCCTTAAATAGTTTAGCCATATTTTAATTTTGAAAGGACACATCTTGCTACAATTTTCTGCTCTGAGGTTTTTTTTGTTGGTTTTTTTTGTTTTTTTTTTGTTTTTTTTTTGTTTTTTTTTGCTGTAACTGAAATATTTGTTTGAGTTCTTAGAATCTAACACTTTCTTTATTACATGGTTAGGACTATAGGCTCAGAATTTAGATTACCTTTTTCTTTGTCTTCAATATTTGGCTCAGACATCTGATTTAGAAATAAGAAGCACAGGGAAGTGGCCTAAGCCTCCAGACATCACTTCAGTTTGCCAATGTATACATAAGGATGATTATAGCATATATCTTACATGCTTTTTATACATGTAAATTGAAAGAATGCACGCTAAGGGCTTAAAATCATTTCCAGAGTTTAGTAAACACTGTAAAACTAGTATCGACTATTTTTTTCTTGTGAAAGAAAGAATTTTCTTGTTAAAAGCTATATGAATAGGGTACTTACCAAATTCCCAAGGATCACTTTTTAAAATAAAGTTATACTAGTAATCTTCAGGAAAATGTGACTACCTTTTCTACCCACGTGCCATCCTCTCTTCAAACTAGATCATCTAAGATGTTTACTATTTTGTTCTGCCTCAGATTCTAGAAAAACACATCCCATCTTAGTACAGCATGCCCCAGATGTCTTCTCCAACTTTCACTCAATTTTGGCTATGTCTACTTTCCACAAAAGAATACTTTTTCCCCAGTCTACAAGGCTTTTTTTTTATTGTTTCTCCAGAAGGTTCTCATTTTCAAAGAAACATCTAACAGGAGAGTTGTCAGAGGGTTAAATGATATATACTGCAAAGCTGTTCTTAGAAGTTGGCTGATAATATGGATATGTGTCATGTATTAATACTTAAATATTAATAATACTATTTTCCTTTTAACACAAAATTATTATTAATTTGTGTATCCTTGTAAACCTCTAGCATATCATTTGGTTGTCCTTCCCATACTAACTATATCATTTGAACTATCTCCAGTGTTTGAGCCCTGGAGTGCAACTCAAGGCCCCACCTGTACATCTATCACCATAGTTTTTTATAATGAATCATTTTTGGCATAGGCACATCCGCATTTAGAATGTGTACTTCCTAAGCACAGAAACCATTTAGAACATTTTCTCTCCTCAGAATGTCTTACAGTACATATAGTAATTACTTAAATGCCCTTTCTCAATAGAGAAGCCTCTTGATACTTAGTTTAAATGACAACATGAAGACATTGATGTCAAACTGGGTAATGGTAGTCTATTAGTTTAATCCCAGCACTCAGGAGGCAGAGGTAAGTGGATCTCAAACTGAGTTCATTGCCAGTTTGGTCTACAAAGGGAGTCTCAGGACAGCCAGGGCTGTTACACAGAAACCTTGTCTGTAAACACAGAAAAAAAATCTCCTGAGTTGAGTTTATATAGGAATAAGCTGCACTCCAATGTGTGACAAATTTTGAGATGTTGTTTATGCTTCCATAATTTAAGAAATTGGTTCACCTTCACTTCAAAACTCTGAACTGAAAATATGTCTGATAGTTGACTAATAAAACACTTTGTAACTCAGAATATAGTCATTTCTACTTATATTAACTGCAATCATTTAACAGAAAATCCAAATGCACTAAGATGGAAGAAGCCTACAGTTTCTCCAGCTTTTGTACCACATGTGTTTGAGGATCATAGGCTTGTCCACTATGGTCCAGACCCACTGCAGCCCTCAGGGATACTTGTCTCAAATATTAAACAATGCTTGATGCTTATATTTCTAGCATTACGTTCTTTACTTTTTATTTTTAGTGGAAACCAGACATCACATCATTTGTGTGTCATCAAAAGTAGTGCCAGACTTTCTGTTCCCCTTGGGAAAGATTCAATGGCTAATGAAAACACATGCAAGAGGTCATCCTAGAGACTGAGCTCAAGCCAGGAAAGTGCTACATCCATCTGCCCAAGAAACAAAATGAAGGGATGGAGGCAAGTTTTGAGTTAAACTTTTAGTCAGCCTTCGTTTCCCCTCAGTTCATTCTTTGGAAAAATAAGGCTTTTCCAAATATAAGATGTGATGGCTAGTGTTAATTGGAAATTGATAGAATCCAGAATCACCTGTAAGATAGCCTTTTGGCATGTCTGTGTTTTAATAATTGACATGGGAAGACCTGTCCATTGTGAGCAGAACCATTCCCAAGCTGAGCTCTAGAATATAAATGGATAAAGGGAACTGAACAGCATTATAAATTTATATACTCTGCCTTCTGAATGTAATTGCAATACAGCCTCCTCCTCTTGATATCATGGCTTCTTCACCACTGCCCTGTCATAACAACCTGTATAATCTACAATAAAGCCTTTCTTCCTGAAGTTGCTTTTGTCAGGGTATTTATTACAGCAACAAAAAAGCAAGAGAGTAATGTGCTGATATTTGGGCCTTGCACAAGAATCATAAATGAAAATTTGTATTTACATGCTTAGACCTAAATGCCCATGTGTGTATGCTCAGGGAACAAATGTGAACTAGACAATATTTGAGGTCATTGCTATTGTCCTTGGTTTCCTCCAAGAACTTGAAACTAAGTCCCGATTCCTGAAGATAACACACACCTTAGACACAGGACTTGGAAGAATTGAACTGAAACTGACCTAGAAGCCCTCTCACTGAGGATTGGCTTTCATAGTATCCAAAGGTGCTATGCTATGCAATCTGCTTAGAGAGAAAAGCAAAAGTCATTGATATCCCTACACAGATGTAAATCTGTGGATCACAACAATAGTTAGTTCAGCAAATGATGTAGTAGAAACATTTCTATTTTTGAGGTAGTCCTCACTCAATAGGAGGTGATTCGTTCCTGGTTCTACAGACTTAGGCAACTAACTATGGCTAGTGAGGTCATGGACCCAATAGGAGAATGTCCTGTGCTTCCTTCCTAAATTAGTATAATATCTAATTTCATTCTAAAACCATATGCTTATACCCAAAGATAAATGCAACTCACTGGTCATCAAAGAAGCTTGTTCCTGCATCATGTAGAGATAATTACAGCAATAAACAGCCAGTCAAAAGGCAGAGAATAGGCCATGGGTTGTCCAACCCCAACTGATGCATATACAATGAAATCCCTACACCTAACACTCAGGAAACATTTTATAAAAAGAGGAAGCAGAAAGAGTGTAAGAGCTAGAGGACAAGAATATTTATTAGAAGATAGTATCTTCTACATATAACAAGGAAGCTGTAACCATGAAATCTCAAAAATATCTCCTAAGCAAGGCATCCATAATAACAGTGCCAGCTCACCTGCCAATGAACGAGGCAGGCTTTCTCAGACTACCAGCCCCCAAATTAAAACAAGCGTTATAAACGCTTGGCCTTATCTTATGCTTGTCCCACTAGCTCATATAACCTAAATTAACCTACTTCTTTTCACCTCTGCTTTACATTTCTTTTATTCTGTATGCCCTACTCTGTGTCTGGCTGTATGATGGATGGCCAGTTATTCCCAGGTATCTCCCTCTGTCCCTCATTCTCTCTTCTTCTTTCCAGAGCCTAGACTCCTCCCCCTATTTATTCTCTCTTCCCACCATCCCTGCTTAGCTCTCTACTGCAGGGCTATTAGCCATTTGGCATTTTATCAGACTAATCAGGTGCCTTAGGCAAGCAAGGTGGAAAAAAATGTAACACAACTTTACATCATTAAACAAATGTAACAAGCTTTTACATAGTTAAAGTAATATTCCACAACATAAAGAAATGTGCTGTTCTGTATATAGTTAAAATAATATTCCACAACAAATACAGATAGGGGAAATCTCTCAAAGACCAACCCATAGATAAAAAGCTACAGCTATGAGTGGCAGTATCAGTATTCTCCAGGGATGAGAATATTGATAAACTACTCAATCCCAAGTGGTCAACCTTAAACACATGTACACTAGATCAAAACTGTGGACTCAGTCAAAGAGCTTAGGACCATTTGTGAAAACAGTTTATATTACTGTTTGTATTCTAGTCTGATATTAAGGATAATTAGCAGTAAATAATTACACAGCAAAAAAAGAGAAGTGTCTGCATCTTTCTCTCCTCCTTCCTCTATGATACAGTTTTTAAAGACACAGCTATATCTTTTAAAAATTGCCTCTATGCTGTGCACCACTTACAGCAATATATTGATTGTGTTGATTTTGTGGGTTTTGTTTTTAATTTTCAAGACCTTGATCAAAATCAAAATCCTTTCAAATTAAAGTAAAGGTATAAAGGAAATAAAACTAAAATTTCTATTTTATCATATTGATCAATAAAATTCAAAATTTTCAGGGGTTGGGATTTTGGCCTTTGGGGATGCCATAGTAAAATGTTATAAACTAAGTGGCTCATAAACAATATAAGTTGATTTCTTATAGGCTTTAGGACTATAAACAGAATTCCAAGAGTAATCCAAGAAGATTTAATATTTGGTGAGAGCTGCATTTTAATCATAGATGACACCATCTATATGGCCTCAAATGGTAGAAGACAGATCTTTCTTGTGAAGACTCTTTAATGAAAGACTAAAAGTCATCTGTGAGGAATCTGCTTTTGCAGTCTAATTACTCAACCCCCTAAGATCCGATCTCCTAGAACCATCACACAGGTGGTTAGGTTTAAGCATATGGATTTGATGTATAACCAATATAGCAGTAAAATAAAAGCATTGTATAACCATTATAGCAATAAAATAAAAGTCAATTTTGGAATTTTTTAAGATACACTAGAATATAAATTATGTTGTTAACAAATCATATACCAAAGTGAGTCTTTGTGTATGCTGTGAATACCATTGGACAATAAAGGAATTGTTTTGGCCTATGGCAAAGCAGCTTAGAAGCAGGAGGGAAATCCAAGCATAGCTACAGGGGAAGGAGGGTGGAGTCAGGGGAGACTTGATCCAGCCGCCCAAAAAACAATATGTAATGGAGTACAACAAAGCCATGAGCCATATGGCAAGACAAAAATTAATAGAAATGGATTAAGATGCAAGAGTTAGCTAGCAATAAGCCTGAGCCGTAGGCCAAACATCATGTAATTTATATAAGCCTTGTGTGATTATTTGGGACTAAGTGGGGGCATGGGGCTTAACCTAGGGCTACATGCAGGAGAGATTCATTTGGACTTCAAGGCTAGGCTGGGCCAGAAATTTCTTACTACACAATGCAATGTGTTTGATGTACATAGTAGCTGTATAATAAAATTTGTAATGAAATTACCTGATCAATGTGTATGACAACATTCCTAACTCACTGTCAAAAATTAAGCCTAAAACAGAGTAGTTCATGCCAGAAATTTCTTCATAGAAAAAAATGCTGAAAATCAGAGATCAGGCTAAAATTAAAATAAGTTTCAAAGTGGTTGTTTTTTTTTTAATTGACTAAACAAACAAAAAATGTTAATGTTCAGTTAATTATGTACTGAATGCATGATCCCACCCCCAAATCGCTCATATCACTGGGGACATTGAGAGCAATATCAGTGTCCGATTTTCAGCCCATCTCTAAGTGTTTCCTTAAGCGAGTCACCAATCCGAAATCTCATCAATGCTGCTTATCTGTCCTTTTTGAAGGGTCTAAAGTGACTGAAGACTCATCTTTGAACATCTGTGTCAGGCAACAATATTTCAAAGTTCTGATTAGGCAGTTCAATATATCCCAGATGTATTAGAAAAAAAATGTTCAGTTGAACAAATTCACAGCATTGGTTCCATGGTACTGGGTTTTCTTTCTTCTGTCATTCTTCATTTCCTTGTTCATCAACAGACACTTTTCAGATTATATGTAACCCATACATGATATTGACCCAGCACAATCAATAGAGTTTATTTTTTCTTATGGATGTAATGATTGCCAGTTTTATAATGTTAACCGACTGAATTTGTGAATTACCCTTAAGAATGCTAACTGGTGCTGCCACATGGAAGTGAGCTACTTAAAGATTTGTTTTTCTGTTTCTTGGAGCACAGAGTCTATTCTGGATTCTGTATTTTTTTTAATGAAAAAAAAAAAACCATCCCTATTAGTAACAAAAAAAAATTAACACTTGCCACAAATTTGATAACTAATTAATTCAACTAAAATTATAGAGGCTAAACAATGTCCATTTGAAATATTTATAGCAAAATTAAGACTTTTCAATGATAATATTTGAATCAGATTAGCATTAAACTATCTTATGCGTTTTTGCACCATTAAAATAAAGTATCAAATCTTCATTCCCACACAAAACTGAATTCATCCAACTTCCAGATTTTTGTTCACTAGCAATATAAATATATTTGAAATATACATATTTCAACTGTGTTAATAAAATCTAATATCCAATTTAAGATAATTAATAATCAATATAATTTTGTACTATAAAACAGTGAATTGGGGAGAATTATGGGAGAGCTAACCATAAAGTTCAGTGAGTAAAGACACTGCTACCATGCCTGACAACTTGAGTTAAATTTTGGGACTAGTATAGCAGTACAGTTGAAGGAGGTAACTGACTCTTGTAGGGTATCCTCTGACACAAATATATAGAGAGAAATAAGAATTATAGTTTTTTTCTTAAGTTAAAAATAGATTAATCTAACTAAATCCTACAAATCCTTGTAAGCAGTGAACATGTCCCATAAAATCATTCAAACATGGATTAAAACTAACATTTAGCAAAAATCTAAGGGAAAAAAATTGTCAGTGATAAAATATTTTGGTACATAACATCAAAACTGAACCAGGTAAACACTGGCAGGAAAAGTTTTGCAAGTGATTTTATTGACTGTGAACTCTACTTTGAAATTAAAATTAAGTAGTAGTATATTTCATTTTAGTTTTCTCTTTAGTGAATCTATACTACAAAGAGTACATCATTATGCATCATTACATGGCAAGTTTTATATTATTACACATCATTACTACATATTTAATTTAATCACTAATATTTAGGAGCTTTCATCTTCTCTGTTGTTACCATTATATATTATATCATTAGTTTTATCTCTTGACTCTTTAAAAGTCTAAAATAGTTACTATTTGACTCATTACAGAAAAAGCTTGCCAATGATTATATTATGATATATAAAAATATCATAATGATGCTCATTCTACTGTATAATTTTTCAATACTATAATGTAATAGTAACAATAAACCCCTATCCCTCAACTACACTGATGAATTTATGTACTATTCACATCTCAGTCTCAAGAGGACCTGCTTTCTCCTTCCTGCTTTCTTCCAGTGTTTCATCAGTATTTCAGAAGTTCCATCTTGCAGACCCATAACCTTGGGCTTCTTTGTTTTCAGACTTGTACACAAGAAAGTGAAGAAATGCACAATTCATCACTGGAATAGAAGTGATAGATCATCCATAATCAAATGTGAGTTAGTGAACTCATTATGATACTGATGAATTTGAGAAAAAGATAGTCTACAAAGGAAATAAATCAAAATAAAACCCACTTGATTAATAACTAAATCTAATATCTAACATACTAACCCCAGAATAGAAAAATGTCTATGAACATGCAGTTGATAGTGAATGCTAAAGAAAAACAAAAAATTGATCTCATAGAATCCAGTCTCAAAATGAAGCAAGACACTCATATATGAATGAGTGGTCTGTGTTGACATTGACTACCTGGGTAAAAGCAAACCAAAGAACCCTTAAAATTAGAACCACACACCTGTATATTAAAATGCTACTGATAGTATCTAACTCAAAACATTCATTACAAAAACCCCAAAACAGTAATATATTCAAAAGAACTATTATTACTGCATACTATGGCAGCAGTTGTTATACCTGAGGCTCCTCTACTCTGAGGTAAATTTTCTTGAAGAGTTAACATTCTTCCACAGTCTATCTCAGTCATTGCTTCTAACATACCACATCGAGTTTTACCAAACTCTTTGGGTAAGGATAACCACAATCTAATTAAAATTCCTTCACTCCCAAGCCAAAGGCAGGACTTTGAAGATGTAAGAATCTCCCAGTGAAAAGGGAGTAGTGTGTTACATCCTTACAGTCTTTCAGGGATAAAGAACTAAAGGAAGCTGGCAGCTCCTGAGCCACCACAAGGCCTTCAGCAGACGAGGTAAACTATAGTCTGAGTTCTGTAAATAGTGCCCCAAACTTCAGGATTTATAAAAACAGCTGAATGAAAGCTGTGTCTGACTATTTCTGACACCTAAGCATAATGAGCAGAGAAGGTAAAAATAAACAAATATAAATTTGTCTCAACTTAATACCAGACTTTTCACATTATAGATTTACATTAAAAAATATTTACAAAAGGAAAGAGGTTTTTGAGTTTTCATTTTCCTTCTTTGTTCATACTCATACATTAGAATCATTCAATTGAAACCATATGTTGGCACCATCATTCTCAGTTGCAAAATATGTAGCATTTTAGGACCCAATAAAAAAACAGGGAGGAACTAATATAGCAGGGAAAATAGCTGTGGACAGATGGAACTGGGCATTCCCAGTCTGTTGGCAAGGAGGAAAAACTATTTCTCTGATTAATTGCCTGAAGAGCAAGAAGGTCATGCAACTGAGGTAATGACACGCTGCTGAACTGGAGAGGGCCGTACAACTCAGACAGAACAAGTCTCCATTCAAATCCGGCTAGCCTACCTTTTGACTCTGTGATCTTTTAAGCATTTGTCATTTCCTGTTATATGAAGTTCATTTCCTGTGTTATGACCCTGCATAACAGTTATGTGTGCTGAACAGGCTGTTTCAGTACACATGTACTTTAAAACATGATTGCAACTCAACACTGAATATTAAAAATAAAACTTAACAGCTCATTCCAGATTCCATAACTCTTATTCAGTTTCAGTATTTTCTAGCCACTAACCATTGCTTTAGAGACAGAAAAGGATTACATACATTATTCTGTTTCCTTTTTTAACCTTAAGTTCAGTGCTAGTGTACTTTATGCAATGCCTAGATCACTGCCTGGCACATGACAGAGTTTGATATGTAGTTGATGAAACAATGAACACACACGGATGGGTGGGTTGTGAGATGAATGAATTGATGCATTCATTGGTAGCTGGTGGCTACATCTCTTGATGAGAAAGAAAGGTAGGAAAAAATATGAACTATGCCACATGTATAATATAGTATATGTATCATATTATTTCCATCTTTGTGCTAAAGCATAAGTCTTAATTATCCTTAAATCTCCTGACTTGTTCCTATGCAGATAATACGAGATAAAAATAAAGAAAAAACCCCAATTGGCAAAAAATAGATTGGCTTCTGACATAGAGACATTAAAGACATTAAAGAAATATGTGAGAATCAGGTCACAAGCAAATTATTTAAGGCAGTTAACTTACCAAGTCATTAATTTGAATATGATAATCAGTCCAGAGTGAGAGTTATGCATGCACGCACGCAAGCACACACACACACACACACACACACACACACACACACACTAAAATTTAAAAATACACAGTCTAAACAACAATGCTAACCAAATGCAGTTTAATGAATATCATGTCAAGGGTTAAGAGTGTGGTTCTCCAGTCTTCTTATGGTAGGAAAAAATATGTGTAGAAATGAATGTCTTAGCTCAGGCTTGTCTGATAGAGTTAAATATTCAAAATATTTAAGCTAACCAAGGTGGCATGTAAAATAGATTAAAGTTCCTGAGAGTTTGACCTTTCGGGATAAATATAGTTTAATATGTTCCTGTTCTGCCTTGAATTATATGAGTCATCGTATGTATGCAAATCATGAGAGATGAGTATCTGGAATGGTCACAACCAACAAGTCTCATGTTGTGTTCAAGAGCCTTGAAAGTAGACTTATACTCACTATAATAATGCAAAAATACAGTCTGACCTGATGACGCATTCATGTAATCCCAACCTGGAAGATGGAGACAGGAAAGATAGTAATTGGTTGCATAGCAAGTTAAAGACCAGACCAGCTTGGGCTACACAATAGCTCATATATATATATATGTATGTATATATATATATGTATATATGTATATATATGTATATATATGTATATATGTATATATATGTATATGTATGTATGTATGTGTATATATATGTATATATATGTATATATATGTATATATATATATAAACATCACAAACAACACAGAAAACCAGGAAGATGATCTTCATCTTTACAGATTTCCAATAGTGCAG
This sequence comes from Phyllotis vaccarum, assembly GCA_033318265.1. Classification (NCBI taxonomy): domain Eukaryota; kingdom Metazoa; phylum Chordata; class Mammalia; order Rodentia; family Cricetidae; genus Phyllotis; species Phyllotis vaccarum. The sequence goes on along the minus strand of JARWLC010000001.1, from coordinate 139,133,348 downwards.
ATGAAGGGGTTGATCTTTTTATTAGATTTCTTGAGTTCATGGGGAATTTCTTCTAAGAACATAGTACTAAAGTTCTGTAGGAGTCGGCACTATGTGATCCAAAATCTGCAAATAACACTACTGATTATTGTGTTTCAGCATTTTCTTCAATGAAGGGGTAGGATACAAAATGAATATACTACTATTTATTTAGTATCCACCAACCTAATCAATTTTTCACTATATATCATAGTTGCTAATACTTTGTCTAATCAGAGAATAAATAAAACAAAACAATTGAAAACAAACAACTAAATATTCTATCCTGTTAGACCTCTTTTTGTTGTATCAGCAATTTTGTATAATGATTCAGGACACAGCCAATTGTTCTGCTTTCTCTTAATAATTTATTCTGAGTTTTGAGGAGCCCTTTCAAAAGTTCATTCTTCACACCCCATAGTTTACAATTTAACTTCCCTGAGCACTGGGCAGAGCTCTTGGTCTAGTGGAGAGCATGGGAAGAGAGTCTGTATGAGTAAGGGAATAGGAATTATGAGGAAAATTCCCACAGTGATGACTGGCTGGCGCTCACTGAATCAAGAGCAACCACTGGATATCTATGGGGGAAAGGAGCTAGGCCCTCCGAGGGTAGGCTACTGTCAACTAGCATGAGCAGTATGTGGAGGCTCGAAGGGTGGGATCAGACTGTGTTCCTGTGCGTGGGCTGGCACCTTGGAGTCCATTCCCTGCAGAGGAACAAATAACTCAGTCTTGACTTTGGGATGAGTAAATCAGACTTATCTGGAGTGGATGTGCCATGCTGAGATTACCCACCTTGGGACTTCTTGACCTTTGGGGGAAGGGGATGAGCAGATGGGGGGAGGTGAGGCTGAGGGATGACTGGGAGGGATTTGGAGGAGGGAAGGGGGGGAGCAGGGGATACATACATAAAAATGACATTATTTTATTTAAAAAACTTAAGTTTTCAAGGGAAATTATTTTCTGATTCAGATATGTATTCTCGGTTTATCCATTCCATTTCTTGAGAGGCAGTAAGTAGAGTAGGCTTAAAGAAATTTAAAAGCTCACTGTTGTGTTTGATATGAATATATCAAAGTAAGCAGATATGACACCATCTTACATATATAGAGAATAGCACCAAAGGCAACAAATTCATACAGGAAGTAAAGGTTAGCTCAGAGATTAACATTCCCAGTGATTTAGTAAACTGCTTTTGACCCATCATTGCAGGAATATCAAACTGACATTAAGAGTAATTTGCTAATGATGTGATTGAGAATATACTTCAGCATTGGAACGTGTCTAAGAAGTTGTCTAGTCATAACGACTCTATGATTCATTGGTTCTAAAACGAATATAAGAAAAACCAAATTGAGCCACACAGTGTACACCTTTAATCCCAGCACATGGGAGATAGAGATAGATGGATCTCTGTGAGTTCCAGGCCATCCTGGGCTACAGAGAAAGCTCCAGGACAGCCAGGGGATAGCTACACAGAGAAACATGACTTGAAAACCAACAAAGAAAAAAGGAAAATAAAAGGCAAATTGATTTGTGTTACATAAATGTAAGTGTTTAAGTCTGTCTTTCACAGAGAAGCAGGTAACTACATGTCTCATGGTGTGCCTCCCAAAGCAATGTGGGAAGTACATGCCCCATAATGGATACTGCCTGCTCAATTTCCTGGAAATGGGAGATACATTACAAACAGCAAACACAGCATCACTGTAAGCTATCATTTATTTATAGTTACTTGCCTGGGCCCAAGTGATTGGTGGGTGCTTGGCTGGGATAGACAAGTGAGTATTATTTCATGCTCTTCTCAATAGCAGGATTTATAATTTGAAAGGAGGTGACACTCCACCCTTTCATATAGACTCAAAGAAGTAAATAAGGAGACTTTTATACTACACGTGGCTTTGGCCTCTGGAAATGCACGTGTTGAAATCAAGATTACCATAGTTTTCACTTCATCTAGCCTACATTCTTTGTCTAGCTACTTGCAGCATTTTTATGTTTCCTTATAAAAGTAAGATTCCATTACCATATTACTTCCAAAAGCTGTGTTTTCCTAAAATACAATTTTGGCCATATTCAAAACATTTATTGATTTAAAGACAACATTTATTTATTCTTTGGATGTACATTGAAAATGTGTTATTAATCATACAGTAGAGTATCCTTTAAGAAAATACAAAATCCAGAAGATAAGCAAGTGTCAAATGGCAACACAGCTCTTAGAAGCTTTAGCTTCATTTGTTCCCTTCAGCCTCAGAAGAAATTTAGCACAGTAACAGAAAACAGCAGCGTTTTCATCAAGCTGTCTTATATTAAAATTTCCATTCTTCAGCTGGCAAGCTGTATGTCTCTAGGCAAGCTTATTCACCCCAGTGGTCCTCAGTTTTCCCATTTGCAATGCAGCAATGGAAAACAATGATTTAAATATCCTAACACTGTTATAAAACTTAATAAAGAAATTATGTAGAGCACTTAGCAACTAAGTGCTAAGTCTTAGCCAATCATAAATATTCATGTCGTATTTCTTTGCTACTAAGACATACTCTTTGAAAATCAATCTCTGTGGTTATGATAAACTAGGATCAATTTTCAACAGAAGACAACTTATAATTCCCGTGGGCAAGATAGCAGCACGAGTCAGGTGAGTACTCTGTTCTTGAGGTTATTTCTATGACTGTCACTTCCATTGATAGATGTACATAGTGGTTTCTTTGTGTGTTGAGTTAACTGGCATTTTAAGTGTATTTAAGGAGGTTATGTCAGGGTTCTAAATTGTGAAAGGTAGAGACTTAAATCTTCTATAAACTTGGATTGGAACATTTATTATTTTATTGATTTAGGGTGTTTTTACATAATTTCCATTAGAAAAGTAATGTGGAAATAAAATAATTTCTTCCAGGCTGTATATTTTGTCTCTATTTTTTTTCACAAAATATTGAACAGAAGATCCTAATTTCATTATCAATTTTTATATTATGAACTATGGTTTTATACTTCCTAGTTACTTTATGATGATTTGATAAACACCATAGTCAAAAGCAACTTGGAAATGAAAGGAATTATTTTTTCTCACAGCTCACAGTCCATTATGAAGTGAAGTCAAGACAGGTGCTCAAAGCAGTGACCTGGAGGCCGAATGGAAGCAGAGGCCACAGAGAAATGCTGCTTGCTGGTTATTTTCAAGGTTCACATTCACCTAGCTTTCTTATACTCCCCAGGACCAGCTTCCAGGACTATTACCAGAGCCATCTAACCATCCCAGTCGAGAAAATGCCCACAGACATACAGACCCCTCTGGTTGAGGCTCCCTCTTCCCCACATGGCTCTAGTTTGTGTCAGTGACAAGACACTATAGCAGAATAGACTGAATAGCTAATACATTTTGTGTAATTCAAGTCATATATCTTTTCTTGTGTAGTCTTCTACCTCAGGTTCACTCACCTTACAAAGGATATATTATCTCGAGTCTGTGGAGTCTCTAATTCATATTTTCAGATACCCTATTTTTTAGGAAACTGTTTAATACATAACCTACTATTAAAATTTTTTCAAGTTAAAAGATATGTACAAACTATTACTCTGTTTTGAGTAGAAACACAATGCATTGGGGGGTTAGTAGCTTATATCTAACTATACTTAGGACAATAATCTTGATGATCTCTGAGTTTTAATTTTATTTATTTGGGGTGCTTTTCATTTCCTGTTTGCTTGTTTGTTTTAACCCAGAGGTGTTCATCCTTGAATTAAAATATCTGGGAACTCTTTCAGTGGGGTTTCTTGGTCCTGGGTGGCCAGAGGCCCAGACCCTGCCACGCCAGACCCCTTAGCCGCCAGCCGCCGCTGCTCAGGCCTGCAGAAATGACTCAGACGCTTATATTAACTTCATGCTGTTTGGTCCATGGCTCAGGCACATTGCTAGCTAGCTCTTACATCTTAAATCAACCCATTTCTATTAATCTGTCTGCCACGTGGCCCGTGGCTCACCTATGTTCCTTACATGTTGCTCCTTGGGCGGCTTGCTCGATCTGCCTCCGACTCTGCCCTGCTTCTCCTACCTATGCTCTGATTTCTCCTCCTACTTCTTCCATGGTGCCTGTCATGGCCCAAAACAGCTCCTTTATTTAAATGTTGAGATTCACAGCATACAGAAAGGCATTCCCACATGAGGGAACCTCTTCTTGTTCAATATTCTGGCCAGTTCAGTATTCTGGGCCAGGATTACAATGTTAGAAAACCCAGAGGAAAACACCGAAATATTTACCCACAAATGGCTGCCGAGGCTCTGAGTCCAGATGTTTGCTTCCCTGCAGACTCTGGTTCTGCAGGCTCCCTTTCTGTTTCTCTTGTCACCTGCTGCCTCTCAGCACCCAGAGCTGCAAACTGCAGTGAACCCAGCATTCCAAAACCAATTGCTTTCTTCTGTCTTCAACCAGCTTTGGAATGCAGCCACACTGAGCCAGGAGGATGCTTTTGTACAAAACTAAGAAATAGTTTCCTCTGTCTGAGGATCGTAAAAAAATGGATCTATGAGTGGAAAGCACATTTCTAAATGACAAATCACTTTTAGTCATTTTTTAAATGTGTTTATACTATTTCTAACAAGGACTTTTTCCTTATATTGAGAATACTAGTCCTTTCCACTTGACTCCTGGTTTGTTTGTTGGTTTTTGCTTTCATTTCTTGTTGTTATTTATTTGCTTGAGATAAAAATATTATCAATAAACAATGTCAGAGAAAATGACAAGGATGCTTCATTTTAGACAGTCAGCCTCAGTTTCACCCCATGTATATACATGGTAGATGCAGACTCCAGCATGGACCCTACATCCTATGCATATACATGGTAGATGTGGACTGCAGCATGGACCCTACATCCTATGCATATATACATGGTAGACATGGACTGCAGCATGGACCTTACATCCTATGCATATACATGGTAGATGTGAGCTCCAGCATAGACCTTACATCCTATGCATACACATGCTAGACGTGGACTCCAGCAAGGACCTTACATACTATGCATATTCAAGGTAGATGTGGGCTCCAGCATGGTCCCACAGTGACGTATTTGCCCTTCTTTATTCTTGCTAGAATTTCTAAGATAAAAAATAGTTTCCTTTTTTTCTACTTTTTTTTTTTAAAACTGAAAATCTTGGACGCTGTTATTTTCTGTTCTATCACAACAGTCTTATTACAAGTCACAAATTGTTCCACTAGTCATAAATTATAAATAGCTGCCAGCTTGTACCAGACATTGATGTACTGGCAGGGGGGTGGGGGGGTGTTCCTCTATCTTTTATAATACTGAGTTTTTATAAACATCATCTGTTACTTGGTTACTTGGAGACCACCTTGGTAGCATATTCTTTATTTTTAAACATCAAAAAAAGAACATTATTTTTCATAGCTTAGAAAATATGTCAGAGGATAGTTTGCTGTGGTTAACATCTGGACCAAGGAAGCTTGTTTTACTCTTACTCTGGTTTTTATTTTATTTTATTTTATTTTATTTTATTTTATTTTATTTTATTAAAACTGCTGCCATTATTTTTAATCTTTAAAAATGAGAAATTAGACATATCACTTTTTTGTTTCCTTTTATAGTAAATTACTCTGTGGGCAGTCACACATTCTTAGTCTTTTGTTAAACTAGCTCTGAGGCAAAACTACATATTTTACTAAAAGGAATGACAGCAAAAATGTGGTAACTACCTTTCTACGTACATTTTGAGATTCTTTCTCTCATCTATAGGTAGCAAACAAGATTAGGAACCTACTGCAGGGACCTCTTTTATTTCATTGATTATGTGAGGCACCATTTGTGGAAGCAGTAATTACTCCAATAAATAACTGAGAAAGAAAAACTATGCAAATTCATTTAAAACTGCTCAGAAATGATTATAATTCCTGAATTTCAGGATTTCTGGTTATCCTAATTGCCTCCTCACATAGCCTTGTATACCACAAAATAGTCATAATATATAAGTTACATTTCTCCTCACTTTGTTCTCCAATCCAGTTTCTGATACTAGCAATTTAAAAGAAAAAAAAAATAACCCACAGAAGTCTAACTTAAGCACAAAGCCATATTAAGGAAACATGCTGATCTTATTTGACAATGGAATTAACCTTCCAGAAGCTCCTGAATAGAAGAACATTTTCCTTTGATTTACAGCAGAGTGGTTTAGTAGACAATACAGATTTGTCTTGAGTGTGCAGAACCAGGCTGTTCAGAGAAGCATCCTGCAGAGAGAGGTCTCTAATAGGACTGCTTTCTGCCATGCTTTCTCTTCTAATTCCCTTTCTTTGTTTCTCTTTTCTTCTTCAAATGTGTACTACACATTACTGTGGAAAATACAGATAATACACACCGTGCTACAGATAGAGCTATGGCCTGTAATCCCTGCATAGAAGGAAGCCTTTGACTTTGTATTCAGTCTTGTTTTCTCCATTAAGCATTTTTATATAGTATGTTGTCATAATCATTGCCATTTGCTACTGTATCATTAAAATTAATTTTCAATAGATGCAAATGTTTCCAATACATGCATATGGGATGAATTTAGCATTTTTGTTTCTATTAGGAGCATCTATTTTGTTTCCAGACTGCTAGTTTAAGAAACAATTCAATAATAAATATCTCTGCTTAACATTTTTCTGTGCTTCTGTTTATTTCTTCAGTATATATCCTGTGAGCAAACTTTTTTTGAAGAAAGATCTTCAATTATTCCTTATAGCAGCTGACTAGACCAAGACAATTAAGAAATAAAACATTCACAAAATAGGAAGAAAAAAATGGACTAAGGCTTCTGCAAACCCAGAATATGCAATTCAGACAGCAGAAAATGAAGAAAAATCTTTATCATGAAAGCCGCAGATTATAATGCCAGACAATTTGTTGCTTCCTCAGCCTCCCATGACCCTTTGCAGAAACTAAGCAACAGTTTGCTTAGGATGGCAATCTCCTGAGAGATACTCCCTGCTGCACACGCTGGTTACCAGAATCCAAAGTGTTCCTCCCCTTCTTTCCAGCCAAATTCATTCAGATTTCTCTTGAAAACTTCACACATTGACCGATGGTGGGGAAAAAGAAAATGTGAACTCTGATAAACTCTCTAACCTTTATTAAATAATGAAATTCCTCAAATTCCACAGTTCAGCTATCACAACAAATAACAAGGATTTGGCCCTAACTACGGACAAGTCACAAGGACTACAAAGATCCGTGCTGAAAAGCTCACAGTCTAATGGGGAAGGCAGTAAAGGAATAAATGAGCACAGAGCAATACAATACATATGACAAAAGAGTATACAGAGATAGCTCAGGGGATAAGATGCTTGTTGTATAAACATATGATTCAAGTTTGGATCTGAAGCACCCACTTAAAATGCTGGATTTGGACACACACATCTGTAGCCCCAGCACTCTGAGAAGTGAAGGCAGAAAATTTGCTTAGACAAACTAACTGCCAGTACAGCTCCAGGTTCAATGAGAAACTCTTTCTCGAGGGAATAAGACAGCAAGTGAAAAGTACAGGAGGACACATCTTCTCTGCCATCTAACACACATACACACAAGCACACAAACACACACACGTACAACTGAAACATTAAATAGAAAGTGATTGACTTCTGCCTAAGGGGGTGGCATACATTCATCATTGAACAACTTCAACAATCTAGTTGAAATCCTAAAATAGAGGATGCACAGAAAGATAGGAGTGCATAATTTCTGCTTTTGGAGGTTTAAGTCAAGTTGGAGAGAAAAATCTAGGGCAAATTAACACAAAAATGAAAGAAGGTACAACTATAAATAATAAAAAGTGCCAGGAGAAAAAAGCATGCATAAATTTTAAAGGAATGATGAAGAAAACTAATTAGTATCTGAAGATCAGTCAAGGGCCTTCAAAAGAAACATATTTCAGTTCAGAAATAAGAGAATAAGCATCAGTCAGGGAAAGACTCAGGAAAGAAAAGTTCCAGGCAGAGAGAGCACATTGAATGAAGAATTTGAGATAATCCACATTTATTGTTTATAAGGATGGCAAAAAGTGCTGTAATACAGACTTTGGAAACTGGGAACCAGCCAATTCTGAATTTAGTAACCAACTTAAAAAAAAATCCTTATAAGAATGTAGGAAGCCAATAAATTAAGGGAGAGAATTCTTTCCAAATGAATAAGTCTTTCAGAGGTGTGTAGCTAATATTGTCCAGAACTGTACACACACTGAATTTTCAATGACTGCCTCTCTTCATGGAGGATTAACTGTCCTCTCTAGTCTCTCTTTTCGTCTCCCCCATAGATTACATATTGTACCCGCGTCCTAGAATTCCTGTCAGCCAAACTGAATTAAGGTCTTCCTGTCTCCCCTAGCAGAGGGTCTATTTTTTCCTCCTGACTCTAACTCAGTGTTTCAGAGTCTCATCTCTCTAGTTCCTCTACTCTAGAATTTCATGTGTTCTGTGCTCATGAGTGAAACGGTGAAAAGATTAGATTCCCTCAGTGTGATAGTAATAGTGGACAAAGTACTTGCAAAGCATGCTGGTTAATCTTGGTTGTCAATTTGACTAAACCTGAAATTAACTTTAGTTAATTCCCAAGTTAAAAACCCAAGCCACTGGGCACACTTGTGAAGGATTTTCTTAATTGGATCATATGGTGGTTTCAAGGAAAATGGCCACCAATGAAGTGTCCTATTAGGAAGTGTGGCTTTGGGGTGGGTGTTGTCTTGTTGGAGGAAGTATGTTACTGTGGAGGTGGGCTCAAGACTGCCCAATGTCTCAGAACACTTTGTGTTGACTGTGAGACAAGAGATTAAGATTCTTAGCTCCTGCATCAACATAATGCCTGCCTGCATGCCACCATGCTACACCATGATGATAATGTACACCTCCGAAAATGTAATCCACCCTGATAAAATGTTCATCCCGTATAGAGTTGTTGTGGTGGTGCTACACAGCAATATAAACCCTAACTAAAACAAATCATTTGAGATCAAGAGATCCACCCTAAATCTGGGACACACCTTCCACATAAACAGATATGGAAGGAAGAAGTTTTTGCTTTTATCTTTATTGCCTTCACTCCTGTGGCAAGTCCATCTATTCTGCTACTGAGGAGTTTCTTTATTAATATTTGAACATACTTATTTAGGATTACAGTGCAAACTGAATAAAAGCTGAGATATCTACCTCATAGACTGAATACCTGCTAGATTCTTAGCCATTCCATCAGGAGACAGCCACTGTTGAATAGCCAGAATACAGTCTGTAAGCCCCTCTAATAAATCCCTTTTTAATATATATAAATTCATTCTATCAATTATGTTCCTAGAGAACCCTGGATAATAATAGACTTTTGCTTTGTATATTTTATTTAGATAAAACATATAAAATATTCACATTATTTAGAATACCGACTTCCTGTTTGAAGCTCTAATGGCTTTCTTCCCATTCCTAAACAAAGGTATTGTAGAAAACAGTTAAGGTAACAAATACATATGCTACCTTCCTTTCCCAGTTTTTGTTCATTCTTCTCTCTCCTTCCCCCTCTCTCCCTCCTTCCCTCCCCCCCTCTCCTGGCTATGACTGTATTATGATTAGCTGCCTCAAGCTTTTACCACCACAGTATATCCACTATAATGAACTGTACTCTTGAGTCAAAATAAATTTTCTATTTATTCAGTTTATTCTTGTTGGGTATTTTACCACAGCAACAGGATAAGTAACTAATATGTGAATGGGAGCCTCTTTTCTATGAAGGTTGTACTATTACTTTCATCAAGAATAGGCAGGAAATCAGAAAGTCTTAGAGAAGTGAAGTTACAGAGTTTTAAGCTCACAGTGTTAACCTACGTTCCTGCTGCCATAGCTAATGTTCTCATTGCTAACGTTGTAATTGATGGAAAGAAAACAGATTTTAAAGTACACTGAAATGAAAAGGAAAACATATATTTCAAGTGAGCCAATTTTGCTGGTGCTGTGTGCTTGGATTTAGACATTTATAATAGTTGGGATTGGCAACAGAATTTATCTGCTTACCTGCTTCACGCCAGAGACTCTTCCTAAGGTCCTATATTCCTAAGTTCCTTGGTGTCTGTTCCCTCTTGTCTTAAGTATTCTGTCTATACTCAGATGTTTTCCCTATAAGCAGATAACACACTTCAGTTTCTCTCTAGAAGACTCTGTCTTTATGCTGTGTTTGGACTTTACCTCTGACTTCACTTCTCCTAGGCAAACTCCCAGAAGCCACCTTGCTCTGACCCTAGCAGACTAGCCCTGGATTCTGGCACATACTAAGTATTAAGCAACAAAAACTGTTACAAGGTTTTTTTTTTAAAAAAAAAAAAATGAAGTGTTTCTTCAAAAGATCATGGTGTGCTGAAGACAGCTTGTTGGAAATGACTTGCACTGCTTATTGGGAGTTGATTGTTAGGTTTCCAGGAATTTTACAAGCCAGTTGTTAAATACTACCATTTCAAAACTCTGAACCATTTAAGCTGGTAATTTAAAAACTGCAACAAGAGGGACATATATGCAGAACTCATCACTTATAGTTCAAAACTTTTGCTACTTTCTATTCTCTTGAACTCATCTGCTTCTAACGTGTCTATAAGAGAGAAATGATGTGATGATTCACTAATACATTACCCAGCTCTGCATTCAATAATGCTGGCCATAGTGAGCGTTTTTCTCTGTTAATGTATTTACACTATGAATATCAGCAAATGGAGCATATGGGAGCCCTACCCCATTAACTAGCTATTAAACACACCTAAGCACACTGTTGCAACAGGTGGCAGTGTCTTCCAAGTATGCCTCCCCAAAATGAGGTGTGGTATAGAAATATCATTCACAGACAGTTTCCTTGAGTCTATCTCCACAATAGCCATTTTATAAACATACCCGAAATTACCCAGTCATGTAGTTTTATGGTATTCCTTAAGCTAACACACGGAGCCCTTATTTTCCTAAGCCAAAAGGCTTATCCCAAGATTCATAATACCATAATCTTAATTTATGGATAAATCTAGTGAGGCCAGTTGTGGGCACTGATGCTGATGTAAGAAATTTGGATTGAAGCACAGAAAATCCATCTGCTGTTCCTGCTAGACACAAACAAAGTAGCATATAACTCTAGAAGAGATTGCTAACCTTGGAAACAGCAGTGTCTGATGCTGCCCAGCAATGAATAAAAACTGATGTAGTGGGACTAAGAGATAACAAAAGGAACTAGGTTTTAGGTCAAGTCTGCCTGAAAATTTAATCTAAAAATGTAAGTTGATGAATTTTCTTCTGTGTTTAGTAAGACTGAAATTTACATGTACTCATTTGCACAGAAACTGTAGTTTATTGTTTCAAGGCATGATATTTGTATCTTTAGATGAAATGATTATATGAAGAAAGCAAACCCTCTCGTCTCTTCTGTTCATGACTCTGTCTCTATGTGCCTTATTCTTTGACTAGAAAACAACTTGTTATAGACAAAATGCTTTATTGTACATTTTGATTTATATGTTTAATTTAAAAATCACATCCTGTAAGTAGGGAAGTGGTAGTGAATCATTAATATAACTTTGCATAACTGGATCTGTTTGTAAGTCAGAGGGGGTAGATTGTGCAAGAAGTGGAGTAAATCCTTGGTCTTTTCTTTGGCCAAACAGGCAATTTAAATTCATCAGCTGTCATATGTGATTGTCCCAGGGAAATGGAATAAAGCAATATCTTGTGATCCCAGCTGCTCAGTCTCCAAAGAGAAAGTTGAAATTTTCTGCTGGGACATCATGAAAATAAGCCTTGGCTTTCTAGTTAGCATAAAAACTAAGGAAACATTGTTTTGGTCTATATTTTCATGACGTCAAGTATCTAGAGAAAAACTAGTATGTGAGGCCATCATGAACATGCTTCAGGTATGTTGGGCTTTTCATTGTCTGTTTGGAGCCTGTGGCAGTGAGTGGTGACAATTCTGTCAACAACAGGGTTGTGAGCATCTGAATGAGATGCTACAGAACCGTGGACACTCAGTGTGAGTGGCTCAGCTAACATTTCAAGGTAGAAAGAGGAAATAGCAATGGAAATGAAATAGAAAGCTTCCAGCTTCTATTTTTACATTTATTTTCTTCTTCTCCCCAATCCTGAAATTATCCAATATGCAATGGAAGTTTATTTATTTTACTTCATTCTCCCTGCACTTCCAAGATTAAAAGCTCTAGGAAAACAATGCTTTGCTTCTAGTTTTGTTCATTGTTGTATTTTCAATACCAAAAACAGAACTCAATGTATAATAAATGTTCGATAAATATTTGAACAAATGAATAGCCTATCAAATGGCCATTTAACAATTAATTATAAATCAAAACCTAAAATGGCCTGATGGGAAAAGTTTGTTTTTGTTGGTGGTAGTAGTTTTGTTTTGGGTTTTTTTGTGATTGTGTGTGTGTGTGTGTGTGTGTGTGTGTGTGTGTGTGTGTGTGTGTGTGTGTGTTTAGTTAGTTTGGTTGTTTGTTTTAGAAACTTGTTGTCTTTTCATGGTTTCCCATTTCTAGACATAGAGATCACCTTTAGGATACCACAGGAAGTTGATATCACAAGTCCCACATAGTCCTGTTGCAGCATTCAGGGTGCACCTTCAGAGAGAGCTGCACCCACATCAGCACCTGAAGCTCTACTGCAGCAGCAGTGACACCCTCCACAGTTCACTCACTTGCTGTTGTTCCAAGTGTTCCAAGGCTGGGGCTCATGGCCCAACTGCCAGCCGCTGTGTCCAGTGTGACTCGAAGCTCTCCTGTGAGGCAACCACTAGGTTATCCCATCATCAGACCTTTAATGAGCATGGGAGTGCTGGGCCCACAAAATCTTCGCACCACTTATCTGAAGCTTACAGGAACTGGGTAGGCACAGCAGCAATCCAGTGGTCCTTGCTTTCATGATAGAAACAGTTTGGGGAACTGGTCTGGAATCAGAGAGACAAACTTTGTAAGGGTTTCCATGTGGTGCTAAAACAATGCAGACTTACAAATGGATTAGTTCAATCAAGAAGTACAAGCTGAAGAAACTGGCTGTGATGGACAAGTTATATAAGTATTAAAAAAGAGGAAAGGACTTGATAGCAAAGTATGAAGTAAGAACCTACAACTTGAACGTTATCAGGTGCACCATCGATTTGGAATGGCCATGGAACATGGTTTCTGAATATGTATATGTTTATGGAGATGCTACAGAGCTGGCAATTGGACAAATGTCTGGGTTGTTTCTTTAAACCAGTTGTGGTAATGTTAGTTTTCATGAATTAATTATAAAAAAATGATATTCTTCCAAGAAAGTGAGGTTTTTCTAAAACTTAATTTTAAATCCTTTACTTTAACAGGTAAGCTACAATCTAACTATAAGACAGGAACAGTCTGGCTAGCATTCTACCTGTGGATAAATATATGCCTGCTCTGTAAGTGTTTGAGAGGAAGCCCCAGCAGTCGAATACCAAGTAAAGGACTCAGCAAAGCTCAGCAGGACTTAGTCGAATAGATTGCACTGTGGTCTCAGTTGTCCTTTTATTGATTAAACGGAAAACTTCTATTTTTTATTTGTATTAGCAACATTGCAAAGTAAACATAAAAAATTCGTTTTCTGTATTCATGTTATCTCCAAAGCATTGGTTTAAGAAAAAAAAAACTTTAAAGCATTTCCAAATATAATATAAAAGTTTTGAAAATGAGTGCAAATATATCTTAGCGGTAATTAAATGTCTGAAATGCCATTTCTCTAGCTCCATCATCTCTTGCCTAAATACACTAATAGCAATTGGATTTGATGTTTCTATTCATCCTCTAATACCTCCAACTCAGGCTAAATCCTATTGTACAGGGTCTCCTCTTCCAATCTTGAAAAAGATACCCTGTACCTTTAATAAGGGACCTGGTGAGAGCTTTCTTTCCAAATTTGTTCCCTGGGTTCCAAGTGACGAAATGAGCTGTAATTTGAGAGCTCTCCAATCCTCGCAATATCTTTAGCCAAAAGGAAAGCTCTCTGCATTCCCACCCAGTCCAGGGGTTGAAATAGTATCAGAACGCAAAACAGCTTCTCTTAGCTACTAGCTCCATCTCCCTAGAACCAGAGGGAACTCTCCGAAGGTAGCCTAGAGCAGCAAGTCCCCACTCGCTGGGGAGGGCCGTCCTGCTGGAAAAAGCCAAGGCTGAGATCCAGCCCAGCAGAAAGAGCAGAAAGAGAAGCTGGTGCAGAGCGCTGCTGCACAGAGCCACATGAAGCCTGCTGGGGAACCGGGATCAGAGAACAGCAAGCCGGCTGAGCCTGAGGAGGGCGCGGTCACCAGGAGCCACTGACTCCCAGGGGGGTTTCTTTTCTTTGTTCCTGAACTAAAACTCTTCCCTCAGATATTCAGAATGGTGTTCCCGAAGTTGATCTGGATGGGTTTCTTCTGCCACCTGTGTCAAGGTTACTTTGATGGTCCCCTGTACCCAGAAATGTCTAATGGGACTCTGCATCATTACTTCGTGCCCGATGGAGACTATGAGGAGAACGATGACCCAGAGAAGTGTCAGCTGCTCTTCAGGGTGAGTGATCGCCGGCGCTGCTCCCAGGGGGAAGGGGGCCAAGACAGTAGCTTGCTGAGCCTCACCCTTCGAGAAGAGTTCACGGTGCTGGGCCGCCAGGTGGAAGATGCTGGGCGCGTCCTGGAGGGCATCAGCAAAAGCATCTCTTATGACCTGGATGGGGAAGAGAGCTATGGCAAGTACCTGAGGCGGGAGTCCCATCAGATTGGGGATGCCTATTCCAACTCTGACAAGTCCCTCACTGAGCTGGAAAGCAAGTTCAAGCAGGGCCAGGAGCAGGACAGCAGGCAGGAAAGCAGACTCAATGAGGACTTCCTGGGGATGCTGGTCCACACCAGGTCCTTGCTGAAGGAGACACTGGACATCTCTGTGGGACTCAGAGACAAATACGAGCTGCTGGCACTCACCATCAGGAGCCATGGGACTCGGCTAGGTCGACTGAAAAGTGACTATCTGGAGGGTGGGGGACAGAGGACGGGCTAAATATCCACTGTAACTGTTTTATTTTTACCCAGGATTGCACGTTCAGGATGCATCTGAAGTAGTCTCTTCGAAAGAAAGAAAACTTTAAGAGGTTGAGTTATTCTCATTCTAGTTTAGTTTTGTCAGTTATTTATGCCATTATTGAAGATTTTTCACCAGTTTTTTTTTTTTTTTTTTAAGTTTTCAAGTAATCCCTGGGGTATTTCCTAAGGGGCTCCATAGCTCTACAGAATCATTTCTTTCAGACTCATCTAAAGGATGTATCTTGTGTGGAAGGACTGATTACCCTTCCTCACCCTGAAGACTGTGTGTGGACATACAGGGGGGTGGGAGGGATGGCTTGGTGGATGGCTCCACTGCTTTTTCAGCTTTTTCTTATGTCTTTAAAGGCAGAGGCTCCTGGTTTTCAGACAAGGTCCCAGGTGTGTTGCACATTTGCCAGCCAAAGAAATTGCTTGAGTCTCCTCTCTCGTATTTATTTGCCATGTTCTGAGTTGTTTTGTTTTGTAAAACCGATGTTCTCTCAACGTAAATTGAGCATACATCATTTAAAGCACCAAAGCTTTAGGCCTATTGCTCGCTCTTGGTGGGGATTTGCTGCACCTTTCACTGTACCATCAAGGGAAAAGATTGCTTGGACACACCCCTAAGTGTCTATGATTTAGGCTGCCAGTGTGTTTTTTCTTCTTGGGGTGGGGGAGTATTGCTTCTTTTTGCATATTATAAACTTGTATTTCAAGGGAGAGGATCTAATCCTAGAAACCCCTTAACCTAAGTTTTATTATTCAGCCAATAAATAAGTTCTCATATAATGGTGGCTTATTTTCTAATTCCCATCTTTAACCTTAATATTTCAAAGAGGGACCAGTGCAAAGGAGAGAGGAGACAGTCGTGAAGCCAGTTTACCAGATTACTTGAAAAGGATGAGAAAAGGATGATAGCGTATTTGGGATAGTCTCACCCTCGTGGCTCATCATCTCAGTAACGGATAAGAATCTAACCTGTATCAGAATTGTACATTTGACTTCTACTCTTCTGCTAGAAAAATCTTAAATTTCTCCAATTTATCATAGACTTTATTGAAAGGGAGCTGAGAAAGAACCACACCTTCTGTGCTCTTATCCTAGAGAGGCAGCAGTATATACATTCTGTGTAAATGATGTTTAACAATTTGAAAGCTAGTTCTGTGCTATTAAATTAAATGGTTTAAAATGTGAACATGTATTTCATTTCAATTCTCCCCTGGCCCAATACTCATCACCGCCTTAAATATGCTTTCTTTTCACATGTATCTACACACAAAGTACATAAGAGTTCATACATTCTCTTCATCAGAGAATCCTTATTCAGCCCTCTATGCAAGCAAAAGATCAGCATTTATCTGCTGTAGATTTGTCAAGCTAAAAGTAAATGATTTCTTTAAAAGGCTTTTTCTTGGCAAAGAGTGAGGAAAAATAATCAGAACAAATATAATATTTGGTACTTAATGTATGTAAAGTTATATGGCTTCCTGATCCAAAATAACATATCACTCCAAAGCACTCAGCTACAGCACACAGACAAATAAAATGGCATATTCTTTATTTTACCAGTTGTAATTGGAAATTGGAATGTGATGAGACTGGGAACTAGTTTCCTGGTGCATGCCAGTTTCAATCAGTTGGGAGTGGCTGCACCGATTATGTTAAGACAAAATCAACAGAAGCTTGCTGCCCAGCATTCCGTCGGGTGCAGAAAAGTCATAGTGACACATCCCTACAGATCTGAAAACTGAAGTAGATTATGAGCAAACTTCTCTTTAGCACTAACATTCTTTATTCCAACAAAACCTAAATATTCCATTCATAGGCAGATAAGCCACCTGTGATCCACAGAGTCTTGTGGAGATGGTCCATGAGAGCAAATCGGAATTCCAAGGTAGGAAGAGATGGTGGGAACAGTCCTCAACAGATAGCTCAGGAGGTAACATTACTTGGCACTATCTAACATTATAGCAGGGACCCAGACCCACCAAGACCTTTCCTCCTTACTCTGTTATTAGAAATTAGACCGGATTCTATCCCTGGTCCATGAACTGGCTCCTCAAAGCCCATTCCTAGCAAAATAACACCTTCTCAACCTTGATTCTTGGGTGAGGGACTTGCCCCTACCTCAACTAGGTATGCCAGACTGAATTGACTTCCTTGAGATTTCTTGCCTTTCCTGGGGAATGAATGGGCTGTGAGGGGTGTTGGGGTGTGGGCCTGTGGGGGTGTGGGGGGTGGGTGGTGCTGGAGAGGATTTGGAGAAGGAAAGGGAGCAGTAGGGGATGTGGGAAAATCTTTTAAAAATTAAAATGATATAAAAAAGAAGTAAGATTGTAGGTCTTAGGCATTGAAATGTTTTGAGGATCTAAAGTGAATCATATACTCTTTCCTGGGAAATTCACTTACAGACACATCCATAGCATTTAAGATTACTCTTTCTTTGTTGTCAGTATTTGCTGACTGCTTATGCTGTGCCAAGTACTGAGGTAGGCTGTGGGTAATTCTTAAAAATCACACAACCTTGGGACTTCATCTCTTAGTCAAACATCTTTTGGAGTGGTTTTTTTTTGTTTTGTTTTTTGTTTGTTTTTTTGGGGTTTTTTTGTTTTTTTTTTTCTTTAAAGAAAGCAATCACATTGTTATTTTAGCTAGTATTAGACACAGTTAAAAAAAAAAAAAGCTAACATTTTTTAAAGTCAATATTATTAGTAAGGGCCAACACTAAGAAGTAAGTTATTTCTTCTCATTGTAACAACAATCTATGTGAGGAATTTTATACAATGGAACAGTTAAGTTAGTTGTGGTACATTGCTATCACAAAATACTTGAGAACATCCACTTAAAAGTGAAAGGACCATGTTTTTAGAAGCATCTGTCCATGGTTGATGTAGGATGTCTTTCTGTATGTTGTGAATATGTTTTATTACCATTTGTTAATAAAGAAACTGTTCGGCATATGGCAAAGCAGCTTAGAGGCAGGCAGAAAATCCAAGCAGAGATAAAGACAAAAGAGGGCAGTGTCAGAAAGATGCTACAAGCTGCCACCCAGAAAGCAAGATGTAATGGGACACAGATAAAATACGAAGCTGCATGACAATACAATAGATTAATAATAATTGGTTGAATTAAGTTGTAAAATCTAGTTGGTAATGAGCCTGAGCCGTGTGTAAATGGTTTGTAATTAATATAAGCCTCTGAATAATTATTTTATAAGCAGCTGCAGAACCAAGGGTGGGAGAGCTTTGTCTGGATCAAGAGACCCCTGGTGGGACAGAAGAACTTCAGGCTACAAATGATCCTTCTGTTACTGAGAACTTGGAGGGACAAAGTTCAACGGCAGAGTGGGGATGATAAAGCAAGGTTTCTCTTCTCATGATGATGATGACAAACTTCCCAAAAAACAGAGCAAGAAAAGGGAGTGGAGCTGTGTATAAGGTCAAGGCTCCAGTGATCCCATAAGAAGCTTATCTAGGCCTCATCCAAGTTTTCATCACATTCCATATTTTCTTCCCGTTCTGAGTTTTCAAGTTATATAAGCCTATGGAAAGTTTAATCTAGTAGCCAGGTCAGGTTCCTTAGCATCCAGTCGCTTTTCTCAGCCTCCCTGATGATTCTTACGTCGCAAATCAAGCCTTTAAAAAGTGACATTTTGATGGCTATTTCAGATCTAAACCATAACAGGAAACAACACATCTTATGAAAAGATGTAATACATTTCAAACAATACCTAGGGTTTTTACTATTGTTTCAGCTATTCTTGAAAATTTTATAATCAAGGGTCAGAAATCCTAGGCACTTACCCAAGTTAAAACATGTGCTCTTATATAAACAGGCATGCTGCTGCCTTTATTGATGATTATGTAAGTGGATATGTGGTCAGGTAAATGATCTCATAGCCATCTACTCCAAATGTTTTCCTTAACAGTTCATACAGTTGATGCTATCTGGATGTCAGGAGATGCCTGGATCCTCCATGTATTGACTCATTCATTGATAATTTCTCTGTAAGATGTATTATATAATACCACCAAGTCTCACTCTCTCCTTCTGATAACTTAAACAGTTCTATATTCTGTTTTGAAGCATCTTAAAGGTATTTATCCATATATTTAGTGTCATAATGAAAGCCAAAGGTGTTTATCTTCTTTAATGACCCAACTCAGCTGACTGAGGTAATGATGACCATCAGAAGCTATAGGGTACTTTGTATGGTGGCACCTAGATACTGTCTCACAGCTCAATGCTGCACACTGCCTTTTAAACTCTTATTTACAACTCACTAAAAAAGCAGTCACAACACTTAATGATAGAAGCTTTAAAACTCAGATTATAAACTATTTTAATGAGTCATGAAGACATCCATAAAATCCATTAGCAATAGCAAATCCATCACCCTAAATGATTTTTTAGGTCAAACTTCATTGGGACATATTTAGAGACTAAGTATTAAAATCTTCTTGATACGAAATGTTACTTGGATAGAAAATATAAATGGTAAACAGGCTCTTAAATTTTAATATAACATAGAAAACAGTTTGAAGTGTCTTAAATCCTAGTTCTAAATAGCATATAGGAATTTGTGAAAATAATTCACCAAAACAGAGAACTGGATTTTGTAAATTATTTTAGTAATTTTAGCATTAGCTAAATTAGTATTTAGCATCATTAAATATTCTTGTTTTACAACAGTGTGAGATAATTAAGATAAGAATGGCATAGTTACATGAGAAAAAATGACTGTTAATGATCTGTCGTGTAAGAATGTGGGGATTGAATATTGCTCCAGAGTGTAAGTCACAATTATGTATGAACCTAAAGCATAGTGAATAAAGGATCTTCCATAATTATACTTTCAAGAGAGGCCTGACATTTGTTATTACTGTTAATGTAGTTTCTATTTTTTCAGATTCATATATTCTCAAGTTAATGATATAAAAACATAAAAAACAAAAATAAGACAAAACCATCATGTTCATATCTCCAAACTTTCTCCACTCACAGAATTTGCATCTCACTGTGTATCTTTCCAGTGCCTTTTGTACACAGATATAAAGCATCAACCCTGGTGACAAGTGGTCATGGTGCTAGAAGATGGTACTCTGCACACTACTGAAAGAGTAAGGTGTTCATCAATATCTCTCAGGTACAAACCTTATGACTTATAACATTGACTCATCTGCAAGATATACTCAACAATAGTGGCAAAAACATTGTGAGAGGAACCAACCACTTTTTATTGGATCAAAGTTCCCCTCCATGAGATGGAAGCCATTTCTGACTTTGCTAAAATGGCCAAGAATCTGAGACTAGATAAGCTGTGGCCTATGAGAAAATCTAGTTCAATTTTCTACTGAAGGACTATAGCAGTAAAACAGCATCATGCTGTACCCATAGAGTAGTGAGTATAGCATTAGAAAAGCTTCTTCTTGCATTAGATGGGAGTTAACACAGAGACCCATAACTGAACTGTATGCAGTGTGAGATACTTTGGAACACTCACAAGACCCAACTATCCAAGGATCCCACCCATCACTTGAAGGGGGAAGTGAGCATGAGATTCAACCCCTAACCAGGAAGCTATCTATAACTGATATACCTAAAGGCATGTAAATTTTTAATTAGGAAAAAAATTCACTGTTTTATAACCAATGTATACATTAGATGTGTCTAACCTCATAAATGTTTGAAAAAGTCTTAGATCTGGGCCACTGAGATAGATCACCAGGTAAAATTGTTTTCTACAAAAGACTGATGGTACATCTTCCAAAACTGACACAATCTGGTCCCAGACTGCCACTCATGCCTCTTCATATGCATAAACCAATAGATATCTTTTTCTATTTAAAAATCTTAGATCTATCCATATTGGATTCCATTCATGATTTTAGATTTTTTAAATCTCATATTTTATTAGACATACAACTTTGAAAGATTGCTTCAATGTTCTGAAAGTCAGCCAACTTATTTGCAAAATGAAGTCTGAAGAGTCCAGAACATGGCTCAAAGTGCTTCTCCTAAGTGTTGAAAATAATCTATCTTCTCAGGATTATGCTTCAGATGAACACTGTATTTTATTAATTTCTCAGATAAGAAAACAGTGACAAGGGGATGAAGTGATTTGTCCCAGAACCCGGAACCATCTAGGAATGTAGTCAAATTTTTAGAAACAGATAATATGACTGTTGCAATTTCATAATCACCTTTAAATAATTTTTTTTCTCTTTTTACAGGCAGGAGAGCAAACAGAGGATCTGCTAGCTTATACAATATTCTTAATTGAAAACAAAAATCAAAACTGGTCTGGGATAAACTGATCAGTGAGTAAAGAGCTTAGTGCATAAACCTGAGGACCTAAGTTCAGGTGCCAAGCACCCATTTAAAAAGTCAAGAGTAAAGGCAACCTACTTGTAACCATAGAACTGGAGCAGTAGGAGAGGAGATATGTGATCCCTCCGGGCCATTGACTAGTCAGTCAGCAGAAACAGGGATCTCCAGGTTTACTAAGAGAACTTGTCTCAAAAACCTAAGAGGGAGGCCTATTGAAGACACCAGCCTCAACCTCTGACTTTCATAGGCATAAACATTTATGCATGTAGGCATGTGCAAATGAATATGGCATATACATACATAAAATAAATAAATATGTACATGGGTAAAATTCAAGCCAAATTTTTATCTAATGACTTATTAAAGTTTTCTTTGGTAGTTTTTGTTTTGTTTCTTGGTTGATTGTTTGGGGGTTGTCAGTTTGATTTTATTGTGAGTAAATTTCTTGCCTCTGGAAGAGTTAATGTGTGATTCTCTGTTTAGAATCAGTTTATATTGCATTACATATTACATTCTTCAAGAACTTACATATATATTCTCACATTTTGACCACAGCAAATTTTTATGCATGTATCACTGCAAAGACACTTCATGGGCTTCTCCCTGTGGTAGCTTGGATCCCAACACAACTTTAAAAGGCTGCATTGTTTTAATCAGCACAAGCATAGAACACTATTTTAACATCAGTTCACATTTGCTTTAATGGTTATATATCTTGCCATTGGCCTTTATAAAGTATTTCTTTGAAAACTGAAGGATATCTTGTATGTCAACAGTCTAGTGTTGATGGAAAGGCAGCCAACTGCTTTGTTTAGAGTGGAGCCTGCTTACTCCAGGGATGCCAATATGGGTCACATTTCCAAGTTGTGAAGTTCTCATCCCCCAAGCCATTAATGAAATGTGTGTCCTGGGTATCTTTTCTTGCTTTGAATTTTTCTCATCTCTCATCTCAAGACTAAGCAACTTTATAAGTGTAAGTTTTGCTTTCCCAGAGTCAACCTTTGGCATCTCCATAGGATTCTATGACCTTTTCAACCAGGAAGAGAATGAGCTTCAAGTTGTCTTCCCTCCATATTGGTGTTTTCCTAACTTACAAGTGTCACTTCGATCTGCCCCCAAGGTTTTTCCTTCCCTTGCCCTTCCCAGGTTCCTACCCTTGTTTCCCCTACCCCTGCCTTACAGATTCATTCACTCTTAGAATTATGGGAAGTAGTGGCAGAGCCTGGTTCACACTGCATCTCTACAGTGTGTTAGCTTGGAAATATAAACAAATTAAGAAAGCTTTCGGGGCCTCTTATCCCTCCACCAATGAGTGCACATTTTCTAGGGTCATTTGAAGATGTGATAAGTCCATCTGTGAAAGGAGTTTGCAATTATACCAAAAAAAAAAAAAAAAGACAGTAATCTCATGAGATTTTGTACTGAATGGGTCCCCCACATCCGCCCCAAAACAAAAGCAAAACAAAACAAAACAACAATAACAAAAAAAAAACCCCTTAGTTTAAGAACAGGTACTTCGTATGCTCTTCAAATTAAATGAAAACGTTTTTAAAGAGTCTATGTCAGTGGTTTTCAACCTGTAGGTCACAACCCCAAAAGACCATTGGAAAAAGCAGATATTTACATTCTGATTCACCACAGTAGCAAAATTGCAGTTATGAAGTAGCAACAAAAGTAACTTTATGACTGGAAGTCAGCACAGAATGAGGAGCTGTACTCAAAGGGCACAGAATTTAGGAAGGTTGAGAACCACTGATCTGTGTGTTTTCTATGAACCTGTCTTCATCTCCTCATTTTAAGAACAATTCTCAGAAGCCAGCGATGTTTTATGCCCAAACACATAAGAGAATTTCTCATACGTGTGTTTACACCACAAACATTTCTGCCCTATTTGGCTCAAAAGAATGAATGTAGAATAGAAAATAGTAATTGGAAGATGTGTTTTATTTCCAGATGTTTTGTTCCATGCCTTGAGCATGGTGACACACACAGAAGAAATTTAGAATCCTAGGAAATGGAGAGTTAAGAGAAGAAAATCCACAAGCCTTGTAATATTGACAACAAACAGGCAAGAATAAGAATCATAATTTTCTAGGATCCTTGGAAAACTCCAGCTCTTAGGCTCTCAAACCCAAAGTCCAGCTCTCAGCTGAGGTGACAGTCTCTGCATATTCTCACTGTGGAAAGAATTTTGCTGACAACATGAATCCTTTATGCGACTTTAGGTTATAATGGTGGGATTTGCTGTACCTCACAACCTGGCAGCCTCTCCGCTCTGACTGCAGTGGTCTTCACTGAGAGGACTTGAACCGGCCCATCCCTGGTTTTGCTCTGAGGGCAGTGGTTTCCAGTAAGGGCTTCGAGGCATTAGCATGAAGCTTTACAGACTTCTTGCATTAGGAGGCAGTCTAGCAGTTCTGTAAATTGACTGTTTCTATTCATGTTCTTTTAGCTAGGCTGCAAATAAAGAGGCCATGGTTTGCCTAGATCAGGACTGGGAACAGACATGGTCTCTCTAACATAAGCCCAAAACATGTTTGAACCTATATTACTCTGAACACAGAGCACACGTTGGGTCAAATGAAAGCTAATATGTGTGTATATTTAACTACAAATACAAGAAATTAAGAAGCATATTGTTTTTAAATTAAAAGCACTTTGGTCACTTGAAACACTTTCAAAATAGCACACTTTTTAACTGTTGTCTAAAACAAAACCTCATTCAGGGTTAGAAATTGGCAAAGGCCATAATATGATAAATGCTTATTCCACAATCACATTTTCCACAAACCCCCTAATTTCCAAGAGTTTACCACAGAAAAAGAAGCACAGTACAAGATCAGAACAGACAGTCCACAGTAGTGACACAGCATTAGTTAGCAAACTGCCAGCATCTAGAGGGTTTTCCCATTTCCTCTGTAAAAATCTTCACATTACAAAAACATGCAATGCCATTTTCATGTAAAAACTGTTGAGAAAAGATTATTTATAAAAGGAGCTATTAACTAATTTCCATATTCACTCAGCAAACAATTACTGACCACCCAATAGTATATGGTCTTTGTGCTATACTCGGATGATAATTGCAATTATTATGGATAAATAGTTTATACTAGTTGCTATTTTCCAGAACAGCCATCTAAGCATGCGGCCCATGTGAAACACCAACAATCCATATGACAGCTCATTCCAAGAGTTGCGTATACACTTCTCTGCTACCCGTATAGAAGCCTGGCCAACCCTTTTGTACTCTGTGATCTACAGCAATGCTGGTGTGGTGGCCTCTGCTGATCTGGCTCACCATATACTCTAACAGAAATATCTTCCCAAAACAACCAGTACATCTTCAAATTGGAACTCAGGAATTTGTGGCTTTTGTGGTCCCAGAACATAAATAAAACAGATATTAGATTAAATTGAGACTATAGTAAATTAGTAAAGTTTTCAGTATTGAGTTAGTCAACCTGGGAGTGTAATGAAATATGAGCATTGTGATAACCTGTGGCGGGCAAAAATAGTGGTAGAGCCATACTTCTGGAGGAGAGAGAGGGTGGGGGAGGGAAGAGGGCAAGAGGAAGTGGGAAGAAGAAAGAAAATAAATTGGAGTAATTGCATGTCTTATTAGTAAGTGAGAAATAGTAATAAATGGAGAAGCTGAGGCTTAGGAATGGAGAAACCCATTCTTCAGATCCAGGTGGTCAGCATGCCCTGTCCTTGGTGTCCTGACCCTCTCTGGATATCACATCCTGCCACAAGGCTACAACACAGGAGTTCAAGTTCAAATACAATTTTCTCTGGGCAGGTAGACTAGACTCACTCCCTCATTAGGAAGTTCAACTCCAAAGGGGGAGATTTTGCCCTTTTACTATAAAGGTACTTTTAGTGACAAACATAGATGAAGAACTATATAGACTTATGAGATATGGTGAGATATTTTTATGCACATGTATATTATTAAGCATTTAAATCACATTAACTACATCTATGTCCTTGCATATTTCCTATATGCCAAGTAAAAACATTCAGAATACTTTCTTCTAGCTTTTGAAGCCTGCACCACCTGAATGTGCACACACACAGAGCTTCTCACTCCTGTGTAGTAACTCTTACTTAGTAACAACCGGCCAAACTTTGTCCAGCACTCTCCCTCTGCACTCTGACTTCTGCAATCAGCCTTCTATGTGTGAGTCACGGGGAATTAGCTGCTCCGTTCTCAGCTTGTTTTACTGTATGCAGTGATATTCTGTTTCTTCCATGTTGAGGGAAAGAACAAGACAGAGGTCTAATGCTTTTGTGGCTCAATCCAATTCCATGATGTATATGGCCCACTTTTTCTTTATCTGTTTGCCTATGATAAACATTTAGGTCCCACCCCTCCATTTTTTATCTATTGTGAATAGTGCTGCAGTAAGCATTAAAACTGGAATGACTTTTCAACATTTGGAATTCATTTTCTTTGGGTTTATGCCAGTAGTGAAACTGCCAGATTGCAGGGGACTTTTATCTTATGTTTTTAAAGTACCACATTCTGTTTTCCATGCGGCGTTTACATTACCATGATCAGAATGATAGCATCCCCCTTTTCCACATCTTGTTAGCCTTTTTGGTACTACCCTTTCCTCCCGGGATTAAGTGAAGCTAAGAGCAGCTCTAATTAGCGTGTCCCAGATCACACATACGTAAACTCGGGTCTGTGTTTTTGCTTTATCACTTTAGTGTCTTTAAAAAAAAAAAAAAATGTCGATTTAGACCTACAGCTACTAATCAGGGTCTTTGTTTCTCTCCATTTTGGTTTTAGGTTGTTGTTCCTTGTGTAATTGGATAATAGTCCATTTTCAGATACACCGTTTGTAAATATTTTCTTCTATGAAGTCACTTTCGTCTTCATTCTGTTCTTTCTTTGTTCTTCACTTTGATAAAACCTCATTTATTTTTATTTTTGTTGCTTAAGCTTTGGAAATCTCACCAAAAAGAAATCAAAAGCAAACAAAAATAAATTCACTTATTCCAATGTCCAGCATCAATTACACTTTGTTTCCTGCTGTCACTTTCCTAGTTTGTTGTCATATTGGGAGCCTTTAACCCACACTAAGTGGTTTTGTTTGTTGTTGGTTTATTATCAGGAGAGATCAGGGTCTGGCTGCATCACTTGGACACAAGAATTAAGTGTTCATAGAAATACTTAGTAAAAAGTCTGCCCGGTCCCCAGGGTTCTATTTATGCCTTGGTGAAAAGTCACTTGGCTGTAGATGCATGAATTTCCATTTGTACTCTGTAACCTATTCTATTATTCAGTATGCTGAACCTGTTTCTGTTTGAATTTTTTCAGTAATCACTTATTGCAAGATTTCCTTGCCTGTTTCATGATTTTACACTAATTTTATTTAGGGTAGCTTTTTCTCATACTACAAAAAATATCATCAGTAATAAAGTTACCTTATGGCATCTATAAATCACTTTGAGCAATACAGTCATTTTAACAACGTTGGTTTTCCCAAGCTTTAAACATAGGATATCAGTGTGTGTGTGTGTGTGTGTGTGTGTGTGTGTGTGTGTGTGTGTGTGTGTGTGTGTGTGTGTGTTGCTTAATTCTTTGTTTGATTAATTAATAGGAATCTCTCTTCACATATCTTTCACCACTCAGGGATACTCCACCCTCATTTATTTTCTTATAGGAACTTGATCAAATACTTAGTAACTCCTTCCCTGGGCATAACATGCCTAGTTCCTTCAATCTTTTCTTATGTAACATAAACAATTACTCAACTTTCCAGGATTTGGCTTATCATCTAGGAGGAAGGCTTCACAGTGTGTAAAAAGCCTCCAAGATAGACTAACTCATGGGCTCAGCATCAGTGCTTACACTAATGTTTAGGATCTGTTTACAATCATATTTTGAGGTACCTTTGCATAAATAAGTAATGATAACACCAACTTTGTAGGGTCTGTGGTTAAATAAATGAAATAATATGCATGACATTCCTAGTGCCATGTTTAGAACACATTTGAATGTAGACATGGATGAACTCCTAGTTGGGCGACTTGTCTGAACTCAGTAATAAATGAAGTTTGTACAATGAATAGCAATCCCAGAAAAGACACTGTGTGCCAGATGGGTAAAAAAACAGTGAATGGGAAAGATCCAAATAAGAACCCAATGCTGTCACAACTAATGTACTTTGCTTTGTAAGTATTTTTCCAGCCACTGAAGGGTAGCTGGCCTTCAAACCCCGTGTTCTACTTGGAAAGGAAAGATTTCTAAGTGTATGGCCCTTAGACTTACTCTGAACACTGTCATAAATGTCTGACCACATGCAAATTTGAAAGCTCCAATACCACTTTATTTGAGGAAAGTAAAAAGGGTATTATGTATCATTTTTTCCTTCCACAAAAAAACAACTGAATAGACTTTCCTAATTCATTCCCAAAAGCTTCATGTTTGGGCTGAGCTCAGTCCTGGAAGCTCAGCATGGTGAGGAAGGTCTGAGAAACTCATTAAAAGCAAGTGAGGGCTCTGCAATGGAAATGCACAGAGACCATGGAAATTTCATTGGTTTTTTTCATCCCAGATGATCCATCTTTCAATAACAGGAAGATGAGCCCAGTGAACTGCTTCAAGGTTGACAGCTAAATTATTACAACTTTAAACACAGTGGAAAACAAGGCCCAGGGACCGTCTTCCTCGCCCTAAATCATAATTCTTCTTTTAACTCTGCATTGTAAAATATGAGTGAAGTTGCCAAGGCCTCAGTTTCCTACTCTGTAATATAGAAATAGCAATCCTCACCGTGTCTGATTTAGATGACTAAATGAGAGATCTAGCTTACTGTACTCCTGGAGCACATATTAAAACTGCTGCTTTGTGTGTGGCACAATGCACAGCAAACAGTGTCTGCCCCGTTAGTACACAGGAATAAGTGATGAACGTCTAAAATACACAGTCCTTCCCCTCTCTTCCTCACTTAGTCTCTACTTCTCTTCCACTCCCTCCTCCCAGGCACTCGGGGGAAGCAGGAGGAACTATTCTCTATCTACTTCCTAAGGGTCAAAATGTTTATTCAATAGGAAGTCCCTCAAAATGCAAAATAGGATGGAGCATAATATTAAAGAAAATGGTAAGAGACCAGGAATGGTGCTAAAAATAAATCGCCTAAAATGAAGATTTGATATCCCAAATTGTCAGTGGTTCAAAAACTCAGAAAAATATGGTCTCAAATATATAAAAGACAATGGTAGTTATATTGAGGATCTTGAATATAGGGCTAAAATTTCTTTCCAAAGATAATGAATATATTCTAACATGTAAGAAGAAAATAAAAACTGGGGAATGTTGATATTGATATTAAAAGATATGTTTGATATGTTGAAATATATGGATTGTCAGGCATCATTGTGAAAATTCACATATCTAATACAGTAAAGAAGATAAAATATGCCAACATCTGGATTAAAATTGAATGCTTCTATAATGGGCTAATTTCGTCTCTTGGCATCAACAAAAAAGAGTCTTCTCGTTGATTAGAGCTTTCTGTACACTTTAGGAAGACAATTAAAGGGATGTAGAGAGTCAGTTTAGTCTAACTGATAGTTTAACATGATGCAGACAAAACATCTGGTTGACTGGTACTTTCATTTTTCACTTGGTGGTTTTGAGATGGACAAAACATAACCATTGCTGTGTGCTGACTTGTCACTACTGCAAACCCAGCTGATGGCACGGGAAATTTAACTGGCTCTAAACTAAAAAATTTCAAAGACATAATGCTCCTCAAAAGACTATTGCTTAATTTTAAAAAGAGCTCTAAATTAGTATATACTATATATTAAGTATATACTTCAGTTATATCTCATTATAATTATTCAAGTTCAACTATCCTATCAAACCTGCCTATTGTTTCTGGAACTTTGTGTGCTCAGTACCTCATAGAATTGGGTCGTTATGTCATCAGACTGGCTCCAGCTTCTTAAAGAAATGGAAGATCTGCATAGTCGTAAACCCAGCTGTACTCATTGGCTCCATCTTCTTAAAGAAATGGAAGATCTGCATAGTCATAAACCCAGCTGTACTCAAGAGATGATATCTACCTCAAAGAGGAGTGTTATATGTTGTCTTTTAAATTACCTGGCAGATCCTGGGAATCCTTCCCTTTCTGAGGAGAAGATGGGAGGATGGAGTAGGGGGAGGCTGAGGGATGACTGAGAAGAGGGGAGGGAGGGGGAACTGTGGTGGGTATGTTAAAAAAAAAAAACCTTTCAAATAAAAGAATTACCTGGCCAAAGGTATACCATTTAAACATTTGTCATAATGGAACAATAGCAAGCAATGGAAGTCTTTCTGGGTCTTTCTCCATCAAATACTACCTATGTTTCCAAGCCTATCTTGTCTCACCTGCCCCCAGTGATATAATACATGACAATATTAGTAAAAGATATTTGACTATGCAGAATGGAATCTTTAGCTCTTAATCACAGCTCTATGAGAAAGAACTCCATAGTGCATTAACACTGCTTTCTGGGAGGAGTCGGTGTGAACCAAGTGTTTGCTTTCTTCATCCACTCTTGATCTTTATTACCATTGACAGTCTTTTAAAAGACATAGTAGATATCACAGTACACAGTACTGTGTCACATAAGGTCACTGTCATACAAATCTATATTGTAACTGACTGTAACCCAACACCACCTCTGCTATCCTCTTGTCATTAGTCCACTTTGTTCCCCAAGACCATTTTCTATTACTTTTATGTCATTTTTATACATTATTTGTATATGAAGCATAAGAGAAACATATGAGAGAAAAAATGCATGATGCTTATCTTCCTAAGACTAGATAAATTCTCTTAACATGACTGCCTCCAGTTGCGTCTACTTTGCGCAAATCACATAACCACATTATTCCTAATGGCTGAAATAAATCTACTGTGCATATGTAGCACATTTATTTATCTCTCCCTCTGATGCTGGACATCTAGGCTCTGTATGTAGCTATTGTGAACAGTGCTGCAGTAGACAGAGAGAAAGTTTCTCTGTGATAATGATGGGGAAATCTACAGAGACAACTGAACCAAGCTAGTGGGAACCCACTAACGTTAGACTAACAGCACTGGATCCTAAACTAGGACTAAACTAGGCCCCTGCATATGGGAGACAGTTGTGTACCTTGGTCTGTTTAAGGGACTCTGGCAGTGGGATCAGGATCTGTCCCTGGTGCATAAGATGACATTTTGGAGCTCATTACCTATGGAGGGACACCTTGCACAGTCTTGATGCCAGGGCATGGGCCTGGACCTGCCTCAACTGAATGTACCAGGCTTTGCTGATTCCCCATGGGAGGCCTTATCTTGTTGGAGGAGAGGATGGGGAGTTGGTTTGAGATGGGGTGAGGGTAAGAAGGGTGAGAGGGAGATCTGTGGTTGGTATGTAAAATGAATTTTTAAAATTCTTAAATTAAGAAAATAATCATTAACCAAATGCATAATTCCCTAAATTTCTAGAACATCCCCCCCTCAAAAAAAAAAAAAAACTTATGAAAGGGATATGTAGGATCTAATCTGTGAGTCGGCCAGAGCTCTGCACTAGGGGTCATTCTTATGTCTTAGAAGAAGTAGCTCTTAATAAATTAGATTTTTTTAAATATAACATTTTGTATTCCTAAGTACAAACTCCATTAAAGTTTGTAAAGGAAAAGGGCACTGAGAGAGAAACAGAATGCTGTGGGGAGTTCTTTCTCTGCTTCAGGAAAATGTTTTCTTACTCAGAAAGATGAATGTAGAAAGGATGAACACTGACAAAGCCATGAGAATCACTGGGCAAGCAGCTGAGACTCCTTTTAAGTCAAAGTGAGAGGATGAGAAGATGTAGGTCAGGAAAGGTCAGGAACAGCAAAGAGGGAACATGAGAACAGTGACTAGTAGAGACAGTACCAGTCTCAATGTGTGAGGCTGGTATATGGCTGTGTTGTGAGCATGTGTGTGTGTGTGTGTGTGTGTGTGTGTGTGTGTGTGTGTGTGTGTGTATTTGTGTATACACATATGCTGTGTTTACTAGTAGAGACAGTACCAGTCTCAATGTGTGAGGCTGGTATATGGCTGTGTTGTGAGCATGTGTGTGTGTGTGTGTGTGTGTGTGTGTGTGTGTGTGTGTGTGTGTGTGTGTATTTGTGTATACACATATGCTGTGTTTACTAGTAGAGACAGTACCAGTCTCAATGTGTGAGGCTGGTATATGGCTGTGTTGTGAGCATGTGTGTGTGTGTGTGTGTGTGTGTGTGTGTGTGTGTGTGTGTATTTGTGTATACACATATGTTGTGTTTGTATGTATGTGTGACTGTGTGTTTGTGTAAAATAATTTTTAAGAGAGAACAGGTTCTTTCTACTAAGTTGAGGAGCATTTAAGAATATTCTTCTTTGCTGTGCTGTGGGATGATCACAAGGGGTGGTACCTAATCCTATTTCTCATAGAGCATATGGTTCATCTAGGGAGAGAACTACCTGTAAAGTAAATTGTAAATGAGCTGAGAACCCACTAGAAACACTCTGATTTACAAAGTTCCCTTATGGTGTGCCTGAAGTAAGTTTCTAAAACAGCACATATAAAATCCGAGGCCCTGTAGTTTGAAGTATGCATGAACAGGCTAAAGTTTCCCAGTCCTCTGGCATTAAGAAAGCAGAAAATTAACACTGCATTCTGGATTTTAAAAACTGACAAGATATGTGCTGTGTCTGCTTACCCTCTCACAGTTCTTGTGCCCACATAGATAAAGAATGCCAGAGTTGATCCATCTTCACACTTTGTTACCAAATAAGAACATAGCTTTCTAACACTGATTCTTCTCGAATGACCAAAATAACACCTCTTCTTTTACAATCCCGTGGAGAGCAGCACAATGCTAAATAAAATATCAAAAGTAGCATCATAAAACCCTAGAATGGTATGTGAAGGGGACTGGCCACACACTTCTCACCACCTATAAATCACAAGATCCCCAAATATCAGCACCTCTGTCATTGAATGGATTCTGAAACCCTTGCATCCTTTAGAAAATACTCACATGAGAGAGTACAGACAGACATGCTCAAAAAAATGTAACAGAGAACAAAGACTGTCAAGACACTGTGCTGTAAACCACTGCCATTCAGTTTTGTGCAGCAGTCTGCTCTGAGATTCCTCTCAAAAGGTACTTCTTTTCAAATTTTTTTATTTATTTAAGAATTTATTTATTCATTTTACATATGAACCACAAATCCCCCTTTTATCCATCCTGCCCCTACCAAACTACCCCCAATTGACCCACCCCCATCTGCTCTTCCAAAAGGGCAAGGTCTTCTGTGGGGAGTCAGTAAAGTCTGGTACATTCAGTTGAGGCAGGACCATCCCCCACCCTCCGCTCCCCGCACACACACCTTGTTCAAGACTGAACAAGGTGTTGCACCATAGGGAATGGGCTCCAGAAAGCCAGCTCATGTACCAGGGATCCATCCTGATCTCACTGCTAGGAGCTGTTTAAACAGATCGTGCTACATAACTGTTTCCCATAAGCAGAGGGCCTAGTCCAGTCCCATGAAAACTCCACAGCTGTTGGTCTAAAATTTGTGAGTTCCCACTAGTTTAGTTCAATTGTCTTAGTAGAGTTCCTGCCATGATCTTGACCCACATTGCTCATATAATCTCTCTTCCCTCTCTTTGACTGGTCTCCCAGAGCTCAACTTGGTGCTTACTTGTGGTCTCTGCATCTTCTTCCATCAGTTACTGTATGAAGAAGGCTCTATAATGACAGTTAGGTATTCGTCAATCTGGAGTAGGCCAGCTTAGGCCCCCTCTCCATATTGCTAGTAAGGTAAGCTGGGGTCATCCTTGTGGATTCCTGGGAACTTCCTCAGCACCAGGTTTCTCCTGACTCCATGATGGCTCCTTCTATCAAGGTATCTCTTTCATTGCTCTACCACTCTGTCCCTGTTCTAGCTCAACCATCCCATTCCCTCATCTTCTTATCCCCTCTCCTCTTTCCTCTTTTGCTTCCCTTTGTCCCCAATTTATTCAGGAGATTTCCCTAAGACATAGACTCTACCGGCTCTGATTGGACCAAGAGTTGCTTCTTAAAAATGTTCTATACAAACCAGGCAGTGAATAGACTTAGTTGCTTTAGAAAATCACCCTGGTAATTATTAAGAGGCATCTCCCTTTGCAAATTACTTTGGTAGTCCCCCAAAAGATCAGATTCTGACCCTCAGCATAGCAGCCCCAGAAACTAGATGATAACATTTCTACAGAGCAGATCATCAGACTTTAGCTGTAGAGTCATGTTTAGTAACAGTCTTAGATTCATCAGAAAAGAATGAAGCTATTGAGTTATTTCTCTTGTAAGAGTGATGTAGAAAGCAGATAATCCCCAATTAGCAGACCCATGGCAGGCAAAGACTTGTATCTATGCTATTTAACTCTGGGGACTGGAATACTCATTAATATTCATGTCCACCTTTATGTGATAAGGACAATGCATTGCCTGGGGGAAATGTGTGTTGGCCTATCCACCAGTGCACTTCCTTTCCTGGCTGTGTCTGTCTTCTTGCGTTGATCAGCATCCCTTTTGAATTACAAGTTTTTTCTTTTAATAATTTAATATCATTCAATTTAGTTTTATTCCCCATCTTACTGACCTAGAGAACATTCCATCTTTAATGAAGTTTTATCTCTTTTTGATCTCTTAACTCTGGAAGTGATCATTTATAGTTAATTTGACATTTTAAAATGTTTCCATATAATTTTAAATACATATATTCATATATATATATATATATATATATAATTGATACCAGATTATAGATAGGTAGATAGCCTACAGAATGGGGAATGATCTTCACCAACCCTACATCTGACAGAGGACTGATCTCGAAAAAAATACAGAGAACTCAAGAAACTAGAGCCCCAAAACCTAAATAACACAATTAAAAAATGAGGTTCAGAGCTTAAAAAAAAAAAAAAGGAATTCTCAACAGAAGAATTACAAATGGCTGAAAGTCACTTAAAAAATGGTTCAAGATCTTTAACCATCAGAGAAATGCAAATCAAAACAACTTTGAGATACCACCCTAAACCTGTCAGAATGGCTAAGATCAAAAACACGGGTGACAGCGTATGATGGAGAGCATGCAGAACAAGGGGAACATTCCTCCATTGTTGGTTGGAGTGTAAACTTGTACAGCCACTCTGGAATGCAGTACATCAGTTCCTCAGAAAAGTGGGAATCAATCTTCCCAAGCATCCAGCAATACCACTATTGAGCATATACTCAAAGGATACACATTCATACCCCAAAAGTATTAACTGTGTTCACAGCAGCATTTGTAATAGCAAGAACCTGGAAACAATCTGGATTCCCCTCAACTGAAGAATGGATTAACAAACTATGGTACATCTACATAATGGGGTTCTACTCAGCAGTAAAAATAATGACATCCTAAAATTTGCAGGCAAACGGGTGGATTTGGAGAATATCCTCCTGAGCAAGGTATCACAAGCTCAGAAAGACAGGCATGTGATATACTCACGCATATGTGGACTTTAGACATAAAGCAAAAAATACTCAAGCTGCAAACCACAACCCCTGAACAACTTGGGATCAAGAGGAACTTAAGAGAGAAATCCGGGGATTTCCCTAGGAAGAGAAAATAGAGAACATCTCCTTAGCAAATCTGGATCATAACAGGTTATAACCAAGAAGAGGTGAGAACAAATCATGACAGAAGGAGATGGCTGAGTGAGAGGAGCAAAGTGGAAGAGAGAAAGAGATGGATAGAGGAAGCCAATGTGGGGTTGGAAAGAGACCAAGTGCTAGGGAAACCTCCAAGAACTCACAGGATGCCCCTGGCTAGGTCTCCAAACAATAGTGGAGGGGGGTGCCTAAACAAGACTTTCCTAGAATCAAATGAATAACATCCACAAGTGTCATCACAGAACCTACATCCAACAATGAATAGAGGTGGGATCAGAGATTCATGGCTGAGCACTGGGCCAAACTCCTGGTACAGCTGAGAATGGGGGAGGAGAGTCTGTATGAGCAAGGGTATAGGGTTTATGAGGAGGAGTCCCATAGAGATGGCTAGATGAAGCTCTGAGGAGCTCACTGAACCAAGAACAGCTACTTGGGAGTCCTCAGGAAAAGGAGCTAGACCCTCCAAGGGTAGGCAACTGTAGATTGGCATGGGCAGTATGTGGAGCCTCGAGGAGTAGGATCAGACTGTGTTCCTGTGAGTGAGCCCATTACCTGCAGAGGAACACCTAACCCAGTCTTTACTTTGGGATGAGGAAATCAGACTTACCTGGAGTGGATGTGCTACACTGAGCTGACCCACCTGGGAACTTGTTGCCCTTTGGTAGGAATGGATGGAAGGATGTGGAGGGAGGAGGCTGAAGGTTGACTGGAATGGATTGGGAGGAGGAAGGGGAGGGGGAGCAGGGGGATACATGGATAACAAAGACAGTTTTTATAAAAATAAATAATAAAATGAACATACAAAAAAAAAAGGAAGAAAGAAAAAGTGATTCAGTCTGTGTGAGATAGTGCAAAATCTTCATCCGGGTAGAATCCCAAACTTACATGTCAAAAACTATGTGATGTTCTGGGAAAAACACCGGGAATTAGTAATCTACACAGAAAAATATAAAACTGGACATCCAGATGTTCTAAAAATAAATCATATTTTAAAAAATCTTGTCTTAATGTGAGAAGGAACGATTCTAGTGGAGAAGACAGGTAACTTTCTCCTGACTGGGTGACGGGAATGGATTCTTTATAATTTTTTAACTTCACTGTGACTTAATGTAATTGTGAAACTTGTTTCAGGAGAAAATTTGACTGTGTAACATATACAAAATATATTTCAATAAAATATGTTGTATTTTTATTATATGATACATTTTTACTATAAAAATCTTTTAAAATGTCAAAAAGCTTCTCAAAGTAAAATTCACACATAGGTATAGGGGTATTGTGTTGCTTCATTGTAAATAATTGTCCCACCCACTGGTTTAATAAAAAGCGCTGATTGGCCAAAGGCAGGCAGGAAGTGTGAGCGGGGCTACCAGAGTAAGGAAAACTCTGAGAACAGGAAGCACAGAGCAGAATGCCAGAGAGAAGCTGGAAGAAGCAGAGGACAACCATGCTGCTGTGAGAAAAGGTACCGAGCCCCATGGCTGAGCAGGTTAAAAGACATGGGTTAGATTAAGGGTAAAGAACTAGCAAGTGATATGCCTGAGCCTTAGGCCAATCAGCCTAAAACTATAGTAAGCTTCTGCACGTTTCTGTGGGACTGTGGGACTGCGGGACTGTGGGTCTGCGGACCTAAACCTTGAGGCAAGGCCCAAAAGTCGGGGCCAGAAACCTCCTACTACACATAGGTTCTTGTTATCCTACAATATCTGCTCATAAAAGAACTGAATAAAAAAAGCAGGGTTATGTTTTATGTCTGCTAATTTTTTGAAACTGTATTTAATTATGACAATTCTTCCTCCCCTTTTCTCCCTCCAAACCCTTTCAGATATCTTTCTTTGTTCTCCTCCCAGTTCATTGCCTCTTTTTCATTAACTGTTCATGGTGTGCACACAGATAAACCTGGAGACACCAGGAGACTTAAACTCACAGGCATCCTTCAAAGGAAAGAGATGATCAACCTGTCTTCCTCTTGGAATGCTGGGAATGGCTGTAGTTTACAACCTGGTGATCCTTTGCTATCTGGTGAGCCAGGCTCTGCCCATATCTTGCAGAAGTTGTTTTATTTATCCCAGAACTTTATCTCCTATATCCTGCTTCCCAAAATAAAGCACTTTCTTTTATTTATTTATGTTCTATTTTGATTAGATAACTATCATAATCCAAACCACTGAATAATCAACCCCCTTACCATAATCTACAAAACTAAGACTTAACAAAAAGCAAAGGTTATTCAAAGGAGTTTCAGCACAGAGTGTGATTAGATTATTAGAGAATTGTGACAAATATTTCATAGCCTAGTTTGTTTATATTAGAATGATCCCTATAGGGTTACATGAATGTTGCTTTTTTGGATGAAGTGTGTTACTGGGATGAGTTTTTAAGGTTTCAAAAACTTGTAACAAGGGATGGAGAGATGAATCAGCAGTTAAGAGCACTGGCTGCTCTTTCAGAGGTCCTGAGTTCAATTCCTAGCAACTATGTGGTGCCTCAGAACCATCTGTAATGAGAACCAGTGCCCTCTTCTGGCTGCAGGAACATGTGAAACAGAGCACTGCCTACATAATAAATGAATCTTTAAAAAAAAAACAAAAACAAACAAACAAACAAACAAAAAACCATGCCCCCCTCTCTCTCCTTCCCTCCCTCCCTGCCTCTCTCCCCCTCCCTCCTTCCCTCCCTCCCTGCCTCTCTCCCCCTCCCTCCTTCCCTCCCTCCCTGCCTCTCTCCCCCTCCCTCCTTCCCTCCCTCCCTGCCTCTCTCCCCCTCCCTCCTTCCCTCCCTCCCTGCCTCTCTCCCCCTCCCTCCTTCCCTCCCTCCCTGCCTCTCTCCCCCTCCCTCCTTCCCTCCCTCCCTGCCTCTCTCTCCCCCTCCCTCCTTCCTCCCTCCATGCCTCTCTCTTTCTCTCTCTCTCCTTCCCTCCTCCCCTCCTCCCCTCCCTGCCTGTCTCTCTCCCTCCCTCCCTCCCTCCTTCCCTCCCTGCCTCTCTCTCTCCCTCCCTCCTTCCCTCCCTCCCTGCCTCTCTCCCTCCCTCCTTACCTCCCTCCGTCCCTGCCTCTCTCTCTCCCTCCTTACCTCCCTCCCTCCTTACCTCCCTCCCTCCTTACCTCCCTCCCTCCCTGCCCCCCTCTCTCCTTCTGCTTGAAGATCAGGATGTAGCTCTTAGCTACTTCTTACCTCTCAGCTACTTAACCATGCCTGTCTGCCACCATGTTCCCCTCCAGGATAATAATAGAGGAACCCTCGAGACAGGTGTAGCATAATTGCAATTATGTGTCTGTTTCATAATAGACAAACCAAGAAAAGGAAGAGAAAGAAGAAAGAGCATGTCTTGTTCCAAAATCCTGGGTCAAATCTGAAGTTAGAGGCAGAATAGGATGTTAGCTGTAAACACAGGATAGGACTTTGGAACATTACATTACCCTGGCTTGAAATTCATGTCAAAATTTATGGACATGTCTAATATTTCAAGATGATGAAATATTTGTGGTTAAATGCCATTATATTGTAGACAGGTGGTTATCATTTACCCTCAACCTTGAGTTCCTCCATAAAGAACAGTAAACTTCTTGCCTATTCATGCTGGACCTGGCCGTATGACTTGTTTCAAAACATGGAATGTCAGGTCTGATGTAATTGATGCTTTAAAAGTACTTGTTGGATTGGCTATCCTTCTTGCAGTATTGCTTGCCATGATGAGAGAAACATACTTCTTCCAAAAGTTTCCAGTATAAGGAATATGAAAGTTATGTGGAGTAAATTCAGACCCAATTCACAAACTTCAGTCATGCCCAATCTAGACCAACTGGATTCTAACCAACTGCTTCACATAGAAAAAGTGCCCAGGCAGATGCAAACTAGTCATTCTCTCCTATTTGTACGTATTGGACTATTTGTCTTTTATTCTTATAACTTTAAGAATGCTGCAATATACATATTTTTTATATTCCATTATGTTTGTGTAAAATTACTTCTGCAAACTTAAAAGGTAGAATTTCTGGACCAATGGCATTAAAACTTTTCTATTACTACTTTGGGAATACAGCTCCTAAACTGTTACCATGATTCTCTCAGACAAAGTAGTAAACAAGCAGGATGAGAACTTTGTTTATTCTATATGTGTCTGCGTTGTTTAAATGCTTATGATCATGTAATAATTGATAATAGAAGGAAACAAAGCAGATAAAAAGATAAGTATAAAAAAAGATGTTCACTATCTCACATTATGCAGCCATGTGTCCTTCTTTATTCCATTCACTTCCAGGTTCACCAAGAATAATAAATGGAAGTATATTTCTTATTTTTGTGTGTGACTGGTGCATGTTACTTCAGCTTAGGATTTTCAAATATTATAAGTGAAAAAAATTCAACATCATCTTAATAAGGTAGACACTTATAGTTCCTCTTCCTAACTAAAGAGAAAAGAAATAAAGGAAAATTTCCACCAAGTATATCTATTACTGGGTTCATAAAAGTAGCCAAATAATGTCAGTGTTCTCCAAAATAAACACATTCCAGGTTTCCATTAGCATTTCATGAGGTTCTCAGTCTCAGATGTCTGTGTTTATCAATTTGTCAGAGACATTGATAAGCCAGCCTAAGCCCTCTTAAGCAATTTATTAAGAGAACAAACAATCCTCCCACTGGGATATTTTCTTATCTCGATTTCCCTCTGAGGCATCACAACATTAAACTTTACATTTGCAAGTCAGTATATATCTGAATAAAACTTCTCTGCGTGTCTTCTCATTATACACATAGAATGACTGTTCAGATTTAGAAAAAAAATTAAAGAATATTTTGAGGAACTTAAATGTGGCTAGACAAATAATGAACTCATGGATCAGCCTTTTCAAATTCTTTGTATAAAGTGTGCCAGAATTTGTTCCCACTGTTGATGTCATGAGGTAAGGAGTGAGTTACTCTCCTTATGCCAAGAGTTCTGGGCACTTATTAGGAAAACAACTATGAGAAAAAGGAAGAAGGCTTATGAAGCCCTTTAAAACTAAGAGCAAGTAAAAATGAATTGTAAATCTATCTTAAAAAGGAAAGAATGTGAGTCTTAGGATCTAGATTCAAAAAAGGTATTTCACAAATACACTGCATGCCAAGGGCCATATTTATTAGATTTCACTGGAGACCATGCTTTCTTCTTGCCATATTCTAAATTCGACTTCTACATCTTATCATGAACTCCCAAATATAAGCCTTTTTTGTTGTTTCTTTGAACCTTTACCTGAAGATAAAGAAGAAGCCAATGACTCTGGAGACAATCCTATAGAATCCAGGCCAATGTGTCAGAGCAGACATGATGCATCATATCCTATAATTCACAGATAACAATTTTCTGCCTCATTTCTAGCTTGAGGTTCCTTGGCCATCAAACATTTGTTACACATCTTTCTGATGGTCAAAATTCTGCACACTGGCCCTGGAGATGTTGGAACTATTGCAATAAGCTGCTGGTGAGAAGGCATGCTTGCTACAACTTCAGACTATTTTACAGAGAATAGATAGTTTTGTGGTCAGCATGTGCTAAATATAGCTAAATGAATGCAGTAGTTTTCATATCTAAAATTAAGCCTGTATGTTACCAAGTCTTGGGGAGAGTAGAGGGTAGGAAAACTTGGGCAGAGACAACTCTTGGAAAGAAAAGTTAGGAAGAAAACTTTTCTTTTAATCCACTATCACCAGCTTCAGCCCCTGTGTGTTACTTGAATTCATGGGTAGATATTAGTGTTTCCTCTACTAGATTTTAAATGTTTTTATTTTTGTCCATTTAATCTCTCTCCCTTCACACCGTTGTCACCATGGTTGGTCTGTCCCTCACATATGCCAGGCTGGCCTCTGCTCAAATGTTTTTGTGTTGCTCTACTTTGAAACATTCTCACATCCTGTGGTTCTGCCAGGCTGCAGTGTTTCCCAACTTCCAAAGATGGAGTCTTTACCTCACTCATTTAGCTTCAGCATTTTTTTTATTCATTTAAATTAATTTTAAAAACCAGATTGTTTCATTCTAGCACCTTATTAGTTTTATATCTCCCTCTTATGCTTAGTTTTTCTATTGTTGATCATTCTAGGCAAGCACTCTTGCCTAGAATCTACTGCGTGTTATCTGTAACCCTCGACGACACAGAATCTCCCTAAGAATGTTCTTGAGGGTTTATCGTGTGCACATGTTCACTCCATATGTGTATGCACGAATATGCTAAGTGCAATTGTTCTGTTCGCTGTTGCATAAGGATGAAAGGACTCGCTCAGGTTGTGGAGACAAAACTGCACTTGAATCCCAGCCAAATTCACTACTAGCTTGGAGAATTTGAACTAGTTACCCGGTGCCTTTAAATTTTGGTTTCCTTGATTTAAATAGCATTTACCTCTGGGTCCTATGAAAATTAAAGAACACACTGATTAAAATAAATAGGTGCTCTATAAACAGAAAGTCCTGCTTCTCTGGAAGATATTTGGATTTGAAAATATCTTAAGGAGAAACCAATCATTTTCTTGTGGTTTGTTTGTTGTTGTTTGTTTGTTTCTTTGGTGAGCCTACAAAATAAGGACTTCTTTGATAGCATTTTATCTTACAGATGTCATTATCACTTGCTCATATGTCACCCATAACCACTGTTACCCCTGTTCCTTTTACCTCTTCCCTGGTCACCCTCCTGCCACCAAATAATCTTCCTTATTTCTTGTCAGATTTAAACCTAGATTCTCTAAACGTTAGCAAATGTCTACCTTCTCCTTAGATCACCCTCTTTGGTTCTCTCCTTCTTCCCTGTCTGTGATCCTTCCTTTCTTTACGGTCTTCTTCCTACTTCTCTATGTGCATGTATTATACAGACATAATCTAGACTTTACATATAAGGAAACAATGCAGTATTTGCTTAAGTCTCTGGCCCATTTCTCTTAATTTGCAATTTCCAGCCCTATCATTTTTCTGTAAATGACATGATTTTATTCTTTCTTAAGGATGAATAAGCTTTACAGAGTGTGTATGTGTGTATATGCACATAACTGGTTTTCTTTATCTATTTATTTGTTGATGCATTTAGACTATTTCCTACACCTTGGCTCTTGTAAAAACTATTGCAGTGTATAGCAGTACACAGGTGTCTCTGTAGTATACTCATTAGGATTCCTGATCGATTCCTTCAGGTACGATCCCCAAAGTGATATGACTGGATCATACAGCAGAAGTTCTACTTTTAGATGGATTGGAATTTTTGCTTGTTTGCTTTATTGTTGTTGTTTGCACATCCATATTTATGTCCATAGTGGCCATACTAGTTTGCATTCCCAACAACAGTATATAATTATTGTTCCCTATATACTCAGTAGCATTTATTTTCCAATGATAGCCATTGGAATCAGGATGGGATAGACTCTCAATGCGGTTTTAATTTTCATTTTTCTGATGCCTATAGCTATTGAATATTTTTCATATACCTATTGTATGCTTGTATTTCTTTTATTGAAACAGATAAGTTCACTTTCCCATTTATTAATTTGATATGCAGATTTTTATTATATATTTTTTGAGCTTTCTATATATTTAAGAGCTTACTAAAAAGTGAATATAATTAGCAGTTTGAATATAATTAGCATTCTGAATTTTAAGGTAATTTTATCAGTGGAGAAGCCAAGAAATAAAAGATCTTTGGCAGGGTGAGAGAGGTCAAAGTTTACCAAGAGAAAGTCCTCAAGCTGATGAAAGAAAGGATTTGTTCAGTAACCTTTCCTTGGTGAATTTACCACAATCAAGTACTGTCTATGTGAAGAACAGAAAACATCAGTCTCTTACAGTTGGTGACATTTACTGGGACTGCCTTATAATATCTAAGTTGAAGTATATAAGATAGAAGGCAGTTTATTCAATTATGAATAGAATTCTAATACACAAATGTCAAATACTCATTGTAAACTGGTGTGTTAATTCTTTTCTCTAAGGAAAAAATTATGGAAGTCAGAATTGGATTCAATAATGGTTTAATCAAAGAAAACTGGGCATGTGCTATAAAGAATAATGCTCCCATGTCCACTGCTGGCTTCTTGAAGCAGCACAGGAGAAATTCTATCATATTCCTATTAACTCCTTTTTCTAAATGCTTGTTCATATCACAACTAGGCCTTTCCTTAAATATATTAGTCTATGACAACATGGTTCTTACTAATTCAGCCAGGTAACAATGTAGTCTCTAGAACAGGAAGAAACTTTTTTGACTACTCAGTAATTATTACAGAATGTGTTTTCTAGAACCAATTTATCTAATCAAATTATCAATAGACCTTCTACAATAATATAATATTTTTACTAATTTTTGAAAAAAATAATACAGGGTGTATTCTTTGTATTCAACTGCTCAATTCCTCCTAAATCCGCTTTCTTCTTCCTAACACTCCTTATTTTATGTAATTTGGAACAGAAAAATAAATATAGAATACACTGTCTCACAGCAGGGGTCCTCTTAAAATTCTTGCACTCTGTTGCACAATGCTTCCTGAGTCTTGGGTGTAAGAGTTGTGTTACAAATGTATTCATGGAGTGGCTCCCCATAGTAAGTTGATGATTATGTTTTGACCAATTGTAGCTTTCAAACTATCAAAACATCTTATTTTGAAGGTAAATCTTACTGTATCTCGCTGTATTCCATGTTTACTACTGGTATCTGTGACAACACATTTGAATTTATTTTGAAAATAATGATTACTTAATTATTAAGGGTTTTCAGATATAATGACCATTTAAAATATTCCATTTTTCTTTCTTCTAAAAACACTAGGAAGCGTCAAATCTCTTTGAAGAAGAGCATGTTTCACGAAAGATGGATCTGTGATGGTCACTTGCAAGTCTGAGTCTGTGAGTTTTGTGTATTACTGCATTGCCCATGCTTGCTCTCTAGGCTCTGTCACAGTTTCATTACTTATCTTTCAGGTTCTTGAGGCTTCCTGGGATGGGAATGAGGTTTATGTGAACAATGCCCTCACTGTGGCTAGCCACTATTACATCACCATATCCCAAGCTATTCCAATATTAAAAATAGAAATGTCTACACTGTCCCCTGATGACATCTGGTTTTATGCTAGCTAGCAAGTGCCACACGTTCATCATTTATAAGATCAGATCATTGAGTCAGAAAATGCCTTAAGTTTTTCCAAGTCAGAAATAATACTTATGAACTTGCTGAAGAATTTTCCCCAACTTTTCTTCAAAATGTTGTTCCTATTTACAAATCTGTCTTTCTATTCAGCCACCTATCCAAATGAGTTTTCAATACATTTATTTTCTCATCATAGGTTTTCCTTCTTTGAAGCTCTTTTGGAGAGATGACCAGGTTTTGCTAGCAATCAAATCAGGTTTTGCTAGATCAAAGGTAAAGTCTTAGCCATGTTTATAAACCATTTTTCGCCTATGAATCAGCTAAAAAGGATGAAGAAACTGTTCACATAAGATGAAAAAGAGCAATGAAACATAGTTTAGGAGAGTAAAACATCTTCCTGAGAGATAGATACCTGACACTTTAAATTGCTGAGAAAATAACAATGCTCATACAATGTGTATAAACCACCCACCAATGTGATATGTTCATAAGATGCAGAAATTACATGTAGAAATTACTGCTCACCAAAGAATGTTTATGTAATTAGAAAAATAGATGAGATCACTACTCAATCTTTTGTACTTCCTTATTCTGTAAACGTTCATATTCAAAACTCAAAACATAACTCACCGCGGATAATATATGGAATAACTAAATCTCAAGTTTTGTTTCAGAGCCATTTTTCTGTTATTGTCTCAGAAAACAAAATTCAGCTGAGAACAAAGTCAGAACCTGAAAATAAACTTTCCTG
Source organism: Phyllotis vaccarum (assembly GCA_033318265.1). NCBI lineage: Eukaryota > Metazoa > Chordata > Mammalia > Rodentia > Cricetidae > Phyllotis > Phyllotis vaccarum. The sequence goes on along the minus strand of JARWLC010000001.1, from coordinate 139,088,364 downwards.
CCCTGGGCTCAGATAACAGACATGTAGCCAAATGGAATTTTACCAAGCCTTCTAAAATGAGTAACATGGTGTGAGTGCTGTTCCCCCAGGGACTTTGTGAAAATGAGATGTCTACCACTAGAATTCTCTAAGAAAAAAACACCCCGATTTAAAGGCAAGTGTAGAAAATTGCAGACATCTAAGAACAGTTTAAACTGAAAGACTTGAGTTTTCCCCAAAGATGACAATAAAAAAGTTAAAATTTATTGAATGCCTATGATTCATTCTTTCAGCAACATTTATTGGTTGTAAATAAAGTGCCAAGAATTGTGTTAGATGCTTTCAGATGAACTGTCTCTTTTAGTCAAGCATGATGTGAAGTACAGATTAATTTGTAGGTTGATGATGTGCCTAAAGTCACACGATTAACAGAGCCTTTTATATAAGAGGCATTTAAGAGTGTGCTGTGTGTTGGTACTTTTCTATATCCTAGGGTAGAGTATAAGAAGCTCAGGGTGGGAACAATAATTAAGGTCATTATACTGAATGGACAAAAACCTACAATTATAAACACTGATGTCCTGGAGTCAATTCTCATGTGTTTGAGAAAGCTGATTGTAAAGCTTCAAGAAAGCTGTCAAGCTTCCAAAATTTCCATTTAGTAGCAATGCATTAGGAGACTGACACAGTTCAGCCTAACTTCATTTTGATCTTTGACCACAATCAACATCAAACACTGCAGTGAAGTGGACATTCGATTTTATGTTTATCTGCTTTCCAAGAGACTCTAGTTAAGCATTTACTGGCATGGCATTGTTTATAAAATCTGACTATTGAGTAAATTCTATTCTTTAAACTTGAAAAGTATCTTCACTGTCACCAAGAAGGCAAAATTTAAGTTTATTCCCAGATTCTTTTTGTTCCAGGTCAAAGTTTGGCAGACTGGGGAAGACATAATCCTTTAGATCCCAGTCCCCAGACTGCAGCCTGAAACCCTAGGTTCTTCCTTCTCTCATATCCCAGTTTTCATTATTCTCTGGGAAGTTCATAAGAACCCATATGAATGTTCTAGTGTATTCCTCTAATTTCATCTATATATACCACAAAAATATACAGATGATCTTCACTGAGACACAACTAGTGGAATTGCAGAAAACTTCAATGGACAGAGGGACGTAATGGAGAAGCAGACACATGTCTTTAGAAACCTAATGCATCTTGCTCTCAATTATATAACATTGCTTATAATAGAGGGATGGTGTAGACTCTGGCTAGGTCCTTTGGTTCCATAGTTAAACCAGCCTTTGGTTCATGGTATAATGGAGGCCTGCTAAAGCACAAGGCCCAGGGTACTGGTCTCTAGTGCTTCTTCTAAGAAAGGTGCCAAGTGCAGAAGTTTCAAGGTTCTTATGGAAGTCCTAGTCCACTTAGAGATGATATAAACAAACATTATTTTAAACATCAAGTTGTCTGTGTTAACCATAATACTAAAATAATTTTCATTTATCAGCAGCTGGCTGGTTTTCCCTCACTAAATTGTTGAAGCTGAAATGTCTACAATATCAGAACTTGCTTATTAGTTTTTAATCCACAAAAGACTACTAATAGTTATTCATTACAAAAGAAATGTTATTGAAAAGACTTTAGGATGCTTACCGTTTGTTAGAAGTACCTCTTCCTCTGTTCAAGCAGAATCCTATAATAAATTCTGGACGGGCCTTTCTCTTTGCTCATGTCACCATGGCTACTTAGAGCATCCCCCTATTTCCTGATAGATGCTAGAGGACAACGTGGCTGCTCCTATGCTAGCGGCAGCACTTACGTGTCCCTCCTTTAGATCATGAACCATTGTGATTGTCTCCTTCTTCTAAAATCCACAGCACTAATAGCAGGAAAAAAACTGAGAGTTACATGTGGAATCCAGCTAAAGCCTTGAAAGAGTTAATGCGGAAAGAACCAAGTCCTTAGAAAATACACTTTTTAGTCCTAAGAAATACTAAATCAATTATTTTAGTTAAGGCATTGTTTAGAATACAAATTGTGTGTGTGTGTGTGTGTGTGTGTGTGTGTGTGTGTGTGTGTGTGTGTGTGTGTGTGTGTGTGTGTGTTTGGTATATAATGTTTTGTTTTGATATATGTATACATTGTGAACTTGTTAAATTAAGCTATCTACTACCTCTTGTATTTACATTTTGTTGTGAGAACATTTAAGATCCATTCTCTTTGCTATCTTCAAGTAGATAGCCCTTTGTTAACTAGAGTTACTTGTACATACACCTCCTAAATTTACCCACCTTCCTAAATAAAACCACCTCTGGTAAAGCCACTACTACAACTTCCATCTAAGGACAACCGTCATTGTTTTCCTTCTGCTTCTATGATCTTTGCCATTTCAAGGCCCACATATAGGTGAGGTAGTGCATTATTTCTGTGTGTCTAGATGATCTCCTTTAACAAAAAGTTCTAAACCATCTAATTCTGGGCTTTTTGTGGGGGTTGGGATATTTTTAATAACTGCTTCTATTTCCTTGGTGTTTATAAGTCTATTTATGTCATTTATCTGGTCTTGATTTAATTTTGGTATGTGGTACCTATCCAGAAAGCTATTCATTTCTTTTAGGTTTTCCAATTGTGTGGAGTACAGGTTTTTGAAGTATGACCTAGTGATTCTCTGGATTTCCTTCCTCTGTGTCTGTTGTTATGCCTTCTTTTCATCTCTGATTTTGTTAAATTGAATATTCTCTCTCTGGTTTTGTATTAGCTTGGATAAGGGTTTGTCTATCATGTTAAACAAACTCTTTGTTTCAATGTTTTTTTTCTATTTTTGTTTCAATTTTATTTATTATCTCCTGCCTTTAACTCCTTCTGGATAAGTTTACTTCTTTTTGTTTTAGAGTTTTCAGGTGTTCTGTTAAGTCCCTCATGTGAGATTCCCCCAAATTCTCCATGTAGGCACTTAGTGCTATGAACTTTTCTTTTTCGGTCCTGCTTTCATTGTGTCCCCAAAGTTTTCATTCATTTGCATTGAATTCTAGGAAGTCTTTAATTGTTTTCTTTATTTTTTTGACCCCAAAGTGGTTCAGTTGAGAATTTTTCAGTTTCCATGAGTTTGAAAGCTTTCTATAGTTTGTGTTATTGTTGAACTCTAAATTTAGGATATGGTGGTCCACTGGGATACAAGCGGTTGTTTCGGTTTTTTGTATTTATTCATATTTGATTTATAACTGAGTATGTGGTCAATTTTAGAAAAAGTTCCATACAGTCCTGAGAAGAAAGTATATTCCTTTGTGTTTGAGTGAAAAGTTCTATATATATCCATTAAGTTCATTTGAGTCATAACATCTTTTAGATCCCTTATTTCTCTGTTAAATTTCTGTCTGGCAGATCTGTCCATTAGTGAGAAGGGGGTGTTGAGGTCTCTCACTGTTAAGTGTGTGAGGTTTGCTATTTAAGATTTAGTAATGCTTCTTTTACATATGTGTGTGCCCTTGTATTGGGTGTATAAATGTTCAGGATTGAAATTTCATCTTGATGGATTTTTCCTGAGATGAATATATAATGACCTTTCATATCTCTTTTGATTGATTTTAGTTTGAAGTCTATTTTGTTAGATATTATGATATCTACACCAGCTTGCTTCTTAAGTCCATTTACTTGAAAAGTCTTTTCCCAAAATTTTGCTATGAGGTAGTGTTTGTCTTTGAAGTTGGGATGTGTCTTTCGTATGAAGTGAAAGGATGGATCCTGTTTTTCTATTCATTTGTAGCCTGTGTCTTTTTTATAGGGGAATTGAGTCTATTGGTATTAAGGGATAGTAATGGCCAGTGATGGTTAATTCCTGTTAATTTTTGGTGTGTGTGTGTGTGTGTGTGTGTGTGTGTGTGTTTCCCTTCTTTGGAATTTCCTGCTGTGGGTTTTTCTATTGCTTGTGTTTTCATGGGTGTGTCTAACTTCCTTCTAATCATATCTGTAGGGCTGGATGTGTGGATAGGTATTATTTAAATCCAGTTTTGTCATGGAATATCTTGTTTACTGTACCTATGGTGATTGAGAGTTATGCTGGGTATAGAAGTCTGGGCTAGCATCTATGGTCTCTTAGTGTCTCAAAGACCTTCTGGCCTTCACAGTCTCCATTGAAAAGTTGGGTGTTATTCTAATGGGTCTGTTTACATAAGTTACTTGGCCCTTTTTCTTTGCAGCTCGTAATAATATTTCTTTATTCTATATGTTTAATGGTTTGATTATATATGTTCTGTAAGTTTCTTGTATCTTCATAGACATTTATTTCTTTAGCTTGGGGAGGTTTTCATCTATGATTTTGTTAAATATATTTTCTGTGCCTTTGAGCTGGTCATCACCATCATCCTTGTCTTCTCCTCCTCTTCCTCCTCCTCTTCCTCCTCCTCCCTCTACTTCTATTCCTACTTTCTTATATTTGGTCTTTTCATGGTGTCTCAGATTTCCTGAAAGTTTTGTGTTATGACTTTTTTGACTCTAGTGTTTTCTTTTACTGATGTATCTGTCTCCTTTATTGTCTTATCCATCTCTTGCATTCTATTGGTTGTACCTGAACCTATAGTTCCTTTTCATTTATTCAGATTTTCCATTTCCAGAATAACTCCTCTTTGTGTCTTTTTTATGGATTCCTTTTCAATTGTCAAGTGTTGCACTGTTTCTTTCATGAGTTTGATTGCTTTTTCTTTAAAGGATTTATCAATTTCTTCCAATTTTTTGTTTGTCTTTTCCCCAATTTTTAAGGTAGTTTTTTTTATTTCCTCTTTAATTTATTATTTAAAGGCTTCTATCATCTTCATAAAGTTATTTTTAGAGCCATTTTCTTTTATATTGGAATGTTCCAGTCTTGCTGTTGTAGAATCACTAGGCTCTGATGGTGCCATACTTTTCTTTATGTTTTAAATGTATTTTTGTACTGGTGTCTACCCATCTTTTCTTCCAATCAGTGCAAGTGTTGTCTATGTTTCAAGGAGATGTTCTTGGTCCAATAGCTGCTCTTGGTGCAATTAGAGCTCTTGATGAAATGGGAGCCACTAGAGTCTGTGTCTCAGGGAGCAGTTGAGCTCTCCAGGAAATAAATGGGTTTGGGAGATGGAGTGAGCCTTATAGGCTACAGGATCCAATGAGGGGTAGTGGTAGGCAGGCTTGACCACAGGAGTCCTTTTTGCTTTCCTACAGCTGGAGCTGTGATGGGATTGGGGTGCACGGGTTGTGTTCATTGTCCATACCTAGAGACTGGCCTGAGTTGCTGGCTGGGTGGAGGGTAAATCACCTCTTGTGATGGAGCTCTCTGGGTCTGCGATAGACAACTAATTTGTTGATAACACCGAAAATAGAAAAAAATAAAAACAAGATTATCGGACTAAAATTTTTCTGTATAGCCAAGAACACAATTTTAAAAAGTGACGAGATGACAAATGGAACAGGATAAAATATTTGTGAGCAGGTTCTGTCTAGTTTTTATTGTCAGCTTGACACAGTCTAAACAAAGGGTCCCTGGGAAGAGGGAGTCTCAACTGAATAACTGTTTCAATAGAGTTGGCTTGTTCCTTTCTATCCCTGTTAATTTTCTGTTAACTTCACACAACCTCGTCATCTGGAAAGGGGAATCTCAATTGAAAAAATGTCCCCATCATATTTGTCTCTAGGCAATAAAGTGTTCCTCAAAGATCAGTGTTTCAGTGTCTACTTGCAGGTGCCTGCCCTGCTGGAGTTCCTGTCTTGTTTTTGTTTTCTGTTTTGTTTTATTTTGTTTTTGCTTGGTTTTGATTCCCTGGTGATTGTAGAATGTATAGATAGGCTCTAGAGCTTTCTAGAGGCTTGAAGGGCAGCAAACCTCAGCCAGTTCAAACTGGTTACAACCAGTACATTAAAGCATATGCTCATGGCACTTCATCATAAGTCATGAAAGCCTTTCATAAGTGGGCATTTCCATATAACCAGCCTAGTGGCCTTGGCAACAGAGGCAGCGTCTTGTTGCAAGATGACCTAGACCAGTGAGAGACAACCACCCCACAGCAGTAGATGTCAGCAAAGCATAACCCTTTGTGCCTTCCCCTAGTCTGTGTAGAGGGTATACAAGGCTTTTTCCTTTTTTAAATACATTTCTCTTGCTTGTTTCAACTTGTTCCCAAAGTCTGTGACATTGTACTCCCACCCACTTGCCCCCTTCCACAAGGGGAACAGAATGGGACCAAGCAATATTTGGCACCGGCAACATGGGGCTTTAGTATGGCTGTAGAATGCACCTGTGTTATGGTCCTCTTTTTTGTTGCTGCAGTTACTGGGGGGTGGGGGGTTCATTTTTACTATCACACTCACATGCTGGCTGCCAGCGCTGCTACCCCTTTTCTTCGATTGGCATGAAGTCACTCTTCCTTGGTGCGTTGCAGTGAGTTGGCCTCTCTGCCTTGCATGTTTCTTTGGTTTCATTCTAAGACCCCTCCCTTTCCTTTCCAGCCTTAGTCTATGTCTGTCTGTTGAAGGTGTTAGGAAGGTACATAAATTCTTTCTCAGGTTTGTCCAGCATTTCCACATAAGAGATGGCCAGGGTCTGACTCCCAACAGTTGACCCCCAATTGAGACATTGTGTGGGTACAGGGCTGTGACTTAACAAACCACGGAAGTTCCCCCAGTAAGCACGAGACATTCGGGTCTGACACACACCTTTGTTGTAACTGTTGTTTGTCTCAAAGTGTAGCCATGTGCAACATTAAATTTCACTGTAAAGAGGCTCACATGGGAACTCTCAAGTCCCTTATGATTAGCAGTGGCCTCTGTGTTAAAACAGGTGAGCTGGAAAACTTTTAGAGTGAGGCTGAAGTATTGGCACCACGGATCTCCCAGAGAACATGTGGGAAGCAGATATGTGGATGAGAGTATTGTTTCTAGCAAGAAGATAATTGGCCTCAGGAGTAACTCACCAGATTTCCTTTACTCTTATTTTTCTGGCTATTTTTCCCAAACTGAGGTCTTTCTCCCTGGAAAAAGTGATTAAGACTCATAACAAATACTGTCAAAAACAATGCAATGCCAACCTCTCCATGACCTCACTGCCACCCATGACCTGCCCCCTCCTGCCCGTCAGACAATGAAGAAGCAGATGAATCAGACTAAACTCAGACAGGGAAGGAGGACACAGCAGGCTCTAAGTCTGTGCTGTTCCTCCTGCCCATGCTCCATCATGGGTGGCTCCTCCTCCTCCACAGTACTCATGGGCCTATCTGCCTATCCCATCACCTGAGCCTGCACTTCCATCACCCCTAGTGACTGCTGTGTCTACAAATCCTCATACCCTTCAACCCTTATTATCTATAATGCTCCAGATGCCTACTCTGGCCTTCCCAATGAATGTGGGCCTCTCTCTCTTTGTCTGTCTGTCTGTCTCTGCGTCTGTCGCTCTCTCATTTGCAAAGCAGCTAATGAGTCGGGCCCAGATTTCCCATATTTTGGACAAGTCCTGTGGCAGTAGGCAATATATTTACAGACTACTATGATTGGCACCACCTAATAAAGGCTGTATTAGACCCAGCTGCTTTTCTTATCTGGTGTTTGGTTTATGCTGATCAGGCAGAATTTCAGGAGCAGGTCAATATACAATATAACATTCCTATTACCCTAGATATGCTCACAGGTCAAGGACATATGTTAGCTCAGTTACTCAGGTCCAAATTGGCAGCAGGCTTATTTCTAGCAAGTTTCTGAGTTAGCTTTTAAAACCCTTAAGGTCTGTATTTCTTGGATCGCATCCTCCTACTTTTGCAACCTTCTTTAGCAACAGATTTCCTTGTCCAAGTGAAGGAAGTGATTGAATGGAGAGTGGACCCAGGCCTAACAAAAGAAGTGCTGATTAAACAATTGGCATGGGAGGGGCTTAATATCCCTACCCACAATGCAGTGATCACCATCTGTAATGAGGACATACATAAATGGGTGACAAGTCCCTCTACAGGGCCCATTGCAACACTTACCACCTCCCTCCATGCTCTCTTAACTGAGAGACAATACAAGGAAACTGCTCAGATGGTCTCAGTTGACAGATCTTGCTGGGGATGTGGCAAGCCTGGATACTTGCAGCAACTGCCCACAGACAAAGCCTAAGACCAGATGTCCAAAATGTAATAGAGGTTTCCACTGGGCTAAATAATGCTGTTCCTAGCCTGAGGTGGCTCAGGCTTCTTTAAACCCCAAGCAAGAATATCCTCATCCACAGCAAAAAGTGGAGGTTCTGCCAATCCAAGGGTCTTCTGGAAATTGCCTAGTTTTTCTTATTCACCCATGATGACTATATTTCTTGATGGCCAGCCACTTAAGGGACTGGTAGACATGAGAGAAAATACCATCATATTAACTAAAACTGAAGCACACTCCATTCTCCACATTTGAAGTTTAAGCCATGCCTTCCAATTTGCGGTGTCAGAGGGGAGCAAGATTCCAAAAGGACCCCTGCCCTGTTCACTGGAAAGACTTAAATGGCAATAGAAGAGCCATCCACCCCATAGTGTCTGACATGCCTTAGGAATTTATGGGGAAGAGACCTATTAGAAGATATGAGCACTGTCCCTACAACTGATGACAGAGCCTTTTATGCTGTTGTTAAAGTTCATGAAAAGTTGAGTCTTGCAGATAATAATCCTACACAAGACCTGCACCCCCAATTCCCAGGGCCACTGTTCCTTAGGGTATGGTTTTGTTAAAATACCCAACCTTATTCCCATTAATTGGCTGTCAGACCAATATATCTGCGTAGAACAATGGACTATTATTGAACCCATCTTATCTATATTTTAAAAATTGGTTGATGAACAGTTAAAGGCTGATCATATTGAGCCTTCTATAGGCAGGCACAATATTCCCATTTTTGTTATTCCAAAAGAGTCAGGTAAATTCTATCTCTTACAAGATCTCTGAGCAATAGGTGACCAGATGGAGAAAATGAGGTTACCACAGTCTGGTGTTCTACATCTCAGTGCCATTCCTCCATTACATCACATAGTGATACTAGACATTAAGGATTGCTTCTTTCAAATTCCCCTGGCACCTCAAAATAGAGGGCATTTTGCCCTCACATTATGGGAACCTAATATGCATAAGCCAGCAAACAGGTACCAATGGACAGTTTTATCACAAGGAATGAAAAATAGTCAATCTATGTACCAACTTTATGTTGTACAAGCAGCACTGATCAATGTTCCTAAAGACAACACATTGGTACATTATATTTATTTATTGCTGACACATCCTGATTCGGCCTATTTATAACACCATGTTAATTTCCTGCTCTATGATTTGGCCTTGTTAAAGTTCACAGTGGTTCTGAATAAAGTTCAATTAGTGCCCTCTTCTCCTTTTGGGGATTTAATATTGCCCAAAATATTCGTCCCCTATCCTTTAAGTTAGATGTAAATAATAAATATTTATTAATAAAATTACAATTATGTGAAACTGTAAACTGGCTTAAATTCTTCCTACCTATTTCAGAGAAAGAAGTGAGAAATTTATTCTCACTCATGAAGGGCCCTACATGTCCCTCATCGAAGATAGAGCTCACCCAAGAAGCAAGGGAGGTATTACAGGAAATACTTACATTATCCATGGCTAGCTTGCATGCTGGGAGCTACAGAAATGTGAAGTAGAAACTCATTTGGCACCAACTAAGGCTGACCCATCAGAGCCAAGGGCCCTCATGGAGATAAAGCCAAAACTCAAGGAGTTTGGGTGATACTTGCCTTTGAATGTGTTAGCTGTTTCCTGCAGAGGATTTCTTGTGTGTGATTACAGCTTTCCCATTCTGTTATTTTCTTGAAATTCATTTCTCAGGCACCTTTAGCAGTGTGCTTAATCATGTATTGGGCACAATTTTCCCCCATACATCTGGGGGCATGTGGATAAGTTTTCCTAGCTGTTTGTGAAAACAGTCACACAGACAAGATCTCTTTTCTCACAAATCAGGTCTTTGTCCCTTTGCCCAGAGCAGACTCAATGTCTGCCCTCCCTGCAATTATCTACTAGTAGACATCTGGACAGTCAGCCCAAGGACATTCAAGAACAGCTACAGATAGATGACACACTGGTATGTCCTAAGTTCACCATCCCTACAGATTAAAAAAAAAAAAAAACTATCCAGAGCTAACATCACTAATCATAGGCCTTTGATTTCCTATACTTACTTGCACCTGGATTTATTAACACAAGATTCTAACTTAAAGGTTTATTTTTTGTGATATAAGAATAAAGGTAATCAACCAACTCCTAGTTGCAGGTATTAAAACAAACATTTATTCTTATGGAAATTGCACAGGATTTTACTTCGTTCATGATTTTTTTGCTGATCAATAAACTTTTAACCTTATGTCTAACCTTATGTAATTAGGGCACATGATTTTTTCCCCTTTATATTGATTTGTTGATCTAATCTTTACTTGACCCCCACCAGAAAAAAAACCTCGACTATCCATCCCCACCTTGTGTCATAAACCAAAACTGACAGTTACTGCCTGTGTGTAAAGCCTATCACCTCACTCCGACCCTGCGGAACTCAAGCCCTGCCTTGCCTTCGCTGTTATAGTTGTGCCAATAAAAATGAAATAAGTAAAGAGAATATTGTGTATATCTTTTAACCTATAGTTATCTCCTCACTGGCAGGAGGGTAGCTCTTGAATCCTGAGAGAAAATCCTTGTTGGGGCTGGTTCCTCCAAGTTTTTGTTACTTGCAGAGTCATACAACTGTCACGTCCCTGCTATCAATTATGCTATGGACAGCTAGGAGATTTTTAGGGGCGCTTTGGCAATCTGCCCACTTATTATGGATGCATCAGGCCCACTCTGATTTGCACAAAATGACTTCCAAATTTGACCTAATATTCCACATAGGACTAAAGGCACACACGTTAGCTCAGATGATACAAGGGAGAGAGCGGATAAATATATCCTTCCATTTCCTCTAAGGAATGCATGTGGTGGGATTCAGGTGTCAACTGATAAAGTCCGAAGACGCTTCTCCAGTGTCCTGGGCTTCTGAAGAGGGAGTGGCCAACCCCATTCGTAAGGGGCTGCTGGGACACTGGGAAGGCCTGTTTCCTGATTCCTGACTGCCGGAGAGACCGGTTTGGCATCCACCATCCACCGCTCGGATAGTCTTATCAGGCACCAATATAAACTGTTACTTGTATCGTGAGTGTTGGCTTACATTTTAATAAATATTAATCTTGGATTGGTGCATTTTAAGAGAAACTCCACCTACAAATGCACAGATATTATGGGCCGATTCCATCTCCTTCCAGGATATGGTACCTAGATTTAATGGCACAATTGATAATTACTTACTAAAAAGCAAAAATTCTGTCTGAGCTCTCATCTCTTCCAACTCCATCCATTCACCTCTTTCTCCCAAACCATCCCGTATGCAGCCTTAGCCTTATCAGATGCTGATAAAACAAACTATGACATTCTCATTCAAAGGCAAGGTAAACCACAGGAGACATTCGTGATTCCAAATCCTGGGAGAGCTATTGGTCCTTTTTAAGGTTTTAGTAGAATGTCAAAATGAGCTTATCAATATTTTTCAGATATTTTGCAGTCCAAGTGTCGACCTTTTAACAATAAATGATACCCTTAAACCTATAGCCAATACCATACTTCTAATACAAGATGTGTTGAATCAAAGAACAGGACCATGGTGCTGATCTCATATCAGATCCCATTCCAAACTACCAGAGATACTGGCTAAAGGAAATGAGATAACTGACACCATTGTACTGACAGCTGCTGTTGACTTGGAGAAGAGGCTAGAGCACTGCACCTGCAGTTCCTTCTGTCCCCCTCATAATGTGCATACATCACTCCCCAAATTGTCAATTTCTCCATGTAAACACCTATTCAGAACCTGTGCTACTTGAGCACCACTTGCCCACTTAGGACCCCTACAGAGTGGATTGATACTTATTGCTATATGGAAGATGAATGTGATACATTATGCTCCATTGATAACCTGGGTTTGTGTATGCGGTGGCATTGCCTGGGGCGGGGGGGGGGGGAAGCTTCTAACGTTATACAGGCAATTAAGTCAGAAATGCTGGTCATGTGAGTGTCCTGGGCCATTAAGACTGATAATGGTCCTGCTTATGTGTCACACAGCTCAATGAATTTTGCGGTTCCTGGAAGATATCTCACCCAACAGGCATCCATGACAAGCCACAGGGACAAGCCATTGCAGAAAGAGCTAATAGAACCCTTAAGGAGCTCTTGGCAAAGACATTATCACCAAAGCCTAAGAGAGACCCTAACCTAGATCTCATGCAAGTTCTCTTTCATAACAGTTTTCACAGTATGATGAAGCTGAATTGAGTCTGGCTATAAGCACTAGGCCTATTTGCCTAGGGATATGCCACTGCCCATTTCTGGTTAGAAGGAGAGAGCCCATTTCTCTCCAATGGCAAGCACCTGCCTCCACCCAGTTTTGGCCCCAGAATGAGGGTATACTTGTGTCTTTCCTTGAAGTGTCACCATGTTGATATGGGTACCCTCCTGAGAAGTTCATCCAACAATCTTTGGCAATAAAAGAAATTCTAGATAGGTAATGTATTTTTTTCTTGCTATACTAATTTTCCCCAATTTTGCTGAGGATTTGTGAGCTCTTGTACTGTTGGCCCCTATTCTTTTGTCCATGGCTATTGATTCTCCTGCATTCCCAAGTTTATTTACCTGTAATATTAGCTTCAGATTGCCCTTCATGCTTCATGGACCTGGTAACTACAACACAAAAGATAAACACATGAATCATGGAAAGAGTTCTTTGCTTTACCCTAAAGGCCTCTCCTAATGATTCCTGTGTAGTGCTATATAAAATGACCACAGGAGATTTTTAATGGCACCTTCACCAGTGGAATTGTGTTGGGCCTGGAGGTACTTATCCCCCTTTCCTATACTAAAAACTCATTAGAGCCCTTCAAGGTAGCCTATCCACCGTTAGCTCAATGTGCAAAAGTGACGTTCTTCTACTTGGATGAGTCTTCCCTTCCCTTGGGAGTGTTGTCAGCCAGCTCCGTCTTCTAAATCATCTCAAGATTTTCCACTGAAACCTGATAATAGTTATCATAATAAATTTTGTAAACAGGATTATAATTATACTCATACTTTGGAGGTATACTTCAATGATTGCCATAAAATCTAGGTGTGATCCCAAAATGGGCAACTGCGACTTATTCAGCCTATCCAATCGTCTTTATATGCACCCCCTGATGTTTTATAGAGAGGGTGATAATCTCTATAAGAGGACTTGCTACAATTCAAACAATGTACAGATTGAGAAATGGTTCAGGTGCAGCAAAATCACAAGATTAGTTGGAGGGTTACCCAACTAACTGGTTTGTGTTTAACCATCATTTTTCTTTTTAGTAACTAATACCTCTACTGTACAAAAAAGGTTCTTTATTATTCCTGGTATATTTGCTTTCTAACAGCTTTCTGGCAAGGATATTCAGAAATAGCTGTATTGATGAGAGAACCAGCTACCATTTGGGTCTCTGTTAATGCCACCTACTTTCATGCTATTACTATTATAACTCAAACACAATTGTTAACAGTAAATAGGGCAAGAAGAGACTTTGGAATTATGGCTGCCATCATTACAGCAATATTACTAGCAATGGAAGGAGCAGTGGCTGGAACAGTCTTATTGATTCAAACTACAACCTCAGCAGAGAACTTGAACCAGGTAGTAGTTCAGTCTGATAAAGAATTACATGTTACAGTGAGGTTTCTTGGTCCCGGGCAGCCAGAGGTCCAGACCCACAGACCTGCAGCCCCAGACCCCTTAGCTGCCCGTCACTGCTCAGGCCCCAAAAATGACTCAGACACTTATATTTAGTTCATGCCATTTGGCCTATGGCTCAGACACATTGCTAGATTGCTCTTACGTCTTAACTCAACCCATTTTCATTAATCTGTCTGCCACGTGGCCCGTGACTCACCTGTGTTCCTTACATGCTTCTTCTTGGGCTGCTGGCTAAGTCTGCCTCTAACTCCACCCTTCCTTTCCTACCTGTTCTGATTCCCCACCTCCTTTTTCTATGGTACCTGTCATGAACCAAAACGGCTCCTTTATTTAAAGATTGCTATTCACAGCATACAGAAAGACATTCCCACATCAGTTACATTACCAGGAAGTCATTAATCAACACCCTCATCTGGCCATACATATATTATAACAACAAACTGATCTAATGGCTGAAGAATTAGCATTGGTGAGGGACATATCATCTCTATCCTGCAATCCTAGATATCAGGCAATTTGCCTCACCTTTATAGGGTCTCCAATATTTCGTTGGAGAGAAACTGACTAGCACTAAATATAAAAGAGACCTGGTCATCAGATAAGTTCCCTAATTACTGCATCCTGCTTTGGGAAGAAATCCATTGATTAAATATATCCAGGGTACCAGCCATGTCCCTGGAAACTGATTTCCTGACTCGTGTATTGAACAATATTAAAAGGCTGTTTGATCCTGCCTGGATCCTTACATGTATGGATGATGCCTTTAATTTTTCTAATTAAGAGTCTTCTACAGCACTTTCACCAGCAAAAGCAACACTAAGCCAACCCTACAGGTTTTAATGGCTCTCAGACACCTAAAGCAAAGCCCTCCTAGAGAGGTAATGAACACATGCTGGTTCCATCCCCAGGTAGGCAGGCCTGGGCTATCTAAGAATGTTAGCTGAGCATGAGCCACAAACTGAACCAACAGGCAGCCATCTTCCATGCTCTCTGCTTCAGTTCTTGTCCTCACTTCCCTCAAGGACAAATTTTTCCTGTAAGTACAAGTTGAAATGAACCAGGTGGCTTTGGTCATTCATTAATCTCAACAACAAAAGGAAAACTAGACTAACATATGTCTAATTAAGGATTAATATTCAATTAAGATTCAAGATTCAACTCAACTCAATAAGAAAGCAAATAGTCTTATTAAATACAGAGGAAGAAAAAAGACTTGAATTTTATCGAACAAGAACCCACAAAGGGGCAATAGGTAGGTGAACATTGCTTCAAAAATGCTAATAATTAAAGATGTTTTTTAAAAGTCACAAATAGCATCATATCCTGCTGTTAGATTTAAAATAAGTGTTTGAAAGGATGTAGGTAAAAAGGGTCTGTCGGACACTTTTAGGAAGCAGGATGTGAATAAGTTAAACTATTATGAAGGACAGGATCGAGCTGATTTAAAAATTATTCAAAAAGCTGCTACATGACTCAGCAACACCACTACCGGGTGTGGAGCCAACTACTATGAAATCATTAAGTCCAAGGGTTGCTTTGACAGAGCCCTTCCAGAGAAGAGTGATGTTTCTTTGCCTGCTTGCTTTATTTGTCTGCTTTTAGAAATTAATTCTTTGTTTACATTTTTGGGATTTGGGGGGTTTTATTGTTTATTTGTTTGTCTCTTGTTTTCTAAACAGGGTTTCTTTGTGTGGCCTTGACTGTTCTAGAACTAGTTCTGAAGATCAGAGTTGCCTCCAACTCACAGAGATCCACCTGCCTCTGCCTCCCAAGTGCTGGGATTAAACATGTAGCCACCACTGCCCAGCCTTCTTTATTTAAACATATTTAAGTTTTACCAATTGAAAAATTTGTTATTTCTTTTATTTATTCATAACGTTATAAGCTATGGTCTTGTGACTTACTGGTTTTTTAACAACTTTTTCCTATATAAATATTTTTATTATCATATGTTTAAATGTTTGTTTTGAAATCATAATTACATCATTTCCCCCTTCTTTTCCCTTCCTAATTATAGCTACTATAGCTCAAGAGATGAGGTCAAAATCACTTATGTCTGTTTCATTTGTGTTATGAATTATTAAGGCATAGTTAATTCTTCCTGACATCTCTATAACTTCTGCTTCCATGATTTTCAGTTTTGACAGCACTTAGGATTGCACCCACATCTACACCCTCTTTCTGTGGGTAAAAACCCAACTTATTTTCCAGGACACTGGGTGTCAGTAATTAACTTGCAGACTTGAAGAAGGAAGTCAAATGGAGAGAGTGATACAAGGACACGGTTGATATTTTACCATGCAATAGGCTGACAAAGCATGGCTGCTGCTTGTGGGAGACATTACAATGCTGGAGGTCACCTGGGAGCTGGGCAGCAATACTTATCTCTTTGATTGAAGCTTCTGTTTCCTTTTGTCTGGTCTCCCAGCACTGAGTCCTTGAGGCAAGAAGCAACAAGTCATAAGCCGGAATGTGCTGTATCTTCTTGGGAAGCCTGCACTGAGTGGGAGGAGGCTGGAGGACTGCTGATCACTTTCTAGATTTTATTACCAACCAAAGATTCTATTTTAACACAATGGCTACACTGTAAGAAACTGGGTCTTGGGAACTGTCAACAAATCCTCAGTGTACTAGGCTCTCCTGCAATTAAAAAGTTTGTCAGCAAGCTCTGGATCCCTGGCATAAGGCCCACCCTAGTCCTTCCCTTTTGTTGCCCCAGGGGCTCTGTGTTGTGAGTCAAATCACTGGGCAACCAAGTATCTTCAGAAGATCCTGGGGCTCTCTAGCAGCTACTGTTTACTCAAAAAAAAAAAAAAAAAAAAAAAAAAAAAAAAAAAAAAAAAAAAAACCTGGAGAAGGGAGAGCATCTAGTATCGGGAGGGCAATCCCAACCTTCCAAGCAGGCCCATAAAAGATTTCTCTAAAAACAACATTTCTGTTGGAATATTCAATGACTGAGTAGATGCTACTGAGCCTGTGCTCAGGTGAGAGCCGACAGCTCCTCCTCACTAAATGCATAGGCTTCTTCTCCAAAGGGATTTTTGTAATAGAAGAGCTGTCACTGTGAACACGTGGGGAAGAAGTAAAAGCAACTCGTTTGGTCCTGTTGCTGCAGCTGACTCGAGCACAGGAGACAAGGCAGGTGAGAAATACTTTTCTTCCTCTCTGTTGATTCAGAACTGGAGTGAAACCTTGCTTGAGCTGTGGGGGTTTGTGGTCTCCAGAAACCTGTTAGAGTCCTTTCCCTTGCTAACTGCTTCCCCTGTGGACAAGGAAAGCTCTTCATTTGGGGATAATGTTGATGTTTTTGGAGTGTTCGATCAAGGCAATGCCTGCACCTTCAGATTAAGGTACCCTTCCTCTTTTGCCAACCTCAATTGTGTCTGGAGGCAGGGCCAAAGCAGAGATGCAAGGGGCACTGTGGCTTCCAAGGAAAGCACACCAGCAGAGTGGAAACTGGAGGCAGATGTATCCCGGGCAGGAAGGTTTCTACTCCAAAGAATATCTAGGACTAAAGCTGTGCTTTCCTTTATATAATGTGCTCTGTTTGGTTTGGTACCAAGAGAATATGTGATAAAGAATGATTGGACTCAATTCTGACAATTGAACGGCCCCTAAATTTAGCACCGTATACAGGGAAATGAAGGGACTTGCTACATCAAACTGCAAGAACATGTCATCCACAGCCCTGGGCTACCGTAGGATGAACCGTCAGGCATCTGGAAATGGCTCCATTTCTGGAATGTAGTCGATCCGATTGCTTCTTGGCACCTAGTCTTTTCCAATTATATTTGGCTTAGTCTGTCAAATTACTTTGCAATCCCCAAACTGATCCAGGATGTTTGTAGAGAGGACAGAGACAACTCTGTCTACAGAGCTGATTGTCTGTGATGGAAGGAAAGTTCTAAAGAAATTTTTGAAACGTTCTCAGAATAACTCACAAGCCAGCCAAAAGGAAGGCAAGGCATACTATTCCTTGGCCTTTATTGAACCAAAAGG
Source organism: Phyllotis vaccarum (assembly GCA_033318265.1). NCBI lineage: Eukaryota > Metazoa > Chordata > Mammalia > Rodentia > Cricetidae > Phyllotis > Phyllotis vaccarum. The sequence goes on along the minus strand of JARWLC010000001.1, from coordinate 139,070,597 downwards.
GACAAAATTAACATGTTTTTTTTAAAATGCTCGTCAATCAAAGCCAGCCTGCACAGTTTTACTTTGTTTTCTTGATACAGTTTAAGAAAAGATTTTGTATTAGTTTGAATATATTTAATTTAAAACATAAGAGTTTTCATAATCAATGTGTGATGTGATTCAAAAAATTTAGAATTTTTTTGGTGCTGTCATCACCTCAGTAAACAAGAGGCTTCATCATTTCAGTTCTTATTGAATTATGTTAATTTCTCTGTGAAGTTAACATTTTCTTTTTACCAAGTATGAAGGAAGTTATTTAATGAAATCTGGTGTTTCCAACAAGATAGTAAGCAGAACAGTGAACTTCTTCAACAGTACAAAGTGGTTTACTAATGGTTCCATAGAATTCAATATTTGTATGATAATACAGACAGTTGGTGATCATATGCTTCAACCACTTATTCAAACAAGTTAAAATTAAAATACATTTTTAAAAATGTAAAGCCCTTGTGGTAAAAGTCTATAAGTAGCAGATACCATGAGTTAGAGAGAATATATACTCCAATGTTATTAAGCTTTAATATTATTTAGGTACCATGAACACAACCCAGTAACTTTTCCAAATACAAACTGTATGATTAAAGGTTTAATTAAAATTTAATAATACTTTAAGCCTCAGTGATATAAAGTTTAGATAAAATCAAATACTTTTCATTCTTACTCTTTTCTACAAAAATAAAATGTCAGATGTGATGTTAGCTAAGCAAAGATCTTGAGAATGAGCCAGAGCTTTAATAGTATCCTGTTAATAAACTGAAGTTATTCCCTGGAAGATGATAGGAACATAAATTTCCCATGATGCAATAGTATGTCAAAACTACCCTGAGAATAAACAGATGGAAGTTCACAGACACTGGCATCTGATGTGTCCATACTGTTCTCATTTAATGCTCTAAACCATCCTATGGGGTTAGGAATCCACATTATTACCCTGAGTTCTAACTCTGTATATAGTGTTGGTTGTTTTTGCTCTTTGGAGACCTGCCACTCAGGCCTCAAATGAATCACACACAGAGGATTATTCTTAATTATAAATGCCTGGCCTTTCCTTGGCTTGTTCCTTGCCAGCTTTTCTTAACTATAAGTTATCCCCAACTACCTTTCTTCTCTGGGCTCCTTCCTTTCCTTCCCTTGGTATATCCTACTTTCACTCTTACTCTAAGGGTGGTCGGGTGGCTGGGTGGCTGGCCCCTAGCATTCTTCTCTCCTCCTTTTCTTACTCATGTTCCTCAATACTTAATCTCTCTTGCTTCTTAGTTGGTCTCCTCCTCCCAGATCTCTCCTTCTATTTATTCTCTCTACCTGCCAGCCCTGCCTATTCTTTCTCCTGCCTGGAGATTGGCCATTCAGCTCTTTATTAGACCAATCTGGTATTTTAGACAGGCAAAGTAACACAGCTTCACAGACGTAAATAAATGCAACATAAAAAATACAACATGTCTTCACATCATTAAACAAGTGTTCCACAGCATAAACAAATGTAACACATCTTAAAATAATATTCTTCAACAGTATAGTTACTGTAAAATCCCTGCATCATATTGTCAATTCTCTTTAGATACTGTTACTCAAATTAGTTATTTGATTTGTGAATTGTCTTTAATTAGAATACACATTTTTCACCTAGGGTGTATATAGCAGACTAATGAACATAGGTTTGAGGTCATCTCTTTCATTAACAGTGTGCGTGCGAGTAAACCACATGGACGGTCTCTTTGCCTTCATTTTCTGGCCTGGTTCCGACAAGGAAACAGAAAGCAGAAACCTCCAAGGTTGTTTCTTCCTGGATCCTAGAGTCCTAGCTCTACCATTTATTTTGTTTTTAAGACCAGTACACAAAGATTTACAGCTCTTTTCTTGTCTAAGAGAAATTGGTGACAAATGTCAACATACAAAATAATGAAAAACTCACACCTATTTCTGAGGTAGAATCACATGAAAAAATAATTTAATGGAGCCAAAAAGCATTCCCAGGTAAAATCCCTAGTCCTGAAGAGAGAAGCTTTGGCAGTTGAAGATGGGAACATACACCCTGTAACACTGGGTTGTGAAAAGAAACCTCCTCCATCAGATAAGATGATGCCAGGACCCAAGGGCTGTTTACAGGCCAGGCAGGATGGCTCTTTCCCACCACACCCAATATAATATTTCACAAGCTAGTAATTCTTAAAATAATAATAATAATAAGCATAAAATTAATATTTTCATTTTACAAGTGGAATATCTACTGTTTTCCTTTTCTTTTTGGAAACATAATAATGTGTCACTAACCAAATTCTCAGGATGCTTTACTAAATCCGGATGAGTTAGAAACAGAAGTCAACAAATCCTTTGCGTAACAAGCCTGTGGCTTTTCAGGAAGTTTTCTCTTAAATATTTATAATCCTTAATAATCCTTTTCAGTTTTTCATATTAAGCCCAGTAAAAATCCAAAATTAGCTAAAAAAAATTAAAATAGGAAATGAATTGCCTACCTGGCCATGTTTTTGTCTGAGTTATCATTTACATTCATCGTGAAGCTATGAAGACCATTATGAATTGTAGACATGTCCATCACATTCCTACTTAGATATCCGAATTGTTTGATTTTAGTAAAACCTAAGTCCTAGTGCTTCTTCCATGCCTTCCCTCCCTAGGAGTCCTCCATTCAGCAGAGCACTGACGTCTGGGGTTCTTCTTTCTCTAAGTTATGTACTATTTAACCAGATGGGTCCTACAAGGCTCTGGGTTCTTTAATGACTGGAAACACAGTTTTATCTCTTTAGTCCAAATGCTCTAAACAGAGGAGAAGAGAAAAAATAGAAGAGATAGGTGAAAATGTCAAGATAGCCTAGAATAAGATAACTAGTTGTTGAGACAGATGTCTGAAGTTTGATCACCTCACCAGGGCTTCTCAGTATCTGTAGAAGCTGACATCAGGCATAAGGACATCTTTAACTACAGAAACCATGTTCATCAGGATGGAAAAATGAGCATTCATTAAGTAACAATGTTTCGAATGCCAAATGTAATAACTTTCATTTCAATCAGAAAATCGTAAACAGAAACTCCAGGTGTGGCTTGGCACATAAGAGGACTTACTGCTCTATCTGAGGACAGGAATTACACTCCAGATATCAGACAACTCACAAATACCTGTAGTTCCAGCTTTGAGGGATCTAACACCCCCTTCTGACTTCCATAGGCATCAACACATACACTTAAGTAAAAATAAATCTTTTTTATAATTTATTTATTTATAAAAGTATTTTTATCCATGTATCCCCCTGCTCACTACCCCCCTCCATCCTCCCAATCCCTCACAGTCAGCCTCTAGCCTTCCCCCTCCTCATCTCCAGATCCACTCCCCCCAAAAGGGCAAGAAGTCCCAAGGTGGGTCAGATAAGCTTGGCACATCCACTCCAGGCAAGTCTGATTTCCTCATCCCAATATCAAGACGGGATTAGGTGTTCCTTTGCAGGGAATGGGCTCCAAGGTGCCAGCCCACACACAGGAACACAGTCTGATCCCACTCCTCAAGGCTCCACATACCTCCCATGCCAATCAACAGTTGCCTATCCTTGGAAGGCCTACCTCTTTTTCCTGATGGTTCCCCAGTGGCTGTTCTTGAGCTAACCATCACTGTGGGAATTTTCATCATAATCCCTATCCCCTGCTCATTCAGACTCTCCTCACCTGCTCTCAGCTGGACCAGGAGCTCGGCCCAATGCTCAGCCCTGGGTCTCTGCCTCCACCTTTATTCATTGTTGGATGTGGGTTCTGTGATGACACTTATGGTGGTTATTCATTTGATTATAGGGAAGTCCTGTGTAGGCACCCCCTCCACTATTGGTTGGAGACCTAGCCAGGGTCATCTTGTGAGTTCTTGGAGGTTTCCCCAGCACCCGATCTCTTTCCAAGCCCACATTGGCTTCCTCTGTGAAGACATCCATCTCTTGTTTTCCTCCCTCTTTGTTGCTCCTCTCACTCAACCATCTCCTTCTCTCATGGTTTGTGTCCACCTCTTCTTGGTTGCCACCAGTTATGATCCTTTAAGAGAGTATATGAATGAATATGTAATAGAGTTGAGCTAAGTTTAGAAGAATACAAACCAACACACAAGAACCTGGATGATAAAACAAAATGAGAAAATTGTTTTAGTCCTTATGTAGATTCTCTTGTCATGCCAGAGGGTCCAAACTTTTGGCATTGTGACATATGACAGTCTGCTGCCTCATTATTTGCCGTCTTAACACAAGCTACAGTCAGCTGGGAAGACAAAACCTTGATTGAGAAAATGCCTGTGGAAAAGTCAATGGAGCATTTTTCTTGATTACTGATTGACATGGGAGGGTACAGCCTACCCAGGTATGTATACACACACACACACACACACACACACACACACACACACACACACACACACGCATTAAGTAGCCAGGCAAGCCATGGAGAACAAGCCTCTGAGTAGCGATTCTCCACTGCCTGTGCTCTCACATGCTTCCAAGTTCCTGCCTTGAGCTCTTGCCTTCTCATCCCTTCATGACAAACTATAAGAGCAAGTAAACCCTTTTCTCTTCAAATTGCTCTTGGTCATCGTCCTTTGACAGCAATTGAAGGCAGAGAAGGATACTGTCTAGATGCATACCTAGCAATGGCTGAATCATAGGCTGTTCAATTATTCTTTTTTAAAAAACAGATTCTACAATATTTTGCTTAGTATCTTTACAGATTTATACCCCCGTGTTCTTCGTTCTCCTTATCTTTGCCAATATTAAAGACATTCTATAATACTGATTGTAACAAAGGCAAGGGGATTTCCTGGGGTAGTTTGTACTCTGAACATAATGCCTATTTTTTCACAGTCGTGCTGGCCATTTTGGCATCTTTTTTTGAGAAGATGTCTCTGCAGATCCTCCTATTTTTAAGGAAACTTGGTTTCTTCCTGCTGCATTGTGTGCCTTCTTAAACTTTTTCATTAGTGGATCCCTGTATAATGTATGGTTTGCAAATATTTTATACCATTCTAGTAGCTTTGCAGTTTTTAAATCTAACTCTTCAGTCGTGTGTGTGTGTTTGTGTGTGTGTGTGTGTGTGTGTGTGTGTGTGTGTGTGTGTGTGTTTGTGTGTATAAAGAGAGAGGGATTGATTTATTATCTCCTAGTATTTATGGCTTTAAGCTTTTATACATTTGAGATGGCTTTTGTCTGTGTTCTGGAAGAAAAGTCCAATTTCATTCTTCCAAACAGGACAACCACTGCTCCCAACACTATTGAAGAGACAATCTTTTCTTCATTGAGTGTATTGGAAATGTTCCGAAAATTATATTGACATTAGATACACGGGCTTACTTCTGGTCTCACTAGTTTTTCAATTTTCATATCAGTGCCCTGTGACTTTTATCACTATAGCTTACAATGTCTTTTGAGATCATGGCTTATGATACCTCTAGTTTTGTATCTTTCCTAGTTGGTTCCTTTACTTAGAAACTGTAATGATGCCATACAAATGTCATTTTTCTATTGCTCTGAATCATGTTTTTGGCATTGGTACATACATTTCACTGAATGTGTAAATCAATTTTTGGATCATGGGTATTTTAACAATATTAATTCTCCCCACTCGTGAGGACAGGCTATTTCTTTCTACTTCCTATAATTGCCTTCAAATAATTTCACAGTTGTCTTACAGTTTTGATATGTAGATTTTATCTCCTTTATTAAATTAATCCCAAGTCTTCTCATTGATAATATTGTAGGTAGGAATGTGCTCTTATGATTATTCATGTGCTGGTTTTGTAGCCTGAAATATTACTATATTCTTTTAACAAATGTTCCCTATGTAGAAATAGCCAAAATGTTTCACTGGCCAGATTTATATAATACACACTAATCTTAGCTACAGAGGAAGCCAGAAATGGAACTATATCCCAAATTTATATAAAAAAATCAATATTATATTAATGAAGAAGCAAAATAAGGTAGAATTGAGGCACATAAGACAATATTAGTCACAGATCCTTACAGAGTAAATTAAATGATGTTCTCTAACAAATATTGAGACCATTTGACACAAAATTTATTTTGTTTACTTTGTAATTCTCTGTTTCCCTTGTGGTAAAGAAAGTCATAGCCATCTTCATATCTTCTAATACCATGTGTATAAAAAAGATACTGTTATAATGTGAGTGTTAATTTTTCTTGATACCTAAAAAAATTGGTCAAAGAACACTGCTTTCTGCATCAAAGCATCACAGCACCCCACTGCAAAAAAAAAAATAATAATAATAATGAATTTAGAAAGGACAGCCACACTACTGCTCTTGGTCAGAAACATCCCACAGGCCACTTTTATGCTCCCTGGAGCTAAGAATAGCTGTTATGTTTTGAATGGGGTTTAAAAATTAAGATAAAAATGAGAAATTATATGTGCTATACAAATCTAACAGTTTTTCAGCCCTTTTGTAGAAACTATTTGGTGACTCATGACATAGATTTTTTTTTTAATGTGCTATTTCATTCATTCAGAAAAGAGTTTATTTTTAATTATGTGTATGTCTGTATGCCTGTGAGTGGGTATGTGTAGATAAGTACAAGGTATCAAAATGGCCAGAGTTGTTGTGTTTCTTAGTTCTAGAGTTATAGGTTGTTATGAACTACCTGATGTGGGTGCCCCAACTGAACCAAGATTGTTTGCAAGAGTAATATACATGCTTAACCACTGAGCCCTATCATTAGTCTGTCTCTCTTTCCCTCCCCCTCCTTCTCCCTCTCTCATGCTTGTGTTATGTGTTATTTAAAGGTCTAACTGTGTGATCTCAGAGTTATTGACTGAACTCTGTAGTACGAGGTTTCTGGCCGAGACTAAAGCCTCAAGGTTTAGACCCACAGACCCACAGACCCGCACAGACACACAGATCCTTACAAGTTTTAGGTTGATTGGCCTAAGGCCCAGGCATATTAACTTGCTAACTCTTTACCCTTAATCTAATCCATGACTCTTATCCTGTTCAGCCATGGGCCTCGGTACCTTTTCTCACAGCAGCATAGTTGTCCTCTGCTTCTTCTAGCTTCTCTCAGGAATTCTGCTCTGTTTTGCCTGTTCTTAGAGTCTTCTTAGTCTGTTAGCCCCACCCACACTTCCTGTCTGCCTTTGGCCAATCAGTGCTTTTTATTAAACTCATAGGCGGGACAATTATTTACAATGAAACAACATAATCTCCCACAGAACTCAGCACTGTTATTTGAAGGCCTTCACCACCTCCCATCTGGAACACTAAGTGTGCAGTCTGTTCCCCAGAGGAACTGGCTTCAGATTTGTTACAGCTCCTTCCAAACTCACATGCTAAACTTCCAAGTTTAAACTAAATTATAATTTTAATGAATAATTTGCATAGGAATGCTCTCTTGTCTTTAGCATTTAATAAAAGCTTAGGAGTGAGTTCCCAAGCAAGCATACGCACTTGAGGCCCAGTGAATTGTCTGTCCCCTGTTTAGTGGCTAAGTAAACCCAGTGTCCTGGAATTAAATAGACAAAGCAAACTTGCCTGTTTTGACTCAACTCAATAATCATAAGAAATCACCAAAGCTATTTGATTTGTGAAATAACATGCAATGCAATCACCTAAAAGTTGACTGCTTAAATACCATGAAAAAAAAACTGTAAATTTATTTTAATATGGTACAAAACATTTCTATAATTTCAAGACATTCAGTAAGTGTTTTTGTCTTGCTTGGTCAGTCCCTGGTGCTGTTTTGGTTCCTGATACATCGAAGAGGTTGTATAAGCAGACATTGTACTGTGGGTTTGTTTGTTCTCTGTTAGAATAGTTAAAGGTATCAATCAATGGTCCTATGAGAACACTTTCAGCATTTTGGTTCTTTCATGTAAGTTCTACTTATTCATGTTTTTCACTAGGTTCTACAATGCGTAGACATGTTGAGAATCCCAGAAAGATATGTGCAGAAAGCTAAGTCTCTGACAGGGCATCGCCTCTGAAAATTGGGTATACACTCGCTAATGAAATGCAACACTGTATTGCTCAGTGAAATGAGCACCTCTCGTTTCTTTCACTAAATTTCTTTTCCCACAATGATTGCATTGTTACAAATGTGCTAGATTTTTTAATAAAAAGAAGTTATACATTCCCAGTCAAATTGTAGATACATAAAATTACTCCATTATCACTCATGGTCAAGTAAGACATTCCAAATGAGTGAAGGAAAAAAAATGTCAGTAAACAAATCTGGTAAGCTTTTTTAAGGACTTTGGTATTATGATATTCCAGTGAGAAAATGTACTGTGAACATAAAAAGCAAATTAATAGAGCAGGAATAGCACCATATTCTGAGTCACACTACACGTTAAACAAAGTAATTGTATTATTAGTCCCTTGGTGCTCATTGAGAATCACAAGCCAGGCACAGCTGCCATCACTGAAAAGAGCAGAGGCCTGAGTTGGGGCTGATGCTCAATAGCAGAGTACCTGTCTGGCCTGTGTAAAGCCCTGGGCTCAGTCTTTAGTGCTGAGAGGCAAACATTACATTTTCCATTTGCAGAGCAATTTTTCCACAGCTTTTTTGAAAACACAGTTATATAAATAGGTGTATCATTGCTTCCCACTTTATCATCTAGAATTTCTATGGAAAGAACAAAGAATTCCTTCCATTGGATTCTACTGTGGCATTTTAATCTTCAAGCTAGTCACTCTGTTCCTGTTTACAACATGTGAAATACTCTAATCAGAGCAAAGGTCCCAGGAATTGATAAAATTGCAGGATTACGCTGCTGAGCAGATAGCAGAGGCCAGAGTCCATTTGCATTACTGGAGAGATCAGGTTCAGGTAAATCTGCCTGCCTATTCCTTTTAACATTGACTTGTCATTGCAGGTAGTTGGTAGGATTTATCTTCAAAGACCAGGAACATGCACTGTGGGATCCTGAAGGCAGAAGCAGTGGATGGGGCTCATCTGATGCAGGTCTTTTGGCATGATGGGGCAGAGTCCCTCTACCCAGCGGTGTGGCTGAGAGACAACTGCCAGTGTACTGAGTGCTACCTGCATTCTGCAAAAGCTCGGAAACTCCTCCTGGAAGCTCTCGATGTGAACATTAGAATCAAAGACTTGACATTTGACTGGAAGAAGGTGATTATCTCTATAGTGATTTTTCCCTTCTCTTTTGAGTTAAATCAAGGGGTTAGTTTATAATAATGTAATTCAATCTTCTTTAACTTACCACATACAGAACAAGCCATCACCATGAACATATGTGTAGTGTGTTTGGTACAGAGTAGTCACACTCAATGGAGGAATTGGCTGTTATATCACAGCTACAGTGTTTTCCTTTTCGACTCATATACTGTTTATTTATGTCCTTCTCTCCCCTTCCTCCAGCACCTTCCATATGCCCCTCCCTCTCTCTCAAATTGGTGGCCTATGTTTCTTTAGCATTGTCACATATACAGATGCACATATAAATATATAAACACAGTCTGCAGATACACTCTGGTTTCTCTTCAAATTGTATAAATTTTTTGCCGTTACTACTACAAGTTTTTCTTCTTTATTTAAGTCTTTTTTCATTTTACATACTAACCACAGTTTCCTCTTCCTCCCCTCCTTCCTCTCATCTCTCACCCTCCCCTGACCCCCCCTCACCACCACCCATTCCTCAGAGAGGGTGAGGAAGGAATTCTGGAGAGTCAAGTTGAGGCAGGATCAAGCCCCTCCCTCCCCCCTGCATCAAAGCTGAGCAAGATGTCCCACCACAGGGAATGGGCTCCAAAAAGCTATGAAAATTATGCATCTGGTACTCAGTTTACTCCTCCTTAAGGCCAAAAAGGTACAGAACTTGTTCACAAGAATGGCAGAACTGAATGAGATGATCTGGATGGAAATGGTTGTCATGCTGCCTGGCATAAGGCACTCACTCAGAAAACATAGTATTATTTATCCAAACTGGTGAGTAGGTGTAGAAAAAGTCATGTCCTAAGAGTGTCACTCTCAAAAACAACCAGATGTGACATCAACCATCTTTATCTCTTTCTTATTTCCAAATTCTCACCAAAAGAACAAATATGATCAGCAAACCCATCCTTTCTCCATTATCCTGTTCTTCTCTCAGGGTGAGCCCTCTATTCCCAGTTCTCACTCTGAGTAGTCATGCCCGCTCATGGAAAGCTTGAGGATCACATATTTAAAGTATGTAAAGCAGAAATGTCAGCTTAGTGAAGTTCTATTTCTTGCATATTATTTCCTCTGCCTTACCAGAAGTAGACCATTGGCTTATGGGAAGAGTAATGTTTAGCTTAATTATCTGATCATTTTAAATAGCATTCAAAAGTAAAAGCAATTATAGAAGACAGGCATGTATAACTGTGCAATGTGCAAATAGATAATAATTGCTTTCTGTGTTATAAGGTTTATATCACATGGCCTAATGAGCATTACAGTGAATTTGAAGCTAATTGGTTGAAGAAAAGATGCTTTTCCCAACGGGCCCGAGCAAGACTCCAAGAAGAATTGTTTTCACCAGGTAATATTGCTATCATCTTCAGTTTATACTAAAATCTTACAGCAAAAATTACTTGAAGAGAAATACTATTATTTGAATGGGGTGTATTTATAGAACACCATTTAATTATTTTATACACCTATATGTTGCAAAATGATCAAATCAGTGTAATCTGTATTTATATCTCTTTCTCACTTTCTAAGGATTGGCTCAGGAGAAAACTCAAACCCTTGTATTTTGGTTAAAATAACACTATAATTTATGAGGAATGTTTAATGTATTAGTAACACAGATCATTTGGATGAAACTGAAAAGGGGAACAGAGTAGATGTCAACATTCTACAACACTAGCAGATGAGATTGCAGTGGGTTTGAGCCTCTCTCATCTAAAGTTAAAGATGGGCACTCAAGATCTGCCCTCCATGCTCCTTGCAAAGGAGCAGCGTAAACCAGAGATAGTTTGCCCTTCTTAACACTGTCTAAAGTCAGAATAGCACAAAATTAACAAAGCGCACATTTCTACCTTGGAATCCATCATAAGATTATGTGAGTAAATCTGTGAGAAATGAGCCCAGAATTGAGCTTGCACGTGGAGTGTGCAAGCCTGTTTCTCTAGAGAGCATTTATTTATATAGGTCTCAGAAGATCTTCGAGCAGAAAATTCTTTAGAGATAACAAAAAGATAGATTCAGTGGCAAGGGGGGCGGTATGTTATCTCTCAAATAGTAGGTAAAATAAATGCTGAAAACAAGTGAGTATTTTAAAATAAAAATTCTAAAAATGCACGGTAATGCAGGCCAAGCATAAATGTTGGTGAGGATGGGAAGGTCTCTGACTTCTTTAAAATTGTTCTATAGATCATTACATATGATTGTGCATGTCAAATTCAAACTCTAACATACATAAGTTTTGTCTGTCTGTTGGAAATCTGACTTCCACAAGCACACCTGCACATTCCTCTAAATCTTCTTTCCTGTTGTCAACATTTTTCAGACTATCATCCCTTTCAGGAAATGACCACCGCGTTGAATTCTGAACCACCTCTTTGGGGTACTCTAAGTCTTTTACGAAAAGTGGTTCTTCTTTACTCCTTCCAAGCCTTTTGTGTGAGAACTGTCTGGGATTTTAAAGCTAGTCTTACAACAGTTCACTGGAAGTGGAGCTGTTATGTATTCATCAACTTGCCAGACAGCTTCCCTTTTCCTGTGGATGTCAGTAACAAGGTTCTATAGTTTCCCCTTTTCTTTAAGCACAGACCAGTCTTATCAAGAGTTAAGTGCTTGATGTCACCACTGTGACAGCTGAGAAGGATTTGTTCCACTGTTATGTCTAAACCGAGGATCCATTCCCCTTTATGTAGCTCAGGTAGAGGGTTGGAAATAGAATATACAGAAGGAATTATTCTTTCTACTTTCCTTTGAACAGTGTGTTTCTGGATTCTCTGAGGAGTCTCAACATAATTTCGTAGCTATTGCTCGGGTTAAAGAGCAGTATCTTGAGTATGTTTTCTGATGTTCTTTTTTTTTCCCTTTAACACTTCACTAGTTTTGTAATCCATTTGGATTTTGCTTTCATTGAGTTCTAGTTCACTGTGTCATTTCAGGAAGTAAAAGCCACCATTTTTTATTATCACCGCTTAAGCTTTTAAATGCTGGAAGAGGAATGGACACACCTCCTCCATTAATATTTCATGACAAGTCAAGGTTTTTATAGCTTACATTCCTCAATACAATCAGGTAGTAGCAAAACAGAAATGATGGTACCCTGTGTTAAGTAGTGGAAAAAGCTTGTCACAATGACAGCTTGCAAGCATAAATAACATAAGAAAACTGGCTGAGCTTGCAAGCATAAATAACATAAGAAAACTGGCTGCTAGGTATACACTGGAAAATATTTTAATGCTTTAAAATAAGATTCATTTTAAAAATATATTCCCAAGCTGAGCAGTTGATGGGTAAAAGAAGAAATTGATGGGCCATTTTTAGAGCACTGGTTGGATGGCTTTTTGCCGATAGAACTCGATACCCTGCTCCAGTGTGTGTTTTCAAATTTAGTACTCTAAAGCATGTAAACAAAGTGAATTCCATTGGTGAAAGCACTTTGCTCTTTAGTCAATTCCCTCTGCTTCTCCCTTGGAATGAGGTCTATGGTTCTCTGAAAATCTGGAGTCCAGATGCACACCACTTTCCTTCTGTTGGCACAGACTCCCAAACACAAAATGAAAGGATAAATGGACAGGACCAGACTGTCCCTGCAAAATGAAAGAATGATATGGAGAATAACCTTTCCCTCATGGACGCCCAGTTAGCTGCAAACATTTGGCGTCTACTTCATGCAGGGAATACCAAGGTGAAAAAGGAAGCCTGTACATGAAATACAATAAGACAACGTGCTGAAGGTTAATGATGACATAAAACAAAGAATATGTAGAAATAAGAGGTTGATGCTCACACTGAATTCTAAGAAATAGCTTGTCAGGCAGAGAGAGAACAAAGAAAATTCCCACAAAGAAAAGGGAAGGCAGAAAACCACAGAAGTAGAAAATAGAGGTGTGAACTTAGGAAGTACAATGAGCTAGATATTGAAATTACTAAGGGACAGAAGAGATATCAAAGGCAAAAGTGAAAAATAATTTGCATACACCGCTTGGTCCACAAGCTAAGGTAAGGATAAGGTTTTCCAGCATAGAGTTCAAGTATACCAATCCACTCATCTCTCAGCTGACTCCCTACTGACAAAGCAAACGAATGACTTCAGAACCTTTACAGGTTTCAGATGATTCCTACAAGCTTTTCCTGTGAAACATATACTTTTGGGTTTGTCTGGCAGCTTTTGATTAAGTTAATATATTATCATTAGTGCCTCCGAGTCCATGAACATTTCCTACTCTCTGACTTCTCATGGTTGTACCCTGCCTCCTCTACAAACAGGAGTAGACGATCATGGTCACCTTGTAGAATGACCTTGGCTGTGGCTGTGTGTCTATTGAGTGGACCAGGGAATGGAGGGAAAGAAAACAATTGGCCACAGCATGCTCTACCAAAAACAAACAAACAAACAAACAAACAAAAGACCTAACCCTGTTTGGAAGTCAAAGAGACCTTCATATAATTTGCATTTAAGAGAAAGATTATTCACTAACAGGATAGTAGAGGGAGGCCTATATTCTCTCTCTACTATTTTAGAACTTGATTTTCAGTGCCCGGTATAGGGCCATTTCCAGAAAAAAATATGTGAGCAAATATTAAAACAAACCATTAAAAATATAAAGCTTGAGCCAGCAAGGAAGATAAGTAAATAAAAGTTCTTGCCCCGTGACCTGAATTCAATTCATAGAGTCCCCATGAAGAGGAAGAAATATCTGATTCACAAGTTGCCCTCCAACCACAGAGCTGTAGTACACATGGCATACATACCATGCGCACACAAAATTTACACTAAGTTTAACTTTTATTTCAAAAATACATTTTATGTAAACATATTTCAACATGAAATTTGACATGATTCATTCTTTTCTATTTTGTGAGCTGTGAAATTCTCATAATTGACAGAGATAAAGTACATAAAGAAACGCTACATAGCGCAAGCATATACAGGAACCTATGTATACCTCATTTTTATTATTAGTTTCTTAGAGTTTCTATAAGTAACTCTTGGATAGGAAAACATTTAATTGAACTGGTGGCTTACAGTTTCAGAGGTTTAATCCATTATCATCAAGGTGAGGAACATGGCAGCATGCAGGCAGACAGTGTTAATACAAGGAGTTGTTACATGTTAATATACAGGCAATAGAAAGCAGACTGTCTTGCTAGCTGTGGCTTGAGCATATATTAGACCTCAGTGCCAGCCTCCACAGTGACACACTTCCTCCAACAAGACCACACCTACACCAACAAGGTCACACCTTCTAATAGGGCCACTCCCTTTGTGGACCATTTTCTTCCCAATCACCACAGTTTAAAAGTGAATGAATTCTAGTTTGTTTTTCCTATTTTATCTAAAATATTTCACATTACTCTCTGAAATTAGTGACATTTGTTATTGAAACTTAAGAGTTTTAAAAAGAAAACTTAAAGAAACTCTCCATTGAGCCAGTCTATTTTATTTTTTTTCAGCAATGAAAACTGAGAACATTGCTCACCAAAAATCATTTACTCTCAACTACATATGCTCTTTTTACAGCAGAACCCTTCTTTGCTAGGCACTTCACCAGACTGAAACTTCTCAGTCCATAACTGAGTCCAAAACAAAGAATCCCTACTTTGTTTGAAAAGCACATGCCTCAAGAAGTGAAAAATTACTAACTCTGAAAGCCCTCTCAAATCAACATGCCTTTTACATAGCAAGAGAACTAGACAGAGCTGGTTTTCTCAAGGACAACTGTCTATTTACTTAGTTTTCTTATAATGTGGGATATATAGTTGGTTTGGTTCAGAGAATTCTTTTACAAAACTGTCCGAAAGCAATAATCAAGACATATGTGATTTCCTTTTTGAATTATCAGGAAATGCTCATAGCAAAGTTGTGTAACTCATGTGATGAGTCAAATCCATTTTGACCTGTGTGGGCATCTGTGATGAAATATGGGTATTTGTACCAATGACTGTTTTTATCCACCCACTAAGCTTATTGTATTTGCTCTGTCCTCAAAATAATCCATCATCACATATTACCTGCTCTACTATCAACCCTGTGTAGAATCTATTGCCATCATATGTCCTTCCTGTACCTCTTCTCCCACTCCCAGGCCACTCTTTTCTCTCCAGTAACTTAATCATTTACTGTACAGTGAGATTAAGTATTGATTTATTTATTCTCATCAATAAATGACACCAATAAAAATTTAAAACTAGTTAAAAATTGACAGAAACAAGAATTGAGTAAAGAGCATCTTCACTAATGAACACCCCTCCTCTTTCTGAGCTCACAATGATCTGTGTGTGTGCACCCATCTGACACTACATATGTTTCATTAAATGGTCATTCTCTGCTCCACTAGATAATTAAATATAGAGTAATAATCATTTAATTCACTTATTTAGCTCACTGAATATCTACCACGCATCGTGTATGTATTCATTCATCATCCTGATGAGTACTATTGAATAACAGGTGCCATATACTGGGGCTGAAAATACAATAGGAAAACCAGGAAAAAGCTTTAGTCCTTAGGTGCTTACATTTTTGTAGTGAAAGAGACAAAAATGTGCAGACTTATTTGTAGTTTCTCGAAGAGTGATAAGCACATAAACACAAGCATGCACGTTGGTGTGAGTTAGTGGGAGTTGATGAGATTTCTCTTTTGAGTTCTTGTTAATTTTTACACTAAGATGAGAAAAACCATTTACTGAAAATAGAGGAGGAAGTGTGGAAACTTGAGACTAGAGAATGTGAGAAATAGCTAGAAGAGTTTATGTATTTTAAAACTATAGATTCATGGCCATAGAGCAAGAGCAGTCACTGTGGTCTGTTTTCATTCAGTACTTGCAGCTCAAAGGCAGGTTCGAGCAGGCAGTGGAGTCACCATGTTCTTCATGGACATTATCTCATTCTGTTTTCATAGTTTGGTAGGTTATTCTCATGCCATGTTATCTAGATAAAGGATGAACATGGAGTTTCTTGCCTCCCAAAGTCCATGCAGATGACAAGCATTGAACCCAAAATGACCATTCAAAACTCAAGTCATTAAAACACAAAGTCTTTGTCAGGTAGGACCTGAGTTCTTATCTTGAGGAGAACTTGTGAATTTTGCAATGAACCAGTTCCAAAAATCAAGTATGTGAGTAACACGTGAAGAATTCTCAGATAACATTTGATTCCTATCTTTCTGCTTAATGAGAGAGATAATATGAGCCAATGAGGTAAAAGCTGCCAAAAGAGATATGAGCTTGCTAGTAAAAATACAGTAATAAGCTCACTTGAGAGACATGGATCAAACAAGTTACAATCCAGTTCCATTGAGGGCATCAGGGGACTTTCACACACTGAAACACAACGTCCAAAGAAAATTGGAAAAGACTATGGATGGGGTCTCGCAAACCATGAAGCAGTATGGGGAAAAAGGGGTTAAATACCTTAGGGAAATGGCACAGAAGCTATCTTTATAACATCTCTAGAACTTGTGCATTCTCTGTGATTCTAAATATACACCTGGAGTTTTAAAGGAACAGTGATGATGCTAGAGAGATGACTCGGCAGCTAAGTGTGCTGATCTTCAAGAGAACCTAACCTCAGTTCCCAGCTCCCCATAAGGACAGTTCACAACTGTGACTCCAGCTTAAGACGCCTGCTTCTGGTCTCTGTGGGAAGCCATACACATGGCATAAACACACACACACACACACATACACACACACACACACACACACACACACACACACACACACATACAACAATACAGCATACCTACACATAAAAATAAATTTTTAAAAGGAAGATGACAAACTTACGGTGCTTCTACATAAGGAAGAAGCCTGTGAAATTTGATGTTTATCTGCAGTTAGATGCTCTATACATATATTCATACCAGGCAATAAGACCAAGACAGCGTTCAATAACCTTATTGTGAGTATCCTCCAAGATAGCCACAGCAAGGGCAGAGAATAACGTAGAATTATATCCCTTGGAGATGATTTTTTTCCAGTATATAACTCCTCTCCTCCGCGTCTACAGTCAAAGAGACTGGGTGTTCCACTTCAGACAGGTTAGCTGTGCAATGTCAGGCAATTACCTAGGCTCTTGTGCCTGTGTTCATATCTGTAAATAGGAGCAATGACAGTGCACACATTATGGAGTTGCTGTAAGGGTTTCATGAAGTAATCAGTGTCTGTTGCTTAGAAGAGTCCCTAGAATCCAAAATGTTCCTTTCACCTTTAAGCAGCCTACACATGCCACCTCACTGCTTTCTGTGTGATATTCCCTGGGTAAGCAGTCATTCTCCTCAAAGGCCTATAGACAAAGAATATTCCTGTATCAAAAAAAAATGAAAATATATTTTTCTTCTAAGAAGTTTAAACTTGTTTAGAAGCCTCATTTATATGGCCGCATACAATTCACTCAAGACTTTGTGCTGGAGAGATACCATGGTGCTTAGAAGGTTTGGCTGCTCTTCAAGACAACTAGGGTTCGATTCTCATAACTCACATGGTAGCTCACAAACATTAGTAACTCCAGTTCTAGAGGATGATGATACCCTCAACTGGCCTCTAAGGCACTACATACATGATAAACTTACATACATGGAGGTAAACCATTTGTACACATAAAAAATAACTAAATCTTTAAAATATCCGATATGCCCAGGGTCAAAGTAAAGAAAATATTTAAGATGTAGAGCACAAATTGTTCTGTAAAACCATCTTGTGCTCTCCTGGGCATGCCTACTGGGGGAAAGAGGGGAGGAAAGGCATTATCAGTGAGTGAATAAAACAAATAGCATCATCTCCATTGTTTGTGAGGTTCTTGCTATCTAGTAGGAGAGGCAAAGATAAGGAACTGTGTCTGACTAGTTTCCTCTCCACTCCCAGCAGCTGTTTACCACTCTCACAAGCTTCACAGGCACTTGACAAAATAATTTTACTGTTATATATTTGTGTTTGTTTCTTTACCAATCTTACGCAAATTTCCAAACAGGGAACTTCATCATAATCCCTATTTTTTTTCATGAATGTAATCTCTTTCAATAAATAAATGATGGGGGAGATTTCAACATGAAGAGGTAAGCACTGTGGTATGTATCAAGGCTGAGCCAAGAAAAGAGACACTTCACCCTTATTTCCAGAAGCATGCCAATTCAGAAGCTATTACCATATTTCAACCCATAATTGTGAAATTACCAGTCTCCGTCCCTGTATGAGAGAATATTCTTAGCTGAAAAGACCCAGAAGTAGATACAAGGAAGAGCATCCCTCAGTCAGTGAAGAGTAGTATGATGTACCCAGATTTTTTTTTCTCCATATTCAAGACACAAAAATGTTTACTCTAGTGTCTCATAAGGTCCCACATGGGTGAACACCATTGCTGACAGCAGTGAGCCATACACTAACAGTTCTTCCAGAGGCTTTCTTCCCTCTTTATATCCCAGGGTTTCTAACAGACAAACTTCTTGTCTTCAGAACCTTGTCTCATCTGAACAGTAAGGAAGTCAAGTGACTTGAATCTTAAAAGACATGTAGAGTTCACCGGACAAGTGATAAAAGAGTAGAACATCTATCCAATGAAGAACAGAGACTCAAAGCCCTGCTTCTTTCTTCTATTGGGGATCAGAACTGGGGTTTGGTGGAGTCCTCAGAATTTATTCAAAGTAAAGACTGAAATACAAGAAAATGATATTTACAATTATACTTAATTATTAAAATGATTTATAAATAACATGCTATGAAGACAGTAAGAAAGGAGTAAGAATTTAACTGATGTTGTATATATTAGAGAAGCCACTTCAGACCTGAAAGCCCAGCATGGTGCAGGTAGACAGGAGGTCCTAAATTTTTGAAATAACACTTTGAAAACCAGCTTTCTGTGCTCATGAATCTTTAGCTAAGGACCTTCTTTGTGTCTTTTCCTTTCTGAAATATAACTCAGGGCCCAGGAATGTGATGTTTAGCCTGCAGTAGGAACCCTTACACAAATAGCTCTGTTAAATCTGGCATGTAGCCCAATCATAAATTTTATGATGTGTGAAGCGCATGTTTAAGGAAGTATTCATTAGTAAGGCCATAAGTTAAATGAGGAAAGGTGGCCATACCTTACACATTCCATCATTCCCATTATGTTTATATATTGCAGGCCCAAGTGTGAAGCTTAAATTTGTTCTTAATATATTCTCCTGACAAATGTTTTACTCTAGTCAAATGCATTTTCTTTTGCATCCCTGATAATTCTCTTTTGCAGTCGGAGGAAAATGGGAACATGTTTTGAAATCATCCTATGGGTGTTGATGTTTACTATTCTGTGCAGACGTCACAGAAGGCTTTCTAAGGCGGGTGTAGTGAAACACTATTAATTCTCACTGATAATTGGAATAATTTAATATATTCAAGATCATAGGTTGGACTTAGCAACAAGTTATTTAGAATGCCATTTTTGCAAGTCATATTTCAATTGTGATGTGTGTTATTACTTTATTACCCAATCTGTGATGGCCTTTAGCCTTTGGCCTCTGGTTTCAAAAAGTTATTGTAGGTACTCCAAAATGAGAGGTAGGTCTGAGTCCCTCATGCCAGTATTAAGGCTGGGTTAGATGTTCCTCTGTAGGGAATGTACTCCAAGATATCAGTTCATGCACCAGGAACATACTCTGATCTACTGCAAGAGGTTCCACAAACTGCCCATGCCATTTGGCAGCCATCTACTTTTGGAGGGTTTAGTTCCTTTCCATGATGGTTCCTCAGTGATTATTTCAGAGTCAGTGAGCTCCCAATAGCTCAGGTCAGCCATCTCTGTAGGTCTCTATTCCTCATAATCCTGATCCCTGTGCTCATATACTCTCTCATCTCTCTCTCTTCACCTGGATCAGGAGCTTGGCCTAGTGCCTAGCTATGGATCTCTGCTTCTGTCTCTATCCATTGCTGGATGAAGATTCTATGACACTTAGGGTGGCCATTCATTTGATTATAGGGAAGTCCTGTTTAGATATCCTCTCTACTATTGCTTGGAGTCCTAGCAAGGAACATCTTGTTGGTTCTTGGAGGTTTCCTTTAGCACCAGGTTTCTTTCTAATCCCACAGTCGCTCTCTCTATCAAGATATCCATTTCTTTTTTTCTCCCTCTCTGTTGCTCCCCTCGCTCAATCATCTTCTTCTCTCATGATTTATTTCTACCTCCCCTTGCTCACTCCCTGTTATGATCTCAATTTACTCAGAAAATCTTCTCTATTTCCCCTTCCCAGGGGGATCCCTGGATGTCTCTCTTAAGTTCCTCCTGTAACCTAGCTATTCAGGGGTTGTGGTTTGCAACTTAGATATTCTTTGTTTTGTGTCTAAAACCATTAATGAGTGAGTACATACCCTGTCTGTCTTTCTGGGCCTTTACCTCACTCAGGATGATACTCTACAAATCCATCAATTTGCCTGCAAACTTTATGATGTCTTTTTTTTACTGCTGAGCAGTACTTTACTGTGTAGATGTACCATAATTCGTTAATCCATTTTTCATTTGAGGGGCATCTAGGTTGTTTCTAGGTCTGGTTCTTACTGTCTTTCAACCCCCTTTTCTGCAATGATCTCTGAATCTTAGGTATGGGAGATGTTTTATAGATGAATCACAACAACAACCAACTTGACAAATAACCCTAAGAGTGAAGTAGTGGCATACATACCTTGGCAGCAAGCAACAGCTCTCTAATTGGATTCAAGACCTACTCAACAAGAAGGAAATCATGCCTCTGAAACCTAGCCACATCACCAGGGCTAGGAAAGTTATAATCTTGGTAGAGAACCTAGAACTGCTACTTTACCAAACCGGCATAATCCCTAAGTATACTCTAAATATTTGTTCTTACACTCATAAATAAGGGCCAGCCTCACACCTCCCCACTGAAGAAACTTCTATTTACAGCATACACAAACCATATAGAAAACAACCACCAATCAAAATGCAATTATAAAGATAATTTTAATTTCAATTTTATTTCCTTTTCACATTATAACTGAAATTATCTGAGCATAATATTAACCTTTACTAAAATAAAAAAAAAGGCCTGATACACTGGCAGAAGTTACAGAGGAAAAACTTTTTTTAAATATGAAAAACCAATGTTGATTTCATGGAAAGAGTGGCATTATATATTGTGCACCTGAGCCCTATCTAATGTTTTCTCAGTGTTTAAAATCATACTTAGTTGTCAAGATTTATCTTTAAATACTGATGCCTAACGAACTTCAAACAGAGTTATTCCTCAGTACAACTTACCCTGCTTTTTGTGTTACCTCTTAAATTTTCTTTGTAAAGAGCAGGATAGTCTGGACATTGAAATAGATAATATTTTTAAATGCTCGTGATATTTCATCCTTACACAAAGAACTATAGGCAACTGAGAAATCTGGGATTAGGAGAGGTAGTCTCCCCAAGAAAAGCCATACCAATTGGTCATCTGATGCCAAATGTCAGCCCTGAAAACATATAAACAAGTAACGTTATATTAAATAGATGAGTTATATTTATGAATATATGTGTATGCACACACACCTATATGTATACATGTAATAATTATTGTAGAAAGGGGACATTTAATTTAGAGGAGAATAGGGAGGGGTTAGTGGGAAGGTTTGGAAGGAGAAAAGAGAAGTGAGAAATGTAATTGTTACCTCAAAAAATATTCATGATGGTAGTACCTCAAACCATCAAGTCAGATGTTCATTGCATCAGTCAGCAGGATTTTAGTAGATTTTAGCCCTGAAAATTGTTATCTGAGTGCCTTTAGCTACGGTTCCCCTTCTTCAAAATTCGTTATACTAAAATCATCTGCTCCAGATATTTTTATGGAGATAAAAAGAAATAAAATTGTAAAGCATCAAGCTTTCTGTATAACTCCTAAAAGTTATTAGCAAACAATTGTTGTATTGTCATTATTAATTATTATGTGTTATGATAGTCTCTGTAGAGTCTTGTGGCCTTCAGAGAAAGTGTAGTAGTCCTTGTTTACCAAATTAAACTGGAACTTAAGACTCCTAGGAACAAGATGATAAGGTAGAACAATTCAAATCTAGACCATTCTGTCCTCATTTCCTTCCCATAAATCCCTGTCTAATACAAATTTTATACAATGGTTCAAATTTTAGCTAAAAATTAAAAGCAAACAAATGAAAAAATATTTCCTTCTTCTACGAGCCATGCATCGTGTCAATATTAGGAGTAGCAATGGTACTGGAGCACGCTGACACGTCCATCACTTCAGAGCATTCTACTGAATGGCACCTTGCTACAGTATCTGTCTATGCTGCTTTAGTTGCAATACAAAATATCTTCTCTAGACATTAAAATAAATATTGATATTAAATCACTTAATCTCTGTGGGTATTTCATTCCTTGTGATTGAGGGAATAATAGGAATAGTTGGGTAATAGAAATTCCAAAGCCAATATGAAAATGCCCAGTAGTTATCTACTTTCACTGACTGCTGATATTTTGTATAGTTCCTTGATTTCTCTTGGAGGCTCAACAAGCCTCTTATTCTCAGTTTCTGTATATAATCTAGGTGAGTTTTGTTTTCTATGCCCATATATTGATTACTGTACCTTGGAAAATTTTTCTCCTAACGGAAAGCCAAATGCCTTTTCTATGAAAAACTAAAGACAGATATCACCCTTTTCTGGAGACTTCTCATTTACTACAGTCGGAAATTTTTAAATGTAATAAACAAATGATAATAGACAAACAACCGCACAATGTAATATTCAACACAAAGTCAAGTAGATTGCTTATTTACAAAGACATACAGGCAATTTTGGTTTTAGAACACTTGATACATAAGGAATAGACCTGGTAAGCATCGTATATAGTAAAATAATCACCGGGTATCATAGAAATCATCAGACCGAGATGAGATCATCCTTTGCAGTATCTTGAAAACGCATCAACTGTAGCTTCAACCACACTGTGTTATAATCAACAATGTCCAAGTTCTCCATAGACTCTGATATCTTTAGAAGTTTCTTGCTACATCCAAAAGTACATTTAGCAAAAAGAAATAAGCTAATAGCTACTGGGTAGCTAATACACTCAAGAAATCCCACCATGATTCTAAAGAGAGTCTGATTGCATAGGCCTGTAACCCTAGCTACTCCAGAGGCTGAAGCTGGAAACAATAGGTTCAGTAGAATAATGCCTTGCTTCAAAAATATGAATATGAATATATAGAGAGAAGGGGGAGGCAGATGGGTAGATAGAGAGATAGATGAAGGAAGGGGAAGGACCAAGAAAACATTTCAGTGGTAGAGTGTTTGTTAAATATTTCTGTTTGATTTTATTTAAGACAAGGTCTCTCTATGTGTAGCCACATAACGTGGCTCACTATACAGACCAAACTAGCCTTGCATTCATACAATCTGTGACTGCTTCTTTCCTGAGAACTAGGATCAAAGGCATATGCCAGCACAACCTACTAATACTAAATAATACTCACATAGCCCAATAGAATTAATACAGCCACTAGGAACATCCAATTCATAATTTTAATTTAGTTCTTAGAGTTGGAGTTCTGGCTCAATATTTAAGCTGTTATGCTTAATAACCCAAAAATTTGGGCACTATATGCATCAGCAGTTTTATTAGGTCTATCTAAATATACACATGACTCATTCCTGTAAATACTCTTCTGTAGCTGCTGGGGGAACAGCAAATGGCTCTCTGCATCTGTATATATCTTCTCATAGCTAGAGTTACTATCTTCTAAAAAG
Source organism: Phyllotis vaccarum (assembly GCA_033318265.1). NCBI lineage: Eukaryota > Metazoa > Chordata > Mammalia > Rodentia > Cricetidae > Phyllotis > Phyllotis vaccarum. The sequence goes on along the minus strand of JARWLC010000001.1, from coordinate 139,046,670 downwards.
TTTTCTATTAAAATAGAAATACTCATGTTGGCCTCAAACAGAAAATGACTGCTAGGCCAGAAGTAAGAAACAAGTGCTGAACAGTCTTCATTCTTAAGATAGAGGCTTTAAGGATGACTTCCATAGATAACCTGCTCCCTATTTAGAGAAAAAGCATTGCTTATGATTATGAGACTCAGTGTTCCCATCCTTTTTCTTGTTAGGAAATATTGCTGTGCTGGTGCTGGTTCCCAGTAAAGAGCATGCACAGGTCAGCAAGCATTCCCTTCTCAGTTCCACTTTCTTTAGGAAATTGTGGTTTGAAAGCTCATAATTTTTTATGTCTGTTTTTTTTTCTCAAGCAAACATATTTACAAGCATTTCATCATGGTGAATGAGAGAACAAAGGCATCTGGCCTTATCTCCAATGGCACTGCCACCCAAGGCTCTGTGTGTCCCAGAGACACACTTTCATTGTGCTGACCCCAAATGATAGCTTGGTCACAAGACAGCTTCCTAGCAGAAGAAATAAGAGGAGGAAAAATCTGTACCTACCCTCCCTCCAGAATAGTTATAAATGTTGTTCTAGTGCAGGAACCTAATTTTATCACTATTCTGAATCAGATGATATAATCGGCCGGTTATGAACACAGTATCTCACTGCTGTTTCTAAGTAGTAACTGGGTTAAGAAGTCTTGAGGATACAGAAATCAAGGGCCATTATGTCATCATCTAATCAACATCTTTGAATAGATAGGACATACTTAATACCACTTGTAGTCCAGATATATTGTAAGCAAGAGGCATATAACAGGTGCAGCCCCAAAGAAGAAAGACTTGGTGACCAGAATTCCTGATGTGACCAACATTTAGTCAACTCCATGGTAAATCAAAGATCAACTCCAGTGAACTTTAAGGTTAGTGTCCTGTCGAAAAACAAGATAATTTAGAATTTCTATTTTCTTGATCCACAGAATGTCAGTACTGGGGCTCAGAGCTCCAGATGCCTACTCTGAATTTTGAAGATGTGTTAAAAGATGATGAACATGCATACAGATGGCTCTCCAGCCTCAAGAAAGTAGGCATTGTGAGACTCACTGGAGCAGCTGACAAACGCGGAGAGATCGTAAAGCTTGGGAAAAGGATTGGTTTCTTGTACCTCACATTCTATGGGTGAGTCTTCAGTCAGTTTGTCTTCTGCCATCACAAATTGTGGCATCTATTTCCAACTGCAGGCTTTGATTATAAGATAAGGGCAATCATTCTTTTGTTTATATTGTAGAGAGTACCAGAGGTGAAAGAGACCGTCATGGGCCGAAGTTTACACACCAGTAGCACAGAGGCTTACTCAGATGTGTTTGCTTTGGCTCATAAAATGTTGAAGGAAAAATAGAATTAGTTGTCAACACTTTAAAACTAGGAGGCCTGAAACTTATGGAGACTTATTTTTTTCTTGAAAAATCAAATCTAGCAACACTGCAGCCTAAGGTTAGCATGCCAGCCACCTATTGAGCATAAACAGGCTTCACTTAGCATCATTTGCTGAAGTCCTCTCCCTCCTCAGATCTGCAAAGCTGTGATATCCTAGGATTATGATGTCCCTAGTGGGACGGATGATCATCTGTCCTCTAATCATTTTAGTGAGTTTATCATAGCAAAAGACTATGTCATGTTTGGACATAGACAACTTATTTCAAACCCTTAGCATATAGATTTACTTACACTATTAATAGTCTTCCTTTATATATGGGTATATAGTTATCTGCAAGAATTTACACGACATAGAGATTGCAATAATCATAGACCAATGAATGGGAAAAAATATTTGAAATTATTAGGAGCCTTGAGTATATCTTTTCTTTAATGCTTTTAAAGTTTCTGAAATAGAGTTTATACTTCAGTTTTAGGTAGGCAATATGAAGGTAAAATAACTAATTTGTAATCCCAATTCACATAAGTAATAACAAATGAAGCAGAGTATAAATCTAGGGTTGCCTCTGCTTTGCTGTTAGTAACAAGAAGGAAATACATGAGAAGGTGCTGAGACTGAACGAACAAAATACCTCAAAATAAATCTCTTGCAATTCATTTTGTTTAGGTTTTATTTACAAACTACAAACATTTGAGTCTATTCCAATGCATTTCACAATTTCAAAATAGTGACTAGCTTGGGTGCTCTTTTCAGAGGTTCCAAGCTCTACCAAATCCACTCACCCATCTAATTGGGGTGGGGTCAGAATCTTAATCCTGATTTACAGTTATATTTTTTTATTTCTATAGGTCCTATAAAAGGACTTAATAACTTGGCCACTGGCATAATATTGTGAAATTTTTGGAATAATTAATAAAGGTTCATTCTCAAAATAAATCAGACCTGCTACACCTCCTGATTCCAAAACCTTCCCACCCAACCAGAGTGGATTATACTGTCAAACCACACTTTCCCCAGATGGTCAAGACCTCTAGCACTGCACACATGTCAAGATATCCCTTGCTTGCTACCTCACAACTATCCCCGTAGATTTTCCTCCACATTTTCTGCAATTTTAATTCCCTAAGCTCAATAACTAGCACAGGGTTTTCTTGTCATGCTGGTTTTATTTTACTTGCCTGTTCTGGACTTGGTCATTTTGTTGGTATTAAGAAAATGGGATAAATTGAATATTTTCTGTGAAATAATCCTTCTCTGTTCCCCTTCTACTTGATAATGTGTGAGATATTGACATTTGGATAACATAAGATTTAAAAATATCTAGGGGCTTTCAGTGACATTTAAAGGGGGATCTAAAATAGTATATTTCAGCCTGTGCAGCAAGTTGGAGTAGGCCATTTGAAAACTACAAATTATTTGGGTCTCATCTTCAGAGATATTGTTTAACATGTGTAAAATTTGACTTAGCAGAATTGAGAAGTTTTGGTTAAGAGAAAGGGACCCTTCTAGATATAGATAATAGAACTTCAGGTGCCATAGAACCTATGAACTTTCATAGCCATATGTCACAAAGGCCCCTTGTTCTATTCCTAGGAAAAAGTACTCACCTGTTCTTCTCCATTTAAAATGACTTACTAGCTTAAAGAATTTTAAGTGATTAAGAAACATTTAGAATAGCTCTTTTAGAGCACATTGAGAATATCTAGTTTTAGTTCTTGGCTACCATATCAATGGTTAATTGATTTGTAAAATAAAAAAAATTACAGCTTTCTATGAATTCTTCACCTATAATAGGTGGAGATAAATGCTTATTGGACAAATGCATGCCTTGGTCTTTTTAAAAAGCTACCAAATAGCATATGAATACAATAATTATTGTAGCATTTTATAATTATAAGCTTATGTTCAAGTAAATCAATATGGTTATCTATTTGAGGACAAAAGACATGTCAGCTTCTACATCTGCATTTTCTCAGACACTTGTCACTATTGGACCAGTCAGGCTGCTAGCCCATCTTCTATACAATGCTGTTTTTATGCAACCATGTGCAACACTAATGTCCCAATGATAAAAGCTTCCCTGGAATAAATAATAAGACGTGGGAAACAAACAAACTATCAGTTTTGTCAATTATATATGAATATGAAGAGAAGGATATAAAATAAATATAAATTTTTCAAGATGTAAATCCTGATAGAGCAATGCACTGTATAAACAGTAGAGACAAATACTCTCACCCATCCCATATCAACAAAAATAATGAACTTACAAAAGCCCTTTGAGATATATGAAGAAATTGCTATTGAAACAATTACTTTAACTTTAGATATAATTGAATCTAGTCATTCTAAGCTACACTTTCCCTGAATAGTGCTGTCTTTCGTGATTACAAATCAGATTTCAGAGAATGTATCCTACAGAGTATATCCTAAAGAAACAGTTACTGCCAGCGAGACAGAATGTCATCCTTGAATATCAGCATGTGTAAGAAACTATGCTAGGCATTTTTCTAAACTGGGCTTGAGTTTTTACCTTATAGAAAATGAAGTTGACTGGTTACTATATACAAATTAGTATAAAAATTAGTTAACTTTCTCTAAATAATCAAAGCAAATAAAAATTCCACTGAAACAAAAGAGCAGATTCAAAGTAGAATCAAAATGGAGCAGTATCTAATAAAAAGATGGCCTTTAAAGAAATTAAATTTATAGTGAATAGGTTCTGAGATGTCAGTTCATGTTCCAGGAAGATACTCTGATCCTATTGCAAGAGGTTCCACATACTGCCCATGCCATTTGACAGTCATCTACTTTGGAGGGTTTAGTTCCTTTCTGTGAAGGTACCTCAATGACTGTTTCTGAGTCGCTGAGCTCTCAATAGCTCCAGTCAGCCATCTCTGTGGGTCTCCTGATTCCTTTGCTCATATGCATTCTCCTCTCTCATTCTTTTTCTCCCTCCCTCCCTCCCTCCCTCCTTCCCTCTTCCCTCCTTCCCTCCCTCCCTCCCTCCCCCCTCTCTCTCTCCCTCCCCAGATGGACCAGGGACCAGGAATTCCACCTGATACTTAGCTAAGGATCTCTGCTTCTGCCCCTGTCCATTGCTGGATTGTATTGGGAGGCTTTAGGACCAGATTTCCCCATGGTTTGGACCCATCTGCAGCCTCTTTTCCCACAAAAAAAGATTCAGACACTTTTATTAATTTCATGTTGTTTGGCCTAAGTCTCAGGTATATTGCTAGTTAGCTTTTTCATCTTAATTCATGCCATTTCTATTAATCTATCCAGCCATGTGGCCCACAGCTTACCTATTTCATTACATCTTGCTTCCTTGGGCAGCTGGATTGAGTCTCCCTTGACTCCACCTTTCTTCTCCTACCTATGCTCCGATTTCCCTGCCTACTTTTTCTATTGTGCCTGCCATGGGCCAAAACAGTCCCTTTATGTAAAGAATGATATTCACAGCATACAGAAAAACATCCACACATCACTAAATGAGGATTCTATAATGACAATTAGGGTGGTTATTCATTTGATTATAGGGAAAGTTCTGTTTAGGCACCCTCTCTGTATGGAGACCTAGCTAGGGACATTTTGTAGGTTCTTGAAGGTTTCCCCAGCACCAGGTTTCTTTCTAATCCCACAGTAGCCCCTCTATCAAGATATACTTTTTTCTGTTGCTCCTCTCAATAAACCATCTTCTTCTCTCATGATTTGTTTCCACCTCCCCTTGCTAGATCTCCATTATGATCCCAATTTACTCAGGAGATCTTTATTTTCCCTTCCCAGGGGAAACCCTGGAGTCTCTCTTAAGTTGATTCTATTGCCTAGCTGCTCAGGGGTTGTGGTTTGCAACCTGGATATTCTTTGCTTTATGTCTAAAATCCATTTATGAGTGAGTACATTCCCTGTCTGTCTTTCTGGGCCTGTGTTACCTCACTCAGAATGATACTCTCCAAATCTATCCATTTGCCTGCAAATTTTAGGATGTCATTTTATTTATTTATTTATTTTTACTGTTGAGTAGTACTCCATTGTGTAAATGTACCACAATTTGTTAATCCATTCTTCAGTTGAGGGGCATCTAGGAAGATTCCAGGTTCTGGCTATTACAAATAATGCTGCTATGAATATAGTTGAGCTAATGCCGTTGGGGTAATAATGTGCATCCTTTGGTATACACCCAATAGTGATATTGTTGCATCATTGGGGAAATTGAGTCCCAGTTTTTTAAGGAATCGTGCATGAACTGACATCTCAGAACCCATTCCCTACAGAGGACCACCTAAGCCAGCCTTAATACTAGGATGAGAGAGACTCAGACCTACCTGAACTGAATATGCCAGACTGAATTGATCCACCTTGGGACTCCTTGCCCTCTTCTGGGAATAAATGGAGGGATAGGTGGGGAGGCTGAGGGAGGACTAAGAGGGACTGGGAGGAGGGGGGATGGGAAGCAGTGGTAGATATGGAAAAAAAACTTTTTAAATAAAAAAAGAAACTTTTGCTACAGAAATTCATATCAATTTTTTTAAAACACACAAAAAAATGAGAAAGCAGTAACTGTAGCTTAAGAAATAGACTGCTAAACCCATTAGTAGTGCAGTATAAAAATGTTTAACATGGGAAAAAAACAAACAAACTAAATTTAGGTGATGTAAAGATGGCTCAATAGTTACTGTTCTTGAACAGGACCAGAATTTGGTTCTCAGCACCTATGTGGTTGGAAAGCTCACTACCATTTTTAACTCCAGATCCAGGATATCCACCAGCTACTTCTGGGCTCCATGGGCACTTATACTCATGTGCGTAAACCTCACATAGATACACAAATATTCATAATTTAATTTATGTAGGCTACCATATATAAGTATTATGACATTCATAAATACCTAACTAACTACTCTATGGTATGAATCATCTTTTCCTCACCCTGTGTTAATCCACCTCCTCATGCCTGCCATAAACTAAACTAAAAGATCTGTACTCATTGTCACTGTCCTCAACACTGAAAGTGCTGGGTAATCAAGGTTCTGTTTTTAGGACCAGCTTGACACCTTTACGGCCGAGAACCTATGAAAGATGACTGTTGCCATAGGCACATTCTCAGTTGTTTGCCCAAATTTCTTCCATCTTTCTTTGCAAACGCCTTCACATGACACATGGCCTTTGATTTTTCCACTCTTATCTTCTATTCTCTTGACAGAAAACTTCTGCCAAGCCTGTTGAGGGCTGGTTTTGGTTTTTGTTTTATGTATTATGTTATGTTATGCTATGTTGTGTATGTTATGTTCTATTACATTATGTTACGTAATGTTATGCTAGTTTGTTTTGTGGGGCTGTTTGTTCCTTTTTGCTTTTCTTGTCTTTTTAACTTAACTAAGCTTTCCTTTCCAACAACTATTTGGGGTGCTTCTTGATCCGGAAGCTGCTTGAGCTGCAAAGAGGGAATCTCCCTCAGGCAAGCCCTGCTCTGGGAGATTATTACCTGTACTTTCTCCCCAAGTCCGGGCATTACCATAGACAACATCAGGCTGGAGAAATGGTTTGGCCACTACAGGCTCACAACCAAAAATATGATAGACAACAGTGTCGATTTAGTTCTCACTCAAATGGAAAAAACATTGTATTCTCAGTGGCCAGTGAGGAAGGAAAAAGTCAATTCTCTCTTCCACTACTTATAACATAAAATAATTTTTGCTTTTTGTTGACTAGTCTGATTTTAATTATAACAAGTTCAGTATTAAAGGCAATGAACACAACTGTAAGCTATCCCTATTGATGGTTAGTTTGTGCAGTGTTTAAAAGTATAATTTTATTAAGACAATACCAAGAAATCAAAATGATCTCATATGGGGGGAAGATTAAACCCTCAAAATTAATTTTCTTACTAATTGTGTGACTACAAAAACTGAATATCTATGTCAGGACATTACTATTTACATAGACTTTAATGCTTATTCCTTAGCATTATTTACAACCGTCTCCCTTCATTTCAAGTTAACCTTATGAGGAACTCACAGTAACCCTTCTTCAGAAAGTCTAGCAGAAGAGGCAAAGGCTTGCAGCCACAGCTAGCTGAACTACTTTCTTCCCGGAGTGAGGCTACAGCTGCAGATTTAGAGTCTGGGGGTTCTGATTCCTAAAACTTTTATTTTGGGGAGTGAACATTTAGCACCCATACAAAAGGCTAGAATGTGTAAACAAAAAACAGAAAATGAAAACATTCTGAAATTAACTTCAGGAATAAGATTAAAAGGATGAGGCACAGAGAGAAGATTGGTAAACATAAAGAGGGCTGTGATGTTTGTCAAATATCATCTTATTGCCAAATAGCACTTAAGAGTCCATCATAGTAAAAATGTATAAATAAATACTTTGCAAAATTTTCTCCAAAGACTGTAGAAACAAACTAAGGCCAGAACACTCATAGTAAATAAGTTCCCAAACAGCTGTCCCCAGAACGAACAGAGTTTAATCATGGATTTGCTCTGGGCTACTTGTAAGTGAGAAGTCCAGCTAAGCCTGTTTTATAATTTCTCACATCTCTGTTTCTTCTTTGCTGAGTGTTTTAATCCCTGCCATGCCTTCTGAGACCCTAAAATGAAAGTTTGCTGGAAAAAGAACAAAACACTGTGAGTACTACTGCCCAGTTTCACATCTGCATGAGCGCCTTGCATGTAGACCTCATCAGATAAATAAAATCAAAGAAAAAATAATGGATGTTTCTAGTGGGCTATCTGTCAAGTACACCAGCCAGAGCAGCTAAGAACTAGAACACCGAAATGGCATCTGGGGATTACAAATGAAGAACCTTCCCAGCATCCACTGGACTTGTGCTGGTGTTTCAAAAGACATCTGCAAACCAGCCCAGCAGCATCTCACACACTAGGTTGTGTTAGAAATTGTGGGTGTATAAGTGAAATAGTCACAACCCCTGGCATTCGTCCCCACCATTAGCACTGCTTCCAAATATGACTTTGTAGTCTCAACTTGTTTGATATGCATGCTCCCAGAAAATATTTCTGAAGTGTGGGGATGAAATGGGGATAGAAAAAACAAGCTAACCCATTTTGTTGAAGTGACCAAGAAACAACTTGGGTGGTGGCAAGGGAGGGGAGAGCTACATAGCTTCTCTTGATTTAAAAAAAAAAAAATAGTTTGGAGGGTATAGAAACCAACCTAGAAGTAATTAAGACTTGAGAGGAAAACAAAGAAAACTTGTCTGAGTTCTGAATTGAGTTGTAATCCTATCCTACTTTGAAACAAAAAAACTGAACCACTGGAACCTGGTAATGAGTTGTTTTTAATGTAGCACTCACTACAGCATGTGAGGAGGAGGAAAGCCTTGAAAGAAAGTGAGTATTCTAGTAAGTACTAGGGTTTCTTAGACAGGATAACAATGTGTTCTGTTCCTACAGCCATTGTGACCCCCCAGTTCATGTTATTTGCCAAGAGCCAGTCTCCAGGGTTCCCTTTGTGGTATTAAGTTTCACAGTAATTAATGAGGCTGCCAGCAAAACCAGTTGACTATGAGGTCATCTTATGAACGAAAGAAAAAGTCATTTCTGGGCCTCATTCTCCTTAGATATCATTTGAGGAAATGTGTGAGCTGGTCTATTTAGGAAGCTACTTCTCCACAAGTTCTTTGGTGCCCATGGCTACCTCAGTTACTTTCTATGCAGCCAGGACAAGCTGCTGTCACTGAAGCAAGATAAATGATTACTTTAAGCATTCTTATTATTAAAGTACGGACTTCAGTTCTATGCTATCAGTATTTGAGATGCAGGTATGAATCTGAGGCACACAAAATGGGTTGTAAACACAGTTACTTGCATCAACAGCCCACCCTTTTTCCTTTGCAACATTCTACCATGGCAGTTTGCTTTCCTCTGTGGTTTGCACTGCTAGGATTTTTTGGCCTATAAAATCTAGTTTCAGGGGCTGGACAGATGGTAAAGCTATTACCGACCAAGCATGAGGACCTCGGCTCACATCCCTAGATCCACATAGAAAACCCAAGTACAAAAGTGCACTCCTGTTGTATGAAGTGTCTGGCCCAGACTTGCCCCCAAGATCCTGGACCAGCAGTCCCAAATAATCACACAAAGTCTTGTATTAATTTTATGCTGATCAGCCTAGGCCTCTGGCATATTTCTGGCTAGCTCTCACTCTTAAACTAACCCATGATTCTTATCCTGTTCAGCCACATGGCTCAGTAACTTTTCTCAGAGCAGCATAGTTATCCTCTGTATCTGCTGGGTTTTTGGCATCTCTGCTCTGTTCTTCCTGTTCCCGGAGTTTTCTTAGTCTGGTAGCCCTCCTCATGCTTCCTGTCTGCCTAAGCCAATCAGCATTTTTATTAAACCAGTAGGCGGGACAATTATTTACAATGGAACAGAACATAATCACACTACACACACATATAATAGAGTATTGGGAAGGCCGGGACATAGGATGTCCTGAAGCTTGCTTGCTAGTCAGATGAAGCTTTCAGATCCAGGTTTAATGGAAGACTCTTTTTCAGTAAAAACATGGAAAATAACTGAGAATAATACCTAACTTTTGACCTCCATATATACCTACACATACACACATACACACACACATACAAACACTCATACATAACTCATACACATTCTCACACACACATACTCTCACTATCACATATATTCACACATGCACACACACACACATACTACATTTTCAGTGGAGTTATAAGTTACTCTGTTTACTTGTGCATTAAATTCTTAGTATTTGATGAATACCTTTGGGAATTCCTTTGAAATAATTTTTTGTAATTCTTGTTTGCAGAGTTATAAAAATTTGCAAATGGTAAGACACTTTCTATTCCTACCTATCTTTATTAAACAATTAACTTCTGCCAGGCAGTGTTAGCTCATTCCTTTAATTCCAGCTCTCGGGAAGTAGGGCAGGCTGATCTCTGTGAGTTCAAGGCGAGCTTAGCTACAGAGCAAGTTTCAGAAAAGCCAAGATTGCATAGAGAAACCCTGTCTCAAAATAAGCAACAAAAAACTATGGAATTTTATTTTTTTCTTACTTTATTATAGAATGATTTTTAAAATGTATAAACAGCATGTGTAATGTTATGATAAGTGTATACACTGTGAAATGGTTAATTTAAGACACTAATTTACGTATTTGCCACCTTACAGACAGTGGGGGATATCTGTGTGTACATGCAAGTTGTATATGCTTGATAACCTATGCCTCAGCAAACTGAATATACACAATACATGAACTGTACTAAAAATACTGTAAATCTATTACAACAGAAAACCTGTACATGACTTCTAGATTTATTTGCTGACTTTTATGTGAACAAGATTTTGCCTGCATGTGTGTATATATATGCCATATATGTATGTATATATATGCCATATGTGTGCCTAGAAGTCAGAAGAGGGCACCAGAACCTCTGGAAGTGGAATTACTGGACACCATGTGGGTGCTAGGAACCAAACCTGGGTTCTCTGCAAGAACAGCCAGTGCTTCTAACTGCTGAGTGATCTCTTAAAAGTTTTGGACTTTGAACCAATGTCTTTCCTTCCATCCCTGGTTCATAGCACCATCATCTATTCTCCATTACTGGTAAAATATAACATAGGCATAGAAAAGTCACACAAAATATATGCACAGTTAAATGAATTATTTACTGTCATGCAAATATTCTTAAACACAGTCTAGGTCAAAAAACAAAATACTGCAACAACCTCAAACCCTAACCACATGTCCTGAAAAACACAAACTTCTGGGACCACAGTGTCTGCTTCTTTAATGTCCTGGTTTAGTGCTGTCTATCCACGTGAGCATTCCTGGGCACTGCTGCTCACTTTCTCGATTTTCTGGGTTGGTTTTCTTGTTTGCTTTTATCTTTTTTTATATGATTTCATCGGTGTGAGTAAACATAAATTTGCTGCTTAGCACAACTCCTATGTCATTGGGCCTGTTTTTATTTTGCTTGTCTGAACCCCAGCCTCTTGTAAATTTCTCAGGAAAGACCCATGGGAACAATATTCTCTACATTCTTGAATGTTGACAGCAACTTAAGGCTTTTCCTTCTATTTAAAAATTGGCCTGGCTAAATAAATTCTTGGTTCACTCATGTTTAACAAGTCGGGAGAGTTTTATTGGTAATCAAATTTTGTTTCCTTATGAGTAATATAATATCTCTACCTGGATGGTGAGGGGTTTTTGTCTTTGAGGTTCTTCAAGTTTTGCTATGGGTTGTTCTGGGGTCGATTCTTCAATGAGCTTTTACAAGTTTTCCTTTTAAAATTTTCAAGTTTTTTTTTTTCATGAAGCTTTTCTACTCATTCTGTTCCTTTGTCTTAAGCTCTTCCTTATGGGACTCCCATCACACATGCATTCAGCCCCCTTCACCATTCTCTCTCCTGCACCTCACTTTTGTGATTCCTTTTTTGCTTACCTTTCTTTATTCATTTTTTATTTATTTACTTGTGCATGTGAGCATTGAGAAATGAACCCAGTTTGTCAGTAGGAGTAGCCAGTGCTTTTAACCATGGAGAAGCTATCTCTCTAGCCCGCTTTACTTAATCTTAAAATTACTTTTTAAAAATCTCTTCACCACCTATACACATTACCTGTTGTGTATATTCGATTTCTCATTGTTTCTGATAAGTCTTAACTTATAGTTTTTTTTTCTACCTTAAATATGCCATTCCATATTTGAGTTTCTGTTTCTGATGAAGATTATTCTTCACATATTGAAACTTTTCATTAAAGACTACTGGACTCATTAGATGTGGTCATGAGTGGGAAAATGCAAAATAGGAAAATATGGGTCTGGAGAGATAGTGATTAAGAGTCTTCCAAAGGACCAGTGTTGAGTTTCCAGCACCTACATCACAAGTTCATGTAACTCCAGCTCCAGAGGATCTGACACCCTCTTCTGGTCTCTCCCAGCCCCTGCGCATGCTTAACACCCAAGCATCCAGACGATTAAAAAAAAAAAAAAGTTTTTTTTTTGGGGGGGGGATGATCTCACTATGTAAACCAAGATAGCCTGAACTCAGTGATCCTGGTTTTAAATTCCAGTGATTAAAGATGTGTGATTGCCACATCTTTATGATTCTTATCACATCTACCTGACTAGGATTGTCAGTACTCTGTTCTGCTTGGGCTGTTTTCTTCCTAACATGCCTTACAATGTTCTGTTACTAGTTTCATACAAGATTTAATATATTTTTAAAAATCTTTGAAAAATGAGAAGTGCTCTAGAAGCCTAAACTTATGATTTTAAAGCTTCATAACAACATTCTAACTCATGGCTTTCTAAAGCCATTCTTTCTTCTCCTTAACTCTTACCTGCACAACTGTCTTCACTTTGCTGTTGTGGGTGTTGTATTGCTTAATTTGGAGACTGATGTCCTGCAATGGAGACTTGTTGAGTTAAATTCTAAAATTCATGATTTCTTGATCCTGTACTGTACTGTCAATCTCTTAAACTCAAATATTCTGGAATTAGGATGCTCCCATTTCACTGTCATCCCCACTGACTTGCGATGTTAACAGTAAATATCTGTTAGTGATCTATGCAGACAAGGAAGTTTGTTTGTTGCCATAAATTTCCCAGATTAACTTATGCTTTGGTCTCAAATCTCAAGCCTCTGCATTTAGTCATTAATTTTCTAGTGGTACAGAAAATGGAAATATGTTGAATAACAGCATGAATTCACTTTGAGTGTGCAGTCCTGACTTGGATTATCTATATGACAAAATCCCATAGTTCTTCAAACACTAAGTTGAGAGAACAGTTTGAAAAGAAAACCTGTAGATTAAAATATTTAAAAAAGAGACAGGGATAATGATTCAGTATATAAAGCACTTACTGTGTAGCATAATGGCCAGAGCTCAGATCCCATCATCAACCTGAAGATTGGGTGGGCATTATAGTGCTCAGAAGGTGGAGCAAGCTGGCAACTAAACTATCCAAATGAATGAGAAATGGGTTCAACTGAGATACCCTTCCACAATGAGTAAGGTAGAAAGTAACTGAGAAAGACTCCCAGTGTCAACCTCTTGCTTCTACACATGCATACATGCACTTGCACAATATGTGCACACACCATGCATTTGAAAATGTATACACAAGAACACAAATGAGACACATGCAAAAATAAAAGCTATAATAAATATAATAAATATTTTTCTGAGCAAGTTGAAGCACAGTGTTGATGAATGTATATTTGAGTGATAAGATTACAATGAAATGTGAAAATTGATAACTACCGAAATTAAGGTTATGCTTACTCTAGAAAGAAGAAAAATGATTTTGATTGAGAAAGGGTATGTGTGAAAGTTTTAACTTTTATTTCATCACCTAATTAGGAATTCCAAATGTGTAATAAAAGTTGATCATCTTCTATTTGGAATAGATGAAGGATGGTAGCTTTTGCAAACACTATTAAGTATAGTTAGAGTAGTTTCAGATAAACAGGACATGGATATAAACAGATAGATAATACATACATATATACTGAGAGATGATAGAATATAGGTCTTGACTTTGGGATGAGGAAATCGGACTTGCCTAGAGTGGATGTGCTGAGCTGAGCTAACCCATCTTGGGACTTCTTGCCCATTTTAGGGAGGGGATGGGGGGATGGAGAGGGGTGAGAGGCTGAAGGCTATTTGGGAGGAATTGGGAGGAGGGAAGGGAGGGGGAGCAGGGGATATGTGAACCAAAAAAAGACTTTTTTATTTAAAAAATAAGATTAAATTGTCCATTTTATATTGTATGACTTTTCTGCGACAAATCAAATGGGTTAAACTTTAAGAAAAAAATGACTCATAATCCCATATATATCTCTCTACCAATCCTATAGAAGAGTCTAGTATTCACGTTGTTCTTTAGTGTCTTGACAGGAGAAATGCAGAAATGACATTCTGAAAGAGTCACTTAAGGGAAGGAAAAGGTTAAACTCCTTTCCCAGCTCTTAGTCATTACATTAATTATTTCATAAAATGGAAAGTTTCCATTTCCCCTCACAGAGCAAATGCATTGTAACACATTTCCTCTGGCTTAGTGTCAACCTTTTAAAACACATGTTTCTTGTATTTTGCAGACACACTTGGCAAGTTCAGGACAAGATTGATGCCAACAATGTGGCTTATACAACTGGGAAGCTCAGCTTCCACACTGACTACCCAGCCCTCCACCATCCACCTGGGGTAAGGTGAGCTTCAACACATTTTCCACAAGCCAGGCCAAGGAAAAATCTTCTTCTGGACTTTCTAGATTGTACATCTCACACTGGATTTGTCTTATGTACATCTTTTCTGAAACACAATCTGAATTTGCAAACATCTCATGCCTATGTCCTGAATATCTTTATTTTTTAAAGGGAAAAAAACATTTTCACTTATCTTTTTAAGATCATTTCTTTATTTCTTCTTGAAAATAATTGCTGGAGCATTTTGCTTTGCCAAGACAGATTTTAGAACAGCAATATATCTTGAGATGTTTCTGCACGTATATCACTCCCATGAGAGTTAAAAGAGAATGAAATGTGGAAATATAGTTTGAAGTCACATGCCTATTATTTGTATTAGCAAATGAATTAAAAACTTTCCAAGTTAGGGTTTTTGATCTGGCTCAATTGATAAGTGTTTGCTGCAGACATAAGGATCTCCATTCAGATGCCTGCCACTTGGGTGAAAATATCTGGGTATGTAGATGTGTCTTTAATCCCAGTTCTGGGGCATGCTAGCCAGCTAGTGTAACTGATCAGTAAGCTCTGTGTTTAGTGAGAAACCTTGTCCTTAAAATAAGGTAAAAAGTAATTGAGGAAGATACCAATATTGATCTATGGTGCACACGCATGCATGGATGCATGTGCATGTGTACATACATACACAGACCTACCCAATTTAACAGCTTGAAAGAATAATCAATGGGAGAAGGCCACTTGGCATCCTGCTCCAGCCTATGCATGCACACACATGTGTATGTGTAAACTTTCACATCATATGTATGCACAGGTTGAACTAATAGATAGTAGTACATGTGAAATTAAAAGCTTAACAAAATACTGCTGTAGCTCAATGTTCAGAGTGTGCTTGACTAGCATATATGAGGCTCTGTATTCAATCCCTGATAGTGACAAAGAGTAATAATGAATACTTATTATTACTGTAATAAATAGCTAGATTCTCAGGGCATGTGTTTTTACTGTTTGGGCTGTTCTCTGCTAAGCATTTATTGTTTTTAGTCATCTGGCCCTTGTCAGCTGCTAAGTTGGCTAGGAAATAGCTCATTTCAGATGATTCTGAGACAGTTTGCCTCTCTTCCCCCTAATCTATCATCTTTCCACAGGTTAGCCTTGGCTTTTACACATGGCAACTGGCAACATTTTCCATGGGGATGCCAAAGCATTTGTGAGTTCTTAGGACCTTGGCCAGAGTCAGCATAAGGTCTATTTGGTGATGTTTGATTGATCTAAGCAATTAGTGAGGCTAGCTCAGACTGAGGGGATAAGAAAGTGGGATGATCACATGAAAAGCTTCAAAAATACATTGCAAAGGGACATTGGCATGTGGAGCCAAATAACCATACTGGTATTGGAAGCTCTCTTCTATCCCACCCACAAGTTGCCTTGCCAAAGAAGATGCATCGTGCATAGCAATTTTACTCAGGAGAATCCTAACTGGACACTTTCTTCATCTTTACAAATAATTGTCTTTCAAACCAAATACTTTTTTACAAGATTATTATTTTCTTCAACCAAAAAGTAGATGGTCAGGAAACTAAAGAGTGCAGCCTCCAGTTTTTAGCTAAATTGAACTGAACTGAAGCAACCGCATACAAATCTTTATCTTCAGAGCTAGATATATATCTTCAGGGCAATTCTCAAGTTAAGAGTAAATGGGCCAAAAATCAAAATGAATTCCTTTTGGTCATCATCTGCACTGAACGTGTTTGTTCTGTGCCCCTGCTTCTTACACGTTGTTCCTGCCAGAATTAGTTAGCTAAGCTAGTCTAGCATTTGGCTTCATATGTTTTACATTATTATATTGATTGTAAAATACCACATGGTTTCTCTGAACCAAATGATGACAGAGAGATGACTTTTCTGATCACTTTTTTGGGTGGGAGCTGAAGAAGAGGAAGAACGGTGGGGGTCTGGTTCTGAATTGACTTAGTGATGCCGAACCACTCACTGCATTCCTCCTGCTAGCAACTGCTTGGAGACTTCGCATGTAGAACGACTTTCAAAATGGAGCTGGACGACTAAAAGTTATTAATAACTTGAACTTTTAAATTTTGTTTTGCTCGTTCCAAATTTATGTCTGAATCTACGTTTAAACTGAAAAACTAAGAAAAATGATTATATGGCTTCCTAAATATACCTGAAGCATTTTTAATGCTTTCTCGGGGTTTTCGGTTTCTTTAAATGATCTCTCTTAGAAGTCCTTTCAAGTCGACAAGCTTGATCATGATCTGCAGTGTTGGTGAGGACCTAAATAAAGGCTTTTCTTGGATGACCACTAATGAATGATGAACCTGGACCTGAACATACATCTTTGCCTAGACTTTTAACACACCAGTATGATCCCGAACAGGAGTCACTAACTTTTATAGTATGAGATGTGATAAGTTATTTGTATACATTGTCACATTTTACAATACTCTTCAAAGACACTAATTGCAACTTGTCCTTCTTTATATCTCAAAACCTGAAGCGTCTTGTGCACATACAGAGACATGAAAGATCTACTCTAGAGAAGCCAGGAAGTGTGGCATTGCAAAGGAGGTTTCCAAAGCCAATGACTTTCTGTTGTCTTTAATAAAATGTGACATGTTTTCATTCTAACAGATAAACACACATGAGCTGTCTGTCTTATTGTGCAGCTTATTTTACAAACTATAAAAAAACAATATCAAAGTTGTATCTTTTGCTTAACAAATATAAAAGGTAAATATCCTTTTTAGTACATATGAAATGATCTGGAAAATGCATTTCGTAGTGAGAGTTCAGCTTGATCAGGACGAGGAGACATATCTTAAATGATATGCAGATGTGGCTTTGCTAACTTTTTTCTCTCGGCCAAAAGTCACATGCTTTCATAAGGAAATATTTAGAAAGGAATTTTTTATTCTGAATGATTTATGTGAAATGAAATTGGGTTTTATATATGACAGGAGTATATTTAGCTTTTGGATTAGTAGTGAAAATGTTGTCAGGCTTCATAATCTATTTTCTTTTATAACATTGTGTTAAAATATAACTATACAAAAGGAGATATTGTTTGGCCTAGTCATATGTAAAAGATATCAACTAGTCTTTTTTAAAAACTAACATTTGAACCAGTGAGCTTATTATGGCAAAATTCAAAAAACTTTAACTGCTATGATTCTCCTGAGGACAAAGCTGTGTTCTTGTTGTATCTTTTGGAACTCCAAAGACTTGTAGCTGACATGGCTATTTCTTCTTTGTTTCATAATATTGCCCAATCTCTCTTTGACCTGCTGAGATGAATTCTCTAAAATGGCTTCATCAGTTAACATACATACTTTTCAAGGTTCAAATTTGCTCCAATTTAAAGATAAATCATTATTAATATGTTTAACTTTTCTTCCAACATTGTGAAATAAGAATTGACTTTTTACACACACACACACACACAAATGCCTAAGACTGGATGACTGGATACTTTTTTCGAGACAGGTTCTTCTGTATAGCCTTAACTGTCCTGGAACTCTCTTTGTAGACCAGGCTGGCCTCAGATTCACAGAGATTTGCCTGCCTTTGCCTCCCAAGTGCTGAGATTAAAGGCATGAGCTGCCACCTCTGGAAAGATTGAATTTCTCAAAGCTTTATAAATGGGTCCCCTGAAAGGAAAGGAATTTTCTGTGTGTTGTATTTGTAACAAATGGGCCAAAGTTTAAGTACCATCTTTATCACACATTAACTGAATTTTTAATTATGAATTTTAACACCTCTGTATTTCAGTTACCCCACTTGCAAAATTAAGACAAATTTATCAAACTCTCAGTACTATTTTAAAAATAATGTGCATGGCACAATAATCATTTGAGAACAACTTGTGTATAAAATCATAAAAATGCAAATAAAAACCCTGTGACTCAGTGGATAAAACACCTGCCAGGCATGTGTGAGAACCAAAGTTTGGATCCCCACATTTCAGCTCTCCTGTAATTTCAGCACTGATAAAGCATACACAAAGAATCCCCTGATCAACCTACTTTGCTAGCTAGCCTTATTGGTGAGTCCTGCATTCAACTGAAAAATATTGCCACAATGAATAAGGAGAGCAATGGAGGGAAACCCCCAGTAATAAACTAGCCTCTGCACAAATGTGCACATGAATACATATACCACACACATATGTACCCACATGAATCTAAACATGCACACATACACATACACACAGAGAGACACCACATACAGACATGTGCAAAAAAAATTTTAATTAAATTCTTTAGCCGTAACTATATTTCAAGTGTACAATGGTCATGTGGAACTAGTGATTACTATATTACATAACAAAGTAGAGTATGAGAACATGTCTATCACTGCAGAAAGTCTTGATGAACACTGTTCTAAACTTCTATGGAGAAAACCAAGCTGAATGAATATTTTTCTCACTAATACTGATATCCACCATAAAATGTAAATCTAATTAATCTTGATAATAAAAACTCAAGGTATATGCTGAAAGATCAGAGAAATAAAAGGAGCAGCCACTAGTGACTTCTGACCTCTCCAGATCCTCAGACAGAAAGAGGGCTGAGATCCTGTCTCCACCCACCTTATATTCCTGTCCACCTTTGGGTGTGCAGGGATTAAAAGTGTGAGCTTCCCAAGGGCTAGGATCAAAAGTGTATGCCACCACTGCCCGGTCTCTATGGTTAACTAGTAGCAGCTAGCTCTGCCCCTTTATCTCCAGTCAAGTTTTATTTGTCAGAACACAAACAAAATATCACACATTTCCCCCATCTTTCTAAATAAAATTAAAGGTTTTAAATAACATAGAAAAACTACACAGTAAGTACAATAACTATATACAAAAATATATTGAGAATAATTACATTAGCAATGTCAAGTCCATTTGGCATCTGATATATTCAAAGAAAATACTCTATCCTTCCTTGGTGAGTCCAAAGTGTTGTACCTAATTCACTTCCTATCCTAACTTGTATTACCACATATCTATATCCCCCTCACTTATGTATAACCCCTTTCTTTTTACAATATCCCTGAATCTAATCTCCTTTGTTCAACTTTTTTTTACCATTACAAATAATAACTTGTGTCCAAACCTCCTTAAATAATAATAAGTATTCATGACCCACCTTTTTTGGGAATGTGGGCATAGTTCTCTAGAGTACTTAATGCCGATTCGAGGTACTTGTAATCTTTGGGGCTGCTGAGAAAATTCAGGATTATAGTCAAGTCCTGACTAGAGAATTCTGTGGGGCTTGATCATCTCAGCCAGCAGCCTTGAAACCATTCTGGATCTAGAACTCAGAGGAAACTGCAAGAGAAACACTGTTTGTATCATCTGGATCATCAACTTCCAACAGAGATTCTTTCAGGGTGTTTTCCTAGATCAAACTTGATTTTTCTTAACGGAGAATGAATCTAGAGCCTCTCATTGCCTGTGGAAATAGAAGCTGAACCTCTTACCCAAAATAAAGTATCTTTTGACTTAAATTTTGAAGTCAAGATATTTTTTAAAATAAATAAGTTGGTTTTAGTAGCTTTTCACAATCAAATGTCTCTCAGCAGTCATCATTTGCCCATTAACAGTCAAAAAAATCCAAACACAACACAATAAAACATAGAGTCTAGACTTGTTTTGTGTAATTTCCATCTTTACCTGGCTTATTATATTTTTATTACTCTATTCCCTTTTTAAGGACTGTAGTATTATTTTAAAATCATTTTTTAATCTACAACTGTTTCTATCCTTTCTCTTCTCTTTCCTAGGCCTATGCACATTTTTTTTCAAACATGCTACTGTTTAGAGTTTTCTTTTTACCTGAATCTGTCTTTATAGCATATCTCTATCTTTTTCTAATCACATGAGTCTTTAAACTGCTAAATGGCATGGATATGACTTTCACTTGCCCTGGTGACTGGCTCTGGCCTCCCTAGTTCCCAAAGAACCCAGCTTCATGGCAGAGGCATTGGTAAGAGCCATGTTCACCTCCCAACTCTGGAGAGCTTCTGGGTCCACATTGTGATTCAGGAACAAGCTGCCCACTGTTCATAAATCCCATTTAAGTCTTTGGTAGCAAGGCCTCTTAAAGAGCCTTGCAGTTTTTGCCACCAGTGCTGTCTCTTAAAGGAGATACACCTCTGCTTGTCACCAGCAAACAGAATCCACCCAAGAAACAGCAGTTACTAAGAACTTGAGTCTTGACTCCATTTTTTGTATGTTTAGAATCCTTTAAAAAACTTTTTCAGGCTTAATGTAGAAATTCTTTCCCCATGTTGGGCACCATATTAAGTGAGAACCTAATTATTCTTATCAATAAAAATCAGAAATGTTGTGATAATAACCTGAAAGATCAGAGAAGCAAAGGAGCAGCCAACAATGATTTCTTACCTCTCCAGATACTCAGACCATAAGGGGCCAAGATCCTGTCTCCACCCACCTGATTATATTCCTGTGTCCACCTCTGGATTGTACTGAGATTAAAGGTGTAAACTTCCCAAGTCCTGGGATTAAAGGCATGAGTGTAGTAAGAGGTTTCTGGCCTGGACTTTCGGGCCTATAGACTCAAGGTTGGGACCCACAGACCCGCAGTCCCGTAGTCCCACAGTCCCACAAAGACACACAGATGCTTATGATAGTTTTAGGCTGATTGGCCTAAGGCCCAGGCATATAACGTGCTAACTCTTTACCCTTAATCTAATCCATTACTCTGATCTTGTTCAGCCATGGGGCTCAGTAACTTTCTCAGAGCAGCATAGTTGTCCTCACTTCTTCTGGCTTCTCTCTGGCATTCTGCTCTGTTCTGCCTGTTCCTAGAGTCTTCTTAGTCTGGTAGCCCCACCCACACTTCCTGTCTACCTTTGGCCAATTAGCGCTTTTTATTAAACTCATAAGTGGGGACAATTATTTGCAATGAAATAACATAATCCCCCTACACATGAACCTCCCAAGTACTTGGATTAAAGGTATAAGCCTCTCAAGTGCTAGGATTAAAGTTGTGATCCACTACTGCCCCTCTATGCATAATTAGTAGCTAGCTCTGATCTCTGGTCTCCAGGCAACCTTTGTTTGTCAAAATCAAGCAAAATATCATACACCACCACCCAAGTATGGATATTTGTCACATATGATTCTTCCATTTTATGAGAAATCAAAGAGACAATCATTTAAGATGTATTAGAATCAACAAAAATGAAATTTTTCCCAGGAGAATATCACTGGTTCCCTTAAGCAGAAAATCAGTCTCTAAATTTAGATTCTCAGAATCACCCAGCCTAAACTAACCTACCAAAAGGAATCATAAAGTCAACAAAAAAAAAAAAAAAACTCCATTCACAAAACAATTCCTGTAATTTTTCTGATTTGATTTTTAAATTGTAGTGTGTTCACCATGTTCTATTAAAACACAATCAGATTAATCCTTTACCCATTTGGCTACTGCTTCAGTGTTTCTTGTATAGCCATCCTCCCACAGCCCCAGTCTACTCATCGCCTTTCAATCTCCAAGTCTGAACTGTCTCATTAGAACTGCAGGTAGCAATGAATATCCTTCATCTCACATTTAAGACTGTTAATGACAAAAGCCTAGTTATCCTTTCTATCTGGCCTACTTCACCCATTATAATGCTCTTCTGTAGCCAATCTTTGCGTTATTCATGTATATATATATATATATATATATATACATATACATATATATATGTATATATATACATATATATACATGTAATTTCAGGCCTATCAGCACAGTCACCTAATTGTATTCTCTTTCTATTATGTAACCCAAGTCTTGTACATAGACCTCTACCCAGCTCTGCTGTTGCCTTTCCTGCCTGCAGCAGAATTCTGGGCTACCTGCCTACAACTGGTGTAATCTGTGAACTTTATTTCTATGTCTATGCCTTCAACTGCAGCAGGCTTAAATTATACCATACTATTTTAAACAAATTTTTCATCCCTACTGTCCCTCAATGCTGACATCAGAGAATACATGGTTTTTAAAGTTTGTTGAATTTTTTTTCTAGCTGTATCTTTTTGAATATTTAACATAAGAGTTTTTAAAGGTGGGTGCCATTATGTTTAACTATTTCTACAATTCTCCTTACAGGTTCAGCTTCTGCACTGTATAAAGCAAACAGTCACAGGAGGTGATTCTGAAATTGTAGATGGCTTTAATGTGTGCCGAAAGCTCAAGGAGAAGAATCCTCAAGCATTCCACATCCTGTCCTCCACCTTCGTGGATTTTACAGACATTGGAGTGGATTACTGTGATTTCTCTGTGCAATCTAAGCACAAGATTATAGAGTGAGTGGTCTTATAAATTTCCTGTAGTTGAAACTGATGTTTAAACAGCAGAAAACTTTGATTAACTCCAAAGGTTCAGTTTAATATGCTGCTAGAAGAAAAAGGTAAACAATGCCATAAAAATGTTACTAAATGACATGAAATTTGTTCTTCAGCAATATTAGATTTGGGGGTAAGTAAGAATTCATACATATTTCATTTTCATTTTTAAGTCTAAACCTTCCTTGTCAACATTATTATAGCTGTTAAAAAGTTTACAGATGGGAGTGAAAAAATAGAGAATAGACAGACCTATGAGTTAAGGCCTATCATCTAGAAGGTGTCAGTTTTTTTCTTCTTTGTTTTGTCATCTTGTTTTGGCTTCATATTCAAAGAAAAATATCATAAGCTCCAAGGTTTTTTTTGTTTTTTGGGTTTTTTTTTGTTTTTTTTTGTTTTTTTGGTTTTTTTTTGTTTTTTTTTTTTTTTAGCATCCTATGTGCTAGCAACCAGCACAAGGATAGCATTTGTTTTTCAAAAACTATGCCACATCTGGATGACTCCTTTCCCAGTCTTGTCTAAGTCTGTCCATGAGACAATCACCAGGATGACCTACCGGGAGTTTTCAGATTGCTGCTTTGCCATAGCTGGATCCCATGTGCATCTCTGGAGCAGAATCTGTTTCATTTTAGCCACATGTTTTAAAAATGACTCAGCCATCAGAAGGTGCTAAGTCAGCAGAAATCATATTTATGTCCTACATAGACTATTTTATGTTATCCTGTTTCTATCTTTGGTGTAAGTACATGACGAGAAACATCTTATTTTCCTTAACAGGGTTGGTCCTTCATTCTTAATTAGAATCTATTTCTTTCTATTTTCTTTTTACAAACTCAATTAACTTTCTCTATGTATGTATGTATGTATGTATGTATGTATGTATGTATGTTTGTACCTGTGTATATAGATGCATATATGTGAATGTTTATGTGTTAAAGTATCTATCTCAATATTTCTTTACCTTATATTTTGAAACAGGTTCTCCATTAAGCCTCACAGTTATGCAGAAAGCACTTTACCATCTGAGCTATTTCTCCCACTCTATTTTTTCTTTTAACATTACCTTATCATGATTTTCTTAAACATAAAGAAGATATTGATTAAACTTTTCATTTGAGAATTGCATTGTGTGTTGTGTTTTTATGATGTCATGTGTTTAATTATATCTTAGTCAAAACTGGGAAGAGTTACACTTTGGAATCTGTGTTATTTCTAAAGAAATAACAAAATAATATAGAGTCATTTACCAAATATCAAATGCCTAAGCTGACACATATGCACACACAAACTTTATTCTTTCAGTCACCAAGTGTTATTGGAGTCAAGAAACTGCTTAGTATTTGGGAAGCATCGGTGGAAAAGAAACAAAGATCCCTGGCCTATAGAACATAGACTTAGTGGGGGGTGGGGACTAAATTTTTCAGCCAAATTATAACTAATGTTTGAAAATGCAACATGCTCCAAAAACAAAGAAAAGCAGGGTTTGTGGTAATGGAGATCTGTAGTCTACAGACTTTCTAGGAATGAAACTTGCATTGTCAAACTTTCCTGACTGAGATTTTGGAAAATTGCTGAACATATATTTTATGTGTATAAATAGATAATTTTCTGTAGAAGTTGAATGAGAAATGTGGAGAAAAGATAAGTTTCAGGAATAAATTTAAGATAAAATAAATCTAATGGCTTTTGTGATTGTAAGATGAGAAATTTTCCCCTTTGGAGATATGTCATCTCTATACATCTCATGTTGTGCTCACCTTGAGATTCTCTTGCCTAAGACTTCTAACAAGCATGTAACCACAGTCCCCAGAAACTCAAGAATCTAAGTTATGACTTGACATTTAAATTCAAACACTACTTTTTAAAAATGCTATTTGAGATTTTAACTGGATTAAAAAAAAACAGGCTCAATATGCATAGTTATGCATATCTAAACATCACATCTCCCCATTATGTATAATTTGTATGTTCTTATGTATGCCATATTTTAGACATATATTATAACCCTTACTAGACATTAATTTTGTCTATTGAATAAAACAGGTTGGATGATAAAGGCCAAGTGGTTCGCATCAACTTCAACAATGCAACCAGAGATACAGTCTTCGATGTCCCCATTGAAAGAGTTCAGCCTTTCTACTCTGCTCTGAAGGAGTTCGTTGACCTCATGAACAGCAAAGAATACAAGTACACCTTCAAGATGAATCCAGGTGAGTTGAGGAAAATGACATGGCATTACCTCAGACAACAAATGAGCAATAGTTTGCTTAAACTGAAGGCTCCTGCCGTTTCCACTTCTGGGCTGTTGACTCCCCAAACCTAAAAAAAAAAAAAAAAATTGTAAGTTCTCATGGAAATCCTAGCACATGAAGTTTAACAACTTCTAAACTAAGGATACTTCAAGGAGAGGCCAGACAGAGCCTATGTCTAATAGCAAGACGTTTGCATTTTCTATCTTGATAATCACCATCCTAATATGCTTTTTGAGAACTCTGGTTATCTTATGATTTTTCTTATTTTATTAAAACCATGAGGGCTCAAATCCAAGCAAGGCTCCTATCTCCCCTTACACTAAATGCTGTATTATATTAAAGTATCATGGGCACAGGTTAGATTCCAGGAAATGATATAGAAATTACAACATGAGTATCACCTGCAGACCTAAAAAAGGCATCACTTTCCCTCAAGCTAGTGAGAAATATAGAGTACAAATAAAGTTTATTTTAAATTTTTCTGTCTCACTAAACAAAATTATCTCTGTAATTCCCACTCCAAAATACATGATTAATGTTTATATGTAAAACTTTCTCTCAAATATGGTAATACCAAAAAAAGCAGAACTTGGCCTATTCCAGTGACTTAAAATGAATAAGGAAACAGGAATAATTGTTCTTGACAATCTCTACTAATTAAAGTATCACCAAATTTGAGTCATTTTTCTCATTAATTTTTTCAATTGACAGTAAAATTGTTAAATAGAGAGAGAAAGGTATATATTGTGCAATGGCTAAATTGAATTAATTAATAATGTATATTATTTTAAATATCTATCAGTTTTCATGAAGGGATCATGTAAGGTCTACCTTTTCTGTGATTAGAGCACATCCCCATTGATTATAGTCATTATGATGAACAACAGATCTGAACATAAAGATGTGCGTGTTATTTGCAATAAAAGGCATAATTTCTCCTTGTTGGTTTGCCCAATTTGAACACTCTTTTTATTGTTTTACTTTTTGAGATTTTATTTATTTATGGTTTTTATGTGTATGAGTGTTTGCCTGAATGTATTTCTGTGCACTACATTCATGCCATGCCCCCAGAGAACAGGAAGGGAAGTCAAAATTCCCTGGGAGTAATGTTCCAGTCAATTGTGAGATACCACGTGGGCACTTGATATTAAGCAAGTATACTCTGGAAGAGCAGTAATCTTCACTGATAAACCATCTTTCAAGCCCCTGAACCCCTCCCCACCCCCCGACACACAAACTCCCTACCCTGTATCATAACACCTCATCTTTAGCTTCTGAGACAGACTACAGCAATACTCCTACTACATTCTCCTATGTAGATAGGCCTAAAGGCACACACAAATACACTTAGTTGAGTTGTTTTGAGAAATACTCTTTGACGTAAGAAAGTAAATAAATAGAACTAGATAACTCCATAAAGCTTTTGGCATGCAATCAAAACAGATTGATTTTAGGAGTGACACCATATAATGCAGAAATACCCTGGGGAAAAATAAATAGAAAAAAATAGTGATAAGAGTTTGAATTCAAGCTTCACCGTTATGTGGCAGAGTAGTTTTGGATTAATGCTACAATTTGAGTTTTCTCATCTATGAAGATATAAAATACTGCTTTCTTGTCAGTGTTTCCTTTTTTAAATGTATATAGAATATGAAGAATGTAGGTTACCAGCCAAAAACTTCACTATTCTTATAGTTATTTGAAGTTCTTAAACTGGAAAGAAATGTCTATTATTGGTGTTTTCAAAACTAGAACAATACAAAAGCTGAATACAGAGAAAAATCATTTATGTAACCATGTCTATGATAGCCTGTCAAGCTATAAAGTTTAAATGTCATGGTGCATATGGGGAAACACTTTCTATAATTGTTTACCCACAGGCGATTCTAACAAGTTCCAATGGATAGTTCCAACCCAAAAGTCATACAGATGGCCTGGAAAAAACTAGAGAGTCACAAAAATCAAAAGTTAGAAATATAGGAAAGGAACTGGATGTAATGGGGATAAGGGAAGGGGATGTGAGAAAGTTGAGGGAGACAGTAATTAGAATGCATTATCTACATATACAAAATTGTCCAGTAACAAACTAATCAGTTAAAAAAAGAGAGAGAGAGATGTATAATTTTGTTTACAAAAGAAATGTGCTGTTTCATGATATAAACTGAGTAGTGGTGGCATTTTACATATTGTGTTTTCTTGGTATTTGTTTTCTTTTTTATTTAAAAAAGGTTTTTGCCTTCTTAATGAATATAGGACATTCTTACTAATTATAGTCACTAATCTGAACATGGAGATTTTGTTATTTGCAACACAAAGCATTTCTATCTTGAAAAAAATAATCTCTATCTTTATAAATCATTCAAAAACAAATTATTCATGTTGAAAATTTCTCCTAACTAGGCGATGTGATTATCTTTGACAACTGGAGATTGCTCCATGGACGTTGCAGCTATGAGGCAGGAACTGAGATATCCCGCCATCTGGAAGGTGCTTATGCTGACTGGGACGTAGTGATGTCAAGGCTTCGGATTCTAAGACAGAGGGTCAAAAATGGAAACTGAATTACCAGTCCTTAAATTTTAGGGCAAGTCCAATGACTGAATGTTATTAGCTATATCCTGGTTATTCTTGTATCATGATCAACATCTTTTACATATTAATTTCTTTACAACTGAACATACAATTTCTCATTCTACAGAGTGTTCTTTCTTGTGATCTCATTCAATGTCAACTTGTTAGGTGCCATGATAGGGGACCATCTTAAAGCATCCCTTCTGTAACAGAAGTGTTCTGACATCCTTTGCTTTCACAAAAGTCACCAGGACACCTAGATAGTTTCATATTAAACAAATCTTTCTGACAAATAAAACATATGTATAAGCTTGTGATTTAAATTTTAAAAATCTTAAAACATGTTTCTGCTCAATTGCCTTCATGGTTTTTATTTTTCATGACTACATATCATGATCTTTAGCATGCATAAGTCTTCATATTTTCAAAGATCTGTTTTATTGATTCATATTGCAGGATTTTGTTGTCCATGCTTACTGAGATCCACTCACTGGCCCACTGGATAGTCCTAACATTGTTTGTAATACTTAAGTCATGAGAATAAACCCGTTTTTTCGTATTTCAAATTTCCCTAAATTTGTATTGGGAAAAGAAATGACCCCCCCCCCAGACTTTCAGCACTGCTGTCACCTAAGGATGGAACATTCCTCCTCGTTCCCTGCTTTCAACTCATGAATTCATAAATATGCAGGCAATTCTTCCTCGTCTCTGGAGAGCCTCACCAGCTGCTCTCAGCTTCCTGCATGGGCACTGCTCTAGTGATGGAACACAGATGTCATAGTGCAGCATGAAGCTGTAGTCTATTGAGGTTCCCTTTCCAATAGAAAAAAAGAGCTTTGAAATTCCAGTTTGCTGAGATTCTGATATCACCTACATATTTTATTTTGTATAAATTTGAATCGGAGTAAACTTCCTGTTAAAAGAAATCTTTTTAAAATTTAATTAATTTTACAATCCCGCTGTAGCCTCCCCTCCTTTCTTCCCACTCCCTCTCCTCACCTCTATATCTGCTCCAGCACCACCTCCCAATCCACCCCTCCTCATATTTGCTCAGAAAAGAGCAGGCTCCCAATGTGTATCAGCAAAGCATGATGAGCTCCTCTCCCTTTGTTCAGCTGGGCAAGGCTATACAGCATGAGAAGTAGGTTATCAAGAGCCAGCCAAAGCACCAGGGACAGTACTGTTTCCATTGCCAGGAGTCCCACAAATAGATCAAGCTACACAGTAGTCACATGTGCAGAGGGCCTAGGTTGGTCTTATGCAGGCTTTCTGATTGTTGGTTCAGACTCTGTGAGTTCCCATTAGCCAAACTAGCTGTTTCTGTGGGGTTTCCTCCAATGTCCTTGAGCCTACCCTCACCCCTCCCACTCCCATTTCCTACAAGCCCCCCCCCCCCCCTCTGCTTTGCAAGACTCGCCAAGCTAGCACCAATGTTTGGCTGTGGGTTTCTGAATATGTCTCCATCAGTCACTGTATGAAATCTCTCTGTTGACAACCTGTGGTAGTCATCAATCCAATCACATGAGACAGTCTGCTAACACTATGCATCCAGAGCTGTGAGGAGTATTAACTGGGGCCTTTTATAGAAATCTTTTTTAAATTAATTTTAGTTCACACACAAACTAGGGGGGTTCATTGTGGTAACAGCCTCTTAATACATATATATCCTTATTTGTTTCCCTGAAATGTCTTGTCTCATCTCCCCTTAAAGGCTCTGAACACTATCTTGAGTACAAATGGAAAGACTAAAAACATTAACCTCATTCCTGATTTTTCAGAAAATTCTTTTAATCTTTTTTTCATTAAGTATGATGTTAGCTACAGGTTGTCACATCTACCCTTCAATATGTAGGGATATGTTTCTTCTGTTCCTAGGTTCTTCCAAACTTGATCATGAAGGGGTGCATAGGCTTTTCTCTGAATCTCATGTGATTCCTGTCATAGATTATTTGTGTGCTGAATTAACATTTTTATCAATTTGTGTATGTTGAATGCATCCTTGTATCTCTACAACAAAATCAACTTTGTCCCCCACATATGATCATCTTAAAACTTTTTAAATTCAGTTTACAAGAATTTTATTAATAAGTTGCATCTATGCTCATCAGAATTAGTCTGTGGTTTATTGTTTGTCCATTTATTTGTCTTGTGTTATTATTTCCTTATCTGGTTCTGTCATCAGAATAATGGTGACTTAGCAGGAATTTATTAATTTGCCTTCCTTTTTAATTTGTCTAAAGTCTGAGAAATGCTAGTGTTTGCTTCTTTTAGTGGTTTGTAAGAATTTAGCAAAGCCTCCTAGCCCTGAGTTCATCTTTACAGGGATACTTGTCATTACCACTTCAACCATTTCTGCTTAAGATCCACATAACATATTACCTTCATTCATACTATATCTATTTAATTTGGTAAATCATATGTGTCTCAGAATTTATCCATTTCTTTTAGATTTTCCAGGTATTTTTTATTATAAATTATAAAAATTTTCACTAGGATCCTAAAATTCATATGGAAGCACAAAAATTCAAATGTCTGACACAATGCTGAAGGTATTGAGATACTTGATTTCACTGGAATCTATTGTAACAATCCTCTTTTCAACCCTAATTTTCAACCCTAATGTACCCTAATTTGAATAGTTCCTAATTCATTAACTTCTACCCTGATCTTTATTTGTTTTCTACGGAATGTATCTATTTGTGAATCTACACATATAGGTGCATTTGTGCACCCTTAGATTCCAGAAGGAGTCAGATACCCTGGAGCTGGAGTTATAGAAAGCTGTCAGCCATATGGCATGTGTACTAGGAACTAAACTCAGGTTCTCTGAAATCATAGGAAGTGCTATTAACTGCTAAGCCATATTTCAGCCCCTTTTATACTGCTTTTTTTTTAATTTGGCTTCTCTTTGCCTTTTAAAGGCTTAAGGTGTGTCATTAGGTTATTTAAAACATTTTCTGTTGTTTTTAAGGTGATCACTTACATCTATAAATTTTCTCTTAAAATGCCTTAGCCATATCTCAAATGTTTTGACAAGTTATACTTTATCCATTTGCCTCTGAGATTTTTTTTTAATTTTTTTCTCCAATCTCTTCAATAATTCATTGGACGTTCAAAGTGTATTGTTCAACTCTTGGATATTTGGATAGCTTTCATACTTTTCCTTTTATTAATTTCTAGTTTTATTTTCCTACGGTCTGATGAATTATATGAGATTATTTAAATTATTTTGTTTTAACCTATAATATGTTCTGTTTTAGAGGTCTGGAAAATAAACACTAATAAAGAGACAACACATATGCCCTCTGAAGCACTGGCCAGCCTATAGTGCAGTGGTTCTGCTGTCTGAGATAGGTATGCATGAAAAGGAGCCTTAGAATCTTCTTAGGTATGAACATGTACAAAGTGGCTATAAAATCATCTGAATTGTATATACTTAGTGTGCTGCCATGGCTGTCTGGAGCATGAGTGAAGCTGTCAGTCGCAGTCCTGATCATGGGACTTTTTTTTGCGTGTTGGGAGAACAATAGTATATCCTCCAAGGAGGTCTTCAGAAGTGATCTACTGGTGAAAGCTCCTGGTACTTTCTACAGGGTAAGCCATAGAGCTGATGGGCACTATGAAAAGTATGGGGAGTCCTTGAAGTTTATGGAGCTATTAAAGGTGCATCTTCATCCACAGAGCAACTGACATGACCTACCATGATGGTACTCTTCACATGGCACGTTCACAAGCATTCTCCTTTCCATCCATCTCCAGACTTCTGCTAAGTGAGTGCCATAGTGGCCTCGTGTCTTCCTGAAGTTTTTCCCTTCCTTAGCTCCACTGTGTCATATAGGCTCTTAATTGTATTCCTTGGCTGCCCAGAGCTAAGCATTTTTGTGGATAGCTATCTATGTCTTTGATAAGAAGTGAAGAGAATAGCGATTTCTCCTACCCCATCTTAATTGTGAGTGGCTGCTTCACTGTTTTTTAAAAGCTACATAATTTATGGTAACTGATAAATGAAAGCAAATCATATCCGACACTGTCTTACCTAAGAACATTTATAATTAGGTATTGATTGTAGATATTCTTTAGTAGATAACTCTTACAAGAACTCCTATCACTCTGGGCATGTCTTCTTCAAGATACCTATCAGGACTTGCTTTGGCTCCTGGGCAGAAGAAATATTGCTTTCCACCATCAATTACTCCAGTTGTAATCAGAAACAAGGTCGAGACTTTTAAGACATCCTTCACTGGTAGCAGTTACAAGCATTTCAATGTCATTTTAGTACATGCAACATTTTAAATGAAATTTGTACAGGGGGTGGAACAAAAAATATGGAAATATATTATCTTTCTGTATGCATATTTAGATTCATTTCATTATTTTCCCCCACCTGTGTCCCACCAGTAGTCTGAGTATATCTTTTTATGTATGGTATATTTCAAATCAACTTTGATGGTAAGAAATGCAGTTTATCATAGGTGTATTAAAAAGGGAATAAGACTTGGGTGTCTGAAAATAAAATGGTATATTCATGTTTATTGAATCTTCTGTACCTGCAGCCCCACCATCAGTCAAACAGAAGTATATCTCTGTATGACTAACTCAGAGACACTCATGAAGTAAAACCAGCAGACCAACATCTACTAGTGAAATAGAAACCTTGTGATTTGCATCTGTAGCTATGTACAACTCCACTGCAGCTGGGTCAGTTCACTGACGTTCCTTGGGAAAATTACAGTGATAATTGGGTTCTCAAAGCATCCGTGGCAATGGTTATTTTTAGTGTGGCTTCTTGCAAATGGAAAGTTTAACTCTAACTTTTATTTACCCTATATATAAACAAACCCTGGTGGGAGGAAGGATTTATAGGAGTCAGAGAAGTGGAGAACACCTCAAGAGCATGGACCACAGAGTCAACTAAGCAGGGCTCATAAGAGATCACAGAGAGTGAAGCATAGGTCACTGTACTTCACGGGTCCTGTATAGAGCTGAACTAGGTCCTCTCATGCATGTTATAAGTGTTCTTTTATGACTCCTAACAGTGGGAGTCAAGAGACTGTCTCTTCTGTCTACTCCTGAGACTTTGTTCCTTCTGAGTTGCCTCATCCAGACTTGATATAAGAGATTGTGTCTAGTCTTATTGTAACTTATTCGCATTGTTTGGTAGATAGCCCCGGTGGCCTGCTCTTTTTCTATAAGGGAAACGGAGGAGAAGTGTATGGGCAGTGGGGGACTGGGAAGATAAATTGTGGTTGAGATGTAATGTATGAGAGAAGAATAAAATAAAATAAGCCCTTAGTATATTTTTACACTCGTTGTTAATGTCTTCTCATAATATTAATTTAAATTATTTTAAAACATTTATAACGAACATATATCTGGCCAAATAACAGTATAAACACTGGAAACATCACTTTCTCCAAGAATGAAAAGACAAGAAAATTCATTCTCTTCTACTTAGCAAATACAATTTTTGGGTAATTTCCAAATGAAAAAAAAATTGCACCCCAAAATGGCGCTTTGTTTGTTTATTTGGCAACTCTGGATGAATGTCTCCTGGGTACTATGTACACAATTTAAATGCCTGTATGTTTATTCATGGAGGTTTTCCAGACAGGGAAATAATACTACAGAAAATTTTAAACACAATTGTGCCCAGTGCTTCCAAGGAAATATTTAGTTTATAAGGAAAACATGAAGAAGGCAAGATGCCAAAAAAGAAATGTTTTACTGGGATTGATTGAGGGATCTGGATGCCAAGTCCTGATTAGAGAGAAGAAGGTGGAGAGACTGTTTCTGGGTCTTCTCTTTACTACTGAAAAACTACAAGAAAATAAGGGAAGTCATTACTGAAAGAAGTGAGAGTGGATACCACATGCGTGTTGAACATCTCTGTGGTGCTTCAGGCTTCCTTTGGACTAGGAGATCAGAGCACAGTGTGGTTATGGACCACCTATGAGCAAACCCTGGATTTCTATAAGTGGAATATCAGCACCTCTTACCATAATAAGTCACAAACATTATATCACTCCTAAAGTCTGTCTCAGAAGCTCTAAAATAATCTTTATGACTGTTGAAGACATTGTTAATTGTACTTTAGGAAATAGTGAATTGAATGCTGTTTAAGACAACTTTTTAAGAGTAAATTGGAGTGCTTTTTTGAAGGGCTGTTTCATTATTTTTGGAAGGAGCAAATGGAGTCCAGACTTTAAAGTAATTTCTAAACCTCAGCCTTTGGTAATTATCAGGCAAAACTCCCAGCATAACAGTTATGAAAAAAAAGTAATAAGGGTGCTTTCTCCTGAAAATTAGCCTTAATGGTACTCCACAGTTTGGTTAAATGCTTCTACTATGTACACAGTCTAAAATCATAGATATCTTTCTCCCTTAACTATATCTGCCATTTCCATCTGTTCCTTTTTCAAACCTTTAAAACTAAATTGGAATTAGGCAAAAAATACAATTTTAGTACAAGTGCAATGCCCTGTCAGCTCACATTTACACACATTGTGCATTGGCTACCGGCCGTTGGTGTTGGAAAAATGTTGGGAAGTGGGTGTTTGTGGTGAGTAATCACAGCAGCACCTTCTAGAAGAGCTTTCTAATTTGGGACTGCCATCTAGGTCTCAGGCTGTTCTAGGCACACTGCTTACCTTTGAAGAAAAATGAGAATAGTTTCCAGCAAGACTCGTCACAGTGATTATCATTAATTAAATAATGCTGTGGTCCTGTGTATAGAATAAGAAAACAATTGGATCATTCATGGGTAGGGTATAAAAGCTGGCTACAAGGAATAACTCCTTCTGTGTAAAAGATTTATTTCCTTGTTTACCAGGAGTATTTCAAATGGATGAAAGTCTTCTCTGTAGTATGAGGTTTCTGGCCCAACTTTTGGGCCTAGCCTCAAGGTCTAGGCCCATAGACCTACAGACCCACAGACCCACAGACCCACAGAAACATACAGATGAATATGATAATTTTAGGCTGATCGGCCTAAGGTCCAGGCATACAACTTGCTAGCTCTCTACCCTTCATCTAACCCATGACTCATCCTGATCAGCCATGGGGCTCAGTACCTTTTCTTAGAGCAGCATGGTTGTCCTCTGCTTCCTCCAGCTTCTCTCTGGCGTTCTCTCTAGTGTTCTGCTCTGTGCTTCCTATTCTCAGAGTTTTTCTTAGTCTGGTAGCCCCGCCCACACTTCCTGCCTGCCTTTGGCCAATCAGTACTTTTTATTAAACCAGTGGGTGGGACAATTATTTACCACACAATCCCTTACACTTTTCTCCTTGAGATACAGTGTTCCACAAACAGGATGAAAATATTCTGTCTTCTACTAGGAACAGGGTTGGTTGAGTAAATCTTTACTCTAACAGACACCCGTTATAAAAATAAGCAAAATCTCGGTAATGGATTTTTGAAGTTTTAGTTTGTGGGGTTTTGATGCTGTTTATTTTTAATTTGAAACAGGCATTTCACTGCATAGACCTGGATGTCCCAGCACTTGCTTTGTAGACCAGGCTGACCCTGAACTCACAAAGATCTCCCCTGACTCTGCCTCTCAAGTGCTTGGGTTAAAGGCATAAGTCACAACACGCAATGGATTGATTTTTATTTATTTTTTTTTTTGAAAAGCTATAAAAAGGAGAAAATGTAAAAGATGGTAGTCTTTGTTTTCTTTTGTTTTCTCTTCTCAGAGCTTATGATGAACTTCGGAGAGTAATAAACCTTTGTTTTTCTTTAGATCCTGACTGTGGTTTCCCCACTCTTCCCCTCCAATCCCTTCCCTCACCTCGCCACCACCACCACCCCTAATCCACTCCTCCTCTGTTTCTATTTAGAGAGGGGAAGGCCTCAAATGGGTATCAATAAATTATAGCATATGAAGTTGTGTTAAGACTAATCACCTCCCCTTGCATTTAATCTGGATAAGGCAATCTGGTATGAGGAATTGGTTCCCAGGAGCCCCCCCCCCCCCCGAAAGCATTAGGGGCAGCCCCGCTCCCATTGTTAGGAGTCTCACAGATAGACCAACCTACAAAATTTTCTATCCATGTAGAAGACCTAAGTCATCCCATGCAGGCTCCCTGGTTGTTGGTTCAGACTCTGTGAGCTCCTATGAGCCAGGTGAGTTGATTCTGTGCATTTTCATGTGATGTCCTTGAGCCTCTGGCTCCTATAATCCTTCCTCCCTCCCTTTAGCAGGATTCCCCAAGCTCAGTCTAGAAACCAGCTGGTTTAGCTATACTAATATCTAACAAAATAAAATTATCCACCTTTTTATAGACCATATCAATTACCTGAGAATCTGAACTATCATGGTCTCCTAGGAAGACTGTACAACACACAGATGCAATAAGACACATAGTTTTATGTAGCATCCCCTATTTTCATTTGTTTGAAAGAATCTAGTTCTCTCTCACAATTGAAAATTTAGTTTTCAGAGTGTGGAAAACTATATTGGTAAGATTTTGTTTTAATATTTTAAATATTTTACTAGAGTAAAATACTACCCTCTTTATTTGCTTGTATAGCTTCTTAAGTCTGATGGAAATCTTATTAATTCTCTGTAGTGAGGGTACATTCACTCACTATGTTTTTAATGTCATTATTTTTCTAAAGTTTAGTATGCTCTTTCTAGATTTCTAGATTTGGTTCTGGTTTTGCTATCTATCCTGTATTGTGTTCTTGGAGTATCTTGCAACTTTGGGCTAGTGTCTGACGGTCATTTGGAGTTATTAACAATTGTTGCTTCAAGCATTGCTTTGGTTATTCCACAGTTTCTGGGTGCTCTGTTTGGATTTTTTTTTCCCTCTCTTCCATTTTCATTTAGAGGATTTCTCTTGTCATATCTGTACATCAGAGAGTTTTTCCCCAGTCATGTCCAGTGTTACTCATCAGTCAAAACATCCTGGTCAAAAGAAACTTAAGAGAAAAGTCTTTGCTTCTTCTTACAACTCTTAGGTCACACTTCATCGCTGAGGGAAGTCGAGGCAGAAACTCAAGGCAGGAGCTGATGCAGAGGCCATGGAGGAGGGATGCTGACTGGCTTTTTCCCCATGGCTTGTTCAGTCTACTTTTCTGTGCACCCCAGGACCACCTCCCCTAAGATGGTACCACCCACATGGGCTGGACCCTTTCCCATTAATTACTAATTTTAAAAATAAACCAGTTTTGGTTTGTCCACAGGCCAATGTGAGGTGAAATTTTTCTCAGTTTAGGTTTCCTCCTCAAAATTATTCTAGCTTGTGTAACTGACATAAAACTAGCCAGAATATCATCCATTTGATCTCGCATAGTATGTTTATTCTTCCATATAATTGTCTAGGCTCAAAGATTTTCTGTTCTAATTATTCCAAAATTTCTTCTTTACTAAACTGATTTTTTCCTCAATTGTACAGAAGAAGCTTGGTAGTTTTATGAGATCCCACCTGTCAACTGTCAGCCTGAATTCCTGAGTAATTAAGTCCTATTTTGTCATCCCATTACTATACTTATATCTTGTAGGGTAACGCCTGTCTTTTGTACTTGCAGCTGTAGTGTTTGGGATTTCAAATTGAGGTCTTTGTTCTACTTGGAGTTAATTTTTGTGCAGGATGATACATAGAGATACATGTCTGTGTGTAGACACCAAGTTTTCCAGAGATATTTGTTGGAGATGCTTTCTTTTCTCTCATGCATGTTCTTGGCATCTTTGTAGAATACCATATGTCTATAGTTATTATATTTAATGTTGGTATTATTTAAATCTTTTATTGGAGTAAAATATAGTTTCTATTTTGTCCCATTGGTCTACATTTCTGTTTTTTGCTACAGTATCATACTGGTTCTATTACTATAACTCTATAATAAACTTTGAAATCTGGAGTGAAGATTCCTCCAGTATTATCTGTTTTACTAATTGCTTGGGCTATGCAGATTCTTCTCTGGTTCCTTATGAATTTTAGAATCTTTTTTCTACTTATGTGTGTTTTTATTGAGATTGGATACATAAATTTCTTCTGGTGGAATTGTCATTTTCACAATATTAATTCCATGTAAACGTGGGGGGTTGCTCTCTTCCACTTAGCCTTTTCTATCTCTTCAGAGATTTGGGGTTTTCATCATAAAAGCCTCTTGTCTCATCACTTAGGTTTATTTCAAGATAGTTTTATTATCTTTGAGGCTATTGTAGATGGAAGTGTGTTCATAATCTCTCTCCATGTGTTTGTTGTTCATGTATATAAAGGTGATTGTTTTTTTAGTTGATTTTTTACCCTATCATTTTGCTAAAATTGTTGATGATTATTTCTGCATTGGGAGGCTAAGTAAGAAAACTATTTCAGGATTGACTGTGGAACTCTAAGATGAGCAAGTCCCAGAAGCAGGACAAGTGTGTCTCCTGTTAAGTCACTGCATAAGCAAGGCCCTTGGATGTAGCTGAGAGTTGTTGGAACTACATCTGCAGCCATTTCAGAATGCTCATGTGGGATCAAGTTTGGCAGGCCTATTAATTTATAGGAGAGAGTAGAAGGAAACATTCTGGGCCCAGTTGTAAATACTTACAAGATCAAGGTAATACAGGCTCACAGGGTGATGGGTTTGCTTCTGGGTCTAGATTAGAGTCACAGCTGGTAATTGTGTTATCTTGTTTAAATCTGTCATCACAAAATACCTCCATTTGGTCTTGAGCTACACTGGGACTTTGCTATCTTCTATTTGGTTTCTAAACATGTTAGAAAGACACTTTGGTCTATGATGTCTGTAAAATTATTGTACTTTGATGAAAGAATGGAATGCCTTATCCCCCATCTTATTGGCCTATCTTAAACTGAATTTTGAAGAATGGGAATTTTTTTATATAAAAATTAATAGAAAAGGGTATTTCAGACAGCTGGAAAAATGTGCAGACACTCAAAAGTATGCACTAAGCTGTAAAGTCCAACTACATAATATTTTATTTGTAAGAACATTTTGTTCAGTCCATCTCCCAAATGATGTTTAACATACAGGGTTTACAAATATAAGATATCTTCTGTTTCATAGATCCCAAAGAAAATCTCTTGTCAGTGATGATTAAATTATATATAAATTCTTTCTCTTAAATTTCCTCTACCACTATTCATTTGCTTACCTTTTAGTGGATGGTTGGAAGAAGAATAGAGATGGATGGGGGAACTATGTGATATGTCACTTTGGTGAACCATGGATTCATTTCAACTAACTAGCTAAGCAGTTAACATTCTCCAAGTCAAAGCAGAGAAATGGGATACAGTGACCATTTCTATTGCCAATAAGGTGAAGTCAAATCCAAGCTACATCAAGTCTATTCAATGTTTGGAGGGAAGTCAGTTCTTTAGATGATTATATCCAGAAAACCTCATCATCTTTACTCAGAACCAAGTGCTATAGCCCACAATCTGTCATGTCATATATAACACTCTGAAAATACTTACAAATGCATCCAGTCTCTACTGTTCCTTTCCAGAGCAGGAATATTTAACCAGTGGGGAAGCAGAGGCTATGGAATGGTAGCTTAAAAGACTATCTTCTGGAGAGATGATACAATATAAAAGATGTTAGTCTGCTTTGTTTTTTGTAAGATGAGCCCACACTAAATTTTCTTGTTCTTTAACTGATTTCATAAGCTGGGCCAATAGTATCAGTTTATTGTCAAATCATTAGAATTGTGACTTTAGTCATACCACAAATGTCATGGAAAAAAAGTGATGCCTTCAACTATCACCTCATCTATATGTTTTCTACATGTAACTCTCCAATCCAACCCTTTGTCTCAAGCCCCATGTCTTTCATCTCCAACTGCCAATGGACTCATACAAGAATAACTTGAGCTCAATTCATCTAATATGTAATTATTTCTCACTGAACAAATGTCACTCTGCCATTGTGGATTCTTTCCTTCTGCATATCATTTTTCTTTCCTAACCTGACCTGAGGAAAAATCGAGATATCTCCCTCATAGTTATATACAATGAGTTTAGTCTCCATTTAGACCTCCAGAATCTCTCAATTCCATTTCCCAGCATTTCAATTCAATTCTTGTTGTTTTTTTTTTTTCAATCTGGCTTCCTGAAGCAATCTTGTAAGTAGATTTGAAGCTTTTAATTCCATTCATTTATAACTTTTTCTTCAATGAAGATACATGATTCTTTTTAAATGATTGTCAAGTCAAGGAACTTTACTTCTTTAGACCTTTAAATGGCTTCTCCTCTCTTTTAAGATAAAAATAACAGTCCCTTCATGCCGAATGCAGTTAGTCTTTTAGTAACCTGCCCGTCTCATCTCCACCCTCATATCCTCTTGTGTTCCCTTCCTCTATAACCTCTGTCATTATATACTAAGTCCTTAACCTGAACCTGGAACTATGAGTATCAGAATTTTCCAGACTTTATTAATGACACATATCACCTGAAGTTCTTGCTAAAAGTACAAAGTCTGGTCATCATCCCAGATTTATTGAATCATAATCTTAAGGGAGTTGTCTAGAAAGCTGTACTTTTTCCAAGCTCCATGGATGTGTGACTTATCATTTGAGAAATTTGGTTTCATTTAATCTTCATAATGTTTAACAAAATGAGAGCTGTTATGAGCCTCATTTATGAAAGTCAATATAGAAATGAAGGTCAGTTATTTGTCCAAATATAAAGATGATGTTACTCTAGTGATTTGAAGAAAAGCACCCCACTCCTAGGGCAGCGACAGTTGGCTATCCACACTAAGAAGTATGCACTGCCGTGGTCTCCATGCCTCTTCTATTATTTTTGTTGGAACATTATTTTTCAAAATTTTCTTGGAAAACTACTTTTAGCCTCTTAACTTGGACTGAAACTTCCTTAGCCCCTTTTATCTAGTTTGGTTGCCTTCCTGTGAGCAATTGTTAGCCTGGCACATCAATATCCACATTCTTCTCTGTTTGCCTAAGAGCCTATCAGGAAGCATGTTTTCTAAGTCCCTAAGAAACTTCACTCTAGCAGAATGCCTCAGTTATACTAGATACATGATAAATATCTGTATAAAAATATATCACTTTTGCTTAGAAATTACATCTATTGTCATTCTTAACAACAAAATATTTTGGAGTAATGAATGTTGTTTCATTAAAGATAGGCCAGGTCCCTGTCAAACTGACCTGTTTTCATTCCAGAAACACTTTAGAAAAGGACAAAACCATCCCATTCCTTTCTATAGTTCAAGTAATCATAGATGTACTTTGACATAGAATAGAGGTACTGCAGATCCAAACTCTCAGAGATAGAGACAAACAATGTAAATTGAATGGGAAAGAAAACAAAAAATGTGAATGGAAATACTTCCATCCCATCTTAAAGGAGGAGGCAGAATTCTGTGATATTGGCAGAAATTTGTGCTGAGCTAGTAAAGGTGAGGGACAGGAAGGTTGTGGCAGGTTATCTGAAGACAACAAATGAAAAGAGAGATAACAGAAAAAAAGTAAATCAAGCCAAACATAGCTCTAGTTCTGTTACAATGTGGTTTCTTCGACCCGGGCGGCCAGAGGCCCAGACCCACAGGCCTGTAGCCCCAGACCACCTAGCCGCCTGCAGCTGATCAGGCCCCAGAAATGACTCAGACACTTATATTAAGTTCCTGCTGTTTGGCCTATGACTGAGGCACATTGTTAGCTAGCTCTCACATCTTAAATCAACCCATTCTCATTAATCTCTCCACCATGTGGCCTGTGGCTCACCGGTGTTTCTTACATGTTGCTACTTTGGGCTTCTGGCTTTGTCTGTCTGACTCCACCCTGCTTCTCCTATGCTCTGTTTTCTCCTCCTACTTTTTCTATGGTGCCTGTCATGGGCCAAAACAGATCCTTTATTTAAATATTGCTATTCACAGCATACAGAAAGATATTCCCACATCAAGTTAAAATGTTCCAAGCAGGAGAAAGGAAAGCAGAAGCCTCATTGAAAATATAAACTAGAGATCAAAACACCTAAGACCCCAATTGGAAAATGGGGTACAAAGCTAAAAAGGGAATTTTCTTCAGAGGAACTCCAAATGGCTAGAAGAAACTTAAAGAACTGCTCAACATTCTCAGCCCTCATAGAAATGCAAATCAAAACAACTTTGAGATACTACCTTATACTTGTCAGAATAACTAAGATTAAGAACACAGATGACAACCTATGCTAGAAGGGATGTGGAGCAAGGGGAACACTCCTTCATTGCTGGTGGGATTGTAAACTTGTACAGCCACTTTGGAATTCAATATGACAGTTCCTCGGAAAACTGGATATCAATCTCCCTGATGAATCAGCAATACCACTGCTGAGCATATACCCAAGGGATGGACACTCTGGCCCCGAGGGTATTGGCTCAACTATGTTCATAGCAGCATTATTCATAATAGCTAGAACCTGGAA
The DNA here is from genome assembly GCA_033318265.1 of Phyllotis vaccarum. Classification (NCBI taxonomy): domain Eukaryota; kingdom Metazoa; phylum Chordata; class Mammalia; order Rodentia; family Cricetidae; genus Phyllotis; species Phyllotis vaccarum. Next base: position 139,004,490 of record JARWLC010000001.1, on the reverse strand, counting down.
ACCTAGATGCTTCTCAATTGAGGAATGAATTTAAAAATTTATGGTATACTTACATAATGGAGTACTACTCGGCAGGAAAAAGTGACATTCTGAAATTTGCTGGCAAATGGAAAGATCTAGAGAGTACTATCCTGAGTAAGGTAACCTAGAGCCAGAAAGACAGACATGGTATGTACTCACTCATAAGTGGGTTTTAGACTTAATGCATAGGATAACCAGGCTACAATCTGGACTACCACCAGTAGCTAGGTAACAGGAAAGGTAAGAGAGACATCCATAGATCCCCCTGGAAAGGGAAATAGAGAAGTTCTCCTGAGAAAATTGGAATTATACAGGGGGAAGGGAGGGGAGGATAGAATATGAGAGAATGAGATGGTAGGAAAGGAGCAACAGAGGGAGACCCAAAAAGTGGATATCCTAATAGAGGGAGCCATTGTGTGATTAGAGAAAAACCTTATGCTAGGGAACACCCAAGAACCCACAGGATGAACTCAAGTAGAACTCCAAGTAATAGTGGAGAGGAAGCCTAAACTGGTCTTTTCCTATTCTCATATGAATGACCACCCTAATTGCCATTATAGAACCTTCATCCAGGAGCTGATAGAGACAGATGCAGAGATCCATAACTAAACACAGGGCTGAGCTACTGGCCAACTGAAGAGAGAGAGGAGAGATTGAATGAGCATAGGGATCAAGATCATGATGGGGAGACCTATGGAGTAGGCGGTCCAGTGCTGTCGGAGGTCGCAGACTCTGAGATGACACCTGATGACCCTTCATGGGACAGATCTAGACCTCCTGAATGTAGATGACAGTCAAAGGCATGGGCAGTTTCTGGAACCTCTTGCAATTGGACCGGAGTCTATCCCGGGTCCACAAACTGGCTCCTTGAAGCCCATGCCTAGCGGGAAAACACCTTTCTCAGCATTGATACTTGGGGGAGGGATTCTATTCTGCTTTACCTGGATATGCCAGACTGAATTTATTCACTTTGGGATTTTTTGCCTTCTCTGGGAAGTCTGGATGGAGAGGAGGGAAGCTGAGGAAGGACTGGAGGGGGCAGTAGGAAGTATGGAAAAGAATTTTTAAAATAAATTTATTTAAAAATGATTTTGAAGAAAGTATAAATCATTCAGTCCCAATTTAAAAAACATACAGTTATTTATGCTTACAATGAGCCACAAGCTTCAAATAAATTTATGAATCCAGTGGAAACAGTGATTACTCCAGCAAGAGGACAACTGTAGACAAGCATCTACTTTGTCAATCTGTAAGACAAGAAGAAAAGTGTCTAGGAGCCATTTTAAGAGAAAAACTGTTGTTTAAAAATGAGTTGCCCTGAGTAACAACCACAGGACACAGAGGCTGAATTTGACCTGTCATAAATGAGGGGTTGACAGGCAGAAAGCTGAACACCTAAAAAACCACAGGAGGTAGGAGTCTCCAGGGTTGTGAAGCATACAGAGAAAAGCAGCCTTATCAACTGATAATCACCCAGGACACAGAAAGTGTGAGTCCGCAGTTAGTAATTGAATAAAGCTCTGGAACCACCTATCTGCAGTCACTGTTGCAGAGTTCTAGAACTCTGATGCTGCAGTACAATATTTGACATCCACAGCAGCATCTGTCATGCAATCTGATCAATACTCCGAGGAGTTGGAAGGTATGGCAGAGTGAGGAAGTCTTGAGAGGGTGAGAGACACCTTCCAACTTGACTATTGCTTTGCCCCAACCACAACCCAGGGAAGAGGTCTTAGTGATGAAGTCTTGAAAGGCTGAAAAACCCTGTCCAGTCTATAGGCTGCAAAGCTAAGTATGGCCAGCAGTGACCTCGGCTTACAAAGAAGGAAAGCTACCAAAGGGAACATGACTCTGGTAGACATCTAACATTGGTGCAATGTATGCCTGATATCAGCACAGGCAAGATGAGAGTCCACACACAGCTGACCTGTCCTGTTCCAACCTGCAATCTCCTGCCCCAAGATTTCCAAACATCCAGAAAAATGGTGATCCAACAATTCATCCTTTAATCTTCTGTTATATTTTTTTCCATTTTACCCATGTATCTCACAATCCCCTTGGATGTTATATAATTTCAACAATAACTTTACATTTCATATGTAATTTTTTTCTTTACCTTTATACATTCCTCTAATTTTCTGTGTGCAATTTTTTTCCTTAACAGACAATTTTCTTCTTTTACTTTATTTCTTTCTCTTCCTTTTCATCTCATGTGTTTCCTCCCTTTTCCTCAATATTATTTTAGTGATATTTTAACATTATTTTGTTGCATTACTTTTTATTAAAAATTTATGAGAAAAAAATGACAGAATGGAGACAGACATCTTTCTTATATATCACCAAGAGACTGAAAGAAAGCATTTGATTTTTGAATCCAAACAGATGGAGAAGCATAGAAAGGCAAATGACAGCCATCAACAGATTGTGGTAAATCAGGGACATTAGAGAAGACAGAGAAACCTAGTGCTAAATTTGAAAGGAAGACAGACTATTGCAGAAAACTAATCAAAGTCAGAGGGTATAGCGAGAATCCCTCCTCTACTGTGGAATAATCTTCTCATACACTGTAAGAATGTGTCACTTGGATTAGTTTAATAAAAAGCTGAATGGCCAATAGCTAGGCAGAATTTGGGAGCACAGAAAATGCTGTGAAGAAGGGTAGATTCAATAGGATACCCCAGGACTCAGAGGAAGCAGACTGGGCAGTACAGGGTAAAGAAAATAAGGCCACATGGCACATGTAATTTTATAGAAATTGGTTAATTTAAGTTATAAGAGCTAGTTAGAAACAAGCTTCAGCTGTTGGCTGAGCTTTCCTAATTAATAATAAGTCTCCATGTGGTTATTTGGGAGGTGGCAGGTAGGACAGAGAAAGCCCAACTACATGACCTGTTCTGAGTTTTCAAACAAGAGAGAAAATTAAACTACAGAAGCAAAAATTAAATAGTTAATTCAACTAAAATGAATCTTAAAAGATCCAGAAGATCCACAAAGTAGATGGGCACCAGTTGATTACCCAGTGGTTATTTCTACGGTTAGTAGGAAGCAAAACCCAAGGAAAAGGGGCTGAGAAGAGAGGGTTGAAAAAAGAGAAACTGTACAAGCACCTCCACCCATCATTCTCCACCCACAAGAATATAATACCAAGAGAACTACGGAACTGTTTGAATACCTCATGTGAACTGACATGATCTAGGACTTCACAGAGCAAATCCAGTGAAGGCCATGGGCTCAGGCAAACAGGTAACCTGAGCACAAGTACACTTAATGCATCCAGAAAACCATGTGATGGCCTTGAACACTAACATTCATGTGGAAGAAAGGTAACCATCCCGTCAAGCACAGAGGGGAGCAAAACACTGATACTTCAAAGTATCCAGTTCCTTAGAAACTCCTTAGATGTTCTGTCTGCTGCTGAGGTCTAGTGGGAACTCAGCCTTGATAACAGCCTGTTGGAACTCCACAGAAACTCTACACATATATAGATCTGTCTAATGGATTTGATCTATGTGAAAGCTATTCTTGGTTGTCAACTTGACTATAACTGGAATAAACTATAATCCAGAAATGTAGGGCACATTTGTGATCCAGTTCTTGAGGCAAGAATACAACATCCCTATGATCCAGATCTTGAGGCTGGAAGGCACACCTTTAATCTGGGCCACACCTCCTAAAAGTTTATGTAAGGACAGTGAACAAAGGAAGGATTTTTCTTCACCTGTTTGCCCTTGCCTCAGCAGCACATTCATTCCCTCATTGGGATTCCAACAGACTAGCTAGGACACTCAGCCTCATGGGACTGAGGAGCTAGTAGATTCTTGGGCTTTCTGTTAACAACTAGCCATTACTGGACTGCAGCCTGCAGGGAGAGAGGGAAAGAGAGAGAGAGAGAGAGAGAGAGAGAGAGAGAGAGAGAGAGAGAGAGAGAGAGAGAGAGAGAGAGAGAATGAGGAGAAAGATTCATTTAATAAAATCTGTGACTGTAGAACCCGGACTAATACATTTGTTCTATAAGACATTTCAGAAAGGGGAGGTATCCAACAATAATCCCAGCAAGGGAGAAATGGACAGCAGAGTAATGAGTAATACTTTTAATTTTACTTTTGTGTTACTTTAACTTTTAATTTTTTAAGAAAGTGAACTCAAAAACAAATATTTCATGCTTTCATTTTGTATTGCTTATTTGAATGTTAAGATTTTTTTCTCAGTTTCTGTACCCATTCTGTTCTGTTCTACCCATTATTTTCTTACCTGCAATCCATAAAATTTAGTTTTTATTTATATCTCACTTTCTATTTGTTTCATGCCTCATTCTTTTTTCTAGCTACTTCTTAGTTATGCCTTCTATAGTATGATTTTTATGTGCATTTTAATTTTTTAAGAATTTCATATGAGAACTATATACACATTATTTCCACCCCACTCTCTTCTCTGGCCAATTCCTCTCACATTCTCCAACTCCCTCTCAAATTCATGACTTCTTTAAATTATTATTGTACACACACACATATAAATATAACCTACTGAGAACATTCACTATTGCTCATATGCATATGTGTTTAGGACTGACCACCTGGGATTAGATAGCTTGCCAGGGCTCTTATCCTGAGAGAAGGCTGATATTCATTTTCTCAGGCCATGCCTACCCAGTTGCCTATAGGTCTTCATCTAAGAGTGGAGCTGTTGTGTGAGGTCTCTGGCCCAGACTTTGCAGCCTAGCCTCCTGGCCTGTTTTGCCTAGCTTGGTGTCCTAGACTACTGTTTCAGACCCGTAGTCCCATAGTCCCACTGAAACACATAGATGCTTGTATTAATTGTATACTGATTGACCTGGAGTCCAGTCATATAACTTTCTAGCTCTTGCTCTTAAACTAACCCATAATTCTTATCCTGTTGAGCCATGCAGCTTGGTACCTTCTTCAGAGCAGCATACATGTCCTCTGCATCTCCTGGCTTCTCTGTGGCATTTCTGTGGCATTTCTGCCCTTTTCTTCCTGTTCCCAGAGTTTTATTAGTCTGGTAGCCCCACCCACTCTTCCTGTCTGCCTTCGGCCAATCAGCGTTTTTATTGAACCAGTAGGCAGGACAATTATTTACAATGTAACAACATAATTCCACTACATTTTTGTAGTAGGAGATTTTTGGCCCAGACTTTCTGGCCTTGCCTCTAGGTTTTAGGCCCACAGACCCACAGTCCCACAGTCCTACAGTCCCACAGTCCCATAGTCCCACAGAGACACACTAATGCTTTCATTAATTTGAGGCTGATCGGCCTAAGGCTCTGGCATATCACTTGCTAGCTCTCTATCCTTTATCTAACCCATGATTCTTCCTGTTCAGCCATGTGTCTCGGTACCTTTCTTTAGAGCAGCATAGTTGTCCTCTGCTTCTTCCCTTTTCTCTTTAAAAAAAAAAAAAAACCAAATCTAATATCCTTTTTTAGGATTATGGACAAGTCTTTAGTGGACTAATCTGTAAGAGTGGGTGTTACAAATGAGGTTTCCTGGCCCTGGGCAGCCAGAGGTCCAGACCCCAGACCTGCAGTGCCAGACTACTTAGCTGCCCACTGCTGCCCCAAAAATGACTCAGACACTTATATTAACTTCATGATATTTGGCCTGTGGCTTAGGCACCTTGCTATCTTGCTCTTTCATCTTAACTCAACCCATTTCCATTAATCTATCTGCCACATGGCCTGTGGCTCACCTGTGTTCCTTACATGTTGCAGCTGGCTCTGTCCTTCTTCTCCTAACTATTCTGATTTCCCACGTACTTCTTCTACGGTGCCTGCCATGGCCAAAACAGTCCTTTATTTAAAGATTGATATGCACAGTATCACAATGCACAGAAAGACATTCCCACATCAGCTGGGTCCTCTCAGCCAGTCTCCTTGAAGCTTTTCTGGATGCAGAACTCCAGAGGAAACTGCAACAGAGGTGCTCTGAAATGCTGAATCATCTGGGCCATCTATTTCCATTGGAGACTGTAGGGGATTGTGTTGTTTCATGGTAAATAATTGTCCCACCCACTGGTTTAATAAAAAGCACTGATTGGCCAAAGGCAGGCAGGAAGTGTGGGCAGTGCTACCAGACTAAGAGAACTCTGAGAACAGAAAGGACAGAGCAGAATGCCAGAGAGAAGCCAAAAGAAGCAGAGGACAACTATGCTGCTCTAAGAAAAGGTACCGAGCCGCATGGCTGAGCAAGAGACATGGGTTAGATTAAGGGTAGAGAGCTAGCAAGTGAAATGCCTGGGCCTGAGGCTGATCAGCCTAAAACTATCGTATGCATCTGTGTGTTTTGTGGGACTGTGGGACTGTGGTTCTGCAGGCCTAAACCTAGAGGCAAGGCCCAAAAGTCAAGGGCAGAAACCTCTTACTACAGGATACTTTTCAGGGGGTCTTCCTTAATAAAAGTTTATTTTCTTTAACCAGGAATAAATCCACAGCTTCTCATTTTCTGTGGAAATAAAAAGAAAACCTCTTCTCCAAAGTAGCATGTCTTTTGATTTCAATTTTAAAATCAACTCATTTACAAAATATATAGGTTGAATTAACCCAACAGAATTTATAATCAAATGTCTTTAACCAGCTTTAACTACTTCATTCTCAGTCGAAAGCCTCAAAGACAAGGCAATTACAGTATCCAGACACTCTTTGTAATTCCCATCTTTACGTGGCTTATATTTTTATTCCATTTCTTTTTTAAGGACTTGATCCTTTTTCCTTTTCCTTCCCTCTACCACACCTATGTGTATATATATTTAATACACTCTAAACCATTTGAAGTATTTTTGAATTTGTCTTTACTATGTATCTCTTATATCTTATGTTTTTCTGTTTCTGAGCACACCTTTAATCTGCCAAGGTGTGGTTAAGGATTAAAGGCTTCACAGTGTGACTGACTGGCTCAACCCACCTCCTAGTCTAGCTTCATAGGATTTATCATTCTAGCAGAGGTACTGGTAGGACCCACAATTACCACTCTGGGGGAAATTTAGGGTCCGTATAACCACCAAGTAAAGCACTACCATCTGCTGCTCATTAACTCCATTTAAGTAGTTGGCAGCAAGGCCTCTTAAAAGACTCACAAGTGTTTTGCCTCTAAGGCTGAATCAAGAAGCTTCTCTTTAAGGAGCCAGGCTCTGTTTGTGTCCAGCAAACAAAGGTCGCCCAAGAAAATGTTGCTGCTACTAAGCACTCTGTTTCTTTTCTGTCTAAATAAACAGAAAGCTTAAATAGATCATTTTCAACTTGCTGCTTAAATCTAGGTTTCTTCAGGAACTTGCTATGTTAAGCTGTACTCCAAAAGATCGACATTTTTTAGCTCAAGCCCACACACTTTACCAGGGCATCTCTGTACCATGGTTCATGTGAGAGACACAACTCAGAAGCTGTTTTTGGCTCCGATTCTGTGCTCTGGAGCCCTTTTTAATCTTTCCTTAGCTTTCTGTGGGTGTATATCACCTTCATTGGGCTGTCATTTGTTGTCTGAGGTTTCTGGCCCAGACTTTCCAACCTAGCCTCCTGGCCTGGACTTTCCAGCCCATCCTGGTGGCTCAGACTTTCAGACCCGCAGTCCCATAGTCCCACTGAAACACACAGATGCTTGTATTAATTGTACACTGATTGACCAGGGGTCCAGGCATGTAACTTACTAGCTCTTGCTTTTAATCTAACCCATGGTACTTATCCTGTTCAGCCATGCAGCTCGGTACCTTCCTCAGAGCAACATACTTGTCCTCTGCATCTCCTGGCTTCTCTGTGGCATTTCTGTGGCATTTCTGCTCTGTTCTTAGTGTTCCCAGAGTTTTATTAGTCTGGAAACCCCACCCACACTTCCTGTCTGTCTTTGGCCAATCAGCATTTTTTATTGAACCAGTAGGTGGAATAATTCTTTACAATGTAACAACATAATTCCACTACATGGGGCCTTGTGATCTTTCCCCATCTGCGTTAACATATCAAGTGGTATTGTCACAGTGTCAGTCTTATTTAGACAACCATGTTGTTAAGATTTCATAAGTATAGCTCCCTATCATATAAATAAGACATTATCTCTCAGGAGACTTTCTGGTCTCTGGCTCTTAAAATCATTTTTCTCCTTTTCCTAAAATGTTTCCTAAAATGTACAAATTTCAGATGGAGCACCCCATGATCAATTGATCTCTGAATTTGACCAGTTGTATATGTTTGCAATATCTCTGTATCTGATCCACTATAAAAAAAAAAAAGTGGGGGGGCTCTTTGATGAGCAGTGAGAGCTACACTTACCCATGAATGCAAAGATCTGTATTTAGAGTGGAGTTGTAAATTATACTGACTTAGGAAAGAGGCTACAGAAGACTCTCGTCTACAGCCCATGGTATTGCCAGTCACAGATAGTTGCCTGGGTAACAGTAATGGGCATGGATTATCTCTTTTTGAGTTGATCTTAACTCCAATCTATCAGTAGTTGATTGCCTCCCAAGATAGTAGTGACACTGTTGCATCCTTGAGGATATCTTGGTGTGCTGGTCAGTGCTGAGGTTCACAGGATTCACAACTGGGAGTGACTATCAGTTGCTCCTCTCCCTTAATACCTTCTGGGATTATTAATGAGCATAAGTCCTCAGTCCTCTGTATCAATTCCAGTTCAAATTCTTCAAACCCTCTATCCAAAATGTGTGATGTCTTCAGCAGCAGGGCCTTACCTTCAAATTCTGGGAGATAACCGAAGGCAATGGCAACAAGTCAGTATTAGGCATAGATAGGAAACCTCTTTTCAAGTTGTTGGTCAGGGGAATCCTAGAGGCTCCCAAAAGGATACAGGCTGTAGCATCAGCAATCTCTAAACTCCATTTACTGCAAGTGTCCCAACACTTCTTTCCAATTGCTCATTCTTTCCTCTTTTTTCTCTGTTGTTTTAATACTAATCTGTAGTTTTTGCTCATCATTCTTCATTCTTTCCCTACAACTAATATCTTAGTATACACCACACAATCCTGGTTCTTTTATTCCCCAAAAAGTTACCAGAATTGAAGAGAGGGTTATCTCTAAATGACTACTATATCTAGGCATGTCTACATTTTAGTTGCTTCTTGAGATAGTAGAGTACTACTGAACATATCCTGATAGCTACCACTGATAACCTGCCACTCTTTCTTAAAACCACCATCTTCAGGATATAACCCAAACAGCACAAAAAAAGGCAGTGCAATTCTAAGATAATCATTTCTGTTCAGGACTCATTTCAAACTGTAGCCGAAGTTTAGAATTCGCTGCTGAGAAGAAGAAAATTAGAATCTGAGGTATTTTGTAGGGCACTAAATTCCCAGATGATCTGGAAGCACAGAGCACAGAAAGGACTGAATAAGTTATAGGAAATGCTGATAAACTACTAATATGAAATAGTAAACTTTCTGAATGGTAAGGACCAAAACTTTACACCTGAAACAGGAGCAGGAAGAGTCTTTAGAAGGATGCTAAAATGCCCCGCCCCGAGATATGAACCCCAGGCAGAACTAGAATTCCCACCTCAGTAATTATTTTCATGGGTGACCAGAAAACTCCCAAGTCAATTTGAAGGATAAAAAGAAGCATGAATTCCAGGGCAGCAGGTTCTCAGTGTCACAATTAACAGATACTTCATACCTTCTATAGCCTCTTTAGAGGCATAAGTTTGGCAATTCAGAATGCTCCAAAAATACTGTATTTTACCTGCGCTATTGGGATATTGTCATGATAATATATAGTTGCTATCTATCTCTCCAAAAGATAATGCATTTTTACATGTAAAGGATAAACAGTAAATATTTAGGTCCAAATTGTGACCAGTGAAGCCGGTCACTGACATTCAACTCTACTGTCTTAGGCACAGAATAACCAGACAGTAAAATAAATGAATGTGTGAAGCAGTGTTATGATAAAATGCTATTTGTGAAGAAAACAAACAGAGGTCCATAATTTGTCATTTTCTCCTTATACAATAAGCTTACTAAAGTTGAATATCATATCTGTCCTTAAAATTGTCAAAAATATATAAGAATTCTCTCTCTCTCTCTGTGTGTGTGTGTGTGTGTGTGTGTGTGTGTGTGTGTGTTTGTGTGTGTGTGTGTATGACAAAATCTGTGTGGTGAAATAGCTTAAATTCTAATAAAGGTGATGAAGAAAAGCAGTCAATAACAAAGTCAAAGTGTAGTAGTGTAGTAGTTTCTTGTTCCCGGGCGGCCAGAGACCCAGACCCTGCCGTGACAGACCTCTTAGCCACCCAGCCGCCAGCCGCTCAGACCCCCAGAAATGACGCAGACTCTTATATTAACTTAATGCTGTTTGGCCTATGGCTCAGGCACATTGTTAGCTAGCTCTTACATCTTAAATCAACCCATTTCTATTAATCTGTCTGTCATGTGGCCTGTGGCTCACCTGTATTCCTTACATGTTGCTCCTTGGGCGGCTTGCTCAATCTGCCTCTGACTCCGCCCTTCTCCTACCTATTCTGATTCCTCCTCCTACTTCTTCTATGGTGTCTGTCATGGCCCAAAACAGCTCCTTTATTTAAAGATTGAGATTCACAGCATACAGAAAGGCATTCCCACATCACTTCCCCCTTTCTGTCTAATCAAAAAGAAAGGTTTCAATTTTAACATAGCAAAATTACATATAACAGAATAGCCATCAAGCAAGAATTATAGTTATTTAAGAATATTAGTCTATTAAGAATTATAGTTATTTAATAATATGTCTATTAAGAATTATAGTCTATTTGTATTTAGCAAAATTAAAGAAAATACTCTTATCATCTACCTTATCTTTATGAATCTAAAGTTTCATATTCAATATACCTTTTAAGTGACTAAGAAAACCTATACCTATAACTATCTAATCTTCAACTACATCAAAGACCACAGAAGGATATATTTTTACCCAAGTAAACCTTCAGAAGTGCAAGCGACTTCTAAAATCTAGAAAGGACAGAGATGACACCTATCTGCCTGGACAGCCATGCAAAGTTCCTTTATAAAGTTGGGGCATCCATCTTCAGCCTACAGGCCCAGAGTCTCTTTTCATTTCAGTGAAGCAGGAAATCTGCTCTGCCCATTCTGGCACAGTTCATCAGTTGCTTCTACTAGAGTCCTGAAGAATGTCTGACAGTTTTTTCAGCAAAGCAGGAACCTGAAGGACCATCTCGGCTTTTTCTGCCAAAGTTCAGAGGTCACCTTCCTATGGAACCTGCATGTCCACTTCTAACAGCATACTGTCAAGCAGTTAATATAAGAAAAGGTTTATATCCATTGGCTAACCAATGCCACAAAGAGGGTAGACTCCATATGGAATTTCTTCGATGCCCATTTTTCTCTTGAAGAAGATTGGTGCTGCCAGGAGCAGACCTGTCTCACTGTCTAGAAAAGTCTAAGTTCTTAAAACATTTTAAATGCCATATTCTGTAGGTCTTAGAAGTATTTGAAGATTACCTACCTAATTGAAATATATTTTTGTATACCTAAAAATCCTAACTAACCTAACTATAAGTTTGATTATCAAAGGTGACTATTAACCTTCATTTCTTAATTATACATTACAATTTTAAATCAGTTACATGAACATCATACCTTAAACAAGAATAGAAAAACACATACAGCATAACAAAATTGACCTTAAATTTGTATCAATAAACCAAAATCTATACCAATGTAAAGCATTTTGAGATTAACAGCTGATTTCCTGATCTAAGTAAATTCAATAATCGAATTTTTTTAAAAATCATTTATATACCATATCCCCTTTTTCTTCTTAGAAAGAGATTGACTATGACCATTAACCATTTATAATGAAAACAAACATTTAGAAACAATATTTGGGGGATTTGGGCGTAGTTTTCCATTACTACTTCCTGCTGATTAAGGGGTATTGAAAATCTCATGAGTTAGACAGAATCATACTCTGCAGTCTTGAAGCTGATATGGCAATCTCTTCTTATTAGAGATTTTTTCAGCGGGTCTTGGTTGATGAAACCATATTTGCCTGGAAGCAATCCACAGGTTCTCATCTTCTGTGTAAACAAAAGCAGAACTCTTCCAAAGCAATAAATCCTTAGACACAATTTTAAAAATCAAAATACCTTTAAAACATATATTCTTGTTTAACTTAGTAGCCTTGCATTTGCAATCCATTGTCTTTCTGCAGTTAGCTCATTAACAGGTAAAAACTTAAAAGAAAATACAATAACAACCAAAATCCAGATTTTGTGTCTATTTTCCATCTTTACGTGGCTTATTATATTTTTTTTACTCGATTTCTCTTTTTAAAGACTTTTTCTAACCTCTTTCTTTTTTCTCTGAAGCCTATGTACCTTTTACACACATTGTAACCCGTTTACAGGTTTTTCTTTTCATCTGAATCTGTTTTATTGTGAATCCTTAATCATCTTCTAACCATAAGAGCTTTTAAAATACACTCTCTAAAAGAGCAGCATAGTTTTTGCAGATTAGGCCGAATCACTAAGTCCTCTTAAAGGGACCGCATCTCTAGTCATGGCCAGTGAACAGAGCAGGCTAAAGAAAATGCTGCTACTAAGAAACTGTCTTTGTTTCCTTTTTGTTCAAAATAAACAGAAACTTTAAATCAATCACATGCTACTGAGTCTTCTGTCAGATTTCAGGAACCCGACTGATTGCAGCTTGTACTGCCTGCCGCCAGTCTGCGGGCGCCATTTTGAATGTGACCCGGCCGCCACACTTTCTTTGTACAAAGACCTGCTTCGTATACACAATTTGGAAGCAGCCTTTGCTCAGTTTCTGGTAAAACTCTTTTTAAACTTTCTCGGGCATTAAGTGGATAATCGCCCCACGTTGGGCACCAGATGTAGGCGAAGTTTACTTAGAAGGCACCAGTGCAGGATAGATATTTATTAAAATATAAACCAACACTCACGATACAGGTAACAGTTTATAGTAGCACCTGAACAGGGACTGGAGTCTGGAATGATGGACGAACGATGGACGGACGATGGATTCTGATCCTGTCTCTCCAATAGCCAGGAACCAGGAAGCGGGCCCTAGTGTCCCAGAAGCCCCTTCTCAATGGGGTTGGCCACAACCCCTCCAGGAGCTCTGGACCCCGGATAAGGGTCTTAGGACCTTATCAGCTGACACCTGAAACCCACTACATCTCCCCCTTTTGTCTAATTAAGAAGGTTCTAAACTAAGACTATGTACAATGGGAATTATTATGAGGTAGTATCGAGGAGAGGATAAAGTACAAATTCCAATCAAAACCTAACCCTAGAGCAGTAGGTCTTACTAATGAGTGAGGTGTGTTGTCCAGTATCATATTCTGCACCTAGTGAGTATACATTTGCTGGAAGAAACTGTCTGGTACTATCAGCTTCTCATACACCCTGTAACTGCCTTTCTGTTCAGCCAGAGACCATGTTATCCAGCCAGTCCTAAATCTGCTACCTCAAACACTAATCATTTATCAAAGCCCACAAGGCAGTACACTCTGTGATCCCACCAGACAAGTTGTGGGAACCAGAGCTGGACAGCATCATCATGAGTGGTCCATAAAAAGACACTGTTGGGAAGAATAAACTGTTCTGTGACTGTGTCTTAGATAGGGTTACTATTGCTGTGATAAGACACCAGGATGAAAAGTAACTTGAGGCAAAGGGGTTTGTTTCAACTTCCCACTCTCAGACTGCACATTCTCGCTCAGGGAAGTCTAGGAATTCAAGGCAGAAACCTGGAGGCAGGAACTGAAGCAGAAGCTATGGACAAATGCTGCTTTCTGGTTTACTCCTCGTGGTTTCTCAGACTTTTTTCTTATAAGGCTCAGAAGTGGCACCTGCACTGAGGTAGTGCTACCATCCTATGAGCTAGGACTACCCACATCAAGCACCAATCAAGAAAATGCCCTACAGATTTCCCTACAGGCAATATGATGAAGAAACTTTTACAACTGATATTCTTCCTCACAAATAACTCTAGCTTATGTCAAATCGACAAAAAAAAAAAAAAAACTGACACAAGAAGGAAATTGTAAAAAATATTGTTACTGACCTCAAAGATGGAGGAAGCCAAAGCTAAGAGCCAAGAAATACATGAAGTGCCTTGAAAAGCCAAGGAGTGGAGCTCATATGGTCCTAAAGAAGCAACTTATTGTTGATACCTTGATTTGGGCCCTATAAGACTTACTTCAAACTTTTGCTGCCAATCTGTAAGACAATAGATTTGTATTGGTTTAAGTCATTAAATTTACACTTGTCACACTAGTGGTAAGGAAACAATATAGTCCTTCAGTTGGAGCCGACCTACCTGAACATGTCTTAAAGGCTTTACAGAGTCCCACCATAGATGCCTTGACTCACATCCTCTTCTGCAAAGAGAGCCATAAAGAGATTCTTAGATACTGGAAGCCAGCAGGAGGCCAACCCAAGACTGTGGTCCAATTGCTCTTCTCTTCCTCCTCTGGAGTTCCCCCAACTATTCACCAAACCCAACAGAGTACTGCAGGAGTACTATCTCCCTACCATTCCCTGTGTATTCACCTTTTTCATCCTGCATCCTTAATGAGAAGCCATTAATCTCATCTCATATATAAAGAGTAATTCTTTAAAACCAGGACTGGGAAATAGCTCAGTTGGTTATGTACTTGCTGTGCAAACTTGGGGATGTAAGTTTGATCTGCAGGATTTGCATAAAAGTTGGGCACAGTGGCTCCTGTCATCTTACTGCTTGCAGAGAGGACAGAGAAGAATTCCTGGGGGCTTACTGGTCAACCACTCTAACCAAATCAGTGAGCCCCAGGTTCATGGAGAAACCCTGTCCCAGAAAGTAAAAGGAACGAGAGATGACCCAGCTCTAAAAGTTTGCAATACTCTTGCAGAGGACTGGAGTTTGATCCTAGAACCCACATCAGGAAAGTAGCCAACTGTAACTTCAGCCCCAGGGATATTCTATATCTCTGGCTTCCATGAACAGCTACATTCACATACATAGAGATAGGTGGGAACTTCCCTATCTAAAAAATAGAGTAAATCTTGAAAAAAAAATAATGTGGAACACTTGAAGAAGTTATATATATTGACCTCTGGCATCCACACTCATATACAAACATATGTACTCGCATGTACATACACATGACAGATCATAAATACACAAAGAAACTAAGGAACAATAGTCCCTGGGGAGATAAGTGACCTTTTACAAAAGATTAAACATACCTGTGTCAATTCTTAAGCCACATATTTAAGAAAAAGGGTATTAAGCAATTAGAGGATTAAGTCTTTAGTTGGATAGACCTCCTCATGAGAATGTGCTGCCAACAAAAAAAACCCATAACTCCATCTCTCTCCACAATATCATTGAAATTTCAACTTTTCTTCAAAATCCGTCTAAGCTTACAGATCTATAGAAAAGAGTTTGAACTCCGAGTTTTTGCTAAGGAACCATCTACTGTACAGTGATCTGTGTCCTGAACACTCATGTCTAAGAGGAGCCTTTGAGGAAAATGGATTTAAGCTGGATCCCATCTTTTATCTCACAGCAGTGAGAACTTCTGCCCTGGAGTTCTTTCTCCAGATGTATCTGGAGCCCCTTAGAGTCTGAGAGCTTACACATCTGGTTTGGCCTGTAAAGCCAAGATTGTTTTCATATCATCGAGTGAGGCATGAAGCTCTCCCACTGCCAAGCTCATTCTCTTTCACTGGTTTCATCTCATGAACCCAAACTTGAACTTGCTTGAGAATCACATAGGCTAGATGCACTCAGATTCTCTTTTCCTCCTTTATTGTGTTAGACCATATGTTTCACCTCTTCCTTTATCATTTACACTGCTTCAGAACCCCATTTTCTTGTCATAATTTTATTCCACTCACCATCTTGTGTTTTTATTTTAATTGCTTTAAAATGTTTCCCTAGCCGAGTTTTATGACTGGCATTGATACTCTGTTAACCTTAGTTACACAATGGAAAATCATAAGAGAGAGTCCACAGACAAACTCCAGAATGCAATGGGACAGCCAGTGAGTCCCCTTGATAAATCCCAAGTTTTGGTAAGCTTTAGTATGGCCAGGGACACTGCTTCGGCACAGAGTGCATATGAAGTACTAGATTCGATCCATAGCAACTGGTCTTGAAACTCTAAAAAGATCAAAAATAGTCTCATAGTACCTAGGGGCTTAGACTATAGAGAGAGAAACATCAACTCCCAGCAAAGATAAAGAGAGCATCAGATAAGAGCTGATGTCATGGGTGTTACCTAAAAAAATACAAATTTGAAGCATATGAAGAATTAAAATTTTTTAAATTAAATTTTAAAAATAAGGTCATTGTGGAGAGGATATGTAGAAGCACAGGACCAGACCATAATGCTATACTCCAGTAACATTTTGCCTCGCTCTTTTTATATATATATATTGATATTCTAAGTTAACAACAACCAAAAAAACTCTAAGAATTGATGTGCACAGACCTATTGTAACTTTAAAAATAGATATTAAAGGAGCTTTTCATTCTGGTTTCACTGGATGTAGTTGGTATATTGGATTAGCACCTGTAAAGACACATTCTGCCCTGAAATGGAGAAATGGATGAATTGTCCCATTCTAATTAGGAATGAGTATCCCCAGCCACCATTAACTTCTAGTTTTTATTAAGAAGAATAAGCAGAAGCTTATTTTCTGAGTGAAATAAATTTTGATATCTATTTGATAAGCTGAGAGTTCTCACGCTCAACCGCGAGCATGAGGCAAAGAGAGAGAGTCCTGGAAGGGCATGAGGCTTTCAACTCTGAAAACCCACTTCTAGTGACATGCTTCCTCCAGCAAGGCCTCAGATTCTAAGCCTGGCCTAACATCCCATCCACTGAGGACCAAGTATTCAAGTGCCTGAGCTTATCAGGGACAGTCTGGTTCAAACCTCCACAGTACTTAATGCTTGTACCTCTTGGGAAGTACATTCTACTCAGCCTTTGGAGAACTGGGCCTTAGAAAGCATCTGATGGGTTCAAGAAATGGTGAAGTGACTTCTGAGTTAAAGGACTGTTTTTAGCTAACATGATAAGAGGGAAACTCTGAACATTCTGCTAAGAGCAAACTCCCAAACATCATCATAGCTGCGCTACTTCCTGAACCAGAGTTGAGGAATTTGTGATGGAGGGTGATAAAGTCACTCACTCACCTAGGGTAATATAATTATGAGTGGTAGAGCTGACCTATAAATCCAGATCCTCAGACTCGAGATCCAACACTATGCTTTGTACTTAGGGCAGTCTCTGTAGGAAGTGTTTCCCAAGCTCCCATCAGCTACTTTCTAGTGAATGTTGTTGATGAAGACATCACTGACAGACCGAAAAGAAAGTCAACGCCTCACAAAGCCAGACTTTCTCCCTCCTTCTCTGCCTTGAGATCTCAACTAGAGAATGTCTTTTCCTGTGGCCAAGGTTGCTGAAGCCAGGCTTTCCGAAGTGCCATGCTCTGAATGTCAGTTTCTGGGCTCAAATACACTTCTTTCCTTGGTCTCCTATAGCCTAGGGAGAGTAATGACTTCTGTCCCTGTCAATCTCTGGTTTGCCTAATTGCCATCCGAGATTTCACAGTTCTTCTACTCCTTGGGTTTTAAATATCTGTATTAAATTCCCCATGCTTTAAATTTATTTTTTCATGTGAACTGATCAATATGAGCACAGTCACCCTTGGACCAATCAGACAGATGGTAGTATAATGACCTCCTTCCAGTCTTTGACAGTATGGACAAAAATTCCCAGGAACAAAATGAACCTTACACTGAGCCTTCTGTAATTGACTGTTAGAACTCAGTGATTGTAGGGTTGGAATGTTACAGGTCCAGAGCCTAATTAAAATTTACCTTGGTTTGTCTTTAATCTCCTTAGCCATTGTTTGCCTAACTCCGTGTCTAACCTAGCATCCTTGTGACTGTTAGATCAAATCCTTTAAGCTATATTAACTTCACAGATCACTGATTTCCACCAAACAAAAACATGGTCAGATACTCTTGCAGCCTATAACAGATTTTCCTGTTCTACTATAATCCAGCTACCTGGTATTTCTGCCTATGCATTTAAAATGTGTTGTTTTTCTGTCAACTATGACATTTTATCAAACTGTTATCGGATGGAGTTTGAGGTAAATTAAATCTGTGTTCCTGGGCTGTGGCCCCTCATATTTGGCTCTAGATTAAATTATCTCCTCCCCTTTGAGGTGAGAGTGTGTTTGTGGTGGACAACAGCATATAGGCAAGAAGGCAGACTGAGAAGCCTCCTCTGCTGCAGACAAAAGAGTGCAGAGATACAAGGAAGCTAACTGGTAACAGGACCCCTACCCCATTGCCAAGGATGCTGGGAAGAAAACTTACTGATTTTTTCTTCAGCCGCCTTGCCCTTCCCCAGCTCAAAAAGGCTGCTCATTGACAAGTTTTCCCAAGGCTAACATACGCTAGCTCAATGTTCTGTTCCGTCTAGCTGAGCTAGGAAACAAGTCAGTCTTTGTCAAATGCAAATCTGGTGCTTTTTACAAAGAAAATGAGCCAAGCAAAACCTGTGAGTAATTAGTGAGCCTATATGTCTCAAGTTTGAGGCTGTATTTGCAAATAAATGTGTGAGGTTATAGTTCAAGTTGATCTACATTAGGTTTCATAAATGGTCCATTACTTACAGAGTAAATGGACACTGGTGTCCAGTAATCCTCAGAATAAAAATAGGTCCTGACCCACTATGAAAAAATCAGCCAGAAAAACAGCTCCACCTCCAGAGAGAGAGAGAGACTAGCCAGTTTCAGAGCCATCTGAATGTGTTTACTGTCTGTTTATGCTCAAAAGTCCATACCACCAGCATTACGTACATTTGCAAGATTCTATTGTGTATTTTATTGATTGTAGCCTACTATAAATTAGTAGGGCAGAGAAATATTCTAAATTACAAACCACAGCATTAAATTATGATATTTCAAAAATACTTGTTTGTCATTTATAATAAATCGCTGGGGGAAAAAAAATTCTATCAAGGAGCAATCAGCTCTTCAAAGAACAGACAACACCAAAACCTGGATAAATGGAAGATACTGCGGAAATTATTCTGACATTCAGCAGGAAAGTGTAGTGGGGGAATAGAGGTGAAAAGAGGGGTGAGCCTAAAGCTATTTAATGGAAGCGATAGAGGGACATAGAACGGGCCATTGTGGAGGCAGTCCCTGAGTGAGAAAATGGAAATTACTTAAGTTATGTGTCCCCAGACAAAAACGAGTTTACGAAGCTTTTTTTGCACAGACTGGGGTGGGGTTTGCCTGGAGTCTAAGAGATGTTTGCGTTGGCAGAGGAAAGGACTGGCTGGGGTGCTAGCCTTTCAGTGTGTTCTTTAGGCAGGGTCGCCATCTAGCGGCTTGCATAGGAAATTAGCCCACAGCCTTTATTAAGCATGGCTATGTTTCCTTTCACAAACTGAGATACATACCTAAGGACCGAAAGAACAAAGCCCCTGGTGTTCCCCCTTTTTCTCTGCTGTGTGTGCATGTGCGTGCGTGCGTGCGTGCGTGCGTGTACAAAAAGGGAGAAAGGGAGAATGAATGAACGCTAGGGGAATACCCTTAAAAGTAGTAGTTACAGGACCAAGAACAAGAGTGTGGACAAAAAGCCACAAATATCAAATCCAGGACACATAATTTATAGTAATGAATGAGTGGCATCATGAGCAGGTTTTCTAGAACCAAAAGTCTCTTTAGCACTGGTTGAAAGGGGTCCTTTGGTCACATGGCCCAGCATGGGTCTGACAAGTGCTACGGAGCCCTCTTTTATGTACTTTTAGTGGTTTAAGGATACAACACAGCCCATGCTCGCCTCTCATTCTCTGACCCGTGACAGCTCTCACACCGCTGAAGCTCCCCGTTCGCCTCTCTTCTCATAGTGGTTCTTAAGCCCTTTCCAGTCCCTGTGTGTCTCACACTCCCTGTCCATTTTCCCCTGTGCTGTTGGCTATTCACTTTTGTATCTCTTTGTGTGTGTGTGTGTGTGTGTGTGTGTGTGTGTGTGTGTGTGTGTGTCTTATTATTTCTTTACTTGGGATGTTTTATCCATACTAAGCACAAACAGCTTTTTTATTATTATTTTTATTATTATTATTTTCATTTTCAGTGTTTTTTGTTCTGAGACAAGCTCTCACCATGTAACCCTGGCTAGCCTACAACTCGATATGTGGACCAGGCCGCCTTAGAACTCACAAAGATCCACTTAGAATGACAGTGGACAGGAGAGAAGCTGAAATCGCAAATAGAGAGAAGCTAAAGAATGATAGCAAATAGCAGTTGTTTGCTCCTAGGGCATCAGCTTCCAGCTTTTATGAGTCCTGGAAACATTTTTAAATTCTGTAAGTTTTGAAAGCATGGGTGAGCTTGGGACAGAACTTTTCTCCCAAAGATTACTGAGACAAGATTTCACCACACATTTGTTCAAATGTAAGATGACATGCCACCAACCCATATATGAGTCTGTGCCCTCTTCCTTGAATTGTAGTCATCCGTGACTCACTTATAACCAACAGACTCCTGTGCAAATACATCTCAAAACTAGGTCAGAAAAGGTTGGAGCCCCCCCCCCCTTGCTTCATCCAGTGGGAGGCCTGCACTGGGGTCTCAAGTTACTACTGCACAAATCCACCATCCTGAGGCTGCCATGTGATGGGGAAGCCAAACTAGCCACACAAAGGGAATGCATGGAGAAGCCTGAAGACTATAGGAAAGGGGAAATGAGGGGAAAGGTATTTATCTGGACCCAACAAATTAAGATCCTACTGTACCTAGGCAGGCCTAAAGTGCCATGAAAGATTCTAGAACCAGCTGGTAGAGCCTTTCCCTAAAGCATTAACCCACTCTAAACAAAAGAGTGATAAACAATTATCATCTCATGAACTAGTCAAATCTGGGACAATTTGTTTCATGGTAGTAAGTATCTAAAAGCATAATGAAAGACTAAACAGTTCGAAACAAACCAGAAATAATTTGACTGTTACTATAAAATCTTTGTCTCACACTATCTGTACAAATACACTCCATCTCTTCCACTGAGTCCCCCCTCCAGGGCATCCTTCAGGGCATAATCAAGTTCCAGTCAATACATAGATTTTGCTTGACTCTGATTTGATGTCATCACTCTATACCTTGTCCAGTGGTACCTCCCAGACCTACTCAGCTCAATGATTCATTTAGCAAATGCAGAAATCTCTGGAACAACATACAGTGGCTCATCCAGAACTTCCCCTTGATCTCCAACAGCATTCTCTGTAGAAGGAATCAAGATACTTTCAAAACCTGGCTGACTCAAGAGCTAGGGCAGGGAAAATACAAGGTGAGCCTGGAGCTAAGTTTGATGAAAAATGTAAGGGAGAGCACAAGAGCAAAACAATGTTAAACATATGCAGCCACCCCAGAAGAGCAGTGACCAGCCAAGGCTGAGATGAGCTAAACACATAATATAGTATTTGAATATTATCCTTAGCACAAATATCTATGAATCCTCTTTATAGATAATACATACATCCAAATTACTGCTGTTGACACGGTTAGATTGTGTGATAGGTTCTGTTATGAATAGTTTGTATATGCCAATTATTTCTACCATTTCACACAATGAGGGAAATACTATTGTTATCATTATTCTGTGGATGCAGAACACAAGGCTTATGTCAAGGTACAAGTATAAAAAATACCATAGCATACATATTGTCATAACTAGCATAGGAAACCATGTAAGGGTGGGTTACTGGCCATTTCAGATATTGGCCAGTCACTCAAAAGTTGAAGGCACTAATGAAGTGTTTCAAGGCATATTTAAAACTTTAGATAAAATTTTCTCAATTTTCCACAGTTTAAGATTTAAGTATAAATTTGTTAGGTAACAAAGTTTGATTTCTTGGGGTCTCTGCACTAACACCAAATAGTAAACACCAGCACTATAATAGTTATTATGCTATAATTATGCAACCATACCAGGGTTCCACTTAGAGTCTTGAAAGTTATACAAAGTCTGTCCGCACCCTGGGGGAAATGTATTTGTTAACCTATTAGGAATGAGTTAAGTATCTACCAATGCAAGACACCTGGGAGGAACCTGCCCAGTTGAGAGATACAGCTAAATCTCTCAACTAGAACATCACTAAGCTGAACAGTCTGTTCCAAGAATTTGAGCTACGTCAGCTTCTGAGAAAATAAACACATGTGAGAACAAGGTGAATTTATTTTCCTTGACATAAAACAAAGGCTGAAACAGCAACAATCCAGGGGGTTTCTGGGGCCAGAACAAACTCAAAGTCCAGGCTCCACCCCGTACCATCATTCCTGTTATTAGAACAAAGAAAAAGGCAACATTGACATTGGCAGAGAAGACAGTGCATGGGGTGGAATTCATAACAATGCACTGTTAGGACCTCAGGATAGCACTGGGCATCACCCAGCATCACTTGGTTTTCAAGCTTTTTGAACAGAGTATTAACAACTCCCATTCATATGTAAATGTAAAATTCACAAAGACAAAACTACTTACTTAGAGCCAAATCTAGTAAATGATGAAGACAATATTTGTTTTCACTTATGCCTGGCACTAAAGACTGTATCTATCCTTTGTAAAGCCACAGCCCAGAAGTGGTTGTTAGGCAGACCCCTGAGTTCAGGGAAGTCCTGTTCCTAAAGCCAAGAGTGTAGAAAGAATTTCATGATTCTACAAAACTACAAATCCAAAACTGTGTTACTAAGTACAGATCAATCCTAAAGTAGAAATTAATCTATACAACCTTCTAATTAGAGATGACTAAACGCCAGAAATAAATAGATCACAGAAAGCCTGAAATGCTGAGTTACAAAGGCAGCTCCCCTCTTCCCCCTCCACAGGACTACAAGGCCCTTCCCCCTCAGGAAGACAAGGACCTTCTCACTCACTTAGTCTCCGGTTCTCTCCAGCTGTAAACTACCATTTATGGGGTGCTGCTGTGCTCAAAACATGTGTCCCCATACTCACAGGTAGGGCAGTGTTTGAAGTGTTAGGTAATGAGGACTCTGATTAATTGCACTACAAGGAGGAGCTGTGGGAATGGGCTCTTTCTCCTGCAATGTGAAAGACAGAGCAGCCAGGCAACTCTTTGACTTTGATGAGAAACAAATTTCTCTTCTTTTTAAACAAACCAATGCCAGCTCTCTGGTATAGCAACACTAAATGGACTAGGGTAGGTATATATAACTTATACTCTTTGCTCTCCTATATTTTCTCATGTAATTTTCACATCTGTCTTACAAGGCAGATAGCACTACCATCTTCAATTTTCAGAGAAATGGAACCACATCGCTAAACTAACCTGATATCACTTAGAAAGTCAGAATAGAGCCAGATAGTGTAACTCCTGAGTAAGTTAGCTACTAAGAGGAAATGAACCAAACCCAAATACTCATATTATGCAACAAAAAAAGACAAATATTACTATGTCCAAATTGAGTGTTAACTTTTATTGACATCAATACCAAATTTTATTCTGCCTAAGTGGCAGATGTTTCAGCATTAATTTGTATTGCCTTGGCATTCAATTTTAGCATGCAATATTTGTCTTATGGCTAACATGGCATGCACATCACTTAGTGTCAGAGTTTGTGATGCTATTTTTATTACACTTTTAGACATTTTATCATTTTGTCAGTATAAAAGCAATTGTTTTTAAGTTTTGCGAAGAAACAGGAAAGAAAAATTATCATCATTTTATGAAACTAACCCCATGTATCAAATGAGGCAATGTAGCAACCACTGCCTCAATCTGTTCTTATGTTCATTTCAGGCCATGGGTGTGGCCTAGTCATAGAGGGCTTGCCTAGAATTTGCAAGACCTAGATTCTATCCTCAATATTGAAACAATAAACAAACAAACAAACAAATAAACAAAAAAAAAAAACTTTCTGATTGCTGTAATGGCTACAAAAGAGGGGAAACTACATTTCCCAGAATTCCTCACAGTGTCTTCTGTCCTGTAATCCGAAAAGATGCAGTCACTCAAATCTTACCAAGCAGAAAAAGATACAGTGTAGTATGGCATAGTGTAGAAGCCACGTTTTTAAAGTAAGAACCAGGCTCGTGTTTCTAGGATTAAGGCTTAGGCAACACAGAAGGTACATGGTGAACATTACTAGCAGTGGGATTTCCTGTAGCTCATCCATACTACTGTTGAAGTTCTTCTGACTATGTTGCTCCATCACAGCATCAGAACAAGTTCTCTGGCTGTCTTCCAGGACTAGAGAAAGGAAGTGGCCTGCTCTCTTAAACGGGAATGTCCTTTAACACATCCTTTTCCTAAATATATTCTGCTATTTATAACTAAGGATCTTGACTGATATGAATATGTTCACTGACAGACTTAACCAGACCTTTCCATTTGTAGAGGACCTCTGAAAATTGTTGCTACTTCCACTAGAGATACTTTTTTGGTTGGTGCTGCCTTAATGAATTACCTGGAGGATGGGAATACTAGCTTGAGATAAGGCAGTGAAGATGCTGTTTGAAAACCAAAAGTCCTTTGACCACATTATATAACATCACAGCCAAAGTAATTAGTTTTCAAATGTTGAGATGAGCTATGTTTTCCAACAGCCCTGGTACATGGAGAAGGAACTCTAGGGATCATCTGAGTTGCCATTGCTGCGCCTCTGCTTTCCCAACTGTCTACAATGGTACCACAACCCATTCCTAAACCAGCACCTTGGCAAATGTACCATGAATTCTCATGGTTCTGCACCCTGAAATTCTGGTGAGGCTCAACTGAGGGTCCCACGTTGCATGAGGTGGAGTCACTTGTTGGCTGTATTGGGCTAGATAATCCAAAAAAAGCTTCAGCCATCCATCTAGCACCTCCCATGGTTCATCTCTCTCAATCTCTCTCTCTCTCTCTCTCTCTCTCTCTCTCTCTCTCTCTCTCTCTCTCTCTCTCTCTCTCTCTCTCTCTCTCTCTCTCTCTCTCTCTCTCTCTCTCTCTCTCTCTCTCCACTGTGGTAGCAAGATAATCAGAAAATTTTTTTAACTAATTTTAGACTTACATAAAAATTACTAAAATAGAGCCTTTGGAGATAGATCATCAGTTAAAAGAACATACTTCTCCTGCAGAGAACCTGAGTTCAGTTCCCAGCAACTAAGCCAGGTGACTCACAACAGCCTGTAACTCTCCAGCCTCAGGTGATTGACCCCCTCTTCTGGACCCATACTCACAATTTGACATTCTTTCTATGGACGCACAAACATACACATAATTTTTAAAAAAAATAAGTCTTTAAGTCTTTAAAAAACAAAAGTTAAAAAGATGGTTTTATACACCACCATTCAGATTTTATTAATACCTTGACACTTTAATACCTCATCATAATTAAGACAATAGAATAGCATAGTACTGTTAGATAAACTATAGATGCTTTTAAATTTCATAGTTAATCATATAATGATCACTTTCTATCCCAAGATCTCACATTGCATTTAGTAGTGTTTTTATCCTTTATGGCTTTTAATCTTCAATAATTTGTCAAATTTGTATTTTGAGGCTTTAAAACTGACAAATACTACTAGTAAATTATTTTGCAAAATGCTTCTATCTTACCAGATTATCTATTGCTATGATAAGCCACCATGACCAAGTCAACTTAAAGAATAAATAGTTTATTTGGGGTTCACAGCTTCCAAAGTTTAGAGTCTACCACCATCATAGCAGGGAACATGGTAACCATCTGGGAGGCATGATGCTGCAGTAGCCAATCCATAAGTGTGAGGCAGGGAGAGCACACCAGAAATGGCATGGGCTTTTGAAATCTCAAAACCCACCTGCAGAATATGCCTTCCAATCCTTCCCAAACATTTCCAAAAACTAGGGACCAAGTATTTAAATATATGGGGATCTATAGGGACTGTTCTCATCCAAATAACGAAAGCTTCTAAACTTGATTCCAACTGATGATTGAAATGTCAGAGGACAGGGTGGAATTCACCTAAACTCTTAAAGTCAATAGGGATGATACTTGAGCTGGTTCATATTGGCCTAAGTAAAGAAATGTGCTAGCTTGGTTTCAGAAGAGGGTCAATAGATTCTGCCACTATTTCAGAGAACCAGAGTGATGCAAAGCAAAGAAGGCTGTAGGTGGTGTCCACGCTTGAATCACCATCACCAGTGATTTTTCAAAACTACTTCAAAAACCACATTAAAAGACAATTAAATGCAGGTGTGGTGGTGAACACCTTTAATCCTTGGGAAGGATTAAAAAATTTAGGAAGAAGAGGCAGATTGATCTTTGTGAGTTCAAGTCTAGCCTGGTCTATATAGTAACTTCTAGGCCAGCCAAAGTTACACAGAGACTTGTCATACACACACACACACACACACACACACACACACACACACACACACACACACACACACACACACACACACACACACACACACAAAGGAAGGATGGAAGGAAAGAAAAGGATCTTTCCCAGAACTAGCACCTACTTCTTTTGTTTATTTGATTTTGGTTTGGTTTTGTTTCTTTTTCTTTTTTCCTACTTTTTCTTTCTGCTTTCCAGAAAGCCCATTAATTCTCTAGTCACCACAGTCTTAGGTTTAAAGTCCAGACCTCATGATCACACAGCAAGCTCTCTTAAGTGCTGAGCCATCTCTCTAGCTTCAGAGATGCTACAGTTTGAAGATCTGCAGCCCAGATCCAAATTCTCCCCATGTTGCTCCTACATGATACCTAAGCATGGCAGTAAAATTCGACACAGAGTATTTCTGCTTGTCACAAACTTCCTCTGACCATTGATTTTTATTAGGATCTCCCCATTAGTCTAGTAGGAATTTACTCAAAGCCACACTGCACCACAAAAAAATCATGTTTTTATATGGAGAAATTTAAAATCCTATTAACTATTTTAAACATAAAATTAATTATTAGTAATTTTAGTCATCATAATATACAGAACAACACCAGAAATCACTCCTAGCTAATATTTAGTGCTCATTACTTGTCCCCTTCCATCTCTACTAACAACTTTCCCCAGCCTCTGGTACCTGCTATTCTGCTCTCTATTTCTGTGGTTTACTATTTTAGATTTTGCATATGAGTGATATGATACAGTTCTTCTCTTTATGTGTCAGGTATTTTTTTCAGAATTCTTCTAGAGTCATTCATTCATGCTGTTCAGAATGACAGTGCTTTATATTCTGTAAGGCTGAATAGTATTGGTGTGTGTGTGGTCTGTGTGTCTATGTGTGTCTGTGAGAGAGAGTGTGTATGTACAGTTTAAATTCGCTTAGCCTAGTTTATTTTCAGTTGTGATAAAACACTGAGCACATGCAGCCATGGAGGGAAAGGGTTTATCTCTGATTACACTGTATTATTGTTATCAAGGAAAGCCAGCAAAAGAAGCAGGAGGCAGAAAGTGAGCAGAGGGAATGGAGGAATGCTTCTCACTGGCTTCTTCATCCTGCTTTTTCACACCACCCAGGGCCATCTGTCCAGAATGGTACCACCTATAGTGATTTGTGGCTTCCCACAACAATCATTAATCAAGAAAATGCTCCACGAACTTGCCACCAGACCATGTGTGCACATGCATGTGGTGGTTAAAGATCAACCTAGGTATCATTTCTAATGTGCTATCTACCTGGGTTTTTTGAGACAGTGTCTCTCACCAAGAACTAGGGCTCATTGGAGATGATAATCTGGTTGTCTATCTTTATTTTTAGGTGCTGGAATTATATAATTACAAGTGTGAGCCACCACACCTGGCTTCTTATTCAGGTTCCATGGACTGAACTTGAATCCTCATGCTTGTCGACTGACCTGTTACTCCAACCAGAATCTCATCTTTTTGATAGAGGCCAAACAGGTGTAAGGTAATCTTTTATCATAACTTTAATTGCTGTCTTGGGGTTTCTATTGCTGTGAAAAGACACCATGACCATGGCAACTCTTATAAAGAAAATATTTAATTGGGGTGACTCTACTGCAGCTTCAGAGGTTCAGCCCATTACCATCATGACCAGGGAGAATGGCTGTGTGCAAGTCGATATGGTGCTAGTAGCTGAGAGTGCTGCAAACAAATAGTAGTCAGCTAGCTGACTGTCACACTGAGAAGCTTGAGCAAAGAGACCCCAAAGTCAGCCTCCAGAGTGACACACTTCCTCCAATAAGGCCACACCTCATAATAGTGCCACTCCTTTTGGGGGCCATTTTCTTTCAAACTACCACCATTGCCTTTCTGATGTGGGGATGCCTTTCTATATGTTGTGAATATCAATCTTTAAATAAAAGAGCTGTTTTGGGCCATCATAGGCACCATAAAAAAAATAAAAAGAGAAATTAAAGCATAGGTAGGAGGAGCAGGGTGGAGTCAGGCAGACCAAGCTGAAGCCCAAAGGAGCAACATGTAAGGAACACAGGTGAGCCACGGGCCACGTGACAGACAGATTAATAAAAATGGGTTGAGTTAAGATATAAGAGCAAGCTAGCAATGTGCCTGAGCCATAGGCCAAACAGCATAAAGTTAATATAAGCGTCTGAGTCATTTCTAGGGGCCTGAGCGGCGGCGACATGCAACTAAACAGGTCTGTGGGTCTGGGCTTCTGGCTGCGCAGGACCAAGAAACCCCACTACTACACCTTTCTCTGATGACTAGAAATGTTAATGGTTGTGGAACACATCTTCTTAGCTATGGACAACTGACAGATTCTATCAGGGAAGATCAGTTATGTTTACAGAACCCCAACCACACCCAACTCTGCTCTAACATAAAGAAAGCTGGGAGAGCCCCCTCACCATCCTCTGAGCCAAATCCCCAGCAAAACACAGCTAGAGGGACATCCCACAGGCCAAACCATATCCAAACCACAAACTGCATTATTACATATCAACTGGCAGGTTTCTCCTCTTCCAAACACATGAGTATATGACCAGCACAAATAAATAAAAATAAAAATAAAGACCCTGAAACCTCCCTTCTCAGTCTACAGCTGACTAAGAGGTGGGTGGCACCCCAACCCTCAGGCCAAGTAGAGACCATGGTCTCTGAACTCAGCCTGGGGACACAGCCCCCAGAACCCCAACCACACCCAACTCTGCTCTAACATAAAGAAAGCTGGGAGAGCCCCCTCACCATCCTCTGAGCCAAATCCCCAGCAAAACACAGCTAGAGGGACATCCCACAGGCCAAACCATATCCAAACCACAAACTGCATTATTACATACCAACAACTGGAGACTCTGACGTCTCCTGGTCCACAGTTGACTAATTGTCAACTAAGAGCCAACTAAGATCTGACTATGAACAACCACTGTGACAAGTGGAGACATATAGATCCTTGGCCTACAGCCAACCAAGAGCTGAATAAGAACAGCCCCTGCAATTACAGGAGACACTCAGCCACTGGGCTAACAACTAAGAGCTGACCAAGAGCTGGCTAAGAGAGAACCAAAAAGCAATGGGCAGACATCAGTGTAAGAATACATATAACAATATAAAGAATAACAAGACACCACCAGAAGAGGCTGTTGGTTCTACAACATCAAGACCTGAGCATAACAATGAAAAGGAAACAGAAGGAAATGACCTTAAAAACAACTTTATGAAGATTGTAGAAGCTTTAAAAGAGTATATTTTAAAAACTCCCTTAAATAAATAGAAGAAAATATAAACAAAAAATTGGAAGAGATGAACAAATCCTTCAAGTAACATATAGAAAACCAAGGAAAATAAAACAAACAGGTGAAAGAAACATTCTTGGAATTAAAAAATGAAATAGAAGCAATAAAGAAGGCACAAACTGAGGCAAAGCTGGAAATAGAAAACCCAAAGAAACAAGCCAGAATGGCAGGTTCAAGCATAACCAATAAAATGCAAGAGATGGGACAGAGAATCTCTGAAGTGGAAGATTCAATAGTGGAAATAGATACATCAATTTAAAAAAGCACTATACTAAAAATGTCATACATAAAACATTCAGGAAATCTGGGACACCATGAAAAGAGCAAACTTGAGAATAATTGGAATTGAAGAAGGAGTACACCAGCTCAAAGGCACAGAAAACATATTCAACAAAATTGTAGAAGAAAACTTTCCCAACTTAAAGAAGGAAATACCTATAAAGATACAAGAAACTTACAGAACACCAAATATATTAGAACCCCAAAAAAAGTCTGCTCGCCACAAAATAATCAAGCCACTAAACCTACGGAACAAAGAAAAAATACTGAGAGCTGCAAAGGAAAAAGGTCAAGTTACCTATAAGGGCAGACCCATCAGAATAACACCCGAATATTCAATGGAAACAAGGAAAGCAAGAAGGTCCTGGTCAGATGTTATACAGACACTGAAGAGCATGGCTGCCAACCCAGACCACTATAACCAACAAAATTATCAATCACCAAAAGTCGAGTAAACAAGATATTTGATAACAAAACCAAATTTAAACAATACCTATCCACAAATCTGGCCCTACAGAAAGCACTAGAGGGAAAACTCCAACCTAAGGAAACCAGATACACTGTTGAAACCACACACAATCGATAATCCCACAGAAGAAAACCCAAAGAATGGAAATACACAAGCTACCAACAAAAATGACTGGAAATAGCAATCATTGGTCATTAATATCCCTTAATGTCAATGGACCCAATTCACCTATAAAAAGACACACCGTATCACAATGGATCCAAAAACAGAAGCCATGCTTCTGCTGCATATAAAAAACATACCTCAATGACAAAGACAAATGCAGGCTCAGAGAAAAGAACTGGGAAAAGACTGTCCAATCAAATGGTCCTAAGAAACAAGCTGGTGTAGCCATCCTAATGTCTAACAAAATAGACTTCAAACTAAAATCAATCAAAAAAGATGAAGACAGACATTACTTATTCATTTCAGGAAATCCACCAAGATGAAGTCTCAATCCTAAATATTTATGCCCCCAACACAAGAGCACCCACATATGTAAAAGAAAAGCTTAAACTTCACATCAAACCCCACACACTAATAGTGGGAGACTTCAATACCCCGCTTTCACCCTTAGATAAGTCAACCAAACAGAAACTCAACAGAGAAGTAAGGGATCTAACAGATGTTATAACCCAAATGGACTTAATAGATATATACAGAACCTTCCACCCGAACACAAAGAAATATACAATATCTCAGCACCCCATGGAACTTTCTCTAAAATTGGCCACATACCAGTCATAAAGCAAATATCAATAGATACAAAAAAATGGGAATAACTCCTTGTATCATATCAAACCATCATGGTATAAAGTTAGAGTTCAACAACAACAAAAATCACAGAAAGCCTACAAATTCATGAAAGTTAAGCATCTCTCAAATGAACCACCACTGGGTCAAGGAAGAAATCAAAAACTTCCTAGAATTTAATGAAAATGAATCCACAATATACCCAAACATATGGGACACAATGAAAGCAGTGTTAAGAGGAAAACTCATAGCACTAAATGCCTATATAAAAAACCTAGAGAAATCTCACACAAGAGACCTAACAGCACAGCTGAAGGGTTTAGAACAATTAGAAGCAAATTCACCTAGAAAGAGTGGACAGTGAGAAATAATCAAATTTAGGGCTGAAATTAATACAATAGAAACAAAAAGAATAATACAAAGAATCAACAAATCAAAGAGTTGGTTCTTTGAGAAAGTCAGCAAGATAGATAAACCCTTATCCAAACTAACCAAAAACAGAGAGAGACAATATCCAAATTAACAGAATCAGAAATAAAAATGGGGACATAACAACAGACACCCAGGAAATCCAGAGAAATATCAGATCATAATTTGAAAATCTATACTTCACTAAAATGGAAAAACTAAAATAAATGGACAGCTTTCTGGACAGGTACCGCTTACCAAAATTAAATCAAGACCAGATAAATGACCTAAAGAGACCTATAATGCCAAAGGAAATTGAAGCTGCTATTAAAGTCTCCCAGGACCAGATGGTTTCAGTGCAGAATTCTACCAGATATTCAAAGAAGAACTAATACCAATACTCCTCAAACTATTCTATAAAGTAGAAACTGAAGGAACATTGCCAAACTCTTTTTATGAGGCCACAATCACCCTGATTCCCAAGCCACTCAAAGATGCAACAAAGAAAGAGAATTACAGATGAATCTTCCTCATGAACATTAATGCAAAAACAATCAGTAACCTAGCAAACTGAATCCAACAACATATCAAAAAAATTATCCATCATGGTCAGATAGGCTTCATCCCCAAAATGCACGGGATGGTTCAACATATGAAAAACTGTGAACATCATTCATCATATAAAACTAACTGAAAGAAAAAAAAACATGATCATCTCATTAGATGCTTAAAAAGCCTTTGACAAAATCCAGCACTCCTTCATGATAAAGTCCTGGAGAGATCTGGAATACAGGGAAAATACCTAAATATAATAAAGGCGATATACAAGCAAGCAGACAGCCAACATCAAATTAAATGGAGAAACACTCAAAGCAATCCCACTAAAATCAGGAACAAGTCAAGACTGTCCTCTCTCTCCTCATCTATTCAATATAGTTCTCAAGGTTTTAGCTACAGCAATAAGAGAACAAAATTATATTAACAGGATACAAATTGGAAAGGAAGAAGTCAAACTCTATTTGCAGATGACATGATTGTATACATAAGTGACCCCCCCCCAATTCTAACAGGGAACTTCTACTGCTGATAATCACCTTCAGCAATGTAGCAGGGTACAAGATTAAATCAAAAATATCGATAGCCCTCCTATATACTAAGGATAAAATGGCTGAAAAAGAAATAAGGTAAACATCATCATTTATAATAGCTGCAAATAGCATTAAATATTTAAGTGTAGCTCTAACCAAAGAA
This sequence comes from Phyllotis vaccarum, assembly GCA_033318265.1. Taxonomy (NCBI): domain Eukaryota; kingdom Metazoa; phylum Chordata; class Mammalia; order Rodentia; family Cricetidae; genus Phyllotis; species Phyllotis vaccarum. The sequence continues at coordinate 138,971,589 of JARWLC010000001.1, read as the reverse complement.
GTATAAGACCTGTTTGACAAACCTTTATGTCACTGAAGAAAGAAATTGAAGAGGATATCAGAAAATGGAAAGATCTCCTATGCTCCTGGATAGGTAGGATTAACATGGTAAAAATAGCAATCTTACCAAAAGCAATCTACAGATTCAATGCAATCCCCATCAAAATCCCAACACAATTTTTTTATAAACCTTGAAAGAACAATACTCAACTCCATATGGAATAACAGGAAACCCAGAATTGCCAAAACAATAAAAGAAACTCAGGAAGAATCACCAAACCTGACTTCAAGCTATACTACAGAACTACAGTAATAAAAACAGCCTGGTACTGGCATAAAAACAGACTTGTGGGTCAATGGAATTGAATCAAAGACTCCAACATTAACCCATAACACACCTATGAACACCTGATCTTTGTCAAAGAGGCCAAAAATATACAATGGGAAAAAAAGATAGTATCTCCAGCAAATGGTGTTGGCATAACTGGATGGTAGTATATAGAAGAATGCAAATAGATCCAAACCTATCACCCTGCACAGAATTCAAATCCAAGCAGATCAAAAACACATAAACCCAGCCACACTTAATTTGATAGAAAAGGAAGTAGAAAATACCCTCCAATGCATTGCCACAGGTGATCATTTCCTAAATATAACACCAGTAGCACAGATACTAAGAACAACAATCAATAAGTGGGACCTCCTGAAACTGAGAAGCTTCTGTAAGGCAAAGGACACAGTCAATAAGACAAAACGATAGCCTACACAGTGGGAAAAGATCTTCACCAACCCTACATCCAACAGAGGACTGATCTCTAAAATATATAGAGAACTCAAGAAACTAGAGCCCCAAAACCTAAATAACCCATTAAAAACTGGGGTTCAGAGCTAAAAATTGGAATTCTCAACAGAAAAATTACAAATGGCTGAAAGGCACTTAAGAAATTGTTCAACATCTTTAACCATCAGAGAAATGCAAATCAAAACAACTTTAGGATACCACCTTACACCTGTCAGAATGTCTAAGATCCAAAACAGAGATGACAGTCTATGCTGGAGAGGATGCAGAGCAAGGGGAACACTCCTCCATTGTTGGTGGGAGTGTAAACTTGTACAGCCACTCTGGAATGCAGTATGGCAGTTCCTCAAAAAACTTGGAATCAATCTCTCCACAGATCCAGCAATACCACTATTGTGTATATACCCAAAGGATGCACAGTCATATCCCAAAGGCATTAGCCCAGCTATGTTCATAGCACCATTATTCATAATAGCAAGAACCTAGAAACAACCTACATGCCTATCAACTAAAGAATAGATTAACAAACTGTGGTACATCTACACAATAGAGTACTACTCATCAGAAAAAAAAAACTGGCATCCTAAAATTTTCAGGCAAAAGGATGGATTTGGAGAATATTCTCCTGAGCAAGGCAACACAAGCTCAGAAAGATAGGCATGGGATGTACTCACTCATAAGTATATTTTAGACAAAAATCAAAGAGTACCCAAGCTGCAAACAACCCCTAAACACCTTGGCAGGAACTTAAAAGAGACATCCAGAGATTCCCCTGAGAAGAGAAACTAGAGAAAATTCACCTTAGCAAATTGGAGTCATAATGGGCTACAACCAAGAAGAGGAGAGAACAAATCATGAGAGAAGGAGATGGTTGAGTGAGAGGAGCAACAAAGAGGGAGGAAAGAAGAGATGGATATCTTGATAGAGGAAGCCAATGTGGGCTTGGAAAGAGACTGGGTGCTAGGGAAACCTCCAGGAACTCACAGGATGTCCCTGGCCAAGTCTCCAGACAATAGTGGAGGGGTGCCCAAACAGGACTTCCCTATAATCTGAATAACCACCCTAAGTGTCATCACAGAACCTATATCCAATAATGAATAGAGGTGGAGGCAGAGATCCATGGCTGAGCACTGGGCTGAGCTCCTGGTCCAGCAGAGAGAAGGGGAGAAGAGTCTGTATGAGCAAGGGGATAGGGATTATGAGAAGTCCCACAGAGATGGCTGGCTTAGCTGTAGCTCTGGGGAGCTCACTGAATCAAGGATGGCAACTGGAGATCTTGTAAGCAAACTGTCGATTGGCATGGGCAGTATGTGGAGCCTCGAGGGGTGGGATCAGACTGTGTTCCTGTGTGTGGGTTGACACCTTGGAGCTCATTCCCTGCAGAGGAACACCTAACCCAGTCTTGTTTTGGGGATGAGGAAATGGGACTTGCCTGGAGTGGATGCACCATACTGAGCTGGCCCACCTTGGGACTTCTTGCCCTTTGGGAGGGAAGGGGATGGGGAGGCAGAGGCTGAAGGCTGAGTGGAAGGGATTGGGAGGAGGAAAGGGAGGGGGAGCAGCGAGGTAAAAAAAAAAAAGGACAATTTTTAATAAAAAAAAAATAATATAATGAACATACAAAAAAGAAAAGAAAAAACAGTATACAACATTGTGTGTTAGGAGTGGATCTGAGAAGTGTAAGGGGAGGAGTTGGAGTGAATATAATCATATACACTGTATAAAATTCTCAAAGAAATAATACACACACATACATACATGTATGCACACGCACGCGCGCGCACACACACACACACACACACACACACACACACGCAAGAAAGCTACATGACTCATCCATGTTTCATCATTGCTAAGATGGGCACTTTGTTTTGATTGTTTTCTGAAGCAGGATCTTGTTTTGAAAGTGAGACTGACTTTAGACTCACAAAAATCCTTCTTCCTCGGCCTCAATCATGTGCCAAAATTGCGGGCCTGTGCCAGCATGAGCGACTGACTCGCGTTTGTTTTTAACACCAGGACACCTCTGAGACTGCTCCTCATCTGACAGTCTCTGTAGAACAGGCAATGGGTTTCACCTCATTGTTTTGACTTTGTGTGTATAAAACGCACAAAGAACAGTTTCCAAACTACAAGAATAGGTGCCATCTGGGAATAAAACCTGAAGCAACGGTAGTTTTTGTGCTGATTACAGGGGAATGCATTTAGCATCACCCAAGTGAAATTCAAGAGTAAGCTACTTCAATGCTTACAAGCTGGGCTCAATAACCCAATCCTAATGTTTTCCTATTCTACCATGAGTTATTTTAGGAGATGATTCTTCTTCAACACTAGCACATCATGTTGTGTGAAAATGTGCAGCATCAATGCCGCTGAATCAAAAATAAATACCTTTGGGGAGAATTTACCTCAAAGTAGAAGAAATAAAACTCTTGTTGACACCTGAACTTCCATGTGCTTTGTTTCCTTCCAAAGAACACTTTTCTCTCTCTTCTTTGCCTAGTTAATGCTTAAACCCATCCTCTGGGTTTTAGCTTAATTATCACCGCTAAGAAGTGTTTTTAACCTTCACACTCTCAAGCCACATGACCTACCCCTGCTTCGTGCTTATCAAATACCATTAACTGTGACTGCTTGTTTCATTTTGTCTCTCTCATATGCTGTAAACAGAGTTCACTTATGCTTGGCACCATTTTTGGCACTCAATGAAATTCACTCATCTATTCATCTATTAAGTGAATTTCTCCTGTGGGCAGGACATAAATAACTTCATATAATCTTGAGTGGCAAAACAGTAATAATACTTTCTCAAAGATAGAGAACTGAGGCACATAATGGTAGGAGGTTAGTTGTAGAGCCAAACCTAAAATACCTGAAAGTTTCCATGTAACAGCAATGATGCATGATATACACCCAAGATAAAGGGCAGCTTCATCAGACTCCATTGTATGAAGAATGGTGTAGCTGAGATGGAAACCCAGGAAACTGCAGCGTTTACACCTTCAATCACATTGTGACAGTTACTGGTACATTAAGTCCAAACATTTACCAGCAAGAAACACTATTTGTTCTTAATGGGTCACTTCTTAAAAATGTATGTGCAAGCTGACCCAAAACAAAGGGCTCAGTTTGTTGGATATTGACATGAACAAAAACAGAATTATGATAAATATGGTTGAAGCACTACAAGAGCGGGTCTGTGAATCCTAGACAAACAACTCACTTATATAGAGCTGCTTCTCTGCTAGCTTAAAAAAAAAAAAAAAAAAAAAAAAAGCGAGCCAATACAAATTAACTCTTAAAATACTTCAATTGTGTCTCCCACTTTATCTCAAAGCAATTAACAGGTACCTCAAGTGGGAGAAATCACCTTTGCCAAATATTGAATGTGAGGATGTAATTTAAACTCCAGTGTTTGTTCTACAAAATTCAAATAATGTTTGGCAACGTGAAGGGCTCTTGATCCTCCACCTAAAAGCAAAGATTTTCAAATCCCAACTATCAACTTTTTTTCTTTCTATTGACAATGTTTGCATTAGTGGGGAGAGGGAAGCCCAGACTTGTGTCAAGAGTTTGACTGTTGGAGAAAAGTACATACCTGGAGGGGGTGGTGTTTAACAAGACACAGGTTTTAGTCTCTGCCTGGCTCCCTCCAAGCTGGGCCTCCCCCACCATTGCTTTGTTCCAACACTAGATCAGAGGCTCGTGTGGAAACTTGCTAAAGTCAAATATGATCACAAAACCCCAGCCCAGCTTTGCTGTGAGGAAAACAAGGTTCCTGCCAGATAAATGTTGGAGCCAACAGTCTTAGAAGAGCTGGAGACTCACACCAGGGCTCCACAGAGTGACCAGCCTCCAGCACTGGCCCACAGCTGGCCTCTACTCCTCAGGGTAACAGGAATGTTGAAACTATTCTTAGCTGTCCAAACCTTTTGAGAAGTGCTTTTCTAACAGGCAATGGTACAGACTTTCTTCGCTTGCTATCACAGGAAGGGAACGTTTCAAAGCAATCCTCTGGTGTGCCTCCAAAGCCCTTAGAGTGTTCCAAACATCAAATGAACCAGGGTTCATGGCTGTTCTCAGAACTAGGTACATCTGCATAAATGGCTTAACCATTTAAGTTCCCTCAACCATGAAATTAGAGTAATTATGCCCCCACTTAAGGATTCAACAAGATAACACCTGGCACACACCACATGCTTAATAAAAGGGAATGTTTATTATTCCATTCGTGAGGGTCATCTAAGGCCATTTGTTTTAGATCTTCTAAAACCAATAAAATGTTTAGAAAAAGTTCTTTAAGTGTTTTCAAGAAGATTTTTTAATTCCTTAGACCAATCCTCCACATGATTTTGTGAAGTGGGGGCTGTAGTTAAGTGGGTATCAAACTTTCCTAGCATTTAGGAAGCCCTGATTTGATCCCCTACATGACATATGTTGGGCACTAGAGCACATGCCTCTAATGCCAGTACTTAGGAAACAGAGACAAGAGAATCAGAGCCCATCTCCAGCTACAGTGATTGTGAGTGAGACTAGACTATATACATACTGTGAGAAATTAACTAGATAGTGCCATATATATATATATATACACACATATATATATCATTCAATTAAACAAATTATAGCTAGTAATCATTAAAGTATTCAAATATTTACTATCATTGAAGTTCATATAGCTAGACTTAGAATTAAACTTCTCATTTGCTGATTTCAATGTAGTATTTTTTTCTTCCACACAAAGAGTTTCCAAAGGCCAGAAAGTTGGCTCAGTGGCTAAGAGCATTTACTGCTCTTGCAGAGACCCAGATTCAGTTCTTAGCACCCAGATGGCAGCTCAAAAGCATCTGTAACTCCAGTTCCGGGGAATCCAACTCCCTCTTCTGGCCTCTACAGATACTGTGGAGTACATACATACACCTATACACATCCACAAAAATAAATAACGAGTTTTCCAACAGTTCCAGGGATTTAAAAAAAAAAAAAAAAAACCTTCATTAGAGGGCCTGATTTGTTTGTTTGTTTGTTTGTTTGTGGCAGTCCAGGCTAGATTATAATCTTGTGCTATCACGTCTGTCGAGTAAACAATAGCCCACAAGATGGCAAAACACTGTTGTCACTAATAAGAGTTAGAAGATAAATTGGAAGGTCATCCTCCCAGTCTACTCCCCAGAGCTGCAAATCTCTCTCCTCGGACTCCCTCTCCGGTTACTACCAGATCTGCACATCCAAGTGTCACCGCCTGAGATTCACCAAGGACTAAGAACTCAGACAAAAAAGCATGCTCGCTTTTGCTTGGCTCATTCCACGGGCTCTGTGTTTCACCTGTCCCAATCCCTATTTCCCACCAACGTTTTGACCCTATAACCAGTTTCCGTTTTCTGGCTCACAGTCCCTCTTCACCTTATTAGCTCCCGATTGGGTCATAAGATATGGTTCTTGAACCTGCATCTCGTTTCCTGTGCATTGTTGCCTATAAAGGCAGGACAAAAGCTTCCTGATGCTATGAAGACCCCTTCCGTCCCTTCCTCAATATCCCTTCCCCATCTTTCAAAAGAAAGTTACTAATGTGGTTACTCAAATTTCTGGACTATTTTTCATGTCCCATTTTCTTTGATGTCAAGATTACTATGTTAAAGGTACATATGTCTCCGAACCTTTTACTTCTCCACTCAGCTAGAAGTATAAATCCAGGCAGACTACTCATAGCATATTTCCATATGCACGCCTGAACAAGATATTCCTCACCTATGTACAGAGCTAGTCAAAAAGATTAAGATTCAAGGACTGTTGTATAATTTAAACCCCAACTTAGTCTTTAATCTTTTCGTCATTCATCATAGAACTCTGCTGAGGGCTGCTAGGTGCTCAGAGATCTAATTAATTTCCTAATTTGCTTCAATCCAACTCTATTCCCATCAAGAATTCAATGAGGAGAATTGGCTAATAAAATAGAGCCAAGCCTTACCATGTTTCCAAACATAAACCCATGAAAGTCACCTCTTCGTTATTCCTTTTTTGTGCCTAGCCCTCTCCTGGCTCCCTGCTGATCACAACTTGCCCACCTTACCATGGTCCACTAATAAACTAGAACATAGGAAATAAGACCAAGATCTCTGGGCCCTGAGCCCAGAATTTTCCCCCTGCTTTCTTCCAGATAAATTCCACTGTCCTTCAAGGCCTGCAATAAATCTCCTCCTCACCTGAAGCTTCCATTATCCCTATTGGAATGAGTTCTCTAACTGCTGGCTCACATAGTTCTTGCTTTTTCACTCAGTTGTGGCCCTTCTTGGAACATTCTGCCTCATGTTCCAAGAAGTTGTTTATGACAGATCAGTCTTTCCCATGAGACTAGAAACAACTCAAAAGCAGGGATCCTACAGTTCTCATTTCTGCTTCAGCCCCTCCCAGACTCCCTCTCTCCTGGTGCTTTGCATACTACAGCCCACAGTCTGTCAAGTTGTTCAAAGAACCCACTGTTAGAGCATCCAGGAGTATTGGACATCTTGAGAGCCTTCTGCAGCATCAATGGTAATGACTTTGCCAAGAGCAGGAAGGAACTCATCCAAGCACCACCATATTTGGCCTGCCTGTGAGACTGTTTGCTTTCCTGTTTTCCACTCATTCTTAATTGCATGTGTTTCCTTTCTCTGCTACTGGAATACACTATCGGTTGGCTGTCCGTGTCAATTCAGTATTGATTCAGCAGGAAGTTCCAGTCAGTAAGTCTCTCTTGTTTCCAGACACACTGAAGCAGTCTAACAGCGGTGGCCAACAGAGTTCCTGCTTCTCCCAGAAAGCCTGGGCTGGGTAGAGAGGGAAGCACCAAACTGGAGCCTGGAGGTTCCACTCATGCTTTAAACCAGCCACCTGATTTTTAGAACTTGGTTTCTTTATCTGTAGATTGAAACAAATCAGGTTTAAATGAAAAGGTAAGCGTGAGTGTTTTTCTAGGGACTCTGGGTATAAGGCAAGTAAAGTGCAGGGTCATGTATCAGAGAAGTTTGTTCACTAAAAGTGTGATCAGATCTGTCTCAGGAATAAGAATGGCATAGTCCAGGCTGGGTGATAAGTAAATACTAGCAAATGTCACCTAGGGAGGAATAAAGGATCTGTCATTACCTCATCAAGGCCTCATCACAAACAGACAGGTACAATGACTGGCATTTATGTTCTTTTGTGAACTGGCTGCCACTTTTATACTTTTATATCTCCAAAACTCTTAAAATAAAATTGGCTTTAAGAGTAGATACTCCAGAAAAATAGGCCCTGCCTTTCCTACCACTGAGGATTCTGTTGCTATTGGCTCCCCTATCAAGAGTGTTTGCCCAATTCAATTAAGGATGGCCAGACAATATACCAGCATTCTTCTTTTATCTATGCAAGTAGGCCATCTCAGCTTATAATAACCTGTTGTTCTTTATTAAGGAACTATTTCAGGCATGCCACTAACCACGAATAAGTCTCTAAGGCACAGAATGGCTACAAGTGATGCCCTCAAGAGAGCTACACAGCATCAAGGTACTGTCTTGACTAGAGACAGTACAGACCACAACCTAGAAATGTAGGAAAGGTTGACTAGTAGGGTATACAGCATTCATCATACACAAGGCTAACCACTGTCTGTGCTAACCCTGTAGGGCTTAATAAAGCTTAAAAGTCCTCTCATTGCCAGTGCCCACAACTTTGGATACATTGCTCTCAAATTACCAGCAAGCCACATTTCAAATACAAACCATTCAGTGTCCCTAAGAAGGTGACTTAAGATCATAACTACAGCCACTGTAATATTGCCTATTTGTTGACTTGTAAAACTGCCCAACAAACATGATCAAAGGGTCTAGTAGCAAGTACCAAATCCCATGGACATTCCAAGAAAGCAAAGGCTGTCTGTGTTCTAACAAATACTGCTTTATAACAGATTCTGTCCATGGAGAGCCTCAAAATGGAAAATAGAAAAACGGCCACTCTAACCGTTTTACTCTTTCGAAACAAAACTGTCTTTTCATCTAATGGCAGATGGACTGTATCAAACCAGGGTGCTATGTGTGAAAACAGAAAAAAACTAAGTCATTATCAAAATGTTCATGAGAATTTTAAATTTTGTCTTGATCTTAAATGTCTGTGTTTCCATAAAAGATTAGCCCTAACTTTTGGAGCCATTGGGTCTAGAAAAGTCTTTCTGATTATGAAATATTGAAATAATTTTATAATATTGTGTTTAATGACCACAATAGTACCAAAAGTTTGATGACATCACCAACTCTCTGTGTGCCATTGAGTGTTGTTTCCATTCTGGTCCTCACTTTTTTCATCTACAGAATGATAACAAGAATGAATGGCCTGTCTCTCGCATGTCTTAGGACTGCTGGTTGCACATTGTTGATGGGACATTACTTTACAAAAATAAAGACTGGATATTATTATGAAAATATATAAAGCTTTTAAGGTTTTGTTATTTTCCTCCAAATGAGGCCACAGACACACACACACAAACACACACACCTGAGTCTGGTGTCATAGACTTGTAGTCTCAGTTACTCAGGGGATTGAAGCAAGAGAATCATAAATTCAAGCCTTAATAGGTTACAGGCAAAGTTCAAGGCCAGACTAGAAAACTTAGTGAAACCCTGTCTCAAAGCACAATTTATGTACTGGGAGGTACACCAGTTGTTAAACTATTTGTTTTGCATACATAAGAACCTGAGTTCAATCTCCAGAATCCATATGGGGAAAAAAAAACCAGGCTTGATAATACATACGTATAACCTTGGGGCTGGGGAGGAATAGACAGGCTGTGTGCTGAGACTTGTAGGCCAACAATCCACTCCAACTTAGTGACAGGCCACTGAGAAATCTTGTCTTGGATAAAAGTGGATAGCATATAAGAAATGACCCCTATCTGAGGAAATTTCTGGAGTGTACCCACATACACATATGCATGCAGCACACACATCTATATGCAAAATAATAAGTTCAAAGAAGGAGGGTGTAGTGTCCTATGCCTATAAACCCAGCACTTGGGAAGTAAAAGCAGAGAGTCTGGAATCCAACGTCATTCTCAACTGGATAGTGAGTTCCAGGCTACCCTGGATTCATGGGACTCTGTCTCTAAGAGCACCTTCCACCAAATTCCAAATGGCCAGGTATGGTAGCTCACACTCATAATTCCTTCTGAAATGCTGAAAAGTGTATGATCACTGTAAGTCATAGGTTATCCTGGTCTACACAGAAAGATCTGTCTCTAAGAGAAAGATGATGGGGGCTAGGATTAAAGCTTAGTGGCAGAGAAGTTGCCTAACCTGTGTGTGACCCTAGCTTCTAGCTACCCCTGCAGCAGTGGAGCAGATTTCTTCAGTACCCATGCATAACTTTGTGTTTCAACATATAGTTTCAGATAGATAGATAGATAGATAGATAGATAGATAGATAGATAGATAGATCGATAGATATCAGGTCTAGTTAAAGAGATGTTACCCCTAAAACAGTTACTTAAAATAAGAAAAGAAAGAAAAAGTCACCCTGGTTGTGTATGTGAGTCAACATGTTAAGAGAGGAACTAGCAAATGACAGTCTTGCAGGGCACCAGGTGGAATCCCTGGGAACTATGTGCAGTTTCCAGTTCATTGCAGTGGGGACACAGACACCTGAGGCAATGCATGGGCCTGTTCCTAGAATAACTTTGATTCAATCTTTAATGGTAAAACCATCCACCACCTTTCTACTGAGTTACAGAATTTGACTGTGTGGTGTTTCTTCAGAACTAGGAAGCAATAAACAGCATGTTAAAAGCTAGCTGTGAAAGGCATTATGGTGAACGAAAGCCCCTACAGAGAGGCTATTCACCTGGTATATATGTAACAACTCAGATGTTCAAGACATGTTGTTACAAGGAAGACACATGCTACAGAAGGGAATGGAATGAGGAACTAAATAAAGGTCGCAGCACCAGCCCACTGAACTCTTATTATAGTTTTTTATTTGATAAATCATTTTACAATTAACTTAAGCTTGGAGATTCTTATGGACTGGAAACATTATATAAAACTTCTGGATAGCATTTCACCATTTGAAAAACAGCCTATCTGGAATGCTCACTATGTTGGATAGCAAAAGAAAACAATTCAGGGATCGCCCCGAGTTACTAGGGCGTTGCCACAAGAGGGCGCGAGGTGCTCGCCTGTAAACTATATCTCACTAGGGGTTTGCGTCCTAGCTCACAAATTTCAATCAAATGCCTTGGAAACGTGGACTAAGCAAAGCCGCCGCTTGGTTTATTTAGCAAAATTAACAGCTGAGAAGCCGCACCCATGAGAAATCACTTGAGTGGGAAGTCTCCCTAAATCTGCCTCTTGCTGTTTATGTGTCCTTTAATCTCTCCTAATACTGCCCTTATACAGACCTTGCTGCAATTCCTCACCCATCTCCCTCCCACTCACTTCAGCAAGAGACTTTTCTGAGCTCTCTTGCTTTTTCACAACCTTCCAGCACAAAGTAGGGTCCAGTCTCTGCCTATATAGGCCTGGCATGCTGAATGGCTTGCCTATATAGGCCTAGCATGATGAATGGCTTGCCTATATAGGCCTAGCATGATGAATGGCTTAGGACACAGCAGCCGTTTGATTTACTGAGTTTTCGATCTGAGATACGGTCAGAGTAAAGGGAAAAGAAAAGGAGCCTTTCGGACCGCTTTTACAGGAAGTCTTGTGTCTGTTGGCTTTGAAATCATGGCAATCTGTGAGCAATGAAAATAAGACAGTCTTTCAGAGCTCCCTAAACGATTGAGGTAACTAAATATAAAACGGACAAGAAGGGCCAGAAAGGGTGGACAATTTGAAGGAACTTTAATGTTGAGGCATTAAACACAGACTTATTGTCTCTTCAATCCATCGCCAAAGCCTGTGCTCAAAACACGAAGATCTGCTTTACAGAGAATACGTGTATGATTGATTACCCACATCTGCTGTGCAGTTCAGCCAGCCTTGTCTTTTTCCTTTTGCTCTGGCAAAGCTGAAGCCCACACAAGGGACATAACCTGGTCAAGGTCACTCCGCATAGCGGAGGGGGGCAGAATTTTCAGAGCATTATAACCCCAAAGCAGGCCAGTGCCCTGTAAAAACATAGAACCATATGTTTCCTGTTCTGAAGGTCCCAGCGACTCCCACATCAGACATCCGAAGAGACAGGCACAGGGCCACTGAAATTCATGCCTTGGACAATTTTCTTCTTTTAAACATATTTCTTTCATGGTCTCTTTCCCTTTTCTGTTTTTTCTTAGGAGATCGTTGCATGTTTTAAAAAGGTATATACATAAAACATAAGTGTAAGAGCAAAATAAACATAACTAGAATATTTGGTTCCCTGCCCCGATTCCTCTACCTGCCAAAAGATACCCCGTGTGTGAAATGTGACTTTCCCCCACCTCCTTTCTCCTTTTGAGCTTCCCTGTCTTCAGATACTGCATTTCCATTTGTTTGGGGAGGGGGGGGGTCTTCTAAAAAGCTGAATCATGCAGGTTGGATTCCTCAGCAATGTGATTCTTCACTAACGTTTTATTTTAAAAGTTTCCAGACTCCAAGTTAGTGAGGGAAGGAACATTATGGTAATTGCATGGCCTGGAGGTGAGAACTCCTTGCCACTTCTTGAGGCCCTTGACAGTTGCTCAACTACCTTGTAAGCTGCCTGGGGCCTGAGATATATTTTCTTGAGCTAAGGCAAAGTGCAAGTTGAAGCTAGAGCTGAACTGTTTATGACAGAGGAGGAGAGAGACCCAGGTTTGTGTCCTAGACCACCTTTCCTAAAGGTGTGCCCCCTCATTTTTTGATGGTAAACAAGTAAAGGCTTTTTCTTTCAAAAGACGTAGCCTTATGAGCCTTCCCGGGATACTCGGATTTTCATCCTTCCCTAGAAGACTAGAGAAACAGCAAGGTATAGGCTTGACTGTCATGACCTGCAACAGTGTACTGCCACTGAACACTCATGCTTCAAGACTCACGCTGAAACATTCCTTCTTCCCAGATAGAACTCAACTGAAGGTCCTCACTGGCCTAAGCCACCATGGTTTCATTCTTGCCTGGACCATTGCTGCCTCAGCCTCTATGCTTCATATCACATCATTCTCTCAGTTCTCCTCAGCATTCTCAACTGTCCTTCGTCCAGACTCTTCAAGGGCTTCCAAGCTGCACTTAAACAAAATCTAAGTCAAACCCCTAATAGCTCCCTCCTAACCTGCTCCTCCGTATCATCTACCTTCCTCCGCCCCTTTAACCACAGGAACTTTGCTGTCTTTTCACAAGCTTGTTTCATCTTGGGGTACCAGCCTTGCCGAATCAGGTGCATTCCCTCCCCCAGATCTGTATGTATGTGTTTCTTTCTTATCTCAGTACAGAAGTCATCCTCACAGAAACGCTTCCTGGATTACCAGTAACACCCACAGACCCCATGCCCCATGGAAGCCCTCCTAACAAGCGTTCTTTTTTCCTCCCACCCCTTACCACTGACTGAAACTGGTTTTGGTTTGTTCTTCACTTGTTCAGTGATTTCTACTCTAAGATCTCACTGTCTGGAACTCCAGCTTCTGCCTCACCTGTTCTAATCTGAGTCTCTAGTATTTGTTGCAATGCTGAGTACACCCTGGAAAAATCACTATATAGTTGTTCTACAAATTAATAAATTTAATATTCTTGATGCTGTGTCTTGATGATTATTAGCAATGACAGAGTTTAGTCAGCACTAACCTGGATGCTGACACAATCTCTGTTTTTTTTATTTTTTTGTTTTGTTTTTGTTTTTTTGTTTTTTTTTTTTTTTTACTAGCCTTGTCTTCCATGGAAAGGCTGCTCTTTACTATTTATAATTACTGAAACATATCACTCTCCCCTTCCAGACTGGCTTCACAGATAGAAATAAACTCAAATACAGTGTGCATTAAATGGTACTCTCTATGTCTGTCACTCTTCTCTCTCATGTATGTTTCTGTCCAACACCTGGGAACCAGGAAGAGTCTGAGACCTCATCAGAAAAACAACAGTGATGTCATTGGTCCTTCCAATGCATCAACTATATGAAGCAACCAGTGTGGATGATTGTAAACCCCACATATTAAATCCTGTCACTCTCTGGCTCTAAACTCCTTAATGCCTTTCCTTTGCCTTGTCAAAAAAAAAAAAAAAAAAAAAAAAATCCATGTCTTTTAAAGGACTCGTAAAGCAAACCATGGCCTTGCCCTGCGCCTTTCAGGTACACATACCACTCACCCTCTCCTGGCCTCCACTGTGCTTCTGCCACTTTCTCTCTGCTTTTATCTGAAACACTCCAAATGGAGAGAAACAGACTGGGATGAACCGGGATGCTCTTGTTAACTGAGGAACAAGCAAACAAATTTATATTTGCACTACTTTGTGCGGAAACTCTTTCCAGAGTTTCTCTGGAGGCCGGAGTCAAAAGCCAGCTAGGGATATTCTTTATGGACTGAAATCCCAACAAGGTAATAGGTGAAAGTGAAAAAAAAATCTTGATTGAATCGTTCCTGTTTTCACAAAATGTAACATAATCAAGTGCTGTGTGATATTTTGAATGAATTCTGACAAACCCCAGACTCTCAGTAAAATTTTCCTTAAATCAGCTACTAGCTGACCAAAGTCAACCATAGAAGTTTTAGAGAACTGAGGACAGATAGAGAGACGGGAAGTAGTAGGTTGGGGTTTAGAAAAGGCTTTGGCCCTTTTTGGATCAAGGAACAAGAGAGAAAGGAGGTAACTGGTTGCTTCTCCGCTACTTCTCTAATCATTCAGGTCTTACCCTGGTATCTGACTCTTGAGTTTCTATTAATAAAGAAAAATTTAGATAACCAGCACTTCATCTGGCACCCAATGTTGGGTGCCATTTGTAGGCAGATTTTTTTGTTTGGGACCTTCAGCTCCCCAGTAATGACATGAAGACTTAGTATCAATTACAAAAGCATAGCCATTACCTATACAAGAGATATGGGTCGGATGGCCAGACACAAAGAATGGTAGGAAAAAGAAGGGTAGGGTCACCAAGAGGATTCCAGAGGGAACAAGACATGCTAGGGGACAGGTAAAGCCAGGAGCCACGTGTCAATACACGGATTAACAAAAATTAGTTAATTTAAGTTGAAAGAGCTAGATAGTAACAAGCCTAAGCTATGGCTGATCTTTTATAATTAATAATAAGACTCAGTGTGGTTACTGGGGAGCCAGTAGTCCTGATTTTAAAAATAATCTGCCTACAATCAGTTGGGAGATCATTGTTATTGCCTTTTAATTTTTTTAAAAAAAATGCTATTTAGTAGTATATATATTAATTGTCTCTTGCTCCAACTGTAGAAAATAAAAAGTCACATTAGCTGTGTACTCAGTATATTGATCTGATTAATGGAGATAGTCTCCATCTATGTGTGTGTGTGTGTGTGTGTGTGTGTGTGTGTGTGTGTGTGTGTGTGTGTGTGTGTGTGTGTGTTTGTATTGCAGTTCCTTGTCATAGACAAGTTATGTGAATGATCCATCCATTGGGTGTTCTTGAACAGATATATTTTGGAACTCATTTTATAATTTTAGATACTTATGTTGATGTTGCTAATAAAAAAGGGAGTTTCTTGAGTAAATTTTCCTCTTTGTATTTGCCTACCTTTTCCACACCCAAAGGTGATCTCACTTTGCTTTACCAACTGTTAAGGTTTAAGTTCCTAAATATGTACATAAATCTCCTTGTCCAAACCACATCCTTATCCTCTCCAAGACTGACATTTGAGTTTGGGCAGTGCTTGCAAAGGCCACATTCATATCATGGTGCTTATGCTCTGGATCCTCATTGAATACTGTTTTTGTGGACAGAAAGGCTTTTTTTTAGAATTGTTTTTATCTCAATGTCTGGCCTCTGAACTTTAAATAAGCAGGGACTTTACAGAAACTTCCATTTTATTCATTGAAAACATCACCTCTCTCAGCACATGTTCTGTCTCTCTTGTAAGGGTCCACACAAATTGAATTTTCAAACAGAAGACCTCGACACTTCCATCAAGAGAGATGGCTTTGGGTGGGAGTTGAGTGACTGAAGTCCCCATATTTCACTGAATTTGAAACAAAGGGTTGACTTGTGTAATTTAAGTTCTTCATCAATAATATCATCTAGGACAGGACGATCAATTCATCTCTTCTGAACAAAGACATTCGGTCACAGTTCTGAGGCTGAGCCAGTGGCCCTGGATGAGCATGAGCTGACATTTCTCAGCAGCTCGGCCTCAAATGAGATATCATGGACCTGTTACAAGCCAGCAAGACCGAACAGAAGTTTGGGAGCTTCCAGTTGCAAATAAGGAATATATACACATACATACATACATACATACATACATACATACATACATACATACATACATATATTTACAGTGTTACAAATAAAAATACAGGGAGAGGTGTGTCTCAAGAATTCTTCAGGATT
Organism: Phyllotis vaccarum; assembly: GCA_033318265.1. Classification (NCBI taxonomy): domain Eukaryota; kingdom Metazoa; phylum Chordata; class Mammalia; order Rodentia; family Cricetidae; genus Phyllotis; species Phyllotis vaccarum. The sequence continues at coordinate 138,955,329 of JARWLC010000001.1, read as the reverse complement.
TTTTAGGAGTGACAGTTGAAAGGTTCAAATGTCCTAAGAAGACAAGGGGAAAAAAATCACCTGGATAGTTCTTTACAGTCTCTAACTAACTTAACTTCAGAAATCTACAGATGAGTCATTAGCAAAAGTAGACATGAAGAGTGACCCATTTTAAGAAATTGAGAATTACACCAGCAGAAATTATGCCTACTAGAAACTCTTGAATATAAGTATTAGATTACTCCACAATAGGCTTTTAGATTGTGATAATAGGTTTCCCTGCCGATGCAGTAAGCCAGATCAACCCAAATTTAAGAAGTTAAAAAAAAAAAAAAAAAGGTTAATTTGAGCAAAGCAACTCCCAGATGAGTCCTCAGTTTCAGGACCAGCCATAAACCTGGGAATAGTTTTGTGTTAGTAACAGTACAGAAGAGATGAGATCTGTTCTGACAATAGGAGTCCTATGTATATCTACTGTGTTATACCAAATTTAACTTTAAAATGGAACAATTATTTTTAAACACTTAAATTTGTGACATTATTTTTTTGCTTTCCATATTAATTACATTTCTGTTGTCTTCTGTCATCTCTCCAGGGCTCAAAAGTAGATCTGCATATATATAAACTGAAGGTCAAAATTGAGCAAGGCTCCTGCTTTTGTGGGGGACTGTATGCCTGAGTCATGACCAGCGGGTTATTATCTGTATGTTATTATCTGTATGAATAATGAAGGCAGTTACAGACCATAGAGTGAGTGAGATGTTACAAATTTTATTATTGTTTTTCTCAAATGTCTCCAAAATAAATTTGAAAACACAAAAATTCAAATTCAAGAAGTTTTTACCTTAGAAAAGAACTTGGGGAAATATGCTCAAACTTTCCATTTTCCTTATTCCTACTTTCTCTTCCTCCTTTTTTTCCCTTCCTTCCTAGAGTGAAGCAAAACAACCCTATGATCAAAAGGAGATTGCCAAGAGGAGGTGCAAACAGGATTTTCTGAAAACTCATCACAGTCAGTCTCTTTCAAATGCCTTGATAGTTCCACTGTGAAGACAGAGCCCAGCCCTGAGGACTTAGGAATGTGCCTTCCCATTCCTCCTATTATCCATCCTCCAGTGTTTCCGGACACATTCTGCTCACCCTCACCCAGTTCATCAACTCTGCCATGGGTTTCTTACAGACTGGCTGATCTTGGCATTATGGCCACTCCTCCATACAGGCAGACTCATATTTCTTATTGAAAGTGTTAACACTGAACATACACAGACCTTTCATTCTTTCTTTTCTTTCTTATCACCATTCCCTAAACATTTGTGTAACAATTAGTGACGGTGTTATGAGCGCTACTATAATCTAAGAGTGATTTTAAGGAGCTCAGTAGCTTGTGCTTTGTTTTATCGAAATACTTTACTTTTATAAGGGATTTCAGATACACAGATTTTCATATCTGATGGAGTCCTGGTACTATCTCATATGGATACCAAAGAATACCTGGCTACTTTTGTGCTCTCCTGGATTGCAATACCTTGTTTATACATTTTCTATAAGTTTCTACCAAATTGAAACTCCTTAACAATGCTTCAAGTTGTTAAATTTGTCCAGTTTCTTAATGTGTTGCTCACTAGTAAGGAAAGAAGTCTGTACAAATGCTGAAATGTGCGGAAATGCACACTCCTGGGTAAAGAATAAATTAGTACAATTTGCCTAAAGAAGGATTTAAACACATGTTTTCAAAAGTAGAGTAGATATGCTCAGGCTAAACATTTATCCTGAGGGTACAACCTGTACACACTCTAGTGTCTTTACTCTAGCTGTGCTTACAATAGCAAGGTGTGGTACATAACCAAAATTCTCACCAGTGGACGATCCACTAGTGAAAACATGTGGGAATGTATGCTTAATAAATAAAGATGACTCAGTTAATGCTCATCGTACAAACATGAGGTCCTAAGCCTGATCATCCTCAAGAACCTGTTTTTAAAAAAACAGAACAAAACATAAACAAAAAAAAAAGAGTCAGACACAGACCTAAAGAGGAAGGGTTCAAAGACAGGAGAATCCCTGGGGCTTCCGACCAGCCAGGCTAGCTAAGCAGGTGAGCTCCAGACTCAGCAAGAGACTTTATCTGAAGAAAATAAGGCGGAAAGTGATTAAAGAAAACATCTCATGTTGATCTTTGGCCCACACATGTGCAAACATACACACAAACAAACAAACAAACAAACAAATAAATGTGATCCAATAAAACAGAAGTGTTTCTAGCCTTGGAAAGGTATTGCTGTATTAAGAAGTTGAAAACAGAGGTCTATATATTACGATCTAAAAAGAAATGTTTATTCATAGGTGATATTTAAAAAAGAACGACGCCACATGTGATTATTTAGTTACCTGTGACAATAAAAGGTTTTAAAAAACAATAGTATGGATTGCGATAGTGAGTGAGATAAACTGGGTATTAATAGGTACACAGCTAGATGCCATGGACTAGCTTCTTTTCTCTGGGTGAAGCAATGATGGAAAAGCCAGTGGGTTAAAGTCTCACGGTTCTCAAGCCGCAGCAACTTCTCAGCTGTGTCTGTTGGTGGGATGATGACGACACCTGTTAGGACGCTTTCCAGTATGGCAAGCTCAAACACCCATCCCGTAAACTGTAACTGTCCTTATGTCAGCTAACAACTATAAAAAAGACTGGGCTGTCACTGCACTGTTTTCAGAGTCCCTCTGCCCTTACTGCATCTCACCAACAACAGGCTCAGCCCAGTCATTTCCTCAAAGAGAAAACTAAACTGTTTGCTCCTATCCTTTTATCAGTCAGCATTTTACACAGAAAACCGTAAAGTGAGAACTGAACTACAGTTCTGAAAACATTTCAAGTTCCAGTGGGCATTTCAAACTCTTCCTTAGGCTATTATTAGGCCACTTCTATGCATGCTAACCAGCCACCCGAGGGCTTAAAACAGAGCTCTTGGTCTATGAGAGTCCAGTGAGAGTGAAGGGCTTGGAGACAGCTGGTTGCCTTATACAGAGACTGGCCTTTCCAGAAGGAAAAGCAGCCTGGCTTCTGACTATAAACAGGAATTAGTAGTGTAGGGATAGAACAAAGAAGTATAGTGATTGAGAGACCTTTCCTAGAGAGCAGGCCCCTGGGAAGGAGAAAGGGCCAAGCCCCCCACCCCCTGCTGGGATTTCTATTAGACTCAGTGGCAGCCAGAGTGCTTGGTGTGAAACAGACAAGACTGACTTTAGAACACTGGTTCAGGTACTTGTGTGCTAAGCAAGTTACAAAACTCTTTGAGGTCAGTTTTCCCACCAGAAAAGTGGCTGCTGTAAAGCCTACCTGGCAACATTGTTTAGAGTAATATAAGAGACCATGAGCGCTCCACATAAATGCTGATGATGTCATCCACAAAGGTACAAAGAAGGTTTGTAGATTTCAATATATTGTCTTTTAGTTCCAGAATGCCAGCCAGAAGCCAGCAGCCACAGAGAAGGTACGGTGGCACTCACACTATCTCCGGGTAGAGGCCACTATTGCCCCCGCCTTTCTGAGTCAGAAAGCATGGCACTCACTCTTTAGAGACATCTGACTCTAACCTTAGAGGCTGGTCTCTTGTGACTGTCAGTCTAGGCTTACCACCATAGGCAAGTGCCTCTGGGTCGCCAGAATGTAATCAGACCCCACTCATGGCTGTGGCTTCAGGAAATCAGAGGCAGAGGTGTTTGTTTTGTTTTGTTTATATGTGTTTGTGCATGAGTGTGTGTGTGCATGTACTTGTGTGTGCATACGTGTGTATGTACATGGGTGGGAGTGTGTGTATGTGTACGTGCATGCAAGCATGTATACACACACACACACACACACATATATGAGGAGAAGATTAAGAAAAACAAGAATTACCAGTTGAATCTGGCATTCTTCATGGGATAGTGCATTTGAGTTATTGGAGTTTAATCATAAACCTTCATTGAGAAATACAAAGCTCGTTGGTGCTCAGGAGTTTGAAATTTGCAGCTGACCTCTAACTCCCCCCAAATGAGGCCTCACTTGCTTGAGTAAGGCAATCAGGGTCATTTCTAGGTTCCTTTTTGGATCCTCTGCCTCACCTTAAAGATCCTCTCTCTCTTTTCCCTCTTCTCTCTTCTTTCTCTCTCTCTCTCTCTCTCTCTCTAGAGAGAGAGAGAGAGAACCACAATTCTCCATAATAAAGATAAAAGCAATGGCTGAGGTAAAATGACAAAAAGCCCTTTTGGAAAATAAGGCTCATTGGCCTGGAAGGAACAACAGACATCATATCTCCTATCTGTCTGAATAAATTTCATCAAAAATCCTTCCTGGCTGAATGGAGATCCAGTCAGTCCAAACGTTCAAAAGAAAACTTAGAGTCGCATATCCATTCTTTCATCTCCAGCAAAGATAAGTACTAATATTAACAATATGGGCTTTGCTGAGCAGAGGAGGAGGTTCTCTTTCTCCTAACAGCAGGGAGCTGGATATCCACGGAGTCAAACAGCCAAATATGGCTAACAGCACAGAACTTGTAGAGGACCACACCATTAAGTATGAAACTCTGAAGTTCAAGCCTCTCAAAGCCAAACAGAGGCACAGAAGATGACATTCTCTTCAACCCAGGGTCAGCCAGCCATGCTTCCTCAGAAACTAGTCCTTCCACCTTTGGAATCCGATACATGTATTGTGTTCCTCTATGTTTCACCCCATGCTAGACTACAAGGTAAGCAGCTGAGTAGAGGCAAGTAGTCAGATCAGACACAGATAAATGATCGGATTTTGATCACAAGCAAACAAGTGCCACAAAGAAGTAAAAACGGAGCTATGAAGGTGAGTGGGGTTTAACCCTGGATTACACTGTTACTGTGATACTTACTGGCCATATGGCCGTGGGTGGATACATCTCAACCCAAACCCTCTTGATACCCATGAGTAGGCTTGGAGCACTGAAAACTGAAATATTTATCCTCCGGGTTTCTGGCTTTTGCATGTGTATGTGTTCAGTGTATGTGCTCATGTTCATGTATAAAGGCACTTTGTATGAAAAAAGATATGTACGGAAGGCAGAGGTTGACACTGGGTGCCTTCTATTCAGCCTACAAACTTTATTTTATTAAACATTCTATCAATAAGTCACTTTTAAAGAGCTTTGCCAGTGGTTGTTATATTAACAGAGTTAAAGAGTTATATTCCTCAGATAGTTTAACTGCATTTATAAGTTAAATTTAATTTTAAAAGTCTTAATCGAGGCCCTGCATTAGTGGTGCAAGAACTCAGCAAGTAGAGGCTGGCAATCTCTGTGAATTTCATGCCAACCTGGTCTAAAAAGGGAGGTAAGGGATAGTAAGAGTTATTACACAGAAGACTCCTGTCCCAGAAAAAAAAAAAAAAAAAAAAAAGGAAAAGTCTCAATCAGACCAACAAGATATAAAAAAAATTAATCTAAATAATTAGTGAGTCAATATGATTGACATGAATTTCTACTTTAAGTTACATTTCAAATAATATGTCAATTATAAATTTAAATTAGAATAACACAAAATTATTTTAATAAACAAAATTCGCAATTACTCAATTATTACTTGTATATAAAAAACACATATATGGTCTGATGCAATGCTTATCAGGAAAAAAAGAACACACAGTGGGAAACTTAGGCTTCCCCTAAGGTCATCAGGCAGTGAGGCACCATCTCAAGGGGAGTCTCTAATTTCCCCCAGAGGGAAGATATTTATCTAGAGTTGGCTGGCCAATATCTTCAGAGAACAGCCTCTTAACTCACCTCCTTTGGAAAGAGATGCCTAGCCTTGAGAAATCCCATTCCAAGGTGGTCGCCATCTGCTTTGAACAAACTTTACACTGCACTCTTTGCTTTCAATATCATCTCTTACCCCTCATCTTTAAATGTGCACACGAGGAGGGGGAGAAGGGGGAGACTAAGATGTATCTGGCTCCATATGACCTCTAGGATTTGTGAATAGTTTCAGACCCAACAAATGCCAGCACCTAACGAAACTGCACAGAGCCTGGGTGCACACGCTGACTCTATCTTTTCTGCCATCTAGCCCAAAAAAGGACCCAATGGTAGAATTATCCTCTTCCCATGGTTAACTACAACCCACATAGAACCTGGCACCTGGAGAAATTGTGCCAAGTATTTTCTGTGCCCAGTCTCTTAAGCATTCTTCTGTAATGGAAAGCATGGTCTAGTGAGCAGCTAGAGATAGAGGCCCAGCTGTCACTGGAGAAAGTTTTCTTACTTAAAAGAATACTGAGGCCTGGCAAAGACACAACCCACCCTCCGCCTGAGTCTTGACAGTATCACAGCAAACAAATATGACCAAGAGCTTTCCTCCAAACACTGGGCTAGCTGGAAAATGAGCATGACAGTAAACACATGTTTCTCTTGGGACCTGATTAATCAGATTACCTGCCTCGGATACATCTCAGGGACTTTATGGTGAAGAGATTTGGAACTTAGGCTCTCTAAAAGCAGGAATGGTTTACCACCATTGTTTGTTGGAATCTAAAACTACTCTGCGTACTTTGTAATCATGTAGAACAGAACATCTCTTACTCCATTGTCCCCTGCTTCAGAGGAGCTAACTGAGAGCCTTGTTCTTGTCAAGGAGTCCAAACATTATCATTCAAAGGCTGTATTTACAAATGGAGCAGGATGGCCATAAAACCGATGACCTTGCTGCTTCTGGAATCTCATAAAAAGTTTCCAAGCTGCTCCTCCCCAGAGCAAATAAGGGTGTTGCAGTTGCTAGTCCCCTGGCAGCACTCCAGCTGGGGCTATTACATTCCTCCCTCATAAACTTTCCTCTGAGTTCCGAATACAGACTTGCCTGCTTGTCTGGGCACTTAACTCTAGAAGTGCTGTGGTGTTTGGAGCTTTTAAACCCAGATGCAGGAGCAATGTAGAAAAAAAAACAAAAAACAAAACAAAAAAAACAGGGAGAGAGAAAAGAGGAGACTTGGATGTTCTGCTATGAGCCAGAAACCACACAGTTTTCTTATTGAAGCTTTGTAATTTATTCACATAGATTTCCCCTGTGTTTTCATGCATCGAAGGTTGAGTCTGTCATTTTATTTTTAATGGAGATAACAGTGGGAATTGGTTTGTGTGTGTGTCTGTGTCTGTGTGTGTGTCTGTGTGTCTGTCTGTTTGCCTGTCTGTATGTGTGTGCTTGTGGTCTACTCTCTGGCCTACACAATCTCTATGGTCTGGTGATAACAGGTGAGGTGGAGGAATGGCAATGAGTGTAATGAGTCAGAGCAGGTTCTGAGAACCTATTGTTTCACTGAGGAAGAGAATCTGGCCTAGCTGGCAGGTGTCTTTTGCCCTTTCCCCTCCTTGCCTCTTTGATGGACGAAGGGCTTAGAGGAGCAGCCTTCACATTATGATCAAAGGGAGAAGGCAGTAAGCAAAAAGGAGAGCAGAGCCAACACATGGGAGTCTCTGGGAAATGCTATGCCCAAGTGTATTACACACACACACACACACACACACACACACACACACACACACACACACACACACGCACGCACACACGCACAATGGTAAAAAGACAGAAAGGGATACTTCTCTACTGTCTTCATCAACCAGCTGATGTACTCCAGAGAGTTTTCCAGATAACGGTGGAGTGAGCAGCCTGTGGACCAGACAACTGCTTTATGAGAAAAGTTCACATGACAAGGAAATGCGGGAAACTTCTAGGAATCAAGAAAAAAGTCTTGTCCGACTCAGAAGCGGCCCTCAAGCCTGTCACTAAGGATGCCTCCAGGTGAGAAGGCTGCCCATCTGACAACCACCACCCCCACTTGTGAGATCCTGAGTGAAGGGCCCAATCCAGCCATGCCCATACTCAAGGCCCACAGAAACTTGGTGCATGCTGTTCAAAGTCACTAAAATAATGTCAATTTGTTATGTCACAATATTACATTAAATACGCATTTGTATACTACTCTGGCCATATTCCTATATATTCACAGACATAGAATGTGTTTGGTGGCTCCACAGATGATGAATTTTTGTGGTCTCCACAGTGTTGAGAGTTGGGAGGTGATGCAAAGGGAAGGCAAGGGATCAAGGATTGTTAAAGACAAAGCTGGGCTCTTAACTTGTTTTCTCAAAATAGAACTGAGCTTTCTCACTCAAAAAGGCTTTTAGACAGCAGCGGAGGCAACGTCTCAGGGGTGAAGAGAACTGGCTACTCTTCCAAAGAACTCATGTTCAATTCCACATGGAAGTTCACAACCATCTATAACGATCAACATCCTTTTCTCCAAGGACACTAGGCACAAACATGATGCATAGACATGCATACAGGCAAACATTCATACACATAAAACAGTAATTTTTAGTTTGATAAAGCTTTTAGGTGATGTAGCTCACTGGCAGCCCTCCTGTCCAACACGCACAAGCTCATGAGTTTAATGCCCAGCACAACATAAATCAAACACAGTGGCACATGTCGGTAATCCCACCATTCAGGAGGTAGAGGTGGAGGTGAAGGAGAGTTATAAGTTAGAAATGCAAGGTCATCCTCAGCTAAACAGTGACTCAAAGCCAGCCTGGGCTAAAAGCAACTATCTAAAATAAGATGCGCTTAGCCATCAGGCAATTAAGAACTAACAAAGAAAAAACAAAAACTGTAAACTACATCTTTGACTGATCTAAGGCAGAAGAATAGACAAACCTCTCTTTTTAAAGCTTTCAGATTTTTCTGGGAAGTTTTGTAACTTGAAAGTAGCAATATTAGCTGGTATGTCTAAGTGTTCAGCCTGTGGGAGCCCCATGCATCAAGCTTGTTTCTAACTTATCTTTATCTTTACACTGCATTTGTCCTACAAAGTAGAAAAAAGCATTACTCCCCCAGAATGCATGAGAAAGCTAAGGGAAAAATAAAAAAGTGAAGTGGCAGGCCAGTAGGAGGCAGGGCTCAAAAGCAAGCCATGTAAGATATTTTAAACAGTGTGCTATTCATTTGGCTATAAAAGACGGAAAATTGTAAGAAGGAAGGGGAAGAAGCCCTCTCCTGTACTCTGAATGCCTGGAGGGAAAACCACAAATAAATTTTTCATGGATTTCCTGACACAATAGTAGAAATAGACAAATGTGTACTATCTATTTGTTCTTTCAGTTGATATGGTATAATAAGCAGTTGTGTGTGTGTGTGTGTGTGTGTGTGTGTGTGTGTGTGTGTGTGTGTGTGTTCCCAAGTTTCTGCAAGCATCAACTGTACATTTCATTATTAGGACATACCATAATTTACCAACTTCTTCCCCAGGACAGCAGTTAATTTTGGATGCTTTCCATTTAAGGTTATTATGAATAAGGCTGTACTCAAATTATCTGTACATAAAGTTTTGTCCATATCTAAGTTTCTATGTTAAGAATCCAGGAAATGGCTCCATGGGTAAAGAAAGGTATTTGCTGCCAAACCTATTGCTCCAAGCTCAATCCCCAGAACCAACAATAAAAACCAATTTCCAAAAGTTGTCCTCTGGCCTGCACATATGCACTAGCATAAATGCACCTAAACACAACAGACACAGACACACACAGACACACACACACCCCATATCACATCACAATAACATTTTTTGAGTCTCTGTGTTAAGACTGAATCCTCCAAGTGGTTGAATCTAAAAATATGCTCCTACTGAAGTGTCTTACACTCTATGACCTGCTTGGCTCTAACACAAAGTGACCCCTCTGAAGCTTTGAAGACAAGAAAAGGAAGATGTTTATCTCATGAATGTTTCTATAGGTTGGTTTCTCCATAAGCGACACAAAGGGCAAGTCCTTTAGAGGGCTGGATTCATATTGCCATCTGGAATACCATTCCTCTTACAGCAGCTATAAAATTCAAGGTTAATTGTTGGTAGGCTGCTGTAGTGTTTGCTTTCCAAACTGCCTTGCAGCAATGGTCTCCTAAATAAAACACAGGAACCTGCACAGTGCTGTCCACTGTGAATAGCCCCCAACTTCCACCCATGGTTTTCATTCTCATTACTACATACCCATATTTTTCATTTCTTTCAAGATGGTCAGAAAGTTACCAATGCCATAAGCACAAAAACATGCTATTTGTTAAAGCCATAACAGTTGGAACTAAAAAGACTCCATTGCAATACTGAATGACCCAGGAGAAGTGGTTTTCACTCCATTTTCTACTGATGTGTTTTAAAGGACATGACAGACCCATCCATGGGAATGGAGAGGAACTTTAAGGTAGCAGGTCATGAAGATAGCTGGTATTTTCTAGACTCTGTATGTCATGCACTAGGCTAAGGACTCCACATGGATTGTTCCCTGGCATTTTTTCTAGTGTAATAAATAATGACATTTTGCCTCCATTTCTCTCTGAGTCAAGTTGAACATCAATTTATTGAGCTCTAGGCAAGCATTTCCTATTATTTTTATTTCAATTATATTGTCATACAGTAAATTGCAGCAAATCAACATCAATAAAATTTTCTGTGCCTAGAGAAGGGATATTCTTGCACCATGGTCACACAATAGTACCCAAGGCCGCACTTAAGTCCTACTGGGAATTTAGCAACCTCCTAAGGAGCAACTGTAACTATGGTCATTTGATACAGCACTAAATATCTGATGGAAAATCTTGATATCCAGCCATCAACAAATGCAGTCATCCTGGTCCAACTGTGGAGCACTCAGTCAGATACCTCAGCATGTTTAGAGGTATAGTATGCGAGTGAGAAAAGTGACAGAGATAGGCCACCTAGACTGAACCCGGGGTTGGGAAGGGCTTTTCAGAGACAATGAAGATGAATAGAGGGTGGAACAGAAGAGTTCTTTGTGGAGTAGGAACCTTGTGATGCAAAGATGTAGAGGGCAGAGTTAGTGCCTTCCATGGGCAGAGAGTGGTTGGAACACAACATTCTAAGGAAGAGAGTAGGCAGAGGTGAATCTGAATTGGTTAGCCAGGTCAGCATTTGAGGTCTTGTGAGGCCAGTTTAAAATTCACCCAAGTTTACTACCCACTGTAATTCATTTACTGCTGACAATGGGAAGCCATGACAGATCTCACCTGAGCGGACAGACACAAGGAATAAGGCTAACCTGTTTCTGGATGAAATCAATATTGAGATTCAATATTCACTGTGTAATGCTTGTTATCCAAGTGTGTGCTGGATACACGCTGGCCCAGAAGCAAACAACTGGCTAACCATTGAAGGGTTGGTAATGTTCACAACCAGAGTCTTGAAGGAGAAATGTAACAATGGGCATTCCATGTATCACATGGCTTACTTCTCTCTGCATCTTTTATTACCAGACACTGACATCTTAGGAATTTATCACCTGCCTGAAAACCTCCCACTTGAAAATGTCCCCAAATCACACCTGTCTCTGTTTTTTTATTTATTCATTAATTTGGTTTTATAATACAGCATCTCTCTATATAGTCCTACCTGTCTTGGAGCTTATTATTTAGAAAAGGCTTACCTTGAACTCACAGAAATCTTCCTCTGGGATTAAAGGTCTATGCCGCCACACTCACATTTTATTTCTAATCAGTTGTATGCTCTCGTAGTATAATGCTGGGCTACTTTTTCAAGGTTATTTTACAGAAATCATCCCTGTGTCTCCAACAACCTTCTTTCTTGCCAGCAGAATATTAGCTTATTCAAGATTCCAAAGTACCACATCCCAGAAGATGTGAATCCAGGTTTGTCTGGGCTGGTCATTGTTCTTTCATTAACATTTGTCAGGCATTTACTTCCCAAGAGTCACTAGATTTTAACAATGGCCACATGATGCTACTTCTATTCTAATCCATCAAAATAGCCACTTCAAAGTTCACATCCCGCTTTATACCATCATTATAATTATGGATACTGTTATGACACTTGAAGGTGCGGCCATTGTCTTGCATCCAGTCATAAGTTGGACAGAAGAAGACTTGATGTCCTACATAAGTATAGAAGACAGAAAAATGCCTGGAATTTAATAATACTGTTGAAATGTTGTTCTTACTGTAGATTCCTTGTTCCTAGACTTTCGGTCATGGGCCTTAAACATCTCAGTGGCTTAGTAGTCAGAGTTCCTGGTTATTACTAGTCACCAAATAGGTCCTAAATTGTATAGGTACTCCTGAAAAGAGGATAATTACCTTCTTACCAGAATTTGAATCTTACATTTGAAAGAAATAAAGAAGGAGGGAGGAGGAAGGGGATGGAGGAAGATAAAGAGAAAAGAAGGGAGGGAGGGAGGAAGGGAGGGAGGGAGGGAGGGAGGGAGGGAGGGAGGGAGGGAGGGAGGGAGGGAGGGAGGGAGGGGAGATGGAGGGAAATGAAGGAGATGCATGTGGAGATCCCTTCCACCCCCAATTCTGGAAACACAGAGCTGCCTTCTGTGAAGCCTCCTGACACAGTGATACTTTTCCTTGGCTGGCAGAAGAGATTTGATCTTCTGGCTTGCTGACCCCCAGTACCGACTGTTCTTTCATCACCCTTTGGGTTTGGCCAGGCATTTGCTCATGGTGGTCTCACTGCAGGGCTGGATTGCTTATGAAAGTTGAACATGTCAAAATTTTGTCAGATTCTCCTTGGCAACTGCAAAGGTAAGCTGTCATCAGTGCTGTCAACAGTCACAGCAGAAAGAGCTATGTAGTCATTGCAGACCTCCATGAGTCACAGTCTGAACACTTGACAAACCTCCCCTGGCAAGTCAGACCCTGCCCCAGTCTCCTTTCCTTCCCACCCAGAGCTGCTTCAACACAACAGACTCTTGGCCTGTGGCTGCCTAATCTCTGAGCTGCACAAGTGGTCATGTTATTAATGACTGAGTCATTGTTGAGGGCCGTCCATGTGGACCGTGTATGCAAAGAGGAGGAGGAGAGTGGTACCTGCTCAATACTAGACAAGAGACAAGTCTTCCTTGGCTGAGGCTCTTCCTCACTATATACCTTTTGAAAGGAGCCCATGCCTCATACAATGAGGCTTCCTGTCTCTGTATCTCTTGGTGACCAAACTTTTAATATACTTTTGTTTGCTGGTATCAGTCAGAGCTCAGAGAACTGCACCACATTTAGTCAGATCTTCTGAGGACTGAAGGTGAGAAAGACAGAGAGCTCAGATTTTTTTTTTTTTTTACTATTTTAAGCATAAATTTTAAATTTTACTTTCCTCTCTTCACAACTTTTCAGAGGCCTGATATACACACTAAATGTGACTATCCCATTTGTCATAAGAAAATTTCCAAACCTTGATTAGCACAATTTATGAAAAGTTTCCTTCCCTACTGACCTTTGTACATGAGGTTATAATGTTGCTGGGTCCTAACAGTTCCCTCAGGAAAGGAGGTAAGAAGGCACAGAGTCAATGACACAGACCCTGGGAGGGAGTCAGTTGAAAAGGAATAAGTCCTCCTAAGCGAGGTATCACAAGACCAGAAAGATCTGCATGGGATGTACTCACTCATAAGTAAACTTTAGACAAAAAGCAAAAAAAAAAAAATACCCAAGCTGCAAACCACAACCCCTGAACAACTTGGGATCAAAGGAACTTAAGAGAGACATTCAGAGATTCCTCTAGGAAGAGAAAATACAGAAGATCATCTTAGCAAATCACGATCATAATGGGTTAAAACCCAGAAGAGTTAGGAACAAATCATGAAAGAAGGAGATGATTGAGTGAGAGGAGCAACAAAGTGGGAGAAAAAAAGATGGATATCTAGATAGAAGAAACCAGTGTGGAGTTGGAAAGAGACTGGGTGTTAGGGAAACTTCCAAGAACTCACAGGATGTCCCTGGCTAGGTCTCCAAGCAATAATGGAGGGGGTACCTAAACAGGACTTCTCCTAGAATCAAATCAATAACCACCCTAAGTATCATCACAGTGCCTGCATCCAACAATGAATAGAGGTGGAGGCAGAGATCCATGGCTGAGCACTGGGCCTAGCTCCTGGTCCAGCTGAGAGCAGGGGAGGAGAGTCTGTACGAGCAAGGGGATAGGGTTTATGGGGAAAATTCCCACAATGGTAGCTGGCTGGAGCTCTGGGGAGCTCACTGAATCAAGAACAGCCACTGGGGAACCATCAGGAAAAGGAGCTAGGCCCTCCAAGGGTAGGCAACTGTCAATTGGCATGGGCAATATGTGGAGTTTCTAAGGGTGGGATCAGACTGTGTTCCTGTCAGTGGGCTGGCATCTTGGAACCCATTCCCTGCAGAAGAACACCTAACCCGATCTTCATTTTGGGACAAGAAAATCTGACTTGCCTGGAGTTTACACTGAGCTGACTCATCTTGGGACTTCTTGCCCTTTTGGGGAGGGGAAAAAGGAATAGGGAGAGGGGAGACTGAAGGCTGACTGGGAGGGATTGGGAGGAGGGAAGGGGGGATACATGGAAAAAATACTTTATAAATATAAATAAGAATAAATAAACAAAAAAGAAGAGAAGGAATACGTCCTTTATTCAACAATGGCCAGAGCCTTATATACCCTCTTCCCAGTATCCAGGTTGTGTCACAATCTGGTGATATTGCATGGTTGTTCCTCACTGGCTAGCCAAAATCAGGAGATCTGACAATATCTGTTGCTAGCCATATTCCGAGTGATCAAGAACGTTGGACAGTAGCTATTGCTAGGCCCTCAGACAGACTCCAGGTTGACCCATGAGGAAGTATATTATGTGCATGCCTTGGCAACTGGCTTGAGCCAATTTCCTTGACCCTGTTGACTTGTCTTACTATAGTCATAGCTCAATTTTTACTTCTTCCAGGAAGTCGTCCATGATTTCATGAAAGAGGTTTATTTATACCACCTACAACTTTCTTGATGAGACAATTTGTTATACTTCTAGTTCTAGCTACCCTATAAAACTGTAAGGTCTACTGATGCTGGGTCTATCTCAGGCTATAGTGTCTATAACACTGCCATGTGCTAGATATCAAAAGTAATATATGAAGTGAGTTAAGTAGAAGGAAGTGGTTATCCTCTACATGATATGTATGAATAAGTTGATCTCAAAATAGGCCTACAGACTATTAGAGAAGGGAGGACAGGATAGAGCAAGAGAAAATTTCTGAAGTTTTATCCAAGCCCAAGACCTTGAGAACACGAACTAAGTCTTAGTTTTGCTACCCAATAAAGGAGAATCTCATCTTCTTACCTTATGTGGCCTCATGGAAGATCTCACAAGACCTTGAGTAGGCATCTAGAAAAGCCTTGAGACATACAGTGTACCTTGAGAGCCTTGGGATAAATAGTGAGGAACATGGAAAACTGTCAAAGTGGAAGACTTCTTTGTTAATAGGTACATTATTCAGTGACAGAAGAATGAAATAGTCTCAAGGTTCTGTTCTGAAATACCACTAGTTGTCTCCAAATGGGTCATGTTTGTAAGGCTCCCACAAGCTCACCTTTGACAATCTAATACTGGTTGAAGAAGCCCCACCTAAAGGGGACCAGAAAGTGAGGAGGTATAGTGGGTACTTATTAAGAACTCACAAGATGCTTCAGTGAGGAAGAAAGCAAACATGAGGACCCGAGTTCAGATTCTGAAGTCCCACACAATGACCAGGCACAACCATGTGCACCTAAGAGCTTAACTCTAAAGAGGGCAGAAAATGTTGGATCTGGAGATCCCCAGCCAGTTAGCTTAACAAAAATTCAGCAAGACCTGTGTCAGTGAGCGGCCCTGTTTCAAGGAGGTAAGGTGGAGGACAGAGTAGTGGTTCCCAGAAAAAGTGAACGGACTCATGCTCTATGTCCATTTCACTGAAATGGGACTCAGACTGTAACCTCCACTCTCGAAGTGATAGTTTGGCTCTGATTAAAGATGATAAAAATGCGCTACACTGTAGGAAGTGAATCTGAAAAAACTATCATGACCTGAAGAATACTTTCAACCTAAATATAGGCTATCTGAAAATCCCAAAGGACAAAGTTATCACAAGCCAGACTCACTTGATTGGCACCAAACTTAATTTCATAGATCTGTGATAAAAAAAAAAAAAAAAAAAAAGAGAATGAAAGGAACTTGCTTAACGCCCTACACCACACACATCTTGCATAAACTATACACAACCCTCACAAGCTAACACTCCTGGGGTTTTTTGTGTGTTTGTTTTTGGTTTTGTTTTATGGGAACTGGGGAATTCCAATCAGGAATTAAATAGTCAAGCCTAGATTTAGACCTATCTGTCTCCAAGCTAAGGGTCTATGCATTTTCACTTTCCAAATATTAGTCATAAAAATGCAAAGCTCACTTTCTAGGGAAATAATTACTGTAGACACATACAATGACCCTTTAGTAGCTACTGTGTCTTTCTCCTGTCCGCTGAAGACTTGTTATGATCCTGGCCAAACACATGGGTTTTCGTCTTCTTAGTGTTCTTCCTAGAGCAGTTGTTCTCAACCTATGGGTCAAGATCCCTTTGGGAGTCAAATGACCCGTTCATAGGGTCACCCACCTAAACCACTGGAAAACATAGATATTTATATCACAATGCAAAACAGTAGCAAAATCCCGTTCATAGGGTCACCCACCTAAACCACTGGAAAACATAGATATTTATATCACAATGCAAAACAGTAGCAAAATTACAGTTATGAAATAGCACCAAAAACTATGTTAAAGGGTTTCCGCCTTAGGAAGGCTGAGACATACTTAAAGGCAGGAGACTACAACATACCTATTAGATGTGATTCCCAAGCCAAGCAGCCTGTGTTCAAATCCCAGCTCCACTATCGTTAGCTGGATATTCTCATGCTAAATACTTAGATTTTCTGTGTCTCCTCTGAAGACTGACAGGTCATACAGGGGCTGACAGAGCAAGGCTTAGGTAAGTTTTAGCTATCATAGTCAAAAGTTAGTTTTATAAAGGAGTGCACAGAGGTTATTTTAGTCTCATTGAGCAGATCAGGAAACTGTGACTGAAAGTGGCCAATATCTTGCTAGGCTCACAGTCTCTTCAGAGACAAGACCAGAAGGCCAGGATTAGGTAGGTTCCCAGTCTCCTTATACAGTGCTCCTGCGCCTTCTGCTTGCTGATTTGCAAGACAAAAAAAAATAGCATGTAAAGGGCTGATCTAAGGCCTGTTTTTCCCTTCCTGTGGTGTGGTCACATGAACCACAATGAAGTCATTTCAAACCTCTATTTATAAACCTGCAATGTTATCTACTCCACTTAAAAGCTGCTTGGAAGCTCACTGGTTAAAAAACATTTCAGATTCTGTCAGAGGAGCATGCTCACATGGACATCTTGCCTCCATGTGCCTCTGGAAACCTGCTCAGCATCCTCTAATCCCTGATGAGGCATGCTCTTCTGTGGTCCTTTCTTCTAAGGTTTCCACCATTGGGTGTGGGTATTCTCTCAAAGTTCTCTCTTTGAAAATTTCTCCTGTCCTGAGTCATGTCAAAATCAGAGGAAGGAGGGCTGCCAAAAGCTTCAACATTTACATAAACTCTTAATCAGCCCTCAGGTTCACCACAGTGGATGAATCAGTTACACTGATGTCCTGGCAAAGGACATCAATTATGCTGCTTTGCCTCAGAAATGCAAGGGGACCTTGGAAAAATCACGCTCTCTGGCTGTTACTTGAGCTGCAGGGACAGGTTTCAGTTTCTCCCTTTTAAAGAGTTCAATCCTTGGCGGTATTTGTGCTAATTTGTTCATTTTGGTAAATCTGTATTGGCTTGTCATAGTGGAGATAAGTGTGGGAGATATATTTATGAGTGATGGAGACTTTCTGGATGATTGACATACAGGAATAAAAATAAAGGATGCAAAGCAGAGTATAGTAGGGACAGCAGTTTGATCTTTGAGGCTCTCTTTTGTGTTTATATCTCTTCAGTTTCTCGCCAACTTCCCCATTTTTTCTAGCCTTTTAGGTTGTTGGCACACATTGTCTCAGTCAATCCTCGCCCCAACCCTATAAGAAAATCTATAATCATGCCCATTTTACACATGAGAAGAATGAGTCTCAAAGAGTCCAGATGATTTGCCCATGACCACACAGATGCTATGAGCTTTGAACCCAGATCTCTGACTTCATGATGCAAGTTGTTCAGCAACTCAGCATTGCAAGGTCCCTGCACAAGCTGGACCTTGTGTCCTGTTGTTTCCAGTATCATCTGATTCTGGAGCATTAGAGATGTGTATAACTAGAATTGACTCATGCAATCTCTATGGACCATACCCCACTTCTCCCCCATCCTGAATCATAGCTGACTCCTGTGTAACTCCAGCCATATTCCAGGTATGCTTCCAGCACTTTACACTTCTGAAGTCTCTACCGGAAGCATGAGGTCACTCCTTTATTTTCCCTCTCTTCACCTAATGACAGGAGTACTGAGTTACAACGTTGGCCAAGGAAATGTAGTACTAACTGGCCCAGAGATGCAACTGAACCAGGAAGGCTGAGGTCCAGAGATTCTAAGCCTCACATCACTCATGCAGTCTCATTGCTTCATGGGCCTCCTTTATATTTCTTTAAAACTTCTACATTTGTTTACACACTCACAAATCTAATGCCGTCTCCTTTACATTCTCTATCTGCCCTCATCCCCTAGCCCCTTGGTGAGAGTCAGTTGCCTCTACTGTCTGTGTCTCCATCACCCTGTGCTCTATTTTCCAACATTCTGCACAAAAACTCTAAGTTTCCCTTTTAGGGTCAGGCCATCTCCAGCAGCTGGTGGGCTGCGGGCTGGGGCTCAAGCTGCCTAGGGTACTGTCACATAGCGAATACCTTGACCTTGTTAGAGGCTCTATCATTATGAAAAGTTGAACTAAATGTGAGGGTGTGTGTTTATGCATGTGTGTGTACACGTTTATGTTTATGTGTGTTTATGTATGTGCACCTGCACCCTGCCACTAAGATATATCCCAAGCCTTCCCATTTTGTTTTCAAACTTGAAAAGAATATGACAGACAAGTACAAAGGATTAGGCAGTGACTGTTCAGAAAGTTTTTTTTTTTTTTTTTTAAGTGGAAATTCTGATTCTTTCCTCCAAATGTGGTTTTGGAAGAAAGTATTTAAAATTGTCCTAGAATGTTTAAGGACTTTAGTATTCTGAGCCCTAGCCTCCTGCATGTGTCATCTGCCTGACTCTTGGAGAGAATTAAGAGAAATAAGCCTCTAGGAGGCTGGGACATGGAGCACATCACGGAAGCTGGTATGGAGTGTGATTGTTCCTGAGCAGCAGGGACAGTGGCTGCTCTGGGCACTTCAGGAAGTATTTGCTTAAAGAGGTCTTTTCCCGCTATTGTTGTGAAGGCCAAGCATGCTGGGCTGGCACCAGAACAGGTGCCCTCTCGGGGCCAAAGTTCTGCCTGGGGCATTTGGGCCTCTAAGGGGCAGGAAGGCTTACAGGCAAGTGGTGGGAAGAGAGTGAGGGATATAGGAACCAGGATAGAGCCCCAGGCCTGATCTGTTGTCTTCATCGTTAATTCCAGGAACCACTGCCTCCAGGCTTATTTCTGTTTCTTCCTGCCGTGGGTTGTACTGATTGATGAGAAGCCAGATGCTTCTGGTGATTGCCTGGCTGGGCCAGCAGGATTTATCCAGTGCCACAAGGAGCAAGGATTTGGGAGCCCCAGGTCCTGGGCATGAATGCTGCCCTTGCCTCTATGTGTGCCCTTGAACTTCCTCTTCCTTTTCCAGAAATTAGACCAATAACCAGCTTGAGTGGCTATGAGGGAGAGATAAGCTAAGATTGATGAAGCTGTCCAGAACACAATGGCAGTGGGAAAATGCTAGTTTCCTCCCCTCTTCTGAGCAGCTGGACCAGGGAGGGGCAGGTGTGAGGAGGCACTTGGGCAGTGCAGATCATATTTCCCTGGGTTCCTCCCTGTTTGAGCCTGCTCCAGCCTGAACTCTCCTGACAGCTGCCCTGCTTCACTGCTTGGCCTTGCCCATGACTCTTAATTGAACAAAGAAAAGCCTCTGCTTTGCTCTAGGGAGAAATAAGTTTGGAGAATGATGCAATATGTGTCTCCCAATGCCACAGGCCACAGAGGCAGGCCAGGCTGGTATCCTGAAACCATGCCAGGAATGCAGGCCAATCCTCTTCTATCCCATGAATCCAAGAAACTTTGAAGCTGTCTCTCCACCTGGCTGCAGTTCTCTCTCCTCCCTGTCATGTGATCTAGGTCACTAGTTCTGACACTGAGGTGCAAAACTGGCCAGAGGCAGGGCGTGAGTTCTTAAATACTGGTTTCTAACAAAACGACTTTTAGCAGTAGTAGATATTTGTCTAGTTGATTTTCATTTTTCAGACCTTATTGTGTGTGTGTTTGTGTGAGGGTGCACACACTCATGCATGTAGGTATGTTTATGTATGGAGGCCAGAAGAAAACACTGGATGTCCTTCTCTGTCACTTTCCTCTTATCTTTCTGAGATAGGGCCTTTCCCTGGACCTGAATAGGCTAGAAGACAGTAAGTTTCCAGCAATCCTTCTGTTTCTGCTTACCTGCATTGGGTTACAGGCATGCGCAGAACACACAGCTTACTATACAGTACCAGGATCCGAATTCCTGTCTTCATGATTGTGCAGCAAGTGATGTTAATCAATAAACCATCTTTCCAGCACTTCTGAGGCATCACCTTAAAATCTTCAAGTTAATTAAATTTCCACAAGCACATTTTGAGGTATTGCTCACATCTCCATTTTACAAAGGATAAAACTGAGTCTCAACATTTACTCACTGGATAGAGACCATGAAATTAGTAAGCTGTGGGTCAAATCGAAACTGATTTCTACCTTAGCATTTTCAATTTCTCCATAGGATAACTAGCTCTTAAATCAAATGAAATTTTCAGCCTTGGTTCTTCAGAGAGACAATGTAAAAGTAGAATTCTTCACAGCAAATTCACCTTCAAGAACCACACTGAGTTTGAAAAGCCACTCTGGACACACAGTGTTCTCTAAAAGGAAAGAAAACCGGAAGCATGATGCAGCCAGCTCTTTCTGAGCTGACTTCAGAACATGGTTCTAGAATGGTCTGTGGCCCCTTTGGACCCTCAGAGGGTTCATTTGCAAAAAGAGATGAGAAAATTGATTTGACTTTAGAGGAGGTCCCTTCCAGCTCTGGCATTCCAGGATCCTAGGGAACAACTACATTCATGGACCGTGTCCTTGGCACTGGATGCTATGCTGCATTTTTCTATAATCACAGCCAGCACTGGCTGAGCACTGGCTGCTCGCCAGGCCCTGCTCTAAGTGCTGTGTTCCCTATTTATCTCTTTAACCCACGGAACAGCACTAAGAGAAGTCTGATTCTCTTCTGCTCCCAGGGCTCTAAAGCACAGATTGCCGGGTTGGAATACACACAGAGTCACCGTATTAGTAAAAGACATGCTTGGGGCTTGAATCTGGTCTCCTCTGACTCCATTAACACCTGCGTTTGATTAGCGTGCCATTCAAGAGGCCTCCTCAATGTCAGGCAAAGACATTTGCCAGGAACAAGCAATGTTGGTTTTGAATTCCCATTAGCTGCCCATCTGCAGTGGCTTCTTCTTCTTCCCCTCCTCCTCCTCTTCCTCCTCTTCTTCCTCCTCCTCTTCCTCCTCCCTCTCTTCTACTGCTTCTTCTTTGTCTTTTATTCTTATTCTTATCTTTCTTCATTCCAATTATCAATCATAGAGTGTGACTTAAATAGGTCAGGGAGAAGGAGGTCTCAGCTGCTGGACATGGCTCCAGCCATGCTCTATCTATAGTCCTTCCTGTTGAATTCATAGCAACAGAAGTAATGCTCTGTGTTAGAAAATGAACTACCACACCGAGAGAGAGGCCCGTTTAGTTGTAATCCCCCACAGGGATACAGAGTGGCCTAGCAGTTCTGAGTATTTTCTCTGGGGTGGAAAGCCAATTTCTTGGACTCAGAGTGAACAGATTGGGAAACTTGAGAACCGAAGGGACATCAGGGAAAATTCCATTAGTGGTTGCCTGCAGGGATACGACAATGAGGCCCTGAGTGCACACTGCACCAGTGGCTTGGAATCTCCTTCATTCTCCCCTTCCTCCACAGTCCAAACTAAAACAACCATGAGGATATAGAAGGTAAAAACCTGAACAGGCTCCCATGCTGGAGAAATAGGGAAGGGCTGAAGGCCCCAGGACTGTTTGTCTCAGAAGGGAAACCCTGTAATGGCTGACTAGCTTGGCAGGGCAGGTTCCCCTGGCTCAGACACAAATCCCAATAATTCCATGGGTTGACAGCAAATGGGTCTGAGATGGAGATTCTGTCAGCCAGAAGGAAGGGGTCCAGCAAGACTTTCAGCTTGAAGTGAAAGAAGCTTCCAATAAAAATGCCTTTCTATGAGCTCACTCACTGCTAGTCACCACATTGCCCGGTCACTCCCTGAAAACAATTTCTGCCATCCATTCACAGCCTCTTCACTCTATCAACTGAAACTGAAGGGGAGGAAGGGAGTATTTTATCGAATAAAACTACAACTATCCTCACTTAGAAAACAATGTAAGCAAGTGAAGAATTCCATTTCTCTTCTCGTCTCCTCCTAGAGACTAATCTTAACTCCTTCCTATGAATATTTTGTTGGACACAGAACTAAATCATTGTGGGTTGAACTGCAGCGTGTCTACCTATCACTTGGTAAATGCCTGTTGACCTTCACTCATGCTGGTGTAGTTTTGTTTCTGGGCTCAGTGGGAATTTTCAGTCCGAAGGAACTAATTTGAAACTCAAGATTAGCTATGCTGTGCCTTCAAGATACTAAACAAATCCCCTCTGCTTCCCAGGCCTTAATGTTCCCCTCTAAAACATGGCACGACCTAACACCACCTACCTACCTCAAAATATTGTTAGGAGATCCAGAAGAGATATTTATATAAGACACCTGGGACAAGGGAGGGGCACTAAGAGAATCGGTCTTTCCCTTTTTTTTCTCAAAGTAAAAAAAAAACAAAAAACAAAAAAACTGCAGTAATGAAGGACAAAGAAAACCACACACACACAAATGTTGCCCAAACCACCTTCTTAAAATAATTACACTTCTCTTTCCTAATCCTACCAACATATGCCCCAGATTCTCACACTGGGGATTTCCTTCCCAAAGCCTCTCAGAGATGCCTAAGTGTGATCAAGGACCAGGCTGTGAAGTCACCTTGCACGTGTCTGAGCCCACATGCCAAGGCTTTGCTCCATGTGACTCAGTGACACTGGGCTCTGCAATGGTGCCCGCATGCTAGATGCCACAGAACGTTCTACCAGTGCCTTTCTCTGGCTGACCAAAAGAGTATTCGTTCTCCTCCTGCCCGCTCCCACTTCCCACTCTACGAAGTATATTAGAATGACATATTTTAGTAAAAATGACTAGGGTTCATGCTCTGATGATACAACCACAATTTCAATTGTGACCTTATGGGGACTCATTAAAATCACTCACTAAAAATATGTCCCACAGTACCTGGTTACAATATTTTATTGTGTTTTTATGTCCTGGTCATTACAAGTTTATAGACCATTTGCATTCCTAAAAGGTAGTAGATTGTTTCTGTAAGCTTGTCATCAAGAAAAAAAGGGGAGGGGGGGAAACTATGAAATTTAGAAGGGTAACTTTCTTTAAAAAAATTTAGGAAAAAAAAGTAAAACATATGGATTGACTAGCACGTGCTAAATTTTATTTAGTCTTCAACATACTCTTTGGGGTAAATGCTTGAATCCCTGAAGGGGAACAGACCAGCTAAGTGTAAATGCTGCCACTGACCAGAATTTAATCAAAGTCAATCAGTCTTCAGAGCCAGAAAAAAAAAAAATGTTTGTTACATTGTTGCTTTTCACATACCTAGTAAGAAAATAACACTCAACATCTTTTTCAAGGCAGAAAAGATGGGGGCAGCATGGGCTAAGAAAGTGGAGACGGAGTTTAGCATGGCGGTTCATGCCTGAGATCCCAGGATTTGGGAGGCTGAGGCAGGAGGATTAAGAAACAAGGTAACTCTTAGCTACGTAATAAGTTCTGGCTCTTAGACCTTGTCTCAGGCAAATAATCAAGCAGGTGTTGGGCTTTATAAAAGTGATTGTGTTTCTGGCAGAGTTAATAAAACAACAGCAAAGGAACTGATTTGGAGAGGGAAGCAGTCAACAGTGTAATGGCATCAGCAGCTAAGGCAGCAAATACAACAGTGTTTTGGGTCCTGCTGCCTTGAGTCCAGCTGGCGGTCACACTAGCTTGAAACCCCTTTTGGAAGAGGGCCAGACATCTCGTTTAATTTCTGCTGAGTACTGGGAGGGACAGTGGTATCCCCTGTGTTTGAGATGCTGCTTCTCCCCAGTGCAGCCCTCAGGGAGACACTAAAGCAAACAGGGCTGAGCCTCTCAACCAGTTCACAGCCCTCGGAAGCATGGAGCCTGGGAACAATGCTAAAGTGAGCAAATCAGCAGGCTGGGCACTTCACGGAAGCCTCTTCAGCTGAGGGATTAACTATGATAACTTCTCTCTTTAGTGTTCACTAGCACTGGGCATAGATTGCTTCAGTGACTAGAAAAGAAATCAAAGGTGCTTTTCGCTATTGTTGGTTTTTAAACCAATATGGTCATTTCTGAGTTGTGGGGTTGTATGTTGTTTGTGTGGCTGCCTCTTGCCTCTCTGTGTTTTAAGTTTTACTAAATATCCCCCCTTTGAACATACAATGCACTAGGCTTTAAAAGAAAAATAAAGCATTATGAAAAGGCAAACAACACTTACTCCACGTGACGGTGAGTTTTAACTCCCTTGGCCCTGCTTGTCTCCTGTCCCAACATGTTAAAGGCAGAATTAGATAATTCCTCCTGCCAGGGGTGTCAGACTGAGGTAACTCATGACAACTGCATCCCTAAATGGACCAAAGCATTGTGTAAAAGTTTTTGGTAATGTTCGACTGGTTTGTCTTATCATGTATCAGTAAGTGCTCAGGGTTTGGATATATTTCCCCCAACCCAAATTCATGTTGTCAGTAAGCTCCACTCTTCAAACCTGGATGGAAATGCTTAGGCTCTCTAGAGAAACCTGTGAGGGCTGTTGACTTAAATGTAAATATATATGAGCTTCTTGGGAGTACAGTCTCTGCTGGTAAAGACTGGGTTTAGCCAAACTCGGTGCTTTCATTTTTATGCCATTTGGGACTTTTTACCCCTCCATATAGAAATGAAGAGAGACAGACAGAGCGACAGAAAAGAGAGGTGAGGGTGTGAGCTATGAAAACAGTGTTAACAATTAGTCTTCTAACAATATCTAACCAAAAAGAACCTGAAGTGGCCCCTCCCCCTATTTCCTCCCCCCCCCCCATCCGCCCCCCATTTCCCTGGTGAGATTGCGAGTTCCAGAGTGTTTGTTCAAGAATTTTCCCTTTTAGCAAACAAAGTCACATGTCCTAATTCTGGGCCTGCCCTACTGACAGCTCTGTCTACTTTGCCTTTGGTGCAAAGAATTACCTGTGTTCCACCCAGTTCATTACAAAGGTCTGCACATTTAAAGGATTAAACATTTGGATGATGGCTTGAGAATATTCCTTCAAAGATAATTCTCTCAAAAAAGAAGGATCAAAGAAGGTTGGTAGCTGGAGGAGGCTGCGCCCCTTCCAGCACCTTCACCTGTACCGAGAGGAGACAACTCCGAGCAGCTGAAATCACAAAGGGGATTTTGTTGAACATGCAGTGAAGTGGCCACATTCGAGGATGCTTTATAAATTAAATCGCCAGCGATCTTGGTTCTTCCTATCTCCTGGCTCTCCCTGGGATGGTGCCATCACCACACAACTAAGTCCCCCGTGTAGCCCAAACAACTCTCACAGCAAGTTACAGCTCCCCTCCCCCAGACTGATAAAGAAAAAGCTTGGTTACTACACAGACCTCTTTAAACCTTCCACCCAGGACAGCATTTCTCAAAAGGCAGACCAGAAATACCCTTTGTATCAGAAATACCCTTCTTGGTCTGTAGTGAAAAGAGACACAAAATCTCTGTACTTACTGATATTTAAACCCAGAAGCAAGTCAAACCCTGGTTAGTGAGTCTGAACACGTTTTTATGTTTAAAAAGAATTGTCTAGAAAAATTAAAATAAACCCCACAAAAGTCAAACCTCACAGGTAGAAAAATATGACAAGAGTCCTTATGTACAAAGTCCTAAAAGATTCGATATCAGACTCTTTAGAGGAAGAATTTACCAGCCTCTTGTCTGGAATGATGAGATCACCGAAGAAAGAAAGAAAAGTGGGGATAATTTATAGGGCTGACAAGGCCAAGAATGCCTGTGAGCAGGAGGTTTCAATGTTCCAACAGCCCCGTGGATGAGCATGAAAATAAACCAAAATGTGCTCCAGTTCTGAAATTTAGCTAAAAACAGTTGTTTTCCAAAGGACTCTGGCTAGTCCATCCACAGTCTAATGTTATCCTAAAGGCCAACCAGGCACTACAACCTCTCAGGAATGGCAGCTCCTCCCCCATCCTCTTTGCCCTGAAAGCTACCAAGCAGCTCTGACATCCATCCTGGTCGTATTCCAAAAGCCTGCTGCGGTTCTTCTCCACTCATTCCCTCCAGCTGACTGAGTAATGTTAGGATGCTCAGTGCCATCTTAGCTCCCAGGGTAATTTCCCAGACACTTGCATGGGATGATATCACAGTCTTTTTTCAGAGAATGGGTAAAAATTTCTCTGTGATCAAAAAATAAATTGGACAAAGTCATAGTTTTGTAAGTTAGACAGAACTGGGGCTAAGCTCTGCTCCAACACTTACTTGATATATGGTGTTAGACTTGCATTGTCAAAAAGTGTAGCTATGCATCCATTCATATTTAAATTAATTAAAACTGCTGATTATTTCATCACACCATAGATATTCATCATGTCAGACTACACAGAATATATAAATGCTTCTACCAGCATAAAAATGTCTGGACAGTGCTGGTCTAGACAATCTTCCAATAATTCATTATGACCCTCTCTTCTTGCTTTGTACCACCCAATGACTTCACTATTTAAGGCTCCAAAGGCTTGTGAACTAATGGCTGTTAGACTTCAGTCTAAGCCTTAATTTTCTTACCTGTAAAATGAGCTTATAAACGTATCTGACAGAATTGATCACAGGAACCTGTGAATCAGTGCAGAAACAGATGCCTAGAAATATCTCAATAATTGTGGACAGACTCTTCTATGTGGCTTTTGATAGCATATACCCATCTTTTCCTAGGCTGAAGGGCCTCAGGCTCTAAGAGTATGAGTACGGTTGATTCGTAGATCTATGGGTAGGCCTGTGGGACTTGGATTTCTGCAGGTCTTATAGATGAGGCTCTGGGAACCACGCTTTGAGAACTGCTTCTCCAGGCAACTCCCTCAGAAACGCCTTCTATTCCTCTGGAAAGGAAGGCTTTGTGTGTTTGTTTGACTGTTGTTTTGTTCATGTGAACTTACTCCCCTGACTCTGCATCATAAGACTTCTACCCTCCTAGGGCAGCTCTGAGTGCCAATGTCCCCGCCCTAACTGATGGGACTGGCCAACAGCTGTCTTCCAACTCACCTTAAGCTGGCTCCTTGCTCTGAGCTGCCTCTGAGACTTTGTGTCATGTCCATGCTCTGGGGTGTAACAAGTCATTTGTTAATGTTACCAGACTTCCCAACCATAGGAAATAGTCTACTGGTAACACCCAAGCCAAATTTGGGTGACACAAAATTTTGATGATACACACAGATGTAAACAACACTGAATAGAAAAGGAAAGAAATTGTCACTTTCATTTCTATCTGGACTCTGCTGTAGGGAGGTATTATCTTGGGTTGCTCAAGTGCTTAGCTATGGATTTTTGCTTCTGCCTCTCTTCATTGCTGGATGAAGGGTCTATAATGACACTTAGAGTGGTCATTCATTTGATTATAGGGGAAGTCCTATTTAGTCACCCTCTCTACTATAGCTTGGAGTCCTAGTCAGGGTCATCCTGTGGGTTCTAGGAAGTTTCTCTAACCCCGCAGTAGCTCCTTATATCAAGATATTCATCTCTTTTTTCTCCCTCTTTGTTGCTCCTCTCACTCAACCATCTCTTTCTCTCATGACTTGTTCCCAACTCTTCTTGGTTACAACCCATTATGATCTCAATTTACTCAGGAAATCTTCTCTATTTTCTCTTCCCAGGGGATCCCAGGATGTCTCTCTTAAGTTCCTTCTGTTCCTAGCTGTTCAGGGGTTGTGGTTTGCAGCCTGGATGTTCTTTGTTTTATGTCTAAAATCTACTTATGAGTGAGTACTTACCATGTCTATCTTTCTGGGCCTGTGTTACCTCACTCAGGATGATACTCTCCAAATCCATTCATTTGCCTGCAAATTTCAGGATTTTTTTTTCTGCTGAGCAGTACTCTGGTTCAGCTGGAGAGAGAGGGAGAGAAAGGGGTGGGGAGAAGAATATGAACAAAGGGATCGAAATCATGAGGAGAAGACCACAGAGACAACTGGCCGGAGCTACTGGGAGCTCACTTAGTGAGAAACGGCCACTGGGGAACCTTCAGGAAAGGAACTAAATGTAGTGCATTTATAATGTTACATTGTAAATAATTGTCCCCGTCTATGAGTTTAATAAAAGGTGCTGATTGGCCAAAGGCAGACAGGAGTGTGGGTGGGGCTACAAGACTAAGAAAACTATGGGAACAATAACAGAGCAGAATGCCACAGAGACTCCAGAGTTGCCAGACAAGCCAGAAGATGCAGAGGACAACTATACTGCTCTGAGAAAAGGTACCGAGCCCCATGGCGGAACAGGATAAGAGTCATGGGTTAGTTTAAGGGTAAAGAGTTAGCAAGTTATATGCCTGGGCCTTAGGCTGACCAGCCTAAAGTTAATGTAAACATCTGTGTGTCTTCTCAGGTCTGTGGGCCTGAAAGTCTGGGCCAGAAACCTCATACTAAAACTAAACCCTCAAAAGGTTTATGACTGTCAAATGGCATGGGCAGTTTGTGGAACTTTTTGGAATAGGATCAGACTACGTTCCTGTGCATGAACTGGCATAGTGGAGCCCATTCTCTACAGAGGAACACCTAACCCACCTTAATACTAAGATGAGGGAATCAAGCCTACCTCAAATGGATATACCAGATGGAACTGACCCATCTTGGGACTCCTTGCTGTCCTTGGGGAATTTTAAAAATGAAAAAGAAAAGATCCCTCTGATCAGAGCCTGGGTAGATAATTTCATTATCATCATCATCATCACAACTATCATCATAGAGCAATGTATTCCATATGGGGCTTTCTGTGTGTCTGGCAGTGTTTTAAACACTTTACATATACATACATACATACATACATACATACATACATATATATATATATATATATATATGTACACATGTCCAAGACTCTATGAAAAGATTAATCTTTATTCCTAAGCTACAAATAAACTGATGCACAGAAAGCTAATGTGGTTTATAATCTCATCCCTGTGAAGTGGGAGAACCAGAATTAAAATCTTGGTAGAGTCTTAGCATATAGGTCCCCTCTCTCCAGGTTTTGTCTGTCTTTCTGTCTTTCATCTGTCTGCTACAGTGGTAACAATGAACCTAAGACCTCAGGTCCTCTACCAATGAGTTCTATCTGAAGTCCTTGTCTCTGAAGCCTTTTATTTTGAAAGAGGCCCTCTCTGACTTGTTCATATTGGCTCTACACTGGCCCTGTGGATTAGGCAAGCTTTGAACCTGTGAACTTCCCACCTCAAACTCCAGAATAGTTGGAATTGCAGTCTTATGCCCATACGGTCCATGTTCTTAACCATCGTAGCACTAAAATAGTTTTATTTCACTTGTTTTTATTCTCGTCTTATATTTCTTGGTGTCTTAGCTTGCACTATAACATAACAATACGAACATAATCTAAGAATATTAGAAATATATTTCTCTGGAGTTCTTGAGGATGAGAAGTAAAAGAAAAAAACCCAGGTACTTGGTGACTTAGGGATTGATAAGCACCAATCTCATGTCTTGCATAGTCTTAATATGCTGATTCCTCACACACACACACACACACACACACACACACACACACACACACACACACACACCACAACACGAAAACACTTTTAAACGCACTAATAATAAACTCAGAGTTGCATTGGTGTTGCATTACAAAAAGAAACCAAAGCTCTTCACCTTCATCTCCTTCAACTAAAACTGAGTCCAAATTGCCTGAGGTATGACTGAATCTGTGCCTGCCTAAAGGCTATCTTGTGAAGCTGTCCCTTTGTCTGTGTCCCTTTGTCTGCATATGTCCAAGAGAGTCTCTTGTAAAAAGGATTACTTTCTTTTCGACCACTACATAAAGCATCATATGGGGAAGGAATGAGGGATACTTTACAGGAAATGTTTAATGGTTTTACACGATATTAAGTCACTTCCAACTGACCTCGGATGACCCGTATAACAAACAGCATTACAAACATCTTTGTTTAGCAAGCAATATTCACATATAAAGTCATTTTCAGTCTATTTGCTGTTTCAAGCTAATGATTATCATAAAACACATGAATTACTCTTGGGTCAGGGATGGAAGAGTATGCAATTTAAGATTATAGTTTGCTTCAGTTTACATTGTAAACGTTCATTACATGGGAAATCCAAGGCAAGTAAGGTTGGTTGTTACATTGTTCTCTTAAGGAAGGCTAAACAAATGGGCTGAGTATCCAGTCTTAAGCTTGCAATCTTAAGTAACCTTTTCATTTTTATTTCCATTAACCCTGGTTATGGGGTCCAGCAGAAGTCCCAGGCTTTTAGAACATAAGAGATATTTTACTGCTGCCGTTGCCATGCTGGCTTATGAATAGCAGCTTCTCACTGAGTCCTTGCATGGTGAAGAGATAAGCCAATAATTTTGGGTCTCTCTTATATGGCCACTAATTCCAGTCAGGAAGACTTCACCACATCACTTCATCACTTTCCAATGCCTCTTCCACCTGGGGTTAAGGTTCCAACCTTTGAAGCTGGGAGGAACACCATCACTCAGACTATAACAGCAAATACATGCATTTTCTATCTACCTGGGGGTAAAGGGGGCAGTGTGTTTCTTTTTTTTTTTTTAACCTGAACTGTGTGTGTCTGTCTGTGTGTATTGTTGTTGTGTTATGGGTCTTGGGTCCTTCAGGGATTCGCCAGTCTGATCAACACTAAATGTTAAACTAAGAAGAGGTTCTAATTCAGATACAGGTGCCAGATTTACAGTCAAGGCAGGAGGTTCTCTACGTGTGATGCCTAACCACATTAGTCAGAGGTTTATAAAAACATGAAACATAAAGTTACATTTACATGCAAGAAGAAAGTTATGTTTGTGCAAAGTCTGTTATCTCAAGCAAAATAAGCTTTTGCTTACAGAAGTATGAACAGTGGCTGATCTGTGACTTATTATCATGCAGAAACAGTTTTCTTAAAGTTGTACAAGAGCAGGCAATGGAAGCCCAATTGTACTTCAAGCACAGTAATTTTTAAACTTTTAAACATAAAGTTAGCCATCAACGAGAGATGCAGCCAGATGTAACAGAGAGAAAGCAGCACCCAGCACAAGTTGTAATCTCATCAGACCAGCTATAAGAGGGGAAATCAGCCTGTTTCTGATTTGTCATCCAATCTCCATCATGGAGGCACCTGCTACAGACAGAACCCAACTGGAGGCCAGAGACGGGGGTGTCATCCATACAAAGCCACCTCAGGGCAGCAACCCCCAAAAGCAGAGATGAGTCTAGAGCCACCATCAGAGAACAGACAGCACGATTGCAGATACAATGTGGCCTCCAAAGGGGATGCTTCTAGCAAGTGCTCAAGACACATTTGTTATTTTGAATTGTACTAGCCAAATGGAGAAAAGACAGCTGGACCCTGGACCACTAATGCTTTGCTTCAGCTGATCTGGGCAAGGGAATCATTAGACTTCCCTTCCTCCTGGGACGTGAGTCACACATGTGCTGGAGGAACATCACTGCTGGGGGTGCCTGCAAAATGTTTTAAGCTGTAATTACATCCTCCACCTCCTCAGAATGTCTAGACTAGATTGCGAGAGCTGTGGAGGACAAATGGACTGTGGCTTTCTGAAGCCCTCAGATCAGTGGGAATTCCTCCATGGGACTCTTTTCTCGGTGTACCCAGGAGTAAGTCCCCAGAAGTCACAAAATCTCAGGATGAAGACTGGAGACAAAAGGGGAGCAGGGATATTTTTTCTCAAAAGGAAAATGTCTTGCCAACCGTCAGCGATAGATATACAAAGGAATGCTGTCAGAGATCTTCAGGGAAAGTTTTTAAATGACTTATCACTGTGATAGTCATAATTATGTGTCATCTTTCTAACATATTTGCCATGTGCTTTCCACTAGGGTAAGCATTTCACATGCTTCGCTGTATTTCGCCTCCATGACTATGATGAACTGAATGAACATATGCCTCAACTACAGGTGACTGGACTTTTGTGACACATCTGGCATCATCTTAGATTCTATAGTAAGGCCAGGTACCACAGGGGGTTCTCAAGTACAGTTCTGGGTCCCCACAGCTCTCACAAGAACTCTACAAAATCTAAAGGGCTTTCTCATTAACATTAAGATGCTGCTTTCCTTTTCTATTATGTTTACATTTGTAGTGATAGTGAGATAGGAAAGATGGGTAGCCACCAGCACCATAGCACAACCAAGGCCATGTCAAAAACCACACTAGTGTATTGATTGCTTCATTGCCATCAACCTGCAGTAATGTGGCACTTTACATGAACGTATATTTTATGAAAGAGAATAATTAGTCATTATATTGCTTTTTTATCACTCTGCATAAGGAAATGAGAAGCTCATAATGTGTCTTAATGTCTGTCTGAGTGAATGTTATAGCTGCAATCTTTACCAGACTCACTCTTTACAGATTAACATTTGTACTTGAATGAACAGTTGGGCACCCATGGTACTAAGACCCAGGCATTGTGCCAGCATGATTAGCTTTTAAGTACAAACTGACCATAGAGTTTAGCATAATATGAATTTTCTACTATTGTTATTTCTGAATCTATATAACAGATAAATTTCAAGAAATTTTCATTTAAAACATTGGGCAGTTCCATCTGTAAACCACTTGTTGTAATAACATAAGGACCTGAGTTTGAACCCTGGCACTCACATAAAACTTAGGCATGGTGACTTGCAATCTCAGTGCTGTAGGGGTAGAATTAAAAAGATCCATGGAGCTTGCTAGCTAGCCATTCTAGCAAGGAATACCAGGTTGTCTCAAAAAAAATAAACAAAAAACAGAAACAAGGTGGAAATCAAGTGAGAAAGACTCAACATTGACTTTTGACATCCAAATATACATGTTGTATTTAGTTTCTGGCCTGCCTTGCCTGTGGTCCAGACCAGTAGACCCACAGACTCACAGACCCACAGACCCACAGACCCGCTGTCCCACAGAAACACGTGGACATTTGTATTAATTTTATGCTGATCAGCCTATGGCTCTGGCATATTGTTAGCTAGCTAGCTCTTGCTCTTAAACTAACCCATGATTCTGATCCTGTTCAGCTATGGGCTTGATACATTTCCTCAGAGAATCATAATTGCCCTATGCATTTGTGGTTTCTCTGGCATCTCTGTGGCATCTCTGCCCTGTTCTTCCTGTTCTGAGAGTTTTCTTAGTCTGGTAGCCCTGCCCACACTTCCTGTCTGCCTTCAGTCAATCAATATTTTTATTAAACCTGTAGGCAGAATAATTATTTACAATGTAATAATACAATCCCACCACATACACACACACACAAAATTTGATCTCACATTTTGATATACTTAAAATATATTAACATATACATATTAAAACATAGCTCTTTTTCTACAAATGCATATCTACATGAAGCTAATTTTTTTACCACAACTAAATCAATATACAGAAACATGTTATCTATCAGAGACTCTCAAAACTGTCACTTTTCTAGCTATGTTTTTTAGAGAAATGCAATTATTTATCATAATTAAAATGTTAATTGCAATTAAATGCTGTTGTCCACAACTGGAATTCCAGCATTTAAGAGGCTGTAGAAGTTGATTGCCAAAAGTTTGAGGCCAGCTACAAAGCTGTTACAACCAACCTGGATCACAAAATAAGACCTTGTCTCTCAAACCACCCAGGCACACTTGTGACATGTGCAATGACCATGACACCTAAGGCTCAAGAAACATCTCAGAAAAGGGGGCAGAAGCACTGTACGAGCCAAGGACCAAGACTATTGCCTCAAGGTAGTGTCTTCTAGACATGATAGGGATGCTGCTGCCATGAACTCTTGATAATATGGTAGCCTGAAAAAGAGCACAGCTGCTGACATGCCAAAATTAATATATATGATAATATGATGTCATATTATGATATAATATGATAAATTTAATAATGCTCACCTCTAGACCAAGAGCTACAGGCAGTCAATGTCTGCTGAGGAAGGGAGAATCAGTCTTCTTCAATAACCAGTACCTTGATAAGTTTTCCAATTCTAAGTAGTCTGCCCTAAACCCATGTACATACAGGCAACACCGTTTAGACTAAACTGTAAATATATGAGTATGTACACATGTGCAACAATAACAATGTTAGGAGAAGTCGTGAATTTGAGAAGGGTGGTGTTGGGACATGGGAGGAATTGGAGTGGGGAAAGAGACAGAAATGATGTAAATACAGTAAACTCATATGGAATTCTCAAAAAAATAAAGTTAAAAATGTCAATTATATAAAGTAACCAATCCACTATTACTTTAAATAAGTTTTCTCAGTTATAACTTGTAGTACAATAAATAGCTATTAATATAATCCACATTTTAAAATATAAATTAATAATAAAATTTTGGGCAGGGTTCTCAATAATTTTTAAGAGTACAAAGGTGTGCTAGAAGCAAAATCCTTTGAGAAGCACCATTGTACTGAAACCTCAACAGGGCAATGAAATTTCAGAGCTGAGAGTTCACTGGGGTACTGGAAAATCTGTAAGACAAACTTAGGTAGAAAAATAGTTATTAGCTTCAGAACTACAAAAGAAAATTATTAGAATTAAAACTAATAAATATCTAATTAAATGTCTGCAAAAGGTCACCAGCATGCAGATGTCATCAACTGTCTTGGCATTCATAAAGATTTCATTATATCTACTGCAATTTAATGGCTCAGTTTTCTCACTTCACAGATTCCCAAAAATACGCACATTGGTTATAGAAAACTCATAAACCAATCATAAATTAAATGAAAGTTTACATAAGGCCAAATAATTTATAAAATAAAAATATAAAAATCCTTATAAAATCTTAAGGTGAAGGTTTTTAAGCATGGAGTATTGACACAGTTCATGTGTTTGATATTCTGCAGAGAGAGGTCTCCAGATGTCAGAATATGGAACACTGTGAAGGCCCAATCTTAAACATGGCATCGCTTTTCTTTGAATTATACCCACCCTAAGAAGCATTTTGATAAAAGGAGATAGGATTACTAACTATGTGAAAAAGACATCTTCAGCAAGCCAGACACATCACCTGTACCTCTGGCAGAAGAGAGGAAGGAAAAGCCCCAGGTCAATGCAGTAAACTGCGCGGGAAGGACAGCCAGGAAACCCAGAGGGAGCAGTGGCTGGATGTTTGTTTGTTTGTTTGTTTGTTTGTTTGTTTGTTTTTTAAGTGCCAGAAAATGGTACATCAGGTCAGGCTCAGGGCTCCTGACAGGAGAGTTAGCTCAGTCCTGACACCCAGCCCCTCATCCTCAAGTATGAGCAAAGCAAGAGTAACCATTTCACCATGGGAATTGTGTCAGAGACAGAGAAAGTTGGGGGGGAAGGCATGCTTCCCACAGGCTGAGTGGTCAAGACAGAGTCACCCAGCAGCTTGTCTTACCTGTATTTTTCAGGCATAGGCTTCTCTGGTACCTCAGGAGTATATCCTGACTGACAAGTAGTGCCCAGGATTGCAGAGACCTTCTCAACTTTCTTACTTGAAGGGTATCTTCTTCAGTATCTTCTTCAGGGACAAGAGGGAAGCAATGCTGGTCCTCGGTTAACTTTACAGTAGTATACTTGGAGACAATATGGCTGCCTCTCTGCAGATATCTTCCACAGCATTAAGGCCGTTTACTTTCCTCCTTACCTGATTTTTCTATAGCTACTGCTCTAAGTTCATTCTCTCTATTTTTTAACTTTCTTTTTATTTATTCTTGGTCTTTCACATCACAAATCTCAATTCCCTTCATTTCCCCATCCTGCCATATCTGCTCTCTGCCCTTACAACCCCACACTCCAAAATAAGATAAAATTTAAGAGAAAAAAAGAAAGCGAAAAGAAAAGGAAAAGAGAAAAACAATCTCGTCATGGAAGCTATAGTCTTTATGTGCAAGGGGTTTTTTTGCAAAGAGTCATTGGTCTTGCTCGAGGCCTCTGGTTTCTGTTACACTATCAATGCTAGGCCCTCACTAGATCTCTTGGGCATCCAGTTGTTGCCCTGTGTCAAGGAAATCCTGCAGCTTTGTATCTGCAGGGCTGGATCCTTTAGGTGTTCCTGAAGATCATGGAAGGGGGGATGTTGGGGTAGGCCAACTTATAAGGGATTTGGGGTCTGGGTAGTTGTAGGGTTGTTCAGCTCTTACCATTCTCACCACCAGGGTGAGCTCTCCTGCTTTGCCCCAGCTAGTTCTTCCCTTGCAGCAATAAGCAAGGGTCAGGGTCACTTCTACTTTCACACCCTCGGGGTCCAGCACTCCCACACCTGAACCATTATGGTCAGGTGCAGGGGCCATTCACAAGTGCTGCAGCTTGTGAGGGACAGGGACAGCTCTCCTGCTCTTAGGACCTCAGGATCAGCTTCCCACCAGTCTCAGGTGCCTGGGAAGGGGGATTATCCTCCACCCACACCACCATACGGCAGATGAGGGGAGGAGCCAGACTTCCCAGACTCACATTCTGTTCAACTGTACCTCTGCCAATAGGGTCAGCTCTGCTGTACCTCCCGGAGAGAGGGGGGGTGTTGCCCCCTTTCCTTAATGTTACAGTGCTAAGTGGAAGGGTCAGCTCTCTTGCCAGCTAGAGGTGATAGGGAGACGGGGAAGGCATCTTTCTCCCTCTCCCACCACCATACTACAGATGAGGGAGGCAGTACCATATCCATGCTCCTCCAACACCCTCATGGATGGCTCACCAGTGCCCCTGTCTACAGTGTAAACCCTGTTGTGATGCCTGGTGAGGAACAGGGACTGTTCTCCCAAGTGCTGCTGTTGGTGATGGGTTGTTGGGTCAGATCCCCTACCTGCTGTAGATATCAAGTGGTGAAGGGAGGAGGGCATCTCTCCCTCGCCCATGCCACCACATGGCAACCAGAGGGGTGTAACCTGCTCTCCCAATCTCATGCCCTAAGGACCAGTTCACTCATGCCCTTGGGGCAGCTATCATGCTGCCCATGTGAGATGGAATGTGGTGATATATTATAGCCCGGCTCTGTCCTCTGATATTCCAGGCTGATTTTATTAAATACATATCACCACAGTGTAGTACCCCCTGCTACAGCCAAACTCTGTACAGCCCTATCCACCAGCCTGTGATAGCAGCCCAGACCCAGACATCACCATGGCCCTGGGTGACAATCAAGCCACCCATCTCAGCACACTCCTCATTGCTTTCACCTCTTTTGATATGCCCCTGTCAACAGGACATGAACCATTCTGTTTCTCTCTTTCTCCTGTACCAGACCATACATTTGCTCACCATAATAGTGCCTGTCTTCCGGGTGCTGCAAGGTACCAAGTGGGTCCATGTTTTCTCCTGTGAGCCTAGAGAAGACCACTCCAGGCCTGCACTCACTCTGTCATGATGCTAGGTGGGATCATGCTTCCTCATCACAAAGAGATCATAATAGTGCCCATCTGCTAGGCATCTCTGGCACATGGCAGGCTCGAGGTTGGTGTGGAAGGGTTGCTGGAGTTCTCTCCCAAGCCAGAGCTAGAAACCCTGGGTTGCATTTGGTTGAGTCCCATCTACCCCAGCCAGATGGGGGGGCGGGTATTCCACTCTCTTTATTTTTAACAATTTAAAGAACATAAGTAAAGTCAGTAATAGATTGTTCACAAATGGCAATCTCTTAATTGGCCACTGGTCACACAGTTCTCTGATTTTTCTGCAATGAAGTTAGGATATTTCTCCTGTCAAGAGAAGACTGATGGGTTGGGTAATGGTGGTGCATGCATTTAATCTCAGCATTCTGCAGGCAGAGGCAGGTAGATCTGGTTCAAGGCCAGTTTGGTCTACAGAACTAGTTTCAGGGCTACACAGACAAACACTGTCTCAAAAAACCAGAGGGGAGATTCTCTTCTATTCTCTGGAACATCCTAGGTTACTAAATTAACAAATAATGAAAATAAAAAATGGACAAAAACCATGAATGTTAAGTATGGAATGTAAATGTGAGACATTTCATTCAGAGATCAATGCTTTAAGCAAATTCACACACATACATTGTAACTACACAATACAATAGAATTGTGTAGTTGATAAAATTTCAACACAGTATAGAAGCCGTATGGCTGAGAAGGTGACAAAATAATGAGGCTCTATAATGTGTAGAAGTCATCTTTGAATCATGTCCACTTGTACTTAAAATAAGATCATTTGGAGATAAAACAAATGTCTACAACTGGGTCTTGAAGGCCAATTGCCTTCCTTTAGATACTCCCTCCTCTACCACCACCAACAGGTCCCAATTGATCTAGCCTTTGTTCTTTGTATGAATATCAGCACTTTTCTGTGCAGACATCCAGGCTTCCCAACAAAAGGAAGTCCACAGTCTTCTAGGAGCTTTTTTTTTTCTTGTAACATGCATGTAACTGAATAGTTTAATTTCTGGTATTTGTTGACTATCAGTCTAGATTATAGATAGATAGATGATAGATAAATAG
Organism: Phyllotis vaccarum; assembly: GCA_033318265.1. Lineage (NCBI taxonomy): Eukaryota > Metazoa > Chordata > Mammalia > Rodentia > Cricetidae > Phyllotis > Phyllotis vaccarum. Next base: position 138,916,463 of record JARWLC010000001.1, on the reverse strand, counting down.
ATAAATAGATAGATAGATAGATAGATAGATAGATAATAGATAGATAGAAGATAGATAGATAGATAGATGATAAGTAAGTAAAAGATAGATATCCTAGAAGTTTTTATTAATCTTTTCCAAGTCCATACTATCACATATAAAGAACTCTTCAACTGAACATATTTTCTTTGCTTTCTGTCCAAAATTCTCTGAAGAACATGTTACTATTTTCTCCTCTACCCTCCTCAGAAAGTGAACATGAATCTCCTGCATGTGTTCATATTGTTCTTCCTGCTGCAGATCACTTCCTGCTTTGTTATTTCAATTGATCCAGTTGAGTCTAAAGTATCCTATGAACTTTCTCTGAACATTTAACCTCTGATCATGAAAAACAAGGCAAGAGACTTGGATGGTGTCTCTGGAAAGACTCCTCTCCCATCTGCGTCTATTTCAGAGCTGGCCTTTGACAGGCCTGTGTCTGACATCATGACTTCAAGTGGGTGTGGAGACTGCTCTGATGTGGACATGCCTTTCTGTATGCTGTGAATCTCAATCTTTAAATAAAGGAGCCGTTTTGGCCCTTGACAGGAACCGTAGAAAAAGTAGGCAGAGGAATCAGAATAGGTAGGAAAGGGAGGGTGGAGTCAGAGACAGACTGAGCCAGAAGCCCAAAGGAGCAACATGTAAGGAACACAGGTGAGCCACGGCAATGTGGCAGACAGATTAATGGAAATGGGTTGAGTTAAGATGTAAGAGCTAGCTAGCAATGTGCCTGAGCCATAGGCCAAACAGCATGAAGTTAATATAAGCATCTGAGTCATTTCTGGGGGCCTGAACATCAGGGTCTGGGCCTCTGACCGCCCGGGACCAACCCCCCCCCCCCCCCCCCCCCCCCCCGGCTGCTACACTGCTCTAGTCTCTCTGAAGTTGAATGGGTCCAAGGAGAGCTATTTGTTGCTCCTAATGAAAAAAGGGTTTTTATACCCCAGCATCATGTAGACATAAACTTATCACCAATTTCTCCAAAGTAGGTGTATTTCATTTGACATAAAGGAAGCTTTCTTATGAGACAGGAAAAGTTTTTTTAAATTCTGAGTTTGATTTAAGGAGACAACAGTGGTTTTAAAGATAAGTAATGCTGGGTCTTCAGATCTGCTTTGTCCTTTAAAAGATCATTACCAACCTCTCTATTTCATGCCCTTTAACTGATACCATCACTTCTTGCCTACACACACACACAATTGGCTTAATTAATCTCCCTCCCTTGCTATCCCTTGCTGTTATTCTTTGACTTGTTCCTACCTAAATCTTTTTTTAAGTATAATATTCTTACTAATTTGGTCTGATCTCTTTGAAACACAGACTTAAGCAAGACCAATGCCCTTGCCACATACTTCCAACTATTCGTCATTGTTTATAGGAAAAAAATAGGTTTGATAACAAATACCTACAGCTACCCAGCCTCAAGGCCCAAGCTAAGCTTTTCCCATTCTGTGTAAATCTGAACAAGTGATGCTTTCTGGTCCATTAGCCATGGTACCTACCAGACATCAAGACCAAGCAGAGTAGGTTACAAACAGATCTGGATGAAGTAATCTCTAGGAACTGGCAGAGTCTATGAGCATAACATCTCACTTTCTGATTAAGGCAAAGAATGTATAAATCTGACTTGTGATAGCTTTTACTCACAGAACTCTAAATATCCCAAAGATCTTCTATGCTCCTGGCCACATGTGTCTTTGCCAACTCATTACCTCACAGAATTCAGTTTTAACACTGTTTTCTTTAGAACTCTATTCCTTAAAATTAGTCACCATTACATTACCTGCCTAGCACAATGACTTTCCAGACTTCTTTGTTACACTAAGACTTTCTTTGTTGAAAGTGATGGTTTGAACTCTTCATTGAGTGAGTACACAGAATAAATGTTTAGCATACACATGTGTTGTATGCACCCAAAATCCTTTGTAGGAAATAGCAGCTACCTTTAAGGAACTACTTTTTGTGAGATTTTGTTTTGCTTCTGAGATGAGATTGTGTTATTGAGTCCATCCTGACCTTGGGATCGTCTTACCTCAGCCTCCTAAGTGCTGACATTATAGATGTGTACCAACAAGGATTAATCCTCTATACTTGTCCTCTACCCTTTATAATCAAGACAATTCTAAGCCACTCTAGTCCATCCTATGTCCTCTGACTCAAGGTCAACCAATTAACATATTTTTCCCAAGAATTACTGGAGTCCAAGAATGATGAAAAGCACCTGAAGTGGCAGATCTGTAGAGAAGTCGCAGGTCCCTGTCCCTCAAAGTCTTCATGAGCTTTTGTTGTACAGCAAACAATCCCACAACTCAGCATCACTAACAAATCCCAAAAGTCTGATGATGATCATTTTGGACTTATATACACATGACGTCTTTCCTGGACTTCAGAAGTTGTACATAAACCTACAACAGGCTCAGTGAACAAAAGACTTGTTGGTCTAGTTTCTTGATCTGTAATTTGCTGTTCTTCATGGTATCTCTTCTTCCATATTTCTAAGATGAGTGTGTTAACATTCAGCTGGGCAAATTTCCAGGTGAGAGAGTAAAAACTCACAAGGCTCAATGAAGGCCAGGTCCAAACTTGCCCCTTCATGGAATAGATGCATCTCAGTGAAAGAAGCAAGACATAGGATCATCCCACATTTAAGGGGGATTAAAAACTGGTCTCTCTTACTTGATAAGAATCTACAAAAGCATGCTGCAAAGGGTGTGAACACAGACAGGTGGAAAAGCATAACCAAGTTTGTAAACTATTGTAGCCTTGCTCTTTAGTTCTGTGTTAATTTTCCTACACAATTATTAAAATTAAATTTAGTTTAAGTCAGTTTCTGTTGTTTTCAGTTCCTTAACTGGAAGCTGAGTTGGAAGTAATGAATGTTTGGGGGCTGGAGAGATGGCTCAGTGGTTAAAATTGCTGTCCACCCAAAGGACCTGAGTTCCTTTTCCGGCTCCCATAGCAGATGGCTCACTATACCTGTAACTCCAGCTCCAGAGGACCCAGTGCCTTCTGGTCTCATCTGCACTTATGTGCAAATACCTACATACAGACACACATTCACAAACATAATTAAAAAACAAAATTAAATCTTTTAAAAAGAACGGTTTGGTGTGTCAAATAGACTTTCAAGCACAGTGTTTAAGGAGGTACAAAGTGCACTGACTGCCTGTGGTCATCTCAGAAGTTGACAAATCATGTTCTCTTTCTATTCGTGACTCACATCTGTAGTTACAGCCTCTATTGGCTTGAAATATTTCTAAGAGCTATGCCTGGGACAAAAAGCCATTCAATTTTAACTGCTCTCTTGTCAATGGTTAAGTTAAATTTGTGTTTATATTCTGTAACTATCCTCAAGTGTGTATTAATAGGGCCATATGTTAAGCTTTACATTTACTTATATACAAAACATGTTTTTAAAGATAAAGAGCTATTTTAAAAAGAGAAAATTTTAAAGCAGAAGGAATCTCAAGACATGAACCATTGTTTCCCAACTTGAGCCTTTCACATCCCAACTCTCACTAACTGCCAATAAAAATGGCAGATATCCACTGCATTAGGATCCATTTTCTAGGAGATTGTAAAGAAAACAGTAAGCTACCTGACTAACAAAGCTAATGTACAAATAACATTTAACATGCTTCTTTCTATACAGAAGACAATTTGCAATTTGAGGATAGAAAGAAAAAATCTATTATGACTCAAATCACAGGAAATACATGAGGCCTTTTTAGGGATCTAGAAGCAGTTTTGTCTCCTTGGTGGGAAGAGTGTGAATACAATATGAATATAATGAAAACTGAACCTAGTTATTTACCTGTGTAATATGTATTCTATTGGCAACTTGTCATGTGCTACTTAAGCTTGTTAAAGGCAGACTCTGGGGGTGAGGACGGCTCTACTGTGCTGAACTCCAGCATATTTATTTCAAAACATCTTTTCCTGAGCACCTAACTTAGTAATGATCATGAGAAAGGAGAACAGTAAATAGCTGAGAGAAAACAAAACAAACACTGTCTTCGAGAACTTACCATAGGTAAACCATTCCCAGCGGAGATTGCTATTGTTTACCTACATAGTATAAAAAGCATGTAGTAGGAACAAGAAACCAAAAGCTCATCCATGGGGATGTTGTACCCAGGTATCTCTCCATCAGTAAATCTGGCATGACCATTTTTGGTGGGGCTTCCCCAGGCATGGTGCTTTGCTTTGTACTCTCAATTGGGCTACTCCAATCATTCCTACTGGATATTGCAAATGCCCAACTTGATGCTTGCAGTTTATCTGCTGCATGTACCTTGCTCTCTGTTAACGGTTCCATTTCTTTTACTTGCTATATACTTAGTAAACTCACTCATTCAAATCTGAAACCACAACTATCAAAGATCACACTGCAAAGGATAAGATGGTATGGTATTTTTGTAATAGTTACAATTCCTCAATCGTTTCATGGTATGGTTCCTTCAACCTACAGAAAGTTCCAGATGCTAATCATTATAGTGATTTATAATAAAGAAATATTTATGTAGGCAAGAAATTCCTCAAAGTTTTACAGCCTTAGAAGACTCAACATTTGGGTTTTACGCAGTGCCCTTGACTTAAGCACTCCTTCCATTCCATGAACATTTCTCACCATCTATAATTGCAAAACCATCACTCAAAGTACTGAGATTCGCATCTTTGTGGGTGAGACAAGATGGAGCCATATCTGCTCTCACCATGTCTCAGGCCTGGGACACGTGCCAGGACAAGCAGATAGTATCTCCAGGGCTGAGCAAGATGGTGCGATGATCCCCATGAGGGAGGCCTCCCAGGGAGCCGGGATGCTGACATCACTGGGAAAATGAAAACAGTTCAGTAGAGACTAGTTATCTTAGAAACAATCTGCCTGGTTGTGAGACCAGTAAAAGGATTTTATTTCCAACACTCTTTCAAAGAAAAAGGGAATTTTCTGTTAATTCTATGATCCTATAGTACTGCTCTTGACTGAGAGATCCCAATTCAAGCATAAAGGACCTTAACTCCAGCTCTATAAAAAGACCAAGCAAGGAAAACAGCCCTTGGAAAAACCAATTATAAAGCTTTGCTTCAAAATAAGAGCAGAGTGTACGTCAAGAAAGTCCTGCTTTAAGAAACACCCAGACATATCAGTGAAGCTTCTCACATCTGATCAATTTTCTTCCTGTTAGTGTTACGCTGGTATAATAGTTAATAATGAACTTTATTTCTTGGGTGTCTGGATGTTGCAAATCCCAGGACTGAGCAAATGGCGTATTGTGAAGAAGGCCTTCTGGCTGCATCACCCCTGAGTAGAATATAGGTCAAGGGTGTGTGTGTGTGCAAAGGAGGGGTAGGAGGTCTACTAGTCGTCCCAGCATTTAAGAGTTGGAGACAGGAAAATTGAGAGTTCAGGGCCAGGTATACTAAATAACAAGTGTGAGGACATGTAGACTATGTGTAGACTATATAGTGAGACCCTTTCTGGAAAGAATAAGGAAAGACTAGAATTTAAAAAAAAGAAAAAAAGAAACAAGAAAAAGCTGGAATAAAGAAAGGCTTAAATGGGAAGACAGCTCTGAGCAAACATGAGGGATGTGTGTTCTAACCCACAGTATCCACGTGACAGCCAGACACAGCAGCAGGCATCTGTAATCTCAACACCTGGGAAGTGGAGATGGATGATCCCAGGGACTAGCTAGGTAGCCAGCTTAGCCAAAATAGCAGGCTCCAGGTTCAGTGGAAAACCTGGCTCCAAAAACTAAGGTGGATAGAAATAAAGGAAGATAGCTGGCATTGACCTCTTTTCTCTACATATGAATGCATAGGTTAGTGTGCCCACACTCCCACCACACACACACACTAAAGGAAGGAAGGAGAAAGTGAAGGAGAGAGGGCATATGTTAAAGAAGGATAGAACAGGGCAGAGAAAGAAGAAACGAGCAGGGAAAAGAAAAACTAAACGGGTAGCACTAGAGAATTGTCCAAAAAAAAAAAAGAATTATATAATGAGGCTGGAGAGATGGCTCCGCAGTTAAGAGCACTTGTTGCTCTTCCAGAGGACCCAGGTTTCCACTACCTGCATAGCCGTTCACAGCCATCTGCAATTCCTGTTTCAAGGGATCCAAAATCTTCTTCTGGCCTCCTGAGCCATGAGGCATGCACACGATGCACAGACATACATACAGATAAAACACCCACACGTGTGACACAAACTCAAAAATAATTTTGAACAATCCATACAGTACTTCAGTACAAAGACTTTGGGATTTAATATGCACAAAGTAAACATCAGGAGAATGCCAAATGGAATGCGGAATGTGACAAAAGAACCAGAAGACACTCACATAAGTGGGACAAACTCCCCTAAAAAGGGGTAAGAGATGAGTAGAGACCGAGAGACCAAGTCAAAGGGAGGGGGACACAGCACTGGACTCTCATCAAGCTGCTTCCCAGGGGACTGTATGTTAGCAATTCTGCAAACACTATACTGCCATTAATAAGTAGATGATAGAATTCAGATTTCCTTTTCTTTTTTTATTATTTTACATCCTGACCACAGTCCCCCCTCCCTTCTCTCTTTCCATTTCCTCCCCTACTTCCCCTCCATCACCACCCCAATCCACTGCTGCTTCTGTTCAGAAACGGGGAGTCTCCCATGGATATCAACAAAGCCCAGAGTATCAAGTTGCAGTCTGACTAAGCACCTCCCCTTTATTAAGGTTGAGCAAGGCAATCCAGTATGTGGAGTGGGTTTGAAAGAGCCAGCCACAGCATTAGGAACAGGCTCTGCTCCCATTGTTAGGGGTTCTACAAGTGGACCAAACCACAAAACTGTCACATATATGTAGAGGGCTCCCTGGTTCAGACTCAGATTCAGGTTTCTAACTGTGAGAAATAGACTTACCAAAAAGAAGAGGGAGACTTGATTAGAAATAACAGGAATTAATGTGTACTTATATAAAATGTTAATATTAATAAGTGTTTGTGTTTGAATGCATTTGTTTCTGTTTTCACTTATCAGAAACGCCAAGAAGAAACAACATCCTAGAAGCAATGAGAATGCTAGATCATGGTTCCTGACACCAATCTCAGAGCCAGGGCATCCTTAGAAAATGGATGATCATACAATATGACCATAATTATACAAGATGACTTTAATAGATATGATTGTCCCAGAAACTAAATGAAATAAATGCCAAAAATATAAAAAGTTGTGCTCAGGGAACATAGAAACCATGTGATGGCACTCCTAGGAACAGTTTGAGCATACTAAAGAAGGGGCGTAGCATTGTAAGTTAGTGCATTGAATAAATAAAGTGTATTTGCTAATATAAGTGAGCAAATAAGTAAATGAGAGCAATAAGACAAATGCTATTTACAAAGCAATTCCATATGATTCATGTAGTCACTCCTTCCAAAAGAAAAGACACGAAGCCATCATTTCTTAAGTTGATCTTACAAAGATTACTATGCAACCGCATAACCTTTGACCTACACTCTGTCTTGCCTATGGGATGGGCTAGTGTAAGGGTGGCCTAGAGATTGCAGGAGTGACCAACCAACTTCTCATCTAGACTAAAACCCATGTCAGGAGAGTAAGCCTGGCACTGCCTGGATTCCCAGCCCCCACAGAGACACAGAAAACTAGAATAGAACCAAACACAACTGGAGTGGGGGGGGGGGGATCAGTGTAATGATGTCTAATGATATTCTGCTATACTCATAGATTGGTGCCCAGCCCAGTTGTCATCAGAAAGGCTTCATCCAGAAACTAATGGAAATAGATGCATAGCCAGACAGTAGGCAGAGTTTGCAGAATCCTGCAGAAGAGGAGGAGAAAAAATTGTAGGATCCAGAGGGGTCAGGGACACTGTAGGAGGATTAGGTTGTTGTTCCATTGTAAATAATTGTCCCCGCCCATGAGTTTAATAAAAAGCGCTGATTGGCCAAAGGCAGACAGGAAGTGTGGGTGGGGCTACCAGACTAGGAAAACTCTGAGAACAGGAAGAACAGAGCAGAAGGCCAGAGAGAAGCCAGAAAAAGCAGAGGACAACTATGCTGCTCTGAGAAAAGGTACTGAGCTGCATGGCTGAACAGGATAAGAGTCATGGGTTAGATTAAGGGTAAAGAGTTAGCAAGTTATATGCCTGGGCCTTAGGCTGATCAGCCTAAAACTATTGTATGCATCTGTATGTCTCGGCAGGTCTGTGGGTCTGCGGGCCTAAACCTTGAGGTTAGGCCAGAAAGTCTGGGTGAAGAAACCTCATACTACAGGACACCATAAGAAAACTCACAGAATCAACTAACCTGGGCTTGTTGGGGCTCACAGAAACTGAACCGACAGCATGGGACTGACCAAGGCACTCTGTGTATATGTTAAAGTTCTGTGTCTTAGTCCTCTTGTGGGATTCCTAATAGTAGGAACAGGGGCTGTCTCTGACTCTTTTACTGACTGTTGGGACCCTACTCTTCATATTGGGTCACCATCACCCTGTCCAGTCTTAATACATGGGGTGGTGCTTAGTCTTACTGCAACTTGATATGCCATGTTTTGTTGATATTCTCGGGAGACCTGCCCTGTCCTAAACAGAAATGAAGGGGGGGTTGGGGAAGAAAGAGAAGAGTGGAGGGACTGGGAGGAGAGGAGGGAGGAAAACTGGGACTGTGATATAAAATACATATAAAGTATGCCATTGTCATTACCCAATGGAATATGAAGCAGCCATTCCTGGAATTCATGCACTGTTAAGAAGAAAATGGCCACTAGGGACCTAAGGAAGACTAAGTTCTAATGGTCTTGGAACTCATGGATGTGTTTGAAGAGGTAGAAAAGTTTAAATGATAAATTCTCTCAGAGAATTCATTTCTTCCAGCTCTTGATGGAATAGCATACTTTCAGTAAGAATGGTCAACTGCGGGCACAGAGTGTTAAATACAAAACACGGCAGTTAATGAGATCTTCTCTACCACTGCCTGCCCTGACTGCAAAGAGAAGATCCTGGAGCTATTCTCTCTTAAAAATAAGAACAAGCTTTATTTCACATTCTTTGAGAAGATCAGCTTCTACAGAATAACCGTGATGGTAGAGCCTGTATGGTCCGAAGCAAGCTCTGATGCTTGTATGACTTGAGCTACTTCTCCAGGGCTTCCCCAGGACAACTAGAAAGAGATTTCTTATAGTTATGTATGAGGGAGCCAAAAGGTCAGCCCGAGTTCTCATTTCTGAAAGCTATCCATTCCTCTTCTTTTACTGGGACAATAATATCAAATACTGTTTCCAACAGGCTGCTCACACACACTGATGTACTGTGCCAATCATGAAGGTGAATGATGGGGCATAGGGAATGACTCAGAAAAAAAAAAGAAAAACCAATTGTTATGATGGCGATTGTGTAATAACATGCATCCTAACATGCCAAGCGCTAAGTTACAAGTACTAACTGATTTAATCCTTAGAATACCTCATTGAGACTAACTTTTACTCATTACCATTTTCCCTTCAAGAAGCTGAAAATTATAATGCCTTACTTAAGATCAAGAAGAAGACATCTCAGTGACTAAGAACATGGCCCATGAAATTCAGGAGACAAAGTCTAGCTGTTTCATATAAGCTATGCAACCTTGGGCAATTAATTTTACCTCTTTGCCAAGTGGCTGTTGAGTAAATGATAAAATCAACTTGACTCTTCCAAGTGACCTACTCCGTGAAGTGTTTCCATAACTTAGGGATGATAAAGATTCACAAAAATCCTAAAATTTGCTAAAATATTTTAAATGTGTTAGTGAGACTTTGTGTTGCTATGACAAGACACCTGATGTAAACAATTTAAAGAAATGAAGTTACTTGGGGGTCATAGTGTCAGTTCATCATGGAAGGAAGGGCAGATAGAGATAACTTACACCGTGGTAGCTAGGAAGCAAAACAAGGGATGGGAAAAGAGACCAAGACAAGTATAACTTGCAAGGCTACAGCATCAATGACCTGGTTCCTGGGGCTGGCCCTGTTTCTTGTATCTACCCTTTCTCAATAAGACCATCACATCATGAATACATTAAAAGATTAAGCCTTGATCAGTTCTTAAAACCCTCAGGATCCAATCACCCATTGGCTAACAATCCAGTCCACAATACATGAGTCTTTAAGAAACAACCTCATATTCAAAACAATGCTAAATGTCACCTTATAAATAGGTACTGATTTTATCCTCACACTCTGTAATAAGGGCTTACTATTTCCCTCATTTTATTGACATGCAAACAGACCGTTAAAGAAATTGAATTAAATCCTTGAACGACACTCAGAAAATGATGCAGCTTCAATTTAAGTACAGCTCTCTTTGGCCACCTGTGCTGTCTTCACTATACTGCTATATCCAAGAAACACTACATCAGGACCAAAATGACCTCAGTTCCTTCTAGATAACTTTTGTTTACAGCTTAACTGAAGCTGCATTCCCACAAGTTCTCCATGAGTGATAGAAATACCAGGCTGACAGAGTCTCAGCTGGACTCAAAAAGACTTTTCATCACTAATATTGAGTTCCTTGGTAACACCCATGTTGGAAACCAGGGCCCCCTTCCCAAGAAGCTGGAAATGTGGTGGTAGATGAGGAAGGGAGAAAGGAAGGCACAAGAAGCTTGAAAGCCTAAGACGAGAACATATGGGATCTGGAAACAGTCCTATGATTTACCCAACTGACCTTGCCCTGGGATGGGCTCTATCACTTAGACAATGATTTTTGAGTTTTGGAGCAATTTGGGACAAGGACAAAGAGGTGAAATAGATTCCAGGCCTGGAGTCGCAGTGATTACTGGCCACAGTGGAAGGGGTAGTTATATTAAGAACTATGAAACTTCCCATGCTCAGCAGGGGGAAGAACTGTGGCCCAGTAGTAGCATCTGTTACATCTTAGGGAATCAGAAGAGCCACACACACATTTCCAGAATTGCCCTCTTGTTAAGGGTGTCACAACCTGGGCTTGTTCTATAGGAAAGAGTTAGCTGAGCTCATGTGAGTTAATATGAAGCCAAAATGTCCCTGGGGCACCCTGCTTCCCTCCTTGAAAACAAAGGCAAAATACCATCGACAGAAAGAAATGATCCGACTTGAATCTATTTGGTTTTAAATATTTTGAAAGAGAGACAGACCTCTCTTTTTAGTTCTTTAGGAAGACCTAAGACCCAAAGAGATTCAAGCCAGCTGGAGGGAATAACTGGGGGAGTTCCAGCCAATTAGGCTTCCTTTGTGACAAGGCCATCCTTTCCCACTCTAAGAGCTTTAAACAACACTCAAGTCAACAGGACCTTGGAGGAAGAGAGAATGCACAGTACCAAACCTCAAGAGTTGAGGGATCAGGATCTGAAATTTTAACCCCAAACCAGACCCCTGACTGGTTTAACTGCTGCCATTATTTCTTTATGGAGCCTTCAGCGGGCTTTCCTGGCCACCAGGAATTAGACTCCGAGAGATTGGTCCAACTCCTCTGCAGTCTCCCTCTGCCCTGCCAAACAGGCTTGTTCAATGTCTCCAAGTCTCCAGCCTTCCACCTCTAAATACTCTGAATGGCTCAACTTTCCATGGCCAGACTATTAAAAAGGAAAGCACTCCTACTGTTTCCTTTAATGAGCAGCTTTTATAGGGTGCCAAATGCCCTTAAAGGAGCCCAGAAGCCCGCAGAAATCTCCTGAGTTTCAAATACCCCAGCCTAACCCAGAGACAGCAGAAGACAGAGATCCAGAGCCAGTGCATGTCATTAATCTCTAGGATATCAGCTTGAGCCAGTCCATCAGGAAAGATATGGGATATTGCTAGGTCCTTACAGAAATAAGCCCACTCTGCAGGTCTATCGATCTCAAGATCGGGCAAGATATCTCTACCCTTTGTCTTCTAAGATACTGTTTGTTAAATGGAAAGACTTGTTCTCTTGGGTTTCTTAGTGGATTTAGGGGAAGGGAGGGAGAGAGGAAGGGGGAGGAAGGGGAATAGGGAAGAAGGGATAGAGGGAGGGAGGGAGGGATGGAGGGAGGGAGGGAGGGAGGGAGGGAGGGAGGGAGGGAGGGAGGGAGGGAGGGAGGGAGGGAAATAAGCAGAATTTGAAAATAGAGAAGACACAATGATACTACTTACTCTAATTAGAAATGTAGGGACTCTGAGAAGCCACAGTAGATGGAAAGTAAATAGATAGCCTAAGGCTAAGGCAAAGCTCTCAGAGCAAAGGGCTGGAGCTAAGGAACCTGGGAACCAGATAGTCTCATGGAAGTCCTTTGCTCTTGCTGTGTCTCTGTCTCCCAGCTTTACTAAGATCTCTCTTTGGCCTCTGCTTAGTCCATCAGTCCTGTGGTCTCCACTGAATTAATAAAAATGGAGCAGGGAGGGGGCAGAGTTGGGTGAAAGTTGTCAGCAACCAGAGAGACCATTGTGTAACCCTGCATTTTTCAGACAGCTTTACACTGTTTCTTGAAGTCCCCAGACAAATGACTTTCCAAAGGGCATTTTCCTGTCTGAATGATTAACAGGTCCATTTTGATGCATTTCTAAGGGAAGGTACAATAGAATGTCTTTGTTTCTTACCAGAAAGTCTTTGGCTAGAGAGCAAATCCTATGATCTTTTGGAAAGTTCAGAATGTCCTGTCTCCACCTAGGACCAGACAGAACTCAGATCTCATTCTTTTGACCAGTCATTAAGAGTCCTGCTGCTTCCAGTCCAGGATTTATAAGAGAAGAGTCCATCCTTGGTGACCTTCAAACTATTTGGTATCTGACTAGCTACATAACACAGGACTCAATTTTTTTCAGTAAATTTTACAATGTATGTATATGTGGAGAGTATGTGGAGAGAAAGAACACTTTCTCTATGTAGGGCTTTTGTGCAAACAGGAGAAAAACCTAAGTTTCTGGGTAAATTTGGAAAAGGCAAATTTTGAGTGTTGAGATATGCGGGATTTAGAACAGGCCAACACTGGCTAACTCTTAAAACTGACCAAGCCTTCCAGAGATTTGTACACATTACTCTAACTAGAAACATAATTGAACTGTCAGATCTTCTCTCTTTAATTTTTCCTCCATTTCTGAATATTTAAATATTGTTAAAAAGTAGTTATAGATAGACATTTCAGATTTAAACATAAATGAGTCTGAATTCTAGACCGGCTTCAGTTGTGATGACTTTAAGCTTCCGTTGCCTAACCTGTAAAATGAAAATGGTAGAAACAAACATTTTATTAAAAAAGATACATCAAGATCCAAAGCAGACAAGCAAGCACCCTGGAGCAGAAATTTCACTTGGCTTTTATTATCATGTGGGCAGTGACTGTATCCCTTCCCTGTTGGTGAGGGTCCAATCTCACAATCTTTTGAGACTTGTTGGTTTTAAAAGAATATGTACAAAGGAAATGAAGGCAAAGGAGCTGAGGCCATCACGTTCCTGGGATACAGAGGGACCTATGAATAAACAAATGTTTTAGCATGTTGGGGACAGTAAAGGATTTATCTAAAAGGTAGGGGAAACTTGTGGAATTTTGTCCTTTGGTAGGAAAGATGAAAACATTTTCCACAAGAACAAATAAAATATTTTTTTAGACATGGATTCATTAATTAGTTCAGACTGGTCACAAATTCAAGATCCCCCAGTTTCAGATTTTTCCATTGATGGGATTATAGGCATACTGAGGTATTTTAATGGTCATTCTTTATAAAGTATTATATTATACACCAGTCATGCTAAATGAACTAACTCCTCATTTGGGCCTACAAGGTGCTAAACCCAGAACAAAAACTTAACATTTTTGCTTTGTTGTGGAATGCTCTCATCCAAACAAATGTGTTAATCACTCAGTGTATCTAAGAAATTGGTGATCACTACTCGTTGTATAAATGTTAACTAGGGAGACATGAACACAACATCTATTCACCTCAGAGGGGAAAGAAATCAAATCCAAAAGAAGAATTTCATCTAAGTCTCCCTTGGACAACCAGTGATTAACTTGAGTTACTGCCAAGAGCATGTGTATCTTATAAGCAGCTGGAGCAGTGAAGTGAAGCCACCCTCTGGGAACACTGAGACACATATATCCTCTAAGAGGGAGAGGTGTCCTGAATTTCATGAATTTGCTTATGAACCATCCTTCTCTTCGGTGAAAGAATATTAATAGATCTCCTCTTTAAGATCTTCTGCAAGTAAGTAGTCATGCTGCTCTGGTTTTGAGATAACAACAGCCACATCATGATCAGAGGACAGAGCTCACAGCACTAACTTATCTTCCTCCTCTTCAGGGTTAAAAGCACAAAGACTCATTGTCCGAGAGGCATAGCCACCTTGGATTTTAGGTAGAACAAAGCAAAATATATAACCACATAAATGAGGGGGTGTAATTATCTTAGGGAAGTCAGACCACTCCCCTTCATCAATAGGGACTTACTGCTTTACCTTTTAGAAGTAGGACTGAGACAGCGAGCCATGAGACCACATTTTGACTAAGACTCTTAGCCCATCTTCTCCAGTGATTTTTCTAATTAAACCTAAAGCATATGTAAGTCACTTAAAGATGGACTTACAGGTCAGTGTATCTTTCCATGGTGTCAGGATTTATTACCCTCTCTTCAAACTGAAGTCAAAAACTTCTTGTAACATGGAGTCTTCTGAGGGCAAGGCACAGACAGCATGGTAAACCCCTATGTGATATGAGTAGGGAATTACCTAATCTTAGCAGGCTCACCAGATGCCTTTATCTGTTCCTCTTTGTTTGTTTGTCTTCAATGGTGTAATTCTATATGATCCATGTACTAATATACTGGAGTTGTGCCTTCTTAATAAGCCAATGATGAAACTTACTTCCTCTTCTTTTTGCTGCCCATCTTTTATCTTGGTGTACTGAGATACATGGCCAAGCCTAGTCCTTGAGGACTCCCAAACTCAGGCCTTTGCCCTAAAACTCCCTCAACAAGATCAATGAGATGTTTTATTGAACTGTCTGATGTGGTGACTTCAAGTGTTTACTCCTGATTATCTCTTAATGGTGGTGGTTGCCACACTGATAATGGAAATGCCTGATTGTAGATCTCCTGTAGTTGAGGGGAATGAAAAAGGATCAGATTACATAGTTCCTCAAGAAGAGGAGAAACAAATTCTTGGAGTCTCTACTGATCTTCATCCTAGAAGTGATCTCATCACTGAGCTATGGAGAATGTTTCCTGTTACAATCAACCTATGTATACTGATTCAGGCATTCCTACACGCTAACAAAGTTTGGTACATCTATTAAAAGCAGTGAGTTGGGTGAGTTAGATGTGGGTTTGTATAAATGAACTTTTCAAATCCTTACCAAATTATTAAAGGTTTGCTTAGCATCTCTCCCAAACCACCTAATTTACTATGGTTCCAAATGAGTTCTTTTTCTATGGGGGAGATTAAATTGATACAGACATATGCACATAAACACATATTTTTCTATTTGGATTTAATCAATTTCCTCCCCCCCCCCTTTTTTTTTTAATCCTTAGTATGCTTCTTTCATGGTAACATCATTTTCTGAACCTTGTGCTGCCTTTTTTTGATCCAGCTGTCCTCTGCCAGGCTTGAATGAAACACACGGTCCCTGGTTATCTTCATGTGGCGGCCATCATTTTGGTTTCAGTCTGAAAAATAACGCCTCTACTAAGCTGTAGAAACCAAGAAGAATTTATTTCCTTCAAACAAGTTTCAAGTGAGTCTGCCCAGATAGATTAGATAAATCCAACTTAATCACTGGCATTGTCTTCTTGTCTCTCCTCATACCACAGTTGGGTTTTAAAAGGGGGGGTTAATGTGAAATTGAGGTAATCCAGTTTCCCATTTTCTATCCAACAGTAAAGAGCCCTACCTCAGATAAGAAGAATGAGAGCTGTTAGCTAATCACAGGATTTCACATCTTTCCAAGCAAGTCCTCTTTTAGAACTAAAGCTTGTAGACTTTAAATAGATGGATGGATAGATAAATACATAGATAAATGTGATGGCAAGCATTCTTTGAGGAAAAAGGTAAAATACCATATTCTGTGTCATGATTGGCATGACACTGAGTCAACATTTCTCTGTCTAACATTACCTCTGAGAGATTAGCTTCTTCAGACACAAAGCTAGTCAACACCCCATCATCACTACAATGTTTTAACATGTTTTTACTTGGTATTAATCTTTCCATTTTTAGTCTCTTCCTTTAAGTTATGTGGGAAACCTCACTTTACAGATTAACGTAAAGTGTAGCTTGCAAATAAGACCTGGTTTTTCAATCACAGCTCTGTTACCTCAACTTCATCATGCCTGCACTGTATTTCTGTTTTAATTATTACAAAAGAAACTGTATTCATAATGGTATCTAATGTTTGATATATGCAGAACACATTAAATCTGTCCATTTATTTCATTCTGCAATAGTCAATCCCACGATAATCTCTTTGTCAACTTTATTCTGAAAATAAAAATACACAGGTATAAAACAAGTGATGTTTTCAAGGTCACACACTGCATCACTCTGGTAGTGCAATGGAGGCAATTCCTCCTCAATTTATGTGTCAAAATCCTAAGCTGGGAGATAGCAGTAATGTGAGATGAGTTATTTGGGTGCTGATCACTAGTTCGTGAAAGCATGGCTGTCATATATTATTGGGGCCCTTGTAAACAAATGGAGAACATCCTTTTCCTCCTCTACCATTCAAGGACATGGTAAGAAGGTACTTTTAGACATCAAATTTTTAAAGATTTATTTATTTATTATGTATACAGTGTTCTGGCATGTAGGTACCTAATCTCATCATAGGCGGTTGTGAGCCACCATGTGGTTGTTGGGAATTGAATTCAGGACCTCTGGAAGAACAGTCAGTAAGTGTTCTTAACCTCTGAGCCATCTCTCTAGCCCTAGACATCAACTTTATCAGCCCCCCCCCCCACACCCCAGACAGGGTTTCTCTATGTAACAGCTCTGGCTGTCCTGGCACTCACTTTGTAGACCAGGCTGGCCTTGAACTCACAGAGATCCACTTGCCTCTACTTCCTGAGTGCTGGGATTAAAGGTGTGTGTCACCACAACCTGAATGAATTTTCCAGCATATACATCATGGCTTTGCTGGACTCAGGTGAGAGAGAAAAACCTAAGACAGAGAGGCAGGTGTATATTCAAAGAAGAAACTGAAAATATTAATAAACATGTGGATAGAGGCTTGGAAATAATAGGGTTGCAGGGCAATAATAGTCTTGGATGCTTGAAGGCCTGGGTTCAATCCCTAGTACCATGAAAAAATATGAATTTTTAAAATTAAAAATAAAGTATGAATAGAATTAAGGAAACAAGAATAACAGATTGAGGAACTCCCTAAAGGAATTATCACTTTTCAAGCAGCTAGGACAAGAACAAAGACAGACATAGTTGAAATCGGATGAGAGCTGTGCATGTGAAAGAGATGGAACTCAAGCACTGGCCAAAGCACAGCAAGGCAGAAA
This sequence comes from Phyllotis vaccarum, assembly GCA_033318265.1. Taxonomy (NCBI): domain Eukaryota; kingdom Metazoa; phylum Chordata; class Mammalia; order Rodentia; family Cricetidae; genus Phyllotis; species Phyllotis vaccarum. The sequence continues at coordinate 138,898,972 of JARWLC010000001.1, read as the reverse complement.
AGGAAGAGATCAATGTCCTGACTTTCCTCTCTCCTACTCACTCTCAGGTCAGTACTTTCTTCTGATCACACTTAACCTGAAGTCAAGAGAGCTTGGGATTCATAGAACGTTGAGAGGAGCATAAACACAGATAAGCCTGAGACTATACCAGAAAGAGCTATGGATAAGAGCTGAAGGAAGGAAACCAGAAACCTTCAGGTGCATTGCCTATATTATTATTGCCTACAATGTTAATTGATGTTCTGTAGAGCAGTAGTGCTTACAGAATGTATCTCTGTGTATAAGGGGATTTATTAAAATCACGTATATGCTGCAGTACATCTAATCCGACAGTGGCGGCTACGAATGGAAGTCCAAGAACCCAGTAGTTCCTCAGTCCATGAGGTTGGAGGTCTCAGACGGTCTTTGGCAGAGTTGAAATTCCAAACTAGTAGTCTCTAATGCCAGTGAAGGAACTAACTTGCCAACAAGGCAAGGGCAAGCAAGCAAAGAGCAAAAGCATCTTCTTCCACATCCTGAATAGGCTTCCAGAAGAAGGTGAGGGCCAGACTAAAAATGTGCCTTCCTGCCTCAAACTGAGAATTGAAGTGGATTTTCCTACTTCAGATTAAGCCAAAATCCCTCACTGGAGTGTTCTATACTTTTGGGTTTTAGTTGGTTACAGATATACCCAAGTTGACAACCAAGAACAGACACCACTCCTCTTGAAGGTAAACCAGCTGTTAGCATTTTCACCTACATAACCTGCACAGCCCAGAATGCTTCAACTTCCTCAAAAGCAATAGTCTTTTCTCTGGAATTCATGGCCTTCACCAGTAATTGTCATTGCACAAGAGACAGGACTAGTTCACCTCAGAGTTCCCACTGTACAGAGGAATGTATTCCAAAGCAGTTCCTTCTGGAGGGGCTACAGCAGGCCAGCTCTTTCCTCAACCTCCATAAACAACAATCCCAAGACATCGGTTTGCTCCAGTTTCTCATTCACAGAACCTTCCTTATTTTTAAAGTGGGGCCATAGTTTGCTTTCCTACACCAGAGGTTCCCCTCCATATCTGAGTGGCTTTTTTAAAAATTCATTTAAAATGACATTTTAGCAAAAGTATTCTCTCCACAAAGAACTCTTATGTCACCTACTAAGGAAACACATGGTCTTTAGCATTGCATATCTATGTATATAGCTGGATATAACACTTACACAAAAGAAGATTCATCAAATAGAAGTTGGCTGTAGCACTGTCATTTTGCTTAACCAGGACAAACAGAAAGATTCCAGGAACTGCGTAGGATGGAACTACAAAAGAGTCCTGTCTCAGGCCAGATAGATAATGTTGCCAAAAGAATACACCAGAAGGCTTTGCAGAAGATGCATGGTTACCTTTGACAACATAAGATGTCTCAGTTGAGCATCTCCACCTGGGCTCTTGCCAACATTATTTGGAGTGGCCTTCTCTAGAAGAACCCTCTTGGCACCTTCAGCCATAAAGAGGGCTCTGTCTTGACAGCTTGCAGATGTTCCCTTTTCCCAAGACATGTCCTGATGTATATTATTTTTCACGATGTTGAATTTCATGCTATGAGAATTATGTTTCTGGCTTTTGGTTAGCATGATATAAGAAACTTGAACAACCATGACCAATGGAGGGATAATCTTCAGCGGTTTGGTTTTTTTTTTTTTTTTTTTTTTTTTTTTTTTTTTTTTTTACTTTTAAACAGACATTGCCCATAAGTCTCCTACTCTTTCAAGGCACATTGAAGTCCCACCACAGCAAGCTCAATCTTGTTCTCATTGCTTCACTGTCAAATGATTCTATAATGTATCAAATATATTACACTGAGAATACACCTGAAGCTACACGAATTTGATTGTGGGGTTTTAAACCTTTCTAAATTAATTAATGCTATATTTTTTTTTTGAGACAAACTCTAATGTATCCCAGGCTGGTCTTAAACTCATCATATAAGTAAGGATGAACTTAAACTTCTTATTTTCCTGATTTTACCTGCTAAGAGTTGAATTGAAACCTAGTATCATCTACTACCATGCCAAATTTGTTCAACACTGGGTCTCAAACTAAGAGATTTGTACATGTTAGGCAAGCATTCTACCAACTGAGCTACACCCGTAACTCATAGTTAACCTACTTTTATAGTATTTGTGTTAAGTACGTGTGTTTTGATATATATAAAACAAAATAACAACTATACCCAAGTAAGTAAACGTATCTATCACCTTCCCCCTTATGTTATTAAGTCTTTACCAAATGTTTTGCTTCAGATACTAAACTTTGATGCAAACTAAATAGGTAAAGTAATTGGTAATGACAATATGGCCATAAATTTAAGCTAAAAACAGAGGCAAGTTGTCATGAAATTAGTGACCAAAGCATACTGTGGGGAAAAAATAGATCTTCTATCCCTTTGAGAATTTTCGTCACAGAGCTATCTTAAAATGACTCATGGATCTGTCTCTCTCTTGGTACCTCATACTGAGAGAGAGGGAGAGAGGGAGAGAGAGGGAGAGGGAGAGAGAAAGAGAGAGAGAGCACCCCAAAGGCAACCCAAGACCAATAGGAATTGGGAACTGAACAGCATAGGTACTTTCCTCCCCTTAGGTGGTCTACAGTGAGTGGAGTTTAGTCGAATACATAATTGATGAGCATCATTCTCACCAGTAGGCTTTGTCTCCACTACTTTCTTCCTAAGGTGTCTGTATTTTCCATTTATGCTCCTTAATTCCTGTGAAAAATTAACTGCCTACACCCAAGCCTTCATCTTTTCTAAAGGAATCATATCTGATAGCCTCTTAATTTTCCCCAGCTATCACTTTAATCCTCTATAATTTGTTCTACAGAATCCAGAGTGGGTCTTTAAAGCTATAGATCACAGTACGCCATTTCTAGCTCAAAGTCTTCTAGTAGCTTCCATCACAGTTAGAATAAAAAAACAAGTCCTCTCATGGAAGTATGTGGGGATTTGTTTCAAATTTAATAAAAACAGCCTGAGATATCAGAGGGATCTACCCACAGTCAGTCTAGGAGGTTCAGAAAGTGGAAACTCACACCTTTAATCCCAGCACAGGTAATATCCGAAGTGGTGACCTACGCCCTTAATCCAATCAAATCGGAGTTTGAGGTCATCTTAGTTTTCAGAAGGAGTTCCAGGCTCCCAGGCAGGCAGTGGTGGTGCCATGCCTTAACTGAGCAAAGAAAGTATTTAAGGCAGGCCTAGAAAGACAGAGCAGGTAGAAGAAGCCAGGAGGAGCAAGACTGAGGAAGCTGGAAGACAGCTGGGTAAGATCAGACTGTGGTATTTACTCTTTCTAATATCTCCGATTTTCCCAAAGATCTGGCCCTGAGTTTCCTTTATTCGTGCAACACTTGGCATCCAACTTTGGGGCAGGAATTCCTCCCCTCCCTACCCAAAAAATGGCACTTGCCGGCCAGAGCAAAACGTGGCCGAAGGAGTAATTACCAACTAGCAAGGCTTTCAGTTCTGAGTTAGCCTCCAATCTTGTGGAGACTGGCCACATGTGTTTCCATTTCACGCTCATCTGGGTAAGTTTTTCAGACAGTGGCCTCTTTCTCCTGGTGGGTTTTGGGTTGTTTCTTTTTTCTTTTTGGACCTTCTCTACAGTCTGGGATTCCTTTGCATTCTCTGTTACCTAAAGAGTGGCCTATTATAGTTATTGATTTAAAAGACTATTTCTTTACAATACCTTTACAAGAACAAGACAAACAAAAATTCACCTTTATAGTGCCCACTTATAATAATTCTTGGCCTGTAAAGAGATAAAAGAGGTACCAGTCAAGGAATGCTGAATAGCCCCACTCTGTGCCAGTATTTTGTACAAAAGCCAGTAGAACAAAAATGTAACAAATTCCCACAATCTATAATTTATCATTACATGGACAACATCTTGTTGGCTGATTCAGATATTGATACCTTAGAAAAAAATGTATGAAGAAGTGAAAAAAAAATGCCTGCTTAGGGATAACAGATTGCCCCAGAAAAAATACTAAGAGGGGATTCCATTAATTACTTAGGCTACAAAATAGGCCAACATAAAGTTAGACCCCAAAAGATACAAATCAGGAGAGAGAAATTGAAGACATTTAATGATTTTCAAAGACTACTAGGAGACATTGCCAATTTACAACCCACTATTGGAATTAAAAATGATGGACTGGATAATTTGTTCAAAACCGTAAGTGGTGACAAGGACTTAAGTAGTCCGAGAGGATTGTCATCTGAAGCTGAGAAAGAATTGGCTTTGGTGGAAAAGAAATTACAGGATGTACATGTGGATTGTGTGGATCCAGACTTTAATTGCATTCTAGTTATCCTGCCCTCTAAGCATTCTCCTACAGGAATTTTAATGCAAAGGGGAAATGTTATATTGGAATGGATATTTCTTCCACATAAACCAAGTAAGAAATTAAAGACATGTATGTAAAAGGTTTTTGAACTCATTTTTAAAGGAAAACTAAGAATTCCTCAATTGACAGGAATGGACCCAACAGAAATTGTTGTACCTTTAACGAATGAAGAAATTGACCAATTATGGGTAGAAAGTGAACCTTGGCAAAGAGCCTGCAGTAATTTTTTGGGAGATATTAACAAAAAATATCCTAAAAAGAAAAAGAATTGAATTTCTAAAGAAAATTAATTGGATTCTCCCTCGTATTGTACGAGATAAACCAGTTTCTGGAGCCTTTACACTTTATGCCGATTCAAACAAATCAGGAAAGGCAGGTTACAAATCAGAACATATAAGTAAAGTGGCTCAAAGTGCATACAATTCTGATCAAAAATCAGAATTATATGCTATTATGATGGTATTAATGGATTTTACTGAACCTCTCTCTTAACATAGTCACTGTCTCTCATTATGCAGAAAGAGCTGTTCTACACATTGAAATGGCTGATTTTATTAATGATGAATCAGAATTATCTTCATTATTTATTCAGTTACAAGAAATAATCAGGTCTAGAAATCATCTCTTCTATATAATACACATTCGATCCCATATGGGACTCTTAGGTCCTTTAGCACAAGGTAATGATGAAATTGATAAATTATTAAGAGGAAATGTACTAGAGGCCTTAGAATTTCATAAAAAGTATTGTAGGAGATTGTGTTGTTTCATTATAAATAATTATCCCACCCACTGGTTTAACAAAAAGCACTGATTGGCCAAAGGCAGGCAGGAAGTGTGGGCGGGGCGGCCAGACTAAGAGAACTCTGAGAACAGGAAGCACAGAGCAGAATGCTGGAGAGAAGCCAGAAGAAGCAGAGGACAACCATGCTGCTCTAAGAAAAGGTACTGAGTCCCATGGCTGAACAGGATAAGAGTCATGGGTTAGATGAAGGGTAGAGAGCTAGCAAGTGATATACCTGGTCCTGAGGCCGATTAGCCTAAAACTATCCTATGCATCTGTGTGTCTCTATCTCTGTGAGTCTACGGAGTCTGAGGGTCTGAGGGTCTGTGGGTCTGCGGGTCTGTGGGTCTTTGGGTCTTTGGGCCTAAACCTTGAGGCTAGGCTCAAAAGTCCAGGCCAGAAACCTCTTACTACAAAGCATCGTGTCAATAGCAAAGGATTTTAAAAAACTATCACTTGGCAACAAGCCAAAGAAATTGTAAAAAGGTGTCCCACCTGTTCTTTCTATAACCAAACTCCATTGCCAGCAGGAAGTAATTCTAAAGGTATACATAGAAATGAAATTTGGCAGATGGATGTATTTCATTTTACAGAATTTGGGAAATTAAGATATGTCCATCATATAATAGATACGTTTTCAGGATTTCAATAGGAAACTGCTTTGAGTTCTGAAAAGGCTGTTTCTGTAATCACACATTTGCTAGAAGTTATGACCATCATGGAAATATCTGTATAAATTAAGACTGACAATGCTCCAGCATATGTCTCTAGTAAAATGAAACATTTTTGCTTATTATATTATAAAGCATATTACAGGAATACCACACAATCCTACAGGGCAAGTAGTCATAGATCAAATCAAACTCTAAAGGATATGCTAAATAAACAGAAAGGAATACCAAAGACCCCCAGAGATAGACTACACAATGCTTTATTAACTTTAAATTTTCTCAATACTAATGAGAAAGGAACAACAGCTGCTGACAGGCATTGGACTATAGAAAAAACAGCTGAACTAAATCAGCCTGTTACTTCAAAGATGTACTAACCTCTGAATGGAAGCCAGGATATGTGCTACATTGGGGAAGGGGTTTTGCTTTTGTTTCCACGGGTGAAGAAAAGTTATGAATACCATCGAAATTAATAAAGACTTGACTTGAACCAGAGAAACTTCATGAAAATAAGAATTGATAGCTCATCCACCCATATTATAATTATTTAAGTTGTAAGAAAAAAACAAAGGGTTGGTGCAGGTTTTTGTTTTTGTCTTTACAGAAAACTGGAAATACCCATCTTCAAGAAGTGAAAAGACCTTGGACATCTAGACATCTAAGGCAGAAGGGAGGCTATCCAGAAAAATTTACAAGCAAAAGAATATTGGAACTATTGGTACCAGTATACTCTTTAGGGTAAAATCTCATTGCTTAGCCTCTATTTTTTTGTAAGTTGAAGTCCCAGTTTAATTATAATTGAAAGCTGGCTTTAGAGTTGGAGTGTGGCTCTCTCCTTCTCTAAAGTCAAGCACACTTGTTAAGGGAAAATACAAAATCTCTGTATCATATCAGAAGAGCCTCTTTATATGGGACAGAAGAATAACAAAAAATAAAGGACTTCTATTGTTACTAATCTATGCTGAAAAAATACTTCTATATTTAGTTTCCTGTACATTGTGTTGGGTTTTAGTCTCTTATCAGTTTTTTGCAGTGATCCAGGACAAGGCCTAATTGCAAACTTGAAGTATCTAAAAGGAAGATGGGGCCCCACAATGATGATTTCACAGGGACTCTGACAAAGCTACTAGGCTGACAAACACCAACCAAAGATCATATTTGGACTCAGCTCACTGAGGTGATCCAGCTTCCCAGACTGCTCTAGCCAGAACTTGAGACAAGCCATGTACTTTCCTGTTATGCAGAGACTGGACAACAAATGATACAGCTACTTATTTCAGGACTTGACAATTAACAAAACTTTTCTTTTCAGGATCCCCTAAAAATACTGTCACCCCCAGACAGCAGGAAGTAAATTTAAAAACACCCCAAGAGGTGGGGTGGGTGGTTTTTGGTCATTCAACAGGTTATAGATGATTGTCACTGTTTAGGTTAATTGGTTAAAAATTGTTAATGGTTATGTTTAGAAAAAAGTTAAGCAAGAATGGTTATATTCAAGATTTGTGTTTAAAAAAAATAAAAAGAAAAAGAGGATACAGATATATAGGATATAAGGATAGACTACTGAATCTTCTTTTAAAAGAATGTACTAGCTTTAAGTATGTTTTCAAGATCAAACAAATATATTTTAGATGAATAGGTCTACCTCAAACACTTCAGAGATCCATAGAATATGGCATTTGAAATATTTTAAGAACTTAGACTTTTCTGGACAGTGAGACAGGTCTGCTCCTGGCAGCATCAATTTACTTCAAGAGAAAAATGGGCATCGAAGAAACTCCATATGTAGTCTACTTTCTTTGTGGCAATAGGTAACCACTGAACAACAACCTGTTCTTGTATTGACTGCTTGACAGTATGCTGTTTAAACTGGACATGCAGGTTCCCTAGGAAAATGACCTCTGAACTTTGACAGAACAAGCTGAGATGGTTCCTGCTTTTCGGAGAAAACTGTCAGACATTCTTCAGGACACAAGGAGAAGCGACTGATGAACTACAACAGAATGGGCAGAGCAGATTTCCTGCTTCACTGAAAAGAGATTTGGGGCCTGTAGGCTAAAGATGGATGCCCCAACTTTATAAAGGAACTTGGGTGACTGTCCAGGCAGATAGGTGTCATCTCTGTCATTTCTAGATTTTGAAAGTTGTTGCATTTCCTGTCTACTTGAGTAAATATTATTTCCTTCTTGGGTCTCTGAGATAGTTGAAGATGAGATAGTTAGAGTTACAGATTTCTAGTGACAGTTTTAGAAAAGAAACTTTGAAGTTAAAATTTATAAGCTTAAGAGACATCAAAATAATAGTTTTTAGTCAGTAATACAAGTTAGAAAGAAAGTGAATTAGGTATAATCTTTTGGACTCATCAAAATAGGGTAATTAATGAAATATTTTCTTTGAATTGTCAATTGTTAATAAACTAGACATTACTCGTTTATTGTTTGTATATATTGTATATAATTATTGTACCTATTGTATATGGTTTTTCTAATGTTAGCTATCACCTTCTTTTTTTCTAATTTTGACACAAAAGGAGATATGTTTCAAATTTAATAGAAGTACTAACCAGGCTTTACCCCAGGTAACTTTTCAGGTTAGACAAGATAGACCATGTTCAGGGGAGTAGTATGTCTAGAGACAATAATTCATTCAAGCTTGTCAGTAGCTTCCAGCACACTATATGATCTGGACTAGTACTATTTTCATTTTCTCTGTATAACACACCTTGTGGTTTTATCTTACATTGTTGTTGTTGTTGGTTTGGGTTTTTTTTTTCAGGCTTTCTATCCTATTGGAAAGCATCCCCTACAACAGTAGTGTATATGCATGCCACCATATCTCCAAGTTCAGGACATGGCATTAGGCAGGAATTCAAAAATAGCGTTTACATACACAGTGGCTGTTGAAATTTAATTAGAACTAACATTGTATCAGACAGGAAGAAGAAACTTGATAAACTCTTGAGGACTTGAGGACTCTGTGACATGTTTATCCTGAAATTGACAGAAATGTGATAAAAGTGACTAAAATGAGATAATCTTAGAGAAGACTTTTTTTAAGGCCATTCATTTTAGTCAAAAACTAGATATAATCTAGATTGGATTTACCCAAGCAATTTGTCCCTCCTAGCTTCAAACTGTCTACCTGGCTAAGGATGAACTTGAACTCCTGATCTTACGGCTCTGCTTTCTAGATGCTGGGATAGCTCAAATATACCACCATTCCCAGTATATACAATCCTGAAGACTGATCACAGGGTTCAAGCATGTGGGGTAAGCACTTTCCATACTGAGCTATATCTCTGACCACTGGACAAAATAATGCTTTCTAAGCTTCAGTGTCTATCCTTGTAAAATGAAGGCACTTGAGAAGCTCAGTTATCTCAAAGTAGGGCCAATAACCAGTGTGGGACTTTTATAAATTCTCATATGATCCATAATATCTCAGATATATCAGAGGGTGTTTATATTTGGCTTGTCAATTGGTCCTAGGTTAAAGAACAAAAGGGGTTATTATCAGAATATAACAACTCATCTCAAATTTAATATTCAAAAATGATAATGTTAGGTCTGGAGAGATTTCTGTGTGGGTAAAGGCACCTGCCACCAAGTCTGACCAAAGTCACAGGGTAGAGAGAGAGGATCAGCTCCTGCAGGTCGTCCTCCAGCATCTCCTCATACACATGTGTGAGGCACACACGGAGCAAACATAATTCTTTAAAATTATGACGATGTCAAGTTTGGTACAACAGTGCTCTGGAAACTGCTTCCATGTAATTCAGTGAAAGATAAGCCACAATGTGATAAAAACAAGCAAACACTCTATTCCACACATCAAGAGAAGGAAATTGTCATAAAAACAGAGGAGGCATTACAAATCCAAAAAGATAAAAGAAGAATCTCTTCACAGCATCTTATACTCAAGATGGCAAAAATACAAAGCAAAGAAACAACAGAAAAAGCTAAAAAGGAGAATGGTATCCTGAGCCTAACCCTAAGTCGGAATCTCCAGAGCCTAACCATCACATGACTGCCAGCTACAATGCTATTTCGGAATTGCATAGCTTCTTGTAACTTCAACCCCAAGTAGGGAGCCTCTGAGCCTACCTGCCACCTCAGTGTTGCACAAAATCTGGTTATAATAAAGAAACTCAGAACCAGATATTAGGGAAAGGCTGAAATATCGAAGAGAGGAAACACCACAGTCAAATCTCACCCAGCTGTCTTTCAGCTTCCTCAGCCTTGCTCCTCATCACTTTTACTGCCTCATCTGTCTTTCTACATCTGCCTTAAATATCTTCTTTGCCCAGTTGTTTTACATCCATGTTAAGATTAAAGGCATGGGCTACTACTATTTGGTAGTTAGCTTTGAACTCACAGAAACACAGAAAGATCTCCTCTATCTCTGGAGTTATGGGATTAAAGGCCTGACACCACCACTGTCTGCCTGGGAGCCTGGAACTCCCTCTGTAAACCAAGTTGGCCTCAAACTCAGATCTGCTGGGATTAAATGCATAGGTCACCACTCCTGGTCTTTCTCTGTGCTGAGATTAAAGGTGTGAGTTACCACTCTCTGATTTTCCTAGATTGACTGTGGGTAGATCTCTTCTCTGATACCCAAGACTGGTTTTATTAAATATATAACATATCACTATACCTCAGCCTCCAACATGTCTTGGGACTACATTGCGTTCTGTGCTTTGAACCCAAGTGGGGACTACTATCCCAGCCTCTACCCATAATCCATCTGAGCACAGTGTGGCAACCTCTATCCTGCCTTCAGGGAACACAGCCTGTGCCTGATGTTACCCAAGACCCTGCCACTTAAGGTGCACTGAAGAATCTAGTAAGCCCTTCATACACTTCTGAAAATTAGCAGGAAGAATCTTATAACATTACAGAAGTTTAGTTTCTGAGTTCAGAAGCTACATCTATCCCTAGTTGTCACTTCTGACACCAATGCTCACATCAGCACAGAATTATGCAAGGACCATGAAGCTGACTTATAACCTCTCAAGCTGAGGTAACAGCAACCAACAAAGATCCAAACACCCATGCAATAAAAGTGAGACCAGATAGCAATATCAGAAAACTTTGCCAAGAAACTAATTCCAGAAGCCTACATCTGGCCACAAAAATACAAGCAACATGAATAAATAAGATAATAGTTCTCCTCCAGAAATTAGTACCCCCATTGTAACATTCCTTGAGGAAAGCAACTTTTGATACACACAAGGCAACTGTTTCCAAATAACAAGTATAAATTTAAGAAACTCAAAGAGAATATGCATAAGTTCCAGAATGAAGATGGAAGAAGCGAAACTGAAATAAAATTTGAAATGATAAACTCAATTAGTAAAATAAAAAAATAATGCAAATCCTCATCAAAAGGATAAACAATGTTGAATAAAGAACATAAAGCTATGAAGACAAGGTAGGTAAGTTGATCATTCAGTAAAGAAAGAGTTAAAAAAAAAAAAAAAACAAAAAAAAAACACAGCCAGAAATGAGCCACATGGGAACTTGGACTCCATATAAGATCAAATCTATGAGTCATATATAAGGTATATAAGAAGGAGAAGAAACCAAAGCCAAAGGCATAGACAATATTTTCAAGAGAGTCATGGGGGAAAAGATTACAGATCTAAGAAGAGAGATGTCTATCAAGGAACAAGAGGTATAGAGAATGCCAAATAAACAAGTCGGGGGAGGGGGGCTCTCTGCATCACTAAATATACAAAACAAAGAGAGAATACTGAGACTAAATTATATACAAAGGCATAAATAACACCCGACTTCTGACTGAAAAAAATGAAAGCCAGAAGAACCTGGACTGATATTCTGCATGTTCTTAAAGGTCACAAGTTTTTGTTTTGTTTTTTTTTTTTAGATTTAGTTTTATCATACATGCTCCACCTGCACATATGTCTGTGCACTGCATGCTTGCCTAAGGAAGTAGTGAGTCTCCTGTGACTGCTGAGCATAGAACCCAGGTCCTTCACAACAACAACAAGGCTCTTAACCATTGAGCCAACTCTCCAGCCACCTTTACTTTATTGTTAGTTTTTTAAATCCAAGACTTTCAAGCCTAGCAGAAACTATGAATTGCAACTGAAAGCGAAAGAAAAACTTTCCATGATAAAAGGGTTTTAAGGAACTTATGACCACTGGCTTGCTCCATAGAGGATATTGGAAAAAAATATTTCTGTTTGAAGAAAAAGTAAACCCACCCAAGACATCACAAAAAATAAGTAACTCCAGAACAGTTTGTCAAAAGTGGTTTAAGAAAAGTATACTATACACAAAAACCCCAAATTAATAAACATTGTTCAATAATAACTCTCAATATTAATGGTCTCAATTCCCTAAATAAAAACACAGACTAAAAGGTAGGATTAGAAAGAAGTATCCATTTCCACCGCTGTCAAGAAACATGCTTCACAATGATAACTACCTTAGAATTGACAAGGGTATTCCAGGCAAACAGAACATGGAGCCAAACTGGAATAACTATCCTAATATCTGAAAATTAGATTATACACCAAAACTAGCCAGAAACAATACAGGACACCTTATATTTATAGAAGAAAAAAATCTACCAAGGGAATATTACATATATGCGCCAAATACATAAAAGACACCCAATTTCAGGAAAAAAAATACTACTAGATGCAAACTATAGGCTGACCCTAAGATAATGATAGGGAGGGGCTTCAATATCCTGCTTTCACCATTAGACAGGTCACCAGACAAAAACTAAAACTTTGGAGTCAAATGACATCATAAATCAAATGACTCTAAAGACACCTACAGAATAGTCAATCCAAACACTAAAGAATACATTTTTTTCTCAGTAGACATTGGAGCTTTCTCTAAAATATGCTCCATATGGTGTATTACATTTGTTAATTAATGTATGCTGAATCATCCTTGAATGTCTGGAATGTCAGGAGTTTGATCCTGACTAATAATCTTTGGATATGCTATTGAATTCAGTAAGCAAAAATCTACATTGAAGAAAGGACGGCATCTGAAACAAATGGTGCTGTTCAACCTAGAGAGTTCCTTCTAGAACACATGGATCCTGTGTTCCACCCTGCACAAAACAAGGGCATCCAGGGCCTCAACACATATCTAGAGCCCTAAGTCGGCTAGAAAGAAAAGAAAGTCTTCGGCATAGAAGAGGACTTTCTGAGTGGAACCCTGATAATGTAGTGATTGACAACTGAACTAACAATTTCATTTAACAAAGAATATTACCATTTGAATAAAGAAGTAGCCTAAAAAAAAAAAAAAACCCATGTATACCAAAGGTATAGTATCTAGCCAAGAATTTCAAATCCTAAATACCAAAACAATAAAAACAAAAATAAAAACTCAATTAAAAGTTGGATCAAGGAACTAAGAAAAGGGTTCTCAAAAGACATGATAAAAAATGGTTAAGAGATATCTTTATTTTAAATTCAACATGGTTAGCCATCAGGAAAATACAAGGAAAAACTGCTTTGAGATTTCATCTTTCTCCAGTCAGAATGGCAAAGATAATATATATATAGGTATAGTAGAATGTTGTTAGGAATCATTTTATTGCTATGTTCCTTTATCAAAACAATATTGTTTGAATCAGAAAATCTTCCTCTTGCAGTAGATAGAAACCCAGAAACCCCAAACTGGACATGGTGCAGAGTGAGAGACCTAGGAACATGCAGTCCTAAATGAAACTTCTTTATCAAGGGCTCCCGTCTGGCTTCCGAGAGCTATGTGCAAGATAAAGTAAAAAGATTGGAAGAATAAGACAGAGAGAGTGGCTAGGGATCCAGAGTCATCATAGGGGAGCCTCTGCAGCTGAAACCCAAGAGGAGCGCTGTTCTGCAGCAAGGAGTGTACAGAGCCAATAGCATCTCCAGAGCAACACAGTGCATTCCTATCTGAGAGTCATCATCACAAAGCACCAGTCTGTCCCTATGAAAGGCTGAAAATGAAAAATCCCTCTTAATTCAAGCATATCCTTCTTTGTCTCCTTCACCTTGGCTGTCATAATATCTCACGAGGTCCTGCCATGACTAATTTGCTTTCCTGATGTCATCATATATCATCACTTCTACTGGCTCGAACTTAAACTTGGGTCACTGACTGAAACTCAGGTTTTAGGAATAAAGTTTGAAAACAATGATAAAAAGTTGTGCCTTATATGTTAGCACCAGCTCTCAAGTATTAGGATTAGGAACTTTACTCAGAATTCTGAATCTATGAGTTCTTTAAAAGTATAGAAAATTTCATGATACCCTCCTGTGTTTATTGTGGAGATAAAAAAGATAATGAGTTATCTTGGACATAATATTTAAAAAGTCAGACCAACTCTGAATGTACATTTGCAGTCAAATTCCACAACTCTTAGGTCCTCAAGCATTCCAATTAAGAATTTTCCTGAAATCTTGTCTAGATACAAAGCTGGCCATCTTTACAAGGAACAGTAAGGGAGAATGCAGGGGTGGAAAGAGTCAAGGAGGGAAGACAGTAAAGCACAACCGGGATTCAGAAGAGACACAGTGACCAGCTGGGTGGCCTGTCTCTAATACCTACCATTGGGAATCGGAGAGCTGCGCAGGAGTGGGACATGAGGACCAAGGTGAATAGCTGAACAGAGAAAGAGGAGAACAATGCCAAGGTTTGCTCCACATGGAGTAGATGGGGTGCATTTCTTTTAAAAATTAAATAAGCAATCAGTTTCTTCTTCCTGGTCTTCCTAAGAAAATAAACCCTACGCTCCATTACAGCAAGTTAAAGGTTGACCAGTAAATCCCTTTTCTCTGGAGGTTAAAGACCACTGTTGGCTCCCAGTGGCAAACACAGGAAGAAGAACGAAGGCATTCCACAAAAATGCCCCAAACCAAGTGCAATTCTGTTCTGTCTCCTGTTAAATAGAGGAGAGGTTCTTAGGTGACTGGACAAAGATTGATGTCTTACTTTTTTACATCTTATAAAGATTATCATTTTCAATATTACCTGAAGAATGTGTAAAAACAGAAATCATAATAGGGAAATGTTTCTATAAGCCAGGAGAGTTTTAAAAAGGAAAGCTAGAAGCTGTGGTGGAGACACTGTGATATAAAGATGCCCAAGGAAGAGAAACGGCAAAGACAGAAAGGAAATTTAGAAAAGTAAACAAACGTTACCAATTTCAGACTTTTTCCTGAGAATAAGTTTCACTGAAAAGTAGTTTAGTTAATCTTTTCCTCCTGTTGAGTCACCAGATCCAACTTTGATTTGATGGATTCTGCTTCATCTGATTATATTTTATTTTGTCCTGTTATCTCTGAGAAGCCTATTGTTTTCTAACGAGAGGCAGACAGGGGGCAGATCTTGAGAAGAGGATCTTGGAGGAGTAGAGGGAAGAGGAGCTAGAGTCGGGATACACTGTCTAAGAAGAGAATCTGTTTTCAATAAAATCGGGAAGCAAAAGTAGTCCTCTGATTGGTTACTACAGAAGGGGTTTGGAGTTGGGGGTTAGCTCAGTGGTACATCACTTGTCTTGCACATACATGTTCCTGAATTCAATTTGTAGAACCCCCCCCCCAAAAAAAAAACCCAAAAGAAAGAAAAACAGAGAGATCTGATTCCCCCAATCCACACACACACACAAAAAAAATTCATCTTATCACCTACAAAACAAGTTTTAACTTCCATTTCTGTGAAAATGCAAGGTTCCTTGGTTCCTTAATAGAAAAAAATTATTTCTACCAGAGGAATGTAAGTGTTATTATAAATATGTTTTATTATAAGTTTGAAAATGGTATATATTAAAATAGGGAAGAAAATGGCATTGTATATTTTCCAGTTGTCATGTAACTACACTGTAGAATCATGATTCCATACTTTAGACTTCAGGACCAGCTTATAAATGACTCCCAACTATCAGTTATTATAACTTGCAAGTTTACTTTGAAAATAACTTGACTACATGAAAGAGTAAGATATCCAATTGAGAATGTAATCTAGAGAGCTCCAATAATCTTTCTTTACTGGCTGATACATTCAACTCTTTGCTGTCATTTTAATGTAAGAATTTCAGTAATTTTCCCACAGATTCAGTGAGTGAAGAAAGGATTCTCTCTCGGGGAATTCGCCATATTCACTTGTGAGCTGCATGTGAGCTTAGCTTGTATAATTATCAGATTTTTAAGTGGCTTAGAAGATAGATTTATAACCACTATTAGATTATAAAAGCAAAACGTATGTGGTAAGCTGAAAGAAAAGGGGGAGGGATCATGTGAAATGCCATTTCTGACAGTAAAAGTTGATAAACAAAAAATATTTTGACTTGGCAAATGAAGCCTTGGAGTAGAAAATGACTTTTCAGAAGCCTGCAGAGTTTTCTTCATTCAAAGGGCATTCTCAAGAGAACATACTAAGAGGTCTCTGCAACTGTAAGCTTTAAGTTTAGACATTGTCTCATTAAAAGATGGAGGCATAAAACAAAGGGACATCCTTTTGTCATTGTTCATTCATATTGTTAGGTGTTCATTCACTCCATAGATATTACCAAATATATCTGTTATTTGCCAAGTGCTACCAGTACCAAAGTGAACAAAGCAGCCATAGTTGCTTTGGGGGTCTATGCATTAGCCACACAGACAAGCTGAAACAGAAAAAAAATCAAGCCATTTTCACAAGACAATAAAAAACCAAAATAAAGATTAATGAGACAGACAGAGCACTGTACAGACAGGGAAATCTTTCTGTGTAGGTAATGCTTCCACAAAAATCTAAAGAGTTAGAGGGAGCAGCAGATTGTCTAAATAGTAACAATAGTCCAGGCCATGTCTCCAAGACAAAATGAAAGCTTAAAGAATACAAGTGGATACGGATCGTGATGGCAGAGAAGGAGCCTGTAAGACTTGAAGTTTAGAGAAATAAGCGAAGTTGAGTCTTGTGGTAAGGAAAGCGCAGTTAAGCCAAATAAAATAAGAACGTTTTGAAGACATTTAAACAGATGACCCAAGCTGGTACTCTCAGCTCTTGGGAGGCTGATGTGGGAGGATTGCCTCCCACTAACTTCAAGGCCAGCCTGGGCTACATAGTAAGCTCAGATCCTATTTCCAAAAAAACCAAAAGAAATAACAGCAACAAAACTCACTTTGTCTCCACTGTGGAGAACAGGTTGGAAAAAGATTGACAAAGATCGTATAGGAGACTGTTGTTACTGTATACACCAGAGAACAGGGCAGCCCAGGTGAGCTGGTGGCCGTGGAGTCAAAGAAGAGCTGGCCTTCAGGCAAAGCCAGGGCTTCCGACTCTAAATGTGGACAGGAGTGATTCCAATCTGCCCTTTCTGACTCCATGACTTTGTGAAGGACAGAAGACATTCTAGAAAAAACACAGGCATGTGAGCAAAGTCCCTCGCGAGTTCAAAATCTGTTTCCCATTGGTTCACATACACAGGCTGGATTTTTCTAAAATTTTTAGCAATGAAAGATAGTAGGTTGGACCAAATTCCTCCACTGAGTTAATTACCCGCTGGCCACAGGGGGATTGAAATAAAACAGGAGCATGTGGAAGGCATCAAGCTTACAACGTGAACATGAGCAGCGCTAATGGGAGCAGTCCACCGCCAGGCACCGTCCCCATAATGCTACAAATTAGCCGGAGTCCGGAATCCCGGCTCTGCAGCTGCTGCACAGATGTTTGCTGAGCACTGGGATGGGAGCAGGAAAGGAGAGTAGCAGAAAGAACCAGATCAAGCCGGGCATCTTGGCATTTAAGGAGGAAGCTACCACCCCAACCACCATGGCCTAGGCGTGGCCAGACCCTCATTCTCACCCCAGACCCTGAACTCTGCAGTGGTTTAGCATTGCTTCCAGGAAGAACAAACTCTCTGCGGAAGAGACCTCATAAAGTTTGCATATGCCATGGCTTGCTCTGGGTAGTGGAAGTTTATGTGTATTTTGGTAGTTCCTGATAGATCCTGGTTTTACTTACCAAGTGCTCCAGTGTAGATAATAAATTACAAAGCCCGTATGTCCATGTGTCCTTTCTATGGTGATCACTCCATCCTTATCTCCTACTGTGACGTCTCACTGGGCCTTTGTTGTTCCTCTAAGTCTCTGTATCTTTCCAGAAGCCTCCTGCTGTAGCCGAGAGGACTACCATGCCCTTGATTCACCGCCACTTCTCCTCCTTTGGGTCCTTCTGGAAGGGGCACTCCCTTCTGCTGTCCCTTAGCCTCGAGGCTGTTCCTCTCCTGCATGGCGCTCACCAGAGTAGGTTCTGCTTTGATCTGGTTTAGTCTTTACATTCATTTTGATGAGTCTTTAATTACTGTTGAACTACTTTTCACATTTGAAGGAGAGCAGTGACAATCTCTTCCTTGTCATTCACTTAAGGTTCAGTTGCCAGGTTTTAATTGAGTAAATTAATTCATGCTAAATGAATAAATAACTAGTGACTGGCTACTCCTGCCAAAAAGAAACACACAAAAGGCCTGTATTAATCTTGAAAGGTAATGGTAATCAGTGAGATCTTCATGGCATACTTATTTACAATATATACTGAAGTGAATATAGACTGTCGTATCTATAATTTCAATTAATACTATCGATTAAATGTACTGCTGTTATTTTTTCTTTCCTGGAGATTATATTTTCAGCATGCTCTAACACATGGATTTGGTACTATCAGGAAACTCCCGGGATAGTCTATCAAATTAGCTCTCTTTAACAAATGCAAAATTTCAACTCTTAGACCAATATTTTGACTTCCAGGAAACAAACCCAACATTTGACACCAAATCCGATGAACACGTTTGGATACAAGTTAGAAAGGAATGTCACAGTCGAGAATAAGATAGAACTTTATTTATAGAGACCAGACCTTCGGTGTATCCCTTAACCTGCCTGTGAAGGCAAATACAAATTCCTCTGAGACCTAGCAGGAGAAAAAGAAGAGTCCAAGCTTTAAGGTCACCATTTTGAACTACAAAGCTGTGGTTATTGTGAGAATAGGCATAAAAAATCAACCTCTAGAAACAAACTCCTCAGAGTGGCAATTCTGCCTCAGAGTATACGGTACTTTTAGCTCATAAAGTGTTTTCTCAATACTGGTTGGTGAAAGATTTTCCAAAATAGGAACTTTATTCTAAGAGGCTACAATTTTTCATTTTGTCAGCAAGGCTAACATGATTGAAAAGTTAAATCTGAGCTCATATAGGGCCATGAGTTACAAAGGTCTTAGAGAAAATGCCTCCCCAAAATAAATTTGTTGGAACACTAAACATTATTTCCTTGGGGCAACACCACAGGAGGCTCCATGGAGGCATCCCCATCTCCAGGGACCACAAGTTATGTTCCCTTACCCCAAGTTCTTCAGGGCCTGTCCCAGAACTGATGACAATACCTGTTGCCGATTTTTCTTTAGAACCACCACAATGAAGACTCTGTGGCTTCCAAATGGGAAAGGAGAAAGGCATTTCTAAGTTTCACACAAGGGCCAAACAGAGAAGAACCATAAAGCCCAGAACTCATGTAATCTGCTTTAGGGCTTTTGGGATACATTAGGATAGATAGAAAATAATTAAGCTGAGGATTCTGATAAAACTGTTTCCGGGACTCACCATTTTCCCACTCTTAACCATCTGTGTCAAATTTCATTTCAGTTTCAGAATGCCCATGTAATAGTTTCAGGTAAAAGTGGTTTAGCTCTTTATTGTCGTTATAAATTGGGTTTCTACTTCCGAGCTGGAGTATAAGGCATTCCACTACTTTAAGCACTGTCTTCTTTGTTTTAACTGTAAAGCAAGAGACACAAAGACAGAAACACCACTAAAATGCATAGATGTGCACACCTGTATATGATCACAGGCGTAAAAAACAAAGTCTCGTCCTGGCTGGAAAACAAGTAAGAAAAAGTCAGGTACTTGTCAGGTTCCTTAAGCATTCAGGAAATTATTTCATATTGGGATAAATAGCCTGTAAATACTTGTAAATTGTTGATACATACATTCACACATGAGAATGTATGCCACTCTAGCCATTATGGAAAACAGTATAATGATCTTCAAAAGCTAGAAATGCAACTGCCTAATAATGCATCAATCCAAATACTGGCTATCTATCAAAGGAATCATTGGAACCAGCGTGCTAAGGGCTACCTACAACTGCGTGTTTAGTGCAGCCTTATTCATGATGGCTACAATACAGATTCTAGCAACATGCTCATCAACAGATGAGTAGATAAATGCATAGACACATAATGGATCTTTATTTAGGCATAAAAAGAATGGAATTTTGTCATTTGTAGAACCATACACAAAACTGCAAGACATTATGCTCTATAGAATAAGCCAGGAACAGAAAGACTCATATCCTGCTTCTGCTATGAAAGCTAAAAAGTAGATTTTAGAGACGTAACAATATAATAGTGGTTATCAACATCTGGAAAATATAAAAGAAGAAAGACAAAGAGAGGCTTGGCTAGTGGCTATGGGATACAGTTGGATAGCACAGTGGGATAACTAGCTGACAATTAATTGAAATTTTCAAAACAGGTAGTAAGAGAGTATTCTTTCTTACAAATGAATGATAAACATCTGATACGAAGGATGACAATATGTTGCATTATATCTCCAAAACACAAACACTTTCTGTGTGTCAGTTAAAAACACGAAGATGGAGCTGAACATGGTGGTACATGCCTTTAATCCCAACACTCAAGAGTTGAAGGCAGGAAGATCTCTGTGAGATCAAAGTCAATCTGGTCTACATAGTGAATTCTAGACCAACCAGCCCTATAATCTCCTGCCCCAAACATATATATAAAATCCAAGGTGACCAAAATGCTTTCAAATATCCTGTTTCGGGGTCGTCAACCAAGTGAGCATCTTTTTTTCTAGCCCAGGACGTTAGCAACAAACAAAATCAGGAATATTTATCTAGTTTATTAGATTCATTTTTACTCATTCCCTAAGGGAGGTCAACTTGCCCCTGTGGAATGTATCATAGCCAGTATGAGTACAAGTTATTGTTAAAACTGAAACCTTTTAAAAAGTAAAATTGGCAGAATTATCAATTTTTCTGAGGGTAAAAAAAAAAGTTAAGCTTGAACCATCCCCAAAACTCCAGGCCTTGATTCCTTCTCTGTAAGCAAAAGCATTCTCAGTGGAAAGCTTCCAACTCACTCTGAATTTCCCAGGAAAGGGAAAGAAGCCAAATGATGCTCTTTCCTCAGCCAACTGAAACCAACACGTCCTCAGGCTGGCGTCTGACAACATGCATCAGGTCCTGAAACCACAAACCACATCACCTACCATTACTTGAAAAACAAGAAGAGACCTGATATTTACCAGGACAGGCAGACAATTTGCCCCCATGACTAAGTACATTAGGGAAAGCCACTACCTCCCATCCAGGCTTCCCATGTATTTTCCAAGTGAGTAAAATGTCTGCTGTGACTATGCTGATGAGAATATCTGTGGATAACTAGGTTTATACTCCTATGACAGATTTTTTTCATATTTTGAATATTTATTATTTTTAATTATGTGGTGTGTGTAGGTCTATGTTTGAGTATGTGCATGTACCTCTGCAAAGTATGTATGTTCAAAGAAGCTCCGAGGCCTGACAAGGTCAGAGGTATTAGATCTCTGTGGTGTTGGAATTGTAGACAGTTGTGAACCAGCCAACATGGGTTCTGGGGGTTAAACTCTGGTCTTCAAGACTACATGGTGAGGCATCTCTTCAGGCCCCTGTGTCAGATTTTCCAAAGGGTTGTTTGAGTGAAAACCAATGCAGTAGTAATGTTTTTCCCTTTCATAATTGTCTATAGGAACTTTAGAAATCCTGCCATAATTCAGATTCTGTTTCAAGTGGTTCTAACAATCTCTGGAGATGCTGACTCTGTGGCTAGTGGGATTATATAAGGATACCACCAAGTTCTAACCACTGAAAATAAGTCAGGAGCATCCCCAAAGCAAGTGGCAACAGGATGCAGGATTGGTCTGGAAAGTGTGTATCTCCAGCCTTTCTCTCGCCCAGAAAGGTGTATTTCATGGGGAGCAAATAGCACTAACACAGAGAATCAAGGTAGGAAGAGAGCTAAAGTCCAACAGTAGTCAAGGTACACAGAAGAGAAAACAAGGCTAGACTGTTCCAGGAAAAGATGGCAGCACTTTAGCATCCTTTAAGATTACTCAGAATTCAGGCACAGCACGAAAAATGGTAGTTATCCACCATAGCTCACATTTAGTTCCTGAACACACAAGTCAGTGACTCAGAAAAAGTTGAATTAGTGTGAAGGGATCCAAAGGAAGAACACCACTGTGGGGAAACAAACACCCGGTTTATGACACTGCAGATCAACACCCGACCCCCACCCCAACCAGAGCCTCAAATGTTTGTTAGCAGCACTCTAGTTCTGTGAATTGATTGGCGTTTCTTAGGTTGTTCTCAGATGTAATCATGACTGTGCTAGCAGTCATGTGTCAGTCTGATGGCCCAATGGTCTGGTCACTTCAGATACTGAAAGGAGACCATGAACGCCAGCAGATTCTCACCTGTCGCTGTTACTCCAGTTGCTTACATGTAGCTTCTTCAGTCAGACAAAGTGGCCCAAAACAAAACAACAACAAAAACCCCAACTATTCCAAAAGGTCCAAGATGAGGTAGGTGACCTTTGTGTTTCCTATACTAGATTAGCATCTTATTAAGATTCAACTTCTACTGCTAATGAAACTAATTCTCAGAAAACCAGGCTTGATGGCACATGCCTATAACCTCAGCTCAAGTGAAATCAGGAGAGTTGGAAGTTCAAGTCCATCCTCCCATATGCAAGTTCATGTTCTGCATGAGATACATGAGAGTTTATCCAAAAGAAACAAAACAAAACAAAACAAAAAAACCTATATTTTCTTTTAAAAGGTATTGTTCTTAAATTTTACTGTGTACCTTCATGAGGAAGCACAGAATACCTGTATATCATTTTAGGATCTTAACAGCTATTTATGAACAAGTAGCTAGATAAAATCATTAATAGTTCAAATTTACATTCTTCCAAGATCATTTTATCAATAGGAAAAGATGCCTTCAGTAGGAGTAAACAGGGTCAGTCAAGAATAACACCAAACCCATGAGGATAGCAATAAAGACAATGCTGTAAAGGTAGGAACTTATTTGATGCTTCATTTTATTTTGGACATTTTAATCCACTGCAAAATTGGGTAAATTTAAAAGGTAAAGGAATACATCCTCTTTCACTGATACTGTTCAATTAGTTCAGAAAGATTTCCATTATTTAAAAAGGACAGTGAGGCAAGGTGGTGGTGGTTTACAACTTTAATACAACAGAGGTAGAGACGAATGGATATTTGTGAGTTTGAAGCCAGCCTGGCCTAAAAAGCAAATGCCAAGACAGCAAGGACTGTCTCAGAAAAAAAAGGAGATAAGGAAGGAAGAAAGGAAATAGAGAGAGAGAGAGAGAAAGGGGGGAAGACAGTGAAAATACATTAGCCCTTTAAGATTAGTAGAAAATTCATTTATAACAAAACAAGACTTTGAAAGCAAAAACTTTGTTCAAATGCCAGTTTTCTTTTTCTTTTTTTTTTTTTTAAATCTTTTTTCTCTCTTCTTGAACATGGAAATAATTTGAGCTTTTATAACAAAAACTATAATAATAGGCAGCAAAACAAATTTAACAAAATTTTAAGCACTGTAATAAAAATTGTGTTTATGCAAAAACTTTCCAACCTGCAAATGATGTACCTCAATGAAGTGGCAATTGGGCAACATGTCACAATAACTCAGGCCCTAACTAAAATGGCGTGGTATCTGAAAAGCAACTAAGGGTGGCTTTTTAAATAGAGAATAGAGAGTGGCAGAGCATGAGTCTCTCCTGGATTCCCATTGCTTCGGGGTTATATATTTAAGCAAAGAGCTGCTTCTCAAGTTTGAATGGGCAGACTCAGCACCTTGGGCTTTGCTAGACTGCAGAATCTGTCAGTAGTTCAGGAAGGAAGCTGAAGTCTTGGGTTTCTGGCAAACTCCAAACTGATACGTAACCTATATTGTCAGACTGTTGACAACATCCAGAAAGAGATGCTCTGGAGTCTGCTAGAGTGCCTGTCACTACCTTTAAAAATAAGTCAGTTCTTTGTACATTTTTTCTGTGTTCAGTAGCATTATCCCTACTGCATTGTGAATACATAAAGTGACATTGGCACTGCCTCCATCAATCCTACTAAGTTGGCAATGTTTCCCAGTAACTTTGTAAGGGATGACATCACTCCTTGACCAAACAAGGTATTTATGGCATCTCACTGCAAGTACTACTACATATATGTATGTGTACACACACACATACACACACACATACCCACACATACATATGCACACACACACATACACACACATAAACACACTACACACACACACACACACACACACACACACACACACACACACACACACACATATATATTTATAGACAGAAAGAGACTGTATGCAATGAGCAAACTTGGAGGCCCACCAAGAAGTGATACTGTTGACTGTCTAGGAGGAGCTAAGCTTTTACCACAGGGCTGAAGTCTGGGTGGCCCTTTGGGTTTCTAGTCTGCATAAGCAGCAAAAGAAAAAAGTAACTTTATGATAATTAGCTTGCATAATATCCTTTCAAGGGAGGCATTATTAGACCCATGTAATAGGTGGAGAAATTAGAGACATGGGGAAATAATTTTGCTCATGTAAGGCCACCCAAAGTGTCAGGGATGGAAATAAGATTAAAAAGAAAAGAAAAACATGGAGATATTTGCCCTTGGCACAAACCAGGAGACATCTTTTATGGTGAATGTTCATGCACTAGTGCAAGGCCCATATTAAACTCAAAAGGATAGAAAAGTACAAAAGAACTCTAGGCAGCACAGCCTACTAGCTAGTATAACTTGTTATATAATTTGAACATTCACATAACACGGCACTTTTCACGTTTGTTATCTCTTGAACACCTTTTAGTAGTATGTCTAGACATGACAACCTCTCTATGCCTCTCACCTGAGAAAACCTGGGACAGTGGTGAGACTTCTAAAGAATTCAGTGAGAAAGAAAGATGGAGAGAAATTTAGCAGAAGCCAACATCTGATGAGTATTGTATGTACGAGTCACTATTTTATGCACAGACAAAGCAATACCTGGTCTCAGTCATGACACAGATTTACCCATGACAGGAGCCTTGGCTCCACTTTCCTGTTCTGTGTGACATGGAATGGTGCTGGCCTCAACAGCAAGCCTTATGAGAGGGTCTCTATCTGGATGTCAAAGATAAGTCTCGTTCCTCTGTTTGATGCTGCACATGTATGCCCTTCTAACTTTCCCATAATAAATGTTCATAATCACATCAATGACATTCTAGACTATTCTTCAGTGGTCATAATTTTCTTTGCACTCAACAAGAAGGAAGAATCTGAATATACCCATTGTGTGGATGAAGAAGTTAAGACTCTCTTAAGTAATTCCTTCAAGGTCATACTGATTAATAATAATAGTTATTATTATTATTTCTAACAGCTAAAAAAATCTAATATGAGACCAAACACATAAAATTGCTGACATTTAAGTTTTTAATGTATTAAGAAGAAGTATTTTTAGGCAGACATGATAGTACAAAGCTGCAATCCTAGCACTGAAAGGCTGTCTCAAAAACACAGGGACAAAAGCATCTTTATAATGTACAACTAAATGTTAAACGCATTATGTCATTTAATCCTCAATAAACTTACTTTTTTTTTTCAAGGAGAATGAAGGCTCAGAACTAAAGATACTTGCCAAAGTCATACTGGGAAGCTGGAAGTCAAACCCAGGTTTATAAGACTCTAAATTCATATCAAGAAAGACTCTACCATGCATGGCTTCTTCAGCAAGCTACCAGAGAGTGGCCCTGCTCTCTGGCTTTCTCCTGCAACACTCAGTACAAAATTCATTCATGCTATGCTCCTCCATGATAGCCACATGAGCATGAAAGCAGGGAATCACCCTCATAGAAAAGATGAGAAAATAAAGGACCCACATAGTAGTTTCTTCTCATTATAACAAAGTACCCCCACCCCAGTAATATGAGAAAGGCTTGCTTTTGGCTCACAGCTTAAGGAATATTCAGTTTATTATGGTAGAGAAGTCATGTCAACAGGAGCATGAGATTGCTGCTCACACTGGTCTGTAGTTAGGAAGGAGCCAGCACACATCAGTGGGGTTGGGCTATAAAACTTCAAGGCCCACCCCCAGGGACACAGTTCCTCCAGTGAGGCTCCAGCCACTAAAAAGATTACAACTATCCAAGCCAGCAGCACCAACTAGGTACCGAGTGTTCAAACATGAGCCTATCGGGGCAGACCATATTCAAATGAAAGCACCAAGAAAAGTCACAATTTAGTGAAAGCCACACATCTATTAAGCCTTGAGGTTGGTATTTAAAACAGAAGTTAGTAAAATTCACATTTACACTGTACACTTGATAATTACATCAGTGGGTCCCAGATCACATGGGGCTCTCTTAGGACTTCCAAAGTTAGGGTGACCTCCCAGCACAAATTAGTCATAATTTCTTGAAAAGGAATGACAGCTTTTGGGAGTTTCTGACAATTCTCAGCTGGCTCCTGGACCACAGTACTCACTGTCCTTCTTCCCACCCCAGTCTACTGTCTCTTCTGCCATGTTATATCAACAGGCTTGTAATTCCTAGCCCTCGGGTTTCTTCATAGTGATTGTAGATGTTTTCTACAGAGAGTGGAAGCTTATTTCCTAGACACACATTCTTCCGAGAGCTCAGAGCAACAGCCAAAATAAGCCACTTCCATAGAACAATCAATAACAAAACTTCTGGTTGAAAAAGCCTCAGGATGAGAAGGAAAATATTTCATCAGCCTTCATAAGTTTGCTCACAAATAGGAACAGTAACCAAGAGCTGAATTTGTCTGGAGAGCCAGGAACAGGGTTCTAGTCAGTCGTTCACCCTACCCATTACTCACACTCATATGGGGTCAAGGCCATGCCACTAAATGTAAACTGGAGATTAGCATTGCCTGTGTGTCCATTCATCAGCAGTTCAGAAACTTCATCTTTACAAACTTCACTGATTTTTTTAAAACGTGGTTTTTTTTTTTTTTGTTTTTTTTTTAATTCCTATAAACCAAACCCAACAAAAAATAACAGAAACCGAATGCCAGGGAAAGGAAGCCAAGGCAAACACATGTGAGCCCTGAAATAACAGGAGATATTGTGGTCACATTTGACCTTCTGAACTCTCCTCTGAACTGGAGAAAACTCAGCTCTTCTGCTGCTGCATAGGAGTGTGTGGTAACACTTAGTTGTCGTGTGGAAGACTGTAAACTGAAAGTAATCCATCTAAAACTGTAGGACCCAGTCAAAGCACTAGAAATAACGTTCTGAGCAACAGAATTTTTTTATGATTGCCCTTCACCTCTGTGAACAGTGTACACTCAGAATCAGTTGGTCTGTATGTATCAGGTGGTGAATACTTAATACCTTCATAGCTTTATAATCTGATTACCCAAATACGTAAGTGTAGTCTATCCCAGAATTCAGCATTCTGCAGACTACATACATGGAAAAGTCCAGGTAGACGAGTAAAATGATGGCCCACGTTTCAAGGAGAGAACAGAAAAAGCTCCAAGTTTTCATGATAACCATATTAGTCCCCAGCACTAATGCAATGTCAGACAGGCTGACTTCATTCCTTTGAGATGCTGGTAACTGCAAAAGAATTCACCAGAGTTTGTTTCATGTTAACATCACCAAGAAGAAATCACAAGCTACAAAGTTCATGCAAATAAAGACTTGTTCTCATGGAAGACATGTTCATGTGAAGTTAATATTCATAAGAATGAAATATTAGGGGATGGTGAGATGGCACAGTAGTTAAGAGCACATACTTAAAATCTTCCAAAGCACCAAAGTTCAGTTCCTAGAACCCATACTATACTAAGTACAACTCCAGTTTAGGGATCTAATACCTTCTTCTGAGCTCTACAGGTATCTGCACTCATATGCATATACTCACACACATACACATAATTAAAAGTAGTAAATTTCAGTTTCTCAAAGACTTATTTTAGTGTTGTCATTAAATAATATCCTTTTCCTTTCATTGATGCATACCCAGAAGATTTTCTTTGTCTCTGAAAGAGAAAAAACATTGCAAATAGTTTTATTCTATTTATATTAGTGTAAACACATATTATATCATATGCTTCTTACATTATAAAACACATATGTAGACATGGTTTTTATGTGTTCAGGAATGGCAAAGCTAACCCCTTTTTCACATATTTTATCTTCACAGTTATTGCTATCTTTGTACAGGCAGTTTTTTTCTTTTTTAAGATTTATTTTTTATTTTAAATTAAGTGTATATGAGGATAGTATGGACGAGTGCAGATACTCACAAAAGCTAGAAGAAGGCATTAGGTCTTCTGGAGCCAGAGTTACAGGTTGTGAATCATCTAACAAGGGTGCTGGGAACCAAACTTAGGTCCTCTTAACTATTTTCAACTTCCCAGTCATCTCGCCAGCTCTGATTTTCTTTTTGTTAGTGGAGCATATTTATTCAGCTTCTTGCCAATTTTTATCCTGCTTAATAATATTAAAAATACTTCTGAGAATAAGTAAAAAAATCTTTGATGGTTTTTTCATTAAGATTTAAATATTCTCTTTTAAGTTTTGTAATTTACCTAGGTTAAGATGTGATACAATAATTTATTTCTTCAAATGAATAAACTATGTCTAGCATTCCTTACTTCCAGTGAGACCACACTTCCCACGATGGGAATGCCGTATTTGTCATATGCTACCTTTCCATACTTAAGTGTGCTGTTTTCTTTGCTCTTTTCTGAACACAGCATCCATATTCTTAATTATTATAGTGCTATGATAACTTGTATTTGGTATGATAAATCTTGAGTTTTAGAAACTGAAATATATATATATTTATATATAATATATATAATATACAAATATTTTATATATATATATAAAAATATCAGTGGATAAAAGCTGGTTGCATACACATGAAAATCTGATTTTAGAGCTCCAGCATTCACAAAAGCAGAGTACAGCAGCACGTGTCTGTAACCCCAGTGCCAGAGGATGAGACAAATAAATCCCAGGGGTTCTCTAACTATACAGTCCATGGAAAACAAGGTTCAGGGAGACGTTCTGTCTCCAAACATAAGGTGACCAGTCAGCAATGTTACTCTAAGGTAAAGGCGCTTGCCACCAACTTGAATTCACTCCCTAGGTCTTACATGCAAAAGGAAAGTGTGGCAAAGAATAAAGGAAGAAACCTTTATTGAAGTGTACCTCTGGCCTCCATATGAGCACACACAAGCAGGTGTACCTGAAGGCCTCCAGCAGGCCCGAGTATGGCAAATACATCACTGGTAGGCCTTGCCCTTGCCTGCTTCCCTCTCCCTTGTAAACCACAGACTACATCCCTAAAGCTAGACACTAAGGTCTATTCCCTGATTTGGACACTTTTTTATGTCAGACTCATTATGAAGGTCCAGCTATCAAAGTATTAAAGTCCAGCAATCAAAAGTCCACTTTTGGCTACTGTAAATAACATGCCCAATCCAAACAAAACTACTCTTCTTAACATAAGGTTTCCCCTTTCCCCTTATAAACTGTCATTTGCCTATGGGCCATTTGTCTCCATTCTATCCAGAGGCCGTCCTCTGACTCTCATGGGAAAATATTCCTCCTCCTCAACCTTGTTCCTTTTCCTTTCTCCCTAGTCCTCTGACCCAGTGTCTACTTAGTCACGTGTCCTCTTTTCTTGGCACAGGGATATTATATAAAAAGAAGTTCTGGAGGCAAACTCTTTACTATGCCTCAGGACTCATTGAGAGGATACCTCTTACAGGAGGCCCTCGTGGATGCCTACAGGCTGGCTAGCACCCCTCCACAGAGTTATTACGTACATTATGCACTGCAATTACGGAACTCAAGAGTCTCTTCTCATCTATGAGCTTTTGGGGGTAGAAACGTTTTCATTTTTCACAATATTTCAAGCACACTGTACAGGTCACAGCTCACAAGGACACATGGTAAGCATTTACGTGAATGAATTGAAAGCTTGCATGAATGAACAATAATTACCTTGGTGGTGAAGAACTAGGTTACATATATATCCAAGAATAAAAATACTTCTTTTTTGATCTTTAGGGGCTTTTTTGTTTGGTTGCTTTCTTTCTTTTTATATATAAGCTCTTCAGTTGGGCCTGATAGATTTTGTTAATTTGTTGTTGTTCCATAATATGTCACTTTGTAGGCTGGCACAGCTTAGAATTCGCTCTGTGCCCCAGGTTGGCCTGGAACTCATGGAAATGTCCTGCTTCAGTCTCTGTGTGATGCTATTACAAGAAGTTGTCATGACAAGCTTTACTGGTCTTTAAAAATTCTAACTTATTCTGTCTGTGATCTAAAAACACCTACCACTCTCTGTAGGGGTTTCTATTTTCTCAGATTAATGTGTTTGTCTATTTCAAAATGGCTGGAGAATCACAGGATGAGTATGAATACAATCTCTGCTTAACGCTGACTTAGCCTGAGGTGAGCTGTTGCCTCGTGGATACAGTCTACTTGTCTTCCTCCAGTCCTGAGGACTGTTCCCTTTTGCCCCGGGCCCAAGAATTGCTCTCCTTTGCTGGTATAGCATATAGACCAGATGTTTCTTCCTCTGTGGGTGGCCACTCTGAAAAACTAACATTTTGCAAATTGAATTGTTTATCGTGATTGCAGTTCTCCGGTGTCTTTTTTTATTCTCTCTCTCTTTTTTTTTTTCCAAAAGAGAATGTTTTTCTTTCACTCATGGATGATCTTTTTTTTTTTAAGTTAAAAATCTAGGTATAGTAAAGATACATGTGCCAATGGCTAACACTGTAGAGAAACTTTATTTTTCATTCAATACAGGTGACAGACCGGCTTGCATCCTCAGAAACAACACAGGATTGTCTTAGTTCCTGGCTCCTATTAAACCATACCACGCTTCATGCATCAAAATGTTGCTGGATCTGTTCCCCTCCAGAAAGAAAGAAACAGCACAGTATTCAGGAACACAGTTCTTTTTAATTAGCCCAGATGGGATTCGTTAGTACCCTTCCTCCAGTTCCATAATAAATCCTTATAATTAAATAACAGATACTTGTTATTCTTCTGCATTCAGAAGCCAGAGGAATTTTTCTCAGCACAGAGAAGTGGAAGAGAGCAGCGTGGAGAGGAGAAGATGAGCGGGGCACTTGGGCTTTCTTACTGAGATAAGTCAAGATGGACTTATCTGAACATAAGTTTAGAGTGGACATACCATAGCTTCCTTTTTTGAGAAGACTGCCTGATCTTGGGATTCTCTCCTGTTGGGTGGTTAGAAAAATAAGGCTGCAGAGGCTTCAGTTAGAATCTGTTAACTCCTAGACATATTTACCTAGAGTGTGGAAAAAGATGTAGTGGCTAATTACAAGGAATAAGAGCCGTTGTTATTAATGTTTATAGAGAACAGTACTAGTCTCTGTAATGAGAGAAAGGTGGGTGTGATATGGAGTTGGACTATGGGACCCACAGATCAAAAGGGTTTCCAGTCTATGACCTCACGATGACACCCACTCCTCCAAACCATAAACCATTACCTAATGGCTATCTGAAGATAAGTGTTTGGCAGAATTTAAAAATATTGGTGCTGAGGCTGACAGATAAGCTCCATGGATCTTGAAACTTATGAAGAATTCATTAAAGAAAGCAAACTCTATTAGCAGCCAAGGTCACACTGGATAAATGCAGCTGCCAAGAGGATCAGACAAAAGAAACAGATAAGCATTGGTGATGGAAGAGGACCAGGAAAAGCAGTAAGTGGTTCAAGGCAGATTGCCACTACAGAGGGCTGCAGACTCTAAGGCCTGCCTGGCTACAGAATTTCAATACCAGCCTAGGCAACTTAAGGAAAATACGGTTTCAAAAACAAAACCAAAAATAAATAAAAAGATATATAAATAAAAAATTAAAGAAAGAAGTATGAGATATAGCTCGATGGAATGCTCACATAGCACATACAAGTCCCCTAAGATTCAATACATTAATAGATGCTCTGAAGAAAGAGAAGATGAGGAGTATGCAGGGATAGTCTTCTTAGTAGGGACTGACTTCATCTGGTTTAAGGTCATGCAGTTTGGACCTAGCCCCAGATTTATTCCTCAAAACCAGAATTTAATGATACTCTCCTGCATGAGGATTACTAAAAACACAGAGAAACCCATACCTCAGGCTTATGCACGATTTCACTAATGGTGTGCATTAAGTGTCTGAAATCCATTCAAGAAAGTAGAATTTCCTCTAGAGAATAAGACTGACCTAGTGATCAAAACCCTGACAACCCTGACTATATAAACACAACCTACTTGGTCTGTTATTGTTCCTTGTCTGCATATGATTTCAGGGCTGGCTGCTTGATAAGGCAAGACTGTTTTCCCCTTCTCAGCATTCCTTAGTTGCCTATAAGTTCTTTGTCTGCGAGTGAGGCCCCTGAGATCCCCTTTTCCACGTTAGTGTATCTCTTGATGTTCTATTTGTTCTGGTCTTGCCCCAAGTGCATTTCAAGGAGAGACAGCTTGGAAAAACACAAGTGGAAAAGAGAAAATGGGATTTGATGAGTTTAAAGTTAATTTCTAATCTTCAAGCCTATTAAATACAAGTCATGACCTCCAAAACTTCATGGTTTAACTAAGAAAACAGAAACTGTGTAAATAATTAGCAAGGCTAAAGTTACATAAGAGCCAAGTTGGTGGTCTAAAAGCGGTGTAGCGAGTTAAAATGCAAGACAGATTATTCAAGAAAAACATGAAATTCCTCCATATCTGAAAAATGAAAAAAGCTCATCTTTCCCCATAAGCAATAATGGGACTAGGTTCCCAGTGATAACAGGAAAGACAAAAATACATGATTTTGAGTCAAAACAGGAGCAGGTCAGGGAAGGGTGATTGTGTAGAGAGAGAGAAACAAGAAGGGCAGGAGGGAGAGAGAGATGAGGGGAGGGCGGGAGGAAACACTGGCACATACAATCTCATTTTGTTCTTGTTTGCAAGCTGTACCCAAGCATGCTCACCAACAATTAAAAAAATCCTCAAATAGTTGCTTTACAATTTCTTTAGGGGAAAAACCAGGTCTGCTTAGTTCTCTTTGCTGTATGTATGCACTTTGCAGATCTGCTCTCACCGTTTTCATTTCTAATAAATTAGACTTCAAAGACACGGCTATCCAATCTGTGACCTCATGATTTTCCACAAGCCCTAGAATCATGACATATTTATTCTCAATTTCTAAGTCTTAAGATTTAAAAAGGTAATCCTTATCCGACTAAAATTATGTATCCACCTGAAACAGGAAATACAGATTAAACCACTTGAAGTCTACTTCGTCTGATCCAAAGCAATAGAGGATCTCAGCTCCCTCTCTAACTCCCAGATCTACAAAATCAGAGCCTGATTTTTAAGAAAGATGCCAGGGATTCCCATGTATATGAACGTATGTTAAGTCCCAACACCAGCAACAATATCCTACTGCTTCTCTTCAGACTTTCACTGCTCAATAACTTTACAAGTTCGTGTGGATGAAAGGTGAGTAAATGTAAGAGTTTTATGATACTGTAGCACATTCCCTTTCCTGATGTGGGGCTTCAGTCTTGGCATCAGGGTTCTGCTCTTCACAAAGAAAGAGTGTGTGTGTGTGTGTGTGTGTGTGTGTGTGTGTGTGTGTGTGTGTGTGTGTGTGTGTGTGTGTGTGTGTGTGCCTGTCTGTATGTCTGTCTATGTCTGTCTGTCAGTCTGAATCAAAGAGAAAAAAAAAAGAAACCTCAAAAGGGGATGAGTATCACCCTTTTAGCCCTGCAAAGTCAGTGAGATTCTGACTGAAAAGCCTGGTGTCTTTCGCTGTATTGTACCTCCTCCATCAGACTAGCCTGGTACCCTGTGATGTAACAGTAATCCTCTTTCAAGTTACCACGAGTCTTCTCACTTCAGCTCTAACATGCCAGTTAAGAGCTTCATGGGGCAGTACCAGAAAAGGGAAAGCTGAAGTTTGACAACACACCTTCTCTTCTCGATGGGTACAGAATTCCTATAACAGTGCCACATGCTGTAGAATTAAGAGTGGATAGTTTAGTTAAGAAAGTAGCTTTTTTATCTACGAGCTTTCTGGAAAATTCCATTTTCTACTTTTATGCCTCCTTTGTTTAAAAATTGATTCTCAGGGCTGATGAGATGGCTCAGTGGGTAAAGGTGCTTGCTGCCAAGCCTGACCACCTGGATTTGATCCCCGGACCCCACATGCTGAAAGAAGAACCAACTCCAATAAACTGTCCTCTAGCCCACACATGCATTCCGTAGTGCATGGCACAGACACTAAATAAAAATGTAATGAAAATATATTTAAATTGATCTTCCACAAACCAAATTCAAAGTCACTATTATAAATTAGAAGAAAGATTCCTAACAAAGATTTTTTTCTGTTTAAAAAATGTGTGTGTGTGTGTGTGTGTGTGTGTGTGTGTGTGTGTGTGTGTGTGTGTGTGTGTGTGCGTGTGTGTGATGGCTTCCTGGTCAATAAAGTGCAATGTTCTTGCAGAGAACCTGAGTTTCTCAGAGCCCATACTACGAAGCTGATAATTATCTGTAATTCCAGCTCTTTGGGAAATCTATTGCCTCAGGCCTCAGTAAGAACTCCTCAGCACACACACATACAGACACACACACACACAGACACAGACACACACACAGTACACATATGAAGGTCAAAGGATGACGTCAGTGTCCATTCTCTCCTCCTTTCCTGTGAGCTTCAGGGACTGAACTCAGGTTGTCAGGCTTGTGTGGCAGGTGTCTTTGTCTGCTGAGACATCCCACTAAACCTAAAACAGATTTTGTTTAAAAAATGCCCAAGTGAAACATAAACCGAGTATAGAAACGGATAATGGGGATGCCACAAAAAAACTGTAGCAAAAAAAAAAAAAAACCTATTTGCTTTTACAGATTATTTTACTGAATTCCAAAAGTCTAAATGCCTTTTTTACAAAATGTATTTTTCTTTTTAAAGAAGTGATTCTTCATAGAGGCTGCAAGCTATCAAGAATAGATACCATTGGCTTATCTCTCCCGTGAATTCTAAAGCTCCCCCTAGTGATCATGAACATATGCCATCTACAGGTCTGAACATTAAACATATTTCTAAAGCTTCCTGCTCTAAATAACACCTTGCTTCTACAGCATTCCCACAAACATCAGCTCGTTTAATACAAGTCTCATGTCATTTCCCTAGCAAACTGAGGCTGAGGTAGTTGTGCACAGTCACTAGGCTGATGGTATAGAAACCAGAGCTAGAAGTCATTCCTTCCAGAGTCGGTCATGCAACATCATTCCACTTCTCACAGCCAGCATGTAAAGATACCTGGGGATATTCTTACAGACACTGTGATCCTTTCTCCTTAGTGGAAGCACTTTAAGACAGTTACAGAAGTGATTCTTGGCTTTCAAGATAGGGAGTATGGGCCTTTACTTACAAATGATTCTATGCAGTATCAGAAATTTCGGGACCGTGCAGGACTCCAAGGACCCCAATTTAAGATTCCTTTATCATCTGAATGCAATCTCAAGATACTGAGAGCTTAAGGATGATAAAATTTGAAGTTCTTTACTCTTTCCCTTAATTATAATGTTTTCCAGGCCTATTTCGTTGTCTTTTCAGTATGTTATTCAGACCACTTAAACTGATTAGACAAATTAGTAGATATTTGCTAAGAGTAGATATTTGCTAAGAAAAGTGAGTGAATGTTGCCACGAGGGAATCCAACATTCCCACAGGCATGTCTAGGATTAGCAGCAGACTAAGATATTTCAAGAAAAGTAGCAATTTGGAAGCACTTTTTTAAAAAACCAAATATAAGAGCACACCGCAGTCTAGCTGGCTAGTTCCATCTAAGTGAAACAGTAACATCTCAAATACAGAAGGGATTTGTTCAGTGAGGAAAACTGTGCTGCCTCTAAACTCTTAGATCTTTTCAACCTGGTACTTCTAACAGCTTTGTAAAAACCAGAATGAAGAATCATGGCTCACTCAATGTCTCCCCTGACATGCCTAAACTCCATTTTAGTTTTTTGTAAGGGGGACAGAGTTTTGCCATGTTGCCCCAATTGACCTCCAACTTGTCCTATCGCCTCTGATTCCTGAGTGCTGAGATCATAGGTTCTTCCTGTCTTCTCCATGTAAAGTCCATAAGGGAAGGGACAATGTCTGTACTATTCATTCACATTCCTAACAGCCCAAAATGTCTCTGACAAGTACACATCCAGCAAATATTTAATGACTGAATGTGTAAATGGCCTTTCTTGGGTCAACTTCTCTGGGTGCCTGCTCATTTCCATTCCCACAGTCAGTTAGTGGTCCCTGATTACCTAAAGCATTCCCCTAGTATCCTCCACATAGGTAAATGTCAGGATCTATAGATCAGTGTTCTCAACCTTCTTAATGCTGTGAGCCTTTAATACAGTTACTCATGCTGTGGTGACCCCCCACCACAAAATTATTTTCATTGCTACTTCATAACTGTAATTTTGCTACTGTTAAGAATCATAATGCAAATAACTGTGTTTTCAAATGTCTTAGGTGACTCCTGTGATGAGTTGTTTGGTCCCCAAAAAGTTCATAACCCACAGGTTTATCTCAAGCCAAAAGGTCTGTCCTCAAGACAGAAAGATGAATCAGC
The DNA here is from genome assembly GCA_033318265.1 of Phyllotis vaccarum. Classification (NCBI taxonomy): domain Eukaryota; kingdom Metazoa; phylum Chordata; class Mammalia; order Rodentia; family Cricetidae; genus Phyllotis; species Phyllotis vaccarum. Next base: position 138,862,350 of record JARWLC010000001.1, on the reverse strand, counting down.
AGATAAAGGTGCTAATTATTCAATTATAAGGGCCCAAGTTCAATACTTAGTATCTAGATTTAAAAAAAAAAAAGCAGATTTGATGGCGTGCATCTGTAGTATTGTACAGCAAGGTGGGAGCTGAAAACAGATGCTCAAGGGACAGCTTGCAATATACACTACAGCAGCAGAAACTCTTTCAATAAAGTAGAAGGCAAAGCTAACTGCTAAAAGTTGTACTCTGACTGCCACACAAATTCTGGGGCATGCAAGAGCATATGCATGTGTATCCACACCACACACATATACACACTAAATGCAAATTTTTAAAAAGTTTTCTTCTCTGTTGTATGGAACACTCCTGCAGCCTAAATTAGGGGTATAAAGCATATTTAGTCAGTAATCCCATATCTTTTCTTTAAGCCATCCAATATACACAATTGAAAACATACCTTTGATGACTCCTGTTCTTTCCTCTTCCTGTTCTGGTCCCAGTAGAGGTCCCGGAAATGTTATGCACTTACATTCTGCAGCTTCTGCCAAGGCTCTGCCTAATGGATTCTGCTCCACCAATGAACTTCTTTTTTGCTTACATTATTTGGACTAATTTAAAGCAGAAAATGTGTTATATGTAAAAATATGCAAATAACCATTCAAATTAAATAATAAGCCAGGCATAGAGGTGCATACTTGTAATTCCAGGCTTTTAAGAGTTGGATGCTATGGTGTAACAGTTTCCCCCAAGATGGGAAACATACTACCTGGCAGGGAAACTCATTTTTTTTATTTAAAAAGGTTCCCCCCCCCCGTATCTACCACTGCTTCCCCTACCTTCCCTCCTTCCAGTCCTCTCTCAGTCTCCCCCCACCCCTTCCACCCATTCTTTCCCAAAGAGGGCAAGTAATCCCAAGGTGAGTCAGTTTGGTCTGGCATATCCAGCTGAGGTAGGTCAGAGTCCCTCATCCCAGTATTAAGGCTGAGTTGGTGTTCCTCTGTAGGGAATGGGTTCCAAGATGTCAGTCCATGCATCAGTAATATACTCCGATCCTACTGCAAGAGGCTCCACAAACTGCCTACCTAGCAGGGAAAGTCTTTAAACAGGAAGATAAGACAGGGAAACTCTTTAAACAGGAAGATAAACAACCCAAAATAGCTTCAGGAAGCCTCTGAAATTGACCAGATTCACTAGGCCCCTCCCTGCCAAAATGAGCAGTAAAAACTGCAAAAAAGACTCCCAATAAACCAAACCACGCATAATGCAGACTCATACGAGAACAGTGCTTGTAAAAACCAACCAACCAACCAAACAAACAAACAAACAAAAAACATAGCAAATCAAAATGTCTGGGAGAAATTTAGTCCATCTGAGGGACCCTACAAAAGACACTTTCCAACCTGTAGAGCTGCTTGTAGCACGCTCCAGATCCCCAGCTTTGGAAGCTGCCACCCATGCTGGTATGGTGATGTAGCTGTCTTTAGTTATTTCTGCACCTATAAGTAACTCCTCATCATATTCCTGTTGGTAGCCTCAATAAAACTCATTGGCTCACCAAACTGAACTTTGGTGGTATCCATACTGTGTTCTGAATGGGCTCCCTGTCTGGGGTGAATTGATGTGTGCTGTGTCTCTAAAGGAAAAGTTTTGTCACACAAAAAACGCAAAAGATGATAAGGAGCACATGATCATCTTCATGTACATAGTAAATTCAAGGCCCAATCTGGGTTACAGGAGATCCTACCTCACAAAATAAATAAATAAATAAACAACAACAAATAGACCCAGAATAAATGAATCACTATTGACGATGGTGGTGTTGGTGCAGGCAATGTATACCCACCATCCAAATTCATAAATCTTTCTTTGCATCTTCAAATGTGTTCTGTACAGTTCTTCAACTCTCTCTCTCTCTCTCTCTCTCTCTCTCTCTCTCTCTCTCTCTCTCTCTCTCTCTCTCTCTGTGTGTGTGTGTGTGTGTGTGTGTGTGTGTGTGTGTGTATGTATATTCCCACTCCTTAGTAGACTCTGGCCTTTGTCTGCTCTTCCAGCACTCACAAATGGAAACTCATACAAGAGACATATCATTTATTGTATTTTAAACTCTGTATCAATACAATCATAGAATATATCCATAGGTTTGTCTTTGTCTCACTATACTTGGAATCTTAGCTCATTTTGATGTCTGTAATAACAGTTTCTTTCTTTTCATTTTTGTCCACAATGTTTCCTCATTGTGTCCAAGATTCTGTTACATGGCTAATCCACAGTCTATTTATCATGTTCCTGCTGTTGGCTTTTTGAGCAGTTTTCAGCTTTTTGTTATCAGGAGCAGTACTGTCACAGACATTCTTGCCATTGTGTTCCAGTGCATATGAGACTTTCTCGAAGGAAGGCGGCTTTCAAAATTTTTGGAATACAATCAATGCTAGGAAATATTTTTACAATAAAGATTAATAAAATAACAGGATCCATGTTGCTTGTATACTACAGACCAAAATTAAGAAAATACTATGGGATCTCACATGTTAACAGTGCACTATGATTATTTCAATCTCTATTCTGATTTGTTTATTTTGGTTTTTTGATGTAGGGTCTCATATAACCCCAGCTGGCTTTGAACTCTTGATGTCCTTGTTTCCGTCATCCTAGCACTGGGATTATGTATGTATCGCCATGCCTTGTTTCTTTAATTTAGCTCTATTCTATCTTATTCTAATTCATTTTTTTTAAATGTTGGTTTAATCAGCCAACTCGACTATAATGAAAATAATTACAACTGCTTTGGTTTGCATATAGCAGAACTCAGACAACTGGGGGAACAGGCTAAAAAATGTTCTGCCAACCTGACTACACAGTGTAACTTTCTCAGGAAAACAAATAAACAAAAATCTGAGTGTGGTGACTCATACCTATACTTCTTATATTTCAGAGGCTGAGGCAGAAAGCTATCGATGAATTCAATACTAACCTTGTCTAGTCAGAGAAATCTAGGCCATTTTCAGATAAAATAGTAGATGAGAAGCCCAAAGTTAGTAAAAGAAAATTGTGAAGTTAATACTGAATAGTCTCTATTCCTGCAAGAGAAAATAGCTATGCATGAATATCCTAAGCCAGGTGCAGTCTCTGTGGGGAACCAAGCTAGTCCAGCTGCAAACCTGTACCCATCTCCACCATATAGTTCTAAGGAAGGCTAATGGGCACCACTGGAGGAGTGATCCTCCACTAGACATATTAATACTGCAGCATGACGAAGGGCCGGACAGTCCTGCAGTGGTGAGAACCAGAGCCAGTTCAGGCTGTGTATGCTGGAACTGAAAAGCCTGAAGCCAGGATTCACCCCTAGTGTGGGAGACGTTAACTGAGGTCAGTGGGGATTGGCAGACAAAGATGTGCACCCTCTTTTCTCTCCAGTCTCAGTAAAAATACAGAGAAAAAGCTTCTGGAAAAATTCAATTGAAACGCTTAGAATCATAGAAAGGGGTTTCTGGCCCAGACTAGCCCCACAGTTCAGATTTGCCTACCACTGATTCTCTAAACCAGCAATCCCAAAGTCCCAAAGAAACACAGACACTTATATTAATTTCATGCTGCTTGGCCTATGGCTCAGGCATATTGTTAGCTAGCTTTTTAATCTTAATTCAGCTCTTTTCTGTTAATCTGTCTTGGCACGTGGCCCATGACTTACTTATGTTACTTTTACAAGTTGATTCCTGGGAGGCTGGATCTTGTCTGTCTGACTCTGCCCTCCTTCTCCTACCTATGCTCCGATTTCCCCACCACAGTCTCTTTATTCACAGCATAAAGACATCCCACATCACTCCCCTTTTCTGTCTAATCAAAAAGGAAGTTTTCAATTTCAACATAGCAAATTTACATATAACAAAACAACTATCAAGCAAGAATTATAGTTACAGTATCTTGTCTATATGTATTTAAGAAAATTAAAGAAAATATTCTATCATCTACCTTATCCTTGTGAGTCTAAAGCTTCATATCTAATATACCTTATAAAATAACTAAGAAAAACTATACTTATAACCATCTAATCTTCAACTACATCAAAGATCACAGAAAGCTATAATATTACCCAAGTAAATAGAAACTGCAAGCAACTCCCAAAGTCTAGAAGTGGCAGAGATGACCCCTACCTGCCTGGACAGTCACCCAAATTTCCTTTGTAATGTTGGGGCATCCATCTTCAGCTTACAGGCCCAGAGTCTCTGGCATACCTTTCAGTGAAGCAGGAAATTTGAAGGACTGTTCTGCCCATTCTGGCATAGTTCATCAGTCACTTCTCCTTTTGTCCTGAAGTATGTCTGGCAGTTTTCTCTGCAAAGCAGAAATCTGAAGGGCCACATTGGCCTGTTTTGCCAAAGTTCAGAGGTCACTTTCTTATGGGTTCTGCATACTGTCAAGTTTATACAGCATACTGTCAAGTAGTCAATGCAAGAACAGTTTCTTGTCCAGTGGCTAACCAGTGCCACAAAGAAAGAAAATAAATTCCATATGGAATTTCTTCAATGCCCATCATTCTCTTGAACCAGATTGGTGCTGCCAGGAGCACACTTGTCTCACTCTCCAGAAAAGTCTAAATTCTTAAAATATTTTAAATGCCATATTCTATAGGTCTTTGAAGTGTTTGAAGATTACCTATCTAATTGAAATATATCTTTATATACCTAAAAAATCTAACTAACATGACTAAAAATCTGCATTTTAATTACACATTATAATTTTAATGGAATTGCATAAACATAATATCTTAAACAAGAATAGAAATATGCATACAGTATAACAAAATTGACCTTGAATTTGTATCAATAAACCAAAATCCATACCAATGTAAAATATTTTGAGATTAACAGATGATTTTTCAGATTAAAGTAAATTTAACAATCTAGCTTTTTAAAAATCACTCATATACCATATTCCCCCTCTTTTCTTAGAAAGAGATTGACTATAACCATTAACCATTTATAATGAAAACAAACATTTATTTTATTTTGGGGAATATGGGTATAGCTTTCCATTACTACTTCCTGCTGATTGAGGGGCACTGGCAATCTTGTGGATTCTTGAGACTGGATCATCTTAGTTGCATCATTGAAGCTGATATGTCCATCTCTTCCCATTAAAGATTTTTTTTCAGGTGGTCTTGGTTGACCAAACCATAATAGCCTGGAAGCAATCCACAGGTCCTCATCTTCTGTAGAAACAAAAGCAGAACCTCTTTTCCAAAGCAGCATATCCTTAGACACAAATTTCAAAGTCATGATACCTATAAAATATGTTTGTTTAACTTAGCAGCCTTTGCAATAAAATGTCTTTAATTATTTCTCATTAACAATTAAAAAAAATTTAAAGAAAACACAATAATAACCATAATCCAGACTTGGTGCCTATTTTCCATCTTTACATGCTTATTATGTTTTTATTACTCTATTTCTCTTTTTTAATGACTTTCTCTACCTTCTTTCTTTTCTCTCCCAGTCTCTGTATTCTTTTTCATATATACATTGTAACCCACTTAAAGGTTTTCTCCATCATAATCTGTTTTATTGCATATCATTGATCATTTTCTAACCAGAAGAGCACTGCTTTGGCTGCTGACTCTGCCCCACTCAATGGCTTTTCAACATGGCATAGACACCAAAGCCTCTCTGCTCTACAACCCATTTCAGAGATACAACTTGGAAGCTGCTTTTGGCTCTGTTTCTGTGCTCTAGAATCCTTTATAAGCTTTCTCCAGCTTTATGTGGGTGTACCCATGCTGGTACACCATCTGTAGAAAGGAGTTTCTGGACAAGACTAACTCCACATTTCGGATCTGCCCACCGCTGATTATCTAGACCAGCAATCCTAAAGTCCCAAAGGAACACACAGATGCTTATATATAAATTTCATGCTGCTTAGCCTATGGCTCAGGCATATTGCTAGCTAGCTCTTGCATCTTAATTCAACCCTTTTCCATTAATCTGTCCTGCCACTTGGCCTGTGGCTCACCTGTGTTACCATACATGTTGATTCCTGGGCAGCTGGATCACATCTCTGTCTGACTCTACCTCTTTCCCCTATCTATGCTCCAATTTCCAGGCCTACTTCTAAGAGGCCTGCCATAGATCAAAACAGTCTCTTTATTCACAGCATAAAGGCATCTTACATCAATGAATGAACAATCTCAGGACAAAAAAAAAACTCAGCTGAAAGCAACACCAACAGAACAAAGCAGATGGGAGTCAGACTACTGGAAATGGAAGCAAGATGGATTCAAAACCTTCAAACACTGACAAAGATAACAGGAAGGTATGAACACAACATTTGAGATATGTTGGACATCATTAAAGAACACAGTTATGAATCATGAGGACAGATTAAGAAGAGCTGTAGATAAAAACATAAATCATATATTCAATAAAATCATAGCCAAATGTTTCCTAAATCTAGGGAAAGAGGTGACCATATAGTTTGAGGAGGTATATTTAGAATGCCAAATACATGAATTGGAAAAGAATCTCCACATGACATATTATAGTGAAATATGAAACATTTAGAATAAACAGAAAAATGAAAGCTAAGAGGGAACAAAAAGTCACATATAACTTCATAATAATCAAAACCACACATAACTTTATACTAACCAAACTCACATTACATTTCTCAACAAAATTCCTAAAAGTCAGAAGAACAAGAATGGAATATTACAAATTCTAAAAAGAATAAGCATCAATCAAGGTTACAATACCTAACAAAACTATCCTTCATAATTAAAGGAAAAAGAAAAAATTCTATAATAAAAAAACCAAAGGAATTCATAGACAATGAGCCAGGACTGCAGAAGATATATTAAGAGTCTGTTACACTGAAGGATAAATACACTTACGAGGTGTGGCAGTTTGAATAGGAATGCCCACAACAGGCTCATTTATTTGAATGCTTGGGCATTAGGGAGTGGCACTACTTGAGGGATTAGGAGGTGCGGCCTTGCTGGAGTGGGTATGCCTTGGTTAGAAGAAGTGTGTCAGTGGGAGTAGGATTTGGGGTTTCAAATGCTCAAGTTAGACTCAGGTTCCCTCTCTTCTGCTACCTTCAGATCCAGATGTAGAATTCCGATCTCCAGCATCATGTCTACCTTCATTCCACCATCCTTACTGCCATGATAACACTGGCTGAGACCTCTCAAACTATACGCCTGCCCCAATTAAATGTTTTCCTTTATAAGAATTGCCATGGGCATGGTGTCTCTTCACAGCAATACGACACTGACTAAAACAAGAAACTAAAGAAGAATAACCACACTAGAAGAGTAAACAAGCAAATGAAGAATGGGAAACCACCAAATTGCAAAATGAACAACATGACAGTAATTAATACATACAGAATTAGATAAATACAATGCATCACCTAGACTCAAGGGCAGAAGACATATGACCATCTCAACAGACAGAGAAAATGATCTTGACAAAATCTGGCATCCCTTTATGTCAAAAGCTCTGGAGAAGTAGAAATAGAAGAAGCATACCACACAAATATAGCTATACATGACATGCCATAGCCATCATTATACTACATGGTAGAAAGTTTGTTGTCTCGAAAATCAGTAACAAGGCTAAATTTTCACTCCCTTCGTGTTATTCAATATATTCTCAAAATCTTAGCTAGAGCAATTAGACTAGGGAAGAAAGAAAAGCATATCATGAGAGAAGGAAGAGGTCAGTTTTCTCTAGACAGCATAGCCTTATAGGAAAAGACCCCAATAACTCCACCATAAAATTCTTAAAGCTCATAAACACTTTGAGCAAAGTGGTAGGATACAAAATGCATACATAAAAATACGTTGCTTTCACCTATGCAAAAATACTGAATGCCCTAAGAAAAAATAGGTAAACAATCTCATTCTCAAGAGTTTACACAAATACCTAGGAATAAATAAACCAAGAAAGTGAAGAACCTTACGAATGAAAAGTTTAAAAGGCTAAGGAAATTAGTGAAGATATTAGAAGGAAAGATCACTATACCCGTGAATAGATAGAATTAACACAATGCAATAGAATATTACCAAAAGCCATTTATAGATCCAGTGTAATCTTCATAAAAATTTCAATGATGTTCTTTTTTAAGTTGTATTAATTTATTATTCATAGTGTTCTATCTGCACGTACGCTTGTAGAATAAAAGAGGTACCAGATCCCATTACAGATGTTGTGAGCCACCATATGGTTATTGGAATTGAACTCAGGACTTCTGCAAGAATAGCCAGTGCTTTTAACTGCTAAGCCATCACTCCAGCTCCAATAATGATCTTAAAAAGAAAAAAAATCAGACTAAAATTCATGTGAATAGACAAAGCAATCCTAAGGAGAGATAGGAAGATAACACCATACCTGAATTCAATTCTACTTTAAAGAAATAATAGTGAAAACAATTATGGTATTGGCACAAGACAGACACATTGATCAGTGGAATAAAACAGGGACCCACAATTATCCCTACACAACTACAGCCATATGAATTCTTAATTTTTTATTATTTTATTCGCTGCTTTGAGTGTTTTGACTGAATATGTCCTTGTGTACACTTGTGTGCCTGGTACTTGTGGAGGCCAGAAGAGGGCATTAGGTGCCCTGAGGCTGGATTCACATATGGTTGGGAATCATCATATGAGTAATGTAAGATAGGGCTATGGAAGACGAGCCAGTGCTTTTAACCACAGGGGAGCCATCTCTCCACCCCTAGCCACCTGATTTTAGACAAAGTTACAAAAAGTACAAGTTTGAGGAGTGACCACCTCATCAATAAACAGTGCTGGGTGAACTGGAATTCAAGAATGAAATTGGATCTGTACCTCTTTTCAACACAAAACCCAGCTCCCAACAGATCAAAAACCTAATTGTAAAGCCTGAAAATCTGGCACTATTTCGGGAAAAGGAACATGTCAAAGTGCTGACGTCATGAATCACTTGCTTTCTTTGAGATATCCCATCCTTTTGCTCACACATGTCCCTCTTGCTTTTTAAATTCCACTTCAGTATTAACTTACCCCATCAGCTTCCCTTGACGTCTGACTGTTACTCCTCTGCACTTCCAACCAAACCAGATGCTGAATCAATGAAAATATATGTTTAGAAAATTAGTAACTGAAACATATGGTTCAAACAGTTTTCAAGAAAGCATATTTTATTTTAAAACGGACAAGTTAAAAATTGTATTTAAACAACTTCTGACAGACAAAAAATTTCCAGTGAACAGACTAACAGTAGCAAAGATGACTGGATGGCATGAGCTATGAAAATGGTTTTCAAGGTGCTTGGGATATTGTAAACCACCTGCTAATTTTAGTTCTCACAGCAATTAGTATTATTAATGTATAGTCTTGTCGTGAATCACCGGAAGCAGCCCATGACGGTTATAGAACTCCTCTGGTGGTGGGATGAACAAATCCCCAGACAGCTTAAGACATGGCAGTAACAGGAAATTCATTTCACAAAAGTGACTAACGGGCCGTTTCCTTCCTGAGAATGAGTTCACCACAGAGCTTCCCTGCATCACAGACACTGCCTGGGACAAGGTAGCTGTTCACTAGGCTGAAGAAACAAGGGTCACAGAGCTATGTTATCTTCCAATTAAAGATCCAAAAGCCTGAGTCTACTCAAAAATCTCAAACTAATTTCAGCTTCAGTGTGCTCTTGCACTTTACGTGAGTACATGTAGAAGCGGGGTGATGACGGACATGGGAGGAATATACATGAGAATTCAAACAGACACATTGTCTAGATTTTTCCTTGGTATGAGAGGAAATGATGAATAGCAGCTCTACACATACTGCATGTTGACACCGTAATTATCTTAACAATTAATCCTGGATTCTTTGTTAATGCCCCGAGATTGTTTTTTAAAGGATGATAAACCTTGTTGGCTTCCACACATTGTTTCCAAACATTCCTTGGCTTTAGAATTTTTTTTTATTAATATTATGTGTTTTTAAAATCCTTATTTTTTTTCATAGTCTTCTCCCCTCCCTCCCTCACTCTGCCCCACCCCCATTATTAAAACGGAAGGTCAAGATAAAACATAATAAAAGAGAACAGATCTTGGAGAATGATTATATTTTAAATGTAAACTCATACAGCAAACATTCATGGGCCCAAAAGACAGCAAAATCTGCCAAAGAAAAAAATAGCCCCCAAATAGAATTCAGGATTCTTTACCTGCTCAATTCAAATAATTGATAGTGCCTGATCACTCCAGAGTGTGTAAACACACATATAGATGTGATTATCTGTGACTTGCTCTATTTTATTGAAGTATGCTCACTTGGCTTGCCCCACTGATGAAAAACAGTGATTGATGGCTGTCTAAGTGCATCACTGTCAGAGGTGAAATAAGATTTACTAAAAGGCACTTTATTACCCTCTGATTTCATCTTGATAGATTTCGGTTGGAGGGGCATCTGGTGTTTTCTATGTCTTTATCCTTCTCCAAGAGTAATTAGAGAAACTGTAGTAAATGAGAAAGAAAACTGTGAAAGGAAGACCATGGCTCTGACCTAGCACAACCACTTCCCTTCTGCTGCTACTAAGTTACTATTATCAAATGCATTTGGATATTTGGTGCTATGCTAAGTATATAGAAGCCCAGGTCTGCTTTTAGCTAGCAATTTAGTTTCTCTGTGCTAATGATTTTCTGTTGGAAAGAAATACTGATAATATAAAATAGCTATGCAATAGGGTGATCATAAAAAGTTAGCACCAAATATGTACATAGTAGATAGTAAGTGTCCAGTGTGGAGACAGCTAGGGAGCCTGCATGGGACCACCCTAGGCCCTCTGCATCTGTGTGATAGTTGTATAGCTTGGTCTGTTTGTAAGACTCTTAACAGTGGGATCAGAACCTGTCCTTGGTGCTTGAGCTAGCTTTAGGGAACCTATTCCCCATGTTGGGTTGCCCCTCCCAGTCTCAACTTGAAGTGCCACACTTTGTTGATGCTCATGGGAGACTTTCCGCTTTCTGAAGAAACAGAGGAGGAGTGGAGAGGGAGAAAGGAGAGGAAGGCAGGGGAAGGAATGGGAGAGGGGAAACTGTGACCGGGTTGTAAAATAAATGAAAAATTTAATTAATAAAATGTGTCCAGTGTTACTATTAATCACAGCTACTTATGTCAACCACCCTTTCATGTAGAACTAGTGATTCTGTTTTCCGGATGAGAGGATATTTAGCTTCAAACTTCTAAAAAAAACATGCTGTTACTCAGTAAATGATGGATCAGTTAGAACCTGATCCAGTTGTTTGCTTTTGAAGTTCTTTACCTCTACACTGCCTCTTCAGTCTGATACATTTTCATTCTTTCCTTGAATATAATGACCTGTGTTTCTGAGCCTCTGTTTTCTCATCTGTAATATTGAGACAATGCCAGTACCTGACTCCTGGGTATGATGGTGTCACTTACTAATTATCATTTGGAGATCTGTCCTATTGGCAATCCTTTCTGAACTTAGCACTCACCACCTTCCGTCTTTCTACATGAGAAGAACAAGTGTTCGGCTGCACAGTAAAGGAATGACCAGTCTTAACCTCATCTTTCACACAGTAACAGGATCATTATATTAAAGGTCCTTTTAATCTGTTTAACATTTTATTTCTAAATCTTTCTTTGAACCTCTCTTGGAAAACCCTTACCATCTTTATGTAAAAACAACAGAGTCAAACCACCTGAAATAACAGAACTGGGGATTTTTAAAGGGAGATCTGTTTGTTCTGGAATACCATGAAAGCAGTCAGCTAATTCAGCAGATTAATAGCTTCAAAGCAGTTCAATTGGATCAACTCAAAGCCATAATAGTCCTCATGGTCAGCATGGTAATGTTAACTAATGACTGGCCTGGCCGGTGCATCATAAAACTGCATGAAATACAAGGAGAAAGTGGGGCCAGAGATCATATGTGACTGTTTTGTGTTTGATTATTTCAGCAGTTGTGTTAGTACTTGAAGATCTGCAGTCCAGCTCAGGTTGCTAGTCCCAGCCAATTTTAGCTTCCCATCCTCAGCTGAGAATTTCAAATGCTTTTCTGAAATTTGGAGGACTAAATAGGGCTACCGTAAAAATAGTCTTGTCAGAGCTAGAAGAACTCCTCTTTACTTCTGTAGAGAATTAAGCACCCAGACACAACTCAAAGGACCCACTTATCATATATAACATCATCGGTGTTTGATTGAAAATCTTAGCAGAGGTGAGCAGTGACCCAGATAATCCAAAAATAGGTTATTCAATTCTGGGATGTGTCTTGGTATTTGTATTTCATCCTGGATATATATGGAGTTCTTGGAACTGGGAGCTGGGACAGAATAATGAGCTCACGCTGTTTAACTCAAAGAACCAGGAAACACATTTTTGATCCTCTCTCTACCTTGAACTTGACCTTACCTCTAACTGCTGTCAAGTCCATCCAGAGTTGAGTTGCCCTATTCCGGACCAGCAACTAAAGTAGAGTGAGTGTTTTGTTTTGCTTTGTTTTGTCTGATTGGTTGATTTTGTTAATCTTCAATCTTTGTAGCACACAAGGGGGGCAAATTTGCAATCAAGAGTGGAAAGGCCTTTTCTAGGAGCCTACGAATATGGCTTCATAGTATATAAAGTGAGAATTAGACAGATAAGGGGTGATCTTGGCTGGGCTTCTTTCTGTCCTTGCTTCCCTTCTGTGCAGACTGGTTAGTGAAGGTAACACAAGACAGTGATGCAAGGCACTCAGCCTATCACTTTCTACACATTTAATTTTATCCAAAAATTACTCTGTTGCCTTAACTTAAGGTTAAAAGACGCACAGCTATGTCAAGTCACAAGGTCAATTATCACTACAAAGATGAGAGTTAAATTTAGGATCCCATAAGACAATATTCGAAAGTCTTTTCTGAAGAAAATACCTATGATCCATGACCCTTTGGCAAACTATAATGTTATTATTGACATTATTGTTTGTTTGATGATATTGTTGCTGTTGACAAGGTCTCATGTATTTCTGGACTGTGTATGTGGCAGAGGATGTCCTTAGACCCCTATGAGCCTCTTCCTCTACTGCAGAATCCTGGGATTATAACTATTTGTCACTTTCCTTATTTCATGGGGGTGATGAAGATCAAGCACAGAGCTGATGCACTGCTGCAAGTGTTCACCAAATGACCTATATCCTTATCTCCAAAGCATTTTTTTCAACTTTTGCTACATTGTTAGCCTTATTGGTAAATGCCTTTACTATCTAAGCTATCTTACTGATCCCCAAAGGGTTATTTTCAAGAAGCAGAAAGTGGCAGATGGTCAAGAAATTGGAAACCTTTATACATGTAACAGGAAACTCGATTTTCCTAACAAAAGACCCTTGGTCAATCACCAGCAACATATTCCCTTACATTACCTAGAATATGACAAAGCAGCTACCTGCTATCAGCAAACACCCTATTGTGTGCTTTTGCTTGATGGTTATTTACATCGTTCTGTTACATTATTTTTTAGGAGCTTGCTAGGACTCCGTGTCTACAACACCTGAATTCAATGCCTTGAAAAGCCTGTCTGACCCCAAGGCAAGTACAAAATGTCTTCATAATAGTAACAAATGATGTAGGGAACATTTTAATGTTTATAAATACCAAAAATAACTTGCAAGGCGTATTTTAGTAAGTGCTTTCAACTACAGCTTTAGCTTGAGGGTAAAAGCAATTTGTTATCTAATACTTGTGTTTTTTGGAGTGGCCTATGGGTTGATTCTATCCTTGATAATTTTATTTTAATCTACCCCAGTAATTCTTAGGTTATTAAGTATTTGTTATAAGACTTTTAAAAATGTATGTGTATGTGAGTGTCTATGTGAGCATATACATGTGTGTAGATGTCTCTGGAGACCACTGGATCCCTTGAAGCAGGAGTTATGAGTGGTAGAGAGTATCCTCACACATGGGCAGTGGGAACTTCCTGTGGAAGAATAGAAAACACTCTTAACTTTGGCCATTTCTCTGGCCTGAGTATCTAGATTTTAATTCTTTATCATCAAAGCTGTATATTAGTAACATTTATGTGTATACTAACGGCAAAAGTTTAACTTTCCAGAGATTAAAGAGAAAAACATATAACAGTTGAGAACGAAGAGCCCAAATCAGCAGATTAAGTAACCAGAGATGGCTTCCTAGAGGTACTTCCTGACTTGGGACTTAATGGATGCTTTGAAAACTTCATCTTAGTTTAAAAGCTAGCACTGGAGAAGGTAACAAGTGAGGTCTTCCAGAGGAGAAAACTGTAAGGAAAACTAAGTAAAACAAACTATAGAAACTTCATGCTTAATACTATGTATTAAAAGTAAGGTAAGGATAGAAAAGGATGAGACCGGGGAAACTGGGTTAGAGCAAAATGCTGAATTTTGAGGGCTGAGCCCCTTAGAAAAAGATCATGTATACGAATGGGTAGGAACAAGGGGGGGGGGCGAGGAGTGGAAAAAGGGATGCACTTCCAAACTATCAAAGGTGGGTACTTTTGCAGTATGCTGACTCCCCGCCCCCACCACCACCAGGATGAACATGTTAAAAATCTTTGCACAGCACTCACCCAAGGATCTGTGTTATGCTAGTGAATGCTGTGGTCAGAAGAAGGGGAAAACAGTTGAGGGCCTCAGAAAAGTTGGAAGCAGAGCAAAGGGACATGCTTAGATATGTTCCTGAGAAGCCACCAGGCTGTCATAAAGATAAATACTAGGGGGATAAGATTAAACACACAGCGACCAAACAGGAAGCTGGTGTGATAATCTAAGTGAGAAAGCACTGGCGTGACAGTTAGAGAGAGAAGTGAGGCCTGGAAAATATGTGGGGATAGTTTCCTAACTAATCAGCATAGTGCAATCATTTGAGAAGCTTCCAAAGAGCATGGTGATTTCACAGGTCTGAGGTGTGGAGCCTGGCTTTCGGAATCTTCCCTAGACAGTGCTAGTGTGCTTGTATATGGAAAGAGTCACTAATTTAGGGTATTAAATTAGAAGAGAGAGGTTATTAACTAGATGAAGGTGAAAAAAGTGGGTCAGGGCACTAAAGATACATAAATTCTTTCTCTCCAGCAAGGAAAACCTGGCCAAGCTGAGCCACTGACCTTGGATGGCTGATGACCCACAGTATACACAGTACAAATCTGTTGAGAGAGCATGAGATGTATGGTGCCTTTCCTAGGGGAGACAACTGCTTTAGTGTGACACACACTCAACCTGGAGGTATAGGCTTCTTTATAGATCTTAGGTGACTTCTTTCCAAACCTATCTCCTCTACCCTAGCTTGGCCCTTGTCTCCTGACAAATGCTCTTTCTAGGCCCTTCTGAACTCACCTCCCACTAGCTCCATGCTGCAAACCAACATTAGATTAATTTTGAAATACAACTTTTATCTAGTCACTGTTAGGCTCAAAAATCGTATTTAATATTAACATGCTCGTTAGGCTCACATTTAAAAACATGGCTCCACCTTACTTTTCTAGTTTTATTTTTTGCTCATGCCCTATGTAAATCTAGCAAATGATGTCTAGCCAGAGTTCACCAAATTGTAGTAGGTCTCTCGTGTAATCTTTGTTACTCACCCCCTAAGGACCCAGCATTATTAAGCTTGGTTTTCAGTTGTAAAATGAGGCTTAGAGGGTTTAAAAGCCTTGCTCAAGCTCCTGCAAAGCATATCATCCAACACAGATGAGTCTCCAGTGTTGTCCTAATCCTGGTCACCTCCCAGCAGGAGGTGGGCAGAGCCCATCAGATGACTCTGGGAGGCATCTGTTCTTAAACCTTGCTCATTCTTCCAAGAGGGAAATGATGTTCCCTACTGGCCTTACTGGATCTAAGTAATGATCAATGTCTGCATTCCAAAATAAAATACTCTATCTAAATATATTAGACTAGTAGAATCTAAACAGTAAAAAGAGACCTACAAGATCAATCACTGTAGGGTCTTCATTGGTGAGCATTTCCTCTGCTGAATGATACCTAATTTACCTGTTGTGGTGGTTTGAATAAGAATGACCCCCCCACTCCCAACCAGGCTCATATATGTGAATGCTTAGTCATCAGAGTGGCAATACTTAAGAAGGATTAGGAGTGATGGCCTTGTTGGAGGAAGTATATCACTAGGGGATGGGCTTAGAGATTTCAAAAGCCCAAGCCAGGCCCAGTGTCTCTCTCCCTCTGCCTGCTGCCTGTGGATCCAGATGTAGAACTCTCAGCTGCTTCTTCAGCACCGTGCCTTCCGTGCCTGTTGCCACGTTCCCTGCCTTGATGATAATGGGCTAAGCTTCTGAAACTGTAAGTAAGCCCCCAATTATTCTCTTATAAGAGCTGCAATGTTCGTGGTGTTTGTTCACAGAAATTGGACAGTGACTAAGACCTATGTTAGCATTTTTGTCTCAGCCTACACCGGTGTGGAATATTAGTCTAAGATGTGTTACACTCGTTTGTGCAGTGGAATATTTGTTTAATGATCCAAAGATGTGTTGCCTTCTTTTAATTCGTGTTTGTTTAACTCTGTGAAGCTGTGTTACTTTGTCTGCCTGAAAACATCTAATTGGTCTGATAAAGAGCTGAACGGCTAACAGCTGCATGGGAGAAACAGGCAGGGCTGGAATGCAGAGAGAATAAATAGAAGAAAAAATCTAGGAAGAGGGAGACGAGAGAAAAGGAGGAGACGGTGGCAGGGGCTAGCCACCCAGCCACAGAGCCAGTCACAGGTAAGAAGGAAAGAAAGATACATAGGATAAAAGTAAAAGGCACGGAGGCAAGGCATAGTTAATGAGAAACTGGGTAATTTAAGTTCAAAAAGCTGGCTAGAAATAAGCCAAACTAAAGCCGGTCATTCCTAAGAACAAGTCTTGGTGCATTTGAGAGCTGGGTGGTGGGCCCCCAAAGAGTTAAAAAAAATTAACTATACTACACTCTGGGAGGAAAGTCCTTGGCTGAGAATATATGAGTTGTACAGAGGTGTGAACTGAATGATCATTTGTGTAAATCAAAACATCCCACCTCCACAAACAAGAATAGTGTTAGCTTCTACTTCTCTCTGGCCTGCAGGTGGTTCTTAGAGCCATGGGAAGGGCAGGGAGAGAGCCTTCGTTTCCCATGTTCATATGCAGTTCCATGAGTATGAGAAAGAGCTCAAGAGGGCACAGAGCATGGATCCAGGATGGAATGTTCCTTGAAGACTTCTCAATTTAAGAAGCACTTCCTGCAGGTGTATTACTTCTTGATTTTAAGAGGAAATTTACAATACCGCTACCTGTTCTCAAAGTTTTTCTAGGTTAGATTGACACTGCCAATACCAGTAAGTAAATATTTTCTGTAAATTTTTTCTTAAGCTAACTATGAACTTATTTGAGATATTAACAGTATAGTAAGCACATAATATAAGCTGTATCTTCTTTCTTAATTAAAAACTTAGTTTTTAGTCACAAAGTGGGATATATTGGCATACCTGCTCTGCACTATTATTTACCTGGGCTGTGTGTATAAAAAGTAAGTTCATGAAAGTGCAAGCTTTGAAATGCCAATTATAGAACTAGCGAGTTTTGTTTTATTTTGTTTTGAATAAATAGCTCCATCTAGATCAAACTTTTGGGGACATGATGGCGTGTCTTTGCCATTGAAATTCCAAGTATATTTTCCCTTCGAATTCTAAGTTTTCTTTGCAAATTACTAACAATTTGGAAACTTCTGTAATTCTGGATAATGCGTCATTTGATTCAAGTTGCCTGAAAGACATTCCAATGTGCATATGCTGGCCTGCCACCTACCACTGGTCTTGGAAAGACTATATGTGAAGCCACCAGCATTCTACACCCACTCCTTCACCCCGCCCCTACCCCAGCCTTCAAAATAATCACCATCTAAGTTTTGTTTATTTGAGGGCCTTTCAACTTGCATTTCAGCTTAATCACTTCTTTCTGAGTACTTATCTTGACCCCTCCCCACAAAGGCTAGCCTCCACATATGTCCTCATAGCTTGAGCTTCAGGTAAATGCCACTTTAAATCTCACTCCAGCTAGCATGCAAGTTCCAACAGTTCTTGGGTCAGAATTTTTAACCTAGAATCTGGCAAGGCACTAGGAATGCAGTGCTAGAAGGCATCATTTAGTGCAGAGCAGCCTTGAGCAGTACTAGATGCTGCGGCCTCTCCCATTCTTCCTCCTGGCAAGCTAACCTCCCACATGCTGGGAGCCTGTCTTCTGACCTCCCATCGCCTTCTCCATTGCTTCTCTTTCCTTTCATTCTATTCTAGTCCATTTTCTTGCTTGCAACATGCTAGGCACTTGATGAACACAGTAAATAAATGAAGGAAGTCATAGTTCAGAGTCAAACTCCTTGAAAACGCTATTCATCTCCATAACTTCAATTACATTAAATTGACAAGGCCTAAGAATCAACCATTATGGCACACACCTTTAATCCCAGCACTTGGGAGGCAGAAGCAGGCAGCTCTCCAGGAGTTCAAGGCCAGCTTGGTCTACAGAGTGAGTTTCAGGGCAGCCAGGGTTTTACAGAGAAACCCTCTCTCTAAACACAAACCAACAAACAGAAAAGAATCTACCATTAAACTAAAATTTCTCACCTGAACAACAAACCTGTATGTTAATGTTTGCACCTGCTATTAATATGTTCACAACTAAACACAGCAGATCATTCTCACACAACATATAACAAAACAATTTCTTTAAGAAAAGTTCAAGTCCACAAGGACAAAGGGAACAGAAGATACAATGACTAACAAAAGATTCTAACAGGTTTTTGAATAGTAGAAAAGTCGGTAATGGTAGACCGTGTAATGACTAACCTTTGAGAGTATGGAAACAGACCTTTTCTCTTCATTTTTAAAAAGAATTATGATAGTTAATTTTTTTTCCTTCTTTTTAAATTGGCCATGGTTCCTCTAGATTCCTCTATTTTTTTTCCCTGTTCTTATTTACCACCTACACATTTCTAGATACTGAATCAGATGCTTTTGGGGGTGGGGGGCAAGGGCCAAGAAGATGGCTTACTGTACAAATAAGGGATCTGAGTTTGGCTCCTCAGTGCCCAGATGAAATGCCAGGCAGAGTGGCATGATCCCAGTGGTGGGGAATAGAGACAAGAGGACCCAAGCATCACTGGTCTGGCCAGTTTAGTCAACTGGTGAGCTCCCAGGCTCAGGTAAAGATCCTGTCTCAAAATAATAAGGTAAAGGGTCAATGAGATGGTTAAAAGTAAAGGTATTTACTGCTAAGGCTGATGGATCCAAGTTTTAATTTTCCCCAGAACCCACATAGTCAAAGGAGAGAAGTGACCTTTACAGGTTGTCTTCTGACCTCTACACTCACATTGGTGGTTGTATGCATGTGTGAGCATGCATGTGTGAGAGAGTATGCATGTGTGAGCATGCACATGTGCTCACACACACACATCTTAAAAATAATAAAATAAAGTAAGCCTAACGAAACCCCAAATAGCTCAGAATACAGCTATCCCTACTACATTCAGGCACTGAGGAGAGCATAGCTTATATACTAGCTAGAAAGAAAATTAGGTAAAGTGAGTTTAGCTCACTTAATTAGCTATGATACACAGAAGCACCATCCTAGGCCAGCTGAGAATGTGCTTCTATCAGCAAATGAACAGGCTTTGGAGGAAAGGCTTTCACGTAGTTGAAGGTCTCCAGCATAACCTGAAACTGAGCATGAAGCAACCCTTCCCATGTCTAGATGCTTCTATCCAGCTCTTTCATTATTACACATGTGTAGGGACTTACACTGGGAGTATCAAGTGAGATGGGGATTAACAGGCATTTGAGGGAATTCTCTAAAAACAAAAATAAGAGTGATAAAGAAAAAAGGGAGTTCCAGAGGAAACAAAGATGCTTAATATAAATAAAAAAGTAATTTTAGCTAATGTCCATAGAGAGGATGTCTTTAGAGAAGATACATTCACAAAGTAAGCTGAAATTATAACACAACAGAGAAACAGAAGAATGCCTGGAATTTAAAATAAGAAACTATCAGAATTACTAAGGAACTGTCAACATTCAAGAATTAGAGCAACAAAGAAGTCTCACAGAAAAGTATCTCCACACACTATGGTAGAGGATGGGCAGTGAAAGCCTGCATTCTCTTCTACTTTATTAGATGCTAGTTTTTAGGATTTTTGTTGGCTACATAAGTACTATCAGTTCCTTTTTACTGGCTAAATTCTTCCTGGATAACTTGATCAAGTTTCTTGTTGACGTTGGGATTGCAAATTTAACAGTATCTATGACAGATTTCTTAAAGATCTCCCTAATTTCCAAATCTATTCCCACTTCTTACCATGTAGCTGCTGCCACCTTAATGCAACCATTTTTTTACTAATATCTGGTAGATACTGCCAAAATCTTTCAAATGTGCTTTCCCTTATCTGTTTTGTCCCACAACTAGCCAACTTCCTCACAGCAGCCAGAATAATCACAAAATATAGACAAGACCCTGCACAGAACCTTCCAGAGACTTCTCATTACAATTAGAATATAATTAAACTTCTGATTTAGCGACTCAAAACTGAATAACTTCTTGAAAAGTATTATGATTTATACTAAAGAGTTAGAGGTAAGAGCTAACTCTGTGAAATAGGTTTACATATGTACCTAAAATGTCTAGGGAATCAGGTGCATGTGTGTAACCACAAGAATATTGCCACCCTTGAAAATTATTCATTTTCCATCTTTTCTATAAAAGTAAGTTTGTTGAAATAGAATGATCAGGCCTCCAAAACTTTTGACCCAATAAAACTGATTCATAACTATCTTTCCTAGATCTGTGATGACATGACTATCCTTCAAAAATGTTATTGGTATTTCCTTACCAACTACTACTATTAACCACCAAAAACTTGACACTACCAATCTAGCAAAACTAGAATATATTCCAAATAGAAATCACATTTAAATAAATTTTTATTTCTTGATCATCCCCTAAAAAAATAGACTTCAAAAAAAACGGAGATTTTTAAAACTTATCAGAAAGTGCTGAGCTTTATTTACCATTTAAGGTAGCCAAATATATTAGTGATCTTAATTTCAAAGCTAGCAATCCAATCATAGTTAGTACATTAAGAAGGTTTTATAGAGTGTGATAAAATATCAGTCTCAGAGAACAAACAGGATTTTAAATTTTCTCTTAAAAACTCCAACCCTTATTTTTGTGTTATAGAGCAGCAGTTTTCAGTGAGGTTTTAAAAGCATCTCCACAGATACCAAGAGATGAGTTGGCTGGTAAAGATGCTTGCTGTGACAGTCTGACAACCTGAATTTAATCTCTGGGACCCACATAGTAGAAGTAGAGATCTGACTGAATCCAAGTAATCCACTGATCTCCACATTCATGTTGTAGCACAGACATGCCCACAGATATGCACACACTCACAATAAATAAATAAAGGTTAAAAAAAAACAAAAAAAAATAAAAATACCTTCATGTCAAACTGCACTAAAAAGCATTAAGAAACACAGCAAACACTAAAGTTTATTACTCTTGGTTTCTAACCCATTCAAGTAAGCTTTAGAAGTACTTGTTTGAACAAATTATCTTATGCTCATAGGTATGAATCTCAAGCAAATAACAAAAAGTACAAAAGAACACAAGATAAACTGTTGGTTTATTGATATTATAGTTAGTTTTAATAAAAACCAAAATACAATCAATAGATCAACTGTAATGACTTATAAAAACCAAAATGTAAAACTATCTTTAGCTCTAAGAATTTCATATACAAATTAAAAATTTGGTACCTGTCAATTATTATATCAAATGTTGACTTACTGATTGAGAAGTGTTAAGAAAAACTATTCTGAGTTAGCTTAAGAAGCTCCAGGTAGGAAGGTATGCCATGTTCACATGCTCTATCTCTGTACTCGGCACAGAGGTCCAAGGCAAAGGTTGTTCTTGGCTTTATGAACTGTCAGAGATGATGATGTGAGTGATGGGCTTGTCACAGGTCGTTTATTCTTCTTTCCTAATCCATTCTTAGCTTCTTTTGGCGGGGGCATATGAATTGGTTTCCATGGAATTGGGTTATAAAATGTTGGTTCTGGGTAGGAATTTCCACTGTAAAAACCTATAATCATTAAAAAAAAAAAAAAAATCAGAGTGAACAAGAAAAAACATTTCTTAGATCAAAGAAATCAATTTTAATTGCTAGAAAAATATTAAAATGACAATAGAATAAAGTATCATGGATAAATCAATATCCTAAAAACTCAAAGCCTGAAGTGTTTTAAAAGAAATAGCATTGTTAGAATATAGTAATCACTATAACAAACATTAAAAATTCAGAGAATTTGAATACTAAGAAAACCTATCTAAATAAAAATGCTTACAAAGTTTTACAATGTAATCTCTTATAACTCTTAAAACCCTTATGCAAACAGCAAAAATTACCAAACAACTTTATGTTTTTAATTTAGTCTTAGAAATGGCTAATCGTGTGATAACTTCCCTTATCAGACACTAAGGTTTATAAAAAATGAAGACTTTATTTTGTGTATAATTGGCACAGTAACTTAAGATTCCTATTTAGAATCCCTCAGTTTCTGTATTATTGTCAAATCAGGATTCTGACCACTGACTGGCATTCATTCTGCTAATGCACATGAAGTGTTTATAGAATGGTGACATCTGACAACCCATAATGGAGTGCAGGAAAAACATGTCATGAATCGGCTTTGAGTCCTCCACTCACTGAGGAGACAGAAATTCCTATGCTGTGCAATTTGTAACAATAATATGGACAAGAGAAGCACAGCGTTTGCTAAAAAAAAAAAAGGCTGCTGCGAGAACTCATTCAAATTCAAAAGCATTAAGAGAAAAATCGATTATTTTGGTAATTAACTTCTAGTCAATATCTCCACTCACACTTTACTATCTTGTCATTAGGTTAAAATAATTGCTTATCACTATTTTTCCAAACAAAATAATAATAAAAAGCTTTAAAGGAGTATGCCATGCCATGCTCAGTCTCCATAATAGATGATCCTGTGACATATAAGAGAGGCCTAGTCCTGACAGCAGGAATGTGTCCTTCAGACACTCCCAGTCCACACTGACTGCAAAGATATGTCAACACACACTTCACCAAGACAGTCAAAACAAAGTCTGCAGTATGTTCTAGTGTGTGAACAAAACAAAATGGGAGTATTTAATAATAAATCACTTAAATAAGTGAAGGCAGCTGTCAGCAAGGTATGAGTTTCTAACATGAAGCACAAAGAAATTATAATCAGAACAAGTCTAAAGGCAAACTGGGTATGTTTGGTCACGTGCTGTCTCGTATTCTAAAAGAAAGCACTGGACCCTGGAAGACTATCCTAGAGACTGGTAGAAAGAGAAAAAACAAAATGACCCTGTGAACACACCTCAATTGAGGTTCAATAGTCCAGTAAGTAAGATAATTTATTTTGGAGTCCTGGGGCCTGAGCACAGAGTCGGGCATATGTTAAAGTTTTATCACTGAGTTACACTGCTAACCGTGAGAATTTTTGTTTTCTAACATTAGAAACCATTGCTTAAAAGTTTAAGTTTGCGACTGGGCAGTGACAGCACACAACTTACTTCCCAGGAGGGAAGCAGAGACAGGTGGATTTCTACTAGTTTGAGACCAGCCTCAGGGCAGCCAGAACAGCAGAGCTACACAAAAAAACCAAAAAAGTAAGTTTGCAAACTGTAACAATGGATGCTAGGAAAAATGGGTTTATACAAGCAAAAGGATGAAATCAGAGCCCTTTTTGAACAAAAATAATTCCAAAATGAACAATAGGCCTTAATGTAAAACCCAAAACTTTCAAACTGCTAGAAGTTTCGACACTTCAACACTTCAGGATAAAGGCACAGGCAAGGACTCTCTAAAAATGATTCAGCAGCAAAGGAAATAATCCCAAGAATCAACAAATGGGATGACACACATTAGAAAACTTCTGCACAGCACAGAGAACAATAGTGAAGAAACAGCAAGCAGAATGGGGAAGCCTTAGACAATGACAGTTTTACATGAAAGATTAACAATCTTAATCTAAAAGGAATCACAAAAGTGAAACACCAAAAGAAAAAACATTCAATCAATAAGTGGGCTGATGAACTGAACAGGTAATTCCCAAAATAAGCACAGCTAGCCATGGGGTTTGACAAAGCTGCCAGGCTTGCTGAATTACAGCGCTTGGGAGTCAGAAGTGGGTCACCTCTGCGAGTTCTAGGCTCACAATGAGACTCTGTCTCAAGAACACATATTTTTAAGTTCTCAATAGTCTTAGTTTTAAAGCAATTAAAATCTCTTTGAAATCTGACTCTAGTCAGAACGGCTATCATTCTGAGAAAACATATGCTGGCAAGGAAGTGGGGGAGGAAGGTCTCTGATGGTGGCGATGTAAAGTGAGATAGCCACTCCAGAAAGCAGTTTGGAGGTCTCTCAAAAAAAAAAAAAAAAAAAAAAAAAAAAAAAAAAAAAAAAAAGAGGGAGGGAAGAGAGGAAGGAAGAATAAAAACTGCCATATAACCCAGCTCTGGAGTATACACCCAAAGGATTTAAAGCCAGCATACCACAAAGCTACTTGTACATTCATGCATATTGTTGCATGAATCACAATAGCTGGGAAATTGAATCAGCCTAGATGTCCATCAAAAGATGAATGGATAAATAAAATATGGTTCATACACACAATGGAAAAATGGAAGTCATGATAAGCGAAACAAGCTAGACTAGGAAGTGCACAGCCTTATGTGAACTGTTGTATACAGATCCGAGATTTAAACTGAGTACATGTGCATGCTGTGTACACATCCTGAAAGGAATCACAGGAGGGAAGAAGTAGATCTCAAGGGGTAGAAGAAAGACAAACAATCAATGTTTGTAATAGAGAAGAAGAAAGGGAAGGGAGAGAAGGCAGGAAGAAGGGCACCGAGAACTAGGTATCACGAGTCTTATGTATGAGCCCAGGACTCACGATGGTAAGCTAGGAAGGTCCTGAGTTGGAGGCCAGCCTGAGCAACAAAGGAAGACTGTTTCGAAGAAACATAAACAAACAAGTAAGTAAAATAAAATGTAAGTGTGCAGTCTTACAACTGTTGCCTTTAAGAAACATATTTATATATAAAATGCAGAGTAATTCACTTACTACACTTCTTTAGCAACATATAGTTACAATATCCTAGAAAACAATAATTTTAAGGAAAAATTACTTTTATACATCTCTATTTCTATCAAAGAGAAACAACACTGATATAGCATTTCCTTCTGCAAACCACACTTATGTGAACCACAAGACATAAAAACTAACCTGTAAGCTTTCCACTGGCATAACCATAGCTCTTTGCAGCTGGACGAGGTTTATTTTTTGCATTTTCCAACCATTCCTTAAACTTTTTTTCTGCTATTTCCTTTTTCTCTTGTAATTCTGCTTGCCGTTGCTTTTCTTTTTCCTTAAAATGACAAGACCAAAGAATTCCCTGGGGTATTCTGTAACCAAATATTCTAGCCAAGTCTTACTCTTTGTCTGCCCCAGTGACACACGGGCCATAAAACTGAACTATGTTTCCATAATCAAAGAGCAAAAGTAAACATGACCAAAGATTTGGCATTCAAAGTGTCTACAAGTGAACAACAATAGGATATCAAATCCACAGAACAGAAAAATGCAAGTCTGTCTTAGAAGAACAACAACTTGCAGTAAAACATCTACTAAAAAATCAGCAAAAATAGTTAAAAGCAGTAACAAAAATTTTGAACCTGACTGATAAATATCCAAAGGTTTATTAATAATTTTCAAGCAGGGCTAGAGAGATAGCTCAGCCATTAAAGGCTAGGCTCACAACCAACAATAATAATTTTCAAGGAATACCACAAATGCACATTCATTTTTGATGTGTGCATTTCATAAAATAGCTGAAGGATAGCTTGTACATTTTATATCAGAACAGTGCTGACTAATTATACTTCTGTTTTGAAACATACAAATAAACATCAAAATCCCTATCCCAAGGGTCATGCCTACTGAAGATACCTTCTCTCTCTTCTTTTTCTCACACTCTTCAGCCTTTTTTTTCTCCAGCCATTCTTGATATTTTGCTTTTGCTTTTTCTTGCAAATGTTCTTTCTCCAGTTTCTTTGCTGCTTTTTCTTCCATTTCTTTATTAATTTTCTGTTCCCTTTCTTTCCTTTCCTTTAATAAAAATGAAGGAATTTTAATTGATGTCTCTGCAATTACCTTTATAGAAAGAAGGCTACTCAGAGCTTGGGACAGTCAACAGAGGTGCTCAAGAAAGACTCACTGCATTAATGCATAGACTACCACCTACCGATTGCCCTGAGTCTTAGTATGGCTTCATGGCATGGGCATTCCTTGCATTCTGAATATGAATCATATATGCATACATTTCCTCAACAGTCTGCCAGTGCAAATACTTTCACAAATCATCACTTTTAGTGAGTTACAGAGGACAAATCCACACTGCTTACTAGGGCAGAAACAGGTAACTGCTTGGCTATACAATTCCTACAGATTCAGTCAATAGCCAGCCCATACTAGCAAGGGTAGGAAGACACGAATTTGTGCAAGTCTAGGCTACATAGTCAGTTTTAGACAAGCTGGACTGGAGTGAAGTGGAGAAAGTAGGAGAGGAAGGGAGGAAAGGCTAGCAAATGGAGGCATAAAAGTAAATCTCCTACAACTGTCTTACTGAAAACACTGCTCTGCACAGACAAATAAACACAATCAGCAGAGTGGACAGATGCTTGCAGGGTGAGGGAGAGAAACTTGGCCAACTGCACACCCCACAGGGGATTCACAGCCCAAAATCTATAACAAGTGCAAAACTGAAACATTTAAAGAATAAGTTCAGTCAATACGTGGGCTAATCAACTCAATGGACAGTTTTCAAGAGAACAAATAAAGTGGCCAGCAAGTACTTGAAAACAGTTTTAAGCATCCTTAGCCATGAGGCAAACAAATTACAACAGCCTTGGGATTAATCTTATTCTAGTTAAAATGGCTGTTATCATGAAAACAAATTCTGGCAAGGAAGTGGGGGAAAGGGGCCTCCCTCTCAGTGGTAATAACATAATTAGTACAGCTACTATGGAAATCAGTTTGAAGGCCTCACAAAAAACTAAAATGACCCAGATCTCTAATTGCTGGGTATATCCAGAAGACTAAGTTAAAATACCTTAGAGATACGTGTACATTCATGTTTACTGCTTCACTATTCACAATAGCTAGAAGACGGGACTAGCTTAGATATTCATCAGCAGATAAATAGATAAAATGTGGCTTATATTCACTTAGAACTTTTATGTGTAAGAATGGGAACATAAAATGGCACAAGCACTTTAGAAAAGTTTGGTGATTCCCAAAAGTTAAAATACACTTTCCATATAGCCTAGCAACTAAGCTCTGAAGCATTTACCTAAAACAAATGGAAACAAACATCCACTTGTGTGTGAGTACAAACTGAATACAACTCAATTTCTCATTTGTGCTATTTCACAGGATATTAGAACACTTGAAAAAGGATCAGGAATATATAAAATACTATGATAAAATAAACAGAAAATTAGCTCAAAGGAGTGTGCACCTTAATTTTATTTAAAGAAATTCTAGAAAAGGCAAATCTAATTTCCAGAACAGGATTACTCTATTGCCTTATTGCTGGGGCCAGCTTGAGGTAAAGAGCAGGGTGCTGAGTGTACGTGGACATAGGGAACTTTCTGGAATGACAGCAATGCTCTCATCACCTGATTGAAGTGCTGCTGGGCTGCTTGCACTGGCATATATGTTTGTTTAAGCTTCACAAACTTACAACTGATATGTCATGCAAATTATAGCCCAGTGATATAAGACAACAGCTAGACTGCAGGAGGGGTGACAGTAGTGAGAAGGAGATACTATCAAATATATTACAGGCATGCAGAAAAAAATGACACAATCAATCCTGAGCTCTGAATAAACATGCTAATAATGAGTTTCAAGGTAAGGAATATAAGCAAACATCCATTTTTAAAAACTAGACAGGCTGTCACCAGGACCTAAAGAGAGAACAGGGTGCCTGTGGACAGCAGAAGAATAGAGCAGGTGCTTCTCTTCCCAGAGAGTGAAGCCCACCAAGTGGGTTCAGAGTTTCTAGCATCCTGATTCCTATGCACAAGACTACATACAGCTTTCTAGCTGTGAACTCTGCCCCTCTAACAGTGCCAGCACCTGCCCCACACAGAATAAAGGGAGAGCAAACATCAGCTGGCTTGAAGAACACACTGAGAGCAACACCGCCAGGCACAGACCCCACTGGGCTGCAACTGGAATTCACACAAAATTTAAGTTGTGTTTGAGAGTTAAAACTCATTTTATTTTTAAGCAACTTTAAAGCACTGAAAATAAAGGCCGTTCTCACAAAACATGTATTAATGCTAAAAACCGAGTAGCATGACAACACATAAAAGCTCCAGATGAGATGTGTCTTTTCTTTAAAAGGATTTAACAATTTACAGTAATAAGGAACCAACTTTGCTAATGGATACAGAAACTCTTTTTATCTGACTTCTGATAGAGCACAGTGAAAACGACAGAGGTGGCAGCAGGCTAGAGCTGCAGGAGCCTGGAGCTGAGGCAGCAGAGGACCACACACCATGACATGTAAACAGAGGAGCAAGTCCTAGATGCCAGACTGGAAAAAGAACAGAGCTAAGTGTAGGGAAGGCTGGGGGGAAACACACACACACACATGCGCACACACACACTCACACACACACACACTCACACACACACTCACACACACACACACACACACTCACACACACACTCACACACACACACACACACACACACACACACACACACTCTCGGTAGTTTTAAAAGAAGAAAAAGGCGAAGAAGAGAACTGAAAAAGAAAAGAGCAGTCAGTCAGTCAGTTATCCCCACAGACACAGCTGAGCTAAGAACGCTGGTTAAATTCCATTTCTCAGGGTTTATTTTTAAACTTCTTGGCCTTCTGGAACAGCAATTTTATCAGGGTAAGCTACTTCTTCCCCTGCTCCCAACCAAAATAAATAAATACTTAAAAATTTTTAAAAGAAAAAAACGTTATTTTGCAGTAACTGGATTAGAACTTCTATGTGAATTAAAACAGCAAACATTTCATTGACTTCTCAGCCTTAGCTTTCATTCTAAGACAAATAACAGCAACGCACGGTTGGCATGGCAAAATTAGCTTAATGGAGTTAAGATAAGAGAGGCTTTTAGATGAGGAAGCAGCATTCTGCACAGGTAGAATTGTTCTGTTGATAGCTACAAACTTCTAAAAGATATCACCCAAAGTCTTGTTATGGGCACATACTTATTTTGATCTTGGGATTTATTCACAGAGAACATTATTTTGTTATATTATGGAAGAAACAAGAAAACATAATTACAATTGACTTCTGAAAGATATTTGCAGATATGCACACCTAACCAATTTCTTCTTTAATCCCAACCACCTGCAACTACTGGTCCTCTTAGTAATATAACTAGACAGTAAACTTAACAGTAAAGACAGAATTTTAAATCTTTGTCCTATAATTTAAATATGTTTCAATTCATAAAAGTAGATTTTAACAATAAAGCATTCCAAACATAAAACTATGAGACAATTTACAATAACGTTTTATTCATTTATTTTCTCGGTGTGTGTGTCTCTCTCTCATTAACTTGCTTGTGGAAGAGATAACTCAGGGCCTGTGTATTCAGGCAAGCATTCTATTTCTAAAATACATCCCTATCCCAGTACTTTAAAATTTTCTGATATATGGTCCAAGACAAGTATGTATTAAAATTGAAATAGGGGCTAAGAGTATACAGTTTAGTGGTTCAGTGTTAGCTTAACACAAAGCTGTGAGTTCAAATCTTAGAGCCCATTTTTTTATTTTTAAAATAATAAAAAAAAAATGAAAGTAGAGCTGGGAATGTCACTGGCTGGTAGAGCACTTGCCTAGCATGCATAAGGCCCAGGGATTTACACACATATAACACTACACATACACATGCAACATAAAAAGAACACATTAATTTATTCAATAACAAGCTAACATATAATAAGCAAAGCATCATGTTAAATCTAATAATGGACTAAAAATAATTCATGTTTTAAAGGACCTTAATAATAAAAGAGAAGTGAAATTATGTATATAATATACAGCTTTTCTGGCAAATACATACATACTACACAAGGAGAATATAGCAAAGTCACTAACAGTGATACAAATTGAACAGATTCATAAAAAAAATTTCTAACATATTAAGGGAGATTCCACCTTGATGAGGTACAATGTACAAAGGCAGAATGTGCTGATCCCAGAAGCCTCTGGTTTCAAAGAAAATCCCAACACTAGTCATGAGATGGTTTTGGGGAGGTCTCAGAGGCCATCAAACTAAAAAGGTTATGGCCACCATCGTGGGGCATTAAGACCCTACTGATGAAGACACCACATACTTTGGTTGCACAAGACCAAGACACTAAACTGGGACGCTAAAACTCCACTAAAGACAGACTTGATGGCAGAGAGATACTAGTGGGAGCCACAGGAAGACAAGTAGAAGGCAAAGGGTAGAAGACAGACACTTGGTAAGTATCTATGAGAGTAGGGGTTGGAAAACCCCTATAAAACAAAAATAAAAAGATAATAGTCATAGATGATGGGCGGAAGCTGAGGTATACATAAGCATGCATTTGTTTTTCTTTTTACCTGTTCATTTTTCTTCTGAACCCACTCCTTGTGCTTTTCTTCAGCAATTATCTTTCTTTTTTCACGTTCTTCCATTTCTTTTCTTTTTTCTATTTGTTGATTTAATTCCTTTGGGATTTTATTTTTAAAAATCAGCAACACTTAATAGAAATACCCAAATCACACAACTGAAAAAAGGCTGAGACTAAGTGAATATAACATTGAATTAACACGAATATCAGTTCTCTTCTAGGGCATATACCACAGGTGACAATATCTTATTTAAGGAACTCTAGGATAAAAAAAAGAAAGAAAGAAAGAGAGAGAGAAGGAAAAACATGTAACTGGTACAACATGTAAATCATTCTACAGGAATACAAATAATTAGCTGACAGCAAAACACTACTTTCTTAGACTAAACTTCAGCAGAATTACCTGAACTAAAATCAGCTCTCCCATACATAAACTTTGGTATCATTGTGAGCTACTGGTAGGCACCCAAAAGAATTATAACTTTCTTTTTTAAAAAAATTATTTAAAAGGAAAGAAAAAGTCTTTTAGATTCTTGACAAAAATAAAGGATAAAATATTCTTAAATTTTTATTTTATAACTATACTAAAGAAACGGAAAGAAGCTAGTTACTTTTCTTACAGGAAGAAAAAAGATTCTGGAGTTTTCGTCATTGATTTTACAGTTGCTGAGATATAAAACAAAACCATGTTCAGATCCCAGCTTACTTGACTGCCTTACTGTTACTAGAATCAATGTGTCTGGACATTTCCTGAAGTGGGGTGAAGAGGTATGGCCAAGAAAATACAAGCTGAGTGAGTGCCACACAGTTGCTACTCATCAGTTAAATCCATGCATTGGCTGAGAAAACTGCTCAGACTGGACTCTTCTAGGATCTACACTCAATCACTGCTCACTGCCCTCTCGCCTTAGGTATTAATAAGTGGATATATTTACACATCTTCTATTGTTCTCTCTTACCAGCTTCTTCTTTCCCTAAGACCTACCTATCTGAGTCCAATAAGAAGGACAATTTTCTCTCAGACTAATCCAGTACCTTAAATGCTGATAAAACGTAGACAAGAACAGAGGTTTTGCACTTCAGAACAAATCTGCAGGCTGTCTTTCATGAGTGCTTGTCTAAATTCCAATGGACAGAAGACAGCTGCCTCCTTCCCTCAAACTCTCAACTTTTAAACACTGTCCCACTAAAAGCAAATTTTTATCTTGGTATTACGACTTGTTCACCAACTAGGTATTATTCCTTGATTACTTACATTTTACAGAATGCTTGCTATACAGCTAACAAGAACTGAGTGGTGGTAGTAGTGTGTATGTGCTCACATAACGTGTGTGTGTGAAGTATGGGCACATGCATGCCACTGTATACACATGTAGGTCAAAGGACAACATTCAGGAGTCAATTTACCCCTTCCACTGTAGGCTCTGGGAATCAAACTCAGGTCATCAGGCTTGTAGAAAAGTACCTTTACCCACTGAGTCAGCTCACTGGCTCCATCTTGTATTTTAGGTCCCATCTCTGCTTCTCCAGCAATGAATTTATAAGCTCATTCTATCATGAGTGGCTTTTGTTGATTTGACAGTCTTTTTTAAAAAAATTATTTTTATTTTATGACCATTGATTAGTGTTTTGGCTGCATATATATTTGTGCATTGAGGATGTCAGATCCTCTAGAATTGGAGTTATAGACAGTTGTAAGCTGCCATGTGATGTTAGTCCTCTGGAATCTCTTCATCCCCACAAGTGGCTGGTCTTTTGTTGTTGTTATTCTCCCTCTGGACAGCGTTTCTATGCAACAGCTATGGCTGTCCTGAAGCTCACTTTGTAGACCAAGCTGGCTTCAAACTCACAAAGATCTGCCTGCCTCCTTCCAAGTGTTGGGATTAAAGGTGTGCACCACCTTTTGGAAAATCACACTTAGGCCTGGATGTTTGCACAGTGCACTTTATGGGCATAGCTATCTCCTCAACTAACAAATTACTCTTAAAAATAAAATCAGGCCTTTTTTGGAAATGTTTTACGTTACTGTCATTGAGAACTCGAAATTCCCTCTCTGCCAGGAAGTCTTGTTTCACAGTATTCAGTTTATGATGGTCTCACAAAAAGAAGAAATTGATACTACTCTCTACTTTTCTAACATCTCCAGCCCATCATCTTACCCTTTAAAGTCACGTTCCTCAGAGTTAAATGCAGGTTTATAGTTTAAATGTACTACTAGGTATGAATGACCATAGTTATATCCTTTTAAAGATTCTTTAAATAATAAATAATAGCTTATGGACTTATTCAGATCTTATATCCTGTTTTATAGTTGTCAACTGTCAGTGTAAGGGCTAAAGAAGATCCAGTACTACCTAGAAAATGCTATCACTGACCTACATAGCAGTCTAATTCCGGAGGATCTGTTTTAATACTTTGCCCATCCAACATATACATTACATTCTAGACACAAGAATCTCTCCCAAGGTTGGCCTCAACTCCATCTGTTCATCACCAATTTAGGCCTCTTCCAGGACAGAAGTCTTCTCTCAAAGGCCTGACATGGGCTTCTGGTATGCCACTGAATTTCAACAGGATATAGTTATTTTCCCATAGAATACACACTTTATGGTAAAAATAAAATCAACATGCATTTGTATTTCAATATAATGTGATTACCTACAAATAAGTTTTAGCCACTTAAGTTAATAGTTAAAAACAAAACAAAATAGCTTTGGCTACTCTGTATCCCACCTGGTAGCTTTACACAAGGCTAATTAATTAAATGATTAAAGTTAATGTCATCAGGGAACAAAAATGAAAAATTATCTGGCTTACTAAAAAGTATTTGATTTTGAACACATTAACATGTAAAGCTAACTAATGGAACTAAAGACTACAGAGATATGGGGCGAGAGAGATGGCTAAGTTGTAAAAAAAAAAAAAAAAAAAGTATGTTCTTGCAGAAAACCAGTTCAGTTCCTAACACCCATATCAGGAGGCGCAGGAGGCGCACAATCACCTGTAACTACAGATCCAGAGAGTCCAGTGCCTTGTTTTGAACTCCATAGGCATTTGCATTCGTGTGTGTGTGTGTGTGTGTGTGTGTGTGTGTGTCTGTGTGTGTGTGTGTGTGTCTGTGTGTGTGTGTGTATGAGCACAATACACGCACACGCATGTATATAATGGTAATAAAAATAAACCTAAAAATAGACCATAGAGAATTTTGCAGCTACATAAAGAATTACTCCAAGTAATAAAAATGTAAATAAAATACAAATAATCTATGAATTCCAATATGCTGGCTTTCATAATACTGATGTTCAAAAAATAATTATGTTTAAAATTTGTAAATGGGTAATTTTAATAAGCTAAATCAATTGAAACTATTTAACAAAAATGTCTGAAATAAATATCTATTGATGGAATCAGACACTTATGAATACGGTTAAATCTTTTTAATGGTCCAACTTACCACACACACAAAAAAATTCCCTTAAATTAAAAAAGAAAGAAGGAAAATAAGAATGCCAGAGATTTGAGAAATGCTAACTAGCGAGAGGAGAAGGGATAGAATAGGGTGCTGGGGTGGATATGTGAAAGTCTCATCACAAAAGCCATAACTCTGTACAGCAAGTACGAAATCATTAAATACTTAAGTAGTTAAGCTAACAAAATCCCAACATTTGGAAGGGGAGGCTGGAAGAACTTTGAGTTTGGGGCCAGCCAGGATAATTAGCAAATTTGAAGAGATCCTGGAATATAGAAAAACACACTGTCTCCAAATTGTCAAAATAGTAGGTAAATGTTAAGGCTGACTCATTTATTTTTAAGATATAGCCTGATATCGTAGGAAAGGCACTTTATTGGATATTGATTTGAGTCCTAACTGTTGCACTAACTGAAGCCTCAACCAAGTTACTTCTTTCTTCCTGACTTTTAGCTGTAGCAGGATCAGCCTAAGTGTTGATATCCCTGGCAGAGATTCAGACAAAAATACCTTAGTCATGTCAGAGTTAAGCAATAAGGTAGCACAAGAAATGCCAAATAATTCAAAATATGAAAAAGATTTAATCCTTGTAAATAATTATACCCTTCTGTATGCCTAATCATTGTGACATGCATGGACTTTATAATATTTTAAATTTGTTCTCAAAACTTTTCATAGTAATTATCACCTTTCACATTCAATAATAGCTAACTTTACTGAGAGCTTACTATACACTTGGCCATGTCCCAACAGTTTTTTTCTCCCCCTTCACCAGTGCACAGAAGAACATGCGCATAGTCTAAGTTTTGAAAGTAGAAAGTATGGCTCAAATGTATGCTGTTAACTATCCTCTATTGCTATGTCTGTCTTGTAGATGAAGAAGCCAAGGCCAACAGAACATAAACAACTTTTCCAAGTTAAAATATCAGCCTTACTAGGCAAGACACTGAGCAACAAAACCTTTGACCTAAAATTTGTCATTCCTACAAGATGTGCTGGAGTAAAGGTGGTGTAGAAATTGTGTGAGTAGCCAACCAATGACTGGTTAGCTTGAGATCTATACTGGAGCCTACCTCCTTACACTGCCTGGAGGGCCAAGACTCAGAGAGTGGGCAGCCCAGAGACCTAGGACAGACCCAAACAAGGATGGGGAAAAAAGGTGAATTAAATAATTCCTAGTGATATTCTGCTATACTCATAGATGATGCCTAGCCCGACTGTAATCAGAGCACACAGCACCCTATGAAAACAGATACAGAGGCCCACCACCAATCATTAGGTAGAGTTCCTGGAGGAATCCTGTTGGAAGGGGGAAGGAAGAATTGTATGAGTCAGAGGGGTCAAGGACAGAAGAAAACCCACAGAATCAACTAACTTGGGTTCACAGAGACTGAATTGCCAACCAGCAAGCCTGCACAGAACTGACCTAGGTCCTCTGCACATATGTTAACAGTTGTATAGCTTGGTCCTCTTGTGGGACTCCTGACAGTGAGTAGGAGCAGAGGCCATTTCCAACTCTGTTGCCTGCTTTTGAGAACCTTTCCTTCTACTGAATAGCCTCATCCAGTCTTAACAGGAGAGAAGGAGCATAGTCTCACTGCAACTTGATATGGCATGGCTGATTTATAGACATGGAAGGCCCGCCCTTTTCTAAAGAGAAAAAGAAGAGTCTGTGGGGGTGGGGGTGCAGTTGGGATGTAAAAATAATAATAATAATAATAAAATTCAGCCTTGGGCTTTCATAGCTGTGGATCTGTGCATCCAGGGAACCTGGAACCCATCCTTTACTGGTAGCAATGAGTTACTCTTTAATTTACAGAAAGAAAATCTGTCATGCTATATGTCATAATATAGACTTGGTTAGCTACATGTGCTTTAGTAAAAAAGGTTCATTTCTTTATGGTGCTTAGCTTGTTTTTTAGACCCTCTCCTAATGAGAAATAGCCAGCCAGCTTTCTTTCCTTCCTTCCTTCCTTCCTTCCTTCCATTTCCCTCCTCATCCTCCATCTTTTGCTGTTGTTGGGTTTGTTTTATTTTGTTTCTCAAGACACAGTTTCTGTGTGTAACAGTCCTGGCTGTCCTGAAACTCCCATTGTGGACTAGGCTGGCCTTGAACTCAGAGATCCACCTGCCTCTGCCTCTTGAGTGCTGGGGATTAAAGATGTGTGCTACCACTGCCTGTCGAGAAAATACTATTTCTAAGTAAGATTTATTAAAATTGATAGAGTAACTCCCATGCAAAAACACAAACATAATTTCAAGGACAATAACATTAACATTTTAATTGATAAACACAGCTCAATCTATAAACTCAGGATTCAATGACAATATCATTGTTTACTTTTACCTCTAGAACTTTCTGTTGTAGCCGGCCACGCTCTTCTTTTTCTTTGCCAACAAACCACATCTCCCACGGTGTCAGGCTGCTTTCCCGTAACTGCAGCTGCTTCTCTTCTTGTTTATCCCGTGACTCAACTTCACAGCTATGAGAGAACAAAGTGCAGCGCTCACTACAGGGAACTCCTTGTCCCACTCAGAATCAATCAGTTGTACAACGAAAGCAAAATGTGATATTGTTAAGTTTGATTTTTATAAATCTATATGAATTACACATAATTCAGTGTTGCTCAGTGGTTAGGAGCACTGGCTGTTCTTCCAGTGGACCCAGGTTTGGTTCCCAGCACCTACTTGACAACTCACAACTGTCTTTAACTCCAGATCTGACACCCACACATAAAATAAAGTTAAATTTTTAAAAATTACACATACTTCTTATTAGAATTATAAAGGTCAATCTTTGAATTAGTTTAGCATCAAATTGCCTTTATTTCTAAACCATACTATTTAAGAAGCCATATTCCAAACCCAACCTATCTGTCTAAATTTAGATATCATTTTATTTTGTCTTTTAATCTTTAAAGAGTGATTTTTTTTTTTTTTTTGGTTAAACTCCTAAAAGTCCCATCTGGACAGCTAATTGGTCTGGATCTCTTTCCCTTCCTTAAAAAGTACAAGGGAAAAAAATAATGTGCATACACACTCAGCAAATATAAAGTAAATGTGTTAACAACCAGGGGTTCTGGGTAAGGGTAAACATAACATTTTAAGATTCTCTTAACTTTTTGTAAATTTGAAAGTTTTAAAATACAAAGTTACAAAGAAAATGACGCTTCTCTAGTACTATTTTCTTTTCTGTTTTCTCTAAGTTTTAGTGCTGTGAATTGAACCCAGGGCCTGGAGCATACTAAGTATGCAGCATGAACAACAAAGAATTACACCCAGTTGTTAATATTGTGTCCCTTTTGCCAATTCTCTTAGAGCATCCACAACTCTTCAGTCTGGCAGTCTCTGTCAGGCTCCATTTCCACCATATATAGCTTCTGTAACTCTTCTGGGCAAGGAAATCTAAGAGCAGAGCAACTTGGCTAGATGCACAAAACTCACAAAGCTGAGGACAGCTTAACAACCAGGCTCCAGTGTAAGACTGCTAGGATCCAAAACAGCTCTGGAAACAGGCTGTCCTGTCTTTGTCGTTAACTTATTTAGGTATATGTATGTGTGTGCACACGAGTAAGCGCCAACAAAGGCCAGAAGAGTGGGTTGGATACCATGAAGCTGAGTCCCAGGCAGTTGTGATCATCAGCTGTGAATGCTGGGTATTGAAATGTGATCCTCTGTAACAGCAATGTGTATTCTTAACCACTGAGTCATCTCTACAGCCTCCTTTTAAAATTGTGTGTATGTGTGAGAGACACTGATTATTTTAATGCTTAGATATGCATTTTACCAGCCCTAATTTCTTCACTGCTAAAATCTAGTTTATTATAGACTTAGTTCTTTGTGCCTTTTATATTGTTCTTTCTAGCAATCAGTGGCCTCGCAAACTGCTTTACATATATTTTTGTACCTCACAGATTCAGTTTACTCATTTTCTTGCTATTATTCATTTATTCACATCCTTTCAAAATCTGAATTCTGGTAGTCTTGCAGAATGACCTTACGTTGACCTATGTAACCAAGTAAACATCATCTTGGTCCCACCTTGGTAATACAGCTCAGACCTTCATCTGGAATTCCAGATTTCTTTCTGATGATCTGATTATCAAAGTCATTACAAAATAAATTCAATGATTTGAGCATTCACCCTTCAGCCTCTCAATATAAGTTCACTTCCCTTACAACCAGGAGGGGACAAGTGTCATATCTCCTGGAATTAAAGATTCAGGTGGTTGGGAACTACCTGAAGGAGGTACTTGGAACTGAACCTGAGTCTTCTGCAAGAGTAATTAGTCCTCTTAACCATTGAGCTCTCTATCCAGCCCAAGTAAGGCTTTTTATCTGTATTCAGATACAGTTTTGTTATTTGTAAAATGACTGATGTAGCTTTCATTTCGATAGTAGAAGCCTTGTATATCTGGTTTATGGTCCCCTATACCTACAATATGTGGCAAGATAGCAAATGTTTGCTAAATTAATCAATGTAAATAAAAATATCAAAATGGTGTTAATAACACCCTTGATGAACATTCACTATTCCATTAAATGTTCCTGCTCAGAGTTAACCTGTCCCTACAGAGTTAGAACATTACTGGCTGGAGAACTTATTCAACTTTTTATATAAAAGCACCTACTTACTACAACCTGGCACCTACTACACATTTTGACAAGCGCTTAGGAGTCAACGATGTATTTTTTTTTTTTTTGAGGTTTTTTTAAGACTACTGGCCGCAAAATTTTGTGTGCTTCCTTTTATGTAAGTTTCCACGGAGTGTGAGATTGCAATTATAACAGTCTCAGGAAAAGGGACCAAGAATCATGGGAAATCAGTGGTCCTTTTTAAGAATTTGATCAGTACTCAGGGATGGAGGTGCTTCGCAGCCCCGGAGGTGGAAGACAGGAGGCGGTGGGGGTGGAGTGGGCGGCAAAGGGCACTGAGTACCATCTCATAGGGGTCTTGACAAAGACTGGGGGCAGGGCCTTGAGTTTACCTGGAGTGCCCCGGTAACTCCGTTCCGTCCAGGCTTGCCCCTTTGGCCTCTGCCTCATGGGCGTCTTCGTCCACTGCCTCTTCATCCTCCCCCTCACTGTCGTCCTCGCCAAACGGAAAGCTCTGGTGGCCAAGCGGAGACAACAGGGACAGGGTGGAGTTGCTGCAGCTCAGAGGCGGAGGTGACAGGCACACGGTCAACCCCTCCTCCTCCAGTCCTGGGCCCTGGGAGTCCGCTATGAGGTCGGCGACAGGGCTCGAGGAGGGCCGGGAGACCGGCTTGCAGCGGGCTACGAAGCGGGTGCACGGAACGGGAGAGACAGCCCGCCATGGCCCCGCCGCCCGCATCAGGCCCGCCAAGTTCAAACCGCCCGAACGGGACCAGAGGTGTTTTCTCCCAGCAGGCACCGCGCGTGGCCGCCGGCCAATCAGCGCCGGTCCTGTCCCGCGTTGTTATGGCGACGCTTGGAGACTGCGGGGCGCTTTATCCCGGCCTGTGGAGCCTGGCTTCCGCCCTGAAGGGCTCCTAGGTTCCCACCTCCCGGCGCCCTCCTGACAACATTTTGCTGTGGTTTTGTTGTTCTCAGTAAGTGTCGGTGTTACTAAGGCCGATCCTTTTAAAGGGAAAGGAAGAAGCGGGAAACCATGATTATTCCCCCCCCCCCATGTAAGGTCAAGATCATAAAAAAATTGGCAATCGTAATAAGCTTTTTGTTTGTTTTTGCATTGTTTGGACATCAGGCTGAATTCAAGGGAAGAGAACTTTATCCTAGCCAAGAATTCTCTTTGGATACAGTCTTTCAATGTATTGACAATGTCTGTCAACTTAAACAGTTTGTTTGGGCTTGTGAATTTTTTGGCCTTTTTAAAAGTGTTTATGCCCATACTCTAGCATCTCCACACCAGAGCAACCTTAAAAATCCCTCGTTTTTATAATAAAAATCCACAAACTGTGCTGCAATAGAGGCATTTTCCTAGGACATTGAGGCACCCTCCTTTTAGGGGATGGGAATCTAGATGACGCCCTCAAAAAAAAGTTTGCAGACACTGAAACATGCTCACAAAACTGCATTGACTCGTAAACACAGCTTTTATCTAGCTCATATTGAACATTACTTTCAGAAACAGCACAAGTGGAAAATGGATTGACACAGCACACAACTTTAATGATCAAAAAACAAAATTTCATGAAATTTCTACCTGTAGACTGCACAGAGCATTCAGATATGGTAAAAGTACAAGCATCTAAGCATCCAAAGGGAAGGCAAAGGCTACAGTGACTATTACAGGACATGCTAGCAGGTTTATATAGCCGTGGGGTACAGCACTATTTTGTCCAAATTTTCTGTAAGAACAATAGCATTGGAAGACAATCGTACAACTAAGAAAAGTGATTTAGTGGAACTATATGCTTTAATCCAGTTTAGTCAATATTAGCCTATCTACTTACAAGCTTCCATCAGAAAACATCTTTATTATCAGTAACTCAGAGACTGGACTACCTTACAGCTTCAAAGATGGAGGCTAGAGAAACAATTTCCCAACAGAAATAACCTAAAGGTATTGACGGATGGGAAGGAAACTGGCTTTGAACCAGTAGCTTTCCTCTTAATAAAATATCCTAAGCTATTTAACCACAATGACATTAATTTATTCCTCTCCAAACTAATATACTTTTTTTTTTTTCATTAATCCTTAGCCCTACCTCAGGACCTGACTTCTACCTTGGTAAACCCTTTTAAACTCCCACACTAAACCTCTTCGTGCGAGAATCTTATATACTTCCTATATCCCCTTAATGTTTCATTAAAGCATCCTTGACACTCTAGGATCATTGTGTTCACCAAGTGCCTTATGCTTTAGCAATACTGGAGCCTTCAAAGTTACAAGGCAGTTACATGGCCCTGCAGCTACAGTTGTTGGAATGTAACGAAATCCCATCCATGGTCTATTGTTACAGTGCTTTTCATTACTTGGGCTGAGAAGCAATGGTCAAAATGGCTAGGATTATACAAATATGCAAATTAGCTCACTCCTTAAATTACAGGGTAACGACTAATGTCTTCTTGATATTCATTTATTTTCACTTCAGTTAGTTTTTTAAATTGGCATGGGAACCTTCTGTAAAAGAAATATGTAACTATATTACAAACTAATACCTTTGTCAGTTAGCCTTATGACAATTTATTATATGGGTTCAAAATGTCTTTCTGCACATACTGAAGTATTAGTAGATGAAGTATTGTGATGTTTTAGCTTGCCTAAAAATAATCCAAGGGGCAGAGGGATTGAAGGGGTTTAGGGAATGTGAAGTTTCAAGATTTATTGTGTGCTATGGACCATTGTCAAAGTTGTAGTGGATACCTGGTGAAAGGTGTAGGTGAGAAGTACTTATAGTGTGCTTTCTGCTAGAGATTTCCAACATTCAGGGTTTAACAAACTCACCTCTATATCCAGGGTTAGGATGAATGGAACTAGGGGTCTGATTTGGTCAGCAAAGTGCCTACCTTGCATGCATGAGGCTCTGAATTCAACTCTTAGCACCCATGTAAAACTGCTGGGTGTGGTGGCACAAGTTTGGGGCCAGTCAGTCTGCCAAACTACCCAGTCTAGCCTAATCAGTGAGTTTCAAATTAATGAGAGAACCACCTGTCCCAGTGGAGGTGGAAACCTTGAGGATGACAATTAAGCTGTCTCTAGGAAGAGCATACCTGCATACATCCACACTCATAAGATAAAATATAAACAGAGAATTGGGATCTGGCTTGGATCTAATGTGTTTAAAGGATTTCTGAAATTTGTTGTGGTTTATTATTTGTCTTCTCATTTTGAAAAATGAAGGTTCTCCTAAGCATCTGGGTGTGGGGATACTTTCAAACATATTAAATACATTCAGAGATATCAGAGGGATCTAGCCACAGTCAGTCTAGGAGGATCACATGGTGGTAACTCACATCTTTAATCCCAGCACAGGGAATATCCAAGAGTGGTGACTTACACCCTTAATCCAATCTCAGTTTGAGGTCATCTTAGTTTACAAAAGACTCCCAGGCAGGCAGTGGTGTGGCCACGCCTTAACTGAGCAAAGAGAGTATTTAAGGCAGACATAAAAAGACAGAGAAGGCAGAAGAAGCCATGGCTCACACTGTTAGTCCCAGCACTTGGGAAGCAGAGGCAAGAGAATCTCTGTGAGTTCAAAGCCAGCCTTGTCTTCAAAGAAAGTTCCAGGACAGCCAGGACTGTTACACAGAAAATTCTGTCTCAACTCTGACCGGAGAAAACAAAAACAAAAAACCAAAGAAAGAAAGATTGGAAGAGGTGGATCTGTGCTCTGATATCACCAACTGTTTTTAATATGTCTGAAAATATCCCCACATCTGGGCAAGTGATTGCATCTCTAGTATCCTTTAGGTTGTTAATCATTTGTCTTTAAATAAATAATTAAGAGTCTCATATATATAACATTTGTTTTCAACTATGGCTTGGATTTGGGATAGAACTGAACTTTTAAATTTCAGTATAGTGTCCTAGACTTTTATAGGTAGCAAAAAATTGTACTTTCTAGTGGTTATTTCCAACAACTTCTTTGATATTCTCTACTTAAAAACTTTAGTATCCCTGTGTAACCCTAAGTACACTCAATACTATACCTAGTTACAAATTAAGAATAAACTGCTTTCTAAAAGCCTGCAATTATTTAAACATTGTATACAGTGCAATATTTAATTCATGTCTAGCATAGTCCACCACACTCTGTGTAGCTTCTACTTTATTTTTGTTTCGTTTTTGCTTTGAGACATGGTCTCTCTACCACAGCCCTGGCTGTCCTGGAACTCACTATGTAGACTATGCTGGCCTTGAACTCAAAGATATCTGCCTGCCTCTGACACCTGAGTACTATTTCTTAAAAGAACAAAATGAACAGATTTCAATAACCTAAGTTTTAGGAAGAAAGCCTTTAATTGGGATTTTCTTACCAAGTTATGATTTAATATTTATCAGATGTGTAAATATACAAACATTTTATTTAAATTGTAAATAGATGACCTTACAAAATTACAACACACAGTAAATAAATCCCTCCCACATTTTATACAAACTACATGATTTTGATATACAAAGATTCTGTTTTTATTCCACTGACAATTTACAACCAAGACTATTTACAATGCCAAAAAAAAAAAAAAAATCCACACACACAAAAAACACGTATATAAACCACAATTTAACATTCTGCTACT
The DNA here is from genome assembly GCA_033318265.1 of Phyllotis vaccarum. Lineage (NCBI taxonomy): Eukaryota > Metazoa > Chordata > Mammalia > Rodentia > Cricetidae > Phyllotis > Phyllotis vaccarum. The sequence continues at coordinate 138,818,907 of JARWLC010000001.1, read as the reverse complement.
GGCAGCCACTATAGTTTAGGAGGTAGCTTTAATTAAAGAAAATGAACAGAAGCCACATTTCCCAACTTGTGTTCTAAAAATAATTTACATAAGATAAAATTCATCATATGCACAGTATATACAGTTTAATCATCAAACTGCAAACTAGTAAGTTTTTGTTTAGCCAGGCAGTGGCTTTGCTACTGACTTAATGCAGTGTTAAGTCTCCTTACAGGAACACATCGGAAGCCTATAGGTAAGAATCAAGTCAATTAAAAAATTTAAAGAACCCTCCCCACTCTTAATATGTGTCTTGTTTAACCAAAGCATAGCATCTGAGCTACAGGATGGGCTTTAAAAAAAAAATTACTGGATGGGAAAAATTTATAAAGTTTTCATATAACATCAGGGACTCTTGCTTACTAAAATTAAATGTAAGTGCTTTGTGTCAGGATTACTACCAATTTCTTCCAATTAAATAAAATTACCCAAATTTACTTCCTGTATAATCCAAACTACAAATAACACGTCAGCAAAATTAGAAATGTCAGTACAGCCAACGCCATCAGGAAGTGTCTCCTAATGGGAACATGACATGGAGCCATCAAACCCCTTGGATCCTATTAAAATCTCAGTATCATTTAGTCATCTTTATTAAGCTCACATAGCAATTAGCCTTTGTTTGTGCTAGTACTCGATTATAAAATACCGAGGGGGGGGGATCACTGTGGTGTCACCAAAGCAAACTGTGATGTCACCAAAGTAATGTATAATGAACAAAAACAAATATTTTGATTTTTTTAACTCTAACAGCTGTTAATATTGTCTTTAAAACAACTTCAGGTTTTAGATTTGTAAATCATTTGAACAAAGCCTTTGATTTATGAACACAGAAAACACATGAAAGTATGCCTGTTTGAACTCTCATAGATCTAGCTGGGAGACAATCCCTTTTTTGGCCCTGAAGTAAGTTGTCCTGAGATTAATGATGAAACATTAGGTAAAATTAGCAAGATTTTTTTCTCAGTTTTATAAATTCACATTTTCAATTAAAAATATTAACAGCTGTCCTTTATCTTTGTGCTTTATTCAGAAATTAACTTTGCACCTGATGAATCAGAAAAAAAATCCTAATTTTATATTGCTATGCCATACACCAAATCATGTTTATGTTGTATTTATTTCAAACAGATCACACATCACTGGGATATCACATTTCATTTTCAACAATGTGTAATTTAGGCACCCATTCTTCACAAATTGCTGATTTGAGAAATAAACTGCCACCTTCCTCCTCTTCTGAGTGACACCAGGCAGTGACTACAGAAGTGCTTCCCAGATAAAAGGTCAAAAGATAGCTCACTCTATGAGCAAGAAATGGTTACAGACACAGTAGTTCAGTCTCTGACTCTTGGTAGATTATAAGCATATCGCACCAGAGGGAATCCACGACTCTGGTAGAAGCAGGCTCTTCCACAGGCCTGCACCTGGTCAGAACTGTCTGAGACAAAGGAATCTTCTTCATCTGCATAGTCAGAGTGGGCTGACTGTGTGCCACAGTCAGACCAGTAGCCCTCTGGTCTTTGGCAAGAGGCCACTGTCAACACAGGACAACTGTGTGATTTTATTAAGTGTTTGCAGGATACTGGTTTGGTCAAAAGAAATGACTCACAACAGTCGCACACTGTCAGGTTACCCTGCAAGTGGGAATACATGCCACAGTCATAGTAGAAATCCTGTTCCCCACAACCACCTTGGCTACTGATGGAAACGGAAACGGATCCGTGCTTCCGGGTGACGCGTCCCTTCAGGAGCTTCCAGTCTTCTTTAAACTTTGGGTTGAAGAAAACATACAGGACTGGATTCAGGCAAGCAGGCAATGGGAAGAATATCAGCGTCACAGACTTCATTATCTCGGGGCTGATAGAGATGGCCGTGATCAATGGTGCAAATGAGAAAAAAGCCACAGGGCAGAAGAAGATGCAGTTTGTGAAGATCAGCCAAGCAACGTGCTTAATCATGCTAGACTGTGAGTTTTCTGACAGGTCCTCTTTCTCCAAGTTACAGTACAGCTTAGTGTAGATGATGGCCATTAATAAAAATGCTAGTGAGTTTAGTAGCACTAAAGTCACAGTAAATCCTAACGACGGTGTTTCTCCTGTAGGAAATGGCAAGCACAAGGGAGAGGCAGAATATTCCCCTCTGTGGAAAAGGGGGAAGCAGCCTGCTATGGCAGCACCCAGCAGAGCTAACAGGGCAGCAACCTGAAACTGTTTAAGGTGACTGCTTTTCCCGTTTTTCATTATTTCCTTTGCAGATAGGCTTCTCTCCACAGCTGCCAGCATTAATAGAAATACGGCGCTCTCTGAGGAGAAGACCGCAAGAGACCCAGCTACCCTGCAGCCACTGCCAGTCTCCCACCAAATGCCAAATTCGGCAAATCGGCCCCAGGACACAGCATCAAGCAAAGTAAGGATGCCAGTATAGATGCCCATGAGTAAGTTAGACACAGAAATCAAGCCTATGAAGAGTGTGGAGGCAGGCAGTGGCGAGCAAGATGCAAACACCGTGACAATGACCAGCAGGTTGAAAATCAAGGCAACCAGGAAAATGAACCACACTGTAAGGCGGATCATCCAGCTCCCCAGTAGATATTCACAGGGCTTGAAAGCACCTAGAAATGAGAACGAAAAGGTACAATGAAAAACAGCTGGAGAACACCGTGGATCAATCAATCACAGGGTCTGGCTAAGCAGTTAAACCCAGAATAAGCCTGTCACCTGCAAATTGGAAAATCACCACTTCTAAAATACTTATAGTCATATAGACTAGCTCATTTAAAAAATAAAATGCCCTTATTTTTTGAAATTAGATATCTAGCATGGTCGCATGGAGACAGATGAAAGAAAATTTAACTTTATGTAAAATTAATACACATAGCACAATACCTAGCAAAGAAAAGACATCTGATATCAGAGGGCTTGTCTCTTCGCTGTATCTCTCTTCCTCTTAGGCTCTACAGATTCCAATCTATCTCTTGTGGACAAAAATGCCTGTGGAGATGTGCAGCTTACACAGAACTACAGTTTTGATATACTTAAGCAGCTATATTGTTAATATCAGTAAATACTAACTCCACTTGTTTGCTAGCCTCTACATACTTCATAACCATATGTACGTACACATATTTCTTTGACCCATTTATTGTGGGTTTCGAAGGTAACTCGAAGAGGCAGATTAAGACAGGTACAGTTAACCTGATCCTTAAAGAAACTGACATTTGAAAGCTTTTAACGGACTTGACAAAGGTTACTCACTGAGCTAGTATAGGTAAGATTAAACCACATAGACTTTATTTATTTATAACCAAGTTCAGTACAAAAACAGACTGGATTTTAATGCAAATTCTTTTTTTTTTTTCTTCTTTTTTTTGGAGATGATGTCTTCCTATGTCCTAGCTGGAATTTGCTGTATAAACCACACTGACTTTGAACTCGGAGTGCTTCTGCCTCCCGAATACTGCCATTAAAGGTATAAGCCATCATTCTGGCTGAACTATTTATCTTAGTCATTAATTTTTCATGTGCTGGTTATATCACAAATAATGAGTGCTTTGTTTAAAAATTCAAAATAAAAAATTTGACTTTGATGCTAAATAAAAGCATATACTGTAGCTGACATATTTTATTTTCCTGAGCAGTCATAGAAATTTATACATCCAATAAAGTATCTTATTTTTAAACAGTATTTTCGGATTACATGTCTATTTATTTATTTTGCATTTAGAGGGTATGCATGTCACAGCGCATATGTGAGAGTCAGGGCAGTTTGCTAGCTTTGACCCTGTGCTTCCACCTTGTATGTCCTGGGGGTTGAACTCAGGTTAGCAGACTTAGCAGTAAGTCCCCCGCCCCCGGAGCCATTTCATCACCCGCATTTTGATTATATAAAGTCATTTTCATATAACTTTTATTTCCACAAGCATAAACTTTTGAAATTGTGCTGTACTACCCTTAGGAAGTTCTACTAGAAAGCACTTTGTTTATTGCCTTTATTTCTGAATCAGAACTCGGCCCTCTAGAAAAAGAGCAGAGCTGGGCAAGATGGAACACTCACTCCTTTACTTGGCAGAATTAGGTGATTTCTGAATTTGCAGCCAGCCTGGTCTATGGATCAAGTTAGGGTTAGAGTTAGGGGTTAGGAGTTGGGGGAGTTAGGGGTTAAGGGTTAGGGTTAGACAGACCCTGAGTCAGGGTTAGGGTTAGAGGTTAACAGTTAGAGTTAGGGGTGAACAGTTATGGTTGGGGTTAGGGGTTAAGGGTTTGGGTTAGACAGACCCTGAGTCAGGGTTAGGGTTAGGGGTGAACAGTTATGGTTGGAGTGAGGAGTTAGACAGACCCTGAGTCAAACAAGACCAAACAACAACAACAAAGATCAGCCTATGCAAACCAGAAGAGAGCTGTTCTGACAAGAAAACCATCCTTTGCAAACTGTTTCTTGGATAAGTGGGGTTACTTTCCTAACAATTAGACTCTGTCTTTGGAAGCCTGCTGCTTCCTTCAAAAAGCATCTAATTCCTCAGAAGGGTCTGGATTCTACTCCAGACTGCTTCTATCTTTAGATATCTACTAATATCTATGTGTTTCTATAGCACAGATAGAAAGAAATCCATTTTCTTTGGCAGAATATGCCATTATAACTGCAACCAAATATGTGACATCAGCTTAATAATTTCCACAAAACCAAAAAGATTAAGGAAGTCAGGAAAAAAGGCAAATTTGCATTTTAAAAAAGACTGTGGTGGCACATTTCTTTTATCCCAACACTTGGTAGGCAGAAGCAGGTGGACCTCTGTGAGCTTGAGGTCAGCCTGGTCTACAAAGTGAGTTCCATGGCATCTAGGACTGTTACATAGAGGAACCCTGTTCTAAAAACAAACAAACAATGCCCGATCTCTTCAAAAAAAAAAAGTAGCTAAGGAGATAGCTCATGTGGTTAAAATTCCTGCTGCACAAGAACATTGGACTGGAGTTTGGATCCCCAACATCCTCATAAAGGCATGTGTCTGCTACTCCAGCACTGGAGGAGGTGGTGGTAGACAGGTGGATCCTCTAGTTAACTGGCCAGCAGGTCTAGCCAAATCATTGTATTCCAGGGTCCTTAAGAGATTCTGACTCAAAAAATATGGTGGAGTAAATGAAGACACTGATACTGACCTCTGACAGGCAGGCAGGCAGGCAGGCAGGCAGACAGACACACACACACACACACACACACACACACACACACACACACACACACACGCACACACGCACGCGCACACACACACACACACACACTTTAGCACATCTGTGCTAAACCCCAAAGTGACTTACTAGTTCTCTAAAGAACGTTAGGCTAAGTTTGAAAGATGGCTTTCATTGGGTCATCTAATCCCTCCTCCACCCATAGAAATCACATCTATCCCCAGACATTTTAGGACTATTTACTCAGTGTTACTTAAAGTGAAAACTTGCAGCCGCATACGCTGGGCACTACCTGTGGAAGGTGTACAGTGGATAATTATTTGGCTGTGTTCTTCACTTTCAGCAGTGCTGGTGCCATTTGCTGCATCTGTAGCACCTGCATACAAAACAACACATATCGATTTCAAATGATACACAGTTCAAAAGGACCAAAGTTCCCTAAAATTTTTCTCTTATGTGATTGTCCAAGATCAGCTTATATGAAGCTTGATAGCATTAAAAATGCTGGTAAAACATATTGAGGAGAGGGAGCCAGAGGGAATGGGGAGGGCATTAGGGTTGGATATGAACAAGATACATTATATGCAAGTATGGAATTGTCAAAGAATTCCATAAAATATTCTTTTTTTAATGAAGGTAACACAGTAAATGCTACTTTACAGCATTTTTCTCTGATCCTTTTCAAACTGATTACAACACAGACAGGTTGACTAATGCTTTACAGAGTTCTCTTTTTTTTTTTTCAGAGTGGACACACTTGCCTTTCTCCTTTGTCACACTGTGGTCTTGGAGGCTGTTATCTTCTGTGTTTAAATTTGCATAAGAGTCACAGCCCCAAAATGCACAACACTGATAAGCATATGGCACTGATAGAGACCTGGTAAAAGAATTGTAAAACACATACTGAATGCCAGATTCAAAGATAGAACTAAGTCTTGCAAAAACACTCAATCTAGCCAAGGCACCAGAAACACCTGGCACATGCCTTCAGTTGGCTATGTATCTATCCCACAGCCATTTCCTCATCTATGAAAAGAGTTCTGGTAAACCTTATGAACACAGCTGAAGGGTCCTCCTTTTATGAGTTGTTTTGTAATATCCGGGATGTAAAAGAAGCCATATGTTAAAATTTCATAAACATACAGCTGTAGGGAGATTATGTTGTTACATTGTAAATAATTGTCCCACCCACTGGTTTAATAAAAAGTGCTGATTGGCCAGAAGCAGACAGGAAGTGTGGGCAGTGCTACCAGACTAAGAAAACTCTGGGAACAGGAACAATAGAGCAGAAATACTACAGAGAAGGTAGAAGATGCCATGGCTCACACAGTTAGTCCCAGCACTTGGGAAGCAGAGGCAAGAGAATCTCTGTGAGTTCAAAGCCATCCTGGTCTTCAAAGCAAGTTCTAGGACAGCCAGGACTCTTTACCCAAAAAGTCTGCTGAGAAAAAAACAGAACAAAAAACCAAAACAAAGACTGAAGGAGGTGGATCTGTCCTCTGATATCTCCTACTGTTTTATTATATCCCCACATACAGCAATTTAAATATCTCAGTAATCCTTTTGTACATGTCTAAACCATGCCCAGTATGTCATAGAAAATGGATAGTTCATTTAAAATCAATACCACAGGGTTTCTGTAGCTTTGCTTATATAAATGAATATACTCAAGAACTTTTGTCTGCTGCATCTAATGAACCCCTACAAATCTGCAGTCTCTAGGACAGGTAATGGCACTGTGCCAACTTCCTGTCAGTTTGCACTTAGGACATTTCCAGTGCCTTGTTGCTAATGACATGACAGTATGTTTAAAAAAAAAAAATCTGACAAACATCTTTCTGGACTATCTAGAGCTTAATTCATACCCTTGACAACTGTGGGAGAATGCTCATGTTCTACTTTCACCAAATTTGCAAGGGAAATGATGGAAAGAGGTAGAAAATACAACCCCCCCCCCCCCAAATCTGGAAACCACAGGGGGAGAGAAAAATAGGTGGTTGAGTAATTTGAGGCCAACAATAACCAACGAAAGGAAGAATGGACGCAAGAAACACACCTGAGATTAGCAAAGTCTCTTGCTGCTAAGGCGTCTTTCAGCCTGGAGTTGCCCACAAGTTTTAGTTGATTGAGTCCGTTCAGGCCTTCAGTAGGAAGGGAAGCTAATTCATTGAAACTTATGTCCCTGAAATGTGAAAGATACTTCAAGTTAATTCTCTAAGACACAATCACATGCAAGCCTCTCCATTAGGCTGCCAAGACAGCTCAGCTGGTAGAGACACTGTGAAGCCTGACAATCAGAGTTCAATCCCCCAAATCCACAGTAGGAAAGAACCCTCCCAAAGTTGTCTTTTAAACTTCACATGAACATTGTGGTACATACACATGTGCACACATATGCACACACGTGCACAAACACAGAGAGAGAGAAAGAGAACATATGTAAAACTAAGATAATAGAAAAATCTGTGCTTATTTATGTATATTATTAGAAAACTATTAGTCATATTTTAATTACTAAAATGAAGCTTGGATGTGTTAAAAAAGATAGATCTAGCATAGGTCTTGACATCTAAGAACCTGTTACTACAACATCATAGCTTAGCATTTATGGAAGAAAAGATCTGATCTGACCACAGGTTTTGTAGACCATTTTCCACCCGTGATACTACTGTACTTCATCTACTTACAGGTTAGTAATTGTCCCAAGCTTCGCAAAAGCTCTGCTGTGGATTTCACTGATTAGGTTTCTGCTCAGATCTCTGCAATCACAAGAGCAACATGTTAATTATTTCAAATAAACACTCAAAACTCCAGGCATTTACTCAGACACTTTATAACCCTTTAACCAGATCTGCCATTTGCCTAACAACATTTTTCAAATGTTTACAGTCACAGGCTCTTTTGCAATAGTCTTGTTAGAATATGTTACCTGTCACATTAACTGTAGCTGGCATCCCTTTCAAACCAGTTGTGAATTTTCTCACTTTATCATTCTAGTACCAGTTCCAAAAAAGCAATGATATGGTATCACCTTTGATACTATTAACCAGGGCAGGAAAAGCCTAGTCCTAACAAAGCTTAAAATAAATAAATAAATAAATGGGCTTCTTGTTTGCTTTCTCAAAGTCTAGTTGTAAGGCCCCAAGAGAAGATTAATAATCATAAGCAAACAAGAGCAATCAAAAGAGCTTCTGATATCATTTTTTCTCAAAGCAGGAAATAAAACTTCTATCAATGTTAGAGCTAGCCCTACTTTACAAAACACACCCCGAACAATTCTGATACAATAGCATTAAGGAACCAGAGAAATAGTGTCAGATTTAAACTGGATGTTAACATTAATTAAAAGACTGGACAAATTCATAACATATGTCCCGGATAACAGAAATTCATGAAATGACCAGTTTTCAGTTGTCATTTATCAGTGCTCTAAAAGTGATGGCAGAAAGGAGTGGCCCTGTCCCCTGGAGAATGAACTCTGAGCCTTGTGTCTAGGAGGCCGACCAAGCCACAACTCCAGCCTGTTTTATTTCTTAAAGGGAACCTACTAGAAAGCAGAACCAATAGATGTAATTTCTCCTCAGTGTCAATTTTTCAATCCTTTTACATATTTAAAAATTGTGCAATAACTGAGTGCATTATATTTTCTGTTATTAGTCATTTCCATAGTCCCAAGCTTAGCAGAGCGCCAGGCACAAATATGCATTTTAATTTAAGTGTTTTAAATGGGTACATGTGCTTCAAATAAACTATATTTGACAAGACAGGTACTGCAGAACAGGGCCAGCATGCCAAAGCATCTTCTGGATTACATGGTTTTGTTTTTCTGCTACTGCTAATTGTGCAGTAATCCTAACTACAGGAGGCAAGCTGCAGACAGTACAGATGAGGGTCAGCCTACCCTTGCTGGAATGAAGCACAAAACCTCGATGTAACTTGAAAACAAACAAGTTCCTTCTGTAAAATTATAAACATTTCACTGGCTGAGGACCCATAGAGGTGATGAAAAGTACCAAAAGTAGATTGGTTATGAAGTATCATAAGGTAAAGTTTAAATGATGTTTATAAAATATCAGACATGTTTTAAGTATTATTAGTAACACGGAAATCATTGTGACGGTTTTCATTGTGGAACTTGGCCCAATATGGAATCACTTCAGAAGGAAATGTCAATGAGGGGTTGTCTTCATCAGGTCAGCCTCTGGTGTATTCCTAGGGAATTCTCTTGATTACATTAATTGAGGTATGAAGAACCACTCCCTGTGGGCAGCACCATTTCCTGGGTAGAGGATCCTGAACTGTATAGAGTGGAGAAGAAAACTAGCAGATCAGGCTTCCATTAACATCTCTCTGCCCTGGACTGTGGATGTAATGTGATCTGGACCGTGATATCATGTGACCTGGACTGTAGATATAAGGTGACCTGGACTATGATGTCATGTGACATTGTGACGTCATGTGATTTGCATTGTCATGTCCTGTGGCATTGTGATCTGGACTGGTGAGGTCATGGGACCTCTTTCAATCCATGCCACCTTGACTTGCCTACATTTACCACAACCTGGAATTCTGAGCCATAGAATTTTCTTCCTTTTATCAGGATATTTTACCACAGCAGAAGGAAACAAGACAGTTATGAAATGTAAACTTATAGCTTGATCAAGCTTTTGTCTTTAATAATCACAGACAAACTTACAGAATCCTTAGGGATGATAGGCCTTGAAAAGTGTTTTCTTTTATTAGGTAGATTTGATTACGCTGCAATGAACTAAAAAAAAAAAAAAAAAAAAAAAAAAAAAAAAAAAAAAAAAAGTAAATAAATAATAATGCTCTCTGTGAAATTTCTTTCCAAATTTAAATATTTATGTGACACTGATTCTGCTGAAAGCAAAAACTAATTTATCTATAAAATGAAAAAAATTAGATTAACTGATATTCCGCCTGAGAGTTAACTAGCACCCTATCTAAATTCCCACCAGTCTTACTCACATGTGAAAGATGACTAGCGAGAAGAGATTTGAGATAGGAAGGAAAAGAGGAGGAAAAAGTAGGAGGAAAGAGATGAGGAGCAGAGGAAAGGGAGGGGGGAGAGGGAGGAAAAGGAGAGAGAAGGGGGGGAAGGGGAAGAGTAGGAAAGGACTACTACTTCCTTTCATCCCAACCAGGTTTCATCTGAGCTCCCCCTCTGGAATACTGCCTACCAGTATTAGGATCTGTTCCCCTGGGGAGCCAGAATACATTTTTCTGTTTTCTGATATAACTATCTTCCCCTATAGCATCTAATAGCATGTCTAATAAATAGAGGCCTGATGTACCTATTTTCTAAGCAGGAAATCAAAACGGTTAGAGACAGCAGAATTAGTTCTGTGTCCGGGAACATACCCTCAAATAACTGGCATTACAGAACGAATGAACCAGAGGAAAAACTCCATAACCAAACTTAAACTATGCCATAACAGAAACAGGAACATTGGATAAATCATTGTTTTTTTAAGATTTATTGATTATACCTATACCTTTCTGCATCCATGTACATCTGCACACCAGAAGAGGGCACCAGACCTCATTACAGATGGTTGTGAGCCACCATGTGGTTGCTGGGAATTGAACTCAGAACCTCTGGGAGAGCAGCCAGTGCTCTAAATCCCTGAGCCATCTCTCCAGCCCAGATAAATTCATTTCAAGGCACATCTCCCAGGTAACAGAAAAATTTCCCATTGTTACAATCAAGGAAATGCTCAGTTAAGTAACACATCAGACACAGGGACATTTTATTCACAGAAACACTTGATTATATGAACTTCTGATTTTTTTTATTAATTTGTTTTTATTTCATGTGCATACATGTTTTACTTGCATGCATATCTGTGTGAAGGTATGATATCCCCTGAAACTAGAAACACAGGCAATGAGCTGCCATGTGGGAACTAGGAATTGACCCTCCGGAAGAGAAGCTAGTGTTCTTACACTGAGCAATCTCTCCAGCCTCTAATCTTCTGATTTCTTGCAACAATTCATTATAGAAAATGATTGGTGAATTAAGTATACTACACAAAATAGAGTAAGTCAAAAGCCAACTTACATTTCTTCCAAAGCATGACAACCATTGAAACTTGGAAGGTCTCTTATATTGTTGTAAGACAAGTCCCTAAAAAGAACAGAACAACTTAATGCCATTATTAAGATACTATATTAAAAGTGCTGTTCCTAGAAGCATTGAGAACAGCATCAAGGTTTTCGAAAAAAGATAGCTGGGCAAGAAAAACAAGATTTGTTTTTCCTGACGTTCCCTGTGCATTTGCCACAGACTTGAGATCTACAAAGTTATAGGACAGTGTTGAGTGTAGACAATATAAAACATGCTAAGATATATTAAGTTTCTGCAACATATATAAAATATAATATGTATTAAAGTCTGTGGTGAGTAATAAGACTACAGATTTTTAGAAAATTTATTTTTACAATACATTTTATGTCATATATTATGCTGTTTTTTAATTAAAATGTGTTGCTACGACTTTTAGATCATTTAGATGAAATTCTGTCAGAGTAGTTAACATTTAGTGTCCCTGGGTTTCCCTCAATCGCAGTCATTGTGTGTAGGTTAGGAAATTCACTATAACACGTAATTATTTAGTCAATCCATCATTTATTTTTTAATTATCTCCTTTAAGTACTTACAAATCAGAGTCTAACTGTGTTTTCTAGTGAGAGATCTCTATACCTTGACTTTTAATTTCTAGGTCAGCTTACAAATTTGAGAAAGTTACAATTGGTTCATTCTTCACTCAAGAAACCAATGCTACAACATTTGTTTAGTTATGGATAAAAGAAAAATGTATGTGTGTATAAAATGTGGGTGTGTGAGGGGGTGCCCAAGTGGAAACCAGAACAACGAATTAATCTGTGTACTTTGCTCCAAAACAAGTAATAAAACAATTAATACATAATAACATAATACACAATCTTAAAAATCAAGTTCAATGCATATTCCCTATCATGTGAAGTAGGGAACTCCTTACTGTGAGGATATGTTTCATGTTTAATAAAAACCATTCTGAAATATCAGAGGGATCTACCCACAGTCAATCCAATACAGGAGGATCAGAGAGTGGTAACTCACACCTTTAATCCCAGCACAGGGAATATCCAGGAGTGGTGACCCACCCTTAATCCCAGCAAATCTGAGTTTGAGGCCAGTTTAGTTTACAGAGGGAGTTCCAGGTTCCCAGGAAGGCAGTGGTGGTACATGCTGTTAGTCCCAGCACTTGGAAGGCAGAGGCAAGAGGATCTCTGTGAAGGTCAGCCTGGTCTTCAAAGCAAGTTCCAGGACAGCCAGGACTGTTACACAGGAAACTCTGTCTCGAAAAACAAAACAAAGCCTGGAAGAGGTGGCTCTGTCCTCTGATATTCCAGACTGGTTTTTATTAAATTTGAAACATATCCCCACACCTTACTTATATGAAAGGAACAAAGAGATATAATGACACACCACCTTATGACATAGTTCACTCTAAGTAAGCAAGCACCAGCAGAGCTCACAGAAGGGAAGTATAGGAGAAAGAGAGAATAAGCAACTCACAGAGTCCTCAGCATCTTTTGGTTTTGGCACAGATCATCAGGTATGCTGCTGATGTTTGTCCCTGTCAAGGTTCTGCGGAAAAACAATTGTTCAAGTCAGGCTAGTCAACAAAATGCTCCTCTTATATACAAAAAGCGAATGATTGGGCATTAGTGCATATGTGCCTATGCATCCCATGGCCTAACTACCAACTAAAGGTAGGCATGCGGGAAGGTGGACTAACTCTCAAAGCATCATTTTGACAATACTCAAAAAGTGCTGCAGCCCAAGATGTTAACACTGACCAAGTAACAGGGCTGGAATTCCTACAACCTGCCATCTGCTCTCACACCTAACACATTTGAAACCACTCCTGAATCCAACTGCAAACTATATGACTGCCGTTCTTTCTCTGAGCCAGTTCAGTGTTCTGAAACAGCCCCATTCTCTCCTCTGTTTCTTTTCCCATCTGCAGTCAATCCCCAGATCCAGCTATTTCTTCTAACAGTTGTCTACTCTCTGACCCTTTCTCCTTTTCCCCCCTGCCATGCAGATCAAGGGCAAAATAATTCAGTATTTCAGAAAGTGAGCAAGCAGTAAAAGAATCTGATCATGCCCTTTGTTCCAGAAGAACTCCAATATGGACTGAACGCCTGGAGCACAGTTAACTGGCGTATCTAGTCCCTGGCTTTGACCACGACCATGACCTCACTGTTCTACATCTTGTTCTCTTTACTGTACTCTCCTCACACTACCTGCTCCAATATTCTCCATATGCATACACGGCCTACTCTCCTCACACTACCTGGTCCAATATTCTCCATATGCATACACGGCCTACTCTCCTCACACTACCTGGTCCAATATTCTCCATATGCATACACGGCCTACTCTCCTCACACTACCTGGTCCAATATTCTCCATATGCATACACGGCCTAAAGTATCAACTTGGAACTTTTTCTCAGCGATTCTCAACTTCCTTTATTCCCTACATGAAAACCTCAACACTTAGACAGTGCACCACAGTAAGGCTCCTACAGAAAATAGCCCTAGGCTACTCCAGGCCCAAGTTGGCTATCCTGAGGGCTGACAGCAAAACCACAAATTCACCTATATTCCATTCACAGACCATACACTAGGAATTTTTTCTACAGCCAGATGTGCAGGGGCTCAAGACTTTGTCATTTTAAAATCTTGCCCCAAATAATCTTCCAAATGTCACCCCATATCCCCATTCCATTAACATGTGGATCTTACCTATATTATCTGTCTGTTACCTTAGTATATTTTTTGTATTCCTAATCCAATTATGGAAGTTTCATTTCTGAGAAGGTTGACATTATTTAATTCTTATATACTACATCCCCTCCATGGTGGCTTTTTTTAATGACCTAGCTTTTGAATTCCTGAAGTTCTGCTTCTAATTAGCTATTTACTTGATAGTCTATTCTCAGTAACCTTTCAGATCTGTTCATACTACAGGCTGCACTCTGTCTGAATTAAATGACCTCAAGCCCTAATACACTCATCTCCGAGCTTAAGAATCACAAAAGGAGTCTGAAGGAATGCTCATAAATCCATCCCCATCACTAAGAGCATGGCAATCGGCTAGCACACCAGACTGCAATGTTATCTTTACATGACCCCTCTTGAAAGTGTCATACATACAGACTCTCCAGATGGACAGTTCCGGTCAGGTTGGGGAACCACTGTACCAGGCTTGCACCACGAATAACTCTTTAAGAAATTGGGGAGAGACAAATATTAAAATAAACTTCTTCTTATATAGTATTTACAAGTTTTTAATCTTGAAATTACATTTTAAATATATACAACTGGTTTTTATCTCTTGATGGTTCTTAAAAATGTGATAATTTGGTCAAGTACTCACATAGATAAGAATACTATAAATTGTTAGCTATCCTTTGGAATGTCACATAGAGAGCAGGGGAAAGATATTGTTTTCTGAAGTTACAACAAAACTAATTCTTGTTTTTTAATTAACAAGCTTCATATACAATCAGATGTGTTTTTAAACTTGCATAATACTTACAAGGAATGCAAATCAGACAAGTTGTGAAATGCCGAGTTCCCCACAAACGACAGAGGATTATCATACAAATGGCTGTGAAAATATCCAAAAGAGGCAAAGAAGCAGTGTTTTCATATGTTTATGAGCATTCTGAGATTAAATCCATGTTCCCTGGGTCCATATATCAGAAAGCTTGTTTGGTTTTTTGTTTTGGTTTGTTATGTTTTTTTACTTTTGATGCTGATGTCTGGCATTTCTAGACATAGTTGCACATGATTATATATTCAAAGAAACTTTTAAAAATACTTACATAGTTCTTAACAGTGGATTACCACCAAATGCTCCATCGGGGATAACAGAAATGGAATTACTGTGAAATCCCCTAGAAAGGTAAGAGAAAAACACTTTTAAACAAGTTAAAACCAGAGTGTCCGATGCTGTTCAGCATTACATAAAACAGAACTGATAATGCTAATATAAACATCATTAAAACTGAGGCAACTAAACTCTGAATTCCATGTCATCTTTTAGAAGATTTCGCTTCACTCTTTTTAAACCCTCCATAGCCTGCTGTCTTATTGGTCCCTTATTGATTCACCATCAAAGCAATAAGATCTATGGTGAATCTCCATCACAGAGGCCTCTTCCAAGAGAGCTTTCAACTCGTGACACAATCTCCGTTGTGCCATATACACTCCTATCTCCCAGCCTTCCGATGTTCCTCACCCTTTTCATTTACGTTTTCCCACCCTTTAGATCTGGTTAAATTCCTTTCTTTCAGTGATTTATCTTCCAATGACTCCAAGCTTCAGTGAGATCTTTCTCATGGAATGATTCAATTGTCTCCTTTACTCACAGCTGATTTCTATAAGGAAATAGTTATTTGCTGACCTTCATGCCCTGCAAGCTCCTCCAGGTAGACTATACCTCATTCCTTGTAATTTCAGTAGCACCCACCCATGTACAGTCTGATTTGTGGGCTGACTGTGTATGTGTTTGTGTGATATACGTGTGTGTGTGTGTGTGTGTGTGTGTGTGTGTGTGTGTGTGTGTGTGTGTGTGTGTGTGTGTGTGTGTGTGTGTGTGTGTGTGTGTGTGTGTGTGTGTGTATGTATCTCAGAAGATGCTTCAAGACCTAGTACATGTACAGTAGACCCATGTACAGTCTGATTTGTGGGCTGACTGTGTATGTGTTTGTGTGATATACGTGTGTGTGTGTGTGTGTGTGTGTGTGTGTGTGTGTGTGTGTGTGTGTATGTATCTCAGAAGATGCTTCAAGACCTAGTGGTGAGTTTTAATATACTCAGCATAGGAAAAAAAAAAAAAAAGACAATACTTACAGCTCTTTTAAGCTGGGAAGGGCTTTAATAGCTTGAGGAAATTCATCCAAATTATTATAGTTCAAGTCCCTAGAAAAAAATGAGAGAAAATATGTAAGAATAGTAATTAGCAGTCATCATTCATAAGACATTCTGGTATAAGCACATGTTAAAAGTCACAGCCTATAGCTAGCAATCTTTCTCTTCCCAACTACATTGCCATTCAAAACCCTACAGGAGCTTAATTTAATTTACAGATAGTTAAAGAATATTAAATAAGAAAAGTTATCTTTATGTTTTTAGGTTAATAAATCTGCAAGCTCAGAGAACTGAAGGATTAAACACAGAAATCTTATGTCATCTCAAGTAGAATTTATTGACAGTCCATGTGTAGGTGACCAGAGCATGAAACTGAGGCTTCCCTTGGAGTGGGCAGCAGATCCCTGCAATTCTGCTGTAAGAACTTGAACAGAGTTGTTCTCATACAGGTCATGAATTATTAACACCATATATTCACTAGAGAGAGATTAAGCCAGAATGGTCTATAACAAAGCAGGTCTAGTTCTCAGAGTGACAAAATGTTAATTTCTCTTAACAGAAAGAACATGATGACATATGCTTATTGGGCTGATTTCTGAATGAGAAAGAAAAGAAGCTAAAAGCCCAGCTCCTTTGAAATCTATTGTTTTCCTTTTCTACACAGAAGGGAAAATGGCAAATAAAAACTAAATCAATGAGAAGAGATAATTTCAATAGCATACATGAACTAGCTTTTATTACCACCTCGTTAAGTATACCCAGCAGAAGAGACCTGCGTTTAGAGCTATCTTCCTCCAGTTTTAACTCAAATATCCACTGGTGTCTATTATTTGTTTTGACATGAAGGTTGATTAAGGCCCTATATAACTTAAGTCATCTCAATAGTCCGTAGTTAACCAAAAATTTCAGTTTAACAAAATTCTATAGATCTTAGGTATCCCAATTAGGTCTTAGCCATCCAAAGGAGACATTCTCCAAATCCAGTTACTGTATCAAAACAGGAAGCATCATGCATCTTTGGATATAGGTAATTATGCAACTACTATAAACCAAAACAACAAAAATGAACAGTCTAGTCTCAATGACACTCAGCTATATAAGGTCTATTAGTTTAAGACTGGAATGGAATAATGTATAGCCCATATAGCCAGAAATCCTTCTTCAGCTACTGGAACACAGCATTCATCATGCAAAATTTTGAAACATTAATTTGTTACATATCAGCATATGAAAGCAGACATGCTATTCCAACCCAGCTTAAGAAATTAACTAGGTTACTGAAATCATGGAGAAAAACTAACAGTAAATAGCAAACTATCCCAAATAGAACTGGGTTTTAGAAATGTGAAAGTTCTCAAACTGTCACAAATTTAACAAAATTAACATTTTGAAAAGATATAAATCTTTACAAATGGAGCTGCTTTTAAAACATATTTGGAAAAGGGAAAAGTTTGAAGTTCACATTTAAATATCAGTTTTGAATCATAAACTGAAATTCTTTTCACAAGGGGCTATTAGATGGTGAAAATTGAGTTGTTAATTAAATCAAATTAATAATGAGCTAATCCCAACAATGTTTTCTTTTAACTGCACTAAGTTTGAATGTGGTTGTACAAAATGTAAATGTACTTACAAAGTTTCCAGGTTATCTAGTCCATCAAAACAGTGTTGACTGAGGCTTTTAATTTTATTGTTATGAAGATGCCTACAAAAAAGAAACCACCCAAATGACATTCACATCTCCCAAATGCAGCTGTTATAAGCTTAATGTGTCTCAACTGGTATGGCTAAAAGCAACGGTGTAGCCAAACATCTCCACACTCAGTTACAGCAAGCTGGCAGTGACCTATTACACAGACTCCCTGAACACAGAATACCAACATTAGGGGAAATCTAATACAGAAAACGGTGACACATTGAAGGTTATTTGATTTTGGTTCATATCAAAATAAAACTTTAGATTAGTTCATATGAAGCAGAGCACTGGAGAGTTCTCTAGGTGAGAAGACAGGGTTATGGAGTTTGCAGCACTGAAGATGGAAATAGATTCAAGAAAGAAATGAGGCTGTCAAAAGTTAGGGAGGTGGTGGTGGCACAGGCCTTTAATTCCAGCACTTGGGAGGCAGAGGTAGGCAGAACTCTGTGAGTTCAAGGTCAGCCTGATCTATGTATTGAGTTCCAGTACAGCCAGGACTGTTATACAGAGAAGCCCTATCTTGAAAAACAAAACAAAAACAAACAAGAAGAATAAAGAAATAAAATTGTATTGTCTTACTGAGTTTTGAAAGATCAGAGGCATAGGAATCTAGAACTTTCTGAGCAGAAAAGTTGAAAAAATATAAAACTTCCTTTGAACTTGTTTCTCTGAGCATTTCAAAAGTTTTCCTTCCTTTAATATTGAATAAACAAATTTATTGTTAGAAAAGAAACAAAAGTTATACAAAATAACAGCTATTAAGGTATTTGGTGAGTGATCCAGTTACTTCTAAAATATAATTACAGGTGGCTACTTATTTTTAAAAGACTCAACATCTATGACTAAACATTACTCAAGAAATCAGCACATTTGACATTATCAAAAGCCACTGTCCCAAATACTAACTGTCCAGAAGCAGGACCACTGGGCCACTTTTACAACAATTAATCATAAGAAACCCATCATGCTCCCAAATTAACACAAATATCCAGTAATAAAAGAGCTGGTCACGTACAGAACCACCAGGCTGGAAAGGTTGGTGAAGGCAAAGTCAGGGATGCTTGAGATGTTGTTGAGAGCCAAGGTCAGCGCCTGTAAGGTTGGCAGGTTGCTGAGGGGACGCACAGGCACTTCCGTCAAGCTATTGTCATCCAACCACAGATGCCGTAACTGAGCAAGCCCTTCAAAACTGTCCTCGGGGACTGAGGTAATATGGTTGGCATCTAAGCGTCTGAGAAACAGAAACATCCACAGTGAGTGATGAGCTCTCCTGAAATGAGCCAATTCAAAGAACACAGCTCAAGAGCTTCCAAACAGAAAGGAGTCATAAAACTAGCCAGAACCGTGATGACCTCTTTTTATTTAACTGTAATAGAAGTCCTGAAAAACAACACATCTAAAACTTCCACGGCCAGTACATCAGAGTTCTTTCCTGGTTATCTTCATTATAGAAGGAGATATTTAAACTCACAAAAGTTCAACCTAGAAATTTATGTTTCACAATATTCCTACCTGAAATGGCTTGGCAGTTAATGTGTGTGTGTTCAAACACTGTGTGCGAACACACAGACACATACACACAGACAGACATACACACACACACTACACATGAAAAATGAAGCTGAGCAAATAAACTACTTTATCTCCAATGTTACAATGTAGCCAATACTTTGGATTGAATTCAACTGCTACTCTGACTTGATACCAAAAGGAAGACTAAGAAAATGTTTACAATTTTTTAAATAGCAGCAAACCCATACCAATAGAGTCTCAACTACCTTATTAGATCAGCTAAAACATGTCCTATAGGTACAGCAAACTTCTCTCTTAGCACTAAATATTTAATATTTAAGCGTGCCAAAGTTAAGTTAATCACAAAGGCTCAGACTGTTCACAGGAAAATGAAACTTCTCCAATCAACCCTACTGTGGCTTTAAGGATTCACTCTTTAGGAAAATTATGGAATTAAGGGGCACCTTATTAACAGAATTATTTAATGTTTAAGTCTCCATCTAAAAAATCTTGAAACTAAATCCCACGTATTTTTTTTCTGTTTCCACAACCAAGTATAATTGTTGTAATCACTTTTCAATGCAAAGACTGCCTGGTGTTAGCAGGATGAGGAAATATAGGAGCCAGGAAATCCCAGAAAATCCTACTGCTCCTCACAATCTCTTGCTGATGTTTATCACATGCATTCCTGTCTCATAGCCTAGGACCTCTCTGTGAAAATTACAAAAGGGGGGGGGGACCCTTATAAAAACTCAGAATGGATTTTTTTTTTTAAAGAAATGTCATCTGGTAACTTTAAAGTTCAAAAACTTGAGTTTTAAAGAGATTTCCCCGTGTTCTGTCTTTTTACCCTGCTCCAATCTCAGGCCTGCCATTACTGTAACTTTCAACTACAGAATACTGTTATCTCCCACTCCCAGCTACCTGATCTCCACCCACAGCATTTGCCTTCCTGAGGCAGATTACCAAGGGCTAATGACCAGGGGTCTTTGTGGATACTAATGATACTTCTGATAGCATCAATACTGAAAAGAGATCTTAGGAATCCAAACAGCCACCTCATGATGCCACTAGCTATAAACATCTTCAGGTTTGGATGTTCCTTGTGTGTTTTGAGAGTTTATCCACGAAGAGAGACTAGTATCTTCAACGTAACCGACTGGCAATGTACTGGACACAGAGCTGTTTAGTTGTTTAGCTGTTATTTATGCTTTAATGGATAGGAAAGAAAGTGTTCAAACACATAGATACAAGTCACAACCTCCAGGAATCTATTCTTGGGAAGAGACACTAACCATAATCATACAGAACAACCACACTTACAGATGATCTGATTACCTGTAATTCATTCTACATTCAAAGTGAGCACCTTGTTAGATATAAAAGATGAAATGGTATGAGGCATTCTGTAGGTAGGAGATGCACAGAACAATGGCCTTCCTGGGGTCCTGGCCAATAACCAATAACCTGTCCCACCCAGTGTCCTGAGAGTTCAAGCTCTGTTGAAGAAGACCCCTCTCCTTCAATCTTTCTTATCCCTTCACTCTCTCCTGGATGTAGGAATGTCTTTCTGTGTTCTGTGAATATCAATCTTTAAATAAAGGAGCTGTTTTGGCCCACGAGAGGCACCATAGAAAAAGTAGGAGGGGAAATCACAACATAGGTAGGAGAAGCAGGGTGGAGTCAGAGAGATTGAGCCAGCTGCCCAAGAAACAAGTAAAGAACACAGGTGAGCCACAGGCCATGTGGCAGACAGATTAATGAAAATGGGTTGAGTTAAGATGAAGGAGCAAGCTAGCAATGTGCCTGAGCCATAGACCAAACAACCATATAAGTTGTTTATATATAACATATAAGAACTTAATATAGGTGTTTAAATCATTTTTGGGGGGCCTGAGCAGCAGCGGGCGGCTAAGGGGTCTGGGGCAGCAGGTCTGTGGGTCTGGGCCTCTGGCCCCAAGGAACCAAGAAACCTCATTGCTACATCTCCTCCTGTCAGAGGCCTTGAATATCTCTGACCCCGCCCCTTTCCCCCTTACTCCTTATTCTAATAAAGCCTAATGTGGGTGCAGCCAGTGTGTCTCTTTCTGCTGCTCCCACATGGCACCTGCATGGGGCCCCATCCACCAGGTACAGGAACTCTCTCCAGAGTGAATCATAACTATAACAACTGGGAGCAGGCAGGAGCTACCAAAATGTACATGGTCCAGATAAGCGTCTTTTAACAGATGAGATTTAAACTGGAGCCTAATGAATTAGCAAGGGCAGGCGGAAGTAGTAGCTGAGCAGGAAATGTTTTAGGCAAAGATCAAGGCCAATAGAAACAAAGTGGCAAACCACACAGCTCCCAGAAGGTCAGAGTGATGCGAACACAGGAGTGGATGGTTCAGAGAAACATACCTGGGACTGTAAACAGGGTCCAGATTACACAGGCCCAATAGGCCAAGAAAGAAACTATTCTGGTTACAAATTTTTTAATTTCCCCAGTTTCTCAGTGTTATAGCAGTTTAAGAACTTAAATTACTTATTTTTATCAGTGATGTTAATTTGTATTTATATTTAATAATGCCCAGAGGCACTTCCAAGTAAGCCAATAATACTCTACAAAATCAAGGTCTCTTCTGTAAAGTGTTAAATATGACAACTACACATTTCTGTGAATTTCCAATCAAATTCAACCAAGTGAATCTGAAGTAAGAAAACAATGAGACTTTCATCTATGAGAGAAATGAATACAGCATAAAGACACAGATGCTGTCTCTACTAAAAGTTTTTCCAAAGTAAGAAAAGTTGTACAAAGAAGAGCTCAAATGGGGACCTATGGAAAATGGTAGTCCTAGAATGTGAAGCTAACCTGAGTAAAAAAAGTTTTGTGAATTCTTGTAAAATAAAGGACTCAAGAGTTTACTCTTTACCCTCAATTCATATGGGCGACAGCGACACACCTATAATGTAAAGGCTTATGCAGAGATCAAAGCTTTAAGGAAAAACTTTAAATGTGGTTTTGTGTAACTTGGTGGTAGATGATTTGACAAGTATTTGAAAGACTCTGGGTTCAATCCGTAACACTATAACCAAGACAGCGAAGTGAGGCTGTGTCCCAATGACCTACATAGAAACTGCCATCCTAACAGACCAAGAAGCAGCACAATGGACTGTTACAGGATGCTATGCAAGATCATGTCTCACAGAATGAAGAGGTTATGTGAGCTTCTCCAGTACATTCTATAATAACTCCATACGGTATGTATATATGTGTGTATATATATATATATATTACTTTTAAGTTTAAAAAAATGCACTTTCTAAAAGGTTGGCAATATATTAACTATATTTTATCTTGACAATAAAATTGTCAATTCTCAGAAATGAATTTTAGCCCTAAAACTCACCTTTTAATTTTTTGTCTTAAATACAATTATAGATTTCACACCATCCTAACAACTTATCTGACCACCTTGTAAAATCTGCCCAAAGCCCAAATGTCGTGAGTTAGTGACTAGCAGGCCCACACCTTGAATGTGACCACTTGGATGATCATGTCAATGGCCTTCCATTTAAACTTTAATCTCACGTTAAGTTCCCAAAGATGAGACTTGTGGGCTCATTGGATCTCTCTGCTCCTGTTTCCAGTGTAGTCACCTTGAATCAATCTCCTTTTTCTGCTTCCCACTATTGATTTGACTCTCTCAATTGGCTTTTTAAGGATAAGTGGTTGAATCTGGCTTGGAGCACAGTTTGTGACCCCATGCTATAACTGTTCTAGTGCTGAAAAATCTGTGATCCATAAACAAATATTCTGTGTAATCAAAAGCTCTTTTCTAATAGGGCAAATATTATAGCTATAACATGCTGTTAAAGTATTTAAGAAATCCAAGGACATTTACTCTTTGAGACCCTTAAATATTCAATATAAACTCAATATAAAGAAAAACTACCAAAGTTAATTCTGATTGCCATTTTAACATTCTACTCTGGTAATGACTTTGTAAGAAGTTGTCACATTATTAATACCTACAATTCACTGACTTTATAGTCACCATCAAGCACACACTTATCTCAAACACCTTCTGGTCAATTTCAGTGCCTAATGAACTTTGTTCCTTTTAAGGTCTGCGGTGAAACCACAAGGAAATCTTTACTGTAGATCAGATCTGAAAACTGACTCAATGCTGATAAGGCTGTTTTGCACCTGGGTAAAATTTCAATGATATCTCACTTGACCACAACATCCACTATGCTAACAAACCCAAGACTATTTCTTTCTTAAATACGGCACCCTGACACAGAGCTTCTTCTACAGTTTCTGCTACATATTAAAGCAGACCAGAACTACACACACACACACACACACACACACACACACACACACACACACACACACACACACACACACACACACACAGGGGTGGAGGACTTGTTGAGCTGACTTTCTATTCTTATAAAAATTTGAGATGATTCAAGTAACCATGCATGGAGTATGAGCACCCTAAGCTTTGGTTAACTCCAGTCTCTGCATCAGCACCCCTTCAGTTTACCCGTCTTGCTAACAAACACCATATGCTTTCGATGTATTTGTTGGCCACAAGTGAGAGACAATCTGTTTTTTGGTAACTTTTCTGTCCTGAACAGATTTACGTTCTTCTCTTTTTTGCCTTATAACTAGGCAAAATAATTGGACCTTTGATCATTAAGTCATGGAAAATAATGATTCAATGTGAGGATCTTAAAGTCCAATCAATTAACTGTAAAGTACCAAAATAAAACAGGACCTATTTATGATATTTAATGAATTCAGATCTGGGGGAGATCACACACTCCCAGCCCCCTTACTTTCAAGAGCTTACTTAGCCAAATATTTACATAAAAGCAACTCATCCTAATTGACTCATTTTGAGTCAAATGTGCTCTGGTAGCAACAAAGCCTTCTATTCCCTAATTTCCCACTACTGTAAAGTGACCTATTTAATATGCATAATCATAACTTCTATTTGAACTAAAACTTAAATGGCCAACACCCAGGGTACTCCTTGTTTGTGACAGATAAGTTTTAAAGTTTAACTTTTACAACATGTATTTTATTAGTATGTTTTTACTCTAACAGTCACTTCACACTGATTACTAGAATCTCTGCTGAGAAATTTAGATTAATTAGGATTCTGAAACAGGTTTGTCTAGTTTTGAATCCCACTGTGTCTTTATTAGCTATGTGCTGTTGGGCAAGTTACTTAAAATTCTCTCTACATTCATCTGCTCATTGGCTATCAAGAACTCCGATGTAAGGAAAGCATTTAGAATTCATATAAAAGTCGAGATCTTTGTATATAAAGAATGTAAAGAAAGCAAATAAAGTAGTATTTGAAAAGGCATTTAAAGTTAATGACGGCTCATGGAAAAATCCAAGAATTAAAACCCTGAATATGCCATATTAGACTAAAGTTTCATCAAAAAAGAAAAAAATGGAAAGGAGGCAGATCAGGCAGTCAAGTTATCCCCAATATGTATTCCAGCCCGCAGGTCAGGCACTAAATTCAATTTGTACCAATTACTGCTGCCTAAGCCATAATCATAGTGACTGTCAGGACACAAGACAGCAGAACTCCTGCACATATTTAATTGCGGTTTCACAGAGCATCAGCAGCCATGTACACATTGGTAGTAGTGTATCTTCCACTCATAGATGTTCCCTAAGCCTGAGTCAATAAAGAAAGTAAATTGAAGGGACCACCTGACGCCTCTCCAAAAGCTATTTTAGTAACAGCAACTGGGTATCCCCGTTTTCATCCCAGGGAGAAGATGGATCTCCTCTGGCCTTGGGGTTACAGTTTCACTCTTTAGCAGCTCCAGTGGCCTTCCAATGACCCAAGAATGCAGAAAACAAAACACTACTCACAAAGACTGCAAAGCACTCAGTCCATGAATGGCTTCACTGGGTACTGTTTTCAACTGATTATTCTGGAGTGTTCTGTAACAAAATTTTTGGTTAGTGATTAATAAACCATT
Source organism: Phyllotis vaccarum (assembly GCA_033318265.1). Taxonomy (NCBI): domain Eukaryota; kingdom Metazoa; phylum Chordata; class Mammalia; order Rodentia; family Cricetidae; genus Phyllotis; species Phyllotis vaccarum. The sequence continues at coordinate 138,793,518 of JARWLC010000001.1, read as the reverse complement.
GTTACCATTTTTTTTCATAGAAGAATATGGAGACATATTTTCCCCCTAAAATTCTAATGGCATCAAAAGTGGGGTGTGTGAAGTGGAGAGCATCTAAGGCAAGAAAACTGCAAAATGTCCAAAAGCATTTGCTCTAAACTCAGAAATGAAATTTATGCTGCTATCCTAGGGCATCTCTTAACGTAGCCGCTGGGTGCCCACATTTCCAGGAGCTGTTTTATTCCTGGGCACCCTAGTTAATGTTCACTAGGAAGTATAATAAATTCATTGGGTGTCTAATCAACAAGCTTGTTAGAATTTCTAATGCCTTTTCAAATTGGAAGAAAGCAGAGCCTAGAAACTTGGGCATTAGCCAGAGAAAGGCAATTTGCACGGAGAGTAGACATTGGGCCTTTAGAGAGCCAGTGCAGTGTCTTCAGTGCCTGTGGTACATTATTAAGCCTCAGTCATTGTAAAGCTGGGACCTAGAGAGAAGAGGAGAGAGCTCTGTGGAAAAACAAAATCTTTTCCATTTTAACCAAAAGCCACTCTTGTGCCGTTAATGACTATTTGACAGGAATCATAAGCACTGAATAAAAGAAGTAACAGGCTCACCTAAAACACCCACTCAGAGCAGTAGTGACAAAAGGGGAAGAGCTGTGGCTCCAGTCTGTTACCCTCCAAGCCCCTGCATAGCCAGAAGCGTCTTTTCTGATCTCTGACTATCTTCATAAGTCATAGACACCTCATCTTCTTCAGCTCTAACATGTTTTTTTTTTTTTTAAATATGAAAAGCAGTTAGAAAACTCTCTCCCTTTGGGGTTGACTAATTTCAAAACCTCTGTAGCTCTAAAGTAAATAGGAATGAGACTCTACCAATAAAGTTTAAATATGGTTTTCATTAAACACGTTAGCAGCACAGAAAGTCTGTGATGCCTTGGAGATCAGAACACTCACTATTTAAAATTTTAACCTTCTTTATCTAGACCAAGGTTTGCCCAGAGCAACCTCTAGCCTGCTCCACTACCTATTGGCCATGCCTTAAATCTTTTAATCCTCAACTAAAAGAAAGTGTGCTTAGCCTAGCTCCAAGCATGTTGACTATGCAGAAAGAAAATACACAGCCAGCTGGGAAACTGGAAAACTGCATACTTACAGGACTTTGAGCTCTTTCAAGCCAGACAAGGCTTTTGGGTGGATAAAAGAAAGGTCGTTGCCAGCCAGTTGTCTAGAAAAAAAAAAAAAAATGAGAGAGGAAAAGTAATTCCGAGTTAAAATTCAGAATCCACAGTAACTTAACTGTGATTAAAACTCTATAGTAAACATTTCTCAAGATGACATGACATTAAACAGGGACTTAGTCCTCTCCCAAGATTCTTCCAATGAATTAAGTATGTCTAGATTTTTTTTTCCTGCTTCTAATACAATAATTTAAGTAGGCACATTTTTATTCTGGTGAGGTCAAGCAAGCCAAAACACATTAAGCCAAATTAAGTTTGCTATTCACGGTCAGTCTGCAGCTTGCAGTTTTCTGGGGGCCTCGTAAATGCAGACTACTAGTCAGCAGGCAAGAGTGTTTATACAGAGTGGAGCAAACCAGTCTGTCAAGGAAGAATGCTTTCAGGAGGCAAGTCAGCTTGTTATCTCCACAGAAGCCCAGCACTGTACTCCAGACAGAAAGAAAGGCTGTTGGAATACACATTGAAAGAAACATTTTCCGGAAGAAATTGTGAAACAGACTGAAGGGGGGGTAAAGTGAATGAAGGATAGGAATTCGTGTTCCTTATTTTTCCTCCCATTTCCTCAGACACAGAAACGTTAAAAAAGGAAACAAAACATCAATAAGACCAGAAACTCATCTAAAACCACCTGCAAACAGGTGACTAGAACACTGTTGGTAAGTATGCATTAACTGGCAGTTGAGTGTCCCTGTCATAGAGCACAGTACTCTCCACTTCCTGGTTCTACCAGGGTAGGCCTTTCAAGCAGCTGGATTCTGATTTTAAAAAAAAGTCTTTCCATGTATTTAAATAAAGCTTTAAATACTCTTAAATGCTCCTATTTACAATTTAATTTCAATTATTTTTTTAATTTATAAAACAAATTTATAATTTCTCCTTTCAAAGGTCTATTATTTCCAGTCGGACAGTACATGCCTGTATTCAGGAAAGTGAGACAGTACAATCTCAAGTTCAAAACCAGCCTGGGATATTTAGTGAGACCCTGTCTCAAAAATAAGAAAAAAACAGGTTCTGGAGAGATGGCTCAGCTACTAAAAGCATAAGCTGTTCTTCCAAAGGACCACGTCAGATTCCCAGCACCTATATGACAGTTTACGTCTATCAGTGACCCTAGTTTCAGGGAATCTGATGCCCATTTCTGAAGTCACCAGGAAGACAGGTTGGCGCACATACACACAGACAAAACACTTCTACACATTAAAATAAAATATCTACAAGAAAAAGGACATTTTCTTCGTCCTCTCTGGTCACTCAGAAAGCATTTCACACCCCTGGGCTTTGTCCAGTTTTCTCACTCAGTCATACTCAGCCCTAGCTGCTACTGAGTGCCACACATTCAGCATCCTTCCCCCTTCCTTAATCGACTATACTGACCTTGGTTTTAGGGACACAGGGAAGACATCTTTATTAACTAAAATTCAAGGTCATGAAGGTCTAAAATTCTACCCTAAGAGCCTTGTTTTCTTCTAAGGCTTTATACCAGTTAAAGTGCAAACAGTAGAGAAAATCTGCCTCTGCCTGAGCTCTGGTCCACAGCAGACAAATGTTCTCAAGATGTAACAATGCTGGCTTCTCAGTCCAGCCACACACTTAACCAGGGCTGTAAACAGACATGACCACTCACCATGCTCGTCTATTCTGCTTACTCTACTACATGATTTCTGGGCTGTCTCATAATTTGGGTCTCTCAACATATTACTCTATACCATCAGCCTTTTAAATGTCATCTAAAATGGTGACAGCTTAAAGGATCTGAGCGGACAAAACCAACAAGTTGCCTCATTAAGTGATAAATTACTTAAGCTTTGCAAACATGAGCAAAACTTGATCTATATTTTATAAATGCCTAAATTAAATGGGAACAGCACTCAATGAGCCAGACATGGCTAACAATAACTGTGAATGTGTTCACGATAATAGAAAATAAATTCTTTTTCTTTGCTTTACTTCTATACTGGTCCAATAAAATCTCCCCTGCCTTTCCCCGGTGGAGCTTCTGAACCATTTCTAGTGAGCAACTGCCTAACTCATGACCTGTTGTTTTACTCAAAACAAAGTTTTAAGGAGTTGGAGAGGTGGCTTCCAAGTTCAGAGCTTGCACCATTCGTCAAGAGCACCTGTGCAATTGCTAGCACTCACTGGGCAGCTCACAACCTCCTGTGACTTCAGCTCTAGGGGGATCTTGTACCCCTGGCCTCCACAGGTACCTGTAATTCAGGTGCTATACCCATATTCAAACATATACACACAGCTAGAAATAAATAAAAACCTTTAAGAATGCACTGTATGGTAGCTTCCTTTTTTAATAACGTCATGACTTTTCACCACTGAGAATTAGTAAACAAAACAAAACAAAAATAAAGAAGACAGTTTAAAGCCCTTTTCAATGCAACCATTTCAAATTATTTCTCCTGTTGGTCCCAAACTAGTCAGCTTCAATGCTACATCAGCAAAACTCTTCATCTTATAACCTCATTGCCACTCTTTACATACCCAATGGTACTGCTTCTTCCCTTGACCTACACATAAACCCAGCACAAAACTAAATGTGATGTGCTCACAGAATACTTTCTGGCTGTTGACTGCACATATGTCTCACAGGCCAAGTAGAAATGCTTCTCAGAACAGAATACACACCCCACTTTCATTACCACCTAGGAATATGCCACATCACTGATGTTCAGTTGAAAGTTCCCCTTTGGTACCAACGACCCCCACCCCCACTCCAAACTCTGCTGCCCTTCTCAGAAAGTTCACCAAGCAGTAACACCCTCCAGCTGCTCAAGACCACGCCCACAGGGTACTGAGGTCCTAGCCCTGCCATGTGATTTTTCCTCCTTCCCTCCCCCACATCATGGGGGGGGGGGGCTTGAAGGTCACCCAAGAGTGCTTTGCTCAGATTAAACCTAATCCTTTACTTTTTAAATCGACTTGATCAGGCTTATGGTGTTGGGAGAAACCCACTACCAGGGCACAAAAATATCTATCCATTAGGTACTAACATCTCAACTAGGGGTTTACTAGCTGTAAGCAGTCTCAGATCATTCCCCCGCACAACCCCAGCATTAGAGATGTGCTTGAGAGTTTCTCTAACAGGGGCAGGGCCTTGGGTTCAATCTCTACTATAGCCAACAGAACAAATAAAAGGCAGAGAAGCTTTTTGCAAACACTCCATGTACCAATACACAACTTCATGTGGCCCACCTCTGTGCAAGCTCCATATAAACAATGAAAGGGTTCACTCCATTGGAACACCCTGATTAAATTCAACTAAGGATGCTCACAATTGTAACATACAGTATTTAAAGACCACATTTTCAAAGCTCAAATTGTACCATAAGGGCCTTAAGTGGCAGTAGCCAGCTTTCCCCAAGGGCCTCAAATAGTTCTGCAGCCCAACTCCTCCCAGCTGCTCTTAAACCTGTGTTGAAGCTAGCATCCCCCCCAAAAGAAATCCTATAAACAGTGAGCTTTCCGTGATCCTTCGCCCCTTGTCTCTACCATCAACTTTCATTGTCCTGATATCCATGGGCCTTTCTTAAAGAATTTATCATTCTGTGCCATGCCCATGAGAAAGAGTGCTTTAAGTAACCAAGGAAGTGGCAAAACATAGAACACCCGATTATCTCAACTTGTCAACAGAAAAGATTGTTAAACCACATTAGTCAAAATATTTGCTTCCCCCCAATCTCTGCCCTTTAGAAACCATGTGAATACCAAAGTAACCTGGTTTCCAAAGCATCCCACTTCTCCTTGATTTGTCATTAATAGAAATGCCACAAGAAGCCTTGCAAATGAGGCTTATCACGAAACACAAGTCAATCTGGAGACTGAAATAAACACCGGAAGTTCGCAGTGGATGGCGATAATGCCGCACAGGTGGGCACTGCAAGATGCCTTTCCCACTGAGGAGTAAACACACCATGAGGAGCCTTCAGGAATGCATTTCCAGAAGTTATGGAATGATACATGCTGCAACTTCAGCAGTGACACCCTCCAGAACCTTTTCACAGACTGCTTCAGTATTCACAGTCTTATCAGCCAGCACTTGTAGCAACACATCTTGGGGGAGCTTCGTGCCTTGAAGTTCTGATTTAGTAAAAAGCAAAGTGAATAAATAGCAGGCTTATGTCCAAGTCCCCAAACCCTTAGGAAACAAACACCTAAGATCCTACCTATGGAGATGTTCTTTTAATTTAATCACATGATGATAACAACCTGGCTTTGTGAAAGCAAGCAAGAAGTTAGGTGACCTGGCAAAAATCACCCAGCTACAAAGAGGAGGAGCCAGCATTCTAGTGCTTGCCTAGCTGCCTTGCAATGTTTATCAACTTGTTCCTGACCTGAGGTGCTTCTGTGGTGTCACCAAAAGATTAGGAAGTCATTCTCAGGAGAGGTGGAGCACTATGGACTTGGGCAAGCTAACAGCTTTGTTTGTATCAACAGTTCTCACCCAGCAGCTCAAAACTGAGAAGCTCTGCCTATGCATTAGAAGCTCTGAACTGCAATTATGGGGGGACTTCCCAGCAGACTAATGAATGGTACATGCTTCTGGAAGCCAGAAATGCCCTGAGCAAAGGAAATGAGAAAAAGACCCTCAGTGTCCATGTATAAGGACTCTTACTACAGAGTCTATTATTAACCAATGATGTCTTTTAGCAAAGACCAGCTACTTTCCATTTTATGCCTGGGTTTGTACTTCTGTGCCACAGACAACAGTTGCCTTAGAGGCAATTTAGGGGACCTAGCTGCCTGTCTCAGAAAACCTCAATTTGCTAAACAATGACATTCATAGTTTTATCTTTACTATTTGTATACTCCTCAATGGCTATTAATTCCTAAGAAAATCTCAAGGCGAGAGCAGAGAATACACGTGGTAGTATTTTCTGCAAACCCATGTTTACAGTCCCAGGCATCATGCCTCTTACCTGTGTGCCCACTAGTTTCTGGCTATGAAGATAATGAGAATTGCTCTACAAGGGTTCAAGCCATGTACTCCCAATCTTCCTGTTGTATGACTTTAGACTCATTATTATTTACCTGGATTACTTCCATGAACTTCCATGAGACTTCTGCCTCACCCATACTGTGACAAAGCTGATGAGGTGACAGAAGTTAAGAGCACTTGTTGCTCTTTGAGAGGTATAGTAATGAGGCTTTTTGGCTTTGGGCAGCCAAAATTTTAGACTTATAGACCTGTAGTCTCAGACTCTTTAGCTGCTCGTAGCTGATCAGGCCCCTAGAAATGATTTGGACACTTAAATTAACTTTATGCTGTTTGGTCTATGGCTCAGGCACATTATTAGTTTGCTCTTTTATCTTAACTCAACTTATTTCTATTAATCTGTCTGCCACGTAGCCTGTGGCTCACCTGTGTTCTTCACATGTTTCTCAGCAGCCCCTTATGAATGAGGTTGGCCACTCCCTCTTCAGGGGCCCGGGACCCTGGACAAGCATCTTCGGACCTTATCAGCTGACACCTAAATCCCATCACAGAGAGGACCTAGGTTCTGTTCTCACCACCCGCAGAGTGGCTTACAACCATCTACCATAACTCATTATAGGGGATCTGACTCCATATCTGGCTTTCTTTAGCACTACAAAGACATGTGGTGCACATATATACATGTAGGCAAACACATAAATATTTAAAAATATATAATACCAGGAGATCTAAATGTACAATTCTGATAAATTTCTCAAAACCTCATTTCCCTTTGCAGAATTTTCTGGACCTTCAACATAACTCTCTTCTTTTAATCCAGTATTATTAGTTCCTGCAATTTAGCACAAATTGTTACACATCCAAACATACCAGGGTTTCCCTATATACCTCACCATCCACACTGTTTTTTTTTTTTTTTAACCAGTCCCAACCCCCATGTCCAAACCTCTGCCAACTGAAATCATGCTGCCTGCTTGAGTTGAGTATTAGCAGTATGAAACCATTTGACATCACCTTCCAGTGGCTCCACAAGTCTTAGATAAAACCTTCTCAATGGTGCATATTAGTTCACCTCTAGTTACTACTCACCTCCCCATCTTCCTCTATAGCATGACTTTCTTATGCATAGGGACTGAATCACATTCGTTTTGTCTTCTTGCATGAGACCATGCAGATGGCAGATATGCTATGTATAATGCCTCAACTAAGACCCAATGTTAAGACTCCGAGAACATAACATTCGTACTTTAAAAAACTGAAGAGCAACCTGATTATCTTTCCTTCCCTGTTCCTTCATTACTACTCCCTCCATCTCCTTCACATACTTCACAGGAAAGCACTTGGCTAGACTTTAAGGTGGCAGTGCAACTATCACTTCGCTTGGTACATGCTGCAAGTGCCAAAGCAGGCTTAAAGTGGGAAAGACCAGCTCACAGGTCAACAGCAGTATCTCCACTCACTGTACTGTGTACACCAACATGAAGAATTAAAACAAGTCCAACAGCACTTCAAACAGTGATCTCAGAACAGGTCTTATTTACCCTGCTTCCTACAAGAGTCTCGGAAGTAAAGAAAGCAGGGAGAGAAATCAAGAGAAGTTGGTGGTGGGGAAACCTCAGTTCTCTGGGTTTATGCTCTCCCCCATGTATCTGGAGCCATTCCTGAGAACAGGAGCCAAGTGGTGCTGTGTAAATGTCCTTATGAATCTGTTTTGTGCTTATTATTCATAAGCACCATGGATTAATATGAGGGGCTCTTAAGAGGGGCCCAAGAGTTTTCAACAATGTTATCTCCTCTTAGTGAATATGCTGCATAAAACTTCCATTTGCCAGAAGGGAGAGAAAAGAAATAATGTAGGTTAATCAGGAGATGGGTATGAATAAGCAAGTGACATGTCAGAAGGAAATGTAGGTCAGAGAATTGATACCTTCATGCAATGCACCCAAGTGACTGGGATTTCTTTACTTAGAAAACAATGGAAGCAGATATGAGAGGTTGGGACTGTAGAGATAGCTTAGCAGGTAAGAGCACTCACAGCTCTTACAGAGAAGCCAGGTTTAGTTCCTAGCACCCACATGACAGCTCCCACTTATCTATCAACTCCAGTTAACCCAACACCGCTTTGACCACCAAAGGTTCTTGCATGCATGTGGTACACATATACACATCAGACATACACACATACATTCTTTTTAAGGAAAAAGTGAGAGGCAACTGTGAAACCCAGAGCAAACCAACTGGTGGTGTTTGCACAAAAAAACACTGCATTAGGGCCATTATATAAATTTCATGGTGGCTAGAATTCTAGTCAGGAATTAGCAGAATAAAGACTACAATGTGTACATTGACTAGATATTTGCTGAGTTGAGGGGAATGTAGCTGAGGGTTTCTAGCAGCTGTTTTGGAGCCATGGGCTGAAGACGGGACAGTGATACCACAGCAACTGTGGAGGAAGAAACACGTTCACCACACAAACAAGGGAGCTCTTCTAATCATGGAGAGCTTGAGAAGTAGGCTGCACAACTTACCATCCACTTTAGTAGGTGATTACAAAATGGCCTGTCACTGTGCTAATGGTAAATCCTTATTGAAGGGTACCACAGTACTGCCCCTTGGTCTATCAACACTTTGCCCTCAGCAACGGTTTCTCTCCTCATTGCTTCTCTCTACACTACCTTTGAAGCCGAGCAAAAGAGAATATTAACAGCTCATAGCCAAATATGTCCAGGCTGCCTCCCCTGTAATGCCATTGATTCCCTCAAGTGGGCAGACGGCCAGTGTCAGTCACACTGCTTACAAAGTAGCAGGCTAAGTCATCAGCCTGTGCTGTTTCCTGTGGAGAGGACCATTCTAAGTCAAGGCAATGCATGGTCACCAGAAAGCGTCTGAGGAGGTGAGGCTCATTCCAAACATTATTTGAAAACAGAATGTAAAAAGCTAGCAGCCATTTCAACAGCATAAAAGGTATTTCTATTATTAATCCTAAACTGTATATTAATTTACATGTGTGGCCCCAACTGTGTATTCAGAACTGTGGGGCTTCTTTGAAAAGTAAAATGGGTTTGCTGGTCCCCAATTAAGCTATTTGCTAACAACAAAGACAATAAATGTTAAGAGACTTTGTATTTTCACTGGCCCTTAAAACACATTAATACACCTAACTTATCTCAGTGGCTCCTTTTTTTAACAATGGGAAAATGTGAGCTTCTGCCCTTGACATGTCCAGCCTAATGTCCTACAGTACCGCTAAATAACGCAAATCCCAGAAAACAATGTGAATCCCAGAAGCTAAATACTGCTCTTTGGTGTTTTCTACCACTAACTTCAAGACAGCCACAAGAAAGAAATCCTTTTGTAGTGGACAAAAAGCCCAATAATTAAGCAGCATTCTTCCTAGATCCCTTGGGACCTTCTTTCTACGAGGGTTAGACCTCATTTGATACAGTAGATCAAAGTATTTCAAAGTCCACTAACCATGCCTGGCTTATTTCCCTGTCACTTTTTGTTCTTTTCCCAATCCCAGTGCGTAAACCTAGGGCCTCGGGCATGTGGAATGACATCTCTAGCTCTGTTATTCCCATTTTTCACATCTTCAGGAAGAGTTTTATAACTTTATGCAACTATTAAAAACATGTATTTATAACATGCATATATGTATTTAGACTGGAGGTGTATATATATTACATAAAATATATAGAAAGTATACGTGAATATGTATGTATAAGCTGGAGTTGGTGGCACATGCTAATCAGCCCTTGGGATGGGCATAGAATAAACAAGTACTTTGTAGGGCAGTCTGGACTCTGAATGAAACCCTATCACAAAAGAGATGAGACAAGCAGCGCTCATGTAAAATCAATGTTTTAAAAACACATATTTAAGTCTTTGTCATGAACAATTGCTAATGTTTTTAAGCAGCTTGTCTTTGCAAGAAGAAATTCTCTTATTCTGTCTCTCTCTCTCTCTCTCTCTCTCTCTCACACACACACACACACACACACACACACACACACACACAGAAACACTAAAGTAATCTTAACAAAAATAATAATATCCCTGCTAAATGAAGCCATCTAGTATTCTTCCACATACTAAAGAACTTTATTTAACTGAAATTTAAGTTCCACTTGTGTCAAATTGGAATTGTGTCTACCCTTCCTTACAGTAACCCAGACGACTATAGAGCTGAGTAATCCCCCCAATGATGGGGATTCTGCTATTTTAACTATCTACTCATTTACCTTTTGATGATAAGCACATATGATACTCACCTGTGTGAGGAAATAATACAATCCAGCTTTGAAACTACTCATGTATCTCACACTAGCCAGCAGATACTTATTGCATTTCTGTTACAGGATAGCAAAGGAAGCACTGTGTTTCTCAGATGTTTCTCATTTCATTTCTTTTAAGCGGTGATGAGTCCATCAATCATGAACTTCAGAAGAATTTAATTTCTATCTGTGCTGACAAAATTTCTTGCATCAATAGATTCAGAATGAGAAATTATTTTTCTTAACCTCTCCCCCAATTTTAAATTAAAAAATAGGATTACTGGGCCAACATGATGACTCAGAGTGTAAACACACATGCTGCCAAGCATGATGCCCTGAGTTCAATCCCTGGATCCCACGATGGGGAGGAGAAGATTGATTCCCAAGTGTGGTCCTCTGACCTCTAAATGTGAACTATGACATACACACCCACACTGGCACATACGCATTACACAATCGCACACACAATAATAAAGATGAATTTTTAAATGTGACTATTGTCACTATGAGTCATACAGAAGTAAGCCAGAGTGCCCTGCCTTTGGAAAAGACTCAGAGTGCACAGCACATATTGTCTCTGTCTTACCTGAGTCACAAAATAACAAGACCCACAAAGCTAAGTGGTGAGGAGTAGAATATCAGAACAGCCTGGGGAAGGAAGGCAGGAAAGTTTTACAAAGCAAAGGGAGCTCAGAATGAACTGTATCGAATGGATCCGGTCTACAGCCATCCCTCTACTGTGGGAATACATCTGTTTAAATAGGAAATTGAGTTTTGTAGCTTGTAGTCAAAAGTTGCTTTAACTAACTGCATTGCCAATAAAGATTCTTTCTTTCTTACCTAGTAACAGAATCTTGACTTGAATCCAAGTATCAAAGCTCTTATATGCCAGCATTCCCTGTTAAAACCCATGTCTCTAAGGACTAGTCAATGAAATGACAAAAATACCATGTGATATATTCAAGACGGATTCTTTAAAGAAGTGACCTAGTAGGACATTTACCACAGCCCCCTTCCTTCCTCCCTCCTGTTCTAAGAGGTGAATGTTGATGGCTACAACTCCATCAGCTACATACTCTGGATGTGAACACTATAAACACAGAAGTACAGACTAGAATGCTAACCTCTACATCTCTGCTAACTTCCTGGTTCTTAGTAGTAGCTCCTGGTTGCTAGGCTGCAGACTGATGCCTGCAAACAAAAGAAAACATTATGTCCACAGTTATTGGAACTTTCCACTACAGTCAAATACAAATTCTAATTTAAGAAAGTTGGGAAAAAAGCATGCCAGTCTGTCTGTATGAGAAAGAACACAATTAAAGACAGTATATTAAGGGGCTAGGGAGATGGCTCTGTGGCTAAGAGTACTCTCTGCTCACAGTTTGGTGCCCAGCACTCAAATCCGATGGCTCACACTGTAACCCCAGTTCCAAATACCTGATGCCCTCTTCTCTATGTGTGTGTGTATACGTGTGTGTGTGTGTGTGTGTGTGTGTGTGTGTGTGTGTAAATATTTTAAAGGACAAAGCATTAAAAACACAAAAACTAGGTAAAGAGTTAGTAAAATTATTTACAACAGCAATAGATAAGCACCAGAATAGTAGGAAATTGGCTACACAAAATGTGAAGTATTGAAATGAGAATATACTATATATTCATTAGTGGTAAAACCTAAGTCTATCAGTATGCCAGTATTATGACAAATGATTATAAATAGTAAAACTTCATTTTTAAAAGAAAGTATATAAATGTATCTTTAAAACTCTAGGATATATAACAAAATAGCAACAGAGGTTATCTCTCAGGGGTGAGGTTATCATGATTGGTCAGTTTTCCTTCTTCTTATCTCTCTGTGTGTCCATGTTTCAAACACTGAATTTCCATTAATGCTATAATCAGTTTTGAAAATCTAGCTTTGGTCAAGTTGTTTCATACATTTTATATCCATATATGTCTTCAATTCAAATATTTACAGTGTCTCCAACACGACCTTCTTCAAAGTATAGATAGCACCCAAAGTAACTGATGGTGAACCGAGTCAGTAAAGAACAAATGCTGAGCCAAAGTTCCTACAATGAAATATAGTATCATTAAATATTATATTGAATAAGCATGGATCATGTAAGAGTAGCCAATAAAAAGAAATGGCTCAGCTTATTACCTTATTAGGAGACTCAATCATGCTAATAGAAAAGCAAATATATTTTACTTGTAATCACTATTATATTCAGACAAAGAACCAATGACCATCATTTATTAAAATACATAAAGAAACCAACACACTGCTTTTACGTGCCTCTCTACACTTTCTGTATCTATCACTTTACCAGTGAACTGCTTGGAATTCCAAAGTTTGATTTCTTCTAGAGCTCTATTAAACTCTGATTTATTAACCCCAAAGTCAGACTACATCACATTTTCATCATTTCTTTCCTGAGCTACGGAGCACTTATAACAAGTTACAGATATAGTTTAGTGGAAGTAGCGAGGCTAATATTGTTTCCCATTTAAATGGAGTATTCTCCAACGATTCTTTGTTCATTTCAGATCGACCCATTAAAGACACATTTCCTAGTTGTGTCTAGTAGGTAGGTTTTAGAAGGCTGAGATACCCCTAGTTTCTCTCTGCCCCTATATTCCTTCTTGCTTTTTTCTGCTCTCTTTGGGGGACCATTTCTAAAGTCTAAATAGTTCTATTAGGGATGTATTGATGAATCAGGTTAGACCATACCATCAAAAAGAATGGATGTTTTAAGAAGAGGCAAGAGAGGCAAAACTGGCAAGCAAAGTCCTCCCAGACTTCTGCTCAAGACAGCCAGCAACCCTTCAAATATTCTCACAGCATTTCAGGATGCAGGGGCATACCTAGAACTACTGAAGGAGTTACAGTCCCCACTGATTGAAGACAGGGCATTTACTACAGGAAAGGAACCAAAACCACACAGGTAGAGAATCAAAATGGAACAGAGAACATGTGATAATTCTCATAGCATTTAAGTCTCCAAGTCCAAAGCCAGCCAGATCAACTCCACCTTTACACATTTCTGCTCCCTGAGAAGCAATTCTCTATCACACCTCGGTTGGGTTTGTGTCTTAGAGTGAACTCTGCTAACATACAGACCATATTAAAAGCTTTATTCCCTCTCCAAAGCCCAGAAGCTATCTACTAACAGTCCCCAGATACCTGTTTCTTGATGAACTCCTTTCCCCACATGGCACTGTCACCACTCTACTGAAACCACTGGAAACCTACTTACAGCAACCCAAATGGGTTTTCAGTGTCCGGCTCTAGGCACCTCTCTAGCACGGCAGAGCTGATCCCTGTTTCACTGTGGAATCCTCTTCTTCCGTAACTCCTGGGGAGGAGTTCTGCCCCAGTGCTCCTCTGACACCTGTTTTCTTCCCACACCTTGATTCAAGTGTTTCCCAAGGAGTTGTCTTTGGCCTCTTCCCTTCCTTTCCGTCTGCCCTCTATCCTTGGCAAGCCTTTACAATCTCACGTTTCCACTAATCACCTCAACATAAAAGACTCTCAGCGCTACACCCATGAATCTCTATTCTGGATTCCAGTCACATATCTTCATATGCTTCTATCTATATTTTATGTAACTTAATGTGCTTACTTGAAATTAAATTTGGTATTATCTCTTCTAGAAAATTTTCTCTTCATGTTGTTTCTAATTCTAATAAGACCTGGAAATATTAAAATGAAGTACTATTGATGTTGCCTCTGCTAACATATCCTTGACTATTTTGTCTCTTATCCGCCCTGACTGACACACACACACACACACACACACACACACACCAGACTTTTTAGACAGGGTCTCTCTATGTAGCCCTGGCTGGCTCAGAACTTACTGTGTAGAACACGATGTCTGTAAATTCACAGAGATCTGCCTGCTCCTGCATCCCCAGTGCTGGAAGGGCATACATACTTCCATGCTAAGCACAAATTCTGATAACCCTCACCTTCACTTTTACAGTTAGCTAGCTAGCTCATTATCTCCCTATCTTCCTGACCACTCACAATTTGAGGACCTCTGCTATGATGAACTAGTCCTGGAATAAACAGACAAACAACAGTCATTCAAGAACAGTACCCCTCTCTACCAAAAAAGGCCCTCAGCCTGGCTCCAAACGCCTGTCTCAATTTCTCTCCTGTAGCAGCTTTCAGTAACCCAGCACTACGTCACTTAGCATTTGTGCTGTCCAATTCAGTCTCCCTTTCTCTACTTGAGCGTCTTTACGTATCTCCTCATAAATAACTCCCACCGTCCCTCAAGGCTCTCCAGAAATGCCAGCTCTTTGATGCGGTCTTCTTTAATCACTCTTGCTAAATGAAATTTCCCTTTTCCTTTGAACTCTCATAGCTGGAGTACACTATCCCTTTCCCTTGAAGCCAAGAATCTCATTTAACTCAGTGCTGAACACAGTGTTTAGCTGACAAAGGGTTATTGATTTAGTGAACGGTATACTAAGTCTATCCTTGGCCTTCGCACTTGTACAGGAGACATAGTCAGCCCTATGGCCTATAGGGGGCCTCACAACTAATGAATTCTGTCACCTAACAAGGTGCTTCTGTGAGGAAAAACTTAACCACCTCCAAGAGTTATGGGTTAAAACAAAACCAAGACAACAACATCTTAAAGGCCCTATCCTACAAGTATTTAGGTCCCTATTAGTGCAAGCTCCTTCCTCCCCATTCCTCATCTCTCAGCTTTATTTTCGACTCTCCAAATGATGCATTACAGAAAATGATAAGAATCAGGCAGGTAATGAGGTTTCCTGAGCTCACTCTACAACAGCCGGGGTGTCCTCCTACTGGGATAGTGCAAAGGG
The DNA here is from genome assembly GCA_033318265.1 of Phyllotis vaccarum. Lineage (NCBI taxonomy): Eukaryota > Metazoa > Chordata > Mammalia > Rodentia > Cricetidae > Phyllotis > Phyllotis vaccarum. The sequence goes on along the minus strand of JARWLC010000001.1, from coordinate 138,778,237 downwards.
AAACAAGGGAAGATTACCAAAGAACTAGGTCTATCACCAGGCACCGAAGAAAGGCTCTCCTTTATCTTGGATGTTCCTGAAATCAACAGAGCTTATCTGGAAGATTCTATCAAGGCAGTCAAGTGCATCACATACAGTTTAGAGGCGAAGCTAAGTTCTTCTGAGTACACCATCAGAAGAGAATACTAGCCAGTTACTAACTCCACCTATGAACCAGTCATATTATTTGACCATAATTTGTTTGAAAATTTTCAAACTATTTTTTTTAATACTTTCTACCTGAACCCACTTATAAAAGTAACTAAAATTGTTCAATCTTGGTAAAAGGCAATTACTTCAGGGTAAAACAGAAACAGTGATGGCGGGCTACACCGACTGAGAGCTTATTATATGCTGAAACTTAACTAATGCTTGCAAGGTGCCTATGAGAAAACAGAATATATTTTCATGGTTAACAGATGAGAACATGGAGGCTTCAGAAAGGTGAAAATCTTGGTCACTTGATCATTAGAAAGTGGCCAAATACTTTGCATTTGATTACCCATCCTTGTTAGAATTGCTTACCCCTTTTATAAAATAGTGGCTCCACTTATTATTGAACAAATTAAGTAAAACAAGTAACAATGAATTGGGATGCAAAGTCCTACTTTTCACTTTAGTATTAGGAAGTCTTCAGAGTTAAAGTATTTGGAAATGATAGGATTATCCTAGTCACAGAGTGTATTCAGTAATAACTGACTGCCAGTGACTTCAACCACTGTTGCTACTTCCTCATAACATCTACAGGGATTTTTCAGGGACGGCCTGTGGGAAAGTATTTGATATCTTTCCTAATGTTTCTAACTAAATCATTTTCACAACTCTAAATTTCAACCATTCCCCAAATGGCTACCAAAGCCCTGACAAGTCCAAAGGAATCAGAAGGATTTGTGGTTTTATGGATAGTTATCAGGCAATATAGATTCTGACACCGCTGTATGAATGCTTTCCTAGAATCCCAGCTTTCTTTGACTATTGCTAACAGACATACGAACCGAACCTGCTCATTCCTCCTAGCAAAACTACCTCTTCTCCACTTTTTTCAATAAAAAGACCGACACCTTTACAGTAGGCTGAATTACAAAATGTTGAAATTTCCCTATTTCACATGGACATACTTTTACATGTTCAATATTTCTTTTACAGAATCCTGTGACGATTATTATTTTAAAGACTGGGTAGATGAGATACAAAAATTGAGAGTCCTGAGAACCTTGCATGTACTAAATTGAGGGCCAGAATCTAGGGAAGAATATTACTGAGTAACAATCTTTATAAGCTATAAAGCTTTCAAAAATAGATTAAATGTGAAAATAACTGGCAATAATATTACCTAATATAGCTACATAGAAAAGGTTGAATTAGTTCTCTAGGAGTAAGTAAACATTCTTCAGTGATTAAGAAAGAACAGGGCTTTGAAGGCCAGACTTTGGGACCCAGAACCAAACAACAGACTCATGAACTTGAGAAAGACCCAGAACCCTTTCAGCTCAGTTCCTGCCTTTATAAAACTCACTTTTTTCTTGTAGTTATAAGAAAGGACACATACACAATGAAAGACTTTATATGTGTGATAATACCCACTGTATCTTTATAAAACGGATTCTTTGGGTCCTAAGCAGACTGGCTACAAGTGTCTCTTGTCTTAGTACCTGGCATCTAAAAATTCTAGCCTCCTCCTGATAAAACATCAAATCAAACTCTTTCAGGAATCATTTAACCTCCCTCCCCCAGCTTGGCTCAAAACATTTCATGATATGAGCATAATCTGAGAAATGTCTTCAGAATCATCATCCAATCCTGTCATAACAAGTCACTTCACATAATGAGTCACTTCACATATCCCAATTCTCCTGAGGGTCCTAGCTCCATACCACTCTGCAGTCTATGGAGTTCTTAGAGAGTATTCTTATTACTTGTCATCATCTGGACTATTCCTACACCTTCAAAACTCAGTGAAAATGATTATAGGAAGCAAAGAAGTTTCCCACATTCAGGAGTCTCAAGGAAATCTAGTGCTTTGGCTTCAACTCATCCTATAATGAACAAACTGTTAGCTTCATCTTGCTCTGGAAATTAGATCAACTTTGTCCACCAGAATTTCCTGCAATGAGGGAAATTATCTATGTCTGCTTACTAACTATAGGTAACTACTAACACTAAAATGTATTCATTCAGGGCTGGCAATGTGCCTCAGTGCCGAACCTTTGTAGAGCATAGATGAAGCCTTGGGTTCGGTCACCAGCACACAAAAAATAAATAACTTGTGAGAGATATGACTAGTTCAGCTAAGTAGATGATTTTTTTTTTTTTACTTTTGTTCATATCTTAATTTAAATGGTCACCTGCTTCTAGTCAGTCTAGTATCAAACAATATAACTCTAGGGACATTGTAGGCTCCCCCATGGAACTATGTGTGTGTCTATATTCCTAACAAACACCACAAGGACTGGCAAGTAGCAGTACTCAATGTTTTGTTGGAAGAATAAGTGGATGTGTAAATATCTATGAACTTTTCTTCTATATTGTTGGAAAGTGAATATACCCCATACTCTAAGCATTCCAGAACCCTACAAGAAATTTGGCCAAACCCAGTCATGTGTTATAAAGAACACCTCATTAACTAACATGGAAAACACCCTGGGCAAGTCACTCATTTCGACTTAAGGCACTCAGCTTCACAATCACTCTTAAATCATTTCCAGATGACTTTTGAACAAATGGTTATGCTGTTTATGAAACATTACAATAGTCAAAGCCGCATCATTTTGAAATGCTAAAATCAACTACATTGTTTCAAAAGTTAAGTTTTTTAATGTTTATATTAACTCCCCTTGAATGCCTAAACAATTGCAAGAGTATTAAAGACTATTTAAAGACTATTTTGAAATATCCTTTATAAATGACTTTCAGTCTCCTAACTCAATTTTTTTTTTTTTTTTGAAATCCTATGCAGTATTCATTGTGGGCATAATAGCTTGATTTGATAGGCTTTGATCCTGTGACACTGAAATAGAGAGAGAAAATGACCTAGCTACAAAGAACTACCAATCAAACTCAATTTGGCTCCAATTAAAATTCTCAATTAATAAAGATCATGTGGTTTACAAACACTTAGTCATTTGAGATTTTAAGAAATCCAAGATGTGGAATTTCACAAAGCACAGATTAGCCAGGTTCCCACTCCAAAATGCTTCAGAATGTAACTGGTAATTGGAGGCATCAAGAAAGGTGGTCCACACAGCAGCCTTTCCAGAGTTCAGGAAGCTTCTCCATTTCCTGCCTGGTACATCATACACCCCACAGTGGCTACACAATGGCCGAGTAATCACTTGTTAATGTCCTTTCATTACATGATTACTTCTGTAAAGAGATACTAATCCTGAAATGTAAAACTATATATTAAAAAAAAAATGGAAGCAGAAAAGTGTCACAAAGATTGACTGTAGTGGATGAAATTAGCTCAAGCATTATTAAAGACAATATTAATTACATAAAGACATAAATAAAATACACCATACATACCATACCCTTAAATCCTTTTACTCAAACATAAACTTGTTCCTTATGCACTTTAAAAATAAAAAAAAAACTAGCTAGCATTTATATAGCATTCTGTATCATATGCCATAATAAAATTTAAGACACACTTTAGTATGCACCAGAAAATACAAATGAGGGATTGTTATTAATCACACATTATAGTCAAAGACACCAAGCAGGGACAGTCTAAGTAATTTGACCCAGTTTTCAATCTTGTGACAAATAATCTGTTCAACTTTCCTGTGAAAGCATTAGGTTCAACTAAGCAGTGTGGGAAGAAAAAAATTCTCTTTAATTTTATTAAGTCTTTAAACTGCTATTTCAGTGAGCTAGGAATACAATCTGGGTCTTACTCAACTCTGACTCTATGTTTTAAGGGAGGGACTGAGCTGGGAGAGGCAGCTGCACTTACTAATATTCAACAGAAAGAGCAGGACATGATGGACAATTGGAATTTAGATTCCTTCCGACCTGTGTGTTTCTGATGCACTTAGTATCCAGCTGTAACCTTTCTACCATCCCATACCACATAATCCATGACTCAGCAAGGACTTGCTTATATTAACTCATTCAAATCTAATTTTACTTTGCATCAGGATTTCAAAAATATAAGGCATAATTTTATATTCATTTAAAAAAATAATGGTGCATTCTTTTCATTATGGACATTAAAAGCATATGGAAAACCCAACTAAAGGAGAGGTTAAAAACACATCAAAAATGTGTTTCACGATGCAACTGACAAATATAGAAATGTCCTTAAAAGTGCTGTATGAGACATAGCTAGCTGCTTCTGTATACTTTTACTCCAAAAGGTCATATGCAGACAGCCTAGGAGATCTGTTATCAGTTTCTTGTTTGCTGTCCACTTGCTGTCAAAGTGGTCTGTGCACCAAGGCACTAGAACACCTTGTGTTGTTTCTCCAGGTTCTGCTACCCATGCAGCACCTCTTTTGGCAGCAAAGATAATTATGCAGGAGCCACGTTCTCTTAGGATCACACTGTAATTAGCTTGTGTCACTGCGGCAACCGTGGTTACAATAATTGCAGGGGGAAAATGTCTTATGGAAGTAGCAGTTTTTAGTTTTGGCTTTCAAAAATAACTTCAGTAATTATACTGCTTAAAAAGGCAAGTTTGTTCTCCCCCAACTTCCAAACATGACTCCCCTGTACAAACCTCGCTAAAACTAAGCTCTAGGTTCTCAGACAGGAAATACCAGGCTCTGTCCATAGAAAGAGCTTGCAAAAAGGGGTAGAAAACATATGCATGTGCAATGTTCAAAGTAGTACTTACAGCTCCTCTAGAAAAGGAAAGTTCTTAAACGCATCTTCTGGTAACTGGGTGATATTGTTCATACTGATATCCCTGTAAAACACCAAGTTAGGAACATGTTAGACTAAGTAGTGATCGTGGTGATTGCCATCAACTGTCTAAGCCAACAAAAACCAAATTCCATGCTGATATTTTGTACGGATTCTAGAAAAATGGGCACAGAAGACAGAAGGGGATACTCATAATCTGATTTTAGAATGCAATACTGAGAAGAGTTACCTCTTTTGCTATGTATTAAACCCCATAATTTAGAAACATACATCAACCCTGGAATTTCTCCCTTTAGGTATCACCAAAAAAGGATGAAAAAAAAAAAAGTTTCAAACTACCTAGAATAGCGGGCTAGTAAAGGCTCCCAGTGTTCGCAGTGGGAGTCAAAGTTTTATATCTGATCAAAATGAGCACACACACTCCGGGACTAGATCACACAGCTCTGCGGAAGGGAAAACAACCAAGAACAATGAGAGCACGTCCTAGCTCTACCTCAAGCAGATTTTCTTTAAAAACTCTAATAGTCCTCCAGGTAAGAGCTGTCAGTGGATTTCATTTTTAGCCTATGAACAGATGCAGGCTAGAGACAAGTGCATACACGATAGGTATGTAGTCAGTTTAGAAAGTAGGGAACTCACTCAACAGTGGAACTCAACAACTAACCAGTTCAAACAGTTTATTAATCACTCCCCTCTTCCTGGGCAGCTGCCTTTGAATTGACTTTCTCTTCCATACTCTCCTTGATATCAACACCATGAAAGGCATATTTACAGCCTTCTGAGGGAAAGAGCCTCATGCACTGAGCCAACTGAGCAACTCCTTCAGCTTCCTCTGTATCTTACCTGGAGGAACATGCAGTGCCCGAGCCCTTGGGTCCCTCTAATGCCAAAATCACCCTAAAGTTCAAGCACTAAACAGTTCCATTGTTGGATTGTAAGAGATGGAAGAAAGGAGCATTAGAAAAATCATGTGTAATATAAGGTATAACTGTCATCAATTCACCCAGATAAAAGCTTTTTCAAGGGAAGACATCTTCAGTCTCCAGCACAGGAGTCACTCTGTCCCACCTTTCCTCTTGCCAACATTTAGAAAGAAAAATCACAACCCCTTTCTTCCTAGACTTTTGCAAAGTGAAGAACCTCCTGGGCTGGGAACGACAGAACAGCAGGAGGAGAAGGAACAGAAGCTGCAAAACCAGAGTAAATGCTCTCGTAGTAAAACTGCACCTACAATCATCCTTTGCAAACCAGAAAACTGAGGCTTACTATGGGGTAAAATAACCTCCCCAAGGCCAGCAAGAGGAAGAAAAAGTACAATCTAGCATCTTAACTGCAAACTCAGCCTTCCTGTGTAGTATTTAATCCCTGTAACTCCCCTGGCTGCTAATCAAGATAGAAAGCAAAGTCTGAATCCTATCAAGGTTAAAAATGAGAAAAGATGGAGCTGGTGGGGAACCTCAGTGACAGAGTATATTAAACATGTGTAAGGCCCCAGGCTCACACCTCAGCACCAAAAGAAATGGGAGGACAATAATGCCTTGGCATAATCATTAATGAATCCTAGGCAATGTATAAATAGTTCACCAATTGAGGAGTCAAGTTCACATAAAATTCTCATAGCTTGAAATTTCCTTTAAGTGGATGTCATTAAAACACAGACTGACTCACAAGCATCTCACATTTTTCTATCATTGAAAACAATTCAAATCCTACTAAGGATAACCCAGAAGAAATTCTGTCCTTTTCTGGGAAGTATTAAATTTTAAGCCCAGGTCCCAATACTGTGGACCTAAGGTAGCAATCAATAGGGCGGAAAGGGGAAAGAGCCCCTTTTCACAAACACTTTGACAAGAAGCTGGAGAGATCTCAGAAGCCCAGAGCCCTTGGAGCTCTTCCAGAGGTCCCCAGTTCAGTTTCTAGCACGCACAAGGCAATTTACAACCCTCTGTAACTCCGGTTCCCCGGCATCCAATGCCCTCTTCTGGTCTCTGAAAGAACTGAGCATGTAAATGGTGCATAGGTATCTATGCACGCAAAACATCTATATACATAAAGTTAAAGTTTTAAAAATAATAATCTGGTAAAAGACAGGATAAACACCATCAAAAGAGGAGACAAGAAAGGAAGGCCTAATTCTGATTCCTGATACCTAACCACAGTTTGATCCTGGACTTCTTTCTGCTCAACAATAACATGAAGCCGCTGAGCTACTGCTTCCTAGTCTTTATCATTTTATTTTATATTACATGAAATCATATTATTTTATGTTTCACCTTATGCTGTATGGAGGAGCGCTTTTTAAATAGAAAATATACAAGGTCAACTTATAAATTTTCTCTGAACAGTTTACCATGATGTACAATATAAAGGCTACATTACATTTCCTTTAGAAAACTTCTCAGTGACTTCTGCTTAAAACACATGCGCCTTCACCACTAAAGTCCTTCTTTTTCCCCAAAACCCTTATTAAGAATACACACTTTGAAAGGCAAAGTAATAATCTCAGGAATAAACAGTGATTCTGTAAAGCCACACTTTTTCCCTGTGTTTTAGCCTCTCTAATAAAAGGAGAAAGGGGGTAATAAACTATTGATTTGTTACTTTACACAGACTAAGGTTGGCATACCTAAATTCAGGTGAGTCCCACATAATCAGAAAAACTGACAACTGTTTCATCAGAAAAGGTCTGGAGTGAACCAATTAACCTCTCGTCCAAGGTGGGAGGCACGCAATGTAATTAGCATTTACTCCAACATGCTTTTCTGCATTCAGCATTTTATAACACACTCACACTTCTCACTTTTCCCCCTCACAGTAACAAGACACAACAGGCAGTTTGCTGTGAGCTGTACGTGCAATTAGTGAGACTCTGTAGTTACAATCTAATGTATGTTAAACACATGGGAGGTTTTGTTTCTAAGTCCTTAGTCAGAAACAAGACTTTTATATTTAAGAGATTTTTCACACACCCTAGAAAGATGCTCTTTAAAATATATATATATATATATATATATATATATATATATATATATATATATATATATATTCTCTCACACTGTCTGACAACAGTTAGGAAATATTTACAAATAAAGAAAAAAAGGTGAAAGGGATAGACTATGAGATATGATCTCTAGAGCAGCCCTGGAATCCTGTGGTTGTGCAGTATAAGGTAGGTGGGTATCCATTTAAAATAATGAGAGCTAATGGCGATAAACAGCCTACAGACAGTACTAAGAGTAGATGTTAGACCTGACATCACCAAGGTGTACAGACTTCACAAATAAGAGGTTAGAAGGCTCCCTGGCTGATGAGTTACACTGTAACAATTCACAAATGGAAACCCTAGCCAGTAATTACAAACATGAAACTCACATAAAATATATAAGAAAAAAGAAAACTACTTAGAATCTTCAACTAAGGCTGAAGAGATGGATCAGTGACTAAGAGGGTTGGTGACTCTTCTTCCAGAGAACCTGAGTTCCATCCCCAGCACTCACGTGGTGGTTTACAACCATCTGTAACTCTAGGTTGCAGGAGATACAGCCCTCTCTCCCAGCCTCCACAGTCACCAGGCATGTGTGTGGCATGCAAACGTACGTGCAAGGAAAACACCACCATACATACAATAACAAATAAATAATATTTTAAGAACTGTAAAGAAAGAAATCTTCAGCTACAAAACACTCTCAGAAATCAGGCAGTAACTTTAAATTAACTTGAACAGCTCAATCTACCATCTTACTAAACCTAGTGATTCACCACTCTAGACTCCTACCCCCAAATAAATGTAACATAGGAGACAAAACTGAAGTCATACAAGGTCAGCTCTAGTCACAAACATCACTAAATGACAATTTCAACAGAACAGAAGACCTCAGAGCCAGGCTGCTGGTTAAAAATACACTAGAAATACATGGGCTTCCAAGGTCAAAAGCCAGGAACTCACCCATACTGGATTTGCTGTGTGACCTTTGGCAGGCTGTTGAGATTTTTGACATCTGGCTACTTCATTGTTAAAATGGAAGCAGCAATCGTGTAAATGTAGACTGCTGTACAAAATCAGAGAGTCAAAAGCTTACCAAGTAATCGCTATTATCGCCCATCATCTGGAAGTTCTGAGAGCAGTAGACTGAGACAGAACGGAGTAGGAGTCCAAGGTTGACATGGTTGGTGCCCTCCCAAGGAAAAATCCTTACAGAAGAGAACAAGAGACCCTGAAGAGTAACACCTAAAACTGAAGGTTCATCCTAAAAGTTCAACAATACCCCGAACTGCAGGAGCCAAACATTTTACTTTGGTTGACCACTTCACTAAAAACAAAACAAAGCAAACAGACAAACAAACAACAAACAAAATAGTTAAGAGCCAAATACTGACTACTATACTGTCTTAAGAAATTTTATTTTTAAAGGAAAAAAAATTCAGTGGGACAAAGACAAGATACTCTCTCAAAAAGATTAGGATGACTTCAAGCAGTCTGGTGAACATTAAACACAGAATCTAAAACTTAGTCTGGCAGGATGGAAGGAAAATTTTTTCTATACGTCTTTGTTTTCATAATAGAACACAAGTCTACATTGTCCACCCACACAGCACAATGCTCCCAACATTTCACCGCAGAGATGAGACATACAACAGTACAGTATGTCACTAAAAAAACACACCTGAACACCCAAACATCAGCAGTCACAGATTTCGACATTACTGTTTAAAGGGTGCATTGTTTTCGTTGAAACAGGCAAGGCTTCCCATGGTTAAACTATCATCTTCTTTTTTCCCCCTCCCATAAAAGTTAGTGATGCTGAGGCATCTACACTATAGAGATCACATTTCCACATCCCACCTTTTAAAATCTCTAATTGCTTCACAGAGCTTATCCTGTTTGTAGGTGGCCAATGTGTATACTAACTGTGGCCTCTGCCACTGTATCCTTAAAGGGTCTGGAACATGAAATTCTGTATGGACAAAACAATACAAAACTAACAAAAAAGACTATTGATTTAAAAAAAAAAAAAAAAAAAAAAAGCCGAGTATGGTAATCCCACACTCGAAATCCCAGTGGGGGGGGGGGGGGGGGGGAGGCGCACAGACAGAAGGATCCCTGGGCTTGTTGGCAAGCAAACCTAGATTACTTGAAGAACTCCAGGTCAATGGGAGACCCTGCCTGAAAATCTGAAGTTGGTGGCTCTTGAGGAGCAGAGCCCAAGACTGACCCCTGACCTTTACATGCATCTACACGCACATACACCCACATGGACATGTAGCCTCACATATGTAAAAGTAGCATCTCTGCATTTCAAAAATAAGAACAAATGCATAGCCATTATAAACTGCAACTTCACAATGCAGATGAGGCCAGAACTGCATATGTGTTATTTTAATTAGCTGCAGTTCTCCAGACTGTCCTGTTTGCACTCCTAGGATCCTACCCGTTATCCACACAGACATGCTTCTGACGCCTGTATGGCATTTCTACTGCAAACAGTTTTGGGCAGTGGTACAAAAGGCTTCTGTGCTGTCCAGCCTCTTCCCTGATGTTTCCAGAACACTTATTTCTCTGTAGTCTTTGTATCTTCGGAATACTCCTCACTATCACCATGCTGACACTCACAAATAAGTGCTACTTAATAAAGAGAAAAGTTAGCAACTGGCAAAGCCCCTCCCAAACACTTATAAGTTGGTAGCACAGGAATAAAATTTATCTAGCTAGTGATAAAAACCAAAAGAGACATGGTGACTAGCCATTACTTAAGTTAAGTACACCTACACATAAAATTAACCATTGATATGTGAAAGTTATCTGTCTATACTTTATACAACTATGTTAATATGCATACATTTATATAATGTATATTGTCAGAATGTAAACTATGATCCACACTGGGTTTCTTTGCTTTCTTTTTAATTACACTTAACTAAGTAACTGGTAAGAGGTGTTTTGGGATATTTTCTAGGAGGAAGGCGTATATAATAATAATAAAAAAAAAACTATGGTCAAATAAGATAAAATCAGAGTTGTCGAAGGTATAGAACTATCAAAGAACTAAAGAATTACAAGTAATCAGATAGAAAATCATGACCGTCAGAAAACTCAAACATTATGGACAGGATGGCTACAGATCCTAAGAGCAGCTACCAAGGTAAGAAGAATGCCCGAGGCATTTTAAGTGACCTTTAGAAATCAGAACTTTAATCGCATGGAAAGCTGCTGGCATTAAAGCATGCTCAGTTTGGTATAGAAAGACCATAAACAGGGCAATGAGACAGAAGCTGGGGAAAAGGCTTCTAGCCCTCTGCACTTCAGCTTCCTCTGCCGTGAAACACTGCACTCCGTAACTTTTAATGCTGACTCCCACTTTGGCATTTCTGATCCCGCACATTCCATGCATTCGTAGAAAATAAGAAACCTTCAGATTCATATTTTTCCTCTCTGTATGTGTGGACTCCTTAGCTTGTGTTAGCAAGCGTGTGAATGAGTAGACGAACATACCCCCCCTTTAAAATTATAAGAATTCAGCAATTAAGAACGACGCATGACTTCATTCCAAACATAATATTTTATGCTGTAATTGTTTAAGCTCTTGATGGAGCAACACAGCTCAGGAGACACTTACGGTGTGTTCAGGGAGGCACAAGCCTGTATTTTAAAGACAGTGAACCCCACACGAGTCTGCAAATACCACACTACAAAAAAAGGCCTATGTGGCTTAAAAGGCATGTTCTTAAAGAAATAACTAAAAGTAAATGATAAAACTTTTCTAATAGTAAAAGTTCAGCTTCTTTCTGGTTAGTTTTCCATGTTTTTAAACCGAGACCGGCTTTTAAGAGTGGGATACACTCTAAAGAGAAAAATATAATGTTCTAGTACTGGGGAGTGTTTATTATACTGAAAAATAAATGCCAGAAACAGAAGAAGCTTAGTTTCCTCATGATCAAGTACTCTACCATCTGGCATCATAAAACGCAGAAAAGGGATAAAACTATGATTTCTTTTTTTCTGCTACTTAACGGGTGTTTTCAGGCATTCTTTGGGTGTCAACAGCTGTTCTGGTAACCCTCCAATGACAAAACAGTGTTCATTACCAGCCAAGACACACAGACAAAATGCTATTTCAATAGGCCATTTAACATCAGCAACAAGTATTGTAAGGATTACAGTCTGGGCAGATTGGAAACACTCAATTACTTCATCCTAGCAGACAGAATGCACTATTCATGAGGAAAGCAACCAACAGCATGTATTATGGTAAATATTCTAATTAACTAAATGGTTCATGCTTTATTATGGCTCATTATTTATTACACTTATTAACAGGACTGATAGGAAAACATTACTTCATGGTTCTTGCCTTCAAACATGCATACCCACAAAAAAAAATCTATTTAGACACGTTGTTTTAAACGTCAGCTCACAACCAATTAATGGGTTGTGAAATCATCTTAACGGTTAAGAGCCAACTTTTTAAAATTGAAATAGGAGAAAAACAGAGCAAACAAAATAAAGGTAAGCACGGTTTCCGGAGACTTTGTTTTAGCATGTCTGTGTGTCTCTCTCCCTGACTGCAAAGTGAAAGCTGTGGCTTAGGCTTCAACTTCTCATGTATCCTTCCTGACACAGGCAGAATCAAGAGCAAGAGAACAGCCATTCAAACGCAGTATTGCTTATTCTCCATTGAAACTGAGTCAAACTGCAGCTGGTTTCCCAGAACACAGAGCTGCTGCAGTGCATCCAGCTAATGTCTAATGCCTCCCCTCCTTTTCTTCCACTTTAGTACTTGTGCCCATTGTAGGATAATGCTAAAGCGACTGAACCTTCCAGAGTCCAGGTGTATGGCAAAGACTTCAGTGCATTGTTATTTTCAGGTGTTGCCTTAGAAAAGGTAGTAAACTGAGCTAGCCTAGCTACATTTTCATCCTGCTACCCTGCACTGTGTTGAGGTTGTTAGAATGACACGATTAGGTCTTGATGGTTGGAGGTAAAGAACCACCCCTAGATAAGGTAATAATTTTTAGTCAAACAAACAAACAGAAAGGAAACTCTCTTTATCTCCATCTCTCCCTCTCCTAAATTCTAAGGTCCCAAATCCAAAAAGGAACTATTAATAAGTGGCCTGGACAATAGCTCTAATTTCCAATACCCTCAGGCCCTAATCTCATTCTATAGGGTCAGGAAAAGTCTTCCAAATGATAAGTCAGGATGTTCCCTGAAGGCCAGGGGCCAACTAGTATGGCTTAAACCTAAAAGCAAGTGCACTCATGGGATTTCACCATTCCCATAGTAATGTAAGTGGAGGAAATCCCTTCCTTCATAAGGAATCAAGACACCTTGCCAAAACAGCATCCGCTTCTCTTCCCTGCCCTCTCTCCTTTCCCCAGAAAGGGACTTTTGTTTCAATTCTTTGTTTGTTTTGATGACCATTTTCCAAAACGTGTCCCATCCTTTAAAAAATTATTCAAAACTGTAATTGCCAGGACAACTTCTGTACACTGAACTATATGCACACATTAATATTGCTAAGATACAAAAACCCACTCAAATAATTTTGAGAATTACTTACAACTCTTTAAAATCATTCATGATTTATTTTGGATGGAAGAGGCCCTAAATCTCTGGAAACAAAAGTTCTAAAAGCTAGGCCTGCAAGATGACTTAGCTAGTAGAGGAGCTTACTGCCAACACAGAACCAACTCTTACAATTCGTCAGATGACACACACACACAGATAAATAAAGGTAATGCTTTCAAAGCTCTCCAAACTGGTTTATGATATTCCTGGATTACTCTATTTGTGACAATTAATTAAGTTGTAAATGTCACCATAAATGACAAAAAGTTATTTTTGACTTTTACAATGAATATGGGTTATCTGGAGAGAAAACTATGTGTTGCCATGGAATTTGGTTAGCAACATCCCCCTACCTCTGGCTCCCCCCCCCCCCCCACCTCTCACTACCTCCCCTGCATTCTCTGACCCTCTCACTGCTTTCTGTCCACTTAGAGTTATTGTGTTAGGACACTCACCTGAGGGAAAAAATCTCTAGATTCTGTAGTAGATTAGAAAATATCAACTCCTGTCAGAACAATACCTAAGTCTACCAACTCACAAAAACCAAAGGAATACCCCTGATGCATGTGTCAAACACTAACACTAACTTCATTATAATTAAAGAATGCTGAGCTTAGGACACCCATTCAATAATTAGAATAAAAATACATTCCGGTCAACCTGGTACAATCCTGGCTTATATTTACTCTCCCAGAATAAATATTAATAGTTCCCCCAACACACTTTTTTCCCTCAAAAGCATTTTGAATAAAATATAAACTGACCATTCCACCAACAACAATAGGTATAACTGAATAATGGTGGATGAGCTGGGATGGAAAGAGCTGAAAGTTTTGGTTTGGGTCAAACTGGGAAAGGCCTGAATAAGATCAGCTCCCTCCTCGTGTGTATGATGATATGATGGTACCTAGAGTTTGATAACCACGAATCAAAATTCTGTGGAACTTCTCAGACACCTCCTTAAAGACTATGTTTTGCTTTTTCATACCAAGCCTCAGGCACAATCATGGCCATAGTATCTGTAGAGTGAATGACAACAGACAACCATTAAATACTTCACATGGTGATCATACTAAATACTTAGTACTTCCAAAAAAAAAAAAAAAAATCCAAACTTGACCATTCTCCAATGCTTCAGAGAGGGTCCAAGGCCTGGTTGCAAAAAAAAAAAAAAAAAAAAAGAATGGGTATAGAAAACATTCTCATGGGTACTAGAGATATGGCTTGGCAGTTAAGAGCACTGATTGATCTTCCAGGGGACCTGGGTTAAATTCCCAGCACCTACATGGCAGCTAACAAGTGTCTGTAACTCCAGGATCTGACACCCTCACACAGACATACATGCTGGCAAAATACCAATGCACATAACATAAAGATAAATAAAGTGTACACACACACACACACACATATATATAAGAAGAAAGAAGGGAGGGAGGGAGGGAAGGAACATCCGCATAAGTGATGCTGGATCTCCTGCTAGACAGATATTAAGATCATACCATTGCACTGGATGGCAAGAATATCAGTAACCGACTTCCTCCCTGTTACCTGTTGCTATAGCCAAATAATCTCCCATGCAAGCACATTTGAGAACAAGCAGAAAGAGTAATACTTTCATTTAAATATAAGTTACTGGATCTAAAAATAACTTGGGAGGAATAATGCAAAACTGAATTTCAGTAAAACTAATTTTAATGCCTCAAAATTTCAAAATACAGGCTTTGCCCTATAAATAGCACATCATGGAACCACTGAACTAGAAAGCGTAGTGGTTAAGGGTTTCTCCCAGAAGCCAAGCCAAGTGTCTGTCAGCTCTCTTGCTGTAGGAGCCCATGCAAACCCTCTAATCTCTGTCCCTCAGCCCCTACTTGTGCAAACAGGAATGACAATGCTGATTTCAGAACATCACTGCAAGGATTAGATAGCTTTACCTACAGCCATGCCAGGACTGAAAGTCGCTTCTCAAGTCCCTTCTCGTCATCTGTAGTCATCCAATCACTGCATGAAGTTAATATAAGCATCTGAATCATTTTGGAGGAACTAAGGAGCAGCGAGCGGCTAAGGGGTCTGGGGTGGCAGGTCTGTGGGTCTGGACCTCTGGTGCTCAGGGCCAGAAAACCTATTGTAACAATCTAATTATCTCATTTTAATAAGAAGGTAACCAAGTACCAGAAGTGTTAAGTAATTAAATAAAGAATCAAGATGAGAATCTAAATGATAAGTCCCAGGAGTCTCTTATTTGCACTTAGTAGAATATTAGTTTATTTGTTGGCTTGCTTGTTTCACAGAAATATCTTAGAACTATGATCTAGAATATTAAAAACAAACACAAACAATTTCTCTCAGAAACAATGCACAATGGTACTTAAACTCTGAGATTTGGATGCCACCTTCCATATCCTTGGTAACACTAGAAAGGTAAACACCAGTTTTGCCTCTCTTTAGGCCTTCTGAACAAAAGAATGGAATATCACTGTCCCAGATAAAGGTAGGATCTGTTGTAAAAATTGGGATATTACATACTATTGTCTACTCTCCTTAAGAGTTAATCCAACCAGGCCTGTCAATCAACTGATCAGGAGGAGACCACCTCTTAGAAAGCTGAGTCACCTAAAGCCAGAGGACATGGGAGGTGGGAGGAATAATCATTCCCTCAATGAGACAATCTAGAAACACCTTCATGCTGCCCTTGAGGCTCACAGCCTCTGCCATGAAACCTGCTCTCTTATTCCAGTACTGGCCAAAACTCTAAGCATGCTTTCCCTGCGCTTTCTCATTCTTTCTCTGAGGTACCCCTTCCAGTCCTTACTACACAGCCGCGTGCTGACCTACACCCAGCCAGACTTCCTTTTTTCTCCTCCTTTCACCTGGCAGCTGCTGATTCTCTTTTTTCCCCCCCAAAACTAATGTAAATGTCCTCAATTTTCCTTTGCATCTGCTTCTAAATTCTATTAACAAGAGTAAGAGCTCAAAAAAAAAAAAAACCAGAACCCAAGTTTTCCAAGTTACAAAAATTATTATTACAAACAATATGTGCTAACAAAACTTTTTTAAAGTGCCAGACTGACTCTTAAGAATCAGTTTACAAAATAACACAAACACATCAAAACAAATGAGAACAGAACTATAAAGTTTCTTCTTAATAAAAAATACTGCCCTCAATGCATATTAATTTAAAATGAGAAAAAAATCTATCAAAGAATTCTGTTTTTTGTTTGTTTGTTTGTTTGTTTGTTTGTTTGTTTTTAATGGCTTAATGTGTTGGTGGCGGTATGCTCCGTTTTAATTAAAGAATTTCTGTGAGTTGTTGATCAGTAAATCCTAATAGTATGGCAACTTCCTTCTGATCTTGATGTGAGGAAAGCAGCTGTATGGACAAGAGTGGGCAGCAAGGTAGAGGCAGTGTGGGAAGACAGATCCAAAGGCCAGGGCCATTCAGGAAGAACACAGAGCCAGCAAACAAGCCAAGAACAAGATACAAAGATAACAGCTTAGATAAGTAGTCATGAGATCTGTGTAATAATGAGTTTGGGGATGGGAAAAGGAGTTGAGGATGTATTGTGAAGTCTGTTTTACAAAGAAACTGTGGTGGGTGTTATGATCCCCCACACTCTTAACTACTTTTACTGAACTTACACACTGATACTCCTCTGCTAGCTCACACAGAGCATTGTTAAAAGCAGCAATCCCCCAGCGTGATTGTGATAAGAATGCCAGTGAGATTATTCATGAGGTCACAAGGAATTTCCCTTTATCAGAGCCCTTGGCGGGAAAGCTCTCTCTGACCTCCATTCCAAGAATAGCTAGCTGTGCTTTTTCTACACAACCTGCCCTATCCTCTGAGCAGTGACAGAAATGGATCCTCCTCTCCTTCCACCAGCAGCTAAAATTCTGTTCACAAAAGCATAGGTGGATGCTTCGGTCAATCCCTACTTCTGATCTATCTGTAGGAGGTGTCTCTAGGCCTCTCTTTCATTTACTTTCGTATTTTATCATATCAGAGCTTTGTGTATTCATTTCAGAATCAAGTAGGCATTATTCTCTTTTGCGCACTCTGTTATGTTGTTGTATATATAGCATGTATGAGTAATAGAAAGTCAAGAAGGTTGAGGATGCTCGCATGAGGTCTTTCTTAGGTTTGATTTTCACCACCAAAAATTGGTAAATAATTAACATTTGAAAATAAGGAAGCTAGGTATGGTGGGTGGTGAACACCTTTAATCCCAACCATCAGGAAGCAGAGGCAGATAGATTTCTGAGTTCAAGGCCAGCCTGGTCTACAGAATTAGTTCCAGGACAGCCAGGCTGTTACACAGTGAAATACTGTCTCAAGGAGGTGGGGGCAGGGAGGAAGGAAGAAAAATAGAAAAGGAGGAGGAGAAGAAAAGGTGAGGAGAGGGTTGAGTGGAAAGTTCAGGCTTGAGGGATAAGTCATTAACTACCAGACTAACACATGGGACAGAAAAGGGATGCATTGGTGGATGGATAGATGGAAAGACTGATAGGAAGTTAGACTGATGAACTAGAGTCCTTTAAGTATAGAAGTTGGAGGAAAATTAGGTTGAATCCTGAAGATGGACCAGCGGCTTTGCAGAATAATCTGTCTTGCAGAGAGACAGCAGGAAAGGAAGCAAGTTGGTGCTCTGGGTCTAGTAGCACTATTAACTAGGAAGCAGATTTCAGGTCAAGCTCAGAATTGAGCTGCACTGTCAGAGAGGAAGAGACTCGGATGAAGTGGGCAATGTACTGAATTAAAGCTTCAGGAGCGGTGGCACTTCCCACACAGGAAGGGAGGAAAATTAAAATAGCCGAGGAAACATTTCTAGACACAACTGAATCTAAAGTACAGAAAAGGAAGGGAGACAGCAAGCGTGGATGATTACAAGGACGGGGAAGACCCTGAAGAAAGAGGAGATTTAAACAGAGAAAACGTTCCAATCAAGGCAGCCAAGAAATCCATCAATACAACAGCCACAGACTTTGGTAATTGGATCATTTGTCAATATGATTATCCCAGCATGAACCTCATGTACATTAACCATGACTAGACCCACCCCCCCTCCATATTTTGGCTCTAGAAGAGAACAAAGCAAAAAAAAAAAAAAGAATTTCCTGAGGTAAACTGGGCAAGATTTAAAAGAGCAAAGGAAAAAGAAACACACAGTTTAAAGAGGATGTGTGTAAACATGTAAGAAAGAGACTGCCTGGGGTGGAACTGACTGGGCGAGAATTCCAAGAGACAGGAAGGGGGTACTCACTACTTGAGTGCTCTACTTACAAAGGACACACTGATCAGGGGAGCTAGTTCCTACTTCAGTGAACCAGTGGTACCATGAACTGACCACACCTTTGTGGTACACATAGACAGAGCCGCACTTGACATCTGCTCTCGCCTTTAAGTTTTGGATAATTTATTCTAGGCTCACTCACACGATGAATCTTTTCCTCTCACTCCTACATCACAACTATCTTTATTCCTAGTGTGTTTTCCCAGCTCTTTCTCAGCTGCAGTAATTAATTTGAATACACCATCACTTAACTGCCAATCAAAGCTCCATCGAGATCTAAGAAGAACAATAGTATGCCTATATGCACAGTCTATTAATTTAAATTACTAGTTGAGTCACTACACGCCAACAATTAAGCAATGACACACACAGAGATTATACTCCACAGTAATATGGCTAAGCCAGAGAGCTCAGAGAACAAGCTGTCCTGGCCAGCCACGCTTTACAGATAGTTGAAAGTTTGCCTGCAGGGGACGGACAGGAAAGGAATGACACAGGTAAGTTTTTGATGATGAATGTTTTTCCAAAAAGTTCTTTGCACTCATCTCCTTTAAAACAACACATATAAAATGTAATTTAACCTTTCATGGGCTTTCATTATGAGCATTCACTGCTCTGATAAAACACTGCATAAAAAGCAGATGGATTCTTTCAGCTCACCTCTTTATGTTTCTACACCTCACCTCCACCTCCTGAAGACATACCCTGATCATCCCCAAGTCCCTCTGGACTCCTACTATAGTCTCCTGTCTGGTCTTTATATTTCCACATTTCCTGTCCCTTTCCCGTTCAACCTACACATAGCTGCCAAAGCAATCTAAAAAAAAAAAAAAAAAAAAATCAAAACAAAACAAGCAATACCAATCCAGCCTCGGAGCTCTGTTTGCTCTCTCCATCAAACCTACTTGAGCTTGCCCCTGTATCCTTCCCCACACCAGCTCCCACCCTCGCTACACCCCTCACTCAGGTTGGTTCGTCTGTGGCTAATGCTCAGACCCTTTTCTCCACCAGCCTTTGATCTCATTATCTGTCCCTCAGTCCTACCATAGCAGCCTCATTCTTAAGTCCCTTTAAAGTGACCTCCATTTAAGTTTATTTTATCATCCAGCCCATATCCTCTCTTACAGGTCATTTAAACTACCACCCCCCCCTTACTTTTAGAAGAAAACTTCTAGGGATGGAAAGATGGTTCAGTCAGTAAAGTAAACAAACCTGAGGAGCTGAGTTTGGATTCCCAGCACCTGAGGACAAACTAAGCACAGAGGTATAAACCTGTAATCCCACTGCTTGGTGGAGGAAACCCTCAGGGCTTGCTGGCAGGAGGCTAGCCAAATCTTAGTTGGTGGAACGATTTGTCTGGTTAATTCCAAAAGACCTTATCTCAAAAGAAATGAAAAACAATAAAAGACAGCTGGGGTTGATCTTTCTCTCCCTCTCTCTCTGTGCATGCGTGCATATGTGTGTGTGTGTGTGTGTGTGTGTGTGAGAGAGAGAGAGAGGGGGGGGGGAGGAGAGGAAGAGAGAGAGAGGGAGGAGAGGAAGAGAGAGAGGGAGAGAAACTCTCATGTAGCATATTCTGTAAACCAGAACTAACAATTCAGAAAGGACTTCAAAGATTAGTTTAGTCCACCTGAAGATTTGATGGACATGCACATTTAGGGGCATTAACAAGTACAAGTTCAGGTGATTCTGAGG
The DNA here is from genome assembly GCA_033318265.1 of Phyllotis vaccarum. Classification (NCBI taxonomy): domain Eukaryota; kingdom Metazoa; phylum Chordata; class Mammalia; order Rodentia; family Cricetidae; genus Phyllotis; species Phyllotis vaccarum. Next base: position 138,757,783 of record JARWLC010000001.1, on the reverse strand, counting down.
AATACACAAATGTAAGAGCCCTTTGGCTATCACCTTCCATGTAATGGTCTTGGCATTTATAAGGATAGAGGTCTAGTCTGGATCACCACTAGCCCAGAAGTCAGTAAACTGAGGTATTATGGTGAGGTTATTCCAGTCAAGCTACTGAACCAAAACTACATAACTTTCATGGATGCTAAACGGCCTGATACCATGCATCATTCTGCAAAAAGATTTCCTTGAATGGCTGCCTCTTCCTGTGGATAGTTTGTTTGGGTCACTGTTTTTCCTTCACATTTCTCATCGTTCAGGATAAAATCATTACACATATAAGATGAACAATTCTCAGAGCTATATAAAACTAAGAATCTTTCCAGCTCAGGCAGAATTAACTTAATGAAGAAAAACACCGACTTTGTTTCAAGGGTGCTATGCCCCCATTCAAACTCTTCAGATTAGTTCTCTGTGTGCCATCACCACAGGGATTGAAGTTAGAAGCTCAAGAGTCTGGTTAAGCACTCTATCACTGAGGCACATCCTTAGGGGTAGCTATGTTGGTCATTAAGAAATGGATTAACCCCTGTGCTTTCACTGCATCTCCAAAATAAAAATGAAACATGCCATTTACTTTCTTAGCCTACTATGAGAGTTAATATAATAATAACGTGTCAAATACTTGGACAGTGTTGAAATATAGTAAGTACTTCGAGTCACTCTGATGGGAACCCTAAGTCTTAGGCAAATTCTTGGCCCAGATGGCCCAGGACGAACGATCTGGCTACAGCTGAGCTCTGCTACTCAATCCCAAACAAAGAATAAAAGGCCAACAGCAGGCAGGGGCACCAACGCCATGGAAGACCCAATGTAATTTCTACAGTTCTCCAAGGTTTCCTAAATATTCTGATAGTCTTTCTTATGTAAACAGTCTCTTTCCTTGGCCCTCATGCAGACCTTGCTTTGAAACTGCTCAAAAACAAAACAATATGTGTTTAATAAATAAGACACTATCTGAGAGACAGTGTATAGACAAAAGAGCAAGGTGCTGCCTGACCTTAAAACAAAGTGTGGAACCTGAGAAGGCCTAACATCTGATACAATAACAATATTGAACAGGCGTATTTCTGCTCTCTGAATGATGTAAACAAGAAAATAAATTCATGAGATAAGAGTTAACACAAGCTACAGCATTTTCAGAGGTACACAGAACTTACAAACAGTGGCGCATTTACTAGCAGTGCCCTTGAATGCCGCACACCATGGTGTTAGTCTGCCTAAGATTGTGAAGTAGCTCTCCACTACTGCTGGGTCTCACTGAATTCTTTCACAGTCCTCGGAATATGAGCTTCTCCAGCAGCTCACAGTGATGGAGCCTTAGATTTCCTCCTATGCTCCACTTAATCTGATATGCTCTGGCTAGGTCCTCGGTCCTCCCCCAACCCCACCCTGTGTTATTATCCACTAGACCAGAGTCACACAAAACACCAGGCTGGTCTGCAAACTGTGGGCAGTCAACAGTGAACCAAGCAGAAACTGTCTCTGTCACCCCAATCCGACAAAGGTATTTCATGTGTTAAAAAAAAAAAAAAAGTTGGAATTTATACTGTGTATATTTTCTTTTCTCCATTTCATTTTCTCCAAAAAGTAATCCTTACTGTATTTCACAAGAATATTAAACAATACTGAATCAGAAACTTATCAAAAAGATCTGACCTGTCACATTATTTTGAGAAGTAACCCAGACATCTCACACTGAACACTCTTCCATTCATTTCTCCCACACCTGCTCAAGGATTCCTTTAAAATACATTCCTACTCAGTGTACATCTTTTCCCCAACATTTTTAAAGTGCAGCTACTACATCGCTGCAGCTGCCGACTCTTTACTCAGAGTACGAAACAGGAAGTTTTCACTTTATTGCTGTGTAGGCCCGTTTCTTTTTCTCCATGATCCCCTCCATGTGGTGCACAACGGAGGCAGGACCTTACTGCGGTTCAACTTGACTTAAAATGGGACTTAAAAATGGAATGTGGCTTACAAGGTCCATAGCCAAATGTGGGGCATGTGGCCCAAGGCGGGTCCTTTAACTCTTCTGAGCAGCTAGCTTGCCTTCTGGGATGTGAGGCCAGTATGGTATGCAAAGCCTTTCCAACTCTAAAATTAAATGATGGCTGCTTGTTCTTAGAAAGGCTCTCAGGTTCTCCATGGGCAAACTGGGAAACATCTGTTCTACTGCAAGGCTGGGAAGCAGAAAGGCAGAGTGTAAAACTGCTATTTCTCCTCTGCATATGTAGGGCACCTATGGAGTGAATGCACGGCCCTCATCGAGAAACTTCAAATTTGGCCTCTAAGACAAAAGGACTGAACAGTAAGTAAGAGGCCTCAACACTCACACTGGGAGAAGAGCCCTGATACAGACAATTCACCCTAGAACAGATGGAGACTGAGAAGGAAGCTTCAGAACTCTGCTGCAGGAAAGAGAACATCACCCCGACTGTGGATCAATGAATTAGGCGCTGTGAACAAAGGCTACACACAGCAAAAAAGTAGTGTGTCTGACATGTGCTCCGTGTCCATACCTGGATCTTTCCTTATTCCTTCTGTTGTTCCTTTATTGAGAGGAAGTCTCACTATGTAGTTAAGGATGACCGTGGTCTCCTGATCCTCCTGTCACCTTCTAAGTGCTAGAATTTAGAGGTTTGAGCCATCCTGCCTGGTTTATGCTGGGATCTGACCCAAGGCCTCATGAATGATAGACAAGCATGACAAACATTCTGCAAACTGAACTAGAAGTCCCTTTTTTTTTTTAAACTAATAAATCTGGTCTTACTTTCTCAAAGGAAAACAGCAGATGGGACAGAAATCTATGTTCTTCCCATTATACCGAGCTGTAAGGCCAATTATATCACAAAATATAACAGAAAAGAACATAATTAATGTCTTTCCAGTTTATTTATATTGTTTGGTAGGAGATGTTGCAGCCTTATTTAGTGACTACAACACCACCATCTTCAAGGACTGTAGAGAAAGAATTCCTATAGTACTCTCTTTACTAAAGCTCCATTCTTTACAACAAGGCGATGCTTATTCCCATCCACAAAATCCTATACATTCAGTGAGATGAAAATCAGGCTATCAGTGCTAGAGAGATGGGTCAGTGGTTAAGAGCACTGACTGCTCTTCCAGAGGATTTAGATTCAATTCCCAGCATCCATGCGGCAGCTCACAACTGTAACTAACTCCAAGATTTGACACCTTTACACAGACATACATGCAGGCAAAACACCAATGCTCATAAAAAGATAAATTATGATAAAAAATCGCTGTCAGTTTTTATTTTAACATATGAAAAACAACCCTATGAGACTATTTTTAGAAGATGATAAATAATACCTCTCAAAACTTTCTGAAAGGATATAATATTAGAAATTAAAGATGGTGGCCAGGTGTGCAGTTCAAAGGTACAGCCCTTGCCCAAGCATACTTGAGTCCCTGGAGTCAGTCTCATGAGTGCACACACAAGCAGACAAACACACAAATATTTTTCAAAAATAGAAGATGGTTAAAAATAGACTTTAAAAAATCCTAACATTATCACTAGTTTTCACCATATAAATCACCATGCCATCAGCTAGGAACCCGCCCCTCCCCCAGTATATCAAATGACTCTACATCCTTAGAACATTAAAATCCAGAGACGTGATGTGACACCTAGACACAACCTTCTCAGGTCCACTAGAGGATGAAATTCTAACATTGCCTCTTTAGACAACACTTAGGAAGCCACATGCCACTCCTAACAATACTACTAACAATAATAAAAGAAGCTGGTATTCAGTGCAGGCACCATGGCAAGCAATGCACATATATTATCCTCCGCACAACCTTAAGAGGTCTCACTGCTCTTCCCATTGCCTAAAACTGCCCGCAATTGCTAGCAGAGGTGCCAAGCCAGACTGGAGCATCACACCAATCATTTGCTGAATGTTGCCTCCTCACAGCACCATAGTGCCAAAAGAATAACAATAAAAAACAAAAGCTAGGCACTAGCAAACTTAATAAATGCTCCAAAACCATCACTTATCCAGAAAACTTGCCCTATAAAAATGGGAGTTTCACTTGGTGTGGTAAAAGTAAAAGCTATTTATATAACCATTATATACATATGTATATAGATATATATGTATATATATATGTGTGTGTGTGTGTATATTCAATAGTTCTTCTATTGTAGGGTTTTTTTTTTAATCATCTATGTAAAAGAAAAACAAAAATGAAAACCAGAAGGATCTGATAAGAATAAAAACCGCCATGGCAATACAGGAAAAGTGTATTTGAGCCTTGCTATTTTTACAATGACCTTTTATCAGATGGTAATGAAAACAGGTCCTGGACCACTCATTCTTGCTGCAGGTGCTCACACTGACTCCTCATGACACTACTGCATATTCATGCATCACAGGCCCATCAGTAACTCTAGGTTTAAACATTATGTTTGTAACACCTTGACATATGATAACGTTTGCAAAACAACTCCATAAGGCTATTTTCAGGAGAGAGATGGTACTTAACACCCAAACATCCTAGAAGGATATCGTCTTAGAAATAAAAGGTGGAGGGTAGAGAAGCAGCTCAGTTGGCTAAGCCTAGTCAGTTTCTGGCCGGCACAAGTGAGGACAAGATGAAGGAGAAATGTTGCTAAAGAAACCTGCATTGGGAGAAATGGTGACCAAATTGTCTACATAGTTACACAGTGAGTTCTATAATCTATGACAGTCAGAGCTACAGTCAGACTGTTTTGGAAAATAAAAACAAAAAAACAATTAAAAAAAAATAAAACTGCATGTGTTTGCCTATTTGGTATTAACCAATTATTTTAATTTTAAACAACTTTCTCCCCATTTTATTTCATATTTCAGTCTTTCTGTTGTTTCCACCCAACATTTAGATAGCATCATGAGCCATAAAAATTGGGATGGTCTAAAATTTGAAGGATGGCGTGCTAAACAGCCTGGCCGAGAACACAAACCACCACCTAAGTGGCTGTACTAGGACAACCAATGTAAACATGTTATTCCAAATACACACAAATTTCTTATTTTAAAACTTACTTTGTATCTTAGCAATTTCTTCCTTAAAAATAGCCAAGAATCCCATTGCTTATGCCATTTATTTATTTATTTATTTATTTATTTATTTAAATTGGTATTTTTGAAAATATTATATTTATCCATGCATGGTAGATTGACCAATAATATGCTATTTCCTATAGTTAAAAAATTGTAAATGCTGCTTAGAAACACTCATTAAAAGCATTGTCTCTTCATAATATTCTCTTTGTAAACAGGACATTGGGAGGGGGGCCTATTTTTACTAACCATCCCTAGTCAGATACTTCATAAAAGCAGTATCAGCTCTCTTCTTGCTATGCTAGGCCAGGAAAGAAAGTAGTCCTGCTTCAGAAGTCGGTCCCTCATCTCTTTCAAAGACTGAAAAAGTGTGTGTGCATGCATATCTGCTGTCCTTCCTCTCTCCCTCCCTCCTTCTCTCTCTCTCTCTCCTTCCCTCTCTCTCTTTCTCCCTCCCCCACCCCCTGTATGTGTGTGTATGTATGCTAAAAGAAGCCATAGATATTGTGTCTAACAAGTCTTCCCCTGTGGTAATATTTTGTTTGTGCTCTATCAAATAAAGCTTGCCTGGAGATCAGAGGGCAGAGCTAGTCACTAGTTAACCATAGAGGCCAGGCAGTGGTGACAGACACCTTTAATCACAGCACTTGGGAGATGGAGAGAGAAAGTGATATGGCTGGGTGGAGAAAGGAATATAAGGTGGGAGGAGACAGCTGCTGGGGCCCCTTCTCTCTGAGGATTTGGTAGACATAAGAAGTCTCTCTAGAGGCTGCCTTTGTCTCTCCGATCTTTCAGCATTTACTTTGATATCTGGCTGCAGGTTATTAAGTTCAATTAGAATTTACACTATAATCCCCACTGTGTGAGCCAATTTCTTTTAATGACTCTCAATAACACACACACACACACACACACACACACACACACACACGGAGAGGGACAGAAAGACAGACAGACATGTCATATATTTAATCTAATAGTTCTTTTTCTTAGGAGAATCCAGACTATCATAGAACCCTACAACAATAAATTATTCAGTTCCAAAATGTTATCGCTAAAGTTGGGAAACAAGAATATTAGCATCTCCAGAGTGGGTCACACAGAAGATCTATCATTTATACAGTTCATAGGCTTTAAGGATATTCAGAGTATCATGCAACCATCTCCATTCTCTATCCACAGATCTTTTTATCTTGCAAAAGTGAGCATTGGCACACATTTAACAATTGCCTCCCTATTCCTCATTCTGGCCAGCCATTGCCAGCCACCTGTGAACGAATTTTACTATTACAAGTACTTCATAAAAGTTAAACCATAAAACATATAGTCTTTTTTACTAGTATATTTCACCAAAACAGTAACTTTTAGGTTTGTTCATTCTATAGTAAAAGAAAGTATTTTCTTTCTGAGATTGAGAGATATTTCATATGTACTCACACACTTTTTTTTTTTTTTTTTTTTTACCCATTCACTTGTCATGGCATTTGGTGTGCATCTAACTATTAACAATGGTTTCAAGATGAGAATATAGAAAATATTTCTTAAAGATCCTGCCTTCAGTTCTTCAATCTGGAAATTTCATTTTAACGTTTTGAGGAACCACTGCACTGCTTTCTATTGATGTTAAATTCCCACCAGTATATTTCTGACTGACAAAACTCCCAATATCAGAATCTTCTCCTGGGTACTGTCCTCTGAACCTTCCCTCCTGCACCTGTGCCCTGTCACGAAGTGCACAGTAAACAAACCTCTGAAAAACTGCAGGAAATGGTATTTTTATGTCAATAGTTACCTTTTCATTTTCCTTGATGTACAATCTCTCTAATTCATCTTAAGCAAGGTAGGAGGGACTAGAGACGTCCAGAAAACGTGAGAAGAAACACACCTGCCTGCCCAGCAGGTGACCCTTCTTCAATAACCCTGTAAGTCACAATGACGCCCACCAATGAAACCCGAGATAAATAACCCCAGCATCAATTGTGTTTCCTATGAGCACCTGTCTGTATTCTTTGAGTATCTTGCTGTGTTGGAGATCTCTTATTAACATGGGCTGTTTCAGAAAAGATTCTGCTTATATAAGGTGCACTATTACTATGGGTCAGACTTTCAAGGTCAAGTTAGAGCATTAATAGCTCATTTTTATGCAACAGAAAATAGTGATCCAATATATTCAAAATGTGTTTGAATTCCAGTAAGTTTGGAACATTATTCCCACAAAGACGCTTAGGCTTATCTTGGGCTTTGATAATAAATGATAAATTGTCTGGAGGTATTTGAAGGGCAACAAGGTAATATTGCACACATGCAGAACTCCATAAAACAGTGGTGTGCATGGCTGGGGGGGGGGGGGTAGCTCAGAAGTTCAGCATCTGGTTAGCATTACTCCTTTGTACCACTGGTAGGGTGGTACAAATATACTCTCAGGACTAACAGCATCAAGATTATCTAGGAATTTATTAGAAATACAAGTTACTGGCCAGGTGGTGGTGGTACATGCCTTCAGCACTTGGGAGACAGAGGCAGGTAGATCTCTGTGAGTTCGAGGTCAACCTGGTCTACAGAGCGAGTTTCAGGAAAGACTCAAAAGCTACACAGAGAAACTCAGTCTCAGAAAAACAAAAAAGAAAGAGAGAAAGAGAGAGAGGAAGGAAGAGAGGAAGGAAGGAAGGAAGGAAGGAAAGAAGGAAGGAAGGAAGGAAGGAAGGAAGGAAGGAAGGAAGGAAGGAAGGAAGGAAGGAAGGAAGGAAGGAAGGAAGGAAGGAAGGGGAAAAAGAAAAAGACAAGTTACTGAGCACTACACTAGCTTTACTAAACTAGCAGCTGGAGGGGAGGACCAGTAATCTGTGTTCCGTACAGGCCTCCTGATAATTCTGTGCACAGTAAACTGCACTACTGAGAAGCACTGCCCACATATCACAAAGCACTTTGTATCCATATTACCTGAACTTCACAGGCAGGCCTGCCAAGTGTTCTTTCAGCTGCACTGGTGGAATCTGAACTCAGGGTCTTGAGTGCACAAAGTAAGTGTCCTATCAAGCTATACCTCCAACTCTAATGTCCCTTTACACACAAAAACAATAAGGTCAGAACAGCTGCGTCTAAAATAAGAACAAGAGGCTTAGAGTTTTTTGTTTCTTTGTTTTTAGTGTGTATGTGTTTTGACTGCAGTGTGCGTATGTATACCATGTGTGTGCCTGGTGCTCAGGGAGGCCAGAATAGGATGTCAGACCCCTGGAAATGAAGTTATAAATAGTTGTGAGCAGCCAGGTAGATTCTGGGAATCAAACCTGAGCATTCTGGGAAAAGAGCAATGCTCTTAACCACTGAGGTATTTCTCCATTCCCCAAGAAGCCAGTTTTAGTCAGCATTGTGTAGAAGAAATGCTGGGAATCACTGAGCCAAGTATCCTCAACATATAGATGAGGCAACTAAAAGCCAAAGAAGGTAACATAATCTGTCAAAAGTTATTACAAATGAGGTTTCCTGACCCTGGGCGGCCAGAGGTCCAGAGCCACAGACCTGCCACCCCAGACTGCTTAGCTGCCTGCTGCTGCTTAGGCTCCCCCCCCAAATGACTCAGATGTTTATATTAGCTTCAAGTTCTTTGACCTATGGCTAAGGCACATTGCTAGCTATTTCATATTAATGCATTCTTATTGATTTGTCTGCCAAATAGCCTGTGGCTCACCTGTATTCCTTACATGTTTCTTATTTGGGTATCTGGCTCGATCTTTCTCTGACTCTGTCCTTCTTCTCCTACCTATTCTGATTCCCCACCTACTTCTTCTATGGTGCTTACCAAGGGCCAAAACAGCTCCTTTATTTAAAGATTGATATACCAGCATACAGAAAGACATTCCCACATCATCTCCCCCTTTCTGTCTAATAAAAAAGGAAGCTTTCAATTTTAACAAAGCAAAATTACATATAACAGAACAGCTACCAAGCAAGAATTACAGTTATAATATCTAGTCTATTTGTATTTAACGAAAATAAAGAAAATACTTTAATCATCTACCTTATCCTTGTGACTCCAAAGTTTCATATCCAATATACCTTAAAATAACCAAGAAAAACTAAACCTATAACTATCTAATCTTCAACTACATCAAATACCACAGAAGGATATAATATTTATCCAAGTAAACCGGAAGTGCAAGCAACTTCCAAAATCTAGAAATGACGGAGACAACACCTATCTGCCTGGACAGTTATCCAAACTTTCTTTACAAAGTTGGGCATCCATCTTCAGCCTACAGGTATAGAGTCTCTTTTCATTTCAGTGAAGCAAGAAATCTGCTCTGCTCATTCTGGTATAGTTCATCAGTTGCTTTTCCTTGAGTCCTGAAGAATGTCTGACAGTTTTCTCTGCAAAGCATGAATCTGAATGACCATCTCGGCTTGTTCTGCCAAAGTTCAAAGATCATTTTCCTATGGAACCTGCAGGTCCAGTTTAAACAGCATACTATAAAGCAGTCAATACAAGAACAGGTTCTTGTCCAGTGGCTAACCACTGCCACAAAGAAAGTTAACTCCATATGGAGCTTCTTCAATGCCCATTTTTCTCTTGAAGTAGATTGGTGATGCCAGGAGAAGATCTGTCTCACTGTCCAGAAAAGTCTAAGTTCTTAAAATATTTTAAATGCCTGTATTTATAATATAAATAATATAATATAAATATTCTGTAGGTCTTAGAACTGTTTGAAGATTGCCTATCTAACTGAAATATATTTTTGTATACCTAAAAATCTAACTAACATGCATTTCTTAATTATACATTACAATTTTAAAAGTTACATAAACATCATATCTTAAACAAGAGTGGAAAATTCATACAGCATAAAAGAATTGACCTTAAATTTGTATCAATAAACCAAAATTCATACCAATGTAAAATATTGTGAGATTAACAGCTGATTTTTGGATTAAAGTAAATTCAATAATCTAATTTTTTAAAATCGCTTATATACCATATCCCTATTTCTTCTTAGAAAGAGATTATTTATGACCATTAACTGTTTATAATGAAAACAAACATTTATAAACAATCTTTTGGGAATTTGGGTATTTCCATTACTACTTCCTGCTGATTAAGGGGCACTGGCAATCTTACAGATTCTTGAGATTGGATCATCTTAATCTGCATCCCTGAAACTGATGTGGCCATCTTTTCCTATCAGATAACTTTCAGGTAGTCTTGGTTGATGAAACCATAAGAGCCTGGAAGCAATCCACAGGTTCTCATTTTCTGTGGAAACAAAAGCAGAACCTCTCTTCCAAAGCATCATATACTTAGACACAAATTTCAAAGTCAAGATACCTTTAAAATATATATTCTTGTTTAACTTAGCAGTTAAAAAATTAAAAGAAAACACAATAACCATAATCCAGATTCTTTGTCTATTTTCCATATTTATGTGGCTTATTATACTTTTATTATTCTATTTCTCTCTTTTTTTTTTTTTATGGATATTCTCTGATGAGGGAATGCCTTTCTGTATGCTGTGAATATCAGTCTTTAAATAAAGGAGCTGTTTTGGCCCATGACAGGCATCATGGAAAAAGTAGGTGGGGAAATCACAACATAGGTAGGAGAAGCAGGGTGGAGTCAGACAGACTGAGCCACTTGCCAAAGAACAACATGTAAGGAACACAGGTGAGCCACAGGCCACATGGCAGACAGATTAATAGAAATGGGTTGAGTTAAGATGTAAGAGCAAGCTAGCAATGTGCCTGAGCCATAGGCCAAACAGCATGAAGTTAATGTAAGTGTTTGAATCATTTCTGGAGGCCTGAGCAGCGGTGGGTAACTAAGGGGTCTGGGGCTGCAGGTCTGTGGGTCTGGACCTCAGGCAGCCCGGGACCAAGAAACCTCATTGTATCATTTCTCTGCCTTCTTTCTTTTCTCTCTGAAGCCTATATACATTTTACACACATTGTAACCCGTTTATGGGTTGTTGTTTTTTTTTTTTTTTAATCTGAATTTGTTTTATTGTGAATCCTTAATCATCTTCCAACCAAAAGAGCTTTTAAAATACACTCTCTTAAAGAGCCACATAGTTTTTGCAGATAAAGCTGAGTCAGGAAGTTCTCTTAAAGGGGCCATGTCTCTGTTCGCCACCAGCAAACAGAGCAGACCCAAGAAATGCTGCTACTAAGAAACCATCTTTGACTCTGTTTCCCTTTTGTTCAATATAAACAGAAACCTTAAATCAATCACATGCTACCAAGTCTTCTATGAGACTTCAGGAACCAGCCTAGTTGCAATTTATGCTCCCTGCCTCCAGTCCACTGGTGCCATTTTGAGTGTGGTCCAAATACCACGCTATTGCTGTACAATGACCCACTTCAGATACACAATTTGAAATCTGCTACTGGCTCTGTTTCTGCTCTAGAATCCTTTTTAAGCTTTCTCAGGCTTTATGTAGGTATTTGGCCTACCCAGGGACACTATCTGTTACAATAAGGTCTCTTTCCTAGAGCCAGCTAGCTCGTTCCATGGAGCATGAGATTCTTAATCTCAGGGTCATGGGTTTGTGCCCCACGTTGGGCACCATCTCTTACAAATGAGGTTTCCTGGCCTGAGGTGGCTAGAGGTCCAGACCTACAGACCTGCCACCCCAGACCGCTTAGCTGCCTGCCACTGCTTAGGATCCCCCCCCCCCCCCATGACTCAGATGCTTAAATTAGCTTCATGCTTTTTAGCCTATGGCTCAAGCACATAGCTATTTCATCTTAACTCAACTCAGTTCTCATTAATCTGTCTGCCACGTGGCCCGTGGCTCACCTGTATTCCTTACATGTTTCCTCTTGGGGTGCCTGGCTTGATCTCTCTCTGACTCCACCCTTCTCCTATCCTGATTCCCCATCTACTTCTTCTATGGTCCTCACCAAGAGCCAAAACTGCTCCTTTATTTAAAGACTGATATAAACAGCATACAGAAAGACATTCTCACATCAAAAAGTCACATAGCATCACCACGAAACACAAGCCTCAATTTCCATTAGTTCCCACAAGCAGCCCATGTTTACCAGTTAACAATCTCCTGAAACCAGGAGATGTCTGGGATAAACGCAAAGTTTAGGGTATACTAGGTTAGCACTTCTTAAACTTCTCCACTTGCAACCTCTTTACCCAAGAGATTTATACATAATCTCAGGGAATGGGCACACAAATCAAACATTTGTTGATAATAAATCATAATTCATTAATATCAGTCCTTTAGGTATACATATACTTTTACCAGTTATTAAAGACTAAAGCAAATTTGTATACTAATAAGATAGCTATGCCTACTTTTCACTTAAAGAATTAAATTCTTGCTGAATATTTGATACTATAGGTCACAGAGCACCTTCAACATTCTTAATAGTTGATCAATATTTTAAGTTTATATTTATCAATGCTCAGATAAGTATGTAGTCCCAAATGACACAAGTATATTATTTAGGGCCATCAAAAATTATTGGAAGTTATATCCTAATCTTAAGACAAAATTCATTTAATGATTTTTTTTCAATGAAATTTCATTTTTCAATGCAAGCATCAGGTTTTGTTTGGTTTGATGCAGGTTTGTTTGGTTTCTCTGTATAGCAGCCTTGGCTGACCTGGAACTCACTTTGTAGACCAGGATGGCCTCAAATTCAGAGAGCCACCTGCCTCTGCCCCTCAAATGCTATAGGATTAAAAGTGTCCACCTCCATGCCCAGCTCAAAAGTAGTTTTTAAGATCAAAATTCTAAAATACAATTCCAAGACACACTAATCTAATGTTTACACCATGATGAACAGCAATAGGAAAATATGAAGTCTTTGTTTATAAAATTATGTCTCTGTAAGAGCTGACATATTTGTACATACTGTAAAGCACTGCAACTCATAACACACAACAATCTCACATCTGAACCAAGGTGTTTTAGTATTCTTTGAGCCACATAATAGGAAAAAACATGGCTATAGTGAAGATATACAAATACCTTGGATTTATTGTACATCTGATTTTGAATTAATGTTTGAAAACTTTTACAGCGGACAAAATGTTCATGATTCCCATATTCAGTTATATGACTCCATATGGTGACCAAGGTGAGGAAGTAGGACAGTAAAGTATTTCACAAAACAGTGGCATAGATTTCCTAAAAGGGTTGATCTGCTTCTTAAGTAAAAAGTCCACTCTGAAAGAACAATGGAGTAAGAAGGTTAAGGATACTGGTCAGAAAAGGTAAAGAATAATATCAGGCTTTAATCTAAATAGAAAAATAATGGACGTATAAGGATTCATAGACTGAAGGTTTAATAAGGTTGAAAAATAAAAATTTAGGATAATGAAGAGATGAAAAAGAGAAAAAAATAAGTTGAGGTCAGAAGTAGTTAGCAGTTACAAGTTTTAACAGTGCAAATATGGTCATGGGGATAAATGGCTGGAGGAGTCTTGAAGCAGGACTCAGAGTGTTAGGAGATAACTAGGTAAGGTAAATGATAGGGTCTACAGTTGGAGACAGGATGGCGGAAACGACTAGACCACAAGCTTGGCTTTAAAGTGAATGGCAGATAAATTAGGCGATGACAGTGCTGGTGAGGGAACACTCTGACAGTCGGGATCACGGAAGGAGCAAACAGGAAGTGAAAATAGATGACACTGGCTAAAGCCTGAGGCAAGAACTCCAATGCTTGGCTCTCTTCTTAACAGTTGAGGGAGATGAGCAGGCTTCATCCAGGAGCCCACAAGGAAACCTGTTCCTAGGCTGAGCCAGTCTTCACTGAGCTAAGGATGCTAGAAAGCACATCAGCCTGAGGGAGGGTTTCAGAGGGCACAACCAAACAAGATTTGGGACAGAGAAGAGGGGTATGAATCCAGGGAAGGGACACACAGCTCAGCTCCAGGCCATCTTCCTCCCCACTCCCCAAGTCTACAGAAAGAAGACATGTTCTCTATACTTAAATGCACTTCAATGTTTATTCAAATGACAGCCAGGCCCATGAAGCCACACAACCAGACTACTTATCTTGCCATAAATATTTACTTTGTTTTGTTTTAAGGCTTTAGGGATTGTTACTGTTTGGGCTAGAAATCCTTTCCAAGAGCTCTTGTATCTGAACATTGGTCCCCAGCTGGTGGTGCTGACTAAGGAGATAGAGAATTTTCTAGAAGTGGCACCTAAATGATGGAGGGTGAATTTTTAGGGATGGCCTGTGATGGTTACAGACCAACCTAGCTGAGTCCACTTTCCAATAAGGGTCAGCACGGCCTCCTGCTCTCTCAACTAACTATATCTCCTCCACAATGAAAGTCTGAAATTTCCCGGAAACCATGAGCCAAAGTAAGTTGCTTCTGTTGTGTACTTTGTCACAGTGATGATACACGGGCCACACTTTCTATTAGTGCAGTGAGATCAACAGAGAGAGACTCACTTAGAATGTACTCCACTTCAGAAAACAGCTGAAGAGGAGTGAGTGCGGGTTCCATTGATTTGCTGCCAATAAATACAGAATGACCTTAAAAGGCCCACAATAGCCTCTCGAATGGCTCTGGAGAACTCTTCCCAAGAGCAAAGCAGGAATACACTTGTCCTTCTCCTGGTAGACAGAACCATGTTGATTTTGCTCCTTGTGAGGCTACTTTTAGATCACCATTGAAAGCTAAAAAGAAAGGCTTAGCATTTTACTAAAGGGAACCACAACTGTCCACAGCCCGCAAAACTACTGCATGCTCATAATCTGAAAACTTATTAAAATGAAGTCATCCCAGACAACCATCATGCCTTGAGCCCAGTTGCAACTATTACTGTACACTCATTAATCTGAAGACACAGGAGAGAGCTCCCCAAGCTCATTTAGCACTGAATGCTAAAGCCGGAACTCTTCATTAATAGTAGGTGGTCCCTGGGATTCATCTGTCCTCCCTAAGAAGTCTGTATCTCAGAAGAGCTTGAAGCTTACTCAAGACCACTCAATCTCCCACTAATTGCTTCTCAACTTTAATAAATTATGAGCTCTCATTAAAAGTAAAACAGGAAAAGGGTGGAGGAGCCACAAATGTACAGAGTAAGAAAGATTTTTTAACACTGAATCCTTAACATTAAAAAGATGCTAAAATACACACATGTGTATCATACATAACAATATATGCTATTTTTACAGAGAACTACAAAACAGCTTGACAAACTCACCCTTCCATGATAAATTCCGGGGCATATTCATAACAAAAGTCAGACAGGTTTTGTTTTCAATCACATAGTTCTATAAAAATAAACTGTCATCACAACATCCTTGCAGTAGTGAAAGGCCATATTTGCCTGCAGTTAAATCCAACAGCAGCTGTTCTATGGAAAAAGAGGGCCCAATAATTGGCTTCTTTCTCCTCTGTTAATCACGAACAAAAGTGTCATTCAGTTTCAAAATGGACAAAATGCTCCAATGGATGGTCAGCTAGCTGAGCCAATGGGGTGGAATAACAATAACCCTGTAGCGTTTTTCCTTTTCCCTTTGTTTGGACTTTCAAAGCCCTTAATTAAGACCGGTACAAAGCACCCCTCCAGGCTTTCCTCAATGAGGCATTACATGCCTGTTTTCTTGTATTTAAAGAAAAAAAATGGCAGGGATTTCTGAAACACATTAAACAGAATACACAATTTCCATTTATTTGCAACTGAAATACTGTTAAAATTTTAGAGCTTAAATATTATCATAAGTAACAAAGCAAGTTCTCCCCCCCACCCCCAGGCTGGGGAGTGGAGGGTGGAAGGGCTGGTTAGAAGCAGTGGGAGAGCAGGGTCAGGGGCTGTGGAGGGGAGTATTGTTCAGCCATTTCTCCAGAAATAAAACTGCGAGTAGCCATACTTTACAAAGATCTGGGGCCATCTCAACCTTTCAATAATTTTACACACACAAATGGGAAAAAATGGCAAAATATATGAGACAGTCTTAAAGCAAACATCTAGATGACTGAAGTCAGGGAGATAGATACAAGCTGGAATCAAATCATCTTAGAAATTCATTTCTTTAAAAAATTACATAAAAGATATTTAGAATTAAGTACTCTGTATAAGAATAGTGTACGATTCTATAATTAATTTCTTTTTTATCCTAGCCTGAACAAAGTTCATCTAATTATGGTGGATAGGAATCAGAATGTCTAAGCTTTAAAAATATCCATGGCCTAATTAACTTTTCATTATCCAATTTTCTTTTTGCACAGATTAAAAAGGGGCTGTTGTGTTCATTTTTAAATGCTCTGAAATTTTATCTTTCCGGGTTGTAGGCTGTTCTGAAAATACCTACTCCTGCCCATAATTTGCCACCACCCGCCCCCCAATATCCTGAATGACAGCTTAATGTGACAGCTTTCTTGCCACAATTCACCAAAGGGGAGTGGCAGGTAGAGTTCTCAGAGAACAAACACCTAACAAAGCCATCATTCTGGGGAGTTACTTTCAATCTGTCAATCTAATCCATCAAGTGGAATGTGCTCCACCATTCTCTTGTAAATGTGCTTATTTCAAACAAGGCAGAACCTGGCAGCTGCCCTGCAGAAGACTAAATGACCCAGCTCAAATGTCACCTCAGCTGGGAAGGCTTCCCAGTCTCAAAGCAGAGTGAGTTCCTTGGCCTCCCCTTGTTCCCACAGACCCGGTCCGTGTTTCTGTGTGAAGTTCTCATACTGCTTTTTCTTGTACTTTTGTCTCCTCTACCAAACTACATTACCTATGGACACTTGTGAGTCGGTGTGACAGGGAAAAGGGCAGAGGCCCTAGAGACAGAAAGAATGGCTTCAACCCCCTTGATAGAAACTATAAACCATGACCTTGGATATACACTACCAACACATTTAGCTAATTAAATGTTTTATAACAGTGCCTCATTTTAAAAGGGGATAAAGACCTCTCCAATACAGTTGTGATGGTCAAGTGAGCTAACAAGTATAAAGCTTTGAACGGAATGCCTGGCACACATGAAATCCTGGGTCACATTAAAACAGGAAGTTCTGTCCTTACTTTCCCTGCCTATCCCTGAAACAGCAACACACCTGGAAGTACAATATGCACATACTTTGATGATGGTATAAACTTTTGTTCGGCAGGTTAATTTATAAAATTTCATGCATAAAAGACAATTTCCAAACATAGTATTTCCGTGCCCTTCAATTTCTTCAACACAGATCAGTATATATGTCACACGCAAGAGAAAAATAACACAGCAAGCAAAAAGCTGAAGTCAGTAAGCAACTAAGAGCTAGAGACCCCAAGTAAGATCTATCGGGGCCAAGTTCACGAATAATTCTAAACTAAGGAGCTAGAGTATTCATATAGTTTTCACTTGTATGTATATGTCCTTAAATGTATCAAATCTTCCAGTTCTTTTTTTTTTTTTTTTAAAGCTAAGCAAGGCTTTCCTTTCTTCAAAGAAGAGAAACAATGAACTTTATTTGCAGTGCTGAGGCTCTAACTTAGGGCTTCATGAAAGCTAAGCAGGTGCTGTAAACACCCAACTGCTAGTGTTGGAGTTAATGGACTTCAATGGGCCTTATCATCTCCCTAATCTTCCCATTGGTATTGTATCACACATGTGCTCCAGACCTACATCCTGTGGTTCTGTGATTACAGTCACTGTTCCCTGTAGTGCTTCTAAGAGTCAAAGCCACTGGTATTAAGAAATTAAAGAGTTTGAGTCATGAACAAAAAGTAAAGCAAAAATCACTGTTTTCCTAATGTGATTTTTAAAAATCTTGCCATTAAATACAGGAACATTTGATTATATGTAGCAATTCCATTAAGTCCTAATTTAATGAAACCATTACTAAGCTAAAACCATTATTAGATTAAAAGAATTAATTTGGAGTTTTGTTAACTAAAAAGAAATTACAAACAAAATGAACTTGCTGTAATTAAGCTGTAGCAAGTCAAACTATTTACTCCCTAGCATCATCCAAGACAAGGTTCTCAACATGTGCGTCATGACCCCTTTGGACTTGAATGACCTCTTCATAGGGGTCACCAATGACCATTGGAAAACACAGATATTTACATTAAAATTCATAACAGTAGCAAAATTACAGTTATGAAGTAGCCAAGAAAATAATTTTATGATTGGGGGTCACCATAACATAAGAACTGGTATTAAAGGGTCACAGCAGTTGGAAAGTTGAGACCCACTGATCTAAGAATAAGATGGCTCTGCCATCTTAACACTGTCCAGAAGGCTCTCGACAGCTGTCAAATGATCAATGCTTAGTTAAATACAAAAACAAACACACAAACCTCATGATACCATTGGAATAATCTATTTCAACCACATGTGAAATATCTCATTGATGAGGGGATTACTACTCAACGTATTACTTAAAAAATTCTTGGGCTAGCCAGATGGCTCAACTGGAAAATTTAATCTGAGTTCAATCCCTGGGAGTCACATATTGGAAGGAAAACTTGCCCCCACAAATCATCTTCTGACCTCTGCACAAGTGTAGCACATATGCACACCCACACATAGGTATGCGTGTACACCATCTAGTATTCAATAGATGTAAAAAAAAAAAAGATGTAATTCAAACAACAGATACCTGTAGGCTGAACACATTAAACACATTAAAATTACTTCCAAAAAGTCCAGTAGTACTCCTGTTATCCTCAGATTCATTTGCTGGATTTCAGTTGTCCATGGCCAACCATGGTCTAAAGTTATTAACTGGACAATTCTAGCAGTAAACAACTCACCCTTACGGTTAAATTATGTGACCACTCCGAATAGTATGATAAACTCTCCTGTTACCCTGCCCCATTATGACCAGGACATATGGGTCATCCCACTGTCCCTAAGATTCACACCATTTTTGGTGACATAGCAGATAGATAATGAGACTGGCCATTTCAGCTTCTACTAAATAATAGCTTATGCTTCAATTCTAATATACACCCCTCCCCCACCAAGTACTTGGTGTATATAGAAAGCTAAAAGCTTCTGATTTAATATGGATAAGGAGAAACAATCATATGCTATGGTAAGAGTGAAGTCTTCTGTCTGAAATAACAAACCAAAAAAAGAATTCATTTAACCTTTGCTGTCAACTATCCAACTGCAAAAGCTAAGGCCACAGTGTTATGACTGGGGTCTGGCTAAAGTAAAAAGGCATTGAATTTGTGTCTGCTATGTGTGTGTGCATCTTCAGAGTTCCTGATAGGCTTCCTCTTCAATCCTTAAATGGTTGGAGCTCTTTATTACTGTGGGATAATCTTTCGTTCACTGTAAAGATGTGTCTGTGTCTAAGGTGCCTTCTGATTGGTTTAATAAAAAGCTAAATGGCCAATAGCTAGGTAGGAGAGGAACTGGGAGGGGGGAACTAGGTTTTGGGAAGCAGATTCAGAGCAAGTTGGATGTGCTGCATTGAGGACAAGTAAGAGCCACATGGCAGGACGTAGACTAACAGAAGCATATTAATTTAAGTTATAACAGCTAGTTGGTAAAAAGTCTAAGCTAAAGGTCAAGCTTTCTAATTAATACGAAGTCTCTGTGTCAGTATTTGTGGGCTGGCCATCCCCTCGACAAAGTACTACACTTTATCATGTACATCTCTTCAAGTGCATATTCCTGACATTTTGTAAGTTAGCAAAATGAAACCCAGGTGTGGTGGCACAGACCTTTAATCCCAGCACTTGGGAGGCAGAGGCAGGAAAATCTCTGTGAGTTTGATGCCAGCCTGGTCTACAAAGTGAGTTCCAGGACGCTCAGAGAAACCCTGTCTTGGGGGGAAAAAAAGTTAGCAAAATGAGCTGGTTATCCAAAAACTGATGATTTAAGGTTATACTATCTTGCATGCACAGAAATTGAAAAGCAGAATCTTGCTACATAAAACATCTTCAAACACTCCTCAGTTCAGTCTGATAAATTCTGTATTCAGCTTTATAACAGCTATATATATAATGTAACCGTCAAAACAAACAGCCTTTCCTTCTTATCAATTTCACAAATGGAAGGTTCATTCTTACAGATGTCAACACCTTTAATAGGTCATTTTTCTTTATTAAATCAAACTCTTTAGCTTTTCATTTAAACACAGCACTTTGTTCTTACTGAGAATACCTAACTATCCCCCAGAATAAATTCCACCGCTGTTCTGTTGCATTTCTATCCCCACCCCATAGATAATGGTGTGCTTAATACTGCTGAAGGAAGTGAGAAGAAGATGATGTTGAAGAAAGTGGTAGAAAGTAACAAACCTTCCAACCTGCCCCCAGTCACAAGGACATGAAACAAAGTCTGAAACGGAATGAAGAATTTTTTTTAAATAATGAATACTTTTAATTTTTCCTGGAAGAATACTTTCTTGCTGGCAGAAAATACACTTTAACCCACAAACTTCAACTCTGAGAATCAAACAGAATTGGAATTAAAATCACTGCCATGCAAAATTATTTTCAGAAAACAAATTATCTCTTCTCCATTCCTTGCTTTCAGACCATAAATGTAACAACTATATTTTAGAGCTAAGCAAAATGAAAACCACCTCTTTGCTAACCCTAAATATAACCCTAAATATAAACCCCCTTGCTGTTCATAACATCCAATGGGATAACATATAATGATCTTGTCTCTACCATATAACTAGGAGTTCATGTTATGGCCTTACAAAAATAGTTCTTAGAAATACTCAAAGTTTTCACATTCAAAACTAAAGTGTTTTGAAAGTCTAAGGACTGTTATAAGATTCTGATTTTATTTCCAGAGTTGGCATAATTTCTCACTTAAAATTAGGAAATAACAAATTTTTAAAATTGAGACTTTAGGGAACTGCTTAGTGCTATTTAGCCATGAAAAGCATCTTAAGACAAGTGCTACCCTAATGAACAATAGCCCACCAGCCATCACCTAAGAATCGAGGCCTCCGTCACTATGTCAAGGGTACAAATTATGATGAAGACTGCTCTGGACACTGCTGGGCTGGAACTGTTTACTGAGCAGCCACGTTCTTCCAAACAAACTAAACACTGACGAGGCCAAAGGGCAGTGTGTCGATTATTGGAGGAAATTTCTAACTAAGCCGGAAAGGAATAATTAAGTCTTTGCATGGTAAATCACATCACTGGAGTTAGCAATGGAGTAATCAAGTGTAAATGGTGACAAAGCCCATCCGTAGGAGTCGTGAAAGGGAGCTAAGGTTGTGGGTAATCTGGACTATTGTTGCTTAAATGCCACAAAAATTAGTCCTTAAAACTTCATTCATTCATCCTATCTTTTTACAAATGTGTGCACCTCTTGTGGGAGGCAAAAAAAAAAAAAAAAAAAAAAAGTTAATCTAGTAATTAAGTCAAATATACTGAGTCATCAGAAGTAAAACTGCTACTAATTCACAGGCAGATAGCGCCAATACCAGGCCCCACACTGCCTAGACTGGGTGCTCAGTAATGAAACACTGCCATTAATAGAAAGTGCATGGGTGCTCCATCCTAAAACATGCCTGCAACCATTTACATTATAAACCAAATGTGGACTTAAAGTACTGTACTTCCTGTCTCCGAACACATTAATGTGTGTGCACGAGAACACACACACACAAAAGGCAGAGACAGAGTCACAGAGACTCAGAAAGGCAGGAAGTTGGGGAGAAAGAGGGAAGCCACTTATACAACAGCTGCTCAGTAACAAATCAACTTCGGTGATGCTCTTGGAGCAAAACAATGTTAACCCCAGAGCCAAGGGAGCCTCTGGCTCCAAGGCCGAATAACGATTGCCTCATGTCAGAGTGTGTTTCTCCTAATCTCACTTAAAAGGTAAAATCAAGACTAAGACTCTAGACTAGGTGGTGAGTTTGCTCTCTTATTTGAAATACTATGCGTCACTAGAAACTGCAAAAATACTACAGTGAGTCCCTATAAACTTTTCACCTTGCTCGTCACAACACATTGGCTAAACTGGGAGGTTTACTTTGATATATTTACTAAACTAGGGGAAAAACAAGGTTTGGCTAGTTTTACGTTTTTTGTTTTTTTTGTTTTTGTTTTTGTTTTTTTTCTTTTTTCTTTTTTGCAGTACTAGGGATCAAATGGGCCTCTGTCACATACACTAAGCATGTTTTCAACCACTGAACTATAACCCCAAGCCTTAAAAAAATTAGCATTATTATTATTACTAGTTATTTTTGAAGATAGGGTTTCTCTCTGTAGCAGTGGCAATGTTGCAACTCACTTTGTAGACTAGGCTGGCCTTGGACTCATAGATTTACCTCCCTCTGACTCCAGAGGGCTGGGATTAAAGATGTGTTCCATCACCACCCAGCTTAAAGTAATGCTTTTTATATTAAGACAGTCTGAGTTATCCAGGCTGGCCTTGAACTCACTATGTTGAGCAGCAGGCCTCTATCTGGCCATCTTTTCAGTGTTAGGCTCCTAGGTAGCTAGGATAATAGGCCTGCACCTACACAGCAAAGCAAGAAGCACTCCTTTTTAAGTCACATGTTCACTCATAATACTCCAACTATAAGGAACTGTCCATCATCACAAGCGGCTGGCCAATCCCCAATCACACCATCTATTTCCTAACTGTAGAAGCCATGGATTTGCTTGCTATCTCTACAATTTCGTCATATCTACAACCCTGTAACATCTAAGTGCTTATTCTCAAGATCTACCTATATACTTGCATTATCAGTTCCTTTGCTCCTGTCTGATGCTCTTCCACTACTTTATGCTGCTCCACTGATTCTTATTCCTTACATATTTAAATCACAGTCACTATAGCATAAAGAATTAACATCCCCCCCCCAAAAAAAAAAAAACAGAAAAAGAATTGTTCAATGTAACCACATTAGAGGAGGAACACAGAGGTCCCATGACCCCACAAATCCAATACTGGTGTCTGTCACACATAACATGAAGCTGAGGTAGAGGGCGCAGCTAAGCAGTTCCAGTCAAGGGGAGGTCCCACCACTCTCCTCAGGTACTGTCACTCAAGCAAGATGGTCTAATAAGTTGTCAGAAGTATGTCCGACCACTTTCTGGGAGAGAAGGTCTCCTCTGGCTGGCACCCAACCTCAGACTTTTTGGCCACTCAGTAGGAAGATCCTAGAGACATTCAGGGAGAAGAAACTCTATAAAATGTTAAGATGGATTCATATTCCCAAAGATATTGATGATCATCTTCACTTCTTGCAAGGCCCCTCTGACTAACCTTAATAGCAACTTCCTTCATCCACTTTACTTTTGACAGTACTTAACATTATCCAATCTTATAAGATTTGTTGTGTTTAATTACTTTTGTCTAATTAACTACCATCCATCCTCGCCCAGTAGCTAAGTGACATAAGTGCACTGGGCATCATTCAGCTCGAAGTCCCCATCACCAAATATGACAGACGTACCATAAACATATTGAGGATTACTTTTTAAGGTAATAACTTGTTTTCTGAGTAATTCTTCTTCTAAGCTGGAGACCACTGATACCATCATATAAATACTGTTATTTCTCAAAACCCAACCATCTTCTTATTCACTCTCACAGTTAAATCACCTGTTGCTTATAAATCCAAGAGTACCAGGCCCATAAAGGCTGGAAAGACAAGGCGAAAGCATCTACTTCCAGCAGCACAAGCTGTATCAGCGTGAGTCACAAAGTCTTACTGGATGCTGAGATTTCCCAGGTCCAAAGAGGATGCCTCTTCTGACATTGCTCTTTCTGCTTTTGCTCTTGACTTACTCTGCTGGTTGCAAATGGTTCTGGGAAAGCCACAGAAAGTCCTTTCTCCCCTCTGACAGATCAACTACTTCCTTTCCCCATTTTTCTCCTTCTCCTTCCTCCATCATCCCCTTCTTTTGGCTTATTTTTTTTCTGGGGTAGTATCTTACTAAATATGCATAGTCCACCCGGCCTTGAACTCACATCTTTTCACCTTCATTTCCCAAGTGCTTAGATTTATAATTCACCAGACCCAGTTTCCAGCTCAGACCTACTAGTTCTTTAGAAGTGCACTGAGACAGAAGGAAAGTTCTGGAAAACACTAACAAAACTATGTAATTGAAAGTTCTAGTAAAGAAAAAATACCAAGTCTACAAACAAGTAGATGTGAACATATGCCCTTAGGGATGGAGGGGTTGACTTTTCCCCAAGGCCTGTCCCCACTGTGGGGGGGTGGCTTATAACAAGTGAAGTTTTATATTCAACATGACCCTTCGCATCCTTCCTAATCTACAAGTCTAAGTGGCTCACGAAATTTCAAGCAGTGGACCAAACAAAAAATCTCTCCAGAAGTAGTTTCCGATCTACGAAATAAACGCTTCCAACTATCTGACACATAAGGTGGGTGAGGGCTGCCTGCAGGAACGCACAGTGGGGTGCAGTTGTAAAACTCACTCAACCAAATAACCCTGGGTTTTGTTTTTCTTTCTCAGAGGGAAGGACCATGTCTGTAGCCATGCCAGCTTTAGTAACCTACCAAGCCCTGGGCAACAGCCCTCACATCAGCACACTTCATTAGGTTTCTTCTTTTCTATAATGGTCAAGAGAAGAGCATGTAGGGAAGAGTGTGACTAGACGATCACAGATGTCACACCTGAAGCTCGCTACTCAACGCCTCCACTGGGTAGCATTCTTCACAAGCAAGTAAATAGCAAGAAGATCTCTCTGAGACAGACTACAAAGCTCTTCATGGCAATGCCATGTAAGTGAAATGAGAAGGGGAAACACTTCTAGGGGAGAAAAGAAAAAAGAAGTCAGCAAGCAAACTGCTCTCCAGAACAGCGCTGGCAATCACCAGAACACTGGAATTATGGTCACAGACTCAATCCTGAATAGCCCTCTTGCTAAAAGAAAAAGTGTGCATAGATCCAAATGGGAACTCACGAAGTCTGTAAAATATTAACAGCTTAATAAACATCAGTTCACACTACCAACAAACACCACATTCACGTCAACTAAAGAGTACCAACTAAATTAATACCAAGTTCGGTAAATGAAATGCCTTGAGGAAAAAAAAAAAACCGGCTCATGGGTGATTCACTTTTATGCTGACTTCCCTATAAAAACATCTTCCTCAGGAGAGGCAGGAAATTCCAGTGAGTGAAAAGGGGCAGCTATATGGAAACCATCACACTGCACACTTGGTTTTTTAATCTTCCTCAAGGTTTTGCTTTAAAATGGCACACTGAGAAACTTGTTCCTTGAGAAACAGAAAAGCCCGCTAACAGATCTGATCCTCCTATACCATACACGCATGAGAGAGAAAGCTAGTCACAGTATACAACTGATAGATGTTCCTGACACTCGCTGTTACTTACTGCTGGTGTTCACATCACAGTTCTTCATTCTTTCAATTTTCTTTTATCTGCATATATTCCTGTACAAGATTTCATTATGACATTTTGATACACATATACATTGTACTTTGTATTCACTGCTTCCCTCTGATATAACGTCTTTTAAATGCAGATTAATGAAGAGCAGGAGTTACAGTGGGAGGGGGATTGAGGGTGACTGATACATTCCCACCCTCACAAAAAGTATCTATTATAAAAAAACAAACAAACAAAAAAAAAAAAACTTCATGTTACATATAGAGTGCACAGACTTTACTACTAGGTGCCCTAACCAGGTCATCTTCCACAAACATAGATATGTGCATACACACACATGCTTTAGTGTATGCTTTATTTTCATCCTGAGCTTTTCTTTTCCTGTGATCGTCTTTCTCACCATTTTTTTTAAACTTTTCTTTTGTGTGTGTATGTGCTTGGGTGCATGCACATGCCATGTTCCACGGCTCACATGTGCACACCCAGGAACAACTTCCAAGAAGGAATTGGTTCTCTCCTTACACCATGTGGGGTCTAGTGGCAAATGCCTTTACTCACTGAGCCATCTCACTACCCTGATCTTCCCCGCCCCCATCTTTTCTCTTACAATAAACTGTCAGACACCCAAGCAGCAAACAGCACAAATGAGCAAACTAAGTACAAACACATGAGTTTCTAGACAAACCATCACTCACTAAGTGTGGGTTTAGAGAAAGTTATATAATCTTTGCAAATCTCATTTTGCTTAACCATAAAATGGGAACCCTAAAATGGACCTGAATATGACAGAAATTATAGCTAGTACACATAACATGTCTAATACAGAAGGCAAATGCAGAAACTTCTCACCAAATTACCATTTTTTTAAAATCATGCTTTTCAAACACCGATACCTAAACCATCCAAAGACTTCACTTGTTGATGAAATATTTTACAGTAGCTTCTTCAGGTGTCTTCAGGACATCAGAATAAATGCAATGGATCAAAAGGATGCTATAAAATGTTATTTGAAAAGTGAAAACTAAATGATTTTTAACAGGTTTGGCTAATGTTGGGTATTAAACTAACTAGGCTTAAATAAATAATAAAAAGAAACCTTGCCATAGTTTTAAGAAATTCAAACTGAGACTAACATGTTCTTAAAAATGTGCACTTACTCCATCACTCTAGACATATGCACTGCTGTGGGTGGTGGTCAGTCATGCCTGTAATCTCTGTATTCAGGAGGCTGAGGTGCTGGATTTTTATAAATTCAAGGCCAGCATGGGCTACAAAGTGAGTTCCAGGCCCAAAAGAGCTATAAATCAAGACTCTATCTCAAAAAAACATGTCTCCTAAATACATCAAACTGAGCACTAAAAATGTGGGTCAATTTTAATACAGGGTTAATAAATTTTTCCTCATTATGAATTCATAATTATACAAAAAACGGGAAATTGAATAGGCTTATCTGTGGAGAGGAGAAAACAAGGTTTTTTAAAATGTAGCCCTCAGGGGCCAGAGAAATGGCTCAGCAGTTCAGAGCACCTGCTTCTTTTGCAGAGGACTTGGGTTCAGTTACTAGCACCTCCCTGGTAACTCACAACCACTTGTAACAACAGTGTCAGAGGCGCACATATGTACATTCAGGTAAAACACTCATATACATGAAATGAATAAATAAATATTTTAATTTAAATTTAGCCCTCCAACGTTAATAAATTTATAGAAAAGTTTATCAAGAACTATAAAGGGGGTCGGATGGTGGTGCATGTCTTTAATCCCAACACTTGGGAAGCAAAGGCAGGCGGATCTCTGTGAGTTCAAGGCCAGCCTGCTCTACAGAGTAAGTTCCAGGACATCCAAGGTCACAGAGAAACCCTGTCTCAAGAAAACAAACACAGGCATAGGCACACACACACACACACACACACACACACACACCCCTACAAAGGGATAGAACTGCATTGTAGCTCAGTAGTAGAGCACTTGCTGAGCAGGTACCAGGCCTTGAGTTAAGAACTACAAAGGGGTGACTCTTACCTAAGAAAGTGTGAAAGACATTAATTTCTATAAACTAAATTGTTATGCAGCATATGCTCAGTTATGACACCAAAAGCCATTAGAAGCAACTTTGAGATAAGATGTGTATACACATTGAAATAGTTGGTTTTATGTGAGATTAAACAATAAACAGGAGATAAGTCCTGGCCATTTGTCAAGCCAGTTCACATATATGAAAAACAATGAAACTAGAAATGCAGGCTGTGATATCTGAGAGATTAGAAGAGCTCATGATATCATTATTTCTTGCACCAAAGTCAAAGTTATGAATCATCTCATTGCTGGATATCTTGTGCTTTTCCCCCCATTATTTATTTATGTATCATTCTACTGCTGAGCGCCATTTCAAGCAGAGTGGCACTAAGTACAAGTTCCTAACACAAAATAAAGCCTAGTAAAGCCAGAAATTAGCCTACCTTTTCTCGTCCATATTCTTGCTTAGCTCCTGGTAAGCCAGCAAAGGAGCCTCTCTAACCTGTAGATCATGAGGACACAAAGCAAAGCCCTTAAGGCTAGCAGAAGGCTGGTACTGTGAAGAAGAACACCCTTAATGGCCATGCAGCAGTGTTTGGCTAGCACAAGGATGATCAATTGATCTCTTTCTTTGGACTGACAAGAAGATAAACATGCACAAAGATAGCCCTCCAGGCATGTTCTACTGGGAATTAAGCATCTGCATTCCCTTTACTCGGCTCTTATCAAATCTGGAAAGACAGCACCCTAATACCCTGTGTATGCGTGCATGTGAACAGTTCACTCCCTGTAGTGAAATGTTAAGTGGGCATTCATGAAAACAGACAACACGACATTCAAATCGATATTAGAAACAGACTTGACCAAAAGGTGGGATTTCCTTTCCACAAAAAGTATCCAGGCTTTGCAAGCACGGCTTGCTTACTAGCAGAGCAAATGTACCAACCTATCATGAAGAAGGAAGCATTCTGCTGTGTGCCCCCACGGGCCCAGACTGTTTGTAAAGGGCAGGAATGAAATATTCCATATGTTTTCTTCCTCAGTGACAAGGCTATTGAAAGCCAGACCATACTAGTCTCCCTGCTGAGGGATTGGATCAGGCTATTCATGTGTAACCAGGCAAATGTCAAGATGGCAATAGCAACAACATCTCAAACCTTTTTTTTTTTAAAGAAAGCAACCCAGGGTAGCAAATGCAAACTGTACTTGAACCACTCAACCAATCTAAACAGGTCATGGGCTGTGCAGTCACCATTAGCTGCTGTTTTGGCTTACGAGTTATTTCAAAGCAGAGCTTAATCAAAATGCCAAAAGTTCTTAAATTTTCTGAGGAAAATAAAAGAAAAAGCAAACATGAAAACCAGGGACAAGACCATAATTTAGCAGCCAAGCATTTGCTATGCACATGCACAGCCCCCAGTTTAAATCCCAGCACCAAAACTGAGCAGAAAACTATACAGCATTTTAAAAATGACACATCTTTAGAAAGAATGTTATTTCTGAAATTCCTTAATAAGTGTATCTTTATCCACAAAGCATGAACATTATATTCGCATATGTGTTTATACACACACACATATATATGCATAAACCTACACACAAACACATATCCAGTAACCAGTACAAATATCTTTTCAAAATACTTCTAAGAAAATGTTCTAGCAATCTGAATATTCTAGAAACACAGTTGATATGAAGGAATAAGAATTAGCTAAAATTTTGATTCTGAGTTACTCTTCTTCGTCATCTCAAACATGAAGTGACCAAAAGAATCTGAGAATCTATAGTTAAGAGAATTCCCAAAGAGCTGCGTTTGCTCAGTGAAAATCCTTGGTGTTGCAAAGTTCTGGCTATACAGACCAAGGTCAGGTGCTGTTTGTAGAAAGACACTTTGTTCTCTATTGAGACAGCACCCTGCTACTTGACCAGCTGTGCAATTTGAACAAAGCAGCACCAAGTCCCAAAAGACCAAAATTAAAAAAAAAAATCTTATTTCGTCTGGCCTCCCGCCTCCAAAGAGATGCCATGTCCTACCATCACAAACCTTCCTGTAAGAAGGTGAGCAGCCTTACCTGTAAAACAGCAGTATTATTATAAAACACACTCACTGGTGTTTCTTCATTGGGATATTGTTGGAAATGTGTAAAGCAGACTTTTCCATCAGCCCAATGGCCCACCTATGACATATAGAACCAGCTTTCAATCTGATACACACTCAAAGAACCAAAGGAAAACGATGCAGAACTTTAAATTACAAACTAATGACACACATGTGTAGCTACCTATTAACTCCCCCAAAGAAATGACAATACATGGCGCCTTTACACTGTGTCAAAGGGGCCATGCTGGAGAGAGGTCCTGAACTTGGAAGTAAGCAACCTTTCTCTTTTTCCAGATGGGAAGTCTAAAGAGCAAAGTGATGAACTGACTTGCTTGACCTCTTGATCCCTTTGCAACTTAAAAAATTAAAACACGAAATCATTTTTCAAAGTCTATTCATGAAAGCATGCCTAACAAAGAGGACTGGAACCCTCCAGTGACATAAAAAGGCAGATGCTATGACCACGGACTTAAAATGACCTTGGAGAACTGAAAACCCACAAGAAAAAGTTTCTTTTTAAGAAAATACTGGAGCCAGTATGGAGGCACACACCTTTGGCCTAAGTACTTGAAAAACAGAGGCAGACAGACTTCTGTCAGATCAAGGTCAGCCTGGTGTTCTCAGCAATTTCCAGGCCAGCCAGGACTGGTTAGATGAGAGTTACAGAAGAGCTTGTGTCAAAAAGAAAAAGGAAATATTTGGGATTGAGGAGACAGTTCAATGGATAAAGCGCTCATACTGCAAACATGAGATGCGAGGCAGAGGCAGGGGACCCCTCGAAGCTCACAGGCCAGGCAGCCTGGTAGACACAAAAGAAAACAAGAAATCACATTTCAAATAAGGCAGAAGGCAAGAATGAACACCTAGTGCTGTTATCTATCCCACATACATGCTGTGGCACATCTGTGCCTTCATATATGCCCATACATATGCCAACACACACACCACACATACAACCCCACGCATGCATGCACTCACAAATTAAAATTAGGAAAAACATTTATCAAAATAGGTGAGGAGTATCACAGAAAGGTTAAACTGGGTTTATGCTAGGCCGCTAAATGTCAGTGAATGATAAACGTATACTATTAAAATCACGGTACCAAAATATGTTAAATATACTGAATTCATTTACTATTTGCTTCTTATGAATGTGACCTGCATTGTATTAAGAAGTCTGTGAACACTTCCACTATATGAGGTAAGAAAAGCTCCATGAAGATCCAAAGGACAATTATGACATTCAAAAAATACAATTATGATCTATAAGTCAAACAAAATGCTAAAGTGTACAGGACAATAACCTCAAGTCTAGAGCTGGCTCTTATTTTTGCTCACCCCCAACTACCGGAGAAGCCGACACACTAGGACATGCTTGCTGAGGTATACATGGTTCCAGGGGTGCTGCTCTCTGGTTCTGTGGAGAATTCTCCTGCACACAGCGAGAGGGTGACAATCTAGAAACTAAGAGTAACTATGTGCTTCCACATCTCTAAAAGTCAATGGTGGGTCATACTTCAAAAACTTCTGCACAGTCAGAGGAGCTCTAAGAGCATCAGGAAAAAAACAGAAGTTCATCAGTGTCACACAGAAGAGACTGCCAACTGGGAAACGCGCATCCCACTCTGCACCTTCAAAAGCAAAACGCTGAAGAGGGTGAGCACGTTGGAATTCATCTCCCTTGGTTTAAAAACGTCTCTAATGTAGTTCCTCAGGGGAAGTCTAAATGTCATCACTTGTACTAAATTATTATGTGGTTCATGCGGATCACTATACTATGAAATCTAATGTACAAGGAGAATAAAATAGTTAGACTTGAAGCAGTCCTAGATACATCCCTTTACCATGCCTAGAACCACTCCAAGATGAAGGAGCCATATGCTTGCCAAATTTCTGACCATTTTTTGAAAAACAAAAATGTCTCTAAATAGTACTTAGAAAATATAGAGGTGAGGGGATATAATTCACAATTTTTCTAAGAATTTTAAATTACAACTTAAATAATGTATCAAAAATACTTTGTTGTCAGAGCATAATGAAATTTCATTCTTTCACTGGTCAATATTAAAAACAAAAACAAAACAAAAAAATTATATTCTTCTAATGTAAGAAAAAAATCACTCGGGAGGCTGAAAGAGAATCATAAGTTCAAAGCTGATTTCAGCTGCACTGTAAGGTCTCAAAAAAATAAATAAAAACAAACAAAATAATCAGCTAAAAGGGCTCACTCAGCCCTTTGCTTATCTTGATTCAGAATATACAAATACAAATTTCATATGAAGGACGAAGTGTCGCTGAGTATCTTGCAATATATTAAATTTGCATCTTCCACGTCTCATTACTAGTAGACACAACACTAGTCCAGAAGCTAACCATACACACAGCTGCTTCCTAAAATATCTTTGGCTAACATTCCCTTAGGGGATATTTTCATATTCTCTGGGACAATATGCTACCACAGGTGCATGATTCAGAATTTGGTTTGCGCAAAAGACCGTTCAAGACATGCAAATGTTCATATACTTAAAACATTAACATTCATTTCTTGGGCCCAGACTAGGAAAAGAACACTCCCCAAACCTAACCACTTGCACCTGAAGAGGCAAAATAACAGTAATGAACAAAAAAAAAAAAAACCAAATAAACAAGGCACTTGATGCCAAATATGGTGGTTTCAGGGGACCTAGCTATTGTGTCTTTATGACAATTAAAAAATATCTTAATATGTCTTAAAAACCTAAAATAAACAATGCAAACATTAGAAGTTTTAATTGCCAAGCCACAGGATACAATACCTCAGTAGTTTAAGAATCTTGCAAAATAAATAAGTAAATAATAGCCATATACAAGTAACTTTGTCCCTGTGGATGAACACAGTACATACTGCATACAAGTACACAGCAGTATTTGATCTTACTACATACAGTCTACTTACAACATCCCACTTTAGAACACTGAAACACCACTGAACATCTACGAACTATAAAGCCATGGTTTCTTTAATGATAAGTCTATTTTTTTTTTTTTATTAACTCAGTTTAGGAACCTGATCGCTTTCAAACAATAGGCTGATACCTGACATGCAGTTTGACCATCAGATGCTTAAAGATACAAAAGAAATGTCAAGAAGGCAGACAAATTAGCCATTGTGTAAGAGTACTGATTGCCTGCATGCCCTAGATTTTTCTTCTTTGCTGCCAATATTTAAAACTGAAGCATTTTATCACCTTCAGTAGAGCTCTTCCAGTAACTACACTTCACTAAGCAGAGGTAGCAAAACTTTTTATTAAAAACAAGCCTTGACACTGCCAAAAAATTGAACCATCCATAACTTTAGTTTAACATCTACTGTTACAGACAGAAAGAGCAATGATGGCCTATCATGAATACAAATGTTGGTTTACTTACATTTTTCAAAGTTGAAGGCATATTTGGTGAGATTTAACTTTCAAACTATTATATTAGTATTATATTAACAACCCAATAAAGCATTTTTGTTACCATGAATTGGTTCCCAGGTATTGGAACCAATACAGTGCCTTTTCAATATCTGCATTACATGTTTACAGAGGCAAAAGTAAGAGTTGGTCTCACGTTCTATGATTCATCAAATAATTCTTAAAATTTTATGTGTTACGGGATTCAAAGCAATCCAAAGGAGAGGTGGGAGCTACTATAGAGTCTAGCAGCCATTACTAAACACACACACACACAAACATGTCCACACACACACACACACACACACCCAGAGAGAGAGAGAGAGAGAGAATAGAGTGAGCTCAATCAAAGTGACCAGAAACTAAAATCCAATCTGGCGGGCTGTCAGTGCTCTCTGCCATTATAAAGATGACTAAAATACAGATCTGAAAGGCAGACTGACAAAGGCAGGGGCCAAGAAAATGCCTAAACTTGCCTGGATCCACCTACTAAAACAGATCTTTGATCTTTCCTGAGAGATTAAGCTGTCAAATGTTACCTTACCATTCTAAAGCTAAGAGCCAAGAACTTGGACAGTAAAATACCCGTGACACCAAAAGTGGCGCAGTAGTCAGTTAAACTGGAAACTGTGAACTATTATTGGTTACAGAAAGTCCTAAGAAGTACAGAGTAAGTAAATCCCTGGTATAAATTCTTAGCACTGTTCAGGCACCAGTTAACACATCACTGCTTGGGGGTCATGGATGCCCTCTCTATTCGATGGCAGGATGCCAACTGAACTGGACAACAGTAGAATCTCCTGGGCAGGTGACAGAGTCCCCATCACTTCCCTTCACACAAATATCTCGGGAAATGTATCAAAATTCAAATTCCGAGCTAATGGATATAGATTTGTGGTAGAGTGCTTGCCTAGTATATGCAAGACCTTAAAGCTCCGATTCATTGAAAATTATTTACATTAAATAGAAAGAAAACTCTTGTCAACAAGAGTTGTTGCCATCTCTGTTTTTCCAAACTGTAGGAATTCGGGCCCTGAAGGGTTAGGCACATGACTCACTCAAGGTTACCCGAGTGAATTATTGACAGGTCTGGATCCCAGCTCCTCCTATTTCCCAGATACTCTTTCCTCTAGGGTACTTAAAGAACACAGTGGTTCCCTAGCATGTAAAATAAAGGATCCAAACTGAAAGATGTTCATATATTGTCCATGCTTTGAAGTATACTTTTTGCATAAACCTACCACATTTCCAACAATAAAATTTGCAGAGAATTAGAAAATTTTAAAAAATCAAATTTTACTACTAATACAGAATTAACATTCAGACATTGATTACTGATTTGACCTGTTATAGAATACACAGTAGATATTGGAAATTAGAAAAAGAAAATACTTTCAACTGATGTCTGTAAAAGAATGTGTGTGGTATACTGAAGAAAATGCATCTTGGAGAAGAATCTGCGATACTAATAAAAGGAGAAAAAAAGCCACTGCTTCTTTAAAAAGTTCTTCCAAGCCTTTCAGGTAACCATCGGTTTCATAAGAAAGGTTTGATAAATCTGCTCAGGTACAGAATATCCTCACCGTGAAGGTCTGAGTTATGACTAATTACATGGAAGGGAGGACATTGAGTAACAGTTTGTACAGTATCCAAATTAGCAAGACAGAGTGATTTTCTTTTCCAAGTGTTAAGCCATACACACAGGAAACAATCAGGGCTATTCTGCCCTAGCAAAGTGCCCTTGCTACTCATGCATTCTGCAACAAGTCTCCATGGAAAATTTCCTAACACACACTTCTAAACACAGACAAGAACTCCTCCAAGTGAGCTTCAGCTGGAAGAATGTTCTGCTGCTCCTGAGATCTTCTCATGAGATCATTCTAACATTACTGTCGCTATCCTCAAGTAAGAAATATAAAATCATCAAACTTTCACGGGGAATAAGCAGCTTCGAGATCACCAAGGAAATGCAATTACTTTACTTTTTTCAGATAAGGAAATTGTCCCACACTCCAAAATGATGTGGAGTGACTTGCCCAAGGCCACACAGTTACTCAAGTAGTAAGAGCTAAGATGATCAAAGGCTCAGATCCACCGCTCTCCCAGGAAGCCACAAAAACAGACTTTAAAATCATCTTAAATTTATAGGCCAGGCATAATTTAGATATGAAAATTTGTGTCTAAAATCTATAGTTCTCAAACTTCATTGTAGAAACATATGAACCATAAAGCACACAATGAAAACTCCCTTCCACACCAGCACTGTCAATTCATCTGTCTCTCCCCCCCAACCTTGGAATGTGGGTGATTAAGAAAGACTTTATCACCACTAATGCAGGGATAATCTTGAATCCTTTTGATAGAATACAAAGGAATTTGAATATTAGTAAGAAAACATAACTGCAAAAAACTCACACATATTGTGGCACAGGATCAAAAATAGCTGTTCAAAAATACAATCACTACAAATGGTATTAATGCAGAAGCCCCACCAAAGACCCTGAGGATTGTATCTGCTTCTGTCCCCCAAGTCTTATAAGGTAGCATTTAGCAGGAAATAGTTTGGCTGAACAAGTTTAAACCAGCCTAGAGTAGGAGCAGTAGATATGTAATCTCTGGGGCCTTCTCAATTCTGGACAAAAGACTAAATGCAGAGAAGTCCAAGTTTGCCAAACTCTCACGGGAACAGTATCTGGATCTGAAGCTCTTTAGTGTGGCCCTATGTGCTTATTTATTTACTTCAGAATTGTTAAGTTTCTCCAGTGAGCCAGGCTCTGTGGACTGGGTCAAATGAAATCCCTGTTCTCTGAAGGTCCTGTGGCCTCCTAGGTGAGCTGGGCACATATCTCAGAGGTAGGTGTCACCTGGCAAGTCATGGAAGAATAAGAAAGAACTGTAATAACTACAGTCTCATCTTAAGGCTTCTCTTTTGGGGCCTGTCATTTCAGAAGTGACAAGATCCAGAAATTAAGGATATGTAAACAACGGCATAGTGACTGTAGACCTAGTCTCTCAGTGTAAACTGTGATCACAGAAGCTGCAGTGGTGCCTCAGTGTCATCCTAAGTTATCCTGTGAGAGCAAGTAAAATGCAGATCTGAGGTACCTGCCCCTCCTGATTCTGAAGAAAAAGCTGGTTTCCTCACGTATTAAAAGTAGATCCCTGCTCTTCAAAACCATTTACGAAAGAGTAGTCATATATTTATACACAGGCACACACACACACACACACACGTACACTTCTGGGCATGAAAGCAGGGACCGGGAGAAAATGAGTTCTCAGCATGTGTAATCTCACTACCTACTGACCACATCTGACCACTGCAGCAAAATGTTATCTCTCCACACCACAAGCTGCGCAGTGACCGCCTAAGATAGGGTGTTTCATTGTCTCCAGTGAAATCTTCAGGGCCTGTGATATCCTCTCTCTAGAGGAGCATGTTCCCATAAAACATGACATTACTCTCTAGTTTTAGGTACTATGTAAAACGGGTCCTTTTCCTTAAGGGACAAACAAGTCTGTCTACTTGTTAATGTTGAAGAAGTGTGCTTAAACACAGCCATTACAAATCAGCTAAACAGTGAAATCTAAAAAATGAAATTTTTAAAAAAAAGTATTATTATTATATATAAAACCTTCTAAATGGTTCGAAGAACGTCACGTCTCTTTCTACTTGAATTCTCTTAACATTTCCAAAAAGTTTGAGAAAATAAAAAATGTATCTCCTCCACCAAGATCTTTCCCTCATTTCCCAACCCTGCTCAAACCTTGCCACTTAATATATCCCTGTAAGCAAAACGCTGCGCGCTTCAAAGTTAACTGTTTTGGTGAAAAGCTAAATATCATATTGAAAGAAAAGGTCTTTCGATGCATAAGTAACACCTGAGACTGAGACAAAAACAAAGATTAGGATGAAATACTCCAGTATGCAAAGCCACAGGCCTCAGTTCTTATTAACCTCAACTACAGGGCCAGTGAATGCCTTGTCACCACCCACCTGGAAATACAGCACTGCCCTGGCTTGCCTAAAAGGGAGTTTTCCCTTCCTAAGATTTGTTATTCCTTTAAAGCTGAGTCTAAGCGGTCTCTTTTGGTAGCTTGAAGGTAAAAAGGAAGTTTCCTTTGCCCGAGGGCCTCTTGGGCCCCTTCCTCTCTTAACAGTCTTTCACCGTTCCCGATTTAATCGTGCAATAGGCCACACAACACGACCCGAGGATGAAAGGGGCATACAAGCTACCCTTCGCTCAATTACCCTATTCTTTTTCTGTCGGCTGGCATTTGCCAACACGATCTCCAACACCTATTCAGATTCCTCCTCTCTCCTGAGATGTTGAAAGCGCTCAGGGTCTCTGAAGAAAGAGTTGTAGAGGGCCAGAACCATTTATGTGACTCTTCCTGACCTCAGGCAGCTCAAATGAAAGGTCTCCTGGTGAAGGGACAGGTAGAAAATGGTTGCCCACCTTACGGGCTGCTCTGGAACTTTCTCTCCCAACTTTCTCTGGTTTAAGTCAGCATTCCTTCCCGCCGAAAAAAAGGCTGGATCTCTCCTCCTCCCCTGTGCCCTCAGTGTGGCAGTGAGTCCCGAACGGATCTGGGCTAGGGGGCCACACTACACAGGCAGGATGGGTACCAACTGGAAAGCGATTCACCTTCTAAGGTACAGGTGTTTTTTTCTCTCCGCCTGTAGGAACCCTGGGGGGATCCAGGTGTTTCCCCATGGAACGTGCCTTGTTGGCAAACGCAGGCCAAGTTCTAGGGGCCCTCATCCACGGCCAAAGTTTTGCCAGCCAAATAGGGGGCTGCATGGGAGAAGAGAGCGCGTGAAAGGCTGCCAAGGACAAGCGTTTCCAGCGTCCTCCCTCTCTTCCTTGGACCTGGAAACATTTGGGATTCGAGGTGGGGGTGGGGGTGTGTAATTGCTCCCAAAAAGTCTGGAAAAGAGAAAGCTACTCGAGGCTCAGATCCAGATTGGCCAAGTCTGGAAAGGCCACCTTTCGGGGAAAGTGTGCCAATGACCTCCCCTTCCCACCACCCACCCCCACACATCCACAGGTGATCGGTGCACTCTGGACCCTAGGGCACTGGGGGTGGGGAAGCTGGGGTCTAGCCTTGGCTCCGCCCTGCTGCGCCCCCCGGATCCTCTAACCCGTAGTCCGGTCGCCCGCACTCACAGCGCTTGGGTGAAGGCGCTGAGCCCCTCCGGCACGGCCGTCAGCCCCTTCCCGGAGCAGTCCACCCGACGGTCGCCGTCGCAGCTGCAGGGCGCAGCGCAGAGAGGTGGCGCCGCGCCGCTGGGCCCGGCTGAGCCGAGCAGCCCGAGGGCTAGGAAGCAGAGCAGCCGCAGCGGGCCCGGCATTGCTGCGGCCGCCGCCCGCGCCCGCCTCTCCCGCGGCGCCTCTCTCTCAGCTCGCCTCGGCTGCCCTCCGCTGCCCCCGGGGCAGCCGGCCTGCCGGACTCGGGGGCCGGGACGCCGCTCCCTCGGCGGTCCGCGTGCACTCGCTCCCTTCAGCAGTCCGCCGCCGCAGCGCAAGGACGCCGCGCTCCGCAGTTTCTCCCTTCCCGCTGCTCCATGGACGCGCACCGGCAGTCCCCGCGGCTCGGTGGCTCAGGCCAGCCGGCCCGGCCCAGAGCAGCTGCTGGGGCCGCGCGCTGCCATCGCCGCCGCCGCCTGTCCCGGGCCTCGTCCCGCCGCAAGGCTCCTCAAGGTTGCGGAGTGCAGCCTCCAGCCATGCCGGCCCGCCGCCCCAGCCCCCGCCCCGGCTCTCACAAACACCCTGGCTGTCCGCGTTCTCCCCGCCGCGGCTCCCGCTCTGGCTGTCCCTTTCCCTTCTAGGGTTGCACGCTCGCCTCCGGAGCCCCCGGGCCGCCGGGTTATGCAAATCACTTAGGTACATGCAAAACTAGCCCTGCTCCCGGAGCGCCATTGGTCAAGGGAGGTCTCGAGCTCATTACTATGCAGACAGGGGGACCGCTATTGGTCAAGAGTAGAGGGGCGTGGTTTCTGGAGTGAGTGACAAGGTAGTGCTGCTGCTGCTGCTGCTGCTGCTGCTGTGTTGTGCTGGTGGTAGAGGTTCAAGTAAAACCTCTGACTTGGCTGCGTCTGGGTGTCAGGTTGAGGACTGAAGGTAGACGTATCGGAAGCCCAGGAGCCTGCCGTTTCCCGCCCCCACCCAGTCTTTTTCTTCCCTCTGCAGAAATTGGATCTTCTAAATTGGATGGCCTGAAAAGTAAAACTCCCTAGTTTTCAGTCGTTTCAAATGACTCTCCGCTATTCCTAAGGGCAAGGACTCTTTGAGAGTTTTGCAAACAGGGGAAAGAAAAGAGAGAGAGATTCCGAAGAGGGGAAATATTTCTTTGTATCTGACTCAAATTTTTGAGTTGCAGCCTTGTACTAAACTAGTGTAACCCCTCCCCTCCCGTATCTCTCTTCACCTCTGAGATCTTAGTACTTGTTTTCATTCACCGTTGGGAGCTAAATTAGCACTTAATCATCCATGACACAAATCAGACTTCCTTCTCACTTTAAAATCCTAAAACACGGATTTTTTAAGAGTCCAAGGCTCTTCTGAACACTGGAACAGAACATTCAAGTACCAATTGACTGCCCTCGGGACACCAGAGACAACTTGTGTTTTAACTATAAGCATTCCTTCCTTTTTCCGGCCTTTTATTTTCCTTGTGGCCTAATACCCACATACTCATTATACAAAAACAAAACAAAACAGCTTTGTCAGTGCCTCCTTTCTTGATTTCTGCTTTGCCTTTGGGTTGTTTTACTCTATATTGTAGATGCTTTTAATGAACCCGTTAAGTCGTAACAAGAATGGGATTAAAATATCTATACTGTATAAAGTTAACTAGAGACCATGCAAATAAAAAAAAGGAAATGTAAACAAATTAATGAAGATTTAGACAATATCTTTTTTAAAAGATGTGTTTATTTATTTTATGTATATGAGTGCTCTATCTCCATTTAC
Organism: Phyllotis vaccarum; assembly: GCA_033318265.1. NCBI lineage: Eukaryota > Metazoa > Chordata > Mammalia > Rodentia > Cricetidae > Phyllotis > Phyllotis vaccarum. The sequence goes on along the minus strand of JARWLC010000001.1, from coordinate 138,717,871 downwards.
TCCTTTATTTCAAAAGAGGGTATCAGATCCCACTATAGATGGTTGTGAGCCACCATGGGGTTGCTGGGAATTCAGGACCTCTGGGCCATCTCTCCAGCCCCTAGGCAATATCTTAAATAAATAGATAAAATTCTACCATGTGTGCATTCAAAAACTTATGGTTAATAATAATAATAAAGCAAGGTTGGAATTACATACTATAGATTTATGCTAGCTAATCAAGAAATACGGACAAGTTTTAAGAATGATGTCTTTCCTCACTACAGAATTTAAAAGAACTTTTGAAAAAGATGAGTGGCCCTCTGGTTTTATAGACAAGAACATTAGGATCTCTCAGGTACCATGATCTGCCTTCCGTCTAAGATCACAGAACAACTCCTGTCTTTTGAGTTGGTATTTCAGAAGCTTCCCCCAACTTGTTTATATGTTTTTGTTTTTCCCCTTCTCTTACTTTCCAGCAACTTTCATGAGTAAACAAAGCAAGGAAAAAAAAATAGAGAGTTAGTACTAATTGATACCTTGAAGCCTCTTTCTTAAAAATCCTCTGAAAGATGACACAATTTGTTCTCCTAAGGGACACTTTCTTCTGTATTAAAATAACTGTAGGCTTTACTAATAGCTTTCATTTCTAAGAAATATTTACGTGGACAGCATCTTGCTATATAAACCAGATTGACCTCAATTCACCATCCTCCTGCCTCAGCCTCATGCATGCTGGCATAACAGTATGACAATATTATTAACATAATTATTATGTTTATTATAGTATGTTTATATCATATTGTATATATAATTGATAATATAATTAATATAAATATAATAGTAGTATTGCAAACTCATTTCCATGCTTCCTCTATCTCTCTGTCGTTTTCTCTGTCTGTTCTCCCTCTCTCTAAAGAAGTGTTTCCCAGTGGCTGGAGAGATGGCTCAGTGACTAAGGGCCCTTGTTGTTCCTGCAGAGGACAGGAGTTCTGTTCCAGCACCTACATGATAGTTCACAACTGTCTGTGACTCCATGTCCACCAGGGCATCTGATACTCTCCTGGCCTCCATGAATATCAGGCATGCAAATGTATGTGGAACACACATGTACATGAGCATCTGGCATGCACGAGTATGTGGTACACACATATACATTCAGGCACTTATATATATCCAATAAAAATAAAGTGTTTTTCAAATAGCAGTAGTAATAATCACATACACATAATGATTTAAAATGTGAATAAATTAGTGTATCTGAACAGGGGCAAGGCATTGGCATTCTACAGATTATGAAATGAAAATTTCACAATTTCTTGACTGCTTTCAAGAACTTTGTTATGGTTAATAACTTAGATGAAAACAAAGATCCATGTTTTTAAAACGGAGAGGTATAGATTTTATTTAAAAATATGTTTTGTTTTTGAAATGAGGAAAGTAAATTGTAAAAAAGATTCATGTTTAAAGGTTTACCAAAAAAGAAAGATCACAAAGGACCTTGACAGTATGGTGGGGAAAAGTCTATTACATGGTTTATATCACACGGACTGGAGAGACGGCTCAGCAGTCAAGAGCACTGGACTGCTGGTTTTCCCAAGGACCTGAGTTCAATTGCCAGCAACAACATGCTGTCTTACAACCATCTGTAATGGAATCTAATGTCCTCTTCTGGCAAGAAGGTGTGCATGCAGGTAGAGCACTCATACAAAAATTAATCTTTAAAAAAAAAAAGTTAATCTCCCTATAGTTACTATATTAAGTGAGCCCCACTAAGAGTAAATCGATTTATTAGTTTTCACTTTTTGGGCAACTTGCCCTGCTACAGCATAAAAGCAGAATGAACTAAAGAAACACAGTATTCAGGGTGCTGTCCCAAATAACTAGAGAAAAATGGTCAACTTTTACCTAAGCTACAAGCACACATTTTGTGGCAAGCAACAGTCATCTCACAAGTCTCCGTCTTTTCTTCTAGTGGCCACAGATGCTACATTTGAGCTCCCACAGATGAGGTACGGACTGTAGCCTGGGAAGCGGCTGTGGCAGTGCACACTATAATTATAGACCTAGAGAAGCTGAAGCTGGAGAATCATAAAATCAAATCCAGCTTGGGCTACACAGGAAAACAGTCTTAGAAGGAAAGAGAAAGAAAGTGTAGCAAGGTTGCTGTACCCTGAGAACACTTTGTTGGGTCCTGGGAGTAAAGAAGCATCTCATCTGGTGATGCTTTCTGTGTTCTAAGGGCATGAGGCTTTGGCCACACCACCCCATTATTCTGACACTCTCATAAAAAGGCCCCGAACAATATATATATAGATGCAGTACATGATAGGTAAGGATCCAAAGCACTCAGCTGAGGAACAGAAAAGAGCAAAACTGGGACAGTTGGGCTCTTAGCTGGTACTGAAATGATTAACAGGTTAAATACCCTCACCTATATAGAATTTCATTTTTAATGAAATATCTCTGACATATAACAAATGGGAATTTACAAGCTGCTAATGAAATAAAATGTTACAAATATGACTGAGGTTCTTTTTGTCTTTTTCCCCAGTCATTCTTCCTCCTCTGCTTACAAAGTGAGCATTTTTCTAAATGTCATAATTAATTCCCATGCATCGCTACATGGTTTTCATAAACAATGTACAGTATTCCCTTGAAAAATATTACTCAATACTTCTCTGCAACTTCTGAGTTTTTCCATCTTCATAAAGTTAAATAGCTATTCTTAATTAATTTTCATTGTGTCATGTTCCACTGAAAGAATTTCCCCAGGGACTGAGAGTTTAACTCAATATTAGAGCATAAGTTTATAGAAAACATCAGTAAACTTCCTGTTAAGGACCAATGCTAAGAGTTTTAGGGGTTTTTTGTTGTTGTTGTTGTTTTTGTGGTATCTCTGTCACAATTCTTCAATGTCACTATTGCAACTCAAAAGCAATCATATATAATAGTAAGCAAGCAGTTATGGCTGTGCTTATTACAATAAGGTTTTCTTTGTACACACACGAGAGATTGAAGCCGAGTCTGTATAGATCAAATTGGCCTGAGATTAATAGAGATTACAGGTGTGTGCCAGCAACGGGCTTTATTGTGACATTTTCATGCATATATATCACTGTACTTGTTCTTATTCACCTCACTGTCCTCTCCCATATCCTCCTGTTAACCTCCTCTGGTCCCCTTTCTCCCTCAGAAGCTCCCTGTCTGATTTCATTTATCTTATTTTAAATTTCTCTTCACAGACCGCTTTCTACTTTCCGTCCTCCCCACCCCCACCCCCATCCTCACACATTTTAAAACTGTAGTTTACATTTGAGAGAAAACTAGGGAATTTGTCTTTCTGAGTCTGGCTTCTTTTGCTTAACAATGATTTCCAGTTCCATTCATTTTTCTACAAATGCCATGGTTTCATTTTCCTCTAGGACTGACTGACTACAATTCCATTGTGCATATAAATCACATTTTCTCTATCCAGTCATCTGTTGATTGACATGTAGTCGGGTTTCATTTCTTTGCTAATGTGAGCAGTGAGGTCATATGCATGGTGTGTAAATACCTCTGTGGTATGCTGACTTATTCCTTCAGGTATGTCTCCAAAAATGCTATAGGGCTTTTTCCTCCTAGTGCCTCTGGGCCTGTAGGTCTGTGTAGAGTCGCAATTGCAGGTTTCGGTTCCGTGGCCTATTGTATTGGCCTGCTGCTGGCCTGCGGGCTTCTCAATAGGTTTGATAAGGACAAGATCTATGAAGCCCAGTGGAGGTGACTGGAGATGAATACATTGTGGAAAGCACTGGTGGTCAGCCTGGTACCTTCACATGCTATTTGGATACAGGTCTTGCCTGAGCTAAAACTGGCAATAAAGTTTTTGGAGCCCTGAAAGGAACTGTGGATAGAGGCTTGTCTATTTCTCATAATACCACATGACTGCCTGGTTACGATTCTAAAAGCAAAAAGTTCAATGCAAGTACATTCATGGTAAGTCTATCATGGGTCAGAATGTCACAGGCTATCTGTGTTACCTAATGGAGGAAGAGGAAGATACTTATAAAAAACCAATTCTCTCAGTACATAAAGAACAATGTTACTCCAGACATGATGGAAGAGATGTGTAAGAAAGCTCACACTGATATCCGAGAGAATCCAGCCTATGAGAAGAAGCCAGGGAGAGAAGTGAGAAAAAAGAGGTGAAACTGTCCCAAAATGTCTCTCGCTCAGAAGAAAGATCGGGTGGCTCAAAAGAAGGCAAGCTTCCTTAGAGCTTAGGAACGGGCTGCCGAGAGCTAAAGCAATGTTCTATGAAGACTTCTTTCATAAAGATAATCCACTTAGTGACCAAGCAGCCATTTCTGTATTAGTTAAACTGTTATGAAACTGTAGGGGAGATAGATAGCATGAAGTTACAACAGCAAAGGAATTCAGATCCACCTGCCTTTGCTGGGATTAAGGGTAAGTACCACCCATTCCTGAATGAGAAGTTTTTCCTTCCACAAAATAAACTTTTTATTTTTTTTTTCCCCAGAAAAGCCATCTTACGTGGTCTCCAGCCGATCTCTTGGGTTTCCAGTCTTCCTAGAAGGAGTCACTATCCTGCAACTTGTCAAATCTGGTAAGCATCAGATCCATGACTCTCAGGACATACTTCTTCCATCTATGTATTACAAGTAGGTAGGTAAGTGGAAAGAAAATACCTCAAAGTCAGTCTCGAAAGCAAACCAGTGTGAATCCTTGGCTGGAAGATTTGATAATGATAATGATGTTCACAGATTTAACAATCTGACCAGAAAGAGTTGTGGGGCTTTTTTAGGCTTCATTTTATGCAGTTGTTGAAAGGTATGTGCCAGACCTGAATATACACAGGGTAATAACTTGAAAGAATCAAAGGATTTACAATGTATTACAAGGGAAAGAACCAGGTGATATATGTATGCCTCTTAAGAATAGCCCTTCATCCCACAATAAGTAAAAATTGTCTTCTGTGATTTATACCAGTCTTAATAGTCTGAATTCATTTGTATGTCACGTAAGGTGGTTCAGGTTTTAATCACCTGGTTTTAATGTCAGGTTTTGTTTTGTGATGCTGGGCCTCAGTTACTCATCTATATCCCGAGCCTGAGACAATGTCTGTTTCCTGGTTGATTTTTTGTTTTGTTTTGTTTCTCAAGACAGGGATTCTGTTTGGTCCTGGCTGTCTTGGAACTTATTTTGTAGACCAGGCTGGCCTTGAACTCACAGAGATCCCCTGCCTCCTGAGTGACAGGATTAAAGGCATGTTCCACAACCCGACCAGCCCTTTTCCCCCCTCTCTTCATACTTATTATATATACAGTATTCCGGCATGCATGCCTACATGCCAGAAGAGAGCAACGTATCTCATCATAGCCATCTTTCCAGCCCTGGCTGGTTGATTGTAAGATCTTCAGGGTAGAAAGTTCACCTAATTTCAGTCACAATGGTAACTGCATGTTAACATGTGTAATACACAGTGAAGCTAAAAGTCATTCCATTAGAAGTGAAAATGTCTAAGTATAATACAATAAACCATGCTAAGAGTACTACTATAGGACACATAATGAATTGTTCTATTTTCATTAATAATTAATTATCGTGTGTGTGTGTGTGTGTGTGTGTGTGTGTGTGTGTGTGTGTGTGTGTGTATGTATGTATTCGTGATCAGGGACACATGCCATGGTGTGCATGTCTATGCCAAAGGACAAGTTGGTTGAGGCCATTCACTCCATCCAGATTTACATGGGTTCCAAGGATCTAATTTGGATCTCCAAACTTGCATGGGATGCAGCTCTCTAGCTGTTTAGCTATCTTGCCAGCCTCTGTCTTCAGCTTTTTGAGACACCCTTACATTCACCTCCATAGTGGCTGCACCAGTTTACATTCCCACTATCATTACATAAAGATTCCTCTTTCTTTGCACCTTGATCAGTATTTATTGTTGTTTGTGGATAGCTGTACCGACTGGGATGAGATAAAATTTTAAAACAGGCTTAACTTGTAATTCCATGATGGGTGAGATGTTGACCACTTTTAAATACTTATTGGCTATTTGTGTTTCTCTTTTGAGAGCTGTCTGTTCCATTCTTCAGCCCATTTGTTGATTTCGTGGTTAGTTCTTTTGGTGTTTAATTTTCACAGTTCTCAATGTGGTTTAGACGCTAATTCCTGTAGGCTGTGTGGTTGGCATAGATTCCCCATCCTATAGGTAGTCTCTTTGCTCTGGGAACTGTTTTGTTTCCTGAGCAGAAGTTTTTAAATTTCACACAATTTGCAGGGTGGTGTTGGTACTCTCCTTTACTCCCAGCACGTGGGAGGTAGAGACAGATGGATCTCTGTGAGTTTGAGGCCAGTCTGGTCTACAGAGTGACTTCCAGGACAGCTAGGGCTACACAGTGAAACCCTGTCTTGAAAAACCAAAACAAAGGATGCAATTGTAATTTTTAAAATGGGAATTGCAATGCTTCTCTGAATTATTTCAGTAATTAGTCATTTTTACAATACAGATTCTGTCGTCCATGATAATGGGAGGTCTCATTTTAAAAGGAACTGTTCATTTCTTTCTTTGATGTCTTAAAGTTTCCATGGTAGATGTCTTCCACCTCCTTGGTTAGGTGCATTTCTAGGTATTTTGCCGTTTTAAAAAAAAAACTATTGTTTTAATTTTTTTCTGATTTCTGTCTTTGCAAGTTTGTTGTTATTTATAAAAGTTATTGATAAAATATAAAATAAGATCTTAGCCTTTTTTTTAAAAAGCTACTGGTTTCTGTGTAAATTGACTATGTTCTTTTCCTTTGATGAAAGTAAATCAAATTTACTTTCAAATTTAATGGCAAATCAGATTTAAGGATTTTCTTGCAAAGCTACTAGGGTTACGTAACTGAAAGATCATATTGTTTGCAAATAGAGATAATTTATGCCTTTCTTTTAAAATTTGTTTTATCTTCTTTTATTCCATTCTCTTGTCTTATTGTTGTTACAATAGGTTTCCTGGCCCCGGGCGCCAGAGGTCCAGACCCATAGACCTGCAGCCCCAGACCCCTTAGCCACCTGCCGCTGCTCAGGCCCCCAGAAATGATTCAGACACTTATATTAACTTCATGCTGTTTGGCCTATGGCTCAGGCACATTGCTAGCTAGATCTTTCATCTTAATTCAACCCATTCTCATTAATCTGTCTGCCACATGGCCCGTGGCTCACCTGTGTTCCTTACCTGCTTCTTCTTGGGCGGCTGGCTCGGTCTGTCTCTGACTCTGCCCTCCTCCTAACTATTCTGATTCCCCACCTACTTCTATGGTGCCTGTCATGGGCCAAAACAGCTCCTCTATTTAAAGATTGATATTCACAGCATACAGAAAGACATTCCCATATCATACTGCTCTAGTAAACAACTCAAGCACTGTATCATATAAGAACAGAAGAGTGAGAATAGGAACTTTTGCCTCATTCACAATCTTAAAGATTAAGATAGTAATGTGATTGTTATCTTTAAGTATTTTGTCAGCCTGGAAATGTTGAACTAAACTTCTAACTGTGTGATGAAGCCATCTTGGTCATTGTGTATGACCGTGTGTTTATGTTTGCAAGAATTTTATTTTAAAAGTTTTTGTCTATATTTAACAGGACATTAGTTTATTTTTGTTACCTCCTTTTCTGAGTTTGCTGTCCGGGTAATATGGCTTCACAGAATGAATATAGTAGGATCTCTTCCTTGTCTATTTGGTGAGACAGTTGGAAGTATACAGTTTAGCTCTTCCTTCAAGGTTTGGGAGAATTCCAGTAAATCTACTCAATCATGGACTTTACTTTGTGGAGATACTTTTTAGAATTGCTTTGATATTTCTCCTTTGATATGGATCTATTTAGATAAATTTTTGATTTAATTTTTGTAGATCACATGCCACTTCTAGATTTTCCAGTGTTTTAGAATATGTGATTTCTAAGTACCTTTAATTATCTTGAGGACTCCAATGTTGCCTGTAATACCTCTGTTTTTCATCTCTAATTGTATTCATTTGGGTCTTCTTTCTCTCTTTCATTTTGATCTGCAGAGGGATGGCAGTATTGCATATCTTCTCAAGGAATCAACATTTTGTTTGATTGACTGTAGGTATTGTTCTTTTAGTCTCCATTTCATTAATTTCTGCCTTAATTTTTATTTTTTCACGTTGCTTACTGCTTTGGGATTGGTTTATTCCTGCCTGTCTAAGACCTTGAGTTGCACTATTAAGTTATTTACTTGAGACCTTGCTGATTGTGTAATGTGAGCGACGTCTCTTATCATCTTCACACTTTATGTTTTGACAGTTGAATTTCCTTGCTGAGTTTTTCTTCCCACATTTCTTACTTTTTCATCTAAATTGATGTTTTTTCTCATTCAGTTTTCTGACTTTCTCTTCACTCTTGCTGACATTGCTGTCCAGTGCCTGAACTAAATGCATCTGCTTATTTTTTATTGTTTGATCAGTTTTTATTAGACAGTTTGAAATACTCACCCAATATTTTATCTATTGCAACATTAGTGAAGTCAGTAGTTGAAAAATATAGTCTTTTTGGCCACGTGTTAGTGAATTTTTATAACTGTAATAAAACAGCATGACCAAAGGAAAGTTAAGGAAGGAAGGTTTATGGCTGGCTTCTGGTTCTATGTGGAGAGTCTAGAATGGGGAGAGTCCACAAGAGTGGAAAGCTGAGCAACTACTTTATCTACATGGAGGAAGCAGAAAAAAAAAAAAAAAAAAAAAAAAAAAAAAAAAGAAGCTAAAAGTAGGGTGAGGTGATAAACTCTGAAAGCCTGCCTACCCCCAGGTATGTACTTCCTTCAGCCAGGCTCCAAGTTCTTAAAGACCATAATCCCTCCAATCAGCAACACCATGTGGCAATCAAGTGTCCAACTAAGTGACCTTAGGGGGAACATTTCTCATTCAAATCACCACACACCATAGTTGCTTTTTTGTAATTTTTTGTTTCTGTAAACATGATTTGTACATCTTTTGGTTCAGATAACTTTTCCAGTTTGATTTGAGGATCCTATGGAGCAGCCTGCTCTTGAGAACTCAGTCCTTTGTCTTTCGAGAACTCACCCTCACTTATCTCTCCAGCTGGAGGCAGCTGACATCTCAGCTAGGGGTAGAGGGTGTCTCCCAACTACAGTGGGAGCATGAGAAGGTAAAATGGCACTGGGCACTGTACAGACAGAGTCCTATCTGCACACTCTTAGGGCATCCAAGTACCAATCTCCCTGCTGGAGGGATGCAGCTGTGGGTGTCCGGTAGACCACTGAAGTGTCTTGAGTTTTCATTCAGGCTTTACAGAAGTGGATTGTGGGTAGGTAGATCCAGCGCTTGATTTGCTGCTGAGCTCTGACCCACAGCTACCCAACTCCAAGGTGAGTCTGGACTGCTGAGATCTGCTCCTGGCAAGTGAGGGTGAGACTGCCTCCTGGATTTCATTGCCTGAGGTGAGTGTCTTGCAGCCTACACTTTTTTACTTGTCATTATCTGGCCATCTTGCTGTCCACTATGCCTCCCTGGGCTGTCTGTCACCAGAGAGGGTGTTAAATTAAGTTCAAGCTCTATGTCCTGTTTTTATTTCCTCCTCGGGTAACCATAGTAGCCCAGCCAAAGTTATTTAGTAACTTATTACTAAAAAATAAATTCTCTCTCAAGATAGTGTCTGACCCTTGCCCACATACAGAGTGATAACATGGGTGTTCCATGAGGAATGAACCAGTCTCATAAAAATCTGCACTGTATCTGAGGTTTGTGAGGATTGTGCACTTGTACCAAAGAAGAACCTCTAGCGTCTTGAACCAGGGATACCCGACTAACCTTTAGCAATCTTCCCACTACTCTAACTAACCTCTAGGACCCACAGTTAGAGCTGTCTTCACCTTGGCTTTTCTGTGAGGTGGCCATGTTCTTCTGTCATAGTTAATTTCTGACACTAAATCTCTCTTTGGAATAATCACCATCCCAAGCCCCAACCCAATTTCATGTGGAGACCAGACTGATCTCAAATTCACTATGTAGTGCAGAATAACCTTGAACTTCTTTATTTTTTAATGTGACAGGGTCTCTCTATGTAGCTCTGACTGGCCTGGAACTTGCTATACAGACTAGGATGCCCTCAAACTCAGAGCTCCATCTGCTCTGCCTACTAAGTACTGAAATTAAAGGCATGAACCACTATACCTGGAAACCTTCATCCTCTGGCCGTCACTTTCCAAGTGTTAGCTTATAGATGTTGGCTGTGGGTCACCATGCCTGGATGGAGAGCCGCTCTTCTCCTTCACTGGGTCATCTTACCAAGAAGCCCTCTCAGATCATTGTCATCATTATTATTAGATAAAGTAAGTGTTGAATTAATGGTGGCTCATAGGCCACAACTGGAATACCAACCTAGTTTGGCAAGGTCCAAATATTTTATTTGAACTTTTCTGGTCTTTGGAAACCAACTTTTGGGAGATTATGTAACATTTAGAAGGATACCCCTCAAAGGTGCCCATCTTTTCTGGTGAGCTGAGTTCCAACAATGAAGATACGATGTCTAGGCAAGCTCGTACTGAAGATTATATTGGAAAATGAACCCAAATTATAGGACTACAAGCTTCAAAAGGCCTCTCTTTCCTGCATGAATGACTCAGGGGTATTCAGAATACTGAGAATTTATGTTACCTTTTATCCAAAATGCACTCCAAATATTTTTTTACTTGATGTAACCTCATGGCTGTAGCAATGAGGTTTTTTGGTCTTGAGTGGCCAGAGATTTAGACTCACAGACTTTTAGCCTTAGACTTTTTAGTCGTCTATAGTTGATCAGGCCTTTAGAAATGATTTACATACTTATTTTAAGTTTATGTTGTTTGGCTTATGGCTCAGGCATATTGTTAGTTAGTTATTTTATTTTGACTTAACTGAGTTTAAGTAAAAACACAGGTGCCAAACATCATCTGAAGTTACATGTTAAAGGCTATTAAAATATATGAATGTGTATATCTATAGATAGACACACATTCATGCAAAGGCATTTTAAGCCATAATCAGTTAATAAAGTCTGTAGTTGAAGTTGCAAGACAATCAATATTCATAGCATCAATCACAGTGTACACTTTCTATGCTACAACTCTCCGTGTTTACATACGGGGCTATGGAAGGGAAGTGCTTCCACATGGGGTCCTGCATGTGGTGCAGTCACGGTCTTATGGAAGTTGGTTTAGCATACTTGTCTTTTCCTCCTGTGTTTGAATGTCCAAAGAGTGTTATTATTACGCAGGGGAAATTGTGTCTAATTTGGGGGAAAGATTTAAAATATAGTAGAATAATGATAACGTAAGTTTATCAACAAATTTAAAACATTCTTTGAACTACACATGTGGATAACTATGGTCCTCTGGCTCACCTGGCTGGTGTGGGACACTGGCTGGGAAATGCCACCTGCACGTGCATTACGCCAAGGGTGTGTGGGCTGTAGTGAAGTACTGGCAAGGAAGGCCATTCTTAGAGTTAGCCTATTTCATAAATCATCAGCCACTTACTCTCCTCACCTGGATGGACAACTCCAGATGTGATGCCTTTTTTAGCTGGACTGTGGTGGTACACGTCTTTAATCCTAGCACTCGGAGGGCAGAGGCAGGTGGACCTCTGAGTTTGAAGCCACCTGGTCTACACAGTGAGTTCAAGGACAGCCAGAGCTAGACAAAGACATCCTGTCAAAATAGTTTTACATTTTCAAGATTCACAGTGAGTGACACCAACTCCCAAACATAAATGTCAGAAACACTCCTCTACTCACACCTAAGCCTTTGTGAATATTCTCTTTTCTACTTTATCTTTCCCTCCAATTCCAACACAAGAGGGGAATGAGCCTCCAGGAAACATTTTCTGGACTGTACACGAAACACATGTAGGTTCCAAGTCCAGAGCATATAAGTTAGTCATGAGACACATAAGCCAAAAATAATGTGCATAAAAACCTAGCTGTTAAGGGAAGGGTAAAAAGGGAGAGTCAGGATAGGAACCCAGGACAATTATCACCTGGTCACGCTGAGATCCTGTTAAGACAAAACTGCCAAGATTTCATCATCATATTGGGGAAATTTCTTTTTCTTTGTCCTCTTCCTTATTTTTCATTTTCTCTTTTTCAAAGGGTACTTTTTTAATTTTTAAAAAACTGTGGTTGGGTGGCACGAAGGTGCATGTGTAGAGGTCAGTGGACAACTTGTGGGAGTCAGCTCCCTCCTGCCACTGTGTGGGTCTTGCCTTGGTGGCAAGCATCTTTACTCACTGCTACCTTTTGATAGTCTAAATTATGTACTTTTCAGAATTCCAAACAAGCTTTCAATACTTTTGAAAGATCTTAGCATGAGACAGTTATTTTATAGAAATACATGTGACTCGTGCTCACAAGGAAAAGCAGCCTTTGGGGGTGATGGGATGCGACCATATAGCAGTGAAATGTCCTTGGAAGCCTTGTCTACATGGACATGAATGGGATGAAATCTAGAAAAGGAGGAGCTTTTACCCAAGCAGAAGCTTTGAATAGGGATTGGAGAACTTCACATTCTATGGATTGTCTTTCTTTCCCTAACTTGAATGCTATTTTTTTTTTTTTTAACAAGACAGGTAAAAGAGTTGGGGGTTTATGGCTCGGAGGTGGAGGACATGCTAGGCAAGTCTGAGACCCGGTCCTTAGCATTGCGACAACAGTGATAATTGTCATCATCTTCCTAAAGTTTTTAAAAGATGTCTTTAAAGTAACTTTTGAAATAGAACATCCAGAGACAACGCTTTCAATTTTTAAATTTTTCTAAAAAGATTGATGTGTATGCTTGTTTTGCTTGCTTGGTTCCTTTGGTAACCAGAAGAGGCGTTGGAGCCCTGGACTGGAGTTCCAGATGGTTGTGAGAGGTGCTGGGAACTGAACACAGGTCCTCTGCAAGTGCAGCAAGTACTCTTAACTGCTGAGCCTCTCTCCAGTCCAAAATAATTTCTTTAAAAAGCACATTACCACTATAAACAATATTCTGATTAGCTTGGAAAATTGTAAAATAAACAAAACAGAACAAAGCCTCCTCCTTCCCCACAGACAAAAAGCCCAGGAGGATGCAGTCAATGCTATGAGCCATCAGGATGTTACCAGAATGGAATTTTCTGAGAACATTGCAGTTTGGTCCCCTGTTCCTCAGAAAGGGTGCTAAGCACTTTATTGATTTTTTAAGTGAAAAAGTACTCATGTGCTTATGTTTTATCAATGTCTCTGGAAAAGGGCTTATTCTTACCATTCCTTCTTTGGCCAAACATGTTACAATTTATTCTACCTGCTGGCCCTGCTACCCCCAGCTCATGCTGATTATTGAGCCACACAAAGTCATTTTGAAGAACAATTGAGAAAGCTAAAATTCATATGAAACAGGAAAATGGGAGATGCTGAGGTAACAGGGAAACACATTAGGGCAGCTCTGCTTGTTCACTCCTTTTAGTTTGAAATAGCACACATGATATATTGAATATTTTCAGAATTCTTAAAAGTTTTATTCGTGTGTGTGTGTGTGTGTGTGTGTGTGTGTGTGTGTGTGTGTGTGTGTGTACAGGAATGCATGTACTGTTATGTAGAGTGAAGGTCTATGGGCAGCTAACCAGACTCTTCGTAGACCATGTGATCTCTGGGATCAAACTTAGGCCAAGGTGTTGGCGAGAAGGCACATTTACCTTCTGGTCCACTTCTGTCTCTAGATTATTTTAGGAGGACCTACTATGTATCTACTCCTCATGATCTATTCTACTAAGGACTGAGGGTTTTGACTGATACAGAGATCTCTCCACAGGAATTACCCTAGAGAATTTTGAAAACAGAATTGATAGGGTCTACTTCCATTGTTTTGGTTAGAGCAGATCTCAGATGGACTGTGGATTGTCAATGTTCAAAAATTCCCCGATTCTAATGGAACCTCATGCCCAAATGTATGACCTTCTGCTAGAGAATTGTGCAAACAGAGATCTTCTGAGGCACAGACCCAGTACAGGGTTTCTCGAGAGAAACAACACAAAGGTCTGGGGAGGGAGGCAGGGCAAATCTTCACACTGAGAGCTGGCTCTAGGCAAGGAAGAGACAGTGAAAAAGACTGAAGACTAAGAAGGGATGACCTTGGGGTGTCCCTGGATAAGACCCTACACCAAACGATCACCAAGGATAGGTCTGCTTTCCTATGTTGGCTGAGATCAGCCAACGCCTGGGTCAGTTCAGGGAGCAACACTGGCCTTGAGGGGAAGGACTCTACCACGTCTTTGGTAGAATGATTCCCACAGAGTCAAGAGCTGCATTTTCTGGGCAGACTCAGGATTTAAGATGTGTTATAAAGTCCCTCTACTTAGTCAAGCAGCTGGCAATTAAATTTTATTTGTGGAATTTAGGAAGTTGGGGTAAAAAAGATTGTAATACTAGCTCAAAGCTTTCCCTAAGGTTTGGAGACCTAATAGCATCTCGATGATTCCTGAACATGTTCTGGACATATTCCTGGATACAACTTTAGAGTTAACATTCACAGATGCACAGGTAAGAGAGCCCACCTTTGGGTAGTTGTGAACATCTGTCCTATGTTGACCCAACACTTTCTTCTTCATGCCTTCAAGATCCTCAGGAACAGTGCATGAGACATGGAAGGTGGAAGGTCATAGCTTAAAACCGTTCATTTCAGGCCCTGGGCCTTACAGATAGAGCACGTGACTTGGTTTGATCCACAGCACCACAAAGCCAAGGCTACAGTAGCTAGGATTAGCCTTGGTGGCAAGAACCTGTTGTCCCAGCTGCTCTGGAGGCTGAGACAGAGGCATCACTTCTAGCCCACAAATTCAAGACTGGAATAACATAGTAAGATCCTCATTTAAAAAACCAAACAAAATCCCTTACAGCACAGTGAGAAATCATCTCCATAGGGTAATTATGTAACTCAATGCATCACTGTAGTGGATTTATGATGTTACATTATAAATAATTGTCCCACCTATGAGTTTAATAAAAAGTGCTGACTGGCTAAAGGCAGACAGGAAGTGTGGGCGGGGCTACCAGACTAAAAACTCTGGGAACAGGAAGAACAGAGCAGAAATGCCACAGAGACTCCAGATGCCAGACAAGCCAGAAGATTCAGAGGACAACTATGCTGCTCTGAGAAAAGGTACTGACCACATGGCTGAACAGGATAACAGTCATGGGTTAGTTTAAGAGTAAAGAGTTAGCAAGTTATATGCCTGGGCCCTAGGCCGATCAGCCTAAAACTATTGTAAGCATCTGTGTGTCTCTGCGGATCTGTGGGTCTGTGGGCCTAAACCTTGAGGTTATGCCTGAAAGCCTGGGCCAGAAACCTCCTACTACACAGCACACTTTATTATTAGCATAGAGTTAATGTCCAGGCCAACCATTCTTTCTACTCTATAATTTCTTTAAT
Source organism: Phyllotis vaccarum (assembly GCA_033318265.1). NCBI lineage: Eukaryota > Metazoa > Chordata > Mammalia > Rodentia > Cricetidae > Phyllotis > Phyllotis vaccarum. Next base: position 138,702,441 of record JARWLC010000001.1, on the reverse strand, counting down.
TTTTATCTCCAATATTCACAGGACATAAAAGATGTTAGACAAATTTAGTGTCATACAAGCAAGTGAATTCTAACCACCCAGATGATCTTAGGCTTATTTAAAGGAAGTTGTTGTGGCCCTCTGTGATGTGGGAATGCCTTTTTGTATGTTGTGAATCTCAATCTTTAAATAAAGGAGCTGTTTTGGGCCATGACAGACACCATAAAAGAAGTAGGAGGAGGAATCAGAATAGGTAGGAAAGGAAGGGCGGAGTCAGAGGCAGACTGAGCTGAAGCCACCCAAGGAGCAACATGTAAGGAACACAGGTGAGCCACGGGCCACGTGGCAGACAGATTAATAGAAATGGGTTGATTTAAGATGTAAGAGCTAGCTAGCAATGTGCCTGAGCCATGGGTCAAACAGTATGAAGTTAATATAAGCGTCTGAGTCATTTCTGGGGGCCTGAGCAGCGGACGGCTAGTTGCTAAGGGGTCTCGGGCGGCAGGTTTGTGGGTCTGGCCACCCGGGACCAAAGAGGCCACACTACAACACCTCTGAAATTTTTTTTTCTATCTTCATGAAGCTTGGGTAAAGATAGCTAAAAGGACTCGAAACCAAGTATGATTTTCTTTCAATTAATATTGTTCATAGTTACAAAGCCATTACTGTATAAACCCCACCAAGACTGTAGAGATTCACCGCCACTGCAATTTCCTACAGGTTTGCTTACTTCTAGGGTATTACTACGAATAGTTCTTCGTCTACATTTGAAAAGCCTCAAACTTAAAAAAAAATGTTATTTTTTAAGCACATTTCTAAGCACCAATTTCCTAAGTTTGTGAGAACCAAATTCTAAAATAGCAGTGGCTCTTCATTGCCACCTTGTGGTCAAACAAGAGACGATTATCCCTAAATTTTGAATAAATTGGTGACTAGCTCCCTATTTACATAAGGTGTTAAAAGACAGAACATAAACACCACCCTGGGTTGATTTTATTTGGGAAGAATTTTCCTGCATCTTTTCTTCTAAGATATCTTTATAAGGGTTGCCACCATTGGTAGTACAGCTGAAGTTATGTTATTTCACAAGAGAAGTCTCTACCAGCTCTGACTTTGATCAAGTCTATTTTTCTGTACCTCAGTTTCCTTCTCTAGGTCATCTACGGGCATTATAAATTTTAAAGTAAGAAAAATGAAGCAGCTGGTATGAATGTAAGAATTACACCACACATGCTCATTAGAAACAAGCAAAAACAAATGGGGAGCATCTCTACGATTCTGCCTTCACGTCTAAAGTGCTAACACTGGAAACTGCAAAGGTCCAGGTGGCCCCTGTAAATGTATGCATTTTCAATTGCACATAAGATTACATGTATGCATGGTTGTGCATGCCTCTACTTCCAGCACTTGGGAACTGTTGTAAGATCTTAAGTTCAGAGAGAGTGAGAGAGAGAGAGAGAGAGAGAGAGAGAGAGAGAGAGAGAGAGAGAGAGAGAGAGAGAGAGAGAGAGAGAGAAAGCAAATAAAACACAACAAAAAATCCATGTTATTGCCTCCTTATCCTCAGATTAAAAACCTCATATTATGAAATAATCAGACACTTTGCATTTTAACGTTCCATATCTACCTCAGCATCTACAACAAAGGCTTGAAAATCGTATTTTCCTGGGGACTCAGCTCAGTGTTAGAATATCTGCATAGTATTTGTACAATTCAATTAACTCTGTAGAAATAAAAATGTTTTTGTCTCTAAGACATTCAACTTTTTACTAAAACAAAATCCTCCCTCCCCCCATTTCTATGTTTGTTTGCCTAGCTGTTGGATTTTATCACCTTAGGGGTCACACATGTTCCTTATACAGGGACCACTCTGTATTGAGGGAGCTGAAGTCTGGGGAGAATAGGCCTTTATCTCTGCATGGTGGGAACAGTCCATGGGCTTTGGTCTACAGAAGATAACTGTGAAGACCATTTCCTTCTGAAGCTTAAAGCCTATCTAGGCCTGCCTATCCTTTAGCAGAATGTGAACTGTAGTCAGGCATGGTGCCTCATTCAGTAACCTCCTGCTATGAATCTGAGGTCAGTTTAGGCTGCAGTGTGAGACCTTACTTTGAATCACCCACCCCAAATGTGGTGTGACTAGCAGGGCTAGGTCAAGGAAACTGTAGATGTGAGGGGAACAAGGAATAGATTATGCAGAACTCCTTAGTTCACATTCAGACACGGGATTTCCCCTCAGCATAATGGAGACTTTAAGGAGGCTGCAATTCAGTTCTGGTTGAATTGATGCTTTTCACCAATGGATCTTAGCAGGCCTGCACAAATGAAATACCTCTGGCCAAAGACATATTCCCATTCCACCTAGAGAAAGGACTGCTATAGAAACCCTTCCTCAAACTAAAGACAATGTTAACTCTAGAACTTTAACTGAGAAAGATTAAGCCATGCTAGTAGACTAGAATAAAAACAAGCTATGCTCTGTGGAAGAGCCCACGCTCCATACATAGCTGCAAGGTGTCTAAGCATCTTTACTAAGAAAATAAGAACCAGCAAGTCCCTAGCTCTCAGGTGTCAGGAATCTCATCCTCTTACTCAAGATTTCTACTGAAATTCAATGTGGAAGAAACCACAGTGCTGGATCCTAGTAAGGTCACCACAATGTGGATTCTCTTATAATAAAAGTGCTGCTAAAATAAAGTATTATAAGTTGGTTGCTTCTGCCTGCGGATGGGCATCTATGTACACCACCCTCCTGGCTTTTGGTGTGGTCTACTGGCATACTTATGTATTTGCCATATGTAGAAGCTCCCTGATCCTTGCCTTACTTATCCTTGTGTGGTGTAGTGCCCATGCTCAAATCTCCCCGAAAAACATCTGGGCTGCCTGGAATTACTTCCCATTTTCACTTGGTTACTTTTGGAAAGACCTATCTCTTTGTAAGGTCAGAGATTAGGATTCCAGTTTTTTCTGAAGGCGTAAGACAGCCCATCACACTGTACACATGAAGATCAGGTTAGAGGTGACATCTGAATTCTAGGCTATAGGGGGCAGGAGACATACAGAAATAAAATTTTCATGTTTTCAGATTACACTCCTCTTACAGGCCTCACAGAGGTTTTGTTGCATTGTGGCTGCCTGGTAACATTTTCAAAGAAAATTTTCTGGGGGTGTCTGGAGGTGAAATCCAGGGCCAGGTTACCCTGGTATCCAGTACCCCATGTCTTTATCACCCATGCAACCCACTGTCTATAAAGCTAGAGCTAGGTCACTCTCCTTACAAATTGCCTTCTCATTATTATAACTACTTATTTTCTAACAATTTTCATTCTGACATGTCCCTCAAAATGACACTAATTTTAAAATTTGGCACTTTACTCTAAAAACTACAATTTGCATGTGTATTTGCCCATACATATAGGTCACAGAACAACTTTAAGCCTTGTGGCTTGAATTCAGATCATCAAGTGTGGTGGTGTTTATCTTTACTTGGTGAGGCATCTCATTATCCCAACACTTCTTTTTGTTAACGGGATCCTAGTTAACTATATATGGGGACTGTATGACTAGTACTTGTAGGCATCTTCAAAGAGCTTCACAGACAATAAGATAGTACAGACACATTGAATGTGGATGACAGATGAGACAAAGCTGTGCAGGACATTCTAACAGAGAGAAGTACCTAGTCTAAGGTTCACAGTACAAAGGCAAAACAGGAGTAGCTGGGTATCAATCTATGCCATCAATCACATCACAGCACGTCTTAAAATAATAAAAGAGAAACTTCTGTTTAGTTATATTTTATGAAAGGCAAACAAAATACAGAAATTTGAAGTTTTATTTCAGGAACCACCACAGATTTTGCTTTGACTCTATGTAAAGGTTATTTTATACACAGTGTTCAGAAATACATCTATTTGTAGCTGTATCAGTTTTGTCAAATGCAAAGGACAAGCATGGCTCATACAAATATATTTTAAATTAGCCTTAGACTCAGAATTGCTAAATGACTCATCTATTGAAAAAGTACTGTTTCACACTCCAAATTATTTTCCCAAACTAAGAAGAGTACAAGTGTATCAAATCTTTGCCAATGTTTTTAAAAACCATGTCATTACAAATTAGTTTAAAACTTCTTGAAAATTAATAATCAAGTAATGTTCTTCCATTATTAACTATTACTAATTCAACAACCTTTGAAGAAACATTACTTATAAATTTTGGACAATTAAAAACTACAAAATGAGATTGTTGCCAGAAGAGAAATGAACTGTAAGTTAGAAAATGCAGACAGACATTTATTCAGGAGGTACAATCACTAGAGTCCTTACAATGTCAATGACCATTCCACGTTATAATCACATATTCTTTTAAGTCTATACCAAGTCATGCTGGCAATGCTTTCCAGGTAAGCCATAACCATATCTTTTTATTAAATTCTACTCATTTTAATTGTAAACAAAGTACTTGAGCAAAATACCTTAAAATTTTACAACAGGAAGATGATCTTAAAACCTAAAACATCAAGCCATAAAGAACAAGGCTACCACAATGTAGGGTACAGCAATGGGTGAAGGAGCCATATGTCAACAGTACAGAATCATTCATTACTCACAGTGCTTTTACATCTGAAAATTTTAAACATGCTCTTTCAATAACTTAAACTTTTCTCAAAGGTGAAGAAGGCTGAAAGAGAAAACACTCAATTTTACTGTTGAGTTAGGGCAGTCCTGATCAACATAGTGAATTCCAGGACAGCAGGGCTATGTAGACACTACTCTTCACCTCACCCCCACCCCTAAGGGTAAATTGTAATTATTTTGTAAATAAGGAAAGCCAAATACCTTTTAAGTCCATAAAGAGGTACTAAGAAATACAATCAATCATTAAGTAGCTTCAGATTAAATGTACTTCAAGAGTCCAGTATAATAGGAAATTCCATGAGCCAGTGCTTCTCAACCTGGGTGTCCTTCAAGCTACACAGAATGACCTTCTAAAGGTAGTAGGGGGTAGACTTGGTCAAAACACATTACATAATTTTTTTTAACCAATAAAGAAATGATTTTGACTTAGCTGTTATTGGAAGGGACCTAGGTATCAGTAAGTTCTAAACTCTGCAGAGCATTCTAACATGCAACTAAGGCTGAAAAGTCACCAAATATTTTCTTAACTATTTTGAAATAGTTAAGAAAATAAATGGAAAAACTGGGGCAAAGGAAATTTACATTTGTAAGTTACAAATGAAACAAATACCTATTATATATTTACTGTGTGCCTAGTTTTATTCACAAACCATCCATTTATTAAAATTCCGTCACTTCCTTAGTACACAAGAAGACTACTGTACATTTGCCAATGAATTTTCCTAGGGTCAATATTTAAAATGATGAGATACGAGAATTGTATCAATGAAAGCAAGCTACTGTTACTCATGCTCAACAGTACCAAGCAAAGCTATGTATTTGGCTCCTTTAAGTTACTTTTACTTTAAGAATTACAAATAGGTATCAGCCCACACTAAGAACAGATTGTGAATTACTGCAGAAGAAAAAGCTTACTCAACAAACTAAAAAAAGAAAAAAAAAATGTAACTTGGCTGAAATTCTGCAATCACTGAAACATGAACCAGGAACTTGTAATTATAACGGACCGCTGAAGCGCCTCAGGAGCAACTCCAGCCATCGTAACTGGGCTAAAATAAGGTCCCAGGGTTTACCTGTCATGTAGGAATACAAGCACAACAATAATATATGCACTGTTCTATATGCACCAACTTTAATATAGAGTTTTACAACAAATACCTCTAATAATCTTACAATTAAATTAAAATATGTCATACTCTCCTATACTACTTTGGTCTCAACATTTTAAAAACACATCAGCTAATTTTGAAAAATATACAATTCAACATGATCCTATCAATATCAAGCACATTTTGTAGTGGACTAAAGACATTCAACCATGCACAATCCAGTGTTCAAGTCCTAATGATAAATAACAATGCTGATTGACTGTTACTCTGAAAATTACTGAAAACTGCAGATATCGACAGTGTTCACAAACATGCAAAAAACATACATACTTCCATTCTTCCTGAAGGAATGTTACAAAATGCCCATTTTTTTTTAAAAAGTAAAGGTAATAAAGTCATAATTATGATAAATTCCCACAATTAAACCCATCAGTTTCTTAGCATCACTTAAACCCTTTACAAATGTTCCTATAATCTGTGAATGAATCAACTTTGATTTCAGCTTTTAGAAGACTTAAGTTATAATCACACATTGATAACTAGCTGCCTTTTAGTAAAATGGTGACATCCAGTGGACAAATAGTAAAAAGCATTGTTCAAACTCTGATCGCTATTTGAATCATAAAGACATAAAGCATTCTGAACTCCACTTGCTGTGAGACTTACGAAGCTGCCTATTTCTGAATCTTAGACAAATCCTTCCTCCCCTTCCGGTCTTGAATTGGTACTGAAGCTAGGACAGCAATTATGCTGGGCTCTTCAGGCTCTACACTTGAAGTTATTTTTTAATCTTGTTTCTATTTTTCTCAGTACAAACTGACTCATCTCTAGGCATGGAAGAACTGAAATATGAGAAACATTTAAATATGAATAGCTTAAAAATTTAAAATCTGAGCTTGTTTGCATTTATAATTTATGACATAGTGTTAAATATAAATAAGGGGTTTAATCAGTAATGCTCATAATCAAATTACATCCTCTTGTCTCACTGCTTAAATAGTATGAAAGATACATATTTGAGCAATGATTGCTTCAGTGTTTAAAAACTTATTCTTATAAATCTGTATAAATGAATGCATCATACATTGTTTAAATAAAAATAAGGTTCCACGACAGCTATGATTTATTTACCACTGATTACAGATATTTTATGTATGCTCTAAGTACAAAACACAACAGTAATGCCAACTCTCAGTATGATAAACCATTGAGGGCAAGACTGCTTGACTTAATTTTTTGGAAAACCAAAAAGAAATTTCACAAAGAAAGCAAAAGGAAATATTGGAGAATTGTTATTTGTAAATAAGTTGCCAAATGAAGAAAACCTCTTTTTAAAAAAAGATTAAGAATGTAAAAGTACACTTTAATATTAAAAAAGCATTTTTAAAAATCTATAACAACTTTGTGACAAAATCTGCATTTGAAAAAGGCCTGTAAAAACAGCAGGACAGAACTGCCCGCATCACCTTTACTGTTTCTCTATACCCACAAGTGATGATGCTAAAACAGGCACCTATAAAATGGCAAGAAGAGCTCACGAAAGGTCCTGGTGTTTTACAGTCACTGGCAGCAAGGCCATCAGTAGGTCACAAGTAAATCTTTTCTAGCTAAAAGCAAAGAGGAAGATAACGTTTTTAAATGATTAGGTCTGCTGCCTGCGTTTTGCTGATCTCATTTTTTCAAAGCGTGATTCCATTTCTTCCAAGACTTTTGGCGTGTACCGTACAACTAATTTAACCTTCCCCTGGGCTGCTTTCAGTAGCTCTACAGCTTTCTCATGATGTTCTCCTTCAACACTCTGAAAAAATAAACACACACAAAAATCAATTAGCAAATAAACCAATTTACAAGTAATCCAACCTGTAAAAATGTTTAAAACGCAATTAAGTAAAAATTTTAAATATTACATCATTTCAACACTATAAAAATAATAATCTTACTCCATCACTTTAATCCATGTGAAATCCTATGAGACACATTTGTGTACACTCTAGGAATATACACACCGTATTATTGCACTAGGTCAGCAGTAAGTCAACTAACTGCCATGCTACACAAGTAAAATGTCACAGCTGTAGCTCCTCCGAAGCACTGCTGACTTATTGGAATGCTCTACAGCGGCACGGGCATGCAACTCTGGTCAAGCGGTTGCCTGGTATTCTGAGTTTGGTGTTCTGCTCAATGGTAACCTCTATTATCATCTGCAAATCAAGACAACCACTCAACACTGTGCCAAGCCACCTGGGCTTCTCTCAAGGGATTTTACAACTCAGTCTCAGAAGTTTCCCCCTTTATCTTGATTGGCTTGCTCCAGTGCACCCCCAAGTGGCTACAACACATTACTTCAGAGAGCAAATATAAATAGATTTCTCTTTACCACTCCATTAACAGAAAGGAGCTGATCTCCTCGTTTGAGGCCCCCATGTCTGTCAGCAATTCCACCTGGAATTATCCGTGAGATATAGATTGGTGAGTTTTGTTCTTTGCCTCCCATGATATTGAATCCAAGGCCCTCTTCTGTTTTGGGTAGCTCAACAACTCGAGGATGGGAGTGCCCTTCACTGGCAGCAAATGCAGCAACAGTGGCCTGAAAGAGAAAGGCACACATCTAAGATCATAACTTATTTTTGAGGGGCTGGGATTTGAGTTCAGGGACTCAGTTATGCTAAGCATGTGCTCTGTTCTATATTATTGAACCACATTTATGAACTTCCACTTCATTGTAAATCAAGCAAGTTTTTAGGAGACCAAAAAAAAAAATACTCATGAGATTATGTAGGAAGTAAACTTCAGATCACTATTAGTTCCTAGAGATCTCAGAAATATGCAGCTACATATGCATAGGGCTGGTCAAGAAGGCTTGTCAAACAGACAGATGTGTAGATATTAAGAGGGGGAAGCCCCCCTTGAGAATGCCAATAGCCTGAGCTTGAGAGCATATAGAGTGATTCCTTCAGGGCCCCTACCTACATAAAGGTGTCCTTGGATAAAGTTATTTTGGCTGCTATATTGTTTGTACCAAATACTAAATAACAAAAACCTCAAGAAATAACTCAATATTCAAAAAAGGAAAGAAGCATATAATCCTTATGAATGCTTTTTGCTGCTTTAGTTAAAATATCTAGTTACAACTCAAAAGAAAATACGGAAGAGCTATAACTACATCTAATTATATTCTACTACAGGTTTGACTGTTTCCTTTCCCTTTGAAAAGGACCATTTTCATTATAGATTGTGAATGAGAAAAGAAAATGAGGAGGGAAAGACACCGAGACTCACTGAATACCAACTACTATCTCTGAAGCACGGAAAAAGACCCCTGTGGTCATGTTTGCTAAGAAAACTTGCAATGACTCTGACAAAGAAAATCTAGACATTTAAGTACTCGTATTTAATGAAGACTCAATACTTCCCTTTGTGAGCCAGTAACTAGCAATACAAGATGGCCTGCTACTAAGTACTTGTTTATGTTAATTTAATGTAGTCTAAAAACACACAATAGCCATTACACATCTAGCTCAATGTCTGACTTATCTGAGAACAACATGGGTATAAAACAAACCAACGAAAAACAAACCACAGGAATGTGCCTTCTCCAGCCCTAAGGAGGTAGCCTAGACCAACACCGTCCAGTATGTGCAAAGCCAAAGTCAAGGGAAAATCCAAGAACAATGGGAGGGCTTATCCTGGGGTTCCTAGGATTATCATTTACTTACTGCTGTGTGGTGCAAGGAAAGTAATCTAACTTTGATGCTTCATCATCAATTACAAAATTAATATTATAATCACAAATCTGCATAATGTACTGAATATAATTATACGAGGCATGATATACATATTATTGTCTCCTCAGTGTATTATTTAAACACTATCACAAAATCTTACAAAGCCAATAAAAAAGTCCTATTTCTTAGTACCTGAGAAGCATATAATAAGTTTATATAAGTATATATAAGTTTAAGATATATGCTGGTTTTCAAAGCTTACTATATATCTAGCAACTACATGTTAAATCTTCAATTTATGACTTGTGTAGTTTATATATACACACATGTATGTAGATATGTTTACACACACACATACACATGTATACATAGACAGTTTTATGTGTCTGTGTGAACATGTGTGTGATGACTCAGTGGCCACTCTTTACTCCTCTAGCACTGTGGTTATAGACACTGTTATGCTGAGCACTTACTGGGGAGTTGGGATTTGTACTGAGGTCTTAGTGCTAACAAGCCCTTTACCCCCTAGGCCCTCTCCCCAGCTCTTCTCTAGTTCCGTGGCTTGAAGCCCACTTTACCTTTGCAGTTGCATTTGCTCTCACTTCTGGGCTGCTGCTGATGTCCACAGTCTCATAAACATGTTCGTATACCTGTAAAACACAAAGTTTTTGTATTTAAGTTCTGGAATACATCTATGAGTTCTTCAAGAAGTTAACATATGTTAAAATTTCCTAAAGACAGTTTTGTAAAATGTAAATACTTTTTTATTTGGAATTTCAAAGGAAATTTTTTTTTCAGTGGTGGTACTGAGGGCTGAACTCACAATTTCACACTATTAGGCATGTACGAAATCTATCACTGAGCTATATAGCCAGCTAAAAATTGCAAAAAATGAGAAAAAAGACCAGTTCTAATGTTTTCTTCCCTGTTCCACATCTCTTTCTTTTTCAGGCAGACTGGTCTATAACTCATTGTGTAGGTCAGGCTGGCCTGTACCCTGTGGGAATTCTCCAGTCTCATCATCCTGAGTGATGAGATTACAGGGGCGAGACACCATGTCCAGCTCTGGTTTATTAACATATTTCTGAATCCAAACTTCAGTGTTATTTCTGTGCTAATTCACTCAAAGTTGATAAATACAACTGTGTTAACTCACCTCCCTGACAGCATTGCAGAACTCACTCTGAAGGACTCTTTGCAAAGCCTGAAGTTTCTGTGGTGGCACCTCCCCACTCCTCTGTAGTTTTTCCAACAATTCAATTGCTCTGCAGATATCTACAGGAAAACAAAGCACAGCAGTAATTCTCCCTAAGGATTCTCCTCATTCCTTTAGAACTTTGCAGCAGTTATGATTTTCCAAGTGCTAGCATATGTGATACCCAATATGAGTAATCCTCACTCAAAACTAAAGCAAACTACCACCACCACTCCCCCAAAGTCAGGGAATATACAGTTAGCAGAAAAGAAAAAAATCAAGCTAACAGTATTTTCAATATTCAGACACATCCAAATATGGTTTTACCCCCCCTCCCCAAAAGAGAAAGAAATAGCTATTCAACCTGGTCTTAAGGCTTGTGTGTGACCTTGGTTAGGTTTCCTAGCCTATTTTGCAGTCTTTCACTGTAAAACAGCAATAACAGTACCTCACATGGAAAATAGAAAAGGAAATAAAAAGCCCCGTGAGCATAGATATGCCACATTGGTATGACCTAATCTTATGAAATATTAAGGGATTAGGAGCTAGAGAGATGGTTTGGAAGTTTATGGGTACTACCTGATTCCCAGCCACCAACTTGGCCACCTCAAAAGTAATCTAAAACTCCAGTTCTAGAGACCTGACACTCTTGTCTGGCCTCCACCACCATCTAACACACACAACTTAAAAACACCAACAAAACAAACAAAGCGAGAAAAAAATTTAAAGAATTACACACACACACATACACACACACACAGAGTAGGTTACTGTGATTGGGAAATGTACAAATGTGTTTTATGAACAAAGAACTTTAGAAAATTAAGATTCATGTTATAACATTATCAATCACGACCTCTGTTCTGATTCCCGCCCCCCTAAGTTTTTATGAAGCGAAGGCTCAGTGTATTACTATCGGTAATTAACCAAACTTTCAGAAAATTTTAATTATGTTCATTTACCTGCAAAGGCTAGAATACCTACTATCCTATATATTCTAATACCTGTATACTTTTGGTGTAAATGGACGAAGTTTTTTTTTTTTTTTTTTTTAAATTTCATGCTACACTAAAAATATGTATTTATTTCAAAGAATCAGCTAGGACTTTGCATTTGCAGATGAAAAAATTCAAATAAAACTTAGAGAAGTAAAACACTGATTCAGCTTTAGATAATAAAGTTTAAATTGTTTTTAATCAAGCAGACCACCGTTGCTCTCATTTCCCCCCTCCAGAATGGCTAGTAAGTGCTGTTTCAGGAGTTACTGATTTACAAAGTTACAATTATTATCCACACTAAAATCCCATAAATAGGCCTGGCAATGATGCTCAGCACAGGGTGCTCACCTACACCCAACACGCTCCGCCCTCAACTCAGTACCCAGCATGGAGAAAAGGAGAGAGAAAGAAGCAAGCTACAAACTCCATTAAAGCTAAGCTGTACCAAATATATGCTAAGTCTGAGCTCCAGCGAGTTATACTTTGATGAGTTAGAAGACAAAGAGGAACTTCTGGTCATATGAGCTGGTTTTGAGATACTCTCAGTATTCAACAGGTCTGTTAGAATCCTTAATCAGAATCAGAGTTGATGTCATTTGATTTGGTGATCCTGTTAACTGGCAACAACCAACTAGTACTTCACCCCCACCAATACTTTGAGCTTTCTACTGTATAACTGAAAACTTCGTAACAGCAAAAAGCAAATGCCAGAGGACAAGGGTCCACATTTTGTGCTTCATTTAAAACTGACACGAATGACAACTTGTTAGAAACCTCCAATTTTCTGCTTAACACTAACAGATTTGTTCCTATCTACAAGGCACCTTGACATTATGCTCAAGAAAATGTCACAGCTATAAGCTTACCTTAGTCTTTCCCAAACTACCCTCTTATAAAATGACATTTTAATCAATGCTCTGATAGGCTGGAGAGAAATAAGTCAGAGGAAAGTGTTCTTTTAGTTGTATCAACGTTATGGTTTCTTCTTGGTCATATTAATATTGAGACTGTAGTGGCAAATACTAATTAATATATGCAATGTTGTGTCAAACTCCATTCCAGGCTTTGTTTGCCAACAGTATCAATCCAAAATGCTTAACAGGTACTGCCTGACTACTATGACTTCCAATTGTTGGAAATCTGCAACTGGCCATTGGTAGACTATTTCCACAATAGGTTTTATTTTCCTTGACTGTTTGCTCTAAGAAGCAATCAACCAACCAACCAGCTTTGCAAGTGTAGGGCTTATAAGTAAGGAATAGCATCGCACTTAAAAGTGATTTACAACCAACTACTACTCCACCTAGTTACGTAATCTCCTCCGTAAGATCAAGTCAGTAGATTTGTTTTTAAAAGCCTCCTCTCCCCGTGGCTGGAAGGAGGAAAACGCTAAGAAATTCCATCTCAAAAGTCCAGGAGGTTGTGGTCAAAGTAATGAAGGAGTCTGTTTAAATGGGGGTGAGGGAGTTCATGCGGGAACGTTCCTGTGTCTGCCAAGTGTATGAACCGGGACAAGAGAGGTAGACAGTCGCGAACAGCGTGTGTAGCACTTGCTTCTGGGGTTTATGAAGCTCAAAGGCCCTTCTGCAGTGCGGACCCAGGGAGTGGCCCTGCCTGCAGCCCTAAGAACCGAGCTGCGCCCACCGTCAGCGGGAACAGGGCTCTGGCGCGCAGCGTCTAGCACAAAGGCCCGGGGGCGCTCCGGGTATTAGCGCCCCGACCACCTCGCCTCGGCTCCGGCCAGCAAAGCGCCCCGTAAGTCTCCACCCGCGAGACCCGCCGGACTCACCCCTCTCCAGCCGGACAGGCTCCCCCAGCGCCGCCATCTTCTCTTCAGCGATGGAAACCCGCAGGAAATGACGACAGAGAGGCCGCGGGGGACGGGGCGGGCAGCCGGAAGGGTGAGGATGGTAGTAACGCGAGAGCGGGGGGGAACCGGGCTCGCCATGCAGAGCTGGAGCCGGTGAGGATGCGCGGCTCAAGGCTTCCTTGCTTTCGTGGGTTTGTTTGTGCTCGCCCACTTCCAACCACCCGAGGCTGAAAAGAATTGATATTCTGACTTGTCCTCTGCCTCGGGGAAATCATGGTCCTTAGTTCCAGGCCCTGCTTGATTCACGGCAGCCTCTGACCTTGGACTTGCATTCTTGATCGTCTTTCGGCCATTTGCTCCACATCTTAATATCCCAGATTGCTTTACATCTAAAAAAACACAAATCTAATCTTTGTCACAAGTCTGTTCGAGCAGAAGGATAGACTATACAAAGTAATTGACTGGAAGAGAAGATGCTTTGATGCACCACAAAGTAACGCTTTTAATTGGCCAAATCAAAATCTTTTGTAAATGGAAGTATGAAACACATATGTTGTTTTGTAGGTCAGATTTCTAATTTGTAAAGATCTTTTGAATGAAAAAAAAAAGATGTTTTGTTTGCATGGATGTCTCCATCATTTACATGCCTGGTACCTATGGAGGCCACAAGAGGGCATTGGATCTCCTAAAACTGGCATTAAAGATGGTTGTGAGTTGCCATGAGGGTGTTGAGACTCTAACCCCAGGTCGGTTGGATGAGCAGCCAGTGTCTCTAGTGGTTGTGCCATCTCTCCAGCCTCTTATAGGACCACTTCTGAAAATTTTGTGAACTCAAATCCTTTAGTCCCTAAGTGAAATAATTTTCAAGAAATTTGGATTTGACTAGCAAAACTCTTCTTGATCTGTGTTAAGTTCTCAACAACCCCAGGACAGGATTTTTAATACCTAACTGACTACCAGTGGTCCACTCTTTTCATTCAACTACAGGTGTTTGTTTTGTTGTTTGTTTGTTTGTTTTATATATTATTAGGTAGAGCCAATTCAGACTTGTGTGAGATTTACTTGAAGTCCGCCACTAGGCAGTGGTCTTCAAACTTCCTCATGTTCCATGCACATTATGTAGGTTTTCTATGCTGAATAGAAACTATTCTTATGAACTGGAGTTACAAATTACTTAGCTTTTCTTCACTCTGCCTTTTTTCAATGCCTGAGAATCAAACCCACACACTTACACATGTTACACAAGGGCTCCAGTACTGAGCTACATGTTTTATCCATCCTCTGCTCCTTTGGAGTAATCTTTTTCCATGTCTTTGATAATTATCACATAATCATAAAATCCCAAAAGTCCAGGTTTAAGTAGAAGATCATAAAGGTCTAGGAGAATAAAAAGTTACCTTCTAAGGACTAGAAATCAGAAAAAGATGCCCTTTTCATTAACAGTACAGGAAGAACTCTGCAAGCTCTAAAATTTGGATGGAAAAGCAATTCCCAAAATAGAATTCTCTACTACTTTTTTTTTTTTTTTAAGAGCTTTCATAATAGCAAAGTATAACAAGTGGAATGTTTAAAACTACAGATATTTGTATGAAGGCACTATGTTCCTTTTGAATCTACAGGAACCTGCTGTCAGTCTTTAAATAAAAGACATGTTTTGGCCCATGACAGGCACCATTAAAAAAAGTAGGTAAATCAAAATTAAGAAAAAAAAAAAAAAAAAAAAAAAAAGACACGAGTCAAAAGAGACCAAGCCAAATAACAAAAAAAAATCCCCAACCACAGCAAAAGCAAAACAACAACAAAAAAAGTAAACCATATAAAGAGCACAAATAAGCCACGGGCCACATGACAAACAAATTAATAAAAATGAAGTTAAAATAAAACCAAACTAACAATGTGCCTAAGCCATAGGCCAAACAACATAAACTTAATATAAACATCTAAATCATTTTTAGGGCCCAAACATTGACAGGCTGCTAAACAGTCTAAAGCTACAAGTCTATAAGTCTATACCTGTAGGGGCCCAAGACCAAAAAACCTTATTATAACAGGAACCCTTCCTTGTCTCCCTGGATTTCTGGAAGTTTCCTGGTGTTCATGACTTGCAGCTCTGTTATTTCAGTCTTTGTTTTTCTGGTCACTTGGCATTCTCTCTTGTTATCCATCAGAGCATTTACTTATAAGGAGACCAGTTACATTGGACCAGGGACCTACTCTAATTCTTCATGTCAACTAGTTACTTAAGCAGTGGACCTACTTCCCAATACATTTCATTTCTTAGGCACATCATTTTTTAAAGGTGAGGAGCCAATTTATTAGGGTGATGGAATTATTGGAAGTGAAAGTGTATCAAAAGATGTTTAGAACCATGGCTGATGATCAGAGTTTGAACATTTGTCTAGCATGTCTGACACCTTGGATTTGATCCAAAGAAGCACAATTTTATATTCAACATGCAAGTTCTAAAAAATTAACTTTCTACACATAATTTCTCAAAAGCAACTAACAAATATGTCCCATAAGAATTAGGAAGTTAGGCTGCAGTTGTAGCTCAGTGGTAGAGCCTAGCATGTACTTGACCCTTGAGTCCAATCCTCAGAAAACAGAGAACCAATGTAAGTAAAATTTATTCTAGAATGCTAGTTTTTATAGTATTTCAAAAGAAATAGAACCAACAGAATGTATATCCTCACATGGGAGCATATGCATGGACCCACATGCACACATGAGAGATTGGTTCATGTGGCCTGCAAGAGATGGGAATACGAAAAACAAGATGGTAATAGTTAGAGTAAAATAAGTCAAAGGTTCAAAACAACAAAACAAAACATAAAACAGAGGAGTTAGTGGTGTAAGTCCTAGTCTGTGACTGTGTGGTTGGAGACCTGATGATCAGAACCACTATGCCAAAGCAGAAGGTATACAAGCCCATTTTAACCAGAGAGAATCCTGTCTTTGTCTACTCATTTGTCATATATAGACCCTCAAAGGAAAGATTAGATGATGCCTACCCATATTATCGATGGTAACTTTTTCTCAATTTGTCAAGCAAATGCTAAGCTCTTTCAGAAACACTCCAACCCATCAAAAAAAGTTTTATCAGCTATCTGGCCAACCTTTTGTTGTTGCTTTTGACAGGGTCTACATGCAGCCCTGGATGCCTTAAAACTTTCTTTGTAGACTCCAAAGTAGAAATGCAGCAGATTACCTGGACTAGTCTTACCAATAGCCAGGTGGAGCAGGACAGGAGCTCAGTTTTCCTGCAGATACGTTTTTCCCAAGGAAGAAGCCATATTCATCTAAAGTATCAAGGTCATGAAACTCAACTTTAAGAAACTCAATTTGGGTCACTTCCAGACAGTGCTGAAGCTGAAATCAGAGCTCAAGTCAAATCTTCATGAACTCAAATCAAGACAGTCATGCAAATCAAACTTGATGGTGCTTGGAAAGTGATCCTAATTGTTCCAGTTTCTCAACTGAAATGTTCCATGAAAGTTTAAGTCCAATTAGTCTGTAACTTGGAGAAAAGCTCACTAGGAAGCATGTATTCTTTATTGATCTGGGGAAAATTCTGCCTAAGCCAACTCATTAAAACCATACAACAAAAATAAGCCAAAGTGCCCCAGAAGCTACACCCTAACTTCTGTACAAGATGAAGCCTTGAGGACTTGGTCTTCCCAAGTGAAATTGTGAGCAAGAGGATCCACTGAAATTGGACCACAGTTGGCCCACAAAGGTTCATTTAGACACAATGTGGCAGAACAGTAGAGCACAAGGTCAAAATTTTCACCAGTTCCAGGCAATCTGAGGGTCTCCTGATATCCATGGGCACTAGGCATGTATATAGTGCACATATATACATATATGTATATAGAAGCCGAGCAGTCTTACACATAAATCCTTAAACCTCAAAGAACAAAGTTACAATCCTTCTTTCCTACTCTTCAAAGTGCTAGCTAAAGTGATATGCACATGCAGTGGGACTACGTTCTGTTACATTGGAAACAGTTGTTCTGCCTACTGGCTTAATAAAAATGTTGGTTGGCCATAGGCAAATAGGAAGTGTGGGTAGGGCTACTCTGGGAACAGGAAGAGCAGGGCAGAGATGCCACAGAGAAGCCAGAGAGACCAGCAGAGAAGCTTGTAGATGCAGAGGATAGTTATGCTGCTCTGAGAAAAGGTACCAAACCACATGGCTAATGAGATTAAGGGAAATACATTGAGATAAGATAAAAGAGCTACCTAGGGATATGTCTGAGCCTTAGGTCAATCAGCATAAATTAATACAAGACTTTGTGTGATTATTTGGGACTGCTGGTCCAGATCTTGGAGCAAGTTTGGGCCAGAAATGTCTACTATAAATGGCAGCCCAATGTGGGTGATATATACCTACATAAAACTGGAGAAAGATTAAAAAGGGTAAGAAATAATACATATACAGTGAAGACATATTTAAAAAACTCTAAATGGTTTAGAGTATGTTTAAAAATATATGTAGGCTTGATTAAAAAAAGGAAAAAGAAAAAGGGTAGGGAAAGTCTCTAAGAAGAAATAGAGGAGAAAAAAAATAATAAGCCACGTAAAGTTGGAAAACACAAAGAATGTCTAGGATAGTGTATGTTATTGTCTTGTCTTTAAATTTTTGACTTAAAATGAAGTAGTAAAAGCTCCTAAAAGACATGTGATTATAAATGCTGTTGGGTTAACTGAACCTATATATTTGGTAAATTAGTTGACTTTAAACTGAAATCCAAAGATATGCTACTTTGGAGAAGATGTTTTTTGGAGATGTTTTTATTTTTACAGAAAATGAGAGCCTTTATATTTACTCCTGGTTAAAGAAAATAAAGTTTGATCAATGAAGACCCCCTGAAAAATCTCCAATGGAAGTCTAATGGCCCAGATGATCTAGTATTTCAGAGCACCTCTGTTGCAGTTTCTGCTGAGCTCTGCATCCAAAACAACTTCAAGGAGACTGACTGAGATGACTGAGCCTTATAGAGTACTCCACTAAAGACTTGTCCATAGTCCTAAATTGTTCTTTGGATCCCCATGGGATTGCCAACAGCCTCAGCAGGAACCATGCATAGAGAACTATGCCCACATTCCCAAAAATATGCCTACCCACATTATTAATGTGCATAATGATCACATAAAATTAATACAAATGTCTGTGTGTTTCTGTGGGACTGCAGGACTGTAGGACTGTGGGACTGTGGGTCTGTGAGTTTAGACCATGGGCCAGACAGGCCAGAAACTACTTACTGCATGCACATGTCCCCACAAACCTGATTAGATTTATTTTAATAAAATGAAAACAATGAAAAACAAAAGCAATAATATTAAATAAGGTAAAACACAATATATTTTATTTTGGAATTTAAGTTGTATTAGTGTTCTGTTTTCAAGTAGAAATATTCACTTTTAGTTACAGATTTTATAAAAAAAAATTATAGGAGACCTATATTACAAATACTGTTTGAACGCTTGGAGAGTGTAGACAACAAGATGATTGTGGGGTGGAAAGCATAAAGATGCTTGTCACCAAACCTTAAGACCTGAGTTCAGTCCCTGGAATGTACAGTGTAAGGAAAAACTGACTTCCAAAATTTATTTCTGACCCCCACACAAATGCCATGGTACATGCCCTCTTCCCAATAAAAAAAGAGAATAAAAAAGAAACATTTAGAGGTTTTAAGGGTCTAAAGATGAGATAATTTTCACATGTTAGATTATAAATCTTCATTATTTGGTGTTTGAATCTCAATGAACTCTAGGGTGTCTATAGATTTTCCATTCTTGATCCCTAGTTTAATTAGCTGTGTTTGACAGGTGATAACACAGGAATAAGTTCATGGGAAGAACATCTTCTCTTAGATAAGACTAGTTGCTATGGAATATTGCTCTTGTACACTGTAAAGATTTGTCATTGGTATTGGTATAATAAAATACTGATTGGCCACTAGCCAGGCAGGAAGTTTTAAATGAGCAACCAGACTAGAAGAATTCCAGGAAGAGAGAGGCAGAGAAGTAGTCATTAGCCAGATACAGAGGAAGATGAGAATGCTGGATTGAGCAAAGGTACTAAGTCACATAGCTAACGCAGATAAAAATTATGGGTTAAGTATAAGAGATAGAAATATACTTGAGCTACTGGCCCAGAGTTACCATAATATTAAGCCTCTGAGTCAATTATTTGTGAAGCAGCTGCTTGATATTTGTGAATTTCTGGTGGGACAGAAACTTCCAACTACAACTTGTGCATGGCAGGCAATGTATTTGGCATTTTGAGTATAACACAGTAATATTTGTAATATTTCTAATTCTATAGAATAAGTATAGTAGGAGTTTCTGGCCTGGCCTGGCCTAGCTCTGCAGTCTGAACTTGCCTGAAGCTGCTTAGATCCCCCCACCTCCCAATGACACAGGTGCTTATATTAATTACATGCTGCTTGGCCTATGGCTCAGGCATATTGCTAGCTAGTTCTCTCATCCCGACTCAGTCAATTTCTATCAAGATTTGTGGCTTACCTTGTGCTTTTACATCTTGTCCTCTCAGCAGCTGGATTGCTTCTCTCTTGACTCCGCCCTCCTTTCCCTTTATCTAAGCTTGGAGTTTCTGCTTGCTTCTCAGATGCCATGCCATAGGCCAACATGGTTTATTATCCAATGATAACTCACAGCATATAAAAAGACATCCTACATCAGATCAGGGTGACTGTAGCCCATAAAAAAGTTCGCTCTGCATATCAAGGGCCCTGTTTTCCAGTCAACACTGGGTCACCACCTTGGGGTTGTGTGGTTTTGAGACTAGTACATTCTCACTTTTGTTGTTTCTTCATTTATCAACAACAGTGAAGAAGACCTGACTGCAAATAAAAATTACTTGATACATAATGTATAGCAATTAACATAAACACTTATCAAATATATATTCTTTAAAACTTTGAGAATTTATTAAATCAGAATCTCTAGGAAAGTCTCTGGCAATACACATTTTTTTCTTATTATGTACTTACTACTATATAGGTACTGAAGATTGAACCCAGTTCTTGTATGTGCTAATTAATAATGCTAGAATCAACATTGTAAAACTCTCTCTGACTTATTTAGACTGATTCGGTGAACTTTTGGGGGGGTTCAAAACATTATTCCTAGAGCTTTTTCCAACTAAAGTTATTTTTTTCTTTACAAAAGCACAGAGTTGAGTTATCAAGCGAATTACTAAAATCATAAAAAGAATATTTTTGTACAGAGGGCAACATGTTCAGTTGCTTTTAAAATTAGTTTTATATTATTTGAGGTACAAGTAAATAAGAAAAAGTTCTAAGAATCACTTCTGAATGAGACAGATATGATTCAAGATGACAGCCCATTTGTCCTTACCATACAAAATGAGAGAACCAGCTATTGTGAAAGAAAGAACCTTCCAATGCAGAGCTCCATTATAGCTGAGGGAGACCTGGAATGTACAGAAGACATGGGTCTGTGTCCAGTATCTCAGAGGCAATTCTGAGCCTGAATGAGAGAGCACCTTTAGCTCTTATACCTCTACAGGCTATGAAGTCACTCACCCAGCCTTCTAATCAGGACATTCTGTAGAAAAGATCCTCTTTTCCAGGTGCCTCTCGCTGTCACTTCCTGCCTCAGAGAAGGAAGGGAACGTTAAAATTAGAATGAAGAGAAGTCTGCATCTAGGCAAATCTAGTGAAAGCTAAGTTATGCAAATTTAATTTTTGCATAACAAATGAGAGTCCTGAGTAAGCTTCCAGGCAATGAAAACTTTTTTTTTTTAAACCCAAGGAATTGTAAGCATCAACAAAGCAAAAAGGGGATGAGGTAGGTAAGCCTGGGACTAGGAGCCTGTCTAGGGAAAGAGGGCAAATGGAAAGTAATATGATGAAGCAAGATGCTCTAATGGTTTACTATTTTATTGCCTGTTGATCTGTAGAGAAAGAGGCACTACTATATAAAATAGGAATTGAAGAGGGTTTTATCTTTTAAAGACTTTTGACAATGCAATTAAATTCTTCACTTACCCTTTTTCTCCCTAGCAGAATTTATATGGTATTTATTTCTTAGAAAAGTAAAATCCTGAGCAAACACATCTTCTTTTACTTAATGTGAATGGCATGGACAAATGCAAAATAGTTGGCATTCAAAATGAATTAAGTGTGCTAAGACTGTAGCAGCCCAGTTTGCCTAGCAGTCAAGAACCCCTGGGTTCCCCAATATACAGAAATCAAGGGTGTTATTCCATGCCCTTAATTTCAACACTTGTGGTCAGAAGCAAGAAGATCATATTCTTGGCTGTCTATTGAATTTGAGGGCATCCTAGACTATGAAACAATATTAATTAATATACCAAGTACTTTGTCTAATCAATTAAACCTGAAAGTACAGAGAAGTCTCTTTACCTTGTGAAGGGAATTTTTTTGTTAGAGAACTCGACTCTCACTGAGTCTAAAGGAATCCCTGTGTCTCTTCTTCGATGGATTTCATCTTGTATTAAAGTGCAAGAGTTGACTTTTTAATGTCAATGGTTTCATCATCACTCTGAAGTACATATAAGGCACAGCTTGATGCATTTTTCTGGCACCCTCCTGACGCACCCTTGCCCTAAATAAATCTGTTTGCCAGAATCTTGTCGCTTAAATTAGCCATCTCAAACTCCTGATCCTGCCAACACAGGCGAATGTGCCAATGTTCTCAGCATCTCCTGGCACATGAGCTGTTGCCTTTTCTTTGGCTCTCTATGAGTACCTGGGGCCATCATACTTCCTTCACAAGTCTGACTGATATATCTCTGAGTAAGAACTCAGGATTGTTTGGACCTTCTCTGGGGTCTCTCCAGGGTGTGTGTCCTTCACAAAGTATTTTCAGTAACACAATGTATATTGTTCAGAATTTATCATGTGCATACTTGCAGACTGGCAGAGCCACCTGCCAGAGATGACAACCTTTTAAGTTGTTGTCAAACGTCATAAAATATGTTCCATGATTAATTTTGTGGGTACAGACTGGTTTTTGCACAGAGTCCAAGATTTGGGATATGTCACAGTGACTAAATGGCACTGGCATGCTGAATGAATTTGGAATGTGTTTTGTCAAGTGTGGGAGCAGGCACACAGATGGGCCTTGCTCCAGTGGTGCCGCTTGGAATTCTCATTATAGCAATGATGTCACTTGTCACGTGGAGTAGGTGATAATCCTGCTAAATTATCAAAAAAGCATGGCAAGAGAAAGGATTTAGCATGGAAAGTTTTCCCTATTAGTTGACTTTGACCTAAAGGACATGATCTTTGTTTCCAGGCTCTGAAAACATTCTTAGCAGCAATACAGGCTGCAGAGGAAAGTTGCAAGTTTGAAGAAGGATCCACCTATCTGGGTACTTTCTCTTCTCAGAGAAGATGAAACAAACAAACTGAGTTTTAGATTAGACCATGAAAAATGCTTTTCAGCTGCAAGGCAGAGCCTTTCTACATTATCTAATAAAGGCCAAGAAATTATGCTTTATAAGAAAAGCTTTGTCTGTTCAAATTATCAGTAACTGTGCTGGGAACTAGAAAGAATGTAAACAAAACTGCTAAATGACAAAGAAGTGCAGCATATTTCTCACAAAGCTGATACGTCACAACACTGGAGTGTTTTAAAACTACGCTCGCGATGCAGCTAAGAGTGTGTTTAGAGGGAAATTGATATCTTTAAGTACCTATATTTAAAAAGGAAAGCGAAAACAAAAGAAGATCTTAAGCCAGTCATATCAGTCTTTATCTTAAGGTGTTTCAGAAGCACATGCTAAAACCAGACTGAACAGACGGATGGGAAGACAGTCTCAAGCAGATGTAAATGTAAACACGAACAACACAGTAGAGAAAATAAGAAAATGAGAGCGGTACGAAAATGGAAGCCAGTATTTGATATTTATCTCTTCTTCTCCCCCCCCCCCTTTTAAAACAACAACAACAACAAACCAAGTCTCATTATGTAGCCCTGCCTGGCTTGGAACTCACCATCTGGATCAACTTGAAGATCCAAGTGCTTCTGCCGTCTAAATGCTAGTATTAAAGGCCTATGACACCACACTTGGAAAAGATCAGCTCAATGGAAATTGTTTAGCAGGGCTGACTAAAAGGGAAAAGAATACCTAAATCAAGAATAAAAGAGGTGGCAGAGCATTACTATTAACCTGTAGGAATAAAAACTTACATAGGGAGTGCTCAACACTGTCGTCTCTCTCCAGACATGCACATAGCACTATATATGCGATATAGCCATTACATATATAAAACAATTTGCTTATCTTTTTGACATATGTAATTCTAAATATTCATGCTTCGTGTTTATACTGCACATCTTTTTTTAATTTAAAAGTTACCAAACATGGCATGAAAATTTATATTTTCTCAAACCTATTAAAATTTGGGGGACATATTTTTGTTTAAAACTTCTGGTATAGCATATAGCATAACATAAATTTTCAAATTCCAGCTTTATACTTGTGAATCAGAATTAGGTAAAGCTTCATATATACCCTAAAGTGCATAAAAACAATGCACGTTTCCCATTAGAAACAAATCCAGAGAGAAGTAATTTGGCGACCTATGATAGCCCCACCATGCCATTGGTGAAGAGTTCCAGTTATTGATATTTGCACCACTGTCCTAGGGTATAGTTTCCATAATCAAATGCACTCATGATCTGTCTTGGCTGCTGAGTTTCAGCCATCTCATATAAATTACAATAGACAAATATAGATAAGGAGTGAGAAATGAAGAAAAAAGTACCTTCCCTGTTGAATCAACAGCTGTTTGTTTTGTTCTGGTGCATTGAAATGAGCATCTTCCTACGTAGCTCAGGCTGGCCTGGAACTTGCTGTACATGTCTGTACTGATTTCAGACTTGAGATCCTCTTGTTTCAGTCCGTGTCGTGTGTGTCCCCCCCCCCCCCGTGTTCCCCCCCTCCCCCCCCCTCCCCCCCGCCGCTGTGGTAGAATTACAGATGTGTACCACCATGTTTGATGTGAGCCAGCATGTTTTAAGCATCCTTTTTTGAAATTTCACAGAGTACTGTAACCTTTGTTTCATCTCTCCGAGCTTTGTTACTACAAAGGAACTAGAAAATAAATTCACATATTTGTTTATCTATGTGTATTTGTAAGTATGTATAATGTTACACGCTGATGTGACAAAATATCTGACAGAAGCAACTCCAGGGAGGGTGGGTTTGCTTTGGCTCACTAGTTGACAGGAGAGCATAGTAGAGTTCATGACAATGATGTGCATGGCTGGGCTTCAAGGTCTTCACAGTGCAGGGCTACAGGGGTTAGGCCAGAAATAACCTTTAAATACTGGCTGCCTCCCAATGATTTACTCTCTCCCTCCAGGCCCCAACTTCTAAAGGTCTCTCAACTTCCCCAAAGAGTGCACAGGGACCAATATTCAAACATATAAGCCCCAAGGGATGATTTGCATCCAAATCTCTGCCCTTTGCTTATCTCTGTCTTTGTGATTGACTCTAACATGCTCTTGTGCATGTAGAGAGTGCCTACTCTACACTAACCTCACAACCAGTTCTATAGTCTTTTATTTTTAAAGACATGGAACCCAGCTATGAAATCTCAGTTTTGAGCCAAGGAATAAGGGGAAACAAGCATTGTTATAAGTCTCTGGTGAGCACATTGCATCATAGTCTTTAAGACACCCTAAAATGTAGTCCCTGGTGCATTCTAGTTAACTGACTTCTCCCTACCAGTCACCTACATTGTGCTATTCAACCAGACAAATGCAAAGCATTCACTGATCAGATGGAGAGAGGACTGACTGAGAGTTCTGCCCTCAAGGACCTTTCAGCACATTTGAGCAGAGGAGAGACCCTAGGACGCTTTCACTCCATGACTTCAGAGTTTCTTCCTCCTATACTATGAAACACTAGATAGTTTAAACTTCAGACTCCTTTAGTTTGCAAAGAAACTCACATTAATTCAAGCAAATCTCATCACTGTGTTAACTTACACTCAGTTTGGAAGTTAACATTTATTTAGGAAGCAATTAAAAGTTCCAGCTGGACATAGTGCACACCTGTAATCTAACGACTAAAGAGGATGGGGCAGGAGAATCAGAAATGTGAGGCTAGCCTGGGCTACATGGGAAAACACTGACTCAAGAAAAAGAAACAAAGAAAATAAAGTCCATAAAAGTCCCACATGTAAAAAATAAAAGAAGCAAGTAAATCCCTTCATATCTTTCCCCCCCTTCTTTCTATAACTTTCCAGGTACAGAGGAAAATCTTAGCAATATTAGAATAATTTTTACCTACTCATTTTTTTCTCTTATACAATCAATTAAATGGTAAGCCAGAAGACAAGAAAAAAGCCCAGTCAATTAAATGTACCAAGTATGCCTTACTTACTATGGTAAATATGGCTGGGCCATTGAGAGACCAGTCTCTCAAACAGTTTTACACACAATGGGAGGGGATTGGCACATGGGACAAAGGAGAGATGGTTGCTAAATGTTTTACTGGAGTCCTTGCTATTTTTGTGGCTTTGGCAGCAAGAATTTTGATAGAGATGCAAAGTGGTGTGGGATAGAGTAGGGAGAAATGCTTTCTCACTGGAAGGAAAAGGGTAAGTCTGTGAGCAGAGGTGCTCAGCCAGGGGTTTGCGTGTGTGAGCTTCTGAGTGTGTGTGTGTGTGTAAGTGCATTTTGTTCATCTCTGATTCTCCAGGAGATAGCAAATATTATCTAGGCTTATTTTCTAGGCCAAGTGGTCATCAGCTGACTGAAGCATGGATAGAGGGAGTGAGTGGCAGAGGGGAGCTCTGTACCTACAGAGCCTTTGTTAGGTGGTTATTAAAACAATATTTTCCTCCTTGGTACTGTTACATTTTGAACTTCATCTCCTAGCTTAAATATTTCCTTCTGATAGATGATATGCTATTAGGAAGAACAAAAAGAATATGGCTTCAAGCCTCGGATGAATAGGCTAAAATCATGTTTTAATACGCTTTTTAGAGTACTTCCCTGTTATTAATTTAACATTGACCTGCTTATTATGATCCCATTATCAAGGAAACAATTATAAAAATCATTAAGAGCTTCTACAGATCTCAGCCACTGACTCATCTTCCTACTTTTCAATGAACTTGACCTGAACTTCCCTCATTCAGAATATCAGGTAAAATTTTATTTCTCTAAATATTACTGAACATTTCTCCTTTGGCTGATTTTTGTGTTTATTATTACAGATGCAAAGAAAGTTCTGTGTAGAAACAGCTGCACACTTGGGACCCTGCCAGATATGGGTTAAAGACCCTTTCTAAAACACCCTAATCAACAGGTACTAAACAGTACTCTGCTCCAGCAGTTCACAAGCCTTTAAGCCTTTACATTGAACCACAAAGCCTATAGCCATACCTGCATCTTTACGCTGAAGAAAGACTTTCCTGACATCAGAAATCAACACTTTCAATGTGGATAGCTTGCCTGTTCTGCTTGTCATTCTATCTTGTGTGATCCTCAGGAATTTAGATTTCTTTACAAATGGACAAGCTGCCTTAGGTTAGTGGCTCTGAATTCTTCTAGCATAAGGTGAGAAGCCAGAACCGCTTATCCTTGGTCTGAGGAAGTGGTAAATCTGCTATCTAAGTTTCAAAGGGCCCCAGAGTTCTGGCAAAATTTTGGTATAACCTCATCTTTTTTTCTTCTCCACCACTAAGAACCTCCACAAACTAACAGGATGAGCTCAAGAGATGACCAAGGTCAATCCTGGCACTTCCCTTCTTATTCCTGGATCCCTGGTCATTCCTAAAGCCTAAATTGATATGACTAATTCTCTTTCCTGACCACATCCTCATTTCCCTCTTCTGTGCAATACCCTGATGTCTATCTCTAGAGAAAGCCCCATGGATTTAACCATCTTTGCGGTTTCTATTACACATTATTATTCTAAATGAAGTCAGAACCTCCCAGGGTCTTGCTCTCTTGCATCCTAGCCAAGTGTTACTTTGTGTATGTGTGTTTCCCCCTCATGTTATTTTGTATTAAATAAGCTAGACTACCATTATTTCAGCACCCGTTCTTAAAAATAAAGTATGACTTTTCTGGAGTCCGTGAAATAGAAGCTGTTGATGGTATGTATATAAATTTGGGATAAATTTTGGACTTGGCTTCTTTTTCATCACTCTAACAAGATCAAGTTCTCATCTCCCTTGAGGAGTTTTGGCATGGAAGCAATAACTATCCTTCCTATTGTAAACATCATCTTATTTCGGGTTATTTCTCATATTCTGTGAAGAGTTAGGCCTCAGATTGATCCTTACCTATTCCAACAACACATCTGTCACATTTTTTAATGTTTTCTACCTCCATGTAGATCAGTGGATTTCAGCCTTCCTAATGCTATGACCCTTTAATAAAGTCCCTCATGTTGTCACACCCAACCATAAAATTATTTCATTGCTACTGTTATGATTTCTAATGTAAATATTTGATATGCAGGATATCTGATATGTAGCCCCCAAAGGATCTTGACCCTTGTAGATAGTCATTTCAATACTCTGGCTCTTGAATAATTTGATCTGTTGTTCCTCTGTAACGATCCCATGCCTTCCTAACCCTGACCACTCATTGCCACAGGACATTGCTCCATTTATATCCTACACTGATACAGACATAAATGTCCTTCCATAATCTCAACCACTGGCATGCTCTTCTAGTACCACCACTTCGGATCTATCTAGTTCACTAAAAGATCTATGACTCATCATGTTTCCATTGTCATCCATATTCCGCATGTCCTCATTACCTCCTGTGCATCGTAGATCTCAATGCATCATAAAGCTGGCTTTATACACCCTGGCAGTTCTCATATGCCCTTCGTTCTTTTGCAGACTTGACATTCCAGTTATTTACAGTAGTCTTCTTACCTTGCAGCTTCTTCCGGTTAATATTTGACTAAAATTACCAACGTTATTGCGTGGTCTCATTTTAAAGTTATAAACCACTAAATTCAAGTGTCCCTAGGAATTCTGATGAATTTCTCCATTCTATTCATTTTTCGCAGCACAATTTAAATATTTTTTTGTGTCAGGGTCTCTTTGTGTGACAGCCCTGACTGTCCTGGAACGTGCTCTGTAGACCAGGCTGGCCTCAAATTCACAGAGATCTGCCTACCTCTGTCTTCTGAGTGTTTGCATTAAAGGCATTCACCGCCACTGCCTGGCTCAGTATTTTTCTTTCTCAAACTTTCAGCATGTACTCCTTCACTCTCCTTTGATATCTTCCATTCTTGTTTTACTGAAAGCATAAAGATTCAGAAGAGGTCTTCTACATGCAGCCTTTCTGACCTTAGCCTGTGTATTTGCCATATTCTGTCCACTTTCTCAGTTAAGGGTGTGTGTCTATGTTCCTATGTAAAACCCACTTCTTCTCTTGTATATCAGGTTCTCAGATCTCAAGTTTTCTCAAGGGTTAGAAGTACTACTCTAGCACTTTCAAAAATAACAGGTTCTCTTTTCTTTCCTCCAAATTTTGTTTCCATTAGCATATAAATAATGAATTTCTCATATTAAAATATTTTACATCAATTCATATCCCCTTTCCAAACAAGGCTTCTTCAAAGTGTAGTCCATATATACATAGTATTCATTTCGTATTCCCATTTCCTTTTGAGCTGCTTAATAAGACTTATCTAAATCATTTCACTCACAAACTGATCTGGGCAATTACTCAGTTGAGATTCCTCTTTCCGGGTGATTGTAGATTGTATCAAGTCAACAATAAAAATTAGTCAGCAAACATGGCATGGTCCTACAGCTGTCAAGGATGTAGAGAGACAAAGATCAGTATGTTTAGATGTGTGAGAGGAAAGAGAATGTTCCATGTTACCAGAACCGGTCATCTGTTCTCAGCCATTGTCTCATATGAAATAATTAAGTTCTTTCTTCTTGTAATTGTTACTCAGTGTGGCTTCTGGGATGCCGTCTTTTCCCATTTCATTTGATACTTTTCCAGTCTTTTAAAATAGTCCTTGCTTATTTTTCTGGAGTCTTAATTTTGGAGGACTCAAAGAGTTCCATCCTTATCCCTTTCTGCTTTCTGTCTATACTCACTCATTGTGTGATCTTATTCTGTCATAGTAACATGCTCTCTATGTTATTACTATGTGATGAACTACAATACAAGCTTCAGATACGGTGTTCAATTTTCTAATAGTTACATTAAAAAAAGTAAAACAACACCAGCAAGCCAACTCTTTTGGTAAACGTGCTCGTCACTAAGCATCATGATCTGAGTTTGATTCCTGGATCTCACATGCACTATGGCACATATACAACAAATAAACCTAATAATTAGGTGAAAAGAGACAAATTAGATTAGTTTTAATAGCACTTTAATTCAACTCCATATACTAAAAAATTTAACATTTCAACATGTGATCGACATAAAATATTTAACAATATGTTTCCCATTCTTGTTCTTTGAAATCAAATATTTGTGTTTATAGCTTGTCTCAAGTAGAAATGGTCACAGAAGTAGCTATGTGAGACTGGAATGGAGAGCATTGAGCTCTCAGGTAGACACTGGCTTTTATTGAGTCAAAGAGATGCTGCTGTAAAATTTTGAAGAGGAAAATGACATGACCAGACAAACTTAAAATTTTTATTTAATTTTTATTTTGTGTGTAGTTTGCTTATTTACATGCATGTGAACTATGTGCATGTCTGGTGCCTGTGGATCACAGAAAATGGGCATTGGACCTCTTAGAACTGGAGTTACTGTTGGTTGTGAGAAACCATGTGGGTTCTGGGAAGTGATCCAAGAACCTTTTCTCTGCAAGAAGAGAGTAGTACTTTTAAGCATTGAGACATGCTTCCAGCCCCAGGCAGACTCACTTTTAAAGGCCACTGTGGACATGCTGTTGAAAACAAATTGCGAAGGAACAAGGCGGGAGCAGTGAGACCATTGAGTAGGTGAACACTGTGAAGTGTGACTGCTGCAGGTGGGGAGAACTGGCTCTGTTACGCGAATGTAATGAGTGGGATTTCTAGATAGAATGTGCAGAAAGGAAGGGGCCAGTATGAAGAAGAAGTGGAAAGATGATGTTGCCTTTAGGTGCGACAGAAAGGCAGGAGAAAGCAGTTCTGGAGAGGGCAGCTTGATAGCTTAATTTTATATTCGTTAAGCTTGAATTTTCTATAAAACAAACAGGTAAGCAAACAAAAACCAAACACTGTTGACAATTTCAAATACATCAAGCAAACAAAAACCCCAAGCAAAACCTAGATGTAATATGTGAGAAAGATGGTGTACGTTAGGTTGGTGGTCAGTGAAAAAATAA
This sequence comes from Phyllotis vaccarum, assembly GCA_033318265.1. Taxonomy (NCBI): domain Eukaryota; kingdom Metazoa; phylum Chordata; class Mammalia; order Rodentia; family Cricetidae; genus Phyllotis; species Phyllotis vaccarum. The sequence goes on along the minus strand of JARWLC010000001.1, from coordinate 138,671,641 downwards.
ATGAAGACAAGACCTTTGAGCTGAGTCCTGAATAAAGAAATGAAGTTAGTCAAGGAAACATCTAGCAAAAAATATTTCAGTTAGAGGGTACTAGAAAAATGAGGGCAGAGGAAGAAGAGAGAAAAGAAAGGAAAAGAAAAGAAAGTTGAAACTCTTGAGATAGAAACATTTAAGGGACAGAAAAGTTGGGAAGCGGGGCAGGCACCAAGCATACAAGACCTTGTCAGTAGCAGTGAGAGCTTGGAACTCTGTTATGCACAATGGGAAGGAAGCCTTTGGAAGGCTGTAAGTTAGATGCATGTGATTTATTCAAGCTTTCCAAGAAAAGCTGTACCTCCCGAATGGTGAATGTATTTATGTTTTTAATTAAATTAAAACTTTAATATATGCCATTTTTCTGGAAACTGAAGATCAACTTGAGATCATTTTGAGCAAATGAGACAGATTTAAAAATCCATTTCATGCTTTCTCTTATTCATGAGTCCTAGATTTTATATAAGTACTTAAAGCCATTGGTTGTATGTATATTTTTGGAGTTCTCCTCCTCCTTATTAATATTATTGAAAAAAGATTCTTCTCTCATACAATGCAACTCAGCCACAATTTTCTCTTCCTACACTCCTCCCAAGCACCCCCATTTCCCTCCTCCTCCAAAGATTTCCCCTCATTTCCATTCAGAAAAGAGCAAGCCTCCAAGAGATGACAATTAAATAGGACAAAACAAGATATAGTAAGACAAGCAAAAGCCCTTATAAGAATCTGGACGAAGCAGGTCAATAGGAAGAAGAGATTACCAAGAGCAGGCAAAGGAGTGAGATTCCACTGTCAGGAGTCTCATAAAAACACTAAGCTAATAGCCTTCACATATATGCAGAGGACCTGGTGCAGACCCATTTAGGCCCCATGCATGCCCCCTCAGTCTCTGTTGAGCTTTGCTTAGTTTTGGTGGACCATGTTCTTCTGGTGTCCTCCATACCTTCTGACTCCCACAATCTCCCTCACTTCCTCAGGGTTTCACAATATCTAAGAGGCAGGACCCAATGAAGACCTCCAATTAGACTCTTCACATAGTGTCTAACTGTGGGGTTTCTGTATCTGCTGTCATCTGCTGTCAGAGGAAGCCTCTCTGATAATGACTGGACAACGCATTGATCTATGAGAATAGCAAAATATCAGTAGGAATTATTTCACTGACTTTTCTCTAGTTGTATTTAGTTCTATTCTAGGTCTTTGGGCTATCCAGTCTCCATTTCCAGGCTATGCTGGCAACATAGAGCACGGGCTCCCTCTAGAATGAGCCTCAAGTTAAACCAAACGTTGATTGACCCCTCCCATAAGCTCTGTGCCACAATTGCTTCAGCATATTTTGTGGGCAGGGTGGATTGTAGGCTGAGGGTTTTGTGGTTGGGTTGCTGTTCAGGTTTCTTTTTCCATAGAAAAGGAAAAGTTTTCCTGCAGAAAACCTTCTTCCACCAAAGAGACTAAAACATAGAGGTGGAGGCTCCACACAGGAGCCAGCTTGATCTCTCTACATTCAATGAGCTGGATGAATGTTGTCCTTGTCAATGGACACTGTTAATTTTTAGAGAATGACTTTCTGTTCTAGCAACATCCTGGGTTGTTTAGGGATCTCCATGGAACCTCCTTGGTCAAAAACTCAACTGAATGCAACTGGAAACAGATACAAAAGATGGCCAGTTTAGATTCCATATCTTCTACTACTAGGGGCCCTCAATAAGGTCCCCCTCATAGATTCTAGGAAGTTCCACTATACTAGGTTTCCACTCTCTCATCATGCTTCCTTGCTCTAGCTTCCCTATTTCCTCTATCCCCTCCCCCACATGATCCCTCCCACTCCAGTCCCCATCTGCCTCCAGTCAACCAGCAACATTTATTCTATTTCTCCTTCCAAGGGAGATCCATGTGTCTTTTCTAGAGTCCCCCTCTTTACCTAATATCTCTGGGTTTGTGGACTAAAGCTTGATTATCATTTACTTACTGTCTAATATCTGATAATAGGTAAGTACATACCGTATTTCTCTTTCTAGGTCTGAATTATCTTGCTCAGGATGATTTTTTTTCTTTTCTAGTGCCAAGTATTTGCCTAAAAATTTCATATCTTTATTTAACAGTTGAGTAATACTCCACTCACACCACATGGCAGATGAGGGAGGTGGCCCCCTCACTCTCAGGCCCTTAGGGCCAGCTCACCTGTACCTCCACCAACAGGGTCAGCGATACTGTGCTGCCCAGGTGAGGAGAACAGGACCCACTTTTCTGAGTGCTGCAGCTGGTAAGGAGGAGGGTTGGATCATCTGTTGTAGGTGCTGAAGGACAAGGGGTAAGGGGCATAGGCATCACTTCCCAGAATGCAAGACAATTGATTTTAAATGAAAAATGCAATTCAAAAATGAGCATATTCTATTGCCCAGCTATACCATTTCTTTATATATAAACTTTAACTCAACATACCAGAGAGATTACATTCATATTTACTGTGGTACAAATCACAGTAGCCAAGTGATGGAATGAACTTAGTATCCCACTGACAGATTAATAGATAAAGAAAATGGAGTATGAACATATAACAAAGTTTTAATCAGCCATTTTTTTTTTTTAAAAATTAAGTCATTTTCCTTTTTTTTTTTTTTTTTTACAGATCTTGGACAATTACCAACTTCATATGGAAAAAACCCCAAAGATAGCTAAAACAATCCTTAAAAATAAAAGAACTTCTGGAGATATCACAGTTCCTAATTTCAAGTTGTACTACAGAGATAGTAATAAAAAAAAACACATGGTATTCACATAGAAACAAACACATTGATCGGTGGAATTGAATTGAAGACCCAGACATAAATTTACATACTTCTGAACACCTGATTTTTGATAAAGAAGCCAGAAATATACAGTATGAAAAAATATTTCCAATAAATAGTGTTGGTCAAACTGGATGTCTGCATATAGAACAATGCAAATAAATTCATGTTTATCACCCTGAACAAAATTCAAGTTTAGGTGAATTAAAATCACAACATAAAACCAGATACACTGAGCCTGATGGAAGAGGAAGTGGGGAACAGCCTTGAATGCATACGCACAGGAGACAACTTTCTGAACAAAACACCTATAGCACGGGCACTAAGATCAACAATTAATAAATGGGACCTCCTGAAACTGAAAAGCTCCTGCAAAGCTAAGGACTGTCAATAGGACCAAATGGTGGTATACAGTATGGAAAAAGATTTTCACTAACTCCACATCTGATTGAGGGCTAACATCCAAAATATATAAAGAACTCAAGAAACTAGATATCAACAGACCAAATAATTCAATTTTAAAATTGGGTACAGATCTAAACAGAATTCTCAACAGGGGGATCTTAAATAGCTGAGAAACACTTAAAGAAATGACCAACAGCTTTAGCCATCAGGGAAATGGAAATCAAAACTACACCTGTCAGAATGGCTAAGATTGACAGCACAAGTAACAACTCATGCTGGGGAGGGTAGGGAGCAAGGGGAACACTCCTCCATTGCTGATGAGAGTATAAACTTGTACAGTTGCTTTGGAAATTAATATGGTGGTTTCTCAAAATATTGGAAATTGATCTGCCTCAAAATCCAGCTATGTAATTCTTGGGCATTTACCCAAAGGACACTCCATCCTATCACAAGGACATTTGCTCAGTTATGTTCATTGTTGCTTTTTTCATAATAGCCAGAAACGGGAAACAACCTAGATGCCCCTCAGTCAAAGAAGAATAAAGAAAATGTGGTATATTTTCACCACTCACAGGTTGATGAGGAAGCTGACTCTCCCCTTTACCAGTTGTATCACTTGGAAAGGGGGTCTTGTATCTTGCCTGGGCAGTACAGCAGAGCTGAACCCTTGACAGAGGAGTAGGTAGACCAGCCCAAGAATGTAAGCATGGGACATCTGGCTTCATCCCTCATCTGCCATATGGTTCTGTGGGCAGCGGAGAGATTTCCTCCCTCCAAGTGACCTCCATACATTGACTGGGAAATTTAGTAAAGCTGGCCCTAATGGTAAGTGTGGCAGAGTAGACCCTGAGGTCATGGAAACAGAAAAACTGGTCCTATCCCTTGCTCATTCCTGATAGAGGTGAAAGAGTAATGGTGGTAAGGATGTGAAGAAGAGGCATGGGATAGCTGGTGGGCTGACCCACCTTGCCACTACTCAGGCTTAGAACCAGGGTTATGAGTTGGCCCACCCCAACATTCAATTAATCTATGATCTGCGGGAACGTATGAAGGGGGGCTGGTCTTGCATATCCAAGCTGCAGGACCCCCATGACACAGGGTAACAACAGGATATCCAAGAGAAGTGCCAGTGAGGGCCCAGCATTGATAGTGTAGCAGAACCAGGTTAATGACTTTGCAATGAACACTTTGAAGTAAAGCTTTATGAACATTTCATGATTCACTGTATCACACTGTAGCTTCCATGTCTAGATTTTCATTTTTCCTATTTTTTTCTCTTAAATTTTATTTTGTTCGGGGGGGGGGGAGGGTGTGTGTTATCAGGGCAGAGAGTGGATACAAAGGGGTAGGAAATAAATGAGCTTATAAGATGGAGATGCATGATTGAAAGATACAAAAACTAAATTAAAAAAAAAATCAATCACCTCTTCAACTTCAGTAATTTGGGGGTATAAAGGGTACTTTCCAAGGGTAGAGATGGAAAAGAAATAAACAGGGATTAGTATAGCAACAACTACAGCAGAGGATGGAGAAGTAAATAGGAGCAGGGGGTCGGGCTGGGACAAGATAGGAAGGAGAGAGGCAGCTCTAACTAAAGGCTGGATGAGCATAGAGATATGCAGAGCTATGGGCTTGAGAAACTCCATCAAAACAACAAAAAGAGATGATAGTGATGAGATGGAGCAGGATGAAGCTGTTTCACTAAGGTGAAACTGGGTGGTAAACGGGAAGAATGAAGCTGCCAGGAAGTAGGCAGGGCGCAAAGTCTCCAGGAGGTGGTAAGTCCACAGATTCGATGAGAAAGACCTGATCTACATAATAGTACTTTCTGCAAATAATGACATGGAGACTTATTATTAGTTATGAAAACATGGCCTTAGCTTAAGTTTTATTCTAACTAGCTCTTATAACTTAATTAACCTGTTTCTATTATCTGACATTCTATCATGTGGCTAGATTACCTTTCCTCTGTCTAGTATGTCAAATTTGTTCCTTGGCCTGTTGGCTGCTCCCCTGTTCCTAGATCAGGGATTCTCTGATTTCCTTACTCTGGAAGTCCCGCCTATTTTCTCTTGCTAACTATTGGTTGTTTAGCTTTTTATTACACCAATCATAACAACATACCACCACAAAGTGTACAAATATCCCACAACAGACCCAAATCTTAACCAAATTAATTAAAGCAAGACATTTTATTTGTGTATATGGGTTGTCTCCTGATAAGGCAGGGTTCAAGAGATCAGCATTGGATATGGGGAATATGAGGTTTTTATAGCTCAGGAGTAGGAGTTTCAAAGTGGGGGTGTTGTCAGGCAAATACATGAGGGTCAAAGAAGCAGAACATGGCATAACAAATTTGTTATTAAACTTCTGAAACAAAGGCATGGTTTCAATGTGGTCATAGTAAGGTGGTCATAAGAATCTCCTGAAACAAAGGCATGATTGCTGTTTCCTGGAACAGGCAGTACAGAACCATTTATAGTTAAGGTTACAGGAGGGGCATAGTCTAATCCTTGAGAAACAGATTTAATAATAAACAGAAATGAACCAGTTTGCCTTTACTATAAGATGGTTTTCAAGTCCAAGATGGAGGTAGGCTGGTCTATCAGAAGCTCCTCCCCTGGGCCTGCTTGGTGGGCCTGTGTTTATGAGACCACTCCAGTGCATTGGATTTCCACCTTGTGAAACAACACCTTGTTCTAACTCAGGGTTTTCCCACTCTAGCTAGAGCAGTGGTTTTCAATCTCCCTAATGCAGTGGCTCTTTAATACAGTTCCTTATGTCATAGTGACCTCCAACCATAAAATTATTTGTTACTATTTCATAACTTTTTGCTACTGTTATGAGTCATAATCTAATTATTGGATATGCAGAATATCTGATATGTGACACCCAAAGGGTTAAAACTCACAGGTTGAGAACAGCTGAGCTAGAGGTGTTCTATAGGCCAGATTTTAGCATATAGTACCTGACACTTGCTTTGGGTTCTCAAAGTGTGCCCTGGAAGGAAGGACACTAGGCTATAGGCCTGGGCTGCCAGCTCAGCAGGGCTGGATTTAAAATGCCTTATTGCTGCTGCCCAAGTCAAGTGCACAAAAAAGAGAATATTCCTGGCATTGTCCCTTTATCTGCTTTTGAAGCTAACCTCAGGGGACTTTGGTTCTCTCTCTCCTCCCTTTGCCTTTCCCATTTCTCTCTTCACTCATTCCTTTACACCCCCCTTTCTCTTTTTACCATTGACGAAAGTATGATGTGAATTTCTCCAGGCTCGTTCTTTATCTGAACCAGTGGTTGCCACTGTCTGTAGTTGTGCTCACCTTGGCCAAACCTCTTTGACTCCTCTTCTGTTTCGCTTTCTCGGGCTCCTTTCTCTGAGTGCTACTGGAACTGTTTTCCATTGGCACCTACCTTGTAGGCTGTCCGTTCTCCAATAATCCTCTATCAACCTGGGGAGCCTAGGAATCCTTCTTGCATGGATGGAGTGTGCCATCTTTAGGAATCCTTATCACTTGTAGTTCTTATACAAACATACTGTCTGTCCTTTGATTTAACACAATGAATGTTGTTGGTGTGGGGCAATGCCTGGATTACTGGAGAGACAGCAAAGAGAGTTCCTTGTATGGGTGGAGAGTTGGGAAGGTGGAGCCTGATGAAAGAAGGGAGGCGAGTAGAGACACCAGTTTTGTGCAAGCCAAGGACAGGCTTGGCCTACTTTTTATTTTGGCCTTGGGCTGGTCTGGTTCCATTGACAGTGATGCTATTCGCATGTGTGGGAATGGCTGAAATGGTTTGATCATGAAGGGACCTTAATCTATCATCCAAAGCCTTCATTAAGGGGAAATTTCTGATGGGTCTCATGCAAAGCCATGCCTACAGGAATTTGCCATCAAGTACCTCACCTCTGTCTGCCTATACCGATGCTGCAAGCCCAAACACACACAGGATGGTATGCTGAATTCAAAATTTCTGGCACTATTTCTCTTCTGGCTAGGACAGATGTCCTCAAGCCTAATTCCAGGCTGGAAGAGGGTTAGACTTAGGCTAGGTCTGTGCTATGCTGCCTGTACTGGACTTTGAGTCTTATTTTGTCTGGAAAGTCTGTAAATCAGGGGATGACATTTGATCACAAGAAAACAATTCAGGTATCAGGCAGTTTTTCAGATCTTAGAGCATTGTTCTTTTCCTTTAAGTTTCTATAGCCATTGAAATCCATCACTTAACACCAGCCTTCAGATTAGAGATCTTCACCTACAAATAACGATCCATTGGCGACTGCCACACTCGGCATCTGAACAGAGCCAAAAGGAATGGTTACAAGTTCATCATCAATTATTGTATGCAATTACATTAGAGAAGGGATGCAGGTTCTTTGTTCTTGCTTCATATCTGAATTGTATTTTTTTAGCATGCTATTTTAGCTTTTTAATTAGGATATGGAGATTTGGGATGGTACCTAGTGTTATTTAATCATACTTTTCTGGGTAAAGGAGGAGAGAAAAAGATTTTCCTTCAATCAACAATTGCTTTCATGTCTATATTAAAAGGGTGGAGACTTGGTTCCTCCCTCTTCCCCCTTAGGCAGTGAGTTTATGGTTCAAAATCATACAGTTGTTGATTTTGACTTTGGATTTCCCTATTCTGTTTTTCCCCTTCTAACATAATGCATGAGTCTTTCTAGCTAACACCTAAGGGTGGGGCAAGAAAGACAGCCTATTTAAGTTGTCTTATTTTAAGCTTTGGGTAATCTGCTTTTACATTCACCAAAATAAGTCAAGTTAGTGGCGTATTCTTTGTTCTTACTCCTGACGTGTACTTAACATTTAAATGGTGTGAGAATGAATCACATTGCATACATTTCTTTAATGAACTATGAAACATCCCAGGCTCAAGCCCAGGAACCAGAGGAAGATGGAATGTTGCCATGTGTTATCTGCTTTCTGGACTGCAAACAAACTCTAATTTTTATGTAAGGCCCGTGGAAGACTCCTGCTGTTCTAATGTTCTAATGTTGTTCTTGTCCATCTTCTTCCTGTTGGTGTGAAGTCAACAATTCCCCTTTCCCCAGTTTCTAGCTTTTGTATCTGCTCTTTGACCAAAGTAAAATGGAAAGAATAAGAAACACTTGACTTTGGCTGGGGATTTAGCTCAGTATAGACCATTTGCCTAACTTAAGGAAAACACCGTTAAAACTTACCTGCAAAACACTGTAATAACTAACCAGCCAACCAACCAACCAACCAACCAACCAACCAGCCAGCCAGCCAGCCAGCCAGCCAGCCAGCCAGCCAGCCAGCCAGCCAGCCAACCAACCAATCAACCAACCAACCAACCAACCAACCAACCAACCAACCAACCAACCAACCAACTAACTAACTATATAAAACATGTAGGAAAGCAAGCTCTGCCTTGCCAATGGGATAGACTCACTGAGGCTGAAATGAAGTAGTGAATGTGACAGTGTTTTATTTTATGACTATAGGCTATTGTTATTGCCTCTTAATCATGGCTCATCCTAAGCTGGCTACATGGTTTTTCCTGCTTTTCACATTTATTTCAAATTAAAGATACTTTATGCTCTAATAAACTGAAGACCATTTCAAAGTTTCAAGAAAATGATAGAAATTAATCAACATAAGAATGTTTTCTTGGTAGTTCATACCATTATTATGTTTATCATTTATGCATATTTCTTTATTTGGATATGAGTTGATTTCCTCTGCTACCAGAACTAAAAGACAGTATTATATGTACTATGGTGGGCAAACATTTCTATCCAAATGGCTGTCACTCAAAATTGGATTTCTCCTTACATTTTTGTACAAAAAAGGATAACCACGCATTTTATTTGAATTTGACAGCAATAGGAATTCTAAGCATTGCTTTAAAATGTTGTGATATTAAAAATATTTTTGTGAGGTAGTGCTCTGTGAATTAACATATTCCATGTCTTTGCTTTTCTTGCCAAGGAAAGAAGATAAATAAGCTAGAAATAGAGGACATAAACTCTCTAAATTGCTGTGTAAACTAAGATTGTTTCTCTCACCCACTTTTTTCATTTATACATTTAATATATTTCTATATGATTTAAAATACATAGTATGCCTATGTTTACTTTTCACAGTGGCTTTTAATTATTTTAATGTGCATTTGTGTGTAGTGTATAAATGTGTTTACATGTTTATGGGTACAAATACATATGCAGGTACATTCCCAAGGCCTGATGTGTACCAGGAAAGCACTCTCACAATGGACCTACTTCCCTAATATCTGCTTTGGAATTTTTAAGTAAGATTTGTATGAGTGTTTGTCTCCTGTATATATGTGTACTACATGTGTGTTTGGTGTCTATAGAGGTCAGAAGAGGGCACTGGAACTAGAACTGGAGCTAAAGATGATTGTGAGCCACCATGTGGGTATTGGCAACAAAATCCAGTCATCTGTAAAAGTAGCAAGTAGTCTTAACCACTGAGCCATAACTCCAGACCTAATAAGCTTTGAAATCATTAGTTCTTACAAGATTATTTTCTTTCACTATGACATATTTCACTATCTTTATTTTTAAAAAGGAAGCATCCATCTCAAATTACAAAGTTAATAAGATATTCATAGAAGGTCCTGACCTAAGATGTTTCTACTTTCAATTTTCCATTTCATAATGATGTGAAAGTGTGGTGATATATTGTATATTTAATAAAATTAGTCTGGAATATCAGAGGAGAGAGACATCAGCCATGTCTCCAGCTTTTTGTTTATTTACTTATTTTGTTTTTGAGGCAAGGCAACAGTCCTGGCTGTCCTGGAACTTGCTTTGTAGACCAGGTTGGCCCAGAACTCACAGAGATCTTCCTACCTCTGCCTTCCAATTGCTGGGACTAACAGCTTGTGCCTCCACTGCCTGGTTGTTAGGACTTCAGCTCACAGAGATCTCTGTCTCTCTAGTGATGGGATTAAAAGTGTGGGTCACTACTTCCTGGCTGTGGTTGATCCTGTCCTCTGATATTCCAGACTAATTTTGTTAAATATACAATATATCACCACATGAAACTGATATATCCCGGCACAAACCATTCATCAGAGTACGAAGTATGAATTTTTTCCATACGGTGGCAATATGCTGAGCAGAGGCAGTGAGACATAGCTTCTAGCTTGCCACAGGATCAGACGGCTGAACAGGTGATAGTGTGTGTATGAGACATGTTGCAGTGTGGCCCAGACCCACAGACCTGCCACTCCAGACCCCTTAGCCGCCCAGCCGCCCCACTCAGGCCCCCAGAAATGACTCAGACGCTTATATTAACTTTATGCTGTTTGGCCTATGGCTCAGGTACACTGTTAGCTAGCTCTTACATCTTAAATCAACCCATTTTTATTAATCTGTCTGCCACGTGGCCCGTAGCTCACCTGTGTTTCTTACATGTTGCTCCTTGGGCGACTTGCTCGATCTGCCTCTGACTCCGCCCTGCTTCTCTTACCTATGCTCTGACTTCTCCTCCTACTTTTTCTATGGTGCCTGTCACGGGCCAAAACAGCTTCTTTTTTAAAAGATTGAGATTCACAGCATACAGAAAGGCATTCCCACATCACTTCCCCCTTTCTGTCTAATCAAAAAGGAATGTTTCAATTTTAACATAGCAAAATTACATATAACAAAATAGCCATCAAGCAAGAATTACAGTTATAATATTTAGTCTATTTGTATTTAGCAAAATTACAGAAAATATTCTTATGTTCTATTTTATCTTTACGAATCTAAAGTTTTATATCCAATATACCTTTCAAATGACTAAGAAAAACTATACCTATAGCTATCTAATCTTCAACTATATCAAAGACCACAGAAGGATATATTTACCCAAGTAAACCAGAAGTGCAAGCGACTTCTAAAATCTAGAAAGGACAGAGATGACACCTATCTTCCTGGACAGTCACCCAAAGTTCCTTTATAAAGTTGGGGCATCCATCTTCAGCCTATAGGTCCAGAGTCTCTTTTCATTTCAGTGAAGCAGGAAATCTTCTCTGTCTATTTTGGTACAGTTCATCAGTCGCTTCTCGAGTCCTGAAGAATGTATGACAGTTTTCTCTGCAAAGCAGGAACCTGAAGGGCCATCTCAGCTTGTTCTGCCGAAGTTCAGAGGTCATCTTCTTATGGAACCTGCATGTCCAGTTTAAACAGCATACTGTCAGGAAGTCAATGTAAGAACAGGTTCTTGTCCAGTGGCTAACCATTGCCACAAAGAAAGTAGGCTCTATATGGAGTTTCTTCAATGTCCATTTTTCTCTTGAAGTAAATTAGTGCTGCCAGGAGCAAATCTGTCTCATTGTCCAGAAAAGTCTAAGCTCTTAAAACATTTTAAATGCCATATTCTGTAGGTCTTAGAAGTATTTGAAGATTACCTATCTAATTGAAATATATCTTTGTATACCTAAAAATCTTAACTAACCCAACTATAAGTTTGATTATCAAAGGTGACTATTAACCTTTATTTCTTAATTATACATTACAATTTTAAATCAGTTACATGAACATCATACCTTAAACAAGAATAGAAAAATACATACAGCATAACAAAATTGACCTTAAATTTGTATCAATAAACCAAAATCTATACCAATGTAAAATATTTTGAGATTAACAGCTGATTTCCTGATCTGAGTAAATTCAATAATCTAACTTTTAAAAAAAATCATTGATAGACCATATCCCCTTTTTCTTCTTAGAAAGAGATTAACTATGACCAATAACCAGTTATAATGAAAAAACATTTATAAACAATATTTTGGGAATTGGGGCATAGTTTTCCATTACTTCCTGCTGAGTATGGGGCATTGAAAATCTCACGAGTTTTTAAGACTGGATCATAATCTGCAGCCCTGAAGCTGATATGGCCATCTCTTCCCATCAGAGGTTTTTTTCAGGGGGTCTTGGTTGATGAAACCATACTTGCCTGGAAGCAATCCACAGGTTCTCATCTTCTGTGGAAACAAAAGCAGAACTCTTCCAAAGCAATAAATCCTTAGACACAAATTTCAAAATCAAATACCTTTAAAATACATATTCTTGTTTAACTTAGTAGCCTTTGCATTTGCAATCTATTGTCTTTCTGCAGTTAGCTCATTAACAGTTAAAAAATTAAAAGAAAACACAATAACAACCAAAATCCAGATTATGTGTCTATTTTCCATCTTTACATGGCTTATTATATTTTATTACTCTATTTCTCTTTTAAAAGACTTTTTCTACCTTTCTCTTTTCTCTCTCTGAAGACTATGTACCTTTTATACACGTTGTAACCCATTTACAGGTTTTTTTTCCATCTGAATCTGTTTTATTGTGAATCCTTAATCATTTTCTAACTAGAAGAGTTTTAAAAAATACTCTCACTTTCTTGCCACATAGTTTTTTGCAGATTCACCTGAATCAGTAAGTTCTCTTAAAGGGACCGCGTCTCTGTTCGTGGCCAGCAAACAGAACAGACCCAAGAAAATGCTGCTACTAAGAAGCCGTCTTTGTTTCCTTTTTGTTCAAAATAAACAGAAATCTAAAATCAATCACATGCTACTGAGTCTTTTGTGAGATTTCAGGAACCGGCCTGATTGCAGCTTATACTGCCTGTCACCAGTCCCCTGGCGCCATTTTGAATGTGACTCAGGTGCCACTCTTTCTTTGTACAATGACCTGCTTCGTATACACAATTTAGAAGCGCTTTTGCTCAGTTTCTGCTAAAACCCTTTTTAAACTTTCTCAGGCATTAAGTGGATATTCGATCTACATTGGACACCATCTGTTGCAGTGCGGCTTCTTGGTCCTGGGCGGCCAGAGTCCCAGACCCACACAGATCTGCCGCGCCAGACCCCTTAGCTGGCCGCCCCACTCAGGCCCCCAGAAATGACTCAGACGCTTATATTAACTTTATGCTGTTTGGCCTATGACTCAGGCACTTGCTAGCTAGCTCTTATATCTTAAATCAACCCATTTTTATTAATCTGTCTGCCACATGGCCGGTGGCTCACCTGTGTTCCTTACATGTTGCTCCTTGGGTGACTTGCTCGATCTGCCTCTTACTCTGCCCTTACTTTCCTACTTATTCTGATTCCTCTGCCTACTTTTTCTATGGTGCTTGTTGTGGACCAAAACAGCTCCTTTATTTAAAGATTGAGATTCACAGCATACAGAAAGGCATTCCCACATCAAGACATCGTTGATAAGCATTGGTATTTACTAGAACAGGTATAATAAATACAGTTTGAAGATATTGCAGCTTACAATGTGTTTATTGGAAATGTAACCTCCTTGTAAGTCACAGATTTATACTTGAAAAATTAAATATAAATCTTCAAAAAGCTAAAATGAGAATAGTTTGCTAATAATTTTATTTAGATGTAAAATAACATACTGTATAGTTCTAATGTGTGCATAGTATTATGCAGTTTTAACAATGTTCTTAGTTATGACTTAAAATAAAATGCTTCAAATTTTGCTATGTAGCCATAATAGAGCATACAAATAGTGCCTATACTTGTCTTCTTAAAAAGGATTTTCTGAATGCAAGGTATCCTGGCAACTGGGAAACAAGTTGCTGGAAATCAGCAAGTCCACTGCAGAAAGTTGTTGTAGGAGGTTGTAGAAGATAAGCTTCTGACAAGATTTGGAGTTTCCTTTTAGTGAAGGATGGCTTCTTTTGAACAGATACAAACAATTTAAAAAAATGCTGTTTTGAGTACAGTGCACTCACCTCCTGGGAGACTTAACAAGTAATATAAATAGCAGTAAGCTTAGGAGTGAAACAACAAATGAACCTTTTCCATTGCTCTTTTAAAAAGGGGGAATAACCAATTGTTCACTGGATCAATTCTTTCCAATTACATTATCTAATTTATAACCTAAAAAAACCCTCAAAATAAGAAGTGACTACCCAATGTCAAAGTTCTCAATCAAACCCAAATTGTCCTAGTATTTCTCACTGTTTTGCTAGCTCTTCTTGAGAGAACATTTTTCAGGATTTATTTCCCCAAAAGAGTTATTAAGTGTATAATAGTTAAATGTGAAAAACCAATTAGCTATTATTAATAGTGGGACTGGTGGAAGACCTGGCTTAATATCAGACAACCTTTCACAAATGCATTTTATTTCCTTCTGTTTGCCACCAGCTGGAGCCACTGTATAAAACCAAATCACTTCGAGTTCAGAAGACAATGTTAATATGAAGTCAAAACCATCTTTGCCCCAAAACAATTGAGAACAAATTTCAGAGAATTAAAGATTGAAATGTGTAAAGTCCATGAGGGCTAATTAACTGGACTTGGCCAGTTACTGATTATAGCATTCTGGATAGATTATTTTGACGTAGACTCCAATTTAGTTGTATCAATTTTGCAGTTATCACTGTAGTGATAATTAGATGTTAATAGCTATACAGAGCCTCCTGCATGGTATGTTCTTTATTAGTGACCATGGATATAGCATGCATGTGATCACTGATGACATTAGCAGTTATTGTTTATTTTACAACTGGAAAGGTATTATATTTATTGTAGGCATAATTCATGTTATCCTCAATATCTGTGCTTAATATATGAAAACTGCGACTTGATCACATGTTATTTGATGTTGCATCCCTGAGAAAAGTTTCTGGGTATTATACGTTAAGGGATGATTTCACACTGAGTATGAAGTGATTTCAGCCTTCTCTGTTTTAGAGAATGAAATCCTACCTGAACAACAAGAAGGACAAAGGTAAGTTTCTTTTGGATGAAATATGCTAGCCACCCAGAAGATGCAAGCTAACTGTGATGGGCAGGAGATAGTACTCATGCATGGAGGCAATTCTACTTGGAAATTCAAGGAAAGGAACCTGTGTTTTAAAAGTGCCTTTGAAGTTGGTCAGATTCTTTGCAGCAGGAGGAATAATGACCAACATATGATCTTGAAGAACTCCAGTCTCATGTGGACCAAATTCAATGGTCAAATAAGAATGAGAAACAGCCTGGTCATTCATTTGATTATAAGGGAAGTCCTGTTTAGGCACCCTCTCCACTATTGTTTGGAGTCCTAGCCGGGGACACCTGTGGGTTCTAGGAGGTTTCCCTAGCACCAGGTTTGTCTCTAATCCCCCAATGGCCACATCTATCTATTTCTTTGTTCTCAATCTCTGTTGCTCCTCCCACTCAACCATCTCAGTCTCTCATGATCTCTTCTAACACCATGTAAAAGTAAGGGGCATGGCAGCATGCACTTAAAATTCCAACACTGAGTGGAATATTGTGTGACACCATTCTTGAGGAGATGTGAACGAACATCTGCTCTCTTTGAATAGAAACCTGATGATGAACCAAAGTAATAATATCACCCAAATCCAACTTGGCAAATCAATGAGTTTATTGGGATTACTTACAAGGGGATGAGTAGGGATAAATTAACAGAGGATGGTGACTCAAAGACAGCTCTTTCATGTAAAGCCTGTCTAGTACGAGTGATAACTCAATGAAGATGGAATCTTGAGACTCTATGCAGGACTTGCAGACAGCTCAACCTGTCAAAGGGTTTCTTCTGGGCAATGTTGCTGCTCTTTCTCTTCCAGGTTGATTTGAATCTCCTCATTGTGTCTTACTGTTTATATAAACCCCAGGCAGGAGATGACTTGAGTATTTCATCAGTTTCAGGGACTTCCTGAGACTTATGAGTTGTTTACTTTCTGAATCTTAATAAATCTCACTTTAGAACTTTCTGAGTTAAAATCGTTTCATACTAAATAGTTTTTCAGCTTGGGGTAAAATGCTACACAACAGAAAAGACAGGTCGATTTTGGGAGTTCCCTGGCCAGCCTTTCTAGCTGAGACATCAAGACTCAGTTTAGGGAGAGATGCTAAATCCTGATAGATTAAAAAAAGGGAGACAACTAACATTGATCTCTGGTGAGATCAGTGCACATATGTACATACAATGTATAACACACATACACACACACACATACGTACAATGCACCATTCCTTCCTTCTATTCATTTTTCCTTATTTCATTTTTTTTTGGTTTGTTTTTAATGAGAGGATCTCATTTATGACTTCTGGGCAAGCGCTTTACCAATCAAATCACATCTTCAGACATGTTAGTTCTCATTTAATACTTTTAATAGGATATTCTCTAGAAATTAGGCATCCGGATTGGCACTGATTTGGTTAATATACTTGGTCTGAATAATAACAATACAAGATTGTTTAAAATAAAGCTATTACTATAGATCTCAGGATTCTGGAATTTTATATAAGACTATATTAGAATTAAATAAATTGCAATTCCTTCTCTTTCCCTGGTGCATGGAGTCAAACCCAGGGCCTATATATGCTTTGCAAACATTCTACCACTGAACTACAAAACAGCAGCTAGTTCTTCCTTTCTGAGGGTTAATTTTGGAGAAAATGTTGTCTCAAGCATGTAATGTATAATATGGTATATGTGCATATGATCTGAGATGCCTAGTTCCATGCTAGAGACAGCTCCTCATCAGCTCCTAACCCTAAACATCAGTGATGTAAGAGGGTAGATTTTGGCAACAAAAGATAGCTAACAAGCATTACAAGCACAAGAGTCAATAGTAAATAAAAACTGCATTTATACTTTGTACTTATTTTTTTTTATATTTCCTTGGGTAATATTTTGCCTGATTTTTCACCAGAAATTAGTTGGCTCTTTTTGTAACACATGAGTACATCAGTTACGTCTATGAGTCACTTGTTAAAGGCTCTGATGGATGGTGGACCCTCTGCTGAAGTTAGAAAGGTGGTGAGTTGGCAGATAGTCTCCAGAGGAAGCCCCAGGGATAGGTAGAGACCTGGGGATCTAAGTATGGTCTCTCCTTTATTGTTTTTCCTTTCCCCCCAATTTTAGTCTCAATATTTACTACTGTGGATAATTTAAAGGATATATAGTACCACATGAAAGGATGGAAATAAGAACTGCTAGAGAACATTCTAGACATTAATGTTTGCCTGTCTTTCCTATGGTACAGAGGACCTCTCAAAAGGCCACGGGCTCCTGGGATAGTTAATACTGCTTGTCAGCTTGCCGGGATTGAGACTAATCATGGAAACTTATCTTTGGGCACTTTTGTGAGGGACATTATAGGTCAGGGTAGTTGAAGTAGAAAGATCCACCCTAAATATGTCAATAATACCATAGGTGGGCTTTTAGAACAGAATAAAAAAGAGAAAGGCATACTGAATACCAGCATTCATCCACCTTGCTTCCTTACTGCAGATGCAATATGACTGTTTACCTCAGACCCCTGCTACTATGATGGACTGGCCAGACCCTTGAACTGAAAACCAAAATAAAGCCTTTATTTCTTAAGCTGCAATGAAGTTAGGCATTTTATCCAAGAAATAATACAAGTTACTAAGTCAACCTCTGTGTGTCTCATCCTGAAAATGTGAAGCCATAGTCTATAGAAAACAGGAGTTGGAAAACATCTGTGTAATTTTTTTTTCCTTTGTATGTCCTTGTCACACACCAAGTCACTCCAAAACCCAGAGAAAAAAGCTCTGCACTCCCACTGGGATGGATATTCTTGGTAATGGAAAGTCTCATTTCTGAATTGAATGTGAGTGCTGGGGAAAAGCATATTGGCTAACATTTCCGCTCTTCGGTTGAATTCAGATCTTAGACATCAAATGCCTGTGGTTGATGTTACACTGTCTTCACCTTTCCATTTCCCCTCACTGAGGCAAGATTCTGTATTTTCTCTCCTCTGATGGGAAAGAGAATCTGCTCAGCCAGTAGTGGATTGAGAAGAAAAGAGAATGTTTTTAGTGCAGAGTTAGGAAATTAGAATCCTTCTCCATGGACTTACCAGTATATATCAGAGACTAAAAGTGTCAGAGACATTAATGTACTAATCATAACACTTTACAAGTGTACGACACCTTATAATTTTAAAAGAACTCTTACAATTACTGTTTCTCTTTTTACTATTTCAGAGATCAGTGGGGATAATACCAGACGCATCATTTTAAGATGAAAGAGACGTAGGTGTTTTGAGATAAATCAGTTTCCTTGAATACACAGGCAAGGACAGAAGTAGGTCTAATTCCTGATCTTTTACAATTACCCACAGTGGTCCTCAAGTCTGGATGTTTACTAGAACAGTCTAGAAGATTATAATGTATTGCCATCTCTATATTTTTAATGAACAAATCTGTGATGGAGGTCAGAAATTTTTTTATTTAAAAAATTTCTCCATAGTTGTTCTCAAGTGGGGAAGATGAAAATTCTGTCATTGGATTACATTTTGTTGAGTTATTGGCCAAAGAAGCCCCACGGAAACCCCCAAACATAGGCATTATTGCTACGACATTGAACATGGGAGAAGTTGAACTGATGGTAAGCTAGAAAGTTTACCCATACTCCTATTGACTATTGTTGATGGTTCTGGAAGGTACTCTGCATACTACCAGAGGAAAAAGGTAAACATCAGTATTGCCCTCCCTCTACAAATCCTACAATCTACAGTAATGATCTTCCTGCAGGAGACACTGGTACAACAGTGGCACAAATATTATGAGAATAACTAACCATTAAAAAAATATAGGATTCAAGGCCCACTCCATTAATGGAACCCATACCTGATCCTGCTAAAGTGACCAAGAACTAAAACAATATAAACAATGAGCCTATCGTAAAACCTAATACTATTATTTTACTAAAGGATCATAGCAATAAAATAATTCCTAATGGTATACTGCTATAATTATAGATCAGTGCCCCACTCAGCCTTCAACAGAAAAGGTTCTTACAGTAGATGGGAATTAACACAGAGACTCATACTTGGACAATGTGCAGAGTAAAAGCCTTTCGGACATTCATTCCTAAATAGGATGTCTTCATCAAAGCCCTCCCTTTAAAAATGTGGGACCTATGCTTAAAGAAGGCAGAAATATTGTAAGAGGCAGAGGTGGTAATACAACTCAAACCAAATAGTGTTTTCCAGACATAGTAATAGTAAAATAATAGATAATAATAATAGATAAAAATAAACCCACAGAGATTGTGACAGAATACACAGTCCTCCACAGGTTCAACCCAGACTGACTCCCAGCATTGAGAGGTGAATATAGGCATTGGGTTCCACCTTAACCAAAGAGCTATCTGCAAATTGATACACATTGGCAAAGGGGAAATTGATTTTCTCCAGCAGAGTCTTAGGTCTTTTAATAACATTGCGGTGCAGTCCCTGTGCCTAGGAGTATTGGCCAACATAAGATCAACTCAATTGCATTTTTGTGGACTTTTTTTTTGTTTAATTTTACTTTGTTTTGGCATGTTATGTCCTACTGGGGTTTTGCTTGTTTATTGACTATCGACTATGTCAACTTGATGCAAGCTGAAAGACATGAGAGAGGATGGAGTCTCGGTTGAGAAAATGCCTCCATGAGATCCCGTTGTAAGGATTTTCTTAGCTAGTGATCAATGCTGGGAGGGCCCAGCCCCATTGTCCTTGGTTCTGGGTTCTAAAAGAAAGCAGGTTGAGTAAGCCATGGGGAGCAAGCCAGTAAGCAGAACCCCTCCCTGGCCTCTCCATCAGCTCCTGCTTCTAGCCTCTGACCCATTCCTGACTTCCTTCGTTGATGGACTATGAGGTGGAAGTGTAAACAAATAAACCCTTCCTCCCCATTTTGCTTTTGGTCAGGCTGTTTTATCATAGCAATAGAAACCTTAACTGAGACAGCTTGCTTTTTTTTGAATTTTTTTTATAATAAAGAGAACATAAAAACATAAAGTTGGGTAGATCGGGAGGTGGATAGGATCTGAGAGAAGTTGTGTGTGTGTGTGTGTGTATACATATGTATATATAATCAAAATATATTATATATGAAAATTTATTTTTTTCTTTTTCTCCTTATATTCCTGCTCCCCCCCCCCCCAGGCTTTCTCTGTGTAGCTTTGGCTGTCCTGGAATTTCCCCTATAAACCAGGCTGTCCTGGAATCCTGCAACTCACAGCAAGATCTGCCTGCCTTTACCTTCTGAGTGTTGGGATAAAAGGCATTCACCATGACCAGCTCCCTTCCTGTCAAAAAAAAATATTTTCAATTAAAACAAGATATCTCATTGTCCAGATTGTACTCCAACTAAATATGAGCCTCCAGTGTTGGTACTCAGACATCAGAGGGTTATAAAATTCCCAAGTGACTCCCAAATGCAGCCTAGGCCATGAGATGCTGCTTTAGACTCGAACTTTACAATCTGCTTTTCCAGAGCTTCAGCACAGCAAGTGAAGAACAAGGAATATAAAGCAGGAAGGGAGAATGAAGACCAGAACCCATTCCTGCCTCTTTCTATTGGAAATATATCTCTTCTGTCTGAGCCTCAGGGTTTTTTTGTTTGTTTGTTTTTTAAGTGAAGAAAATAAGCAATATTTATCAACTGGGCTAATGAATGTGAAATAATCAACAGCTATTCTCCATTCCTACTGCTTTTCCTCACAGCTCATTCAAATGTTATACTCTCTCCCTCCTCCTCTCCCTCCATCTCCCCTTCCTCCCCATCCCTCTCCCCCGCCTCTTCCTCTCCTGTGTCCTGTTAATGCGTGAAGTTCCCATTCTTGCTTTTAAATGGAGTTAGAAACAGAACTCTGGTAGTTTTCACTAATGAAATACGGTCTGGAAACCGGGGTTATGTCCTTAAGACAACTTCCTGGTGTAGCTATTGCTATGTTCAGGCCTCTGCACCCCAGAGCGATGGATCTGCCAGCTTGCTAAATGTTTACTCAGTAGAGCAATTTCACTTCAAGAGAACATTTTAGCTCTTACTATTCACCTCTGTATTCCTCCACCTCGCTCTCTGAGTTCCTCTGAATGAGCCCCCAAGCACCTCTTGTTTAGTCCCATTCAGCAGATTAAGGAAAGTTCCAGTATGTGCGTCTTATTCAGCTACTGCTGAGTTCACTGCAGCCCAGGCCCGCTGGAGAAAAAACAAACCCCGCACTGTACACACCCACCCCCTTGACTGACACTTTGTACTTGTTAGAACGGAATCTTCTAATATTAGGAATGGTAGCGTGAGGATCGTTTCATAACCACAAACACAGCAAAAACTATGGTGAAATTACGCGTGACTCATTGTCAGAGGAACACTTGAGTCACCTACGTCAACTCCCAGGTTGGTCAGATGGGACAACTTTTGTGCCAAACTTTACCACGTCATTAGTCTTTCCCTCTAATAGATTGTTCTAGATGAATTTGTCTTGACCACACTAATTAATGTGTAAACCTCTCATAATTTCCTTTTCACTGAGTAATGAATTGTTTCTGTAAGCACCGTTCTCTCATTTCCTATATATTTACATAACTCTTTAATTAAACTAGACTCTGAATTGAGAACACATAGTATTTCTGTCTTAATAATGTCCAATCTAATACACCTCAGGTTCTAGTATATATATGTTAAATGTATTGCATATTCTCTATCCATGAACAAGGGTTGTTCCTAGCAAGGGAGAGAAATATGTGTACCTTTTTCCTTGGGATCCTGTCATCGAATAATTATTCCATGATTCATCACCTATGAGGGGTGGGAGAGTGAGGAATCAAAAGGAAAAGAGGAAGGATGACCACAAGGAAAGGGGAAAATAAAGAAGGAAAAGTGCATGTTACATGGTGTTCCAGCCTCTGAAAAATGAACAGAACTTCCAAACATTCTGGTTCTCGAGGCTTTACGCGAAAGAGAACAGCAAAGAAGGAAACAGGCAAGAGCAATATGACTGCTGGATGATGATGAATTCTAAAAGAAAAAACTGAAAGGAACAGGAACCTCAGATGGAGAGTGGGCTGTGGGAAGGCTAAGCAACTCCCTGAGGTAGAGAAAAGCTGGAGACTGGAAGAAAGCCTTCAGATCCCAGGTATGAGCAAGGCAGGTGAGGGCAGAGCAGAAGAGTTCCTCCCTATGGGTAGACAAGCTTGGGAGGAACCTTTATTTATTTATTTAGCTATTAAATTTTATATGTATGGGTGTCTTGCCTGAATGTATGTCTGTGCACCTTTTGCACGGCTAGTATCTACATAGGCCAGAAAAGGGTGTTCAATCCCTTGGAACTGGTGTTATAGAGGGTTGTTGCCCACCAGGAATTGAACTGAACCTCTGAAAGACCTTTGAAGTGCTCTGTATTAAAGATGATAATGAAATTTATATGAAGAAATTGTATAGCATGAGGATAATCCTTAAAATATTGCCTTGTACAACTTGGAACTTGCTAAGAGGATGAATCCTACATTTTAATACAAGCCAATAGAAATATTACAGAGGTAGCCATTAAATACTTATAGATGCTGTTTTTTTGTTATTTATATCTCAACACAACCATTGAAACCTTAGAAAACAAAAAAGGAACCTAAATATTTTGAGCAATCTGACAAATAAGTACATAAAAGTCCTGTTAGCTATCCAGGGAAGAAGAATTGAGCTAAAGGGTAACTAATTAAAATAACTTAAAAACTATTGGTGAAAACTGGCAAGAATGTAGAACAGGAACCCAAGAGTGGCTCAGAGGTTAAGACCAGTTTCTCAGGCTGGATAGGCTAGCACTGACTAGGGTACAGCACCAATAGCTCCGTCCCAGGGCAGGACTCAATCAGGGGTTTCCCAGGACTCGAGCTCTGGCCAGAGACACTACAGTTCTCTACTCTGTGGCTGGTGGGGCACAGGACTCAACTAGGAGTGAGTGACTACAGGATGATGGAGAGAAAGAGAGAGAGAGAGAGAGAGAGAGAGAGAGGAGAGAGAGAGAGAGAGAGAGAGAGAGAGAGAGAGAGAGAGAGAGAGAGAGAGAGAGAGAGAGAGATTGAGTCATGTGCATGGGAGAGTAGTGACAGACAGGCTTACTTCAGATGTCCTACTGTCCACCAGGGCCAGATGTCTAGGTCTAGGTTCCTGCCAAGGGCCAAAACTTGGTCTATGGCCCTGCTGAAGGCAGAGAGAATAGGCCTGTATAGAGTTGGCTGAAGCACTCAGGAGAGAGGGCCCGACACCTCACAAAGGCAGCACAATAGAGCTGACTCTGTTCTCAGGGGTGTAGGCTTGAGAATGGGAGAGCAGGTTACACCCCTCTCCTCTCTATGTGGCAGTGTCATGCCATCGTCCCCTTACCCCATGATGCCTACAGTAGATAAGGGACCTGATACAACCCCTCACCATTTGCAGCACTGGGGGAGAAGGGGTAGGTTATGTGTCTTTCCTGGGCTGCACAGTAGAGTTGATGCTGTAGACAGAAACCCAGGAGAGCTATCCATGAAGGCATAAGAGGACCATAGCTAGTGTTGCCTTTCTCATCTATAGAGTGATGGTGGGGACGAAGTAAAGAAGCCCCCCCTTGCCCCTACCACCTCCAGATGGCCAGGGACCTGACCCATTTATCAGCTTCAATACCTGGGAAAGGTGGGCCCTGTACTTCTTCTGGGGAGTACAATAGAGCTGACCCTTTTGACTAGGGTACAGGGGAGCCAACTCTGAGAACATGAGCATCGGAGACCTAGCCTTACCCTTTAGATGCCATATGACAGATAGGGAAGAGAACTCCCCCTCAACCAATGCCCCAGGAAGGTGGGAGAACTGGTTGGTCCTGAAGTCATAGAGTGCCCTGTTCCCCAACCAGCTGTAACACTTGGGAGAGCAGGCCCTGCACCTTGCCTGGGCAGTACAAGGAAAACAACACTGTTGGAGATTGTAGCCTAAAATTTCTGATCTTTCCAGGTCTGTCCGAAAAAATCTCTCTCACCCAAAGTCCTGAAGCTGCTTATAAAATAATTACTCAAAGGCTTCTATTAATTACAAACTGTTTGGTCTATGGGCTCAGGTTCATTACCAACTAGCTCTTAAAATTTAACTCAATCTATTTTTATTACTCTATATACTGCCACACGGCTCCATGGCTTTACCTGCATTTCATTACATCTTGCTTTCTGGGTGGCCTCTTGTATCATCTCTGTGTGACTCCACCCTCCTTCTCGTTTATCTATGCTTTGGTTTCCCAATTGCTTCTAAGCAGCTTTGCCATAGGCCAAAACAGTTTCATTATTAACCAATAATAAATCATATTTACAGCATACAAAAAGGTATGCCATATCTCTTCCCCTTTTCTGTTTAATCATAAGAGAAGGTTTCAATGTCAACATAGAAAAGTCACACATAATTAAACAGCTGTCAAGCAAGAATTACAGTTACAGTATCTAGTCTATTTGTATTTAGCAAAATTAAATATCTGATCCTTGTGACTCCAAAGTTTCATATCTAATGTACCTTTTATTGTAACTAAAGAAATCCATAATTACAGCATTCTAATCTTAAACTCCATCAAAGACCACAGAAGGATATAATATTACCTGAGTGAACAGAGTGAACAGGAAGTACATTGTAAGCAACCTCCAGATTCTACAAATGACAGAGACATCGGGCTACTTGAACAGTCACCTAAAGTTCCTTTGTAATGTTGGGCCATTCATCGTTAGCCCACTGGCCTAGAGTCTCTGGAAAACTTTTTAGTGAAGCAGGAAATTTGAAGGACTACTCTGCCCATTTGGCAAAGTTTGTCAGTCACTTCTTCTGGTGTCTTGTATAATGTCTGGCAGTTTTCTCTGTGAAGCAGGAACCTGAAGGACCAACTCAACTTGTTCTGGTGAAGTTCCAGAGGCCACTTTCTGACGGGTCCTGCATATCCAGTTTATACAGCATACTGTCAAGCAGTCAAGGCAAGAACAGTCTCTTGCCCAATGGCCAACTTTTGCCACAAAGAAAGTTAACCTCCATATGAAGTTTCTTTGATGCGCACCATCCTCTTGAAGTTAGATTGGTACTGCTAGGAGTAGACATATCTCATCATCCAGAAAAAGTCTAAGTTCTTAAAATATTTTAAATTACATATTCTATATGTCTTTGAAGATTACCTATTTAATTAAAATATATTTTTGTATATCTAAAGAACTTAACTGACATGACTATAAGTTGATTATCATAAATGAACTATTAGTCTGTGTTTCTTAATTATATATTACAATTTTAAATGAGTTACATAAACATAATATCTTAAACAAGAGTAGAAATATAGATACAATATAACAAAATTAGCCTTAAATTTATATCAATAAAACAACATCTATATCAACGTAAAATATTTAAAACAAATATTCTTTTACAAGTAGATTCAATAATCTATCCTTTTATCCTATCTACTTCCTTTTTTTAAAGAAAGAGATTGACTTTGACTAATAACCAAATCCTCCAAGCAAAGATAAACCTCCATAATCTATTTTTTGAAAATGTGGGCATAGTTTTCTAGGATATTTTCTGCTGATTGGGGGTGCTGGCAATCTTATGGGTGCCTACGAAAATTTAGGATCATGGTTAAATCTTGATTCTTGTAGTCTGTGAGACTGCATCATCTCAGCCGCTTGCTTTCAGGGAGTCTTCCTTGATCAAACCATATTAGTCTGGAAGCAATCCACAGGTTCTCATCTTCTGTGGAAACAAAAGCAGAACCTCTTTTCCAAAGCAACATATCCTTAAACCTAGATTTCAAAGTCAAGTTACCTTTAAAATATATGTGCTGGTTTAACTTAGCATCCTTTCCAATCAAATGTCTTTCTGTGATTAGCTAATTAAGAGTTAAAAACTTAAAATAAAACATAGTAGCATACATAATCCAGACTATGTATTTTCCATCTTTATGTGGTTTATTATATCTTTATTACTCTGTTTCTTTTTTTAAGGGATTTCTTTACTATTTTTCTTTTTTCTCCCAAGCTAACATATTTTTTTTTACACATATTGTAACCCATTTAGAGGTTTTATTCATCTGAATTTGTTTTATTGTGTGTCCTTAATTATTTTCTAAACTGTTTGGCTAGGACCCTTGACTGCTGGTTCCATCCCTCTGGGATTTACAACACAGTGGAGTCACACTTACCTTCCCAATTCTGGGAAGTAGAATTAAATAGCATGGAACTATGTTTTTAAGCCTACAGATGTGCTCTCAAACCTGTAAGCAATGTCTGGGAGAAGCCTCTTAGTACTGCAGCCAGTAAGAGAGACTGCAGAAATGAGCCATGTTGCTTAGCTCATGTGGCTGGCTGGTGGCTGACTACATCTCCCAGGCAGCTGTTGGGAGATGTGTCTATGCACTGTTGTTGGCATGAGACTGTAAGAGCAGGAAGCCCAGTGTGGCTCCAGTTTTGTGCATTCAGAATCTTTTAAAGCTTTTTCAGTGCCTGACCTTGGGCACCATTTGTGAACTAAAGTTTTTGATCTATCTGGCCAGTGGTCCAACAGCTGCCTATAAGAAGTACTGTGGGATATTGCTTTTGTACGCTGCAAAGACTTGTTGCTTGTATTGGTTTAATAAAACACTGATTGGCCAGTAGGAAGTATAGGTGGAACAAGCAGGGTAAAAGAATTCTGGGAAGCAGAAGAGCAGAGCAGTAGATGCCCGTGAGGGACAGAGGAAGTGGGATGAAAATGCTGCACTGAGCGAAAATGTACCAAGCCACGTGGTGGCTAAACATAAACAGAAATATGGGTTAGCCTCAAGTATAAGAATTAGCAAGTAATAAGTAAGCCTGAGCAATAGATGAATCAGCTTGTAATTAGTATAAGCCTTTGTGTGATTATTTGGGACTAAGCAGCTTTGGGACTGTGGGTCTGGACCATGGGGCTAGACCAAGCCAGAAATTTCTAGATACAGGAGACAATCATCTTGGTGGAGGTGTGGGTGAGACAGCCCTGAGTGTGTGAGAATGGGACAGCTAGCTGCATCCCCCTCGTCTATCATGTGGTGGTGAGGGTGAGTGAAAGATGCTTCCCCTGCCACCTGTGGGACAGGTTGCTGACCCTATCTGTTCCCCTTACCAGCTGCAACACTCAGGGAAGTGGACTCTGCACCTTTCTTAGGTAGCAGAGTAGGCAGAGATGTAGATGAGGCAGCCCAGATGTTGTGAGCATGGGAGAGCTGTTACTGCTACTCATCTGTCCTGTGGCAGTATTCATTCTCCCCACCCTCGCCACACCAATCAATGTCTGAGGCAGGTAAGAGAGCTGGCCTTGAGGTCATAAGAGCAGGAGAACTGTCTCTTCTAGTCATCAGCTACAGCCCTCTAGAGGGTGTCCTCTACACTTCACCTGGGCAACACAGTAGACTTGGCTTTAAAGGTTGGGTGTGGGAGAACCAACCCTGAGAATCTAAGGAGAGACTTGGCCCACCCTTTGCTCAATGCTGCTAGGAGCTGTTGTAGTGAGTTTCTTGGTCCTGGGCGGCCAGAGGCCTAGACCAACAGACCTGCAGCCCCAGACCCCTTAGTCACCCACTGCTGCTCTGGCCCCAAAAATGACTCAGACGCTTATATTAACTCCATGCTGTTTGGCCTATGTTTCAGGCACATTGCTAACTTGCTCTTACATCTTAAATCAACCCATTTCTATTAATCTTTCCTGCCATGTAGCCCGTGGCTCACCTGTGTTCCTTACATGTTTCTTCTGGGCAGCTTGCTCAGACTGTCTGACTCCACCCTGCTTTTCCTACCTATGCTCTGACTTCTCCTCCTACTTTTTCTATGGTGCCTGTCATGGGCCAAAACAGCTCCTTTATTTAAAGATTGATATTCACAGCATACAGAAAGACATTCCCACATCACCTCCCCTTTTCTGTCTAATAAAAAAGGCTTCAATTTTAACAAAGCAAAATATACAATGTATGTTTTGTTACATATAACAAAACAGCTATCAAGCAAGAATTACAGTTACAACATATAGTCTATTTGTATTTAGCAAACTTAAAGAAAATACTCTTATCATCTACCTTATCCTTATGAATCTAAAGTTTCTTATCCAATATACCTTTCAAATGACTAAGAAAAACTATACCTATAACTAATCTTCAACTACATCAAAGACCACAGAAGGATATATTTACCCAAGTAAACCGGAAGTGCAAGCAACTTCCAAAATCTGGAAATGACAGAGATGACACCTATCTGCCTGGACAGTCACCCAAAGTTCCTTTACAAAGTTGGGGCATCCATCTTCAGGCTACAGGCCCAGAGTCTCTTTTCATTTCAGTGAAGCAGGAAATCTGCTCTGCCCATTCTGGTATAGTTCATCAGTTGCTTCTCCTCGAGTCCTGAAGAATGTCTGACAGTTTTCTCTGCAAAGTAGGAACCTGAAGGACCATCTCGGCTTGTTCTCCCAAAGTTCAGAGATCATCTTCCTATGGAACCTGCATGTCCACTTTTAACAGCACACTGTCAAGCAGTCAATATAAGAACAGGTTTATGTCTGGTGGCTAACTGATGCTACAAAGAAACTAATCTCTATATGGAGTTTCTTCAATGCCCATTTTTCTCTTGAAGTAAATTGGTGCTTCCAGGAGCAGATCTGTCTCACTGTCCAGAAAAGTCTAAGCTCTTAAAACATTTTAAATGCCATATTCTGTAGGTCATAGAAGTGTTTGAAGATTACTTATCTAATTGAATTATATCTTTGCATATCTAAAAAAAATCTAACATGCATTTCTTAATTATACATTACAATTTTAAATCAGTTACATAAACATCATATCTTAAACAAGAGTAGAAAAATAATACAGCATAAGAGAATCAACCTTAAATTTGTGTCAATAAACCAAAATCCATACCAATGTAAAATATTTTGAGATTAACAGCTGATTTTTGGACTAAAGTAAATTCAATAATCTAATTTCTTAAAATTGCTCATATATCATATCCCATTTTTCTTCTTAGAAAGAGATTAACTATGACCATTAACCATTTATAATGAAAACAGACATATATAAGCAATATTTTGGGAATTTGGGCTTAGTTTTCCATTACTACTTCCTGCTGATTAAGGGGCATTGAAAATCACACAGATTCTTGAGACTGGATCTTAGTCTGTAGCCCTGAAGCTGATGCAGCCATCTCTTCCCATCAGAGGTTTTTTTTCAGGGATCTTGGTTGTTGAAACCATAAGAGCCTGGAAGCAATCCACAGGTTCCCATCTTCTGTGGTAATAAAAGCAGAACTCTTCTAAAGCAATAAATCCTTAGACACAAACTTCAAAATCAAAATACCTTGAAATTTTTTTCTTGTTTAACTTAGTAGCCTTTGCATTTGCAATCCATTGTCTTTCTGCAGTTAGCTCATTAACAGTTAAAAAATTAAAAGAAAACACAATAACAACCAAAATCCAGATTATGTGTCTATTTTCTATCTTTATGTGGTTTATTACATTTTTATTACTTTATTTCTCTTTTTAAAGACTTTCTATACCTTCTTTCTTTTATGTGGTTTATTACATTTATTTGTAATGTGGTTTATTACATTTTTATTACTTTATTTCTCTTTTTAAAGACTTTCTATACCTTCTTTCTTTTCTCTCTGAAGCCTATGTATCTTTTACACACACATTGTAACCCATTTACAGGATTTTTTTCATCTGAATCTGTTTTATTGTGAATCCTTAATCATCTTTCAACCAGAAGAGCTTTTAAAATACATTCTCTTAAAGAGTTGCATAGTTTTTGCAGATAAAGCTAAATCAGTAAGTTCTCTTAAAGGGACCACGTCTCTGTTCCTGGCCAGCAAACAGAACAGACCCAAGAAAATGCTGCTACTAAGAAACTGTTTTTGTTTCCTTTTTGTTCAAAATAAACAGAAACCTTAAATCAATCACATGCTATTGAGTCTTCTGTGAGATTTCAGAAACCGGCCTGATTGCAGCTTACACTGCCTGCCACGAGTCTGCTGGCACCATTTTGAATGTGACCCAGATGCCACACTTTCTTTGTATGCTGACCTGCTTTGTATACACAATTTGGATGCTGCTTTGGCTCAGGCTCTGTGCTAAAACCCCTTTTTAAACTTTCTCAGGCTTTAAGTGGATATTCAGCCCATGTTGGGAAGCCATCTGTTACAATGAGGTTTTTTGGCACTGGGGTGGCCAGAGGTCCAGACCCATAGACCAGCAGCCCCAGACCCCTTAGCCACCCACTGCTGCTCAGGACCCCCCAAAAACTCAGACGCTTATATTAACTTCATGCTGTTTGGCCTATGGCTCAGGCATATTGCTAGCTTGCTCTTACATCTTAACTCAACCCATTTTAATTAATCTGTCTGCCACATGACCCTTGGCTCACCTGTGTTCCTTACATGTTGCTCCTTTGGGCTTTGGGCTTGGTCTGTCTGTCTGACTCTGCCCTGCTTCTCCTACCTATGCTCTGACTTCTCCTCCCACTTTTTCTGTGGTGCCTGTCATGGGCCAAAACAGCTCCTTTATTTAAAGATTGATATTCACAGCATACAGAAAGAAGTGAACTAGCCAGGGCCATTCTGGAGAGCTCACCCTCATGGTGAAGACAGGGGAGAGCTGACAGGCTGATCAACCCTGCAACTACCCAGGCCCAGAACCAGGGTTCTGTTTTGGCCCACTCCAACATAACACCCCATTTGTGATCTGCTGGAGAAGAGGGTGAATATTGGGTGGGGGTGATCAGTTCTGAAGATCCAGGGCTGCTGTATCTTGAGGACAGGGCAGCAATAGAATGTCTAGGAAGAGTCCCAGTGAGGGCTCAATGTCAATGTTATAGCAGAGACCAGGGGCTTTGAATCAAATTAATGATTCTTTGTAATGAATGCTTGCATATAAAAGTGTACAGATAAAGGGGTTTACTGGGTGACTCACTGTGTCACACTGCAGCTTCCATGAGGAGACTTTCCCTTTCTCCCTCCCCTGCTTTTTATCACTTAATTTTTTTAACTGGAGGTGGGTGGGTGGGTTCTGGAGGCATGATGTGAAAGACACAAAGAATAAATAAAAAGAAAGTTTTTTAAAAAAGGCCATTTGCTCTTTCAGAGGACTGGGGTTTAATTCCCACACTCACATGGTGACTCACAACCACTCATATCTCTAGTTTCAGGGGATGTTATATCATTTTCTGAACTCTTCAGACATTAAGTATGGATGTGGTACACATACATACATACAGGCAAATTACTCCTATACAAAAAATAGAACAAATGTATAAAATTTTTAAAAAAGAATGAAGAGCAATTGGATCTCACCATTCACAAAGTGCAAGAGCTTCTTTAGCTGACACTCAGCTAGTGTTTCTGCCAGGTTTATGTTAAGGAGTTCTTTGAGATTTAAATAGAGAAGCAAAAACTTATCTTCATCCAAAGGCTTACCATAAAGACATATACAAATTTTATTAAAACCCACCAGGAAGTGGAAATATCAGAACATTGCTCAGTGGGTGAATATGTAAACAGGGCTACATTTATACTGTGGGTATGTTTCAGCAGTAATGGAACGAATTGTAGAGAAAATAACTCAAACAGATCTGAAGTGTGAAGAGCCAGATTGAAGGTGTTTTATACTGGGCAAATTCAGTCTCTACCGAAATAGTAGTGCTAGGGGACAGACTGGTCATTTCCAGGAGTCTGGGGAGATAGGCCATCTTTATTAATTGAGTGGAAGAGATAGAAATGAAAATCAGAGGAAAGGAGGGAGTATGAATTGTGTGCTTATACATTTATTAAATTAATAATATAAATAAGATCCATGTATTTATTGTCCCTTGCTGTGAGCTGAAGGATTTATGAATACTGAAGATATTATATATGATGAACTTGAATTACTAAAGAAGATATTTTCAAACATCAGGCTTCACTTTTCTATTATTAATTGGGAATGTGGTGCTCTATTCTGCAAGAAAGGGTCAAACACAGTACCAGCCAAAATTTTTTGATGCAAATTGTTCTTGACTGGTTGGTTTTCATGCAACTTAAACTGGTATGGCTTATTCTTTGGACAGGAATTACAGAGATATTTAGAAATTACCACATTGACAAAACTTGAACTGCATTTTGGTAGAATATAAGACTTAAATGACATATACATTTCACATGTCCAATACTTATAGTGGAGAAATTTGTCATGTACATATCTAGAACTCAGGAGATAGGTCAGGAAAAACCCAAAGTATAGATGAGATAGATTATTGAGGAAAAACATGCAGCAGGAAACAAGAGTTGAAGACTAGAACTCAGCCTTACCAATCTTTGAGGGAAAATGAAATTATTGAGTAGATGTGAACGGAAGAAAAATACAGCACCTAAGGACAGAAATTTCAGTGAGAAACAAAAGCTAGTGATCTCCAACACCACAAAGAAGCTGAGTGAGATAAAGTTTGAAGTCATCATGTTTTTGATGGTGAGTAGGCCACTGGTGTTCAAAAGCATTTTTAGGGTTGTTGTAGGAGCAAATCCAGAAAGACACAGCTTTGAGATGAACGTAAAGAAAGAACAGCTTTCACAACACCTGGCTCACCTGTACTGGATTCTTGAGGAAGGCTTTGGTAAGAATCTTACTAGTAACACAATTAAGCCATTAAAGCAACCTGGGCCAGAGTTCTTAGTTCCTCACTTCTTCCTTTGCTTCTTTCCCTCCCCTCCCTGCACCCCTCTCTTTGTGTCTTTCTTCTTCCTTGTTTTTGTAGTTGTTTATTTGCAGCTAGGTCTTAAATAGTCGAGGCTGGACTGGGACTTTCTATGTAGCCAAGAATGGCCTTGAATTCCTGATCCTCCTGCTTCTGCCTTCCAAATGCTGGAGTTACAAATATGAGTTACCATACCAGACCTAAGCCAGTAGTTTAGTGAAAGTTTGTGTTTACAATAAAAAAGCCAAGTAAAGAATAACCATTGTTTTCCATGTAAGACTCAGAATTAGTAGGCAGGCTCCTCACTAGTTGAGTGCTCACAGAGGTAGACAGGGTGAAAGAATGCAGGAGTATATAGAAAGTAGCAACTGTGTTTGTTTACCTTAATGTCTGGAATTGAAAAAATGTAGAAACAGAATAAAAAAAGAAAATGATTAGGTCAAGGTGAAGCAAAATTTACTTTTCTTTTCTTCCACTGTCTTATTTTGTCACCAAACTTTTTCCTTTATAAGAACCATCTTCTATGACCAGCCTAACACATAAGCAGATGGGAGTCAAGATCTACCATTCCCTTTGCTAAAGAGATATGTGTAGTTGTCTAGATGAGACATTTTCGATAGATAGAGGTACATATATATGTATATGATAGACAGACAGATAGACAGACAGACGGACGGACAGACTGATGGACAGATAGATGGAAGAGGACAGAAGAATAATCAAGTAAATTCTGCAACTCAGTATACAGAACAAAACTGTGATCTCAATAGGTACTTTCACTGTTACAAATAGGTGAAACACAAATTCTAGTTGTTATTCAATGAAAACTCAAAGCCAGATAATGGGGGAAAGTTGGGATATCAGAGAGAGGAAACAGACCACAGTCAATTCTCACCCAGCTATCTTCCAAAGTCCTCAGCCTGGTTTCTACAGAATCTCACACTGTCTGCCTATGCCACCTTAAATAGCTTCTTTGCCCATTTCCTTCACTTCTGGGTTCAACTCTGCATCATAATTCTAGAGTTAAGATTAAAGGTGTGTGCTACTCCTGTTTGGTTGTTAAGCCTTGAACTCACAGAAACACAGAAGGATCTCTGTCTCTGGAGTTATGGGATTAAAGGCGTAGGTCACCACTCCTGGTTTTTCCCAGGCTGGGATTAAGGGTGTGAGTCACCACTCTCTGACCCTCTTGTCTGACTGTGGGTGGATCTGTTCTTTGATATTCCAGACTGGTTTTTATTAAATAAAGATATATCACCACAAAAAAAAGACAGATTGATTTTCAAATATAAAGCAACAACCCAGGTCATATTACCTAAATAAGCCATGTTTTGTCTGAAAGTATACCAAGAACTTTGGCAGAATTTTGGTGTAGGGTGTAGACATTCAGATGATGAACAAATTGGTTCTTCCTCTATCTGGAGATTATTTTTCTAGAATTTTCTGTTAAGTCTTGTATGGTTTACTCCAGAGAGGCTGTTCCTTTACGATAGTCAGGATGGTGTCTAAGAGAACAGGCAATGGCAAAATTTGATTAGAGTTTGCCTGAAAGATTAGAGAAGGAGAGTAGGTGGTCATCAGTGTAAATTTAAATTTATAATCAGAGTTTGTTCATTGTAGGTGGCAGCTCTCATAAGATGGCTCATTCACTTATGTGTCAGCTCCCTCCCTCCAAGGGAGCGTTTTTGACCTCTCCTGACCTCAGCTTCCCACTCTCCATGGAAAATAGATAATTGTGAAATATTGAGGATTGATACATAGAGTGTGCTCACCTTATTAGATAAAATGTTTGATAAGAGGATCAGTGGGTAAAGTGCTTGCTGCACAAGCATTTGGACATGAACTCAGACTCCCAGTTCTCAAGCAAAAAGCCAAGGACAGTGAGTGTTTCCTGTAAATGCAGTACCAAGACTTCCCTAGAAGATCCTGGCGGCTCCCTGACCTACCAGTCTAGCCTGCTGGTGAGCTCAAAAATAAACTGGGGAGCATCGGAAGAAGATAGTTGATGTTAGCCTCTGATCCCCATACTCAAATATATGGTTGTGAACACCAACACATGGGCGCATGCGTACACACACACACACACACACACACACACACACACACACACACACAGGGTCATATTAATCAAACATTAAGCTTTACTTTCATATCATGAGGAGTGTAGCTCTAGCTTATAGGAAACAGCCCGAGACTATACAAGTCAACATTTCAACATAAATAGTTCCTGCCTTCTGTAAATTGATCTTTATGTAGTTTAAGCTGGCTCAAGGAAGGCCCCTCAGTGAGAACTGCAGGGATATTTAGAGTTAAAAGCACAGAACTGAGCTCAAATGGGATGTATAATGACACAATACCAAAGATATAAACAGATGCGCACACTATCCTTGGGGGCAGGTGTGGGAGTGGGGTGGAGGCATTATTTATCAAGTGGCGTCAGGGTGCACAGCTGACTGTGTCTGAGGGAGGAGAGGAAACTGAAGAACTCTCTATGCCACAAAAGAGGTCTGGAAAGAAAGCAGCATTAGTAAGCTGCCGATCAGATTTCTTTAGTACAAGGGGATTGTGATGCTCTGAGAGATTGCTGAAGCTTAGGGAGAGGAAACTGTAGAATCTCTTCTTCCTGTCTCTGAAAATTTATTATGTTGGGCAAGCATTTCAGGTGCTTGTTTGTTCATTCTTTTTATTTTATTTTATTTTATTTTATTTTTTTACAAAATTACTTTCAAATAAAGATGACAAAATAGGTGAAAAATGATGAACTCACTTCTGTGTTGTGGATTTATTCTTGAATTCCAAAGTAAAGAGGCAATGTGCAGGAAGTTAATTTATATTGTCTTCCCCTCGCTGTTGCAGCCTAGACATGGAGCAAGCAGCTGCGTGTCCACAGACACATGCAGACTGAAGATGTCTAGGAAGCTCATATCTGTGACTCACAGTGGCACCGTTCACACCTTTTCTCTTCTGGTCATTATGTCTTTCCATAAAGTTTTATAGATTTGTAATTTAGTTACGATTTCCTTTAAAGTACATTTCTGTGTATGTCAAGAAGCCCACTAATATGCCCCATGGTTTTCAGATCTGGCCTCCCTGCTAAGTCAACTATAGAGTAACAGTGATAGCAGTACAGTAACAACAAATCCAATGGATGCCTTTCCCGGAGGATCTCAGTTAGAATCTCCAGGAGTAATTTTCCTCAGCTGATTCTACAACAGTGCTTTCAATACAGTTCTTCATCTTGTGGTGACCTCAACCAACTACTTAATAACTGTGATTCTGCTACTGTTATGAATGGTAATATAGATAGCTGATATACAGATGGTCTTAGGTGACACCTGCGAAAGGGACATTCAACCCTCAAAGGGGTCTTGACACCTAGGTTAATAACTGCTGCTCTACAAGAATTGAAGATGTAAAAAAAAATTCATTGACAGCCATGTGTGGTGGCTCACACCTCTAAACTCAGCACCCAGGAAGTTGTTATAATAGGATTGCTAGGAACTAGTTTGGACTAAACAGTGATTTCCGGGCTGTAGCATGAGCTGTTCTTCTAAAAAACACATTGAAAAGCAAAATCAAGTTGGGAATATAATTTCTGAGACTTCCAATAAGAACACTGATTTAGTGAATCTTTTGTGCACAATTTTAAAAAAAGATTTTTTAAAACTTTATTTTCAACCTTTTTAAAATATATTTCTGAGAATTTTATATTTGATGAGTCCTGCATTACATCACTTCATCCACTTTTCGCTAATTCTTCTTTCTCCCTTTAAAATTCATGGCCTCTTATTCATAAATTATTATTGTTATTATATATGTTTATTATTTTTTTAAGACAAGATTTCATGTAGCCAAGTCTGGCTTCAAAGTCATTATATATAGCTGAGAATGACCTTGAACTTGAACTTCTGGTCTTTCTGCCTTCTACTCCGTCATGCTAACTTTACAGCACCACACCTGTTTTTGCTGTTGTTTAGAGTTTTTAAAGGGTTGGAGATTAACCCCAAGGATTTTTGCATGCTAGGCAAATACTCTTCCAACTGAACCGTGTCAAAACTTTGTAAACTCTGATCCAGTATATCTTGAAGAATAGAAAGGAGGAAAAGATTGTAAATGTGTGTAATAGTTTCTCAATTACAAGTCACATGATTTTTAACAGTAAAAATTGTAAATGTTCTAATTGTGGAATAAAGAGGCAATTCATTTGAATGTGGCCAATCCAATTAATAGATTACTTTGCAGTCATGAAAAATAATGGTAGAGAAATACTAATATATATTACATGCTTGCATTCAATCCCTAAAGGGAAAAATAACTTTACATAAATTTAATGAAATCTTTTGAAAAAATATATTTGAGTAGAAAAAAAAAGACTAGAGAAATACATTACATAATAAAATCCTTATTGTAGTGTAATAGCATAGGAAACATGTTTTTATATTTTCTTATGCTTAGTATCATTTTTCAGAGTTTTTATAGTATGCATGAATTATTTGTAGAAAGAGGAGCTAAAAGCAGCTATAGAAATCAAAGAGGGCTCATATTGAAACATTACTCTATGGAACTGCTTGTCTCATACAATTAAAGTACTTGGCACTTTAAGTTTTGAACATGCTATATGTGTGACTCTCCATTACACAAATAAAACACCCAGAAAGACATTTGATTTTTGTGTGAAAGTAATGATAGGCAAGTCCATGCTTAATGTATAAGCTTTGATTTAGGACCTGAAGTCTGTAGCAACTGGCTTAATTTGGCAGACACAGGAAGGTTGGGCT
Organism: Phyllotis vaccarum; assembly: GCA_033318265.1. Taxonomy (NCBI): domain Eukaryota; kingdom Metazoa; phylum Chordata; class Mammalia; order Rodentia; family Cricetidae; genus Phyllotis; species Phyllotis vaccarum. Next base: position 138,634,175 of record JARWLC010000001.1, on the reverse strand, counting down.
TCATGCTCTGTGATTGGTTTTTGCAGTTGTTCTGGACTAATAGGCCACTTTCTTCCTCGGTGTCTTATAATTAAGAGCAGCTGCAGTGGGCCTCCAGGAGGCTTATCGCCCACTACTCTCAACCCTCTATCTCTGCAATTGAAGAATCAGTGAAACAGATGAAAAGGTTGCCTGAGAAGTTTGCATATTTTGTCTTTAAAACATATAATGTAAGTGTTGGGTGGTAGAAACAGGCTGTTTTAACCTTGGTGAGATCACATTTATCTAAAAAATTTCTTTCTCATTTGCTACTTTATTTGGAGAACACAGTAATATTAAACAACTGGGCAGTTGACAGAAACAATCACAAAGATCCACAGACTCTTTCTTCTTTCTCAAAAGTGACTGGAGTTCAAATCATCCAAGAAGCTGGCTGCACTGTTGCAAACCCATGCTGTTTCTCCTAGTGGATGAAGGATTTGTTCTGCTAACTTCGTGGGCTTAAAGGAAAGAGGAATAAAATAGTGTGAACAAATATGCTTCTAAGTTGTGTTATGTTCAGTTAGGTAATTCATTTTCTGAACTAAACTGAATCAGAAAGCCCTCATAGTGTTTCTTTTCTAGGGAAAAATTACTAGGGAAGAATCCTTATGCACTGCTGGTAGGAGTGTAGACGGGTGCAGCTTTTATGGAAGTCTTTTAAAAATATTGAAAGTAGAATTACCATTTTGTGATGTTTAATATTGATTATCAACATGATAGGATCTAGGATTATCTAAGAGGCAAACCTATGGGCATGCCTGTGAGGGAATTTTGAAATTGGGTTGAGGTGGAAGGTGGCATCATTCCATGGGCTGAGTTGCTGGGCTGAATAAGAGGGAGAGAGTGAGCACCAGCATTGTGCTTCCACATTATAGATTTTTATGTGATCAGATCCTTAAGCTCCTATTACCATGTCATCATCCCTTGAGAGTCAGTATCCTCCTATTGCAATCCAAGCACCTTCTCTTTTTAAGCTTAAAAACATCACAACACTGAGAGAAATAACCAATGTACATCTGACCCCACCCTACCACTCTTGAATATATACCCAAAGGATTCTAAACTTAACACAGAGACAGCTTGAAGAGTCACTGTGAAATTTAAGCTTTCATGGCAGTTGTCATTACTAATAATGGTGCTTGGGTAAATTTGAGAACAGACTCTAACTCTTCTTTTTCCCGCTGGAGCTGGTAATCAAACCCAAAGACATCAACATTTTTTTCCCTGTATAATATTTGTTATTGTTTTTTTAGACAGAGCCTCACTATGTAGAACTGGCTTCTGTGGAACCTATATAGACCAGGCTAGCCTCAAACTCATAGAGAGAATACAAGCTCAAGTACAAAACAGTATTTGTGCTTACCAACAAAAAATAGTCCATTTTCCAGAAGACATATAGCCTCTGTGTGGTATTTGGTCTTCTTCTGATGTGTATATCTAATATTCTATAACAGAAAAAGTAGTATTTGTATTGGTCATGGAGATACAGCATTTAGAGGCAGAAGCAGGAGGACTGTTAAGTTCAAGGCTGGCCTAGGATACATAAGGAGTTCCAGGTCAGCCTAAGCTATGTAGTGAGATTCTATTTTTTTAAAAAAGAGAGAAAAAAGTAACAATACTTAAATACTTACAGAAATCAATGTATTTTATATTATAAGAAATTAGGACACAAAAGAAAACAAATGTATAATATGTGTATACATGAGTAAAATTTATTTGTAATTAGCAAATCCATATATTTGCACAATAGTAATAATCCTCATTTTTCTAATGGGTACCACAATTATAGTTGTTATATCTATTACTGATTCTGCTGCTTTTATGTCTTCAGTAAGCACCTTAGTTTCTTATGGCTCTTAGTCTGGTGGAGTACCCCATAGCTTCATTATTGAAGAACCTGGATCATTGACTGTCCTTCATGGTTTATGTTGTGGTCATCTATTGGTTTTAATTCATGACATGGGGCTATAAGAGTACTCCACAACAGATCTCCTGTGTTCAGAGCCTTCTTTTCTGTGGACTGTAAGTCCAATTTTTTCTTTCTTGTCATCCTAGTCAGTTCCATAATGCTCTTCTTTGGCTGTTGACTTAGTGGTATAAGGAGCTCAATGGAGTTAATTGGCAATATTAACATCTAATTCAATGAGATCATTATTTTTTCTCCTGGTAGAAAGTTTAATTCTTCTGGAGTTAAGACATCTAGGACAGCACAACATAAAGATGTTCCAAAAGAACCAAAAATCTTTCTTCTGGTTCATTGTGAATACAACTTTATAGAGAGCCTTATTTGAGACAGGCAAGGTATTTGGTCTGTAATTATTAGTTCAAAGGGCAATTGTATTAGAATGGTTGTTTTAGGATTGTAGAAAGGACAGAAAGACCAGAGGATTTCACTGAGCTTTTTATTTTACTGTTAAGTGAGTTCCTTGATTAGAAATGATGTAGTGTAAAACAACATAGTGGATAAATCATCTTATAAATTAATAGAGTTTTCGTAAAAGCATTCTATGCAGGGTGGACAAGTTCATTTCCTGAAAAATAGGACATAATACTGTCCACTTCACAATGGAAATAATCAAATAGAACTAACTTGGTACTAGCCAGTTTACTGACTACTCTGGGGAATGTGCCGTAATTAGGCTTAGTGTTGGTCTGTACTACTGGCAGATGTTACACTCAGAAGTGTGTTAACTTGTTTAGCCTTACTGGGAGAATGTCCCAGTTGTTGCATTTATGTTGCTGCTATCTTTTACCCACACCATCATAGCACTTTGCTCATGAGCCAGTTGAATGATGACAGAAGCATCTGGGGGGAAGAACCTGACAAATAATTACAGAATGGGTCAGCTTATCACTTTGATTATTGAAAAAAAAAGTTTTCCTGAGGTCACCATTTGTTGAGCTTTCATATGGAACACATATCCTCACAGCTCCTTCCCACTGACAGAGATCTATCTAGATACCTGATCTCCAAGAGTTTTTTCCTACTATTTTTCTAATCATGTTATTTTCAAGTATCTTGCTATTAAATTAAACAACTGGCTTTAATTTATGGATCACTGTATCATAGACTGTCTATCTATTTCTCTTTAGAAGGAAAGTATGGAACCTGGGGCATTGGCTGAAGTTTTACCTACTTTAGGAATTTCTTTTCACTTCCATCCTTTAGATGTTTCCAGAGGGGGTGACAGTGGTGTACTTGTCTCCTCTCAAGAATGCCTGCACATCATACAAAACTCTTTGTAAGCCAGAGTCAAGTTTTTTTCTGAATATGTAAATGGAAATGAAGCTATAGGTACAGTGGAAAAGGTAATCGTGTTGTTCAACAATTGCTGTCAGCATGACTAGATCTTAGGGTCATCTGGGAAGTGTGGAGGCACAACTCTGAGTATGTCTATGAGGGTTTTCCTGAGAATTAAAAGGGAAGTGACACCCTGAATGGTCCTAGATGCAATGAAACGGGGGAAAGGAAACAGCTAGAAGAACACCCTAGATATTCTACCATGCTTTCTCCATCATGATGGGCTGAAACCACAAACTGAAAGCTTATAAATTGTTCTCAAGTATTTTGGTCACACAATTGAAAAAGTAACGAATGCTGTAGCATCAAAGGAGTGGGACAATGGGCATTCAGGCTGTTTCTTTGGTAACTGCTTAGGTTTAACCACATGTATACTACTTTCCATTGAGAATAAAATGCTGATGGACACATTGAAGTTTATGGATTGGCAAATGACATATACTTCAATTTATGATAGCCTGGAGAGACGGCTCAGTGGTTTAGAGAACACTGGAACTGCCCTTCCAGAGAACACATGTTTGGTTTCCAGCACCCACACTAGACACTCACAAATACCTGCCACACTAGCTAGCTTCAGGGCTTATGACACCCCTCTCTCTGTTTCAGTGAGCATCTTGCAGTCACATGAGCACAAACCACACACACACACACACACACACACACACACACACACACACACACATACGTGTACATTTAAAACACAACTCAGTGTCTCAGTTTGTATGGAAATTCAGTGGCTCATGGTCAAAAACTTGGTTTCTACTAAGGGCCATGAGTAGGCCAATAATTGTCTCCCAGGAATAGCTTTATATAAATGATGGTAGGCTCACCTTCAAAATTCTAAGACCTTTCATTCAGTTCACTTATAGAAGCTTGCCAAAGTATTCAAACAACATCCTTATACCCCAAAGTACTATTTATCTGATGATCCATATGGTCTACATAGTATAACAGCATAAAGTTCTTGTATAACTCTCTCTTGATTTGGATACCATTAGAACTTGGTATTTTTAAGGCACTTAGTTAAATGGGACAGAGTTTCACACCTAAATAAGGACTATATTGCCTGCCTCCAAAATTCAAATACACATATTAGACATTTTTTTGTTTTTCTTGGTTATTAGGCAAATACAATAACTTATCATTCACATTAGATGGGATATTTCAAAATGACCCACACCATAATACCATAAAACCTCTAGAATTTCACTAAAGAGAAAGTGCTTGAATTTATATATATTGAATATATATACATACATATGAAATGTATTACAAGTTAAGATAGTTGCTGTTTGTCATTAAATCAAATTGGTATTATTTTCATGGGCCAGTGTGATATCCTGTTGAAGGAAAAGGCAATGATACAACTCCCAGACTGAATCTAAGGAATACTGGAGTGAATCATGAGACTGGTGACTCTTGTTAATGTTAGAGCCCAAAGGCATGTAAGCCAAAGTTCTTGATGTCCAAGAGAAGGAGATGATGAATATCCAAGTAAAATGGAAAGAAGACCATTTGACATTTTTTCCATCTCATTGTTTTGACCCCAATGGATCTACTAAGACCACAGAGTGAGTGACAGTCCATCGCAGAGATCATTTTCCTAAAATCATCTTTCTACCTAGACCATTTCCCAGATAACAAAGAGTTTGTACCCATTTATCTAATATAGACTACAAACGGTGGGATCCAAACCTTGTTAAGCTAAGTGATTTACCTATAGGACTCCTAAACAATATTGTCTCTCAGAGGAAAAAAAAAACTTGAAAGAAGATAGTTTCTGTTACCAAACTCACAGGTCTTGGAGAAGGAATCCCATGAAGTCCTCACTGCTGAGAAGAAGGAAGCAGTAAACAAATTAAAAGAGCAAGGTTATAGCTAAGCTTTGCTGTAAAATAACTAGATATGCCTGGGGATGAAGGAGTAAACATGAGACAGACATAAAGGAATATTTGACCACATTTGTGTATAGAACATCTTTTTCTGTAATCCCAACACTTGGGAGGTAGAAGCAAGAAAACTAGGCCATTCTCAACTGTACAGTGAGTTCAAGGCTAGCATAAACTACATGAGACTGGGATGGGGTAGGGACGCTGCAGGTAAGGACAAAGCAGATTGAATCCATGAGACCCACATATTGGGAAAATCAATTCTTGAAATGTCCTCTGACCTTCTACCTTTAAATGGGTAGAAATATTTCAGCACCATTCCTATAATTTGGCAAGTGTTAGCATACCTGAGTTCCTGCTGACCATACACTTATTAGTAGACATACAGATTACTAAGGAAAAAGTCCCTAGATTTGCATAAGCTTTAATGAATTTGTCCTGTTATTATTTCTAGGCCAATTTTATGTTTTTGTTCATCTGTGATGAGAATTGTTTTAAAGGCACATTAAAGTATCTATTAAAGATGTTCATGTGGCACACATTAATAAACATTAATTCTTTTCTTAAAAGACAGCCTTCCTTGTAACTCTACATAGTCCCCTTGTATCTTTAAAGGATATTAGCATTATCTAGAAATAGATGCACATGCATTAAGCTACCATAAAATTTATATGCACTTAAGGACACATTAGTTCGATCTGGTTGTTGTTCTCCATAATGTACTGGATATCTTTATGCATATGCATACATTATGGTATCATCCATCATGAGTTTCTGGCTTCCCAAAGGAAACAATCTATGAATTTTGTGATCAATGTAAGGACTAAGGATTTTATATCTTTAAATCATATTCAGTACATGGCTTGTGAATAAAAGTTCAATAACTTAAAATACTGCCTTTGATATTTGCATACTTCTAATTATTATGTTGAACAAAAACTGTACATTCATTTTGTGAAGCTAAGTGCTACAAATCTGATGAATAAAATATTTTCTTCCGTGAGTTTTCAAATGAGGTGAGTTTATCATTATTACTGTAATTTATTATTTTTTATCAGAAGATAAAATTACTCAAAATGTATAATATTTCCATAATGGATTCTGTAGATCTGATGAGAAGCCTCTGTATCTCATTAGCAATGAAGCCACAAGAGAAAATTATTGTAGCAGGAAGTTGTGGTTTGGGCTTTAAAATGCCTTCACTGTGAGACAGCATAGGAAGAATGTGCCATTAAAGGAGTTTGTATTTGTATTTTTTGATGTTTCAAAAAGGCAACCCATTATCTGAGGTTACGTCAGTCATTTTGTTCCACAGTACTTTCTAAAAAGAAATGACTTCTTTTTGTTCCTAGTAACCTTCTGTCATCATGATAGGGAAGTCCTGGTGACCAGTTTTATAACACTATGACCTCAACACTCTTTACCATCACCAACATCATGTGGGTATTAGAAAGTGAAAAGAAAGTGTTCCAGTGCCTTCTGTCTCAGATGTTCTTGGGTTCTTAAAAGAACTGAAAGAATATGCATAGTGGGAAGGGATTGTATGTAGAGACAGAGTGAAAGCGCTGGTCAGTGCAGCAAGAGAGCTGGCAGGTCTGAGTGAGATTTACTCAGTCTTTGGTTACTACCAAGGGCTTCCTTTGTGGGTCCAGGAAGGGTAGAAGCTGGTTTTTAGGGTGAGCTGTAAGCGGCTTTTTATTTGGATTGGTAGGCTTGAGCTACTTCAGCATTAGTTCACCCACACATCCATTGCTATGGTGCATCTGATTTTGTCAATTATGCAAAAACATAAGATGATATCCTAGTCAGCTTTTGGTTGATGTGACAAACAACAGAGCCAGAACAAACTTGGGGAGGACAGAGCTTATTTCAGCTTATATTTTGCATTCCATCATGGATGGAAGCCAAGACAGGAACTGTTTACTTCCTGGATATATCTGGCCACAAATGTGGAGTGACTAAAGGTTGCTAAGTAGCTTTAGTTAGAGTGATCTGCTTGCTTTGTTTAGAGAGGAGTATACACACAACTCTGTGCAGGTGGGTCCCAGGTTTCTAAGTACTTTGTTGAGAATTGAGTACACTGTTCAAGCCAAGTTATCCCTAGATTTGTCTTTCTATATATTATAAATATTAATCTTTAAATAAAAGAGCTGTTCTGGCCTATGACAAACACCATAAACATAAAGTAGGAGGGGAAATCAGAACATAAATAAGAGAAGGGCAGAGTCAGAAAAAAATTGAGCCACACACCACACACACACACACACACACACACACACACACACACACACACACACACACACACAAAACAAAAAAAAAATATAAAAAACATAAGTGAGCCACGGGCCATGTGGCAGACAAACTAATAAATCATGAGTTAAGTTAAAATAAAGTAGCTAGCAAACAATGTGCCCGAGCCATATGCCAAACAGCATAAACTTAATATAAATGTCTAAATCATTTTTTAAGGCCTAAACAACAGCAAACGGCTGAAAAAAATCTAAAACTACAAGTCTATAAGTCTAGACCTCTGGATAGTCAAGCCAAAAACCTTATTATAACAGATGGTGTCCAACAGAGCATAGGCAGGAGAAGGGTGGAGTCAGATCAGATTAAGCCAGGCTCCCAAAGGAGCAACATGTAAGGAGCACAGGTGAGCCACGGGCCACATGTTAGGACAGATTAATGAAAATGGATTGAATTAAGATGAAAGAACTAGCCAGCAATGTGCCTGAGCCATAGGCCAAATAGTATGAAGCTAATATAAGTATTTGAGTCATTTATGGGGGCCTAAGCAGATGCAGGCAGCTAAGGAGTCTGGGGCTGCAGGTCTGTGGGTCTGGACCTCTGGTCAGACAGGGACAAGAAACCTACTGTAACAGATGTCGTCCAATGTGGGGCGAACACCCACATAAAGCCAGAGGCAGATTACAAAGGGTTCTAGATCATAGAAACTGAGCCAAAGCAGCTTCCAAATTGTGTATCTGAAGCGGGTCATTGTACAGAGATAGTGTGGCACTCCAGCACATTCAAAATGGCGGCAGCGGACTGGCAGCAGGCAGTGTAAGCTGCAACCAGGCTGGTTCCTGAAGTCTCACAGAAGACTTGGTAGCATGTGATTGATTTAAGGTTTCTGTTATATTAAACAAAAGGGAAACAGAGTCAAAGACAGTTTCTTAGTAGCAGCATTTCTTGGGTCTGCTCTGTTTGCTGGCAGTGAACAGAGATGTAGCCCCTTTAAAGAGAACTTACTGATTCAGCTTTATCTGCAAAACTATGTGTCTCTCTAAGAGAGTAGTGGCATTTTAAAAGCTCTTCTGGTTGGAAAATGGTTAAGGATTCATAATAAAACAGATTCAGATGAAAAAGATACCTGTAAATGGGTTACAATGTGTGTAAAATGTATATAGGCTTCAGAGAGAAAAAAAAGAAGGTATAGAAAGTCTTTAAAAAAGAGTAGTAGAGTAATAAAAATATAATAAGCCATGTAAAGATGGGAAATAGACATAGAATCTGGATTATGGTTATTATTGTGTTTTCTTTTAGTTTTTTAACTGTTAATGAGCTAACTGCAGAAGGATAATGGATTGCAAAGGCTGCTAAGCTAAAAGAGAATATATATTTTAAAGGTATCTTGATTTTGAAATTTGTGTCTAAGGATTTATTGCTTTGGAAAGGTTCTGCTTTTGTTTCCACAGAAGATGAGAACCTGTGGATTGCTTCCAGGCAAATATGGTTTCATCAACTAAGATCATCTGAAAAATCTCTGATGGGAAGAGATGGTTATGTCAGCTTCAGGGCTGCAGACTAAGATGATCCAGTCTCAAGAACCTGAAAGATTACCAGCTCCCCTTAATCAGCAGGAAGTAGAAATTGAAAACTAAGCCCAAATTCCCAAAATATTGTTTATAAATGTTTATTTTCATTATAAATTCTTAATGGTCATAGTTAATATCTTTCTAAGAAGAAAAAGGGGATATGGTATATGCATGATTTTAAAAAATTAGATTATTGAATTTACTTTAATCCAAAAATCAGCTGTTGGTATCAAAACATTTTATATTGGTATAGACTTTGGTTTATTGATACAAATTTAAGGTCAGTTTTGTTATGCTATATGTATTTTTCTACTCTTGTTTAAGGTATGATGTTCATGTAACTGATTTAAAATTGTAATGTATAATTAAGAAATGCAGATTAATAGTCACCTATGATAACCAAACCTATAGCAATGTTAGTTAGATTTTTTTTTAGGTATACAAAGATATGTTTCAATTAGATAGGCAATCTTCAAACAGTTCTAAGACCTACAGAATATGGAACTTAAAATATTTTAAGAATGTCGACTTTTCTGGACAGTGAGACAGATCTGCTCCTGGCAGCACTAATCTACTTCAAGAGAAAAATGGGCATTGAAGAAACTCCATATGGAGTTTACTTTCTTTGTGGCAGTGGTTAGCCACTGGACAAGAACCTGTTCTTGTATTGACTGTTTGGCAGTATGCTGATTAAACTGGACATGCAGGTTCCATAGGAAAATGATCTTTGAATTTTGGCAGAACAAGCCGAGATGGTCAATCAGGTTCATGCTTTGCTGAAAAAACTGTCAGACATTCTTCAGGACTCAAGGAAAAGCGACTGATGAATTATACCAGCATTGGCAGAGCAGATTTCCTGCTCCACTGAAATGAAAGAGACTCTGGGCCTGTAGGATGAAAATAGATGCCCCAAGTTTATAAAAAAAACTTTGGGTGACTGTCCAGGCAGATAGGTGTCATCTCTGTCATTTCTAGATTTTGGAAGTTGCTTGTACTTACTGCTGACTTGGGTAATTATATCTTTCTGTGGTCTTTGATGTAGATGAAGATTAGATAGTTATAGGTATAGTTTTTCTTAGTTATTTGAAAAGTATATTGGATATGAAACTTTAGATTCATAAAGATAAGGTAGATGATAGAGTATTTTCTTTAATTTTGCTAAATACAAATAGATTAGATATTATAACTGTAATTCTTTCTTGATAGCTGTTCTGTTATATGTAATTTTGCTATGTTAAAATTGAAACCTTCCTTTTTGATTAGACAGAAAGGGGGAGGTGAAGTGGGAATGTCTTTCTGTATGCTGTGAATATCAATCTCTAAATAAAGGCACTGTTTTGGCCCATGACAGGTACCATAGAAGAAGTAGGTGGGGAATCAGAATAGGTAGGAAAGGAAGGGCAGAGTCAGAGGCAGATCGAGTCAGCTGCCCAAGAAGAAACATGTTAGGAGCACAGGTGAGCCAGGGGCCACATGGCAGGACAGATTTATGAAAATGGATTGAATTAAGATGAAAGAAGTAGCCAGCAATGTGCCTGAGCCATAGGCCAAATAGTATGAAGCTAATATAAGTATTTGAGTCATTTCTGGGGGGCTAAGCAGCTGCAGATGGCTAAGAAGTCTGGGACTGCAGGTCTGTGGGTCTGGACCTCTGGCCGGATGGGGCCAAGAAACCTATTATAGCATTTGTCTGCCTAAAAAGGGAATTAATTAAAATGATAATCAAAGACACTGGGTCAGTATTGAAAAATAAGCTGGTGCTCTAATTTCGTGACTTTCTCACAAAATTACTAGAGAGTATGATTTTAACAATGGGAACTGAATTTGAAATGAAGCCATTAAACCAGGGTCTGTGGCCAGCAATGGACTAAAAAATGGCAGCAGATAAAGTAAGTGAGGGACAGAAGTGATAGCTGGTGAGGATTGAAAAATGCAGAGTGTTAGTGACAGGATTCTAGTGATGTCTTTACACACAATGGCTCTCCACACCATGCTGTGTTCCCTGCCCACATGTTTTGCTGAAGGATCTTGAATTTCTGTAGTAATCATTGTGATTTTGATTGCAAGGAAAAGAGAAGCCCATGGAAAACCAGGGACCATTGCTCTGCTTCCTAATACCAAGTCTGGAGACAAAGATGGTGTCAAGGTGGCTCAGTGATGCCTTGAGGGGCAGTTTCATCCCACCTGTTGTATTTGCTTAGTTGACATTTTGCCTTTTCCTAAGGCTTGTTTCCCTACAGCTGCTACATGCCTTCCACAGTCCCATTTATCAACCTTATTTTCTCAGAGGAATAGCTCCTGAAGTCTTCTGACCTTTGCTGGTATGAGTAAATTTTCTCCTCTATGCTTTCGAAGGTCATCTCCTACCTCAATCCCAAGTGTTCTCTGTTATTTTTTTCTTTCATATGCTAAACTCCTTTTTCTTTAAAAGGTTTTTAAAAAACATATTTCAGGGATTCTCCTCTTTCCCTCCCTCCCCTCTTCCCAGTACCCCCCCCCCTCCCAGCTTCCCTCCTCACCCCACTCTTCCATCTACTCCTCAGAGAGGGTGAGGACTCCGGGGGATTCAATACAGTCTGGCATATCAAGATGAGGCAGGATCAAGTCTCTCCCCCAAGTATCAAGGCTGAGCAATGTATTTCTTTATAGGGAATGGGTTCCAAAAAGGCAGTTCATGCATCAGGGATAAGTTCTGGTCCCGTGCTGTAGGTCCACAAACTGCACTCACCACACAACTGTCATTCAAACTCAGAGGGCCTAGTTAGGTCCCATGAAGGTTCTCCAGCTGTCAATCCAGAGTTAGTGAGCTCTGGCCAGCTGTCAATATGTGTTTTCTTATCATGATCTTGGCTCCTTTGCTCATATAATCTCTCCTCCCTCTCTTTGGTAGGACTAGGAGCTTGACCCAGTGCTTAGCTGTGAATCTCTGCATCTGCTTCCATCAGTTGCTGAACAACGGTTCTATGATGACAATTAGAGTGGTCATCAGTTTGATTATAGGGGAAGACCAGTTCAGGCACCCTTTTTATTGTTGCTTGGGGTCTTAGCTAGGGTCATTCTTGTAGATTACTGGGTACTGGGTATTTCCCTAACACCAGGTTTCCCCCTAACCCCCAAATGGCTCCCTCTGTCAAGATATCTATTTTGTGGTTCTCCCACTCTGTCCCTCCCCCAACCTCAACCATCCCATTTCCTCATGTTCTTTTCCCACCACCCCTTAACTCCCCTTCCAATTACCCAGGAGATCTTAATCTATTTCCCCTTCCCAGGTGGGTACATGAGTGTCCCTCTTAGGGTCCTCTTCATTATCTAGCTGCTCAGTGGTTGTGGATTTTAGCCTGTTCATCCTTTGCTTTACATCTAAAATTGACTTAAGAATGAATACATATCATGTTTTTCTTTCTGGGTCTATGTCACCTCACTCAGGATTTTTTTTTTAAATAGTTCCATCTATTTGCCTGCAAATTTCAGGATTTTTTTTCTTGCTGAGTAGTACTCCATTGTGTATATGTACTACATTAAAAAAAATCATTCATGCTGAGAGTACTCCATCATGTGTATGTACCACATTTAAAAAAAATTCATTCTTTGGTTGAGAGGCATCTAGGTTGTTTCCAGGTTTTGGCTATTACATATAATGCTGCTGTGAACATAGTTGAGCAAATGTTCTTGTAGTATGACTGTGTATCTTTTAAGTGTATGCTCAAGAGTGATATTGCTGGATCATGAGGTAGGTTATTTCCCAGTTTTCTAAGAAACCACCACACTGACTTCAAAAGTGGCTATACAAGTGTACTTTCCCACCAGCAATGGAGCGATGTTCCCCTTACTCCATATTCTCTACAGCATAGGCTGTCATCAGTGTTTTTGATCTTACCCATTCTGATAGATTATTCTGATAGGTGTAAGATGGTATCTCAGAGTTGTTTTTATTTACATTTCCCTGATGGTTAAAGATGTTGAGCAATTCTTTAAGTAAGTTTCTTTTTTTCTTCATTTTATTATATTTTTATAAAAATGTCTTTTTATCTATATATCCCTCTGCTCCCCCTCCCTTATCTCCTCCCAATCCCTCCCAATCAGCCTTCAGCCTGCCCCCTCAGCATCCTCTATTCCCTCCCCCAAAAGGGCAAGAAATCCCAAGGTGGGTGAGCTCAGTGTTTCTTTCAGCCATTTGTAATTCTGTTGAGAATTCTCTGTTTAGATCTGTACCCCATTAAAACAATTATTTGGTTTTATGATGTCTAGTTTCTTTTTTCAACCTTAGAGATTTTTAAAAAAATTCTTATTCTATCGTTTTTTAAATTTCCCATACCCACTACTGTTCCCTCTCCTGCCCCTTCTCCCAATCCTCCCCAAGCCCACCTCTTCACTCCTCAGAGAAGGCAAGGAATCCCAAAGTGAGTCAATTTGATCTGGCATATCCAGTTGAGGTAGGACTGAGTCCCTCCCCCAGGTATCAAGGCTGAGAAGGTGTGTTCCTGCTAAGCATAGGCTTCGAGAAGCTCATTCATGGACCGAGACTCTGGTCCAATTGCAAGAGGCTCCAGAAACTGCCCACACCTTTCGACTGTCATCTACATTCACAGGGTCTAGATATATCCCATAAATTTTTGTCATTTCAAAGTCTGCGAGCTCCCGACAGGATTGGTCAGCTTAGTCCATAGGTCTTCCCATCATGATCCCTGTCCCTCTGCTTATGCAATCTCTCTTTCCTCTCTTTAGCTCAGCCTGGTATTTAGCTATGGATCTCTGCATTGCCATGAACAGCTGCTGGATGAAGGTTCTATAATGGCTGTTAGGATGGTCATTCATATGATAATAGGGAAAATCCAGTTTAGGCACACTCTAAACTGTTGCTTGGAGTCCTAGTTGTGCTCTTCTTGTGAGTCCTTGGGTGTTTCCTAGTATCAGGTTTCTCTCTAATCCCACAATGTCTCCCTCTATCAGGATATCCACTTCTTTGCTCTCCTTTTCTGTTGCTCCCCCCATCCCATTCTCTTATGTTCTCTTCTCACCTTTTGCCCCCCCCATATGATCATAGTTTTCTCAGGAAATTTTCTCTATTTCTCCTTCCCAGGTGTATTACGGATGTATATCTTAACTTTATCATGTTACCTAGCTGCCATGTAGCCTGGTTATCCTTTGCTTTACGTTTAAATCTACTTATAAGTGAGAACATACAATGTCTGTCTTTCTGGGTCTGTGTTACCTCAGTTAGGATCATGCTTTCCAGATCCATCCATTTACCTTCAAAATTCAGGATGTTATTTCTTTTCCTGCGGAGGAGTACTCCATTGTGTAAATATACCACAATTTTTAATCCATTCTTAAGTTGAGGGTCATCTAGGTTGTTTCCAGGTTCTGGCTATTATGAATAATGAACATAGTTGGGCTAATACACTTGGGGCAAGAATGTGCATCCCTTGAGCAATACCCATGGTATCACTGGACCATGGGGTAGTTTTTTTTTTTTTTCCTGAGGAACCACCAAACTGATTTTAAAAATGGCTGTGCAAGTGTACATTCCTATTAGCAATGGAGGAGTGTTCCCCTTGCTCCACATCCCTTCCAGCATAGGCTGTCATATGTGTTTTTGATCTTAGCCGTTCTAACAGGTGTAAGAAGTTATTTCAGAGTTGTTTTGATTTGTATTTCTCTGGTGGCTAAGGATGTTGAAAAGTTCTTTAAGTGTTTTTCAGTCATTTGGAGTTTCTCTGTTGAGAATTCCCTATTTAGTACTACAACCCATTTTCCAATTGAATTCTTTGGTTTTTTGGCCTCTAGTTTCTTGAGTTCTCAACATATTTTAAAGACCATTTTTTTTTTTTGTCCAGTGTAGGGTTGGTAAAGATATTTTCTCATTCTGTGGCTGTGATTTTGTCTTACTGACTGTGTCCTTTGCTTTACAGAAGCTCCTCAGTTTCAGGAGCTCTCATTTATTAATTGTTGCCCTCAGTGTATGTGCTATTGGTATTATATTTAGAAAGCCATCTCCTGTGCCAATGCGGTCAAGGGTATTTTCCACTATTTTTGTATCAGGTTCAGTGTAACTGGGTTTATGTTGAAGTCTTTGATCCACTTGGATTTGAGTTTTGTACAGGATGATAGATATGAGTCTATCTGCATTTTTCTACAAACAGCCATCCAGTTATGCTGGCACTGTTTGTTGAAAATGCTATCTTTTTATATTGTATATTTTTAGCTTCTTTGTCAAAAAATTTGGTGTTCATAGGTGTATGGCTTGATGTCAGGGCCTTTGATTCAATTCCACAGATCCACAAGTCTATTTCTATGTCAGTACCAAACTGTTTTTTATTACTATAGCTCTACGGTAGAGCTTGAAGTCAGGGATGGTGATGCCTTCCAAAGTTCTATTGAACAGGACCGTTTTGGCAATTCTGGGTTTCCTATTGTTCCATATGAAGTTGAGTATTGTTCTTTCAAGGTCTGTGAAAAATTGTTTTGAGATTTTTGATGGGAATTGCATTGAATTGAATGTAAACTGCTTTTGGAAATGTTTCCATTTTTACTATGCTGATTCTATGTATCCAGGAGCATGGGAGATCTTTCCATTTTCTGATACATTCTTCAATTTCTTTCTTCAATGACTTAAAGATCTTGTCATACAGCACTGACACATCTTTGGTTTGAGTTACCCCAAGATTTTCAACGCTGTTTGCAGCTATTATAAAGAGTGATGTTTCCTGATTTCTTTTTCATCCCTTTTATTGTTTGTGTATAGACAGGCTATTGATTCTTTTGTTAATCTTGTATACTGCTGAAGGTGTTTATCAGCTCTGGAAGTTCCCTACATTTTTGGGGGGAGGTCATTTATATATACTATTATATCACCTGCAAATAGCGATAGTTTGACTTCTTCCTTTTCAATTTGTATTTCCTTGGTCTCCTTTTGTTGTCTTGCTTTAGCTAAGACTTTGAGAATTATATTGAATAGATTTAGAGGAGAGCCTTGTCTGTTCCTGATTTCAGTGGGATTGCTTTGAGTTTCTCTCCATTTAGTTTGAGGCTGGCCAACAGCTTGTTGTATATCACCTTTATTATATTTAGGTATTTTTCCTGTATCCCTGATCTCTCCAGGACTTGTATCATGAAGGCATGTTGGATTTTGTCAAAGGCTTTTTTTTAGCATTTAATGAGATGATCATGTATATATTTTTCTTTCAGTTTGTTTATATGATAGATGACATTGACAGTTTTTCATATGTTGAACCATCTGTGCGTCTCTGGGATGAAGCCTACTTGATCATGGTGAATTTTTTTTTGATATGTTGTTGAATTCAGTTCACCAGTATCTTATTGAGTATGCATCAATGTTCATGAGGAAGACTGGTCTATAATTCTTTTTCTTTGTTGCATCTTTTTGTGTCTTGGATGTCAGGGTGACTGTAGCCTCATAAAAAGAGTTTGGCAATGTTCTTTCTGTTTCTATTGTCTGGAACAATTTGAGGAGTATTGGTATTTTTTTTTTTTATAACACCTTCTATTTCCATTGGGGGTTATAGATCTATTTATGTCATTTATCTGTTCTTGATTTAATTTTGGTAAGTGGTACCTATCCAGAAAATTGTTCATATCTTTTAGGTTTTCCAATTTAGTAGAGTACAGTTTTTCAGAGTAAGTATGACTTAATGATTTCTTGGTTTCCCAGGTGGCTGCTGTTATGCCTCCTTTTTGATTTTTGATTTTGTTAATTTGGATACACTCTCTCTGCCTTTTGGTTTTTGATTTCTTTCTTAATTTTGTCTTTGACGCAGAGGTGGTTCAATTGAGAGATGTTCAGTTTCCATGAGTTTATAGGCTTTCTGTGATTTTTGTTGTTGTTGAGCTTTAGACCATGGAGGTCTGATATGATAAAGGGAGTTATTCCCATTTTTTTGTATCTATTGATATTTGCTTTGTGTCCCAGTATGTGCTCAATTTTGCAGAAAGGTCTGTGGGGTGCTGAGAAATATGTGTTTTCCTTTCTTTTTGTGTGGAAGTTTCTGTATATATATATTAAGTACATTTGGGTCATAGCATGTGTTAGATCCCTTATTTCTCTGTTGAGTTTCTGTTTGAGTTTCTATCTAAGGGTGAAAGTGGGGTATTGAAGTCTCCCACTATTAGTGTGTGGGGTTTGATGTGAGGCTTAAGCTTTAGTAGTGTTTCTTTTACAAATATAGGTACCCTTGTGTTTGGGGCATAAATATTCAGGATTGAGACTTCATCTTGGTGGATTTTTTCTGAGAAGAATAAGTAAGGTCTGTCCTGGTCTCTTTTGATGGATTTTAGATTGAAGTCTATTTTGTTAGCTATTAGGATGGCTACACCAGCTTGTTTCTTAGGATCATTTGATTGGAAAGTCTTTTCCTAATCCTTTACTCTGAGCCTGTGTCTGAGCAGTGTCTCTTGTATGCAGCAAAATGATGAATTCTGTTTTTGTATCCTTCTAGTTAGACTGTGTCTTTTTACAGGTGAATTGAGTCCATTGATATTAAGGGGTATTAATGACCAATGATTGTTATTTCTTGTTATTTTTTGTGGTAGCTTGTGTGTATTTCCCTTCTTTGTGGGTTTTTTTTTTTTTTTTTTTGGTAGTATGATTGTTGTTTGCAGTTTCAGTGGTGTATCTAGTTTCCTTAGGTTGGAGTTTTCCCTCTAGAGCTTTCTGTATGGCCAGATTTGTGGATAGGTGTTATTTAAATCTGATTTTGTCATGAAATATTTGTTTACTCCACTTATAGCGATTGGCAGTTTTGCTGGGTATAGTAGTCTGGGTTGGCAGCCATGCTCTTTTAGTGTCTATATAACATCTGACCAGGGACTTTTTGCTTTCATTGTTTCCATTAAATCATCTGGTGTTATTCTGATTGGTCTTCCTTTATAGATAATTTGGCCTTTTTCCTTTGCAGTTCTTAGTTTGTTTTTTGTTTTGTTTTGTTTTTTGGGTTTTTTTTTGTTGTTGTTCTGTGGATTTAGTGGCTTGATTATTATGTGATGAGTAGATTTTTTTGAGGGGGTCTAGTTTATTTGGTGTTCTGTAAGCTTCTTGTATTTTTATAGGCATTTTCTTCTTTAGGTTGAGAAAGTTTTCTTCTATGATTTTGTTAAATGTATTTTCTGTGCCTTTGAGCTGGTATTCTTCTCCTTCTATTCCTATAATTCTTAGGTTTGGTCTTTTCATGCTATCCCAGATTTCCTGGACATTTTGTGTTATGGCTTTTTTGGTTTTAATATTTTCTTTAACTGATGTATCTATTTTGATTACTGAATCCTCCACTCCTGAGAGTCTCTCTTCCATTTCTTGTATTCTGTTACTTATGTTTGCATCTGTGGTTCTGGTTAATTTCTTCAGGTTTTTAATTTCCAGCATTGCCTGGTTTGTGCCTTCTTTATTGCTTCTGTTTCAATTTTTAATTCCTGGAATGTTTCTTTCACCTGTTTGTTTTCTTTTTCTTGGTTTTCTTTATTTTCTTTCAGGGATTTTTTTTCATCTCTTCCAATTTTTTGTTTGTATTTTCTTCAATTTCTTTAAGGGAATTTTTAAAATTTTCTTTTAAAGCTTCTATTATCTTCATAAAGTTGTTTTTAATGTCGTATCCTTCTGTTTCCTCTTCATTGTTATGCTCAGATTTTGATGTTGTGTAGCCATCAGCTTCTTCTGGGGGGTGTCATGTTGTTCTTTATATTCTTGTATGTATTCTTGCACTGGTGTGTGCCCATTGCTTCCTCAGTTCACTCTTTGTCTGCTCTTAGTCAGTTATGAGCCTAGGGGCTCTTAGCTAGCTGTGGACCAGGAGGAGCCTTCTGGTTATCTAATTGTATGTGGTTGATGGTGTAGGCTTTGACTTGGTCCATAGGATGTCCCTAGAGCTATGTTTTCCTGGGGATTGGGCTGGGGGTGTCTTTCCCAGGTTTCTTTGGTTTAGGGTGGAGTTGGGTGTGGATGTTGCAGTGTACCCAGGCCAGGGTTCAGAGACCATTGTCTTTGCTTGGCCTGAGAGTCTGGGTGCTGTGGACCATGAGGGGGCTTCTGGCTACCCATTGTTAGTAGGTGATGGTGAAGGTTGTGGTTTGGGCAGGGTTTGGCCTGTGCGATGTCCCTAGAGCTGTGTTTTCCTGTGCATTATAACTTTTTATCTTCTGCTTTTTCTTTCTTTTTAAAATTTTTTTTAATTATACAAATGTTGATGCTTTGTTGTTTTGTGTTTCAGCTACCACTATTTTGTTCGATTTTAAAAAAAGTTCTTGTTTTATCTGTCCAATTTTACTAAAAATTTTTGGGAACTCTTTTTATTTGTATTTATTTCTATTTTTTCCTCATACAATCCATCCCAAAGTCTCTCCTCCTTCTGGTCCTCCAGCTCTTCCCAGAATCTATTACTCCTCTATCTCCCTCCAGGAGACAGAGCATACAAGCTCTTTTTTCAGTCTCTACTTGTCAGAAGTAGCATTCAGTGTTTTGTTATGGATGTAGGCTATACCTCATCTGTTTGAAATCATTGATTTCATTGGTGTTTTCTTCTCCATACGTCACACCTGGTTTCTCAGTTGCTGTGTCTTTCACTTGCAAGCTTTCTTCAATGGTCTAATGACCCTCTGTAGTCAAATCTTAACAATCTGCCTCCAAGGTATTAGCTGGAAACTGTGTGTGTCTGGGCCCTGTAAACAGTGAGTTCCACTGTCATGTGTGATCTCCTGGGTAGGTTTATTGGAGCCAACTTTGACAAAGTGATCTGTACTTTCTTCATGAGCTAGATATATCCTTGAGAAGAGATCTTCAGGCACTTGCATGAATGGTATAATTTTGACTGCTAACATCTTGGAAAACTGACTACAGAAGTCTCAGTCTTGAGTATGTGGAAATGAATTCAGTGTCTTTGTCCTCCTTTTTGTTTGGCGTCTCTACCCACAGATATCTGAATCCTTCCAGAGTAATTTGCTCTTGTTGAGGGAGGGGGAGACAATTCGGGGTTTGACTATCTGCTTTTATCTTTGCTTTCTCTTTCTTGTTTTTAGTCTTCATTTTTGACTTGAACATGTTATTACTTGAGAAGTTCATGCACGAGTCCTGTATTTACTTTTACAAACTCCTTTTCACAAGGATATTGTTTTCTCTTAAGACTAGCGTCTATTTTCTGAACCTTTGGATGTTCTTGTAAAGGAGATCCACTTCTCAGCCTTTTGTACCGATGCTCTCAGAGTCTTACATTTGACCTCTTTGAGTCTGTAAATCCGTTCCCTTTTGAATACTTTATGACTTTCAAAATGTTGATGCTTTGCTTTTTTAAATTCTTTTTCCCTAAAAGAAAGCTTTTTGCTGTCATATTGGGCTCTTCAAAGGACTAGTGATGAATAGAGACCAAATTAATCTGTCACCTTTACTGAGAAGCCATTTAAATATCTCTTTTTATAATAAAGGTATTTTTTTTCCTAGAAGTTTTCTCACTGTATTTATCCTTCTATCTCACTGGCCAGGATAGGACTATTTGCTAATGCTTAAACCAGTCATTGGCAAGAAGAATAAGGTCATTTTGATTAGCTTGGACAAATTCCTATTCATTCTTGGCAGTGAGGACAAATCTCTTCACTGAGAACATAGCTGTACAGAGGATGAACAAATAGGGAATGATATTCTAAATTCTCAACAATGGATACAGTGTGGATACCTACCAGTCAAGATGCACATACTGCCAAACTAGAGAAAAGAAAACCATCTGAGTACCCAAGTGGAATCCCATTCTCCCAGAAGACAGAAAGAATGGGCCACCAAAGATGCCTGCAAAAGTCTTGGTTCCTAGCACCTAAATGGCAATTATAGAAAGGGAAATATAAAACTACACTGGGAAGTGGAACAAATCACACTATTAGGATCACTGAAACCCTCAAAATTTCACTCAAAACACTGTTCAATAAATCATTTTCTTAGAGGAATCTGCATATTAGAACGGAAGTTCATTCAAAGCCAGAGAAAATATACATTACAGAGTTAATCCATTTTCTAATTCTGCCATAAGAGAAGTCTTTAGGGGAAAATACCCTATAAAATCTTAAGAGTGAACTTTGAGAAGAAGATTATGCCTCAGTGGCATTTGTAACTAGTTGGCTTTATCTCCTTCACTGGCTGGTGATTGGTCTACATGGGAAGACTAAGTAGAGCTCATATTGGGCTGGAGTCGGCTGGAAAAAAACTCTGTGCTCATTTTGGAGTGTCTTTGTGGCACTGGGGAATGGTGACACTTAGGTCATGAATTTCTTCTTTTCTTTTAGATCATTCCTCATTATAACTAAAGATATTTTAGTTTTAATGGGGGCTGAGGCTTTATGGAATTTCATCAACTGGATACTTCCAGGCTGAAATTTGATCTCAGACAAGGAGACAATTCTCCTTCAGGGGTAATATTCTCAGTCCAGAAAGAGTATCTTTGAGGAAGAGTTGGGAGGAATTTTGCTAAGTTCAGAGTCAGAAGGAGAAAGAAATTTTGTTGAGCTCCATGTTAGAGGAAAAAAAATAGTCCAAAGTTATCTCAGTTATTCTGAGACATAAGCTATTTTTAAAACAAAATTAATTTTATTTCATATGATTGGTATGTGCCTGTGTGGGTGTGTCAGGGCCTCTAGAACTGGAGCTACAATTGTGAGATGCCATGTGCATGCTGGGAATTGAACCTGGATCCTCTGGAAGAGAGATCAGTGCTCTTAACTTCTAAGCCATCTCTCTCCCCCAAACATGAACTCTCAGAAATATCCCCAGAACTCTTATATGTAGCAGTTTGTTCCCTGGGAAGGAAGCACAACTCAGTGATATAGTACTTATATAGTCTGCACAAAGCTCTGGACCCAGTTTCTAGCATTGCTAAAACAAGAAACAGAATATCAAAGACAACAGAAAAACAAATAATCCCTTATATGCTTTGAGTCATCAATTATGATTTTAGGGAGGGAGAGAGCTGCCATTTTTAAGTAATATAATTCCTAAGAGTTGAGAGGTGACAATTATTACAGGGAAGGAATGCAGATCAAATCACTGATCCCTACTGCACAGAGGGAAAAGAGAAATATAAGGCTGAGCGAGAGTTCAGTGTTGCATATGGGAAGGCCTCTACAGTGGTTTCTAGATACAGGGCTCTACATCATTATATTCTGTAGTCTTCTCTGACCACTGTTTGGGTTAGATACAGTTGATAATTTTGCTCTGTTTCTTCTAATGAACAAATTAATTTTCAGAGAGAGTAAAGTAACCTCAAAGTACACAGCCAGTTGGACTCAATCTAGAACCAACAAAAGACCACTTTTTATCTACTTAGCTATATGCTCTCATGACTCAACAAAGCAAAGCAAAGCAAGACAAAACAAACCCCTTTCTAATATAAGGGAGTCTGTGGTAGGTGAAGAGATGTGGGTATGGGTCGGGAGGAGTGTAAGATTTTCTTTTCCTTTGGATTATTTATAGTGCTAGAAATTGAACTTGGGGACCTCCTGTGTGCTGAACAAATGTCTACCAATAAGCTATGTCTCCACCCACAAAGTGGTCTAAGTTGAGTGAAGAAGCACTTGGGAGATCCTAAGGAGAGAAACAGAAATAGAAAATGGTAGTTCTCAAGAAACAGGCAAGAAAGAACAGATCTAGAAAATTAATGTGGATAGTGGCATGTGAGAACACTGCTAAGCATGAGGAGCAGACCATTGAGGACTAGTTTTCTTCTCTAGTTAGATGTTCTCACACCCAGAGGATTCTATACAAACCAAGCCCAGCATCCTTTCTCATTCTTGTTTTACTGCTACCAACTGTAGACATCCTTTGAGCCTACATGGGAAAAACTGGCATGGAATTAGTTTAACTATGTAAATAGCAGTGCATACTAAGTGAGTAGAGGTGATGTTTAGATGACAAATTCTGTGGTGGCAGGTTTGTGTTGTCACTCCAAGATCACCAATGGAGTTGGACCTTGGTTCCTTGGTTCCCATATACCTTTGGATTGCTGGTGCTTTTCACTCTTATTCATGCTGCTCATCAGCTCTTGTCTCATCAGGTGATGTTATAAATATAGCTACAACTCCCTTTTATGCCTAAATTACTTTGGCTTAAAAGTTGTTGCTCTTCAAGTGTTATCTACTTACTGCTGTTTCCATGAGTTTCAAATAAAATTTCTGGGTTCTTCCTATTGATCAGCTTGTCTCTCTGATGGTTTACTCTTTTTGTATGCCTACTATTGTTCATTTGTACCTTCCAGGAGTCCACTACTAGTTTTCTATAACTCGGATACCTACTGCTAATGCTCCCTCCCATTAGTGTCAGCACTGCTACTTTTGAGTTCAGGAGTAGCACTTAGAACAGTGGTGATTGGTCTGAGGCTGGAAGTTAGCCTTGTCAGTGCCCCAATGTTGACTTTTCTTCCACCATCATCTTCCATACATCTGTATCCACAGCTATACTGATGAACCAAGGGCCAATATAGATGTTTATGGAAAGCAATGCTTTACTCTTGCTATCCACTGTCCAGCTTCTTCCTTTGTATAAGGGATCTCACTTTTAGCAACAGAACTTCTCTGAGAAATGCACATCTAGAATTTCAGTCCAAATGGTCAAACATAAAGAAAGGAAGCTCTTCATTCTTCTGGTCTAGGGTCATTAAACTGACTCTGGGAATAAATCCATTGCTGACTTTATTTTTAAACAAGATGTCCTTGGAACAAACCACACATATTTACTCTCATATTGCTTATAGATGCTTTCACATGACCATGATATAGCTAATGAATTACACAGCTGTGAAACCCCAAATGCTACCAGAACCTGTACAGATAAATTTTATTGTAGATATTAGTCTATAAAACAATGTAGAGAATTGTTTGAAAATAGAAAATGAAGAATATAATCAGATTTATATTTGTTGTTGCTGTCTGAGATAGGGTCTTACTATATAGCCCAGGCTAGTCTAGAACCTCTGACCATCTTGCCTCAATCTCCCACAGGCTGGGTTACTGGCATGAGCCAACCACCCTTGAATAGATTTTTCACTTTTAAAATTTCACTTCAGTTTTAGTGGCAATAGTACAGTCAGCATAAAGGGGGGGAAATGGGAGGTAGAGAGATAAGGTGAGAGGTGTTTCTGAAATTTAGGTAAGAGGTGATAACGGCTTGAGCCCAAGTTAAAATAGAAAGAGGTCATAGACTTGATGATATTGGGAAGGCAAAACTGCTCAGTAATTATATGGTTTTCTAAAGCTTTAGGTAATATTGGTAAAAATGAGTTCTTTTCTTTATTTCTGAGTTCTTCTTGCTTCTAGACCTCTGTGTTGGTCTTCTCCTGACTCTTTCTAAACAAAAGAATGCCATTTTCTTACTTTCTCGCATAATGCTCACATACATTCTGGATGTCTTTATGAAGCAGTTGGAAGGTTTCACTCTCAGGATATCATACCTCCCATAATTATCTACAGATAGAAGATGCTGCTTCCTTGGCCTTGCCTTGCTTTCTGATATTGTATACTGCTGCTTTTATGAGGTTATTTGAATTCTCTGTCAGAATAAACATTTTTTCTCTAAATAAACATTTTTGATTATTTGGGAATTTCATATAATGTACCCCAATCACCCCACTTCTTAGTCCTCCCATGTCCACCCCAATACTTCTGAACCCACATCCCCCCCCCAAAGAAAAAAGTCCAATTTCTGTTGCCTATATATCACTAGCTCACGGCCAAACTCCCAGTGACCAGCTCCTTAAAACTGGATCCTTCCCACCTGTACCCTTACCAGAAACTATTGGTTATGGAGGGCTACACTGCAGCATCCTTACCACAATTTTTAAGAGTTCTCTTTAATGGCTTTCTGTCTAGGCTCTTACTTTTTTGGGGGTGGGATGGAGTGAGAGTAGAGGTCATCACAGAAGCCTTTTATGTCCCTATTTCTCAGCTGTAAGTCTTCAGTCATTGGTACTACTGAAAAAGCAGCTTCCACATGGTTTCTACTGACAGTATAGACCACAGGTATTCATATGACCTCAGGCATCAGCATGGGCTATGGACACCATCACGGCCCTGGGCACAGGCCATGGGACAGTACAGCAGAATAAACTGTTTGCCAGCAGTTGTTTATTTGAACTGCAAATTAAAGTTCTCATGATTTATTTTGTTCTTTTGTCAGTATGTGCTCAGCTATCTCAAGGTGTAATAGTGACAAAGGAAAAAAACAGTTTCATAGCCTATATAGTCATTATATAAATATATATATATGTATATATGTCCTACAGTGTATATATATTACACCACATCTCCCCTTGGGACAGGGTCTCATTATGTTCCTGGCTGGCCTGGAACTCACTGCATAGCCCAGGCTGGCCTAAAACTCAAGAGCATAGAGCTCCATTGCCTCTGCCTCTGCCTCCAGAGTATTGAGATTAAATGTGTGTGCGATTATACTTACCAGATTCCTTATATTTTGTAAAAATGCCAAGCCTGTGATTTTTATTTACTTCCTCAACAGACTGATGAAATTTTATTTAGTTGTTTTTATTATTGTTCTTACATTTTATATGTGTGGATTTTTACCTGCATGTATGTCTGTATACCACAATATGACTTGGTATTCACAGAGACCTGAAAAGGGTGTAGAATCTCCTGGAGTTGGAGTTACAGATGGTTTTGAACCACCATGTGGGTGCTGGGAATTGAACCCAGGTCCTCTGAAAGAGCAGCCAGTGCTCTTACCCACCGAACCATCTCTCCGGCCCAGCACATTTTTATGTAGAAAGACATGATAATGCTCTTTTCTCTCCTAGAGTTCTCTGAATCTTATAGTTTTTGTCCAGAAATCTATCATTTGTTGGGCCTAATCAGTGGATCTCTCCACCCAATTTGTGCACAAGATCTTAAAACTGAATCCATTTGAGATCCAAGCTTCATTTACATGAAGTTTTTCTTTTGTCTTCTAGTGTTCTTTGTGTTGAATGGCCCTAAGCCAAAGCCATTTTAGTTACCTTTATGTTAGGTCCTCCAAGTTTCACTTTGCAACCTACCAAGCTTCAGTCTCTTAGTGACTATTCCATGATAACATTAAATGCAGAAGACACACTGAGCCCATATACAAGTCCCTCATTAAACACATTAAAAAGTAACTTATTTTATAAACATTTATATTTCCTTAGTTTATTCTTGTTATATCTCACAGTGACTGACCATATCTCTCTGCTCATGTTCTAATTTTTCTCTGTGTTCTAATTTTTCAATGTCAGGGATCAAACAGCAAATAAACAAAAATCTATTCCTCATAATTGTCCTCTGAGAAAATTTAAATTAAGGTTTCAAGTTCTATTATCACACACATAGTCAAACAATCAAAATATAAAAGACTATGTGTTAATCCTAACTGTTGACATGAAATGTAAAATGTGTTAGCACTTTGAAAAGCAGATTGACAATTTCTTTTTTAAGTTAAACATGAAAAGTATGTCATATAACCAATCTCTAATGAGTGCTTTATCTGAAGAAATGAAAAGCCATGTACCTTAGGGAGTTTATGGTGACAAAATATTTGTAGATCCTGATGTTATATCCTAGTGGTCATGCCAGTTAAAAAAATAATAGCACACAGCACTCAAAATCAATTTGTAGAAAACTTGGGAAAATCTCAAGACCTGTGTTCTTGAGAATGTATTGCAACAATGTCAGCTTTTTGTTCTGAAAATATAGTCTAAAACACTCTTATTATTTATGCATATGAGTGTTCTATTTGCGTGTATGCTTGAATGACAGAAGAGGATATCAGACCCCATTATAGATGGCTGTGAGCCATCATGTGGTTGCTGGGAATTGAACTTAGCACCATCTGGAAGATCAGCCAGTACTCTTATCCACTAAGCCATCTCTCCATTCCAAGAACTGGGCCAACATTTCTTCATAAATGCCTTTTTTCATATATACAGTAAATTGTACCTTTTAATTTCACATATGACCCCTATGTTTTTTGCTTTTGATTTTGAAAACTTTTGTCTTTATATTGACTGGTTTTGTGTGTCAACTTGACACAAAGTAAATTCATCAAAGGAAGGAGTCTCAGCTGAGGAAATGCCTCTGTGAGAGCCAGCTGTAAAATATTTTCTCATTTAGTGATCAGTAGGATGGTCCTAGCCCCAGGTCATGGTAGGTGGTGTAATCTCTGGGTTGCTGGTCTTGGTTTTCATAAGGTGGGCTAAGCAAGCCATGGGAAGCAATCCAATAAACAGCTCCCCTCTCTGACCTCTATATTAGCTCCTGCCTCCCGGATCCTGCCTTGTTTGATATCCTGCCCTGACTTCCTTCAGTACTGATCAGTAATGCTAAAATGTAAACCAAATGTCACTCAAATTCTGGTGAAAGTCTAAAACTGTGTCAAAATTAGAAGTTATAATTGTTTTAAAAAATCACATGTAACTTATAATCACATATAATGTTCCAGTCTTAAGCTTACCTGTTTTCAAAACTGACGCTCTTATAAAAATTATCTTTTTACAACTTTAGATATGTTCACAGTGCATTCTAGTCACACCCACCACCCCAACCCCTCCTGTCCTCCTCTGGACCCCGCTGGCTCAAGTCTCTTCCTAATAAGTCCCCAGTCCATTATCACATCATTTTGTTTTTGTTTTCTGATCACTGGATTTAACCAGGGCTATCAGGTTCAGTATAGGTGTGAAGTTATTCAGCAGAGCATGGGTAACTCACTAGCATCAGTACCAGTGTTCTTCAATGCTGCACAATTTTGGTAACAGTGCACGAGAATGCTTATATT
The DNA here is from genome assembly GCA_033318265.1 of Phyllotis vaccarum. Lineage (NCBI taxonomy): Eukaryota > Metazoa > Chordata > Mammalia > Rodentia > Cricetidae > Phyllotis > Phyllotis vaccarum. Next base: position 138,606,371 of record JARWLC010000001.1, on the reverse strand, counting down.
GGAAGCACACATGAATGATGCTTCTGAGACTCAAACTTCATTTTATTTCCTTAGACCCTAGAAAGAAAAACAAAAATTAGAAAATAGTTCATTATTCAAAATAGAAATGATGATGGCACTTTTCTAATAGATTATATTTTAAGTATCTTTTTAAAATTGAAAAGCTAACAAATGGTCTTACAACTAGATATTTCAATGCCCCAAGCTACAGACTAGGTAGTGATAGTGTCTGTAAGTGACATCATCAAAGCTGAAAAGATTATACGTCATTAAAAGTAAGTTCTCAGTAAGGACTGACGGAGTCTCCACACATAAGCCAATCACCAACGGAGGCTGCTGAGAGGACTAAGGACCTTTCTGACCCAACTTGCACCACTGACTTCCAGTTTTCAACTAATGAACAAAGATCTGATTTTGTTAATTCTGAGAAAACGTTCTAGATATTTAATTTATAATGCCAACTTTTAAAAGCTTCATAAAGTTAACTGGACATTAGAAAAACTAAACAACCTAGCAGGAATCTTTCCCCCCCTTCATTTTATTATTATTATTTTTATTTTAAAAATGTCTTTTTTATCCATGTATCCCCCTGCTCACCCTCCCTTCCCTCCTCCCTATCCCTTCCAGTCAGCCTTCAGTCTCCCCGTTCCCCATCCTCCCATCCACTCCCTCAAAAGGGCAAGAAGTTCCAAGGTGGGTCACTCAGCATGGCACATCCACTCCAGGCAAGTCCGATTTCCTCATCCCAATATCAAGACTGGTTAGGTGTTCCTCTGCAGGGAATGGGCTCCAAGGTGCCAACCCACACACAGTAACACAGTTTGATCCCACCCCTTGAAGCTCCACATAATACCCATGCCAATCAACAGTTGCATACCTTTGGAGGACCTAGCTCCTTTTCCAGATGGAAGAGAGAACCTAGCAGGAATCTTTACAGAAACAAAACCAATCCAAACTACCACTTTCTTTAGAGAACTCATAGTTCCAAGAAAACTTAGAAAAAAGTTAAAACAAAACAAAAACTACCCACTTTTTTCTAGTTTTTTTTTTTTAACTAGAGGCCCATTAGTGTAAAATTTCTACTCAAATTACACATGTGAATAGCTAATTTTATGTAATGTTATATTAATGTACTTGGTTTGCTACTGCATTTATGGCAGTCTGTCTAATAGTAACACTTTTGCAAATTTATCAAAGCAAGTAGTGGCTTGAACAATTCATAGAATTGCAGTGTCAGGCATAACAGGGCATCTCTCTTCACACCGCTGCTTCTCTAGGGATTCACTGGACTCTGCCTCCTTAGTAAAATCATATTTTAATATTGAAGATCTTTAAAATAACCTTGTGAATTTCCTCCTGAATCATATTGGCAATAGCCTTGCATAGAATGCTAAGTAAATTTTTGATGTATAAAGTAGTTGGCAGCCAGAATAAATTTAAAAACTATCCCTTAGTAGACTTTCAGGAATTCTTGGGTTCAAACCTGTTTGCTTTTCTTTGTTCTTTTCATGCTCAGGGAGGAAATTCATCCTTGTGGCAGACATTCCTTCCCCCTAAATGATCTTCTCCAATACTATTACATCAACTTCTGCTAGAGGAGCTTGGCCACAATTTCTTTCATCACTCATTCCTAAATCTTCCAGGATGCAATTGATGGTCACAGATTGTTTGAAAATTTCTACATGAAATATCTTTCTGTGCCTGAACTCTGAAACTTAACAGAGGTATGGGGTTAGGTTTCTAAAAGATGGTAAACCAGAGTTTGATGGAAACAGGGCAATGGCTGCATAATCAGATAAAGGGAAAGACAAGGCTATTAGAGCTTTTATGCACCACCTCTTGATAATCCCATGTTTTTTGTAGAGTGGTGTCATAGTACATCATTAACTCTCCTTGCTGGAGAGTTCACATCTGTACTTATGCATTATTCTACATGTTTTTACTATGTTATTCGTTAAGAAAACATTTTATGTCTCAGAAGCTGTTCCTTACCATTTTAGTTGAAATTAAAGCTTAAGCTAACCCATTATGTTTAAAACAAGTGCTTAAAAGCTGGAGCCTATATGTGTTTATATTAGTTCTCTCATCCTAACGTTTCATTAGTGTCGCAGCATTCCTGAAATATCTGAAACGGTTAAGTGAAAAGGCAAAGTATGAACATACAAGTGCTGAGAGAGCACGAGGGGTTGAGTTTTGAAAAAAAAAATCTTTAAAAATGTTAACTGGGAAATACATAAAAACGTTCTAATTGCCAGGGTTAAGGTCATGGGAAATGTGTCCATCTACATTTGTAAAGTATAATGTCACAGAACACCACACTGCATGAAGCGATGGAGCAGAAAGCAGAGCAGTAATGTGCAGTTACATCATCCGCCAAGCATGTATATCACAATTGCTTGAAAGCCATCATCAAAATATCCTGGGTCCCACCAAAATGTTATGATTAAACATCCACAACAAAGACTGTGCCCAGAAGGCTCTTCTTTTGTTCTGAGGAGGGTTTATTTGAAGAAAATGGAATGTGATTGTAATAAGAAGCTCTGGCTGGTGCTGTCTTTTCAACTTATTAGGCTGCTGTAATGTGTAAGAGGCAGTAGGGTGGAGGGAGGTGGGCTGGGGAGAGGCTCCCTCATGCAGAATACCCCGAGGCTTGATGGGGGATGAAGAGATGACAGGTGCAGAGGAGATATATGAAGTTCTCTGTCAGATAGATAGGTCCTGTGGAGTTGGAGTCTTAACCTTCAGGGCAGGGTTCTGAGGAGGGTACACTCTATCACAGTCAGAAATCCCAGTGATACATTGTTCACGGGAAAATTCAGACAAGGCAATTACAGGAAAGAGCAGGAAGCCACTTCCATCTTCCAATCAGATTTTCAATATTTAACCATCACTTCCTAAGTACAGGGGGCTGGTGAATTATGCAGCATCCACAAGGCTGTCCAGGGAGATGTGTTTCTAATAATGGACTTTTGCATCACTAATGAATAGGGCTCTTCATCTTGATGCTCATCTCTCTTCTATGTGGTTACTTTTGCCTTATTTGCATTTTACCTGGAACTTTACCTTTATTTATAAGAACCGTGAGGAATAGGAACCATTCTTTTTATTATGATGTTCTGATGCATGCCCAGACAGTGTAATTCTATATTAATTTAAAAAATTGTATCTGGACAATTTACTCTTATATGCAGGTCTTCAAGTAGGTTTGAATAGTAAACATGCAAATCCAAATATGTCCTTGTCCCAGAAGTGAAATGATGGAACTGACCTGCTGAAAGCTGAAGATGACAATGAGGTAGAAGGCATAACTGAGATGGATTAGATAAGAAATATGAGCCCTGAGCAATGTTCATTGCAGTTCTTCAGTTAGTGGTTGGCTGGGAATGAGTTTTGTCATTTGGACAGCTTTGGGGTAGTAAGGAGGTCTCTCATACTTAGCACATTTTTCTTAGGCTGCAGCACCAAGGGTGGCAATCATTTTTCTCAAAGGGGAAAACTTTCATTTGTGTTAAGAAACTGCCTGGGCTTTGCCTTTGTCCAAGTACCATTGAACTATTGGAATTTCTAACCACACTTGCATTAAGGATGTCATAAACTTTCCAAGGCTTCTAAGCCTTAGATATGATTTCAGAGAAGTGATGGCTTATTTGCCTCTGTATGCATTCTCTGCATGCCTTTATTGAGCAGCATCTGGGGGAAAGTAATAATAACCTTATCCCTCACTTCCTCCCTCCTTCTGCTGCCTTTCTCATTCCTTCCTTTTCTTTCTTAGCAGGAGCTTCTGGATACCTGCCATCTAGGACATAGGCAGTGTTCTATGTTATGAGAAAAATCATACTAACAATTTAGTAAATAAACAAACACATGCATAGTCTCTGTCTGAAGGACGATTTTAAAATTAATAATCAAAATACAAGCAATTATAAGCTACTATAATGAGTAGTGTAGTATCTTATGATGGGGCTTATAGTCACTAGGTCATCCCCCAAATCATTCCTTGAGCTTGGGGTCTCTGGACCTGTATTATGATTCCTATTTTACTGAAAAACTTGAGTGTTTATATTTTTGCAGTTCTGTAAGGTTATGAAGTATAAAACTTAATAAGAACATTGACTTCTGGTTTGAATTCAATCTGAGCAGTCCTGACCCTACAGTACTTACTCAATGTTGGCATTAATTAGTGACATGGTGGTGGGAACATGCATCTGATACAGAGTTCCAAAGCCAAGATTCTGGTCATGAAGCCTTCTTGTGGGGAGCTGACCTAATTTGAGCATCAAAGAAAGGTCAGTAGTGGAAGCAACAAGGTATAAGGAATAAAATACACTCGGATCTGAAACCAAGTTATTTCTCCTTCCTAGCTTAGATAAAGTGTTGAATTGTTCAGTCTCAACTGTGTTACCTATTATCTTAGTTCAGCATTGTTAGAATGAAGTCAAATAGAGCCCAGGAGCTGACTTTGTGAGTAAAAGCGCTTGCAGTGCACACCTGATAACCTGAATTTTGTTCCCTGGAAACCAAATGAAAAGCTGGCTGCAATAGCATGCATCTGTAATCCCAGCACACTCCTGCAGCAAGATGGGAAACAGACAGGAGAGTCATGCTGAAGCCCATGACCTACATAGTCTGGAATATGCAGCTGCAGTGTAATGACAAAAACAGAGCAGCCTACCTCAGAACAAGATGGACTCCCAAAAGCTGTCCTCTGATCTCCATGTATGTGCCACTCACATATACCACTCTCTCTCTCTCTCTCTCTCTCTCTCTCTCTCTCTCTCTCTCTCTCTCTCTCTCTCTCTCTCTCTCTCTCTCTCCCTTCCTCCTGAATGAAGAACAAGTGAACTAACATATGTGAAACTTCTAGCAAGAGACTCGGCAGTAAGAAGATATTCAGCAGATTAATGTTCTATATACCAAGCATTCACTGTGGGAACTAGAGACCATGTGAGCTGCATGATTCTGAAAGCTAAGGCTAATAGGTTTAAAGGGAGAATTTAGATTACTTTTTCCAGTGTATATTAGTATAACCCTAATATTTCCATGGTTATTTTGGGTATTTCATTTATCTACTTACTCAACAACTCACTCAGCTATTACTGGATATATTTTAAGATAAACATTCCTTGAGCAAAAACAATGTTTGGCTATTTCTCAGAAGTAACAGAGCCTGCAAAGAGCATTTATCAAAACAACTCAATTAAATAGACAGACAAACAGACAGAACGACACACACACACACACACACACACACACACACACACACACACACACACACACACGGGATGGGAGTAGAAGAAGAATGTAAACTGTTATTAAGTTGTTTCTCAAATCCATGACTATTAGAATATTTTTAAAAAACTATATACTTTACAAACAATAGAATCACTTCTAGATGTATACCCCCCTTCCCATACCACTTAATTAAACATTAGGTGCTGGTGACACAAACTAATTCAATTGGTTTAGGATAAATGGACATGCCGTTGATACCTGAGGATGAGTTCTCCTGAGCAAATTTCATTATCTTTCTCATTAACCTTCTTTTTCTCCTGTGTGTCATTTGTGCTAATGATATCACATCTTTTTAATCATTCAGGCTGAACACTTAGTCCAGTCTGTCTCCTTCTTGTATAAAATCAGCAATTGAACTTTGGTAGGCAGGACTCTGATTTCCTGACTCCCTTGAACAACAAACCCCCTGTCATCACTTTCTCTTCAGAGTATGTGAGACATATGGACCTGAAAGATGTCACCCCACTAAAATTACATAGCATGGCAAAGGTAAAGAGATTTTTGAAAGGTCCTTGATCTTTAATTTTTGCATTAGTCAAAGCCCCCTCTTTGAATTGAACCTGTATAAAGAGGGCTGTAAGCTCTGCCTAAGCCTAGAGACTCATAAGATGTTCCTGTGCTTGTGTGGGGGAAAAGAAAAAAAAATGCCATGAAAGGAGGAAACATATTGACAAGGACTTCAGAGCAACCCTGAGAGGTGTTTCTAGCAGAGAGTTACCAAGAAAATGGAGAAGTGGGTTATTATTAGTGTGCCAACTGAAGCTCTTGGAAGAAAAGCCATACCTATGCTGAGTATTCTTACAAGGCTGATTGAATGACTAGAATTTCAGGTCTGTGGGTTAGAATGGAGGTGCAGCATCAGAATTATCTTTAGCTCCCTCAATGGTCATGTGACACTCAGCTCTGCATCTGACACAACATCCTTTCAACTATCACATACAGAACTCTGGAATGTGATATTTTAGTAGAACACTAGGTCCCACCATCCCCTGATGTGGGAATGTCTTTCTGTATGCCGTGAATATCAGTCTTTAAATAAAGGAGCTGTTTTGGTCCATGACAGGCACCATAGAAAAAGTAGGAGGGGAAATCACAACATAGGTAGGAGAAGCAGGAGAAGCAGGGTAGAGTCAGAAACAGAGAAGCCACCAAAGAAGAAACATGTAAGGAACACAGGTGAGCCATGGGCCACATGGCAGGACAGACTAATGAAAATGGGTTGAGTTAAGATGTAAGAGCAAGCTAACAAGGTGCCTAAGCCATAGGCCAAACAGCATGAAGTTAATATAAGCATCTGAGTCATTTCTGGGGCAGCTAAGGGGTCTGGGGCTGCAGGTCTGTGGGTCTGGACCTCTGGCCACCCAGGACAAAGAAACCTTTTTGCTACAATCCCCCAAACTAAGAATGTAACCAGATAATTACAACCAAGATGGTCATGATGTGCTTACCAATGTGTTCTGATTTATGACTTCTTTTGTTCTGTGGTGATAGAAAGCTCTTGTAACTATTTCCCTGTCAAAATATGTTATTTGGGACAATATTAATCTGTTTGGGAACCATATCACTTGTATATGGCTCAAAATAAGTGTTGACATTTTTCTGTTGAGGTGATAGCAATATTTTGTATCCATGACCATAAAGAAATGAATTCTGCCAATAATTTGAATAAGCATGGAAGCAGAATTTCCTCAGAAAGCCTCTAGGTAAAGTGCAGTCAGATTGGTACCTTGAATGTATCTCTGTCAGACCTTAAACAGACCTGAGACCTAGTTAAACCATGTTTAGATTCAGCCCCTACAGAAACTAACAAGTTCATTCCCTCCATCTCTCTCTTCCTGTCTTTTTTCTTTCCTTTCTCCCTTGTTCCTTTTTCATATCAATTAACTTTACTATTATTAAAGAGACTGATTTCTGTTTATAGATCCATCTTTCAATCAGTGTAATAATTTTCCAATCTATCAAGAGCAGTGCTGCTAACACTTTACACGCTGGTGTGCCTATATTCCATTAATCCCAGGACCGAGGAAGAAGAGCAGATCCATCTCTGATACAAAAACTGCCTCGCTTACAGAACAAGTTCCAGGATAGCAAGAGATTCATCATGAAACCATAAATCAAAAAGAACAAACAGAAAAAAAAGGGAAAGAAATCAATATACATACTGAACCATGTTGTAAATATGAAGTATACAACATACAGCAATGTCTTTGTAGGTACCAGCTCTTGGGAGGTAGAGAAAGAATGATCCAGCATTCACGGGCAGCCTCAACAACACAATGAGTTCCAGGCCAGTTTGGCCTATATGAGAATCTGGCAGAAAGAAAGAAGGCTTCCTTCTAGAATTTACAAACAATTACAGACATTAAATACCAAGGAAATAAAACTGCCAGTCAACAAATGGAAAAATGAACTGAATGGATACTTTGAGAAGTAGATTTCTTTTGTAATGGTGGGCACAAAAGGAGACCCCAATAGTCGAGCTGTCTTTTAAAAGGAGAAGGTTTATGATTACACATGCGTGTGGGCTCAGGGCACTGTGGAAGCCAAGAGCCCCAGTGCTTCTAGAGCAGAAGTTTTACACAGAATTCTGGGTGGGGGGGGTACATCTGGGCTTGTGAGATAGAGAAGTTGTAACAGTTCTCATGGTAGGGCTTTCCTGGGTGGTCCCACCCAGGTTGCTACATCAGGAATTCAGGAATGCAGGCACAGGGACTCAGGTGGCCAAGCAATGCAGGAAGCACATCCTGTGTTGCTCAGGAGGGGTTAGTGAGCAAGTACCTTCTCAGCAAACAAGAGGTCAAATCTTAGGTTAGGCAAGGAAAATCTCATCTTTACACTTTATTCTTTTCTGCCAGATTCTTATATAAACCAAGCTGGCCTCCAACTCGTCATGTGATTTAGGATGATCTGTTGTGGAATATTATTTGAAGATGTATTGTTTTTGTTTGTGTTGCTGTTTGTTTGACACTGTGAGGTTGTGTTGCTGTGCCTGTTTGGAACATGTGGTAGTGTAGTGGAGAGCTGGGTGGCCAGTGGTTGGCGGAGCGGGACAGGGGGCAGGGCTGGTAGAGAGAAAGAATAGATAGAGGGAGAAAGCTGGGGAAGAGAGATCTAGGAGATGGGAAAGGAGGATGAGGATGCAAGCAGTCCAGCCAGCCAGCCACGGAATAAGATTTACAGAAATAAGAGAAAAGTAAAAATTCAGAGGCAAAAGGTAGACGGGATAACTTAAAAGCTCATAGGAAACAAACCAAGCTAAGGCCAGGCATTTATAAGTAATAATAAGCCTTTATGTGCATGATTTATTTAGGAGCTGGGTGGAGGGCCCCCCAAAAGACCAAAAACTAGTAACAATGACCTTGAATGCCAGATCTCCCTGCCTTTATCTCCCAAGATCTGGGATTATGGAAATGTACCACCACACCGAGTTTGTGTGGTTCTGTTGATTGAACTCAGCGTTTTACGCATGTTAGTAAAGCATGGTACTGACCGGGCTACATCCCCAATCCATATTTACTTCTCTGAGAAACACAGGCACTATATTTTATTTTACTGAAATGCAGTTTTGACCATGTCTGCCTCTTAGAAATATGTTCTTTGATTTCTATTTTTTCAACAATTAAGGGAATATAGTTTATTTTGGATAGGAGTTTTTAATTTATGAGTTACTGATTTAAATCTAAGTTCTAATACTTACCTGGCATTTTGAATTTGGCAAGTGTCAAGTCTCAATTTGTGAAGTGGCAGGAATAATTTTTTCTTCCTAACAGAGTAATTATAATAGTTAGATGAGGTAGTGTGTGTAAATATTATGTGCTCAGTAAATGATAACTATTAGGTTAGTTAATTGATTAATTAAATTCATCAGTCACTTACTGTCATGTAGGAAATGAAGTCTGCCCATTTTTCTAATTTACATAGAAAATGTAATTTTCTTTATTTCCTTCCTTCCTTCCTTCCTTCCTTCCTTCCTTCCTTCCTTCCTTCCTTCCTCCCTTCCTCCCTCCCTCCCTCTTCCTCCCTCCCTCCCTCTTTCTTTCTCTCTCTCTCTCTCTTTCTTTCTTTCTTTCTTTCTTCCTTCCTTCCTTCCTTCCTTCCTTCCTTCCTTCCTTTCTTTCTTTCTTTCCTTCTTTCTTTCTTTTTCTTTCTCTCCCTCCGTCCCTCTCTTCCTTTAATGTCACTTTACTGGCCAGAGCCTAAATATGTTTTGTCTGGTACTTTGAACTTTTCATTCTCTGTCTGAAGCCCTTCTCCTGACCATGTCCATGGCCCTCATGCCAACTTCATTCAAATGGATGCCTTTCCTCCTTTTTATGTCTCTTCTCTAGGCAGCTGTTAAGGTTTACAGCTTGCCCGCTTTGTTTTTCTTTTAAGTTCTAATATAAGTGTCTGGAAGCTTTAAAAATGAACAAACTCAAGCTTTCATTTGCAGGAATTCAAAGCTATTGATATTCCTCAATGGTTTTTTTTTTTTTTTTTTTTTTTTTTTTTTTTTTTTTTTTTTTTTTTTTTTTTAAGCCACATCTACCTCACTCTCCAAATTTTAGAATGAACCATGACAACCTATGATTGAACTTGAAATTCTTGGTTACACAGTACTCAACCTATTTTTTTAAAAAATCTCTATGCTTATTTCCTTTCAGCAAATCATAGGGATTTTCTTCCTTTCCATTTTATATCTGTCATAATTCCATTAACCTTTTGAAAGTCAGTTCCCGATTGCTCATTTGAATATGGCTGCCTTGCAGCTGGAACACATAGGCATTGCTGTACTGGACATTCAAGCTTGAGTCTCTTCTGATTTGTCAGAGGCCTTTTCTGATTTGTGGTGCCATCCAAGTCTTTGTTTTATTTTTGTAGCCACCTTATTTATAGCCTGTGTTTTTCTTTGATATATTAGCTTACAATTAGTTTCATCTATCTGTTCATACAGTCATTTTGATGTACATACTTCTAGTATTTCTTCCCCAAATCTTTGTTATTACTTTTAAAAAATTAAAAGTTTATTTTAAATTATGTGTATGTATGTGTCTGTATGTGGGCATTTACACATTTATGTGAGTGCTGGTGGAGACCAGAAGAGAGTCTCATATCTGCTGGAGTAAGAGTTACAGGCAGCTGTAAGTGGACATGGGTGCTAGGAACCAAACTCATTTATTATGAAAGAACAGCTGAGCCATTTTTCCAGTGCCTTGGTTCTGGTATTTCCAGTGCTGTTTTGAACACCAACCAGACCATATAATTGTGCTCCTCAGCACAGGGAAGGATCAGTTTTCTATTCTCAGTTCTCTTGAATCATGATAAACACTGATATTCTTGTTATATCAGTAAGAACAATTTTAACACATACCTGTCAATCTTAAGAAAGATTAAGCAAAATTTTTATTTCATTTTTATTTTATTGAAAGTAGATTTTTTAAAAAAATATATTCTGTTTATGGTTTCCACACTCTTTACTCCACCCAGGTCCCCCCTCCCCCTCAATCTCATCTTTATCTACTACCTTCCTGTCTCTTGTTGGAAAACAAACAGTCATCTAAAAGATAATAATAAAATAAAGTACAATAAGATAAAACAAAAACTAACAAACAGAAAGAAAAGAGCCCAAGAAAAGGCACAAAAAACAGATATAGACTCAGAGACATACTCATTCACACATTCAGGAATCCCACAAAAATCCCAAACTGTAAACAATAACATATACACATAAATATAAATATATAAAAATATAAACAAAAGTAGAAACAAATAACAAAAATTAAAAAGCCCTAAAAATACATTATAAGACAATGAGCGTCTAAAGATGCCTTTGAATTAATTTTTTGTTGGCCATTTACTATTGGGCATGTAGCCTACCCTTAAGAGTCGTTATGTAGGTATTACTTATTTATGAAGAGCGACCTATTGTAGCATCAGTGATAACAACACAATTAAATGTAACCATTTTTTGTACTGAGGCTTCATTTGATGAAGAGAGATACCTAATAGCAGCTTTGTCTCCACTGTTATTTGGTGATTTTGTTTAGGCTGATTTCATATATATATTTATATACATATATATATTATATAATTGAAAAAATGAAGTAAAATTTTATTTTGTTTTTTGAGACAGCTCTTCTTTGTATAGCCCTGGGTGTTAATGTCCAGGAACTCTCTCTGTAGACCAAGCTGACCTTGAACTCAAAGATTCATTTGCCTCTGCTTCCTGAGTGCTAGGATTACAGGTGTACACTACCAACACCCTATACAGCAAACATTTTAGTGAATAATCTCTATCAATGGTTTGCAAGGTTTAAGAGCATTTTACTTAATTTGAATAATTTAATACTCTACATGAGAATGTGTCAACATAAACTATGTATGCTTTATAAAGCACAATAGAATCTATAAATATCTAAATTGCTATCCTTTAAAAAGAAGCATATCTCCCTGCCTATATATGTTTATCAGGGTAATTTCACAGCTTCATCATTATATCAAAACCCATTGGTTGTCCTTAAGATGGTTCCTAGTCTCCAGAACTTGATACTTGAATTCTTGTAAAGGACTAACAACTAACAGTGCTATTTTTTCTTTCTTTCATCCTACTCATTGATGTAAACTCCTTTCTCCTGAAGATCATTCTGTAGATGTAGACCTCAACACAATGGCTTCACTATTTATCCTGAGCTGGATGATAATTCACAGGCTGACTTTGAAATCTCACAGCCTTCTTGCTTCTGCTTCTGGAGTCTTGAATTTACTGGTATGTATCACCAGGCCCAGCTTTTCCTTTTCATCTGGTAATTTTGCATATAGTTTTCAAAGACTACGTAAGTTCTCAAAGTGCAGCTCAAATCCTTGTGTTTTTAGAAATGTAACTTCATGGACTGGGGTGATGATTCGTTGGTTAAAGTACTTAACCACTCAAGCGAAAAAGTACTGGAGTTCAGATCCTTTTAACCTACATATGTGCCAGGTGTGTGGGCCCTCTGCCTGGAATTCCAGGCTAGCAAGGTGGAGTTGGCTGATCTTAGAGCAGTTGGGTTAAGAAGAGTCATTACTCACGGAGCCAGATATTGGCAAGAAGCTGGAAGATCAGAGAGACAGAGGAACAAGCCACAGCCATGTCTAACCTAGCCAACTCTTCACAATCCTCAGACTGAATGCCTGAGTCCTCAGCCGTAAAGGAAGGGGGTTGTAGGTGAAGGAAGAACTCCTGCCTCTTCCCACCTTATAATTCTTTCTCTGCCTAGCAGTTTTACTTCTTGGTTCAAACTTCCTAGTGTTTTGATTAAAGACATGTATGTCACCACTATCTTACCTTTATGGCTAAAATCTGTGTCTGATTCCGTCCTCTGATCTTCAGGCAAACTTTATTAGATATACAATATATCAGCACATATCCCCCTTTTGTCAAAAATAAAAAGGTTATAACTAATAATTTCATCAATAATGTCTATTTACAATTGAAAAATTAAGAGAAAATAATTTATTATTTGCCCTATCTTTCTGAGTCCAAAGAATTGTACTTAATGACTTACTCTCTAACTTGTATGACCAACCTAAAACTCTTTCGGTATCTTTCAAATTTATGCACTTTATACTTCTTTTCTGAAACTATACTAGGAAAAATATAACTATTCTTCAACTCCATCAGAGACTGGAGATGGAAATAATAACTGAATAGTCCGGAAATGCAAGAAAGTGACTTCCAAAAAATGTGAGAAATGACAGAAACGACTGGCTGCCTAGACAGTCATCCAAGTTTCTTTTGCAACATTGGGGTATCCATCTTCAGCCCACAGATCTAGTATATCTCACAGACTTATCTGTGAAACAGGATATTCTTAAGTACCTTCCTGCTTTGTCTTGGCAAGGTTTGGCAGTTCTTTTCTATTGTGTGTCCTGCTTGTCAATTTGGGCAGAATACTGTCAGCACTGGAGGAGGCAAGTGTACTTTTTTGTCCAGTGGCTAACTTTTGCCACAAAGAAAGTAAACTTCATATAGAGTTTCCTCAATGCTCATCATCTTTTCTGAGGTAAACTGGGGCTGCCAGGAGCAGACATGTATCATTGTTATAAAAAATAAAAAGACCATATGTTATTAAAATATCTTAAATACCATATTCTGTAGATGTCTGAAGTGCTTAAAGATAACCTTTCTATCTAAAATATATGCTTGACCTTAAAACATATCTAATATTCCTGCAAATTTTATTTCAATGACTAACTACTAGCTTGGATTTCTTTATATCCTAATTAGTTGGTAATAATAATTTTCAAAAACTAGCAATTTGTATTACATTGTTGAGCTCAATACCTTAAACAATACCTTAAACAAGAGTAGAAATGTATGTGCAGTAACAAAATTAATCTCAACTTTGAATCAATATACACAATTTTTATACAATATAAAAAATCTAATTCAATATAAAAAAATTAAAACTAGTAGTTGCTTTAAAAAAGTAGGTTCAATGGTTTATCTTTTTAACTTATCATGTCCATATTCCTTTATTTTCTTTCCAGACTAGATTCAATAATCAATCCCTTTGTTCTATTATATCTGTAGCCCCCCTCCCTTTTTCTTTTTCTTTTTTTTTTTAAAGAACACTGAACATAATCTCCTTCATCAGTTTTTCTTTTCCTGACCATTACCAAAACAACTTATAATCAACCACTCTAAACAATGACAATTATCCATAACAAACTGAAAGACCAAAATCTACCCACTCTACCTCTTGGTAAAGTGGGCAACATGTTCTTAAATTTACTTCCTGCTGACTGGAGGTGATGGATTATTTAGGGGATCCTGAAAAGAAAAATTTGGGTTAATTGTTAAGTCCTGGGAGAGGTATCTATTATTTTTGTTCAGTTCTGCATAATGGGAAAGGAAAGATCTTACCTCCAGTCCTGGCTAGAATAGTCTGTGTGGCTGGATCACCTCAGCTAGCCACCTTGAGACTATTCTGAGCAGTTTGTATTCCAAGGCTGATCTTTGTGTTGTGTCTGTCATTTAATGGTGTTGTCATAGTCCATGTGAAATCATAGTTCTGGGTCCCTGTTGCTGGGTCCTAAGAATTCCCTCAAGGGAAAGATGAGAAATTATGGAGTCAAGGACACAGACCCTGGGTGTCAGTTGAAAAGCAAAGGACTAACTTGTTTATTCAATAATGAGGAACACCTTATACCCTCCTCCTAGCACCCAGGTTGTGTATCTGCTGATATTACATGATTGTTCCTCATTGGCTGGGCATGATCTGGAGATCTGACAGTGTCTGTTCCTAGGAAGACTCCGAGCAATCAGGAATGCTGGATAGTGGCTGTTGCTAGGCTCTCAGGTAGATTCCAGGTTGGCTCATAAGGAAGTACATTATGTGCATGCCCTGACAACTGCTTTGAGCCATTTTTCTTGACTCTCTGGGCCTGTATTATTACAGGGCCCATCTTCCTTATGAGACTTCAAAGGTTGAAGTTAGAGGGCATGGGTCACTGCAGAAAACTGATAGAGATTCAAATCCAAAATAATGTACAGGAAGCTTTAAATCCTTTTTTTTTTTTTTTTTTTACAGATTTAGTCAGTACTCTGTACGACCATTAATGTCATGACAAAAATTTAATATATATAAATCTTATCCATTTTGACATAAAATTCATACCTTAATAAAAGTTTTAAAGAGTCAAAATAAACCCAAAAGATCATGAGATTAATAGCAATAGAATAGTTCCTTAATTTTGGTTTTTCTTCTGTCCCATGTCAGCTGGCTCTTCTGATACTATACAGAGATATTACATTCTTCCTTTACAAGCATGCTTGGGTTTAGAGAGAGAGCCACACTCCAACTCCAAAGCTAGCTATAATTTATTGTTGAGTCAGGACCTCAACTTTTTCTTAGAAGTAAAGTGATACAGATATTAGAAAGTGAGATTTTATGCTGTGAAATATACTGGTACCAACTGGCCCAATTCATCTTTGCTTGTAAATCTTTTCTGGGTAGCCTTCTTTTCTGCTTTAGACATCTAGATGTCCAAGGTCTTTTGACTTCTTGAAGATGGGTATTTTTATTTTTCTGTAAAGACAAAAACAAAACCCTGCTCCAACCCTTGTTTGGTGACTTCTCCTTACAATGTATATAATTGTCACATTGGTGGATAAGCTATCATTTCTCCTTTTGAAGAAGTTTCTCCTGTTTGAATTGAGTCTTTATTAACTTTAATGATATCCATAGCTTTTCTTTACCTGCAGAAACAGAAAGAAAATTCCTCTATTTTGGGGGAGCTTCTAAATCTAATCTTTATCAATTTTGATTTATAGTCTCTCCTGATTTTTTTATAGCTTTTTTTTTAATTATCCAGAGCATTATGGTATTTATAGAAATTAGGTTCTTTAATTGTTCTGGAAAGGTCCATGATGACAGAATAAAACTGAGCTGAATTTGATATGGGAGCCTGTGAAAGCTCCCTCAGGGAGTTTCCTGGAGACAAAAAATTATCTTGCCTGTCCCTTGTCAACCTACATGCCTTACTCAGTCTGATACCTGCCCTTCACATCTCCTGCATACTTTATAAGGGAGGGTCATTCTATTGGGGATATTCCTAGCAAAACATTGTTTCTAGGAACATCTTATTTACAGTCCCTTTTTAGGTGACCTTATTTTCCATGGTTGTAATATTTGATATTTTTATTTTTCTTCAAAGCTCTAGAAATGACTTCTTTTACCCAAGCATTAACAAAGTTGAACTTAAGTGTAAGCATTTTCCAAAGTGTCTGTGATGCTGATGAGTAAGCAGGGATGAAGAAACTCAGGTGAGATCCAAGCCCCTCATGTCACATCTGAAAATACTGAGGCTCTTTTAATTCAGCTCTCACTGTGGGCTAACAATCCAAATAACCCTGTGAATTGCTAGACGTTTCTGAAAGGGCTCTGTAAGAGTGACATCAGCTTCTTTATTTAGAATTGATCATAATGTTTATGACTTCCAACAGATGTCTCAATTTCTTGAATTATCCTTTCGTGTCTCAGGTCTTCCAAGGCATTTGCTGCCAAAACCCAGAAGGTACATCTCTTTTTCTGTTCTTCAGGTATTGCAGCATATTTTAGCTTCTCATTTCTTGCCAGTAATTTTTTTTGTCAGTTTCTTTATTTATCTTTGTCCATTGGAGTTTGTCTTCTAATAGTTTAGAATATATGGACTGAATCTTTTAATATCCCACAACACTTAAAATATTTCTTTTACCTTTATGTTTGAGTAGTGTATAGTTCAGGGCTCAGCATATAGTGGTCCCCAGTCCAAATCCAGCAGGCTATCTATTAATGTAATTAAAGTTTATTGGAATATAACTATGCCTATTCATTTATATATTATTTATGGCTGTCTTCAGGCAAAATGTTTCAATTGAAATTTTTTTTAAACAAAGATGGTATGACCCACAAAACCAAAATTATTTACCATCTGGTCTTTACTGGAAAAATATGACTTCTAGTTTTTGTATTTTAAAATCCTTGGACTGAAGGATATTTCATGTAGTCATGACTCCTCTACCTTTTAATGTAAAATGATGCTGTATGGATAACAAGGGTTAATTAGATACTTATCTACATTTCCATTGTCTACCTTAGAGACTTGATACTTTTCTTCCAATATCTAAAGAATTTTTGCTTTAACCCCATAATCAAGCAACTTCTAATTTTGGTTACAATTGTCCTATATCAACTTCCCTTGGCATACTACACATTTGATTTTGTTATTACTGTTTATTTAAAAATCCCATCTTAATTAAATGCAGAATGAGACACCTATAACCCAAGGAGGCCAATACCCATGCTTCCGTTTAACTCTGATGGGCTTCTCTAGTGTGGTGTCATATGCTTGCAATCCCAGAACTTAAAAGGCCAAAGCAGGAGGAGGTCAAGTTTGGAGTTGGCTTGGCCTATGTATTGAGATTTTGCTTATTTTTAGCTCTATTTTTTGTATACCTTATAGTCTTCTTAGCAATATATATTCCTTTTCTGATTCCTATATCTCTACCTTGAA
The DNA here is from genome assembly GCA_033318265.1 of Phyllotis vaccarum. NCBI lineage: Eukaryota > Metazoa > Chordata > Mammalia > Rodentia > Cricetidae > Phyllotis > Phyllotis vaccarum. The sequence goes on along the minus strand of JARWLC010000001.1, from coordinate 138,589,064 downwards.
ATTATTAAGAATTTTGTCAGCCTTAGAAATACATACACTTACATAACACTGAATGGAATCAGCGGACTGTATTTATATGTATTTGTGTGTATATATAACAATCATGGTTAAAGAAGAGTTTAGGAGAAGAGGCTGGGATGAGAGGGGAGAAATGATGTAACTGCATTTTAAATAAATACAAATATTTAAAAAATTTGGACTTGATCTTATTTCAGCAGCCTGATAGCAGCATTTTGTTTTGTAAATGTTCATTCTACACACACCATTTGTTTTAATTATATCTTTCCCGTTTTCTTGTGATCACTTTATACAGTTTTGTGCTAGCTTCTCTTTCATCATTGTTCATCTTGGGTTAAGTGTATTTGTGACTGGCTATCTTTAGGTCACAGGGTAAGGTTTTGCTCTTGACATACGAACGCTTCTCTCTGGTTCCTGGCTATAGTGGAAAGAAGATTCCTTATTGTATACACTCTCCAACATCCACTTCTCTCTTCTTTTTTTCATTTTATTATTATTTTTAATAAAATTATGTCTTTTATATCCATGTATCCCCCAGCTCTGCCTTTCTCCCCTCCTCCCAATACCTCCCAGTCAGCCTTTAGCACCCATCCCCTCTCCTCATCACTCCATCCCCTCCCCCCAAAAGGGCAAGAAGCAGTTTGCCACATCCACTCCAGGCAAGTCCGATTTCCTCATCCTAAAGTCAAGAGTGGGTTAGGTGTTCCTCTGCAGGAAATGGACACCAAGATACCACCCCACACACAGGAACACAGTCTGATCCCATCCCTTGAGGCTCCACATACTGCTCATGCCAGTCAACAGTTGCTATTCTTGATTCAGTGAGCTCCCCAGAGCTACAGCCAGCCATCACTTGGGAATTTTCTTCACAATTTCTATCCCCCTGCTCATACAGACTCTCCTCCCCTGTTCTCAGCTGGACCAGGAGCTCAGCCATGAATCTCTGCTTCCACCTCTATTCATTGTTGGATTTAGGTTCTGTGATGACACTTAGGGTGGTTATTCATTTGATTATAGGGGAAGTCCTGTTTAAGCACCCCCTCCACTATTGGTTGGAGACCTAGCCAGGGACATCCTGTGAGTTCCTGGAGGTTTCCCTAGCACCCAGTCTCTTTCCAAACCCACATTGGCTTCCTCTATCAAGATAACTATCTCTTTTTTTCTCTCTCTTTGATACACCTCTCACTCTACCACCTCCTTCTTTCATAATTTGCTCCCACCTCTTCTTGGTTGTGGCCCACTATGACCCCAGTTTTCTAATTTGATCTTCTATATTTTCTCTTCTTAGGGGAATCTCTGGATGTCTCTCTGGAGTTCCTTCTGATCCCAAGCTGTTCAAGGGTTGTGTTTCGCAGCTTGGGTATTCTTTGCTTTTTTGTCTAAAATCCATTTATGAGTGAGTACATTCCATGCCTCTCTTTCTGTACTTGTGATACCTCACTCAGGAGGCTATTCTTCAAATCCATCCATTTGCCTACACATTTTAGGATGTTGGGTGTTTTTTTTTTTTTTTTTTTTTTTTTTGTTGTTGTTGCTTTTTTTTTTTTTCTGCTGAGTAGTACTCTGTTGTGTAGATGTACCACAATTTGTTAAACCATTCTTCCATTAAGGGGTATGTAGGTTGTTTCCAGGTTCTTGCTATTATGAATAATGCTAGTTGAGCTAATGCCCTTGGGGTATGAATGTGCATCCTTTGGGTATGTGCCCAATAGTGGTATTGCTGGAGCCTTGGGGAGTTTGATTCTCAGTTTTCTGTTTTTCTCTCTTCTTATAGCAGAAACCAGTTCTATTCATTGTCATTATATCAACTAGGACCCTGAAATTCCTAACTTTCTTTATAGCTGCTTTTTCATATGTAACCAAACTATGGCTAACAATTTATAAAGCACAAGGGTTCGATGGGAACTCCCTCATTTCTATAGCTTGGACTATAGAGGTAATGACTGATGTTCCAAAAGGCACCCAATAGTGTGAGGAGGTCTTGAATAAGGAAGCCGTATGCGAAGTAGAAAATTAGGAATGAAGCCACCATACAAACTTTACTCTTAAAATTCCTTTAAATGAGACAAAATAAACAGCTATCATCCTTAAGCTTTATGTCTTTTTGTTATTGCTGAGCTTAATCTTAATAAAGAAACATAGTAATGAGGTTTCTAATAACACGGAGTTGTGTGACTGTTGTTAAGTATGAATGCAGAGACACTTTACCTTTGTGCTTTTTACTGTTGACCAACAATGTCAACAGGTTGAAGTTCAAGATCTTTCTCTGCACTGCAACATCTCATCAGTAGGCTTCTTCTTTTGGAGATGTCACATCTGACTGTGTTTCAAGTTACAGACTTTCCGTCTCCCTGAGGTGTCATATGAGCACACATACACACACACACACACACACACACACACACACACACACACACACACACACACAAAGCTTCTGTATTGTTGCATGTTCCAATATCATTGTTTACATGGGTGATTAGGAGTTTCTTTTGTCAGGTTCTTCCATTTCTTAGGAGAACATGTGTCCTTCAGCATCAGCAATTTTATATGGGTCATGACTTTATCCTTATTTGGGCCCTTCTTTGGTTTTCTAGATTGGGCACCCACTTCCTCTCACAATGTTTTGTGGATCTAGAACTAGCCCCTATTTTTGAAACACAGAATCTATTTTTCAAATATGCTGGCTGTTCCAGAGTGACTTTGAAGAAGAAAGGGATACAGACACATTTATTCAAATTGGAAAACTTGCTTTGTGTCTCTGGGACACCTCTGCCAACAATTCCTATGGAAGTATCTCATATCTGGGACTAAGCTTTTTATTTGGTGTCATATTGCTTTTGCAATGAGCATAATCCTCTTTGTATGCTAACTCTAACTAAACTTTTTATACATATATCTATGTGTATATATGTGTGTGGATATACATATAAGTGTGTATATACATGAATATATATTCATATATATACACATATATATGAAATATAAAATAGTAGATTTTCATATGGCTTATCCACAAGCCAATCAACATTCATCATGGAGTGGGAAGAGATGCACAACTCCTCACCACTAATTGAGGAATTGTGAACAGTTGGTGGGTTCTATGTGGATGGAGAGTCAACTATGCTCCATTTAGTGGCCTCACATCTAGAAGTTTCTGGAAAGCACAAATTGAATTTGATGAGTTATTAAGAAAAAGAGGACACAAAATTGAGGGAGGAATGACTCTGGGAAGACTACAAGGAAGATGGTGAGGTCAGTATAATCAAAATATATTGTTTGAAATTCTCAAATAATTTTCAAATATATCTAATAATTGTCAAGTCCTTATGAAGGCCAGAAAAGTGAACTTTATTTCATAAATCATATATTGAACTATTTATGAACTTAAGACATATAAAAGAATTACAAGTTTCTTTTTAATTTTTAATGTGAAATAAAATAAGTCCCTGAGAAGCTAGAGAACATTATTTTGGCTAAGTTTTTAGTTGGTATATGTTAAGCTTAGTTTTTAGGGAATTAACACTGCTTACATTTATGTCTAAAAAGGGCATGAGGAGTAACATGTATTGCTATCAGCTACTTGAGTGATGTATTTGAAACTAGGAGAAATAGTAGGTGGTCAGGTTACACAAAGAATGGGGGCTAAAGTGACTGATATGTCAGTGTAATGCTATGAACTTAAAAACACTGTACTTTTTACTGAGCTGGAAAAGTGAAGGTGGGGCCAATATCTATAACAGCTTGTGAGGATTCATTATGAGATTGTCACCGTGGTTCATCATTGTTTTTCTATTTCTTATACCCAGTGTCTTCTTATTTCTTCTGCTTTTAGTCCAATATACACTCATCATTTCATGTCTTGGCTTTTGCAGTTATCTTCCAATTAATCAACATGCGTTGTCTTTTGTAAGTTAAATAGACAGTGCATAAAAACAGCAGGCCAATATTTCTAAAGCAACATTCTTCTCTATTAATCCTTCAGTTTTCTTCCATCTAATATCACCCATTATCCAGAATGATGTTTCTGAAAACCATGGTATAGGGCCCAACATAGACTGCTCCAGGACTGTGAATTGTGTGTGTTTATATTTACTCATTACCTTTGTAGCACTTAGTACAAATGCCTAAGTGTCAAAGAAACATTTGCTGAATGAATGAACAAGGCTCATTTGTTCTGGGAAATGGAACTTGAAAGGACAGGAGTCTGGATTCAGGGCTCTTTATTATCTTACAAATCAGCAACTGGGTTGATAATTATGTTTATGTTCTCATGTAACTTTTGTTTGAAAAAAATTAGTCTTTTTGCCCAAGTGTTCAGAACCCAAAGAACTAGACGTTTTTTCTTTTACACTGAAATTAAAAGTCCCAAATTAGGGGCTGAGAATCTGGCTCGATAGTATATTTGCCTCATATATGTAAGGTCTTGGATTTACTTTTGAAAACCACAAAACATATGCACAAACAAGATTTCAAGTTAAATTTTGAAAAGCAACTGCTGTTACTTCCCAAAATATAAAAGAGTACATTATATTTTGGCATAGCAATCTTCCTCTAGGCTTCATAGATCTGTAGGCGGAGTTTACCCACAAGGATACCAATACCAGATAGATATTTATTAGAATATAAACCAACACTCACGGTACAGGCAACTGATTACAACAGCACCTGAACAGGGACCGAAGTCTGCAGACGGACGGACGATGGGAACCTCCTTCCAGCAGCCAGGAACCAGCAAGAGAGCGTGTGTCGTATCCCGCAGACCCTTTTCAATGGGGCTTTTCCCCCGCCCCCTTCAGGTCGGGGGGGGGGGGGCCCGGTGCTCTGTATAAATGTCCCTTGACCTTGTCAGCTGACACCTGAATCCCACAACATAGATCTGTGGGGAATCTACTATTTTCTTATTGTCCCTGTCCCTAGAATCAGGATTAACACTAACCTGAGCAGCTGTTAACACCTTGATTTCAGACAAGGGTTGCTTTATTTGGAAATAAGTAACTTATTCCAGCTTTCATATTTATTCATTCCATGAATTCAAAACTTTTTAAAAAGAAAAATCAAAAACTGATAATGGCAACCTGACCATTTCTGTAGCTTAAGCTAACATAATTTTTTGTGATTAGGCTTTCCAATATTTAAGTGACAGTAGTCTAGAGGAGAGGAAACAAGCAAACAGATAGGAAAAGTGACAGACTGCACAAATATCCTGGTAGTATTTGAGTCCCATGTTTCACATATTTTAATTCTACATATTTCTTCAAGGGTTTGCATTTCTTAGGCCATCAACAGTTTGGTATGCTGAGCAAAGACAGAAACCTGTGTTTGGGGAGGTCCTAGGTCCCAGTGGGGAGCCTATTGCTATTATTTTGTTAAATGTATATAATCTAACTGTCAAAATGCCTTCTAAGCAATTTGTTTATACCCATAGATTATAGGTGCTATGAGCCTCAGTTGGTTGTCGAGGGAACGTTTATTAGAATGTGCAGTGTTTACTGGAGAGACTCAGACTGTTCAATCTTCTGGAAGTAAGTGACTAAGAGAGTTCCTCAGTTCCTATTGGATCAAGAAGAGCTACCTGAGGCCCTCAGTTTCCCAGCACCTACTGGATCAAAAGCAGGCACCTGAGACCCACAGTGTGTCAACACTTACTTGATTAAAAGGGGTCACTGTAACACAGAATACACTACCTCCAAGTGGACCAAGATTGGACCAAAAGAGGCTTCCTGAGACACAGACACACCCAGAGCAGATCGCACCAAAATCAGTTCTCTGAGATTCTGGCAAATCCTGCAGTGAACCGAGGAAGCAATGGGCAGACTCCAATGCAAGAATACATATAACAACACAAAGAAAAACGTGGCACCACCAGGATCTGGTAGTTCTACAACAATAAGACCTAAACATGGCAATGTAGAGGAAGCAGAAGGAAATGACTTTAAAAATAACTTTATGAAGATAGTAGCCTTAAAAGAGGATATAAAAAATTCCCCTTAGAAGGAAATACAAACACAATATTAGAAGAGATTACAAATCCTTGAAGGAAATAAAGAAAATTAAGAAAAGGAAACCAAACAGGTGAAAAAAATTTCAAGATTTAAAAATTGAAATAGAAGCAATACAGAAGACACAAATCGAGGCAATGCTGGAAATAGAACCTGAAAAAAGAAACTGGAAATACAGACCCAAGTGTAGCTAAGAGAATGCAAGAGATGGAAGAGAAAATCTCTGGAGTCGAAGACTCAATAGTGGAAATAGATATGTTAGTCAAAGAAAACACTAAAACCAAAAAGGTCATAACACAAAATGTCCAGGAAATACAGGACACCATGAAAAAATCAAAACCTTAGAATAATTCGAATTGAAAAAGAAGAATACCAGCTCAGAGGCACAGAAAAAATATTCAACAAAAACTTTCCCAATCTAAAAACGGAAATGACTATAAAGATACAAGAAACTTACGGAACACCAAATAGACTAGAGCCCCCTCCCCCAAAGTCTGCTTGACACATAACAATCAACCCACTAAACCTACAGAATAAAGAAAGAATACTAAGAGCTGCTGTAAAGGAAAAGGCCAAATTAACTATAAAGGCAGACCCATCAGAATAACACCAAAGTACTCAATGGAAATAATGAAAGCAAGAAGGTCCTGGCCAGATGTTATACAGACACTAAAAGACCATGACTGCCAGCCCAGACTACCATACCCAGCAAAACTGTCAGTCTTCATAGATAAAGTAAAGAAGATATTTCACAACAAAACCAGATTTAAACAACCCCTATCTGCATGCCCTCCCTGCAGAAAGCACTAGAGGGAAAACTCCAACATAATAGCTAATCCCACAGAATAAAAACCCAAAGAAGAAACACACACACACACACACACACACACACACACACACACACACACACACACACACACACACACACACACACACACACGCTACTACCCAAAATAGCAGAAAATAACAGTCACTGGTCATTAATATCCCTGAACATCAATGGACTCAATTCACCTACAAAAAGACACAGACTAAAACAATGGATACAAAAACAGAATCCATCATTTTGCTGCATACAAGAGACACACTTCAACTTCAAAGACAGACACAGGCTCAGAATAAAGGGTCAGGAAAAGACTTTCCAATCAAATGGTCCTAAGAAACAAGTTGGTATAGCCATCCTAATAGCTAACAAAATAGACTTCAAACTAAAATCAATCAAAAGAGACCAGGACAGACCTTACTTATTCATCTCAGGAAAAAATCCACCAAAATGAAGTCTCAATCCTGAATATTTATGCCCGGAATACAAGGGCACCTACATTTGTAAAAGAAATACTACTAAAGCTTAAACCTCACATCAAACCCCAAACACTAATAGTGTGAGACTTCAATACGCTATATTCACCCTTGGATAGAACTAATTACAATTCTCATCAAACTGTTCCTTACAATAGAAACTGAAGGGACATTGCCTAACATTTTTTATGAGGCTATTGTCACCCGGATACTCAAGCCACACAAAGGTCTAACAGGAAAGAGAATTACAGACCAATTTTCCTCATGAACATTGATGCAAAAACACTGAATAAAATTCTTGCAAAATGAATCCAACAACATATCAAACATATCATCCACCATGATCAAGTAGACTTCATCCCAGAGATGCCAGGATGGTTCAACATATGAAAAACTGTCAATGTCATCCATCATGTAAACAACCTGAAAGAAAAAACTCCACATAATCATGTCATTAGATGCTGAAAAAGCCTTTGGCAAAATCCAACATTTATTTATGATAAAAGTCCTGGAGAGATCAGGAACACAGGGAAAATATACAGCAAGTCAACAGCCAACATCAAACTAAATGGAGAAGCACTCAAAGCAATTCCACTAAACTCAGGAACAAGACAAGGCTGTCCTCTCTCTCCTTATCTATTCAATATCGTTCTTGAAGTTTTATCTAAAGCAATAAGACAAGAAAAGGAGATTGAGGGGATAAAAATTGGAAAGGAAGAAGTCAAACTATCTCAATTTTCAAATGATATGATCATATATATAAATGATCCCCAAAATTCTACCAAGGAACTTTTACAGCTGATAAACACCTTTAGCAATGCAGCAGGGTACAACATTAACTAAAAAAAAAAAAATAATAAATAGCTCTCTTATGCACAAATGATATAAGGGCTGAAAAAGAAATCAGGGAAACATCATCATAATAGCTACAAATAGCATTAAATATCTTGGGGTAATACTATCTAAAGAAGTGGCAGACCCATTTTACAAGAACTTTAAGCCACTGAAGAAAGAAACTGAAGAGGATATCAGAAATTGGAAAGATCTCTCATGCTCCTGGATAGGTAGGATTAACATAGTAAAAATGGCAATCTTACTCAAAGCAACCTACAGATTCAATACAATCCCTGTCAAAATCTAGACCTTGAAAGAACAGTACTTAACTTCATATAGAATAACAAGAAACTCAGGATTGCCAAAACAATCCTGTTAAATATTAGAATTCCAGGAGGCATCATTATCCCTGACTTCAAGCTATACTCCGGAGCTACAGTAATATAAACAGCCTCGTACTGGCATAAAAACAGACTTGTGTATCAATGGAATTGAAGACCCAACCTTAATTCACAAACCTGATTTTTGACAAAGAGGCCAAAAATACTCAATGGAGAATAGATAGATTCTTCAACAAATGGTGTTGGCATAACTAGGTGGTTGTATGTAGAAAAATGCAAATAGATTCATATCTATCACTCTGCAAATCTCAAATCCAAGTGGATCAATGGACTCAATTCGTCTATAATGACTTCAGCATAAACCTAGCTACACTGAGATTGATAGAAAAGAAAGTGTGAAATATCCTTCAATGCATTGGCACAAGTGACCACTTCATAAATATAATGCCAGTAGCACAGACACTAAGAACAACAGTTAATAAATGGGACCTCCTGAAACTGAGAAGCTTCTGTAAAGAAAAGGACATGGTCAATAAGACAAAATGACAGCCTACAGAATGTGTAAAGATCTTCGCCAACCCTACATTGGATAGAGGACTGATCTCTAAAATATATAGAGAACTCAAGAACTAGAGGTCAAAAACTCAAAAACCCAATTGGAAAATGGGGAACAGAGCTATATAGGGAATTCTCAATAGAAGAACTTCAAATGGTTGAAAGACATTTAAAGAACTGCTCAATTTCCTTAGCCATCAGAGAAATGCAAATCAAAACAACTCTGAGATACCATTTTACACCTGTCAGATTTGCTGGTGGGAGTGTAAAATTGTACAGCCACTTTGGAAATCAGTATGTTGGTTCCTCAGAAACTTACCCAATGTTTTAGCAATACCACGCTTGGGCAAAATACTCAAAGGACGGACATTCTTACCCAAAAAGCATTAGCTCAACTATGTTCATAACAGCATTATTTGTAATAGCCAGAACCTGGAAACTATCTAGATGCCCCTCAACTGAAAAATGGATTAACCAATTGTGGTACATCTACACAATTAGTACTATTCAGCAGTAAAAAAATAAAATAAAAAATATGGCATCCTAAAATTTACATACAAATGAATAGATTTGGAGAGTATCATCCTGAGTGAGGTAACACAGGCTCAGAAAAATAGACATGGTATATACTCACTCATAAGTGGATTTGACACGTAAAGCAAAGAATATCTAGGCTGCAAACCACAACCTCTGAACAGCTTGGGATCAGAAGGAACTTAAGAGAGACATTCATAAATCCCCCTGGGAAGGGGAAATAGAGATCTCCTGAGTAAACTGGGATCATACAGGGAGCAACTGAGGAGAGGTGGGAAGAAACCATGAGAGAAGGATATTTTTGAGTGAGAGGAGCAACAAAGAGGGAGGAACAGAAATGGATATCTTGATATTGGGAGCCCATGTGCCTTTAAGTAAACCCTTCCCCACACCCGTCATTCACGTTGAAATAAGCTTTTTGGTGATACTCCAGCCTTGGAACTACTGATATGCCTGTAAATAAACCCTTCCCCATACTTCAATAAGTAGCTTTAAGAAACCAGGTGCGAATGAAGCCTCCAAGAACCTATACGATGTCCCTGGTTAGGATTCCAACCAATAGTAGAGAGGGTGCCTAAACAAGACTTCCCTATAATCAAATGAATGATCACCCTAATGGTCATTATAGAACCTTTCTCCAGCAGTAGATATAAGTGGAAGCAGAGACCAATAGCTAAACACCGTCACTCTCCCATTCCTGCTGAAGAGAGAGAGGAGAGTGCTTATGAGCAAAGGGATCAGGATCATGAGGAGGAGACTCACAGAGATGGCTGACTGGAGCTATCCGGAGCTCACTGACTCAGAAACAACTGTTGAGGAACCTCCAGAGAAAGGAACTAAACCCTCCCAAGCTAGATGACTGTCAAATGGAGTGGGCAGTTTGTGGAGCCTCTTGGAGTCTCTTGGAGTAGGATCAGACTATCTTCCTGCATATGAACTGGCATCTTGGAGCCCATTCCCTACAGAGGAACAATTAACCCATCCTTAATACTGGAAAGAGGGACTCAGACATACCTCAACTGCATATGCCAGACTGAACTGACCCATCTTAGGACTCCATCTCTTCTTGAAGAATGGATGGGGGATGAGGTGAAGGGAGTCTGAGGGAGACTGGGAGGGACTGGGAGGGACTGGAAGGAGGGACAGGAGGGGAAGCAGTGGTATATAGGGAAAAAACCTTTTAAAATAAATTTTTTTAAAAAATGAAAATCTCTCAAACTTACAGGATTCATAAGGCTTAACCCCAAGTTTAGGAAGCAGTCAGAAGTTACTGAGGGTAGTTTATTCTTAAACTGTAATTTGTAGTTTCTGGCCTATCAGGCCTGTGGTCCAGACCTGCAGACTTGCAGTCACACAGAAACATGGACACTTCTATTAATCTTACGCTGACTGACCTGGAGCCCAGGCATATAACTGCTAACTCTTTACTCTTAAACTAAGCCACGATTCTTACCTTGTTTAGCTGTGCGGCTCGGTACCTTTTCTCAGCAGCTTTTTTTTTTTTCCCCTGCATCTCCTGGCATCTCATCTGGCCTCTCTGCTCTTCCTCTTCCCAGAGTTTTCTTAGTCTGGTAGCCCTGCCCACACTTCCTGTCTGCCTCTGGCCAATCGGCTTTTTATTAAACCAGTAGGAGGGACAAATATTTACAACAAACCAGGACATAGTCCCATAGCAATAATATTTTCCTGAGTTGTTACTCATTTTGAGATAAGCTTTTCGCTGATACTGCAGCCTTGGAACTACCCATGTGCCTGTATGTAAACCCTTCCCCACACTTCAATAAGTAGCTCTAAGAAACTTACTGGTTCTCCAGTCTGTACTTGGGTGGAATTGTTTCTTTTGTCTGTCATCAGTGCCTCATCGGAGATGAGTGGGTGTTTGTTTACATCTCCTTAGGAAATATGACACAGCTGCCACATAAAAGAATTTCAGGATAAGTCAATATGAAGCAAAGTGGAGTTTATTAAGAAAGAGATTTTTAAACGTTTGTTTTATCATCATCGTCATTATTATTATTATTATTATTATTATTATTTTGTGTGTGTTTGTGTGAATATATGACCTATGTAGGTCAGTGCCCTTGGAAGCCAGAAGATGGTGTAAGAGGATCCCCTGGAGCTGGAATTATGGGTGATTGTGAGCTGCTTGATGTGGGTACTGGGAACTGAACTCAGGTCTTCTGGAAGAGCAGCAAGTGCTCTTACCCACAGAGCCAACTTTTGAGCTTTTTTAAGAAAAGGGCTTAAGTACAGGCAGAGAGAGAGAGAGAGAGAGAGAGAGAGAGAGAGAGAGAGAGAGAGAGAGAGAGAGAGAGAGAGAGAGAGAGAGAGAGAGAGATGCTTAGGGAAAGCACAATAAGGACCAGAGTGAGTATAGCCTGGGTGCCTTCAGAAAGTTCTGCTTAAGTATCTTAATAGCCACATATATGACTTATGACTTTGGTGGTGTCTGGAGAACATATGTTGAAAACCATTACCAAATGTGGTAATGAAAGAGTTAGAGCTTTTAGGAAATGATTAAGTCATGAGAGCTCCACTGTCACAAAAGGTCAGTGTGATTTTATATATAAAAAAGAAGCCAATATGTCCCCTTGCATTTCATGCCATGTGAGGACAATGCCAGGCAGCACCCTTGAAGAAGAGAACCAGTCTCTAGCAAACACTTAACAGATTATGGGTGAAGATTTACTTATAGGGTCATGGGTAGTTCCAAGGTTGCAGTCACCCAAAAGCCCATCTTAACATGAATGACAGCTCAAAAAAGCTCATTCCTGGAGTACTAATGTACTGGGACCATCTGGACTATAGATCATAGCAAATTTGTTGTCTATAAATTAAATAACCTTAGTCATTTTATTATAGAAGCCCACATATATCAAAATATCAACACCCATTCCCATAACACACACTCCTGAGTGCTTATTGTGTACTAGGGAGGAACCTAAATTATATCTGTCCTGAGCTCCGCTGCTCTGTGAAGCCTTTTTCTCACTTCCTGAGCTCTCCTGTCAGTTCCCAGAGACCCCATCCGCCATTGTCTCTTTCATTTAGGGAGTTCTGCTTTGTCTTCTATTGGACCACTGGTTTATGAAGTAACTGCTATGTGAAAATATCCTGTGAAATAAGAGGTCACAAGTGAGGATGGGATGATAAAAACTCTTATGTGACCTGTCTCAGATTCAAAGGTTGCTGCTGACTAAATTATAGTTTTCTTTTCTTTTTTTTTAAAAAAAATATTTCTTTTATTTTTCGATTATAATAAACTACATCATTTTCCTCCTTCCCTTCACTCTCCCCAAACTCTGCTATATACCCCTAGGAGCTCTTTTTCAAATTAATGGACTCTTTCCTCATTAATTGTTGTGTGTGTGATACATATATGCATATAGCATATATTTAATGTATATATGTGCATATTTACTAAATACAGTCTGTTCAGTGTATACAATATGACTTATATGAATGTTTTCAGAATTGACTATTTGGTGTTAAATAAGCCGTTAGTGTGCTCTCCCCTGGGTAAGACTATTTTTCCTGTTCTCAACTTTCTGAAGGTATCTGTCATTTCTTGTATAGGGTGGGGCCTCTTGGGCTTTCTCCTGTCCACCTAGCAAGGTATGTTGTTCTTGTCTAGCTCATGTGTAGGCAGCCATATTGGTGAGACTTTATCAATGGAGCTAACTTTACAAGGAGACACAGCCTCACAGTAAACTCCATGATTCTCTGGCTCTGAAAATCTCTCTGCTTCCTCTTCTGTAATGTTCTCCAAACCTTAGGTGTAGGAGTTGATTCATGGATATATCCTTTGGGACTGGGCTCCATAGCTCTGCATTTTTATTGCCTGTGGTTTTTTGTAATGATCTTTGTCTTTTTGCAAAGAGAAGTTTTCTTGAGAGGTGAGGACTATATTTGTCTGTAGGTATAAGGATAAATAAAAACATGAAGCATGCAAAAAGTTTTCATGTCATCTTTGTGCAGGGGCCATACTGACCTCTGCATTTCTGGTTTTAGTTTTTGTATGTCTACCACTAAAATTAATAGTATAGTTTTCTTTTTATGAGACTCACAGGAGAAAAAAATGTTTCTTAGTGTCGGCACAAAAGTCTCTGAATAGCTGATATTTCTATCCCACTGCCCCATGTACTATGCACTTTACTAATTTTCTATTTCCACATTAGCTGCTAAAATGACAAATTAAAAAGTGTGTAACACTTTGTATTATGTGTCACTACTTTTGGTTTTTGGTCATTTATATTGCAAAGACTCACATTTATTTTTTCTAGCTGGAGTTTCATAATGTTTTAATCTGAATGCCTGAGAGTTAGACACATAATTGCCTCACACACATTCTGATATATTACTTGTCATCACACACACACACACACACACACACACACACACACACACACACACACATACCTTCTGGGCCTGCTGAAGTTATTTGAATAGTATATTTTCTTAATTTTATTTATCATTAATATTATTGCTGTTATTAGTGTGTGTGAGTGCATATGTGAATGTATGTGTGTGTTTAAAATATGTGTGTGTGTGTGTGTGTTGTGTGTGTAGAGTATGTGAGTGAGTGAGTTTGTATGTGTGTGTTACAGGGAATGGGAGTAACTTTGTGGAATCAGCTTTCTTCATATACCTTTATGTGGGCTCTGGAGATTGAATTCAGGTTGTCAGGCTTGTGAGGCAATTAATTACCTTTTTACTACTTCATCTTCCCTCCACCTCCTGGGTTTTGAAATAGACTTTCTGTAATTAAGGGCTAGATAGAACATGAATCGAAGGTAAAATCAAATGATATTGGTCTGAAAAACAAAAGAGGTGAAAAAACGATTCCTAATGATATTGTGCTAAATTCATAGATTAGTGCCTTGCTCTGCCACCACTAGAGACACTTCTTCCTGCAGCGGATGGGAACAAATACAGAGACCCACAGAGCCAGACATTTTTCAGAGTGAGAGGCCTTGGAACACTGGTCCCTAAATGGGATTCCTCCCTCAAATCCCTTTCATCAGGGCTTAGGGAATCCCACAGAAGAGGAAGAAGAAAGAATGTAAAAGCCAGAGAAGGCAGAGAGTATCAAGAAAGCATGGCCTCTACGTCAACATTAGAAAGTTCATATGTACTTAAAGAGACCAAAGAAGCAAACTCAGAGCTGACAAGGATCTGCACCAGGTCCTTCGCATATAAATATTATAGCTTTCAGTTTGATGGTTTTATGGGATTCCTGAGTGTGCAAATGAGTAGATCTCCGATTCTTATGCCCTTCCCTTTTGTTTGTCTTGTCCAAATTTATATTTTATTAATATTTTTAAGAAGCCTGTTCTTTTCAGGGGAGGTGGAATGAACTTGGAGAAGTAGAGGGAAAGGAAACCATAATCAGGGTGTATTATGTGAGAAAAGAATCTATTTTCAATAAAAAGAAAAAAAAAGATTTACCTAGAACTCATTGTGTAATTTGTGATTTTTCCTGCTTTGGTCCCATGCTGAGATTAAAGGCATTCCACCACTATGCTCATCTTGGTGTAATTTTTTTTTTTTTTTTTTACAAAAACATAAAATTTATCATTTTAACAATTTAAGTGTAGGGTTTGATACATTCACGCTTTTGGGCATCTGTCCCGACCTAGCATCACAAGACCTTTGATGTCCTCAAACTTAAGTTCCGTGCTTTTGGAATACCAGTTCCACAGTTCTTTTTCCTTCTAGCCTTTAACAGCCACCACTCATTTGTCTGTCTGTGTGAATTTAAATATTATTGGCACAGACTGACAGATAGGGAAAGAGAGAGGGAGGGCAGGCCGTATTCATCCTCACGTGACTGATTGACTCCACTGAGAATCATATCCTCAAGTGCCCTTTAAGGTGTATCGTATGTCAGGATTTCCTTGATACTCCCCTCTGACAAGTGAATAACATCCTTCCTAGTGTGTATTTACCAAATTTTAGCTATTTCTCTCTGGTTTACATTTTCCCATTGATTTTATGTGCCATTCTTACGTCCCGTGTGCCATGAAAAACTTTTTTCGGAACAAGGTGCAATATAAAAAGTATTTTTATTTTTCACGTTCAAGAAGACCATCAGCGTTCCTCCTTCACATAGAGCTGGTTTCTGACTTACTGTTTTGTTAGCATAAAAAAAAAAACACTGCAGTTAAGGGGAATATGATGACAAAGCAGGGAAATGCCTGGATGTTGGCTGGGGATGATGCCATGGGTTCTCTTATCTGAGTGTTCTTGGCTCCTGCATTTATTCTGTTTCCCCAAATATCTCTTGTGTGATTGTCTTTGGAATGGCATTGTCAACATATATTACCATGAAAGTTCTGACATGTGCTCCATTGGGAAGAGATGTGCAGGCTGAGGAATGGCGAGTCCTCTTCCTCTTCCCAGTTCTACCTTACCGCTGAGCTCAGTGCGTACAACTACTGTGTGATCAGAGTGACATCAAAGTCGATAAAAGCAGGAGGCTGATTTAATGCTAAGACGTTTCAAATTCACTGAGAAATGCTCCTAGGCCTTTAAAAATAGAGATACAATTCAGTGATCTTTTAGGAAAAACCTTTAAACACCCTAAAAAGAGATTCTTTGGAAAGAACCTATAAATATAATGAGTTTATCCCAGGAAATGAGGTTGTATGAGTTCAGTGAATTCTTCCTTGCAGCAATTAAAGGGTATTTAAATCTCTCTAAACCCCTAACTTAGCAGGCCAGGGAAATTCTTCTTCATGTAGTCCCCTATTGGTTGAAGGCATCAATTGTAAAGGCTCTTGGAAAAATATTGTCTGAGAGTGCAGCAGAGCTATCATGGCTCATCAGTACAGACTCCCTCACTGATAATGAAAAATAAGAAGGATTTAGAAATGGACTCTGGGGTGACTTACTGTCTACTCCATCCCTGACAAGGGGATATGAGCCTGTGCTGGAGTCACTGTGAGACAGAGCTCATACCTCAGTCTGTTCATTCTCTTCCCTAAGTAGAGCACTTTGGTTTGGGAAAGCCTAGTCACAATGAGGTCTTAGTATTTTGAGACCCAAACATCATTGAATATAATCGACACTCTTGGCTTATGATTTGATTGACTATATGCCTAATTCTGAGTGTTCTCAGGTAATGAAAGCTAAGAACTAGTAACAAGAGACCTGAAAATTGGATTGGGTGATTTTTACAAAGTAGGAGCAGTACTTCTTCTGAAAAATAGTTTTGGAAGAGGTAGGATTTCAAGTTGAGATGGGGAGAAGCTCTAACCAGAGGATATGGACAGTGGGCAAATACCAAGAGGACTTTAAATGATGTTTAAAGACATAGCAGAGGAGAGTTAAATGTGCCAAACATACCCTGTTTGGATTCTTCAGGCCCTGGCACCTTATCCATCCAGACAACTTGGGCATTACTGAACTCTGGGAAAACAGAAAAACTTAGTGTTTCTTTTTCCTCTGGATCTGTCATCTTCAGAGTTCTCTTTAAGTCTTGTGTCCTTCAGTTTCTTCATCTACAAAATGAAATTAGGACTCCAGTTTTTCCATCTCCCAGGACTATATCAACAAAGAACTCTAAAGCACATACATCCACAATTCAAACTCAGCCCCCATTCCCTTTTCTTTTCCTGCCTGTTTTCCCTGAACTATGTAAAAATCTATTTATACTCTTTATCTATAATCATGATGTTAAAGCGTTTACATATTTCAAGAAGATTGCTCTTCTTTTTGAGATATGGTGTGGAATGATTTATTTTTTAACTTAATTTCTTTTGAGAATTTCTGCCCTCCCCCACTTAGCTCCTATCCCCTAGTTTCATCTCAAACACATGACATTAATAATTGCTGTTGCTGTGGTACTGAGTCCATTTGATGTTGGTGGAATGTGTATCTGTTTAATATACACAAACCTAATTATTTAGTGGATCACTATGACTTCCTTCATCTTAAAGAAACGTATTAGGGTAAATAGACATGGAATATATAATGAAGAAAATATATTTCAGAGAGATCGCATTGTAGAAACATGCTTTATTATAGATTTAGACAGTACTGTATACTCTTTTAAGATGCAATTTTTCAATAATAGGATTTTTTTTTTTGTCTCACAGCCATGTCTATAGAAACGAAAATGTCAGTAGAGTTGATGTTCACAAAGCTCCTGCTCAGCGTCACTGAAACATTCAGTGTTCCGCAGTGTAGTGTATTAACTAGATCAAGCATACCACAGTGTGAGTTTTCCTTTCTTTTCCTTCATTCCTTTCTTTCTCCCTCCCTCCCTTCTCTTTCTCTCCATTTATCCCTCCTTCCTTTGTTCCTTCCTTCATTTTTTCCGTTTCTTTCTTTCATTTCTTTGTGTAGAGGTTCATATTTTTAATTTTTTATTTAAAAGTTTTTTTTTTTAATTTTACATGCCAACCACAGTTCCCCCTCTCTCCCCTCCTCCAGTTCACTCCTCAGCTTCACCCCACCCCACTCATCCACTTTTTAGAGTGGGTAAGACTTCCCATGGGTAGTCAACAAATTCTGACATATCAGGTTGAGGCAGGACCAAGCCCCTCCTTCCTGTATCAAGGCTGAGCAAGGTCTCCCTCTATAGGAAATGGGCTCCAAAATGCCAGTTCATGAACTAAGAATAAATCTTGGTCTTGTTGCCAGGGACCCCACAAACTGCTCAAGCCGCACAACTGTCATCCGTACTGAGTGCCTATCTTGGTCCCATGCAGGTTTCTCACCTCTTAATCCAGAGTCAGTGATCTCTCAGTAACTTGGGTCAGCTGTCTGTAGGTTTCCTTACCATGATCTTGACCCTTTTGCTCATATAATCTCTCCTACCTCTCCTTGACTGGGTTGGAAGCTCTGCCCAGTGCTTGGCTGCAGATCTCTGCATCTGCTTCCATCAGTTGCTGGATGAAGGTTTTATGGTGACAATTAGGGTGGTCATCAATTTGATTACAGGGGAAGGTCATTTCAAGTAACCTCTCCTCTATTGCTTGGAGTCCTATCTAAGGTCATCCTTTTGAATTCTTGGAAGTTTCCCTAGCAGGAGGTTTTTTCCCTTAACAACAAAATGGCTCCTTCTGCCAAGATATCTATTTTGTTGTTTTGCCTCTCTGTCTCTCCCCAAACTATACTATGCTGTTCCCTATGTTCTCTTCCCACCTCCTGTTACCCCTCCTCCACGCTCCCAATTTACTCAGGAGATCTTATCTATTTCTCCTTCCCAGGAAGATCCATACAAGTCTCTCTTAGGCTTTTCAGGTTATGGATTGTAGCCTGGTTATCCTTTGTTTATGTCTAATATCTGTTTATAAGTGAGATTTCATATTGTGTTTATCTTTCTGGGTCTGGGATTATCACACTTAGTATTTTTTTTTCAGTTCTATCCATTTGCTTGCAAATTTTAAGATGTCATTTTTTATGGTAAGTAATACTTCATTGTGTAAATATACCACATTAAAAAAAAATCTATTCTTCAGTTGAGGGAAATCTGGGTTGTTTCCAGGTTCTGGCTATTATGAATAATGTTGCTATGATTGTAATTGAACAAATGTTCTTGAGGTATTGTGGTATTGTGGTATGAATGTGCATCCTTTGAATATATGCCCAAGAGTGGTATTGCTGGATCATGAGGTAGATTGATTCCCAGTTATCTGAGAAACTGCCATACTGATTTCCAAAGTGGCTGTGCAAGTTTGCACTCCCACCAGCAATGGAGGAGTGTTCCCCTTGCTCCACATCCCCTGCAGCATAGGCTGTCATCTGTGTTTTTGATCTTAGCCATTCTGACAAGTGTAAGAGGTCAGTAAGACAAAACAGAAGCCTACAGAATGGGAAAAGATCTTCACCAAACCTACATCTGACAGATCAATGATCTCTAAAATATGTAAATAACTCAAGAAACTAGACATTAAAACACCAAATAATCCAGTTACACATGGGGTACAAATCTAAACATAGAATTCTCAACAGAATAATATTAAATGGCATTCTGAAGGGCCAGTCTTTTCATGAGCTCCAACAGGTCACATATGGGTAAATGTTAGGGTCCAGAATGTATGTCTAGGTGATCACTGAACAGGAAAGTTTGGGTCACTGTCTTGCTTTCTTAGTACTTACTGCTATGTTTCCATGTTCTTCATTTATAAAATTGACTGAGTGATAATAGGGAGTGGCCAGTTGTACAAAGATTTATAACTTCTATTTCCTAAGAGAAGGAAACATATCACACCATGCAAGACTACAGAGGCTGAACCAGGATTGAACAGAAAGCAGAGGTGGAAACAAGATCTAGGCCAAGGCTCTTATTGGAGATTATGTAGAAATGTAAAGTGGAGCAACATGGACACTTTGATATTGGCTAATTTTCATGATTTCCCAGGCTATGTACTAGGAAGTTATATATCTCCCCAGGAATGACTTAGGGGTGCAGCAAATACTGGTTTAGTTGTAAGATAAAGGAAGTGGCCATAGTTATATACTTGGAACTGGCTCATTGGTGTATGTAAAGAATATTGCTGAGTCCTTTGTTATTTCAGAACTTTGACTCATCTTGAGTCTTTTTCTAGATGGTAACTCTCTTTGTAGATTTCCACAGGCTTCCACATTTTTTTTTTTTACACTGAACATGTTTGGCTTTCTAAATAAGAAAAATATTTACAAATAAATTAGTATTTTGGTTTTATTTTATTCTGTATTCCAAATTAGAATATGCCAACAGATTAATTGGCCTAGCAAAGGAGCCTAAATTTTGCAGTTTCTCATTATTTGTTGATATCTCAGATGATATATATATATATATATTCCCAAATTATTCTTCACAAAATCTATTTAAGGTTGGTTATCTCTAAGAAGATATATTACTGTGTCATGTAAGAACAGAAAATAACCAGTATATTCTCCATACTCCCTGACCAATGTCAACCCTGTCAATATGCCTCATTGACGTCCTTAAAGATGACATTACCCTTTCGTTGATGTCACTGAACCAGGAAGATGAAAAGCTGTTGCAAAATAACTATTTCTATTGCCAAGGTTTAAAACTTTAGAGATTGAAAGGTTAAAGTTAAAAATATGTATTTTAATTTGAACAACAGATGGCCTTGGAGTGACTGCAAGGCTGAATTAACTCTCAAGGCTCTATGGCTGTTTGTGGAAGAGAAAAATAAAAAAAGACAACTGAACCCCTTAAAAAGCCCACATTGGAACACCCCACTCAACTGCTAGTGACATCAGTAGAATCTCTCTGTTCAGCAAGTCCTGAATTTGGCTTCATAGCATCTGTTATCTTCCAGATAGAATAATCTTCTATGAAATTATACTGCACATTTTCACTAATGAGCATTTGCATTTATCAGGGGCTTAACTTTATATCTGTCATGTCCCCCAAAGCCTCCATGTGACCTGAGTAATGGAGAAACCTTGTTTCTGAAGACCACAATGAATCTGTAGTTTGACAAAATATGCCTTGCCTTTGATTGAACTCTATGGGAAAAGAGAGATGAAAGGTTTCTTGTGGAAATTTTATTGGGAAGTACTTTTGTAAAATATAAGCATAGGGAAATTTGGAAGGCAAAACTAAGCAGAAGAAGATGACCTAGAAAGCAATTACAACTTGTGCCTCTGGAGAGCTCCGTTGATAAGGTACTTTAGAGTTCTTCCAAATTAAGACATAGAAGCCACTGGGTCTTTACATCCAAATATGGGCTGTCATTGGACATAGGTTGTTGCATGAGAGAATATTACTATCTTCTTGATAGTTTCTTGGGGCTTAAGATAATTTCAAATGAGAGGTTCAGCTAATATCCCATTGTCTGAGGCATAATCTGATCGGGGGTGTTGAGTAAACAAATACAATCTCTCTCTCTATTCCACCCTATGCACCCAGACTCTAGCAACTGCAGCATCCAAATCCTTAGACCCTCATGTAGTTCTTTAACTCATGTTTCCATCTCACACCCTTGGCCAAGCTTTCTTCTTACATTATGGAATATTTTAGATAAACCTTACAAACCTGGGTTTCAGGAATTCATTTAAATTTCACCTCTTCAGACTCTACTAACAGTGCTGACAAGACCTATCTGTGGAACTGAGTGAGGTAAAAGTGTAACAGGAAGAATGAATGAATGCCACGTGTGGAGAAAAGAGAGAACACTGATAGCATGGAGGAAAATGACTAGACAAGATTGGAGCATGTCACAGTGAAGGGTGCTGAGTCCTGTGCCGCACAGTCTGATGTGTGAGTTGGCGCCATTCCATCTTCCATCCATAACTCATGCACAACACTTTGGAGTCATCCTTGACTCATCTCTTTTCTTCAGACCACACAATCTGCTGCTGAATCCACACAGACCTAGCAAACCTAAACTCCCTTGTCATTTCCACTGCCCATTCTCTAAGTCGTTTCTTGTTTGGATTACTTAGATATTGATTCATCTCTCTGCTTTTGCCCTCAATAGTCAATTCTTGACCAACAGAAAAAGTGATCTTGTCACTGTATCATAAACCATCTTACTTAACACAGAACAAAAGTTGGAGTTCCTGCTATGATTGCTAATATTCTGCCTAGCCGGTTCCCCTCTGCCTTTACTCATGTTCATTGCCATCCTATCTCCCCATCATGCTGACATCTGGCCATCCAGGTGCGCTAGTGTTTTCACTGTGGGGCCATTCATTTTCCTTACTTCTAGGACAATGGCACATGAACACTGAATTAGTCTTAACACTTCTTTCATGATTTTGCTTTAAAAAAAAATCCTTTTATTAGTAAGGAATCCACTTTACAATATTTCATGGCCACTGCTACAGTTTTATTTTTCTTGATAATACTATTGATCTACTATATACTGCTATATGCTTCCTCTTTGACACCCCTTTACAGAACAGGCTATTATGTCCTACTACATAGGCTACATGAGAGGTATATTGTTATTGAATGACTAGGCCAGGAGACCTGGGCAGGGGGAAGTTCTGGCTAGTTTAGTTGCCAGATAACAAATTTGTCTTACCAACTAGGAAATATTTTTAAGTTTGAAGCACATTTAATAGATGGCTTTTAAAAATTCATTAACAATTATCCATATTTAAAAATAAAATTAGCTCCATGTGCTGATATAGCAAGCTTTCAAATCTTCCTACGTATTTCTCTAGGGTGAAATGGCCTCTGTTTGTTTATCTACTGCTCATTTTTCTTCTTGTTCTTTCTTTAATAATGAAATTTTAGTTTTCAATGTGTTTGATTTCTTTAGTGTATCCAACTATACTGAAATCATAGCAACTGGCTTAATATATTACAGTAGCTAGAAAGTCGAATGGTCCTCTAAGGAGAGAACATAGATGACTAGAAGTTAGAAGATCTGTATTTTCTCATTGCCAATAGTCAGCTAATAGAAAAGAACTATTATGGGACTTTTATTATGTCAGATTCTCAATATTAATTGCACTATGCATCATTTCTATTTTACAATCAAGAAATATAGACTATGGGAAAGTTATCTGCTCAAGATCAAATGGCTTACTAACTACAGGTACAGAACGGATCTCATGGCCTTGATTTAAACTATTATGTTTTATCTGTCATATTGCAGAAGAGAAATACTTATTCCATCTGAGTCAGCATCATTTTATATATGTATATATGAATTATCTATATCACAAGATAATTATCTACAGGAACAATAGCTGATTAAAAAAGTAAATCATTGCCAAGTAAATTCAAGACAAATTTTCAAAGCTTATAAGCCATCTAAAATTTCAGTTTTCTTGTTTGTGAGATGATAATAGCTCCCAAGTGACGGGATTGCTGTGAGCTTTTCTAGAACTATTGACATAAAGCACTTATTTTAGTATTTGTTATGTAATATGTACCTAGAAATGATTATCATTTGCTGTGGATGAATATCCCCTCAAATCTTATGATTCTCTTCTTGAAGGGTGATGGTATTGGAGGTAGGAGCTTTTCAGAGTCTGTGAGACATAAGATCAGTAACTAAGTCACTCTCATTTTCTCTTCCACCATGAAAGATTCAGCAAGAAGTTACCACCTAGAGGCAGAAATCAAAATATACCTTCATCTTGGATTTCCTTTAAAGAAATAAATTTATATTGTTTATTACCTATGAAATTTACAGTTTTACAATTGCCCAGTGGGCCAATATGTTATCATGATATTAAAAATGTAAAAGGTTTCTATCACTGGGCACAAACCACTATTCAGGAAGCTTTGGGCCATTTGTACAGGCAACAGCAAAAATTCAGGAGCTATGAGAGAAGCTTCTACTGTAGAGTACTGGAGTTCATGAAGGGTAATTTCCCTGAGAATACCTTTAACAATATGCCAAACATCAAAATGAGAGCAAAGATAGCCATTTCACCACAGAAGAAGCTCAGAGTGGCCTGGACATTTTGGCTTCTCTCTCCAGAAAGCTCTCAGCCTGGACTGCTATCTTTTTGGGCAGAGCATTATCTGGATTAGATTCCATGGCTGTAAACTGAGCAGTGCATTTCTACATGCTGTCAAGCCAAGCATCTGAGTCCAAGCAATTGAACTATTTTAATCAGATTAGCAATTTGGGCTCTTTCTATAATTTTCTCTCTACAGAATTCCATTCAGAATCCTTTGGAGAGAGCGTCCTCAGGAAGTAGTGGGATTTCAAAGAGCTTTATTTCCTGAGGCCAGGATGCTAAAATAAATCAGGATTTCTGCTGTGTGGAACTGCCTACCAACCCTAATATTTGTTACAGAAACATGCTGAAAAGTGTAATAAGTGGGAAGGTTGCTTAATTGCACCAATTCTGTTTTAATTGGTGAACAGTGCAACAAATACATTTGTAACTTGTCTGAAGAGTGAGGACTGGGGATGGCTGTATGGCCAGTAGTAGGGGCAAAGTTTCACAATAATTCAATGATAATATTATTAATTAAGGGATTGGAATAAAGTCGAGAAATTACATAGACTTTCTTTTCAAATTCTGGATCTTTCACTTACTAATTTTTGGCAACTTATTGAAATAGCTTAGCATTTCTAAGCTTTGTTTCTCTGTCTCTCTCTCTCTGTCTCTTTCTCTCTCTGTGTTGCATGCTGTATATGTGTGTGGTGTTTGGGTTGTCAATGCATGAGTATGTAGCAATGTGCACTGATGCAAACTATGAACACTATAAAGAGAACACAGAGAGATGTCGTGTCTGATTTATTATTTTTTTGCTTATTCCCTTGAGACATGGTCTCCTAATCAATCAGGAACTTATCATTTTGTTCAGGCTGGCTACTGCCAATGCTGGGGTTACAGACATATTCAGCAATGACAACCTTTGTACAGGGAGGCTGGGTATTCAGATGCAGGTCCTTAGAGTTGTTGAACTTTTATTCACTCAGCTATCTCCCCAACCCCCAGAGTTTTATTTAAACTAAGGTAGTAATGCCTCTCTATGGCAAATGAATCTAGCAGATTTGCTTATTCACAAATGTTAACTTCTCAAAGGGTTTTAAGTTTTAGTTTGTTTTGTAGATATAGTGGGTAGATTTTAATGTTTAATAGTTACAGAATACTGTAGATGTCCTCAAAATTTTTTCTGTCAGGTGCTACTCTTTAGTACAAACAAGCCTTGAGCCAAATTCTAAAATTAAGTAGACAAAAGAAGTCATTGAACTCATTCTGTAAGTACAAAAAAAAAAAAAAAAAAAAAAAAAAAAAAAAAAATCACAGCTCTTTGTAATCCGTGAATGAATAAATGCATGACCAGATGAATAAATGTAAGAAGGCCTTGGAATATGTTGCCAAACAAGATCTTAACAGTGTCTTTTATAGAAATCTTGTAGAAACTGCATGACAAGCTTGTGGATAATATGGTCTGAGTGTCAAGGCATCATTATAATCAAAGAAATATTCTTACATAAAGAACAGAGGATGTTCCATACGGACAAGAAGGAAAAAAGGTGCTTTGTAAGTTCATTTCTGAATATGTCAGAGTCTCCATTTAGGACTGAAAATTTTCATTACTATGGTAAATTTTATAAGTGGTTACTTGTTTATTTATGTTTTTAAATATCAATTATCAAGCTTATTAGCCTTTTGATTTACATATTTTGTATTTTGCCTGATAAGCATTTCTATTGGTCAAGGTTTAAAATGTATCATTTACATTTAAATATCATAAAAATTTGCCTCAATAATTATTTTGTACATGGTGTGAGGTAGAAGGCAATTTTATTTTTCTATATACAACTAATCATTGTAGAAATATACCTAGTGTCAAATGTCCTAGTAACTACAGATACTTACTTTGACCAAACTTTTGATCATGGGTATTTGAGGATGTGAATGCACATGTCAAAGTAATTTCAACCTCTATCTAATGCAAGCAGGAGCCTACGGTTGGGAATTTTTAGGAGTAGATGTCTTTTCCTTGTTCTCTCTATTCCTAGACTTATCTATAGTCAAACCGAAACAGACTAAGTTTTGACTGTAAATTTATTGCATTGTAGGGATACCAACTTTTGAGGTTCCTGTTTTAATTACTCTATTATTTTACTTTCTTCTTTTCCCTTAGTAGTTTCATGCATCAGATATGGCCCAATAAAATCAAGACTTTATGTTACCAGGAATAAGACACTTCACCACCATATCTAGCTTTATTATTGATTTTGACCTCAACGTCTTGAAATTCCCTCTGTGAAGGGAACTGAACATTGAAATTCACTGGAGTTTCTCTGTGCGTTAGAATATATCTAAGAATTTTAGGACTGTCTTCTCACGTAAAAGTACTTGCTACCAAGCTTGATGTCCTGAGATTTCCATGGTAGCTGTTGAGAACTGACTTCCATTGTCCTGATTTCTAAAAGCATGCTCCCTCTCTTCCTTCCCGCCTCTCCCCCCCCATACACACACAGACACAAATGCACAAAATGCAACAAAACATTAAAAATTTTAATTCTTTAATTCAAATCTATAGATGTCTATAGCATGAGGATAGCTGATAAGACCCAGTCTTTCATGTTAAAGTTAAAGCCTGGTTTTTTTCCCCCCTTTTACTCTTTGATCCAAGTAGGACTCTTGTTTCAGTTTTGTCCATAGCCATTCACTGTTTAATAATGCTTCATAGAAAGTAAGTTTAATAATGCAAATTCTCAATATGTACTAGTGAGATGAACACCGAAACAGATATAAATAAAATGTAGTTACCATCTTGAAGGGTCTACTCAACCGAATTATTAAAAATCTAATTATAAAGAAACAATTATATATTCAGAAAAAGATTAGATACCCAAACAGTCATGGCTAGAGACAAACTTCTTTGTGACATATTTTATTCAAGTTTTCAAAAACACAATGCTATGGCTAAATATTAAAAGTTTTAAGAAAAAAACAAGTCATCAACAAAGGCAAACATAATAATAATAATAATAATAATAATAATAATAATAATAATAATAAATTGCTCATAAGCATTCTCCCAAACCAGGAAAACACAGGATTATTTATTTTAAACCCTGAAAGTAAGTAACTTCAAACTCTGCTTTTTAATCTCAGCAAAGATATTTTTAAAGTTTATGAAGAAATATGACATTTCTAGACAATCACAAGTTGTGATAGTTCATGAACACCAAAACAACAGTGCAGAGAATATTCAAAGAATACTCTATAAAGACATGGAAGAAAGAAAGTCTTATCAAGACAGAACAGCAAAAAAATTAGTTTAATGAGAGGCATATATGAACAAGAGCCAACAAAGGAGCCCATCATGTCCAACATAGCTGTGATGACTAATACTAACTTGAAAGAATTTAGATCCATGTGGGAGACAAGCATCTGGGCAGGTTTGTGAGGGATCATCTTGGTTGTGTAATCTTGGTTATTTTGAGGTGGAGAGACACACCTTACCTGTGGCCTTTATTACTTGCTGTGCTTGGATCCCAGACTGAAAATAAAAAAAGGAAAAACTGAGCTGAATGCAAGCATCCATCACTTTCTTCTCCCTGACTAATGGTTTAATGTGACTCCTTGATACCTTGACTTTTCTCTATGGTCAACTGTACCTTGGAACTGTCAAACAAAATAAACCCCCTTTCCCTTAAGTCATTTTTTTTTTTTGTGAGAATACTTCATCACAGTAGAGGAAATATACTAAAGGCAACAGTAAACAAAACAGAAACAAACATACAGAGCAAAAAAAAAAAAAAAATCCAGTAATCAGAAAAAACTACCAAAAACCACAGGAGTCATCTAATCTCTCTCAAAAATAGCAAAGTAAATGGCCTCAACCAACCAATGAAAAGACGCAGATTACTTGACTGGATTAAATAATAAGATATAGTTATTGTCTTCAAGAAGCATATGCCTCAAAGATTGGGAGTTAAGGGTTGAAAGTCGAACTATGAAGTTGATGGAACCCTGAAACCAAAAGGCACAGCAATTCCAACATTTGATGAAGTAGTTTTCAAACAAAAAATTAGTCAGAAGTGATCAAAAAAACCAAAGTACCACTGCATGGTAAGAAAACAATTTATGAACAGGTAAGAACATGTAAATGTTTTTGTGCTGAATGCTTATGCTCCTGATTGCACAAAACAAAACATTGATATATAGATCCTGATAGGTCTCAGTAGAGGAATTGTGGGTGGCTTTAGTATCCACCTTTTGTCTTCTGAGAGGACATACAAACTAAACGCACACAAATAAAATGTAGAGCCAAACTATATATAGTATGTCAGATCAGCTGGACTTAAAAGCTATCTAAAGAATATTATATACAATAGTTGTAATAAGAATTCTTCTCAGCATCCCATGGAGACTATTCTAAAATATAACACAACCTATGTACTATGACAGTCTTAATAGATACAAAGGAGCTAAGCAATTTCTCGCATAAGCACAGGGGGATAATGTTTTAATATTCAATGGCAAGAGCTATCACAGAAATGATACATGTACTTAAAGACTGAACAACATTCTTGAGTAAAAAAGTTGAGGAGATCAAAAAGAAAGTAGAAAGTTCCCGAAAAGAAATAAAAGTAGAAACACAACCTACCAGAACCTTTGAGGTACAGTTTCGGACATTTCTAAGAGGAAGATTTACAGTAAAAGGTTTATTAAAGAAAAAACAAGATGATTTCAAATAAGTTACCTAACCATGCACCCCAAGTTCTAAAGAAATAGCCAAATCTAAAGGCCGTAGACAACAAGCGTATAGAGCCAGACAGAAATCAGTGAAATGGAAATCACAGGAACAATATGTAGTCTATTAAGAAAATAAAAGTGAGTTTTTTTGAAAAGATAGACCAGACTGAGAAACACCTAGATAACCAATCTAAAAGAAAAGAGAGAAGGTCCTAATTAATAAAATTGGAGGTGAGAAATGAATTAGGGAACACTGTGAAAGCTTAAATTCTAATAAAATTTGAAAAAAACTAAAATAAATGGGAAAATTCCTAGATACATATGATCTACCAAAATAAAATCAAGCAGATATGAACAGTTTAAACAGATACATTAATAAGCAGCAAAATTCCAGTGGTAATAAAGGACCTTTCAGGTATCTGATCTTCTCTATTAGTCACTGGTTCTGTTGCTATGGCAACAACCCTGACAAAAAACAACTTCAGGAATGGCAGGTTTATTTTGGCTCATAGTTCTAGGATTTATCCACCACTACTGGGATGTCATGGCAACTAGTCACATCACATCCATGATCAGAAAGCAGAGAACAGTGAATGCTTGTGGTTAGCTCACTTTTATTATTATTATTATTATTATTATTATTATTATTATTATTAATTTATTTATTTAGCCATGGACTGGTGCTGCCCACACTTTGGGTGAATATTAAATGGGAACTCTGTCACATACACGTCCAGAGCTTTGTTTCTATGGCATTTTCAACTTCCATCAAGTTAGCAATCAAGATTAAGCATTTCCAAGGTCAAAAGCACACACTGCCAAAAGACAACCTCCATAGCAAATTGAGTTTAGAAAACTCATTATCTTTATATAATGAACTAGATACACTCTTCTCATTCTGCACAAAAATCAATTTAAATTTCATCAAAGGCCTAAAAAACCCAAATTTCTAGGTTAAACATAGTCAAAATACTTATAAGATGTAGGCATAGGCATGGGCATTTTGAGACTCTAATAGCAAAGTAAATATTTGTTAGCATTATTCCAACATTGAAAAATAAATGGCTTCTTCACAACAAAGGAAATAATCAGTGGAGTAGAAATATCATGTACTATGGAAGGAAATCTTTGCCAGCTATGTATTTGGATTAATATATGGAATCTATAAAATTCTCCCCAAAGCAAGTACAAGAACACCAAATCTTCCAGGTAAAACAGGCAGAATGGCAAGACTAACACCGAACTAACAAACCAAAACAAAACCAGAAAACAAATTTGGTAAGGATATGAGTAACCTTTACGTTCTCAGGTAGAAATGTAACCTGGTCCAGGCACTATGGAAATCAATATGGAGCCTCCTCAAAAATATAAAAATATAATTACTATATGATCCATGATACCAATCCTGTGATTATATTCAAAAGATTCTGTCAGTCTATCATGGATCCTTGCATATCTATGTTTATTGCTGTATTGTTTATAATAACCAAGATACGGATGCAGCCTAAAGGCCCATAATTAGATCAATGGATAAAAGTGGTATACATACATATCATGCTATGCAGCTCTAAAGAAAAATGAAGCTAGACATTTATAGTAAAATAGATGGAACTGAAACTCATCATGTTAAGTGAAATATATCAAATTCAGAAAGAGAAATGTTTTGTAGTTTTTCAAATGCTAAATGTAGGTTTGTGTATGTGAGTGATATAATATATAAATATGTAATTGATAAATGCACCATGAGAAAGGAAGAAGCTTAAGGAGAGGGTGGGGTAAACAAGAGATGGTAATGGAATGTATGTTGGGAAAGCAGAAGAGAGATGTATTTGAGTGTGAGGAATGTGCAGCAAGAAGGCATGAGAGATAGATGATCAGGAGGGCAGTGTGAGGAAAGGGACTATTAAGAAAAAAATGTACTGATACAGATGAACGGAAGTGTTACAGTGAATCCTATTTCATTCCATGGTAGCCAAAAATGGTAACTAAAGAAGGAAAATACATACCTACAAATATGGATTTTATAATAAAAAATGCCAAGAATTAATAATAATTCTCCAGTCAGCCCTTCATGTACACAGGAGCTCTCCTTCACTGAGTGTCCTATGTAGGAAGTACTTGCGCCCATTCAGATTCTTTTCCAATAGTGGATAAAAATATAACAAAACTAAAATTTTAAAAGAGAATCAATGTGTATTTTTATAAATGCAATTGTTGGCATACAGACATAAAGACATTTCTTAAGGATCATTTACATGAATCCAATTTTCTTGCCTCTACACAAGAAGCAACATTTTGGGTGATTTTTTTTCCCCAAAAGCTAATTTTTAAGCTTTGTAGAGTAGGTGCCAAATGGTATTTTAAAAACACACATTTAAAAAAAGAATGTACGGCTTTGCTTAGAATACAGATGGAGCCTTTGTCAGTTGAAGGCACTTTGCCTAAGGAGACAGAAAAAAATCATTTCTTCATAAACACACAAACGGCACTCTTTTGTTTCTGTTCATCTTCATTTTTGAAGGATGAGTAGAAGCAAAATAGGGGGCTTGAATTTCAGTGTTTAGCAATCCCATCACTTACAATTTTTATCAATCATGTTTTAAAATTCATCATACCCTCAGATTAACATAATTTTTATATGAAGGAAGATAAGTTCTGAAGAATTTTTATTGATTTCTTCTGTGCACAAAAAGTGACATTTTATTCTACATCCAATTCTAATATTATATCTCTTCTCCAGGCCTCCTGAAGTATACAACATATTAATAATGGGAAAACAGTATGGTAATCAGTCATTCCTTTTGTTGTGTTAACATGCAATATGTAAAGTGCGAAATCAGGCTGGAGACATGGACCACAGTTAAAAAAACTTGTTGCATTTAAAGAGGACCTGGTTTCAGTTCTTAGTGCCTCCATGGTGACTCAAACCATCTGTAACTTTAGTTTAGGAGACCCGAGGACTTGACCTTCTCTGTCCTTTTTTAGAACTGTGTAACTGTGGTGCACATCCATCCATACACATACAATAAAGTCAGCAGATATTTAAACAAATGATCTGAATGGTCACTATCAGAGCTAAAATGTAAGAATGCCTTTGGCTTTAAACCACTTACCACCTGTGAATATTCTTTACAAAAGCCATACAATTTCTAATAGGAGGATAATAAAAATTCTTGTTTATTGACAAGGAAATATGACTCTTTCATATTGTGATATGTAAAACTCAAGCTGTAATACAGAATTCCATTCTTTGTTTCTCTACATTTACTTATATGTGAGCACACACATGTGTGTATGTGTGCACAAGTGTTCCATACCTGTAGAGACCAGAGAGCAACTAATGAGTTGGTTTTCTTATTTCACCATGTGTATCCCAAAGACTGAATTTAGGTCATTGGGCTTGGTAGCAAGTATCCTTATGTGATGAACGATATTATGGCCCTAACTGTTCATTCTTGCAAGAATAAATTTGTATACAAACATGGCTGAAAGAACAAACTTTAATGGCTTTTCAGTCTTTTAGCTATAGTCAGGTGTAGAATAACCTACAGATATTAACAGCAGGAAAGGGTATCTCTGGGTACAGGGATGAAGTGCAACCATTGAATCAGAAGACCTGGAATTCATGGGGGTACTAAACAGGCTTCTCTATGGCTTCTTGACTCTGCTTTGTCCTCTGTGATAGGCTTATGGCATTCAAGCTCTTTATCCTTGTATAGAAAGGCTGTAGCTACAGACTTTGTTGACTCCCTGTGGGAGGCCTTACCCTCTCTGAGGAGTGGATGGAGAAGTGGGAAGAAGCTGGGGGGTGAATGGGATGGGGAGAGGAAACTGTGGTTGGTATGTAAAATAAAGAAAAAAAACTTTCCCCAAAAAGGCTGAAGTTGTTTAGGTCCCCAAACTCGCAATAGTCTTCAAAGGGAGGAAGACCATCCATATGTTAGCTCCTTGGAATCCACACAGTAGCTTCTTTCCCAATGTAAACCCCCCCCCCCCCCCCCCCCCCCGCATAGCAGGTATACTCATGTGCCCAATTCTGTCGTTCCAAAGTTCAACAATCTGGCTACATATACAGCTTCACTTTTCCTTGGTCCCTCCCTCCACTATTTCTAGAAAATGGCATTTATTTTCTTACCCCTCCCCCAACAACTTTGAAAATACTCTTTTTTTTTTTTTTTAATTCCAGCTGGAATTTTTTCCTTTAAAAGGCCTGGATAAGTAAAATTTATGTCATGTATTCCTTATGCTTACGCCTTTTTATGTGTTATAATTGTTCATTAAAACACTAACATAGTAACATTTATTTAATGCATATTACATTTATTAATTTATTAATTCTTCATGATCTGTAGAGTCATGGGCAGATACTTGTCAAGCTCCCCAGCTTCACATCACACTTTCCTCTTTCTGGCTTGCTAAGCCTTGCAACCCAGCAAATACTTGATGCTGCTTTCTCTTTTAGGAATTTTATGCTCATATCCTCCACCTAATGCCGTTTCCATTTTCCCTGGGATAGACTATGTTTGTCTTTTACATGCCCCCTTGAAGATAATTTTCTCGGGGAAATTTTGCCTGACTCCCAAAAGATTTTTTCTTCTTGATATCTACTTTTACAGGATGCTCTAATTTCCTCTGTGACACTTATTTCAGTTATAATTAAATGTCTTTTTAATGCCTATTTCTTCCAACAAACTCTAAGCACCTAAGGTAGTCATAGATGTTCATAGATTTTTCCGTTGTTTTGAATAAGCAATTGTGGATATTTCCTACCACTGTGATGTTTTTCTTGTTAATTATCCTAGCTTTTTATGCATCTCTCATAAATTACATCTCATTTCTTTTTCCACCAGTCCTCCTTGTCCTCTACCACACACCTCCCCTCTCCCCCAGATCCATTCTTCCTTTGTTCCCCCCACAAAAAAGCAGGCCTCCTAGGAGTATCATCCAAACATGGCATATCAAGTTATAGTGACTATACACAAATCCTCATATCAATGTTTGATGAGGAAGCACAGTAGGAAGAAAAGGATCCCAAAAGCAGGCAAAAAAGTCAGAGAAACCTCCCACTCTCACTATTAGGAGTCCCATGAAGATACTCATTTACACAACAGTAACGTATATGCAGAGGACAGAGCTCAGACCCATATAATATCTATGAATATTGGTTCAGTCTCTGTGATCCCCAATGAACTCTGCTTAGTTGTTTCTGTGGGCTGTATTTTTGTGGTGTTAGTCCTTGACTCCTCTGGTTCCTAAATTCTTTCTTCTCTTTTTTGGGGTTCCCTGACTTTATCTAGTCTTTGGCTGTGGGTCTTTGCATCTGCTCCTATGCTGAATGACACCTCTCTGATGACAACTGGGCTAGCCACTTGCCAAGTATGAGTATAGCAGATTATCATTAGTAATCATTTCATTGAAAAAATTTGTTGAACATTTTGGGCCATCATGTTTGGTTCTATCTTGGAGCCATCCAGCCCCTGGTCTCTGGCAAACCAATCACTCTCAGGCATGGACTTCCTCTCATAGCAGCATTGGCCTTAAGTTGGACCAGCCATTGGTTGACTGCTCCCACAAGTTCTGCACCACCATTACCCCAGAATCTCTTGCAGACAGGGCAAATTGTAGGTTGAAGTTTTGTGGCTGGGTTGGTGTCCTTGTTATGCTGCTAAAAGGTTGCCTGGTAATAGAAGTCAGCTGCTTCAGGCTCTGTATTGCTACTCCACGCACCCAATTCCCATAGGTGTTCCTCAATAACAATCATTTCGCAGCACTCTCTTCCTTCATCCTTCCCAGACTCTGATCCCTCCTGTTCCCATTCCCAGCTTCCTCCAGTCTACCCACAAATTCCATTCTTTCCCCCTTTCCAGAGAGATTCATTTGTGCAGCTAGAGCCCTCCTTATTTACTTAGCCTCTGGATCTGTGGATTTTTTAGCATTGTTATCCATTACTTAATAGCCAATATCCACGTATAAGTGAGTACATAGCATGTTTGAATTTCTGGGACTGGGTTACCTCATTCAGGATTTTTTTTCTAGTTCCATCCATTTGCCAGAAAAATTTGTAATGTCTATTTCTGACAGCTGAGTAATACACTATTGTACAAATGTAGAACATTTTCTTGATGTATTCTTCAGTTGAGAGACATCTAGGTTATTTCTAGTTTCAGGCCATTATGAATAAAGCTATTGTGAATATAGTTAAGGAAGTTTCCTTGTGGTAGGATGGAGCATCTTTTGGGTAAGATGGACCATCCTTTGGGTATATGGCCAGGAGCGGTATAGCTGGGTCTTTATGCAGATTGATTCCCATTGGTTTCCGAAGTGACTGCATAAGTTTGCACATCCATCAGTAGTGAAGGAGTGTTTTTCTTTCCCTACATCCTCTCCAGCATAAGCTGTCACTTGTGTTTTTGATTTTAGTGATTCTGACAGGTGTCAGATGGAATCTCAAAATAGTTTTTGTTTGCATTTTCCTGATGGCTAAGGATGCTGAACATAAGTGTTTTTCAGCCATTTGAGATTCCTCCATTAAGAGTTCTCTATTTAGATCTGAAATACATTTTAAAGTTGGACTACTTGGTTTCTTGATATATAGTTTCTTGAGTTCTTAATATATTTTGAATATTAGTCCAATATTAGATGTGGAGTGGATGAAAATCTTTTTCCATTAAGTAGGCTGCTGATAGTGTCCTTTGCCTTACAGAAACTTTACAGTTTTGTGAATTTCCATTTGTAGACTGCTGTTTTTAGTGCCTGCCCTAGTGGTGTTCTGTTTAAGAAGTTGTTACATGTGCCAGTGTATTCAGGGCTGTTCTCTACTTTCTGTTCTACTAGGTTAATGTACTCCATTTCATCCTGAGGTTTTTGATCTACTTGAACTTGAGTTTTGTCAAGATGATAGATATATGTATGGATCTACTTTTATTTTCCTACATGTCAACATCTAGTTTGACCAGATAATTTGTTGAAGATGTTTTCTTTTCTTCCTTCTATAATTTTGGCTTCCTTATCAAAACTCAGATGTCCACAAGTGTGTGGATTTATGCCTGAGTTTTCCACTTGATTCCATTGATCCGCCTGCCTATTTTTATGTGCTAAAACTATCTGGCCCTGGGCTTTTTTTTTTTTTTTTTCTGGGAGACTTTTAATGATGACTGTTTCTAATGCCTTAGGTATGATAGGTCTATTTAAATTGTTTTATCTAATCTTGGTTTAACTTTGGTAAGAAATATTTATTTCTTTCAGATTTTTTAACTTTGTGGAATACAGGTTTTTAAAATTTTAACCTAAGAATTCTTTGGATTCCATTGGATTTTGTTAAATTTGAATATTCCTGCTATATCTTTTAGTTAGTTTGGGTATAGTTTTGTCTATCTTGTTGATTTTATCAAAGAACCAACTCTGTTTCTTTGATTCTTTGGCTCTGTTTTGTTGATTTCAGCCTTCAGTGTGATTATTCCCTGCCATCTACTCTTCTTGGATGAGCTTCTTTCCTTTTGCTCTAGAGCTTTTGTGTGTGCTGTTATGATGCTAGTAAGATATCTTTCAAATTTTCCATGCAGGCACTTAGTGCCATGACCTTTTTTATTTCCTACTGTCCCATAAGTTTGAATATGCTGTGTATTTTTCTTTATTGAATTCTAGGAAGCTTTTTATTTCTTTATTTCTGCTTTGACTCACTAGTCATTCAAGAGAGCTGTTCAGTTTCCATGAGTTTGTAGGTTTCTGTTGTTGTTGGTATTCAGATTTTAACTGGTGGTAATCTGATAAGGTGCAGGGGATTATTTCCATTTTCCTGTATCTTGCTTTGTAAACAAGTGTGTGGTCAATTTAGGAGAAAGTTTCATGAAGTGCTAAGAAGAAGGTATATTCTCTTGTGTATGGGTGAAATGTTCTGTAGATACCCATTAGGTCTGTTTGATTCACAATGTCTGTTAGCTCCATTGTTTCTCTGGATGACCTGTCCATTAGTGAAAATGGGTTATTGAAGTGTCCAACTATCACTATGTGATAATTGGTGGGTAATTTAACCTTTAGTAGTATTTCCTTTACAAATGTAGGTGCCCTCCTGTTTGGGGAATAGATGTTAAGCACTGAAAATCATCTTGACACACTTTTACTTTGATGAAGTGCCCCTTTCCTATATCTTTTAATTTTAGTTTGAAGTTTATTTTCTTAGCTATTAGAATGGCTACATCAGCTAGTTTCTCAGGTACATTTTTTTAAATAATTTTTTTCATTTCTTTACTCTGAGGTAATGTCTGTCTTTGATATTGAAGTGTGTTTCTTGTATGTAGCTGAAGGGTGGATATTGTTTTTGCATCCATTCTGTTAACTTGTGTCTTTTTATTGGGGAATTGAGTCTGTTGATATTAAGAGACACTGATGACCAATGATTGTTAATTTTTGTTATTGATGATGTTGGTAGCATGTATGTCCCTTTTTTGATTTTTCTGGTGTAAGGTTATTTCCTGTGTTTTTGTAAGTGTAGTTAGCCTCCTTGGGTTGGAATTTTTCTTATAGTTTCTTCTGTAGAGCTGGATTTGTAGATATATATTGATTAAATTTGACTTTATTATGGCGTGTCTTGTTTTCTTCATATATGGTGCTTGAAAATTTTTATGGGCTAGCCTATGTGGTCTCTTAGAATCTGAAAAACATCTGTCCAGGCCCTTTTGGCTTTGGAGTCTTCATTGAGAAGTCAGGTTTAATTCTAATAGGTCTGTCTTTATATGATACTTGACCTTTTCATCTAACAGGTTTTAATGTTAATCTTTGTTCTGTTATGTTTACTGTTTTGATTATTATACATTTCTTTACTGGTCCAATCTAGTGTTCTGTAAGCCTCTTATACCTTTATAAGAATGCCCTTCTTTAAGTTAGGAAAATTTCTCCTATCATTTGTTAAAAATATTTCCTGGGCCTTTGAGCTAGAATTCTTCTTCTTATATTCATATTATTCTTAGATTTCTTATTTTCTCAGATTTCCTGGATTTTTCATGTCAGGAATTTTTTATATTTAACTTTTTCCTTGGCTGATGAATCTATTTCTTCTATTACATATTCGATTCCCGAGGTTCCCTCTTCCATCCACTATGCTACATTTTTGATGCTTGCATTTGGAGTTCTTTATGTAGATTTTCCATTTCCAGAATTGTCTCTGTGTGTTTTCTTTATTGTTTCTATTTTCAGATCTTGAACAATTTTATTCATTTTCTTTATCTGTTTTTTCTTAGCTTTCTTTAAGAGATTTATTCATTTCTTCTCATTTTTGATTATCTTTCCCTCAATTTCCTAAAGAGATTTATTTATTTTCTCTTTACAGATCTCTATAATCTTTATAAGATTGATTTTAAGGTCTTTTTCTTGTGCTTCAGCTGTGTTGCAGTATTTATGGCTAGCTGTAGTAGGGTAGCTGGGCTCTGCTGATTCCTGAGTTTGTCTTTGTTAGATGGTTGTTTTGTTTCTTGGTTTCTCTGGTCTTCTGGCTGGCATGGCCTGTGGCTTAGTAGAGAGTCTCCAGCCGAGTTGGGGGCTGAACGTCTGACAGCCAATGTGGCCTCTAGTTGAGCAGGGGATCAGTTCTGACAGCTCATAAAGCTTCTGATAGAGTAGGATCCTTGCATTTTTTTTTTTTAAATCAGCACTGATTAATGTTAGTTTCACTTTTAGAGAAAGAAGTCATATAATTACATCATCTCATTAATTTAAAATTTCTTTCTTGAAGTACCTTTGTCTTTTGTCTTTCTGCCATCTTCTCCTCCAGTCCTTGATCATTTCATCTGCTTATCAAGTTCCCGTCAATTCATAATTAAGAAGACCCTCCAGTTGCTGGGTTATATATTATAGTTCTTTGTCTTTTTATTCTTAAAAACACAATGAGATAGAAAGTGACATTGCATGATCATATCATCATCATACCTGGGCTTTTAAAATCAGCACTGTAAATACAGAGTTGTGCCATGTCACAACACTTCAGTCTGTGATGGATTATACACATCATAGTGGCTCTGCAAGACTGTATTGCCTAGAGACACCAGGCATGTAGTAGATAATTTTTATTACTATGTTGCTTTTTGCTGTTTCAGTGTATATGACAAAAAAACCAAACCAAACCAAAACAAAACAAAAAACCCCCCAAAACCCAAAACCTTTTGGTAGGAAAGAAGATTTCCTTTGGCTCATGGTTTCAGAGGTTAATTCCACAGTTTGCTGAATATAGATGTGAGCCTGAGGTGAGGCTGAATTCTTAGTGGGAAGTGTGTTTTTGAGTGTCCTGGCACAACTATGTGGACAAAGAATCATCAAAGAGGGGTGGAGTCTGGAGATAAGACAAGATATGCCATTTTTCCTCTTTATAAATTAAGTTTAAATTAGCTTACAAAGTAATTGGTTTCATTTTTGATATAATCATAAGATGATACCTTTAAAGGTACATGTTTAGCCTCTTGATTTCTAAAATTTGGTCCCATCTCTTAATAACCCATGAACTTATAAAGGGATTAAACCTTTGGTGAATTCTCATTCTCATGAACCAATAGTCAATAGTACAACCAGATGAGACAAGTCTTTCAAAGCACGATCTTTGGGGAGTGGTAGGTGGTGATCCAACTTATGATCCAATTCAGAACAATGACCATTTTAATTTGTTAAAATGCATATTAAAATGTTTACCCAATGGGAAAATTACCAAAACATTTCTAAGAGTTCATATCCATTGTTAAGGTACTTACTGAAAATATTTGAATTGGGGCTTAGTTCAAATGAGATTTAATAAATTGATATGTTAAAAGTCTAATTACTTATTTATATAGACTCTAAAAATCCCTTAAGAGTGATTTTTTTTAATTTGTCAAGTTCATACATGACTATAGTGTGTTTGGATACTATTCACCCCGCTTCCTCATTCTCCTCTCCTTCCCCTTCCCACACTCTCTGGGATCGTCTTCTAACCATGCCTCCCCTCTCCTCCATCTCCTCCCCTCTCCTCCCCTCTCCTCCCCTCTCCTCCCCTCTCCTCCCCTCTCCTCCCCTCTCCTCCCCTCTCCTCCCCTCTCTTTAGACTCCAAGATTCTTGATCATCTTTTCTGAATATCCTGAGACCTCTTTATTGAAATCTTATGCTATTCAGACTGAAGATAAAGAGTTTCAGAATAGCTATTTTTAAAAACCAATTTTCAGCAAATGCTTATGTATGCTATGGATCTTTCTATGGCATGGATAGTTAAAACTGTTCTAATTGTAAAAAATAAATAAATAAAATAGAGAGTTTAAGGACCCTTTTCCTGGGAACAATAAAAATGTCCTTATGCTAAGATGTTTAATGTGGTAACACATGAATCCCATGGGGTTACACAGCGTCAGAAGTAACTGGTGCAACAGGGAAACTTCAGTGTTTTCTTGTTTTTTTTTTTTTTTTTTTTAGTGAGTCAGAGGTCTTATTCAATAATAAAACCAAATCATACAGAACAAAAAGAAACATATGCTTAAGGCAAGACTCCAGAAATAGACTTGGATGGGGGGGTCCTCTGGATCTCTTTATTTTCCCAATGAGGCCATATTAAACTAATCTATTTTTCTGCTTTTTACTGTTTTTTGATTTAAAAGTTTTTTTTTTTTTTTAACATACCAACCACGATGTCCTCCCCTTCTTCTACTCACCCTTAGTTTCCCTCCACCCCACCCACCATCCACTCTTCAGAGAAGATAAGGCCTCCTTGGGGAGTCAATGTCTGGGATATCAGGTTGAGGTAGGACCAAACCCCTTTCCCCGTATCAAGGCTGAGCAAGTATCCCTCTACAAGGAATGGGTTCCAAAAATGGAGTTCATGTACTTGGGATAAATCATGGTCCCACTGCCAGAGGAGGCCCCACCAACTGCTCAAATCATACAACTGTCATCCGCATTCAGAAGGCCTAGTTTGATCTCATGCAGGTTTCCCAGCTGTCAATAAAGTCAATAAGCTCTCAGCATCTCAGGTCAGATGTCTTTGTAAATTTTTCATTATGATCTTGACCCCTTGGCTCATATAATCCCTCCTCCCTCCCTCTCTTCAGCTGGATTGGGAACTTGACCCAATGCTTATCTGTGGATTTCTGCATCTGTTTCCATCAGTTGCCGGATGAAGGTTCTATGATGACAATTAGGGTGGTCATCAATTTGATTACAGAGGAAGACAAGTTCAAGTACTATCTCCACTGCTGCTTGGAGTCTTAGCTGGGGTCATCCTTGTGGATTCCTGGGAGTTTCCCTAGCATCATGTTTCTCTCTAGCCTCAAAATGATTTCCTCTGTCAATATATGCATTTGCTCGTTTCTCCTGTCCATCCCTTCCCCAACTCTATCATCCTGTTCCCCCATGTTCTCTTCCCACCACCCCTTTCTCCCCATGCTTCCAAGTTATTTAGGAGATCTGAACTAGTTCCTCTTCCCAGGGGAATCTATGGTTGTCTCTCTTAGTGTCTTCCTTGTTACCTAGTTTCTCTGGTGTTGTGAATTGTAGCCTCATTATCCTTTGCTTTATGTCTAATATCTACTTATGAGTGAGTACATTCCATATTTGTCTTTCTGGATCTGGTTTACCTCACTCAAGATTTTTTTTTCTTGTTCTCTCCATTTGCTTACAAATTTCAGGATGTCACTCTATAGGGTTATGTTTCAAATCAGGCTGTTTTTTATTAAATTTGAAACATATCCCACATCACTCTTTTTTATTACTGCTGCATGATTACTCCATTGTTTAAATGCTACATTTTAAAAACTATGTTCTTCGATTGAGGGACATCTAAGTTGTTTTCAGGTTCTGGCTTTTACAAATACATTGCTATGAACATAGTTGAGCCAATGTCCTTGTGGTATGAATGTGTATCCTTTGGGTGTATGCCCTAGAGTGATATTGCTGGATCATGAGATACATTGATTCCCTGTTTTCTAAGAAATCACTATACTGATTTTCAAAGTGTCTGTTCAAGTTTGCACTCCCACCAGCAATGAAGGAGTGTTCCCCTTGTTTCACATCCCCTCCAGCATAGGTAATCATCAGTGTTTTCTTATCTTAGCCAATTTGACAGGTGTAAGATGGTATCTCAGAGTTGTTTTGATTTGCGTTTCCCTGATGGCTAAGGATGTTAACACTTCTTTTGGCCACAATAATTCCAATCTACTTAGTCACATAAGACAGTACATGTTGCATTTCACAGCATAGATATACATGCTCAAAGTGTGGAAATTAGAATAGATAAAAGAAGAGTCCAAAGAGATGGCTCATGTATTGCTCTTGCAGAGGACCCTGCACCTATGTTGGGTGACTCACAGCTGGCTGTAACTCCAACTCCAGGGGAGAACTGGCACCTCTGGCCCCTGTGTGCACCTGCACTTACATGCACAAACTCAGACACAGACTATCTCATACACATACATAAATAAAAACAAAATACACCTAAAATAAAAGAAGAAATTCTACTGATTTGGGTCATCGTATCCCCCCCCCCCCCCACTACCACTGCTTTGTTTTTCATTTAGGTGACAGAACAATTCAAAGGCAGACACTGTTTCTAACATGTATTCTAACTACATGGGATATTTCACATCCTAGACACCTCATAAGCAATAGTGGGGAAAAAAAAAAAAAACAAAACCCAAAACAATTCAGTAAGCATGTTTGAACAGATAGGCTAGACTCCTTCTCTCTCCTAAAATGCAGGGATCTTTAAAGAGCTCTGAATCATACCAATAATATGAGAACATATTATAGCTGAGCATTTATGGAAATCCTGCATATCCATCTAACTCATCACCTGTTAAATCACAGCTTTGTTTAATTTTCAAGAATGAAGTGATTCATAGTTATTTTGTTAGAAGTTGGTGACAGTTTGTTTCTTGGAGTCCAATCACCAGCTTCTGGAATTGAGATGCAAATATTTTATGCAGGAACTTTCAGTCTTGGTTCTCTGTAGAAAAGTGTCAGTTACTTTGTATTCGGGCTCATAAGTTGATTGCTGAAAATAATATTTATTGATACTGTTCTTAGATTTGCTACAGGGTTGGTATGAAGAAATGGTGAGATTATGTTCAAAGAGATTAGTATTAGCAGTATTCCTGTGCGTGCTCTACAGTTTCTACACCAATACAATAGAGCTTCCCCTATGTAAAGCAGCTTTGGAAGGTGGGCTCAGCTAAGGAGCTGTGAGTGGCTTTCTTTGAAAGCCTGGATTTCATTCAGTCCATGTTAAGTTTTGGAGGTTAATTTAATCAAAACCAATGTGAAAGTTAATATTAAAAGCCAAGGGAAAAGGAAGATATGTAGCAGGAATATTGACAAAGAAGAGCTTTCTGTCTGAGGCCCACACTGATTGTGTGTTTAGGAGCACAAAAGCATTTTCCATTCAGGTTCTAGCCATTTTCCATGCTCTAGCTTTGGATGCTTACTGTGCACAAATACCTGGGCTTGATGTATGGGAAGACCTATTTTCAGCACTGTGCATAAAATAATCTGGTCAGATAGATGAACTTTTTTTTTTTTTTTTGCTTCGAACCCCAAATAATGACAAGAAGACTTCTTATTAATGATGAAAACTTGACCTTTAGCTTAGGCATGTCTCAACTAGTTCTATCACTTAAATTAACCAATTTATATTAATCTATGTTATGCCACATAGTGTTAGCTCTCTTCCATCTTTCCTCCTATGTTTCCTCCTGGTGTCTGCCCTTCTTCATTCCACTTCTCCAGAAGTCCTGCCTAGCCTCTTTTTAGCTATTGGCCATTCACCTTTTACTACACCAACCACAGCAATACATTTTACAGTACAAATATTGCATAACATGATAATTTGCCCCCCCCCCTTCTCAGGCCAGTTACATGGCTTAGCTTAGTGAGAAAGCAAAATTTGTGATATTTTGTCCATCAGCCAGAAAAGTTCACTGGATGGAAAGCTTGCCCACACCCCATATACCACCGGACCTAAAGTCAGAGCAGGGTGAGCCTGAGTTCTAGACAATTTCAGGGCACCAAGTCACCACCCCTGCCACAGTCCCATGTACCATGGGGATGTGACATCAGCGACAGTGGGAGTATGTTTCAAAATTAATAAAAAACAGTCTAAGATATCAGAGCACAGATCCACCTCTTCCAGTCTTTGTTTTTTGGGTTTTTTTTTTTTGTTTTTTTCTTTTTTGTTGTTTGTTTTTTGAGACAGAGTTTTCTGTGTAATGGTCCTGGCTGTCCTGGAACTTGCTTTGAAGACCAAGCTGACTTTGAACTCACAGAGATTCTCTTACCTCTGCTTCCCAAGTGCTGGAACTAACAGTGTGAGCCATGGCTTCTACTGCTTGCTCAGTTATGTCGTGGTACCACCACTGCCTGCCTGGGAGCCTGGAACTTCTTCTGTAAACTAAGATGACCCAAAACTCAAATTTGATAGGATTTAAGGCCATAGGTTACCACTTCCAGATAGTCTCTGTGCTGGGATTAAAGGTGTGAGTTACCACTGTCTGATCCTCCTAGACTGACTGTGGGTGGATTCCTCTGATATCTCAAACTTTTTTTTATTAAATTTGAAACAAATCCCCACAAGTAACCAAGGTGAAAGAGAAAGGATGAGAATGCTGTTGAGAACTACATGTTAAGGAGCCAATGTTGGAAACCTTAAAGAGGCTTTTGTAACATCAAGAAGCAGAAGGCCAACACAATAGCAAAAGAAAAAAAAAAAAAAAAAAAGACAGGTCCCGGACTAGCCAGGAGATGGCAGTGTCCACAGAATTGGACCTACAAGGACCCTGCGAATCCCTAGACCAGGATGGGCTGCAGAAAATTAAACTACCATGGGAAAGAAACTCTAAAGAAAAGGGCTCCCAGGCCCAGGAAGTCACATGAAACCCTTCCACTGATCCTTAGAACGGAACAAGAGAGACTCCACTGGGACCCCTCATAGTGCCCTGGGGCTGTGCCCCGCAAACTGGAGGGTCTCTGAAGCCTCTGTTCCAGGGGTCATTGAGTCGTTGTTTCTTTTGTTTCTTCTCACCCAAAGGGCTTAAGGTTTCCCCAACTAGAAAAACCTCTCTTCATAATTAATAATATAACCATATTTTTTTCTTAAATCTAGATAGAAATCATCATGGTTTTAATTGAAGATGCACATGATAGTTAAAGATTTTCTCATTGAAAAAATTCAGGCACACAGGAAAACGAGAGATTAAGACAGCAAGCTTCTGTTTATCCATCATACAGATTCAAAAATTAGCAAGCACTTGCCATCCTGTGTCATATTGCATTGTTATTGGTGCAGAAAG
This sequence comes from Phyllotis vaccarum, assembly GCA_033318265.1. NCBI lineage: Eukaryota > Metazoa > Chordata > Mammalia > Rodentia > Cricetidae > Phyllotis > Phyllotis vaccarum. Next base: position 138,544,093 of record JARWLC010000001.1, on the reverse strand, counting down.
TCTTGATGTAAATCCTACCCTTGGTTGTTATACAACAAGCTAATGCCAGCTCCCAAAATATAAATATTTTGGAATTATCAGCAACTATTGTGACATAATCACACTAAAAAAATTAGGCTATTTCTTTTGTGTTCAAAGACTCAAAGTTAGAATTTTCTTAGAATTTAGAAATAGGAGATGGCAAACAGGGTAAGGGAGGTTATTGTCATTGCTGGTGGGAATACAGTCAAAACATGTTATATACATGCAGGAAAATTTCATAAACAATTAGTTTATACAATTAATATACATTGATAAAACCAACATTATCATACTTCTAAAATTTTCCTATTAATCAAAATTGTTAAATCAGAAACCAAACAAAGTATAAACATTAAAATAACCAACTCAAACCTATTTTCTAATATATTTATACACATTCACATTTTACATGTTGAAGAAATCAAGACACTCCTCTCAAATTCTAAATTTTTGATTTACTTCTTTGCAGAATCATTTATTTTGATTTATTTTTCATGAAGTTCAAACCAAGGAATTGATTAGATTTTTTTGGTACTACCTTTTTGGTAAGCATAGTTTATAAGTGGTGCCATTTGGTACACAGAATAATGCTGTTTATACCATGTTCCAAACCTCTCCACAGACTTAAGGGGAAGTTTGGGGAGCACACTTAATCCTGAAGAGCCTTGGTTTTCTCCTGGAAATTATGGGAATGACAATAACACATGCTTCAAACACTTACAGTGAATATTCTCTTTGTAAATAACACAAACAGTGCCTTGAATATTCTAACACTAAACGTTAGCTATGAGTATAAAAAAGGCTTGCAGAGTGCTTGGTACAGTGTACGGGTGCAAGGCACGAGCATTAACCGTTACTGCTGTCTTACTCTTGCTGACCAAACCATCTACTTTTCATTTGTAGACTGTACTATAAGATGAATGCAAATGAGGCTTAGTTTTTCACACACTGATACTCAGAAGAACAATTCTCTCTGCTAAGTTTCAATTCAGGGATAAATGGTATGCTTCAAGATAGGCAGGTGTCTTAATTATTTCTATTGTGATAAAACAGCATGAGCAGAATCAAGTTGGTGGTAGGAAGGGTTTACTTCAGCTCACAGTTAATAGTCTAGGATCAAGTGACGTCTTGTAGGAAGTCAAGGCAGGAGCCTGGAGGCAGCAACTGTAGCAGAGGCCATGGAGGAATGGTACTTACTGGGTTATTCACTATGGTTCTCTCGATTTACTTTTTTATATACCCTAGGACCACCTGCCCAGGGATGGCATGGCTCTTCCACATCAATCATTAATCAAGAAATTGCCCCAACAGACTTGTCTATAGGCCAATGTGATGGAAGTATATACTCAACTGGAGTTTTCTCTTCCTGATGATGGTAACATGTCACGTTGACAAAAAAAAAAAAAAAAAAAAAAAAAAAAAAGCCCGAACAGCAGGAATTTACTAATTCCTATGTCTATAGTATGTATATCAGTGCGTGGCTCTTAGTATTGGTGAGTAGAAGACTTTGCCTAATAAACTGGTTTCTTTCCTACTGCATAGCCCCATGCTCCCACCTAACAAGCCACTACTACCATCTCTGGACATCCCTGTTGTCTCTACCATTTAGGGAATTCATGCTCTTTGCTTTTACTGATGAAAGTCAGACTCGTTTTTCCAGGTGTTTTTCCTTTCTGTCTCCTAAGGAGAACTTTTCAGAATGTTTCACTTTATATCAGTCTTTTGCTCTTCCCAACAGTGTAGCCACACAATTTGATGCTTATGTCTTACAAATTTGTAGGTTGTCTTTGTGTCTGACACTTTCATCTATTTTTTTTTCCAATTAACATGTAAACTCTTTGATGACTGGGATGTGTTTTCTGTTTTGTTGTTTCTAGTCCTCCTTTTCAATAGCCACCCTCTCCCCAATCAAGCACTCAACACAGAAATTGACCAGTATTAAACCTAAAGGAAGCAGACCTATAGTTTAATGTTTCTTTATTACACTTTTGGAAGAACATACACATCAATACAACCACTAGGAAAATTGGTTGTGGTTTTGCATATAATGAGTGCCTGCTAGCCTGTATGGTGACTACCTGGGAAGATGCCTATATCCCCATCCAACTAATAGAATGATGGACTTTTGACTTTTTAATCTCTGTCAACTAGTGTAGAGCTTGGCACACGACCAACGCCTAATCAATAATCTATGTTAAAAATTAATAGATGAATCAGTTTGATAAAAAGTTTGACTAAGGAGCAGGAGATAAGGCTCAGCTGTTGAGAACACTTTCCAGTCCACAGCAGGCAGCTCATAACTGCTTGTAACTCCATTTCCAGGGGATCCAATGTCCCCTTTTAGTCTTTATAAGAGCCTACACACATGTGGGGCACATACATACATTGGTCACACACACATACACGTAAGATAAAATAAGTTTTGAACTGGTTTAGTCAACAAATTGATATGATCAAACTATTTGCATATGTAGGACCAATCCTTTATGAAATGTACTTTGAGGAAGCAGAATAATTAACCCATGGTTGAAAAGGACAAAGAGTCAAAAGGGACACCGACTAGAAGAGATCTTATTATTCCATGTAGAATTAGTATAGTGATTTCTATGTTCTAAAGAAAAAATCTTCAAGTAGAGTTTCATCCAGAAGAGAGAATTATTTTATATTCAGGAGGCAGCTCTTTCTCACTTATGGAAATTATGCTAATAGTTTTATCTCCCCAGCCAGAAATCAAAACAAAGCAACTTCAAACATGAGGAAGACAGGACAGAAATCTTCTGTGCTTATGTTGCAGAAATTTCTTGCACATTTTGGAGTGGTGCTCATCAAGACCAAGTTGAAGCATGTCAAAGCTGTGTCCCACACACCTTTCTGATAATCCTGAGCCCAATTATAAAACCAGACACCTCCGTGTTAGCATTCAAGAAATTTGACAGTTTAGCATTATTTTTTCTTCATTTCATTTTTTTTTACAAAAAATGTCTTTCTATTCATGTATCTTCCTGCTTCCCCTCCCTTCCCTCTCCCCAATCCTTCCCAGTCAGCCTTCAGCCTCCCTCCTCTCCATTCCCCATTCCCTCCCCCAAAGAGTAAGAAGTCCCAAGGTGGGTGAGCTCAGCGTGGTGCATCCACTCCAGACAACTCCAATTTCCCCATCCCTAAGTCAAGACTGGGTTAGGTGTTCCTCTGCAGGGAATGGGCTCCAAGGTGCCAGCCCACACTCAGGACAGTCTGATCCCACCCTTGGAGGTTCATGCTCCATGCCAACCGACAGTTGCCTACCCTTGGAGAGCCTAGCTCCTTTTCCCCTGGTTCCCCGGTGACTGTTCTTGATTCAGTGAGTATTTTAACATTGACATCTTGTGCTTTGATGGCCCAGTCATATTAAAGCAATCACACCATTTGATTATGCTGATGTGAAAACAAAACAAAATATAAATATTTATTAGAATATAAATCAACACTCACAATATTAGTAACAGCTTATAGTGGCACCTGAACAGGGACTGGAGTATCCGAGCGATGGACGAGCGATGGACAAACAATGGATTCCGATCCTGTCTCTCCAGCAGCCAGGAACCAGGAAGAGAGCTCCTCGTGTCCCAGAAGCCCCTTATCAATGTGGGTTGGCCATATCCCCTCCAGGTTGGCCACACCCCCTCTAGGAGCCCCGGACCCTGGATAAGCGTCTTCGGACCTTATCAGATGACACCTGAATCCCACCACAATGAGTTAACATTGTTTTGTTAAATATTAACTACCATGAGGCACAGTTAATTAGTTTAGGGGGCCATTATTATCCATTGTTCAATGAGTTTTATTTTTCTGAATTTTTACTTATGTAGTATGATGTGTTACTAGGAAAAATATTATGATTTTAATTGTGTTTTGGCATCTCAAAAGGAATATCTCACACTGTTTAACATCTGTAGTCAGCAGATGTTTAAACAACTCTCTCAATGACTAGAATTTGGCAAATGAGTAATTGTTGGAACAGCTTAAAATTATAAATATATTTCTAGGAACATGATACAGGCAGATGAATTACTACTTGTATGTTTTTTATATTAAATATTCAAATATTATATATAGGATCCTTCCTTGAGGTGACAAGTTTTGGGAAAAGAGAAAGAATAGCCAAGAGGCATTTAAATAACCCCACCACCAGATAGACTCTGTAAGTGGGACTGTGTCTGCAGTCACAGTCAACTGCACAAGAGACCAGGGTTGAAGTGTTGTTATCTAGTGTGGTTAACCACAGAGGTTAGCAGAAGCTATACTGTGAGGAAAAAAGTTGCTGATTTGGTTTCTCCTTCTCATATCCTTTCTTGGATTCAGATCCCTAGAATCTGGATAAAGGGAAATCTTTAAACACAGATAGATTAATCCTGACTTCAAAATGGCTGATCATATACTTCTGCTAATTCAGGCAAAGACTGATCCCCCCACTCTTTCTCTCTCTCTCTTTCTGTATGTGTGTGTGTACTGGAGGTTCATACATATCTCTGTATCTGTTTGCCTATTTTATGAGGCAAGGATCAGAGAGTAGAGATGGTGGACTCCTGAATGTTTAATTATTTATTATGGTTAGAATGACTTATATCTAGAACTTCAAAAATTGAATTCAGTTAGAATTCTAAACAATTTATCCCCCATGATGCTTTATGAGGGACAGTTGATGTGATGATTAGCAAACAGTCATGTCATTCTAATGTCACTTTACTCCTAAAAACTCTATGTATTCATTATAAATAGTAAAAAAATTTTTCTTGAAAATTTCATACATGTCACTCCCCCATCCCTGCCATCTTTCGATCACTACCACATGTCTTAGTTAGGTTTCTATTACTGTAATAAAACACATGAACAAAAGTAAGTTGGATAGTGTGGAAAGGTTTATTTGGTTTACAGTCATAGTCTACTGTTGAGAGAATCCTAGGCAGGGACTTAAGGCAGGAATCTGGAGACAGGAACTGAAACAGAGGCAAGGCAGGAATGTAGATTACTGATTTGCTTCTCATGATTTGCTCATTATACTTTCTTATATAACTCAGGATCACCTTCCCAGGAGCACCACCACCCACAGCAGGCTGGGCTCTCCCACATCAATTATTAATCGAGCAACTGCCTATAGGCCAGTTTAATGGGAAGCATTTTCTCAGTTGATATTTCTTCATCCCAGATGACCCTAGATTGTGTTAAGTTGCCCAAATTTCTTCCCTGGTTGTTCTTGTGTGTTTTATAGATTTTAGACTCAACAATGACTATAACATCAACTGTTGTGGGATTTTTCCAGCTTACCAGCTTGCTCTATAAATTTGGACTTGCTCCAGTAAATATATGGGTTAATTAACACTCTTCATTTTCCTTCTCTTTCCCTCTCTCTCCAGGTAACTGGTAAGATAGTAGCGTATACTTCATACAGAGGTAAGTAGGGTAAGGCTAGCAGAAGAATAATGGTGCCATCAAGAAGGAGCAGCAGCTTGTCAAGAACCAGGAACCTGGGCTTGTGTGTCTTAGGGTGGAATATTGATTCTATGCTGTCTGTGAAGTTGTGTTGGAGAGTAGTAGTTATAAGATTGCATAGGTTGGTCAGGATACCAGGAGCAATGAATAGAAGTCCATTCTTTTCTATGTAGGCAGGTACACACACACACACACACACACACACACACACACACACACACACACACACACACACACCCCTACACACACACATCTTTTGTATCTGGTTGTTTGTAGCTATTTCTGGGCATGACCATATCTTCTGCTCTTTCTTCTAATTTCTACAAACATTTTCTCTTGCTAAGTCAATGCTTACTAGAGAAATCTAATAAGAATTTCATAAATGACTGGACAGATAGATTAGTTGTCAAGAACACATTCTGTTCTTTCAGAAGACCTATATCCAGTTCCCAGCACCCACACTAGGAGACTCACAGACACCTGTAACTACCTTTTCAATGGCTCTCTTGCCTTCTGGCCTCTTCAGGCACATGCATGCATGTAAACACATTTAGGTATAACACATACACATAAATATAAATAATAAAATATATAGTTTACTAATCTATCAGAGACACTGAAAAAATAAATGAGAATGAAGACAAAATAACACTATAGAGGGGAGTGGGAAAGTTTTTTTTTTTTTTTTTTTCGGAAATAGCACAGGTGAACATTCCTGTCAAGTGAGCCACTAATCACTTGACTCTAGGAATCTTTAAATGAATAAGCCAAATCTACACCTCAGTGCTTGTTTGCAGAAGAGCCTGTCTCTCTGGAGAGGCCACCAATGTTCAGAGGGTGGGATAAGCAAATGGATGCTAAAAAAATTTGATAAACATTATTAGGAGTAGCAGAAAGACAACAAAAGAAAATCAACACCCCAAGGGTATGCATCATTCTACTCCTTAGAAACTATACCATGTAAGGAATTTTATATCTCTATTTTCTCTGAACTTCATTACTTGTGGTACATCTGAGTCCTTAGCTTTCCTTCTCTGTGCTTTTAATGCTTGTTAGATGGTGAGGGTTGTTGCAATGATGGTTTGCTGCTGTGCTGAGGTCAGGAGCACTGCATGCTTGCCCCTTCCCTTTCTTGTGGACTTACTTCAAGGCACTATGTCCCTTGAAGCACCATTTTATAAGGTCACCCACAGTGACATTGCTTTTTTCTTCCTGTGAAATCTTCCCTAAGCCCAGAAGAATGAGTCTCGGATGTCATTAGGAACTGATAGTGTGCTAAGAGACCAGATCTCCTCCTTGGTGCCTGGAATCAAATGGATGAAAACCACCTCTTGGCCTGTAGCTTTTCCTTGGGTGGAATGGACATGTAACCTCACTACCTTTTAATGGGACACATTGATGATTTTCAAGACTGTACCAGGGCTACAGTTACCTGGAGGAAATGAAGTAGTGGTATATACACTTTTTTTAAAATAAAAGCCTGAGACCTGCATGTTGGGGTCTTGGTCTGGTTAGCGGGCAGAGGGCTGATGCCCATGTTGCTGAAGCCTGATGTGTGGGAAGCAATGCAGAGTTGGAGGCTCAGATGGCATAACTGACCTGTTTGTGAGTTTGAATGATAATGTCTTTAGAAGGCTCATGTATTTAAACCTTTGGTGGTGGTGTTTGAGGAAGTTTTGTTGATAGAGCTTTGCCAGAGGACGTATGCCACCAGCATACTTTCAGAAGTCTGACATATGAAGTATATCATAACCTTGTACTACTTTCAGTTCGTTCTTTCTGATTCTTACTTATAGTTGGCGATGTGATCACCGTTTCCTGGTCTGGCTGTAATACCCACCAGACATACATTATCAAAATTATAACCACTTATGCTTATGGATCTGTAAGTCCAAAGAAACCCTTCCTTTTATAAGTTGTGTTGTGTAGTTGGAAGTTTCTCTGTCCTGGCAGCCCAGACAAATCTTTCTCACCCAAGGTCCTGCAGCCGCTTATAAAATAATTAGTTGGAGGCTTAGTATTATAGTAAATACTGGGCCAGTAGTTCAAGCATATTACTATCTAGCTCTTGCACTTAAATTAACCCATAATTCTATGTTTAGCCACTAGGCTTGGCACCTTTTCTTACTGCAGCCTTCTCATCTTGTTCTCTCCATGTCTGGCTGGTGTCTGCTTCTCTGCCTTTCCCCTTGCCAGAATTCTCCTAGTTTGGTTGTGCTGCATCTACTTCCTGCCTTCCTACTGGCTAATAATAAATTATTAAACCCATACAAATAATAAATCTTTACAGTGTAAAAGAGCATTATCCCACAGCTGTCTTGATTATGATATCTTTATCACAGAACAGAAAAGTAACTATTTCACCTGGCAATATGTTGTACTCTGCAAATATTCTGACTTATGAATAGTAATCTTATTCCCCAAACTCAAGTACATAATTTTTACACAAAATTAAGTTTAATACTGAGCCTGTAGTTACTTTCTTCATCTTATCACATGATTAGAAATTGAGTCTCAGTCAAATTATCACTCCCAGGGATGGGAAAGAGTCTGAGGTTTTTATTAATATGTTGTCCAAGTCATGTTTCCTTACCCATTGGACTTGCCTATAGTATTTAGTGTTGAGATGTCCATGTCCTCAGATGACATGACATAGTTTCTTCTATTTTTGACTTACTGCTAGAAATGTGACCAGTGAGGTTCCTAAAGCCAACCTACCTGAAGTTTTCCTTTGGTGAATACTGCTTCAGAATTCTAGCTTAATTTTACACCATGCTTCCTCTCACCAACAACTCCAAGATGCTAAGTACCATTCCTCAATCATAGCAGTTTTGTTTATCTATTTGTTTGTTGCTTTTACTTGTTTGTTTGAGACAGTGCCTCAATTTCTAACTGAACCTGGCCCCAAACTCTGGGTCCTTATTCTGCTACCTCCATAGTGAGAGAATAACAAGTATGTGTCACCATTCCTAGCACCAATGTAGGATGAATTTTAAATATTCAGCACTGGTAGCTGAGGATAAAAAAATTGGTATTTCAGGAAACTAAATCTATAATATAAAAATTGTTGGCTACAGAAAGACACAATTGCAACAGGCAATAAAGACAATATTTTAATACTTCACACATGGGAGGATAAAGGAAGTAGTTGAAGAGATGAATAGGCCAATTTCAAAGAATGTTACAAAAAATGTTTTGATTAGGTTTTTGATTCTAAAAGTCAAATTTATAATCCTAAAGTGCTTACTGTAATAATGTAATCTGAGAGACATACAGAAACTTAAAATATGAAATCTCAAGAGACTGAAGCTATTTTCTTACCCAATACCTGGTTAGGGGAACATATATGGGTAATTATTAGAAAATAGGTGATAGATTCTACTTTTGAAGTATTTCTCACATATCATGAGCTCTCTGCTTCTCTTCACCCTCCACCCTGTGAGTAAATTTTAAACAGCAACATTTTAAACACTCAACAGAATTCTCAACATTAAACTACAAAGAGAAGCAATTGTGGAGTAAGGGGAACACTTCTCCACTGCTGGTGGGAGTGCTGACTTACACAGCCACTATGGAAATCAGTATTGTGATCTCTCAGAAAATTACAAATCAACCTACCTCAAAACTCAGCTATACCAATCTCGGGCATATACCTAAAGGATACAAAATCATACAAAAAGGACATTTGCTCAACTATGTTCATAGCAGCATTATTTGTAATAGCCAGAACCTTGAAATAACCTAGATGCCCTTCAATCAAAGAATGGATAAAGAAAATGTAGTACATTTATACAATGGAGTATTATTCAGTGGTTTAAAAAAATGACATCATGAAATCTGCAGGCAAATGGATGGAGCTAGAAAAAAATTATCTCGAGTGAGGTAAACCAGACCCAAAAAGACAAGCATAATATGTATTCACTTGTAAGTGGATATTAGATGTAAAGCAAAGGATAACCAGGTTGCAATCCACAGCCCCAGAGAAGCTAGTTAACACAGAGGACCTTAAGAGTAACACTTGGATCACAATGGAAAGGGGAAATAGATGGAAAGTCCTTGGTAAAATTGGTGTGAAGGATGGAGGGGAGAGGTTGGAGGAAGAGAAACATGAGGGATTCGTTGGTCAACTTGGGGTCAGGACAGAGGGGAGAGTAATGAAAGAGATATCTTGATAGACAGGGCCATTATGGGTTTAGGGAGAAACCTGGTGCCAGGGAAACTCCTAGGAATCCATAAGGATGACCCCAGTTAAGACTCTTAGTAATAGTGAAGAGAGTGCCTGAATTGACCTTCTCCTGTAAGCAGTTTGGTGACCATCCTAACATCTCTGGGAGTCCAGTTGAAGAGGGGGAGGAGGGATTATATGAGCAAGGAGTGTAAAGATCATGATGGAGAAGTCCATGGAAACAACTGACCTGAGCTAATGGGATCTCATGAACTCTGAACCCACAGTGAGGGAGCCTGCATGGGACTGATTTAGGCTCTCTCTCTGCACGTGGATGGTAGTTTTTGTAGCTTGGTTTGTTTGTGGGGCCTCTAAGCAGTAGAATCAGGACCTTTTACTGGTACATGAGCTGGCTTTTTGGAACCTATTCCTCATGCATGGATGCCTTGCCCTGATTTGATGCAGCAGGAGGAGTTTGGCCCTACCTCAAGGTAATTTGACATGCTTTGTTGACTTGATGGGAGGCTTTCCTCTTTCTCACCAGAAAAAGAATGGATAGAGTCAATAGATATGAGGTGAGATGAGGGAATGGGAAGAGAGGAGGGAGAGGAAATTGTGATTGCTATATAAAATAAATAAATTAATTAATTAAAAAAAGAAAAAGAACTACAAAAGAGTTTCCTGTTCCTTAACCTTGGTAGCCTTGGGTTGGTTAACACATGCTGGCTTTCAGGAAAGAGAGATCCCAGAGATGAGTTTTTCAAGTTCCTAATTATTATGCATTTAAGAAAGATCATGGAGTCAATGCAAAGATTTTCCCTGTTGTCTCTTCAGTATGCCTCAGCTAACAGGACTATTGGTATTGAGGCACCAAGACCCTGAGTTATCCAAGAGACCACGGTCATTTTCCATGTTAGGTCTCAGATCATTACACAGTGGAGATGGAAAAAATGGGGTTCTCTTAGGAACTCTATGCATTGATGTTGCATGGGAGGCTGGCCAAGGAGGTCATATTGTTTTTTGTTCAGTTTTTTTAAAATAAATGTATTTATTTACTTATTTTACATCCCAGCCAGATTCCCCTCCCTCCTTTTCTCTAAGTCCCTTCTCCCCCACCTGAATCTATTCTCCTTCTATTTCTGTTTAGGAAAGGGCAAGTCTCTCATGATTATCAGCAGAGTGTGGCATATCAACTTGCAGTAGGACTAAGCACAACCTCATGGGCAAGGCAGTTGAGTATGAGGAGTTGAGTCCCAAAAGCCAGTAAAGGGGTCATAGACAGCTCCTGGCCCCACTGATAGGAGTCTAATAGAGGACCAAGTCTGTAACACATACGCACCAGTGCCTAAGTCAATCCCATGCAGTCTCTCTGATTGTTGGTTCAGTCTCTGCAAGCTTCTCTGTGAGCCCAGGTTAGTTGATCCTATGAGTTTTCTTGTGGTGTCCTTCACCCCTCTGGCTCCTACAATTCTTTCTTCTCTTCTGCAGGATTCTCCAAAATATTTGGCTGTGGGTCTGTGTCAGTTTCCATCAGTTTCTGGAAGAAGCCTCTTCTTAGATGCCTTAGTATAATAATGTACTGAGAGATACAGCAGCCCAATAAGCAAACATATTTTTGTTTTTCTTTAGAAGAGGAAGTAAAAGTAAGTATTCATATGGAGAAGCACAGATGTCAACTTCCACCTCAACTTAGCAGTGAGGACCCTGCTGGAGAAGGTTTGAGTGGTATATTGGTGAAGAAGCATTAATTGAGAAATGCTTCTTGAATGGAGCTACTTGGTTATCTATTATTTTGATATAAATTAGGTCTTGAGGTAAAGTCTTTGATAGGTAAAGTCATATGTACATCTGGTGGTTGAAGTCAGTCATGCTGAGTGAAATAACATTTCTTTTATATTGGTCCTTATTGGTCACGTGCCATAAGTAAAAGGTTATAGAGTGCTCATGTGGGGAATGTTTGAGCGACTGAACCTATTCAAGGGTTTTAGAATCTAATAACAATTTGAGATCCAGAGTAATATCTTGGAGAAAGTAATGTTCTTCTTTTTTTAAATTAAATGACTAGATATTGTAACTGATTACACCGTGAAGAAACAAGTGAGGTGAAATTTCACTAAGGACTATGTCAAGTATCCTCAATTCCTGTTTACCCATTGAATGGCTCTACATAAACACATTTAGAGTTATATACATTCTCTTGAGTCCATATGCCAAGCTGGTAAATAGCATCTGCCTGTGGGTGCATGGCAAACTTGGGGCTATAATGACCTTGTTATGTCTTTTCAGTCTCCTACTTTTCATCTTACTAGGATCAAACCCTGAGACAAGTATTTAAATGTAAGAGGTTTCAATATAGGGTGTACAAGACCACTGTGGAACAAGGAAATGTTACAGTGCAAAGTGGCAGCCTATGTAAGATGCATTATCAAGCCAGCTGTCACTGAGCTTAATCTCCAAGGGCAATGCCATGAAACACAAGCCTCAACCTGAAGAACAAGAGAGATGAGGCATTTATGCTCCCATCAACACACCCAAGTACTATCATGTACTAATTGCCAGCATATCTAGGCTACCATCCAAAGGCAGAGCTATCTCCATTGGCTTAGAGAGCAACTTCAGGTCAATGGTTTGAGGAGGGGTATCCAGACTTGACACAGCACCAATAGTGGCTACTGTGTAACCTTCACCTCTGTCATGGTTTACTCTTCTGCATCTTGGCTCACCTTGCACTTTCTCCTTTGATTTTCTGACTAATTTATAAGCTATGCCTTTCTAGATAAGTGTCCTCCCTCTGTTACTTGCTAAGTGACTGACTTTGGGCACATTACTTAAGCTTTCTGTGCCTCAGTTTCCTATTTTTAAAAGGGACATATACGGTTATCACTTACTTTTTATTGATGTGATAAAACACCACAACCCAGGAAACTTATAAAAGAAAATGCTACATTGGGCTTTCGAGTCCAGAATTGGTGACAGCAGAAAGAAAACATGGCATCAGGAAGAGCTGGGAGGGCTCATGTTTCAAAGGAAGTAGAGAGCATGACACAGTTTTTTGAAACTTTAGACCCTGTAGCCATTGACACACATCCTCTAACAACCACACTTTCTAATCCTTTCCAAATACTTCCACCAACTGGGAGTCAAAAAATGCAAGCTTATGAATAACATTCTCATTCAAATCAGTACATATGGTGATCAGCATCTCACAAAACAGTTTCAGGATTATAGCAATTGCCAACATTTAACATGACTTCAATAACTTTACTACCATTCAGTTGTCATTTTGAGTGATAATGCTTTGAAGAATCTTTCCTCAAGACTTCAGGTTTAGTAAAGGACTCAGACCTTTACAAAAAAAAAAATCTTAACCAGGCAGTGGTGGCATACCCCTTCAGTTCACACTCCCAGAATTTGGGAGGCAGAGGCAGGCAGATCTCTGAATTTGAGGCCAGCTTGGTCTACAGAGTGAGATCTAGGACAGCCAAGCTATACAGAGAAATCCTGTCTTGAAAATATATATATATATTTGTAACGTTAATATACAGGTTTGTGTTTCACAAAGAGACCTACAGGTATCACTGTGGCTTACCAAAGCCTTCAGTCCCTGAGATCAATGCAGGGTTTTGCCCACCATTTTGTGAACAGCTGAGAAATCACCATACTGATTTCACTCATTATCAGATGATTTTTTTTTTGTTTTAAAACTTCCAGAATAAGATGAAAATTTTACCAACTGAAATATAAACACACCTTTGCGTCATAGGATGTATATGTGCATGTGTTTACACAGCTGTTCATGTGTCTGTGGGCTACACATGCATGTAGATGGAAGAGGACAGCTTCAAGGGTTCCTAAGGTACCATTCTGTTTTAGGGATAGGATGTCTCATTGGCCTCTCACTCATCAAGTACCTAGGCTTACTAGCTAGTGAGACCCTGGAAGACATGTGTCTCCCCTCTTCCGCAGTAGCAATAAGTGTACCACAATACTTGGCTTCTTTATATGTGGTGTCTAGGAATCAAACTCACGTCTTCATGATTCCAAATAAAGTCTTTCACCAACTGAGCCATCTCCTTAGTCCCTAGGTATCAGTCATAATCACTCTGTTCTTTTTGAAGTTTGTACAGTTACCACTCTGTGATGTTTTTGAAATCAAGTTGAAGATGCCATAACACTATCTACATCTCATCTAGGCTACTTGTATTTTTTAGAGGAAGCTACTAATAAGTAGTGAACTCTTCTTTTAAAACTGATAATGTGTGGTTTAGATCTCAAAGTACAGGGTAACTTAGAAATAGTTCTCACTCCTCCTCCTCCTGCTTCAAGGAGAAAGCACCCTTTCCTCCCTGAGATCTCATTTCCCATCCTATTGACATGGTCCCAGGAGCATCTCTGCTCACTCTATAGAGGGATCTTCCCACCCTATCAATCTGCAATAGTGCCAGGAACAGATTCTACTCAGTCTCATTGAGGTCAATCTCATCGTAATCAGATCAAACAAAGGCGGGCTGGACTGGTAGGATACCCAACACAAAGGGGAAAAAAGACACTGTTGAAGCAAGGTTGAACAGCATTCATAAGGCCAAGACAAAGTTGGCAAATCAGATGTTAAAAGACAATAGGTCAAATAAAAAAAATAGACAGCAATGGACGAAATTTAGGAATGGAATTAAGAAGGACGTGGGGGTGTGATCCCATTAGGATTTTATCTTTTCCAAGATGACAACTGTGCGGTGTGAATTGCCCAGGAACAGACATCTCAAAATCAAGATACAGGACAAGGGGGACACTGAGAGAAGCAAGTCCATCCCTGGATGTCACATTAAGCTGTTGGGATGGGAGAGGCAATGGGGTTAGCCACAAATCAAGGTCTGAAGGAGGATTTATGTTACATATAAACATTGCCTTTTCCAGTTTTGATTAAATGTAGTTAGAAAACTTGCTGATATCATTAACCCAGAAAAATTATGAAAAGGTTAGGGGTTTTTTGAAAAAAAACAAAATAAAACCAAAACAGATTTGAATCTTAAGTTCCTTGGTTTTTCTAACTGGAAGCACTTAGGCAATTTACACAAGCAAACTGCTGGGTAACTCTCTCTCGGGGCAGGGGTGGCATGACAGTCGCCATCTTGAGATCAGAGCAGTCATAATTACCCACATGAGAGTCTTATAAGATTGGGTCCATCAACATTATTTTGTGCAAGTTTGGAGAACATAGGAGGCAAAACAGCACTCTTCCCTCCCTGAGGATATGTAAGTAATTAACAATTGCTGGGGTGAGAGGAGACTCTTCTTTGGTGGCATAACTGCCTATAAATTGTCTATGATCTTGTATGTAACCCCAATTAAATTGTTTCACCAAACTAAACTTGGATAAAATAATTTCCTTTTGGCCTACCATTGGTGCTTTACTTGGGGGTAAATAGACATTTGTTCAGGTCTCTCCAGAAATCATGCAATATATCTTTTTTACATATAAGTTTTCATTGTGCAATATAAAATAAAATACAATATAAATAACATCCAAGAGCTGTGATGAGAATTGTTATTACAATGAGGTGTTGGGCATAGTACTAAGGACTTTCATATGCTTGGCTTTACTTTTTATAATCACTGTAAAGAGTAAGAATGGTTATCATTTTGCAGATATATATTGAATAATGTATCCATGCTCCACAGTTAGAAAAATTATATAAGGAACCATCCCATGGGTTACAGTGGGTGTTTAATGTATATGGGCTTTGTTCTTTTCTACATTCAAAGCTGAACACAATTTATTTTTCAATTGTCTGATTTTTGAAGATAAAACCCTTAGAAGAGTGAACCCTTTTACTGAGCTAGGATTCATTTAACTATCATCATTATCTCTGTGAATTTGATAGCTTCTTAATCCATCAAGGCTATTACCTTATTGTAATGTGTTGACTTCCTCTGCCGCCAGTGTTTCCCAAGGGACATCTGTCTGCATTTGTTTGTAGCTGTTTCTGGTGACATTTCTTCTTTACCTGATTCCCAAGATAACTTGTTTCTCTTTTGAACTTGAACAGCTTGAAAGATAATGTCAGTAATAAATCAATCCCTTGACAAGCATTGTAAATCAAATCCTTCAGCTTTGCATGAAAGGTATTTCTATTATCCAGTTGTCATAGTATCAGAGGGGCCCCGAAAAAGAGAGCCAGAGGTTAGAAGGAGAACCTATCTTGTCCATAGGTCAAGTGGGAGGATATTCGGCCTTATACCTGAGTTCCAAATTCTATATGGGAATGCAAGAGAAGAGAGATGTCATCCCATGGGACCACTGGTACCTCCAGGTGGAACAAGCCGTCCTTTGATTCAATGTAGATTGGAGTCTCTTTAAAGAGAAACCACAGAAACCATCCTCCCCCTTTACAGCCTTTATGTAAAGTTTTCTTAGTCAGGTTTTAACTGCTGTGAAGAGACACCATGACCACTGCAACTCTCATAAAGAAAACATTTAATTGAGAGTGGTTCACTTTAAGTTTCAGAGATTCAGTCTATCATGACCATGGCAGCATACAGGCAGATGATGTGGTGCTGGTAGCTGAGAGTCTTGCATCTTACAGGCACTAGGAAACTGAGTGACAGTCACACGGAGGGAAGCTTGAGCAAATGAGACCTCAAAGACCACCCCCACAGTGACGCACTTCCTCCCACATATTCATGCCTCCTAATAGTGCCATTTTCTTTCGAACCACCACAGGAGTCAATGATGTCTTAGAAGGTTTGAGGCGGTTTCTGGGGAGATTTCAAGGCTGGACTTTTGTGATTACATCTTCCCCTCAAAGTACAGCCAGCATCTGTGGACTGAATGCAGCTTGTTTGCGATTTGCCTTAGAGATGTCGTGGTTTGAATGGGAAATGTCCCTCATAGGTGCACATATATGAACACCTAGACTCCTGTTGGTGGTGCTATTTGGGGAGGTTACTGCACCTTTAGGTAGCACAGCACTGGTGAGGAAGCACATCCCTGTGGACAGAATTTGAGGGTTTATAATAGTGCCCACTTCTAGCTCATTCTCTTGGCTTTCTGTGGCATGATCTCTCAGCTTCCTGCTTTGACCACCTGTAGTCATGCCTGCCTCTCCATCATGACTTAGCCCTTGAAACTCTAAACCCAAATCTACCCTTTCCTCCTTACATTGCTTTTGGCCATAGTATTTTATCAGAGTCACAGAAATAACTAGTACAGTATTTGTAAAAACTTTTGAATTAGTTGTAAAATTTTAGATAAGAGACTTCCCAGAAACTCCAGATTTCTGGCTCCACCTGAAATAATGTTTGATAATCATGGGACATCAGGCAAAAAAGAGACTGAATTTAAGGATGCATCTTCTGGTGGGGTGAATGGCATCCTATGCATCAAGGTCTGCCATGGTATACCATGTTCACTTAAGCTACTGTCCAGTCCCCTAGGAAAAGACCAATGAGACAAATGCTTGTAATATAGCCCAAGCTATACTACAATGGAAAAGTAAATGACACTTTATTAAGTACTGTGGGTTTTTTCATTATTATTCCAGTTTTATAAAAAGAAAAACTAAATGTCAGAGTGGTTAATTTATAGTATAATGACATGATTGGTAAGGAGTAGTGCCGTAATTTTTAGTTGGGTCTTTCTGGTTCCAAGTTGTAGGGCCATAAAATCCAATTGTGTTTTTCTATATTCCGGCCTCACCGGGCATCTTCATTTGATAGTAGTAAACACTCACATGTTTCTGTTTCCTTAGGGCACTCAATAACCTGTCAGATAGCTCATAGTTAATATTATATCAGTAACAATTTGTGACACCAGGAAAATCCAAGTGTAGCCTTGCTTCTCTACCCCATTTTTTTTTTGGCATCCTCTCTGATATTTGAATCCCTAATCAGAATGTAGGCAATGATATTCAAATAGAATAGGAGAAACTTCTTTGTATATCACCAAGGTTACCATTTGCATGAAAGGAAGGAAGACAGTTTGGATGACTCTCAGTCCGGCAATTCAGCAGCCATCTGCACTTTACATCACTGGCCTGAATTTTCAGCTTCATTAAATTCTTTCAGGTCATCTGGTCCCAATCTTTGTGGTTGCCTGAGTGCATATTTATGTCCCATGAGTTATTGTCATTTCTAACCTGTGCTTTACGGCTCCCACTTCCTCCTCACCTTTAATTGCTCTTGCAGCACTCCTGTTATTATTTTTAAAGTTTTCCTTTTCCCAATTATTTCTGAGGGCTCATGGTAGTTACTCCATGGAATCCAGATACTTTGGCCTCTGGGTTTCTATATGGCACTCACCTCATTCTGCCAAGACTCCTTGGCAACTTTTGCTAGAACTACAGTGTTCTACATGAAACCACTGCCAAGAAGTATTAAGGTCATATGGGTTCCACATACTGCAGGGGAGAATGAATGTTTGGCTCTTATCACAGCACCTCTTTGCCCTTATGTATCCCCTTCTCTTGCTCTATAGGATTCAGAGGCAATGTCATGGGGACCACTGCTGAGAGATGCTAGGCTACAGATTACTCCTTTGGTGATCAAGGCTTTGTTGCCACATACAAGTTGAATGCCAGTTGCCCCACCTCCCATGCCTGATAGTTTTCCTCCAGATTGCTATTTACTCCCATGTTCACATCATTTCCCAGTTTGTCTGCACTGAATGTGATGGGATCTTGGTAATGACTGTTGCTCAGAGTTGCTAGAATGCCTGAATTCTTAGGTGGCAGAACTTTGTGTAGTTGTGTGTCCTTAAGTGTCAAATAATCTAAAATAAACTGGCCACACAAGCACAGTCTAGATACAGGATGACTTAAGTGTTGCTTTGGGTGCTTGCTATTCAGCTTATGTGTCCTTTTTCCTAAAGAATCAAGCCTTGTACCTCCGGGTTTGAATGCTAGCGAGATATGGGCAGAGAAAGACAGGTGTCCCATAAACCTGGTGGCAGTAAGTCCCTGGGTCAGCCTTAGCAATCATGAGGAAATAGAACGTAAGGGCAAGGTTATATCTGTCTTCAGAAACAACTGAGGTGACTTCAAACCCTGCTTCCCACCACTTTTTCAAAACCATGTATCCAAGCTCAGTATTTTGTGAAAACCAGAGGAACTTGGGAAATCTTTGATAAAGTTGGAAGAAGAGCAAACATGCTTGAACAAAGTAGGGAAGCCCACCTACGTGATCTAATCTTTGACATTTGAAACAGAATAGATATTTTCATTTCTAGCCACAAAAAAGAAAATTCAGGGCTCAGCATGAGCAGTTCAAAAGTACAAAGCCAGTGGTAACTTCAAGTCTAAAAATCAGATGTGCCTGGCTCTAGTGATTGATAGCATTTTATTAGAGCTTTCACCTCCACATTAATGTTGGTCCAGCAAGCTGCTCAAGCCTGATGTCCTCACTGTGACATGAGACTAATAATAACAGTATGCAATGGTATGATCTTGTTGTATATAATAATAAACTCATTCTTTGATGTTTAATTCAGTATTTGGTATCAAAGTCATGTACAGTAAATGATCATCTATTGTCTGCTATACTTAAACCCCTATCCTGAGGATTTCTCCATTGCTCCTCAAAGGTACAAGAGGCTATGAGTTGAAGAAAACCCATGATGCTATAGAATGGATGTTTGTGAAGCTGTCTAGAACACATTGCCTACTATGGACCATTTCTAATCCATAAATTTCAATTTGATGGAATGGACAAAGCTGACTAGATGATAGGTGAACCCTGAGGCAAGAAACAGAAGCAATTGCAATAACATTCTCGTGCCTGGGAACTTGAACTTGGGATTGGAACAAATGTCAAAAATATTGTATATATCTGAAACTATTGCATTTAAACAGAAGAACAAAGGGATAGCTGCATGCCACTTTACATAAAGTGGCAAAGAGAGGTCCGCAGGGAGGAAGGATGAAGGCAGTGTGCATAGGAAAGCAGAAACTAAACAGTTTGCTCTTCTTTCTCCTCCCAACTGGAGCTCCTCTTATTTTCACAAAATACTGAGCTCAGATAAGTGGCTTTGAAAAAAGGATGGGAAGCAGGGTTTGAAGTCATCTAACCTGGATTTGAATATTGGATCTGTATTAAACCAAATCCTTAACATTAAAACAACTGTTTTTAGAATTCTGGGTCAGTTTCCCATCTGTATTTGTGGTGATGTACATGTGTTCTAAAGATTAAAATTGTGTTTAGTGCTCTAGAAACATGAAGGCACCACAGACCTGGTAGAGATTAAGAGGCTGGCAGAAAATCCTCGGATGAACTCTTGGCCTATGTCTGGCTCTCAGGATGTTTTGGAAAGTTCACTGTTTGTTCAGTATTTTCATATGTAGCAGAAAATATTTACCTTTCTGCTTTTTAGGTAGGGTGTGTTTTTAAAGCTTCTTTATAGAACTCAAAGATGATGGATGCCGACGAGATGCTAGGTAGATAGACAAAGTTAGTTTTCTGTGCATTTGTCTTTCAGTATTTTGTTTTGATATTCTGGAAACTTCCTAACAATGGTGGTAAAGTCTTTGAAAATCTTAAAAACTATTTGTAGTTGCCCCTACTACTAATGGCATGCAAATAAATAACAGTTTAACCAAATATCCTTTTATTTCTGTTCATTTGGCAACTATATCCTCCATAGATCATATTACTACATTTCTGTATCCTGTGGGCCTCAAGGCACATCTTGAGATATCAAAGGAGAAGAAAAAACCATATAACTACATGGTATCACGAACTATTAGAGCTTACAGATCATTATGTTCAGCCCTGTCATGTTACGGATGAGGAGAATTCTAAGGAACATGAGATGGTTTGCCTAAGGTCATATAGCAAAACAGTAATCTTTTTCTAATGCAAACTTTCTCTCTGAAAAATTTTGATGTCTTCAGCATTGTTGACATTTCCTTGGAGAGAGAACAATTTTTGAAATAAAATATTTTCTTCCAAAGCCAATGCAGTGGATCTTGCACATGAAGATGGATGAGGGTTGTAGAAATAAGCCAGCAGAAAGCCTTCATACTCAGTGGTGGCTTAATAGTTCAGTACAAATGCAGCTGAGAGAGAGAGAGGAGAGAGAGAGAGAGAGAGAGAGAGAGAGAGAGAGAGAGAGAGAGAGAGAGACTGAGGCAGAATCCTTCAAATGAAATTATGAAATTATCAGGTCATTTACTCAATAATTATTTCTTGAGGTCCCACTTTATGACAACAATTTGCTTAGTTCTATAAGGAAATTGACAGATAAAAAGTAATTAACATTTATACAACAAGGGTAACATAGAGCAGTGGGCAAGAACATGGATTGTGGAGTCAACTACTTTCTATTGGTAATGTTATGAGCAAGCTTCTTTTTTAAAAAGAAAGATTTTGTTGGTTTGTTTTATGGCCTGTGTGTAGGCCTGAGTGCGTGTATGCGCATCTTGTGCATGCAGATGCTTGTAGAGGCCAAAAGAGATCATCAGACTTGCTGGAGCTAGTGTGCCAGAGGCAACTGTGAACTGCCCAGTATTGTTGCTCTTAACTGCTCAGCCTTCCAGTCTGAGCAAGACTCTTAAGCTCTTCATGGTTTGTTTCCTTATGGCGCAAGTGGGACCTTACTAATAGTTCTAGTGAAAGTTAGGAGTTTAATAAATATCAGGTTCTAATAGTGTCTGATTTTCAGTCAAGATGATGCTAACTGCTGTTTTACATATAATCTTACCAGGTCAGACCCTACTCCTGTGACATAGGAAATGGAAGATTGTTTCTAGCTTAGGAAATCAAAGATATCCAGAGAGAAAATGAGAATGGGTTTGAGTCTTGAGGGGTTTATTTGTGTAGGAGTGTGAAAGATCACCTGTTGACAAGAAGCAGGCAAGGGTTGGCTCAGTAACTGTGATCCCCGGGACATGTACAAGATTGTAGTAGCTTCTGCGGTATGAAGCTTCAGTGAACAGAACAGATTCATCTTAAATACAAGACAGAGTGTGCAAAACAAAGGTCAAGACCCTGAATGGCTCATAAAATAACCAAATGGCAAAAGAAATAAAGTAAAAATTAAGATTTGAGACTTTGAGGTATGGTAATTATTTTTCAGCAAGAATTAGTAAAATAATGGTTTTATTTACCTGCTTAGTTTTCTTTTGACAAAAGCCATATCCCCACAAAAAGGGGGGGATTTTTTCTTTTTTGCTTAAAATCATCATGGTGGTTGATTTTGCAAGCACCGTGCCTATTTGAAGAGTTTAAGCATTATTTATCAAATGTGGTTGATGCATTTTATACACTTAAACTAATATGGAATTATAGACATCTATTTTTTGATTGAATAAAATAAGTTTAGAACTTGAACATTACTTGTGAATTCTTTCTGTGATTCCTTACACTTCATTGGTTCATTCATCTTTACTAGCAACGGATGTTTGCTGTTCTCTAATTCTGACTTCATGTTTTAAAATTTGACTTATGTTTATAACTCCCATTCAGCTGCTTGAGCACCTGATATCCTTTTGGCAGGATTAAAAACTGTAGCATAGGTGACTTAGCCTCACATCCACTTTATGGCTGAGAATGTCAAGGCTCAGAGGGAGCACGAATGTTTTCAAGAATTTAGTACCAGTTAAAGGCAGAATATGTGGTTGGACTTTTAAATCATATGAGTACATAAATAATCCATTCATGCTTTGGATAAGAGTTGAACTTCTAATAAGTGAACCATAGAACATCAACACAACACTTGTGAACTGTTTCAAGAACTTACATCCATGAGGGATTCAGATAGAGCCATAGGAAACTTTGAACTGTTGTAATTTAGCAGCTTTCTTGCCGTGGCATAAATGTGTTTGCTAAATTCAATGTTAAAATTTAAGCTCCAATACAGCAGTGTTGGAAAGCAGGACTTTTGAGGAGTGCTTGAGTTCTGGGGATTCTGAATTAATGAATTGAGTAATGCTATCATAAAGGAATGTGATAAGGGGCATTTGGGTCCTTTTTTACACTTTGTCTCTTTGTTACATGAAGATACAATGCTCCTTCCTTCCGAGAGATGAGAGAGGCAATAACTATGCATCATCTTAGAGCCAGAGAACTGCCAGAGAACCAGAGAGCTGAATCTTCTGATTCTTGACTTTAGAGTTCCCTGTCTCTGGAACTGTTCAAAATAAATTTCTTAAGTTTACAAAATTTTATCTTGGGTCTTCTGTTATGGTGGAACAAATGCACTACAATATTCCCTTGTGCATAGACAAAGGCAGAAAGAAGCAAAGGGGCTTTTCCAGTTTATAGGGTTGGAAAGGGTCAGATCAAGGTCAAGGATTCCAGTTGGCTGACTCCTAGGACCATGTTCTCTCCCCACACAAGTTTATCCTTATTTCTGAAAGTCTTCATTTCAAGAATCCATCTCTTTACAGTCACACATGCTGAAAGGAATTCTACTTCACAATACCTGGAAGCACATCAAGTGGAATGTATCCAAACCACCCCCCACCCCCAAAAAACCAATTGCTTAGGTATTTTTTGTTGTTCAGGTTGGTATGTAGTAGGAGTGTGTGTGTGTGTGTGCTTGTGTGTGTAAGTTGGGGTAATTCAGCATAAGCAAGTTCTTAATTATTTTTAAATTCTCACAAAATACTATCATTATTCTGGTGAAACCAGAACCCCGAATAGTGAATGCAGAGTTGGAACCCAGGTGAAGCAAAACTCAGTCTCACTAAATCCCAGGTCACCTATTTACATAACACTTTGGAGCTGCCCTACTTTCCCTGACTATAAAGAGGAAATACATATAAAATCTCAATGGCCAGGCTGTGGAATAGTCATGTGTAAGTGTACTCATGTGTTGTGAAAACATGGGGCAAAAGGAAAAAAAAGTCAAAAGACATTCACAGGCTTCTCCCTATTGCCCTGCTCTTTCTGGTCTGTCATGGCTTAGACTCGGAGAAAAAGATTAATCTCAATCTCCAGAAAATTTCTATGTTTGTCTATATTGCTTGCCTGGTAAAATCACTTGGGAACTTAAAAAATAATATTGATATCTAAGCTTCACTTCCAGGAGCTCTGCTTCATTTGATTTGGGGAAAGGTCTAGAAATTGTGTTTTTATGTTGTTTAAACCCTCAGATTCCCAACATACAACCACAGTAGAAAATTACTCACTAAGACTTTTAAGTAGATTTTCCTTATTGTTGAAATCTGCTGGTATTTTATATCCATTTAGGGCTAAATACACTTTAAATCTAATGTTCATTCAATTATACCATGACTGTTCAATTTAAGACATACATGTTGAGAGCTTTCTGTCAGGTGGATAGATGGATTTTGATGAGAGAACAGATAAATACAAATGTCTAGTACCCAAGAAAAGCAAAGAGCAAAACAGGAAAGTTGACAAGCAATTCAAATAATTTTTGCATAATAAGTAGTTGCTATTTTGGTGGGGGATATTCTAAAGACGTCACAGAAGTCTTCAAAGTATTTGTAACACGTAACAACATCTTAAAAATGTGGGAGGAATAGTACTTTGTGAAGAGAGGCATGGTTAATTAAAAAGTTGTGTGATGAGTTCATGGTGGTGCATAGATATGCCTTGGATTATGTCTGGGTTGGCAAGATGGAAGTATCTTCTATTGTAAAATGGAGGCAGAGAGCACAGCTGAGTGCTATAACAGAAAAGAATCAAAAGAACACTGTGGTGGTTTGAAAGAAAATGGCCCCCATAGGGAGTGACATATTAGGAGGTGTGGCCTTGTTGGAGGAAGTGTATCACTGTGGTGGTGGGCATTAAAGTCTCTTAAACTCAAGCTATGTCCCGTGTATACAGACTACTTCTGCTGCTTGTGGATCAAGATGTACAGCTCTCAACCCTTTCTTTAGTACAATGTCTACCTGCATGTCCCATGTCCTGCCTTGATGATAACAGACTAAACTTCTGGAACGGTAAGCCACTCAAACTAAATGTTTCCCTTTATAAGACTTGCCATGCTCATGGTGTCTCTTTAGAGCAACGAACTCCCTAAGTATCAGAAACACTGACCAAGAACAATGGCTTATCGGGCTATTCTAAAATGTATAAAAATGAAATGCTGGGTATTTTGGAGAGTAAACCCATTATTTAGGTTTGCTAAGAAATGTTACACATTGCTCATGAATGGTTTGGTAAGAGTAGAAAATAAAAAGAGCTACCACCACCTACTTTCCTGAGAGAGAATGCACATGTACTCCACCTTATGGGTAGTTGTCAGACAAAGGAATTAAAATCACAGGGCATGTGGAGAAGTGCTGTCTTCTAGACATGACAGAACTATTGTAGCCATTCGCTTACAGCAGCTATGGTTATCTGCATAAGTTAAAGCTAGCCAAAATTACTGCATGGATGCAGAGGTGCTCTCCAGTTCCTATTTCTTACTGAGGAGCAATTGGCAGTTGATAGTAGCTAGGGAAAGGAGAATCATTCTTTTTGAGAGGATTCCCATGCCCCAGTAAATGGCCACATATTCATTGCACATTGTACAATATTAATTGGCCTCATTAATATTATTACAATAATATTATTAATTGGGTTATAAAAAATTAAGATATTAGGTTGGGAAGGGGACATATTTAAGGGGACACAGAGGGATTGGAGGAGGAAAACGGAGGTGGATATGATCATGTTTCATTGTGTACATGAATAAAATTCTCAAAAGTTTAAATAATCAGTAAAATATTCAGGATACCTAATAGAATTTAAATTTAAATAAACATAATAGTAAATGTTTTGTATTAGTTGCTGTCTAATCACTATTATGTATATCTGGTATATTTTTATTGCTCTTATTGATGTAGTCAAATACCCAACAAGACTGAAAGGAGGGAGGCTTTGCTTTGGCTTATAATTTGAGGGGACAGAGTTTGTCATTATCAGGGAAGGCATGACAGCAGGAATGTGAGGCAGCAATCACATTGCACTCACAATCAGGAAGTAGAGATAGAAAAACATTGATGCTTCACTTTGTCTTAATCAGTCTAGAACTTTGGCCATGAAATGATGTCTTTCTACTTTAGTTAACTGTACCAAGAAACATTTTCACAGACATGTCCAAAGGCTTGTCTCCTGGGTGATTCTAGTTCCTGCAAGTTAGTCAGTCAGTATTAATCACCATGCCTAGCAAAGGTTAACTGCAAAGGTTTCATCAGCCCATGTCTTTAGAAGCTTCATGTTTAAATAGTATACTATAGGCTCTGAAGAGAACACCATGGTACATAGCAAGGCATGGAAAAGTAGGCTAGAAGTGATGACATCCAGATAGAGCCAGACTCAGGCTTTTGTAACAATTCTCTTTGTAGAAACAACAAATGTCTCATGAAAAGAACTTTATAACCATGGTCTAAGTTAGAGTTTAATAACAACAAGAATCACAGAAAGCCTACAAATTCTTAAAACTGAACATCTCTAACTTGAACCACTTCTGGGTCATGGAAGAAGTTAAGAATGAAATAAAAGCCTTCCTAAAATTTAATGAAAATGAGTCTCTCAATTGAACCACCTCTGGGTCAAAGACAAAATTAAGAAAGAAATCAAAGACTTCCTAGAATTTAATGAAAATGAATCCAAAACATACACACACTTATGTGACACTTTGAAAGCAGTGTTAAGAGGAAAACTCATAGCACTAGATGCCTACATGAAAAACCTAGAGAAATCTTACACAAGAGACCTAACAACACAGCTGAAGGCTTTAGAACAATTAGAAGCAAACTCACCTAGAAGGGGTAGACAGCATGAAATAGCCAAACTTAGGGCTGAAATCAATACAATAGAAACAAAGAGAACAAGACAAAGAATCGATGAATCAAAGAGTTGGTTCTTTGAGAAAGTCAACAAGATAGATAAACCCTTATCCAAACTAACCAAAAAGCAGAGAGAGAGAATCCAAATTAACAGAATCAGAAACCCATAACAACAGACACCCAGGAAATACAGAGAATTATAAGGTCATACTTTGAAAATCTATACTTCACTAACATGGAAAAACTAAAAGAAATGGACAGCTTTCTGGCAGGTACCACTTACCAAAATTAAATCAAGATCAGATTAAAGACCTAAACAGACTTATAACTCCAAAGGAAATTGAAGCTGTTAATAAAAGTCTCCCAAGTAAAAAAATATGAGGACCAGATAGATTCAGTTCAGAATTCTACCAGACATTCAAAGAAGAAGTAATATCAATACTCCTCAAACTGTTCCATAAAGTAGAAACTGAAGGAACATTGCCAAACTCTTTTTATGAGGCCACAATCACCCTGATACCCAAGCCACTCAACGACAAAGAAAGAGAATTACAAACCAATCTCTTTCATGAACGTCGATGCAAAAATACTCAATAAAATAATGGCAAACCGAATCCAACAACATATCAAAAAAAAAAAAAAAATCCACCATGATGAGGTAGGCTTCATCCCAGAGATGAAGGGATGGTTCAATATATGAAAAGCTGTGATTGTCATCCATCATATAAACAAACAGAAAGGAAAAAAAACACACACACACATACACATGATCATTGTTACAATAAGGTTTCCTGGTCCCAGGTCCAGACCCCACACCCCTTAGTCTCCCACTGCTACATAGTCCCCCCAAAATGATTCAGACACTTATATTAAGTTCAGGCTCTTTGGCCTATGGTTCAGGCACATTGCTAGCTTGCTCTTACATCTTAACTCAACCCATTTCTATTAATCTGTCTGCCACATGGCCCATGGCTCACCTGTGTTCCTTACATGTTTCTTCTATGGTGGCTGGCTCAATCTGTTCTGACTTTGCCCTCCTTCTCCTAACTATTCTGATTCTCCACCTACTTCTACGGTGCCTGCCATGACCAAAACAGTCTTTTATTTAAAGATTGATATGCACAGCATACAGAAAGACACACCCACATCAGATCATCTCATTAGATGCTGAAAAAGCCTTTGGCAAAATCCAACACTCATTCATGAGTCCTGGAGAGATCAGGAATACAGGGAAAATACCTAAATATAATAAAGGCGACATACAGCAAGTTGACAGTGAACATCAAACTAAATGTAGAAGCACTCAAAGCAAGCCCACTAAAATCAGGAACAAGACAAGGCTGTCCTCTCTTTATCTATTGAATATAGTGCTTGATGTTTTAGTTAAAGCAATAAGAAAAGAAAAGGAGATAAAGAGGATATAAATTAGAAAGGAAGAAGTCAAACTATCTCTATCTGCAGATGACATGATTGTATATACAAGTGACCCCCAAAATTCTATCAGGAAACTCCTATAGCTGATAAACTCCTTCAGAAATGTAGTAGGGTACAAGATTAATTTTTAAAAAAATCAATATCCCTTCTATATACTAAAGTCAAAAGGGCTGAAAAGAAATAAGGGAAATATCACCCTTTATAATAGCTGCAGTTAGCATTAAATATCTTGGTATGACTCTAATAAAAGAAGTAACAGGCCTGTTTGGCAAAACTTTAAATCACTGAAGAAAGAAATTGAAGAAGATATCAGAAAATGGAAAGATCTCTCATGCTCCTGGATAGGTAGGATCAAATAGTAAAAATGACAATTTTACCAAAAGCTATCTACAGACTCAATGCAATCCCCATCAAAATCCCAACACAATTTTTTATAGAGTTTGAAAGAACAATACCCAACTGCATATGGAATAACAGGAAGCCAAGGGTTGCCAGAACAATCATGCCCAATAAATGGTGATTCAGGAGGAATCACCATTCCTGACTTTAAGCTCTACTACCATAGAGCTACAGTAATAAAAACAGCCTGGTACGGGCATAAAAGTGGACTTGTGGATCAATGAAATTGAACTGAAATTCCTAGCATTAACCCACATACCTATGAACACCTGATTTCTGATAAAGAGGCCAAAAATATTCGATGGAAACAAGATAGTATCTTCATCAAATGGTGTTGGCATAATTGGATGGTAGAATGCAGAAGAATGCAAATAGATCCAAACCTATCACCTTGCAGAAAACTCAAATTCAAGTGGATCAGAGACTTTAACATAAACCCAGCTACACTAAACTTGATAAAATGGGATATACCCTCCAGTGCATTGGCACAGGTGACCACTTCTTAATTGTAACACCAGTAGCACAGACATAAGAACAATAATCAGTAAATGGGACCTCCTGAAACTGAGAAGCTACTGTAAAGCAAAGGACGCAGTCAATAAGACAAAATGACAGCCTACAGAATGGGAAAAGATTTTCACTAACCCTACAACTGACACAGGACTGATCTCTCAGATATATAGAGAACTCAAGAAACTAGAGCCCAAAAACCTAAATAACCCAATTAAAAAATGGGGTCAGAACTAAAAGGGGAATTCTCAACAGAAGAATTACAAATGGCTGAAAAGCACTTTAAAAATTGCTCAACATCTTCAGTCATCAGAGAAATGAAAATCAAAACAACTTTGAGATACCACCTTACATCTGTCAGAATGGCTAAGATCAAAAACACAGATGATAACCTATGCTGGAGAGGATGTGGAGCAAGGGGAACACTCCGCCATTGTTGGTGGGAGTGTAAACTTGTACAGCCACTCTGTATGCAATATGGTGGTTCCTCAGAAAATGTGGAATTAATCTCTCCAAGAATCCAGCAATACCATTATTGGCCATATACCCAAAGGATGCACAATCGAACCCCAAAGACATTAGCTCAACTATGTTCATAGCAGCATTATTCATAATAGCAAGAACCTGGAAACAACCAAGTTGCCCCTCAACTGAAAAATGAATTAACAAACTCTGGTATATCTACACAATGGAGTACTACTTAGCAGTAAAAAAAAAATGACATTCTAAAATTTGCAGACAAATGGATGGATTTGGAGAATATCCTCCTGAGCAAGGTATCACAAGCCCAGAAAAAAGAGGATCAGATGTAATCACTCATAAGTGGATTTTAGACAAAAATCAAAGAATACCTAAGCTGCTAACCATAACTCCAGATCAGTTTGGAATCAAAAGGAACTTAAGAGAGACATCCAGGGATTCTCTTAGGAATATAAAATAGAGACGATCACCTTAGCAAATTGGGATCATAACAGGTTGTAACCAAGAAGAGGTGGGAAAAAATCATGAAAGAAGGAGATGGTTGAGTGAGAGGAGCAACAAAGGGAGAAAAAAAGATGGATATCTTGATAGAGGTATCTTGAGAAGGGAAGGCAATGTGTGGTTGGAAAGAGACTGAGTGCTAGGGAAATCTCTAAGAAGTCACAGGATTTCCCTGGCTCAGTCTCCAACCAATAGTGGAGGAGGTACCTAAACAGGACTTCCCTCTAATAAAATAAACAACCACCCTAAGTGTCATCACAGAACCTACATCCAACAATGAATAGAGGTGGAAGCAGAGATCCATGGCTGAGCACTGGGCAGAGCTCCTGATCCAGCTGAGAAAAGGAAAAGAGAGTCTGTATGAGCAAGTGGATAGGGATTATATGGAAAATTTCCCCAGAGATGGCTGGCTGGAGCTCTGGGGAGCTCACCAAATCAAGAACAGTCACTGGGGACCCATTGGGAAAAGGAGCTAGGCCCTCCAAGGGTTTGCAACTGTCAATTGGCATGAGCAATATGTGGAACCTCGAGGTGTGGAATCAGACTGTGTTCCTGTGCATGGGCTGGCACCTTGGAGCCCATTCCCTGCAGAGGAACACCTAACCCAGTCTTGATATTGTGATGAGGAAATCGGGCTTTCCTGGAGTGGGTGTGCCATGCTGAGCTGACCCACCTTGGGACTTCTTGCTCTTTTGGGGGAGGGGATGGGGCATGGGGAGAGGGGATGCTGAAGGCTGACTGGGAGGGATTGGGAGGAAGTAAGGTGGGGGAACAGGAGGGTACATAGGAAAAAGGACATTTTAATAAATAAATTTTAAAAAGAAAACAGAAAGAAAAAGAAGAATACTTTATCTCTTTCAAGGATATGGCCTCAGTTGCTTTTAAGACATTCTACTCACCTACATTTCCTAAAGGTTACATAACCTACCAATACTGCCACCTTGGAGACCACCCCTTCAAATATATGAACACTTATTCACAAATGTTCCAGTCATTATTCCAGTCTACTTATATGAAACATGTATTCAACTGGAACTCCCACTTTATTGAGTGTTCTGTATTTTATCTGGCATTCCTGCTGTGGGTTATGGTTGCTATGGTTTTTATTATCAAGGAAGAACATATAAAATGAATGAAGGCAAAGATGAAATACAGACCACATAGAGACAGAAGAGTGGAGTGCTAGGGCAGTGTGAGGCGTATTATAAGTTGTCTGAATACCCAATAGGGGAAACAAAACTGAAGTCACATCATAAAAGTCTTGAGTGTCACTCTGATGTGTGCTCTGTCAGTAATTATAAGCCATTTCACATGTTAAATGAGGAGAGATTATATAAGCCATCCATCCATCAGTAAGATAGATTAGAGAGCATATGTCCTCTGAATTTATCTCCTGGTTATTCCGGTAATTGCTTCCAACTCATAGGCTCGCTCAGCCTTAGTTCCATGAGAAATGATCATAATTAGAGCTACATTCTACATTTCTTTCTGACTTTCAATCACCAAGCAGATAAGGCCCCAGTGAATGCATGAATGCTTATGGGGTACTCATTTGAGGGTATACACCACACACACACACACACACACACACACACACACACACACACACACACACACACACACCTTGAAACACGGCTGCCTTAAGACACCCCTCTTGCTTACTTTTATCACTTGTACAAGCACTGGACTTTATACCTGCGTAGTCACATTCAAGCAAGTGCATCCCCGTGTCTTCTTACAGAGGAGGACATTTGTGTATAAGTCTGTGTTGTGTCTTGCATGATGTGATGCAAAGCATTTCACACTTATTTCCACTGAACCTTCAGAGATACCATATCATAAAAGGCGAAAGAAGTCATAGAGAAGCGGGTGGGGGAAAGTATGGCTGCTATATTGCAGGTGAGGTGTAATGAACACCTTAGCTGAAGTAATGGAAAGGAGAAGTAAGAATGGAAGGAAAAGAAGAAAAAGAGCTTGGGAAGACACACAGAGGGGAATTCTGACACCTGCATTTTGATCTCCTTGACATTGCTCCCATTTCCTCTGGGGACATGTCCCGGATAAGAGTGAAATCAGATGCTCCTTGGCAGTTTCAAATGACACCGCCCCTAACTTTCCATTGGATAAGAGATGTCCCAAAATAGCCTCTTGTCCCACAGTCGGGTGATTCCTGAGACTCAGATTCCTATTCTGAAAACATGGGGAAGAAGCCAGGCATTTGCCCACTTACCCTCTCCAGCAGCTGCCCTGGGGCATTAGCACCCTGGTGCCTGCTGACACAGTGCATCTGCCAAATTCGATTAGTCCTGTGGCCTCCTTAAGCCAGCATGCCCTTCACTGCAGCTAAAAGAAGCCCTCCAGGAAGGGGTTATAGGATTCAAAGACTATGTTTTTTTTTTTTTTTTTCTAAGTGTCAATCACTACTGCCTATTTGGAAGTTTATGTTAGAGGTGGGGAACAGAAAACAAAGTCAAATATCATTTTTAGTGGTCACTTTGGAAAAACATAGAAAATCCTCAAAATAGTCATGATAGACTTTTTTTTCCCTTTCAACTGAACTTTTTCAAGTCTTCCAGTGTCCAACAGAATAAGCCAGGCATTAATGAAATGACAATGTAGTGTGTTGCTGGATTAAAGCAGCTGATGGCCTGCCTGTGAGAAACCTATGTAATTCCATTCATTACAGCCCTAGGTCTTAGGGGACCCTCACTTGTAGACTTGGGCTTTATGCCTGCATTGCATTCAGGGCACCTGCAGAAATTGACAGATCTTGACCCCAAATTTCAGTATCAGGCTGAACTGTCTAGTGCCCAATTATTACTCCAAAGGTTGACTTCAGATTCAAGAATGGCTAGTTCTTGTAGCTGTGGCTGTGCACCCATTTGCATTTAGTTTACTCTAGGCTTGGGGTCTTACTTGGCTAATCCTCCATCATAGAATCCTATGATCCTGGTCACATGGAATAGAAGCCCAATCACTGGGAAAGGTTTTGAAAAAAAAAAATCCAGGTGTCTGTACTCTACTACAGGGAATCTAATTTTACCTGGCTGTATTTGGGGTTAGCATAAGAACTTTTAAATCTTCTCTGTGTGATATGTATGTATAGGTCAAAACTGAGAGCCATAGGTATGTTAAGATTGAAACCTTGAGACAATAAAGATGTAACCACAATTCTGACTATTATTTACTAACTATAATACTTCTGGTAACTTATTTACCTTTGTTGTCAGTTTCTGTGTCTATAAAGTTACACTGCCACATGGTTGTTAAGTATTTTACGGAGCATGGAATACAGTTAATGTGGTATCTCATACAAATTGAGGATTTTCTATTAGACTCTGTTGCCAATCTCTTTTCCTTGTAGGTGCTCAACTAATCTGTAGGATAGCCATTCTTTACTGGTTTCTCACTGGATTGTCTATCTGAAGTCCACAGATATCACCCTTAAATAAACGTCTATATAACGTGCATTATCCTTTCATGTTCGATGTCTGTTAAACCTGAGGGAAACATACAATTCTCAGCACCTTGACTCTGGTGTAAGAATTACTCCACCACCTGGAGGACCTGTTCTCAAAAAAAGTGGGAAACAATGAAAGCGAGTCACGCTTGACTTTTGAGTCAGTTCTTGTCAATTAGTTATGTTCAATTACACAGACTATAACTGTGAAACATCCTGAGGTTAATCTGAGCTCAGCTAGAACTTTCCAGTGATGGATGACAATATGGAAGAGTGAGGAAAGATGGTAGGTGACAATGTGCAATTCCATTTTCTTCACCTCCAATGATAAACACAGAATAACTTTTGAAAGTATTGTCTTTGGAGGACTTCAGATGTAGCCAATGGTAGAGTACTTGCCTATCATGCATCCTGCCAATCCTCAGTACCACTCAGGCATAGGCAGGACTGAGCACTCCTGAACTTAGCAAGTGGTTCCAAACACTCATCTACCCAATCCCAGCAACTCGCATGAAGCCTTTTAGCTCTGTTAAAAAGTTGAAAGGATGACAGCTGTCTCATTTCTAGGTATTGAAAACAGCTGGCATGAGGCAAAGGGAACTAGAGCCAGCCACATTGCATCCACTTTGGGAGGGACCTTCATGAAATATGATCCTAACTTTTAACCCTTAAAAGAGCCAGCTAGTGCTCTCTTGAAAGTTAAGAATAAGAAAGAACAGCCAGTGTTCTTCTTTTCTGATGGAAACCCAAACCCCTCCCTCCCTCCCTCCCTCCCTCCTTCCCTCCCTCCCTCCCTCCTTCCCTCCCTCCCTCCTTCCCTCCCTCCCTCCCCCCTCCTTACCCCCTCTCCCTCCCCCTCTCCCTCCCCCCTCCTTACCCCCTCTCCCTCCCCCTCTCCCTCCCCCCCCTCCCTCCCTCCCTTCCTCCCCCCCTCCCTCCCTCCCTTCCTCTTCCCCTTCTAACCTTTCCCCCTCCTCTTCTTATTCTCCATCCCTCCCCCCCCCTGTATTTTTCTCAGTTTCCCTAATCTTTTTTTAAATTTAGGCAGTGGTTAGGACAGTGACTTGCAGATGCAGGCTACATGAAATTAAATCACTGTGTACTACTCACTAGCACTAAAACTTTGATAGAAATTATCTTTGTGTCTTAGTTTGTCTGTAAAGCAAGAGCACGGCTACCACCAACTCTACATAGGTTGTTGTAAAGTGGATTATTCCGCACAGGTCCCAGGAATGAGGATCATTAATGGTATCCACTAGTGTCCTGACATCATGGGATGGATGAACAGAAGATTGAGACAGGTTCTTTTCATGTTCTATGTCCACTTTCAGGGATGTGACTGTGTCTCTATATCTCTTTCAGACTTCGTGAATTCAGCCATCTACCATGGCCTCAACTATCAGTATTTGGCTGGTACAGATACTTAGGGATGTGGGACACCATTTGAAATATGTATTCTGGACAAGCAACTTTTATTGTAGTTTTCTGTTCCATTTGCCTCTGAGTGTGGAGTACTGACCAAAAATATTGCCAGTGAGTAAAGAGGAGTTGCCCCTCTGAATTTTCTTGAAAATACAAAGCACCCTCTAATACTGCATGGGATCCTTCTCAGGAACAGAGAAAATCATAGAAGAATCTCTGAGGTCTATGCTAGGCAAGCCCCACTTACCAGAATTTACGCTAAAAGTTTGCAATGCTTTTTGAAGCTTTTCTGTGAGCTCCTCACTTTTTTTTAAAAAAAGTTTTATGTGTATTCCCTCATTTATTTCTCACGAAATCCTAAGATATGCAGTATTTTCTCCAGTTTTATTTACAGGTGGGGAAAAGGACACAGAGAAGGGAGTGACATTCTTTTAGTCACAGAGCTTTAGTAGCAGGGATGAAATTCAGGCACATGGGCTCCAAAATCTGTAACCTTCATGGTCATAGCATGTGCCTTTTGACAGGTGAGAAGATGAGACTTGGAGGAAACAGCCTTGGAGGTCATCAAGAGGGGACTAGACATAAAATAGAAATAGAAAAAGGTAGACTTACAATAGAAATGGATTATTGACAGATTCAAGCCTGAAGGACACTGGGCTAGGAATAACCAAAGCTGGGGGGGGGGGGTAGAATGAGGACTCCAGGCCTTGGAATATCAATGTGCTTGGTCCCCTACTTTGAACAAAGCTTTATGCAAAATTGTATCCTATGGATAATTATGAAACACCTTCTTCTCAAGACTTTCCTTTCCAGTGGAGAATATACTTAGTTTCAGAAATGACAGCGAAGCAAGCTGAGACATGCACATCCTTTGCAAAGGTGTAATGCCCACCAGAAAGAAAATGAAAGCCTATTTTTAACATAGACTTCTAGAAACAGTGACAATGTAATGTAAATCCAGCAGTTTAACTTGATGCCTCCTCACTATAATTTAGCCACATGCTGGATTTCTGTTTGCCAAGCACCACACAGTAAGGCATGCAAGTAGGAAAGAAATAAAGCACAGGTAAAGCAGCATTGCCTAGCTTTGAAGGAAGTTAGAGCCAGGTAGACAAAGTTCACACTTTGTAGTTGGTCAGCTTTGCTAAGGCATTTCTTTACCTCATTACATATTTTCCTTTTAAAAATGACTTTATAAGCTGCATTTAAAGTGAAGACTCTCCTGGAAGTCTAACCATCACAGCCCTCTTTCTGACTCAGGTGCCGCAGTCTTGTGGCATCTGTCAAGCTATAAGGGCACAAAAATGAATAGGGGGAGGCAGGAGGTAGAACGCCTCAATATGATCTTCATCATGGAAGTGGTTTCAGAGATCTCCTTTGTAATCTCATACTACTGCAGGTAATGGGGTAGGCGGATTGCCTTAGAGGGAAAATCTTACTCCAAGAAAGTCCAGTTTGGCTTTTGTCTCAGTGACAATGGCTTTTTAGAGTCTCAGAGACCCAAAATTGCTTGGCTAGACTAGTTATGGCTGAATTAACCAAACTTCTCGCTTTGAAGTCAAGTTTGCCATGATTCAGTCTTCCATATTGCTAAATGGAAAATAATTTTAGGCAGCTCCTCCTTCATTCTACGAACATAAAAATCTTCAAATGCAGCTTGAAATCTATAATTTGCAGGATTATGCACATACAGAGAAACACACACACACACACACACACACACACACACACACACACACACACACACACTCACTCACTCACAGAGTGATAACATGGGCAAGAGGACAGGCCCTCATTTCTACAAGGAAAAGGTAAGCTGCAAAGATTGGGGAATTCATTTAGTTATTTTGGGGGTCAACTCATCCTGTTAATGGCTAAGAAGCCAGGGTGTGTGTTTAATTTATGAACAGTATTTCCTAGAGACAGGGTGATTGGTACGTGCATGGCCCACCTCCTCACGTGAACGAAGCGTTTCTTATTATTTTGTGCATGTTGCCTCTCACTTCTCACAGTCACTTCCAATACATTATAAATGCTCACGTGCTCAGTCAACTCCACTACTCCCATTATTTTGAAAAGAAAAAAAAAAGTGTCAAAAGTATCGGCTATGAACTGGAGTGAGCTTTTATAGCTTACATTCCCATGCTGGCTTTTAAACCACCAGTGTAACCCTAAGCCTGTCCTACTTCTAAGCACCCAAAGCTCTTGGACTTTAGGAAGTGGAAGTCTAGATGGTTTGAAGGTGGAGGAGTCTTGGAAAGAGATCAGGGTTCTGGAAGGATCAGAGACCATAGTTCCAAACTCGGGCTATGCTAACACTCTGTTACCCAGATAAAAAATAGAAGGCTGGTGTTGAATTTTTTTTTTTCTAGTAATACTTATGACTCACCCAAAGTGCTTTTTGAGCATATTTTGGGGCTCTAGCCCAAAAGCACCCTCCCAGTCTTTCAGTCTAGAGTGGGGCCTGAAAATGTACATTTCTAAAAGAGTCCCTAGAGATGCTGCTATTGCTGCTGGTGGTTGAAGATCACTCTGAGACTCACTATATTAGTGCAGTAGGAGAAGAATACGGACACTACGACCTCTGAGTGAAAACTGGCTAATAGGTTTTAGGGAGGGGCTCTGTTGTTTAAGTACGCCTATTTTATATCTTTGCCATTTCTTGCTTCTGACCTGTACTAAACTCCAATTCAGAAACCATTTTTTAAACATTGGAGCCTAATTGAGTAGATATGTTTTTACTAAATAAATTGAATGTACACTATGGTACTTAATAAAGATTTTTACAAACTCTGTGCACATAAGCTAAACAAAAATATCTCCCCTTAGTTCAGGCATTGCACACAGAGCACAGAGCATTTCCTTGTATCTAAGGAATGATTTGAAAGGATACACAGAAGTGAGGTGCAGGGCTGCAGAAGAATCCTTATATCCTTTGAAATGTGGATACTTCAAGCTGTTTCCACTCACTCTTTGGTTATTTACACGCTTCAGACACATTCTTTCATTAACTACAGTAGTTGGTGCTAGCTTGTTCTCAGGATAAAGGAAACATTTTCTTTTCAGAAGGAAACATTCTTCATATTTCCAGATTAAAAGAAAATAGCAACTCACACTTAAATATATAATAAATCAAAGGCAGACGTGTGTGTGTGTATGTGTGTGTGTGTGTTTCGTTGGATTTATTAATTATAAGACTATCTTTTACAGTTTGATGCTACAGCCATTACCAGGCATTAGGAATTATTTTTCCAAAGGCAAATACCAGGTTAGGAGCTTTTCACGTGGTTGCTTACTAAGTTATAAAAAGAGCTGAGATGAAAGGCTTGTGGAAGTTCTACGTCAGGTCACATAAATAGATGTTTGTTAATGAAGGATAGATGTATAAAATGACACAGCATTTTTGTCATTGGTTTGTAATGTTCTTGTGTAATGTTCATATTCTTGAAATAGGATACTGTATTTAGTCATATGTTAAAAAAAAGTAAGGCACTTGCATTTTTTCCTAGAAAGAATACTTGCTAAAATTAAAAGAATAGATGATGTTCAAAAGACTATTGGTAGAGGTGCAATTGAGATGTTCACTAACTCAGCTGTCTAGGCTTGCTTGGTGCTTTATAGTGACTGTGACCCACTCAAGTCATTATCTTTGGTTCTCGGGTACAAGTTCATCAGCTATAGAAAGGTCAGTGCCACTAATAGGGGTCAGAGTCACAACTATTCCCCATTGACATCCCAAACCAAACAACCGACCTTTAATGCAACAGTTAAAAGCTAAGATAATGGTCCAGGTCCCACCAGACACTATTATTTCTGGTCAGATGTTAAAGTTGACCCATATCT
This sequence comes from Phyllotis vaccarum, assembly GCA_033318265.1. NCBI lineage: Eukaryota > Metazoa > Chordata > Mammalia > Rodentia > Cricetidae > Phyllotis > Phyllotis vaccarum. The sequence continues at coordinate 138,505,656 of JARWLC010000001.1, read as the reverse complement.
ATGATGGTTCTTTCCAGGCTAAATACTTTATCTACTTTACTATGTATGTACATATGTATGCATGTGTTTTTTTTTTTTAAAAAAAACTCAGTTAAAAGTAGCTTACTAAAATATAGACATTTCATCTTGACTGACTTATATAACACACTTGGTTAGAATGGGAGAAATTAATAATGTTTCCAGGAGTACTTGTCGCACTGAGGAAAAAAAACCTGAAGCCTACTGGTGCAGATCAAAGGTGTCTGACCTATTTTCTAGAGCCTGCTAATCATTTCAATGAACATGGGACAATCTCACTTTTCAATTCCAAGACCTACTTCAAACTTTCACTGAGTTGGGATATTATTGATAAAAATCAGTATAGATAAAATAACTTCATAGACATATTGAATGGCCACAGAGGCTTCACTAATGTGAGGAAAGCGATAGATCAAATCATACAACTTATTTCTAAGCTTCTTAATGATTAACCAGGTTTAATCCAGTGCAAACTTGTAACTCCTGTTACACTCCAACTAGATAACTTAGCAATGCTTCCACTGTGTTGTTGTGCCTCTGACCTCATATTTTCTCTCATTTTTTTGGTCATAGCTACAGTCTGGAGATAGATGAGGTTTTATGTTGGCTAAGTAAGTTATACATCTTTATCTGACCTTTGGCACTAATGGAAATGTCACCCCATTTGCCAAACCCCTTTGAGTTCACAAACATGGACATTCTATTTTCCACCTCTCGTTACTCAATTGTTTCAAAAACATTTTGGTCTTTGTCAACTATGAAAATTGGGTAAGCCTAAAGTATTGCAAAGTTCTAATTTCATGACTGAGCTGTCAGGGATGGCTGGTGTGTGTGTGTGTGTGTGTGTGTGTGTGTGTGTGTGTGTGTGTGTGTTTGGGGGGTTTCTCAGAGGTTAGAGTGCTCTATAGATGCACTGGGCAGATTAGAGTCATTCATCTCGTTCAATTTGCTCTTGCACATACACAACACAAGTCAGTGTTTGTTATGACTTTCCTGATCCTTATTTATAAGACAGTACACGAGGAAACCATGTGTGTATGTTTGAAATAGAAATGATACATTGCACAGATATAGTTCACCACTTTCGGGGATGGGCTGTCAGTGCTCAGACAGGGAGCCTGAGGAGTCAGAACAGATGCTCTTTTCCTTAATGGCCCTTTCTCTAATTTAAAATCCTTCCATTTATTTCCCTAAGATTTAGTGATAACTTTAAACACTTTAACTAAATTACCCAGCGGCTTGGCAGCCATCATGGAGGCAAATCTTTTTAGAGATTGTAGCAATCTGTTAGATCATGGGTACTATGATACAAAATCTGCATGCTCCACATACAAAAATTAAATCAGTGCAATGGATACAAGCGCATGCTGCAAACGGCATCGCTTCCAAACCAAGGGGACATGACCTGTCTCCAAATATTGAATTTCTGCAAGATTTTCAGTCATTGACTTTCTAAATTTGAGCCAATTTATTCTCATTATCCCTAAGTAAACCTATTTGATTTTTTTTTTAAACAGTTATTTTATAATCAAATAGAGCCTGCCAGCCCTGGTTCGTGGATCCTGATGTTGCTAGGATACATGGTTTGATATTTGATGAAAGTATATCACTTCAAAGAAGAAAAGTTTCAAGTGTCCTAGAAAATGACACTCCTGTCTTCTACTACAGAAGACAGGCCCAATCCTGGAGATTTTCTGAAGCTTACAGACTGCAGGATTGGCCTCCCCATGCTTTGAAATAAGCATTCTGTGTGGGGACTGTTCAGTTGCTACCACTAGTCCAGTTTGTCTTAAAGCAAAGAACACATGTATTTATAATGAAACACATTTTCATATTTAACAGTGAAGAGAAAAAAACCCAGAACCCCCAGATTTTATGTACTTTGAAAATATATTTAAAAACATTAAAAATTCTATATTTAAAACATATATTATATGTTAATTGGTACACTTAAATAGAACCTGTATTTACAATAGGCTTCTGATGTGGTTAAGTTTTAATGCCAATTTTTTCAATAACATAATTATATAAATATACTAAAATACAATAAATATTTTTCTTGTTTTACATGGTGAATAATATCTTTACCATAGAGAAAACAAGGCCACAGACATTTACTTACAGTTTCAATGGAAATCACTATAAAAAAGCAACAGGCCTGCTGCCATGCATGAAACATTTCTGCCAAAAAGAGACCACAGCAAGACTTTAAAAACAAAACGAAACAGAACAGAACCAGAACGAACAGAAACGAAGAAGAGATTTTAAAAATAAACATAAACCACCAAACATGTAACTATGATGTATCTTATTGGGTAAGAGAGCGAGCCACTGACCACACAGCTGCTGAGTGTCTCCTGTGAAGCCACTTAACAGACCTGGCCCTGGGAATACTGTAAGATTGTGATGGGTTTTCTTTTGTTTGTTTGACTGATGTCTCTCAGAATGAAGCTGCAAAAAGTTAGCATATAGCAGATATTCCAAACATTCCTTAATAGGTTAAAAAACAATAAGAAAGATTAACGTTGTCAAATTGCACAAAGCAATCTATGCTAAATCAAGTCTTTCTTTCAAAGACAAATATAGGTGGTACTCCAAAAGACAGGCTAATTCCAAAGGAAAGACTGGACAAAAAGAAACTGTTTGCTGATGGTATCTTTTCTCCCTGAGTCACAGTGGACATTCATTTTTTTGTTCATGCTTTCCCCCTCCTAAAATGAAGCAATTGTTTGCCTCTTTTTCTGATGCTCAAGAACCCAGATCATTAACCACTAACACATTCACGCTTAGAAGAAGGCTGAAAAGGGAAATGGGCTTCACACTAACTATCACTGGGTCTATGCATTCAGGATACCAACTTGGCTTCTAACCGCAAAAGACAAAGTACAGATGGGACCCTTGCCATGAATAGACAGAATTGTGGGAGGTTTCTGTGTTCATTGCTGAAGTAAAAATTTCTCCTGTGTTCTTGCCTCTTCCACAGTGCAAAGCACCTTCTTTAGTCTTATCTAGGCACAGGATTTCTAGCCTTTATAGACACTGATCATTCCGTCTGAGTTTTGGTTCCTTTTCCTTTTTTCTTTTCCTTCTACCAAAAGCCTCAAAAAGCAAAAACCTAGGCTTCCTGAAGTCTAGGTTCAAAGCATATTAGTATCCTTATAACAATTATTTTCTGTCACATTGCATTAATCTCATCATTGCAAATGCCACATTTGGATTCAAACCCGATCCAGGTTAATCCAACTTTATACACAATTATTTAGGAACAGGACAGAGGGTGTAAATGGATTTGGTGTGGTTCTCCAACTGAGAACTTCTTGAGCACTGTTAGGTAATGTAGGCACTTAAAGCAGGAGATCTAACAAACTTGACAATCTTTGCAGAGCCTCTTCTGAAGGGTGCTTCTGAGCTTTCCTTTAGGAATGTCTCAAGTACCTTTCCCCACCTCTGCCTAGACCTCAGGACTGCCACTCAGAAATTCCTCCTGCATTGCCCAGACATGGTATGTCAGCTCCACTTAGCCTCCACAGGGCATTTCAATGGCAGTGTGGATTCCTGATCTGATCTAAGTGTCTGGCTGTATTCGTAACTTTACCTGCAAAACATTATTAGGCCTTATTTACCCAATGCTTACCACCACTTAAAATAAAATAATCAGGTTATTCTAGTTTTGGGGTTTTTTTTCCTCCCTTGGGTTGGGAGAGGAAACAAAAACCTCAAAAATTACTGTTTTCCATGAGTGCCATGATATGACACACTTCATTCATCTGTTCACAGTGGTGGTAAAATATTTCCAAGCATGCAACTAATTTTTTTTCTTAAGATAAAAAGAAGGGACCAAAGGTGGAGAAGAGAGGGGAAAATGTACTTTGAACAAACAAACAAACAAAAAAAAAAAGCAGATGTTTCAATAAAAGTAGCTTTCCCTGGTCCTTGCCAGAAGGGTGATCTGAGGACCAGGGAGATACATCATGGGCAGTGGAGTGTGAGCATTTCATTCAGTTGCCTTAATTTTTATTCACTTTCCAGTCTTCTGATTGGATTTTGCAAACATCTTTACAACATACAAATGTAACGTTTTATCAACCAGAATGGATATTGAAGAAATTTTCTCCATCCCTACTCCTGCTGGAACTAAAAACCAAAACAAACAAACAAACAAAATAAAACACAAAACAAACAGAAAGATACCCCTCCCATCCCCCATCCCCCTAAGCCAGAAAAGCAATGACGACAGCACCTTGACATGGTTTTAATTCCAACGCTATCAGAAGTTAAAGCAGTAAAACAGTACTAACAAGAACAAAGATACCTAGTGTCTAAAATGTAAACGGAATGTTTTGGTTCAAATTTTTTGTGTTTTTTGTTGTTGTTTTTTGATTTGTCTGTTTTCTGAAAGAGGGACAGTTTATTATCAATTCACAATTAAAGCAGCATGCAATTTATTATTTTTTTTTAACTTTTTGTTTTCAATTCTTGGCAACGGCAACAAACCACAACATTATCGAGGAATGTAATGCAGACTTTTAAAGTTGTGCGCAAATGACTGTTTCCTTTCTGGTCATGGATATGTCCAATAAATAGATTGTAGAACCACTGTACTGTATAAACTTCATTTATACATGCAGTTCATAAAATTATTTTTTTCTTAACTGAATAATTTACCCTGTTATGTATATATACAAATAGATAATTTTTGTCTCAATATAATCTATACAACATAAATCCACTATCTTCCCCTTTTAATGGTCAGTGTACATACACAGGAAGTGTCTATCCTTATGAATCGCCAGCCAATTCTCTTTTTGCTATCCATAGTAAGCGCCCGAACATACGACTGGGTAGTTCGGCATTGCGAGTTCCAGTGCCTTTTGTCTATGCCCCTGCAGCCTTCCTTCGTGTAACCCATGGGATTACACTTGGTCTCGTAGAAATATTGCTTCAGTTGGCCTTTTGATACCGGGACTTTCTCCAGAACCGTGACCGTCCCACCCGACATGTCCACTGCAGTCTTTTTATCTGCCGCTGTGACCCACTCACTAATACTGTCACACACGCTCAGCTCCCCACGGCGGGCTGGGTCGGAGTGGCGCCGGACCCTCATAGACATGTTTGCAGCATCCAGGTAATTTTTGTATTCCTCTAGCAGAAAGAGCAGAGGAGGCTCCAAAGGCACTTGACTGCTGAGCATCACCCGGGAAGTATACAAGTCTGCGTCCTTATGGTTGCCTTCATTGGGCCGGACCTTCTGGTCCTCATCCAGCAGCTCTTCGATCACGTGTTCAAAAGTGTCAGCCAGTGATGTCGTCAGACCTCTCGAACCTGCCCTGGGCCCATTCACGCTCTCCAGAGTCCCATGGGTCCGCACACCCGGGTAGGCCAAGCTGCCTTGTCCATGGATATTTGCTTCCTTCATGGGTGCAGCCTTCATGCAACCGAAGTATGAAATAACCATAGTAAGGAAAAGGATGGTCATCACTCTTCTCACCTGGTGGAACTGTAGGAAGGAAGCAGAGATAGACACAGAACAGGTTAGGGCTTGCTTTCCCCAGGACACCATATGGCCCATCTGATTGTAATTCCAGACCATTCTGCAGGGTCAAGATTTTTTTTTTTTTTTAATGTCTTACTGATTCACTCCAGCTGCATAGGGCACAAATCAATGTCAGTTAGTGTGTTGTATGTGGCTTAAAATAAACCAGAGACATACAATGCCTTCCCTAAGATTTACATGTAAGCCTGAGAGTAAACGGTTTCTAAGCAAGCTCTCACTTGCTCCTGCTTTAGCGGCTTTGGGAGTTTAATTTTTAATGATCTCTGCTCACGCTGTCACCAGAAACACAATCACAAATGTTACTAAGCAACAACTGCAAACAGAATAGTAATCTTCCTTTCAAGTCAGCAATACAGTCCTTGGTAGGACTGTGTGTCAGAAACTGTAGTGGCTTGAGGGTAGGAGGGTTTCTATAGCTCTGAGGAGTCTGAGCAGGAACAATATAGTAAAACTGCTCTCTAGCTGGGAGGGGCCTTTTTCTCCCAAAGACAGCGTTATGGCATGTTTGGACCACCATGATTTGCACATAAGGAAGCTAATGGCCACGTAGGACTTGCTTGCTGTCATGATGAAACTTTAGATTAGGAGCAAGAAATACCATCTGAATCTGAAATAATACTGCATCTGAAAAGGCTTTGCTTATATCCAAGCAATTCATTTTCAATAGGTTGGTTCTACTGATGTGCCTGAGGCAGGTATGAAAACAATGTATCTCTTTAGAGAAATTTGGGTAGTCAGCACTGAAAAGCATTTAAATCAGTATCAATGCCTCTCACAAGCAGACTCTGCCCTCATGCCACACTCATCTCTCCCAGCTCTGTGAAGGCACTTGACCAGATCTAAGAGAGAAAGCTCAGCTTCTCTTTATCAGAACACTCCCTAGGTATGTACGGTGGGAGTGAATGCTGTTGTCATACCTTTATAAAGCTGAGTAGTGGTTTACACCCTTTGGAAAGGGAGGTCAGAGCTTGTTTCTGTGCATTTGTATTTTCCCACAAAGTCTCTTAACAGCACACCACACAGTTAAATCACTTTTTGTTTGCCATAATTTGGTTCTGCATCTATAAGCATGCTCTACAAACCCAATGAAAATGGAATAGCAAACAAAATTAAAACATACCTATAGACCAAACCAAGGTTACGCCAGGTGGAGGAAGACTTCGGAATTACTTACCTGAAGCACTGTGTCCCTTAGTAGTAAAGAGTAGCATCCCTCTAACTTAACATGCTAACTTTATTTCCACTTCTTAGCTTTGGAACATGGACTTGTAAAGGCATACACATACAATGATCATTATGCTGGATAAATCCACAGGAAAGTATGTTTCTGTCTATGATGTTTTGCTGAACACAAAAGCAACCTACCTCCAGTCAATAAGGTACAATGCAGAAATGCCCCAAAACTCTAGTATGGAAAAATCAAAGTTTCTATTGTCCTCTTTTGAAAGAGATAGTGTATTCTAAATCAAGAGGCTTTATATTATCCCCAATACAAATTTCCTTATAGATTCACCTTCAATTTGCATAAATGGTAAACATACTCAGAGCTGCCTAGATTGGAGGGACAGCTAAGCAGTGAGAAAATGTCAGCCATCTTATGTGATTTTCTGAGCAGGAAATAGAGAGAGTTTAAGTTGCACACGCCGTGGGACTTCTCTCCAAAACAGGACACTGAGGCGCTCCCCAAGTCTACAGTGGCATGAACATTATCTTGAGGCTGCTTTTTCCCAGGAAGGCAATGCATAAAACAGTTGCAGACTTCATATTTGTGCACAACCTCCACACACCAGTCACAGCAAGACAAGGCTCTGCACAGAGCCAGCTACCTAAGGGCACTCAGACAGGTAGAAACTGAATGATATGATATCTCACACTTACAATCCAGGCAATGACTTGAGACTAGCACAGCATCTCTCTGGAAAAGGTTCGTGTCTTCCTTCCTGAGGAGACTGGACATTCTGCCCCAAGCCTTCTCCCCAGGTCTGTATAACCCCTCCACTACTTGGTAGCCATGTCATCCTGAGCTATTGTCTTTTTGTTCCTGTTTCCTATAGACCTGTCTTTATAGCCCTTAGCCTAGGCAAGATGAGCCAGTGTCAGATTTGAAGTTACTCAGAGCAGAGTAAGGACTATTTATGTTTGTTTGCACGTATAATTTGTACTAGTGACTGGTATTAATTCAATATGAATAATTAGATTGTCATTAATAAAATCTATGTATATATAGCTTTTCATTTATATATATAATATATGAAGAGAGAGAGGAGAGAAGAAGAAAGAGAGCGAGAGAGATGCTTGAACCACAGTGATTTAAGGTTAGAAAGACAAATTGGTTTGAGGAAAATGCACTTGTCAATACTGCTAATAGCTAAAGTTTTAGCAGTGTTTATATCCAGTATTATTACGGAAATGGATCCAGTATGGTGGACAGATGGTATTTATACCACCAAGAGAAACTTTTTTCCTAATTTTCCAAGTCCGCATTTAAAGAACGGAAGGGGCTCTTCCAATTTGGGCCAATGGAAGGACACATATTTAAACTATTTTATGTTGGTGTGTGTTTTTAATTCCAGCACTCAAGAGACAGAGACAAATGGGTCTTTGTGATTTTGAGGTCAGCCTGTTCTACATAATGAGTTTCAGGCCAACACTGTGAGACCTTATCTCAGAAATAAGTAAATAAACACCTACTTTAGTTATCTATCTCTCATTGGTGAGGATTTGCCATTGTAAGCTATTTTTATACCACATCTCATCAAACCTAAGATATTTTCATTTAAAAACACACAGGTTTGGAGCTGGAGAAATAGCTCAGCAGTGAAAAGCACTTGCCACTCTTGCAAAGGATAGCAGTTTTGTTCATAGAACCCACATGGTAGCCCATAACTGTAACTCCAGTTCCAGAGGGATCCAATGCCCCCTTCTGACTTCCATGGGCACTGTACACATATGACACACATGCATATATACAGACAAAACACCCATATATACAAAATAAAGATAAATATTTTTGAAAGCCTGCCAACTTATGTTTTATTAAGAAAGAAAAAAAATATGCCCTCAAATTTTGCTTTTCACTTCTGATGTTGTTTACTAACAGATTTCTTTTAGACTTATTTGAATATAATTTATCCTATACAACTTTGGAGCATTATCAAAATAGAAAAGCAAAGGTAATGGATGAAGGCAATAGTAGGTATGTCATGACTGGCTAGTCAAGAATAACAATATGTAGCCACAGGAAGATACAATCCAACTTAAAATGTTGAAAAACAAAAAGAAAAAGGTGAATTTTAGAAGTAATGAGATATAGACTTCATAAGCAGTTACTAAATGGCTATATGGTTTAAAATGACTGGAGGTACTAAGACATCTTAGCTACAGAGTTAGAAATTTGTTTAATTACTATCATAATGAGTCTTTTGTGGGGGCAGGTTGAGACAGGGTTTCTCTGTGTAGCCTTGCCTATCCTGGAACTAGCTTTGTAGACCAGGCTGGCCTCGAACTCACAGAGATCCATCTACCTCTGCCTCCCTAGTGCTAGGATTAAAGACATGTACCACCATCACCTGACCACTAACGAGTCTTTTAATGTTACATTTTTCCTCAATCTCTCATGGGTTTCATTTTTTTTAAAAAAAAAATTTATCATTCTGATAAGAAAATTAATTAATGCTTTGTGTATTGTTCTCTCATCAATTAATAAGCAAATTCCATATAAACAACTGGCATCTAAATAAATATGACTTGGATTTCACTCTAAGTCTACACATAGGTGTTGCTGAAACCATAGCATCTAAAAAGATTCAGTAATTAACTAGATGGTAACACATCCAGTGACTCTTCTGACACCTTCTGAGAGGTACTTCAGCAGTTCTTTTGGCCTATTTGCTAAAATGAATTTAGAAAATGCCTTGAAAAGTAACTCAATACTTTTAGATAGCACAACAGCATGACATACTTTGCCTGTTTATTCTATTTTTTTTAAATGTACCCCAGGATGGCCTTGGGTCTAATCTCAATTTTCTTGACCCAGCTTCTAAAGTGTTGAAAATATGCACCATCATACTCAGCTCTACTTTGTTTAATAACCATGGCTTCCTGATATTTTGGATAATCTTGAAGTTGGCTGAAGTGTTCAGAATAAAGTTCTATATAAAGTTTAATGACACATTTCCTGTTTAGCCTTCAAATCCAGTCAGTAAGACATTTTGCCAATGTTTTCATTCAAATTTACTCTACCAATATCTCCTTGTCCAGCACACTGCCACTATGCTGGCCCAGTCTTTACTATCTCGTTGTTTTACTATAATCCTCCTTGTTGTGTGGGATACCCTTTCTGTCCTATGAAATTCTTGACAAAACACTCCCGTGTTTTCTTACACAAAATCTAGCACTGAATGCTTGTCCAGTACCCACATGACAGCTCACAGCTGTCTGTAACTCCAATTCCCAGGGGATCTAAAACCAATGCACATAAAATAAAAAAAATTAATTGAAAAAAGTTAACTCTGTGAAATTAATGTTGCCTAAAAAAAGCAAACAAACAAACAAAAACAAACAATCAAAAACCCTTACAATGGCTTCACATCTGTTCTGATTGGTCTGATTGGGCCAGATCCTTGAGGCCTTTGGTCATCCCAGGAAATGATTTAACTTTCTCTGAGAACAGACCCCTCTTCTCTATACTCTATACGCCGAAACTGAGTCTTAGTCATAGTTCATGACCTGGTTAAATCATTAAAATCTGCCATACCTGCTAATTCTGTAATTAGTCCAGGACACATTGTCTTCTTTCTTCCTTTAATTCTGTGTTATTATTATATTTGGTACTTCATGTCCCACATAGCTGTTATTAACAGTACTTACTAATCATGCCAGTCTTCTGAATGACAATAATTCTCTGAGGAAAAGGATCATGTCATATCTCTCAAAGTGTTCACAAAGAAAAACTAATAATCATAATCTGTAAACATGCACTTATTAAGCAAGAGAGAGAAGAGTTCTGATGTCATTTTCACAAAAAAATGTATCCTTTCAATGTACTGAAAGCTTTACTTAAATTACTGATAAATTTTAGTGTATAATGATCTGTATACATTAGGTAATTATAAACATAATTTTTAAATTCTTAGGAACGTAACCGCTATTATTTATCATCCACCAAGTAATTCTCAAGTTTTAATGTAGTAAAACATTGAGTGATTAAAAAGCAAAAAATACACTGTGCTCCATAAAGATGTTTCCAGTGGATCAGTGAGTGGGAGCTTTGGATAGTAGTCAAGCTAATAGCAATAAAAATGATAGCAAAATCCAGAATTTTTGTTTTCTAGCTTTCTTTTTCATATTCTAAATTCTTCAGTGATTAATTTTATACACTACATTAGGAAGTCATAACAGACTAATAAAGGTTCCTATTGTACTACGAATGTGAAATACTCCCCACAGACACTTGTGTTTAAGGCTCAGTCCTCAGCTGGTGCTATTTTGGGAATTGGTGGGAACTTTAGGAAGTAGGGTTTGATACAGCAAGCTATGAATGGAAGCACTGGAAAAGTGTACTTTGTCCCTGGCCCCTTTCCCCTTGCTCTCTGGCTTCCGCGATAAGAAACCTCCCTTCCTTATGCCCATTTCCTCCATGCCAGCCATAGGTTAAAATCTCTAGTAAATCTTTCCTCCATTCAACTTTTTCTCTTAGGTACAATTGACAGTAATAAAACCCAATACTACCCAAGATAATCTTATCATCCAAAGATAAAGGGGCTGTGCAGTGCTGCTAAGTAGATAATTAGTCTATGTCTGGTTATATTTAATGAATTTATGGGTACTAATTTTTTTCTGAAGGTGTAACGGCAATTAACTCTACAAAAACTATAAAGTTATAGGAAGACTTTCTTAGCCTTATTTCAGGAAAGCTGATATAGTGTATGCCACATTAAAAAGAAATATCAGCAATGTAAAGGGAAAGTTTAGTTAAAAGAATGACTCACAAGACCTAAACATCTGATCAGAAGAACAGACGGGATAGCTTTCTCCTCCACTGCGGTACTATAATAACTGTGTTTGTGTAAAAGATTACAGAACATTCATAATCTTCATTGAACTGGATTATTACAAAGAGAAGATAGTTAATATTATCATGATCACACAGGTACAATAATTATACATCAGAGAAGTACTCTGTCAAATGTCACAAAGCTAATAGATTACTGTCTCCTGACCTGAGCTCTTACCACCAGAACACAATGTCAGTTTTATTACATTAATCACAGAGAAGAAAAATGCTATGGCAAAGAAGGAGCTTGTAAAGCTTGGGCACCATTTTCTACAGCTACATATATCACAGAGGCCAACTCTATAAAGTCAGGACCGTGAAGATACCACTTAGAATAGTTTATAGTCTTTGTCATGATTCAGACCTTCCTCTTATGAGTTGAAGAGTTGGTCCTCACTGCTTCTGTGTGTAGAGGTGGACTCTCAGTGAATAGCTCACGAGGATTCCGATCACATCAGTGGTATATCCATTGATGGATTAATGATAAAATGGTCAATGGGGCAAGGCAGAAGCCATAGGAGGCAAAGCCCACACAATGTTCTGCCTTATAAAGGCCAGAAGCAGTGGAGACAGATGACCATGGAGTAAAACCTCTGATGCTGGACCCAAGTAGTCTTTGTCTTCCTTTCAGTTAGTTATATTAGAACTAAATTTTCACAGTCAAAATTGAGAAAAATAGCTAAATAGCTATTCATGAAAATCAGGAAATTGGGGGTGAGAGGGTCAGAAAAGCTTCAACTGCTCCTAATCTCTTTGGTTTTTTTGCGTAAGCATGTAATCAAAGAAAACACAGTTTAACCACAGGGTGGCTCATTTTAGATAGTTTCATAACTACCAACAATAATGATAATGTTAAAGAAAGATCTGTTAATATTTAATTCTGCCATACATGATACAAACCTATTAAAATAACAGTTATAAAAATCTGCAAAATAACATTAAAATGTTTAACTTGCATTTGATTTCAGCACATCCATATTTCAATCTTCCTTCTGTTTTCTTAATTATAAGACAAGGGATCTATCTTTTAGTTCCTTAGTCTAAGAAGGAGGTAAGACCAATGTGTAATTTTAAAAAATGCAAATGCTCCAGGGAAGAAGTACATACATTCTAGAAGAGAAAAGATGTTGTTTATAGGTAAGAAATGAAGGAGTACTTTGTAAAGATTTCGAAGGATTCAGAGATCTACAATAAGACACTAGGAGATGGTGATTGCCTGATGAATGGGTTAGAGGTGAGAAAGAATGAAATTAGGTAGAATACAAAGAAAAGAGCTCTGGATTAAAAGTATTAAGAAACAAGACCAAGCAAATGACCAACTCCACAAGGTTCTAGGGATGATGATAAAAAGGTTGTATGCTACTTTATGGGCACTGAAGAGCCAGTTGGACATAAGGAAAGCCGACAAACTTTCATTCCAATTATAATTGTACTGAACTTGGGTTCTATGGTTCAGCACTTTTAATTCAAAGCTCTCCAAGTGCTTTGCAAATATTAAGTAATTAAGACTCATAGGCCTCAAGAGGTTCAGGTAACTATAATTATCCCCATTTTGTGCTGGAGGAAGGAGGAGGAGAGTTTTTAATCAACTCATCCACCCCAAGTGATTCCCTCGGTAGAATGAGGTCAGAACCTAGATTCCAGAAGAAGTTTGGCCCTTACACTAAAGGTACTAGTTTGTCTCATCCATATACATTATTTCCGTGTTATTTTCTCATATATTGCTAAACCAAGAACCAACAAACAAAAATTAAGACAACACTAAAGACACCCAAACATTTCTCAAAGAAAATAAAGTTGAAATTCATAATTAAAATAAAAAATATAGTGATCACTATAGATATTCACTTACTTAACTGATTATCCATTTGATTAAAGCTAATAAATAATTTTGAAAATAACATGAGAGAGTGCAGATGTTTCAAAGCATTTAGAAATACCTCTATATGACCTTTAAACAATTTGTTTCTTAATATATTTGGATAACTTCCTTAAATGAGGGTTAAATTTAGGTATTAATTTGACTAGATGAAGGAATGTTGTTGAGGTGTGGCTGTGTTTCCAAAGAAGATTGTCAGATAAACTGGTGGATTAAATACATAGAATTTATTTAGTGGACAAATAAATTGTGTCCACCCACAATTGAGGTGGTATCATTGACTAGTGCCCAGACAGAACAATACAAGAGGAAAAGTGATTGAATCTTTTTTCATAACTATTTTACACTCTTCCAAGGTTCATTGTTACATAGACACAAATTCTAATGTTAGACGTCAGAACTACCAGCTCTTTGGACTTGAACTTGGATCATCAGGCTTTCAGACCTTCAGACGTAGACCAGCACGATGGGGTCTATAGCTTGCAAACAACCCCTCATGGGCTTCTCACCATAATAATCATTATGTACTAATGTCTCTAAGTCACCTGTGTTCAAACATCTATAGCTGCATTGGTTCTGCCTTGCTGAATACCCTAACACAATGATCTATAAAACAAACATAGTCTTTAATATCAGAGTACTCTAACTTCCTGACTTTTTCATTACATTTAATGACACTATTTTCATTTAATGATAATAAAAGAACAGATTTTTTTGGTGAATATTAGTATATATCTGTAGTAAAGAAGTACAGATAAAATACTATGAGAAAAAAATGTATATTACTGAATCATTAATTTGGCAGATAAATTTCCATGCATCTTTGATAGGATGCTGATCTTCTGATACCATCTTTTCCTCTCCTAACATAAACAGACAAACAGACAAACAATGGTTTTCTTATTGGCAGAAGACTTACCTTTCTTTTGGAGGAAAACTAGACCATCTGCTAAGGACAGAGACTAAGTATTTTCCCTGGAATTATTACCCAGAGTAAGTTGTACAGTATAATATGTCCTAGAGTATCTAGATAATGAGTGCCCCGATTCTCTTTATGCTAGTACTTTTGGCACAGTATTTGGAGGGGGTTTTAGTTAATGTATAAGACATGAGCCTGAGCAACAGTTGAAATAATGCCTTGGATTTAGAAAGAAGGAATAAAAAATTATCCTATACAAATACCAAATGTGGGCTTTTTATACTTTTTACCCTAACCTTGCGTACAGCTGCCACCCTTACAGAGGTCCTAAGAGTGGCCATTAACATAATGTTCCTCACAACCAGTGGAGGTTCCTGGATGCCAGAGCCCCCTTAGAAATACCAATCCTGTTCATACCTGCCTTTCTCCTTTGCCTAAATATCACATGGCTCTAACAAACAATCCTTAGTATTTCTAATTCATTTGCCTAGCAAATATGCATTTCTAAATATACTTTAGAACAGCTATTTTAGTTAGGAGGCCCAACTAACAGCTTAAAGTCAAGAAGTAAAATCATTTAAAATTGGTTTTTTTTTTTTTTCAGAATTGTTACTATTTACCAAGTTATATTTAACAATGTATTATTTACCAAATTCTCACATGTGGCAGACAAAAACTATTAATTTCAATTAGTGTCATTAAGTTTTATCAACTCACTCTGTAATGCACAACATATAACTTTGTCATATGAACATTATATTTAACGACAGACATTCATCAATTCTATGGAATCATAAGTGTCATTTAAAAAATTATTTTATGTATATATATATACATACATAAATACATATAGGTGTTTTGCCCACATGTATGCCTATTTCCCAAGGAGATGATGTGAGCATCAGTAATTTCAGCATCTTCTATAGGGATATAGAAGGCAGATACAGGAAAAACCCCAGAATTATTTGATCCAGGTAGATTGGCATATGCATAAGACCTCATCTCAAATGAGGCAGAAAATGAGGTCCAACACTTGAGGCATATAACCTCCACATGCGAAGTGTACTTGCATTCACGTACAGGGATGTGACGGCATGCACACACATTGTATATTCAAATAATAACACAGAATTAATAAAAACTTGTTAAGAAAAATGCTCCAACAAAGTAAGAGATTTGTGCAACCTGAAATTAGAATTTTAGAGAGTGCAGGTATGAGATAAAGTTCAATGTATTCCAACTAATGAGTCTTCACTTCTTTTTCAAAGTGTGATCAATGACCAAGCTACATTAACACCAAAAGAGCTCCTAAGAAATGCAGTTTCTCAGTTTCCCTCTCTCATCCCATTTAGTCTACCCACTGTCAGAACCTGCATTTCAACTAGATTCAGACACTTGAAGTAGATTATAAAACTCTTCAAAACTCATATGTAATAAACCAAGTAATACAGACAAAGGTAGCCACAGAAGGAAGGAAGGAGATAGGCAATATGGAGTTGAGCACTATGGTACTTTCCTAGCAGGCCATTGGGTCACCAGCTCTACTTCATCTTTGACACCACACTCACCGCTCATTATATGGAAAGACATTGTTGCCTTTGTGTGGTATTAAGTAAAACCTTGGCTCCCTTTTTTGCCAACTGGATTTTCTACTCTGTCCATGACATAAGTATGGCTTGGGATGTATGGGATGCCAATAAATGAGCATTTACAGGGTACCACTGATAGAAATTTGGACTGCTATTCAATTACTAATTTTTCCCAAGTGCCATGAGGCAGATGCAAACATATTTAGCTCTACTAATCACTTCCCACAGTCTGATATCACCCACTCAATGAGAACCATGCTGGAGATGGCATGCCTAACTAGATCTGAGAGTAGATTTCCAAACACTCAGCCAGATGTCAAGTTGCTTCCAGCCAGATGTCTCTGGTCCTTTGTGTTCTGAAGTGGTAAAGGAGAGGCAGAGGCAGAGAGAACTCACCCCCTCAGGCAGACTTCTTATTTTTAGAGTTGGTCCTGAAACCAACAGAGTTTCAGCTCTTTCCTACCATGTGTACATTCCATGGATCATGAAATTCAAACTACGATTAAGTCTCACTAAATTGAACAGTGCTGACAACAAACCATAATATGTATAGTATCAAGGATCAGTCATTCCTCTACCTTCTGTCTGCCACTACAACAAATGCCCAGAAGGTAGCACAATTTCTCAGTAAGCATCAACTATTTGAAACCAATTGCTTCAAGACAAGTGCCTTAAATGCCTTATTAAAAGTTAAAAAATGAAAGAAATGCTTAAAATTTTTGGAATTGGACAAAAATATGAGGGAGTTGTCAAAGCAATTTTTTAAAGCAGAGCTGGAGTCTGGTCCACTGTTGAACTCTTGACAAAAGATTGCGAAGACCGCTGGATTCCAAACACCAAGAACTCACCAGTTTCACCAGTCTGCCTATAAATGCCATGCACTGGACTCCCTGGCAGTGTGGAAAACCATGTGCAAATTTTTGGAGCTAAAATGACATTGAGTCTTACTTTCTCAGGTGATGTCTCAGATATTGTTGAGCTCTACCTTGAACAGGACATTGAAAGCCCCAGATGTCAACATGCTGAAGGACTGCCTTTCCCAGATCATACACAGGGATGCCTACAGGAAGTAAATAATGTGAAAGTAAAGCAAGGAACTGTCTTTTTGCCTCCAAGAGTAAGTGTTCTGTGCGCCAAAAGCATAATCCAAGATGGACTCAGTTGCATTCTTTGTTCCTAAGGGGAGAGCAAGTGGTAACTCTTAGCTCTGAGGATGAAGTGAGTCCCCTTCAAGCAGTGTTGTTTACCATTATGTGTCGATTGGAAACATTCCAGGACCATCTCAATTCAAAACACAACAGAGAGAAAAAGAAAATGAAGGCAGTTTGTCTTATTTCAACATCTTTTTACAATTAGCTACTTTCATTAAATTCTGTCTATAGATAGAATTGAACACCCCTGTGTTCCTGCTTTTATATGCTATCAGGATTCTTACTGCCGCTGAAAGCCAACACCTCACCTGAGACTTCAGCGGTCCAGTCACATAGGCACACATACCTAATGGCCTGGAGCATGGTAAAAACATGTACTTGCCAGAATTTCTACAGATGATACTCCTGAAATTTTCCAAAGCCAATATATTTCTGTGGCTATCAGCACAATTTCCACTACAGAAAGAGTACGTACACAATATCCATTTGTAAACCCATCTTAGGACCAAACTTGCAAGTTTAGCATCACCACTTCAGAAAGATGGCTATGTTTTGTACAAACAAAGGACCACTCTCAATTAGACTCTATCTCCTGAAAACATAGAATGCCTAACTTAAAAAGGTGAGGTAAAAAAAAAAAAAATATGTGGAGGAAGAAACTGGGAAGATAAGTTGCCCCTGGCAACAGAAGAACAACATTCCTTTTCAAATTACTATCATGATATCCTGGGGGAAATATTAACTTAGTAAGAGAAGGTTACTGGTTCTTTGTCGCTCACCTTTATGACACCATTTTCAGCAATCAGATTGTTCTACTCCACCGAGGCACACACCACAGCCTTTCTCCTGGGACGCACAGTCATCCCATACAAAAGTGTGTGGGTAGATGCCAAAACATGTATGGACATGCAACCTCACTCTGTAGAAACTCAGTGTTCTGAGTATTAACGAGGATTATCCTGGGCACATGGAGAAAACTGGTGATTCCACACATCCAGTTGTCCTTCGGGTTAGGCTTGCATCCAACTCTATAATTTCTTTTAATTACTTACTGCAATGCACAGGAAAGTGCTCGTTATTTGCAGCTTAATGTGGGAGGAAAAATAAAATATGTTTCCCTGCCCACTGCCTTACTTACTCCAGCTCTCAATTCTTCTAAGTGTTACTGTAAGTAAGTTTTTGTGCACTGCGCACAATGATCCACGTGGAACATACTTAGGTTACTGTGTTCTGAACTGCTAAAAAGTTATAAAGAAAACAATACCATCTCAGATGATAAATGATCTCTATGGATGGTCAAAAAATACCACCACCACTTAAGCACTGGTGTGGGAATATTCAAACCTGTAGTGCCTTGAGTAGTAGGGCAGCAAGAACTCCATCCTTCCCTCTGTTCATCAAATATAAGTTTGTAGAGGTAACATGAAAACTCCCATCAATATATTTCATCTAAATAATGGAACAGGGAATATATTTCTACCTATACCCACTAAATAAAAGCTATTGTTAGAAGCTGTAGTGTAGGTGGAGAATGGACTTTAGAAGATGCTCTGGGTAGCTATATAAATATGAAGAATTGCTAAGCTGCTTTTTGTATTAAAAATGACCACTGAACAGTTAACTTTTATTAACTATTAACCAAATCAATCACAATTTACAACTGTTCATTGGGCTTTTTTGTGTAGGTCCAATTGTGGATATGATATCTTCGATTTTGAAAGTCTACATGCTGAAGACATCTGTAGCCTCTATATTCTAAGCTTTTTATTTACTTTAGAAGAATCCTGTATTAAAGTTTCTCATATACAATGTGCTTAAAGTCTAATTCCATGGAGTTTGAATACAGTCCTAAAGTTTCTTTATTACTACCTGTCCCTAACCTGAAGTTATTCCTTTAAGGTATATATTAATGATCCAGAGTGTCAAAGTTACGCATGAAGGTATTTTATTAGAGGTGTCAGACATTTTTCTCTTGGAATTATTTGGACATTGGAACATAACTACGTACTTTATAGATCACTAACACTACTACCAGATGCTTCTCTGCCAGCTCTGCTGGAGAAAGAATGATTTTAATCAAGACCCAAATACTAAATGCCTTTGAAAAATATACATGTGATATAACATCCTTGTAACACCCTAACATGTTTGGATGTTTAATATTATACGGCACCTTATCTGTGACCTTTGTTCTAAGTTTTAAAACTGTAGCTTAGAGGCTGAGATATTCTTAGAAGGAAAATTATGGCAGGACAATCTCAAATGTGTTCTCAAGAAGTAGTGAAAACAAGGAAAATGGCAGAAGAAATGGTCCAGCCCTTTCAGGGCTGAGGGGTGGGGAACTGAGATCCTTAGTTCACATGTTGAGCTTAGATGACACATAGAACATCTTGCCTCTGGCCATCATCAGCCCTTGGGAGAGAGGAGACGCCTGAGAACGGTACTGGAAATGCCTGTTTGAAAAGCCTTTGCAAGCATCATGAACAAAATCAAGTGTGTCTTTGACACTGTGTGCATCAGATAGCTTTTGGAAATCTACTTACACACACAGGAATGGTTTCTTGTGTAGACCAAATACACTCATCACTTCAACTCCCCACGTTCAACTGTTCTGTGGAGGGGAAGAAAGTGATTTCCCCTTTAACATTGCCTTGTCAAGGCAATTTTAGAAAATCGTGTTTGGTCAGGCATGGTGGCTCAGTTCAAGCATTGAGAAGGCAGAGGCAGAGATAGAGGCAGAAGAATTGTTTCAAGTTCAAAGTCAGTATGGGCTACATAGTGGGTTCCTGGCCAGCCAAGCCTAAAGTGAGATCCCTTTCCATGAGCAAGCAAACAAGTAGGGGAATAGATACATGAATGTCTATTTGGATTGGATAACTACTTTGCCATCCTCCATTTACCACATTCTCCTAGACAGTGGGAATGACAGAGGGTTTTTTCTAAATAAGGCATACCATCCTCAGAGACAAATGAGAACAAAAATCTATCTAATAAGAATGATAAGAGTTATGGGAGAATGACCTAGAATACATGCCGTTCACAATATGGAGATGTTATCTAGGTCATAAATCATGCTGCTTTTATATGATTCCCTATTTGCATAATGCAGGAGGCTGCCTGGCAACACAGAGGACAGTGTGCTGACAATGCACCACACTTCAGTGTTTATATTGTGCTCTGGAATTTTAATTTATCATATAAGGTACTAATTATTTAATTATAAACTTGGGAGAAACATAGAATCATTCCTCAAAAGAGCATTCCTTGGGTATGAATACTCTTAGCAAGATGTCTCTGTGTCTTGAGGTGTATGTCAGTCCTGGAAATGAGACAGGCAACAGAAAAGCGAGCACCAGAAGCCCAGGATATAAAGCATCGTGGTGGAAATTTTTTTATTTTCTGTTCCAATAAAGACTTAATGTCTTTAAACCTAACCTTGATGGTTAGGTGAAGAATGAATGTATGGAAGGTTAGCCATTACGTTACATTACGTTACATTACATTACATTACATTACATTACATTACATTATATTACAGGGAATCCTGCAAATGCCAATATGGGCTCATTCTGTGTCTGACACTAGGGTTGTCATAAGGCCCTGCCCACAGTGAAATATAATGCCCATTGTACCCTAGTTCCACTGAAAGTCAGGGGCAAAATAAAAAACTTAGTGTACACTTAGAAGTTTCTCTCCATTTCTCATCTAACCGCAGCACACTGTAGGTGATGCTATGGAGAGATGGTGTTCTCATACACTGTAAGTGAAATATAAACTCTTGCTTCCTGGAATAGGAAATAGGAACTCACTATCAAAACTGTAAGTGAATTCTCCTGTGAGACAGCAATTCTACTGCCAAGAACAAGTGTAGAAACAGATGCCCAGGCACAAATGTGCATATATATACACATGTGCACACACACACACACACACACACACACACACACACACACACACACACACACACATATATATATATTTATATATATATTTGTATATATATATAATATATATATTTATAGCATATATGGTCGTCAATTATGACAAGATATGTAATAGAAAATACCAAGCTTTCAATTATGGGGAAATAGAGCCACAATAATTACTTAAAGTCTAATTTATGTAGTTATGTTTTCT
This sequence comes from Phyllotis vaccarum, assembly GCA_033318265.1. Taxonomy (NCBI): domain Eukaryota; kingdom Metazoa; phylum Chordata; class Mammalia; order Rodentia; family Cricetidae; genus Phyllotis; species Phyllotis vaccarum. Next base: position 138,484,354 of record JARWLC010000001.1, on the reverse strand, counting down.
CCTATAAACTGGTTTATAATAATGGTTAATGGTTTCAAAACAAATAATTTTATACTAATGTCAATTACAGGTGTTGTGTGGAGGAAAGGCACAAGTGGAGGTAGACTTCTTGGTTTTAATACTACTTTGTTACTTGAATTATGAAAATATATCAAGTATATTTTTTAATAAACCCTAGGCCTAGATTGCACATGTTGGTAATTTCTATATGTGGGAGGCAGAGGCAGGAAGATCAGGAATTTAAGATTATCTTGAGCTACACAGTGAGTTCAAATTCAGCCTAAGCTACATAGGGCTCTGTCTCCAAAAAAATTAACTAAATAACCAACTAACTCACTAAAAAAGAAAATTTTAAGAATATTTAACCAGGAGGTTTTATTTTTTAAGACCTGTATTCCACTGCTATGGTGTTGTAGTACCTAGAAATCATCTTTTGGTACATTTCCCTGAAAGAAATTAGTAGAAGGGCAGGGCTAGAGCCTGGGAACTAAAGACATGAATTCTGATCCTTTCTCCTGCATTTTGTATAATGCTAATCCCATTAAGTAGCCATTTAACCACTTGTTTTTTGCAGAAAATTGAAGAAACTCCTAAGTGGAGAAACTTTAGGGCCTGGGCCTTACCTCTGTGATACACTGAGAGTAAGAATACTAAGCCATCTGGATTCAGGGCACCTTTTGAACAAGAACTGGTATATGGGCAAGGGGCCTTGTGACCTAAAGGGGGAAGCTCTACAAACACACAGCACAAGACTGTGAGGTGACTGTGGGCAAACAGAAAAGGGGATACAACGTGTTTCCTAAAGGGAGTAAGAAAGTGAGCTTCCCAAAGAAATTATAAAAAAGACAAAAGAAAGAAAAGCATGTTGTCAGAGCCACCTCAAGAGGAAGATGTGTGGCTAAAGGGTCCCATATGTGGTTATTCTTCATGTTTTCCATTCTGTGGAAGTCTATTAGGGGAACTGGGCAAGCAGCTAGAGAAGAAATTCTAAGGACACAGACTTGAATATAAACATGAGATCTATGTTGAGTGTAAGACCCAATAGGATGGCCCTTGCTCTGTGAACAGTATAGTTGTTGGAGTAAGTGCCTGCTTCACACAGGTGGCTTCTGACTTCCTTCCAAAATCAGATGGAAACTTCAAACATTTCTGAAAATGTTCCCCCAGAGGATCATTTAGCCAAAATTAGAGACTGAATGAAAAACCATTCTTTGAAAAAGCACCTCTCCTCCAAAAAAAACCCTTCTCATCTCCACATGTACAGTCATCTGGAAAGCAGATTTACCATTAAACGGATGGTCAAAGCTGCCCCACATTGTTAAACTAATCAAGGAAATGTAAGTGCTGCTTTCTTCACCTTCCTGGAGTGAAACATTCCAAGAAGCTGGAAATAACCACATGTTGGTGCTGTAACCTGGGTTCACTGGCAATGCTCACACTCCGGATCAACATCCAGATGCTGGGACAGGAAGCCCGCACTTGGAACCAAGTAAAAGTCAGTAGAGCCTTCTATTCTGATTAGCAAGCACCTCTATGTGAAGTTTCTGGTTCTTGGTTCCGGCAGAGTCTAATTCTGCTTCCAGCTGTGTTTAAGCTGGCTAACTCGTACAACATACTTGGGGACCTCCCATTAATAAAACGAAGGCCTTGCACACACTACACAACTTAGAAGACAGATTTAGGGGGACCCTCCAGTCATATTAATTAAAGCGATGCTGATGCCTGTATGGTAGGAGCAGTCTTCCTCAGAGAGTGCTCCTTTGAATCAAGCTCGCTTGAGCAACATGGGATGAGAAAATGATTTCCCTAAACATACTTGTAGACCTCAGAACTTACACTCAACACTTCAGAATTTACACTTTCAGACCTCAGAACTTTCTCAAGATCAAAGAGCAAATAAGGGCTATGTTGGAATCAAATGTAATCATTAGACCCAGGAAAGGTACCAAGCATGAGCCACCTCATGCAAGTTCTATTTCAGAAATATTTCTGTGATATGAAGAAAATGGGCTGCCCTTAGATGCTCTAAATCATGTTTTCAGAACTAGAGCATCATCTCCAAAGCTTCTAACATCTAATCTGTCAGAGACATGATATGCAACAAGGATTTAATGGCCATACAATTAATCATTATGCTCAGAGATGCAGAAAACCACTCAGACAGGATAGGCTTATCATGGACATGAGTCTTTTTAGTGGAAACAGAACTCCTGCTGGGTCTTGAAGAATTGGTATAATTTTGTGAAGAGGAAGTAATAAGTAAATGAATTAGACTCAAAGAATTGTCTTTTTTGTTGTAAAGTTCATTTAGGTGTGATGTGTTCTAGGGAGGACTTTTGCTGTTTTGATGGTAAGGTATTAAAGTATCTTTGGGAGTTGGGAAGTGCTACAGATACAGCTCAGTGGTGATGGCAAATGTCAATCTAAACTTTATACACATTAACACATTTAATCTCCCACTATCCTGTTAAGAGTTTGATGCATAGAATAACTGTGTGGAATCAACAGACTTAATAGATGTTAAACGAACTCCACTCCTGAGTTCAGGAATATGGACTTTGGTCTTTTGATCTTTTTGTTAAGTCTCTGATAAGAGATTCCTTCCAAGTCAGAGCAATATTTAACAAGCCTGCCATTCAGAGCCTCTGACTCTAAATGGAAGACTGCAAATCTCTTCTAGCCATTTTTTAATCTAGGTATTTGGGCAATGAATTAAGTGCTTAGTCCCTTTAAATCATAGGCGAGTTCAGGAGATCTCAAACATTTCTGTATGGCTAAGACAAATGTACAAATTGCTAAACAGTACATTCCAGGCTCAGTCCTGAATTCTAGGACCTCACATCTATATTCTTAAAGTTTGAAAGGCACTTCTCATGGTCACCAGGTTTGGGAACTGGTGCTCCTGATGTTCTATTTTACTTATACCTCCAACAGTTTACTCACTCTGACCTTCAGCTTTATAAAACATGAGGCCAAATTTGATATCCACCCCCCCATTTGTTTGTGTTTAGATACTATCACACTCTAAGGAAATTCTTACCATTAACATGAAGACAATAAAAAATGAGGTGGGCTTGATGTGTAAGTCAGTGGGGACATTTACTTATCATGCACAAGACTCTGGGTTAAATCTTTAGTAGAAAAAGAGGACAAAGTAAATGAAATATTTTGAAATAAATATTAATTCTAATTATAATACACTTTAATGATGAATAAATGCTTAGCTGTTTCTTTCCTTTCATTATAATCTATGATTTCCAAAGTTCCACAATGGGAAGACTTGCATGCTTTTAAAAGGAAAGCTACCTTTCAAGTTACTGTTTACTGAGTACTCCTAACTGGGAGGCAGATGCAATCCTCAACATAAGAAATTAGCACATAAATTTGTTGTGGGACTAACACTGACAAAAAACAAGCAATATTCCCGCATTCCTCTGCTATGAGCCTCTACTACTGACTTCTGATTGAGATCACTTCACTTACCAAGGAGGTTTTATGGAATGGAGTGTCAAGAGGTCTCCAGGAGGGGTGCAGTTAATACTGGAGGGCAGAAATAGCATGCTGCTTGCTTGTTCTTCAACTCAACGAGAATGGCTTACACACACACACACACACACACACACACACACACACACACATATGCACATATGGACTCTATGTATGATCTTATTGAGGAAAAATTACCATATGATACAGTAGCATGCTCTCTAGTTTTACAACATGAACTTAAAGGCTAATAGACACATGTGTGTTTTTCCAAGAGCAGATAAGAAGTAACTTTACCACCAGGCACCATGTTTGGGATTTCAAAGGACAGACCACTTGCTATTTACTAATCATGTGGATATCCCGTCTTCCTTCTTTCTTCTTTTTGAGATTCACAAAATAATTATGTGAAAGTTTGCTTCCTTGTATGTTGGGAAGTTAACTCTTTCTGAGTTAGTGGTGCCAATTGTACATCAATTGTACTTATATGTTAATAAAGGCATGGCTCAGGAGCACAGCACACATATCAATACCACAGATAATTGAGCAAAATCATCTCCTGTCTTCAAAGTTAAGTAAATAAATGATTTGTTGCTTCATTTGTGATTATATTTCTTTCTATAAACCTGACCCAAACTTGCAGTAGCTCCATAAACAGCTCCTGTTATACAGTGGGTTTACACTAAGCCTGTAATTATTTTAAATGCCCAAGGTTCCCCTTTCTTTCATCTGTTGATATGTCAGTCTCCAAGTCCACCCTATTCTGTCCCATTGAGTTTTAAAAATCAAGGGCTGGGGCAATAGCTTAGTTGTAAAGCACTTGCCTCAAACTCACAAGGGCCAAAATTCTGTCCCCATTACCCCCCCACACCACCAAAGTGCAATGACATGTATTTGTAATCTCAGCACTAGGGGAGTGGAGATTTGGGGGAATGATTGGAGTTCAGTGGTCAGCAAGGCTAAACTACTTAGTGAGCTGTAGGTCAAGGAGACACCCTGTTTCAAATAACAAGGTAGATGACATCTCTAAGGGATGACAGCTAAAGTTTTCTTCTGGTCTCTACACACAAATATGCACATGCATCATCCACACATGAGCATGCATAAACATATAATTCACACACACACACTCACAATCACAGTATTTTACATTAAGTAAATGTAAACGATCCAACTTCTATCCAGCAGCACAGTGCCTGTAGTGCCTTTGGCTTTACGTTTTGATGTGATAAGCATATCGTCTGTGCCTTCAGATACATCAGCTAACACTTCGTGCTGGGTGTACCTTCCCAGTGTTGCATAAGAGAGAACTAGAGCCTTTGGTCTAGGAATGTGGCCTGGGACTCTGCCAAGCATCTCCCTCCAGCATCATGACCATAGACTTCTCAACCTTTAGATTCTACGTAATGTAAGAGAAAGTATAAAAACCACATCCAAATCATAAATGCACATGTGCAAACATAGAGAGTTGTTTCAATATGGCCCCAGTTCAGGTGTCAAAGGCAGAAGAGTCTACAGAAAATGTAATAGCTGAGAAAGAAGCTCCAAATCCAAGAGTCATCAGAGGCAAAGCCAGGGGACAAAAGCTTTCCTGAATGAGTGGACACTCTACTTTTCATGCATCCTTCTCTCTCTCTTTCTCTCTCTCTCTTTCTCGTGGGGTAGGAGGAGAGGAAGGTGCTTTCTTTCTTTTCTTTCCTGAATAAGAATGTTTCTAATTGCTCCTATGGATGACACAAAGCACTTCCTTTGGTTGCCACGCTGCCTTTTTCTTTCTTATCTGATGCTGGCACACATACTTCATTCAGACCCTGAAACCCACAGGAACCAGCATCTCTGCTCACACCCTAAAACTTAAAGGCTTTAAAAAATTCCACCTGTAAGTCTGTAGTGTCTGTCTCAGCCAACTTTATAACATGCCAAATATTCTGAATATAATTACATGAGTGAAGTAAATTATGCATAAAATATATTAGAACTAAGTTAAATAAAGTACTTTTATAATAGGTACCGGAGAAAAATAAATACTATTAAATATTTCTTCTAGTTTCTCCCTCCCTGCCTGCAAAACAAAGACTTTCTTTTTCTCTAAAACCATCAAGTTCTTCATCAACAATATCAGCAAAGAATCTCAGGCAACAACTAATGAGTCACTCTGTTCCTTTAGCAGTGTTTTCCAATGTGCTTCCTTAGACTGACACTGATCTGGATGTCGCTGTGGGATAGATAGCACAGAGGTGCACAAACTGAACATAAGTTTATGTAACTGCGGAGAATTGTGAGTCAAATGATGATTCCTGTTTCCATCATTTTTGATACTATTACTCCCATAGTTGATGTTATCTTTATCTTTCAACTTCTTTTATTCTCCTTACTTTTGAGGGTAGGGTGTGGAATGGGTGGAGTCCTGGTTAAAAATCCTGGCCTATTTAGTACCCTCTATATTATTCTTAAATCTTCTCAAATTCTGAAAGATAAAATTAGATCAGAGATGAAAGACATTCTTTAAGATTGTTCTATTCCACTTATTTGCTGGTACTCAGAAAGCGGAATGGATGGCCTTTGGCAACAGGGTACAATCAAGACCTCTGTATTCAGTGCTACAGTACAAATCCTTGAAAACAAGAAAGAAACAAGAGTGTGTGGAGATCTTTATTCCTGGTACCTGATTCTACACTGACTAATATATTAAAATTCTTAAAAGTACTTAGTGTGTAAGTTGAGCTGTGGAGTTGTTTACTTTAAAAGCCACCTGCAATGATAAATGTTCCCCTCCTTATCTTCTCCCTCAGCCCTTCACACACACTTCCCAAGCCTGCACAGGGTGGCGTGGAGAGTTAGTCAGTAGAGCCTTAGAAAATAGTTTGTGTGGCAACAAGCTAACTTCCTGGTGAGGGAATGCTTTAGTAGTTACTATGACTTCAATGTTGGATGAATTTCTTAAATCTGAATTTTTTTTTCTGACTTTCTATTACATACTTTCTATTATCATACTTATCATCTAGACGAGAGTGCTATCTTTTTGTTTTAAAAAATTTAAAACAAGACATACTTTTTAAAAATGTCATGCACTTTTTATGTATTGCCTGGCTATATTGAGAGTAAGATATCCTCCTTTGCCTGCCCTCCTCTTTCCAAAACTGCAGAGGCATATCAAAAACACAGACAGTCGTCATAAAATCCCAGTCAAACCAAAGCGACCAAGATGAAAGCACGTTTAAGAGCTCCAAGGTTCTGTAAGCTTTCAAAACCAGGACATTACTGCCATGACAACCAATGAAAAGTTCTTTCAAGTGAACCTGTGGGGAAAACTATGTAACATTTATTACTCTCTGGGCTCTTTGGAAATAAACTTTTACATTATTATGCCTGCCACTGAAGCTTGTAAATTATGTTACTTTCTTCAATCACTCTCCAATTCTGTCTTCCACCTCCTCACTCATCTAGTGCATCCCATCCTTGAACTTCAGCCCATCTATAAATGGAACTTCAGGGCAATGAACTGCTTCATAGCTGTCCACTATATTTGGTCACATTTGTCTCACCAACAGTGTGTCTCATAGTTTATATTTGCACTTGAGTATTTGTATAAATGAAAGTTGACATACTGGTTGTGATAATCTCTTTGTGTGTGTATACATATATATTTATATATCACATATATATGATATATGTATATATGTATATATGTATGATAGATGTATATATAATGTCATTTGTGCTACGTATGTATATATCATATATAATTATCATTTTTAAAAATATAAAGACAGCATTTCCTTTCCTTAAACAATGTCAAGGTCAAATGTCAATGCTACTGTTGAATTTCATTTATTTTATCTGTTAACAATGACTCCATATATTCAATAATTTGGTCCATAACTTTCTAAAGTTTTCACTAGCCCGGTAATTGAGTGATGCAAGGCCAGTGATTTATTGAAATACAAAATTATCTAGGATTAAATAATCTCATGCCCTAAGTGGAAATTGGAGTAACTTTAAAAGCACTAAAGCCTTATTAATGTTTCTAAGGGTTAACTCGTCGTACTGGTGACAGAAGGATTTCATTTGCCAACATCATTTATTGCTTAGCATTATTCCATACTCGACAGAATAAATGGAGGCATAGTGTAGCTGGTAGTCTGCTTATTCACTTCTGACACCCATCTGTGCATGTTATCCATCCTAATAAAGAAAATTTATCATAATGCAACTTAATGTGATTATCCTTCAAATGGCTTCTGCTTCCATTGAACAACAGCCAGCATTTTCAACTTGGAATTCTGCAAACTCTCTTCTGATTTCCCTTTAAAATGCAATTCACAGCTTGAGATCACAGAGCCTGCCAGTGGCTGAATGGCTGCACTAGGCGGCTGAGAGTCCTTCAATTAAGCAGCAATTTTGCAATTAGTGGAAACGGAGTGCTCCATAACAATTGTCTGAAAACAAGTTGAGACAAGTGAGCAATTACCCTATTAAAGAGATATATTTACTTTCAAGGGACTAAAAGAGCCCCCTCACACAAACCGAAACCTTCCCCACAAGGACACAAACACAGGCTGAAAATTATGTTTTAATCATTAGAATGAACTCAGTACAATACTACTGTTGCAGCCGGAGTGCCTTTCATAAAAGACAGTCAGAGCTCTTGTCCCTTCTCTGCGTTCTGTTTTCATTCAGGAAATCCACAATTGCTCTTTGCTCTACTCTAGGACTAGATTCCTACATCTTAAATACTTAATGAATTACTTGTGTGTGACCTTTCCTTCCAAGATTAATCTTAGATTATTTTTTTGATGCTTAGAAGATACTGTTTATGAACACAAACCTGCTGGCTGTGCTACATTTTACAACATATAGGGATACAGAGTTGTGGGGGTGGGGGAGGAAGGTTTTTTTTTTTTTTTTTTTTTTTTTCTGAAGGCTTTAAAAATAAATGTAAAGAAGAATGAAAACAAGCTGATTGGTATACTATCAGGTGGGTGTGTTCAGCCCGTTTTATATGCCAAGCTGCAATCTAGAGCAATTTGTATTTGGAAGAAATGAGATTATTAATCACTTACATTTTGACTATTAAAAAGACTGGACTCTTAAAACATTTCAGGAAGCCGAGAATAGCTTACATTCTAATGTTGCCCCCTTTAAACAAAAAAATCCAAGGACCAAGATTTTAGAAATTTGCCTTTTTAATGATTTTCTCCTCCCAGCAAATCAAAATGAACTAGAAATAACTCAGGTCCTTCTCTTGGGACCCTTAGGAGATGTAAGCAACCAATTTACATAGCATAACCATGTTGAGGCGAGGATGTGGGCACTCTAGGCAAATGATCATTTTCTAGGTTCCTCTTGTTTGCTATTAAAAATTACATGCTTCTAGGACATCCTAGAATAAATTTCCTAAATGCCTTAATTTCTAGATACATAAAGGTTGACAATCCTTTCAAATGGGCTTCAGTAGCACCCTAAATTAAACATGATTTCTAATTATCAACTTAGCTCTGAATGGACTGTGAGAGATTCTAGAAGTATGTGAAAAATTACTGTTACTCTATTTTTTAAAAATGTTATGTCTAAGTGTGTCTGCAATGGTCTAATGCTTCAAGATGTGTATGCCATGTACACCAGTCTTGTTTATCTGGAAATTATTCCTTTCTTCCTAAATAATTTATAAACAGGAACGTTTTAATTACTTAAAATAGTTCTCTATACAACATGCATTCTGTGTCATCGCATTTACTACTAATATTTACCAATATATGTCCTATTTGACAAAATAACATAGAAGAAAAACAGAAAACAATTTTATGCTTCTGGAATTCCAATAATGGTATCTACCATATTTTAAATTCCAGTAAAGATTCCATTTCAACAAGTGTCTGCTTCCTTTTTCTTACCTTCAGAGGTAAGCTGGAAAAATACAAAACAAAACAAAAGAATTCAAACCTTATGCAAAACCAGGGAACTGCAGCAATTATTTTTAAAACGTCCCACTGTTATTTCAGCCCCCTGGGCAACGGATTAAGTCTTATTATGTGTAACAGCTTGAAGCGCTCCTGTTGCAACCTCAGATACCTCCGACCTGAAAAATACACTCGCCTGTGGCAAACTTAGAGGGGCCTGGATGCTTAGGGGAAATCAAACCCGTAAGTAAGTAAATAAATAAATAAATAATGCAAACAAAAATCAATCGTAAGATCAAAATGGCTTTTGACCTTATAACTAATGTATTAAAAATCAATTTTGGAGAAGAATTAAAAGAGGGATATATTTTCAGTAAGTTGAACCAATTGTTGGGAAGGGGGACTCATTTAATCTTTTACATACGATTAGGTAACAATGATCCTTTCTAATTATACAGCGCTTTCTTTTGAAATAAAATTTTTAGATGACTTAATAAACAGAAAGAAATGTGTTTCTAGCCAAGAACATTCTGCATTCTTGTGAAGGTAAAAAAAAGTTCATTGGTTGTTGACACTTGGAAGTATACTGCATAATACCGACAGGACCCTGAAGTAAGATCTAGAAAGTCCCAGCTTATCGCCAAGGGTGGATTATCAAAGCACCACAGCGACTCAAGAAAAGAAGTGCGCAATAAATCCAAATTCCCAACCCGAGCTGCACACTTCAGGAAGCTGATCCTAAACACCATTCAACAAGTTTTCCCTCACACCCTACTGAAGATCAGCAAAGCTGCCCTTAAGAACTTCCCCACCCCCATCCGACCGCCCCCAGCAGCTGCTCTTGGCAGTGTGGCCGGCAGAGGGCACCCTCTACCTTCCTAGCGCAGCTTTCCTGGCCCTCCTCGCTCCCTCTTTTTCAGAATCCTCCCTCTACCTCTTGCTCCCCCCCCCCCCCGCCTCCCCCCCTTCGTCCCGGTACTCAGTTCCCTAGTCCAGGCTCCACCCCTAACTCACGAACTGTTTTCACTAAAACACCAGTCCACTCCCCCCCCCCCCGCCCCCGCAGCCTGTGGCTCACCCACCCTCAGTCGTCCCGGCAGAACCCCCCGGGCTGCAATTTCCTCTTCTCCCTCATCTTGAAGCACAAAGCCCCAAGCCCCCATCCTCAACTATTTCTTTCCAGGCTTAGCTCATTCATCCTTTTCCCTTCCTGTTTCAGCATCTCCAGAAACCAAAACCAGTCTTTTCATCCCCCATAGACACCCAATCTACTCCCCGACGAAAGTCAAAACTTTCGCTTCCTCGGGAGGATGCCCTAAGGGAGGCGCACAAGATGGGCAAGGGGTCAGAGGCAGGCTGTCCCGGCAGACCGTTTCAGGCCCCAGAGGCAAAAATGATCCCAAGTTTTTCCAGTTACGTTGGCCTCGGACCTGTAAGTAAGCTTTGGTATTACTCCCTGAAGAGCAGGTGACAATGTACACAGCCTGTGATACCCAAGAAAGGAGATGAGGGGAGAGGGTGCAAAGATCCACTCCGGGATCCCACACCTCCGAGGTCCAAATCCGCTTGGAGAATGCCTAGCTGATGGTAAAGGATCCCATTCCAGCCCTGACCGTTCTGAGCCCCCGACAGCTGGCGCCCTACATCTTTCTCACCACCCTTCCTCGTTTGCGGGAGGACTTCGGGGATCCCCTGAACGCAGGCAGAGCTCCCATGGCGCAAGTCGTCCTATCCCCTCGGCCTTTTCTCTCGCAGGGCAGGGATTCCCGGGGTACCGATGTCGCTCCGGGCCGTGGGCTCCACGAGAACGCTCCTTAGGAGCAACCCCGCCCCTCTGCTGTCACAGGACGAAGGTGAAGCCGGAGTTCTGCGGTCCCACAACTTCTCATTCCCCCAGCCAACTTTCCCGGGCGCACGCGCCGCTGGCTCCCGCGCTTAGCCCCACGCTCCGCAGTCGCCTACCTCGGGGTCCACACAAAGCTCTCGGATCCCCAGCAGCGGAGTCACATCGTTGTCACGCTCTTGGCCCCTGCGCCCTGCCCCGGGCTCGGTGCGCTTTCCTGTTCTCCCCACAGCAGCGGTGGCAGAGGGAGGAAGCCCCGTCTCATCAAAGCTTCCCCGGGCGGAGGTGGCGCGTCGCCCCAGGCGGCTTCTTTCTCCCGGCCCTGGAGTCCCGGGCGCGGCGGGGACCGCGCGACTGCCAGCCAGCGGGTGCACCCTGGCGCGGAGGCAGCGGCGGGCACCCGGAGCTCAGCCAGCGCCAGGCGCTGGGGTCAGACATTATTTAGCTCTTCGGGTGAGCTTCGATTGGTCAGACCGCGCCGCCCCTATCCCCTCCCTGCTCCTCCGCGCCACCGATACCCATTCGGGGCGGCCGCTTAAAGGAGACGCCGCGGCTTTTCCTCGTGGGGGCTTAGCCCTCGGGGGGCCCTCGGGGAACCCTTGACGGCCCTGCACTGCTTTCTCGTCGTTTCCCGGGAGCCCGCCGCTTAACCCTAAAGCTCTAAGCTTGCCCTCTGCGGCCTCCTTAGGGTGCCCTGGGCTGGGGCTAAGGGTTGGGGGGGGGGTCGAATCCCAGTTTCCGGAACCCTGTTCCTGGCAATGTGCCTCAGAACAGGAGAAAGCGCGTGAGAATCCCTTGCGACTAAATCTTTCTCCCCTGGTTTGCAACTCTCCCCATCTTTCCCATCCCAGCACCCAAGTTCTGCTGTGGGAGAGGGCGTGCTTTTCCCCCGCCCCAGACACACCTTCCCGCACCTTTCTTCACCACAGAGCTAAGAAAAAACGAGCACACAATGAAACTGCACAGAGTGTACGGGGTTATGGTTTACTCCACTACCTTAAACACATCAGCTTAACCAGAGTTCGCGCCCTGACCTCTCCAGAGTTTGCCTAATAGAATTCAATCAAGATAATAACAGTATTTTTTATTAATGAATAACCCCGGATAACATTACACCAAGTTACTGCTTCTAGCCGGGAAGCCTAGGCAATAACAGACCTCACTAAAGCCATATGCTTCCCAGCAGAACAAACGGGGGAGGGGGGAAAGAAAGGAAAAGAGAAAGAAAAGAAACCCACCTTTTTCAGTCACTACTTGTCAAAGTAAACATCAAGACAGCAGCTCTGGGGAAGACCGGTCCCCAAGGTCCTAGACTCTTACTATATTTTTCCCCTTCCCTTCTGTTAAAAGGGGGAGGGGGACGAGTCTTGGTGGCCGGGATGCACTCCTGTTCTGCAGCAAAGAAGTTAAATTATTGATAGTGGAAATTGCATGGCGGAGGTAATACTCGCACGCCTTCAGCGAGAAGCTCCATTTGATCTAGGCAGAGGCTGGGAGATTTCATGCTAGCTCCGGGGGTGTGTGTAGGGGGGGGGGGGAGCGGCAGCGAGAGCAGTCCTCTCCTCGGTGAATGGGAAAGTGGGTGGGAGTCCACGAGAGGGCTCCACGCTGCCTTGACGTGAGCTGTCATATGATACCTCCTCTGCCTCGAAATAGACACTCTAGTGCACGAATTACCAGAATCAGAATTCCGCGCATTTAAAATGATACATCTTTTATTAGAAGAATTCCGTTCCAGGGCATTGCATGCTTTGTAGATGTTTTCACTTTCAGTCCTAGTGAATTCACACACACACACACACACACACACACACACACACACACACACACACACACACACACACAACAAGCCTTTCATTACCTGGACAACAACACATCAAAAAAAAAATGTTTAGTCAGAGTTGAAAGTGAAAGGTGAGGTAGGATGGGATGGGTTGCTCACTAAACCCCCTTCCTCTGGAGTAGTGTGGTCTTTGGGTTTCTCTTTTGCCTGTAGTATAGGGAGCAGTTGTGTGGCTAGGCCTGCAGGACTATTTTCATTTAGATATACGATAAACTCTGCCAAGCATCTACCTGGAATCCTGCTTTGTTAAGCTTTCCTCCTTTAATCTAACCACTTAGTAAACACTAGGGCAGACCTTAAATATTGGGGCGGGGGGGGGGGGGGTCGACGGCAAGAGGGCAGTACTTAGTGTGAGCCCCCACCTCTTGTTAACATGATCCTCTGCACACATTAAAAGAGAGGTTCCATTTTCCCCGAGGTTGGCCTTTAGTATGGCTAAACAGGGCCGGAGATTAGCATTTTAATAATAATTTAATAAGCATTTCCTTTACAGACAATCTCAAGTCATACCACGGAAGACTCACATGTGACTCATAGAGAAGGCAAAAATGAGTATCAGAAACTCTGGCACCCCAACTTCTGTGGGCCCTTGTGTATGAATGTGCATTTTTGTTGAATCTTAATGACTTAATCTTTGCTGAGGCATTGATGTATGAATGTTTTAAATGCTTGAACATTAAATTTGCCAGAGGAAAAGAGGTATGAATAGTTAGTTCCGTTTCCCAGATGTCTTGTGGTTATCACGAATGAGCTATTAAACAGAATATAAGCTATTATTGTAGACTGAAATTCACTTTCCCAAAAGCTGACAGTTAATAAAGTGAAGTTACTAACATTTGTATTTGAGAGCTCCCCAAACCTGCTCCCAGACACTGTTTCTGTCTTATAAGCAGAGAACCAAAGTTAATACTTCATAGTAGTTTAGTCAAGTGCATAGTAATTTACTGAAGTGTACATAACAGAGATGCACTTAAAGGTCTCAACACTCTAGCTAGAAATGCCCCATGCTTCTACTCTCTGCCCTTCAGTAAAGAGAAGTTATCAAAACCCAGGTCCTTCAGAGTCCTTTGCAAACTGTTGGTTTGAATAATCAAGTTATTCAAACCTATGCGCATTCTTAACGTGTCACTCACAGCTAGCTTTGCACCTCTGTCAATTTGATGGAGCACATGGTCAATATAAAGGATTCTGCAGCACAGATGGTGGAGTCTATTGTGAAATATCTAATGTATATGAAATGTGAGGAGAAACGAAGAACAGCAGAGGGCATGAATCTGGGCCACCTCCAAGACCCTCTGTATTTCTTCCTAGGGTCTAGGCTGAATGCAACCACTATTTCTTTACTGCTGTAACTTAAGTGGCTTGATCTTACATTTTAACTACCTGTATATTTTTAAAAAGGATAGAGTAGTCCTGCCGCCAATTTTAGAAAGGAAAGAATGTTAAATTAGCTTCAAAGTGATGCCCAATTTCTAACCATACACTTACCAGGAGTGAGTTCTGAGCCTAGGTTTTGAAACCCATTGTGATTTACATCCTTTCTTAAAAACACCTTGCAAGCAAATCTTCCTACATGGTTGCTGCTGCTCAGGTAGCTGTTATGGCTAATCCCTCTTCTCTTGAATTCACATTGCTCTGCTAGCTCCTCTGTGGAAAAAAAAGATGCTCTAATTCTGAGATCCTGATTGCATGGTTGATCTTCTTACTTCTATTCTCCCTTGACAATATAGAAATAAATGTTTGTGTCTTTCCCTTCCAGTGGGTGGTGCATTTTTACTGAGAAAAAGACACAGGAGTCAGAAAGGCAAGAATGTTTTCAACATAAGATCGAGTACCAATTCAGAGAAGCCTGATATGAGTCTTCTTCCCACTTTTGAGTATTTTCCCATTTTTTGATTTGTGATTATAGCAGTAACTGAACATTAAGAGACCAGGCTTAAGATATTTACCTATTTGCCATAAAAAGTTACTCCAACACCAAAGAACAACAAAACCAAAATGGGCCAATGCCAGGACTTTGGAGAAAGTTATGAATTTAAAAAAAATTATTCTGATAATATATTCAGCTAGGTTTGGGGACCTAAGATCAGACTTTATTCTGAAAACATTTCTTTATTTTTGGCAGGATCTCATTATTCAGCTCAAGCTGGCTTTGGCCTTGGACTCCTGAAAGCCCTGTACTATAGGACCATGCTAAAGCACTCACATTACTTTCATATTATGCTCAAAGGCACTGTTTAATAAAATTAGGCATGTACTTTTTTTTATTTTTCTTGAAGATTGGCTTCTGACATAAATGAGTGTTATCTCAAGCAAAAGTTTCTTCTAAGCTTTTGTTACTAACATTTTTCTCTACTGTTAGAAAGAAGAAGAAAAAAGTATGAAGAAAAAATGCCATTGCTTTGAGACTAGAAGTTAATTTTGAGTGAGTCTAAGTCTTATTTCCTTTCGTTTATTGCCTAATACTATCCTAACTCAGTGTTTCAAGAGGACATAAGTGAGGCAGAAATGTGACTTCCCATCTATTCTTGTCAGGAAATACAAACTAATCCTCGTTACTCAAGTGGGAACAGAGGCAGTAGGATCAGATTTGATACTGACATATTTTTCTATTAATAATTTTAATTGGCTGAGGTCAATTCTACGGTCTCCATAAGCACTTTATGTTTAGATGTGTTTATTCTCCCGGACTCACTCTTCTTTGAAAAAAGGAATGAGTATCAAATGAACTGACCCCAAACACTGTTGAAGATTAGAGAAAGGAATTAACATGGGGAAAATAGTAAGTAAACAGAAAACTTCCCTGATGAGTGGAATGAAAAGATGTTTTCAAATCCATCCTGCATTATTTCCAAGGTCTAGTTTGGCCTTGAACTGTGTCATTAACAGCCATTGAAATTATTGAGTAAGGTATGTTCTAAGAAAAAAAAAAAAAACACCTAAGGGAAAAATAATTTCCTTATTTGTTGGGTAGTACTTCTCCGTAAGATTCTTAGAAAGCATAAAATAACTCCACATTATACTTAGATGTGGACAAATTGGCCAACACTTGTTACTGAAACTATGTATCCTATAAGTTCCAGTATTGATAGATACAAACAAGGAAACAGAGCAGAAAAGATTACAAAGGCCTAGGTATTGAGTGTTGTAAGGAGGGTGAAGAAAAAGTCCCATCTGGAAATACTTGTCTAGTTTAAGCAAAACACCATAAAAACCGTTATGAAATTGCTGAGGCCAACCCCCTAAACATTCAAGAATTGTCTAACTGTAAACCCTCTTCTAAGTTTCTAGATCTTCCCTTAGAACATAGAAAGATTAACAGTGAAAGAGATATTGATTTACTCATTGTAGTACGGTCATGAACATAGTCCCAAGTGTACGGAAGAGCTGTTGATTAGGGACTTAAAAGCTGGAGTTACTAACTAGAGTATATGTTGATTTTTCTGAGAGCAAAGCCATGGAAAGCACGAACAAACATAAATTACTGGGTTTCAGGACAATGATTCAGATATCCAGAGTAGGTCATCTTATGTTTTAGATACAACATTTTTTTATTGTGTGATAGTTTGAGAGATTATCATGGACAAATAAAGTCTTGAAAGAAAATAATTGTGGGGCCTCTCAAAGTCATATTATAAGCACACAAGAAGAATTGGGCTATTTTTTCCTGTAATTTTGATATGTGTGCCTTTGTTAAGTGAACTTTGTATTGAAAGACCTGGACAGGCTGTCCTCTCTCTCTAGGTAGATGAAGCACATGGTGGGTGGTGGGGGCTCCACAGCATATCCCATCCAAGGAGCGAGGTTAAGTTTTGGTTCTGTCTAGCACATAACATCATCTGGAAACATCCAAAAGTCACCACCTCATCAATTTCAGGCTCCTGTCACTTCCTAATTAAATTCATTCAATTGCTTATAACTATTTGGGCATCAACTAAGTGTCAGTCATTATTCTACCTATTATGACACAAACAGTTAAACAAAACATATCTCCATGCTTTGGGAGTTTATTATCTTGGCCATGAGTTATGATGGAGTTCAAGGACCATTTGTGAATTTGTCAAAGTGAAAACTTACGTTGTTTTGTTTTGCCTTACATTTGTTATATGGTATAGACTGATGATCATCTGCATGTCCCATGTATTAGTGATGACAAGAAGCTTCAGTCTGAGGCTGAGGGGTACATAAGAGTTAGGGGGGGCATACCACAGGTAATTGGCACCCCAGTTATTGTTATTCATTGTTAGCTGTGTTTTTATAAAACAAGCAAATATACATGGAGAGAGTGATTGAGAATAAATGGGGCAAGTGATATTTATTGGAGGTAAATAATTTTTTGGCAAATGATTAGGTAACTTCTTTCCTGAAATGTTCTTTGTTCTATTTATGTGTATGTATGTGTTTCTGCATGAGATTGTATGCACCACATTTGTGCAGGTGCCTGGGACTGGAATTTTAGGTAGTTGTGAACTGATGTGGGTACTAGGAATGAAGCTCCTTTGTAAGAACAGAATGTGCTCTTAACTGGAGAACCATCACTCCAGCCTCTAGGTGGATTTTTTTCCTAAAGTGGTGGGTGTGTGTGTGTGTGTGTGTGTGTGTGTGTGTGTGTTTGCACATGCATTTGTCTGTGTGTTCATATGGTGTTTAAAGGCATATGCAGAGGTCAGATGTCAACCTTGGGTATTTTTTCTCAGGCACATTTTCTTCATAAAGTGCAATACACCTTGTTTTGTTTTGTTTTTTTTGGGGGAAGAAAGGGTCTCTCCCTGGCCTGAAGGTTGGTGGGTAGGCTGTGATGCCTAGCTAGCAAACCCCAGGGACCTGCAAGTGTAACCCTCTACAAGCCACCACACCTGGCATTTTAATTGGATTCTAGAGCTCAAACTCAAGTTTTCTTAAATCTGAGCAAATACTTTACAAGCTCCTGGATAGGATGCTGTGGGATGCTGTTTTATCCCTCTCTGTTTATAGGCCTATCATTGTAAAGCGGGGAAGTGGATTAAGCCTCCTTCTCAGAATTTCTGGATTCTAGCATTGTTAACACTTGGAAGCCCCTTATTCTTGCATATTTCCATTGTTGTTACAATAAGTATCTTCTGTCATTTCCCACAGCCTTACGGCAGATGAAGCACAGCTGCTTAGCAACTTCCTAGTGTTTCCAAGTCACCACTCAAACCTCTCTCCTAGCAAATCACATCTCACAACCTTCTTCACAAACTCCAACTTCCAGTCCATTCATCACTGGCCTTTCTCTACCCTGGACCTCCTCCAAGGTCTCCATATTCTTCTGGAAATGTGGAGCCTTGCATTCAACATGTGTGTGAAACTATCCAGGACTCAGGAAACATGGGAATCTTGAGCTATCTGAACCCAGCTGTTGGGGGGAAAACGAAGGGACAAGAAGATACAATCAGAATGACAAATCACCCCCTGAAAGTTGGAGACAGACATGGTTGTATTATAAAAGAACAAATCTTTGAATCGAAGCTGAATCTTATCCTTAGCATAAACATGCTGGGGGTTTGTTTTGTTTTTGTTTGGGTTTTTCTTTTCTTTTCTTTTTTTTTTTTTCAGAAGAAACAGATTCTGAACAGGATATGCAGTCTCCCACCCCCAACCCAGCCATACACAATATTTTTTAAGAGTAAATGATGTTCTGTATTCTAGTTAATATATTAGTTGTGGACTTTTAACTATTAAATTGGAATACTATTTTTAAGTTTGAGTTACTACTTTTGTACAATCTCTTAGAAAAATGATTTATGAAATACCACACTCCTTTTGTAAACCAGTTTTTCCTTCCATTTTGCTAACACATAAAACCTAATTAGAATAAAGTTAATATGGGGAGATACATGGATAAAAAACACTTTTTTATAGATAAAAAGAATAAAGTTAATAAAATAAGTCTAATTACGATAAGAATTATACTAATGAGCCTGACACCTAGAATCAATCTCTCCTGCATATTTCATCAGTTAGGTATTCTTCTATCATGATTTCATAGTCCACACCAAATGTATGATGAATTGAGTTTCCTCCTTTCTCAGATTGGGGAAGAATTGGAATAAGTCCTTTTCATAGACTCCTCGTGTGAATTTAGCATCTCTGAAAGACCACTGACTTTGCTAAGATTTATCAACATGCCTCAGTCAATCATTTTAAACTACATCATTTTTGTAAGTTGCTTCCTAGGAGAAGCATGAATGTGATTTATCCTGAAGACATTTACGAAGAATAACACTCTTTTCTATGCTCTTTTTCTGGGAACCTCCCTGTCTAGAGCTGGTGTTTTCACAGCTGAGTTGGTACCAGACACAAAGGACCCAGATACCATTCCCGTCATTCTCCTAGATGAGATGTATTTCCAGAGAGATTCCAAGTTTGGAGTGGAGCCTTTAGAGGAAGAACATTGAATTGCACAAGGAAAGCCAATAAACATCTTAGTCCCCAGCAGGAACTATAAGCCTGCAATTACGTTTCAGGCTGTGCTTGTCCATTTTCTTCTTCTGCATATCTGTAAACAACATGTAAGTTTTGGAGGTTTGTCATCGACTGTGTGTCTTTGGAGAGGGTGTTCCTCATCAGAGCATCTGCAGTACCACAGCCAGTAACAGTTA
This sequence comes from Phyllotis vaccarum, assembly GCA_033318265.1. NCBI lineage: Eukaryota > Metazoa > Chordata > Mammalia > Rodentia > Cricetidae > Phyllotis > Phyllotis vaccarum. The sequence goes on along the minus strand of JARWLC010000001.1, from coordinate 138,464,659 downwards.
GAAAAGGCAAACTTATGAAATGGCTTCTAAACACACTAAATCCCAATCTAAACAATTTATACCATTTCTTACTCAATAACTCTTAGAAGTCAACTCATTTGGAACTGTTCTAAACAAGAAAGGAGTGAGACATCCTCCATTGGGCAATAAGCCGAAGTGAATGCAAGAATGTGCAGGTAGCTTTAGACCTCTAGTGGGATAGATACATATTTCCAGAAAATTCTGTTTTGATAGTGTCTGAGACACGACAATAATAATAATAATAACAATAGCTAAAACTGCATAAAGATTTACAGATTATGTTAATAACTAAAAGAAAGCTTTGGCATTAGAAGGTCGAAGGCTAGAGCCCAGCTTTGTCACATTGCTCTAAAATGAGAAGTAACAGTCACTTGAAAGTATTCCATCAATTAGCAAATATCAAAAATCACCCTAAAGTAGTGCTTATGGTCACTGATATTGAGGCTATCACCTGTTGTGAGGAGATGTGGCAAGGACTGCTTAAGAAAATACCCTTATTGCCTGGTGGAGGTGGTGGTTCACCCCTTTAATCCCAGCACTGGGGAGGCAGAGGCAGGTGGATCTAGATGAGTTTTGGGCCAGAGCAAGTTTCATGACAACAAAATAAAATGAACAACAAAAGGAGAAAGAATGGAAGGAAGAAAGAAGGAAGGAAAAAATACATGTATAAACCATCTGTAAATGAAAGGAAGGCTTTCATGGTGCCAAGGATAGGGATACAGGATTTCCCTCCCTCCCACCTCCACTCCCTCCCTCTGTTCCTCCTTCTTTCCCTTCTCTCTTCCTCTGTATTGGGAGTTGAACCTAGAACCTCACACATACTAGACAAGTATTCTAACACTGAGTCATGTATAAGCTCAGTGTTAGAATACTTGTATAAAATTAATATATAAGCTTTACTTAATATATTTATTTTATATTTTAAGATAGAATCTCCACATCTTACACAGACAGGCATTGAACATGTGTCCTTCCAACCTCAACCTCCAGAAAAAGTTAAACTATAGGCCTGTACTACCAGACCAGGCTTAGAAGGCAGGATTTTAAAATGAACCCATAACTCAGAAAACTTTAGGTCTGAAGTTCAGTTTTACTGTGCTCAGATTTACTATGTTTGTTTGGACAAATTACTTAAGCTCCCTGAGCTCTGATTTCCTTGTTTATATAATTAGAATATAATCTGTCTCCAGGAGTTACTTTGAGGGTTAAATAATATATGTCAAATACAAAGCAAAAAGCTTAGTGCTCGCTAAATGCAAAGCAGATGTCTCCTCACCTCACAGTTTGTGTAAATGTTCCTACAGTGTAACAATAACAAAATTCAAGAGATTTCAGACTGGTTGAGTTTGTGGAGGTTGTAACTTTTGGGGGAATGGCTCCATCAGTTAATGGCTTATATCTTAAACTTTCAAGATCTATTTTGAGGGGGTGGTTCTGTAGGTGATCAAGCCTATCATGTATTCTACCACTGAGCAAGAACTCTACCCAGCCCCTTGAACTTCCTATCCCTTTCACAGGAGAGATCAATTTCTAGAGTTGTGGAGTTGTGATGCCAATACTAAGAATACATGATAAAGTAACAAGGAGCTTAATAGAAAAGCACCCACCAGGCCATGACTATCACCCACCACACCATGGCTATTACCCACCACACCATGGCTCTCTGATCACTTGGTTTTTTAGACACCATATACCTTTTGCCTAATAGCAGGAGTGAATTTAAAATTTTTTCTTATAATGCCAATTTCCTTTGCCAGAAAGGAAAACCAAGTGGCTAATGTTGACATTGGCCAAATTCACATTTGTGAATCAATGCTATGTTAATAAGTGCCTCCCACATGTTCTATTGTCAAACATGTGTAGGGACGCTATTTGTAGTATTTGTAGACTTTATTACAACTAGAATTTAGACATTTTCATATTGCATGTTAATTGTTAGTTATTTAAAAATATGCCAGTGCCTAAGTATCAAAACCATAACAATCATTTTGTTGCTAGATCTTATTCAATGTATAAGAGTAAATATGTTTCTATATCACATAACATATTACATTTTTGTATTATTTCAGTATATAATGTATTGATTTTCTTTGTAATTGTAGACATTTTATTACATTCATTTAGAAGTAATACTCTGAGATGATTCTACAAAGGGTTTATCAGACTGCCAAGAGTTTATGCCATAAAAATGGCTACAAATATGTTCAACATGTCGTAAAGAATAAAAGCTTAATTCTTGAATATTGATTATGGAAGTCACTGGAGAGGAAGACATTCTCAGAGGAGGATGGAGGTGAAAGTCAAGGAAATCATTGTTTCCTACTAAAGTGATTAGAACAATAATGAGCATGGAAGTCAGAGATCGGTCCCTGGGGGTAAATGGCCTGGAGTACCCACACAGAGCCCATGGATTATTTCTCTACCCACACAGAGCCCATGGACTATTTCTCTACCCACAGAGAGCCCATGGATTATTTCTCTACTCAGTTTATCATACATTTTCTCTCTTCCCATTTATCTATCCACCCTTGCCCCACTCTACAGACTTCATATTTGGGGAAATGTTCACGAAAACACTTAATTTGCACATTCCATCTTCCAGAGCTCTTAATGCTTAAAGATTGTGGACAATCAATATGTTTCCTCAAACCTGGAGATATTTTAATTCTAATTTCTCCTGGTACTAACAGGGATTCTGAGAGGACTTATAGGTCTCACAGCACTTAGCACACATTCTGGCACCAAGATGTTGATGGTTTCTTCTGCAGTTGGGCTCTACTACCTAGTTTTCAAAGAGCATGCCTTCACTCAGAACTTTAAAACACTGAAAAAGTCATTTGTTTCAGAGTAATTAGCAAGTCCGAGACTTGCCCTTATCTGTTTAAAATATCGCATATAAGTTTCTACCACCTTCAGGTTGAATTCTTAATTTGAGGATTACAAATTGCGAAATGGCTAGTTTAGAGAAACTTTCCTTAAGGTTTCTTTTCTAAGTTAATACTTTGAAATATATTTTGCCATTTGTCTAAAATAGAATTCAAGAGTGATGTCTGTCATCCCTAGTGCATCAGAAGTTATTTTAAATATGGCATCTTTATAAAAGTCAATAGCTGCCTCATCAAAGGGCAATCATGTCCAGTGTGGGTGGCTGTGCCAATTGTTTTTGAGCTACTGCAGCAATCCAGCCAATCCCAGGGAATGGCCTGCAGTCTTTCTACACCCACATATTTTTCTTAATTATCTCTACCAGGCTGAGTTAGCTAAGGACAGATCTATAGCATTTCCTGGATGTCCAAATGCCCACATACCTTCTGCAGGCCCTGAGCTCTCTTTCATGTTTCTCCTGATTGGTCCATCTAATTATTGATTATCATGTACAGAAAATGCATTATTTTTTTTTTAAAAAAAAAACAAAACACTTTCAGCATGCAATATCTTTAATTTAAAAAAAATGACATGAAAAATAGAACATTGATGTCACAAAGAAAGCATCATAAAATTTGACAGTGGGAATTCTACCATATCACTTAAACTAAATCTGAAGAAATTTAAAGCCATTGTTCTATCATAATCATCATTTTTGAGAAAGTTGGTAAATTTAATACCCAGATTCCTCCTCTGTGGAACTAAGATCAAAGGCTAAGGTAACTAACTCTATTTCCTATGAAGAAATGGGACATGGTTATGCTGCATATCTTCTGTAACCCTCAGGAATGACCTCCAGGATCTCATGCATATCAGGCAAATGTTCTACTTTTTTAACTACTCCAGCTGTCTTCCTGCTTTCTGTTTGAGACAAGGATCTATAAGATGCCCAAAGTGACTTTGAATTCACTCTGTAGGCCAGGCAGGCCTTGAACTTGTGGTCATTTTACCTCAGCCTCCTGAGTGTCCATACACCCAAAACAAGTTGTATTTTATACATCAACCAAACATGGAACTAAAATGTACTTTAGGATTTATCCTGGACACATATTTTCTGTTCTATATGTAAGAAAACAGAAACCAAGTTTATTGACTTTTTAGGAATTAATAATAAGTTGAGGGTGAATCTTGAACTATGACTTTGAATGTGAGTCACTATGTTTTCTTGAGGAAAATACAAATCCAGATGTCTGTACTCTTCAGGGGCCAGACTTTGTCACCAGCCTGAAAGATCCAGCAAGATAAGCATCATTCAGTCTTGCTCATGGCCGAATCTTCAAATTCGGACAGTTTGCAACTCATAATTAATTGTTATTTAATGAGTATGGAATGAAAATTATGAGTGCTAATTTTCTGCAGAAGGCATACTTTGGGAGCAAATGTCATCATGATCCACTTAAGATATGCAAACACTGTCTACCAAGGTAAACAAGTATCCAGGAATCCAAGACCAGGATGAAATTCCAGAGGGTTGAAAGAGAGAAAGCCAGGATGAACTCATGCATCGGATATGGGCTGGGCTAAGTGACCTCTGACAAATGTCTGGCCATTAGATTCTATGACTCATGAGTAAAAGTAATGTACTTCTTGGCTTTGGCCTATCTTCTGTGTTTGTTTTTCAGGGGAATTTGTGACTGTGACTTAGCTAGTGTGTGAGGAAGATTCCCACCTCTTTTCCCATTCTCTACTTAGAGGGAAAGAAGAATTTAGAAAGGCAAGGTCATAGGCTGGTTAAAACTTTTATTAGCTCCTCCAAATTTTGGGAATATTTGTAGATCCTTTTATTTTAATTAAATAAATAAAAGTAGGAAGAAATGATAGCTGAAATTTCCTCAGAGGCCTTAGTTATGTCTGAGGGGTCATGATGGACATGGAACAAGTATAGTCCTTGAAATCTAAAGTGGTAGATTCTGAGTCACCAGACTTTCCTCTGGGGTACGTCTCTGCAGCTTGGCACTGCAGTGTCTTCTGTTAAAGGCCAAGATGATTCCCACCCCACATAGCCCATATGGAAATTAAATGAAGAAAACTGTAATAAGTTGTCAAAATACTCCCTAAAATGCTCTTACTAGGAAATTTGTACGTGTAGTAATGCGCGGTAGTGAAAAGAACTTACAGGATTCCCTTTCACAGAGTTTCGGTGAAGGAGAAAAAGGGAGGTAAAAGATAAAAATCTGCCTAAATTAAAAACAAACAAGGAAAACTCACCAAGCGAGAATGGAGGCAGAATAATATCAATTCAATATTTTCATCTATGGTGTCAAGTTGGGAGGGGTGATTACTATTTATAGAACATGCGTCTTCTTCTCAAGAGACAGTTCTGTAAGCAACAGCTCTACATGTCCAAAGAAGAGATGCAAGACTTTATAGTCTAGAAATTATACTTACTCTGAAGTCAGAAGGGAAGAGAAATTTTATTGTTTAAAAATTTAATCTTCTCCACTTAAGGCAAGCCCCTCCACTTCCACAGCACTCAGTAGTGGTAAACGTTCACTGAATTCTAATGTTATTTTATTATTAACTATTACACAGTGTTCTTTATGGGAATTATGGTATGTAATTTTAAGAGACTAGCTGCTTGTTAAACTCCCACTAGAAATACACACACATACACACACACACACTCACATACACACACACACACCCCACTATAGATCAACAGAGAAAAACACCAGCAAAAGAAAGATAATTTGAGATACTTCTGAGGTAGCAGTTGTAAAATTAAAACAGGCAACTCATTAAATTATCCATAGAGTGAAAAGAAAGCTACAAAAATAGATATTTTTTCTGGCAAGTCAGTGCTGTTCTGAACAAATTTAGTTTTCAGCAGAGTTTTTATATCAGATGATATCAGTTCATATTCGTTAGAACCACTTGCATGGTTGGGTAAGTTTGCTCTAATTAAAAGCAAAAACTACGTAGAAGATCATATTTAGCAAGAAAAACCAACTCTTCAGTAAGACATCATTTTAACTGACAGATTGTAAGCAATATGACCAAATGGATGCTACCTAAGCAATTTGGATCATGGTCTAAAGATCACAGAAATAAATGGAGAAAAGGGCAAAACAAAACCATCTTTTGTAAGCCATGCTTTAGTTTGGACTGCCTCAGTTCAGCTTACTGATTTCTGTGGCTACTTTTCTGCTCCATGGTCACCCAGTGTCTTGCATTCTTTCTCATTGCTGGCGTTGATACATTGTTTCTTATTAAAGTTTCCCTTAGAGGACAGGCCAGGAAAAGGAAAGTTGCTAAATTCACCAGCTTTTCCTATTAAGAATTTAAAGACTTGATAGGGGAAGAAGCTTACACAGGTAGATCCCAGAGCTTTCCAAAGCTTCTTCCTGATTTACACTGATAGATAACTGACAATATTTAGTAAGTCAATCAATCACCTGCTTAAGAAAAAAAAAAATCCTCCATTTGCTGTCTTGACCAGCAAATGAGATCTTCTTAGTTAGCAAGGACTGTGATTCAATCAAGTGCAAACTCTGCATGCACAGTAATGTTGCCCATTTCTGGAATGGCAGGTTGCAAAGCCTATTTAGATGGTTTTCTTTCCTGTCCTCTAAAATTTTCTGTGCTGTGGGTCCGACTATCAATGACAGAGACTGGCACTATGCATGTGCTTATATATCCCACTGAGGGAGTTAGACCAAGGTAAAAATCTCACCTACAGAAATGTTAATATGCAAGACCATCAGCTACAAAAGTAGGTTAGATTACTATTAAAATTCTAAGGTTAAAATGTCTCCCTCTCTTTCTCCCGTCTGTTCCTCTCTCCCCACTTACTATCATCTTCAGTTTTCTGATTTCAAAACCGCAATTGAATTCTTTGCTTTTATGTTAAAGATATCTATGTAAATACATAAAAATAGTGACTACCAGGGGCACCATTCTTAAAGTGGCAGTCGAAACCATCTCCCCTACAAGGATGCTTGCGTCTAAGAGGATGACGTGACACTTTTGAGGTTTATTTAAGTTGTTAAAAAAAATTACCGAGGTAAAAATAATTAGACTGGTATTTTCCCTTCTTTCCGCCCACAGACATGATACCTACAATTTTCTGAGTTCAACTGTCAGACAAATTGGCAAGTGGACTAAAAACATAATATTCCCTTAACGAAGCGTTCGTCTAAAGCCCTAGCAACTGTAATAGGCAACCCTAAGTATTTGCAAGCAAGGCATGGCGCGGGAGGAAAACTCTGCAATTTAGAATGACAGATGATTATTTTTTCCCTATCCATTAAGCCTCCTCGAAATGTCACAATATTTACACCTCTTCCTAGTGAATTAGATCCAAAGACAGGCAGATATACAGAAAAAAAGAAGAAGAAGAAAAAAACCCTAACTCCAACCGGTTGCCGCTGGGTTGGGAAAAGCAGGCGTTGCACCTTTAAATTCTGTCCCTTGGTTCCCTGTCCCCGGCCCCCCTTCTCGGGATTTTGCAATAAATCTCCCAGTTCTGTGTTCAGCCCTGCAGATCCGTATTTAAAACAGCACCATCTGGGAAGGGTGGGTGGCGATGGTGATGCCGGCGCCTTGGAGTTCCTTTGCAGCACGCTTGGAATTGCATCAGACTGATCCGAAATCCCCCCGCCCCCAAGCCCGGCCCCTCCCGCCACGCTTCCCTCCCAGCCCCTCCCCTCTGCTCCCTTCACGTAGATCTGACTGAGAAAACGCCTGAATCCCGGAACTGTCTGTGCCCCATTCGCTGCAGGCTTGATCCGTAAACCCTGCCCTACGCTCCCTTTGTGTGGCGAACCGCCTATGGGCAGTCATCTGATCCAACTGCCTGTTTTTCTCCCCCCCCCCCCACCTAAATTTCCACAATATCCTCGCATCGCCTATGAATCCATCATTTCCACCTGCGCAGAGTTGGGATTCTTTCCTTCATTTAAAATAATTTTGAGTCTGGAGTTTTAGAAATCGTTTTTCCCCCCCATAACGCCCCTCACCCGCATCCCAAGCCTTTTCTGGGGAGGGGTCCGGTGGCACCTAGCCTTAGATAGAAAGCTGCCGCAGGGCAAAGCTCCTGGCCCGAACAAAGGGCCGTGGAAGCGGTGGGAATGAGGGTTGTAGGAGTGTGGATAGGTGCCCTCACCCCTCCCCCAGGGGCGCGCAAGTCCCTGAACTCCCGGAAGAGAAGCTGGAGGATAGCGCAGCGGCACGCTCTGGGCGCCCTAGGTCCCCCGGGGGCTCAGGCGGGGGCAGGGGAGTTGGAGGAAAACGCTGGGCGGCTCCCAGTCCGCGGCGTCTAGCTTACCCCCATTCCCTCCATCTCCACTCCCTGCTAGGCTACCAGCCCACCCAGGTGGTGGTGGCAGCTCGGCTGAGAGCCCAGGCCCTCCACCCACGCCAGTGGACACAACCTCGCCCGGCTGGGCGGTCTGCGCGCCCTGCTGATTGGTGGCTCTGTCCAGCCGCCGCACGGAGCTACGCGTGTTCTCCACCTCCAGCAGCCGCCTAGGCCCCCTCCCAGGGCCGCTCCCCGGCTTTTGGATCCAGAAAGGACCTTCCACTTCCTGAGAGGAGGCCCTCCCTTTCCCTGAGTTACCCCGACTGACTCGGACCTGGGCTCAGTGAGGCATCCGGCCCGGCAGGGAGTGGAGCGCAGTCTCAGCGGCTCCCTTTCCCTTGAGAAAGCGGGAGCCTTCCAAGCCAGCGCCCGGAACTCTCGGGGAGGGAATATAGAAAGGGGTAAAAATTTAGAAAAAAAAAAAAAAGAAAAAAAAAGAAATCACCCAAAACATAAAGAACTACCCAACGAGGATCGCGAAGGCTAAGGAGAGGTAGAGAGAAAATGAGGGAGGGATGGAGGCAGGAGGAGGGGGCGGGGTGGAAGAAGGGGGGCGGGAAGGAGGGAGGGAGGAGGAAAGAGAGGGAGGCAGGGATACTGAGAGAATGAATCCTCCTCACTAGAGGAGCTGAAATTACCTTGATTCATTTTGTGGGTATTTAGCTAGCCTCCTTCCCTCTTCCCAGCCTCCACCTCCTCCTCTTTCCCACTGCACACTCCCTCCATCGTCTGATTCTAAATGGTACAAAGTCAAATTTTAGGAAAGCCAATGTTGTGTAAAAGCTTTATAATTAGTAATGAATCTACTGTACACGCACACACACCACACACAAGCAAAAAGAACGGAAAAGAGGGAGGGGAAGGGGGAATGAGAGAGATCTTACATTTGAATCAGATATTTGCGGTTCCAAGTTAACTAAACTCATTATATCCGCAGGAAGGTTGAGCTTCCCCCACCTCGATTTGCCTCAGGTTCTCACCTAGGGCAATTTAAACTGAGCAAATAACAAGAAACAAGCCTTTCTCATGCTCTCCCTCCACTTCCTCCGCTCCACTACGCGTCCTTTCCGGAAGATCGAGTATCAAAATAGCTTAAGAATTGGGGATGCAGGGTCCCCGCCCCGGTGCTTACCTTCTTTGCGGCTTACACCACCCCGGTGGCTAGATCCTGGAGATAAACACTTGCATTTCCCAAAGTTAACCCAGTATACCAACCCGGAGCTTGCCAAGAGTCTATTCCAGCCTACACCGCTAGGAAGCCAACTTCAGCGAGCTCAATGAGGGGACCAAACTGGGGCTCGCTCTCCCAACGCTCCGCTCCAAAATCTGACTCTCTCTCCAGTCCCGATCTCAGTGTGAGCCGAACCTCGGAAAAGACGCTTTTAAGGGCGACACCGGGTTGGCTTGACAGCGAGGGAAAGAATACCTGGATGAAGTACTACCACCTCGGACAAATCCGCTGGCTCTGTCCAAGGTGCTGAATGGACTCTGCTAGCCCGGATCACACACCCGGCGCAGCAGGAGGAAAAGGCTAAAAAAATCTCTAATTAAGTGGTACTTGATATTGCTCTAGTCGGTTTCTTCCACTTCCTTACGTTTTGTCACGTGCGGATGGCTTTGCCAAAGCCATCCTGTTAATAGTTGATCACATGTTGATGAGACCCTGTACATGTATGAGAGCATTACCCATTTCATTATCGATGATAGGCCCTTCTGACTTATTTCTCTCCCCCCCCCCCCAACTCCACCCCTATCCTCACATTAACTCTTAGTCTCTATTCCCTTTTTTTTTACTCTCTCCATTCTCAACCCCAACCTCTAACAACATTATTGGTTATGGATGGAAATTAACCCCTTTGCGGATGTCAATTACATGCCCACATATAAATCATACAATATGCTCATACACCATACAGTAAAGCAAAGAATGGAACACAACACGGGTAGCAGACAAGCATCAGCTTTGAACAGCCAGTATAACAACCCCCTCCAGTTCCAAGTTTGTTCCACGCAGTTCCACACTGCTGTGTTAAATCTCAAATGATTTCAATTAAAGTTGCAGTGGGTAAAACCCGATTCCCCTGGCCTGAATAGCTGCTGTTCTTTGGCGTGTCAAGTGCTAGGAAGAGCCGTGATATTCCTGTTGTTAGGCAACATGTCAAGATTTTCAATTATAATGCAGGGCTTATTGCTACTCACCATTGTGGCTTTGCTGTCCTGGAGACTCAGTGTCTTAAAATCTCGTCTCCCCAACAGATGCTGGAAGGTAATGTGTCTTGTTTGAAGTCATCATGTGAGAAGTTCGGCTTTGCTCAGTGGATCGCCCACCACTTGGTGTGACTTATGAATCTAATAACCCTTTGCAATATCCGCAAGCTTAAACTCTCAACCACCTTGACGACTATAGAAGACAAAGCAACTGGCATCGATGTTGAAAAACCTATAGATTTACGCAAACGCCCTCATTTTGAGAGACACGTTTGGGTTCATACGTGATTATAATGAATGAGCGAGGTTACCAATGACTGTTCAACTGCCCTGCTATATAGCGAGTATTTCCTGAAGCATTCTTCTCACCGCCTGTCACTGCGTCCTGGCACAAAAAGTTCCCAGAGAAAGTGAGGGAGTTTCAGAGTACCCCCATAAAAATAATTCAGTCTGCACAACGTCCCTTTGCCCACTGCTCAGGTCACACCTGGGGCTCTGGCAAAGACGAGCTTGGCTCAGGAGATTTCCTTGTCGGCAGGTAAGAAAACCTTCGCCTTCTCAGGCTAGGGCGGGAAGACCGCTGGGGAACTTGTTGCTTTTCTGCACCAGCCGGCTACGGCTTTAATAAGAATACCAGAAAAGCGCAGCGGGGAGGGGGCGAGAGGAGGGGGCAACGCCGCTCTGAGCCGATTACGTGACCAACTCACTGTGACTCCCTTGGTAAAAAGGAAACTTCTTAGAAAAGTTCGTGCCCCTCCCCCTCCCCCACCATGACTAAGGGTCTCCAGCGGACGTGGTCGTGAGTGGTGATCAAATTGGGGGAGGGTGGTGGAGCGGGAGTGACTTGTCCTCAGGAACAACTGCGTGCATAGAAGAGCGTATCAGCCCCGTAACTTTCCCTTTTCCTCTTAGGGACTGATGACTAGGCGAGAGGCACCCGGGCGAGCCACTAGTTGCCCACAGGAACCTGTGTTGTAAGCCGAGCTCTCCGGTGGCTTGAGTTGAATGAAGTTATGACTACGTTTTTCTCTGATGGCTATGGCTTCTCAAATGCGATTTAACAGTCCCTGTGTGCAGCTAGGTCCGCCCTTGGAGCCCTGGAGCTCCGAATGGAGGGCTACAGACAGGGCTGGGAGGGAGGGGGTCCGTGCTAGACTGGGCTGCAATCGGCTGGATGCTGCCTTTACACGGGTACTTCCCGGTAGCGGGGGCTGAGAACCGGTGCCTCGCACTCAAGGAGGTGGGCTTCAAAAGCGAGTACCGGGAGGGGGGTTCTCCCAGGAAGCCACCACATTTCCACCAGTGACTGCGCAAGCTGGGAAGTGGAGAGGTCACGTGTTGGCGGAAAGTAACTTGAAAGGAAAGAAATGAACTACAAGAAGAAGGAGGCACAATAAAACAACCTTCTGCCTACTGTGTGTGTGTGTGTGTGTGTGTGTGTGTGTGTGCACGCGCACGTGTAAACTACAAAGCCGGATGCGGTGGGGGAAGGGCGCAGTGGGGGAAGGGCCAAGCGCTGGGCAGCACTCCGGAAATCTCTAGAAATGAACCCTAGGTCCAGAGTTAACCATATCCCCCAACGTAGGGAGGCGCTAGTTCCAGGTATCTCGTCTCTAGAGCTGCCTTTTTGTCTCCCCTTGGCTTCTGTGCGCAGTGGAGCAGAGGAATCAATGTAAACCAGTTGTTATGGAGATGCCCGTAGCTCCGAGGAGCGCGAGTGCCCTGGGAAGTCCCCAGGCGCTTTTCAGGTTTCGCCGTTTTGGCACAGACACCATGGTTTTACTCTTCCTCCTGAGTTGCCACCAGTGGAGCCCACCAACAACGTCACTGGCCCTGGCTGTGGCGCTATTGACTGCAGGGACGAGACGGGAATGTTGCAGAAGATATCTGTGGAGAGTTCTGAAGTTTTAGACTACCCAGTCCTTTTCAATTTCCAATTTCTTTATTCCAATCAGATGTGCTGTGTTTGAATGGAATTCGCACTTCCTCGTGTATAAAATCAAAGTTATGCTTAGGATGAGTTGGAAGATTAGTATTCAGTGGCTGCTTCAAGGTTCAGCTTCCCTATAACCGCTCCCCCACCCCAAGAATGCTTGCTTTCTTTAAGGAAACTAAGCTTTACTTCCTAACTCCTTCTATGGGTTTCTGTTCTTGAAATCTCGGTTGATACTGAATTATTAGTATTAGTATTAAGTTCAGTGTTGAGTATTCATATGCATCTCTAAAGAGATGTTTCCAAAGTCTACCCAGCCCATCTTAGGCTCCAGCAAACCTATGTTTATACAAAGGTTTTCTCTACCCTATAGACTTGTCAGACCTAGAGACTTAGGGTGATCATTAAGAGATGACCTTACACCTATTACAGTCACCAAGGCAACAGTTGCTTCCAACTAAAACAACTGTTTATATGGTCCACAAATTGTCACTTTTTGTCCATCCATGAATTAACCAGCAGATGCTGCCCTAAGACTAGGACAGCTGGCATAAACCATGCTCAGAGGTCTTGGGGTACAGGTTTTATGAGCAAAGCAAATTTACTGAGAATGCAGTTCATAAAGCTGTTAGTAAGCTCTCTTGCCTGTTGATGAATTCATCTTAAATTGATATGGGAGGATGATCTATATGCGAACATACTTATTTCTTATTGTCATCTGTCTGACTTTGTCAACTGTTTCTACCTTCTGTAGGGAATAGCCTTCTCTAATGGGTTTTTTATTCTGAAAATTAATGCTATGTTTTAGGGGTACACTAGATTGAGGGCTTGGGTATTTATGGATTCAAAATGAATGAGTGATTAGATTTGAATTATTTAGACAGCACAGGGTTGTACTGAAAATATTTCCAAAGGAATTTTTTTTTTAACCTTCTCTGCTTGGATCTATTATTTAAAAGTAATACAACTTATGGACCAAGATGAGTAATGAGAATTGCCATATTATGAAATTTATTGTAGTGAGTTGTAAGTAAGAGTGAAGAGTTGATATTTGACCTACATAAATATATGATATGTATATGTTTATGTATAATGGCCACACATGTGTATATTTAGCTTTCTTGATTTGTCAGTGACTGGAAGGAGAATTGTCTTCTCTTGGATCATTATCAACTCTTCAGGTTTTTATCTGCTCAAACTCACTTATATAATTTATTTCTCTTTTTCATCTGTAGAAATGCAGTACATACTGCAAGGAAAGATTGCAGTCATTTTATATGATAAAATAGATGCCAACCAGTGTACCTGCTACAATTTTAATCTTGGGAGAACTTTTTCCCATAGTAATATCATTTTATTCTCACACAACTCTAGTCAGCTGTGATATGAATATCACACATCTCCAAGTTCATCTGACCCCATTCATTTTTAGCAATGATAAGGTCATTTCAAAGTAAATGCTAAACAAATGTGTCTGAACCTCCACAATCTAAAAATGCACCCAAACTTAAACCAAAATATGATCATAACCTAGCAGGAAGGATTTTTGCTTTGTCAATGTTCACGTGGGTCTTCTATCAGTGCCACAGTTAAAAAGCTTGTCTTGTATCTGTTTGTCCCTCTATAAAGATAGGCACAGAAATGAGTAAGAGCTCAGCAAAAGTAGACCGTGCAATAATGCAATTAAATAGATGTTTGAGGCTCCCTAGAATTAGTGGGAAAGAGTAAACCAAAACAGAGTGAGAAAAACATTTTTTTTCTTTAACAAATTAAGAGATGCTTGGATTTCTTCTGAAATATCTTGGTTGTTAAATGGGAATTTACAATATCGTGTTCAAAGTGTTGGGTTAGGAACTCCTCTACTGTGTCAACGTGGGTGTTGATGAGATGACACTCATGTTCTTTCCTCTCCAAGTATTTTCACCAAATCAGTTTTGCTGTTGCGATTGACGAGTTCTCCATTTCACCCTGTGTTAGAGATGTTTTATTTTCTTCTTTCTCTCATACTACTACTTTTAATTCTTCCTCTTATACTTACTCTGTGGTAGGGAGAGTGATAAGAGCTACTGAGCCATATATTAATAATTCCTTAAAGCATCCTTGAACCTCAGAGTTGAGTACTTGGTTAATTACTGTAAGATATTAATAGTGTCCCCTCTTCTTCCCTCAATGTTCCCATTTCTTAATCATTGCCTTGAGATTGCTAGTTATAATTAATGGAGGATAGTGGCCACAGAGATGAAATAGTAGTAGAGTTGCTGACTCGGAGTCTAAGAAAACAGGTAACAGAAAATTTCTGTTTATGACATAAGAAGTGATTCTGTCCAGGTAGGAAGAAAGATTGGCTCTCTTAGTCATTTCCTGATCCCTAATGGTTCTCCACAGGCAATAGAAGAAGAGGCAGAGAATCACGATGCACAATTTGGAAAGCTTTCTGAAAACAAGAATGGGTAATGATTGCCAAGAACCTGGTGTTGAGCTCATATTTAAAAAGAACTTATGAAATCTTCCATCTACCAAACATAGTTTAGCTGGAAAGAAAATGATCAGCGCATCAAAGAGAGGAAAGGGGAGGGACACACACACACACACACACACACACACACACACACACACACACACACACAGAGAGAGAGAGAGAGAGAGAGAGAGAGAGAGAGAGAGAGAGAGAGAGAGAGAGACAGAGACAGAGACAGAGACAGAGAACGCTTTTAGGAAACTCATGATTTAGTCTACAATAGCTTTGGTGTATTCCTCAGATTGACAACTAAGCCTGAGATAGGAGATTTAAATATGATTTAACTCAGTTTCAGAAAACCTGACAACTTTACAGTGAAGATGAAATAGGACCACATGGAATTTGGAGCTTGAGCTGAGTGACTCTTTTTCAACCATCTTACTGGAAAAGATTAATAAAAAGAAGTACAAAGAGATGAATCACCAGAGTTAAGATCATGGAAAGGCAAATCAAAATCAGCAAGGAAAATAGGTTGACTGTAGTGTGGTGGGCCTAGCAAGAGAGACCCTTGAGCTCTCTTCTGCCTACAGTATCTGAAGGGGAGATCTCATAGCTTCTGAACCTTGGTTCTCATACTTTAATATACACGCACGAATCTCCTTGGAGGTTTGTTAGAAAGCAGATTCTGAGTCTGGGATAGGAACCAAGATTTGGCATTTCCAACAAATTTCCAGGTGACAGGGTTGCATTGTTTTGCACAGCTGAGTGTTAAAGCGTGTTCTTCCAGGGAATGATTCCACTCACATTATGGGGTGATTGACAGCTAAGAAATCTCTTAAGTAACTGGAGCGAATGTCATACAGTTTTTTTTTAAATCATAAAAAAAACCCTGACTTTTAAACCTTATTTCTACATAAACCACAGTCTCTAATCCTGTCCTGAACTTACTAATTCTAGAATTGTATTGATTTTAGTGAACATTAGTGTATTGTCTTGTAACATATAGCACTGGCTTAGAATTTGAATGTTTTTCATTTAACATGTACTGGAATAAAAGAAGAATGATGAGCTCCATTTGAGATATACTGAATAAATTGCAGAATGGAAGAGAAGTTGGAGCAAACTATTCTAGTCATGTAAAGAGAATTGGTTAGGTCATATGATGAGTCCTGAGCTCATTCTGGGTTTCGTTCTATAAATAGGATATTTTGGAACTAGAGAAGGCATAGCAGAAGGCAACTAGAATGACAGAGGGATTTGGGGAATTTGCTGAAAGGTTAAAGAAACTAGGTCTGTTTTCCTTTGAAAGGAGAGGGAAGATGGTGTCTCACTGAGGTGATACCGTCCTCAAAATAGGGTGAGTAATAGGGTGAGACAAGGGTGTCTTATGGAAGCAAGGATAGAAGGATTCTGGCAATAAACAAACACTGAGGAATGGCTGTTGCTTTTCTGAAGGGCCTCGGCAAGTAGTGTTCCTGTTGGCAAAACTCCAATGTTCAGAGATCAGGAAATAAAGGAAATACAGAAAATGAGGAAGTACCCCTTCGTTCACTGAGGCAATTTTCAACTGGTCGTTTATTAATTTTATGGAAACCCTAACGTGAGCATATGGTGAACTTTACTAATGCTCCCCAGGCTCAAGGGTTCTGTTTCTATAACACATCACATTTCTGCTTCATCCCCAAATGGCACTTATTTCTCTTCAGTTCAGTACAAAAATGTGAGTAGTTTCAGTGTACAGTGTGCTTTCTCTAGGTGACTTTTTCTTCCACACGAACCCTGGAAAACAGTCTCTTTTTCACCTGATAGAAAAGTATTGTTGGTGACTTTACATACGCACTCCCAGTGAAGTTCAAAGATGGTAGGACCTTCATGTAATTCTGGCAGAGACCATATTTTTATGTCAGAGAAACAGAGTGCTTATTGAATTGAGCTCCACTCACTGCTGTATGTGTAGTATTGGATATGTATGCATAATAGAAACTGAACATTTCTTAGTGAGCTCTCTGGCAAATGTCAGCCATTCTAGGAATTATCAAAGCACTCTAGTCTTCTGTCAAGCATTCATTTCAGCTTTATTTTATTTTTTTTTTTAGTAGGATAATACTCAGAAAGAACTTTTTATAAGTCCTCTGCTTTGGGTGGTCTCAGGTTGCCATGAGAGGCCAGTAATTCAAGATACAGCTTCCTCAAGTGTCTTCTTAGGAGTAAATATCTGATGGTCATGTACATTCTATTGTCTGTATCTGCCTCCCCCAACCTTGGCAACCCAAGACCATGCATCCTCACTCTAGTACAGCCTGCTTTCTTATACTTCTAAATAAGGATCCATCTGATCAGGAGGGGAAAGAATATTTTAGGGGGAAAAACTAGCCAGTGTGAAGCAACCAGGATCCTATGTTAGTTTGCTAATCCATGTAACAAACAACTCCAAAACAGTACCGTAAAGACATTACGTATTAGTTACTCAAATTTTCTATCAGCTGGGAATTCTGAGTTGGCTTAGCTGAGCATTTCTGGTTGTGGGGGACAAATGGTGTCCCTTGAAAATGTCGAAGTCAAAGGTTAACTAAGGCTTCAATCATATGGAGATGTGACTGACCACCCTGTAAAGACTAGCTTAGAGGATTGTAGGTTTGGATTCTAGGTTTAAGTCTATCATGGTTCCCATGTAGAAAATGACAGATTGAGAGAAAGGTGTAGGTCTTGGATGTAGATAAAAAGGAGGCGGGTGTGGGTCTGGGTGTGGGTGTGGGGATACAACTTAGCCAGTAAGAGCACTAGCTGTTTTTACCGGAGGACCTGGGTTTGATTCCCAGTACACACAAGATGGCTCATTGATGTGGGAATGTCTTTCTGTACGCTGTGAATATCAGTCTTTAAATAAAGGAGCTGTTTTGTCCCATGACAGGCACCATAGAAAAAGTAGGCAGGAGAATCAGAATATGTAGAAAAGGAAGGACAGAGTCAGAGACAGATCTAACCAGCTGCCCAAGAAGAAACATGTAAGGAACACAGGTGAGCCACGGGCCATGTGGCAGACAGAATAATAGAAATGGGTTGAATTAAGAGAAAGAAATAGCTAGCAATGTGCCTAAGCCATAGGCCAAACAGCATGAACTTAATACAAATATCTGAGTCATTTTGGGAGGAAAAGTAGCAATTGGCAGCTAAGGGGTCTGGAGCAGCAGGTCTGTGGGTCTGGACCTCTGGCTGCCTGGGATCAAGAAACTTTATTGCAACAGCTCATAACCACCTGTAACTTCAGTTCCAGCAGAACTGAAGCTCTCTTTTAGCTTCTACTGACACTAATCATGTGTATGTTGCACAGCTGTATATGCAAGCAAACACCCATTTGAGAGTGGGAGATAGTAGAAAAAAAGAGAGATTGGGAATGAATTGGGAAGAGAGTCTCAATTAAGGATTGTCTCTATCAGTATGGCTGATGGGCATTTCTGCATTGTTGTCTTAAGTTAGTTTGTGAAGACCCAGATCACAGTGGGTGTCACTATTCCTTAGGGAAGAGACCCTAAACTGTAAAAGTAGAAAAATTTAGTTAAACAAAAGCAGGTAAGTATGCATGTGTTTATTTATCTCTGTTCTTGGTTTTGGAAGCAGGGCTTGCTATTTGAAATTTCTCTCTTTCTTTCTTTCTTTCTTTCTTTCTTCCTTCCTTCCTTCCTTCCTTCCTTCCTTCCTTTCTTCCTTCCTTCCTTTCTTCCTTTCTTTCTTCCTTCCTTTCTTTCTTTCTTTCTTTCTTTCTTTCTCTCTCTCTCTCTCTTTCTTTCTTTCTTTCTTTCTTTCTTTCTTTCTTTCTTTCTTTCTTTCTTTCTTTCTTTCTTTCTTTCTTTCTTTCTTTCTTTCTTTCTTTCTTGTTCCAAGGTCAGTGGTAGACTGTAACTTGGAAGCCAAATAACAATTTACTGCAGTATCTTCTTGGAAACCTCTGACAGGTATGTGCCTTCCATTGTCTTAACTACTTCTCTTGCCCAGACAACATGGGACTATGCATCTCCTGCTTTCAACATCCTGCCTTCTTTTGCTTCTGACTGGCTTATGGGGCATGAGGAAGAGGGGGAACTTCTTGCATCAGCTGGATGCTTGATGAAATAATTTAGGAAGTACAGAAGACTGGAGAAAGACTATATTTGCAAGGTTGGTAAGGGGTAGGAGAGATCAAAAGTGTCAGTCATTCATTTCTTACAGGCATGTTTGGAAGTACAAAAATGGGAGCTACCATGTACTAGGCACTGATTTATGTCAGGTTCTTCATTTAGTACTCTACCTATGTGCTTCTACTTAAACCTCTAACCAACAAACCATGGATCGCAAGGTTTACAACTGATAAAGTAAAACTTAAAAACTCTAGATTTTTAGCTTCCATAATTCATGATGTTTAATAGTATACTACATAAATCTTTTCTGTCTCCTTCTCCTAATTCATAGTTGATTGTTTTGTTGAAATTTGTTTTATTCTGTAGCAAGCAGTCTCCCTTAGTCATACTGCCTCTCCTCCCTCAACACCATAGTGATATATAATAGAAGCTTAGCATAATTTTAGTAGATTACTTAGAATTAAATTACTCCTTTTATCTCTGCAAAGACATGTCTTTTAATCTCATACAGCATGGAAATGTAGATTAGAATACAAGGAGATTCTGGAAAAAGAGCAATGGGCACTAATTGTTATACAATTCCCTGGAGTCTCAAACAGCTTCTTCTGCCCTCTCTATCCTGGAAGGTAGCAGATGCATCCTAGAAGAAGCCTAGACAGAGCATAGGCCAACTCCTTTCTAAGATGCAGTTATTCTTGAAATCTAAGAGCTGTAAATCAAAGATGGGGTATACACTGCAAATTAGGGGGCACTAATGTGATGACTCAGAGCCACAGAATGGGTCTAAGTTTGCAAATTACTGTGGAGATGTTCCCAAAGTCTTGACAGATCTATGTTAAGGTAGAAACAAGGACATCATATTCTACAATATTACTGTGATTCAGAATCTAAATAGTGACCTGCACTCTAGAAATGTCAGCCAAGAAATGGAAAGAATGAATAGCTCAGAGATCTGGGTGTGCTGAGAAGCCCATGACCTCAGTGTCCTATGATAAAGATGGTTGTATGAGCCTGAAATTTCTAAAGAAAAAGGGGACTCTCTGATCCCTGCCCTGAACCTTCCTTTGTTTTCTGATCCTACAATACAAAATATAAATCTTGGAAAAATTATTCAGTATTTTTTAATAGGCTGCATGGGAAAGAGTTTTTATTCCCACTGCTAAAGGTTGGGTTATCTAACCTTGGGAAAATATTTTCCTCTTTGGTCTTCTTTTTCCGCTAACCTAAAAGCACCAGATTCAACATTTATTATGGGGTAAATTGCTCATCTTCCCCTTCCCACAAATTTTATATCATAATCCTAATTTGCAGTGTCTCAGAATATAAATATGTTTAGAACTGTGTTGTAAAAGAGCTTTTCAATTTAAGATGAGGATGTAGTTTAGGATCATAATCTAGTGTTTCTCATAGAAAGAAGAGCTCTAGTGAAGAATATCCACAATGGAGAAGTTCTGTGAAGACACAGCAAGAGGACAGTCATAGGAACAGCTATAGAGAAAGGCCTCAGAGGATATCAACCCATAGTGTGTTCTGTCTTAACTAATATGAGAACATGGCTTTCTGCTTTTGAAAACACCCCAAGAATGGTCTTTATTTTTGCAAATTGGCAGAATCATTGTGATTTCAAATGGCCAAATTATCTGCCTTCCTATCCTTGTAAACATTTCATTCTATAGGTTTAGTACTGGGATAGACAAGTTGATTGCAGATAGTATCTTGGAGCTACCACATCGGGAAACTGCAGGATTTCATGGCTACCTAGGTTCCACCTCCAGTTTGCATCGAGGTGCTAGGACTGTAAGTAAAGTTGTCTTGAATCCTCCAAACCAAAGCAGTCATTAATTATCTACGTGATACTTGTCAATGACACTTTAAGAGATTTTTCTGAATTTTAAATCAATAAATGCCTCAATTATAAGATCGTTGTGGATGTCAACCATTAACTTCTGGAGTTTGTTTTAATGGTAACACAACAAACATCTTTAAATTGACTTCTGGGGTGCTTATAGTTTTGTCAGTCATATATAGGTTCATTTTTACTTCCTTATCTTATGCTGTGAGCTGGTGATGCTAAGGTATTGGGCATGCCATTGAGACTGGATTCTGGTAAGCTATAGACAACTTGCTGGTTTTTCTTAAAATAAATTACTTGGTACATCTGAGTCTCCATTTCTTCATCAGAAAAGTAGGGGAAATGTTATGTGGAGTTTTTGAAGTATTGGGGGGTGGTAATTAGATATTATTTTAGAAGGCAGACAGCGAGTATTCAATAAGTGGTAATCACCATTACAGTACTTGTAATGAAACCCTAACTGATGATGCTGACAGATTGGGTTAAGCTGTCTGAAGTTGGCACCCATGCTGGGTGAAATTCCCCTACCAAATAAGGAGTCAAGATCCTACCAGTGGTTCCTTTGAAGTGTGGCATTTTGGTTTAAGGATTCAATATCTTTAAAATTTTGCAGTTGCATTTAGTGAAATTAATATATGCAAAAATATTATAATGGAAAGCAATGTAACAAAGTGGAAAATCATATGATTTAATAAATTTTAGAATTAACTTTGTCTGTGAATAGCTCCAGACCCCTCCCCTGCAAATAACTGTGTGAGCTAAAGTTGCAACTTTGTGGTTGATGATGAATCCTTGTGTTCAATGACATCACTTAAGCAAACGAAACTTGAGTGAGTAAAGATGTATAGAAGTTACCTTTCTGATTGACTTTTCTTGACCACTTTATCAAGTGATATATGGTGTTAGAAGTTAAGGTAGTTGCCAGTCTTATAGGCATAGTGTTATTATTTAGAGAGACAGAAGGGAAAAATTGAGAAGTGACTTATCTTGAGTCACATAAGTCATTAGCATCCACTGGTACACTTTGCTCACATGCACCTGGTTCTAGTCCTAGTTTGGCTGGTCTATGTACTGTGTTACTTTCAAATAAACTTCTCCCAGAGCAAAGCAGATGTACAGTGAGGTGAAAGGTCCACAAAACTTGCACAGACCCTTAAAGATAGTTTCCAGGCACTACAGGATGTTGGGGAAAGATGACATGAAACAAAATTTTAATCAGAAAGAACTCTTAAATGAACATCTCTGGGAAATTAACAAATGATTAACTTTTAAGAGTGTAATCTCTTCCTCCAAACACTTTCTGTTGGACCTGAAGATTTACTTGTAACATTTTATACTTTTGTCAGTCTCCTCCAAATTGTGTAGACTTCAGATCTCACAAAACCTGGATCCACTCCTGTTTTAAAGTCAAAATTTAGCAGAGCTCAAAAGAATGAATTTGAGATATTTTGAAAATTGTTTGTCTAAACAAAAATAAAACCAAAAAATAAACAAACAAACAAAACCAAGCAAACCAGGGACCAAAATCAGGAAGGTAAATCTACTGGAAAGCTATGGAAGGCTTCAGAAGCACCTAGATACTGAATGCAGATGTTTGCTTATACTCATTTGTATTGCCAGATCTATAAAATACAGGTTCCTGTGTAGGCTGGGAAATGTGGATGAGATTCAGAACATCCATGTGCATCTAGCTAAGTGTTAGAAATTCTACTGACAAAAGAAACAAATTGGGGGGGGGGGGCAAAGAAGCTCATGGATTATCAGGCTTCACCTGGGATTTTTAGAAGTTACTTCCAGGGAAGGGCCTCCTTTCTGCTGCCATATTTTTGTGGCCTGCATCTAATCTTCACTATAATAAATCACACACGGTGTGTAATTTGAATTTGGAATCTTTTAAAGGCCAGTGTATTAAAGTCTGGGTCCTCAATTTAGGATTGTTGAGATGTAATGAAAGAGTAAGAGGGCCATCCAGTATAAGGTCACCAGGTTACTGGAGATAGATCACTGAAGATATTGTAGGGGTCTCTGTTTTGGTTTTCTCCTCTCTCATTTCCTCCCCTACCCCATGAGATAAGCGGGTATGCTCTGTCACACATTCTTGGTGTGACATGTGACCACAGGCCCAAAGGAATGAAGCCAGCCAATTATAGGCCAATATCTCTAAACTGTGAGCCAAAATAAAGCTTTAGTTCCCTTAGATATTTGTGATAGCAATGGAAAGCTGACTAATGAACTCAGCCTTCTGAAAGACTCACTTGAGTGATATTAGTTTCTGCAAAAAGGGTGACAGCTTTTAGAAAGCAAAAACCAGTTGGTGTTGGGGGTTTAGTTCAGTAATAGAATGTTTCCCTAGCAAGTGTGAGGCCCTGGGTTTGAAACTCAGTTCTGAAGAGAGAGAGAGAGACACAGAGAAAGACAGAGAGAGAGAGAGAGACAGAGAGAGAGACACAGAGAGAGACACAGAGAGACACAGAGAGAGACACAGAGAAGTAAGGAAGGGAGGGAGGGCCAAGCATTATTCATTGTTATAAATTTCCAAGATATGAGAAAAGGGTTGAGTATAGAAAATACAATAATAATAGTTAGCTGATTAAATTGAGGGATGTGTGAATTTAGGAATACAAAAGGAAGCACAGAAGAGCAGAGTTCTAACTCAGTTTTTTCTACTCTGTGAAGTTTCACGCCTCAGTTTCCTTCGGTGAAACAGAAGTTAGAGCTATTGATTTCTAGGATTATGGTTCTGAACCTGACATGTGTGAACTAATCAGCATTTTGCACTTTGTATTCTCAGGGTGCAGGCTTTATACCTTGAACTGAGGTGAAATCCAATTCCAAGGCCTGCGTTCATTAAAAAAGGCCCACGACATTGCTTAGAAGTGTCAGAAGCGGGTTTGACTGAATTCTAGCAGGGATAATTGCATTCCAACTGCCTCGGGTTCCCTTGTATTCATCAATTCAAGAAGGTAAGCTTTGCTCTCTGTCCCAAATTATTTTGAAATACTGTCCTTGGCTGATAACAGAGATGTCACCTCATTTGTAAGCCATTTTGTTCCTTCTTTAGTAGGACTATGCAAATTTGCTGAGGCTTAATAATAATTTTAGCCAGTTAAGACACTGTTAGATTTTAGGTAATTCCCATCGAAGAGTCCTATATGCTCTACCAGAAGGCTTTTAGGACATTATTTGCTCTTCAGTGCTGAAGACAGTCACTGAATAGGATAAAGATTTCATTAGAATCATCCTATGCTCATGGGAGGAAAGTGAAATGAGATGAAAATTCAAATGCTCCTTTGTGTACACACAAAGTTTTTTACATTGCTTTTAGATTTTCCCTGAAATCTCTTCTGTGAAAAATATATCCATTTTTCTAATTGTAGAAGATTCCTAGGTCCCCAAAATCTTCCATGACACCTAGAATCACAGCTGGATGTTTAAAGTAGATAAAATATTGATGTTCCTACACAAAACATATGATGTGATTGATGTGATACATGTAAGATTGCCCATGAAATAATTGACCTGGCTCCAGGGTTTTACACTATGCACATGTCACACAAGTCAGGAACTTATTCTAAACTGACCAGAGCTGCTGTCTGATCTTGAGTTTGCCATCATCCTTATAGTCAGAATTTTGGATGGATGGGCAGTCTTTGAATTGTATGTCTTTTCCAGACATTTTGATCTGATGTAAGGAATTGTCAATACCCTTTAGTAAAAGACTAAAGAGAGCTATCACATGGTATTTGTACAGCCTCTGTCACTAATATTTCATTTTTGTACTACTCTGATAAGACTTGTGAATAGATTTTTAAAAATTAATAGCTATAGGTAATAATTAATTTAGAGTGAGTGACTATAGGTGAGTTCTAGAGAAATACAGGTTCTATTAACAAAGCAAGGCAACTCAAAGTCTCTGCTGTCACTGGCTATGAGAGGGAAAGTGATAAGTGTGTGTTGTGTGTGTGTGTATTTGTGTGTGTGTGTGTGTGTGTGTGTGTGTGTGTGTGTGTGTGTATGTTGAACCTAATATTTGAGTCCCTTCCAGGTGGAAAGGAAAAAATTTAACAGCCTATTTATGAAAAGACTTCTAGTAAATGCTTAGTAAATGTGTTAGCTGAATAACAAAACTACCACATTTGTATAAAGAAGCCAGCAGAAGTATTTCAAATATTCTTAAAATCTATCGTCCTTCTCTGTAACTGGATTTAATAACTATACAGTCTTTTTCCAAGGTAGTCAAAGTTGCCTTCTCTCTTTTCTCTCCTAAAGATATTTTTCTCCTAATATATCTGGAAAGCACATTTGTAAATAATCTCCTTCCTTGCTCCATAGTATATATTTCTCAATGACCATGCTGCATTCTCAATATAAACTTCTGATCAGTCTTTTAATAACATTTAAAAGGTCTGGAAAATTTTTTCTATTCTGAGTTGTGCTGATCAATAAAATTCATTTGCCATCACACATGTAGGGAATAAAGAGGTATCTTTGGCATCAGGAAGACCATAATCATCAATAAAACCGAGTGTTTCTCAAATATTTGCTATATGTTAAATAAAGTTCTTAGCTGGGCGGTGGTGGCACATACCTTTGATCCTAGCACATGGGAGGCTCAAGCAGGAGAATGTCTGTGAGTTCAAGGTCGGCCTGGTCTACAGAGCAAGTTTCAGGAAGGCTCCAAAGCTCACAAAGAAACCCTGTCTTGAAAAATAAAATTAAAAAAGAAACAACAACAACAAGAAACCTACTTAAAAAGACAATTAGGATCTCCCTTTGAAAGCAAAGACTCATTTTGAAAGCAAGTTACTATTCTTTGGTTGATCTGTTTGATAAGATCAGCTGCTTATTAAATTTTCTTTGTGTGTCACAAAGAAACAGCCTCTTTTCCCAAAGGTTTCCAAAGAAAGCCAATGATCAGGAAAAAAGCCAAGTTAAAGGCCCCCTAAGTTGAAGAAAAAATATGGAAACCCAAGTTCTGTACAAATCTCTTCTCCCCTCCACTGAACACAGAAAAAAAATCATTTCTTTAATGAAAACCGGTATCTAATTTCTGTTAGATTAGTTTTCTTAATAACATCTAATCCTTAATATGCTAACAAAGCATAGAAGAATATTTTTAAGTGACGTACATCAGTTTAACAGGCGCTTTCCTTAGAACCCATGGAAGATTAAGAAAGGTAATGTATATTTACACACACAATGTAGAGAGAGAGAGACGCTGCAGCTGCAAAGCGGCTTCGTGTATGACATTTGTTAAAGGGTAAAATAAACAGGCATACCACTGAGACAATTGTGAGCCCCCTTGAAAAGTTTCAAATAATCTTGTATTCTAGATCATCGTTTCTTTTTAGGGACTCCTGGGCTTAAAACATATTTGGGTAAATTGGTGATGACCACTGTACACCAAATAATAATAAAAAGAATAGCAATTAGGGTACATTTTTTGAGTGCCAGGAATTGTCCAGGAAGCTTTGTGTATCTGTCTTGACATTTGATTTTCTTCAGAATCCTAGGACATAGATACTGTTGTTATCCCAATAGCAACTAACTGAAAATTAATTTAGTCAAAGTTGTATAGCTAATATTACAGCTGAAATGAGAAGCCTCATAGTCTGGCCCTTACACTTGCTCTCACCTAGTGATTCATCATAGCCTCAGAGGAAACTTAGACACAGAATAGGTATGGCCTAAGGTGTTAATATTAGCACTGTTTATATTCATCTTTATATATATACTTTTAAGACTATGTTAGTAGAACTACGAAGATGGCTAAGATGTTTTTGTCTAGAACCCATAGTCCTGATCGTTTGATTGTTCACTTGTTTGTTTTCAATACAAATTAATTACTGGATTAATTCAATCAAATAAATTAATTCAATAAAATTAATTACATTATATGGCTTTTTTTCCAGACTACTCCTTTTCAATCTCAGTTTGGTGATTGTTTCTATACGTGCAGAATCTTAAATTACAGTGTTTAGCTCTCAGATTCAGATTCTTGGTGTTTTTTTGTACTTAACAATCATTTTCCAGTTTTTTCAACAATATTTTTTTTCCTTAAATAAAACTGAATTTACTTCCCTCAGGAGTATTTCACTGTCCATGGCTCTTCAGTTATAGTGGTGAGGACTCATAAACCTCTTTCCACTCTGAGCTAAAATGTTGATTGGCTTCATCTTGTATAGAAAAGTATAGTTGCTGAGAGTTCATGAGAACTACAATCCTGTAATGTCCGGAAGACCCTGTTTCAACCCAGTACTCCAAGACCTCCAGTTCTTATAACTTTTCAACTACTTCAGTGGTCCCAAGCTTTGGGGACAGGGTGTCATACAGATACTTCATTTGTTGCTTAGTATTCCATTAGCACATATTCTCTACACTTTGACCAATTGTGAGTTTCTGCATTAACTAATGTCAACTGCACAATGAAACTCCCCTGATAGTGCCTGAGAGCTGTACTAGACCATGGTTACAGATACTTATTTAGCAAACAGTTTGATACCATGACCATTTAGTAGAATAACAGTTCTACTGTTCATTCATGGGGACCTGTGAGCTACTCTACAATGAACTGGGGAAGGTTTGTGGTGCCAGACATGTGCTTCCTTCTGTGGAGAAGGCCTTGAATTCAACCAAAAGTAGTTGGATATCCCTCTAACATTTGTGCCAATACTTCGCCCATGGGCACATTTGTCACACCAGTCATTATTACAGTTTATGGCATTTAAAGCAAGATAAGACTGTTGATGACTTCTCCACCAGAAGACCGTGCGTGCGTGCGTACGTGTGTGTGTGTGTGTGTGTGTGTGTGTGTGTGTGTGTGTGTGTGTGTGTGTGTGTGTGTGTGTGTGTTGATAGAATCTCTCACTAGGACCTGAAGCTTGTCAGTTGGAGCAGCTGGCTGATCAAAAATCCCCAGGTATCTAGAGTTGAAATGCCTTGTGTGCCAGCATGTATGTCTTTTTACATTGATGCTGGGAACCAAATTTAGGTCCCCTTATATTTGTATGACAAAGCCCTTTACTTTACTTTTTATTGACACAGCTATCTTCCCAGTAACCTCAAACAATGCATTATTTATCCAATGTTGTTCTTGTAGCATACATGTACAAGGAAACTTGGCATTTTGCCATCTGCTTTATTCCATTGACTGTCTTAATCTTTCTGGATTGTAAACATGTCAAAGGTTTTGTGTGTGCAAATCCAGGAAACATCACATATTACCTAAACTTTCAAGAGCAAGTTGAAGAGTTTGAAAATTATTTTCTATATCTCTATAGAAAACTATCAGGCTGTCCTTTACTGACCACTTTACTGTTCATTTTTAAAAACTGGCTTATACCAGACAATATGCAGAGAGTGAGGAAAACTGGAACACTCAGTACCAAAAGGAGTCTCTTCAGCAAATCTCGCATCTCGGAACTCAGGGAACTCTGTAGAATGGAAGTAGAGAGAATGTAAGAGTTAGTGGAGGTAGAAAATACCAAGGAAACAAGCCCTCCTGAACACAGAAGGACTGACAGACATATGAACCCCCAGGGACTGCGGCAGCATCCACAGAGTCTGTATAAGTCTAAGTCACAGGGAGATCCCAGTTCTCAAAGGAGAAGTGGCAGACATAAGCTCCCATCTCCAACCTAGAAGCTATTTCTAATTAATAACCACTGACAAATGAAAAATTAGCTGTATCCAGTGGGATCTCTCTAGGGATACAGATAACTCTTCAGGGCAGGTCCATCCCCAGCAGTAGATGGCCAACACAAATGAACTCAATGGTGTCTTTGGAAATTCTTTATCTTAGAACATTTCCTTAGGAAGTTTTTTGTTTTTGTTTTTGTTTTTGTTTTTTTAACCTTATAGGTCCTTGTGTATATATTGCGACTTCCAGTCTGGTGTTTTGTGGGATTCCTATGTGTACAGAATGTATGCATCTCCATGTCTATATGTACTTCTTGAGCTTTTTTCTTTGGTTCTTTTTCTTTTGTTTGTTGTTTGTTGGTTTTGTCCTATTTCAGTTTCTTTAAATTTGTATTATTATTATTATTATTATTATTATTATTATTATTATTATTTCAGTTTTTTCTAATGAGAGACATACAGGGTGTGGATTTGATTGGGGGGAAAGGTGGGAGGATGTCAGAGAAGTTGAGAGAGGGAAAACTAATCAAAATATATTGTATAAAAATACATTCTCTATAAAAGAAAACTAAAAACTAAAAACAAAAATAAATAAAACCCAACTTATGTAGGAATAACAGATTCTTTTTCTTATTCTACAGGTAATTCTCCAGCTTCTTTGAGCTGTAAAGATGCCCTTAATAGGAGCCTTACACCATAGAGGAGCCTCAGAAATCTTTAGGATTCCTTGAAGGCTTGCTGACCTTTCAGGGTTGGCCTCCGATCATGATTACTGACTTGCTGCTCTGGAAGTGAATTTTTCGCTTCCGGATGTATGTTTCCAGGACTCAGGAGGAATAACAATGTTTTAAAGCTACTGTGAGTGTCCTACTGTAGTCAAATACTGAACACATATTTTACTTCTTTGTGTGTGTATCCATACGTTCATGTTCATGTGGGTATGGGCACATATATGCAGACACATATGCACGTGTACATGAAGGATGGGGCTTAATGTTGAGTGTCTTCCGTTTGCTTGCTCTATTTCAAGTTTTGTATTCAGTCTTTTTGAACCCAGACATCAGCAGTGTGCCAAGTCTGGTTTGTCAGTAAGATTCTGAGGATTCTCCTGTCTCTTTATCAGCAGCTATGGGATTATACTACACCCAGCTTTCTACCTGGGTATTAGGGATACTAACTCAGGTCTTCATGTTTGTTTGTCAAACAATTTATTGACCTGTAACCCCAGCCCTTGCTTTGCTTAAAATTAAGTTAGTTATAGTGAATGGGTAATTTCCTTGGGTAATTCATAAATACAGGCCACAATAATAATATGTGTTGTAAAATGTAGAAGCTACAGGTTTGCCATATTCTTGTAGCTCACTAGAAGTTTCTTCCTGGTCTTACTAAGCATCATTGGATAAATGTGGACAAGTTCTATTTGAATTACCTTGGTCTATTTGAGTTGTCATAGCCAATGGGTGTTTTCTGTCACTAAAGGGAAATTACATAGATAGATCTGACCAAAGTGTTAGGGAACCAATAGTGAACACTTTAAGATGGTCATGCAATGATTGTTGGGTAATATTATGGCTGTTGTGATTATATAATCCCTGCAAGATGATAAAAAAAAAAACAACTTTTTTTAAAAGCCACCAAAGTCAGGTGGTACGCAGGTACTGCAGGGATAAACAGGAGAATACATAGGTGATGTGGGAATGTCTTTCTGTATGCTGTGAATATCAGTTTTTAAATAAAGGAGCTGTTTTGGCCCATGACAGGGACCATAGAAAAAGTAGGCAGGGGAATCAGAATAGGTAGAAAAGAAAGGGCGGAGTCAGAGCCACGGGCCACGTCGCAGGACAGATGAATGGAAATGGGTTGAATTAAGATGAAAGAGCTAGCTAGAAATGTGCCTAAGCCTAGGCCAAACAGCGTGAACTTAATATAAGCGTCTGAATCATTTCTGGGGGCCTGATCAGCTGTGGTGGCTAAGGGGTCTGGTGCAGCAGGTCTATCTATGGGTCTGGACCTCTGGCTGCCCTGGACCAGAAAACCTTAATGTTGTAGGGAGCCAGCCACACCCTAAAGATGGCGCCTGTATCCGGCCCATGACTAAGCGGTTTAAGGAAGCTCCTTAGTAAACAAGTCACTGCGCATGACACCTTGTAATTTTCCAGCAAGAAGCCTGGCCCCCAGACAGATACATCATATCGGGTGAGGGTGTGCTGACCAATGGGAAAGGCCCACGTCAGAGATAGACAATGTTGCCTATAAAAGCGGCTTGCCTGGGAGGCTTGGGGTCTTCCGTTCTTTGCCCTAGTGTGTGAAGCTTCAATAAATCTGCTGCAGAAGGATCCTGTTGTACTGCGTCTTGTTTGCGGGCGAAGAAGGCCCGGGACATAATGTAACACACAGGGATGTTAGGAAAGTTGTCTATTAATAGGTGCTTTAAAACAATACTAGGCTTTAGCCAACTTCAGAATATATCTCCCTGTTTGTGTTAAGACCATCTCTTCCCAAAATTGTCTTTTCAATCTTGTAACTTTAACTTTGAATATGAAAAAATAATAAAATTTAGATTTTTGGTCTTATAAATCTTTCTTGAATTTCATTTAGGCCTTTGCTTTTGAAATATAAGAGCCAAACACCTGAACACTTTTCTGCCCCGCTTCACACTGACATAGTTCCTAAAAGCTTAAGGTCAATCTTTTGCAGCTTTCAGGGTCCAGGAAAGAGTTACAGAGTTTCTGCACATGAGCTAGAAGTGGAAAATGAAGCTAGTGGATTAGTGTTGAGAGTATCATCTCCTGTAAATTGCTTACTTTGCTATATTCATGTCAATAGTACACCAAAACCACTGCCAGGCATTTCTTTAGCACCCTATAGAAAAGCTACTGTTTTATGATTTAGTAGATGAGCAAAGAAGTCCCTAAAAGTTAAGAAATGTGTACAACACTGGTGATTAGGATAATGAGCATTCAAGCTCCTATCTTTCTAACTTTCAAAACAATTTGCTTAACCATAAGTTGACTACTTCCAGCCTGGAGAGAAGATGCATTTTGAGAAAACAGCCCAAGGCCCTCTCACTTCATTTGTCCTATTCTCACACCAGGTTGAGAGCAGAGCTTGCAAACTGGCATTGTGAGGTGAACATTTCTTTTGGTTTAGACCTGAGCTATGTGCTAACAGCACACAAATTACTGGAATGTTAAGAGGATGGGCCTCTTTTTGCTCTCTGAGTCAGTGCCTAGGCGTCAGCTTTTCTTTTATTTACAGGGGGTGTCTCCTGTGGAATCCTCAGGGACCTGCAGGCGCCCAGCCTGCATCTAGCACTGTCCTGCCTAAGGAGGCTATTGCAGAACAACAAGCAATTGTTTCCCTTCCATTTCACTCATAACAGTCTCTGCTTTCACCTGGGCCTCCTTCTAGTAAACTCTATTCTTCACCTTCCTCTGGACAATGGCTACTCTGGCCCAATGCCATCTCCACAGAAAAACAAAAGCTTTCCTTTCTGGGATGAGAGATTTTGCATTCCCTTCTGAAGCTCCCTTATAGTAGATAAAGATTATTGGCATGTCTTAAAGGATGTTATAGATGAATTATCCACCTCTATACTTTCTTCCATTTGCTTTTATGACATTTCTTCCACTCTTCATTACTTCTCATAACATTCCTTGATGACAAAAGATACCCTCCATTTACATTTAAAACAGGATAGCGGGTGTTGTTACAAAGCCAGAACAATTCCCACTGAAACTCAGTTTCAGTCCCACTTAATTTTATCCTCATTTAATATTTTAATAAAGACTTTTTTTAGTACCCAATGCTGTATCTGTGAAGTTTATGATGCATCCTTGACATTCATTTCCATGTGTAAATTCTAATATCTTCCTCTCACCCCAGAGCATCTTAATACACTGCAGGGAACACTTTCCCTTGGTGATGAAAACAGTATTTGTAAGGTAAGTGGGGCTATCAATTTCAGTATGAGCAGGGGACTCATCAAGGAATGTGTTCAATGTCCTAGTACCTGATTTCTTACTTCTATGTCATTGCTATGTGTGCCTAAAATTAGAATATGGTTATTTGATAAATTGAGGGGGGATTTGGGAAGAATTATGCCATTTGAGCTAGATGAGTGAAAAATTAATTAAGAACACCTCATGTAGCCTCAATGGAGACAGTACCAGGAGAAGTCAGATGGCCGAGAACCTGGTTAGCTTTACTGTCTCTAAAACCTAGAGAGATAACATTTCAAAGATAGGTTTATACTAAGGAGGCATGTTGAGATTGATATGTAAATGGCTATGTCAGCTTATCAATTCACAAATAGAAATGTAATTATTATCTGCTCTGGAATATGTAAATGACAAGAGTCAGTACATGGATTCTCATGATTTCTCTGTGTAAAGGTATACATGTAAAATGAAATTGTAACCAGAAGTAGGCATGGTAATTATGGACTTTGAATAAAGAAGGTCATATATACTCCAGCATTCAGCTAAAATTATCTCAGGCAGAGGTGGCTCTCTAACCAGGTTTTGGCTCCAGCATTATTAGAGAATGCAAAATTTTCAGAAGCTTGGGACAAGTAAGGTTTGGTAGCCCAGGAGTTTATCCTAGGTACTTAGGAGATTGAGGCAAGTGAATCCAGAAATTCAAGGCCAGTTTAGGAAATCTAGGAAAACTGTCTGGAATTAAAAACAAAACAAAAAACATACCTGGTGATATAGTTCAATGATGCATCACGTGCCTAATGCACAAAGCCCTACATTCAGAACCCAGAACTATATGGGACACATATACAACTACTATTCCTGCTGCTGCCATAATAATAAATATAATATTATACATATTGCTATTTATTAAAGATTTTACAATGCCAATTTTCTCAAAGTCTATTGGACAAGATTCTCCTGAGTGGTGTTTGCAGTCACACCACCAACCAATGCTGGATATTTATCTCTGCTTTGGGAATCAAGGGTGTTTGATTCGCTTTTCCACTTCACTTTTGCATCTACAGAAATGCTTGCTCTGGCAGGCACTTTTAACCTCAGACTACTTTTGCTGCGCCG
Source organism: Phyllotis vaccarum (assembly GCA_033318265.1). Classification (NCBI taxonomy): domain Eukaryota; kingdom Metazoa; phylum Chordata; class Mammalia; order Rodentia; family Cricetidae; genus Phyllotis; species Phyllotis vaccarum. Next base: position 138,431,153 of record JARWLC010000001.1, on the reverse strand, counting down.
TTCTTTAACATGCAGTGGCCACACACATTCCTTAATGTCGAATCTTGTTATTTTCTTTGCAAACATCAAGAGGTTCCTGTTATTTTTATCCTACATCCCATGCCCCCTCCCCAAGAAGCAAATTAGTGGATAGAAAGAGTTTTATCTCTATTTGTATAGTTGTATATAGACATAAAGTGCTGAAAACAAGGAGTTGTAGACTAAAACAGAGGGAAGAACTATTTCTCCTGATTGTAGCACAAAATGATATTTATGAAGTAAAAACATGATGTGCCAGGACCTTCCAGAGAATTCTGTTTCTTCTAAGTTCAAAACTATCCTCCTTTGGTACTGTGTTTTCTCTGTGAGCCTCTCTGTTCTTCCCACTGGGTTCCACTCACCATGAACTTTACAGGGCTCTTTGTTTATGTGATCACAATTCACATCCTGCATTAAAAACTACCTTTTGGAGCCCTGATGCAGGGGGAGGAGCTCAGTCCTACCTCACTTGATGTACTATGCTCTGTTCAAGCCCATGGGAAGCCTGCCTCTTTCTGAATGGAGAGGAGGAGCAGATGGGGAGGAGTTGATGGGAGTCAGTGGGGAGGGAATGGGAGGAAAGAGGAAGGGAAAACTGTGGTAGGTATGCAAAATAAGTGAAAATGTTAATAAAATGAAATATGAAATAATGTCTTTTGGTGGTGTGGCTTTTAGGATAAAACTCCAATTCGGCTCGGTTAGTCAACCAGCTACACTAGGCTTCCCTTCTCTGGACCACTCCTTTCATAGTGGTCATTTATTTCTGTCACTTAATATTTTTTGAGTCACTCACATCTTCTTAATCAAGTCCGAATAGCAGAAACATATCTCAGCCTTTCATTTCTTTCGTTTAAATGTACATGGTGATTACAATTAAACTCAATTTTTACTGATCACTATAGATGACTGTAGAGAGGTGTGATTTTTAAAAAGGTAAATTTAATTAAAAATTTGGGGCTTTTAAAAATTACTTTTGAGTTTAATTTCTAGAGCGTTATTACTTATTGTTAATTAGAGTGTTGTTCTCACCGACATCTTTATTAAGTTGAACAAGGGTGAGGAGAGAGAGACTCCTTCCAGAAATAAGCTTATGCCATTTCTCAGGTAACTGAGAGAAAGTTTGCGAGTCTGTGCATTCACTTTAAATAGATCCAGGGCTTTTCAGTGGGATTAATATATAATGTAATTTTACTGTTTACATTGACATTTAAAAAGTATTTTCCTGACAGAAAATTTATTTCAGGATTTTAAAAGTATACATTCATGTGCTTTCATAAATCATTTGTCTTTGACTTGGTTGCTTTTTATAGGTCTTCCATCTTTCCTCAGCAGCTGGTAAAGGGAGCTCTGTTTTCCTGCCTCTTTACAATCTCTCCACCCATCCTGGGCACCATTTCTCAGATGCCCGATTTCTCAAAACACTAGGTTTCACCTTGGCTTCACTTCCTTCTTCCCTGGCTCTGTTATTTGGTACTGATCTTTCTCCTCTAAGGGTTAGTAATATATGATAGGGGAAAAATAACTGAGACGAAATGGCATTTGTAAAATATATAATATGGTTCCTAGTACAGATCTATGTAGGGGATTGTGTTGCTTCATGGTAAATAATTGTCCCACCCACTGGTTTAATAAAAAGTGCTGATTGGCCAAAGGCAGGCAGGAAGTGTGGGCGGGGCTACCAGACTAAGAAAACTCTTGAGAACAGGAAGTACAGGCAGAACACCAGAGAGAGCACCAGAGAGAAGCAGCAGGAAGCAGAGGACAACGATGCTGCTCTAAAGAAAGGTAACAAGCCACATGGCTGAACAGAAAGTCATGGGTTAGATGAAGGGTAGAGAGCTAGCAAGTGATATGCCTGGGCCTGAGGCTGATCAGCCAAAAACTAATTGAAAGCATCTGTGTGTCTCTGTGGGACTGTGGGACTGTGGGACTGTGGGACTGTGGGACTGTGGGACTGTGGGACTGCGGGTCTAAAGGTCTGTGGGTCTGTGGTCCTAAACCTTGAGGCTAGGCCAGAAAGATTTGTTTTAAAAGGAGAAAAGGGGATATGTAGGGTATTGTGTTGTTTCATGGTAAATAATTGTCCCACCCACTGGTTTAATAAAAAGCGCTGATGGGCCAAAGGCAGGCAGGAAGTGTGGGTGGGGCTACCAGACTAAAAACTCTGAGAACAGGAAGCATCAGCAGAATGCCAGAGATAATACCAGAGAGAATGCCAGAGAGAAGCCGCAGGAAGCAGAGGACAACTATGCTGCTCTAAGAAAAGGTACCGAGCCCCATGGCTGAACAGGAAGAGTCATGGGTTAAATGAAGGGTAGAGAGCTAGCAAGTGATATGCCTGGGCCTGAGGCCGATCAGCCTAAAACAATTGTAAACATCTGTGTGTCTCTGCGGGTCTTCGGGTCTGCAGATCTGCGGGTCTGTGGGCCTAGACCTTGAGGTTAGGTCTGAAAGTACAGAACAGAAATTTCCTACTACAAATGGCACCCAACGTGGGACGAATATACCTGCATAAAGTCAGAGAAAGCTTAAAAATGGTCTAGAGCCCAAAGCAGCCTCTGAATTGTGTCTCCCACGTGAGCCGTGGTACAGAGACGCCCTCGTAGGCATGTGGGCTTGAGCTACAATGGTGGGCTTTTGGAATGCAGCTTAAAGTGTAAAATGGCTTGTTTCTAAAGTCTCACAGGACTCACAATATAAGCAAAAGGTTGTAAATAATGTATTTAAAGTTTCTGTTCATAAAAAAAGGGAACAGAATCAAAGATGGCTTTCTAATGGTGGTGTTTTCTTGGATCAGCTCTGTTTGCCTGAGGCAAACTGAGGCTTCACCTTTTTAAGAGAAACTTTCTGAATCAGCCTTAGAGGCAAAGTACTTGTGAGTCCTTTAAGAGGCCCTGCTGCCTAATACTTAAATGGAGTTAATGAGCAGCAGATGGCAAAGCTTTATTTGGTAATTATATGGACCCTAAAATTCCTCAGAGTACCTGAATTAAAAAGATAAATTCTATGAAATTAAACTAGGAGCTGGGTGGAGCCATCCACCCATCCTACCAACCTTGAACTTTGGCAGATTAAAGGTGTGTTCAGAAACTGAAAGAAATAGAAGAATCCTTGGCAGATTAAAGGTGTGGTCAGAAACAGAAATGAAAGAATCTGGGGGGAGTCAATCAATCTAGTCAAGCAAAGGTGTGATCAGAGACAAAAAGTTAAGAAATAAATATACAGTAAAGACAGTTTTAAAAAAAAGGTCTAAGTGGTTTAGAGTGTGTTGAAAATATATATACATAGGCTTAGAGAAAGAAAAGGAAAGGTATAGAAAGGCTTTTAAAAAGAAATAAAGTAAAATAAATAAATAATAAGCCACGTAAAATGGAAAATACAAAGAATGTCTGGATAATGTATATTATTGTCATATCTTTAAGCCTCTTGACTGAAGATGACTTAGTAAAAGCTGCTAAAAGACAGTTGATTATAAATGCTGTTGGATTAATTCTACCTATATATTTTGTAAATGAATTGACTTTAAAATTGAAATCCAAAGAAATGCTACTTTGGAGAAGAGGTTTTCCTTTTATTTTCACAGAAAATGAGAAGCTGTGGATTTATTTCTGGATAAAGAACATAAAGTTTGATAGAGGAAGACCACCTGAAATATCTCCAAAGAAAATGGATGAACCAGATGATTCGACATTTCAGAGCACCTCTGTTGAAGTTTCCAGAGCTTTGTATCCAGAACAATTTCAAGAAGACTGGCTGTGATAACCCAGCCTTACAGACTACTCCACTAAAGACTTGTCCATAATCCTAAATTTTTCTTTGGATTCCCATGAGATTGTCGGCATCCCCATTCAGCAGGAAGTAGCCTAGAGAATGAAGCCCACATTCCCAAAACATGGATTATGGATGTTTGTGTTTATTTATAGTGTTGTTTATAAGTTGTTATAGGGGGGAAAGAAAGCATGGGACTCTTAATCCCAGGGTTGTGGGTTCGAGCCCCATGTTGGGTGCCATTTGTAGTATGAGGTTTCTGGCCTGGACTTTTGGGCCTAGCCTCAAGATTTAGGACCACAGACCCGTAATCCTACAAGTCCCACAGTCCCACAGAGACACACAGATACTTTCAATTAGTTTTTGGCTGATCAGCCTCAGGCCCAGGCATATCACTTGCTAGCTTCCTGCCTGCCTTTGGCCAATCAGTGCTTTTTATTAAACCAGTGGGTTGGACAATTATTTACCATGAGGCAATACAATCCCCTACAGATCTAGATGAAAAAGATGAGATGTCTCCATTGCAAGAATATTTCTGATTTCGTAACATGTAACCTTGGGTCTTCAACCAAACTTTGTCGCTGGGTACCCACAGCTCTTTGTCTTTGCCCTAGAGCTGAACTATCTAAGTCCTTCAATGGAGCATCCCTGACTAATTGTCACTCTCCCTCCTTTGACAGTAGAGATAAAAGTGCTGCTTCCCTCAGAGGCTGCTGCTGTGATGGTGCAGTGATTTAGTAAGTTCATTTCTCTTTGCAGCACATATCCCATGTTGTCGAGACCTCAGCCAGCACCAGCACTTCCTCCACTTCCCCTTGTTTTGGTTAGTGTCCAGCACTGGGCTTTGCACAGAGCTGAGCTAATGGACTAAGTGAGCAAGAGCAGGGAAGAGAGAGTCAAACATGCTTTCCTTCTCATGACAGTTGCAGAGCATCATAGAAGTAAAGAGCAGTGCAATGAACCCCTGCTATCTCCGCGTCACTTTTGTGGTAGCATTCCTCTTTTCTTGCTGAAAACCATCTCTGTTGGTGATGTTCTGAAAGTACTAACCTACTTCCCCCCTCTTCACAGTGAGAAAGCTGTCAGTAACTGTTCACTCAATATTTTAGAGGCTATGGAGATATCCATGTTGAACTTATAATCTTAGAAACCATTTGAGAAATAAGTCTTGAGTGTTCATAAATAGCCCATGCAGGTATATCATCATAGTAACCTGAATATGAATAATAAACTCTACTTTCATGATGTAAAATGTGGAGATGGATAGTAACAAGCGAATGAAGTCAGGAGATGTTAGAGTGTGCTGAGGTATCTTAGAAACTCTCTTACTCCATGCAAATGAATGGATGAGATTTGATCCTAGTGGTGGGTTGTGCTGGGGTCTATATCTACACTTTTGAGATCATTGGCTATGGTTTTGGTTGTCAAAATAAATTGAGTTTTAGATTAAAATGATCCAGTTCTTTTGGCTTTCTAATCAGTTAAAAAGTTTAGCCAGGCTTAGTGGCCCATACCTTTAATCCCAGCAGAGACAAAGCAGGTGGGTCTCTTACGTTTGAGGATAGCCTGCACTAAAGTACCATGCATCCTTAGATTCACAGTAAAATCCCATTTCTACATTAAGTATGCAATAAAAGAAACACAGAACAAAATTTTACAGCCAGAACTCACACAATTTAAGTTTGTAATTTTTTCTTTTGTTGAAAATTACCATTTTTGTATAATATTTCCCAATAGTTTTCCTTCCCTCTATTCCTCCTGGTTCTCTTTATTTTCTCTCCCATCCAGTTCCATCTCTTATCTGTATTTCATAGAAAAAAACCAGGTTTGTAAGGGATAGCAATAAAATAGGATAAAACAAACACAAACCCATTGACACAGGTCCAGAGAAACAGATGGAAGGAAAAGAACCAAGGAAAAGGCAAAGAAACAGATGTGGATGCAGAGGCTCACTGGTTTTCACACTCAGGAATCGAATAAAAACACAAAACCAGAAGCTGTAATATATACACAAAGGATGTACAAGTTAAAAACTTTAAAATATATTTTTTTTAAAAAAAGAAAGAAAAGGGGGGAAAAAGCCTTAACAAAACATTACGAGACAAGGATTCTCCAAAGATGCTTTTGAGTTTGTTTTCTCTTGGTTATCAAATGCTGGGCACACAACTTACCCTTAGGAATGGCTAGTTTCCCCAGTAAGATTCCTTTGCAGAAGACTAAAGTTCATTTGCAAGTTTATCAGTTGGAGATTGCTCCTGGGTTAGAGGTGGAGCATGTGTCCACTTCTTATTTCAGCTCATAGACTCCATCTGGTGCAGACTGGTGCAGGCCCAGTGCATACCACTACAGTAGCTGTGAGTTCAAACAGGTGCCAGTTGAGTTGGGCTTAGGACACCTTATTTGCTTGGTGTCTTCCAATTCCTCTTGCTCTAAACTCTTTCTGCCTCCTCCTCCAAAATGTTCCATGATCCGTGAGGGGAGGGGGGGATTTGATAGAGACATCCTGTTTAGGGCTGAAGTTTCAAGGTCTCACACTCTCTGCATACTGTCTGCCAGTGGGTCCCTGTATTCATTCCTATCTGCTGCAGGAGGAGGCATCTCTGATGATGACTGAGCAAGGCACTGATCTAGTCTCAAGTTCTTATTTACTCAAGTGTTGGACACGGGTTCTCTCTCATGGAGTGGGCCTAAAGTAAAATCAAATATTGATTGGTTACTCCTACAAGCTTTATGCCAATATTGCACTATTATATATTATATACAGGACACCTTTGTAGACAGAAGGATTAGTCACTGGGTTGGTGTTTACATGTCTTTTTTGTTAGAATGCAGAGTGATGGTACCAAGAATACTGGTCCATAGGGGAGAAGGCCGTAGGTTGGAAGCAGCTCAATCTCTCCTTCTTCAATTAGTTGTGTAGATGTTGTATTCTGCAATAGGGCCTTGCCATTAGTTTGAAGAGAGCAAGCTATATCTTCGGCAACAAATTGAGTTGTTTGGACTTTCCCATGGGACGGATCTCTTTGGCCAACAACTCAATTAGACACAACCCTGTTTTGGGTTGTTTGGTGACAAGAGACATCCAATTGGGGCTCTGTCTGCTCTGTTAATTTGGCATTTTTCTTTAGATTGCCTTCACACACACACACACACACACACACACACACACACACACACACACACACACACACACGCACACACACACACGTATTAGGAAGCTTCTACTATATTCGGTTTCTATATACTTCTCAAATGGCTTTTAATTTTACCTATCTCTATCCTCATTTCCTCCACCTGTAATTTGTTTTTTAAAACATCATTTTCAATTTCACATGTCAGGAAAGTGCTGTGAAGATGTCTGATGATTAGGCAAAATGTTAATCTTTATATTTCCGCAAGACTAATTTACCTCTATATAAGCCAACTTGGGGGAACTACCTTTGAAAAGTAAAAACAAACTCTTTTCTCTTAAATTACAAACAAAGGTAAGGATGCCTGGGTGTGTTTGTTCCAGAAACATTTCAGCAGAATGTCATAATGACATGTCATGATGGCAGGTAGAGGAATACTCTCTCTGATGAGGTGACATTTTGAGCTGAGCTCTGTCATGGAAAAATGAAGCAAAGAAATTTATTGGAAGAACAAAAAGCGAAAGTGAGAAGTTATAAAGTGCCAAAGAGTTATAGATTTAGAAACTGAAAGGTGGGGCAAGGGGTTAAGCATAAAGTTAGAGAAGCAGGCAGCAGATAGATCAGGAAGTCAGTCTATCACCACTGGAGGGGTTTAGGCAAGTATGAGGGGAAAGAGAGAGATGCATGTAGGTACAAAGGAAAGATGTTATCTTTGACTTAGCACTCTAGAGAAACCAGACCACTCTTAGCTTTGAAGCTTATTATGTGTGTGTTTCTCTCTCTCTCTCTGTTCTTATTGGTAGTTCTTCCAGGTCTATCTAAATTCCACCTGGACTTTAGAGAATCCCACATGCCATAGAGCCTTGATGAGAACATCACTTCTTTGGCAAATGAGGATAGGTACTAGAATTCAGAAAGTCTGGCTTTGCACAACACTCATTCATTTCTTTATTACTGTGATCTTGCACAAAGTCTAGTGTCTCTAAAACATCTATATCCGAGAGCTGCTGTGAAAATAAGAGGAGACGGTGTTTGTAAGAGTCTTATACACAAGAGATCCTGCATAAATATCAGTTCTGCTCTGCACTGAAAAGCAATATAATAGTGTTTAGGAAAATAACTATCAACCACAGAGGCTTGGATTGGTGTGCCATTCTTTTCTCTCTCTCCCAGGTGATTATTGGTATTATTACACTGCTTTGTGTTTCTGTCAGGAGGAGTTAATTAGATAATTTACTGAAAGCATTTGGCACAGTGCCTGACGAATAATACACACTCAGTAAATACTTTCTGTTAAAAACTAGAGTAGTACCTAGAATGGTGCTTTGTGAAACACATATAGCAGGATCTGTTCATGTTATATGTCTGAAAAAAGTGCTAATAGAGGTAGGGAAGCTCAGGTTTGCAGCATGGACATCTGGGAACGTTCAGGGATGAGAGGAGTAGAGAACTGTATGGATCTCTGCAAAGATCTCAGGCGTCTAAGTGTAGAAACTGAAGCACACAAAGTGGGCTGAGGTGGTTGACGGTGACAAACGTTGCCTTCTTCCTAATTTTGGCGTATGAGCACCACAAATGAATAACCCAAGCTATAAACAATGAGAGAAAACTTCTTAAAAATACAACTGACTTTCAGTGAGTCATATTTTCCTCTTGATGATATTTGGAGAGATCTAGGATCCAGACGTGATTGCTCCCACAGAATGCATGTGTCTCCAGCTCTGCTGGTGTCCCGGCAAGCTTGCCAGCCCCACTCAAAGAGGGGGTGGGCATCCAGGCTGGTTGCCCTTGACTAGTTTACAAATCACAAGCCCTCTACTGCCACCCCCATAACAAAGGATTGCAACTGGCCTGAAATCTTTGAAGAAGACGTGAGCAAAATGCCAAGCAAATAATCCCTAGCATCAGGATTGATCACTGACGGCACGCTGGCTCTCTTTCTTGATATAAGTCCATACAGCTAAGTAAACAAGTGATAGAATATATCCAAGTGAATGACACATGTCAGTTCCTGCCCTCGAGATTTCACCCTAGACACTCAGTTCTGTTTACTAGAGTTATAGTTGGTCGTAGAAAGGTGGAAAATCTAAAGGTAGTGTTCACAGAAGGTAATAGAGTTCTGAAAGTCATTACTTTCTCCAAGAAATATCTCTCTATATATAACTCTGTCCTTATCCCTATCAATATAACAGTGCCCCTTGGACTTGTGCAGAGCCTGGGCTATGTGATCATTTGGGCAGCATTAGAATTTGCAAACTAAAATATAATCCCAATTCTAAAATTCACAGATGAGTAATTGAATCTTTATTATGCGGTAATTTGTTATAGATGATATTAGTTTACTAAGTCCCTGGGCTTGCTTTTGCCACCCTGTTTTCCTCAACTCACTTCCAACTGAATAGCAAGGCCCATCACACTGAATCTTCAAGTGTAAGATCAGTATCCCCAATGCAAAAATTCTGATTGGTCTAAATTTGAAAACCTTCTTGGACAACTGACATGGTAAATAAAGTCATGGAAAATTCTGTACATGACCTCATGTAATGATATGTTTTCAAAATGCATGGTAAAATTATTGCATGGCATTACTTTTAGGCTCTGCATAGAAAAGACATATGAAACATAAATGAGATTCTTGTTCAGACTTAGGCACCATCCCCAAGACATCTTACCTATGCACATTTTATAAAATCTTAAAAAAAAATCTGAATCTTAAGCACTTCTGGTTTTAAGCATTTAACAAAAGGGATTCTCAGCCCATATTATGTGAACCTAATCATTTTACCCTAGGCCCAAACCTTATTATCCTATTCCTGGAGGGACACAACTCCACCTGTTTCTATTCTCTGTCAGAGAGCTGCAGGGAAATGCAAGTCAAATTATGTCACTCACCTTTCTGTCACCTCAAATAAGATACAGCCTTGTTTGGGAGCCTCTTCATGTCCTACGCCCTCCAAGGATCTGTCCCATGCCAGCTCCCCATCCTCTTAGCATCCACTTAGCAGTCAGCCGCACTGGGCATTTGGCTGTACCTGGGAACCTTCAGATAGGTTTCCTCCCTGGAGGTCTTTGCCTTGATGTTCTGTCTTTCTGGAATGTTCTTTCCCAGAAGTAAATACTTTCCCCCTCTCTTTTTGATAAAATATCTCCTCACTGGTGCTTTCCCTCACTGGCACATCTGGAATGTCTTTCTCAATGAAACTCAGTAATTCACTAACCCTTTACATGAGATTATCTCAGATTTGGTCTATTTATAGTTTGCTTACTTTACCATGATACGCTTCATCAAGGCTGAAGCTTTACCTTATTCACTATTTCCCTTCCTTCCTTGGAATAGTTTTTGGCACACAGTAGGCACTCAATAAATATTTGTCAAATAAATATCAATAAGCTGACTCTTAATGGCTCTCAAAGTGGTGTCCCAAATCAACTGGAAAATAGTTGGGAGTATGAAGTCTCAGTTTCAGTCCAAGACTTACCAATGAAAACAGGATTAGCGGTCAGCATTTTAGAAAGTTCTCCTAGGATTCTGAAACATGCTCACATATAACTTCATTTATGGAAATAAGAAAGTTATATTTTTGAGACAGAGTTTTATGCATCCATCCCATGTAGGCCTTGAACTTGCTGTGTAGTCAAGGATGGCCTTAAATTTCTAATCCACTTGCTTCCACCTCCCCAGTGTAGGGATGACAGGTTTGTGACACCACAACTTGTTTATGCAGTGCTAAGGTTCAAACTAAGGACCTTACACATAGTAGGCAAGCATTTATCAGCTGAAGCTATATCCCCAGCCATAAAATTATACATTTGAAAGGTAATGGAGTTAAGCCAACCTTGGCAAATCTAAAATTTCTTCCTTAGTGTCACCTTGTAAAAACTCAGTCAAAAGAATTAACAATATTTACATTCATATTGTTGCCTATTACTTACTAGGCATGACAATGAATCTTTAAAATAATGACTATCCATGGACATTAGTGCATATATTGCTTCCATCAACCCACTTAGGCTCAGGGGAGGGAATCATTCATCTCGGATTATCCAGGAAACAAGACACAGACAGATTTGCTTGCTTGTTTCTTCTTCTTTTTTCTTTTTCCCAAGGAGATCTAACTAAGGACGGATCACTGATGTGGCAGCAGATATGCAAGGAAAACACATTTGGCATTTTCTGAAACAAATGCCAACTTTCTGCATTTGGCAATGATGAATTGTGGGTCCTGACATCAAGGGAACCCTCAAAATGGGAAGTAGATGCTCTTTCAGCTGAGTGGCTTCTGTTCAGAAACCCAGGTGCAAACTGATGGGGATGTGTCTCATTTCCTTTAACCTGGGAAACTAAGGCTATTTGAACTCTAGCCATGGACTGGGAAAATCCTGGCATGTATGTCAGGAAGGATGACTAATTGTAAGCTCCATGGATCACATGGGCTTCACAGGCTTCATGGAAAGGAACTGACATTTGACGCTCATGTTGAACATGATGGTGGAAAAAAAAATGTAAATATATATTTTTCTAAAGTCGAGTCACAGTTGTTCTTGGAACCACTGAATACATATATGGAAAACATCACATTTCAAACTCCTACATTATAATATAGCATTTTGCTCAATTTAATCACAATTACTGATGGGAGATTGCATCAATTGGCCTTATGGTTCTTACTTATTCTTATCTCTGTTCCACAGGTGATAGCAACATCAACCTATTCTCTACTTTTTAGTTACACACACACACACACACACACACACACACACACACACACACACACTCACATACACACATGTAGTCATTTAACACATATGTTTTTAAGTTTTATTTTAGATAAAACCAATCTTGAATTAGTTTCAACTCAAAGTAGCTATGTTCACAGATGAGTTCAGTGTTTCCTAGCTACCCAAAGCATTGCTGTTCAGGTTTTGCTCTGTGAAGGCTTTTTTGGCTTAGCTAAGAGTTAAATGCCACAGGATAAGTAGATTTGTAGAAAGCAAAGTCGATATGCTTTGGGATCCCAGAGAAAAGGGGCAATGTGCTTAGAAGGCATCTAGGAAATCTATATGAAATGAGTGTTTAGAGGAAGAATGCATAATAGTAACTGAAAACTTTTTAAATAAACAACAGAAGGAAGACAAGGTGGATGTGATGTGCATGTTTATAATCCCAACACTGCGAAGGCAGAGGCAGGAAGATCAAGGAATTCAGTGTTAGCCATGACCACAGTGAATTTGAAGTCAGTCTTAGCTATGCAATTGATACCTGTCTGTCTCAACACACACACATACACACACACACACACACACACACACACACACACACACACACACACACACACACCACAAAATGAAAGAAAAGAAGCATCCTCACTGAATCTATTGCCATATGAATGTTTCTTGTCTGAGAAAGGGGTACCCAGAGACTCAGTAAATGTCCATAAAGGTTCAGATAGATGATTGGCACATATATAGGCAGTTGAGAAGTAACAAGAACAGATAAGAATCACATTTTGATTACATAAATGGCACCAACCATATTTAATGAAAAAAATGTGGGAATACTTACCCCAAACAGTCCATGTGCTAGAATTGTTCCCTTTTGATCAGGTCTGTGTCTGCTCCAGCGTCAACAGAGGCCATTTATAACATACTTGTTTCTTTTCTCAGAGGCATAAGACACTTATTTGCCCAATCTCACACTTCTAGTGTCTGGTACAGGTTTCTGTGGTATCTACTTCTTAGGGCCATAATAAGTCACATAACCTTACAATGGCTTTGCTTAAACACAGATCCTCTGCGGAAGCCCCTGTAAAGTTCTCATGTATACTGGTATAACAAACATGCCATAACATAGATTGTTCGATGCATTTTACTTGTTTTACCAATATGAAAGCCACATAAGCAACTTTGCTTGGCACTTATAAAATGCTTCTGGAACAAACGTTTTCTAGATAGTAGTAGCCCTATGCCTATGGTTGGCATTTCCTTGAAAGACAAGGTGCTAAATTCTGCTTGCTTTCAATTTCTTTGGGTCAGGAGACTAGTTATCATAGGGGATATTTTCCCATTCTGTAAAGCTTACTCTCTTTACATCTTTTAAGCTCCTTGTATGTCAGTTTCTTCCTCTGTAAAAATTATCAGTAATAATACTTAACTCCAGAGCGTGAGTGCTATTGTGAAGATTAAGAATTCTAAAAAAGATTTAACACAGCTCACTGAAATGGCCGGGTAATCTGTTTTCTTAGCACAGACTTGAAGTCTAGGAAACCACCTCTAAGATGGTAGTGTGTAGTGGGATTCAGGATTTATTTAGGGAAGCTAGAGGCATAGCTTGGGGTGTCAGGACCTTGATTTGGGGGCGTGGCCAGACCCCATTGAGACCTTGGGCACACTGCTGTTTTGTTCATGTGTTCTTGGGGAGCAGATCAGCAGTCGGGCATGGGACAGCTCTACTCTCCAAGAATTGTCTTAAGGTTCAATTTATGTTTATATACCCTTCAATAAATATTAATCCTTTATATGATACGTTGCAAGTAAATAATTTGTACTATCTGGCCCCTTGCAGGTCTGTGGATTTAGATCATGGCAGATAGACCCAAAACCTTATTATTACAGTAGGATTCTTAGATTACATGAGTTTAGAGGGGAGAAAGAAAAGTGATAGGAATCTCTGCACTCTTGTGCTATTTTGGCCCATGCAGCATGCTTATCAAATAATTCAGGCTTCCAAATAATATGCGCAGTAGCATCCTTTTTCAGCTACCACCAAAGAACAAAAGAGAACTCCATTTTAAACTGTGAAAGAAGACCGGGACTAAGGTGTTGCTAATCTCTATACCTGAATTCTGAGTTCTGCCCATGATTTTTTTCTTAAAGAAAATTATTTTTACCTTGTGTCTACAATCCAAGGCTCCACAGGATATAGACTTAGGGAAGATTCATATCAGCACTTTCTTTTTTCAGATGAAAATAAAGCCTCTTTATATGTTTGGATAACTTATTTAAGGCTACACAGTTAAAAATTTACTTTGACTAATCATGTGGGTTTCTTTTGCTCATTGCTTAACACAATTTCTAAAACATCTACCATATTTTAACCCTTCTCGGTACTTTTTATATGTACAATATGGGACTCTTTGCTTGGGATAAAGCTATAAGGAATAAAAGAATGAAAAGTCCTATAATGTTTCAGGATGCCTTCCCGAGGTTTTGCTCCATTTTACTCTTAAAGAGCTAAAAAATAATTTAGGAAACCATAAGTCTTTAACCATTTGACTAACCCAAATCCTGCACGGTATGAGAAGTGAGGCTCAACTACTTTCATTTGGTAAATTTGACTTCTCAATGCACTTCCCTCCTTCTCTTCCTTAGAGAAGACACATGAGAATTTTGCTACTCTATCCATGATTGCAGATGCTCAGTTGAGAGAAAGGGGCAGGAAAGGCTTCTGTAACAACTTCTATTCGCCACCAGCTCCCCTCCCCCCTCAGCCCCACCCCCCAGCCAAAGTAACAGCTTAAATAGGAAGCCATTGAAGAGAACTCTTAAAAAAATGTGACATGGATGCCCACCACAATTAACAGTTGACAGCTTTCTGTGGTGGTGGCTGGGGCAGGGGAGATGAGGAGAAGGACTCAGTTCTGTTTGAGAGGCAGGCCACCTTGAGTTTGAGCGTGCTTCAGTGAGTATGTAGATCAAACAATCTGGACTTTTTTCTTATTTTTTATTTTTGTTTTTTTGGGGGGTCACACAGGTAGAGGGTGGGCATGGAAGGACTGGAAAATGAGTGTGGCCAGGGTGTATGATGTGTATTTCTTAGAGAATCAATAAAAAATATTTGATTGAAATAAAATGTCCACCCAACAAGGCTTATCCAACATGAGGCAATATAGTCAAAGCCTGGGCTTAGAGACAGACCTCATAGGAGAAATTTAATCCACTAGGCTTTTTCTTTTTTCCCAGGTCCCCTTCAGTGATTCACCCAAATATTTTGGGTTTGTTTTTAGAGTTAGTTTGTTCCTAGCTTTCCCTCTCTGGTCAAAGTAAAACTTCTTTTTATTTGTGAATTACCCTTCATATCCCTCAGTCCAAACTTGTGGTCATCACAATACCTATGTTTGGGTATTCTAATAAATTCTAATTTATGTATAATATATGTATATTATATTTATTAATCTAATTTTAATCATGAGATTCAGATTTAATCTTAATCTATGCATTAAGCAGGGCAAAGAGTACTATGTTCATTCTTCAGAAAAAACAAAAAACTGTGTTGTAGAGAAGCAGTGTGACTTGTCCAAGGTCATACGGCTTCTAGGATCTGAGCTGGCATTCAAATCCAGATTTATTTGCCTATCTTGGCTGCCTGGTGTGGAATCTTTTGTTTGACCTTTCCTAGCACTGAGAATTGTATTTTTACACAAGACCATTTTAGTCACCAATCCAATGGGTGATAAAAATACTAGTTAGGGAGGTCACTCCACCTTAGCGTCTGCTTCCAAGGCCTGGAAACATGTGGGAGTGGGAGGCAGGGGAGAAGCTTGGAATAACATTCGGCCTCCTCATGGTGAGAGTTGAGGAGGTGGGAGACATTGGGATAAGTCAAGCGTAAAGGGAGGATGAGAGTTTCCAAGCACAGCCCTGTATAAACACGACTCTGACAGAAGGAAGGTCGCCCGGAAGGACATGCTTGAGGTTTCCTTGAGTTTTCAAGGGGAAAGGGTTGAGTCACCGTGGAAACGCCATCACTTTCCCTCCCCCTGCATGCTGACAACAGAAGTGTGATTTTTAAAACAGTGGGACTAATGCTCTGGACTCCTGAGCCAATACATGCTGCAGGAGGGCCCTTCCTTTTGCCGACCACTTGCCCTACCATCTTCATTTTCATGTTCGAGGCTTCAAATCAAATCTTCCAATCAAAGATTCTTGTCGGGAATCAGACACTTCAATCCTTAATTTTTAAGCTATATATCTTTTACCTAACCCTTAAGTAAATTTTCACCTACAATTTACAGAAAGAAGATACAGCATAAAAGTAGTTTGAGATATTTAAAAAAAAATCTTCAGAAGAAATAAGGGGGGCAAATTAACCTAGAGTCTTCTTCCCAGCAGCAGCTCCCTCTTCATCTCTGTTGTTTTCTTCAGAGGGTTACAACATTTAGACTTATTTATGCTCTTAATAAGCTACTATAGTCCCAGGTTTCACACTTTTCAATGGATGTACCCAAATGCAAACTCATAAAAGGGATCTCCCCCTCTCTATCTCTGTGTGTGTTTCATACATGTTCTTGTGAGTACACATACATGTATGAATGCATCCCTGTGTGGCAGGAGCCAGAGGCCAACATTGGGTGTATTCCTCAATTGCTTTTATTTTATGCTTTGAGGCAAGCTTTCTCATTGAAATTTGGGCTCTCCAATTTATCTAGGACGGCTGGCCAGCAAGCTACAGGGATCCTCTCTTCTCTACCTTTTCAGTGTTAGGTTTGCAGGCGTATGTTGTCAATGCTACTTTCTTATGTGGGTGATGAGATCTGAACTCAAGTACTCATGCTTAAGCCATCTCCTTAGTCCTTGTTTGATTTTTAACAGAAAATGAGAAAATCAGAAAATGAAGCCTCAAGATTATTATTGGTTTTTTTTTTTTTTTGGTCAAATATCATCTTGCCCTTAGTATAAATAATCTATACCAACAGGAATGGAATTTAACTGTCAATATCTTAGATTTCTTAAAAGTTGATTTACCACTGACAAGACTTTTAACTTGTAACAGTAGGAGCATATTTTCATACCATGACCGGATGTCATGGCGGTTCTTGTCTGTCGTAATTATTTAAATTCATAAAGAGGAATTGCAGTTAAAAGACCCAACTTACATTCAAATTTTGATTCAGAAATCATATTATATATATCCCACAGGCCTTATTTCTGAAGGCTGTCACCAGTACTTAGTATTCATCTGCCTTATTTCTGAAGGCTGTCACCAGTACTTAGTATTCATCTGCAAATGGGTATCTTAGATCTTACTTCTTTGTAAACTGAGGTAATTAGTGAAATCATACAAATAAACCTCTATCTGTGCAATCCAATTGTGTCAACATCCAATAAATGTAGTGGTCACTTTAGATGAAAGAGAATGATACCTGCACAGATAATTGTTTTGAAAGTTATCCTCAAATTGGCTTGATCCAATGATACTGAACCAAGGGTTAGCCACCGAATGGTTTCTACTTGATTCACAGTTAGGCCACAGATTGCTATAACTAAGGTCTTCAAAAGTTCTACCCGGAAAGCTCACCCAAGCTATGGCAATAAAATTACAGGTTTTATTTTAGAGATACAGGAAGACCATGCAGAACTTGAGACCAGAGCAAAGCTGCATGTGTTCGTTGTATTGTGTATCATGTTCCCTGCATGTTCCACCATATGTTCCCAACTACAAGGCTTTGTGCTTCTCATCCCTGTCCTGAAAATTTAAAGGACATTTAAATGAATTCCAGGTTCAAGTTCTTCCAGTACAAAAAAGGGACAGTGTAGTTGATTGATGATACTACATTGTAAATAATTGTCCCACCTATGAGTTTAATAAAAAGCACTGATTGGCCAAAGACAGACAGGAAGTGTGGGTGGGGCTACCAGACTAAGAAGACTCTGGGAACAGGAAGAACAGAGCAGAAATGTCAGAGACTTCAGAGTTTCCAGGCAAGCTAGAAGACACAGAGGACAACTATACTGCTCTGAGAAAAAGTACCGAGCCCCATGGCTGAACAGGATAAGAGTCATAGGTTAGTTTAAGGGTAAAGAGTTAGCAAGTTATATGCCTGGGCCTGAGGCTGATCAGCCTAAAATTAATGTATGCATCAGTGTGTCTCTGTGGGTCTGTGGGTCTAAACCTTGAGGCTGGGCCCGAAAGTCCGGGTCAGAAACCTCCTACTACAGGACAGAAAGGCTTTCTTCAAGTTCGGTAGAACAAGTTTGACATCTAGAAAATATGGCAGTTTTGCTAGAAAGGGGTTCATATATTTTCCAGATATCTATCAACAAGATATTAATACTTAGGGTTACTACTTTTTAATCCTATGATTATTTATTGGTTACCTAATGTGGGGAACTCCTGTTTGTCATTCAGAAATCCTGCCAAGAAACAGGATGGAAGATCCTCAGGAAAAAATATCTCCCCCACATTCCTCTCAGGCAGAACTACCCCCTACATCTCAAATGTTGATCTTTTGTAAAGAAGACCTGGTATTCACCCTGGGCAGGATGCCTGGCCCTTAGCAGCACCACTGACCTATGACAGATAACCCATTACTACAAGTCAGTAGAGGTATTTTGCTGAAACAAAAGAGGAAAAAAGCCCATGAAAGGAGAAGGGGTGGGTAGCATTGGTCACTGAAGTCTTGTTATCCACCTGGAACGCTGCCATCTACCCACTTGGCCACTATTGGACCAAAAATGATAAACATAAGTCATTGTGGGTTTTGGGGGGGATTTCCAAAAATAGAAGAAAAAGAAATGTGGCTAGAATGTGGCCTGTCTGGCTTTCCGGATACATCTATTTATATGAGAAGATAAAAGCCCCAGGGCATGCCATTGTAAATGCCACTACAGGGGTCCCCCAGAATCTCAAGGCTATCAGTCACTATAGAGCAGAGAAATTTATTTCTGCTTAGCTTTATATTTTTTATGATTATAAATACAGTACATTTTTATTCTGAGAGAAAAAAAAATCTTTTGGAAATAAATGTCCTTTCTAATTTGTTTTCACAGAATAACCAGTGGAAGCCATTTGGCTCATATTCTGATGGGTTTTTTTTTCCCTCCTGTATGTAAATATAGGTCTAATCATGCTTTTCCTACAAATAATTATTTTTACTCAAGTATACTAATAAAAAATATAGCCCTGTAGTCAAATTTCCTTGACATTTCGCCATCAGTACCTATAACTCCTACTCAGTTTTCTATTGTGTGGGTGAAATTTCGGGTATGGGTTCAGAAAGCATGGAAAGTATTTAATGACAATTTTTATCCCCATAAGCTTCTCTTCTTACATCCCACACCTCTGATTTTATTGAGCAAAGACAATTCTCGAATTAAAGGTCACAAGTGGTTTCTCTCTAGTAGCTGTTTGGTTGCTTTAAAATTAGCCCATCTCAGGCATTTACTGTAATGCTCCATTGCAAAATGATTTAGCCTCAACCTAAAGGATTCACCCTCCATCAGTAAGTTTAATACTACAGACTCCTCATAAACTTAACAGAAATCTGAGAAGGATTTTGGTGATGCATCGCTCTGGAGAGAATCAGAAAACAGGGCACAAGCTCTTTTGTAGCTTTTGTACTGCCTTCTGATTTTTGGCCTTATTTGGTTTCCATGGGAATTGTGTGTGTGTGTGTGTGTGTGTGTGTGTGTGTGTGTGTTATGCATGAGTATGTGCCCGAGAAAAACGAGCAAGGTAAGCACCAACTCCCAAGAGCAAATGCCTATCTGTGAAAAGTCTAAGGAGGTCAGGTGGAATGTCAGGGTCACTAGGCATTTGGAGAAGTGACCCTAACGAAATAAAATGAAGCACAAAATAAGGTTTGGATGCTATTTCTGTGGCTTTCATGAATCTGGGAAATTGATTCCATTATCAATGTAATGCTGTCTTGGGCCTCTCTGAGTAATTAAATGCCCCTGTCCCCTCTTTGACAGACATTGTGAGTTCTACATAAGAAATGTTCAAATAGAGCATCCTGGGGGAAAATCTTGGATAGATCTTACATTTTGTTTAGGCTACAAATAGTGAAAAGGAGCTTTGATTTAATGTGGATGTCGGTGGTCAGGGACTGTAGGATAGGGAGGCACAACTACTGTGGGGTGGGAGGTGTTTGAAATGCATTCCAGGCTTCTTGTTATAGCCTTCAAACACTGTTGTCTGCAGTGAGAGAAATGTTTCGAAGGGCACCCTATCTTGGAGAAGCTTTTATTCTTTGAGGGCTAATTTAAGCACAGTGTGGTTTCCCGAGTATCAATACAAATTTAGTGTGTACTCTACCCTACTAGAGATACAGATGTGGGTCTGCAAATCCACCCTGTTCTCTGTCACAGAGTGCTCAGTGCAGAAAAAACTGTGAGACTTACAGCTTTGGTTTCTGCTTGGAACAGAGATGGTTTTGTCGTGACCAAAAAATGTCACTATGCTTTTTGTAATAACAAGCACAATTGTTTACATCAAATTGTCTTTTTAAAATTTCTCTTTTAATATTTTTTATTCTTTGGCAGTTTTATACATGTCATGTCCTAACGCCTCCCACCACCTCATCTAGACACTTTAATCTCAACAGATTTTCTTCCACTTTTCATGTATTTGTGTGTGTGTCCCCTACTGAGTTTAGTTAGGTTGATGTTTATGAGTATGGATAGAAAGTTAATTGTTGGAATGCACCAGTCTCTATTTCACTGGGGGAAAAAATGTCTCCCTTGTCTCCCGAAACTACCAGTAGCTCCTTGGGGGTAAATAACTTCTTAATGTATAAAGCTTCTTCAGTTCTTGATTTCATGTGCTTCTCTTTAGAAACACCTGGGATTTAGGCATGAGTTATGCCTCCTAGGTCAAAATGATTTCAGAAACAGTAGGACAGATGCCCTCACGGTTAGTAACATAGACTCTGGAGTCAAACAGAATGAAGTTCAAATGCAAGTTTCACCCTTAATTCCTTGGGAATATGAGCATGTTATAGAATCCCCCTCCCCTTCAGTTATTTTTACTTTAAAGCTAATATGGTCATTTTTGCTATATAGGAATTATTGTGGGACTGAGTAGAATAAGGTAAATTAAGCAAAGAGTAAATGGTAGAAAAGAAGACAGCAAATATGAAAATCGCATAGTATGCTCAAGTACACAGTCAATATTTTACAAAACAAATTTACAGTTTGAGACTCTGAAGGGAGTAGCTTTCTTTCATTCTTCTTCTTCTTATTATTATTTTTGCTCCAGTCATCATATACACCATGTCCTAACCTTGACTTAGGGAAGTGAATGTGTTTTTCATTAGAACAATCTAAACACATTAGAATCTGTACATCTGAGCTACTATAGGAAAGAAAGAATAGTAGAGAAGCTGACAGGTTCTGAGCACCTACTGAGTGTCAAGTACCTTTATGATGTCAACATCTTCTTATAAATGATTGCATGTATAAGTATGGGTATTGAATGCATGTGGTATGTGTAACTTGACTGTGTGATTACATATGGAGGCCAACCTCTGGCAGGTTCTCTCACAGAACTTCAAACTCCCTGCTTAGCTAGAGTTTCTTCTTAGCCAGCGTCTAGAATCTTCCTGTCTCTGCACCCCCAGTACTGGAATTACAGAGTCAGTCTAACAGGCCTGTTAGATTTAGGGATTTGAACCTAGATTCTTATGCTTGTGTAGCAAGCACTTTATCATCTCCATGCTGCTCTTCTGTGTGTTCTTGTTCATCAATAAGACAAGGAACAGGAGATTCAGAAAGTAGGGAATTTGCCCAAGGTCATGCATATTATATGAAGGATGGAACAAGAACCACAGCTATCTAACATCACAGTCATCTTTCTGTTGCTTCAAATAAAGGCCACAAGAAAGGCCCAAGAGACACATTTGGGCTGAGAAGGTGTGGGCTGTATTTGGTTTGCCTGCCTGCTTGAGACTCTTCTTCAGTCTGACTCCCTGGACTATTTTGGGGCTACCATGTCATTTCAGCCCCACTCAAAGAGCCTTGCAGAATGTGCAAGGGAAAAAAAAGAAACCCAAGAAAATCTATTATTGGCACTAGCCCTTGATTCGCTATTATGACGTCCATTCTGCAAAGTGTTTATACCCTTATAAGGTTCCCAGCATCAATTTAACTGTGTTATCTCCCAGTAGATGATACAAAATGCAGTCTCAGTAGCAGAAGGCAGAGAGAGGTGGGAGAGATTTTTGGCTGAGGAATGAGAGAGAAATTTAAAAGGGCCTACTATGCTGAGTCACTCGGGCGAAGCAGCTTACGGTGGACTACATTCAGACCTGAGCCAAGCTGCAGCATCCAGTCGGTGATCGGTTAGGACTGTGGAGATGCTCCTCATTGGGAATACAAGAAATTGCAGCCAAAAAATGAGGGGAAAAGTGCCAACATCCTGAACATTTTAAGTTCATCAGTTATATTTTTATACAGTTAAATCAAGTACAAAAACAGAAAAAAGAAAGTCATGTATCCACCAGTTTTCCTTGTGCCTCCCCCAACACAGGCTCAACAGCAGAATACCTCAGCTCTTCTCAATTTGTCCTCATAATAATCGACTCAGAACTACTGAGAGTTGTTCACAAGACCAGGCCCTAGGATCAGAACATCACATGCCCCTTCATTCCTTCCAAAGACACCATGGGGTGAGTGCATTCATCATTTCCATTTTTGAAAGGAGGGAACTGATGCTTAGTGGTGGTGGGTTATTTCCTAGGAAGACATAAGATGCCACACATTTTCTGACCCCAGAAATGGAACCGTTACGTGATACACACTACTATTGATGACTGAAAGAAAGCAGGCAGATATCTTCCAGTTTACAGAGACCCAGACCTCACTTACTATTCAAATAACTTGCTGAACTTTAATCTGCTACACCAAAATAAAGCAGAACAAGCCAGCAAAAAAAAAAAAAACCAAACAAACAATTGTGCACAGTCCCTGCAGAATGGACATGCCCACTCAGGTTTCCAGGCTCTCCCCTTGTCTAAACAAGTTTTCCTTTCTTTGCCTCCAAGTCTTCACAAGGTCCAGCAGATTCAGCTGTTTAGTTCCTGCTCAGACCTTTTTCTTTGCTGCTTCTTTCATTTGTCTTAATATCTTGAAAAGTTCAAGCTGGATTTTGGAAATTCAGATCATTTGAGATGCCTCTTTCTCATGCAAGATTGGATCTCACATAGCCTATGGGTATTCAAAAGTAGCAGCTTAGACTCTGGCATTGCTACTACATAGATCCACGCTTACCCATATTTTCATATTTCAGCTGGTTAATGAACCATGTAATTATAGCAGTAAACTAGGTAATAAGCTTTGGTGTATGGGTTGGGGACAGTGGAGTGTGGGATATTAGGGAGGGCCAGACTCATCAGAGAAGATCTTCAGAGGGGGTAGAACTGAATTCAGGCATAGTCACAAAGCATGCCAGAAACAAGTAGGATTTGAACCGTTGTGCAATCACGATCAAATCCTGGGTATTTTCAGCAAGTGAGAGAAACACTAAAAGTACACATCAGAAGGAAATTGCTGTGTCAGGACATGAAAATATTCCATGGGAAAGAGTCCACTACCTAAAGATGAAAAAGTACTTACTAAATGAACTCCAAGAGAAAATGGAACAGCTTACAACAGTGTTTAAATGACTCCCGAAGTCGGTAGTGGCCATCTTGCATGCTGTCCTGAGACTGAAGTTCCTTTTCACATCTGGGATTTTCTCAGTGTGGCTGTGGAAATGAAGGAAGCTGGTTGGATAGTTGATCTCCTAACCTCTGGAAGATGGTGCATAGACATGGTGAATGATGGGATACTCCCTTCAAGCTGCTATTTTTAGAATTCCTGTGAGTGATGGCAGGAGGTCATTTAAGACTCAACAGGAAAGAGGTGAGAATGAGCATAGATAGGTATTGATCTCTGAGCAGACTCTTTCCGGCATGTTATTTATTATCTATCATCTATCTATCTATCTATCTATCTATCTATCTATCCATCCATCCATCCATCCATCCATCCATCCATCCATCCATCCTCCCTCCCTCCCTCCCTCTGCCCACCCACCCACCCACCCACCCATCCATCCATCCATCCATCCATCCATCCATCCTCCCTCCCTCCCTCCCTCCACCCACCCACCCACCCACCCACCCACCCATCCATCCATCCATCCATCCATCCATCCATCCATCCATCCATGCATCATCTAAATCTGTCTGTCTGTCTGTCTGTCTGTCTGTCTGTCTGTCTATCCATCTACCCATGCCCACTCAGGTTCCCAGGCTATTCCCTTGTCTAAACAGGTTTTTCTATCTTTCCTTCAGAGTCTTCACAAGGTTCCTTTGGGTCAGTGGTTCGGGTCCTGCTCAGTTTCTTTGTTGCTTCCTTCATCTTAAACTAGTTACAGTTTTATAACTGAGAATCTTGACCTATGTGCCTTCCAACACCAAAGCCTACATCTCTGCAGAATTGTTTGTCCTGCTTCATTCAGCCTCTTTTCCCAATAAGATGACACTTTCAAATGCGTTTGGCAACTCAGTTTTCATTTGTGAGGTAGTTATAACTAAGCCTCCAGTTTTTTAAACATGGGAAAAGAATAACTCACAATAAGAACATGTTGAGTCCAGGTCCATACTTTGATGCCCATAATGTGACTTTGGGTGAACGTTACTAAGTTCTATTTTTCATTTAGCTGACTTTGAATAAGAAGCAATGGCTACATATCCCTGAGGATTGTTGGGAGAAAGGAGTGCATGGTAAAAATAATAGTCCTGATATAAAACATACCTTTTAATAAAAATGATTGTAATTGTTGTGAATTTAGCCCCCAGAGAGTCCCATTTATTTTAATTCACTTTAAATTTATTTATTGTCTCTTGAAGGAATACAATTTATGGACCAATGAAAGTCTCATCTACTAAAGGATATCTGAACCATGTGAAAATACTGGATAATTTTCGACCAAATTGGTTTTCAACTACGTTTTGATTCCAGTTCTGTCATTCACTCATTTTGTTGTTCCTTACGAAGTATTTCAGCTGAGGTGCAGCTGCTCTGTAGGGTTTGTGGACGAAGGCATCTCTTCTGAGAAAGAGAAGTCAATATTGACTCAGATGGGTTGGGCATTTCCCCTAAAATACGTTTGAGGATGGAAAGCGAAATTATGACTTTTAATCAGAACCTCCTGAGACCTGACCTTCCACAACAGCAAAGCCACCCCCTCGGCACATTTACCAGTGATGCCACTTCCAGCCACCACCCTGGGTGAAATGCCAAGGACTAACAGGCAGAGGAGTTTGACTTCTTTTCTTGATGCTAACTGGAAAGAAGTACTTTCTGGGGCACAGAGGCCTTTTCCTTGGAAATGATTCTGCCAAGATATTGCAATGGTGGCCATTTTCATTTGGACGCCAAAGGTTTTATGCTAAACTCTCTCCAGGAAGGGATATTGGCCTTGCCTTTTTGTCCAGAACAGGAAACAATTGAATCTCCTGGGGGTCTTGTTTATAGCTCACTTCTTGTTCTTTCTTCCTATGGCTTTTTCCATGTTATTCATGTTGAAGCCCCCCTGAGTACATTCTGTGAGCCTAAAATACATTTTTATCTGTATTTATACCTGTTTTACTCCCTTCTTCTGATTCCCTGCATGACACCTCAGAAGAAAAGATGTCATTCGCTCTAGGGCTGACCTCTAGAGAGAGGTCTGGATCCATCTTTCCAACTTATTCTATCTTTATCCCTTTTTCTTCCTCCATTCCCTAGTTCTTCAATATCTCTGCTCATTTTGACTCTATATCTATAAACTGTCAGCCAACTATAAATCTTCATTTTCTTTAAACAATAATTACTTTAAAAGTATGCATTCCTTTATAGATATAATTTCCTGCCTTTTATAGTCACAAAACTAGGAAGAATTATGTCAACTCCTTCACTTAATTCATCATATAATATTTACATCAGTCACCCATTTCTACCAAGCCACTGAAACATCTCTTTCTCAGACTGTCACTCACCATTCAGTGGACCCTATCAGTCACTACTGACCTGAAGAATTGGTGGTTTGTTTCTGAGGACTCTTATCTCCTTCTTGAAGCACCCCACCAGACCACTTTGCTGTTTCTTAACACATCCCTTGGTTTCTTCTGCTTTTCTGATGTTCCCCTTCAATTGGCTGCTTCTTGTATTTTATTTTTTTTCCTGAATTTATGTTTATGTTATCCAAATGTGACAATAATCACCAAATCTTTAGCTCTAAGACACTGCATATAGACTGCACATTTTACAGGTGAGGAAACTAAATAATGTAAACATGCTTAAACTTTCACAAAGCTATTATGAAGTCAGAATCCAAAGTTGAACTCATTCTGTTTCCCATGGTCAGAGTCCAAATATCACATAGTGATTCCTTTTATAGGGCTTCATCTGCTGGCTGCATCCTCTACCTTGGCTGGTCATCTTTTCCTTAGGATACAGAACCCCCACAATTCTCTTCTTCTCAGGCTCAAGAACCTTCAGAAAGAGTAACTACAATAACTACATAAAGGAGTCTTCAAACCTCTCACCAACCTAACCATCATCCCACAGTCTAGACACAGTCTAGTTGTGTTTTATCCTTCTTTGACCCAGGCACTCCTTGCAGTACCCAAAGCTATCCATGTGTGTGATATGACCAAGGACTAAAGACATGTTCATGTTCAAGAAATACTAATCAAAAGTATTTGCCAATTATTAGTCACTTGCCAGGCCAACCTCCACGCTATTTGTTTGTTTTAAGATAACATTTTAATTAATTCTTTGAGAATTTCATGCACTGTGTTTTGATGGTATGCACCTTTAATACCCATGCTTAGCTCCTTTTACTTCCCTACATTCCCCAATTTTGTGTCATTAAAATTTTTTTTTTTAGTTAATAACCCATTGGCTTCAGTCTTGTCTGCCCATATTCTAGATACATGATCATTCACTGGTGCATGCCTGACATACCTGAAGTCACATACTTAGCAAAAACTGACTTCCCACAAGCTGCCAACTATCCATCATTCCTCATGAAGCCATTTTCTTCCATGTTGGAATGCTTGCTGGATTAATCTTGTGAAGACCCTGTGCAGACAACCAGTTGTTCTGTACTCCTGTCCTTTCCAGAAGACACTGCTTTGCTCTAGTTTTTCCCAAACCCTAGTTCTTGAGATCTTTCTGCTACCTCTTGTGTGATGATCCCTGAGCCATGGGGAGGGTGTGTAAGATAGATGTGTCATTTGTGGCTGAAGACTCCAAAGACCCTGATTCCCTGCACCTCGACCAGTTGTGAGTTTCTACATTAACCATCATCCACAGCACAAAGAAACTTCTCTTCATTAACCCCATTTTAGGACTGGTCCCCATGCTAGGCCTTTCTTACACAATAAGCTTTTCAAATCTTCCTCCAAAGTACCCTGGAGACAGAGAAAGTGACTGTGTTTTCTTAAGGAATGAGAGATATAGACCATGCAGCTGTCTGAGATCTTGGAAATTCCTTACCAGTCTGAGCTTTAAAAATGGCAGTAGATTTTTCTTTCTACTCAGTAAAGCTCTCTGTTTGGCTTAATATAAAAATAGGTTGTAAGTGATTTGCCATTGAGTAAAACAGAAACACTGGGAACATGCCCTGTGTTTATGCCATGGCCTCCCATACTCCCAAGCATACTGCCAAATACTCCTAGGAATTTGCCAGCCTAATCTGAAAAGTGTAGCCATACATTATTTCTACTACTTACAACATCCAGGCAAGGGAAGCATTTTTTTTTTTTTTTGGCACAGTTCAAAAAATAGGCTCAGAAACAACTTTTCCAAATTCTCAAAGAATACATTGAATATAAACCCTCCCAGCTACATCCTAGTAAGTTCGGAACTGCCTTTAGAGATGATGTGTGTGAGTGTACATCTGAGAATCCAATTTCAATATTCTGTGGAGCAGAGGATTCAGCTTCTGAACCTTCCTGAGCCAGATTCATTCACGAATGCAAACAGTTTTCTGTTAGCTCAGCCCAAGCTCATGTGTGGCATGACTAGCTACTTTACAGCCTGGAAGCATCTTCCAAGACCTGGTACAGGACTCTGTGCCATGAAAAAAAATGCCAATGTTTGGACCCACAAGCTAAACTTACTGTTTGCTTCTGCTGCATTCCTCCTGCTGTCCTTTATGGCACTTTCTAGAGTCTCAGATCTGAGCTTGGTGAGCAAAGCTGGGTTTTTTTTTTTTTTTTAAAACTATTATAATGTATGCTGTTATCTGAATTCCAAGCTTTCTAGAGGCCATCTTTGGTAGTAGAGCTACTAGGTAATACTATTAATGAAATTTAATGGAAGATTTTGTGTGTGTGTTTGTGTATGTGTGTGCGTGTGTTAGAATTCAAACTAGCTTGTCTCTAGCTAAGTGTTATTAAAATGCACTATTCATTCTTCTCAGTGCATTCAGTGAACATGTATTCTTGGTGGATCTGAGATTAGGATGTCAGAGGATGAGAGAGGCTGTCTAGCCTCTGAATTCCTGTCAATTTTCTCTGAAAAACCACACAGAGAAAATTTGTCCCTGAAGCCCTGCTTGGTGTCCTTGGCCCACTGTCAGCCTTTTGAGCCTTTGCTGAGGCTTCTCCATGCCGGTCCATTGTGAGATAATGCTCTTACACACTGTAAAAATGTGTTACTCGTGTTGGTTTAATAAAATGCTGATTGGTTAGTAGCTAGGCAAGAAGTAGAGGCAGGGCAACCAGACTAGTAGAGTTTTGGGAAGAGAAAAGGCAGAGTTGAGGAGACATTATCCAGACATCCAGATGCAGGGAAAGTGAGATGAGAATGCCGCATTGAGAAAAGGTACCAAGGTACATGGCTAAACATGGATAAGAATCATGGATCAATTTAGATTCAAAGGCTCGATAGTAATAAGCCTGAACTACTGGCCTAGCAGTTACTATAATATTAAGCATCTGAGTAATTGTTTCACAAGCAGCTGTGGGACTAGCCAGTAGAACAGAGAAACTTCTGATTATAAATAGTGCTCCAGTGTGGGGCATGTACATCCACACTAAGCCTGTGAAAGCTTTAAAATGGTTCTAGAACACAGAAACAAAGCCAAGAACAGCTTCCTAGTGTGCCTTCCAAGTGGGCCAAGGTACAGAGATGCCATGGCATGCAGGCTTGAGCTGAAGCCTGGCAGGTTCCTTTAGTTACACAGGAGCCTCAGCACAATGGTAAATGCATGAGCTGCATATGAAGGACTTAAGGTTTCTGTGCATACAGACAACGATAACAGAATTAAGCAGGGCTTCATGGTAGCAGCATTTTTTTCGGTTGGCTCTGTGTGCTGGCAGTGAGCACAGGTATGGCTCCTTTAAGAGAGGCCTCCTGTCTCAGTATTAGCAGCAGAAACTATGAGCCTCAGGTGGTGGTGCTCTACTTGGTGGCAGTGTGGACCTTAAAATTTGCCAGAGTTGGGGGGGGGGTGGTAAATGTGGCTCCTGCCAGCTAGTCCTTCTGCCATGAAGCTGAGCTTGCACAGACCAAGGAGCTGGGTAGAGTCAGCTGCCACCGCTGAGATTTTAATCCTAGCCACACTGTTTAGCAGATTAAAAGTTTGGTCAAAAAAAGATAGAGATATACAGTAAAGACATATTCAGACAAAAAAATCCCTCTAACTGGTTTACCGTGTGTTTAAAATATATGAAGACTCGGGAAAGAGAAGAAAAAGGATAGAGAAAGTCTATATAGTAGAAAGATTTCTACTTCAAGATCATAACTTTGAAGATGTAAATATTTTTACTGATGAACAACAATCACAAGTGGAGTAAAGATAAAGAAGTTCTTGAAGTCATTGAGTAAAACTAAGATATTACTATAATATACATACATTGGGCAAGAATCCAAAGACAGCACTCAGAATTAGCCAATTGTTTTAATTTACTTAAACATATGGCAATATATTTTTAATGTAAACTCATACAGTTGATGAGTATTTTCACTTTTGGGTGGTATTGTTTTGTTTTCTTTTTCACTTGCTATTTTCTTTAATTTTCTATCATCTTACAGAAATAAACTTTAAAAATGCCATGTAAATTTGAAAATTATACAGGGAAGGTGGATATTATATATTATTCTGTTGTCTTTGAATTGTTTGACCACTGAGGAAGGAGCAACAATTGCTAGGAGACATTTTATTATAAATGCTGCTGGGTCATTTCAATCTATGTATTTTCAAAATTCTGTGACTTCAAAATTTAAGCCAAAAGAGATATTACTTTGGAGAAGAGGTTATGCTTTTATTTTCACAGAAAATTAGAGGCTATGTATTCATTCTAGGTTAAGAAAAACCAGGTTTGATAAAAGGAAGACCCCCTGAAAAAAATCTCCAGTAGGAATGGATGACTCAGACAATCCAACATTTCAAAATACCTCTGTTCCAGTTTCATCTGAATTCTGCATTCAGAACATCTTCAAGGCTGCTGGCCTGGCTGAGATGATTCAGCCTCACAGACTATTCCACTCAGTGCTTGTTCATAATTCTAAGCTTTCTTTGTATCTCCATAAGATTACCAGTACCTCCAATCAGTAGAAAGTAGAGTAGAGAACTATGGCCACATTCCCCCCAAAATGGATTATGGATGTTTGACTTTTTTTAGATGGTGGTTACAAGTTGTTATAGATAATGGTTAGGAGAAAAGCTATACAAAGGAGATTAGATTTGGGGTTCTTATTTTAAAAAGAAAAAAAGGAGTAAATATTGGGTAATACTCTTCTACAGTGTAAAGATTTGTTCCTTATATTGACTTAATATAAATGCTGATTGGCCAGTAGCTAGGCTGAGGCAGCATGTGATGGAGGTAAATGTAGTCCATGTAACCTAGCAAAGCCACTTCTCTCATGGTGACTTAGAGTCACCTGGAAGCTCAGGTACCCCAAGTGTTTGACTTTCCTTTACTAGGCTCAATTTCCTAATGGTCCCATTATCTCCCAGCAGTGCCAGAGGATGACATTCAAGTCTTTAAGTCGTGGCTTTCTGGACACAGTTAAGACCCAAACTTAGCAATTAGGAGTGGGAGGGTCTGTGCTTAAAGACTGAAAGACACAAGTCCATTCAACTTATGAACAGACACAAACTGGTGTGTGTGTGTGTGTGGTGTGTGTGTGTGTGTGTGTGTGTGTGTTTGTGTGTGTTAGAAATCCAACAGAGGCAGGAAATAAAAATGATGTTATTCATATAACCAGAAAGGTAAATGTGGTAGAGTTATGACTAATTTGCAGGTAATATAAGTTCCAGAGGTAAAGTTTCAAGTAATAGATTGACATGTGCTATTTTTACTGTGCCCCCTTTTTTGTGGCTGTCCAGAGTCTCAAGTGAACCTTGTTCATGAGCAGGTAGGGAATTTCCTTGACATGCTGATGCAGTATAGTAGCCAGTTTATTTCGTTAAGACAGTCAGATGAGCCAAGGCAAAGGATTGCTGATCAAGTGGGAAATGTGATCTCACTGGCTCAGTCCTAACTAACAATCCAGGCTCCAGACTGTCACTTAGGTTTATGTCAAGCACATTTCTATTAAGGAATCTGGCCAGCTTGTTGCCTTTCTTTATCACTAGAGACATTGTGGGTATCTCTATAGTGTCAGGTAAAATTGCTATGAGATATTCACCTGGCCAGTGAGAAGGAGAAAGACTCAAGATCTACCCTTAGTGAAGAGCCACATACTAGCTCCCCATGAATGTATGTTCTCCTGTTAATCCCCAGCCCTCTGATGGGACAATTGTCATGGTCCTTATGTGATGTAAAAATCAAAGACTCAGAGAAGTTAAGAAGTTAAAGTTTAAGCTACTAAGAGGTGACAAGCCTGGTGTTTGAACTAAGCTATCGTAATTCCAAAATCTTTGCTCTTCCTAGAAAAATCATTCTACTGAGTCAGAGTATATCCACAGTTATTTATTATCTGCTTTTTATTTTTGTTGTCTCCTTTATATTATTCTGGAAATTTATTATTGAAAAGTCTTTTTTATAAAACATATTTGTTATGTATCATGTGACTTATACCATGTCAGGTCCTAGGAAATTAAATTTCAGTTATGAAAGAGTTATGATTTTATAAATATTATACAAACTACCCAATATATATTCCTGGGGCTGGTGAGATGGTGCAGCACATAAGGCATTTGACAACAAACCTGATTGACAACCTGAGCTCACTTCCTGGAAACTCCATGGTAGGAGAGAACTTACTCCTTTGAGTTGTTCTCTGACCGTGATGCTCATATTGTAGCATGTATGTACCCATGCAGGCATGCATGTAAACACACACATGTATACAAATACATAACTGCAAAAAATCAAATCTTTCCAAGGGGAGTATTATATCTTCAAATGTAAATATGTAAAAAAGACATATACAGTAGCCCCAAAACAGACACAACTGCTTCAGGAGCCCAAATGTAGCCTTAGGTTTCTCTAACCTAAGTTAGGAGGCAGTCCCTAATTAATCAAGAGTTTCCTTTGTAATCCTCATTTTTCAGGGAAACTATTTCAGCTTGAAGAAGCAACAAGTTTCTGTAAAGAGGCTGTAATTTAGAAAAGTCTTTAAAAATAAGCATTTTATTAACTAGGAGGATAAACCTTCTTTTCCGTTCTCATGTATGTATGTATATGGTGTGCATGCCTGTATTTGAGCTCTCTTGTGTGTGAATGTACAGATATGTGTGTGTGTGTGTGTGTGTGTGTGTGTGTGTGTGTACATGTATATGGAGTCCCAAGTTTGCCATAATTGTCTTCCTAGACCACACTCTGTATTTGAGGCCGTCTCTCAGTTAAACCTAGAGATCTCCAACATAGCTGGTCTCACTAACCAGATCCTTCCTCCCTGCTTTCCCAATATTGGATTTATAGATGGCCACCACAAGCACTGAGCTTGGATAGTGAGGATCTAAACTACAGTCCTCATGCCCCTTCACCATTGCGCGATCCCCTTAGCCTCACAACAGTGATCATCTTAAGTGAATAGCATGAGCAAGAAATTGAGAACGTAGACTGATGAGCAGTCACTGTCCAGACATGCAAGTGTGTGCGGTGTGTGTGTGTGTGTGTGTGTGTGTGTGTGTGTGTGTGTGTGTGTGTGTGTGTGTGAGAGAGAGAGAGAGAGAGAGAGAGAGAGAGAGAGAGAGAGAGAGAGAGAGAGAGATTGCTAAAATGCTGTAGGTTCCTTTGTTCTTTAGTCGTGCTCATGTGTGTTTAGGATTAATGGTTCTGTAAATGTGGAGAAGAGAGCATGAGAAGGCTAAGGAAGCCTTTAGAGGTGGAGTCATGGGCAGGCAGTAAGAGTCTTCAAAACCATAGATATGAGCATAGAAAAGAAGTGCACCAACAAAACAGTGGAAATGGAGTGCATGGAAGGAAGAAAGAAATGGGAGACAGGACGGGATGGTAGTAAGGGAGAGGATGAAAAAAGGAACGCGACATTTAAAAAACTTGTTTCAGTATTATTTATTGGCTCTCTGATATTGCAGCAAATTGACAAATGGTAAATCCTTAGTCTTCATGTATTTTATCATTAGATTGGTGGTAAAGTGATAAGTAAGACAAGGTAAAGACAAGGGTTAAATAAGATGAAGATAAGTGAGGAAAGAAAGTGAAATATAGTAACAGGGTGAAGGAAGTGAGTTGGAAGACCACAGGGATAGCCAGGGGGCTGTGGAGAGAGTGCTGAGCTGAAATCTGAATGATAGAAGGGTCAGTCAGGTATGGATCTGGGGAGTCAATGACTCTAAGGAGGAAAGGCTGTGTGACAAGGAGATGTGAATGGCATCAGAGAAGTAACTTCTCTTTGGCAGCTATATGGAGATTCCATTGAAACTGCTTAGGAGACTGCTTTATGTTCCACGCTAAAACTGTTAGTGGCTTGAGCTCATACAGTGGTCAAGAAGGCATCAAGAAACATGTGGATTCAGTTTATATGTTGGAAGCCGACATTAGTGCAGCTTATACAAATTAAACTTGGGATGATAAAGAAATAAGGATGACCTGTAAGTTAGAGGGTTTAAAAGCTGGCTGGATGAAAAATAAAAGCAACACAACCTCCATGACTCTGTCCAGGATGCACTCATCACTAATGACACACCAGTAGAGTAGAGCCCCGCTACCATGGACTCTGCATGGTTTATCAGAGCTCAGCAACCACTGCACTGGAGTTCCCAAGACACAAAAATACTCATAAAACGTCTATTCTTTTACACTATGGAGGGAGAGAGTGCAGTTATAGTATTTCTGAAGAGCCATTTGGCATACTGTATCAAGAGCCATAAAAATGTTCACACCCCATTGACTGAGAAATTCGAATTCTAGGAACAGATCCTAAGGCGATGCTCTGAGAGAGGCATAATGGTTGTGAACATATGTTAATGTCAGCATTGCTTACAATATGATAACAAATGGGAACATCCTAAATGTCTGACAATAGGCAATTACTTAAAACTGTGATATAGTCATGTCGTGTTACATCAGACAACAATTATAGAAATAAGACTTTAGTGGGATAATTAACCACTTGATAACACTGCAAAGGCATAGTACAGGACCATCAAATAATATGATCTCAGTTCAGTAAACAGATTATAAGGACAGTGGGGAGGAAAAGCAAGATCATTAAGGCTGGGCTTAAGTATTATCCACAGTAGGAATTTGGGGTCTGACAAGTGCTTTGATGTATGTAAGCCCCTCAATATAGATTCAACTAATAAGTAATCTTTAATCCTTGCTGTTTCTTGTGTTGATGCATTTTATGGATTGTAGGAGTTATTGAGCAGAAGATAAAGGAAATATGTGAGTCTATAGAGAGAACAGAAAGGCTTTTTTCATAAGTAGAGGGGCTAGAAAAGAAGCCGGGGTGCTGGGCAGGATGGGCAGGAAAAGGGAGGGTACTGGGATGTGGGGCAGTCAGCCTCACAGGGAGAAGGTGAGATAGTAAATGTGCCGTCTGTGGTCAGATCCTCGATTTTTGTTGTAGATTCCTTCTTCTAAGCTCCTTGATAAATCTCTAGTGCATTTTTAGCTCTCCACTAAAAAGAATTGGTACTATACAGGCAGGTGTAGCAAATGTTAGTGTTTGGGGAGTGGAGGCAAGAAGATCCGGCATTTAAGATTATTGTTTGCAAAACAATGAGGCTATTATGGATTACACAAGACTGGGTCTCAAGCAAAATAATATGAAACAGCAATGTCCTCTGATGCTTAATCCTATCCAAAATTGATTCTGTCAATAACACCTTACCTTGGTTTTCTTTTGAAGGAACCACCATGGTTTACAGTTTAGGTGTACTTGACTCACCTGCCAAACTCCTCCAATTGAGGAGTGAATGCACAGCTCACTGACTAGTGATAGCATTCCCTCCTCCAAGGCAACAGGACCAGAGATAGTGGAATAATTAACTACTTGAGAAAACTGCAAAGACATAGTACAGGACCACAGAGTGAACTGTAAATGTGACAGTTTTGATGCAAATGTCTTCCACCTGCTCATATTTTGAGTGCTTGCTCCTGCTTCTAGGTGATGTTTAAGGAATATGGATCTTTCAGGAGGTGGAGCTAGCTGACAGTTGTAGGTCACTAAAGTCAAGTCTTTGAAGGTTATATACACCCCAGGCCCTGGTTCCTGGCAGCTCTCTTTTTCCTGGTCTGCTGGGGTATCAAGCCTTAGCCAAATTGCTCCTATTGCCCTGAGCCATATTGTGTCTTCTCCTGTGATGGACTGAAATCCTCTGAAGTTATGAAACAAAATTAATCTCTCTTCCACTAAGCTAAATTATCAGGCATTCTGCAACATAGTTGTTGAAGTACAACTGTGTGTTTTCTTTAAGACTGATGAAATATGGATCCTTGATCTCCCTAGAATTGTAGGAGAAAACATCCATTTAAAATTTTTGTCCCTTTCTTCCCCACTGTAAGAAGAAAGCTTTCCTATGAATGGAGACAACAACAGAACAGAGGCATTGATACAAGGGTTCAATTATAAAAAGGTTAGATCACCCCTGGATATCGTATTAAAATGCATATGCCTGAAGAGGGTGTTGGTGGTAAGAAAAAAATGTTCTTAAAAGTACATATTGTAAACTCATTCAAATTTAAACATGCAGAGAGTCAATGTAATATGAGACTAGATACCCATCATTTAAACTGAGAAATTAAACACCCCCAATCTAAATATTGGCTTTGCTTCTTGATTACAGCCTGTTTCATTCCTCTCAGCTTAGGGTTTATTGCTTCCAACCTGCTATTTTCTTTTTTTAAGATGTTTATGTATGAGGCCAGTAAGATGGCTCAAAAGGTAAAGGCCTCCTAATGATGTAATTCTGGTAATTTCCCTGCAAGCCACATAAAAGTGGAAGAAGAAAACTGACTCCCTCCACAAAGTTGTCCTCTGACCTCCACATGTGTGCACCCACACTAACAAAAAAAATTAAAAAGATACACATGTATTAATATGCTTTGCTGAGCACTATCCTTTCAAATTACACATGCAGGGGACGGGAAAGATAGTTCAGTAGTTAAAGAGTACTGGTTGCTTTTCTAGAAGATCTGTTTTCAATTCCCAACACTCACATGGCAGCTCATAACTATCAGTAACTACAGTTCTAGAGGACCTGACACCCACTTTTAGTCTCTGTGGGAACCAGGCATGAACCTACACAAACATACATGCAGGCAAAATGCTAAAGCACATAAAACAACGGCATTAGTCGATGTATTATTTTATAACTTCTGCCTAGTGTTATAGTTGTGAATATTGTTTTTTTTCAGTATGTAATTTTAGTTCACTTATTTTCTTAGCTGTATAACAATTCATTGTGTTCCCACATCACTGTTTTTCAATCTCATCTCTTGTGGATATGTACTCATCTTGTTACACTAACATCTTTAGTGATCTAGTAAGTTAATCTTTTGCCTAATCTAGTTCTGAGTATCCAGTTACTTTAAGGGTTATGATAACTACAAAATTTTTTGTAACCATCAGAAGCCCAAAATAATGAATAAGGAACATAATCATATAGCTTAATATTATACACAATGAAAAAAAATCAAAATGTTTGGTAGTGGCACAGCAGGCAACTTAAAATTTTGTTTTAATACTTTCTCTGTTTTCTGTATTAAATATAAGCTATTACTATCACAAAAATAAGCTCTTATAAATAACTATTAGGAGGCAGTTGCTGTAAATTAACTTCTCTAGGGTAAAAATAGCACAGATTCATTAGTGCAGAGCACGAAATAGGAGTCACAACACACCCAGCATGAAAATACTATTTAGATATTGCTCTGAAGATTTCTCTTTCACATGACACAGCTCCCTGATAGCAAAAGTCTTGAATTATAAGGCTAAAGAGCCTTGATGGTGGGCCTTTTTTGTTCAGAGGGCCTTTCTAGATTTTCCTGGCAGGATATTCCATTGGAATTAGGCACAGCACAACTATTTGGTAGTGGCAAGCTCATGTTCTTTGCTTTTCTTCCCTCTCAGCACCATAGCTCCCCCCTTCCGAGAATATATCTTCTTGTTCTCCATCTGGAACCTAGCCCCATGAATCACTCCACTTAATAGCACTAAATCAAGGAAAAAATAACAGCAAAATACTATCGGTCTGTATATAGGTGACTTGGAAGGTGGTTCTGGAAAGAAAGAGGCAATTAGAACATGTTCCCTAAGTTAGGAGTAAAACAGTTTGGATTTAGAAGCCTACTACTAAGAAAGGGCTTTGAAAGCTATCTAATCCAACTTTCTCTTTTTATAGATGTCAGAAGTTACTTATGTCCAAGATCATGCACATAACCACGATAGATCTTGAATTTGACTATATGGGGTTTGTTATCCATTATTTTAACTGAAAAATAGGTCCATATCACTGTGCTTAAGTATCCAGCTGAGATGAAATCACCAGTGTTTACATAAATGATTTAGGTTGTTGTCTGCCCTTCTCTATCTGTATTTCAACCTCTGTCTACCTGTTTATCATCTCTATCTCCATTTCTACCATTTCTCTTGTCTCCAATGCTTCTCTTTCTATTTCAGTAGTAGGAGAGCAAAGCAAGCATCAAAAATAGAAAATGTGTCTTTGGTAACAAAGATAACAGGTGCCAATCTGGAGTTATTCGAGGACTGGTAGATAGTAAGAATATATCTCCTTAGTTTTAGATAAGAGAAGATGAATACGCTTAGTGACACTCTCCTTAAAACAAGAATGCAATAGTAAATAAAAACAATCAAAATTAAGACTCAATGTCTTAGGGTTTTTATGTTTGTTTGGTTGTGTTTTTTTTCTATGATAAAACACTATCACCGAAAGCAACTTGGGGAGGAAAGGGTTCTTTAAAACCTTCAAGTGACATTTCATTACTGAGGGAAGTCAGGACAGGAACCCAAGGTAAGAACTTGGAAATAGGACCTTATGCAGAGGCCATGGAAGACACTGCATATGGACTTGCTCCTCATGATTTGCTCAGCTTGCTCTCTTATAGAACCCAGACCATAAGCCCAGGGACGATACCACCCACAGTGATATGGACCTTCCCACATCAATCATTAGTTAAGACAATGTCTCCATGCCATGTAATTGCCTTTAGGTGATCTGGTGGAGTATTTTCTTAATCTACATAATAATTCTAGCTTGTGTCAAGCTTACAGCAAAACCAAACAGGACACTCTAGAAATTTCATACTAAGTGAAGTTTTCTTTTTCTTTTTCTTTTTTTTTTTTTTTATAGGTGGACAAAGAGTAGGTAGGCAACATTATTTAATGGGAAACATTGCTAACAATGAAAGATGTTTCTAAACAAAGTCATGTGGGCATACATACTTAATTCATCTCTTAAATTGCTGTATACTTGGTTAAGAGGCATTGATACTCAATGTGATAACTGGAATCTAGAAAAAAACTGCTTTATTGCTTTTGATTTTGGAATTTAATGAAGGTAGCTGGATTCTCCTCTCTCCCTCTGTTTGTGTGTGTGTGTTCATGTGTATTGGTTGATTTTTATGAAATTGAGACAAACCTGAAATATTGGCAAAGGGCATTTTAGTTGAGATAATGCCTCCATAAGATGGGCTTATATGTATAGCTTGAGTTTCTAGTCTGGACTAGCCCCAAGATCTGAACCAGCAGTCCCAAAGAAACACACAGAAGCTTATATTAATTTTATGCTGATTGACCTAGGGCCTAGGCATATAACTTGCTAACTGTTTACTCTTAATCTAACCCATGATTATTATCTTGTTTAGCCATGTGGCTTGGTACCTTTTCTCAGAGCAGCATTTTAACTTCTTTCCTCTTCATCTGATGGCATCTCATCTGGCATCTCTCTGGTGTCTCTTTGGCATCTCTGCTGTGATCTTCCTGTTCCCAGTGTTTTCTTAGTCTGATAGCCCTGCCCACACTTCCTGTCTGCCTTTAGCCAGTCAGAATTTTTATTAAACCAGTAGGCAAGACAATTATTTACAATGTAACAGAACATAGTCCCACTATATATAGGTAGCAAGTTGAGCATGCCATGGAAAGCAAGTAAGTAAGTAGTGTTGTTCTTTGGCTTTTACCTCAGTGCCTGCCTCCAAGTCCCCATCTCTAGCTCCTGCTCTGACTCTCTGACTTCTCTAAACTACAAACTGTAAGATGAAATAAATTCTTTCCTCCCCAAGTTGCTTTTAGTCATGGTGTCTTATCATGACAATAGAAACTCTAAGTAAGACATATGTGTACTTGATGGTGAGCATGCACCTGTGTTTCAGAGAGTCTTACATTGAAGTAGTTGCCAACTGGCAGGATATCTACCTCTCTGTCTACTTCCCCTGATTCCCATTGCTGATTTTTGAAAGTGTTATACACAAGTCTGGCAAACTCTGTACTAACCTAGCAATCTTTTTGGTCTTCTTCAGGCAGAAAACAAAATCTAAAATTAAAATAAATTTTTAGTATATGTTTTCAGAGAATAAAAGTGTGTTTGGAATTCTTCCTATGAAAACTGGAGTACCCATTTCTTTTTTTCATCCTTTAAGGCAGGCTTTCTTGTTTGTTTATTTTTGTTGTTGTTTGCTTGCTTCCTTTTTCTTCCTCCTATAAATAAAATGGCAGAAATCAAAATTTGTCTAGACTTTTTTAAAGGGGCAACTTTAAATATCATGCCCCCCAATCTAGCAAAAGATGGCCCTATAGACAGAGAAAATCTCTAATGTGCAAATATATTCACTACCCTACACCATTTTCTCAGAAGCATCAATGTTCATTTATCCATTTAGGCAAAATTTTAAGTGAGTCACTGAGAATATAAACAGTAGAGAACGGATATCTATGATTGTAAAGCAGAAGCTAAAGCAAATATTTAAACTGTAAAATGGAGTTGGGCTGCTGCAGAGATGCATTCACAGGAACTGGGAGCAGGTGGTTGCAACAATAGGCAAGGGTAGATGTAAGGAGTGATGCCATGACAAAGGACATGAAAAGGGGAGAGCAGGGGACCAAAAGGAGTTATTTAAGAAAAATTTGATTCATAACCATGTTCTGTTTGTGTTTCCAATGAACTAATGCATACTTTTAAAGATGCTTGCTACTTGTGGCAGAGGACTCTTAATTCAGAACCTGTTTGACAAGCATTGTGCACCTACCAGGTTTAGGGGACTCCTTTGTTCCTTAAACAACTTCTTCCCAGTGTTGTTCTTTGTTCCTACATGAAATCAGCATCTGCACTGCTTGCCTTTTCTCTACTAACACTTTGGTCACCTTCTTTACTACCTACTGAATAGGCTTCTTGAAGACTTCCATTATCAAGCCTGCCAGCTGTGTTTCCTATCCTTCAGAGATCTTATAGAGCTAGTGATCACTAGTCTTGGGAACTTGTTTGTAATGTGACTTGGCCATTGGTAAATGTATCTTTTGGTGCACATGTTCCAAATCACCAATATTGAAAATTCCTAGAAGAGAGGAAACATTTTACAACAAATGTTGTACAGTTTAAAAAGTTCTCTGAAATCTGTAGTAAGATAGTCTGAAATATCAACATAATTGTGGTTCTTTTTTGAAATTTTATTTATGTGTATATATATCAAGTGTACAAGTGATGGTCAGAGGGTCAGGGGACAATTTACATGAATTGTTTCTCCCTCTTCACTGTATGGATCATGGGTAACTTTAAACTCAGGTTATTGCAGTTGAATACAAGTGCCTTGACTAACAACCATACCAAGAGCCCGAGGATTAGTCTTAACTGTCATTTTATGTAACTATTTTTTAATACTTCATCAAAAGTGTTAGTGAAATAAAGACATAATCTGTGACTCGATGGCCAATTCTGCCAAACTAGCTCATAGCTCAATGCTTGTCATGTTATTGATGGAGACCCTATAGTCACCCAGGAAACATTTTTGACAGCTCTCTATTGCATGCTTCCACTTCTAACCAGCCTCTCCATTTTACTGATTCTAGACCAGGATTCAAAGCCACTTTTCTTTTTATTGCAAACCACTATTAGGGCAGCATCTGTTTTCATGTTGCATGTTTATATTAACAGTTTATACCCTTTTTCTTAATCCAATTCATCCTCCATTTTGCATTCAAAATGATCTTTCTAGAATACAGAGCTTATTTGTTTGTTGTTTTTTCAAATTTTCCTGTGGTTTTTCAGTTGCTCCAGTCTTTAAAACAACGTCAATGACTCTCATCTACTTTATATACATGTTCTTTGACCTCACTGTGTGCTTTCTGCCTCTAATGCTAATTGCAGGAGCTTTCTTCCTGTTTCATGAGTACTATAGGATGCTATCACATGCTGTCATATTATCCTCAATTGATTCAATTACTCATATTCTTCTTGATGGTGGTAGTGGTGTCTGATCTTTTAGGACCCAGTGGGAATAGTCAGTTTCTTGGGCGGAATCATTGCTATTATAAATCAGAATAATCTCTTTCCTAACCAGTTTCCATTGTGCCTGCCCCTTTCCTAATATAACCATATATGGATTCAAATGTTTCTTAATGGAGCTCACATATTCATGTCAGTCATCCTCCTAGACTCCAAATCCAATAAAGAAAGACCTTTGCTTATTGATCTTATGGTTCCAATGAATTACTACAGGGTCCACAGAATATGACAGGTTCCTATTAGATAGCTGTTGTTAAGCAATAAAACCCAGTATGTGTTTTCCAACATGCCTTTTCCTTCCTGAAGTGAAGTGCATAGATTATAGACTCTGGATAGACTCATACTTTTAAACAATCATTTCAAGTAGTGTAAGTATGAAGTAAAGGGTTTTGTTGTCTAAAAGGGAAGCAAATTATAATAAAATTACGCACACTTCAGAATGTGAGTTTTTGAACACAAACACACACATGAGAAAATATTATAAAAGAGACCAACATGTGCATAAGCACATGCACAAAGGACCTCCAGGAATCTTACACATGTTAACTGATGCAAGTGTTAATATCAAATGTCACTTTTTATCGTGTAAATTCTTTTAATGGAAACAACTTCCAGTAGAGTTATATTTAAAAATTACAAAAGACCTATGGTTTATGTGGTATTTCAGATTCTGGAGATACATTGTATATTAAAACTTGGCAACTGGTGTCCTGTTCAGGAAGTTGTCTTCTGTGACAGTGTGTTTAAGGGTAGTTTTTACTTTCTCTTCTGTCAGGTTCAGGGCACATACATTTATGTTGGTCTTTGATTCACTTGAAATTGAGTTTGGTGCAGGGTGACAGTTATGGGCCAGTCTTCTACATGCCAACATTCAGTTATATCAGCACCATTTATTGAAGATGCTTTATTTTTTTCCATTGTATAATTTTGGCTTTTTTTGTTGAAAATCGGGCATCCACAGGTGTTTGCATCTGGGTCTTCAATTTGATTCCATTGATCCTTCTATCTGTTTTTATGGCAATACCGTGTGGTTTTTATTCCTGTATCTCTACAGTAGTGCTTAAAATCACCCTAAAACTTTTGTTTTTCCATATGAGGTTGAGTATTATTTTTCAAGGTTTGTAGAGAACTGTGCTATGACTTTGTAGGGATTGCATTGAATTTGTAGATTGCTTTTGGTAAGATGAGCGTTTTTATTATGTTAATGCTCTCAATCTATATGAGCATTGACGATCTTCCCATCTTCTGATGTTTCTCCATTTTGTTTTTCCTCGAAAACCCGAAGTTCTTGTCGTACAGGTCTTTCACTTGCTTGGTTAGAGATATCCAAGATATTTTATATTGTTTGAGGTTATTGTAAAGGACACTGATTCCTGATTTCTTTCTCAGTCTGTTTCTTATTTGTACACAGGAAGGCCATCTCCTGTGATCAGGCAAGTCTTCAAACTGAGGAACTGGAAGACCAAACCAACCACATGACCTTTAACCTATAGTCTGTCCTTCCTTTGGTTTGTGCTGAAATAAGAGAGACACAGAGATAAAGGAAATGACCAAAAAGTGATCCAACCTGAGACCAACGTCATGAGAGTGAACCCACCGTGACCTGGAGGGTAGATGACTCAGAGACCTAAGGTAGAACCAACAAGACTATATTTTAAAAATAAAAATCAATGTAATGATTCTAATGATGTCCTTCTATACTCACAGATTGGTGCCTGGCTTAATAGTCATTAGAGAGGCTACATCCACCACTGATGGAAACAGATGAAGACCCACAGCCAAAAATTAGGCGAAGTTTAGGGAATGCTGCAGAGGAGGGGAAGGAAAGGTTGTAGGAACCAGAAGGGTCAAGGACAGCACAAGAAACCCCATAAAATCAATTAACTTGGGCTCATGGGGGGCTTATAGACTGAACCAACAACCAGGGAGCCTGCATAGTACTGACCCAGGCCCTCTGCATATATATGACAGTTGTGCAGCTTGGTCCTTTTGTGGGAATCCTGACAGTGAGAGCAAGGACTGTCTCTGACTCTTTTATTGGCTTCTGGGACATTACTCCTCAGACTTAATCCATCGGGAGGTTGTTTAGTCTTTCTGCAAGTTGAGATGCCATGTTTTGCTGATATCCATGGGAGACCTTCCCTTTCCTGTACAGAAAAGGAGGAGGACTGGATTGGAGGGAGGAAACAGAGATGTGTGGGTGGAGAAGGACTGGGAGGAGAGTTGGGAGAGAAAACTGCACTAGGATGTTAAATAAATTAATTTTAAAAAACTTTGCAGTTGTGTGTGAAACCAAACTAAGCCCTCTGAACATGGATGACAGTTTTGTGAGTTGGGCAGGTTGTAGGCAGCGGCACCCTAGTGCATGAACTGGCTTTTTAGAGCCCATTACCTATAGATGGATACATTGCTCAGCCTTGATACAGAGAAGCTTGGTCCTGCCTCAACTTTATATGTCAATCTTTGCTGACTCTTAATGAGAGGCTTATCCTTTTTGCTGGTAGATCAGGGTGTGTGGGGAAGTTGGGGGTGAGTAAGAGGAAGGGAGGGAGAACTGTGGTTGGTATTTAAAAACTTCTAAATAAAAATTAAAAATCTAAAAAAATGAAGCTGTGTATATAGAAAACGGAACTTAATTCAAATAATAAATAAATATAAATAGATTTCCTTTTCAAATAGGTAAATAATGAGGATGGTATTTGAAAATCTTGTATAACATGGGCAGTTTCTCATTAGAGAAGATGGTCTTGTATTTGAAGGCATGTAGCATCACATTGGTTGCCCGTGATAACACAAAACACCTCCACTGTTCCACCGTTTTCTAAAATATTTTCCCCAGGGCTGGACATTTCAAAAACTATTGGTATTAAATATACTTTTCTATCACTCAAAGGTTTAGAGACTTATTTTGCATACATCTATGAAATTTTAGAAAAATAATGTATGTTGGGTATAACAAGGAAAATTAGGTAT
This sequence comes from Phyllotis vaccarum, assembly GCA_033318265.1. Taxonomy (NCBI): domain Eukaryota; kingdom Metazoa; phylum Chordata; class Mammalia; order Rodentia; family Cricetidae; genus Phyllotis; species Phyllotis vaccarum. The sequence goes on along the minus strand of JARWLC010000001.1, from coordinate 138,386,636 downwards.
CAGATACTTGATTTCCTGATTCCCATACAATAAAGTCTCTTCAGAGATTGATTTGAAGACAAGGAAAGCAAGTATGAACAGCAGATATTTTTTTTTATAGGAGCTTATTTTTTCATATTCCTTAAACAAGAATTTAGCACGTTAAGCTGCTAGGGTTACATTAAGGCTGTGGTACCTAAAGAGAAATGCGTAAGACAGTTACACCAGGAAGAGTCATGATATTGAGAATAAAATGAGAGTATTCTGTAGTGTGGCAGTCAGCAGAATTTATAAAAATTACTTTCTCTTTAAACAAGTTGTTATAGTGTTATGATTTTATTAAAAAGAGAATCACTTTGCTGGAGCAACAATCAGAAACAACGCCAAGTGGGTGACTTCTGAGAAAATGACTTTGACACCATAACTGCATATCGTATACCATAAACACTATCAGTTCACGTAAACTAGCAAGAGTGGTTAAGACATTTGTTAGATTGAAGGCACTTTCACATGTCTCACTTTTACAGATATAGACTAAAAGAAAATCACAAGACACCAAAATAGAAACAGATTTCTGGATTCTGCAGGAAGGTTGACAGGCAATGAACATTTCTGTTAGGAAAAGAACGCCTACTTAATTCTTTCCACCTCTGGGCCGTCTTCACATAAAAAGTGCCAGTAGGAGATATGGTCATTGGGTAGCATGTTAGCATGTGGCTAGTGTAAGTCCAGCAACTGAAATCAAAAACATCACTCACTCATCCAATGCACGGATGCAGATTATCTACTCTGAGCCGTGTGCCATTTAGTTGTTGAGTTATAACAGTAGGTAAGAGTGGGCTCTTGTCATAGGCTTCTCCGTGTCTAAAGGGAAGTACGTAAGTAGGTGTGTACATTCAATAGGTACCAACAAAGAGAAAACAAAGTCATTGTTAGTGGTCACTGGAAGGGAAAATAGAAGCTCTTTTCCTGGGGCTGTCAGTGAAGTTGTCCACTGACTTGTCGGAAGACTTTTCTGAGATGGTTACCTGGGAACCCAGACAGAAATGATGGCAAGAGTGTTCACTTACTATACGCCCTCTTTTCAAAGTGTTCAGGCCCAGTGCAGTAGGTGTTTTATTGCAGACTCCCCTGATTATTATTGAAATCGGAAACTATGCAGGGCATGCCTATGTTTCTTTTTTTCTTGAGTGAATACATCCTATACCTTCAAAAGACAAGTAGAGCAAAGGGAAAAGCTTGGGCTGGAGACTGGGTTTGAGTTCTGTGACAGTAGACACATTGGTCATAGTCAAAGTATGCATTGGGCTGGATTTATTAATTTTTTGCAAGAGGTAAACACTGTGCGCTCCATAAGGAAGTCCATGCCTGAATTGTTTATTACTGTCTTTCTAGCATCCAGAATGCAGATCCTAACAAAGGTGAAGTCTCAATAAAATCTATTATTGTTACTTCTACCATTAGCTAACAGGCAAGATTTTTTTCTGACCCTAATATTTGACTAATTTAATGTGGTCTCTTTATGATAAAAAAAAAAGCACATCATTTTTTTTTTTCAGATTCTGCCATGTCTAGTTTAACTATAGAGAATATATCTTCTTTCCGGGACTCATTTATTTTATCTAAAAAGTGAAAAAGTCTATCTCAGCAATTTGTCTTGGATCTAAAATTACAGGCTTGAAAGGAAATTTTTCAAATAAAATTGTATTTCCAATACACTAGAGGGACCCCGTGGTGAATTTTAAAATAAGCACGTAGTAGAATTTTTTCCTAAACATATCTTTTTCTGTATTATTTTTACTTGATTAGGCTTATTACATGAGGATGCTTTTTAGAGGGAAGAAAATCACAGCTTTGAAGCATCACTATTGCTTGCATTTCCTGACTTGTGGGGCCATTTCTCCACTCAGGTAACATGTAAGATATTAGGAGGACATGCGGGTACAGAAAGTTAATACTCATCTCGAATGACATTTTCTTTTGGAATTGGACTCTCCTTTCCTCTCTCTTCTGTTACTTCTCCCTTCATATTGTGTCTCCATTTGCTTGTCTGATGTCTTCATGGGAATTGAAAAAGGACTTTGTCTTCCACAATGCTATTCAAACATAAAATGAGATGTTTTGGCTTGGTTTAATGCCTTCTAGCCACCAAAGAAGCGATCATGGTAATGGAGTGGTTGTATCACTTTATGTTTACTTTGCTACAAATAATAGAAAAGTCCATTTATTATGGCTTTATCATGGAACATTCACTGGTTACCCAAGAAAAGACTGAGAATAGATAGCTTCAGTATTCGTGTAGCAGTTTTTGGTTTGGGGTCTTAGGTCTATCTTAGTTCCTTAGTCTCCTTATGGTCAAGAGATGACCACTGCAGATCTCTAAATGAAGGACAGAGAGAGTGACAGAGGTAATTCTCCTCATATAGTCTCCATTCTCATTCTGTAAGAACCTGGTAGATTCCAGCATTACTGTGGTGCTATTTGTTCCTCAGATTTATTGAAAAAATTTCAATCTGAAGACAAGAGAAAGCCTCAGAAGACTAGAAACATTAGTAAAATGTAAGAGGCTCCAGAAGCTCCTGAAATTATAAAACTCAGGAAGCAAGAAATGTATAAGTTTATGAATCCCTGACCCAAGATTATATAAATGGTAAGTGCTTGCTCTATAAGGAACTTCCTTTGGTGGGGCTGCCTGCAGGCTGCACAGTGAACCCAATAGTATCAGTTTTCATGAGTTAACCCCTATGTTTGAATGAGCATCTTTGAATCAATCTGGCGCTAGTAAGTAACCTCATAAAGCTCATTGATTTACCAAGCCAGACTTGAGTAGGCTTGTTTCTTTTATCTGTCATCAATGCCCTATCTGTATAGATACACTCCTGTTCTTTATCTTAAAAAAAAAAAAAAAAAAAGCCAAAAGCACAATTGGTGAACAGACATGGGCCAGAAGAACCAAAAGTGTTGTGAAACCTAGATGATTTTTATGAGGGTAGATTACACTTAGGGACAATCTCAATATGGCTAGGATGGTAGACTTTCTTCCTATAGTGGTCACTGTATGTTCCCTAATTTCAGTGACAGGACATAGAGATGCAATCAAGGCTGAGATGTGTGAGAAGTGGAGTGCTCTTAGGGAGAATTCTGCCTGCTATGGGATGCTGTGCTTTCATGAGGAACGGAAACTGCTATAAATGAATGAAGTAGTTATTAAAATGTCTGGTGAACTAAAAAATACATTGTGATTCTTGTAGCATGTACAGAGAAGGACTAAACAGGCTTGGTTCAGGTTCTGTGGCCCTTGCTATGGATAGATGTACAACTGAGGCTAAGCTGTGCTCTTAGGACTTGCTTATGTAACGCACTATACAATGACAAAAGATATGTAAATACCTCTAATTTGTTAAGGAAAGTAGAAAGAAGAGCAGAGGGAGATTTTTTCTTGCACTTTCTTACATCTAGTGAGTCACAAGGGAGAAAGTACAAATTAAATTTATGTTAAAATAGTCTTTCTGGGACCCCAGAACTTGGAGCTTAAAGGAAGAATAAGACATTGAGAAGTAAGCAAAGAAAAGGTGATAGAAGATATTTTTGTTTCCAACACAGAAGAAAAAAAGCATTATTCAAAAGGAAATGGTAGCCCTAAAAATGGCTCTGTTGGGGAACCATGATAGTCAGTAAATATTCTGCTTCTATATATTTGAATTAGGAAGACTTTAAAACGAAAACCCATAGAGCCTCTCACAGGTTGGCTCATATAGTCATGAGAATGGATGGTATACATTTGAGTTCCTCTCAAGAAGGAAAACTACCTAATATGATTACCCATACCTCCTTGGGATAAAGACAGCATAAACTGAGGCAGTATGAGAAAAAAATAGTTCCTGGTGGGCAGATAGGCAAATAGGAGCTGTTAGAGACCCTCAATGAATGAGGGCCCCATGGATATTAGCAACTGGAAGAGATCAGGTAAAGGATGAACATGATTGAGGGAACTGGGCATATAAAAGACAGTGTCTGATGCCCAACTCACTGGGCTTAAGGGGACTGTGCTAAGAGAAAAGTGAGGAAGGTTGATTTAGCAGGTATCTCAGGACTGATACCAGGCTTTAGTGGCTTTCACCAGGAGATGATGACGTTTCTATTTTTTTTAAATCTGATTCATTGAGAATTTCATTTTTAATTTATATCCTTGTCTCCTTAAGTCTCCATGTACCCACCCTTACAATCCTTCTTCCTCAACTTTGTATCTTTCAAAAAGAGATAGTCCATTGAAAAGCATTGTGGCTTCCATATACTCTGGGTTTGGGACCATCCACTGGAACATGATCAGTCTACTAGGTCCCACAATCTTCTACAAAACTGACTCTTCTTCCCCTAGAGGCATCTACTGTCCACAGTCTCCGTTGATAGTCAGGCCTCATAAAACTTTGCCCATTCCATCTTAGTTTGCTTCTTCATTGCTGTGATAAATATTGTGACCAGAAGCAACCAGAGAAAGAAACAGTTTCTTCCACTTATACATCCTGACCACAGTCCATCATGAAGGGAAGTATCTTAGTTAGGGTTACTATGGCGGTGAGGAAACAACCTGACCAAAAGCAAGGGTTTATTTTACTCACAATTCCATTTAACAGATCATTGTCAAAATCAGTGAGGGCAGGAAGTCAAGCAGCATTGGAACTTGGAGACAGGAACCAAAGCAGAGGCCATGAGTGAATGTTGCTTACTGACTTACTTTGGATTTTTACTTTTTATTTTTTAATACAACTCAGGGTGGCATCAACCTCACTGGTCAGGGCCCTTCTCTATCTATCATTAATCAAGAAAATTCACCATACAGAAAATGACCTATAGGCCATTTGAGGCAATTGTTTTCTTAACCAACATTCTACTGTCCAGGTTACTCCAGTTTACGACAAACAAACAAACAAACAAAAAACCAAAACAAACAACCCTGTGGGGATATTTTCAAATATAATAAAAGCAGTTGGAGATATCAGAGGACAGATCCACCTCCTCCTCTCTCTCTCTCTCTTTTTTTTTTCCAGACAGAGATTTCTGTGTAACAGTCCTGGCTGTCCTGGAACTTGCTTTGAAGACCAGGCTGGCTTTGGAACTCACTGAGATTCTTTTGCCCCTGCTTCCAAAGTGTTGGGACTAACAGTGTGAGCCATGGCTTCTTCTGCCTGCCTGTCCTTCTATATCTGCCTTAAATACTTTCTTTGCTCAGTTAAAGCATGGCACCACCACTGCCTGCCTGGGATACTGGAACTCCTTCTGTAAACTAAAATTACCTGAACTCAGATTGGATTAAGGGCGTAGGTCACCACTCCCAGGATACTCCCTGTGCAGGTGTGAGTTACCACTGTCTGATCCTCCTAGACTGATTGTGTGTAGATCCCTCTGACATCTCCAGCTGTTTGTACTATATTTGAAAATATCCACACACCCCCCCCCCCAAACTAACAAACATCCTCTCCCCAATACAGCCATCCAGAAAACTTTCCATGTTAAAATGTTGACTGGCTTGATCTTGTGCAGGTAATCATATTGCTGTGAGTTCAGGGTACAGAAAACATGTTTCAATGTGGTTCTCTCCAGTCTCTAGCTCTTACAGTCTTTCAGCGTTCTGTTCCACATGGTCCCAGACCTATATAGGGTATGTGATGTAGATGTACATGATTTTAATGATATATGAGAGTTTCTGGTGGACTGGGATGATTTAGACCATCATCTAAAGGATTTATAAAGTGTGCAAACATTCTGGAGGAGATGAATAAAAGGAAAAGAATATGGTGGGGTCACTCAAAAGTCACTCTAAAACAAATGTGGCAAGGTTTGTGCAGAGCCAGAGCTCCTAGGGAAAACAATCAACAGGAAGCCAAATGCTGTGATACAGAGCTATAGAGGGCTTTAAAATCTAAGGCCGTCAAAACAGACATGAAAAGAGTAGCTGGTAGAATAATACAGATGAAACGTTCATTTGCCCAAGGGATGAGCAGATGGTCCCCTCCCAGAGTATTCTGTGTATATTTCTCCAGTCTACTGGAGATAGACATATCCTAGAGTTTTTGCACAGTCAGTTGTGGCTGATGGACAGGCTAACAGCCTTTCAGTAACTGTCAAAACCAGAAAGCCTGCTACCACAGTGGGTAAGGCAGGTGATATCGTATTTACCTTGACCCTAAGCTGAGTAGAGTGGTAAAAATTGCTCCTACCAAATCTTTAAGGAATTGGAAAATGAGTGGCAGACTCCAGAATTGAGAATCTGAATATCTCGTAACAAATTACTGTAGACCACAGAGAATTAAATAAAGTAGTATATCGTATCCATATCCAACAATGACCTAATGATAGAACAAGTGACAGAAATCATGATTCCTCTTTATGATTTATTGGATCTTACTAATGTTATTATTGGCCTAGCTACTGAATCCTGAGACCAACTGGCACTTACTTGGAGGGGATGGTGGTGGATCTTCAGAGCGCCTCTTCCTTTCATTATTTAATGCCAACCCTTGAACGCCTCACAGATTGGGAAAGAAAATCTGAAAGAGAAATAAAAGTATGTGTTAAACAGAAGACAGTGTCTAAGAAGTTACACACATCCAATCATTAACTCTTTCTAAAAGCTCTACAAAGCAAGTACTACTTTCTCTTTGGCTGATGGAACAAACTGATTCATAGGTATGGTAGAATACCTGGGCTATGCACAGTGCAGCCTATCTTAATCAAGAGACTGCTGTGCATGTTCCTGTTTAAAATTCTCCAAGGTGGTGGAAAAATGGCTTGGCTATTAAGAGAAGCTACTGCACTTTTATGGGATCAAGATTTGATTACCAGCATCTACAAAGTGTCTCACAACTGCCTGCTACTCCATTGCCATGAGGTTAACATCTACTTCTAGCTTTCATAGACACATAGTACACACTCATTGTCTTAGTTGGGGTTTTATTGCTGTGAGGAGACGCCACAGAAATTCTTATAAAGAAAAATATTTAATTGTGGTTGACTTACAGTTCAGAGATTTAGCCAATTATCATCATGATAGGAAGCATGGTAATGTGTTGGTGGTCATGGTGCTGGAAAGGTAGCTGAGAGCTGTTTCTAGATCAACAGGTAGCAGGAAGAGAAAATGAGCCACACTGGGCCTATCTTGAGTATCTGAAATCTCATAGCCCATCCCTCAGTGACACACCTCCCCCAACAAGGCCATACCTACTCCTGAAAAAGCATACCTCTTAATAGTGCCAGTCTGCATGAGCCTATGGGACTATTTTCATCCAAACCAACACATACATACATGAAGATACTGACACACACATATAAATAAATAAATCAAATAAATAAATCTTTAAAATTCTTCTTTGTGTCATTGTCATTGGATCAGCTTTCTCTCTCTCTCCCTCTTTCTCTGTGTGTACAAATGCATGTGTATGTGCATGTGTTGTATGACTAACATATCAAATAGTTCTAGGGGGACAGAAGCAAGAGCTGACTGGTGTGCACTAAGTATTACTTTGCTAGGGAGAACAGCCTGAAAGCAGGGGGCCTGGCTGGGAGAGATCAATATGTCAATGTGAATGTTTTATTAAAACCTTAGCCTTGGTTTCTGGCCCAATAAAGTGTTTTGTTTAGAGCCTAACCAGAGATATTGCCACCAACATTCTGTGGCTGACAGTAGACTCAAGTCAGTTTGGATCATTGATTTCACTCTCCCCCTTTTATTTCCCACCATGACTCTTACATTAAAGGCCTGGAATATGATGCATCCTATAAGAGGCCTTGGGGGGTGGCAAGATGAATAAAATACAATCTTTGTCTTTGGGAAATCAGACAGTCACATTTGTTTAGTTGCTTTCTTCCAACATGCTGCATAGCTCTCTATTTTTTTTATCCAAAAAAAAAAAAAATAGAGAAATACTGTTCATTAGATTTGGCTTAGGTACCAGGGGAGCAGCCTTAGATAACGTAAAGCACATGAGGCTGGAAGTTAGAGGCTATGCCTTTGGATTGGACTGTGCATCTGTAGGGCTCTGGGGGTGACTGAAAGCTACACATTGGGCAGGAAGTGTGGGAATATTTGGAAATGTGGACTCTATTATATTATTGATTGGCTTGTCATTTGTCTCTGCCTCTAAGCAGTGACTTGGCCCTCAGGAAAGGCCGTGCTTCTGGTACCCAACCATGTTTTTCAGCCAATACTGTCAAACTCCCAGAGTTTTTCCCAGGAGGTTGTATCAACTACAGAAATCAGCTAGAGTAATCGCGAGGTGTGCAATCACATCTTGGAGAGGTATGTATTCCATCACTTCCTAACTGTGGGGTCTAAGGACATGAGACAAGGGAAACCCTGGACAACCCATGACCTAAACAAAACCAAAATGTCCTTACCAAAAATATGTTTCCTTCTAATAGGCTATTGAGGATGGCTGTAGTAGCCCATTCAGAAACGTTGTCGACACCGGTTCATTCTATATATCCTATTATTCTACCATCTCTAACTGGAGCTTCTGTCTTATTGTTCAAATTTATTTTCCTAGTTGCAGTAATCACAAGTAAAATCCCAAATGGAGAGAAAGGCTGACCAAGAAAAAGTTTCTGTCTCCATTTAAAAAAAAATGTTAACTGCTCTATTAGGATTTGGAAGGTGAGAGGACATATTCACATCAATATACTCAGCATATTACACATACTCAAGGGATGTGAATAAGTATAGCTATGAATGTGAAATATCAGATGTTATTAGTCATGTCTCACTCAGTTTTTCTGATTTTACATATGTTAGATAACATGTATAAACAAAGCCAAGCGATGCCAGACTTCTATTGCTGTCCTCTTTCCTCAGATGTATCACGCTTACAGGAGCCATAGTAAAGAGAAAATGAAAGAAATAACTCTTCAGTAAATTACCTCTCTATGAAATATATTTTGCTGCAATTTTTTCTAAGTATCTTTTATCAGTGGGGGAAGTAAAGGTGAATGGGGATTCCTCATCACTCAGAAACTCTTCATTCTAGGTACAGGCTAGGTAAGTAAAGCTAAGCTGTTAAAACATTGGAGACTTACAGCTAGCTATGTGTTAAGCCAGTGCTGCCTCCTTCTATGGGAACAAGGTTCTGGCTGCTATTGATCATATCCTGGCAAGGCCCTCTTGGATTCTTCAGAGGAAAGAGAGAGCTGGAAGGCAGGGCTATTCTCTACTGAGTAGATTTCCACTTCCTAACCATCAATGCCTCTTCTCCAGAAGATGTGTTATCATCCCCCAAAGACCACCATAGCCACCAGATGGAAGGCATTTTAGTGAAACCACATTTATAATTTCAAAAAGACACACTTCACTGAATATACTTCCTCTAAGCGCCTGTGAGCAGACAAAGCCACAAAGTGTGAGTCTCAGGGTTGAGCCCATTCCAAGTAGGGTATTAACATGATCACTGCTTGAAATCCATTTCCCTTATTAATTAGCACATTCATTGATTCTTTACATGGTGATTATTAAATGACTATTGTGTTCAAGATACTGGAAATGCTTGATACAGCCCTGAAGCAAGCATTATGACGAAGGTAAAGATAGAAGTGGCATTTGATAAAATTGTTAAAGTAATGGAAAGACTGTAGTTAAGAGTGTATACTGTTCTTACAGAGGCTCTGAGTTCAGTTCTCAGCACCCAGAAGTTATAGAAAAACAGAAGAATATGAATAGCCAACATAACTTCAAAGGAGAGAGAAGCTTTTCTCAATTTGTAGCTTAGAACTATCTCCTGTAACTCTCCCTTTTCCTTGCAGCGTGGGAGTAGTCCACAATTCTCAGTGAAGAATGGGAGAGTGGGACAATCTTATGTAGGAGTGGGCTCTTCTCTGTCTTTAGTAATTGCGAACAGACGCCCCACAATCCATTATAAAGGTTTGAAAGGTAAATTGCCTATACTAAAAGTACACAGATTTGGAGCCAAGGAAATCATTAAAACACTGAAGAAACTTTGGGTTTTTAACTTGTAAACTGCTGGAGGGTTTTGAACAGATGATGGTCAATAAGGTTTAGCTACTGCAAAGATCTAGGCGAATTTGGGGTCTTGGAGATGGCTGAGCAAAGAAAGTACTTGGTACTCAGTTGTGAAGACTCATGTTAGAATCCTTGTGAAAGTTGAACTGACAGATGGTACTTGCATGTCAGTTATTCATCCTCTAATATTTTACATTTGTTTAAATATATACATTTATATTTTAGGCTAAGATCAGCATACGAGGAAAAACATTTCTTTCTGACATTGTACATATTCTTCTAATATTATACATTCTAAGTTTTTACAGTTTTGAATAAATTTTGTAATTTCAATTTTTTAGAGATAAATAGTAATGTTTCATATACCAAATTTTAATTATTGTTCATCTGTTTATGGAAAACTAAGTTGTTCCATTTCCTTGCTACAGTGAGTAAGGCAGCAATAAACACATGGTTTAAATATCTTTGTGGTTGGGTAGAGATTTCCAGACATATATATCCGGGACTAAAAAACTGAGACAAATGGTCTAAATTTTGTATAAGCAGGACACAAACTGATAAAAATACTTATCTGAAAGATATGATTTTCTTATCTGAGGTGCATATCTTTATGTATATATGTATATGTCATACACTGTGGCAGTTAGTGTGTCAAACTTGAAGGACTCTAGAATCTAGAACAGTGGTTCTCAACCTGTTGGTAGAGCCCCTTCTGAGGGTCAAATGACTTTCACAGAGGTTGCCCAAGACCTTCACAATACTAGCGAAATTACAGTTATGAGGTACAGATACAAACAAGTTTATGGCTGGGAGTCATCACAACATGAGGAACTGTATTAAGGGGCTGCAGCATTAGGAAGGCTGAGAACCACTGCTCTAGAATTACTTAGGAGGCATGTCCCCTGAGAGTTTCTAGAATGGATTAATTGAGATGGGAAGATTTACTCTGGAAACAGGAGGTACCATTCACTGGATTGGGTCCTAGACTACATACGAAGAGGAATGTAGCCTGATGTAAATACTCACTACTCCATGCTCCCTCAGTATGACCAATCTCTGTGCCTTCCCTGCAGTAATGAGCTTTACCCTGGAACTCTGACAAAGTAAACCCTTCTTTCCTTACACTGTGTTTTGTCAGCCATTTTGTCCCATTAACCAGTAAGTAATTAATATGTCCAGTAAATGCAAAGGATAGAATCTGAGTTCTGAGATACTTACCTAAGAGCACATAGAGTTTTAGATCTATGATTCTACTGCAAAATATTATTGTGCTGGGCTGACCAATTTTCATATTGGATTCATTTTTACAAAGAGCTGCCTACAGTACTCTTTACTTAATTCAAATCCTACATCTCATTTTACCAGTGACAAATAACTTTTAATGCATCTCCTGCTGTTACCTTTGAAGTAGGTAGTATTGATTGAATTCCTTCAGATGCTAATTGACCAATTCTAGAATGCTGATTCTCTATAGAGACCTTCATTTGTTTTACCTACTTGATTAATTACTTGTAGTTATTATGTTTATGCTGATGTGTTTCAAAGTAAACTATCTTTGGAATACTAATTTTGAATTTCCCTCCATGCTCCTGCTTTAGTTTCCCCATCCATAACTGATCAATGAAGTGCCTGCTTCATTACAGTCATTGGCAGGAGAACAGCCTCTGACATGGGTCTGGCAAAACGAGAGACAAGAATTTGTAAGTGGTTTATTAATGAAGTGCTCCCAAGGGAGAAACACTGAAGGAAAGGGGAAGCTGGGCACAAAGAGGAAGTAGCTAAAGAAGGGTATAACCCCAGGAGGAACTCCAAAGCAGGCAGCCTCATAGGGTGATTTGGTAGGAACACTACAGTTCACATCATGCCTCATTCCAATCTGAAGCAGAGTGGGGCTTCTATAACTCCAAAATAGTTTGGTTCTCTAGACACTGGAAGAACACACCAAAGTTCAGAGAAAGAGTGATGTAGAAACACCTTTCTGTACACTGTGAATATCATTCTTTAAATAAAATAACTGTTTTGGCCCTTGGTGAGCACCATAGAATCAAGATAGGTAGGAGAAGGAGGGCAGAGTCAGAGGAAACTTGAGCCAGATGCCCAAAGAAGCAGCATGTAAGGAGCACAGGTGAACCATGGGCCACATGGCAGGATAGATTAGTGGAAATGGTTGAATTAAAATGAAAGAGCTATCTAGTAATGTGCCTAAGCCATAGGCCAAACAGCCTAAAATTAATATAAGTGTCTGAGTCATTTTTGGCGGGCCTAAGTGGCAGTGGGTGGCTACTGGTCTGGACATCTCTCCAAATAGCGGGGAAATACCTCAGTGTTACAGATGGTGCCCACTGTGGGGTGAATACCCACATAAAGCCTAAGAAAGCTTAAAAAGAGTTCTATAGCACAAAAACAGAGCCAAAAGCAGCTTCCAAATTATGTCTTTGAAATGGGTCATGGTGCAGAGATAGCATGATGTCTGGGACATGGAAAAATGGTTACAGACATGTAGCAGGGAGCATAAACTGAAAAAAAAAAAAAAAAAAAAAAACCAAAACCAAACAAACAAAAACAAAGAACTTCTGGTTCCTGAAGTCTCACAGAAGACTCAGTTTAAGCAACAGGTTTCATATGATGGATGTAAGGTTTCTGTTTATATTGAACAAAAAAGATAGGTAATCTTCAAATGGCTTCTTAGTAGCAGCATATTCTGGGATTGCTCTGTTTGCTAGCAGTAAACAGATATGTGGCCCCTTTAAGAGAACTTCCTGACTCAGCTTTATCAGAAAAAAAAAAAAAACCAAACTGTGTGGCTCTGTAAGAGAGTGCTAGCATTTTAAAAGCTCTCCTGGCTAGAAAATAGTTTAGGATATGCGATAAAACACATTCAGATGGAAAAACAAAACAAAACAAAACAAAACAAAACAAAACAACAAAAAAAAACAAACCTCTCAATGGGTTACAAAGTGTGTGAAAAAAATGTATAAGCTGGGATGGAAAAGAAAAAGGGTAGAGAAATTTCTTTAAAATAGAGAAATACAGTAATAGAATAGAGGCTACATAAAGATGGAAAATACACAGAGTATGGATTACGGTTATTATTGTGCTTTATTTTAATTTTTACCTGTTAATGAGCTAACTGGAGAAGGATCATTGATTTCAAAGGCTACTAAATTGAACAAGAATATTTATTTTAAAGGTATCTTGATTTTGAAATTTGTGTCTAAGGATATGTTGTTTTGGAAAGAGAGGTTCTGCTTTTGTTTCCACAGAAGGTGAGAACCTGTGGATTGCTTCCAGGCTAATATGGTTTCATCAAGTAAGACCACCTGAAAAATTCTCTAATGGGAAGAGATGGCCACTTCAGCTTCAAGGCTACAGACTAAGAAGATCCAATCTCAAGAATCCCTGAGATTGCTAATGCTTCTCAATCAGCAGGAAGTAGTTATGGAAAAATATGTCCAAATTCCCAAAATATTGCTTATAAATGTTTGTTTTCATTATAAATGATTAATGATCATAGTCAATCTCTTTCTAAGATGAAAAGGGGGATATGGTATATGAATGATTTTAAAAAGATAGATTATTAAGTTTATTTTAATCCCCAAATCAGCTCTTAATCTCTAAATATACTTTGTTTTATTGATACAAATTTAAGGTCAATTTTATTATGCTGTATATATTTTTCTACTCTTGTTTATGTAACTCATTTAAAATTGTAATGTATAATTAAGAAATGCAGATTAATAGTCACCTACAATAACCAAACTTATAGTCATGTTACTTAGATATTTTTAGGTATACAAAGATTTATTTCAATTAGATAGGTAATCTTCAAATGCTTCTAAGACCTACAGAATATGGCATTTAAAATATTTTAAGAACTTAGACTTTTCTGGACAGTAAAACAGGTCTGTTCCTGGCAGCACCAATATACTTCAAGAGAAAAATTGGCATCAAAGAAATTACATATGGAATTTACTTTCTTTGTGGAAATGGTTACCCACTGGATAAGAACCTATTCTTGTATTGACTGCTTGACAGTATGCTGTTTAAACTGGATACGCAGGTTCCATAGGAAAGTAACCTCTGAACTTTGGCAGAACAAGCCAAGATGGTCTTTCAGATTCCTGCTTTGCAGAGAAAACTACCAGACATTCTTTAAGACACAAGGAGAAGCAACTGATAAACTATGCCAGAATAAACAGAGCATTCTTTCAGATTTCCTGCTTCACTGAAAGGTATGCCAGAGACTCTGGGCTTGTAGGCTGAAGGTGGATGCTCCAGCTTTATAAAGGAACTTTGGGTAACTATACAGGCAGAAAGATGTTATCTCTGTCATTTCTAGATTTTGGAAGTTGTTTGCATGTCCTGTTTACTAGGGTAATATTATATCTTGTGATCTTTGATACAGTTGAAGATTAGTTATAAGTAGTTTTATTTAGTTATTATGAAAGGTATATTAGATATGAAACTTTAGACTCACAAAGATAAGATAGATGATAGAATATTTTCTTTAATTTTGCTAAATAAAAATAGACTAGATATTGTAACTGTAATTGTTGCTTGATAGCTTTTATATGCAATTTTGTTATGTTGAAATTGAAACCTTCCTTTTTGATTAAACAGAAAAGAAGTGATGTGGTAATGTCTTTCTGTATGCTGTGAATATCATTCTTTAAATAAAGGAACTGTTTTGGCCCTTGGTGAGTACCATAGAAGAAGTAGGTGGGGAACTGACAATAGGTAGGAGGAGGGTGAAGTTGGAAACTCGAGCCAGACATCCAAAGAAACAACATATAAGGAATACATGTGAGCCAGGGGCCATAGAGCAGGATAGATAAGTGGAAATTGTTTGAATTAAAACGAAAGAGCTATCTAGCAATGTGCCTAATCCATAGGCCAAACAGCATAAAATTAATATAACTGTCTGATTCATTTTGGGGGGGGGGCTAAGTGGTGGCAGGTGGCTACTGAGTCTGGACCTCTGGCCGGATGGGGTGAGAAACCTCAGTGTTACAGAAAAGCACATGGAAATGGCAAATATGAGACAGTTGGAGCAGTAGCTATTTGCTTATGTGACATGCAGCATTTTTCTTGGTCCAGTGCTGTCTAACAACTCATCTTCAATGAGATAGTCACATAAATTTGTATTAAGCACATAGAAAAATTCACAGCAATACAACAGTAATTTGATGTTTGTGAATCTAGTGTTAACAAAAAAATGGCATTATTTTATTTTGTTTTTCCAGCAGTTTTCTAAATTTAGGGCCACAGATCACATAAAAGTGTTGCTATTACTAAAAAGGAAAACCATTTACCAACTCCCTAACTAAGGATGAAATTTAACCTAAATTCTATGCTACCAGAGACTAGAAACTTAATGTGACTATGGTATTTAGATCCATGTATGAGGTGATGTAGATTAGAGGTTATTAAGGTAGAGCCTGAATGAATATTAATGGCTTTTCAAGAAGAGAAATATCAAGAGAGATACACATGTAGATTCCCTTCTCTTGCACCATTGGGTTCCAAGGTCCTTAGATTCTGCCAGCAAGAAAATCATCACTATAAGTCCTATGCCTTGTGCCTCCAGAACTGTTAGTAAAAATAAATACCTTTTCTTTACAATGTAATTTGTCCCTGGCATCTTATTATAGTAATAGAAAGGAGCTAATAGATTATTTTTAAAAATATCTACTTGGTTTGTGCTAGGAACCAAGTTACAAATCAGTTATGAAATTTTTGTTTGATTTTATGTTTTAGTGAAGGATCAAAATAATAAATATCCAAGTAAAATTTAAATATCACATGGGCTAGAACAACAACCATGCATTATATAAAAAGGCAAGGGGGGAATAAATGACAGGAACAGAGGATTTTTAGGATGGTTGTATTTGTTATCCTTTAACACAACTTAATGCCTTACTAAAATCAACTCCCTGATTCTGTGAGTAAAGCAAAGGCACAGCTTGTCTGGATCAGGGCTCACCTATTATGGAGTCATAATCAAGGTGTTGGTTGTATTTACAGCTCAGGGCTCAAATGGAGAACAGTCTAACTTTCTTTTTTGGTACATGGACTTGACTCTGGGATTTGACACATGCTACTGCTTCACCTTCTTCATTCTTTTGATACAGCTTCATGCTAGCTTTGAAGTTGCTATGCAACCAAAGCTGGTCTTAAACTCAATATTCTGTTGCTTTCACCCTCCAAGGTATGAGGTAATAGGCATGGGCCACCATGACTGGCACAGGAAAATCTACATTTAAGGTCACTTGAGTTGCTCTGTAGAACAAAGACATATAGTTTCTTGTAGTTGTTGGTTGAAAGCCACCATCATCTGTCATGATGCAGGTCCTGCTCATACTCTACGGCAATGATTATGTGAAAGAACAAACAGAAGGAAGGTATGATGATAGCCATGTTAGATGTATCCATAGCAGTCAAAGAAGGTTTAAATGAGGTAATATCTAAGAGGCAATATGAGTGAAGAAACAAAATTATGAAGACTGCTGATAGAAGATTGAGCAGTGTAAATATAAAGGCCTAGAGGTCAAATATGGTTGGTGATTCCTTTATCAAGAATAACTTGAGCAAAGGGGAAAGTCACAAGAAATGAGCTCAGAGGGGTACTTGGGAGTCAGACCATGTAGGGTCTATAGATTTGTCTGAGGATGTCGGGTTTTCACTAAGTGAGATGGGACACTGATAGGTTCTAAACTGAGAGCAAACATGATCTAATATAATATGTCCACTTCTGGTATTAAAGAGAAATAAATTAGAACTCTATTTAGTAATAGACACAAGCATTCTGGTTTCTTAGTACAACTTTAAGTATTCAGATGGTAGATATAATGAGAAGGGAACACTCATTAGATTTGCAGTGTAGTCAGATATGTGGCAGAGAAAAAGAACAGAGCCAAAGATGACTTCAGAGTCTTTGGCTTAAGCACGTCAAGCAATGAAGTCAGTGTAACTGAGACCAGATAGATGGTGACAGAGGTAGTGTTAAGGAGGCACTGCACAGGAAGTACAGAAGTTTGGTTTTGGACATGTTATTTTGGTTTGCTTATGTATTATAGGTAAGTGATGGTGATAAATAAAACATAGAGTGTGTGAATCAGAGATTCATAGGTGAGGTCAGGATGAACAACAGAACTTGCAGTCATCAGCACAATGATGACTTAAAACCATGAGATGGGATGAGTGATCTGATGAGCAAATCTGAGAACTCAGTCTCCAATAAGAAAGAGGAAGCAAAAGACCCTCCTTGCAGGATACCGGAAGGGAATGATCTGTCTGTGGGGCAGGGGAGGAGAAGCTAAGAGTGGTGTCCTGGAAGTCTGGAAGTTTAGAAAATATGTAGGAGAGAAACAAATCTACAGTTTCAATAAGAAGGGCAAGGAAGCAGGATTGGTTATTGGTTTTAGCAACATGGAGGTTACCAGTGACCTCAACAAAGGTTGTGGTCATCTTGGCTGACCTGGGCAATTAGGAGCTCAGTAAGTCTGAAATGACAGCTAAAGAATCTTCATGGAAGGGAACTAAATCTTCCAAACCTAGACAATTCAACAGCATGGGAAGTTTGTGGAGCCTCTTGCAGTAGGACCAGAGTTTACTCCTGGTGCATGAACTGGCTTCTCAGAGCCCATTCCCTACAGAGGAACAACTTACTCAGCCTTGATACTGGGGTAGAGACTCAGACCTACCTCAACTGGATATGCCAGACCAAACTGACTCACCTTGGGATTCTTTTCCCTTCCTGGGGAATAAATGGAAGGGGAAGAGGGGAGGCTGAAGGAAGACTGGGAGGAACAGCAGTGGTGGGTATGGAAAAAACTTTAAAAATACATAGATTTTTTTTTTTAGAAAGTTGTAGTCAGCATAAAACCTGATGGTACAGAGTGGAGGAAATGAAATAGAAATGTATGCAACATTTTGGAGACACTATCCAGTAAACAGAAGATAGTTGGAGAAATATATGTCAATATGTCATTGGTGCTGGTAACATGCTTACTTTGTACCTGTGAGGACTTGAGTTCCGCTCCTTACCACCCATAAACAAAACAGACAGAGGATACTATGCCACATTAAAATAAGGAAAGTTGAAATTCAGAGATGGAGGTAAGCAAGAAAAGAGTGAATATATCAGTGAGGTAGCAATATTTTATTTGGTTGAGGGAATGATCTAAGATTTCTTCTGTAAAACCTCAAAATGGTACTTGATAAACAATCTGTCAGAAAATTGTATTTGACTCTTGCTATATGTATCATGTGGTAGAGTAAAGGGTAAAAGCAATGTTCAAATTCAGAAAAGTTCAGATTCAGATTACAACTGAGGTAAATAGTCACAACTAGTGTGAAATGTACAGTTCAGAAACTGAGACTTCTCAGATACTTCAAGTTTCTTTTGTCTAACTGGGAGAAGTAAGAGCTCCTGGGATTAAATGCAAACAGCCTTGGGGGCCCATCAAAGCCTCATCCCAAAGCCCTGAATTACTTGATGTCTCCATTATCTCTGCATTATTTTGACTTGAAGTTAATTCCTTAAAAAAATTAAATTAGTCAAAAAAATTAGTCAATTAAGTTTGTACATGTGTATGCGCGCACGTGTGTGTGTGTGTGTGTGTGTGTGTGTGTGTGTGTGTGCACACGTGTGCACACACCCATGTTGGTTCAGGAGCCATGGCATGAGTGTAGAGATCAGAAAACAGCTTGCAAATGTTGGGGTTTTTAACTCAGACCATCACGCTTAACAGCAAGTACCTTTCCCTGCTCACTGATCTTGCTGGTCCTGGAAGTTATGTCTGAGAAAGCAGCAAAGCTAAACTGGAGAAAGTTGTGTATGTAGAACAACGGCTCTGCAAGTGAAAATTGGAGGTGTCTCAAATAGCAGAGAAGTGGGGATTCCAAAGACTCCCTGGGATTAGAAAAACAAATACTGTACTGTATACAATAGGTCCTTGAGTCAGAAGGGAGGGGAAAGAGAGAAGGCAGAGCTGGTACAAGGGGATCAGGAGTCAAACAGCAATTAAAGGAACAAAGGTCAGCAGATAATAATTACAGGCGGTTAGGGAGGGAATTAAAGCTGGAGAGGTGCTAATTACATGAGCCATTTAGACAAGGGCGGGGCTTTTCTGAGAACAACAAAATGAGGGTTGATTACCTGCTAAAAATAAAGGCAGAGCCTTTGAGACAGCATCACAAATCCTGCTCTTTCTGTCCCAGGCAGAGAAGTCCTGAGCTCTCTCAGGGACTCTGTGGATCCTGTGGGAGTGGACTGCCTTCACCTTTTTCTAAGTTCTTATGCACACCAGTTCCAAAGGAAGTGGCAGAGTGGTGTGGAGTGGAGTTTGAGTTTACAGAGTAAGGATATAGACATCTAGAAATCCATGTAATCCTCTTAGGTGCTGGTTGGGCCCTGTAGAAAGATGCCAACCAACCAGAGGGAGTGAAGTCTAGTTCCCTTTGTCCTTGGTTAAGTGTCCACAGCTGCAGAAGGAGAGATGTCTCTCTTTGATTTGAATGCAGTCAATTTCCAGACTAATCTAGCTTAGTAATCACTGCAGAATGTTGGTCTTACCTTCCCAAAGCCTGTCGTAGTATCCTTTATTTCTTCTCTTGCTTTTTGACATCACATTTCCTACTGAGGACCATGGAAGTAACAAAAGGTACAGTAGAGGCAGGAGAAGCAGGAAGTAGACACCTACAGCATATTCTGCATGGCCAGCCAGCATTCCATTACATCTGTAGCCACAAGGCTTCATCGGGACATTTGCATCGACTTTTAAAAATATGGATAGTTTTTGTTGTAAAGAATCTTTGTTTTGATGATGACAGACAATAGTTTACCAGGTACTAAGGTCTCTGTGTGTTTCACTGGCTATTATTACCCATTTTGGAGGGCTTTTCTTTTGTGATATTTTTCTATTGATGAACAACAAAATGATTCCAAGACCTAATGACTTCAAGTAGCAATGCAGTGATACTCAAGATAGCACCTGGGGTTTCAGTCATAGGAGGGTGTGGTGGAACTGGAGTGAGGCGGCCTGTGCACAGAGCTGTCATTTGTGTTTAGTGTTGTTTGGAGATCTCAGTTTCCCTTCTTGTACTCTTCAGTTGTATACTCTTACAATATGGACGCTGGATTCCTCCAGAAGGAGAAATGCAAAAGTCAAAAAGGAAGCACCTGCGTGGCTTTGTTTGTGTTTTTACCTAAGTTTGAAAGCTAGCTAGAGCTCTGAGGAGCTCACTGAATCAAGAACAGCCACTGGAGATCCATTGGGAAAAGGAGCTAGGCCCTCTAAGGGTAGGCAACTGTCAATTGGCATGAGCAATATGCAGAGCCTTGAGGGGTGGGATCAGACTGTGTTCCTGTGGGGAAGGGGGGGCTGGCATCTTGGAGTCCACTCCCTGCAGAGGAACACCTAACCCAGTTTTGATATTGGGATGAGGAAATAGAACTTGCTTGGAGTGGATGTGCCATGCTGAGTTGACCCACCTTGGGACTTCTTGCTTTTCTGGGAGAGGGGATGGGAAGGGGGAAGGCTGAAGACTGACTGGAAGGGAATGGGAGGAGAAAAGGGAGGGGGAGCAGAAGGATACATGGATAAAAAAGACATTTTTTAATAAAAAAATAAAATGAAGAAACAAAAAAAGTTACGTATTACATACTAAAACTCTCCCAATATTAAGTTGTTCCTACATTTTATACCCAATTCACAGGGTATAAAAACTACTATCTAATAATATTTTGTTCATTATTTAAGCAATGTGTAAACATTACTTAAATCCATTCATTGATTTAACAACCCAAAATATTTGTTGGGTGTAGGGAGATTAAGTTGTTCCATTGTAAATAATTGTCCCAGCCTATGAGTTTAATAAAAAGCACTGATTGTCCAAAGGCAGACAGGAAGTGTGGGTGGGACTACCAGACTAAGAAGACTCTAGGAACAGGCAGAACAGAGCAGAATGCCAGAGAGAAGCCAGAAGAAGCAGAGGACAACTATGCTGCTCTAAGAAAAGGTACTGAGCTGCATGGCTGAATTAGATAAGAGTCATGGGTGAGATTAAGGGTAAAGAATTGGCAAGTTATATGCCTGGGCCTTGGGCCAATCAGTCCAAGACTATTGTAAGCATCTGTGTGTCTCTGTGGGTCTGCGGGTCTGTGGACCTAAACCTTGAGGCTAGGCCCAAAAGTCTGGGCAGAAACCTCCTACTACAATTGGGTGCCTACTATATATTAGGTGCTATTTATAAACACCTACTAAAAGACAAGTGAAATCCAATTGATCTGTTCAAGGATCCCAGTGGTAAAGGTGAGAAGAACCTGGAAAGCTTAGCCCAACTGAGCATTTGATCAACAGCTGGATAAAGACATAGGTAAATGTAATTCCTATTTTCAAAAAATTAAATGTCTAGTAGAAGACTTATTTATGTTGAGACTTTCACATAGAGATAGTAATTGGGCTAAGTAAACACACACACACACACACACACACACACACACACACACACACCCTTACCTAAGAAGTATTCAAAACACTATTATATTATTACCTGTATTCAGTTAGCAATAAACTTTTTTATTGTGGTTTTTAAGAGTAAATGAGACTGTTTCCAAGATCAAAAGTAGAGGGACACTGTAAATTTCAGAGTAGCTTTCCAGAGAACAAGGTAGTTGTTGTTTGGGAAGATAACAAAGAGGAGCAACATGGTACCAAATGTAAATAGAGTGTATGTTGCTTTTCTGGAAATATTCAAAAGAAAAAAACATGGGTTTATAATTGAGTAATGTCACATATAAGCACTTAAGTATCTTCCCTTTGCCAGGTGGGGCGCATGTATAGCTGAAGTCAAAGCAAGATGTTGAGGCATTTCCAGGAATAGAGACATGAGTCCACGGTTTGGGGGAGGAGAAAGAATAGACTTTTTAAAATAGTATAATTTACATACAACCAAATCAAACACTGTGTGTACATATAAGCCCGTACTCAGTGTTGTGTGTAACTCTGCCACAATAACTTAAACATATATGAATCTGGATATAATTAGATTGAAATTTAGAACAAATGTATCTAGATATAATATTTATTATAGGAAAATTCTTCTCTTAATCACTATCAGAACAACTTTAGGGCTTGGGTGGGAAGAGAACCTACATGTAATGAACCTCCAGTAAAGTCCTGCTACATCTCTGTGAGCTGCATATTAACTTCTCCATTTACAGCAGAGCAAACCAGAGATAATCAACCTATTTAATTTGTTTCAAAGTCAGATTATTTTATGCTTTTTGAAACAGAACCATGCTCTCTTTTTCTCAACCTTAGCTGTATTTTACTAAAATTCAACCACTATTTTACATTAAAAACACCCAACACTAATTGCTTACACATTTTGATTGCACATCTGTGGCCAGCACTGCCCTCGTGCTTAGGAGATAAAATCTTGGCATCAGTTCTTAACTTTTATGAACATTCTAGAACAGTGGCTCTCAACCTTCCTATTGCTGTAACCCTTTAGTAAAGGGCCACCTCATGTTGTGGTGTCCCCCCAGCCATACAATTATTTTGTTACTTTATAACTGTACTTTTGTTACCATTATAAATTGTAACGTAAATATCTGTGTTTTCTGGTGGTCTTAGGTGATCCCTGTGAAAGGTTCATTCCACCCCCAAAGGAGTCATGACCCACAGGTTGAAAACCACTGGTCTAGAATGTGTCCAAATAAAGTGAAGCAGAAGAGAAAGTATTATTTGGTTTGTTAATCATAGTTTGGGTTAATGAGGAAGTACTAATAGAATAAAATGTGGAAACATGGCTTATCTGACTGAGAAACTATTATATTAGATAGAGAAGAAAAAGAATGAGAGACATTAAGAGATTCAGAACCACTCAGAGACACAGGGAGAATCACTGCCCAGTGCTCACACCACAGATTCACACTCCACATCTGCCTGAATGCCAAATAAATCCTTCTACTCACCACACATTTCCTTCTGTCTCTGGAAGGTGGCAGGGTCGTTGATATCATCAAATTCAGGGTCTTTACAGGAAATTGTCTTAGTTACTTTTCTATTGCTATGAAGAGATAATGTGGCCAAGGCAATGTATTGAAGGAAGATGTTATTGGAGCTTACATTTCCAGAGGCTAGCATCTATGGCCATCATGGCATGGAGTATGGCAGCAGGCAGCAGGCATGGGGCTGCAGGCATGGATGGGGCTGCAGCCATACTAGAGATTACATCCTCATCTGTGAGGAGGGAGCAGAGAAAACTAACTGGTAATGGCGGGGATTTTGAAACCTCAAAGCTCCCAATAGCACACCTCTTCCAGCAAGGCCACATATCCAAACTCTTCCCCAGCAGTTTCTCCATCTGTGGATCAAGTATTCAAATATATGAGCCAATGGGAGCCATTTTCATTGAAACTACAACTTAAGTCTAGGGAGTTGTTAATTAGTGAAGTTTATTCAAAAGCCCAATAAAATAGGTGTCAGGAGGTAAAGATTCACATTAAGGTCAGTGATAGAAGATTAACGGTAAGATTTCCTTTACAAAGCTCAAAGTATAGCTTATGAGACATGAGCTTTATTGTTAGAACCATCATCTACGGTGTTCTTTTTCTTCTTTGCTCTATTTTGATGGAATGCAGCCCTCGGATCTCTCTCTCTCTCTCTGAGACAGAAAGGCAGAGAGAGAGAGAGGGAGAGCAAGAGAGAATGAGAGATATTTCTTAATACAACAATACATTTGTTTCTGTTGAAAGTTTTTCAGGGATTCTTTATGTTCAACTCTCATATCTATTTCAGAGAATGCAGAAGTTCATTAATAGGCAACTCTTTTCACTTGGGCCGAGTAATTTTTGGGGACAGCCAATCCTTTCCTTTACAGAGCCTCTTATGAAGGTGTTGTATGTCTCAAAGTGTGAGGGGGAAGGAGCATGGCAGATAGGACTCCCGATGATTGGCAGGTCTCAGATACATGGTCGAATGTACTGAAGATGTTCCTTTTATTCAGCAAATATTTACAGAGACTCTTCTTCATAATGGATCTCAAGTTAGTAATACAACAGTGAACAAGATAGTCTTTGCCCTTGCAGGCCTTAGCCTGTGAGGTTTAAAAAGAGAGAAATCATAGTATGGGACAAGGACCTCCAATCTAGGTTGTGATTTTATTTGTAAGTTAACTTCGGCTTTCAACTGCCTATCCCCAAGTCTCTTTGGTGAAGACTAGTAATAATATTAAAAAGTCACGGCAGCCTCTCATAGTGGTTATTTGCTCTGTCTTGTCAGGGTTCTGGCCAGATACTGGCAATGAACCAAGAAATTGTCCCCTCTCCCACCCAGTGTGGGAGCCCACAGTAACTCAGTTTCCCCACAGTGTCTCACGAGTCTACTCCACCAGCCCAGCTGACTTTTCAGCATGCTCAGACACCCTAGCAGTCCCCAGCAGTCAAGCACGGCAGAAATGCTGTTCTCTGGTTTTGTTTTTAAAGCTTTGATTACTTGTTACTTGCTACCTTAGTTTGCTTTTTCTTGCTGTCATAAAGACCATGACCAAAAGTAACTGGGGAATAAAAGGCTTATTTCATCTCCTCAGGCAGTCATGGAGGAATGCTGCTTTAAGTCATGCTCTCCAGGACTTTCTCAACCTTCTTTCCTATACAACCCAGGCCTACCTATGGAGGGGTGGTACCACCTACAGTGGTTTGGACCCTCTCATAACAATCATTAATCAAGAAAACGTCCTACAGACTTGCCTACAGGCCATGTGGTGAAGGCAATTCCTTAACTAAGCCAAGAGGGAAGGAGTACACAGAGGAACTGAGATATGACCCCAAAATGAAATGCCCAAATTCTGACACGCAGCTCATGTGAGGATGACTTTATTTGGGAAATGAATTTTTGTAGATAAAATTAAGGATTTTGAGATAAGATTTAGGGTGGTCTCTAAATCCAGTGACTGGTGTCCTTTATAAGAGGAGGCAAAGGTCCCTTAGAGTGGACACACCTATAAGCCAAGAATGCTAAAAACTGCCTGTGATCCGAATCCAGGAGAGGAGCAGGGAACAGTGCTTTCTCAGAACCTTCTAGAGGAACCCATCATGGTGGTATATTGATTTCAGCCTTTCAACTTCTAAGACTGTGAAAGAATCATTTCTAATGTCTTAAACCAGCACGAATTTAGACTAGAAAACGAATTTAAGGATTAACGCAACTTTGCTACTGTCTTACTGACTAGGCAGGAACCTGGGAACTGTGGTGAAGGAGTTCCTGTTATAGAAAGTGAAAAGATTTTTTTTTTCTCAACCCTGAAACCTAGAACAGGCAAGTCTAGGTAGATGCACTTTTCTCCTTAGCCAAGGTTTAAATCTCAAACCCCAGGATCCTACCTTTCAGATATGCTAAAAAGTAGGCCAAGCACAGATATTAGCAAATTCAGAGATAACACATTCAAATCTTCTTATTGAAACATTAGATATTTGGTAGTCAAAAAAGAATTAAAATCATAGTCATGACAATAATTATAAGGGCTTTTAATTTCTTTTATGTGTTATATATTCATGAATACTCTAATTGGAAGTTATTCTCTACTTTCTCAATGAAAAAAATCAACATAAAAGTTGTCACATGAATAGATAAAATTCTACATATGTAGATGGAATAACCAAATGCATGCATATCCTATCCAATTTCTTAATTATCTATGCTTATGTATTGTAATTATAAAAATGCACTCACTTAAAATTACACCTATTTTTTATATATAACAAACTCCAGTTTTAAATTTTCACAAGTCTTTTTGACATTATCTTTTCTATTATTAAACTCATTTTTGAATAAAGTACGTTAGGTTTTTGAGTTTTTAAGACTCAAGTAGTATTTTTCTAGAGAGTATTTTGAGCATTTCTAGGTGAGTTGTTAGGAAGATTAAAACTGTTAAATCCACACCCAGCACTGTGACGTCTAACTAGAAGCATTTCCATAGTATCCAGAAGCTCGAGTTGTTCACCCTTTGCTTGGCTTTATGTTCTTCTGAAACGGGATCTCCTTATGCAATCCAACTTGGCCTTAAGCTCATGCTTCCCCAGCCTCAGGTGCTCAGCTACAGTGATTGTAGACATACTTCCCCACACTCAGCTTGAGTATTTCATAAACATACACACTTACACTTTTCCCATTATTAATATTTATTGTTTTACATATAAAAATGACCCTTAAAAATCTTGCTTATAGATCTGGGTGTTGAGATATTTTATCTTAAAAAACTCACAATAATCATTTCTTCATACCCCAGTAATTAGTAGATTTTCATTGAATTTTTTTCTCTTTTTGAAATCATTTTTTTCTGATAATTATCCTATACCAAAATTAATTGATGTGTCTCTAGGTTACTGTATCTCTCCCCATAATGTACATTATTTTTGCACAGAATAAACAATTTGAGAGCATGTTCTAAAACAGAAAATGTTTTAAAAGACTTTAATACATGTGGACTCTCTTTATTCTTACATATTATTTTGTTGGTCCTGGGCACTGAGCCAAAAGCTACGTGCATGTACTCTACCACTGAGCTATGTCCCCAGAATGACTCTACTGATTTTTTTTTTTTTTGGTGGAAAAAATGATCAAATAATTAAAACATAACTTAACTGAATAGTACAAACAATATGACAATTTTTAGCACTCAGGGTCTCAAATATCATACTTACTTGAATCTTAATTTTATTCAAAAGCCACACTGGCACAATATAGCTTCTTCCACTGAGAATTAAATTAACACTCAATGAGACTGGATGGTGGTAGCCTCTGAAGTTTAAGGTCTTTTGAATCCTAGTGTGGGTGGCTTGTGCTGGCTCAGGTGTAAATAAATAAATATAAAAAGGCCTACAGAGAAAAGCTGGAGAGATCCCAATCAAAGGGATAAAGGACAAGTATATCATGTAGATCCCAGGTGCTTTAGAGTCTCTGTAGTCTTCAGGGCCACAGCTACACTTCAGCTGCTGTTCTTATAGAGACCATGGAATTTGTGCTCTTTTCTCACAATATACCATTAAATTAGCTTGAGTCCAAGTCTAATAGCTTTCAGTATGGTTCAGTTAAAGGTACTTCTATGGTCTCACTTGCTGATAAATAGAGACATTGGTGCTCTTCACAGACAACACTAAGATCAAATACAGGTGCACAGAAATGTTTTAAAAATTATATATTGCCCCTCCCCCATATTTTGACACCAATGGTGAGTAGGAGAGCTGGTCTAGCCCCCCCTCCCAGCTACAGCACTTGAGAGAGGAGCCCCAGCACCTCACGTGGGTAATACAGTAGAGCTAGCCCTGGTGTCATAGGTCCAAGTGAGCCAACCTGAGAACTAAAACCCAGAAAAACTGGCCCAGCCCCTTACTTTTTGGTGGTAGGGTGAATTAGCCTAGGCAGTACTGAAGAGCTTGTCCTGCTGGTGATTATGAGAAAGAGCAGATGGGTTAACCAACCTAGCTACCACTCAGAACCAGAGCCAGGGGTACAAGTTGGACCACCCAACATTCACCTCATCTATAATCTGCTGGAGCACATGAAGGGGTCTGTCCTGCCGATTCAAAGCTGCAGGATGTCCATGGTATAGGGCAAGAACAGGGTATCCAAGAGGAATCCCAGTGAGGGCCCAGCATTGATAATGTAGCAAAAACCATAGGCTTCGAACCAGACAAAGAACACATTGCAATGAACACTAGTGGTAAAGATATATGGACTAAGGGGAGTATTGTGTGACTCACTGTGAAATAATACAGCTTCCACATTGAGACTTTTTCCTCTTCATTTAAATTTAAATTTTCTTTTCTTTTGTTTTTTGAAGGAGGAGGTTGCAAGGGTAGAGGGTAAATAGGAAGGGACATGGAGACAGATGGGTTTGGGATGCATGCTGTGAAATCCACAAAGAATGGATAAAAAGTAGAAAAAAATTATGTAAAATATTCATGATTACTCGAATTATTAAGGGTAAGCTATGGGACGTCTCTCTTATGCCTATAAAGCAAGCTCATAAGACAATGGTGCTGCTCTTACAAGCTCTGGATCATGGGACTTAGCCTCTGTCAGGCCTTGCTTATCACGTTATCGAGTGAGCTAAGACTATCTGCCACAGTGCACGTCTTTGGAGTCAGTGGACTTCTAGCAAGGCTAATCCCCCAGAATGGAATTGAGCCCAGGGAGCAGGAAGCTCTTCCCCTCTTCAGTTCTCCTGATTCCTACCCCAGTTTCCTGGTTCTCCCAGTAGCACCTCTGAGTATACCGTGTGTGGTCCAAGGCAGGTCTCCACATATCAGCCAAAATCTACCGGACTTTCAGACTCTGCTTTCAACTGGTTGTCTCAGCAGTGTGACTAAATAATTTCAAGTAACATAGATCTGTTGTTGTTAAAGAAATAGCTTCCTTTTTTTCTGATTACGTGAACAACGAAGAAAATGTTTAAAAATTCACTAAATCATAAAGGAAACCAAAGCTGATATTTTGATATTTCACATATATGAAACTAAGTATAACAGGAACACACACATACTTACAAATACATATTTCATTTAATTATGCCCCCTTTCATATTATATTATGGATATTTCCTTATTTTTATCCTCAAAATATTGTTTTAGTATAGGCATAATAATTTTTTTTAATCTTTTTTTTTTGCTTTTATGTCTTTTGCCATGGGTGTCAGATCCCTTGGAACTGGAGTTATAGACAACTGTGAGCTGCCTTGTGGCTGCTAGGACTTGAACCTGGGTCCTCTGGAAGAGCAGTCAGTGTTCTTAACTGCTGAGCAATCTCTCCAGACCCTGGTATAGTAATTCTTTTTTTTTTTTTTTGAATTTTTTGTCACATAAATCATTATCTCTTATTTTAATAATAAATTTACACTGACCACCTTTATATCTTTGAATATAAATCTATTTCCTAAAATGTACACATATACACATAATGTGTATACATATTTATAATTATATGCATTTATTCACATATATATAATATTACCTATAAGAGACACCACTTGGGATGGGGAGAATAAGTATAATTTCAGAAATTGGCTGCAATTCTAGATCTGTGTTCTAAATTTGATTTTATTTTCTGTTACTAATTTTTTATGGTCACACTTTGAATTTCTCTCATGGGAGAATCAGTACCACGTTCTCTGTAAATGTAGTTTTGTGATAATAGCTCTAACCTATGGGGGTTATAACCTCAAACATGCCCAGCAAAACATCATATTTTTATAATCACAATCCTTTCAGAGATGAACATGTGAACAAGGCTGGGATATTTGTATCCAATAAGAGCCAAGGATGACACTTGCTTGAGCATAGGGGCAGGGATATCATCTTTTCTGTGTGTGAAAATGGGAGTGGACACTCATTATTGTTATGGAGTCTTCCACACAGTACCTCCACTCCTGACCCTAGGAGCTTAAGAAGCATCAAAGAAGAGCCCAAGAGAGAAATGTGTAACAAGAAACTAGTTCCTACCAAATTGTTAAATCTCTAGATCAACTTCTTTCTAAAGCTATTCTTGAATTTTTTGGAACTGTGAACCAATATATTTTATATTTCTTTTCTTGGGGGGGGGGAGATTTCAACATACTTTAATGAAATTAAAAATTCTGCTTGATAAGTGCATTTGTTGAGGCCCGTGGGAAGAATGATTCTGTATCACAAAGAATGATTCTAAAACTATCCATTCTTGGCTCCTTCAGAAAGGCGATAGATTGGGAGGTACACCCAAATCAGTAAGACACTGCTATTGTTTTGCTGTTGTTAGTATTTTTCCTCCTTTTAGGACAAGGCTTGGACCCAACAGATGTCCTCTCCTTGCTCTAATAATGGTCCAACAGGAAGCTGGCATTTATCCCAGACTGAACAAATAACGGAATTGCTTTAGCAGTGAGAAAGAAGATAGATGTACAGATGGTATCTTCTTTACTTATTAAGGTTACAACTTGTGGTCAGAAAGCCCCATCTAGCTTGGGTTTTTATTTTTTTCCTAGTGAGTTTGTATTTGTCAACATCCATGAAAAAGTCATGACTCTGATTACTGATAAAGTAGATGCACAGGTATGTGACCAAAACAATGCAGAGAAGGGCACAAATGTCTGACTTAGAAAAGAATGCTCTTGGTCCAGCTAACTCCAAATTCCTGCACTATTTATTGGCCTGCATCCACTCTCCATATTAAACAAAGGTGTACAATTCTGTGGAGACTGTTACCTGAGGCTTCCATCTAAATAACCAAGATTTCTAAATCTCTTGCCAATGTTAGAAGCTACTACACATGTGTATGAGTTAAAAATGATGGCTTTTGACCAACACGTTGAAAATACCCAGAATGATAGGGAGCAAAGGGCTGTGCTCTAAATTTTGTGACTAGAAGGCATATATATCTTCTTGGGATCTGGAGTTCAAACCAGACTTGCTGGGGAGAAAACAAACAGACAAAGAAGCCCCTGAGCACTGTGAGCTCTGAAATCATAGACATACAAACAACACTAAATGGACTCAGCAGTTTGTACTTACATATTTAAATGTTTATATATAGTGACAATAAGAATTAAAAAAGAGAAGTCATTAATTTGAGAGGTCGTGACATGGAAGTGGGGGACATAGAAGAGGCACGCGGGAAGGACATGAGTGGGTTTGAAGGGAGAAAAGGAAAGGGGGAGTAATGTAATTATATTTTAATTAAAATTTTATTTATTTTATTTAATTTTATTATTTTACATGACAGCCACTGTTCCTCCCCCCTTTCCTCCTTCTGTTCCCCCACCCCACCCCACCCCAGTCTCCATCCACTCCGCAGAGAGGATAAGGCCTCCCATGGGGAATCAACCAAGTCTGTCATATCAAGTTGAGGCAGGACCAAGTCCCTCCCTGCATCAAGGTTGAGCAAGTTATTCCTTCAACAGGAAATGGGCTCCAAAAAGCCAGTTCATGCACTAGGGACAAATCCTGGTCCTTCTTCCAGGGGCCCCACAAACTGCCCAAGCCACACAACTGTTGCCCACAGTCAGAGGATCTAGTTTGGTTCCCATGCAGATTCCCCAGCTGTCAGTGTGGAGTCTATGAACTTTCACCAGCTTAGGTCAGCTGTCTCTCTGGATCTCCTCATCATGATCTTGACCCCTTGCTCAGATAATCCCTCCTCCCTCTCTTTGACTGAACTTTAAGAGCTTGGCCCAGTGCTTCCATCAGTTACTGAATGAAAGTTTTATGATGACAATTAGAGTAGTTGTCAATCTGCTCACCTAAGATAGGGTGCCAGGAACAGACGAACTAAACCATTCCATTCAAGCCTTGGGAAGGAGCCTTATAAGAGGTGACAGGGAAAAACATTAATAAACAAAGAAGCATACACCTTGAGAGGCAAATCTGAGGTCCTAAGAGCATTTCATGAAAGCCAGACTACAGCACACAAGAGTAAGGGGTTGATAAAAGACACCTGTGCCAAGGATCTTGTGAGCTGTTTTGACATGTGAATATTTACCTTGAGTGTAGTCAGCCTTTAAATGGAACAATGGCTCTTTTACATTAGAGATTTAATTTTTCACGTAAGAAAGGACCCAGAATTTATGAGCTTATTTCATGACTAGACTTGTGTCATTTATAGAGAAGAGATGGTTAAGGGAAAGTCAAGGGCATATAGCTGTACCAGTGTATTGGCATTTCTGCCCATCTGTTCCATGGCTCTGCCCTTCCCTTCATGGTGATTTTTTTTTTTAAAACAAAAGCCAGAAAGTCAGTATTATCCTTTCAGATCTCCAGGTCACTACTGAGAAAACTTTATCAAGGCTGAGATCTTAAAAAACACCATGGCAGCAACAGATAAGGACTAGGGAAGAGTCTAAGAGGTGCTAGATTTGAGCTCATGGATTTGTTCCATCATTGAAAAACCAATTCCGAAGGGACCTTCTATAGTTGTTAGTATATTTGCATTGGATTTTATATGTGGGAGGAATTCATAAAGTATTTTACTTTTTTTATTTAATCACAAAATCTGACGTCACAGATAGTCTTCCCAGTTGAAAGATGAAGAAATTGTGGCCCTGGGTGGTATCTTGTGCAGATTCACAAAGCCCATTTGTATTGAAGATTGATTCAGAATCTGACATAATTCTTGGCAACAATAAATAATGTATTACAAAGGAGATGGTCTTTACTTTGAAAGGTAAATATTAATTTATTTGGTATTTATGACAGATATTTATTCATTCAAAATTTAATGTTTTCTATGTGGTAATAAATAATGATAAAGTCAGTTTTTGTTAATTTAGTATGTACAATTTAGGTGAAAAGTAGATATCTATAACAATAACAGAACATATAATTTTCTTAAGAATTTCTTCCTTTGAGAATGGTTTAAGTCTTATAACCTTGTGAACATCTTATAAATTTTATGAGTTTCCTGAGTCTCATGATCCTCCATTATTCTTCCAGAAGGAAAAAAAAGTGTGTGTGTGTGTGTGTGTGTGTGTGTGTGTGTGTGTGTGTGTGTATAGGCTAGAAATCAATCTCAGTCTCAGGTACATTTACTCAGGAGACATCCACTATTTTATGTCTGTCTGTCTATTGTGATATGGTATCTCAAAGCTCGATGATCAGGAATCCCTAGGGGTATCCCTGCTTCCACTTCCTCAATACTGGGATTAGGTGTATGTACCAGCATACTCATCTTTTCTTACCTGGTCACTGGGGCTTTGAACTCTGTCTCCATGTCTGTAACACAAGCACTTTATCAACTTAGCTCTCTTCCTAAGCCCTGACTGTTTCAATTCTAAGGCAATAGCTACACAATAAGTACCTAGTTTTTGATTTAGATGGATCTGCTTTGGGGGAGATTTTGCAGTTCCCCCGCCCCCAGGCAGAGAAGATATGATTCAGTCTAAAGCCACTAACAAGTAACAAGCTCATAGACAAAGGGCGGCCAGGGTTCTGGGAATTGTGATAATGAGGCTGCTAAGGGCCTCTGGGCTGAGCCAGCTGCTAAGGACACAGGCCCTGGCCAGCTCCTACCTCATGTGGGCTTTGACTGGAAACAGTAGAAGCTCATTAGGGACGAATGGTTTTAAAAATAGTACCATCTTCTCTAATCAGGCAGTGGGCTAGCATTCAGACCCCTCTCAATAGGAATGTTGGCTGAGAGGGGAAGACTGGGGCAGACACTGAAGGGCATGGTAAGACAGCTGTAGCCAGCTGCCACAGGCAATAATTCTGGTCATATCATCACCCACCTCCCAAGGTACAGTGCTTGAAGGTCTAATTAGACACCCCCTATATGCTCCTACCAGCCTTACAGAAGAAGAAATATTATTAGGCTTGGGCTTAAGTTAGGGCAAGGCAAATCTTGGTGAAAGTAAGAGTACAGAATGGTATCTCACCCACACAGGCCTAACCTTGCCAATAGCTCTGGGCTTGTGCTTCTGGGATTTCTGATGGGAATGCTGAGAATGGATGAGAGGAAGGCCCAGACTTCCTCCCCACCCAGACACTGCTTATTGGAAGGATGTTGGCGCAAACCACACTGCCGGCTGTTCCAGGCTTCCCCTCAACTCAATTAAGGCAGCAATTGGTATTTCTTAATTGCTGTTCCCAGCCCATCTCCTGCCCCGCCCCCCTTGTCCAGTGCCATGTAGTCCCAGGAGGCCAGCTTGTCCTTTGGGAAAGATCTGGAAGAGGGAGGGAGGTGACTCAAGGAGCCCGAGAAGCCTTAACACCTATATGAGTCCTTCAGAAATAGTTCAATAGTTAGAACACTGCTGTCTAGCCTCATACCCAAAGCTGAGGCTTCCCTCCAGCAGCCAGGGTGACATGTGGCCCAGCACTTTATCTGTATCTGCTTCTCTTTTCTATATCTAGTTTTCCAAGTCTAATGGTTCTTATTTGATAGGTGTCTTAATTCTAGTATCACTGTATGAGGGGCTTTGCAAGTGGAGATCAGGTATAAATATTAAATGGAAAATTGAAGTTATTTGTGTGGAAAGAAAAACAATAACATGAGTAATGTGATAGGAAGGGACTGTGTGTGTGTGTGTGTGTGTGTGTGTGTGTGTGTGTGTGTGTGTGTGTAACTTGATAGTCAAAACACTATGGGATTCTCTCTCTTCCATTGTTTTGGCTATTCCCATATCACCTACTATGTTCAATCAGTATTCTCCCCTTCTTGGATAACATTTGTAAGCCTAGAAACTCTTTGTTTCAAGAAAAATACCTATTTAACACCTCCAAGGCCCAAAATCTGTTACTCACTTCTTGGATATATCCAGTTGTTTCAGGCATTCCTAATTGGTAGTTAAGCTGGCAGTCCTGGTGTGTCCATGAGATGTGGTTAGAGTGTCAGGTTAGACGTTATAACACCAAATTGCGTTCCAAAAATGGTTAATTCAAACTAATGCTTTCTCTGACCTTAGCTTTGGAATTTGTCTCTTCTGGTGATAGTTTATCCATCATCTTTGGCAAAAGCCCAGTAGAGTATGTAAGTAGCAAGAGAGGACATGCTGTCACAGTCTGGAAATTCAGTCAGGTGACTAGCTCCTCAAAATACTAACTCGGCATTATGTAGAAGAGTTAGTGGCTCTGTGCAGCTGTTGGACATTAAGTTAATTGATAAAAAGGGTAGAAAATGGAATAGTTCTGTGTCTCATTCAACCTTTGGACCATGATATATAATAGAAAAGCATGTGAACCACAAATGTGATTTAATATGTAATCTAACATTTTCTAATAGTGGACATATTTCAGCAAGTGAAATGGAACAAATGTCAGTAATTTTAATGGCATATTGTATTAAATTTTGTGTAACAAAATATCATTTCAACATGAACCAAGGGTAAAAATAATTGTGTGTGTGTGTGTGTGTGTGTGTGTGTGTGTGTGTGTGTGTGTGTGTGTGTGATATGTTAAGGACTTCTAGTTTCTGTGGATATTTGGCAGTGGTTGGTTAATAGGGATTCTGACCTCATTAGTGATGAGTTCACTGATGGACTCATAATCTGATGGCATTATTGGGAGTGATAGGAATTTAGTAGGAGGTTGGAGGAATTAGGCTTTTGCAGATGGAGCAACTGAAGGATATTCTACCTGTCTGATCTGCCTTTCTCTGCTTGCTGGCCTTCATACAATGATATTTGCTTCACTATATTATTTTCAGCATGATATTTTGCCTCAGCATAGATAAAGAACCATGCAGCCATCCTACATGGGCTAAAGCAATCATTTGTGTAGCTTTTCTCAGTTAATTCTTAGAACAACAGAATGTCTGCCACACCAGATCTTCAAATTTTAGCATATATTTTATGTTCATAGTTAGCCGTATTTCAAGTGTAGCTACCATGTAGGGCAGCACAGATTTGAACAGTTGGGGAAACCTAGACACCAGCAGAGCCTACTGGCAGGAAGTATCAGCACTTACTTTCCCTTTATCCCATACATAGACACATCATTTGTGCAAAGTACAGTTTATCCGTGTAGCTAATGAGAAGCTGTGTATTTTGTTCAAGAAAGAGATAAAGGTTAGAGGAATGACGTCATTTACACTACAAATGACAGATAGCAAGTCACAGAGTTGACTCCTCTGGCTTTGATTGATTTTAAACCTCTATGCTTTCCACTGGCCAGCATTCTTTAAAATTTGTACACGCCACAAAAGAAAGCGTATGATCAAAGATATTGGAAGAGTATTTTGTGCAACAGCCCAGTTTTGGAGATTTGATACATAAGTGAGCATGTTAACGTCTCTGAGTTCTGCGATTAAACACACAGCCTGGGCCTGTTTATCTATGGAATATTTATTAAGATTTAAGAAGCCAGTGTTTCCCTTACCTAACTGTGAGATGCACAGCACCAGTGGAATTATGCTTTGTGAACCAAGTCTCCAAGTAACATAAGAGGGTAGTTCACAAATAACGACAGGAATTTTGAATGTCAGGCTCAGGCTTTGTCTGGTGGCTTCACCCTAGCAAAAATATTGTTCCCTTTGGCCTCTGTAGTGTTAGATTAAAGTCAGAGAGAGTGACCTGCAAGACTTGTCTCTGCACCCGGTATCCACATAAGAACTCAGATAACTGTTGCTTCCCATACCTCACACAATAGTGTTGTGTGTTCAAAATGTCAGCTAAGAACCTTGAAGAATTTAGAATAATTTTTGAACCACAAGCTGAAAGATTCACACTCACACAGTATAGTTTTAGCCTAAGGAGAAGAACATATTTTCATTTTTGAGGATTACAGGCATATATACAAAAAATCAGCACTTAAACTTATTAAGTTTTAAATTTGGTTAAAAGACTTCACAGCCAACCAATACGCAGGCACTATCATCATCACCATCAATATTTTAAGATAAGGAAATGGAGTTACAGAGTGGTTAAGTCACTCAACTAGAAACCAAGGTAACTATCCTTCAGCTCAGGAGACTACTGAGCCTGCATGTCCATATTATTCCCTTGATTTTGAGTGGATAAGTCTTCTAGAACAATCCACTTTAGATCCAAGTTAGATAACTGTGATAAGTAAATTTGTTTACAGAAATGCAGGGAGACAAAAAAAAGGTAGAAGACAGGATGCAGATCAAAATATGTTAGTGATTAGGAGAGAAGTAGTAACGAGCCTTGCTTTTATATAGTACCTCAATAAAAGAGTTCACACACACCATTGCAGTGTGATGTCACCATAATTTATTTGAGTTAGATACTGGTATTGGTAATGGTGGCCAAGTGTCAGGGATGCCTCCTATTTGATGTCAATCTTCAACTGCTTCTCCCTCTAAACCATTGCTTTCAGAAATCAGCCTCAAGTCTCTCTCAGTATCCCTTATTTGCCTTCATTCTCCCAGACACATTTTTTTCCCCAACCTGTGATGACTAGTATCAGACTTGGAAATTGCACATGTGAGGCAAACACTCTAGCACTGAACTAACAGCCCCATTGTAGACACACTTTATAAGTTTTGTGTTCCGTGTTCCTCTTTTATGTCTTATGGCACATTGTACAAGTTCTAAGTCCAGACACCACCCAGGCTGCACTCCACACATTTCTAAGGCCTCAGTGAGACTAACCAATGTTGTGTGGCAAAAAGCCTGCACTCTTATTTCCTGAGGTTGGATGGCTGGGAGGCCTCCTTCAGGTGTCTAGGATGTTTCTCAGTGCACAGCTGCTGTGCTAGAGACTGGGTAAGTGTTTCAGCATTCAAATGGGAAACCACACAAAAACTCCTCCAGAGTCAGTGTCAGGAAAGAAGAATACAAACCATGACGACAGGGAACCTGGTTAGAATCCTTCAGGATGGTAATGAGGGAGTCCCATCCAGGTAACAGCAGAAGTCCTGAAGGGCTGGGCCAGCAACTATGTAGGAAATCCATTTGGGATGCACAGGCATTAAACTTTTTGTTTTTAATTCCCTAGTTTCTTTGCTGGAGCATCATACAGAGAAAGTGCTTTGAGGGAACATAGCTGTCACTCTGGCAAACTGTAAGCCATTCTTTATTTTCTTCTCTGCTCCTTCCTAATACATTAAACAGTTGTACAAATTGGTTATACTTTTTGGATTTTTGTCATAAATGACATACATTAGTATTCATCTGGGGGCTCCACAGAATGTCCAAGTGGTCCCAGATCCTCTATACAAACTATCATTTCAACAACTGCAGGAGGTAAGACCAATTACTTCCTTTGGCACTCACAGTTTAAGGAAGAAGCTTGCCAAAATGACCTCCAAAAGAAGTGAAGGGAAAAATAAAACACAGTGGACCTTATTCTGTGATCAAAGTTTATTCCTTCATTGAAACATAATGATTATGACAATTACCATGTAATATTCAATGCCAAACACATATCACATCCATTTATGTTATTCATTCAATAAAGAAACCACTATATTACTTGCCCTCCTCTGTGTGTGTGTTCCTGAGGACTGATATAGAGCCTTACATGTGCTATGTAAGTACTTGCTCACTAAACCATATACTCAACTCTTACTGTATTATTTAATTCTCATAACTTTTAGTAAGTTAATTATCTTCTCATGAGAAAACTAAAGAAAAATTACTTTCTAAAGCTTTCCAAGGTTTCCATAGTTTGTGTCTGTCTTGGAAGCAGGATTTAATATACGGAATTTTCTTCAAGATTCTAAAGCTCTTTATCTTGACCATTAACTCATTTATCATTCATTCAACAAACATGTATTGAGCACTTGCTATATACTGGGTACTTTTCTAAGTGCAGGTGGCTCTAATATGAATGGACATACAGAATTTACATTCTAACATAGAGTGAACAGAAATCATGGGCCTATGAAATTATTATATTGTAGATACTGACAATTGCTGTATAAAAATTTAAGCAAGATAGAAAATGTAGAGAATAATTCCTGATCTATTAAGGTAGGCTTCGTTGAGTTTCATAGGTGATAAAGCATCATGACCAAAATCAACTTGGAAGGAAAGAGTTTATTTCATCTTATATCTTAGAGACCATCATTCAGGACAGTCAGGGCAGGAACTCAAGGCAGGAACCTGAAGGCAGAAACTGAGGTGTTCATGGAAGAGTACTTCTTACTACTGTGTTGCTCTTTGTGGCTTTTCCAGTATACTTTCTTATAGTACCCTCGACTACCAGCATGGGAGTACCATTACCTACTGTGAGCTGGGCCCTCTAATAAAAATTACCAATCAAAAAAAATAGGTCCTAGGCTTGCCCACAGGCCAGTCACATGGAGGTATTTTTTTTCAATTGACTTTACCTCTCCCCAAATGACTATATATATAGTTGATATAAATCTAGTAAACACAAAGATCCTGTTCGTAAAGTCCTTACCTGAAGCAATGAGTTCAAATATATTCTCTGTTCTCCTCTGCCAGTTTCAAGATAGCAGGTTTTAATTGATCCATTTAGAATTGAGTGTAGTTCAGGGTGAGAGATATGGATCTAGTTTTATATGGAATTATTCCATTTGTCCGACAGCACCAACAGACTAGTATATATTTTTGGCCTCTTGTCAAAACCCAGGTGTTTATAGGTACATGGGCTTATGTGCAGCCCTTTAATTCTATTCCATTGATCATGTCTGTTTTATACTAATACTATGCTGTTTTTATTACTATATCTCTGTGGTATATAGTTTGAAATCAGGAACCTCTACCAGCCTTTCTATTTTTCAGGATTGCTTTTAGATATCTTGGAGTATGTATGTGTGTGTGCTTACATATGGAGTTTAAAATTATTTTTTAAAATTTCTTTGAAAAATTGTGCTAGAATTTTGATGAAAATTGTGTGGTAAATCTATAGATTACTTTTGGTAGAACGGCCATTCATGTGGGAATGCCTTTCTGTATGCTGTGAATCTCAATCTCTAAATAGAGGAGCTGTTTTGGCCCTTGACTGGCACCATAGAAAAAGTAGGCGGAGGAATCAGAATAGGTAGGAGGAGCAGGGTGGAGTCAGACAGACCAGCCAGAAGCCCAGAGAAGCAACATGTAAGAAACACAGGTGAGCCATGGGCCATGTGGCAGGAAAGATTAATAGAAATGGGTTGATTTAAGATGTAAGAGCTAGCTAGCAATGTGCCTGAGCCATAGGCCAAACAGCATAAAGTTAATATAAGTGTCTGAGTCATTTCCGGGGGCCTGAGCAGCAGCGGTGGGTGGCTAAGGGGTCTGGAGCTGCAGGTATGTAGGTCTGGGCCTCTGACTGCAGGGGGCCAAAAAAACACATTGTAACAGGCCATTTTTACGCTATTAATCCTACCAATCCATAAGCATGAGTGCATGGCAGCTTGTTTTCTATCTCTTGATGTCACTTATTTCAATTTCTTTCTTCAGTGTCCTAAAGATTTTATTACACAAAACTTTCATTCCCTATATTTATTCTAAGATATCTTATTTTTTTTTTTGAGGCAATGGTGAATGTTTAAGTCATTTATTTTCAAAAAGAGTCATAGTAAGTCTGTTGTTTGTATATAGAAAGACTGTTTTGTCACTTAATTTTGTATGCTACTACTTTTCTGAATGTATTTGTCATATCAGCTATTGATATGATGGTAGGTTTTTTGTTTTTTGTTTTTGTATCTTTCATGTATACAAATGTATCATTTCAAAGAAAGATGCTTTGGTGACTTTCTTCTTCGTATCCCTTGATCACCTTCACTCATCTTACTGGTGTAGATATGAATTCAGATCGCAGAAAGTAGACATTTTTGCCTTGTTACTGCCTTTAGTGGTAGTGCTTTGAGTTTCTTTCTGTTTGTAATGTTTTCTGTCAGCTTGTTGTAAATTTCCTTTACTATGTTGAGATGTGTCCCTCATATTCCTAGTCCCCTACCACTTTTATCACAAAGAGATGCTGGATTTTGTCAAAGGCCTTTCTTGCATCTAATGAAATGATCATTGGTTTCTTTGCTTTAGTTTGTATCTGTGATGGATTATATTTACTGATTCACATATATGGAACCATCTCTGTGTCTCTGGAATGAAGCTGACTTGATCATAGTATTTAATCTTTTTCATCTGTTCTTGAATTTGGTTTGCAAGTGTTTAATTGAGATTTTTTTGCATCTATATGAAATACTGACCATTTGTTTTCTTTTTAATTCAATCTTTGCCTGGTTTTGCTAACAGGGTAATATTGGTTTTGTAAACAGAAATTATAAACATTCCCCAGTTTCTATTTTGTGGAATGACTTAGAGGAGTAATGTTGTTCAATCTTCTTTGAGGGTCTAACAGAATTCCATACTGAATCCATGTAAGTCATAATAATGGCCTTCCTGGCAATATATACCCACTAGTGGAATCGTGGAAATAACCAATGACTTTTCAATTGGACTTAAGAGCTGAGTTCACACCTGACACTGTCAATGAAGCCACGGACCTATGACCAGACAGTTCATGGGCTCTCAGAGAAAACATACTGCTTTTATTATGCTAAATAGTCACATCAGTAAAATGACTCCTAATAATCTGCTATGCTAATAGATCAGTACATCTATCAACACTCATTAGAAAAGCTTCTTACAAGAGATACACTTAACAGGGAAATCCATAACTGGTCAAAATGCAGAGAATAAGAAAGTGTGGAACACTCACCCCTAAATGAGATATGTGCTATCACATCCCTTCCCTCAACGTCCAGAGATTTATGTGAAAGAGAAATCAGAAAGATTCTAAGATCCAGGGGTGGTAGATGACTTTAGAGAAATAGCGTTTTCCCAAGGCAATAAGATACATATACATATAAAGTCACAGGTGTTGAACAGCATGTACAAGACTCACATAGTCAAGCCATTCAACATTCTAGCATGAAGGAGGGGAGGTGGGCTGGAGAATGGGGGTGGAAGAGAGCAAGACTAATAGAATTTTATAAATTATCCTGCACAGTGAGTGAGGTGAGAGGCCCAGAAAGGGCTTTTATGTAGCCAGAAGGTTCTGTCCCGCTGTAGCTCTGAGGTCTGGATCCACAGTCCCAAAAATTCACATAAAGTCTTATATTAATTACATGCTGTTTGGCCTATGGCTCAGGCATATTACTTGCTAACTCTTACTCTTAAACTAACCCATGATTAGCCAAGTGGCTTAGTACCTTTTCTCAGAGCATTTTCATTTTCTTTCCTTTGCATCTCCTGGCATCTCTCCTCTGCTCTTCTTCTTCCCAGAGTTTTCTTAGTCCGGTAGCCCCACCCATACTTCCTGTCTGCCTTCTGTCCAATCAGCATTTTATTCACCCAAAAGGATATTTACAATGTACAAGAACATAATCCTACAGCACTGTGATTAAAGGAATGACTTGGTCTGATGACATTCTGAATGCGGAGGGTTAAGGTTAATGGGTCCACAAGCAATATATGTCATATTCACAAGCATCTAATATCCAGATCTTGGCCTAAATAGGCTGAGTTTTGGAACCATTTTACTATGAAGAAAATTGACTTTTCAGAGAAATTGTTAGGAACAAAGAAGGGAAAATCAAGATTAGCATGAAATACTTTATGAG
Source organism: Phyllotis vaccarum (assembly GCA_033318265.1). Taxonomy (NCBI): domain Eukaryota; kingdom Metazoa; phylum Chordata; class Mammalia; order Rodentia; family Cricetidae; genus Phyllotis; species Phyllotis vaccarum. Next base: position 138,344,642 of record JARWLC010000001.1, on the reverse strand, counting down.
GAAATATATCAAAATAGGGTGAAGACAAGTAAAAAAGGCTCAGAAGTCAGCATGAAGTTCCAATCTAAGACAATCTGAAGAAGATAAATATGATAGGATTAAGTTAAGTCCACAAGATACAATATAGAGACGTAATTATGTAACTGAATAAATAGAGGGAGAGAATGAGTTGCTCAAATTAATAATCAAATATAAAATAAGGGGCCAGGGAGATTGCTCAGTGGAAAAAGTGTTTTCTGTCTGAGCATGCAGACTTGAGTTGAGAGCCTCAGCACTCATGTATAAACTAGATACCTCAGCAGGGCAGAAACAGGTGGATCCCTAGAGTCACTGGCCAAACAGTCTATCAAAAATGGCAAGCTCCAGATTTAGTGAGATAACCTGTCTCTAAAACTACAGCAGAGAGAAACAGAGAACAACATCTGACTTTGACCTCTGGTGTCCACACATGTATGCATAGTTGGTACTGTGCAGATACAACATACACACACATGCACACACACACACACACACACACACACACACACACACACACACACACACACACACACACACTCCTAAGCTGAAACAATGAGAATAATATAGATTCATCATTGGAAAAATAAATAAAAAAGAACATTGCTAACGTTTGAAAGTATATCCTCCAAAATACTTGCCAGTTGCAAAGGAAAAACTGATAAACCAGTAGAAGTGTGGGTTGTACTGCTTTAGATTAAATAATCAAGGTTAACATCAACAATAACATGCATCTATGTATCCAGCAGGTAGCAACTTGAGAATAGTAGATGTATCCTGGCTGCAGTAAACTTACTAAAACAACCTTTTCTGAAACTGGGAAGCATAAATCCCTAGCACATATGGTGCTAAAAGTCAGGTTACATGGTGATATACAAGGGTATAGGTGTATACAATCCTAATACTGGAGGTCAGAGATAAGTGATTTCCTGAAGATTACTGACCAGATAGTCCACTTGGATTGGTAAAGTTCAGGTCCAGTGAGAGACTGTCTCAAAGAAATAAAAAGGCTAAGGAAGACATCTAATCTTGACCCCTGACTTCCATATCTATGCATACACATGTCCATACAAATGAGCACACTCATACATACAAACATGTACATAAATATGTAACATACATACCAGCAAGAAACTAAAAGATCACACCATGATGCTAGAAATTTTATAACACAATTGGCCAATAGATTATAAAGAATTTATCTAAAATAAAGTCCAAATAACCCAATAAAATCTATTACAAACAAAAAGAAACAAGTGAGACAATAGCTTTGTGCAGGGTGAGATCCCGAATTTTATCCAGGAACAAAGCTACATACACATAAAGCATTAGGGAGATGGCAAACACCAGACAGGGACTGTAGCCAGTGGTATGCTACCTGTATGAGTGTTTGAGCTCTAGCAATTATAGATCAAAGCAAAGTTATGTGACACCAAGTAAAGGGCATATGGGAACTCCCTGCACTATTGGTGGAACTTTTCTATAAGTCATTATCATAAAGTAAAAAGTTAAAACACTAAAGGACAGAAAACCTCCAAGACAAACAGAATGTCCCTGTACAGATCAATAGACCATGTACAGAAAGGTGGGAGTTAGGTGAGCAAATATGTCACTAGGAGAGAAGAGCCAGCAGAGAGTGGGGATGGTTTGGGCCAGGGTGTAGAAGGGGAGGAGGTGAGAAGTAGTTGGGTTCTGGAAAATTTTGACAATGGAATTATCAATATTAGCTGGTTGAATCATTTTGGATGGCTTTTAATGTGTCTGATCTACATTTGACAGAATGTATTTGTAATGCAGCCTGAATCCATTATTCCTAACACTCTTAAGTTCTATAATGGCACGTGCTTTAACAGCGGTAATAATTCTTTCCAAGTATTTGTGCTGGGCATTCTATATGAACTATATGTACTATTCCATCTGCTCTTAGTCTGTTTGGTCGAACCACAGGTGTTCTTGTTATACCTATTTGACAGATAAGAATTTGAGACAGAGGCTAAGCATGTTGCCAGCTGATGAGTAATAGACTTTTGCATAGAAATACAGAGCCTGACTCTGGGGCCCACACAGTTAACTGATACATTCTGCTGCCTAATTTTACAGTTGAGGAAATCGACATTTAGGAGGTTGGATAATGTGCCACGACTCCTACTGTTCCAAGGTGGCAAAGCCAGGATTTGATGCCAGCTCTGACTCCAAAGTCCAAGCTCTTCACCTCTCTACTTTGCTTTTGGAACAGGAATAATAGAATGGAGGGTTTTAGGTGCTCCCCTGGCACAACCTGCACATCAAGGGCTGTTGGTGAAACTCACTTAGGGGTAAATGTATGTAATTCAATCCACTGTAGCCAGGAATGTGATTCGTGTTCTCCGTCGGTGTTTGTATACAATCTAAGGCTATTCCACGGCCCTGAATAATAAGAAGGGATGTTATTACCAGGCTCAGGGAAGCAACATAGTTCCATATGCTGGAACCACATGTGCCCAGAAATCCTGCTATGCCCATCAGCCTCTCTGGTCAGCAGCCAGCTGGAGAGGAAAGAAAAATCATGCACTCATTTTAACGGGCCAAAAGGTCCCTGTTTTTACCTTTCTACTCTGTTAAAGGCATCTTTTACCTACTTTTGTTTCCAAATAATAGAGAAATATCTTCAGACTCTCAACAATAGAGCTTTCTTACAATAAGTAAGAGGAACCCCAAAATAATTAGCCCTGAGCACTCTGGAAATAATTGACCCTGTCTGTTAAGAGAGTACATTTTTTTTTTTCTTGCTGAGCTATTTTCTGTCTTTTCTAGTCTGTTTTATAATGAACATATAAATTTTATAATTATCTAAATTATTACTGATGTGTCAATTACTTAAAAGAAAAATTGGATTCTGAACTCTGAAGTAAGACTCTTTAGATATAAGCCCTTACGCTTCCACCTGGTCTCTGTGACAATGAGCATGGTACCTGTTTAAATCAGAGTCATAATCTGCAGAAAGGGTCAATATGTGCACAGACTTAATGGATTGCTCACTGAGATTAAGGGAGACAACAGATGCAAAGAATTTATTAACAGCTTCTGATGATTTTGTGAGGATAAATAATACTAGACTTTTCATTGAGGCCATTTTCTTTCTCTCTTGTTGTTCATTCTGGGTACTGAACTTGTATTTTTGGCCAACAAATGTACTCTGGAGAAACTGGAGGTCTGAGGGACTATGGATGGAAGTTTTCTTGAGAAAAAAATTTAATTTTTTTTTTTTTTTTTTTTTTTTTTTTTTACTGGTTCCTACCTAGCAAATCAGTCCAACCAAGGCTGGCGTTTTGTTTTTGTTTTTCCCATTCTCAAGGGGACGCATGTTCAGAGTCTCCAGTAAATTGGACTTTTAAAGGTAAATGTAAATTCTAGTGTTAATTTATTTAGAGTAAATTATTCAAAGAGTCATATGTCAGCAAACCTCATTTTGTGGCACTATATTAATGTCTTCCTTAAATACAGCTCGCCCTTTCTAAAAGCTGTTTTATGGGTCCAGGAAATATGTCTCTTACAAAGAAGTGCTTATTGTAAAGGATGTTTTAGTTCTTGGGTTCAATTAGAGAGAGAGACAGGGTCAATGGGAGCCCTATGTGTGAACAACTTTAATAGCTGAGATGTAGTAGGGAAGTGGGAAGCCAACTAAAGCACATGAGGGTTTTTTTTTTTCCCCCAGCAGGAAGTGACTTGAAGAAAGATAAATGAGTTTTATTCACATTTCATCAGCCTTCAGGGTTCTTAGTGACAATGACTGACCAGACCATTGTAATGGAAAAGAAGGCAAGTTCAGAACGGAGGTTTCTGGGTCCTAGAGCCTTCTCTATAGACCTCTCAAGTTTGGAGCTTCCTCCTTGTTTAACTTGGGAAAGCAATCTGTCTTCTCTCCATGACAGTTTATGATTGGTACCAAAGAAAGGGCTGTGGAAGGATCCGAAGACTGGACACTCAGAGCAGAGTATGATATTATTATATTTATGATTATTAACCATTTTTTATCACTGCACCACAGGTGTGCAGGACCAAATTACTTTCGTTTCTTAAGAAATGAGTATTCAATACCACTTACCTAGCTCTGGTTAGCTCTACTGGGTGTTAGGGCAACAATGAAAACTCTGATGTGGCCCTGGTCTTAGAGAACAGAAGACAAAGATGGAGGGGCTGGCTCATCTCTTGCCTCTAGGCCCTAGCAGTGTTCCTGGTTCTCTCTAGGAGCTCGGCTGGTTGAATAAATGAAGGAGGGACAGTGTATAGCATCCACTCCACTGCTTTTTAGTGTTAGCATAGTAGGAATAATTCTTAGTCCCTAAGGTGTCTCCCCAGGTAGAGATGGTTCTTTTATGCACTACAGCTTGTTTTGGGTCTCCAGGGCAAACCTTAGGTCTCTGTGAAAGTTATTTGTAATTAACATTTATTATCATCCAAGAACTTGGCAAAGTTCCTATATCTTCTAATCCTCATTCTGTGATGTGGGTACTAAAACATTGTTATGCTTATTTACATATGGGAAAACTAAGCTCAGAGCTGTGATAGAGCTAATCTCAGCTCTCAGAGCTGCTGAGATGCATTCTAGATAGTCTAAATATGTTTGCTCCAAGGTTCACATCCTGTTCATTCTAGTATTATGTGGGAAGACTCATCACCTTTACTTCGGTCACATTATTCATCACCTTACACATGCCTTTTGCCTTTTTTGACAAATACCTGTTAAAGAACAGGCATTTTAAACTCATGGCATAGAACAAAAAAACAAACAAACAAAATTACCATTAGCAGACTCCCTCCCCCCGACACAGCACTGCCTTCAGCAGAAGAAAAGGGTTCATTAGAATGGAACCCCAAACTTTGCTCAGGCCCCTCCCTGAAGCCTTGGCCAGTTTCCTTCCAAATGAGTCTCAATGTTCAGGGCTAAAAAGATTTATAGCATCCTTCAGCTGCTGACGATATTTCCCTATTGATCCTGCTTCCGGAGCTCTGCTCAGGGGATAGGGAGTGACCAAAATGCTAAATTTTTACCAGGCTCACTGCAAAATCAGCCAGACAGTCTAAGCCTCCTCTGGGACCCAGAGCTGCTTGCGGAGAGCCACTGAGTCACACACTTCCTCCTGATCCACAGTAAGCAAATGCCTTCCCTCCCCTTCAGGGCTTCAAAGCCAGTTTCCAAATTTAATCCATGGTCTCAGCATAAAGGTTTCAAACTCCCCACTGTGTTGAGACAGGCAGTCCATCACAACCACACACCATCCCATCCCTGCTCCAGCACAAAAGTCCCTCTCATACTACTAACCTGCATTAGCCTAATGTTCATACAGCTTTTTTGCTGGTCTTGAAATGCTCTGAGAGCAGGGGCTGTATAACTCCAACACCTAAAACAGGGCCTGTCAGTGAAAATACTGGGTTATAGAAGGCACATTGGTCAGTGTTTTCAGCAGAAGCTGAGACTATGAGATGTTATCAGAGAAGTTCAACACGTCAAATTCCAGTTTTAAGGTTCCTAGAGGTAGAAATATGATGTTTCATGTTTAGATACACAACATCTTTTCCATGGAGAACTGTGTTAAAAAATGGCAAAATGTGTATGCATGTATCCCCCTTTGTATTTATCATGCCTGTGAGAGATATCACTATTGCTCAGCACATATGGTTTCAATGAGTATCCAGGTAGTAGGCATTACCAGTCTATCTCTATCTGTCTGTGTTTGTCTGTCTGTCTATCTATCTATCTATCTATCTGTCTGTCTGTCTGTCTGTCTGTCTGTCTGCCTGCCTGCCTGCCTGCCTGCCTGCCTGTCTGTCTGTCTGTGTCTGTCTATCTATCTGTCTGTCTGTCTGTCTGTCTGTGTCTGTCTATCTATCTATCTGTCTGTCTGTCTGTCTGAGTCTGTCTATCTATCTATCTGTCTGTCTGTCTGTGTCTGTCTGTCGATCTATCTATCTATCTATCTATCTATTTATCTATCTATCTATCTGTCTGTCTGTCTGTCTGTCTATCTATGAGCAGTGTACAAGCAGTGTACTTTGCACCGTAGATGATATCATGGCTTCTCACAGTTGGAAAGAAAATTCTTTCATACAGATGCAAATTATCACCATAGTTTCCTATGATTTGCCATCACAATTTGTTATTTTATTTGAAACCATTTATTAAGCATCTGTTATATGCCAGGAACCATAAAACAAACATACATATAATGCATTCTTTATATGTGTGTGTGTGTACACATATATAGACAACATTGTAGTTTCTGCTCTCATGAATATATACATGTATGATGTATATGATGTACCCTTAAACACATTTCTTATCCAATAGAGAACATAAGTACTTACAGATACAAACAGTTGACCTACACTGAAGTAATGTGTCTGACAGAAATAAAAAAAAAGCCTCAGGTGGTCTGGAAAGTATTCCGAGAGAGTGGTGTGGTGTTTTCTGATTATGCTATAATAATCACCATAAGATAATAGCCTGAAGCAATAGAAATCATTTGTATGGCTGCCATTCTAGAGGCTAAAAGTAGAAAATCTTATCTGGACTTAAAATCAAAATGTTAGCCAAGGCCACACTTGTTCTTAGAGGCTTCCAGGGAGAATCAGCTATTGCCTTTTTTAGGCTCTTCTGGTTGCCAACATTCCTTGATGTGTAGCCTTATCTCTCTCTAATGTTAAGCTTAAGATCTTCAAGTCCTTCTCTGTTCTGCCTTCCAACTCCTTCTCTGTGCGACACATCCATTCTTTCCCCCACTGCAATGACACACGATTGCATTCCATGTTCCTCTAGCTATCCCAGGAGAATCTCACCATCACAGTGTATTTAATCACAACTGCAGTCTTTCTTTTCTACTTAAAATAATATTTATAGATTCCAGTGGTTTGAATGTGGATGTATCAGGCTGAATCCAGTGCCTGGTTCATTATATACAATCAACAGATGTTACACGAATGCATAAAGTTGAAACTAACCTGGGAAGACAACAGTGAGTGAATAGAAGGTCTATATGGACAGCCTACACTTCCCTTACATCTTTGTCAGTGTCTGGACATTTTTCTGGTCTTATTTAAATATATTTTCTTGATTCTGGCTTTTTATGGCCTTCCCTCTTCCTACAGAGCCCAGGTGTAGTTAGAGATGGGGAGTAATAGTAGATCATGTGGTGAGATGCTAGAATTGAAGTTGCCTCAGAATAGAGGATTCTGAGGATAGATTTTTTTTTTCTTCATTGCAACATGTTCATAGCTGACCACTACCAAGCCTGGCACATAGCCGACGCTCAGCAAATATTACATAAAAGAATGGTTGCACACTGTCAGACTTTTGCATTAGACTCTGCCTATGTCATCATTACCCCTAAGTTAGTAAATGACTTAGGTTCTCCATGACTCCATGTTATCTATAGAGTCAGGCTTATAAATGTCTGCAACTGAAGGAGACAAGATGAGTTAATATAGCCAAATCATTTAGAATTTGCCTAGGGCAGAGGGCTTTTCCAAATTGCACTGGTTGTTTGATTAAAATATATTTTAAACTATTTTTAAAAGTGTAAGTTACCAAAGCATACATAAACTCATATCAGTGACATGCAACAAAATACCCATGTTCTAACTTATATTCTACAAATTGACTTTAAATTCAGTAAGAACTGATATAAAAATTTAGCATGAAGCAATACCAAAAACCAATCATTTCTTTACCATGTTGTGGTTGGTGGGAGGGGGTGTTCAATTGAAAAATAACAACTTCATGGGAAGAATTTCATATATGTTCTAATGTTTAACTACTCCCTCCCTCCCTCCTTCCCTCCCTCCCTCCCTCCCTCTCTTCCTTTGATTGTTGTTCTTTTCATTATAATATCCTCTTCCATATTATATTTTTACATTTATTAGCATACTTTGGTTATTTATAATAATAGCTGTCTCCACTGTAACACTTTCAGGCATACATATCACGTTTTTGCTACATTCACCCTGTCCTCTCACCCTCCTACTTTTGCTATTTTCTGTCTCTTCTCAGTCTGTTCTTTTATTTTTGAATTTATTATTCACTTATTTATTATCTGATCGCCTAGTATGTTTCAATCGAATTGCTTACAGGGTCCAGGGACGTAAGTTATTTACAGGAATATGGCCAGTTGCTACACCTTTGGAGAAAATGTATCTCCTCCAGCAACCATTAGAGCTCTACAGATACTCAAGGAGGGTGGAGGGGCTCATGAGTCCCTTTCCTGTGGATATAATTATCATCCTAGACTTGCTGTAGGTAACTAATAATACACATGCACAGATACACAAACACACACATTTGACATGAGGGCAGAAAGGAGACTGAGTGAAATAAGGCGACTAATACAAGAGAAGGTCGAATGGGGGTAAATATGGCTTAAATGCAACACATATTAGAAAAAAGAATTTTGTTTTAATTACCTCTATATCTAAATAAGTAAGTAGAGAACTATATAAGAATCCAATATCCACTTTTCCAGATGGTCACTGCTCTTTGCCACATGACCAGTGCACCTTTGGTGTTTTGATCTTCTCCTGCATCCCTGGTGTAGCTTTCTCATGCTAACATAAATGACACCTTTCTGTCTGGTGGCTGCCCCAAAGCTTTTCTTGTCTGCCTTTCTTGGGACTCAGATTTCACACCCACAGATAGAAATCTTCAAAGAGAGATTGACCAACACAATAAAGTCACCAGTACAGACTTTGCAAAATGAAGTAAGTCTTTGATCCTTCTCTGGTTGCTCCTTAGACTAAAATGAAGTCTTTGAAGTGAAGATCAGAATGCATAGAAGTGACAAAACAGGACCAGGAATTATTGCTATGTAAGATGAAGATGGTGCTGTGTCTTGGTTATTCTGCAAAGGGAAGACTAGGCTCAAGTTGTTAAATTGAGCATTTGGAACCAGATGATAATTCAAGCTAAAACCCACCCTTCCTATCCTGCCTATATGTACCAGTGCAGCAACTCCAAACCATTACACACTCTGTCCCTAAGAAATTTCCAGAATGTAATCCAGATGCCATATAAATTAATATCCAGATTCACTTTACACAGTCCTCAAGCATACACTACCCTGCCTTCTAGATTTACACCTGAAACATACTACATTGCCCCTGAAGCTGTGCAACACAAGTGCAAATGTCAACAAGATCTGAGACCAGTTTAGCAATCTGACAGACACAACAGACATGTGAATCACATCACAAGAGGAGGGTCCTAAAAAATGTCTACCAGGTAAGATGGTTATGGGTTGTTCTAGGGCTTGCAAAGAAACCTCCACAAACATGCGGTCTTCACTGCATGCTTTCTTGATTAGATTCAACACCAGTTGAAGGTTCAGAGGAGGAGAATTCCAGCCTCCTACAGGAAGTGTGAGTACCCTGTGCTCAATGCTACCACTTCAAGTTGCCAGTAGGTGGCAGGAATTCAAAAATAATTCTTAAATTCTGTTTTCTACAAGTGTGTCAAACCTAGTCTTGGATACTCTTGCCATACCTGTATGAGATTAGCGGCAGTGAGAGAATAATTTGTGAGGGTGGTGGGTAAGCAACTTGGATTTGTCATGGTTTTAAGTCGTTTCAGAGATTTCCCTGGAAGATGTGGTGTGATACATTTGGTCGACTGTATGGCTTTACCACTCTTCATGAGAAACTGTTCTGAGATATGTGGATTTTATCTTCTTGCCAACTCTCTGGAACTGAGTAGTTTCATTGTCTGTATAATCTTATTATCCTTGTATTTGAATAATTATAGTTCAGATTTCTCCAAAGAAGATGTAGGTAACAGCTTCTGAGCATCATTCACTACTAGTTCAGTCTACAAAGACAGATGCCTGATAGGTGTGAAGACTTCTTAACTCTGAAAAAAATGTTTTAAGAACACATTTTTTTTTTTTTTTTGCATGAATTCACTGGGCAGAGTTAAATAGAAACAAGAGTTGCACGGTGTGCAGAAAAAGTGTGGAGAGGGGGAAAATGTAAAACAATTTCAATTCAAAACTCCAAGAGATGGTTTTTAGGCTCTCAGGAAGGGCGGTTTGACAGCAACAGGGACCGTACAATGCAGGGGCACAGTATAAGCATTTATTTTTCTAAAGAATCTAGAAGAAGAAAAGCCAAGTATCTATTTAGTTCATTGTTTTTGAAAGACAGATCAAATACAACCCAGGGGTCTTTAGAGGGAGTATAAGCCAGTTTTGTATCAACTTTCAAATTCTTCGGGAAAGACAAAAGTATCAAATAATCTGGATTACTAAAGATTAACTTATAGGGATAATTAAGAAATCAATTCAGATTTTTAAAAACAAACTGAAATCTAAAAACGAACACCATTAACTTCTTGGTTCCTCTCCTAGTACAGAGACAAAAGACCCTGTGTGTGGAATTTGATTTCAAACAGATATTGAATTCTCCTAATCAAGTATGATAAGATAGCTCCCAAGGCAATCTCCTACTTGGTGGCTAACCTCAATGCTCCCCCACTAACCACACCAGTCAGTCACTGTGAGTGTTCTCTGGGTTTGGATTATTGTCTTTTATCCACCTCTCACTCCTTCTGAATATTACCTGTTCTTTTTTTCTTTCTTTTTTTTTTTTTGATTTGTTTGTTTGCTTTTAAATTTTATGACCCATTCAATTTAATTAGGGTTGTTTGAAATAAAATGGGTATGAGGCTACACCTGGGAAGAAAATGATCTCCCTCAACAGACGTTAACTGTCAAAATCCCCTCAGTTTGGGTATGGATGGCTTCATTAGCCCCTCCCCTGTCATTGATAGAATTTTGATAAGCTTTATCTTGTGTAGGTCTTACTATTTTCATGGCCCTTCAAAAATCAAATTTACTTGCCATGGAAAGTGAGCTACATCTCCTCTTGACTGTCCTTTATTTGAGTGATAGTGAGATTTTACAATCGGGCTTATAAATTGCTTTATAATTTGCACGTTCTCTGACAGTTTACAGTAGGAACTTTGCCTGCTTCATCCTTCTGCTCATTAGTTCTTTCTTCATGTTATTACAAGTAAATATTAAATAAAAGTTTGTGTAAAGGAAGTAAATGTGTGTTAGTCAAGGTTGTTTTTTTCCCCATCATTCTGACAAAATGCCCAAAACACAAGCAGTTTACAGGAGGAAGGATTAATTCTGCCTCCTGATTTTAGGACAAGCTCAGCTGGATTCATTGTTTTGGACCTAAAGATTGGCTTGGGGGAGAGGGTACTTTCCTTATGGCAGTCAGGAAGGAGAGCAGTGGGGGGGGGGGTGAAGGGAAGGAGAGGAAAGAGATGAAAGGGAGGAAGAGGAGGAGGAGGAAGAAGAAGAAATACAAGGACCAGGAAAAGATAGCCTTTGCTTTGAAAGCATGACCCTGCTGACCTACCACCTCCAGTTAGTCATATGTCCTAAAGTTACCACCACTACAACAATAGCACTTCAGCTGGGACCCAAGCAATGAGGTAACACAGGCCTAGAAAGATAGGCATGGTATGTACTCACTCATAAGTAGATTTTAGACAAAAAACAAAGAATATCCAGGTTGCACACTACAACCCCTCAACAGCTTGGGAACAGAAGGAACTTAGAGAGACATCCAGGGATCCCACCTGGGATGAAAAAATAGAGATATCCTGAGTAAATTGGGATCATAACAGGTAGTGATCAAGGAGAGGTGGGAACAAATCATGAAAGGAGGAGATGGTTGAGTGAGAGGAGCAACAAAGAGGGAGAAAAAAAAGAGATGGATGTCTTGATAGAGGGAGCCTCTGTGGGATTGGAAAGAAATTGGGTGCTAAGGAAACCTTCAAGACCCCACAAGATATTCCTGGCTAGGTCTCCAAGCAATAGTGGAGAGGGTGCCTAAACAGGACTTCCCCTATAATCAAATGAATGATCACCCTAATTGTCATTACAGAATCTTCATCAAGCAATAGATAGAGGTGGAAGCAGAGATCCATAGCTAAGCACCAGGTCGAGCTCCTGGTCCTGCTGAAGAGAGAGAGGAGAGAGATTATATGAGCAAAGAGATCAGGGTCATGAGGAGGAGACACACAGAGACTGTTGACTGGAGCTCTTGGTTGCTCACTGAATCAGTAACAACCTCAGAGAAACCTTCAGAGAAAGGAACTAAGTCCTCCAAAGGTAGATGACTGTCAAACGGCAAAGGCAGTTTGTGGAGCATCTTGGAGTAAGATCAGACTATGTTCCTTTGCATGAACTGACATGTTGGTGCCTACAGAGGAACATTCCCTACAGAGGAATGTGGGCAGAGTGTACTCAAAAGGCACCAATACAGAATAGATATTTATTAAAATATAAACCAACACTCACGGTACAGGTAACAGTTTATAGTAGCACCTGAACAGGGACTGGAGTCTGGAAGAGTAATGGACAAATGATGGATTCCGATCCTATCTCCCCAACAGCCAGGAACCAGGAAGAGAGCTCCCTTGTGTTCCAGCAGCCCCTTATAAATCGGGTTTCCACGCCCCCCTTCAGGGGCCCCGGGCTCTGGTTAAGCGTCTCTGGACCTTATCAGCTGACACCTGAGTCCCGCCACATCTCCCCCTTTTGTCTAAGAAGGTTCTAAACTAAGGCTATGTACAATAGGAATTATTATGAGGTAGTATCTAGGAGAGGATAAAGTAAAAATTCCAATCAAAACCTAACCTATATAAGGTACATCAAATAGTTCTAGAATATTGGTAGATGGTAGGGTGTATAGATTACTTCAAAGGGTTAATCTGGGAAAGTGAAAATTCAACACCTGAGTGTTCTTATCTAAGGGATAATAGGGCAATAACCTTAAATATCCACTCTTCAACCTCTTCAAGACCTGAGAAGGAAGGTGAATCACCTGAAAGTCAGAAGTACATGGAAGTAGTGGCTTCCAAAATTTGGGAGAGGACAGCAACACAGCTACCTGAACAATCACCTCTGGATTTGTGCACCGTTAGAGCATCTATCAAATTGGCTACAGGCCTATGGTATCTGACAGATCTTTTCACAAGCAGGGCAATTTTGGAGGGACTGTCTTATCCTTTCCAGGCAGGTTTCGTCAGTCTCCATCCATCAACTTGTTCATCCAGCTTGACACCATGTGTGTACTGTCAGCAATCAAGGTAAGGACAGTTCCTTACTCAACCAGCCATTCTCTGCCAAAAGGACAAACTCCAATGGAGTATCCTCGATGCTCAACACCATCTCGTGAAGGGAGCAGTGACACCAGGAGTCGTCGTGTCTCTCGTGGCCAAATTTCAAATGTTAAATGCCATATTCTCTGGGTCTATGAAATGGTTGAAGATTCCTGTCTATCTATGATATTCTAGCCTGTATCCGATATGACTGGGATATGATACCTTAAATAACGTTGACTGCAGATCTTATCATCTTAAGGAATAAACCCTCTACTAAAAATTAGAATACCCATATAAGGGGTGTACAAATCCCTGAACAATGACCTTTAGTAGAACTATCGAACATTAACCAGGGGTATATTACCAGGTAAAGTGGCCACAGCATTTTAGACATGTAAGTACATATATATCATCTAAACAGAGATATATAAAACATCTTGTGCATATATCATAACTAGTGCAATCATACATTATATCTAGTATAGTTAAATGGAGGTAGTAATTGCATAGTATACATGAAAATGATGTGCAAATATTTTAAACAAAGGTAGAAGCATATATAAAATATAGCAATTTCAGATTCAGTTTTACATAATAGTTACAGTTACGGATTTATATCAAAGTACAAGTTGCTTTAGTTATATAAAGCAATCTCAGATTAAACTTTGTATCAATGTACACATTATCACAATTAAACATATAAAATGATTTCACATTTGTATCAATATACAAATATCTATGCCAGTGCAAATTGTTTTTAGCTTAGCCCATACATTCAGCTAGAATGGTGTATAGGTAGGTAGAATAGTCTACCTTTATCTATCCTATCTATCCCCCCTCTCTTCTTCAAAAGAGATCTTTGATACTATATTATAGTTCTGTTTTTTACCCAGTTTTAACTTATAACTATTCTATTAGAATAATTACCCACAACCCTCAGAGCATAAAACTTATTGGGAAAGGGGGTGTAGTCTGTCATAAGGTTGCTTCCTGCTGACTTAAGGGCGATGGCATCTCTTTGGGATCCTGTAAAAGCTAAAACAATGGTTAGTTCTTAATGGACTGACCACATACATCTATAACCATTCTTAGAATAGTGGTTAACTCCATCTGGAAACCTAATTAGCAGTGTGATCTGAAAGATAATCATAAAGAGCTATCTTGCAGCTGTTTTTGAATAATCTATTTCCTGAAAACAATTATTGATTGGTGCGCACCAGGTTCTTGATTTTTCTATTTTTGTCTCTGTCTGTCTGTCTATCTGTCTCTTATTCTCTCTCTCATACTCTTCCTTTTATTTTTGTTTTACTAGGAGGAGTTGTTGCGGTGGGGGCCCCATCTCGGTTCCAGATTCTTTGTAGATAGCTGATAGGAGGAAATGTTATTTACACTGGAAAACTTAAGCATTGTTGATACTCAAAAGATATTTGTATCTTTTATGACTTTAGGAGACTGTATGCAGACAGGATGAGATGTTTGAAAGGTACAGAAACAGAGAGGAACAAGGTTTAAGATGAAGTCACAATAATATTGGTCCCTAAATATTCTGTCTTCTGTCTCACACCAGGTGGCTTTTCTGATATGAGATGGAATTTTTCACATTTTCTTTACCAATATGCTTGGGTTTAGAGAGGGAGAAAGCCACTTGCTTCCAATCCAAATCCAGCCCTATCAATAGTCAAATCAGGGCCACTTTTTTTTTTTTGAGGTGTAGATGCAAGATGCAAAGCAGTAAAAATTGAGAAATTACCCAGTAGTGCATATGCATATCAGTTGGTCTCATAAGTCAGTCATGTACTTTCCTTCATCATCAGTCTGTCTTCGATCGCAGGTGAGTAATTATTCAATGTCTAGTCAATGCCTTAAAAATAGTTGTATCCGTTTTCCTGTAAAGACAAAATTGAGACCCTGCCCCAGGTTTGTTAAATGTGTTTTCCTTACCATGTATCCATTTGTCATATCAAGGATGAGCAATTACTTCTTCCTCAGGAATAGTTTCCTTTTCGAAGCAGACTTTTATTAGTTTTGTCGGTACCCATATCTTTTCTGTCCCTGTTGAAACAAGAGCAAAACCCCTAACCCATCGAAGCACATATCCTGGCTTCCACTCTGAAGTCAACACATCTTTGAAGTAGATGGGTTGATTTAACTCAGAGGATTTCTCTACTACCCAATGTCTCTCAGCAGCTGATGTTCCCTTTTCATCAGTGTTAAGAAAATTTAAAGTCAATAAGGCACTGTGCAACCTCTCTCTGGGTTTTTTCATTTCTTTCTTTTGTTTATAAAGCATCTCTTTTAACGTGCGGTGAAATCTCTCCACAACAGCTTGTCCTGTAGGATTGTGTCGTATCCCCGTAATATGCTTTATATCATAGTATCCAAAAATTATCCTCATTTTGCGGGAAATGTAAGCTGGAGCATTTTCAGTCTTAATCTGAGTGGGAATTCCCATTATGGCCATGGCTTCCAAAAGGTGAGTAAGTACAGCATCAGCATTTTCAGAACTCAGGGTAGTAGCCCACTGCATTCCAGAATAGGTATCGATAGTATGATGTACATATTTCATCTTTCCAAATTCTGGAAAGTGAAACACATCCATTTGCCAGATCTCATTTCTCTGTGTACCCTTAGAATTACTTCCTGCAGGTAAAGATGGTTGGTTATAGAAAGAGCAAGTGTTACAATTCTTTACTATTTCATTTGCTTCATTCCAAGTGATGGGAAAACTCTTCTTTAGCCCTTTGTTGTTAACATGATGTTTCTCATGAAATTCTGTGGCCTTTAGCACATTTCCTATTAGCAATCAATCTATTTCATCATTACCCTGCGCTAGAGGGCCTGGGAGACCCATGTGCGCCCTGATATGTGTTATGTACATAGGATGTATCCTACCTCTGATGATATCCTGTAGTTGTATGAATAGTAAGGTTGTTAAAATTGAAACCTTCCTTTTTGATTAGACAGAAAGGGGGAAGTGATGTGGGAATGCGCTTATGTATGCTGTGAATCTCAATCTTTAAATAAAGGAGCTGTTTTGGTCCATGACAGGCACCATAGAAGAAATAGGAGGAGAAATCAGAGCATAGGTAGGAGAAGCAGGGCAGAGTCAGACAGATCGAGCTGAAGCCGCCAAAGGAGCAACATGTAGGAGTACAGGTGAGCCATGGGCCACGTGGCAGACAAACTAATAGAAATGGGTTGACTTAAGATGTAAGAGCTAGCTAGCAATGTGCCTGAGCCATAGGCCAAACAGCATGAAGTTAATATAAGTGTCTGAGTCATTTCTGGGGGCCTGACCAGGCAGCTGGGTGACTAAGCGGTCTCGGGCGGCAGGTCTGTGGGTCTCAGATCTCCGGCCGCCCGGGACCCGAGAAACCCCACTACTACAGAGGAACACCTAACCCAGCCTTAATATTGAAAGAATGGACTCGGACCTACCTCAACTGGATACGCCAGACTGAACTGACCCACCTTGGGACTCCTTGCCCTCCTTGGGGGATAGATGGGAGGATGTGGTGGTGGGAGGCTGAGGGAGGACTGGAAGGGAATGGGAGGAGGGAAGGGAGGGCGAGCAGTTGTATATATGGAAAGAAAACTTTTTTAAATAAATAAAATGTGTGGTGATTCTGAGGGTGTCTACCACATCCTCGGTCCCTTCTACAGTGAGAACAGTCTATGGAGACACATAAGTAAGTAGACACATTCACTATAAAGTACTTAGACTGCTCCCTTTACTATCCTTTCCTTCACTTAGTTGGATCTGTTTGAAATAATCTCTGTGTGTTCCCCACTTCATGTGTGTCCATATCCTCCCCCTTCCTGACTCTGTCTCCCTCTTCCTTTCTCTGCAATCATAAACTTGATGAGCTTCCCAGCTTATTTCAGAGGGTCCTTGAGGCCCCCAGTGAAGAAGATGAATTAGCAGAGGATAGAAGTAAAGCTGTGTCCCGTTACTCTGAGTTTTAAGAACACAGAATCCTCTTATTCTGAGATCTTAAGACATGGTGTCTTCCTCTTGCCTCTTCTTTTCTTTTTATAGGGTTTGTTCTTATGTTTCTTCGGATTTTGGCCCAACTCTGACTCATTTAAACCAGTTCTGATCCACGTCTTACTATCTTATGAAGATGAACAGAACAGCCTCTTGTTCTTGAGATTTCCTGTAAAGTCACTGGATATGCTCTGTGGCATGGCATGTCTAATGTGCTTAGCCCTGTATCAATCCCTAATCAACATTCTGATTGGGCGTTCTATGACACCTCTACCTGCTTATTGGAAGAGCTGTGTTTCTCTGGTTGGAAATAATGAAGTTATTCCTTGGGGAAAAAAAATCCACACATGATGCACAGGAAAAACATTTCCTTTTATATTTACAGCCATATTTCTAAATGGTATACTAACCATTTTATTTTCAACCCACCCTTGATTTGATGCTTTAAAAAGTGAAGATTATGACCTTTCCTCTTTGGTAACGTGGAGGTTTCTGGCCTAACTAGCCCCATGGTCCGGATCCACCTGTAGCTGCTCCTCCCCACCAAAAATGACTAAGATGCTTATATTAATTTTGTCCTGTTTGGCCTATGGCTCAGGCACATTGCTAGATAGTTCTTTCATCTTAATTCGATGCATTTCCATTCATCTGTCATGCCATATGGCCCGTGGCTCACCTGTGTTACCTTACATGCTGAATCTTGGGCTTCTGGCTCTATCTCTCTGTCTCTGTGACTCCACCCTCTTTCTCCTACCTATGCTCCTGCCTACTGCTATGGTGCCTATAAAGGGCCAAAACAGTTCCTTTGTTTAAAGAACGATCTTCACAGTATACAGAAAGACATTCCCACATCACTCTACCTAACCCCCCAGGCCTACATCATCTCTCATTCCTTGACTTAATACTTCATACAGAGCCATTCCACAAAATTTAATTATGCAAATATCTAGTGGTTATTAAATATTAAAATGTAGTTTGTTATGATAATATATCTTAACGTGTATAACAAAGACAAGTTACTCTCCATGAGCAAGAGGGATAGCAGTGGTATTCTATAGTGACAAACATAATGTTTAGAAGTCAATTAAAGAGGCATTTTGCATTCATTTAACAACACAGTAATAGTAGCTCCCCACTATGGCCAATGACATCTCCAGCCATAGGATTTTCCCTTATGAAACCAAATGTCGTTTTTCTTCTATGGAAAGGGCCTAAATCCAATTGGAAAACAGTTGGTTGCAAGCACAATAGTTGTGCCACTGTTTGACCAGTAGGGGTATCTTCCTAGTATCTTGGTAGTGTAACACGCAGGATCTATATCTAAAAGTGACTGCTAGTAACAATTCTATTCCAGTAACTTGCATATTGTCAACAAGCATGATAAAAGCCAGTTGTTAAGGTGGCTGCATTCAGATAAGTCTCAGCCTGAGCCTGAGGTATCTTCAGCAATGAAATCTTCTAGTTGTGGCATATAACTAACAGCAGTAATAATAGTCCATATTGAGTTTGGGCCAATGCACACATCTCCACGCCTGACAGATTTTGTGGGAATGGATAGTGCTGCTCATTCTGATTCAGGCCAAAGTAGGATTAGGGTCGTGTTATAGTGTGTCTCAGCTACTACTGGACCTGGTTCACCAATTCTGATAGACTATGAGTCAGGACTGTGGAACTTGCTTTTACACAAACTATACCTAGTTGCTGAACAGAACTGGTTAGGGGAGAATGAAATGATTCTAATCCCCAAAATGCTTTTTGTAGGGAAGGAATATACACAGCATATTTTGGAAAGATAATTACCCACTCCTAGGATAAGCTTAATCTTTCACCTGCATTATTCCATAATTTATGTTATTTGTGCATTATTTCTTAGGCTTTTGAGCCTTCTGTGTTGATATATTTTATATCCAATAAAATCAGCCTGGGATATCAGAGGACAGGGCCATCTCTCCAGCCTTTTGTTTGTTTGTTTTGAGACAGGGTTTTCTGTGTAATAGTTTTGGCTATCTTGGAAATTGCATTGTAGATCAGGCTGGGCTCGAACTCACAGAGACCCTCTTGCCTCTACATGTGCTAATTAGCACAACTGGATTATTCATTGCACTATTTTTACTGAAAATAATAAAATACTTTCATATTATGTAATCTGATCACAGTTTCTCTTTTCCCAGCTTCCCCTAGATCATTCCCACCTCTCTACCTACCCAACTCAATACCTTCTTTCTCTCTTTCTTTAGAAAACACACAGGCAAACACAAAAACAAGCAAACCAGCATTTACAAATATAACAAATGGAAAACACAAGAAACACACACACACACACACACACTCTCAAAACATACATTTGAAAAGCATAATATACAAGAAAAAGACCAGTAAGACAAAAAAAATAAATAAATAAACCCGACGAATTAATTTTGTATCATAGTGTTTTTTTCTGTAAAAAATCTTCCTAGGTACTCCCAGCTTATCACAATATTTTTTTTAATATTTATTTAAATATCAATAAAAACTTTTTTACATATTCCCAACTGTTCCGCCTCCCTCCTGTTAACTGGCTCCCACTCTTTCAAACCCCATCTCCCATCCACTTCTCAAAAGGGGGTAAGCCCTTGTTTGAGCAGTCAATACAAGCCAACATGGAATTGAGGCTGGACTCATCCTTTCTCCCTGTATCAAGGCTGAGCAAAGCATCAGGGAATGGGATCTAAAAAGCTAGGGGCTTGGCAACAGCTTTATCAGTGCAAATGTCTCCCTCATTCAGAGGGCTTAGTTAGGTCCCTTGAAAGCTCTCCAGCTATCAGTGCAGAGTCCTTTGTCACAGTTTTTCAAATTTGCATTTAGGGGGATAAAGCCTTTGCTTTATTTTCATTGATATTATTTTTTGGTGAACATGATTTACATGTGAGTAAGTCTCTGTCTCAGATCTGTTAGAGCCTTTTCTACTTTCTAAGACTCATGTCCCAACATGAGTTAATAAAATTCCTGCTGAATTAACTTCTTTTCCTTTTAAAATCTTCTGTAAACAGTACTAGCAGGGCCAGTAAACTGGACATCATGCAACCTCTTCAATGCTCACCAATGATAATAGCTTTTGTGGATTATTTTAAGATGTGCTTCACTTGTTTATGCCGTGGGACATTTGTTTAATGATGTAAAGATGCGTTGCATACTTTTATGTTGTATTTATTTAACTCAATGACGCTGTCTCACTTTGCCTGTCTAAAATACCTGATTGGTCTAATAAAAAAAAAAAAGAACAGCCAATAGGGAGACAGAAAAAAGGATAGGTAGGGTTGACAGGCAGAGAGAATAAGTAGGAGGGGAAATGTGGTGAAAATGGAGGATAGGGTAGCAGAGAAAGAGGGGAGGAGGACTTCAGAGGCCAGCCATCCAGCTGCACAGCAAACTATGGAGTAAGAAGTAAAGTATTCAGAAATAGAGAAAAGTAAAAGCCCAGAGGCAAAAGGTAGATGGGATAATTTAAAGAAGAAATACTAGAGAAACAAGCCAAGCTAAGGCCAGACATTCATAAGTAAATAAGTTTCTGGGAGTTGGGTGGTAGGCTCTCAGAGAGTAAAAGTAAAACCAACCAAGTACAGATAGTCCCATCAATAATTATTGCTTTTCCTCTATTGTCCTCTGGTCCCATTATTTCTATGTGCCTTTGCTGGTGACAATCAAGAAGCTCTAAGGGTTCTTTTGAGCCCTTTTTTCAGATACTAATTCTCTCCGTATTGCCTCAGGTTCTTCAGTCTTTATATCCATGATGGATAAGTAGAAATATTGCGTTTATTTGCTTTCCATGGCAAATTGATCCTTTATATTGCACAGATTCTTAATGTAGGCTGAGAGAAGCTTTTCATTCATTGTTTAGAAGTCTTTGCCAATTCAAGAAATTTGATGAAATCAGTCTCTATTTATCATAGTTTTCTGTACTAGAATCTATTAAGGCCTTATTCTTCATATTGTTCCCTTCTCACTATTAGAAATTGAGGCTTAGGAGTAGCACCTATCATTTTTACATCTCTTCTTCATTCTCTAATTCTTCCCAGGAACTCACTCTAAGGTGCTGTCACAGTTAAGCATATCTTATCTTAATCATTACATATAATGCAACCCGTCATTGTCCACTTGCTCCTATAGAGCGCCTCTTGAGTTCTGTTTCCTCCTTTCAGTTTCCACGTTTCTACTAATTTCCTGGATTTTTCAATGTTCTTTCAATTAATATTTTCATAAATGATCTTTCTCAACTTGTCCGTTTTTCTTGAGTGATAAAGTGTTCAGATGAAAACTGGACGTGATGGCAGGGACCCATAATTTAAGGAAGTGAAGGCAGAAGGAACAAAAAAATCTAAGTCATCCTAAAGGACGTCATGAGTGTGAGAACAGCCCTGGCTACAGAGACACCATTTATAAAGGAAAGAAAAAGAAAAAAAAAAATCCAGAATGACAGAAAAAAGGAAGGAAAAACGCATTAAGAATATAACTCAGCTGATAAAGTGCTTGCCTTGAAAGCACACAAAATCAAGAACTTACATAAAATTCTGAGTGTAGTAGCAATCCTAGTGCTGGGGGCAGAGAGGGAATGCATACTTAGGACTCCGGCCAGCCAATATATCAACTTGAGACATCTAGGCCAATGGAGACTCTGTCTTAAAAAGAGAAAATGCTGGGCCACTGAAATGGCTTAGAGGATAGAACTACTAACTAGGAAGACCTGACAGCCTGAGTTCTAGACCACATCCAATGGTAAAAAAAAAAAAGAACAATTTTCTGAATGTTGCCTCTTAATCTCAAAACACACACTGTAGCACAGGTGTGCCACAACTCATGTCGTTCATACACATGTGCACATGCACACACACGCACACACACATTAATTATAAATTATATTACATTTTCTTTCATGTTGGAAAAATGACAGATGGGACCTAGGGCCTAACATATGACACCTGAGATTTTCCTTTGGTCTCCATCTACATTCATACACATGACCACCTGTACACACACAAACATTCATACAGCAAATGCTTGTTTTCTTACTATACTACCTTGAGAATTTCAGAATGCATCTAGAGTAAAATTCAATATCCCTGAGGGCCTTAGAGGGCTGGTGTTATGTTCCTCTTCAGAATCAGCGGCACCTATCTCCCAGGCTTGTGTTAGCTGTAGCCATACTGATTCTGCTACTGTGTCAAGTTCTACCTCAGAGTGTTCTTATTCCTCATTTTACATGGCTCTGTTGGGAGCACCTGTCCTTAGAGGCAAGCAGCTCTATTTTAGGGAGTCCAGCTGTGTTCCCCTCACCCCGGAGCAAAAGGACTATCTAATCTGGGTTTGTTGACTGTTAACATCTTCTCATAGAAGGGCAGAGAGCATCATGAGACTCTCACTCCAGTTTACAGCTTCTCCCTACTGTTTGTTATAGGCTACTTTGTGTTAATTGCACATGTCCTCTCACAGGTGCTAAGGAACATAGGCTGGAGTGTGAGGATATTTTCAAATACAATAAAAACATTCGGAGATATCAGAGGGATCTACCCACAGTCAGTCTAGGAGGATCAGACAGTGGTAAGTCCCATCTTTAATCCCAGCACAAGGAATATACTGGGAGTGGTGACCTATGCCCTTAATCCAATCTGAGTTCAAGGTCATCTTAGTTTGAGTAAGGAGTTCCAGGCTCCTAGGCAGGTAGTGGTGGTGCCATGCCTTAGCTGAGTGAAGAAAATATTTAAGGCAGGTATAGAAAGACAGGGAGGGCAGAAGAAGCCAGGAGGAGCGAGGCTGAGGAAGCTGGAAGACAGCTGGGTAAGATCTGACTGTGGTGTTTCTTCTATAATATCTCTGCCTTTTCCAGAGATTTGGCCCTGAGTTTCTTTTATTCATGCAACGCTTGACGTCCGACTTTGGGGCATGAATTCCTCCCCTCCCTACCAAAAAACAGCTCTTGCTGGCCAGAGCAACACATGGCAGGAGGATTAGTTACTGACTGGCTAGGCTTTCTGTACTGAGTTAAGCTCTAGCCTTAGGCAGATGGGCCACACGTGTTTCCGTTTCACTCTCATCTGGGTAAGTTTTTCAGACAGTGGCCTCTTTCTCCTGGTGGGTTGTTTCTGTTTTTCTTTTTGGACCCCTCCTTGGGCTGCTATCACACTAGGTAGCTTTCCACTTCACAATCAATTGAATTATCAACAGAGAACAAATCGGTGAGTAAATCAATTTTTTTAAAAGAGGGAATTTGTTTAAAGCAATGGAGGGTGCTTGGTTCTTCTGTGATCTTTTGCTAGACGATTTGGTATTCAAACCAGTGAAAGAAAACATAAATAAGGTAGATGGGACTATCATAATGAGTATCATACTGTTTATTATGAATATTTTTTGTTTGATTCCTATTCTATCACTTAAAAAGTCAATTAGTGTAAATGCAAAGAATAGGGTCTTAAAAAAACCTGTTGAGAGAGAACACAAAGTTGTTCAAATTCAAACAGAGGAATATGAAGAACCAATTTCAGCAAGGTCATCTAGAATTAGACAAAGACAGGCAACATTAATATACCCAGTAACCTTTAAAAAAAATGAAGAATGATAAAGATGATACAGAAGCTAGCTGGGCTCCAGTACAAATGTTAGAATTACAGAGATTGAAAGAAACAATTGTAACATGGGATGCATTCACCATTTGTAAAACAAATGTTGAACAGTTGGTCATGCTGTAACTGGGTCACTGCTAAAGATTGGTTAGATATGGTTACAGCTGTGTTAGAGGAAGGACCACTTACACAATGGAAATCATGGTGGAGGGAGGAGGCTTAAACAATAGAACAAAGAAGCAGGGCCAGAGACATAGAAGTCTCCCAAGACCAACTTCTTGGAGAGGGGGATTATGCTGATATTGAAAGGCATTCTTTATACAATGAACATACTCTGGATTTATGTCTCATGGCAGCTTTAAATGCCTGGGACCAGATTGAAGAAAAAGGAAAGAAAACTTAATCATTCACCAAAGTAATTCAAAGCCCCAAAGAAACTTTCACAGACTTTTTGCACAGATTAACTGCAGCAGTAAACAGAATGGTACCGGACTCAGAAGCCAGGCAAATAATATTTGAATATTGAAAATTCTAATGCACAATGTAGAAAAATACCTAGATATTTAAAAGCAAGGTTGGTACCTTTGGAGGATTGGATTCGCGAGACAGCTAATCTAGAGTCTTATGACAGTGATGATAACTGGGTAGGAGAGCATATTTCTAGAGGTATAAGAAAAAGTTAAAATGTTAAATGTTACAATTGTGGAATGCAAGGTCACATAAAAAGAGATTGTAAACAAGGCATTCCCAGAAACAGTGCTTTTGTTAGGAATAATTCCAAGAGAACACACCTCCCTTCTGGAGTATGCAGAAGGTGTGGAAAAGGAAGACATTAGACTAATGAACGCAGATCAACAAGGAACAGACAAGGTAACTTTCTGTCCTTGGGAAATGCTGCAAGGGGTTTTCAAAAGCCCCCATATCAAATCCAATCTAGTCTTACCCTGCCATTGTGGAGAAAATACCTTCCCAGAACAATTAAAAAATTAAAACCTATTTAAAGAAGACATACTGCATGGAATGAAAGAAAATCTACAGAAAAAGAAAAAAAATCAGGAAAAATTATAAAGCGAATATTTTGGCAAGCTTCTATCAATGAACAAAGGCCAAAGTTAAAAGTATGAATAAATGATGTCATTATTGAAGGCTTATTGAACACAGACGTGGATGTATCTATAATTTCACCAGAGTCATGGCATCTAAGTTGGCCGCTTCAGGAGGTAAGTGTTCAGTTTTGGGGTATTGGGTCAATATCCCAGGTAAAACAGAGTACAAGATGGCTTGAGTGTATAGGACCAGAAGGATAGAGAGGAATATTGAAGCCACATGTGGCTAAAATTGCTATAAATATATGGGGACAAGATTTACTACAACAGTGGAACACACAGATTAATATTTCTCCAAACACAGAAATAAGCCATAAACTAGCACATGGTTCTGGGAAAAAAAAACAAAACAAAACAAAAAAAACATTAGAAGGTATTATGAGAAACAGTCACAGACCATTCAGGTTATACAGAAACAAGGCAAAACAGCTGTGATCTTTCAAAAACATTCACAGCACTACCTCTAAAATGGCTAACAGAGTAGCCTATATGGGTTCATCAATGGCATCTAACAAAAGAGAAATTGCAGGCCTTAGAGCAGTTGGTATAGGAGCAGTTAAATGCTCAGAATATAGAAGAATCCACCAGCCCTTGGAATTCTCCTGTATTTGTTATTAAAAAGAAGTCTGGAAAGTAGAGAATGGTAACAGACCTAAGGGTGATAAATAAGGTCATCCAGCCAATGGGCTCTCTACAGTCTGGGATTCCTTTGCCTTCTATGTTACCAAAAGAATGGCCTATTATAGTTATTGATTTAAAAGACTGTTTTTTTTTACAATATCTTTACAAGAACAAGACAAAGAAAAATTTGCCTTTACAGTGCCCACTTAAAATAATTCTCAGCCTATAAAAAGATACCAGTGGAGGCTCCTCCCTCAAGGAATACTGAATAGCCCCACTTTGTGCCAGTATTTTGTACAAAAGCCAGCAGAACAAATATGTAACAAATTCTCTCAATCTATAATTTATCATTACATGGACGACATCTTGTTGGCCAATTAAATATCGATAACTTAGAAAAAATTTTTGAAGAAGTGAAAAAAAAAATTCCTGCCTGGGGATTACAAAATGCCCCAGAAAAAATACAAATAGAAGATTCCACTAATTATTTAGGCTACAAAATAGGCCAAAAGAAATTAGACCCCAAAAGGTACAAATCAGGAGAGATAGATTGAAGACACTTAATGATTTTCAAAGACTACTAGGAGACATTGCCAATTTACAACCCACTATTATAATTAAAAATGATGAACTGGATAATTTGTTCAAAACCTTATATGGTGACAAGGATTTAAATAGACTGAGAGAATTGTTACCTGAAGCTGAAAAAGAATTGGCATTTGTGGAAAAGAAATTACAGGATATACATTGTGTAAATCCAGACCTTAATCACATTCTAGTTATCTTGCCCTCTAAGCATTCTCCCACAGGAATTTTAATGCAAAGGGAAAATGTTATTTTGGAATGGATATTTCTTCCATGTAAAGTGAGTAAGAAATTAAAGACATATATGGAAAATATTTCTGAACTTATTTTTAAAGGAAAATTAAGACTTCATCAATTGACAGGAATGGACCCAGCAGAAATTGTTATTCCTTTAACTAATGAAGAAATTGACCAATTATGGGTAGAAAGTGAACCTTGGCAAAGAGCCTGCAGTAATTTTTTGGGATATATTAACAAAAAATATCCTCAAAGCAAAAGAATTGAATTTCTAAAGAAAACTAATTGGATTCTTCCTCGTATTATACAAGACAAACCAATTTCTGGAACCCCTACATTTTATACAAATGCAAACAAATTAGGAAAGGTAGGTTACAAATCAGAACATACAAGTAAAGTGGCTCAAAGCACTTACAATTCTGTTCAAAAATTAGAATGATATGCTATTGTGATGGTATTAATGCACTTACCGAACCTCTTAACATAGTCACTGACTCTCAGTATATACAAAGAGTTTTTATACACATTGAAATGGCTGATTTTATTAATGATGAATCAGAATTAACTTCGTTATTTATTCAGTTACAAGAAATAATCAGGACTAGAAATCATTCCTTCTATATAATATACATTTGATCCCATATGGGTCTGCCAGGTCCTTTAGCACAAGGTAATGATGAAATTGATAAACTATTAATAGGAAATGTACTAGAGGCCTCAGAATTTCATAAAAAGCATCATGTCAATAGCAAAGGATTAAAAAAGATTTCTCTATCACTTGGCAACAAGCCAAAGAAATTGTAAAAAGGTGTCCCACCTGTTCTTTCTATAACCAAACTCCATTGCCAGCAGGAAGTAATCCTAAAGGTATACATAGAAATGAAATCTGGCAGATGGATGTATTTCATTTTACAGAATTTGGGAAATTAAGATGTCCATCATACAATAGATACATTTTCAGGATTTCAATGGGAAACTGCTTTGAGTTCAGAAAAGGCTGATTCTGTAATGAAACATTTGCTAGAAGTTATGGCCATCATGGGAATACCTGTGCAAATTAAGACTGGCAATGCTCCGGCATATGCCTCTAGTAAAATAAAACAATTTTTTGCTTATTATAATGTAAAGCATATTACAGGAATACCACACAATCCTACAGGGCAAGCAGTCATAGATCAAATCGAACTCTAAAGGATATGCTAAATAAACAGAAAGGAATAACAAAGACCCCCAGAGATAGACTACATAATGCTTTACTAACTTTGAATTTTCTCAATGCTAATGAGAAAGGAACAACAGCTGCTGAAAGGCATTGGACTATAGAAAAAACAGCTGAACTAAATCAGCCTGTTTACTTCAAAGATGTACTAACTTCTTAATGGAAGCCAGGATATGTGCTACATTGGGGAAGTGGTTTTGCTTTTGTTTTCACAGGTGAAGAAAAGTTATGGATACCATCAAAATTAATAAAGACGATTTGAACCAGAGAAATTTTATGAAAATAAGAATTGATAGCTCATCCACCCATATTACAATTCTTTAAGTTATAAGAAAAAACAAAGGTTTGGGGCAGGTTTCTGTTTTTGTCTTTACAGAAAACAGGGAATACCCATCTTCAAGAAGTAAAAAGACCTGGGACATCTGGACATCTAAAGCAAAAGGGGGGCTATCCAGAAAAGTTTACAAGCAAAAGCATATGGTAACTATTGGTACCACTATATGTCATAGGGTAAAATCTCATTGCTTAACCTCTACAATTTTTTTTGTTAGTTGAAGTCCCAGTTTAATTATAATTTAAAGCTGGTTTTAGAGTTGGAGTGTGCTCTCTCCTTCTCTATAATCAAACATACTTGTTAAAGGAAAATACAAAATCTCTGTTTCATATCAGAAAAGCCACCTGATGTGGGACAAAAGAATGACAAAAAATAGGGACTATTCTATTGTTACTAATCCTATGTTGAATAAATACTTATATATTTAGTTTCCTGTACATTGTGTTTGATTTTAGTCTCTATCAATTTTCTGCAGTGATCCATGACAATGCCTAATTGCTACCTTGAAGTATCCAAAAGGAAGATGGGGCCCACAATGATAATTCTACATAGACTCTGACAAAGTTACTAGGCTGACAAACACCAACCAAAGATCAGATTTGGACTACAAACTTCTTAGGACAATTTTGAGGCAGCTCGCTGAGATGAACCAGCTTCACAGACTACTATAGTCAGGACTTGAGACAAGCCATGCACTTTCCTGTTATGCAGAGACTGGACAACAAATGACACAGCTACTTATTTCAGGACTTGACATTTAGCAAAACTTTTCTTTTCAGAATTCCCCAAAGATGCCATCACCCCCAGACTGCAGGAAGTAAATTTAAGAACACAATGCCCACATTCCCAAGAGATAGGGTGGGCTGTTTTTGGTCGTTCAATGGGTTATGGATGATTGTCATTATTTAGGTTAATTGGCCAAAAATTTTTAATGGTTATGGTTAGAAAAAAGTTAAACAAGAAAGATTAGATTCAAGATTTGTGTTTAAAAAATATAAAGAAAAAGGGGATGCAAATACATAGGATATAAGAATAGATTATTGAATCTTCTTTTAAAAGGAGTTATTAGCTTTAAATATTTTACATTGGATTGGATTTTTGTATATTGTATACAAATTGTGTATATTGAGATTAATTGTGTTACTGTACAAATATCTCTATGCTTGTTCAAGGTGGCATACTTATTCAGTTCATCAAACAATGTAATACAAGTTGCTAAGTCCTTGGAAATTTTTATTACCAACTAACTAGAATATAAAATAATGCAAGTTAGTAATTAGGCATTACATTCAGACATAGTCATATTAGATATGTTTTCAAGATCAAACAAATATATTTTAGATGAAAAAGTCTTCTTCAAATGCTTCAGAGATCCATAGAATATGGCATTTAAAATATCTGAAGAACTTAGACTTTTCTGGACAGTGAGACAGGTCTGCTCCTGGAAGCACCAATCTACTTCAAGAGAAAAATGGGCATCGAAGAAACTCCATATGGAGTCTACTTTCTTTGTGGCAATGGTTAGCCACTGGACAAGAATCTGTTCTTGTATTGACTGCTTGACAGTATGTTGTTTAAACTGGACATGCAGGTTCCCTAGAAAAGTGACCTCTGAACTTTGACAGAACAAGCTGAGATGGTCATTCAGATTCCTGCTTTTCAGAGAAAACTGTCAGACATTCTTCAGGACACAAGGAGAAGTGATAAACTATACCAGAATGGGCAGAGCAGATTTCTTGCTTCACTGAAATGAAGAGACTCTGGGCCTGTAGGCTGAAGATGGATGCCCCAACTTTATAAAGGAAGCTTGGGTGATTGTCCAGGCAGATAGGTGTCATCTCTGTCATTTCTAGATTTTTTGGAAGTTGCTTGCACTCCCAGTTTACTTGGGTAAATATTATATCCTTATTGGGTCTCTGAGGTAGTTGCAGATGAAATAGTTATAGTAGTTTTCTAGTGACAGTTTTAGAAAAGAAACTTTGAAATTAAAGAGTATAAGTTTAAGAGATATCAATAGAAGTTAGAAAGAATAATCCTTTGGACTCATCAAAATAGAATAATTAATGAAATATTTTCTTTGAATTGTTAATTGTTAATGGACTGGACATTACTCATTTATTGTTTGTATATATTGTATATAATCATTACACATATTGTATATGGTTTTTCTTATGTTAGCTATAACCTTTTTTAAATTTGACACAAAAGGGGATATGTGGGGATATTTTCAAATACAATAAAAACATTCGGAGATATCAGAGTGATCTACCCACAGTCAGTCTAGGAGGATCAGACAGTGGTATGTCACACCTTTAATCCCAGCACAGGGAATATCCCAGGAGTGGTGACCTATGCCCTTAATCCAATCTGAGTTCAAGGTCATCTTAGTTTACAGAAGGAGTTCCAGGCTCATAGGCAGGCAGTGGTGGTGCCAAGCGTTAATTGAGCAAAGAAAGTATTTAAGGCAGAAATAGAAAGACAGGGAGGGCAGAAGAAGCCACGAGGAGCAAGGCTGAGGAAGCTGGAAGACAGCTGGGTGAGATCTGACTGTGGTGTTTCTTCTATAATATCTCTGCCTTTTCCAGAGATTTGGCCCTGAGTTTCCTTTATTTATGCAACCCTGGGGCAAACTGGAGTGGAGGTAGGATAAAGATGATGCATATATTGGGGATGTAGGAAAGCCCTCATTCCTACTGAGTGAAGGCTTTTCATGTGCTTCCCAGTGGGTGTGGAGTACCCACATACCTGTGAGTACTCACACACCCTCACTTATGCTCTGTAAAGAAGCCCAATAAACTCATTAGTTCTCCAGATTGAACACTGGTAGAATCATGCCTCATGTTGGGACCTTAGGAGAAGGGAAAGGAGTAGATATTGCTTAGGTCCCTGACTCACTTATAATTCATCTGAAAACTACTCCATCCATGAAGGCTTTATTCCACCCCTGCACTATAAACAAAGGTTTCCCTCCCCATCTCCATTTCCTTTCTTTACAATAACTATGAGCATTCTATAGAATTGTATTTGTTTTCTACTTTTCTTTCCCACTTGGCTTCAAACTCAATAAAGATGAGTACTGTGTTTTGTTTACTACTACCTCCAGGACTTGATATGGATTGGCAAAGTTCATTTATTGAATGGATGATTATTTGTTTGCATTTTAGTAACCGAAATCCAATCCTGGCCCTTCTACTTTACTAATTGTGAGAAATTGGGTGAGTTATTCAATCCTTTTCTCAGTTTACTTAATTCTAAAATGAGAGTATTAGAAAACTGCTATAAAACTTCAAAGGAAAGACTATGGGCAATGCTTTATATCAGCTGGCATTTATTAAGTTGATTTTAGATATTAATAATATCAACAAAAGGAGTTTCTGACTTGAGTTCTAAGAGTATAAAAACTGAGAGAAAAGTCAAATAAAGAATCTTTTTCATTTCTACATAAAGTTACATAGTTACTTATTTACTGTGATAATAATCTTATAAACTTGTCTTTTCCAGAATAATACTAGTCAAATGGGTGAGTATGGAAGACAGTATTGTTATGTAACACATTTCTCCTCTTCTTTTGACTAATAACATACTACCCATCCTTCCACAAGGGACTCATTCTCACCTCAACCATAGTATATGCCTTAAAGGCAGACCTTATTTCCAGCTCAGTAAAGTTTAAGATTAATCAAATAGTCATGAAAAATCCACTGTACTGACAGTGAGTGACAAGGCACTGAGCATATAGCTTAGCTCTTGTTGATGGAGAGGAGGGAGCTTGGATGGAGTTTGAATGGAACTGGCATTGTTTCTCTTTATAAGAATGATCACAAGAATAAACTGTCCCCTCTGCCTGAACCCTGGTGGGAGCAGGCAACCACATAGCCATTTTGTGTCTGCAAATTTGAATTAGAAAAAAAAGCTGCTGTAGACATGGCTTCAGAAAGGTATTGTCAAATTACTATTATTCTATGCATAATAGTCACCACTATGGTTTGGACAAGGTTTGTTCCTGCTGAAACTCATTTTTCCTTCCAGCTCTTGGCAATAGAGTATAATTTCCCTAACATGTAGGTCGAAGTCAAGACATAATGTGAGATGTAGCAACTCAACCAAAACCCAATGGCTAGTTAGTTCTTCAGAGGCCATGTGGCCATGAAGGCTAAGGACTTTGGACTGCCCTTTCAGCTTTGAGATAAAATAATGACATTTAGTCATTTGCTGGACAAAAATTACTTACTTTATGAAGTAAGGGGGAGTTTAAAAACATTTTTGCCAGTAAACAGAACTTCACATTTGAGTTTTTGTAAGTGGGTGGAGTGATGTAAACTCACCACTCCCAGCGGCAGAGTGGTGCCAGAATGGGTCCAGTGAATAAGTTCTTGTTTCCACAACATTATTCTTGCCAGTTGGAAAACATCATGTGTTTTTCCTCTAGAGATAGGGGATCAATTCATTTCTCAAGTGTACCACAATAGCATCCATTGCCCTGAATCTTTAGCCTTTAGTGGATGATTTCTGTTACTCAGCCCTAAACCAAGAAGTCTTAGGAAGTTCGGGCCCATCTGAACAGAACCAAATGCCAGATCCTATAAATCCTGAGAGAAATGGAGTTAATATAAGACTGAATATTTGTGATTCAAGAAAATTCCTCATGTATTTTTGTCACTCTACACTGAGGCCTATTTGTCACTCTACACTCTACACTGGGAAACATTAGAGAAAAACACAGTAGCATTGTTGTTTATCTAGCCGGTGAAGCTAACATTTGAGACAATTACATGTAGTCAGAAGCGTTCTTGAAAGAGCCCTTAAAAATCATTGATGTAGAACAGTGCACAGAACAGCAGTTTGCTGTGTACAGCCCTATGCATGTGTATGTATGATGTGCAATGTCATTTTGAGATGTAGAGTAAGTACCCAAGAAATAAGTCAAGAATGTTTTTTAAAAGTGTCTATCTTTGTTAGAACTTAGCTAGGCAAGAAGCCCACACAATGAAAATCCAGAGGAAACTGGACCCACAAAAGGTACAACAGTGGGTTTAGAAAGAAACTTATACAAACAGAGATGGGCTACAAAGGTTTCACTGAATTCCTATTATTCCATGCCTAATCATCATGTTTCCCAACTTGATATGTTTCTCATAAACAAAGCCCCTATAGTTAACTCTGCTTACAGTTTGGATACTGGTGGGGTGTGGCTGAGGATACTTTCCTTCCTAGGAGAAAGACAGGAAGCTTCTTAGAAGTTATAATAATCCTGGAAGCAAAGCTCTTTAGTACATCACTGGCTGCAGTGGACATGTGCATCCAACACAAGAAGGCTGTGTTCCTGCCAAAACTTCACATACCTGCCCAGGTGTGTCCCATTTTAAGAAATGTGATGCTTTCTATAGGACGCCTTGAAAGAAAATTAAATTGCATCATAAAGGATTAAATGAGTGCCTTGCTGCCAAATCAGGTCTGCAATGTTGGCAAGAAGGAAAAGCTTAGAGAATGTCGTTCTTGTATTCATTTTCTTCTCGTCTTCTCTATCCTTTGATCCACCTCCCTTCTTTTTCTTTTCTTTATTCACAAAGTTTGATCTTTATACATTTTCTCTGTGAATTTCAAGGCACACACACACACACACACACACACACACACACACACACACACACACACATTCTGATTGGGGGCTGGAACTTAGGACCTTGTATATGCTGATGATATTGGAATGCCTTTCTGTATGCTGTGAATATCAATCTTTAAATAAAGGAGCTGGTTTTGCCCTTGGCAAACACCATAGCCAGAGATAGCATAGGTAGAAGAAGCAGGGCGGAGTTAGAGACAGATTGAGCCAGATGCCAAAGAAGAAACATGTGAGGGACACAGGTGAGCTAGGGGCCACGTGGCAGACAGATAAATGGAAATGGGTTGAGTTAAGATGAAAGATCTAGCTAGCAATGTACCTGAGCCATAGGCCAAACAGCATGAACTTAATATAAGTGTCTGAGTAATTTGGAAGGGGAGGGGTCTAAGCAGCAGCGGGTGGCTAAATGATCTGGGACTGCAGGCCTGTGGGTCTGGACCTCTGGCCGGTTGGGGCCAGAAACCTTATTGTGACATGTTGAACAAACATAGTACTACTGAGCTGTATCCCAAGCCTCCAATAAGATACATTTGTATTATTTTGAGCATCATGAATACAGTTTATAAATTCAATTTCATGATTTCATGAGATGTTAAATTGGATAGTGAAGAGCTGTGAATGTAAACTTTGTACATGGCTTCTGACAGCCTGAAGATTGATTTGGGTTTGGAAAGAGGTTGGCTGAAATTTTATTGCACTGAGTATTCATTCCTCAATATTGGTAGATTGGGGTCATAACCACTGGCACTCTTAAAGAAGATGTTATAGGAGGAGGAGAAGAGAGTAATCTGATGAAGAACTCAGTTATGCTAAAGAATTTTCCTTTGATGGGACAAATTAATTTCATCAAAAATGGAGCCTGTTTGCCTGATGCTTTTGTAAGTTGTGATAAGGTTACCTAACTATTATTCTTACTCCACAGGAATTCTCGAAAAGTCAGGGGAGAGACCGAGTCTGCTGTCTCTTATATTAATATTCAGTACAGAAAAATAAATTGTACTTGATTTATAGAATTGTACAATTTTGTGCATGTATTTCTTCTCTGTCTCCAATTTGTTCAGTAAGAATTGGAGAACAAGAGGTATAGAACGGATTTTTTAAAGGCTTACCTGGCATTGGATGGGTACTTGCAAGTTCACCTCTAGTGAATGTTCCTATACATCTCCTGCTTCCTGCTGTTTCTTTACCAGCAGCCAGAACAGCACTTGTTTAAAAA
Source organism: Phyllotis vaccarum (assembly GCA_033318265.1). Classification (NCBI taxonomy): domain Eukaryota; kingdom Metazoa; phylum Chordata; class Mammalia; order Rodentia; family Cricetidae; genus Phyllotis; species Phyllotis vaccarum. Next base: position 138,309,961 of record JARWLC010000001.1, on the reverse strand, counting down.
ACATATACCACAGCAATGTGAGAAACCCTAATGTGACTATGTGCATGAACTTAAATATGCTAGTAGTTATGTTCATAAAAACCAAAGTAATTTCACTAACATATTGTTTGATGCATTATGTATCTGTAATACTATCAATATGCCATATAAGGCAGCATGTAATCAATGTAGAAAAAATAATTGAGGTATTTAACATTCTGTTTTTCATACTAAGCTTTTCAAATTCCCTACATATTTGTACCTACCATGCATCTCAGTTAGGGACATCTATATTTCAAGTGCAGATACTCATTCATACATGTCCAGTGACACCCAGAAAAGACAGGATAAATATAATTAACCAAGACACTCCTGCTATAAACCATGTTCCATTGCAAGCTATTTTCCATCTTTTGTGCATTATTTATATGTAAATTCCATAAAAGCAGAGATTTAGGTTACATTGTCAGCACCTAGAACAGGGCTTATCATGCAGCAAGGACTCAACAAGCATTTGCTGGGTATGTAGCTTATCTGTGAACAAAAGAGAAAATGGTGTATAGGAGCTGGGCACGATGCCACATGTTTGTAATCACAATACTTGGGAACCAGAGGGAGGAGGATCAGGTGTTCAAGGACATCTTCCAGCTACCTAGTGTGTGCTGAGATCAGCTTTGGTTACATAAGAGCAAGTTTCCAAAAAGGAGAGACAGCCAGTGGCTGCCTTGCTCTCTCCCTAATGGGCCTCATATAGGCAGTCAGTTGCTGTCTTGGGATATTTGTACTTGGAGTTCCCATTGTCTATAAGGCATTTCCCTCAACATGTAAATGGTTTGCTTCTTCAATTCCAGCCTTTCTTTATTTTTGTATGCTCATTTTTAAAGTTTTTTTAATCCCTGTATCCCTCTGCTCCCCCTCCCTTCTCTCCTTCCAATCCCTTCTAGTCAGCCTTCAGCCTCCTCCTACCCCATCCTCCCATGCCCCCCCCCCCAAAGGACAAGAAGTCCCAAGGTGGGTCAGCTCAGAATGGCACATCCACTCCAGGCAAGTCCAATTTCCTCATCCCAAAATCAAGACTGGGTTAGCTTTTCCTCTGCAGGGAATGGGCTCCAAGGTGTCATGCCATACACAGGAGCACAGTCTGATTCCACCCCTCGAGTCTTCATATACTGCCCATGCCAATCTACAGTTGCCTGCCCTTGGAGAGTCTATCTCCTTTTCCTGAAGGTTCCCCAGTGGGTACTCTTGATTCAATGAGCTCCCCAGACCTCCAGCCAGCCATCCCTGCTGGAATTTTCCTCATAATCCCTATCCCCTGCTCATACAGACTCTCCTCCCCTGCTCTCAGCTGGACCAGGAGCTCAGCCCAGTGCTCAGCCTTGGATCTCTGCCTCCACCTCTATTCTTTGTTGGATGTAGGTTCTGTGATGACACTTAGGGTGTTTACTCATTTGATTATAGGGGACGTCCTGTTTAGGCACCTTCTCAACTATTTGTTGGAGACCTAGCCAGGGACATCCTTTGAGTTCTTGGAGGTTTCCCTAGCACCCTGTCTCTTTCCAAACACACATTGGCGTCCTCTATCAAGATAGCCATCTCTTTTTTCCTCCCTCTTTGTTGCTCTCTCACGCAACCATCTTCTTTCATGATTTGTTCCCACCTCTTCTTGGTTGAAACCCATTATGATCCCAATTTGCTAAGGTGGTCTTCTCTATTTTCTCTTCCTAGGGGAATCTCTGGATGTCTCTCTTAAGTTCCTTCTGATCCCAAGCTGCTCAAGGGTTGTGGTTTGCAGCTTGGGTATTCTTTGCTTTTTGTCTAAAGTCCACTTATGAGTGAGGACATCCCATGCCTCTCTTTCTGGGCTTGCAATACCTCACCTATTCTCCAAATACCTATGTTTGCCTACAAATTTTAGGATATCGTTATTTTTTTAATTTTTATTTTTTTATATTTTTTAATGCCGAGAAGTACTCCATTGTGTAGATGTGCCACAGTTTGTTAATCTTTTATTAAATTGAGGGGCATCTAGGTTGTTTCCAGGTTCTTGCTATTAAGAATAATCCTGCTATGAACATAGTTGAGCTGATGCCTTTGGGTAAGAATGTGCATCCTTTGGGTATATGACCAATAGTGGTACTGCTGGATCCTAGGGGTGATTGATTCCCAGTTTTCTGAGGAACTGCCATACTGTATTCCTCAGAACTGTTTGCCTGATGCTTTTAAGTGGCTGTCCAAGTTTACACTCCCACCAGCAATGGAGGAGTGTTTCCTTGCTCCACACCCCTCCAGCATAGGCTGTTATACACGTTTTTGGTCTTAGCCATTCTGACAGGTGTAAGGTGATATCTCAAAGTTGTTTTGATTTGCATTTCTCTGATGACTAAAGATGCTGAACAATTTTTAAATGCCTTTCGGCCATCCTTCTGTTGAGATTTCCCTTTTTAGCTTTGAACCCCATTTTTAAAATTGGTTTATTTAGGATTTTGGTCTAGTTTTTTGAGTTCTCTGTGTATTTTAGAGATCTTTCCTGTGTCAGATGTAGGGTTGGTGAAGATCTTTTCCCATTCTGTAGGCTGTCATTTGTCTTATTGACTGTGTCCTTTGCCTTGGAGAAGCTTCTCAGTTTCAGGAGGTCCCACTTATTGACTGTCATTCTTATTGTCTGTGATACTGGTGTTATATTTAGGAAGTGGTCTGGACCCATAGACCCCTAAACAACACCAATTACTTTTCTCATGTTACAACTTAAAATATATTTACTTACTTACATTTCTATTTCTTATTTCCTGTTATATTTTATACTTTATGAAGCCAATGGTTTTGTTGATAATTGTCTGTTTAACTCACTACTTTATACATGGGCTTTAGTGGACATTCAATAAATATTACAATAAGTGATATTTAGAAAAGAACACTGGTCTTGAGAATTCCTAGCTTCTATTATAAAATACCAGAGAAAAATTATGACAAGTGAGCACTATCATTGACTAAATACTAATTTCGTTTCAGGCACTGGCTTGTAATTATACAGTATTTAATCATCACAATGGGTATTTTTATTGGTTTTCTTTCGAAGGGTAAGGTTTAAGGAGGCTGAATTTTATCATCTGTAAAATGAATAAACTGGAGTTAAAAAAAATCCCCAGTGTCTGTTTCTCTCTCAGAACTTCTAAGATAACTATGTATTTCTGTTGGTACAGATCCACTTATTTACCCACTAGGACTGAAAGAAAGAAGGGTCCCAAAGCATGTTCACAAATGTGTGTTTCACCCTACTGTAAGATGAACAGACTTCCACATCTTTGAATTCTGAAATTCTCACGTAGTTTGGGAGATCTTGGGTAAGGTATATGGAGATCAGAGACCCCATAACACCCTTCTTATACTTGTAAATAGCTTCAAATACTATGCAGTGTTGGGCAAAAACCTTACGTTTTGCAAGGAATTCCACGGCAAGTTGTTTTTAGGGACACTGGAGTTTAATGATCATTATTATTTTCCCATTAGGGATGGGATCTAGAGCTGTTGTCACCAGGGTTCTTTGCCTCCAGCTCAGTAGTCTTTCTTTAGCAACTTGTCACAGGAAAATTGGGTTCAAGAGAAGATTCACGAGACTGTCTTCATACCCCAAATTACACACTTGAGAACTGGGAAGGACCAGAGTAATAACTTGAGGCAAGATTTTGCAGAACAGAAGGAAGGCTCAGAGAAGGTAAATCACATATCAAGCACGCCCAGCCAACAACCGCGAATTATAAAAATATAAAAGCAGTTTATTTCATTCTATTGTTTAGCAATCCCTCACAGTGAGCTTGAAAAGCAAGTTCTTGTTTCAGGTTTTATTTAGAGCATTTCTTCCGATCGTAACAAATGTGGTAGTAGAAACCTAAATATATAACATATTCTTCTGTTGTATTAGTCATACATCTCATTACTGTACTCAAATACTCAACAAAACATCAATAAGGAAGAACTTGTTTTCACTGACAGTTTCAGGGTCTAGTCCATCACAGTGGGGAAGTCCTGGGGCTGGGGCTTCATCAGCCGCCTACGCTGCACCCTCAGTCAAAAAGCAGGGAGATGAATGCTCGTCCAGAGTTGGTTCACTGTTTTTCCTATTAATTCAGCCTGGACCCTGTCAAGCACATTTAGGGTAGATATTCCCATTTTGATTAACCTAATCTAGATGATCAGAAATTTGTTTTCCTCAGTGATCCTAAATACTATCAAGTTGACAAGATTAACTATTACACAGCATATTCGAGACATGATAGAAATCAAATAAGATTTTGTATCACACAGTTAAGTGAAGATTATTGTAGGGGTAATTGCATCACCAAAATTTGTAAATGACACAAATATGCAAAAGAGTATAAGCAACGGACTGAGTTATAATGATTTCTTTGCATTTGAGACAACATAGTGATACTGGATAGCTTTGATTAAGCCCATTCACATCTTTTTATTGTTTCAGGCATTGTGTGTTCAGTTTTAAGCTAACACTCAGATGCTGCAATGTAGAGTAGTTGCTTGTCTCTAAACTTGCAGGGTGTTGAACTTGGGCTTGTTGTGTATTTAGCTTCTCTATGAAATAGAGATTACTGTGATATGTTTTTAATATTATTTTTGAGGATTAAGGAAGTAATTTTATACTACTTGCCAATCTCCATTAAAAGCCCTCAGTGAATACATTCCCATTTCATTTAAGCTTTACTGAAATATGTCAACAATGGCTCTGAGATGTTTATTTCTTTTTCTGTTATGAGCACAGTTATGTAAAGGCTAAAGTGATATCTGGAACATTCTAGAAGCTCAATAAATATTTATTTAACGAATCAATTCCTTGAGCTATGTGCCTGTATTGTCCTCCTTTTTTAGACTGAGAAACAGCTTTTGTCTTTGTTTTCAGAATTCATGACTAAGACATGTGATTTGGTGACATATTAAAATGTGCAATAAGCATGTTCATTTCTCTGGTATGCTGATAGTTACCTGGAAATGCTCCCCCAAATGCATATATTCAGTTTTTTTTAATTAAGAGTAAAACATCTAATAAAATTCTAAAATCCAGACATGGTAGCTTCCACCTATAATCTTAGCACTTGGAAAGATGAGGTGAATGTGTTGCCATGAATTTGATGTTAGTCCTGCCACACAGCTGAAGTATCCTGGATCACATAGCAAGACAAATGTCTTACTCCCCTCCTTCATGCAAACTACAAACTACAGCTATTCAAGAAGCCAAGATTAGAGCTCAGGAGTTCAAGGCAACTTTAGACAGCTCTGTCTCAGAAAAATAAAAGTACTTGAAATAATCTCTTATAAGTCCCCTTCATCAAGGGCAAGCATTTCTGTGTCTGTATGACTTTTAACCATGATGGCTTTACTTTTATATAAATCTTTTTTATTTTCTCCACCCTTTGGTTGGTTGAGACAGGATTCTCTGTGTAGCTTTGGCTAACCTGGAACTCACTCTGTATAGCAGGCTAGCCTCAAACTCAGAGAGTTGGAGGAAGTGTGTCCCTGTGGAGGAGAGCTTTAAAGTCTCCTATATGCTCAGGTACTGTCCATTGTCTCAGATAATCACTTACTGTTGCCTGAAAGCTACAATATAGGACAGTCAGCTATTTCTCCAAAACCATGTCCACCTGCACGTCATCATGTCCCGCCATGGTGACAAACCTCTGAAAATGTAAATGAACCACAACAATTAAATGTTTTCCTTTATAAGAGTTGCCATGGTTATCATGTCTCTTCACAGCAATAGATACCTTAAGACAATAATAATCATTAAATTTCCAAATGTGGCTATGCTTACCATTTTAAGGTATGGATTACTGGAGACATACTTGATACCTGGTTGGGATACGTCAGAGTGTACATACACTGTAAACCACCCAGTACAATGAAGGTGCTAGGCCTCTGATAACGCATTAAAAGAGTTTAAGCAAGATGAGTCTAGCCTAAGTGTTACACATGAAAGGTTGAAAGGAAGGGTTATAGCCGTACCAAAACTCTCTTACAGTTACCCCAAACCATTAGATAATTACCCCAGCCCTTGATCTCACTCACCAGGACACAAAGAGTGTGAGGAAATATAATCTGGGCTAGTAAACTCCAAGTGGCCTCCAAGCACCCTCAGCCTAGGTAGGAAAGGCTAGATGGTACATCTGCCTGACCCCAGGGATATTGATAGGGTCCTTTGCAGGGGAAGAGAAAAATTTGATCTGGGATTTGCCTGTGACTGTCCCAAGGGATGGTGTGCATTCATGAATAATCCAAAGGGAATTTAGAACCCCAGAGTGTCTGCTGTTGTGAAGTCAGCTGGCTTGGCTAGCGGAGAAGTCAGGCTGATGGTAGTGACCGGTAGAGTCAGCTCAGCCTAGCACAAGTTTCCCTGTTCCTGTTCTGCAGCATCTCAGCTCTCTATCAGCAGAAACCTGGGAAGTACTGGGATTGTGGCAGAGAAGGGAAAGCTGAGAATTAGGAATGACTCAGCTAGGACCTGTGGGACACAGGGTCTTGCTTGGCCTGATGACAAGCCATAGGGTAGTGAGCAAGTTGGAACCAATCAGGTCAGCCTCAATTACTGGGCGCAGCAGAAGAGTGTGGCCTCAATGCATACCTTATATGTTCACTAATGGAAGGCAGAGCGTGAAGAAAAAGGTGCTTGTGTTTAAAAATAAAGATGGCACAGAGGCCAGGATTTATTGACTTTTTTTGTTGTCTAGCAGTTGTACCCACAAGGCTGTGTCAACATGTGTAGATGTACTTAGGGACTGAATGAAAGAGTTCTGACTCTCCAGTCCTGACTGTATGTCTAACACTAAAGAAAGCAACACTGTGCAGCAAAAAGAGCTGGCACAGAGATCCGTGTTCAGATCTATCAGGACCCTTTCCTGATTGTGTATCTTTGAACAGGTTATATCACTTATCTGGGCTTCAGGTGTATTACCTGTCAGGCCAGCTTGGCAATTACACCTATAGTTAACAGTTTTGAGTGCTAAGACATGCCAGGATCATAATTATATAGCATAATGTATAGAAGTTACACCTATAGATTTAATCTACACGTCAAGCTCGTTATGTGCACCTGGAAAAATCAACATTTCTGTTTTCCTAGTTGTTCTCATGTCAAAAGAAAGTCATAGAAGTACTTGGTTTAAGCAGGAAAGCCCTCATGAATATGTGTGAGGGTTGAGAGGATGCCATATCATAATGTGTGTGTGAAACCACACCTAGTGCTTGGCACAAAAAAATCATTCAAAAGATATTAGCTATGATTATCAGGTAACACGAGTGAGTAAACAGGAAACATGGAAACTGACAATCTATTAGCCATTGCTTGCTGTTTATAAGTGCCCCAGCCCCTTACATACTTTCCTTTTCGGTTATATGAATGACTCTTCAAAATCTCTCACCTGACTTACTTGACCTCCAGCCAGAAATCTCTGATGTTCCAAACTGGTTACAACTGGGAACACAACATAAAGTCAGTCTATCCACTGAATCTGAAAAGTGGGTCCTTGGTGCAGGTATATGCCTTACATGCCAGAAGAACCTCTTCTGGATTCACATTCTTCCTTCCTGCTGTGCTCCACTACTCAGAGTACTTGATCATCTCAATGTGTCAGATATAATGGGAATTCCATGTTTATTTATGGGCTCTCCTCTACCCCAGCTGCTGATTTTATCACAGCTCATATGCACCATGTAACTCAGTAAGACATGGAAGTCTTCTTATGCCAGGTACAGCAGCTCATGTTAAGCAGGCATGTTACAGTATGTGAAACACACACACACACACACACACACACACACACACACACACACACACACACACACACACACACACACACACATGCTCAAAGCCCCCTAGAATATGTGCTGTCCAAGTGAAGGGAGCTGTGTGTCTGTTTATTTTTCTTCCTCTGGTTCCTAGAAGACAGCACACTTGGTATGTGAATTTATTTTTGATTCTCATGGCAGTTCAGTCACATTAGAAGGGTCACTATTATTCTTACCATTCACATCTCTAGCTAGGAGAAAGAAGGTTCAGTAGCAAAGATAAGAAGACAGTCTTAGCCTCCAAGTCTATCCTCTTTCCCATAAACTATCTTTAACTGCATGCTTATTTCTTCATTTGGGTTTGAAGGTTTTCATCAATTTGAGTGAGATTCCCCGCTGTGGAAATGCATGTTTTTCAATTCTCCCTCCTGAATTATTCTTAACTTATGGGTCTTTCTTATTTTTTCATTCCAGGCTTCTCTGGCTTCAGAGACTGATCGGCATTTAGTTTTCCTACATGAACATTTGCTTGTGTTCTGCTTCTGGAATATTCCCCTACCAATGTCTAGCTCTGCTGGGATTAACAACTCCCTGAACTACTGCACATCCAGTGTAGAAGTGCCAACTCTCCATAGGGTAAACTCTATCTAGCCTGTTGGACAATGTGTACGTAAAAATATTTTAAACACATATACTTTATGATTGGTGGTTAACCAAAGTTGAAATTGAAGAGAATTTTACATTCTACTCATATTTGTGAATTGAAAAACAAACCTGTTTTGTAAATGTTATATAAATGTTTTATAAAAAGGGGTTTGTCATCAGCTCAGTGGAACACACAGGAGGCACTCTAGTAAATTATGCAGAATGACAGCATTAAATCTGAATTATCCCACATCTTTCAAGGTGGTTCCCAAGATCTACTCTATCCATTCCTTACCTAGCTTTGCTCACTCAGAAGTCCCTTTAAGTTACCAAGTTTTAGATCTGTTTCCCTATCTTATTTATGTTTATTCTCTTCAGTTTGATTCCTCCAAGAGGCCTTCATCACTGAGTAAGTGAACTCCAAAAATAAACTTCAACTTTATCAGAGAAGGAAGAACTGAGATTTCTGGATTTAAAGATAAGATGATTGTAATAGAAAGGTCGTTTTCCACAAACTTCCACAATGCCAGTTTCTGTTTTTTACAATAAAGCTGAACACTGAATGCTCTGTATTATGAGGCAAGTGTTTCAAATAATAGAATTTAAATAACTTATATATGTCCTGGATTGAGCTTCCTTCTTTAGGTAAGGGGTATTTTCTGGCAGTATTTTGTAGAGGAACTGGCCTGAGACTTTCTTGATGATCCTAGCTATCATAGATTTTCGGTTTTTGCTTTTTTTTCCTTTTGATTAGTGACTAGAGTCAATCTACTTATTATCATTTACAAAACACTTCATAATGGAGTACCAAATTGTGTCACCAGGCTAATCTTATACATTTCTCACCTCTCCTTAGCCCAGTTTCCAGTAATAATTAATTTCTTCATTGTTCCATCAATGTAGCCCTGCCATCATTTCTAATTGCCACTCTAATTATGTTTTTCTGTGTTGATGCCATTGCCTGTGGTGTATAGAATACCCTCCCCACACAATCTGATGGATGTTTCTGCCCCTTATAACACACACAGCTTTCTTCATGATCTTTCTGAAAAAAAAAAATCCCTTTTAACTCTTCTTACTTTCATTCTCTGATTCTGCTGCTCTGGCTACCTCCAAGTAAGACTTGAGTCATTTCTTTTGGAGAATCTCTAGAAGTCCCCTTTATATTTTCCGAGTTGGCGCCCAATAAATATGTGCTGAAGAAATGCATGGACACAAGACAGCAATGTGTAGGTAGTTACCTTGATGGATTGAATGCAGAGTGAACGAGGAAAGAAATGGGGGGAGCTCATTTTACTGGAAGTCAAAAGGATTAGCACTTGCATCATGCAGTATAGCTGACCACTCCCAGAAGGGAGACATCCAAATGTAAGATGCACAACATTAAATATTGAAAGCAAAAGTTAAATATTAAATTTTAATATGAAACATTAATGCCAATAAACAAAACCAGCTAGAAGGGGGACAAAATTAGGACCAGGCCATGGCCAAAAAGGAGAGACTCATGGATTAGGCTGAAAGCTGACCATGACCTAGACTTTCCCAGCAGGGCCCATTGGTAGCAGTCACACCCATCAAATTTCCCGGGAGAAGCAAAGGAGGAGCGAAAAAGCCTTTTATAACCCACAGCCATAAAACTCAAGTCTTTCCTACAAAACAAAGTACAGTAAAGTGTTTCAGGACCGCCAAGGCTTCAGGACTTATGGTACACTGGAACAAAAATAGAGACAGCAGAGAGGAAAATGTGAGATCGCTGAACCCTTGGGGCAGGAATCCTGTCTTCGTTTGTACTGTGTTCTATGGGGCTTGTGTGCAAGCAGCTTGGACAGAATGAAAAAAGAGCCATGAAATGGGCAAGAACAATGTGCTTATTCCTGCTGCTGCCAAGGGGTGTCTGGAGGCACGAGGAACTGCCAGGAGGGCAGAACTAAAACGACAAGCTTTGGATTTGCCGGGGTTCAAACCTCAGCCCAGCTGAGGATACAGGATATAGGTCTACCTTGATTGCCCAGGATCAAAGGCCCTAGTCAAATATGAAGTCTCATAAACTGAGTTTCCATCAGAAAGCCCATGGGCCAACAAAACAGCTTTGAGGTTAGATGTTCAAAGTGTCTGGTTATCTTACACCTAGATTCAAATATTGCTTTAAAACCTTTTTATTTTTTCTTATTCTACATGAATTTGGGCTGGAATATCAAATAGAATTATTTTGTGGCAACTGTGGTAAGGTATTAAGAATTGAAATTTATGACCATTGTAAGAAAATCACTTTATGGCTTTGGAACACTGGAGGTTTATGTTGAAGCACATGGCTGTTTGTCTTGCTTTACACTTGGAGGTGATGGGAGATGTGAAAGATTCTGAAAGACAGCCCCCCTCCCCATCATAGCAAGGGTCACATCACCAGTTACCTAGGATGTAGGAAATTTAAGAGGTCACTGAATAAGACCTCTCTACTCTGCCATGTGGTCCTTAAACTTTAGAACAAACCTGAACGTGTACAGGAGCACATCAAGACAGAGAGGAGCACTGATGAGCTTCCCATCCTTAAGACCCTTTTTAGTTTCTGGGCAAATATGGATTTGATGGTAATGAAGTGGGGCTAATTCAGCTAGAAGGATAACCTTCACAAGAAATGAACAAGCGTAAAAGGGGAAATGAGCACAGATTGGTGGATTAATTTTAACCATATGGAAGGATTAACTGATCGGTGCTATCGAGTAACCCTATCACATGAAAGTCAATCAGGAGACAGCTTGAGAGAAACTGGGTTTTCTGAAAGGAAACACAGTCAAAAAAAAAAAAAAAAGTGAACTGAAAAAGCAGAGTACACACTCTGTGATGTTTTTCTTTTTGGGTGCCTCATCCTTTCTTATATTTTGGATGTTTTCTTTTCTTCCAAATTCTTGTGGATGTATTTATCCACCTCTTTCTCCAAAGCTTGTCCTTTTCCAGGTAGTCATGCAACACTGATAAAAGTCAGCCTTGGAAGTTAAGATTGTCTGATGAGTTCCAGAAGAGAACAAGGAATTTTAAAATGGGCAAGTTTTCTCTTTCTTCATGTACACAGCCTCATTTCTGTCTTTCGTGGGTGAATATTGAACACAAATGGATTCTCTGGTTTAACAGTGAGTTTCTTGCAAGTAAGACTGAGTACATTTTGTAGTGGGAAACTAGAAGTTATCATCATACTTTATTAGTGACACATAATTATTTTTAATGCCTTATAAAATGCAGGATAAAAAAAATTAACAAGCCACAGGGTCAGGAACTGAGCCCAGTTTTCATACTGACTCATTGGATGACCCTCAAGTGAGGCACTCAACACTACTAGGTCTCAGTGTCCATACCTATAATTTATGAGACCAAAAAGATGATTCTCAGACCGAAGCCCACAAGTCCCCAATGGCTCATGGAAAGGTGATGCAAGGTCCCCATTAACGTAAAGGCAAATTTGAACACTAACTCTTTTAACCAAAAGAAATTCATTCCAACCATCTTACTTACCTTTAGGGCTTTTGTGTAATAAATTGTATTTAAAACTGTGTTCATGCTTCAGTAAATTGAAACATCACTCACTGAACTATATAAATGACAACTAATATTTAACACATTTCCCTTTACCAGTTCCTATTACATACAAATAGTCCACTTTCTTATATGAGGGAATTGTAGTGAACTCCTGGGAAACTTCTTATTCTTGGCTTGTATTGAGTGACTAGGGTGCTGTGAAGGACATCACAGACTGAATGGTCTAAACAACAGAGATCTTTCTCCACAGGGTACTAGATGCTAGAAGTCTAAGATGGAAATGGCAGCAAAACTTGTTTTACTCTGAAGTCCCTTTATTGGTCAACAAAATGCTTATAATCTCCCCCCCCCTTTGTTTCACATGTTTTTCCCCTAATGAATGCCTTTGTAGTATCTGACATAATTTCCTTTTCATATAAAATTACTACGTACACAGGAAAAGAAGTCCCACGACCTCACATAACCTTCTTAACCTGTATAAGAGCCTCATCTCCAATACATGCATATTCTGAGGTTACAAATTTGGGGAAGAAATGTCACAATTAAATTCATAACACCTGGTAGTCAAAGAGACCACCCAGAGAGTTCTTTGCTTCTTAAATTGCTTTAATACTTTTGAAATAGTAATCTATGCACTTTCCATAGATCAAATGGTTCAGAATGGACAGATTCTAGTTTTTCTTTTCATAATCAACTACTATCAGTTCTTCTTATCTCCCCTTCTTCCAGATAGTTTATGAATATTCAAGCCAATAGTGTATTTCTTCCTAATATTGTATAACTGAAAAGATTTATGACAAAACTTCTCCCTGGCTCAACTCCAGATTAATTAAATTAGAAAGGAGAATGGAGACTCCCAGATGTCTGCAAGGATAGGGGAGACTTGAGAAACTCCTCTGGGTTCTTACTGCTCACACTGTGACCTTCAGAGCAGAATCAGCATGATAATCAATGTCAGAAATGCAGGCTCTCAGGCCCCACATGGCCTATTGATGTACATCTACTTTTTAATAAAGTCCTTTCACATAATTTGAGTGTAGACAAAGTCTGAGAACCCAAGTAACTTGCCTGTTTACTGCAATTTCTGCTGGATATACACATTGGTGAGAAAAAGGCTATACTGAACATGTCTGTTAAGAAGAGAAGTCGATGGTTAATGCTTCCATGGGTAGTTTTCACAGAGGTTTGTCATGGCCAACAAGCCCAGTGATTTCATGTCCCCTAGGAAGAAGAAAAGACAATTTCCAAAGCTGATTTGTGCACCTTTCTCCTGTAAGTGACCAAGGCCCAATTTGGGGCTGGAAGTTACTGAAAAGTCTGCTACCTCCTGTTACTCTAGTGCTGTGACTGGACAATTATTTTATAGAGGATGAATGTGTGCCTCCTGTGAGCTGGAGAAGGGCTCCTGGAAACCCCGGTGAACACATTGCTGAATTGGCAGCATGGCATTTCTCTGGCCTGGTGTAATAAATTACTGAGGCCATCATCCGTGGCAAATAACCTAGCCAGGCTGCCTCGCAGGCCCAGGAGGGAGAGACTAGGGAGGGAAGTGTCATTTAGTCAATTAGCCACGGAAACAGCATTCCTTCCTGGAGGGTAGATTTTCCTCTCTTCAGCACCACTAACTCAAATGTCAAACAAGTTGTAACTGCCATGGATAACAGGCTAACTACAGCATTTGCTTTCTGTAATAGAGAGACACAACTGGGCCATTTCAGTGTTACTGTTGGGGCTCTGGGATTTGGAATGGAGCCAGGTGGGTTGTTTGTTAGCAAATTCTTTACTGTCTCCCTCCTCCATCAGTGCTGCTCTTAGGAGTTCTTGGGTGCTGTTTGAAAAGCTTGAGCTGGAGGAAAAGGGGAAGTTTTACTCGAAGTGACTGTTGTTAGATGTTGGCCCTAATTAAATTAGAGCACATTTCCAGCATCTCTAAACCCACCCCAAAAAACTAATGAGGACTTGGATTCTGTCCAACCTGGAATGAACTGAGATGCCCTACATGGTCCTGTAATGCCAGGTGTTTGCCTCAAAGAGTCATTTATGGGAGATACCAGTTTTGGCAGTTCCTTTTGGCAACAGCAAATGATCCATGGGAACTGACCACCTGGGGGAATGGTAGATGCCAAGAGCTTCTGTGAGTTGCCTAAGATCACTTGGTGTGGAGATGACTGGGATCACAAAATTTCTGAACAAGAGCTCCCAGATGGTGGGGCAGATGTCACAGTTTGTGGACTGTGTTAATGTGGAATCTGGTGGGCTCTTTAGAGGGGAGATAGAGAAGAAAATCTGAGCACTGGGTAATGACAATGAGGTTGAAGAGTAGACTCTTTTATACTCTTTGTCCACAGGTGCACATCTGTCCCTCCATAGGATACTACTGACGTTGGACAGTCCAATCTGGGAGCAGATGTGCTTTCAAGTGGTTCCTCAGTTTTCTGGTTAGGAGGACTAGGGGACGAAATGGTAGTGAACAATGAATTTCCACACAGCAGGAAATGTTTAGTCTCTAGGAAATGATTCCCAAGGACTGAAAAGGTATATTATCTAAGGAAGCCTGGAATAGGAAGCCATGTTTGGTAGTAGGGATTTATTCCTTTGAATAGATCTAAATGGCAGAGCAGAATTCTAAGAGAAAAGGACAGGCTTAGAAACAGACTACAGAGTTACGCAGTGTATATCAGTTTATATATATATATATATATATATATATATATATATATATATATATATTGAGTAGAATCAGACAAGAATATGAAGAGAGATCAAGAGTAAGAGCAGAGAAGATGGCTCAGTGGATAAAGTTCTTGCTAAACAAGCGTGGGGACCTGAGTTTGAATTCCCGTAAACTATGGAAAGCCAAGCATTGGATCAGAGACAGAGGAACTGTAGAAGGATAGCTAGTCTGGCAGATGCAGTGGTTCCAAACAAGGGGGCGTGGTGAATTAGCACTAGAATTTAGCCTGCTGAACCACACAGGGACATAGGTATCTGCTTCCACACATGAGCACACACACATACCACACACACCATATACACCCACATGCTAGTTTCTGCTTTCTCTTGGCTTCCAGATAATTTGGGCATGGTTCATATTAGCGTGTTTAAAGGGCTAAAGAAATGGTGAACATAGTTTGGGACACAAATTACAGGCATCTTACTACCTCTTCCTGCCATTAACTCGGCTAAAATGCACAGAATGTGGTGATTATAAGTAGGTCCCATTGTGAACCAACAATATGTTAATTACATACTTGGCACATGGGCAATGACTTGTCAAGCCCTGATTAAATGACTCCTTCTATTTTTTCAGAGATAAGCAGATCTATAAACTGTGACCTTCATTGAGATTGTGTCTCAGTTTCCTCACTTAGACAATCAATTAAATTAGTAGGTAGTAATAATATAGCATGCACCATGTTTCCGGTATCATTCTAGGTACCATAAAGGTATTTATTCATTAATTACCATAGGACACTCTATGATAGGCAACAAGATTATCCCTAATGAAACAGCTGAGGTACACAGAGAAGAAGAAACTTTCTCAAGATGTGGATCTTTGTGACAGATAATAGAAAGCTGGTACACTTTATACAGAATTGCATTTTCCACTATTAGCCAAATCTGTGGTATTTGGCCCTCAATTGGTCTGGGAATTGGCAAAACATCTATATAGTAGATCTTTATAAAAATCCTTCATATATATATATATATATATATATATATATATATATGCAAGAAACATCAGTACTGATCCTCATGAAGTCTACGCAACAAATGCCTCCAGAAATAGGACTGTAACTTTAGTATAACAGGAGATCCGTATTATCTTGGTTGTACTTAGACTCATGCAAAGATATTCCATCTGACTCCAGAAGAATTTACCAGTGAATTTTGATATCTTAGTTGCTTATTCAAAAGAAAATGTTTAATGGGATCTATTTTGTAAATCGCAAATCGTTTATTTAAAGAAAAATCTTTTTCCCCTCATCCCTAATATATTCATATTTTGGAACCCTGACACTATTTTTCTCTTTCAGTTTTCTCTAAAACTCTCCTTAGTGTTCAGGTATTCTTTCCCAAAGAGTCACTTGGAAATACCCCAGTGTGAAGAGATACAGCAATGCTGGGCCCTCTTCCCCTCATTTCTACTTTCCAGAAGACTTGAGAAATTTCTAAGATCTTAGAGCTCTGTGTCAGGAATGAGTAAAGGTCAAAAAAATAAAAATCTAACCTCCAAGCAGAAAGATTCATCTAGAACTGGTGTTAACAAGAGTTGTTAGAACTGTGTGTGAGGACCACAATATACACTCCTTACCACATCACAACATGGCAACCTTTTTTACTATACTTTACCATACTGCTATAACGTCCCTCTTTCCCACATGTGCCCTCCCTGGCCAAGTTTCCCTTAGAATCCACCAGGCTTCTAGCAGCTTTTAACAGCTACAGGTCTTCTGTCTCCTTTCCTTTTTCATCAAAGAGGACTAGCAGTACGTACTTGCTTTCTGCTGGGTCCGACTGGTATTTTCCACTTGCAAAATACTTTTTGAAAAGCCCTCCCTAAACTCTCTAAAGTGTGAATAGGGAAAGCAGTCTGTTCAAAATCAGAAAGAATGTCCTACAGGCAGGATTCAGGAAGGGTGGGGACTCCAGCTACACCAGTGGAGGGAGGGACTTGGGCCTGCTTTCAGCTCTAGTTCAGAAGGCACCTGGTGGGAAGGTCATTTGGCATTGCAGAAAGAGCACCAGTTAGGAGTGAATGGCCCAGGCCCTAGCCCTTTCATGTCACTCACTACTCAGGAGCTAGTGGCCTCTCTGAATGCCATCTCCTTCTGCATAGCCAGTGATTAAACAGCTACAGCTCCAAGAGTCTACACCCCATCAAAGAGCAAATGAACATAGTAATGGTGCATCTGGAAAGCATCCTATGGTCGAGACAATGAGGCATGTCTTGTTTTAGACTCTGGGTCATCCTGGCTAGTTTGATTTCCCTCTCCAGCAATACACTACAGAGTAGTTGACTGTTACTTAAACAATGCTGAGCTGGGTGGTAGTAGAGTTCACTTCCACACCTTAATCTTTGGAGCTGGTGAGTTAGATTTGTGTTGAAGTGATGCTCCTGAAACTCTTCCTGTGCAGAACTACAATATCAGTTTTCTTTTTCCAAGGTATGGGCTGTGTGAAGGGCTTTCTTCTTTCCCCTGGGATAATTAGAAGCCCAGTGTCCCTGCCTCTCTGAGCCATAGAGACTTTTACATCTACTCACTGTTTCTCCCACTCTAGCTGTTGGCTGAGTCCTTTCTTAGACTTTTATCCTCTATTCAAGATGCTTATGTACTTTCTATGAAAACTCACTTCTCAGCATTCTGGGACTGTCTCTGCTCAATCTAGAAAGCAATGACTACCTCTTTCTTTTCCAATAGGCCAATCAAGCTGGGAGCTAGCCACAGAGCCATCTCTGCTACTTCACACCCACAACCCTGTGTACCCATGTCAACTTGTCACCCACCTTGGAGCACAACCTTAGAGAGAAAGGAGTCTATGGAGCTTGACATGCTTTATGAAGTCTTTGTTCACAAAAATCCTGCTGTTGTTCACTCTGTATAGAATTGGAAAGAGAAGCTAAACTAACATTAAGCAACAGGTACAGTTAGTGTATGAACAGTTTTGTGGCTCGAATTTCATGCTTGTCCTGGGTGTTTTCATTCTGTCTTTGTTCATTCTTGCTTAGTTTAGTTTGGAGTTTTGTTTTGTTTCAGCTTTTGCTGTTTTGAGACTGGGTCTCATAGTCAACTGGCTTTTAAACATGGCTAACCTCCTGCCTCATTGGTGCCATGAAGCCACCAGACTAAAACATGGAATTAGCTTAATTTCAGTTACCTCTTTGCTATTTTCATGGTTTTGGAGGCCATATTCCTATACATTAACCTTATAGTATATTTTCTTTCAAATAACCCACTTATAAGAATGTACACCTTGTGTCATCACAATTTATATAATAATTTGTAAAATCATGGTATAGAATTCTCTATCACCATTGTGTCCTGCTTTATGCCTCAGTGTGGCTGGAACCCTCACCAATCATGGGGCCCACCACTTCCATGTTCAGCAGGAGTTAAATTCGGTATCTCCTTATGTAAGTCCAACTCATTTTCCTCTTCTCACACCTCCCAATCCCAGGTGCAAGAAGGAGAAAAGGTGTGCACAAACCCTTTGCAAGTCTGATTCTCACCGGGTGCTGCCCACCCACAGTGTCTCTCCAATCAGGCAGGAGCTGCATCTATGAACATTTTTGGCCCAGGCATTCCCATCTCTGTTTCTTTTATTGTTAAGTTTGACCCAGGTCTGCCCTCCAGGCCTAGGTCAAACCAGGCGTCATTTTCACATGAGTTTTCAAAGTCTGGCCGGTCTCTTGCCCTACTATGATTTCCTATGCCCTCACAGGCCCGGCTTGCAGCCTCACCAAGGGATTTTCATGGATTTCACCCAAACAATCTCACATGACCCTCAAGACACATGCATTACACTGATTAGCAGTGACTTGGAGTGGAGTCACCCCAGTTTTCCCAATCTATAATAAACACTGAATATCTGAACAACTGGCCTGCTCTTATCTGACTTAAAGTAAACCAAGTTCAGGCAACAGCAAAAAGAGAACCAAACTTCCACCCAACATAAGCTGGCTATAATCTGCGATGAGATAATGCAATTAATAAAATAAAATTTAAAAACTGGCTTGATATGCTAGTTGGTTTCATAAAATGTGCTCAGACGAGTGCTTCATATACTTAGGTAGGTACTGCTGCTGCCCCGACTTCCTTACCATTCTCCACAGTCATGGTGTGAATGGCAGGGATAACGATGAGCAGTCTGTGAAAGACAGGGCTCAATGGGAAGGAAAGGTGAATCCTTTGCTTTGCTATGGTTATAGCTACAAAGCTACCCGACTTTAGGAGCAGGGACAGTAGGTCACCGCTGGCAAATAACTAGAGAAGATTACTTAGTTGTGTCACATCAGCCTGAGTCAGCAGCCGGGTGGCTCTAAGCACTCTTCCTGTTTTCCAGAGCTGTTCTGAGGATTTGGTGTGCCATGTATTCAAGACATCCATCTTAGTGCCTGCCACTGTACAGCACAGCACGGTATAAGTGCTAGGTAAATACCGTCTCTCCCCGACAATGCCACCACATTTCAGACCTCCCTCCTAGAAGAAGCCCAGGTTGAAGAGGTCAGATGTTGTAGAGGAGAGATGGTAATTCCTTCTCATTTACCTCATTCTCCATCCATCCCCCAACCTCTATCCCACCTGCCAGGAATGGGGTTGAAAAAGAAACTAGAGAAGAGAGACCGGTACAGCTGGAAGCAGCCAGGGATGTAAAATAATCAGCAGGCAGCAGGCAGGTATCGCTTTGCAATGAGTGCTCTGGGAGGTTGTGTGAAGTGAGAGACTGGGTCACAATCATGAAACATTAGCACATTGACACACGTGGCCTTAGCAGTGTAGGTTTCTCTGGTTACAAGAGAGCTTGACCTCCGCCCTAGTGCCTCAAAGCTGGTCAACAATGACCCTCAGCAGTAGATCTGAGGCCACCCTCTGTGTATAGGCCTCATTGCTCTAAAGAAACTTTAAACCCTTGCTTGGCTATGACCTGTGGCCCTGGGGATACTTCAGGGACCTCCATGCTGAATAAACTTCAGTGTTTCTGTCACATGCTTGTTGGAGAGACTTGTTGATGCTAAGTCTCTGGGCTTTGCATCCAGCTGCCTAGAGTACCATCCTTAAGAAATTCCAAGACTGTGCAACATCAACTTACTCTCTCTGAGTCAGTTTCTTTGTATGTAAGCAACAATAAATAAATCAAGCTGTCAAAGTCAGTATGAAGGTTAAATAAATATTGCCTGTAATGGCCTTGGGTAAAATCTCTAGATAAGATCAGTAGAGAAAGAGAAAAAAAAATTAAAAATAGGGAAGATTAAAAATCTATTAAAATAGTAAGAGAACAAGAAATGATAATATTGGGGTTCATTTTCAATGAAAAGGGGTGGGATAGTATCTCCAGATGCCTGTGGCCTTGAAAGGGCATTCAATGAATAGCTTCTTTGCCTACTCCTATAAGGGTTGTGCTTGCAAATGAGCAGTCTGTCTTCTAGGAAATGTAAGTGAACTTACAAGGCTCATACAGGTTAAGGGCTTGGTTGTGATTTTTGAAAGAGACATGTGAAAGATGTAGAAATGTTCAAAGCTTGGAGAGAAAACTCGATAGGGTTTTCAATTTTCATCCTTTTGTGGACACTGATAAACCCCTCTCCCTCATCTCCTACCTGGCTGTCTCCAACTTTCTCTTTGATGATCCTAGGGTATTTTCACTTGCTGATGGGCATGGCCTGTACAATCTCTTTCTACCCTGAACCAAACTAAATTTGGGTTAGAAGGTGTGACTTCCAAGGCTTGGTGGTAAAAGGGATCATGGTTTCCTTGTGGGTTGATCGTTTGCTCTTAGGAAGTAAGCTGCAATATTGAAGGACACTCAAGCATCCCTGTGGAGAGGCCTTTGTGCAGAGGAGCTAGGACAACAGCTGTGAGTGGACCATCTTGGATATAAATCTTCTGAATCGTGTAGTACTAGCCAGGCACGCAGATAACGACAGCCTACAGCTTGATTGATGTTGCAATGAATGGTCCTTGAGTCCCACCTTAGTCACGCAACATCTCAATATGGTAGATAACAAATTCTTGTTATACTGTTGAAACCACTAAGATTTACGACAATTTGCTATCACATAAAGCTAATATGGTCTATAGCTGGAAAACTCAGCATAGGCCTCTATGTTAGAATTTGCCACCAAGAAACTACATTTAGAGAATTATGTGTTTCAAAACCCTGAATGACAAACATTGGAATCTTGAGAGAAGTTTTGAAAATATATATTTCTGAGTCCTGCCCATGAAAGTTTAGATTCATGAAGCCCAGACCCTATGAATATGCATCTTTAAAATTCCTTAGTAACTTTTGATGACTAGACAATTTAGAATCTCTAATCTTATCATATATATCAGGGTTGAGGCAGGAAGTGGACTATTAAAGCGAGAAGGCAAAGAAAGATTAGAGAAAAAAAGCAGATGTCAAAGGTCCCAGCATTAAGTTTGAGACTCTTGTCCCACAGTTGTGGGCTTATCAGAAGAATTCTGATATGAATACCAGAGGGCAACAAGGGGGCAATTTATTTCAGGTATGGAGACAGAGCATAGCCTGTTTCCTCTGAGGATGCATTGGGTGGGCAGCAGCAGACAGGCAGGCAGGCTCCACTGCCTCTGTGGCTGGACTAACCACACCATCTCTGCATAAATGCACATAATAGCATTGTAATGAGCCTGCTGTGCTTTTAAGGTTGCAATGAGAGAAGATGGCTGTTCAGTTTAGGATAAGCTCCCATCTGCCAGTCCCAGTCAAATGCCACAGTACAGTAGCAACCGGGATGGCTGCACCCATGTTTGCGTGTGTGTGTGTGTGTGTGTGTGTGTGTGTGTGTGTGTGTGTGTATAAAGAAATGGATATGATGGCAAGGGTATACCTGGAGGACCAAATGCACGATCATGTGTTTATAAAATGCATGAACACACATGTCTGTCTGTGTATTCTTTGATGATATTATATCCTGTTCTGCAGAAAACCTGCATGATTTGTAAGCACAGGAAGTATCTTTGATGTTACGCATGCTTTTTGTCTATTCTTGGGGCTACGCATGGTGACTTTACAAAGATGATGTTCCATATTTCATCTGAATGAGACCTGACATGGAGCTATCAATCTGGTGGCTTGGTAAATATTTTCAGTGTTCCAGTAACAATGAGCATTGAGATCTCTATGCAGATCAAAGGCCTCCCCAGTACCGTGCTTTTTGTGAGAAGAAAGGATGTAGTCAAATAGATGTCTTCACAATACTGGAGAAGAGTGCGGAGAACAGATGATCACCTGCCAATGCCTTTCCATTGCTCTCAGTCCTTAGCTTTGAGTTCTGGCTGCTCGCCATGTGGGCTGCTTTCCAGCTGGGCTAGGGATGGGCTGTTTTGAGTAGAGCTGTGCAGTTTTGGCAACTTGGCCACATATCAGTCTCTGACTTTAATGCAACTAATTGCTGGTGACTCTAGTGACTGTCATTCTCTCTTACTTTCTGAAGCTTCTGATGTATGTGTTTCTATGATAGTTATTTATCATGTTGTGTTCCAGAAATTTACTAAGGATCCCTCTTCTGTGCTTCTTTGTCCTCACCTCTTTGTGGAAGTCACTCTGCCTTCTTGGCTGTGATAACCTCAGCAGGTTCTGTACCTAAAATATAAGTGATGGTGTCAGTAGTGGAAGAAGATGTTATGAACTTGTTTCTGTGGCCAAACTTTTTTTTTTTTTTTTTTTTTTCACTCTAAAGCATTCACATTTCGATATGTTCCCTTTGGCTTCACCCCACTTTCTTGCTAAAGTCCTTACTCAGCAAACTACTGGAGACCCCAGGTTTTAACTCTGGCTACCAGAAAGAATTTCTCTTAGTATCTGTTAACAGTTCTAGAAGAGACAGAGGTCTGGGCCCTGACTTCTAGACTATGCCAGCATGCAAAGGCAAGCCCCAATGAAGTCTTACCTAAACTTGTGCTATTTGGGACCTGGAATGCTCATCTGGCTGGCGTGAGGCCACTGTCTCTGGTTCTGATGTTTCCTAGTGTTTCTAGTCCATACAGAGCAGCTCTTGAATAAGCAATAATTATCCTTTTTATTGTTTATTTTTGTTTTTATGATACAGGGCTTTTCTATTTAGCCCTGCTGTCATGGAACTTGCTCTGTAGATCAGGTTGTCCTAGAACTCAGAGATCCACCTGCCTGTGCCTCCAGAGCTCAGGGATTAAAGGTGGGCACTACCACTATCCAGCTGAATTATCTTTATTTGAATTATAAAATTACTGTGAAGCTAGAGCCAAGTCTTGAGCTCACTTGCAGACTAAGGCTCAGGAGAGTTAAGTTACTCAAGGTCATGTGACTTCTGAAGTCAGGAAGTAGCACAGTGAGCTTGGGAGGAACACAGACAATGACTTGGGAATGCCTCAATCAGACCTGGGTCACTCATTTTACAATAAAGAAAGCAATAGTTGCCCACCCCTGACTTGTAATGAGCCCTGACAGTGTTTCCATCTCTGACAGGACTTGCTTAGCAGGCATTTCAGAAATGCATATTGCAGCCTTTCTTCTTTTGATTCTATCTTGAGTTCCGGAATCCTGGCAAAGAGGAAGCACAGGGATGTAGTTTCTGATCATCAGAGCTGTGAGAGCTGTGCTTTCCCCTTGTCACCTCCTTATCTCATTGTCTCGAAAGGAGCATAATGAGAAAGCTAGTATTCAGGATTCCTTTTTTAAAAAGTTCCTCGTGACTGTAAATGTTGCCCCCCGCCATGTTAGACCATTGTGAGATTGACAGGAAAAAATCGTATAGAAAAGCAATTATTCTAAGCAAACGAATCCCACACAGATTCAAAAGGAGCAATTACAATAAGAATAGAGACATACATTATTAGGAAATTAAAGTAGAAATCAAATAAGGATTGGGAACTCTGAATCTCAAATATTTAATTGTCATAATTACCTAATTAAGAATGTTTTTTTAAAGCATGTCTCCCCCCCTATCCATGAGTACTAGGAAGGCTCTATTTCCAGGAAGACAATTGCAGCACTTTGACTTATAACGTGTGGAGGTTGATCTTTGGCAAACCTCCCTGAAAGAAAAGCTATAATGTCTCTACATTCATTTTTCTCATTTGGCAAACACAGAGCATCTACAGTAGCATACACCATCTCATAGTCAGCTCATGGGACTGTCCTCTGGAGGTCAATGAGTCAAGAGAAGGTCTCTGGAATTAAGGTCAACTGAACTGTATTACTCTAAAGACGACTTACTCATGACTTATCAAATCAGGAGGGAGCCCAATGGTAACCTATACATGAAGTTGGATCATGACCAGAAGGTGGGTCAGGTTGTAGGGAATAACAAGGGCATAACCCCAATGAGTCACACAGCAAAGAAAGGTCTAAGAACAGACTATGTCATTGAGAGAAGGGGAACAGTACTATTTACATGTGTAAATGCACACATTCCCCAGGATACCTCTGGGCTCAGTGTTGTCTGTAATTCTTGCTAGACAGGTTTAAGAGGGTAAGCATCTCCCATCTTACTTGCCTCATGTTCAATGACTAGCACATAACAGAGGCTTTAAAAAAGACATTTCTTTATTCATCTTGATGCAAGCTAGGCATTCAGCCAATATGGGTGCCTACTATGCCTACCACATAGTAAATGTTCTTTATAATGCTTAAAGTGAATGAATGTGTGGCTTCCTGAATGAATGAATGGCAAGCCATGTTGTACATTCTGAAATAGAAAGATGATTAATGTATGTCTCTTGACCTTGAATAGCTCTGAGATAAATGAGGTACATAGATTTTGGACCAGTTAATGAGAATCAGACCTGGTCTGTGATGAGTCATACCATTTATCAATCGTGAGAGTTGGCATCTCATTTTCATTAATGTAGGTACTGCTGTCAGGATTATTTTTTGTGGCTCTAGGAGACTTTCTCTCCCCAACCTGAGTGTAAAGTTCTTGAGAAAAGAGGTCTATAAAATAGTAGGCTACCAGTTCGCACCTGCAGGATGAAGGCATGAATGAGATGGCACTCAAAAATCTAATGTTTTCATATTATACTGTCCTGCCATCTACATGCATGTTGTTGTGGTGTCTACATCCACATTTGTCTGCTCACTTGACAATTTTTTTTCTGACACCCCAGACACTTCTAAATATTCCTTTGGAATGCTTTCAATAAATCCACTATAAACCCTGTGCCAGATAACTACATGAAGAAGCAAGAGAACATGCCATTTTATCTCTACTCTTAAAAGCTTAATTTAAACTCTGGGAATAAAGCCTAGACCCACCAAAACAACTCTTCTACATATCAAAAGAAAATTTTAGAACTTGTGATGGACAAAAGAGTAACTCACCTGTCTCGTGTGTTTTTATCATATCTTATCCTTAAGTACTACTGCTTACTAAAAGAATTGGCAAGTCTGAAATGTAGATCTATTGGAGTGGACCTACCTTCCTATCACTTTGATTAAGATTGAATACATCAAGGTCCAAGACTGTTTTAAAGAACCAGAGGGAGCATGGGGAACACACTGTATGAGATATTTGTGTACTGACAAGGTGAGGTGTCAGAGGTGAGCCAGGGAGTGAGTCTGTTAGAGAGGGAGAGAATGTCTTGAAGGGTGGGAAGTGAAGAATTATGTTAGTGTTGGGCAAAATGTGCCTTACCTCAGGTCGACATAACAATCTAGGGAGATTAGTCCTTTTTGCATTGAGAAAGCTGAGGTTCAGAGAAGTTGCTTCGTTTGTTCACAAATACTCTGTTCCAAAGTGGCTATGACAACAAGCTCATTTCTCCTTGCCCTAATTCTGCATGGAGGAGGACCTGGAATAACAGAGTTGCAACTTGAGCTCAGTAAGCTTGAAGTTACTGAAACCAGTGAGTTAGGGCATGCATCAAGATGAAACCATAATTCTTGTTTAATTAACTAGAAGTTGCACTTGCTTTTTGGCTGAATCCTGTATTTATTTTTGCTTTATTTTCAAAGTGAAATCTCTGCAGGGTGAAGAGGCAGTCATGTGACTGACATTTTCAGATGCATCCAAACATCAGGTCAGCTGCTTATAGTTTCTAAAATATACAAAGCTTCTTTGAGGAAAAATCAGGATAAAAAAAAAAAATAACCAGTAGAAAAAAAAGTAAACTGTGAGGAAATTGAAATCCCCTCCTCCAAAAGCTATAAGAAGCATTGCTTTAATTTTTTAAAAATTGAATAAATGTGATAAAAATTCCTTGTGAACTAGGCCTGGTGGCTCTCAGCTGTTGCCCCCAGTGCTCTTCCAGATAAACTAAGGTCTTAAGCTTGAGGTCAGATTAGGCTACAGAAAACCAAGTACAAAGGAACTCATATTTTCTATAACTCTTACGAAATCCTGGGGAAATATGAGTACAGTTAAATAGAGAGACTTGAAATTTTGTATAGTCTTTTCTCTTTCTAGTCCTGCTGTGGAAACTGTTCTAAGGGGACTATTTACAACTACAAAGATAGCCTCCAAAATTTTCTTGAATTAGCTCGGATGACAAATATCATATATATTACTTTAAGTACTTGTAGTAGAAAGTTTCTGGCCTTCAGCCAATCAGTGTTCTATCTTCCTGTCTGCCTTCAGCCAGTCAGCATTTTTATTAAACTAGTAGGCAGGTCAGTTATTTACAATGTAACACCATAATCCCACTACACTTCCCCCCTTTTTACTTTTTAAACAAGAAGAATCCCAAATCTAATATCCTTTTTATCCCATTACCTATAAGGACAAATAACCAACACTGTAAACAAACACAAACATCCATATTGGGGGAATGTGGGCATAGTCCTCTAGGCTATTTCTTACTAAACAGGGGTGCTGGCAATGGGGACCCAAAGAAAAATTTAGGATTATGGACAAGTCTTTAATGGAGCAGTCTGTATGTAAGGCTGGGTCATCTCAGCCAGTCTCCATGAAGTTGTTTTGGATGCAGAACTACCGAGGAAATTGCAACAGAGGTGCTCTGAAATGCTGAATCATCTGGGCCATCTATTTCCATCAGAGACTTTTCAGGGGGTCTTCCTCTATCAAACTTTATTTTCTTTATCCAGGAATAAATCCACAGCCTCTCATTTTCTGTGGAAATCAAAAGAAAACCTCTTCTCCAAAGTAGCATATCTTTTGATTTCAATTTTAAAGTCAACTCATTTAGAAAATATATAGGTTGAATTTTTTAATCCAACAGCATTTATAATCAATGTCTTTTAGCAGCTTTTACTACTGCAGTTTAGTTAAAAAACCTAAAGACAAGATAATGACATATAGTATCTAGACATTCTCTGTAATTTCCATCTTTACATAGCTTTTTTTTTTTACTCTATTTCTTTTAAGGACTTTCTTCATCCTTTTTCTTTTTTCTTTTCTCTCTCAATCCTACATATCTAAACCACTTAGAGATTTTTTAAAATCTGTCTTTACTGTATATCTCTTATTTCTTATCTTTTCTGTTTCTGACAACACTTTTGCCTGGCTAGGGTGGCTGACTCCATCCAGCTCCCTCTATTTCTTTCTGTTTCTGTCCATCCCTTTAATCTGCCAAGGTGTGGCTAAGGATTAAAGGCTTGTCTAGGGTGGCTGGCTGGCTCCATCCAGCTCCTAGTCTGGCTTCATAGGATTTAGCTTTTCAGCAGAGGTACTGGTAGGACTCACAATTACCACTCTGGGGAATTTTAGGATCCGTATAAACACCAAGTAAAGAACTGCCATCTGCTGCACACAAACTCCATTTAAGTGTTTGGCAACATGGCCTCTTAAAACTCACAAGTGGTTTGCCTCTAAGGCTGAGTCAGGAAGCCTCTTTTTTTAAAAGCTGCACCTCTGCTTGTCTTCAGCAAACAGAGCTGACCCAAGAAAACACTGTCGCTACTAAGAAGCAGTCTTTGATTCTGTTTCATTTTTGTCTATATAAACAGAAAGCTTACATATATCATTTACAGCTTGTTGCTTAAATCTAGGCTCCTGTGAGCCTTCAGGAACTGGCCATGGCAAGCCGTACTCTAAAAGCCCACCTTTTTTTTTTTTTTTTCTTTTTTTCAGCTCCTGCCCATACACCTCACCAGGCTGTTTCTGTGAGAGACACAACTTGGAAACTGTTTGTGGCTCTGATTCTGTGCTCTAGAACCTTTTTAAATCTTTCTCTAGTTTATGTAGGTGGATACCATTTTTAGTAGAAAGTTTCTGAACTGTCTGGCCTGTAGTCCAGACCACAGATCTGCAGTCTCACAGAAACACACAGACTTTATATTAATTTTATTCTCTTTGGTCTATGGTTCAGTCATATAACTTGCTAACTCTTAAATCTTAAACTAACCAACCCATAATTCTTACCTTGTTTAGCCATGTGGCTTGGTACTTTTACTCAGAGCCGTATTCAGCTTCTTTCCTCTGCATCTGCTGGTGTCTCATCATGCTGTCTCATGGTGTCTCTCCTCTCTGCTCTGTCTGTTCTCAGAGTTTTCCCAGTCTGGTAGCTCTGCCAACACTTCCTGTCTGTCTTCAGCCAATCAGTGCTTTTATTAAACCAGTGGGTGGGATACTTACTTACAATGTAATAACACAATTCCACTACAAGTACTCCTCATAAAGAACATACAGTAGAAATAAAACCAAGAATATAAATAAGAGCCCATGTTTTTCAAAGTAAATACAGAAGTGCTGAATAATTTACGTCATTGCAGGATCCGAGATAAACTTGAAAGCTTCAATAAATGAACATAATGGGCTCCCTTTAAAAATGTATTGGTTGGCAATTTGTTTACTCATGTATATGTACTTTATGGTATGTGACATGCTGCTCTTCCTCCCTTCAAGGCAAAGTACTGCTCAGTGTGCTTTAATAGGTGTGGGCAGTTACAGCCAGAACCCGTCTCTGTTTTACACTTAATGTCTTCACTCTGCAGTCTTCTCTGTCTATCTTTCCTGCTCTTGTCTGTTCTGTTTCTTTTTCCCTTTCTTTCTTCTTCCTGTCTTTCTCATTTTTGTGGCCTAGCCCCACTATCTGGACTTGTCAAAAGCTGTTTAGCCCCCCCCCCTCCGCCGCAAATGACTCAGATGCTTATATTAATCACATGCTGCTTGGCCTATGGCTCAGGCATATTGTTAGCTGGTTCTTGCATCTTAACTCAACCCATTTCTATTACTCTGTCTTGCCACATGGCCTGGGGCTTGCTTCATGGGCAGCTGGATTGTTTCTGTCTTGACTCTGCCCTCCTTTCCCTTTATTTATGACCAGATGTCCTGCTTGCTTCTAAGATGCTCTGCCATAGGCCAAAACAGTCCTTTTATTGAGCAGTGATATTCACAGCATACAGAAAGACATCCCATATCACTTATCTCTTTTTGTTTAATCCAAAAAGGTTTTAATTTTAATATAGTAAGATTATATATACAATAAAACAGCTATTAAGCAAGAATTATAGTTATAATATTTAGTCTATTTGTATTTTAAAAATTAAAGAAAATATTTTATTATTTATTTTTATGAGTCTAAAGTTTTATATTAATATATTTTATAATTAAGGGAAGTTATATTTATAACTACTTAATCTTTAAGTTTATTAAAGACTATAGTAGAAGAATATGATATTATTCGAGTCAACAAGAAGTATAAGAAACTTTTAAAATTTAAGAATGACAGAGATGACATATGGCTGCCTGGACAAGTACTTAAAGATTTTTGTAATGGTGGGACATTTATCTTTAGCCTATAGGCCTAGAATTTTTTGCATATTTTTAGTGAAGCAGGAAATTTGAAGGACTGTTTTGTTTATTTTGGCATAGTTTTTCAGTTGTTTTGTGTGTATGTCTTGAAAGATGTCTGGTAGTTTGCCTTTTTCTTTGGTTTTTTGTGAAGCAGGAACATGAAAAACTATCTTAGCTTGTTTTGCCAAAGTTTTAGAGGTCACTTTTTTTTTTATGGGTCTTGCATATATAGTTTATATAGCATATTGTCAGGCAGTTGAGAATAGTTTTTTTTATTATTATTATTTAATGGCTAACTTTTGCCACAAAGAAAGTAAATTTTACATGGAGTTTTTTGATCCGTATTTTGTAGTAAGAGGTTTCTGTCCCAGACTTTCAGGCCTAGCCTCAAGGTTTAGACCTGAAGATCCACAGACCTGAAGAGACACACAGATGCTTACATTAATTTTAGGCCGAATGGCCTAAGGCCCAGGCATATAACTTGTTAACTCTTTTACACTTAAACTAACCCATGACTCTTATCCTGTTAAGCCATGTGGCTCAGTACCTTTTATCAAAGCAGCATAGTTGTCCTCTGCTTCTCCTGGCTTTTCAGGCAACTCTGGAGTCTCTGTGGCATTTCTGCTCTGCTCTTCCTATTCCCAGATTTTTCTTAGTCTGGTACCCCCGCCCACACTTCCTGTCTGCTTTTGGCCAATCAGCACTGTTTATTAAATTCATAGGTAGGACAATTATTTACAATGTAACATCATAAATCTGCTACATATCACCTTTTCTCTTTTTAAAACAAGGACCCCAAATCTAATTTCCTTTGTATATTTTTTTCACAACTTGTAATCAACACTGTAAACAAAAACAAACATCCGTAATCCATGTTTTGGGAAGTCATTTTCTAGGCTACTTCCTGCTGAATGGGGGCACTGGCAACCCCATGAGAATCCGAAGAAAAATTTCGGATTTTGCACAAGTCTTTAGTGGAGGACTCTGTAAGGCTGGGGTCATCTCAGAAAGTCTCCTTGAAATTGTTCTGGATACAGAGCTCAGGAAACTTCAACATAGGTGCTCTGAAATGCTGAATCATCTGGACCATGCATTTCCATTGGAGATATTTCAGGTGGTCTTCTTCTATCAAACTTTGTGTTCTTTATCCAGGAATAAATCCACAGCCTCTCATTTTCTGTGAAAATAAAAAGAAAACCTCTTCTCCAAAGCAGCATATCTTTGGATTTCAATTTTAAAGTAAACTCATTTACAAAATATATAGGTTAAATTAATCCAATAGCATTTATAATCAACTGTCTTTTAGCAGCTTTTACTACTTCATTTTTTGTCAAGAAGCTTAAAGATAAGATAATAACATACAGTATCCAGATACTCTTTGTAGTTTCTGGATTTTTATTATTTTTTACTCTATTTCTTTTTTAAAGGACTTTCTCTATCCTTTTTCTTTTTTTTTTCCAAGCCAACATATATTTTTTAACACACTGTAAACCATTTAGACTTTTTTTTTGAAACTGTCTTCACTGTATATCTCTTATTTCTTATCTTATTCTGTTTCTGACCACAGCTTTGCTTAGCTAGGGTGACTGATCCACCCAGATTCTTCTATTTCTTTCTGTTTCTGACTACACCATTAATCTGCCAAAGTCCTTGGCTAAGGATTAAAGGTTGATAGGATGGATGGCTCCACCAGCTCCTAGTCTAGCTTTATAGAATTTAGCTTTTTAGCTTAGGTACTCTGGGAGTTTTAAAGTCCATATAATCACCAAGAAAAGCTTTGCCATCTGCTGCTCATTAACTCCATTTAAGTATTTGGCAGCAGGACCTCTTAAAAGACTCACAAGTGTTTTGCCTCTAAGGCTGAATCAGGAAGTTTTTCTTTAAAAAGTCAAACCTCAGTTTGCCTCCAGAAAACAGAGTTGATCCAAGAAAACACCACCACTAGAACACCATCTTTGATTCTGTTCCCTTTTTGTCTTTATGAACAGAAACCTTAAATACATCATTTACAACTTTTTGCTTATATTGAAGGTCCTGTGAGACTTCAAGAACAAGCCATTTTACATCTTAAGCTGCACTCCAAAATCCCATTTTGTAGCCCAAGCCCACACATCTCACCAGGGTGTCTCTGTACCACAGCTCATGTGAGAGACACAACTCGGAAGCTGCTTTTGGTTTCAATTTTGTGCTCTAGACTGTTTTTAAGCTTTCTATGGCTTTATGTGGGTATGTTTTACCCACATTGGGTGCCATTTGTAGTATGTACACTATTTTTTTTTGAAGTAGATTTGTGCTGCCAGGAGAAGACCTGTCTCACTGTCTAGAAAAGGTAAAGTTTTTAAAATATTTTAAATGTCATATTTTGTAGGTCTCTGAAGTGTTTGAATATTATTTGTATAATTGAAATATATCTCTGTATACCTAAAAAACCTAACTAACGTGACTATGTTTGATTATCATAAATTACTATTATTTCTCGTTTATTAATTATATATTACAATTTAAAATATGTCACATAAACATAATACCTTAAACATTTTCTTCTTTTCATTCAATACTCTCATTCATTCATTTGTTCTTTAGTAAATGCCAATGAATTTGATGCCAAGAGAGCTTCTGATTGCATGAGTGAAAAGCATGTGGGAATCAGCAAGATACTATAAATGATGTATAAAGTATAATACATATTAAGGTAATGAAAAATTAATGATGTATTATTAGTAGAACCTTTGTGGAAACTCAGTAGAAAACATATAACCAAACTTTTAAGAAATGAATAAAATTATTCCAGCAATCTACTCTGAATAATTATCATAGTTATCCTAAATGATGGAAAGAAAAGTAAACTCAATGTTCATCATGACATTATTTGTTGACAAACGAAATAATCATTCTAAATTTGACTGTAACCTAAGTTGCTCAAGAAGTAATAATACTAGTCCTCAACTCAATCAATTTTAGCTAACATAAGAGTTGAAGAAAGTCTCCAGAAACATTGCCCAAGAGAGTAAAGCAATAACCAAGGTCTCAGGTCAGCAATGAAACAATTATGCCAGAAACACAGCCAACAAATCATGTTGAGTAATTCTCAGGTGACATGAAAAGAACAGGATTATATATGACTTGCCTATATTTTATTATCCATTGTTGAACACCTACTATGTAGGGGGTCTGCTGGATATTTAGTTTTTACTTTGGCATATATTTAAATCTCCCAGAAATTCCAAGAACTTAATAAAGTAATAATAATCCCTCTGACTTGCCTGGAGTGGATGTGCCATGCTGAGCTGACCTACTCTGAGACTTCTTGCCCCTTTTTGGGGAGGGATGGGGGGGATGGGGATGGGAGAGGCTGGAGGCTGACCGGGAGAGATTGGGAAGAGGGAAGGGAGGGGGAGCAGGGGGACACATGGATTAAAAAAAGATATTTTTATATAAAAAATAATAAAATGAAATAAAAAAGAAAGAAAGCTTCAGCTATAAGGGTAAAAAAAAAAGAATTCTTCTGTTAAATTTTGAGCTCTGAGAAGAGAATTGATGTGTTTATGATAAGTGATTCTAAGGACTTATACACAGTCTCTCAGCCAGCTTTGTTGCCTGTTCAGTGATACCTCAGATGACCTGATGTGAATTTGTGTATTGGTACATGAAGTATTCAACACACAGAAGTAGAGGAAGCAATTGTTCTTGGGTTACTGTGTTTATTTCTCAAGACAAAGGGCTCCACATAATAAGAGCAGGACATCAGTCACTAGCATTCTGATATCAGAACAAAGGCTTCTTACTGTGACTTGTCTGAAAGGCAGATGAGGACCTTACTACACTACAATATTAATTGAATTTCATGTTTTGATCATTCACAGCAGGGCAGGCTCAGCTGTGTGGAGGACTGTCATGTGTTGCCTTTGCTCCTAATGCCATTTGACCTATTCTGATACAGCTACTAAAGAGAAATGTCCATGAAAATGTATCACATGGCAGTTTCTGAACTATGTCTGGACACACATTGATTCTCACCATAACTATTTGTAGTAGAAGGTTTCTGGCCCAGACTTTCGGACCTAGCCTCACAGTTTAGGCCCATAGACCCACAGACCTACAGACACACACAGATGTTTACAATAGTTTTAGGCTGATTGGCTTAGGGCCCAGGCATAAAACTTACTAGCTCTCTACCCTTCATCTAACCCATGACTCTTATCCTGTTCAGCCATGAGGCTCGGTACCATTTCTCAGAACTGCATAGTTGTCCTCTGCTTCTTCCGGCTTCTCTCTGGCATTCTGCTCTGTGCTTCCTGTTCTCAGAGTTTTCTTAGTCTGGTAGCCCTGCCCATACTTCCTGCCTGCCTTTGGCCAATCAGCGCTTTTTATTAAACCAGTGGGTGGAATAATTATTTACAATGAAACAACACAATCTCCCACATATCCCCTTTTCTCTTCTTAAAACAAAAAGAACTCCAAATCTAATATTTTTCCCCCCATTATCTATAACAACTTATAAACAACACTGTAAATAAACACAAACATCCATAATCCATGTTTTGGGAATGTGGGCGTTGTTCTCTAGGCTACTTCCTGCTGAATGGGGGTGTTGTCAATCTCATGGGAATCCAAAGAAAATGTAGGATTATGCACAAGTTTTTAGTGGAATAATCTGTAAGGCTGGGTCATCTCAGCCAGTCTCCTCGAAATTGTTCTGGATACAGAGCTCGGGAAACTTCAACTCAGGTGCTCTGAAATGTCAAATCATCTGGCCCATCCATTTCCATTGGAGATATTTCAGGGTGTCTTCCTCTATCAAACTTTACGTTCTTTATCCAGGAATAAATCCACAGCCTCTCATTTTCTGTGAAAATAAAAAGAAAACCTCTTCTCCAAAGCAGCATATCTTTGGATTTCAGTTTTAAAGTAAACTCATTTACAAAATATATAGGTTAAATTAACCCAATAGCATTTATAATCAACTGTCTTTTAGCAGCTTTTACTACTTCATTTTTAGTCAAGAAGCTTAAAGATAAGACAATAATATACAGTATCCAGACGTTCTTTGTATTTTCTATCTTTACTTGGCTTTTTTTAAAAAAAAACTTTATTTCTTTTTTAAGGGCTTCCTTTACCTTTTTTCCCCCCCTCTAAGCCTATGTATATATATTTTCAACACATTCTAAACCACTTAGACTTTTTCCAAAAAAACTGTCTTTACTGTATATTTCTTAACTTTTTCTGTCTCTGACCACACCTTTGCTTGTTAGGGTGATTGACTCCACCCAGATTCTTCTATTTCTTTCTGTTTCTGAACACACCTTTAATCTGCCAAGGTTCCAGGTTGGTAGGATGGATGGATGGCTCCACCCAGCTCCTAGTCTAATTTCATAGAATTTATCTTGTTAGCCCAGGTATTCTGGGGAATTTTAGGGTCCAAATAATTACCAAGTAAATCTTTGCCATCTGCTGCTCATTAACTCCATTTAAGTATTAGGCAGCAGAGCCTCTTAAAAAACTCACAAGTGTTTTGCCTCTAAGGCTGAATCAGGAAGTTTCTCTTAAAAAAGCCAAGCCTCTGCTTGCCTCCGGCAAACAGAGCTGATCCAAGAAAATATCACCACTAAGAAGCCATCTTTGACTATATTCTCTTTTTGTCCTTATCAACAGAAACCTTAAATACATCATTTATAACTTTTTGCTTAAATTGAGGGTTCTGTGAGACTTCCGGAACAAGTCATTTTATACCCTAAGCTGCACTCCAAAAGCCTGCCATTGTAGCTCAAGCCCATGTGCCTCACCAGAGCATCTCTGTACCATGACTCATGTGAGAGACACAACTTAAAAGCTGCTTTGGGCTCTAGACCATTTTTTAAGCTTTCTATGGCTTTATGTGGGTATATATCATGTATATGACCCACGTTGGGCTGCCATTTGTAGTAGGAGGTTTCTGGCCTGGACTTTTGGCCCTAGCCTCAAGGTTTAGGCCCACAGACCCACAGACCTGCAGAGACACACAGATGCTTATAATAGTTTTAGGCTGATAGGCCTAAGGCCCAGGCATACAACTCACTAACTCTTTGCCCTTAAACTAACCCATGACTCTTAACCTGTTCAGCCTTGGGGTTGGTACCTTATCTCACAGCAGCATAGTTGTCCTCTGCTTCTTCCGGCTTCTCTCTGGTGTTCTGCTCTGTGCTTCCTGTTCTCAGAGTTTTCTTAGTCTGGTAGCCCCACCCATACTTCCTGTCTGCCTTTGGCCAATCAGTGCTCTTTATTAAACCAGTGGGTGGGATAATTATTTACAATGAAACAACACAATCTCCCACAATTATCAACTAAATTAAGTAAGCTTCAATTGTCTTATTTGATAGGTGAGGGAACTGGTGGTAATGTGATATCGATGACAGAAATGTAAGTATGTACTTACATGTTGGAAAGTCAGTTGAGTATACAAAACAGCAAGTTGAAAACATGTATATTTATGACCATCTAATCCCACTCATGATGAATTATCATCTGAAAAAAAATTTAAAAAACATATAAAAAGTGGTGTGCCCAAAGACATTAAATAATATTCACAATAACTGGAAACTATCAGCATATTATATTTTGGGAACATATGGAAGTCCATTTTTAGATGTACAAGGCATCTTCATAATGACCTCCATAGTGACTACACCAATTAATATTTTCACCAGCAGAACATAAGGCTTCTTTTTTTCCCCCTATAGTCTTGTTGGTTATTTGTTGGTATTTGTGGTTTTTTAAATTTTTATTTAAATGGTGATCTTGGCCATCTTTGTCATCATATATATACATATATATACACATATGAGCATATATTTCTCTCATATATTACATATTAACCTTACTTTCTCCTCCCTACAGTCTCTCTCCCACACCTCCCCTCTTGCCAAGATCCACATCTTCTCCGTCTCTCTTCAGAAAAAAGTAAGCCTACCAAGGACAACCAAACAGCATAATGTGCTACAGTAACACCAGGTACATACCATTACATCAAGGCTGGGCAAGGCAACCCAGTAGGAGGAAAAGAGTTCCACAAGCAGGCAAAAGATTCAGAGATAGCCCCTGCTTCCACTGTTAGGAATTCCACAAAACACCAACCTTCTTAGCCATAACATATATGCCCAGGATTTATGTCAGACCTCTATAGGCTCCCTGATCTCTCTGAGCTTCTGTGAGTCCTGGTCAGTTGATTTTATTGGCCATGTTCTGATGTCTCTGACCCCTCTGCTTCCTCCAATCCTTCCTCCTTCTCCTCTGCAAGACTCCATGAACTAACTCTGCCTAATGCTTAGTTTTGGGACTCATATCTACTCCATCTTGCTCAATAATGTCTCTCTGGTCCCTTTAATGAGAACAGTGAGAACATGGAGATAGGAGAACACTTCTCCAGTGCTGGTGGAAGTACAAACTTGTAGTCACTTTGAAAATCAGTATGAAGATTTCTCAGAAAATTTGGTGATGATCACCTCAAGACCTAGTTATACCATTTCCTGACATATACCCAAAGGATCATCCATCTTATCACAAGGACACCTGCTCAACTATGTTCATATCAGCTTTATTCATAGTAACTAAGAACTGGAAAAAAAACCTTGATGTCCCCCAACTGGAGAATGGATAAAGAAAATGTGGTACATTTACACAACGGGGTATTACTCATATATTAAAAAAAATGACATCATGCAATTTTCAGGCAAATGGATGGAACTTGAAAAAAAAAATCATCCTGAGTGAGGTAACCCAGACTCAGAAATATAAATATGGTATGTAATAAGTGGATATTAGCTGTGAAGAAAAAGATAATCACCCTAGAGTCCACAGACCAAGAGAGGCTAAGTAACAAAGAGGGCTTACTGGATGACACATGGATCTCTCTGGGAAAGGGAAATAGAAGAAATTTTGTAGGTGACTCGAGTGAGTGGGTTGGGAACAGGAAAGGTCACACTGGGCAGGAAAAAGGGAGAAAATACTGAGAGAAATGACTGAAATTGGGGAACATTTGGGGAACTAGGTGGAAACCTAGTGCAATGGAAACTCCATGGAATCTACAAAAGTAACCTTAGCGAAGACTCCTAGTAATAGGGGACAAGGAGCCTGAACAGATCTTCTATAAATAGGTGTCTTAGGGTTTCTATTGTTGTGAAGAGATACCATGACCACAGCAACTCTTATGAATGAAAACATTTAATTGGGTGGCTTAGAGTTTGGAGGTTTAGCTCATTATCATAATGGGGGGACACTGTGTCACACAGCAAGAGATGATGCTGGAGAAGGTACTGAGAATTTTACATCTTTGATCTCCAGGCAACAGGCACTGAACTGAGAAACTGAGTGTGGTTTGAGCATATATGAGATCTCAATTCCCACTCCACAGCGACACACTTCCTTCAACAAGACCACACCTATGCCAACAAAACCACATCTCCTAACTACCAGTCAAGGCCTCAATTGTAAGAATTGGAACACCAATCCAGCCACAAAAACCTTTGACCTTCACTGTGTCTTGACTGCAACGTGTTCTGAGACTGGAGCCTAGAAGAGTCATTTGTGTTCTTGACATTAGTCATTCTAACTGGGGTGAGATGGAATTTCAAATAATTTGTTCATTTATTATTTATTTTTGAGAGAAAGCCCCATTGTGTAGTCCTGGCTGGCCTAGAATGTCTAAGGGAGACTAAACTTGCCTTGAAGGTATGATTATACTCTTTTTATCTGCCTACTAAATTCTGTGATGACAGGCATGACTTGACAGACCCAATGCCTCAAAATAAATTTAATTTGCACTTTTCTGGTGGCTAAATATGTTATACACTTAAAAAAAATACTTATTCATCAGTTGTTTCCCTCCTTTGAAAACTATCTGTTCAGTCAATTAGCTTATTTAATAATTAGATGACTTGAGTTTGTGGTATTCAAATTTTCCAGTTCTTTACAGATTCTAGATACTATTTCCACATTTGGTGCATAGCCACGAACGCTTCTCTGATGCTATAGGCTGTCTCTTCATTCTTACAATTTTCTTTTCTGCTGTATAGTAGGTTTTAGTTTCATGTAATCTTATTTGTAAGTTCTTTGGATTACCTGTTGCATTATAGGAGTCCTCTTCGTAAGTCCTTGTTTGTGCTTATACCTTGAAGTGTTTTGTCTCTGTTTTCCCCAACAATTGCAGAGCACCAAGACTTACACTAAGGACTTTGATCCATTTTAAATTGTCTTTTGTTCAGAGCAAAAAATAGAAATCTAGTTTCATTTTTAGATACTTATTATAACGCATAGATCTTTAATTATTATTTATGTCTTCTGTAGGCACAAGAACAGAGTTGGATAGGTAAGACACAAGCTGTGGGGTCTACACACTCTAGGAAATGTTATTATCTGGCACTTTCATAGCAAAGTTTTCTGACCTTTAGTTTACATAGTCACTGGGCTTATAGGGGTAAGGAGGAACTTAGGGTCCTGGTTTTCTTCCTTGTTCAAGCATGGAGGGAAACAGGCAAGAAGAGAAATAAAGAATGACCATAAGCACAGTTATATGTGCAACATGCCATGATCCAGATATACAGCTTTCTTTCTGACCACATCGTAGTAGTTAAACCTATAACACATGGCATGTGTATAATGTTTTTACCTTGCAACTTTCTAGTGTATCCTGGGCAAGCGTAAAATCACCAAAGACTGACTCAGGATTCTTAATAAATTGTCAACAATAAGATCGGTTTGAAAAGCTTGGGTGAGGCCATACTGGAAAAACTGAGCAAACAAGTTTGTGAAGAATATTCCAGTCATTTACGAAGTTTTTCATAAAAAAAAAAAGAAAATTCAGTAAATAGGCACTCCCTCTTGAAATAGCAGGATCATTTTATCAAAATAAGCCTTAGGGGCATTCTAGACTCAGATTAGGGAGGAATGACACCCAGAGGTTCTATGAAGTGAAGCAAAGTGCCCAGATGACTAAGGGACAGATTGTACTAGCGCATAAATAAAACAAAGACACTAAAATGTGAATTGTGAAAAACTGGAATTGATTCATTTGGTGAATCCGGTTGGCCCCCTAAGAATAGAAATATATTTATAGCCACATAAATAAGTTGAAAATTATCTAAAAGGAAGCTGGGTGAGTTAGTACATACCTGAAATCTCAGGATTGAGGAAGTAAAAGCAGAAGAATTGCCACATATTTGAACCTAGTCTGATCTACATGGTGTGTTCTAGGTCAGCAAGGGTTACTTACAGAGATCTGCCAAAAAGCAAATGTAGAATAAGGAGAGAGAAAGCAATCCAGAAGCAATGAAGATGTACGGTAGGACAGAGCTCAATACTGGAATATATTTTATGTACTATATTATATTGTTTGTAA
Organism: Phyllotis vaccarum; assembly: GCA_033318265.1. Taxonomy (NCBI): domain Eukaryota; kingdom Metazoa; phylum Chordata; class Mammalia; order Rodentia; family Cricetidae; genus Phyllotis; species Phyllotis vaccarum. The sequence continues at coordinate 138,270,233 of JARWLC010000001.1, read as the reverse complement.
ACATCATTTCATTTTTATTTGTGCTTTCTCCAGTTTATAGGTGAGTAAATTGGGGTTCATAAATCTCTCTCTCTCTCTCTCTCTCTCTCTCTCTCTCTCTCTCTCTCTCACACACACACACACACACACACACACACACATACATGCATGAGCACACATACATCTCTTTCTTAAGCTCACACCTTTAATAACAAGAACAACTCACTGCAGGTTCTATAGTATGATGACCAAGGACATTCTAGAATCATGATCTCACAGAGTCAAGAGTTAAAAACAAACAGCCCAACTCCAAAACTGACAATGCTGGTCACGTCACTAAACTGCATCTATATGTTACGTAGTTTGAGTCTATCTCCAGTGTCAGATTTATTTTGACAAAGTATCCGTCTTGGTTTTTCAGCTTTGCTTGAGAATATTCCATCATGGGAGATTCAGAATGGTTCTCAAGCATCAGATATGGCCCATTCTCTGGGTTACTGTCTGTTACCTCTACTATGTGTCTGATACCTGTACTGGAATCAAGATGCTTTTTCAATTCTGTGAAGTCATATCATTTCTCCAAGTATAGTAATCCCAGAAAAAGCCTCTCTGATGGACTAGACACTAATCTACAAGTATAGCAGAATATCATTAAGAATCATTTTATTAATATTTTATCCTAGATATTTGGCCTGTTCAGTTTCCAGTTCCTGGTCATCACGGCAGCATTGCATATGGGCTTCCTTTTGTGGTATGAACCTCAAATTAGACAAGTTATTGGTTGGTCATTCCCATGAGATCTGTCCCTCCATTGCCACACACGTATTGCAGGCAAAGTAGAATGCAGGGTGATGGTCTTATGGCTGTGTTGGTGTCCCAGTCCCACCAATGGAAACTACCTGCTTACAAAGATGACCAATTCATGGTCCTGAATTCTTACACTGCCAAAACTACACACCCACAGGTATCACCTCAAGTGGGATGGACCTTAATACATGAATTATTAACCAAGAAAATACTCTATAGACTTCCACACTAGCAATCTGATAGAGTCATTTTTCAGTTCAGTTTCCTTGGTCCCAAATGACTCTAGTTATCTTAAGCTGACAAAATTTGAACCAGCACACACTCCAGTTCCAAAGATCAGGGAATATATTTGGAGAAGAAAGAGAAGAAATGCTGTAAGAGCTGGAGATTCGGGAGGACCACACAATAAAGCTGTGTTTTGGACATGACAGAACCACTGCACACATGAACTCGTGAGCAGCTAAAGATGTCTGTCCAGGTTCTCACATCTAGTTAGTCAGTATTAGAGCATGGAATAGGAAGCAGTTCATGAATCCTCACCCCTAACTTAGGAGCTCTAACGGTTGATGGTTTCTTTGTGGATCCTGCTGTGTCCACCATTCTCCAGTGATCTCCTAGTAGTGTATGGAAATCAATAATTGGATTTGGAGGTTGTTAAAATAAAAAAGAGGGAGAGCACAAAGTTACAGGAGTAAAAATGTTACAGGGAAAATTAGGTGTTTATCAGGGAGGACTTAGAAGGAGAAATTAGTGGTGAATATGATCAAGATATATAATGTGGACTTTGCAAACATTTAACAATATTTGTATTAAAATAAGATTGATTCAAAGCTTCCAGAGAGCAGGATGAGGCTTGGGTAAGTGCTGTAACACACATTTGGCATTAGAATTCCTCAGATATGGAGATTTGTGCCTCTTGAGTTATTGAGTATTGTGTAGGCTTTGGGAGCCTATATTTTTTAATTACTCTCAAAGTTATTCTTACACATTCCAACTTACTACATTTACTTACTGTCATTTATTGCTGTATTTATTAACTTCCCCATCCCTCTTTAGCTAATAGGAATGCATTTGTATCTCGCATACATCATATATCAAATTGTGCTTTAATTTTGTCATATCCACAGCTAAGCAGTGCGGACTTAGACTGTAGAGTCTATTTTATTTCCATCTTGTGAACTCCTGCAACATTTGCCGTGGTGCCTAGCACAGAGTATCAATACGGTTCTGAGAACATACAGAAAGTACCATTAATATTACAATTTTCACTTCCCCAGCTCTGTCAGGAAGACCTCCTCAGAGGTAATTGGTGTGTGATTTGACATAGTTGGGTAGTCAGGCTGGGATGAGGGTGATTAATTACAAATAACATGCTGTGTTGCCCCAGAGGCTGGTAGCCTATGTTATAGTCAATTAGCTACCAGACACAATCATTTATGCTGTTATTTATTACTGTGTATGTCTGAGAAATAAATCCTGTAAGGCAGAGAACAAGTGAGGAGAACCATCATGATGAGCCTACAGACAGAAAACACAGAAAATGTGGGGAATCACCAGGGGCTGTTCTCCCCAAATAAGGCAACTGGAAAAAATCCAAATCCTCCCACCTACCGCTTTCAATACACAAGATGAGAAGGAACTTAACAAATTCCCTTCAGCCAGGGGCACAAAGCGCCAGGGAAGCCTCTGAGGTAGAAAATATAGACACAGGAATATAAGATACTGGCTGAGAAAGCAGCATGCACTAGAGAAGAGAGAGATCATGGCTAGCAGCTTCAAATAGGTTCACATGACCCTAGTGAGTGAGCTGTAGCCGAGAATCAAAAGCAGACTCCAAGAAGTAAATCACCATTATGGGAAGAATAAAGGGAGGAGGGGAGATCTTCAGAGTAAAGGAAAGGAAGTTTCAGGAAAGAGGGAGGAAAAAATAGTTTGAACATCACAGACACAACCTCTTAGATATTCTACGACATTGTGAAAGACAGTGCTGTGTAGTGGAAACAACATAGATGTTAGGACCAGATTCAACCTGACTTCGAAGATCCTGTTTCTGCCACTAACCTTGGGCTAATTTCTCAGGCCATCTGGAAGTGTTTCTTAATCTGTAAAAGGATATTTATCTCAATGTGGTTTTGAAGATGGATTGAGATAATCATGTATGTGGAACACTTGGCAGGCTCTCAACAATTGTTTCCTCGGTATATTATGCCACTTACAACAGACCCACAAAATTGGCTTATCCGTTCTACAGATGAGAAATCTGAGGCTTACAGAAACAATCAATTTATACATAATTGTAAGTTGGTAAGTGGCAGAGTCATAGCTGGAACCCATGCTTGGGAGTGGGGGAATTAGTTCAGTTGTGGAGAACATGCCTCACATGTGTGAGACCTTGGGTTCAATCTTCAGGCTCAGTGAGAAAACAGTAAGAAAATAAAGCTCACTTTTGTTTGACTCTGAAATTCATGCTTTTCACTCTCCATTGTGAAGTAAATGGAGCAACATGGAATTTACTTGAGGCAAAGTGAGTACATGTTGTGGTGAAATGAAAGTGATGTGAAGTATACTGACTCTTGCTAACAAAATAGAATGGCACAGAAGGACACTAATCATCAGCTTTAACCTCTTCTGCCTGTCTGTCCGTCCCTCCCTCCCTCCCTCCCTCCCCTCCCTCCCTCCCTCCCTCCCTCCCTCCCTCCCTCCCTCTTTCTTTTGCTCTGTAACACAGTCTTTTCACATCCCTGCTTTGCTATTGCTTCTGAGTTCTGCTACTTTGAATGTCTATGATCTTTAATACTGATCGCCAACTTGACAAGACAAGCTGACAAGTCTCTGAGCACGTCTGTGAGGAAATTTCTAATTAGGTTAATTAGGGTGGGGAGACTCACTCTAATTGGGAGAGGACATGTTTCATGGGCAGGGGGCTTGGATTGAATAAAAAGGAAGAGGAAAGAGTGTGCATGTATTACTTCTCTGCTTCCTGATGGAAGAGGCAGTATTTGCAGCTTTTCTCAACTTCCTGTTGCCATGACTTTTCCACAGACCATGAGCCCAGATATAACTCTTTCTTTTGTAAGTTGTTTTTGTCAGATATTTTGTCTCAGTAACAAGACAAGAAAACTAAAGCAGTGGATTTGCTTCTAGGTTCCTGTCACACTCATTACTATTGTTAATATTTATTGAGAGTAGCAAGTACTTTGACGATATATTGGAAAATTGTCCTTGAACACAACAGTCAAGCTGAATAATTTCTTGGTTTTAGAGACGAAAGAAACAGCTTTACATAGTTAGTCTTTGTTTTTTTTCTCCACAAGGTGTACTAACGAACGTAGGGATGTAAAGAAAATATATGTAAAGCGCCAGCGCCCCAGAGGATTCAGAATCACAGCTCTCCTGAGGTGATAAGGCCCTTTGGAAAAATGTAGTTCTGAAGGCCAAATACGTTTTGTTCAAAATCCCTTCATATGAAACCTTTGCCCACCTGAGTTTGAAACATTGAAACTGGGAATGCTTCTCTTCAATTTAAATTTACATTATCATAAATAGTTACTGTGACAAGGGCTTTACACAGACCCACTTTATAGTCACTAGAAATATTGATGCAAGTGTAGCTATTGCTTGTTAAAACATTACTTGCATTGCACTTTTCAATCTGTAAATTCAATTTTCTTAGCCAGAAAACCCAGAAACAAAAATAGTCCCTGAGTCTGTGAAAAGGTAGCTTAACCTCAGTCATGAAATCTCTCCTTTGTCCTTCTGCTTTTAGGGAGGCCAAGATTTCCAAGATTAATTTTTCCATAAGTAGTAAAAGATTCCAGTTAAATAGAACAGAGGTTATATCTTCCTCTTCCTCATTCTGTTTTGTTTTTAACTTTCCCCAAACATCATACAACATAAAGGCAAGAAAAATGATCAAGTTCATCCTATAAAACAAGCACTACCCAAACACCTCAAATCAGACAAAGACACAATAAGAACAACAAAACTTATCTACAAATAGGGTTGTTAGACTCCTTTATTTACTATCTATATCATTTTTATATTTTTTCTTATTTCTCTAAATAAAACTTGACTTATATTGAACAAGAGTGGGGAGAAGTGGCACCCTTGCTTTTTTTTGAATTTGAGAACAAAGGTTTTCAGTTTATCCTCACTTAATATTGAGCCTTTATTAGACTGATGCATGGGATGCATGTTCCTTCAGCTCATTGTTTCTTAAGAGGGATTTTTATCATAAAGAGATGTTGAACTTTGTTCAAGGCCTTTTTTTTGAAAAAAAAAAAAATCAACTGAGATGATTGTGTGATTTTTGTCCTTACATGTATTATGTGCTGAACCACTTACTAATTTGCTTGTGAAGACCCTACCCTGAATCTGTAAATTTATGATCTTAATTTGTTCTCAAAATGAAACAAGCAAGCCTTTCATTGAGATTTTTTGTGTTCAGTTCATCACAGAACTTGGTGTATGGTTTTCTCTCTTTGATGTACTTCTAGCTAGCTAATGCTGATACTATAGAGTAAGTTTTGTAGCATTTTTTTCCTTTTTACTTTATGGGATAGTTTGAAGAACATTGGTATTTTTTTTTTCTTTAAAGGTTTGGAAGTATTTAGTCATGCATCCATCTGATTCTGGGATTTACAATGTTGGAAATATTTTTTATCATTACTTCATCTCCTTTATTATTATTAATTGGTTTAAATTGTTTGTAGATTCTTGATTTTTATTAGATATGTAAAATATATCTAGGAATATATTTGTTTTTAAATGTGTGTTCCTTTATCTAGGTTTAGGAAACTGTGAGATATTTTCATAGAGTAAATTCTTTATGCCTTAGGATTTACTTTAGCTTCATCTATTTAGTGATTTCTTAGGTTTGATTTCTTGATCATTGCCCCAAACTCTTGGATATTGTGGTCATAGCTCCTCTTTAGAGGGCACGAAAGCAGAGTTGGGTCACTTTGTCCTCCACTGTGCCATCTTTTTTTCTGCTAATCTGGTCCATTGGTAATACTTTCCACTGCAATTTTTTATTTGATTCCTTGAATTTTATTGATAATATTTCTATTTATTTTTTAAAAATATTAATTACCTTGCTTATTTTTTTATTTTGTGTGTCGTCTTCATCTACGTTGCTGATTTTCTCATTCATTGTTACTTATTTCTCTACATCTCTACTTTCCTTCATAAGGCCTGATAACATCCACCTGCCATTTTTTAAAATTGCCTTCTAAGTTACTCACCATTTTTATTAGCAAATGTTTACAGTCTTCATTTCTCTATTTCATTACTTTGGGTTCAGGAGTTGTAATCATTTGGAGGAATCATGTTGTCTTGCTCTTTAATGTTTTTTTTTTGTTTTTTTGTTTTTTTTTGTGCTTCCGTTTTATTGTTTGCACATCTATTGGTTTGGATATTTCCAAACAAGTGCATTTAAATGTGTGTGTATGAGTGTCTGTGTATTTATGTGTGTGTGTTTATTTGTATGTGTGTCTGCCTGTGTGTGTATGCATATGTGTGTGTGATGTGTGTCTGTGTATATGTATGTGTGTATTTGTGTGTATGTTTGTATGTGTGTGTATGTGTATCTACCTATGTGTGTATGTGCATATGTGGTGTGTATACATGTGTGTGGTGTGTCTATGTATATGTGTGTCTGTGTATATGTGTGTGTCTCTGTGTGTGCATACTTGTTCACATACATATGTATATCTGCATGTGTGTGTGTGTGTGTGTGTGTGTGTGTGCTTTCTATTAAGTAGCCTACTCTTGAAGGCTCAAGCTCCAATAGCACCAAGAAAGGAGGAAACAACTGTCTATCGCAGTAACTATATCAAAGCAAATAAAATAGAGAAATACAGTTAAGGTTGATTACAATCCACAGATACATTTTTAGTAGTACTAAAAGTGAGAAAATGTTTTAGAATGTCCAACGAAGTTTAAAATTATTTAGAGTAAGTTTGGAGATAGTAGGTGAATGGAATAAAAGATGAAAATAGGAAAAAGGAGATAAAGCAGGTTAACTAGATGGAAGGAAAAAAGATTAAAAAAAAAAAAAAACCTCTTTTGTGGAGAGGAAGAGATACAGTCAAGCATTTAGAAAATATAATTAAAACCTGAAAACCAAACACATTTCCCAATAGTTAAAGTGCTATAAAACAGATTTGGGTCTGCATAAGGAATGAATGACAATAAAACCATAAAGACATTTATTTTTGAAAGCTAAAATAGAGTAGAGATACTACTAAATGTATGGGTGTGGTGGGAGAACTGTGTTCAAAAGTAAAAAAAATAATAAGTGAAAAATATATTGTCCCCAAATGGGAAAAATGCATGAGCATAATTGGATTTATGTATTTAAAGGAATGATAAATTTTAAAAATAAAAACCACAGTATAAATCTGCCAAACATATAGGAAACAGGGATGGCTAGGCAGATGACCCAGTGCTTGCTCTGTAAACATGAGGACCTGAGTTCAATTCCCAGAGCTCTTGTGAAAAGGCCACAAGAGGCAGCACATAATTGTAAGCCTATAATAAAGAGATGGAAACAAAGATCCCTGGACTCCAGGTTCCATGAGAAATTACCCAATATTAATCTTTGATCTCTACATGCATGTATATACATATGTGCACATCTACCTGTACACATATTCCAACATATGATGGGGCAGAATTACAGCAGAAAAAAAGAAATAAAAAATAGGTTTGAGTTGCTCTTCACTGTAAGTCCTCAAATTCTGAAGACTTCTAGTTGTAGGTATGGAAAATCAAGAATCAGATGAACTCTGGACTCAGCTTTCTTTGGATGACGTTGTTGCTGAGTCTTTATTGGAATCTTCGCCCATTAGAGCTTTCTGCACAGAAGCCATTTTTCTTCTTTTCCTATCAAGAGCCTCTACAGGCCATACTTTTCTCTGTATTTTATGGGCTGTGTAGATTCTCTCACCCTCTTCCCCAAGAGTCCCCTAGTTTTACCCTGCTGGAGTAGCTAATGTGTTAGCTGAGTGTTGTATACTGAGTGCACTTCGAGGTATTGGAACCCCAGTAATAAACTAGTAGAGGCAGAAGACTTGTGTTTCTACTTTCAAGGCCTCCTGAGCTTCAGCAGCCTTGCTGGGAGTGGTGGATGCTGCTGCTGTCAGCATCATATATACTCATATCTTCAGAGTTCTGTGGTGATATATTTTATATTTAATAAAATAAGCCTGGAATATCAGAGAACAGAATCACCCACAGTCAAGCCATGAGGTTCCAAGAGTGGTAACTCAAGATTTTAATCCTAGCACAGGAAGGACAAAGTGGCAACTTCATGCCTTTAATCCCTGCACAGGACTAAATGAGTGGTGACCTACTATGCCTTTAATCCCATAACTCAGGAGACAGAGATTTTTCTGGGTTTCTGTGAGTTCGAGGCCTAACAAATAAACAGTAGTAGCTGACACCTTTAATCCTAACTCTAGAATTATGATGCAGAGTTTCACAACTGGACGAAGAAGATATTTAAGGCAGGGGTAGGCAGACATACAGGTATGCTGTAGAAGTGATGAGCCAGGTGGAGGACTCTTGAAGATAGCATTTACCCTGAGAAGTTGGCTGGGTGAGAATTGACTGTGGTCTGTTTCCTCCCTCTGATATTCCACTTCTTCCCCAATATCTGGCTCTAAGTTTTTGTTAAATACCAACTAGAATTTGTGTTTCATTTGGCTTTCAACTTTTAGAGCACAAATTCTCAAAAAAGCTTCTTGCCGGCCAGAGCAACATGTGGTCAGAGGAGTAATTACTGACTGGCTAGGTTTTCTGTTCTGAGCTAGCCTTTAGGCTTAGGCAGAGCTGGCCACACATTCATCTGGGTAAGTTTTTCAGACAGTGGCTTCCTTTTTCTGTTGGGTTACGTGTGTGTGCTTTTTTTTCTCCTTTTTGACCCCTCCTTGGGCTGCTACCACACTAGGTAGCTGCCCTACTTTACAGTCTTCTGAATCATCACTGACAACAACTTTTGTGAGTAAAATGGATTTTTTGAAAAGGGGAATTGGATTAAGGCAATGGAAGGTGTTTGGTCTTCCTTTGATACTACTCCAGATGATTTGAAACTAGAACCAGTAAAAGAAAAGATAAGTAATGTAGAAGGGAATATTATTATAATGGTTATCATATTGTTTATTGTATTATTAGTTCTATTATTTCTGTTTCATTATTTTAAAAGTCAGTTAATATAAATGCCAAGAAGAAAGTCTCTTAAGAGAGAACAGAAAGATATTCAAACCCCAAAAAAGTAATATAATGAACATTGTCTTATAAGATTACACAGAAACAGCCTAAGGCTAACAAACAGCTAACATTACTTTATCCAGAAACTTTAAATAAATCACAAAATGATAAAAATTATTCAGAAGTTAGTTGAGTTCTGGTACAAATGTTATAATTAAGGAGAGTCAAAGAAACAATTGTTACATATGATATGCACTCATCATTTGTAAAAAAAAAAAAAAAAAAGTTAAACTTCTGGTCATCATGTAACTGGATCACCCCTAAGGACTTATTAGATATGGTTACTGCTGTTTTAGAAGCTGGGCCACTTCCTCAATGGAAATCATGGTGGAAGGAAGGAGGCTAAAAAAAATAGAACAAAGAAGCAGATATAGAGGCATTATAAATATCTCAATATCAAGTTATTGGAGAAGGGGATTATGCTGACATAGAAAAGAAACCACTAAATGATGAAGACTTCCTGGATTTATGCTCAATGGCAGCATTAAACACATGGGATAAGACTGAAGAAATAGGAAAGAAAACTGAATCCTTCATAAAAGTAATTCAAAGCCCAAAAGAAACTTTTACAGACTTTTTGCAGAGATTAACTGCAGCAGTAAACAAAATGGTACCAGATTCAGAAGCTAGGTGAATAATAATTGAGTCTCTGGCTTTTGAAAATGCTAACTCACAATGTAAAAAAATAATTAGACCATTAAAAGCAAGGTCAGCACCCTTGGAGGATTAGATTCAGAATACAATTAATTTAGAACCTCATAACTGTGATGATAACTGAGTAGGAGAAGTTTTTTTCTAGTGGTATAAAAAATCAAAATATTAAATGTTACAGTTGTGGAAGCAAGGTCATATGAAAAGAGATTGTAAACAAGGCATTCCTCAGAAACAGTGTCTTTGTTTACTACAAATCTCAAGAGAACATTACTCCCTTTTGGAGTATGCAGAAGATATGGACTAGTGAGTACAGATCAACAAGCAACAGACAAGATAACTTTATGCCTTTGGGAAACACCCCAAGAGGGTTTTCAAAAGCCCCCAAAGCTCCTTTATCAGATCCGGTTCAGTCTTATCCTGTTATATCTAAAGGAACCCCTTCCCAGAGCAATTAAAGAATACAATGTCTATTGTAAAATACCATGTTGTTCTGGATGATAGAAAAGCTATAGAAGAGAAAAAAATCAGGAGAAACCACAAATCAAAATTGATAAAGATTAGAAAGGGAACTTTATCAAAGTTAGAGTTGAGGAAGGGTTTCCCTTTTGTTTCCACAGGTGAAGAAAAACGATGAACACCATCAAAATTAATAAAGACTTGATCTGAACTAGAGAAACTTCATAAAAATGAGAAATGATGGCTCATCCACTCATGTGACAATTCTTTAAGTTGTAAGAAAAGCAAAGGATTGGGGCAGGTTTTTGGTTTTGTCTTTACAGAAAACTGGAACTATCATGTTCAAGAAATCAAAAGACCTTGTACATCAAGATGTCGTAGGCAGAAGGGAAGGCTATCCAGAAAAATTTACAAGCAAAGGAATATTGGACCTTTTGGTACTACATACTCTATAGTGTAAAATCTAATTGCTTGCCATCTATATCTCTTTACTTGTAAGAGAAGATGAAGTATCAGTTCAATTAAATTAAAACTGGCTTTGGAGTTGGAGTGTGGTTCTTTCCTTCTCTAAACCCAAGCATGCTTGGTAGAGGAAAATGCAAAATCTCTGTATCATATCAGAAGAGCCACCTGATATGGGATAGAAGAATAACTAAAAAAGGAGAGAGGGACTATTTTATTGTTACTAATCCTATGCTGAATATATGTTATAAGATTATACATATATATACACATATATTAAACTTTTTGCCATGATATTAATGTTCATAGAACGTACTAATTAATTCTAGAATAGAAGGTTTTATTTGGCTTCCCGTGCATTGTGTTGGATTTTAGTCTCTTATCAGTTTTCTGCAGTGAACCATGAAATGCCTAATTGCTATGTGTACAATCCTATTTAAAGTATCCAAAAGGAATACGGGGCCCCACAATAAATTCACATGGACTATGGCAAAGCCACTAGGCTGACAAACACCAACCAAAGACTGGATTTGGACTACAAACTACTGAGGAGAATTTCAAGGTGGGCTAGCTAAGATGAACCAGCATTATAGAAGACTCTAGCCAGGACTTGAGACAAGCCCTGTACTTTCCTGTTATGCAGAGACTGGACAACAAATGATACAGCTACTTTTTTCAGGACTTGACAATTAATAAAATGTTTCTTTCAGGATACTCTAAAGACACCATTGCCCCCAGACATCAGAAAATAAATTTAAGAACATGGGATCCACATTCACAAGAGGTTGGGTGGGTGGTGTTTGGTCTTTCAGTGGGTTATGGAAGATTGTCATTGTTTATGATAATTGGTTACAAATTGCTATAGGTTGTGGTCAGGAAAAAAGCTAAAAAGAAGAGATTAGATTCAAAGTTATTGTTTGAAAAAAGAAAGAAAAAAGGGGATACAGATAAGATATAAGGGTAGATTATTGAATCTACTTTTAAAAAGAAATTACTAGTTTTAAATATTTTACATTGGATTGTATTTTTTTGTATATTGCATACAAATTGTATATATTGATATAAAGTTGAGATTAATTTTGTTACTGTACATATATACCTATGCTTGTTCAAGGTATTGCACCTAAACTGTTCATCTAACAATGTAAGACAAACTGCTACTCCTTGAAAGTTACTATTATCAATTAACTAGAATTTAAGCAAGCTAATAGTTAGATATTAAAATCAAACTTATAATCATATTAGATATGTTTTCAAATTCAAATAGATATATTTTAGAGAATAGGTCTTCTTCAAACACTTCAGAAATCTATAGAATATGCCATTTAAGATATTTTAATAACATAGGTTCTTATATTTTTTTTTTATGACAATGAGACATTTACTCCTGGCAGCACCAATCTACATCAGAGAAGATTGTGGATGTCAAAGAAACTCCATATGGAGCTGACCTTCTTTGTGTCAAAAGTTATCCACTTTGCAAGAAAGTGATCTTGCCTTGACTGCTGACAGTATGATGTTCAAAATAGACAAGCAGGACACACAAAGAAGAACTGCCAAACCTTGGTAAGATAAGGTAGGAAGATCTTTAAGAATTCCCTGCTTCATAGCAAAGTCTGTCAGATAGTCTAGGCCTATAGGTCAAAGATGGATGCTTCAATGATACAGAGGAACCTTGGGTGACTGTCCAGGCAGCCAACTGTTTTATTTCTCATATGTTTTGGAAGTTGCTTGCTTGCATGTCCTATTTACTTAATTAATATTTTTTCTTGGGTCTCTGAGGGAATTGAAGATGAGATAGTTATAGTTTTCTATTGACAGTTTTAGAAAAAACTCACTTAGAATTTAAAGTGTATAAGTTTGAGAGATATCAAAAGATACTTTCAGCTAGTAATTCAAGTTAGACATAAAATAAATTAGATACAGTACTTTGAACTCACCAAATAGGATAAATAACGTAATATTTTTTAAGAATTTGTCAATTGTTAATAGACTGGACATTACTCATGTAATATTGTTTGTAGATATTGAATACAGTTATTGTAACCATTGTATATGGTTTTCTTATCTTAGTTATAACCTTTTTTATTTTGACGCAAAGGGGATATAGTGATATATTTTATATTTAATAAAATAAGGTAGAATATCAGATAACAGAATCACCCATAGTCAAGTCATGAAGGTCAAAGGGTAACCACTCATACCTTCAATCCCAGCACATGAATTACTGAGTGGTAACCTATGCCTTTAATCTCACAACTCAGGAGACAGAAATCTTTCTGTGTTTTTGTGAGTTCAAGGCCTATCAACTAAACGGTAGTGGTTCATATCTTTAGTCCTAACTCCAGGATTATGATACAGAGTTGAACCCAGAAGTGAAACAACTGGATGAAGAAGATTTAAGGCAGATGTAGACAGGCATTCAGGTATTGTGTAGAAGTGAAGAGCCAGGCTGAGGACTCTTGAAGATATTTTTTACCTTGAGAAGTTGGCTGGGTGAGAATTAACTGTGGTCTGTTTTCTCTCTCTTGATATTCCAGCTTTTCCCCAATATCTAGCTCTGAGTTCTCACTGAATATCAACCAGAATTCATGCTTTAGAGTTCTCAGACCCAATAATAGTAAATAGTAGAATGGTGAGACTAGAATCTGAACTATCTGATGTCCTTGGGCTGAGACCTAACAAAGTCTGGAGTAATTCTCAGCTGATGAGATCTATCCCCAGTCACAGAAGGTGGGGATGGAATGACATCTTCTTATGCACTATCTAGCCTAGGCTAGGCTCCTGGCACTTGCATCCTTCACCATTTTGTGTCCAGCCATCCTGCTCTCCACACCCGCCTCTATAGGCGGCAATCCCAGTTTGGGCTCCCCAACCTGAGAGATTTCCCAAATTTCAACCATACATTCTCAAATTGAAACAGCTTCTGCCTCCATTCATATGGAGGGTCAAAATGAGTTCTCTCTTGGCTCTTGACCCACCTACATGAAGAATCTGTATCTCAGTGACACCCAGAATTGAATTTGAGGTTTGTGAGGACCACAGGCTTGTTCTGAATGTACTTTTGTCTGGCTTTTGAAAGTGGTTTTTGAGGCCCTTATTCTACCAAGTTACTACAGGGCAAGTGTGTTCAACTAGCTTCTTTAATGAAAAAGTGGAGATATCTTTTCCAGTACCCTTTCACTTCCACTGTAGAATGCTAAAGACTTTTATTATCCTTTTGGGATGATATCTATTGTTTTATTTTCCCAACTCTGTGTTTCACCAACCACAACAGAGCAAATTCTGGCTACTACCCTGTCTGGGATTTCTACTTTTATTCTGTAGTTTTAGCAACTGAACTATGGAAGTCATGGAGAAGTTCTCTAGTCGTGTCTATTTGGAATTCTAAATTTCAATGTTCATCAAATTTTTTTGTAGATTTTGGAAATTCTTGGTTATAATTTCACTGGCAAAATTTTCTAAAGTTTGGTTGCTTGGATGTATTCTTGGAAATTTTGGTCATGTGTTTTGACTTCATTCTTATATATAACTTTATTCTGCATGTATCATGTCTCCGCCTTCTCTTTCATCTCCAAAGTCCATTCTCTTGTTTGGGCTCATCTGCTGGTGATGCTTTCCACTAAATTATTTATTTGGTTTATCTGATCTTTCACTTCTATTTCAGGTTTCCCACCATAGTTTTTGAGTCCTCTGTGCAATCATCCTTTCCAAAAGGACTGAGACATAAAGACTTCTGTGGTAACTCTGTTACCTCATTGTCTTTTTCCTTGGAAGCTTGTCTCAGTTTTATATTGGATTGCTCTCCGCGATGTTTTATGTTCCTTTGTTTGCCTTGCACATCTATTAGAATACATGTGTCCTCTAATCTTTACATCCAATTCCTTCCACTGTTTTATTTTACCTGAGCACTTCTACTGAGGTATCTTCATTTGAATGTATGCTTCATTTCCCCTTACATTTAAATTCAGTAACAATGTAATGGTTTTACAACAGCTCTGGTGTTAACTGTTAATAGTATTAAACAGAGAAGACACCTGCACACTTATCAGGTAAAAGAGAGAAGCACCGAGACACTGGTCAGGAATAATACAGATTATAATTTCTTTAGGACTGACTGTGTCAGTATTTCATTAGTGAGTGAGAAGGGAACAGGAAAGAGGGAAGATTTAGGAAAGTAAGAAAGAGAAAGAAAACATGTAGATTAGAGGTCATATATATTTCATTTAAAGAAAGGGACAAACTTGGAAAAATTTCTAGTGAGATACAAGTTACAATGCAATGGAACAATAGAGGAACAAGTTTATAAATGCTAAAATCCAACCCAAAATGAAAATTATAAGTTATATAGAAAGTAGCACATCAATGCTGCTTCCTTCCCTTGTATTGTCCTTTTATAATCGGTCTCCAGAGCCAGTGACATGGCTCATGGATAAACGCAATTGACACCAAGTCTGACAACCGAGTTTGATCCCTGGGACCCTTCTGGTAGAGGGAAGAAACTGACTCAGCAAGTTGCTCCTTCACTTGCGCTCTCTCTCTCTCTCTCTCTCTCTCTCTCTCTCTCTCTCTCTCACACACACACACACACACACACACACACACACACAGACTAAAAATTTGAAAAGTCTGTCTCCACAAGTTTTGAGGGTATTGATAGAGTCAGTAATTCAAACAAATTAAATTAAGTCAGTATTTCCTTCCAGAGAGAAGGGTTTTTGTGGCTAAAACCCACTTTCTCCTAGAATCAATCATTCCCAGTATGAAAAATACAACCCTGCCTCTGGTGCTTTAGGGACCAGTTGATCTGTTCAAGACTTTAGTGACTGAGAGAATGTTCAGAGCCTGATCACATGTGTTTACCTTTTTAGGTCCCTTAGGATATCACAGCAAGGTCTGCCAAAACTCCCCATCCTGACAATGGCAGAAGTGTGGGAAGGGGCCAGTGAGAATTCTTTAGCTTCAGACTCCCTCAACACATTTCTGTGGCTGTCCCTGCCATCTGTGCCTCTTGGAGTCTCTTGCTCCCATCACCATGTTGAAACAAATTTCATGAGCACTTTCTGTACTCTGGATCCCATGCTTTCCCAGGTAACTGTTGGGAGTGAGAGGGTGGGAAGCCATAGTCTTGGAAATTCCTCTGCTTCCTGTACCCCTCTTCTGGTGTTGTGTCTGGAACCTTTTTGTGCACTTGCACTTTTATATGTATAAGATAAAACTCAAATACTGAAACATAATAGTCTAAACTTTCAGATAGATTGCGTGAGAGTGCTGTATGCTTTTGGAGCTTTGCCAACAGCACAGATTAAAATGTTTTTTTTCATTGTAGCCATAATTTGCATTTTTTCTTGTTATGAATGAATGATGATGAATACACCCTCAAATACCTGAGACATTTGTGATGCTTTCCATGACTTCTTTATGAGCTTCATACTTCCCTGTCACATTGTTACATTGCTAGTTTCTATAGTTTGAAAATTATTTGTAAGAATTATTTATGTGATAGAAAATTAGCCCTTTGTTTTATGAGCTGAAAATATTTTCCTGGTTATTCTTTGCTTTATTTTATTTGTTTGTTTGTTTATTCTTATTGTGCTGAGATCAAATTCAGAGCTTTTCACATGCTGGAAAACATTTTTATCACTGAGCTACATATTTTTAGGCTTGTCTTTATTTTCTTATTGTGGTATTTCTGCTATCTTCATTTTTTAACAAATAAAAATTATTATTCTGATTTGGGGATTTTAAAAATTAAAGATCCCTTTTTCTGTACTAAAACTATAGAAGTAGCCCATCATTCTTTTTAATATCTGTATTTTACTTTTTATATTTAGATGATTTCTTTGTACTGTGGTAAAGAATGGTTTATGTATCTATTTCCCTCAAACTATTAATAAACTCACAAAATTATTGAATATTTCCTATAAATTGAGCTACCATCACTTTAATTTCTTGTTAACTTCCTATTTTTAAGTTTTATTTCAAAATTTTTAATTTTTACATGGATCATTTTCTAGTGATAGTCAAAAGCACATGGTTTTAATTATAAGGCTTTTGTGATGGTTCATCTTAGCTGTCAACTTGACAGCACTTAGGAACACTGTGGAAACAAACCTCAGGGCATATCTGTGAGTGATTTCTAGGCTGGGTTGATAAAACTAAGGAGAGATACTCTATGTGGATGGTACCATTCCACAAGCTGTGCCCCCGGAAAGAATATAAAAGAGAAGAAGCTGGGAAGGATATTTATCATTCTCTCTCCCTGACTGAGGGTACAATGTGAACAGCTACCTTCGTCTACTGCTGCCATGATTTCCCTGCCATGACAGACTGTTGCTACTCTGAACCAAAATGAGCCCTTATACCCTTCCCATACACACAACTGAACAAGTTCTAGAAATTTTATATGTGGAAGCTCTCTCTTGTTCCCATTCTTGTTTCTAGCAATTTTCATGAATTCATATATTTTTATTTTCTAAATAAACTTCTATTCATATGTATATATATGTATATCTATTCATATGTGTGTGTATATATATATGTATATATATATGTATATATATATACATATATATATATATATATATCGCTAAATCAAAAGTTTAAAAGATCTAGTTGGCACACCCATGGGATTGTTTTTCACCTTCACCTACCATGGAGTGATGTCTTTTTGAGGCAGTATTTTTCTTTTGAAATTGTCTTTTTTATTTGTTCAATTCTTTTTGAATTCCTCAAAAGGATTTTAAACTTTCATCATACAAGTAGCCCTGTATTTCTTTAAGTTTATTTCTGGGCACTTCCTTTTTGTTACTATTATAAGTAGCATAGTTTATACAGGACTTGGAATTTTGCTTGAAGGTAACATTCCCTCTACTCTAAAAATGATGTGTCTCAGAAAGTTAAATGGTGTATTTGTACCATCACTCCTGAAAATGTGAGGTGGGTGGGAGGGAAGAAGACATCCTCTTTGTCTTTAAAAATTGGATCATTTTAGTTCCCTTCTGTGTTCTGGAGGAGCACTCAGAATGCTCCTGGATGACTGCTGATGAGTCAGGTGATTAAATCCTTTGATGTGGAAGATGAGAAAACAGATCATAAGAGAGAGAAAATGACCTGCTGAAGTTGGGCAGAGTCTGGGCTCTCGTTCATTCTGGGATGTGTCCAAGGCTGGATATAGCTGGATTTCCTGGCCACCAGTATTAAGCAATACCCATCTCTTCTTATCTGAATTTCTTCATACTTTTTGATAGTTGAAAAAAATGTTCTACATCAACATATACTTTGCCCTTTTCAGGTTATGGTTGCTGTGATGCCTCCTTCATATGCATCGTTTGATTTTTAAACTATACAGCTCCACCTCCTGATCTGAGATGTCTGCAAATGTTTGTCTTCCTATTCCAGCAGTAAACATTTCTTTTTCAGATCCAGAATGACGCTGAGTTCCATTTGTCATTGCCTCTGAAGCCAAAGTTGGACTATTTGGATGTGGTTTTCATATCTTGGCTAACCAGGATGTGATTGCAGTTTACCAGAAAGATCATTTAGACTGCCATGCCCACAGCTTTCCCAAAGAGTCGAAAAGCCTTGCTTTTAATTTAGCTTTGATGGTTATGAATTGCACAAGCTAATGGTTACCCGCACCCTTAAGCCTGTTCTTCCTATACACAATGGAGATGTCATATTGATTTAGAAAATATGAAAATGTTGGCCAGGAATCTTGGTGAACATCTATTATAGTCACAGCATTTGGGAGGTAGAGCCAGAGAATGAGGAATTCAAGGTCACATAAGTCATATTTGCTTGGCAAATTTGAAGCCATCATGAATTATATGATAATGAACCTACTGTCTTAAAAATGATATTATTGTCATTGTGGCTCAAAGATAACCTACTACCAACAATTTCTTCTGATTAAATCTAATAGTACTTGCAGAATTATAAAGAGAGAGTAAAGAGTAGGCATGAGAGACTGCTTTAAGATACTCCAAATATTCCATAAATAAGGGAATGATTGCACCTCTCTTCAGAATATTTGTCCCATAAAAGTCATCCATTAATAGTTCAAAGAAAAGGATGTGTGACAGCAGAGTTTCAAACAGATTAAAAAATAAACATTTACACAACTTTCACAACAGGCTGAGTAAAAACTAAATATGCCCATATCCTAGTCCACAGAGTCTGAGAAAGTTATTTTTAGGGCAAAGGGGATTTGTTCACTAATGGATTTTCCTGGATTGTTAGGCAGTAATTGGGACACACAAGAGGATTAATATCAAAGGAGATGGTCATGTGACTGATGATGCAAGACCATTGATGACCAAGGAAAGCACCACAGGCCAGAGAATACAAACGGTATAGACATTCGAAAGAGCAAATAAATAAGTGTTCTTCTAGACCCTCAGGAAGAATTACTGTGTGGAACTTCTATGTCAGCCTTTTACATCTCATTTTAGATCTCCACAATTATAACAACTATGTGTTCTATTAAATTCCCATGTGTATGGTAACTTGTAGCAGAGAAAACCAACCTGACCTGTGACATGGAAATTTCACTAAGTAAATAACTGAGAGAAACTTACCAATAAACATATAATATACACCTTCCAATAGCATTAGTCACAATAGCAAAACTGGAAAAATAATATCCGCTGGCCCTTGATGACAATGAATAGACAAACTTTATGCTACTCATAACTCAAAAAATATATGAACAATGGTGATATAAGATCTGAATGGAGCTTGACAACATCCTTATTTCAAAAACCTTTAAAAAACTTGAAAATTTACTTTAAATAATTTTCTATTTTCATTTGAAAACAATTTACTGATCTTGTGATCTACCTACAAAGAACATTTTTGGATATATTTTCCACAAACAGAGGCATTCTCTGATGTATAACATAACACTAAAAATTCAGAAAGCTGCACTGCTATCTAACCAGCACAGGTGCTCAAATCCTGCTGAAGTTGTATCTGTTTTTTTCAAAATACCTTTCAGGGCAAGAGTCTATTTCAGAATACCATAGGGTACTTACTTATCATGTCACATTAATTTTCTTCTTTTAAAACAGTTCTCTTGTGGTAGGATTCAGGTGTCAGCTGATAAGGTCAAAAGATACTTATTCATGGTCCTGGGCTCCTGAAGAGAGTATGGCCAGCCCCTTTCAAGAGGTGCTGCTGGGATCTAGAGAGACCTGTTTTGTTCCTGCCTTCTTAGAGATCAGATCACCATTCATCGTCCGGATCATGCTATCGCCACCAAATCATCCTAAGGTTTATAATTGTGAGTGTTAAATTACTCTTAAATAAATATTTATCCTGTATTTAACGTATAGTAGGTGAGATTTGTTGGGACATCTGGTGTCTGTGGGTGGGCTCAAAACACCTAAGCCTCTAGCCCATAAAACATAAAAAACTAAAGAGTTTATCCAAGCCCTGAACACTGCCAACAAACGGAAAACAAAGTGTTCGGACTTAGAAGACTACATTCGTACATATGGGCTAAAAGGTCTGCCTTCCTTCTCCTAATTCCTGATTATCACTCTCATAATATTTGGCCATGCTCTGTCATAAGACAAAATGAGTGCTCCCAATAGTGACTGCACCCAGTTTCTATAGATTCCGCTGCCACTAAGCCTCCAATAAAAAAAACTTCTGTTTTGTTCCTGCCTTCTTAGGGATGAGATCAACATCTATCGCCTAGAGCATCCTATTGCCACAAAATCATCCTAAAGTTTAACTTATAATCATAAGTGTTAAATTACTGTTAAATAAATATTTATCCTATATTTAATATGTAACACATAAGATTTGTTGAGACATTGTTCCATATTTATTTGACTTTTTTGTAGCTTTTAGGCTTTTGAAAGTTACCATAGAATATTTCATAGAATGTTGGTAAATATTAATTTGTCCAGATCCTTTTTTATGATTAAGGTTATTTATCTTTGCCAAGATTCTTCGAGAAGCAGGGATGTGTTTTTTTGTTTTGTTTTCTTTGAGACTGTAATAGCTCTGGCTGTCCTAGAACTCACTTTGTTGACCAGGCTGGCCTTGAACTCATAGAACTCTGCCTGTCTTTGCCTCTTAGGTGCTGATATTAAAGGTGGCTTTGTTCTTTTTGTTACATCATAGCAAATACATAATTTTCCCCACAGCTGATCAAGTTCTCTAAGTGGTGTTTGCCAGATTTCCTCTATGTGACATTACCACTTTGACAATATAATCTTAAGTAAAAATAGCAAATTTGGAGATTATAAACCATGATATCATTTGTGAAGTTAAGCATAGCTAAATTTAAATAATGCTTGTAACAAATAAGCACAAATAAAGAGAAGAATGAACAAAGGAATAATCAGCATCAGGCTGGTAAGGGAGTTGGAAAGGATGCTTGGGCATCATCAGGTATTCTACAATGCCTGGTGTCTATGCTGATGGTCACAGTTCAAAATGCTGCTTTTAAAAAAATTAATCAAGGTTAAAAAAATAAAATCATAGTTGGATCAACAATCAGAGTAAATCAAGAATGATGTACTATAAATAAACCAATTCTACATGCCTAAGATCTAAATTTTAAAAACTTAAACCATGAAAAGTAGATAGAGATAGTGGGAAGCAGAAGGGAAGAACTTCTGAAATCATCCCAATAACCACATCACCAGCCCAACCTTGCTCCTGGGAAAGCTCTTCACCATTCTGCTCCCTGGGCCAGTACTAACTGGTTTGAGACCAGTAAACTGTAAAGATCTAGGAAATCTTCTAAAGCTCATTTTGACAGTAAAATATAGAAAAATCATCTCCTTTCTGGTGAAATGTAGCACCTCATGGACATTTGCATTTTTCCAAATTAATTTCCATTTTGAAGATCCCATAAAGACCTGAGTAGTAGTAGCTCAGTGAGTGAGCACATGCCTTCCACCTGTGCAAGGCCCTGGCTTCAGTACTCTGCACTGTAAAACCCAAACAAACAAAAACAGAAGGTGCCCAAGCCTCTACCCGTTCTCTTCCCAGTTCTGGCATGCATATGTTTGGCATAGTTGACACAGACAGGCCACTACTGAATACGTTTTAATACTGATTGCATCTATAATTGCTGACAATTATAGACAATTATATCAAGACAAATTATTTCCTTTCTTTGGGCCTCAAGGTATCCACCTGGGATTACCCATCATCCTCTTTGCCCCTGAGACTCTGGTTTAGTATGTCAGGGTAGAGTCTAACAGCTGTATTTAGAAAGAGTTATTCAGTAGGTATTATTTTACTGTTTGACATTTCCATTGCATCTCCAATGTTTACACTAATGTTTTAATGCTTTTGTTTCTGGATATTCTATTGTATAATGGGTGCCCCTTGATTTTGGGGGTTCTCTAGTAAATAACCTCCCCAAAGAGATTGACAGTTGAGTTTCCTTCCTGTCATATCATCCTTAGCTGCTCTCAATTTGGTTATTGGTTGATATCTAACTTAAGTAGTTTTAATTTTCCCTTAATGTTTCAGAGATGGACAAAGAGATTCCAGTCTCAATCTAGCTATTTTGTGAAACTCAGAAGAAATAATTTCTTCACTGTTAGCCTTGGAACCAGAGAATATTCAGCATGAAGTTGATGCATTGAAAGAAAGAGATAGGAAGTAAATGCAAGCTAAGATCTCAGCTGTTTTTCTTGGTTCCATCCCTTATGGACAATAGATGTCATTCTTATCTTTGGACATATGAGGTGAGAAGATAATAAAGTCTTCTTTATCTTGCCTAAAATCTCTCCTTGGTGATAATTTGCATGGGGGCATGCTCTCTCCTGCCCATTCTTTATCTCAGATTCCATCTTGGACTGGAAAATTATGGTTGGGGCTAATGAACTATCGACTTAATGGCTGTGGGCATAAACCATCAGCTAATCAAAAATAGGGAAATCAAAGAGATGTAAAAAAAAAAAAAAAAGCTGAAGATCCTGGCTTGTCAGAGGGCAATAGATTTGTATTAACCCTGTACATTAGACAAGTACATTTGAATATGTGTGGTGAAAATTTCAAGCTAACCACACTCAAGTCAAATTAAAGTGAGCATCTTTCAAATAAGTAAAGTAAAATAAAATAAAGTGGGAAGAGCAACTTTTAAAACTTGATATTGGAGGTATCTCTTGGGCGAATCAAAACAAGCAGGAAAAGAAGGTTGGCTCAAGGAAAAGAATAATGATATGGAACCAACTACAAGATATTGTTGGTTAAATATTTTTAAAAGGATACTTCTGTTCTGCGTAGACAACTTAGATACATAAGGAGACAATGGAATGCCAAACTGTTGTTTGAGAGAAATGTGCTCCATAGGAATTTATACTATGAATACATACTGTTGCTATATTTTTAGATGGACATCTGACAACATATACCGAAGGTGTAGTTATGTGTTTTGACACTAGACCTCAACTTCTCCTAGGAATATACAACAAGGAAATAATTAAACATACTAAAGGTATTTAGTTTCAAAAACTTAATTGCCCCCAAACTACAGTGTTATTTTGTCATTTTCATAACATAGAAGCTTATCAATTAGAATGCAGTATTACCAACTAATTGCTGAAGGGAAGATAGTCAAAGAAGTTTAAACAATAACAAGACATAAAACAATATAATTAATTAATCATTAATTAATCCACAGTCCTAGATGCCTAAAACAATAGGAGAATTCATACCATGGTATCAGGGAACACATTTTCTTTCAGTAATAAGATTGTTGTACTTTTTAAAAACTATTTCTACAGTAGCCTTTGTTATGATAATACCTTTTCTAAGATGACCTAAAATTAACTCAAAGCTTTCATATTCAAATTCCATTTGAACCATGTAATAGTCTATTGACTGCTGCAGAGAAAAATACTGTCCTTGTCCACTTTTACTCATGAGAAGATGGATAGCATTAACAAGAAGCAAACCTTGGAACTTCCCCTGAAAACAGTGCTGTTTTCTCTGTATCGTGCAAGAATGGCACAGGAATGATGCATAAGGGCTTAACAGGTTAAGTGATTCAGATATCAGTATGATATAATGTGACACATTAAATGTGGGTCTGTGTACACAATGATAAAACATGATAAGCAAGAATAAAGGAAAAGGCCCGATGAGGTAATGCATAGAGGCAGAGGGAATATCACATGAAATAATCCCAAGACTTTACAAGTGAAAATAAATGAATTTTAAGTTTTTGAATAGCAATGGAAGCAATAACCAGAATAAAGAGACAACCCATGTAATATAGAATACCACTGCAAACACACATAAAGTAGGGGATTGATATCTAGAGTATATAAAGAATTCCACAAGTTAAATAGCAATACCTTATCTAATAAACATAATAAATGTACTACTGAACTGGATAAACAGTTCTCCAAAGAGTAAATATAAATGCCAAGAAGCACTTGCAAAAGTGTTCAATGTATTTAACTAACAGGAAACAAAAATGAAAACAACTTTTAGGTTCCACCTCTTCTTAGCCTGAATAATTATCATCAAGAAAAAAGACAATAAATTATGGCAAAGGTATGGGAAAGAGGAACTACTAGTCACTTTGGTGAGACTATAAACTTGTACATCCACTATGAAATATAAAAGGTTCCTCATAAAACTGAACACATGACTTCCTGTGACCCAGCTTTAGCACTGTTAAGATCCTAAGTCAATGTACCACAGAGATACTAACACATTTACATTTATAGGTACACTGCTCATAGGAGCTGGATCCCGCCTAGATGACCAACAACGAAAGGATAAATAAATTTAAAAAAAGTGGTGAAACTGGTCAAAATGCAAAGAACACACAGTGCCCAGCCCCACTTGCTATAACATAACTCAGGGGACATTGTGGAGGAAGACAGTAAGAGACAGGGGAACAGACAATCTGCTATGAGAATGTCTTTCCTAGAAATGTCAAGGAAGTTTCACCTATGTTATATCAACAATATGGCTGCCTAAACAAGACCTTAACAATACCAATAGGCTTGCTAACATGGATGAGATAAATTTCATGGGGCCAGATTTCCGAAGAACTACAGGCAATTAAGAAGTTTTGAGAGCAGGAAGTACAGATAATCTTCCCCAGGGATGAGCCCCCTAATTGGTTATCCAGTACCAAGTGCTCATCCCCTAAAATTAAATCCATAACACTAAATGGACCAAGAAGATTGTATTTATATATTTATGCATATATGTGTAACAATAACAAAGAAAAACAGGCCAGAAATTTTACAAGGAGAAAGGAGACATTGAATGGGTTGGAGGGATGGAGGGTAAATGATGTAATTTTATTTTAATTTTAAAATAGTAATTTTTAAAGAAAATGTCATCCATATATATTATGGAATTATATATAGCTGTAAAGAAAATTGAAATGAACATTGTCAGGAAAATGTATGCAACTGGAAATAATTATATTACATAAAATAAGCCAGCTCAAAATACATCAAGTTTTCTCTACAACTAAAACCTAGATTTGAAATCATATAGTTCTTTCTCTTCCTTCCATCCCCCTCCCTGTGTGTGTGTGTGTGTGTGTGTGTGTGTGTGTGTGTGTGTGTGTGTGTTTATATCTTTATATCCCTTTGTATTTAGGTCCTAAAACATGTATTTTTGTATTTAGGGGATCATGAGATGGTGGGAAAAGCCCTCTAGTAAGGATAAAAACAGAAAGTCATTGAATACTCACAATAAGGAAGCAAACATTGGGACTAGCTTCAGGAAGAAAGGGAACCAGCCGAGGTTGGGTTGAAGTATGAAAGAAAGACGTGGGAATGAGAGTCGAGTATGGATATATAAATGCAGATGTCATGAAGAAACACATTAATAACCTGACATTAGACAACAACAAAAGAGATTCCAAAATTATGTAGGTGGAAATGTAAAACGCAGGAATAGAGGTAAAGGCAGGGTGATCAGTATGTCCCAGTTTGTTCTCACTAAGAGGTTTTCTAATATTTTCAGTGCTATAACAGAAAAATGTTGATGAAATCAACACAAGCTGTTCCTGATACAAACTAGAGAAAAGAGAATTGAGGCAGAGTTTAGAAAGAAAGTCAGCCATCACACAATGAGCTGGACAAGAATTTGGACAGAGCATAGACCCTTCTTGTTACAATGAGGTTTTATGGTTTCATGATCCCATCTACCCAGAGGTCCAGACCCACAGACCTGCCATCCCAGGGTGGCTAGCTATCCAAATGACTCAGTCACTCATATTAATTTCATGCTGTTTGGCCTATGGCTCAGGCACATTGCTAGCTAGCTCCTGCATCTTAACTCAACCCATTTTCATTAATCTGTCCTGCCACATGTCCCATGGCTCACCTGTGCTCCTTACATATCTCTTGGGTGGCTGGCTCAGTCTGTTTTGACTCTGCCCTTCTTTTCCTATCTCTACTTCTTCTATGGTGCCTGTCATGGGCCAAACAGCTCCTTTATTTAAAGATTAATATTCACAGCATACAGAAAGACATTCTCACATCACCTTGTTTTATTACATTTTGTTTTGATTGGTACATGGTATTTATACACATTTATAGGGTAAAATACAATAATTCAATATATGAATACAGCGTGTACTAAATCTTACATGTGGTGGTGCAAAGGCTGATTGTTGCATGTCATTTCAAGAAGGAGAAAACAATATTTTATACCTGGGCTTCAGACTTGATTGACAGCAGAAATAAAAACAACATACTATCAAAACAAAAATTTTCTAACATTCTGTGTATGCACATTGAGTCTACAGTTAAGTACCCTGGGATATACTGTTTAAAATGAGAATCATCATACGCATTTTAACTGTGGTTACTAATATAATTACCACTAAGTGAAAACACTAGTGGCCTTAGTAGAGTCTCTGTACATTTGGCTTTGACTGTCTAGGGGTCAGTCTTTCTATTTTACAATGGTCTAATTTTCCATCCTAGATTCTCTGATCCTGATCCCAGTTGATACTCATCTCCCCATTCTGTCATATTCTCTGCTAGAATCTTTCATTGCAATTTATCTCTTTGAACATCCTACCCATGAAAACACCATTTTATCTCTCTTCCTTAGAAGAACCAGCCACCTCCAGGGAGTACATTTTATATTATAAGCAAGGACCTCATGGAATCATAGTTCCAAACTAAAGGCACTCTAAGGCTTTTAGTGATGTTCTATAGTCCCTCTCTAGTCTTACCCCTACCCTTCTAATAGGGTCCAGTCATGAAGAGGAATAAAGCTGGTTTTGTCTACTTTCCTTGGGATATAGTCTTCAGGTGTGCAGAAATTGCAACCATAGTTTCAATCAAACTTGAATCTTGCAAGCACTTAGCAAAAACAGTGCCGTGGCAGGGCTAGGCCTAGAAGTAGAAAAAGGAAGATTATTTCTGAACTAAACTTTAAAAAAACCACATCTAATGGCTGGCTGATTTTTAACTTTTGAAAATTCCCTTACCTCAATTCCATTGCCAATGGAAAACAAGTAAAAAAAAATTGAAAAGCCTGTGGATTCTTTTGTAGAAGATGATTTGCCTTCAGGACCACGTGGGTAAATTCCCAGATGATTCTTGGGAACATTAGTCAGACAAACCCTGACAGTAGGGAAATGTTAATGGTGGTATACACAAGTAGAAACAGGATGAAATCTTCCTGGCCTTACATAGTGTTGAAATAAATTCCACAGAGACTGTTATAAAAGAGCCTTTCCCTGCCAAGACTCAGTCTTCACTGTGACAGTAAATTATGAGTTTCCAAAGGGCTTTCATTCATTCATTCATCAAATATTTATTAAGGTCTGGGAATCGACAAAGCAATGCCCTTTCTTTGTAGGATCTCACACTTTAATGAAGAGAACAGAACATTACCACCACACATACACACACATACCGAAGGTGGAATGGGTCTAAAGGGGGTTGATTAGTTTCTCATTGCTGTTTCTTTGTTCTGTTTCTCTGAGATGTAGTAGTCTTCCTCTGCAACCCAGGATGTCCAAGAACTCACTATATAGCCCAGACTGGTCTCAAGTTTACAGCAATGCTCCTGCTTCTGTCTCTGGAGCAGTAAGTTTGCAAGCACAAGCCACCAAACCAGGTTAGGATTGAGATTTTTAAAGAATATTTTCCAGTATGGAGATTATTAACCCAAACTTCAAATAGTAGCCTGTCAGTTAAGACCAGAGCTCTATAAATTGCATGAGGTGACCTGAGAAAATGGTTCACTACTCTCTTGTCCCAGAAAACCCTACAAAATCACGCAATCAAGATGTTTAGTTCTACTCACCCACTTTAAGAAAACCCAGGAAATTTTCAGGCCATCAAAGATACGGACATCTGAAAAATCACAAAGTATGTGAACAACATTATTTTACAGAAGCAATTTGGGTTTTTCTGGTGGTACAACAGTAGAGTAAGTAGGTACACCCAAGCTAAAGAGTAGAGCTAGACATAGGGTTGCTGACTCAAAAAGAGTGCTGAATTTTTGCTGTACATGCTTAAAAATTCAGAGCGTAATGCTGAACTGAAGAGCTTCTACGTAAATGTAGATTCTTTAGTCACTGAACATAACCAGTGAACAATGTACTATCAAATTTACAAAGCTTATGTCTGGATTAACCCATACATGAGCTTACTGCCTCATTGAGATGGTCCTCACTAAAAATGAGTAAATTGTTCCAAATTCAGAAAATATTTTATTGAAGAAATAAAAAAAAAATCCCAAAAGAAGATAAATAAACAAAACAAAACCACTCAAGGCATGGGAGTAAATTCAACACACACACACCACACCACACCCCCACAACACACAGGAGAAACAGAGAGAGAGATCATAGGAATGATGCTGAAGAAAGTATCTTTAATAAGATCCAGTACAGAGAATGTCCATAGATCACGCTTAAGATATAATAGAGAAGGTAAGAGTGGAGAAATTAGAACACAGTAAGAAGGATTCTGGAAAGCATGCAAAAGACTATGTATTTTATTCTATAAGATCCTAGAGAATTGAAGGGTTTGTACAGAGAAGATTCCTGGCTCTGAAATACTGTCAGGGGTGAGTTTTATAGGATGAATCAGTAATTGATGTCAGCCAGGAAGCTCTTGTAATGATTAAAAAAAAATGATGGTTTAAATTAGAGTAATAATAATGCAATGGCAGTGGGTATGAGAAACAGTATAATTTGAGGATATGTGATAGCACCAATAATTATGATAGCAAATGATCTTAAAGCACTTGTTGCAAGTGAAGCACTGTTCTGGTAGGTAGTATAATTATCCTCATTTTACAGGTCATGAGACTAAAACCAATGATTCCAAAAAAATTGCCAAAGGCCATTTGCCATAAAGACAGATTATCCTAGGTAGTGATGGGTCAGGAGGTGGGATGTGATTGTACCTGTAGTGAAAGCTTCATTATCTTGGTATAAATTAAGGCCCAATTGGAATCTGAAATTAACTCACCTCCCCTGTAGAGCTCAGAAAATTGGGCTTCCTCCAAAATTATTCAGGTAGAAATATCCAATTGAGATTTGGAGACTGAATCTCAGGGAAGCAGTCTGAATTAGTCTAATAGGTTTAAAAGTTACCCAGAAATGGATGTCAAATGAACTCTAATCAATAAAAGAAGCTATCTAAGGAAAAGGAGTAAAAGAGAGATTAATAGTGGACACAGACCAAACCACACATTTTTTTTTCATACATCAGAATGTTATATAATATATTACATGTTTATTTAGAATATAGAAGCATAAAAACATGGAAGTATGTGAATTTATCGGAAAGAAGGATTATGCATTTATTTAAAATATAAAAGCATGGAAGCGGGTGAACTTATTGCAAAGAAGGATTATGTGTTTATTTAAAATAAAAAAGCATATAAGTAGGTGGACTTATTGGAAAGAGAGGGATCAGACAATAGAGGAGGAGTAAAAATTCTCGAGCCATTATATACATATGTGAAAGTGTCAAAGAATAAAAACATCAAAATAAGGCACAATTGTGTAACTTTTGGTACTTTTTAAAACAAAGGATGGAGAAGAAAGCACAAGGGCCAAAATCTACAAAAATACTCAGTAAGAGTAAAACTTGAAGGATCCGTGAATTTTGACTAATAAAAACCTGGTGGTGACCTTGGGAAGAGCACTTTACAGCTGGGACCAAGGGTTTTCGAAGGTTAGGGTGATCCGAAACAGAATCTCCAAGCAGAGATCTGACTACCTTTTCAAACGAAGTCTCTTGAGAGCATCCTATATAAACACTGCTTCTTCTTTTCCCCTGCCCCTTCCTTTTCTTCATTCAACTCTTCTCCAAGATTTATGATCTCTTTAATTATATTTACATTCATGTGTAACCTACTAGGTCAATTTACATATGAGCCTTGGTCATACACATACATGTCTAGGACTGACCACCTAGGTGGGTGCTCATCATGGGGGAAACGGATTCTCCTTCTCTTAGCAGGCATTGATCACCTGTAGCTTTTCATGTAGAAGGTGGACCATGAGCCGTCTGCCCTGTACACATTGGAATGGTGGTGTCATCATGCCAGTCTTGACATGCCATCATGCCATCAGACAACCCTATTGCTGCTTTTAGGATGCATCTTTCATGTCATGTAAAGAAGACACTATCTCACAGCAGATGTATTAGTATTCTGGCTTTTACAATCGTTCTGCCCTTTCTTTCTTTATTTTGCCTGTTCTTAGGTGTAGAAATGAAATCGCAGTTGTATCAGTTAGAGCTGAACATTCCACATTCTTTCTCTGCATTTTGATTAGTTACAGGTTTCTGCAGTAGTTTCTATCTGCTGTTTAAAGAAGTTTATTTGATGAAGGGCATGAGCTACTCTTATCTCTGAGTATAAGGATACATTTAGAATCCAGTTGGGAATGATTCAGTTTTAGGAACGTGGCAATCATGGTTTCTCCTCTAGAGTCTAGGATCTCTTCAACCAGCAGTAGTTTGCCGAGTTTACGGTACTAGGCATTAATCCATTCCTGTCTAGTGAGGCTTAAGTCCAATTAGATAGTTCTTGGCTAGCTCCAAGAAAAAAGTAGCATTGTTGTACTGCTGTGGGTATCTGGTCAGCTCAGTCATTGTTGTGGTACAAAGGTATTCTGGCAGGATAGGAGCGTTGAATCCTCCTCTCTCTCAGCAGCTTGCACAGCATCTTCTAAAAGCCAATCCCAAAGGGGAAGCTTTTAGGTCAATTCCAGTTTAACTAACCCCCCTCTCAGTCTAGTTTTTTGAAGGTCAGGAAAATAGAACCCCTATAATTAATATAGAGATTAGAGATTCATTATAGAAATTAATCTCTCTACATATGTGCAAAGAGATAGAGTTTTAATCTAGCAAGGAAAAGTTGGAGAGTCAGAGAATAGCTATTGGATAGGCTGCCAAAAAGATACAGATTAATAATCTGGAATCTTAAGGACAATTCTAGAAGCAGGTATGGTCTCTGAGGAGGGGCTCAAAAAGGTAGCTTACAGGTTTTTTTGTTTTGTTTTGATTTGATTTTTCTTTTTTGGAAACTTCTGTTGCTCCTTGGGTGGCTGTTGACTCTGAATACCTACCACCTCCATAGATTTGCCTGTGAAGCTGGGGCACTTAGTATTCAACAGGATAACAGTCATGCAATGATCTAGACACAAAGCACAGCAAGGAAGGACAATCTGGGTCCACTGATTACTTCTTCACCTCTCCCCTTATCACCATATCAAACTGTGGTGGCCTGCTTAGAGTAACGCCTTCTTCTTGGCTTCTGTCTTTCAAATTTCATGTCAGTTCCTTTACAGGGAAGAATGTTCCAGGAAATATGGCTCACAGCCTTACCCAAGTTAACCAAAACCAGTCGGTTATAGAATCACAAGAAACAAGAGTAGAATCTTCATTCTAACAGAAGACCCTTAAGGGTACCACAGAGGGTAATGCCATGGTATTACATAAAACTCAAAAGGGGTAGTGGCAACGTGTCCATGGAAGACCCATTTAAGGATTAGCTTGTGACGTGACAGTGAGTCCTAGATTCCTAGAGGAGAGGAAAGTGAAAAGGATGTCCTGGCCACTGATACATTCATAGGAAGACAGTAGCATGGAAACGAGAATGGCTTCCCTGTGGAGGTGGAAGGGGTACTGGAGCTGAACAGAGAACAGTCATAAGTGAAGCAGGAGTGTGGAAAATTTTGTGAGGTCAGAAAAGAGAATGGTGTGTGTGCTTAAGGAGGAACATGTAACTCAAAAGCACATGACTGTAGACTGAGTAATTGAATAAAAGACCGAGAGCTTGGTTGCCAAGAGCAACATGGATAAGAAAAGGCACGGTTTCCACTGCTCTGGAATAAGAGCTTTCACCACACAAGGTGTGATTCAGCACAGGACAGCTGTGTCTTCATCATGTCTGTGTCCAGAAGGGGCTGTGTGCTACTTAATGGAGTAAGAAGCGAAACTGGAAATGAGTAGCTAGGCAAAAGAGGACTGAACACCCTCTGAGATACAGCTCTCTTGAGTCCATAACAATAATTAGATCAATATTTCGAGCAGAGCCTCTCGACCTTAGTACAAATGACAATTTATCATGGACAGTTCTTAGTCAGGGAAGGCTGCCTTATGCCTGTTGGGTTGTTTAGTGGCCTCGCTAGCCCTTGCTCCATATACAACAATAGTGGATCCCCCAACCATAACACCTGAACTTTTCTCTAGGCTTTGAAAAATGTTTCCTGGGTAGAAGAATCATTTTGGTTGAGAACACCGATTTAGAATAAAGTAGCCAACACTTTTTACTTGTACTAAGCTAAACTCCATTTGTCTGAATAGGAGAGTGCACTTGTTCAAAGGGGCCTACCTATGACTGGAATTGTAACTCAGTGATAGAGAGATGGCCTAGCACATCCAAGTCCCTTGGTTCAATCTGCAGCACTTGGAACAGTGACTGTAATACAACACTATCCCTAAACATCCCCCAAGGCCTTTCTGATGTCCCAGTGAAGGGAAAGCAGCCCCAAATTTCTCTTTCAGAACATGTCCTCCTTGGCCCAAATTGGCTTGGACCCTCTTCTGAGCAATAGCTATTCATTGGGATGCCTGCATATCTTTAATTACCCACTGGTTCCAGAAAGCAACTCTTTCACTTCCCCACAGGCCAGAACCCCTAAGAAGCAAAGCCTTCAGGCTTCAGTGAGTCAGCCCTGACAGGACCAAAGAAGAACAGAAAAGGGGGAGGGCTCTGTTCTGGGCGATCCTAGGTACCTGAAGACATTTTAATCAGTAGGCAGTGAAGATGCTTGTGTACCTCTGCTACAGAGTCTTTTGTTTGGTGGGCTCAGCATGGGGGCCAGGAGGGAAGGTAAAGGAAATGAAGAAACCTCTCAAAAACAACAGAAGTGATTTTTTTGTGTGTATTTATAAAGACAAGCTTTTAAAAGAGATTTGTTTGACAGTGAGTCATCCCCAACATTTGATGGATATGATTCAGATGACCTTCCCTGATAGCAGATTCTAAAAACACAGGCTAAAGTTTCCTGATTGTTCTGAAACCCTCAAAGTGTTCTAACAGGCAGTATCGTCAGCTTAGGTTTTAATCATCCAGATCTGTGGTAGGGTTGTTCATAGGTTCAAAGCAAATAACCATCATTGCCTCGGTCCAGTAGAGCTGATGCTTAGAGTCAGAGACAGAACACAGGCAGGCGTAGGGGAGAATACAAAGACTGTCAGTTCTAAAACTCCTTCTGCAATTATCAGTGTAGTGACTGGACTTCGAAGGAGACATTTACCAACCCAGACTTATTTACTTCTAATGTAACAGGAGGGTAGAATTACCCTACACACTGATGAGATGCCCACTAGTACAAACTTTATTGAGCATCTAAGATACAGCAGTGAGATACTAGAGATGTATACGTGAGATCCTCACAGACATGGGGATGAGGAGATAGAACCAATCATTCTGTATTGGCTTTGCGGAGGTTAAGGCTGTGGAGAGTAACTTAGTGAGAGAGTACTTGCCTCGCATATGAAGGTCAGAGATTTGATCCTCAGAATAGAGAGGAGGCTGCATATTGTGGTGTCAATGAGTTAGAGAAAACATATATTCAATGCTATCTGGATATGCCAGGGGAAACTCCATGGTCTTTAAATGGAGTATTAAAGAATAGACAGATGTTCACCAGGAGGCCACAGGATAGGCAGATGTAACAGTGGTAAGTATAAGCAATTTAGAAGTAAGGTGCCTACATCTATGCCCAGATCCATCCTCACTCCATTTCTAGACTAAAACAAACTCCTGAATGTTTTTGGCTGCTCTGTTTCTTTTTTTTTTTTTAAAAAAAAAAAAACAGAATTAACTATTTGGTAACTCATAGAATTATCTAAAATCTAAAAGAGTTAAAACATGTAAAACATTGAAAGAGATTTTTAGTATAGCATAAGCAGCCAGTCAGTGTTGGTACAACAGAGAAAAGAGTTTGTGAAAGATGAGGGGAGAGCTAGTTCACAGTGAATGGCATGAACAATTGGTGGGGCACAGGGTATGGGTACATTGCTAAGCTGTGGGAGACAGAGCTAGAGGAGTCAACAGGGATCTGGTCTTGAAAAGCCTTGCATAGAAGACATGAATTCTATATTTTAAGGCAGTTGTGCCTTGTCATGTGTTCTTAGGAGACGATACTAGAATCACTGTTTGGGCAGCATGGTTTTTGCCAAACAATTCTGATATTGTGACCTCCTATTGTTCCCTGGCACATACAATCAAATATACAGAAAGGCAAATTCTACTGATAGGCCAGGTACACTGCTTGCAGTCTGGCGATTGCTATTTCAAAGAAAAAAGGCTGAAGACTCCTTAAGGGAACATAACCCAGAATTTTCAAAAAACATTAAATACTCAAATTGGAACTATGAGCACCTGAGTACTAAGACTGGAGATGCTATAGTGGGAAATGGAAGTCTTTGAAGGATGGCAGTTGGATGAGACTAGGGAATATTAAAGTTGCATTTTAGTAACATTGCCATGGCAACAACTGGAAGGAAACACTGAGGTGGTAGAAGAAACTGGTCAATGCTGGAATAAGACATGTGGATAGGAGAATATTATAATGGTCCAGGTAAGAGATTCTCAGAGCCTTCATTAAGAAGTGATGTTGGAGATGGGAAGAATTGGTACCATCTTCATGGCGGAATAGATGAGTGTAACAAAACTAATCAGTGGACCTGGAGAAGATGATAGAGGTGTTGAGGCATAAGGCAGGGAAACAGAACATATGTGACTACAAGAGTAGATGGGTCCAAGGCAGGAAGTGGGGTGGGATAATACAGTAAAAGAATTGTGTTTGAAAGTGCCATAATGAAACATGATATTTTGTTTGCTAATAAAGCATGTATTTAAAAAGATTTCAATTTAGCTGAATAATTTGAATTCCTGACCCCCTGCAGGGCTCTTCTTGGTAAATATTTCCCTTTTCCATCTCTCTGGCTACAGTGTCCTTAATCACTCATTGAACTTATATTTCTTTAGCAAGTACCCTCAATAAAGCAGGCCCAACTCTAGGCAATAAAAGTGACTATAATTGTTCTCAACTATTTTTTTGTGTATAGTAATCAAAAGACTACAAAGAATTTTTACCCACTAATTTATGCTTTTTTTTTTTTAAGCTGAGAATACAACCCACAGAAGGTTATTTCTTAAAATACATAATCAGGCAGGTTTCTCCTAGGCTGGCTTTTTATCCCAGGTACAGTCAAAATCTCTGAATCTTGCCTGAATTTTGAACATTGCTTTTACTGTGATAGGAGAGACATGAAATGGGGGTGAGAAAAGTGAGGGCTGTTGAAGCTAGTTTGTCTTCACACCCAAATCTCAGAGGATTAGACTCATTATCACACTGTGACTTGGGAAGCCTCAGGCTGGGAGAGCTAGGATATAAAAACTCTCTTCATTGTAAAGTCAGGTGGGAAGTAAGCCAGCCATCTTTGAGAGCCTCATTCACAAAATGTCTCAGATTCCAGGAACTTCATACTGTGTCATGATGCCTGTGGTTCCCTGTGTGTAACACCAAGCACACAGCCTGATGGCTGCTGTCTCCTTATTCTAGCAGAGGAGGGAAATGACCAAGTAGAAGATCCAGCCTCTGGTTCTGAGAACATTAGGATAATGCAGGTCTTGGAAATATAGTACTTGGGGGAAAATTCCTTCCAAACCTTCTATTTCATAATGATTAGAACAACAGTATAACTAAGCATTTTGTGCTTTTAGTCCATAAAATCCAAAGGTAAAACGGGGCAAATAATTAGTGACAATGGCACACACAGGAGGAATGCTGAATATCTTCCTGTGAGCAGAAGCTGGGGCCAGGGTTCTGGCAGAGTAGCTGATCTAGATGTGGAAGACATACCTTCAGAGGCTAAGTCCACATTCACTTTCATTCTTCAGACTGAAAGACTAAGCTGAAGTATCTTGTGGACACGCCACAGTGAATGCTCATTCTGGGATTGCTCCAACTGGTTATTTGGAAAGGCATTGGCAGAGATGAAGACTCTACATACTGACAAATCTAGGAAGGAGATGAAGGGGCTGTCTTGGTGTAAGTAAATTTGAAAACTAAAATGAGAAACCCAGTTAAAAAAAAAACTCTGTGACCTAAAGAGCATGGTGATAAAGGCTTTGAACATGTCTAGTGAGGCGGCTGCTGAAGGAAGTACTGAACTCACTCACACAGACACAGAGACTTGACTCTGGACGTTCCCTCACCTTTTAGATAATCACAGAGTTGAAAATCAGTTTTGGAGATTAAGAAACTGGGCCCGGGGCGGGGGGGGGGGGGGTGAAACACATTTCTGAAGTTCACATCTCTAGTGAATATCAGCCAGGAGGAAACACAGGACAGACATGTCACTCTAAACCTTTAAACATCACACTTTCCTATTACATCGAGTGTCTGACAAATAACTAAAGAGGATTGAGAAGTCTGGGCTTGCCAATTAAAAGATAGAAGCAAACTGACAGGAGAAATCGGTCTGACACAAGGTCCCAGTGACTGGAAATGTGCTGAAGCCAGGGAAGCATTAAAAACAGATTTCTGAAAAGACACAGCAATGGAGATAGGCAGACATTTGTCTAACAGCCAAGGATTTATAGGTTTGTCCCCTAAAGTGTTCATGATGACAATATACAGGGACAAGTATATAATATGAGAGTTCGAAAGCAAACACAAACCCCAGTTCCTCATCTAAAGAGCAGAAAAAACAAAAACAAAAATAAATAAATAATCAAACAAATAAAACATAGTACTCAAATACAACTCTTTTCTGTCTTTCATTTTTCCTCTCAAATCTGTCCTAGGAGCCCCAGCAGCTGGTCAGCAGGTAAGAGTCCTGTCTGTGATCAGGCTGCTCCACCTCTGACCACCCATAGGACTCTGTAATCTAGACCCACCATGCCACCCAAATTCACTGAACCCATCATTCTATCCCTGGCAATCCACTTCCTAAAATATGACAGCCCATAGAGGCACAAGTATCATCTGTACCAATTGAAAGAAGAGGTGAGTGACTGTTCTCCCAGCTAAAGTACCCCAATCTCTAGGCCCTAAACCCCAGGGGACATCCTGTGTCCTTCCTCTTTCCAATTCAGCCCCAGCAGCCAGTCAGCAGTTTAGAGTAATGCTGACAGGCCATTCCACTCCTGCTATCACCCATTGAACTCATCATTTTCCCCTGGTCAAACATCCCCCACACCATCAGCACAGGCAAAACTTAGACCAGGTGGAAGAACAGACTCCATAGGCACAGGGACAACCCACACAAATTGGAAGAACAGACTCCTTAGGGACAAGTAAAGCAAACATCAGCCAAAAGAACTAGACAACATGCTGAATCTAGACATCCAAATTCCATAAACCTCTGCAGACACAACCCTACTCAACCTGACAACCAGCCAGTCACCAGAGCCCTTGATCATTCAGGCCACAAGAAGATAAAGGAATAAATAAATAAATGAAGAGAAAATCAAAGTGATTCTACTTAAATAAGGAACAAGACAAGGCTGCCTACTCTCTTCATATCTACTTAATATAGTATGCAGATGTCTAGCTAGAGCAATAAGACATTAAAAAAAAGAGATCAAAGGAGATTTGAAGGAAGATTTGCAGATGACATGGTAGTATACATAAGTGACCCCAAAAATTCTACTAGGGAACTACAACAGCTGATAAACACTTGCAGTAATGTGGTAGGCTACAAGATTAGCTCAAAAAATATCAGTAACCTCCTATATACAAATGATAAATGGGCTGAGAGAGAAATCAGATAAACAACACTCTTTACAATAGCCATAAATAATACAAAATATATTAGGGTAACTCTAACCAACAAGTGAAAGACCCATATAATAAGAACTTTATGTCTTTAAAGAAAGAAACTGAAGAAGATATCAGAAAATGGAAAAATCTCTCATACTCTTGAACAGCTAGGATTAACATAGTAAATCTGTAGATTCGATGCAATCTCAATCAAAATCCTAACACAATTCTGTACAGACCTAGAAAGAGCAATACTCAACTTCATATGGAAAAACAAAAAACCCAGAATAGCTAAAACAATCCTGTATAATAAAGGAAATTCTGGAGGCATCATCATCCCTGACTTCAAGCTCTACTATAAAGCAATGGTAATCAAAACAGCTTGGTATTGGCATAAAAGCAGACAAATGGATCAATGAAATCAAACCAAAGACCCTGACATAAATCCACACACCTATAAATACCTTGTTTTTGACAAAGAGGCCAAAAGTATACAATAGAAAAAAAGAAAGCATCTTCAGCAAATGCTGCTTGTATAACTGAATCTCGACATATAGAGGAATGCAAATAGATCCATATCTATCAGCGTGGACAAAACTCAAGTCCAAGTGGATTAAAAACCTCAACATAAATCCCTTTACACAGAACCTGATAAAAAGAGAAAGTAGAAAGGAACCCTGGATGCATTGGCACAGGAGACCATTTCCAAATATAACATCAGTAGCAAAGACACTGAGGACAATTAATAAATGGGACCTTCTGAAAATTAGAAGTTTTGTAAGGCACAGTCAATAAAACAGAATGGCAGCCTACAAATGAGAAAAGACTTTCACCATCCCAACATCCCACAGAGGGCTGATCTCCAAAATAAATTTAAAAACTCAAGAAACCAGACATTAAAATACCAAATAATTGAATTAAAAATGGGGCACTGATCTAAACTGAAAAATCTCAAATGGTCAAAAGACATTTAAGGAATTGTTCAACATCCTTAGTCATCAGGGAAATGCAAATAAAAACTCAGAGATTCTACCTTATACCTGTCAAAATGGCTAAGATCAAACACTGATGAAAGCTATGTTTGAGAGAATGTTAGCAAGGGAAACACTCTTCTACTGTTGATGGGAGAGTAAACTTGTACAGCCACTTTGGAAAGCAGGATGGCAGTTTCTCAGAAATTGGAAATCAGTCTATCTCAAGACCAATGATACCACTCGAGCATATACCCAAAAAATGCTCAATCAAATCACAAGGCCACATGTTCAACTATGTTCATAGCTGTATTATTCATAATATTTAGAACCTGGAAAGAGTCTAGATGCCCCTCAACCGAAGAATGGATAAAGAAAATTGCTACATTTTCATAGAGGAGTAGTACTACTAAGTGGCAAAAAAATGGCATCATAAAATTTTCAGGCAAATGGATGGAAATAGAAGAAAATTATCCCAAGTTTGGTAACTCAGATCCATGGAGACATACATGGTACGTATTAACTCATAAATGGATATTAGATGTAAAGCAAAAAAAAAATTAATCAAGCTATAATCTAAAAATCCCAGAGAAGGTAGGTAGCAAGGTGGACCTAAGAGGGCTGCATGGATCATCCTAAGAAGGGGAAATAGATAAAGTCTTCTGGGTATACTGGGGGTGGGGTTGGCGGGACAGATAGAGGAGGGAGTATGGGGGGAGGGAACGTAAGGGATTGGGATGGTTGAGTTGGGGAAGGCACAGAGAGGCAGATCAATGAAAGAGATATTTTGATGGGGGGAGCATTATGGAGTTGGGAGTAACCTAGTACCAGGGAAACCCCCAGGAATCCACAGGGATGATCTCAGTTATGACCCCTAGCAAAAGTGGGGAGGATGCCAGAACTGGCCTTCTCCTGTAATCAGATTGGTGACTATCCTAATTGTCATTATAGAACCTTCATCCAGTAACTGATGGAAGCAACTACAGAGATCCACAGCCAAGCTTTGGGTCGAGCTCTGGGAATCCAGTCAAAGAGAGGGAGGATGGATTATACAAACGGAAGGGGGACAAGATTATGATGGAAAAACTCACAGAGACAACTGACCCTAGGGAGCTCATGGACTCTAGCCTGAGAGCTAGAGAGCTTGCATAGGTCTGCATGTGTGTGACAGTTGTGTAGTATGTTGTCCTTGAGGGCCCCTAGCAGTGGAACCAGGATCTGACCTTGGCACATGAGCTGGATTTTTGAAACCTATTCCCTATGGTAGATGCCTAGATTTGCCTTGATACAGCAAGGGAGAGCTTGGTCCTGTCTCAATTTCATGTACCATGATTTGCTGAATCCCATGGGATGCCCTTCCCTTTTTGAGAAGTAGATAGGGAAGTAGGAAGGAGGTGGGGGAAAGGAGCAGAAAACAAACATGGAGTGAAGCTTTGGTTGGTTTGTAAAATAAAATTTAAAATTTAATAAAAACAATTTGTCATAATAGTTTTTAGTTGCAATTTAATGTGCTATTCTAAGCATGGGGATTCTTACCAGTAGGTGCAGGCAGAGTGTCTTCCAAGGCTTTGTAACTTATTAGTTATGTAAGTAATTCAAACAGAAGAGCAAACCCTCCTGCCATCAATGTAGTTCTCCAAACTGAAAGCAATGAAGTCGTTTTTCCTCTCCCACAAGCTCAAAGTTAGAGTACAATGTAAGGCAGACACTCAAGGGACTGCAAATGCTGCAGTAATAGCAGAATGAGAGGCAGTTCAGGCAAGCCTAATACAAACAAGGACAGTGATACCTAGTCATGGCCTGGACGCTAAGTCATCCACACTTAGATTCATATCAGACGCAACAGCCATCCATCATCTGGCAGGATGGGGAAGGGAGGCAAAGCAGGCCTGAATCCTCAATGATGGAAAAGTGGACCACTAAGAGCCTGCTTTGCGCATAAGTAAAGAAGTGGAAGACAGCAAAATGGGGTTTGGGGAGGATAGTATAAAACCCCCAATATCAGGATCATTCTTTATCTTTCTGTCAGTCCTTAGAAAATGAAAAATCAAATAAAGAAGCTATTAATATCTTTAAGACAATGTCTACATACCAGAAGAGGCCAAGAGCAGGGCTCTCAGACAGTAAGATTTTGCTTATACATTTATGAAACTATGCAACCTACAGCTGCAGTGGTTAACTATAAACACCACATGGAAATCAAGAAAGGATTAAGGTCCTCAAGCCTTCCAGCCTCTCACTGCCCATGTCTACACACTTTCTGTGATCTTACCAGAAGTCATGGTAATGTCCTGCTACTGTCACTTACACCATCTCCAATGCTGCAACCTTTAATGCTGCCACTGAGATTGTCACTGTTTCTTCATCAAAACAGGTGAAGGATCCCTCCCTGCCAGTGTTTGTATGCCACTTAGTAAGTGTTGGAAAGTGAGATATGGGAGCCTTGGACGATATCCCAAAGGGTAGAGTGCTCATTATGTAAACTCAAGTTCCTGAGTTTGGATTCCCAGCACCCCAGTACAAACAAGGAGAGTGGCTTCTGTTTATATATATATATATATATATAAAAATGCAAAAGCCAGATGCAATGACCCACATCTGTAACCTCAGTACTAGGGAGGAGGAGACAGGCATATCGCATGGGAAGACTGGCCAACCAGCCTAGTCTAAACATGAGCTCCGGGTTCAGTGAGAAATTGTATCAAAAATAAGGTGAGGAGCAATAGAAGAAGACATGTGATATTAACTTTCTGGCCTCTGTACACACACACATGGGCACACACACCTTCACATGAATGTGTATATGTATGTATACAACACACACACACACACACACACACATAAATACACCATAACAAACAAATAGTAATAATGCAAGAGTAAGCTTTTACCATTTCTTCTATATTCCATATTAAATAACATGACAAAAGTCCAGTAGAGATAATATGACTATATTA
The DNA here is from genome assembly GCA_033318265.1 of Phyllotis vaccarum. Classification (NCBI taxonomy): domain Eukaryota; kingdom Metazoa; phylum Chordata; class Mammalia; order Rodentia; family Cricetidae; genus Phyllotis; species Phyllotis vaccarum. The sequence continues at coordinate 138,228,399 of JARWLC010000001.1, read as the reverse complement.
TCAACACATCTTCCATGTTATATAAGAAAGAAGGTTAACTACTAATAGGATAGCAGTAGAAAGTGTGACAGTCTCAGGAAACCCAGGATGTATGGTCATTCCCTCAAAACAGAATGTTTGATGGGTTTAAACAATGACACACAGTCAAGATTTCCAATGCTGCCGCCTCCAATCAGCTTTTAAGCATGAAATTCGGGCATTTAATTTTTCTTCCAACTCAGAATGGCTTCCCAAGAGAAGGGTTAGTCCTTTCCCAATCTGTGTAGGGTTCCCAAACTCAATGTCTACACATACTATATTCTTTCTCTCCCAGGAAGCCTAGCAGGCCATTCACCAAATTCCCAGTCATGTCTCTTGATACTTCAAGCTTTGCTGCATGAGTTGAGGTACAGATATATCTAACTTTTGTGTAGCTATTTGAATGAAAGCCCTTCCTTCTGAAAGGAGAAGGGGCAAATAAGCCTCCAAAGATAATAAAACTTCCAAGGCTTAGGAAGCTGAGAAACTAAAAGCACTCACTATGTCCTTTCCAAAGTTTATATATAAGCAGTAACATTTGTGAGAAAGACACTTTTCTGTGGAGCTGCCTGCAAGTTGGTCAGGGAACTCTAGGTATACAGCGTTTGTGTATCATCACAAATGCCGGATGGGTCTTTCAGTGTCGCAGCTACTTCTGAGTCACTCATGGTCCTGTAAATAACCACAGTAAACCCACTGGTTTGCCTAACCAGACTTGGACAGTCTCATTGGCTGTCTTCCATGCCTTATAAGGGCTGAACGGACAATTGGTCATATCTCCCCAGCAGAAGTCATATACCTCCCATGTACTTGTCATGCCTATAAATGAAGTGACTTTTCTTTACTGTTAAATAACTGTGGGGAAGAATGGAGCATTCCTGCATACATACTGTGTTTGCTAATGCTATTTCTAAGGTGCCAGAGGATTGATGTCACCAGTTAGGAAATCTTAATTGGCCTTAAATAACATATTTCAGACTTCAGAAAATACTTCATTAATGATTTCAATTTGAAAGTAAGGTTCAACATCTCTAACCTTTGTTATAAAGGAAATTGCTCAGCCAAAATTATTCTTTTGAGAGGGTAAAAATCACACAAGCTTTCTCTGAAGGGACTATCAAAAGAAGATGTCATTCCTCTCCATTGCTGTGCCCCAAATCTTTCCCTCAGATGCTGTCCCTCTTTCCTCCATGGGAATCTTGTCACAGGAGGCCAACACATTGGTTCTCCCACCTCACATCTGAGATGATTTTTGTCTTTGTATATTTCTCTTGAACAAGAAACACCTCTTTGAAGAGTTCTATTTATGCCATGAGGTATAAGTGTAATCTTTTTGGTTCCTTTTGGGGAAAAAAAAGAAATACTTCAAGGAGTTATAACTTCAGTGTAAGCCTTAAGAACCTGGGGCATCTATGTTTCCGAAAGTAGGTGGGGCTTACAGTACTCCCTTCAAAAGGGTGAGAGTAGATAATCTATCCTTAAGCTTTCAGGGCCTACAATATAATAGAATTCTTAACACAAATACACAAGGAAAGGTGATTTTCATCATTGTGTAATTCTAAGGCTGAAAGTTCATCATCTAACAACAATGTTGCCTCCCTCAACCTCAATCTCCCTGCATCTTCTTCTCTCTTCTAATTCAGCTAGTAAACAGAATAATGACAAACATTTTTGAGCAACAATTCTTTAGGAATTCTGCAGCATCCCAATCTAATCTCAGCAGCACTATAATCACCACATATGTATTAAGTAACTAGGTCCGAGGCACCTAAGTATCATGTCACCTTGAAATTGATATGCTGAAACTCTAACCCCAGGGTATTAGAGTGTGACTATATTTGAAGATAGGAACTTGAAAGAGGCAAGTAAGGTCAAATTAGGTAAATCAGAAAGGTTTGAATCCAGGATGACTAGTGTCTGTAGAAGAAAATATAAACACACACATACACACACACACACACACACACACACACACACACACACACACACAACTGGCAAGCAGAGAGAGAGAGAGAGAGAAGAGAGAGAGAGAGAGAGAGAGAGAGAGAGAGAGAGAGAGAGAGAGAGAGAGAGAGAGAGAGAGAGAGAGAGAGAGAGATTGAGAGAGAGATCTGCAAGCCAGGCTTCAGAAGAAACCACATTTTTGACATTTTCATTTCCCCATTCATCCTCTGGACTGTGAGAAAAAGTGTTTAAGCTCCCTGGTCTGTGTACTTTATTGCACAACCCTAATAAACTAGTATAGTGACAATCTAGTATTCATTTGAAATTTATCCAACTTTTAAAATTCACCTTAAATTTTTATGTATATATTATTCAGATGAACATAAACATAGATGACATGTGCATTTGGAGGCCTAAGGACAACTTTGAATGTATTTTCTAAGGGTTTCCACCTTGTGTTTAGAGACAGAGGCAGGGCAACTGGCCAGTGAGCCCAGCGTTCTGCTCCTATCCTCTTCTCCAAACTGAGATTACAAGTGGACATCAATGCACCCTGTACTTTTTGCATGGGTTCTGGATTTTGAACTTGGGTCTTCATGTCTGTGAGGCAGTCACCTCTATATGAGTTATTCTTCTAGCCCTCATGGCCCATTTTTTAAAACTGGGTTTATTAAAGAATAACTTCCATATAATAATGCACAAGTATTTCAGCATGTTGTTCAATACATTCTATGTGACGGCTGGCTTTCTCAATATGAACAAACTTGAGATAAAATGGGACAGCACTTTTGCAACTCAGAACTCCTTTCCTTCCCGTTTGCAGCCAGTCTTTATTCCTCATTTAGGAACAGAACTGTTCCTCTTGTAGTAGGTGGTAAGCTTTGCCTATTCTAGAATTACACAGGAATAAGATCATATAGTATATACTTCCTTATGTCCTGTTTAGACTACAGATTCTTGACCTGTGGGTCGTGACTCATTGGGACAGTCATATATCAGATATCCTGCATGTTAGATATTAATATTATGATTCATAAAAGTAGCACAATTATAGTTATAAAGAAGCAGCAAAATTATTTTATGGTTGGAGGCCACCATAACACAATGAACTGTACTTTTTTCCTTCATTTTATTATTGTTTTATCAAAAATGTCTTTTTATCCATGTATCCCCCTGCTCCCCCTCCCTTTCCTCCTAATCAGCCTTCAGCCTTCCCTCTCCCCATCCACCCATCCCCTCCCCCAAAAGGGCAAGAAGTCCAAGGTGTATCAGCTCAGCGTGGTGCATCCATTCCAGGCAAGTCAGGACTGAAGGGCCACAGCATTAGGAAGGTTGGGAACCACTACGTTAGAATGTTTCTGATATTAATTCATATTATTCATATGCCAATGACTTGTCCCTGTTTATAGCTCAACTGTACTATGTTGTATAGAGCTGTAATTGTTCAATTATTCACTTGTTGGTGAACATTTAGTTTATTTGCAGTTTTGTATTGTTAATAAAGATACTGTGAATATATAAAGGTCTTTATACATCCAACTTTTTTATTGTTCTTGGGTAAGTGCCTGGAAATATAATTATTGTGTTATGTGGTAAGTGTATCAATCTTGTTTTTTTCTAAAGAAAATAATTAAGATTTTTACTTTGTAGGGGTAGTGTGTTGTTTCATGGTAAATAATTGTCCCACCCACTGGTTTAATAAAAGGCGTTGATTGGCCAAAGGCAGGCAGGAAGTGTGGGTGGGGCTACCAGACTCAGAATACCAGACTCAGAACAGAAGGCCAGACAGAACTCCAGAGAGAAGCCGCAGGAAGCAGAGGACAACCATGCTGCTCTAAGAAAAGGTACCAAGCCGCATGGCTGAACAGGAAGAATCATGGGTTAGATGAAGGGTAGAGAGCTAGCAAGTGATTTGCCTGGGCCTTAGGCCGATCAGCCCAAAATTATAGTAAGCCTCTGTGTGTCACTGCGGGTCTGCGGGTCTGAAGGTCTAAACCTTGAGGTTAGGCCTGAAAGTCCAGGCCAGAAACCTCGTACTACATTACTTTGTCATTAATTTTATTTTCTGAGATTACTTTTCATTTTACTTTCCTGCTAACAATGAATGGGAGTCCTGGCTGTGTCATATGCTTGCTGCTATCTGTGTGAGTATATAATGTAATGTCCTCTTGTGGTTTTAATTTTAATTTTTCTGATGACTAATAATGTTGGGCATCTTCTCATATCATTTTACTAAAGGATGCACATAAATCTTGGGGAAATGTTGGGCCAAATCTTTTTCTCATCTTCATAGGTTTATTTATCATTTGGATATAAGCATTATCTTTATATCTGGATATAAGTATCTTGTCTGATACATCTACGCACTGCATTTTAAAAATTTCATCCATGATTTATTTTTCTATTTCCTTAACTGTATCTTCCATTAAAAGATTTTCATTTTAAGTATACTTATCAACTCCCCTTTTAACAATTACTGGTTGAAAGTCCGAATTTCAAAGTCACAAATGTTTTCTCTTCTGTTTTTTATTTTCTAAAATTTTTGTTGTTTTAGTGTTAGGGAAATTAAGGTTATTTAGTGGACTAAAATTTGCTATTGTTATTTGTAATAAATAAAACTCTTAGTTGACTTGAGTTTGCTTGTTTATTTATTTGTGGCACAATTAAGAACTGAAGTGGAGTTTTGTTGATATTTTCTTGAATTTAGCCTTGAATTAGTTTAGCACCATTTATTGTAAGGATTGTTACCAATAAATTAACTGGGCAACATCACCACTAATTTATTGGCTATCCTTATAAGACCTATTTCTGGACTCAATTGCTTTACATATCTACTGGTTTTCATATATGTGTATGTATGTATACACATATATATGCATACATAGAAACCATACACACACACACACACACACACACACACACACACACACACACACACACACACGGTTTATATAAGTCTCCCTCTTCAAAGTAGTTTTAGCTTCTTAGCTATCATACACTTTAGAATCAGCTTATCATTTTCCCCAAAGCATTTTGTGACTTTGATTGAAATTGTATTAAGTATATAAGTAAACTTGAGGAAAATGGACGTTTTGTAAAGTTTTAAATTAATTTTTTATATTTATTTATATAAGACATGTGTGTATCTGTGTGAGTGTATACCATGTATGTGAAGGTGCTCCCGTAGGGCAGAAGAGGGTGTTGGCCCTGGGGCTGGAGTTACAGGTGCTTTTGAGCTGTCCAACATGGGAGCTGAGAATCAAACACTGATCCTTTGTAAGAGTAGCAAGAGCCCTTAATCACAGAGACATCTCTCCAGTTCCAAGAATGGACATTTTAATAGTAATGATGAGTGTTTGAGTGGATAAATGCTTTTTCTCTTCTAACTGAAGTTTGTAAATTTCTCAATAATGTATTTTAGCTCTTACTGTACACATCTTATAGAAGTTTTGTTAAATTTACCCCTATGCATTTAATTTATGATTATGCTTTTATAGATTATGCCTTTGAAAAATTTGGGGATTTTTTCTTTTGGTTTGTTTCCTTTTTGAGATACAATCTCACTATGTATTCTTGACTGGACTAGAAATCACTATGTATATTAGCTGGTATCAAACTCAGCTCTGTCTCTCCCTTTTTCCTAAGTGCTTGTATTAAAAACATGCACTGCCCTACCCAGAAAAACCTTATTTTTCAATTGTTTCCAGTGCTTAGAATTACTGCTGAGTTTAACATATTGACATTGTTTCTACACAAGCCAGGACTTGTAGTGTATAGGTGAATAGGAGTGGAGAGAATAGCACCTCACTTTGTTTCTTCTGAGTACAAATGCATTTACTGTTTTGATATTAAATCCAATGTTAGTTTAAGATTTTTTTAAAGACATTCTTTATTGGTCATGGAAGTTACCTTGCCTATCTAATTGCTTGATGGCTTTTATTATGACTAGATGTTGGGATTTTTTCATATGCTACTAGGATAGTCAAATTTTGTCTCATGCTAATCCAAAGAAAATTTGGTTGAATTTTCAAATGTTAAACTAAATATAAATCTCTCAGATATTTTGTGGTTCTGTTGGTAATTTCAGGATAGCTTTTGGCTACCCTATCAGAGTTACCAGCCTCTTCTTCAGGTGTGTAAGCCCAACCTTGAGGTGGGGTAGGGGGCTTTCTTTTGAACTTCTATCGTAACAATGCTGAGATGGACTGATAATTCACTACTGGGGTTGATTTTGAGATCAACTAGTCTCTGCTAATCTCTCATCCTAATTTTCTCTCCCAGCTCCAGAGCTCATGGTTCTTTCATAAAGTGAAAGCTTCTCAGAGTTGGAGATATCTTAGGTATCATTTAACATAATCTTCAAGCCAATCCTTACTACAATATCTCAGTTAAACAGTTACTGTCATTGACTTTAACTAATTTGGGATAGGAGACCCTAACATCCTGATTTCTCAGTTACAACTAAGTTAAGAAATGGAGCAGGTTATAAGATTATGCTGTTACAATTGGGATTTTAATTTTCCAAAAGGCTTACACCTATTGCTGAACAAGTTTTTATAAAGGTATTTTCATAGTAGGTTTTACAAACACCCATGTATTCTAAGAATCTCTTGAGTTCTTCATGTAATTAAAAGAAAAAGTTATTTTTATAACAATCAAATACATAGGCACATGCTACTTTGTTACCATGACAGCAGAGAAGTTCAGGACAAAACTACTGCATATTTCCAATATTCACATTTGTGTCTGTTTCTGTTTGTTTTTTTTTTTTTTTGAAGGGCTAAACACAAAGGATTCTGGGAACTTAGGTTGGAATTCCAAGTCAACAATCCACTTGTATGTGTGACTTGGGAAAACTATTTTATCTTTCTGTGCTTTTTTTTTTCATTGTTTGTGCAATGGGAATTTTTAATTATTTCATTCATAGTATAGTTATAATGATTGTTAATTAGTATATGATATATAAATATCAATGTTATTAAATAGTACCAACTTATTTCCAGCTATTAGTAAGACAGGCAGACTAAAAATGATATGCCTTAATGATTATCTATTAAACAGAGAGCAAATGCAACATAACATATTGTAGAAAGATTTAATTGATAAATGAAAGTGGTGATAGAGTTAAATTAGCCAATTATATGACCTTAAAACATAGACAATGATCTCTTTAATTCAGCAAAATGGTATCACTTTTAATACACATGTACTGTTTTGTTAACATTTTCATTTATAATTTATGTTTAATTTAAAATTGAATTTCAATTCAACATCATATGAATTAGGGCCATATAGAATTCATGTTGTTTCAGTAACATGCTAATGAAAGAAGTTTCTGAACACTCTGAGTCCACAAGGTGATTTTCTCCTTTATTTATTCAAATTTAGGCCAGATGCTACGCAGAAGCTTTCCTCTCTCTAACAATGTATTCTCCGTTGTGGTTGTCCTCTTAAGTGTTTGAGACTTAAGACAGGTGACGTCTGTCCAAAAGCAAATATGCAGAGCACAGTTGGCATTTTTGAAGCTTCTTAGTCAGGGAGGCTCAGCTCAGATGGTATGGAAATAAGAGTTCTGGTGACTCTGTGATGGGCGAAAATAAGGATGAAGATACGGAGGAAACTATACAGAACTAACAATTGTTAAGTGTCTTCCGTACCAGGAATCATGGTCAATTCTGTAATCTGTGGGAAGATTTCTCACTTCATAGAAGAAGAAAATGGGGTTCAGGAAAATTAATGACTCACCTAAGGTCACAGAGCTAGAAAACAGCATATATAGTTCTCACCATTGCCTTCCTAGCTACAGAAATGATCATGTCACCGTAGCATAGCTTCTGAAAGCCAAAAATGAGCTCTGAGAGGAAGACCATGATCAGAATTTCCTCCCAGGAATTTCAGAACATGAATGTAAGCTTCTGAAGCACAGGAGAAATCAATGGCAAGAGAAGTGAGCTATTGAGGTGGCAACCTTTATGTGTCAGCATGACAGGGCTATGGGATTCCTAAAAAGCTATAGATTATTATATGCTATTCCTGGGTGTGTCTGTGAAGGCATTTCTTAAACAGATTAACATTCAGAGGGATATGTTGAGTACATGGACTTTCCCAAGAGGGTGGAGGGTAATCATCTTGCCTTTTGCCGTTCTGAGTAGAAAACATAAAGGAAAGATGAATTAACTCTGCCTGACTGCTGGAGCACAGACATCAATCTTGGGCTTTTTGCACTGTGGTTCTCAAGCCTTCAGATCCAATTGGGATGTACACTACTGGCACTATGGCTCTTGGGCCTTCAGAGTGTACCACTAGCTTTCATGTATCTTCAGATTATAGACAGCACATTGTGGGTCCCCTTAGTCTCCAAAGTTACACAAGCCAATAGATTTCAATAAATCTCCATATATACACATATATGGAAGTATCTAGAAGGAATTGGTTCTCAGAATCCTGAAAACTTTTGCTACAGCTCAAAGCCATGAGAGAGTTTCTATTAGACATAAATTTTTTTTCCTTAACTATGCTAAGGAAGACCCATGGCCATCTATTTTCATAAGTGGGTTCATGACCTCAACTAATTATAGACACAAATATGCCTGGGAAAAATAGACTTCCCCACCCTTGGCTAATGTCATTTTCTGCTAAGGATGTAGAACAGTCCATGTCTTACTGCTGGGAGAATTTCTCTCCCAGAGTATAGTAGATGCTGGAAAGAAAGCACGGTGTCTCTCCTCTTTCCACTCAATATTGTTGGTTATTCTTCTCCACTAAACAGTGCACACTAAACTCATTAGCTCCAAATGCACACTTGGTAAGTGTGAAAGTACCTATCACAAGAATTAAAGGCTCTCAATTTTCATAAAGCCCAGTCCCTAGATGTAAAGTCCATTATTAAAAAATATCAGCTCTTTTATTTGTTGCTGTCTAATCCCTGGAGACTTTCTGAGACACTCTGGATCCTGGTTCCTCAAAGTCTACACTCCTCTGGGGTTCTTCTATTAGGCAGAATAAGGAGCACTACACATTGCCACCCCTGGCCTCACCCTGCTGTTAAGGTCAGATGTAGTTTTCATGGAACAGAGTTAATAGAAATTAATGTGGGAATGCCTTTCTGTATCCTCTGAATAAAGTACTGTTTTGGCCCATGGTAGGCATCACAGAAGTAGGTGGAGGAATCGGAGCATAGGTAGGAGAAGGATGGTGGAGTTAGAAGAGACATAAACCAGCTGCCCATGAATCAACATGGAAAGAAACACAGATGAGCCACAGGCCAAGTAGCAGGAAAAATTAATGAAAATGTGTTGAATTAAGATGCAGGAGCTAGCTAGCAATATGCTTAAGCCATAGGCCAAACAGCATGAAATTAATATAAGTGTCTGTATGTTTCTTTGGGACTTTGAGATAACAGGTCCAAATAAGCAGCAGTGGGCAGATCCAAACTGTGGAGCTAGTTTGGGTCAGAAACATCCTGTTAACAAGAAATATTTTTAAATTGTTGATAAATTATGAAAGTATCTGTTGGCTTCCCACTTCATTTTAGATAATATCCTGCAATTTTTTTAACAAGTCATAAAATTTGGGAGAATTTTTAACAAACCAGTTTCAGCTCCGTATATTTCAAACCTAATTTCTCCTTCATTACTCATTTATTGTGGATGCCTCTATGCAAAAACCATTTCGTGACAGCATCTCTGGCCCATCCTTTGACTTCTCCACACCAGGTTAGTCAATTAGCAAGGAAACAGGAACATGGCTTTCTAGAAACCATCTCTATAGCAGAAGGGTCAACTGTAACTGTAGAAGGAAGTGACCGCACAACACAAGCACATACAGCAACAATATCAAGTAGATGGTGTCTTCAACTCAGCTTCTCTAGAAATCACTCACTGTGCCTGCAAGTGGCCTCAGTAACACTCCAGGTACGGAGACAGCAGAACTAGGATTCTGGAGCTGGGGACAGGAGAGTGGTCTTAATAAATACACTTGAGTTTAAAGTACTGGAATAGTAAATATATTTTTAAAAATTTCAATACTGTACAGGTACACATATCTGAAATTTGGAAGTGGCCAGTGCAAACAAGCTCAGTAGTTTGAATTTATTATCTTCAGCGAGCTCTACCTTATGTGTGAACATATACTTGTCTTCAGTATTCATACTATCTTAAACACATCAGACTATTTTTATTTTATTTGTTCACTAGGTGATCTTCTTTGACTATTGCTGAAAATCAGCAATAATTTAATTTTTTATTTTCATAATTAATCCTTGCTGCCAATACTCCTAGTGTATGTTATTGTCGATGGAAGAAAGCCCTTGCGTTTGTGTCATCCAATTTGGGTCTTCAATTTGAAACAAATGTTGGGGTTTTTTAAAATCTGTACTCATGACATTTTAATATTTATAATATATCTCTCCTGTTTGCTCAGTTATTTTACGGGTCTCAGTTGATACTCTATAGTACCTCTTATGACTCTCTAATATAAAAATCTAAGTTTGTATCTAAGTCTGTATTTTAGACTTAGTGTTCCTAAAGTCTTTACATTTGGTACAATTTTAAGTATCAGCCTTCACATGATATAATTACAAATGAACCAAAACACACTTCTGGTTGGATGGTTCCATGCTCTGTATCTCTCCCCATGCTGTCTAGTTTTGCGTCAATTTTGACAGGGGTTAGAGTCATCAGAGAGGTGGAAACCTCAATTAAAAATTGTTTTTGTAGGACTGGTTTGTAGGAAGTCTATAGTGAATTTTCTTAATTAATTGTTGATGGATGAGGGCCCAGCCAATTGTGGGTGGTGCCATCCCTGGGCTGGTGATCTAGGGTGTTATAAGCAAGCAGGCTGAGCAAGCCAGAAGGAGCAAGTCTGTATGGCCTCTACACCAGCTCTTGCCTCCAAGTTCCTTCCCTCTGGAGCTCTTGCCTTGGCTTCTTTCAGTGGACTGTGTTTGAGGATAAGTAAGACAGATAAACCCTTTTCTCCCAAGCTGCCTTTGGTCATAGTATTTCATCACAGCAATAGAAACCTCAACTTCCTAAAAAGTGTGAGAGCTTCTGTGATTATATGTATTTTGTATGTATTTTTCTCTTTCAAACAAACAATGTAAAGTATCGTTCAGAGAAAGTGGGAAGTTGATATGGAACGAGAGGGTGAGAGGAGTATCGAGAAATAAGGTAGAAATGTGATCTGTGCTCAACAAGTGACTCAGTTCTGAACTGCTTTGTGCATAGGGTAGAAGAGAAACCCCAATTTGTTACAACATCTACACTGAAGTGCTTAGAAATTCAAACCAGAGCTGTTTGAATTCAGCAGCGCAACCTTTTCTGTCTTCACGATATAAAAGAAAAAAAGCTTTTTTTCTCTTGGGGGCACCCAATGAATGTGGCTCTGTATGGTATTGGTTGTGAGACTTCTAGATAACCATTTGAAGAGTGTAAAAGTCTCATTTTTAAGACTTATCGCTGAAAAAAAAATTCCTTAGTCATAAGGTGGGGCTCAGAGCCTATCTACACAGTTTGCTATTTATTTATTTAATATATAATTCTTTTTTGATTTGTTTGAAATTTCATAACATGCACCCTAATCCTGCACACTTCCTAATCCCTCTATAGCCACCCCTCATCGCTGAAGTATGCTCCTCAAAATTAATTAAAAACAAAAGAAAACAAATAAAAAACCCACCTTCATCCTCCATCTTCCCGATACCTCTCCATTCATTCTACTGGCACAGGGAGCTAAGGTGTGTAGTATTATGTTTCTGGCCCTACCTTTCAGGCCTAGCCCTGAGGTTCTGACCCACTGTCCTGCAGAAACACACGGGTGCTTATATTAATTTTATGCTGCTCAGCCTATGGCTCTGGCATATTACTAGCTAGCTCTTGCTCTTAAACTAACCCATGACTCTTATCTTGTTCAGCTATGTGGCTCAGTACCTTTTCTCAGAGCAGCATTTCAACTTCTTTCCTCTGCATCTGCTGGCGTCTTACTGTGCTGTCTCATGGTGTTTCTGTGCTCTATTCTTCCTGTTCCCAGAGTTTTCCCAGTCTGGTAGCTCTGCCTACACTTCCTGTCTGCCTTCAGCCCATCAACATTTTTATTAAACTAGTAGGTGGGACAATTATTTACAATGTAACAGAATCCCATTACAGAGGTGAGTCACTGCAGTATACCCCTTTTGTCAAATCAGACCCACCTGCAAAATGTTTGTTACAATGTATCATTGGCCTGGTTCAAGGCTCCTAGTTTCTGGTCTACCATCATCAATGGGCCTACATCGAAACTTCTCTTGGTTATCCTGTTGTTGCTCTGAGTCATGATGATCCTGTGGTTATTGTTCTGCTGCACCAGTTTCTTTGAGTACTCCAGTGGGTCATAGAGGGGCAGCTGTTAGAGCAGGCCAATCCAAGATCCAGGAAGTGGGTCTGCATGGGAGCAGAGCTGGTCAGCCTCGGTCATTGGGACCACCCCTTCAGGAGTGGGGCAGAGCCAGTTATCCTAAGCTCACGTCTTCAATGCCAGTTCTCCCACACCTGTGGTGTGGATAAGACCATCTCTCCTGGGTGCTATGGTCAGCTTTCTCATGGGTGGAGTGGCACCAGCTTGCCTGCTTCGAGGGAGAGGGCCAGCTATCCTGGGTCAAGTGAGGAACAGGGCTGACTCAGCGTTGCTGTTGAATTTCAACACACATGGTTTCTATGATCCTCTGTAGTAAAATAAGCCATGGATATCAGCCCAGACTTTGCTTGACTGCTGTTAGGCCACAGACCCAGACATGGCTCACAGCAGCAGCCAGGGCCTGGCCTTGGGAGCTGCACAGGTCACTCATATTGGCATGGCCCCTATGGCAATGAGGCTTTCAGACACCAACATGGCCACAGGTAGTGGCCCAGACCCCTAGTGTTGTCTCCCGAATAGTGCCATTCTGGCCCTTATGGCCCCTCCTCCTCCCCAAAGGACTAAAACCTTATGTTAAATAGGGGGATTAAGAAAAACATGTTTTCCTGCTCTACAGTCTCCTTACTGCTGCCACCTGCTGAGTGCTAGTCTTTGGGCCGGACTAGGGGGCGGGGTGTAAGAGAGTCAAGAAAGGAGGAGCTAAGTGGGGGACTAGGAGAGAGAGAGAAGCAGCAGCAGAGAGAGAAGCAGGACTAAGATGTAAGGTGTACTGAATAAAGCTCGGGTCTCTCATTGTGATCTTGAATGATAGAACCTAAGGACTCCAGAGTGCAGATTATTTAACCTCGACGCCCCTCGCCTGGACAAGACTCAAACACCCCAAAACCGGACGCGGTACCCTAGCATTGGAATGACCTTCAATGGTATAAGAAGCCACAGACATCAACTCATATACTGGCTGCAGAAGGTCTATGGACCCAGACATGGTCCTTGGCAGCAACTCTAACCTGGATGACACCATGGCCCTGCATGACAGTGTAGGAAGCTCAGATTGGTGTGGTCCTGGTAATAGCATGGCCTTGACTGTCAACATGGCCTGGGCTTGGATGTCACCTTGGTCCCAGGTGACAGTGCAGGCCATTCCAATAGGTAAGGCTCCAGCTGCAGTGTGTCACTAGGATTCCAAATGGCCCCAGATAGAGTTAATTTGCTCTTTTAATCTCAGAGTATACATAAGTGATTCTAAAAATTCTACCAGGAAATCTCAGAGTATCACCTGGTACTTGTTATAAGAAGCTAAGTATTTGTTGGTTTAAAAAGAAATGAATGGATAAAATGAATGCTTGTTTCCTCTACTACATGAAAATTATTCAAACATAGGCTCTGTACCTTACTCATCTTTGTATTCCTGGAACTACTATAATTTATTCATTTCTTTAACAACTTTCCTTAAAAACCTGTCACGTGAAGGAAATGATAGGCGCCCTGAATACCACAGTAAAAAGAACATTCTAAAGGCTCTGGAGATGGTGAAAACCATGATGGACACAATATAAATGTGGGGGCTAAAGAGATGGCTTAGCCCTTAAGAGTGCTTACTACTCTTCCAGGGGACCAGAGTTTGAATCCCAGCACACATGTCAAATGGCTTTCAACCATCTTCAACTTCAGCAGGAAGAGCTCTGACACCTGGGTTTCCTCCGGCACCTGTAGTCATATGTGTATAACCATTTGTAGATATATAGCTACACATAATTAAAACTAATAAAACAAATACTTTTAAAGAAGATATATACATTTTTGGACTATGTTTATTATAACCCAGTATGCTTGATAGTGAGAGTTCCTTGCATATAGTGAGTATGTGTTGGATTCTATACAATTCCAAAAGAAGCCTTATTCTCCAGGAATTATAAAGCTTAAAATACTGAGGTATAAGATCTGTGGAATTGCTCCACTGAAGTCCTTAGAACAGTCCCTGGACTTACTGCGTTGCACTATTGGCCCATGATGCTTTTAGGAAAACAAAACAGAGCAAAAACCAATAAAATCATCTTTTATATTAGTGATGAGCTTTATCATGGTAGCTTCACATATACATATTCACGCATATGCCATTGCATTTTGTTCTCATTTGTTGCCTTCTTCCTCTCTTGTCCCCTGTGCCCTCATCTGCAGCTGGCTCACTCCTCACACAGCTCCCAGTTACTCTGCCAGCTGCTTTCCTTAATATCCCATTACCCTCTCATTCTCACCTCCTTTAAGATCTCTTCTGCTGTCTCATGATCCATGATGATCTACAAATGCACACATACCTACATACATTTTTAATTTGGAGTCCTTATATGAAAGAAAACACAGAGCACTTGTCTTTCTGAGTGTAGCTTTGAAGTTAAAGATTTCCAGTTGCATCCACTTTCCCCAAAATATAAGGATTTAAGTAGTTTTTACAATTGCATACAATTCCATCATATGTGTGTGTTGTGTTTGATTTCTGGCCTGGACTTTCGGGCCTAGCCCAGAGGTTTGGACCTGCTCTCAGGCCCACTGCTGCTTAGGCCCAAATAATCACATAGACTAGACACTTGTATTTTATGCTGATCAGTCTATGGCTCTGATGCATTACTACCTATATCTTGCTCTTAAACTAATGCATGATTCTTATCCTGTTCAGTCATGTGGCTTGGTATCTTTTCTCAGAGAAGCATAGTTGTCCTCTGCATCTGCCGGCTTCTCTGGCTTCTCTGTGGCATCTCTGCTCTGTTCTTTCTGTTCCCAGAGTTTTCTTAGTCTGGTAGCCCCACCCATACTTCCTGTCTGCCTTCAGCCAATCAGCATTTTTATTTCCAGTAGTCAGGAAAATTATTTACAATGAAACAGAACACAATCACACAACATTTCCCCTTTTTCTTTTTAAAACAAGAATCCCAAATCTAATTTCATTTGTATATTTTTTTTCACTATTATCTATAACAACTTGTAACCAACACTGTAAACAAAGAGAAACATCCATAATCCACTTTGGGGGGAATGTGGGTATCATTCTCTAGGCTACTCCCTGCTGAGTGGGGCACTGGAAATTGCATGGGGACGCAAAAAAAAATTTATATGTATGGACAAGTCCTTAGTGAAATAGTCTATAAGGCTGGGTCACCTCAGCTGGTCTCCTTGTTTAGGATACAGAGCTCAGAGGAAACTGCAACAGAGGTGCTCTGGAATGCTGAATCATCTGGGCCATCTGTTCTCATTGGAGACTTTTCAGGAGGTCTTCTATCAAACTTTATGTTCTTTAACAAGAAATAAATCCATATCCTCTAATTTTCAGTGGAAATAAAAAGAAAACCTCTTCTCCAAAGTAGCATATCTTTTGATTTCAATTTTAAAGTCAATTTGTTTACAAAATATATAGGTTGGATTAATTCAGCAGCATATATAATCAAATGTCTTTTAGCAGCTTTTACTACTTCATTTTCAGTCAAAAATATAAACATACAATATCTAGACACTCTGTATTTTCCATCTTTACGTGGTTTTTTTTTTTTTTTACTCTATTTCTTTTTAAGGAATTTTTCTATAGTTTTCACTTTTTCTTTTCACTCTCAAGCCTATGTATATTCTTAAACATACTTTAAACCACTCAGAGATTTTTTAAAATCGGTCTTTACTGTATATCTCTTATTTCTTTACTTTTTCTGTTTCTGACAACATCTTTGTTTAGCTAGGGTGACTGGCTCCACCCAGCTCCTAGTCTAGCTTCATACATAGAATTTAGCTTTTTAGCAGAGGTACTGTTAGGACCCACCATTACCATGCTGGGGAATTTTAGGGTCTATATAATCACCAAGTAAAGCACTACCATCTTCTGCTCATTAACTCCATTTAAGTATTTGGCAGCAGAGCTTCTTAAAAGACTCACAAGTGTTTTGCGACTAAGGCTGAATCAGGAAGCTTCTCTTTAAAAAGTCATGCCTCTGCTTACCTCCAGCAAGCAGAGCTGACCCAAGAATACATTGCTGCTACTAAGAATCAGTCTTTGACTCTATTTCTTTTTGTCTATATAAACAGAAACCTTAAATGCATCATTTATAGCTTGTTGCTTATATCTAGGCCCCTGTGAGACTTCAGGAACTGGCCATTTTGCAGCATAAACTGCACTCCAAAAAGCCCACCATTTTTAATTTAAACCCACAAGCCACACTAGAGCATCTCTGAACCATAGCTCATGTGAGAGACACAACTCAGAAGCTGCTTTTGGCTCTGATTCTTTGCTCTAGAAGTCTTTTTAATCTTTCTCCAGCTTTATGTGGGTCTAGAACACTTTTTATGCTTTCTAAGGCTTTACATGTGTATATACATACACCACGTTGGGCACCATCTGTTGTATTTGGTTTCTGGTCGGGACTTTCAGGCCTAACCTAGAGGTGTGGACCCACTCTCAGCCTCACTGCTACTTAGGCCCCAATAATCACATAGAAGCATGTATTAATTTTATGCTGATCAGCTTACAACTCTGGCATTCTTCTAGCTAGCTCTTGCTCTTAAACTCACCCATGATTCTTATTTTGTTCAGCCATGCGCCTCAGTACCTATTCTCAGAGTAGCATAGCTGTCCTCTGCATCTGTTGGCTTCTCTGGCATGTCTGTGGCATCTCTCTGTGGCCTCTCTGCTTGTTTCTTAGCCCCACCCATACTTCCTCTCTGCCTTTGGCCAATCAGCATTTTTATTAAACCAGTAGGTGGGACAATTACTTACAATGGAACAGAACACAATCCCATTAGATGTGTGGACCATGTTTTTTTTTTTTTTCATTTACTCATCTACTAATGGACACCTAAGGTAGTTCTGTTAGTGGGTTATTGTGAATAATGCAGCAATACAGATAATGTATGAGTATCTCTGTGGTGTGCTAACTAAATGTCCTTAGATATATACTCCAAAGTGGTATAGTTGAGTTACATGGCACTTTTTGAGGAACCTCTACACTGATTTCCACTGTGGATGGGCCAGTACACATTCCCACCATCAGTGGATAATGCTCTTTCTTGATACCCTCATCAGAATTTATTGCTGTCTGTTTTCTTCTGGTTGGAGTGAGATATTATTGAAAAACACTTTTAATTTTCATCCTCTGTTGACTAAGAATGTTAAATATGCTTTCCATATATTTATAGACCATTTGTGTTTTTTTCTTTTGATAACAACATAGTTAGTTTATTAGCTCATTTATTAATTAGATTTAGAGTTGAGATATTTAATTTTTGAAATTCTTTGTATATTGAAATATTGAGCCCCAAGATGATGTAGAGTTGGAAATATTTTTTTTTTCCTTTTGTAGGCCATCTCTTCCCTCCGTCAACTATTTCTTTTGCTGTACAGGTTTTTAAATATCATCTCTGAGATATTAGAGTCTTTTTAAGAAAGTCTTTGCCTACTTTTTATATCTTAAAATGTTTTCTGTTTTCCTCAAGTACTTTCCAAGTTTTAGGTCTTACTTTAGGGTCCTTGATCTATTTTGAATTAATTCCTAAGGAGGACGAGAGATATATTCCTAGTTTTATTTTTCTGTGTTGAAACCATCGCCTTGGCACCACTTGTTAAAGAGGCTATCTTTTCTTCAATGTGTGTTTTTAATAATTTTGTTTATAAACTGAGGGTTTTTGAAGGTTTGGAAACAGTCTTCTGGGGCCTCAGACTCTACAGACCCTCTAGGAAAACACTTTCCTTCTCAAATCCAGCACTGACTAGCTGAGGTCATCCTTAGAAACAGGATCTTCTCTGGCCATTTATAGCTCTGAACCAGTTTGCTTCCTACTAAGGGAAGTCCCTGTGATGGGGATGCCCCCTGAGCCAAGTGCTCATGGTCATGATCGGTCATTGACCTTCAAAGAATGTTGCCTCCTTCTCTTTGGCTCTTCTTTAGCACAGGGACTGCTATAGCATCCATTATCCATGGCGCCAAGAAGCCTAAGAGTCCCCTGACAGGAAGAGCTAGGAAGACTTGCACTGGAGGCTGTCGGATGGCCAGGGCCCATTAACTTCTTATTCCAGTTCATTGTTTTACAAGTGGTCATTGCCACCTCACCACCCAACCAGAAGCAAGTAGCAGTTTTATAGCCTACTTACAGAAAATGGCTCAGCACTTAGGCATTTTCTTGTGCCCCAGGGTTCAAAGTGAAATTAATTTCCATTACCTCCTATAATAAATCACCTCACTCAACACATGTATGAAATTCCATTCAGGAGACTCAAGTCATTCTGGGGCCACACAGAAAAGCATACACACTTCAGCTTGCACTTAGTTAATTTGTCTGCTTCAAAGAGCTTTGATGGGACTCTGCAGACAGGTTGCTAGTGAGCCAATGGTGAATGAGACAGTCCTACAACACATACGGTTGTGTTGTAGCTGGCCTGGAGATCTTGGGTTTATGCAGAGAAAAAGTTTAAGTTTTTTCTTGGATCACTTTCTGAAGTTCCTCTGTTTGTAGCTTTCTCATTACAAACCTAAATGCATGGGACAGGTGATAGTGGCTTCTCTGACATCAGAATCTAATTGTAGATACTCTGAAGCCATTGGGAAGATGTGTGTGACTAGCCGTTCTGATTCCTAGTCTTCTTATAAAAGAAACCACCAACTGAGCCTAAGTGCTGCATACAGACAGCTGGATAACGAAGAAAGTAAATATCAAGTTAGGTTACTGTGCCCGAGGACACTGAAAAGGTGATGAGCATGACTCATATGCAGCAAATCATGTGTATGGAATTTAAGTGAGAGAGGCTCAGAATCTCATAGCTGGGCTGGGCTGTAAAGAGTGTTATGTAAAGTCCCTAAGACACCAAAAAGCAGTGAAAGAGAAAAACAAAGACGCATAATAGGAACTGCTGTTATTGCTTGGACTCTTCTCTCTACAAGGTACTGAATTGCAGTGTTTGTATGTCTGTGAGAAACCTATGCAACATTTGTTTTTCTTTCTCACTTTTATAATATGGTTTTGATTTGCAGAAAACCACAGAGACTTCCTATGCACTTCATACACAGTTTGCCCTGTTAATATTTTATATCATTATGCTGCACTAGTTGTAATAAATGAACTGGCATTGTATATTGTTATTAATTCAACTCCACACATTTTCAGATTCCCTTTGTTTTTACCTGATGTCTTTTTCCTCTGAAATCTCAGCTCAACCCCTTCTTAGTCTTCAGCTGACACGGCTCCCTAAATGTCTCATGACTGTGACAGTGTCTCAGATTTTCCCTGTTTGTGGTGCTCTTAGTAGCATTTGTAAATTCTGTCAAGGTGTTTTTTAAAGGTGCTTCTCTACTAAAATGGAATATTTCTAGGTTAATCTGGGTCATTGTGGGTAGTATAAATATTTTTATTTGCAAAGGAAAAAAAGAAAAACTCAAATCAGGGCAATTATCTTAAGCCATGTCACCATGGCCCCATGTCACCCCATGGGACAGACTTGAAACCCAGGTCTTTCTGCACTCAGGGATCTAGTTCTTAACCACCATATAGCTCTTAGAGCATCTCAATTCAGACTTAAAACTTCATGGAGATTGATGAATTGATGTGTCAATAGATAGGTAGATAGATGGAAACTTATTATAAATTATCAAGCATTGTGACATAAACAAAGTAGAATCTTGTAAACACTCTGGAATAATTGATTGTGCTTCTTGTCACCGTTAGGTGTGCATATCTCCATTCTCTGTATTTATGCTACACATATAAGTTTTCTTGGCATATATTATTCTAACATGAATTTTAAAAATAGAAGTATATTATGCACATTATTCTGCAATACTTTTTTTCTTATCAATGTGTCACAAAACTTTTTCCATTTTAATTTGGCACCAAACATTCCAGACAATATTCACTGTTTCTTTATATGTGGGTGTTATGTTTCAATTTCAAGTTGATATTTTTTCCCTTTGCATTTAGGTATAAAAATTCAGAAATCATTAGAATCACTTGACTGTGTTAGAATACCTATTTTAGACTCAAAGATTATATAGATTTTTATTCAAAGGCTTTTATGAAAATTATGTTTTTCATATGCACAAGATGATACATGTAAGTGATATGCAGTCATTGCCTCTGTTAAACATTTAAGAGAGAAACTCTTGCAACTCACAAGGCCAAGTAGCTCGGAAAGTCCCCTCACCAACCCCGTGTAAACACTACAGCTGGTGGGATAAGAGGAGAGTCTTCATGGAGCTGCCTGCAAGGTGGATAGGAGTGAGTGCCATAGCTCTTACAATTTGTCACCGAGTCATCACACATGTCTGGGCAGGTTTTATGGTAATGTAGCTACCTTTCAGTCACCCATGATTTTATAAGTAATTTCAGTACACAGGTGCATAAATAACCTCAACAAACTCCTTGGCCTACCAAGCTAGGCTTATGTGAAATCCTTTCTTCTTTTATTCTTCTTTTTAAATGAAAATAATTCTTTCTAAAAGTATACTCTGATGACAATTTTATCTCCTTGTCTCCTCCCAGATCATCTCCACCATTCACCATCCCACACATCTGACACCAACCTCTCTCTCTCTCTCAAAAACAAAAACAAAAACAAAAAATCCAAAGCTTCAGGATCTCCACAACACAAAGAAAAAACAAGATATCTAAGAAAAGGCCCAGTGAGGGCCCAGAATTAGTCGTGCAGTAGAAACCAGAGGCCTTGAACCCAACCGATGACTCTTTGCAATAAAGACTTCCAAGTGATGACACATGACAAAGGGAGTTATTGCCTGACTTGCTGTGTCACACAGCAGCTTCCATGGTGAGATTTTAAATTTTTTACTTTTTTTCTCTTAAATTTTATCTTGGGGGGGGGGCGTCTAAGTGCAAAAGGAAGATGCAAAATGGAGAAATGAATTGAATCAAGATAAATGATATAAAAGATGTATAGAAGAAAGAAAGAAAACAAAAATAAATTAATGAAAACACAGTTAGAGGGGAAAGAAGAAAAAGCAGAAATGTGCATGTGCTCATACACACACACACACACAATGAGAGAGAGAGAGAGAGAGAGAGAGAGAGAGAGAGAGAGAGAGAGAGAGAGAGAGAGAGAGGCAAGCAAAAACCATAAAAACACAAATTAGAATCCATAATAGAGAAGCAAAAGACAAGTAAGGTTTAAAATGTCCATACAAAGCATTATAAGACAGCACATCTCCAAAAATACCATTTGTGTTGGGCACTGGGCCTCCCTTAAGTGTGGCTTGTATGCATAAAGAGAATCCACTGGAGAAAATGATTTTTCCTTTGTGAGTGACTGTCAATGGGTTAGACATGTGAGCTTGTGTCTACTTTCTCTCTCTCATTTTCTTTTCCCCTCTTGTCTCATATTTCTTAAAAAATTAAGACTTATTTATTTTTATTTTATGTGTACAAGTGTTTCTCCCTGCATGCTTGGCTGACAACAAATGCATATAGTGCCTACAGAAGCCAGAAGAAAGTGTTGGATCCCTTGAAACTGGAGTTTAAGATGGTTGTTGGCCCTCCTCAGGCGGATGCCAGGAATTGAACCTAGGTTCTTGGAAAAAGCAGACAGTGCTCTTAAATGGTGATCCATCTTTCCCGCCCCCTTGAATCATTTCTTTGATCTGACATCAGTGCCCAATCTTGGGTGAATAGGAGGTGTCAACATCTCCCCAAGAAAAGTTACTGAAATAGGAAATGATTTTGAAACAAAGGAAAAATAAAGACTGGTTCTCTTCCTTTGTTTTGACAGTTCAAAGTCCTCTTAGTTTGAATAGAAGTAATTCTTCTGACTTTCAGACTTCAGAGCCTTTAACGGATTACTCACACACCAAGTCTACTCTTGTGATTATAAACTAAATGCAGTTTAAGCTTGAATGAATTTTCTTTAATGGCTCAACATATTAGAGTGTGTATGTTCTAGTAGATGGAATGGGAAGGTCACACATTCTATTTTAAACTCTCCAAAAATCTAAGAGGTAGCAGCTTCCATGTCTTGAGGCATTTACGGGTGAAGATTGGAGGAGCTCATGAAGAGTGATTGCCTAGATGGAGGAACTTCAGCCAAGGTCAATCAGAAACATTTTGAGCCAATGAGAAGCCTCAGCAGGTAAAGGTGCTTGCAAGAAAGACTGGAAACCATGTGAGAGACTGATTGCTATAAGTTTGTGCCTGAGCCATAGGCCAAACAGCATGAACTTAATATAAGCATCTAAATCATTCTGGGGAACCTGATCAGCAGCAGACGTCTAAGGAGTCTGGGGCTGCAGGTCTGTGGGTCTGGACCTCTGGCTACCAGGGACCAAGAAATCTCACTGTTACAGATTGCATCCAATGTCAGACAAATATCCACTTAAAACCTGAAAAAGTTTAAAAAAGATTTTAGCATAAAAACTGAACAAAATCAACTTCCAAATTGTATATCTAAAGTGGGTCGTTGTACAGAGAAAGTGCAGTGTTCAAAATGTTGCTGGCGGACTGGCAGCAGAGTGTATAATCTACAACCAGGCCAGTTCTTGAGGTCTCACAGAAGACTCAGTAACATGTGATTGATTTTAAATTTCTGTTTATTTTAAACAAATAAGAAACAAAGATGGTTTCTTAGTAGCAACATTTTCTTGGGTCTCCTCTGTTTGCTGGCGGCTAACAGAGACGTGGTCCCTTTAAGAAAACTTACTGATTAAGCTTTATCTACAAAAACTATGTAGCAAGAGAGTAGGAGTATTTTTAAAGCTCTTCTACTTAAAAAATGATTAAAGATCCACAATAAAACAGATTCAGATTTTTTTAAAAAACCTATAAATGGGTTACAATGTATATAAAAGTTACACGAGCTTCAAAAAAAAGATAGAAAAAGTCTTTAAAAAGAAAAATAGAATAATAAAAAATATAATAAGCCATGTAAAGATAAAAATAGACACAAAATCTAGATTTTGATTGTTATTGTGTTTTCTTTTAGTTTTTTAACTGTTAATGAGCTAACTACAAAAAGACAATAGATTACAAATACAAAGGCTACTAAGTTAAACAAGAATATATATTTTAAAGATATTTTGATTTTGAAATTTGTGTATAAAGATTCATTGCTTTAGAAGAGTTCTGCTTTTGTTTACACAAAAGATGAGAACCTGTAGACTGCTTCCAGACAAATATGGTTTTATTAATCAAGACCCCCTAAAAAAAATCTCTGATGGAAAGAGGTGGTCGTATCAGCTTCAGGCTACAGACTATGATCCAGTCTCAAGAACCTGTAAGATTTTCAATGCCCCATAATCAGCAGAAAGTAGTAATAAAAAACTATGCCCAAATTCCCAAAAATGTTGTTTATAAATGTTTGTCTTCATTATAAATGGTGAATAGTCATAGTTAATCTGCTTCTAAAAAGAAGAAAATATGATATATAAATGATTTTTTAAAAATTAGATTATTAAATTTACTTTAATCCAAAAAACTAGCTGCTAATCTCAAAATGTTTTACATTAGTGTGGTCTTAGTTTATTGATACAAATTTAAGCTCAATTTTTATTGTTATATATATTTTCTACTCTTGTTTAAAATATAATGTTCATATAACTGATTTAAAATTGTAATATATAATTAAAAATATATGTTAGATTTTTAAGTATACAAAAATATATTTCATTTAGATAAATAATCTTCAAATACTTCTAAGACCTACAAAATATGACATTGAAAATGTTCTAAGAACTTAGAATTTTCTAGATAATGAGACAAGTCTGCTCTTGGCAACATCAATTTACTTAAAAAAAAATAGACATCAAAAAAACTCCATATAAAAATTAAGTTTTTTCTGTGGCATCAGTTAGCCACTGGACAAGAACCTGTTTTTATATTGACTGCTGGACAGTATGCTGTTTAAACTGGACATGCAGTTTCCATAGGAAGGTGACCTCTAAACTTTGGCAGAGCAAACCGAGATAGTCCTTCAGGTTCCTGCTTTGCAGAAAAAACTGTCAGACATTCTTCAGGACTTGAAGAGAAACAACTGATAAATAGAGCAGATTTCCTGCTTCACTGAAATGAAAAGAGACTCTGGGCCTGTTTGCTGAAGATGGAAGCCACAACTTTATAAAGAAACTTTAGATGACTGTCCAGGCACATAGGTGTCGTCTCTGTCATTTCTAGATTTTAGAAGTTGCTTGCACTTCTGGTTTACTTGGGAAAATATATCCTTCTGTAGTCTTTGATATAGTTAAAGATTAGATAGTTATAGGTATAGTTTTTCTTGGTTATTTTAAAATATATTAGATATAAAACTTTAGATTCACAATGATAAAGTAGATGATAGAGTATTTTCCTTAATTTTGCTAAATACAAATAGACTAGATATGGTAACTGTAATTCTCGCTTGATAGCTATTTTGTTATGTGTCTTTCCATATGCTGTAAATATCAATCTTTAAATAAAAGAGCTGTGTTGGCCCATGACAGGAACCATAGAAAAAGTAGGAGGAGAAATCAGAACATAGGTAAAAGAAGCAGGGCAGAGTCAGACAGACCGAGCCCGAAGCCCAAAAGAACAACATATAAGAAACACAGGTGAGCCACGGTCCACGTGGCAAACAAATTAATAAAAATGGGTTGAGTTAAGATGTAAGAGCTAGCTAGCAATGTGCCTGAGCCATAGGCCAAACAGCATGAACTTAATATAAGCGTCTAAATCATTTTTGGGGGCCTGTTCAGCGGCAGGCAGCTAAGGAGTCTGGAGCTGCAGGTCTGTGGGTCTGGGCCTCTGGCTGCCTGGGACCAAGAAACCTCACTGTTACACAAGTTGTCTTCTGATTTCTATGTGCACTACCATGTACACATACACATAAACAAACAGATGATGACAGATAGATAGATAGATAGATAAATAGATAGATAGATAGATAGATAGATAGATAGATGATAGATGGTAGATAGATATAATTTTTAAAAGAAACATTTCAGTTAAGTGATTTATATTGTCCAGTCAACCACCTCACAAAAGTATATGACCAGCCCTAGTACTGCTAAAATTTTCACTAACTAAAGAAGTTATTTCCCCGTTAGTGGGAAGCTCATCCACTGTACCTTCAAATTTACATCCTCTAGTATTGTGGATTAGTTGAAGTGAAACCCTTCTACAAAATTTTAATATGAAAATCTTCCCAGTGAATGATTCTGACTGGGAAAAATTACTGACATGTAAACCTACCATATGTATACTCAAGGGAGCAAGAAATATGCAAGGGGCCAGATGCCCTACCATGAAGCCCCCATAGAATCATAGGTGGAAGGCAATAGTCTCTCACTTGAGCAAAAGAATGGGGACATGTAACAATTGATGTATGCAATGGATGCTGAGCCGACAAAATCAGTGCACGACCACAGGTTTTCATATTACATCATTGCATTTGTAGAACTATAGTATATCATTTTTAAAAATTTCTATACATAATCTCCTTTAAATAAAAATCCACTGATAGTCAGCAATATTTGCTGTTGCTTCAAAATAAAATGTGATGAATCCATTAGAATGTGTCTTAATTTCATGTATAGTACAGTCAGAGGAACATCAAATACTAATTTATCTTGAGCAGGGTGGGTGGTTCACCATGCAGAATGCACTTCAAAGTTGCAGCATGATCAGTAATGAGACACATGTTGCCTATTCAACCATTTCTTAAAGTTATTTGCCTGCTGAATCTACTATCAATTACTTTGAGCTAGAATTCACTGGTCATGTGATCAATGAAGGACAAAAGTGAGAAAAAAATACTCTATTCCAAAGAAAGGAAGGAAGGCATGGAGGGAGGGAGGGAGGGAGGGAGGGAGGGAGGGAGGGAGGGAGGGAGGGAGGGAGGGAGGGAGGGAGGGAGGGAAGAAAAGAAGGGGGAGGAAAAAGAAAAGAAAAAGAAAGAAAGGAAGGAAGGAAATAAAGATAAATAAATTGGAAATCCACAAGTGTGATAAGATCCCTGAAAAATCTGAAGAAAGAGAGATGGTTCAAAGAAAAGAAGCCAAATCAAACCCAGCCCCTGCCATGCTACTGGCAAAGTGGGGAACTCCTTCCCAAAGGTAACCAAAGTGATCCTCGTGAAAGAGGGCTGGAAGTCCTGCCCTCAGTACAAACCCACAGCGCCAAGCCTCAAATCCAGTTTCAGGTTTTGACAAGGCAGTAATTCCCACAGATGGACCAGCAATGGAAAGTAATCTCATCTTCATGTTTTACATGATCTGGAGGGCAGAAGCAAAGAACAATCTTGAGAATCAATTGAAGCCAAGATACTCCAGAGGGTATAAGAATGAGGAACAATCATAAGCAAGGAAATAGAATTTAATCTTCCATAGCCTTATAGCCAGAGACGTCCCTGAAGGGTGGTTGTGGAGACCAAAAGGACCAGAGTCTGATCATCCTAAGAGTCCATTCAGCAGGGCAGAAGAAGACTTGTCTCTGGCAATTATTTTCAGGACTCCCCACTTGGGTGCCCTGAAGCTGATCTTACCAATAGAGAATAACCTTGAAGTTTGACAGCTCAGAGTGTAGATCCACCAATCTGTATTTCACTGCTGTAGAACCTGAAAAACTCTGAAGGCCCAGCCCCCCACACATCCAACAGAAAAAAAATTATGCTTTTATTTTCAGTCACTTTCCTACATCTATCTAATCTGGTTCTCCAATATTCCTATGGTTGAAGAATTTTTTCCCCTTTCTACTTGTTTTCTGTCTTACTTTAGAAAGCCTTTCTGCTTTCCCCCACGTAAGTCTTTTTCCCTATTTTTTACTTAACATTGTTTATTCTGTTTCCCCCTTTCCCTAACTCTTTCCTTTATCTCATTCACTAATTACTTACTTATATATCTATCCTAAGAATATTTCAACTTCATAGCACATTGCCCAATAGTTTTCTCATTTTCTGCTTTCCAGCCATTGATACATTAGAAGGATCTAACAGATTTTCAGTGTATCTCTATATCCTGTATAATGTTCTGTTGTGACTATTAGAACCACTTGTTCTTCCTTCAGTGAGTAGCTCTCAGGAGAGAGTCCTCTAAATCAGGCTGTTCAACAGGAAGTTTCACTAATAAAGCTGAATGAGACATACAAATCAAAGATGTACAAAACACCTCTCAGAAATAAAAAGTAAGACATAGCTTCTCAAAATACCAAATAAATAGCCAAAACACACACACACACACACACACACACACACACACACACACACACACACACACATGCTGGAGGCAGCACACACCTTTAATCTCAGCACTTGGAAGCAAAGGCGGGCAGATCTCAATGAGTTCAAGGCCAGCCTGGTCTACAGAGTGAGAAATGACTGTGACATAGAGAAACCCTGTCTTGAGGGGAAAAAAAAAGAAAGAAAGAAAAAACAAGAAACGGCACAAATACTTGGAGGTTGAACAAAAATATTATAGTGGGTCACTGGATAAATCTAAAAGAAAGTTTAAAACATTTTAGCAAATGAAAACACAACTTATCAGACACTTTGAAGTATGTATAAGCATGGCAGGTCTAGAGGAAAGGCAGTGACTGTGATGCTTGCCTAGAAAATTCAGAGCATTCTCAAATAACATAATAATGTGACTAAGGGTCTTAGAAGTAATAAAATAATAAGAAAAAGTGGTAGATGGCAATGCATCATAACTACCAGGCCATAAATTAATGGAGACTAAAAGAACAATGTCTGCCATCAAGGAGTTGCCTCTTATAAATCAAGAATGACAAACTGACCTGAAGAAAGAACTATATGAAGCAAACGAATAAAATCAAAGGCGAGGGGACTTCCACAGCAGACTTCTTTGAAATAATTTTTAGAATATTTATTAATGAATTCAAACAAATCATTAAGAAAAACTCAGAATATGTGCATTCTAAAAGTACTGAAAAGGTAGTTGAAATGGAGAAATTTCTAGGAGCATATGACTTATCAAAATTAAATGAATATGGCCAACAGCAAACAGATCCATAAGAAACAGCTGGGTTAAAATTCTAAGTCAACTTAATGCAGCATTATCTGCACATTTGATACTGCACCACATAAAAGCTACTTTAAAAAAATGGGACCTGACTAGATGAATGGGCAGGAAAACATTGCTCATAACACAGTGAAAATTTTCAGCCATAAAGAAAAAATGTTATTGTGACAGTTTTAATAGAATGGGTGAAATTGGAGACTGCTATGTAAGCAAGATAAGCCATAATTAGAGAGGTATTTATCACACTATTTTTCTCATATGCTGACTCCTAGACTTAAATTTACCTATAGTATATGGGTGTGTGCATGGTGTGTGTGATGTGCGTACATGTGTGTTTGTTAAAAATAGAAAGGGAACCATGAGAAGGAAAAGGAAGATCTTAAAGGAGAAAGGGTGAAGAAGCAAAAGGAGGAGTCTGATGGAATACATGTGATATGAAGTCAGAGTGTTATCTGAAGATGGATAAAGGCCAACAAGTGGGGGGGGGTAAGGTGTGAATAAGAATCAAATAATGACATATATGCATAAAATGCCCCTGGCAATGCACATTACTTTGTATGGTCTTAAAAAAAATAAATTTTAAAAAGGAAAATAAGATTCCATAACTAGCTTTCTTAACTCAGAGCATTCCAACCATATCAAACAGAAGCACTCATTTCTAGAACTATTTTTAGAAACACCACCCTACAATGAAATCAGCAGTGCAGCCTAGCCACACATAGTTTCAAAGAGATCAGCTTGGCACATTAACTGTCTCAAAAAGCAAAGGAAAGGAAGCTAACTTCTATCCTGATATGTAGATGCTTAGCCACAGCTACAGTGGAGCAGCTATTTAAACCGTACTTAACACTGACTGTCTAGAACCATGATAGGAACGAAAACCTAAATTAAATGAATGAATGAATGAATGGTACTAATAATTCAACTATCCAAGTGATTTTTCTCACATGATGAATCAACTCCCTTAGTAAGGTACTATGCAGGACAATAGTCTTCTTTATTATTTACATTTTATTTACATGGTAGTTGTCTTGCTGAAAAGTTCAGTGTATATTTTATATTGAGACGTACAAGCTCAAATATCTCTAAATAGGCTGATTGAAGAACCTATATAGCAACTTAAATGTCATACAGACAACAAGAAATGACTCTCTCTCCATGGAACAGCCTATATATTACAAGACACCGAGATTCCCTGGGCCCTAGCACTCTGCCCTTCTAAGTAATTTGACATGTAAAACACCTCCCATTTTCAAAATTTCCCTCCCTATTATACAGACCCACCTCTTCTGGGAACCACTGAGATACACGAGATTTCTTGAATAGCATCTAAAACTTGTATTTTTTATTAGCTTCCAGTTTCAAAAATGAAATCTGGAAGTAGAAAAATCCGTCCTCCATACAATATGTTTTCAAATATTTCATGAGAAAGAAATGAACAGGGGGTATCCAGCAGTATTTTCTCATAAAAATTTAGTTGATATATATTTCAAGCTCATGCTCCATTGGAAACTTAGCTCTCCATTTTTCTATACAAAATTCTACTCATTGCAGTGAGAAAAACTCACCAAGAATAAAGCAGGAACTGTATATATTGCTCTGTTCCCAGTCACAAGAGCTTGTTAGGCAAACCACTTTCCTCAGGCCAAACTAAGCTGTATAACAAAGGCACAGCTTCTTTTTCTAGGGTCAATATACAGAGGCTACTGGGCCTTAAAAAGCAGTAATCTCTGTCATATTATTGTTACTGTGTGAAAACCCAGAAGCAGGAAGAGAAATAGGCACAACATCCGGGTTATGCCCAGGTTTCAAATCTGGATTGCATCATTCAGCACTTACTTACAGGCAAATCGCTTGATTGCTTCATGGCTTTGTGAACTTAACCTGTATAATGCAGGTGTAGATAGTACTGGCTAGTTTTAGAGAGCTGTAATAATTGGATGACTTTAACTAGGTCAATACTGTGTAAAATAAGATTTTGCAATTATTAGCCACATTAGCTATGGCTAATTTCATCTTCCTTATGTAGTTTCTTAATTTCTTCCTAAGGAGAGTCAACTTCGTCTACCAAGGTCTACGTTTCTCTTTTCATTTGAGAGAATTACTCCCCCACTACGTAGCATGTCAGAACTTTTGTTTCACAGTGGCAATGTGAAAACTCCCAACTTCTCTATCCCCACACCAGAGTCCTATCTTTAGAAAAAGATCTTTGGAATTGACTGACCCCACCACACCCTACCCCTTACTCCACTATCAAAGAGAAGCAGAGAGAGAACTGAGCATATAATGAATGGGGCAAGAATCTGGAGTGGTCTTGCTTTATTTATAACAACCTTCTTTTAAGAGCATCATCAAGCCTTGAGACTGTCTGAACAAACAAAAAAGAATCTAAAAAAGAATCTGTCGTTTCCCCAAATTCTAGTCTGTAGACAGAAGCGAGCGTTCCTCAAGAGTCTGTGGAGCCAGTTCCCCTCCCTCTACCAAGAGGAGCTCCACTGACAGAAGGAACTAATGGCTATCCCAGAGGGCATGCTGACTTCCAGTCTTCCTCAGGGTCCATGTTAGCACCCAAGTTCTTCCTGCCTTTTTCTCTCCTCTAAACTTCTACATATCATGGACTTCCTCCTGTCAGCTACTTACTCTTTATAACCCTGAAATTTTGGCTATTCTCTCTCTCTCTCTCTCTCTCTCTCTCTCTCTCTCTCTCTCTCTCTCTCTCTCTCTCTCTCTCTCTCTCTCTCTCTCTCCCACTCCCTCTTATATATTATCTCACTGTTCTTGCTTCTCTCATGGTCAAGTTCAATTTATTGTCCATGTTTCTCTCTGCTCCGAACTCTTTCAGATGCTTCTGGCAGCTCACTCCCTCATATCTACAATAAAAACCTTACCATTAACCATACCATAGGGAGATCATGTCCTCAGTATATACACCTATTTCTCTAGGACAGGCATTAATCCCTTTCAAGAGCAGTGACCTATGACTTAATTGAGCTTCCCCGAAGCCCCACCTGTTCTTTTACTGAGATTAAATACCAAGACCAAAGCAACTTAGGTAGGATGGCTTACATGTTTCAAACTATTATTCATGAAAGTCAAGACAATAATGTGAGACAGAAACTAAAGCAGAGACCATGAGACAATGCTATTTACAGGCTTATTTCCTTTGGCTTGATCAGTTATACAAGTACCATCTACTCTCCCAGGATGACACTTTCCACAATGCACTGGGTTCTTCTACATCAAATAGCAGTCAAGAAAACACCCCCCCCCAAATACAATCTAATCTCAAAGAGGCATTTCCTCAATTGAGGTTCCTTCTGCCTAGGTGTCAAGTTTTCTGGTTTGTGTCAAGTTCATAAACTATTAGCACACCAGTTACTAAGTGTTCTACAACATTAACCTGGCCTCACTTGGGACAAAGCCTCCAGCATATAAAACTTCAGACTACAAGCCACATACAGGCCATATCATCATCCACTGTGAACTCTATGACCTATGTGACCTACAACAGTGACCTACTTATAAGACATACTGATTTAATAGTGGCACAAATATTATGGAATTAACTAACCACCTTTTCATTATATTTAAGGCCCACTCTTAAGCTAGAAGCCATACCTGACACTGGTAAAGTGGCCAAGAAATTGAGACAAAATAGATCATCGACCTGTGGAAAAATTTAATACTATTTTTCTGCTAAGGAAATGACAAGCTAGGCAGTGATGGTGTGTGTGGTGGGATTCAGGTGTCAGCTGATAAGGTCCTACGACACTTATCCAGGTTCTAAACTAAGACTATGTACAATAAGAATTATTATGAGGTAGTATCTAGGAGAGGATAAAGTACAAATTCCAATCAAAACCTAACCTATATAAGGTACATCATATATTTCTAGAATATTGGTAGATGGTAGGGTGTATAAATTACTTCAAAAGGTTAATCTGGGAAAGTGAAATTCAACACTTGAGTGTTCTTATCTAAGGGATAATAGGGGGATAACCTTAAATACCCATTCTTCAACCTCTTCAAGACCTGAGAAGGAAGGTGAATCACCTGAAAGTCAGAAGTACATGGAAGTAGTGACTTCCAAAATTTGGGAGAGGACAGCAACACAGCTACCTGGACAATCACCTCTGGATTTGTGTGCTGTTGGAGCATCTATCATATTGGCTACAGGCCTATGGTATCTGACAGATCTTTTCACAAGCAGGGCAATTTTGGAGGGACTGTCTTATCCTTTCCAGGCAGGTTTTGTCAGTCTCCATCCATTAACTTGCTCATCCAGCTTGAACACCATGTGTGTACTGTCAGCAGTCAAGATAAGGACAATTCCTTACCTAACTGGCCATTCTCTGCCAAAAGGACAAACTCCAAAGGAGTATCCTCGATGCTCAACACCATCTTGGGAAAGGAGCAGTGACACCAGGAGTCGTCGTGCCTCTCGTGGCCGAATTTCAAATGTTAAATGCCATATTCTCTGGGTCTATGAAATGGTTGAAGATTCCTGTCTATCTATGATATTCTAACCTGTATCTGAGATGACTGGAATATGGTACCTTAAGTAATGTTGACTGCAGTTCTTATCGTCTTAAGGAATAAACCTTGTACTAAAAATTAGAATACCTATATAAGGGGTGTACAATCTCTGAACAATGACCTTTAGTAGGACTATCAAACATTAGCCAGGGGTATATTACCATGTAAAGTGGCCACAGCATTTTAGACATGTAAATACATATATATCATCTAAACAGAGATATATAAAACATCTTGTGCATATATCATAACTAGTGCAATCATACATTATATCTAGTATAGTTAAATGGAGGTAGTAATTGCATAGTATACATGACAATGATGTGCAAATATTTTAAACAAAGGTAGAAGCATATATAAAATATAGCAATTTCAGATTCAGTTTTACATAATAGTTACAGATTTATGTCAAAGTACAAGTTGCTTTGGTTATATAAAGCAATCTCAGATTAAACTTTGTATCAATGTACAAATTATCACAATTAAACATATAAAATGATTTCACATTTGTATCAATATACAAATATCTATGCCAGTGCAAATTGTCTTTAGCTTAGCCCATACATTCAGCTAGAATGGTGTATAGATAGGTAGAACAGTCTACCTTTATCTATCCTATCTATCCCCCCTCTCTTCTTCAAAAGAGATCTTTGATGCTATATTACAGTTCTGTCCTTCACCCAGTTTTAACTTATAACTATTCTATTACAATAATAATTACCCACAACCCTCAGAGCATAAAACTTATTGGGAAAGGGGGCATAATCTTTCATAAGGTTGCTTCCTGCTGACTTAAGGGCGATGGCATCTCTTTGGGATCCTGTAAAAGCTAAAACAATGGTTAGTTCTTAATGGACTGACTATATACATCTATAACCATTCTTAGAATAGTGGTTAACTCCATCTGGAAATCTAATTAGAAGTGTGATCTGAAGGATAATCATAAAGAGCTATCTTGCAGCTGTTTTTGAATAGTCTATTTCCTGAAAACAATTATTGATTGGTGTGCACCAGGTTCTTGATTTTTCTATTTTTGTCTCTGTCTGTCTGTCTACCTGTCTCTTACTCTCTCTCTCATACTCTTCCTTTTATTCTTGTTTCACTAGTAGGAGTTGTTGTGGTGGGGGCCCCGTCTCGGTTCCAGATTCTTTGTAGATAGCTGATAGGAGGAAATGTTATTTACAATGGAAAACTTAAGCATTGTTGATACTCAAAAGAGATATTCATATCTTTTATGACTTTAGGAAACTCTATGCAGACAGGATGTTTGAAAGGTACAGATACAGAGAGAAACAAGGTTTAAGATGAAGTTACAATAATATTGGTCCCTAAATATTCTGTCTTCTGTCTCACACCAGGTGGCCTTACTGATACGAGACAGAATTCTTCACATTTTCTTTACCAATATGCTTGGGTTTAGAGAGGGAGAAAGCCACTTGCTTCCAATTCAAATCCAGCCCTATTAATAGTCAAATCAGGACCTTTTTTTTTTTTTTTTTTTTTTTTTGAGGTGTAGATGTAAGATGCAAAGCAGTAAGAATTGAGAGATTACCCAGTAGTGCATATGCATATCAGTTGGTCTCATAGTCAGTCATGTACATTCCTTCATCATCAGTCTGTCTTCGATTGCAGGTGAGTAATTATTTAATGTCTAGTCAATGTCTTAAAAATAGTTGTATCCGTTTTCCTGTAAAGACAAAATTGAGACCCTGCCCCAGGTTTGTTAAATGTGTTTTCCTTACCATGTATTCATTTGTCATATCAAGGATGAGCAATTACTTCTCTTCCTCAGGAAGGGACTCCTTTTCGAAGCAGACTTTTATTAGTTTTGTCAGAACCCATATCTTTTATGTCCCTGTTGAAACAAAAGCGAAACCCCTACCCCATCGAAGCACATATCCCGGCTTCTACACTGAAGTCAACACATCTTTGAAGTAGATGAGTTGGTTTAACTCAGAGGATTTCTCTACTACCCAGTGTCTCTCAGCAGCTGATGTTCCCTTTTCATCAGTGTTAAGAAAATTTAAAGTCAATAAGGCACTGTGCAACCTCTCTCGGGATTTTTTTCATTTCTTTCTTTTGTTTATAAAGCATCTCTTTTAATGTGCAGTGAGATCTCTCCACAACTGCCTGTCCTGTAAGATTGTGTGGTATCCCTGTAATATGCTTTATATTATAGTATCCAAAAATTATCTTCATTTTTCGGGAAATGTAAGCTGGAGCATTGTCAGTCTTAATCTGAGTGGGAATTCCCATTATGGCCATGGCTTTCAAAAGGTGAGTAAGTACAGCATCAGCATTTTCAGAACTCAGGGCAGTCGCTCATTGCATTCCAGAATAGGTATCGATAGTATGATGTACATATTTCATCTTTCCGAATTCTGGAAAGTGAAACACATCCATTCACCAGATCTCATTTCTCTGTGTACCCTTAGAATTACTTCCTGCAGGTAAAGATGGTTGGTTATAGAAAGAGCAAGTGTTACAATTCTTTACTATTTCTTTTGCTTCATTCCAAGTGATGGAAAAACTCTTCTTTAGCCCTTTGTTGTTAACATGATGTTTCTCATGAAATTCTGTGGCCTCTAGCACGTCTCCTATCAGCAACCAATCTTTTTCATCATTACCCTGCGCTAGAGGGCCTGGGAGACCTGGTTTATATTTTAATAAATATCTATCCTGCACTGGTGCCTTCTAAGTAAACTTTGCCTACAATGGTGCCTGCCTTTAATTCCAGTGCTTGGGGGACAGAGGTGGGCAGATTTCTGTGAGTTCAAAACCAACCTGGTCTTCAAAGCAAGTTCCAGGACAGCTAGGACTGTTACAAAAGAAAATAAACTGTCTCAAACAACAAAAACAACAACAAAGAAATAGCAATAAAACATGTTGCAGTACCCATGGATCGGGGAATCTTTTTGCAGTAGATGAGAACTGACACAGAGACCCAATGTGCACAGAATGAGAAACTTTAGAGCAGTAAGTTCTAAAAAGGTTTCAGGTATCTATGAAAAAGAGAAGACAAAGAGATTCTAAGTGTCAGAGAGGCTGGGCGGTTCTAAGAAAACATCTTCCAGATACAACAGGACTGATATCCACATGCCCTCACAGAGACTGTGGAAGCATGTACAGGTTCAAGCCTAATTGATTACAGCACTAATGCAGGAGGGGGGTCGGGGTGGACAAGGGTTCCACTCCTAACAAAGAAACTCTCTGCAATTGATACCCACTGACAAGGATATTGATCTTTTGCTTCTTTATTTTACTATTCATTTTTGTGGGTTTCTTTTTATTTTGTTTTGGTTTTGTCTTCCTAAAGAGAAAATATTAAAGTTGGGTGGGTAGGGAGAAGGGAAGGAGGGGGAAGGGAAACATGATCAAAATATGGTATATGAAAAATTTTTTCAATAAAATACTCCTTGCAACTACCATCACCTTCCTCTAGAATCCATAAGAGAACTCAGGCCCTGGAATTCTCATTTATTCAACTAGTTCACTGCCCCTCTTGGCACTGTATCCAAAATAGGAACCTTCGCTTTGCTATTTATAATTTTTCTGTTTTATGTGTGTATTTTTGACATTTTTTTATTTAAAAGATTTATTTTTTTGTATACCAACCACAGTTCCCCTTCCCTCCCCTCCTTCTACTCACCTCTACCTTCCCCTCCCACCTCTATCCACTCCTCAAAGAGGAGAAATTCTAGCATATCAAGTTGAGTCAGGACTGTGGTGATATATATTTAATAAAATTAATCTGGAATATTAGAGAGTCAACCACACAGCCCAGCTGTGAAGTGTGGGGATTTAATAAAAGCTCCAGAAGTTTTGGCGATATCAGAGGGAATCTACCCACAGTCTATGTGGGGATTTAATAAAAGCTCCTGAAGTTCAGGAAATCTAACCACAGTCAGTCTAGGAGAATCAGAGAGTGGTGATTCACACCTTTAATCCCAGCACAGGGAGTATCCTGGGAGTGGTGACCTACACCCTTAACCCCAACTGAGCCAGGTCATTTTAGATTACAGAAGGAGTTCCAGGCACACAGGTAGGCAGTGGTGGGGCCACACCTTAATTTACTAAGATGGTATGTAAGGCTTAAGGCTGGCATAGAGGAGGGGAGCTGGAAGACAGCTAGGTAAGATCTGACTGTGGTGTTTACTCTCTCTAATATCTCCGACTTTCTCAGAGACCTATCCCTGAGTCTCATTTATTCGTGCAGCAGTGAAGGTCAAGGAGTGGTGACCCATACCTTTAACCTCAGCTTTAGGAATGTGGAAAGAGGAAGTTAAGATAGCTGGGCACAGGAAGAGAAGGGCGGAGGGCCAGCTTTCCTAGAGACTTTCTTGGTGGCTAAGGAAGTTACAATCAGAGGATTTTGGGAAGACAGGCCTGAGGAGTTCGCTGGTGAGATGCAGCTGTGGTTTGTTTCTCTGTCTCTCTGATATTCCAGCTTTTCCCCAATATCTGGCTCTGGGCTTTTATTATACCAAATAGAATTCCTGCAATACAGGACCAAGTGCCCAGTATCAAGGCTAAACAAGGTTCCAAAAAGCCAGTTCATACACTAGGGATAAATCCTGGTTCCGCTTCCAAAGGCCCCAAAACTGCCCAAGCTACAAACTATTCACATTCCAGAGGGCCTAGTTCAGTGCCATGCAGGTTCCCCAGCTGTCAGTCCAGAGTCAGTGAGCTCCCAGTGCTCAGGTCAGCTGACTCTGTGGGTCTCCTCATCATCATCTTGACCCCTTTATTCATATAATCTCTCCTCCTTCTCTTCACCTGGATTGGGAGCTCGGCCCAGTGCTTAGCTGTGGATCTCTGCATCTGTTTCCATCAGTTGCTGGATGAAGGTTCTATGATGACAATTAGGGTGTCATCAATTTGATTACAGAGGAAGGCCGCCAGTTCAGGCACCTCCTCCACTGTTATGATTCCTTTCTAGCCCCTGAAGCCCTGGCCAATGGCAATTGGCCTGGCCCCTCCCTGGGTTCTGATGTCAAGCTTCGTGTAAGAAAGATTTCCCTGCCAACTCTTTCTCTTTTTTGTTCTTCTTTTTCCCATTCCATTAGAGGTTGCACCCACCCCATCCCTCTCTCCTCTCCTCCTCTCCCTGTTTATATCTTTTCTCCCTCTCTTCATAGCAATGAAGTCCCTCCCTCCATGTGGACCCAGTCAAAATGTCTCCTACCACGATGCATTTCCCCATGCCCTCATGGAGCATGAAGCCTCTCTCCATCCATCACCATTTGTCAGCCACACTGGATGAACTCGATATCAAAACATAACATTCACTATTTCGTGGAGTCTTAGTTGGGATCACCCTGGTGGGTTTCTGGAGTTTCCCTAGAACCAGGTTTCTTCCTAACCCCAAACTGGTTTTCTCGGTCAAGATATTTATTTCAGTGTTCTCCCTCTCTGTCCCCCAACTCTACCATCCTGTTCTCTCATCTTCTCTTCCCACTATCCTTTACCCCATGATCCCAATTTACTCTATTTCCCTTTCCCAGGAGAATCCATGGGTGTCTTTCTTAGGGTTCTCCTTAGGTCCTAGTTTCTCTGTGGTTTGGATTGTAGCCTCATAATCCTTTGCTTTATGTCTAATATTCACTTATGAGTGAGTGCATACCATGTTTGTCTTTCTGGGTCTGGATTATCTCGGGATGATTTTTTTTTTTAGTTCCATCCATCAATTCCTTGAATGATACACTGAGAATCTAAAAACTCCCAGTCCAAACAGAAACCAGGCAATGATCTCACCTTGGAAGTCTTTCCTGCAGCACCTTTCCTTTCTGCTTTCTCTTGGTGCCAAAAGGAGAGTGAAGAAGCTAGACGGAAAATCTGAATCTGGTCAGTTTTAGTTAGCCTCACAGGATAGATGAAGAACTACTTCAAATGCAGGACCAATGTGAAGTGACGGCCCCATCTAAGCAGAGAGTATCAATGTGGAGAATGCTATGCATAAAGGGAGTCTCATGTAAGCTGAGATCTAGAGTAGGGCCTCATCCCCACGAGGAGCAATTGGGGAAGTATCAATATTTGGGTGAATGGAAGAGTGAGAACAAACACTCAGTGGGTGAAAGAGACCGTGTCAGACCCTTCCCGGGGCACTTCAGCTAATTCAGGTGGTTTATCTGTGGAATGCATCTTCTTGGGAAGACATGTCATATACCCTGAGTTGAGTTTTGAGTAATTGTGCTTCCTGTACAACAGGGATTGTATTACACCAAAAAAAAAAACATATGAAATTATACCACATTTAAGTATGTTGCCAATAAACTGCCTTGCATTAGACTCCCAAGGTTTGATCCAGCCTGGCAGACTAAGTCTGGCTAAACTGAATTTTCATTTTTACCACTTCATGGTTCATTTTCCTGACTGCAGGGACACCTGCAGGGGCCCCTCAGTGGATTTTTATAGAAATTACTTTTAGATGTATTTGTTTTATTTCATGTGGATGACTGTTTTGCTTGTGTGTCTATATGTGTATCACTTGTGTGCCTGGTACTCTGGAAGGTTAGAAGAACGCATTGGACCCCTTCAACTGGAGCTAAGTTATATATGGTTGTGAGCTAATATGTGGACTCTGGGAATCAAATGTGGATCCTTTGCAAGATCAGCTAATGTTACGAACCACTGAGCTGTCATCTCTTTAGCCAAAACCTTGGGAGGCTGAGTGAACTCCTGCCTCCTCTTTCTCAACCCAGCTACCTCACTTCCCCTTCTTTAATCCACTAGGATTAAAGGTGCATGCCACCACCAAATGACTCTGCTTGGTCTTGAACTCACAGAGATCCAGATGGATTTCTGCCTTCCAAGTGCTGGGAGAAAAGGTGTGGATCACCGCTCCCTAAACTTCACAGCTAAATCTGTGGTTTGACTGTGCTCTGACTTTCAGGCAAACTTTATTAAATATACAATATATCGCCACAGTATCTTATGTAAAAGGCACAGCAGCTATTCACTGAATAAGTTGATAGTTTTCACATTGTCTCCTTCAGTCACTCATCCCGAGATGTGCCCTTCACTGGCATATTTACCCCAGTTATTATCCTTTTGGTAATTTATCTGTTCGTCATGGCCTCTGAGTAGACAGATAGATGTCTATAAAATACTTCCCTAGAAAATTATGGAGCTAATTTACTGAAGACAGAATCCAAGATAAAAGTTTTAACTTCTATTAGCCACCATGAAATGTTTAGAAAGCAAGAAGGTAAGGTAAGAAGAGGACAAATTCTGGGTGGATAATCACCTTCTACTGTCTAAATAAGCTGTATTCAGATGTGGAATTCATCTTCTGAACTTTTTAACTGAGCCAAGATGGCCTTCCTGTCTATGTATGGACCAATCAGACGATCCTCATAATCAAGTGTTCTTTCATCCAAGAATTTCAATGTAAGAATCCTTAATTCTTCATCAACTATTTACTGGACACACAAAGTATACAGAGCAAGGCACTTTAGATAAGATAAAACCAAGTGCCTGTCCACAAGGAGTTGACATTTTAATAAGGGAGACAGGCAATGAACAAGTAAATACACTGTTCATCAAATGTTGCTGAATTCCATTTGCATAGAATAAACTATACAGGAGTTCTAAGGTTGATTAAGGGAAGCTTGCCAGTATAACAACACATAATAGACATAAGGAGGATATTTAGAGTAAGGAAACATGAAACAGAGACAACAAAAAGGCATGAGTTGGAATCATCCTAAGAACTTCCACAGAACCTCAGGGTAGTGGGTAGAGAGTAATATAGTATAGCAAGAGAATGGGAAAGAAGCAAAAAATTTCTAAGAGATGGGAAAGGAGAGAAACATGCCTCCCTATACTATGAGGATCTTCTTCAGCCTGAGAGCAAAGTGGGTCAGTGATGAAGGACTTTGAGCCAAGAGTGGTATGATCCTGATTGAAGTTTCTGGAGGACAAGCTGGCAACTCTGTTGAGAAGAGAGCTGAATGCATGCAAAAATGGAAGCCAAAAGACTCTTCCTCTGCCTCTATAGAGTAAAAACGGAGACACTCAGCCAGTAGCACCTGCAGTGCTGAGTGGTGATTTCTAGTTACAGTTTGAGAGACAAACTGAGATTTGTTATTGAGTTTTATGCAGATAGGGTACAAAGAAATAACAGAGTAAAAATGACTCGAAGGATTAGTTCTTGAACAACTGAAAGTAAGGAATTTACTGAACTGAGAAAATTCAAGAGCTTGATTTATTGATTTGTGGACTGATTGATTTACTTCTCAACTTATTTATTTCTAAAAGCACTGGGAACTGAACCAAGAGCCTCATATGTGTTCAGCAGATACTCTTCCATTTAGCTACATCCCCAGCACAGAAGTTGTGGTTTTATATGGTAAATTTAAATTCCTCATTCAGTATTTAAATCAAAATATTAGGTTGACAGTAGTATATGAGAATATAAGTTCCAAGGAAGAAAACAGACTATAAGTCTTCTGTAGATAAAGAGAATTATCTATTTCCCATTTGCACCAGTTTTATACTTAGATGTTTATAATGACATTCACTATTGTAAAGAATTTATGGGAAAATAAAAATTATAGGGAAATTTTAGGGTCTCCAATAGACATGTATTAAAAGTGTTTTAAATGCTGTTTATCTGAGAGCAAATAGCTAGAAAATGCATTTGTTATGGAATGCTAACCCCCTAGAAGAAATGAGATAGTGGCATTTAAACATCTTAAGGGTATCAGATGCTAAGGTGTAGTAACTTGCAATCAATACCTGTAATTTGATGAATAGGTAACCAAATCCACCCACCTGAATCCAGTCCTTGGTTTTTTCCATAATAGATTAAATTAAAAACAAAAGCAAGGTTTTAACCTATCAATTCTGGTGAAGCACAGAATTTGATCTTTGATAAACCTTAAAATATAACACAACAACAAAAAGGTACTTTGAGGGTTCAGACAGAAGGTGGCCCAGTTATTGGGCTGAAGCCAATAAGGACAATGGCATTTTCTCACATTGAACCATTCACCTTCAAGGGAGTCATGGCTCCTAGAACTGAAGTCTAAGCCTCTGCCTTCCAGATGGTGCATCTACCAGCATATCTTTGACATGTGTCTTCTTCCAGTCTTTATTTGTTTGTTTGTTTTTTTTGAAACAGAGTTTTCTGTGTAACCGTCCTGGCGGTCCTGAAACTTACTTTAAAGACCAGGCTGGCTTTGAACTCACAGAGATTCTCTGTCTCTGCTTGCCATGTGCTGGGACTAACAGTGTGAGCCATGGCTTCTTCTGCCTGCTCTGTCTTTCTATTCCTGCCTTAAATACTCTCTTGGCTCAGTTAAGGCATGGCCCCACCACTGCCTACCTGGGAGCCTGGAACTCCCTCAGTAAACTAAAATGACTTGAACTCAGATTGGATTAAGGGCGTAGGTCACCACTCCCAGGATACTCCCTGTGCTGAGATTAAAGGTGTGAGTTACCACTGTCTGATCCTCCTAGACTGACTGTAGATAGATCCCTCTGATATCTCCGAATGTTTTTATTATATTACAAAATATCCCCACATGTGTCAATATTTTGTAAACAACTACAATATTTCAATAATGTCTTCCAAGCTTTTAAACTCTCTCTTCAAAGATAATTTTTAAATTAGCATCCAATTGGAGGGAAACCATTATGTTTCTAATGTTTTTTTTTTTTACTTTTTATTCACTCACTACAAATAAATCCATATCAAGTGCCTATGTTGAGATAGAAATCAGAAGTATAATAGGAAAAAAATGCAAACGCACTGTCTTTATGAAGCTTACATCCTAATGGAAGAAATACAAATCAATTTATTCTTCAACTCTTGTCTGAAAGAAATTAAAAGTTGAACATCCAAAACAATGATTCTATTGTGTGTAAAAAAATTAACGAAGCAATATATAATAGTCCTAAATTCGTTTCTAGACTCTAA
Source organism: Phyllotis vaccarum (assembly GCA_033318265.1). NCBI lineage: Eukaryota > Metazoa > Chordata > Mammalia > Rodentia > Cricetidae > Phyllotis > Phyllotis vaccarum. The sequence goes on along the minus strand of JARWLC010000001.1, from coordinate 138,185,616 downwards.
AACTGTAGAGGATTTTTATTTCACAGTCTTAAATATTGTAACAGTATCAATAAATTACACTAACTCTTGAGTTTTAAATATAAGATGTTTCCTACAAACTCGTGTTTGAATACTTAATCCATAGCCGAATGCGCTATTTTAGAAGGTTGTGGAACCTTTATGATGTATGCCCTTGCTGGAGGAAGTCAACTGTTGATAGCTAGTCCTTGAAGCTTTAACCAACTCTGCTTCCTTCCTCTCTTTGCTTGTCATCTATCACAACAGATGCTATGACCTACAGCAAACTGCTGTACCAAGAAGGGATACCCAGCCACCATGCCTTCCTGTTCATGAAACTCTGAACTAAAATAATTCTTCTTTCTCTGTTGCTTTTTGTAAGTGTATACCTGAAGCAAAGAGAAGTGCAATTAACATACCAACCTACTCCATCTATTGGTACAACCACTCAAACTCAAATTACAGAATCCTTAAGAAGACTTGATCTTTGGACTAAGAGTTTTGGATCTAATGTCTTCCCTGAATTACATTTTTGTAGCCACTTTGGTTCAATTCCTACATCAATTCTCTTGAGTAGGTGTTTGTATCTCATTGTACAGAAAAAACAGGAGGGGAAATGATTCATTCAAGGTGGGAAAATGAAAAAAAGGCAAATTAAAAGTCCTTCCCTTAAAGAAGTTTACATAAAAGCGTTTTTGAGGCTAAGAATGTAACTCAGTTGGTAGAATGCTTGGCTAGCATGGTTGAAACCTCAATACACCATAAAAGTACATGTGGAGACACATTTTTGTAATCACAGCACACTGGATGTGAAGGTAAGAAAGCTGTAAGTTCAAGCTGGTTCTCAGTTACAGAGAAAGATTAAGTCTAGTTTGGCTCTTAGGGTCTATAATAAACAAATTAATTAATTAAAAAGAAAAACTTTGTAGATGTGTTAACCAATGCCAAACTGAGAAATAAAAGACTTTCTTACTCTAAAACCAGATATTTAACCACCATGTCAGAATAGGTGATATCAACAATTTATGAATTCTAAATATGGGATAGTCTATAACAGTCTTGATGCAGACAGCCTCCTGTCTTTTTTATCTCACTTTGAATTCAGAAGGTTTGATCTGCCTAAAACTACTTGCCACAACCCTGTGCATAATGGATTCCAGTAGAGTTTGTCCAATGGCAACACTCACAGAAGACAGTCAGAGCTGGAGGGAAGGAAAAAGAGTACATTTAATCTCCTTTCAGTTATCATTCTGTCATTTCACAAGTTAGCCATGATCAGTTTTCTCTACTAAATCCATGAATAGTGTGATATCTCCTTCTTTTAGTTGCTGTGATGAAATTCCTGACAAATATAATAAAGCATAAAGAATATATCCGAGTTTACCATTTTATACAGTTCAGTCTGCCATAGGAGAGAGGGCATGGCAGGGCAGAACATTCATATCATGGTGGGTCAGGAAGTAGAGACAAGGGAAATGTTAGTGAATAACTCATTTTCTGACTTTATACTTCCCCACATTTGTGGTATATATGTGTTCCTAGGCCAAGGAATGGTGCCACCTACATTCAGGGTATGTCCTTTCACTCAGTTAATGCTCTTTCTAATGCCTTTACAGACTTACCCAATGATGTGACTCAGTCTCCTAGGAGAGTCACAGATGACAATGAAGTCACGTTGACAATGAAGCAGTCACAGATGGCCTCTTTCTGGTTTTACAACCCTAAGTTCAAGTAATCATTTCATTCATGCTTCTTCAGACCTATGGTTGATAATGGCTCCAGGGCCAGGCTCTTAATAGAAACAAGGTGTTTAACTGTTTCATCTTGTCCACATATCCATAATAATCTCCTCATCACATCTTCTTGAAGAAACCCCATCAGAGAAGCCATCTGTTTTATATTGGGACCCTGATTACTATAGCTTAAGAAATTGAACTAAAGAACTATATGGGCAAAATTATGTCCTCTGAAGAAAACTTAACTTATATGACACAAACCAACCCTAAACAGAAACTACTACATATATTCAATGCAGAAAAAAAAATGTATGCAACTCTTTTCTTACCCTTCTCTAAAGATATCATTTATTCCCATTCTCCTCTAGCCTTGTCAGAAAGACAAGGTCACTTCAGCTATACTGGATACTTCTGCTTTCAGTATGATATTTCTTCATCTAAAAGTTTGAAATTTTCAATAAAACACAAGACCAAAACAGATGTTAACATTTTAGTATTAAGCTTTAATATAATCCCTTTTGGCAACACTAATGAGGCCTGATTATTGTAAGGTTTAGAGTAAAATAAAAGAATATTGGCTTTATTTTGGAATGATGAAACATACTGAAGCCACATACTATTATCTCAAAGGAGGCCACCAGGAAAAGACTCAGACAGAAGTTCATAAAATGGGATCTATTATCATTGGTTTCCCTGATCAACCATCTTAAAAATTGGTGTGCTCACAAAGCCAACTAAAGCCTCCTACACTCTCCTTCATTGACCAGAACAATTGCAGTTTTAAAAGAAGTTCAGATGGAAAAAGAAATGTTTCCTTCAGAAATATTATACCAAGGTATCACTTCATTATGGATACATAATCAAAGTCTAGCAGCAGTCTGGTCCTTGAGATGATCAGAGTACTTGTAAGGATTCCTGGCATGTAGCAGCCTGTGGTAAACCCAACATGTGGCCAGTAGAAGACTCCTAGGCATGGCTACAGAAACCACCCATTCTCTTAAAAGGAGAAGAGAGTCTGTATGAGCAAGGGGATAGGGATTGTGAGGAAAGTTCCCACAGTGATGCACAGTTGGAGCTCTGGGGAGCTCACTGAATCAAGAATAGCCACTGGAGATCCATCGGGAGGAGCTAGGCCCTCCAAGGGTAAGCAACTGTTGACTTGCAGGAGCAGTGTGTGGATCCTCAAGGGGTGGGATCAGACTGTGTTCCTGTGCGTAGGCTGGCACCTTGGAGCCCATTCCCTGCAGAGGAACATCTAACCCAGTCTTGATTTGGGGATGAGGAAATCGGACTTGCCTGGAGTGAATGTGCCACGATGAGCTGACCCACTTTGGGACTTCTTGCCCTTTTGGGGGAGGGAATGGGAAAGGGAGAGGCTGAAGGATGACTGGGGGGGGGGGACTGGGAGAAAGGAAGGGAAGGGGAGCAAGACAATACATGGATAAAACAGACTTTTTTATAAAAATAATAAAAGGAAATAAAAAATAAAATTTCAAACAGAAAACATCAGTATTGTACAAAATGGTTAAAGAAACAGAAAGATTCAAAATAAAGGGGGAAACTCAAAAGCTCATGAACCAGAACTGTAAGTTGCAGATTATTATTGCCAAAGGTGTTAAGTCAATTATTTAGAAAAATCCTGGATGAATAAATAAAAAGAACTTTGATAAAGAAAATAAATGGTCATATTTTCTTTTAAAAAGTTGAATCTAAGCTCGTTACAAACTTTTAAAAAAATAAAAGGAGATACCTCATGATCTCAAACGTGAAGTCAACAGTATGTCCTCCACTCCAGCTGGCCTTACTGCTACCGTCTCAGTTCTATAGCTTCCCAAGGAGTGTCCCAAACTGAGCACCACTCCTCATTTATTCATCCTCTATGTTCCAGTTTGTGTTTCTTCTCTGTTAGTTTTTAAGATAGCATCACACAATTCATAGACTAAAGAAAACTCACAAGAGGTACAACCATGACTTGCCTTCCTTTTTAGCTATCTCTCAAGCCTCTCATCACCCATGGGACTTACGTTTGCCACATCTTGAGTGCCCTACATTTTCTGATCTTCTCTGGCTGCTACTTAGTCTCTCTCTCTCTCTCTCTCTTTCTCTCTCTCTCTCTCTCTCTCTCTCTCTCTCTCTCTCTCTCTCTCTCTCTCTCTCGGTTTTATCTTTGCTGTCATGTTGTTTATGAAAATCATTTCCAGCGTCCACATTTTTTGAGGACTTTCTCATGCACAAAGGACCAAGTTAAGTCACATTTTGACTGAAACTTTGCCCAACTTTATCTCTACAACAGCCTTCTGTGGTGATATATTGTATAACAAATAAAGTTGCCTAAAGACCAGAGGGCAGAGCCCACCACAGAGTTAGCCGTAGAGGTCAGGGAGTGGTGAGAGCTTTAATCCTAGTACTCTGGAGGCAGAGGTACAGATCCCTCTGGATCTCTGTGAGTTCAGGGCAGGAGCCAGGCAGTGGTGGCACATATCTTTATTCCCAGAACTTGGAACCCCATGCTTCTGCTTCCAGTGCTTGACTTGGGAAATAACACACACACACACACACACACACACACACACACACACACACACACACACACACACACTCCTTTAACACTAGGAAAGTTGTGCCAGGGGTGGATATAGCTGGGTGGAGAAAGAAATAAGACAGGAGTTCAGCCCTTTGCTTGCACTTCCCTTCCCTTTGGGCTGAGGACTCAGAGGTATTCAATCTGAGTATTTATGGGGACATGACCTTCCTTTTATGGGATGAGGAGTAGCTAGGTGAGAAGTGGCTGTGGCTTGTTCTTCTGTCTCTTATCTTTCAGCTTTTGCCTAATATCTGGCTCCAAGTTCTTAATGTAAGACCAAGCAGAATTTATGTAATATCTGGCATCCAAAGTTGAGCATACACATCCACACAAAGTCTGAGAAAGCTTTAAAAGGGTTCTAGAACACCGAAATGAAGCAAAAACAGCTTCCTGAATGTGTCTTTCAAGTGGGTCATAGTACAGAGTGGCCTGCAGGCTTGAGCTCCACCATAGTGGGTTTTTGTAGTCACACACGAACCTTGGTACAAACATGAGCTGCATACGACCAATTCAAGGTACTGCTTATACAGACAAAGAAAGGAACAGAGTCAAACCCAGCTTTGATAGCAGTGTTTTCTCCTGGCTCCGGGAAGGGGGGTGGGGAGGAGGTGTCTGTTTGCTGGCAGTGAGTAGAGGCTCAGCTTCTTTAAGAGAGGCTTCATACCTCAGCTTTAATGGCAGCATCCCCAAGGTTATTTTAAAGGCCCTGCTGCTAAACACTTAAATGAGGTTTATGAGCAGCAGGTGGTAGTGCTCTATCTGGTGGCAGTGTAGACCCTAAAATTCCCCAGAGTTGGGGTGGTAAACATGGCTCTTGCTAGTACCTTTCCCATGAAGTTAAGTTCTCACAGACCAAGAGGTGGGTGAAGACAATTTCCATAGCCAAGGCTTTAATCCTAGCTACAGGCTTTAATCCTAGCCTTTAGCAGATTAAATGTTTCTGTGGTATAAAAAGATAGAAATATACAGTAAAGACAGATTCAATTAAAACAAAAACAAAAAACCCACCTCTAAATGTTTTAGAGTGTGTTAAAAATATATGTAGGCTTGAGAGAGAAAACGAAAAGGGTAGAGAAAGTCCTTTAAAGATAGAATAATTTTTTTAAAAATCCACAAAAAGATCGAGAACACAGTCTGGATACTGTATGTTAACTTGTTGTCATGAAATTGTTTGATTGTTGAGGAAGGAGTAACAGCTGCTAAAAGACATTTGATTATAAATGCTGTTGGATTAATCCCACCTATATATTTGAAAATGCCTTGACTTCAAAATTTAAGTCAAAAGATATATTACTTTGGAGAAGAGGTTTTATTTTTATTTCGGTAGACAATGAGACGCTGTGGATTCACTTCAGGTTAAGAAAATAAGGTTTGATGTAGTGGGATTAGGTTCTAATACATTGTAAATAATTGTCCCACCTAATGGTTTAATAAAACACTGATTGGCCTAAGGCAGACAGAAGTTTGAGTGGGGCTACCAGACTAAAAATTCTGGGAACAGGAAGAGACATCAGGAGAGATTCCAGAAGAGAAGCCAGCAGAGACACTAGCCAACACAGAGGAAGAAAGACAACCATGCAGCTCTGAGAAAAGGTATCAAGCCACAGAACTAGATAGATTAATGGAAATAGATTGAGATAAGATGAAAGGGATAGCTAGAAATATGTCTGAGCCATAGGTCAATCAACATGAAATTAATATAAGCCTTTGTGTGATTATTTGGGACTAAGTGGCCTCAGGGCTGCAAGCAAGTCTGAACCTAGGAGATAGGCCAGAAAGGCTGAGCCAGAAACTTCATTTTATAGTTTGATGCAGGAAGATCACCTGAAAAATCTCCATTGAGAATGGATGGCCCAGATGATCCAATGTTTCTGAGCACCTCTGTTGCAGTTTCCTCTGAGTTCGGCATTCAGAACAGCTTTAAGACTGAAGTGATCCAACCTTATAGACTACTCCACTCAGGACTAGCTCATAATCCTAAATTTCTTTGGGTTTTTGTAAGATTACCAGTGCCCCTAAACAGCAGGAAGTAGTCTAAAGATGTATGCACGCACTCCCTCAAAATAGATTATGGATGTTTGTCTTTGTTTAGAGTGTTGTTTAAAAGTTGTTACGGATAATGGCCAGGGGGAAAAATGTTATACAAGGAGATTAGATTTGGGGTTCTTGTTTTAAAAAGAAAAAAAGGGGGAAATTTGGCATAGTGCTCTTGTACACTGTAAAGATCTATCACTAGTATTGGTTTGAAAAACAATGATTGGTCAGTAGTCAGGCAGGAAGTAAAGGTGGACGACCAGACCAGAATAATTCTGGGAAGAGGAAAGGCAGAGAAGCAGTTGCCAGTCAGACACAGGGGAAGCAAGATGAGAATACTGGTCTGAGAAAAGATACCAAGTCACATAGCTAAACATAGACAGGAATTATGGGTTAATTTAAGTGTAAGAGCCAATAGTAATATGCTTAAACCCAGCAGTCACTATAATATTAAGCCTCTGAATCAATTATTTGGGAAGCAGCTGCCATGTATTTGGGAGTTCCTGGCAGGACCAAGAAACTTCTAATTACAGCCTTCCAGAAATGTATCTGTTTTAGTTTTTGTTTATCTATCAAATCTCTTATTTTCTTTGGTTTAACATCCTATCCTTCCATAAGAAGTGATAAGAAATAATGCTGGTTATTTTTATGATGTCATCTTCTAAATCTGTGAGCAAAGCTGAATAATTAGAAAAGAATATTTTTTGAACATCTACTGTAACATGCAATGATGTGTTTAGAGAAGGTTTTAATTCATTCTCCCAAAATAAAGAAGCACTGTTGTCCCATTTGTTGATGAGGAAAATGGACCTGATAATAACATGGAAATCTTGCTAAGGGTAGTGCAGCTAATGTGCAATGTGTGAAATCAGAGAAGTATGTTTTGGCATTGGTCACTTTATCACTATATTCACATAGGAAGCTGATTTAGCAGACTTCTAACATTTCCTTTTACTTGAAGATCGTGTTACAGATTACAAATTGCTTTGGTAACAATAACATCCTCACACAGATCACCAATAAACCAATAAAGTTGTTAGAGCAGGGGAGAGAGCCTCCCGGGGTTTTTTTTTTTTTTTTTTTTTTAAGAAAGAACAATGAGTATTTCTAGGTCACTAAAACAAAAACTGGAGTCACCAAGATAAGACTTGCAAGCCAGTCCTCTTTTCATGGAGTCTTGTCTCATACACCAATACTGCATTTTCCTTCCTGGCAGGGAAGAATTATGTCTTCAAAACAACCTGAATTTGTTAAGAGGCTTCCTATGAGCTAACCACACCTCATGCTGTTTGGTCCTGTCTTAGGGACTAAGGATCTCATCTACCCTGTTAGAACAGCTACATCCTAAACTTGGTTGTAAGACAATAAGCTAACACTCAAATATGACACGTTATCTTGACTTTTGCTTTAATTTCTTAATCTGTATTGAATTTTTTTTTATGTGTTCTTAGATTCAGTTTGCCAGTATTTTGTTGAGTTTTTTTTCATAAATATCCTTGAGGGAGACTGGTGTGTAATTCTCTTTCTTTTTTGCATCTTTGTTGGGGTAGCAGGATAACTGTAGACTTATAAAAAAGAGTTTGGCAATGCTTTGCTAACTCCCCATTTGAAGGCTTTACCTTTTCAGAGGAGATGATGGGGAGTAAAGCTATGGTTGGTACGTACAATGAATTTTAAAATTTTTTAAATAAGAAAAAACAATAAAAAGGGGTGTTATTACTCTCATCAGTGGGTCTGAGGATATAACACCCACTTGCCTTATTATCTTCAGAATTCCCAATATGATTCTCACCATTGGAGATGACCACTGACAGAGCAATACCACATGAGAGAGCTTGCAGCGGCCTTGCCCACAAATTTTCCTCTGTCACTTTTCTCAAGCATAGAAGACATTACTATGCTATCAGCTACTTTTTCTGTTGTCTCCTTTATTATCCTTACTCAAACTGCATTGTAAGTGCTCTGGAAAGAAAGCTATTCCCATTACATAGGAGAGACCATTTTCCCACTGACATCTGACCTCCGCTTTATCTGCCCAGCTCTCTGAGTCACACTGAAGAGGCAACTATCTGATATTCAACAAGAATATTTCTTGCTAATGTAAACTGAGTCTATTCTAATTGTTTATCTTTAATATGAAGGTGCTATTTCCTATATTCTTTATAGGACTTTTTGAATTTTCTATTTCCTAATGCTATTCCATGAGGCAACTACCTATTTATATATATATATATATATATATATATATATATATATATATATATATATATATATATATATAATCAGTTATTTGGGTATAATAGTATTTTCCTTCTGAACTTATAATTAAAATGTATCCTACTTTTCATATATCACGATGCACTCACATAGTGTTTTGGTTCCCCACAAATAAAGTGTACTTCCTAACTATGTATCAACCTATGGAATGAGTTGAAAGAGCCTTAGGTAGCCTGAGACCTGACTAATCATTTATCTTCTTCTTTTTTTCCTGACCTTGGATTTTTTTTTTTAATTTAGAGCAATGCGATATGGTCAAGACATCTGTGATTATGAATGTAAACATATGCAGTAGAAGTGTGTAAGTAACTGTGGTAACAGAAAACCAGAGACCTGGGAGGTTTTTTTTTTTTTTTTTTTTTTTTAAAGTTTATTGCTTACTAGCTTTAGAGTCACATAGACAATCTTTGTGTCTTTTCCCCATTATTATGTGTCCCTTCTGTGCTATGTTTGTGTATCTGTTTATAATATTTCTAGCATCATTTATTTTCAAAATTCATTGTGTTCGTAGGCATGAAAGGCAAAATCCAATCCTCTCTCAGAACCTATCTAACTGTCTTACAATGCCAGAAAATTACTGAGACTCAGTGGCATAGACAGAAAGCTGTGCTTCCCCACAGCTCCAGTTTGCCTGTACAGTCTACTATCCTATATACCTCATATTGCAGACACTACGGCTGGGTGCTGGCACATGGATGTTTCAATATCCTTTTTTACCTTTCTGTCTAACACTATCTTCAACTTAGCCCTCACCTTCATCATTCACCCCGTACCAATCACCTATCCTTATTCGATCCTTGTCCCACTATAAAATCCGTCAGTGAAGCAAAGGTATAAATAAAAAACTAGAAATATAAGCTTCAACAAGAAAAGGCCCACATGCACTAATGGATAACCTTTATGCAGAGGACTGATGTGAGCAAGTCCTGTACTCAAGGGAAGCTAAATTCAATTGCTATAGGAATTTGGTAACTTTTTTTTTTTTTTTTTAAGAGTTCCAGCGTCTTCTCCTGTATGGTGGGAATACTGACTGTGCCACTGCACAAGGATGGTATAAAACAAGGGGTTCAGTAAGGTCAGAGGTCATTAGTGCTTGGTGGCTCAACAACACTCAACAATGGGAGAATGAACCTGAGAAAATGGCGTTAGTGGTCAGGCTAATACCAGACACATTCTGTAACAGAAAGAACGTCTACCACCCCACTAAACTTAATGCTAGTAGCTCATGCTGATGACAGCATAGTCAAGGACTGTAGCGTCTCCTCTGTGAGGCAGCTCAGGGTGAGAGAATGGGTTGCCAGGCTGCAATTCAGCTCTCTGCTTTCTGTTGTGTAGAAAAAATATCCCTTGTCAATTTCAGAGACAATGCTACATTCTTCTTGCACATGGTTTTGACTTCCTCTGCCAAAACATAAGACTGTACAAACCCTTGTTTTTCTGCAAATGTGTTGTCAGGGGCCTTGTTCTGCAGATAATGGATTTACAAAGAGATCTGTACTTCTTTTCTAGCACCTTGAAAGGAAAAAATCTCTGAATGGGAAGAAGGATCAAGTGGCTGTTTTGCACCCACGGTGTCTTTTGCCTACATATATATTGTGCCACAGTGTTGGAGGCTGGGTTTCATAATTATATAGTACCAACACACAATTACCACAGTTAGACTAATTACATAAATACACTATGATTATCTGAAAGATAATGTTAAGTAGCACACAAAAGGGACTGGCTGGCCCTGAGGTAAACCTGAAGGGTGATCTGGCAGTTTGGGTGATCCCTGGACCAGGCATAGAAGAAACAACACTACCCTCTTGGCTTTCTGCCCTTCTTCCTCCCATTGCTCAGTCCTTCCCACAGCCTCAGGGTGCTTTCTCTTCAGGTGACCCCTAACTGTTCCCTTTACCATCTCTGTTTGTTAACACAACAAACAATAAAGGGCAATTGGTTTGGAAACCATATCTAAATTTCAAACCAACTCAGCATCCATTTAGTGACACTGTAAATGCTGACATTTACAAGCTACTGCATTCTATGTTTCACTGTTACTGACAGCCTCTCCATTCTGTGTTGATCAGGCCAGTCCAATTAAGCAAAGGTTTACCCTGACATAAAAGTTACTGCTGACTGATGGGGGCCAACTTTATAACCTCTGGCCTGTTCAGAATATTGGCTGTCAACTTCACATTTGGGTGAATACATGTGGAGTTCAGGAAGAAAGCAGCAATTTCAAAAATACACACACACACACACACACACACACACACACACACACACAACATGTTTTGTTAGCATTTTTAGTGTCTGTTTTCTGGACTCTTCTGAATAAGAGATATTAATATAATCAATATTACTATTAAACAAACATTACAGAATATCCATTTTTCTATCTTTGTTTTCTGCCAGGAGCTAAAAATACAGTTGGAAATGAATCAACAATTATTTTTGTTTCCAGAAGTTTGTATTTTAGCTTGTATGACAAAGGAACATGCTCTGCTTTAAAGTAGACAAGGCATTGCTGTGACTGTGGATGGCTGCATGACTGTTCTCATCTTTAATGGAAATCATACTCTTGTCTATATAATTAGCATATCCTCTCCTGTAAGAGAGCAACTTCTGCACTCCTCTTTTTGAAGACTTGAAACATGTAACATGCTTTGGAGAATGGTATTTGGGTTAAATGACATAGAGCCAAGTGTAAATTTTATCAAGAGAATCAAATTTTATTCTGATTTCTCAGGGAATCTCCTAACATCTACCTAGTAAAATTATACCCCAGAATTATGGTCCTAGAAGAATGAGAAATATGTAGAACAGACCTGAACTGAACCAGGAATCAGGTCTGACATGTAGAAAAAACACAACAGAACTTTTCTGGAGCCAAACACAGCTGGCATCAGAAGAGGCACCAGCCGACACTAAGATGTATGAATGAGAAAGAGATGCTAATGAATATATGCTTTGAGATATTGTGCTCATTTAAGTATAAGTATAGTGATAGTAAATTGATTAAAAAAACTATTTGAATTTTTATATTAAAATATTACTTCAGGATGTGTCCTACCTAAAAAGGTAATAAAGTATATATGTGAAAGGGAATCTGCATTCATGAAATTTTAGCAATATGATCGCTTAAACAGGATTAGCATAAGGACAATAACAGTTAGTGTGCCAACGTAGAAATATCATAATGTCCCATCCCTAGATGAAGAGCTACTGGCAATTAATGAGAGAAGGAGAATTAGTCTTCTCTTGGGACAAGCCTCTACTCTCCACAGTTATCAAGTCTCACGGTGTCAACCATAAACACATTCCAGCAACACTAAAATGACATGTATATATGTATATATAAGAATAATTAAATAAAAGGTAATGAATTTATGAGGAAGTAGGGAGCGTGGGAGGAGATGGTGCTAAAAACAGAGATAGAAATATGTATCTATAGTACCCATGTTTAAAATTCTCAAAAGAAAATAAAATTAAAAATGTAAAAGCTTAGGCCAGGAGTGGGGGCACACACCTTTAATCCCCCTTCTGAGCTCAGGAAATCCTACAGAAATTGTAAGAGCCAAAAGGGACATCGGGAGAGCAAGGTCCTCTGAATCAAATGAGCAAGGTGCATTTGAGCTCCCAGAGACTGAGGAAGCAAGCACCGGGCCTATGTGGGCCTGTACCAGGTCCCCTGTGTATACATTAAGCTTTCATCTTAGGTTTTCATGGGACTCCTGCCTGTGAGAAAGAGTGAGTGTCTGACCCTTGTGCCTGCTCGTGGACCTCCTTTCTTCTTGCTGGATTGCCACATCCAACTTTGATATGTAGTTTTTGTTTCCATCTTACTATATTGATTTTGTTGGAATCTCTTAGAATTCTGCTCTTTTCTAATGAGAGACAGAGAGGGAGTGGATCCAGAGGTGAGAGAGGCGGGGAGGAACTGGGAAGGGTTGAGTGAGGGGAAACTATAGTCAGAACATAATATATATGAAAGAATCTATTTTCAACAAAGGGGGGAAAGTAGAAAGAAATTCTAAAGATTTAGATAGGAGTGACAGTGCCTAGCTTTAATTCGATGCTCAGGAGTCAGGGGCCGACAGTTGTTTGTGAGCTGGTCTACATAATGAGTTCCAGGCTAGTCAGGGTTACACAGTGAAACTCTGTCTCCAAAAATACAAACAACAATAATTTTTTTTAAATGAATGAGTATAAAACATTTTAGAAAAATACATCCTTTGGTGCATTCTTGTCTCAAATAAAACATGTTTTGATTTATGTATTTCAAATAATATATTTAAAGAAAGATTGATTAGTCGATATTTATTTAAAACTTATTATATTCTAGGCATTGCATTATTATTCTGTATAGTTCATTTAATTACTCTAACATCTCTGAAAGGAAGGTCATCTTGCCCCTCTCTTACAGATGAGGAATCTGGGCTCAGAAAGTTTTGAAAACTTCCCCAAAGCCAAACGGTACAGTAGGAAGAAGACATCTGGATTCAAGCTTGTCAGGCTCAAAATGGATATTCCTTCTCCATATTCTGCTGTTACAAGAATAAATGCTTGAGGCCTGTTCCCCATTTGCCCAAAAGAGGAGTTTGAACCACATCCTCCTGAATGCTTCTGACAGTCGAGGATTCCAGGAGTAAAAATCTACACAATGCAATAAAGATTCTTTACTTCCAGAGGAATACAATCAAATTCCCTTTAAGTATAGTGCTCCCCTAGCTCACATAAGTGCTTATTATTTCCAGATCATTAACTGCTTGACATAGAGATTTGGCTGAGAAACTTGAAGCTCAAGTGTTAGAGGACTCTGCCAATTGAAAATCAGTCAAATGTGGATAATGGCTTCTGTTACTATAATACAAGTCTACAGAAAAATGTGATTCAATTTATAAAAAATTCTATCAAAGGCAGCTTTTCAGGAATTCATCTGTTGAGTACAACAAGTTACACCTGTGCCGTATTACCCAAATAAGTTCCACCTGGGAAACAGATGACTGTAAAGCTTTAAAGAAAGAAAAATAATTTAATAAGGACAAGACATTTTTGAAAAGCAAGTTTTTTTTTCAAAGTTCTTCCATTATTGCACATTCTTGTTTAAATTGTTCTAGTCTATGACATCCTCAATTCCAGGTAAAGCAGACTCATTAAATACAGCCAAGCACTGGATGATACATTTTCATTCATAGACAGATGTGAATTGGTCATGGGAAATGCCTTTCAAGTGACATTCCACATTATGAAAATTGGGAAGGGACAAAGTAGGGAGAAAAAAACCAACACAATGCTCATTCTTTGTCAAACAGGCTTTAATTACTCAAAAAAGGAAAAATTTTTAAAATATTATAAAGTGGTTGTGGAAGTTATGTAAATTTAACCCTCAGTAGTGTGCTCTAGCTTCTACAAAAAAAAAACAAAAAAAAACTGAGGGTCTTGAGAATGCCAATGGAAAACAAGCCATTAAGAAAACATTAATTCCTTTGTGTTATTAAAAAGATGAGGGTGAATTTATTACTTGAATGTCTGGGAAAGTATGACTCAAAGAATACAATATAAGTCAGTTGTGGTGGGATTCAGGTGTCAGCTGATAAGATCCGAGGATGCTTATCCAGGGTCCCGGGCTCCTGAAGGGGGAGTGGCCAACCCCATTGATAAGGGGATGCTGGGACTCTGGGAAGCCCTGTTTCCTGGTTCCTGACTCCTGGAGAGACCGGTTTGGCATCCATCGTCCATCGCTCCGATATTCCATTCCCTGTTCAGGCGCCAATATAAGCTGTTACCTGTATTGTGAGTGTCGGTTTATATTTTAATAAATATAAATCTTGGATTGGTCCATTTTAAGAGAAACTCCGCCTACATTTGGCTCCCAACGTGGGGCTCGAACCCACGACCCTGAGATTAAGAGTCTCATGCTCTGGATCTGGGGCTGCAGGTCTGGGGTCTGGACTTCTGGCCACTCAGGACCCAGAAACTTAACTACTACAGTCAGTAGGTTCAGCACACAGGATCTTACTATAGTCTGTATTCCTTCCCAGGTGATAATGTTTTGATTTTCAGCAGATTGCTTTTCCATTCTCACGTACCCTGCTCATCTTCTCTCTTAGTTTCCATGACCTCCCTAAAAAAATGTTGTTCATTCTCATCTGGAACTTTGTAATCAAAATATCACCAGACTAAGAAGTTAGCCTCAGAGCCAGACATCTATTTCATTATGAAGATCTGTTTAGACAGCAAAGGGGTCATTTAACACTGCCTCCTATGATCTTTTGTCACAATAATGGACCAATACAAGACAGACAAACATAATACCCCACTAGCCCCCCTCAATGTCACCAGCCCTCACTGATCTTTAAAAGACTCAAACCAGAAAATGGGGAGGATGCTCAGTTACTTGAAACAATAGTGTTGTTTGTAAAGGCTGATTGTACTTGATGTATTTACTTTTACTTGGAAAAGCAAAGAAGGTATCTTCCTGCTCATCAAGGATATCTTATGTGCTTAGGATATAAAAGCAAAATGGGTTCTGTATAAACAGAAAGAAATTGGTTAATGAATTATTTTGTGCAAAACTGGAAAATACATAATTGTTATTTATGATTAATAATAAAGTGTAAAAAATATAATTGTGTATTTCTCCCTCCGCAAAATTGTAATATAGAACATCTAGTGTTGGCAAATTCACATTAATGTTGGTGTGATCAGGTCATTTGCTACAGGCCTAAAGAAAATTGAAAACTGTTATGAAGATCTACAAAGATTTAAGATCTGTTCTTCAGTCAAACAACAATATTTTTTTTTAAATGAATGAGTATAAAACATTTTAGAAAAATGCATCCATTGGTGCATTCTTGTCTCAAAAATGTTCTTCAAGAGGGAACTTGTACCTAGTACTGTAAATCTAGTAAAAACAAAACATCCCCCCCCCCAAACAAACAAACAAACAAAAAAACATGTTTCAGGGGATCTTCTGGGTTAACGTACTACTCTTGTTTAGTAAAATTGTCAGGGTGCAAATCTGCCTATTATTTATGCTTATGTCCATAAGCAATTGCTACTCCCAGCCTTAATCAGAGAAGTTTCTCTTTGCAAAGAATAGCAGTGAATGCAGAAATAAACAACTGCTCTAGGTGCTGAGAATAAGTGACTGCTGAGAGCTCAGCGCTAAGAAAAACATTACATCACCCATGTAAAGCCAGGGGATTATTGTGGAAGAGGAGACAGAAAGAATGTAAGCGATGAATAGCAAAGGGAGACTGTCAAATGCTGTCTTTTGAGCATGGCACAGAGAATGCCGTCATGATCTTACAGCCCATGTGGCTACCCACATTGGGCATATTCTAGATTCAGCCTTTTCACTGTCAATCATAGATCAGATGGGGTTTAACAGGGGCACAACCCTTCTTGGTAAAAAGTGCCAACCTGTGGATACTGGGGAAGCTATTGTCTGCTGCTGTGGATCTATCGGTGAGCCCATCAGACTGAAGTGGATGTTTCCACACTCACAGTCACACAAACCTCCCCCGTTAAAGTCAGTAGGTCAGAAAAGCAAACAGAGAGACAGATTTAGTAAAGGGGTGCTGTAGGAAGGTGAAAGGGAAGGGAGAGATCCTAGATAGAGAAGAGGTGGTGGTAATGGGAATGTACTTTGTACACATATAAAAATGTCAATGAGCAAGTTCAATAAAAATTACAAAATCTGAAATAAACTCAGGTGTATTTTTCTTATTCTACCAGTGGGGAAACGAAGCCACCACTGCACACAATGAAACTAGATTTTTCATAAAATACTGATAAAACTAGAAGAATTCACAAAAGGTCCAAATTAATATTGTTCCCCTAAAACTATGTTAATTGGAGGCCATATGCATAGACTACTGAAGTTTCTTTTCCCCTCAACTTTAATATCATGTAAGGAAAAGTTTTTGCAGGAACTGGCATTACTCTAAAAAATTAATCCAAAACACCTCCGATTTCTTTCTTTCTTATTAAATCAACAAAATGACATTTCCCTGGGTTGTACTTTTCATATGAGATTCAATACTTAAAGATTTTTAATATTTACAGATGTCAAATATACCACCAAAATAGTATTTGCAGATATCCAGGGCATTCCAAATAATAGAAAGTAGACTTTGAAGATAGTTCCACAGCTCTGAACACACTGATATTTTCAAATTAAATGTGCCATCTATACAGTGCCTGCTTTGAAGAAGAGCCTGCCCATTTCTGTGTGTATGTGTTCAGGTCACCACAGTGCACAGCTACAAAGAAGAGTTGGTCTTATTGTCTTCTGTGGGAAAAGCATCACTTATAAGCTCATGTCCTACTCTGATTGAGGAAATGTCAGATTATCCCTTCAGAGTTATTCTCCTAGTCTTAATGCAAAGCACCATTTTTACCTCACTAAAGCAGAATATCAAACCCTTGAGGATAACTTTTTTTAAAGTGTATTTTCTTCCTGTGAAACCACCAACTATTATCCATGATTTATTGGTAGTTATTCTTTGTTGTAGTTATGGGAACTACATAACTGGGAACTCCCTTCTGGACATCATTTGGCTTTGTACATTTTTATACCACACCATAATTTTTAAGTGACAAAAATAACAAGGTTAAAAACAATTCTATCTCTAAGTGAGTCTGGGCTGACTTTAGTCAAAGGCCTCGAATGAAAACCTCAGATGTGGTTGTGAATGTTATTGCTGATGTAATTTTTCTATAATCTTTTCATAAGCCAAAAAGAAAATCAATGAAGAGAGATTGGAAAAATAATAAAAAAAATACACTTTAAAATTTTCATGAATAGGAATTGGCCGTTGACTCTTTAATAGTTAGGATTATATGTCCCATTAATCAGGATTCTGTTTTATAACAGATGTGGAGGAAGTTAAAAGTCTGGATTCCAGGGGGGGAAAGGTTAAGAATACTAAAAAGTATCACATTTCACACAGAGGAGGGGAAAATGGAGAAGAGGGGAAAAGATTTACTTATATTTGAAAGTAATAGGAATGAAAAACACAACTGAAGTTATCAAAAAACATTATGGAGAAATCAGATTTGAATGCTTCTTGGAGTTTTCTTATTGAAACTTCAACATTATAATGTTGTAAATATCAAGCATACATCTCAGTGTTCCACAGTGTGATGTAGTACCCTATCTTGTGGGAGTGTTCTCAAACACCATAGTAAGCATGTTTCTGTACACAAATGCATGCTTTTCCCTTCCTTGTCCCCTCTCTGTCTCTATCTTCTCCCCCTCAAAACATTAAAGTTTAGCCACATGTCTTTTGCGGATATGTTATATCTTCTTCTTTCAGCATTTGCTAGATGCCCTTCAGGACTTGCCTTCCCATTATGCAGTGAGATAGACAGAGAAAATCTCTGGAGTGGAAGGAAAGCAAAACAGATAATAAGGACTACTTAAAATAGAAGACAATTTTGAGGAAAGAATCTCAGAGAGAAAACGTATCCACTGGTATCCACTTGGTCCTGACATACTCATTCATGCTCACTATGTTCCTTGGTGTGTCGGGCATAATGGGGAAGAGGAGAAAGCCAGGCAGAACCTTTGCTTCTCACCTTGACTACATCTTTTACGGCTTCATGGCAATTTCCTCTTTTTTTCTTTTCTTTGTGGGATTCACCAAATCACATCACTGGAGACCAAAAGTCACACCAGCCCCTTTTCAACCTAGTTGAAACACAATTATAGATATCCTACTAATTCCTATCAGTTGTTTACTGCTGCAATTATTTTAAGATTGGCTTGTGACTGCTGGTGGGAGATTGGTAGTAGAGGAAACAGGAAATGAACCAACTCATTCATTAACCTTTAAAATAAATCCAAAGGTGTTGGGTCCTGGGGCAAACAGCTTTGGCTACTATGAAAAATAGAATGGGGATTTTCCAAAGAGCAGGCTTATCTGGAAGAATTTTCCAAAATGTGATTTTGGTGTCACGGGAAAAATAGTAATTTCAAAACAGTTTTATTGAGTGTCTTCAAGAAGACAGGTAGTTGCAGAGCAATATAATGTGAGCACTGTCATTGAAAATAGATGAGGTGTTCATGCCTTGGTAATACACTGAATATAACAGAAAGGAAATAAAAATCGGAGGCAGATTTTATATAAAATTCACTATATAATTAGCCCAACACTAGATGTTTTTATAAATGCTGTGTTATATACATTTCACAGCTACCTGGTGACTTACAATTGCTGCTTCACAAATGGTCACAAACCTTATAAGAGAAAGGATCTTGTGTTTGATAGCAAGACCCAGATCCTTCCAGTGAACCACAAAACTGCTCTTACTTAAATTATGTACTCCATTAATAGGACATATATTGAATCTTTGAGTTCTTGTCACCCAGCACTGAAAGGACCTCAGATGAGCATCCCATTTTTTTTTTTTTTTTTTTTTGGCCTCTTAACAACCTTTGCTCAGAAACACCACAGAAATAAGCAAGGAATTAAAAACAGGAATAATTGACCTCATTCCAAAGCCTAACTTCCCAGTTGAGAAAACTATACTGAGAAGCAAATGAATAGACAGATGACTAGTGATGTTTAGTAGCACCAAGAACAGAAGGTTGGAGGAAGTAATGGAGGTCCTATACCCTAAAACCATGTATGTCATCATAAGACAAGATGGAGGTCCAGGCGTCCAGAGATGACCTCACTGAGGTGGTGGATTGGGAACTTGAGTCTGATGACAAAGAGGCTGTCCTATGAAGATGAAGCATGGTTGGTGGGAATCATTTCTGGGTCAAAATCAGGAGGGACAAGGTCTCTGATGAGGAAATAAATATAGCAAATAATAGATAAAAGAAGTAGTCAGAGGCCCAGGAAAATCCAATTTTCTAGTTTACTAAGGAAATTGGAAGTTATTTCCATTGTGCTGGACAGATATTGAGGATTTCCATTAAAAGAGTAATGAAATTGACTTGCATCTTCTACAGTCAAACCACTATGTTAGAATATATGCTGTGACAAAGATCTTATCTTTCCAAAAACTAAGTTTCTTCTTTTTCATAAATGCATCCAAGTCCTGTAGTAGCAGCTTCATAGTACTAGGACTCCAAAGGTTTTTAGGTTTTTTGTTTGTTTCTTTTGTAAACTATTAATGCAGGGAATAGAGAAATGGCTCATTGGTTAAAAGTGCTGATTGCTTTTATAGAAGAGAGGAGTTCAGTGCCAAGCATCTACACTAAGTAGTTACAGTCTTCTGTAACCACAGATCTGTGAGTCCAATGTCTTCTTCTGACTTCCATAGGCATTTTCTTGTGTATGTACATGCACGACATGTACATGCATACAATTAAAAATTGAAGAAAGTATTTGTTCAATTTGTGTATTTAATAGTCAATACAGAAGATAGAACAATGTGGAAAACATGGTTAACATAAATTATTCCCCTCTACATTCTAAGAGGTGGTCCAGTAATAAAAACACTGGAGGAATATAATATGTCAGAAATGTTCTCTGGTTAAAATATTTGAGCAAATATGTGTTCATTTTACTTAGTGTGAGAATGTGAGAATTAACCATGGCTATCTGGAGGAAGATCATTCATCTGAAAGGAAGAAGCAATGTAAATAAAGGGTCCTACATCATTTTTTTAGGTGTGTATGTGGTGGACAGTAACAAGTAATAACAGAGAGTTGTGTGGGAAGTAATAAAAGAAGTCGGAGATGAGGGGTCACCAGATTGTCAGATATTACAGCCCATTGCTAGGACTATGTTAGATAAGATTCTTTGGGAGGGTTTGATAAATCATAGTGGGGATACATTGATATGATTTGAAACTTAAAAGAATCACTTTGGCTTCTTTATTAGGAGGAGGATGAGGAACAAAAGAAAGAGGAAGGAGGGAGAGGAATAGGGAGGGAAGAACGCAAAGAGGAGGAGGGGATGAAGAGGCCCAAACTTTGATGTTTAGTTTTGAGAGCCACAAAATAACGTACCCTTCAGCTTGATAGTTGTGACCTCAACTAAAACTTAAGTGTTTATTATTGAAAGAGAGAAGGTGGATAACGAAGAAACTATTTGTAGTTGTTCAAACCACTATATCCATTGCCTCCCCAACCAGCACTCAAATAGACACATGATTCTTAATACAGTGTTCTTCCTCCCACAAGAGCCTTCTTCCAAATGGTCTCCAAGTATTTAATCTGTGGGTCACTTATGAATCTATCTCAGTAATGACAGGTAGAGACACAGCTAAGGTACATGACGTAAGTTAGCGCTAATTTCTTTAACCAATGAGCATTAAGCTAAGTACATACAGTGATTAAGACTGAATAACAGAAGATATGGGACAAGCAAAAACTAGTAAGGCATAGTCCTTATCATCAAGGAATTTATAAAATGAAGCTACAGAGGAAGAATTGGGCATTTATATAATAAAATTCAATCAAAAGCAGAAGTGAATTAAAAGAGTAAGAACTGGGTCGTATATTAAGAGTAAGATTTCAATAAAACAACAAAGGATAGGCAGGGAAATCGGAGTCCGAACCACAGATGCAGAGTTGCAAAGAACAGGGAATGCATGCCAAGTTCAAGGACTGATGAGATATTTAGTGAGTTAAAATACCCTAAGGATACACTGAGGGATGTAACATGATATGAGGCTGGACTGATGAGCTGATGTCAGATGGTGACAGCCTGTAATCCCCAGCAAAGGTGTTTATATGTCATGCTGCAGGCGCTGAAGAAATGTTTGGAGGTTTGTGAAGTAGGCATGATGAAATCTTCTTGGGGGAAGTTCCTCTGTCGGTGTGGTGAACTGTGAAGAGAGAGACCACTCAGATAAAAATCCTCTTCCTATCTTTGGCAATACATGACCATCAGCCATGGCTCACTTTTCAAACTGATGTCCCTCTTGAATTACAGCATCAGTGAGTCTTTGAATAGTTTATGATTGAATTGGATAACCTTTGGGTGCTGTACCTGGACTTTGTGAAAGATAAAAAATATCTTGACTAGAAAGTAATAAATATATATCATTCATTCACACTACAAAGGAGGGTAGGTCAAGCAGATATAATTCTCCAAATGCTCATAGTTCAGAAAAAGCCTGCTTGCCTGTATATATTTTCCTAATTCTTTCCTTTATTACCCTTAAAGGCCTTGCTATTGATTTGGTTTACATGGTAATTAGCCACTAGTTCCTGGATTTTTCCAATAGCTTGTATTTTAATTCAGAGGGAAGTAAAACATAATAATAAAATAAAATAATAACCCATTATAAGCCATACAGAAATACCTCTTATCTGCATTTTCTCTACCCCACAGCAACAACTTGCCAATTGCAAAATATCTGCTGAAGCCCAGGTCATAACCCTGTTAGCTGGGTTTGTTGGAGAGGTTTCCCTGAGCCAGGACCAATAATCACTGACAGGCAATGTAGACATCCTTGACAGGTTCTGGGAATGAATTACCTTAGTTAGAGACTCACCAAATCTTAGCCATAAATTACTTTGGCAATGACCACTAGCAGAGGAGAAGTCTTGCTCCCATAAAGATCTGTTTCCCTATTTAGAGGTCTCCTGTGTGCCTGGGGCTAAACTCCCCTGGAAGGAGTCCATCATGATGATTATCGAAAGCTTTTTCTTTTCAGGTACATTTTCATTCTTCAAATACGTACTGGCTGAGATAGTGTGTATACTTCAAAGAAAAGCCGGATGGAATAACATTAATAAGCTTGGGGAAAACACTTCTCTGTTGGCAAAACTCTTTCTCATTTACAGATGTTTTCAGAGAGGAGACTAGTAAATAAACTGGGGTTCAGGGCAGGATACAGTGGTGGTAACTCTGCTCCCCTTTTATTGAGAAATATCATATCGCAAATGCTTATGTATCACTAAATTACTTATTGCATAAAACAGTTATGTCCAAAGCTGGTTGACCTAGGGCACAGGCATGCTGGACTCTGTAGCTACGGAGTCAGGCTGTCCTGAAGAGAAGCCCCTAGTTACATGGAGATGCTGATATTTGAAATGAACTAAGAGAAAGTTCTGTGCTTAAAAGTGCAAAATGCCAGTTTCTGAGGACTTAGTACTATTTCCTAAATAATTTCATATTGCATGCATACTGACATAATGCTATCAATGATATAATTTGTTTCAGCACGCTGAATAGAATAAAATTTACTTCAAAATATTCTACCTGCTTTTACATGTTAAAGTGTGATAGCTAAACTATTTAAATTCATAATTAAATGAAATTCAACTTTTCATTAGGTGTACTAGTCACGGCTGTATTTCTTTGACAAAAACACCGTGATCAAGGAAATACATAAACAAATATTTCATTGGGCTTATAGTTGTAGAAAGTTAGAGTCCATGATGGTGGAGTGGGTCATGGCAGCAGAAACACCAGAGAACTCATATCTCAGACCATAATGAAGAGGCAAAGATGCATACTGGGAATGGTGAGAGTCCTCTGAAAATTCAAAACCTACTCTCAGTCCATAACTCTCTCAATGAGCCTTCCCAAATGCTTTCACCATATGGGTGCAAGTATTCAAACATATTAGGGGGGTCATTGTCCTTCAAACCAGCATTGATGTTCTAAAGGGCTTTAGATGATCTTTAACCCTCTTTAACTCCTTAGGAGCTGTTAAGACATCATGTTTATCCCAGTGGGGCAATCTGGGTTATGACTTTAAAAGTATTCAGGGAACAGATAGACTTGTCCAGGCAAATGGCTGACCAGTCCCTTTCCTGTGTATCAAACGCCAAAAGACTGAAGCCCTTTCCAGGGAAAGAAGCCCTTGTAGCTGTCTCTGCCTGATGGCTGGAGAAAGGGCAACACAGGAATGAAGTTTAAAGCTCCCCATGTTTTCAAAAAATGAAAATATGACATTCATGTTTGACGACAGGACTCCCACAAGCTCATTAGCTTGAACGATTACTCTCTAGTTTGTGGGGCTGTTTGGGGGAGGTTATGTATCTTTCAGGACTCAGACTAGTGGAAGGTAGAATGTCACTGTGGATAAGCTTTGAAAGTTTGTAGCTTCATGCTACCTCCAGCTGGTTCTTCTTTCTCTTTATATTGAAAACAAGAGGGCGCTGGAAGCTTCCTGTCTGCTGCCACGCCTCCTCACCATGGTGAACTCATCTCTCCGGAGAAGTCAAAATAAACACTTTCATCTCTAAGTTGCTTTTGGCCTTGATATTTTATCACAGTAACAGAAAAATAACGCATGCATGGAGCCGTGAAGCTAAACAGGAAGGATGGAGTGAAGGAATGCTTGACAGCAGTTTTACCTGAGATCACCAAAGAATGTTTTCACAGCATGAAGGCACCCAAAAGAAAGGCTATTAGGATTTTTCCAGGTGCATGTTGGTAGGACCCACTTAATGGAGTAAGTTTGGCACTGCTCCTATGGTTTGAGGAGCATGAATTTCAGCTCTTCTTTAAATATCAGAAAGAATTCAGTACTGACTCCCATCAGTTCTGGGTTTTTCTTGGTTGAGAGGCTTTTATTTATTTATTTATTTATTTATTTATTTATTTATTTATTTATTTATTTATTTATTTATTTATTTATTTATCTATCTATCTATCTATCTATCTATCTATCTATCTATTCATTCATTCATTCATTCATTTATTTATTTATTTATTGGTTCGTTCGTTCTTTCGTTTGTTTGTTTGTTTGTTTGTTTGTTTGTTTGTTTTCATTAATGTTTCATCTTAGTTTATAAGTCACTGGTTTCGTTATGACATTATCATGATTTGTTCTTGTTTATTCTCTTTTCCTATTGACTTCTCTTGTGTTCACTGTGGCTGGCTTCCTAACTGGTTCCTGAAAGAAAGTTTCCACTTATGCTGCTGAGAAACTTTTAGATACATTTCAACTTCATTGATTGTTGTGGATCCGCCTAAGCTACTTACACCCTCATGGTTTAACAATGGTAGATAATATGTGTCTAGGAATTTATTAATTTTCTCTGATTTTCCAAATAACATCTCCCTTTCCTCCTCTGAAATGAAATTGAGATTTTTTTTAAAAGTGAAAATATTGTAAATGAAATATGCGATCAACTCAATAAAAAAAAGCACAGTGCAAAATATCAGCAACAGACTTAATCAAGCAGGAAAAAAATAGTTTAAATGGCATATATAGAGAGAGTGGGGTATTGGAGTATTAATTTAATCCTTATGAAAACTATAGTATGTATACATAAACATACATATTTGATGTTGAAGGGTCCTAGATTTGGAATTATGAAAATGGCTTTCCCAATACCCTACAGATTTTTTTTAAGCTGGTCTAAGAATCAGACAGAAGTCCAGCTAACTCCTACATTCATGATGTGTAAATATAATGAAAGATTTGAATGCACAAGAATATACATTACTTCCTATGAAATAAGAGATTAACAGCCATGTGCAATGTGTCTTAACCAGTATAAAAAGTGGAAGAAAAATTACAGATAGAAACAGTATTATAGAGCAATTCTGGGTATAGTCATGTGAATCTGACACAAAAGAGAATACATCTGCCATGCAGACCATAGTGGGAATAACAGAGAGTTCTTGATGTATAATCTTTGTGAAGAAATCAGATAGTAGAATACCATGTTGCTAACATACATGCTAGAGGAGAGGTCCCAATAAATACTTGAAAAGTTTTCAACAGTCTTATGCACCAGGAGACTACAATTTAAAACTGCCCTATGATCCTGTCTCACTCCATCAAAATGTCTCTCACCAAGTGGACAAATGGCAACAAAAGTTGATGAGAATGTATATATCCTATACATTGATGACAGGGTTGTGAGCTGGTATAGCCATTTTAGAAACAGGTATGGAGTTTTCTCAAAAAGATAAAAATAAAGCTACTACATGACTAAGCTGTAACATTCTTGGAAATACTTCAAGTCAGCATATGACAGAGATACTGGAACACGCATGCTTAATACTACATTGTTCACAATAACTAGGAAAGTGAGTAAGCCTAAATGTCCAACCAGTGAATGAATAAAGAAAATGTGGCTTATACACGCGATAGGATGTCACATAGCCATTAAGAAAAGGGGAATAATGGTTTTATTAGAAGAGTATTTGGAACTGAAAATCATCAATGTTGAGTTAAATAAGCCACATTCAGACAAACACCATATTTTTCTAACTATACATAGAACTCAGTTTTAAAATTATATATGTATATATATGCCACTGTGTGTGTATATATGTGTATATATATGTCATAAAAATAGAAAGGGTCTTATGAGAGAAAAGAAAGAGATTTTAAGGGGGTATTGATAAGAAAGGGGAATTATTTAGAGGAAGAAAGATCAGCCACAAAGAAGGACAGGGCAGAGAGGAGTATAGTGGATGAGAAAAATGAATAAGAATAAAGTGTAATGACACAACTGTATAAAAATGCGACATAGAAACTGGTTCTTCCGTATGCTGCCCTAAAAAATATGAAAAAAAACTTAAGAACACAAATGTGGGTACTTTATTGTCATCTCAAGATTAACAACCTTGAATGGGGAAAAAAAAAGCAACTTAAATATGTTGCCATGACAATCACCAATAGGTATTGGAGGCTGAAAACTGCTGCACGATGAATTTCTATCTGCAGTCCGTATGTGGAGTCTTGGAGGCTGACGTAGGAGTTAGTGCCCTATGCCTACAACCACTGGGCAAGCCCTGGAGACTGACTCCTGTGAGTTTTCTGCCTAGGGCTAAAAGGGCTAAAGCTAAAAGCATAGGGAGCCCCTGGCAACTCAGCCCCATTGTATCTTAACCGTAGCCTTCCTTCTGTGAAAAGTCCAACAGGAGTTAGAGCCTGCCTTCTTCATTAAAGCTGGGTTTTTTGGTTTTTTTTTTTTCTGCTTTTGTGGTCTGTGGTGCTGTGCTTCCAGCTTCTAGGCAGCTTAGCCTTGTTTTGCTGTGGAGAATTCATTCAATTAGAGTTCAAATCCAGCTTTGTCATGTTTGACAAAGGGAGAGCCATACTCAAAGCTATTGCCCCTCTTCTGTTGAAAGGCTTGTCTGGCAGTGCTTAGGTGGCTGCCATCCAATTGCCCCAGAATCTTTTATTCCATAAGTAACTTGGTAAGCTAAAGACTGCTTAGTTCTTCAGTTGACTAGGTACCTATTTACACTCCAAAGTAGTAAAAAGGAATTCTTTCTACTGAATATAAAAGGGAAAGAAGAACATGGAAATAGTGTTTGTTAGACCACATGTTCCTATGCAGCTAACCTCCTATCTCAGACCCCTGCAAAATCTTAGTCAATTTCCCAAAGACTTAATACATATGAGATGGACATTGATTAAACTATTAACTTTCTGAGTATATTTTAATATGAAAGAATTCTGAGATGTTTTGAGAGTTAATAAAAGTGCATAAAAATTCTTTATTTGGTTCTGACAAAATAATTGAGCAGGTAAAAAGCATTTTCTGTCAAGCCTGACTATCTGCGCTTTGGTCTCCTGAGACTCACATGTTATAAGGAGAGTACCAACGCCCACACATTGTTCTCTGACCTTTGCACTCATGCCCTGACATATTCATGTACCAGCCGCCCCCATAATAACTAAAGAAAATGTAATTTAGAAGTTCTTAGCTGGGGTTGGAGAGGTGACTCCATGACTAAGAGCATATACTGCTCTTGCAGAAGACGCATGCTTGGCTCCTGGGGTGTAACTTCAGCTCCAGGAGATCTGACAACTTGCTCTGGCCTCTTTTAGTACCTACACTCATGTGACATACCCCACATACAGATACATGGACTCCCCTCCCCCTTACAATAAGGTTTTCTGACCCCGGGCGCCAGAGGTCCAGACCCACAGACCTGCAGCCCCAGACCCCTTAGCTGCCTACTGCTGATTAGCCCCCCAAATGATTCATATGCTTATATTGACTTCATGCTCTTTGGCCTAGTCAGGCACATTGCTAGCTATTTCATCTTAACCCATTTTCATTAATCTTTCTGCCACATGGCCCGTGGCTCACCCGTATTCCTTACATGTTTTTCCTTTGGGCAGCTGGATCCATCTGTTCTGACTCTGCCCTTATCCTGCCTATGCTCTGATTTCCCCTCCTACTTTTTCTATGGTGCCTGTCACAGATCAAAACAGCTCCTTTATTTAAAGATTGATATTCACAGCATACAGAAAGATATTCCCACATCACCCCCCCACACACACACAGACTCCTGTAAAAAGTTTTATGTTGTCTACAAAGCTGACTGTTTACACATGCACACAATCTCACTCAAACAAGTGCACTGAAAAATATTCAAGTTCTAAATATTAATCTGTTGATAGTATTTAAAATGACGATGTATGTTTCTTATCTTTTCCCTTTCTGTGCCCTGAATCATTGAATTTGTCCATTAAAACGTATGATACTGAGAAGGCATATGAAAGAGAGAAGAGAATGCACAAAATAGGAGAAAAAATAGAGGCTTAGCGGCTGAGGGAAAGAGGTAAAAAGGGAAAGAAAGAATAGAAAAAGGTTCAACTTCTTTAACCTCCAGGATGCTGGGATTAGTGGTGTGTGTCACAGGAGTCACTTTAAAAAGAAGATTGGTTTAAATCGTAATTACATAATTTGCCCTTTTTCCTTTCCCACCTCCAATCACCCTATGTAACCCTCCAATTTGTTCTTTTCAAATTCAAGGCTTCTTTTTCTTTAATTGTTATTGCTCCGTACATATGAAAAAATGTATAAATACGTTTTCTATAAGCCATTTACTATTGTTTGTATGTACATGGCTTCATGACTGACCAGTTGTTACTGGATGAGCAATAGTCTCATCTTTGGGAAAGGCTATTTCTCCTAGTTATTTTTTAGGGTTGGGCTCCATTAAGCTGTCTCCCTTTCGTGTTAACATATCTACTGGTGTTGTACTTGTTCAGGTCTTCCTGAGGCAGCCATATCTGAAGGTTCTCTGTAACTCCATTCCCACTTGTCTGTATCTCTGGTAGTGAGCATGGTAAATCAATGTCCACAGCATTTGTCAAGTTTATAAAAGCTGCCACCCAGAGGCAGTCACACTTTTTATGAACAAGCCTCTGCCAAGAAACAAATTTGAATCTGGAAGCTGTAACTTCCTATGGGTTGTCTTTTTCCAAGATTCTTAGGGGTAGAAAGATTTCAGATTTTAGAATTTTATTGTTATTTTTATTTTGGATTATGAACGATTTGCATATTCATAATGAGGGTTTTTTGGGGCATGAAACCCAAATTTGAACATGAAATATATTTATGTTTCACATAGATATTCTATGCATATCTATAGAAGCTATTTTTATAGATGTTTATTTAATCTGCATTTTAACTATATGCCATCATAAGGTCAGAGATGGAATTTTTCACTTGGTACATGATATCAGCATTCAAAAACATTTGGATTTGTAAGGATTTAAACTTTTCAGGTTAGAGGTACTCAACTGGTCTATCTTTTTGATATCACCATGTTTTAGGACAATGGAGTCTTAATACTCTGTAATAGAAGAAGGGACATTTTTCCATTTCTCATCCTTAGATAACTGAAGTTCCAACTGGGGATGTGATTTTATACCAGGTGATCACTCTCTTCCTATTGGAGTCTCTTTTTCACCTTTGTGGAACCTTCCTGGTTTAGTAACAACTCTGGGTTGTTACTGTTTTCTCCTTAGGTGTTAGAAGCTGAACCTCAACTACATTATACAGATGCATAAAGGCCAAAGCAAAAAATTCCCTGGAAACAAAGCTTTATTTTATTTCTTCTGGTGTAGCTTCTCTTTTAATGACATAAATGCTCCATCAGTTTGGTCAGGATATTGACTGATCAAAGGAGAGGTTCAAAGTTTCCATGCTTGAAACCGTTGCTCTCAGTATGTTATTAGGGCATGGAGTAGACATAGAAAGCTAAGTGACAGATAGTTCTAATTAGGACATAGAAAAGAAAATTAACACTCTCCAATTATTCAGTTCATGTAGCCTTTGAAGACTAGGCCAACACGGAGGCATCGGTACTGGCCTTATTCTCTAGCAGCCAACATCAGATACACTAGTTTAACAGTCTAGGCATGAGGTCCTAGGCATTCAATAATCTTAATTGAAGGGCATCTGTTTCCTGTAGTTGCTATAACAAATATTACAAGCTGTGTGTCTTGAAGAGCAGAAATGTTTTATCTCATATTTATAAAAGCTAAGATGCCCAAATCAAATCTTTGTGGAATTTCTTCTCATAGAGGAACTGAGAAAGGCTTTTCCATGTTTGTCACCTAGTTTCAGGCACTTTGACATCTCTAGTGTGTTTTGCTAACATCTCTGTCAGTATCATTTCTTGTATCTCTTCCCTGTGTCTCTCCCCCTTTTTTAAAAGAACACCAGTCATTTTTGATTGGAAGACCAATCTCCTCTAGTCTGGCCACATATTAGTGATTAAATTTCAAAATTAAATCCATTTCTGAATAAGATAATAGTATAAAACAATGATGATTCAGTTTCTATATATTTTTCTGGAGAACCAAAATGCCTGAATCAAGAGGCTAAACTGCACAGTGGGCTTGATTCTCCAAGAAGAAGGAATCACCTCAGAATGATCAAACATGGCGGATTTGGTATAGGGTATGTTCCAATGTTACGTGAGAAACGAGAAGAATATGAATGTTCATAGTGTTTATGAGAAGAAAATACATTGATAGTGGCTGACAAATAAATTTGGGATAATATATTTGGACAAATAAATCTATGGATAATATAGGTCAATTTTTGAAAATTATGTCTGCAGTTTCATATGAGGAAAGTTGCAAGTCCAAGCATGATGTAGGATGTCTCTGTATGCTGTGATTTACCATTAGATAAGAGAGGGACTGTTTTGGCCTATGGCAAAGCAGCTTGTAGGCAGGTGGGAAATCCAAGCATAGATAAAGGAGAAGGAAGGTGGAGTCAGGAAAGACACTGCAAGCTGCCCTTAGAGAGTAAGATGTAAAAGTACAGGTAAACCATGAGCCATGTGTCAAAACATAGACTAGTAGAAATAAGTTGAATTAACAAGCAAGTAATAAGCCTGAGCCACAGGCCAAACAGCTGTAATTAATATAAGCCTCTGTGTATTTCTGTGGGACTGTGGATCTGTGGTTCTGTGAATCCAGACTTTGAGGCTAGACAGGTTAGAAACTTCTGGCTACAAATGGTGCTCCAAGAATCTGAACCCCTTGAACATAGATGACAGTCAAAAGGCATGAGAAGTTTCTGAAACCTCTTGCAATTGGACTAGAGTCTTACCCAGGTCCCGGAATCGGGTTCTTGAAGCCCATGCCTTGCAGGAAAACACCTTTCTCAGGCTTGATAATTGGGTTAGAGAATCGGTCTTACCTCAACTGGATATGCCAGACTAAATTGACTCACCTAGGGATTCCTTGCTTCTCTGGGGAGTGAACAGGGGTAGGGGGTGAGGGAGGAGAGGCTGGTGGAAGATTGGGAGAAAGGACAGGAGAAAGAAAAAGAGAAAAAATTAAAAAATTGTGTTCCAATGTGGGGCACGTATACTCACATAAAGCCTGAGAAAGCTTAAGAAAGGGTTCTAGAGCACAGAAATAGAGACAAAAACATCTTTTGAGTTGTGTCTCTCAAGTGGGTCATGGTACAGAGACATTGAGGCATGTCAGGCTTTCAGTGTGCATCCTGAGATGCAACAAGGCCTGTTCCTGAAGTCTCACAGGAGCCTTGATATAAGCACAAGGGGCATTTGATGGATTATATAGACAAAAAGGTTAAAGAGCCCAAGGTATCTTCTTGCTAGCAGTTTCCTTGGGTCAGCTGTTTGCTGGTGGTGAGCAAAGAAGCTGTTCCATTAAGAGAAGCTTCCTGATTCAGCCCTAGCAGCAAAAAACAGTGTGGTTCTTTAAGAGGCTCTGCTGCCAAGCACTTAAATGGAGTTCATGAGTGGTGGGCAGCAGTTTGGTGGCAATGTGGACTCTAAAATTCCCCACAATTGGGGTGGTAAATGAGGCTCCTTCCAGTACCTATGCTAAAAAGCTAAACTCTCTATGAAGCTAGACTAAGAAGCTGAAGCCAGTCAGCCATTCTAGACAAGCCATTAATCCTAGCCTTGATTTAGCAGATTAAAGGTGTGGTCAGAAAAACCTAAGAGATATACATTAAAGACAAATTCAGATTAAAAAAGGAACCCTCAAAATGGTTTACAGTGTGTTTAAAAATATACATAGGCTTGGGAGAGAAAAGAAAAAGAAAAAATAATAAAGTCATTTTAAAAATTGAGTAAAAACAATAATAAGCCATGAAAAGATGGAAAATACACAGAGTCTCAATACTGTATGTTATGTTGTCTTTGAATTGTTTAACTGGTAAGGAAACAGGAAGATCTGATAAAAGACCTTTGATTATAAATGCTGATGGGTCAATCCAATCTATATATTTTGTAAATACCTTGACTTCTTAATTGAAGTCAAAAGATATGTTACATTGGAGAAGAAGTTTTGTTTTTATTTTCACAGAAAATGAGAGGCTGTGGACTCATTCTGAGTTAAAGAAAATAAAGTTTGATTAAGGAAGATCCCCTGAAAAATTTTTTATGGGAAGAGATGAACACATCAGCTTCAAGGTTGCTGACTAAGATGATCCAGCCTCAAGACCCCCATAATCAGCAGAAATAAGTAATGGAAAACTATGTTCATGTTCCCAAAATACTGTTTATAAATGTTTATTTTCATTATAAATGGTAAACAGTTAATGGTCATAATCTATCTCTTTTTAGGGAAAAGGGGGACATATGATATACAAATGATAAAAAGATAGATTATTAGATCTACTTTGATCCAAAAACAACTGTTAATCTCAAAATACTTTACACTGATGTGGACTTTGGTTTGTTGATACAAATTGATGGAGGCAGAAGCATGATATGGAATGTCTTTCTGTATCTGTGAATTACCATTGGATAACAGAGGAACTGTTTTGGCCTATGGAAAAGCAGTTTATAGGCATGTGGGAAATCCAAGCATAGATAAAAGAGAAGGAAGTCAGGGCCAGGAGAGATGCTTTGAATTGCCTTCTAGAGAGCAAGATGTAAAAGTTCAGATAAGCCACAAGCTACACAGCAAAGCATAGATTAGTAGAAACGTGTTGAATTAAGATGAAAGAGATACCAAGTAATGAGCCTAAGCTATAGGCTAAAAAGTTTCTGATTAATATAAGCTTCTGTGTGTTTTGTGGGACTTCAGGTCTGGACAGGTCAGAAACTTCTGGCTACAGGAAGTTCTTCAAGAGTTGAAATTATGAAGGAAGAAATGAAGTTCACAAGCAGAAATTTTAAAATGGCTGGGGTCATACTGCTCCCATGGTTCATAAATCTAGCCTGCCCATTTCCCATTCTGTCTATTTTGAGTATTTTTGAAAATATTTGTGAAAATCACCAAGCTACTCCAACTTTCTTCTAATAGCTCAATAGAGTTAGAAGGTGTAAATTAAAAATCCTTCAGAATTTAGGAGATGGAGCAATGAATGAAACTGGTTAGGTACAGAATTTAAAGTATATGACCATTTCAGTAAATTAGCTGCCATTGGGCCTCAGTAGTAGAAAGAATTGTTAAGGATTGCATCAAACCATAAAATCTGTACATGAGTCTCAGAAGAGTTGCTCATTTAAGATAGTCATGAACAACTCTGCACAAGGACTTTGGCTATGGAGATTTGTGAGTTTCTTCTCCAGCTAACCTGGCTTCCTCTCACCGACTTGTGAGATTATTGGTGTCCATCAGCCCATGGTATCACCTTTTGTACCTTATGCAGAGGTACAGTGAAGACAATAAGCCTCAAGACTATGATCCATTCTTGCTGGGCAGGAATAGCAGACCTATTTCCGATTTCTGTTTAAACTTTTAAGAGAAATTAGAAATCTGAATTTTATATTTGATTCCTTAAATTTCAGTGTAGTAGGTTTCTGTTCCATACTTTCCGGCCTAACCTCAAGGTCTAGGCCAGCAGACCCGCAGACCCGCAGACCCGCAGAACCGCAGTCCCACAGAGACACACAGATATGTTCAATAGTTTTTGGCTGATTGGCCTATGGCTCAGGCATGTCACTTGCTAGCTCTCTACCCTTCATCTAACCCATGACTCATCCTGTTCAGACATGCGGCTTGGTACCTTTTCTTAGAGCAGCATAGTTGTCCTCTGCTTCTTCCGGCTTCTCTCTGGCATTCTGCCCTGTGCTTCCTGTTCTCAGAGTTTTCTTAGTCTGGTAGCCCCGCCCACACTTCCTGCCTGCCTTTTGCCAATCAGCACTTTTTATTAAACCAGTGGGTGGGACAGTTATTTACAATGAAGCAACACAATCCCATTATATTTCAGGGTTGAAACCCCCTGTATTAGGCCAAGGAATCCATGTCATAGGCTCTGTGTTCCCAGTGTGTGGGTATCCTCTGGAAAGAAGAGACACAGCATACTCCAGTGTTTGAGCTTTTGAAGGGTCTTATGTTACAATAAGGTTTCCTGACCCCGGCCTGGCCAAAAGTCTAGACTCATAAACCTGCAGTCCCAGACTGCTTAGCGGCCCGCCACTGCTCAGGCCCCCAGAATGATGCAGATACTTATATTAAGTTCATGTTTTTGGCCTATGGCTTGGCATCCCAATGTGGGGCAAACAAAATAAAGCCTAAAAAAGATTAAAAATAGTTCTAAATCACAAAAACTGAGTCAAAACAGCTTTCAAGTTGTGCATCTAAAGCGGGTCATTGTACAGAGATAGTGTGGCATTTGGTCCACATTCAAAATGGCAGCAGTGGACTGGCAGCAGGTAGTGTAAGCTGCAACCGGGCCAGTTCCTTAAAGTCTCACAGAAGACTCAGTAGCATGCGATTAATTTAAAGTTTACATTTATGTTGAATAACAACAACAACAAAAAAACAGAGTCAAAGATGGTTTCTTAGTGCAGCATTTCTTGAGTAGGCTCTGTTTGCTGGCTGCAGAGACGCAGCCTCTTTAAGAAAACTTCTAGACTCAGCTTTATCTACAAATTTTATGTGACTCTTTAAGAGAGTGCTAATATTTTAAAAGATCTTCTGGTTAAAAAATGATTAAAGATTCACAATAAAACTTAAAAAATTTCAGACTTAAAAAAAACCCTGTAAACAGGTTACAATATGTATAAAATATACATAGGCTTCAATAAATAAATAAATAAACAAACAAACAAACAAATAAATAAATCCACAAAAATAAAATAATAAAAATATGATAAGCCACATAAAGATAAAAAATAGACACAAAATCTAAATAATAATTTTTATTGTGTTTTCTTTTAATTTTTAACTGTTAATAAACTAACTACAAAAGGACAATAGATTACAAAGGCTGCTAAATTAAACAAAAATATATATTTTAAAAATATCTTGATTTTAAAATTTGTGTCTAAAGATTTATTGCTTTAAAAGAGTTCTGCTTTTGTTTCCACAAAAGATTAAAAACCTATAAATTGCTTCCAGACAAATATAGTTTCATCAACCAAGACCACCTAATAATTCTCTAATAAAAAAATGAGTCACATCAGCTTCAAGACTACAAACTAAGATGATCCAGTCTCAAAAATCTATAAAATTACCAATGCCCCTTAACAAACAAAAAATAATAATAAAAAACTGCACCCAAATTCCCAAAATAGTATTTATAAATATTTGTTTTCATTATAAATAGTTAATGGCTATAGTTAATCTCTTTCTAAAAAAAGACATGATATATAAATAAATTTTAAAAATTAAACTATTAAATTTACTTTAATTCAAAAATCAACTATTAGTCTCAAAATATTTTATATTAATATAGATTTTAGTTTATTGATACAAATTTAAAATCATTTTTGTTATACTATATATATTTTATACTCTTGTTTAAGGTATAATGTTTATACAACTAATTTAAATTTATAATATATAATTAAAAATACATGTTAAGATTTTTTAAATATACAAAAATATATTTCAATTAAATAAATAATCTTCAAACACTTCTAACCGACAAAATATAACATTTAAAATATTTTAATAGCTTAAACTTTTCTAGACAATAAGACAGGTCTAATCCTGGCAGCACCAATCTACTTCAAGAGAAAAATGGGCATCGAAGAAACTCCATATGGAATCTACTTTCTTTGTGGCAGTGGTTAGCCACTGGACAAAAACCTGTTCTTGTATTGACTGCTTGACAGTATGCTGTTTAAACTAGACATGGAGGTTCCATAGAAAAATGATCTCTAAACTTTGCAAAACAAGCCAAGATGGTCCTTCAGTTTCCAGCTTTGCAGAGAAAATTGTCACACATTCTTCAAGACTCAAGGAAAAGTGACTGATGAACTATACCAAAATGGGCGGAGCAGATTTCCTGCTCCACTGAAATGAAAAGAGACTCTGGGCCTGTAGGCTGAAGATGGATGCCCCAACTTTGTAAAGGAACTTTGGGTGACTGTCCAGGCAGATAGGTATCATCTCTGTAACTTCTAGATTTTGGAAGTTGCTTGCAAACTTGTTTACTTGGGCAAATATTATATCCTTCTGTGGTCTTTAATGTAGCTGGAGATTAGATAGTTATAGGTATAGTTTTTCTTAGCTATTTGAAAAGGTATATCAGATATAAAACTTTAGATTCACAAAGATAAGGTAGATGATAGAGTCTTTAATTTTGCTAAATACAAATAGACTAGATATTGTAACTGATTCTTGCTTGATAGCTATTTTCTTATGTGCAATTTTGTTATGTTAAAATTGAAACCTTCCTTTTTGATTAGACACAAATGGGGAGATGATGTGGGAATGTCTTTCTGTATGCTGTGAATATCAATCTTTAAATAAAGGAGCTGTTTTGGCCCATGACAGTCACCATAAGAGAAGTAGGTGGGGAATCAGAATAGTTAGGAGAAGGAGGGCCGAGTGAGATCAGATTGAGGCAGCCTCCCAAAAAAGAAACATGTAAGGAACACAGGTGAGCCACGGACCATGTGACAGACAGATTAATGAGAATGGGTTAAGATGTAAGAGCTAGCTAGCAATATAACTGAGCCGTAGGCCAAACAGCATGAACTTAATATAAGCGTCTGAGTCATTTTGGGAGCCTAAGCAGCGGTGGGCAGCTAAGGGGTCTGAGACTGCAGGTCTTTGGGTCTGGACTTGTGGCTGGATGGGGCCCAGAGACCTCTTTGTAACAGTCTTAGGTGAAGGTATTTACAACTCTCAAATCTTAAAGAACTTACATTAGTTACATCAGCTCAGTGTCTCTCTGCTAATCAATACCTTATAAGAATAAATTACTAGTGTGAATATCTGTGAGTTGCTAGCTCTGTAACCTTGGGCAACCCATTAAAATTTTTTAGACATTTGTTTTCCATTTTTAAATAGCTCTTTCAGAACCTTTTTAATAATGTTTTAATGAAGTAGTTTGTGAAATGTCTAACATGTCTGTTATCAGCACAGCATGTTTTTTTTAGAATCTGGCTTTGGATACACATTGGTATTCATCAAGGAAAAATTTCTACTGTGTCTTTACTAATGTTCTAATCTGAATTCTGTGTTTAAAAGCAATGCTTCCTAACCCTACTAGAAATCATGGCAGCATAAAAAAACGGAAACCAGAAATGTTCATCATTGCCTCCTATTAGCAAACATAATGTGACTAGTTATGTTACATCACACAAAAGACTCGGACATGGTCTGCATTAGTTCCTCCATTTTCCAAATGAGAAAACAAAGCCTCAGAAAGGAAGAAGTGTTATTGACCACATAGCTAAATAATAGCAGAGCATGAAAAGATGTTTATATTTTTGTTTTTATTTTAAGCTTAAAAGAACTTTATGTTCTTAGTTGAAACTTTGAACATTGTAGAAGTTAGTTCAAACAATTCAAAGTAATAAACATGTTTTTAATTGATTTGGTAAGAAAATACAAAATTTCCAGCCTAAATTCTATGTAAAAACAAAAATATGTTGACCAACTCTACTTCTCTATCCCAGCTTTAAAGGAAATAATCTATATTAGAAACAGCTTGCTTTGGGATAAAACAAAAAATATATTGAATTTATTTAAGTATAAGATTTATTTTGATCTCTCTTGGGGGGAATTCAGTGAGCAACATGATGGTACCTTCTAAATGAAGATGCTGTTGTTGTAGAGAGAGGTGTCGTGGGACACCAGTGTCTCGAAAAGGGGAAATGCAAGAAAGACATCTAGGGAGGGAAAAGGAAAGGAAACAGAGAGGGGGAATGGGGAATAAAGAATATCAAACATTACATAAAAAAGCAACAGGGAAGCATTTTATGTTTATTTGAAAGTATATATTATATGCAGGTGTGTGTGTATATACATAAAAATTGAACTGAAATCATAGACTTTCCAAAGCCCTATGCCAGGCATGGGAACCTCCCTTTATATTGTTGATGAGAGAAGGCCAAGAGACTCCCCAAGCGATATAGGTCACTTCTATTGCTCTATTTTGCTGCCAAGAACTTGATGGTAAGATCCTATTTCTGAAGACAGAATGCAATTTTAACAGAACATGGGGGGGAGTTTGATGTGGTCTGGAAGTTGCCTTTCTGAAGACTAGCTCTCTTAGTATCAAGAGGTGCTATGCAAGCTTCCAATGGAGAGTAGCAATTAGTCCTCAAACCTGCTATAAAGGAAACTAATAGTATACAAATAGGAAAAGAAGAAATCAAACTACCCCTATATACCAATCACATATTATACATAAGAGATCTCCCCAAATTCCACCAGACGACTTCTAGAGATGATCAGTACTTTTAGTAAAGGGGAAAAATAGAAATACAAAAAAATCAGTAGTTGTGTCTTAGTTGGGGTTACTATTCCTGTGATGAAACATTA
Organism: Phyllotis vaccarum; assembly: GCA_033318265.1. Taxonomy (NCBI): domain Eukaryota; kingdom Metazoa; phylum Chordata; class Mammalia; order Rodentia; family Cricetidae; genus Phyllotis; species Phyllotis vaccarum. Next base: position 138,147,147 of record JARWLC010000001.1, on the reverse strand, counting down.
TGGCCAAAGCACCTTGGGGAGGATAATACTTATACTTCTACATCATAATCAAAGAAATTCAGGAAAAGGACAGGAACATAGAGGCAGAAAGAAATTGATGCAGAAGTCAGAGGAATGCTGCTTACTGACTTGCTCAGCTTGCTTTCTTATAGAACTCATGATCACCAGCCCAGGCACGGCACCATCCAATATGGACTTGGCCTCTCCTATCAACTACAAGATAAGGTTCCTTTCAGGCTTGCCCACAGCACAGTCTCATGAAGGAATTTTCTCGCTTGAGGCTCCCTTCGCTCTGATGACTCTAGCTTGAGTCAAATTGACATAAAAGAATCCAGAACAGTGTCTTTTATCCATAAGGCTATCCAAGTACAAGATTCCAAGATTCTCAGAAATGACATGTTAGTGGAGGAAATATGGTTCTTGTCTGTCAGCAGTGAGGACTGAGAATCACTTCTAATGCCATAAACACGTGTAGGTACTTTCAGAGCCACTAGTGCAACTGCTACCTAGGTCGATTTACCCTCAATCAACCAGGCAAGTTTCCCACCACAAACAAGAAATAAAAAGCACTACATGTAAATTAAGTTATATAAAAGGTGAATATTTTGCTTCTAGTCTTGTGAGCTAAAATGTATGGTAAGCATATACAATGAGACAGGTGTGTCCTTTCTCCCATCTTCTAAAGTGTAAAAATTTTGCCCCCCCCCCTTTTTAATCACACATTTTCTTGGGAAAAAAAGAAAGATCTCAATTAGGGTAGTTGCTAATATTATTACAGGGGAAGGCTAGTTCAGGCACCCTCTCCACTGCTGCTAAGAGTTTTAGCTGGGGTCATCCTTGCAGATTTCTGGAAATTTTCCTAGCACTAGGTTTCTCCCTAACCTCATAGTGGCTCCCTCTCTCAAGATATCTCTTTCATTATTCTTCCTCTCCGTCGTCCCTCCTCCAAATCTCATCCCATCCCCCATTCCTTCCTTCTGCTCCACCTCCCCCACTCCTGCACCAGTTCACCCAGGAGATCTTAATCATTCCCACTTCTTGGGGGCCTTCCATGCATTTCCCTCTTAGTTGTGTTTTCTTTTCTTTCTTTCGTTTTTTTTTTTTTTTTTAAACCTAGCTTCTCCAGAGTTGTGGACTATAACCTGATTATCCTTGCTTTGCATATAATATCTACTTATGATGGAGTACACACCATGTTTATTTTTCTGGGTCTGGATTACCTCACTTATTATCATCATAGAACCTACATCTAGTAAATAATGGAAGCAGATACAGTGATCCATAGCCAAGCACTGGGATGAGCTTCTGGAGTTCAGTTGAAGAGAGAGAGAAGGGATCATATGAGCAAAGGGGTCAAGATCATGATGAAGAAAACTATAGAGACAGTTCTGGGTGCATGAGCTAGCTCTTTGGATCCCTTTACCAATGGTGGGAGACCTTGCTCAGTCATGATACAAGGGGAGAGGCTTGGTCCTGTCTCAAGGTTGTATGCCAGACTCTCTTACTCCTCAAGGGAGGTCTTACCCCCTCTGAGGAATGCATGGTGAGGTGGGGGGCAGGAGAAGGGGAAGGAGGAGAAACTGGGACTGGTATGTAAAATAAAAAATATTAGATAAAATTTAAACAAATTTTTAAAAAATCATATTTATACAGTTAGACATGGTGGCCCACAATTGTATTCCCAGTATTTGAGGAAGGAAACCGTGAGTTTATATCAGTCTGGGCTTCATTTTTAGGCACTGTTTCTACATTTAATATCTCATTTAGTTCTAATGACAACATCAGAAGCTAGGAAGCAGCCTCCCATTACAGAAGAAGAAACTTAGGCTTAGAAAGAAAGCTCCTGTATACTACCTAGGGCCTTCAGTTACATATGGGGGAACCAAGTATGCCAGTAACTAGTGTTCAAACTCCCCTTTTCTTTTCTGCAGCCCAGTGGCCTTCCTTGGTGCCCTAGTCTCTTCTGTCTTCACTGATTTCCTGAAACACATAAAAAAGTAGGTCTTGAGTCCAGAAAAGAGAATCCCTAATATTACTAGACTTTTGTTGTTGTTATGAAACCCTCAAAATTGGAAGATGTTTCTTCTCAAATAACTGATACTGATTAACTCTTGGGGATTAGGTATCAGACAGTTATTCTTTTCCACTTTTTTCTTGTTTGGTCTAGACCTTTTGTTCCCCGCCTCCACCCCTAAGACTAGTTACTAAAGGATATCAGGTGACAACAAGATTTATGAAAAGTCCAAAGGCCACATCTGGGTCACTAAACAGAGATCAGTAGATATCATTCAACCAGCTAGGAATTTTAAAATCCTTCGTGTTCCATTCCAACCAAGAACATTTATCCATGGAATTAAAATAACTGTTAATGTATTTATTTATTATGATTTCATTATTGAATATTTATATTGTTCCAGGAATTATTTATATATAATACACTTCATACTTAATAAGCATTGACCCTATACTTACAGAGATTTATTTCAATAGCAAAAATAGTCACATGTGTAGTGACCTACACACCATAGGTCTTCATTTAAAGGTACAGCAACGATTCTCAGCATTGTGATTATGTATTCAGCATATGGTATGACTCTTCCTTCTTGGTGACAAATGTTGAGTTAGAGACCAAGTATTTTTCCCACTGTTTGATTATATAATTAGTGAGTTAAGACTTCTCTTGCTTTTAGAAGCAATGAGTATGGTATACAGAAGGAAATACCAAAATACTTGCTGTAGAATTCCCACTTAGCATTCTAAGATTTACAGAATGAAACAAGAAATAGCACTCACATTCTAACCCTTCATTTCCATTGAATAGCTAAATAAAGCTGCTGAGAAGTCTGGTGCAGAAAATCAATCCTCTTTAAGAACAGCCAGTCTTACCTGACATGTTAAATGAAAGATCAGATTTCTTTAAGCTTAAGAACAGCAAGAAGTTGTAATCAGGTGAAATAAGCAGAGTAAATTTATATGGGGGTCACCTTTACAAAGTCCCTCTGTCTTCTCAGAATAGGTGCTCCAATTACAATGGTTTGTCATAAGACTCTTAAATCTATGATGGTACCCAAGCATGCCTGTGAAACCATTCTGTTGTCCTTTACCACCAACTTTCACAGAAGTATTCAACAAGATAAATGATGTACCTTATATTTTTCTCAAATTAAGCCTATATTAAATGACTTTCCCATATAGATTAATATAAATGTTGTGAGCACATTTCAGGGAGATAATATGTCGATCACATTAAATGCATTGTTAACTTACTGTGTTATGACGAGTATTTTAGATTTATCCCCATGGTAATCTGAAAAGTACCTTATGTAATATAATTCATGTGAGGTGCATTTCTAAACCCAAATCTGTTTTCTGTCATCCTCAAAGCTCAACCCCAAGGACTTTCTACTCCTAAAGAGAAATGATATTCCCTTCATAGACATGCATGGTCATAGAAAACTGTCTTAACTATTTGCCAGTATTCCTCCAGTTCTGTGGTATGCCAATAATATGGCACTGGAGTGGTTCAGTAATTGGCTATGCATTTTAATAAGCCTTTTGCTTTATAACTCTTACAAATAGAATTGAACCTTAAAAGCAGTAACTTAAAATTACAAGTGTTAGCTAAATGTCAGAATTTAATACTTAAAATAATTACAATTTAGTTTCACATCAAAACCTTGCCACCTTACTTTTATCTTCATATTTTCTTGCCTTTCTTCCATGTATTTATATATTTTTTAAACTTTACAGGCATGTAAATTTTGATCTATTATTAAGACATATATATATATATATATATATATATATATATATATATATATATATATATATATATATATATAAAGAAAATGCCCACACAGACATGCCTATAGGCCAATTTGATGGAGGCAGTTCCTCAATTGATATTTCCTCTTCCCCAAGTATGTCTTTCTTCTGTTACCTCTGTCTCATCTTACCTATCCTATCATTTCATTGAATGGTCTCAATGGATCTGCCAGTGCTTTCTACATACAAAGTCAAAGATAATAAAGTATTCTCATTGTCTGGTGAAAGAAGGAAAGAAAGAAAGAGAGAAAGAAAGAAAGAAAGAAAGAAAGAAAGAAAGAAAGAAAGAAAGAAAGAAAGAAAGGAAGGAAGGAAGGAAGGAAGGAAGGAAGGAAGGAAGAAAGAAAGAAAGAAAGAAAGAAAGAAAGAAAAAGAAAGAGCCTACTGAATGCGCGTGTATATATATACTACTTGGTAGCTACAGAACTTAAAGCTATTAAATCTCTTTTTACTTCCCTTTCACCAAGTAAGAACAGTAGAAAGGAGCTCTGGATTTGTTGTGGGGATTAAGAGATAATGGAAGTAAGCGCACTGAGCACAGTGCCCTGCACATAGTGAGAAGTCGTCTAGGAATGATCTGATATTATTGAAGATGCCCTGCAGTAAAGACAGAATGGAGGGCTGTGAACAGCGAGGGCCAAATGTGAGACACTTCATTTGTTCTTTTCTGTGACTATATTGAGATGCCTCTGATCCACAGACAAGATTGAATCTGCTGCTCGTGTAAACCTCTTTAATTATACTGTGAGCGTCTAAAGTGGAACGAGGAAGGCAATGCCTTGGTGATGTCTGGCACTGTGTTGGATGAATGGCAAGCGTTTCATCGAAGCTTGTAGAACTGAAGAATTGAGTTGTGGGAAGGGCACTTCTTGAAGAAGACAGACAAAGGCAAGTGGAAGAAACAACAGAACCCAGGGACTAGGTTTCAGGAGGTGCGGGGGAAGGGACACAGCTGGAGGAAATGTGCTCAAAAAGGAACCATTTAATAATCAGAGATCCTTCTTTGTTGTTGTTCACATGATGGCTATGGCATTTCTTTAGATCTGTACACCACCAGGCACTAAATTTTCCAACTAATTATAACAATGACAAAGTCTGGGAAAAACATCTGCAACATCTATGTATGTGTATATATACCTCACAGCGAACTTTCCTCAAGAGGGCTGGTACCAGGATACTTATGTTTATGCTACATAATAAGCTGAGTAAGACTTTTTAAAGCATCAACTAAAATAGTTTTCCCAACTGTTACTCTTCAGTGCACAATACAGTTCTAACTGTATAACTGTGCCATGTGGAAAATGGAATAGCTCCAACAAAGCGAGACGAGTTACTTAAAACTCCAAGATAAATAAGTGAAAATTGTAATAAATATCCTGACAGTATCTAGAGATAGTTTTAGAAAATTGTCATTATTTTTCACCAAAATTTGTGTTTGAAGAATAAAGCAAGTATCAAAGCTTTCCTCTGAGCATGAGTTAGTCATGGGTTAAGCCATTTAGAGATTTGGCAATAGCCGTATTTATGATTCAACAGGAGCAACAATGCTCCAGGCAAATGGCTAGCCCTGAGGACACAGATAAATGAGGTCTGAATGCCACCATCATAAAACTCTATTTTTTTTTAATTATTTCACATTACTAATTGAAACTGGTATATAATCAAGTTTAAGAGAAAAGATGATAAATAAAAAATGGCCAAATTATTGTGAGGATTCTGCAACTTTTATGGTAGTGGTATTTCCTGGTCTACATTGAGCCCTATCTTTCACACAACACACTAATGTATTCCATGTTTGCAATGGTCCAGTACTTTCATATAACAACACCACACACACACAGCTTTCTTTGTGGAGATGTGGCCTCTGTTTTGAAGATCTACAATGCACTTATAGATTTTTAAAGAACAGTAGAAACACCCCTGGCCTTTCCTGAGCAAACTTGAGGGCAGCAGGTGTGCAGATGAGCACAAGAGCTCTCTCAGCCCTTTTGTTTCTGTGCGCAAGAAGATCTGCTTCCAATTTGGACCCTGTGCAGGAAGTGGCCTGCATTGCCAGAGGGAATTGGGAAACTTCTTTTCAGTTTCTCTCACATTTGCTCTATTTATTTCTCCCCATTCTCCAAGACTCCTGAAAACGGAGGTGGGAGGAGAGAGAGAGAGAGAGAGAGAGAGAGAGAGAGAGAGAGAGAGAGAGAGAGAGAGAGAGAGAGAGAGAGAGAGAGAGAGAGAGAGAGAGAGAGAGAAGCTTGTCACTTAAAGTGTCCCTATATTCCGTAGGATGGGAAAAGAAAGATTTTTTCAATTGTACATTACTGAATAAAGCTTCTCAAAATGATGAAATCCTCTAAGTACTCACATCCACCTGTCTCTAACTTGTTCTGAGACGATTCTTTGATATTACTATGATCGTTTTAACTTCATGAACTCAGGGAAGGAGAGTAACCAAGAGATGACATGGCTAGAAGTTCCCTCTGCTCACTTGATTTTATTTCCTTAACAAGAAAGGAGTAGAAACTAGTAACAGACTCTTCCCGTCATGAGCATTTCATGACCTGTGTGCACACTCCTTGTAGTTGTGAGTGAGGCAATTTGTTTTTTATTCCATCAAATGTAGTCATTCTTTCATTCATTTTGTCATTTCATAAAATATATCACAATATAAAATATAAACAATATACACACCAATTCTGTAAGTAAAATGCAAAGATTTCAGCAACTAAAAATATTAAAAAAATATTATTTTCAAAAGAAGCAATTACATATGGAAGAGCTGAATAATGCATGATGGCATCTAAGGATGTCAAGAATAGATTTTCATCAGGAAAACAAATAAAAACTATGGAGATAAGGGTACTTAAATAAGTATAATTGTTAACAATGCATTTACCTGCATCTCAGAAGAGAAAGAGAAATGATAGAGGTTATAAAATGATTTACTGGGATGTATATTTATTTTTAATAGTTTACCTTTTCTGGAATCAAGATGAACCTTACAATATGTGTCACAATGCTAAACTGATCCGTATCAATTACTATGGCATGGGCTTAGAGCCAAGAAAATATACTGAAAGAGGCTAGTGGTTAAGAAGAAAATCCCAAGACAATAGTAGCACATTGTTTTCATCAAGTAGGAAACAAAAAGCCTTTGAAAGTTATTGAAGGTGAACAATCATCTCTGAAGATTTCAGACCCAGATTTAGAGTCTGCCTTTAAGAGCTTTAAATTCCTTTATGGAATTTGTGAGAAAAGACTATGCATAGATAATGGCTCATTGGTGATGCTAACGATTTATTTTTTTTATGGGAGAGTTTTTTAAATTTAATTTTTAGAAATGTTTTTATTTGAAATAGAATTACACCTCCTTTCCTTCCTCCAGAATCTCCCAGTTAACCTCCTTCAAATTCCTCCCATCCCCCTCAAGTTGATATTCTTTATTTTTTATTACATTTGTTCCATATAGTATATAATAACAAAGAGATACAAATACAACCGGCTGAGTCTGGTTTTGTTGCTTGTTTGTGTACATGGTTGTAAGGCTCACCAATCTTTACTGGACAGCCAATGAGAGGGCTCATCCCTGGGCCAAGTTAATTCTCCTCCTCCCAGGAGTCATCAGTTACCCATGGTTTCCAGCACCAAAAGATACATACATCTATATAGGAAGGATTTTAAGACTACCTTAGGTTGATTTTGCTTTGTTTCTCCACTGGATGTTGTGATGGTGAATCTGATGTCTTATGAAAATGTTTTTGATTGAGATTTACACTTAAATTAATATAAGTTGGATAAGGAAAATTACTTTCCATAATTTAAGTAGACTTCTCTAACCTAGTCAAGACCTAAGCTGAACAAAAAGATGACTCTTCCAGAACAAGTAGAAACCTCCTCTAGTGTGCCCTAACCTGCCAGTAAGTTGTCAAGTTTTTACAATCATGGAAAGTGATTTCATTTATTTAATAATTTACTTATTTATTCTTTGTTTGTTTGTTTATTTTCTGTCGTAAGATAGTGTATCACTACCCCATGCTAGCTTTCATCTTCTAAAAAGCTAAAGTGTACCTTGAACTTCTGTTCCCCCTGTCTCCATCTCCTGAGTGCTGGGATTATAGGTATGGCAGATTATCACTTCTAGTTTATATGGTACTGAGAACTAAATAAGGCTTCCTGCACGCTGGGCATGCACTCTGCCAATTGAATTCATTCCTACCCTCATGCACAGTGATAATAAGATGTCCCTCTCCTATTTCCCTCCTGCCTGTCTTTGATGACTATGCATACATATAATATTTTTGCATTTATTTGAAGAACACTAACAATGACATAAGTGCATAATATTTTTTCTAATAAAAATAATTTCTGTAATGCATACAAAATAAAAATTCTCAAGTGATGAAGGTTATATGCTAAAGTCTATTTTGGGGTCAGATTTATTTTTCTTTTCTTAGCTATAGAAATTCATGGCAAAATGGTGTTGGAACATGATTAAATATATCTTAGAGATAGTGGTGGGAAATTCTTATAACTCATCAGAGATCTCAACCTGTGCTTTCAGATATCCAGTGTATTCAAAGAAGGGAGGGGAGTCAAAAGAAGGGAAGTGCAAGAGAGGAGAAATAGACCTATGTATAATGAAAACAAAAAGATAACATCAAGAAAAAAATCTCAGTATCCATAGAAAAGGGCAGATTATCTTTAAAAATGGTATTAGAAGTTACATCAGCTTCTAGTGTCTTAGTCTATGAAGGTTCTCAATGCCAAGGCACAGCACTAGGGTTAGAGCCCTGAAATTTACAGGGCAAAAACCAACTCCTGTAGTCAGCCTGGCCTAGCCCAAGATCCAGATTCACCTGCAACTGCTTTGCTCAAAATAATCACACAAAAGCTTATATTAACTACAAATTGTTTGGCCTATGGCTCAGGCTCATTAACAACTAACTCTTATAGTTTAACCTGTTTTTATTAATCTACATGGCTCCATGGCTTTACCTGCATCCATTACATTTTGCTTTCTGGGCAGCAGCCTTCAGCATCTATTCAACTCCACCCTCCTCCTTTATCTCTGTTTGGATTTCCTGCCTGCTTCTAAGCTGCCTTGCCATAGGCCAAAACAGCCTTTTTATTAATAAATAGTAATAAAGTATATTCACAGTGTACAGAAAGACATCCCACACCAAACTCCTACAATTGTACATACACACACCAAGAAAATAAATATGTGTCATTTAAAAGATGCCATTAGTGAACTTGTGTCCTTACCAGTGAATAGACAAAACAGACCATTTTGTAGCTTAGAATTCTACAATAAAAATGTTTATCCATCAAGAATAAAAGTGGGATGATCTGGTGGCATAACTCTGTGGTATGAGGAAAGAAAGACTCATGGTTAGACAGTACCAAATAAACAAACTCACGTAATTCATAGTAGGATCAGATATAATTATTTCTAGTCAAAAGGAGAAACTTGGACTAGTAGTGTAGCTCAGTGATGCATGATTAGCTATTATACACAAGACACCGGGTCAACCTCTAATGTGTCAAAAGGACAAGAAAAGGAGAAAAAAACAAATGAGACCCTGGAGGAAGCAAGAAGATTCTTTTAAAGGTATCTAAAATGCACTCTTCAAGTGATAACTATAAGGATACCTGGTACACTGTGATAGCAAATCTGAGGGTTAAAATGTAAATCACATTTATATGTACAATAAAAGTATGAAAGTCAAAGGGCACAGACAAACTGGAGGTGAGTGGGAATCTTTAGATTGTTTGGAAGAAGTTTCTGAGTTCCATAGATTTTGGCAAGTTTGTGATTAATTTGCCACATTTAACATAAGGTATGTATTAAAACTAATAGAGAAAAAATATAATAATTAGAGAATAAAATGCTGGGAGAAAATGACTGGAAGGTAGGAAGAAGTAGATACAAAAAGAACGCAAATATTAAATTACGCCACAAGAAACTGTTGGTAAAGTAACGGTCAAGTATTGATAGTTTGATACAACAATAACATGCAGTTTGATGTCATATTTATTCTACCACATGTAGGAAATACTATTGGTGTCAGATTTCATATTAAGAATGCTTTGTAGGGCTGTTTCAAAGTCCTGAGTGAAGGGACACCAAATACAGATTTCTATGTTCAGCTAAAGTAGTAAGGACCCGAGAAGATATTTGTGAATACAGAACATAGGCAGAAAGTTTACTGTCCACACATATCTTCTATTTTCTTTTTTTCATTTATTTTAGATATGATATGTGTGTATGGTGTATGTGAGTGCATTTTATGTGTCCTCCCATGAGGGGTGGTGTCCATGTTTGTAGAAAGTCTTGGAGGAGGGTGTTGTGCTCTATTACTTGTCCCCGGGTCTTTCACTGAATCAGGAGCTAGGCTTGCAGCTAGCAAGCCACAGCAAACCTCCCGTCTCTATCTCCTGTGGCACTGAGGTAGCAAGTACATGTGACCATTCCTGGCTTTTGTGTGGGTGTTAGGGGTTTGAACTCAGGTCCTTGTGCTCTTGCAGAAAGTGCTGTTATACACTGAGTCATCTCCTCGGTACACACTCTGTTTTCAAAAATTACTTGAAAAGAAACTTTAGCAAAATAAAAAACAAACCCAGGTATATATAATGGCACAAAATGAAATAAACATTGGCATCTGGATGAGAAGTTATGGGAGAGCTAGAAAGAAATTAGGAACCTCTGCTTGGCTCATTCTTTGTCAAATGTCAATTTTGGTGCAGTGCGTTGTTTCTCAATCAGGACTATTTTGCCCCCTGAAGAAATCTGGCAAGGTCTGGGAACACCTTTGGTTTTCACAGCTAGAGTGGGGATTGATATTGGCATCTAGTTAATAGAGGCTAGGAATGCTACCAAGCAGCCAACATTGCTTAGGACAGTTCCTCCTAACAAAGAACAATAGGGTCCAAGATGTCAAGTCAGTCCAGCTTAGGAAACTCTGAGGTATTGGATACATTTGTTTCACCTCAATCAGACTGTATTCTTTAGTTCTACATAAATGGTATCTACATAATTATAACATTGAGAGTCCTTAGATAAATTAAACATAAACAAAACAATAAAGAACACTTGTTTAATTAGCATATAACCAGGAAAACTTGATGGTGAGGGATGGAAAGGAAGCACACATTTCAAACAGCTTAGAGATTTCACTAAAATGGGCATTTTCAAGGGATTAGATTGCTGGCTTGGTTGCGCTTGGTGTTGCAGAGGATCTGGGTTTGGTTCTTAGCACTCACATTGGAAGGCTCCTAACTGTAACTTGTAACTGATTCTGTGGACTTGACCTCCACAAGTATCTACATATAAATTAGTAAGCACCCCCCAACACACTCACACAGGATTTAAAAATATGTTTTTTAAATATTGTAGTTTTCTGAAAGGATGCTGGGGTGAAAACTGGGATTTTGATTTTCTAACCATTTCCTAGATATTTTTGTTTCTCTCTGGAAAATTTAAATATTTTCATTTACCCATTGTGTTTTGAGATGGCACTAAGAAAATCTCTACAAAAGCTTATTGACCACACATTTCATATTTGTTATTGAAGACAGAACTCAGCCACTTATCATTGAGACACTTGAGTTTTCAACTGCTAGCAAGCAAGGAAGAGTCCTGAAATGTGGTTCCCTTTAATTGTTTCTTATGAATATTGTTATTTCCTTTTCAAAAAAGAATGAGATGTTTTTGAATGTTTTTAATTCAATTTTAAATGCAGACTTCTCTTCACATTGCAGTCTTGATGTGAATATATCCAGTTACTTATTAATTAATGATCACTTATTAAGTAATATTCTATTAAGGACCAAAAGGAGGTATACATACAATAGAGTCTAGTTAAAGTAATTCTGAGAAGATTTTGCTTTCTTGAGAAAAATAGATACAGTGGGGAAAAACATTAAACTTTTCTTCTAGCCTTGGACATAGGTAAAAACCAGAATGACCCAAAGGACTGCAGAGGAAAATATCTGTGAGCATCACAGAACTGCAGAGCAAACACTAGCTATTAACTTTCTAGATTCCTAGTTATGAGTGATACAAATCCTCATTCCTTAAACTATTTTGGTTGGGTATGCTTTTCTTTGCAGCTGTAGATATTCCTGACTAATGTAGCATATGCAAACAATCAGGAACTGTCTATTTCCCAGTGACATTATCAAGTTCTTGTAATAAAGGTTAATGATTCTGCAAGGCAGATTTTATTTTACATCTAAGTGGCAAACTGACAACTTCATTGCTTTCAAGAATAGAGTAGAAGTAGTAGGCTAGCAATTCCATGGATCTGATTTAGACTTAATATAATGAAGGATTTTCTAAAGATTATAGCATCCCATGAGTGGAATGTGCATATTCTCAGAGAGTTCTTATTCACTCAAAATGTCATGAAGATGTAGGAGTGGTTTAGAAGGGAGTCCTGCTAGCGAAGTGGTATGAAATGGAGAGAAATTCCTAATGCTGTGTTCTAAGCTTCCAAGGTCAATTTTCAACAACTGCAGTGATATTGTAACTTATATTGTGAAATGCATGCATTTGATGTTTATCTCTGTTTCTGGCCCAGAGCTCTTAAAACTCTTGGAATTTCCTAAGTGCTAAGAAGAACAAAGGCAAATGGAATATCTTTTGTTGTTCATAACAAGTTCCTTTCAACCACACCTGAGCTTAGTTTAATGAGGGAATGTTGGAAAGTCCCCATAACCACTGGAAGGGGTCTGGTTGCCAGGGGAATCAGTCACATGACTAGATGATGGCTTAAGGGCCTAGAGGATGACTTTATTTTCAATGACCAATGATTTAATCAGTCATGCCTACATAATGAGAAGGCTTCCATAAAAATTCAAAGGAATGGGATTTGGAGCACTTCCAGGTTGCTGGTCACATGGAGGAGCATGGGCTCAACCCTCTTGGCAACTTTACTCACTGTTCCTTACTTTTGGTCCTACATGCACCTTCTGTTTGGCTGAGATAATAACTCATCACAAAAATGTAAACACAAGTAAAGTGTTTCTCTGAGTTTCTTGAGTAATGATAGCAAATGATTAAACATGAGGAGGTGCTTTATGGGACCTCTAAAATTGTAGCCCAGATGGGAACACTTATAGATGTGATTGGTACTTGAAGTAGGGTGAAGCTGTAGACTGAACTATTAGTCCATGGAGTCTGAAGTATTTCTAGGTAGTTAACGTCATAATTGGAATTTAAGACAGGTATCCAGTTAGTGTCCAGATTACATGGGAAAAAGTTACACGGCTTGGTATTGAAATGAAATATTGAGGTGTCAGTAAGGTTTTGGGAGTTTAGAGAGAAACATTTTTCTTTATAGAAGGAAAAGGGATCCTTTTTTCCAAGGGTCAGGCTTTAAATAAAATAATATTTACTTAAAATTGTTAACTCTCAAATTTATGTTCCCAGAAGACTTCAAGCTTAATTATATAACACAGTTATTCATAGAAAACAAACTACTAACTCAACCATATAACTACTCACAAAAAAATGGAACAGTATGTTGACTATAAAGTCTAGATAAAGGGAACTTAGTAAAACACATATATGTTTGATTATGTGGGTATAGTGTATTCACACAGAATTAATAAAAACTATTTAGTAAATGTGTAAGTTTTAATTCAATGAATTCTTCACCTTTGGCCAAAAATTTCCTATAAACATTTACAGTTACAGATTTAGTTGATTATTTTTATAATCTTGACATTATAGGAAACTCTGCTATGTTAAGATATGATTGTTTTTGCAAAAACTTTTAGAAAAAAACAATCTGATATTTAGTGCTAAAATCAGAGCTTTGCCAAGAATGGCATAGCCACGCATTCTTCTGCCTACACAGAGGGGAAATGCCATGTACCTCTCAAGTTTCATGACTCACTAGATACCTGAGAGGGAGAACATGTGACCCAGGCCATTCTGGAGGAGTCAGTACACATTTGAAAGATAATTGTAAGAAACAAATCACAGTTTTTTGTTAGTTACTAAAACTAAACAAAATAACTATTACTTATACAGTGTTTAAATTGTTTTATCATACAGCCTGATTCTCTCTGTGTAATGTCAACATGAATCCAACAGGGTCTCCTACTGGATTTCTTGAACACTAGTAGACAGAGGACCAAGTACCAAGATGCTAGATGCTAGGGCTCAGTGAAAAGCATTGTGAATTTGGGTCTCATAAGCTTCCAGGCTCACTGGCATGTACATGTAACAAGATACATAATATTGGTGTACTCTTTTCAGCTTAAGTTTATGGGGCATGCCTAACATTTACAGAAATACAAAGTCATCATACTATTGGCTCTGATTTTTGTTAATAAAATAACTGTGCTACTTAAAATATTCATGTGAGTTAAAATTATAATAAATACAAATTTAGTTTTGAAAGTCTATAGTTGCCTGTCATTTATTTGTCTATATTTATTTATTTAGTGTATGTGTGTAGATATGTGCACACGTGTATGCCATGGTACATTTGTAGGCATCAGAGGACAACTTCTGGAAGTCAGTTATGTCCTTCCTCTCTGTAGACCCCACAGATTAAACTGAAGTCATTGAGCCTGGAATCAAATGTCTTTACCCACTGAGCCATCTTCCTGGCCCTTGACAAATATTTATAATGAAATTTCCCTACTCAACTTTTTGTTACCATTTAAAGTACTAGCTTTATGTTATGTCAATAAATTAATTTAATTTGATATTATGAACTAGTTATGGTCACTGTACTAATAAGATGGATTGATTGACTTCCATTAAGTCTATTTTTGAATACAAAAGGTCTGTTATGCTGCAGGTGTATAACTAATGCTACAACTTTGCCAATATAATAATCTGGAAAATTGATTACTCAAGAGCAGATTCCCTTCTTCCCCCAATTTAAGCCATTGTTTCTAAAATGATATTCCCAATTGTACACTATTCCAAACTCTAGCCATTCAGATTTCTTAGTGATGCTATTATGCAACCTAATGTTGCATTTGATCTGGAATTTGGTAATATGATAGAATGTAGATATTTAATTTTTTATTTTAATATGAGTTTTAGGAGTAGATTTTTCAAAAATACTGCCTATAATTCAGGATTTATGAAAATATATTCTGCAGAAAGCCATGATTATAGTCACTAAAATGCAAACATCTGTAACATTCATTGCACTAAATGTGCCCTTTCTATCCAAATGGGAAAAAATATTGGCATTCATTTGAAGAGCTTGTTAAGCTTCTAAAGTTTTATACCAGTAAGTATCTGGAATATGCCTTGAAGCACCTTCTGTTTACAGACAAAGTCTGTAAGATATCCAAATACCACAGTGTGAAGTGTTTACAGTTTATAAAAGAATTAAGTATGAAGTCCTTTTGGGTGTGCATTTTTAAATGAACATTAAATGAGTAAGGGGAAAGTGGAAAATGTTTCTACCTGGTACATGACAAACGGATGACTGCATTTATCTTCCATTTACAGCAGGCCAAGGGACTGCTGGCCACAGAGGGAATATCTCCTGGTCCATAAGGTCATGACTGGGAATTAGTTTACTTTTATAATGGATTTCACCTGGAAATGTCATTGCTATGCAATCAACTGTATCATCTCGGGTCTCTGAGCAACGATGCTGAACTACTGACAGATGGAGAATTTGGAAATGAGTTCCAACTAACTCTGACAGCCATCACAACCCACCACTCTTAGTTACAAATTCACTTCCAATATTGGGTAAAAAGATAAACTTACTCATTAAAGATGTTTCACTTTGTAAATTGTTAGCCATGGCGTTTTTGCTTGTGAGGAAGGACCATTTTATTTAGTGAGTTTTGACTATTAAAGCAATCCAAAATCTCAATATACAAAATCTGGCTAAATTAATCTTAGACACTTCCATCTAGGAAAAAAAAATCATGGTTATAGGATTTTAAAACACAAAGCAATAAACTTTACCTGTACAGGGTTTACTTCAGACTTTTTCTTTTTTGGGGGGTGGTGGCCAATACTTGTGCTTTACATCCTTCTTGGAAATAAAGACAGAATTGGTACATTTCGAGCTGCAGAGATGGCTCAGCAGTTAAAGAATAAGCAGACAACTAAGAGTGTAAAAAAAAAAAAAGTTGGTTTTTTTTTTTTTTTTTTTTTTTTTTTTTTTTTTTTTTTTTTTTTTTTTTAGGAATCAAGAAACACCCAATTGCTTGAATGATTTATATGGAGTGGAAAAGTCTCTGGGTGGCTTTATCTGAGCTCAGCCAAAGTCATCTTTGGCAGAAGCATTAGATGGGAATTAAAAAATGGGCTTGGAAAAGTCTGTGTGAAAGATAGCCAAGATACATAGATCTATGCTACTGTAATTATTGATGAGTGCTCTAGCTCTTCCCTCTATGTATACACATTTTTTTTAAAAATATCTTTCATATAGTTGTAGGTTTGGTGCTTGTGGGTTAGGGATGACCAGGTAAAGACACGCCTAACTATTGTTGATTCTTGGTTATCTTTTTTTCTTTTTAAATTTGGTTTCCAGAATATTATAAAAAGTAGAAGAGTAGTTACATAGGAAACTAGTAGAACTTTGTAAGATGATGAGCATACTTAATGTAAAAGGGTTGGTGGTGCAAAGACAGAATAAGTGATTTCAATCAGCTGTTACACAGACCTGAGCAGAGGCAGGAATTTGAAGCTTAGTTATTTAGAAGACAGTTTGTAGAACTGAATAACATTTTTGGATCACTTGTGTGTGGGAAGTGATGGAAACTCAAGAAAAAAGTGTGATCAATCTTGAGAGCATAACCTGGGCTGCACTGTGCTATCCTGCCTTATAACCCCATTAAAAACAGAGAAATTAAAAGTCATACTCTTCTTGTAATATACCTGAGCTGAAGTTATTTCTAGTAATGCTCTTTAGAACCAGACAGTAAAGTGGTCACTGTTTGCCAGAGATGCCCTTGGAGTGGCAAGATTCTTTTCGACTTGTAGGTATAGAACTAACTGGACTCAAAACATCACCTGTGCCCAAACTGAATTACAAATGGGATATACAGCAAAAGAAAGCTCAGACAGAATGTATCCTAAGAGGCTGTGATCTTTCAGCTGTAGTTTGCGTAGGCTAATGCTCCGCCCCCCACCCCACCCCCATTTGAAAGGAATTCAGAAGAGGAGCATACTAGAAATAAAGAAATTTTAGGCAACATGTGGGGTTGAGAACAGTGCTGTTGTGGAGACTGAGTGTGCAAGATGGCAGGCCCAAGCCTGCAGGGCTGCTTTTCAGCACATTCTGTCCCTTAACATTAAACAAAACACACAATGGGGGTGGGTGCAACTGGAGAACCAATATTAAGAATTGCCATTGTGAAGAATGGTGATTAACGACTTCTTAAAAAACAGGATTTTGAAATAGCCATATGAAAGACAGAATGGGAAAATGGTGCTTGTCAAAGACAATTGAATTAGGGAAGGATTCCATTTTACATTTGAAAAGTGACTTGTAGGGCACATGCCTACAATGCCAGCACTCAGGATTGCTGTTAATTTGAGGCTAATCTATACTACAAAGTGTTACCATTTCTTACCTCCTACTATACTTCCTGAGAAATAAAAGTACCTTACACACAGACACACCACACACACACACACCACACACGCGCACACACACACACACACACACACACACACACACCCTACAGGAAGAGGAGTGAGGCCAAGGACATTATTTTTGTCCAAAATCCTGATCATAGAATTGTTTGGTATTTATGTCACTAATTTATGTACCAAATGCCTTACACCTACATCTGTCTGAAAGTATAAACATTTTTTAATTTGTTTTTGGGGGCCTGGGGAGATTATTCATAGGATAGAATGCTTGCCTTACAATTGTAAGAACTGGACTAAAGCATCTATAAATCGGGCATTATTGCATCAAGAGCAAGGTGTGGACAAGAGGGTTGTGAAATTTTGTAGCCCAGCAAGTGTTGCCTTTTTTTTTTTTTTTTTAGGGAGGCTCCCACTTAGCTCCTAAATAGATCACACAGGAAGGCTTAGTCTGATAAATGTCCGGCCTTTACTTGGCTTGTTTGTCGCCAGCTTTCCTTAAATTATCTCAATCTACTTTTTGGCCTCTGAGCTTTTCCTTTTCTTTATATCTTAGCTTCACTCTTCATTGTGGCTGGCTTTGTGGCTGGCTTTGTGGCTGGCTTTGTGGCTGGCCTCTGATGTCCTCCTTCTCTGGCTCCTTCTTTTTCTTTTCCTCTCATATTTCTCCTATTTATTTTCTCAGCCTACCAGCCCTGTCTATCCGTCTCCTGCCGTGCTATTGGTGTTGTAGAAGGCAAAGTAACACAGCTTTACAGAGCTAAACCAATGCAACACAAACAAAAAAAACACACCTGAATATTCTACAACAAGCAAGTCTGATAATACATAGTAGCAAACAGATATTGCTGTAAATGAGGTGGACAGGGAAGACCATGACCTGAAATTCTACTTTATTTACTTCCACATGTGATGTGACACTTTCTCATGCAAAGATAAACATAACAATTACTTTCAGCTAGTCTAGCTCTAGATGTACTTGGAGGACACAGACACATACATTGCTATATATTGAACAGAAATATTTCAGGACAAACATTTTCTAATAGCTCTTTGCTCGACACTCATTCACTAGTCTCTGTAGGTAAAACTTGCCTTTGTATGAGTTCAGGGCCTGCTTCAAATGGCACAGGATGGCTTGCCTAGCAACTGCCACCTTTTAGAGAAGTCACATGAAAAATGAACTTAGTACTCAATCTAAACTTTGAAGAACAGTTAATTCTGTGATGACTCAAGGCCCTCATTGGATGCTAGTAGCTTGATCCTGGACTTCTTTGCTTGCAGAACTGCTCAGAAATACAGCTTTCAGTGTTGCTAATGTAGGAGTAGACTATGACAGCATTCTCTCTTGTCATACAACTTGCCCGCACATAAAGACATGCCCTTTAAAGAAAGTTAAAAATTAGGGAAGCACAATCTTCTCAAAATGTTATTTTATAAAGAAACATTTTAAAAATTAATTATATTAATTAAAAAACATTAATAAAAATGACTGATAGCACTGTGTTGAAAATCATTTCAGTTTGTTAAGAATAAACATTTTATAAAATCTTCAATCATAACTGTTTTAAAATTCTTAATTTTACTTTTTTTAATCTAGCTTTTATTTATAATCAAACCCAATTCTTCCATCTATCTAGACTAGGGAAAGATATGGAACCTAAGGAGCATTAGTGATAGCCCAAATTAACTATATTGTGAACAGAGAAGGTGAGGCAGTCTCCTGAGCTACAGAAGGGATGGCTTATTGGGTAATATGCAAGCATGCACATAAGTCAAAAAGTATTAGAGGTGTCCACTGTTGACAATGGAGATCACTTTGTTGGTTCCTGGATTCAAAACGTTCAATGGCTCCCATGACATTCATTCCTTTTTTCACATTCCCAAAGATGTTTGCCACTCAACCACTCAGTCTTGGCCGCATTAAAAAAAACAAAAAAAGAAAAAACCAAAAAACAAAACCGAGAAGCATTTGTTTGGCCCATTCTTTGCCACAGGTAGGATGAATGCTTCAGGGTATAGTTCTTATTCTCATATTTCTCCCCATAGACGAACTTGCCATTGAGGTTTGTGAAGTCACCACCCTGGCATGAGTTCTGCAACAATTCTGTGAAAGGACAGAGTCCTTTCTCCACATTCTTTCTGTGCATCTGTGCAGTGCTCAGAGTGAAAATTTCCCCTTGTCCTACAACTGTAAAGGGCTCAAAGGAGACACGACTGGCTGCCATGTTAGAGGACGTTAGTTGGGGTTGATCATGGCTGCCAGCAAAAAATGGCCAGATTCTGATATTTCTAATTAAATTATCCAGTGCTGAAATGAGGCTTTAAAAAAATGACAGGACAGAGAAAAAAAAAAAAACAAACTGGACACTATAAATGAAGAAATTTTGATGAATAGACTAGTTGCTATTATCATATCTGTAAAAATAGAAAAAGTGCTATACAATTAAATAGAATCTTGACGGTCAATTATCAACTTGACTAGATTTAGAACCACGAGGAAAATACCTCAGAGGGGTACATTTATGAGGTAATTTCTTGAAGTTCCAGTGCACAGAGAAGACCAATGCTGAAACTGGGTGGTACAATCATTAACTGAATAAGAAGAAGGGAGCCAGGTGTCAGCCGTGAGCCAGGCGTCAGCAGTCATGTATTACCATTGTCTCTCTGGCCATGATGGACGATACCTTTCAAAAATTGAGAGTTAAATTTAAGTTTTCAAGTTGCTTTTCATTGAAGCAGTAATTAGCACATGTATGAAAAAGTGATTTGGTGGGTAACTAAACTATTAATAATAGTAACTTCTGGGAATACAGGCAGATGAGGAAGAAACAATTTTACTTCAGAAGTATATTCACTTTGTGAAGGTCTGCTGGGCTCTGTGTGTATATATATATATGATTAAGATATGTACATACTTGTAAATATGTATTTGGTCTACTTTTTATATAGTTCATTTAAAATGGTTGTATGACTCAATAGAATCTTTCTTCTAGTTTCAACACAAATAACTTGTATTTATTCACACATTGAAACAGCTTTATATGCTCACATTCATTATTTCTATTTCCCTTATTATGGTTTTGTAAAACTGTTACAAAAAAACCACAGAAACTTATATTAACTTCATGCTGTTTGGCCTATGACTCACACATTGCTAGCTAGCTCCTTCATCTTAACCCATTTCCATGAATCTGTCTGCCACGTGTCCCGTGGCTCACCTGTGTTCCTTACATGTTGCTTGTTTGGACATCTGGCTCTATCTGTGTCTGACCCCACCCTCTTTCTCCTAAATATGCTCCTGTCTCTGTCTACTTACTGTGTTCGCCAAGGGCTGAAACAGCTCCTTTATTTAAAGACTGATATTCACAGCATACAGAAAGACATTTCCACATCATAAAAATAATTTTACAAAGAGAAAATCTTTGGGAAAAATCCTCACATATGTAAGAAAATCACATAGTTTATGGCTTGAGGTGAACAACAGGTAGGTATAGACTTTTTGTACATGGATGTGTACATGCTGTGATGTACATGTGGAGGACAGAGGACAAACTTGTAGTTTGTTCTCTCCTAATATTGGGGATCCAGGATTAAACTTAGGTCACCAGGTACCATTATGCACTGATCCATCTTATGGCCCTACTTACTAACCTTCTGGTCATTCATGTGGTAAAAAGATTTCTCTTGAAACCTGAAGTAATTTGAAGGAAATAAAAAGTGGAAGGTGTTTCTTTTTTAAATTAATTATATTTTTATTTAATTAACAATTAAATTAACTATTTCTGAGATAGAGTTTCTCTGACTATCCCTGCCTGGCTGTCCTAGAACTCACTCTCAAGGCACAAACTTAAAAGTGCTTTAGGCACAAAAGTAGGCCAAATCAGACAAGTAAACAAGGTTAGGTAATTAAGTTTCAGCTCTGTGTAATCCTCAAGTAACAGAAATAATTAAAATATCTTCTCATAATGCCACCTTAAGAAACATGTAGGTTGTTTACACATTTGGTTTGGGTACACAGTACCCTGTAATATAAAAAACCAAAAATGCAAAATTCATGCTTATATAAAGTAATATTTAGAATATATAAGTGGTTGCAATAAAACAGGAAGACAAGTTCTTTAAAAATCTACATCTTTAATATACCAAGTAATAAAATTAGTATTTTACTTATGACAGATATTTAAACAATATTTACAATGCTATAGGCACATATATCTACATTTTTACATCAAAGTTTGGAAAGTAAAAACCACATATTTGAATAAGACGGCTTATTGAGAGGCAACAGAAAACCAAATATATTTTGGCCATAATTTTATGACTTCAAAAGTCCCCTTATTTTTGAAAATAATAAAGGTAATTTAGTTCACAATTTTGTCTAAAATGTCCTAATCAAGCTGTAAGTAAAGCAAAACTAAACTGACATCA
This sequence comes from Phyllotis vaccarum, assembly GCA_033318265.1. Lineage (NCBI taxonomy): Eukaryota > Metazoa > Chordata > Mammalia > Rodentia > Cricetidae > Phyllotis > Phyllotis vaccarum. The sequence continues at coordinate 138,125,309 of JARWLC010000001.1, read as the reverse complement.
TGCTGACTTAGAGATTTTCAAGAGCAACAAATATTTGAAGAATGGGAACGATAACCTGTTGTAGTTTTACATTTACTTAAAATACAAAGGCAGTTATATTTTGCTTGTTGAGAATATTCTAACAGTTTTAGATGGTCTTCTTCCATTGACTTGACATACATTTCTGCAGGGACAAATATCAGGCAAGGACATTAACACTCCTCAATGCATATTTTCTTTCAAAGTGTTTCTTCTAAATTTTCTAAGCATGTTTGATTTTACTTTGTTGGTGTTTATTTTATGACCTAGAAAAGAAATAAAGATGAATAGATATGAAAGAATCTTTCAAAACTCATTGTTCATTCAATTTATTGACAAAAATGTAGACTTGAAAGTAATGGTTAATTAACACAATTTAAAATACAACAGATTTTCTGAGATCTCCACCTCTTGGTGTAAACTCAGACCTTCTTTAGCCTTCTACCCCCTCTCTCAGCCTTCTATTCCAGCTCCATTTCTTTGTGTTAGCTTCCAAGCCACAGGAACACCCTCTACCATGGACTCCTGGTAGCCACAAAAGGCCAGGATGCAGAAGCTCTCTTCCCATAGCCACTACATTTTCATAGGATCCAGAGTGGCTAATAGCCACCAAAGAACAGAATACCTACCTAACAAAGAAAAAGACTAGCAAAAAGAAACATCTCAAGCATCCTAACTCCAGATGTCTAAATCCCCTGCTCAAAAACCCAACCATAAATAGCTAAGATAAGAGTTTCCTCCAGAAGCAAGTAATCCTATGGCAATAGGCCCTGGGAAGTACAGTTAGGCACAACACATCACAAGAACCTAAAAAAAAAAAAAAAAAAAGCAAGGAAAATAAAGTGTATATAAACAAATAACTTGGAAAGACCATGAAAACACACAAAAAAATTGAAAGAAATAACAAAACAGTTCAATACATTACAGTAAAAGTGTAATCTCTAAAGAAAACCAAAATCGAAATAAAACTGGAAATAAAAAACTTGGGAGGCCAAATGAAAATCTCACTAACAAATTACGAAATCACTGAAGAAAGAATTTCAAGTCTTGAAACAAAGTAGAAGAAACAGATAGTCAAATAAAATGTTAAATCTAAAAATAATCTAGGCATAAAACACCTAGGAAATCTGAGCCACCAGAACACAATCAAAATTATGAAAAATAGGGAGAAAAATGGAATGCCGACCCAAAGGCACAGATTTTTGTTTTTTAAATACAAAAATCAAAACAGAACATTTTCCAACATCTAAAGGAGGAGATGCTTTATAAGTCACAAGAAGCATACAGACAACCAAATAGATAGGACCAGAAAAAAAAGTTCCTCATGACACATAATAGTTAAAATGGTAGATGTATGGAGTGCTGAAGGCAGAAAAAATTTTAAATATATATATTAATTTAAGATTCATATTTATTAAAATATAAGTCAATATTTATGATATAGGTAATAGTTTATATAGGGTTATTTACACAATGGACAATGGATGTCGAACTGGTTTTTTAGCAGTTAGAAACCAGAAAAAAGGGCTTTTTAAGATTTTAGTAGTTTTTTATGATTGGGGTTCAGGGGCCCGGGACCCTGGATAGGCGTCTTCAGACCTCATCAGCTGTCACCTGAATCCCACCACAGAGTGCCAAAAAGCTATAAAAGCTGAAACGGAAAAGATCAAGTAATATGTAAGGTAGACTTATTAGACTCATGCCTGACTTCCCAATGCTGAAAGCTGGAAGGGCCTGGATGGATTTTCTACACACTGAGAGACCACAGATGCCAGCTCAGACTACCATAACCAGGGAAACTATCAACAGACACACACAGACATACCTCGTGATAAAACCAAATTTAAACATTTACCACATACCAAGACAACTTTATAGAAGGCATTAGAACAGTAGTTCTTATTCTGTGGGTGGTGACTCCCCATTGGGAGCTGTATTAGATATCTTGTGTATCAGATATTTACATTATATTTCATAATGGTAACAATTACATTTATGAGTAGCAAAGAAATATTTTTATGGTTGGTGGTGACCACAAAATGAGGAATTGTCTTAAAGAGTCTTAGCATTAGGAAGGTTGAGAACCACTGCACTAGAAGAAAAACATCAGTCTGAAGAGGTTCAAGACACTCAAGAAAACACTACGGACTCACACCATGACAACAAAATAATAGGGGTCAGTAAGCACAGCTCATTGCTAAGTTTGAATATCAATGTTCTCAATTTCTTAATAACAAGACACAGAGTAATAGATTAAATGAGAAAACAGAAGACACCTCTCTGCTACATCCAGTAAAGACACCTTAACATTAAGGATAGTCATCACCTAAAAGGATGGAAAAATGAAAATGGACCCAAGGAACAAACAGATGTTGTAGCCCCTTTAATGTCTTAGGATATAGACTTCAAACTAAAAGTCATCAGAAGAAATATGGAAAGACACTACATACTCATGAAAGAATGTTGTAATTCTAAACATCTGTGTACCAAGTACATTGTCACCCAAGTTCATAAAAGGAACACTAGTGCAACTATAAAATCATAGATTTACTGTTCCACACTGAAAATGGGTAGGTTTAATACGCCACTTCTGGCAAAAGAAAGACCATGCAGACAAAAAATTGAACAGAAATGCTAGAGTTAAATAATGCCATAAATCAAGTGGACCTAGTAGATATTTACAGAACACTTAATCTAAACAAAAAAGAATGTTCTTTCTTTTCATCAGTTTCTCCAAAACTGATCACATACTTGGGAACAAAAGCAAGTCTCCTAGGATGTTAGGAAAATTGAAATAACCACTTTCATCCTGTATGACTACCTATTATTGTAGAAACTTGCAAAAATGCACTCATATATGAAAGAAATCTAAATGAAGTCACCAAATAATAGGAGAGAACAAGACCAAAATAAAATAAAATAAATAAAACCAAATAAAAGTTCAGTGCCAGGAATGGGTTACATCTTGTGGAGTTATTGGTCAAAGTAGCCCCATAGAAACTCTCAAACACAGACTATTGTCAAGGTTATTGGTCACTCTCCACAACCTGACAGGCTTTATTGCTAAAGACAACATTTATGTATGTCACAGAACACTGAGAACTCAAGCTAGTGCCTAAACTAGAAGTTTCTTCTCTACCAGCATTTGTAGTACTGAAAAGGATTCTGCATGCTACAGACAAGAAAGGTAACCCGGCTACAAACCCTGTGACCTATAACAGTGACCTGCCTGCAAGACAGGCAAGATACACATACACTGATGCATTAGTGGTACAAATGCTATGGGAGTTACCAACCATTTATTTTTTTTTCTTTTCTTTTCCTTTCTTCCTCTCTTTCCTTTCTCCCTTTCTTCTGTTCTTCCTTCCTTCCTCCCTTCCTTCATTCCTTCCCTCTCTCTTGGAATTAAGTCCCATGAATGAGATGTAGCCTGAGTATGAACCTGACACTGCTAAAGTGGCCAAGAATCTGAGGATAGGTCATGGACCTAAAAGAAAACCTTCTACTATGATTCTATGAAAAAAGAACAGTGAAATGACTCCCAAAGACATTATATATCAACTAATATCAGAGAATCTTCTTGCAATAGGTACAAATTATCAGAGATTCACAACTGGAAATGAACAAAGAATGAGAGACTTTAGATTATTCAGTTCCAAATGGATGTTATCATCAAAACCCCCAAAGCTCAGGGATCTATGAGGAAGAGAAGGGGAAAGATTGGAGATGCCAGAGATGATGGAAGACGCTAACGAAACAGCATCTTCTGGAAAAACAATAATGATGCACAGACAAACTCATAGAGATTGTGTAAGTGTGCCTAAGATCTGGCCAGGTTCAAGCCAGTCAGGATACCAGTAGTAAGAGGAGGAAGTAAGCACTAGCTCCCATCACTAATCAGGAAGCTATCTGCAATTGATCCCTCCTAGCAAAGGGAAAGTCAGCTTCCTTCATTGGAGTCTTAGTAGATATATCAACCACACTTCAGGCCCAGCCCTATGCCCAGGAGTAATTGACCAAGACAAAATGAACTCAATGGTATTTTTGTTTTACTTTAGCATTTTAAAAATCAAAGACCATCTTATTGGTCTTTTGCTTGTTTATTTTGATTTTCACTTTTATTTTTGTATTTTGACATTTTTAGTGTTTCTTATTTTTCTGTTTGTATTTTTATTTCTTAAGAGAGCCATAAAGAACATAGAGTTGAGGGGTGGGAAAGGAAATTATGAAAGGAATAGAGTGAGGGGAAAATATGATCAAAGTATACTGTAGAAATTTTTTCAACAAAGATATATTAAAGTATAGAAACTAACAGCTTCATAGAAGAGAAAGAATACAACAGCAGCAGAGCAGCATTGATACTGCAGGATAAAAACCGTCTCTTTTCTTTATATTGTAAATGATGTTTTCGAGAGCTAAACAGACGTCAAGTAAACTACTTCAGCTTGTCCATTCTCGTTAATAGAGAGAATGTGTACACCCCTTTGTTCCTTTTCTTTCCTGTATACTCATTGTTAATATTCTTTGGATTATGTCCTCAGGCACAGCTCTGAAACTCCGCTCTTTATGCCTCAGATACAAATCTTTCTCTTCTCAAACAGGGCCGCCCTACTTCCCATCCTTTTGGATGCTCAGTTGTTTGTACGCATTCTTGTCCAGGATTTGGTTTTAGACTGTCTTGTTTTCCTGACTCTCTAACTGCTCAGCTGACACTCAACTTTCTTCCAACCGTTGGACTCTGTCCTTTCATTCTTGGACATCATCAGACACTGAGGTGAACATGATTTAAGAAAGTTGCTGTATTTTTTCTTTTCCTTCGTTTCTAGTAACTTTTAAAATGTGTTTAGTTATTTTGGCTTAGAGATTGCATTATTTTATGAATACTTATCTTACATTAAAATCGATAACCTCTGAGCACTGTTATTTTTAACCTATTGTCTGATTTCAAAAGCTATACGATAGACGTATCTGTAGAAAAAGTAAATAGGTATCAATTGTTACTATAGGAATTAGCAAAGTTAGTGAGGAAAAATAAGAAAAGCTTTCACGTTATGCAGAGGTGTGTACATCATCTCATGCTATTGGCTCCTCCAGAGAAGAAAGCAGTCTTAAAATGTTTGCATTCATTCTAGGAACCAGCACACAGTGAATGCTTAATAAACCAGTGCTTTCTGAAGGAGGTCATCAGAACTGCAATGGCCAAGACAGGTCTGGGCTCTGTGCTCTAGAACTGCTTGATGTATAATACACTCAGCTAAACAGAACGTTGGTTCTATGAATTCATTCACTTCCACATGTGATTGATGGTATGTAGCATCTTTCATTAATATCTTTTTTTTTCAACTTGTCAGTGGGAGTCACCACAGCTGGGGCAAAGCAGGGACTGTACTGTAATTACATAAATGATTCAGAGGCCAGATGTAAAAACATAAGCGCTCAGAAACAAATTTCAAGTGGCCATATTTTATTTATAAAGTATAGTTAATGAGCTAGGCAGGGTGGTCCATGCCTGTAATCTCAGTACTGGGCAGAAGAAACAGGAGAGTAACTCATTCAAAACTAGCTTGTGCTACATAATAGAACCTGCCTTAAAACAAAACATTTAAATATACACACATACATAATAGATGTAATTGATTTACTGTATGATACATTTAACTATTATTTCAGTCATTAAGTATCTGTAATATCAGGCAGTCTATACAGCAAAAAGGGTACGCACAGTAACAAGTTGGGAAATCTGGCCCTGACTTCTGGATCTACTTTAGTATTTGTAAACTATTGAATACATGCTTCACAATGTATCTTAAATTTCCTTTTCTACAATGTACAAAAATAACACCTATCCTACTATAAAGTTGAAAGACATTTGTAAAGACATAAAACCAAGGTACTAAATGTATGACAAATAGCCATGTAACTAAATATCAGCAGCTCAGACATACCCACTGTCAGCCTGTTTTCCTGCAAGAGCTTATCATTTGAATTATCCGGTCGAATGCGTTTGGCAAATCCATGATTTTCTTCAGATTTTAATGAAGCATCTGAAGTAGAACTTGTGGAGAAAAGTTTTCATTTTAGGTAAGGCATTCAAACATTTTCTTAATTTTGCTATCTATTGCAAGAAATAAAATACAAAAACAATAACTTTAAAATCCTATATAAGTAATTGAAAGTACTAAGAATACTTAAAAAATAAATCTAGTTTTATCTGTGATTTTAATGATGCTAATATAATTTAGATAAGATGATTCTGGGTGCCTATGACAGTTCTACAAAATTATTTCCTGGGCACACTACCAGAACTAAGGTGAGCACTGCTTGCTATTTATAGCATGGAGAGATGTCACAAGGGGCAGAAATCCACTGATGTTAAACATTTTTAAAAATTAAAAATATTGTTAGGATTAAAATTTCATTCACAATTTCATCAGATAAAATTGAGTTTGGTAGATTATGGAATAGTTAGAGCTTTTGGACTCTATTTTTTTTTTCTTTTTAAAGTATATAAAGTACACATGCAGAGGTTTAAATATGTTAAAACCACATTAGACCATACACATCCCTAAATATGTACATGAAATCTACTAAGTGGAAAATACCAGAGCTTATTACTTTCAAGCTCATCTTTAATTGGGGGAAAAGGAAGATTAAAAAAAAAAAGTAATTATGTACACATCTATCATTAATCTCTCTTAACCTTAGTTAATGGCAGGATCTAATTATTGATACAAGAGGGAATGTTACAGAGTAGTAATAAGTCTGTGAATAGTCAAGTTACTTTCTTCATTATATTCTTTAATGTTATTTCACATATTGGTTTCTCCCATTCTAGTCCTTAACACATCTAAACCCACAAATATACAATTTACATAACTAGACATTTCATGAAAACATGTATTTCATAATGACTGTGTTTACACTTGAAGAAAATTCTTAGTATAAACATTTGCAATATTGTAATAAAAACATGGGAGCATGTAAGAACCCAGAACTTAATATTAATCGGTGGGAATGGGTGGGTGGAACGGATGCTGATGGTTCGTTAGTCTAGCAAAGTGAGCCAGACCAACAGCACAACTCAAACCGACACCCGAGCAAAGTACAGCTGGCCCACAGAGCACTATTAAGACTGTCCCAAGATGGGGTCCCCAAATTAGGGATGAGATTAAACCTAAAATATGCTTTGATATTTTCCCTAAGTATGTACCTGGAATAAACTTCCACTAAAGTCTCACTATTCCCACTTTTATTGGGAACATCCAGCTGCCAGAGTCAGTTAATTGTTTTGTACAGGGGGAATAACTTTGTAATGTATGTGAACCTAGTTCCATGGCAGTTCTAAATATAGCTACTAAGTAGCTTACAGTAGGCAGCACACATGGTATGAATCTACTGGATAACGTATGGCCGATGGATCAATTACTCAGAATGGTCTGCAATGAAAATTTTAATTGTTAATTTCAGGAAATTTTCATTTAATGTTTTCAAATCTTGGATGACTGTTGGCTTCTGAAACAGTCAGCAAAATCATAGCTGAGGGAACTACTGTGTCCTTGCTGAAGTGCCACAGATAGACAGAAAAAGATCAACTCATCTATATATTTCAAGGTTCCTTTGTTTCATGTTTTCGGAAGGGGAGAGAAGATGCTAAATTCACTAATGAGAAAATACTTTTTGAAGTGTGAATAACTATGCTATTAGTAAATTTGTGTCTGTGGCATAAATAAATTTAGAAGAATTAACTTTTGCTTTTATACTTTGTTCTAAATACATTTGGAAAAAAAATTGGGGTTTAAAAAAATCAGACCATTTCATATTTAGCTAATATGCTTTGTTATTGTGCCCATGATACCCTACACAACTTAGGCTGTTGTGTTAATCAGGCTTGAGTTTGTAGTACTTTTCAAACTGGTGATTTAAGGGCCTTTGTCAGTTTTAGAAAACTATTAGTCACTATATTCTCAAATATCGACTTTCTATCTTCTTTCTCTCTCTTTTTTTTTTTTTTTTTTTGAGACTGAAAATACGTATTTCCAGACTTAAAAAGGAGGGTTCTATAGGTCTCCCTCCTCTACACTTCTGTTTTCTTCCTGCTTCTTCCTTTATTGGTTTAGGTATTTTTCTATGCAACCACCTTCCAGCTCATTAATATTCACTTTTGTTGTGACTAATTCATTAAACTGTTTGAATGATGAATTTCAGTAAAACCCATCTTTGTGCTTCTAGGATATGTATCTGATCAATTTTAACAGGACACAGTTCTTTGTTGTATCTTATACGTCATCTAATGTGTTGAAATGAATCATGGTTACAATCAATTGTTCCTATTTGCTTATCCTTATCATCTATGGACCATTGCTTCTTTGATTGCTTTTCCTTCTTAAAGTCTTCTGGTTGTGCATCTTGACATTCCATAGTTAACTTAAAATTAAGTATGAATATCTGCTTAGGTTCCAGATAGCATATTCTAGAAATTTTAAATTTCAGTTTAGAAGATTATGGAATAGACAGATCACCTGAATTTAAGAAAAGACTGAGTTGGTCCAAGATCTCTGAGGATTGAGAACTGGTTTATTTCTAATTTGTCCTATTCCCAGGGCACAGCACCTTGATGATTTCCTGGTGTGTTTAACAGGCCCTCTTCTCCCATAGATTTTGACCTGGACCCTTGTACTCCAGAACGCCAAGCTCTGCTTAACACAGATGCTTTCAGTTTGGTTATCAACAGAACTTAGAAGTTAGCAAGCCTTAAAGGCAATGGCTACACAAAGCAACTTGGATCCCTAGCTCAATGAAAACTGTCAATTATTCAACTGGCTTCTGTTTGGCCCCTAGTCTTGTGCCAAGGACTGGCAAGTCCTAAAATAAAGGAGGTGGAAAATCTAAGGTCTGGCCCCTCTAGCATGTTTCTTTCTCGGATGTGACAGTTTGGAGGCTAGAAGACTTTTAAATACATTTTTAATAACCTAAAAACGGGCTACTTCATATAAACTTCAAGTGAAGCCTTGGGTTTCATTTAGGTTTCCTTTCAATAGTATAAATTTAGGGCTTCACTGAGCACTTAGCATAGGCAGGATTAAATAAAAACCGAGAGTCTGACATTAATTGAAAGCTGTGGGAAATAAAACCCTGACTATGACCTTCTGCAGAAACTGAGACAGCGCATATCTAATCATACCTTATTAATTTTCTTTTCCTTGTTGCAGCAGTGGTCATTGCCATGTAGGATGGGACACTTGTCGCTACAGGCCTAGAATCCTTAGTTGAAAATGAGGAAGATTTAAACCTGGACATTAAGAATAAAAAATTAAAAAAGAACAAATTTGATTTATACTACAAAGAAAAATTGATTTACACTTCTAATCAGAAAAAATTGGACATTGATACACACAGGAAGGTATTTCTCTATATCAAAAAGCTCCCTTTATGGTATTTTCTACTTTAAAAATACCAGTGATAGTGTCAAAACATTTCTGCATTTCTCATAGCAAAGAAATGTAGAGGTAGTTTTCCTCTTGTGTTTAGATTGGATGTAATTATGTAGTTGAATGCTTGCCTAGATGACATTCAGTCAATCACACAGTAGACGTGAATTCTGGATATTCTTTAAGTGAGGCATCAATGACTAATAGTAAGTAAGGTAATACTTTCCAGACGGCTTAGGCTACACAGCATCAGAAAAGGAACACAGATAAAATATATCTTAAGGTCTCTGGTAGTTTAAGGAAGGTCAACTGACATACGATACCACATGTATAATTGAAGGAAGTGCTTAGTGCCTCTATACTCAATTAATCTGTATTAAATGAGCAACTTTTAAACTAAGGAAATGACACGATTCATGAAATAAGCTTCCAAGATAAACAGAAGAGACAGGACATTAACAGTTTCAAAGGCATTGAAAAAAACAAAGAATTCTAAAGCATTCTGTTTCTGTACCTGTGTAAACTGCTTTTGCTGTTTGGTAGTGATTTTTCTTCAGGAAATTTACTCCTCAGGCTCCTGATGTCATCACATACAATAAATGTAGAGTTCAAATGCTCTTTACACTCTGTTCCGTTGAGAGAAACTACTTCACAGAGTGTTTTCAGAGAATTATCATTGGTTATAATTGTAGTATGTGATGAAGGTCTCATTAAGGCTGGAGATGGGTTTTGAAGAGGTTTTTTACAGTCCTTTGGGGTATAAACAATAGGCTGAAGTTCTTTGCTGAAAGAATCATTGAGCTGTGTATTTTCAGACAGTGTAGACTCTTGAGTATGTTTTACATCCAAGGAGGAAGGAATTAATTTCCTTCTGGCTCTTTTTTGTGGAGTAATATTAAGCAAGTTAGGTCCACTTGAGGACATGCCTGTTCAATAGAATTATAAAATTTAATTTTCAATAATGTCACCATAATAGTTATTTCAAAAATCACAATAGTTAAAAAAAAATCACTAGGAACATGTCTACCATTTGATAGAAATCTTAAACAGAATAAGTAGGAATGAAATAAAATATGGTTAATTACTAGCAACTTTAATAATAAGTTTAGTATATAGATTTAAGAGTATAAATTCCTAATGTCAATAGATATTTATGTATAGCCATATTTAGGTACTGAGTAATCATAAAATTAAATTTCCAACTACTTCCATCAATTCACAAGCAATTTCCAGCATTCATGTTTATAGGGACAGATATGAATACTTATCTAACTACCAAATAACCTGCTTATTTGGACTAAGTAGCAGCCTTGTCTATATAAACAAGAAAGTGATACCAAAGAAAACCTCACTTTTCCTTTGTATTTGTCAATATCTCCATGAATTCTATGTTTTCAGAATACTTACAATTAGAATAACTGTGATTGTACAATCCTTTTAATTAAGAGTTTTTAGGACTCTTTAACAGAAACATGCTAAGGCAATTTTTGGTGCTTGATCCAAAATTAAGAAGCAAATTGAACTGACATGAAGTGTATTAGCTTAGTGTAACTTCTCATAGAAAATAATTGTTTTCATGCATCTTTAAAATCAGGCAGAAAAGCTCCCAACCGCTGTTAACATTTGCTTTATTAGTTAACACTACATAAATACTGATAGAAGCACCTATGGATTTCAGTAAGGCAACTCAGAACTCCTGCTAAGTTAAAAATACACGTATGGCAATTACCAACTGTACATGCATTATTCTTATTATGATAGTTGACAATTACCCTCTAGGAAATACAATTTAAAAACAGGAAGAAATAATGATCTCCATTCTACTAAGGAATCTGGCTTTTCTGAGAACTAGATAAATGAGATCTAGATCTTAAAATAATTTTCCACTCCCTTTAACATGACATTTGTCAAATTTTCCATTAGCAGATATTTTTATACTGATGCTGCCGTGTAACGTCACTCTCCACTGTGCTGCTACCACCAATTCAGTGGCTAATAATAGCTGCAAGATTAACTTCTTTTCCCACGAGAGATACAGGGTAGAAAAGACAGAAAACTATATTGAGGATAGAGAACTGAGTTGCAAGTCAGGAGACTTGAATTCTATTTCTGATTTTACCAAAGACCCTGTGTGTGACCTTGGGCAACTCATTTTAAGTAGTGCGAACATTCAAACCTTGTTGAAAAACGAAGATAGCATCGTTGTGTAGAAAAAGGATTTTGTAGGATTAGATAATGAGAATATTTAGAGTTCAATGAAATGCTCTGAAAATAGGAAAGCGTTTCAAATTAAAGAACTACAATTTTAACAGGGGAGTAGTTTACTCTCCATTACTCTATCAATAATCAATTCATAGTTACCTCTAAAACAATACATTTCAAACAATGCTTTTCAAATGATAAAGTTTATCAAGAGTGATCATAAATTACAATACAAACCAAATGAATTGTTAAAATAAGGACGTAAATTTGTTATTTGCCATGTATGCGCAATAACATACACAACTTAGCAAAATGGTACAGAAAATTTCAAGGGGGTAGAGATAACCATCATTACACTTTTCTTTTATATATCTAATGGGAGTAATCTTTGGAGTGATAAGCTGGAAATTGAACACAGTGGAGGACTGACTACCATTTTCCCACAGCAAGTAGCATATGAAAAGAAACTGAGAATTTTCCATCAGACTCTGAAACCACCACAAACTGTCTTCTGGAATGATCTAAACATAGACCCAACATCAAATTTTATTTGTACAGAATAATAACCAGCAAGAGAAAGAAATAATAACCTTTTAATGATTTATCTTTTGTTCTAATTTGCACTCTGAAATATTAAGTTGTAGGGGAGGCATGCAGGTGTAGAAAATACTACTTGTATTTTGGCTTAGAAGACATACTATGAATATAATATGCACAATCATGATAGATTTTTTCTTCTCAGTTTTCAACTTTATTTAATTTAGATGATAAAATAGTGAGGGGGTCTGTGGTCAATTTAAGACCATTCAGGTGAAATAGCTAATAAGAAGGATTAGGAGACAGTAAAAGCAAAACCAATATTTCTCCATAAAAATTAAACATTCAACCCACTGTAACTATATACAAGGCTATGATGCTAATAAATGAAAACTTAAAACACATAAGATATGACATTTCATTTTGATGAAGATTTCTAGAATACAGTTACTATTATTATTATTATTATTTTAGCTAAATTTGACACTGTAGGAAGATACAGCAAGTGGAGAATATAAGGTTAAGGTTACTATGGTCTATAGGCTCTAAGATCCACTGAATATGCTAAGCCTGTGTTGACAAAAAGGATTTGCTGTACTTTTCCATTAGAAGAATGGGGTATGCAGTACATTTCCAGAGGAGTTAGCTTGGGACAGATGTACCTAATTCAACATGAGGTAAGGTTATCTACCAGGTGGAGATAATGCTATTTATCAAGATTCCACAATTCTCAAACTTAGAGTGTAGTAAAAAGGAATCTGGAGGGAGATTATATCCCTTCATAATGTCTCCATAAAGAGTCAGAAAAGAGAGTACATGCCAATAATCCTAGAACTCAGGAGGCTAAAGAAGAGACTTGAGAGTTCAAGGCCATTCTGTCAGCAAACCAACCACACAACCACTGGGTATTATGGACAAGAGATGAAACAGGAAAATCAGTAAGAGCCTGACTCTACAGCTCATATGAAAAATGATGGCAGCTTGGACAGGGTAGCTACAGGACTGATGGAGAGTTAGGTAAAGCATGTTAGAGTGTAGTACAGGTAAGGAGGACGTCATCTGAGTAATTGTGGGGGACTGATTCCAGAATGGCTCCCAAGTAGCCGCCTCCACTCAAATATTTTATAAAGTGGTGGGTGGAGGTGGGGAGACTTATCACTATGTTGTACAAGATCATACTGAATTAAGAATCAATGATCCTCTTGTTTGTCTCTGGAATAACTGTGACAACAGCCTTTCATAAGTAAAAGCTCATTTACAATAACTTCACCTGACCTAAGAGGAAAACATAAAGGAATGGCAGGTAATCCAGGAGCTACATCCTACTGCACAATGTGAGCCCCCACAAGAACAGAATGAAATCAATTAGGGAATAGCTAAATAAAACATAGAACATTCACAATTTCACTGTTACATTAAACAATCTTTGTATGGATTTGATATACAAGAAATACCTGTTAAATGAAATGATAATGGACTTTGCAAACATCTTGATCTTAATTAATTCTGACAAAACAAAGCCAAATGTCACCATAAACAAAATTCCATAATCAGAAAATGGGGAACAGACTCAGAAAAGCTGAGCAGAAGGAAATAGGGCAGGTACAATTTGTCAATGTGTCATGCCATTGTTAAAAAAAAAAATGACTGCTTTATGCAATACATATGAGCACCTCTAAAACACACGCACACACCCCCCCCCCATCAGAGTGATGCCTGAGGTAAAGTAGCAAGAAGACAGCTGTTAAGAAACCAGCTCTTTTAAGCCTAAATAACCAGAGGCGCGAGGTTATGTTTGTACATACACGATATAGATGAAACAGGAAAATTAATTTAAAATCTGTATAAAAAAGTGAGACCCTGAGATTCTTCATGTGTGATTCTTTTATCATCTGCATTATCTAATGACATGTCTAAGTCCACAAACAGACCTAAAAAGGAAGCGAAACAAAAATATTTTTTGAGACTGCCACTTTTTAAGGTTTCTGAAAAGATATTTAATGTATTGACACCACCTTTAAAAATTAACTCTAGATGTAATCACTGAAGTCCTGCTGGGGAAATTGGGTGTGTTTTATTAGAAATACACGAAGATGTTAAGACAGTATTAAGGGGCCACAAGGAAAGGCTGATTAGAATGCACTGGTGTAAAGAGTTAGGAGAGTGTATGGAAACAGGAGGGGGTTAAATGAGTTGTGGGGCAGACTGTAACGTAGGAAGGTATAGAGTATGTAGAGGATAATACTAAAGACCTTTGGAAAAGGATATATGGAAACCTACAACTGCTAAAGGTTCCTAAAGAACATATTCATGCATAGAGTTAAAATGATGTTAGCCTGTAAATGGGTAACAATGGTCCTACAATACACCAGAGTCTAAAAAATAAAAATGCAGTGCCAAGAATAGGTTAACTTTTGTTAGTTGGCCATTATGGTCCTAAATATCCCTAGGCATTAGAGGCCTCTGCCTTGCTTTGGGTTGCCTTCCAGATCTTCACAGTAACACTGCTTAAGACAACACATACTTGAGTCAAAGAATATGGTGAAAATCAATCTGGTAATGACCTGGAAGCTTCACCAATGGACTAGTATTATAAATAATGCTGGAGGGTATTATGAACGAATGTTTCTGAGGCAAAAAAGCAAGCATCAATAATATCTACCTGTGAATCCTATGAGCTACAAAAATGACTGGCCTGGCAAGATATGCCCACTGGTGCAATAGAGTCACAGATATCATGGGAGCCATTATTAGCCAAGAACTTATGACAAGACAGGTCAATGTCCTAGTACTGTTACTCTGCTAAAAGGACACAGTAGTAAAGCAACTCTGAATAGCATTTATACCAAAGATCAACATATCTTCAAATCCTTAACACACAAGGCCTACAGGTCCAAGATGCAGACAATAAAAAAAATATATATACTTTTGTACTCACTTTACCAAGGCTAAGAGATCACTGTAGAAGAGGGGGTGGAAATAGTTTAAGAGAGCCAGAGGGTGTGGATAACTACAAGAACACACTGTCTTCGAGACATGACAGGGTAGCTGCAGATATGAACTAACAGTGGTTGTGACAAGATGCAAAAAAGCCAGAGCAACATGCAGCATGGAAGAGGAGTTGGACAGATTCTTCCCCGTCCCCAGCTGTAGAACTATTGACTGTTGCTGGGCTGGGGAGAGAAAGTTTTCTCTAATAATATAGGTCCTGGTGAAGCTGATTGTACTCTGGAGGAAGACCATAAATTGAAGATTATGTGAGCAGAGCAAACTAGTCTTAAAGGGTGGCAGGGCACCCAAAGTTGGGTGGTAAGTTGAGTGGATCTAGAAGATTTGGTGTAGGGGGAAGGATCAAAACATTGTATTAATCTACCAAATAACTAATAAAAGTTAAAAAAATACATATTTTCACAATAGTCTAGATTCTAAAATATTGCATGAATTATACTGTAAGTACTTATTAACATCTTTCTATTTGTGTAGTATTATGCAATCTAGTTGCTTATTCAAAGGAATCAAGTTCAGCTTCTAGCAACTACTTCAGGTGGCTCACAACAAACAGCTATGGAATTCTAATACTCTGTTCTGGCACTAATCCACACATAGACAACTATAAGTACTCATAATTAAAAGTAAAATCTTAGTATTTGTGAGGTTATGAATAAATATTTAATGACTGGTGAGTGAAAAAGTAAAGCCTGGGTACTTATCTGCTACTCCCCATTTCTCTAAAGCTTCTGGGATTTGTTTATTAAAAAAATATGAAGAAATAAACATGTTGGTCGCTTTTGCTTTGAAAATGAACTAGAGTCTGATGAAGAAATATATAAGGGATATCTTGATGAAAATCACTGCATATGCCAGAAAAGCAATACCTAAACACACCAGATGAGCTGTACTTCTCATTACATTATCCACATCTACCTATAATATAGCTTTTCTACTTTAACACTGGTATTTTTCAAAATATTTCAATTCTCCAGGACATCTGCCTTTGCTGAAATAATTTCAGGAAGTAGAAAAAATTTTCTCATCTTCTTGTAAGTAGTTTAAAGAAACATCAGTGCATTATTGCTTTCAAAAGTTTCTAACCTTTTATTAATAAGTTTTTTCTTTACTTCTGCAATTAAGTTACATATTTTAGTAATTATGCATATGATGCCTTGAAACACAGCCACATATATTTACTTTGCAACCTTATCCTGCTAAAACAAAGAGGTCCAGGAAAAGGTGATAGTATAAGTGAGCTAAGCCTCCATTCCTCAAAAATATAAATTAGAATACATAATATAGATGAATTAAGTATAGCAGTGTAAGTATATAGTTAAATACCAAAATGTTATAAGTTATGCAGCATATATCCTAATAATCAAACAGAAAGAAAACATTGTTTTGCCTACTTTTCTTGAGTACTTTTTAAAATCTGTAAAAAAAAAAATGCTATGATTTATTTTATGTTTTACTTATGTGTCTCTGTGTGGGTGTGTTCCTGTGTATACAGGTACCCACAGTAGCTATAAGAGATATGCATTCACTGGAGTTGTATCTACAGGGGTCTGTGAGCCTTCTGACATGCGTACTGAGAACTAAGCTCAGGTCTTCTGCAAGGATAGTGTGCACTCTTGGGTCCTGAGCCCTCTCCTCACTAAAAGGCAAATGTGTTAAATAATTAATCTTAGTAATTATAAGAAACATTTCTTAAGCCAACAAATTATTAATGAGAAGTTTGCTCAAGTAATTTTTTTTTTTTAAAAAAGGCAAAGCTTTGTTTAATCTTTACTATAAGCTACCTTCCTTAGCCATTCCACCAAAATAGCCCTAAATACCAAACTAAGAACAGCCTACCACTCACTGTAAGCCCCAACCAAAATAAAAACAAACAAAAGCAAAGCAACAATAAAAACTGAAATAATAAAGTCTTCCCATGATTTAGGAATGTCACCAACTTTCACAATCTTTAGTCAATGGCAATAATGTGGTTCAGCAATCTATATTTTTACTGAATCTTTTAACTAAACATGTAATCTGATTTATTGCAGACCACCAGAAGTGTCACACCGGTTACAATTTCAGCCTGGAACAAAATTTAGTATTACACAATCTCAGTATTCATTAGAACTTCCTCATTAAATCCTTTGCTGCTCAATAGTAGGAAAACTTGATATACTCCAACTCACAATGTCAATAATATTTGCTGTAGGAAAACTTTGAAGTCACATCTCTTGTTTTTTAGTTTATCCGGTATTTACCAAAGCCCAGGGAAAGAAATCCATTAACTTGAAGTAATGACAATAGTATTAACATAATAACTTACACAAATCATATTATCTTCATAGGCCTTAAAACTATAAACAGAAAATGCCACACTAGTTACATGGTACTATACAGAAACACTATCTCTTAACTATTATTAGGAAAGAAAACAACTGTATTAATAATGGATATCTTTATAACTAAAAATTGGGTTACTTTAAAAATGAGCATTTATGAAGCCTTGAGTTCTCAGCACTACAAACCTCCCCAAACTCATAAGGTCTACTTGAATAGGCAAGAGAAAAATAAATAATACATGTAACATATTTAGCCACATTTAGAAGTGTGTGAAGAGTTTGTATCTCTTTCAATATATGTATAGCTATGTATGTTTTGTAATAGCCAGAGGGGGAGAATTCACTGAATAAACACTATTAGGTAAATCAAGTAACTAGATAATCAATTCAGAACTAAGAACATCAGACGAATATCACATAACAATTTTCACTCTCATTCAGGAAGCCACATTGTGTAATTTTATTAGACACTAGAATGATATGATAATTATCAAGTGCTTTAAAAACATACATACTACAGTCTAAGGAGATAATTAGACAACTTGTAAAACATATTTTAGTTGTTTCCTTTTGAGAGGAATGAAGTAAAAACAAACCCAGTTTTCCTTAGTATATTATTAGATGATTAAAACACATACGAGCATCAGAAGGAAGCGAGTGATTACGATATAGTTTAGCATCAAAGTGCTTGTTTGTATGCGTGGGTCTGTGCTCAGTCCTTAACCACAAAATTTAAGTGACTTAAATTCATGCAGCTCAATGGGAAGAAAGCTATGGAGCATCTACAAATACTAGATATCATTTTTGTTGAGAGGAAAAAATATGCATGTGACTAGGAAAAAAGTCCAGTAGGTATTAAACAAAATATTAGTGCAAGTTCATAAAACACATCTTTTGGCTCAACTTCCTTAAGTTAAAAGTATTTATTGGTTAAAAAAAACAAAACAAAAACAAACAAACAAACAAAAAAAACCAAAAAACAAAACCAAAAACCAAGCCCACTGCATTAATCCAAAGGTTAATACAGCAAGGGAAGAAAAATCTTACAAACTGAAAACAGTTTGCAATGCTTCATTTGCTGGGGACAGAGAAGGCACGTTATAGTGACACTAACACTGCCAGTCTAGAAAGGGGGCGTTCTTAAAGAGTATAGTTTTCATCTGACTTTAGTGCAGAGTAAGACTCAATAGGTCCGGGTGTGAGATGGAGAAAATGGGAGCAGTATCTGGAATTGAATGAGACAAAGTCTTGGAAACTGCAGAGGCATGGCTCAGGGCTCAGGAAAGCCTTTGAAGGCATCCCTAAAACCGTTGCACTTTACTGGAAGATAGTTTCTTTTGCAATGGGGCAATAAATTTATTTTCGCTTATTGAAATATTTCACAGGTGGTTCCTTTAAATAAAGAGAGAAGATCATTTTAATTAATGAGTTTAAAATCTTTCTCTTAAAAATTGGGCAGGCCTTCTGGGGTCATCTTTTGATGTGCCAAATCACTTGTTCTGAATGATTTTACCCAGAGGAACTAATTTATAAGCTTACAGTTGCAAATGTTAAGAGATTTATTATAGAGCTGTGTGTTAGTATAAAAGCAGAATGCAGTAGTTAGCAAATATGAGTCGTAGGCTGAAAAGCTGGGTGCATGTGACAGGGAGACATTGATGAATGGGATTAGATCTAATTGATATTTGGCACAAAATGATGGCAAGGATTCTTCCTTTGCTAGCACCTCTATCTACTAATGCATTCAGAAGAAGGTTTTCTGGGAAACAAAGCAAAACAAAAAAACCAGAGGGCCAAAGACCTAGAGTGAAGTCAAAGAGCAATAAATGCCCCTGAAAACACTTATGGCTACAAATCATTACAAATTATTGTATTAATCATAAATCTAGATTATTTTTTAACAGATCTGTGACTCATGGAATTCATGGATGCCAATCACACAGATGAATAAATTAAAAAAAAAAAAAGTTAAGGTATGTACCCAGGTACAGTGGTGCACACTTAATTAGCCAAATGGGGGAGAACACAGAAATCTGAGGGCTTAGCTGAGCTACCATGAGTTCAAAAGCAGCTTGGGCAACTTACTGAGACATTCTTTCTCCAAAAAGTCCTAGCAAAAACCCAACAATTACTCCCCTCCCTCCTCAGCAAAAAAAAGCAAGCAAGCAAGCAAAGGGAGGCTTTGGAGGTTGTCAGTGGTAGAATAATTACCTAGTATGTTCAGGGCACTGAACAGTACTGAAAACCAAAGCAAAACACTCACACAAATAGAAGTTCAGGTGCTAGCAAAGGATCCATATCTTTTCTAACAAATTTGTCACACTATTGTGGCAACATAAAGATTAAACATGTACTTTTTATCAGTACGAGGTACAGATGCAGTACTTTATCTTAAATACAAGAGACCATAATTGTTCAGATTTTTTCTTTTTTATTTTGGAATATTTGTATAGACATATCTAACTTTAAGATACAAAATTAGCCAAAATCCAAAAATTCTGATTGTCTGTCATATTGGTTTTCAGTTTCACTTTTGAGGCCACTGGAAAAATTAGGTATCTACACAAGAAACTTTTTACCTAAACTGAAAAATTGTTTTTGTTTTCTAATCTAGTAAAGCATTTTCTAGGAAAGCACAGATGCAAATACACATAACTATGGTTTGAATATAAAATGTCACATAGGCTTGTGTGTTAAACTAGCTGTAGGTGCTGTTCTGGGATGTTTTGGAAACTTTTAGAGGTTGGGCACCACTGGAAGAGGTGGGGACATAAATTTCAAGTTTATATCTGGTCCCAACCCCTCCCTCGCTCTCTGTTCCCTGTCTGCCAACTCCACAATGTGCTCTTGCTTATAGTATGACCTGCTCACATGACCATGGACCAAATCATTTGCAAAGTCTTTGATCAAAGTAAAACCTTTCTTGGGTATCTAGTTACAGCAATGCACTTCTGAATAACATACATAGGCATAGTCTCTAATGCACTATTCAACAGAATACTGATTAAATCACTAAATTTGTTTCGTAGGTTCTCAAAAGTTTTGAATGAGGTAAATTCTCAATGTAGGTACACTTAAAATGTTTACAGAAAGCTAAGGAACCGAGAAAACTTGCAGACCAAATGTAATGAGCTAGCATTCATGTGAAACCTAACAAATAGACAGGCTTACCCAATAGAAACATATCTGTGTAACAATCACAGCACAAGGGAAGACAGAATGCGCAAGTGAGAGAGAGTATGTAAAGATGACCAAATTGGTAACATCGGTTATCTCAAAGACAGGGCATCTGCTTGCTATTCTACACTGCTAAAAAGTGTCATTTTTAAACAAAGATTTTATGTTAGCTTTGTGATGAAAATATCTTATGCACAATTTTTAGAAATATGAGAGATAACTAATATGTCAACAGAAAAATAGTAAATTCTATAGTGTTAGTTAGTCTTAGGGTTAGGCTATTATATATTATAGAATATAGTATTATTTATTATAAATGTTAGTCAAAAACTGAAGTTAAAATTTAAATAAAAGTGAGAAGTAAATGAAACTGCTAGTTCTTCAGAATACCAGTATATACCTGCTGGTGGGTCTTGAAAGATTCTTGTTAATTACAATTACTTAGAATCTAGCTTCTTCGTTAGTGATTATCAAATAATTAAATCTATTAAAAAGAAACCAATTGTTATGTAGATTAGAATGTAAATAATCTCTTTAGAAATAAATGGCACCACTTAATAAAATAAAACGTTTTACTTACAACAAGGAATAGACTGAATTGGTCCAAGTTGTGGGAAGGTCATAAGAAGAGAAATTCCCGGAAGATCATTTTGGTTTGGATGTTTGGTAGTTTGGTCAGCCCAAACCACCACCTTCTTCCTCTCAACCAAATGCTCAATATTTTTGAAGTCAGAATCAAAAGCAGCATTTGACAGGCCAGTTTCTTTCAATTTACAATATATTTTTCTTAGTGCTGGAAGTAAGGAATTCAATACTCTAGGAACAGAAGATGAGAAAAAGGAGAAAGAAACATGAAGTTTTTAACACACTATTATAGGTCTTTTGAACAGGCAAACCCATTAAAATGATTTCCTGATTTCTCTTACGCTATGACTTGGCTAATTCTCTTGTGAAGCCTGCACCCAGTATAGGTGAGGTCAAAATGTCCTTTCCTAAAGATGATCTTTTCCCCTCTCTCTTAATACCCACAGAAACATCAATATTAAAACTTTTCATAATTCAAATCTGCTTTGTAAAAAACTGCAATTTCCCCCCAACAGCTCAGCATATACTTAATACGAGAGTAAAAAGGATCTGGATGGGAATCAGGAAAAACTGGGCTCCATGAACAGTATCAGCAGTTTCTGTGTCACCCTGGGGTACATACTTGACTGGAACACTGACAGTTTTTAAATACTCACCTATGGCTTCTCAATTGGTCGTGTGACTTAGAACAGTCCCATCAATATCAAACTGATGGGCATTTTGGTAGAGGGGATACACAATATAGTAACTACACAGAAAAATATAAGGTGAACAGTTTTTAGCAGTGAGGGATTGAGTCTTCGCGAAGAGGACAGTACAGCAGGATAGACTTACAACTCCCATACTTTGGCAACTAGATTGCTGTGTGGGGTAAGATTAGGAGGTATGAAGGGATGATGAAAGCTTGCCTTTTGATGTTAGGAATATTTCCATAATGTCCAGATTGGAATGGCATGTGCTTCTCCATATTTAAATGTGTATTTAAGCAATAGATGTCATTGGCATTGCCTACTTTCCTTTAGAAAGCCTGGAATTTTTATCTGTCAGATAAAGGTGTGAAGAAATCACCTCAATAAAACCCCAATTTCCAACATGATGTCACAGCTTGTTGCTGAAATTAAGCCCTGCACAAGGTTCTTCCTTTCTGAAGCCAGACACTCATTATTTCCATGTAGACCAGGAGGGCCTCAAATTTACAGCAATCCTCCTGCCTCTGCCTGTCAAGTTACAGTTAAAGGTAAATGCCACCACGTCCGGTATTTAACAAAATTATTGCAATTTTATTTGTCCAGTCTCTTACAGACTATCCCCTACACCTTTCCACTTTGCTGATTTTAGTTTGTACTTTTTTTTTTTTTTGCTTAATTAACTCACACCTTTGAGTATAACCATACAAATCTCATGAACATTAGAAAAATCATTAAACATTGGAATGATTTTAAGAACTCAGGTAACATGTTATTATGTTTGTATAGTAATTTATTTTTATGAGTGAGAAATTGAAAGCTTAGCAATGCTATATAGTTTCTACGAAGATATATTACTAAGATAAGCAGAATTCAAGATTGAGCCCCAAAACTTACTCGCATTCCACAATACCACATTGCTTTTGAGATGTTTTGATTCACCAATTCTTAAAATTAGTTAGAATCTTTTTTATCTCATTATTAAAGAGCTTATTTAAGGCACATAAATCTCTGTGTGTGACATCATAACACAGTGGGGTTAAAATAAACTACTGTGCCACTGAAAGCCTAAGCTACTACAGGTTACATGATATCAAGCGATGGTGATTTGCTGGAGCTACAGATCCACAAAGAGAGTGTGTGTGTGGGATGAGTGTGAACTTCAGCTTATAAAATAATTATTCTGTTTGTCTTCATATTAAAAATAGCTTACTTTAAATCAAAAGCATAGAAAATTAATCACAAGTTATTTGAGACTACCCATGGAATGCAAATGGGATTTTTTTGAATGGCGGCCCTGTAGAGAAAGGAATCTCTCATTTTTATATAACCTCAAAGCAATGACTATCTAACAAACTATAATTGATTTATAAAAAATGACAAAAGATATTAAGTCACATGTTTAAAGAAAATTATACACTTAAAAATTTTGAGAACAAAAATGCTATTAGTGAGCTGTACAATGAATATAAGAATACATAAAACAGAAACGCTTTGACCATTTTCACGGGATTAAATCCTCCAATCTGTGACCAAGCGAATCTCTTTATATTCTTCAGTGTTTTAAAATTTTTCAATGTAGAGGCCTTTATTTTCATAGTTAGTTTTACCCCGGTCATTTATATCTTTTTTTTGGGAATGGGACTGATTTCCTGATTTCTGGTTAATGTATCTGCCACTGGAATTACAGGAAAGCTGCTGTGTTATTCTTCATCCCACTGTTTGCAAAATGTTGGACAGTTGTAAGAGCTTTTAGTGAAGTCATTAAGCTCTCTTAATTACAGAATCATATCATCTCCACGTGCAGAAACTCTGCCTCTTCTTATTTTTAACACCCTCTTTCCTGTTTTAGTGCCCTAGCTCAGGCTTCACACGCTATAGTTAACAGAAGTGAAAAGAATGGCACCCCTGTCCCATTTCTAATCTCAGTGAGAATGCTTTGAACTTCTCTCCATTTAGCACAATGCTGGCTATAGGTTTGATAAACATAAATATGACCTTTTTCATGCTAAGATAAGATCTGTATAGCCGTCGTCTTTCCTAACATGTCATGTAGGGACACAGGACTTTCTTAAAGGCCTTTCTGCGTCTCTGGAGATATTCATGTGGTTTTTATCCATTTTTATGATGTATTAAATTTACCGATTTACATATGCAGAACTGCTGAATCTCTGAAATGAAGCTAATCTTGATCATAATGACTAACCCTTTTGATGTGATTTTAAATTTAGCATGCTGGTATTATATCAAGAAGTTTTGCACGTGTGCATGCTTATCTGGGATTTGGTGTCAGGGTAATGCTAGCTTCATACAGTTGTAAGCCCTTGCGTTTCCATTTATTGAACAATTTGCATTGCATTGGTGTTAATTCTTTGAAGTCTAATCTCCAGTTCTGGCACTTTTATTTTTTATTTTTTTTTTTATTGGAGAGACATTTTATTGCTGATTCACTTACTGCTGTTTGAATTATTTATTCCATTTTTGCTCATTTTGGTAGCTCATATGCATGCAGAAATTTCTCCATTGGAATCATAAATTTATAATAGCTGCTCTTACCAACATTGGGCCCATACAAGATTGGTCCTGTCAGCAATCAATTGAGAAAGGGAGAGAGGCGCAAGGTGCCCTACTAGTTACTGCTGAATTACTGGCGAAAGAAAGAAATTTGGAAAGAGGGAACCACTGGCTTCAGTCATGGATCCATTACTGAGCCAAGGAGACCTCAATGGATAGCTCCAAACGGATGAGCATACAGCGTGTCTGTTTTAACTTGCTGGCTCATCAACCAAACCAAACCAAACCAAACCAAACCAAACCAAACCAAACCAAACCAACCAACAAACAAGCAACATACACACACAACAACCCTCCCCTTCCAAAAATTAACAAAAAACAAAACGAAACAAAAAACAAAAACAAAAACAAAACCCCAACAAACCCATAAAAGACAGGAAGGTAAAAGGGGGTAACTTATAGGGGAGAAAACAGCATTGAGATTGGAGGAGGGTGGGGATGGCAGGAATGATCAGTATTTATTATGTAGATGTGTGAAATTGTCAAATAAAAATATTTAATTGAGATATATCTGATACTCATTACAAGCTAGTAACAGTAATGCAATCTGAGTACACAGATTTTTCTGTTGGTTACATGTCTCAGGTGACTGCAGAAGGATGGGCTGGCAAACAAGATATGTCTTCTGGTCTAAGCTTAGATGTTGGTAAGGTGCAGGTGAGGCTCATCAAACTGGTCTGTAGCACTAGGTATGGGACCCAGACTTTATCTGAAGTCTGGGATGAGTATGGAAGACATTAAATTAACAAGGCAATCCCAATAAAAGATTATTTTGAAGTTACTAATAACTTAAAATTATCGAATTCAATTGTTGTTAATAGATGTCTTAATTTTTTTAAGCACAAAATGGAAAATCTTAAAAAAGAAAATTCATTAAAAAACTTCAAAGTACTACACAAAATTAATTATTAGGAAAGAACCATGTCCTTCACATTCCCTGAATATTTTCTGATGCTGACAAGCAATTCAAATTAATGAATCTGTTATCAGATAAATTTCAGTTTCTTGAAGCATTAAAATTAGTAGGACTGTCAAAAGCCATGCACTTACGCCTCAGTCTGACTGAGCTGCTGCTCTTGGAGAGAAGCCAGAGCCCTCATGTGACCCAACTGTGTCTTCAAGTCATTGGTCTGGAGGTGTAAATGGTGACAGTGAAAGTCGTTATTGAGGACCTAGGGACAACAAAAAAATATATTTTAGATTTTTAAAAGAACTTATTTCAGGTGAACATGAAGTTTTTTTTTTTAAATATGTAAAAAAGCAAGTTGAGGAATTTAGACAATAAGAAAACTTACTGTTTAGAAAATAAGTTTAGGCAGAGGTAGTCTAAATCTTACCAGGAAGGTAAACCTGAGTTTAAATTCTTCAGAAAATGAATGCTAGGCATCTGTGAGAAGGCACACTATGGGGACGGCTGCTCTGTTGATTCAATTTGCTCAAAATATTGTAAAAGTGCAGTTGGATCACAAGTTTTTATTTAAATGATACTACCAAAAGATGTACTACATTTAAAGATGGACAACCATTATCTTCTATACTGTGACAGTCCTGACCAATAAGAATGCTATTAGTCCGCTGTGGAGTTCCACCTCTACTAGAAGGTAAGGGTCATCCAAGCACAGACTATGATCAGTTTAGTTCAGTATACAGACCAGAACTGAGTGCATACAATTCTCTCTCACCCTTATCCTCTTGTTAGAACCTTCATCTTAGGAAAGAATAAAAAGTCTTTTGAATATTTCCATTTTCTCCATGCTCTTCTGTCTAGGGCCAGGTACCCTCAAATTTACCACTTATAATTTATTCATTTTTTTCCTGAAAATCATTAACCCCCAAATACAAAAAATATCAGCTCAGAGAATATAAAGTATAAGAAGCCAGCAGTTATAGGATCTTTAATTGTGTAATGAAAGAGTTCCTGGAGCTATTTGGATCCGCAAGCTAACACTTTAATAAAAAGTAGAGCTATGGCTGGAATTTTCTTCTAGGAAAAATTAGATACTCCATTTCATTTTTTTTTTTTTTTTCATACCCCTCGCTAGTATACAGCTGAACATATATTACCTAAACTACAGATTTGGATTCTTTTTTGGGGGGGTGGAGTTATTTTTATGATTATCAATTTATTATGTTAAAGACCAAAGGAGGAGACATAAAGCGTTACTGTTCTAGTCATGAAAAAGGAATGTAGGCTCCTCAGCAGGTTTGTTCAATGTAAAATACTTTCTACACCAGTCCTAAGTAGGGACTTTGACAAAAAAAAAAAAATGCTACTTTGAGATTCAAGAATAGGCACTGTAGGCTTGCCCACAGGTGAATGGGTGGGGGCATTTTCTCAATGGAGGTTTTTTTTTTAAAAAGGACTTTCATTTGCATCAAGCTGACAGAAAACTAGCCAGCCCAATTCATTTACATAATTCACCTTTATACTTCAAGAAATATATCAGATAAAAACACTTTTCATGAAACCAGGATATGTCTGGAGGATTGACCTATGAGTCATTTGACTTTTTAGGGATACGCTTAGTCTTGAAACAAATGTCAGCTCAAGCCAAATACATGGCCTTTACGGAGATCAGTTTACTTGACTAAAGTGTAAGAGCTGAACTGATTCATCCTACATGATCTCCTTATAGCTTTTCAGTTAGAAAATCAAGTGTGTAAAGATGTTTTCTAAGTGGTTCCAACTGTTTTTCTAACAAAACAACAAACAACCACAATAATAAAACTCAGCTTTTCCTTCCCAATCAGCCACAGACCCTGGGTACAGGAAAGTCCCAGAGAAGGACAAGATTGCAATTTTACTATGTTATTATCTCAAGACACCAATGGTTCCATCTGAAGAGAAGACCATAGCAAGAGAACAAGCCAGCTAAGAACAACTGACTACAATGGGAGATGATGGCAGCTTTAGAAACATGAGGTGCCAGACTGGGCCAGGTTTGGTCAGCCATCATAGTTACAGTATGGCAGGACAGTCATGAGCAATGCTGTCAGTGGTAGCTCTCAATCTTTTAATTTGGTCATAATAGAGAAAATCCCAAAGGCCAAGTGCT
Source organism: Phyllotis vaccarum (assembly GCA_033318265.1). Classification (NCBI taxonomy): domain Eukaryota; kingdom Metazoa; phylum Chordata; class Mammalia; order Rodentia; family Cricetidae; genus Phyllotis; species Phyllotis vaccarum. The sequence goes on along the minus strand of JARWLC010000001.1, from coordinate 138,097,716 downwards.
GCAGTATGATGACAGGGTGGGGGTGCCAATCTGAATTACGGCATGGTACTGCTCAATAAAGACATGCCATTAGAAAGCAGCTAAGGATGGGATAGTGAAAACAGCATTCATTTCAAATTCATTAAAACTAGTGTTTATCATGAGGTGCAGGACCTTGGGTGAGTACCTCTGTATAGTCACTTCATATTCTGTTTATTCAGGAACTGCGTGCTTATGATTAGACAATTGTTTCAGCTGTGAAACATCTTATGAAAATAAAACGTTTTTTCTTGTTCTATCTATTATGTAATCTATAAAGGACTAAAGTACTGGCCTATAGTCTGCTATACCAAAATACTGCTACAAGTGTTTTAGGATAGGCAGAATGCAGAGACACTTTTAATGCCAGATCTGGAGAGACAAAGGCAGGTGGATCTCTATGAATTTGAGGCCAGCTTGTTTTCATACTGAGTTCCAAGCCAGCCAAAGCTACACAGATCAAACAAACAAACAAAAATTCTAGACTATTTGAGAAATTATATGTCAGCATATTAAAAACCTAGATCCATTCTCAATAACTCAAGTGACATTAATTTTATAAACACTACATACTTGAAAAAGGAAAGTAATATATTAAAACGACAAATATTTTAGCTATTTTTTAAAATGAAATGTATCCATTTTAAAACTTAAATTACTCACATCCCAGCTTCTTAACTGGTGGGTGCACTTCCACATTGGGCCATGCACTTGAATATGGGTGCTAGGAATAACACAGCCACAGCAAAAGGTTTGGACTACACAATAATCCCAGGTAATTCAATATCAAATTTGTAAATAGGAAGATGTGTTTCTGGCTGTATATCCTTACACCAAATCACAACTTATTTGCAAAACCAGTCCTTCATGCACAGCATCTGCACTGGGTAATGCCAATGAAAGCTGCCTGAAATACAATGGCTCCCATTCAAGACTAATTCATGTTAAGAACAGTGGTGTTTTACGGTACACACAGGGATTTCTATTCCATAGAAACATAATGGTTTACTTAGGGGAAAAAAAAAAAATCAAAATTTTCTTATTGCTGTTCCTCAGCAACTAGGTATCAATTTTTATATCTTTGGAATATACTATGATATGTTGGATTTGAGATGTGTAAATAACTTTGGCTTGCCATGATCATGAAATAATTTCCAATCATTTTAAAATGGCTCTAAGTAAACCTCTGTCATTTTGTGTTATGCAGTATAAAAAGGTAACATACCTGCTATTCCAGATGGTAAAAAAAAAAAAAAAAACTTTGATAAACTTTGAAAAGATGCCCGATTAACAGGACCATTTACTTCATTAGTATTCAAATTTGCTTTTGCCTTTAATAAATGGTAAACACACACACACACACACACACACACACACACATGCACACCAAAAACTACTGCTTTAAAATAAACTCCTTTATTATTTATAATGTGTAAACTCTTGATTTGTATATCTATTACATACTTATATATTCAGGATCACAGAAAAATTTCTAAGGTAAAAAAGGTTATACGTGGAAAAGTTTAAGAGGCCTATATAATGAAGCCTAATTACTTAATTTTAACTAAGAGTTACTTCATAAAGGACACTTATTTAAAAAACACTTAAAAACAAATTGACCCTTCTGAAAGCAGAAATTACAAACTTATTAGGTAATTAGTGAGCTGAAGATATAGGCATTAAAAATAGTAAAGTGAACTAATTATTCCCACAGCTAGAAACACAAGAAATCTAAGAAGCTCAGTTGTGGATGAAAACTGAACACATATACATATTTGTACCTCTGGAATGTCACCATTTTGACCTAGGAGCTTCATTTCACTTTCCACTCGATGAAGCCAATTAGTATTCTCATCAAACTGTTTCAGCATCTCTTCCCTCTTTTTTTCTAGAAAACAGCGAACAGTTTTCAACTTTTCAAGTCTGTGATCTCGTTTGCAAGTGGCCTGAAACACAACAATGCATTTAATAACATGCCAAATTTTTAAATTTGGTGTGTACAACACCCAAAAAGTCATACATTTTCTTACGTTGCTATAGTGCAATATGTTAAGCCACACTGTCTTTTCCCTAAAACATCATAGCAAAATAGGAAAGTAGTTGTGGGTCATTTAATAAGTTTACATCTTGAGATTTGTGGCTTTAAGAAATGTAGTGGTCAAATGGAAATCATAACAACTTTCTGTATGATACATCTGTAAAGTTCATATAAGGTTAGATAAATTCCATGACTTTCTTACTAAAATAAAAAGGCATGCACATGCTGTTCTTGTCTCCAATCTGAAATATATGAAGAAAAAAAGTTCTACTGTTTTTTTTTTTTTTGTTTTTTTTTTTTGTTTTTTTTTTTTTCCTGCTCTAAATGACAGAGAAAAACGATCGGAGCATTTATCAGTATCTGACCTTGCCTGTGTCAGGCTGAGTACCATCATAATGGATGCTCTCTGAGTCCTTGGTATTTTACATCTTCATGAATATCTTCAGTCAAATTTAATCTTCTGACTTTTTTCCTCAAAGGATATGCATGATGACATGCGAACTATGTATGGGTCATAATAGCTTGGTTTGGTTAATTTGGACACTGAACTGCATTGTTACCATCTCTGATGGGTATACCTGAGACAATCAGTCCTGAGAGATTAGAACACTTGCAACAGGTTCAGAAGCAGAGTAAAGGCAGCAAATAAAGAGCACAGCTGCATGTACTTGGGCAAAGACCCATGCTCCTTAGGTAATCAATCATTATTTTTAGTGTTTTTAAAAGTTATTAATATTTCAGGCAGATAACAAGCAAATAAGAACATTTTCATTTTGGTGGAAGATATTAGCTTGTAAATATTTAGAGTTAAGCCAGTACATTGCCATCAAGACACAGACATTCTACCTATCTACACATTTCATTTAACTTCCCTTTAGGGAAAACAAAATATTCAAGGGGAAGCTGACTCACAGGAGGCTAGAGTCAAATGACCAGGGACAGTAGTGGATAAGTATTGTCATCCTCAACAAGCTTCTTTATTCTCACTTCTCTATATCCTAAATCACTTTCTTTCCATGGCATTACCTTAGCAAAACTAAACGGCCGCTTAAATAAACAAAATACTCGTCTTCTCCCCTCTGAGGAAGGGTGGAAAGCAAAGCGCTAACACAACAGATGCTACAGTGCAAAGGTTTTCTACCTTTGGTGGAAGCTTAAAGGCACATGCAGTCTTCATATGAAGATGCTTGGAGTCCATTCAGGAGGATTCATTGGGTCAAAACAATTTTTCATTCTTTACAAAATTGAAAAGATTGATTTAAACGTGTATGAACACTTGGCTTGGATGTAAGAACATATACCAGGCATTTCTTGCTCATAGGTCAGAAAAGGCCATGAGAACACCAAGAACTAGGGCTACAGGTGGCTGTGAGCTACCACACGGGTTAGAAACTGATCTCAGGTCTTCTGCAAGAGTAACACGTGCTCTTGACAGATCTCTCCAGCCAGTCATTTTAATTCCTAATGCTATGTAAGGATAAGAATTTTCCAGGAGCTAAGACAGATACAGTGCAAAAGCTTAGGCAAGTCAATCTCAAAAGGTCTTCAGTCACTTTATCTTCTGAAAAACAAAGATAAAGGGGACATCCCTGCTTGATGGTATCGGCTAAATTACACTTACTTTGCCTTACAAAACCAAAAAGCCCACCACTAATGGTGTGACAATCTTGACTGTCAATTTGTTAGGATTTAGAATTATGTAAGACAGTAGTTCTCAACTTTCCTCATGCTTCAGGCCTTTAATACAGTTCGGCATGCTGTGGTGACACCACAACTATTAAATTATTTTTGTTGCTACTTCATAACTGTAATTTTGCTACTGTTATAAGACATAATGTAAATATCTGCGTTTTCCAGTGACCCCAAAGGGATGGAGACCCATAGGTTAAGAGCCACTGGCCTAAGACAAAAGCATTGGGAAAGTTAGCAGAATGTTCCCATATAGGTTTAACTGAGGAGAGAGGATCCGTCAACGCTAGTGCTGTGTCCTGGGCTGAAAAAAGCAGAGGACATCTTGTCTATAGGTTATCTGGTACGTTTGCTTTGAATTTCCTAGATCTGTTTTCCATCCAGGTTTTAAACATCAACTTGTGCAGGATCTAACACGCAAAAGCAGGGCGAAAGCACAAGCTTTCAGCATTAGGCTGCTAGAGTTTAAACCATAGCTCAGCTACCGATGGTTGTGCTCTACCTTTGACAAAATGACATCCGTGACCTTGCTCAGAAAGGAGAATATTAAATACCTCATGGAGTTTTCTGACAATTAGGTGAACGGATATATGTAAATTGCCTCAGTATTGTCTGGTACTGTAATGATAATGTGAGTTTTTAATTGTAGGGAATAAATGCTTTAATTTCTGAAAATTTCATTTGCTTCCCTCATCTATTATCCTCACATTTAGGTATTCCTTATTGGTAGTGTCTTAATCTTTGATTTTTTTTTTTTTTTTTTTTTTTGTTCTTCCATTCTTTTTTGAAATACCCATTTTTACAGATTCTACTAGATTACTCTAGAGTCTAAAGTCATGGTGTGTCTATCTTCTATGTCAAGTCTGCTGACTCTTACAGTGAATGGAAGAGACAGTTGCAGGCTTATTTCTCAGGTTAGTTTTGCATTGTTTTTGTTAGGTTTTCTGGAGGTAGCATTGGTTTGATGCCATTTTACTTGTCAGAGTTAGGTCTTTTCAAGCAAAATACACATATAGTTTGTTAAAGCTTAGATCATAACCATTTTGGAATGCACGCCCAGATTCTTTTTCACCCCTGCCCCCTCCCCCTGATATATCTCTTTCCTCCCATATCACTAAGGGTGTAGATCTCTGAACTTTCTAGTTGTGTTTGAAAGTTCTTGTTTTTAAGCCATAGCATTGTTAGTGGTTCAAATCAAAGGCGGGAAGTGAAAGCAGCCTGTGTAGTTCAAGAGCTCACCACCGTATTTATAAACAACAGCAGAAAGTACTGAAAGTTGGTTAGCTCTTCATTAGGACCATAGAGGAATGCCTAGCATGATCAGTGATAAACTATTTTCTTCTGATTAATAACAATAAAATCTCCTCTTGGTCTAAGTTGTAAAGTGCACCCGACACATGCACACAGCCTCTCCTGTCCCAGGCTCTCAAAAGACAAACAAGTGCAACTCCAAGTCTGCTTTTTAAAGTTTCCCGTCTCCCACAGTACTTCCAAGGTTTTCAGAGAATGGGTGAGTAAGAAGTGGTGTTTATGATTTCCAGAATTAGATTCCCATGTTCTCTGTAGTTTAGGCACAGAGAAGTTAAGTAAGTACCTTTTCTACCTTGTCTTCTGAGCACATCAACTCTATTTGCTTATGGCACTGTTGTTGATAGAATGACTTTAGTTCATTTTCTTTAAGCAACATTTCTAACTTCAGATATTCTTGCCTGATTCCTTCTCGATTCTGGAACAAGCATTTCAGAATTTCTTGAAATCTACCAAAAATAAAACACAGCATTAAATATCATTAAATTTGTATTACCTAATATATAGCTTAATTAAACAACATATATCATTCAGACTATACTCAGTGATAAATAGTAGGTAGGTCAAAACAACCTTTTCCTACAACAAAAATGTTCAGAAGAGAGAATCAACTTTGTTTTTACTACTGTAGGTTTCTTTCTACTGCAAAGAAAACCATGTTATTAAATATTTAGGTGTCACAAGGCCTCCGATTTTAGTAATATGTTGCATTTTATCATAAGTAGTCTTACTGCTTAGCAAAAATGTAAAGGAAGATAACCTGGATCTGTATTATGACAATTCTCACAGCCCCATTAGCAACAGAACATCATGTGCTGTTTGGTGTTGGCTTACTGGGAAGAAAAAGCAAATAGGAGGCGTTATCATATGGTATCTCCATGGCCCCATAGGGAAAATGAGAGAACCAGTGTTAGCCTCAAAGATTATTATAGTGAAAATACACCATAAGGTTAGGCAGTATTCCCTACAGTTTGGCAAAAAGTCAAGTGACACAGGCAGGCCCCAAAATATCACGCTAACAATGTGGCAAACCTAGAAATATGGTGTGGTTTTTTTTTTTTTGTTTTTTTTTTCTCCAAAGGGCAAAATAAAAAAACAGGTTTATAGCTTATTAGACTCCAAGGAGTCAACAATTCAAAACTGAATAAATCCTATAAAAAAATTCAAGAAAATGCACAGTTTTCAACTTCTAGGACAAACGGAACACTGGTCACAACAATATTTTAGTCTCATAAACAAATCTTACACAAGAAAAATTATCTAAGAAAATTAACTACAAAGCCTTTAATATAAAATCAAGTCTGTGCATTTAAAAATAAATGTTCTTCGGGCACTTTTAGATATACTTGTAGGGATCGGTGGTAAATGTTCTGCTAATTTACGTCAGTAGTTCTTAATGAAACTCTCCTGAGAATGAAGATAAACCACAGTACATTGACTTTCCTGTAGTTTTGTTAAGCTGATGAATATTTCATAGGAAGCACATGCAGACACTGAGATTTCACTGTATTGTTCTACACCAATGCTAGTGCCAATAAATGAATTGATAATCTACCTTTAGGTTATATTCCAAGATAATACCTTAGCTTTTCTAACTTTTTGATTCAAGGAAAAAGATGAATACTGTCAAAATTGGAATTTTGTGGTCTAAACAATTTACTTGGAGTTTACTGTTTATTAAGGAAAGAAAGTACTCATTATCAAGGGTTTATAAAAAAAAACAAATAAAGCAGAAATAAATACTAAGAGAATGAGTAGGAGTTTCTAGTCATTTAAATATGTAAATTAATTAGAAAACAACCACATTACTTACTTGGTTGCATTAAAATTTTACACCTGTTGTTTATTAAAAAAAAAAAAAAATTCTGCTTTCCTTTTATGCTCCCCTTTTGTAACTGGTTTTACAAAAATTTTGAAGTCAGAAAATACAGCATGTTTTCCCAGTGTCTTCAGATAATGAACAGAATTGTTACTAAAAGTTTTATGGAAACCATCATTTTGAATGGATAACAACTACCTGTCTGTGATCCAGAGGATTCCAATGTCCCTAACTTCTCTGGACACCTCTACCCATGTGCATATACCTATATACACACAGACACCCTCCCCACAACTAAAAATCTGAGAGAGAGAGAGAGAGAGAGAGAGAGAGAGAGAGAGAGAGAGAGAGAGAGAGAGAGAGAGAGAGTGTTAGAGTTAGTTGGACGATTTAAAGTCATCAGCTCCAAAAAAGTTCCCTAATTTGTCAAGTCCACCCTTTACCTGAACTGTGGCACCTAGGGCTGAATCTAGGGCCTCACACATGCTAGGCAGACACTCTCTTGTAGGGGTATTGTGTTGTTTCATGGTAAATAATTGCCCCACCCACTGGTTTAATAAAAAGAGCTGATTGGCCAAAGGCAGGCAGGAAGTGTGGGCGGGGCTACCAGACTAAGAAAACTCTTGAGAACAGGAAGCACAGAGCAGAATGCTGGAGAGAAGCCAGAAGAAGCAGAGGACAACTATGCAGCTCTAAGAAAAGGTACCAAGCCGCATGGCTGAACAAGATGAGAGACATGGGTTAGTATAAGGGTAAAGAGCTAGCAAGTGATATGCCTGGGCCCTAGGCCAAACAGCCTAAAAGCTTAAGGTATAAAATGGCTGGTTCCTGAAGTTTCACAGAAGCCTAGATATAAGAAAAAGTTTTAAATGATGCATTTAAGGTTTTTGTTCATAAGCACAAAAACAGAACAGAATCAAAGATGGCTTTCTAGTGGTGGTGTTTCCTTGGATCAGCTGTGTTTGCCGGGAGGCAAGCAGAGGCTTGGCTTTTTGAACAGAAATTTCCTGATTCAGCCTGAGAGGCAAAACACTTGTGGTTTTTTAAGAGGCCCTGCTGCCTAATACTTAAATGGAGTTAATGAGCAGCAGACGGCAAAGCTTTACTTAGTAATTATATGGATCCTAAAATTCCCCACAGTACCTGGGTTAAAAAGATAAATACTATGAAATTAGACTAGGAGCTGGGTGGAGCCATTCACCCATCCTATCAACCTTGAACCTTGGCAGATTAAAGGTGTGTTCAGAAACAGAAATAAATGAAAGAATCTGGGTGGAGACAATATAAAGAGTGTCTGGATACTGTATGTTATTGTCTTATCTTTAAGTTTCTTGACTGAAAATGACTTAGTAAAAGCTGCTAAAAGACAGTTGATTATAAATGCTGTTGGCTTAATTCAACCTATATATTTTGTAAATGAGTTGACTTTAAAACTGAAATCCAAAGATATGCTACTTTGGAGAAGAGGTTTTTGTTTTATTTCCACAGAAAATGAGAGGCTGTGGATTTATTCCTGGATAAAGAACATAAAATTTGATAGAGGAAGACCACCTAAAAAATCTCTAATGGAAATGGATGGACCAGATGATTCGACATTCTAGAGCACTTCTGTTGAAGTTTCCCAAGCTCTGTATTCAGAACAATTTCAAGGAGACTGGCTGAGATGACCCAGCCTTACAGATTATTCCACTAAAAACTTGTGCATAATCCTACATTTTTCTTTGGATTCCCATGAGATTGACAACACCCCTATTCAGCAGGAAGTAGCCTAGAGAACAACGCCCACATTCCCAAAACATGGATTATGGATGTTTGTGTTTATTTACAGTGTTGTTTATAAGTTGCTATAGATAAGGGGGGGGGGGAAGAATATCAGATTTGGAGTTCTTTTTGTTTTAAAAAGAGAAAAGGGATATGTTGGGGATTGTGCTGTTTCATGGTAAATAATTGTTCCATCCACTGGTTTAATAAAAAGCGCTGATTGGCCAAAGGCAGGCAGGAAGTGTGGGTGGGGCTACCAGACTAAGAAAACTCTGGAGAACAGGAAGCACAGAGCAGAACGCCAGAGAGAAGCAGAGGACAACCATGCTGCTCCAAGAAAAGGTACCAAGCCCCATGGCTGAACAAGATAAGAGACATGGGTTAGAATAAGGGTAGAGAGCTATCAAGTGATATGCCTGCGCCCTAGGCCAAACAGCCTAAAACTATTGAAAGCATCTGTGTGTCTATGTGGGACTATAGGTCTGGGGGGGTCTGTGGGCCTAAACCTTGAGGCTAGGCCCCAAAGTCCAGGCCAGAAACCTCCTACTACAGAAGACTGGCACTTCTGGGCTACTGAGATGGCACAGTGTGTAAACATACTTTCTGGACAAGTCAAATGACTTCAGTTTAATCTCTGAAATCCAAAAAAAGTAGCTGAGTCCTGACTTATACCCCCTGCCCCACACACAAATATTTCAATATAATTTAAATTTGGGAGTGTAGTCAGAAGTTTTCAGACCCGTCTGGACTGAGTTCTGGTGAAATCTCTCCCTCCTTCAACCCTGCAGCCATTTATAAAATAATTATTCAGAGGCTTATATTAATTACAAAGTGTTTGGCTTATGGTTCAGACTTATTACCAACTAGCTCTTATAACTCAACTCAATCTATTTCTATTAATCTATGTATTGCCACATGCTCTATGGCTTTACCTGTGTAACATTACATTTTGCTTCCTAAGCAGTAGCTTGCAGCAATTTCCTGACTCTGCTCTTCCCCTGTATCTCTACTTGAACTTTCCACCTGTCTCTGAGCTGCCTTGCCACAAGCCAAAACAGCTTCTTTATTAACCAATGGTAGTAGAGCATATTTATAGCATACAAAAGGACATCCCAGGTCAGCGAGTTCTTACTATACTCTGTAATCAAAGAAGCAAATCAAAGAAACAAAACCTCTTTTAATTCTACTTTAAAAAGATTGTTGAAATGAGCAGGTAAAATTAATACTTTAAAATTTAATAAAATCTACAAAGCTATAACTAAAGTTTAAGGAGAAAACCAAAATGATAGCAGTCAATAACACAGTATTCAAAAGGACTTTCTCCTCTATCAATTATGGAGGGTTTACAAGTTGACTCTCAGAGAAAACAGACCAGGAAATGCAAATTTTGAGAGGCAAAGAAAGCCAGTGGGTCAACTTGAAAATGGAATATTATTCTATTATTCCACACCCCTGAGGAGGCGACTCAGATAATTATTAGAATTAGTAAGTTAATTAGTATATCTATACATAATCAATATAAACAGATCATATTTTCATAAAACTAGATAAGTACTAATGGCAAAAAAACCAAACCAAAACAAAACAAAACAAAAAAAACAACCCTGATGTGGGAATGCTTTTATGTATGCTGTGAATCTCAATCTTTAAATAAAGGAGCTGTTTTGGGCCATGGCGGGCACCATAGAATAAGTAGGAGGAGAAATCAGAGCTTAGGTAGGAGAAGCAGGGCGGAGTCAGACAGATCGAGCCAGCGCCCAAGAAGAAACATGTAAGGAGCACGGGTGAGCCACACGTGCCACATGGCCAACAGATTAATAGAAATGGGTTGATTTAAGATGTAAGAGCTAGCTAGCAATGTGCCTGAGTCATAGACCAAACAGCATGAAGTTAATAGAGGCGTCTGAGTCGTTTCTGGGGACCCGGGCGGCGGTGGGAGGCTAAGCGGTCCCGGGCGGCAGGTCTGTGGGTCTACGGATCTCTGGCTGCCCGGGACCCGAGAACCCACTACAACACAACCCACTGTTCAAAACAAACTAAGTGCACATGACAAAGCTAGCTTTTCCTTCTGGATTTCCTAACTATCTGTAAAATCAAAAGGGCTGTTTTCCAAAGTGTCAAATGTAAGGAACAAACAAATGAATTTTTTTGAATTCAAAAGAGTGTGCATATACACACATATTGGATACATAACAAAAAGTGATAATTCATAAAGACTATAATTTACAACTATACATTTCTCAAAAGAGATGTTAAAGCTTTACCTTTCAATTTCCTTGTTTTGAGGGCCCGAATGTAGTAATTTTCCACAGTCATTTTTATCATTCAAGGCTTTCAGTCCTTCATAAGCTTTCAGTTTTTCTTTCAACCTTAAAATCTAGTAGAGAAAACACTAATTAAAATACAAATGAAATTATTTTTCTCCATCTTACATGGCCACAGCAAAAGTTCAGTTATAAATAATATCAAACACGGCAGATTTCCACTCTAATAGGAAATGTATTAAGTTTGGACAATGAGGAGTAAAACGCCCCATATGGGAAGAGAGCTGAAGGCAACTATTGCATCACGGAGAACAGTAAACATACCTCTGCTTTCTGCATATTACAGATCTTTACATATTGAGATATATGACTGTCGACATTTAGGACATTGCTCTTCAACTGCCAAAAAACAGAAACTATGATTATAATCACATAGTTAAATACAACACAAAGTGGCATTGCATCACATTAATTTGGTTTCATCAATTTTGACAACTAAAACTATGTGAGCATCATGATTAATTATTAATATTTAAAATCTGTGATGAGTATGTTGTGCATGTATATGAAATTATAAACAAATTGGCTTACAGAAAAAAACCCTTAAGTACTTATGCGCAATACAATTAAAATGGCCTATTTTCTTTGTTCTTTTAAGAAACTTAGATTCTGCTTTATGTATGAGTTGATTATCAGTTTTTTTTATTATTTTTCATATTTTATATAGCAGGGTGGCCCTATTTACATTTATAGAATAGAAGGAAAATTATAGCTGGTTTTTAATATTCTAGAAATTTCTTATTTAAGTAAGTTGGAATCAGTACTTAAAGTTCTTGAAGCTTTGGCTTACAGAGTTGTAAAGTGGAGCATAAAAAAACAGAACTAGAAAACTCTACAATGAGTTGGAGCAAGGACATGAAAAATGTGTGAAAATCCTTGTACACTCATATAGTTTGGCCTTTTATATAAATAGTATATGAACATTTCTTCCAGGGTGTCACACTGCTCATTTTCAGACACTTAACCTAGCAAAGAGAGCAGTCAAGGGGATATTATATCAGCTTAAACTGAGGCCTCTTCTAATCCAAGGTTCCGGAATTTTAAAGAAGCTGTTTCTTAAAGTTCCCACAAATTTAGGCAAAGAACATTTCCCGAACCAGTCACTGTTATACTCTTTGATCTAGCACAAATATGTCTGTGAAAATTCATTTGTAAATAATGTTATAAACCAAGGTAGGTATTATTTGTTGGTGCTCAGATAAATTACAATATTACCCGGAAATATTTATTATATTAAATAAAAAATATAAATTTAAATAAAACAAATCCTTGGCTAATTACTCTATGGTTCTACCCAAACACCATGTGCCATGATGGGAAGCAAAGGCACCCAAGTACTGTACCATGCATGAGAATGAACAACAACAACCACTGCATAAGTCATCAAGATGCAAAAGGTGTGACTAGGTTCAAGTTCAGTAAACAGGTAGGACATTTCTACTTAGACTAGAAACACGACTCCAATTAAGACTTTAAATAGACTTATAAAAATGACATATACCTAACAGTCTCACAACAAAATCAAAGGAAATATACTTACTGAAGATTTAATGTCTTTTGCACGATTAGCATACTTAAGAGTGTTGTATGTGTCATCGTAGAACAAAGAAGAAGGACTAATAGCAGCTATCATTATAGTTTGACAGTTTCCTCCAAGTGAGTCCTTCAACAAGCGAGTAAGCTTGCTATTTCTGTAAGGAATGTGCTGATTCCTCCTCTGAAAGAACAAAACAAAATTCTTATTCCATTTTCCACATATAAATAAAAACTCATTATTTCACTAGAAGAATTTAAGCAATGCCCAATGATATAACTGGTGTCTGACTGATGCACATGAGTCCTGACAACCCAGTGACTCTTATGGGAAGTCCTAACCATGGTTGACAGAAAGGTGGCTGCCCTCATACTCTCAGTGCAATGCCTGGAACCAGCAGAAGAACGGACTCTGGGAAGCTGTCCTCTGACCTCAACAGCATGTACATTTATATACACACATTAAGTCAATAAACATTTTACAATTCCATCTGAAAATGATATCTCTAACAACAAACTTTACAGCAAAATAACTATCAAGACTTTTTTTCTTTAAAGTTGAAAAGATGACATGACAAGGTTGGTGTGGTGACATGTGCCTGTAATTCCACCTTCTTGGCAGGTAGCTTGGATGGCAAAGCAAGATTTTATTCCAAAACAAAACAAAACACCCCAAGCAATCAACCAATGAAGCAACAAAAATCACCCCAATCCAAAAACTTAAGATAAAGGAAACTAGGTAGGAGATATATATTTAAAAGGTGCATCATCTTTCATTATTTTTTAAATAAGCATTGTTTCTTGTTTATTAGTCACTTATGAAGATGTTGACTGAGAAAACAAAAAGATTGTGTTAATCCTCCAAGAATATCTAAGTAATTGTTCCCACCAATGATCCTAGACCAGCCAATCTTTCTAAAATTGACAGGGTATCATGTTAGCATTGTTCACTCATGACACCAGGGATTGCCTGCCCTCATATTTTTGCATACATAGACTCATAGAATGGTTTCTTAGATGTTGAGTTGCTAGGTCAGATCACAACTGTTAACTTTCTTTTCTTTTTTAATTAATTAAATCCATTGATTTATTTTATATCCTGACCACAGTCTCCCCTCCCTCTTCTCCAGCCAGCCATTCCCACCAACCTCTCTCTCCACCTGCAGTCCACCCCTCCTGTTTCTATGCAGAAAGGGATGGTCTTCAGGGAGTACCAGTAAAGCATGACATGTCAAGTTAAGGTAGGATGAAGCAATGTGCATCATTTATCAACTTGTTTGTGAATCTAAATCTACTTGGAAAAAAGAATCCTTTATAAAAATCAGTTCCATTAATTTTTAAAAAGAGATTTAAGCACAAAACCTCTGACCTCTACATGCACATGAAGAGGTGCGCTCTCACAGACTACACACATACACAAATAAGTGAATGTAATAAAATACTTCATTAAATTAAATACTTAAATCTATTAAGACGTTTAATATTCATTAAAACACATTAAAGATTTACCTCTTATTTTAACATATGAAGCTGCAAAAGGCATAACTTTTATATAAAGATTCATTAATGTTAAAAAGAATCATATTAGAGAAGTGGAAATTATGGCAAACACCCTCTACTTTGATGGCTTAACCTGACATATCAGTATTGTATTATGTGCAAAAGTTTTGAATTTTCAACTTTGAATGTAAAACATGCTGCTTTTTCAATGGTCATAAAATTTTAGTAACTTGTTCTCTTAAGAAAATCTTCCTAATAATTTAAAAATACATTATTCTAAATTAAACATTTTCAGAAATTTAACAGTAATTTTCTAAAGCTTTTAAGCTTGTTTTTGCTTTAATCACTACATTTTTTTTTTTTTAATTAAAAAAAATGTCATTTTTACCAATGTATCTCCCTGCTCCCCTTTCCTTCCCTCCTCCCAATCCCTCCAGTTAGCCTTCAGCCTTGCCCCTCCCCAACAGGGCAAGAAGTCCCAAGGTGGGTCAGCTCAGCTTGGCACATCCACTCCAGGCAAGTCCGATTTACTCATCTCAAAGTCAATGCTGGGCTGGGTGTTCCTCTGTAGGGAACGGGCTCCAAGGTGCCAGCCCATGAACAGGAATAGTCTGATCCCATCCCTCGACGGTCCACATACTGCTCATGCCAGTATCACATTTTAAAAACAACTTAATGTACTGACAAATATACTATATATTACTAAGTACTATTGGTATATTGTGCATGCAAAATAGCTTCAAATGCTTCAAAGCAGTAAACATCCTATTATGTAATTACATTTTAGATCTTAAGTCTCCTTTCCTTAATTCTTTTGTATTACTTCAGATTTACAGTATATTATAAAATACGAATAGACAGAATAGCTTTAAATTTTTCTTGTCAATTCAATTATCATTCTTGCTGTTTAGTGATCATTGAATAGTTGATTACAATGCTATTCAAAGCTGGTGATTGAAAAACAGCAACCACAGCTGAGTCCGGTAGAACACGCCTATAATTACAGCTAATGGAGCCTGATACAAGAGGTTAGAGTGTCCAAGACCTGATTAATCAATTCATTTGAGATCCTGTCTCAACAAACAGCTCAGGGTAGTTGTATCTTCCTAAAACATGTGAAGTATTGAGTTCAGTCATGCAAAGTAACACAAAATGCATGCACATGTGCCCATGCACATAACAAACACACACCCTCTCACAAAACAACAAACATAAATGACACCCATGCAGCACTCTTTGATAGCTTAGAGTCATTTATGTCTGTGATCTAGATTTATAGGTTCTAGAAACTATTTTTTCAAAACATTTAGCAAATAAACATATATTACTGACCTTTGTATCTGCCAAGGCATTGATGACATTCCCAAGGGCTAAAAGAGATTTATTAATATTTGTGCCTTCTACAAATCGTGTCCCTTTCGCCCTCAAAGAGCTGGCCCTTTCAGACCCTGCCAGGTCAATGAGAGACATTTTGGCTATACGGACATCTTGATTGATACTTGATGTTTTGTCCTCTTGCCGTAAATAAATCTAAAATTATTGAAAAGGAAAAGAAAATGAGGGTAAAATTTAACAAAAAGAATGAAATGTTTTATTTTAAAAAATACATATACATAAAGACAAATTCATTTGCCTTTTAAAAATCAGCACAACGATGCATTATCTGTCTGATACTTATTGGTACTTGAATTACCGAGGCTGAGAAAAATATGTGAGTTTTGATATTAAAGACTGCCCCAAAGGCCCGCCTGTTAACTCTCTTATCCACCTTGATTCACTGGATGAAAACCTAATAGGTCTATATGTAGCACAGGCTTCTTGTGGGAAGGGTGCGGTGCATATGTGTAGTATGGTGGATGGATCAATTGAGTCCAAGAGCTTGAGAACATAGATACTGTCCCTTATACTTCAGAGAAAGCAAAGAGGGTAGGGAGCAAGTGGTAGGTTTCTGGATCAAGGAAAGAATAGGACACCAGTGACTTTCCTCTATCGGTATTAATTTCACATCCGGATTATAAGGTAAGTGACATCCCACTCAATGATGTGCTGCTTCACCACAGGTCCCAAAGTAATAAGACCAGCTGACATCAGACTGAAACTAGTCCTATGAGTGAAAACACACTGTTGTTTTGAAAACAAAAAACCAAATGATAATTTGATCATTTCAAGTATTTTCAGCTGCTCAGAAAGGTATAATCTACTCAGCTTATTTTCTTCTTGAGGCTGGTGATCATGTAGCTACAAGCTCACTCGTCAGGCATGACCTTCAACCTCAGAATCTCTCCTCTCTGCCTCTGAAACATCAGTATTCTATAGGTTTGAGCCACTGTGCCCAGTCAAACTGGTGCTAGAGACTGAAGTTTGGACTTCATGGATCTTAGGTATGAGCTCTACTGAGTAGGCTACCTCCCTTCTGTAACCATGGTCAGTTCTTTGTACATCAACTGAAACAAAAAAAGGTGGAAGAGGGACAAAGACAGGAGAGGTCATTGTCAAAATTTTCTGAAGACTGCTGGTAAAGAGAATTTCAGGGGAAGAGAAAAGATCAGTGAAATGATTGAATGGACATCATCAGAAGGGCTTGACTGCCACAGATACAAACACTTTCAACTGTAACAATCCTTCATCAGGTGAATTTCACAGGCCAGTAGGATGGTAAAATGCTTGCTGCCAAGCCTGATTACTGACTAGACATAACTATAGTAGGAGAGTACTTTGTCATCCACACATATACCATGACACATTTATACCGACATAGATATACAAGACACACAAATGTAACAATTTTTTAAAAAGTTGATCATATAATCTATATTAAAACTTTACATATATAACCATTTGGATATAAAAAGTATCAGAAACTACAAACAATAATGGATACTAAGATCTATGGCCTTGGATCTTTGTAGGCACTTTCCCCAATATATTACTGTGTTAGCTAAAGAATGCAGTTGATTCCATGATCAGTACCTCCCATTTCCACCACCCATTTAATATAGTCTATTTTAAAAAAATCCCACAAGTCACAAAAGTAGAGCCCCATGTGTTTGATGCACAGGATCTCAATTCTATATATTTTTGATGAAGTACTTTCAAGAACAAGGTGGGCTGGAGCGGCTTCTATATGTAATGTACTTTTCATGATAATGACTTTGGCTTTAGTGAAGAAGTGTCACAATGTCTGTAATGTCAGCTACTCAGGAGGCTGGGGTAAAAGGAACTGAAGTCAGGGCTGGCCACTGCTTTGAGTGACACAGAAGCCAATCTGGTCAACTTAATGAGAGTTTGGCTTAAAGCAAAGTAAGACAGCAGACAAACCTTGCAAATAAAGAAGTGCTGAGGAACAGAGATGTCTATAGGAGAGATTTCACTGCCACATATGTAAATTATTCATGAACTTGGCTTTATTTTAAATTTCAACTAAGGAGTAATAGCCTCAAGGCCCAATACCTGGAAAACAGCATGAGAACGAGAAGATGTAGCATTCATGTCGGTGGGATGCTGTGTCCTGTTTTTATTTCCATTGCTAAGTAGCAGTAATATTTCCTCCGAAGATTTGGGCTAGGAATTTAAATAGAAAAGAGATATTTAGTAATCTATCTTTACATTTTCAACTAATAATTATTGAAGTATCAGGGCCTCAAACCCAGGGCCTGATGAAATATGACAGTGTTCAACCAATGAGCTAAATCCCAGACCCTCAGGAAACTTAATCAACAAACGATAGGCAAAATAAGATTTTTTTAATGAATTTATTTTTAATTAATATTATGTATCATTGTTCAGTATGTGGTGCTATATAAAGTGTAAGAGGCAAAATCTAGTCTCTGATAAATTTCAGTCAGAGTTTTAGCAAGGAAAATATCCCTCAATTACTTCATAAGAAGATGAAAGAAATATATTCAATAAAAGGCAGTAGGCTACCCTCAGTTCTGGTTTCTATTCTGCTCGCATCTTTGGGGCCTTGGACAAATCATTCTGGGCTTTAGTCCTTTGTCACTTTACTCTTAAATTTCATTAGTTTGTTTTTTAAACACAGGAGTCTAATGGCTGGTCGAAATGGAGTCTGCAGATCTGCTATTTTAAAGGAAAGACAAGGCATTCATAAACATACCTGGTGTAAGGTGAGACCCTGGACAACCACTTCTTTTTGGGGATCTTCTCGGACAGCAAGTGGCCCCGAATTTGCCAAGAGATCACGAATCTGTTCATTATATACCTTCAAATAAAAAGAACCACAGTAACAGCAGTGTCTAACTGATTACTCACATATATGTACTTTGCTGACTGAAGGTCTACAACCCCAGATTTTGATCACGTCAATTTACAACTGAGTATTAAAGATGGAATTATTATATTCTCACCAATTAATTTTTGATTGACAATTCTGACAAAATAAAGCCAGCTTTCTTATTTCTGCACAATATATCAATTTTAGAGACTAAATATTAAATAAAAACACAGCCAGAAACAGGTGTATTTATGTCATTTAATCCTTAAATTTTAGTCTATCATACAATTAGTCTCTCTCATTTGAACTGCGGAGCGACTCAGAGCCTGAGTGATTTATCCATGGCTATAAAATTAATAGCAGAATAACGACTGAAGCTTGGCTATTGTTTACTGTCTACATTGAACACACATCTTAAATTTCTATTTACAGGATCATGTAAAAGAGATTAGTAGACTCAATAATTAGAAATAGTATGATTGAGCAGCTCTATTGGCGCAACAGGTTAGCATGCAGCATTCATACAGAAATAGTATGATTGACTATTTTATGAATCTAGTAAAGGTACAACATTTATCATTTGCCAACAGAATCATAAGTAGGACTCCTAAAAAAAAAAATTAAGGAAAAAAAAATCAGAAAACCAGGTCTTTAAAATTTTTCTGGGCTGGTGATAGACCTTTGGTTGAACAATCTGCATTATTAAGATACATGACATTCTAGGTATGATCTTAAGCACTGGAAAAAAAATGCACATACACGGCCTCCTATGAAATAGTAGGTGTGTATTGTATCCTCATGTCCTGTCATGTTCTAGTAGTCCACAGTATTTTTTCTTTTTCTGGTATGTTTCTATATTCAATAATATAATAAACATATTAATGTGAGTAGACACTTTTCATTTAGTTTTTATTTTTCAAATGTATAGCAGTTACTCTTGACTGCTTTGCCTTACCCGCTTCAACTAACCATGGAAATCACTACTCTCACGGTGATTTATGAAAGCCAGTTACCTGGAGTTGTTTTTCTTCAGATTTAGTTTATTATTTTGTGTGTATGAGGATGCCTGTACGTGTGTCTATCTATCATGTAGGTGCTGGGAGTAAAAACTGGGTCCTTTGCAAAAACAAGTGCTCTACCACTGAGTCAACTCTGTAGGCCTTATATGGTGACTTTAACAAGCAGGAATGCCTTGGCTATGGCCAAGGAGTGAAATTTAGCCAGACCTATTCCTAGAATGTAACAGATAATCTTGGCTGTCTTAATGATTAAGATCTAATGAAAGAGATATCCTGAACTAGAAATAAATGCTTAGTTAACATTCTCAGCGAAATTGAGGGTTTCTAAAGTACTCTGAGCAAATAATTACTGTCTCCACCATAGTTGTCATTTGTCAAATATCAGCTACCATTCTACCATTATGAGGCTTCAAAGAATGATGGCGTATAGCAGATGGGTAGCAGCAACACAAAGGAACCTCGGCTCGCCAGATATTTACAATTTGAGCACACAAAAGAGAACCAATCACAAATGTGAATGTGCTGACACACTTCTACAATCACAATATATCAGGCTGAGGTAGGAGGATCATGAGTCAAGACCAGGCTAGGCTGGGCTGAAATCTATCCCAAGAAGCATTTAGGATTGGTCAAAGTACACACCAAGAATGCTTGATGACCAATGATGGTTCCTGCTTAGCCCTTAAAAGCACATCTCTGTCTCACTCTTTCCACAGCTCAGGGAAGAAAGGGTAAAAGGATGTTAAGAACCAAAAGTGGGAAACAATTTTAAAGAAACAGCATCTTGTAGAAACTGTTACAATATTCACAGGACCTGTACAAACTCAAGGTAGATCTCTGCAGTTAGCTGAGGAAGTGGGCACAAGAGCCCACCTTTACACAAGAAGCTATTCACAAGCTGTTGGGAAAAGGAATATCAGTTTTCTTCAATGGAGTGACATTGGCTATACCAACCACACTCTAGAACAGCAGGTCCATGCTCAGGAGTAATTCGTAGTTTATACCTTTAGCGGTTTTTTCTTTTTTAAAAGAAAGAACATGAAGTTGGGTTAATAAGGAGAGAGAAGATTCTGGAGAAGTTGTGAGATATGAAATATAAAGTATACTGTATTAAATCCTAATTAAAAAAATAGCATCAGATGCGTTGGTGTACATGTGTAAGGCCAGACTTCTAAGGGAAGGCAGGAAGCAGGGCCTGGTACACTGAAAGCAAATAGCCTGCCGCAATGAAGAAGAAATAAGAGACTTTGCCTCAATAAAGTGTTAAGATAGAACCTGTAGTACGAGGTTTCTGGCCCGGATTTTCGGGTCTAACCTCAAGGTTTAGGCCCACAGACCCGCAGTCCCACAGATGCTTCCAATAGTTTTAGGCTGATCAGCCTTAGGCCCAGGCATATAGCTTGCTAACTCTCTACTCTTAAGCTATCCCATGTCTCTTGTTCAGCCATGCAGCTCGGTACCTTTCTTTAGAGCAGCATGGTTGTCCTCTGCATCTTGAAGCTCCTCTCTGGTGCTCTGTCTGGCATTCTGTTCTCAGAGTTTTCTTAGTCTGGTAGCCCCGCTCACACTTCCTGCCTGCCTTTGGGCAATCAGCGCTTTTTATTAAACCAGTGGGTGGGACAATTATTTACCATGAATCAACACAATACCCTATAAGAACCAACTTCTAAAAGATGTCTTTAGACCCCCACATCACCCACACAATTTAAAGAAGTTCCTATCCCCCAAATCACAAAAGGGCCTATAATCTACTGACTATTAAATAATCCACGAGTCTATGATTGTAACAAAGGGAAAAGCCCTTTTCACAGCAAATGCTAAGGAATAGACAGAAGAAATGTTGGTGTCTATAGATCACTATCATCTGTAATTTATTCAAATAGGAATCATCAGCAAACCCAACATTCTAGCATAATGAAATTTATAAAAGTTAACATTGTCAATAATAGGACCAATCAAGTGGGAAGTACTCAGTACCACACCTGTGGTGTGTCTGCCAGCACACAAAGCAAGTCCAATAGAGACAAGACAAACTGAGGAGGTTACAAACTGTTAGAAAATACACAAAAACCATTCACTAAAAGAGACCAAAGGCATACAAGCAAATGAAATTCGTGATATGAAATCCTTTCAGGAAACAGCATTAATATTATAATTAGCAAAACTGCACTAAGATTCATGGAGTAGACAGTGGTAATTTCTTAATTTTTATAAAGACTCAGTGAAGATTAAAAAATTTCCTGGTTCAACAAATTTATATCTTAAAGTCCCAAATAATAAACGCACATACAACAGAGAATAAACAACAGGTGTAAAATTTTAACACAGTGCATCTCAGTGAATTTCTTTCTATAAACTATTTTTGCAATGTCCCTATAATTTAAATTATTAAAAGTCAGATCATGAAAAATACGCATAATTAAGATTTTTAAAGATTGTAAACATTCCCAAGAAGATTCCTATGTAAAATAATTTAAATTGTGCTTTATGTTGGGTTAGTGCCAACTTACCTCCAGATAAGAAACTGCAACACTACACACTTTCTCTTCCTTAATCTCCTCGATGGATTTGAAGAGGTCTAACATCGTTAGGTACATTACTCCAGGTTCAGCATTTGATCCTAGCATTGTGTGAGTCTTCCCTGAGCCAGTGGCACCATATGCAAGTACTGAGTTTTTAAGGAAAGAGGTGAGATCAGTGCTCATTGTTAAAACATCATAACACTAAATCCAGTCCAGTTCTAACCAGAAATCCCGAACAGTAACTAACTTTACATCCAGTAGGTATCACCTGTGCCTATCTAACACTAATGTTATTTTGTACCTCCCCCATTATGATAGACTGAAACATCTACTCCTTATTTGCCATCAGAATATGATCCCGAGCCATATCCCTCTGTCACAGCATGACCATACTGCCTCCAACAAGGCACATCGTGCTTTAGCAAATAACACAAAGCAAAGTTCTACGAGCATATGCTTGTAGAGCCGAATGAATTCCACAAGGTAATTTATAAAATTGTTCTTTAAATGTTGTTTTAGGTAAACTACTTCTTTGCAGAATTCTATCCAGCAGCATATAAAAGTCATGCATTTCTTCAAACGAAGAAGAAATTCATGGAATTACAAAAAAAAACAAAAAACAAAAAACAAAAAACCCAAAACCACTTAATACCATAGTCAGTCATTAGATACTCAACAATCAATAAATGACAAAATATTTTTTGGAATGAATTATGCTGGTGTTTTACTTGAGCTTATGTAAAAAGTCCTAAAACAGCTAAATAATATACAGCCAGAGGGAAACTGAAGAAACAATATAGACAGGGTTCTCCCTCACTTTTTTAAAGACAAGGAGTGGGGATCTCCAGAAATCTGGCTACATGTTAGAATCAGAGGTTCCAACCAATAAACAGCATTTCCTCTTGATCAAGGATGAAGAATGTCAATTTTTTGTAACAAAACTGAGCAAGACAGTCTTCATGTATTGTGGAATATGTTGTAGAAAACACCATAAAATAGATAATTATAAAAGTGAGATACTAGTATGCTATTATTATAATACCAAATTAACTAGTCTTTTCTGAAAGACTAAGTGTAGCTTCTCTAAGACATAAGAATGATTCTTGGGCCGAAAATCTGCCAAAAAAGCACAAAACTCTCAGACTCATGCAGTTTTAATCTTTTTAAAGCAAGGTACCTTATAAATGGTGCAGCAAAAAACAAAACAAAAAAAACCAAAAAAAAAAAAAACCCTGTAAATGCTCATCAGTGGCAGGCTGTTTGAGAAAGGCAGATGACTGCAGAGGTCAACTGTGGACATACTTGTCAGTAGAAATGCTGAGAAATCTGGCATCAATTACAAGAAGCATATGGCTCAGTAAAACTGCAAAGTGTTTGGAGGGCAAAGGCAAGTCTCCAGGAAGAGTTTCATAAAAGACAAGCTGTACATGATGACTACATTCCACAGAAAGCTTGCACGTCAATCCAATCTACCGGTCTTAAAACCGTTGGAATACTTGTACCTTGATTATATTTACAAGGATAAAACTGAAGCTAGGCAGAAAGATTAGATTGAAACTTAAACAAACAATTACCTGTGCAATTGTATCCATTCAGAAAACTATGAAGAATTGGCTTCGTAGTGTGTTCAAAAACTTCCATCTGAGTTGACGTTTCATCAAAAACAGCATCGAATACAAACTTAAGATCTTTATTTTGTCTTTTAGTAATATCAAAATTTGTAGTTTTCTTTTTGTGAAAAAAACCGACTTCTTCTTGTTTTGGATCAAAAACAAGCATATGTTTATCCACAACATGAACCACTTTACTTAAGGCAACTGCCTTTTCTCTTGTGTTCTCAGGACGCACACGAACAACTACTTTCATGTGGTGACATAAATCTTCCTCAGTGACAGACATTTTTAGTTATCTTGATTCCTGCTTACATGAATGCCTGGGTAGTTCTCTGAAATTGAACAGAAAAAAGTCACTATGAGTTTTACTTAAAACTACTATGCAATAGTCATTTAAAAGGTAATGTTTATGTTCCATTTATTTAGAAAATGTATTACTGGCAGAAATTTATATATATGCCCTATAAACGTAAACACTGTCTCATAAAGTGACACACATGTACAAAAAAGCATGGTAAAAATTTCTTGAAATATTAATAAAGCCTTTAAGCTTAAACTCAAAAACAAGCGTTAATTCACTTATAATTTGATATTCACAATGGCTCTAGCACAGGTTTTAGTTGGGTCATGAAAATGAGCAAGGGAGAATCTTTCTGAATGACATCAATGTACTAACCGGAGTTTGAGCTTGGAAACTCCTTTTAGGAAAAGTGATCTCACCTGTAGGCCTCTTGGCAGTAGAAAGTTAGGCATCCAGGATGTCTCTACCTGCATCTCAGATACAATTGGTTATTTCTTGGGTTACACTACTTAGCCAGCACATGATTGACAGGAGAAAAAGACTATGGATGTATTCAGAGGTCTTGGCCATTGACCTCTTAATGACAGGCAAATTTAAAGAACACCAGTAAATGCATAAAGTATGGTTGAGTTTTATGACTATCTCACAAAGAACAATAGTTCAATGATCCACAAAACAATCTAGAATGGGAAGTCATGACACTTCCATTTCTGCTTGAGTTTATTCACATAGACCTGTGTATACATGGACACCCCTCCCCTTTAATGCCACTCCTCAAAACATCATTTAAATAAAGACTATTTCTCCTGCTCAAAGCATTCCTTGTACTTCTTTGTGTAGGGCTGAAGTCTTAAGGCCTTTCCCTTGTCCACATTAGCATGCCTATTGTGTGTTCTTGTTTAGGCAGTCACAATCCGAAGACTTTACAGGTATAGCTGACATTATTAAGACACATAATCACACAGAAAACCCTTAATCCTCTGGCTTAATTCTAGCACTGATAAAGTTGAGTAAAGAAAACTTGAGTTTTAGGCTAGCCTGGGTTCAAGATTGAAAAAAAAAAGGCTGGGCATGGTGGTGCACTTCTAAAACCAGAACTTGGGAGGTAGAAGTTTGAGGCTAGCCTGTTGCCCAAAGTGAGATTCAGTCTACTGGGGGGGGGGGGGGGGGGACGGGACCTGAAGAGAGTTTGAGAGAGGCCAGGCCCTTTTGGGTTCTAGTCGTTGAGCTGCTGGTGAGAGGCCCAAGCTCTCGCTATTCTTTTCTTCAGTTAGCAGACCCCTTAGCAGTGCATCCGAGTACACCTGCATGAGACGGGGCGAGTGGTGCCTGTGGCTTAGCAGGAGAATTTTGTTTACTAAAGCAGGAGTGAATTATGCAATGTAACTGCTGATTTTTTTTTTTTTAAAGAGGCTTTTACTAATATCACATAGTAACTATTCTTAACACATATAATACAAATACCTGGATTAGGCCATTATGGTGATAACTGGCAATAGTGATGATGAGTTTCTCTCTGCCAGGAATTATGGAAAACATTTTATATTCACGTCACCCAATCATCCTAATAATCAACCAAGGTTTGCTAACAAACATAAGAGCTTAGTAGTTTTTCCAAATGTTTTTACTAATGAGACAGAAAATGGACCCAGGTCCAAATCCAAATTTCATGACTAACAAACAGAAAAGACCATTTTCAAAGAGGTGTACAGAAGTAGAATGACATAGAATTACATCACACAAAAGAAGTTCGGATTTAACACTGTTCAGAAAAGTGAACTCTTAACATGTATAGTTTCTATATAGCTTAAACCTTTCTGTACATTAACTTTCGTGTTAGAGCCACTGATGTGACTGACTTACAAACGTCAGGGGAGAATGACAAGCTGCCAGGGAGGGAAGATCAGCATAGATAGTGGGCTATTTTTTCCGATTGCTTTGCATAGCATTAACAGCATAAAGTTAATTAATTGTGTCATTATCGATTTGGGATGTAACTAGAGTGGGCCAAGATGCTCTTTAAAATGAAAGGCCATCCATCTGTAAATACTGGTTCAATAATGAGAATACCTTTCATGGTAAGGTAAGTCATTTTTGTTTAATAGTTCTTATACCTATAAGATATTGAATTTAATAGCAAGTAATATTTAACAATCTCCATGAATTTCATATTCTCTAACACCAAAGTTATTTTCCCCAAACCTGGGCAAAGTGAGATGACAGCACCAGCAAAATGAGTTCTAGTCCTGCAATCCCCTTTCATGTTATAATGGAGCAACAGCCAACAGGTAGGGCTAAGGAGCTCCTAGTGGAAAGGGCTGCAAAAATAGCAGAATGGGGGGCTGCCTTGCCTCCAGGCACTTTCATTTTTCTTTGTGATCTTCAGCAATACAGGTGGGCAGTAGGATCTCTCTTGCCTGATGGTACAAGTGGGGCTCTAGACTGGCTAAAGAGGCTCTCTGCACAAAAGCTTCTTGCTTGACAGTAAAGCACAGAAATAGCACACTCACGTGTGCGTCTCAAGCCGGATACTCCGAATTTGGAATCCGGAAGGAACCTCATACTCCAAAAGGCTGGATTGTCAGAACCCTCAGTTCACGCCTGGGAAAGCGTCAGCTGCCCTTTAAAGGGACTTGCATCCTCTCGGTGCTCAGAGGCGAAGCCTGGGATCTCAGTGTTTGGAATGGCGGGCTAGTCTTGCACTCTCAGCTGCTGTACCAAGAGGATCCCAGTCCCGCACTACCCGCCTAACGCTACTTTATCCACAATCCTGACCGCTGACGCCCGATCTTCCACTTACCCGACTGCGCGTCCCCGGAAACAGGGTCTACCTCACTCACCTAGAAGAATCCGCGGCAACTTGGCACAATCGGCTTTCAGAGGCAGTAAGTACAACCACAAATTCAAACCTAAGCCAGTTCCTCAGATACACATATCATTGGCTGCTGCTCTGCTGACGTCATCACGTCGGACGTTGCCCTGGCGTCTCGCAGGTTGGAGACAGAGGCTGGGCCTCAACGGCGGAGGGGAAAGCTGCTTGTCTGGGCGTCGCCGTGGCAACGCGCGCGTTCTTTTCCGGGAGGCTGGCAGAGGTGGGCGGAGCTAGGGCGGAGATGCGGGTGGGATGCAGCCACCTGGGATTCTTAGTTTGGTCGCAGACCCTGATATGAGGTATTAAGGCCTTGGGTGTGGAGTTTCGTGCTCAAAGCCGGAAAGGCGGAGTCTGTGGGCGTGTTAAATGGCTTCGGTTATTTTGTTCTTTTTTCCCTTTTTGATTACTCAGGGTACCTAGGCTTAGATCTCATGCTATGAAAGGTAGGGGGGCCCTATACTTGAATTAATTACTCTTTGTAAGTTCAAGTCTTCTGGCTCTAGGTCCCAAGTGTTGTCAAGGCTTCCTGGCCTGTTCCAGTTATGGGTGATTGAAAATATTTGATATTTGACAGCTTTTTTAGTGCTCCAAGGGTGACATTATAAAATAAAATCACTTAAAGATATTGGCTTAGTACATTATTCAGCCAGGTGATTATTGTTCCAGTTTGTATTATTTCTAAATACATACTTTAGAAAAAATTACATGGAAACATGGAAAATATTTTCATAAAATAACTCATTTTTTTACTTAGCAGGATATTTTACGTTTTAAATATAATATATATCATATATGTGAATATAGTTGGTTAGGCAAGCCTTCTATCACTTATTTGATATCCTCAGCTCTTCAGATAAATTTAGTATTCAGATCTTAATTTTATTGTTGTTGTTTATATGACTATCCATTTATTTAGGAATTAGTACTTGCAAATTTTAGGAACACATTAGTACACAATAAAGTCAACATCCCTGCTCTCCTGGAGTTTAGATTCTGGATGATCGAATATCACTATAAAATTATGGAAGTTTCAAGTGTAGTGCATTATCTACCTACCTATCATCTCTCTCTCATCTATCTCTATCTATCTATCTATCTATCTATCTATCTATCTATCTATCTATCTATCTATCTATCATCTTCTATCTATTTTATATTTTGAGACTGAGTCCTGCTGGGTAGCCTTGGCTGGCTTGGAGTTTGTTATGTATGTAGATAAGACTGGCCCAGAACTCAAAGAAATCTGCCAATATCTGCCTTCCAAGGGATGGGATTAAAGGTTTAGGCCATCACACCCAGAAGTGCAGGGTATTGTTAGTGGGATTTTGAAGTGATTATGGATAGTCCCTATTTTTATTGACAATCAGGAGCATTTTCAACTATGTATCATGCACATTCTATTAAATTTTCTGAGCCCAACAATAAGATTACTACTTATTTCTTGTAGAATTAAATATACCAACTAATAATAACCATTTGTGTTGCACAGTGTTTGGTAATAAAATTGAGAAGAGATAATTTTATTTTAAATATTTCCTCGTTATATAGCACTTGACCTTTGCTGTCCCAGGCATACTATATATTATTTTACTTTATTGTCAAAATAAACAATAAGATGTAGACATGTTATTTTAATTTTATTGTGAGAAAATTAAAGTGTTAGAAAAATCCCTATAGGGAATTTGTCTTGTAAAACAAACCAATTCAAAATTTAGCCATTTGTTTTTAAAATTCTTCCTATGTAAAGGGATTATAAAATTATATTTTAATGTATTTTGAAAATATGTTTATCTTGCCATCTTGTGAAATTACATAGGCAAATGGATGACATAAATTTTATATTTCTGTTTTTGATTTTTTTATATCCACATTGTATAGACTTCTTAATGTTTCCTATGTAGTCACGTCTAATCCAAATACTATACATTTTATTTCAAGTCTGCTTTGATATTTCTTTATAGTAGTGTTCCAATTATGAAATCTAGACTCTTGAGGAATCATATATTTGATTAAAACAGAGAGGTTTTGGCAATACAATCCACTCATTATTGTGCAGTTGGCAACTCATTAGTTTGGCATAAGCAATATAACAGGACAAAAGAACCTCATGCTTTCTATCGAATGGAGAGAGTGGAGAAAAGAACAATTTCCAAACATACAGGGATAAGAAGGTTGAAATTTTTATTTTTGGTTAGAAATTGGACGATATATGGAACCATTGTAAAAATTAACGTATTTTTATAGTCGACAAAGAGAAAAGTGAAAGTTACGTTTAAACTTGCGTCTGACATTCAAACTTTTTGTTTTTAAACAGTTAAAGGTGCATTTACACTTGACAAGGGTGAGCTCTATTTTCCTAGGATGTCTTTGGAAACCTTTGACCCACAGCACCTTTTCACAGCAGGTGCTGGGAGCAGCGGAACTAAAGGGGACGGACCTCAGTTGCCCCGACGGACTTGAGCCCTCTGTCCGTTCTTACAAGTTTCCTCCACCCCCGCTCTAGGTGCATGCTAGTCCAGGTTCTTCTGCTTCTTAGCTTCGCGGCTGGCCCAACTTAGAGGCTGTCTGAGGACTCTTCTTTCCCAGGTGAGAAGAAGGTGGTGAGTGGCTAGTACTGGGTTGTGGGGAGCGGATCCCCTCCAGCAAAGGAAGTAGAAGCCCCTCCCCCACCCCCCTGGGTCTACTTGTCAGCCTGACTTTGAAGATTCCCAGCGTTCCCAATCTTCCCTTTGAAGATTGCCCAGAATGGGCCAGAATCCTTTGACTAAAGGGTGCTTTCCTCCTTTTTCCACTTTTCTCTGCCTTCCCGCCAGTCCGCAGGTCGCGTTTCTAGCATTAAAATTACATTTGTATCATTTTCTCTCAGGACAGATTAGTCATGGTAACCGTTAGCAGCCCGAAGGGAGGAAGTACTCTTTATAGATGCCACTTTGTAGTCCCACAATTTAGAGTAACCTGACCAGTTTTGTGGTCTCCCCAGTTTAAGGGAACTTTGCCCGTGTTGAAAAGTCGAGAGTTACCTACAACATATTGCAATCTGCTTTAGCGGCCAGGTTTACTCACTGGCAGTAAATTAAATAATCTTAGGAAGTTACAGAGTGATCTGGTTTTCTTGGTAGGAGTCTGGACTACAAAGACAGAATCTCCTTCACAGTTTGCACTCAATAATTTTTAGGGCATCACACCAACAAAATGAGAATACTACAAATGATCTAAAGACTACAAATAATCATTTATTTGCCGCCCCTTCTCCATGTTTACCTGGAGAGGCTAGTCAGCTTGTGAAAAAACAAAGAAAGAAATTAAAAAAAAAAAAAAAAAAAAAAAAAAAAAAAAGGTTTGAGCTGGGAGGTGGCTGCTCAGGCCTTTAATCACAGCACTTGGGAGACAGAGATATTCAGTTCTCTTCGAGTTCAAGGCCATCCTGATCTACAGAGCTAGTTCCAGGACAGCTAAGATGACCCAGGAAACCCTATCTCAAAACCAAGCAAACAAAAACAAAAAAAAAATTAGGCTTTACCTTGAACATAGTTGAATGACTGTAAAATATTTGAGTACAACAGAGAATAAAATACTGATGTAAACAATTTTACATACATTTTTATTTGCTTTACCTCCACATTATTTGTTTTTTTTGTTTTTGTTTTTTTTTGTTTTTTACTGGCAACAGTACTTTCCTTTAAAAAAGTAAAATCTGGACATGGGGTGGAGACATGGATCAGTAGTTAAGTGTGTACTGTTGAAGACCTGATTTCAGTTCTCAGCCCCTTACATCATTCTGCTCACCACTTTCTATAACTCTAGCTTTTGGGGAGACAGTACCTTCAGACTCGATTGTTACCTGCATTCATGTGTCCCCTAAAGATAGAAATAAGTAATTAAAACTGTCAGGACAAAGAGTATAGGTTTTTAATTATTCTATATTCCATTCTTTTGCCTGATACATGAATGTCTTTTATTGGTGATCTAACAACACTGTTAATTCCAAGATATAGGAGGTAGCTTCCATTAAAAATATAATTTGTGAGATACTGTGCAGTATACCGTTAAATTATATTATATGTGTACATTAAAGTACTTCCACTGGGTTATGTTTATAACACTGAAGATAAAGATTTCAAGCTCTTAAGATAGACCATTGTGTTATAGTTACAGTTATGGCTCTGGCTATGTGGCAAGCAATTTAGTTTCTTCATTGTGTAATATAGGGATAATTAAACTTAACTCCAAGAATTATGATAAAGATTCCATGGGGTAGAACACAGATTTTGCTTAGAAATGTTGGCACTTAGTGCTGAATAAAAATTAGGTATTCTTTTGGAAAAAAAATGGATGCATCAAATTAAAGAGTTGTGCTTTTTTAAGAAGTGCTTTTATTCTGGAGAACTTAAGAATAACAATTTGGTTAATCTGTTGATATTTAAAATTTAGAAATTCACTCCAGAGTTTATTTCTAGTCTCTTTGCCACCTCCATATTTTCACTATTTCCCATTGGCCCATGACTTGGTGAATTATATCAAAAGCAAATTTGATTATATTATCTTTAAGGTAACATCTTATTGATGCTCTATCCTTAAAACATAGAATACATTTGTATTCTATTCTGTTTTAGTCGATACATATGAATTATTTTACTTTCTATTACAAAAGAAAAGGGAGACATTTATTTGAGATTTGTTTCTTCAGGTAATTTGAAAATTCAAATTTAGTGGGCACAATACAACAGGATTGAAAAAATAATTATTTTGTGAAGTCTGGAAAGTATTCATTGGTCTGTGTGTTCTCCCTCCCACCTCCACTGAAACACTTTTTGTTCATCCGATTTTATGGATATAGAATCATAGGACTTATTCTTAAATAACTCTTAATGAGGAAGGAAGAGAACTGCCAATTGGGTATTTACTATAGAAGTATTACAAGCATTGTTTGAAGCTAATTGGGTGAAACACCGATGTTTTCAATTTTTTTCTGTTAATATGTTGATGTAAGTATCCTTTCCCCTTCTGCATTTAGAAAAATTTCAAATTAAGAAGACGAGAAACCCAATGGCTGTGTTTTCTATTTGCTTGGTTTTAGGCCACAAGGCATACACATTCCAAAATGGGGATTTGCGATGTAGTCTAGAGGTAGAGAGTGAGCTTAGTGTACACAGGTCCTGAGTTCAATATCTAACACCAACCAACAAGCAGCGCACATACACACACACATACACACACACATACACACACACACACACACACACTTTTACACACTTCAAACAAACCAAATCAAAATTGTAGTTATGAAATTTCCAACTATAGTAAGGTGTCATGACATATAGCTTTAATTGCAGTATATGGGAGGCTAAGTCAGATAGCAAGGTTGAGATTATCCTGGGTTCCATAGCAAGACCTATCTCAATTACAAAAAGGAATAAATGTGTCTTAGGGTTTGATTGTTTATGTGGTAAGAGTAATCTGAGTTTGATCTTTAGGACTGTGGGTGAGGGGGAATGAAATGAATACCCAAACATGCCCAGTTGAATGTTAAGTTGTAGCTTAATTCAGTGTGTGCTTCATGGATGCAGGTTGTAATGAGGCAGTTGTAGTAGGAGGTTTCTAGCCTGGACTTTCGGGCCTAACCTCAAGATTTAGGAACCACAGACCTGCAGACTCACAGAGACACAGATGCATATGATAGTGTTAGGCTGATTGGTCAAAGGCCCAGGCATATAACTTGCTAGCTTTCTACCCTTCATCTAACCCATGACTCATCCTGTTCAGCCATGGGGCTCAGTACCTTTTCTCACAGCAGCATGGTTGTCCTCTGCTTCTTCTGGCTTCTCTCTGGTATTCTCTCTGGCATTCTGCTCTGTGCTTCCTGTTCTCAAGAGTTTTCTTAGTCTGGTAGCCCCGCCCACACTTCCTGCCTGCCTTTGGCCAATCAGAGCTTTTTATTAAACCAGTGGATGGGACAACTATTTGCAATGAAACAACACAATCTCCTGCATATCCCTTTTTCTCTCTCTTTTTTTTTAAGAGGCCCTGCTGCCTAATACTTAAATGGCGTTAATGAGCAGTAGATGGCAAAGCTTTACTTGGTAATCATATGGACCCTAAAATTCCTCAGAGTACCTGGGTTAAAAAGATAAATTCTATGAAATTAAACTAGGAGCTGGGTGGAGCCATTCACCCATCCTACCAACCTTAAATTCTGGCAGATTACAGGTGTGTTCAGAAATAGAAAGAAATAGAAGAATCTGGGTGGAGTCAATTACCCTAGCCAAGAAAAGGTGTGGTCAGAGACAGTGGCAGATTAAAGGTGTGGTCAGAGACAGAAAAAGTTAAGAAATAAATATACAGTAAAGGCAGTTTCTTTTAAAAGGCTAAGTGGTTTAGAGTGTGTTGAAAATATAGATACACAGGCTTAGAGAAAAAACAAGGTAGAGAAAGCTCTTAAAAAAGAAATAGAGTAAAATAAATAAATAAGCCACATAAAGATGGAAGATACAAAGAATGTCTGGATACTGTATGTTATTGTCTTATCTTTCAGTTTCTTGACTGAAAATGACTTAGTAAAAGCTGCTAAAAGACTGTTGACTATAAATGCTGTTGGATTAATTCAACATATATATTTTGTAAATGAGTTTACTTTAAAATTGAAATGCAAAGATACGCTACTTTGGAGAAGAGGTTTTCCTTTTATTATCACAGAAAATGAGAAACTGTGGATTTATTCCTGGATAAAGAACATAAAGTTTGATAGAGGAAGACTCCCTGAAAAATCTCCAATGGAAATGGATGGCCTAGATGATTCAGCACTTCAGAGAACCTCTGTGAAGTTTCCAGAGCTCTGTATCCAGAACAATTTCAAGGAGACTTGCTGAGATAAAGCAGCCTTACAGACCACTCCACTAAAGACTTGTGCATAATCCTACGTTTTTCTTTGATTCCCTTGAAATTGCCAACACCCCCATTCAGCAGGAAGTAGCCTAGAAAACGATGCCCACATTCCCAAAACATGTATTATGGATGTTTGTGTTTATTTACAGTGTTGTTTGTAAGTTGTTATAGATAAGGGGGAAAGAATATTAGATTTGGAGTTCTTTTTGTTTTAAAAAGAGAAAAAGGGATATGCAGGAGATTGTGTTGTTTCATTGCAAATAGTTGTCCCACCCACTGGTTTAATAAAAAGCTCTGATTGGCCAAAGGCAGGCAGGAAGTGTGGGTGGGGCTACCAGACTAAGAAAACTCTTGAGAACAGGAAGCACAGAGCAGAATGCCAGAAGAAGCAGAGGACAACCATGCTGCTGTGAGAAAAGGTACTGAGCCCCATGGCTGAACAGGATGAGTCATGGGTTAGATGAAGGGTAGAGAGCTAGCAAGTTATATGCCTGGGCCTTTGACCAATCAGCCTAACACTATCATATGCATCTGTGTGTCTCTGTGGGTCTGCAGGTCTGTGGTTCCTAAACCTTGAGGTTAGGCCCGAAAGTCCAGGCTAGCAACCTCCTTCTACAGGAAGTCTAATCAGAGACTCTTGGCAATTTACAGGATTTTCCCAAATTGAGCACATTTTCTTTTCTGGTGTCCATATGTACTCCTTTTCAGTGCCTGCCAGTCTTCTCAAAGCTACGTTGAGCATATGAATTTAGCACTGTAAGAAAAAAATAGAAAAACATGAAATAAAGGGTGACCCAAACCTAAAATAAAGTGTTTATATTGTCTTTCATGCTCTCGCTTTACCTTTTAGACAAGATTGAGTGAACCCTGGGTGTTATGGCCATAGACCAAGTTTACCTTTTAAATAAATATTTTAAAATTTCTGAATGTACTCTTTAGACTAATTTAAATTAATAAATACATTGCAGAAAATGAGTTGCTAATTTCCATATTCATGAAGGTTAGAAATAGATGGTTTTGGAGTTCATAAAGCTGCAACAAAAGTTGTATAATTTAATTAATTAATTAATTTTTTGCAGTTCAGATTGTCCTCTTCAGATACTCCTTTGCTTGGGTTTTGGAATTAGTTCTGGAGTAGCTGTAATCATCATGCCAAGTGAGGAGTTACAGTTACATTATGTCTGTGTGCTCACTTAGGTTTCTTGTTTCATGTAAGGAAGTCAGTCACCTTTTCTTGGTTAGATGATGAGTCTTATATTTTTTATATGTATATTAAATATTTAATGTTAATGAGCTTTTTTTCCAGGTTTTGTATCTTTAAACAAATATTAGAAACTAGATTGGAGACATGGCTCAGCAGTTAAGACCACTGGCTGCTCTCCAGAGGATCTAGGTTCAGTTCCCAGAACCCACATGGCATCTCAGAACTGTTTGCAATTCCCAATGTAGGGGATTCTACATCCTCACACAGACAAACATGCAGGCAAAACACCAATTCACATAAAATTAGAAGCACAAAATCATCATATTTTAACTTTCTCTTCTAGATTTGTTGATCTACAGAATGCTTCGATATTCATATTTTGGTAGAATGTACAAAGGACTCTTTTACTGCTGGGTGGAGTCTGGTCCATTTAATTTGGGTGCCTGTCCTCAAGCAATGCACACTACAACAGCAGTGCCTACTGAATATGAATCCTTGGAAGAGACAGCTCTGTGTGGCACTAGGAAGGTGCATAGATCTGCAGAGAAAGATTCTGAAGCTATGGCTAAATTACATATTCCAGTAATGGTGGATGAAGTTGTTCATTGCTTGACACCACAAAAAGGGCAGGTGAGTTGATTTTTTTAAAATCAGTTTAACTTTTCATTTTTTAAAATCAGTTTAACTGTTTAAAAGTACATAATTGGGTGTTCTTCAGTGTTTTGTGACATCACCACTATCATTCAGTTAAGGAGCTTTTTAGGACATGGATAAGCCTCATATTCATTGGAAGTTGGTCTCTTGTTTGCTTTTTTCTGTGGACCTTGAAAACCAGTAAGCTATTTTATGTCATTTTGGATTTGCTTAAAGTGTGCTTTGTGCTTATCATTCTTTTACTTACTGTGTTTCGAAGATTAATCCATGCTGTGGAACATGCTTTTTATTTTTATCTGTATATATGTGTACATGCATGCATGTATATGATTCAGGCATCAAATCCAAAGTGCCACATGCATTAGTCAGTGCTTTCTCACTGAACTACAACCATTGCCCTACTTTGTTCTCTTTTATGGCAGATTTCTCAATGGTATGGGTGTATAATACTTTGTTTAGCCATTTGTCTTTGGATCTTTTTATGATATTCACTATTTTGTGGTTATCATGGATGTGAGTTTTATAAACATTTGCACACAAGATTTTGTGTGGATATATTATTTTAGTTCTCTTATGCATATACCCGTAGTAGAATGCTCTAGTGATTGGCAGCTGAGAAATTATTTACTTGAATTGTTGAGTTGTTTACCAAATTAGAGCTGTCGGAATGATATACACTTGCTGAGAGGTTGAGTATGAAACTTCAATTCCAGAACAGTTTCTTGAGAATCTTATAATCTTTTTAGGAGTGATTAGGGACAAAATAGGTATCTTAATCTCTGTTCCTATTTTCTTAGCTCCACATTTTCAGTACCCATCTGTCTTATTTATAAGTCTCAGGATATTCCAAACCAATTGTGTGTGTGGATGCACATATACACATTCCTATTTCTAAAACAAAATACTTGAAGCATGATGAATTGTAAAAGAGATTTGTGTAGCTCAGTTTTGGAGCCTGAACATCCACATACATTGCACTTGCTATCATGGGGACTTCCTTGTCTGTATCACATGGTAGTGAATAGCATTATGGAGGTCACATATACAAGAGGGAAAGACTGCATGATGAGATGGGAAGCTAAGCCATCAGGAGAGACCAGTATAATTAATTTATAGCAAGTCTCATGTAAGGAGTTCATTATTTTCTTATGAGAGCAGTACCCTTAAAGACCGTAACCCTCCTGCTAGAACAGTGTTTGAAAGAGTGAGGACCCCTTAATATAACCACACCAGAGAACAAGTTTCCAACATCTGAACGCTTGGGCAGTAAGTTAGGTGTCCAATGTTTGAACACTCTCTGTCTCTCTCTGCCTGTCTGACACACTCATTTCTTTCACTGTGTGTATGTGTAATAATGTCGTTTTGCAGATGTGTTTAAGATTATTTGTATGCTTGAAGATGTGGTGTCAAATTAGATATATACATATGTGTATATATATATATATATATATATATATATATATATAAAATTTCTCACTCTTTATATTGTGTATATATCTGTACATAATAATTCTTACTATAGGTCTTAGCAACTTAAGCAATCATGTTTTGTCTTTCTTTTTTAAGTCATAATTTTTTACCTCTTCACTTAATTTTTGACTTCCCTTTGGCATGTCGGAATTGCCAGTATCACAGTACTCAAATTTAGAGGCCATTGTTTAGTATAGCATAGTTTTTGTAATTATAAGCAGCACAGATAATAAAGTCAGATGATTAAAAGAAATTGACTTTAAGTAGAATATATAATATGAATACACTGGACAAAGAACAGGATGGCATGAGATTTTCCTTATTCTACTTAATGGCTGGGCAGTTTAAAGCTTATTAATCCTGACATCTAGAAAAACTTTTCTGTGTGACTGAATTATAGAAAGTGAGGTGACAGATAAGGGAAGACTGACGTGTGTGTGCATTTGTGATGTGTATCCATATGGATAAGGGGAGCATGGGAGGGTGGAGAGTGCTAAGGGGAGAGGGGTGGTGGAAGAGAGACAGAGAGAGACTAAAGAACTGACATATGCAACTTCCAGAGTACCTGCAGGCATGGATGGTAGGCTGGAGACCCAGGGAAGGAGCTGTTTGTGTGCCAGGGTGCTGCAGTATTTCTTACCTAGCAGAGACCACTGTTTGTTCTATTATGTTTTTGCTTTTCCATATTATGGTAGGCAATTTGCTCTTCTTAGAGCCTGTCAATTCAAATATTATTATTTTTTTAAAATCACCTTTTCAGAAACCTATAGATTAATGTTTGATCACATTTTGGACATTTCTCCCTGATTTTATTGACTTATGAAATCAACTATCATCCCTATTTTACTAATTTTATTGAAGGCAGATTAAATGAAATTTTACATGAAATACATTAATATGGAAGATTACATAAGTGTTATTCATGTAATATTCAAAAAGAAATAAGTATAACCTATAATTTTGTATATTCATTAAAGATAAAAATTTTTATCATGTTAAAATCACTTTAGTTGTCAGCTTATAATATTGATAATTATATATTGATTTCAGAAATGCTATCTCTTATTTTTGCCTCTTTCTCTCTCTGTCATATATCATCTATATATCTAAGTTAGTCCTTTCATTTAAGAAGGACTTTGGAGGCTGGGCTACTGGCTTATTCCTTTAATCGCAGCACTTGGAAACTAGTACCAGCTTGATCTCTAGGAGATTGAGGCCAGCCAGGTCTGTATGATGACATCCTATTTCAGTAATAACATAATAAAATTGGAAAAATCATGCATTGCTTCTTCCATTATATGAAAGACATGTTGATTTGTGGTTAAGAGCAAAGATTATGTCTGGCTTGGACAATACATACGCAAACAGAATCCTTATAGTATTTAGTTTTCTGGTGATTTTTTTGAAGTAGGATCAAGTACACTAGACTAATTGGATGCTGCTTATCTACTAGTGATATGGGGATATTTGTTTTATCATAAAAGTATTTTTTACCTCACCCCAGGCAAAATGTAATTAGCAATTTATCTGGTCTTTTCAAAAGAGTTCATGTGTCTAAGGCCTTTGGAGAATGTTGTCAAATAGAATTCTAAATACACGTAAATATAGATCTAAATACATTCACAAAGAGTGAAACTTACTGTTGCATAAAACTTATCAGAAGAAATTTTTTTCCTATAGAGACTAATAATGGGAAGATAACAAAACCCATGTTAAAGAGCAACTTATGCATCATCTTATCCAAAGGACTGGGAAGTAATTATAAAATACTTAAGTTATTGAAAAATGTATATTGTGTTCTATGCACACATACACACAGGGAAAGTATAAGGTGGAAACTGCGTGTGAATAGCTTCTAATTGATTTCTGGACCTCAACAATGAAAGCACATTTTGTCAATTTTCTGATCTGCCCTGGGAGTACTAACATTTATTTTGTACTTAGCTATATAGCAGAAAAAGAAACAAAAAGAAAGCCTACTGACTCCCCCAGTAAATCTTTGCTCTATTTGTGTTTTTCTGAAACAAACAGAACAAATTTAGGTGATTCTACAACTTGACCTACACTGTTGTTTCATTCTGTTAAAGTTTTTTGGGAAAAAATTCTAATCCTAGTATATTTTGACATTTCCATTGTTCTGACTTTAGTTGATATTCCAGGAACTTTTAATAGCATGTTTAATTTTATGAATGTTATTTCTGAAAATTTTCAAGTGAGGCAAATAGAGATAATGTTATTTTTACCTTTTCAGCTGTCTGGCAGGCAGCTTTATTCACTATTCCCTTAATCCTCAAGTAATAAAGAACTGGTGATGGTCCTTGGACACGAAAGGTCTTCATTTCATCCAGAATCCATTATTTGCTCCTCTACTTCCTGTGCCTTTTCCCCAAATTATTTTACTTTGTGAACTATGAGTCATACATTCACTTGTACCTTGCACCCACTTAATTATTTTTTTCATATCTCCTTCAATGGTGAATTTAGAGATGAAACTTTTGATCATAACAAGAACTTAAAAAACATCTTGTATTAAGTGAAGTCTAGTGTATCAAGTCAGTCCCTCCAGTCAGCTTCCAAATAATGACATGGAGGCTTCTCATTAATTATGAAAGCTTGGCCTATAGCTTAGGCTTGTTCCTAACTAGTTGCTATAAATTAAATTAACCCATTTATTTATATATGATATCACTTGGCATTACCTCTCTTCCATCTTGTACCTCCTAGTTGGCCTGCATGTCTCCTGCTGTTGTCTGTGCACTTAGAATCTTCTTTTCTCTCCCCGGAAATTCTGCCTATACCTCCTGCCTACCGATTGATTGGCCATTCAGCTTTTTATTACATCAATCACAGCAAACACATCTTCAGTCAGTGTACACATATCCCACAACAGTCTAGGGGAATGCTACAGTTACTTCTTTTATTTAAAAGTTAAGACCTAAATAAGCTATTGATTTCAGAAATTTGTTCAGAATTGTAGCTAGTTTTGCATATATAACAAATATATTAAATAGCGTAATTTTAAAGGAATAGAGCTACTTGTCTTCTGCTGCTAAGGTGGTACAGAAAAGCTCAATGAATTTCATTTCCCTTCATGTTTAGTTTTTTCAGTTTTAATTATTTATTTATTTGGTTCTGGAAGTCAATCCTAAGGCCTGACTGAAAGTCACTTTCTAGGTGAACACTACCATTTTTTGTAAGAATATACAATTTCCCTAAAATATTTTTTTCTGCTTCAAAAATACATTATTCTAGGCTACATGGATCAATTTTTTTTAAGCTGAATTATTATCTGAAATCTGAAATTGTATTATTTTACCTTCTGGATGATATAGTAATTCTGGGTTTAGGGACTTAGAAATCCTTGCTTACTAGTAGAGTTAATTTGGTATCTCTGGCTTCTGTCAGAAGGATAAGTTATAAGGGAAATCGTAAAGGTACAGAGAAGAGAGACTTTTCAAATGCTTGTCGCCAGTAACCTCCTTAGATATATAGGCTCCACTTCCTAACAGACTTTTAAGCTATGCATACCACAGAAGATCAACTTTGTAGATGAAATCCCCATGGTATCATTCCCTCTCAATAGCTGAATCAGCCTGGGATGAAATCTTGAACACCAAGTTTACTGGGAGATGCCTCATTTCTAAATCATGGTATTTTCCTAGTAGACTGAGATCTGTGAAGTCTTAGAGGTAACAAGTTCCTAGTGGCTGCTGCTCTGTTCTTCTGATCTTTTAGCTTTCACCCTGATCTGACTCCTGGTTTTTATTGATAAGACTAAATAGGTCACACTTCATTGGATACATATGTCTTGGTTGCTGTCACATATCCTGTTTTTAGCTTAGCTCAAGGATTGGCACATACTGATTTCATTTATAATGTTTTACATGAATGAATAAAGCCAAACCAGAAGACAAATGTGAGGCAGTATGAAAAATAATGTCCTTTGGTGCTAAGGTAGCGTTTAGAATTTCAGCCTTTATGTGGTAGGCTTTTTCAATCAAATAACTTGGGAAAGTCTGGGGAGGAAGCAGAAATGAGGCCACCTGAACTGACAATAGGTTATGATGCCCAGCTAAGAATACAAGTTTCAATTTACAAATATTTTGCAATTTTAAGTATTCATTTTAATATTCTAAAATTTAATAGCTATTTTTTATGATTGCACTTGCTAAAGTTATACTGCTAACTGATTTTTTTTTCATTTTATAGATATGTACATGTGTAAATATATGCATGGCTACAGGACCGAACTCTAGACCTTGTTCTGAATGTCAGGCAAACACTTTGCCATTTTGACAAAACATTTTGACAAAACTTTTCTAATCCCCAGTCCCATAATTATTTTTTATAAATGCCTTACTCTTCTTATAAGTATATTCAAGAGTAGTAGCTATCTTTTACTTAAAAATCTTCAATTTTTTAAATAACAATTTTGGGGAATAAACACCAAAGAGAAAATGCTGAAATTGTTTTCATTCTTCAAGTACTGAAGACTTAATGGCAGCACGGAGCAGCATGTTTTGTTGAACACTGAATTCTTGGAGTTGCTAACTCTTGGAGGACAAGGCCACTGGTACAGCCTGGTCAGGGAGTGCACTTCTGTTTTCTCTATAATGCTGGGATTTCAGGTAGAATGAACAATAAGGAGGCAATAGTTTATTCCCTTAAAAAAAATGTAGGCTCTCTGGGGAATTTTTTTCTTGTTGCAGTCTAACTTTGAAGAGTGTTTTTGTCTTAAAAATATCATGTAGCGCATTAAGTGGCCTTTATATTGGATTTTTTTCTCAATGTGATAATTCTAATGCTGTGCAGGTAGATGTTTAATTCCTGGCTCTAGGAGTAGGGGTTGGCTGTAACGTTTTAAGGACAACTCTGAATTTTGAGTTTATAGACATTCACGCTATTTTTGATCCCTTCTCAAGCTGACAGCTTGGTGTCATGTTATGTACATTTTGCTGCCCTTTTCAAATTTTATATCCACTGTAATCCAGCCATGCAGTGCAATACTGTTTTCTTTGTCTTCCATCTGTTTTCCTCATATCCTTTGGGGAGTATCTTTACCATAGTTTCTTCCTCTCTTCCTTCCTTTCTTCCTTTCAAATACGATATTGCTGTATGTATCCCAGGCTAGCACTGAGGTCATCCTTCTGGCGTATCCTTCAAAGACTATAGGCATTAGCCTCTTTTGCCTTCTTAGAACCTTGCCTATTTCAAAGTAAAAAAAAAAGAAATTGATAAATATTTATCGGTTGTCACAATATTAAAAGCTCATTCAAATCAAGGACAATGTCTTTTATTTTTCTGTATTCCCAGTGCCTATAGGGTGCCTGACTTATATTGTAGGATGGCAATGAATGTTTAAGTATAACTGTAATGCTAATTTGCAATGTGATTTAAGTTAATTGGCTTTCTTGTTTACACATTAGGATCTGAGGACAGTGTTAGGATTGAATTTCATGATAATTTTTCCATCATTTTTTTGATAAATTTATAAAGAACTCTGTTTACTCCTTCTGATATTATTGTACAAAAGTGCTTCAAAACAATGTGGAGCTCTAGAAGAGAGCCACTGTGCTGTGCCTGCAAAACCTCAGCAGATATATGCACACACACACACACACACACACACACACACACACACACACACACACACACACACACACAGTTGAGAGCCTTATCTTTAATATAGTTAGCAATAGTCAGCTAGATGTGAGGATAGATAGCAACATGGTGGTCAGATTAACATTTCAGAGGGAAATTATTCTTTTGTTATAAGCACTGTTTATGTTTTTTTTTTTTTGTTTCTGGAAATATGTGGTTGTTTTTCATTATTTTTGAAAATATAAGTGAATTGAATTATTTTATTAATTTTAATTTTACCTTTGTAGCGTTTATATCATTTTGCATATTTATTCTAGGAGAGCTTCTAAAGAATATAATATACTTTAAAATCCCACTACAATTTGTTTTTCATGATTAGTTTTGTGTTTATTACTTGTAAGTTTTTGTAATAGTACATAATTTTTGTTATCTGTTACTTGGGATATTAATACTATTTTCAGGGAGGCTATACTTTATAGAGATGTGATGCACATCTTTCCTACTATTAAAACCTTTTAGCAAACCAACAGCAAAAAGCTTTGTAAGACAGTAAAATATTGCATTCTATTTTGATTTTTCAGTAAATATTTTAGTATATTTTACTCGTAAAATTATCAGTAGTAGTGTTTATTACTTAGTTTCATTTTTTTTAAGGCAAGAAATATAGACATCTTGGTGTAGGTGTGATTATAGTGCCCAGTCCTATGTTTACATTTTTCTTTTCTTTTTTGGTAGTACATAACTTTTATTTAATTTTTAAAATGCTAAGTTTTAACAATGATACTTAGAAACATTGTGAAACTGCTTAACTAGAAGGTCATTTTAAAAGTTTATCTAAAGATAATTTACTATGGTTTTCCATTTCATAAATAATGAAGATTTAGTTTTACATGACAATTGAAAACAAAATCGATTTTTCTTTAAAATTTCTACATTTTTCTAGTGAGTAAAATTATTATATTTATTTATTTAATGTATCTACTAATAGTAATTTTATTAATATTTGTAATATTTATTATAAGTTTATTTTGATTATAAGAAATGTGAAAAACTGATGCAAAATAATTTTTGGTAATGTTCCCATTTTACATATTCATATATATCATCTTTCTATCTATAAATGTATATATTTGTTTATATTTAAGTGAGCCACTTGGCTATGTCCATGGTGTTAGTATTTTTTTTTATAATTTATTATTTTGAAAATTTCATACATGTATACAGTGTATCTTGATCATACATAGCATTTCCTTGTCCCTTCTTTCCAGGACTTTGCTATCATTTTTGTCTCACTTTCGTGACCTTTTTTATAAATGTTAATTTTTTTTGCTCACTAAGTCCGTTTAGTGCTGCTGGGATGTATATGGACATGCGGCTATTCAATGGGATAT
The DNA here is from genome assembly GCA_033318265.1 of Phyllotis vaccarum. Taxonomy (NCBI): domain Eukaryota; kingdom Metazoa; phylum Chordata; class Mammalia; order Rodentia; family Cricetidae; genus Phyllotis; species Phyllotis vaccarum. The sequence continues at coordinate 138,053,966 of JARWLC010000001.1, read as the reverse complement.
GTGATTCTCTCTTTCCCAACAGCTTTCTACTGCCAAGAGCTCCTCAGTTATTGATGGGACCTGACTTGATCTTTTGTAGATACCCACTGCTACTGGGGGTTTGTGTATACAGCAGCATGTCCTGTTCCAGGGCAGGATTTCACATCATTTCTCCCTATCCACCAGCTCACTCTTCTGTAAAGTACCTAAGCCTTGGGTAGGGGATGTTGTTGCAGATCTTCTATATAGGCGAAACACATTGCACATTAATCAGTACTCACTTCAGTAAGAAGCTTCTTTAACAAGGGTGGAATAGCACAGATCTTTGGATATAAACACAATGTATTCAGGAGGCAGGTAGATGACATGACATTTTACAAAAACAATGTCCATAGGTTTTGCTCTGTTGAGTATGACTTCTCTATCTATGGATTTTGTATGTTTTTATAGTAGCAGACCTGACTAATCCTCTCTAGAACATGTTTCAAAACCAGTTTGTTGAGCGTTTGATTAACCCTACTAACTATCTTGCCAATGTGGTCACATTTGTAAACATCACTGGTCTATGTGTGAAAAGTTGGTGTTGATCATATGTCCCCAGGATAAAGAATTTTTATATAAGGGAAAATGTATTAGTCAGGATCCTCTAGAGCAACAGAACCATTCTCTTTATGTTTACAAAGTTGGTTTATTAGAATGTCTTACAGACCTCAATCCAGCTAATTCTAACAATGGCTAGCTATGAACAGAGAGTCCAAGAATCGAGTAGATGTCTCAGCTGGTCTTCACTATATGCTGTTATCCTAAAGAAGCAGGTTCTAATGCTAGTGAAGGAATGGTTTTGCTAGCAGACAACAAGCAAAACTTCCTTCTTCCATGTCCTGAGATAGGCTTCTGGAAGAAGCTGTGGCCCAGATTAAAGGTGTGTCTTCTTGCCTCAAGATCCAGATTACAAGTGGATCTTTCTACTTCAAATCAAGAAAAAAACAATGTCTTACTGGAATGCTCTTCATTTTTGTATTTTAGTTATCTGGATATAATCAGATTGACAACTATGAATATCTGTCATAGAAAAGGAATAATTACAAAACCTTAAAATTATAGATTACTTAGAGTTTACATGGTTATAAGGTTTTACGATATTTCTTTCTTTACCAGTTAATGTAAACAAAAGTGTTTGTTATAATCTTTAAATGCCAGTGTATGATGAAACTGTTTACATTGAATTTAACAATTACTTTTTAGATAAAACACCAAAGGCATGTGCAACGACAAAAAGAATTGATCATTTAAACTTAAATAATTTATTTTCTATGAAAAACACTGCCAGGAAATGTAAAGCCATGTGTCAGTCTGGGAGAAAGTATTTGCAAAAGATACTTATGTTAAAAGACTGTTTTTTGTGCAACACATCCTCAAAATTCAGCAAGGGAGCAGCCTAAGACGTCAATGTACATCTTATCAAAGAGTACAGATGACAAAGAAGCCTGTGAAAAGGTTGTCCTACACCATATGTTATCAAACAAAGGCTGGATAAAACAGTAGAGAGAGACCACTGCATCCCTGCATTTGAAGTATTAACTGCTAATAGGATGTAGAGTATCAGGGACTCTAGTGCTTTGGAAAGGAACAAAGATGATTGTACTCTTGCTATACAATTCAGTGGTCACTCTTATTGGTATTCCCCAAAGAATAAAAATGTGGTCACATAGGAATCTGTGCAATGTTTATAGCAGCTTTATCCACAACTACTCCAAACTGTAAGGAACATAGGTATTCATCAATAAGATATCCAGTGTACTGTGCTACATGTTGATCATGCAGTAGTTTTCAGCGCTAGAAGAAATTATGATGTAATGAAGAGAAATTCAAGTTTATGTTACTCCATATGGTAACCAGTCAGTTAACATTAGCTAATCCTAATGAACTGTGTTTGCATTGTGGTAAAGACATAACAATGTAAATTCATCATTGGTAATGAATGTACCAATCTGTGTGGCTGCTATTGGGTAGTTATACATTATGGGAACAGAGAATATGTCCTTCCCTTTTAATTTTGCTATGAATTAAAAAAATACTTAAAAATGTGCTTAAAAGTCAGAGGTCTGGACAGAACAAAAGACAGTGAGAAAACTGATATCCTCCAATTTTAAAAGCCATACATATGTACTTAATTTTAATTATTTAAAGACCATTTTGTTTCAGTAGAGATTTCCCAAATAAACAGGAGCCTGTTTTATATGAGAAGTCCTCAGAAAGGAAGGAAAAAACAAGTGAGGTTGTTCTGCCCACAGACATTCATATGAGTCATCCTTGAGACTGGTTACTATCTATTTAGGTCAGCACTAAACCCTGATCAATAGTCTAATCATAGCTCATGCATGAGGCTAGGTCCAGTGGTCCTCTACTCACTGTTCTTCTGAGTTCCATATTATTTTCGTGAAGCGTGGTAGGAAGTGTACTTTGACCTTTTGAGTTTTCATAACATTTTACTTTACTTTTTTCTACTGCCTTCTTATAACAGAACTACTGGGCTTTGAGTAGCACACTTAGAATGTTATTTTATAATGAACAAAGTTGCAGAGCCTTACAGTGACTCATCGTGCAATGTTCCCTGTACCCTCTTTGTCTTTTTTCTTTTGTGATTGAGTGTTAGTGACTTTCTCCTTTAGGTAAAACAAATGCCATGCATTTAAAGATTTTTGTTTTGCTTGCTGAATGTTGTTTCAGAAAGTATTTACATGCATTTTTGTACCTATTTATTTTATCCCTTATTCATAAAACTGTTTATTTGGCTTAGTTCTCAATATTTGGAAAGTCATTGTAGTACATTGTAGTAATTTAAGCTTATTTTATCTGTGTTCTGGTTGTTTGCTCTTGGCTTTTTATATTGTATATGTCTATATTAAATTTCCAGACAAAGAAACGCTTATGCATCTTCAATCTACAGTATAAATTGTAGATACTGAATACATTCATAAAGATATAATATTTGTCAACTGAGGCCAATATATGCTGTGAAGACTATTATTAATAATAGTACAGTGTCATAGAAGATGCTACTATAGCAGAACACATTCACATATTATTGTCTGTACTTTTCATTAGCACTGATTGCAGAAGGATTTTGTAAAATCTGAATTGGAGGAAGGAGAACAGCCATTTCCTGTGCTTCTGTTGGTTTAAAACTGTGTAATAGTAGATGATATCAGTTGGATGCCAATAACGTTGTTTACTGTGACTACTCGTGCGGTTTTATATTATATATTTAACAAAAATAGTTTGAACTATCAGAGGAAAGAGCCATCCACAGAGCTAAACCATAAAAGTCAGGGAATGATGGGTCAAGATGACCCACATACTTAATCCCATGGCCTCAGAGGCAGAGATCCCTATGGATCCCTGTGAGTTCCAGGCCTAACAGAGCCAGGCAGTGGTGGCAACCACCTTTAATCCCAACACTAGGGAAGTTGAATCAGGAAGTGAGATAGCTGGGCAGGGAATAAAAGATAAGGCTGGAGAAGGTGGGATTCCTTCTCTTGACCTGCCACTTCCCTTTCTGGCTGAGGACAGAGAGGCTTGGAGTTGGAGGATTCATGGAAATAGGCCTGAGCAGTTGGCTGGGTGAGAAGTGGCTGTGGTTTGTTTCTCTGATATTTCAGCTTGTCCCCAATATCTGGCTCTGGGTTTTTACTATAATACCAAATGGAATTCTTGCAATAAAATAGTGTGCTTTTTTCCTGACTATGAGCATTAGTCTTTAAATTCTAGTAGTTTATAATATTTTCAGAATCTTTGTCATGTTTCTTAATCACTTAAGACAGTCAGTTTGAGCTAATATCTTTTCAAAAGAGCTTACCAGCCTACCAAGCATGAGAGAAGATGGTTGTGCAGTTGTCAAACATTGTGTTCTTGCTTTCATAGCCCTCAGAGAGAATGGTAGGCCTGCTTCATTGGTCAGCTCAGTGGATTTTTCCAGTCTGCACTCTAATTGATCACTCATAAGGAAACCTTTTATTTGTAATGACAAATTAGGATGAAAAATTGTTTTAAAAAGTTTTATAAAAATTAATGCAGTGCTGTAATAGGCCAAGAAATGAAGATAAAAAGTGTGATGCAGTCAGGGTTCTTTAAACAGGATGTTTTGAAGGAACAGCATTAATGCTCGGAGAGGAAAGCTTCTTCATGAAGTCCTGTTACTTTTCTTTGATTTCATTTTTGTGTCAGTCTGTTGTACTTCTTCCAATTTTATTGTTAGCTTGTTGAAGAAATAATGAAAAAATTAAAACTTAGTCTTCTGTCTTACCCACCTTTAATTATATAATAAGTATTTTAATATTTTGAATTCTTCATATGAAACTAACATTTTCTTTTAGGAGAAAAGTGTGGCTTTTCTCTAAATTACAGTGGTCAGTAGAACCTTACTGAACAAACTGGTAGAACTCATACTTTTTATAAGGTCTGAGGTTTATCTAAAACCACTAAAGTAAAGAAATACTTCACTATTTTTATGAGTGAAAATCATAAATAAAGTCCCAGCTTCTCCACTGGGACTTTTTTATAATTATTTAGACAAAGTTCTGTATACCCGTGGATGTCCTTGAACTTAGGTAACTGAGATAACTTTGAACTTTTGATGTTCCTCCTTCCAGCTTTGAAGTGCTGGGACCACAGGTGTGTGCTACCATACCAGGTTTATGTGGTGCTGGTGATTTTAACTAGGGCCTTATAGATGCTAGGCAAATGCTTACCAATTCATTCTGGTCACTTCCCAATCCCTAGGACATTTATAACTTAAATGTAGACTGAGAACATAATGTAAACATAAGAAATGTTTTAGATTTTTTATTTTAATAAATGTCATGTACTAGTGGCTTTTGTTAAAATTCAAATTTATTCTGAAGAACTTTCACTTTAAGGGAATGATTTGGAGATACATGCTATGAATTCAAGGGCAGAGAAGTTCAGGCATTCACTCTTACTTCTGCCATTCAGATGTTTATAGTAGTTGGAGTTGGTGCTTCTGGAGGTAATTAGAATGAGACAGAATCACTGACAACATTAGCTTCTTTATGAGACAAGAAAGAGACCCAAGCTAGTATGCTTGCTATGAGTCACTATGATCTTGTTAATACCTCAGGTGAAAAGTAAAATTTATTTTTACTGTCCTTACTAATTAGAGTGTTTCTACAATATTTATGATAAACTTTTTTTTTTCTTTTTGCTATTGTTAACGTTTTACCCCAAATGCTGAAACAACTACTTTCTGGTCTAATGTGTTTCTATGTTTTATCTAAAACTGTATCTGTAAAGTGACTTTAATTTTTTTGAAAGAAGATTTATCATTATTACTAGGATACCTGGCAGATTTATTTACATAAATACATACTGATAAAATTGTTCAGATAGTTCAGTTTGCCACCTTTTTACATAGAAAGTTGCTTAATTCTGGTTCACTATTTGGATTTTGGTGTATTTCATTTTATGAATTCTGCCTTTATTGCCTTGGGCTAATGTTCATTCTGTTAGCTCATCACCTTTCAGAGCCTGTTCTGGATTTTGTCTGATTTAAAATAACTAGGAGGACTCACTTGAGTTATGAATGGGATTTGTTAATTAATTTTTTTTTTACCCACTAGTTGAATTATATTTCCTACTTCTATTATATTTCCTACTATTATGCAACCTTCTGGCAAGTGTTATGTGGGACTTTTCTTACGTTACAGTTTTAACCAAGGCAGAAACTTTCCTTTCATATTTATATATTAATGGTATTGCTAAGCTTAAATTAAAAATTTATTGAGCAGAAATAGAATTTACTCTTTTTCTCTATAGATGAATATGTGCTACTTTTAATTACTGCTTTGATATATTATGTGAGTATTCACATGTTGGAAGGTTAAATGCCAGTTTGCTGGTATAAATGTTGTAGAGACTTTAAGATTTACAAACAGAGGTCCTTTGAGCTACCAGGGCCCAGCCTCCAAAAAGATGAAGGTAGTTCTTTGTGAGAACTTGAGGGTAAAGTCTGGCTATGGTTAAACTAATATGGAGGGAATAACTGTTCTTAAAGATTTGATATTTGAAGTAAAGACTTTTTTTTTTTTATATAGAATACTGCTACAAAAAGATTCTACACATAGTTTGAGCATCTAAATATAGAGTTGATGGAGAAGGTGCCAGAATGGACAGTGGCTTGTGAATCCATGTACATTCTCATATATAAATAACATGCTTGTTAGTACTCTGGAGACTAGGGATAGGATCTTGCTTGAGGCCAGGAATTTGACACCAACCTGAGGAATACAGTGGGACCTAGATCTACTCTCAAAAAGTAGATAGATAAGCAAATAGAAAGAGTAGAAGGAATACAGACTATCTTGTTTTGAAATCCTTAATTTAGAAAGGATGTGAGGTATATTTAAATGTCTACTAGGACTTACAATTCAGTAGATGAGAGTGATTTCTGTCTTAGTTTCTTTTCCCAGTGCTATTTCTCACAGTTCAAGATTATAACCCATCATTAAAGGGAGTACAGGTGAAGAGAACTCGAAGGAGCTGTCCCCTCATATTTACAGTCAAGAGCAGAGAGCAATGAATGATCACATGAATTCTAGGACTTAGTTCCTATTTCCCTTTTCTCTGAGTCATATAGATTGATGCCATCTTTAGTAGCTGCATCTTCCCATTGGAACTCACATTGTCAAGAAGCTCTCAACTCTGGGCAGGAAAACAGGTAGGCTAACTGCAGAACTTCACTTCTCCTTGGGTTTCTCCTAAGCCAGTCCTCTAGTCTTACCTCAGCCCTGTAGCAGACTACCTGTGGCAGCCTCCCTTCCCTACCCTCTACTTCCTTCTCCAGTGGTTCACACAGATCCTCTCTAAACTTCATCCCATTCATTGATTTATCCCAGCCCCCAACTCCAATAGGCATTCCTCAGGAACTAGCAGGATACTCTGGCCAGCAAAGAAAGTGGGCTAATCTTCACCTCTCCCTCTATTCCTCCAGTCTTACCCCAGCTCTGTAGCAGACCACCTGCTGCAGCCTCTCCTTACTGACTGTCCACAGTCCCAGAAGCCTAAATATAGCTGAAACACAAGAAAAATACCTTTAAAATATCTTTTATGAATATGATAGATGTCTTGTTGAGAACTTAGGTATTTTATTAATGTAAGTTTCATGAAGAGGCATGAGTTCTAGGAAATGGTCACCTGACATAGTCTTTACCTGTGTACTGTTACTATTGATATGACCTTGAAAATGCTACTTTTTTTTTGTGGACATCTTAGTTCTTAATATGGAAAATAAATACTTTGGATCTATTCTCTTCAAAGGTCTTTAGAATTACAACAGTTTTTTTTTTTTTTTTGTAATATTTGTGGTAGACTTTAAATGGGCTTAATATCGCATGAATTCCTTTTGGCATTATAATAAAAACTTGGAGCCAGATATTGGTGAAAAGCTGAACTATCATAGAGATGGAACAAACCATAGGAAATTCTCACTGAGGCAACTCCTTAGGCCAAACAGGGTAGGTCCTGTCTACAAGAGTCTTCAGACTGTGTGTGTGTACAGGCAAAAGGGAAGAACTTCTGCCTTCTTAGCTTTCTTTCCCTGCCTAGCTAATTTACTTTTTTGTTCAACATTCCTAGAGCAAGGATTAAAGGTAAATGCCATCACCACCTGACTCTGTTTGGTTTTTCACAGAGATCCAGAGGATCTCTTCCTCCCAAGTACTGGGATTAAGGGTGTGAGTCACCACTCTCTGACCTTCAGTGCTTGGCTTTGTCCTCTGATAATTCATGCTATTTTTATTGAATAAACCACCACAGCTGAATATCTTTTTGGAAACATTTTCTACTTTGTATACACTGTGTGTGTCTTGAGGAACTGACTTTGGCTTCTGGTTCAATAAGACCATTGGGCAACACCAGGAAAAGACATGTTTATGATAATTGAGTCCATGGTGCTGATGTGGGATGTCTTTCTGTATGCTGTGAATTATCATTGGATAATAAAGGAACTCTTTGACGTATGGCAAGGCATCTTAGAAGTAGGCAGAAAATCTAAGCATAGATTAAAGGGGAAGTAGGGCTGAGTCAGACAGAGACGCCAGTAGACACAGAGGAAAGAAGACTAGAATGCTGCTCTGAGAAAAGGTACCAAGCCATGTGGCTAAACAAGATAAGAATCATGGGTTGAGTTAAGATTCAAGAGCAATATGCCTGAGATATAGGCCAAGCAGCATGTAATTAATATAAGCCTGTGTGTGATTATTTGGGGCTAAGTGGCAGTGGAGCAGTGAGTGCGTATGGATCTCAGGGCTAGGCCCGAAACACTTACTACATGGTGCCTTCCTTGTGCTACTTTGAATTGACAGCTCTCTCCTAAAGACTGTATGTACTCTATAGGAAAGCCCTTAGTATGGATAATTGCCCCTGTCTAGATTATGTTAATCACTTGTTTTGGAGACTTTGAGATGCCAATATCTTTTCTTAGTAGATCTCCAGGGAATTCATACTATCCTGTTTCTTATCTAGTCTGTCCATATCTTAGTAACTAATTACTTAAGCTGTCCTCATATACCAAGCTTGTGCCTGTACCATCCTTTTCTTTTAACACTTTTGACTGAATATATTTTATTCTCCTGCAGTGACTTGCCACTCTTCTATCCAGAGGTCTTATTGACTTTAATATGTCATCAGGAGTCTTCTTAAAGTGAAAATATTCTTGGAAGGGGCTAACACTTATTTAATATTTGTATTGCCAATAATCACAATTAGCTTTTAGTGCATTTAATTTAGAGGCATGCATGAATGAATGTATGTGTGCACCTTTCTCACCTTATAATTAGTGAGAGCTCAGTAATAGCTGACACATTGTATTACTTAAGTCATCTTCTTGCTGATCAGTATTTGGCCAGTCAACTGAAGATTTTTGGGCAGTTTTTCATTTTTATATGTTTATTTTTTGCTGCTGCTCTTTTGTTTTTTCCTTTTCCTTTGCAGTAGTCAGTACTCTTTGAGAGTTTTAAGGTAAGGGATGACATTAGTAAACTTCCATTCTTACACGCCACTTACATGATAGTTGGTTCTCTCTTCCTTCATGTTGTTTTTTGGGATCAAACTCAATTAATCAGGTGGACAGGTTTGGTGGTCAGTACCATTACCAGCTATGTTGTTTCACTAGCTCATGACTTGATATTTTGAAATGGAGAGAGAATCTTGGTAGATATTTGCTTGCTATGCACAGTAATCATAGTTCTATAAAATTCATGCGTTGAGTGTCTCAATATACCACATATATGAATGCTGTTATTATAGGTCAATTAAATATAGTTCTTGTCATGAATAATGCTGTTTGACTTCATCTTGATCCTGTTCCCTTCATAAGTGGAAACTTTAATTTAGGCCATTTATTTTGTGGTTATTCATTTATGCTATCCATTGTATCCAGAATTCTTTTATTTCATGTGGTGCTTTGAAAGAAAATGATTCCCCCAAAGAGGGGCACTATTAGATGGTGTGGCATTTTTGGAGTGGGTATGACCTTGTTGGAGGAACTGTGTTAGTCTGGGGGTGGTTGAAGTCTCTTTTGCTGAAGCGTCCCTCTATGTGACTGTCAGTTGATTTCCTGTTGTCTGCAAGCCAAGATGTAGCTAGACCCGTTTACGCCTGCATACCTCCATGCTGCTTGCCATGCTCTCCACTATGACGACAATGGACTGAACATCTGAAAGGAAGTCACCCAGTTAAATGTTGTCAGCTGCAGTTAGGGCATGTAAAACCCTAACTAAGATATCTTGCCTGTTATGTACCAGTGTCAGTGTCAGGTTTTTTATTACACACAGTCCAAACACATTTTCAGAATGTCCCCATTGAGCTTTACTGAGGTAGATTTGTTGCTTAGACCTATGGAGAAGGATTATGTTTTATGGCGACTAGTGTGATAGAAATGTGAGGCTGAGAATAATATGGTAACTATATTTGAAGGAAGACTTGAATATAAAGGAGTCTACAATTGCATAGACTGGGTGTGGTGCGAGGGAGTAAGATTTTCTTCCCTTCTCCGTTACCTCTTGTGCCAAGTTACCCTTCTTGCAATCACTTGGTTTCCTGGTTGCTCAATTGAGAATTTTTGATTAGACTTGGTAAACAATATAACTTAAGAATACATTTTCTTTTTACTAATTAACTTGTCTTTTATTTGTACTGTATTTACAGGCATTTATCTTTCAGTAAATGCAGATACAAAAGCCTACCATTTCCCTTGTGAATGTTTACTTCTCTATTTTCTTGCTATAAATAAATCTGCTGCATAAAAATATAATCATTGCATTTTTATGTTTCTTTATAAGCAAAATTAAGTACATCAACCCCAGTGTAGTTGGTGAAGATGATCATTCCATTTTTTTTTCAAATTTTTAAAAAATTTAAATTATTTTATTTAAAATTTAAAAATATTTTACTATCCCCCCCCCCCCCCATACTAGGGCATGTATATAGAGAGCCAGAGGACAACTTTGTAGAATCAGTTGGTTCTCTCCTGCTTTTACATAGGTTTCAAGGATTAACTCAGGTCACTTTACATCAAATGGTAAGTGCTTTCGCTGCTAAGCCATCTAACCAGACCCAGAAACATCTTTGGCTAATTTCAATTTTGTTTTGTTTTAAAAGAATCATCTCATTGGTAGCAGTTTACTTTATGTGACCTAAATCAATACAAGTATCACTTTCAAAATATAAATGCTTATAGCATCTCGCCAAATGGGGCTAGATACTGTGCTTTATTTAAATTTTGTGGCTTCAGTAATATGCAACAGGATACATGATTTCAAAGAACAATTTGGGAAAATAAAATAATTTATCCACAGATTTAAAAAGGTCTCAGGTTTTAAGCTTCATTTGTAAAATAAAATCTACAACAAAGATTAGTAGTTCTGGAAGTATGCAGACTCTGTGAAATATATTCTGTTTTAGTCTCTTTCCTAGAGGAAGTACCCCTGCATTGGGAAACATTGTGAAAAGCATTGGTATGCTTCTTGGATCTCCAAGTAGGAAAGGCATAGTTGTTAAAATGAAACCTCCTTTTTATTCTGTAAAGGTCATAGCAAAAGATATGGTTTTGAAATAGAACACTGTAATACTGGTCACATAATTCATTTAAATAGTTCTGTGTAATTATATCACAATTATATGTATGCTTGGCATGTCTTCATTAAGTTACTTCTCTTCCATATTAAAATGTATATTATTATGTGAGAAAAGTTACTTATTTCACAAAATCCAATTTATTCTTGTTCTTTAACATTTAACACTAGCCAATATTAAAGAAGTAGACAATATTGTTTTCTCTTATCGTATTCTCAAAGAATGCACACTTCTATCAACTGTATTTATATATTCATGTGAGGTGACTATTTTTAGTGCTTTTTTTTCTCGCCTCTGCTGTACTAAGGTTCACATTCAGTTCTTGTTTAGACTATGCAAAGATTTTTCCATGGAGCTGTATCTCTCCTGGTTCAGCTGCTTTTAAGTTCATCCAGTGGGAGATTCTCCTGTGAGTTTTTTTTTTTTTTTAAATATAAACTACAATCGAGTTTATATTTATTTACACTTGAATGTTTGTTAGTGATCTGAGGATTCACTTTGGTGTACATATAGAACATTCCAGCATTTTCTTTATCTCTAATACATGACTTGGTTGTTCTGAACAGGATCCTGAAAACTTCTGTCAGCTCTTAGAAACTTCTATCTTGTGCTGGTAAGGTGGCTCAGTGGCCAACAACACCTGCTATGTGAGCCCAGTGTCCTGTGTACAATTCACAAGACCCATTTTACGTGGAAGAATTGAAACTGCTCCATATTGTATTCCTCTGGCCTCCATACAGGCGTAATGGCACATGTCACATACACTCCACACATGTAATGACACACAAAAATAAATAAATGGTAAATAAATCGGTAAACTTATATTCCATCTCTGCCACTGTATATAGTAATCTGATTAGATTTACTTGAACCTCAAGCTCTAAATTAATATTCACTCATAAGGTTTATTATGCTTGAAGAAAAGCTACATTTTTAAAACTCAGTGCTCATCTCAGATTTGTAAACTGTGAGACTTATTAGAATTCCCATGCATATGGAATTTAATTACAGTTTATAATCTTACTAAATGAAAGTTTTTGTTGCTTATAATTTTAAAAACACGTCAAAGAATGACATCCTAACTGAGGGTATTATTTAAAAGTTCTAACAGAAAAACAAAATTAAGATGTGTGAATATTTTGTAGCTTTCCCTTTTAAAGAATATTTTAGAATATTTAGGATATCTTTTGAAGGAGCTGGGTTTGAAATGGTGTTTGGAAAGTGCAGTGTAGCTATAGATTGTTTTAGGACAAAATGCCTTAAATGTTAGCAAATGGAGCACCTTGACCGTAGGCTGTGTGTTATGATGCAGGTACCACATTATAAGGCGATTTCAGGCCCCTGTCGTCACTTAAGTGTAGATCCTAGAGTTTGTGTATTAGGAGAATATTTTGAAAAGGTGAGAGTTTAGATTAGAGTAATGTAAGTCTGGTGAGAGTGGTGGATCTGAAAGGTTGTAAAAGCTTTTATTTACACATTGTGGTAACTATTCTGCAAGTATCTGAAGAAAGGCCTTTGAAAGAACGAAGCCAAGGAGTTACATTGCCATTTAATCTCCATAAATCTCTGCACAATAATTACAAGATACAAGATCCAAACCAGGACACCAGGTGCTATGCTGCCACTGATGTCAGTGCTACTGCTTCTTTGTTCCCAGAGGGAATGGAGAGCCTTAACCAACAGTCAGCTACGTGACCTCTAGTGGTTTTCTGTTCATTCATCCAGTTCCGAGAAACTGTGCATCCTGTGGCACCACCTTTTATTTCTGTCATATACCTTCAGATAAAAACTCCACCCTTTGGGCCAAGCTACTCCTTTCAGTTGACTGTTGACTTTTTTGTTTTTGTTTTTGTGGTGATGGGTATTTAACCTGGAGGGACTTGTATACTTTAGGGGATTCCTTCGCTACTGGACTGTCTCCCATAAGACAGAATAGAGAGTTCTCCTAAGGACTCCAGCCATTCCTGGGTGATGTCGATCTTTTAGTTTCAAACGAACTGCATAAATACATCTGTATCTCACATTTGAGAGCCACATGTGAAAATCACCTGATTAAGTTGTTTCTGAGTTCCTGATTCATAAACTCTGAGGCAATAAAATCTTCCTTTTCACATTTAAATCTTAGAGTGAGCATAGAGGAGTATTACCCAATTCAGAGTAAACTTTCAACAGTAATGACTGTAATAAAAGAGGAGATGTGCCATTATGAGTGTGGCTAACAAGACTTTCAATTTAATATGTGTATTTTGGAAAGTTTGTGAGCTGAAAGTCAAGGAACAGAAAAGACCAGTGTGACAAAGGGGATAACATGTGAAATGGCCCAGTTGTGGAAATAGGCAGGGCACTTTTGAGAAACTGGAAGACAAGTGTGGTTTAAATGTTGACAGCAAAGAAGAGATGAGGGATTAGAGTGTGCTGTGCCTGAGGTCACATTATTTGCTATTGAAAGATGACAGGTTGGGGCTGGAGTAGTGGCTCTTTTAAATGGGAAGACTTCAAAAGATGTAGAAGAAACTTGAGTATGGGGAGGAGATGATAAAAGAGGAAATTTGTTATTAAGTTTAAGATACTCTGGGCCTTGTTATTCATTGGATGGACAGGAGCTTTTTTATTTTTAAATTTATTTTACCTTGTATTATTTGGGGGATAAAATCTCCTATATAGCTTTGGATATTGTTTTAGCTTATTGGAATATCCACATTAGAGTTTCAGGAATCAGATATATAATTATCACCTAGATGAGAAGTCTTATGAGACAGAGTTTATCAAAATGGATTTTTATTACCATAACTCATGTGATACATTCCTTCACAAACCTTTGGCTAAAAGAGTCTACTGAAGCAAAAATTTCAAAGTAACATATATTATTTATTTATATTTCTCGATAAAATGCTTGATTCCCAGCAATAATTTTAAATGTTGCTTTTATTTTGTTCCTTAACCTCTGTCTTTATTAAATGCTATATTTTATTCCTTCCTTTTCTTCCTGTCTCTTTCCCTTTCTTCCTTTCTTTTGTAAAACTCCTAGTGATGTTACTCCCACTCATATCTAATCATTCTCCTTATATTCTTTATTCTGTATTATTTTAATTGGAGCCACTGTGCCTACTTTGACAACATTGTAATTTCCTTGCAGTGGCAGATAAGGGATATTAGGGGTCTAAAGCCAGGTGTTGTGCAGATGTCTTAAGGACAGGCAAGTAAGAGAACACTACCTACAAGGTACAATAAAGGTTTTTGTCAGGTAACTGAGTTGGAATTTTTCTTCTCACTTAGTAGATGAAATCATGTTCTAATCACTAATGACTGGGTTAAGGAGGGTAAGCCTATTTGGGGTATTAAAATCTATTGACTTTTGACTGGCACTTCCGTACTGATTTTTACATTGGTCCACAGCAGGTTTCTTTGCAAGCCCTTTACTGATATTTCAGTTTCAAGTTATGTTCTTCTGCAGTAGGACCTGATATGCTATTATCATTTTTCCTACTGAACTGAAAATTCACTTGAATGAGGTCCCTAATGCACACCAACCTCCAGAAGTCTGGAAAGTAAGTTAAATAAGTACTAGCTTACTGTTTATGTAATGACATTCAGTAAATATTTTTAAAATTAATTCCAACAGGTATTCTCATAAGGCTCATTAGGTTACATTAGTATGTAGCAACATTTTTTGCTTAGCTTCTTGTTAAAATATATAGTCATAGTCATTAGCAAATAACCATAAAATCTCTAAACTTGAGATTCTTTTATGAGCTTTTGACTTTGAACTATGTGTCACTTAATGTTTATGAAAAAACTTAGGGGGAGATGAAATGTATGAAGGACTGCAGATATTGGTACTATTCAGGCTGATGTTCCTAACTGTTTCCCCTTAACCATGGTTCATTGTTATTATATAAAACTAATGCAACTCTTGAACTAAGCATTGTGTTTACTGCTTTTATCAAAGGGCATATTCACTTTGTGTCATACTCTTTGAGTAATAATCATACCACTGATTAGTCATGCTACTGATTTTGATTATTGTTTTGAATATTTGCCTGACTTTATGGCCATTCAATTTCTTTACCTTTTTACTTTGTACTAAATTATCTTTGGATATTATCTCATGTTTTAAAAAAGATTTATATTACCAAAAAGTCATATAAGTTATATGAAAATAGTATATTTTTATCTAGATATTTTTAGTATCATCAGAATGGTAAGGAGGTTTTGTGATTTTTAACCTGATGTTGAGATATGCTTATTTTTCCTAAAACATTAGTGGTAATATGTTTTAAAGATAATGCTACCAGACTACATGGAAATGCCAAAAATGGTAGAATGGCCTATATTTCTCCCTTAACCATTATCAGCTCAAGGATAAAAAGCTAATTCACACTGAAAAATAATCTTGCCCATGTCAATTTATAAGAACTTCTTTATTCTTCTTACAACTCTTTCCAAAAATAGTTTACAATTTTATAATTGCCATAGAAGAACACTATTGTGGCATTATTACTTTGTTATCAAGAATGTATCGCACACATGTGGCACATAAAAATACTTGCAAGTAAAACACCCATACACATAAATAAATAAATAAATAAATAAATAAATAAATAAATAAATAAATAATAAATAATAAATAGATAAATAAATAAATGAAACTAAACACAAAGAGTATCGGATTCTAGTTCTGAAATTTTAATGTCTTTTATTTTAATTTTTAATTTCATATTAATGAATCTATGTAAGTAAAATGATTTCTGTAATGTTTAAGGAATTTCAAGCCTTTTTTAATAGCTAAAAGGTCACAGTTTATTTTAATGTAGAAATGTAAAGTAATATAATGTGTAAAGGGATTTGTTCTGTTCTATTGTAAATAATTGTCCCACCTCCTGGTTTAATAAAATTGCTGATTGGCTAAAGGTAGACAGGAAGTGTGGGCAGGGCTGCCAGACTAAGAAAACTCTGGGAACAGGAAGAGCAGAGCAGAGATGCCCGAGAAGCCAGCAGATGCAGAGGACAACTATGCTACTCTGAGAAAATGTACTGAGCCATGTGGTTGAACAGGATAAGAATCATAGGTTAGTTTAAGAGCAAGAGCTAGCTAGTAATATGCCAGAGCCATAAGCCAATCAGTGTAAAATTAATACAAGTGTCTGTGTGTTTCTGTGGGACTGTGGTTCTGCAGATCTGCAGGTCTGGATACAGGCCAGACAGGCCAGAAAGTTAATTCAATAGTAATTTTATAATAATTCATAGTGTGATTCTTAACTATGTTCAAGAAGAAACAGTTTTTATTGAATATTTGTATTTACATTGCTGCTCTTGTTTCTTGGTTTGACTATGTTGTTTAGAAAGAATGTTCATTTGCATACATTTTTATGTGAAATCTAGATACTGAATAATAGTCATATGACATATAAAATTAAAATTGTATGTTTAGTTTTAACCTTGTGTCTCACCAGATTTTCTAGATTCTACAATATTTTAAGATTGTCTGCAGCTTCTCTATTACTTTATATTTCCAAAAACATAATCTTTTTAGACAGTGAATTTTTCTTTTTTTTTAACCATGATGTCATCTATCTCTCAACCTTGAAGCATTTTAAAACCTCAAAAAATGATTTCCTATATGTCATTGTGCTGTTAAAAAGTGAATTAGGTAAAAATTACATTTTACAGAAAAAGCAGTTATTGCTATAGAAGAGGATGTGGTTGAAGATTCAACTAGGTATAGGAAAGAGAGATACAGATATAGAGAAGGGAAAGAAGTGTGATGAATGACAGTAGGAATGTTTGAAAAAAACTTTGGGAAACATTATTTTATGGTTGATTAAAATACATATATAACACATTTATGTAAAGATATTTGGATACACATACATAGTTTACATTATATCACTTGGCATGATAATTCTCCCCTCAAGATCTATAGAGTATCCTAAAAACAAAAATAAAATAAAAAAAATTCACTGCCAGAATGGCAAACCACCCCTTGAGTTATTGGTCAAAGAGGTTGAAAATTCCCCAAATAATAAAAACTATTCCCTTCGCCCTCTTTTGCTTTCTAAAACTTTAATGTAAGACCCTATTGCTGAAGACTCCATTCATGTTTGACATAAGACTTGGAAGAATCCTGCTGTAATTGCGTGGAAACTTATTCCCTGAAGAATCGTTCTCATAGCATTGAATAGTGCTATACAAGATGCCAAAAGAGAAAAGCAATCATCAATAGCCCCTCCTATCCACTTTTAAGCCTATGAAACACATGGCAAGATATCTTCAAGGGTATAATATTGACACTTTTATCTTGGGGGTAGCCAACATCTAATTGGACTTAAGGTCTTCTCACTGGGAAAGAATTCATGTTTAGTATTATAAAGCTGGTCTTACCTATTGCTGGTAACGCCATAGATCCTGGAAAAGAATTTATGATAGCCATTTTCTTTGACCAGTATAATTTTGCAGTATAACTGCATTCCAAATATTATCCTTTTACCTATAAATAAGTGTAGATCTCATCCCTCTTCAAAGTTGCCTACTGCTCAGAATGCAGAGAACAACTGATCACTGTGTTCCCAACCCTAGTTGATATAACCACAACACAAACCCTACACATAAAGCTCAAGGAATATTGCAAAAAGAGGGTGGAAGGATTGAAAGAGCCAGAGCATCAGGATATCTGAAATGATACATAGTCTTCTATATATAATAAGGAAGCTACAGCCATGAAATCTCAACAATATACTCACCTAAACAGGACCTGTGTAATATCTCCAGTTGGTATACCAATGTGAATAGGAGATACTGAACAAGGTCCCTAGATGAAGAGTTACAGGTAGTTAATGGT
Source organism: Phyllotis vaccarum (assembly GCA_033318265.1). Lineage (NCBI taxonomy): Eukaryota > Metazoa > Chordata > Mammalia > Rodentia > Cricetidae > Phyllotis > Phyllotis vaccarum. The sequence goes on along the minus strand of JARWLC010000001.1, from coordinate 138,035,998 downwards.
GAAAATGGAAGAATCAAGTTTCTCCAAGGCCTAGTCCCTGATAAAGTATCCATAAGTACCTTCACATAAAAGCAAAATGAAATGAACTGAGGAAGGCACACTGACACACAGACATGCATGCACGCATGTATCCATAAGTACCTTTGCATATAAGCAAAATGAAATGAACTGAGTAGGACACACAGACATGCATGCACACACATGTGTATGTGTAATAAGGAAAAGGGCATGAGTGTGAGAGGGAGTAGAATGAGTTGGAGGGGGAGGAGGATGAAAATGATTTAACAATTGTACTTATTGTATGATATACTCAAAGGAAAATAAAACCAACCAGCCAACCAAACAACCACCCAAAAGAACCCTTATACAATAAACAAGACCCAACTCCCAGTTATTGGTTTATCTCTTTTATTTTCTTTAAGAAACCATTTAAAAGATTTTAGATTACTTCTAGCATAGTAGTCTTGAATCATACTGAGAATAAACAAAATGTGAGATCAATATAAAAAAAGTTTAGTTCATAGTTTAAGCTTTTAGTCATGTTTAAATTTTGTTTCTACTGCTATTTTAAGGACCCAGGTAGTTTATACTTTTTAAATATGATGATTAGTTAACATTAAATGAATCCTTCAGTGATTATGTTGTTTATATCCTCTATGTAAATTTAAAACAGCTAGTAGTTTTATAGTTATATTTGCAGAACTTAATTCTAAGCAATGAGTTTATATTGTTTTCTTAACAGATCAAACTTCTCAAGCTATTTCTGACTGATCAAACTCTCTGGAAAGTTATTTCATATCCTCCTGGTCATCTAAATTTATCACAGGGTTTTAACTGAGAAGGCTGGTGAACCTCTTCTCCTTTGATCTTGTGTCCTGGCGAGTGCTTGGATATTTCTTGTGTAGGAAAGTTTTGGTGGATGAGTCAGTGCACTGAGTCATAGACAGCATGAAGCCTCTGGTGTTCTATACTAACTAATTGGAAACAGTTTCAAAATTAATTAAGGCACAGTTGTCAGCTCAGTGTTACTGATTGACAACCCACCTAAGTATTTTGTCTTTTGGCAACTTGCTTAATTGTTCTTTGAAATTTAGTGTTTTGTTTTACTTCATAAATTTTAAAAAAATGTGTTTAAAATACCTATACTTACCATGTTGCTTTCTTCATTGCCCTTTATAAAGCTTGTGTTGTTCACATTTAATTTTTGATGCTTTTTTCCCTTAAAGATACTCAATACAGCTTATTTTCTTTATATTTTGATAATTTATCAGAGTGTAGAAAAAAGTCTTTTGTGTGCCACAGAAACTATTTATACAATAGTAGCATATTGATTTATCTTACGAGAGCCTATTCTCCAACTATCACTGTGTATTTTATTTAATAAGATTAAATAGGTTTCTATGATTCTTTTACATTATAGTAATTTGATTTAATAAAGTCATTAAAAATGACATGTTTGAAACAGTAATTCTTCATTGGCATTATATTTTGCTTGCTTATAAAATTTCATAAAGAGGAATTGAATAGCAATAACAGGAAGATATTTTCTCTGAAGGGAGCAAGTATCTTCTGGCGAGATGATAAAATACTGGAGTCAATTACTGGTGAAAATATGAGCAAAGAGAAGAACACACAAGTCAGTGCCTAGGAGTTTTAAGGTACTTTATACATCGTTTCTGTAGCTTTTCCCATTATCTCTCAGTGATGGAAATTATGTTCCCAATATAAAATACCTGACTCCTGGTAATTTAATAACTTAGCACACTCAACCATATCTTTTAAACATATTTAGCAGTCTGAGATACTATTTAATGTGAGATTCAAGGTATTACCACAAATTCCTAGCATTTTATCAGAGGAAAATTTTGGAAGAACATTTGTTTTTGAAATACAATATAGTAGGATTAATTCTTTCTCCTCCCTTTCAGTGTCTTTGCCCCCACCCTCTCTTTGTGTCCTGGAGATCAAAGATCTAAAGGCCATGGGAATGCCAAGGAATGCTAGGAAATCCCCAGCCCATTCATTCATTCGTTCATTCATTCATTCATTATTCATTTATTTATTCATTTATATTTATATTTATATTTTTCCAGATTGGACTCTTTTGTGTAGAACAGGCTAGTCCAAGCAGGCCTTTATTAACTCTTGCTACTTGTGCTCCTATATACTTTGTGGTAGAATTACAGCTGTGTATCACCATGCTTTCGTTTAACTACAATTGTCATATTCATTTTCAAATACTTTGAAGACGTCAATTGAATTTATACATTTCACATATCACAAACTAATTTGTAGGCAATACCTATTCTATTAATGCTGGAACATTTTCCTTTTCAACCTTTTTACCACTATTTCTTCATAATAATTTCAAGTTATAGATTAGCTTCAACTAAATCCTATATTGTCTTTAATTTCTCTTATTTTATCTTGCTATATATTTTTTTTCATTTATTAGCAAAATTGCTGTTTTAAACTTATTAAATATATGCCTTGACTAGCTTTATGTTATCTCGAGTGAGAGTCATCTAAGAGGATGGAACTTCAGATGAGAAAATGCCTCTATGAAATTGGCCTGTAAGGCATTATTTAAATTAATGATAGATGTGGGCACATCTGGACCATTCTGCGTGGTGCCACCCTGGGGCTGGGTCATCTTGGGTGCTGTAAGAAAGATAACTGAGAAGTCATGAAAGTAAAGCCAGTGAGCAGCACTCCCCCATGGTCTCTGAATCAGCTCCTGCGTTCAGATTCCTACCCTTGTGAGTTCCTGCCCTGGCTCCCTTTGATGGTGAACTGTGATCTGGAAATGTAGTAGAACAAATCACTTTTTCCCATAGGTGGGTTTGGTCATGGTGCTTTATCACTGCAATGAAAATTCTAACTAATAAAATAAGTCTTTGGGGTTTCTCTTTCTTTGTTAAGAATGAACAGTTTGAGAATTGTGGTTAAAATTTAAATTGCAAGGGAAAAATGATCCATTTCTGGCATTTTATGACATCTAAAGATCAGTAGGCATAGGGACCTTATTTCTATATTATGATGGTAACTTACAAAGGTATAACAAGAAAGAGGCAATGACAGTGGTTTTGTTATTTTTTTCCCCCAGCACTGACCCTTCCTTTTCTCTCTGCCTACTTCATTTTGCCTCCTCCTGGAAATTCAGACTCAGTTACTGGTTGTGTATTGTTTTCAGTATTATTTATTTTCAGACAGTTATGACTGTCCTAGCTCTTTTTCTTTTTTAGTTTTTATATTTTTGTTGCTTTAAAAAGTTTTAAATGTTTTATTTTTTATGCTTCAGGGTTTTGCCTGTGTGTACGTATGTCCACAGTGCCTGGTATCTGCAGAGGGCATTGGATATCTTGGAGCTGGACTTTAGATGGTTGTGAGCTGACATGTGGGTGCTGGGAACTGAACCTAGGTCCTCAAGAGCAGCCAATACCCTTAGCGGATACACCATTTCTTTAGCCCCAATCATTGCTTCTTGAACCCTACTTTATTACTCTTTGTTTTTCCACTAAGAAACTTTCCTAAGGTTTTGGCTTTTTAGACCCAAACCAAAGTTTCTTCTTTTACTTGTCTTATTCTTTGTTATAGACTTTATTATGTTTCTCAGGTTACAAAAGATTGTACTAAACTTATTGTATGTTTTTCCATTTGTGTGTGTGTGTGTGTGTGTGTGTGATGCTTGTATCTGTGGTTTATGCTAATGGTGGTCAGTGCTGTGCACACCCTTCTTGAGTTTCTCTTTTTGTTCCTAGTATTTAGGTGCCACCAGGGAAGTAAGTGTCTTTAAGGATGCTGTCTTCTCAGAGAAAGATACTAACTCACAATTGCATTTATGTCACAGAAAGGGGATTTAAAAGGTGTTACACTGAACAAAATTTATAGAAAATGAGATTAGAATTGGCATTTGTACCAGTGTTAGGCTAGCACTGCTAGACCAAGTCAGCAGTTTGGAAAGTGAATAATTTGCTTTAATTTAAACCTAAGATTGAATTCTTCAAATGATGTAGTACTTTATTACCAGCATCAATAATAGTAGAATTTGTTTCTTTTCTGGATTTTTTAGCTTTTGCATTTTGAATATTTTTGTGTGAAAATATTTTCAGTTGAGGCAATTTGACATTATTTATAATATATTTAACAAATGTACTAAGTTGACGGTATAATGACAGACATCCTAGTATCTGGTATGTGTTTGTGTGTGGGAGGTCTCTCTCTCTCTCTCTCTCTCTCTCTCTCTCTCTCTCTCTCTCTCTCTCTCTCTCTCTCTCTCTCTGTGTGTGTGTGTCTATCAGGCTGTCAGTCTGTGTCTTTGTAGTATCTGGTGGGTGTTGGAACAAATCTGCAGCAGCCTAGCCAGCATTGCCATTCTGTAGTTTATAGCTTCTAAATTGGAAGTTAAGAAACCAGGATTCTGATCTGAACTCTTACTTTGCAGACTACCTTTTTTTGAAAGACACAAACCTTATAGACAGAATGACACATTATACATTTATATTATTATTAAAAGATATGCTTTTGAATATAAACACATAATTAGGGTTAGAGGGATGATTCTGTAAGGTCTATGACTAAGTCTAACATAAACTTATAGTTGGTTATCATAGAAAAACATATATTTATTATGTACCTAAGAATAGAAGCTACAAACTTTCAGTATGGAGTTAAAACAGAGCAAGAAAGATAGTTTAATCCTAGAGCTAAACAAAAGGAAAAAGCTGGATTTCTGTGTTATGGGAGGTGATAGCAGCCTATTGAACATTATGGAAGAATGCCTGTAAGTTGAAAGGGATGTCTGCTTGTGAAGATGAGCTCTTCTGTGTAATAGCCACCTGTGACAGTCTTTGCTCTACCAGGTTTGTATACCTAATCTCTTCTTTCTGCAAGCAAAAGGATCTTTCTTAATCAAGAAAGGTGATACCAGGCCTAATAGCCTGCCTTTTGCACTACAGTAGATCCATGTATTTCCTTTCTACAAGACAATCTTTTATCGTTAACCCTGTTTGCAGATGTCCACAAAGTGACTGAATTTGCAATCCTAAATATGTTAAAGAAATATTTGTTGGTGTGATTCCATGGTGGCTTATGGAGATTACAGTGAGAGTATTGGTTTTAATCTCGCTGCACTGTTTCTAATGGATTCCCCAAACTGAACTGGTAAATGTCTATTTGAGATTTATCTGCTTCCAACAGGGCAATTGGCTTCTCTATGGAAGAATCTATATGAGTATTTAATGTAACAAAACAGTGAATAGTGAGCATTTAAATAGATTGACATTTTTTAATTCAGTCAATGGAGGAAAATCAGAGGCAAGCAAACATCTTTGAGTTGCTCTGCAATTAGAAACAACATGTTACTTCTCCTAGGCAGACGCGCCATCCTGATAGAGAAACCGAGAACTGTTTGGTAAGTTTTCCTCTGGACATACCATGCTGCTCTCCTTACTTTCTCACAGTATATCCACAGAGGCCTAGCCTTACTTAGAGTGCATTTCTCAGGCAGACAGTCCTCAAGTACTGGCCAGATTTGACTTGGACTTGAGAGATTTGATGACCCCCCCTCATTTACAGTCTTCCACAGCACACTTCCTGCTTGATTGCCAGAACAGTACTAAGACTATTTTAAAGGTACTCCCTGAGTTGATAAGGAATAGGGAACTGCTTTTATTTGGTCTGGTCTCTGTTGTATTCTCAATGGTTTCTTTGTCTTCTCTTTCCTTTTGCTGCCCGTTTTCCCCTTTTGTTCTTGTTTTCATAGTCTTCTCCCCCCCCCCCCCACATCTTCCTACTTGGACCAAGACACAGATCAGTTTCTGTTGAAACTATCAGGAGAACAGAGGGATTGACTTGTAATCGCCATATTAACAATTCCTCCTTGGGTAAACACAAATAATATTAGGGAGGGGAAGGAAGCAGGGAAAAACAGGAAAGGGAAAGTGCTGAGAATGATATATTGAAAGGGTGGGATGCTTTTTAAAATGAAGACCTCTACGTGTATGTTTTCCCAGAGCAGGGAAAAAGTAGTCAGAACTCTAATATTTACATCATTTGATTCTATAACATGGGCTTATATTCTTATCATTGCTAGTTACCAACAATTTGGAAATCCTGCCCATTATGCTGGGAATGTTGATAACATCAATTATTGCTGTTTATTTAAGTTGGGGCTCTAGTTTTGTTTTCCCAATTTTTCTTTTTTCTTTTTCAATCATAGGTAGGTAGATAGGTAGTGGCAGTGAACCTGTTCCAGCAGTGTGTGCTGAAATCCTCTCACCTTGTGTTTCTTGAGAGGATAATCAGCCTTTATAAACCACTGATAGAAACTGCTGTGGGAGTATGTTCTAGTACTTTGTAAATATTTGTCTCTTCTACTGGTTTAATAAAAAGCTGATTGGCCAGAGGCAGAAAGGAAGTGTGGGTGGGGCTACCAGACTAAGAAAACTGGGAACTGGAAGAACATAGAAACCAGAGTGACACCAGGGATGTTAACAGCACGATGAGACGCCCGCAGATGCACAGGAAAAACGTTGAAATGCTGCTCTGAGAAAAGGTACCCAACCCCATGGCTAAACAAGATAAGAATCATGGGTTAGTTTAAGGGTAAAGAGTTAGCAAGTTCAATGCCTGGGCTCTAGGCCAATCAGCCTAAAATTAATACAAGCTTCTGTGTGTTTTTGCAGGTCTGTGGGTCTACGGGTCTGTGGCTCTGTGGGTCTTAACCACAGGCTGGACAGACCAGAAACTCTTACTACAAGAAACTTTTTTCCACTTCAAGTTTCTGACCTCAGTTGAATTAGAAAGAGGAACTTCTTATCTGTTCAGGTGAAGAGCAGTGGTGAAAAACTAGCTAGTAAATTCCCTGCCCAGAGGTGTTTTTGTGAATACAAGTTTCTGTTGAAATCAATTATGTGTTTCCTTTTGACAAATATTTGGACCTAATATTTAAAACAAGAATTTAGTCTTGAATTAAATCCAAATTTATAGCTCTAAATATATTGTATAATTTGCCTGTTGGGTTTGAACTTGATTCAAAATCCTGTTCGCATCTTTTGATTTTTTTAAATATCTTATCTCTTCAGCATAACCTATATATTTTTTTCATAACATGATTACTTGCAAGGGCATTTTAATTTTTCCCTTAAAAGAACATCTTTCCACTTCCTTGTTTTATGAATATCTGACCTTAGACCTAATCATCTCACTTGCTAGATTAATGATTTATGATTTGTAGGGCCATGTTTAAGTTCCTTATATACTACTAGTTTCCTCCTATGCCATCAACCTCCTCTTCTGTTACTACATCTTATTGCTAATACATTGTACATATGATGCAGTTATAGGAGGCAATTGGCTTACATCTTTTTAAGAAAGAAATTAATAAACACAGCCAAGTGATCAAAGAATATAGAAGAGTTTGATGCTTGAGACAAATGTGGAGAACCTTGGAGTTATTTGCAAATTACTTCTACCCTTGAATAAAGAAAGTATTGGGGACTTATTCATATTTATATTATACCATATTTTACATTGCCTGGTATGCCCAGTTAAACATATGCATTTATTAACATGCTCAGTATAAAAACAATTCATGTTTAAAAAGAGAGGGTGGACAGGTTTCTGAGCATGCTCAATTAAAAATCTTTAATCACAAGTTCTTAGAGGAAAGATAAAGTCTGGTGTATTATGCCATGTCTGCTAACATAGTACTCTGAACACTGGGGATGCAAAGATTCTGAACTTAAGGCCAGCAGGTACTACACATAGCATTACCCTATGGACAAAGTAATAAAAAGAAAACATTTCATAGGATTTAGTATCATAATAGATATTAAGAAAAATATAACTCAATGTTGGTTCTTCCAAAGTGTCTTCAAAGAGGCTTAGCTAAAAGAAAAAGAACAGCTTTGAAGTCACGTTAACAGTATTACAAAAGGAGAGTAGCCCAGTCACCTATGAATGTATAGTGCTTGCTTTTTTTCTTATTTTTTATCTGTAATTTTTAAAAACATCCCCACCACTGTTCTCCTTTCCTTCCCGCTTCCCAGTGGTTCCTCAGCTTCCCCTTACCCTATCCTTCCATCCACTCCTCAGAGAGGGTAAGGAATCCCAGGGTGAGTCAGTGCAGTCTGTTCTATATAGATGAGGTAGAACCTAGTCTCCTGCCCCAGTATTGAGACTGAACAAGGTGCTCCCTGTAGAGAATAGGCTCCAAGAAGCCGGTTCATGCACCAGGAATAAATTTTGGTCCCGCTGCCAGAGGCCCCACAAACTGCCCATGCTTCAACTTTCATCCACATTTAGAGGGTTTAGTTCAGTCCCATGTAGGTAGGTTCCCCAGCTGTCATTTCAGAGTCAGCTCCCAATAGCTCTGGTCAGCTGTCTCTATGGGTTTCTTCATCATGATCTTGACCCCTTTGCTCATGCAATCACCCCTCTCTCTCCTCAGCTGAACTGGGAGCTTGCTTCTGTGCTTAGCTTCAAATCTCTGTATCTGCTTCCAACAGTTTCTGCATGAAAGTTCTATAGTGACAATTAGGGTGGTCATCAGTTTGATTATAGGGGAGGGTCAGTTCAGGGCCCTCTTCACTATTGCTGGGAGTCTTGGCCAGGGTCATCTTTGTGAGTTCTTGGATATTTCTCTAGCTTCTGGTTTCTCTCATCCCACAGTGGCTCCCTCTCTCATGATATCTATTTTGTCTTTCTCCACTCTGTCATTCCTATTTCTTCATGTCCTCTTCCTGCCTCCTCTTGCTTCCTCCCACCTATGGTTCAGCTTACTTAGGTGATCTTATCTGTTTTCCCTTCTCAGGAGGATCTATGTATATCTCTCTTAGGGTCCTCCTTGTTACCTAGATGTTATAGTTTGTAGCCTGGTTATCCTTTGCTTTACATCTAAAATTGACTTATGAATGAGTACATTAATAGTACTTGCCTTGCTTAAGATTTCTTTCAGAGCTGTGGGCCTTTCCTTCTGCTTCTCCCATGCACTACATTGTTTATTAACAGTGTTAAAATATGGTATTATTGCACAACTTGAACAATTTATTTTCATTCCTAGTTTGAGAGCATATAGTCCATTATGATAGCAGTTTGAGGTGGCTGGCCGCATTACATCCATAGTGTGGTTAGGAGGCAGGAAGATGAATGCTGGTATCAGCTTCCCGTCTGACCTTCCCTCACTTCATCTTTTCTCCCCTTTCTTCCCAATCCGGCCTTTACTCTCATTCTTGTCCTCTCTTTATTAATTCATCTTGATTGCCTCCACCTAGTTACATGATTTTAATCATCTATTACCTTGCTTTCCCTAAAATTACAAAAGGTATGCTTACCTTTATTTTTCTAGCATAGAGTGCAGAGCCTAGTTAAACAACATTTTATTGAACTATTTGGATCTTTGAAATTTCTGTGTGTTTCGTCCCAGAATTTTTAGATTCTCAATTATAGGATTAAAGCTATTCTCTAAAGTCCATGTTTCTTGAGTTTTACACAGACAGGGAACCTCTTACTTCTTCTGTTGAAGTCCACTACCAGTCCTACCTATTTCCTTCAGTTAACAATTCATACATAGTCATTTGCGTCTCACGTAGAGAGTGTTAGTCTTACTATCAGTGTTTGGTCTACTTATACTACATATTTTTGTTGATAAGTCTTGTAGTCCTGCTTTTCTTGCACAAGCCTCTTAGATTTTATTTCTATCCCCTTTATCACTTTCTACTTTATGCACATTTGAGATTAGTGAGCTGATGCTTAAGGAACAGAGATTAGTTTCTGAGACTTGACAAAACTCGTGTTTCTTGATTTTGAAACCTCAGGTGCTCACTTGCTAGCTTATTCTGTCTTTTTTCTCCTCCTCCCCTCTGTCTTTCTTTTTTTCTCTTACTGGAAGTACTTCTAAGGTATCCTCTAAGGTTTTCCTCCAAATTTTAGATTTTTAAAAATAATTTCTCATCTGCAAATGGTTGGTAAGAACAAAGTAGGAGCCAAATAACTTTAATGAAAGGACTCTGTATCTCTATTGTTAGTTTTAAGGCTGGCTGTCTCTCCATAAATATTGCTTTTTCCATGACTGGAAACCAAAACCTGAGTGTTACAAATGACAGGTAAGTACCTTATCATTGAGCTATATCTCCAGCTCTAAATGCTAACTTATAGTTTGTGAAAGAGAACCCAAGTGGAAAGGAAGGAGGGGGATGTCTCAACCTGGCATAATATGTAAATAGAAACTTCTAAGAGTGTCTAGTGTTGTTTGTGTATATAATCTTTCAGGTGTGGCCATGTAGCATTAATTTACTTTCAGTGCTTTTTATCTAGGATTTATTAATAGACCTTGTGCCTTGCTTCCAACAGGATCAGATTGAGAACGTTGGACCAACGATAATTAAAGCCAGGTTAGGGTGGAGAAATGTTTCTGTGGTTAAGAGTGCCTGGTTGATCTTGCAGCCGTTTTCAGTTCAGTTCTTAGCACCCACACTGGGCAGGTCAGACCTACCTGTAACTCCAGCTCTGTGGATATCAAATGCCTCTGGCCTCTAAAGGGACCTGTAGTCAGGTGCACACACTCACATACATAAACTAAACTTTACGAAATGGAAACATCTCTGTTCTTGTTATCTAATTTCTTTATTTTCTTGAGATTTTTCTCCGGCTCAACACTATAGTATATCAAAACTAGGATTTGGAGGATGCTTTTTCTTTCTAGCATGAATATGACTAGTTCCTTCACTGCTTCAGCAACTGTCATTTTAAATTTTGATAAAAACTTTCTTTTTGAAAAAGGAAATAGAATAAGAGTGAACTACATGATTTATGTTTCTTTCAATATTAAAATGTTATGGTTTCTATTACTCAACATTTTTTGCAATATAAAGAAATCTACCTTAGAAACACTACTTTTATTCCAACTAAACTGCCTTGATTAAAGAGGCTATATTAATAGCACATAAAAATATATGCATTCACTAGAGAGATACAAATCAAAACCTTAAAATCAGTTCTCATTCACACCACCAGGGTCATACTGTTGTCAATGGGAAATTGCAGCCTCTGTTTTCTACTAGTGAGGGTGTGTATGGTGTGGCAACTTTGCAAGTGAATCTTTTAATAGAGTTTTCTATCATAATATGCAGTGATTCCACTCCCAGGAGTAGAAACAAGAAAAAAGGTAATATAGTGCCAGATATAACGTAGCACATGAGTGATTATAGCAGCATTAATCATTGTAGCCAAAACATGGAAACATCCTGTATTTATCAAAAAATGAATGGATAAAGAATATGTTGTATATTAATACAACATATTATTACTGGGCCATAAGCAACATGGAATGGGTGCAAGTCTCAGCATGCATGAATCCTGACAACACTGTGTTTAGTGGAAGAAGGCAGTCATCATATACCATATGTCATATAATTTTCCTCATGGGAAACATTCAGAGCATGCAGACTATAAGGAGATGGGAAATAGATTGGTGGTTACCTAGGGATGAGGATCACTGGAAAGCTGGTGGGAGGACAGAAGCTGAAACACACAAGTTTTCTTTTCGAGGGTAAAAATACATTCAAAATTGATTTTCTGATGGCTGTTCATCAGTCCAGCAAAAATGCCCAGAAAAGCTAAAAGTGCTAAGGACCACATACATGCATGCGCACACACCAAAGACACGTGTACATACAAAACATGGCACATTAGTACTCTCTAAAAAGTTAATTTAAAGCCTTCCCCCTATAAGCACTACTGGTCCCTCTCCTGCCTCTCCAGCCCCTTTTCCAAGTCCTACCCCCCCCTTCCCTGTTCACTCCCAAGAGAAGGCAAGGAATTCCAAGGTGAGTCAATGGAATCTGGCATATCCAATTGAGACAGGAACAGTCCCTCTCCCCAAGTTTCAAGGCTGAGAAAAGTATTTTCTCACTAGGCATGGGCTTTGAGAAACCAGTTCATGGACCCAGGATGTCCACTCTGGTACATTTGGAAGAGGCTCTAGAAACTGCAGAGGCCTATTGACTGTCATCTACATTCAAAGGGTCTAGATCCAGTCATGAAAATTCTCACTTGTTAAATCAGAGTCTGCAAGCTCCCTACAGCATGGGACTGGCTACTCATTGGATCTCCCTGTCATGATCCTTATCCCTCTGTTAATGCAGTGTTCCTCCCTCTTTTCAGCTGGACCAGTAGCTCAGCCTGGTGTTGAGCTATGGATCTCTACATCTGCTTCCATCAGCTACTGGATGAAGATCTATCTATAATGGCAGTTAGGGTGGTCATTCATATGACAATAGGGAAAGGCCAGTTTAGGCTCCTTCTCCTTCGGAAGCGGGCTCATCCTGTGTGTTACCAGCTGTCTGCTGTCAGGTCTCTAATCCCGCAGTGGCTCCTTCTGTCAGGAGGTCCACCTCTTCGCTCCTCTCCCTGTCCCCCCCCTCCCCCCACCCGCTCTACCATCTCATTCGCTCATGTTCTCACCTTCCCCACCCCAACCCCTGCAATTTTCTCAGGATGGAGGTCTATTTCCCCTTCCCAGGGGATCTTGGGGTGTCTCTCTTAACTTTCTCCTGTTACCTAGATGCTGCTAGATGCTGGGAAGAGAGGGTGTGGATTGTAGCCTGCATATTCCTTGCTTTACACCTGAAATCCTCTTATGAGTGAGTACATACTTTGTTCTGTTATTGAACAGGATTGTCCTGTCAATCCTGAGTTTCCTGTTATTATATATAAAGCTGAGTATATTGTTCTTTCATGGTCTGTAAAGAATTGTCTTGGGATTTTGATGGGTATTTATTGCAATGAATCTACAGATTGCTTTTGGTAAGATTTCTATTTTTACGGTGTTGGTCCCACCTCTCCAGGAACGTGGAAGAGTGTTCCATTATCTGAAGTCTTCTTCAGTTTTCTTCTTCAATGACTTGTTCTTGTCACACAGGTCTGTCACAACTTTGGTTAGAGTTACCCAAAGATACTTAATGCTATTTGCAGCTTTTTTAAAGGGTGATGTTTCCCTGGATTTCTTTTCAGCCCTTTTATCATTTGTTGATTTTTTTGAGTTAATCTTGTATTTTGCCATAATATTGGAGGTGTTTATTTGCTGCAGGTATTCCTTGGTAGAATTTGGGGTCAGTTATGTGTGCTGTCACCTCATTTGTAAATAGGAAAGGTTTGACTTCTTCCTTTTCAGTTTCTATCTCCTGATCTCCCTTTGCTGTCTTTCTGCTCTAGCTAGAACTTTGAGTACTGTATGGAGTAGATACTGAGAGGGTGGATGCTCTAGCTAGAACTGTGAGTACTGTATGGAGTAGATACTGAGAGGGTGGATGCTCTAGCTAGAACTGTGAGTACTGTATGGAGTAGATACTGAGAGGGTGGATGCTCTAGCTAGAACTGTGAGTACTGTATGGAGTAGATACTGAGAGGGTGGATGCTCTAGCTAGAACTGTGAGTACTGTATGGAGTAGATACTGAGAGGGTGGATGCTCTAGCTAGAACTGTGAGTACTATATGGAGTAGATACTGAGAGGGTGGATGCTCTAGCTAGAACTGTGAGTACTATATGGAGTAGATACTGAGAGGGTGGATGCTCTAGCTAGAACCTCGAGTACTGTATGGAGTAGATACTGAGAGGGTGGACAGCCTTGTCTTCCTCCTGATGTTGGTGGGATGGCTGTGAGGTTCTTTCCATTAGTTTGGTGATGGGGGTCAGCTTGCTGTATTATGCTTAGGTATTTTCCTTGTATTCCTGATCTCTCCAGAACTTTATCATAAAGGAGTGTTGGGTTTTGTCAAAGCTTTTTTCAATATCTAATGAGGTGATCATGTTTTTTTTTTTTTTTTTTCTTCTTTCAGGTTGTTTATATGATAGATGACAGTTTTTTGTATGTTGAACCATCCCTGCATCTCTGGGATTAAGCCTACTTTATCATGGTGGATGATTTTTTAAAAAATGTTCTTGAATTCAGTTTGCTGGTGCTTATTAAGTATTTTTGTATCAATGCTCATGACGAGATTGGCCTGTACTTCTTTTTCTTTGTTGCATCTTTGTGTGGTTTGGGTGTCAGGGTGATTACAGCCTCATAAAAATAGTTTGGCAGTGTTTCTTCTGTTTCTATTGTGTGGAACAATTAAAGGAATATTGGTATTAGCTCTTCTTTAAAAATGAGGTAGAATTCTGCACTGAAACCATCTTGCCCTGGGCTTTTTTTGGTTGGGAGACTAATAACTACTTCTATTTCCTTGAGGGTTTATAGGTTTATTTAGATCATTTATCTGGTTTTGATTTAATTTTGGTAAGTGGTTCCTTTCCAGAAAGCTGTCCATTTCTTTTAGGTTTTCCACTTTAGTGGGGTACAGGTTTTTGAAGTATGAGTTAATGATTCTCTGGATTTCTTCAGTGTCTGTTGTTATGACCCCTTTTTCATTTCTGATTTTGTTAATTTGGATGCTCTCACTCTGCCCTTTGGTTAGTTTGGATAAGGGTTTTTGTATCTTGTTGAGTTTCTCAAAGGACCATCTCCTTGATTCATTGATTCTTTGTATTGTTTCCTTGTTTCAATTTTATTGATTTAGCCATGAGTTTATTTGCTTCTGTCTACTCCTTCTAAGTAAGTTTTTTTCTAATTGTTCTAAAGCTCTCTGCTGTGCTAACATGGCACATTAATGATTATAGCCACATTAGTAATAATAGCCAAAAAAAAAAAAATGGGAACAGTATTTGTTCATATTGGATAACGATTTTGTGAATTGATACAACAGACCACAAACAACATGGGGCAGGTACATGTAACAAGAATATTCTATAATGTTCAAACCTTAGCAAATGCTTATATAAAATGTGTTAATGGACTATAAATAATCATAATGTTTCCTATAAGGCAAATTAGGCATCAAACCAGTGTGTAGGGGGATTATGTTGCATTGTAAATATTTGTCTCACCTACTAGTTTACTAAGAAAGCTGATTGGCCAAAGGCAGACAGGAAATATGGGCAGGGCTACCAGACTAAGAAAACTCTAAGAACAGGTAGAATAGAGCAGAGATGCCAAAGAGACACCAGCAACGCTGATGCAGAGGACAACTATGCTGATCTGAGAAAAGGTACCGAGCTCATGGCTGAGCAGGATTCATGGGTTAGTTTAAGGGTAAAGAGTTAGCAAGTTATATGCCCGGGCCCTAGGCCAATCTTCATACAATTAATACAAGTGTCTGTGCATATGGGACTGTGGGTCTGCAGGTCCGGGCCATGAAGCTAGGCTGGAAAGTCTGGGCCAGAAATATAATACAAAACCTCTGTGTGTGTGTGTGTGTGTGTGTGTGTGTGTGTGTGTGTGTGTGTGTGTGTGTGTTTTCTAGAATACAAAATGTTAAATTGATAACCAATCATATATATACAATACCTCATGTAAAAAGAAAATAACTTTAGCCATGGAAATTAAATATGAGCAAATAAATTATAGATACAGATTGTGTAAAGTTATGCCTTATTGCAATTAGCTAGGTTGTGGTAATAGAGTAGAAAATATCACTTGTATTTCAACTTTATTGCTTTTTGAAAGAAAGAGCAGGGAGGGAAAGAGATTGAGGGTATTGATGTGACAGTGGCCTGGCACTGACATGGACATATTCTGCAGGAGATCAGAATGAGAATTGGCATTCATAAAAATACTCCATCACTAGGAAAGAGTATTTATAGACATTGAGAAAGTATAAAACTTTTAAGCAATTAGAAAATCCTGCAAATAAGGTGGTAATGGTGAGGTAGAGCAATGCTAGTAGTGCTATCACTTATTGCTATATATTATATATCTCATGGGCAGTGCACAATCTGATATTTGTGTATACTAGCTATATATTTTACTTTTTAGATTATAGAATAATTACATAGTTTTTCCTTCTCTTTCTTCCTCCAGAATATTTCATATACCCCTCCTTACTCTCTTTCAAATTTATGATCTCTTAATAAATTGTTGTTACATGCACATATGTATATGTATATGCATATATATTCCTAAATACATAAATACAAACTACTCAGTGCATATCATATTTCTTGTATGTATGTCTTCAGATAACATCAACCTCACATAAAGTACTACAAACAGCTAAGGAATGACATGCTTTTGTACATATTTCTGGTAAAATATATATAAAATCAACAGTGCTGTTGTGAACATCTCCTTTTTATGAACTTCCCTTAATTCTTCAGGGATTGCTAAACTCTTGCTTTCTTATAGCAGTAAGAAGAGGAAACTTCTCTGAAGGAATTTGTATTGGAATTAAAAATTGAGAAGGCCCAGGTTTAATATGATGCAGCTACTACTAAGGTTTTCATAAAGCTGTAGAAGAAGCCACTGGGTCTGCTGATTAGGGAGCTCTTTTAAAATGGTCAGTCAATAATGACCAGTGGGGCTTTTGAAATCTCCAATATTCTGTTTTTTATTAATATCTTGAGCTAAAACATACTCTCAAACTTTGAGCCTCTGCAAATGTGGCATAGCCATTCTTTTTAATAAATCCTGATGGCATTCTCCAAGGAAATCTCATAAATAAGAAATATAAGTTTGAGCTTGTTTAGGACAGTGGAGTATTGAAAACACCAAAAGAAATGATGTAATTACTTTTAGATGAAAAGACTAAAATTGCAGGAAAGTTTAGTGTGAAAGTGAAAATAAATAAATTTTATGATTTGTATCATGAAGTCAAAGAAGCAGCGACTCATCATTTTTGAGTGTGATAATGAGGAAAGAAATATTCATGTGGGTGTTTGATGATTAATAGTTGATGTGTGTTAAATGCTCAAAGGAAAAAAAAAAGTATGGCATAAATTCCAAATATTATTATTTTATTCCCAGAGTGCATCGGGCTTCATGGCTGCTTTCCCATGTGCCCATCTTTCTGCACCTGCTCCTAGGACTTCTGTGTACAGCAGCACGGCTTTTACTGTCACTGAAAATCTGTCCCTTATCATGAGTTATCTAACTCTTATAGATGTTTTAAAATATAGGACACAGTTTCTTATTGAAACATGTGAGTGGAAAGAACATACATAATTAAATATACTTCTATACTTTCAATAACTTGTCAAATAATTTATATATATTTCCCTAGAATTAATTGCCCTGAGTGCCTTATATCCTGAGAATATTCTATGCAACATTTTTATCTTAAATAAACGTTGGTGAGCTGCTTTCATAATGATTGCTGCTTTTTTCTGTTATCTTCAAGCCTTACCTTTATACATACAAGTAGAAACCTCAATTTGCAAATCCACTACAACTGAACACATACCTGTTTTCATTAAAAAGAATTAAAGTTGACATATTTTGTAAATTATAATTTATCCACAGAATTCTTTTTGTTTGTTTTCAAAAGCTAATTCAATACTTTTTGCTCTAAAATTAATAGGGTTAAATTTAAACAAAGTTAAATACAAATTTAGTAGTATAATTTATAAGAAAGTGCCAACTTCAAAAATCTCACCTATGTAGGTCCCTAATCATGAATATTAATTATATTTGGAGCTCTCACTATATATCTGCTGTTTTATCATGCATTTTCATATATTATGTTTCGTTATAAAACTGAGACATACGTTTAAGAAGTGCTTAGCTGTGTATAATTTCTTACTTATGAAGAAGTATTATCATAATGGCCCGATCCTTTTCTTGGGAGATGATAAAGAAGAAACACTGAGTAGTTGTATCCAATGATTACACAGATCCAGTGCTTGAAGTCCTAGGGCTGGTACCATAGAATATATTGATTGAAGGTGTTTGCATGGCATGTCAGCTGATGTTGTGATGCGGTTCATGACTTTCTAATTTATCCATGTGTAAATCTCACTTTAAACGTTACTTGATAATATCTGTGTGCTGTTTTTAATTTCTTAGATTTTTAATTTTAGTTTGAACTTTCAAAAATATTTTAAATTGTCATTTGCATATTTAAATAAATATTTATTTACATGGCTTCCCCTTTTCTCCCTCCAACCCTTCCTATATCCCCTTTCCTCATTCCCTCTCAAATTAATGGCCTTTATTCAGTTATTATTATCATGCACACTTGCAGCCACACGTGTGTATACACACATATATTCAATATATATTTAAATAAACATATATTCAAACACATATGAATAGATATTGCTGGATCTCTGTGTTGATTTTATTTATACATTTTCAGGGATGACAATTTAGCATTAATTAGTTTCAGTGTTTTGGATCTGGGATTTAACCATGGTTCTTGTGCATGCTGTTCAAATGCCCAGTCACTGAGGAATACTTACAATTACTTAAATACTATTTGCTTTAAAATGATAGCTTAATTGGCCATTCAGAAATACAATTATTTTTATGTGCAATGCCATGTTTGGCAATGTATATCCAGCATAGAATAATTATAGATAGTTCATCACTTACAATGGTAAGATATTAAACATTTATAATAGATATTTATTAATATAAATGTCACAAATAATACATACTGTATGACCTCTAGTAAACCTGGCAAAATTAGTGAAATGCTGCAATATCTGGAAGAGGAAACAGACCACATCCAATTCTCATACAACCAACTTCTCAGGCGGAATAGGATAAGTGTTTGTTATCTTCAAGGGTCTTTAGCCTGACTGGTGGTTTCTACAGAATAAATGAATTTCTGCCTTCTCTCCTGCCTTACATATATATCTTCGCTACCCAGATGTTTTACTTCCTTGTTCAACTCTGTATCATAATCCTAGATTGTTAGGTTGTTAGCCCTGTTAGGCGTTGTTGTTTGGCCTTGAACTCATAGAAGTCCAGAAAGATCTGTCTCTGAGTGATGTGATTAAAGATGTGGATCACCACTCTCTGACCTTCATGGCTTGACTGTGAGTGATCTGTTTTCTGATATTCCTGGCTTATCTTATCAAATAAACAACATATCACTACAACTACACATTACTAATGGTCTCTCTCTCTCTCTCTCTCTCTCTCTGTATGTATGTATGTATGTATGTATGTATGTATGTATGTATGTATGTATGTATGAAGCTGCTTTTGTTTAAAACTTTTCTATACTCCCTTGGAATTGTCTTGAATTTCTTTAGTATTCTGTTAGTTTCTTTGTAGTAGTATTCTCTATTGATAGAATATTAACATTTCTAATATGTCTGTGAGAGATCAGAGAAGTCTATCAGGGTTGGGAAAGTAAACTTTTGAATTAAAAATGAAAGAAAGAGAATAATCAGGAAATGTAGACAATTTTTTTGCCCTTGGTTGCTTCCCAGAGATTGAACATAAGTTCCTTTGCTTACATCACACACTTTGGACACAGGATTGAAGATTCAAGCTGGATTTAACCTGAAAGTCTCTTTCCTCTCAGATCTTGCTTTCATTGTACTAGATGGTTGTATGTAAACTTTCCAGTGTGAGAAGCAATGATAAGTAGAGAATTCCCACATAGCTATGATGCCTACAAATTACAACAATGCCAGCCCATATGGCAAGAAACCCCTATAGGTTCAGTAGTGGTACTCATATGTTGGTAGTAATCAGCAGCTATCTAATTGGACTAAAGCCCACTTAATAGGAGGTAAGTCATTGCTTGGTACTAAAAACTTAGCTAATTGCTGAGGTCTAGTGAAATCATGGATCTTAGAGGAAAGCATAATATCATCACTTTATGAGAACAGCATAATTCCTAACTATATTCAAAATATTTGATCTTATATCTGCAGGTAGGTATATGTCTTACCTCTTATCAAAGAAGCTTCTTGTAGCAAATGGAGGTCATTAAAGAAAACCACAACTAACAGATGATCTACAGCATGATTTCTGCAGCTAACACTCAGGGAACATTGTAGATAAGGAGGTATAAAAGTTAAGAACTTGGACCAGGAAGCCTGCTGTAGAATTGTATTCACTAGAAATGTCCATGTTATCTCCACAAAATGGCTGCCTGAAGAAGACCTGAACAATGACAACACCATTAGAAATGCTAAAGTGGAAGGGCAGTATCATGGGGCCTCACCCCTAGATAAAGAACTCCTGGAAACTAATGACTGCTGAGAGAGGGATGAGTCCCCAGTTGAGTATCCAGTACCAAGTGGTCAGCTGAGAAATACACAGACAACACTCAATGGACTGACTCAAGGTTATATTAACACATTTATATAACATCTAAATATACGTGGAATCATAATAAAAAGATATCAGTTTTAGAGTTAGACATGGTATGAGAAAAGTGTGAGGGATGAAAGGGAAGGTGGAATGGTGTAGTTACAGCTTTATAAATTTTTTAAAAAGAAAATCATAATTATACAATTCCAAGATGAATAAGACTGCCTGTTATTTCAAAGTGAGGATAGTTGTGCAATGATTACCAAAGTCTAAATTTTTCAATGATGTAATTCAAAAGGGAAGTAATTAGTTTAACAAGTTTCTCACCATTTTTAATGAATGTAATAGTTAATGCTTGGATGGTTTAGCAAAAACTTACATCAAATTTTCTATGTACTTATTGAAACCTCTGCTTACTTATTCACTTGTTCATTATTTAGATGCACATTCTCAGCAAATGCTTATAGAACCAGCTATTCCCTCACTACTCATTTGTAAATTAATGTATCTGTGAAGTCTTTTAAGGAATGTAACACATTGATAATGTCAGAAATACTTAATCTGAAAATATTTTAACTAAATGCTTTGTTTTTGTAAATAATAAATTATGAATGGAACTCTCTCTTGAGGTTTAGTCACTTCAGTATTTTTCAAGTGCTTAGCCTTGGAAAAAGTGGGCTGGGCTCCTTGAAGTAGGAACGAAACAAATGCCTTTATGTTGGAAACATTTGCTGGCAAAGCAGATTTTTCATTTGAGACATGTGTTTTAGAGCGTGTGAGGACGCCAAGCAAAATGTCTATCTGTGTAAAAAGCTATATTTTAACTACAAATATGGCAATTTGAGCCCAACACTTGAGTTGTATGTATTAAGTATGAAAAAGTAATTGCTAAAAGTGGTTGGGTTTATTTATTTAGTTTTGTAATTCTCTTGGTCTCAATGATTTCCTCATCCTAAAAGTGATGAAGGCTGTTAGAATTTAGATTTCTTAGCTTCTTTTGTTGTCTTAAGAAAGAACATGGAAGTTTACAACATTTAGCTTCTTCCTTTCCCTTCCCTACCAATACTTCATTCTCCCTATTGTCCCCTGTTTCTTTTTTGAGGGCTCTGAAGATGGATAGAGATATACTAAAAACAAAAATGGAGTTATCTGTTATTCTAGTATGTTCTAGGCAGGGACAGATGGAACTTGAGTTGCAGGATGGCCTGGGAAACATAGGGAGCTGAGTTTTCAAACCACAGAAAAGTGAATAGCCTTTTATCAGTGTATAGTAAGTACATTGACTGGGGTTAAAGAAATGTAAATAAAAGTAAAGACTCAGCTCATTTTCTGTGTTTGCTTGTATAATCATGTATGTCTGTGCATGTGCATGAGGATACTGGAGATCATTACCACTTAATCATTCTCCATCTTATGAGATAGGGTTTTACTGAAATTGACTCTCAGTGACTGCCTAGACTGATGGCCAGAGAACATCTCGTCAAACACATTGTAGATTTACAGGTCCTGACACACATGAAGTATTTATGTTGGGTGTTGCGGATCCTAGCTCAGGTCATTGCCCTTGCTTGGAGTCCATTTTACCTACTGAGTTACCATCTCCATTTCAAGAATTCAGTGCCCAACATACAAGGTTTGAGTTTGTTTTATTCCTTTTCTCATTTCTGTGAAAAAATCCTTGACAAGAAGCAATTTAAGGCTATGTTTCAGCTTATGGTTCATCATGGTGGGGAATGGATGGCAGCAAGATCTTGAAGCAGCTGCTCACACTGCACTCATACTGAAGAAACAAAATGAGGAATCCTTCTGCTCAGATGATGTCTCTTTTTTTATTCAGTTTAGGATCTCTGTTAGTTTGTGGTACTAACTTCACTGAGGCTGAATTCCCACCTCAGTTAACTGAACCTTGATAATCCCTCACTGGCATACCCAGAGGTTTCCATCAAGTTGACAATCAAGATTAACCAGCACAGAGTCTAAAGTGCCTTCCAATCCAGAAAGAGAGGCTTATTGCAACTCAAGCTACTCTGAATTCTATATTTTGATTTGAGTTTGGTTTTCTGTAATGGTCTTTGTTTCAAAGAGAAGTTTCCTTGACGAGAGATGAGTACTACATTTACCAGAAAATTTGATGATACCATTCTATTTAGTTCCTTGGTGGGAAGCTCTTCAAGGCTATTCTGTTTGGGCTTCTTTTCTATATGATTAGCGATTTTGTGCCTTCACATGTTGTCTTCATTTTTTAAAACAACGCTTCTTTAATTTTCAAGGTTTTACTTGGGCGTGGAGCTCATTAGTTATATTTATCTGTCTTTTTTTCTTCTCTTAATTTTATTATTTTTTAATTAAAAAATGCCTTTTTTATCCATGTATTCTCTGTACCCCCCCTCCTTTCCCACCTCCCAATCTCTCCTAGTAAGACTTCAGCTTCCCCCCTCCCCATGCTCTCATTCTTTCCCCACAAAGGGCAAGAAGTCCTAAGGTGGGTCAGCTCAGTGTGGCACATCCACTCCAGGGAAGTCTGATTTACTCATCCCAAAATCTAGACTGGGCTAGGTGATCCCCAGTAGGGAATGGGCTCCAAGGGCCAGCCCATGAGCAGGAACACAGTCTGATCCCACCCCTCAAGGCTCCAATAGTGCCCATCCTAATTGACAGTTGCCTACCCTTGGAGGGCCGCTGTCTTTTTTTCTTAAGTCACCTTTCTTTTTCAGTATAGACAGGGGCACTAGGATGGAAAGGCCCAAGCTATATGAGGGTTGAAACATTGTTTTCTTTTGTGCACTTTTCCCAATCCTGTAAGAGTTTGTCACTGTCTATTACCAGATGCTGTATAGGAGTAGGCACACCCCTTGAGTGTCCTCTCCCCTGTTGTCTCCTAACTGGTTCTTCTTTCTTGAGTATGCACTGGTTGGCCAGCAGGTTGGGGCAGGAGGTCTTGGAAAGCTGGGCACCTAATTAGGAGACCCATTTATCTAGGAGGCATCACCTACTTTGGAGAAAAAGGGTGTGTTATTCTAGAGGAGTTTTAATATGACATCTTAGAGTATCTGGAGTTATTTAGGTTGAGGCAGATCAGTATTGATGCTGTACATTTGCATCATTCCCTCCTTCCTTTCCCTCTTTCTTCTTCCTCTATTTTTTTGGTGGGGGCAGAGTTTGAGAGGTTTCCTGGCCCCTTTTCCTTAATTTCTGGAATTAAAGGCCTAGATCTCTAAGTTGGCCTCACTTGGCTACTTTTCATCATCAGCTTTTTGGTTTATGGTACAAAACTAATACTTTACTCTTTGCCTTTCATTAAGTTAGTTTTGTTGACACTTAAATTTTTAAATATTCATTTCTTTTTTGTGTTTTGTTTGGGGTTTTTGTTTTGTTTGAAGGGGAAATTGTAAGGGCAGAGGGTGGATGTGATGGACAGGGAAATAATTCATGATGTAAACTCCACAAAGAATCATCAAAGTTGTAAGAATTAAAATGTAAAAATATACAATAAAACGTTATTAACACAATCCTATTTAATGACCTTTAAAATGTTAAGACACTCAGATATATCATATACATCATAAATGACTAATACTACTGCTAGAATTTGATTCATCAAATGATGCAGATATAAGAATGACTTTTTAGCTCTAAATCTAATTGGTTTTAATATGAAAAACCTGGATCCAGATATCTGGATAAATGCTGAAAGATCAGAAAGACAAAAGAGCAAGGCAGAGTCACACCTTAGCTGGCAGACTCCTCAGTCTGAAAGGGGGAGAACCTGTCTGTAAGAATCCTGAGACAGAATGGGCTGAGATCCTGTTTCCACCCACTGTATTCCTGTCTCCACCTCCCTAGTGCTGGGATTAAAGGAGTATACCACCACTGCCTGGCCTCTGGGGTAAACTAGTGGCTGTCCCTGCCCTCTGATCATCAGGCAAGCTTGATTTGTTAAAGCACACATAAAATATCACAATATGACTTTTTCTCTTTGTATATGTTTTTCATGATGGAAATTAAAACCTGTGGTCTTGCATGTTACACATGTGCTCTACCACTAAATATCCCCTGAAAAATATTTAGTGCTCTAACAAACTCTTAAACAAATGGGTAAATTCATTGTAATTTTTAGCAATGAAAGTTAAAAATCTGATCTATATGCATTTATTATGGCAATATGTCCTCTCAGATGTTGTTCACTTACTGGAATTCTGTTCCTATTAAGAATTAATGCTATAGTGATATTTAGCAAATGCTTAAGAAAGTTACTCTACAGCTAAGGGTACAGCTACCTAATAGTTATGTAGTTCATGTGTACAGAACCCTGAATTTAATCCCCACCCACATAAAATACTCATATTCACACATATTCTTTGCATTTTGTGTGTTGTATATGTGAGGTGTGGATGAATTTACCTCTGCATAAACATATGGAGACCATCTTGCCATTGTCTTCATATGTTGATGTCTGCCTTATATTTTTGAGACAGGATATTTATCTCACTGGATCTTCCCAATGGATCTCTTCAGCTATACTGGCTGGCCATTGAGCCATCAGGATCTGCCAGTCTCAGACTTACCATAATACAGGTGTTATCAGGGTAAATGGCTCCACTCAGCTTTTGTGCAGGTGCTTAAAATCTAAACTCAGATCCCTATGCTTGTACAGAAAGTTCTTTACCTACTGAACCAATGTGTTGGCTCCCCAGTGAAAACCTTCTGTGTTATCTCCATAACAGTACATAATTATTTCTCCACAGAAGAAAAAGAACAGTATATGATGCCTCCTCTGAAGTTTGGTCAGCTGCTTAGTTTCAGGTTCTTCTATGTTCATACTACAATTCCTGGTAGATTTTCATTTTAATGTTTGCTCTATTGTAATTTCCTGAATCTTAGTGTAAATGATATAATTATGGATACCACTTCCTTCTTCTGTTTATATTTTTAATACTTATAAATGTCCATATCAATACATTTTATGTAGAATAATTATTTCATAAAAGAAAATGCTTATTTTTCTAAATTATAGTATATTTAATTGTATAAGCTTATTTCTTGTCAATTCATTTCTCTTAACTAATTTTTATTGTTACATTCACAAATGTATATAGAAATGTGTGTAGAATTTACCAGAATATGTTCAATATTTCATTCAGGTATACAGCTTATTTTATTATTGACTTATTTCCAAGAAACCATTTTAGCTCATACTAAAACAAATACACATGACATTATAAACTGAAATACTGTACCAAAAAATATATTGTTGAATTTTTATATGCCTCAGAAGCCCAAAGGAAATGTTAAGTAATTTAGTGTTGGTTCATAATTCTAAGTTTCATTTCTTTCTTTAACATTTGATTTGAAAATTTGGGGCAAATAAAATTGTTGCAAAACCAATGATAGCATCAACTACAAAATGAAATTTTTGTCTGTTTAATTTTATGGTATTCTCTCCTGTGCATTATTATTTTTATTTCC
The DNA here is from genome assembly GCA_033318265.1 of Phyllotis vaccarum. Classification (NCBI taxonomy): domain Eukaryota; kingdom Metazoa; phylum Chordata; class Mammalia; order Rodentia; family Cricetidae; genus Phyllotis; species Phyllotis vaccarum. The sequence continues at coordinate 138,010,445 of JARWLC010000001.1, read as the reverse complement.
CAAAGAAACAAAGAATACAGAAAAGCACTAGAGTACACCTAAAGTCAATGTCAAATATTGTTTTTGAAGAAAATGCTAGGAAGTACCTCTGAAGAGTCTTCCAAAGACTGTAATTTAAATTTCTTACACTTTTGTAGATGAATTACTTATATGGATTCCTTGAGTTTTTATTTTGACAAATATAAGAAGATCAGGGTCACATTTATGAGCCTCAATTACCTATGGAACAAGTGAGAGTAAGTGACAGATATAAGGCCTGTTTGCATTAGGGATCTAGTTGAATGTAAAACTGGTTAGTCCAAGGACAAGATTCTATGAGTGGATTCTTTGTACTTGATGGTTCTCTGTGGTGATTAGCTCACCAAAATAGTAAACTTCATGTCATATTTTATTAGCTATCACTAAATACCATACTAGGTGATTTTATGATTTATTCAGATATCACTTTCACAGGAACTTCAACAAAGCAGATAGCCCAGCTTTATCACAAAGAGCTGTGTTGTGATCTTAGATGAAGTCATCACATAGTATTCTTTGAAAAACGTTTCATATTTGCAGTATCTATGATTTACAGTTTCTCTTTTCAGGATCTTACTAGAGTACTGTGGAGTCATCTGTTTTTTAAATTATTGTTCTTGATCTGCCCTTAAATGTTGATCATATTTTATCAACTGCTTTATTTTTTTCATGATCAACAGTCATTCAAAATTAATTTAGTACTGGATATACCGGTGATTTTAAGATTCCTTCTCCCAAAAAGCAGCTTGCCTCTTCTGGTTTCCCTAAAGTGCTGTCTCCTGTGTGACTTCCCACATTCACTCACAAAAGGCACAAGTGGCTTTTTTTGGGATTTATCTTAGAACATAGATGAAATATCTTTCTTGTGTTTACTTACTTTTTAATCCTGTGGCAAGTAACATAGCAAACTGATAGTTCCATAAGTGAAGATCAGCTGTTATTTTCAGGAGTCCTGCCAAACTGACTTCCTTTCAAACACTTACCTGTTTTTGATACCCATCTCTTAATGTCTCAGAGAATGTTCCCTAACTTTTGTGGTGATTACATTATAATATCCCCCTCAAGAGCAGATACTTTGAATCTCAATCTCCTCTGTTCTCCTTGATGCCTCATTTATATCTTGCTTGATAGTCATACAACATTTGCAAAGCATAAAGAAGCTGGTATTAATAATAGACTTTTTTTTGCAATTGCCTCATTTTCATTGTTTTAATTAATAAGAAAACACTATCTTGATTGATTTCTCCCTTTACCAACTTATTAAAACTTTATTTTCTTCACTTTGACTTTGTAATATCTATTCTATGCAAGAGTTTCAGGATGCTATAGTGTACAGTATTCTGAGCTTGAAACTCACATACTTTTGAGTCACATCATTGAATAAGTTTAGGAATATGGAAGGTCCTAGTCATCTAACTAATATACATGTATAGTTATAGTTATACCTGCCGACTGTGGTAACCTATGGATTGGACACTAGGATTTTGTTATCCCCCCCCCCCCGTGTAAGATAGAAAAATTTCACTATCACTCATTTTTAATTTAATACTTAATGTTTGAAGATAATATTGGAGGAAGGGTGGGGATGTAGCTCAGTTATTTTCCTAACCTATAAAAAAGTGTAGGACTTAATACCCAGCATCACATAAAACTGATTAGGTTATGCATAATTGCAGTTCTAGTAACTCAGTATTTGGAGACAGTAGATCAGAAGTTCATTGCACCCCCCTCAGTTATATAACAAGTTTGAGGCTAGCCTAGGATACTTGAAATTTTGTCTCCAAAATAGGAAAGTTTAAGCCAAAATGAATTTAATATTATAAATCTTCAGTATGGTGATTTTGTTTGTGCTCTAGCAAATAACCTTGCCTGATGATCAGAGGGCAGAGCTAGGCACTAGTTAGCCACAGAGGCCAGGCAGTGGTGGTGCACAGCTTTGATCCCAGCACTTGGGAGGAGGAAAGATGAAGTGATATGACTGGGCAGAGAGAGGAAGTGATAAAGCAGAGTGGAGATGAGAGTCCAGCCCTTTCCTGCTGAGGATTTGTCAAGGTAAGAGTTGGCTGTGGCTTGCCTCTTTTTGTCTCTGATTAGCATTTATTCCAATAGTTGGTTATGGGTGGTTGTTATTAACACCTATTAGGATTTGGGCTACACATCACTAAAATGATTTGTGCCAAAATTATTTATTACAGAGAACAGTTGATCAAGGGAGTGAGCGATAAGATCAGTATTATGTAATTATTTGAATATTGTGAACTATCTATATGCTTAATAATTCTTAAACACATGTCTAACTTTGTGTTTATATATTTTGTAAAATTTTATGTGATATAATTTTTTTGCCAATGTAAGTAAAACTATTTTTCTTATTAAAAAAGAAAAATACTAGTGAAGAAGACAGCAAAGCAACTTGCCCATAAGCATGGGGTCTTGGGCTTGACTCCTGATCCCCTGACAGATTTTGGCATGGTGGTGTGCACTGGGAATACCAGCACTGAGAGCATGAACCGAGGACTCCTTCCGGCTCACTAACCAGCCAGCCAGCCTTATTGCTGAGGCCACTGGCAAATGCTGCTTTCTCTATGACTTTTTATCACAGATGCTGTTTGAATTGTGTCAAAAGTTTTTTTGTTTTGTTTCTTTTTTTTTTTTTTGCATCTACTCAGATGATCATATGGTTTTTAAAAAATATCTTTAAGTCCTTTTATATGATTTATTATACTTACTGATTCACATATGTTAAAAAATGGTATATTTCTGCTATAAAGCCAATAAGATGATAGTGGATGATCATCTTGATATGTGCATGTTAGGTTTCCTAGGAGATATATATCTAAGCCCGTTAACACAAAGAATGGCAGTGAGAATAGGGAAGTATGGTAACAGAAAGGAGAGCGTCACCAGTGAAAGGTGGCTCTTGAGCCAAGAAAGTTCTAAGGTCACCAATCTGACCTAGGCCTGTGGAGTGGGGTTGATGATAGATAGAGGGGATGAGAAAGGGAAGAAGCAGTTAACCTGTCAAATGACCACATAACAAAGAGGGGTCATGGGCTCTAGGTTTGGAAGTAGGCTTATGCATTTTCTTCTCAGTAAGATGTGGAGAGAGGGGAGGAAGAGAGAAATAACTTATTAAGCAAAGGTGCACAGCATCATGGGCAGCAGGTCTTGGCTAGCTGCACACATGCACACATTATTTTTATTATTTTCATGAGAATGTATGAATAACCTTGTCAGAAAGCTTTTTTTTTTCCTAATTACATCTCAGATTCTCCTCTTTATTCCATGTGAAAATGTGTGCTTTCCCTGAGGCTACTTCAGTGTTTTATTTGTAATCAAAGTAATTCAGCATTTTTACATGCATTGATTTTTTTTTTTAGAATGTGTTTTAAAAGTATAATTAGAATTTGATGTTTTCAGTGTTGTTAGAAATTAAGCTTCTTTGCTAATACTATGCATCACTGAACTATTATTATAGCTGCAGATTTTAACTTTTTAGTATGTTTTTCAAAATCTTTCCCCAGAAGTGCGCCTCACTTCAGTGCTTTCAAGTTCACAACACAAAATTCATTTAGATATAGAAAGCTAAATTTCTTTTATAAGATTAAAAAAAATATTCAACTGCCAGTGAAAAGGAGCTTTCACTAAAGTTAGAGAATATACACTTAAATGTTGAGAACTGCTGCTCTAGAGGAAGGCCATCTCTAACTCTGGGTTGACTTGAGTGGAATTGTGTAATCAGCTCTGGTTATACTCTTCCTACATTGCTGATTGAATGCCTGTACATCTTAAAGGATGCCAGACTAACACATTCCTTGGCAGTACCCTTCCAGCAACAGATGCCCCAGCCAATGCACCAAATGTGATATCTATCGAGGTGCCCAGTGGACCATGTTATACACTGAAATTCTTAAGATGCTTTGCATTTTCTATCAGGATACCTATATCTTCTCATACTTATCACTTATTTTTCTGAAATAAAAAGATTATCACAGTACTGTTTACATTTTTAAAGTTGAGTTATGGTTTTGTTATATAGCATTTGCTAGGTATGTCTAGAACTGTAGGTATTCCTCTATCAACTTACTAAGTATTGGGTACTGAGATGACAGATCCCTGTCATCATGCCTAGCTCAAGTCATGGAGGGCAATTATGAAAGGAACCAAGAAGAAATACATGTCTTAGCTGGAGAGATGGCTCAAAGTGCTTGTTGCCTAAAAATGAGGACTTGAGTTCAAATTCTGTAGCAGGGGCATAGAAGCTTGCCATGGTGCAGCATTCCTGTATTTCCAATAATTAGGTTAGAGATGGACAAGGTCTAGGAGCTGGATGCCTAGTCTTTCTAGCCAAAATAGTAAGTTCCAGGCCAGTAAGAAACCCTGTTTCACCAACTGAGGCCTAGAGTGATATAGAAAGTACCTGAAGTTGACCTCTGCCCTATACATACACATGTACGCATGGCTGAGTACACCCACACATAAAAACACATATACTTCCCTGACCTAAGAAATGTTTATCTCACTCTGTTTCTGTCCTAATTGTACCTCCAAGTCTTATTTTCTGAAGTGATCTCATTATACACTTCTGTGAAACAAGAATTCCTTGAATTACATAAGAATTATATGAAATTTTTAAAATATAGAGACTGCTGTTGCATCTCTCTCTCCTGGAGGTAATGTTAGCCTTGTCTTGTCAGGGGGCCCTTTTGACTAATAACAGCTGTGGTCAATTCAAGACAAAAACAATTATTTCTTATCCAGAGAACTGTGTTTTGTAACATTCAGTGAGTGCTGAACAGTTTCTACAGTTGTTCAATGTGACGATGCCGTGCTTTATGACTAGTTTTCATTTCTCTAACTTTTCCACCCACCACATTCAATTAGTCTCTGTTTTGTTGATATAAAAGCAAAGTAGATCATTGCATAGGTTCAGAGAACAATAATGTTTTTTACAATATGTACCTGACACTCAGTGATTAGACAATTTGTTTAACCCTTTCTTAACTATATTTGTCATCTGTAGAACATTGCTAATTAACATGTTCTATAGTTTGAGAATTATTTTGTTACACATGATTTTATGCCCAATTTTCAATGAATAGATAATAGAGACGAAATGTGTGGAGTTGTTCTTGGCATGAAGGAAACACTTTGTTATATTCTTGTTATAAGCCTTTCTCCCATCAGCTTATTCAGCGTCTTCTTGCCTGCTACCTAGTTACTGTATAATAGAAGCCTCTTAGCCACTATTTCTTACATCCTACTCTTCATTTAACACTCTTGTGTCTTTAAGAATTATTTGGGAGAGTCTTAAGTTTTAAATTCTTCACTGCTTGCTTAGCACACACTGGACTGTGGGATCTTTCTTCACTATCACTTACAGGGATAAGGCTCAAAGTGTTCCAACTTTAGCTAAAATAACATAAATTCTTTGCTTCAGTTCCGAGAGTGATATAATTTGACTTGATACCATCTTTTCAACGTGTTTTCCTAACTTTCCTGATTCACATGGACTAAAGGAGAAAATCAGCTGCAGTAAACAGCAAAACATCCGGAAATAGCTGGAGATTGTTCATTTCCCCTGTTTCTCTTTTCTCCTTTCTGATATTGTAGATTTCATTTTACTGATGTTACAATTATTTATTTGCATGCTCAAATCCCCACACCAGTCTGGAGAGTTCATACTCAATACCGTATTGTCTCCTATGGCCCCATCAGCACAGAATTCTCCATTAATCTAGTATGAATGAATGCTACACAAAATTCATCTGTTTCCTCAGAACACCTATTGTTAAGTCTGTGTTTTGTGTATTTCAGTGATCCAGGGTGGAATTTATTGCTGACAGGTGAAATTTAAGTATAAATATTCTTAAATCACTTTATTTCTTGGGGGGCATATATCTCATCATTTTATTTTATATATTCATCTATTTATTTTATGTTCTAGCCATAGCCTCACCCCATCCTCCGCTCCCATTAGCTCTCCCCCATCACCTCCACTCTCCCCAAACTCTCCTCTTTTGTTTTCGTCCAGGAAAGGGAGGTCTCCTATGAGTATCAATAAAATATAGCATATCATGTTGTAGCATCTCTGCATGTGTTAAGGCTAGGCAAAGTGACTCTGTATGAGGAATAGGGTCTGAAAAGCCAGTAAAAGAGTCTGAGATAGCCCCTGTTCTTGCTGTAGGAGTTTCATAAGAGAACCAACTACACAACTGTAACATATATACAGAGGTCAGTCTCATGCAGGCTTCCTAGTTATTGGTTCAGTCTCTTGTGAGCCCCTATGAGCACTTGTTAGTTGATTGTGTGAACCTTCCCATGATGTTTTTGATCTTTCTGGTTCCTATATCCTTTCTCCTCTGATGGAACTCAAAAAAAAAAAAAAATCATCCTGCGTGAGGTAATGCAAGTGATAAAGACAAACATGGTATATACTCACTCATAAGTGGATATTAACTATAAAATAAAGGCTAACTATGCTACAATCCATAGACTCAGAGAAACTAGGAAACAAGGAATGTTCATGGAAGGACATCCAGATGTCTTTAGGAAGAGGAAATAGGAGAGATTTTGTCGATGAATTGAAGGCTGGTAGGGATGGAAGCATGAGCAATCAGGTTAGGGGGGCACAGAAGCAGGAAAGTGCTGGAAGATTATTTCAGTGTCATGAGAAAACCTAGCTCAATGGAATCCCCCAGAAGTCTATAGGAAGGACCCCAGCTTAGACTCCAACAGTAGTGGCTAAGTAGCCTGAAATGGTTATCTCCTGTCACTGGATAGGTGCCTGGCCCAATTGTCATCAGAGAGGTATCATCCAGCAAGTGATGGAAGCATATGTAGAGACTCGAAGCCAAACATTAGGCATAGTTGAGGAATTCAGCACTTTAGTTATTTATTTTATGTAAAAGTCAAAATTAAAAATTGCCATGGAAAAAATTAGGAAGAAATCTTAAAGTGAAGCCAGGCCATGTTGTTTCCAAATTCAGATGGTAACTTACTATTAAAAATCTTGCACAGATTGGAAATGACTAATCAACATTAGGAAAATGTAATTGGGAGATCTGCCCTCATGCTGTTCATGACTAAAAATTTCTTCATGTCCAATTTTAGCAATGGTGTTCCAATATGAATTTTTAATGATTAGAACTGCTATATTGAAAAGAAATCAATTTATCAATTTCCTAGTCTGTGTTTATGATTTCAGGTACACTGGTCCACTTTCCATTTACAGTGAGGAGTATTACCAAAGTCTTAGAGACTTCCAGACATAGGAAGCATTAATAGGACTAAGTATGAAATTTATATGAGTAGGAATTCTATTAAAACTTTTTGTGATTAACTTTATCTACCCAAGGTTGCTTGGTTTTAGCATTTCATTTTAATTTTGCTTACTATTTTTAAATTTAAAAATCAACCATAAAGCTATAAACTGAGTAATTCTGCCTTCATCAGAGTCCATGACAATGGGAAGCAGTATTTATACTAGACACTTTGCAAAACAGCTGTTTGTTTTCAGAATATGTTCAGCCAGCTCATCTTCATAAACGCTCTGAAAAAACTGAAATGGTAGAATAGTAGTTGTTTTTAATTATGATGAAGACATATTAAGCAAAGCTTATACTTAGGCTCATACCTTTAATCCCAGGACTGGACAGGCAGAGGTAGGTGGATATCTGAGTTCAAGGCAGCTAGCTGGGTCTGCAGAGAGTTCCAGGACAGCCAGAGCTACACAGAACAACCCTGTGTCAAAAATTAAAGTAAAATGAGAGAATGGAAGGAAGGAAGAAAGGGAGGGAGGGAGGGAGGGAAGAAGGGAAGGAAGGAGGGAAGGAAGGAGGGAAGGAAGGAAAAATTGTTTGCATTTCAGTGATATATAATTTTGACATGGAAATATGAGATAACAAATTTAGTAATAACATTGCTATCAACCAGGTTCCTTCTGAACCTCTATCTCTTTATAAATTGAAGGATTTGAATATTCAGTTATATCACTTTTTGCTCTTAAGTTTTTATTTACCATATCTTTAAGTCAGATCTACAGCTGTGATTCAGTTGTTAATTCACAGTGAAGAAAATAGAATAGGATAATTTCTTTGATTTTAAATTATTATGAAGATAAAATATTATTTAATTACATTTCATCAAAAAATTTAACAGTTAAAGCAAAAACACTTGTTTTCATTTTAACTGTAACGATTGCCAACTGACAAATAAAACATGTTGTTACAGAATTAAACATTACAATGAATTATAGATTGTTAATATTATTGTCAAAGAGTTCTTTCTTATAATGAATCAATTTAATTGATAAATAACAGTTTGATTGTCTGGAACAATTCATGACTTTTGCTGTGCACTTAGAGTAATGAATTGTACATTTTGGCAGCTGTTTCTTAACTTATGCACACTAGTCAGTATCACCTGATTCTATGCTATGACCTTGGGATCCTAAGCTTTCTTGTTCACATCATATCAACAAACACTCACTACTTCCTATTGGTCTGTACTAATACCACCATAGTAAATGGGAAGTAGTCTATCTCTTCCTTAAACCATTTTATTTTTGTTCTGAGTAGAATTTGTCTTCCATTATCCCCAAGTTGCCCTCATCTTAGTGTGCATGTGCCTGCAACCATTACTGACCTTATGCCCCAGTGAATTTTTCTGAGTCCTTTGTTCTCCTTACACCTACTCACCAAAACCAATAGAAATGCTGTTTTGTGTTACAGAGGGATACAGCCATCTCAAGAACTACTGGGATCCTTTCAGTCACTCATCCAGAAGAATGTGCTCATTCATTCTGTAATAGCCAAATCAAGACTTGCCCCATCTTTTCCCCTTCCTCTGTCCAAATTCCGTGAAGTATCTCTTCTTAAATACAGTTTCTCTGTTCCTTAACCAGCATTTTCTATTCATTTTTACTAAAAGATGCAGTGCTTCTTTGCAATAAAGATAGGACATATAAAACTTTTTTTTTTCTTTTTCCCTGTGCTGGACAAACCCCCACAAGGAACATATATTCATCTGCTTAAAAAAAGAAGGAAAAAGGAAGAGTGTGGGGGATACCTAAGCACATCTAAGAACTAATCCTGGCTGGGGCGGGGGGGGACCTCAGAAACTGAGATGCAAGGGGAGGGGAGAGGTGGGGAGGAGGGGGAAGCCTGGATCCCATGGAAGCCATGTTCCTAGGACCTAATGGATCCCAGTGGGGATGCTGACCATTGTTTAGGATTCACCTTTATTGCTCTCTTCCTTCATCACTCTTCTTGGGAAGAGTTGAAGCTGGCCAGCAGTGTTGGTGCCATCTCAGCTGAGGATGTCATCTTATGCTCTTCTTTTCCTTGCCCTTTCTTTTGTCCATTCCACTCCTGAGCTTTCCTTAGAGCAAGCAGTGTGACTCTCATGCTTCTTAGCAGAAACTCCTGAATCTCAGAGCTAAGACCATGTGGTCAGGGCTATGCAATGAATATGTAAGTTATACAGAACATTTAAGTTATACAGAACAAATTCAATATCAGTAGGAAGTTTTCCAAATTAAGTCTGTTGTAGCGGGTATTATGAGACAACATTCATGACATTTATAGGAGGGGCGTATGAAAGGGGTCATCTGAAACATTTGTGTTGATTGGCTTTGTACATTTCTGAGGAAAAGTGTGTCCACAATAAAGTTTCCTGCTATACTAGCAGCTTGGGAGAGGGAAAGGTATGCCCAATATCATGTGAGCTGTACACGAGAGTGAAAACTGGCTTAGATCACCCACTCTCCCAGAACATGCGCTAATGTTCACATCTTGTTTCATAAATCCTGTTTATTTCCCACATTTAGTTTGCTATTTCACATTTGTTGGGTAACAAATGATTTTTCTTGTTATGCAGAAACTTCCTTGATGATTAGTTTATCTCCAAGAACATAATCTTGATATATTACAAAATAATCTTTTAAATTGTAATCATCATCTTATATTCCAGAATATTTTTAAATAAGGAAACTATTTCTTTTTAATAAACTTGATAATATTTATTTGACTTGGGATAAGTTAATCATTTGAATATTGTTTGTTAAAATCCAATGTTCTAGAAGTATTTGATGGTGATACTATATGAGTATTGCTTGGGGAAAGTTCTTTGTTTAAATTATGCTGAACTTATGACTAAAACACAGGTAAAGATGTATAGATTTGTAACTTAGAAGACTTTTCCTGTCTTTAGTGCATGAAGGTATATACTAGGAAAGAAAGCCATTTGTTCATGAGATTTGCATGTCTTTCTCCTTTAAAATATTTACTTGCTTGTATTTCATGTGCATGTGTGTTTTGTTTACATGTATGTCTCATGCACAGTGCACATGCCTGATGCCTGCAGAGGCATTCCTGCCTGCATTTTGCGTTTGATGGAACTCCAGTTACAGATAGTTGTGAGTTTCCAAGTGGGTTCTGGGAACTGAAAAAGGATCCACTTGAAAAGTAACCACTGCTTCTGACCACTGAATCTTCTCTACAATCTCTCTAAACACGAATTTCTTAAAATCTGAAATTACTGTTTAAAATGGTGTAAGATACATAGCCATGCTTTTTGTGCCAATGCTGATACAAGTATAATGTTAAGTTCTGAAAATTATTTTATGTGTGGGCTGGGATAATGACTAACCGCAAAAACAACTTACCACACATGTGTGAGATCCTGAGTTCGAAGCCTCAGACCACACATAAAGCCAAGCAAACATTCACTCCCCCCCCCCCCCCCGCACACACACTCCATATACATGCATACTGACTTGTCCTACAGAAATATAGGTGATATACACACCTCATAAAATACATAAGTAAATAAAATAGTATCAGTGCTGCTTATACTTAACTTTTCTAAACCATGCTTAGTTTACTTTCTGTTTTGTAGTCATCCTCTTTCTATTCTAGTGAGAAGATTCCTCCAGATTAAGTAGGTTTTAATCCTGAAGGAACAGACACTTTTTAAACCATATCAGAAATTTCCCTTCATGTGAAGTTTGTGCATACAGTTTTTATCATGTGTACTTCAATTATCTTAACTCTGGTTGATAATATTAGGCTAGTTCTCATTGTATCCAACATTACTATATTGTCTTTATTTTTTGCCAGTGATCTTGTTGAAATAACCCAATAAATTAACGCATGATTTTGGAAGGGTGTTCAGAGACTTGCCTAACTTCCATAGCAGTCCTAACCAATTAATTTGTACACTATTTCTTATGGTTCAGATTTGGTGTCTTACTCAACTATAATTTTACAGATCTGTTTACTGTGTGGCTAAATAAGGTAACAAAGAAAACTGGGATATAGTTCCTACATTGTATATCCTGAAAGATCCACACATTTAAAATATGCATCTAAATATAATTTAGTGTTCTGGTAGGTTTATTGGCAAATCTTTCATTCTCCAAGGAGTCATGGTTTAATTGATAAATAATATTCACTTAGGCAGTACAAAGTAGATAATATTTTTGTAAAAATTATTTTTTTATTTTTTGAGATGATAATACAATTAAATCATTTGTTCCTTCTCGTTCTTTCATTCAAGTCCTGCGATGCACCTCTTCTTGCTTTGTGTCATAGTAATGGCCTTCTCTCTTCATTAAATAACCTGCTCAGTCTGTATTGTTTCTTTTATGTCTTTTATATTATACTTGCTTTTAAATATTAGAGACATTGAAAGGTATTAGAATTGTGTTACTTTGGTTTTTTTTCAAAGATATGCACCTAATTTTATGATAAGCTTAGATTTTGTCTCAAGTGTTTATACAAAAGAAGCCTTTGACTTTTTGTCTTATATTTATTCATTTTTTATTTTTCAAATTATATTTTATTTATTCTGTGAATATTTTTAAGAATATTTATTCTTATTCCCACCTTCATGAATATATCCAGATTTCATTGTAAGTATTTAATGAAATCAGTATGATGTGAACCACACCAATAATGAGGAGTTATTAGAAATATTACTAGTTTTCAGCTAGCTAAAAAGTACTAAATGTAGCATCCCAGTGGTGTGGCCAATTTGACCTCATGGTTAAATATTAATGTGTCTTGGTTTTCCAATAAATTTTATTGCTAGTTTTATGAGGTTTTCTTTTTTTAAACACAGCTCAAAATAAAGTCAAGACTCAATTACGAAAACTTGAATTTAGAGCAAAAAGTTCTATTTTTATATTTGTTCCTATCTCTAAAATTGTCTACTTCTACAAATTAAAGAAATTGAAAACAATGTTTTGTTTATGCTAGAGAGTAACTTTCTTTTTCTATGTTGGTAAGGTTTTTTTAGATATGACATTTGGTTCAGGAGGACACACAAAAGCTATTCTGCAGAAGGAACCAGATATTACTGTCTATGCCTTAGACAGAGACCCAACAGCATATGCAATAGCTGAGCAGCTTTCAGAAGTGTATCCGTAAGTAATACTCTATTTAATTTTGGTGCTGACTTTTACCAGGCTTGGTTTATCTCCTTGGAACTTATTTTTTCTTGAGTGTTTTTCTGCTTTTTTCCTATTTTTTTCCTCATTGTCTGTCTGTTGTCTGCATAGGTAATTATTGGAGACTCAGTGATAGGAGGCTTGGAGAGGGAAACAACAATTAGAAAAAGCTTCACTTATATGACCACATCTTTGCATATCCACGTAAATTGTAATGTACAATATACTATTGGATAGTATGTTTACACACATATGTTGATACTATTGTAACAGTAGTATAAAATGTGCATAATGAAAAATTTCAATGGAAATCATTTCTGTGAATACTGAATGGTTAATGGAGTATTATTTTCTTGAAACAAGGAACCACAATTTGTGTTAGAGAACACAATAGAGTAAGTTGTTTGTTATTTTAATAAGAACATCATTTGAGAAAATAAATATAATTACTTCATGTATTTCTGTTGTGTCATTAAAACACTTTACACCTCTGAGATTTTTTTTTATTATTTACCATGTCAAAACTAAGTTAGAAACCAGTATTTTTTTCTGAAAGCTGAACAATTCAGACAAAGCTAAATTTTTTCTTAACTAATTTTAGATCTTTCAGAAAAGATGACATGTTAGATTTCCTGCTGTTTGAAAACTGGACCTGTCCCCACTACCTCTTAAGACTATGCTGAGGAAACACATTTAAATTGGAGCAGCAGGATACTCAGTTTAGTCATAGCTTACTGGAAGATGGATGTTGAAGGCAATTTAAAAACATGTAGGATTCTTTCTAATGACTTGAGGAAGAATGTTCATTCTATATACTAAGTTCAGAAGATATAGAAATGTTTGAAGAGGGAAATAAAAATTGTGCTGATTTCATCATTGGATTTTTTAAAGCAGATTTTTAAAATCTAGGCATTTGTTGCTTTCAGCAATTAAAAAGTTTCCTGTAGTCAGAAGTTTCTGTCTCTTCAAATACTTGGCAGTTGCTTACCAAATAATTGACTTAGAGGCTTAACATTACTTATAGATGCTCAGCCAGTAGCTCAGCTTGTTACTAACCAGCTTTTACATTTATATTAACCCATAGTTGTTATCTGTGTTTATCCACATGGCTTGGTGCCTTTTCTCAGTGCAGCATCTCATCTTTCTTCCTTTCCATCGGATTGGTGACTGTTTCTCTGACTTTTCTCTTCCTAGAATTCTCTTATACTTCACCCCACCTATACTTCTTGCCTGTCTACTGACCAATCAGCGTTTTAGTAAGCAGTTCAAATGACAAGTCTTTACAGTGCACAAGAGTATTTTCCCATAGCAGTTTCCTCCATAGCAATGTAACTGGAGAATTTATCTGTGTGATGCAACATATTCATAGTTATGTGTGTATCATCTTTACGTTAGATGTTTGACATTTACCTCCCCTTCTTGTTAAGCTACTATTTCTCAATTTTTGCCAGATCTGCATATGAAGTCAAAAAAGGGAAAAGTCTTTAGTTCATAACTTCAGATTGCTTCTTACCCACTTTCAACCAAACGACAGTCACTAGAAGTAATTTTGTTATATTCTCTGACAAAGCCAAAGCTGGTATGTCTGCTTTTGCATAAGAGCTCAGGTCACAGTCTCCAAGAAGCAGAAAAAGAGAATGCCTACATTATCTAACCACCCCCCCCCCCAAAATAAGAAATTAAAAAAAAATAACACCTTATTGTTTATTCCATTTGGCTCCTGGGCTGTAGACTGGAACTCATTACATTCAGGGAAGGCTCTCCCATATCAGTTAATACACTGTACCCAGGGATGTGCTTCACTAACTTTGATGATTCTTAGTACCACTAAGTTGGTAAGATTATCCATCTTACATGAAAATATCTGATAGACAATGGTAATTCCATTTTTTTCATTAAATATATACAGCCTTCACAGTTTTGATAAAATACAAATATTTTATTTAATAGCTCCATGATTTAAGTACTGTGGTACCTTTCCATTTCTTTTAAGCACAAAATCCTGAACAAGGTCACCCATAATCTGCCCTGGCTTAAGAGTGTCATGTCTCTCCTTCTCTTTTGGTGACTTGTTTCTCTTCAGTGTGCTAGCCTCTTCACTGTTAAATGCTTTGAATATTCTGTTCTCATTGGTTATAAACATTCTCTCCTGTGCTAACATTCCTATTTCCTTTACCATAGTGACATTCATGGCTGGAATTCATTTCCTCTGGAAATCATCACAGATGTTCTAGACTAGAAAAATACCTAATACCGATACCATATTACTTTAGAACGTACTGTATTTATTAATGGTCAAATTAAATATTTATAAAATTATCTGATTCCTATCTATTTTGCCTTATACTGTAAGCTTAGTGAGGATATAAGCTATATGTCTTAAGTTCTTTATAGCTCTTGGGAATTTCAGCAATTTCATGAAAACTAGTTAGTACAATTCATGCTTATGAAATAAACATATTCATCAAGCCTTGTGAATTTTAAGCCAGAGTTCAATGCTTTTACTTTCACAAAAATAACTTCATCCTGTAATGTTGATATCCAATGGGCAAAGGTTATATTTACAACATCACTTTTTAGCCTTTGCTGTGTAATCAGAACTATGTGAAAAGGTAATAGACTAACATCTGTAGTTCAAAAACATCATGTCATATAGTTGGATGGGCAGGATTGTAGGGAGGTTCAGGGGGAGTTGGGGAAGGGAAAACATGATCAAAATACAGTGTGTGAAAAATTTAGATTAAAAGTATTTATAAAACAAAAATTTAAATTTTGAACAAGTATATACAATGTAGCCAAATGTCAGTGATTTTACGAAAATTATATCATTAGGCATAATCTTAATTTAACTTCACATAATACTTAATTGTTACAATGTGATTTCTTGGTCCCGGGCAGCCAGAGGCCCAGACCCACACAGACCTGCCGCGCCAGACCCCTTAGCTGCCCGCTGCTAATCAGGCCTCAGAAATGACTCAGACGCTTTATTTATATTTATATTTATATTAACTTCATGCTGTTTGGCCTATGGCTCAGGCACATTGTTAGCTTGCTCTTACATCTTAACTCAACCAATTTCTATTCATCTTTTTTGCTATGTGGCCTGTGGCTCACCTGTGTTCCTTAAATGTTGATGCTTTGGGCTTCTGGCTCCTTCTGTCTCTGACTCCGAGCCCTACTCTTCTTGCCTATTCTGATTCCTCCTCCTACTTTTTCTATGGTGCCTGTCATGGGACAAAACAGCTCCTTTATTTAAAGATTGCTATTCACAGCATACAGAAAGGCATTCCCACATCACTTAATATTCCTATTCTCTTCTATTACATTTCATGAAATGCTGATTAAGATCCATGAAAACAATTTAAAAGAGATATACGAAGTGGTTTTCTAGGCCTGATTATATCAGGGTTTATAACTGACATATTGTATTCATTTCTTTTGTCTCACTGTGACCAAATACATGACAAATAACAAGAGAATATATTTGTTTTGACTCGTGATTTTGGCACATTTAGTCCACAATATAGCTGCTAAGTCCTTGGCATCAGAATTTAGGCCTCGTGATACACCGGGAAGCAGAGAAGGAGGCCAGAACTATATTGTGGCTAAATTGTTCAAATGCTTGCTCATAGTGATCTACTTCTGCTCATTTGGTCCTACCTTCTGAAAGAGATGGTTTCCAAAATAGCAGTACCAAATGAAGTACAAATATTCAACACATAAACTTGGAAGAGATATTTCAGATATAACAGGTACCATTTCTTTTCTCTATTTTAAGATGAGAAGGCTTCGAAATAGAAAGATTAAGTAGCTGGCTCATTTTTCTCATTTGTAAATGATGGAGCTAGAAATGTAAAGAAACTGTACTCTTATCCCAGAATTATACATAAAGAATGTAAAAAGGTAGATATTAATTTTTCAAAAATTTGAGGTACTTGTGACAATTTTATTGCAACATACAGAAGGATGAACATGGAGTAAATAAATGATATGGGCTCCTTGGGCTTATAAACCAATGAGCAAGTGTATGTTTCCAAGATCAAGTCAGTTACCCAAGAGGTAGAATATGAAGTAGAAGATTCTGGGTAAAATCTTATGTTTGCCTTTCAAAACTATAGACTTTCAATTAGAAATTAACAAATGTTATTCTACCTGATTTTGTGATGTTGTGAGGTTGGACTTCTTTCTTATAGTTACCAAGCCACGTGACTAAGAATTCTTGAGGACAAAATTGTATCATAATATTAAGTTTCATTACAAGCTTGACAGTGTGATGTGATGTTCTTATTAACAAAGCTCACACTAAAATCAATCAAGTTACCAAAAAGAAAAAAAATGCAAGTCTCATAATTTTTTAATTAATTTTATGGTTTTGAGAAGAAATGCAATGATAGCTACTTTGATATAAATTTATCAGAACTTTTGATAATTCCATTAAAAATGAGAAGGAAGAAACCCTTAACAGAAAGTAGAATTTCTTGTTTTGTTTTTGTTTTTGAGACAGGGTTTCTTTATGTAGCTCTGGCTGTTTTAGAACTAACTCTATAGACCAGACTTGTCTTAAACGCAGAGAAATCCATCCTCCTGCCTCTGCTTTCTGAGTACTGGGACTAAAGGTGTGTGCTACCACTGCCCAGGAGCAATAGAAGTACTAATGTGTCATTGAGAAATGAAAATCTTTTCAGTCTATTGACTGGGTTTTAGTTACTTTTCTTCTCTTTAACTAAAGTACCCAAACAGCATAATTCAGAAGGAGAAGAAAACAGAAACAGAAACAAAACCAGGGTACTGGTTTTGTATCGGTCAACTATTCCTAGACTAATTTAGCCTTCCCTGCAGTGTCTTGAGGCACTCCATGGGAAAAACTGATGTTCCCTTTGCCAGAGGGTATGAATTGCAAATAGAATTTTGGTTGGGGATGGAAGACCTAAAAACAAAAAAACAAAAAACAAAAAACAAGTGTATGTTTTTTCCTTTATTGTGGATAGTAGCTTTATATTATTATTTTATGTGCATAGGAGTTTTGCCTGAATATATATCAATGTAAAGGTGTTAGAACTGGAGCTGGAGTTAAAGACAGTGGTGTGCTGCTTTGTGGGTGCTGGAAATTGAATCTAGATTATCTAGAAGATCAGCCAGTGCTCTTAACTGCTGAGCTATCTCTCCAACCCCTGGATGTTAACTTTTAAGCTTTCAGTTATGTGTGCTACAATCCAAATAACTACAGAGGTTAGTTGCCTAGTATGGGACTAGGGTGGGGGCAAAGTAGAGAAGGTCCCCAAAAGAAGAGAACATGATGATAGTGTAATGGAGCAATAAGGGAAAACTAGAATAGGAGGGCTGAATAGGAAGGGGCTAGAGGGAGGGACAACTAACAAACACTAAAGACCATTTGAAAAGCTATATGGAAGCCTACTACTGCAGAAGCTTTCTAAAATATATGTGTATGAGAAAAGAATCTACATTAAGCCTTCATATAATAGAGTATGTAATACTTCAACAAGACGTCTTGAGTCAACAAGGGAAACCTCTAGTGCCAGGAATAAAGCTATCCCATGGAGCCCCCCAAACACCAGAGGCTATTGCCAAGACTATTGATTGCTTTCTACAACATGATGCTAATGCCCTGTTGCTGAAGACAATACTTACTTATGTCAGTGAACACAGTAATGTTAAGCTGGTGTCTAACTAGAAGCTTTGCCCTTACTGACTAGCCTTCATGGTACTAGAAGGATGCTACTAGAGGAGAAAAGAAATGATCAATATCACTCAGCTGCAAATGTTGTAAGCTACAGTAGTGGCTTGCCTACAAGATATACTGGTGCAATAGTGGCATAAATGTTATGGGAATAGTCACCCACCTTTTTATTGTATTTAAGGCCTGCTCCATGAGATAGAACCTTTTCCTGACATGTTTACGTGGCCAAGAACCTGAGACTCAAAATAGTACGGGCCTAGGGGACAATGTAGTACTATTATTCTGCTAAAGGAATATCACAATAAATGATTCCTAATGACATGCTTCAGTTCCTCACTCCACCCACATTAGAGACACTTCTTTGAAATACATGGGAATTACCATAGAGACCAACAAGTAGGCTATGCAAAGTGAGAGACTGTGGAGTGTTCTGTCTAAATGGAATGCCCTTGTCATACTCCTTCCCTCAGAGATTTATGTGGAAGAGGAAGACAGAAAGGTTGTTAAAGCCAAAGTTGGTGGATGACTCCAAGGAAGTAGTACCTTCCTGATACAAGAAGAGCCAATGCACACTCAAACTCACAGACAGTGACATCATACATGGCATGTACAGGCTCAAGCCAGCCTGGGTCCCCAGCAGGAATACAGGGAAGGTGGACACGTTCACTAGAAGTAGAAGTTATATCTAACACGTTCCCATCCCCAGTGACTAGCTCAGGACTTGGAAAAGCAATACTTATGTTAGCAAGTGTTTATTAAGGCTTAAGCAGAGCAGAAATGGATGGTATTTTCAAAGGACATCTTATTTTGGAAGGATATGTTCTAGGATCCTTTTGCCTTAACAGGCAAGTTTGCCTAGAGAATTTGAGTATCTTGAACACTGTCGTCCCCTAAACTGTTTTGTTTTGCCTCATTTACTTTGAAATAAGGTAGAATGTGAAATACAGACACCAGGAGAAAGGGGCACATGGTTTGGAGTGCTGTGAAATTTCAGAGGAAGATGATCTAATGTCCGACTGTGCTCAAAACACTTATTGTATGTATGCAAAAGAAGTAATTAGCTTTGTTCCTCATGTGCAATTTCCATAGGAGTTTGGAGAACAGGTGATGGATGTTTAGAGTTTTCCATAGTCTACCTATATAAAGTGAACTGCTTCTTCCAACTTTCCCGGGTTGACCCACATCTGGGATTGTCACGGGTGTGCGGCACAGTCACCGACCGCTTGTCCTTGTTTCTTCATCCACAGTGATAGCTCCCTGTGTTTATATGGACTCTTCTTTCCATGGCTGCCGGCCTCTTATTACAGCAAGTGGGGGATAGTATCAGCAAAGCAGAAGTCAGGGAGAGTCAGTAGAGAATGTACTTTAGCTGCGGCCACAGTCTGTAAGAAGACCTCTGCTCCCATGCTGCTCCTGCTTGGTGTCATTCTGGCTTTTGGTGATTCCAGACAAGCATATTTGGCCTGGCTTCTCTTCTTTACTTCTTAGAGTTAAGAAATTTCTCCATCTCTCTTTCATTCTAAAATATTTGTGTACTTTATATTGCACAGAATATTATTAAGAGATAAGTCCTTAAAAAAAAAAAAAAAAAAAAAACAAAACAAAACTGTGTATGGCTGTTTTCCCTGCATGTCTGTCGATCTTGTGTATGCTTGCTACCCAATGAAGTCAAAAAAGTGTGTTGGATCCCCTAAAATTGGACTTACAGATTTTTATGAATCAACATTCTTGGGTATTGGCTTCAAATCCAGCCCTTCTGGAAGAGCAAACAGTGCTATTAACCTTCACGTCATCTCTCTGGCTCCAGGATATGTTGTCTTTTTTGAGTGATTAAGCCATGATAACAGAGCCCCTTGAATGAGATTAGTGTCCTTTACAAAAGTTGAAGGAAAGTACGTGTCCATCTTCTTTAAGACTACACCCTTCATCTTTGCCCCTTGTACTCTATATGACATAATAAGATGCTCCCTTTTGAGCAGAGGACGTACCCTTTCAAGAAACTGGAGTAAAGATAATGTCAGCTTAGATTTTTTGACCTCCAGAATGGAGCACATCCCTTAGGCATAGCTAATTCAAGTCTGTGGTACCTTCTTAGAGCACCATGCACAGGCTAAGAGAACCTTTCACAACTATGACTTCCTTAAGTTACGTATTGTCTTCTGCCCTCTCTGATTTACTTTTTAAAATTAATTATTAAAATTGGCATGTGAAATAATGACTTTCATTTTAGTATTTGCCTATGTATTGTGGATATGATGTACCTTTACCATTTTGAAATCAGAGCCATTGTTATCACTCACAAGCAATCCCACAAGATCCAGCATATTGGCACACCGTCTCAGAACTACTTAGGTCTTTCTCTCAGAATACAAATACTTGTTCATGTCTGCCCCTGCCCTTCAATGACATGGGAATCCTGCCTGCCACATATAGTCTAGGGAGATACTATAGTAAATATGGGACAGAAATGTATCTCAAATGGAGGGCTATGGTTATGCTGGTCTTTCAATTTTCACCTATGTTAGGATTTGAACTTTTGAGATCACCCATTCTGAAAATAACTTCTCACATTGCTTTCTGTAAGCCTAAATCTTGACTCACCTTTATTATACAAATGGCATTGATGATTATTTAGCTTATTACTAATACAAGAGGACATGGTTTGCTTATTGTAAATAAATGATGATTTTTATTTTCTAACAAATGAAAATCTCATTGCAGACTTATATTTTAATACATCTACACTGGCTCCCAATTAGGGTTATAGATTTATTCATAGAATATTGGCATAAAGGTTTAAAAAACTGATTCATGGAATTTAACATGCATATTTGAAATGCAAATTATATTTATATTATGATAACTATGAGAAAATGAATTACCTCCTCACCAAATTGAAATAATCCATTTTCATTGCCTACGTCATTTGAACATGCCCATATGGTAGAAGATTAGAATAGCAATGCTTGCTCGTTATAACACTTGCTATACCTAGAAAGACTTCATTTTATCTTGGTAAACAGTATATATTTAGAGGCATATTTTATTACATATGAGAAAATTTTAGTAGAACTCTTCGTGTTTTCACTTCTAAGCTATTAAA
Organism: Phyllotis vaccarum; assembly: GCA_033318265.1. Classification (NCBI taxonomy): domain Eukaryota; kingdom Metazoa; phylum Chordata; class Mammalia; order Rodentia; family Cricetidae; genus Phyllotis; species Phyllotis vaccarum. The sequence continues at coordinate 137,989,175 of JARWLC010000001.1, read as the reverse complement.
AGAATGAAAACAATAGTTATATTTTCCCAAACATCACAGGCTAATTAAATTAAAATGAGTGTGCTCTAATTACATGTGTAATCCTCCTGTTCTTTCTAGTCCCAATTTTGCCTGATATTTAAAGTAAAACAGAAACCAACAGCTGCTGGATTGGATTATCTACTTTAGTACTGTGCCTTTTTTTTTTTTTTTTTTTTTCTGGGAGAGCAGAATGTGTGTTTAATGGACAATTCAGTGTCTGTTTTACAGCCTTCTATCAATGAGGTTATCAGGTTGCCCTGGTGTATGTTCACCAGCCCAAGGTCAGATCTTCATAGTACAGGAGAGCTCATTATCTAATAGATGAGTAAACTTCTGTTAGGCTCAGAGTGTAAGTATATGTGATGGGAAGTCCCAAGTATATTCAAATGCTAAATTTAAGCTATGTTTGGAATGTGTACTCTTATTTTCTCCAGTACTTACTTAATTCAGTTCAAGCAACTGTATTTTGGGACACACATTAAACCATTTTTTGGGCTTTTCCCTAGATGAAAAGATCAATATAATCTCTTCTTACTCCATGAGGAAATACAGATATTAGATAAATATTTTATAAGAAAGTAACAAGCTTTAGGGCCCAGAAGTCTTAGATGTTGAGAAAATGTCCTGAGTTAAGTCTAGAGCTGGCCGGATTAGAATGAATGTTATATTATGGTACCATTCAACAAATGTTTATGAAAATGAGTGCTTTTTATATATGACATATTGTGAGCATTTTATTATGCAAATAAAATACTCATCAATAACAAGATTCAATTGGTCAGTTAAGAATGTTATTGCTTTAAGTAAATGATGTAATAATATTCTGAATAATCAATTTCATCCTTTGTATAATCTAAATAGTTTTTCCATGGTGCAATGAATGAAGTTCTCAGGGTAAAATGAAGCATTTCCATTTACCACAGGAGGCCACTGGATCAGGTTTATATTTTTTCAAGGTTCTCTGAATTCATCACAATCTGTTCATTACCCTTATAATACAGTAAACGACTTTTATATTGCTTGGTAACATTGTATCGTAACTCTCATTGTTTAAATTCTATCCATTCAGCTAAAGTCTTACTCCATTTTTAAAAAACAATCGCCTTGCCTTCGGTGAAGTCATTCTGAAAATTTCAATTTGATTTCAATGTCCCTCCACTATTCTTTATCACAGATTATGCAAAATTTATCTAAGATCTTACGATATTCTGTTCATTTAATTCCTTGATAAGATTTTTAACATATGGCTGTGTCTTCAATGTCCTGACTTCAAAACTTTGTGCAACCCATTACTACTTGCTCATTATCAAATGTGTGTCTATCTGGATGGGAAAAGTAAATATTGATTTCCATTTTTGGTATTAATTTGTACAAGAAGACTAAGTTTACCTTGTCTTCCATTTCACCTGAATCATCAACCTGTAGTTAATATTTTAAATAGATCTAGATTTTAGAAAGAAAGGGCTAACATCAGATATAGTTCTTCATTAAATATTCATTTACAAATATTATGTGATTTATCTTGTTAGTAGAGCTTACCTTCCAAAGATTCCAAACTCTGGTCCATACTATGACCCAGTACTTCGGAGAAATTGATTATCACTGCTCTTTTGCCTTGAGCCTTTTTTTAAATGGAGCCTTTTGTCTATGCCCATCTTTCTGTTTTTTTAAAGTTCCTTCTTTCTTCCTTTCTTTCTGTATGTATGTATGAATGTATGTATATTCATTACAAAAGGTTTTAGACAGTATTATGAAGAAATTTTATTTTAATCCCCAGTAATGCCAATCTCCTCTATTTTTACAGAATTCAAAACATTAAAATTTAGCATTTCAAACTCCTATAGATAAGATTAATCATTTATTTGAAATAAAAAGAAAGTCAATATTGTATGATACTTTATCACTTAGTAATTAAATGTGACAGGATTAATATAGTAATTTACAAAGCACGTTTTACATTAACACAATATCTTATAAAAATTTCAGTAAGTATATTGACAGGATTATGTTATGCTCAATGTATGCTCTGCTTTGAATTTTGTGAGTTAAAACTTTGCAGTGATATTGGTTAATTGCTACACTTTTGGAAGCTTTCTAACCTTTGTTTCTGCAGATGTGAAAGGATTTATTTGTAACAGATAGAGCTACTGAGAGAATTTTATCTTTTTCTCCTGGAATCTCAACAGCAATTCCCATGTTAGAGGCATCCCCAGAAAATTTCTCAAAGGATTTCTACCCACACTGTGAATACCTAACAGGGCTTGACCTATTTTTCCCCCCCGTATTAATGTAGCTGATTCACATCATTGGGGAAAAATAGAATTGGAACTATCCTGAGCTTGAAATTTCAAGTTTCTCTAATGCATCCAAGGAATTGGAGTATAAACCAAAATCAAACTTTATTTCTAAATAAACCATCTAAATATATCACACCAAGAACTCACATCTGGCTTAATCACTGTGGTGATGCCAGGCTTTCTTCATCTTACCAAAAGTCCCAGTGCCTTGTGGCACTGTGGACCATGTCCTCCTTCCTTCATATCCGGATTATCTGGCTTGCTTTCTTCCTGAACCACATTTCTAACCACATTTGTTCTTTGCTCACTGTACAGAGCCCTTTTCTTCAATCATCTTTCCAGCCCTTAGCATCAACATGTATCTAAACATTGATGATTCTTATCCCCCACCCCATTACTGCCTATAATAAGTCTCTCTGCATGCTTTTATCTCTTAGTTATGTTGAGTTGCTATGCTCTAAATAAGATGCAGGCTCAGTGTGTTCAGCTGTACATTGTTCATAAATAGTTAAGAGTAAAATGTTTTTTAAGGTGACAGTTTGTTAACATTTTTCTATGTAAGCATATTGATAATTAAGTTTTTTAGGTATGAATTAGACTACAAAGATATAAAAATGCTTTTGTCCGTGTTCCTCCCCAGGCCCGCTTCTCTTCATTTAAACAAAAGCTCTGTCCTATCACATTTTAATATATTCATAACTTTCCTTAACTAATAACTATTAGAAACTGGAGGGAGGGAAGAAAGGAAAAAGAAGATTGCTAAAAGTTAGACACATAAATAAGATAAAGGAAACCATGAAACGGTAGATAAGGGAGAATTCCCCAAAGCAGCTGGTGTTCCAACTCAAAAGAAGGAAGGAGGCAAAAACTTTGCTTGTCAGAAATGAAACTTTTACTTTTATGGTGCTTATAGTAACAAAAATAAATGATACTCTAATGAAATATTTATTAAATACTATTTTATTTTTGTGAAATGATTCATTTTCACTTAACAACATGTCATTTTGAATGTCTACCATATACCGGGTGCTATTTATAATCTTTGTATAGCCAGTGAAAAATGTCAGAGGCCTGTTTCTATACTCTGAACATGACTCCTAGTTATTTAAACCCACAGAACTTGAGAAAGTGTTACCTGCTATAGGGAACAATCAAAGCCAAGTCTGTGGCGTGTGGAGACAAGCTTGCTAGAACTTACAATAGGTTTATAATCTTGGAAAATGTTCAGCCTTGAAAGCATATATAAAAGTAACAGTATATAGACATAGACTGAATAAGTTAAATTTAGGAATGTATTTGTGTGTATACACACCCCACACACACATATGTATGCAACAACACTTAATAAAAAAAAGCGTGGAATTGAAAGATAACAGGGAGATATATATCACAGGTTTTGGAGGGAAGAAAGGGAGAAATTATGTAAATTATAAACTCAAAAAGAAAAGAAAAATTTGTCACTGAAAACAAGAGATTTCAGCATTGATTTAGGAACTGTAAGGGATTAGCAAGGTAATCTGAAAATGCTGGTACTTCAAGCAGGGCAAAGACCAGGAAAAGACAACAAAGCATGGTACCCACATCACAGTTTTAGCTCACATCCTAAGTGAAACAGGCAATTATTGCAGATCTCGGGAATCTGTGACATTATCTGACTTCTTTTAAAAGTATTACTATGGCATCTATGGAAAGAATATTTTCATGGGGCCAAAGATAGAAGCAGGGAAATAGAGCAGACATGAAGATAATGTCATAGAACTGTGTGTAGATGTTAGAATCTTGTCTGGAAATTTGAAACTGTCAGAACTAGGCATTTGATAAAAGAGCTCTGCATATGTTTGCATTTTTTTTTTTTTAAAACAACCCTCATTTGTCATTTGTATTCAGGTTTTTTTTTCTGTTACTATTTTTAGGTTAACTGGGTTCCTCTCATGCTTGGTGCCATCTCTGTTGTGGAGTATGAGTTCTTTAAACACAAGACTGACATTGAAATCTTCAGGTTCAAATTCTCTTTCTTGAGTTAAATTAGAATAACCTTAATGCTCTGCACGATCAAAGATGGTAGAAACTATAAGTCAAAGAATAGGCTCCAAATAGCAAACTTTAGTTCAGATTTAGAGGGTATCATTCCTAGAATGTGAAATAGACTCTTTCTTTAAAAGCAAATTATTGTGTCATGTGGTAATTTCCTTTATTCTGAGTTAGCTTCCCTGTCATTGGCTTTAACATTTACCCTTTGCTTAAACTTAGAAAACTCCAGTTTCTCTTTATATACATTTCTGCATCTACTTTGATTTTAAATAATAACATAAAAATTAGCATTTTTTTGGTTTTGTTTAAATGACAAAAAAAGTTAGCATGTTGAGGAATTGGAAAGAAGAACCTAAGAATTGATCTGCTCTGTGATTTTGTCAAGGTTTTAGCCAGGGATCTGTAGTGCTGCTCTCAGAGGGTCCATCCTAAAATACTGCAGTACATAATCCCACAGACCAGACCAACCTTTGCAAAACATGCTGGCTTCACTACCGCAGTTCTTCCCATTGTTTTCTAGGCATCTTATCACTTTTACAATTTCCATTCTATAAGCTTCTCTTATTAAATGACTAATTGATGTTTTGAAGGATAATTGCATTAGTTAATCTTTATGACCCAATTGACACTGTTGTCTCCTGCATAAATTCACAACCAGAATACCCAGATGTCTGTACTAGTTTGAGATAATTAGAGTCAGCTCCATGGTTTTTTTTTTTTTGTTGTTTTTGTTTTTTTCTCTAACATTTTCTCTTAGCAGCAAAAGAGATATTTGTTGCAGTTAAAATCATCAAAGTTGAAAAAGACCCGAAAACCAGGTAGGTGTGTTGTTTGCAAAAAGATCATTTAAGCTCTTTTTATGTTTATATTTAATCACATGGTATTATTTAAGAAAATTCTGTTATTTGAGGGGCTTGAGAGGTGGGTGAGCAGTTAAGAGCATTTGTTGATCTTGCAGAGGACCCAGATTTGGTTCCCAGTACACACATACTGGTTCAAAACCATCCCTAACTCCAATTACATGGCATCCAATGCCCTTTTCTGACATCTGAGGGCACCAGGCGTGCATGTGGCATGCACATATAGACAAAGCATTCATGGACATGATCTAAATTTTTAAAATTATATTTGATATGAAACCATTTTATTCTATTTTTCTTCCCCCCCCTTGCTTTCCTGTCCTTGTTAGTATGAAACTTTCATTCAAATTAAGAGTGCCATTGTGGAATTTTGGCTGACCTTTGAACGCCCAGCTTGACTACTCCATGTACCCCTGTGTACATGTTAATAGAGACTGTAAAAGCTGGGGGTTAATGTTGACTATTGTCTTCCTCTGTCTTTCTCTCCCTTAAATTTTGAGACAGTTTCTCATTCAATTTGAAGCTCATGAATTTGGCTAAAGTTGCTGACCAATCAATTGCAGAAATCACTCTCTGCTGCTTCCCTAGTGCAGGATTTTAGACATACTGCCAGGTACAGTGTTTACAAAGGTGTGTGGTGTTTAAACTTGTTCCTCACACCACTGTGGCAATCATTTTACCCACTGAGTTTTTTTGCAGACCTGAAGTGAGGCCACCTCTCATTCTAGATAATACCGACTTATATTTTCTCTCTTTATTTGTTTAGTCTGAATAGAGCTTTCTTGTGTTTGTTATTTTGTCAAGAAATTTGCTTTGTTCCTGTAAATTGTAAAGTTGTTTTTCATGTTCTATCTTATGAATCTGGCCACAGTTTCCTAAGTGCTGGGATTTGTAGTATACGTGCCCATGCCAAGCTGCTGTTGGATTTGTTAAATAAGTGTTTTCCATGTTCAACTACACATTTAGTATTGGCTGTAATTACTGTACAATATATTGTATTTATTCCTCATACACATGATTTCCATCTGCTATTGTTTTTCTTTCCCCTGACACACTACATTGTGGTGATATTCTGTATTTTTTAATAAAAATAGTCAAATAGTCTGCAACATCAGAGGACAGAATCACTCACAGAATGAAGCCATGAAGGTTAGGGAGTGGTGGCCCATGCCTTTAATGCCCTCACTCTGGAGGCAGAGATCCATCTGGATCTCTGTGATTTGAAGTTCTAACAGCCAGGCACTGGTAGCACACACTTTTAATCCTAACTATAGGAATGTTGTAGAAGGAAGAAAGATAGCAAGGCAGAGGGAAGGAAGGGAGGAGTCAGCTTCCCTGCCTCTTTCCCTGGTTGGCTGAGGATGGAGAGGTGTGGAGTATGAGGATTACTGGAGACAGACTAGCTGAGAATTGCCTGTGGTTTGTTTCTCTATCTCTCTGATAGTTCAGCTTTTCCCCAATATCTGGCTCAAGGTTTTATTATAATACCAAATAGAATTCATGCAGTGCCACCTTTCATCTTTCCTCTTCGGTTCCTTTGGTGAAAAAGAGTTTTCAATCTTTCCATATTCTGCAGTGACTTTATTTGGGATGTGTTTTGAAAGATCCTCTCACCGAGTACAGGGTTCCGGGTTGACAGGTTTTTTCTTTCATTTTTTCAACATGTCTTTCCAGCTGTCTTGTAGATTACATTATTTCCAACAAGAGACAGTTCACTTTTTTATTTGCTATACTATACATAATGCATTTAAAATTTTTTATTTATGACTGGATTTATTTAATGTCATTATGATAAGCCTCGGTAGAGTTTTCTTTCTGTCTCTTATGCTAAAATCTTTGAAGTTTATCGCCTTGGCTGTCACTCAGATGTCTCTGTCCCGTTTTCTTTAGGTGTTTACTGCATGTATTTGTAGCTTCCCACTGTCTTTTCCTTCCCCAGTGCCTTCCTTTTAACATCAGTCCTGGATGTGGAGTCTCTTAGGGATGTTCTCTTTTCCTGTGTCTTGTTCCTTAAGTTTTCTTCTTCTGTATTGTCTAATCTTTAGTGGATCTCATGTGTATATTTATCTCAAATAAATAGTTTTGAATAGTTTCCATAACTTTAATTAAACAATATTTCTTCTGATTTCTGCTGTATATATTATACTGTGACTATGTCAGCGACTCCTATTGTCTTTATATTTTTTGGGTCCTTGAAAATTGTTTTTAAATTTTCTTTTCATTCTAGGCCACGATTCAAAGCTTCTTTCTGTGCCTAGAGTTTCTTAGGTGTCTATCATTATGAGCTTTGTTATGTTGTGTATATTTTCTGGTGTTATATACCTCTTGAATTTTGTTCTAGTAAATGTGTAAGGTACTTTAAAAAAGTTTCATACTTTTGATTCTTAAGCTAGGCTTCTTATAGTAGAAACGCACTAGTTCTGCTCATATGTGCTTAAGATTTGACAGAATTGCACGTTTTCCTACTATAGCTCTTAAGGAAATGAACTTTACACAACTATATGTGCATCTGGAGCTTATTTTTTTCAGTTACTTTTGAGATGTTGATTTTTTGACCCTCATTAATTCATATATATATTAACTGTAATCAGCCTGTCAGTGGTTCTCTAGAACCATCTTTTCTGTTCGTTTCTTGTTGAATATTCACTTTTCCTCATGGACAAGAAAGCCTCTTTGGTTTCCTACACTTTCAATCAGGGTTGTACTTTATAGCCTATGCTGGCCTCACACTTGAGAGTCTCACTGTGTACATTCTTGGATTACAAGCCTGTCCTACCTTATCTCAATTCCTATACTTATATTTCTGCCCAATCTCTATAGTAACAAAACATATGGGAAAGTTTATGTCTCATGGAATTACCTTTACTGTGATAATTTTAAAGTGTAAAATTTTTATTTTATGCACTAGATCTATGTTTTCTTTCCTTTGATTTTTGAGATTATAATATAATTCTATCATTCCTCTCTTATTTTCTCTCTCTAAACCCTCCGATATAGCCCCTCATTGTTCACTGTCATATTAATGATCTCTTTTTTCATTAACTGTTATATTAGTATACATAAATGTATACATATAGAGAGATAGATATGTATATTTATATATTTTTCTAAATACACAACTACAACCTGCTATATCTGTATAAAGTGCTTGTATGTGTGTTCTCAGGGTTGCCCACTTGGTACTGGATAAGTAATTGGTGCGCCCTTTCCTGGGGAAAGCTATTTTTTCCACTCACCATTCCTTAATTACCTACTGTTTCTATGTAGGGTTGAGACATCCTAGCCTCCCCTTGCTGTGGGAGTATGTTCTGGTTCATTGTTAATATTTGTCCCTCCTACTGATTTAATAAAAAGCTGATTGGCCAGAGGCAGACAGGAAGTGTGGGCAGGGCTACCAGACTAAGAAAACTCTGGGAACAGGAAAAGCAAAGCAGAGATACCACAGAGAAACAAAAGGAGAGGAAAGAAGTTCAAATGCTGCTCTGAGAAAGGTGCTGAGCTGCATGGCTGAACAGAATCATGTGCTAGTTTAAGAACAAGAGCTAGCAAGTTATATGTCTGGGCCCCAGGTCAATCAGCATAAAATTAATATAAGCATCTGTATGTTTTTGTGGGACTGCAGGTCTGTGGATCTGGACCACAGGCTGGACAGGCCAGAAACTTTGTACTATATCCCTCACTCCATGTTAGCATGTCTACTGTTAATGTCCTTGTTCAGCTCCTGTTTAGGTAGATATTTTGGTGTATTTTATGAGTGTCAATTCTGACATTCCTGGGAGACATGGTCTCACAGAAAACTCTACAATCCTCTGACTGTTATGTATTTCCTTTCCTCTCTACAAAGTTCCCTGAGCCTTAGGTGAGGAAGTTATTTTGTAGACGTAACTCTTGGGACTGGACAGCACAACTGCATCTTTATGGGTTATGGCTTTTTTGTAATGATCTTCATCTGTTTGGAAAGGAGGATTCCTTGATTAAGAGTGAGTACTACACTTACCCATGGGTATAAGGACAATCATTTAGAGTACAGTTAACAGTAGCTCTGACTTCTATTTCTACATTTTATATTAAATGCAATTTTTTTCTTCATTTTACCAATATAATTGTCTTGTGCATAGAAGTTTAATACTAACAGTTGAAAGCACTTGTTTTAAACTGTGTTGGGTATTCACTCTTCTCACCTTTTTGGTTCAACTGACTTTAATTTTGTCTCTTTATAAAAGAAAACTCAAAAAGACAAAATATGCATTTTTGTACTCTACATAATGGAAATTAATTTTTAATTTGAATTATTATATATTTCAGCTAGCTTCACAGAACTTTTATGTGCGTGCGTGCCTGCACACACACGCGCCCATGTATGTACACAAACAGATACATTTTTGGTATTTTTATTTTTCCCTTTTTTACTGAGATGGCTAGTACCAAGTTCATGTAATGCATCTCTTTCATTTCATACCAAATAAAAGTACACCAGTATCTTTAAAGCCAGTCTTCAACACATATATCTTTTCCCATTCTGTAGGCTGTCATTTTGTCTTATTGGCCATATCCCTTCCTTTTCAAAAACCTATTCAGTTTCTAAAGGTTCCATTTATTAATGTTTGCACTCAGTGCCTGTGCTACTGGTGTTATATTTAGAAAGTGATCTCCCGTGCCAATGCATTCCAAGCTATTTCCCACTTTTTTTTTTTTCCTATCAGGTTCAGTGTAGCTGGGTTTATGCTGAGGTCTTTGACCCACTTGGATTTCAGGTTTGTGCGGGGTGAAAGATATGGACCTATTTGTATTTTTCTACATACCACTATCAAGTTATGCCATCTTTGGTGATGATGCTATCTTTTTCTACTGTATATATTTGGCCTCTTTGTTTAAACTTGGGTGTTCACAATTGTGTGGATTAATGTCAGGGTCTTCAATTCAATTCTGTTGGTCCACAAGTCTATTTCTATGCCAGTACCAAGCTGTTTTTATTACTGTAGCACTATAGTAGAGTTTGAAATCAGGAATGGTGATGATTCCCAGAGTTCTATTGCTGAACAAGATTGTTTTGGCAATCCTGGGTTTCTTGTTACTCCATGTGAAGTTGAGTATTTTCTTTCAAGGTCTGTATAGAATTGTGTTGGGATTTTAATGCAGATTACATTGAATCAGTAGATGACTTTCAGTAAGCTTGCCATTTTTCTGTGTTGATCGTAGCATGAGAGTTGATCCAGGAGCATGAGAGTTATTTTCATTTTCAGATATCTTCTTTAATTTCTTTCCTGAATGACTTAAAGTTCTTGTCATACAGGTCATTCACTTCTTTGGTTAGAGTTATCCTAAGATATTTAATGCTATTTGCATTATGTTTGTATATTTGTAAAGGGTGACATTTCCCTTATTTCTTTTTCACCCCTTTTATCCTTAGTGTATAGGAGGCTGTTGATATTTTTGAGTTAATCTTGTATCCTGCTAAATTGCTGAAGGTGTTTATAAGCTATAGGAGTCCCCTGATAATATTTTGGAGTTCACTTTTATATTATACTGTCATATAACCTGCAAATAGGGATAGACTTTTTACTTTCCAATTTGTATCCCCTTGATACCCTTCTGTTGTCTTATTATTTTAGCTAAAACTTTGAGAACTTATTAGATAGATATGGTGAAAGTGGACAACCTTGTCTTTTTCCTGATTTTAGTGCGATTTCTTTGAGTTTTTTCATTTAGTTTGATATTGGCTGACAGCTTGGTATATATTTCCTTTATTATTAAGTACTTTTCCTGTATCCCTAATCTCTCCAGGACTTTTATCATGAAGGAGTGTCGGATTTTGTCAAAGGATTTTCAGCATCTAATGAAAAGATCGTGTGGGTTTTTTTTTTCTTTCAGGTTTTTTATATGATGGTTGTCATTGACAGATTTTTGTGTGTTGAACGATCACTGCATCTCTGGGATAAAGCCTACTTGATCATGGTGGATGATATTTTTGATATGTTCTTGAGTTTGTTTTGCTAGTATTTTATTCAGTATTTTTGTATCAGTATTCATGAGGGAGACTGTTTTGTAATTTTCTTTCTTTGTTGCATCTTTGTGTGGCTTGGGTATCAGGATGATTACAGCCTCATAAAAAGAGTTTGGCAATTTTACTTCTGTTTCTTTTGTGTGGAACAATTTGAGGAGTATTGGTACTAGATATTTTTTGGCAATCTGGTAGAATTCTGCATTGAAATCATCTGGCTCTGAGATTGTTTTGCTTAGGAAACATTTAATAACAGCTTCCATTTCCTCTGGGGTTACAGGTCTACTTAGGACATTTATCTGATCTTGATTTAATTCTGGTAAGTGGAACCAAAAAGGCTGTCCATTTCTTTTAGGTTTTCCAGTTTAATGGAGTACAGGTTTTTGAAGTGTGACCTAATGATTTTTCTGAATTTTCTAGGTGTCCATTGTTATGTCCACCTTTTCATTTCTGAATTTGTTAATTTGGATATTCTCTCTGCTTTTTTGTTAGTTTGGAAGAAGGTTTGCCCTTGTTGAGTTTCTCAGCCAACTCTTTTGTTTCATTGATTCTTTGTATTGTTCTCTTTGTTTCAATTTTATTGAGTTCAGGCTTGAGTTTATTCTTGCCATCTGTGAGTGAGTTTGCTTCTAATTGTTCTAGAGCTTTCAACTGTGCTCTTATGTCTCTTATGTGAGATTTCTCCAAGTTTTTTATGTTGGCACCTAGTCCAATGCACTTTCCTCTAGCACTGTTTTCATTGTGTCCTCTAAGTTTGAGTATGTTGAGATTTCATTTTCATTGACTTCTAGGAAGTCTCTTGTGATGATATGTTATATATTGAATAAAACCAGTCTGGAATATCAGAGGACAGAGCCATCTCTCCAGTCTCGCCCCCTCACCCCCACCCCCGAGACAGGGTTTTCTGTGTAACAGTCCTGGATGCCCTGGATCTTGCTTTGTAGATCAGGCTGGCCTTGAACTCACAGAGCTCTCTTGCTTCTGCTTCCCAAGTGCTGAGACTAATTGCATTTGCTACCACTACCTGGCTTGACTGTGGGTGGATCTGTTCTCTGATATTTCAGACTGGTTTTATTAGATACATAATATTTATATATCTTTAACTTAATTTCTTTCCTTACTTCTTCCTGACCCAGAGGTGGATCAATTGAGAGATGTTCAATCCATGAGTTTGGGCTTTTTTGATTTGCATTGTTGTTGAGTTCTAATTGTAGGTCCATGATGGTGATAGGATGCAGGGCTTTCCCATTTTTAAATCTATGAATATTTGCTTTATGTGGCAGGGTGCTGAGAAAGATGTATGTTCTGTTATGTTTGGGTAGAGAGTTCTGTATATATCTATTAAATCTATTTAAGCATCTCTTATATCTCTGACTGATCTGTTGTTGAGAGACTTGTATTGAAGTCTCCTATTAATGTAGTGGGGTTTGGTGTGAGGTTTAAGCTTTCTAATATTTCTTTTACATATATGGGTGCCTTGTGTTAGGGGCACACTTGTTCATGATTGAAATTTTGTCTTGATGGATTTATCCTGAGATGAATAAGTGAAGTCCACCCTGGTCTCTTTGATTGATTTTAGTTTTAAGTCTATTTTGTTAGATACTAAGATAGCTACACCAGCTTGTTTCTTAATGCCATTTGATTGGAACGTCTTTTCCCAACCCTTTACTCTGATCCAGTGTCTGCGTTTGAAATTGAGGTGTGTTTCTTGTATGTAGCAGAAGGATGGATTCTGTTTTTATATCCATTGTGTTAGCCTGTGTTTTTTATAAATGGAGTCTATTGATATTAAGGGATATGAATGACCAGTAATTGTTATTTCCTGTTATTTTGTGGTAGTGTGTATGTGTTTCTCTTCTTTGGCTTTTCTTTCTGTGGGATTATTTATTGCTTGTGGCTTCATGAGTTGTTGTCTCCCAAATAAGTGCCATTCTGGGCCTTATGGCCCATCCTCTTCCCCTAAGGACTAAAACCTTGTTTACAGGGGGAAAAAGGAACTACAAATCTCCTTATCGCTGCCACCTGCTGAGTGCTAGTCTCTTGGGATCCTCTATGACCTTGGGCGTGCCCAGATGAGGAGGCAGGGTGTGTAAGAGAGTTAAGGTGACAGAGAGCTGAGAAAAAGGAGACACGAGGAGGGACTCAGGCAGAAGCTGGAGAAGAGGCAGAAGCTGGGGACAAGCATGGATTAGAGTCAGTGTGTGTGAGCAGGAGCAGAAGGAATCCAGCATGGCGGGAAGCTAGAGGGGAAAAAGCTAGGCGAGATGCAGTGGCAAGACAGAAGCATGGCTAAGGGACAGACAGGTCTAAGATATAAGATATACTGAATAAAGCTCAGGTCTCTCAGTGTCAGAGAGAGCCTGAATGATGGAACCTAAACGACTCCTGAGTGTAGACTTAATTAATCTTGACGCTCCTCGCCTGGGACAAAACTCGGACCACAAAGAAACCCGACACGGTAAGTGGAGGTCATAACCGAAACCCACTCGGTAAATGGAGGTCCTCACCGAGGTCCAGGAAAGTAGGATTAAGCGTACAAGACTCACCGGTACAGAGACCGGGGGAGGAAATCTGGGAAGTACCCAGGGTTAGGCGCCTAATAGATAATAAATATAAATAGAAATATAGAAATATGAGAAACTCAACCTAGCAAGTTTCGGCTGGTTCCGAACTTGGAGAGTTACTAAGGAAACAGGGAATTTAAATAAAAGCTCGAACCGCACTCGGATAAAGAGGGACAAGTGGACGAGGTCACCGGTACAGAGACCGGGGAGTGTCTGGGATAAACCCAGGAGTAGGCGCAAGTTCGGTTGGTTCCGAACTTCCAGAGTTACTAAGGTAACAGGGAATTTAAAATAAAGGACGGACTGCACTCGGATAAGGGAGTTTAGTACATGGTTCTTGACGGGGGAGCCTTAAAGTTTATAAAAGACATTAAGAGATCCAGCTAAAGTAAGTTTAAAAAAATAAAAAAAAAAAGAGAAAAAAAAAACTTATAAAAAGCGCAGATAAGCCATGTGCCACGTGGCAGACAGATTAATAGAAATGGGTTGATTTAAGATGTAAGACCTAGCAAGCAATGTGCCTGAGACACTGGCCAAACAGCATAAAGTTAATGTAAGCGTCTGAGTCATTTTCTGAGCGGTGAGCACCTAAGCAGTCTCAAGCGCCTAAGCAGTCTCAAACCGCAGGTCTGTGGGTCTCAGACTTCTGGCCGCTGAGACTGAAAAACCTCTTTATAGCAAATGGCTTTCCAGTGTGGACCGAGTGTCCACTGAGGGCCTAGTCAATAACATTGTGATTGATTGAAGGTTTCTGTTTGTTTTGAACAAAAAAGAAACAAAGACAGTTCTTAGTAGCAGTTATTTTCTTTGGTCTGCTCTGTTTGCTAGCCGCGAATAAAAACGCGGTCCCTTTAAGAAAACTTAGCCGCGAATTGAGCAAGCGGTCCCTTTAAGAGAACTTGTGACTGAGCAAGTCAATGGCTGCTGGGTCCCTTTAAGAGAACTTAAGCCTCTTTTTAAACTTCTGAAGGGAGATGCTGAACCCACATCTACCCGGATTTTAACTCCTGAGGCCAAAAAAGCCCTCAGTAAAATAGAACAGGCATCACAAGATATGTCAGTACATGAACAGCCTTTGCAATTTTTAGTCTTGGCCTCTAATTTTGCACCTACTAGTGTTTTTTGGCAAAAGGGTCCCATTTATTGGGTACATCTTTCTGCATCACCTGGGCGCACAGTTATTCCTTATCCTGAATTAATAGTTCAATTGTTATGGAAGGGTAGATGCTTGGGGCGGGCTTTATTTGCCAAAGATGCAGATATAATAGTTTTGCCCTATACCCAAGAAATGGTCGCTAATTTGATTCAAAATGATGATTCCTGGTGTTTGTTTTTGTGCACCTCTAAAGGACAGATAGTTCAAGCTTATCCTAAACATAAAATCATTCAGAGTTTTAAATTATGCCCTTTTATCTTTCCCAAGATAATAAAGACTCAAGCTATAGCTGGGGCACGTCTACTTTTCACTGATGGCTCCAAGACTGGAAAAGCAGTAGTTGTGGATGGGGATCATATAGAAAGCGTAGTAGTGCCTCAGGCCTCTGCTCAATTGATAGAAATTACTGCTATGATACTTGCCTTTCAATTATATCCTGAAGAGCCCCTTAATATTTATACTGATAATGTCTATGTGGCTAATATTATGCCCCAACTAGAAGTGGCCCCTCATGTGGGGAATCATCAGAGATTGTTAGCTAATTACAAAGCTTACAGATTTTAATATGGTATGAAAAGCAATCTGTGTTTGTAGGACACATTAGAGAACATTCTGGCTTGCCTAGACCACTGACCAAAGGCAATGCGCGAGCAGACGAAGCTACTCGAATAATCTTTGCCTCCCTAGAATATGATCGGGCTTTACAATTACACAAAAAGTTTCATCTCAATGCTCAAATGTTAAGGCATCAGCCACAATGCATCCTCTGGACAATGGCAACCGCCAGCACCCGCTGGCCAGAGTTGGGGGTGGGCTGTCTGTGTTTATCCACCAGGTGCTGAAAAGCCAATCTGGATACCTGAGAGGTGTGTGCGTCCTGTTCAACATGAAAAGATTGTGGTTCCTGAAGCTTCTGGTGAGGCCAGTAAATAAGTAAGTAAGTTTTTTTTTTTTTTTTTTTTAAAAAAAAAAAAAAAAAAAGCCCTTTGTTTTCTACTGTTTTTGCCTTCAATTTAGGCCACTGACACGGCTGCCAATACGGTGCCCATACAAAAAGCTTTCATAACATATGATTGAGGCAATTGCTTTTAATAGCACTGCTAAGTAGAATGCCAGCACTCATTTTTAAGCTACCCCATACCTCTTGGTCACTTCACCCAGATTCGAACCCTGGAGGGTGGGAAGGGTTTCTCTTAAACTGTTCAGCTCTAAATTTCAGCTTAAGCAACTGATTGGAGTAAAGAACATCCCAGTGCCCTGTTGGTACGAGTTCCAGCTGCAGTGATGCCAGTAGCGTTTCTTCCGACCAAGATCCATCTCCCAGATGCAAAAGAGAAACTCGAATAACTACACAGTCACCCTGCTGCTTTTGGAGCTACAGCCTCGGAAAATGCATTGAGCCAGACAGCCAGAGCTGCATCCTTGCTGAACCAGCTATCAGCCAAAGTGGTGACTGCCTTTGAAATTCCAGAGACTTTTATGGACAAATACATTTTAAAATTTATCCGTCAACCAACAAACTGCCCTATTGACATTTTGCATATGTAATAATTGCTATTGTGTAACTTTGGATATTCTGATATTTGTGTTACCTCAAGCAAGATAGAAAATGTTAAGTCAGCAGTTGCATATTGTTAAACCAGTGCTTTTGGAGTCCCTAGAATGCAATCTTTAAATTACACCTTGCAGTTAGCATATATCTTTATACCCCTTTAGACTAGTGGCTTATAGAATACCCTGACTAGTGGCTTCCCAATGGTCTGGATTTATATCCCTTCTTAATATTTTGCCTCAAAGGTTGGCATGCTGTCTTTTCATTCTAATACGCTGCAAAAGCAGCAAGGTCATCAGCAGAAAATAACAAAACAGGCTTCTGGCCTTGTAACTCCTGACTGATGCTCAGATATGCATATCAATGTTAGAAGGACTCACCCAAAGACGGGCAACTTCCCCGCCTGCTATATCTACCTAAGACAGGAGTTGGCACATCCAATGACGGGTCCTGTAGCAGGGGCTAGGGGTCGATCCTAAGACAGGGGTTTCCTTCTCTATATTTCTTGTTTAATAAAGGGGAGTGAGATGTTGTCTCCCGAATAAGTGCCATTCTGGGCCTTATGGCCCATCCTCTTCCCCTAAGGACTAAAACCTTGTTTACAGGGGGAAAAAGGAACTACAAATCTCCTTATCGCTGCCACCTGCTGAGTGCTAGTCTCTTGGGATCCTCTATGACCTTGGGCGTGCCCAGATGAGGAGGCAGGGTGTGTAAGAGAGTTAAGGTGACAGAGAGCTGAGAAAAAGGAGACACGAGGAGGGACTCAGGCAGAAGCTGGAGAAGAGGCAGAAGCTGGGGACAAGCATGGATTAGAGTCAGTGTGTGTGAGCAGGAGCAGAAGGAATCCAGCATGGCGGGAAGCTAGAGGGGAAAAAGCTAGGCGAGATGCAGTGGCAAGACAGAAGCATGGCTAAGGGACAGACAGGTCTAAGATATAAGATATACTGAATAAAGCTCAGGTCTCTCAGTGTCAGAGAGAGCCTGAATGATGGAACCTAAACGACTCCTGAGTGTAGACTTAATTAATCTTGACGCTCCTCGCCTGGGACAAAACTCGGACCACAAAGAAACTGGACGCGGTAAGTGGAGGTCATAACCGAGACCCACTCGGTAATGAGTGTGTCTAGTTTCCTTAGGTTGGAGTTTTCCTTCTAGTGTTTTCTGTAAGGCTGGAATAGTGGATAGGTATTGTTTAAATCTGGTTTTGTCATGAAATATCTTGTTTACTCCATCTGTGGTGATTGATAGTCTTGCTAGGTATAGTAGTCTAGGCTAGAAACTGTGGCCCTTTAGTGTCTGTATAACATCTAACAAAGACCTTCTGGCTTTCATTGTTTCCATTGAGTACAGATGTGTTATTCTGATGGGTCTGCCTTTAATAATTATTTGGCCTTTTTCTTTTGTAACTCTTAATATTCTTTCCTTATTTTGTAGGTTTACTTGCTTGATTATTATGTGGCAAGCAGACTGTGTTATTGATTATTATGTGTTCTGTAAGTTTCTTGTATCTTTTTAGGCATTTCCGTCTTTAGATTGGGAAAGTTTTCTTCTATGATTTTATTGAATATATTTTTTGTGCCTTTATGCTGGTATTTTCCTTCTTTGATTCCTCTTATTCTCAGGTTTGGTCTTTTTATGGTTTCTCATATTTCCTAGATGTTTTATGTTATGACTATTTTGGCTTTAGTGTTTTCTTTTACTAATCTAACTATTTCCACTATAGAATCTTCCATGCCAGAGATTCTGTCATCTATCTGTTCCATTCAGTTAGTCATGCTTCCATCTGTAGTTATATTCATTCTTTGGGTTTTCCATTTCCAAAATTTTCTTGGTTTTTGTCATCTTTATTGCTTCAATTTCAATTTTTAAATCTTAAACTATTTCCTTCATCTGTTTGATTGGTTTTCTTTATTTTCATAAAGGATTTGTTGATCCCTCCCCCCCCCCACTCCGTTTTTGCCTTTTCTTCTATTTTTTTAAGGGAGTTTTTCTTTCCTCTTTTAAGGCTTCTATTATCTTCATAAAGTTGTTTTTAAGGTCGCTTTTTGTGCTTCTTCTACATTGGCATATTCAGGTCTTGCTGTTGTAGAACCACTGGAATCTGGTGGTGCCATATTTTTCTATATGTTTTCATATGTATTCTTGCACTAACTTCTGCCCCTGGCTTCATCAGAACAATTTAAGATTTGTCTGTATCTCAGGGCGCTGATCGTGGTGCAATCTGTTCTGTGTCTGTCTCAGGAAGCCTCTCTTGGTCTAATCTGGACTCTTGGTCCACTTGGAGGTAGTTTATTTTGTGTCACTATGAACTTTTCTTGGACTGGTAGGAGCTGGTTGTTTCTGTGTCTCAGGGATCCAGTCTTGGTCCAACATAAGCTTTTGATCTAGTAGTAGCTCTTGATCCAATAGGGACTAACTGACTATGGGTCTCAGCTAGCTACTAAAGTAGTCAGGTGATGTGACAGACTAGGGGTCAGAGTGGGATTTGTAGATAGGGGTGTCCAACAAGCTGGGGTTTAAATGGGGAGTTCTGGCCTGCAGGTTTTTTCTCTGCTGGGCTGGATTTAGGGGCGAAATGGAGGCGGGTAGGTGTTCCAAGGGTTGTAACCTGAGTCTAGGTCACAGAGACTAGCTTTCTGGCTTGCCTGGGCGTATGTCATTCATCTCTTGATCCAATAGGTGCTAGCATACTATGGGTCTCAGGTAGCCTTTGCAGTTACTGGGTACTGGGATAGATTGGGGGCAGTGGGATTTGAAGATGGGGGTATCCTATCAAAATTTAATTTCTGAAATGCTGAGCCAAAGCTTTATACATGCTATACATTCAACAAACTATATTTTAAATTATGATGATGATTTCTTGTTCTGCTTCATACCTTTCAATATGTAGGTTCTTATAATATCCACTATTATAATATATAAACATATTATTCCTTAGATAAGATTTTCCTTCTTGCAATTGGGAGGTTCTTAAACCCAATTGTTTCCTTCCTGCTTGTATCCTGTATGTGACTTAATTGTATCTACTAATAGTGAGGTGATCACTTTAAGTTATTAAGTCAGTAATGCTCATCATTATGTACATCATTTTATGGTATTTTGCTTTTTAGCACAAGTGCACAGATAATGTTGCATTTGATGTTTACTAATTTAGCATTACTCTAATAAAGCATTTTAGGAGTCATGTGTTTTAAGAACTTCTATTTTTCTAAACTATTTGTCTTACACATTTCTTTTTCTGAAAAGTGGGGAAAAGGTAGCCTAATTTTATAACTTTCTAGACTGTATTCATAACAGAGTTAGCAAAATTATTGATTGAAAGACTAAAGCAACCTTCTGTTAATTGATTTTACTTGTTCAAAAATCATCTCCAGTTGTTTTTCAGCTGCCAGAAAAAGCATCTTCTCCCTTGTTACCAGTGACCTTTGACTTGTCAGCAGCAGCACTCTGAACATTGTTATCTCTGCATCACTAATAAAGTACATCAGGTCAGCCACCTTGTCAGTTCAGCGTTCACCTTCCTAGCCCACTTGCATTATTAGTAGTTGGAGGTTTAAGGGGAGAATTTCAGGGGTTTCTGCAAATATTTTAGGGAAAGAATGATTCTTGAATCAGCACCATCAGATTTATAATTTTTTTCTGTTTTTTAATAGAGTGTTTACTTAGTCAACACGTAATATATACCTTATCCTTTTAAGGTTTGTGACTGTCTAGCCTCCTATTTGCTTGTCAGTATTGCATATATATTTTATCCTTGGAGATAATTATTACTTTTCTCTTGCATCACACTCTTGCCAGACAAGAATTATCCCTTTTGGAATCAATTTCCTATTGCTGAATGAGAAATTCCTTGTTTTGGGGGGAAGTTTGTTTTACTCTTCACAAATAACTCTTTTAGCAGTAAATATTATAATTAATAAAGTTTCTGGCTTGGGGTTAACCAAGAATTTTAACTAACTTAAAATTTGCAAGCTTCTCTATTAAACATGTCTGGGACAGTCAGATGACTCAGCATGATGCCATGGCTCTTGCCCACAAGCTTGATAACTTTAGTCTGTCACCCAGACCCAAGTGATGATGGGAGATAACCGCCACCAGCAGGTTGTCTGCGAATTTCACGTGATGATCATTTATGCTTTTAACTCCTCCCCAAAGGCTAAATTTAAGTACCCAAAAAGTATAAATACAAAACTAGTTAAACGTAAGTTTTACTTTTGGCAAATCCATTGGTTTCCTAATATATGCCAGTCTTTACTACAGGTGTCTAAGATGACCTATAGCTTTCCTTTTTTGAGATGGGACAACCTGCTCACTGTGAGTGGACCATCTGTGTCTGGGACCCTAGACCATGTAAGTGGAGAAAGACAACTGAGCAGTAGTAGCATTCACCATTTTTGGTTTGTTTTGTTGTTTCATTTATTTTTTTCTTTGTGACAATGAAGCAACCAATTGTTTCAAGGTTATGCTGCCTTAATTTATGCACCATGATGGACTGTACCTTAAATTCAAAGGCAAAAATAAATCTTTACTTCTTTAAATAGGGTAATTTGCCACAGCACCTGAGAAGAAAAGAAGACTCTGTGCCACCCACATTGTGTGTGTGTGTGTGTGGGTGTGGGTGTGTGTGTGGGTGTGTGCACGTGTGTGTGTGTGTGTGTGTGTGTGTGTGTGTGTGTGTGTGCAAGTGTGTGTGCAGGCACTCATGTCAGCCTTTCCTCCTAACGGCTCTCACAGTTCTAGATGTTGGAATACATTGAGTACAAGATGCTCCACAGAGCAATATTGGCATGATACCACTAACCAGTTCTCGGACTTTCTATTCAACAACCTGCTCTCTTGGTTCCTAGTTTCTATTAACAGAGTTTTCTTACTATTCTTACCTCAAACATTCACTTATATGGAAATAGGCTGACTCTTAAATTCCAGTTTCAAACTTTTCTTTCTTGTTTCCTCTTCCTCTTCTTTTAGATTTACCAAAGTACCTTTTCTTTCTAGTGAAGGTTCGTAAGGAAATCCAACATTTGTTCAGTCTTCAGTTATTGTAGTATTGTTTTCCTGTCCATCACTTCCCTCTGTATGTCTTTGCTTACCCTTTAGCATTAATGTATTCAGTATGCCAAGGTGAGTGAATTAGTGGGGAAAAACAAACAAGCAAATAAGTCTAAACCAGATCCTATTAGGAAGTGCTAAGTAGAGTATAGAGTAAAGAAAAGGAGTAGGGTGTACGACCTCTGGAGGGCAGGGGGCTAGCATTGTAACCTACAAAGGAAGCATTTCTAGTTTCAAGGGGTTTGTAGTAGTACCAATAATATTCGTCTTTCCAGTCAGTTAGATAGGTATTTCATTCTACATTTTTTTAATTGCTAAATTCCTTTTTCCTTTCTTTTCCTTCTCCTCAAAAAGAATCATTTTACCACCTACTTACTTCACAGAGAGATAGAGTTGAGATCCAATAAGATATGAGTTGTCCTATATATTCATTCATATTATGTTTATTCTCGTGCCCCACCTGCCCCTCACCCATGCCCCATCCTGCCTGTACACGTGTTCTCTAGGCTCTGGCCTCAGATTCATTGCTTCCTCGTTAATGATACTTCCCACTTTTCTCTAATGTGCTTCTGGTTGTGATGTGTCTCAAACTTTGCCCTTGGCCTTTTTCTTCTGAGTATTCTTTTTTTAAATTTGATACGTTGGTAGTTGAGTCTTTATTGACACTCTAGAATTTATATACTCAGCCCTAACCTTTTCTCTAAGCGTAGTTTAATTAGCTGCTTAAAAATTACTATTTTACATGTTGCAAATGAAAAGATGCTTTGTTCCTCAGCAAATCACCCTTTTTCTCTCACTAATGGGCACCTTGTTGCGTCTGACATCCTGTTCTCTGCCTACTTTTTGACTACTCCAAAACCCAGCTTCTCATACTCTTCACTCTCTAAGCTTGGAAAGGCTACTAATGTAGCAGCTTTGTTTGACTACACAAATCCCCCGATTTTTTGGTCTGGTCTGCCTTTGTGAGCTTGTTTTATCTACTCAACCTCATTTTTTCTTGAAGTTTCTTGCAATGTCTCACGCAGTCTATTCAGTACTGATGACTTACCAGGTTTCAAGTCCATCTGAAGTACTTGTGTCTTGCTACCACTTCTGAAAACATTCTTTCTTGGATGGGCTCTTTTTCATTTGAGATCAAACATTTACTATTTAGGGTAAAAGCCATTCTGCACATTACAGCCAAAGCAGCCACTTTCTTGATTTTTCCCCTCTCACTGTATTCTACTTATCCCCCCCCCACCCTTTTTTTTTCTTTCAATCAGGGTTTCTCTGTTTAGCCATGGCTGTTCTGGAGCTCTTTTTTTAGACCTTGCTGGCCTCCACCTGTCTCTGCCTCCCAAGTGCTGCAATTAAAATCTCGTGCCACTATGCCCATCTTCCTCATATTTTTTAAAATGTAAATATTTTTGAGACTTATACATGGGTAATGCATTTATATAATTTCCACTGTTTCTCCTCCTGCTTCGGCTCCTCCCATATCCCCAAATTCTTGGTTTCTTTTTTTAGTTATTGTTTTAACACACACACACACACACACACACACACACACACACACACACACACACACACACAGACACACACACATGAATAAGTCCATTTAGTGGGTGTCATATGTTCAAATGTTTAGGAATGGCTACTTGGAATGGGATAACCTGTGAGGGCTCAGAGAAAACTTGATTCTCCCTCCTTCTGAAGCCACTGATTGCCTGTAACATTTACCTACCATATTTTCTTTATCCACCCAAGTTTCAGTCCCTAAATTTGTTTCTTAACTCTGTTTTTGCACATACTGTAACCTATGTTGTAAGTATTGCCTAAGAGTTTCCTCTGGGATGGAAAATTTCTATCCTGCAGGGATGCTCATTACAACAGGAAATAAAAAAACTCAGAATAGCTTCATGGAGCCCCTGAAACTGACCACATTGACAGACACATTCCTTCCAAAGTGTATATGAGTGATAAAGACTTGGAGAGTCACTTTCAGACCAAGCAGCCTAGAAGAAACAAGAGCCACCAAGCAGTTACAAATCAAGAAGCTTGGAAGAAGCAGGGGCCAGCATGCTGAAGAGAGCTGCCTAAAATAGGCTAGACCAACTGGACCACCAGAAGAGGATAAATTTTAAGCCACTGAGCTGTCTGCTGGCTGTGCAGTATGCTCCAGGTTTCCAGCTGTGATGAGCTATCACCCAAGCTGGGTTGGGCTTTGGTGATGCAGCTCTGAATCTCTGCTCCTGTAAGTAGCCCTCATCTTCATTTCTGGAAGTAACCCTAATAAAACTAATTTCTTTACCAAGTTGGACTTTGGTGGTATCCATACTTTGGTCTGTTCACAATTCCCACTCTAGGGTGAGTAGAGGTTATTTCTCATCTCTACAAGAATAATGTCATACAAGAGTGTTAAAGCTTCTCTGTGATGTTATGACATACAGTCTTTTGGGTGAATTTCTGGGAGCTGTGTAGTGGGCCATAGAGAATGTTATTATTCATTATCTTGTTTGTTTGGTTTTTGTTGATTTTGTATATTTAATATTTACTCCACACCAATGTCTATACTGACTGGACGAGTTTACATTCCTATCAACAGTATCTACAGTGTTTCTTAGTGTCTACATCCTGACTGTCATTAATTGTTACATGCTGTCTTAATGTCAGAGTGGGCGAGATGTAATCTCAGGGAAGTTTTAATTTATAGTTCTCTGGTAGCTACTGAGGTTGAACTTTTTTTCCACGTGTATTGGTGATTAATGTTTCATCATTTGATGACTTTTTGTTCATTTCAGTTGCTGATTCATTGACTGATTTGTTTGAGTTCTTGGTTAGATTTTTTTTGTTTCGTTTTTGATTCTTTGTGTATTATTCATAATAATCCTCTGTAAGGTATAGTTAGCAAATCTTTTCTCTTAATCTACAGATTGTAGCTTCACTTGACTGTTGCCTTTGCTGGACCGAAGCTTTTTAATTTCCTGAGGTCTCATCAGTTACTGACATTATTTCCTGAGTAACTGTATTCTATTCAGAAAGCGTAACTGTACCAGTATCTTGGAAGTATTTTTCTTCCAAAAACGTCAGAGTTTGAGATTCACACTGAGGTCTTTCTAAATATATTATTTCTTTATTATCATGTGTTGAATTTTCTTTTTTTTTCCTGAGTTTGGCCTCACAGACATTGTAGTAAGTACTACTTTGCTTTGTACCCTTTTGTTTTCATCCTTGGGCATCTCCTTCAATGAGGCACCTTCTTGCAAAACATAGTTGGATCTGCTTTTTGTTGTTACTGTTTTTAAATAAATCAAACTAGTTTTTGTTAAAGAATGAAGACCATTTGCATTTGGTGTAATTCCTCAGAAGTCTTCCTGATTGGTTGTTACTTTATGTTTAGTTCGGCTGTGGTCTGGCCTTTTCTTTCTCACTGGTTTGTTCATTTGCTGACTTTCTGACTTTTCCTATATTCTCTTTGTCCTTGTTTTTCTTTCATTAATTAATTCTTAATTCATTCATTTTTGCGCTGTCATGCTTGAATCTGTTTTACTCTACCTCCGTATGTAGGTAGCCTATGCAATAGCTGCTTGGTGGTCATGGATTCCTTTAGTTTGTATATTTCTTGGAATGTCTTTATATAGATTTTTAATAGTAGCTTTTTAAAAATTTTTAAAAGAAATAACTTTCTGGGCATGGTATTATCAGCAGTTATTTACTTGACATGTATTATTAATGCTTTCTGGGCTTTAATGTTTGCTCCAAGGTGTCTGTCTGATGGTTTCCCTTTTATGAGTGACTTGACAGTTTCCCCTTGTAGCTTTCATGTTGTTTCTTTGTTGTTTTATTCCCGAAGACAATGTTGGAGTTGAGTTGTGTGCTGGTCATGTCTATTTGATGTTCTACATGTCTCTTGTATTCACATAATGATTTCTTTCCAGAGATTTTGGGAATTTTCTGTAAATTTTATTGATTGGTTTTTCTCTAACTTCCGTTCCATTTCAGTTCACTTTTCTACCGTGTGACATCTTAAATTTGTTTTGTTGATCACCTCCCAGAACTTAAAAGTTGTGGTAGTGGCTGTGCTTGTGTAACTTATTTGGTTTACTGGTGTCCTAATGTTGTATTTCCTTGATGTTGTTCAGGCTCAGATATTTTACTTCTACTTCACCTTGACAGTGATACTTTCTACCTTGTTTTTATTTAGTTTCTTGAGCTTTACTATTGAAATATATCCTTTAATTTTCCCCACAATCTTAATTTCCTTCTACTTTTTTCATCCATGTTACATTTTTTTTTCATTTGGGTTGCTGAGTTTCTTAAAGTTCAGCATAAATTTCCTTGTTTCATTCAATGTGAAGTCATTAACATTTTTATAAAAATCTTTTTGAATATATTGCCTTGCACTTGTTTCTCTTAGTGAATTATGAAATTGGAAAGGAGCTATGTTGCCTTAGATTTACATGTTTCTTGTGTTTCCTTTTTCTTGGGGAGAGGGCATTATTAGGGATGTAAGTTTCTGGACTGTGATTTGTACATCTATTGAACCATACATCTTCTCTGATTGTATTTGATGTTAGTAAAAGACTTTCTCTGAAAGTCCCAATCATCAGTACCTCTCCAAGAATAGAAAATAGGATAGAGTGATTAAACCAAATGCAGATCTATACTTACGATTGATTAGAAACTATCAGTCTATTTCCATTGACCACAGAACAGAAAATGTACAAAGCAATGTCAATGGACTAGAGAAGTGGTTCATTAGTTAAGTGTGACACCTACATCACTTGAGAGAGCCTGGGCATGGAGATTGAGAGACACAGAGATGGGGTCTCTCTTGAACGAAGAATGCTGTTTTTTGGAGCTCAGGAGAAGCCTTATATACCATGGTTGCCTTATTCACCTTGAGTAACCTTAGCAGCTCATAAGCAACACCCGGTCTGGGTCAACTTCTTTGCTCTCTGCTAACTTCCTGATTCCCTAATCACAGCACCTGCTTGGGCAATGTTCCAATAATGGAAATGGATCAACTGGTTCTGGTAAACACCGCAGGCCACTAAGTAGTGCTATGCCCTGGGGTCTGCAGGCCAACCTCCACAGTTAAAAACCCTGAATACTCTTCAAGAGGACCAGGATCAATTCGCTTTACCTACATGGCAGTTCAGAACAGCCAACAAGTTTAGTTCTTGGGGATCCAATTCCTTCTTTTGGCCTCTGTGGATCAAAGCACATACTTTGTGTGTAGTCATATATTCAGGCAAAACAACCATATACATAAAATAAAATTCATAAATCTTTAAAAGTCCAGCAATTTATGAAGTTAAAATTTATTTAGAGTAAAAGTAAAACTTATTAATAGATGAAATTATGGTAGAGTATAGGAATAGAGAACAATAGAAAAAGAGAAACAATCCGGATATAATACACTTCATGAAGAAAAGATATGTAAGCAAGATTTGGGACAATAAAATTAAAATAGAAAATTATAAAATATTTACTTGAGTGTTTCACATATGAATACATTAAATTCACATCACTTCTATCTTACCCTCCCCTTCAACTCCTGCATCTTCCTAACCATTACTTGCTTGAATTCATGACTTCTTCTACATATCGTGTGCATAGATATGCATATAAATATATAAGCATACATATATTTGTTATATATAAATCAGTGTTTCTTTTAATTGAATGTGTTTGGGAATGACCACTTAGAATTGAATTCTCATCTCTGAAAATCAAAACAAAGAAGAACTAAAACCTGGTCTTTTTTTCCTTCAACAACTTGCTGAAGTTCCTCACCTAGTGTGGGGCCTTGTGAAGTGTTCCTCCTTCTATATTGGCATGTTGCACTGCTGTGGTTTTTTTTCGGGTCTTGTACAAATGTTCATATTATTCATGGAAGCTACATCCCTTTCATATTTACAAAACCTGTCATGTAGCTGTTATTCCAGTTCTCAGACTCTCATTTCTACACCCTCTTTCACGATTTCCCCAAGTCTTACATAGAGGTTGTTTAATAAATGTGCTGTTTGGGGTTCCATACCCACAGTCACTTATTCTCTGTGTTTTAACAGAGTTTGACTCTCTCTACTTTTCTTTATCTGCTGCAACCAGAGACTTCTTTGAGATGTGCAGGCTGCATTATATATGATTATAAGGTTGAGAAGGCACTAGGAAACTATATTACATAGTTGTGTGGCATCAGTGAGTTTTTCTTTAGGTCCCAGAATCTCCCAAGAAATGGATTCTTGGCTAGATTTGCAATAGCAGTCATGTCTACCCACATACTGAGCAGTCATTAGGTCCAATTACACCTAAATCTTGGTTCCTCCCAAGATCTAAGCGACATCATTGCACCACTGACAGGTAGCTGTTACTCCTGGCATTATTCTAGCTCTCAGGCTTGATATCTGGGTAGGGCTCTTGACAACTTTTCTCCCTTGGCAGCTTGCATAACATCTTCTGACACTTTGAGAACTAGTGTTTAGGAATGATGCTTTTCCAGGCCTGTTCTGGATTGATTTGTTCAAGTCTTGTGACTAAAGTGTGTGTTATGTTTAGCAATCGTGCCTTATCTATATGGTCTGGCAGGCAACCAAGAATAATGTCACTAGTCTATGTTTGGGGAGGATAGCTTGGAAATCTCTCATTCAACTACCAACTCAAAGGGAGGTATCTCCTTGCCTGACACTGATATTTTTAATCTATATCTCCTTAGTGTACATTATCTCTCCAGTATGTAGTAGTGACATTAAAATTTTCTCTCTCTCCCCCTCCCTCCTGTGTATATGCAATATATATATAATATACATGTATATATTAAATAAGCTTATAAACAATAGGTCTCTTTGATTTACCAAATGTCCTTTGTATTATTTATTTTACTTCCTTTCATTGTGTATTGCTGTACACTCCCGAGTTAAGTCCCCAATTCCCTACCTTTCCCAATCATAGCACCTGTGTCTGATATTCCTTTTTCTGGAGCACTTTCTCACCACCACCACCACCAACAACAACAACTCCCTCCCCCCTCCCCCGCCAATGGTTCCTTCTTATTTTCCTGACTTTTATGATTACTCTATATTGTACACTCAAATCTAAAGATTTGGATAAGGGATCCACATAAACGAGAAAACATTCTGCATTGGCTTTTTATATCTGCAATTGATTGACTCCATGTATTTTCCAGTTGAGCCAATGTACATTCAAATTTTATTGTTTTGTTTTTCTTTAAAACTGAATATAATTCCACTGTGTGTTGATAACTTATTTTCATTATCCCATTCATCATTGACGGACATCTTAGCTGTCCATCTTCTATCTATTGTAAATAGAGTATCAATGAACCTGGAGTGGAATGCTGAGTCCGTGGAGTGTATACCAAGGAGTGATGTAATTGGAAGTGGTAGATGTATCTTCAGTTCTTTGCAGATTCTCCACATTGATGTCTATAGTAGCTGCACCAGTTTGCAGTCCCCCACAGTGAACAAGTCCCATTTACCCATCCTCACCACCATTTGTTCTTAGTTAATCTTAATGCTTGTTCCTGGTGTAGGGCGAAATTTCAAAGTGGCTTTAATTTGCATTTCATTAATTGTTAAGGATTTTGAACTTTTTAAGTTACTTCTTAACCATATTTTTGAAAGGCATAATTTTTATGCTAAAAACCAATGGTAGTTTAGTAATGCAAAAAGATAAATTAAAAAATACATTTTATTATATAAAACAATGTTTATTAAGTATATCAAAAACAGAAAGATAGATACACATTGCATCTATATTGTTGGATATGCTGTAAATGATAAGGCAAATTAAATGAGAAAATGTCTCATTTGGGGGCAAAACAAATAGATTCACATGTTCAGATAATTTTCTATCAATGGAATAATCAGATTAATGATTCTTTAATAACAGCTGAACATTTTTTTCTACACTGTATGAACACTGTAGGGTCCTTTTATTAGTGCTACCAATAAATATCAATGCACAAAGCAACAAATTAGGTGCTTAGAGGGTTGTTTGTGTAATACTATATATCATTGATTCTCAATATAATTCCAGATTCTGTGGATGGATATTAGATGTTATGAAAACAAATATTTAATTGACTTGATGAGAATAAAAATGAACATATCTTACAGTAGACCTGAAACACATATGCTGCAGGAATATAAATTTTCACCTGAAAACAATCAAACCTAAGATACTAATTCTGTATCCAGAACACACTGGGCATATTAAAATTATGTAATATTCTTCAGATTCTATACTTGTAGTAGAGGTATAGAGTGGAGCTGTCCTAAGTCTAAGAAGCTGTTTGTTCTATGGAAGTGAGAGTCAGAGAAGTGACATAGCTTGATTTTTGAAATCAGAAGACTGAAGAAAGTAGTCCCTAACACCAGACATTGAACTATAGATTGCTTTTTGTAAGAATATTTTCAAAATATGAGGTTACTAAACTTCGCGGGAAGTCTCCCATCTTCCTCAATCTCTTCAGAGACTTAAATTTTCATTGTAGAGGTCTTTACCTCTTATACATTCCTGGATTTTTATTTATTTACTTACTTATTTAGACTATTGTGAATGAGAGTATGTGCATGATTGCTTTTCATTGTTTGTTATTTAAAAGGCTATAGAAAAACATTAAAACATTTTAAAAATATGTATAAAAGCAATAATTCTAAACATATAGAATCCTAGCTAAGGCACCACCTACCAAATGGGAGATCTCATGGAGTAATTTCCTCAACTGAGCCTTTTTCTTCTCTGATGACTCTTGTGTTGAGTTGACACACAATACCAACCAGTACCTATAGTAAAAACAAAATGTCAAACCATTACCGAAGAAGAAGGAGGAGAAGGGGGAGGGGGAGGAGGAGAAGAAGAAGAAAAGGAAATGAAACAGTATTCCATTCTTGGTCGTCTAATACAAGCATCTATAGTGTAGGCAGGTTTATGGTTGAAGTTGTATTAGTTTGCCTTTCCTTCTGTTTGAGCTGGTAGTGTCTCCAGACTTATCAAGGGTCAAAGGTCTGACAGGGCTGCCCTTATTCTAACACCTGTAGGCATGTCCAGCCTAATGCACATGGGTTGTATGTGGTCCAAGTTATCTATGAATTCTACCCAAAACAAAATTTTTAA
This sequence comes from Phyllotis vaccarum, assembly GCA_033318265.1. Lineage (NCBI taxonomy): Eukaryota > Metazoa > Chordata > Mammalia > Rodentia > Cricetidae > Phyllotis > Phyllotis vaccarum. The sequence goes on along the minus strand of JARWLC010000001.1, from coordinate 137,958,524 downwards.
CTTAAAACAGTATGAGTTTGGGTTGTGTTTTAGTTGTATTTTTGTTTGTTTTGTCATTGGATTGGGCTGTGGCAGTGTAAAGTTCATAGATGTCAACATAGTGTCACAATGCTCACAAAATGCTGAACACTCCTGCCGAGATTCTACATTCTTAGCATGTTGGGAACCTTTACCTGCTATTCTTTTATTTATATAGTCTTTTAGCCACACAGAGTCTCTTATGCTTCACGCAAATCCCATGGTTTGTGTCCTTTGGAGAAGCCAATGTCCAAGACAAAAGTTTGGTAGCATTGTGGTCTGTGGTGGAGTTCCACTCTGTGAGTGTAATGAGCTTACAGTAATTTCAGAGTCAGTGCATCTGGCAGTGAACCACATGACAGACCTCTCTCTTTGCCAGTCCAGCCACCCTCTGACCTCAGGCTTGGGGCTATGATTACCAACAGTTATGCTTTAGTGGCCAGGTCTACCCCATGCCACACAGGGCATGGTGACTAGCACCGTGCTTCTTCTGATTCTCCTAATGCCTGAACTCAGCACGTTGGCTTCTGCACCACCTTCTCTTCACAACTCTCTCACATGGCATCCAGAATAAGTTAGTCTCAGACATGAGGCTCCCTCTAAAATACCAGGCCACAGCCCTCTAATTCTGGGAATATCAAATGGACCTCCTCCAACGCTGCTACAAGATTCAGGCAGATTCAATGCTTGGGAAAACTGTGGGCCAATCTTGTGGGCAGTACTGCTGGTCTCTTACTGGGCTGGCCAAGTTTTTGATCGAGACTTCTGTTCTTCCTCCCCATACAGAAACTTGTGGCTGGTCCTATGGTACCTTCTGCTCTCCTGCCATTTCCCAGCTGTCCTGTCACCTTTGTCATAGCTGAAACTCTTCCAGTCATTGTAATCATCTGTAGCTTGTTATTTGAATTCTTTGCATCCACTCTGTCAGAGAGTGGCAGCTTTTAGTCCATCTTACTTGAGTAGTTATCATTGTTCTTCTACAGTAGTCTCCACCTAGTCATCCTATTTCCTCATCAATTCTGAAAGTGACAGCCACTAAATGATCCTTCTAGGTGATGCTAGATGATACCACTTTCCTGCTTGAAACTCTGTAATGGTTACTAGTCTATAGAAATTGAAATGTTTCTTGTGGCTCTCAAGTCCTTATCATGTACAGCTTAATATTTTTTTCCTCTGCACCTTGACCAATTTGCTGTAGTTATTGACTTCCTTATTATTCCTGGCATGAAAGTGTAAAAGGAACTATGAAATGAGAGGAGTATTAAAATAAAAACTCGATGCAAGATATTGGGGAAAGGCTGAAATATCAGAGAGCAATGGACCTCAGCCACTTCTCACTCAGCCACTTCCTCAGCTCTGCCAAGAATCCTCCATTCTCAGCTAATGAGAGAGGTCAGGGAGGGGAAGAACCCTTGTTTCCTCTCCCTTTGTCTTTCTTTCTTTGCACCAACACGGGTCACTACTCTCTGACCTTCACTCTGTGGTAGGCCTTGTCCTCAGATTTCAGGCTCATCTTAATTAAATATACAATATATCAACACATATACCTCTGAGCATACCTCTTAATTAAGGCTGTGTATTCCATGCTTTTTCTGTCTGGAATGTTCTTTCTTCACCTGTTCATGGAGTCTTGCTCTGTTGCTGAAACTCTGGGGTTGTAGTGAGCTTTCTCTGAGTAGCTAGGACTATGTATGGGCAAGAGCCATCATACCCAACACCTTCTCAAAATCTCTATTTGACCATCATACACTCAATTTATTCTATTGCCTCCCCTGTTAAATTGACAGTTTTGATTTTGGTCTACTTTATATTACTCTGCATTCCTGATGTTATGTGCCATCATAACATAATTTGCTACATAATTTAAATACTTTATAATGCATGCCTACCCTCATCCCTATTAACATTCTGACTGTACAATGGCAATCAACTTTATTTCTTAATAACTCTCAGTACATGGAGAGCTGCATGCAATGAACACTGTCCTGAAGACTTTACACATATATTTAATTTTACTTAAGTCTCAGAATGTTCATTGAAGAGCTAGGAATTATTCAGTTGATCTAACTTGACTGAAGTCACTATTTGGAGAAATGAGAAAATAGAATCTGCATGGTGAAGTTCAACTCCTGCCTTTTCTCTCCTTGAATCCGGAGTGTGAAGTCATGGAGGAACAGAGCAGTGCCTGTGTAGACTTGATGGTTAAAACACACACACACACAAGAATGAAGTATTTGTGTAGAAATGTTAACTAAATACTATCATGATTCATTTTTTATATAAAATTGTTTTCTCAATGATTTCATCACCTTTTGGCATTAGTTAGATAAGTATTGTTGCTGAGAAAATTATTTTTATTTTCTCCTCTGTCCTATATGAACATATATTCTATCCAGTTCACATCATGACTGTCAGAAAGATCAGTGTCCTGATAGTGCACTGTTTAGTCAGTGGGTGGCTGAGACCTTAAAAGATTGCACTGCATCCCCTTTTTCATGAAACATTATATATCCTGATCCTTTTTCAGCAAATCATTATTTAAATAACAAATTGCTATATATATTTAAGCAGCAATCATTTTGAAAAACTACTGATCTCCTTATAGTCATGGCAGCCTATCTTTTGAATTCTGTGTGCATTTCTTTCCTTACTATTCCATGTACCAAATTAAAATATTATATTTATCTGGGGGTATTTAGCAAGGTAAAGTTTCCTTTATCTTTGAGGTATATAAATATTTCTGTCAATACAATACCAGCATTGGATAATTCAGTTTAATATCCCTTCAGAAAAAGTGTAAAATACAGTATTTTATTATTCGAAATTTGAGAATCTGGGCATATTAAACCACTAGATACTATTTTGGTATAATCTATCACCTTTGTTAATGTTCTATTGGACATAAATCTTACTGTATCAGGTTGCATAGCGACAATATGGTTCACCAGCCTTTCTATTTTTATAACTTTATTTAAAACTGACATGTAACTTGCTGTACCGAGACTTCAAGTGAGCCAGTTATTGGAGTGTAACAAAGTTTTGACGTCAGAGGAGCTATTTATTCTACTGGAAACCATTAGCCATGCGTTACGCTGTGGCACTGCTGTTTTTTGCAGAAGCATGGTTAAAATTTTATGACTGAGTTTGACGAATTAGGTTTTTCTCCTTCTTAGATTAAGGAAATTATATATAATACAGTTAAATTTTACATATGCATATGTATAACTTATATTCTGAGGTACATCTGTATATATATTGAAATTATACATATTGAAAAATCATTTCTAAATTGTTTGTATGTATATTATAATTTTATTTCAAGCCTGATTAGCATTTTATAAAAGATTGGGGATAATATTAGTGATATTATTTACTGATTTGTTGAATAATGCTGCAATGTTTGTTAATGTTATTGCTGCTAGTGTTAATTTTAAAGAACCCATTCTAATTTTTTATTAGCAATAAATTATTTGGAGGTAATATTACTTCAGATATAATAAAGCCAGGTTTACCTCCTTTGTTGTTTCACCTATATGTCCTTGATGGCCTAAGTACACAGAAGTTCCTGAGTTTAAGTCGCTTCACTGCCTAGCTTTCCAAATGCAAGCTTACCTGGTGATCTGGGCCAGAGCATTTCAAATTAGAACTGACATGCCACTATTTGGAATGAAGAAGAAGAAAACGTTTCAGGTTTTTTTTTTTTTTTTTTTTTTTTTTTTTACCAAATAAATGGGTTGCTCGCTCTTACAACATCATGTTATAGTTTTCTCACACTAGAACTGTACAAGATCTTGCTAAAACTCGGGGGTTGTATTGAGCTTTCTCTGAGAAGCTAGGATTACTGTGTATTTCTTTGTTTTTCCAGACAGAAAAAAACACCTAAATAAATGCTGTGTTTAAGAGAATAAAACTAATTCTCTCAAATTCCAGTGTAACACCAGGAATTTAAAAACATTACATCTTCTTCCTATTTGTGAGACAAGGTCTCAGTATTACAGGCTGTCTTGGCCTTGATGTACTTGGAATATGAGGCCAAAATTGGCCTAGGATTTGTGATCTTCTAGTTGCAGCCTCCACTGGGGCTAGGGCCCCCATTGATCTCTGTATTATGAACAGCTGCGGTTTTCTGTAATCTTCATTTGTTGGAAAGAGAAGCTCCTTTGCCTGTGGACATAAAGGTAGGCTTTGGAGTGTGGTAAGTTTGTGCTGGTCTAGTAGAGTGTGGTAGTAGCTTCTCTTGGCTAGGCTTCTGGTGCCAGGCCTGGTTTACCACCTGTTAAATGGGCCTTAAGTATTTTAGACATATAATTCTATGTCTGGCACTTTATCTCACATGCAGAAACTGTTGTCTCACATATAGAAATTAAGTCTCATAGAATTTCTGGATGCTGTGACACCTAACTTAGAGATCCTAGATCCTGCAAATACCATTTTAGTAAGTATTTTTTGTGACTGTCATTTGAGAATGAATGAAATCATGCTCAAAGTAAATGACAGGAAAATTAGAATGGTTTAGTTTAATAATTTTATAATTCAACTCTCAGATTTCATTATAGCGCCTTTAAAGTTCAGATATGTGATCACTTTATGGAAATTATCAAGCCAGTATTACACTAACATAGTAAATTCAAGACTAATATTTGGATTATTTTTATTATGCTTATTTATTTATTTGGAGCTGATCTTTGATAAATCTTGACAGTGGATGCCATAGTCTCTGTGGAACCATTTCTCTCCATCTGTCATGTGATCCCCAAGGTCAAGCTCTGGTTTCCAGTTCGGTGGCAAATACTTTTTATAGAGCTGTGATGAAAAATAAATGTGATTATCACAGTTCAAATATTTGTGAATCATACACTTGTGTGGAGTGTTATTGTGAACTTTTCAAACATTTCTCAATGTTTCTTTGTTACCTTATCATCTAGCATTTCTTGAGATATGGTATGGAAGTGTTCAGAGAGCAGCCTATAGCTGATTTGCTGATTTTCTTAAGCATTTGAAGATCATTTATAAAGATAAAGATGAATACAGTATATAAGCCTACAAGTGTAAATGTTGTAGGCTTTTTTTTTTTTTTTTTTTTTTTTTTTTTTTTTTTTTTTTTTTTACTGTATTACATCTATGCTTAGGGTTATGTGAAGTGTTCGTTCCTGTTAGACTTTCTGAAAGTAACTGTTGTCTTTGATAAGTCTTGAGCTTCTTGTGAGGTTTTATTTTTTCATTTTTATTAGTTCTTTAAGAATTTTGTGTAATATGTTTTAATTATATTCTTCCCCTAAAACTTCTTCGAGATCCTCTCTACTTTGTCCATTTACCAAACTTTGTGGATTTTTTCCCCGCATCGAGACCAACTTGTGCTGCACAAATATGTTTGGATTTATAGCTTTCTACCGAATGGTGGACGACTTATTTCTCCCTCTCCTAGCAGCTAACACTTGCCATTAGCACTGTGAGTATGCGGTGGGATTCTGTGCCCGGCTCCCCTCTCATGCTGGGCTTTTGTCTGACTTAGGCTTGCACAGGTCTTGTGCATACTGTCATACTATTTTGAATTCATGTGTGCAACTGCCTTATTGTATCTGGGAGAGTTTCCTCATCATCTAATTTCTCTGGAACTCACACTCTTTATTCCTCTCTCCAAGCATGCAGAGTAGTGAATGTAATGCATACATTCCATTTAGTCCTGAGCATTTTGCAGTCTCTTATTTTTGTGTCTTGGCCAGTGAGAGAGGGGAGCTCTGTGTTAATCCTCATCTACTAAAAATAGAAGTAATAGGTTATTACTTATTGTCTATGACCAGTCTAGCCATAGTTCTCAGCTCAATAATGGTGCCAGGTAAGGTTTTTATCTTGTGGAAAAAGACTTAAGTAACATCAGATAGTAGTTGGTCACTCCCATGATGTTTGTGTCATTATTGCACCATTGACCTGTGTTGTCAGACCAGTCACTGTAGCTTGTAGGGTCCACAGCTGGATGCAATCGGTCATTACTTTTCTCCTCCAGTAGTATGCATGCCACCTTTCAGCACTGTCAAAGCTACCCAGTAGGAATGTAGCTGCCAAGTCAGTGCCAGCTTGATTTCTCTGTGTTCTGTGACTCAAGTATGTGTGTGGTGCCTTCAGCAATAAGGTTTTATCATCAAGTTTGAGGTGAGCATTGGCAATATCTTGTAGTAATTGAAAGTCTATAAGTTCTCATTGGCCAACCACTCCAAAAGAGTAACCCTTTGGGGGACTGGACTTTTTATTAGGTAGTCTCTTCTATCCAGTAAGAGTATTGTTGCCCTTTTATAATGTAGTTACATTTTAACTGTGTGTGTGTGTGTGTGTGTGTGTGTGTGTGTGTGTGTGTGTGTGTGTGTGTGTGTGTGTAAGCTTCTACAATAGTGGTTTTGTATAACTTTTTCAAATAATTTTAGTGTATTGAGCACTGCCTATATTCCCTGCCTTTTAACCTTTTACACCAGTGTGTTTTATTTATCTTCTCTCAAAAGCCCCTTCCAAAGCCCCTTAGTAAATTTCTGACCCTTGTGTGTATTCTAAATGAAGCACATCTACCTGCAGGTTCAAAGGTAACATCCACAAAGCTGAATAGAGACCTACCGAATGATCCAGATATGCTACTTTTGGGCAATTCCCAAAGGATGTGATAGCCTACTGTAGAGATAACTAGTCATCCATGTTTGTTGATGCTGTATTCATAATAGCCAGATAGAAACAGAATAGTACCTGTCAACTGATAAATGTAGAATGAAAATGTAGTATACTTATACAATGTACTATTATTCCGCAGTTAAGGAAAGTAAATAGTGAAATTTGCAGGTAAATGGATGGAGCTGGAAACAATCATTCTGAGTGATATAATCCAGACCTCTAAAATGTCAAATGTTACATTTTATTTTTAATTTTACCTTTTTTTGAGAGAGAGAGAGAGAGAGGGGGGGGGGGAATTGAGACTGAGTCTCACTATATAGCTCTGGCTGTATTGGAGCTCACTATGTAGACCAGACTCAGAGCTGCCTTCTGGTACCCTCCAAGCACTGAGATTAAAGGTGTACATGTACTGTTTTGAATTAGGGCTTGTAGCCAATATGGGGCTTAAATTTATGATTCTTCTGCCTCCTGCCTCTCTGCCTTCTACTTATGCACTGACACGCCCAGCAATTCAGTCCTTTTCATGTTTTCAGTATTCTCAGCAGGGCTGTTTGCAATGAAATATAGAACTTAAAGAAATTTCAGACAGACAGTTAAACCTATTACGACTAGTCACTTGTTCTGTTTGTATAAATCCAGATCCACAGCCTTCAGACTTTAGAATTATCCATTTCATATGTCACATAGCACATATTTAGAGGTAGATTATATATATATATATATATATATATATGTATATGCCTTATTCATATTTACTAGTCTTTGAATAATAAGCACTCACTACTGCAGTTAACTCCTCTTCCTCATTACTTTGTATTGCTGTGATAAAATTCCATAACCAAGGCAATTCATAAAAGAGTGTTGAATTTAGACTCCTACTTTCATAGGGATAGCTGACCAGAGGCATCATCATGGCATAAGGAACAGCCAGGAGTCACACACCTAAAAAGCAGAGAGAGACATGGGAATAGAGAAGTCATTTGAAACCTCAAACTTATCCTAACAACACACCTCCCCCAACAAGCCCTAAAGTTATACTAAGGACTGAGTATTCAAGCATATGAGCCAGTGGGGGCCATGTTCAGTCAAACCCCAATAATATTAAATGTTAATAAAATAGGAACTGACTTAGACACTATGCAAAATAAAAAATATAAACCTAATGCCCACCACTGCAAAATGTCAGATCCTGAAGACTAACTACCCTTACATTGCACTTCATGCAGCCTAATAACTGGCACCCTCCTTTGCACAATAATTTTATTCTGATATAAATTCATTGTTGGTTTTTATATCTATTTATTTATTCTATTAGAATAGTGAAAGATGTACACTAGTCATGGTACTAAAGTCCAGCAACCATCGTCTACAGGAACCTCTTCAGAGAGATGTCACTTCAAAATAGTGTGGCTAAAACAAATTTTCTTCTCAAACACATCTAGATAATTTAATTTGCATTTCAGAGGAATGAATTTGTCTTACTCCCACTGAACTTTAAAAATAAAGAAGTAAAATTCCAGTAGAACTCATATTGCTTATTTTAAATTTTAAGAAACTTTTTCCAAGAGGTCAGAAGATCTACATTTTTTTTAATTAGATTAAAGCCACTAACTATTTGTGATAATCTTTTTATGTATTTTGAAGTAGCTACACTTAGTTTTGGATCTAATGAGAGCCACTAACAGAACTGATTTGGTTGGTTGCCTGCTTTTCTTCTCTGGATGCATGGTTGCCATGCTACCAGTTCTTCAGAGCAGCATTGTCCTAATATTAAAAACGTTTGGGGAAACATGGTACCTCCGTTTGGAGTATCTGAGTGACTAACAAATAATCATTTTGTATTTCTTGCAGAAGGAGTGGGAGAGGAAGGGAGGGGAAGGGGGAAAGAGAGAGAGAGAACCTAACCTGTGACTCAGTACATAGCTTATGCTCATGTTGAATCAATGACAGTCTTTTTTGCTGCCTATATCCCCTAGTGCTAGGGTTACAGACATGTACCTCATCCCTGGTCATTAGTTAAATGTTTTAGAAGGAGTGTAGACACAGACTAGGAAAATATGCATATTGGTTTTCAAATCCTAGATATCATGAACTTTATTTTTTTCCTTTTTATTTCAAAGTTAAACTTATAAGTCTCCCTTTCATATTTGAACACTTAATGTCCAAATATATATGATTTTTTTCGTTATTTAACTGCCATTTTAAAGGCCAATTGTAGTTGTTTAAACGAGTATGTCTGCTATAGGACCATATGTTTGAACGTTTGGTCCCCAGTTTGTGGCAGTGTTTGGGGATGTTACAGGAATCTTAGTGCATTCTGGATGCAGGAAGTGTGTTTCAGGAGGCAGGCTTGGAGAGTTTGTGATGTACCCACTTTCAGTTCCTCTGTCTGCTTCCTACATGCAATTGATGTGTGTTCTCAGCTTCCTGCTCATGTAGCACTGCCCTCTCTCCTCTATGGACGTCTAGGCACCTGAGACAGTGGACAAAATAAACTCTATTTAAATTGCTTTTCGGTGTGTTATTTTCTTACAGCAACAGTCAATAAAATGATTAGGCCAAAGCTAAATCCCATAACTCACATACAAAACCTGGGCATGGGGATGCACCCATGAAATTACAAGGTGGAGAAGGGAAAGACAGAAGGACTTCTAGCCCTGCTGTCAGGCCAATCTAGCCTGTCTCAAAAACAACAGCAACAACAAAAAAGCAAAATAAACAAACAATAAAACCATAGCTACAACAAAACACACACAGTACCTCAAAGTATATAGGATAAGACTAAGGAATGGCATCTGAGACTGCTGACTGGCCTCCACATATTCACATGTGGACATAAAACTGCACATGTATATACAGTTGTACAAGCACAAGCATTCATATGTACACATATAAAGTATTTTTATTGAACACTCCATATACCTGAACTGCTAATGAATGTATGTATGTCTATAAATGTATTTTTGCTTTATGACATGGTCGTATGGACATAAGTGCTAGCAAGAGAAGTAGTCAGATACATATGTAAGTCTTAAATATCATGTACTGAGTACCAAGTGAGTCTGCAAGCTTAAGAGTTGCTAATTATCACTAATTGTTAGAGTGGTACAATCTTTTATAGTTAATCTTCATTGTCAATGTGACTGGAATGGCAGTCACCAAGGAGACACAATAATGCATGTATCTATGAAAAATTTTCCATTGTAAATTAACTGAAGAGGGAAGACTCACCATGAGTGTGGGGAGCCATCCCCTAGACTGAATAAAAGTAGGAAAAGGAGCAGGAAGGACCAAGAACACCAGCATATATATAGTTTCTCTGCTTCCTGATTATGATTAAAATGTGACCAGCTGCTTTTGTTCTGGCTCCCACACCCACAATTCTTTGTTCCACCATGCCTTCCCCCAAATTAAGGACTATACTCGCAAATTGTCAGCAAACATCAGTCCTCCTTGAAGTTGCCTTCATCAGGTGTCTTGTCACAGAGTGAGAAAGGTAATAAAGAAAGCTCACAAGAGGACAAGGCCATTACAGAGATGGAGCTGGCCATGTCTGTAGCTCTTTATAAATGCTTTATGGGAGGGATATGGAAGACTTATAAGCTTTGGCATGGAATATCCCTGGGGTGCTGTAAGTGGGTCTTAGTGAGTTACTCTGGTGGGAGTGTTGAAAAGTAGGATTCTGACTGAAAGGACAGCAGTGATGGATGTGTTCTTAAGTATTCAGCCAAGAATAAAACCTGTTTTAGGAATTAGTTTGTCTCACTTACAAGAAGCACACTGGCTGGTCCATCCGTCGTCGTCCCCCCCCCCCCCCCCCCGCAATGTGCAGAAAAGTTCAATGGAGCTGAATTCAAACTAATGGACTAAGTAAGTGGTTTGCTGAAGGAAATTTCAATACAGCAAGATATCTAGGCTGTGTCATGGTCATTATTTGATGGAATTGTCCAATTATCCATGAGAAAAATAAGAAATATATGAGAAGTGTGTAATCAACTGTGAGGAAATTTAAATTTAAAGATAAAATAGATGCACAAAGCTGTACTGGAAAAGATATTAGTAGCATGATTAGAGAAGCTTCAGACTCTTCACTGAGACAATATATTGTAAAAGAACTTGAAGGACAAGTGATAGTAGGATGCCTTTTTGTATGCTGTGAATATCACTCATTAATAAAGGGACTATTTTGGCCTATGTCATGCATCTTAGAAGGAGGCGGGACATCTGAGCATGGATACAGGGGCAGGAGGGTGGAGTCAAAGAGATATGATCCAGGCACCCAAAAAGCGAGATGTAAAGAAATAGGTGAGCCATGGGCCATGTGACAGGACAGGTGAATAGAAGTGGGTTGAATTAAGATGCAAGAACTAGTTAGCAATATGCCTGAGCCATAGGCCAAGCAGCATGTAACTAATATAAGTGTCTAAGTTGTTTTGGGGGGCTAACCAGCAACAAAGATACAGATAGGTCCAGACTGTGGAATCCAAAAAAATCCTCCTATTATAAATGGTACCCAGTGTGGGGCACAAACCCACAACCCTCATGCAGAGTCTCATGTTCTACCTATTACAGAAAAGACTTATTAAAGGGTCCAACAACGCAAATTGAGAGATCCTGACGAGAGAATATTGACCAGCAGGTTCTCTGCTTTAAAACAGCCACCTATGGAATTCATTTTTCCCCTAGGTTTGTCAGCCAGTTTGTACTAAAATAATGACAGCTGTGACAGAAAGAAGATAGACTACATATTAAATAGTGCCCGAACTTGACAACACCTCCATGGTGCATGTTTTTCAGGCATGCATGAATTATGTGGTCATGGACATGAAGGCTTAATCTGAAGGTTCTAGAAATTGGCTGAAACAAGCTGATATGTGGCAAGGTGTTATTCTCTTGAAAGAAGCATTGTAAAGCTAGTGCATGAATGGAGACATCAGGATGTTGGGGGTACCAGAATCATAGAAAATCTACTAAGGATATCATGGAGCTGACTAAAGAGAAACTATGTGTGATACAAGTGTCAGAACTAGAGAAGTAGTGATTTCCAAACACACTGGAACCCAAAGGATGGTACCACAAGCCCCAGGTACTAGGTATGGAGTAACTGAGATTAATGTTACCATTCTGAGTCTGGTATTTTCTTTCCTTTATCATCCTCTCTGCCCTTCATTTGTGATTAGGAATGTTGTTGCTTGCTGTTACTGGAAATATATATTGTTGGGGTTGTCATCTTTTTTTTTTTTTTTTTAAATTCACAAGGCAATTTCTGAAAGTTAAGAGATTGCTATGAGTCTCAGAAGAGACTTTTGACTTTAGGCTTTTGAATACTGTTAAAACTGCTAAAGACTATAGGGACTTTTAAAATTGGACTGAATGCATTGTGCATTTAAAGATGAACATTGGCCTCTGTGGACCAGACATGGAATGTGATGTTTGTCTCACACTTTTTCTGCCTTCCATTCTGCAGGATTCTCTGAGTCCTGAGGAGAGAGTTGTGATGGAGACATCCCACTTAGACCTGAGTGTTCCAAGGTCTCTCACTCAGCATGTCTGGCTATAGTTCTCTGTATTTGTTCCCCACTGCTGAAGAAGGAAACTTCTCTGATGATGGCTAAGCAAGCATTTATCTATGAGTATAGTAGAATGTCATTAGTTGCTACATTCTTTTAGTTGAACAGTATTTCACTTACTCTTTATTCCTGGACTATCTAGTTTCTGGTTCTTTGTTACCCAAGCAGTGTCTAGTGTGGGTTCCATCTCATGGAGTAGGCCTTCAGTTAATTTAAATATCGGTTGGTTACTCCCATATATTTTCTATTACCATTGGCCTAGCATATCTTGCAGATAGGACACTGCTATAGACCAAAGGGTTTGTGGCTGGGTGTTTATGTTTTTCCTTTGGTAGCATGCAGTATACCTTCCTGTAAAAAAGATACTAGCATGTGTATGTGAAGGCTCTATGCAGGCACCAGCTTGACTTCACTATGTTCAATGAGTTTTGAAAGTGTTATCTTTATCAATGGGACTTTACAATCAGTTTGCTGACAACAGCCTGGATTGTTTGTTCCCACGGAACCCCTCTGGCCAACCACGCAATTATATGTAACCTAATGTCAGTACTAGAGCGCTTCACTTGGGTGAGAAGAGATGAAAGTAGAGGCTTTCTCCTCCGCCCCCAGTTTTTGACAATTTCATTTAGATTGTCTTCCTGGTGTTTTGTTTTTATAGTGCTCCTCAAGTGGCCCTTAATTTGAGCTCTCTCCTGTATTTCCTCCCTCACCCTCCTCTCTTCCCCCCTTCCCTCTTGGTCTCCCAGTTCTAGTCCCCTGCATCCATTTCATTATGTATTCCATTCTCTTTCCTAAGGAGATCTGTTTCCCCCCAACCCTTACTCTCTACCTTGATCTTCCCCACCAGTGCTCTTGCCTTGTGATCTGAGTTGAAATAGCTGTCTCTTTTGTTTTCTGGAAGATTTTATTAGAATATCAATGTTATTTTATTTATATAATATTAGTTACTTAAATAGCTAAATATTTCAATATTTGGACAAATACATGACAGAGCCACCTGTGCATGTCTTTTTCTCTGTGGGAGATTTTATAATTAGAGATTAAATTTATAAGTAATTTAAGACTATATTTTACATTTTGTATGTAAGTTTTAATAAATTATAGTTTCATAAGAAAATTTTTGTTTGTTCTAAATCCTCAAATTACTATCATAACATTGCTAAATATTCCCTCTTATGATATATTTGATGTCTTATAGGGTCAAAAGTGATATTTTCCTCTTCATCCTGCATATTGATAAACATCCTTATTTATCAGTTGTTTTAGTCTCTTTAGAGAACTTTTTAACTCATTGTATAAAATACTAGTTTTTATTTTCTTTAATTTTTTGCTTCTTTAACTTTTGCTTTCTTTTATTATGAATGTGATGTTGTGTTAATTTTGAAAATACATTGTTGGCTATTTCCCTTTTTTAATGTGTGCACACGGATGTAGAGTTTTTCCAGAGACAACATTAGCAGCATATCCTAAGACTCAATGCATTGCCTTTTCACTGGCTTTTTTGTTATTGCTCTGTTTAACTTATTTCTAGTATTGTCTTGTGATTCTCTGTTTACTGATACTTAGAAGTTTGTAAGTAATAAAACATTTTGGGGGTTTCCGGTTATCTCTTTGTTTCTGACTGCCGGTTAAATCTTATAGCTTAACCTGTGTCTATAATCCTAGCACAGAGTAGAAAAGAATACTTGAGTATCATTGCCACAGTACTTGGAATGTTATATGTATTCGTGTGTGTACATTCATGTATAAATACCTTTAATAGACCTTCACAAAGTCCCTCCTGTCCTAGGGCAACTATGAAGGCTTTCTGCCTTCATGTGCTCTATCTTTAATATAGAGAGGTCATTGTTTCCATGTATTTGACTCAGTATGATTTCTTAGCAACTTTTGTGTTGTTATTTTGTATATATGTATACACGAAGAAAGAGGAACTTTTTTCTAAGTTTCTATACTTTTATCTAAGAATGCCAGAATTGTATGCATGTTGAACACATGGCCGTGAGGATGATATGTGTAAAGCAATTAACAGAAATTTACCCCTAAACATATATTCATTCACCAGGATTCCCCAGCAAAACAGAATTAGTAGGAGATAGTGTGCATGTGTGTGTCTCTGTGTGTGTGTGTGTCCGTGTGTTTGTGTTATGTATGATATGTTGTTTTAAAAGTATGTACAAGGTGTTTATTATATAGTAATTTAATTAAAAAATATAAATGAGTACAATGCTTTGTATTTTTGGATATTAACTTTATTTTTAACTTAAAATTATATTTTAAATTATGTATATTAGAGTGTGTAACAGTGTAGGTTCCCAATGGGAGCCAGAAGAAGGTGTCAGACCACACTGGGCTGGTGTTAGAGGTGAATGTGAGCTGCTATGTGGGTGCTGGAAACCAAGCTAGGATGCTCTGCAACAACAGGGGTTTTTAATCACTGAGCCATCTCTCCAATCCCACACAGAATACAGCTTGATCACCCCATTCCTAGTGTGTGTCAGGGGGAGAAGGAGCATGGAGAGAATGCTAGTGGATGGAGGGTTTACTTCAAAGAATTTGCTCAAGTAACTATGAGGTCTGTCATGTATGAAACCTGTATGGCAGCAGGCTGGAAAGTGTGGGGTAGAAAGTAATGTTGCAGTCTTGAGACAGAATTCCTTCATCCCCTGGGAAACATGACTCTTTGCTTTTAAGACATGGTAGCTGAGTGGATGAGGCATACTTTTATTCTCAAAATTAATGTTCTTTATGTAAAGAATAGCCACTAGAAATCCTTCAGAAAAAGGAGCTAAGCCTGCCAAAGGGAGGAAACTGTCAATTGGCATGAGCAGTATGTGGAGCCTTGAAGGGTCGGATCGGACAGTGTTCCTGTGTGGGGGCTGGCTTGGTCTTGACTTTGGGATAAGGAAATCAGACTTGCTGAGCTGACCCACCTTGTGACTTCTTGCCCTTTCTGGGGAGGGGCTGGGGAGAGGAAGGCTAAAGGCTAACTGGGAAGGGATTGGGAGAAGGGAAGGGAGGGGAATCAGGGGGAAAACATGGATAAAAAGACATTTTTAATTAAAAAAATTAATAAAATTAAGCAAAAAGAAAGTAGCAATACCTAACCTACTATTTGTTTAAATAGCCTGCCTGTCTCAGATATCATCAAACACATGGTAGGTTTTTTTTCTTTTAAATCTTAGCTGAACTTTTGAGGTCCTATAGAAATGGAGAATTTGGCAACTCAGCACTAAAAGTATCCCTAGAATAGGTAGGCATTCATGTTGGAAGACTGCCCTGCAGCATGGATTCTGAACTTGGATCACATAAGGTCATACAAAAGATAAAAATTACAGATGTAACTACTTAATTAAAAAGTACTAAGGATTTTTTTGCTTGGTGTTTGCTTTTTATTTTATTTGGGCTTTCATGTGATTTGGAAGATTTACCATATAGGCTAGCCCATGCTTTTACTCCAGGCCCCAAGAATAGTAGTGAACCCTAACTAATAATGATGTTCATTCAAATATGAGTTAGATTACTGGTGCTTACTGCAAATTAGGTTTCAATAGTTTATGTACCATGACATCTGGTGTAAATAACATACTGTAAAAAAGTTGAGTAGATAATAGGAATATTTTTCCTACATTTATATTAAACATTGAATAGTAGTTGAAATATAATAGCATCAGAAATACCCAGAGAAGCTGAGTACTTAGGATTTAAATTACTGACACTGATTTGTATTTGTGTGTGTGTGTGTATGTACATATATCGTTTCTTACATTTAAATACATGGTGATTACTTTAGAATATGTTAACACTTGTTAAACTTAGCCAAAAATTTCCCTTCCCTCTTGCAGGTGAGATTCTCTAGTTGAACATCTCTTCTTTGCTAAGGGATATCTTGGGCTCTATTTCTGTTTCTACTTCATCAGCAGGTTCAGTTCCCTATAATTTTATGCTGTTGTTCAAACAAGCCAATCACTTCCTTCTTTAATAGACAGCACAGAGTCTTCTTCCCACGTCCATGTTCACTTTTCTCCTGAATGAAACTCCATGTGCTCTAGCATGGTTTTGTTTCCTTGTCCACAAAATTGTGAGAAGTTATGTTTAATCAATCAACTCTTTGCAGTCTCTTCCATATTGAGTGATGAGTGTTATGATGCTTGGCTATCTCTGTAGCCTAAGATTGGGATCTGGAGGTGATTAAAACAAAATTCTTCTTGTTTCCCAGTTTCCATTCCTGATGTTGGAAGGGGAAAGATTCAAATATCTGCTGCCATTGGCATAAATGACTAATAAAGTGTGTTCCAATCCTGAAATTTCACTGTTTTTCAACACTGTTTTATTAGCACTTTTATTTTCTAAGAATGGGGGAGGGGCATTTATTTATCCCTCTATCACTAACTCCAGCCAGATTACTCTGTAAATTATATCTTTTCCTCTGAATTGGTAACTCAAGAAACATGGTTTACCCATTCTCCTGCCCCTTTGTTGTATTCACCAAATAACATAATCACTGGCAACAACAGAAATGCAGTAAATATTTGGCATGGAATTTAAAAGAATAATCCAGAAGTTACTCTTTCATCCAGAATTTGAGGAAAAATTAGCAATGAGCTGTGAGTTTCCCCTTAAGCAGCATGGCATAGGTGAGTGCCCTAAATGTGAATTGCCTAATGTTGTTAAAATGCAAGCCAATTCCATCCACTTTCAGAGAAGAGAATGAAAGCTTCAGAACATTGTCCATTTTCTCTCTTCTCATTCTTCCTCCAAAATGAATTTCCCTTACCTTACGGTCTCTGGAGAAACTCAAGGGCATCGGTTCCATTTGTATAGGAAGGAGAATTGGGATAGCAACATGGTGATTCAAACTTCTTCCTGTCTGTTGAATCTGAATGCTTTGTACACAATTTGAAATGCTTGCTGGAGGCTAAAATAGTGCTCCATTCAGGGTTTACTTGTCCTTATTTCATTCCTCAAGTACATATAATACTCCCACGCTAAGAACAGGCAAACATGCAGAATAGTAAGGTACTGGGAGTCTTAAATAGACATTTAACAGCTTTTTTCTTAGTTCTCTTCATTAATTAGATTTATATTAACAGGTATGTAAAAAACTGTAAACAAATTAGTATGAAATACATGTATACATTGTGCAGTGTTTATGTTGGGGTACAATAGCACATTGAAAATTCTTATTGTTCTCTTTAATTATGACTTAGTATCCATTGAGCAACCTTTCCCATTTTCTTCTTTCCCTAATGTGTTTTCATCACTGCAAGATACCATACTACCCTCAACTTTGAAATTAGTGTATTAATATTTCCTTGAATGCAAGTTATGTGTAACCTATATTCCTGTACATTCCTAATTCACTTAGCATGATGATCCCAGTTCCATCTGCATTGTTGTACATGTAACTGGATTTCATTCCTTTTATGTTACTGAATAGCATTCATGATGTCGATGCACATTAGTATTATTTTTGCTCTTACACATACTGCATTTGAATTTCCTTGGAAGTTAAATAATTCTTTTGTAAGGATGTTACAATGAGGTTTCTTGGTTCTAGGAGGCCAGAGGTCCAGGCCCACAGACCTGCTGCCCCAGACCCCTTAGCTGCCCGCAGCTGATCAGGCCCCCAGAAATGATTCGGACACTTATATTAACTTCATGCTGTTTGATCTATGGCTCAGGCACATTTCTATCTTGCTCTTACATCTTAATTCAACCCATTCTCATTAACCTGTCTGCCATGTGGTCCATAGATCAATCACCTGTGTTTCTTACATGCTTCTTCTTGGGCAGCTAGCTCGGTCTGTCTGTCTCGGACTCCGCCCTTCTCCTACCTATGCTTTGATTTCCCTTCCTACATTTTCTATGGTGCCTGTCATGGGCCAAAACAGATCCTTTATTTAAAGATTGATATTCACAGCATACAGAAAGATATTCCCACATCATAAGGATGTTATGTGCTACTTTTTCTTACTCATAAATTTAACAAATTTTTAGAGAAAAGAATGAAAATTCTATTCTGACAAAGGAATATTTTTATTTTCTAAATATATGCTTTTTTAAAAGTGTGTGTGTGTGCGTACATGTGTATGTGTATCTTAAACAAGCACATGACACTTAGCATATTTATTATTTATCTTAGATAAATTACTCAGTGATAGTATGTTCTCCCTTCCCTTGTTCAGAAACTTGAAAGACTAATATAACAGAAGTCTTCTCTCTATCTCTTGGGTTTATTCTCAGGAAACAGATCCACACTATGTTGGGCCAGTTCAGCGAGGCAGATGCTTTGTTAATAAAAGCTGGAGTGCAGCCAGGGACTATTGATGGAGTTCTTTTGGATCTGGGGTGTTCCTCCATGCAACTTGATGCCCCTGAGCGAGGTTTCTCCCTTCGGAAGGATGGCCCCTTGGACATGAGGATGGATGGAGACAGGTGAGTATTGAGAAAACATTTCTTTTTTACCACAAGAAAATCAATTCCTTAGAAACATTCTGAATTTAATTTCCTTGAAGACTGAAAACTTTCCAGCACATTCCCACATCCAGCACTGTCCATATATAGTAGATCACCTGTGTTTGGTAGTTGTTATAGAGTTCAGTATTTCTTTGGGTTTGGAATTCTAAAAGGAAAATATTTGCTGACTTTACAGAATATGGTGAGGAGATATACAGAATGGACAAATCAACTTTTATTTTTTCACTGACAATATATATCTTTTTAGTAGTAATTTTGAAAAATTTGACGCTGAAACAGTAGCTTCATTTTTGTTCATGTTCATGTTCTTATCTCTGTAAGAAATAAGACAAGCTGTATTTAATTGATATTCTTTTATAATGCTGCAAAATAAAATCTGGCAGGGTTTCTATGGCCAGCAATTCTGGTTTCTTTTGTTTTTTCCTATCTTATACAGTCCCCTTTGTTGTACCTTCTCCATAGCTCTGCAATGTATGGCACTGCATCTTACCTCTACATATACTACATACCCATTCATCTCTACACAGAATATCACCCACGACTCCTCTTTTTGTTTTAATGATAATGCTAGTTTATAATTATTTACTTCATATAGACACACAATCCATTTAATATCATTATGTCGCATTTTAGGAAAGTAGGGAAATTTATTTTTCTACATTAATTTTAAAAGCTTAAATTTGCACTGACATCTGGATCTATTGGTGGTGCCATGCCAGAATAAGTTGTGTCTGCAAAGCTTACCCTTGCTTATCATGTACATGCTGTGTCATGCCATAAATGTCCTGTGGTAAATACTTATACATAATGTGATATGTTACATGACTGCTTAGTCTGCACTATGACATATGTATTAGAGTCGTACTGTTTTTGAATCCTTTGCCACCTTCTGTTTGCATTATTGGCATTCATGGAACAAGAAATATCATGAAAAATAAAGTAGTAAATTCTTTTAACAACCAATGATTAATAGTGTGGATCAGATATTCTGAACTTTAGAAATTAATGTGGTTGTATAGAAATAAAATGTTGGATAAATGTGTATTTCTATGTCTTGTTGTGGAAGATACTTTCTATAATACAATGAACACCTCAAATTAATAAGAATGAATTACTATATTCTTAATTAAAAGCTTCTTGGGCAAATTTTAATTTGTAAGTCTACATCCATGAATTTTTCCTCAAGAACTTCAAAATAAGATTGTTCATGAAAATTAAGTCTGTAAGTCAATACCTTATGTTTGAAATTATAGTTGAAATATATGTGTATGTGTGTATATAAAAGTTGAAGATCTTCCAGGTAGATAATTTGGACTATAACCTATTTGAGATATTCAGAGTAGGGAAATAAACTCACTTGAATACTTAGGAAATACAATTCAGGTATGTAAAGATGTGCACTGCAAATACAAATAGAAGGGTGTGCCATGGGGAAAAATACATACACACACACACACACACACACACACACACACACACACACACACACACATACACACACACACACACACGTATTGTGATCTGTCAGGCCCCAGAGAGTGATATATCCTTATGAGAAAGACGCACACAAGAGACAGTTTCACACCGTCTGACGCAATTTCAACAACCACTGCTCTTAGATTATATTAACTTTTCATGAAACAGAGAGAAATTCCAAGCCTCAAAGACTTGAAAGGCTAGTTTTATTAGCAGTTATGTCTTTGTTGGGAGATAATAAATTGGCACTCAAGTTTAGACTGTCTCGTATGATTTTAGTTACAGTAAGTAAGAGAAATATTTGACCTGACAAGGGAAAACTTCATGTTTTCTTATAGGAGCAGTTCTTTCTGCTTATCATAATAATGCCTGTTATAATACAGATTTCTGGCCTGCCAACCCACAGACTGATATTCCTTTTGTCTTTTAGCATTATGGAAACTTCTACACAGTTATTTCATGTTAATGTAACTTTAAAATAATATCATATCTGGTGTCCATTGAATGCCACCTGATCAAAATTCTATTTTAATTTTCTTGTGTAAAAGTAGAAGGTTGGGAAAAACTAAATCCATCCATACTATCTTACAAATGCCTTAGTAGAGCTAAGGGTTGGAATTTACCATTATTACCAAGGACTGTCACAGTGGGCAGTAGCTTGGGTAACTGAATTCATAGGTAGGTAAGATCCAGCAGGAATCTTGTCTTTTCTGCTCTGACTGGAAAATATATGAATTAGAAAGAAGTGAAGGACATGAATGTTTATTGTCCAATCATTCTATTGTCTATATTTACTATTTCATGCATGCCTCCTCTCCCAACAATTCTGAAAATTGAGATAAGCATTGTTATATTTACTTCTTAGATTAAAATTGAGAGTCCGATGCATTTAAAACTTTATTCACTATAACAAGGCTTCAATTCTTATTTAGATTGCTGTGACCATTAAATAAAGGATCTTTATTTTGTTAACCAAAAAAGCAAGCCACTGAGATCAAAGTTAGGGCTGCCATATAGGGCAGTCATTGGTACAGGATTATCAAAAAAAAAAAAAAAAAAAAAAAAAAAAAGAGGTTGTCAGTTTGAGAGGCTGAGAGGACTTTGAGGGAGGAAAGGTGGAGTGATACAATTATATTTCAATTCAGTGCATACAAAAATAAGTAAAAGTAAGCCAAAACCAAAAATAAAACAATCGTACCTAGAACATAATCTACTCTCTTAAAGCAATCAGAGACAGAACGAATTTCAGAGACTGACAGGCAAATGGGCATGAAAAATAGGGTTCAAGGCAAGGATGAAAATTTCTTATGAAAGCACAAGCATGTTAACAAGGTAATAATTTTCAGAGAGTTTCAGATGTTTTTGCAACCTCATTCTGGCTTAAACCACAGGCTTAATGCTCCCGTGTTGTTGGAACTCATAACTATTCACAGTATGAAACTAATAATCCAACATATTTATGTGGGAGTAGTAACTGTACTACTAGCAGATGTTCCTAATAAGTGGAGTCATGGCCAGCTCATCAGTTAGAATGCTTTGACCCACTTCTCTAAATGGAAATAAACTAGAATGATCTGACAGTGAACTCTATGTTATGCTCATTTAATTTAGTTTATGTGGTCAGAACTTTGATTTTCTTTTTATCCCCCACTTGAAAGTAATATTTAGGTTTGTTCAATCAGTACTATTTATTTTGAAGCTTTAATCCCTGATGACCTTGCCACTGATGACTGAGCTAATATCAAATATCCAAAGCATGCATGGTTGACATTAGATCTTTTTAGTTTTTGTGAGGCGAACCTGCCTAGTATCTTCTTGTGTAGATTTTTAAGTTGGATGTTTTTTACACGTGTAGGTTCTTTGATGGCATAGATTAGTTTACTCACTAGCATTTAGACTTGATCAGCTGTCATCTGACAGCATTGTGTTTCCTATTCTAAAGAAAAGAATACTTCAATTAGTAACTTAAATTTTAAACAAGTTAAATCTAAACATTCTTCTATCATTTTGTCCTAAGAGATAGCTACAAAATCAACATTAATTTTTGTATAAATAAAAGTTTAAGTTTAACAAAATACAATAACTTCTCATCATCTTGATCTCAGTGACTATTTCAGGTTCCTCTTGGTATAATAATTACTATGTAAGACAAAATCTCTTTCATTTGTGTGTTTTTTCAGTCTGCTTTAGAATTACTTCTGTTCAATGGATTGTGAATGCCTGAGTTCATGTTCCCAGTACTGTGAAAGATAAACTCCTGACAATGGTGTCAGTAAACTGATTGACTCTTTTTGTGCGCAGATATCCTGACATGCCCACTGCTGCTGATGTTGTGAATGCTTTAGATCATGAAGCACTTGCATCCATCCTAAGAGCATATGGAGAGGAGAAGCATGCCAAGAAAATTGCTTCTGCAATCATTCAAGCACGTAGGATATACCCTATCTCTAGAACCCAGCAACTTGCTAGCATTGTAGCAGGTATCTCATTAATTCTCTTTAATGTCTAAGAGCAAAACGTTAAATTAATATCTTTTACCTATATGTGTATGTGTATATATACATATATGTATATGTATATGTATACACACACACACAGAGCGTTTGTGTGTGTTTGTATATGTATCTGTGTGTTCTCCCTTTCTGGATCCCAGAGGGATTCATTTGTCTGTGAAATCATTCAGAACAGCATTCTTTATATTCTTCTCAAATGTCAGGCTTCTTTTGGTTTTCTTTTTTAAGCTTTCTCTCTCCAACAACTCTAATACTACACACAATTTTTAAAAATGATTTACCATAGGTGGCTGATTAATATAATATAAATTTTGTAAGTGGTAATTTATCATTTGTGCTGACCAAGATGAAAGATGGAATGACAAGGTTTAAAGAATGTCTTGATCCATCATAGTGGTTGATAAGCATCCTGTATGAGATTTGACATTGCCTCTCATAGTTTCATATTTCTACATTTTAATATTTCAGGCAAAATGAGAATTGCATTGCCCAACTGCTAAAATAAAACTCATGACTCATACATCTATTCTAAACAATCATCTAACAAAGGGTATGTGATGTATAGGTTATTCCACATTGTGGATGCTAACTAAATCAGTCTCAGGGACTTATTGAAACATTTCATCTTTTCTGCTGTTCACCACCATAAACCTCTTGAACTGGATTCTAGCTGGGGGGGGGGCTGTTTTGTACCATTTTTATTTGAAGTCAAAGCTGTTTCACAGCTATGTTTTGATGAAAGTTTCTCAAAGTAAAAATGCAACTCCTGAACTTCTTAACAGAATTAGTGGTAAATTATTCCTCTTGTTGGACCAACAGAAATATTATATCATTTTATATACCAAAATATATTCAATGTTTATTATTAAATTATATAAGTAATAAGTAAATAAAAGGTATATTTGTATAGTATTTTAAAAGTGCTCAGCATAAGCTAAGGGTATCATAATACTAGCTAGAGTTTAAGAAATAAACCTTAATTGTAAATTTACTCAAATAATTAAGCTGTCTTATAATATTTGTTTATGACATAATTAAATGTAACTAAATAATATAGTTGTTTTAACATAATAAAGTATAAAGAATTAACTATATCTTTAATATATTAAGCTACCTTTGTCAAGCCCTTTCCAACCTAATACCTTTTATTTAAGTTGGAGCAGAATTCATGTGGGTTTTGCAAACATATGGTATTTTATGACTTTTCCCCCCAAAGATTTTATGCTATCATGTTAGCAAGTAGTAGGTTCCCCTTCTCCTTATGTATGCTGCCCTGCTCATTCTTTCCTCACCAGGAAGCTCTCTTGTCCTTGCTGTGTTTATTCCATTTTCATATTATTTATTCATAAGAAAACACAATTTTGTCTGATACTGAATGAAGGTTTGTAGCTAACGAGCACCCTAGAGATTGCTTTGCTGAAACCTTTACCCAGTAACTTGTGAAACCAATTCTAAAGAGACTAATGATTTGCTCAAGATGACAGCCTAATTAAGAACAGTTAGTACTCATTAGAATTTAGGGACAATGAATTTGAGACATAATTGGGAGTATTGTTTAAAGAAATTAAGTTTATAGACCTTAATCTGTGAGCTTGGGAAAATAGTAATCTGGTATAAAATAGAAATGATAAGAACATATATCACAGGAAAAATGTAACTACTTTTTGGAATATTTTAATGTTAAGAACACATTAGGGCTGTATTAACAATGAAGTAAAACTGAAAATATTCCCATATAGAAAAAAATTGTGAGTGGCATTAAAACATCAAGTTCTCTGAGTCTGTTTTTATGTCACTAATATCAGTCAATAAAAATACAACTTTATTGAGAGCAGTGGGTTTTTGAGAAAGAGAAAAACATGATTTTTCAGAAAAGAGAAAACTACAACTTAGCAGAATTGAACCAGGAGAATAGAAAGCTGTAGAGCTGTAGCAAGCAATGAGATTGGAGTTTCAACTACAACAGCTCAAGTACAGATGTGTTCTCTGCTGGAGTCTATGAAACCTTTAAAGAACTAAGCAATTCTCCTCAAAACTGTCCATAAAACAGAGTGGGAAGAAATGGCACCAAGCTCATTTTATGAAGCCAGTAGTTCCCTGATACCAAAGCAGAGTGAGAACAAAAGAGCAGCAACAATGTATGAGCCCTCTCTCTTTTATCATCCATGCCACATGTTTTTAAAAATCATTTTTATACTTTTAGTTTGTAATATAATTATACTTTCCTCACTCTAACCCTCCCATATATATATCCTTTCTTGATCTCTTTCAAATATGTGGCTCTTTTTCCCTTAACTATACCATGCTTAGTAGCTATGTTACTTTACATGCATGTTTTCACATATGACCAGTTGATATTGGATAACCAGTTGGTGTCCTCTTCCATGGAGAAGAATTTTTCGCACACCCAGTATTCCTTAGTTGTCTGTAGTATTTTGTGTAGGGTTGAGGCCTCCCGGGCTTTCTTCCTCCACATTAGCATGTATGTTGTTTTCCTTGTTCAGATCATGTTTAAGTAGTCATGTTGATAAGCCTATGGTTGTAGCACTTTTGTTATTACTAGGAAACATGATCTCACAGCAAACACCCTTCCCTCTGCCTCGTAAAACCACTCAATGCCCTCTTCCACTAGGATCACTGAGCCTTAAATGTGGGAGGTGTGTTGTACATGTATCGTTTAGGTCTGGCTCTACAGCTTTACATTTTCATTAGTCGTGGCTCTTTATGATGATCTTTGCTTGTTGCAAAGAGAATTTTCCTTGATGAGGGGTGAAGACAACTTTTCTGTGGATATAAGGACAGATATTTAGAATGCAGTTGGAAATTATGCTAAATTAGTAAAGCGGTGGTTTAGATCCACGACATGACCAGCTCTAGTTAGTTGGCTAGGTTTCCTATAAAGAATTTGCAAACCAAGTTCAATGACACATTCTACATTTTAGTGTTAACATAAAGTCTTGCTTCGATCAAAAGAGCTCTGTGTTCATAGCATTTACTACAGTCATTAAGTAACTGAATTAAATATTACATAAAATGATGAAATATTGATTATGAAAGAAAAGACATATAGAATATGCTGTTTCTTCACAGGATTGTTTCCTTGGCTGTAAAGAAGCCTTTTAATTTCATGTAAACCACTTTATCAATTTTTGACACTATTTTTGAACATGGCTGAGTCTTTTTCTGAAAGTCAATTCTTAACAGAACCAAATAAACTTTATTTTGAGGATGCAAGGGTTGCTCAGCAAACACAAATCAATAAATATAATGCATCTTATGACTGCACTCAATGACTGAAATCACATAAATATCTCAATAGATTCAGAAAAGGTCTTTGATGAAAACTAACATCCCCTAATGCTAAAATCCCTGAAGAAAATAATAATAGAATCATTCCTCAATATAATGAGTGTATATACCACATCAATAGCCATCATTTACTCAATGGAGAAAACCTGCAATGAAGTCTCATTACATTGAGGAATAAAAACAAGGGTGTCTTCTTTGTCCACTCATCCAATATTGTCACTGACATTGTATTATTTGTAATAATACAAAAGAAATAAAGACATTTATATAGAAAATGAAGAAGTAAATTATTGCTATTAAAGATGATGTGTTCTTATATATAAAAAAAATTGAAAATTCTACTAAAAAACTCTGAGCTGGTTAACAGTGACAGTATACAATATTAACATATATAAATCAATAGCTTGCCTATATATTGATAATAAATCACCTGAGGAGGAAGTGAAGAGAATGAGCATTTTGTTAAAACTGCAAAAAATGAAATAAAATAGGGTTGGAAAAAGTACTTGCTGCCCAGCATGAGAACATGTTTGATCCCAAAACTCACTTAAAAATGATGAGCATGGTGGTACATTGTAACTCCAGTACTGGGGAGGTGGAGTCAGATGGAACTCTTCTTAGCCAGCTTAGCCAACTAGGCAGGATTTAGACCTTGTTTCAAAATAAATAAATAAATAAAATAAAATAAAGGAACTGCTGTGGTGATGGTCCTGAACAGATGGCTTCATAGTTGAGGGCACTTACTCCTCTTTCAGAGGACTCAGTTTTAGTTTTCATTGCCCCCATTATAGACAGACTCACAGAGTCTCCAAGATAGACATATAAATACAAAATAAATTCTTAAAAAAAAATAAATAACAGGTGGACAGCACCTGAGGGATGGTGCCTCAAATAATTGACCTCTGGCATCTCATACTCATTAATATTGTGAACATTGCTGTCGTGTTATGTTGTTTATTTTTACAAGTTGAAACATTCCTTCCCAGAAGAATGAAAGTCTTAAGACTGTGATTGCTACACAACTCACAAGACTCCATAAACTTATGAACCTTCCCAGGCTTAGGAGGCTCAGAGAGTTCAAAGACTTTCAAGGACCTCTCCCAATTTTCAAAGCTGTCACTAACTACTGAACAGAAAAGAATCTCATAGAGCTTCCTACAGTCAGTCAGATAGCTACAGGTTCAAAGTTTTCATGATTTGTCACCAGCATTAGGGTTTGTGATAATGATGAGGGGCCCTGTAATAACTCTGATAAGGTCATTTCATCAGGTTACACCTGGGTGGAGTGGTTTATTTAGTCTTTTGCTGTTACCCTATCTTTAAGTGAGTAGGTGTGTTTTCATGCATTCTCAGGAGCAGTCATATAACTGTGATCTACAAATTCAATGCAATGCCAACCAAATTTTCAGTGCCATTCTTCAGTGAACTTGAGAAACCAATCCTAAGCTTCACATAGAATTATAAAATATTGTGGAAAATCAAAACAATCCTGAGAAAAAAGAATAATGCAGGAGCTATCACAATTTCTGATTTTAAATTGTACTATAGAACCATGGTAATAAAAACAGCATGTAATGTCTCAAAGGTAAGTATGAAAATAATGGAATAAGATAGAATATCTAAGAATATACACAATACCTGTGGCCCAATTTCTCATAGATACCAAAAACATTCTTTATAGAAGAAATAGTGTTTTCCAAAAATAGTGCTATGAAAATAATACCCACATGAGAAGAATGATAAACTTACCTCTCATCTCTCTTAAAATTCAATTGATATGGATCAAAGATCATAAGACTTGAGACATTAAAATGGTTAGAGTAAAATAAGGATAACTCATATGAAGATAGAGAGATAAAAATTGACTTTCTGGCTCCCTCCCAGTCCAAAGCTGACTAAGAAGTGAGTGGCACCCTGACCCTCAGTCCAAACCTCTTCCCAAGGACACATCCTCCAACAACCCAACCACATCCAGCTCTGCCCTAAACCAAAAAAAGCTGGGAGAGCCCTCCAAAGCCTAATTCCCAGTAAAAACACAGCTGGGGACATCCCACAGGCCAAATCCTACCCAAAGCACAATCTTCGTCATCGTACTTCTACAACTGGAGACATTGAAGCTTCTCACCTGGTCCACAGCTGACTAAGAGCCAACTAAGAAAGACCCCTGCAACAACTGGAGACGCACAGCTCCTTGGTCTACAGCCAACTAAGAGCAGCCCCTGCAATTACTGGAGATACTCAGCTCCCGGGTCCACAACTGACTTAAGAGCTGACTAAGAGTGAACCAAAGAAGGAATGGGCAGATGCCAGTGCAAGAGTACATATAGCAATATAAATAACTAGACACTACCTGAAGAAGCTGGTGGTTCTACAATATCAAGACCTGAGCATAACAGTGAAGAGGAAACAGAAGGAAACGACCTTAAAAGCAACTTTATGAAGATAATAGAAACTTTAAAAGAGGATATAAAAAATTCCCTTAAAGAAAGAGAAGAACATCTAGCCCAGCATTGACTTTGGGATCAATGAATTGGACATGCCTGCAGTGGATGTTTTTTGACAAAGGGGCCAAAAATATTCAATAGAAAAAAAGATAGTATATTCAACAAATGATGTTGACATAACCAGAAGGTAGTATATAGAAGAATGCAAATAGATCCAAACCTATCACCTTGCACAAAACTCAAATCCAAGTGAATCAAAGATCTCAGTATAAACCCAGCCACACTGAACTTGATAGACAGGAAAGTAGGAAATAAACTCCAATGCATTGTCACAGGTGACGACTTCCTAAATATAACACCAGTAGCATAGATACTAAGAACAATCAATAAGCGGGATCTCCTGAAACTGAGAAGCTTCTGTAAGGCAAAGGACATGGTCAATAAGACAAAATGACAGCCTACAGAATGGGAAAAGATCTTCACCATCCTACATGTGACAGAGGCTTGATCTCTAAAATATATAGAGAACTCAAGATACTAGAGCCCCAAAACCTAAATAACCCAATTAAAAAAGTGGGGTTCAGAGCTAAAAAGGGAATTCTCAACAGAAGAATTACAAATGGCTGAAAGGCACTTAAAAAGTTGCTCAACATCTTTAGCCATTATTGAAATGCAAATCAAAACAACTTTGAGATACCACCTTACACCTCTCAGAATGGCTAAGATCAAAAACACAGATGACAGCCTATTCAGTCGAGCATGCAGAGCAAGGGAACACTTGTCCATTGTTGGTGGGAGTGTAAACCTATTCAGCCACTCTGGAATGCAGTATGGCAGTTCCTCAGAAAACTGGGAATCAATCTCTCCAAGGATCCAGCAATATCACTATTGGGTATATACCCAAAGGATGCACATTTATATTCCAAAGATTAGCTCAGCTATGTTCATACCAGCATTATTCGAAATAGCAAGAACCTGGAAACAACCTAGATGTCCCTCAACTGAAAAATGAATTAACAAACTGTGGTATATCTACACAATGGAGTAATACTCAGCAGAAAAAAAAAAAAAGACATCCTAAAATTTTCAGGCAAATGGATGGATTTGGAGAATATCCTCCTGAGCGAGGTATCACAAGCCCAGAAAGATAGGCATGGAATGTACTCACTCATAAGTGGATTTTAGACAAAAAGCAAAGTATACCCAAGCTGCAAGCCACAATCCCTGAACAGCTGGGGATCAGAAGGAGCTTTAAGGATTTCCCCTAGGAAGAGAAAATAGAGAAGATCACCTTAGCAGATTGGGATCATAATGGGTTGCAACCAAGAAGAGGTGGGAACAAATCATGAGAGGAGATTGTTGAGTGCGAAGAGCAACAAAGAGGGAGGAAAGAAGAGATGGAGATCTCAATAGAGGAAGCCAATGTGGGGTTGGGAAGAGACCAGGTGCTAGGGAAACCTCCAGGAACTCACAGGATGTCTCTGGCTAGGTCTCCAGCCAACAGTGGAGGGGGTGCCTAAACAGCACTTGCCCTATAATCTGAATCACCACTCTAAGTGTCATCACAGAACCTGTATCCAACAATGAATAGAGGTGGAGGCAGAGATCCATAGCTGAGCACTCTTTGAGCTGGGGAATACGGATTATGAGGAAAATTCCCACAGTGATAGCTGGCTGGAGCTCTTGGGAACTCACTCAATCAAGAACTGGGGATCCATTGGGAAAAGGAGCTAGGCCCTCCAAGGGAAGGCAACTGTCCAGTGGCATGAACAGTATGTGGAGCCTCGAGGGGTGGGATCAGACTCTGTTCCTGTGCATGGGCTGGCACCTTGGAGCCCATTCCCTGCAGAGGAACATCTAACCCAGTCTTGGTTTTGGGATGAGGAAATTGGACTTTCCTGGAGTGGATGTGCCATGCTGAGCTGATCCATCTTGGGACTTCTTGCCCTGTTGGGGGAGGGAATGGGTGGATGGAGAGGGGGAGGCTGAAGACTGACTGGAAAGGATTGGGAGGATGGAAGGGAGGGGGAGCAGGGGGATACGTGGATAAAAAAAGACACTTTTTATTAAAATTAGTAAAATGAACATCCAAAAAAGGAATTGACTCTGAAAAATTTTCAACTATGCTCAGAAATAATGTTAAGAATTGGTAATTTGTATTACATGAACTTAAAAGCCTTCTGAACAGCCAAAGAAACAATGTTGTAAAGAAAGAGCCTACTCTGTATCTTTTCTTTCATAGTAAATATTTAGTAATTTCATGTAATATTTGGTTACCTAATGGCTATAGTAAATGCTATGAACACAGAACTCTTTTGATTGAAAGCAAGACTATGTTAACAAGACAAAGCAGAATGCTGCCTTGAACCATTTCTTGAACATAGATAAAGGGCCTGCTTGTCTAGTTGACATATGAAAATGTGTTATGAAAGCTGCTTCCTAAAGGAAACAGGAAACAGCAACAGGATGAAACCTGCATCCGTTCCTAGAGATGCTATTGCAAAGTTGCTGACTGGGGACTTCAAGCAATAGAAATGTGGTCTTCTGGTGTGAAGACACACACTGATATGGAGGAATCAGCAGGACAATGGTCAAGATTCTTCCTCTGCTTTTCAACTGGAACTTACTAGTTGCCAGCAGAAGATGCTAGGCATCTTGCTTTTTGTAGTTGTCTTTGACTCCACAGTCACTTGACATTGTTCCCTTGCCTCTGTTTTTGTTCTGAATTTCCTTCTTTTTTATAAGAAACACACTCATCTGTGATTTAGGACCCAGATGAATCCAGTATGAGTTTGACTTTACTTCTGACATCTACAAAGAGCCAGTTTCCAGGCAGAATGCAATCACAGGTTCTGAGAGATTGCAAATCGTGGGGGACAGATACTCTTCAGAACAGTGTCATTCCTAAGCAACCATTTGTTCATGACATAAGTACTTTTGTCAAGCTGAATGTTTAGAGATTATATTTAAAGGCATTTCTGCTTCTAATAAATTTGTATTAATGTCTTAAAACTTGCCTATATATAAGATATATCCCAGAACACCCTGATATAACCTATTCAGTTCTTTGTACATCTTAAATCCCATGTTTTTAGTTGAAATATAAATCACTTCCTTTTCTTTTCAAAAACTTATAATCCAAGAGGATAAGGAACACCAAGAACCTTACCTGTAGTCATAATATCCTCTGTAAAAGTTTACAATATATAAGATCAATATGCAGTAATGTGTAAGCCTAAAGCCTATGCCTTTTGCTAGCACTGAATATCATGGAGGTTCCCAAAGGCAAAAGCCAGGCTCGGAGTTGGAACTCTACTTATAAGCACCATTATGTATTGTATACGTCATAACATATGATCTATAATCATTTTCTAATTCCCCAAATTACCTCTGTAATTTGAATGTTTGTGTATTTACACATATTCATACATTCACTATTTTAAAAAAGTACCTATGTGTTTTCAAATATTTAACACATTATGGTATTTTGCATAGTATATACAGTATCTCCTCAAAAATAATTTATAAATAATAATTTACATTTTGAGCATAACTTTATTCTGATTATAAGTGAAGAAGTAAAGTCATAAAGTTTAAGAATTAAAAATGACTATAAGTCAT
Source organism: Phyllotis vaccarum (assembly GCA_033318265.1). NCBI lineage: Eukaryota > Metazoa > Chordata > Mammalia > Rodentia > Cricetidae > Phyllotis > Phyllotis vaccarum. The sequence continues at coordinate 137,926,442 of JARWLC010000001.1, read as the reverse complement.
TTACTAGTAGAGTCTCTGCTAACTCATTTCTGGCTGAAGCCTGTGTATTCCAGGCATACTGAAGTTCTTGCAGTCTTTCAAACATATCATAATCACCTTCCCACAGGCCTTAAACGTACTTGTACCCAGAATTGTGGCCTCCCTGCTTCTTCTTGTGCATCCATTTCCTCTTCCTAATTTTAGCTTGTCCTCTGGGAGTACTTGAAGCAGTTAAGATGTTCATCCTGGTGCCTCTGTAGCACTGCATGTACAGAAGTTCATGACACAGATCTGACGCAGCTGCTTCTGAATATGTCTTCTATATTATACTCTTCATATAGTTGTTACTAGTTACCTTTGTCATGGCATTTGCTAAGTGGCCATGGGTTTGAGACAACTAGAGGGTTACAAGAGAGGGCTTTAAGAAGGAAAGGTGAATGGGCAATGATATAATTACATTTTATATTCAAAAAATAAAAAAAATTATAAAATCAGTGACATAAATGTAAAGTAAGTTCTACATTTTAATACTATATAAATATTAAATAGTTATGTCTTAATTATATAGCAATACCTAATGGTACCTGTGTTATATATGGTTTTTTAATAGAAAATAACATTTTTTTAGTATTTTAAAATGTGTTTACATAGAAAAGCTTTACATAATATGTGTACCACGTTTTATTTTATTGAAATGTGCAGTAGCCTGTAAGTACCATGAGACAAGTTCATGGTCATATTATAGTCTTTAAGCCTTGGGAGACATTTTTCAATGTTAATGAATGAAACTAGCAAATGCACACCAAATCAGGGGAGCTTGACTCTAAAGCAACATTTTCAAAATGATTCTCGGTTTCAGATGTCATAAGAATACAAATGCTCTAGCAACATTGACATAACATATGCTGGCAAGTTAAAAAAAACACACATTGCTTCTTAGTGTTTTGGTTTGTTCGTTTTTAAAATAAAACTATTTTTATTCCTATATTACTCTAATAAAATGCTAAAAAAATTATTATCAGACAAAATATTTTGTTGATTATATAAACACATGCTTGATGGGGAAAAAAAGAAACACTTGATTCAGAAAAAAGTGACCATCTAGAATTTTACAAATGTATGTAATTTACTTAGTCTTGAAAAGCCAGTGCATTGCTAATCTTCTGTTTGAGTAGTTTAAGTATTTTCAAGTGGCTGGTTGTCATCATTTTGTACTAGAGTTCTCCAGATGCTAGTATTCTTTCTATTTTGGCCACAGCAGGTGGCTACTAACTAAATGCTAATCTTGTGGAAGACAAGATTCAGTTCAAGGCCTAGTCCTCCAGTGTTGTAGTAGGTTTCAGGTCCCGGACGCCAGAGGTCCCGGACCCAGAGAACTGCCGCCCGGGACTGCTTTGCCGCCCGCCGCCGCCCGGGTCCCCAGAAACGACTCAGACGCTTCTATTTACTTTATGCTGTTTGGCCTATGGCTCAGGCACATTGCTAGCTAGCTCTTATATCTTAAATCAACCCATTTCTATTAATCCGCGGGCCACGTGGCCAGTGTGGCTCACCCGTGTTCCTTACATGCTGTTCTTTCGGCGGCTTCAGCTCGGTCTGCCTTTGACTCCGCCCTGCTTCTCCTACCTGAACTGACTCTCCTCCCACTTTTTCTATGGTGCCCGCCATGACCCATCAAACAGCTCCTTTATTTAAAGATACAGCACACACAAATGCATTCCCACATCACTCCAGCTTGTTCCCTACCTAAACTAAAACAGCTCTGGACCTCTTCTTTCTTATCTTGAAGTAGAAGTGAATAGCAGCTATAAAATGATAGTTGGCATTATTTTTGTTGAGTAGACATAATCATACTAATTATATTTTGCTTAACCAATATAAGTATCAATTTATAGTCTAAAACCTTTTGCCAAATTCAATATACACCCAGAGAACTATGTGTTCACAAGTTAGACAGTCAATCTAGCCATAGTCAAAAGTTAGTAGGTGATTCATGATACTATTTGGATAGAAAAACCGAAGGCAGTGAAGCTTCATTTGTACTTTTGATTCATGTTGATTAAATGTATATGCTTATTACCTGACTAGAATTTTATGTAACCTTTATTCTGACTCATAAACTAGATGCCAGGCTAGGGCTTAATGTATGCTTGTTGGACAAATAAATCAATGAAACTATGTGTACATTTATAGCCAAAGTAAAATGAAAATTCAGGGGAAAATTATAAATCCCTAGGTTTTTAACTGGGATACAGTTATAAGGAGACATAGGATATCAAAGGGTCTAGAAGCTTAAGGAAAGGTAAAGGCACAAAAGACATGAGCAAAAATCTCCTTTTGACCACAGTGCCACGCAAGCTGAAGGACCTGAGTTTGATCCCTAGATTCCACACTGAAAGAAAAAGACAGGACGGTGACATGCAATTATAATTTCTGTGCTGAAATTACAAGTAGAAGCAGGGAGATCCTGGTGATTCTCTTGCTTGTCAGTCTAGCCTTACTGGTGAGCTGCAGGCCAATGAGAGACCTTGTTGCAAAACAACTAAAACCAAACAAACAGTATGGATGGCACCCAAGTAACAACACTGAGGATTATCTGTAGCCTCCATACATATTCATACAGACACACACACACACAAACACTCAAATCTATTCCTTGTCTGTATTTGCCCTGTAAACTTGAGTGATCTCCAATCCAAATTACTGTTTTTGACAATGAAAACTGTCCTGTCAATGAGATGGCATTTGAGAATATTTTCTGTGAGAGTTAAAGTCCAGGTGCACTTAGGCACATTTTCTATCCAAATCCAGGCTAAGTCAGAGAGCAAACGAAGGCACTGCACAGAACTCCTGTGTGGCCTTTTACTAACCTGTGTTCTGCAAAGCAGTATGATCTGTGATAGGTTGATCACTTCATTCCAACCTTTCTTCCCATAGGGATGACATGACTTTTAGGAAGAAGAAAAATAATCTTTTCCTGCATTGGGACATGTAAAGCATATCTTTCCACAAAAATTTACTACTGAATTAATTTACTGCTGAAATGTCAATTGATACTTTAAGTAACAAGAAGAGTTGCTATAGTAATATAGTCCTTTTTATGATGGAGATAGAAAATAAAATGATTTACATTAATGGCATATGCCTTTATCTCTGAGAGTATCTTTTACTACCAATGTCTTAAGGCAAAGGGAGATTTTTCAAAAATAAATAAAACATTTATCAAGAAATAATTGTTGCCATCAAACTTTAATGCAAACATAATATTTTTCTTAAAGCAGTTAGTCAGGATAGTTTTTTAATCCCTATATTGTTGTGTGCTTCATCTGTCTTTTTTAAAAAAGTGTTTATTCCAGCATTGAACAAGAAATAAAGTAGTAGGTCTTTCATTATCGTGTGAATTTAAAAAATAGTAAAGGCAAATCTACAGTCAAATTTTGATGTTATACTAATATGTCATAGCTGTTTTTGCTCATATCTATGATTATACATTAGTATTCTGTCATTTGAAATTTGTTGAATTAAAACTATTACATACCATCTTTTTTTTTTTAATTTAAACAATTTTTAACATACCCAACATCCCCACCCCCAATTCTTTTCAGTCTTCCCCCAGCTTCCCCTATACCATCCTCCTGTCCATTCCCCAGAGAAGGTAAGGACAACACTCCCCCCCCCCTCCCCCGAGAGAGTCAATCTGTCTGGCATATCCAGCAGAGACAGGACCAAGCTCCTCCCCCCAGTATCAAGGCTGATCCAGTTGTCTCTCTGTAGGGAATGGGCTCCAAGAAGCCAGTTCATACACTAGGAATAAATTCTGGTTCCACTGCCAGAGGCCTCACAAACAAACTGCCCAAGACATTTGATTGTCATCCACATTCAGAGGACTTGGTTCAGTCCCATGTAGGTTGTCCAGCTGTCATTTAGAGCTCAGTGAGCTCCCTGTAGCTTGGGTCAGCTGTCTCTTTGAGTTTTCTCATCATGATCTTAACCCCCTTTGCTCATATATTCTCTCCCCCATCCCTTCAGCTGGACTGGGAGCTTGACCCAATGCTTAGCTGTGAATCTCTGAATCTGGTTCCATCAGTCACTGCTGGATGAACGTTCTATAATGACAATTACGGTAGTCATCAGTTTGATTGGGAGCACCAATCGTATGAAAGGCAAGTTGAGGCACCCTCTCCACTATTGCTTGGAGTCTAGCTGAGGTCATGTTTATAGGTTCTTGGGTGTTTCCCTATTACCAGGTTTTTCTCTAACCCCACAATAGCTCCCTCTATCATGATGCCTATTTTGTTGTCCCTCTCTGTTGCTTCCCAACTCAACCATACCATTCCCTCATGTTCTCTTTCCACCTACCCTTACCCCTCTCCCTGTGGTCCCAGTTTACTTAGATCTTATCTGTTTCCCCTCTCAGAGGGACTCATGGATGTCTCTCTTAGGTTCCTCCTTGTTACCTAGCTTCTCTGGGGTTGTGGATTGTAGCCTGATGTGTTAATGTTGTAATATTTTTGAAACAATTATCAAAATAGCATTACATGAGTAAATTTAGGTTTCTATACAAGGAGTACAGCTTTGATGAAAATAAATCTGAGGAAGGGCAGGTAGTAAGAAAGCCTAAAAAAAAAATCTTAAAACTTGGGGCTAGAGAGACAGCTCCCTGCCCTTGCAGAAGACCCTAGTTCCATTTCCAGCACCCACATGGGGAAGATCCCACTTGCCTGTAACTCCAGCTCCAGGTGATCCAGCATACACTTCTGGCCTCCTTAGGCACCTGCACACATGGTGGACACTTACACAGACATACAGACATAGTGCACAAAATGAATATTGTTTAGCTAGTCTAAAATCAGTAGTACTAAATAGGAAGGAGAGATGTTCCAGTACCAGTTTACCCAGAAACTTAAGTAATAATAATGTTTATTGAGCAAATACTGAGTACTAGCTAAAATTATTTTTATAAATAAACTCATGAATTCTTACAACAACTTGCAAGACCTGTGTTATTCCCATTTGCAGACCTCAGCTGCCTGTAGTGAGATCATGTTGTTATCAGAATTAACCTGGTAGGAATTAGAGATTAGAGAGACCTTGAAGAGTTTAGAAAGAACCTGACTGAGTAAAGCCAATTTTACCCAGAATCATCCTGTTGCACAGATTTTAATTAACAGTTTGAAATTTGTAATATTACTTGAATTTGAGACTGGTGAAAATTGAACAATGTATTAAAGGATCCCAGATGAAAGGACAGGAGTTGCGTCACAGAGACTTATTAAATGTGATGGAAAGGCAACAGATGAATACCGGCAAACAGGTGCAAGAGCTCAATTACTTTTTAAACCCTCCGACTCAGGAGGATTGCAATGCATTGTCTTGACAGCCCCAGCACGTTGCTAATTTCATCCACAAGCTTAAAAATCTCAATACAGTAAAGCATGTGAATGAATTAAATTCAAAAAGTGTGAGTAGTACTAAGGTATCCTAAAACTAAAAATGTTAATTTCTCTGAGACTTGAGATCATTTATCCAGTGAAAATATGGTACTTTTATTACTGAACTCCAACTGCTTTCAGGTACAAATTGAGTTCCATTACTATGTTACTATGTGTGATATAGGCTGTTGTTACTAAGCATGACTTTGTAAATCAGAAAAAAATGTTAACACTTAACCTACAGTTTCCAGCTTTCTTGGTGATATGTAAAGGATGCTTCCAATCTACGCAGTGGTGGTATTAAGTAATAAGGGAATGCTGAAGTACTTTCAGATGGCATGGTTGAAAGTGGTAAATGAGGAACTAAAAGTTGAGCTAACAGTTTGCTTTCACCAAACATTCACCTTTTGTGGGGTTCAGGGACCATTTGACAATGCGACGCAGATGGAGGTTGCGTATCTCCACATAATGATGCGTACATGAACAGCCTTAAGAAGAGATGTGTCTGAGAAGTTCTGCTTCTAAAGTTCTATTTCCTGTACATCACTGTCTCTGACTCAGATTGCTAAGATATCTTTTATCCAGTGGGTTTTCCTCTTCGTCTCCAATCACTCACCAGCCTGTGTACCTAGGATTGGGAAGTAAGACTCTTTGGCATTTTACAACTTACTGTGAGCTGAAACATATAGTGCAGAGCACTAAGTTGAAATACATGGTGAAAACAATAGGGTATTAAGGTATTAGGGTCAGTAGGTGGACAATTCAAAGCAAGAACAGGCATCGAAGTGAAAGGGAAGAGTGTTGCAGGGGCCAGAGAAGAAAGCCAGGCCTGCTACCCTCTTACTGTTAAAAATTGTGTGTTTAGGATTAAGGTGTAACAATTGTTTGGAAAATATTTTCTTTTCCATGTCAAGAGTTCTGAAGAAGCTTTAAAGAAAATGGAAGGAGCTCAGGATTTTTTCCAGGAAACAAAACTATTCTTCTTTGTATATAAGCTTACTCTCCTTGTTTTTGCTTAGCTGGAGCATATGCAGCCATGCTTTTGAAAACATAAAAAACAGCTGTAGCGTACTTCCTTCTTAACAGGTGAATTAGGTGCATTTTGATTCTTAATCAAATACATGTAATCTGCAACTACCCAAAAGCCTAGATAATGGTACCAGTCCCAACTGTTGCTTTTCTAAACCCACTATCAAGGAAGCAGATGAATAGGGAGACAAATGCACAGTCTAATAACCTGAGCTAACAATAAGTTATTTTATTTTCAATAGAATGAAAAGGACAAAAGCCAAAGGTATTCATTTCCATTCCCAGGTTATGAGACCAGGGAGGTTGCTGCTTTCACCAGATGCACAATCTTTAGGGCTGACAATGTCCATCTCCCCCAGGGACACACAGAGAGAAAGCCAAACTCTTGCAACTTGATGCAAAGAGATTTTACATCCATTAAAACATCTCTCAGTAACAAGCTATCCAGGTGTAGAGTAAAGATTCTTTACTTGGCTTTTTTTTTTTTTTCCTTCACAGAAAATGAGAATGTTGCATAAAACACCTGACACGGAAACAGAGCCCATGTAAACCACTCTGAACCTGGTGTGCTCATTTTAGCTTCCTTACCTTTCTAATCATAAAACAGGAGATGAGGCGCTTTGCTGAACATACCATCTTGTAATTACTGCCTTATTTTGAGCACATTTAAGCCCCAAATAATCCTAAGGACACTGAATTCTATGCAAACTGCTGTGATGAAATTTACCAACAGCAGCAAATAGCACTGATCTGGGCTTCCTTAAGTGTCTGATAAACTGCTCAGAAATCTTAATTTCTTCTAGTGTGTTTAGATACACTATTTAATACCAAAAAGGTAGATTGCTAATGTTCAAAGCTCATTTGTTTCATTTGTATACAGTACCTGAAAATTTTGGAGGTAAAATTTGACCCCTTGGCTTTTTGTTTGCTTTGTTTTGTTTGTTGATGTTTAGATTTAACTGAATATAAGGCTATCTACTTTTTACCTCTGACAATTTGGTAAGGATTTACCTACATAATTAAAGAACATAAGCATGATTAATAGAAAGTCTGCTTTCAGCATTTCTCAAGTATATTACCTGTAAAATAAATTACATGGAGTAATTAGGTTTTGAAAATAAAAGCAGCTGGAAAGATGTCTCAGTGGATTAAATGTTTGTCATGCAAACCAACTACGGAAGTTTGGATGCCCAGCATCCACATAACAGCCAGGTATGTGCAACCTGGAGGCAGAGACATAGTTTGGGTGAAGATGGCTATTTAGACTAGCGTGAATGAAAAGCCATTGAGAAGGATAATGAATGTCAATTCCTCCACTTAATGCCCACAGACATGTACATACACAGAGCACACATGCACATGATTTCCCATATATGTGTGAACACACATATACAACACACAAAACCTTGAGAAACACTGATTGATTAAACAGCTCTAAATCATTATATTTAGAATTTTACCATGGTCATTGTGGCTTTACAGAGGAGTATAGCATCCTGCATTTTTCTATATTTACGTGACAGAAACCTTCTGTTGTTTGCTTGGGATTTGAGGATGTTAACATTTCACTATGCCACTTTCTGGTAACATCAGTCTAAAAAATGTACAGGAGACAACCAGGGACCTTCCTTCTCTTTTTAACTCTATGTTAGTGTGCTCCATGTCTTTGATAGCAGTCATCATCATGTCTGCTTGTCATTCTTATTAAAGGGTTTCAATTTCTTAAGGTCAATAACGACATGCTTTTAAGTGTTTTAATCCTCAGTATTTAGCCTATTAAAGATTTTAAATATTGGCTCAGTGAATGAATGGTGTGTTGTTAAGCATATGCATTTCTCGGATTTTTTACAGAATATTTTTTGTGACATTCTGGAGAATAATTGTTTTAGGCTAGGGATTTTTCTGCAGGTAACTTTAGGTGCACTTCAGCTCATAGTCAGATGAAATAAATGGACCAGCAGAGTAGGAATGAAAAGACAAAGGAGTGCATTAAAATGACTCATGGTAGATTTGCTTGTTGTGGAACTATGCTGAAGAAAGATGATACCTGTATAAAAAGGTAGTCTATGAAAACTGCAGAAAAATATATAATAAAAAAAACAAAATAAAAATGTTATACTTAAAATTACAGAATACAAATTATATATTTTATGTTGCAAGAGAAATATAGATGCTAATTATGAAAAATAATCTTCTGAGCAGATGGTTGAAACACAATCTAGATGGTTTATATTAGTGAAGGTCAGGTTCTTATTAATAGTACCAGTTATTAAATAGTCAACATCAAATGAAAAAATGAGAAGAATTATAAGTCTTCATAGTCTTAATATTATAAGCACTACTTTGTAAATTTGGAGATATATCATTAATTTGTATATTAAAAACATTTGGCACTTTCTTTTGGGTGCTGACCTATGGCTCTCCTATTAGTCTAGAATAAGTGTTTGACGAGTTCTTAATGATTAACATACCCTTTCCCTACCCACTCAATTTTTCAACTGAGAATAAGAGAGAAGTAAATGTGTGAATGGTATCCACCAGGGACATTTTTTTTCTAAATGTACACTATATATTTCTTGAATGCTTTTAATATTTCATGTTCTCAATAATCCCATGTTCCAAAGTTATGAATTTGACATCTTACAACTGGCAGACAAACTCACACCCACAGCCATAAAGAGAAAGGCTTTTCTGAGGCCGGGACAATTTGTGTTACTCAATGCTGTCTTGATGTAAGCATAACCATTCCTGTGCTTTTCCTTAGTGAGATGTTTGTGTCATTGATGTACTTACAGATATGTGACCATGACCCAAGTGACAAAGATTAAACTATAGACAGTGACATGTGAACTATTGCTATGTTTTTAGATATATTAGTTTAATATGAATTATTCAAATTAGCCTAGAAAGTTACTGCAGTTTTAATTATATTGCTTTTTGTATATGCTTCATTAATTATTTATTTAATTTGGAATAATAAATTCAAGAGAAATTTTCAGCACAACTTTGAAAGGAAGGTTAATTATGGACTAATATGGCTATTAGGAGGTTATCCTGAGTGACAAAACCTAGCTTAAGGAAGCAATAATAGTATTTAAAATATTTTTGTATTGATAGAAAAAGAGAAATGAATTTATGTAAGACAATTGAAAATGTTGGAGCACTTTCATCTGTATCTTGAAATGCAGTATATCATCAGAATGGTGTGGTAAATCAATAGGGGAAATGTAGCATTTACAAAATAGGTGTATACTAAACCTCATTCTATAATGGAAATTATTTTTCATGTGAATCAAATACTTAAGCATATAAATCAAAACAGAAATATATCAAAAATCAAGCTGATGATGTTAGAGAGGACTAACTTTTCTTCATTCTGATATAACCTAAGTAAATTCATAAATAAATCAGGAAGTGTGGGGTGGAGGCATGAGGAGATGATTCAGTGGATAAGAGGACTTCCTTTGCAAACTTGAGAACTTGAATCTGAATCCCCAGAAACCATATAAAAGATCAGGCCTGGCTATCCCCCCAGTGTTGTGGAGTGGAGATAGCAAATTGTGGCCTAGCCAGAAGTGGGCTTTTGGTTCTGAGACATTGTGTTGAGGCATAAAAGATAGGGAGCTCAAGGGGAAACATCCTTAGCTTCCTCAGGAGCATGCGCAGTCACTCATACCTGGATACACATATACAAATACAGCCACCCCACCCCAACACACAAAATTCACCACACACAGATTTTCTGTATACAGAAATATCTACAAAATTGTAGTCATAGTTTAAAAAAATAATGTATACATGAGACAACATGGGTTAATCTTATTTTATAAATAAGCCTTCCAAATCAATAAAGGAAAAAGACAGTATCACATTAAGAACATGAGCACAAGATTTATTTAAGTAATTTACAGCCAGAATCAAATGGCTATTAGATTTGAAAAGATGCCCAAACCTACTAATTGCCAAAGAATGCAAATTAAAACAACAGTACACTATCATTTCCCTGCTATTAGACTAGTCAGGGCTGAATAGTGATCATTTCTTCTACTGGCAAGGATGTGAGGAGATTGACTTTATAATATACTGTTGCTGGAAGTAAATTGGTGCATTCTACTTAGAGGGTAAATTTAGAAGTATTGATCCAAATTTAAATGGGCAAAATACCTTTTGACCTAAACAATTTCAGTTCTGTGGACATACAGGGTTCTTATACAGAGCCAAACAGTTTGGTCAGATTCTCAGTGCCATTATATATTGTAGAGCTTATGTGCTGTATAGAAACTATAAGTGTACAGTTTGCATATTTATTACAGGCCATTTGTGATAACAAAATAGGAAATATCTTACATGTTCCTGTTATGATGGCAATATGAATATCACTGAGTAAAGCCACCTTTATTTTATTTGCAACTGTATTCTGAGCTACCTGGTATTAAGTGATTATAGAACATCTACATATCTAGTGCTATTTTTCAAAGTAAGGTAAGTTTCAGAAAAGCATGTGATAATGTATTTTTGAAGCTCATTCTCTTATATAACATATATGTGTGTGTGTGTGTGTGTGTGTGTGTGTGTGTGTGTGTGTGTAAGTTCATATAGGTGTGAGTATATATGTGCCAAGACATAAGGAAGCGTGCTTTTTGGTTGATTCTTGGGAAGAATTCTTAAAGTAACAATATTAACAATTTATTTCATGTACAACAGCATGTCTTTAGATTTTGTGCTTTAAATAGTGGCCATGTTTATGCAGTTTAAATTGCTTAAGAGCTTAATGACTTTTAAATGTCCATTCCTAACTTTATTTTTATTTTGCAAAAGAAATGTGTAAACAGTGTTCAACTTGCTCGCTGACAGTATATCGTATAGTAAGGGCTTGCAAATTTGTATTTCCTGAAGTGAAAATTGTCTGCAGGTGCTCTATTGCATGTGCAAATGCTTAATGAATTAAGGGCAAGCCCAGTCATTATCTGATATGATTAAATCCATGCAATCATGTGTGTTGAGACAATGAAATTGCTAGCAAATTTGAGGGCTCAATTGCCCTATTAACATCATAATTTAGTACCCAAATCACATTTGACACAGTGGTCTGGACCTCCATCATGATTTTGTTTTTAATATTTGTCATGTTTTTGTGACTAATAATGTTTTGCTTTTTATTTGGTTACTCATTCATATGAAAGACGTGCTTTTTATAATTCACTGAATGTTATAAAGAAAATAGTTCTGGAATTTTATTAATTCATCTTTTCCTCACATTCGTTATGTATTTATTATCTAGCCAATATACATTTATTGAGTAAACACTTGGTTGCATGCCAAACATCATCTGGCATGAACTCACAGGCACTGTGGAAGTGTACATAGGACCTACAAAGGTTGAAGCCAAATGGGGTCCTAGCAGTGAGATAGAGAAGTGGACACACAGAGTCTACAATAAGACATTTGCAATTAATACCCACTGGCAAAGAGAAAGCTTTCTCTAGTGGAGTGTCAGTGGGTATATTAATCACACTCCAGATTAGGCCCAACCCAGTGAGTAACTGAGCAACATGAAATGAACTCTGTCTACTCTGTCCGGTTGTGGATGTTTTGTTTTGTTGAAAGTTTTATCTTACTTCATAATTTTTGTTTGCCTAGTTTTGAGAGGCAGAGAGAACATGAAGTTGGGTGAACAGTAAGTGAGTGAGGAAGATCTGAGAGTAGTTGGGGGAAAAGGAAAATCATGTTTAAATATATTGTGTGAAAAATAATTAAATTAAAAAATAGCTTTGTCCCTTAAACAAAAAGAAATAAAAAGTTATTTTAAAGTAGTCACACCTAGATAATGAACCCCAAAAGATGCCTCATTAGGTCTTAGAGTGGAGATAATCATCTGTCTCCTTTTTTGTCAAAAATACTATAGGTAGCTGATAATGTATCAAAAAGTTAAGTATTCCAGTCTTCTCTCTCAAATGTTAGGTCCTTTGCTTCTATTATCAAAACTATCAGAGACAAATTAATGAGTTGGCTAAATAAAGGAGTAATTGAGTTTGTTGTAATGAGTTCCTCCTGGGTTCAGCACACCTTTCATGAAACATATTCATTGTCCTCTGTCAGTGAAGTCTGATAGTAGATTATAAAACAGCAAGAGAGAGAGAGGAGAGAGAGAGAGAGAATTTTTTCTTTTATAAAACTAAACCACCCAAATTGTGGTTGAGGTCAGATTTTCTGTTTTAGCTACTCTGTTCCATAATTGAATGAATTAGGTATACTAAACTCTGTGATTAAACTCAGGAAATGGAAATGCAGACAGACAAATTCTATTTCTGACTTAAAAAAAAAAAAAAAAACTCACGGGAGATTAGGAAGAGGTGAAGAGCTGCAAAACTGAGCTCCATAAAGGCAGGACCATGTCTCACTCACTTTCATTAAAATTTCTTGCTTATGGCCCAATTCAGAGCCCAGCATCTGAGAAGGCACTGAACTTGGTGGGGTTTTGAATCTTTTCCCCCATTGCCTTGAAAGTAGGTGTTGCTACCTAATCTCCAATACCTGTGTCAACTCTGTCCTAGCACTGTGACCAGTGACTGCAACGAGGAAACCCTTTGAGGGCTTTCATGATGGCAGGATGCTTACTTGTCTCTCAATAACTTTTTTAAAAGCCTTTGTTTATCCTTCATGTTGGCTCTGTTTTTCTTTTCTTTTTTCTTTTTTTGTATTATTGCTAGTTGGTGCTTTGTTCATACTGCTTTAAACTCTGTTCTCTGATGGTTACATCATATTCTTTGTGTGTGTGTGTGTGTGTGTGTGTGTGTGTGTGTGTGTGTGTCTTATAGAATCTAGATTCCTATATTAGGTGTCTTTCTCAGTTTCTCTTCTTCTTGCCTTTTTGAGACAGGGTCTGTCAGTAAGTCTGAAGTGCATTAACTTGGTTAAGCTATCTGGCCAGTGAAACTCTGGAATCCAATTGTCTCTAGCCCCCAATTGCTGGAGCAATAGACATGAACCACTGTGTCAAGCTTTTACTGGACACTCAGTGTCTGATCTCAGGTCTCAGACTTGGACAGCAAGCACTTCATTGACTGACCTATTTATCCAGTCCCCCTTTTATTATCTTACAGTTTTATTTCATACAATCTGAATTACCTTTTTTCTTTGCTGTAAGCTACAAAAACAAAGCACTAATACTAATGAAAAGAAGCATTGAAAATTAGTTTATTCACAATAGAGGAGGATGTTTGACAGTTATTCTGAGCAGCACCAAAATGCTTCATAAAACCCAATTACCTTTTGTTCTCTGAAGATAGGACAAAAAAGTTCACGTTGGAATTCCATAAATAGTCACAAAGCCACGGAATGAAAGCTTAATGGACTAATAGTATCTTAAATATGAATGAAAAATTTTGTGTTTATTTTCTATGACTACATGGTATTGTAAAGGTCAAATGGGACCTTCCTGAAAAAATGCTTGTCTGATTACAGAGGTCTTAAATTGTCATCCTGCAGGTTTCTATGCAATATCGATATATTTAATGTGAACATTGTGTTACATAGAACATTGACATAATTTTACCTTATGTTACTACTTTGAAATAAAAATACTTCTTCAGGTAAACTGGTCAAGATCCTCATAGTTTTATAGCTAGCTGACTGTCAAAATTATAAACTGTGTCTAATCTATGGCATAGGAAAGTACCATTTATCTGGGATAAAGGAAATGTCTTTCCTATTTCTAGGATTATTCCAGATGTTAATTAATTATTTTTATTATTTTATTATAAAATGTTATTTTTAATAACATGTTTATTGACAGTAGCCTCCAAACATATATTCTTATCTCTGCTTTTTTTTTCTATTTTATAAACTTAGATAAGATAAAGCCATTTGTGGATAATTCAGTACTATGTTTAAAACTATATCCTGAAATGAATCTCATTGAAATGAAAATTCTGCTGTAAGATATCAAATTAAGTGATAACCATATTCTTAATTTTCTGCAGAAACTTAAATATAATGGTAAGAAAACAATTAAATCATTCAGAAAGACCCTGTAATATTTGTTAATCCTTTGGGTCTATGAATATTTGCTTAATATTTTACATGAAAATGCATGTTGGCAAACTACTTTACATAGCATTTCTCTTTTGAACATTGGGGTTGAATTCTGAATCTCTGAGTAGCTAGGACTTTAGTCTTGTTCAAGATTCCAGCAAGTATAAGCCTCAAATAATGACTCACTGCATTTTGTGTAGATCCTTAGAATTCTGAGAAACACATTTCTTAGTGATCCTTCTTTAAAAAGTGAGGACTCAGTTCACATCCTGAAAAAAATTGACCTATCTTTTCTGTTTTCACTGTGACATCTTGTTTCTGAGAGACCCATCAGGTCAGAGATAAATATCTACAGTCTGACCTAGTCTAGCATAAAAGTTTTACAGGGGACAAAGTGAGCTCATCATAATGATTATTTAGAACCCATGTTCCTGATGCTTGTGTATGTTACTTCTCTCTTCTGTGATGTAGTTCACAGAGAAAATTAATATGCAACACTATGTAAACAGTATGACATCTGAGCTGCGCATACACATACCTGCAGGAAGCATGTCTAAGCTACTATTAGGATTCTAGTCCTCCTCTTTGGTGTTCATAAAAAATCTGGAACTGCACTGTAATTTCTCTGAAATATCCTCTTACAGGTAAAATTCTCTAATTCATTGATGTCGCTAAGATATATTAACTTCCTATTTGCCAGTGTAAGCTTGTATAAAATTCATCATTTTTGCTCACCCCAGTCCTTGAGATATACAAAGCAAATTTGGACTTACGTGCATGTTGCATAGTATTTCGGAGACAGCATCTTCTGTCATTCTGTACTTTGCTTATTTGTGTTCATATTCAAGTCTCATTAGATTTGTGATTTGATTTTTTTCCTTTCCTGTGGACTTTTTAGTACCTTTTGAAAGATTTTTAATTTTAATAGACTCTCAACTTATCACACTTTTCCTTTTTTATAATTCAAGGTATGTATTTTAAATATTATTTTTATTCTTTGAAAATTTCATGATCCCCCCCACTCTGCCTTCTCATCTTTTCCCACCAAACATTGAGCATTCTTCATTGCCCTCAAAAGTCCAGTTTCTATTGCCCAAGGCGTCTTGGAAGTGGGGCCTGCCCTGGCCTGTGATCAACACACTAGGGATCAGATTCTTAAAGCCAACTCTTCTTCTTCCAACAGCTGACACAGTCCAATCGCTACTCAACAAAGGGTAGGACATGGTGCTCACCTGCCTCCTTTGTGCTGGGATTGTGTTTGACCTGGGTTTGCTGAGGTCTTCTGCATGCTGTCCCAATAACTGTGAGTTTGCCTGTGTGTGTGTGTGTGTGTGTGTGTGTGTGTGTGTGTGTGTGTGTGTGTGTGTGTGTAGATAGATAGATAGATAGATAGATAGATAGATAGATAGATAGATAGATAGATAGGTAGGTAGGTAGGTAGGTAGGTAGGTAGGTAGGTAGGTAGGTACATAGGTAGGTACATAAGTAGGCACATATATAGGTCGGTAGGTAGGTACATAGGTAGGTAGGTAGAAACGTAGATAGATAGGTATGTAGGTAGATAGGTGGGTTGGCACATAGGTAGATAGGTAAGTACGTAGGTAGGTAGGTACGAAGGTAGGTACGTACATAGGTAGGTATGTACGTATGTAGATATGTAAGTACGTAGGTAGGTAGGTACATATGTAGGTAGGTAAGCTTCCTCGAGGTTATCTACCACCACTACCATTCCTCAATTACTCCTCCTCCTTCTTTCTAGGAAGGTCCTTGGGCCCTGAAGGGAAGAGTGTGATACATAGGTCTTATTTAGAGCTGAGGACTCCCCAGTCTCTTATTCTCTGTACCTTGAGATATACAGAGCAAATTTGGACTTACATGCATATTGCAGAGGATCTGTTATTGTTGTTGTGGCTTGTGTGACTTTTCTTACTGTCTTTAGCTGCAGCTGTTCAGTTATGATGCACCTAGATGTGTTTTTCTTTACTTTTTTTGCAGCACATTACATTTTTATTACAGTAAGTTAATGGTTTTTTCAAAGTTGTGAAAATTTATATTAATATTTTTAAAATGTTGTCTACTCCTATTTCTCTTTGTTTGATTGCAGTTGTTTTTAGTTATAAAAGATAATGATGATAGATAGTTTAAACCATAAAGAAAAATTAAAATAAGAGGAATTTATGAGTGAAATGTCACAATTTTTCTCAGAAAACTTAGGTATTTTAATGTGTGTAGATAGTTTGCACTCTAGGACTTTTGCATAGCAGATGTTAATGTTAACTGTCTTCTTTTCCTATCCTTATAAAATCTCTCTAGGTGCCTTCCCTCCCTCAGCTGTCTATGCAAGAAAGGACTTGTTACAAAGATCTACACACATTGCCACCAAGACTTTCCAAGCTCTTCGCATCTTTGTGAACAATGAGCTCAATGAGCTCTATACAGGATTGCAAACAGCACAAAAGTTTCTAAAAACTGGTGGTCGCCTTGTTGCCCTCTCTTTCCACTCTTTAGAAGATCGCATTGTCAAGCGATTTTTGCTTGGGATAAGTATGATGGAAAGATTTAACCTAAGCATTAGACAGAAGGTGAGGCAAACTTCACAGCAGAACTCAAATCATGAGACTGACGGGTGCAGCTCTGGCAGAGCTCCGTTGATGTGGGATCTGATTCACAAGAAGGTTCTTACTCCAGAAGATCAAGATGTCCAAGAGAACCCCAGAAGCCGGTCAGCCAAACTTAGAGCAGCTATCAAATTATGATGATCTTATTATTTGATCCTCAAATTTTCCTTTTATACTTTCATTTTTTTTTCTAATTTAAAAGAGTGCTTCTGAACAGTTTGTTGCAGTGTGAAGTATGGGACATTCTGTAAATTAATAGTATTTGGCATTCTTTAATCTAAAAATAATATAGGAAGTTTTAACATGACATTGAAAACTTCTATTCAGAGTAGAATCTCAGAACTGGAAAGCTTTGTTGATCTCTGCATTGTATTTGAATTAGAAAATTAAATCCTTTCTTTAATGAGGAAATGGAAAAGCTATGACGATATATTAATCTAAATTTGTAAATTCAAGCTGTCAAAGAGAAATATATCACATATGTATTCTATATATTCAAAATTGAGATATTCACATTTGCAACAGACTTTCTATAGCTCAAATAATTCATGAAGATTATGGAACAAATTATAATCTCCCCTACTGTAGCCTTATCAAATGTACGCTTTTAAAAACATTTAAAATATGCCACATTGATGATTTTCACTAGTCAAATCATAGTTCATTGTTTTGAAGGCATTTTGCAGTATGATGCATGTTTCATGTATTGTAAAGTAAGCACATAGAATTTCCCAATAGCCCTCATAGAAAATTTGAAGTACAGAACTTCTATTTGGTATTAGTTGTACCTATTGCAGTAAAGTACAATACCTTTAGTGAACAATGTAATCTCTCATTTGCATCTTGAATTTTTAAATCAGTTTTTAGATAATATGCAAAATAAAAAGTCTCATTTTGGCATTTCTATAAAGATAAGGCATTGTGCTGATTCTTAGCGTCCCTACCATTCTTCTCTATCCCTTCCCGAATTCCTTCCTCCCAATTGGTTTCTCCCCCCCTCTCTTAGCCCTTTTTCTACTTGTGTATACATATCCACGTATATGTTTATACATATATAGAAACATGCAAGTTTAAATCTACTTTCTTTCTACATATGGGAAAAAACTGTAATATTTGTCCTGAAATCTGGCTTGTTTATTTTGTTTTTTTGTTTTGTTTTGTTTTTTTTTTTGTTTTGCTTGACATGATATCCAGTTTCATACTTTTTTGAAGATAAAGAATAAAATAACCTCTTTTTTTTTACAACTGAATAAAATTCCCCTGTTCATATTTGCTGTATTTTATTGTGTGTGCATGTGTTTGTGTTTACACAGATGAAAGTGCTCATATATATGATTGTTTATTGGTAGGTCAGAGGTCTATGGTAGGTGGCTTCCTCGGTTGTTTATTATCTTATATATTTGAGATAGGGTCTCTCAATTAGCTCAAGCTCACTGATTGATTGCACTGTATTGCCAGTTAGTTCCAGAGATCTCCCTATCCCCACCTTCTCCTACTAGAATCTCAGATGTTGCCATTGGACTCCAGTAGTTAAGAAGATGATGCCAAAAACTGGCAGTGGATTCTATGAAATTAAAATCAATAAAAGGAGGCTGCGAATATAATTAGTAAATGGGCTAATAATAGATAATTCTTCAAAGATGAAGTACAAATGTGCAATATTCATATAAATAGTTAACAGCTTTATCCATGAGGAAATAGAATTTGGTTTCACCCATTCAGAAAAACAATCACTAAGAAAACAAATTCTGATATGAGTGAAAATAAAATGCAACCCTAATGAAAGTGTGATTTAGTCTTGTCACTATAGAGATCAATGTGAAATTCTCTAAAAAGACACAAAAAAACAAAAGAGCAGATAGTATACTTAACCTTAGCCAAGTAAGAAGGATAGAAGGTGGCATAATGGAAGGAAAGTGAGTAATGGAGCAAGGTGGGCTAAGCAGAGTAGAGGAAAGGGTTATAAGGAATATAATTGTCATAGTTACGTTTTTATTCATGTGAAGAGATACCATGACCATTTTCTCTTACAAAGGAAACCATTTCATTGGGCCTTGCTTTCAGTTTAGAAATTTAGTCCATTATCATTGTGGTGGGGAGCATGGTGGTGTGCAGGCTGACATGGTGCTGGAGAGGTTTCTGAGAGTTAGACATCTGGATCCACAGGCAGCAGGAGCCTGGCTTGAGCTTCTGAAACTTCAAAGCTCACTACACAGTGACACACTTCTTACAACAAGGCACACCTCCAAAAATGCTACTCCCTAAGAGTCTTATTAGGTCCATTTTTATTCAGACAACCGCAATAACCTATACTAAAGATCTTTGAAAAAAGACTTGGAAACCTACTATTATAGAAGTTTCCTACTATGAGTGTAAAAATTTCCCAAAATATACACATACATGAGTTTAAGTGGAGTTACCCTAAATGATGATAGGAAAATGCATCCCTGCCCAACATCATAGGCTATCAAATGAAAAGCTCAGTGCCATGCATGAGTTCCCTCGCTTTCAGTAGTTGACAGTGAGGATCCTGCTGCTCCCCAAATAATTGAGACTAGTATTGTTACTCTTAACTTCCAAGACATGAAAGTAAGATCCTATTGTTGAAGACATCACATTACCTAAGTCATAGGACATAGAGAAACAAAGCTGATACTGACATAGAAGTTTCATACTCTTGACTAGTTTTTCATAGTGCTAGAAAGTACTATGTAGGCTTCCGGTAGAGAAAAGTGATAATGGTATTTTCCAGCTACGAACTGAACTGTACTAATTACTGAAGTGGCAAAATATGTCCTCTGGTACAATAATTGTGTAAAGGTTCTGGGAGTAACCAACTATTTCCTGATTAGACTTAAGGCCTACTCTATTAGCTAGAAGCCATGTCTGCTATTGTTAATTGGCCTAGGAATCCATGGCTGGGTGAGCCATAGTCACTAGAGGAGAGCCTACCACTATTCCTTTAAATTGACACAAAATTAAACTCCCTAAATACTTCCACTTTACTAAGCCTGCATAATGCCCAGCTACATGCTCAACGTGTGTCCTTATGACCAGAGATAAATGTAGTCCTCAATCCCATCAAGAAAACTTCTCATTACAACAGAAGACCACAAAACAAACAAATAAAACCTATCAAAATGTAGTGTTATGGAGCTCAGTTCCAATGTATAAATCTACAGAACCCCTCTTGTTTTTAACCTGCTCGGTTGCTCATAACTTGGTACAGCCACCATGGAAAAGTAACACACTAGCAAGAAATACCTTGTATAGTTTGTATAAGAAAGATCCTTCAGTAAAGCATTTATTTTTAAAATTCTATTGCTATATTTATATGTATATATTATTATATTGTTATATATATATATACATTATGTACCATATTCTGTATGTATATGGGTATAGTATTTGCTTATAGCCAGTAGTTTATAAGTGAATTCAGTATGCTAATTAAGTTTTTATAATTAATGTGTTTGTAAAAATCACTTGAACTATTGCAAATGTTTGAAAAACATTTCCTTTAGTCTCTGCAGAATGCTGTATATTTCCATAAGTTTTTAAAAAAAATCAGAATTCTTGTTTTGAAATAATAAACAGGTACTTATTATGTACATTTTCAAAAATAATTCCAAATTTCTTTCCCCAAAATTATGAAAGTATTCTTAATGGCACATAATAATTAAACACACACACAAATACACATATAAACACATACACACGGACACACATAAACACAACCACACACTTAAACACACACACAACATAAATATACACAAACACTGCTCATTTAATGAGCATGTATAAAAGGCTAATTACTTAGAAAAATGGCTAAACTTATATTTCTTCTTTTTATACCCACTGATTCCATTATAATACAAATATATTATGCCAAATGAGGCAATATTAATTTATATTGTAACAACTCTAGGAAAGTAAATATGAAATTAAATTGAAAAACTGAGTCATACATCTTTGTTAGTCTATATTTTAACTCATTTTTATGATTGCTGCAATATTTAGTAGAATTTTTATGATTGCCGCAAATATTTAGTAGATTTTTTATATAGTCATCATTGTGCAGTTGAGCAAGATAACTACTCATATAAGGTTCTTTTGTGAGTGCTTGCTAAATATAAATTGGTGACAGAAATCCTAAATCAAAGATGTATTTTTCTCAGAACTGCAATACCATGTGTTTCATATCAAATGGAGCATTGTTTGTAAAGCCTACATATATTTCAAAAGGCTAGGTTTACAACCAAAATATTTTTATTTATCAAATTTAATATTGTGTTCAATTTTATTTGTAGATATATGCTATTTTCATCTAATATTTATTAACACAAGATGATCTGACAGAATTTTAAGAGAATGTTTAAATATAAATTACTTAGAAAAGTTTCATTATACTATAAATTTTAAAAATTATATATTTAGTAGAATAATTTATGAAAAATAAAATTGGACATAGTTTATATTACCTACCACAAAGTTCTTCAAAAATTTATGGTAATTTTTATTTCAGAATCTATTCAAGTTATTAGACAAAAATGCAAAAAAATGTATTTTGATAGATAAAGTAGAGGGTGTCCTTTTGGTTACAATGTATTTCTTATACAATATGTTGCCTTATTTATTGAACAAATCATTTACCCATAGCAGTTTCCCTGTTCCTTACCTGATTATTCAAATTATTATATACAAGGCTAAAAATCAAGCAAGGGTATGAGGTATTTCTCATCCTTTAATAACTGAGCACCTTGATCTCCATCTTCTATTTACCAAATAGTACTCATCTGCCTTCCTCAAGTGAGTGTTTATATTACTAAACAATTAACATGAGCCTCATCATTCTTTCAAGAAAAACATTAGCCAAGTGTTACTGGAACTAACATGAGAAGCGGTGTAAATAAATATGAATGACTATTGATGATTAAAAATAAAAGTTTTAATTTCAGATCTACATGTGATTGCTGAATATGTGAATTTGGGTATGCTATTTAATTTTTAGAATTCTTATCTATTTCACTAAAAAAAAGAATGATATTTATACATTGTAATGATATTACTATGAGTGAAACAGGGTGATATTTATGCATGAAATCACAGCTAAGAATAAAATAAGATAATGAACAAGTCTAGAAGCATAGGCAATACAAAATGGTGCAGTTATTTCGCTGCGAAAGATTTACCAAACTGTACCTTATGTTTGTACACATTGTGATTGAGGATGCAGTTGTTTTATTCTGGCAGCTGTAAGTGTAGCCTCTGTGTCACAACAACTGATGGAGTTGCAATGATTTGTTTTGAAAATTTATTCCTACTTACTATTTATTTAAATCCTTTGGTGTTTGTTGTATTTAAAAAATACAGCTGTTGCTCTTGTGGAATTGCTGTTTATAAAAAAAACAAAACAAAACAAGATGGCATTAAAAGAATCAGCTCCTAAAGTTAGGTTGGACAAAATAACTCATATTACTCCATATTAGTGTCTACACTGTTATAAACCTATGTAGGATGCTTCAGTGTATCCTATTAAGAAGAAAAGGATAAAGTAATTTTGAGATATTACAGGGCTATAGAGCACAAGCACAGAAGGATAAATGTGAAGTTTTTTTTTCCTTACATGAGGAAACTGGAAATATATATATATGTATATATATATACACACACACACACATATATATATATATATATATATATATCCTGAAAACAATGAAGCAATTGGTAAAGCCAAAAGAAATATTAGGGCAAGAGTAGACCCAGGAGTGGTATGGAAATGTCATGGTGAAACACGTGGATATAATATTAATAGAGCTTTAAAATGTGTACTAAGTGTCTGCTTCATAACATCAGAAGATAAAGAGAGCAGCTGGACGTGTATGTTGTTACCTTTTAAAGGAACAATAATTAGTAAAAGGACTATTAATACTTTTAATAAGTTGAGATTATCTTTGGTTTCATGAAGCCAGAAAGATGTTTTATTAAAATGGAACACCTCTAAGCCCTGCCCTCCCTTCATCTAAATGTTTATGGATCTCCTACTCCCCTGTTCTCTACCCACAGAGTTTAGAACTAATCCTTTTCTTCCAACCTTTGACCTATTTCAAAGATTCAGTTCAATCAATTTTGCTTATCTCCTTCATCTCTATTCTCCTCAGCATATAGTCTTAAAAAGGGCCATATGCTAAAACCAAATGGCAGTAATTAAAGAGCTCTGAGATTAAATAAAATGTCAAGTATTATATCATTGGTTTGCATCTATTAAAAATGGAAACTTGGAGGCTTAAATTACAGCAAACTAAGAAGCATTTGTTAAATATGACATCGCTTTTGACAATGACAATATAATACCTATCAAACACCTTACTAAGAACAGGAAACCCACTTTACAACATGTATTATTACATATCTAAGTGGAATAAAACAGTGGAAAATGTCTCAGAGAAGAGAAAATAAGCAGCATTGATAACCACTAATTTAGATTCCTGGGGAAAGCTCCTGGGAGACAAAGGAACGCTGGACAATCTCTTTGGGAGCACATATGAATGTAAAGCTAAACGGGTCTTGAAACAACTAAACTTAATTTCAGATCATTTTAGACCTTGAAGCAGGATTAAAGTGATCTGGTTGGTAGAGTCATTAACAAGAGTTTCTTCCAAAAGTATTTTAAAGCCCCTCAAGATACCATTTCTAAAATAATTTATATAAGATGTATATAAAGTGTATATAACTCAGGAAATTACCCACAATGAAGAGATAATGGAATTTTTAAAGTGGAGAAGAATACAGATAAAACTACCCATGGAGATTTTAAGTGCATGGCCTAAATACATTTCAGGAAATACAGAGACCTACAAAGTAAAAAGGATAAACTGATACATCTAGAATTGAACAGTGTTCATGTACAAAAACTTAAGAACACAGCAGATTTGAGAACGTTTCGGACATTGTGAGCGGGAGATTTCCCTAAACGTAGTATCTGAAATATACCAATGAGTAACAAAAAGGAAAAGGTAATGTGAGAGAGACATGAGTTACAATCAGAATTCTAGTTGGTGAAATTTCTAAAGGAAATAGAGAAAATGGAGAGGTAGAGCATGGTTGAGAGAAGCATGTCTAGAATCACCAAAAATTAATAATAAACATCAAGCTATAGATTCAAGAAACACTACAAGTTCCTAGACATACTACAAATGGAAAGCAATAGACACTTTGGAAAAAGTTGGCTCACAGACCATCAGAGAATTCTAATGATAAACTCTACTTAGCACTGAGGCATAACAGGTTGGTAAAGGTTTGATATGGCAACTGATTAATATGGAATCTGAAAGCATGGAATTACAATAAATAGATAGGAGTTTCAATTACAAAATATAATACAAATATATGTTTGAAAATGTGAAATCAACAGAACTTAACAGAATTATGAGGTTGAGGAGTCATGGGTGAAGGACATGTATACCAACTAATTTCTATCTTAGAGAGCGAAGAGTTGCTGTCAAGTGAGAAACATAATTTTTTTCTTTAAAAATGTTCTACCATTTTTATACATTGTATTTTTGTAGCATATAGTATGGTGGGACTTTTTATATGGAAAATGTATTTTCCTATTTTTCTTTAGTTGAAAATGGATTTTTTAATATAATATTATTCTGATTAGGGTTTCCTTCTCCCAGCTCCTTCAAGATCTTCCCCCTTCTCCCATCTGAATCCATACCCTTTCTGTCTCCCCTTAGAAAAAAAATATGAATCAAAATAATAATAATAGAATAAGATAATATACAAGAACAAACACACCAGAATAGGTCAAAACAAACATAAGACAAGGATCCAAAGAAAAAGATGCAGAGATACATTCTAACACACAGGAATCCCATAAAAAATACAAACCTGGAAGCCATTATTACATATATATTTGTGTGTGTGTACATATATAGTTGTATGTATATATATGTATATATGATAGATACATATGTAAATAGACAGAAAGATAGAGAGAGAGAGAGATAGATAGATAGATAGACAGACAGACAGACAGACAGAGACAGACAGACAGACAGAGACAGACAGACAGACAGACAGACAGACAGACAGACAGACAGACAGATAGACAGGTCACCTATAAGGTTAAAAAATAATACCCTGACAAAACATTATGAAACAAAGAATCTCCAAAGATGCGATTGAGTTCAGTTTGTTTTGGCCAGCTATGGCTGGGCTTGGGCCTAGCTTTTTATCCCCAATAAGGCACCTTTGAAGAAAATAACTTCATTTGCTGATGGTTGTCAATTAGTCCTAGCTTCTTCCTAGTTAGATATGGGAACTGTGTCCACTTCTCTCAACACTGGGGCTTCATTTGGTTTAGACCAGTGCAGACCCTGTGCATTCTGCCACAATCTATGTGAGTTCATATGTGTGTCATTCCTCATGCATTTAGAAGACCTTGTTTTCTCATCACTTTCCCTTCTGGCTCTTACAGTCTTTCTATCTCCTCTTTTTCAGAGTTCCCTAAATGCTGTGAGGAAGGATTTGATGGCAACATTACACTTAGGACAGAGTGCTCCAAGATCTCTCACTCAATATATTGTCTAGTTGTAAGGCTGTTTATTTGTTCTTATTTGCTGCAGGAGCAGGCTTCTTGATGATGGCCAGCGAGACACTGATTGACATGTGAGTATAGTAGGATGCCATTGGAGATATTTTATTGTTGTGTTCCCTTAGCTAAGTAGTAGTATTTGGTTTCCCCCTAGGTACCTAACCTCTAGGTCTCAGGTCCTTAGCCCCCAGAGCAATGTCAAGGATGGGTTCTATAAGGTATTAAGTTCAACAACTGTTTACTACAGTTTCTTTTCCATTAAATTTCAGTAAAATCAACTGTTAACCTTGTATTAAAACTAAATTAGAAAGTCCAATACTCTATTTTAATAATTTTTGTCCTTTTTCATTTGCTCTGTTATTAGTAATATGTGAGTGATATCTTTGTTAATAGTAATTTTTCATGGGAAGACTTGGAGATTTATTGTGTTTTTGAAAATGTGTTAAGAATGTTTATACTCAGAATATATCCATTTTATAATAACAATCTGCTTATTATCTTTTTTTTTTTAACAGTACAGGTTTTAGCATCCAACCTTTGTTAAAATCTTGGATATGACACTAAATGACTGGACTTGACATTGTGCTTTCTGCCTATGAGGCTGATTCCTATCTACATGGCAACTTTGGTCTCTGCTGTCTTACTCCATAACTACCTCCTTGGCCTTGGTTTAGTTGTAGATTCTGAAGGAATCTAGGCTATTCTTGACTACAAAGGACAAACCCAATCAATGTTTCCAGATTTTACTCAAGAGTTTGATGTGAAAAGGAGATCCTTCCAAAGTACAGAATTTAAAAGTATATGATTAATATCCCTACTGGTTAAGAATAATTTGCAATGAGAACATTGTAAGTCAGATAGGAGAGTATCTGATGTCACTTGTTCTTATGTCTTACCACGACTTAAATCTGCAGCTCATTCTTTTTTTGTGTGTGTGAACTAATATATTCATTCTTACTTCCTCTTTATTCTTGGTTTTGTTTCTTTGAAAATGAAATCAATTTTGGTTAAATTTCTATTATTTTAAGCCAAACCAATAATAGATCTAAAGTAGATGGTTTTTAAGGATTATTTCATTTAAATTTAATTATTCAAAGAACATTTTTAACTTGTTAACTGATCATATAAATGAGCATTTTCATGACCTTAATTAACCTTCATGAGTTGTTTCATAAGTACAGTTGAACAATGTACATCCTACTTCCTAAGAAATATAATAAGCTCCTCCAACTTTCTTGATAAGCTTAACATATCTTTGTCATTAGTCTCTCCGACCACATCTGAAAATATACTTTTGAAAAAAAGCATCAGACTTTCAATACTCTCACTTAAATGATGACCAACATTTTACACTTCTGAAGTTATGACTTTCTAAGAATAAAAATGTAAAATTCTTTTCCTAGATGGATATGAATTCTTTATGCTGTCATTTTTTTTTGAATGACACTGTACCTATTTCTGACTCTGTAAATAATTGTTTGTTCACAAAAGCCCCTTTGATGATGGAAACCATGTTTAAGATCCAACCAGATGGCTTCTACATTTACACACACACACACACACACACACACACACACACACACACACACACACACACACACAGTTTTCACATGGGAGAAGAAAGTTTCATGTGTAAAATAAAAAGTATACATATTCTTTAAGGAAATTCAGCGTGTGTTGAAACAAAGACTAAACATCAGTTGGTAGAGAAAGCTTTTGAATTTCAAATTCCTTTTGAAACCATGTCACATTAACCAGTTTAGATTTTTCTTCCTTAAAGGATCTAGCATTTCTAATGATCCCCAGATCTCCAACTCCCTACATTTCTTTAGCATAGAGAGTATTTTTTTCATTCTCAAATGAGCAGTAGTGGAAATGGCTCAGCAGCATTTGAGTGTGGGGGAAGAAAATCATAACTGATGTATTCTGATATTCATTTGTGGATTTGTGGGATCTCAATTATGTCCATCACACAGTGCTTTCATGGTAAATCTGGTTGCTTTGTCTAAGAAAAAGTTATAAAGTTTCTATTCATATATATATATATATTTGTATATATTGTTGCCCTATATCTAGCTTTTTTACCTTTTAATGTTTAAAAGTTATGTTTGCAGCTAATATTTTAGAGGAGATATATGGTAATCTAACACTAAACATTAATTCATTTCTGTACTCAGTATTTATTGGCTGGTTGGTGGGGCTAAAAGAGTCAAAGAATGAAATTATAGTATAGAAGGAGAAAAGTAAACATTGAAGTGTTAGAACATAGTAGAGTATATTGTGTAAGAAAGTTTAAAGTACTATAGGACCTTCAAGGGTGGAAAAGTGAATTTTCTTATGAGCACAATTGAATTACTGCAGCTGTTTATGTTAAGAACTTCAGGAATTTTGCAATAGCTATCAATTATTTGACTTCTTGAGATATAATTAGTAATCACTTTTAGGTAGGCTTGTTTCCTGTAGTGTTATTGGGAGTCTTTTGCTAATAGTTATTTTTTTTTAACTTTTACTTACTGCTTTGTCAGCCAAACTTCTTTCTTCCAGAATAGCATCCAAAAGAATGACTAGTCAACCCTGTTTCAGGTTCTACAATATAAGTACAGAATCACATTATAAATAATACTAATGCTCACAGAATAGATTATTATCATCTAGCAGTAACTATGAAATAATAAATTTCCTGAGTGAGTCATTTCTTCTTAGAATTGAAATTCCTGCTATTTTTTTTTTTTAAAAAAAACAAAGTCGCATTTGAAACATCTAATTAAAATTACAGCTTCTTTAAAGAAAAAATGTACATGCACACTGCTTTTTTGAATAATGTCATGGATTTTATGGAGATACCTAAGGTCTATCCTGGGCCCAATGATGTCTACATTATAGGAATGTCACTCTCACCAGGCCACTCTTCTCAGATATGATATTATGATATGTCAAACAACGTTAATCATTTCTCTATGGTTTCTTTTTATTCCAGTGTTCAAGGTCCATATAGTCTCAAGGGAATCTCAGTTTATACATCAGTTAGTATAACAAATATTCTAGTAAGGTTGCCGTGGGCTGATAGAGTGGTTTTGTACATACACATAGACATAGACAAACACACACACACATGTATGCACACACAAATGCACACACAAATGCACACACACACTCACACACACACCATCATCTTCTCCATAAGACTGAACAGATTAAACATTTCAAACAGGCACTGTACAATGGGAATATAGGAAACTAGAAATTTGAACCACATTATAATTCAAAAGTTTTGAGTTTTATTATTTTAAAAATAAAATATAAGATTGATTTTGATGGCATAGTCTATTTAAAATGACATATCTAAAATGTATAAACATGCAGTAAATATTTGTGTTTTCTTTCTCAGATTATATTTTTCTTTTATTTTGACATATTACACATGTACAATCCAGTGTATAACTTCAAAGTTTGTCTCAATGAGTTTTGACATACATATATTTTTTTACTACCATAAAAAGCGTTTCAGACCCCCCACATCTTCCTTATTGTCTTCTCAGTCATCAATTTGCCTGTTCCTAAGGATCAGTAAAATTATATCCTTAAAAGCACAGGCTCTAGGGTTCTATGACCTCAGTTTAAATTGCACCAAATTACAACATTTATGTGATGGTTAATCTTCCTTGTCAATCTGACTTAGCTTTTATCTAGAGATGTGTCTATGAGGGAGTTTCCACTGAGGCCTACCTGGAGAACGAAGACCCACCCTGTGTATGAGCAGCACTATGCCAAAGACAAGGTTGTTATACTCAATAAAAGGGGAACATGGGTGAGCACCAGTATTTACCTCTTTCTGCTTCATTGACTTTTCAGACTTTTTAGAAGGTCAAATTTTATTCTCCTGCAACTGTGAACAGTATCCTCCTGTTCTTCTTAAATGATGAACCTTCATAAATCCTGCTCTTTTTTCTATTTGGTATTTTTTTCATAGTAACAAGAAAAGTACTAATACATGGGGCATTTTGTTTGTTTGTAAAACATACTCTTGTGTTTTGTCTTAGTGTTTCTATTGCTGTCATGAAACACCATGACCGAGTTGAGGAGGCAAGGGTTTATTTGGCTTTTACTTCCATATTACTGTTCTTCATCAAAGGGAATCAGGACAAGAATTCAAACAAGGCAGGAATCGGAAGGAAGGAGCTGATGAAGAGGTTATAGAGAAGTGCTGCTTACTGGCTTGCTCACCTTGGGTTTTCAGCTTACTTTCTTATAAAACCCAAGACAACCAGGCCACAGATAGTATACTACACAATGTGATGAATCTTCCCTAATTAAGAAAATACTTTATAGGCTTTCCTACAGCCCATCCCAATTGAAGAATTTTATTATCTTTTTTTCATTGAATACAGGTTCTTTTTTAATACACTATATCATGAAGATAGTTTCCTCTTCTTCTGTTCTGCTCAGTTCCTTTTTACCTTCCTTCTCCTCCAGATCCACTCTATTTCTGTTTCTCATTAGACAAGAAGAAGGTCATTGAAAAAAACCACAATTAAACATTACAAAATAAAATAAGATGAAGGATAATCTGTCATATCAGATAGACATAGTACCCAACAGAAGTAAAAGAGTTCTAAGAGCAGGCAAAAAAATAGCACTTATTCCCAACATCGAGTCCCATAAAAACATTAAGCTAAAAGCTATAACATAAGTGCAGAAGATCTGGTGTAGACCCATGTAGACTTTGTGCTTGCTGCGTCAGTCTCTGTGAGGTTCTATATGATTTGCTTAGTTGATTCAGAGGGCCTTGTTCTCCATGTGCCCTCTACCCTCTCTGGCTCTTAATCTTTTTACCTTCTCTTCTTGGAATTCCTTGAGCTCTAAGGGAAGGAATTTAATGGATGCCTCCCACTTGGTGCTTTCTCCAAGCATCTGGCCGTGGGCCTCTGTATCTATTTCCATCTGCTGCTAGAGAAAGCCTTCCTGATGATGAGTGTAGAAGGCACTGATCCATGAGTATAGCAGAATATCACTTCTTAAAATATCAACAATTTTATTGATACATTTTTTAAGACCGGTAGTACTTGGTTTACCATAGTTCTCTGGGCCATCTAGTTGCCGATTCTCAGGTACCCACGCAATGCTGGGTATGGGTTCCTCCTCATATAGTTAACCTTCAGTCAAATCAGACATTAGTTGTCTACTCCCACAAGTCTGTACCATCATTGCCCTAGCATATTTGGCAGGCAGGACAGATGGTAGGTCAAATGTTTGATGGCTGGGTTGGTGTCCATGTTTCTCTTTTGGTATCCTGCAGAGTACCTTCCTACACCAAAGAGACTAGAATGTAAGGATGAAGGCTCCATGTGGACACCAACTCAACTTCTCCATGCTTAATGAGATCAAGGGGATTCAAATCAGAAAATAAGTCAAAATATCATTATTTGAAGTATACACGAGTGACCCTAAAAATCCCACTGTGGAACTCCTACAGCTGATAAGCACTTTCAGAAAAGTAAATACATACAAAATTAACTTACCTAAATCAGTAGCCCTCTCATATACCAATGACAAACTGACTGAGGAAGATATCAGGGGAACAATACCTTTTACAGCAGCCTCAAATAATATAAAATAACTTGGAGGTAACTCTATCCAAACAAGAGAAATATTTGTATGATAAAAACTTCAAGATTTTGAGGAAAGGGATTGAAGATGATATCAGAATATGGAAATATATCCCATGCTCACAGATCAATAGGATTAGCATAGTAAATATCACCATCATACCAAAAGCCATCTACAGATTTCATGCAAGCTCCATCAAATTCCAACACAGTCCTTTACAGACTTTGAAAGGGCAATTTTTAACTTTGTATGGATGGAAAAACAAAAAACCCAGAGTGTCTCAAAAATCCTGTATAATAAAGGAACTGCATGAGGAATCACTATTTCTAGTTTCAAATTATACTACAGAGCTATAGTAATAATGGAAATCCCAGACATAAATCCACACAAATGTGAAGAACTGATTTATGATAGGGGATACACACTGCAAAAAGAAGCATCTTCAACAAAGGGTGCTGACCAAACTGGATGTTTGTATGTAGAAGAATGCAAATACATTCCTATTTATCATCTTGCACAAAACTCAAGTCCAAGTGGATCAAAGACCTCAACATAAAACCAGATAAACTGAACCTTATAGAAGAGTCAGTGTGGAATAGCCTTGAATGCAATGACACAGGAGACAGCTTCCTGAACAAAACACTGATAGCACAGCCACCAAGATCAGCAATTAATAAATGAGAACTCATAAAACTGAAAAACTTCTGTAAGACAAAGCTGCAACCTGCAGAAATGAAACAATATTTTACCAACCTCACATTTGATAGAGGACTATCTAATATATATTCAAAATATATAAAGAACTCAAGAAGCTATATATCAAAAACAAATAATTCAATTTAAAAATGGGGTACTTATACAAACAGAATTTTTAATATAGGAAGCTCAAATGATTGTGGAACACTCAAAGAACTACTCAACATTCTTAACCGTCAGGGAAGTGGAAAACGAAATGACTTTTAGATTCTGTCTTACACCTGTCAGAATGGCTAGTGTCAATAACATAAGTGACAGCTCATTCTGAGAGAATGTGGAAAAGGGGGAATGCTCCTGCATTGATGGTGGCATTGCAAGCGCGTACAGCCACTGTGGAAATCCATGTTGCAGCTCATCAGAAAGCTGGGAACTGATCTATCGCTAGAGTCAGCTATACCACCTTGGGTATTTACCTGAAGGACACTCTAACCTACCACGAGGACGTTTGCTTAACCATGTTCATTGTGACTTTAATCATAATAACCATAAACTGGGAAAAAAACCCTAGCTGTCCCTTAACAGAAGAATGAATTAAAAAAAAAAAGTGATACATT
This sequence comes from Phyllotis vaccarum, assembly GCA_033318265.1. Classification (NCBI taxonomy): domain Eukaryota; kingdom Metazoa; phylum Chordata; class Mammalia; order Rodentia; family Cricetidae; genus Phyllotis; species Phyllotis vaccarum. The sequence continues at coordinate 137,893,834 of JARWLC010000001.1, read as the reverse complement.
TACACAATGGAGTATTACATAGCTATTAAAAATAATAACATTATTAAAATTTCAGGCAAATGGAAGTAGAAAAAAATCATCTTAAGTAATGTCACAAAGACACAGAAAGATAAATATATTTTGTGTTCACTATAAACAGATATTAGCCATCAAGTAAATGACAATCAAATTATATCTCATAGACCTAGAGAGGTAAAAAAAAGAGGGGGAGTCTAGGTGAGGATACGTGAATCTCCCTGGGATGGGGGAATAGAACAGATTTTACAGGCAGATGAGTCAAGGGGAGACCAGAGGTGGGGCATCAGGTATAGACAAAAGGTGGAGTAGAGGGAGAGAGTAAGGGGAAAGATGGCAGGGATTTGGGGTGTTTGAGGTTGTGTGGAAACCTAGTGCAGTGGGAGCTTCCTGGAATACATGAAGGTGATTCTAGTGATGGGGATACAGAGTCTCAACTGGCCATGTTTCATTGTTAGGCAAGGCTTTGAGCGGCAGAATTGTGTTGTATTCAGTTGAGTTGTTGGCCAAGGTATTCCCATAGAAATCCACAGACAACCCAGGCTGTTTCTAAGATAAAGGGCTACTCTTTAAAAACTGACAACATGGTCTTATTGCTGAGGACAGCACCCACAGAACGTGTAATAAAAATAAAATGAGATATTTCACATTTTTTTAAACTGAAGTCTTAGAAAAAATTGCTGTATGATCTACTGATCAATTTAACCTACATTCACTTAAAAAAGAGTTACTGTATGTATATACAGCATTATACAGACATGGTCATGTTTTGTGGGGGGGTTTGTTTGTTTGTTTTGGGTTTCTTTGTTTTAGTTCTGGATATTGAGCTCAGGCCATTCCTTATAATTTTAAGCAAGAGCCCCAGTACAGAATTATATACACAAATATATTATATTATATTTTTTGATGAGGTATTGCCAAATTAAATAGTCTGACCTCAAACTCATTCTACAGCCCAGACAGGCCTTGACATAGCAATCCTCCTGCCTCAGCCTCTTAGTAGCTATAATAGACCGTTACCGGGTCCCACTAGCTGTAACCAAGTTTTCACTGACTTTAAAATTCACTTTCTCACAATAACTCAAGCATGTCATATATAATTCTGGGAAATACAAGTCTAGATTGAAGAAAAAGAAGTATAGTATTTTTCTGTATCATACACATGGAAGAAATGGGGTGATCATGCCCTGAAAGTCATTGCCAACCCATGAATATGCCACTGCCTTTATTCTCTTAAGAGTCAAAGGCTATCCTGCCTTAACGCAGATAGACAAAACAAAAACCGATCTTCACCCATATTCATGACCTTAAGGCATGTTCTCTAAGCAAAAATAGATCTGGAAATCGCCTATGGACTCAGGCACCAGTATTCAGGGTATAGCCAGAGGGGCTAGTTTAATATTGTGCCAAATGTAAGCAGCCCCCTTTCTCTCTCTCCTGCCCTTGAATGGAGGAGAACCTGACTGGCAGAGTAAGCCACATGGAATCAGTTCAGCCTTCAGGAACTGCACAACTGCATCTTTCCTTTATTGTTAAGTGCTCTCTTTTGAACCTTTTAATAAATAAATAATCTTTATCAGTCATCTATGATCATTTTCTCTGTGTGGCTAAATCCAATACCATAAACAAGAACATGAGTGACCCTAGGATGTAAGAAGCCAGGAATGGCATTTAGAAGGAAGGTATTTAAAACAAGTGTGTGTGTGTGTGTGTGTGTGTGTGTGTGTGTGTGTGTGTGTGTGTGTTGTGTGTAGTGTTGTGTGTGCACATGTGTGGATGTGTCCCTGTGCATTTGAAGCACATGGACATGTGTGCATGGAGATCACCAGTTCTCCTGCTCCATCACTAGGCATTATGACTTTGAAACAGGGTCTCTCTCTGGAGCTGAGATTCACCATTTTACCTAGACTGAGTGGCCAGCAAGCCCCAGCATTTCTGCTGTCTCCATTCCTTGCTTTCTACAAAACCTGAGTTTCAGAAATGTTTGTGTTCACATCTAACTTTTACAAGGGTCCTGGGGATCTGAACTTAGTTCTCATGCTTGTACAAGTGTGATTACCTATTAAGCCATACTTTCAGCCCTGTTTAATTTTTCACTTCTCATCAAGCACCAAATTTCCTTTCTTTCTCTCCCTCCCTTCCCTCCTCTCTCCTTCTCCCCCCCCCCTCTGTCTGTTTGTCTCATATATGTGTGTTTAAGTTTGTATATATTGAATATGGATAAATGGATGATGGATGGACATGTGGATGGATGGATATTGAGGGTGTGTATGTGTTTGTATGTGTACTATTTAGATACTAATGTATCTAATAAGCTCATCTTAAAGAGTAGATGACAAGAGTGTAGCTGATTTGGAGTATCTAGTCTCCATTTTAAAAGCATTTCTTCAGCTAGGCTGTGCCTTATATCCATTTCAATTTTTGATTAACAATTTTCTTGTCCTGAATGAAAAGATGGTCCCCAAATCCTTTGAGAGACCCATTTTTTTTTATACAACAAGCTGTGCTATGTTGGTTTAAGTGGCATCTTTTGGAACAGAAACATCATCCTTTGAGGAAAGGGCACATTGTTAAACTTTGTAAAAGCTGTGCTAAGAATCTTGAATATTTTGCTTACAGCTTTTTTTTTTGACTCAATGTTAGATGTTAATAAGATTTTTAATAGTGACGACAATATCACAGTGTTTGTTGCATTACTCATTGAAAAATGCAATGACTCAGTTTTATAGCTGTTTTTTATGCAATCCAGAAAACTGCTCAGGGACTCAATAAAAAATACTCCAAACTTTATAAAATGAGTATAGAATGACCATTTTGTATCTCTATTAGGTTTTAGAATTAAGAATAAACTAAAGCAACTACAAAATATATTATGAATTTACAGTTTTTCTAACTACTACTAGTTTGAATTTATAGTTCAAACTACTACACTGTACTCCCTGGCTCCTCTAAGCTTGTAACAATATTATAATGCAAACAGCATGGACCAACTTCAAAAGTCCCTGCAGTCTATGAGTTTCAACAATGTATAAAAGTCCAAAGTGCAAAGTCTCTTCTGAGAGTCATGCAATCTCTTAAATGTAATTCCCTATAAAGTCAAAATAAATAGAACAGATCACATATTTCCAACACATAATAATAGTACAAGATACATATCACTGTTCCATAATATAGGGAAGGAAGAGAACATAGTGAGGATATACCAAACCAGAGCAATACTGAAAACCAGGTAGGCAAACTCCAAGCTCTGCATCTCTATGTCTGATGTCAAAATGCTCTTAAGAGTTCCAACTACTTTTAGTTGCTAATGGCAACATACTTGTTTCTCTTCAGCTACTTTCTATTCCCTTTTAAATAGCTTTCCCAGGCAGATATCTTATGGCTCTGTCATCTCTAACATGTTGGGGTCTTCAAGGATATCCAGGCTTTATTTCACACAATGACCTCTCTTGCCTCCTTTCAGGGACACCCCTGACACATGCCTAGTCTCTGTGGCTTTCCTTAGTCACAGAGCAAATTCCATAGCCCCATTTTCCTATGCTTAACTCCAGAATCATGTGAGCAGAACTGCCAAATTCTTCTGCTTAGTGGATCTGAAACAAGTCCCTCTTATTCAATTACATCTTCACCAATTTTTGTTTTTCATGGTTTCCTTCACTGCCTAAGCTTGGCTGTCCTGAAACTGGATCTGTAGACCAGGCTGGCCTCAAATTCAGAGTTCTACTAGCCAATGCCTCTATAGTGCTGGGATTAAAAGCATGCACCATCATATCTAGCTCTAAGCTTTCTTTAATTTCTTTTTAAAAGTTGAAAACTTAGTTGTGGGATCTTGCCCTGAGGTCATCACTCTATTTTATATCTTGATCTGTTTGCCCTTTTGAACACAGGACTTAGTACCATTCTACTTCCTGGTGCTTCTTTTTATCCCCAGATTGAACAATTTGTATTTTTTATTTCTAGCTTGCTCATTGTAAGTCTTTATCAGCATGAACACTAGTAACCACACAATAGAGTCTATAGTAGACTGTTTTAAGATTTTCTCTGCCAATTGAATTAATTCAAATCTCTTCACTTTAGCCTCAGACAGACTCTTTTGATAAGGGTAAAAAGAAGCCACATACTTCACCAAAGTATTACAAGAACAATCTCTAAGCAGCAAACTAAAACTCTTCTCTAAAACTTCTTGAGCCAGGTACACACAGTTCAAGTTACCCTCAGCTCCACTATCTTCCATATTACCACTAGGATGGTCCATTAATCAAAACTTAAAAAAATCCAGTGGTTTTTCTTATCCAGCGTCCCAAAGTCCATAATACTTTAAACAAAAGTATGATCAGTCCTATGACAGCAACACCCAGTCCTTGGTAACAACCCTGTCTTGGGGTTTCTATTGCTGTGAAGAAACACTTTGACCACAGAAATCGTTATAAAGGAAAATATTTAACTGGGTGACTTATAGTTCAGAAGTTCAGTCCATTATCATCATGGTAGAATATGGTGGTATGTAGGCATACATGGTGCTGGAGAGGTAGCTGAGAGTCCTATCTTTTGATCCAGAGGCAATAGGAAGTGGGCTGGGAAACTGAGTGTGGCTTGGGCATATGTGAGACCTCAAAGCCCCCACCACAGTGACACACTTCTTCCAATAAAGCCATATCTATTGCAACAAAGCCACACCTCCTAATAGTGCTATTCCCTATGAATTTATAAGGCCAATTTCTTTCAAACAAACACATATGTCAACTCAATGTCTTTTTGGATACAAACTCTACAACCAAAACACAGGACAGTAGATAAAATGAAAACGACTCATAATTTGGCCATCTTCCCAACTGCACTGTCATTTCTCTAGGTTCCAGGTCTATCCAAATTGCTTCTGTAGCTAGCATTCTTTACCCTCGACAATGCCATATTCAGTCCCAGAGTCCACCTTCTCTGTAGTTAGTATGACAGCTGCTTCTTTGTTCGGGTATCTGATCCTCTCCTTTAATAAGCCTTTCTGGACCCCTTTAGTCAAAACTTAGGCAATGTCCTTTTGCACACATAGTTTTATTTTAGCCTACTTTTTAAGTATATCGCATATTTAAAAATGTCCTTCAATTTGAGATCATCTTGTTTTCCTCATGATTATGTCTGAGCTGTATTGCTTTGCTCAGCACATTATAGGCTTCTCAGTAGATTCTGTCAGATTATACATGTCTATATTTCCATTTATGATATTGTTTATTTTAGTTACTTGATTACATCTTAGTAGGTTTCTATGATTTGTTTTTAAAAGTTAGTATCTTCTGCCTCACTTTACTTATACCTATCAGTATATACATGTATTACTGCTCTGTCAGACAATATCCAATGATTTTTCTTTTTTACATGCAGTATGTGTGCATATACATAACACACATATATGCATACATTTGTGGGGGAGGGCAGAGATCAACCTCAAGTAGCATCTCCAGGAATCCCATCTACATCTTTGAAGACAATCTCTTCTTGGCCTCAACTCACCAATTAGGGTAGACTGGCTTGTCAATAAGTCCAAAGAATATTCCTGTCTTCACCTGGCTAAGACTGGGATTATAAGCATGCCAACATATCCACCATTCTTAAATAGATTATGGTGATCAAACTCGGGATTCTGTTTTTAAGAGAAAAAATTTTATTGACTGAGCTATTTTTTCCAGCCCAAATATTGAATTTTACAAATAGTATTTCTTTGCCATTTAGAGGCTTTCTAGCATGAAAATCACTTTCTCTTGTACCCCAATATATTTAGATGTTTCTTATATTTTATTTATTTTATTAAATAGGTTATAATCTGTAATGATTATATCATTTTACTTTTCCAATTGTTGTCTTTTTCCAGCTTTTTTTCAAACTTGCTTCCATAAATTTGTGTTTGATAAATTTCTATTCTTCTACAGTCATATCCTTAGCTTCTATTTTAAAAGTCTTTTTTCTTTATATTGTTTTTGTGACACCAACCCTAGGGTAAATGTTTCTTCTAGGAACTCTGGCCTATTATAATATGTGACTTCAAGACACCAACGTTGGGTGATAAATACTCCTTAGGTACAACTGCTCCTGCGTTGATTAGCACAAACCTAGGAAGCACACATCTAGTTCCATGTTCACATTACTTTATCTACAATTAAAATGAAAACAGTTGATTTACTCATGAACCTCCAGTTCTAATCTCTGCTAACTGAGGTTCATCTGACATTATCATTCTTAACACTTTAAACTCTCTTCCTAATAATGAGAGATGTGTTTGTCATTTTTCTTAACATATGTATTTATTTGCTTAGTGCATGCAAGTATAATCAATCTCCAGATACTGTTGTGACAGCTCCCCCCCCCCTTATAAATAGGCATGCCTCTTTCCCTTTGCACAGATATGCCCTCTGTTCCTGGAAAGCTCACATCATCAGGTTGGATGTCTGACTATATAGCAGGTACTTGGTCAATGTTTTCTAAGAGCAATGCCTGGTAACACCTGCACCAGAGAGGCTGAAAACCCAGTATCTGCTTAGTTCATGAAGTAGGATGCTTTAGCCGTCCCTGCCTGGTGCTGTAGGCCTGGTGCTGTAGGCCTGGAGCTGTAGGCCTGGTGCTGTAGGCCTGGTGCTGTAGGCCTGGAGCTGTAGGCCTGGTGCTGTAGGCCTGGTGCTGTAGGTCTGGTGCTGTAGGCCTGGAGCTGTAGGCCTGGAGCTGTAGGCCTGGTGCTGTAGGCCTGGAGCTGTAGGCCTGGTGCTGTAGGCCTGGTGCTGTAGGCCTGGTGCTGTAGGCCTGGAACTGTAGGCCTGGAGCTGTAGGCCTGGTGCTGTAGGCCTGGTGCTGTAGGCCTGGTGCTGTAGGCCTGGAGGGCCTGGTGCTGTAGGCCTGGTGCTGTAGGCCTGGTGCTGTAGGTCTGGTGCTGTAGGCCTGGTGCTGTAGGTCTGGTGCTGTAGGCCTGGTGCTGTAGGCCTGGTGCTGTAGGCCTGGTGCTGTAGGCCTGGTGCTGTAGGCCTGGAGCTGTAGGTCTGGTGCTGTAGGCCTGGTGCTGTAGGCCTGGAGCTGTAGGCCTGGAGCTGTAGGTCTGGTGCTGTAGGCCTGGTGCTGTAGGCCTGGAGCTGTAGGTCTGGTGCTGTAGGCCTGGTGCTGTAGGCCTGGAGCTGTAGGTCTGGTGCTGTAGGCCTGGTGCTGTAGGCCTGGTGCTGTAGGCCTGGTGCTGTAGGCCTGGAGCTGTAGGCCTGGAGGATCCTGGGAAGTCACTGGTCGTCAGTCCGTGTCAGAAGGCTAGGGAAACTCAGTTTTGTAGGCAGATTTGTTGTCAGGACTGTTGGCTCCCCAATAGTGACACCGGGGCTTCTAATTAATTATGAAAGCTTGGAAAGTAGCTTAGGCTAGTTCTTAACTAGTTCTAACTTAAAGTAACCCATTTCTATTAATGTATGTGCTGCCACATGACTTACAGCTGTTACCTTTCCTCCTGCAGGTCAAGATGATAAAGCAAGTCCTTTGTCCTCAGATCTGCTATCTGGACACTGATGGGAGCTGCTGTCTATTCTCAAGTGTACACTTCCCCTCAGTAATGATTCTAGATCTAGTCATGTTGACAACAAAAGCTATTTATCACATATACAAACATGTTTAGAAAAGGGACACAGACAGAGTTACTATTGCATCTTTAACCATTTTCAAAAAACAAAACTTTCTATGAATCTTCTTTTAAAAGTATTGTCTTTTATAAAGAATATTATTTAGAACTTTCCACACTAATCTTAATTATTAATGTGTTGTAAGTTACCTATTTGTTCTTCTTAAATATATTTTTAAATCTAGAAAGTTTATATACTTTAAACTTCATATCTCTTAATTATATAGTTCAGAAGTTTTACACACAACACCCACACACACACACATTGAATATGTGCACAGTATACAGGATCAATCTCTCCCTCCACCTCCAGCCATGATTCAAATTTTATCATAATTATTTTTGCTTCCTTTGTATATATTATAAGGAAAAAGTTAATACAAATTAAATGTTATAAATATCAACAATATTATAAGCAGTATGTAAAAGAACAGAAAGTGTTGCGTTGGTGGTGTGAGTTCAGACCACTGATGGATTTCATGGATCTGCACAATCTTTCTCTATTGCAGAAATATTTCTATTGCAGTAATAGTAACCCGACTGACAAGCTGCTGAATATGAGCTTTGGGTTTCCTTCTCTATTTCTACCATATTCTTTTTATTCAATTATTTATCCATACCATGAACAGCATGATCTGCAACACAGTGTCTCAAACTGTGGATTACAACCCTGTACAAATGTCATTTGACAGAATGTATGGATGTGTGTGTGTTGGGAGGTGTCCAGAAGATTTAGCACAGTGAAAGATTTCTAAATGTGAAATGACTAAATACTCAGTTCGAAACTAAACACTTAATGAATCCAAGGTGTTTCTGGCAGCAATAGCCCATGTTGTATAAGATGACTTTATTCCAACATTGGTTCTCAACATAGAACATGAGTACTTTTACAGCAAGCATGCTGTCACATCATGCCACACAGTAAATGCTCTAGGAACAACTTGGCAACTACTGTATGCTATAAATTTCACTGTTCTTTTTTTCTACTCATGCAAATATTTCTGCTTCTAGAGAAACACAATGTTTTAATTCTGGGGAAACATGGACTTTTACTATTTTCCTACCATTTTTCCTCAATATGTATCATGTAGTTAGACATACTTGGTTTATAAAATCTGCTGTTTGAGGATCTGGACATGTGATTCAATAGTTAAAGTGTTCACTGTGCAAGTGTCAGGACTAGGTTTATATTTCTAAAATACACACAAAGACAGGGCAGGTATGATAGCTGCTTCTATCCAAAACTCAGAAGATTAAGACGAGTACTAAGAGCAAGCCACATAGCCAGACAGCCTTACTAGAAAGCTCTGCATTCAACAATGAATAGGTGGAGAATGATGAAGGGAGATTGGGCATCGACACATGTAAAAAAGGAATACACATATAATAAATCATAAAATTTTAAAGATTCGGTTACTGTTCTCAGTTTAGTTTAAAAGTTATTAAATGAATTTTAAGTTGAGAGTAAGACATGACTTCTAACAATTTCTGAAATAGGCTTAAACTTACTTCTTCCATCTTTTCCACTATATATCCCTGCAAAGCAGCACTCTCAGTACTGAAGATTATAAATTTAAAACATCTCTCTACTCTGAAAAAAATTGATGATGCTTTATGTCCTCCAGTATTAAATAGTGGATTTGGTGTAAATCTTCATTTAAAATTAAAGGTGTGCTTTCATCTTATAACTATGTAAATTTTCTATTACTTTTAAGAAACATTACACACATATATAATTATTTTAAAACAAAGTCATTTATTATTGGATTTGTGATGTATTTGATTTGGTGGCCTATACACCCACAGCTCTGTAAAAAGTATCAAGTAAAAGGTGACAGATATAGGATGATCACAATTCACAAAGCTATCAAGTTATAAAAGGATAACTTAAGAGAAAGAAATGAAGAATTTGTTAATTATTTATCTTTTTACTGCACCAATGTATGTGATAAATGCAATTTGAGGAAGGAAGTGTTTAGTTTGGCTTATAGACTGAGGGTACAGTCTACGACAGAGAAGTCACAGTGATTGGAGCTTGAGACAAGTTGTCACACTGTGTCTGTAGTCAGGAAGCAGAGACCAATGAAGGCTTGTGCTCAGCTCACTTTCTCCTTTGTACTCATTCCAAGACTGGGTCCATGGGAGAGTTCCATCCACAGTAAAGGGGAGCCTTCCTAATTGAATGATCCCAATCTAATCAAACCTTCCCAGGTCTTCCTTGACGTGAATAAACTGAATAATTGCTCACAAGGATGCCCAGAAGCTTCACTGCTAGGGAACTTTATGTCCTGTCAAACTGATAGTAGACATTAACCAGCACAAGGAGCCAAAAGTAAGAATTCCTTGATCACAAATCAAACAAGATGTTACATAAGTAAAAATAGTTATACCATAGAATTATGTCTTGTACTGACAAAATAAAACAGGCCAAGTGTGCTCTATAATTGAATCCTATTAAACATTGTATCAGTCCAAGAATCCTGAAATAATTGTTTCTCCAATGGGAGAATCCAGTTAGAAGAAAATTTATTTTGAAGATTTTGCAGACCAACCTGACATTTTTAAATGATAGCACATCCTATTTTGATTATTTTCTTTCATGCCTTTTAATTGTTAGGCAACTATCCACAATTGTGAAAATGCACAAAGATAATTTGCAGATAATTCTATTAATTAATCAACTAGTCTGAGTTGACTGAGCATCCCAAGACAGTCTCTTTACTCCTGGGATTAGGCTTTGTTTATGAAAAAAACTACACTTACATTTTAAATTTTGAGAAGCAAAGAAATCCAATTCTGAATATATATTCCCTACAATAAATACACTCTCATTAGATCACTGACTATACAGCTACTTTTAGAATATAATAATTTCTCACTATAACATATTCTGTCTGAATTCCCGAGGATGAGCCAGAGGTAAAATAGAATGAATTCCTTTAATTCGAGATTAGAATTAGATAGTAGAACAACAGCAGTAGGTCTACTTTACCTGTTGGTCTAGTGGGATTCAGGATGGACCAAACATAGCCATAATTTGAGGGAAAATAAATCCAGCATATATATCAATATATGGATTTAGAATCTTCCTAGATCCCTGACCTGGGCTTCTACAATATTATTAGTCTCACTTGGGAGTTAGTGAATTATATGATATAATGTCTAAGAATAAGGTATTATACAAATCCCCATGAATCTAAACAATTTGTCATTCAAGTCATGTGACACAAGTTTGTTGCACAATTAAAGAAAAGCCTAGATGTGACAGAACAAGATTCACCAATCATATATAACAAGGGGATGAGGTGTGGCAGGAACGTTACTCCTGAGTACAGCTGGCATAATCAGCATTGAGAAATCATAAATGAAGATGACAACCTGTTACGAAGACTTGAAAACCAATACTTAAAAGCAACTATCTGAGCCTCAGCTGATGTCCTGGCTCTCTTTGCCTGGTTCCGTGATGTACATCACTTATTCTTTTTGTACTGAATTTTCTTACAAGAGTGTCATAGTTACAAAGTTGAAAACTGGTTCTGCAGAACAAAATTATAAGACAGTAGTCAATGTATAGACATTATAAATTCATGGCTTGTAGTAACTTATTATTCTGTCTATATTAAATATACTTCCTTTCTATGAAAAGTGAACTTAATAGTTAAGAATTTCAAAGATGATATCAGGGCCTAACCTTCACCCCTTCATAGAACGGGTGCTAAAATGCTATCTGACCTTTCTATCAAGATAAAGGGATGTTTAGGCAGACGACGCACATGAGTCAGTACATGACTTTCTAACTGTGTCCCTCCAACAACTTGAAGCATTTTTTATTTCATACTTAATAAACTAGGTATCTACCTAGCAGGAGAGATCCTTCAATAAGCCTTTTCTCTCAGGCTTTACACAGCTTACTCACTCTAACACCTATGGTGGGATAATGGATACCGTACTCTCAGTAAAAATTTGTGGACTTGAATAAGAAATGGGTACCTTCCACTAACAAAGGCTTAAAAACCCACTAAGTTTTAGATATATTTTTAATAGTGGATGATAACACTGGTCAATTATTACCCAGAAATGGCTAAGAAAGCTATTCGTTTGAGAGGACATAGAAGGGAAAGTCAGTAGAATGGCTGGAGGGAAGCAATGAAAAACAACCCGACCTTATATATCCTTCTTGGCTCAGCTCGTTCAACAAATAGATGCAAGAAAGGTCAGGGTAATAAATATTTTTGCTCATACCGTGAGATAAAGCTAAAGGGAAGTATGTGAGTGGTGCTGTAATTGGATGACTCCCCTTTCAAATTTTACAGAACTTATTTTAAAATCAGAATTGAGCTTCTGCTACCTCCATCTATGTGCCAAGAATATACAACACGGCAACTTAAAAAAAAAAAAAAAAGATATTGAAAATCCCAATAGGAAGGAGCAGGTACCATGGAATTGAAATGTGGAGGAACTGAAAATCTGTAGTCATCAACATAGAAGTGCCAGAGATGACTTCAGTATCTGTCCCTGGACCACCCTAATATATCTGCTTACTGCTACAGAGACAAGACTCTACCATCTTGCTTTGCCTTGGCTTATAGGAACTATTCTCAAGACTAAATAGTTATGTAAATTCCTCCTCAGTTCACTGTCCTAAAGTTGGCTCTTTTGAAAGATGTTGTCAACACCCTCATTTTTTAACAATAAAAGATTTTTATAGGCTCTGAAAAATCTAAGCGCCTGGAAAAGAACTTGCATAGACCCTCTGCAAAGCCTGGCTTTCTAGGACTTGGGAGAAAATCCCACTGAAGTTGGTTAACTTGAGGTCCTAGAGATTTGAATTTCCCCATGCCTGCAGCTCTGTCATATTTTCCCTAGTGTACCTTTTTCTCAGTCACACCATGCTGTGTCCCTCCTCTGTGAAACTGCACGCCCTCCTCTACATTTGTGCAATATTATGCTTCCAGCTCTTTTTCTGTTCTTATCTTTCAGGTGTCAATTCTGATATTACCATCTTAGAAATGCATTTCATTACTTTTTACCTAATGGTGCTTCTGCTGCCTATTTACATAGAATAATCTTGCTTATGTCACTCATAGTACTTATCCCAGCTTAAGTATTTTGTCCATTTACTTTCCTCCTTCTCCAAGAGGTTCCAAGATATTTGAGATCATACTTTGTCATACTTTGTTGACTACTTTAACTGCAGTATTCAAAGATACAATTTCTGGCATGCTAAAGTAGAAACAGAGTAAATATTTGTTGACTGAATGGCATGGGACTTCTGTGCATGAAAGTCTCTAAGAAGCTTAGACTGAACATTTTGAAATGACAAGACAATAAAGACATATAGTAGAATAATTGTTCAACTATATTTTTGTGAAGGCACTAAGACAAATATTTACACAAAAAGAGTGTAGGCATGTTTAAAAAACAAAGGGAATCAAAAGCTGTAGTTGTACAATTGTTGCCCCATGATTTCTCACACCAAACATGACCCCTGTGAAGGCACAGAATGAATTCTCATTTGGCAGAGTATTTTCAGACCACTTGAACTATACCAAGCCAAAGGCCTGGGCACAAGACCAATATTTAAATGTCATTTTTAAGGGTAAGTTGGAATGATCCTACAGGTATTTTCAGCTAGTTACAGCTGGTATTTTCTGGTATTTACAGCTAACATGCAATTAATAGGGTTTTTTTGTCATCTTAAAATTAACCAGAGACCCAGATGACACTGTACTTGAGCTCTACTGTGCTCCTGGAAAAGAGGAGTCAATTTCCTTGATATATACTCTCCAAACATTATTTGGAGCTTCTGCGGCTTTGTGAGGTGAACTGGGCTCATTTCTTGACACTCGAATCTAAGCCTATAAGCATAGTTTAACAATTACCAGTAGCAATTTGTCCCTATGACACGCAGATTGATTCTTCTAATTTCATTTTCTGCTTTTAGAGGGCAAAATACTGCCTTTTGATTTTGAAAGGACATACCACTTAGAGGGATGATATGGAAGACTGGAAGAAACAGACTTTGGATTTATATTTTATTCCTTGATTTTAAAATTCTAAAATTAGTTGCAAAAATAATACTTAACGTGCATGTTGATATCTTGATTGACAACTAGAGAATAAAAGTCCTTTGTTTGAGGTTTAGGGGGACACTGATGTTGATTATCTCTTTAATTAAGAAATAGACTTAAAGAGATGGCTTAGCAGTTACGGGCACTGGCTGCTTTCCCAGAGTACCAGGGGTTCGATTTCCACTACCCACATTCTGGCTTAAAACCATCTTCAACTACAGTCTCAGTATATCCAATGTTCTTTTCTGGCTTCCATAGGCACAAGGCATGCATGTGAAGTACATGTGCTATACATCCTAATTAGTATTTACAGTTAGGCTGTCTCAGATTCTTGGCTATCAAAGGAGAGACATTGCACAGAAGAGAAGAGACTTGTTAATATGTGTCTCAGAGGATGCTGAAGTGGTGGAGGAAGTGCACATGTTGGAAAGGTTTATCTATTACAGGGATGATGGATATTTCTCTGGAAGCTCTCTAATGGGTGTGGATGAGTATGGCCTAAGTAAATAAAGTGTAGTCTGAAATCTAACAGAAAAGGTACTATATACAAACTAGAATAATTCTGCAGATCAGACAGACACTGTCTGAATATGTTTGACACATGAATAGTTCTTTTCATTTTTTATTTCTTCTTTTTTATTTCTACCCAGTCATGACAGCTTGAATAAAAATGCTCCCCTATGGGCTTATATGTTTAAATACCTGGTTGCCAGCTGGTAGAATTGTTTGAGCAGGATTAGGAGATGTGACATTGGATGCAAGCTTGATATTTTAAAGGACTCTTGCTATTCCTGATGGTCTCTCTGCTTCTTGATTGTGGATCAGGATATAAGCTCTCAGCTGCTGAACCAGCACCATGTCTGTCTGCCTGCTCACAAACTCCATGCTATGATGCTCATGGACTCCTAACCTTCAGGAACTGAAGCCCCAAATAAACCCTTCCATCTATAAGTTGCCTTGGTTATGGCATTTTGTCACACTAATAAAAAAGTAATTAAAATATCAGTGTACATATAATAGCTTCTTATTTTTAATTTTTTGACATTTTTGTTTTTTAATATACCAACCACAGTGCCTAATCTCCCCTTCTCCCACTCACCCTCATCTTTCCCCCACCTCACTGTACTATCCACTCCCATTGGGAGTCAACAAAGTCTGGGATATCAGGTTGAGGCAAAACTCAACCTCTTCCCCCACCCCCGTATCAAGGCTTAGCAAGGTATTCCTCTACAGGGAATGAGCTCCAAGAAGCCAGTTTATGCACTAGGAATAATCTCTGGTTCCACTTCCAGAGGCCTCACCAGCTTCTAAAGCCACAAAACTATCATCTATATCATCTGATGGCCAAATTAGGTTCCATACAGGTTCTCTGGCTATCACTCCAGAGTCAATGAGCACAGTGACTCAGGTCAACTGTCTCTGTGGGTCTCCCCATCATGATCCTGACTCTTCTGCTCATATAATCCCTCCTCCCTCTCTTCAGCTGGACTCCAAAATCTCAGCCCAGATCCTATCTATGGAAGTCTGCATCTGCTTCTGTTTTTTGGATGAAGGTTCTATGATAACAGTCAGGGTGGTTGTTAATTTGATTACAGGGGAAGGCCAGTTTAGCCACCCTCTACTATTGCTTGGAGTCTTAGCTTAGTCATTCTTGTGGATCACTGGAGTTTCCCTACTACTCCATTTCTCCCTACCTCCCAAATGGTTTCCTCGGTCAAGATATCTATTTTGTTCTCCCTGTACATCCCTCCCCCAACTCTATCATCTTGTCCCCTAATGTTCTCTTACCACCTCTCCCCCATCCCAAACTCAAAATTTACTGGGAGATCTTATCTATTTTCCCCTCCTACGGGGTTCGTGGATGTCTTTCTTAGAGTCCTCCTTGTTACCTAGCTTCTCTAAGGTTGTAGATCCTGGTTTATGCTTTATGTCCTATATCCACTTATGAGTGAGTACATGCCATGTTTGTCTTTCTGATTCTGTGTTACCTCACTCGGGATGATTTTTTTTTCTAGTTCCATTCATTCACATGCAAATTTCAAGATGTTATTATTATTATTATTTTTTACTGCTGTATAATTCTTCATTGTGTAAATGTACCACCGGTTTTTTTTTTTTTTAATCCACTCTTAAGTTTAGGGCCGTGTTGTGGGAGTGTAAACTTGTACAGCCACTTGGTAAATCAGTATGGCAATTTCTTAGACAAATAGGAACAGATTTACATCATAATTCAGCAATGCCACTCTTGGGCATATACCCAAAGCATGTGCATTCATACCAAAAGCTTCTCTTTCTGACTGTGAAAAGAAACAACTTTCAATAATGGCCAGAAACTGGCTTTCAAACCATGTACCTAATAGTTCACTTATAATGGTTTTATGTCACAGCTTAAAGGAAGAGTAAAACATTTAAACTCTTTGTATCTTAATTGTTTCTGCTGTCAAATAATTCTACTGTATAGAGGTACTGTGACAATCACATGAGTCTAGATGTCTGACTTGTGGGTGGTAAGCCCTCAATAAATGTCAACCAGATCACCATTAGCTACCTTTAAAGGTGACCTTTAGATGTAAAAGAAGGTTATAACCAAAATAAAGTATAAATTAGGAGGAAATTAAATTGTGTCTATTTTTTTTGATGTGGTGCAAATAAATCTTTAGACACTACTTTGGGGTTTAATATGTCTTTCCAAAGCCTTGGTCACTTTTTTGTTGTGAATCAAGACATAAATGAATGAAAAAAAAGAGCAATATGTACATGTCAGAGTCTATAGACAGATTTGGACTCTTGTGATCTTTTTTTTTTCTGATATTACACCAAGAGTATACTATGTTACATGGTAAAAGAGAGTTTCCAGATTTAACTAAAGTTGATAAGAAGCAAACATCACCAGAAAAAAAAATCACATAATCTTTCTAAAACATAAGGAGAAATCCTTGATAGTAAAACTACATAGAATATGTGTTGTTATTAGTTTAAATATGGAGAGTATGTATCAAGGAAATTGACTCATCAGTCTTAATGCCACGAAGAACTGAAATGAGTGGGGAAACTGACCGGGCACCAGGCCTCCAGACACACAGATACAATGCTGTTGACACTTTAATTTTATCTTCATGGTACACTAAAAAGAGAATTCAGCCATCTTATGCGAGACCTCTTTTATTTTAAAGTCTGAGGGAATAAAAAATGCTGTTTGAGTCCTGGTGTCCCTGGACTAAATAAACTTGATCATTGTTTTGAAAAATCAGTGTATTCTTGGGTTTGATTTGCAAGAATTTTATTGAGAATTTTTTGCACCTATTTCATTAGATAAATCAGCCTAGTGTATTTCTTTTTTTCTTTTGTTATAGGTTTAGTTAACTTTGGTATCAGTAATGGCTGCTTCAGAAAATGAGTCTGGCATTGTTATTTGCCTGTTTGTTTTAGGTAATATTTCAAGAAACACTCATGTTAACTTTTCATGGAAGACATTGCTGAGTGGGGTGGATTTATAGATTTAGAAGGGTGTGTGTGTGTGTGTGTGTGTGTGTGTGTGTGTGTGTGTGTAACAATTAAAAGAGACCATATATTTGAAAGAGAGCGAAGTGGGGGATCAAAGATACATGAGAGAGTTTAGAAGAAGGAGAAAAAGTAGAAATGATAGAAATGATATACTCTCAAAAATAAAAATACGATTAAAAGTAGAATTAGGCAATGAATCTGTTGCAACACTAGGCTTTTATTGTTAGAAAACTTTTTATTATTTCCTTAATTTTGTTGCTTGTCATAGATCTGTGTTCTTCATTTAACTTTGATAGGCTATGTATGTTTAGGAACTTCGCCATTTCTTCTAGATCCTGCAGTTGATTGGAATACAGGTTTTCAAAGTAGTGTTCACTGTCCTCTGGATTTTACTGGAATCTGTTGTACTTCTCACTTTTCATCTCAAATCTTTTCAATTTTGCTCTTGTCTCTCTTCTCTTTTTTATATTGGCAAGGACCTTCTCAAACCTTTTCAGTATTTTAAAGATCCAACTCTTTATTTACAGCACTATTCTTTGAATCTTATAATTTCCTTCTCTCCTACCACTTTGGGTTTGGCTTGTTGTTACAATGAGGTTTCCAGCCCCATCCGGCCAGAGGCCCAAACCCACAGACCTTCAGTCCCAGCACACCTAGCCTCCTGTAGCTACTTCACAGGTCCCCCCAAATGACTCAGATGCCTACATTAACTTCATGCTGTTGGCCTATGGCTCAGGCACATTGCTAGCTAACTCAACCTTATTAATCTGTCCTGCCACATGGCCCATAGCTCCTTAGTTCTTGGTTGTAATTTCCTATAAATTCTATTTGCAATTTGTGAAATTTATTTGTTAATATTTAGTTTGCAAGACTTGCTTAGATATTAAATAAGTTAATGAGACAACCCATTTTGACTGTGTAACAAGCCATTTGCTCTTCTAAATCAATGTTTGTTTCATGATATTGGCAGCCTCATCATTTAGTCCATATATAAGTGTTACATCTTCTCAGTAACTTGTTCCTTCTTTTACAGAGAGTGGTCTTTAAAATATATTCTGAATAAATTTGAATTCTTCTAAATATCAGGGTAGGTATGCCAGCTTGTTTAAATTTTATCTTTTTGATAGACTTCGGTTCTTTGGCTCTTAGATTGTAGGTATTTTGATCTTTTTTTGAAGACGAGAGTTATATCATGCCTAAAAATTAAGTTATCTAGTCTGTGGCTACTTATTGATGACATGAGCCTATTTTCATGGTTGTTATTGAGAGATATTTGCTAATTTAACAATTTTGCTTGGTTCTTTGGGCTATTCCTTTTTTATTTTTTATTTATTCATGTTAGAGAACTGCCACTTTACTTATTGAACCTGATAGGTTATTTCCTAGCTCACCTAAGCTCATCTGTTCCTATCATGGAATTTATTTTGTGTGCATATCTGACTTTATCCTCTGTGTAGTTTTCATTCAGTTATTTCTGTAGTGCTGGTTTGGTGCTCATGAACTGTTTCAGTTAGTGTTTGTCTTGAAATATCATCATTTGTCTGTAAAAATGTAAAGATAGCTTTGCTGAATACAGCAATCTTAATTGTAGTTTGCTCCCTTTAAGGCTTGAAATACATTGTACCATGTTTTCCTAGATTTGAGGAATTTTCTTCTATGGTGTCTATTGAAGACATTAGCTATTATTTTAGCATCAACTTCTTCTTGTATGCTTGTAACTAATGCATTTTACCTTCTCCTGGTGTGGTGATTTGAATAAAAATGTCCTCTATAGGTTCTTTGGGACTGGCACTATTAGGAGGTGTGGCTTTGTTGGAATAGGTGTGGCTATGTTGGAAAAACATGTGTCATGGAGATGGTTGTGGTGAAGGTGGAGGTGGGGGGTGTTGTGGTCTCAGAAGCTCAAGCTAGGCCTAATGGCATAATATCTTTCTGCTGTCTGCTGATCCAGATGTAGAACACTTTAGCCACCTCTCCAGCAGCACCATGTCTGCCTGCATGCCACCATGCTTCCCACCATGATGACAATGAACTAAATCTCAGAACTGTAAATCATTCCCAATTAAATGTTTCCCTTTATGAGAATTGCCATGTATCCCATCACAGCATTATAATCCCTAATAAAACTTGTGCTTTCCCAAAGATCTTTCATGTTCTTTTCTTGGGCTTTTTAAAATTAGACATATTGATTTTCAAACTTGAAAATTCTATTCACCACATGACCTATTCTATTGACGAGGCTTTCCATCATAATATGGCAAGAACCTAATTAAACTTAGTCGTCCTCATACAGAAAGAAGACTTGAAAGTAGGCTAGGGACCTTTTGCTATGAAAGATGCCAATGGGAGCAGGTGTGGATGAAAGTGTGCCTGAGTAAACCTCATATAAATTTAGGAGATAGTCAAGTTACAAAAACTGGGAAAATACAGGAGAAACACTCGAATATATATTTCTCTAGAGATTATGGACAAAGGGCCAACAAGTGACTAAAAAAAAAATCGAATCATTCAAAAATGCAAGCATCATGATATATACACCTTACAACAATTACACTGGGCACTACGAAACAGACAAAGAACAAGCAAAGAAAGAAACCCATCATAAAACAAAGCAGATGGTATTGGCAAAGATGTGAAGAAAATGAAAAACGTGTGTACTTTAGACAAAAATTGTAAAATGGTACAGACCCTGAAAAATGCTGTATGGAAGTTCTTTAGATAATTGGAACATAGAGTTTCAATGTAACCTATAAATCCTACTTTTGAATAAATATTTAAAACTTTGAATTATTTGTACACCCATGCTATTTTTTAGCATTATTCAAAGGAGTTTTTAAGGGGTGGAATAACCTAAATATCATGTGGAAGATGAATGTATAAATAAAATATGCTATAAGTTTCTAAATGCAAATAAGGCTTCGACACAAGGGAAAGTGCATTAGAAACTGTCACCAATGTTAGTAAAAGAGATGATAATTACTTATGTAGGTATATGTGATTCAGGAATTCTCAGGCTACTTAGTTGGACAGTTTTGACTTAAAAATCTTTCTACAGTAGATGCTAGATACCAGGTGGGCCACTTAAAGCCAGACACTGGGCTGATGATGTAGTAAAGGCATTCAGTGTTGTGACTGGCAGATCAGTGATGACTGTTTTCAGGCAGCCTGTCCACTTGGTCTCTCCACAGGTTTTATAAGAGTTTTCAAAATGTGGTAACTGGTTATTCAGAACAAATGATACTAGAGACCAAGGCAGAAACTTGCACTGATTTCAGAATGAGCCTGTGAAATTTCACAGTATTGCTTCTGTCATACTGTCTTTGTTACTCATGTCTACCCTCACTCACCATGAGAAGAGACCAAACAAAGTGTGTAGACTAAGATGTGAGGGTCACTGGGAGTCATCTTGAGAGTTGCCTAATACCATGCTATTCTCTGTCTTATGGATAGTATCCTTTGATAAATCTCTTTTGAACTTCTCTCTCAAATCACTTAGCTGTTATTCATCTATATTCTTATTACACATGTGTGTATACGTATGCATTTACATGTATGTATTTAATGCATTTATTTTCTTGTTTCTGTGATGAAATAACAAACAAAAGAAAATAAGGGAAGGAAGTGTTTATTTTGGTGGACAGTTTGAGGGTGGAATCCAACAGGGAAAGGTGCATTGGTGAGAACAGCTCTAGCTGTGACTGAGAGTGTGAGGTGAATGATCACATTGTATTAGTAGTCAGAAAGCACACAGAATTGAGTCCTTGTGCTTTGCTTACTTTTCCTGTATTTTTATTCAGTTTGGATTTCCAGCCCATGGAATGGTGCTACTCACATTATTCCCACTGCATTTCATTCTCTCTGGAAGTACCCTCACAGTCATGACCAGTGGTTTGATGATTCTAAGTCCCATTAAAGAGACAGTCAAGATTTTCCATTACATTCAGTATTAATGTATAGGATACCATAATCACCTGTTTATGTGTCTAACCTTCACCTTAGGCTGAGCTCATTATGAGCAGTGAACATGCCTTGTTTATAAACCTAATGCTTCTGCCAAAAATTAATGAAGGAAGAAGGGGGGGGGCAAGGCAATAAGGGAAAGAAGGAACAATCTTGATTAATTAGACACAGTTGTCACAATGCTCTCTGACACACAAGAGTTCTAATTCTATTAATTAGTGGATGATTAACAAAGAAAATATCTTCAAAGTGGCAGTTTGGAAGAAGGAAATCAGCAAAGCCTTCATTTACAGCCTGGATGCTAAGGAATGTGTATACACTTTGGCAGCATCAATTTGTCCCGCCTTAAAAAGCATGTTCAATCATATTTATGTCCAGTTTCCCTTTGTGTCCTGTTTAAAGAATATTTTACTCACATATCCTGGCACACAGGGAGGAATGGAAGTTGTAAAGTGGGCTGTGGTCTTACAGATGACAGAAGAAAGGTTCTCAATGCCAAACACTTTCTGAAATCTCCATGTTCTTCCGTTGTGAGTAGACTTTGTTGGGAGGCCCACAGTTTCTGCAAATAATTGAAGTCTTTATGACAATATTCCCCACTAAAAGAGGATTATACAACATAAGTGATCACATAAAGTGATCATTCTTCATCTTTTAAAATTATATCATTGCTGTTCTGTCCTAGGAATTGTTCCTATGGCTTTCAATAGATACAAAATTCTTATCTTGCTTTTCCATAATTGTTTGTTTGTGCTGGTCTCTCCACAGGACTATAAAAACAATCATGTGTTACTTACATTTATCATTGTGCTATGTATGGAATAGCCATATTAAAGTTTATACTATATAAATTAAACCATGTACTCAAAAAACCATAATTATGATTATTTGCTGACTTATTACTTCTTACCATTCACAGCACTGATCATAATCAATTAAAAGAGTGAGCTTATCATGGTCTGTCAGAATTGCAATATCGTTTAATTAAATTTTAGGGGCGTTCTTTCTTTAATACATACAGAATTGTATCATCTAGCAGATTCTTTGGGATTCCTTTCGATTTCAGTTGGAACTTGACTCTGTTTTTAGAATTTGGAGACCCAGGATTTTTTGTGCTTTGACCTTAGTGTATATGTGGGGAGGAACCCTGACATTTATCTAGGGGGTTGGGTGCCAGATATAAAATTCTCACATGGTATTTCTCCTATGTCAAACTATGAACTAGGACAGAGAGTTGGCTAGACAAGTAATGTTTTATATATTTTATGGAGAAGGGCAAGTGGATTCATATGTAGCCCCAGAAACAGAGTCCCTGAATTAGATATGCCAGCATGTTACCCCATTTTTGCACTCCACCAAGATCAGGACTAAATGCTTCCAGCTTCTGAGAGCCATGACTGAACAATTTGTGGTGAGACCTCTTGAGAAGATACATGGCCTAATCTTGAAGGCTGACATCTCATTCAAAGTCTTGTGTCCTTTCTTGCATAGTCTATATTCAGTGACTGGTAAACACAGGAATATAAAATTCCAACCCCAGGACCCAGACATTTCTGCATGGCCATTCCTAATGCAGAGCTTTGCTTCTAGGAGGATCAGTTGGGCCCTTATTGTGAATGTTTCAGCATCTACTTTTCCCTCTGCTCCAATCTTCTTACACCATCCCTCTGCTCCAATCTTCTTACACCACTCCCTCCTAAGGTGTTGATCTGAGTGTAACTCAGTAATATTACTGTTTGCCTTCTGGAGAATATTACTTCTAATGAATCACTGTAGTTAAGGTCTCTGCTGTGTGGTAGACTCATAAAAGAGGTTTTAATTTTGTTCTTCATGTAAGTTTTACAAATTTTTATAAAAGAAACATTAATTTATCCAAAAATTTTGAGTTAATACTAATAAGCACAATCTAGCTATCAAGAGAAACATAATTCACTTGTTTACTACTAATTCCATTATCCCAGGATGCAGTACTAGGACTTAGTACTGATGGTCCCATGTTCAGTACTTATGAATGTAAATTATTTCGAATGTATTAAGGATAATGTATTACTTTTTACCAACTGCAAATACTATGAGAGGAAACTGTACTCTATCTTTTGGAAAACAACTTCTGAAAACACACCTCTGTTACACTTGTTTGAAAGTTGTTTTACTGTGTACTTCCAAAGCACATATATTAAAGCTACTTAGCTTATTTATTTATTGTGTTAGGGACTAAATCAGGGTTTCTTACAGGTTACTGACATCACTGACCCTAATTGACATTTTAAAAATTGTTTTTAGTTGCTTGACAGTTTCATACATTTATATAGTAAAATTTAGTAATTTTCCCTCCAATTTCTGCTCCTTTATACTCCTTCTCTTTTGATAGAACAATTCTTTAAACTTTCCTCTATTTTTTGAATATGTGGCCCACTGAGTTTAATTAGAGTTTCTTACCTGAGCACTGGTGGGAGGCAATTTACTAGAGCAAGAACAACTTATCAGTGGTTACACCTCTGAAGAAAATCTGTTCTCATCCTCCTGCTTCTCCAGCCAACATTGATGCCAATAGTCTCTCAGGCTTACTTTCCACTTCCCATTGGAGAGAAAATGCATAGTTCTCTCCAATGATCCAGCAATACTGCTACTGGGCATATACCTAAAGGATGCACTTTCTTACCCCAAAGGCACTAGCTTAACTATGTTCATAGCAGCATTGTTTGTATTAGTAAGAACCTGGAAACAACCTAAATGCTCCTCAACTAAGAATGGATTAACAAATTTTGGTACATATACACAATGGAGTACTACTCAACAATTAAAAAAATGGCATTCTATAATTTTTAGGCAAATGGAGGGATTTGGAGAATATCCTTCTGAGTGAGGTATCACAAGTTCAGAAAGATAGGCATAGGATGTACTCACTCATAAGTGGATTTTAGACAAAAAGCAAAGAATATCTAAGCTGCAAACCACAATCCCTGAACAGCTTGGGATCAGAAGGAACTTAAGAGAGACATCTAAGGATTTCCTGTATAAAGAGAAAATAGAGAAGATCTTAGCAAATTGGGCAAAACAGGTAATGACCAAGGAGAGGTGGGAACAAATCATGAGAGAAGGAGATGGTTGAGTGAGAGGAGCAACAAAGAGGGAGAAAAAAAAGAGATGGATATCTTGATAGAGGAAGCCAATGTGGGGCTGGAAAGAGACCAGGTGCTAAGGAAACCTCTAGGAACTCACAGGACGTTCCTGACTAGGTCTCCAACCAACAGTGGATGGCATGCCTAAATAGGACTTCTCCTATAATCAAATGAGTAACCACCCTGATTGTCATTACAGAATCTACATCCAGCAATAAACAGAGATGGAAGCAGAGATCCATAGCTAAGCACCAGGTCGAGCTCCTGATCCAGTTAAAAAGAGAGAGAATAGAGTCTGTGTGAGCAAAAGGACAGGGATTATAAAGAGGAGTCCTGCAGAGATGCCTGGCTGGAGCTCTGGGGAGCTCATTGAATCAAAAACAGCCATTAGGTAATCTTCAGGAAAAGGAACTAAACCCTCCAAAGGTAGATTGTAGGGGTATTGTGTTGTTTCATGGTAAATAATTGTCCCACCCACTGGTTTAATAAAAAGCTCTGATTGGTCAAAGGCAGACAGGAAGTGTGGGCGGGGCTACCAAACTAAAACTCTGAGAACAGAATGCCAGGCAGAATGCCAGAGAGAATGCCAGAGAGAAGCCGCAGGAAGCAGAGGACAACCATGCTGCTGTGAGAAAAGGTACCGAGCCCCAAGGCTGAACAGGAAGAATCATGGGTTAGATGAAGGGTAGAGATCTAGCAAGTGATATGCCTGGGCCTGAGGCTGATCAGCCTAAAACTATTGAAAGCATCTGTGTGTCTCTGTGGGACTGTGGGTCTGCGGGTCTGTGGGCCTACACCTTGAGGCTAGGCCCGAAAGTCCGGGCCAGAAGCCTCTTGCTACAGTAGATGACTGTGGAATGACATGGGCAGTATGTGGAGCATCTTGGAATAGGATCAGACTATGTTTCTAAGCATGAACTGGCATCTTTGAGCCCATTCCCTACAGAGGAATACCTAACCCAGCCGTAATACTGGGATGAGGGACTCGGACTTACCTCAAATGGATATGCCAGACTGAACTGACTCACCTTAGGACTCCTTGCCCTCCTTGGGGAATGGATGGGGCATGGAGTGGGAAGATTCTGAGGGAAGATGGGAAGGAGTGGGAGGAGGGAAGGGAAGGTGAGCAGTGATATACATGAAGAAAAACTTTATAAATAAAAAATGGAAAAGAAAAATAGCCATAGTTTTCACATAATTTATGTAAGTTTCCTCACATTTTTATGTACATTTTTTTAATTAGTTGAGAATTCAGTATATTAAACATTAGCATTACATCATTAAACATCAGAATAAATTTACTTTTAATAATTAAATGTAAGAAGTTTTTAAAGTTATATATAATTGTCACAAACATAGGTATAGAAAAATCTACAGTGGTTATAATCCATTCTTAATAGTCTTTTCTATTTTTTTTTTTTTTTTTGTTTAAAATCAGCAGAGAGAATGAAAAGATGCTATGTTTCACAAACTACTTGGCAAGAGGGTGCCTAAAGTTCTTAGTTAAATATTTTTGTAGTACAACATAGAGTAAAAACTGCTTGAGCTTTTAAGATAGGACATAAACCAAAGAAATTCCTGCAGTTAAATGATTTCGCCTCATCTTAAATCAGGCTCTTTCCCTCCATTTCTGTAGAAAAACTAGAAACATAACCACCCAGATTTGACCTGCATGGTGGTGATCACAATTTCTTATGGCTTAACAGTAATAAGTTCTGTTTGCAGATTGCATACATTAAGATTCACACACACCCCCACCCTAAAGCAGTGATGTGACAAAAAACTTCATTAACCCAGCCTCCACTTAAAGCCTACTAATGGTTTTAGGCTTTAAGCTCACACAACTACCATCAAACCCATCAACATGGAGGATCACTTAGACATGAGCTTATGAGGAAGTTTAAACTATTTAAATTTACCACTCACTTTAAGTTGTATTCCCCTAAATTCTCAGGATCAAGGGTTATGTGTTTTCCTAACCTTTCTACAACATTCTTGCTCAGTAGGCTTTTTAGAACTGGTGTGCGTGTGTGTTGGGGGGGGGGGGGGAGGGCATGTTATACTAACCAGATGAGTGAATATGGATGAAATCAAAGTTTTATCTTCTCTTGTGGGTGGGCTTGGTAAAGGGAATGAAAAGGTTTGTTAAATTTAGAAGGCTCTTATAATGCTTACTAACCACAACAATATGTTTTCAGAACACTAAAATTGGAGAAGTATATTGCCCCTAAGCAGCTATACTCAACATTGAACTGAACAGAATTGAAAACACTTGAGAGCAGTGACTTGCTTGAAGTTCTATTAACTGCAAGTTTTCCAATGGAACAGGGGAATAAAAATCTATGTAAAGAATAAAAATTAGTGTATGTAAACAGCTGTCAAGAGGAAATCACAGCCAATAAATGTTTTAAAAATAGCTGCAAGTTTTCACTAGAGTATAGATTTTTTTTTACTTGGCATCTATTTCTTCAAATACATGACATGCCCAGTTGTGCATGCTTTCATTTTAATGTTGACAAAAAGCCTACTGATTTTGGTAAATGCGAGACAACCACATTTGAGGATTCAATGTAATGAAATGCCCAAGTTAAGGAATTGATTATCTCTTCTGGAAGGGTTACTTTCCAAGAATGACAATTAGCTGAAAAATATTCTGTCTATAAAAATCAGCCTGGATATTCTTTCATGACTTTTAAAAGTCATTTTAGCCTCCAAATCCCTTAAGAGATAATCTCTTGTTTCATAATTTTGATAAGGAACCTTCCATGTCCTCTTATATTGGCTGGATTTGTGTATTTATTTTTCTTTTTGTTGACCACACTGTCTTGATCTCTGGTCTTTTACTGAGAAATTGTTTTGATAATTTCAGTCTCATGTACTTAGTTTATTTTTTTAAATTTCTTTCTTTCATTGAATATTGGAAGATACACCAGTGATGCTTATACAAGGCAAACAGTACCACACAGGGAGATAAGGAGCTAAATGCTGTCAGAATGCTGTCCTATAAGGCTGTATTTGTCCTTTCCTGAGCCCGGAGAGAAGTTGTTCTTTCTATTATGGTTTGAATATGAAATGTATCCTGAAGCTCATGTGCTCGAACACTGTGTCCATAGCTGTGGAAATTTGGAAAAGTTGTGGAACTTTTAGGAATTGAAGCCTTGCTGGAAGAAGTGGATCACTGTGTGGGGAAAGAATTTCACGTTTTAGAATTGTGCTTCTTGCTATTCACCATTTGCTTTCTGAGTATGGCTGCAATGTGACCAGACAGTTTCCTGCTCCTGACACCATGCCTTCCCTGCTTGCTGACACATCGTCACTGTCATGGTGGACTGTATCTCTTTGGAACTCTAAGTCCAAATAAGCCCTTTCTTCTCTCAGTTACTTATACCCATGGATAAAATGAGTTACAGCAATGGAGAAAGTAACTAAGACATTTGTATATTATGAAGACAAATAAGCCTCATCCTGGCTGCCTAAGAGATACGCAGAAAATCCCCAGAGAAGTCACTACTACAACAGCTTTATCTTATTTCTTGTGTCATTAAGGTTTCCATGGGAAATAATTGTAATTTAAAATTATGAAGTTCTTTATAATTTGACCCATTTTTTCTTTTGAGGATGAATATGTAATAAACATATATGACTCTTGCTAGAAAACATCTAATTCATCTACATGAAGTCTTCCCAAGCCTACCCAAAACTATGTGGATAGTTTCCAGAACATTTAAGAAATATTCTCTAAGAAGTTCTAAATAGACCTGATTCTTTGCCTTGTTTTAAGAAACACCACATTATATAATAGCTAATCAAGCCATACCTTGGGATGCCATCTTCTTTTGTATCTTTCTCTCAATAGGAGAAACAAGTTACTTTAATCTTTGGGTTTTGTTTCTGAAGATGGTGTTATTTCTCCCATCTTTTACTAAGATTGCTCTTCTTCAGCTTTTGTTGTAACCATAGTAACCTTAATCACCAGTCCTATCCCAACCGTTAGCCCCCAGTACTCCTTAATGTTACTCAAGATCCTTACTACTTTCTCATTAAATTTCTATGTCACCTCTCTCAACCTTTTCCACCTTGAGGGTTGGTGACATTCAAGTATTTGGCATTTCTTGCAACTAGACATTTGTATCTGTCACTCTCCCTGCCTGGAATGTTTTTCTTCATTATTTTTTAGTTTTCTTTTTTCTTTTCATCATTAAAGATTTGAGTTGAATGGTACAGTATGATATATGAACAAACCAAAGTATTTCTGTTCATACAATCAACGCTGATGACTAAAGAAATGTGTGGCTTTCTTTTCTAAGAAAAAAAATCTGCATTCCTCTTGAATGGAGATGAGTTTGATGATGTCATGACTCTGCCTGGAGACACTCCTAACTCTCAGGGTTTGAAGGATCCTGTTTCCCTCCCTCATGATTTTTTTCTGCTTCGGAGGTCAGTTACAATGCAAGTTTAAGCCAAAGTTTTCTGTAGCTTCTTTTTTTCATTTATATTTTGCAAAAGAGAATCTCTTTAACATAAAGCAGCCTGTGAAATGGCTCAGATGGTAAAAGTCTTTGCTGACTAAGCCTGAAGACCTGAGTTTGGTTCACAATCCCATGGTGAAAGCAGAGAACCAATTCTTGAAAGTTTTCCTCTGACCATACACAATACACAGTACATAATACACAATACACAACACACAAACACATACACACACTTAAAGACAACAAAAAACTGAAACCAAAGACAGGGGTGGGTCTCAAGAGTTTTAGGAACTATGTCAGGAAACAAGGATAATGCCCATATGTATTTCATGAAGTCTCCAAGTATTTTTATAGACTGAGTAAGTTCTCTTTCTGTGCTCTTGAAGCTGTGGGATATAGAGCTATGACTCTTTTTACACTGTGTCATCAAATATCTGTATTTGGAGTGTGTGGTGCAACTTGTTCTTTGAAGATTTCCAGGAAAGTCAGAATGAGGCTTTATTGAGAGCTTCAACAGAAAAGACATAAGTGGTAGTCACAGTAGATCCAGTCATCTTGAAACCACA
The DNA here is from genome assembly GCA_033318265.1 of Phyllotis vaccarum. Lineage (NCBI taxonomy): Eukaryota > Metazoa > Chordata > Mammalia > Rodentia > Cricetidae > Phyllotis > Phyllotis vaccarum. The sequence continues at coordinate 137,864,491 of JARWLC010000001.1, read as the reverse complement.
GGGACAACATGAAACACTCTTATTTTCCATGCAGGGAAACTGAGATCCAGAAAGAGGTAAATCATTACGTTAACCACAAAGAACTTCCATAGTTTAGGTGTCAAAACTAAAGCATCTGTTTCCTAGAGGGCCTGTTATAGGCATTTTGTATTGTTTAGCATAGTAACAATATGCTGCATGTGGCCATTTCATACTATAGTGTTTTTAGGGTGGACCTGGAGCACAGATTTTGGAAAATAGAAAGGATATGTAATAACTCACTGGACAAGGTGATAAAAAAAAATCTCCATTTCACCAAAAACATCTCCATTTCACCATATTTCCAGTTCTGGTGAATTCCTCTGTCCCTAACAAACAACATTATCAAATGACTTAGTTATACCAATTTTAGACATGTAGGATTCTATACCCTTTCATAGGGATGCTTGTACATCCATATTCATTGCTGTATGTACTATGCACAATGGCTAGAAAATGGAAGCATTCTATATGCCCATGAACTGATGAATACAATAAAAATGTGGTACATGTAAACAGTGATATTTTATTTAATTGTATAGGAAAGTGAAATATGCAAGAAAATGTATGGAATTAGAAAAAAAATACATAGTAGGCAGGCCCTAGAAGGATAACAGAAAAACACAAACACGACATGTTCTTTTTCCAATGTGGATCCTAGCTTTGGCTCTTTATTTCTGTTTGTTTAACAGAGAAATACCTATGAAAGCCAAAAAATTGTGATGTGGAAATGAGGTATGTATTCCATGAGTAAGAGAGGATACTAGGACATAAATAAAAGGAAAGTAAAGATAGGGACTATTGTGTGTAGAGGAGTAGGCAGGGAGTAAGGCATGTGTATTGCAGAGATGAGGGTACAGGATAAGGCACAGGATTTCAGGATTTAATGAAGCCATATGGAAGCCTGCTTCCTTGGTTACACAAATAAATAGATTTAAGTTACCAAAGAGGAAATGAAGTTACTCTGTATGACTGAATGCTGCTGCCAGCCATATTTGAAAACTTCTTCAGTTGTGTGCCTTTGACTATGTCATTTGGAAGTCTTTTAATAAAAGACTTCTCAGTTTTTAGAATGCTATTTTTTCTGTGTTGGCTTATAATCAATTCTCCTACACAAAATTCTACCCTTTCTAGACAAAACTCCAGCTATGTCCAGAATTTTCATCTGGCCACAAAGAAATGGTCATTCCAATTCATTAACTCAGATGACAAAGAATGAACCTTTGTTTCTATACCTCTTGCTGACTAGTGTCTGAATACCACTTGATCTACACTTATGGGGTATCTCATGCCTGAACCTGAGTATAATGTTCAGTAATCCACTGTTAATCAGAGCATCAGTATCTAGTCATACAGGGTGGTTAATAGATTATTTTATTATATATCACTAATTTTTCTTATATTTATTTTTTCTTCATATAGTGGCAAAATACCCTAAAACCCTGGCTTTTTTCCTTCATTGCTTCTTTCCATTCCCTAATGCTTTTATACCTCCTCCATTTCCCCTGCTTATCCTCCCTTCTTCACATTACTATACGATAACTTAGAGAATTGTTTTAAATTTAAACATTAGTTTGTGGCTTGCTTCTTGTATATATGGTCAAAACCTTGAGAAATATATAAGTAATATATTTTAAATTATATGAGGGATTTAAAATGCATTTGGAAATGTACCAAGAGCTGTGTTATCCCCCCATGAAAAAATATGAATGCTTATTTTGAATAAATAAATACTTTATTTGTATTTTGAATGAATAAGTGGAACAGTTTTCTCAAAGATTGAAACATCCCATTCTGATGGAAAGCTTCTTAAGACAGAAGGTAAATAACTCAAAATAGCGTGGGGCTTTTTTTTTTGCCACTGTATGAAAAAAAATAAATAAAATGAAAATTGTTTACCGGTGCATTTTTTAAAGCAACTAGATTCTCTAGACCACTCTATCCCAAGAGAAAGTGACAAAGACTGAAAAGATTCATTCACAGAAAAGCAGAGTTGCAAAGAAGACTCTTGGGAGCAGACCAGCTTCCTAGAAGCAGAAACTAGCCCAACTGCCTGAAAGAGGTTTAGACCAACTGAGTAACTTTGACAGGATACTCTCCAGCCTTTTGAACTGTTGTTAAGTTTTTCACTGTGCTCTAAGTTCCCAGTTTTCATCAACCGTCACTATGATAGGGTGCGCCTTGCTGATACAGCTGTCTTTGAATCATTTGTGCTGCTGTAAGCATCCACTCTCCCATATTACAGTAAAGTAACCAATAAAACCCGAAGACTCATCAATTTGGATTTTGATGGCATCTATAATTTGGTCTTCATGGTCTTATTGTCCTGTTTGAAGAAACACGTGCTTTGAGTCTCCTTGGGAAATGTTTTGTCACACAACTCACATAAAAAGATAATACTTTACAGAATTTCATGACTCTCATAACCCTGTTTTGCTATACTTGAATACCACTGTAACAATGAAAATAATGATAACAAAATAACAACAGATTGTGGATATTATAAACAACAGAAACATTTGCTTCTGGTTCTAGAAATTTGGAAGTCCAAATTCAAGGTTCTGGCAATTCAATTTCTGGTGAAGACATGCTTCCCAGCTCCTCAATGCTACCTCTTTGCTATGTATTTCCATAGTGGAAGGGGCAAGGCACATTGGTGATTAATTATTGACATACAAATGCTGGGGTTCAACAGACAGATTATTGCATACTGCTTGAAGCTTGATCAATCCAGGTTGAACATCTCATCTATGAAGGCTTAGTGATCAGTAGCGAAAACTGGAATTGCAGAGGTGATGGGAAAAATGTAATGGAGCAAAATCTTCTGATACTTAGTACACAAATATCTTTCCAGACAAAAGGCAAGATACTTTTTACATTGTTACTAGAAAGTTGAAAATAATCTATCTTATTATTGATTTAGGCTGAACAATGTAACATTGCTCTTTAAAATGTGGACATCAATAAGATTATGATTGTGTAAAATTTAGGATTTGTCTGGATTATCTACAGAGAAATTAATTAGGTCTTCTGAAGTTCACAAATGATACTAGATGTTAGCCATTGAAATTTTTTTTATAAGTTAATTTTTAAATTTATTTTACGTGTCAACTGCAATTTTCTCTCCCTCCTCTCCTCCTGGTCCCTCCCTTAGCCTTTCCTTTGTATCTCCCTTCCACCCCTCCTTTGTTTCAGTTGAGAAAGAGTCACTCCTCCAATGGGTGTCAACAATGCATGGAATATCAAGTTGAGGAAGGACTAAGCTTGTATTAATGGTGGGCAAGGCAACCCAGTATGAGGGTTAAGTTCACAAAAGGTAGCTCAAACATTAGGGATATGCTCTGATCCCCACTGCTATGAGTCTCACAAATAGACAAAATTTACACAATTGTCAACATACGTAGAGGGCCTAGGATGGTCCCATTCAGGTTCCTTAGCTGTTGGTCCAGATTAAGTGAGCTCCCATGAGTTGAGGTTAGTTGTTTCTGTGGGTTCCCTTGGATTTTCTACCTGTCTATAAGCTTGATTGCCATAGGCCAAAACATATCCTTTATTATCCATTGGTATTTCACAGTGTACAGAAAGACATCCTATATCAGGTAGGACTATTTGATTGCTCCTCTTTTTGTGGCTTGATAGTTTTTATGGTACTAAGAAAGCTAGACCAGGAAGAAATCTTTCAGATAAGACCCAACTCAAATCACACAGGTCCTGTGTCCTATGTAATATGTTTTCTCAAAAGCATACACACAGATTTTAGAATAAGATGTATTTTAAAAGATGCATCTGCACTTACAGTATCTTGAGGTACTTGGATTAATTTCCTACAGAATTTGGTTTTTATAGATATCATTTTTAATAAATCTTAAATACAAAATTTTGTATTATAGTTTCTCCATGTTAAAAGCATCCTTATGAAAACAAAAGGATAATTTTGGTCTCACATGTAATATTTTTATCTTCATTTGCACCACAAAAGCAAGTATCATTTTTTGACTTTTCTTACTCAGAGTTATGGTATAGGATATAGAACATAGAATACTGTCTAGCACGTAGTAGAAATCTTAATGAGTGACTAGAGGGATAAAATTTAATGGGATCAATATCTCCATGAGAGTTTGACCTCATTTAGAACTTATTTTATTAATGAACGAGACTGAATGTATTTCATGTATTCCTTTATAGCTTAATATCTTTTTTCTCTCACTAGAGATTGAATTACAGAACATTTTGCTATCACCCATCAAACAATATGCTCTGTTGTAAAATTTTCTTTTATATTATGTGAAGATGTGTCACTGTGATTGATTGATAAAAAGCAGAATGGCCATTAACTAGGCAGGAAGATGTTATATAGGACTTCTGGGGACAGAGAGCTATGATGGAAAAAAGAAAGGAAAATTTGCCAGCAGATTCAGAGGGGACAAGCAAGAACAGAGGTAAAAGCCAGAAGTCACTTGGCAACACATAGACAAATAGAAATGGGTTATTTCAAGTTATAAGTGTCAATGGAACAAGCCTAAGCTATAGGTCAAACTTTCATAGTTAATAACAAGTCTCTGTGTCATTTCTTGTGAACTGGAGGCCCAAAGAAAAATCTGTTCACAATGACATCCAATGTGGGTATACAAATACCTAAACATAGGGCCTTAGAAAACAACAAAAGTCTTAACAAAAAGCCAGATGTAGCTTGCTAGTCCTGCAGTCCCTCAGGCCAGCTGGTGCTCTACAACATACAGAGAAATGTCTATCTATTACTGCTTACAGACTGGAGCCATCTGCCAGTGCTCTGTTCCAACACTATCCAATAAACCAAGCTGTACCAGCATCTGATATAGCAGTTTTAAGATTTGTCTCATGCAGTTGTAGAACATTGCAGATGCTTAGTAACAACAGATGTAGATTGAAAAAAAAAACTCTAAGCAGGTTACAGTGTGCCTTGAAAATGTGTATAGGCTTTAAAAGGAAAAGAAAATGAGGATCATCATTGAAAAAAGTGGCTTATAAATTATAAGACAAAGTCTTTAAAGAGAATAAAATAAAAAATGCAGACCATGTAAATTGGAAAATAAACAGTCTGGATCCTACATGATGTCATGTTAATTTTAAATTTTTAAGTACTAATCAGAAGAAAATATCTGTTGAGAGACATTGGATTGTGGAAGAGGCTGCTGAATTGTAAATCAGCCTAGAGACATTAGAAATGCCTTAACTTTAAAATGAAAGTCATAAGATGTATTGGTTTGGGGAAGAGGTTATGCTTTTGTTTCTACAGAAAATATTTTTTTTGGTTAAATAGAATTCAAATTTGACTAGGAAGATTCCCTGGAAATCCTTGTTACAGACATAAATAAATAAACCTAAAAAAATCTTTATGACATGTGATATACAGTTTACCTGCTCAAACAAAACAACACAAAATATGTTTGGTTGGCTTGTGTACAATGAACAGTCCATAGTTGTGATGTTTCATATATATATATATATATATATATATATATATTATCTTTACCTTTTGAAATCTTGTATATTTTCTGAGCAAGGGGTCAGACACAATGAAAATGGTGGCGCAAATGATCTAGACTCTAAGATTGCTTCTGTTGCAATTTCCTCAAAGTTCTACATCTATAACAGCTTCAAGAATGCTGGGTGAGATGGTCCAGCCTCACAGACTACTCCAGCCAGACTTTAGATAAGCTCTACATTTTACCATCACACCAGGACTAGACAACATCTAGCTTTCCAAGGACTTGACTAGCCTCAATTTCTTAGGGTCCCTCAATGATGCCATCTCCCTCAGACAACAGGAAGTAGTCTACAGAACACAACACCCACATTACCAAGAGGTAGGGTGTGTAGTTTTTGGTCATTCAATGGCCTGTGAATGTTTTTCATCATTTAGGGGGCTTGGTTACAAACTGTTACTGGTTATGACCAGAGAAAAAGTTAAACATAGTATATTAGATCCAGGAATATCTTATGAAAAGGGGAATATAGTTTAGAAATTACAGGATAAAGGGATGGATTGTTGAGTCTACTTTTGAACAACCACTAGTCTCAAATATTTTACATTATGATGAATTTTTGTATATTGATACAAATTTAAGGTTATTTTTGTTATACAGTATATATATTTCTATACTTGTTTAAAAGATTGTACCTATGCAGCTCATTTAAAAATGTAAATCTTTAGTTCTTAAAAGCTACTTAGGATAATAACAGAATACAGGTTAATAGTCATCTATAACACTCAAACTTATAATCATATTAGGTATGTTTTCAATGTCATATAGACTTACATTTTAGATAGATGATTGTCAAATACTTCAAAGACCTACATAATATGACATTTAAAATGTTTTAATAGCATAAGGCCTTCATAACAAAAAGATACTCATGTTCCCGACAACACCAATTTACTTCAAAAAAGGATGATGGTTGCCAAGAACCTCCATATGGAGTTTGCTTTCTTTATGTTAAAATCTACCACCTTGGAAAAGAAAGTGCCCTTGCCTCAACTGCTAGCAATATGCTGTCTAAACTGGACAAGCACGACACAAAAGAAAGGACACTACTGAACTTTGCCAAGACATGGTAGGATAGTCCTTTAAAATTCCTTCTTTTTGTTATCTCTTTTTAAAATTTTCATTAAAAAATGTCATCTCATTCAATACATCCTCCTGCTCCCCCTCATCTCCTCCTCCCAATCCCTCCCAGCCAGCTCTCAGCTCACCCCTCCCCATCTACCCCTCCCTTCCCCCCAAAGGGCAAGAAGTCCCAAGGTGGACCAGCCCAGCATGGCACATCCATTCCAGGCATGTCCAATTCACTCATCCCAAAGTCAATGTTGGGCTGGGTATTCCACTATAGGGAATGGGCTCCAAAGTGCCAGCCTGTGAACAGTCTGATTCCACCCCTCATGCCTCCACACACTCATGGCCATTGAAAACCACCCTCCAGTGGAGGGACAACTCCCCCTCCCGATGTATCTCCGTCACAATTCCTGATTCAATGAGCTCCCCAGAGCTCAAGCCAGCCATCACCATGGGAACCTCCCTCATAATCCCTATCTCCCTGCTATAAGTTCCTGGACATTTCCCTAGCACCCAGTCTCTTTTCAACCCCACATTGGCTTCCTCTATTTAGATATCCATCTCCCTTCATCTCCCTTTTTGCTCCTCTCACTCAACCACCTTCTTCTTTCAAGAAATTGAAGAGGATATCAGAAAATGGAAAGATCTCTCATGCTCCTGGAAAGGTAGGATCAACATAGTAAAATGGCAATTTTACAAAAAGCAATCTACAAATTCAATGCAATCTCCATCAAAATCCCAATACATTTTTTTGTATACTTTGAAAGAACAATACTCACCTTGATATGGAATAACAAAAAACCCAGGATTGCCAAATAATGCTCAATAAAATTACTTCAGGAAGAATCACTATCCCTGAATTCAAGCTATATTATAGAACTATAGTAATAAAAATAGCCTGGAACTGGCACAAAAACAGACTTGTGGATCAACAGAATCAAATCAAAGACCCCGCCATTAACCCACACACCTATAAACACCTGATTTTTGACAAAGAGGCAAAAAAAATTCAATGGAGAAAAGTATCTTCAACAATTGTGTTGACATAACTGGATGGTAGTATGCAGAATGCAGAAAGAGCCAAACCTATCACCCTGCACAAAACTCAAATCCAAGTGGATCAAAGACCTCAACATAAACCCAGCTACACTGAACCTGATAGAAAAGAAAGTGGGAAATACCCTCCAATGCGTTGGCACAAGGAAAATTCCTTTTTTACAAAAAAGTTTGTCAGATATTCTAGGCCTCATAGGCCAAAGATGGATGCCCAATGGAACAGTGGAACCTTGGATGAATTGTCCAGGTAGACAGTTGCTTTTGTCATTTCTATAGCTTTGGAAGTTGTTTGTGCTGCATTTCCTGTTCATTCAAGTAATATTTTACATTTCTTAGGCCTCTGAGGGAGATTGAAGACTAGATAGAATAGTATAGTTTTATAGTTTTCTTTGTTACCAAATTCAGAAAAGAACTTACATAGGAGATGTAAGGTTAATAAAGTTGAGTAATATAAAAATTTAAATTATTTATCTTTAAAATGTCTTAATGTCTAAGATAATTTTAAGATGGTAATACAAGTTATAACAAAAAGGTTTGGGTATAAAACTCTAAATTAATGAGGATAAGATTGATAATAGAATCTTTTTTCTAAATATGCCAAATACAAATGGACTGAAAATTGTGAATGTAATTCTTACTTGATAATTGCTAATGTATATAATTTTTTTAAAGTTAATTCCTTTCCTTTCTAGTCAGGCAATACCTAATAAGTGTTCCTAATGTATATGGTTTTATTATGTTAGGGTTAAAACTTTTCCATTTATTTAGACACAAATTCAAAATGTGGAATAATATTTTTGTACACTCTTATTGGTTTAATAAAAAGCCATACATCCAATAGCTAGGCAAGCTTTTCAGAGCTGAAAAATCACTGGGCATAAGGAAGTAGAGACACCAGGAGCAACAGAGCAAACAATACAGGTAATGCAAAAATGAGATAATAAAGCCACAAGGCAGAAAGTAAATTAATATAAATGAGTTGTTATAAACTATCAGAGGAGCTTTCATAATTTATAATAAATCTCTGTGTTTGGGGAGCCAACAGTCCCAATGAAAAACCTGCATACAATGCCCCCTAGATCAGAATACGACACAGGTGAGGAGCTGTTGAAACATTCACTGCTCAACTGGAAGTTCTTTCTCAATGAAGTACTAAAAAGTAGATTGAATACAGGTTTACATTCTATTCCTTGGTCTTTCTAATGGCGTCTTTTCTCAAGAGAGTTTCCATGTTTTCATTCCATATCACACACTACTTCGTTCCTTATTTCTACTGCTAATAGTTTTCTTAAATGTTTCAAAAATCAGTGTGCTGTGTCATCTAACTAAAAATCTCTTTGAGATTTTGAGGCATGGTTATAGTTCAAGAAAATTATTATGCATGAAAGTGGATTTGGTAAGAACCAAAAAGGATATGACCAATTTTTTGTCATAGAATCACTTTTATAATTTTCCCCCAGGAAAAGCAAAAAAACTGAAACCACCCAGGAATGGGCCAATCAGCATGCCAGGAGAAAATAGCCAATGTTCCAGAAGAAATACCTAGTGTTATGAGTAGATATTACCAGGTGTACTCCAAGAATATACCTATTTCCCTTTATTAAAGACACCCCTAGACAAATGTTGGCCATTTAGGGTCCTGAACCTTGGAAATTCCCCAAACCCTCACCTCTATTGGCATAAAAATTCCACCCCTCTGGACTGGGCTGGGAAATCTTTGCTCTAACCCTCTCTATCAGCCAAGCAGGAAGTTCAAACTTGAACTTGGATAAAGGTTCTTTGCTTTTGCACACAAATTCAGACTCCTAGGTGGGTTTTTGGGGGACCCAGCAATCTGGACACAAAAGGGAAACCCACAGAGATGGTTGACCTTAGCTAGCAGGAGCTTACTGACTTTGGACTGACAGTTAGGTCAGGAACCTGCACAGGAGCAAACTAGGCCCTATGAATGTGGGTGAAAGTTGTGTAGCTTGGACAGTTTGTGGGGCCACTTGCAGTGAGACAAGGATTTATCCTTGGCATATGAACTGGATTTTCAGAGCTCATTCCCTAGGGAGGGATACCTTGCTCAGCCTTGATACAGCAGGGAGGGCTTGGTCCTGCTTCAACTGGATAATGTCAGACTTTGTTGACTCCCCATGATAGTTCTTATCCTCTCTGAGGAGTGAATGGGGGCTAGGGTATGAGCAGGAGAAGAGGAGTGGGGAATTGTGATTGGTATATAAAATGAAAAAAAATCTTTTAAATAAAATATAATAAATACAGAAAGATAGCAACGAGGTGAGTTACAGAAAACTAATTTTCACATTTCAACCTGAAGCTAAGGCAGAAAATCCTGGTTTTGCTTTCACTCTGTTCAATCCCTTCCCACCATCTTCAGTCGTCAAAATCCAGGTCACTTAACCTAGAATCCTGGGGAACAGGGTACAGGATTTGGTCTCCTTCCATAATACAGAAATAGAATGAAAAAGAGAGACAGTTCAGACTGCATGTCCAAGTTCTCTGTCATACCACAACAGTGACTATTCACACTGTTCCCTAAGTTTAGAGGACCTTCATAAAGGCTTTGCACTTTCATCTTATTAATGCTGTATTTCAACATTGCTACAATTCAAGACACTTTTTATTTTTGAGGACTTTACAGAACCATTTGGTAGTGATTGTTGGGCACTACAAAAGTACTTTTAACTTATAAATTATTGAATATGAATCTTGGCTCTATCATTGTAGATCTTTGGTCATTTAACTTTTCTAAATTTAAAAATGACATTGAAAAATTTTTAAAGTTTTTGCTTTAAAATTCGAAAGAACTTAATTAATTTTTTGAAAACTTCAACTTATACTGATCGTATTCACTTCCCTACCCATTCCAGCTCCCTCTCTTTTCTACATACTCAACTCAATGGTTTTTTTTTTTTTAAAAAAAAAACCTTAAAATTTCCACTTTTCCATGTTTATATGTCCCTGAAATCTCATCCTCTCACTAGTACAAAGAGCTGTGAGGTGGATTCTTACCTAAAAATATGCAATGCAAAGATGTGTCACCTTGTGAGATCTATTTGATGTTTGCCTTGATGTCGGTCTACCTCTAAAAGATTCCTTAGGATTCAAGAAAAATCAGAGTTACTGAAGAGAACCTAAGTGCTTAAATTTTTGTTTCTGCTATGGGGATTATGTCACTGGATGCTCCAGAAAATGAATATGTGCTGAAGTGGATGAAGTGGAAGATTAAATCCCCGAGTTGGGTGAGTATGACATAATAATGCTTAAAAAGTTCTTAAAGAGTTTAAACAGCAGTCAAAGGAGAACATAGTTTTCTGTAGCCTAAGAACAGTGCCTGAAGTACTAACATGGAAACATTTGAATGGTTTTCTAGAACAATTTCCTAATGGAATCATAACTCATGCCTACAGAATTTGGTGGGGGGAGGGAAGTGGGAAGAAATAGTTCTGGCAAAAGTTTATGAAGTAAATAAAAGAAAGCAGGGAGTATACTATGGAAATATATTTAAGGAGTCAGCCATTTGAGCTTTTAGTTCCAGTGCTAGGAATGGCTGTTACATTTGCATATTAATTTCCATGAATCATGTGCATGATTTTTTCAATTCTCAAGTTTATAAACAGCTTTTTCAGACTGAAGAGTATGTCTAGGTTATGCCTGAAAGCCATAGTGCTGGACAATGACTAAGGGTAAGGAATCAGACCTGGAGCTTGCTACTAGCCAGTCTTCTAAATCAATGGGACACTCAGTGAGAATCTCTGTCTCAAAAAAGAAAAAAAAATAGTAGAGAGCTACTCAGTAAGGACCTACTGAGTTCTGGCCTCAATAATGTGTACATATGTGCACACATGTGCATATTTCTGTATGAAATTAACACACATAAGTGTTGTGAAATAATCATTTTGTACACTGTGAAAATTTATTGCTCTTATTGGTTTAATAAAGAGCTAAATGGCCAATAGCTAGGCAGAAAGCAGTTAGGTGGACTTGGAGAGACAGACACACAGAGATAGAGAGGAGAAAGAGACAGACAGACAGAGAGACAGAGAGAGAGAGAGATTGCAAGGATTAAGAAGAACAGAACTGCAAGGAGACATGGATAGAAGTGAGATGAATTTGCCTGCTGCAAACGGTATTTCCATGTGGTAGTAGGTAGATCAGAAATATGGGTTAATATAAGATGTAAGAGCTAATTAGCAACAAGTCTATGTAACCAGCTGATCATTTGTTATTAATAAATCTCTGTATGACTATCTAGGAACTGGCTAGTGAGACAGAAAAGTCCACTTGTGCACACGTGTTTGTGCACACACACAGTCACTTGCACCCCCCCCCACACACACACATCAGAACTGGTACATGTTAGAAGTAGTTTCCAACAGCACTTTTGCCTGCTGGGAAGTTTAGTTGTCACACATGTTCACCAGCTCATTTGACTGTCTTCTGCATTTTATGTCTCAGGCAGTTGTCTAGTGCCTAGTGGAACCTAAATCAGAATGGGAACATAGATTCCAACACAAGATTCCAATACAGTTCATTATTTATTTGATTACTCAGGAACAAAAAAGAGAAGTAGACCAAAATGTTTGACAAGATAAGCAAACATTTACATTGTTGGGTAAGAAACATTTATTGAGTACAAATGAAACAATTTGGATGCATATTAGTTCTGTTCCTTGCAGACAGCATTTTTTACCTTCATCTTATTATTTTCTTTATTAAAAAATGTCTTTTTTATTCAGGTATCCCCCTGCTCCCCTTCCCTTCCCTCCTCCCAATCCCTCTCAGTCAGCCTCCAGCCTTCCTGCTCCGCATTTGCCCATCCTCTCCCCACAAAGGACAAGAAGTCCCAAAGTGAGTCAGCTCAGCATGGCATCCACTGCAGTCAAGTCTGATTTCCTTGAAGACTGGGTTAGATGTTCCCCTGCAGAGAATGGGCTCTGAAGTGCCAACCCATGCACAGGAACATAGTCTGATCCTACCCTTTGAGGCTCCACGTATTGCCTATGCCAGCGGACAGTTACCATCCCTTGGAGGGACTAGCTCTTTCCCCCGATGTATTTCCAGTGGTTATTCTTGATCCAGTGAGATCACCAGTGGTCCAGATAGCCATCACTGTGGTGATTTTCCTCATAATCCCTATCCCCTTGCTCATACAGACTCTCCTCCCCTGCTCGCAGTTGGACCAGGAGCTTGGCCTAGTGCTCAGTCAGGGATCTCTGCCTCCACCTCTATTCATTGTTGGATGAAGGTTCTGTGATGACACTCAGGGTGTTTTGGCAGTCCCGAGATTCCTGTTATTCCATATGAAGTTGATTATTATTCTTTCAAGGTCTGTAAAAAAAAAATTATGTTGGGATTTTGATGGGGATTTAACTGAATCTGTAGATCGCTTTTGGTAAAATTGACATTTTTACTATACTGATCCTGCCTATCCAGGAGCATGGGAGATCTTTCCTTTTTCTGATATTCTCTTCAATTTCTTTCTTCAGTGACTTAAAGTTTTTGTCAAACAGGTCTGCTACTTCTTCGGTTAGAGTTATGCCAGGATATTTAATGCAGCTATTATAAAGGGTGATATTTCCCTTTATCTATTTTTCTGCCTTTTTATCCTTAGTGTATAGGAGGGTGTTGATTTTTTGTTGTTGTTGTTGTTGAGTTAATCTTGTACCCTGCCATATTGCTTAAGGTGTTTATCAGCTGTGGGAGTTCCCTGGTAGAATTTTGTTGGTCACTTATGTATATGATCATATCATCTGCAAATAGAGGTAGTTTGACTTCTTCCTTTCCAATTTTTATCTCCTTAACCTCGTTTTCTTCTCTTATTGCTTTAGCTAAAACTTCAAGAACTATATTGAATTGATAAGGAGAAAGAGGATATCCTTATCTTGTTTCTGATTTGAGTGGAACTGCTTTGAGTGTTTCTCCATTTAGTTAGATGTTGGCTGTCAGTTTGCTGTATATCACCTTTATTATATTTAGGTATTTCCCTGTATTCCTGATCTCTCCAGGACTTTTATCATGAAGGAGTGTTGGATTTTTAAAGACTTTCTCTACCTTCTTTCTTTTCTCTCTGAAGCCTATGTACATTTTGCATACAGTGTAACCCGTTTATAGGTTTTTTCCCCCATCTGAATCTGTTTTATTGTGAATCCTAAATCATCTTCCGACCAGAAAAGCTTTTAAAATGCTACCACTCTCTTAAAGAGCCACATAGTTTTTGCAGATAAAGCTGAATCAGTAAGTTCTCTTAAAGGGGCCATGTCTCTGTTCACTGCTAGCAAACAGAGCAGACCCAAGAAAATGTTATTTCCAAGAAACCATCTTCAACTCTGTTTCCTTTTTGTTCAATATAAATGTAAACCTTAAATTAATCACATGCTACTGAGTCTTCTGTGAGACTTCAGAAACTGGCCTGGCTGCAGCTTATACTTCCTGCTGCAAGTCCACCGCAGCCATTTTGGATATGGCCCGAATACCACACTATTTCTGTACAATGACTGACTTCAGATACACAATTTAGAAGCTGCTTTGGCTCAGTTTCTGTGATACAAAACCCTTTTTAATCTTTCTCAGGATTTATGTAGGTGTTTGGCCCACATTGGATGCTGTCTGTTTCAATAAGGTTTCTGTCTCCCGGTTGCCAGAGGTCCAGACCCACACACCTGCAGTCCCAGACCGCTTAGCTGCCCACTGCTTCTTAGTGCCCCCAAAATGATTCAGATGCTTATATTAACTTCATGCTGTTTAGTCTATGGCTTAGGTACCTTGCTAGCTTGCTCTTTCATCTTAACTCAACCCATTTCTATTAATCTATCCTGCCACATTGCCCGTGCTAACCTGTGTTCTTTACATGTTGCTCCTTTGGGCAGTTGGCTTGATCTGTCTCTGACTTTGATTTCTTTGATTTCTTTCTTAATTTCTTCCTTGACCCAGAGGTGGTTGAATTGAAAGATGTCAAATTTCCTGAATTTGTAGGCTTTTTGTGATTTTTGTTGTTGTTGAACTCTAGCTTTAGAACATGGTGGTCTGATATGATACAAGAAGTTATTTCCATTTTTTGTATCTATTGATATTTGCTTTATTACAGAGTATGTGGTCAGTTTTAAAGAAAGCTCCATGGGGTGCTGAGAAATATGTATATCTCTTTGTGTTTGGGTGGAAGGTTCTGTATGTATCTATTAAGTCCATTTGGGTCATAACATTTGTTAGATCCCTTATTTCTCTGTTTAGTTTATATCTGGTTGACCTATGCAAGGGTGTCAGTGGGGTATTGAAGTCTTCCACTATTAGTGTGTGGGGTTTGATGTGAGGTTTAAGCTTTAGTAGTGTTTCTTTTATTTATGTAGGTAACCTTGTGTTAGAGCATAAATATTCAGGATTGAGACTTCATCTTGGTGGATTTTTCCTAAGATGAATATGTAATATCCATCCAGGTCTCTTTTGATTGATTTTCATTTGAAGTATTTTGTTAGATAATAGGATGGCTACACCAGTTTGTTTCTTAGGACCATTTGATTGTAATGTCTTTTCCTAATGCTTTACTCTGAGCCTGTATCTGTCTTTGACGTTGAGATGTGTTTCTTGCATGCAGAAGAAAGATAGCTTCTCTTTTTGTATC
Organism: Phyllotis vaccarum; assembly: GCA_033318265.1. Lineage (NCBI taxonomy): Eukaryota > Metazoa > Chordata > Mammalia > Rodentia > Cricetidae > Phyllotis > Phyllotis vaccarum. The sequence continues at coordinate 137,849,203 of JARWLC010000001.1, read as the reverse complement.
CATCATGTTAGAGTGTGTCTTTTTTATAGGTTAATTGAGTCCATTGATATTAAGGGATATTGATGACCAATGATTGCTATTTCCTATTATTTTTGGCAGTAGGCTGTGTGTACTTCTCTTTTTTTTGGTTTTTCTTCTGTGGGATTATTAATTGTTTGTAGTTTCAATGGTTTATCTATTTTCCTCAGGTTGGAGCTTTCCCTCTACAGCTTTCTGTAAGGCTGGATTTGTGGATAGGTATTGTTTAAATCTGGTTTTGTCATGAAATATCTTGTTTACTCAATCTATGATGGTTGATAGTTTCGCTGGGTATAGTAGTCTGGGTTGACAGCCATGCTCTTTTAGTGTCTATATAACATCTGACCAGGTTCTTCTTTCTTTCATTGTTTCCATTGAGTCCTCTGGTGTTATTCGGATGGATCTGTCTTTATAGGTAATTTGGCCTTGTTTATGCTACTCTCAGTATGTTTTCTTTGTTCTGTAGGTTTAGTGGCTCAATTATTATATGTTGACCAGATTTGTTTTTGTGTGTGGGGGGGGAGGTCTAGTTCGTTTGATGTTCTGTAAGCTTCTTGTATCTTTATAGGCATTTCCTTCTTTAGATTGGGAAAGTTTTCTTCTATGATTCTGTTAAATATATTTTCTGTGACTTTTAGCTAGTATTCTTTTCCTTCTTTAATTCCAATTATTCTCAAGTTTGGTCTTTTCATGGTATCACAGATTTCCTGGATGTTTTGTGTTATGACTTTTTTGGTTTCAGTGTTTGTTTTTTTTTTTAACTTGCATATCTATTTCCAGCATTGAATCTTCCACTCCAGAGATTCTCCCTTCTATCTCTTGCATTCTGTTGGTTATGCTTGCATCTGTGGTTCTGATTCATTTCTTCAGATTTTCCATTTCTGGATTTGCCTGAATTTTTGCCTTTATTGCTTCTATTTCATTTTTAAAATTCCTGTAATGTTTCTTTCACCTGTCTGTTTTTCTTTGTTTTCTCTATTTTCTTTCAAGGATTTGTTCATCTCCTCCAATTTTTGTATTTTCTTCTATTTCTTTAAGGGAGTTTTTTGTATCCTCTTTCAAAGCCTCTATTATCTTCATAAAGCTGTTTTCAAGGTCATTTCCTTCTGTTTCCTCTTCATTGTTATGCTCAGATCTTTATATTGTAGAGTCACCAGGTTCTTCTAGTGATGTCTTGTTATTTTTTTATATTGTTATATGTATTCTTGCACTGGTGTCTGCCCACTGCTTCCTCAGTTCACTCTTAGTCAGTTCTTCGTCTGCTCTTAGTCAGTTATGAACCTGGGTGCTGAGTGTTTCCAGTAATTGCAAGGGTTGCTCTCATTCGGCTTAATTGGCTGTAGGCCAAGGAGCTGTGTGTCTCCACTTGCCACAGGGGTTGTTCTTGGTAGGGTCTTAGTTGGCTTTTAATTCTTAATCGGCTCTTAGTCAGCTGTGGACCTGGGAGGGAGGCTTTTGAGTCTCCCATTGTTGGTGGGTGTCACGCAGATTGAGGTTTGGGCCTGGTTTGCCCTGTGGGATGTCCCTCCAGCTGCTTTTTCTGGGGATTGGGCTTGGGGGTGGGCTCTCCCATTTTCTTTGGTTTAGGGTGGAGCTGGGTGTGTTTGGGGTGCTGGGGCAGTGTCCCCAAGCCAGGGTTCAGGGACCATGGTCTCTGCTTGGCCTGGGGTTGGAATACTACTCACCTTTAGTCAGCTGTGGACCCAGAGGGAGCAACAGCAGGCATCTTAAACCACAATTGCAGGTTTAATGAAAACAGCCTTTTTGAGTAATCTTTTGTATAGACTCTTTAGACTAATACTGGAGTCAGTGAGTCTGGTGTTTTAGATTGATTGACAACCCAGTAAGATCTAGGATCACCTTTGATACAACCCTCCTGTGAGGAAATTTCAAGATCTGGAACACTGATGTAACTATTTCCTTGGCTGGAAACACAGACAGAATAAAAAAGAGAGTAACTTGAGCAGCAAAGTTCATTGGTCTCTGCCTCCAGACTGTGGGTGTCATCTGACTACACACTTAAAGCTCTAGCCTTGTTATCCTCTGGCCATAATGAACTGTATTCTCTGCTGGTAAGCCAAAGTAAACTCTTCCCTCTTTAATTGCGTTTTCATAGTTATTCTGCACACTATGGTTAGAAAACTAATATAATAAGAAAAGCATATTATGCAAACTTTACCACTGTTCTAATCTTCAGAATTAGGGAGACATTGTTCACTATAGCATTATCCTGACTGAAAAACCTGAGTCCACCAACTTAGACTGTAGCAGTCATAGTCTATGTTTCATTTCTCAAGCTTTTCTCCATGAGGTCTATTTTCCAGAGTCCCATAATACTCATGAATGAGAAGCTTCAGCAATTTGTATGTATCTGGCATAGTACAAATACGAATTACCTGGTTATTTGGTGGTGTCTGTTTATAAATGCAGAGGCCTCATGGAAGATATGGCAGGAGGCTGGGACTTAGAAGGGCATCAAGAGACACTTAGAAGCTGTTTCTATGTAAAAGGATTTTATTATTTTGATAGAGAGATATGGTTATGATAACAGAGAAGGGGGAATGGAAAAGAGAGAGGAAAGGAGAAAGAGAGACAGATATAAAGAGATAGAGAGAGGGAGGGATAGAAATGAGGAGTGCTCCTGAGAGAGAGAACAAAGGAAGAGAGAGTCAGCAGTAGTGGTTGGATTTCTTTTTAAATGGGACTTGATATCAGAACTCAGGGGAGGCTTCAGCACGTGGCTTCAGAGACTAATAAAGCCGTTAATAGATCTTGAATAGTCAGTCATCCTTGAATTCTTTAAGGCTTATATGCTTGTTGCTATTCTAATACTGATAAAATCTAGAAACAGTGGCTATTTGGACCTCATTTTCTCTGGTTTGGATGACTCCAATCTTCCTACTGTTAATGTTCATGAAAGGACTTAAAAAATATTAAAGTGTTAACAGGTGATTTTTTTCCAGTGTCTTATAGGACCCCTATCAATATATTGCCAATCTCTTCCAGGTTCAAGAGTTTAATACTGTTAGGTGGTAATAATTAGATTTTTTAATAATCTGAATCAAAGGATTCAAACATAAATCAAATCATAAAAATAAAGGCTATTATATTAGGAGGATACCACTTTAAGTGGTCTGCTAAAATTTTATTTGAATCTGTCAGCACATATACTAGCATCTATTAGCTATGACTTGGAGGTGGAAGCAGGCTGGCAAACTGTGAAGTCATATATTTGGGTTTGGGTATCAGTGTGTAATTTTTTGGGAGGGTATGGGAAGTTTACCTATCTAATTGTGTTAAACTTAGACTTGTATTAGCATAATGGCTTTGTGTTTCCTGAACATGGCTCTGAGACCAGTGAGGGGCAGGTGGCTTGGGATTAAATTTGGAACATAACCAACGTACAAGAAAATGTCAACTATCTATCTGGAACATTAAGGAAATGAGTTGTACTGGATACAAAGTTCATGCGTGTAAAAATAGGTTCATTTTAAACTATTTTTGGTGAACATCTTTGAAAATGTATATATACTTCCCTGCTTTATTAAATAGAACATTCTAATTTGATCTCTGCCTGATGACTCAATCATGAATTATTCTAGCAGGCTTTAATAGAGCTTCAGAATACAGGGTTCTGTGTTTGAACCTGTCAGAGGGCCAGTTTGGAGTTCTGTTGTATTTTTTTTTTTTTTTTTTGAGATTTCTGTCCTCACCATAAACTTTCTGGCTTCTAGCCATGGATTTTTGGTACCGTGAGAGTGTGTCTCAGCAGTGGCATATTGCCTCTAGGAATCCCCAAATTGAAAAACCAGACAGTTTTACTTGTTGAAGTTTAACTTAAAGTAGGAATAAATTGACTCCAAACAAGGCTCTAGAAGCTCTTGTGGGTAGAAAATGTGTACAAACTTTATGTCTCTTCAGCTTATTTTTAGTTCTATCTTTCTTGATTTTTTTAAAACCACAAATTTCTAGGATTCTAAAATATCACTTGGTCTATTTTGAATAGGGAGGATACAATTTGAGTTAGAGTGTCATAGTTAGGTGAGGCCAGTGAGAAGCTTAGCTACAACAGTCCATCTACAGAACTTTGCACTATTTGAGATGTTTCATACTTTTTTTCTAGAAACCAAGTTTGGTATCATGGTAATGTATATCATTTTAAAAGGCAAAACATGAAATATCTTCAAGTAGTCTTCATACTAATATAGTTTAAAGACTCGGTAATGGGGTCACTCAATCAGAAAAATGTCTGCTGCATAATGATCTGATTTTGTTCCCACATAAAAGGGGAATGTAAGTTGAGTCTATAACCCCAGTGTTGGAATGTAGCCAGACTTGTTTTGGACTGCTAGCTCATGAATAAGGACACAGAAATTTATTAAGCAGGAAAGCTTGGCTTTGTTGTATGCTTGTTTCTAACTAGTTATGAAAACTTAAATTAACCTGTTATATTAATATATATATAAATACACACAAATATACAAATGTATATTTGTGATGTGGTCATTGCCTCTCCTCTTGAATGTAAGTCTGACTTCCCCTATGCCTTGCTGGCAAAAAACCCAATAAATAAATAAATAAATAAATAAATAAATAAATAAATAAATAAATGAATGAATGAATGAATAAATGCCAATTCCCTCCTGCATAGCTATTGGCTGTTCAGCTCTTTATTAATTGCACCAGAAGTTGCCTTAGGCAAATGAGGTAAAAAGACGCATCTTTACAGTGAACCAAAAATTATCTCATAGCTTTTTCCTATTTTTGTCTACACATAAAAAAATGGTTTAACTCTAACAGTAAAACTATATGCCATGAAAATAATAACCAGTTAAAATCACATTCACAATGTCCAGTCAATTTATATTTGGCAACTTCAGAGAAAATATTATCTACTCTATCTTGGCAAGTCCAATGTTTTATATATAAAACACTTTCTAAAATAAATTGTATTACCAGGTAAAAATATCCTTTTAGACCTTAAAACATTTTATTAGATAAACAAATTAAGCCTTTATGTCTTTCAAATTTTATAAACTTTACAACTGTTTTGTAAGTTTCTTCTTTTTTTTTTTTTTTTTAATTTGGCAACAAAGAAAGTGGTAAAACTGTTACTATCTAGTCTTCAACCCCATCAGAGACCAAAGAAGGATAAAGTATTACCTGAGTAAACAGGAAGTGCAACCAAGCAACTTCCAAAATTATAGAAATGACAGAGATAGCTGGCTGCTTGGACAGTCACCAAGGTTCCTCTGCAGTGTTGAAATATCCAACTTTGACCTACAGGCTCAGAATATGTTACATACATTTCTGTGAAGTAGGCATTTTGATGGACAGGCTTATCTTGTCTTGGCAAAGTTTGACAGTAGTTGATTTTCTTTGTTGTCCTGACTGTCCAATTTGGACAGCATACTATGAGGCAAGGACAGTTTCTTTTCCTAGTGGCTAGCCTTGCCACACTTAAAATAAATATGGAGATCCTTAGATGAACACCATCTTTCTGAAGTAGATTGGTGCTTTAAATTCTTTCATGGCGTATTTTATTTTTTTTTAAACATTTTAAATGCCATATTCTGTAGATCTTCGAAGTATTTGAAGATTACCTTTCTCTCTAAAATACATTCCTGTTTAACCTTGAAAACATACTTATAGTGGGAATATGTTCCTTTACATTGTAAATAATTGTCCCTCCTACTGTTTTAATAAAAATACCGATTGACCAAAGGAAAACAGGAAGTATGAGCAGGTCTACAAGACTAAGAATACTCTGGGAATAGGAAAAGCAGAGCAAAGATGCCAGAGAGATGCCAGGGAGACATCAGCAGGTACAGAAGAAAGAAGTTGAAATGCTGTTCTAAGAAAAGGTACTAAGCAGCATGGCTTAACAAGGTAAGAATCACGGGTTAGCTTAAGAGTTAAGAATTAGTAAGTTATATGCCTGGGCCATAGAGCAATCACCATAAAGTTAATATAAGCATCTATATGTTTCAGTAGGACTGCTGGTCTGTGGGTCTGGACCACAAGCTGGAGAAGCCTGAAACTTTATATTACATATACCTCCTAACTTGACTACAAGTTTGATTGTTTTAGATGACTAATCACGAACAGACTTTTCTTAATTGTCCTAAACAGTTTGTAATAATAGTTTTTAAGGACTAAAACTTTCCATTACATTTTAAATGAGCTGCGTAGGTACAATTCCTTAAATAAGAGTAGAAATACATATACAGTATGTTAAACAAAAATAACCTTAAATTTGTATCTATATACAAAAATCCAGACCATGGAGGAAGAGCCAGACTGATCCATTAAACTCATCAGCCAGTCAGTGTATCTAAATCAATGGACTTGAGGTTAAGAAAGAGACCCTGTCTCAAACAGTAAGACAGTGGACTGTCATACTGGCTTAATGGATAAAACACTTGCCTCTCAGTTGATTTTGATCCTAGAATTGCTAAGTTGGAAGCAGAGCTCCCACTGTCACAAGTAAGCTTCTGTTCTCTACACTATATGACATGTGCATTTGGGTACAGGAATGTGCAATATATGCCTATGCACACACATACACACAAAACAAATAAACACATAAAAATAAATATTTAATTGTTTTTTAAAGGTGGAGTGAGATTGAGCAAGATACCATCTGCCTATGGCCCCTATACACTAATGTACATGTGCCAAAACCCGCATGAACAAGTACTTAAATCACATACACATAAGCACAGTTACTTTAATAAAAAGTTGTAACTTGTTCTTATAGAGAAGCATTGTCTGTCTAAACATTTGTCCTTTATTTTTCTCTGTTGTATGCTCTTTTGAAAAGATCTAAAATCACTCCTACTTGCTTGGTTCATAGGTGCCTAAGACAGATCACTCTTATAGTAGTACCCTTGTCCTATGTAGTTATCTTCATGGAGTGTATCATAGGAATAAAGGGTTAGGGCAAAGATGACAAGAATGGGTGGGACATGTACACAGTCTATTTAAAAAAATGTTTCTAGATGTCCCTCCCTTCAGAAAGTACTAACACTGATTCCTTAAGACTGTTTATCATCAGTTAAAGAACTTTACTTTCTCTGAGCACCTGGGATTTTAAAGTACATGTGATGTGAGGGAAGTGATCTCTGCCAGCTTTAGATGTGATTATGCAGGGCCAGGAGAGAAGTGTTTGGCCACACATGGATGAGAAGACATGGCTTCTTTCCATTTTTCCCTGACAGATGAGGGAGGTATGATTTATTGCATGAGGCTGAGACCTTCTGTGTGGCTGTGATTACCTAAGACATCTCAGACAGCTTCATGCCATTTCTCCTCTGTGATGAGCTGCAACCTAGGGCACTCCTGCAGCAATCGGGGAGAGCAGCAAACATGTGTTTACAGTTATTATGGAGGAAGTGCAGAACTATGTAGTCTCATATGCCAGTGGAGGCAGCCTGGCTGGGATGGGGGCATGAGAGGCCATGCAGATCATGAAAGGAAACCACCGTAAAATAAAAACCAGTTATCACTCCCATATGATCATCTTCTTTTTGGCAGACTTGCCCTCTGGGGCCACCTTCTGGAGTACAGGTCTTGGCAGAAGATGGAGAACACAAGAGTTGCTAGAAAATTAAATCTATGTGACTCCATTTTATGTAGCAGGAAATCCAAGAGTTTGCTTTTTCTGCACAGTCTATATCTGTATTTCTCCATTTCTTTGTTCATTTTTCTATCTCCCTTTTTTTTCTATGTAGAAGCCAGAGTAATCCTCTAAGTCTGCCCACATGGTCATGACCAGCGTTTTTAAGTTCTTTCCTGTATGTGACCTTGCAGACCTGTGTAATCATAACCAGACGTCTTCCCACTTCTCCAGTGACATACCCCATCTCTTTCTCCTGGCTTCTATACAGTCTACACACTTCTGTCACAAAAACTTTCTTTAAGATTTTAAGAGAATCATAGTATGTATGCTGTTTGCTTCTATGGCTTTGAATAAGTTGAACATTTCCCAGTTTCCAGACTGTTTTTTTCAAGAGCATTAATCCTAAAACCCTTCCTCCAGAAAACCCTCACTTTAGGGACTACTAAGATTATCTCAATATCACCCTTCATGCACCCCAATGCTCCTGTGTCTAAGCTCTTATTCCCCAAGGAACCATAATAACTTTCTGATGTTGACTACCTGCTCATTACTACCTTTCACTGGAAAATGTATGGCTGTGATCTGCTTGCTTGACAATTTAAGTGGCACATTAATGCTTGCATGATTTTCACCTCTATCATGCCTGGTTACTAAGCCTTGCTGACCTTTATGTGGCATATGTTGATCTAATTCCCGATGCTCAGCCTATCAATGAGCCCATTCTAGGTGATACTCTCAGTGATATTTTACCATCACCACAAACTCTCTTTAGCTCATCGTGACCTTTCAGAATTGGCTGTGTCTTAGAAAAGATAATACTGTCTTAAAATTACCATTAAAATCACTTTAATTGTGTGTATGTGTGTGTATCTGTGTGTGGGCATGTGCTTGTGAGTGAGGGGCTATGGAGGATAGAAATGTTAGGCCTCACTGGAGGAGGAGGAGTTATAAGCAGTTGTGGTCTGCCTAACATGGGTGCTGGGGCTCAACCTCAAGTTCTCTGCTAGAGCCATGTCCCCATGTTAGTCATTGAACAATCTTTTTTTTTCTGGTCCTTAAATGACTCTTTAAAAGACTGAATATCAGAGTGACTTGGGACATTGGTAGAAGTTCTTATAAAATTTTAGAAAGTAAAGGAAACACTTACAAGTAAATGAAAGAGACTACTTACATACAGTGGCATTCCATGACAGAATCAGACAAAATGTTTAGTGTGCCATAAGTAAACTGCATCTCCAAAAGTTATTGCTGATAGATTCTTGACTCTTTCCTAATTTCTTTTATGAATGGTCTTCAGTAGACACCAGAGTCTATAAATATAGGCGTAGCTAGGACTCCATATTTCCACTTCAAAAGTTTCCCCATGGCATGGTGTCTATCTGATGGAGAATGCAATGATGCACCATTCAAAGGACTGTTTCAAGAACTATCATATTGTTAATTTTAAGAGGCAGGTACTGAATGGAAATGGAAAACAATAAAAACACTGATCTGGAAAGGAAACTATTAATGCTTTTTTGTTATCCTCTCATATTATTTTTATAATGTAGCAGTTTGATCAAATTTTGCATAACTCTCATTTTAATAAATTAAATAAAAGGAACAATAGTTACTGAGATAAGAAATTGCCTTTTTTGGTCTGTCAACATGACCTTCCATCTTTAGTGTCATCCTGAAAATGAGTTGGTGGTAAATAAAGCCTCCTCTTCATTACAGAAGGCAAGGACCAATGCTTTCAGTCAGTGGCCTGGTCAGTCTGTTAGTACGATATAAGAAAGTGGTGAAGGATTTTAATATTGGATCATTCTGAACCATCGAAGCCTCTTCTAACAGGATAGTCATTTTCTTGTTTAACTTTGTACACTGAAAGGGATGATGATACTGATCTCAAATCATTTTTACAAGGAGCAATTTATGAAATTTGAGAGGTGGGACTAGTAAATATTAGGAGGACAAAAATCTGTGTATTGTAGATGCTCCTACCAGTTTTCCATCAATGAAGGAAGAAACATGAGAAGAAAGTGCTATTCAGATCACCTGTGTTTAAGCATGTCCTGGCAAATCATTCTCAGCAACACACTCCCAAAGTACACCTTCATTGATGACCACTTCGCCTGTTTGTTTGTTTATTTATTCATTTTATATACCAACCGCTGTTTTCCCTCCATCTACTTCCCCTCTGCCCCCAACCCTGCAGCCACTCCTCATAGGGGGTAAGGCCTCTTTTGAGTAGTCATCACAAGCCTGCATACCAACTTGCAGCAGGGAGAAACCCCTCATTCCTATATCAAGACTGAGCAAGGCATCCCACCATAGGGAATGGGCTCTAAAAGCCAGTTCATGTACTTGGGATAAATACTTGTCCCATTGCCTGGGACCCCACAAACAGATCAAGCCACATAACTTTCACTCACATGCAGGCTCCTCAGATATCAGTCCAGAGTCAGTGAGCTCCCACTGGCTCAGGTCTACTGACTCTGTTGTTTTCCCTCATCAAGATCTGTCCTCCCTTGTGCCTATAATCCCCGCCTCCTCTCTTCAGCTGAACTCCAGGAGCTCAGCCCAGTGCTTGAGTATGGGTGGATCTCTGCATATGTTTCCATCAGTCATTGGATGTAGGCTCTATGACGACAATTAGGGTAATCACCAATACGTCTACAGGGGAAGGCTAGTTCTGTCACCCTCTGCACCATTGCTAGGAGTCTTAGCTGGGGAAATCCTTGTGGGTTCCTAGAAGTTTTCCTAGCACCAGGTTTCTCCCCAACCCCATAATGGCTCCCTTTGTCAAGATATCTCTTTCATTGCACTTCCTCTCTGTCCTTTCCCCAACTCAGCTATCTAGATCCCTCATATTCCAATCCCCCCATCTTCCTCTCTCTATTCTCCCCTCTTAGTTTGTGTAGGAGATCTTAAGCATTTCCCCTTCTTGGGGCAATGCTTATCCTTCTTAGGGTCTCCTCTTCATCTAGCTTCTCTGGCGTATTAGATTATAGCTGGTTATACTTTGTTCTCCATCTAACGTTTACTTATGAGTAAGTACATACTGCATTTGCCCTTCCGGGTCTGAGTTAACTCACTGAAGATGTTTGTTTGTTTCTTTTTCTAGTTATATCCATTGGCCTAGAAATTTTGTGAATTATATTTTTAACCACTGAGTCATACTCCATTGTATAAATGTTGTACCATGTTTTCTTTATCCATTCTTTAACTGAGTGGCATGTAGGTTGTTTCCAGTTTCTGGCTATTATGAATAATGTTTCTATGAACACAGTTGAGCAAGTGTCCTTATGATATGGTTGAGTATTTTTTTTTTTTTTTGATATATGCTCAAGTGTGATATTGCTTGGTCTTGAGGTAAGTTGATTCCCAATTTTCTCAGAAAGCGCCATACTGATTTCCAGAGTGGCTGTTTAAGATTGCACTTCCACCAGCAGTTGGGGAGTATTCCTCTTTCTTCACAACCTGTCCAAAATAACCTGTCATCAGTGTTTTTTATCTTAGTCATTCTGACAAGTATAAGATGGTGTCTCAGAGTCACTTGGATTTGTATTTCCTTGATGGCTAAGGATGTTGCACACTTCCTTAAATGTCTTTTGGCCATTTGAGATTCTTTTATTGAGAATTGTCTATTTAGATCTATAACTTCCATTTTTAATGGTAATATTTGATATTTTGATGTATGTTCTTTATATATTTTGGAGACCAGCCCTGTGTCAAATGTGGGATTGGTGAAAATCTTTTCCCATTTTGTTGGCTGCCATTTTGTCTTATTTGCTGTGTCTTTTTACTTACTGAAACAAGTAAGGTCTTATCTGGAGGTCTGTTTCAGGAGGTTCCATTTATTCATTGTTGTTCATAGTGTCTGTGCTAGTCGTGCTATATTTAATATGTGATCTTCTGTGCCAATGTGTTCAGGTTTACTTCCTATTTTCTCTTCTAGAAGGTTTAGTGTAACTGGATTTTTGTTGAGGTCTTTGAACTATTTGGACTTAAGTTTTGTATGTGGCAATAGATATGGATCTATATGTATTTTTCTACATGTTTACACCCAGTTATGCTAGCACATTTGTTGAAGATGTTCTCTTTTCTCCATTGTACAAATTTGGCATTTTTGGGGTAAAAAATCAGGTGCTCATAGGTGTGTGGATTAATTAATCAATTGGCTCCATTGATTGTTGTGGCTGTTTTTAAGCCAATATCAAGCTTGAAGTCAGGGATGGTGATGCCTCCCAAAGTTCTTTGAGTGTTTCTCCATTTAGTTTGATGTTGGCTGTCATTTTGCAGTATAATGCCCTAATTATGTTTAGGAATTTTCTCTGTATCCCTGTTCTCTCCAAGACTTTTATCATGAAGGAGTGTTGAATTTTGTTACAGGCTTTTTCAGCATCTAAGAGATGATCATGTGGTTTATTTACTTACTTACTTACTTATTTATTTATTTACTTTCAGTTTGTTTATATGGTAAATTACATTGACAGATTTTTATATGTTGAACCATCCCTGCATCTCCAGGATAAAGCATACTTGATCATTATGGATGATATTTTTTTTATGTTTTCTTGGATTTGATTTGCCAATATGTTTTATTTTGCTTTATATATAATATGTATATACACATATATAATTTTGTTTTTTAAAGAAATTTTCTTATACCCCCTACTGTTCCCTCTCCAGATCCTTCTCCCAGGCCTCCCAGCCTCTCTTCTCCCCCTTACTTCTCCCCTCACTCCCATTCACTCCCCAGAGAAAACAAGAAATCCCAAGGTGAGTTAATTCAGTCTGGCATATCCAGTTGAGGTAGGACTAAGTCCTTCATCCAAGTATCAAGGCTGAGAAATGTGTTTTTCTTCTAGGCATTGGCTTTGAGGAACTAGTTCATGGACCCAGGATAGATTCTGGTCTGATTGCAAGAGGCTACATAATCTGCCCATGCCTTTTCGCTGTCATCTACATTCAGAGGGTCCAGATCTGTTCCATGAAGGTTCGTCGATTGTTATTTCAGAGTCTGCAAGCTTCCAACAGCAGAGGACTGCCTACTCGATGGGTCTCTCCATTGTGATCCTGATCCATTCTCTAATGTATTCTCTCCTCCCTCTCTTCAGCTGGACCGATAGCTCAACCTGGTGTTTAGTTATGGATCTCTGCATCTGCTTCCATCAGCTGCTGGATGAAGATCTATCTATAATGGCAGTTTGGGTGGTATATATAATGACATATAATGACAGGGAAAGGCCAGTTTAGGCTCCCTCTCTTTTACTGCTTGGAGCTGGGCTCATCCTGTGGGTTCTTGGGTGTTCCCTAGTATCAAGTTTCTCTCTAGTCCCCAAATTTTTTCCTTTTTCAGTATATCCACTTCTTTGCTCTGTCTCTCTCTTTCTGTTGCCCCACCCCACCCCATTCTCTCATATTCTCTTCTCACCTCCCCTTGCTTTCCCCAGTTCACAATTTTCTCAGAAGAACTTCTCCATTCCCCTTCCCAGGGGGATCTATGGATGTCTAACTTAACTTTCTTATTACCTAGCTACTGTGAGTAGTCTGTCTGGATTGTAGCCTGGTTACCCTTTGCATTACATCTAAACCCACTTATGAGTGAGAATATACCATATATGTCTTTCTGAGTCTGTGTTATCTCACTCAGGATGATAGGATGGTACTCTCCAGATCCATCTATTTGCCTGAAAATTCCAGAATGTCTTTTTTTCTTCTTCTGAGGAGTACTCCATTATGTAAATGCACCACAATTTTTTTAATACATTCTTCATTTGAGGGGCATCTAGGTTGTTTCCAGGTTCTGGCTATTACTAAGTTGCTAGGAGTGTAGTTGAGCTAATGGCCTTGTGGTAAGAATATTTATCTCTTGGGTATATGCCAAATAGTGGTATTTCTGGGTAGTTAGAGGGCTTGACTCCCAGTTTTCTGAGGAATCGACATACTGATTTTCAAAATGACTATACAAGTTTACATTCCCACCAGCAATGGAGGAATGTTCCCCTTACTTTACATACCCTCCAGAAAAGGTGTGTGTGTGTGTGTGTGTGTGTGTGTGTGTGTGTGTGTTTTATCTTAGCCATTCTGAGAGGTGTAAGATGGTGTCTCAGAGTTGTTTTGATTTGCATTTCTCTGATGGCTAAGGATGTTGAGCAGTTCTCTAAGTGTCCTTCAGCCACTTTGAGTTCTTCTATTGAACATTCCCTATTTAGTACCCCATTTTTAATTGGTAATAGTAGGATTCTAAAGTCTCCCATTCTTAGTGTGTGGAATTTGATGTATCTTTTAAGCTTTAGTAATGTTTCTTTACAAATGTAGGTGCCCTTGTATTTGGGACATAAACATTCTGAATTCATATTCATCTTGATGGATAGTTTCCTATGATGAATATATATCGTTCTCTATCACTTTTAACTAATTTCTGTTTGAAGTCTATTTTGTTAGACATTAATATATCTACACCAGCTTCTTTATTAGGTTAATTTAATTTGAAAATCTTTTCCCGACCCTTTACTCTGAGCTAATGTCTGTCTTTGAGGTTGAGTTGTGTTTCCTGTATGCAGCAGAAGGATGGATTCTGTATTCAGTCCCATCCTGTTGGCCTGTGTCTTTTTATGGGTGAATTGAGTCCATTGATATAAGAAATATTAATGACCAGTCATTGTTAATTCTTGTTATTTTTATATTTGTTGATGTTGTTGGTAGTGTGTGTTTTCTTTCTTTGGGATTTGCTGATGTGAGGTCATCTATTGGCTATGTTTTTGTGGATATAGCTAGCTTCCTTGGGTTTGGGCTTTCCTTCTAGTACTTTCTGTAGGGCTGGATTTGTGGATAGGCATTGTTTACATTTGTTTTTTCCTGGAACATCTTGTTTTTCTCAATGTTTGGTTTACTGAAAGTTTTTCTGGGTATAGTAGTTTGGCCTGGCATCTGTGATCTCTTACTGAAAAAGCATCTGTTCGGGACCTTTTGACTTTCAGTGTTTTTACTGAGAATTCCAGTATAATTCGGATGGGTCTGCCTTTATGTGTTACTTGGCCTTTTTCCTTTGCTGCTCCTAATATTCTTTCTTTATTCTCTATTTTTACTGTTTTTATTATCATATGACTACGGGACTTTTTGGGGGAGTACATATATTTGGTGTTCTGTAAGCTTCTTGTATCTTCATAGGTATGTCTTTCTTTAGGCTAGGAAAACATTTTTGTTTGTTTTCTTTGATTTTATTAAACATATTTTCTGTGCCTTTGAGCTGAAAATTTTCACCTTCTATTCATATTATTTTTAGGTTTGGTCTTTTCATGGTATCCCAAATTTCCTTGATGTTTTGTTTTAAAAATTTGCTGGATTTAGCATTTTCTTCAACCAATGAATTTATTTCCACTATCAAATCCTCAATACCTGAAATTTTCTTTTCCATTTCTTGTATTGTGTTGGCTATGTAGCTCCTGCTCAACTACTCAGATTTTCCTTCTTAAGAATTTCCTTACTTTGTATTTTCTTTATTGTCTATATTTTAATTTTTAGGTCTAAAACTGTTTTCAATTTTTTAGTTTTTCTCTCCTTTTCTTTAACAAATTTATTTTGTTTGTTTTCCGTTTAAAGCCTCTATCATTTTTGTAGTTGTCTTTAGGATCTTTTTTTTTTTTTTTTTTTTTTTTTTTTGCATCATCTGTGTTAGAATGTCCAAGTCTTGCTGTTGTAGAGCCACTAGTTTCTGGTGGTGCCATATTGTTCTTTATTGTAGTGGGATTATGTTGTTCCATTGCAAATAATTGTCCCACCTACTGGTTTAATAAAAATGCTGATTGGCTGAAGGCAGACAGGAAGTGTGGGTGAGGCTACCAGACTAAGAAAACTCTGGGAACAGAAAGAACAGAGCAGAGATGCTACAGAGACACCAAAAAAGCAGATGTCGAGAACACCTATGCTGCTCTGAGAAAAGGTACTGAGCCACATGGCTGAATAGGGTAAGAATCATGGGTCACTTTAAGAGCAAGAGCTATCAAGTTATATGCCTGATCCCCAGGTCAATCAGCATACAGTTAATATAAGCATCTGTGTATTTCATTGGGACTATGGGAGTATAGGCCAGAAAGTTCGGGCCATGAGCTAGGCCAGAAAGTCAAGGCCAGAAACATCATACAACACTTTATGTTGTTGAATGTATCTTATACTACTGTCTATTGTTTCTTCCTTCAATCCATATAGGTTAAACCTGTGCCTGAGTGTGTTACTCTTCTTCCAACTGGTGCACATGGGACCTGTGTCTCCAGTGATCACTGGTGCCATGGAAGATGACTGGTAATGGAATGGGGGTAGGATGGGGTGGGGGAAGAATGCTGCTGCAGTGGGTGGGAGAGGGGCATGTTGTATGTCACTAGGGCCTAGAAACTAGAGAACTGAGCTGTCTAGCCAGAAGCTTGGAGATTCACCTCTTCTTCACAAGCAATCCAGGTGGAGCTACAGCTCAAGTGGTTGCTGGTGCCAAAGGGAAAGTTGATAAGGAGATGTAGAAGAATGATGCTTTCTAGTCTATTACTTTGATGGATGAGGAAGTTTTTCTTGGTTTTCATTTTATACCTCTAGATATAAAAAGTTGTTCTTACCTATGTAAGTAATCTACTTGTCTTTGTATGAAAATTAATGTCTATTTGATACTTTCACAAGTTTTATCTTGCTAATATTTTTCTTGAACAATATAATGAGAGTGTTTTTACTATAATAACTTAGCAAAAATCCAAAGTTTTCTTACCTCTTCATCATCCTTCGATTTTTTGGCTCTACCATGAAATACTTCTCTTTTATTCATTTGTTATTCTTTTTTTATTGATTCATTTTTTATCATTCCTCCAATCATTCAGAAAGTAAGTTTTCTACATTCCATCAACCAAAATAATCTGATCTAGCATTCAGAAGCTAATGGACATCTCAAGAAGAGTGGTTTGTGGCTTTATGTTTATAATTTCAGCAGTTATAAGGCTGATATAAAAGGAGTGCCATGCGTTCCAGACAGCCTCAGCTACTTGGTAAGTTCTAAGGCAATCTGAACTACAGAGTAAAAAACCTGTCTCAAGAAAACAAATAAAAAATAGAAAATGAGTGCTTTAAATTCAGGCACAGACTTCCACTTGAATTCTTAACCAACTCTGCCCAGCTCACTTACCTGAACAAGCATAGTGTCTCAACTTTAAAGTGAAGATGCAAATTATTACTGTTCCAGGGCTATCATCAAGTATAAAAACAACAATAATGGCAGTATCAATATGACACCTGACCATGATGATGATGCTGGTAGTTTTTATGATCTGGTTCTTTTTAATGATCTAGACTTTTAAAGAAGCATCATGCAAGTCACCATTGATGGTTTGCTTGCATGCTTATCTATGTGATGGTGTCAGATTCTCTAAGACTGGAGTTACAGTTGTGAGATACCATTTGGGTACTGGGAATTGGAAACACTGATCTCTAGAAGAGCAGTCAGTGCTCTTAATCATTGATCCATCTCTCCAGCCCTGATATTGAAATTTTTTGAACATATTCACTAGATTTGAGTACCACTAAAGCTTCATTTTCACAGTATTTCATCTAAAACCTATGACTAGCTTGTTTATTTTTTATGTGTCTTATAGATCATTTATATTATTATCAATCCCAAGACTCCTCTCCATTTATTTTAAGGGTAATTTTAATAGAAGCTTTATATAATTATGAAATGTTATTAAATGTTCTCTTCCAAAGCAACAGGCAGCCTCTATGGACATCATTCTTCCGTGCAGAGTCTGAGGTAGTTTGTGACAGAATAATTACATTTCTGACCAGTACAAATTATTAAAATTCTCATGTGGGAATTAGAATTCCTGACATTATTTTTAAACTATTTGTTTGCTTACAGGTATTCATCTAGCTGATATTTTATGAGTATTATTAAAATGAGACTAATTAAGGAATATTCTGTACACTTGCCACATTAATTTTGTTTAAAAAAATGCTAGCACTTGGAGCTTACAGATTCTACTTCACATGCTGTTTATCAGTTTATTATTTCTGGGTAACATAGTACTTCATACCTGGTGTCCTTTATTTCTCCTTTGTCTGTAGAATGGTTAAATGTTTCTAATGCTTTAGGGTAAGCATAATCCTTGATACCTGGTCCAGTACCACTTCCTCTAGAATGCCATCTCTCTTTTAATTACCTTCAGCAGAATAGCACAGGTATACCCTCCTGGGAGTATCAGGGATGAAAAAAATAAAAGAAATTCTTATTGGGTTGTCTTTAGTTTTTCTAATTAGTTAAAACACTCTTATAGGATATAGTATATCTATATATTTATAACACAAAGTGGTAAATTACTACCAAGAATCATATACACATTAGGTATGGCAACCTTGGTCTGTGAATTCAATCACTATAAAAGCCTGCTTTCTGAGCACAAATGATTATTTGATGTTAGCTGCCAAAGGTTTTGACTTTCATCAGTATACTCCCCAAATCTCTTCAAATCATTTCACCATGTAGTCTAGGGTATTGTGACCAACATCAGGTACATAGAGAGTTTCTCTTGGCTAAGAAAATTATAGAGTGTGGAAGTTCCATTTACCATAACATGCCTACATTATAGAGATGTAACAGGGACAGAATTACTTTACATAAACATTCCCATTGGGAGTCAGGAAAATCATAAAGTTAATAGTAATAACGGGTCTACAATTATTTTAAACTCCATGCTGAATGAGACCTGTCATCTCTGCTCACAGTTGGCTTTAATGAGTCTCATAATCACTGCTCTTAATGGTTCTTATTTTTTTAGCCCTAGTATGCTTTTCCTATTCTATTTTTCTTAGCCATTTCTAATGAATATATGGATTTAGCTATCCTATTCTGGCATATGCCCAAAGAACTCTGTATCCTACTTCACATATCTTTGCATAGCCATGTACATTCCTGCTCTATTCACAAAGGCTAGCAAATAGAAATGACCTACATGTAATTTAACCAACAATTTAATAATTAAAAAAATATGGTGTACACACACACAAACATACATACATACACACACACAATAAATACTATTCAGCTGTAAGGACAAATACTTTTCAGATAAATAAGTAGAAATAGAAAAGATCATATTGAGTAAGATAACCTAGAACCAGAAAGTCCAGTTTTGCATATGTATTCTAATTGAAGGCTCTTAGCTTCACATCTTTAGATATGAAGACACATCTTCCAGAAACCAAGAAAATAAATAGGGACAATTGTCAGGGTTGAAGGGTAGAAGAGCAATATATAGAGGGTAATTGTAGTGAACATACAAGTGATCTTAATAGGGAAATGGGAAAAATGGGAGAGGAGGAGAAGACTTTCACTGGGCAGGAGATAAATACAGAGGAAGAAGAAAGAATGGAAATCACAATAAGTATTTCTTAAAAAGTGATAAGGAATTATATTATCAACTACCTATCTAACAACCTATTATACACATAAATCTATGTATAAATATGCATATATAGTTTAAGTTAAATTTATTCATCTGATTTGGCAATGTTTTCCCCAAGAGCCAAAGACTATCTAACAAAAAGTCAAATAGTGTGCACAAGAAGCCTTCTTTTACATTGTTGGTTAGGGTTGTCCAAGAGACTCCTAACTATAGATTATTGACTGCTATTGGCATTGGCTACCACATAGAGACATTATAGATGAAAAAGTTGTGTTTCTTCCAAGAAAACCATGAATCCTCTCTCTCTTTTCTATGTTTTACCCATAAATTTGGTAGCTTTAATCTCTAAACAATCTCTTGATAACAACCAATCAAATATAATCAATATGGAAGACAGTACTTCCATATTGTTGCTTAAATTCTTAGTTCATTAATGCATTTCAATATCCATAGTTATATTAGGTGACACTTTTACACATTGATCTATGTAATATAAAATGGATCAAGCTTTTTCCAACAATCTCTTCATTGTTTCCCTAGCTTTGATGGATACTTGGACCAAAAGCCCATGACAATGTGGCCTAAGTTTTATATGGGTTAACATAACTCCATTTCAAATTTCTTTATTGGTTTTCTATTGTGTACCACAAAACATTCCATAACTTAGTGGCTTAACGTAACAACCATATGATGCTTCTAATTAGTCTATGGATAATTAAAGAATAAGAATAGGTGAGCTAGGTCTACATCAGTGCATGCACTGTTGTCTGGTAGAAGCCCAGCAGGGAGCTGAAAGTCTCAAGGTGACCATAGTTGGGAAACTCCAGACTCTTCTATCATCTCTTAATATTAAGTCTGAGCTTTGTAAACATCTTCATGGAATGTTATGTCTTAAAATTTCAGAGAACATAAAAGTGTGCTGGGTTGGAGAGTTTAGCTATGGTGAAGAAAATAAAAGGTGGTTCATCTTCTAATTGTTGAAAATTTCTCTCTTATTGTATGACATCAGTAAAGATACATATACATACATATGTACATATACATATGTAAACCTATTGGGTATCTGATATCCATTAGATGAGCAATAATCGGGTATCTGATATCCATTAGATGAGCAATAATCACTTAATTTAATTATTGAATGAATAAATGAAAGAAGAACATGCATACATAGTAGTACAACATTGACCAAGTATTTAGCTAGGTAATCTACAATATGGTTTGGTGCTTTGATTTATATAACAGGGATCCATTTACAATTTCTCAAATAAGAAAGGCATATGTGCCTTTGCCTTCGTTATTTCAACAATTCATATCCAAATATCTAAATATCAAAATTTATTTTGATTTATAGATTTTTGTAGTATCCTCCTTGAGGTAGTGGCAGCCTGAGGCGATCTAAATCTTCTGCTTTCTGTATTCACTCTATTTTGTTTGTTAATAAAATAAATCATCTTGATATCAGACTCCCTCGGAGTGCTGAAACTAGTTGTATGCATGTGCCATTTAGTTTTTGTCAACTTTATACAAGCTAGAGTCATGTGTGTATAAAGAAACTTAATTGGAAGATTACCCCCCCCATCAAATTGCTTGTAGCAAGTCTGTATGAGAATTTTCTTGATATGTGATTTAGGTGGGATGGCCTAGCCCTCTGTGGATGGTGTTCCTAAACTGTATAAAAGACAAAGCAGAAAGAACCAAGTAGAGCAAGCCAATAAACGTCTTCTTTTGTGGCTTCTGCTTTAGTCTTTCATCCTGGTTCCTGTCCCTCTGAAATTCTGCCTTGGCTTTTCCCAGTGATGAACTATGAAGAAGGAATGTAACTCAAATAATGATCACCTCCCAAATTCCTTTTGTCACAGCAACAGAAAGCAATCGGTGATGTGGGAATGTCTTTCTGGATGCTGTGAATATCAATCTTTAAATAAAGGAGCTGTTTTGGCCCATGTCAGGCACCATAGAAAAAGTAGGTGGGGAAATCAGAATAGGTAGGAAAGGAAGGGTGGTGTCAGAGACAGACTGAGCCAGCCTCCCAAAGAAGAAACATGTAAGGAACACAGGTGAGCCACAGGCCACATGGCAGACAGATTAATGAGAATGGGTTAAGATGTAAGAGCTAGTTAGCAATGTACCTGAGAGTTTCTCTTAAAATGCACTAGTCTAAGATTAATATTTATTAAAATATAGACCAACACACACAATACAGGTAACAGCTTATATTCGCGCCTGAATAGGGCCTGAAGTATCTGAGCGATGGACAATGGATGCCAAACCAGTCTCTCCAGCAGTCAGGAACCAGAAAAATGGGCCTTTCCAGGATCCTAGCAGCCCCTTATCAATGGGGTTTGCCACTCTCCCTTCAGGAGTCCAGGACCCTGGATAAGCATTCTCGGATCTTATCAGCTGACACCTGAATCCCACCACACCTGAGCCATAGGCCAAACAGCGTGAACTTAATATAAATGTTTGAGCAATTTCTGGGGGCCTGATCAGCTGCAGGTGGCTAAGGGGTCTGGGGCTGCAGGTGTGTGGGTCTGGACCTCAGGCAGTCCGGGGCCAAGAAACCTCATTGTAACAGATGGCATCCCAACGTGGGCCAAATATCCACTTAAAGCCTGAGAAAGTTTAAAAAGGGTTTTAACACAGAAACTGAGCCAAAGCAGCTTCCAAATTGTGTATCTGAAGTGGGTCATTGTACAAAGAAAGTGCGGTGTTCTGACCACATTCAAAATGGCACCAGCAGACTGTTGGCATTGGCAAGCGATGTAAGCTGCAACCAGGCCGGTTCCTGAAACCTCACAAGACTCAGTAGCATGTGATTGATTTAAAGTTTCTGTTTACTTTGAATAAAAGAAAACAGAGTCAAGTGATTTCTTACTAGCAGCATTTCTTGGGTCCACTCTGTTTGCTGGAGGTGAACAGAGATGCGGCCCCTTTAAGAGAACTTACTGATTCAGCTTTTTCTGCAAAAACTATGTGGCTCTTTAAGAGAGTGTGAGTATTGTAAAAGCTCTTCTGGTTGGAAGATGATTAAGGATTCACAATAAAACAAATTCAGAGGAAAATAACCTGTAAACAGGTTACATTGTGAGTTAAAGGTACATAGGCTTCAGAGAGAAAAGAAATACAACAAAGTCTTTAAAAAGAGAAATAGAGTAATAAAAATATAATAAGCCATGTAAAGATGGAAAATAGACACAAAATCTGGATTTTGGTTATTATGGTGATTTATTTAAAATTTTTAACTGTTAATGAGCTAACTGCAGAAAGACAGTTGATTGCAAAGACTGCTAAGTTAAACAAGAATATATATTTTAAAGGTATTTTGATTTTGAAATTTATGTCTAAGGATTTATTGCTTTGGAAGAGTTCTGCTTTTGTTTCCATAGAAGATGAGAACCTGTGGATTACTTCCAGGCTCTTATGGTTTCATAAACCAAGACCCCTGACAAAAACTCTGATGGGAATAGATAGCTGCATCAGCTTCAGGGCTACAGACTATGATCCAGTCTCAAGAACCTGTGAGATTTTCAACGCCCCTTAATCAGCAGGAAGTAGTAATGGAAAACTATGCCCAAATTCTCAAAATATTGTTTATAAATATTTGTTTTCATTATAAATGGTTAATGGCCATAGTTAATCACTAAGAAGAAAAGGGGGATATGGTATATGAATGACTTTTTAAAAATTAGATTATTGAATTTACTTAGATCAGGAAATCTGCTGTTAATCTCAAAATGTTTTACATTGGTATGTATTTTGGTTTATTGATACAAATTTAAGGTCAGTTCTCTTATGCTATATGTATTTTTCTATTCTTGTTTAAGATATGATGTTTATGTAACTGATTTAAAATTCTAATGTATAATTAAGAAATACATGTTAGTTAGATTTTTAGGTATACAAAGATATAATTCAATTAGATAGGTAATCTTCAAACACTTCTAAGACCTACAGAGTATGGCATTTAAAATGTTTTAAGAGTTTAGACTTTTCTGGACAATGAGACAGGTCTGCTCCTGGCAGCACCAATTTACTTCAAGAGAAAAATGAGCATTGAAGAAACTCCATATGGAAATTAGTTCTTTTGTGGCATCGGTTAGCCACTGGACATAAACCTGTTCTTATATTGACTACTTGACAGTATGCTGTTTAAACTGGACATGCAGGTTCCATAGGAAGGTGGCCTCTGAACTTTGGCAGAACAAGCTGAGATAGTCATTCAGGTTCCTGTTTTTCAGAGAAAATTGTCAGACATTTTTCAGGACTCGAGGAGAAGCAACTGATAAATTATACCAGAATGGGCAGAGCAGATTTTCTGCTTCACTAAAATGAAAAGAGATTCTGGGCCTGTAGGCTGAAGGTAGATGCCCCAACTTTATAAAGGAACTTTGGGTGACTGTCCAGGCAGATAGGTGTCATCTCTGTCATTTCTAGATTTTGGAAGTTGCTTGTACTTCCAAAGGTTTACTTGGGTAAATATATCCTTCTGTGGTCTTCGATGCAGTTGAAGATTACATAGTTATAGGTACAGTTTTTCTTAGCTATTTTAAAAGGTATATTGGTTATGAAACTTTAGATTCACAAGGATAAGTTAGATGATAGAATATTTTCTTTAATTTTGCTAAATACAAATAGACTAGATATTATAACTGTAATTCTTGATGGCTATTTTGTTATACATAATTTTGCTATGTTAAAATTGAAACATTTCTTTTTGATTAGACAGAAAGAGGGAGGTGATGTTGGAATATCTTTCTGTATGCTGTGAATATCAATCTTTAAATAAAGGAGCTGTTTAGTCCCATGACAGGGACAATAGAAAAAGTAGATGGGGAATCAGAATAGGTAGGAAAGTAAGGGCAGAGTCAGACAGACCAAGCCAGCCACAAACGAAGAAACATATAAGGAACACAGGTGAGCCACGGGCCACGTGGAAGACAGATTAATGGAAATGGGTTGAGTTAAGATGAAGGAGCAAGCTAGTCAGGTGCCTAAGTCATAGGCCAAACAGCGTGAACTTAATATAAGCATCTGAATCATTTTTGGGGGCCTGATCAGCATTGGGTGACTAAGTGGTCTGACAGGTCTGTGGGTCTTGACTTCTGGCCTCCTGGGGCAAAGAAACCTCATTGTAACAAATTGGGACAATACATGGTCTCTGAAACACTTTCCTAAATGTTCTTCACCGTATCTGTCCTAGTTTTTTTTTTTTTTTTTTTTTTTTTTTTAAATAGTATGACTACTAAGTTTGTTGGCTAAATAAATGAATAAACTGTATTTATGCCAAGCAATATTAGGACAGAGATATGTCTGTCTTTTTAATTGTTAGTTGTTAGGCCAGTTCTTGTAGATAACCAGTGCTCAGTTAGTGGAAGGGAGACGAGCAAAAGAGAAAGTCAGCTCATTACCAAATAAACCAAAACAAATCTAATCTAGGTTCACTATATTTTATAAGTTTAACTCTACTGTATTAAAAATTATTTTATGCTAAACATTAATACTAAGTCCTTAGAACAGTCCTGGAACTCAATTCTATTATTGTGTTGTTTTTCATTCTTATTCAGAGAACTTTTTCTAGAACAGAAAAAGAAATTACACACTATGTTTACCAGGAGTTTTATTTATAAAGTGAAATATTTCCAAGTTTTTAACAGAACAAATACAACATTGGCATCTTTTCAGGAATAATGTGTTGAGCTCTTCATTATAGGTGTAAACAACTAGTACCTGTGTTCTGTGGATGCCAGTGATTCTTTTCTTTACTCTTATGCTCCCTCTTTTACTGAGACATAGTTTCTGCAGGTAAGAGACTCAGGATTTCTTTTTCTTTTCTTTTCTCTTCTTTTATTTTTTTGTAGTTTTTGGAATTGCCTACTTATACTTTTACCTCCAGAGATAATCTAGGATAGTATGTTATATCAACCACTACACTCCCTTGGTATTCTCTTTCTCCCATGTGTCAGTTACATCTATGTGTGTACATGTATAGAGGCCAGAAATTTACATTGGCTGACTTCTTAGTTCCTCTTTCCTCCTTATTTCTGAGACAGGGTCTCTCACTGAACCTGGATCTCAACCCAGCCATTGAGTTCCAGTGGTCTGCTTGTGTGCTCCTTCCCCTCACCACAGATTTTATAGATGTGCACCATCAGTCTGACTTTTTACATGAGTCATGTAAAACTCAAGTCTACATGCTTGTTCAGCATGTACTCTACTGATTGAAGTACTTCCCTACTCCTAACTATTCTCATGATTCTGGTGGTCCATACAAACTATTCTTATAGTCTATATGTAGTGGAATTATGTTGCTATATTGTAAATAATTGTCAGACATTGTAAATGGCAGCCCAACGTGGGTATTTTACACCCACATAAAGTTTGAGAAAGCTTAAAAACAGCCCAGAGCACAAAAATGGAGTCAAAAGCAGCTCCCAAGATGTATTTCTCAAGTGGGCCGTGGTAAAGAGACTGAGTGGTGTCTTGGATCAAATTACAAACTGGTGTGTTTGCTACATTCAACTTGAGCTGAACAAGGCCAGTTCTTGAGCTTCAATGTTAGCAAGGAACTGTATGGTAGATTTAAGGTTTCTGTTAAAAAGGACAAAAAGGAAACAGAGTAAAAGTCTGCTTTGTAGTAGTAGCAGTATTTTGGGGGGGGTTCTTTTTGCTGAAGGCAAGCAAAGATATGGCTTAAAAAAAGAAGCTTCTTGATTCAGCCTTAGAGACAAAACATTTGTGAGTCTTTTATGAGGCCCTGCTGCCAAACACTTAAATGGAGCTAATGAGCAGCAGATGGCAGTGATTTACTTGGTGATTATATGGACCCTAAAATTCCCTAGAGTGGTAATTGTGAGATCTACTAGTACCTCTACTAAAAAGACAAATTCTGTGAAGCTAGTCTAGGAGCTGGGTAGAGCCAGTCAGCTACTTTAGTGAAGCCTTTAATCCTTAGCCACACCTTGACAGATTAAAGATATGGTCAGAAACAGAATAAGATAAGAAATAAGAAATGTACAGTAAAGACAGATTAAAAAAAAAAAACTCTAAATGGTTTAGAGCGTGTTAAAAAGTATACACACACACACACACACACACACACACACATATGTAGGGTTTAGAGAAAAAATAGAAAGAGAAAAGGATAGAGAAAGTCCTTTAAAAAATAGAATAAAAAATAATAATAAGCCACCTAAAGATGGCTGTATGATACATTGAGTGTCTGTATGATATTGCCTTGTCTTTAAGTTTCTTGGCTTAAAATGAAGTAGTAAAAGCTGCTAAAAGACATTTGATTATAAATTCTGATGGATTAATCCAACCTATATATTTGGTAAATGAGTTGACATTAAAATTAAAAACTAAATTTATGCTACTTTGGAGAAGAGGTTTTCTTTTTATTTACACAGAAAGTGAGAGACTATACATTTATTCCTGGTTAAAACAAAGTTTGAGAGAGGAAGACCTCCAGAAAAGTCTCCAATGGACACAGATGACCCAGATAATTCAGCATTTCAGAGCACCTCTGCTGTAGTTTCCTCTAAGCTCTGCATCTGAAACAACTTCAAGAAGATTGGTTGAGCTGACCCAGCCTTGTAGACTTTTCATTAAGGACTTGTACATAATCCTAATTTTTTCTTTGGGTCCCCATGGGATTGTCAATATCCCCATTCAGCAGGATGTAGCCTAGAGAACAATGCCCACATTCCCCCCCACCACACACAAAATGGATTATGGAATTATGTTGTTATATTGTAAAGAATTTTCTCTTCTACTGTTTTAGTAAAAATGCTGGTTGACCAAAGGCAGACAGGAAGTGTGGGTGGGCCTACCAGACTAAGAAAACTCTGGAAACAAGAAGAACAGGGCAGAGATGCCACAGAGTTGCCAGACAAGACAGAAGATGCAGAGGACAACTGTGCTGCTCTGAGAAAAGGTACGGACCCACATGGCTGACCAGGATTAGAATCACAGGTTAATTTAAGAGGGGTAAAGAGTAAGTTATATGCCTGGGCCCCAGGTCAATCAGTGTACAATTAATATGTGTCTGTGTGTTTCAGTGGCACTATGAGTCTGTAGGCCAGAAAGTCTGGACCACGAGGCAAGACTGGAAGTTCTAGTGGGCACATATATGCATATGTTTATGTATAATGAAAAGTCAAATGTTATGAAGATTTTGATGAATATCTGTGTAAGACCAACTTGAAACAGGATGAAAAACTGTCAATTTTTCATAGAAACCTAGGGACCGTTGCTTAAAACATTGGTCTGATGAGTGTTTTTCTTGTTGCAATATTTAGTTTTATATTTCACATTCAGAAGGAGTATATAGTCTTCAAAGAGACTAAAGCATGCACTAAAATCAACCATTTTGTTAAGAATATTTATTTCCTGAGAAATCCCAAGAGGTGGCCATCATGCATTAAACACTTCTGAGAAACTTTTGACTAACTTTGTTGTTTATATAAAAATAACAAAAATCCTCTACCCTGGATGTTAATCCAGGATGTGAACAGCAAGGATGAAGGTTTTACATAGGACAGATGTGCTCCATCAGATCCTAGGAAATCTCACTTCCCAAGTCATTGGTAAATGCAATTTGTAACTCTATTTTCTCTGTTAGTATATATGCCTAAATTTGAACTGGATGGTGCAGGTTTTCATTTGCAACTTTTTATTTGCCTTCTCTCATTATCCCTGTAGGTGGGAACAATGGGGTAGAGGAGAAAATGTGTTCAGTGCATACTCAATAATCCTTCTAGCATCACATCACCTTGTGCCATTGAATCTGTCTTATAAGCACTGCTAAGTTTTATCTCTTTTACTCCTACTGCAATTATCTGTTGGTGTTTTATAGGACCATGGACATACCGAGAGAAGGGATTTAATCATTAAGTACTTTCAGCCTAATTGGCTCTCAATTGGAGGAGATGCTTTGGGATTGGAAATGTGCTGCAAGTTAGCAGAGCATGCCAGTTCATTTCCCACCTGTGGAGTTGACAGATATAAGAAAACATTCTGACTTGGCCAATTTGGCATATAGTTAGGCTATCTGTCTTTGGGGCTGCCTCTGGGGCCTTGTGTTTGTTAGTTGTGTCTCTGATGAGCAGACATTACGGTTAAATTGCTTATATTTCTGGACTGAGAACGTGACTATGGCAGTTAGCTTGAGGAGATACAGAATCAATCTTACAACTGTGTTGTCCAGAGACCTAGATGACGTCAGTTTTCAATCTTTATTTAAGCCTGTTACATGTGATACCAAGTTAAGACTGCCTTCTTTAAACAGGTTAGGCTACTTTTTTCAATGTTACTTAGTTGTAGAATAATTTTGAAAAATAACCCACTTAACTATGAAACTATTTTCACTTTATATAATTGAATAATATTTATACTAATGACCCCACAGAGTTGTTTCTATTATTTAACAAACTAATATATCTAAAATGCTTAGTAAATTCCTGGCATATAAAGATATTTCTATAAATATTATCATATGTACATACAGAAGTATTAACATGTTTTTAGACATATAGATAGACATATGGTTTCTTCTATTGCTTGTTTTCTTTATCAGTTTTTTCTTTTTACCTCTGTCAATAACTCTACAAAATAAGATCAGAAGTAATGCCATCTAGAACTGCACAGATTTGTACATGGTAGGGAATACCCTGAGTACTTGAAATGAGGCTAACCCACATTGAGATATACTATGGCCAAGCAAAGTTTATATTATATTTGAAAATTATAGAAAATGGTTTTGAATAGCTGAGAAAATGATATAAACTATTTTAATAGTCTTGTGATAAATTACTTCTGATCTACAGGTTGTTAAGTGTATAATATAAACTCTCTGCATTCCTTTGTCAAAGGCTAATGTAAGACCTTCTATAGAAGAAACACTGAAGATAATATTCCTCCCATGGGAACTATGTTACAAGTGAATTTTGTATTTCACTTCTTCATTCATCATGTACTCATTGTCAATAATTACCTGTAATTTCTATGTTTTTGAAGTTTTATTTGTAATTGTATATAGGTGTATGTCTGTGTATGGATATGTACACATGAGTACATGTGCCCACAGGGATCAAAGAGGGTATCAGATCATCTGGAGCTAGAATTACAGGAACAGCTGAACATCCCATATGGGTTCTGAGAACAAAACTTAGGTCCTCTGGAAGAACAGTACATGCTCTTAAAACCCTCTCTCTAGTCCCTGTTTAAAATTTCTATCTGGACCACATGGTCAGCTTAAATATAATGTTTCCTAAACTTCAATTTTATTTTCTTAACGGCTTTATCTTATTTCTGATTTCCCCATTTCCCTTCTAATCTCATTTCTTTGGTCTTACCAACATTTGCTTGAGCCCTATCACTAGTTGTGGGTGATTCTATCACCTGATCTCTATTTAGTTTCTTTTGAACCTCTAACCCAAAGTCCTCTGGCTAAAATATAATTAAAAATATGCATGGCATGAATGTTTTAAATAATTTTAATATTACCCATTTTACCATGAGATAAAAATCTACACCTATTAAGTTTGTATTTAAAGCTTTCCTATAAGCCTAAATGGTCATACTGGTCCACTTTTTGTCTTTGTTCAGATCCACTCTAGAAAAAAAATAATAGTTGTACTATGTTTTAAAAGCATAGCTTCTGGAGTGGTACCTATGTGGTCATGAAAATCAACTAGTCTTTGAATTCTGGGTTAGAAGGGAGAAAAAGCATTTTTTTTAAACACTAGTAAATTAATATGCCTTTTAGAGAAATTGAAAATTTTTCTCAGCTAACTTATCTGAAGAAGACAAGAGGTTCTTGTCTGATGGGCATTGAGAGAAGGAGGCAAAGACACAGAGAGGAGAGATTGGAGTAATAGAAATCATCTTACAATTTCTCAAAAGCTTCTGGTTATGCTACAGAATGCACTGACTGTGCAATGATGATGCTTCAGCTTCAGCTACTTGAAATTTTTGATCTCAGTTATTATTTTCCAGGAAAGAGGAAACTTTTGATGTGTACCCTCAGAGGACACAGTCCCAGGAGAGTGATGGACATAAACAGAAAATCTCATGGCCTCTAGTCATATAATTTCTGAAGTCTTGAACTTACGAAATCCATTATGATCTCCTAAAGGCTTTTGGTCATTAACTTATAAAACAGTCTCAAAACTAAATGTTAGACAGTTTTAGAAACACTTTGTAGAAAACCTGGACAAGGAATTTAGCTAACATTTTTTTTTTTTTAAGAAAACGAAGCTATGTATTCAACCCTGTGTTTATGTTCATATATGCTTTGCTTTGGTAAAATACAAAAGCCAGTCATCACCTGAATTGTATATTTCTGACCTATGAAGTGGATGTTTCTTGTTCTATCTGTAAAAGTTAATTTTTACTTGCAAAGATAAGTTTCCCTGGGAAATCCATGGCAAAGGTTTCACTATGAACTTTATTCAAACATTATTTACATTGGTTTTTGTTTGAGGAAAATATAATATTCTGCTAATTCTTACCTTTACAATTCAAAGAAGGTTGACATATACGGTAATCCAACCTTGATTTCTAAATGTTTATTTTTATTATAACAGTAGTGACTGTTCATTATAGTAAACTTGGAACATACAAAAATGAAAAATTAGTATTTATTTTTGTTGAAATGTAATTTGCATACTCTTAAATGCAACGAATTCAGAGATCTTCAAAGTAGTTTGGCCAGTTTTGTGAAGTATTCAAACATGTGTGCCACACAACCTAGTCATAATGTAGAATCTTTCTCTCACCCGGATGCCTTTTTTTTCTGTGTATTTTTTTCACAATCTTTATCCTACTTACAAAAACACTATTCTACCAAGAGAATAGAATTAAAAACTTAAAGTAATCAAATTCTACCACTAGCCTCATGTAATGGCACACTCCTGTAATCCTAGAATTCAGATACTGGAAGAAGGAGAGGCATGAATTTGGACAACATAGTCTGCTGAGGACAGTGTGGAGCCCTGTTATTGACAACCACTGCTTAATTCCTTGGCATCTTTTGGCATTTCTGATTCTCTACAAAGTGTGGTGGTTTGATTTGGCTTCTGAAGCACAGTATTTTCTCATTGTTTCTCTCACTGGCTTGGTTGCTACTTCTCTGTTGCCATTGCCCAGTTCTCAGTTTACTAACATCAAAGTGAAATCAACATCTGTTCCTCTTCTATTCTCTATCTACATAATCTTTGTTGTGATCTGATCAAGTCCCTTGGCTTGAATTTGATCTCTAAGCAGGTGGCATTCAATTTTATGTCTATAACTCTGACCTCTCTAACAAATTTAAGTCCTATATCCAATAGCCCATCACATGGTAACATCTAAGGAAACATATTGTTTGTAAGTCTTGGTCTTCATGAATCCAAACATGCTCCTTCTAGAGTGCCAATAACAGAAAATGGATTTTCCATTTTTTAAGGCAAATGACTCAACAGTAATTTTTCTTTTTTTAAAAAAATGTTTAACTTAGGTTTTAGAAAATTTATTTATTTATTTATTGCATGTGTATGTGTGCATATGTGCATGTTGTGTCGCATATGTGGAGTAGACTGAGGAGTTGAATCTCTCCTTCCACCATGTGGTTGGAGCTCAGACTGTCAGGCTTAGTTGCATGTGCCTTGACCTGAAGCACCATCTCATCAGGCCATGAAGAATATTATTGACTCTACTAATTTCTACTATGTGACAAAATAATCGTAAAGTCTTATCAATGCCACTTATGAGTTAGGGGTAATTTTAAATATTTTTGATGTCTTCTGCACTACATCTGATTCCAACTTTTTCATTCTGCTCTGCGTCTGGTGTTGTCACAGCTAGCTGAGACACATTCTACTGTAATCTGTTCTTCATGTAGAAGATTGGTGTAATCTCAAATATTAAAGTTTTTTTTCCAGGATGCAGTCATCCTTCATAATTGATTCTATATTTTTATTTTACCCAGTTCTGTGATATAATATTTTCATAACATTCTAAGCTCTTCATAAACATACTTGTAAATGATTGAATGATTGTTACATGGGAAGAGAAACTTTTTTCTCATCTCTACCTGTTCATTTGTACTTTTGACTAATAATTATAACTATAGTTTAGGAGCACCTTGGTACACAAAATTTTTATTTACAACACTGAGTAAACTATCCAGAGATTTCTGGGTTAAACAGTATATATATTGTGTGATTATACTTTGGTCTTGTTTAGGGTTTCTATTGGTGTGATAAAACACCATGACAAAAAGAAAGTTGGGGAAGGAAGGGTTTATGGGGAAGGAAGGGCTTATTTGTTTTACACTTTCACAGTATAGTCTATCATTGAAGGAAACCAGGACAGGATCTAAATAAGGTTAGGAACCTGGAGGAGTGGATGCAGAGACCATGTAATCACTAGTTAAGACTTCTGGGTCTTATGGCATCATTTTCTCAATTGTGATTTCCTTCTTTCAGATGGCTCTTCCTTGTATCAAGTTGACATAATCCTGGCCAAGATAAGCTTTGCTCATTTTGTCAAGTAATATTCAAAAATAATATATCAGAATATACTTGTACCTATAGTTCCAACTATAAAATAATTCATAAAACTTTGTCTATGAAAACTGAAGTTTATTAATAACTTTATAAGATATATGAATAATAGATTAATTCAAAGTGGTTTATATTTTCAGAATTTAACAAAGTACATGGATTAGACTTCATGCTTTTTGTTAATCATGTTGATACAAAGATGTCCACAGCATTTGAGGGCATGGAGTGAATGGCTTAAAATGAGTTTTAAAAAGAGACACATAAGTTTTCATATTGGAGTGATATCTTAAAGCTTACTCACCATGGATTTGAGTGACTTTCCCTTTACAGCATCATATATTATCAGAGGTAATAAATGAGGAAATTCTCTAAAGATTAAATAAGATCATGCATAGGAATTATTTAGTATGAGAGTGGCACTCATAAATGTTATTTCTTATCCATACTTCCAGAACAATTTACTTTTTTAGGTTAATAGTACCAACAGAGCATCCACAGAAATACATGATAAGCAAGTCATTTCTCCTGTGGCTTACTGAACTCTTGTGAATACAAGAGAGGGTTTTAAATTCTGCTTTGCTCAGGGCAATTTATCCAGCTGTCATGTCAGGATAGGAGCAGCACCAGGCAAGAGTGCCATATGGGTGTTGGGGCTCAGCAATTGGCTAGAGTCCTGATTCTGAAGGATTAAGGTAAAGATGTTAAGGAAAGAACAAGGGAGGTAAACTGAGGGACAGACAGGAAAGTCCCAGTGATCAGAATAGAGTACAAAGTGAGTGCAAAAAGTTTGTGGTGATAGATCAATTTCTCGACTTCAGGAACAGATAAGAAAGGAAATACCGAGACTGATAATTGAAGTCATGGTGTAAACGTTAAAGTCAAACACTTAAAATTATTTACTTTGAAATGATTAACAATCTGGCAGAAAAGTTTTAAGAATTATCTAAAAACTGTAGCTCCTTTCTCAAGATTCACCACTTCTGAACATTTTTCTCATTTCTGACCCATCATTTGTGTGTGTTATATTTTATTACAGTATTGATTTTACTAGATGGAACAGTCCACAACTGAGCATTGTATTGAGTTTTTACAGCTTTCAAGATTCCTTTAATGTGAAATATATCTTGACCTTGCTTTGTTTTATATGGTGCTATTTTTTTTTTTAAATAGCGACTAATATTTTGTAATATGTCCTACAATTTGAGTTTTGGAGAACTTTTATTTTGTCTCTGATTTTGAATAACTTGCTTCATAAAAAATGATACCTAATAGATGCCTCCTGCAGATGTGTGCTGCAGAAGTATTCTAGCAGGGGAGGGGAGAAACATCTGCAGCCTGTGGAGACAAGCAGCCAGTAGACACAGGTGAAGGGCCTAGGGTAGGATGTGATTCTGATGTCTGAGCCAGGGTTATAAGTCCACATCTACTAGCTGGAAGGGACCTTGAGGGGTCACCAAATCCATCTGCTCTGCCCTCAGCAGAAATGATTTTCCACTCTCCCAGACATGCTTGCCTATTTTTAAAGCCCTCCAGGGAAAGTAATTCTGTGTGTGGCTTCCACACTAGTGCTCTTGGACTTACAGCATGGTCCTCCTTGTGCCTTAGACAACAGTCTTAAAGGACAGCACTTACTTTTTTTTTTCCCACCCTGTTTTTATAGAGGACTTACAGGAGTGAAGCAGGCTTCAATCTTTTTAAATGATTGTGTCAATGTACTCATGCCTTAGGATTCTTTTTTAAAATCTAATTCAACTTAACAATACTATAATGTGTGCAAATAGTTTAGTATAATGTCAAATAACAAAACATATGATTAGTATACATGCATCACACAATATTATAATAAATATTTTCAAATAAAATTTACTTTGTAGACCTTATTGTCTAGGAAATAATTTAGACAACCTTTTTTTGGTCACTTAAGTTTTTTTTTTGCATTGTGATGCATTAATCATTTATTAACAAATATCATCTCAAGTATTACTTAAGAATTAAAGGAAAAATCTCTTTCCTCTTTTTTCCTGCTCTAAAGTTCTCAAATATAGTCCTGCTTATAATTTTGATTCTTGGCATTTCAGATTTTATGCTACTTAAAATAAAGTATACCTTCATGCAGATGCACATACATATATTCTTCTTACAAAATTAAACTATATTTTTACTTCAAGCTAAAAATATTTTTGAAGTATATATATATTTAAAAAATATAAATATGTTATTTCTAGAAAGTTACCATAAAAAATAAGCTACCAAGGAACACAATTTGTTTTAAAATCTATTAGTCTATTGCTCACATCTTGATGTTTGGCAAATTTCCTGAACATTCTTCTGCACATATATGTTATCATGTTGATGAGTGTATGTGAATGTGTATAATGTGTGTGCATGTGTGTGTTCATCAGTGTACCCATAAACGTGTATGCATAGTGGTTAGAAGTTAACATCAACTGTCTTCCTCTATTGCTTTTCACTTCAAGGTTGTTGCTAAGGTCTCTCATTGAAGCTGTAGCTCACTAATTTGTTGAGTCTAGTTGTCCCAAAGCATCTACCGGTTTGGTCTTCTCAAGTTCTGGGAGCATAGGTATGTGCTACCACTCCCAGGTTATGCAGACACTGGAGATTTGAACTCTCATTTTCACACTTGTGTGACAAGCACTATACTGACTGAGCTAGCCTCTCAGCCCCTATCATCCCATTTCCGGTCTTCTTTTCCTTGATTAATTTGGAACATCTCAGCCTACTAATATTTTTCTTCTAAATTTGGGCCCAACTGAATGTAACTCTCCCATTGGTTTCTGTGTTTAAAAGAAAATAGTGGGAAAAGGATACAGTCTTGGGAAGAACAGATGAACCAGGCAACTGGGCACATTAAATGTTTCTGGAGGAAAGAGATGTGTTAAAAGTGAGAATGACATCATACCCACAGATTACTAATGAACAAGGATTTTTCTGGGGATCAAAGTCTTCCCTGGGAGACACCCAAATTCTCTGCTCATCACTAATGCATAAGAATAAATTTACTAACAAAGTGCACTAAATAACCAAAGTATCCACCAAGATTCCTTTTCTTTCCATTTTGGGCAACATTCAGTAGTAATGTCTCTTCATGCCACAAGCAAATGGCTAAATCTCACTAACTTGTGTTCTACTTGAAGTTGGGAAATTCTTTCCATCCTCTTTTGTTTAATTTCATAAATATTCTGATATAAAAATTACCATGGATAAGTCTTTACACCAGTTTTTTTATGCGTTTGGTTTAGAGCCTGGATTCTCAGTATGTTCTTGTTAATAATGAAAAAATAGGGTCCAAATATAAAATACTCTGGAAGCAGAGATCATGGAATAATGCTTTTCTTTAGGGTCTAGATGGATTATGCTCATTCTCTGCTTCTCTCCCTTAAATACTCACTTATACCTACATCCTTAGATTAACTCAGGCACAACATCTAGTGTTTTAATTAGTCCAGTAGAAAAGACGGAGAATTGTGATATTCTTTAAGTAACTCTTGAACCTTGGGTCTAGTGACTCCTGATCAATACTATCAACCATGGTTGGGTCATGTTCTCTTCAACTCTGCCTCTGTTGCCTTTTCTGCTCATCAGGCATAAGATCTGAATTTTCAAATCCTGCAGTTATGACATCCTACCAGTTCTCTTTCTTTTTTCCTCACTTTGTCATAGAATGAGGATTTCTGTTAGAATTGTTTCTTTTCATCTGTAGTAGGTGGCTGGATCTGACACTGAAATTGAAATTATTCACTGTTTGTCTTGAGCTAAGAAAAATTTCCCACAATTTGTTAATATTTGTGGTATTTTTGCTGTATATTCTTTTTTCATGTTTTCAGAGCTCCTCTGCTCAAAAAGATCCTCAGCAACTGTCCATGCTTAGTTAGCTTTCTGAATTTTTTAAGCCAACCCTCATGAGCTTCATTTGTTATAAACGAACAAGCCTTTATTGCACCATTCTACACCAGGGGTTGCTCTAATAGCCAATGTCATCAAGGAGCAGACAGATTTAGCCCTCTCTTCCCCTGTAGCAGAGTTTACGTTCTAGTGACTTATGTCAGACTGCTGTGTGGAGTTATCAGGGCCCATTAGATACTGAGCTGTTCTCTTGGGTTCATATTGTATTGTAGTCTACACCAATGCCATATTTTGCTTATTTTTTTCTGGTATCAAACTCTAAGTTCTCTGTTTTTTTATATGTTTTCTTTCTAAATCTGTCCGTTCTGAAGCAAAATTTTACATTTGTAAAGTAATTTATTTTCCAACATATTCAGCTCTAACTGAAGAGTTCCATGGACCACACTGACACCACCTCAGTTTTTCATCTGGTAACTCTAACCTATTCCTCTTTTTGATTATTTAGTGAATAAGAAAAGCCCTGGCTCAGTGAAAGACAACAGCCATAAATGCTCTGTGACAAGTAGACATGAACATCGTGACAAGTAGACATGAACATCATGACATAATGAGAAAAATAATCATGTTGTCTGTGGAAATCATATCATTTAAACTTTAAGAATGATGGTACCTGAAATCAGATGTAAAATTATGTTAAATGTGAAGATTCTGGAAATTAAGTTGAGAGTAAATTTCAGCTCCTTTTGGGATTGTCTGGGATGCCCTGTTTGTTTGTGCTATTTGTGCTTCTTCTGTGCTGTTTCTGGGATCATTGTGCTATTTTAGTCCTTACTTAACCATACTCCCTGTCGAGATGCTAAAATATCTTGAAAGTGGCAGTGCTGAGTTTTTTACATGCCCAGGAGGTGGAAAGTGCAGGGTTGATTTGTAATGACACTTTCCTGTAGAGTAAATTTTTAGCTGTAATGATATTTTGGGCTGCTTGATCCCACTAGATTTAGAGAAGTTTGAATTACCTTAAATAACTTGAACACAAACACTCCTCTGGTACCCCTGAGACACACTCACTGAAGCATGGAAATTAATTCAAATATGCATCTAAGCTTCATTGAATTTTAATCCAAGGATTTATAAAATTATTTGCTGATATTTGGGAAATGAAACTTATTCCATAAGGAAGGTCTGATCAAGGGTGGAAACCAGAGCAACCCCATAGCTTAATCTTTATGATAATGTTCCCATTGAAGTAGGATCTACTTCTCCATGTCTTATACCCCTTGTACCGCAGACCAGCCTGTTTCAATCAATGCAATATGCTAGAAATAATGTGATTTACATTTTAAATATAGTTCTTCAAAATATTTATTAATCTTTATTTCACATGAGTGAGTGTTTGCCTGCATATTATACATGTGCACCATGTGCTTGCCAGACATCTGAGGTGGCCAAACAAGGGCATCAAGTCCCCTGGATCGTGGGATATGGATGGTTGTGAACTTACATGTGGGTGTTAGGAACAAATCTCAGGTGTTCTGCAGGATCAGAAAAAGCTCTTAACTGCTAAATCATATATCCACTCCCTAGATCTAACTCTTAAGTGACATAAAAGTTTTTCTTATATGAAAAGGGTATGAATTTTAAGTAATCCAATAGAGAGACAATATACTCTGACATGTCATGGAAAGGAAGAAGGGCCAACTAAGGCCAACTCTACATCTGTCTGTCCAGGTACAGGCATGTGACTGAAGAAGTCCACTTAGAAATGGGTTCTATTCCTTTTGCTACAGCTGATGTCAAGTGTTTTGGAGATGGACTCTTCTCAAATTCTCTCCCACAAAACTGCGAGGAAAGTCACATGAGTGTTTTAAGTCATTAAGTTAGGGAGGAGGAGTAGATAAAGGAGGTGGAAATTCTTTGGATTCAGTATTCTACTTTTAAAAACCGATACCCTTCAAGGCTTAGGGACCCCCACTGAAGAGGAGGCAGGAAGATTGTAAGAGCCATAGAGAATAGGTAACTTGAAGGAAACACTGTTTTCCAGACACAACAGCACATGTCAGCTCAGAGATTGTGGCAGCATACACAGGCCTATAAAGGTTCAAGCCAGGTTGGGTCCCAGAGAGAAGAAGTGGTCATGGGATCCCACCCCTAACCAAGAAGCCATCTTCATCTGACATCTACTAATAGAAGGGAACATTGTTTTTCTCAGATTGCATTCCCATGGGGTATATCAAGCATACTTAAAACCAGGACACCAGTCTAGCAGTAGATGGCCAACACAAAACAAACACAATGGTATGTTTATGAACTTTTTGTCTCATAGTATTTGTTGGGCATTTTTTGTCTTACTGTTCTTTGTCTTGGATATTATGGTTTCTGACATTCTATTTTTATGAATTTTGTTTGTGTACATATGTGATGTGTATTTCTTCTGTTTCTCTACATTTTTATTCCGTGTCCTTTGTTTTTGTTGTTTGTCTATTTGTTTATTTTCTAAAGAGTGAAAGGGTATAGAGTTGGGTGGCTGGGGAGGTGAAGAGGATTTGGGAAGTGGTAAAGAGGAAAAAGAAATGGTCAAAGTATATCTTATGAAAAAGTTTCAATAAAAGTTCCATTATCTAAAATATCATAATACTGATATCATAGGATTAAAAAATAATATAGTTCTTTGACAAATTCATACTTACATATAATACATATTATTTGCTCTTTCTCCAGCATCCTTTATATTTCCTTCCTAAACTCATCATTCCCCTCTCCGTACTAGTTTCTTCTTCATGTATGACTTTTGATCTTGCTTTGTAAGCCATTTGTTTTAACCAGGGTTGTGTGTGTGACCACTGAATTGGGGACACTTATTGGAGCCTGGTGGAGTCACCAGTGGGCACACAAAAGAAGGGGATGCACAGTTCCCTCCTCCTCAAACCTACCACTCTTAGATAGTTTAGCAGGGAGTGCTTGCCCTTTGAGTGACCTTTTACCCTATCTTATTCTTTGCAGGCTTACTCTTTGGGCCCATTCTTAAACAGGTCCATTGCAGCAGTTTAACATTCTTGATTTTAATCACTGTTTTCTCTGGAAGATGACGTTTTAAAGTCCTTCACCCTATTTTCTTTATACCTATTTCTTCAATAATGTTCTCAGAGTCATAGAGGAGATGGACTAAATGTCTTTTTTAGTTCTGAGCATTGAACTGTTATATATTCTTAAAACTATACATCATATATAACATTTTTGTGTAGTAAGTAAAGAGATACAGTGAAGTAGTGGGGTTTCTTGATCTCGGGTGGCCAGGGACCTGGACCCACAGACCTGCCGCGCCAGACCCCTTAGCCGCCCAGCCACCCACCTCTCAGACCCCAGAAATGACTCAGACATTTATATTAACTTTATGCTGTTTGGCCTATGGCCCAGGCACATTGCTAGCTAGCTCTTACATCTTAAATCAACCAATTTCTATTAATCTGTCTGCCATGTGGCCAGTGGCTCACCTATGTTCCTACATGTTTCTTCTTGGGTGGCTGCTTGATCTGCCTGTGACTCCGCCCTTCCTTTCCTACCTATTCTGATTCCTCTTCCTACTTCTTCTATGGTGCCTGTCATTGCCCAAAACAGCTCCTTTATTTAAAGATTGAGAATCATAGCATACAGAAAGGCATTCCCACATCAATACAGGGATAGAGAGATGGTTCAGTGGTCCAGAGTATTCACTGTTCTTGAAGAAGACCTGGATTTGGGTGTACTAGTCACATGGTGACTTACAGTTTCAGAGGATCTGATGTCTTCTTCTGATCTCCATGGGCACTATATACACATAGTAGACATACACACATGCAGGTAAAACACCTATGCCCATAAAGTACATGAATCTAGATATGATAAAAGCAATTAGACACAGCTTGCTTCTAGTCATTATTTTGGCTTTATATTATAAGTGTTACATGGGATTTCTGACAACTGCCCACTGCTCACACTCTTTCTAACTTCTTTTCCTTTAGACAGAAACTCAGATGACTCCAGTGAGATGGAGCAAGATCTTTTAATTATTGGGGTTTAAAACTTTGATGGTCATGGATTCTAAGATATCCGCTTTGAAAGCTTTCAGGAAACTATGACATGGTCAGTCCCATGCCAGCTCCCTAGTTATTAGTTCAGTCTCTGTGAGCACCTATGAGCTCAGGATAGTTGATTCTGTGGGTTTTTCTTGTGATGTCCTTGACCCCTCTGGCTTCTACGCTCTTTCCTATCTCTTTTCAGCAGGATTCCCTGAGTTCATCCTAATGTTTGGCTGTGGGTCTCTGCATCAGTTTCCATCAGTTGCTGGATGAAGCCTCTCTGATTACCATTTGGTTAGGCAACAATTTATGAGTGTATCATCAGGCATCATTACATTAATGTTTTTTCTCTCTAGTCATGTTTAGTTCTATCCAATGTCTCTGGATCAACAGCCTCTGGGTCCTGTCCAGTGTCAAGTTGGGCTCATTTTCATACCAGGGGTCGGGGCTGTAACAGTTGGCCACTCCCACAATCTCTGTGACATCCTTACTCCCAGTTTATCCCATAGGCAGGGCAGACTAGTTTGAAGGTTATGTGGCTCAATTAGTATCCCAATCCCTCACTTACCTGGTCACCGGAGATGGTCATGTCAGGCTAAGTATTTCCTATTGCTTGGAGACTTAGTTGGGTTCATCCATGTGGATTACTGAAAGTTTCCTTTACACCAGGTTTCTATCTCACCCCCAAATGACCCCCCACCACAGCTTCCAGTTGTATTTTTCAGTACTTTCTCCCTCCATCCATTCCTATCTGATCCCTCATGTTCCTATCCTCACCTGTCCTAAGTCCACCCATGGAATCTTTTTTATTTCCCCTTTCCAGGGAGATCTAAGCATCTACCCTTGAGCCCTCCTTGTTGCCTAGCCTATTAAGCTGTGGGTTGTAGCATGGTTATTCTTTACTTTACAGCTAATATCCATTTCTAAGTGACTAAATACCATATTTGTCTTTCTAGGTCTGTGTTATCTCAGGATGATTTTTTCTAGTTACATCCTGAGATTGTACATCCATTTGCCTGCCAATTTCATGATATTGTTTTTAACAATTGAGTAATATTTTATTTTTTGGCTATTATGAAGGGTGTTGTTTCCTGGATTTCTTTCTCTGCTCATTTATATATAGGAGGGCTACTGACTGGGGAGGGGGTAAATTTTGTATCCAGCCACTTCACTACAGGTGTTTGTTAGCTGTAGAAGTTCCCTGGTGGAATTTTTTGAGTTGCTAATGTATACTGTAATATCACCTGTGAATAATAATGCTTTGACTCCTGGGATATTTAGAAGAACAATGAGAAATGCACTTTATACTCATGTGTCTCAGACCTGTCTTAGGCACAAGAGAAAAATGTTTCAGTCATTGCTCTAATGCATTACCTACTTGCTTCAGAACAGTGCCCTAGCCTCAATAATGGAGTTTTTCAAATGATGTTATAACTGTTCAGCAACTGCCTATTCATTGATTTTTACTAGATTAATTGCATTTTAGAAGATATAATGTATAACAGGAACAGTGAAACTCAGGGGCAAAAGAAGACTAGTTCATATATAGAAATTATCTCTTTGATCACAAAAAATATTGTATTAAATAGTAAATTATTATGCAAAGATTAAATAAGACCACATTATGGTGGTTTGAATGAGAATGACCCCCATAGGTTTATATGTTTGAATTCTCTGTTTGAGTCCTCCGTTAATAAAACTATTTGGGAAGGATTAGGGTGTGTGTCTTTATTGCAGTGGGTATGAGTATGTTGGAGGAGGTATGTGATTGGGATCAGGCTTTGAGATTTAGAATGTCCATACCAAGCCCTGTCTCCCTCTGCCTCGTGCAAGCAGATCAGGATTTAAGCTCTTATCTACTGTTCTAGGACCATACCTGCTTGCTACCAGGATCTCCAACATGATGGTCAGTTTTTGAAACTGTAAGCAAGTCCTCAATAAAATATTTTATTATAAATCTGCCTTGGACATGTTGTTCAATCACAGTTTTAGTATCCATAACAAAATTGCTCATGATGGTGCGATTGTAAACAGATAGTAGATAGAGACAAAAATTCCAAATCTAGAAACCCTCTCTATTTCAGAGAGAAAAATTCACATAATCTTTATGTAACTAGGTGACATATGGCATTCAAATTTGTGATGTTATATCAGGGATATAGGTTCTATTTCTGTTACTGCATGCAGGTTAGCTTTGGTGAGGAAAAGTTCCTATAGTTTAGTTCATGTGTAACTTCCACCAGTGCCTTTTTGAACATTGTTTTGGTGAGATGAATACATATAGAATCTTTGAGAAACCATGACGATTGGTTACCACATATAGTTTGTTTCATTCATTCACTTTTTAAGATATTTCTTAGAGTGAGAATTTTTATTGAATATGTATATAAAGCCAAATTGTAATAAGAAGTTTCTGGCCCAAACTAGCCCCAAGGTCTCGACCTGTTTGTCACTGTTTAACTCGATCTAGCCACGAGGTATGGACCAACACTCCCAATGTCCCAAAGAAACACACAGAAGCTTACATTAATTACATGCTGTTTGGCCTATGACTCAGACATATTGCTAACTAGCTCTTGCTCTTAACTCAACTGATTTTCATTACTCTATCTTGCTACCTTTGTTCCTTACATGCTGTTCTCTCAGCAGCAGCTTACCATGTCTCTGTCTGATTCTATCCTTTTCCATCTTTATTTATGCTCAGGTTTCCTGCCTACCACTAAAATGCCTTGCCATAAGCCAAAATAATTCCTTTATAATCCAATGATATTCACAGCATACAGACATCTCATATCATTTACTCTTTTCTGTCTAACCAAAAGGAAGGTTTCAATTTTAACATACTACAATTACATATAACAAAACAACTATCAAGCAAGAATTATAGTTACAATATCTAATCTATTTGCTTTTAGCAAAATTAAAGAAAACAATCTATTATGTACCTTATCTTTATAATTCCAAAGTTTCTCATATAATTTACCTGTATTATAACTAAAGAAAACTGTAATTATAACTAATCTTCATAAACCACAAAATGATATAATATTATCTGAGTAAACAGGAAGTATAAGCAACTTCCAACATCTAGAAATGATGGACATCTGGTTACCTGGACAGTCACCCAAAGTTTCTTTGTAATGTGTGGGTACCCATCTTCAGCCTACAGGTCTAGAGTCTCTGCCATATCTTCCAAGAAGGCAGCAAATTTTAAAGACTGTTCTGCTAATTCTGGCACAATTCAAAGGTCACTTCTCCTTGTGTCCTGAAGAATGTCTGGCAGTCTCTTTTGCAAAACAGGAACATGAAGGACTATCTCAGCTTGTTCTGCCAAAGTTCAGAAATAATTTTTCTATGGGTCTTGCATGTCCAGTTTATACAATGCACTGTCAGGCAGTTGAGGCAAGAACACTTCCTTGATCAGTGGCTAATTTTTGCTACAAAGAAAGTAAATTCTACATGGAGGTTCTTAAATATCTGTCATCCTCTTGAAGTAGATTCATGCTGCCAAGAGCAGACATATTTCACTGTCCAGAAAAGTCTAAGTTCTTAAAGTATTTTAAGTGTCATATTCTGTAGGTCTTCGAAGTGTTTAAAGATTACCTATCTAATTGAAATATATCTTTGTATATCAAAAAACTACTACCATGACTTTGAGTTTGATTATCATAGATTACTGTTAGCCTGTATTTCTTAATTATATATCACAATTTTAAATAAGTTACATAAACACAATACTTTAAACAAGAGTAGAAATATACATAAAGCATAACAAAGTTAAATTTAAACTTGTATCAATAAATCAAAGTGCATACCAATGTAAATATTATTAAATTTATCAACTGGTTTTTGGATTAAAGTAGATTTAATAATTTATCTTTTTATCATTTCTATATCCTATTCCTCCTTTTCCCCTAGAAACAGATTGACTATTAACCATTTATAATGAAAAGAGACATTTATAAACAATATTTTAGGAATTTGTGTGTAGCTTTCCGTTACTATTGACTACTGACTGGGGGTACTAGCAATCTTATGGGGGTCCTGAGGATAGATCAACTTAGTTGGCAGCCTTGAAGCTGGTATGACCATCTATTCTCATCACAGATTTTTCAGCGAGTCTTCCTTGGTCAATATTTATTTTCTTTAACTGGAATTAAATCCACAGCCTTTAATTTTCTGTGGAAATAAAAAAAAATCTCTTCTCTAAAGTAGCGTGTCTTTTGATTTTAATATTAAAGTTAATTCATTTACAAAATATATCAGTTGGAGTAATCTAGGGGTATTTGTAATTAAACATAGTTTAGCAGCTTTTACTACT
Organism: Phyllotis vaccarum; assembly: GCA_033318265.1. Classification (NCBI taxonomy): domain Eukaryota; kingdom Metazoa; phylum Chordata; class Mammalia; order Rodentia; family Cricetidae; genus Phyllotis; species Phyllotis vaccarum. The sequence continues at coordinate 137,804,354 of JARWLC010000001.1, read as the reverse complement.
TCCTTTGTAGTTAAAAAAAACCTTAAAGACAAGACAGTAACACATAGTATACAGACACTCTTTGTAATTTCCATCTTTACATGGCTTATTATTATTATTATTATCATTATTATTATTATTTTACTCTATTTCTTTTTTAAGGATTTTATTCTTTTTCCTTTTTTTCTTCTCTCAAACCTATGTATATTATTAAACACACTGTAAATAATTTAGAGGTTTTCTTTTTAATCTGCTTTTACTATATATCTCTTATCTGTTTGTTTCTGATCACACCTTTAATCTGCCAAGAAGTGGTTATGATTAAAGGCATGGCTAGCACAGCTGCTGACTGACCCTACCTAGCTCTTAGTCTAGTTTCATAGAGAGTTTAGCTTTTTAGCGGCAGGAGCTACAGTTAACCTCTCTGGGGAGTTTGGGGGTCTACATTGCCACCAAGTAGAGTACCACTGCCCACTACTCATGAACTCAGTAAGAATTTGGTAGCAGGGCCTATTAAAGAGCCTTGTGTGAGTCTTTGACGCTAACACGAAGTCAAGAAGCCTTGCTTTAAAAAAAAAAAAATCTGTACCTCTGCTTGCCCCCTGCAAACAGAGCCCTCCCAAGAAAATGCTGCTACTAAGAAGCCTTCTTTGACTCTGTTCCCCCCTTTTTTTTTTCCTATAGGATCAGTAACTTAGATCTGTCATAAGCAGCTTGTGCTTGTACCATGCCTTCTGTGAGACTTCAGGAACCAGCCTTGTTGCACCTTAAGCTGCACCCTGAAACCTCAACCTTTTGTAACTCAAGCTTATACACCATGAAAGGGTTTATCTGTACCATGATCCACTTGAGAGATAAAGTTGAGAAGCTGTTTTTGGCTCTATTTCTGTGCTCTAGAACCCTTTTTAAGTTTTCTCAGGCTTTATGTGGGAATGTATGCCCCATATTGGAGCACCATTTGTAGTAAGAAGTTTCTGGCCTGTTTGGCCTGAAGTACAGCCCTGCAGTCCAGCTCCCAAAGCTTAGTCCTAAATAATCACACAAAGCCTTGTATTAATTTCATGTTGTTCAGCCTATGGATCAGACTTATACCAGCTAACTCTTAACTTGTAAATTAACCCATGATTAGCCAGGTGGCTTGATACCTTTTTTTCAGAGCACCATTTATATAGTGCTTTTTAAGATCATCTTGTTATGAGTTTTTTAAACTCAGCCTTAGAAAATGTATTCTATTTGGTCACACCACTGCTAATGACCCATGACAGAGGGTGGATCTTTATATCATGTCTCTTTTCACCTGAGTGAATGAGATATCCTTTTCTTTTAACTTCTGTATTCTGTGCCCATGCAGAGCCATGGTCATGTGCTCACAAGAACTGTCACAATACTGTGTAGCAACGTGTTCCTTTTCCTACTCAGGCATTAAATACTTTATAGATTTAAACAGTCTGTTACAAAAGGAAATAAAACTGTGATAAGCACACCATGCTTAAGAAAGCAGTTTCAAATGGAATCAACAGCTGGCAAATTTTTGGTTAATCAGTGTCATTCTTTAAGTATTACCTTTACCGTCAGTCAAGAATATGTTAAATTCTCCACTCTACATACTTGATGGTGGAGGTAGTCTGTAGAATTCCTTCATGGGAATATGTGCACGTTCGTATTAAGTCTTTTCACCTTTTACTTATTTATTGTACTGTATTGACACATATTGAAAATTAAGACGATTCATTGTGATAATTTTGTACATATTTGCACACATACATATATCATATGTATTTGCTGTTTATATTTTCCTGTCTTTATTGCTCTTTCCTAGTTCTTTGTAGCTATCTTATATACAACAGTTTCTGTCTTTATTTATTGTTTTTCTTTTTATGTCTGTACATAACAGAAAACATGCAATACTTAACTTTTTGTATCTGGAATTTATCCACAATAATGTCCTAAATTTCATCTGTTCTCCAGTAGATTTGATTTGAATGACTATTACTCCATTGTAGATTTATGCCAAATTTTCTTAGTAGGCAGAGAGAGAGAGGGAGGCAGGGAGGGAGGGAGGGAGGGAGGGAGGGAGGGAGAGAGAGAGAGAGAGAGAGAGAGAGAGAGAGAGAGAGAGAGAGAGAGAGAGAGAGAGAGAGAGAGGGAGAGAGAGAGAGAGAGGGAGAGGGAGAGAGATACTGAGAATTACAATATTAGAAATCAGTTATAATTGCATAGGCAAAACTTTTTGGGTAATAGCAAGATAGTTTGGGGGATTTCTCTCTTCATGGTAGAAATGACTTTCTGTGACAATTCAATGAATATCCTGATCCAACCCCATTATTTTCTACTCTATGTGAACAATGTAGTGGAGACAGAGACCCAACTATTGTATTGATGTTAATGCTGTTCCATTGTTAATAATTCCGGAATACTTTGCAGTTTTCTTTTTAATGCCTCAATTTACATTTTAATTGTCATATGTCTCCTGAGAGAAACAGGAAGATGACGAAGATGACTAACACTTTGATACATAATTGTAATCTCATTTCTTCCTCATTCTGTGTTTTTTTTTTTGAAGAGGAAACTGGTAATTGAACAATGCATATTACTGTCTTACCATGTGTTACAGTAGGTTTCTTGGTCGCAGGCAGCCAGAGCTCTAGACCCACAGACCTGCCGCTCTAGAGTATCTAGCTGCCCACCGCTGCCACTGGCTGCCTGGGAGCCTGGAACTCTCTGTAAACTAAGATGACCTCAAACTCAGATTGGATTAAAGGCGTAAGTCACCACTCTCGGGATATTTTTTGTGCCGGGACTAAAGACGTGAATTATTATTGTCTGATCTTTTTAGACTGTAGGTAGATCCCTCTGATATCTCTGTTTTTATTATATTTGAAAATATCCCCACAACCATGTTTAAATCTATACTCTAATCAATGGGCTTAGAATTATTTTGGTTATGCTAGTCAAGTAGAACCTATTTCTACCTCAATTATAGACTCCCAATCAATTCATCCTGTCAATGATGCTAGAAGATATAAATTCTTCACTTGAATTTTACAACTCTTTATCTATAATGGTGGAACTATAACTACCACTGATTTTTAAAAGTCTCTTAACATCTACCATCTCCATGATCTTGGAGTTAAGTCTATTTCTACTGACATGTCTGGCAATAACATCTTTGGTTTATAGAAAACAGCTGCAAAATTGCTTTCAACCATACTAGTATGCTTCTCATTAGTGCAGTCTTATTAATAAGAGGGGTTTTTGATGTATCTTGTAAAACATGTTGGAGTTTTGTGTATGAGTAATACAGAAAAAATTCATTACAGTATTTGAGTTCCTTATGTTTTTCAATTATTTCTTCTACATAAACCAGCAATGTAAAACTTTAAAAATTCATTTAGCATGGGCCACTGTTAGGTTCAAATTTCAATGTCCTCATCAGTAATTCTATTCTTAGGTGACTACTGGTGTTAGCACACTTAAATCAGGGCCATTGGCAAAGGCATTGAGACCGAGCGGGAGTGATGCTCCACCTCCTCTGGCTTATAGTTCTAGATTCTTTGTTTAACCAACATTTATTAGTTAAGTATGAAGATAATCTTGAGGCATCTGCTTTATCTCTTGGTTTAATTTTGTTCTTTCATTCCTGAGCATATTGACATCTGATTGTAAGTAAAGGCTTAAAGTCATAGAGATTGTGGATAGAATACAGCATGAGTAACAGTACCTGTTTCTTCCCATATTTCAAGTGGCTTCAGTATTTTATTTTTTATTCTTGGTGTGTAGGGGAGGGAGGAACATATATGTATGCTTTTATGTGGGCAGATGCATATGTGAATGAAAGTACATGTGCTGGCCAGAGGACAACCTATGGTGCCATTTCTCAGTTGCTACCTACCTTGGTTTTGAAGACAGCATCACCCACTGACCTGAAGCTCAGAAAGAAGGCTAGATGATTAGCTAGACGTTTAGGGATCTACCTTTGCCTCCACAGGAGTGGAATTAAAAGTGCATGCCAGAGTCCTATGTGGGTTCTGGTGGTTGACTTCATATCCTCTTTATGATTGTTAGGAAGGCACATGGCTAATGAGATATTACCTCTTTAATAATTTAAAACAAAGAATAAATTTTCTTCAAAAAAGTATTTAGGTAGAAAATGGTCATTCAGAAAGACTGAAAATTGAAGATACCCATTGAACCTCTAAATTGTCATGTAGGCATCCATTTCATTTTCAGCATTGCGCCACTTCCCTTTCTGTTCTCCAAAGTACACATGTCTTTCCCCTCCCACTAAAAATTATTTGAATAACTATATACAACTTCTTGACTGAAAAGATCAACTTGTTATATTACTTAGGCAAGCAAGAAGGGTGTTCTAGCTTGTGGTAATAATTCCTGTTTCATCAAGCAACCATTAAGTGTTTATTCCATTCATATTATTATATGGACATAGAGATTAATTCAATATTTCTTAGGAAAATTTAATTTATGTACCCATAAGTAACATTAATTAATTAATCAGCGATAAATTAGCTAACATTTCATTGTTGTGCTTTGTCTGTAAAAGTCTGCAATCTATCAAGACATAACAGTGTTATTGAGACATGGGAGAAATAAGTTCTTCCTGGCATGAGGTAAACTGTGGACCAGTTATATTTTCTTCACTACATTTTAAAATAATGTTTATGTTTTAATTTGGTGAGATGTCAGGAAGGATTTTTAAAATAAATTATAAATATAATAGAACCTCTAGAATGAGAAATGTACTCAGATACTGGGTTCCTGAATGATGCTAAATATTCTACACCATCATGCTGTCTAAACTGTACTAATAAAAGTATGAAGGCAGCCATAATATAAAACATAGCCAATATCAATGGCATAAATGTATGTGAGAGGTAAGAATTATCCAAATAACATTAATACTCAATTTTGTCTAAATAAAATAATGTGACAGAAACTTTCTGAGGCCAAAATGTTGCAACTTTAAAAATAAATTTATGATATGAGGTCACACTATAAATGTTTTGTGAATTGTTTACAGATAGCCCAAATAAATGAAAGCATATACTCACATTTATTTATCTTCTTTTACTTCTATATGTATGGCAAACCTATGTTATAGCTTATATATGTGTGAGTATATATATACACATATCTGTAAATATACATATAACTTATAGGATGTATTTTTTAAGCACATAAGAAGGCAGTGACAATGGTACTTACTACTCAAGTCACAAGACTTTCATCAGACCTGTCACACTTTGCCCCTCTTAGGCACTTAGGAAATCATTGTCTTCACTCCCCTATAGCCTAAGCACTGCTACTTCATTCTTAAGAGATTGGCAAGTGTCATGACCAATCATTAAAACATAATCTGAAGTGAGGTGGGTTGATGGCATGTTATGAATTTGTATTCACCTGGTTGTCAGTTTCAGGTGACAGTTTCTGTGAATATGTATGCCAATTATCCTGGAGTTACAGAGTGGTGTTGTTGGGAATATCACTCAGGGCTTTCTACAACTGGCAGGACCTCACCATGCACTAGGAGAAGTAGGCCATCACACCTGAGCACATCTCCCATGAAGCAGATGGGTGACTTTCATAAATACACCCAGGGAAATTCCTTCTGTCCTGTTATCTGGAAGTCTTTTCAGGAAGTATGTCCATTGGCCTCACTATTGTAACTGACCTTGGGGCAGATTCATTAGGTTATTCATGTTTGCCAAGTCTCCTTTCCAGTCCCTTATATTTTTTTTTGTACCAATTACAGAAATGGATCAATGGCCATTTTTTCTTCCATATAAAAATCACAGCTACAACTTTTATTTTTATGTACTTACAATAGATTCAATTGTAACAGACCTTTATGAATTTTAAATTATTTTACTAGTTTTATATATAAAGGTGAAATTTACACTAGTGGAATTAAATCTTTTACTTTTACACAAGCACACACAGACACATGCACACACACATACACACACAGAGACAAATATCAAACAGGTATGTTTTTAAAAACTGTGGACTTTTCACAGTTCATCATGAAGGGCCAATACAATAATGGGAGGGGATTCCTCATTTATTATTTTGTCGTTTTTGCTGAAGTGCTTTCTCTTTGGAATCAAGTTACTCAAAAACTGGTTATGATGGCTCATGCCTATAATCATGGTATCTGGGAAGCCAAAGTAGGACTTGCCATGAGTTGGAGGCTAGCCTGTGCAACTTTGTCAGCACCTGAACAGCCAGGTAGAATCTATCTCAGAAAACTAAACTCCAAAAAAAGTTATTCTTATGATCCATTTTAGGAATTAAGAAATTGTGTAGGTTGAACAATCCCTTAAACCAATTTTACCATCTAAAGAGAAAATCCCTTTAAAGTAGTTGGAATCAGGGCTGAAAACCAAAACAAAACAAAGCAACAATTTCTATCTATGTTCATGTCAGAAAGGCTTAACTTAGAATAGCTTTTTGAGTGAAATCATTGACCTCATTTTTCTTCTTGTCCTAAACATAACCAGTTGGAGATAAGGTTGTTTATTCTCAGTCATTTGTTCTGTTGTCCAGAATGGCATTGCAGATTAGCTGTTTCTATGCCCTGTGTGTGCATAGAGAAAGTACCTGTGACTTCTGTAGCACTGATTTCTATACACCATGCTTGCCAATTGGCATAGTAAAGAAGGACATTTTCTCTGCCTCTGTGGGACCATTTATGTATGTGTTATTGAGTGTTTCAGAGATGGAACTTAATTTTCTCATAGGAAGAAGGGTTTGAATATGAAATTTAGCTCCATTTTTATTTTAGGATGTGTACTACTTGGAGTCTGTTTCTCACTAGACTTCTCATTCAATGTTGAGATTGCAGACCTGAATCTATGGGGACCCTGTCTGGGACCTAGTTGTGTTTTGCCTTTCTCTCCACATTCTGAATAGGAAACAAAGGCTTTCTGGACTTTTACTTTTCTATCTCTTATGGTTTTACTTTGGGAAAGGTATAGTCATTAATCTATCCAGTACCTATTGGTATGTGTACTGCATATTGTAAACTGTGATTGGTATATTTTCACTTTCAAGGAGTTCAGAGTCTAGTAGGATCCAAAGATAAATTACATATAACCTGATAGTTTGTTTCCAAGTCTATGGTGGTTCAGGGAAAGGAAAGGCCATGTCTTTAAAATTAGCCCATAAGAAAAAATAGGATATTTTGGGAGACAAAAGAGATAGACTTTTGTGTCAAGAGTGTAATGGTCTTGAAAGTGTGAAAACCAAAGATTATTTGGACAACCTGGAAAGGCCCAGAGGATTGAGCTTGGATTAGGATTTGAGAGAAAGCAGAAAAAGTAGCCCGGTACCAAAAAGATCAGACAGGAATTTGGAATTGACTATACAGGCAAAAGAGAAGCTAAACTGAAGAGGGCAAGAAATCAAGTGAAAAAGATTATTTTGTTTTTACTTAAGAATAAGTACAAATAATGTCAAAGAAATACTTTCTGGGTAGTGAAGAAAGGCAGCAGGTAGAATATGGCATGCGCCATTAAACAATACAATGAGAAAATCAGTTCTTCTTGGATTCTTTAATTTTGACTAGCAGCTCATTTCTTTCATTAAAGTTAATTCATTTAAATAATTGCAAGAAGGGAGTTTGGATCCTTCCTTCCTTCCTTCCTTCCTTCCTTCCTTCCTTCCTTCCTTCCTTCCTTCCTTCCTCCCTCCCTCCCTCCCTCCCTCCCTCCCTCCCTCCCTCCCTCCCTCTCTCTCTCTCTCTCTCTCTCTCTCTCTCTCTCTCTTTCTTTCTTTCTTTCTTTCTTTCTTTCTTTCTTTCTTTCTTTCTTTCTTTCTTTCTGTTAAGCAATTCACTAGCGATTTACCAGGAGTAGTCAAACTACATTCTTCTTCAGAATTTCCTGAGGGATTGAATCCTTGTCCTTCATTCATATAAGTCTTACAAAGGATCAGATGGGTTTTTTTCTTCCTCCAGATGGTCTCAGGAGAGAGGGAAATCCTATCTGTTATACAAGGTATCTCAATGCATAATGGGTCATTGCATATTACTGCAAAGATAGAGGCCACGGGAGCTTGGAAGGAAGAAAAAATGGCACTGAAATGTGATGTGTCAGTGGAAAACAGGGAGGCAGAGAACCATGGAAGAAGTGGGGCAACTATTTTTGCCTTCTGCTTCTCAACACTTATTACGTCTTAGCTCTATAAAATGTTAATGGAGAAATAATTTTTTAAAAAATGCAGGATTAGAAATTTGAAATGTAGAAAGCAAAAGTAAAATGCATCCTTTGAAGAGAATCTTTTTCTGTCTAGATATGAGTCAGTTCATTCAATTTGGCAAACACTTGAATTTGTTGAACTTTGCCAGCATGTCCTTGAAGACCTCAGCATTTCCTGGAAGATTCGTACACTTGAATCACTGGCCATGATACCATGTGATTAAAAAGATGAATCCAGCGAATAAAGATAATGCTTCATATTTCTCTGTGTTAAGGCCCAGGTAGAGTTTGAAATACAAATATTTCTGTGTTTGAGCTAGGGCTTGATAATAAATGGGAAATTTACATTAATGAAGCAACGTTATTATGGAACTAGGAAACAGAATTGACAAATGGTTAGAGAATAGAGATGTTTGGCTGGCTATAGAAATGACTCTATTTCTTACAGCTCTAGAATCTAGGAATACTAGAACGTGCCCACACGATGATGAAGGTAGGGAAATTAGTTAAATTCTGATGTTTCACATGATAAAAGAAATTGAAGAGTTAGTGAACACACACACACATACACACAAGTACATGCACAATTTATTGGAAACACAGGCTCAGAATCTGGTAAGATAGAAAAACATGATTTTTAAAAAGTGGAGAACTGGAGTACTGGAAACTTTTGGTGGGTTCTTCAGGCATGCTCCTTAAGAAAGCAATGTTAATAATACCCTGAAACCTCAACATTCAAGTCAGTTTCTTATTGATCCAACTTGAACTCCTCTTGCTTAGGAGAGAACAGTTTCCCTTAATTCGCAACATCATGCCAAACTGAACTGATGGAGGTAAGTTGAGAGGCTCCAAATCAAATGTAGTAAGATGTGGTTGTTTACCAAGTACACAGGAGAGGTGACAAGTTCCTGCTCCAAGTAATAAATATAGGGATTTTTTTTTTTTGTAAGCTGAGTGTTTGAAAAGTATTTTAGACACAGAATTGCCAAGGGTTCATGGTCCAGTTTGTTGAGAGGACAGTAAGAACAGTCAAGACAGCTAAGATTTTAGATTATTACATGGAAAGTAAGTCTTATCATTGAGATAGTGTTGGAGGTGAGTGACAAGACTATTTGAGAAGTCTGACTGACAAGTACGTATAGTGAAAATGTACCAAGGGTACGACTAAATACACACACACACACACACACTCACACACACACACATACACACACACACACACACCACACATACACACACTCACACACACATACACACACACACACCACACATACACACACACACACATACACACACACACACACACCACACATACACACACTCACACACACATACACACACACACACCACACATACACACACACTCACACACACACACACCCTTAAAACAATTTAGAAAATCCCATGTAAGATCTAGTAAACATGCGAATCTAGACACAGCATATCTAAAAACTATTAGTTCCTTCTATGATTTAGAATGCCTAATAAAAAATAAGAAAACCCCCCACAAGTGCTCAACATGGATGTTAGAGAAGACCAGTGATACTTAGTATTTTAATCACAAATATTTTTCAAAGGCTTTCTCAGAGACAATTTTTACTTCAAAAATATCAGTTAAAATCCCCGAAATCATCTTTCTTGGTTTATGGACAATTAAGGGAAGCAGGTTCCTGCGGATGTGAAGAGGGCGCCCCTGACAACTGCTTACAACAGTGGCCTGACATTGAAGAATGGGAAAAAGTATAAAGCGTCAGGTAGAGGTACAGGGGTAGAGAGTACAGCTCGGAAGTAGAAGACTATCTGACTTGGAGAAAGTCCTGGATTTGATACCAAACACTGAGAAAACAAGACAAAACCAAACAAAAATAAAATTTCAGAACTCTAAAGACTACGAATTTGTCATTGCATAGCACGGACAAAATATTCTTATGAAGATAAACATCCCATAACACTAAACTATCAGTTAAGATTAAAAAGCAAGCAAACAAACAAAACCCCCAAATTTCACAGACTCATTATCATGAAGTTTAATTTTTTGTAAAGAGTGCTAAATTTAATTGCTGTCTATCTCCACTGACCTGGTATGATGGTTCATGATGTTAGACTATTATATACTGGACAATTTTACGGTTATTTATAGGCAGGTTTCACACAAGTGTTTGTGTGTGTGTGTGAGTGAAACCTACATACAAATACACACACACACACACACACAAACACCTATAGTAAGTATTTTGACTCGATTTTTACTAAATGTCTTGTAAGAAAAACTTTATAGGACCTTACTCAATTGAATGGTTTATCTTAAAGAGGAGGTACACACAGGCCTGCCTTGAATTGATGTGCCAGACCCACTTTGGGACTTCTTGCCCTTTGGGGGGAGGAGATCAGGGGAGGCTGAGGGAAGACTGGGAGGGATTGGGAGGAAGGAAGGGAAAGGAAGTGGGGGTCCATGGGGGGAAAAGACGTTTAAATTTTTTTTTTTTTAAAGAGGCACACACCTGTACACTGCTAGGTACAACTAAACATCCATCTCTATCAGACTCCTTCTGATTTGTGCCAGAATCATAGTGAACCCAAAAGTGGGGGACCTTCCTGAAAGATTTCTGTGCTATAGACTAGCATGATAATTAAAGTTTACTGCAACTGACATCATCTTAATAAGACAAATCATGTTGGCATGCTACTTTCAAAGCAAAAAAAGATTATAGGCACTTAGAGCATTTATTTGTGTTAAGACAGAAAGTCTCAGTTTATGTGATGCTATCATCATTTGTCTTCAAAAAAACCTCTCAATTAATTCACAAAACTACAGTGAATAAGTATAAAAATTAAAGGAGGTTTTCTATATGTTACTACAGACAACAGGAGTTAGAAACTTGTTCTGAAAAGAGTCATGAGTAAATATGCTTTTTCAGCCTCTGACTCCATTATTCAAATGTCAACAGATCTTAGCAGCATTGAGTGAATGGGTGCCATGGACAAACACAGCTGACACTGATCATTCACCACCCCTTACCTAGAAAAGGATGGCTGGTTGCCATTTCATCATAGAGAATCTCACTGGTGTTCAGTACCTGGAAACAAGTTTTCCCAAGAAGCCCTCAAAGAAAAAAAAAAAACAAAAACAAAAACAAAAACAAAAAAACCCAACCCAACAACTATTGAGTAGATGGTGTCTAATTTCTTTCCAAATCTTCCTTTTACTTCCTCAAATGGTGTTATACTTGTTGCCTTTGTCTCCATTCTCCTTCCCATTAGCACCTACATTCTCTTCATATTTGGGGGAGCATATAAGGCTCTATGCCCTCTGGGAAGTTAAACCTAAAGCTTGAATAACAGTGCTAACTCTTATTAACTTAGGTGTTCCTTTGCCTGGCTTTTCTTTGGGGTTTGAGCTTTGGTTCCTACTTAATTTAGAATTCCTAAAGGGCAAGAACAATATGTACCAGATTTAATGTTAGGACCTAATGTATTGTATGTTCCCTTTATCCTCTGAACACAGTGTACATTTGCTCTGACCTTCTTCTTACTCTCACGCAAACTTCCTGGATGATGAAGCCATGGTCTTATGTCCCCTTGCTTGTTAGTATTTTTACTCAGATCTATGTCTCATCTTCATCACATTTTCTTGTTTCTCTTTTGAGCCAATAGTAATGTCTTGTGGGAAACTGCCCATTTATTGTTTTCATATTGGGACCTTCCAGAAACACTGACACTAATGACCACTTGCTCCTTTAAAAAAATACTCTTCTTTTCCCACTTTTGATACCACAGTCTGTTGCATTTTTCCATCCATTCTTTCTCAACATCCTTGCTAAAGTCCATTTCTTGTTCTTAAACACTTGTGTATTTTAGGGGATATTTTAGCTTCTTCAGTTTACACCGTATGCATTTATCCTGATCACTACTATTTATCTATATTTCAATGAACTCTCAGCGCCTATCCTACATCTCTTTTTCCTTAGAACTTACTTAAGGGTCATACCTAAAATTCAACGCTAAGGAGACATTTCTGTTTTGATGACTTACTCCCTTCCTCACTTTCTCTAAGGAGAAACCCTGCTAGTCTTTCCTTAACCCTACTCTTTATTTTATATTTTGGGTTTAGGACAAGGAGTCCCTGTACCCAGATGGCTAAGTCAGAAACCTGATGGGTATCCTGTCTGCCTCTGTCTGCCATCATATATCTCCATGTGTGTTTGCTTCTCTCTACTCCTCATCTCCTGTTTCTTTCCTGGTTCATTGTTTATTGCAGAAAGTTTCTCCCATCAGGTATATTTTTCTCCTGTTTAGCTATTGTAATTAATTCTATATTTCCATTATGTAAAATGAAAACCTAATTTACAAAATGTATTCCCTGATCATCACAGCTTTAAGATGACATCACTGAGCCGATTTTAGATTTGTGTGCTAGGTTCTGGCAACTCTGACTAATATCCCTAGTTTCTTGCCACCTCATTTTTGATTCTAATTTTCCCAGTGATCCTCCTGGAATCACACATCCCAGGCATCACCTGGTTAATTTCTATTTCTTATGTGTGGGAGATTCTGTTGTTTCATTTTAAATAATTATCCCACCCACTGATTTAATAAAAAGCGCTGATTGGCCAAAGGCAGGCAGGAAGTGTGGGCGGGGCTACCAGACTAAGAAAAACTCTGAGAACAGGAAGCACAGAGCAGAATGCCAGAGAGAAGCCGGAAGAAGCAGAGGATAACTATGCTGCTCTAAGGAAAGGTACTGAGCCACATGGCTGAACAGGAAGAGTCATGGGTTAGATGAAGGGTAGAGAGCTAGCAAGTTATATGCCTGGGCCTTAGGCCAATCAGCCAAAAACTATTGAAAGCATCTGTGTGTCTCTGTGGGACTGTGGGACTGCGGGTTTGCAGGTCTGCAGGTCTGTGGGTCTGCGGGTCCTAAACCTTGAGGTTAGGCCTGAAACCTCCTACTACACTTATGAGTTTTCTAAATTCTAATTATAAGGAAATGTTTCAAATGTCTCATTGATTATCTAGGATGATGACAAATATTATGTATGCTATTTTATCTTATTCATCAGGCACAAAACTTAATTTCTCTTAATACTAAGTACTTGTTGCATATACATATATGTGCTAGCTTTTGCCTTTGGAGGCAGAATGGCAAAACTGGCATGTGTTTCTTTTCTTTCTTAGCAATTTAGTGTATAGTGCAGTTTTTTTTTTTATTATAGATATCTGAAAGTTCTGAATGTTATTCATACTCTTAGCAAGTGAAAAACTTTTACCTGTTCACTTAAAAATCTTTACAGTTTTCCTTTGCCATATTCCATTCTCCATTATCATTACTTTTTTTGTTAAGATTTATTAATAGATAAAATGTGACTTAGTAGGAGGGGCTACCAAAATAGCTAAGTTGTTCAAGTGTTTGCTTCAGAAGCAGGGGAACCTGTGTTCAATCTCTAGAAATGGCATATAAATACTAGATGTCGTGACATATACTTGTACTTCCAGCCCAGGGGAGCCATAGATGTGACCTGGGTTCACTGGCTAGCCAGTCTATCTGCATTGGTGTTCTCTAGGCCCATGAGAAACTCCATCTTAAGGGAGGAGGAGAGTCTCCCTGATAATGGCACATCTTCCGGGCTCCACCTGCATGCACACATGCATGCAAATATTCCTGCACACAAGTGTGCACTTGCAGATGCACATACATATACCCACCATTCTTTCTCACATTTATTTGTGAACAATTACTTTGCTAGTGAAACCTTTTATCTAATGACTGAAATGCCACTAAAGAGCTAATGAGCAGAGAGCCTATACAGTTTGCATACAATGGACACAAATCTGATTCATTTTATGTTAAGGTGAAGCAGAATCTACAAAGTTTAATCACGCTACTGGGAAGAGTAAAACTTACTAAACATTCAAACTGTTTATTTAAGCAATATTTTGTTGAATGTTCATAGACCACAGTTGACTGGGGATACCTATAACTGCCAAATGTGAAACTATGGAGAACTGAGCTTGCTGACCTTCCTGATTCAAGTTCCCTGTTACCTATAACAATTTCTTAGACAGCTATCAGCCTTATAAGGTCCCTTACAATATTCTTCTTGGATATACTGAAGTAAGTGGTCACATGACTTGCCTTCAACAGTTAACTATAAGCAGATATAGTATGTGCCACATCCTGTCAAGAGGCTTTAAAAGCCACTGTGTGATAACCCTTTTGTCTCCAAAGGCAGACACCCCCATCCAGTGATTTAAAGCTCTCTTGGTCTGGGAAAGAAACTAACTGAAGATATTTGAATCATAGCTCTTCACATGTAGGTGATGGTACTGGTATTTGATGAATTACATAGTCATTCGACATTTCATTATAAATCTTTGTATTAGATTTCTTTGCCAATTATGATTTGTAAGTACTCTGAGCCCGCTTAAGGTAGTCTAGTCTGAGCTATTTTTGGTAACATAGTTGCATTTCATGTATTTTTGGCTTAAGAATTCTTTTAGCTTACACTGGTTTAATGGAAAGGGATCCTACCATAGAAAAGCATCTGAGCAGGTCTCCTTCTGGTTCAATGTGAGGGCAATCATCCTTGTCCACATGCTGCACCTGTGTATTTACCAGTAGACATGGATTCTACCTTCATTAATCACCTTTGCATCCCCAGCTTCTAGCAAACATCTGGCGCTAAAGAGCAATGCTAATAATAATAATCTCTGCAGTGGTTGTTTATACACTAATGCTGTACCACCATTCCAGGGGAAAGGACCAGGTCTAATCCGTATTATGCAGATGAGAGACTGGTGTAACAGGGTAGTTTAAAAAAATGGTCATTATGAAAAGCAAAACCAAGATAAGAAGCCAGGCACATCTAGATTCATAGTGTTTTTTCAACCATTGTGCTACACTTTCTTTCTTAGTTAAGTATTTACTGTGCAAATAAGTACCAAATAAATTGATTGAAAGTTGAGAAACCTTATTTTCTTATAAATAGCATACATTATTTTTATTTATTGTTTTGTTCATAGCTACTCCATGTTACGCCACTCAGTTAGGTTATTATATCAATATGAGTTACATATATTTCTGATTAACTACTTTATTTCATCATTCACACCCCCAGTATTGTGCATCTGACTCACTAAGCTGTGAAAAAGAAAACTATTGGTCAGTTTTTCTTTCTTCTTTCAAACTTGAAACTATTCAAGTTTACGGACTAGGTCATGTTTTTTCATCCCATCCAGCTATTACCTCAAAGCATAGGACATTACGAATGATTCAGGAACTCTGGAATGATGCATTTTAACTGAGTAGAGAAGAGTAATAGCATTTTTAAAAAAGCATGATTTATCAACAGTGTTCTATTGACAATTCAAACTAGATTATTATGAAAGTTGTTCTAAACACTATTGGGTATGTAGCAACAAATCAGATCCCTATCACCCACCATTTTCAATATTATAAAAATT
This sequence comes from Phyllotis vaccarum, assembly GCA_033318265.1. Taxonomy (NCBI): domain Eukaryota; kingdom Metazoa; phylum Chordata; class Mammalia; order Rodentia; family Cricetidae; genus Phyllotis; species Phyllotis vaccarum. Next base: position 137,788,698 of record JARWLC010000001.1, on the reverse strand, counting down.
ACAAAATGTCTCTGAACATTGCCAAATACCTTCTGAGATACGTGAATGGCATACTAGATATCTTTCTCCACTGAAGATAGTTATAGTTAATTCCTTTCTCCCCTTCTCTTCTGTGTTATTTAGAACTTTAATTTGACTAGGATATAAACTCAACCAGAGTTAGTTGAACCCAAATAGTTACATGTTATGAAAAATATTATGTTACTTTTCTTGGGGCAACAATGACAGATCAAAGTAATAATTCCTCCAACTCTATCTTCATGAACCAATACCTTCACTAGACTTACTTACATGAGCATGGACCCTCAAACATTGAAAATTCCTACTCTAATATGAATGATAACCTGAGAGAAGCCATGTCATAGAGTCCTGTTTTAAGTTAATCTTATACATCTTATATAATCTAGCATCCCTCCACAGATCAAGTTCAGGTGGGAAGTAGGAAGGATTAATGGCTGTGTGTCTTGTAACACTGTCATTTTGGTGGGAAGTAATAGCCATCTTGCCGTTATTACAGACCCAGGTATCACTGTGTTAATCTTACTTCACTACTGTGATCATGGGGCCAAAGACATCTCTACAAAATGATGATTGATGGCCATCTTAGACTTGCAGAGAAAATACAGTGCTACAACAAGGAGGCTGGGTTTGAAGACAAGCTGGGCAAACAACACTAGCTTAGTTTGAATCAAGCACCTAATTAATCAAATGTAACCAATGTTAGTGCGTGTTCTGAAACATCACAATTCTTTCAAAAATTATATGGACCATTAAGGAATGGGGATACTGAAGAACTATTTGCAAAAACCAAAAGAAAGAGAGAGGGGGGCATATGAAAAAGGAAGGAAGGTAGAAAAGAATAAAGGAAGGAAGAGAGAGAAAAAAATGGGTCCCTGTAGGTTTTCAGTAAATTTTCAATGAAGCTTCCTTCTAGGATAATCCCATTGAAAACAACATATGGAAACAGGATACCTTCTTCTGGTGGGGTAAGCACTTCCCTTAATTTCAATACCAGCCCTACTCATTGGATACCAGTAAGAAAAGCACAATGATTGCAGCCACAGCTTAGCTCAGCTTGTTTCCATAGGATGTGTGTGGGGTATGTTAATGTAATTCCCCCAATAGGCAAGGGAACCCTGTCTCCAGGAACTGTGTAATTTTGCATTCTAAATCTGGTCTGGATCCTAGCCGCACTTTTTCCATGGCCCCCATGCTGTGGCTCTCCCACATACTGCTCAGCATTGGATTGTTTACCTCTTTGCAACAAACCAGAGTTTCACTTACCCTCAGCTATGTACAAATTGTTACCTCTATACTCTGTCACAGGCTTAGTTTACCAGCTTAAGAAAGTTGGCACAGAGAATGCTTTCAGTTAGAGATGGCAAAACAGATGTGTCTGCGCCCCCCCCCCCCCCCCCCCCCCACTGATTTAGATACTTAACAGAACTTTTGGCTTAGGTTTAGGCAATTCATATGTAGCCTTTCATCTGTTGAAGAAGAGAGGGGCACAGAAACCTACCACAGCAAACATTCTTTCATCTAGGGGGGGATTTTAAAACCTGAAATCTTTCAGGGAAAGGCTTTGCAAATTTCTTCTCTGGTGCCTGGTTTAACTTTCTTTTCCTTGATTCTGTTGTGCCACCCTTAAAGATCAATCTAGATACCTTTTCTAACACTAACTACACCAGTTAGTTGTACCAGTATGGAGATGCACCAGAGAAGTCATAATACAGATGATTTCATCTTCACCTGGTTCTAGCAGCTTCTGAGGTTGATAAAGGATGCAGTGGTAAAGTAGGAGAAGACATAGAGGATGCAATATCAAGCTACGAGAAAACTGCTTGGATTTTGCAGAGATATTTTGAATATCAGTCTAAGCAAAGAGTGTGTTGCATAAAACCTCCATGGGTGGACTCCTGAGGAACTTCACTTACCAGCCTCTGGCACTAAATGCTACTATCTAATATACATGTGCAACATCCTCCCCCACTGTAGCTCTTGGTCTGACACTTTCTTTCAGTTTCTCATTCCATTAGATCTTTGTCCTGTGTCAGAAAATCCTTTCTGGTAGTCTTCACAATCCACAGAGGGACCACCTTTCTCTCTTATCTTCTTTCTGAATGGGAAACTGGCCACACACGCTCAGTTACTCAGTATGTTCTCTGATAGACAAGAGGTGAAAGAGAGACATGAGAAACTTGTTTCAGTTTAGGGTGCCAGAGAAGAAGGATGGACAAGTAAATATTTCTGAGTCGAGTATGTATGATCAATCAAGGGAGTAAGGAAGTGACAGAGTTGTGGGAGCATCTTAGTGACAGAACCTAAAGATGCTCTGAAGGGTGACAGTTTAACTGTGGATTGAGGGAGGAATAGGAATATGAATTTCCTCTCCAAATGCAGATACCAGTTTGTTGCAGTTCACTATTTTGAGTTTATCAAAGGCTAGGAAGAGATTATTCTGTATTATATCTCAGTGCTGGACAATCATAAGGATCTGAGTCCTATCTTCAGCACAAAAATACAAGGCTGTGTGCATATGTGTATCTATGCTGTAATTTTTAAACCCGGTGGTAGGGAAGTGTGGAGGAGACAAGCACAAGTGGGGGACTTGATGAGACGCCATTCTAGTCCAGATGATGAGTTCTAGGCTCAGTGAAAGACCTGTCTCAAGAAAATAGAGGGCAAGAGAGTTGAATACCCAACATCCTCCTCTGGTCTTGGCATATACACCCTGACACACACATACACCTACCACACACACGCACACACACACACACACACACACACACACACACACACACACACACACACACACACACTGAAAAAACAAAACAAACTCTTTGATTAATACTTAGTCCTTTTATCTTAATCTTTTGATACCCTGTGCATCATAAACTTCTATAGTTTGTTTTTCAGTTTTCTCTAGAGTCTTATAGACACTAGAAATTTCAGACAAACCCTTAATTTCCCTTCATTTTAATTCTTTAATCAACTAGATAAAGATACTGATACATAACTTGGAGGAATTGAGCTGTCATTTATCTGGAACCTCTTTCCAGAGGACTGGCTCTCATAGCATTTGAAGGTTCCATGCAAGCTGACCAGAGAAAAAGCAAAGGATAGTCTTACCCAGAAGCAATTTCTATGGGTTCAACAACAATTTATCTGCCAAGATATTGCTAGTAGTGCACTAGTAGCTCTGATAACTTGGGGATATAACAGGTATATAATTGCACTTGTGGTCAGCTCAATAGGAGGGTATTCATACTGGATAATGTAAGCCTAGCCTACTACTCATGACTAGTAAGGTCACTAGCCCTGGAGAAGAACCTACTACTGTTACTTTCTTAAACCTTTCTACCTCTATTCTCAATACTTAGCCTTATACGTACAGATGAGTGTAGAAGAGTAGACCTTGTCTTTCATTAAAGGAGCTTCTATTTATAGTTGGTAGAGGCAATGACAGAAAAACACTGGTCAAATGCCCAGATCAGAATACAGGGTGCCTAACTCAGTCAATACACAGCTACACTGTAACCCTTATAACTAAGGTTCAGGAAAGATCACAAAAGAGACACGTGGAAAGAATGTTAGAGGCTGAGAACCAGGGTACCTGCTGCTGAATAATGTCTCCTGTACGTGACAGAGAAATTGTACTTATGAAATCTCAAAGGTAGGATTTACTAAGTAAAACCTACATAATTAATTACATCTCCAGTTATCATGCTAACTTGGATGAGGGATGTCTTGCAACAATAATAAAGAAGCCACAACTTTGAGAAGAAATGGGGGAAAAAAACAGGAGTGGAAAAGTTAGAAGTAATGTGAATACAGCATTCATATAGGAAATTTAAAAAAAATAGAAAAAGCTTTAATAAAAAGATAAAAATATTAAATTACATTAAAATCACTAGGATTTTCTTTCCAATCACAAATAATCTATTCCTTGGTACAGTGAGAGGAATGTCTGGGGAAGAGAGCCATGAATAAAAGCATGTGACACGTGCACCCATAAAATCAAACAACTTAGTCCTTCATAGTAGTCACAAGTGTGCCACATTTGGAACAATAAAGCATTTCAAGGTCCCTTAACTTTAGCTGATTTATCAAGTAAATTGGATTATAATAATGTCTTAATTTATAGAGGTCTTTTTAAGAGAGTAGGTTATTGTTCATAAATCAATAAAATAATTCACTGTCTATGCAGAATGATATTTAATAATATATACAGACATAATTTGCCAAAACTCCATGTGTCCCTGGAATAGGTTTACAGATAGAAAGGCAAATTGTTTTCTCTTTTTACAGATAACTCTGGGAGTCCTGACATTTGAAGAGGAGTATGATTCTAAAGGCCTGCATATCAATGGTAATTTTAGCATATGCTTTGCACACCTTTCCAAGGCTGTGACTCACTATTTTTACATCTTTAAATTCCTTATAATAAAGTTTTAAATTGTATTTCACAATTTGGTTAACAAAGGCTAGTATTATAACTGTTAAAAAACATTTCTTTAACTATAAAGCCACTTTTAAACTTAGCATCAGATACACAACAGCAGGAGTAGCCCAAGCATACCGAAGGCAAATTTTCTTCATCATCTGTCTGTTCTCAAGGCTTATACAAATGTGACAAAGACACATTTAATTGTCTTACAGCTTATTTCATAAGATAACTTTTCAAGCTTGGAAAAGAAATGTTTGTAATTTCTTTACTGAACCACTCACCTGTAATAACTACTAATGCTCACTGGCATGATCTAAATTAAGTGGCTTCAAAACTCATGTTCTTAACTAATGAAGAAAATTTTTTAGAGAAAGTAATAAACTACAATTTAAGGACATTAAAGTATAGTAAGAAATTAGAAACAAGGTATCAGGTTCTAGTATCTTAAAACTTATTATTTAAAAACAACAATTTATTAATTATTATTAATAAGTAGTATTGATTTATTTATTGTTTTAATATTAACTGTTCATATTACTGGGTATTAGGGAAAGTACATGTCATATACTTTGCTAGTACCTGATGTGGAAATGCCTTTCTGTATGCTGTGAATATCAATATTTAAATAAAGGAGCTGTTTTGGGCCATGACAGGCACCATAGAAGAAGTAGGAGGAGAAATCAGAGAATAGGTAGGAAAAGCAGGGTGGAGTCAGGGAGACTGAGGAAGCCGCCCAAGGAGCAACATGTAAGGAACACAGGTGAACCACAAGCCAAGTGGCAGACAGATTAATAGAAATAGGTTGATTTAAGATGTAAGAGCTAGCTAGCAATGTTCCTGAGCCATAGGCTAAACTACATGAACTTAATATAAGCGTCTGAGTCATTTCTAAGGGCCTGAGCAGCAGCGACAGGTGACTGAGCAGCTGGGTGGCTAAGGGGTCTGGCATGGCAGTGTCTGGGCCTCTGGCTGCCTGGGACCAAGAAACTTCACTAAAACAAATACCCAACTTCAGAGTTCCCATCTTACTCCTCCCTGCCCCTATATGCACTTACAAGCACTGTTGCAAAAGCATTCAGTACTTAGTATGCAGTTGAAGAAAAAAAAATTACCTCTTTGGAATTGGTCATATCTTCTCAAAAGATGCTTAAATGTTTGAGGTTTTTTTTTTTTAAGCAAAGTGCATGCAATTTTTTCTTTTATTTATTTTGAAGAAAAATTTTGTAGCACATATATCTGAAGATCTCTAAAACTTACTAAATTTTATTTTAAAAATACTTATATAAGGTGATATGTTGGTTGCTGTCAGGGAAGATAGTTATCAACAGTCTTCTTTGAACCCTGTGAACTACAATAATGACCAAAATGGCAAGATAAATCCATGAATACAATAGTGGCACCAATGTTAAGAGGGTAATTATAGGGGTATTGTGTTGCTTCATTGTAAGTAATTGTCCCACCCACTGGTTTAATAAAAAGCGCTGGTTGGCCAAAGGCAGGCAGGAAGTGTGGGTGGGGATACCAGACTAAGAAAAATTCCAAGAACAGGAAGCACAAGGCAGAATGCCAGAGAGAAGCCAGAAGAAGCAGAGGATAACTATGCTGCTCTAAGAAAAGGTACCCAGCCGCATGGCAGAACAGGATAAGTCATGGGTTAGATGAAGGGTAGAGAGCTAGCAAGTTATATGCCTGGACCTTAGGCTGATCAGCTGAAAACTATTATAAGTATCTTTGTGTCTCTGTGGGTCTGCGAGTCTAAACCTTGAGACTAGGCCCAGAAGTCAGGGCCAGAAACATCCTACTACAGGTAATCAATGATTTCTGGTTGGATTTAAGGCTGACTCCACAGGAGAAAAATGGTTTACAGTGCCTGACACTGTAATTTGAGACAGGAATCCATGGTTGGGAAGGTCATAGCTCCAAGAGGAGAACCTAGTACTATTATTTTGTCAAATAAACATAGTATCAAATTGCCCTCTAACTTCATATCTCTCTACACATGAATATTTTAACATATTTTCTGGTGTTACCAGAGAGATTTCTTTGTGAAGTGGATGTTGGTTAACACAAAAACTCACAACATGTCTAAATGCAGAAAATAAATGTTAATAATTGTTCAGCTACAAATGGTTCATCTATGTCACTAACCCTTACAAGGTCTGGGAACATCATGAACAAGGGAGCAGAAAGACTTTAAGAGCCAGATGTCAGGGACAACCACATGGAAACAATGGCTTCTGAACAGGACAGGACCACTACACTCATAAATTCATAGAACCTGTGGTTGACTTCTTAAACAATACTGTGACATGCTTGGGGAGTGTTTACTTCTGAGGATACTGAATGAACACACACACACACACACACACACACACACACACACACACACACACACACACACATACACACAGTACTCAGGCATACATGGATACTCATATACTTTAAAAACATTTTTTTTATTTTATTATTATTTTTTTAAATGTCTTTTTAAAAATCCATGTATCCTCCTTCCCCCTCTCTCTTCCCTCCTCCCCATCCCTCCTAGTCTGCCTTCAGCCTCCCCAATCCCCATTCACCCATCCCCTCCCCTAAAAGGGCAAGAAGTCACAAGGTGAGTCAGCTCAGGGTGGCACATCCACTCCAGGCAAGTCCGATATTAAATGTGTATAAACCACCCATATTCAGTGCGCTTTGGATTTGGATACTGACTTCATAGCCATTGATAATGTGGCCATGGGGAAACTATTTCACTTCGTTATGCTTCAAATATTTTGCCTTTGTAACACAGGTAACGATAATACCACTCTTTGGTTGCCATGAATATTAGATAAGGTAGTATTTTCCACACTCTTATACAAGTGATGACATGTAAAAAGTAATATGTTTTGCTATCCTAATTACCTGTGTTAGAGAAACGTTCATAATGTTGGTTGATACACACATAATGCACAAAGTGAGATTCAAGAATAAAAGGGGAACATAACATGGGCAATTTCAACACAGTATGCATGTTTTCCTTTTGTTTCTGTTTTTAATGATGAGTCTTACTGTGTTTCAAAGGCTTTTCTCAAAATCTTGGATGAAGTAGCAATCCTGTCTACCTGAGGTCATGTTTTATTTTTCATTAAAAAGAGAAAAGGTCCACAGCCTCTATTAAAACATAATAACGTTTGCTAATGTTATTATCCAACTGTCAAGTTCAAGAACACATTTTAACATCTATTTTCTTATTTTTAATTTAAAAATTTGTACATAAATTTTTAAAAAAGATAAGATATAAAAGAAAGCAAGGAGCTACTGCCCATTTAGGTGCTCTTACTATAGAAATGTAGAATCATTAGGAGAGATTGGCACCGATAAGAATTTCTAAGTACAAAACAATTCTGTGTTACTGAAAACTATCAGAATCACACAAAAAATCTACTAAGGTGGTGTTGTACCAGATAATTTTCCTCAAACTAACATGTCCCTTACTTCGTGCTGAATAAAAGCATATATTGGAGATTGCTGATTCTTAGAAATATTGGATAGTCGTAGAAGTTTTCATAGTGCTAGAGGCTATTGATAAAGATCATGTTCTTCAGACTCTCTTGCAGCTAGATGTGATTATGTGACTTGCGATGGTCTGAAAGAAAATGGTCCCCAATGAGAGTGGCACTAATGGGATGTGGCTCTTGTTGCCATGGGTACAGTCTTATTGGAGAAAGTGTGGCACTATGGCGTGGGCTTTGTGGTCTTCTATGCTCAAAATACACCCAATGAGCCAGATCATTTCATATTGCTTGAGAATCAAGAGGTAATGACTCTCAGTTACATCTCCTGAATCATGTGTGCTGGAATGCTACTTCGCTTCCTATAATGATGATAATGGACTGAACCTCTGAAAATGTAAGCTACTCCAATTATTTTTTTCTCTTTTATGAGCACTGCCATGGTCATGGTATATTTTTACAGCAACCAAAACCCTAACTAGACCATGACTTAATTAGTAAGAGTTTAAATTGTATGTATAATTTTTATATTTTTCACCTAAATATAAGAGACATGTTCTCTTTATTCATTTCTCTATTTTTCTTTATGAAAGGCCTTCGCTATGATAGATGGAGCTATAACAGCCATCATGAGTCCCCAAATCAGAGTGTTGTATTTAAAATGACATCACAAAATAATAAATGAACCTCGTCTCTAAAACTTGAAAGAAGAGAGGCGCTCTACCATGTAAGAGAGAAATGAGCTTATATATAACTTGTTTCTAGTTTTGAGTAACACCTAAAGTGGTTTTAAGTTAGCGAATACAGCCAGTCATGAATTGTTATTACTTGAATATTTAATATCCCTCACATGCTCATATCTTAACATTTATTTTTTAGCTCATGTTCAATTTTTTGGAGCGTGTAGAAACTTTAGAAGACAGGATCAGGGAAGAGGAAGTATATCTTTTGGAGTATTCTGTAGAGAATTTACTTGGTCCATAGTCTCATTTTGCTCTCTACTTGTGGCTATCCTTGCTTATTCATCCCTTTCAACTCTGATACTCCATCTCATCACAGTCCAGAAACCATTGACAATGGATAGAAATTCATGAAACTGCAAGACCAAGTCCATCCTTCCTTTCATAACTTGTTAATGTCAAGAATTTTGTCAGACTAATTGGGGCTTGTCATTTTTCAAGTAAGCTGGTAGTCATTCCCAGACCAAACACTGGTTGCAGATATGTGTGGCTATGCTGTTGTGTTGTTGTGTGTTTCTTTCTTGGGGTTATTGTGTGTGTGTGTGTATGTACTGCTGCTTAAAATTCAGATTCTTATGTATACATACAAGCATTCCTACCTATTAAGCCTCACTAATCATCTCTAATGAGCCACTTCCTCCAGTGTAAACATCCTAACAACAAGATTTCCAATTGCTTCTTACCCAACTTCAGGATAGGCAGCACCACTTGGATTGTATCGTACTGGTTTCAGTCAAGACTGGAGAAATGCTCATAAAAGCATAGATAAAGGAAGCTATAGATAACTTTGGGCTACCTTAAATAACAGCTGCTAGAAGAAAATCTGGTCTGTTTTCCTGTCCAGGAAAAGTTCAGCTACCCTTTGATCTGTTTATTTAGAATAACTGATCTTTATTCTGAGTTGGGAAGCAAAATTTGAACACAGTGTTTTAAAAAATTGTGATTTGTATTCTTTCACTTGCAAGCCTCTCTTCACCTGTGGGTTATGGCGTTCCAGCCCTCCCATCATGCAAGGCCATCTTTCTGTCAAAGCTTTTGTCATCTCCAGAACAAAACAAGACGCACAGGGGAATCAAGGTCTGGATATAACATATGCTTTTCTGAAGAAGCACTACATGTTTCTTTATAACCTCCACCCCTGTAGACTTCAACATTGTTGTTCTGAGAGAAAATGTTTCCAGCTGGTAAATTATGAACCTCCAGATACAGGTAGAAAATAAAAGTGTCCTTGATCATAGAAAAAGAACTAGCTGGATTCTATGCTAATCAGAGCGGACCTCATTCTTTGTGAAGGGAAAAATATTACTGTTGCTGAAGCCCTTTGAAGTGAAATCTATTTGAATGATTTTTCTGAATGACGCAAGACTGAGTTAGGAGAGGCAGATCAAATCTGGTGAAAGAGAATAAGAAGTTAAAAAACACTGAGTGTCCTGCTGGCCACAGGCTTAAGATAAATTTCAGAAAAAAAAAAACCATAATCTTCTTGGAGTAAAAGTTCTCCGAGGAAAATAAACAATTTATATTGAGACAATGATTGGAAGAAATGATCCCAACCATTAACATGCAAATATATTGGCTACAACTTAGTGACAGAATTGTAGGAAAGTTTTGCTCACTTAAGTCTAGAGGCCTAAGCAGGTCAGAAACGCATTGAAACTCACTGTTGGAAAATGCCCACAAGTGGTTGGAAAGAACTGTCACCATTTTTTTTTTTTTTAAAAAAAGTCTCTCCCGCCCTTATACATACACACATGTATATGTACATAAAGTACTTTAGTACTTATATGCTTTTACTTCTATTGTTTTCTATTGTATCCCTCAAAATCCTCAGTTTTTAAAGCTCCATTCTGTAGAGATAGAAGTGGGCTTTGTCACTGTCAGATGTTAGGAGACATTCTGGTAAAGGCAGTCTAGCTGGGGTATAAGCTAGGAAAATCACCTGGGGCTTTATCTAAGTCAGATTCTATCCCATAAATAAGAAAGTGGAAGGTATAGTTCAAGAGAGCCAAAGACAAGAAGAAGGCATATGCGGGTTGGACTTGATCTTTCTCTATCATGCCTTTACTAATACAAAGCAAATAGGCAGAGGTGCCGGGAAGACTAGCTGAGTGAGAATCTCAAGGAGACAGTAGATGTCATTTTCAAACCTAAGAAGCGAAGAACATATTGCAGAAATAAGAAGAAAGAAAACAAAACTGTGCCAACAAAATGAAATGAGTTCTCCTGTGGCTAAAAGAAAAGGAAGCTGCAGCAAACCTCGGTCTTATAACTGCCTAGAGAATCGGTTTTGGGTATGAAATGTAATTCCTTGCTCAAATTCTGGTTCTCCCTTTAGAATTTGAGCCCTATGAAACCCAGATCTGGATTCATTTACTTAGAAGATAACAGAGCCCAGCACACATAGGTGAAGATGTAGGCAGACTAATAGGGATGCTCTGATATTTAAATTAAAAAGAAGCCCATAGTCTTAACACACTACCCCAAGGAAAACCATGACTCACAAATGTCTGAAAGTAACAGATCCAGCGGTGGTTTGAATAGGAATGGACCCCACAGACTCATGCATTTAAATGCTTGAGCATAGGGAGTGGCACTATTTGGAGATATTGCTTTGCTGGAATAGGTGTGGCATTGTTGGAGGAAGTAGATCGCTATGGGCAGCTTTTGAAGTTCCAGCAGCTCAATTCTGGTCAGTGGGACACAGTCTTTTGCTGCCTGCCAATAAAGATGTAAAACTCAGCTCCTTCTCCAGTATAGTGTCTGCCTACATTCAGCCATGCTTCTTGCCATGGCAATAAGGGACCAAACCTCCAATATCACAAGTCAGCTCCAATTAATTGTTTTCTAAGTGTTGCTGTAGTTATGGTGTCTCTTCACAGAAATAGAAACCCTAACTAATAGAGAAGTTGGTACCAGGGACTGGGTATTGCTGTAATAGGCCTCACCATGCTTTTGTTTAGAAGATTGTGCATTTGGGGACTTTGGATTAGGAAAGCAGTGTAATTCCTTAAATGAGATTTAATGGGCCATATCAGCAGGGACATGGAAGACAGCAGTGCTGAGGGTGATTTGAACTGTGGTGGCCGGGATCAAGAGGTTTTATAGGAGAATTTCAGTATGTGGCTTATAGACTGTTCAAGTGATGTTTTGGCCATGAATGTGGCTGCTGTTCAGGCCTTGTCTGAAAATTCTACGTGAGACTACAGTGAAGAGTTTTAGTAAAGGAAATCTCAAAATTGTCTAATAGCCTGTGGCTATTTGTGGCCATACTTATAAAGACCTATAATATAAGGAGGAAGTTAAGAAATGTTGAGTACAAAATGCACAATTTGAGGAGAAATGGGACACAGAGGCGTAGAATAGAGATAAATCCTCTGTTAAAAGTAATAAACAAATTAAAGAAATACCTGATGATAAAGAAATAAAGGGAGTGAAGGGAGTGGAGACCTCAGGGCAAGATACCACCCCCCACCACCACCTAAGTTTTCAACTTGTGAAAAGGCATTAAAGGAACGTTCAGAGCCTACTACATATTTCTAATTCCAATACTCTAGAGGCGGAGTATAGAATGAGGTTCCTGGCCCATTCGGCTAGTGGTCCAGACCATAGACCTTCAGTCCCAGACCAACTAGCCCCAAATAATCACACAAAGGCTTATATTAATTTCATGCTGTTTGACTTATGGCTCAGGCATATTATTAGAAAGCTCTTGCACCCTAATTCAACACATTTCCACTAATCTGTCTTGCCATGTGGCCTGTGGCTTACCTGTGTTACTTTGTATGTTGATTCTTGGGTGGCTGGATGGCATCTCCTCTAACTCCACCCTCCTTCCCCTACCTATGCTCTGATTTCCCCAACTACTTCTAAGATGCCTGCCATAGGCCAAAACAGTCCCTTTATTAAGAACGGTATTCACAGTATACAGAAAGACATCTCACATTAGCAGAGGTAGCAGGATTTTTGAGTTTAAGGCCAGCCTGATTTTCAGAGCAATTTCTAGGACAGCCAAGCTCAGGCAGTGAAAGAAACCATTGAAAACAGAATGAAGATAAAAATGTAATTAAACAAGGAGGTCATGTTTCAGTCCCAGAAAGCAGCAGAACATAGCAGCTTTAACCATGTGGCTCTGGCTTTTGAGTCAAGGATACAACAAAGTGGCATGGAATCAGTCTCCACAACTAAGGAAAGCTGCTGAAGGTGCATTGCAGGGAGTCCCTCCACAGAGGACCAGAGAGGACCATTGTGTTTGTGTGAAGCTATGAACGTGATACCTGGTTGAAGATCCTCCCAAATTGAGGAGTTTCCAGTGTCATGGGATACCTGCTGAGGAAAGATGTTAGCATGAGTAGAACTAGCTCAAGTAAAGAACTGTGTTGCAGCCAACAAATATGAAAGGAGTTGCAGATTTGAAGAGCATTTTGACATCAAACATGAAGATGAAGATTTTGGAGTTTGCACAGCTGGTTTTTGGGTTTTCTTTTCTTCCGTATTTCCTCACTATGATTTCTTCTCTACTTTTGAGATGATAATGTATATCCTGTGCCATCATATGTAGGAACTAGGTGCTTTTTTACTTTGATTTTGTAGAGGATCACAGTTAAGAGAGTGTATGAATATCAGAAGAGACTTTGAACTTTTGTTTTAAACATTGTTGAGACTGTTATAGACGATGGGACTTTTGAAGTTGGGCTGAACACATTTCTGCTTTATGGTATGGCTACATGTCTATGGGAGCCAGGGAGTGGATGTGATAGTTTGAAAAGGTATGGCCCTTATAGTCTCATGAATTTGAATGCTTGGTCCATAGGAAGTGACATTATTAGGAGGTGTGGCCTTGTTCGAATAGGTGTGACCTTGTTGGAGCACATGTGTCACTGGGGGTAGGTTTTAAGGTCTCAAAAGCTCAAGTCTTGCCAGTGTGACACTGTTTTCTTCCACTGCCTGCAGATTGAGATATAGAATTTTCAGATACTTCTCTAGCACTTGTCTGCCTGCATGCTGCCATGCTTCTTTCCATGATGATAATGGACCAAACTTCCCAAACTTTAAGCCGGTCCCATTAAATGTTTTTGTTTGTTTATAACTGGCTCTGGTGATGGTGTCTCTTCACAGAAATAGAACCCCTAAGACAGATACTAATGTTCAATGTATGGGTTATCCAGGAACTTCTTTTTATTAACATTTTAATAGACTTTTTAGGAAAAAACTGTGGCCCCGAATTTCAGTATTCCTAAGAGCACCTGAAAAATGGTGATAACTCACCAACGAGAGTCAGGAACTAGTTACTAAGGGACTAGTTAAAACTTCACGATCATGCATACTGCAAGTAAAACCAATCCTGAGTGATCTGATGATGTCTTTTCCTTAATTCTCAATCATGGAGTATTTGCTACATGCCTATTTTGTCTCAGCTGCAGAGGCCAAATGTTGACAGAGAAGGAGCATGCTCCATGACAACATTGATGGTGAATTTGAATATACACAAGAAAAGGAGCAGCCTGGCTCTCCTCCTAAAAGCTTAAAAAACCCCTCAGAGTCATTCTCAACATGCAATGTGGAGCAACCGACAGGAGCCAGTCAAAACTAGGATTCAAGATGTCAGTCAAGAATTGAATGCAAGGCTCTCCTTGTAAGACAAAGAAGCATATTCATGCTTCTCCACAATTTTTTTTTTTCTGCAACAACATTTTATCTTTCTCTATGGCATTTTTTCCCAATTTGCAAAATGATGATAAAACACTCATGTACTCTAATCTGACAGAATACTTGCCTTCCTTCTCTTTCTGCTTAATGAGCATCACTACTTCTTTTTAGGAAGAAGGTCGCTAGTACCACCTTCTCTGAAGTTTTGATACACCCTCTTTTAGCCATTTGCTCACTCTCCAGAGGAGACAAGCATTTCACCTTCTGTACCTCTAAATTATTGTATAGAATACTTTAGAAGACTCCTAGAATGTCATTTGTTTCTCTATCTGTTCTTGGTGATAACAAGCAGCAGAATCCAGTCACGTACTTGAGAAATGTACACAAATACATGTAAATGCATGCGCATACACAGAGATATGCAAACATACACATATGTATTTTAATTGATATTCAGTGATTTTTAGTAATTCTGTATGCTTTTTTCTGTTGTGTATGCACACACGGGTGTATGGATATGTGAGCTCCTGTTAGACAGAAGATAAGATTTATGTCGCTTAATAACTACCACTCTCCACTCACTTTATTCTATTGAGACAGGGTCTTTCTGAATGTTGAAAGATAGTTTTGGAAAACCTCCTGGACCCACCACTCCAAGTTCTTGGGTTCATACGTGATCATACCTAGACTTTTCTGTAGATGTTGGGGATTCAATTTAGGTACTCATGCTCACTTTGTTACCCACCAATCCACACATGTATTTTGTTATTAGGAAGAAAATTGTTCAAATTTATTTATTTATTTTTACTTTGGCTTCTTTACTAGCATGAATAATTAATTTAGGGTTTCTAATCATAAATTTATATAAAAATTTAATTATTTTGTTTATGTAATGTGATGCATGTGTGTATGTGTGTACATGCCATGGAGTGCATGTGAGGAATTTATTTAAAGGAGTTGCTTCTCTCCTTCCAAGTTTGGATATTGAACTCAAGTCTTTAGGCTTGGCAGAAAGTCTTATTATTTGTGGAGCCATATCTCCAGACCAACCTACAGATATGCTTTCAATTGACCAAGTAACGGAGAGTCTCTCTGAAGCATTCACTTGAGTACACTGCTCACTGAAAGTACAATGTAAAAATAGTAACATGCTCTTACAAAATATATAAATTAATAGCTGCTATTAATGAGTGTGGATGCATGCATGCAAATGAGCAACTGAATCCTAAAGATAGCTGACAGTGCTTCCTGCAGCCCAGTCTAGTTTAATTGGGAGAATAGCCACAACTAGCCTGGCATTCTTCAGTGGATGATAGGTTAACTATAAGAGTCTGAAATAGTATTTTCAAGGATGATATAGCCTGATATATACCATGAATATCCATTTATACACAAGCATATAATATTTGTGTGTAAGTACATATGCATGTGTTTACTTGTTATTGAGTGAAGAAACTAGCCTCATTATTCTGTGCTTTTCTATTAAGCATAGACTGATAGATACTTTTTTCACCTTTCTCATATTCCCTTTCTGTGTGATAAATATGAAAAATGAACTTACAGTAAAAAGGCAGCTGAGAATGAAGTTTTTTTTTCTTTAAACTCCTTGGTGCTACTAGTAGTATTTGATCACTGACCCCTCTGGATCTCGGGATAAAGGTCTCTTATTTATCTCAAAGAGAAAGAGACATAGAGGCAACATGAGTAGCTGGTGATAAGATGGCTAAGACTCAGAAGTCTTTGATCTGTCCTCTGTCTTATTTAACCAGACTGTTTGGATAGTCAGAGGTGATTATTTGAACTAGAGATGGGTTAAGAAGAGGTCTACAGGTCAGTTAACAGCCGTATTCATCTGGACAAGAGTTGGTTTGAACAAGGGCCCCAGAAGGTGTGTGAAGGCAGCCATACTAGAGAAGCTATGGCAGGCTGAAGACCGAACAGGATCCTGAGGCTCTCTGAGAAGGGGGAAGCCAAGAAGATGCCTTGGCACAAACTCTGAAATATCAAAGGAAGTGTACAAGACCCTCCTTGTAAACTTGGTGGTGTGAATAAGGTCATTTAGAAACCATTCAGATGTGGGCCTGGAGGAATGACTCAGTTATAAAGAGAACTTGCTGCTTTTGCAGAGGATCAGGGTTCTATTATAGTACCTGCATTAGGCAGATCAAAAATGACTGTTACTCCAGTTTCATAGAATTCAATTTCCTTTGGCCTCTACAGGTACTTGTGAAGTTTATGTGATGTGCATAAAATTACACAGACATTTATACATATGCATAAAAATAAATATGATAATGTATTTCAGATTAATCACTAAAATAATTTATATCTTCCCTTTGTATATTGTCTTAGATTCCTACATACTTGGGCCAAAGCTTCCAACATTATCTCTGATCTTCAACACAACAGAAATCTAGGAAAATGATCAATGTAATGTCAGCCCCTGGGTTTTTGTCTGTGATATTTTCTTAGAAAGAAACTAACTCCCATAGGTTGATGCATCTTTTCATCCTATGTGAGTGCTGACATTTCCAGTCCCAACCATACAGGTAACAGTTACCTTGAACAATTTTATTCATTTTCTGTAGCCTTGTTCTTCTGAGAATAACCCCTTGGAGTTCCTGGGATTACATTTTCTAGTTAGTATTTACCTATATTTAAAGCATTTCCTAGCCAGGAGATGATGCCAGGTTAGCCATAACCTTTTCCAGAACTGTCCTTTTGAGGACAACTTCAGATCACCATCTTTTCACAGCTAATAAAATTGAGTACCATAAAAGTGAAGAATTTTCCCTGTCTATATGCAGTCAAGCCATAAGTAATTTGTGGATTGGTTTCTTCTCCAAACTGTCTTTTTGCCATCCATGTTACCTCCAGTCCTAGTGATAGGCACATTTGTTTGAAAACAGTGATCTTTCAGTTGTGTATACTACACAGAGCACTGTCATGATAACTTGTGTGTTCTGTTTGCCTCTGCAAAACCAGGCTTACTGGGGATAGTAGACAAAGAACAGAAAATGAATAATTTATATTTCACTCTCTCACAGAGGATCCCCACTGAGTTGCTTTCTAGGAAATATATTTCTGGCTTGCAGT
Source organism: Phyllotis vaccarum (assembly GCA_033318265.1). Taxonomy (NCBI): domain Eukaryota; kingdom Metazoa; phylum Chordata; class Mammalia; order Rodentia; family Cricetidae; genus Phyllotis; species Phyllotis vaccarum. The sequence goes on along the minus strand of JARWLC010000001.1, from coordinate 137,771,278 downwards.
CTCAGCATGAGAACATGTGCCAAGTCCAACCCACTGGCCCCCTCTTCACACTGTCTAAGATATTAACCAGATAGAAATAACAGGCTGCTGGGTTTGATTGCTGCCTTTATATCTTGGTCCCTTGGAAAAGGAGATGATTTCTATTAACTAGGGAGAAAACCCTCCACATTCTGAGTGTTTATTTGTTGTCAAAATGATCCAGATGGTAGGTAGATGAGAGTAGTCATTCTAGCAAGACCATCAGCATTCTTACTTGATATTGTGTGTGAATTTCCCTTCTGAGCTCAGCTGTAGTGTATTTTATTAATCTTTGTTGCATACTAGCTTCTGTATGCTAAATTATAGACTGAGAATAGAGATAGGCCTGATATATCTACTTTTCTATATTGTTTTTTATGCTGTTATAAATAAATTAATTGGTATATCCATTATTTCTCTATAAGGAAAATTCTATTGCTTACAGAACAGTAGGAAAGGGCATCTCTAAGATGTTATGTTCTTTATCTTAGGACTGTGAATCCTATGATCCACTGAACACTGAAATTGTGATTGGATGTGAGCTTATGACCCAAATGCAGGCAAGCCTCAAGTGAGTGAGTGGATAGAATGTCTTAGATTTAGCATTAGAAAGCTCAACTAAACACTGACTTTTATGGATCTAAAAGTTCCTTTTCTGTAGTGAACTCTTCTGTATTATGGAGCATATCACACTAGCGCATTGGAAGCAAAAAAGGGGAGAAGATAAAATTATGCATAAGTCATGATAACTATAAAGAAGCAGAATTGAAAAGAACAGTATAAAAGGAGAGGCAAGACATAAACAAGAGAGAGAGATAGGTGATAGATTATAAATAGATGATAGGTTATATATGACAGATGGATGATAAATAATTAGATGATTGATAGAGAAGCTTGGTGTTCAGCTACATTAATAATAGCCTATTTGAGACTAAAATCCCAAGACATATGCTGCCCAGGTCTCTAAATCTTCAGCAAAAATAGAATAAAATTTTCTTCTACTTTCTTTGTATATGGATACATTGATACTTCCTTTCTTCATTATCTGTTGAATTTTTCCTTACCTCATTTCTAAAATTATCCTTGCATCATACAAAAGTGACCCTGATTGTAACTTTATGACTTCTAACTAACATATTATAGCATCCTTAACTCTGCATCACTTTCAAGATAAGAATCTGCCATATAGCTTTCCTAGAAAACACTGGTGCCCTCTTTGCTCAAGATGCAGATCGTATTGGCATGATCTTTGTCAAAGAAATGCCTATATCCTCTTCATTCACATTATAAAGTCACTCTTAAGGCCAGATCCACTAACACAGGCCCTTATTTGTAACATTTGTCGTTACATAACCTTTATCCTTGTTCTCTCCTTCAGTTATTTATGTATTTATTTTAATTTTATTTATGAAACATTTTGACCATGCCATTACTTCTAACCTTATGATGCTGTTAGCCTTTAATATTACTTTTCATTGTAGAATGCATCTCCTTACAGGTGATTCCATGGAAAATATCACTGTGAATCATATAGTCTATTGACTACATTCTAGCACTAGATCCTAAACTCCCTTCTCAACTTTGTTTTATTCTTTCTTTATTTAATAGCACAGGTGAGTTGTCCTGTGGTTATATTTCCTCTTGATTCTACTCTGATGTCTATAATCTTACAAATTTACAGCAAGCTAGAACTTATGGAAGAATTCAGCCCCCATCTAGGCTTTACATATGAAGAAATAAGCTTCCTCTTAATTTGCAAAAAATATGACAGACTAATACTTTTTAATTCTATTTCATTATATCATAAAATCTATGAGTCAAAATACCTGTCATAGTGGTAACAATGGGCAATCTGTGTCTATCCTCACCTCATACCTTTAAATTAGACAGCTATCATTCCAACACCCAAATAGCAGTAAATCAAAGGTCATGGAAGCTGGATGTACAACCTCCATTATGCTGTCTTTTTGTCTTTGCTTCTGTCCTTATTGTTGGCAACTGCTAATGTTAAGTTTCCACCTACCTCTCAACTCTGTCTTTATTGTCTCTATTATTTTATTTTAACACAGTATTTTAAATAGTTCTTTTAACATTTATTAGAATTTATTTGCATCATTTTCACTCTTCATTCCTCCATCTACCTCCTCCTTCCACCTCCTTCCCCTAACCCCATCCTCCCAGGGGAAGTGGCTACACCTTCCTGTGGGTATAAAGTTACGATTTAGAATGTAGTAAAAAATTATGCTAGCCTACAAAAGTAGCTATAGCCAATCTTTTTTTTTCTAAGCTCCACAACTTCACTAGCAATGGGAAGCTGGCTAGGCTTCTAGTATTGGGCATAATTTCCCTCCTGTTGAATGGACATTAAGTTGCCATCAACAAGGGAGTATTACTCATTGCACCTTTATGAATATCTTGCCATTCTGGTAATTGTCGTTATTTATATATTTTGCATTTGGGTAGGACTGTTTAATTACTTCCCTTTGTAGCTGACATACTATTTTCTGAAGCCATTAAAGTGAGACTGAAGAAGAGAGCCTTTCAGATAGAATCCTATAAACCCTATGTCTTGAATATGCACTGGCTTCAATAAGAGGGTCCTACATCAACCCTTAAAATGCATCTAAAGCCTACACCAATAGTCTTTATTGTTTGGGGAATCATTTGGACTACCCTGACCAGGCATTCTAAAGGAGTTTCTTAGTGCTTGGTGCTGAGGGTTTTGTTAGAAGGAATAAGGGACAAATCACACACCAAGTTGTTGTTGGTTTTTTTTTTTTTTTTAAATAAAGCCTTAAGGAATCATTTTATTTTTAATATACCCATAATTAATACATATATGTATATGTACACCAAACATACATATGGACATTAATTTTCATTTGGGCTGGCATTGCTTTCTATAAGAAGCACAGACTAACAAAACCATACTATCAAGCACAAGAAACCCTCTTAAAAATAACACATCATGTCAACAGTGTGCTAACATATCCTACATGTGGGGACATCAACAGGAACATAGTTGGCCCATCAGATGCCAGTGGAAAGGGAGGTTGCAGTAGGGAGAGGCATGTGCGGTAGGGAAGAGGGAGATGTTTAGAAGGGATAGCTAACAATAAAGTGTTTGAAAAACTTATGTGGAAACCCTATTTTATAAGCTTCTTAAACACACACACACACACACACACACACACACAGAGAGAGAGAGAGAGAGAGAGAGAGAGAGAGAGAGAGAGAGAGAGAGAGAGACAGTTAACAAGTGGAGTTTCTTTTCTACATATGGATTATAGTCCTCACAGAAGGCATAGATTGCCAAATGGAAAGCCCAGTGCCAAACATGTCGCCTCTCCAGTTGTTGGTTAGAGTGTCCTGTCATCATACCACAAACCATACATGCTATTGACATTATGTTTGGCTCCCCACCAGAACGTGAGGGTAAGACCCAATTTCTGAAGATACCACACAAATTGGTCACAAGATACAAAAATCAAACTGGTACTGACCAGGAATCTTCTTGCTTCTTGACTTGCTTTCACAGTTTTGGAAAGAGAGAATAATGCACACTGCTGGGGCAGGGTGGGGAGGGTCATCAACATTCTCATCATGAACTCTGTGAACTACAGTAATAACTTGCGTAAGAATATATGCCCACGATTGTAATAGTATCATTAATCTTATGTGAGTATCTAGTTGCTTTCTGGTTGGATTTTAGGTATAATCCATAGGAAGAAGCACGTGCCTGGTTCTGAAAATAAAGCCAAGAGCCTCTATGGTGTGGATCTCTCCAGAAGAGAATCCACTAACATTTTGCCAAATGTACATATTATCAAACTACTTTATGAATTTGTATCTGTACTCTCACAGCCTATTATAGATCTCAGACTTTATCTGAGACTCTTATTTGTTCTGTGCATAGTGATTAAGTCATACAGAATTTGTCACTGTATTGTAGTATTGAAGTCCCAACTCCTGACTGAGCAGCAATGGGCAATTTATTACTTCTGGAGCGGGGGTCAGTTTTCTTAAATATTCTTTATTGTCTTCACCTTCCCAACAGATTCAGTTTTCCTGCTTTTGATGCCAGGATACCTGGGAATGTCTTTTTTGTTTCCTGGTTTGTTCTATTTTGGCGTGTTCATAGTACCCACATGTATTATTCATGTCCTAGCTCCTCCTCTTTCCCCCTCTCGCCCCCCCATCCTTCTCTGATAATAGCAATAAAATTCGTGAAGAAATAGATAGAAAATGACACCTTGTCTGATACTGTGGCAACTTAACAAAGGAGTCACATGTTTTTGTCTGTGAGGAGCTAAAGGTGTCTTAAAACAGAAAATTAATTTTGGTTTTGACTTTTCTTTGACTTCTGAAAGGCTTAAATTTTATTAGCTGCTAGGCAACAGAAAACAATATGGCCTCTACCAAGGGAGAACACAGCATCAAGTCACAGATAGCTTATTAAAACAGACAGACAGCTTGTGCCTTAAAGGCATGTCTATAACCTCCTGGGAGAATGTAAACTTGTAGTTTGTAGGTGTTACTACCAAAATTTTAGATTATATTTCTATGTGTGTATAAATGTAAATGTGCACATGTCTGCTTTTGTATTTTCACACAATTCCAGTCATGTTCAGTTGAACTAAGAATAAAAGAAAAGGTCATGCTTTCATTTTGTTTCACGTATTGATTCTTGAGTATTTATTGAGTGCCCATTTCATGTCATAACTGTACCAGGTTCAGGGGTTAACAAGAGAAATGAGATACATATAGTCCCTGCTCTCAGGAGATTTTCAGAACAAAAAATCTTCTATGGAGCAAGAAGAGGTGGTGAAGGCGTGTAGAGCCCCCAAAGGTTACAGAATGTCAAGAAGACAGTAACACTTCAGAAAACTTTGTACAGTTAGATCCTGTGCCCTCAACAGTTGTCTTCTTTGAAAGCTTTCTTATTTAAATCCAACAAATATACTACTTTTTTGAGTCATAAGCTTCCTCTCTGGGTACATTAAAGCTTGTGGAAGAAGCTTTATTGGATATTATGTACAGGTTCCTTCTAAAACATTCATAACTTGAGGTCCACCATTGTGTGCTTCAGTTACAGATGACCATATGGTCTTTCTTTCCTTTACAGTTTATAATGATGTCTTTCCTGTTTCAGTTTCAAGATTTTCTTCTTTGTAGTTTTGTGCATTTTGCACACATGTATATCTACATTCGTGTGTGTGCACATGTGTGTGCGCATGTGTGTGGAAAGCAGAAGTTAATATTGAATGTTCTCCCTCTTGTGCCCACCTTTGGGTTTGGGACATAGTCTCTCACTGGATCTGGAATTCACTGGTAGGCTAGAAGATAAATCACAGTCAGCTGTTGTGATTTCCTCATTTGAAAGCCCCCAGGGCCAGGGTTACAGGTGCCCTCATGCCTGGCTTTTTACATGGGTTCTGCAGGTCCTTAATCTTTCCCAGCAAACCCTCTACTGACTGAGCCATTTCCCCAGTGCCACAAGTTCTTCTTTCTGAAGATCATAACCAGAAATATGACAGTGAATGTGTAATCACTATTCTCAACATCATACACATGTATATATAGCTATACATATTTTCATAATGATACATTTATTAACATTTTCCTGACAAAACATAAGTCAAATTTATAACAACAGCACATGCACATTTTTTCAGTGAGTGACAGTCTCAATTGTATCTCTTCATGTTCTTTTGACCAGTTATTGAATGCTTACCTAAACCAGTTGTTCTTAGTGATGCATAAACATATGTTAGAGACTTATTTACCAATGAAGTATCGAACTTTATTACCGAAGTCAACGAAGGCTTTACAACCCTGAGATTATTGACTTAGGTAGCTATAGACATGACATGATCACTCCACACTTTGTTCTTCTCGTTCTTGTCTATTCTTAAACAAAACAATAAACCAAACTTTGATTTTTTAGCCTTTGCCTGTTTCTGTGGTATAAACCACAGAAATCCCCATTGTGGCTGAACTAAGCTGCCAGTATGTTACAGAATGCAGAGTGGGAAATGGTGAGTAGCAGTTTCAGTATTTCTGGCTTGGAGATACATGAGCAGGGATGATATTATGTGTGCGAAGTCATTAGTAATGAGTTTTATATATTACTCAACTACCTTTAATATGACTTATTTAACTTTATATTTAAACAGTGAAAACTTAAACCATGGCTGTATGTAACAGCCAACTTACCAAATTCCTAAATATTAATGATAGCTTTTGCAAGTAGTATAAATTCCAGCACAGTAGTCCAGGTGGTGTTTTAGTTTCCACGGAGCATTCTGGGTCTCTTTTTTTCTTTTTTTTAAAAATTCTTTCTTTTTTAAAGGCAATGTCTCATGAAGTTCAGAGTGGTTTGAATCTCACTTTATGGAGTGATGATGCTCTTGAACCTTTGGATCGTTGCTCTTCTCTCCTTTCCTGAGTACTACCATGGTGGATGGAACTCAGTGCCTCATATATGCTAGACAGGAATTTTATTACCTGAACTACAACACTCTATTTTTCTGGCTCAACATTGCAGGGCAGAATGAGTGAGATGGAGGAGTTCAGTGAGGGTAGGACTTTGCCTTCCCATACTCTTGTTTCATATTTTTATCCTTGTGGGGCACTAATGTCTCAGAATGCTGGCTTATGAGTAGTGATCAGTTTGAAGTTGAAAGCTATGCAGACTTTGTATATGTTGTCTTTGTGGAAGGACTTTTCACCTTCCTACAATTTCAGAAAGAGGGGATAGACTCTGGGTCATACATAGACCCATTGTTCTTGATGCACAGTGTAGGCCTAACTTTAAAAGAATCTTTGAAGCTTTGTTCCTTCTTGTAAGACAACTCAGAAGTTGTAGTCCACAAGAAAAGTGTGTTAACATACCTACATATGGAGAAAAAACTTCAGGTGTAAGGATGGTGGTCTTCTTTCCTAGCACTATAATACTTCCCTAAGCTTGGTAAATTTGAATATAAATAAACAAAAATTGCTCAAGTGAACTAATAGTCTTGGAGAATTAGTGTACAATACTGATCTTATTAGCCCAGGGGTCTGTTATGGATACCCACTGTATAGTTAATGTTCTATAAAGGAACAAAAGTCCTGTATTAAAATATGAGTTATTAGGGGCTGGAGACTCCAATAATGGCTATCTGCATGCTGGAGAAGTAGGGAACAGAATAGATTCTCAGTTCATGGACCCCAGCAGTCTCGAGCTGCAGCTGAAGGTTTGAGGATTCTTGAGGAGCTCCTGGTCTTAATTCCATGTTGGAAGCCTATAGAAGCTGGGATTTGACATCAGTAAATGATGGCAGCAGTTGCAAGTGGATGCACTCACCAAAGAGAAGTGAAGACAGGAAACCAAACAACACTGTTTTTTGTTTGTTTGTTTTTTAATCAGACCTCTTTAGATCTGCTCTGTCCACTCTCAGGAAGGATCTGCTTATTACATTTTACTCCTCCCAAAAATATCGTTTTAAACCAACCCTTGGTTTCAGATCCAATCAAGTTGATGAACAAGATTAACCATTACACTCTCCCCTGAACTTCAGGGGAAAAAATGACTTTATGCTCCCAAACTTACATCTGCATGAATAGTCTCTCTGTAAGAAATACAATCTTGTTAGCACTTTGGTTTGACAGTAGTGCACCTGAGCCATTCTGAACACATACTAAACACACTTTTTCTTTGTTTGCATGTTTGTTCTTGAGATTGAGATTGTGGTATTCTGTTATGACCAGTGGGAAGCCTGCTTTTCCTTCTGGGCAGAAATAAATTGCTGATAGGGCTGTTTCCCATTTGCTCCAATTGGTACTCAAAGGAATTCCCCCCTCTTTTCTCTCTTTCTCCCCTCCCCCACATTTGGTGACTTCCCTTGGCTTTTGCTCTGTGGTCTCTCCACACCAGGCTTTTGATGACACCTAATCACAAGACACTTAAAGTTCCGGAAGCAACCAGAAGCCTGGCTTTTCCTCCTGGCCCAAACCAACACTGCACAGGCCTGCTGGTGGGGGTTTTTTCTTAAAGCTGTAGCTGAGGCTGCTTCATGGTGGGGCTTATGTGACAGCTCCATTAGAAGGGTGTGTCACACAGCCATTATCCAGTCACATCTTAAGTACAGCCCGCTGGGCTCAAATACCACTTTGGGAAGCAACAAATAATTTTGTGTTCTTGGCATGGGTCGCTGCTAGTTTCCTCCTGCTTTGGCACTTGTCTCTTCAGCCCATTGCTGCTATAGAAAGAAAACCCAGCATTAAACGTTTATTTCTGAAATATATTTCCTCAAGAGGTGTTCATTTGAGCTCCCTGGATTTCAAAAGCATTTTTCACCCTTGGCTGCAAGCTGTATCAGCCCTAGGCATCCCAGCCAGAGGCCACTGAAGGATGAAGAATGAAATGATTACTTTGAAGAGTGGATGATCACGGGTCGCAAGCACTTCATCAACAGCAGAGGGCAAGTGGGGAAGCTATTGCCACTTCTCTGGTGCTAGAGGCTGTGGTTGCTGCTTGTAACCAGGAACTGCCACCTTTCTTTCCTGTTGGCTTTCTAGCTATGGAAATCCTACAAGGTACCTCTTAGGTGACTTAGGATGCTTGCCTGTAAAATGGTAATGATGTAGCCTTTGTGAATTTCTTATGAAGGTCCTATACAATGCCATTTAAAGTAGCCACAACAGTACTTCCCACTGTTCTTAAAGTATGTGAACAATTTCATCATGACAGTCCGTAACTTTTTTGTCACATGAAAAAGGTTAAAACGTAGGCACGTTTTAATATTTGCTTAAGGAGTAGGTCACATACAATGGACTACAGCCAGTTCTTCTGGTTTAGGACTACACAGTGAGGCTCAGACTTCCCTGGGATCCTGTTAGGAATTCATACACTTGGGCATTTCCTATGCAGTCAGTATCTCTGAGGACAGCGCTGAGGAACCTCAGCTTAAGTAAGGTGTCCAGGTGCTAATTAGCATACCAAGGGGCAAGAGACACTGTGTGAACTCATGTAACCCAAGTCTCTTTCCAATAAAGCGACTGCATTCTTACCCCCAGTTACAAACTGCGCCCTCGTCCTGGTCCATCTACTGACACTAATCAGTTTGGGGACCAATTTGTGTTGTGTTCTGTCCTCTCACCTTCCTCCATCCTTCCTTTGCTTCCCTTCCTGCAGGTTATTTAGTAGGAAGGTGAAAGCTCACCAACCCCAAGCCAGGAATTATGTTTGCAGTGTAAAAAGCACTAAGAGTAATTTCTTTGTCCAATTTCACATTGGCAAACATGTCTATGCTGCTTGGACACGGCAGCAGTACAATGGGAAGTTCATGCCATGACCTCACTACATGTTGCCTAACGCTTTATAAGATTATCCAGGACAAATGGCCTATTTGTTGGGTGGCAATGCTGGGAAAGGATATTGATTTCTGATTTTGATATTAGTTCAAGTGATGTTCCCAGATTTATTTGTTCATCACATCAAGCCCCAGATACTGCCTTTTGAACTCGACATGAAGACTAATGACTTCAAAGATTTATATTCATTTAATGTCTGGACTTGAAGCTTGGTACAGTTGAGTTTGCTCTTTGGTATGCTACTACATACATGTGATAACCTATCCAGAAATTCTACGTCTCTCAATGTTATCATCTTTTTTTTCAGGGAAAGAGGTCAGTACACACACACACACACACACACACACACACACACACACACACACACACACACACATACATATACAAAGAACAAAAATCATATAATAATTACAGTGATAGTTAGAACATACATTATGTACATATTTATTATAAAATTGGTCCTATCCTAAATTCTTTCATTGTCTTACTTAAATCTCAAGACCAGTATTTTTAGGTCTGATTATCTTTTCATATAAGTTTGGGCTTTAAGTAGGGTCTTACTAACATTGTACAAATTGGTCTCAAACTTGCAAGCCATGTGCTTCAGATTTTTGACAGCTAAGATGGCAGACAGTGCTTTCATTCACAGATCTTTTGCTCCATTAAATTCCAAGAAGCGAAGGCATACAGTAAAAACAGAAAAGGCTATCCTATCCTATTTCTAAGTGCAGGGTATAGACATGAACATTTGGTAACACTGTTTCCCTAATGCTGCACAAAGCATGATTGAAAAGAAATAACTAATGAATGCTCAGGCTAAGTTGCTTTACCCTATCACCTTCCAGAGAGTTTGAGCTCCCATCTCCTTTGTTGTCCCTTTGTTCTTATTCCCCATAAAGTCTCTCCGTGGACCATCACATCTTGACAATTATTGTGAAGACCTACTGATTCTACATCCATGCTCTATTTCCCTTGTTTTAAAAGTATTCCACTACTACTCCCATAATGCCTTCAACCTTTACTAACTTTCATAAACATTCTTGTGTTTTTATATAAAATTTCTCCTTTTCTTGTTGGAGAGTCAGCAATTCTGATCACAGAAAGGAGAACATACAAAGTGAGATTTCATCCCAAGGCTACTAGGAGGCCAGAAGTTTACCACAGCTCAATTGTCCTACTTTATGAATTTGATTGCTGTTGTCCCAGCAACAGAGATGGCTCCTCTATCTCTTCCAAGTAAATATAGCATGGGCCACTTTCGAATTCTTTTAAGAATCTCTCTTGCTATAGTGCTGAATTTCTTGTAATCAGTGTTAGCGTTAGTGGTCTGCATACAGATACCCACTGATGCAAGCATCCCACATACAACCAAAGGCAATAGCTAGCCTGAGTCATCATCATCTTCTTCCTCTTCCTCTTCTTTTTGGCTGTTCATCTGCAGGAAAGTAGGACTGACTATGATAACTCTTACTGAATACGTGAAAAGCAGTTTTATTGTCAGTATGTTAGAGAATAAGAATGCCATAACTCTAGTTACAAGACTTACTATGTACCAGACAATGCTCTACCGCACTACAAAACGTTTTAAACTAACAACAAATTCATTACCAAGATTGAGCATAACTCAACATTGAGAATAAAAACCCAATGGAAAATTCATAGAATTGCTCTGGTTATCAGGATGAGTTTGGAAACATTAAGGTCAGGAGTGCAGACAGAAAAGGCAGAGAAGAATTATATTGTTGGAAAGCCAAATACACCAAGACAATATCATTTTGAACAAATTTTGGTAGAAAGGAGGTCAGAAAGAAAGAAAAAGTTGTACTTAATGTTTAATTCATAGTAGTCATTTCCTATAGAACTGTATCTGGTTCTGCTACCAAACACTGTCTCAGTGATTTTGGGCTTCCAAAACAAAATGTCAAAGACTGTAATGAGTCTTTCTCTGTTCCACCAGCCAGCTTCCAAATAAGAACATGGAGACTTATTACTACTTCTAAAAGCTGAGCCTTAGCTTAGGCCTGTCCCATTAGCTCATATAGCTTAAATTAACTCCCTTTTGTTAATATACATTTTACCATGTGGCTTTTACCTTTCTTTCGTTTTGTGTGTCTGACTCTCTCCATGTCTCATTGGGATCTTTCCAGCTTCTTGGTGATCTTTTATTACTTCCTCTTTCTGCTCAAAAGTCTTACCTATACCCACTCCCTAGCTATTGACCATTCGGCTCTTTATTAAGCCAACCACAACAATATATCTTCACATAGTATACAAATATTCCCAACAGTAGACTAGGCGGCTTTTTTAGTTATGGTTTCTACTGATATGAAGAAACACCATGACCATGACAACTCTTGTAAAATATTTAATTGGGGCTGGACTACAGTTTAGAGGTTTAGTACATTATCATTAGGGCAGGAAACATGGTATCACTCAGGCAGACAGGCATACTGCAGAAGAGGTTGCTGAGAGTTCTACATTTGGATCTGCAGGCAGCAGAAAAAGAGAATGACACTGGGCCTAGATTGAACATCTGAAACCTCAAGCCCATCCCTAGTGACATACTTTTTTCCAAAAAGTTCATAGTTATTCCATCAAGGTCATATCTCCTAATAGTGCCACTTACTATCTGCCTATGGGAGATATTTTCATTCAAATCACCACAATGACTTAAACAACAATTTAGTTTCAGATAAAATTTCTTGCTGATCTGACTGCTGGAGGAAACTTTGTTCCTGGCTTATTTTTCCTCTGTGTCCACACAAAGCTTCTGCTCAGTGAATTTGCACATAGAGAAAGATCTTTCTTCTTATAAAGTCATAAGTCTTATTGCATTAAGAGCTCACTCACCTAAAATCCGTAGCTCTAAACTACAGTTACACTGAAGGTTAGGGACTCAACATCATGTATCTGACGAATCACAAATTAATTCACAGTAGATCATCTGAGAAAATACATTATTAAATTCATTTAAAAGATGAGAAAATTAATGCTTAGAAATAGAAACAGTGTGACCATAATCTCAAATCTGAGATTTTATGACATGTAGATTGAACTGGAATTGAAGCTGACTCCTATCATCCTCAACATCAAGAAGCACTTTACATATGGGATAAAGTTCAGAAAAGTTACATATAGAATCCTGGTGATACAGTACAAAGCTGGGACTTTTGAATCATGCCACTGTGTAAATCTTTACTATCTGGACAATGCTTCTCCATCACTCTTTCTCTGCCTCTGCCTCTGTTAAATGACTGGTTTCAGTAGGTGTTTTGTTAATCTATAAAGAAATTGCAAATGCCAGGGATTCAGGGTGGCCTTCTGTAATGCTTTTCTGCCTATGGCAGCAAAAATAAGTCTTTCAACCTTTCATGGATACCATTAGGATGGTTAATGAAATCTGTACCTCTCTGGTGGCATCTGTCCTTCAGGCACTCTTTCTAATTGGCCAGATATAACCTTTTGTCTGTAGCAATATATCCAAACAGGAGACTCTCTGATAAAGAAAAACTTTGTCCCTTCCATGGTATTTTTGCAAAGATCTTTCTTGATTATTTGTTTTAGAACAGTGATTCTCTGTAAAGCAGTCCTGACACTCACTCTGGAGACCAAGCTGGCTTCAAACTCACAGAGATCTGCCTGCCTCTGCCTTTCTAGTGCTGGGGTTAAAGGCATGAGCTGCCATTGCCTGGCTTCTTGCTCATTTTTTGACAGTTATTTCTTTTCTTTTTTTTTTTTTTTTAAGGGGACATAAGCAAAAATCTGTCCCCTCTTTATAGACAATCAGTGATCAGCCAAAGTGATTCTACTGAAGTCCTTGTAGAGCCAATGCATTTGTTCAGCTTATTTACAGAATACAAATGAAAGATAATAGGGACATGAGTGATTCCAAAGCAGTTGTACTATCAAGAAGTCTCATCCACTACTGGATGCTGATTTTTCCATAGTTTCATCAAACAAATCCCTCCTTATGTCAACTGCCAATAGTATATACTCTAGTGCCTCCTGAAATCACAAAACCATGTACAGTTAAGGCAGAATTATATATTCTTGCCTGAATAGTATAGGAAAGATCAACTGAAATCTTTGGGTTAGTATCCAATAACTCTTCCAAAACTTTCTTCTCTGGGGGAACATCTATAGTCTACAAGGTCAACATACCCTTTGTAGATGGGTTCTTGTTATCAACCTACTTTAACAAAGACGATGGCTGTTATGCTTGGAAAATAGAACTCCACAACTTTTCTGTACTAGGAATATTGTAAGCAAGAGCTAATTTTATTCTTATCTATTCAACCCAGGAATGTATACATGGGCAGTGTTCACTGTAACAGGAGGTTTTTGGCCTGGACCTGCCCACCACTACTTATCTGAACCAGCAATCCCAAAGTCACAAAGAAACACACAGACACTTATATTAACTTCATGCTGTTTGGTCTAAGGCTCAGGCATATTGCTAGCTAACTATTTCTTCTTAATTCAACCCATTTCCATTAATCTGTCCAGCAACATGAGCCATGTCTTACCTATTATTTTCTTACATCTTGATTCTTGGGTGGCTGGATCGTATCTCTTCTGACTCTGCCCTCCTTCCCTTATCTATGCTTTGATTTCCCACCTACTTCTACAGTGCCTGCCGTGGCCAAAACAGTCCCTTTATTCACAGCATATAGAAAGATACTCTCACTTTACCTCCCCTTTTCTGTCTAATCAAAAAGGAAGGTTTCAATTTCAACATAGTAAAGTTACATATAACAAACGGCTATCAAGAAAGAATTACAGTTAAAATATCTAGTCTTTTTATTTAACAAAATCAAACAAAATATTCTATCATCTACCTGATCCTTGTGAGTCTAAAGTTTCATATCTAATATACCTTTTAAAATAACTAAGAAAAACTATACTTATAACTATCTAATCTTCAATTATATCAAAGACCATAGAAGGATGTAATATTACTTGAGTTAACAGGAAGTGCAAGCAACTTCCAAAATCTAGAAATGACAGAGATGACACCTGTCTGCCTGGACAGTCACCTAAAGTTCCTCTGCAATGTTGGGGTATCCATCTTCAGCTTACAGGCCCAGAGTCTCCAGCATACCTTTGAGTGAAGCAGGAAATCTGAAGGACTGCTCTGCCAATGTCTTTCTGTATGTTGTGAATATTAATCGTTAAATAAAGCAGCTGTTTTGCCCCTTGATGAGCACCATAGAAGAAGTAAGTGGGGAATCAGAATAGGTAGAAAAAGAAGGGCAGAGTCAGAGACAGGTTGACCCAGCCATCCAACAAGAAACATGTAAGGAACACAGGTGAGCCATGGGCCATATAGCAGACAGATTAATGGAAATGGGTTGAGTTAAGGTGAAGGACCTAGCTAGCAATATGCCTGAGCCATAGACATATGAACTTAATGTAAGTATCTGAGTCATTTTGGGGGCCTAAGCAGCAGCAGGCAACCAAGAGATCTGGGACTGCAGCTCTGTGGGTCTGGACCTCTAGCTGGCTGGGGCCAAGAAACCTAATTGCAATACTGCTCATTCTGGAATAGTTCGTCAGTCACTTCTCCTTATGTCCTGAAGGATGTCTGACAGTTTTCTCTTTGAAGCAGGAACCTGAAGGACCATCTCAGCTTGTTATGCCAAAGTTCAGAGATCATTTTTCTACAGGGTCTTGTATGTTCAGTTTATATAGCATACTGTCAAGCAGTCAATACAAGAACAGTTTTTTGTCCAGTGGCTAACTATTGCCACAAAGAAAGTAATCTTCACATGAAGTTTCTTCAATGCCCATTATTCTCTTGAAGTAGATTGGTGCTGCCAGGAGCAGATCTGTCTTCCTATACAGAAAAGTCTAAGTTCTTAAAATATTTTAAATACCATATTCTGTAGGTCTGTGAAGTCTTTAAAGATTGCCTATATAATTGAAATATATCTTTGTATACCTAAAAAGATCCTATCTAACATGACTATAGTTTGGTTATCATAGGTGACTATTAATCTATATTTCTTAATGATACATTATTTAAATGAGTTATATAAACATCATGCCTTAAACAATAATAGAAAAATACATATAGCATAAAAAATTGACTTTAAATGCCAAAAATCTATACCAGTGTAAAATATTTTGAGATTAACAGCTAATTTTTGAATTAAAACAAACTCAATAATCTTTTTAAAATCATTCATATTCCATATCCCACTTGTTTTCTTACAAAGAGATTGACTATGACTATTAACCATTTATAATGAAAGCAAACATTTATTAACAATATTTTGGGAATTTGCGCATAACTTTTCCTGCTGACTGAGGGGTGCTGATAATCTTACGAAGTCCCAATTCTGGTTCATCTTAGTCTGTAGCCTTAAAGTTGATGTAACCATCTTTCTCCTTGTAGAATTTTCAGGTGGTCTTCCTTGAAGAAACTATATTTACCTGGAAACAATCCACAGGGTCTCATCTTCTGTAGAAACAAGAGCAGAATTCCTTTTCCAAAGCAACATATCCTTAGACACAAATTTCAAAGTCAAGATACCTTTAAAATATATATGTTGGTTTAACTTAGCAATCAATTGTCTTTCTGCAGTTAGCTCATTAACAGTCAAAAAATTAAAATAAAACACAATAATAACCATAATCCAGACTCTTTGTGTATACTCCACCTTTACCTTGCTTATTATATTTTTTATTACCCTATTTCTCTTTTTAAAGGAACCTTCTCTACCTTCTTCCTTTTCTCTCTCAATCTACATATTCTTTTTCAAAAACATTGTAACCCACTTAGAGGTGTTCTCCATCTGAATCTGTTTTATTGCGTATGTTTAATCATTTTCTAACCAAAAGAGCTTTTTAAAATGCTAGACTGTACAGCACTGTTTTCTCTGCTGACCCTTCCCTGCTCAGAGTCTTTTCAACATGGTGGAGGTGCCAGAGTCACTCTTATCTTCCCATTTCTAGGAAGCAATATTAAATATTGTGAAATCTTTTACCACCCCAACTCTGGGGAATCTTAGAGTCCACACTGTCACTAAATAGAGCACCACAGCCCACTGCTCATGACCTCCATTTAAGTATTTGCCATCAGAGTCTTTCAAAGAGCAAGATAATTTTTGCTGCTAATGCTGAGTCAGAAAGCTTCTCTTAAAGGAGCTGAATCTGCTTACCACTAGCAAACAGAGCAGACCCAAGAAAACGCTGCTACTAAGAAACATCTTTGACTCTGTTCCCTTTGCGTTCAATATAAACAGAAACTTTAAGTCTATCATATGCTTGTTGCTTATACCGAGTCTTCTGTGAAACTTCGGGAACCAGCTTTGTTCCAGTTTGCACTACCATTTTGTCTGTGGCCTGGATGTCATGCCATCCCTGTACCAATGACCCAGTTCAGTGACACAATTTAGAAGCTGCTTTTGGATCCGTTTTTGTGTTCTAGAACTCCTTTTAAGTTTTCTCAGACTTTATGTGAGTGTTCAGCCCATGCTGGGATGTCATCTGTAACATTAGGTTTCTAGTCCCTGTCCAGAGGTCCAGACCCACAGACTTGCAGTCTGAGACTGACTAGCTCCCTGCCACTTCTTAGGGCCCCCCAACATGACTCAGACACATATTAATTTCATACTTTTTGGCCTAAGGCTCAGGCACATTGCTAGCTAGCTCTTTTATCTTAATTCAATCCATTCTCATACATCTGTCCTGCCACGAGGCCAGTGGCTCACCTATATTTCCTTACATCTTGATTCTTGGGCGACTAGATCATGTGCCTTCTGACTTTGCCCTCCCTCCTCTATCTATGCTTTGATTTACTACCTACTTCTACGGTGCCTGGCATGGCCAAAACAGTCCCATTATTCACAGCATATAGAAAGACATTCCCACATCAGTTCACCTTGTCAGAAAGAATCAGTTCTTGCTGAGCAGAGGAGAATAAATTACTTGGTGAGGTCAGCCATTGCTATATCCTTCAGTGCTAGATGTAGACAGGGTTGCATGGGAAACTAAGAATAGATATCCTCCAAATAGACCTGGAAAAAAGTACATATCAAATGCAAATCAAAGAAAAAACAGTGTCACCCTTTATTAGGATCGCAAAGATGTTTTCAAAACCATTACAACATTCAAGTTTGGTGAGGGTGGCCTTCTGAAATTGAGCAGAATATTCTCTGAATTTATTTGTATAGCATTTTTTGAGGGCAATATAGCATCACGATTCAAAAGCTTCAAAGGGTACTTGCCCTTTGAAAAAATTCAGTCTACTTTAGGAGAGTATTAGAAGGAAATCATGTATCTAAATAAATATTTTGTTAAAAGCACAACATGTATTTTATAAGCTAGAAAATTGGAGTAGGAAAAAGGCTAATAGTGCCAGATTTAAGTAATATACCTGATACACTACAAGTATCTATATGTAAGAACCACAACTATTCGATTTCTACCAGTATAGAATAATATAGAATTAAATTTAGAAGTTAAATTTTTAATTTAACTTCTAAAAGTTAAATTATAAATCAACATACTACCAGTTGGTATTTGCAATATTATTTATTATTTTACTGGATGCATTAGATATAAAGTCCAAAATGTTTAGATTTAAGTTGCTTAATAGTGGCCTCAGGTTGCAGTTATTTATTTATTTAGCTATGTGTATTTATCTTAAGGTGTTTGAACTGGAAAACTGATGTGGGAATGCGTTTATGTATGCTGTGAATCTCAATCTTTAAATAAAGGAGCTGTTTTGGGCCATGGCAGGCACCATAGAAAAGTAGGAGGAGAAATCAGAGCATAGGTAGGAGAAACAGGGCAGAGTCAGAGAGAGATGAGCTGAAGCTGCCCAAGAAGAAACATGTAAGGAACACAGGTGAGCCACAGGCCACGTGGCAGACAGATTAATAGAAATGGATTGAGTTAAGATGTAGGAGCAAGCTAGCAGTGTGCCTGAGCCATAGGCCAAACAGCATGAAATTAATATAAGCGTCTGAATCATTTCTGGGGGCCTAAATGGCTGGGTGGCTAAGCGGTCTCGGGTGGCAGGTCTGTGGGTCTGGGACCTCTGGCCGCCTAGGACCGAGAACCCACACTACTACAGAAAATGCATGCAGATATCCCAGGATGTTAGAGATTAACCTCATTAGAAGCTACTTTGTTCATCTTAGTTTTTTAAATAGTTTCTTGCTGAGACTATTTTTAGGATAGGTCAATTAGCCAATAAGCTCCAGGTGAGCTACAGCCTCTGCCTCCCCAGTGCTGGGATTATAAACACATGTGACCATGTCTGGTTTTCTTTGTGTAAATACTGAAGACACAGCTTTGACTCTCATGTCCCAAGGCAAGAACTTTAACAGCTAAGCTATCTCCTCTGCCTTCTTCTGTCTTTAGCATACTTCTGTGCCAACGCCTTTTCTCTCTTTCTCATCATGTAAAAACAAATTTACATTAAAATTATAGAAATAAATAGTCATTTAGAAATTAAACAGACCCACACACATGGACAGAGAATCTAGGCCCACTCACTTCTTCACCATCATCTCTATCCTGCCGCCACCTTCCATCTTTTCTCTCACACTCTGCATCCACTTATTAACCATATGTGGTCCTGCATATTTATTGGGCATGGAATATTAGAAACTTTCTGGTAACTGTGTATGGCTTGGGAATGGAAAAGCAAACACATTTACTAAAAAGATAGAAACATAAGATAGAAAAAAACCTTTATCTTGATATCAACAGCCATAATTTTGTAATAGAGAACTATAGTTAACACCTGAGCTCTGGCTATTGGTCACACCATGAACATGATGAAAACTAACAGTACAAATTATATTTATTTCTATCTGGTATTTGTGCATATTTCTTACTTCTAGCTTGGTAGTAAAAAATACATTGGGATTATAGTAATATCATCATATTAATATATATCATTAAAATACATAATTAAATATAATATATAAATTATATTTCCTCTCCAGGAACCAATATAAAATATTTTGAGATTATAACTTCAATTAAAACAAAATTATTTAAAAGTTATGGCTTTTAGCTGAAGGTTTAAAATTAAACTTTCTGGGTTTACTTGTACCTGTTTAAATCTCAGAAGTATTGTAAAAATTATTTGACTTTTACTATTCACTTTGCTTACCCTTACACTATTTAAAACCATCTGTGTGTCCCTAAAGGGAGACACCACTCAGTCTTGCAATGACTGTGTTATGCTATTTTCTTTCACTTCTGGTTTTTCTCTCTGGAATTAATTTAAGTGAATATTAGCATGGCCCTCCACAGATTTAATCTATTCAAGTTCACTAAAGTTAACTGGACTAATTTAATTATATCATCATTGATGATGCAGCTCTTATCCTTGGGAAGGCCTGAGTTCTCTGTTTTGAGAAAATCTTGGGGTTGTACCAATCTGGGATGCAAAGATCTCTTGTGCTAGGCTGGTGTTTGCATTTTAATGGAGCTGTTCTGCTGTCCACACTCTTTCCATCCCTTTAAGTCAGCCAGTTGTAAAGTACTTTCAACTGATTCTAAATAGCTCTGACCTCACCAGATAACTCATGGATTTTCCCACACCTGCAGTTCCTGCCTCTTTTTTTGCCTACACTTTGTGTATGCAAGCTCTGATCTTCTGGACTTTTGGATTTAATATTTGTATCTGTCAAGACTCAAATGCCAACAAAACTGTCACTAAAATATGGTGGTAAGCTTAGAAGTAACAACTATGTGGTGCAGCTAGGCTATCCTCCCTCCCCACCCAACACAACACACTGCTGATAACCATGGACCAATGTCAGGTAAGCACAGGTGTGCTCTCTGATCATTCTCAATAAAGATCTTCAAGTGATCATTAACAACTGGGTGGGTGAACTGTGAGACAAATGCAATCCCTCTTGTTTCTAAACTGATCCTCTTGGTACCTTTTCTCTTTTAAACAATTGCTGATATAAGTTCTCCCTTAAACATTTTAGAAGTAAGGTCTACCATAGACCACTTGATAGGAGCCCTAGTCTATTCCCATATTATGAAAATTATTCATGAATTAAACTTTTGATTCTAACCTGAGAACTTCCAGATCACAGGTTCTTGGCTCAAAAGCTACCTCATCATTTCAAAGCATGATTTGTTAAGTGAAATTGTCAGCTGATGAAGCATACACTCTTTCATTCTCAGATCTATACAGCTCTTACTTGGTAATGATTAGACATGTCAACTATATTGTGTGCTGGTACAATGAGATAAGAAAATTAACAGGATACAGTTAGCTCCGTTGTAGATATTTAAAAATAAAAATATGTAAGAGATGATTTAAAAAGTATATAGCAAATTGACAAATCCTTGGAGGCAAATTCAAAATTTTTAGTTCAGAGAAAGGTGACCAAAGGTAGGGATGTTGGTTACAGGTGGGGGAGCATCAAGGTATTAATTAACACTACTGATTACCATGTGTGTGACTTTGGCCATGCTAATGTGCCTTTCTGAACCCTAGATTTTTCCATTGGAAATCTTTTAGTAATTGAAATGAGGATTGAATCCCCCAGCACTACCAGCTAGGTTATGGTAGCTCTAGGATTAAGCCATAAGAAGAGGAAAAAGTGACCTTTGATACTGGAGCCTTCACACCTCTGCCTGTATCACGAGGCTCCTAGGAAGACTATGGAATATGTGAGTAAGTTTAGTCCTTGTTAGTACCTCTGCCTAAGTCCCACCCTGTCCCTCTGATTTAATAAGTGGCACCTAATAAACAAACAATTGAGAGTCGCTCAGCAACACAGAGAAACAAAGCAAGGCAAGAAGCTATGTGCCAGCTCCGCTTTGGTAGGTGACAACTTTTGTCGCCTATCACTGCTTATGTCCTTCTTCCAAAGTATCAGCAATGGAGACATTGAATAAGAGGAAGGCTAAGGGAATAGAGAAAGCAGGGGATAGAAGAGAGGTTGCAGTAGATAAAGAGCAAAGAAGGTTAGCTTTCTTGTGCAGTTATATCTGTAACAGCTGAAATGTCATGGTTGAGAAACCTTTGTGAAAGGGGCCTGCAGTCTGGTCTACAGGGAGAGAGCTCTGCTTTCTTTTGCTTCCTCACATGGTGTTATTAGGTGTGGTGGTTTCAGAAATCTCTGTACTTAAACCCCAGGAAATAAGTCAGCAAACCTTCAAGCACTCTCAACTATTATGGAAACGAAATGTTTCCTGTGGCCTTAGACCCTCTTAGTTTTCTGTACGATAATGTGATAATGTTTCTCCTTAAATCCATCTCTTCGTAACACTCTGAGACTGTGTGACCTATTGTTGGCTTCACATATCTTGCAAGGACAGTATAAAGATCCGATGCCATGGAAACCAGTTTGGTGACTGAATTCAGTATGTCTCAGTTCTAGCAATCTACCAATTAGATTCGCTTATAAGTCATTACGAGTCAGGGTTACATCCCTTAGGGTTTTGATTTAATTTATTTAGGTCAAGACCCAGGACTGGGTCATGTTAAAGGTTCCCCAGCAGATTCTTCATGTACAGTTTGGGTCCAGCATCATTAATTTGATTGAACTTGTTCTCAGGAAAAAAAAATCTCAGCTATATTTGCCCATTGATCATGCATATTAAAAATGTTGAGAAGATTAAAGTAAAAAAATGTTTCTTATTTGTTGGAGATATATAATTTTATTTTTTAAAAGCTAAGTCAAAAAGGTGGCATTCGTGTCCAAGGTGACCCAAGATAGGCATTTTTTTTTTATTTATTTATTGTCAGAAAGGTTTGGCTTATTATTTGTGGCATTGTATGAAGACAGAGAAGCTATAAGGATTTGAAACTGGTCTGAGGATTAGAAATTTAAAAGGATTTGTGTTGAATTACAAAACAAAACACTGTCTAAATTTAGCAAAAGTAATTTTGCAATGAGTTATTGCTCAATATTATCTTTACATATTAAATTTTAGCTTCCCTAAAAGAGAAAAAGAAAGGGTTTATGGATTTTTCTTTTTAAATATATAGGGCAGGCTCTGAATACGCACACAGGCAAAACAACTCAGACTTGCTTTAAAAGGCAAGAAGAGTCAGATCATCTGTTTTCTGCCAGGGCCTGAGAATGGAAGATGCAGTTAGGAAGGCAAAGCAGAGACACCGATTCTTCATGTTGTTGAGTTAAGCATATGGTGTGTATGAGTGACAGCTTTGCACTGATTCTTAGAAGTAGGACTTAGCTAGGCACAGGGATGAAAGGAGAAATTGTGGTAATAGGGTCATCACACATTCACATATTTCACAGATCTTATACTGATCCTATTAAATGCATGTCCAGTCAGAGACTGTGTAGGATAATTCATCGGCTTGGCTGGCTTTCATGATAAGAGGAAGTGGATTTAGGCTGCTTGGACATAGAGGAGTGGAATCTGACTGGCCAACTCTGTGTACTGACATGAGGCAACTTTATTAAATTTGAAACATATCCCTACATATCCCCTTTTGTGTCAAAATTAAAAAAGAAGGTTATAGCTAACATAAGAAAAACCATATTCAATAGGTACAATAATTATATATAATACATACAAACAATAAATTAGCAATGTCAAGTCCATTAACAATTGACAATTCAAAGAAAATATTTCATCAATTATCCTATTTTGATGAGTCCAAAGTATTATACCTAATTCATTTTCTTTCTAACTTGTATTACTAACTAAAAATTATTATTTTGATGTCTCTTAAACTTAAACACTTTAACTTCAAAGTTTATTTTCTAAAACTGTCACTAGAAAACTATAACTATCTCATCTTTAACTACCTCAGAGACCCCAGAAGGAAATAATATTTACCTAAGTAAACTGGAAGTGTAAGCAACTTCCAAAATGACAGAGATGACACCTATCTGCCTGGACAGTCACCCAAAGTTCCTTCATAAAGTTGGGGCATCCATCTTCAGCCTACAGACCCAGAGTCTCTTTTCATTTCAGTGAAACAGGAAATCTGCTCTGCTCATTCCGTTATAGTTCATCAGTCGCTTCTCCTTGTTGGCATAGTCGGTAGGACCCGAGCCTGCGTGGGGAAACCCCAGGCAGGCAGTGGTGGCACACTGTTAGTCCCAGCACTTGGGAAACAGAGACAAGAGAATCTCTGTGAGTTCAAAGCCAGCCTGGTCTTCAAAGCAAGTTGTGGTAGAACTGGGATGTTACACAGAAAATTCTGTCTGTAAAAAACAAACAAACAAGCAAACAAAGACTGGAAGAAGTGGATCTGTCCTCTGATATCTCAGACTGTTTTTATTACATTTGAAACATATCCCTGCACAACTCAATTATTAATTTTTAAAGAAACTAAGCCTTGAGTTTCCTTTCCTCATCTTTTCTCAAAATCAGACTTGCATGGCTACCTCTGAGGAGAAGACTACCAGGTATGGAGCACTCCAGCTCAGCTGAATTTTCATATACAAAGCAAACTGTTTTAAAGTAAATGTATGTTCCATTTTGACCCAAAATATATATGCATAAACAAAATAACAACAACAAACAAACTCCTGTATTTTGTAGTCTTAAAATTGAAATATAAATATAACTAGATACTTTCTCTTCTTTTTCTTTTTAATTTTTTTTTACTGAATTTTATAATCCTGCCTGGCACTTTCCTCCTCCCCCATCTGCCTAACTTTTCTTCTTTGTTCACACAGGGCTTAGCACCTGGCAAAAGTGATTAACTAGTCATATTTTTACCCTTTTGCTCCACAAGGTGCAGGGTACAAGGAACCTGACACAAATCAGCTGTCAGAGAAGTTGGTTGAGAGGATGACAAATGTTACAAACCTATTGAACACACACTGTGGCTGATTCACAATGAGTTTTCTGCACTGAGAGAAGCAATTCCACATGCAGCTGACACTGGTCTTATATGGAAATATTTTTGGGGCTGGCCTGAACTTTGTTCCTGAGAACTTCCCTCTCCATTCTGGTCCTTATAGAAGCACAATGAAGCAGCTTGTGCTGGCTTCCCACCCTCTGGTGGGTCTGGGCTGGTTTATTAGGCCAGCAGAGTTGAGAAGTGCATATTGTAGCAGGTGTTTCTCTCTCTGCTGTTGAGACATCCAAAGGCACTGTCTGCCTGCTGTACCTCAAAGCTGAAAGCCATTGAATCAGATCCTGTGGGGGGTGATGAGGGCATAGGTTTCCTTTGACTTTGTGTTCTTGCTGTGTGAAAATGTCAGAAATTGATAAATTTTAGAAAAAGGAACTGGAGACAAAAAGAAAACCTAACCTTGAATGCTGACTTATCCCCATTGTCATGAGCAATGCATGATTCACCTACACGTTGATACCTCCTGGAAAGCCTGTGTCTTGTCTCCATTTGTGATTTTTCAGAAACCAATTCTAGCTTTTCTTTTCTTTTCTTTCTTTTTCTTTTTTTCTTTTGAGAACAAGTACAGGATCCATGCGTGGAATTGACTGGCATTGTCTGGAGGGAAAGATAAAAATGAGAGAGCTGTATGTGAGTGTAGAATTTAATGTATATTAAATACCAAGCAGTGATGTGTGGCTTCAGGAAATTGCAGACAAGACTAGTAAGAACTTACAGGTACCCTAGATACAGAGTGAGGTGAAGACACTACCTTGGTTTCTTTCTTGTTGCTATGACAAAATACTGTGACAAAAGGAACTTAAGGAAGAACTGTGGTTATTTTCTATTGTCTACTTGATATAGCCTAGGATCACCTTGTAAGAGAGAAACTCAATGGAATAATTTTACAAGTCAGTTTGGACAGTGGCTATGTCTGTGGGAGCATTTTGACTGATGATTGAAATGGGAGAGCCCAGTGATTGATATGGGAAATCCCAACACACTGAGTGCTGGCTGGCACCATCCATAGGCAGGTATACCTGGTCTAAGCTATATAAAAAAAAGGCTAGATGATAAAATAGTCTTTCATAGCTATTTCAGAAGTCTATCTC
Source organism: Phyllotis vaccarum (assembly GCA_033318265.1). NCBI lineage: Eukaryota > Metazoa > Chordata > Mammalia > Rodentia > Cricetidae > Phyllotis > Phyllotis vaccarum. Next base: position 137,745,982 of record JARWLC010000001.1, on the reverse strand, counting down.
CCCAAGTGATTCTAGCTTTCATCAAGTTAACAGTACCAACCATCATACACACTATGCACCTGAGTAATGCAGATTCACATAGTTGGCAAAGCCAAAACTCAGTTCTGCTAATTTTTAATCACCTCATCAGTGAGACATCTTGACTCTACTTATTCTGAAGCTTTTGTTGTCAGTGAGGTGTCTTTGGAAGGTATTCACAAAAATTTTTATGGATCTTCCCAGGCATAGTAAATAGAAATACTTTCATTGAGTTTCCCTCTTCCCATGTGAGTCTATGCTGTATCAAGTGAACGATAAGAACTAACTGGAATGCTTCCTTCATGGATATAGTGCTGAGAACACTGTACCTCCTAATCTTCTCTACTTTCTGGATCTGGAAATGCATAGGCAACTCTCTTCTCCTTAGCACCTGATATGAACAAGTGAATACCAGGGTATCAATCAGTCAACAGTGAGTTTTTCTTCAGAGCTTAGAGTCTTATGGGCAGCATCAAGAGTGAACCTCCCAATGCTTAGCCCACCACAGAGCCATCATTTCTTAGCTGTTGGGTGTGAAAACTAAGAACAGAGCATCAATAATTAAAGGTACAATCACAGCTGAAGCTTCCGTTGGTTATTTTTCTCTCCAACCCTGACATTTTATGAGTCAACAAAGCCAAAGCCATCAATATGAAGCAGATTATTTTTAGCAGTTTCTTAACCAGTGTGCTCTATCTTTAAATTAAACATTGACGTTGGTTATTATTAAAATTCCATGGTCAGAGAGGAGCCCATGTTAGTACAGTAAACACTGGAGTTTCATTATCTTGTTTTGAAATAGCATCAACTCTCTTGCTGTTCCCATCATATACAACTACGTAAGACTAATGGATTGTGGATTTTCTAAGGATTAGTTGTTCAAGGTCAGGATCTGAATGTGTGGGTATAGTTTGTACCATCTAATATTATTATAGACCTTAACCTTTTTTGATTTGCATTATTTTAGCCATTACTCTATCTTATTATCATTTAACTCCGCTAAGTTTGCTCCATTCTCTGACCATCAACACTATAGACATAGCATACATGTATACTGCAGAACCCTCACTTCAGGAATTTTTGGATATGCTTTTCAATGTAAGATAAGTATGACAATATTTGTGTCATGAACCTAGGGTTTGGAATCAGTTCCCTTGATGTGTTATAGTGGAAAGGATAATGATCTAAGAGCCATTTCTGCTATCTGCCAGCTGTGTGACATTGGACAAATGATTTGGGATATTTAGCAGACATACAACCTTTATCAAGTTGCTTCGGATATTAAGCATCTTTTATTATGATTATGATTATGATTATGATTATTTCAAGCAATAGTTCTCAGCCTTCCTAATCCTGTGATCTTTTAAAACAGTTCTTCATGTTGTGGTGACCCTCAACCATAAAATCATTTTAATGCTACTTCATAACTGTAATTTTGTTACTGTTTCATGATGTAACTATATGATATGCCAGATACCTGATATGTGGAACTTGTAGGGGTCATGATCCACAGCTTGAGAACAATTGATTTAAGAGTCTTGGATAGAGCAGAAATGCTAAACGTGCATCACACCTCTAGGGGGAGATGAGTCGAGTGTTCATGGAGGATAGGGATAGGGTTTTCAAGGCTAGGCTAGCTTCTATCTAGACATAATGCCATATGCTTAGTTGCATAGGCTCCTACATTAGTTCTCTCAGAAAGGAAAGTCCTCACTGCCACAAAACTTAAAAATCATAAAGAAATCGTACATTAACCAGCATGCATTATGTCGTATCTATGCCAGGAAATTCTGTTTATGTAGATGTCAAATGAATGTTGGAAATATCTTATCAGCATGCTCAACATCTATATTACAATATAATATTCTGTATTTATTCCAGGAAGAAGAAAGCCAGATTTCAGAGAGATCTGAGTCCTCTCATTCATTCAGCACAGTTTTGGAAACAAAAGTTCGGACTCTGGAGTCAGATGAGCCTACTTCAAAATTATGTAATTTGAGAAAGTCACTTTTTTTCTCTTACCTTCTCCATAGGCCCTATTGTGAATCCTCTTCCAGAAGTAAAGAAACTGATACACATAGACTCTGAAATGGGCAAAGGAACGTTTTTCCAAATGAGATTTGATATAGACTAAATGAATTAATGTTATGAAACATATTCATAATATGTGCTGAATATTAATTGTCCTGAATTCATTCACCAAACATATACTGTGATTCTACTACATGTCAATTATTGCTGTAATTTGAGTGTGTGCCCTAAAGATTCAAGTGTGGAGAACTTGTTTCCACATGTGATGTTATTCAGAGATGGCAGAACCATTAAGAGGTAGGTCTCATTGAGGCTCTTAGCATTAGGGCTGTCATCAAAAGGCATTATATGTATCTAGGGTCCTCCCAGGACCTTATGTTCAGTCTGGTATCCTGTGACAATATAATGTACATTTCTGCTATTGTGACATCCTGCACAATGAAGTTTTTTTCTTGAGCCAATGTCAAAACTTATCATCCCCAAACTGTGAGATGAGATACCCATTATTTAAATTTATCCAGTCTCAAACATTTTGTTATAGAAACTGAAAGTGGGTAATACCATCATAGCAACAACTTCTGCAGATTCACAGTGATAGCACAGCCCCATCTTCACAAACACAGACTAGTAGAGGTAGTAACCTCAGCAAGCAAAGCAGTGTGGTGACTTGTACTAAGGCTTTGAGAAGGGTATGAGGAATTGGTGTAAAGGAGAACATTCTGGATAATACATGAGAATCATTATGTGGGTTGAAGTTCTGGGACAGGGCTGGAGGATGACCAGAGAGAAAAGGAAGAAAGGACATGTTAGGGTTTACCTTCAGTAACTAACATTTGCTGATGTCTCTCATTTGTAAGATACCTCTTAAGGTAAGTTCTGAGTTTGCTGGTTACGGAGTATCACAGACTGGTTCAGTTCCTTCCTCACTTCAGTATTGGCGTATCCCATCCATTTTTGAAGATTATAACTCATATTTTCTGCCAAGTCAAAGCTTGAAGATTTACATTTGCTTGTATGTTACAGTTATTCCTATAACTCAAGGATTTCAGACATAAAAAAAAATCCTTTGGAAAAACTGAGATGTAAGAGAGAAACTAAAATATCCATAGTCTTTTTAAACAGCATTGAAATCCAAACAAGCTGTCTTTCTGAAAGCCAAGTGCAGCCCTCAAACCAAAATCTCCCCTCTCCCCAGCTAAGGAAAAAGGCAAGCATAATACAGGCTATGGGAAGATACTATTCTGGAAAGTTCAGAGAAAAGAACAATATATCTAGGGATAAAACGGTTCATTTTGAAAAATGAGCCCAATACAAACACCATTTCTCCTTTGGACTCCTCTTTCCTTTTATGGCTGGTTGAATTCCTCAGACATTCTCATTGCTTGGGGATGGATTCGAGCATTTTATTAAGATAGTGATGTGATATAATTCTTGATTCAGGCACAAACAGACTCTTGATAACGCACCACAAAAAAGTGACGAGTGAAAGATGGGGGTGAAGACACAGGTGAACATACTCGAGGCTATTTGAACAACCTTAAAACCTTAAGGTTTAATAAAGACAGAGTTTGTGGTTTCGGTTGCCCTTTGTGGCCATTGGGGAGTTTTGTGGGCACAGGATCAGTGCCCTGCTGGACCCCTGTGGTTCTGGTTCTTTCCTCTTTGTGTTAATAGTGTCTACAGTGAAAGAGTATTAAAGGAAAGCCATTGTAGTCCCTCTGTGCCAATAAATGACAGAGTAAGATTTGAAACCAAAGCTTAGTCAATTTTCTGATTCTTAAGATAGCTCCAATTGGATTTTAATATGAATATCCTAAGTTGCCAAAGCATAGATTGTGGTGATATATTATACATTTAGTAAAATCAGTCTAGAATATCTGAGGACAGAGCTATTTCTCCAGCCTTTTATTATTTTTATTATTTTTTGAATTTTTTTTCGTTTTTGTTTTGATTTTTCAAGACAGAGTCCTCCGTGTAACAGTCCTGGCTATCCTGTAGCTTTTTTTCTAGACCAGATTGGCCTTGAACTCACAGGGGTCCTTCTGCCTCTTCCTCCTAAGTACTGGAACTCAAGTTGTTCACCACCTCTGCCTGGCCTTCATCCCTTGACTATGATTCTGTCCTCTGATAGTCCAGGTCGATTTTATTAAATATGCAACATATCACCACACTAGATCTTTCAGGAATGTTGGCATATGATTTAAATCCCAAGACTTATCTCGGTATTTCTCTGCCAGTTACTTTCGTGACTGTCTCATCTCTCCCATGAAGGTCTTTCTCTGTAGCTGACAGAGGAATGACAGAAGCATCCTCAGAATTGATTTTGTGTTCTGCATTCAGGTGTGTATAGAGGGTAGTGAGTGAGAGAGTAGTCCATTATTCAGTCTTTGCTCTTGGATATTTAGCTTAGTCTGGAGATAAATGAGACAAAATTAACAACTAGGGAAAAGTTTAAGATGGTATGATAAAGATCTTAATCAGAGGTCAGAGCAAGAACAAATTGCTGTGAAGAAAATGCTATGTTTTTTTCAGTTTTGTACTTCATGGAAATGTCCTGGGGGCCTCAGATATATACAAATATTAGTGTTTGTTTTATATACTTTATCATATAACATGAATTCTCAGTCCCAGTGGAAACTATAAGAATGTTTGTTGGGTAAAAGGAGCTTAATTTCAATCAGTGTTTGTACTAATAAGTTTCTGGCCTCCTCTTTCTGGCCTACAGAAACACAGAGATGCTTGTATTAATTTTATGCTGATCAGCCTATGGCTCTGGCATATTGCTAGCTAGCTCTTACTCTTAAACTCACCCATGATTCTTATTCTGTTCAGCCATGTGGCTCAGTACCTTTTCTCAGAGTAGCATAGTTGTTCTCTGCGTCTGCTGGCATCTCTGTGGCATTTCTGCTCTGCTCTTTCTGTTCCCAGAGTTTTCTTAGTCTGGTAGCCCCACCCACACTTCCTGTCTGTCTTCAGCCAATCAGTGTTTTTATTAAACCAAGTAGGCTGGACAATTATTTACAATATAACAACATACTCCCACTGCAAGTGTTCTCATACCAAAAAAGAGGTAGAAGGACATTCCACATACTTGAAATAACCTTTCACATATTCCCTTTCAATAAAAAATAAACACATACCTTTTACATGGTTATATGTATCCTTTGATTTTCCCTCTTTCCAGATACAGCAACATCTTAGTTTATTTTCAACTATAACAGATTTCCATGAAGGAGTAATTTATAAACAACAGAATTTAATGCCTCACAGTTCAGGAGGTACCTACTTCAAGGTTAAGGCATGAGCAAGTGCAGTGTTCATTAAGATATGGCTCTGTTCCTAAAATAATACCTTGCTGTTTCGTGAACACTGTCCTCATAAAGTGAAACATTAGGAAGGTAAGAGATACCAACTCATTTCAAAGTCTCATGAATAAGGGCATTAATTCATTCCTAACAGCATAGTACTCATGACTCAGTCATTTCCTGAAAGGCTCCACCTCTTCATATTACCATTGCTTTGAGGACTGAATTTCAACACATTTTTGAGGGTACTCAGACTATAGCAATAAGTAATCACTTACTTGTTGTTTTTCCAATTTTACATTATTATGAATTTGTTTTTTGCTTTTGTTGAAGACAGTCTTTCTATAAAGGTAAGGCTGTCATCCAACTTTATATGTAGACCAAGCTATCCTTGAACTTGAAATCTTCCTGCTCTGGGAGTAGAAGACTGGGATTGTAAGCATGTACCATCATACCCAGCATCCATTCCAAACTTCCATACTCAGAACACAATTTAGTTACTGAATTATCAGTATTATTGGTTAAATCATAAATTACATTCCAAAAAAATAAACAGCTATCATTTTGTATTGCTTTCTTTTTGCCTTTTAATAGCTTGCTCATATTGAATTTACTGCAATGTCCCCATTGGTTTATGCATCTTGATGATTTTGATATGTATTCCTTTCTGTCACTACTTCCCATGGTCCATAGACTGTAAACTGTAGTTTCTAAACTAATGATGTATGAAATCCCTGCAACTCAATTATTGATACAATTAAGACTTTTTATGATACAAAAATATTTCTACAAGCAAATATATTTTCAGCAGGCAAATATTGTTGACTTTCTTTTTTTTGTAGTTTTTCTTTAAGATTTTTATTCCAGTTATAAAAATTTCTGGTCTTACAACAGATGTGCTAACATAGATTAGTGAAAGCCATGGGGCCTATAAGCAACCAGGGGATACTGACAACTGGAGAAATAATCTTGCCTAGAGAAGAGAACACCAGTTGGTTATCTAATATCTAATGGTCAATTCCAAAAACATGTATAAAAGTAACATTATACAGACTGAGAAAGTTGTAGTAGTTCTCAATCTGGAGAAACTCTAAGATGATCACAAAGAGAAACAACATTGAGGATTTTAGAGGATGAGACTTGTACATACAGGGGACAATTAAAGCCTTCTATCATTTTCTTATATGGCTAAAAACTTTCAACTGAGGACAGCTGTGAATGGGTATCATAGCAGCCAAGAATGGCAGCCAAGATCTCAAGTCCAGGCTTAGATACCAGACATAACATGTCTGCTTCTATGTTACATTACCATTTCTGAGAATGTTTTTATACATAAGAGTAACCTCAATTCACTTTCTGTTAAACCATTCTATATTAAAGAAAGAGAGAACTGGGCTTTATAACATTGGGGGAATGGAAAATAATCTCACCATCCAAAATGCTTCATCCCTTCTGGTAAAGTATATCCAACAACTTGACATGGGAGGATGTCTACAGATGCTCCCTTTGTATTATTGGGTAAAGTTTCCATAACTGGGTGTTTTTCCTCGATATCTAGAGACTTAAAATGGATTTGACCTGTCATTTACTTACAGGCAACAATCCAGCAACTGTAACCCCAAAACAAAGTCCTTTTCTCTAAGTTATTGTGATGATTTGAATAAGAATTTGAAACTTGAATTCTAGTTTGTATTTAATGAAAACTCAGAGCCAGATATTGAGGAAAGGCTGGAATATTAGAGAAAGGAAACAGACCACAGTCAATTCTCACCCAGCCAACTTCTCAGGGTAAAAGCTATCTTCCAGTTTCCTCAGCCTGGCTCCTCATAGCTTCTACAGAATAAATCTCTGTCTTCCTATGATGCCTGTCTTAAATAACTTCTTTGCCCAGCTATTTCATTTCTGGCTTCAATTCTGCATCATATTCCTAGGGTTAGAATTAAAGGTGTGAACCACTACTGTTTGGTAGTTAGGGCTTGAACTCACAGAAACACAGAAAGAGCTTTGTTTCTGAAGTTATGGGATTAAAGATATGAGTTATCACTCTCTGACCCTCCTGGCTTGATTATGGGTGAATCTGTTCTCTGATACTACAGACTGGTTTTATTAAATATAAAATATATTACCACAATAATGCTCTCCATAGGCTCATACATTTGAGTGCTTAGTCCCTAGTTGGTGAACTGTTTTGGAAAGACTAGGAGGTGTGGCCTTGTTGGAAGATGTATGTCACTGAAGATGGGTTTTGAAATTTCAAAATCCTATGCCAAGCCCAGTGTTGCTCTCTCTCTCTGCCTGTTTATAGATCAGGATATAAATCTCCAAACTATTGCTCTAATACCATGTGTGCCACCATGTTCCACATCATGATGACAATGTATTAACTCTTTAATAATGTAATACTCTTTGAGAAGTGGATGGTTAGATGGGTGAGGGAAGTTGGAGAGTAAGTGGGAGGAGGGGATGGAAGAGGAATTATATTCAGTATATAGAAAAATTAAGCTAAAATGTCAAAACAAAAATAAAAATTTATGCAATCACCCAGTTAAATGCTCTTTTTCTGTGCTAGGGTTTCCTTGGTTATGGTATTTCTTCACAGCAACAGAACACTGACAAAGATAATTACCTTTATCATAGTGTCTTATAACAGCAACTAAACAGTAAGAAAATATGTTAACTGCTGTTGGTACAATGGCCTTTTGTAATATTAATTTGACCAATCTATGAATGTGGGAAATCTTTATATCTTCTGGTGTCTTCATCTTTTTTCCTGAGTTTTAAATTTTTACTATGAAAGTCTTTCTTTTTTTAGATATTTTTCAAGATATGTTTTCTTGAGGCTATAATGAGTGGTGTTATTTCCCTAATGTCTTCTCAGTCTGTCTGTCATTGGTGAAGGCTCCTCAATTTTATATGTGAATTTTGTATTCTGCTACTTTGATGAATGTGTATTTTAGGTATAAGAGATATCTCACAGAGACTTCAGTGTCTTCTATATAGATAGCCATATCATCTGCAAATAAAGTAGTTGGACATTTTCTTTTCCAATTTACATTCCCTTTAGTTCTTTTATTTGTCTTATTGTTTTAACTATGACTTCAAACACGATATTGAATAGGAGAGAAAATGTTACTATTTCAATGAAATGTTTTGATTTTTTTCTATGTAGCATGATAATTGAGTGTAGTTTTACCATATATTCACTGTACTATGTTGAGATATGCCTACCATGACTATTGATTCTTTAGTATTTTTATGGTAAAAAGATGTTTAATTTTGTCAAATGTCTTCTTTGTATCTAATAGAATAATGTTGTTGTTCAATCTGTTTATATGGTGGACAGTGGATTACTTTTCTTAAAGGAGTTGAGCTACTCCTTCTCTAAGAAGAAGCCAACTTCAACATGGTGGATAATTTTTTTTTAACATTTATTGTTTGAGAACGTCATACAGTATATTTTTATCATATTCTTTCCCATCACCTCCAATGCCTCCCAGATTCTCCCTACCTCCTTACACACAAAAATTTATGTTCTTTCTCCCCATTAAAAATGTAAAAGCAAAAGAAGAAAGTCACTAAAAGTATCAAGTCCAATTTGTGTCGGTAATCTACTCCTGAGCATGGCATCTGTCCTGAAGTATTGTTGATACACTGGTTTCCCTCTTGAAGAAAACCGACACCTCCCTCCTAGCAACTCTCATTTACAAATAGCTTCTTGTCAGTGGGGATTTTTGTTTAGTTTCTCTCTTTCCTTCTGGTGTACTTATTTTTATTTTTTTTTAAGCTTGACTTTGTGAGTGTCTTGTATGTGCTCCCACAGTCTCTATGAGGTCATAGGTACACCTGCCCTGTTGTGTCTGTAAAATGCCGTTTCCTCAAAATTATCTACTGCATTTGGCTCTTAAACTCTGTCCACCCTCTTCATCCATGAGACTTGAGGAGAAAGGTATAGTAAAGACATCCTGTTTACAACTGAGCATTCCAATGTCTCTCATTCTCTAAATGTTGTTCATGTGTGAGTCTTTGTACTAATTACTATCTACCCCAAAATGAAGATTCTCTGTTGAGGGTTGAGCAATGCACTGATCTACAGATTTAGCAATATGTCACTAAAATTATTTTATTGCCATATTCATTTAGTAGAAAAACAGTAAGTTTTCCCTGGACAAATAACCTATCTAGTCCCATGTTCTTGGCCTCATTATGACTATAAGGTATGAATTTTATCTCATTGAGAGAGACTTAAATTTAATCAAAACTTGGTTGGTTACTTTCCTAACAGTATATTGCAGCAGTGGGCATATCTTGCAAACAGGCTGCTATTGTAGCTTGGGTAAGATTGATAAGTATCTCTTCAGATAGTATATCACCTTTCAGTGCTATGAATGCTATTCAGTATTATAAAACTCAGTGGAGTAACAGATTTCTTCATCTGTGCTATATGTTGTATGTTCAGAAATATAATCTTCCTATCAAATTGTGGAAGGTAGCTACTAGCATTGGCAACACCCTGTAGTGTTTGGTGAGTCTTTGGGCCCTTATAACCAATAAATCTAAAAGATGTAGCCCAATCCTGGTTATAAAGTCCCTTTTATCCCTTTATAACACTGTATATTCTATATTCCCCTTCTTTGGTAGATATCCTCTTTCCCAACTGGTACCTATAGTTGCTTAACCTCTTTGGGTATTCAAAATGAAACATGCATATCTAATGCATAAAAGGCAATATCTAAAAATAAGAAATAAAACACTCAATGTCTACTTTCCTGGATTTGTATTATCTCACTCAGGGTGATTATTTCTAGCTTCATCCATATATGCAAAAAATTTATAATTTTACTATTCTTAACAGTTGAATAATAGTCCATTGTGTAGATATACCTTATTCATTCATCACTTGATGGACAGGTAGGCTATTTCAAATTTACGGATGTTATGAATAGAGTAGTAATAAATATGGAAAATTAAATATCTGTAATAAAATGTAGAGTCTTTGGGTATATACACGAGTCATTTTTCTGGATTTGTAGTAGATCTATTTTCATCTTATGAGAAAAATCCACAGTGACTTCTTGTGTCTATACCCATTTGCACTATCACCAGCAGTGAATTATTCCCCCTTTCCTGCATCCTTGCCACTTTGCAGTTTTATCTTATCCCAGTTATAATGGCTATGATTAAAAAGCAAGCAAGCAAACAAAAACAACAAAAATTGACTAAACATTTTGGTTTGGATGCAGGGAAAAGAAAAAAATATATCCATTGCTGGTGGAAGTGCAAACTAGTGCAGCCACCTTAGAAGTCAGTATAGAGTCTCTTGAAACACATAGAAACAATCTACCACATGATCCAACTTGGGCATATCACACTTTGGCATATACCCAATGACTCTATATAATACTACAAAGATACCTGCTCACCTCTGCTTTCTGTTTCTCAATTCATCATAGTCAGGAAATGAAAACAGTCTAGATGTCCATCAGATAAATGAATAACAAAAATGTAATGCATTCACTCAGTAGAATATTATTCAGTTGTTAAGATAAGTGAAATTATGAAATTCACAGACAGATAGAAATTAAAAAAGCATCCTGAGTGAGGTAACTTAGAAAGACAAACATTACATATTTTTCAAATGTTAGTATTCATCTTCAAATGTATGTGTCAAATTTGGAATATGAATAGAGATTGGGAAATTGATAAGGACAGTAGGGTGAGTGTTATTTTAAGGGGGCAGGATAAAGATACAGTGGTATAAAGAGGGAAGGGAATAATGGATCAAGAAGGATTAAATGGCATGGGGAATGGGAGGACATATGAGGAGGAATAATTGACATGAAAAAGTGGAGAAACCTGCTGAAGAAGCTTCCCACAATGTGTTCACATACATAATACACTGTATTTAAATGGAATTACTCTATAACAGAAGAACAATACCTCAACACCATTGCCTGGAATGTGTTACTTCTTCATGAGTTGTTGACCAGTGAAGTCTCACAGACTGCCAAACTTTTTTCCATTGCTTTTAGTTACCCACCGGAACTTGATGCTATTGCTGAAGATCGCACATACCTTAGTATCATAATAATGAGAAATTAAGCTGCCATCTACATAGAAGCTTTACTCTCACTGGGTAGTTTTCATAATGCTGGAGGTGTTACATACACTACTGAAGAAGAAAAATGATCATCAATGTTACTTAGCTCTGAATCCTATAAATGATAGCAATGACTGTTCTTGAAAGATACTCCCACAGATACTACCTTCTGATTGGATTTAAGGCTCATTCCATTATATGGAATACATATTTGTCATTGTTACTGGGACCAGAGACTTGAGGCTAAATAGGTCATAGGGCCCAGGGGAGAACCTACTACTATTATTCTGCCAAATGGAGATGTATTAAGATGACTAATAATAATTTACTGCTTCCTTTCTCAGTAGATGACAGTTAACACAAAGACCCATAATTGGTCAACATGTAGAGAAGAAGAGACAGAAATGTTCAGTGCAAAATGTGACATTGACAGCACATTTCTTTCTCCAGGCTTAGAGATCTTCGAGGAAGAGAGGCAGAAGATTTTTAAGAACCAGTGGTGACAGATGAATACAAGGAAACAATTATTATTTGCAACTACAATTTTCCTGTGAATAGTTTGACTGGGTAAACTGTGTGCTATATATTGAAATGCCAGGGCTATGCTTCACTGGAAATAGAATAGAATAGAAGTCTCCATGCTGCTATGGAACACTTTACTATTTAGTCTCTTCCATTCATGACCACCAGCAAATAGGTCATCACTAACTCTGGTAAGGCCTGATGGGTTTAAGTCTGAATAACTGTCAAATGGTCTCTGGGTCTTTTTGAGAAGCTGATTTGAAAACTATGTGCAAATTTATCTTCTTCTATTACCAATAGGAACTGAAAAGTCTTTCTTACCAAAGAAAAATTCAAACAAAAAGGCAAAAAGCCCAATATGGGTAGATAAACCAGATAGTTTATGTGTGGACAAAATGGCGGGATATTGTATTTTCGACTTGGAGACACATTTTGAAAGTGCTGTACATAAGAAGGCAGAGTCTGTGTTATTGGACTATAATATCATGTTTCTTCTTTTCCTCCTCTTCCCGCTGTGGCTCCTTCCATCTAGCACCCTTCTTTTCATATGATGAAGCAATTCTGACTCTTAGACTTTGAAACATCATGGATTTAAATTAAAGCTGCAGCTGTTGCTAGGTAATATTATACACATTGACATCTAAGAGTTGTTTAAAGTCCTTTAAAGTCAGAGATACTTGACAAACTATTTGTGATTCTCTCTCTCTCTCTCTCTCTCTCTCTCTCTCTTTACTTTTTTCTTTCTTTCTTTCTGAGACAAGCTCTTACTATGTATTCTTGGCCTGTCACTCACTATGTTGACAAGGCTGGCCTGGAACTTAGATATCCACCTGCCTCTTGCTCTTAAGTGCTGGGATTAATTGCATGCATCCCACACCCAGTTTCTGTTTGTGTTCTTCAGGAGCCTCACCTGGCCAATGTGTAGTTCATGAATGTCAAGGGAGTCCTTTCTAAATTATTCAAAAGTTGCTCAGTTGTAAGATGGTCTAAGATTATTCTTGTTGAGTTGAGCCAACATGAGCCAACATTTAGAACTTCAGAAGCACAGATCCTAGGTGAAGATCCCAGAAGTTATTCTGGGTGGGACTTTAGGACCCTCATACCCCAGAAGTAGAATGACAAGAAGACAAAGCCTCAGAGAGGGAAGAGCTGGAATCATCTTAGCTGCTTCTGTTGCTTTATTTGTAAGAAAAGGGTCTCAAATTAGATCTCCCATGCTTCTTACTCTGAGAATCTTTTGTTCCAGTGCCTCAAACTATATATCCAACCCTGCCTAGGGAGGACATGTCGTGGGGAGTCCACTCCATTTCAGGTGTTTTCCTTTATGTCTTATTAATTTTTCATTTGTATCTACCTCATATCTCCAATAACTTTATTTTAAGTTGTAACATTCACAACCAGTTTTTTCCCCTACTCTTTGTGACTTAAGTAGTAAAGGAGTTACTATGACAACGGAGTGATTTTTCTTGGATGGCCACATTCAATTTTTTTAAGTGGATATTAGGATTGCAACATATTTCATTAACTCTGAGGCCCTTGGGAGGTAATATCCAAGTGCAGTGCAGACTGGAGCTGCGGTTAAGCCTAGCAAACCCCGGTCTATTGACTATAAGAGGATGGTATTTTCTTTACAAGGCCTGGGCCTCTGATTCTTGGTTTTAGTAAGTGTCAAAAGTAATTACTAAAAGAAAAATTTAAAAGATCTTCTATTTTAGCTAACAAAAAGGGATGGGATATAAACTTTAAACAGAGCAAAATAGCATAAATCAGAAAGTAAATAGCCAGGATATTAAAAATACATTTTGCATCTATTTGTTTATTTTCCTTTTATATTAAAGATAGAAACAGACCTTTATCTAAATTAAAAGTTAGATTCCCATAGGCAGCACATTAAGCAGATAAAAATCATATAAGGATAATGTTCAACAGTGAAGAAATAGAATGGATTTAGTTATTTAAATACAATGGTAATTTTAACTGAAAATCATAACATTAATAAAAATAAAATTAACTTTATGGTAGTAGCAGTAATAGTGAATATTTTTAGTGTTTCCACACATCATATTTTGTCTTCATGATAGCCTCATAGAGTATATATTATTTTTACAATTTTACATGTAATAGAAATGGAGGTTCACAGACGTTAGTGAATTGCTGTCATGTCATACTGAGTGAACTGAGCAGCAAATTCAGAATTATCCCAGGCTCATCTCAACTTCCTTCACCTGATGACATCATGTTAAGTGTGTTTGTATCTGCACACTAATTTGAATATAAATGCTGGGTGGGCAGTGTCATGTTATCTAAAAAGCTTGAGATAATTTTGTAAGACACACAGGTACTTGTGTGTATATGTATGTGGTGGAGTGCTAGATGATACAGATTTTTTCAGTCTTTTCATATTTAAAAAGAACTCAGGCAGGCAGCTTTTCGCCATCTTTTTATAGGAAAAAGAATGCACAAATATCCGTTCATGCTTAGGAACTGAAACAATTAGGATTATTGTTTTAAATTCAAACCATAGTTCTACATTCACAGGAAACATTTCATGTAGGAAAGCTGGTCAGAGGATATTGCTCACATGGGACTTGATTAAGACCAGCTTCTAACATGCAGCCCAGACTGAGGCGATAATATCCTATCTTTGGTTTATTTGAGGAGTAGCTGTGTTGGTACCCTTGCTAGACAATCTCTTAGCATCATCATCATCATCATCATCATCATCAGCAGCAGCAGCAGCAGCAGCAGCAGCAGCAGCAGCAGCAGCAGCATAAGCTATTGCTGCTGCTTAGGTGAGAGATTTTACTCACTAGTTTTAGGCTTCCTCAGAAGAGAAGTAGGACTCATTGTTTATAGTGGTGCACAGTAATCTGGTGAAGCGGTGAAATAAAATAGCATGATGAAGACCCACAGAAGATCCGCGGGCTGTCCTTGGACAGATTCTGGAGAATACTTGCTGAATTTATTTAGTGTGATGAACATTATGATGGTCTTCCCACATTCTCTCCACTCTTCACATTCCCTAGTTGATGTGAAGATGTAGTGGCTCCTAGTTAGCAAAAGCTACTTGGCATTCTTTCATCATCCTTGGTGCAGCAATTGTGCCAGGAGAACCACATCTTAACCAATGAAAATTTGTAACAAAAACCATCAGTCAGAACACAAAATTCTTTTGCTTTGAAAAATGTCAGGATGCCTGCCTTATGTGGAGTGATGTGAAGACATAAGGTGTGAGTCTACTGTAGACACAAGGACAATTATTTGAAGATATACTTACTACATCTTGAAGAGAAAAGATAAGACGTTGTCAATGAAGTAGAGACAGAGCTCTGCTCAAGTAATTTCTAAATTCCATTCTAGCTTTTTTCACTTAAAGATCTCACTTTAGTTTTAAAACCAGTTGGCATACTGGACTGTGGTCATGCATGCAAACCTGTATCCCCAGGACCTGGGAGGCAGTGGCAAGAGGATCAATAACCTGAGGCTAACTATAAGCTACACAGAGATTATGTCTGAAATAAATGAGTAAATCAATCTCTTTGGAGTTTGAATTTGCTAACACTGACAACAGGAAGCATGTTAAGAAATATCATTGGCTTAGGACTTTTAGTTGTCTGAAGGAACAATGGTGATGCGTTTAAGGTGTGTCTTACTCTCTGTTCAGGCATTTCCATACTTATTTCCTGTCACACTTCCACCAAACTTCAAGCATGTTTGATGCTGAGAGTTTTATAATTAAAAGCAAAATATATTGTTTGTTTTTATACTCCATGATATATTGCTTTAAGACCTTGTAAAGGACAGAGGCTCCATACAAGGGCTACACACTTTGCCTTTCCCTGCAGATCACTAAATAGCTTCTGTCATGGAGGAGAGCAACATCTGTGAGTGACATCTAATTGCCACTTTCTTTACCAGGTCGTCTATGGCACCGTGCAACTCTTGTTCATTGTTTGAAGAACAATCCTGTCTGTGAGAAACGTAAGTGTAACCAGTACACTTTGAAAAGTAGTGATGGAATAAAATGTGTCTTAGTTTAGCACTTTTTAGTTTGATCACCTACTGTACAGTGTGAGGGAAGGAGAGAAGCAGCTAAGCGCAAAGCATCATGAACAAGGAAAATAAATGATCCTAAAGGCCAGAATGGCTTAGGGAGCCATTAATGAAGAAAACATCTTATCATGCTCCCTTAAACTCTTCTTGATGGCTCTTTCACTCTACATATGTAATATTTAATTCATTTAATTTTGTATTTGGGGAATGCTCACTTAACTAATAAATAAATTCTAAGTCTTAGTACCTTGATAAACGCAGTTCACACCTATCTAGAGAATAAAAGAAGGTGATTCTGGGCTGTGATAGTAGTTTTATCTCACGTAGAGCTAAGCAACTCAGGCTTTTTCAGTATCATGCTCTGCTGTCCTAAAGGGCTGGGGTCGGAATTATATCCTGCTGGCTATATAGAGCTTTTCATAGTTATTACTTTTCTCATTGTGGTCACAAAATATATGGCAAAAGCAATATAAAGGAGGAAGGGTGTGTTCGGGGGTTGAGGTGAGGGTGCAGTGTTTGACATGAGAAGGCCTGAAAGGCGATTATGCTTGCACGTTGACTGCCCCTGGCTCTAGGTGCATTTGTCATTGATACTGAACCAGCACTTGTTGCTCCTGAATAAAACAAATGTGGAAAAGTTGTAGTTCTTTCCATAAAGCTTTGAATCAGAGAAGACACATATTTTTAAAACTTTCATTTAACTGATTAAAAAAATAATCATATGTTATAATAGAAGCGTGATGTGCTGTGAACATACTCTCTAAGAAAATATACTCTAGATAAATGTCCTGTCTAACTCTGAAGCCTCTTTCAAGGCCTGTTTCAATATGAGCAAGTGAGCAAGTGAGTAGCATACATTGTGGTAGATATTTATCTGTTTCTGCAACAGAATAACTGAATATCTGCCTGAAATTCGAGCGATAAGTTACTAAGCGTATCTGCATCTGAGATAACATGCTGGCTCTTAAAAAGAGAGGAGACTGGAGAGGTGACTGAGGAGTGCAGAGTGAGTACTGTTCTTGAAAAGGATCAGGGAGTGTGGTTTAGAGCTCCCATGTGGGCATCTCACTAATGTCTGCAGCTTCCACTCCAGGGCGTTCACTACCCGGGTATTCACAGGAACCCTCACTCATGTGCACACAACTACATGCAAGTATAAATCATTTTAAAATAATCTTTATTAAAGAGGATATAAATAAGAGGTCATTAAATAAATGAAATCTATATATATTTGTTTCCTGTTATTTAAGGAAATCAATTAGATTGACTCTGGAAGAGGTGACAGTCTGGTCAAGAGTTGGGGAGTCTAAATCCTGATTTATCTTGACCCTAGAATATCAGCTACTGGGTGTTGCCAGGTGCATGGTTGAGATGAGAAATTAATTTGTTCAGTTTAACTGACTTGGAGCAGAGACAGTCAGATCTGAAATTATCTTTTTTTGTAGACCTAGGCTCTATGATGAAATATATGAAATGAACTAGAGAACCCTTTTAGCAGTCTGGGAAGGCAATGGTTGTCACTAAGCTACTGAATCTCTACTGGGTAGTTGAGGAGACAAGATAGACTTGGTCTTTGGGGGGATAATTATAATTACCTCCCCCACCCTTGCTTTGTGCCATTCTTTACTTTTTTGACTAAATTCGGTTAAGTACTTAACATTTTGCTTTAAAGTGGTGATATTGAAATGATAAAGACTGTATATTTGTCTTTAAGAATTAGTGTTATCTAGTAGGGGAGATAAATAGAAACATATATAGCTTCTATAAAGCATGGCAATTCTTCCGAGAGAATGTGGTGCTCCAATGACTAATTACATGTGAGAAGGTGGCTTTCAGTACTAACAATGACTTTCAAGTTTGATAACACCTTAGGTCTAGATAGAGAAGTAAGCGTCGACAGACAGGATGGTATGAAAATTCATAGAGAGATGGAGTAGTACAGGAAACTCGGGAAAGCCCAAATCAGCACACTTATTTGGAGAAAATTAAAGCTTTTAAGCCCGTCTAACAAATTTATAGGGACAAAATATAAGGTCATATGTCTGCATAGTAAGATGTGTATTGATCATGGATGATCTGTACAGTCCACTTTATAGACCGCAGATTCCCTCCTCTCTGTGACAGGGGGCATGGAAACATTTTTCTCCTTATAGTTATCTTTTCTTTGAGAATATACCGAAATTAGAACCAGATTGAGAACAGCAGCTGCTAATTTCTCATGAAAAATAGTATAAAGTGAACTATGGCAGATACTACCTGTTTCACTAAACAGAAAAGCCAAGACCAAGAACCAAGAACTGCCAGTAGGTAGACCCTGCTCCATGCTAGCATGTGAAGTTTGGCTATTGTTCAGCTAAGGATGGAGATTCACTCCACAGCTACCTTCCCCCCTTGAGTTTATGAAAAATAAATACATGTTTTGATGCTTCTAGCTTGTGTTTCTTACTAAACACCCCAATTTTTAATCTTCATAGATATTTCTCCCCACAGTTTTGGATCCCTTTTTACCTACAAAGAATGGCTTGATATTATTTTCTTTGTGGGAAGGGCAGGAATCCACCCTGGATCTTTGGGTGAGTCACTTTTCTGTTTACCTTTAAAAATAAGTCTGTTCTTGGTCCAGCCTAGCTGGGTGATGACAGGTACTCTGAGCTCTCAGGAGGGGGAACTCCTTTCTGTGCAATGTCGTATTCCTCCTATACTTCACTTCCTGCCACTCTTTCCATTTTCAGCTGCCATTGCTGCTTGCTTTAGGCAAGAAATAAGAAATGAAAGGTAAAGCCAAACATTGTTGACAATGATAAGTCTGTGGGGAAATTTTTCAGAAACCTCACAGATGAGACTCCAGTCATTCCTCTGCCCACAAGTCTCAGCTGCTCAGGGAACAATGGCTTGTCTGCTTTACCTCCAAGGGACAAGATGAGGCAGAGGCCTTGTTTTGGATTTCTCTTCCAAACTGCAGACTTGAGCAAACAGTCTTTACTTAACACACATGGAAAACTTGCAAACACAAACACATTCCTACTCTCCTATTAGTGCTGGATGAAAAGCAAACTTCAAATTAGTTAATGTTCATGTAGTTAAGTGGTTCCCTATTGACTGAGAGTCGGTGTGTGTGTGACTGAGAGGGTCTTTTTGCTGTTGGGCCAAGAGCTAAAGGAGAGCCAAAATCTCTCAGATTACAGGAAAGAGAAAGAAAAAAGGAGGCATAAAGAAATCATCTAGGTGGTCCAGCACCCTACCTCTGTTGTATATTCTAGTCCCAATTCATGTGGCACATCTGGGTGGCTCTGTGGAAAACAAAGGCAGATTTCTGGGAAGAGCCCATGCTGGTCCTTGTCATGGTCTATGAATATTTATGGAGAGGTTCTTTACAGGGGTGCCTGGCGCCACCACATAGTTTTATTGTTTGGCAGATTTTAATCCAGTTCCAAACTCACTCCTAGGTCCTCGGAAAGGAATGCTTGAGTTTGAGCAATAAGGTAGCCACATGATTCCTTCAGGGAAACATGGCCGGTCCATTCCATGGACATAATTTGAGAAATGAACCAGTTTGGGATCTTGAAAGTTCTTAACAGGAAGAGCCATTACAAGGGCCATTGAAAGTTTGCTGATTTCCCGAGATTTAGACATTCCATCCTCATTTCTACAGTCAAATGTCAAGTGAGTACTTGAGAAAAATCAACATGGCACTGTCCTGATAATTTAAAACAAAGTACAGAAATTAAGTAGCAAATATGTCAAATGATTTCAAAATTACTTTAGAGATAGCAAGTTGAGGTAACCTTGGGTTTAGTGCAACATTAACATCTGGACAGTGAGATTTATACTGCAAAGTCTCTCTAAAGAATCATCATACTCACTCACTCTGAAATATTACAACTATGCTATCTGTGCAGCAAAGGTTTTAACTTGGACCCAAGGTGCCCATGGGTAGACAGCAGATAGTTTCAAGGGCTGGTTGTATACTTAATATTGCTAAATTATAAACTCTGGATAAATTTTATTTTTGTGCCTGCTGTGCATTTACATTTTCCTCAGAGAGATTATCCACTACTCTCATTAACTCTCAAAGCAGCCTTGCAAATCTTACATATGAAGACTTATTCTTACAAGGCTGGGCTGAAAACAAACAGAAATATCTATCTGGTGTTCCCAAAATACTTTACTGTGGCCTAATATTTTGTATATGAGAACCAGTTGGGCTTGTGTTTACTGCAGATCCCTCACCTCTGCAAATTCTAAGTTACTAGGTATTGGGAGTGGAATCTAGGGTTCTGTATTAAAAAAAACTCTAGATATGATGAACTGTGTGCATGGGCCAGAAGTCAGGCTTTTAATACTAGGCTGATTTAAAACCTCTGAAGCATGATATTCAAGGGTGGGAGAAATCACATTCCCTTCAAATGAAAGGATTTCTGATACACTCACCCCCTGCTTTATATATTGAACATCCATGTAAAATTCTATCTAAACAAAAGTTAAAAAGAAAACATGGAAATCATTAACATCACTCATCACTACCAACAGCTTCATGATATAGAGAAGGGACAAGGGCCACTATTTTAAATTGATTATTAGAAAGTTGTAATATTAACAAAATAGAACAAAACTCAGTTCAGTTGTTGTTCAAACTTTTTCAGTGATGTAAATTCTCCCTGTATCCACTCATTAGATTTAAGACAGTTTCCCACGTGTTATCTGGGAAGGTCGACAGAGCATACTTAAGCTTTCTTATTTAGTCACATAAGGAGGTTCTCTTACCTGAGAACTTTTAATCTAGGAAGGTGAAATACCTGCGGAAGCCTATGAGAAAAAAATAAAGCCAACAGGGGCCATATAAATGCCTGCAAGAGCTTTGCGACTTTCTCTGATGCCAGTCTTGCCACCCAAGAGAGGTTGCCTCGAAGATAGTCTGACAAAACAAAACATAGACCACCCTGTGAGCTCTTTTGTTCATATATAAATAGAAAATTCTTCTTTGGTCTTGGTATTATCTCATGATTAATGGCTTCAAGGTACTTCTTCAGGCTTGGCTTTTTTTGGGATTTCCAACATGGTATAGAATTTCAGCGTAGCTTAATTGCAAGAGATACTTGAGCGTCCTTCATGGAAGTGTGCAACTGTATTCATTTAGGAAGATAAGTGTCAAATTTTCAAAGTGCATTCAAAGTAAATTTGGGCAGTAATATCAATTAATCAGGCAAATAGGAGTCATAAAACTAGTCAGAGGATGTTCCCCAACCCCCCTCGAGGTTTCTGATCCTGCCAGATTAAGATAGAAGTTCTTCTCTTTGTTTTCATTTTCTGCATTGGCTCCTGGCCAGTTTTGCGAACTAGAAATTTCAAGCATGTTTTACAAGACTATCAGGCATTTTTGTTTCAGACTTTAGAAGCTGTTAACATATAAGGAAGTGATATTTATCCAAGATGTAATCAAACTCTTAATATAAATAGAATTGTCTTTTTCATAGTTTCATACAATGACTGTGAGCATTCAGAATCCTGACTGAGAATTTTGGATGTGTCTAACACACTCAAAGAATATTCCGGATAATCAGTTCTTATTTAGAGAAGAGTACATCTTTCTGCAGTGTAATGTTGTATAGTTTTTAGCATAGACGTGTCCTCCCAGTGTTGACATGTTCTTGTTATGCCCATAGCCTTTCTACGCCTGTTTCAAGGCCTAGAAAAACAGGCCTAATGGTATATTATTGATATTGTTAAAGAAGAAGGTGTTTGGGAAAGAGAAATCTCGGCTAACAGCAGTATATGAGACACAAGAGGATTTCTTCTTATGGAAAAAGTCAGCACAGTTTGAGAGGTGGATGGAAGAATCAGAGGCAAGACCTTTCTCCTGGGCAGTGATTCCCTTACGGAAGAACCAACAAAAGATGAGATGAGGCATTCAGTAACGGATGCTTTTGGCTTTTCCAGAATGACTCTCAGACTCATTTCAGACCTTCTTTGAATCCCAGAGGATAAGCTCTCTTGTCTTCTGCTTTCTGATTAGCTTTGCTCTGGAGTACTATGTAAAGAGAAGTAGAGAGGAACCTATGTGGTCTCATTATTACCCTAGCTGCTTCTACATCCTGGTGCCAAGTGTTTCCCTCAAGTACAAGCCTTGGTTATTGGCTGTCTTCTCCATCCATTTCTCTCTCTCCCTCCCTCTCCCTCTCTCTCTCTCCTTCTCCCTCCCTACCCCCCCCTTCCATTTTTGTCTCTTCAGGCCTGAAGTAATATGGAGTCACTTGATTTGGAGGTAGTATACTGTCCCTTGTTGTTTCTATGTTCTGTCCGCAACTCTGGCAAAAATCATTTTATTAAACTTGCCTTAATTTTCTCAGTTTGAAAGTGCCATCTGTTTCCTGCTGGGACCCTGGTGATACAGGTGTGTAATAATGAGCTGCTGAAATGAGTGCTGTGTCACTTAGAGTTTGGCTAAGAGCTAAGAACATATGACACAGAGACACTCTGGGTCCTGATACATGATGCATGTTTCTGGGGAAGAGGTAGGCACTGCAAAGGAGATTAGCACATGCTTTCTTTCCCCCTGGGCCTGGGAAGCCTTGCTATCAGTTGAGCACATTTTATCTGGCTCTGTCTCTTTACATAAGCTGTTTTATTTGAATATGGACACTGTGGATATAAGAAGCAGGTCCCATAGAGACTACTGTTTCATAACTTGTTTAGATTGTTTTAACACTACTTTATTATTTTATGTGTATGAGTGTTTTGTGTGCATTTATCTCTGTGTACCATGTGTGTATCAGTGTCCACAAAGGCCAGAAGACTGGCATGGGTTTCCTGGAACTGGAGCTACAGATGGCTGTGAGCTCTGATGTGAGCATTGGGAATTGAATTCAGGTCCTCTAGAAGAGCATCCCGTTCTTTTAACTGGCAAACTTCTCTTCAGCCCCATGTTAGATGATTTTTAACTTGACTGTTGTCGGTACTTTTGCAGGCTCCTCCATATCTTCTTCTTATAACCACAATTCATTTTTTATTCTTACCTTATTGTTTTGTTGAGGACAATTTGAACCAATGTTCCTACTTTGACCTTGGTTTTCCCTAAGATGCAATAACAGCTATTAATAGTTAACATTTAATGTACTGTTGCTATGGTTATGGATTTTAATAAATGCTTTATGTCCATTATTTATTATTATATTCCAAACTTCAACATTCTAATATAGTTTTCTGAGTTGCTTTTCTGTTGCTGTAATAAAATATTATGAGCAAACCCAAGTTAAGGAAGAGTTTATTTCGGCTTATTGTTCAAGGGGCATAGGATCCACCTGTAGGTGACAGCATTATATGATGTCAGGATCAGAAAACTGGTGGATCACACTTTCATTTGCGCTCAGGAGGGAGGGAGGGGGAGAAAGAGAGGAGAAAGAAGAGAGGAGGGTTAAAACAAAACTATAAACTTGAAGCCCCTTTCCCCCAATGACATACTTCTTCTAGAGGGTTTTCTACCTCCTAAAGAGCCTATAGACTCCTCAAATACTAATTCCAATGAGGGACTGAGTGTTCAAATACACAAGGAACATGTATTCAAATAGGGGATTTTTTTTTTTTAACTCAAATCACCGTGGTAAGTATTATTATCCACACAAAGATTCAAAGCTTGAGAAAGGGCAGAGCTTGAGTTTAATCTTGACCCACCCAATGTTGATTAGCTCTGTATTATTGTTGGGGTTTCCACAATGCCGGGTATGAAAACAGCCCACAACCTGTATGTCTGATAGCTGAGTTTCTGTCCCACTACTTCCACTGCACTCATAATGTGCTGGGTGTCATCACAATGTGGCAAATCAGAAAGAGCAGTGGTTTAACAGTGTTTATTTTAGGACTTACCTTGCTTTGGACAGAAAGAAGGGTATGAGATGGAGTTGTTTATTTTATAAAGTAAGTATTGGTCCACTCATTCATTCAATACAGATTTTCTTTTGATTTTTTTTTAATTAAGAGTTAGATATCTGGGTTAGAAGAGAAGGATATAGGAATACAATAGTGTAAGTTGATTCCTATAGATTAGAGACATTGTTTTATCCAGACTATGAATGCAGTTACATGTAAACTGAAAGTAGTCATTCATATAAACTGTAGGGATTGTGTATTTATTTATTTAGAGATAGGGTCTTACTATTTAGTAGGTCATCTCATTGTGTAACCTGGGCTGGCCTGAAGTGTATTATGTGGACCAGGCTGATGCTAAACTCACAGAACTTTGCCTATCTCTTTCTCTTGAGTGGTGAGATTAAAAACATGCAAAACTATGCCTGTCCCTAGTGTAGCTACTTAAAGCAATGTTTGAAATCAACATTGTTATAGCTTGGATTTTTCAGAAAAAAACAAAACAAAAAGTAATGGATAGATAAGGAGAGATAGGTAGATGGATAGATAAATTCAAAGATATATAGATAAACGGGAGTTTTTTTTAAAAATGTGGAAGTATGAAAATACAAAATCTTTAGGGTTGTATATCAGGCTGGATTACCAAAGAAGAGTGAATAGAAATTCATATCTGAGGGCTATCTTTTGTAACATTCTTTTGTTCTCTGGAGAAGTTTGATTTTGGGTCCCTTCAGGCCTTTACCTAACTAGATAAAGACCACATATTATTAAAAAACAATAACAACAAACAAAGTCTGTTACTCAAAGCACGCCAACTTTGATTAGTCATATCTAAAATACCCTCACTAATACATCCCAGGACGATGTATTTGTGCATCACAAATCTGGGTATTATAGCCCAATCAGGCAAACACTTACATCACCAGAAGATAGAATAAAGTTCAGAAACTAATATAACCAAGAAATACCAGGACAGGGAGATTCATGAGTCTCCTGTCACAAAGAACACAAAACTAATTGCAGGTATTCTGATGTGTCATGGCATGCATAAGATCATACAACCTTATAGAAAGTACTAGGATAGGTCAAATTTTAGCTATTTCTTATTTACACCCCTGTTCTTAATTTCTTCTTCACTAGGTAACCTATGATTAGCAATGGTAAATAGTTATTATCCTTGTTGATACATGATTAGATTTGCACTGGGAAAAGGATGATTTATTATAGTAAAGATTTTCTAGACAGTGTTTATATAAAGGACTACATATTAAACACATTTGTTTATTCTTTAATTCAAAATTTTTGAAAGGGTGCAAAACACCTATGACTTTTCTCAGTTCTGGTGATGTAGAATTGAATACAAAGAATATGTTTTGACAGATGTAGAGACCCACAGCCAAAAATTAGGCTGAGTTCAGGCAATCTTGCTGAAGAAAGTGAGGGAGGATTGTAGGAGCCAGAAGGGCTGATGATACCACAAGAAAACCCACAGAAACAACTATCCTGGGTCATAGGAACTCACAGAGTTTGAACCAACAACCAGAGAGCCTGTTTGGGACCAGACTAAGTGCTCTACATATATGCGACATTTGTGTAGCTTGGTCTACTTATGGGAATCTTAAGAATGGGATCAAGAGATGTCCCTAATGCATTGGCTTGCTCTTGGGAGCCTATTTCTCAGACTGGATTGCATTGACAAGCTTTAATATAAAAGAAGTGCTTAGTCTTATGACAACTTGATATGCCATGCTTTCTTAATACCTTTAGGAGGTCTGCCTCTTTCTGAACAGAAACAGAGGAGGAGTTGAGTTAGTTAGGAGGCAGAAGGGATTGAAGGAGAGAAGAAAAACTGTAGTCAGTTGTAAAATCAATAAGCAAATAGTATGTTTTGATTATATTACATTGGAGGCAAGATACACAGTAAAACAATAGCTTTTCAAAATTATTGTTTTGATTATTAGATTATAATTCTAATACATGGCATAAAAAGAATGCAAAAAGAGCAATAGGAGAACATAGAAAATTAACATAACCATAGATAGCAGATCAACATGGATTTTGTTATATTCTCTTTGAACCTACTTAGTTTATATTTCCTAGCAGCTGTATAGAGAAGGATAATTGAGCTTTAATCAAAATATCTATATGATTCATGTCTATTATTTTCCAATCTAGTATTTTCCAATCTAGGTCACTGAACTTTCATTATTTTTATTCTTTCTGCATAGCACATGAATAAGATGAGCCTTGAAGCTGTGTCTTGATAATGGTGGTTACACGCTTGGTCTCTGAGGCATCATGAGGAAGGCCACTGGCCATCATTTGACTGTTACATAGGAACAAATAAATTTATGTTGAATTTACTACAGAAATGCTATCATCTCTTATTCTGAAACTGCAATTACAGAAACTTATAGAAACCAATTCTTAAGTAATGACTCCAAATAAGATTGAAATGTGATGCCACTTCTATAATCACTATTTAAGGTAAGTGTCCTTGACTTCTCTGTAGTTTGTACACAACTATGAAATTTTGGGGAGTTCAGAAGCTCATACTGTGATTTAGATCAAGTATTTCATAAAGCCATTTAATAGTTCTGATAACTTGATGGTGAAGTTATTCTTATTGAATCTACACCTTGTCTGTAACTGGGGATGACTTTTTACTTCAAGACATATTGAACATCATAAGGAAACATTTCATTTGCTATAATTAGGATTGGGGGTGGTATTACACTGTATTGGTAAATCCTGAATATTGGCAAATATTTTATAAAAACTATTACAAGTCCTGAAACTTTGAGGAATCCAAGAAGCTCTCTCCAATGGATGCATTTAGAATACCGAGAATGATCAAATCAGCTCTTACTTCTATATTTTACCAAAATATTACTAGAAAATTGAAATAGAAATAAATGCACAGCTGCTAGGCAGTAAAATAGTATTGAGGAATTTGATTTTTCTAAAAGTTCTGCTTCAAGACCCCGAACTATAAGAGATGAATCTAAATAATCTTGTTGATGACAATGACTCAGAATTACACATTACACAATAAAAATCAGGATAAAGCTCTGTGGCCTTCCTTCCAAGTTCTAGGGTTTGAGATGGCCTCACAATACCTTAAATTCATTGAAAAGACATTATATCAGGCTCTAGAAATAAGGGCCTAAGTCAACTTTAAGAATTTTACTTAAAAAATAATTTGGACCTAGTAACTTTATCAAGAAACTAATGAGAAATTGTGTCAGAAGTCTTTTAAGTAAACCACTACGCATCAAACAGAAAGCTATAATCAAAAATTATTTTAAATGGTCAGTATTATGTAATAAGTGATTCTTCATGAATTTCTTTGGAGATAGCATGTAATCAAGAAGATGGAGTAGAACACTTTTTAGTCTTTATTGCTAGAAATTGAATGAGATCAAATGTTCTAAAGACATGTATAATTAAAGAGAGCATGAGAAACTTTGACAAGACCATGAGGTTCACAAAGATTATTGGTTTTATTTGGATAACTTGTGCTTGGCCATCTTCTCTAGGTACTTAGATTTGTTTGTGTGAAGTTACTTACAGAATTTTCTCATAGTTATTTCTACTTGTATTCTAGCATATTCAACACAGGACTCTGGGCCTTCATAGCTTCTGACATGGAGTCAGCTGTTAGCCTTATTGAGAGTCCTTTGCACATGATGAATCATCTTGATTTAGCTGTTTTCTAGACTCTAAATGCTTTGGCAAGAGGCAAATCCTTCTGGCATCTTGATCTTGTATGTTTAGGTTCTAGCCTGGGAGAAAATAAATTTCTTTCATTTAACAAACTTAAAATAAAAGTTTGTTGTCTTTGTAATAAGAGTCTAAGAATGTACAAGCTTTGAAACAGGCTTAACATATTTTCTGGGTTATATTTCTTTTTTCTCTGAAAGGTATTCTAACTTCCAACATAAAAACTAAATGTGAATTTAAAAATTTAAGAATAAAATTCTAATTTAAGTGACGTATTTTTTAGGACATTTCTACATTTATATCTAGTTTAAGCAGATATAGATTTCCTTTATAAAATGCAACCATTTCTCATCTTTTATAAGTCAACATTATATTATTCATAGAGAAGACATATTTTTATTGGGTTGGATGATCTTTAATTTAGCTTTGCAAACAATCACTCACCTGGAGTGTGACTAATAGCTCATGCAAGTATAAATACAATTGACTTGCATTACTAGTTTAGTAGAAAAGCTTGGTTTGTAATTCTTATTTTGAGATTTTTTTGAATATTATTATTTGATAATTGCCATTGCTTTGGCTCATAGTTTTTATAAGATGTCCTGGGAAAAATAGGATAGTTATGCATCTTGGAAAAGCTAAGTTGATTATTTGAATTTTTTAACTATTTTGTAATATTGTGATTTTTAGGTCACTCATTCCTAATTCCACAAATTATAATGGGTACCTCCTACATTCCACTATTGTATTAGATATTGGCTTGATGAACAGTGAAACTAGCCCATCTTTTACAATAAACAATCTAAATATTAGGAGAAATATTCATTTATTTATCAAAAACAGGAAAAATGGTTGCAAAATTATGATTTTGCTAATGCCTCTAAGAAGAGAACCATGATGCTCTGAAAGCATAGTGTGTTGGGATTTGACCTAATCAAAGAGGTTTCTTTCCCAAGGAAGTGATAATTGAACTGAGATCTGACAAAGGAGAAAGTCTAACTAGGTCCCTGGGGGAAATTTTTCATTAATTAAAAAAATTTGAAATTAAAATAAAATTAAATCTTTTCCCACTTCCCTTTCCTCTCTCTGACCCCTCCCATGTATTCTCTTACTCTCACTCAAATTATTGACCTCTCTTTTTCAATTATTAGTGTTTGTGTGTGTGTGTGTGTGTGTGTGTGTGTGTGTGTGTCTGTGTCTGTATTCCTAAATTTGTAAATAAAACCTTCTCGTTCTGTATAATGTTATTTATGTGTAGGGCTGCAGGACTTACAAGTTGGTATTGGATAACCAATTGGAGTCTCTTCCCTGAGGAGACTATTTCTCTTCTTATGTTCTTGGCATACTTTATTTGTGCTCTTTGTCTAGAGTTTGGACCTATAACACATTTCCTTTCCCTGTTAACATATGTATTGGTATCATCCTTGGGTCTTTTAGAAAAATAAATAGTATGAGTTGTGATTCATTTTCCCATTATCATTATTATTATTATTTAATAAGTGGAGAACTCTTTATTTATTCTGTGAAGACACTATGTGCCTTCTGTTAATACCAGGTGTAACATTAACTTCTAATAATTTCTTACCTGTAAAATTAGTCCAGTATTGACATTGATATGCTCATGGAAGTTCTGACTCACAAAGTAATTGCCAGTCATTAAATTTCTGATGAGAAAATTAGTAAAGAAAAACAAACAAAAATAAATCCATGTATTCAGCACCTTATTTTGTATTTTACTTAATATTGGGTGAATTTCCTCTAAAAATCATTTACTAAATAATTTATTTCACAATTTTACATACACTGTATTTCTCTTTTTAAATCTGACCCATAACTGCATATTTGTACAAGAGATGGTGTAGAATTTAGTAGGTATCCTACAGCAGCACACCAGGAGATCATGTAAGAACTGTTCACATAAAATAAAACAGTGTTCTCACTCCTGGAGGATGTAAAGAGGTGTCATCCTACTCCTGTTCTTTCATGAGACATTGCAGCGTTTCGATCTGAGCTGAGATCTAGTCAGCTTTCTTGGTTATGTCCTTCTTACTGAGCACAAACTGAACCCAGATGTGAATTGAGTAAGGTGGGCCAATGCTCTGACTGATCTTGACAATGCCAACAGATAGCTTTTTTTTTTTCAAATGTTTTATAATACCTGACAGTTTGGGACCATCCTGAAAGGGTCAAACTTCTGACCGTCTGCTGGCAATTACTTTGCTACCATTCTCCAAGATAAAAAAAAAAAAAGGTTAAACAGTTTTGTTTTTATTTATTTTTGTTAATTATTTGTGAAATATGCATTTGTATTATACAGCTATCTAAGAGCTGGATTTCAGGGCATTTTTAAAGTAGTCCAACAAAATATTGTCTGGAGACTTAGTTGGTGAGTGATTATAAAACTGAAGTAGGTTTTTTTTTGGGGGGGGGGTTTGTTTTTTTTTATTTTGACAT
Organism: Phyllotis vaccarum; assembly: GCA_033318265.1. Classification (NCBI taxonomy): domain Eukaryota; kingdom Metazoa; phylum Chordata; class Mammalia; order Rodentia; family Cricetidae; genus Phyllotis; species Phyllotis vaccarum. The sequence goes on along the minus strand of JARWLC010000001.1, from coordinate 137,715,919 downwards.
GATGTAGAACTCTTACCCCTAAACTACTTTAACAATTTCTAGGGTCTAGCTGGTTCATAGTTTGGAATGTTTGGAAAAGATAAAAACAGAGGCGAAAGTGTTTATGTATTGAGGAAGAATTTTAAGATCAATAAACAGCATTTTGTTGAAATCACTAATGAGCTGTACAACATGTCTCAGAAATCAAAAGTTTATTTTGTTTTTATGAGACTTTGGGCTAACATGGCTTAGGCTGTCAACACACTAGACCGCAGTCCTTGGCGGCTTCTGGTTTTCCTAACTCTTGAGAAGTGTAAGGTTCCAGGAGATGGAGAGAAACCCTGACATCTGAAGTATGCGATTCCTAAGCTTTGTCATGGGAAAACAATTTGAGAAGTTTTGTCTTAAATCACCAAGACATAACTTTATAAAAACCAATTTCTTGTCATTCTTTCATAGTCTCCACATTGCTGCATTTTAAAGAAATACATAATTTCTTTGATGAAAATGTGGAATGCAGGATTTCACCATAATCTCCAACTCCCCCTTGACATCTACCTTCCAATGAATTCATGAACATGCTTGAGATATTTTTCTCATATGTATGATGGGGGGAGAGTGTGAAGGGATGGTAAGAGAGCTAAACAGAAGTAAATAAATTTTATTTTCAATTTTATATCTGGCATTCACGGAAAACTTGAGTAGTCCTGGGGTGTCTTTCATTCTGACTCCATGCTGTCTCTTCAGAGTTCCATAATCCTTAGCTCTGGACTTGGAACAATAGGAGCGCCCTCTGGTGGACAAAATATCATTTTTATGTTTGGTGCATATTGATTGTATATGGGTAAATATGGAAAAATAAGTCTTATGTTTCAAACGGCCCTCATTGAACTAATGAAATCCCTAGAAAATAAATTCTTCATGTTCGTGCTAAGGTGGTAACTATCAGAAAACAGACCATAAAATAAGAGGGTAAAAGTAAACTAGGTTGGCACTCAGGTCCTTATTCCCACCAAAAAAGTGTCTTGGTGTATGCAATTTGGAACCTGAAGTAGAAATTTAAATGTCTAAGGGAGAGGCCAATAACTCTCCTTGGCCATCAGCACAAAGGTTAGAAAGGCCATCATGAAAAAACATACACTATGAAACTTTTTGGGCATAGGAAAATTATCTAAAGGGCTGGGGCTGTTGGGATTATTAATTAAACTTCTCTTTAAAAGTTGGGGGAGAGAAAAGTCACAAAGATTTTTTTCTTATACCTGATGAATGCGAATGATCTCACCAGTATGGACTTCTGTAGTTAGGATTCATTAAGCATATTTTCTTTTTGTTTATTAAGGCAGTCTTCACATTGTTATTATCATTATCATTATTATTATTTGAGAAAGACACTTTAGAGACCAAAGACAAGCAATTTGATTCCCCTTTATATTTTGGTTGGATAGAAGGATTGTAACAGTATATGAAATTAATGAAGCTCTGGGGTTTTGGGCAGTAGGATGATGGTGAATGCCTAATAGGTGAATTTAACTGGTGCTTTTTTGATGAGCTTGCCAATGTTCATGGTGTAATTTCTTCATGATGATGTCCATGCTACTACCTAACTTCTCTGAGCAGACAGAAAGAGAAACACACAACCACCCTGAGAAGCCAGTCAGTATATGAGATGATTGGCAGTCATGCTGCTGCATAGAGGAATTCAGTATTCTCTTCTGTAGCTTTTACAGTTTAAACCATAAATGTGTATTATTTTGTAATAGAAAAGGAAAGCACAAGTAAAGTCATTTGAATGTCTGCCTTCATCAGAAGAAATTACTTTTTAAGAATAAATATGATATGTTACATATATAACATAACACAGTGTTTAATATTCCTTGTAATAGTACTTTTTCTCTGTCTCTGGTCTTGTAAAACTCTGTAATTGGGATTGATCTGTACAATATGGGCAAGTAGAATAACAGGGGGAAATAGCAGTTTCAAGGAGATCTCAGAAACTCACCACCTGCATCTATAATGCTAGTTTTTTGTCTGTGGAATCATTTATTCCTTGTCTTCCATAGATCTTAAATAGAAAAGGAACACGTTGAATTGATGAGCTTTACCTGCATTTACATTTCTCCTTCAACCACAGAGTTTACTTTGCTTTCTGTAGAGACTTTTTTTTTGAAACTCCCTCTTCAAGTTACTTCAGATTTGACAAAGCAATTAATTTATACTTGTACAATGAATGGTAAATTTTCACTTTCAGATGCCATTGTGCTTATAAAACCCACTCTAATCCCAGCCCCTGGAACCAAATAGGAAGAACAGGGTCTGGTTGCATATTCTATCTGATCTTTCCCTTGATTTTCTTCTGTTCTTTGAGCCACTGAGAGTAAAGCTTTTGGTAACTACCATTTCTGCCAAATATCCTTACATCCTTGAGGTTAAGAAACTCAACTGCCTTGGCTGAGCATCTTCAAGACCTCTCCAAACCCTACATGAAAATCAGCAGCTTACGACAATGAGAAAGAACACACTTGTGCATCAAGGACAGTTTCATTTGAGTCCTTCCTTGTGAATTCAGCAAGTCACTGCATTTCTCTGATACCACTTTCTCTTCTGCAGGTAACAATGCCTGCTTTGTTAGGAGCAGATGCCTAAGCCCATAGACAAACATTGGGCAGAGCTTTAGGAATCCCATGGAAGAGGAGGGGAAGGAGCACTGCATTGAGAGGGACCAATGACATTGTAAGAACGCAGCCCACAGGATCAACTACCCAGGGTTCACTGGGACTCACCTAGATGGGAGCTAAGTCAGGGAGCCTGTGTCTGATCTAGGTCCTCCGCGTGTGTGTTATGGTCCTGTAGCCTAATGTTCCTGTGGGACCCCTAACAGCAGTAGCAGAGGCTGTCTTTGACTCTGCCTACTTTTGGAGCCCTTTTCTTCCACATGAGGTTAGGCACCTAGTTGTATAGTAACTTGTTATACCATGCTTGGTTTACATGCCTGGGATGCCTGCTCTTTTGTGAAGGGAAACAGAGGAAGAGTGGATCTGAGGGAGAGGGCAGGTGGGGAGGAGAGACTAGGAGGACCAGAGGAAAGGGAAACTGTAGGTGGGATATGATATATGAGGGCTAATTAATTAATTAATTAATTAATTAAAAATGTCTTCTTGTAAGAAAATTTGAGAACACCAAATTAGATGCTAGCAAGTAACTACTTATCAAAACATGTGGGACATTATAAACACAATTTGATTAGTGGTAATAATAATTTTTTATAATTACATTATTTTAATTAAAGTTAAAAATTTGATAATGAGAGTTTGGCATTTTCTGATATTGCATAGTAAATGCTTCATTAAGATTAGCTTCTAGGTAAGTAAGCAATCGAGCTGAAAATAGTAAGAAATACAGAGAATGACTAGGTGGGGATGTAGCTCAGTTTCATGCCTGAAGCTCTGGGTATAGCCTCCAATATCATGCAACAAGGTATGGTGACAAAGGCCTGTAATACCAGTACTCAGAAAATGAAGGTAGAACCATCAGAAGTCCTTGTTGACTACATAGTAGCAGTATATGAGTTTAAAGCCTGAGACCTTATCTGAAAAAAAACAAAAACAAAAACAAAACCGAACAAAAGAAAAATCACAAATAAAGATGACATCCATTTCCTTAGGTCTGAAAAGCAAATTGATATGAAGTGAAATTTAATTACTTCTATAACTACATTTATTAACTTTTACATACTGGTTCCCATGGCTATTTTCTCACCTTTAGAAAGAATTCTTTTTCGCACATGTTAGTTCAAAGCATTTCAGCCTCTGTGAAGGATCAAAACCTTTTTGAAAAATATTTTCATACTTTTGTTTCTTTGTGAAAAATAATCTGTATCTGTGTATCCATCTTACCTATCATCTATTTATCTATCATCTATCTGTGTATTATTTATTATCTATCTACTATTTATCTATCTACCATCTATCACTACTCCATTATCTACCTATATATGTTCTACTTATTATCTACTTCTCTATAATCTGTCTGCTTTTTAACTTTTTCCTTTTCAGCCGTGCTGACCTTCCTTCTTTTGCATCCTGATTAGTTAATCTCCTCACCCATTTTATAGATAAACTCATCTCTATGGTGCCTGTATCTCAGAGAATTAAACTGCAGAATAACTAGCTAACTTAAACTCATCAATTGGAAACTATTTCAAAGGGTTAGTTTTTTTCCCTAGGTTGATGAGGTGAGCAATTAGTTATAGTCAAGGAGACATTTTAAAATGAGTAGCAAGGAAGGAAAGCATGAGGCTATTGCTATTCTCTATTCATATTAGAGACGTTTATTGTTATTGACTTTGGAAATTATGACAGAATTCAAATTTTCATGCCTTCAAAATTGGTAACAAATTTTTTAATTATATAATAAACTTGAGCCTTAGAAAAGTATTTAACGTTTTTATAAAATCCAATGCAAAGTAATGAAAGTCCTCTCATCATATTATCCATAGAAAACACTCATTCACTTATTTTTGTGTGTGTTTAATTTGTGTGGGATATTAGCAGACATGTATTTTTGTGTATTATACAAATGCTTAAAAATGTTGCCATTTAATGTTTCATGAAAGCTTTTTTGGGCAACCTAATAATACACGGGGAGCATCTCTTGCCATTATTAGTGATAGCACAGTAATAAACTGTGGGAAGAAGGTTCCGTTTATTTGACTAACTTATTTTTGTTTAATATTTAGAATGTTTTCACTTTTTGTTCTTTTAACCTGCTGAGGTTTATATATTAGCTCATGATAATGAATGAGTGCATATTTTTATGTAGATGACTTAGAAGTAGGCATATTCAGGGCTACCCTCATATCCTGATATCTTATTTCACACACAAGATTTAGAACTCCTAACAACTCTGTTGCTGAATTTGCCTTGAATCTTAAAAGGTTTCTTGGCACTTCCTTTCCCAAATTAGAGTCAACAGCTCCAGCAATAAAGAAACACTTTGCTTTGAGAGCCTGTTTCTTGTAGCCAGGAAATATCTTACAGAATGAAACCTCAGAGAAAAGGCTTATTCCTTGGTGATGGTGTTCTAGTTAGCATTAGTGGAGAGATCTATTTCTCTATCTGATTAAATAGTGGAGTTTCATATAGAAACAGAACTGCTCACACAGATGAGAAGCATGTAGTCAAGGCAGCTGTAGACACCAACACAAAGTGGGCGGTAAGAGCATATGTGCACTCAGTGTTAGAGAAAGCCATGGCAATGAGTCAGAAGACTTCAGTGAATCTAGATTAGACTCCAAGGCACAAAAGCCAACTGTGCAATTTGGCAGCCCAGGATCAGACCTAGAACTCCAAATAACTAGTTCTGGCTTATCATCTCTCCAGAGATTCATTGGCAAAAACTAAATATATACTAATACAATACATTTGCAATTAAAATTCTATGCTTAGTATAGCTCAGGTATCTTTTTCATGATAATTTAGATATGTTATCATTCAAGTTAACATGATGAATAATAAATATTTTGAAACAATTCATTCTATTAGTGATAGTCTATACAATTATATTTAAGAGTAAATATCTAAAGTGCATGACTTTTGTGTACATATGCATGTAAATGTGTGTAACTGGATATATACAAATGCAAACTGAATGTGAAAACAAGAAAAACTCATGAAAGTTTTTGAAAGAGAAAACTCATGGAGTAGTTTTAGCAGGAAAAGATTAATGTCCTAAGTTCAGCCCTCAAAATTCACATGGTAGAAGAAAAGAAAAAATCCATATCTAGAAGTTGTCTTCTGGCATATACATACACACATATCTTCTCAGCTTGCTGGTTTCATAAAGAAGGATATGGGTTATAGCTCTCTAATCCATGATAAGGATAGGAAAATTATTCAAAACTTTTAAGCAATATTTAGTCCATGAAGGAAGCTTTCCAGTACCAAGACTGGGTTCTGTCCAGTTAGATGTGGCCAAAGGAGTCTCATAGAAGTCCTCCACAAAAATCCAGGCTGTTGCTCTCCACTGACAACAGGGCCCCATTGCCGAAGACAACACTCACACCTCAATAAACATTGAGAGGTCAAAATGGTACCTACATAGAACCCTCACCCCTATGTTTGAGTATCTTTGCTACTGGAAGGCACACTGCAGGCTACCAAAAGAGAAACATAAGAACTAGCATAGCCACAAACATTGATCTACGATGTGTCTTGTCTGTAAAATATATTGTGCAATGGCATAGCTTGTAGGAGTAACCCATGTCTAATTTAATTCAAGGCTCTCTATACAAGATGGAAATCATACCTGATAATGCTTGTATGACTAAGAACCAGAGCCTAGATAGCCTATACACCTAGGGTAAAACCAAGGACTACTGGTCTAGAAAATATATAATAATAAAATGATACCTAGTGACAGTCTGCTCTACTCATAAATTCATGCCTTATTCATCTGTCATCAGAGAAGCTTCCTCTTGCAAGACATGGGGGCATATACAGAGACTCACAGCCAGATATTATACAGTCAGAGACCTTGGAACACACACACCTAATGGGTTGTCACCATCAAATATCACTCCTCCTTGCTAAGGCAACCCCTTGAAGAGGAGAGGAAAAGAGTGTAGGAGTTGTAGAAGGAGGACACCAGGAGAACACAGGCCTCTAAATTGACTAAGCAAAGGTCGTAAGATCTCAGACTAAAGCAGCAAGCACAGGGCAGACACAGGCTGCATCAGGTCCTCTAAGTATGTAATATAGCTCTCAGTTCTGTATTATCATGCTGTGATAAGAGTGTGTGAGTGAGTGGGTTGCTGATTTTTGTGACTTCTCTTAGGATTTTGCCTCTTGTTGATTTTTCTTGTCCAACTTCGATGTGATGGTTTTTGTTTGAGCTTAATATATTTTATTTTGCTATGTTTTGTTGTTCTTTGCTAATGAGAGACAGAAAGGGAATGGATTCAGAGGAGACTGGAGGTAGGGAGAAACTACGAGTAGAGGGACGGGAAACTAATCGAGGCCCATTGGATACAAAAAGGTTCTATTTTTTAGTAAAAGGGAAAATTAGCAAAATACAAAGTGAAGTACTAAAGAATTCAATGATACATTTGAAGAATTTGTGGCACATTAAATGGCCTATTGGGTGTGTTCTTTGGCATGGTGTGACTGTGTGAGCAAAATTGGCTGTGTCCTTACCTTTCTTTCCTGCATTTTTATAATGGAATGTCTTCCATGCTCCAATGACCTTGTGGTCTTTCTCGTCTCCTAATTTCAAATAATTTGGCTTGCTTTTTATTTCATGCTAAGTTTAAAGCATCTTATACTTGGCTTACCACTTTATCATAGACAACGTCTTGCAAACATTAATTCTCTGTTAAATATTTGTTTACTTTGTTTATATGTTGAGAAAGTTTGGGAGCAGACATTGATGGTTTATGGCATATTATTTTTGCTTCCTTGAGAATGTGTGTCTATCAGAATTTGAAGTATATGAGCTACTTAGCTATATTTCTGTAAATGTGAGAGAGTAAAAGTTCTGGAGGATATTTATTTGTTCTTCCTGCTTTATTTAGTAGTCTGTAGTTGCGGTGTCCTTTAAGTAGAAAGAGGGCTGACAAAAAAAGAGTTGAAGGCTATGTAAGAAATTCTTTAAATACCAGACTGAAATCATGTTTTCCTTGGATGCAAAGAGTTCTACTTGTATTAGACAGTCAACAATCAAAGAAAGATAAAGTAAAAATTTATAAGTTGAAAATTTGTATTATTATTTGACATATATATACACATATATACATATATATACATACATACATATATATATATATAAAACTAGTTATCTGATAATTTTACACACCATGTTTTACAGTCTTGTCTTCTCATCCAACTTTGTGTGACCCCCAATTTTTCCATCAAGGTCAATATGTGTTTCCTAAATAATCTGGAATATACACTCTTTGACTGGAGCAGGTTTGATTTACCAGTTGGCCAGACAGTAAAAACTTTATTCTTCTAGCAGCTAACTATTGCCTGTATCCTGCTATCTAGGGGTGAAACTTTGTACAGTTCTCCTTTACATGGTGGGATTTGACTTCCCTCACTTGGGCTTACACAAGTCTTCTGCCTGCTGTGACAACTGCTATGAGCTTGTGTATGTAACTGTTCTAGTGTGTCCACAAGACACTGCTTCCTGGTAGTCATCTAATACTCTGTCTCTCACATGGACCAGCTACTTTCATCTTATTCTTGAGCCTTTTGAAAAAAGGATATAGTATATTTGGTCAATTTAGGGCCAAAATCTCTCTATTTGAACTCTTTTTATGTATGTATGTATGTATGTATGTATGTATGTATGTATGTATGTATGTATGTATGTATGTAGATCTATTTTAGGAAGCTTCAACATTAGGAACTTCTTATGTGACTTTTTTTTTGAAGTCTTCAGTGTTATTCATCTTTCCCATATTCTTTCTACTTTCTGCCCTCCCATACTTCAGTTTATCCCTTCCATTTCCATAATTCCCATTCTAAACCTTTATCAGCAAATTCCATCTTCTCTCCTTTGAATTTATCTACTCTTCCAATGGGTCCTTAGTAATTCCTTGACATTTATGGGTAATCTAAGTGAAATATACATATTCAAAGATTCAAAGCTAGTATCAACAAATGAGAGAAAATATGTATTGCTTGTTCTTCTCAGTCTGGGCTATCTCACTCAGAGTGATTGTCTCTGCCTTTATTTGTTTACGTACTAATTTTACACTTCTATTTTTTGTAGTAACCAAGACATATTCCATTGTGCAAATACACTGAATTTTCATTATCCATCCGCCAGTTGCTATACTTCCAAGATTTTTCCATTTTCTAACTATTGTAAATAGAGTAGTAATGAACATGAATGACCAATATATCTGAAGTATGATAAAGAGTCTTTTTGATACATGTCAAACATGGTATAGCTGGATAGCTGATTCTTGAAATCAAAAGTAAAACACTTTTTTTTGTTATAATGAATCAGTAAGATAGCATTTATAGCAAGGCATTTATTCAGTTAAGACTGATATCACTTATTGCATGTCTGTCTTGTGTCAGGCCTGCTTATGACATTAATTTAGAAATCATTCATTGCCCTTGCCTCATTTTATTGAATCTTTTGGAGCTAAGAGAGCATCTGATAATTTACCTTGTAAGATAATGGTTTATATTGCATCTCTAAGATCACCTAGATAATTCACAAGAAATTTAGAAATCTGTCTTAATGGATACTTGTTGAACAAAACTATGATAACCATTTTTACTATTTGAACAGTTGTCAGTTGTAAGAGATCAATTTTTATGTTGGTATTTTATATTAAGTGCCTACATACAATCTTAACTGTTCCTCATACATATCAACCTTTTTATTGCATTTCCTTCTATTGTACTTTCTTTCTTTATTTTGATATATTTCTGCTAGTGCAAAAGAGTAAATTTTGCTGAGGATCCCACCCTCTGTATGTGTGTGTGGTTCTGTATGCATATATGAGTGTGGAAGCTATGGGTCCAGTGCCAGCTGTTTTTCTCAATTTTTCATTTTTTTGAAACATGTTCTCCTGAAGCTTGCTAATTTAAGTAGACTGAGCAGTCAGTGAACTCGAGAGATTCTCTGTCTCTACTCAGCCAGTACTGATATTACAGATGTGATTTTGTGTGTGTCCAGCTTTTAAAATACAGGTGTTGGTGATAAAACCCAGGTCTTTGTGTTTGTGTAGTAATGAACATGAATGACCAATATATCTGAAGTATGATATAGAGTCTTTTGGATATATGACAAATGTGGTATAGCTGGAGAGCACTTTTACCAACAGACACATCTCCTTAACTCTTATTTTATTACTAAAAAACTCCCACAAAATTACATTGTGAATTTAATGTCTGCTTATTTTTCTCATATTTGTACTTGAATAGAGCTATTAGTGTGACTTATTGAACTGTACTCTGCTAATGCTAATTTTGAGTGTTACATGAAACAATAAAAATGCATTCCACATTTAATTTGTTCACTTTCTCAGACTTAGGCTAAAACTTTTTGTCATTATAAACAATGTTTCACTTAAATCTGCAGAGGCATTCTATCACTGCTCATCAGTATTTACTATTCTTTCAGGAGGATATATGATGTTCTCTTTCCTATTGAACAAGACTTTGTTGTATGCATTTTTTTGTGCACAAAAAATTACAATATTAGTAATTAACACAATATTAGTTGAAGTTACATATATCAGGCTAGGGAGATGTCATGGTAGGTAATGTCATGGCTATTGAAGCATGAGGAACTGTGTTTAGAATACTCAACACTTCAAATCCAGGAATAATGATGTGCAGCTGTAACCATAGGCCCGCTGTACAAGACAAATGGACCTGTATGTCTCTGATCACCCAGTCTATCTGAAACAGCAATCTTACCATTCAGTTGAAACCCTGTCTCAACATGTGAAAGAGAAGCAAGTGAGGCCACCCAGCATTGACTTATTACCCTCTCATGAGTTGGTGAGTGCACTTGAATATATGTAACATGCACACATCACACACATGTGCACATCACTTCTATGAGGACACATACAGTCTGTGTTTTTGAATGCATGGAACATGCCTACATAACACATGCACATCACTTCTATGAGGACATGTGTAGTCTGTGTTTTGCTTATTGTGTAATTTTTTGAGATTATAATACAATTATAACTTTTCTCCCTTTCTTTTCTTCTTTCCAAACCTTCCCTATACCCCTCTCTGCTTTCTTTCAAATTCATGGCCTCTTTTTTCACTAATTGTTATTTCACATGTATGTTATAAATATACACATATAAATTTCTAAATATAACCTGTTTACTCCATATAATGCTACTTGTATGTATGTCTTCAGGGATGACATTGGATCATTAATTGACGTACTATTCCTTAGAGAAGAATACTTCTCTTGCTCTAGCCTCAGCTTTCTCTACTTTCTGATATTCTTTGTATAGATTTGAGGCTTGTAGGTTTGTGTTTTACTTCTATCTCTTGACCATAATTTCCTGTAAGTATAATTGTCGAATTCAAGTTTTGGGGTTAGGTCCTGGTAATTATGACCAGTTTCATCTGGCCATAGAATTATATAAAGAACACAAATAAAAAATAAGGCTTTGTTTGAATTTGGGTTGGAATATCAAAACTTGTTTTATTATGACTGACAAGAAATGTGCTGTTTTTACTTTGTGAAGTTTCTCCCTTGAAAAAGACTTGAGCTTCTGTAGGAAAATGAATCCACTATTGGTTCATCTTTGTCATGAACTATGAAGGACTTTAACACTGTTTAAAACATCTTGCTCTTCATTTCTAGTCACAGGTAGGGCAGTAGGTATTGCCATAATTGGGTGAATATTTTTGTAGATTTCTGTGCAAATTTATGTGCATCTTTAGATTACACACTATGTTCTCTTTTATAGTGAACATATTAGTTTGCCCTCTCTTTTCCAGAGTAAAGATTCTCCTGATTGTGATATTCTCATCAAACAAGGTTTTGGAACAGAAAGAAATATGCATCATTCAAGAGTCCCTTGACAGCAAAGGAGATGGACAGAGTATTTAACCAGTCTTAACCACCTATGGACTATTTTAATATGTGACCAGTTAAACATTGAGTCTTATATATTTTTTCTGCTGATTCTTTCAAGTCCCTGATAAATTTTTATGTTAAATTCTTGTCAGATTTTGATATTGCAAATATCTTTTCCCAGTCTGTCATCCATCTGTTAACTTTGACAATAATGCTCATTAAACAGATATATTTAATTATTATGTAAATTTATTAGTATTTCTGTTTATGACCTGAGACTTTAGAGTCTTTTTTAAAAAAAACAGTGGTCTCTACCCTCAAAGTTAAAAAGGAAAAGGAAAAAAATTAAATTTCACATCAAATTGTATTATTTTTCCATTTTATTATTGTGTTTAGGTCTTTAGTTAGTTAGAAGCTTAGTTTGTAGATATAAAATGGAGAGAAAATGTTATTTTTTTCTTGAACTAATTTTTGAACTATTCGTACATTACTGAGTGACTTTGATACAGCCTCCATCATATTGTTGGTTATTCCATGAATGGTAACATTTTCCACTCTTGTTTATCTTAATATTTCCCATCTTTATGTATTGTTCAGGTCCTCTAGCCATGAAGCTGAAATGATAGCACACATCTTTTTCTTCTCAGCCTTCACAGATATTTTAAAATTTCAATTATGTATTTGCTCTATTATAACTAGTGGTGTGTGTGTGTGTGTGTGTGTGTGTGTGTGTGTGTGTGGGTGGGTGTGTGTGTGTGTGTGTGTAGGTAAGAAATTGCCTTACGGTCTCATTTGTCAGGTGGATCCCAAATTGCTTTTGATACAGAATGTAAAATAGACGAGTCTGGTTGTCTAGCAAACACCAGTAATTTGCCTGTCTCTACCTTGCCGGCACTGAGATTATGTGTGTCAGTATGCATAGCTTTTTATATGAGTTCTGGAGCTTGAACTCACTTCCTCATGCTTGCATGGTAAAACTTTTACCAAGTAAACTGCATTCCCAATCCCTGATAACCATTCTGAAATCAAGCTAACAGCATTCTATTTCTTGTTTCTAAGAGGATTTTTAAAAATCAAAATGTATGAATTTCATCAAATGATTTTTTTTCTGTATTTCTAAAATGAGCATATGGGTTGCCATCTTTAGTGCTAATGTACTAAATGATGTTGTTTGATTGATAGGAGCCACCCAGGAATTTCTGGAATAAGCCTTACTTCTCTCTCTCTCTCTCTCTCTCTCTCTCTCTCTCTCTCTCTCTCGGAAGAATGCTGTTATATTTGGTTAGTTAACCAAGAATTCTTGCATTCATTTTATAAATAAAGCTCTCATATTTTCTTTTCTCATTATGGCTTTATCTGGCTTTAATTTGGAGGTTACACTAGGCTTTAAAATGCAATGGCTATCTTTTATAGATTTTACATTTTCTAAAATAAATATATGGTACTTATGTATTCATTCAAATTTGCCAAGTGTATCCATGCAACTCAAGACTAGACAAATGGGAGGGATGGTTGGCTCTGTGGGGCATCATTGGCTGGTTGGTTCCTCTATTCCCTCCCTCCATCCTGACAGAGTAAGCACTGGGTCCTCTATGAAGGGGCTGGCTGAGTCAGGCCAATATCCTACATTGGGTGCTAGTAATTATTGAAAACCACTGGTAACTGATAAAGAAAGATATATTTTATTTAGGGGATTGTGAGAGAAGACTCACTAATACAAGAGATTAAACATTTGTGTGGTTCCCGGGTTCCTGGAAGGCTAGACTGGTCCTCAGTGAGTCAGGTCTTCCATCTAAGAGTGAACAGGAAAGAGAAGGGCTTCTGCATACTTCCACCACAGTCTTAAGCTGTCCTTCAACCATGCCCCTGATTCTACAGCCTCAATGGTCATAGGTGAATCCTAGATCTATGCTGGCCAAGAGGCCATACCTCTAGATCAAGGTGAAGGTACCAGCTCCCCACTACAGCCTAGTCCTGAAATATGTTGTGTTTTATGGAAGTTAGTGTAGTGTGAGGTTTCTGGCCTGAACTTTCAGGCCCAGACTTAAGGTTTAGACTCACAGACATACATAAAGACAGATGCTTACATTAATTTTAGGCTGATCGGCCTAAGGCCCAGGCATATAACTTGCTAACTCTTTACCCTTAAACTAACCCATGATTCTTATCCTGTTTAACCATGTGGCTCGGTATCTTTTCTTAAGGCAGCATAGGTGTCCTCTGCGTCTTCTGGCATGTCTGGCAGCTCTGGAGTCTCTGTGGCATTTCTGATCTGTTCTTCCTTTTCCTAGAGTTTTCTTAGTCTGGTTGCCCCACCCACACTTCTTTTCTGCCTTTGGCCAATCAATTATTAAATTATTAAATTATCAATCATTAAACTTATAGGTGGAACAATTATTTATAATGTAACATCATAAATCCACTACAAGGTAGAGTTGATGGCAAAATACTGTGGGTGCTTCTGTTATTATGATGTTTATATAATGATCCAATATATCTATGGTTCATTTCATTTTTTGTCTATGACAGTTTTATACCATTTTCAAGACACCTGATCATTTAAATTAAAAATTTAAACATAGTGATTCATATGGCTGTTTGTGCATAGAATTTTTCATGACTTTAATTGTTATCTATATCCTCATTTCTGTTTATAGGAATACATCAGAATCTCTAAAAGACCATTTTGATTGTACTGGTTTCTGATTATAAAGATTTTCTCTATTGTGACTACATGTGACTTTCTCCAGTTTTGTTTTCTAAAGCACAGCCCAATGCCTCCTGCAGGCAACACTGTTGTTTGGCAAGTAGTTCTTTTAAGCAAGAAGGTGCCTGCCCAGCTATGTTCCAGTATTCTCTTGACTTATGAACTCACACATATTGAGGTCTTTCCTGTATTCTGTATTTCCTGTATTCTCCAAAACAAGGTTATGACCCCTTTCAAGAGTCTACACCATCTATTTTTAACATCATGCATCTCTCCTTTCTGTTTCCTGATTAAGTATTCAGAACTGCACATTTCCCTCTTTCCTGCTGCATTAGCTACTTTCACAGATTTTTGGCACATAGTTCTACTACTACCTTCTTCTCAAGTGGTCTTGAAAGTTCCCCCATGCCTTTTTTTTTTTTAAACCAAAGAGTAAGTTAATACTATTTATCAGTATTTATTTTACCTGTTGTCATTATGTGGTGTCGACAGGCCCAGAATTCCATTTCTTTCTTCCTCAGTATAGTTCTTGGATAACTTTTCAGCTTTTATAAAAAAAAAATTGTTACTGATTTTCAGTTTTAGGATATTTTAGAAATATATAGAAACATAGGCTACATGAGGTTAAATACAGACAATATAACTAGGTGATTGACTATTGTAGGAATATTTTAAATATTATGAGAAAGCATAAGAACAAAAAATCTTTCAGTCGGGATATCTGCATGTTGTTGTTGTCGTCATCATCAGCACACACACAGGCACACACACAGAGACACACACTGACACAGACACACACACTCATACACACACAGACACACATACTCACACACACACAGACACACACACTCATACACACACACAGACACACACACTCACACACACAGACACACACAGACACACACACACAGAGATACACACACTCATACACACAGACACACACACTACACACACACACACACACACACGCTTACATACACACACATAAACACTTATAAACACAGACACACACACATAAACACACTCACATGCACACGCGCTCACACACACATAAGAATTCACAGTCTTCTTAGTTTGTTAATCTTTCTGGTTTAGAGGTAAATACTGAACGTACTTTGTTTAAGCCATTACTTTAGGTCTGCAAGGAGTGACAGAACTGGTGCTTGGGGATGTGGCAGAGCTGGATATAAACTCAAGAATCACATCTTTTGTTGTTTCCTGAACTCACTTTTTAAAATTATTATTATCTGGCTCTCCTCTACTAGGGAAGGCCATAGAATTTTTTTTTTTTTTAATGACTGGAAACTAACAGGTGTCACTGCTAGGCTACAGTTGTTATATGCTGAAGCCTTTCTATGTTGCCTCAAGTCTTACTTCTACTTAGATTCAGAGACTGTAGTAAAGGAATCTAAAGGGATGACACACAAACCGTGTGGAAGAGCAACCTGGAGTCACTGATAAAACCCCATTCACAATCCATAATCCTAGGAGCTCAAATCACAATTCAGTGCTACTCAATGGGGATGGATTGGGACTCCATTTTCCCAGCACCTTTCATTTACCCTGCATAATAGATGGAGTCCCAATGAATGAGAAAGTTACAATACAAATTGGAGCGAGACTACACTGTGCGAGAGGTAAAGAGGAGCTTCTGTTCCAATGGAGAATAAAAGCATCTTTGAATGAAATGGATGACAACTGAGCCACACAGAAGAGGTGAAAACAAACCAAAGGGAGCTGTGGAGGTGGTTCACTGAGTAAGAGTATTTTCTGGGAAAGCTAGAAAATCTGAACTCAAATCCTTAGCATCTATGCATGCATGCAATGGGTGTGCTTAGTAGGACCAGCTAAGCTGGCTGCCCCACCCCAGAGAGGGAGGGAGAAAAGGAAGGATGGAAGGAAGGATGGAGGAAGAGAGAATAAAAACACAACTCTCCACAAATAATAAACATGTTGATATTTAAAAATGGATAAGACAGAACCAGTGGTCAGAAGCAGAATAGTGATGGAGAAGTTGGGAAATGTATTTAGGTCATATATCATATGTTAACTTGGGTGATAAGTAAGCTATGTGGGACACCATTGGTGGTGCTTGCCTGTAATTCAGCATTGGTGGATAAGGGAGTATCAGACATTCAAGATCATCTTCAGCTCCATAGCAAGTTTAAGGTCAGGGCCACTATGTAATTGGAGGCAGGAAGTGTAAATTTGGGAAGACATAATTATTCCTTCAAGTGTGTGTGTGTGTGTGTGTGTGTGTGTGTGTGTGTGTGTGTGAGTGTGTACATGAAATTTAACTCTCAGATTCTTTTTTTTTTTGAGAAGTCAGAAAATTAATATGGGGGTGCTTGAGACAATTCAAATCAGGCTCGATTACCCCCCCCCATTGTCATGATGGATCCCTTGTCATGGCAATGACTAATAGTAGTGTAGAGGACATTGGGGATAGGATGTTCATGATAGAAGCTGGGGAATGGTAGAAGCCAGATCATCCATTGTACTATAGTCTAGAGGGTGTGCTTTCTTCTAAGTGCCATAAGATGTTATTGGGTGGGATGGGTTATAGAGGGTGGACAGAAAAACACCAGGATGTGGTTGGCATATCTCATAGATCACGAGTGTGTGGAAAAGTTAAGTGCTTTGGTAAGAATGATTATGGGGCACTGAATAGAAGGTTCTGATTCAAAGGGGGCAGATTCTCTCCAAGAATTTAGTGTCATGATACTCATGATAGAGGGGGAAACATTTGCAGAACAAAATCAAACCCTTTGAAGCAAACAAGCAAATGAAGGAATTAATTCACAAACAAAACAGAGGAACAGACCCAGGGGGCTGCCTATTCCATCTCATGCTGCCCCCTTTATTCTGATATATTTTCTAATAACAATCATTTTCACCTAAAGGATTTCACTTATTTGTTGCTAACCATCCAACTCCTACTTGAAGGTGAGATCTGATAGGGCAATGAGGTCATTCAGTATAGTAGTGTCTGTACTTACACCAGTGCTGGGAGAGGTGAGCTAGTATCTGTTGACTACATTAACAAATGCCTATTTACAGGGATATTTTGTCCTAGGCAAGATCTGTTCTTGTGTTAAAACATTAAAATGAAGCAATATATTATTTATTTGTAGTAAAAGACTCCAACCTGGAACAGTGGGAAAAGTATGAGCTCTAGCCATGCACGAGTAACTTCAGATTCTGAAAATTTCTGTTTGTAGTATCTAGCTCTTGGGTGCTTTAACTCATCTCTCTAAATTGTGTTCATCTATAATATAATATAATTTCCTTTACTATGATCTAACATATGTAATTTTTATCTATAATCTATATTTTTAAAGGAATTCTTGATTCAGTGAAAGAAATAATTA
Organism: Phyllotis vaccarum; assembly: GCA_033318265.1. NCBI lineage: Eukaryota > Metazoa > Chordata > Mammalia > Rodentia > Cricetidae > Phyllotis > Phyllotis vaccarum. The sequence continues at coordinate 137,698,294 of JARWLC010000001.1, read as the reverse complement.
AGATTTTTCTAGAATTTTTTAGTTATCTATAATTCTTTTTTAGAATTCACATTTCCTAACCTGAAAAAAATTGAATGTGACTAATTGCACCTCTTCCTTTGTTTCCTCTATCTATCTATTAAAATGAATAATTTCATTGGTTTTCCCCTTGCTTTCCTTGAGTGCCGCTTTCTGCTTACTACCCCACACTGAGACAGTGAAAATGTATTTAGCTGCACAGCGTTGCCTAGCGATGTCATGCTTCTCTCAAGGTCTCACTCTGGGATGCAGTAACTGGATTCTTCCTACTGATGCTTCTATCCTCACATCTCTGGTTATGCAATCTTTTAATAGTCAATAGTGGGGACATTCTACTTTTATCAGCTGAATGCCTTACAGAAAGATTGACATTGTTATTTGTTATGTATTCTAACATTATTAGGCTGAGCCATTTCTCTTTTCACTCAATCACTCAGGTTCTGTTTAAAGGATCAATTATGTTTATTTCAAATGAGTAAGACAAACATATCCTGTGTATCCTGAAAATAAAAATGATCCAATGAACAGTCTCTTGAGAATTACCAAAAAAAAAAATTAAAAAATGTTTCTGTTACTGAAATGTGTCCCCCCAAACCTCAGGGCTGTATTGAAAGTGATATTGAACAGATGGTGGTATCTGAAACAGAATCCCAGGAAGCTGACACCAAGGGTGATATGGGTGAGATGACCTGATCCTGTTATTATATCCTTTACTATTAAATGATCTTCTTAGCCATGCTGTGAGTTTACAACTCAACTGTGAGTCTGAGTAAGCAACAACCCACTCACAGTTCTACATCATAAAACATTGTCCTAGACATAATAAATACAATTGAAAAGTGAAGGTATTTAAACACTAATCTGTTGGAGACAAGGCAATCTCAAAGAGCCAACTGATAGTCAGCTGTAGTTTCCCTTTCCCATCTCCAGTCTTCTGCTGTCAGTCATTCCAATTTCTCTTTCCCAGTACTCTTTTTGAAGGTCAGAGGGACTTCAGCTTCTTCCTGATATAAAAGTGCCCCAATACTCAAAAATCCTCAGAGCAAAAATACTAAGATGCAATAAAAGAATTCCTTCTCTTATTGTATGGTAATGAGACTTTAACATAGCTTTCAGAAGTCTAGACTATTTTTTTACAGAGTCTAGATTCAGACACAAACCTGAAAGATCCTGTACATCTTATACCTACTACATGATCCCACAAGGTTACAAACTCATGCTTAGTGGAACCCAACTGAACAAATTGTACTAATTCAAAACCTCAGACACTCCTTATTTCTAGGTATGTGTAAAGTACTGGGGTACAGAACTAGGAAAATCACTCCATCTGGCTGATTTTTTTTAAATCCATATTCCATTTTAAGCTGATACACAAAAGCATAATTTAGTAGTATCTGACGTTTTATATCTGCTTGCCTTAAGAAAGGATATTTGTCTAAAATTTCCTGTGGAATGTCTTAATTTTTAAAGCCCAAAAGTTAAGTGAAACATTACAGCCAAATATATTCTTGAGAGGGGCACAGTCCAGCAGTCCAATTCTGGGGATTTCTGTTTAGAGTTTGTTAGTAGTGGGCACAAGGTGGCTGTCATAAGGTTATGCAGTGGGCTCCTTTCAAAAGAAAGCACAGCTATGGTCTGGAAATAAGGCTGAGAATTCAAGTTCTTCCAACAAGATTGTACTTCAAGTTGTGAAAATGTATATAATCCATTCAACAGAGGAACTTTTACCCCAGGAAGAGGCTAAAATTGAAATCTCTCCCATCTTTGAAAGAGTACTGGGCAAAGGAAGTAGAATGAGTGACGGGAGGGTGGAGCCTGAAAAGGAAGCTGTGACAGCAGCATATGAATAGGTGGTCTAGTGTGGTTCCGCCTTGGTAGGTGTTCTGTTGTCCTCTACTAGAGCCATGGGCTTGATTAGATTTGAAATTCTAAAACTCTTATGAGTAAAACATCTGTCTTTTGGCTTCAGTCTTTTGTAAGTTCCTAAATACTAACAAGAAAAATAAATAAGTAAAAGCCAAGATTGACAATACTCATTCTTCTCTTTCTCTCTCTGCCCCTGCTTAGACCAAGCCATTTATTGGATTATGTATTTTTCCTCTCCTCCCTGAGAGAACATAAGAGTTTTGCTTTAAGCAATGGGTCTAAGTGAGATCTTGTATTAATTTCAAGAGAAGCATCAGTATGGGAATACACTGTTATAATAATTTCATCCTAATGTAAGAAGTCAAAATCTTGGCCTCCTAAACCAGTGTCTTCAAGGCACCAAAACAAGAGTCTTATCACCAGCCCTTTGGAGCATCTTCCCACTCTTACCACCCACTTGGGTTCAGGAGTACATCTCAGCCTTTAGTCTAGTACTTAAATAATTATTGATAAATGTCTTCAAAATAAAATGTTAGCTTTAGAAAACTGTTCATAATTTCAAAGCTTTGAAAGTGAGAGTTAGCTCTCATCAGAATCAAAGTTTTTCAGGCCACAATGCTTAGAACAGGAAATGATGTGGTAATGTAGGAATTGGGGCCTACAGATGACTCAGATAGTACAAAAATGTCCCACCTAACAGTAAGAATTTCGTATAGGACCCAGTTTACAGTTGGGGCTTTGCTTCTCCCAGTGGATCAGGATTATCACTGTATTCTTCCAAATGAGGCAATTCTTTAAGGAGAGGACACATGTTGTTAGCTAGCTGGGAGCAGAGATAGGATGATGATTTCTGGAATGAAGTGGTGAAGACAGAGCCTGAAAGCCAGTTCAAAGCTGAACAGAAATTTAACCTTGGAACTCTTAAAAAGGTTAGACCATTGCAAAACCATGTTTCAGCAGCAAAACACCCTTCACTCACCAAATACCTCTGCCTTGCCTCTGCCCTCTCATGCCTGTAGGTATCCTTACAGGGAACTTGACTCTGAGAGATTGATTACACTAATAATTTTGAGAGAGAGTTATTATTTGATACTCCCCAACTGAACCCAATACACTCAAAAGTGTCCTTGCAAGAAGGGAACCGGAATGTCAACTAGGAAAGCTTGGCTTTGAAGAAGTAGACTCTTAGCTATGGATTATAGGTAGCCTAGAACTGAGAGAATGTTTGGTACTGAGCTGCCTGCTGGAGCCTGGTGGAGGGACAACATCTGTTCCATTTTATTAGAGTGAGACACTTAGACTTCTGGATTACAGAACTGTGAGCAAATACAGTATTTTAGACATCTATGTTTATGTTAATTTCTTCAGTAACAAGAGAAAACTAACAGAAAACACATTTACCTTAAAAATAACCTGCATTGTATTGTATATAAAACCTATAATTTATGACATCTTAAAAATCAAACACTGTGGAATCTCTCTTAAGGCTGGTCTAGTACACCACAGAGTCTATTCATTATACAGCTTTCCTTACATGAACCTGAGCATTATAGTTTCTGTCACTGATTACTGTTATTGTGCCATCTTTCTCCAGCTTTATGATTCATACCTCCCTTTCAGTATGTGAATTTAAGTTCCTTGCCGCAGCTGGTGTCAATCATCTCTGACAAGCTCTGCCTCCTGAATTCAGAGTTCAACTCCATTTGCAGGTTAAGTGAGCACAGTTCAGACTCCAAAGAACAACAGCTTGGGAATGATATACTAATATGTATTTACCTGCAGAATTACAAAGGTTGGGGTTGTTGCTTTGCTTCTCTGAAAAGAACTGGAGTAGTTAGTTACCTCTAAATTCTACCTTATATTCAGGTTGATATTTTACATAACTCATCAAGTTATAGGCCCACTGTGGTCTATGGAACACACTTGCTTGCCCTTGCTAGTGCCCATGCAGTTCTACCCATAATTGTTCTCTGAGGGACAGCAAGCCTTTGATGCTAAGATAAATCCCTCTAGCAGGTCTATGGAGACCATATGATGATGGGTATAGTTGAAATGAACAGCAGCTGACAGCAGCCCAGAGCCACACTTGTATAACAAGGGACATGTCACATTACCAGAGAGCCTCATTTACTACAGATGAGTAGCTTAGTATAAAACTAACAGCCTCAAATAGCTTTGTTTTCCCTGCTATTCAGTGCAGCAATCCATTGGAAGCATTTGCTCTGCTCTGTTCAACATAATGGTGTCATGGTGAGTTTCCCGGGATTTTATTGGCACTGATGTGAAATAGCTGTTTTTTTTTTTTTTTCCTGCTCCTCTGCAGCATTATAATTTTCCATGTTCTGATCCTACAATCATAGCACCATTTGGGTTAACTCAATTTCTTTGTCGCTTTGGTAAAGACAGCCCACACATAATGGCAATTTAAAAAAAAATCATACAATTTTAATAATTGAGTGACTAAGACCTGAAGTGTCTGATACAGGAAGCTCATAATATTTTGTAATATGATTTTGAAAAGATAATAGAGGAGAGAGAAATGAGTATGACATGGAAATGACAACACTTCCTTAAAGTGATGCTATTAAAGAGCATGATAAGCCCAGCTGGTTACCTGTGACACTTAACAGAAAATCAGGGCCCTTCTCAAATTCTCCCAGGTGCAGCCTTCCTGAGGCAAGGGGGAGATACTCTGGGGAGTTGGATATCTTTCTGGATTCTCACAGCTTCCATCTCAAGGATTCTTTAATGTTCTGATCCAGAACTATTCCTCCAGTCCAACTGCAGCTATAGAGCAGAGGTAAATCCTGCTGCTTTCTTATGTCCTGGTTGAAGCAGTAGTTTTCAAATAATTTTATTCTCCCACAAAACACTAGGACCCTTTCTTCAGAAGACATACTTCATGGATATGAACAATATGATACTTTTATAAAAGGAGAACACAGTGATAGCAGTATGAGAGATACAGAATTCTTCAAGAGAAATGGTCTGTAGGCATACACAGGCACCCTCTCTGAGGAAAAATCAGAGGCATTCAAGAGATCCTTCTAGCTTTGGCTCTTTTCTCCCAAACTAGGGACACAGAGGGAGATGTTTGAAATTCATTGGCCTAGCATTTACTGAGGAAGCTTGAAAATATATTCTCAAGAACTGTTACAAGCTAAGGTTGTGGAATTGCTTCTGAAGATTGTATGTTTTGAGTACTGCCCTATGGGTACAGCTCAGAGGGCTTTGTTTGGATTAAGAGACATTTCATCGGCAGAATTCTTGCTTGTTCAGTAATCTACAGAGTTGTTCAAGAATTGAAAAAGTTCCTGAAAATGATTTTAATATTTATAATTTATTTAATATAATGTCCTGTAGATTTAAGGAGTGGGTCTAAAAAGTACAGGCACTTGCTTTTTTATATTATTGGTTTCTTTTCCTAGGAGGTTTAGGCTGAATTGTTTCTATTTTAATTTGATCATATAAAGATTTAAAAAGACTGATTTTTTTCTTAGCTGTCTTTCCTCAAGGTATGTTTTTAGGAGTCTTCTATCTCAAGTAACCAAGAAAGAAGAAATGACACTAAGGTCATGTAGCCTCAAGTTTTGGTCTGTGATCTTCAGATGAGGCAACAGAAACTCCAAAAGGCCAACTAATTTTCTAAAGGTTTATAATATCTTCTTAATATAGCAAAATCAAAATATACTCAAGCTTCAAACGCAACTTAGAAAGAAATTTTCTCAATTTTGACACAGGAGTCATGATAAGTGGAAATTTATCCTAGGCTGTCACTATTAGGTAGATACCATAATTTATCTGATGTCAATAACACCATCAGCTTTTCTGCACTTCTGTTGTACTCACAGAGTAGTTTGGCATTGTATACATAGCTTGCCAAAAGTCTCTTTGGAAGCAACAGCTCACTATAGAAATTAGAGAAAATTGCTGTGGTTTATTCGTGATCATAGGATTAAACTCAGACAATAACCTTAAGGCAATTTCAACCCTTCAGGAGTTCAGTTGCTCTCCAAGGGGAAAATCACTTTAGATGTACAGCTTGCTTTAGAGAAAGAAGGGTGTTAATAGAAGAATTGCCTCTGCCTTTGTTACTTCAATGCTATAGTGACCAATTTACATGGACCTGAGGGCTTGAGCTTAGACAGTGGCTTTCAATGCCCAGCTCAGCTTGAAGACCCGAGAGTCTAGATCAGAGACTAGATGGTGGCAGCTTTGGTCGCTGTCTCAATTTTGTTGGTACTATTGCCAGATGTTGAGGCACACAGTGGGGAGAAGAAATTTCCTGTTCTTTTGCAAGCCTGAGTCAGTCTCTCTTTTCTCTAACCCTTTTATTCAACTCCTTCTCTCTTCAGCAGTCAGATCAGCCTCTATATGTTGCTAAATCCCCTAACATTCTGTGTTGACTTCAAATTGCACTGTCCAAATGTATACCAGTTACACTTAATGGTGACTGAAATCAAGTCATTTCCTATGTTTAGAATATCCTTCAGTCCATGTCTCTAAACCTTGTTGTAATAGAATTCCTAGGAACTTCTGTCTCTTTACATGAAAGAATTCTACCTCTACAATCCATTGAAAGAACATTTGTTTTGACTGATAAAGTGTCAGTGGGTAGGGAGGAGGAGCTCTTTTGAGTTCAGGTCTCATATGGTGCAGGCTGAGCCTCATAAGTATGTATGTTGCACAGTATGATTCCTCTGCCTCTGCTGCGCAGGTAATGGGACTACAGGTAAAGTGATGGGACTACAGGTAAAGTGATGGGACTACAGGTAAAGTGATGGGACTACAGGTAAAGTGATGGGACTACAGGTAAAGTGATGGGACTACAGGTAAAGTGATGGGATTACAGGTAAAGTGATGGGATTACAGGTAAAGTGATGGGATTGCAGGTAAACCAATGTTGTTGTTCTTCAAGATTTATTTATTTACTATATATACATCTGATATAACTGGTATTTTGCCTGAAGGCCAGAAGAGAGCACCAGATCTCATTATAGATGATTGTGAGTCACCATATAGATGCTTAGAATTGAACTCAGAACCTCTGGAAGATCATCCAGGGCTCTTAACCTCTGAGCCACCTCTCTGGCCTGAACCAGTGTTCTTGAAGTTGTTTCTGAGTAGCCTTAAGAGGCAATGAATAATTCCATAGCAATTCATCATTCAAGATACTCTGTTGGTCTAGTTGCAGAATATAAATGAGTGCAGTTGAACCAAGGTGGACAAAGAGAAAAAGAAAATTTTACTAAGATTGCTCTTTACTCTGAAATTGCCTACCATCAGCAGACTATTATATTTGTTCATATTTTAAGATCAAGTTCCATATCATCTCTTCCACAAATCTTATTTCTGTAACATGGCATTCCTGGATTTGAATTCTAAACTTTGCCACAATATATGATATTGGAATGTTATTTCATTTTACTATGCTAACTTAACCATTAAAATGCAAAAAAAAAATATCTTTCATGGGCTATGACAAATTTAACATGGCTTATATAATGTTCTTAGCACTATTGAACTAACACCATGTTTATATTTATATACTATATATTATATGTTTATAAATCTATAAATATATTTATTTGTATATATTTGATTTTATGTTTTACATTTCTCATTCTTTTCAAATGATATACTGCTTATACTTATGAAAATTCAGAACTGTTAAGTAAACGTATAAATGAATAAATGTTTATTAACATCCATCCTCTTTGACTTTCTTCTTATATTTTTTTGGAAAGAAGACCATAATTAATCTTCTAAAAAGCCTACTCTGCAATTTACCTAAGACCAGACTACTTAGAAGAGTAAAGCATAATCTTAATTTTCAAGTCACTGTGATTTCTTGATGAACCAGAGAAATCTGAAAAGGATTTTTTCAACTTCTTTCTGGAAGTGAATATTTAACATTCTTCTCTGGGTTCAGTGAGTCATCAACTCATGTTTTTGCCCATGACTTCTGTTACTCTTTGACAGGAAATCCTACATGAACGAATGAGGTAAATAATGGCTATAGATCACATTCTTGTTATGATCAAAGAGGAAGGAGGATTGTAAAGTAATAAAATGTAAGCACAGATTTTTATTACTCCCTAAATCCTTTCGTAGGATGTTCTGATTACATGTAGAGAACACTCATACTGCTTCTTTACACTTACCCTTTAGGGTAATTTCCTTTTTCTACTTGGAATTCATCCTTCTTTTTTATGGCTCCCCAAAGCCTTCTTTTTCTAACAACTACCTAGCTATCTGTGCATATGTATGTCATCCTGTAATTTTTTATTCTAAGCAGAGAAAAAAATTATCTCAAATGATATTAACTATAGGACAGATGTTATAAGTCAAGCTGTTAGTGACTATCTTCTGAGCAGTAGTGTTGTAGATGACACAATTCAGGATAAAAAGGAAATATGAAAGAGATTTGTAATTAGGAATTCAGTTACCAAAGTCAAGATCAGTGCTGTTTCCTCTACAATGTTCTTCAAGACTTCCTTTTTATTCCTCAGAGAACTGAGCTAGGAGGAGAAAAATCATTCTGGCAATTATTTGTTGATTTGCTGAGAACAATTTTGCCCAAGTGACAGACTGAATCCTGTAACAATACTACCAAGAAGTAAATGCAAAACCAAGTGCTAAATTCCGTGGCATGGAAGAGGAGATCATTGGGAAGTGATAGACTTCAATACAGCTCATTAATACAGTAACTGCTCTCATGACAGATATTTGTGTTTCATTTCATTTTATTTTATCTACATATTTAGTTTTGAGACAGGCATTCATGGAGCACAGGCTTCTTCTGAGCACACGATGAAGCAGAAACTGGTCCTAATTGTCTTGCATCTTCTTCGCAAATGCTAAAGTTATAGGAATGAGCTATTACACAGCGTAGGGATCATTGTTATATTTCAAGATCTCGGGAATTCTTATAAAATTTGCATATGTCTTCACTAAGGAGGTCTGTTTAACCTGAGATGGGAAATATTACCCATTGAGGAACAACAGAACAATTTAGAAAGCTAGAAACCTTACAGACAGCATAAGATATAAAACAATAAAACGTGTTTGGAATATCTAGATCTCTTAGGATATTGCACATCAAAGAATTAAACTGAGAGAGGAAACAAAAAAATGGTCCTGTGACCTGCTACAATGTGTTGTTTCCACAGGGGGCATTTTGGTTGACTGAAATATATTTTTGGAGAAACAAAGCTGCATATTTCTCAAACAATATGAGGGTGAATGGATGGGGTTAATCATTCTGTAGCATGAATTTGAAGACTCAGTTTGAGAGGCTTCAGTGGTTCCCTGGTGACTTAACACAAGCTTGTCTGTCCTGACTTAACCTTAGCAATCAATGAATGCATATGTATTTGAAAGCTTCTTGAGGACAGGCCCAATAATTTATACAGACTGAGTTAATCTCCTGGCATTCTATGTGCTCGGGCATATGTTCAATGATGATAAAGCCAAGGAAGAGAGTTGATCGGTCTTTCACATTTGTTTAGCTTTATTTCATGTTACCCATCAGACATTTTGGCCAAATTTCTCCCTCATGCTTTGATACATGTTAATAATCTATGTTTATATTGTTCAAGTCATGGACAAGGCTTTGTACATGCTGTTCTGCATGTAGCCCTCAAAACAACTCTATAACAAAGTTGGTGGGGGCTGTATATGAGTACCCTCCTAATAGCCATTGAGAGAGGTAGGAAAGATGTAAATAAGTAAGAACATTATATAACTTTCTTACCTGGAGGAACTGAGGCAGAACTCAGACTACCTTGGTTATAATTCTAAGCTTCAAACCTCTATGATCTGTCTCTTTCTAAAGACAGCAAATGTATTCTCTTATGAGACCAAACTTAAACATCTTAGTGTCCAATTTGCTTCATAATAACTCTTTTTCTGTGGCTAGTGACAACATGTGTCATTTCAGAAGGGACATGACTGAGTGGAAAGAAAACCTGTTACAGCATCACCAGCCGTACTACTTGTGTGGCCTTTATTTAGATCTGAACGTTCTTAGCTACTTTTCCATGATTCTTGTAAATAGAAATGGCAATTTACACATTGCAGTGTGGGTCTGAAGATGATGAGTAATCCAGGTAACACTTCCTGGCATAAAGTGAGTTCTTGATAAACATTAGCCATCAGAATTGGTTGTTCTTGCAAATGTGACGGCCACCTGCTTCTCTTACATCCTCTGTTTGGGGACTGTTGAGAACAGATTAAGTGCTAAATAAAGGATGGCTGAATGGGTGACTGATATTTTTTGCCTTGCTTGGGGGAAGACATCCCAGAACAATATGTTACTATTAGTCATTTTCTCCTAATTTGTACACAATATCTTTAATAAGAATTTGCACTTTCACAGCACTTTCTATTAACCAGCGTCAGTGTTGCCACTGTTAACAAGACTTGCAGATACTTATGTCATGGCAAGACTGCGTATTCTATTAAAGTTTTGTTCAGGTTTAAAAATATTACTCATTTAACATAAAACAACAACAAAACTAAACCAAGATTAGAATGTCCATTACACTACAGTAACTGGCTGTCTTCATGTAGGGTTTTCCAATCTGAATCTCCCAGTTCTTCTCCCTTCTTATGACAGTTTCCTGCCTAAGCCCGTGGCTAAAAGCAAAGGCATTGATTTTTGTAGAACTTATTTGTCTGTTCATTATACTGCCATTTTCTCAGACTAAGTTGATGCTTTGCATTAGCTTATTATTTGCCTACTTAAAATAGTCCAGATCTAGCAGGTAACAGAGGGCAGGAAATTAAATCCCCAACAGTACAACTTTAAATAAACTGTTGCCAAAAGCATCTGGCACTATTGACATGAACCAAAGGCCTACTCTATTATGACAGGAAAGCAACTACCAGTATTTGTTAACATAATAGCTAGCTCTCTTGCGTGCCAGTATTTTATTTTATAACCTAAACACACATAATTTTGGTTCCAAAGAGAAAAGAATTCTATTTATATAATGTGAGCATTTTTTTTTTAAACTTAAGCAGCAGATAATGAGACAGTCACTAATCCCATGTGGCAAATCCTACTCAAAGTGTACTTTTCTCCTCTTGCAGCCAATCTGTTATTTGTTATTGTATTTGTTAGTCAGTATTTTTTAAAACACGGGTAAAGGCCTCCTAGCCTTTTGGTCTTTGAGGCAGAAAAATGCTATGCCTCACATTGCTCCTTGTGATCTCCATCTGTACAACAGATTATGCAAAGCTGTCTTGCTTACTCTCTTCATTATTTCTCTCTTCCTATCTTACAGCACAGGTGATCCCCTGGAGGATTTCCCACCAGCTATGTATGTGTAATTTCTTTTGCTAGTTACTTTCCATCTTTGACCTTCATTTTTAAGCATTGTTAATATAAGAGAGAAGCAAGGAGTAGCATCTTTAAAATATTTTTCCTAGCTGAAATGATATACATTCTGTCACAAGGCATTAGGTTGTTAACAATTCAATTTTTCTCGGTGAGTATTGAGCTAAAGTCTTAAACATGGTTTGAATTTCTACAGAAAAAGCCATGGTCTAGCTGTGTTAGTTTCTGATTGGTGCTCTAGTAAGTTTACTACAAACTTAGAGAATTAAATAATGCAGATTTAATATCTCAGAACTCCCTAGGTCACTGTAGCTTGTCTTATAGTTTTACAGCCTACTGTGGAGTATAATAAAGATCCTTACTCCTTCTGGGAGCTCTAGATGAGAATCCAGTTTGTTGGCTTTTAGCTTCAAGAAACTGCCTTCATCATTGCCTTCTGTCCTCAAAAGCAGCAGTCTTAAATATCTCTGTGACTTTTTTTCTCAGCCATCATTTCTCCTAATTGATTTCTTTACCTCCCCCTGCCTTCCTTCTTCCTTGAAAATCTTACAATTAAATAGACCAAACCTTAGTTGTCCACATTGTCAGATAATACAATGTATTTAAAGGTCACATGGATTAAGGCATAAACATTCTGAAAATATGATATATATACACACACACATATATTCTGACAATTAGACATATATTTATTTAAAGGTTCATTTGTGAGAGTTCTGGTATTTCAGATTCTGATAGACACAGCAAAAGTGGAATGTGGCTTGTGACATCTTGGAATTTTTAGAAAAGTGATATATAATATCAATGAGATAATTGTAGAAGTGTTACTATAAAAATCTATTTTAAAAGTTTTTAGGTTTAGTTAGTGAAGTGCTCAGAACTCAGATAAAAGTACCGGTAATGTTAACATTGTCTTATGATAGAAGCGGTGGGGGAGGTGGAAGATCCAGAAGACTACCAGACTAGCCATCACAGCCTAGTAGGTAAAATCCAAGTCAGTAAGATTTTGTCTCCAAGTACATGGACAATATCCTTGAGAAGAATACCAAAAGTTGTCCTCCCATTTAAATATGTGTTCACACTGCTACATATACCCCTTCGTACACATGTATGAATGCATATAAAGGTTATTTTAAAGGTTATTCAAGTTAATTCAAGTTAATCAAAGATGCCACAAAAATCTTCTCTCAGTAGCTAATGCCTCAGAATAACAATAGGAAAGGTTTGGTTTCTTTGTTTGTTTTTTAAAACCTGAGTTAATTAAGAATAAATCTACATCTAACTGACTGGATAAAATAAGAAAACATAACTACCTCCTGATGGCAACTTTCTCTTTTACTTCTGCTCACAAATGGTCTCTGACTCTGTCTCCATTCAGCTACATATCTCCACACTGCTGCATTCTATACATACAACTATCTATCTTTCTTTACCTTTATATGGCTATATATCTCTATACACAGTTACACCTATTTTCACATGCCTACACATCTTTCTTTTAAATACATTTCTCTTCTACATCTCCTTTTATAAAGTTTCACTGTACTTGCCTACACACAGTTTTAAATCTCCACACAGCCATAGCTATTTATTTTATTTACACAGCTCTCTCACCATCTAACACTTTACACTGCTCTTACATACACTCATACAGCTCTTTGCACAGGTCCTATATGTAGCAGCAGCTCTTTCTCACGGCTTTATCTCTCTCTCACACACACACTCACATACATATGCTTCTTCTACATCGTTCACTCACACTTTGCTCATTCATTCTCTCATTTATTCATTCTCACATGTTTCTCATTCTTTCTTTAGGCTTCTTCATTTCTCACTCAGCACTTACACTCACACTCTGCATAGCTTCGTACACACTCTCATTCATACATACTCATGACTCTCTCTTCTTTCCCCTGTACATTGCCTCTGTCCCCTGCCCTTTTAGCCAAACCCTGGACAATTATATTACTTTTTCAGGGCCCAACCCGTTCTCATAACACATGAAGTCATGCAGTTTTTCTCAAGATAATAAGGTCACAAACACAAGTCAGTGTAAATGCTTAGCCTTGCAGGTAACTTTTTCCCAGAGAGAGAGAGACTGACATTGAAATTTAGGACTTAACAGTAACAGTAGCAGATTGAACTTTGACCGGTCAGGATACATGCAAAAAGTCAACTGTGAAGGGATTATATCTCAAAACAGCCTACTCTTGATTTAGCAATAAGCAATACCTGGGGAATTAGTCTTTGTATATTTTCTGTAGGTGCAGTTTAGTCTGTTTGAATTTGTTCTGAAGCCTATGATTAGTTGTCTTTGAGACTGGAAATACTGTTACTTTCCTGTATCAGTAAAGAAGGATTTTCTGGTATTATTTCTATATATCAGAATTATGCAGTTTAAATGGAAATGAACTTTCCTGACTACCCACAACTATAAGTGTGCCCAAAGACGTTAAACACACTACCAATGGGCTATGGAAAGAAACCCTCAGTTGTTCCTACTAGAGAGGGATAGAAGTGGCACCTGAGAACATTATAGACAGAAAACAACTGGTCACTAACAGTCAGTGACCCCATGGCTTTACAGGTAGGGCTTCTCATCAGGAAATTATACATCTGGTGGGTCAGCTTGTGAAACACTAGTTGTCAACTCCTATATGCTTTCATGGCCGTCCACATCTCAGGAAGCTGTGACATGAGTAACTGGAATTTACTAGTTGTAAAGGAGGAAGTTGGAGCATGTGCAAAATCCTTCAGCGGAAGGCTGTGCATTTACCAAATGGGAGGTAAAGATGAGGCTTCTACGGCTTGAGATCCAACAGGAAGTAGCCATGATGTTCAGTAACATGAAACCAATTATATGGGAAAGGATGGGTTATGCTGCACTTTGGACTAGTCACCCTTTACATTAATAACATTTGAAAGCTATGTTCTCATTTAAGTATTGCAGTGACCACATCAGCTACTCAGAAGTTGATTTTAAGGGTAGAAAAATTAGATACTAGGTTTATAAACATTAAGTTTGATCAACAGAAGTCATAAGTATTCTGTTAATTTAAAATGAATAATTATATAACATTACTTATTTATTGTTTTAAATATTATAGCTTATTTTCATGTGCTTAGTGCCTTAAATATTTGCATATTATCTCATAATGATTCTGAAGGTCAGAAATCAGGAGTTCCAGGTCTGTGTCCTCAGTATAGGTTCCCCAAGTACATAATCTAAGTAAGAGCTTAGAAAGAAGAATCTCCTGTCAAGATCATTGAGGTTGTTGGGAATTCAGTTTCTGTGGTCAGAGGTCTAATGTGTTTGTTCCTGACGTATAGTCTTGTGCATATGTAAAACACTAAGTGGATATACCCTCCACACTTTGAATCTCTCCAGTCTTTTCTCTTGTGCTTTTGTGTCCTCATGGGATTGTATTGTATCCACCTTTACAATGTTAAACAGTATTTCTGTTGTCAGGTCAATGAGTTAACCTGCATCACATTTGAAAATTTGATTTGGCCTGTTAAAGAACAGCATCTGCAACAATCAGGAAATACTGCGAGGAATATTCTTGGAGGCCATAGGTCTCCTAGTCACAGATGTAGAACTAAGCATAATAGAAAGTGTTGGATCTGCTGTTGAGTAACTTACATGGTAGCTGAAAACTTCAGAAAAATAATCACTACTGTTTTTGTTTGTATGTGTGCCCTTAATATCATTTTCATGAACGCTCAATAGATCCAGAAGTGCACTCCTGTGCTGAACAAAACATAGAGGCAGCTTTAGATACACTTCAAAGAACATGGCAGGCAAAATATATTAATAATTCATATGTTTTTTTTAAAGTCTGACAATCAAGCAAAATATTTCTGTGGATGAAATCTGTCCCACAAACTACCATACACAAGCATCAGAATAGACTCTCTATAAATCGATGAAACTATTTAGAAAGAAATGAAGTATAAAACTTAAGCACTCAGACCTAGAATTCTTTATCCCTGAACATTACTATTTTCTAAAATTAATCACGCCATCCTTTAACACATGTTCTTTAAGGAACCACTGTTGCTTGTTGTTTCTACTGTTTATTTTTTGTTCTTGTGGGAGCCCAGTTCCAAAACAAATCACATACGGACACCTCTTTTTGTTGTTGTTCTGAATGCTCAGCCTTAGCTTGACTTATTTCTAGCCAGCTTTTCTTAACTTCAATTATCCCATTTACCCTTTTGCCTATGAGGCATTAAGTTTCTGTACTTCAGTATAATTTTCTTGATCTGTGGCTTGCTGTGGAGCTAGCTAGTGGCTGGCTCCTGACATCCTCCTCCTTCTTACACTTCAAGAGTTGATTCCTTCGTCTCATCTTTCTACTTTTTCCTCCTGTTTATTCTCTCTGCCTGCCAGCCCCACCTATCCTCCCTCCTGCCTCCCAGTTGGCTGTTTAGCTTTTAATTAGGCAATCAGGTGTTTTAGACAGGCAAAGTAACACAGCTTCACAGAGTTAAATAAATGTAACATAAAAGAACGCACATCTTTGCATAATTAAAACAAATCTTCCACAGCATAAACAAATATACGCATCTTAAAATAATAGTCCACATCAAACCACTCTGTTCTTATTATCTTCCCATTTCAGTCTCCTTTGCTCTGACTCTTCCCTAACTCTGGCTGCTAGGTTATCTTGGGACCTGGTCCTCTGA
The DNA here is from genome assembly GCA_033318265.1 of Phyllotis vaccarum. Taxonomy (NCBI): domain Eukaryota; kingdom Metazoa; phylum Chordata; class Mammalia; order Rodentia; family Cricetidae; genus Phyllotis; species Phyllotis vaccarum. Next base: position 137,682,378 of record JARWLC010000001.1, on the reverse strand, counting down.
CAGTGTTCACTCCCATTCATTCTAGATTTTCTTATTTAAGCATTGTTTTAAATACCACATCTAGGGTAATGACTTTCAATGCTATATTTTGGGTCCTGACTTCTATTCTGAACTCCTGTCAGTTCTGTCTCACTGTTTGTTGGAGATCCTCATGTTCACTTCTAATATCCAACTTTTAGATATGCCTGAAATGGACATTTTTTTTTCTGTCAAAGTCAACTGACTTCTAAATATTTTCTGTCTCAATAAGCAACTACCCTTTTCCTTTCAGGTTCTGAGGCCCCAAGCTTTGGAATAGTCCATGATAATTTTCTCTTCTTTCCAGGATCATATGTATCAACACATTATATTGACTAGGTCTTAGAAATGAATCCAAGTTGATTTCTCACTAATGCCAGGTAAAACAAACTTACATCATCTTTCTCCTTGTCTACACCCCTAGTTTGATACAACCTCTTGTCTACACTGCAATCCAACTCATGTCAGATCATATCTGCCATTGATTTTACACATTTTTCCAAATGGTTCCCAGTGCCCTTCCTTTTGTTCCTTATTTATCCCTGCCTCAATATCCAACATCATTTCTAAATCTCTCCCTCTCTCTCACTCCCTTTTCTTTTGTTTATATATGTGTGTCTATATCCATGTTTGCATATGAGTGGGTACTCGGGCATGCGGAGGCCCAAGATTATTACAGGTTATCAGGGGTCTTCCTCTATTTTAATTCCTTTTTTACTTTAGTTTTTGAGGTACAGTCCCTCAATCAAGCCCATACCTAATCTTTCTAGATAGATTGCTGAAGGGATTTCCCTGTTTTTGTCTGAGGCTATAATTACAGATGGGCTGCTGTGCTTTCCTTATATTTAGATGGATTTTGGTTATTTAAATCTGGTCCTCTTGATTGTGGGCCAATGGCTTTAACCTCTGTGTAATAAGTTTCTGGCCCAGACTAGCCCCCAAACCTGGACCAGTAGTCCCAAAGTCCCAAAGAAACACACAGTAGCTTATATTTGTTTGATGCTGATTGACCTATGGCTCAGACATATTGCTATCATGCTCTTTCATCTGAACTCATCCTATTTTTATTAATCTGCTTATCTATGTGGCTTGGTACCTTTGCCTAGAACAGCATGCTTGTCTTCTTTCTGCTGTGTCTGCTGGCATCTCCACTGGTGTCCTTTGGTGTCTTTTCTATGCTCTTCCTGTTCCCAGAGTTTTCTTAGTCTGGTAGCCCCGCTTACACTTTCCTGTCTGCTTTCTACTAATCAGCATTTTTATAAACCAGTAGGTGGAACAATTATTTACAATGGAACAAAACATAATCCTACTACACCTCTGAGCCATCTTCCCAGCCCTAAACTCTATTTTTTATGTACTTCAATCACTTTATCCACTTTATTGTTCCATGAACAGAGCACCCTTCATTATCCTCTTCCACATCTCTTTCATCTCATAAATTCCTTTGGCTTTGTACTCAAACATTGGATATAAAGACATTTTTCTTTAATGTTGTGGACAAATGGAGTTCTCATTTACACAGTGCTAACCTTACTTAACTTTTAGTTCTCATGTACTCTGACACATTATCATGTATTTATTGGTCTACTGACTCTCTTTCCCCACTATGATGTAACACCAATAAAAGCAGGCACTTGTCATGTTTATTATTGACATGCTAAATTCAGAGCAGGAAAAATTATGTATCAAAAGATATAATAAATGAGATTGAGAAAGGCAAAGATTGTTTTCTACATAAGAATAAATAGATGACTCTTAAATTAGGCTTTGAAAGAAGAAAGGAGCTTCAGTTGAGTAAAGATTTTGAAAAGTAAGGCATTATTGGAAGGGGTTACAATGTCATCTGGAGCACAAGGTGGAAATAAAACAATTACTAAGAGTATACTAAGCTAGTGCTTCCCTATGACTCCATAATCATGTTATCATTTACTGCTGTAATTACGCCAATGCTACTTAATAGATAATTTGTATCCGATATTTGCTGTTGATATTGGCTTGCCCACCTACTTGTTTAAAGTAAAAACACTCTTTCATGTGCCCCTCAGATGCAGTAACGTAACAGAGAATTTGTCTTTCAGGCACAGATAAGAATATTTAGTAAGAAATGACTGATATTATACATATATAAAGTTCTGTGTAGCTATTATGGTTATGTATGGAGCCAGCCATTGTTATATTAGCTTCATAAGGAAAAAAGCTGTGCCAAACCATTCTTCTTTCACATAAAAGAAAAGCCAGGCATGGGAAACACACTCTACTGCTTTTTCTCACACACATATATACTTTTTCTTCTAAAGGAATTTTTTTTGTCAGCTCAAGAATTTAGACAAATAATTGGTTGAGTTCCCAGAGCTCTGAACCTTAAACCATAGCTCATTATTTTCATTTGTAAAGAAAAAAAAAAAAAGAAAGAAATGAGGAAAAATTCTCAAGGGCACAAGCTTCAGAGGCTTGTAGATGTAGGCACTAAACTTGGTTTGGCCATTTATACAAAACTAGACTCATGGCGGTTTCCTCATGGAATTTTCTGTTCTCTCACCTCCAAAATGCCCTTGACAATCATACTTGGTCAGAGGGAACATACATGATTACTGCTATTTTCCTATAAAATTAGATGCTTTCCACTGTTTTGTGTGTCTTAAGTAAGGGCTAGTCCCAATGCGTGTGTGTGTGTGTGTGTGTGTGTGTGTTGCAAGCTATAGTGCATGTTTTACACCTTTCCCCTTTCCTCCCACAATCACATTAGTGCTACCAACAGCATACCTGACCTAGCCCCTAAGTCTTCTCCTTTATTTCTAAGGCACCTCTGCTAGTGTAACCCTCACTTGCTGCCTGGTTTCTGGTTCTATGGAGGATAGTTCACCCATTTGCATCTTTTCAATCTCTTTCCATTCTGAAATACCAGCAAAATTCTCAATGGAAATCTGACCAGTCACTTCTATGCTCTCAACTTCAAGCCTTTCCTACGTTTCTCTTTGATCACATACAAAGCATACACAAGTCTGTGCTGCATCCCACTGTACTTAAGTTGCTTTTGTCTCATCATGTATTTTATCCCAACCTTTCTCCTTCAGCTTCCCAAGTTTGACTTTCATCTGGCTTTATAACTTCAGAGGTTGTGTGTGTGCGTGCGTGTGCGTGTGTGTGTGTGTGTGTGTGTGTGTGTGTGGTGTTCCTCTTGATCAGCATGGCTTTCCATTTCTTTTATTTGTTGACCTTCATGACTCAGTCCTTTTTTAACCAAGAGCACGTATCAGATAATTTTTCTAAAAACGTATTTTCTGAGTATCTTATTATTATTATCTCTTCAGCGCTTTAATATAAATGCAATTATACAGAAGATCATTTCATTAATTCCCTCAGTGGCCACTGTGCTCTTAGGTGAAATAATCCTGCCTGCCTCTGCTGATGACTCTATTGCTAGTTCTTAGCATTGTATCTTTTACAGAATAACTCTCTTATTGACATTTTTGAATTATTAATTAAATAAGACTTTTCACAATATCAACCACAGTAGGTTCTTAGTTAAAGTACTTTCTGTGGGAGATTAGGTTGTTACATTGTAAATAATTGTCCCACCCACTGGTTTAATAAAAAGCGCTGATTGGCCAAAGGCAGGCAGGAAGTGTGGGCGGGGCTACCAGACTAAGAAAACTCTGAGAACAGGAAGCACAGAGCAGAACGCCAGAGAGAAACCGGAAGAAGCAGAGGACAACTATGCTGCTCTAAGAAAAGGAACCCAGCCACATGGCTGACCAAGATAAGAGACATGGGCTAGTTTAAGGGTAAAGTGTTAGCAAATTATATGCCTGGGCCTTAGGTCGATCAGCCTAAAACTATTGAAAGCATCTGTGTGTCTCTGCGGGTCTGTGGGTCTGCAGGCCTAAACCTTGAGGCTAGGCCCAAAAGTCTGGGCCAGAAGCATCCAACTACAACTTTCTATTATTATTATTATCTTTCAGCTTTATTATAAATCAAATAATTTTATCTTACTTATTCTCTAAAATATGATTTTGAATTTACCTTTGTTCTAAAAACTTCGCCATCCTATAAGATAAAACTTCCAATGTCATCCAGAGATGAGATGGTGTCCTGTATATATGAGAGGTTGTACATAAAGAGCTTAATTACATTGCTGTTCTAGAAGAACCTAGAATTTAAATTAAAATCATATGTCTCTGACCCCACACTATATCTGTATCATAAAAATTAAAAAGTAAGTAAAACTAAATAAATTGTGAGAGTGGCATTATCTTACTTTGTAGTTGTATCATATTACTTTATCCTAATCATTTTGTAAGGCAGGAACATAATTAAATGTCAGGTAATTTTTTTTTCTTTAGAGTGTGGCTTTTATTTGCTGCTCATATGACATGCTAGAGAGAAACTATGGTTCTGCATGTTGTCAAGTAAATATGCTCTGATCACATTAGTGTTGAAGAGATAGGTAGAACTAGAAACAACAAGCCTATTCATGGACTTCATCCATAGTAACTTTCCATATAAATAATGAGTCTCATCACTGAAAATGAAATGTGGGTTAAAGTAGGCAAATGCCAGGTACAAGAGTCTGTTTGTATTTCAGTGAACTCTAGATAGAACAGACTCACCAAATATGATACCTTTTCCCACTTAGAGGTATGTTCTAAGAACATTTCCCAATCCAATATTCTCAACCAACTAGTTATTGGATAGAGTTGGGAGTTGGAATATAATCTACTGCTATACTTAAAAATCTAGATAATCCTAAATAATGGAGGAGGTTTTTATTATTATTTATTTTTATTTTTAGTGTTAAGGGCTGTAACATATTCTAACTATGAAAAACTTCCAGAACCCAGGTAAAAGATTGTGCAGGTCAACATACAGTATGTAGGTAAATAAAACAATTTCTCAAGGGATTGTGACAAAGTTGCCTTTCTATGTTGCTTTTTCCAAAGTCTAAGCTGTGGGCAGCAATATCCTTAAAATTATGATCATGATTGGTTATGATATCTAAAGAAGTCTCCATAAAAATTAAAAGTTTTAGTGATTCTAAAATAAGTTTTTGAGGAAAGTTTGAATTTTAGAAAGGTGTAGATGTGACTTCATATGAGTTCTATTGGGGAGTTACATCATAATATTATTTAAGAAACCAAAAATGTTTTAAAGTTCATTTCTGAGTTTGGGTGGCTTACGCCAGCCACTGACTGTACTTATATATTGGTGTCTTAATCTAGATTGGTGATTCTCAGTCAGGCTAATTTGGCCCCCAGACCTTACCACGGTAAATTTAGCAATATCTGGAGATATTTTTGTTTCTCAAAATAATAAAACTCTTAGTGGATACAGTGCAGAGGTACTTTGAAATATTCTTCAGTATACAGAAAAGAACACACAACAAAGAATTATATTCGAGTATAAATAGTATTATCTTTCAAGAATCATTATTTTGAGGAAGTTTCTTATGAATATTAGCTCCCCAAGGCAATGGACTTGATTTTGTTAGAATCCTTTGTACAATGAACATATCAATTGGGTGTGTACTATCTCTTTCTTGACTCCAGGAAACAATGAATAAATAGTTCTGTACATTTAGGAACTACTGATGTCATTCAAGAAAATGGAGAAATTCTTACTTTAGCTTCAATTGTATTTTGATAACTTCTCATGGTGGTCAGTCAGCAAGACAATAAGTTAAAGGCAATGGTGATAGAGACCTCAGGATATTTAAAAAGTAAATATATGCTTTGCCTTGGATCCAAGTGCCCAACTGTATTATGAACTAAACAATGAAGACCTACCTGGTGGTTGAAAGATTCACAGCATGATCTTATTAGAGATGCAAGATTTCTTCTTAAATCATGATGGGCTCTTTTCAATTTCATATTGTGAGAACAAGTTAATTTAAAGGTATACCTTCCTCTCATACTGTGCAGTGTACTTTTACAATAATGTAGCATAAGGATTGCTTTTCCTAGACTATGTAATAAGGGGTTATGTTTTTGACAAAATTATTTCTAATTATTTATTTACAAAAAGATATGAAGCCATATAATCACTTTTAGTACACAATACACAAAATACTGCCATAGTTTAATAGAAATCAGGAGATACAACATGAATCCCTATATCCCCACAGCACTGTCCTCTTGGGAGTAAGTCTTGACTTGGCGCTTCATGTCAGAGCTAAATATGGCCAGTCTGGGTTTTTAGAAGATATCTTTTTTGATTGCAAACTTAGAATCTCTAGCAAGTGCTTGTTCTTATGGTGAGTATATGAGCATGTGTGCACACACATACACACATAAACACTTGAACATATTAAGGAGAGAAAGGCACATTTTAAGAAACACCACAATGCCAGGCTAAAAAATACATCTTTCTACAATTAGTCCTTATTTCTTCACCAATAAGTTTTAAGCTTTTGTTTAATTATTAGATGATGCTCATAGAGGCTCAAATGAGTATCAAGACCATTCAGATATAAGGCTCAGCATTTACTTGGAATCTAGGCCTCTCATATTTTAAAGTTCAAAATTCTTTTTTGACATCTTTAATAAAATATGTTTAGGTAAATTTCATCTAGATATAGATGTAGTCTCTTAGCTTATTTTTCTTCTCTATTTAAAAGAATAGACACAAAATACATAGGAAAAATGGAAGATGATAAAAATAGAAGAAAAGCTTTTTTTTTTTTTCCCCCAAGCAATGAAGCAGTAAGAAGAAAATTCTTCTCTTGAGGTAATGTACTCAAAGTCAATTTAAAAAATGCTCTATACAACTAGTGCAATAAATCTGAGTTCTCTTTAAGAAAAACATTTGCAAAGGGTTGGGTCTTGGGCCAAAGTCTTCCCTGAATGTTTTGTTAACAGGCTCACATTATCCATTTACAACACATACATTCATAACCTCCTACACACACTTCAAAGTAGGTTAGAAATCTTTACTGTAAATTTGTGACTTGTGAACTACATATAAATTCTAGACCTAAATAGCGTGAGAACAAAATACATTTCATGGTTTGCTATGAGGGCTAAGATGAAGCAGAGGAGTTGAGAATGGTCCATGCATTTGTAAGTGCTCAGTAGGGATTTTCCTATTACATCCTCACAGAGGATAACACTTCAGAGTTTTAATAACATGCTTGATGCTACATGTTAAGAAAACTTTGGTGATACTCCATTTCTTCCATCCTCCTGATGAATTTTCAAGGCATTTCTTAAAACCAACTTAAAACCATTATTGTCCACCCATAATCTGTGCCAGATTACCCTCTTACCATCTCTTCAACCACATAGGCATCATTCTCAAATTGACTCTAAAATAGAATTGGTTTATTAAGCAGGATTCATTATTGGCTGGACAAAGAGAACATAACTTTTTAACCTTCTGCAGCAGTCACAGGCAACTCCAGAATAAAGAGATACATAATTTCTGTATATATAAGTTTATATTTCTTAAATCGAAAAACAAAGCCATCAGTGACATGTAATCAATAAAAGTGCTTTATGGTCCTTCAAAATACCAGAACACTAAGTATCATTTTCCCATGGCCATAAGTAGAGAGCTGATAACACTATGCACCTTTGCAAAACTTCTTTATAAATAATAATAATAAAAAGTGTATTTGTTCAAAAGAGCAGACTTTGCTTCTTCCATGTGATATATATCAAGGGTAATACTCTGTGGGCCACAACTAAGGAAAACATGTCTACATTATAGGTGATTATTATGCTAGTAGGAAATGAGGAAAATGTTGCATATTCTGTTCCATGCTCATTCTTTAACTGAATAGTGAACCCAATGTTAGGAATTGCATTCTTTTTCTTCAATTTTATTTTCATTAAAAAAAAATGGCATCTTCATAAATGTATCCCCTGATCTCCCTCCCTCCCCCTCCCAATCTGTCCAGACAGCCCTCAACCTTGCCCCTCCCCATTCACCAGTCCCCCACCCCCCAATGGACAGAGCCGTAAGTCCCAAGATGGGCCAGCCCAGCGCGGTTCTTAACCTTGGTAACACAGCTCCAGAAATACGGAAAGCTATTCTTTTCTTCTATCATCTTGGTGACTATGCTTCAATGTGATATTCTCTTCAAAAACAAATACTAGGCTATATATGTATTTTGATATTAACGCTGAAAGCAAAATATCAGCGTGCAGTCTAAATTATTTCCAAAGAGCTAAATATAGTGCTCTTTAGATTTATCACATAACCCTAGCCCATTTCTCTTATACAAGGCTTATTAAAGGCTTTATTTTCTGTCAATAAAGAAAATTATCTTCTAGGATAAAACCTGTGACTAACCTTGAGGGAGTCAAGCATGTCATAAGTATTGGCTTTGAGGGGAGGGCAAACAACCATCAAGTAGATCATGGATTATTCAAGAATAAAGGGTTCCATGGTTGTTACTTATTTCTCCAAATAACCCATCTTTTTCTGATTTATTTTTCAAGTTCACTTTGCATTTCCAAATTATTTTCAAAGAGCTAAATATAGACTCATCAAGATGTGACTTCTGGAAAGTTGACTTAGAAATGTTTGTCACAGAGGCTGTCAGAGTGACCAGAGCAGATGTGTGATTTTATTTCATACAGAAGGGCCTGGTGGGAAAAACAAGTGATGTTGTGTTTCAAAAGATTTCATCAGGGCAGTGAAAGCTATGATGGCTAAGAATATTACATTGCTTTTTTTCCTTGTTTCTTAGGTGATCTCATTATTGCAAGAACAAACTAATGAAATTACAATCAATTCATCTAAGCAGGTATACGAAGAACCGAAAAGGAGGAAATTTTGTGATTAGTAATTCTGAAGCAAGAGTAAAGTTCTCATTTTTAAAAGTGCAGTGAGAGGAACGGATGGGAGGAGGGTTGAAAGCCTCTCTGTCCCCTCCCTTCTTTGAGGTTGTGATAAAAAGCTCAGGGGCCTCTTGTCTTTGTGACCTTAGTTCTTTGGAGAGGGCTAGGGGCGTGCAGGCCTGGCTCGAGCTTGCCTTTAGTCAGTGATCTGTGAATAGCTCTAGGTCCCTGAATGACGTGAGCGCAGGCTCCAAAGGGAACCAGTGACTCAGAGCGCAGGAGGCAGAGAGATTGCCTGAGCAGCCATTAGCGCGTCATTGGTAATCCCAGCGACACCTTTCACATCCGCGGTATTTGTCTCCATGCTCTCGGTGGAAGGCTGTGAGAATGTTTTATTTAAAGGTTTTGGGCTGCCTTCTGCCTGACGGATTGCTTGTCTGCGGGGCTTACTAACACTTGTCTTTTAAAAGGAGAGAGGTGGGGGATATGGAATTCCTAGCATAGTTATAGGCCATTTCTGTGGACACAGACAAGTTCTGGCACATTGGAACTGCATGGTGAATTAAAACTGTATTCTTGGCCCTTTGGTCTCATGACAAACGGAAGGAAAGTCTCGGTCATTATTGTGCAAAGCAAAATCTGCTTAATTCCATAAACATCTGTTAAACATCTAGTAAGGTGGTGCAATAAAACAGTGTGGTTAGGAACACAATTTGTGGTGTCTAGTGGAGCTTCATGTAAATACCAGTTCAGCTGACTTCTGCTTGTATGACTTTTCCAACGTTATTTACAGTTGCTGAGCTGCTGTTACTTTACCAATAAAAAGAAAATTATAATCTTACCAAAGGCTGTGGCAGAGATTAAAGGACCAACGCAAAATACCCTGTTTGGTGCTATTTTCTAGGAGCTAGGTTAGTGCTTGACTACTGACTTTCTAAGATACCTTTCTCCCTTGAAGAAGCGCATAGGGCAGGACAGACACAGGTGAGGGCACTAGAGTGGTGAGGGCACTGTCAGTTTTAGCAAGAAGGTTTTAGAATTGTAACATGTAGGAAGGACACTTGGGCATCTTCTAAACCTTCTAAAAATGAAAGTTTTCATTCCATTAATCTACGGTGGGGCAGAAGACTGCATTCTGACAAATATTTATATTTCGAGGGTGATACAGGCCCAAGGATTGTGTTCTAAGACAAGAATTAAGAACCTAGGACAATGTATAGATATGAGTCAAGAAAACAATGGGCAGTAAAACTTGATCAATATCAATTTTCTGTGTGTTTGTGGGGTGGGGTGGGGTTGGGTACTCTATGCCTATTGTTCAATTCTTCCTGCCAGCTGTCTAGAACTTCACTGGAGTTCAAATCAAATGCAATGTAGAAAGGAAAGCTGTCAGCAAGAAGCATCCTGTGCAACCTTTCAAAAAGGTAACCTTGGGCTAGCCTTTCCATACTGTGATGGACATGAGTGGTCACAGAGAAAGGGCAATGGCAAAACACAGGAAAGTGTGCTGCTCTTGCAGAGTGAGTGAAATTGTTGGTTAATATATTTCTAGAGCTAGGGAATGTGCAACAGGAGTTAAATATAGTTATTGAACATTTGCCACATTTATGAACTTCAGAAATGTTAAGAGAACATTTTTATTTTTTCCTTCTCACACAGGAGGCTTTGGAAATGTGTACAATTAGCATGAATTATCAACCCCAGTGGGTAGGGAGTTCCATGTGCACCTCCCACGATTTCTTACGAGTGTAACTCCTGCAAGCTTCAAGCAAACACAGCTCTAGCTGCTTTCCTTTTGACAACCGAAGTTTCTCTCCAAAGCCAATGGAAAGGCAACAGTGGAGGTCTTAGTCATAAACATTTCAGAGTTGGAGTACCTCAGGTCTCACCTAACCCATCTGCAAATTTGTACTCGGGAACCTGGCTCTTTGCAGTATGGCTCTTCTGGGCCATCTAGATCTTTTCTATTTATCCATACTTCCAGGACTCGGCTCACACAGATTTCCTTTTCCCATTCCTCTTAAGCAACTGAATTTTAAAGCAGTTTATGATTCATTGTTCTTGTCTCAGCAATCTTCATCCCACACTATGTTCTTTTCTTCTCAACCATATTGTCCAGCTACCATTGTGGAGCTGCATGGTTTTGGAGGCTAGAGATCTGTGCATTCTCTTCAGAGTACAGGGATCTTCGTGTGGGGAACGAGTACTTGTGAACTCACAGTTTAGTAAACCTTGCTTTGCAGTTGGACATTGTTGGCTTGGAATCCTGTCTCTGTTACTCAACAGCTGTCTGACTTTGAGCAAATGTCAATAGCAACAGCATATCTACTCTAACAAGACTAACAGTAAGCAATAACTCAGTTCTTAATAAATTGCAGGACATTGTGCATATTTTACATATACTCTATATTCAGCCATGAGTGAAATCTTTTGAAATTGGTGCCATATTGATTGTTCAAAGCCTGAAATTCCTTAACTAAAAACTAAAGAGAACAAACATTTTGGTAGTAGCCTTTCTCCTGTAAGCACACACACAACTTGTACATTTGGACAGTTTAAGCATCTCAAAGTATCTTGAAGCAAGCACTCTTTCTTTCCCTGTTTAATCATTTGCTGATCACCACCAACTCACCAAGGCATAACTATGGTGAATCCTAGGTACATATTCTTCCCATAGCATCCATCTCACTTTGATACAGGCACTTTGCTGGAATAATCATGTGCATTATTTTACCCTAATAATTTATTTTTGTCTTAATACAACTTTATATACTTACACAATCCTGAGAAGCATTTTTGAATTCTCTGAAAAGTAAACTGAGGCACATGATGATTGAACATCTGACACAGCATCTCCATGGTTATAATACTATTTGAGGCTTTGTTTCTAACTGTGCACTCTATCTTATATTTGCTAGTGTTTCAAGGCTTTTTTTTTAAATGTCTCAAGGCATTATTTTTTAATTTAAAAATAGTTTTTTTTTTCATTTTACATACCAGCCACAGTTCCTCTTCCCTGCCTCTCCCCTCACTCTCGGCTTCTCCTTTCCCATTCCCCATCCACTCCTCAGAGTAAGGCCTCCCAAGGAGAGTCAACAAGGTCTTGCATATCAAGTTGAAACAGGACCAATCTTACTCCCCTTCTGCTACTGAGGCTGAGTAAGGTATCCCAATTTCTTAACAGAAGAAAATCAAATGGCCTAACGACATTTAAGAAATTGTACAACATCCTTAGCCAGAAGGGTAATTCAAATCAAAAGGACTCCAAGAATCTTAAACCTGTCAGAATTGCTAAGATCAAAGCACAAGTGACAGCATATGCTGGAGAGGATGTGGAGCAAGGGGAACACTCCTCCATTGCTGGTGGAAGTGTAAACTTTTACAACGACTTTGTAAATCAGTATGGCAGTTTCTCAGAAAACTGGGAATCAGTCTATTTCATGATCCAGCAATGCCAGCCTGGGACAAATACCCAAAGGATACACATTCATAACACAAGGACATTTGTTCAACTGTGTTCATAGAAGCATTATTCATAATAGCCAGAACCTGGAAACAACCTAGATGCTCTTTAATCAAAGAATAGATAAAATAAATATGATACATTCGGCAAAAAAAAAAAGACATCTTGAAATTTACAGGCAAATGGATAGAACTAGAAAAAAACAAAACAAAACAAAACAAAACAAAACAAAACAAAACAAAACAAAATAAAAAAACATCCCTAGTAAGGTAACATAGACCCAGAAAGACAAACATGGTATCTTATTCACTCTAAAGCAGATATTAGATAACCAGGCTATAATTCACAGCCCCAGAGAAGCTAGGTAACAAGAAGGACTCTAAGAGAGACATCTATGAATCTATCTGGAAAGGGGAACTAGAAAAGATCTTCTGAGTAATTTGAGAGCACAGGGGCAACTAAGGGAAGGCAGAAAGAGAACCGACGGGAACAGGATGATTGGATTGAGGGAAGGATGGAGAAGGAGAGCAAAGAAGCAGATATCTCAACGGCTTCTTAATGCATTCCCTTCTTTCAGTGCTCATTTCTGTCACTTGGAACTATTGCTATAATCACTTAATTGGTTTCTCTCCTCCACATTTTATCATCAGTCTTTAGTTTATAATCTTCTGATGGTCGTAGTTGGTCATGGTTGACAGTCTGAGATTCAAGGGCATCTGTTATGTGGCCTCTTCCTTTTACCTACTTTCCTTTTTTTGCACTTTGCGAGTGAATTGGACAGTTTGTATTTATCAGAATTTGCATGATTTACACTGCAGAAAGTTTGAATAAAGGAGATTAGTGGGAAGGGGCAAAAGGGTACAAATAAAGGAAAATTAAACATAAAAATAATAATAGTTGGCTATGGACATCCTTCAAAGGATAAAGGCATTTTCTGTCAAACCTGAGGACCTGAGTTTGAGTTCTTGGATCTACAGAATGAAAGAAAAGAGCCAACTTACATAAGTTGTCCTCTGACGTAGACACACACACACATAAACACACATTCTAATAAAAATAATGACAGTTATAAAAACAACCAAACTAGGTAGTGTGTTAGGTATTAACTCTGTACTTAAATTACTAAAGTATTTAATCCTTCAACCTTCTATGGTACTGGGATCACCATTTACACACAAGAGACAATATGGCGTTCAGCCTGAGATACAAAGAGATAAAGAGACTTGTCTACATTCACTCTGTTTTGATTTAAACCCAGGTAGTCTTGACACCAGAATCTACACTCTATGCTAGCATGTTTGCAAAAGCAAGTAGGATTGGCCAATACAGTGAGAGTGACTTTAGAGTAAAACCATTTCCCAGGCCAGTTAAGTACTGTAACAGGACATAGTATGATCTACATCCTTTCAGGCAAAGAAGTACGATTATAAGGCTCTCCCTGCTTGTAGTCACAATAGACTGATAGACGAAATCAGTAGGCATATTTCCAAAGTTAGTAAGCAATCCCTAAAACTTCACTGACGTGTACTCATTGTATACATACTATGCAAAAGCATCATCCTTTTCAGTATAGTATCACTAATGAGGACTATGTAACCTGCTCTCCTGTGCATTCTATGTCAATATCTAAGAATTTACTACACCCTATATGCACTATTGGGTCATACCTTTCAGGTGAACAGAATAGTTGTGTTAGCCTGTGAACATCCTTCTCAAACTGTCTTATTATCACTACTGTCATATCTGTCCCATGCGAACATTTTAGATTATTTCTTTATGTATTTTAATACTCACAACTAACTTGCAAAAACTGAATAGTAAACAAATACCAAAATGTCTCTTATTTTCTCTAATATGTAGAATATAGGTCTCTCTCTCTCTTTCTCTGTGTGTGTGTGTGTGCACATGCACACGTATGTGTGTGCACGTGTGCATGTGTGTGTTGTCAGAAGTTTCTCTGTCCTCCCTGGCCAGTCTCATAGTCATTTAGTCCCAAATAATCACAGAAAGGTTTATATTAACTATAAACTGTTTGGCTCATGGCTTAGGCTTATTACTTGCTCTTATTTTTAAATTAACCCCTGATTCTTATCCATGTTTGGCCACATGGCTTGGTATCTTTTCCCCAATGCAGCATTATCATCTTCCTCTGTGCCTCAGTGGCAACTCTGCTCTTATTCTTCTCAGAATTCTCCCTATCTGGTTGCCCCACCTATACTTCCTATCTTCTGGCCAATTAACATTTTGTTAAACCAGTATTTACAGTGACAAATATTCACAGTGTATGAGAATATAGTCCCACTGCATGTGCGTGTGTGTATGAAAGAGAAAGAGAGAAAGAGAGAGGGGTGCCGTTTGTATTTGTGGGAGGAAGGGGACAGTGAAAGTAGGGTCCTGTGGGGCAAATAAGAGAGGGGAATAGAAGAGTAAGTATGAACAAATTTTATGAAAGACATGTGTGACATCATAATTAATCTGTTATTTTTAATGTTAATTTAAAGCTCACCAATTTGGATTTAACCAATGTGGAATTAGAACTAAAGTTATTTTCTTTCAATTTTCTATCTGTCTTCCTGAATAAGGAAATCTGCGTGACTGTGTCTATATTTATATATTTTATTTCTAGATTCCAAAACCTTATGAAAGTTTCTGTTTTGAGAATGTGGCCTTCACCTCTGCCCTCCGAAGCCTTGTTAACAGTGAATGAAGCAGCAGACAGTAATAGTTAATCTAGGAATGAGTAGTTTCTGTCGACAAAGTTTGGGGACACATTTGAGTCTCTCAGCTGGAAGGCAGTCTATATTCCCAGGTAAACTGCTATAGGTTGGTGGGAGGTAGAATAAAGGTGGTCTTCTAGAAAACACTTTCAGACTTTGATTCAAAGTAAAACTCTCATCCTAGTGGCTTGGGCTCTGTGTGGACACAAAGACAATAGAAGAAAAAGAAGAAAGAAGAGAAGAAAAGGAGATAGGAGCAGCACATTCATATAATTTAAGACCAAAGGATTCATTTTGTAGTACCACAAAAGTTGCCTAATAAATGAAATGCCGAATTTCATACAGATTTTAAATTGTCAGCCATGTCTCCCTGCCCTTGTTCTATTTTGGCAGACACATGGTCTCTCATGTATCTTTCTCTTGGGAGATTTTTGTTTTAGCCCTCTGGCTCGGATTGATCTTTTTCTATGTATGCCTTTATTGCAAAGCTATTTGGCAGTCTTTTTATGAACTTTCTGCTCGGAATTCTACAGAGTGTCACAACCTTTTAGCATCCAGATTCCAAATGCATGGAAGAAGGTATGCTCACTTTAGGCAGGCATTTGCCACTGATCTAATCTGCTTAACCAGGAGGTAAAACTGAGAGCAGTGGGCATGCTCTGCAGTCTCTAGGAAGGAAAACGAATATAATCCCTTGTTCTCCTAAGACCCCATGAAACCAGAACTAAGAGGGACAGAAGCAGGGCACAGCTGTAAGCCACAGGGTGGAGGACCAAAACCTGATCATTAGCAGGATGCCTTAGAATTGAATTCTAAGCTTCTTATCCACAGATTTCCTAAGACGGCTCTAAGCAAGGATGGAATTGCTCCCATGGTCTGTGGCACAATGAAACTAATTATGAAAGTAGTAAATGGACTTGTTTCAGAAGAGTAAAGTGCTACAGGGCAAAGGGTCAATTATGTCATGAGGCTTTGAAACTGGAAGACTTGATACGTTATCTGGCTTAAGGCTCCACTCATATACTAAGAGTAGAATGCTACCTTTCTGGGTAAGTCAAACAGGTATTTTCATTGTCTTGAATCCCAGACAGCATCTGGAACTGTATTTGTCATTGAAGAAAGTAGAAAACAAACATTTGATGAGCAACTCCCAGGGTTATTTCTATATTATTTAATTTTACCAAAGAAGTAATTTGAAGTTGTCATTTATGTCATGTGTTTTGCATAGGAGGAAACTGGTTAATAAGCAGTTTCCTGCTTCTGAAGATATAAGCTCCCACCTCACCTGCTCTTTTCTACTATTCCTTTTGCTTTTTTTTTCCCTCCTATGAAGATTTTATTCTATGACTTGGTCTGTTCCATTGACCAGCTGATTAATGATGCACCTTTAGCCTCCCCGCCAACCTCATTCACCAAAGACTGTTCCTATTCCTGATCATCCTTCCACAGCTTTCCTCCCTGAGTTGCTTGGCAAGGTTTTATTATGTGCATCATTATTCTGAAGGTTGCCTATTGCAGAAAGCATCAGGGTCACCATTTATCAGGGTTGTGGTGCCTATGTCCCTTTTGGGGCTTTTAAGAGTTAGCTTTTTTTTTTTTTTTCTTTTTTGTAGTGGAAATGCTCAAAACATTCCTCAATTTAGTGAAAGGCCTTCAATACTCACACTTTCATTTAAGTCAAATTTGGGTCTAAACTTGATTACAGGAAAACAATTGTGATGATAAATCTGAGCAGCTCTTCTGTAACTCAATCAGTGGGATACTAACACTGGGAATTGTAAAGGCTTCAGGGAAGAGGCATGACAGCAATTAAGGTGCTGGCCTTTAAAGGAGGTATTGGAAACATCTAAGTCTTTACTTTTAGGCCTGTGGTGGAGTAAATGTTATGGCCACACAAACATGCTAGATAATAATTTCCCATGTGTCACTGGAAAGAGGAGGCCATTTTGGCCTCCTGTGTAGGATGTACTCTATCTTTTTCCTTTTCCTGTTTTTCTTTCCTCCATCATAAAACATAAAGCTATTATTACTTTAAAGAAAATAAGACAAAGGAAAACAAAAGCCCCCAAACAGAGTTTCTTCCTTATCTCATGGATTCATTCTGGCTCTAGACCCTCTATTCTCCATTTTAGTGATATAATGAATTATACATGGCCTCACCTTTACTATAAATAGATTTCAACAGTGGACACTTTTATCTTCTGTCTTTGTATTTTACTGTCTTGATCTTTTTTTTTCCTTCTTTAGTTTTTTTGGCTATTGTTTTCCAGAGAACTTTAACGGACTCTCATACTTGGTCTTCATGCAGTCAACACTTACATCATTTTTAGTGTATACTAGCCATACCACTTATACAGATGAGGAAATGGAGATGGAGTTTCTGGACAAGCGATTTTCAGTAGTGGGAACTTGATCCTGGGATGTAAAGTTGTCATCTGATCCTGACTGTGTCAAACAGCTTCTGCTAGGTGGAAAGCTATCGTTTTCCTTAGACTGCATCTTCTTATGCTGCAATTCTTAAGGTGTCTAGGGCAACTGATGTTGCTTTTCACCAAACAAAAGTAAATAACTGTTGTAATTATATTAACATTCCTGACATCCCCTAGCACCTCTAGATTCTTATATTCAGTTATTTCTAAGCACCCCCACCCCCAACTGTCCAACAGAGACCTTTAATGGAATCTGAACATTATTTTTATTTAAGAAAATTTACTTTACAGACCAACCACAGAGCCCCCTCTCACCCCTTCTCCTGTTTCACCCAAGCCTTTCTCACCAGCTCACTCCCCATCCTCAACTACTAAAAGATAAGGCTTCCCATGGAGAGTTAGCCTGGTATAGTCAGTTAAGGCATTCAAAGCTCTTTCCTCCTCCATCAAGGCTGTGCAAGGTGTCTTACCATATAGGTAATAGGCTCCAAAAAGCTAGTCAATGCACCAGGAGATCCTGATTCCACTGCAGGGATAAGGGATCCTTAAATAGAGCAAGCTGTTCCATACAAAAGGCCTAGTCCAGTACCATGGAAACTCTATCCCTATTGGTCTAAAGTTCGTGAGCTCCCACTAGCTTAATTCAGTTGTCTCTGTAGTTGTCTCCACTATAATCTTGATCTCCTTTGTTCATATCGTTCCTCATCTCTCTTTTAGACTAGACTGGGAGCTTATCCTGGCACTTCACTGTTGATCTCTGCATTTGTTTCTATCAGATACTGGATGAAGACTCTATAGTAACAGTTAGGGTGTTCATCTATCTGATTATTGGGGTACCAAGAGACTGTGTGCAGCTCTTTCAGGCCACTTGTCAGAAATAAAATTAAATAATTAACTTTGCAATTATTTGCTTCCATCAATCATCTCTATTAGAACACAAAGTACACTAAGTACAGAGCCTAATTGCAGTGTTTATTATAGAGATCCGAACTCCAAGAAGTATCTGTCACATTCTAGATACTCATAAATATTTTTGAAAAAAATTAGTACTGAGTAAATAATAATTTTAAAAGATAAATGCCACATAGAGTCCTAACATATTTTCATTTCAATATGAAGCTAATACCAATCAAACATTTGCATACACTTTAAATGAATTGCATCTTTAAGTGATTTAAAATTTATTATTTTATGCTTTGAGTTTTATAAGAAGTCTTTAAATAGTTTCAATATTTCATCATGTTGACATCCGATGCATTAAGTAACAACTGCCTATATTATTAGGCAAATGTTTCTTCTTAATACTTAGCTATTACTGACATGCTTATAATGAACAATTTTTATGAACATAACTATATTTTGCATAATGTTTCTTTAAAATGTTTGCTCTATCTAAATTTACAAGACAAAAGAGAATAAAAGTTATTGATATGTATTTTTAAATATCATGAAAATTGTATTGATAGCAATAGTGGTTAAAGATTTTGTCATCACTGCACCAATTAGTATCTCAATTTCTGCTTGTAAACAGGTACAACTACAGGACTGCAGACCGAGTGTTTCTGGAACAGAAGAATTTTGTTCCTAATAGCTAATCCTAGTCAAACTGTATTATATTATATTACCATTACAAATATATAACAAAATATAAATATGCACACATATATCAGTACAAAATAACCTAGTAAAATGTATATAATATGATGGCAAATGTGTACGTTATGTAGTGAAAAACACATACGTTTGCTATTTACCAGTTCAAGAAGGTAACATCAATAGCATTGGGTGCATTTATCATGCTGTGCCACCAATATCACAATCCAGCTCTTGAGCTTAGTTATTCTCTCAAACAAAAATTTGGATCCATTACATAGTCAGTACCTTCCCCACTGTTTTGAGAAACTGTTTATTAACTTTATGCTTTTATGGACTTTTCTAGTCTGGATATTTCATATAAATAGAATTTGTTGTCATAAGACATCACAGCATCTGTATTTATGTAACTAAAAACCATAAATAATCCATCGACAAACAGATGGAAAAAAAGTCCATACAATAATAAAGTGTGGATTATTGATACAAGATACTACATGGATGAACCTAGGAAACATCATACTAAATAAAAAACAAGTCAAAACCCAGCTATTTCAATGTCCCCTCAAACCATTTAATCTGTGTACACTGAGATAAAAAGCTTACGAATATTGAATACACTGGAAAAGAATAATAGATACAGCAAACACACAACATCATACAGATGCGGTGACTCTCCTTTCACAAATTGAATCTGACAAGGCTTTGTTGAAAAGTTCCAAGAGTGACTTGCTTGTCTACTTGCTGAGTTACGAAATAAATTTAAAAAATACCCAATTGAAGGGTAGTCATGTTATAGTAGAGAGAGAAACATGTAAGTAGAACATTAATTGTGTAGAAGTAGTATCCTGGGAGAGTCCGTATGAAGGAAAATCATCTCCTTTAGAAGGTCAATGAAAAATACTAATGAGTTCTCAGAAAAGGAAGCTAGACACATTGGGAAGTTAGGCACAGCTTTATTGGAGGGAAGTGGGTAGAAAAGGAAAATATATTTAACTTTTCACTTCCTTTATGCTGACTTAGATTTTCTCTTCTGTCCTGGTTTGTCATTTTATCATTAGATCTTTGACATCACCTATGTATATTTTCAATTATTTTGTAATGAAAAGCTGCCCAGAGCTCCACATATACTAACTGGTATTAAGTTGTCAATATTGAAAATTTCAAAGTTAATTGAGAATAACGTGTAGTGACTTTTTTTAAAAAAATAATTATTACTAGTTTAGAAGATGCAGAAAGGGCATAAAAATATGTAGCCCTTAGGCCACCATCATATTTTCCCGCTGCAGGGCAACACCTCTAATCTACAATGACTTCTTCACTGATGAGCCCCAGTGTTCTGTAGAATGGCTTTCAAATTGGCTGCTTTGCCTTGATTACTCATGACAACTGACACAACTGTGTTCTTTATGTGTGAAAGGGGGAGACTAAATTGGGCTTGGTAGTTAGCATTTATGGGTTTGAGGATGAATTCTTTAGCACACTGAGCAACTTAGCTCAATCTTAGCTTCTTCTGCAAGACAATACTATAAATGTCAACTTCAAGACTTCTTGGAAGGATAATTGTGTGTAAAGGCACCACTCCAGACACACAGGAGATGCTCAGTAGATAAGTGCAATGAAACCGAGGCCCTTGAACTTGTGAAAGTCTTTTGACTCTACCTTGCATGTGCATCTTTTCTGTCCTAATGAGAACTGACAGTGGTTCCTTTGGTTGCCGGTGTTACCACCATTCTTCCACTTATAGGAGAAAACTGGGATCTATTTCCTTCTCTTTTAGCCTTCATCATTGAATGCTGACCTAGTCCTGACCTAATACAACCACAAGACTAGTGATGGCTCATTACTGTATGCTCACATTATTATTAGCTTGCTGTCTTTTAAACCTACGTTCCAGTGAGTTTCAATGTACACCATGTATTTAAAGCTACATGATGCTTTGCCGGGAGGAACAACCCTATGTATGTAAGAATGCCTCGTCACTTTCTTGGCCTCCTCTTGTTGTCTCTGTTGTGTTGATGCAAGCTACCCAAAGACATTGCAAAATATTTCCCAGTAAATGGAGGAAGACAAAAACTCCCCACCATTGAGAAACTGCTCTAGTTTACTACTTTGAACTCATCTTACCTAGTTAAGAGGTTACCTATGAATGATATTCATGCTCTTATAACTTCTCAATTCAGAAACTATCAGTGGCTATTCATTTAGCAGACACATTTCTACTTTTGCTTATCTGTCAAGTTCATCAATAATTGGCTCTAGTTACCTTTTTTGGAGTAGGGATTTTCAAAGTTTAATGTGCTTATGAATCACCAGAATATCTATTTTGAGTGGAAATTTTTATTTAATGGACCTATGTGAGACCCAAGACCATATCCATGAAATGTTTATGCTATTGGCCTACAGAGCATTTTGAATTGAAATGCTTTAATGTAATTTAACTTAGTGCTTCAGTATCTGCAAAGGACTTGTGAAGAACCAGACCTTTTTAAAGTGGAGCTCACAGACTACTCAGAGGAAATCCTAGGGACCTGGCTATAAGAAAGTTAGTGCTTGATCCTTGGGAACAGGGATACAACTCTGGGGAAAGGCAAGTGAGAGATAACACTATTTTGCCTAAGGATGGTGAGTGAGAAATAAGTGACAATTGATGGCAGAGATCTTTAATGAGAAAGTGGCCTTTGATTTGGACAGGGAGAACAGATGGGAAATCTACTAAAGGGAGAGGAAAGGGAAACATCTTTCCGGTGAAAGTAAGTGCATACAAAACCAGAGAAATAAAAACTTACAAGGCATTAGAAGAACTGTGTTCAGCATGATTGGACCCTTGACAAAGCCTTAAGAGAGTCTCAGGAAGTCCCCTTTGATGTTCGAATGCCTTCTCTGGTATACCAAGCTTTTGAGACTTGCTAGGTTAGTTTGAGAGGATGAAAGATGGGCTTTAAAGTAGAAAATCAACATGACTTGAATGATCATGCTGTTTTTAACAGAGCTGACAGAGCTGGGAAGAGTTAGGACTTAATAAAGAATGAAGAGAGTACAGGCTGAGATGAAGTGAAACTTACAGCAGCCTGAGCCTGGTGGTGGGTACCTCTTCTCAATATATGCCACTGGAGCCGTAGAGTATATACATAATGAACACTCTCTATATAACCCAAGTGCTTCTCAAGATCCAGATGTTAAACACCGGGACATCACTTGATGGAATACAAATCTTACCACCACCTATAGGTGACTTACCAAATGCATCAGAATGAAGAATGAGAAACAATCACAAATAATAATAATAATGCCATTCCTTTATTAGTAGTAGTATAATTGAACAAAAGCATTTGCTCATATGGTGCATATTATCACAGACCTCCTGGGTCTGTCACTGTTCCAAACACCTGTCTATACTGAGCCTCCTTTCCAGTAATGTGGCCTTTAGTCTAGGCAGGAAGGTTGTGGGTAATGGAACACGCTTAATTTAATGTGGGATAAGAATGTGATCCAGATTGAGTGTCTCTGTTATAAATGTACAGCCATATATTATGCTATACCTTCTAAAACATTTCATATACAATTCTAATTAAATATTTATAGTGGCTTTATGAGACAGATGGAAAAGTTAGCTATTTTCAAGATGAGAAAAAAAAAAACTAGGCCAGGGTCAGAGGTCTGAAAATACTTGTTCAAGGTCCCTGATCAAGTTGGAATCAGAGACAAAATTTGAACCATGGTTTCCAATAGCCACAGTCCCTGCTCACTTTCTGCTCAGTCACTGTTTTATAGCAAATCATTGGAAATGATGTGATGAAGCAGGAATGGAAACTTTCCCTTGCATGCTAATGCCATTTTCGCCCTCACAGTGCTTCCACAACTGTGATCTCAGTTACTGTTCACAGCCCTAGGTGCTACTCCAGGGTGCTCATTTAGGCTTGTTGCTAGGTGCAGATGAGCTGAGGAGTCATAGGCTTTCTGCTCCTGGCTGTACTGCAAGCTGGGCTTGCTCTAGTCATTCTGTCTGCTGGTGCTCTCAGACACAAGAAGCTCTCGTTCTTGCTTCTTTATCTCTGTGCTTGCTTGTGATTGCTGCCTGTTTTGTGCATTTCTGTGTTGAAAGGACACAGCAATGTTTCAGGGAGTTACTAAGTAATGATAACAAAAAAAATAAAAACAAGTAGAATAAAATAGAGAGTTGAATGCTACGTTCAGTATCATTTAAAATATCCATGAAATATGAACTAGAAAGTGTTCCAAATTGGTACAAAACGTTATATTGTTATAAGCATCCACACATATATATTTAGTATAGTATCAGAAAGAGAGCAGTATAATGCTTGATGCAATAGATTTAGAATAGAAAAGTCCAATTGCTTTAAGCTTAAAGGTTATCAAAATCAAATACTTCACACGATCGTTATTTAAGGTCTCTGTCTAGATAAGGTAACGAACATCCACACAGAAAAGGAACTTTTCCCAAGTGACATATCACACTAACTTTCCAGAATGCAGCTACTTTCATATAAGAAGGTTGTCTTCATTTTTTTGTAAAAGCATTTTTTGCGTGCACATGAGTGTATGTCTGAATATATATTTATATATGAGACTATATATATAGATATGAGTGTGTCTAAAGCAGCTTACAGTAGTGTTGCTTGGCTGAGTAGGAGGTGATACAGGACTGTGCTATTAGTGAGCTAGAGGTAGGAGGTGGCTATGGCTGATGGGCAGGAGTGTGAGGTAATCACAGGGTAATACTGTCTGCAGGTATTTTTAGATGACACCAGAATGATAAGATGTTGGATAATGGTGATGGTCTTTCTTCTTAGAACACAGTGATGAAATATGTAAAATAGAACAAAAGGGCTGTGAATTTGGGGCAGACCTTTGTGCCCATCTAGACTAGAGCAATGTATGTGAGAGGGATCACTAACTGTGTTAAGGTAAAGTAGGATTTTAATCATTTTTGGCACTCAATGTACAAGTTAGAGGCTATGTTCTCAGAATCGTGTGTTTCCCTTGATAATTCCCTCTAGCATTCTAGAATTTGATATACTTTGGGAGATTTTAGCTTAATACCATGTTTTCCTTTTGAGATATATAGCAACTCTAATCAAATAAGAATAAGATGAAAATGTTCTAGAAGCTATAACATTTTTATAAAATTACTGTCATTTTTGGTAATTCTGACTGTCACATTATTTAAGATCAAAACCTAATTTTCTCCATTTCATATCGAAATATTTTCCAGACCTTAGTCATTATATCAAACATCTACTAGTCATATGACACTTCCTTAAAATAGAAATCTATATTTAATAGAGGATCTTTTCTATGACCTATATTTCTGAGATGAATAAGATATTTATTGGTAATCTAATTTTAACTCTGCCAGACCATATTTACCAATCTGTTCAGAGATGAGTAAGATCAAGTCTTTTGAATTTTTGTTGGAAAGTTGTTATGAAAAATAGAATTTGAAATCCCTTTTCTTCTCTCTTGTAATATGAGAATATTTTAATGTATTCTAAAAAAATTACAAAATTATAGTAGAACAGCACTTTACAGAGTAAGCTACTCAGCCCGGTATGGTGGTTTGCACCTGTCTTCTCAGCATTTGGGAAGAAGAAACATGAAGATGGACGATTACAAGTTCAATTCTAGATTGTCATAAACAGTTACTTCAAGGCCATCAGGAGCTATAATGAGACTCTGTCAAATAAGACAAAACAACCCACCAATACCTTTCTTCAAACTTAGAAGTGATCAAGTTCTTCAAGGAGAAAGGACATTTACCTCACCCTCTGGCAATTTTAGAAAAAAAAAAATTTTACATGTATTTTACAGTGTTAGACTGTAGCTTCTCAATCATTTTTTGTAAAGTTTTGAGAAGATGCTACCTTTTGTGTATTAGTCAAGCAAGGCTGGAAGGACAGAGTCCACACTCTGAAAAGTTGTATTTTAGGCTGTTTTCCTTTTCTCATATTTTCTCACTTAGTTGATTAAAGTTGTGGATAAAAAATTTTCATATGACCCCCAAACCCAAATATTCTTTATTTCACAAGAAAATCAAATTTGAGGTTGATGTTTAATTAGATATGGCAAGGGAACACAAGGATTAAAGACTTCAGCCAGGAAAACTGGATATGAGTTCTGACTATTCTTTATTGCATAGTCCATCTTTGCCTGTTACTTCAAAATTCTCAGCCTTCTTTCTTTGTTCCTAAAAGAAATTGGATGCTAGAAACTCACAGAGTTATGATAAAAATGGATCTGCCATATGAAGCAGCTATTTCACCACCCGGGTATACGTCTAAAGGAATGAAACAGAGTGATCAAGATGCATGGCCATATTTAACTGCAGAACTTGATATAACTGTTAAGATGTGAATCCAACCTTAGTGGCCATAAGCTGATGAACTGATAAAGAAGATGTTGTATCTATATACGGTTGAATATAACTCAGCCATAAAGATGAAATGCTGTCACAAATTACATTAAAATATAGCTGAAGGACGTTATGTTAAGTGAAATAAGCCAGACACAAAAAGACAAAGACTGCACACTTCCACTCATGTCTGAAAGCTGCAAGCATTAGATCTGCAGCTGAATAGCAGTTACAAGGAAGTTGTGTGGGGCGGATCAAGGAAGATTGAGTTTGTTCACTGCACACCTTATGTATATTTTGAGATATCACAGTGATTGCCACTAGTATGTCAATTAAAACATTTTAACTAAAAATAAAATACAATATAATAAGACTGAGGTAGTTCAATAAGTAAAGTCTCTACCTTGCAAACATGGAAATCTGAGCACGACCCTAAGAACTCAACTGGAAAAAAAATGTCTAGCTGAGTGATATGTTCTCATGACTTCAGCACCGAGGAGGCAATGACAATCAGATAGCCATAGCTCATTGGCAAGCCATCTTAGTTTTCTTGGTGAGTTTCAGGTGAGTGAGACATCCTATCCCCAAAACAAAAATAAAGAACCCCAAAAGTCAACCTTGCATAATGATATCTGATATTGTCCTGTTCTCCACATGCTTATGTACAAGCACATGCACATCCACACTATTGTGTGTTTCTGCACACATGAGAAAACAGATTTACCACCACACACTCCTGCATGAAATCAAAGCTCAATATTAAAAATTTTAATATGATTATGTAAAAAAAAGACTAATAAATTGAAAACTTTGTGTGTATGCTGGTTAGCACTGTCATTATTTGGTGACATAGATGGTTTGCAAACTGAGAATTACTGGGGCATCTGATTATAAATTTAGCATCAGTCAAATGCTCTAAGACATCTGACATTTGGGAAACAGTGATACTCCATGTATGAAACTAGAGACTACTCTGTCATTGTGTTAAGGCAAGCAAAGTGTTAGGATGATATTTAGTTAGATTATTCCACAGAAATGCCTTGTGTGACTTTTAGTTTATGATATTCCCTGATTTTGTGGAGATTTAATGTACTTTTAAAAACACTTTCCCTCTTCCTTTCTCTCTCACTTTCTCCCTCCCTCCCTCTTTCTTCTATCCCTTTTTACTTCCTCTTTAGGAACTGGTTTGAAGGTAGCTCCTATACTGTTTATTGCTAGTCTGTTTTACAACAGTTTCTTACTTGATTATAATTCCAAGGAATATTTTGCCTCTACATAGATTTAAATCCTTTCTTCAAACAGGAATTTGAATTTATTAAGTTACCAGTTTGTGTATGTGTGTGTGTGTGGGGGGGGGCATGCTTATGCGTTTGTAGACCAGAGGTTGACATGTAGTAGTTTTTTCTATTACTCTCTAGCATATTAATTTAAGACAAGGTTACTCAGTGAACAGGGCTTCCTGTTGTTTACTAGACAGGCTAGCCAGAGAGCAAGATCTTGGTATCTCTCTCCCTATCTGCTCTCCATCTCTACTTACATTACTGGAGTTAGAAATACATTCTGTAATACACAGTTTTCACACAAACTCTTGTAGTTGGACTGGGGTCCTTATGCTTATGAACCCATAAGTTTGCCCACTGATCCATCTCCCAAAACCTACCCTATTTTTAAAGTCAATTTTTACGGCAGTTACCAGAATTTCTGTGCAATCTAGTCAGTTAAGTACATAGCAGGAACTCTTATTTGCTTTATGGTCCTTTCTGTATTAGCTGTTACGTTCTGTTTTGGGTGTAATTGGGCTATAAATGCTAAGTAGACAAACAACTAAACACACGGTAAGGATGTTGCATAATTCAGATTTTCTATATCTCAGTGAGTGATCACACACTGCAAATTCAATTCACCATCCCTTCAGGACTCAACCTGATGCAAAGAAAATTGAACACATTATGCTGTGAGTAGTTTCCAACAAAGTTTTAATACCTAAAACAATTTTTTTTTCTGCATTTCATAGAAATTTCATGGTGGAGTCTTTTCATTCCTTTTTATCTGTTGTTCCCTATCCTTGCAACTTTTAATTATCACAGATATTTGCTTTTACTTTTGACTCCCACAGAAAATTCACATTGGATGTCTCCTGCCCCTATTCATATAAGGACATACTTGTAGATTTACTCTGACTCTCCTAGAAGTTTCTTGAAGTCTACCAACCCTATGGGAGACCCTCCATAGGAGGTAGTCCAATCAGAGCTGGGTTTATCTACTGTCCTCTGCAGAGTCAACTTCTTAAGCTGTACTTTCATGTCTGACTAATAATCTCCTAAGGCCACATTCTTTTAAACACTGTGTTTTAAGTGTGATAAAAGAGAAGCTGGTCCATGTGACTATGCATTAAGTTTGTATCTTACTGAGGCCAATACTGTTAACTTTTAAATGTACTTTTCTGTGTCAAATGATTCAAGGTCCAATTAAGCCCCACTTTTAAAATAAGTTATAACCCACCTGAAGTTTAAAAGCAATAAAAATTATACCTTTGTGTTCTACAAATTTAAAAAATTGTTTCATTTAGTTCATAGATACTTCAGAGAAAAGTATTAGACCTTTGACATACAAATATAGTACGAGGTTTCTGGCCTGGACTTTCTGGCCTAGGCTCAAGGTTTAGGCCTGCAGACCCTCAGACTCTCAGAGACACACAGATGCTTACAGTAGTTTTAAGGCCCAGGCATATAACTTGCTAACTCTTTACCCTTAATCTAACCCAAGACTCTTATCCTGTTCTACCATGTGGCTCGGTACCTTTTCTTAGAGCAGCATAGTTGTCCTCTGTTTCTTCTGGCTTCTTTTTGGCATTCTGCTCTGTTCTGACTGTTCCTAGAGTTTTCTTAGTCTGGTAGCTCTGCCTTATGCCTTTGGCCAATCAGTGCTTTCTATTAAACTCATAGGCGGTGACAATTATTTACAGTGGAACAACATAATCCACCTTCATACAAAAGTATGTTATTGATATTAAAAAAATCCTAAGAAAAACTTAGGATTCTTATCTAATTATTATCTAGCTCATCCTGCCATATAATCTGCCCCCAGAAAATGCTATGTTCTTTCATAATTTATAATTGTATAATATTAAATAATTATATTTGTATACATATTGGGCTAACATAGAGTACTATACATAAATGGGATAGGAACCATTTTCCATATGTTTATTTTCTTTATGCATCTTATTAGAAATTTCAGTAATTCATTGGGACATAACTTTAGAGTATTAATTCCAACTGAGAAATAACCACACTATTCTATCAGTACTATTCTCTTATTTTTCCATAGCAAAATTGATGGGATAAAGGTCATTTTGGCAGTCTCTTTTCTAGCATTGACAATCTTCTGAAAAATGCATACTTCTTAACAATCTTGTCTCCAATAATTAATAATATAAAATAGAATGAAACTCTTCAGAGTGACTCTATGATAATGTGTCCCTTTGCTACTTAATTATAAGCAGAATTGGTATAAATTATGATCAGGGAGGGTATGCACAAAAGAGTATTGCTAAAAATGTAGAGGGTATGTTTATTAATACACATTACTTGTGTAGAAATTTTATCTGAAGATACAATAAATTAGAATTACAGAGAAATTGATTTTAAAAGATATCAAAGAGTAGATGATGTAACTAATACAGACCGTTTGAATTCCATGAAAAGCTTCAGTGAAAGTTAGTAGTGGAAATAATCAGTTCATAAATGCTTTGGGTGAGTAGTATAAGTTAATTTAATTGTGTGAACCTAAAGGGCAGAGAATTTTATTTTAGCTGTAACAGCAGTTTTTACTACTGTTTTGTTAAGACAGCATGGGGTAACTTCTGTATTGTTTTTGTTCCATATGGGTACCATCATCATTACTATGAGTTAAGCATTATTTTATCCATTTCATATGTCAACATGATAATTGTTTGAGTGGTAGTAAATCCAGGACTTATAGGGACTACATAACAGACTACAAATGAATACTTACACAGTACAATTGACTAAAATTTATGTTCAAAATTTATGAAAACCATATAGAACTTTACTTCTGTGTGTTGCGACAGGTTTGTGTCTTCTTATACTGGATCATTAACTTTTATTTATAGAAATAGTTTAATATTTTTATTTGTAATTATTCAAAGCTGACTTTTTCTTAGTTAAATCTTAAAATCTGCTGTATAGAACATTGCTTGTTTTATTTTTCTTTCATTTAATAGTCATATGATGATAGATTATGCACTTTTGATATCTGAATTTCTCCCTGTGTGCAAACTAGGAATTCTTCCAACACTTAATTCATCTGAGTTTTTTGAACATGAGTGAATGAATTCTTACACAGGTTTAGAACATATTATACATTTAATAAATGTAAGTTACTACAAGGAGAAAATATGTGCTAAGTCCCAAGTGTCCTTTTCAAAATTTCTGCCATTTGTTATTAATAGTCATGAAAAAGATTTGAACAATTAAGTGGCTCATTTTTCGTGATTTCATCACACCATGGACATTGCTCTATGCGATATTACATGGAACCCTATTCTGATTGGAGGCCATGGGCAGGTTACTTAAAATGGGCACATTTGTCAAAAAACTGTGAGTTCTTTTGAGCTAATAAAGTTTAATGTTCAGAGCAAATTAGTCTTTTCTAAGAAAGCTAAATTTGGGTAGGTGTTTTAATCATTCTGAATAATTCTAATTGAATCCTATAATCTGAAAGGCTACATTTACATAGGCAGATAGCCCTTTAAATTGCTATTTTATTCAAGTTTTAGGTATTGGCACACTTGAATGTACAGTATATACTCAATAGAGGTATTGAATACTCTTAATTTGCATGTAGTGGTTTTCTAGTTTTGTGTTTGAGACACACTTTCTCTAGCAGTTGATTTAGACAAGAAAATGCTTGTCTTCTATTCTTGCTCTACATGTTTTTGAGAATGTGTTCTAACTCAAACTACATTGGCTTACTTTAACTCTCCTAGCATAAAGTTAATTTAGCTCTTTTAAGTATTCTTGGCGTGTTTGTCGTAGGTACAAAAAGTAATGGCAGAGACAGGTGACATTAAAAAAATTTAAGAAGTCCAAATCGCTGTCTCCTCCTCTGTAATTTCTGGGAACATTGATTTACTTTGTATATGTTTAGAAGTAAAATATTCTTTCTGGTGGTAATGAATTCACTTCTTCCCACACCTATTTTTTTTTTTCCTTATTTGATAAGTAAGGCCATTCAAGGAAAAATAGTGATTTGGGTTTAAGTCCTTTTGTGAGTAACTTGAGACTATCAAATCAAAATAAAACTTTTCTTTTGAAAGCCAATCTGAGAAGCAAATTTCTCTGTAAGGGATAACAAATTCTCCTGGGCTAGACACCCACTGGTGTCATTTGGAACACACAATGTGCCATGTTTTGAAGAAGTAGTCTCTACAAAAATTGTAATAATTCCAGTTAGAGCTGAAGTTAGCACTGTATAGAGCCAAGAGATGCACAGTTCATTGTTTGTTTGTTCTTTATGATCGATAAATCCTCATTTACAAATGTCATTATGACAGGTTTTATTTTGATGTGGCATCACGGATTCCTACAGGTTGACACAGTTAAAATATTTAGATCCTTCCATACTTTATTAAATAGTCCTTGGAAGCAATGTCTTGAATCTCTTTGACCTCACACCTTTGGCTTAATCTTTAAGTTTTCTTACATATTTACTTTGCCTAGAACTTTTCCCTTATTATAAGTTTTCTGGAAAGGCTGTTAATTTTCATTGATTCCTGGTTCATTTAAAAGTAATTAATTGCTTTTATGTAAACATGTGTTTACATGCATGAGTTTTGATGCAGACATACCACAGTCTGTATGATGTTCAGAGGACAACATTCAGAATCAGTTCTCATTTTTCACCTTGTTGAGAAGGAGCTTATGGTAGGCTAGCTGGCCTGAGGAACTGCTGGCTCATTCTTCTATCTCTGTCTCCCATCTTTGGGGAGGAATATTTAGATTACAGATGGGTTTCTACATTGGTGCTAGAGATCCAACTCAGGTCATCAGGCTTGATAGCTAGTGCCTTTACATTTATGTACCTCCTTGATTCCTCATAAAATATAGTTTTTCTCTTTGTTTACATATTCCTATGAACACCAGAGATGATGGCACAAAATCTATATATTTTTACATGATAAATAAATTACTTGAATCATAAGCATCATGCTTTATCTCAGAGAGTTTTTATGGTTAACACATCCATAAATGGCTATGTTGTTTGAATGTAGCTCATTATATTTTAAATTGAATTCAAGATGCTGATATACTCAGTGATTATTTGAAAGATGCACATAGCTAAAAAAAAAAAAAGTGTTTTTAAGCTGGCCTAATCACATGACTTATCGATAAGCTTTGGTTTATTACTACACGGATCCATCTGTACGGCCACTTATATTTGCTTATGACAGAAGCTTGTGTGTCCTGGCAGAGGAGGGTCAAGTAAGAAAGAAGGAAAAGTCATAAATTGTTTAAGACGTGGTCTTTATAGTCAAGTACAATCATTACTGTAATGAACACTGAGTACAAAAATCATTTCTGTTCATTATGAGCAGTGAAGACAGGATTATAGAAAGTGTGAATACAAAAAGGTTTTGTGGAAAATATCCTAGACATCAAATAAAATGGAAAATGTTCCAGAGATTAGAACTAACAAAAAGTAATGGAAATAAATAATAGGAAATAAATTAAATAAATATTTTATAGTGCCAAAATATTAAATAAAAAATAAAACCACAAAGTCTCACCAACTTGGCTGTCTAAATATGACCTGAAAAAGGACCACACCAACAAGACACCATAACATGGTTATACAAAAAGCTAAGAAAAGACCTCAGCCTCAGACAAAGAGTACAGACAACTAAGGGATGCAGAGAGTGGAAGAAATGGCCTTCCTCAGGGAAAAGTACACATGGTTATCTAACAGTGAATGGTCATCTCTGAAAACATACATATAATTAACATTATTCATACCAAGCAGGTTGTATTTTTGCATTTAGAAAAAGTTTTCACACACATCCACACATATATTTAACAACAAAATTTTCAAAAGTGGTCTTGCATTTGAAGAATGCGAACAGAGGCTTACATGGCAGGGTTTGGAGGGAGGAAAAAGGGGGAGACATTTATATAGTTATTCTATATTCACAAAGCAAATTTAATTTAAGTAAAACCAAAACTATTCTTCAGTAAATTTTATGTTATCAGTAGTTTAAGAACAAGTTTTCAAACTTCTATCATACTTAACACATAAGTTAGTAAGAATCAACTGTAATAAATCACTACCCCAGGGCCAGAGAGACAACAGGAAGAGGCTAAATATTAAAGCAACTTGAGAAGGACAAAACCACAGGAAGATTGTCAAGTATAATCTGAATACTAACAGAAACATCTTAATGCTTCTGAAGAAGCTGCAGCTGTGAGAGCCTAGAGAATGCAACATATAGGAGTCAGTCCCTCCTGACTTTGAGAAGAACGGAAGGGATGTAGGAAAAATCTGATGGCAATTAGACTTGGGGCCGAATCATTAACAAGGGAGGAGCGGGGACCAGTGTCTTGAGTCATAAAGCCGTTAGTGTCTTCCTGAGACTGGAAGAGAGATTGAGAATAGACAATAAATGTTTCATGATGAATCTTTTGGATATGACTGAGATTTCATAGAACAAGATGTTAATGACAGCTACACATATCTGTAAACTTACTGAGAATCTTCTCTCTGTCTCTCTCTCTTTAAAATTTTTATTATGTGTATGGATATATTTGCCCGCATGTATGTTATGCACCACATGCATGCCAGATGAGAACATCAGATCCTCTGGAACTAGAATTACAGATGGTTTGTTAGTCACCATGTGCATACTGGGAAATGAAACTGGGTACTCTGTAGAAACAATTATCTCTCCCAACCATTCAGCCATCTATCCTAAAAGTGCTAGGGTTCTACACAGATCTTTTAAATCTGATTATAATTACAGGATATCAAAAGAGGAAGACATTAGTCCTTTTGCTCTAGCTAATATTTTAACATTAACGAGGTCCTAGTGATTCCCAATTTTTTGGTTTCATTTACAGCCTTATGTAATCTCTCCCCTTTGAATATGAAAAGGGCATGTGAGTTGCTTCTAAA
Source organism: Phyllotis vaccarum (assembly GCA_033318265.1). Classification (NCBI taxonomy): domain Eukaryota; kingdom Metazoa; phylum Chordata; class Mammalia; order Rodentia; family Cricetidae; genus Phyllotis; species Phyllotis vaccarum. The sequence goes on along the minus strand of JARWLC010000001.1, from coordinate 137,648,815 downwards.
TTTAAAAAGGATGACATGGCTGTAAATGCTAGCCTCATGATTACCTTCTGTTGAGGAAGTCTTTGCTGTCTCACTCTCTCTTCCTGACTTGAAAGAAGAAATCTCCATGAGTTTTATATTCATGAGGACATAATTTTGTCAACAATATAAAGAAGATCCCAGATCAGTTCTCCAGATAAGAGAGCAGCCTGTGGAACTTGAACAGAGGTTTCTACACTTTAAGTTTTGCTTGTATTTCTGATTAACAGAGAGGGGAAGAAATCAACATATTTTAAGAAATCCAGCTATAGAGATCCACAGCAAAATATTAGCCGGAACTCAGGAGCCCAATAGAAAAGGAGGAAGAAGGATTGTAGGAGCCAGAGGGTTTAAGGACACCACAAGACCATGGCCCACAGAATCAACTAAGCAGGGCTCATAGGGGATAACAAAGACTGAAGGAACCTATATAGGTCTGAGGTAGGTTCTCTGTATATATGTTATGAGTGTAAAGCTTGATGTTTTTGTGAGACTCCTAATAGTAGGAATGGGGGCAGGAGGGTGTCGCTTACTCTTTTTCCTGCACTTGGAACTCTTTTCCTTTTACTGGGTTGCTTCGTCCAGCCTTGATATGAAGGTTTGTGCCTATTCTTTGTAACTTGTTATGCTGTATTTAGTTGATATGCCTGGGAAGCCTATTCTTTTCTGAAAGGAAATGAGGGAGTAGTGGGTTTGTTGGAGAGGGAAGGTGGGGAGATGGAGGGCTGGAAAGATAGAAAAAGTAGAAATTGTGGTTGGGATTTAATAAATGAGAGAAGAATAAAAAATTAAACTATATTTGTGATGTCTTCTACAATAGGTAAAATAATAAGCTATTATTTTATTATAAAATATTAAAGTTTATGTTTTATTTATATTTGATGTTTGTGGCATTATAGTTTATGCAAATATATTGTGAGATTGAGTATTATGGTAGCCTGTAACTATATTTTTTTTAACTTTTTTATTTTTTTGGATTACTTGTTTCTATATGCTAATTATGGCTTTATATTCTGACTTGGTGTAATTGCATATTTTTTATCAATGTGGTCAAACACATCAAACAGACTATTAACTAAATTGTTGCTCTGGAGGAGTTTGATTTCCTTTTAATTATCCCACTTCATGTCTCCCATATAAACTCTTCAATTAAAATCTTCTAAATTCTGACATTTAAGGATGACTTGCCATGGTCATAGCTATCATTTATTCATTATGTGGGATATATAATTGAAATGTATATATACAGAACATAAGAGGAGTCAACATTCAATGGGAAGACAATACTTCAGGTAGACATGATACTCAATATAACTCCCAGGAATGAATTACATCTTTGTTAGTCATTGGCAAAATGAGATCCACAGACCTCTCAAACACTATAGGCTACTGCCAGTGCTATTTGTTACTCTTTATAACTTGAGAGTAAGATTCTATTGCTGAAGATACCATATAACTATAGTATAGATCACGGTAAAATCTTGATAGTTGATAACCAGTTGGAAGTTTCATACCTATTGATGGTCATTAATAGTTCTAGAGAGCATTATGCACACTACTGAGGGAGAGAAGTAATCATCAGTTTTACTGAGCTATGAACCATCTGAGCTGCAAGAGTAACTTTCCTGCAAGACAGGCCCCCTTGTGGGGATTTCAGAAAAGCTCCAGAAATTTTGGAGATATTAGAGAGAATAAACACAGCAGTCAGATCTTCCTCACCCTGGCTTCTCTTGACTTCCTTTCCTTCCTTTAGATGCCATCCTTAAGCCTTAAATACTCTCTGGGTAAATTAAGGTGTGGCCCCACCACTGCCTGCCTAGGAGCCTGGAATTCCTTCTGTAATCTAAAATGACCTCCAACTCAGTTGGGATTAAGGGTGTGGGTCACCTCTCCCAGGATGCTCCCTGTGCTGGGATTAAAAGTGTGAATCACCACTCTCAGATCCTCCTAGACTGACTGTGGTTAGAGCTCTGGAACTTCTTGAGCTTTTATTAACTCCCCACACCTCCTGTTGCAATGGTGGTGTAAATGCTAGAGGAACAACCAACCATAGTTTGATTGGATTTAAGACCCACACCATAAGATGGAACCATACATGATATTGCTAATTAAGCCAAGAACCTAAAACTAGATAAGTCATGGGCCCAGTGGAAATATAGTACTGTTATTCTACTAAACAAGTATAACATTAAAATGTCTCATAATGACATATTGCTATATATATATATTAGTTCATTCCTTGCCTTTATCAGAGATGATGCTTCTTACAGAAGACTCAAAACTGGACAATATGCAGAGAGTAACAGAATTTGGAATTATCAGCCCAAATTGGAAATCCTTCATGTTTCTCCCACCAAGCTCAGGGATCTATTTGGAAGAGTGCCCAGAAAGATTATGAGAGCTATAGTTGGTAGACAATTTTAAGCAAAGAGCATTTTCCACACACAACAAAGAAGGTATGCATATGAACTCAAAGAGTCTGAGGCAACATAAAAAAGACCCGCACAAACTCAAGTAGACAAATTCTAGCTCAAAGGAGAGGCGGTGGGCATAATGTCCTTGTCTTAGCCAATAAGCTATTTGCAAAGGATAGCTGCTTGGAGAGGGGGATCAGCTTTATTTAATGGAGTGTGTCTTGGTCAAAATGTCTATTGCTGTGATTAAATGGTACCACAAAAGCAACTTAAGAAGTAAAGAGTTCATTTCATCTTATGGCATGTAGTCAATTCATTATCTGGAGAAGTGGGGATAGGAGTTTTAAGGCAGGAACCTAGAGGCAGAATCTCATGGAGAGTCCATGGAGCAGTGCTGATTACAAGCTTTCTCCACATGACATTCTTAGTATTATTTCCTATAGTACCAGGTCCACCAGCCCAAGGGTGTCACAGTCCATATTGTGTTGGGTCCTCCCACATCGGTCATCAATCAAGAGAAGCTTTCCCCTGGCCAGTCTGGTAAGATCATTTTCTCACTTGAGGTTCTCTCTTCCTAAATGATTCTAATGTTTGTCAGGTTACCATAAATCTATCTAGCACTAAGTCTATCAACCACACCCCAGATCAGGCTCCATGCTCAGGAGTTTATGGCCAATAGAAGTTAGACTTCAAGTTTTTACATGACTTTTTAATTTTTCCTTTTGGTTTAGTATTTTTTGAAAGGAAAGAAAGAACATAGAGAATACATAGAGTTCACTGACTAGGGGAGGGTCTGAGAATAGCTATGGGATGGAAAAGAACATTATGAAATGTACTGTATGAGACTCACAATTGATGGAAAAGAAGCAATGAGAAAACATTCAGTACTGGGCCCTCTGTGTTCGCCACTCACCCCTCTTTCCTCTGATGCTCTTCTCCCCTTCCTGCCCTCCGTTCCCCTGCTCTTCCCCTCCCATTCCCTTCCCTCCTCTTGTTTTATTTCTCTGTCCTTCCTCCTTCTTCTCGTCTTCTTCCTCTCCATGTTTCCCTTCACTAGGGAGACCCTAAGTTCTACTTTTGTTTTTAAGATTTTTTTTTCCTACCTTCACACTGACTTCCCTTTTTATCACAAATGCAAATTAAGATTATTTCTTGTTCACTTTTTAGGTTTCAGTATTTCAAGACCTCTTGATCCAGTTATCTTCACAGATTCCAAAGTGTTGCTTTTCCTCCTTTTTCATGTTTTCTTTCTTTGTTTTTGTGAAGTCAGCCTCTTACAAAAAGAAGTTTTACTGTCATTTAAATATATTTTCAGGCAAAGAGGAAAATAAACTCTGTTCATCCCAATACTTTAACCAGTATCTGACCTCTCTACATTGCATATTGTGTTCTTTTCTAATAATAGTGCTATGGGGTAAGTAGGGCAGATATTATTCTTTCTTTTACTGGCAAAACAGCTTAAGTGACTTCTTTAGGATTATGAATCAGGTCATGGGATATTTAAGTTGCAGCAAACATATTTTTTTTCAAATCTATCTCATTTTGTTTACTTGTTTTGCAAATAAGCTTAAAGTTAAGTATATGTGGAAGTAATCGACTGTGTTTCCTAAATGCCAGCCACAGAACTCTAGTCCCAGGAGTGCTACATATACAGATTTGATAATCAACCATGTTTGAGGACACACTCTGTACTAATGGATTTATTTTAATTATGTGACATCATGAGTGACTGGAAATGGTCATTAAAATTTAATGGCAAGGTAGATTTTATGTCATCAGTGGTAGGGCAAGGCTGTTAAGCATTACATTGTAAGACACATATAGAATCTGAGAGAGGTAAAATTCTTTTTACAAGCACATCTTAGTATTATAAAAATGCAAATAACTCTCTTATCCAGGGTCTTTTATGAACTAAAGATTCTTAACACTGATAAAGATGATTAAGAATGATTATTTCTCATAGGAATATTAATATACTTTAATAATATTCCAAGTAGTTTGTTTATTTATCTAATGGCCATTCACTGAACATCTGCTATTTATATAGCATAATGCTGTGTGCTAGAGATGGACATGATGATAAATGATTCCAGTCTCTTATGGCATCTGAGGTAGATAAGTGTTTAAAAGAAGTCTGACCTTAATCTGATAAATTAGTCAAGTTTACTCTAAGGAGCTGACATTCAAATTAAAACCAGATGGAGAAATATGAGTTACTTAGCTCTCAGGGAGTTGTGGGGTTGGATCAGAGAGAAAGCACAGAACATTCCACAAATTGGTATTATTTCAGACTCCACATTGAGTTATGCCACCTAGTCCAACCACCCTGTTGAAAAAGAGAGTCTAGAGCAGTTAGAAATAAAAAATACCGATTTTAAATGTAGTCTTAGTCATCAAGTCTAATTCTATAAAAAGCAAAAAAAAAAAAAAAAAAAAAAAAAAGACCATATCTGAAAGTGATGGCCTCTGAACTGTAAAACTTGTAGGTAGTAAGGTACTATTTCTTACAGATTAAGAGTAATCTGCATAATCTCTCCTTTAAGGGCACAGGAAAATTTAAAAAGAGAAATCCCAAACACGGGTTATTCTAGGTTTATAACCTTTATATAATGTTTTATTTTTTGTGTTTGTAGATGTGGGTATGTGTGTTGCAGTACATGTGGTTGTGAACATATGCATGTATGCACAAGCATGTGGAGGCCATAGAAGAATGTCAGGTGTCTTTCTTTATTGCTTTTCACTTTTGTTTTTCAGCTTGAAACTCGGAGTGAAGCTAAAATTCAGGAATGTGACTAGGATGGCTAGCCAGTGAGTTCCAGGCATCTCTCTGTTTTCATCACACTCTCTAATAAACCACCTTTAGTTTATGATAAATATATGTGATGAATACATAATATATTATGAATATATACAAATATTGTAGCATCATTTACAAATATTATACTTTCACTCATGTTAATGTGAGACCTAGACAAAATTATTCTTTTGTGCCTTCCCCCTCATCTCTACATTTTGAATTTTTGAGAACCTTCTTAGTTTAACTTTCTACAGTTTGACTTGTAGCATAATGTTTAGGCTGTCTTCTGGAAATGGGGAACCAGTTCTTTCCAGTACTTTAAATATTTTCAACACTGTTATGGGTCACTAGAAGCTGCTAAAATTTCAGTGGCTTCAGGATTTCTAAGATACTATAGATTCACAAACCATTTTCCTGATGTACCTTGAGGTATTGCATGGAAAACAAAAAGATAAAAGAAATTCTGCACGTCTGACTCTAGGAAGCATACTTATTACTGAAAGTTCGTGGTAGCTCACTTAAATGCCAAGTCCTCACTGATCTGTTCCAGACACCTTTGACTCACTTAATATTGACAGAGAATTTTCTCCACTAAGGCTCTTTGCTGTCATCACCTCACACTAATACATTCTTGCCCTGGATAGAGTGGATGACTCCAACAGAGCAAAGTTAGTTTTGCATATTACTCAAAACATCTGCCCCGAATCTGAGTCTGCATTTCAGATGGTGCTACTTACCCACAAACCATACATGTGCTACTCAAGTCTTGGAATTTACTTAGGTTGGTTATGTTTTATTCTTGTTCCAAATGCTTTCGCTGAGTCTTATTTTTTGGCTTGATTTCTTAGTGACATCACAAGAGAAATTTTCTTTTTGTTTTGATATTTTAGAATTTTTTTTTCTAGACTCTCCTTCATAAGTACATTATGTGGGCAAGGTCTATTTTGACAACCAATGAAAATAAAATGAACAGCATAAATACTTGGTAATGTTAATTTCTATTTATTTTAGAGTTTTCCATCATGTATACTTTCTTGGGATATCTTAGACTTAAGATATGTGATCCTTAAATAATATAAATGAAGATTCCATTAAGGGAAACCTTTCTATAACAGCTTCTATAAGAAAATCTAGAACAGAATCTTTACTTCTGAGGACTCTAGAAAGCATCAGGAGCCCACATTCAACAAGTAGGCATCTGGTGATAAATTTGGTAAACTACTGAATAGTTTCTCTCAAATCATGTTTCCTTTTTACGTCTTCCACTAAAGTGGGCAGAGTATCTTTTCTTGCTTGACTGTGTCTTGGAATGAGTCAAAATACTTATGTGATCAATGGGACATTCACAGATGTGATGAAAAAGATTTCACACACTTCATTTTCTGAATATCTTAGACTATGAACTTTGATTATTTACTGAGAGGATCACTTTTATTTTTCTCCCCCAGAGAGCCCTATGCCGTACAACAACATATAATGAAGACCTGTGGTTTTGAGCAGTCTATAGATTTGTTAGTGAAACAAAAAATATCCTTTGTTAAATGTATAGAATACTCACAGTCACTAAGAGTTAGTAGTTCTTTATTAACCAGTTAATCATTATTTATAAAAATGAGAACTCCATTTATAAAATTACATTATACTACTTGAATACTGGTTGCTTCATAATATCATCCTTATTACTATGCCTATATAGCTGTCTGTTTGGTTTAAATTATGTTTTCTCCCAAAAGGTAAATTGCAATTCTAACACCTGGTCCACCGAGTGTAATTTACTTGAAAGTAAAATACAGGTGTAATGAAGCTACCATGAGACAATACTATTCGAGAGAGCCTTACTGTAATATAACTGGTGTTTTCATAAAAAAAAAAAAACAAAAAAAACAAAACAAAACAAAAAAAAACAGGAACATAGAAACATGGAGAAAATATGACAAAGGCAGAGAAGTCTGTGATGCAGCTCCAAGCCCAGAAAAGTTATCAGAGCATCTGAGCACAGCTAAAAACTGGGAAGAGACTGGGGATCTTATCCAGGGCCTCAGAGGAAAGATGACAGGAAGCATGAGATAATATTTTTCTATTGTTTTATTATACCTGGTTTCTGAGATTTTTGTCCTAGGAGCCTTGGGAAATGAATACAGTTTTTTGATAACTCTGATAAGACATTCCTTCTCTCATCATTAAATGCTTTATTGTACTATGCCACCTCGGCTCGCTCATAGTCACTTTGTGTCTTCTACTTGTCTATACACTCACAAGGATTTTCAGGACTGTAGTAGAAGTCATAGCGTATTGGAAGTGCCTGGCTATGAATAGGTTCTTAAATGAGTCTGCTTGACAGAACAGCAAATTTCAACTGAGAGGATATAAAATAATAATTGAATATTTAAAATATATACATCTTTTGAGAGATATGATATAATTATGTATACATAAGTACAAATATAACTGACACAGTTTTGTGAGGATTAAGTTAGTTAATGGATCTTAACAAATTTCATAAATAGCCATATGACAATGAAATGCTGAGCTGTTTTATAGTTGTCAATATGAACTTTTTTGTATTTGACATCCCATTAGGAAATGAGTTTGGAATTCAGATGTGACATGGGTGTAGCGCAAACTGGTCATGGAATTTCCAATTGTGGCCATAAGTCATCTTAATTAACAAGGCTGTGGAGTGAAGAACTACATGTAGAAGGTATTCCATCAAAAGTACCGGCAGCCATCTTTTATGAGATCATATTAAGTCTACGTGATTAAAACCTATCACTTTGTAAAGAGCAAGGAAAAAACAGGGTTTGTTTCAGTCCTGGGGTCTGACAGAAGGGAAGGAGACTGTACTATGTGAAGCAGGCTCAGATCATTGTATTATGTGGCATTTGACAGTCAGATAGGGACAGATCTCTCAGGCTTTGCAGAGCATAGTCAGAACTTTGGACTTTTTATTTCAATAGTTAGTAGGCCACTATTCGAGGATTTCATTTAAAGGAGCAACTTGAAAGTTCAACACAAATCCCTTTAGCTTTTATTCTGTACTAATTAGTCACTGAGTGGAAGAAAAGGCAGGAAGAGAGATGTTAGACAAGGGACTATGGCAGCCATACGGGCGAGAAGCAGGTGACCAGCAGAGAACAAGGGAGCAATGATGACCATTTTTGTAGTTTGAACCAGTGTAGATATTTTCAAAATAGAACCTACAACACTTTCTGTTTCTTAAATGAGGGTGGGAGCTTAGATTATGTACTTTATAAATATATGTATGCTGGTTCTTTTTATATTAGCATTTTAGTTTTTTAATGTAAATATATTATTTTTCTTTTCCCTTCCCCACGAGTAGAAAGCGTAGGCTAGAATAAAGCTATCCTTCTTAAAACTATTGTCAAAGAAACCAGGAAAACAACTTGTGTAACTGTTGCTTGCTTTCTTGATGATATTTTTTCTGATTGGCATGAGATGGAATTTTATTTAGAGATTGTTTAATTTGCATTTTCTCGATCAGCTATTTGGCTGGGAAATTTGTTTATGGGCTCATATTATACCTATTTGTTTACCTTCCCAACATTATTCAGAGTCCATACATCATCGCAGATACCTTAAGTAAGAAAGATTCATTACCTGGGTTCAGAGACCAGCTTGCAGGACTTGCCCTAGAGTGAAGGGTAGTCCAAACGAAGGCTACTCCTTTCTAAACATTTTTTTTTTTTCAAACTGAAGGGGCAAACATTTCCATGAAATTCTCCAAGTTAACTGTTTTATAGCCTTAGTCATGTTCTTCTACTTGTGACACCTCAGCTGGACAGTTCTATTTCCTCTTCTTGTCCACAGCATTCTATAATAAAATCCCAAAACTAAGGTATTATTTTAGAATCCGTGAAAGAGGTTAACCTCCCAGACACTGGTGCTGTTTACAAGGGAAAACTGGGTTGACTTCTTTTTTGTTCTTGCTTGTTGTCATTTTATTTTTTGTCAGTTTTATGAGAGATCCTATCTTCTATTCTCTAGCAAATTACTGTATTTTTCAATTTCAACTAATATTAATTACATCTTAAGATAAAAAAGTCACTTTACAATTAGTTTTTATCTTATTGCTGAAATGGATGGTGAATCATCTTCTGCACAGATTCCTATGCATTTCATCTTGTCAAAGTTACATTGTCTGATGCAAGACACTGTTGATTCTCTAGTACACATCACACAGTATGTAGGCATATGATGTAGTACAATGCCACATTTCACTCAGAATTCTGTTGTCTAATACCTTGCATTTCTATTTTTTTCCAAAAATCACCTTGTTAAATGTGATCCAACTCTACTTTTCTACTGCTAATTTTTCAGGCTATTTTACTGCATCACACTTTTTTTAATTGATTTTTTTTGAATCTGGCCCATCTTTTACAGAACTCAAGATACAGAGAAAATACATCATTTTCTATGGTGCAAAAAAAAAAATAACAGTGTATTAGTTGATATTTTTAGTTACTTTAAACTGTTGGGCCAGATTGTAGTGAACAGAAAAAATGACAGATATCATATTTCTGTTACAAAAAGGACAATAAACCATGCAAGTTGTTCTTCAACTAGTGTACAAAGCAGGTGAAGGGGGAAATGAGAAACAACCTTGTGGACTTTAGTGAGGAATCACTTCAAAAAATATCATTTGATTAAGAGACAGTTGCATGATTCAATGAGGAGGCGGAGGTATTGCCTTGGAAGAGCATCAGCTCAAGAAACTCTAAATGCCTGTAGAAGTGTCGTGGGTATGGGGGCTAAAAACAGCTTGTAGAATGGCAAACTTTCTGGAAAACATGGCAACAGCAAGTGTCCATAAATGGCAACTTCACTCTCTGTAGATGAGTGGGAAACAGCAGTGGGTAATTTTTAGATAGCCTGTTTTTTGGTTTTTTTTTTTTTTTTATGTCAGTGGAGTAAAGTGATGCCTTTGGAGATATTAAGGAGGATGAAAAGGTGTTGGCGATGAAAGAACATTTATGAAGATAGACCAGTACCAGGACATGGTAACCTGATGAGGATTATTTGATGACTAAATAGTTCTGCTAATACCTGGAAAATGGTACTGATAGGCAATTAGCTAGAACAGATCCTCTTTCCTGGCTCTCTGGTGAGAAACAGTACTCTCCTTATCAGCAGGCCTTTTGAAACATCATTCATTATCCTCAGGTGACAAAATCTATGTTAACTAGATATTTAAAGATTAGAGGATTTGGGGTAATTATATTTTCTGATTATTTTAAAGTTTTTTTTTTTTATTTTATCCTATTATACAAAACTTCCTTTTCTGTCTTGAAGACATTTCTGTGTGGCAGGTTGCTTTGGATTAATAGAATCCTTAATTAATTCAGTAGATTTTTCATTAAGGTGTGAGTGGCATAGATGATCAAAATAAGGCTTCTCTCTCCCATGGTCTTTGTAACATTCATGAAATAGCAAAGGTGACTACCATAGTTGAAAACATTTGAGAAGTCTTCAGGTTGGTGCAAAAAGTCAAGAATGTCCTTGAAGTTGATATATTCCTAAGCCAATATCATTTCTGACTCTGTCTCCTAAAGCATGGGAAGAAAAATCATCAGATTTAAGTCTCCTACTAGCTAGATTAGAGAATCCAATTAATTAGATTCCAAATAGTTCAAGTTAGTGTACATTAAAATATAGAGCTGGAGATGGCTCAGCAGGTAATGGTGCTTTTGCTTTACAATGGTGAATCTGATGACCCAAGTTTGATCCCCAAAGTGTATGTAAAAGTGGAAGGACAGAACCATTTCCACAGAGTTGATTTCTGCATTCCACATGTGCACTATGGCAGACACCATTATACAAGTATCATAAGCACATTAATAATAATAATACACAATAGAAAAATACTTGAGTTATAGTTAAAAAAAATACTATCAAACCTGGGTCCAATGGGTTCGTTTCTTAAATTACTTTTTTTCTCAGCTAGTTTGTTTCCAGAGGAAAGAACATTATTGAAATGGAATAAAACACATCTAATATTTTTTTAATGAGATAAAACAGTCAATTCTGTAGCCAGGAATGGGGGGGGGCTATGGAAACTTTAAGGTCAATTTGTATTTTGTAGGGAAAAATATATTTAAATTAGTAATAAGTATTTAGTTGAAAAATGCTGCAAGGTTGTACTTCTTTCGTGGAATTATAAATTCAGTCATAGTTGGCAATGTGCAATATTTGTAATGCACCACATTATTTTCTTTTATGAAAAAAACCTATAATTGGTTTTGTTGAACACTGTTCTATCAAAGAAAACACATTGGATAAGGACGGTTTAATAGCTCTTCAAAGTACTTTACTCTCCCTTTTAAAAATATTCTTTAAGAAGAAAAATAATGACTACAGATTGTTTATAAATTATGTATATGCAGGTGTGTCCATGTGGATATATCTTCACATGAATGAAGTTACCTGCAGTATCCAGAAGAGGATACTGGATCCTTGCAGCCGGAGTGAGGTTATGAGGTGCCAGACATGGGTTTGGGGACATATACTAAGATGTTCTACAAGTTTGGTTTGTTCTTATAACAGCTAAGCCAACTTTCAGTCTGAAAATAACAAATATAAATAAATAAATCTATATTTTATGTTTCCTTCTCCCCTTTTGTCACTTTCTAAAGTTGATTTACTGAGAGTCCTGAATTCTTGTTCACTCAGTAAATTCTTATGCTTTGGATCTCTGTCCTCTGTATTACAAAAAATCTACATTCATATCATTGCTTTATTGGTATAATTAAAAATACATATATGTAGGTCCTAATAAAAATTAAAAAGTTTACTATACACAAGATATTAAAAGATATTCACACCTATGCAGCACACTTAACCACATGAATAGGACCCTTGGTAAAATTTCTCCACTAGAATGCTCATTGGATGCCAACTGCTATGTGAAGCATAGTTTTTAAAGTATCAGGTAAGAATTGGGTCCCAAAATGAATAAAGCATTAGCCCCAGAATATGAGGCAAAATAATTCTAGATCATTTCACAATAGGCTAGAATATAGAGTGCAACGTTGAGTAAGGCAGATACTCTAAGGGCAAACTTTCTATGTCTGCCTTAAAGACTTTCTTCACTTGGGAGCCTGGAACTCCTTCTGCAAACTAAGATGACCTCGAATTCAGACTGGATTAAGGGTGTAGGTCACCACTCCTGGGATATTCCCTGTGCTGAGATTAAAGGTATGAGTTACCATTGCCTGATCCTCCTAGACTTACTGAGGGTAGATCCCTCTGATATCTGTGAATGCTTTTATTATATTTGAAAATATACTCACAGTCTACTGAGAGAGGGAGAATTTTTTTTTCCAAAAATAAGCTCCTGCATAGGTTATTCAATAGCAAGTGATCAGTCATCCCTCTGTTATGTATATATGAATGACACTAAATAAATTTAGTAAGACACACACGCACACACACACACACACACACACACACACACACACACACACACACACACACACTCAGAGTAATAATAACTACGAGGGATGAGGTCATGAATTTGAAAGAAAGGGCTGTGCTTCAAAAACTCCTTCCTGTTTCTTCCAACTTTTGGTGACTCAGCAGTTCTTGGTACCACTTGGCTTATGGAAACATGACTTCAATCTCTGTATCTTTACATGACCTTCTGTGTCACTAATTACTTAAACAGGCACATTTTAATTTCTTCCATTGGAAAACCATTTACACAGAATTTAAATCATTACCTAACCCATATTTAAAAAGATTATACCCAATCTCTAAATAAGGTCATAGTACAGGGTCTAGGAGTTAGGGCTCTCCACACTTTTTTTGGAAAGACAACAGTTTAAGCCTAAAATAGAGAAATTCCTGCATCCCTTGGCAACAACTTGTAGTATGAATCCTAATTGGTCTTAATAGAAAACCTGATGTCTGAGTAAATGCTGAAAGTTCAGAGAGACTAAGGAGCAGCTCCCAGAGAGACTTCTTTCCTCTCCTTATCCTAGGGCCCAAAAGACTGAGCTTCTGTCTCCTCCCACCTTACTTACCTTTCTCTGCTCAGCCATGTCACTTCCTGTCCCCACCTCCCTAGTTCTGGGATTAAATGTATGTGTGTGTGTGTACCAAGTACTGTGATCAAAGGCATGAGATCCCAAATGCTGGGATTAAAGGTGTGTGCCACCACTGTCTGGGCTCTATGACTAGTGTCAGACTGCCCTCTCATCTTCAAGTAAGGTTTATTTACTATAACATACACAAAATATCATCACAACTCCTTCCTTCCCTAGAGTAATCACTGGGTGAAGCAGAGAGCTGTCCACCCAGAGCCCTGAAATCCATGTGACTGGTGATGTGTTTCCAAACATCTTGATCAATGAAATCTACTAAGGTTCTTCCACGAGACAGTCCTTGAGCCTCACCCAACCTACTAATTCATGTTTCTAAATTCTGTTTCTCTATGGCCTAATGATTGATTAGGTAGGCTCATCATATACATTGAGCCTGAATTAAGGGTTGCTTTGGAAACTGAATGCAGTGGCTAGAACTAGTAATCAGTAAACACTAGTAACATTCAAAGCCATGTTTCTCCTGTGGTCATATCACATGTATTCAGGTTTCCCACAGCTCAGGTTCCCGGGAAAAATCCTAAAAGCAAGTTTCTAGGCTCTCTTCTTCAACCCAGTGGCAGACTTCTCACCCCTGTCTTCCAAGAGTCTTGCCTAGAGCGCATATGGAGTCTCCCACGGAAAGATTTCAGGGCACAGAGGTCAGGGAAGCCTTTATCTGAAGGGTAAGTTGTGAGGTGATGGGGCCAAGTGTGTTCTGCAGGTGATCTTGTCAGAAGCCTCCCTCAGACTGCTGAGGAAGAAATGCCTTCTGCAGCAGCTGCCTTGAGATTCCTCATTAGGGTTGCCTCCACCTTGAGCACACGTGTGGGAGCAAGTGAGGGAAGTTAGCTTAGGAGAGCTGCCGGCCTAATGGGCGGATGGGCCGCAGGGGAGGGAAGGCATGCTGTTGGTGACTCAGAGTCAGCAAGAGTCAGCAGGAAGTTGGATTTAAGAGGTACTGCCGGGTACTTTTCCATCCTCTCCCCTCCTTTCCCCTCTCCCCATCAAGATTCCATGGTCCAGGATGCCAAAATGCACAGGCCAAACTCAGCTTGCCTTCTAGAGCTGCCTAAACTATTCAAGCTGATTGGACCTGGCCAAAATGAAACCTCCAAAGAATCTGTCAAAACTCAATGAATAATGTACAGGGCTGCTTGTGCGGATAGTGTTTTAACTGATGGATTGGACCAGGTGTTTGTTGATTAGCAACCACCTACCATTTTACAACTAACCCGATACGCTGTGCTCCAGTCATGAGAAGCAGAATAATTATTATTTTTTTTTTTTAAGTATGATGAACGCTCTTTTATGGCATATAAGACAGAGGCCATTGGAATCTTGTGACATATTTTGGAAGCTTTCATCCCATTTTATGGATGAGGAAACAAAGGCTCCTTTCCCACGCTGTTTGTTAACTGTAGAACTCTAATTTTCATGCTACTATGTTTGGCTAGTAAGCCATGAAGTGAACACCAGGCGAGGCTCCTTTTCTCTAAAACCTTTGCAGGGCTGACTGTTGCTGTACATTGCTCCACACTCAAGTCAGCTCAGATTATTTCCTTTTTGTTTGAGTTGGTGTTTTACCCTCATTTATAATGGCTTCCACTTAATCCTTGATCTCTCCCCATTTTGTCTGTTTTTTTTTTTTTTTTAACCATATGCAATAACGCAGCAGACTTGAGTTAGTCTTGCATCAGACAGCTACTATACCATTGCTGTTTAGCAGGTGCCAATCAGACACATTGTTTAATTTTCCTATTTGTTTTCTAATTTGTGTGGGGGTGATAATACTGAAGATAGCTGTGAGTGGCCTGTTAACCCTGGAAAGCATTTCTCGAACAGGTAGCATACTGTATTATTACTCAAATCTAACTCTTCCAGGTTTTCTTGGTTAACTTCTGGTCTGTTTGACAGGTTGTGAAACTTTCTGTACTCACAGATTTATTTTTATATTGTTTCATTACTGCCAATGTTGTATGCAAACAATGTAGAATGCTGTGGGCATTTGTCACTGATCCTCCCCCTCCTTCACCCCCCTCTTCCCACTCCTCCACCCCTCTCCTCCCCCTTATTCCCCTCCTCCCCTCTCTCCTCTTCCTTCCTCCCCCTTGCCCTTCTTCCTTTTTCTACACCTAATGGAGGTACATCCCTAATAACTCAGTGGCTGTCGACTGAAATTCAATTATTAAAAAGTCAAAACAATCAAAGTGACTCTGAATGTAGATCCAACCTTTAACTAATAATGTGTTGTCAATTTCACAGCCTCTTTGACATAGAAAAATTGGTTGGTTCTCCCCCAACCTCCTTTCTGTGGCAACTTTTTCTTTTACGAGCACTTCTTGAGGATACTTGTTAGTTATTGTTACTTGGAAACTACTAAATTAGATACTGTCATCCATATCTTCATGGGCTGATAGGACAAATTAAAAGCCTCAGCTCTGAATACTTTATAAATATATGCTGATAATCTCTCTCTCTCTTTCTCTCTCTCACCTTTTATCAACCAGACACATGTTGGAACCTCAACTGAATAAATATCATCAGACTGGCTTGCAGGCAGATTGTGGACAATTTTTTGATTAGTGACTTATGTGGGAAAGCTGAAACAATTGTGAGCAGTGCCACCCCTGGGCATGGTGGGTTGGTCTTAGTGTTAGATAGAATCAGAGTCAGGGTTGGGGTATATAAAATAGGCTGTCCAAGAAGGTAGTCTGAGCAAGGCACGAAGAGCAAGCAAGTAAGCAGCATTCCTTCATGGATTCTGCTTCAGTTCCTGCCTTCATTCTGTCCTGTTTAAGTGTAGACTCTTTGTTATCTTTGCACTCTGTGTGACCACCAGTTCACAAGAATAAAAGGGCAGAAGCGACAACTGAGACCCTTAGAAGCCCTGTGGAGATAGTTCTCTGGAAGATGACTTTGATGAATCAGCTCAACTTTCAGAGTATGGAAAATATATAGGATTGGAAACCTGGTGACAAACCCTAATTTGCATTAAGTGTCACACGCTTATTTCTCGTCAGGCTTCCTATGTGGCAGTAGAGTCCTATAGCAAAGCTCCTAGTACAACTCTTAGTTACCATTATGTACAGCAGGGGAAAGGCTTATAGCTAGAAATTGTGCCAAGGGTCATGCTAGACATAATCAGGCATCCAGGCTTAGAAACTGCTTTCAGATAAGGTCAGTCTTCCAGGCACAGAGACATTCTCCAGGTAAGGGCAGGTAGAGACCAGGAAGTCTCATTAAGGAGGGAGTTCTTCATGTTATCAAGCTTTGGAGAGAACTGCCAGGCTGTGACACACTGTTACCTCTGACCAGTATGGCCTCCCAACATTTGAGGTCCTACCTTTCCTCATCTAGAAACTGAAGCTGAAATAAATCCTTTCCTCCCCAAGCTGTTCTCTTGTTCTCTTGCTTGTGTGTGTGTGTATCTGTGTCTCTATATGTATGTATGTATTGTGTTAGTGTGTATGTGTATATGTTTATATGTGTGAGTGTATGTCTATATGTGTGTGATTGTGTGTATATGTTTGCCTATTTATGTGTATGTGTGTATGTCCATGTATGTGTGTCTGTGTGGTTGACTATATAAGTGTATATATGTGTATGTTTATATGTATGTGTGTATGTGTGTACGTCTATGTGTGAATGTGTGTGTCTGCATGTATGTCTGTATTTTTATGTATGTATCTGTGTATGAGTGTGTGTTGGTACCATTGTATTTTCCTTAAATTACCATGTTGTACATGCACTACAATGCTTGTTCTTGCAAAAATTGCTTTGTAAAATATCAGATTTCTAAAGCATTTTCCGTAGATCATGTCTATAAAAGTCACATCTGGAAGATACTACAAATTGTGATAACCACATCAGCTCCAAGTGAATATTCTGAGGACAATGAAAAGGCCAGCATTTCCAGGAGAGAAATTCTGCCTTCAACAGATATCATTTAAAAGTAATTTCTCTTCTGTAGCTTTATTTACACATTTTAATCAAAATACTATTTTATATATATATATGAATAGAAATGTACATATATATAATGAAAGATAAGAATATGATGTCAAAATACTATTGTTTATGCTACAATACTTGAAAGAAGTAGCATTTTCCTGTTCACAGGCACCCACTGGCTCCTGCTGAGGCATTTTACGTGAGTCTCTAAACTACAGACCCCCAGTGCTAGGATTGCTCATTTGGAGAAGTGAGATGACATGAATGGGGTTTTGAAAAGTTCAAAAAGGAGACTCTCACCTTGACCAGCTGGCTCTAGCTACCCTTTTTAGACTTACTTCTATGTGGTCTGGCTCTGATACTGGGACCTGAACTCTTCTCTGAGTCATTGCTATGCTGCTGTCTGTCTGTCCATCCATGTAAAATCTGTCTGTCCATTGTAAAAACCCTTACAATCAACTCATTCTTTCTAACAATATGTTTCATTGTCCATGTTGACTCTATCAACCATATGGGAACTTTCTTTCAATAATGTGTGTGTGTGTGTGTGGGGGGTGTGTGTGTGTGTGTGTGTGTGTGTGTGTGTGTGTGTGTATGACTGGATGAGGAGTGAGGCTTTTGAGAAGAAGATATACCAAACATTGTGAATCTTCTGAGAGTTATTACAGTTTCTAATTATTATCTAATAACTTTCACATGGGGCTTTATGTAGACTAGGAGTAGAATCTTGTTTATAAGGGGACAGTGCAATAGAAGTTGTACGAGGAGTAATTCCCATCAGGTCAGATGTCACCTTCCTCAGTACTCAGTATGCAGTAAATATACCACAGGAATTTATTTGTTCTTTGTGAAGAGACCATGGTCTAGCAATAATAATAATAATAATAATAATAATAATAATAATAATAATAATACACAATAATAATAATAATGTAAAACAATTCCTCTACCCAATGCCTTCAAATGAGTCCAGTGGATCAGGAGTTATTGGGCACAATTAAACCACTTAGATTTTATCCAGAGGTGACAAAAGAATTAATGGAATTCTTTTAAATATATGATATTGGAGTAGTTCACTTCTGAACTCGAAAGTCCAACCCTAAAGATTGAACATATTAGTGTTACTTGAAACCATATAAGCCAAGTTTTACCATTCATTCATTCATTCATTCATTCATTCATTCATTCATTCATTCATTCATTCATTTATTCTTTCATTTATTCAACAAATGACTTTTACAGAATCCACAGTCTGTTTATCACAGTAGCTGAAATTTTTTTCTTAGATGTTTTATAATTGAATAAAAACAATATAAATTCATTATTGTCTAAAGGTTATAATTCACAATTAATTAGTTTACCCAGATAAATGGTTTAAAGCACTTTCCTCATGAAGGAAATATGGCTAAAAATAGTTCTTGAGAAGGGGCCAAGGATAATGGTTAGGAAGACCAAGTGAGTTCATTGCCTGATGCCACTTACTAGCAGAGTGCCCTTGGGGAAATGACTTAAATATCCCCAAGTCGTGGTTGACACCTCTACAGAATAAGAACAATAATAACAGAACCTACTTCATGAGATTGTAGTGAGTACTTGGGTGAAGTTATTATTATTACTTTGAGGAGAAAATACTTGGAAAGTCACTGCTTTAGATAATACAGCTTGAGACTGTGTCTGGAGGGGAAAACCAAATCCTCACATTGATGACCATACTAGATTAAAAGAAGTCTGCATTAAAGTGACCCTCCTGCTGATGCTGAGAAAGCAGGAGAAGGAAGATGTGTTCAATTGCTTTGGAGGCTCATGATGGGAAAATCCTGAAGGGATTGAGACATAGATTTGATCTTCAGAGTATAGAACTTCAGAGTAGAATTGAATGAAGAAATTCAGTTTGGACCCTTCTTAGACTTTCTCACATTCATTAGTCTTGGGAAAATCATGTAAGCAGTGGAAGGCACACAATGCAATGTTAGTTACAGAGGTCATTGCTTTGGTCATTTGGTGCTTTATATTGGAGATGTCCCAGGACCAGATGGTATTGCTTCATTTTTGTAGTATGTAAAGAACAGGGAAGCTGTGATGTTGGCCCATATGTCCGTGGGTTACTTCCATTGGTGGAGTTTTGTTCTCCATCAATTCTGTATCACCGTACAATAGGAGAAAGCACCCAGGCCAAACTCACAGCTGCTTGTGGTAGGAAACTGTTGGCATAACCAATATGTATAGGGAAACCAAGAACGTTTGCTGAATATCATGCTTTTTATCTTTGAGATTTATCTCTGGCCATGTTAGGCTTTATTCAATTCCTTTTTTTTATTTTTTGGTGTGGCTAATGGTACAAGTTTCTTTAAAAATATATCTTGGGGCATTGACTATAGTACACACTTCTGCATAAGGACCTGAAGCTAACACTAATACTTAACAGATCTTTTTCCTTCCAGTTCATCCAGATTCTCTCATCTCAAGCCTGTGTGTCTACTTCTCTAGGTTGCTGAAATCATGTCAGTCTTCCCTTTATCCCCAAATCATCCACATTGCATTATATATATATATATATATATATATATATATATATATATATATATATATAATGCAATACTTGAACAGTTTGAAGATGTTGTAATTAATGATCTGTACTTCTTAAGAGTCTAGAGGTGTCAGGAAGTACATTAGTAGCTTCCTTAGTTTCATGAGATTCTTAATACTCTAAGAAAATGTCTAATCTTATTGTAGCTTAGGTTAAATATTGCTGGTGATATATAAAAACTTCTCATTGTACTATCTGATAGAGTGTCCTAAAAGTTCATACAATAGCTTACAATGTGTATATATATATATCATATAGTGTATGGTTATGGTTTATATATATATATATCATAGAAGTTTTTACCCTTGTTTATTTTGTTATAAAGGGCTCTATTTCAAGGCTCTTATGAACAATGCTGCTCTCAGAATACACATATATGTATATGCCTTTGTATAAAATGCAAGTATAAGACATATGATCTCATTTCTCTTGGTAAAACACTTAGGAGTATCTTATATAATGATTGACAGGTGTGTGCTAGGTATTAAAAATACTTTAAATTAAATGAAGTAATTGTCAAATCACACTTGGCAAACTTTTAAATCTTGGCTTTTTAAATAAATTCATAGTAGCGTTCTTATGTGGCTTTAATTTCTAATTCCTAAAGATTAATGATATTGACAACCTTTTCATGTGCTTCCTTTCTTCTGCTTATCTTGTTTGGCAGAGTAGATGGTTAGCTATTTTGATCATTTCATATTGGTAGTTTTGAGAGTTATAAAGTTTGGAAAAATAACATTACTATGTAAGTTTTAATTTATCCATTAGCTCAGATACTTCACCCTCAAAGCAGTCATGGGCATTGTGGTGGAACTTGCTCTGCCCTTGAACTCGGGCTGTCTAACCCAAAAGAGGCAGTGCTCCTTTACCTGCATATATAACCAGATATAAGATGAGAGATAGGAATCTGGAGCCACTTTTTTGACATAGTCAAAGACCTGATGACCAAGCACCCACTCCCAAACAAGACAGAGGACTATCCTAGCTATTTACTCCATTCTGTATTCATGGTGTATCTTACAAATTTATGGTTTAATAAATTTTATTTATGAATTTAATAGACTCACATGGGGTATCCAATTTTTAGCTGTAGGCCTAGAATATCTGACAGACATTTTCCTAAGCAGGATAATTTGAAAGATTATCTTACTCTCTCTTGGCAGGGTTCAGCAGTTTCTTATCCTTTGTCTTGCCTGTCCAGATTGGACAGTGTGCTTACTGTCAGCAGTTGAGACAAGGGCAGTTCTTTACCCAACAGATCATCTTTTGATAAGAGGAAGGCAAACTCTATGTGGAGTCTTTGATGCCCAACATCATCTTGGTAAAAAATCGGTGCTGTCAGGAGCAATTGTGTCTTACATCAGCTGGATTCTGAGTTAATAAATGTTTAAATGCTGTATTTCCTAGGATTGTCAAGTGTTTGAAGATTGTCCATTCGATATATGTTAGTGTATATCTAGAAAATCTAATTAATATGAGAAACGAGGGTGACTACAACCAGTAGTTCTCATCAACCTAAATAACTTAAAGATTAAGGCTTCATATTATAAAATAGACAATCTGTAAACATACATGCAGTATAAGCACAATGTTATTATAATCATGGCATCCAAATCTGTAGGGTCATGATCTTTTATAGCAATGGAATATCCAGATTAATATTCCTCCAATCTCAGACATGGGCCATATACCAAATTTATATTTCTGAACATAATACTGTAAGATACTATAAATATCAGACACAGCACATTCACATTGTACATAAACAGGACACAAGAGCTGCTGAAGTTTCAGAGGTACCAAAAGCCCTACCCTTCAAATAGCTAACTGGCAAAATGGTTTGAGTTGGGCAATGGCTTATGACTAGAAAATGCTTACCATATTGAAGAATCTACCAACCCTCGGAATTCTCCTGTATTCATTATTAAGAAGAAATCTGGAAAATGGAGATTGCTGACAAATCTGAGACCCATAAGTGAAGTAATTTAGCCGATGGACTCTATACAGCCTGGAATGTCCCTGTTCTCTCTGTTCATAAAGAATGGCCTATCACAGTTATTGACTTAAAAGACTGTTTCTTCATGATATCTCTGCAAGAATAGGACTCCATACCCTCATTTCTCATCTTATCTATCACTTACACAGATAAAGAAGTACTGTTTCTTTTGAGCCAGGCAGCCCACATTAAAGGGCTTAGTAATTACCTTAGGATCTCATGGCTTATGGCCTATTGGATGTCATTTTGATTTTGCTTCTGGCTTAGTCTCTGTTTAAGCCATGCTTAGGCTTCATCTAGTAACTAATGTATGTCTAGAGTCTGTGTTGTCTAAAATAATTTTTATAATGATCAAAAGTTCACTTTGACATTAGTGAACTATTCTATTTTTTTAAATACTCATTGTAGAGGGTGTGAAATGCTGCTAATGCCCTATGAAGAGGAAACCACCAAGTAAGAGTGAGAGAAAAAGAAAGCAGGAGGAAGAATTCTTCCCACGTATATGCTTATCTTTGTCTGCTTTCCACCTTTCTTTAAAAATAGAATGCAGGAGCATGTACCTTTGTAATGAAACTTACTTTAAATTTCAATGACTTAGTATAAAATATTTGAAAGATGTAAGGGTTCTTTTATGTGGGCATGGTTAGAGGCACAACTGTATTAACGATTACTCTAATAATAAATCACCTCATTAGGTGAACACATGTGGCTCTTTTTAGGATGAGGAGAAGCAGTGGGGGCTGATGCCAAGGAAAATACAACAGCTTTCCAATGAGTGTGTCTGCTTGGTAGGTTGTCTGGTTCCTGGGCTATGGTTCTCGGTTCCTTTTCTGTATGCCTGGGAAAGCAAGCAATTGTGTTTCAAACACAGTTGTTTTTAAAGTTTTCAAGCAGATTTTTCAAATACCCTTGTTCCTATTTTTAGAAGTCTACTCCTCTGGAGCCCTAAATGCCATGTGTGGAACAGTCCAGAGCTATGAACCAACATCTTTTGCAACTTTGTTCTTTCATTAGGTTCTTGGGCCTTATTTTCAGTATCTCAACATTTCTTTTGCCGTGCTGGAAATGAAATCTCTTTTTCTATTGCCATAAATACCCTTTCCACTATGTCCTGGACTGGTAGGTAATCTCTCAATTGTACTTTCACGTTCTCTATTATTATTTAAAAACCAAGACCAACTTCAGAATCTTTATTCTTAGTGTTCTGCCCACCTCTTTAATATACTGAAATTTATGTAAAACCTTCAGCCTTCATTTCTGTTCCAGCCCTCAGAAGGTAAACATCTTAGTTATTGAATTGCTAGATGTATGACAGACACTACCAAATAGACTTCAGAGGAAACCCAATGTAAGAAAAAGATGGCACATAACAGTATATGGATTTTAGATATCACCTCAGGAGGCACTGGACAATAGAGAAGTGAGACAGAAAAGTTGATGAGTGTGCTTGGCATTACAATAGGAATTACAGAGCACTTTTGTGGAGAATGTTTCATAAAGTGAGCTTGTTGTATCTTTATCAACTACACTATGTCATTGCATTGGTGGCTTTGACATCTCAACACTTCAGTTCATTCTGTGAATGGGAGAGAAACTTGCTCCTGAGAGAAAAGAAGCTTAGGCTAAGAGTTAACAGATGATGGCAGATCACAGTCATCATATATAGAGACACTGAAGCTGTGAGGAACATGGGAACACAGGAGAGACACTCTGTCCTCTGCCTTTGGTCATCCTTGCTGAGCGAGACTTGTCAAACTCTTGGTTTGCATCCCTCAAAACAGGGTCGTCTTACTCAGCACTGACTGATCATTCAGCACTCTGTGTATGAGATGGCCTCCATTCTCTAGGGTCCACTCCACTGTCTTGTTGAACTCTGTCTAGTTCCTCCAAATCTTGGCTCAGCTGCTACTTCTTCTTGGATACATTCCAAGCCTTCTATGGACACAATTATGTCATATTCTAAACCCGCTCAATACTCTGTACATATTTCTGATGTGAAGCTTACTATGCTACTGTTGTTACACTTGCTTTTATTGCTGATCTCCCCAAAGGGACTTGTAACAATTTGAGGAGGAAGATTTCTTCTATGCACCTTTATGTTTTTATGAATGCACCATGGAGCTTCACATTGTATAAACAACCAAAAGCTTTAGAATGATTAAACAATTAATACTCATGTATGATACTTAGATCTTTTCAAAAGCGCCATAGCTTATTAATAGAATTGTTGAAAGTAGAATTAATGACTTTTAACACTCATTTTTTCAAGAAAATGCTGCTTTTCTTAGAAACTAGAGGGAAGATGAAGATGTGAGGAGGGAATGTTATTGCTCTGTTTGTTTATGGAGGAAACCATGTAGTTGCTTTGCCTAATTTTAGGACCATATCTTAGGAGCTTTACAGTAGCTAATTGCATGTTCAAATATCAAAAATCAAAAACATAAAAACCATAACAACAACAAAACAAAAAACTGGTTGAATGGAACTGTACTCAGACAACAGTTGTTACTTGTCGGTTACTTATTGGTTCTTCATTGTTAGGTACCATTTTTTTAAAGTTATTGGAAGTTTGAAACAAGACAATCCAACTAATGGAGCTCAGATAAAGCAAATTAACCACTTATCTTATCATTTATTTATTATTTATTTTAAAAGTCTTTTTTACCCATGTATCCCCCTGCTCCACCTACCTTCCCTCCTGTCAATCCCCCCAGTCAGCCTTCAGCCTCTCCCCATCCCCCATCTCCTCTCCCCAAAAGGTAAGAAGTCCCAAGGTGGGTCAGCTCAGCTCAGCATATACACTCCAAGCAAGTCCGATCTCCTCATCCCAATATCAAGACTGGATTAGGTGTTCCTCTGCAGGGAATGGGCTCCAAGACGACAGCCCATGCAAAGGAACACAGTCTGATTCCACCCCTCGAGGCTCCATATACGCCATGCCAGTCAATGGTCGCCTACCCTTGGAGGGCCCAGCTCCTTTTCCTGAAGGATCTCCAGTGGCTATTCTTGATTTAGTGAGCTCCCCAGAGCTCCAGCTAGCCATCAATATGGAAATTTTCTTAATAATCCCTATCCCCTTGCTCACACAGACACTCCTTCCCTGCTCTCAGCTGGACCAGGAGTTTGGCCCAGTGCTCAGCCATGGATCTCTGCCTCCACCTCTATTCATTGCTGGATGTAGGTTCCGTGATAACACTTAGAGTGGTTATTTATTTGATTCTAGGGGAAGTCCTATTTAGGTACCCCTCTGCTATTGGTTGGAGACCTAGCCAGGGACATCCTGTGAGTTCTTGGAGGTTTCCCTAGCACCAGATCTCTTTCCAATCCCACAGTGACTTTCTCTATCAAGATATCCATCTGAAGAACCATATTTCTATTCTTTCATAGTATGGTTGACTGAGTGATTACAGCCCACATTGTCAGCATACAATTTTTTTCCAAATAAATTCCACAGAGCCTCAGGACAACTGATAAGTATTTTGTCACTTTTGCTATGACCCAAGATAATAATCATCTCAGACAGGTTGGCAAAAAAATGGACTATACATTTGCTTCTTTCTATTGTCTCACATATCTCTCATGCATTATAAAGTATATGTCATATTCTCCCCCTTTCATGTTCTAGAAAGCCATATTTAAATCAGGAAAGAGTTGATGAGTGTAAAATCAGAGACCAGGCAGTTTGCTGGGTGATTTGAATGCTTTATGGCATCTGTCTCATGCTGTTAATTCTAGACTTCCAGGAAGGGAGATGTAAGATAAGGAAAACGAACACACGAAAGTATTTCTGTTACATAAGTATATATGGAGGCATTGGAAAGTAATTGTTATAAAGGGGAAAATGTTATTGGTACAAAGGAAGGGAGGTACTTGTCTTTTACTCCCAGGTGTTAGTTGATACCAATAGAAAAACCTGCACAGAGAACTGGAGAAGGTAATAACAGCCTGAATGACAGTAGAAACAACTCCTGATAGGAGGAACATCAAATGCAAAGCCCCCAAGGTAGGATAATTATTTGTCTATTGTGTTAGCTCAAGGTGTATTACTTATAACAATTACATATTTTTATGTACCATTATTTTATTAATGTCTGTGTCCTGCAGCAGAGTCCTACACTTTCTGAGAGCAGAGACTTATCTTTTTAGCATTATATTCCTAGATATATAACAATGGTTTAATGCAAAATATATAGTTGATATGCATTTGTGAAAGGGATAATAAGAAAGACAAAGTGATGGCAGAATGAGGCATGCGAAGAGGGAAAGAGGGAGTCAGAGACACAGGATAAGGGAGAAAAAGAAAGTGTCCCTAAAAGACAATTGAGCAATCAGTTTTTGATTTAGTCAAAGATGACATCATCACCAGTGTTAAGCCCCATCTCTCTTTTCTTTTTAGCCTTGTGTTGGGAAACTGATGTATCACTAAACACATTTCCTCAATTTAAATGTGAGGCTAAAAGTTTTACCTGGGATAGTATCAGATTTTATAAACAAGGATTTGCTCTTCAGAATCTTTTAAGAAATATTTAGATAATTCTTTGATAGTGGAATACAACTAATTTTTTTTCTATTCATTCCTCCTACTAATCCTCCAAGATCTGTTGCTACTGTTGTATCTGCACAATTTTATTTTCTTTTTCTCTTTTTAAAAATTGGCAATTGACATAAAATTTTGACTCTCCATGTTCTTTTGGGTGTGAATCCACGCACTCTAGCACTGTTGACATGTTAGGGCTTTTAAAGAAAGCTAATTTTCCTTTCCCCAGAAGCTATGAATTTTCTATAGCTTCCATGGCAGGGATGGGGATCAAGAATCACTTTCTATTTCCTACTAGGATGATGACTTACTTGGATTTGTGCAGTTCTCATGAGGACAACCACAGCTGTTGTGAGTCTTAAAGATGACTTCCAATATTTATATTCTGATTTACTTTCTATTGAATTTATAATTTAATTCTCAGAAGGTCTTGGCTTTTTTTTTTGTAGAAAATGCGTAGGAAGACCTTCCTTACACTTTTGTCTTTCTTTGATATTCATCTTTGTTCATTCCCTTTTGATAAATATATCCACCGTTGATGTCAATATGGCAGGCCAAGAGAATACCAAAAAAAATGAAAGAAAGGAAAAATAAAAAAAAAATAAGCATCTTTTTGGCACAGATTAAATTCCTCAAATATTTGGCAAGGATTAACTTCCTGTGACTTTTGATGTTCTCATATCTCTGTCAACTGGAATAGAAATTAAATTGATTTGAAACAAGTATTCTCAGGAGGATTTGGGGTTTTGTCCAGAAAGATGAGCCAAACCACAAAGTCTGGTTTGGGTTTCAGGGTGGGTGAAACCCACCTCGCGCCCGTAGTGTAATGCTGTCTTTCCTTGAATTGACTCCAAACCAGCAAGGTAGGTAGTCATGCAGAAGTTACACATAACATCAAGGTTATAAATGCCCTGGAGGGCCTTTTTATTTGCTAAAAAATGTATGTGAGTCTGCTCAAATCTTTCTAACTACTTAGATTATATGGATACTATTTTTGTAGGCAAGACTACACATTTATCTAACCAAAGAATTTAGAAGGACACCGTGTCCATGAAATCAATATCCTAGGTATTTGGATTGCCTGGAACTTAAGGGCAGCTTAGGTGACTAACTTCAAAGCCAGAGAGACACTTAGAAAACATGTCTTCAAACTTATAGGGCAAGGATCACCAAACATTTTTTTTGTAAAAGGCAGATGGTAAATATTTTAGGCTCTGTGAACCATATGGTATCTGTGGCAACTAATTAACTCTGACATTGTAGCATAACAGCAACCATGGACAGTATCTAAATGAGGGGGAATATCTGTGTTTCAGTAAAACTTTATTTATAAAAACAGGTGGTGGGCTGATTATAAATTTATGATTATGCACATTTTATAATATACTGTTTTGTTGTAGGCCTCTATCATATCACACATTTAATGAGAAATCTATAACAAGAGATAATGTTAGTCTGACAAAGTGAGAGATGTTCTATCATTTTCTCCCTAAGAGTATGGTCCATGGAGCAAAAGAATCCATGTCATTAGAAGATAATTAAATATATACTATTTCAATACCAGCCCTACCCTTATACACTGAATCAAAATGTGTGTGTTAATATAGTGCTCTTATGATTCATAGCCTATTAAAATTGGAGTTCCACTATTTTAGCACTGAGTAGTGGATGTGATCTCACAAGCCACTTCCTGTTACAGAACCTGGGTTAAAGCACAGATTTCCAAGAATCCTCTGAAGCAAGAGTAGTAATACTTCATATTTAGTTAAAATGACTCTTACTGTGAATTTTTGCCACACAAAGAGGTGTTTATTTATTTCTGATTTGCAATTGTTAGTTTTTAAACTGCTTCATGAAGAGGCTGGCACTTTACTGATTTGCACTTTGGCTTTTTCAATTAATTTAGCCTAGATTGAATGCATAATAATTAATCCCTTTCATGGGTAAAATCCCATGGAGCCATCAGGACTTAACTCAATCCCCTTTTCCTTTGACATATTGTTTCATTTTCTGAGTTCTCATTTTCTGGCCAACACACTCCATGCTGAATGTAAGTTCTAAACTATGATCTCTCTGAGAGTGCAAGATCTCTCTTGACTGCCTTTGAAGTACCAATGGCTATTCATTTGGCAAATATATGTATATCTATTCCCCTGTGTATAGTCCTTGTAATATATGGGACAATATGTGTGTGTGTGTGTGTGTGTGTGTGTGTGTGTGTGTGTGTGTGTGTGTGTGTATTTGTCAACTGAGCTGAGAACACATTCCAGTTTTTTCCCCTGAAACAACACACATATCTATATAACTTAAATGACCTGTGTTTCCATCTTACTTAAATGAGACAGGAAACTAAGCATAGTATGCGGTGATATATTGTACATTTATTTAAAAAATCAACCTGGAATATCGGAGAACAGTATCACTCACAATCAAGCCATGACATTTAAAGAGTGGTGACTCATTACTTGAATCCCATCACTCGAGAAACAGAGTTCTTTCTGTATTTATGTAAGTTCAAGGCCTAATAGCCAAGCAATAGTAGCTCACATCTTTGACCCTAACTTTAGGATTATGATAAGGAGTTGAACTAGAAGTTAAACAGCTGTGCAGGGAAGACATATAAGGCAGGAGAAAGAATAAATTCAGACATGCTGTAAAAGTGACCAATCGGGCTGAAGACCCCTGAAGACAGCACTTACTCTCTTCAGCCCGAGAAAATGGCTGGGTAAGAATTGACTATGGTCTATTTCGTCTTTTTAATATTCCAACTTTCCCCCAATATCTGGCTCTGGTTTCAATTATATGCTAACTAGAGTTTGTGAAATATTTGGCACCCAACGTGGGGCATAAAAACATGACCCTGAGATTAAAAGTCTCATGCTTTACTGACTGACCTAGGCAGTGGTGGCATACACTGTTAGTCTCAGTATTTGGGAGGCAGAGGCAGGAGAGTCTCTGTAAGTTAAAGGCTAGCCTGGTCTATAATGCAAGTTCCAGGACAGCCAGGACTGTTACACAGAGAACCATGTGTGTGTGGGGGGGGGGCAAAAGAAAAATAAACAAATAGCTGAAAAGATGTCTCTGTCTCTTTGTAATGGGATTAAAGGCATGGGCTGCTATTCTCTGATATTCACTAATTCTGTTCTCTGATATTTCAGACTAATTTTTTAAAATATAAGATATATTGCTGCGTAGGTTATGCCTGTAATCCTAGCACATGGAAGGCAGGATCAGAATCATGGTTAGTTCAAGGCTAGCCTGGTTTTCACAGGAGATTCACCTCAAAATGAAACTAAAAGCAAACAAACAAAAATGAAACATAAGGCCTTGTCAATAGTTGTATTTAACACTAACTTGGGGTTTCTGGAATAGCTTGCAGATTCCAAACTAGTTTCAGATGGAAGAACATATATATATGATAGAAGGTCATGAAAAGGTCATATTTTCCATCACCTCATCCAGTATATCAGATGTCATTTGGATGAGGAAAAGTGATAGCCTACCACTAATATGCTAGTGTTTTGAGGTCAGAAGAAGCTAATTCCTATAGGAAGTTTTCCAAGAATGAATAAACTAGTCCTGTTGTTTCATGCTTGGTACTCCAGTCACATATAGAACTGAGTTTCCTTCTGTGACTATCTAGAAGCCATGTACATAGGAGCACAGCATAGAACCTGACCTTGCGTATCAGTTGAAGGAGTGTTCCAGTTTGCTTTTGGGGGAGGGTGGTGGAAGAGGTGGTGGCAGTTCTTCTCTGTGTGGTCCTGACTGTTCTGGAACTCACAATGTAGACAATGCTGGCCTTCAATTCATAGAGAATTTCTTGCTTTTGACTTCTGTATTCTTGGATTAAAGGTGTGCGCCACCACTGCCCAACTCTAGTTTCCTTTCTGTTGCTGGATAAACATCAAATAACTTGGGGAGGGTAGGGGTTATTTTATCTGACAGTTTACAGTCAAGTATAAAAGAAGTCAGCAGAGAAACCCAAGGAAAGAACCTGAAAACAAGAATTGAAGCAGAGGCTATGGAGAGTACTACTTACTGGTTTGTTCTTTTTTTTTCTTATATACCCCAGGATGAACTGCCAATGTTGTTGAGCCCTTCTGCATCAGTCATCCATGAAGAAAATGCTTCCACAGACTTGAGGATAGGACAGTCTGATAGTGACATTTTCTCAACTGAGGATTCTTCTTCCCAGATGAACCTAGCTCGTGTAAAGTTACCAAATATTAGCCAGCACAGGTAATAAATTAATGCATGCTTTCATTGTTAAATAACAAAATTCATAGCACCTCAGCCAGTTTGTGGCCAGTACTTGGTACCAATGGGTTGTAGTTTGTGCTTTTGCTTACAGAGATGGATAATCCTGTATGCTGGAGAGTGTGGTAAGAGTTAATAGTTCTAACATAGCATTTGGGAAAGAATATAATTTGTATTGACCTAGGATGCTTTCAGCATTCTGAAGAGCATATCTGACATCTCTCCTAACACCTTTCTCCTTGCACTCTGTGGCCAGGGACAGTCTGAAGCATTCTTTCTTGAAAGTTGTATTGCACCACTACATGGGCTTAGTTTTTTAGTTTTACCCTCCCCATTATCCAAGAAATATAGCCACTTGGTGCTCTGCCTGGACCAATAATGTGGTTCAAAACAATCACTTCCTTAGCAGAATGCAGTCCACTCAGGTATGCCAAGTAGTCTCTCTTCTGGGTCCCCAAGAGGCCATGGAATTGACTGTACACCAGGCTGGGTCTACCTGAAAGTGAAAGTGAATTCCTGCTACAGGAAAAGAGCAAGGGGCAGCATATGCTGGTGATCATCTGTTCATGTTTATTTTTCTCTCTTTGCTTCAATAAAACCTGTTCTCAGCTCTGCAGGAGATGGGAGCTCAGGTTCACTCACATTTTTAGAAGAAAATATTTATCATCTTCCAGGTAGAATAATTTTTCAAGTTAACATATAGTTATCACGCAATCAACAGATACTTGTTAGGCATTGATCATATGCCAAGCTCTGCCTCAGATGCTAGAGAGATGACACTGAAAAATATACATCTCCTGTCTTTTTGGGATTTCATGTGTATGTAGCATAGAGACAAATTAGGCTAGGCAATTACAATTCAGTGATAAGTGCTATGATATATATATTCACAAGGTGGTCATACCTCACCCAGAAGGACCATACATCCCTGTATTTGGGTGAGGTATATCAGAAAAGGATTCCAGACACTTTACTATTAAAGTACAATTGTAAGAATAAGTAGGAATGCTAGATGGAATTATATAGTGCAATAGGAAGCAGGAGAGAGAAATTATTCCAAGGCAAGCTGATTAATGAAGTCATAGTGCATCTAGGGAGTTTGTGTTTGTTGTTGTCCTTGTTTAATGTAGCTATAAATAAGAGTGCAGGTAACAGGCAGTGTTAACAATAAAGACAGAAAAATAAACAGAGACTTGGTGGTTACAATTAGGGAGCTATGAGAAAACTTGATGGCAGTTATGAATGCATTCACATAATAGACGCTTGGAGTATAATGTAGAGACTGGTGTTACCAATCTGATATGGATGGAGGTGGAGGCAAATTTCTGGAGATATTTGTGGCAAAATGTTTATACTTAATACCAATGATATAGTTGATAGAAGATATTGTGATATCTCTATAGAATGGGTGAGTTAGGGATGGGTAATATAGCAGCAGCTTCAAGTTATATTATACATTTTAGAAAAATGGCAGTTGCATAGTGATTGATACAGAAATGGCATAATTAGGGGGAAACCTTAAAGTAAATATATTACATAGAAAAGGGAGATACCATGATGCTGATGAAAACTGTTTCTGAAATCATGAAAAACACAAAGCAAAGTGGGTTACACAAAATGAGCTATGACCCAAATGGTTGAACCACTTTCAGTTGTAACCTTATTCAGGTCATAAATATTCTCAGGACCATGTGTCTATTGTTTTCTCTAGTTTAACTCCATTATTAAGACTAGCATAATGCCCCTAACAGTATCTCAGCACCATGTCTCATGATTAAAAGATTTGATTTCTTCAGTGGGCCAAATTATAGTCTCAGAACACAGCTGTGTTGAAACTGTCTGGTAGTTTCCATATGGATCTAATCAGTGTGGTCTGAAAAATGTATACATCTGATTTGACCTATGCCTACTCCAATGTCCCTGTGCTGACACTGTATTATCTTAAAGCACTTGGGCTGAGATGACCCAAAGTCTGTAGCTTGGGTATCATAGTAACAGTTCAAAGTTTGGATAATAGATATTAGATGCTTACTATGTGTGTTGTCATGTTTTCTTGCATGGGTAAAGACATCATTTACTGTGATTAGAATGATGTAGGTGTGTGTTGATTTCTGTTCTTTATAGGGGTTGTCTGAGTCCATTTTGTGCCATTATAACAGAATACCCCAGACTTGGTAACTTACAGCAAGTAAATATCTATTGGTGTATGTGTTTGGTGGCAGGGAAGGTGAAGATCAAAGGAATAGCATCAGGATCAAACTTTTAATTCCTTAAAACAAATATTTCCTTTGAAAAAATTATTATTATTACATTTTATTTTTCTTATACAATATATTTTTCTCACATTTTCTGCTCTAACAAGTCCTCTCTGAGCCTCGAAAAACACCTAAAATAAGAAAAAACAAAATTACAACCACAGAGATATAACAAATAGTAAAAAACTAGAAGTCTGTTTTATGTTGGTCAACTACTACTGAGTAGGAAATTTGCCCTCAAGTATGATTAATATACCCAGTATCTCTTCATTGTATAAAATTAGTTTTTTTTTTTCTCTCAGCAGGCATAAATTGCAAACAGCTTCTTGGTTAGGAGTGGGATTTTTTGTCCACTTTTTCTTGACATAAACTTTCTTTACACATAATATCATTGCTGAAGGAAAAGGAAGGATTGAGAAAAATGAAGAGGAAAAAGGAGAGGGGAAAATAAGAGGGGGATAAGAGGTAGAGAATTGGAGGGAGGAAGGGAGAGATACTAAGCTCATAGCTCCGAACTCTGTTAAGATTGACCAAGTCAGTCCATGGGATTAGAATATTCAAAATTACAAATTAGTCATTAAACTCCTACTCACATTGTTGCACAGAAATTAAGTTTCCAACATATGCTTTAAGATGTGGCTTTTAGATAAAGTTTAAAACACAATGACTTAATGTATTTATACTCTGAGTCTAAGAACTTGATAGTAAAGTTTACCTAAACCATGTACTTGTTCTTTAAACAAACATTATATGTTAACTGCTTGTGTTGGCGGAAGAGATTTTTGTTTATTTTTTATTCTATTGTTTTTTAAACTAGGCCCTATCTGCCATTGTCTCAAACAAGATATTCTGGGTCTTTCAAACATAAAAGTGAGTGAAACTTGATGATCTCTGACTTCAGGGTATATTAAGAAGCGGGAGGAAAAATGTCAGAAACTACACGCTGTTAAATTAGGTACCATCAGAGAGGAACACAAAAGGAATGGAATCAGTTCAAAGCAAGGAATCTTAGAGATGGGGAAGTTTCTGAATACAGTTCTGTTGTAAGTAGGAAAGAAAGTGGATTCCCTAAAGAGCATGCTCATGCTCGTAGGGTTCTAAGTAGCTCTGTATAATAAGATCATAAACTATGAAGGTATTGGCAAGAAACTTTGTTGACAGATAGCTATTTGGAATAGCTATATGGCCATCTATTCTGTGATGTAATTTGAGAGAGAACTATTTCTTTCTCCTTGTGGGGAACCATGAATAAAAGACTAGGATTAGTCTCAGAGTCCCTAGACAGAAAGGTTAGTTTTATGATATGTTTTTTTTTCATATTAGTTAATTATATAGGATCGAAATAAGTGGGGCTTGAGGAAGTAGAATCCTACAGTTCTACAATTTATTTTTGAAACATTCACACTCCTACTAGACCCATAATAGAAGCCTCGTCAATTTTTGTTTATCCAGTGGCACAAATATATTAGTTGTTGCTATAAGAAGGTCTAAAATTATTTACAAAGATATACCAGATATAAACCCCCCCAGCTCCTAATAATTTCTTCCTTTGCTCCTCCTCATCTTTCTTATTAATACAGGGTATTGCTATTTAGCCCAAGTCTGGCATACAGTTTGATATCCTCCAGTTCACAGACTCCTACTTTATGAGATTGCAGGCACCTGCTGCTGGCCATAGATTACAATATTTTAGTTAAGAAAATCCACATCCATCCTTCAAATAGTAAATTTAAATACAAGTTGCTGTTGTTTGGACTTGACTCTGTTGTAAGGAAATTTTGTTGAGATATTGGCAAATTGCATAACAACTCTTTTTACTCATTGTCAATCCTGTGAGCAGTTCTGCTCTGTCCTATGGTATGGAGAAGGTGTCTTTCATATCTTTTTAATCAAAGTATATAGTTCAATATATGTGTATACTTATATGAATGTAAATAATATGTCATTATTAAAGAAATAGGCATTCTAAAGGAACATTCTGTATAATTTATCCATGTTCTATATCTAGAAGCTTTGTAATAGTAGTTCAGATAAGTTTGTTCAAGATAAGTAGTTCAGATAAGTAGTTCAGCTAGAAAGTTTGCTTAATACAGAATTTCTAAAGATAAAATGATAAAATAAGTTGCTTCTAAACATCCTTAGGATGATTGGAAATATAAGACCTAGGAATAAAGATTCCACTTTCAATAAATGCAAATCACTAAGTTTATTTTTGTTGTTCTGCCTTTTGAAATAAGATGCCATGTATCCCAGGCTGTCTGTGAACTCTTGTGTAAATAAGGGCAGTCTTGATTTCCTAACTCTTCTGCCTCCACCCTTCTAGTGATACAGATATAGACCACAATACAGACGAACAGTGTCCAGGGACATGGCTTATAGAATTGTTTCTCTCCTTTTCCTTGGAGAGAGAGAGAGAGAGAGAGAGAGAGAGAGAGAGAGAGAGAGAGAGAGAGAGAGAGAGAGAGAGAGAGAGAGAGAGAGTGTGTGTGTGTGTGTGTGTGTGTGTGTGTGTGATTGTGTGTATGTGTGTGTTGGTGTGTTTCTGTTATGTAAATACAGGAATCTCTATTATATATGACTTTGATTGCTTTTGGTTTATTTCTAGGAGCAGTATACTTAAAGCATATGGTAGTTCTGTTTTGTTGAAGGGATATTCATGCTATTGTTCATAGTATCTGGACTAACTTAAATTCCTCATAGCAGTATAGAAATGTTCATTTTTAAGCTTCTATAAAGTCAGCGATCCCATTTGCCTTGTGACACCATCTATTTCCAAAGGACCTCCTTCTAACAGTATCACCCAAGTTATGTTATGTTAGTAAGAAAATTTGAGGTGGACACAAATATTCAGAACAATAAGCTGAATAGTCTTTTTCTTTCTATCTTGTATTGTTTCTGATTTGCATAACCAATATTACTCTTAGTTTATGTTGTTCTTTCTGAGGGTGGCATTACAGTTAATATTACTTGTCAGCTCCTCAGTATCTAGCATCACTAAGTGCTAAGTTTCTGGGACTGATCATAGAATGTCATCTAGATTACTCTAGTTGAGGTGTGAATAACAATGCTCTTTGTTGCCACAGGCTACTAAAGAATATACAGCAGATGACAACCAGTATTTTACAGGTTGTCCTATGAGATGAATAACTCTGTGTTGGGTAACCCCACTAGACAAAGTCTGTGGGAGAGTCCCACTAAACAAAATCCATGGAGTGGCCCCACTAGGAAAAGCCTGAGGGTGACTGGCTGTGGATACCAGTTGTTTTCTATTTGTAACTTTCTAAGGTTCCATTGCTATGCCTCCATAATAAGAAAGAACAGATGTGGGGTTCTTTCCACAACTCTTTGGTAGTTTTATACCTTTGTGTACACTTATATTTGAGGATAGTCAAGTATGATGTATACAAATAATACCAGACTATTGTTATTTACTGACACAGGAAAGTAACAGTATTAAGTCTCAAAGATAACTAATTTTAAATTCCAGAATAGATTCAAACAGGCTAAACTGCCCATACAGAACACACACAAAGACTAATTCCCAGATGTTATTTATTGGTAAATCAAGTACAGACTGTTTTGAGATATACCCCCTTTGTGATAGTTGACTTTCTACATGTTCCCTGACAACTGAAGTTTCAACCTTCTATTGTTGTTATTAAGTCCTGAATTTCAATGTCATTCTCTTTTTGGGAAAATGTGACCTTCAAGGACAAGCATTTACACTGGTCAGTCTTTGTGACCTTACTAGCTTGAGAAAAACTATTACTTCATGTGTTATGAGAATGGATTGGGACCTGAAAATCTAACATATAATTGTCCAGAGTTTAGCTAAGGATGGTGCATGGAAACAGCAGTAATATGGGCGGGGGTGGGGGGAGAAAGAAGAATGAGTATGTGTGAATGAGAGTGTGTAAGAGCAGCAGCAATATAGGAATGAAACTGCAAAATGTTAGTGCATGTGCACTGAATGAGAGAAGGTGGAGGAGGAGCCTAAGAGAGGATGAGAGATATGTGAGAGAATGAATAAATGAGAGATTTAATGAGCAAAGAATGAGTGAATGATGTAGAAAACGTATATTTGTGAGTGAATGTATGAGAGATAAAGCTATATAAGAAAGAACTGTTGCTGCATATAGGAACTATGCAAAGAGCTGTATGCAAGTGTGTTAAGAACAATGTAAAATGTTATATGGTAAGAGAGCTATGTAAATAAGATAAATAACTGTGGATGAAAAAATAAATGAATTTGCGAAGAGTGAGTAAATGATGCAGAAAAAGCATATATCTATGAATGAATATGTGAGAGATAAAGTTATGTGAAGGAGATGTTACTACATATATGGACTATTCAAAGAGCTGTATAAGAACAATATAAAATGTTAAATGGTGGGTTTAGGTATTGGAGATGAGTTTACCTGTATGGTGCTCTGTAACTGTGTGGAAGCAAGGAAGATGAAATAGTATAAAAGGAGATGTAAAAGAGAATGTATGCAAAAGAAAGATGTGAAGACATGTGAAAACAGGTGTAACTGTATAGAGATGTTTAGCCATTTGTATGTAAAGAAAGATGTAGTTGTAGTTATAGAATGCAGCAGTGTAGAGCTATGTAGCTGAATGGAGGCGTAGTCAGGGACCATTTTTAAGTTAAAGTAAAAGAAAAAGTTGCCATAAGAAAGTATATATGTTTCTTTATGTTACCTTCAGATAGAGATTTATTCATAAATATCCCAGATAGAAAAGTTTCTTATCCTTTTCTACTCTGAGGCATTCCTTTCTTTCTTTTTGGAACAGATTGCAAGAGCTGGTCTCTCAGGGTCTGGTGTCCTTATTCCTATGAGTGATCCTAAATAAAATCAAGAGGAGAAAGATACCTGAGAAATAGCTTCATCCCTTTCTGCCTCTTGACTTTGGAAGCCATGTGATCACCACCTTCCTTCGTTGGTGTCTATGATGGACTGTGTATCCCTTGTGTTTTATCTTGCTTTCTAATGTCAAGATAGAGCAGCATGGGCAAAAGTACTTAGGAAGGAGGGAATTTATGTGGCATTTTTTCAATTGAGGTTCACTCTTCCAAGATGGCTCCAGCTTAGGTCAAGTTGACAAGAAACTAATCAGCATATTTTGAAGTATAAGCAAAAATAAAACTCTTTCTTTAAATTATTTATCAGGCATTGTCTTAAAAATGAGAAAATTAACTAAGAAATATAGAAAAGTTAGTTAAGAGAGTAGGGTCATGATGATCAACCTGGTCATGTGATTCTTGAATCTTATGAACTGGTTTGTGGGGTGTGGGGTTATATGGCAGAGTTTACAGATGTGAGTTACAAGAGTCCTAGAATTCATCAGTCAGAACTGAAAGTTCTGTTTTGGTAGAACTTTAAGACAAAAATGTGAATGTGGAGAGGAATGTGAAAGTAGAGGCCTTGCAGGTAACATTTTGTATGAGAATATGGTCTCTGTTGAGAACTTGGCTAGAGCCCATTCAGGTTCTATTCTTCCATGTTCCAAGAACTTGAATGAGGTTGAATTTAAAAGTAATAGTCTACTGTCATATAAAAAAAATCTTAGGAAGTTTTAGCCTATGGCACAGTTATTACTCATGTCCTTTACCAAAGCCCACAGTGAAAAGGAACAAGTTAAGGCAGAACGATATAGAAAAATGTCTGTTTGTTCAGGTTAGACAAGGCATACAGTGAAAAGGAGGTGCTCCACTGGGATAGCAGGAAAGAGGCCCAAGGAAAAGACCTCCCCACAAAAAGCTTTAACTTGAGCAAATGAAAATGAATTCCATCGGAGAGTCTCTAAACTCATAATACTAGAAATGTTCATTACTCCCAGAAAGTAACTCTCTACAGATGTGTTTTCCAAGCATCAGTATTCAGAAATTGTTATAACAGTGGTCTAAAGGGGACATCCTCAATTCTGAACTGGCAACATAACTTGGTTAAGTTGATTCATATAATTCTGGTTTTGCATATATTAAAAATGCAGAATTGGGGTTTTTGTGGAATCTTTGACCTTGGTCTTCGAGAACTGCTGTGGTCAGGTAGTAAATGGAAAGGGTGAAGTCCCTGCAAAAAGGCTCAGAGGCCACTCTGTGAAGCTCTGAAGCACCTTAATTATAAAGGAAACTCCAGGATTTGGAGTTAGAACCACATAAAATGAACCAAGGAAAGTGTCATGCATAGTGGGGCCAGTTCAACAAAGAGGATATATGCACTGCTGATAACAGAGCTGGATGGGTGGTGGGTCTAACTAAGCTCTGTGGAACCTAGAAGACTCAAATCTAAGCCTTAGATACTGAGACCAACTCTACAGTTGAATGTTTACTCTGCTAGGTTTTGGTCTTGCTTTGATCTGGATATTCCTTCCTATGCTCTCATTTTTGCCCTGTTTGCTGAAAGAGATTTTTCTCATACAACATATCCTAGTTATATTTCCCCTCTCTCTACTTTTCCCAATTCTGGACCCACCTCTCCTCTCTTCCAGATCCACTGCCTGTCTGTCATTAAAAAGGAAAATAATCTTTTTATAATAATAATCTAAGTGATAAGAACCAAACACGACAAAATAGAATATAAGATAAAACAGAAACCATCACATCACACTGGACAAGGCAACCCCCAAAATGAAAAAGAGTCACAAGAGCAGTCACAAGAATCAGAGACCCAATCACTCATACATTAAGGAGTACCCTAAAAGTAGTAAACTGATACTTATAACATATGTAAAGATGACATGATGCAGACCCTTGTACACCCTATGTTTACTGCTTCAGTCTCTTATTTTATATGAACCTTGCTTGGTTGATTCAGAAAGCCTGGTTCTTCTGGTGTCCTCCATTTCCTTTGGCTTTTACACTCTCTCTGCCTTTTCTTAGCAGAGATCCCTGAGCTCCAGGGAAAGGAATTTGATTGAGATATCCCATTTAGACCCTCTCTATGCATAATGTCTGGCTGTGGATATGCTGCTAGAGGAAGCTTCTCTGCTGATGACTGAATAAGGCACTGATCCATGAGTACAGCAGAAAATCATTAGGAATTATTTTATTGATTATCTTGGCCAGTAATTTTATTGATACTTTTTTGACCAATAGTGTTTTATTTTGCATTATATATTTAGTTCCTTGTTTGGGGCCATCTAAGCAGTGTCAGGTATATGTTCCATCAAGTATTGTGGGCCTTACAACAAACCAGACATTGGTTGGCTACTCCCACAGGTTCTTTGCCATCATTGCCCTAGCGTATCTTACATAAAGAACAGGTCATACATCAAAGGTTTTGTGGCTTGGTTGTTATTGTTATTTCTCTTTGGTAGGCTGCAGAGTACTGTCCCATATCAAAGACACTAGAACATAGGGGTAAAGGTTTTATCTAGGCACCAGTTTAACTTCTCCATGTTCAATGAGTTGTGTGGGTCTTATCTTTAGCAATAGGACCCATTGTCTCAGAAACAGCCTGGGTTGTTTGAGGGTTTCCATGGAAACCCCAGGAATAACAACTCAATTAAGTGCATTCTAGTTCCTCTATTGGAAGCTTTGTTTAGTGATGAGACATGTCCTCATTTTTGTCATTTGAAATAAAAAAGGGCTGGGTGGAAGGGATTGGGAGGGGGAGGGAAGGGGGATCAGGGGCTACATTGATGGAGATTACTTTTTAATGAAAAAAAAACATAAAATTAAATTTGAAGAACATATACTATTTTTAAAAATAGTAAATGTTATAGAGGACCTATGTTCAAACCCCAACACTCATAGCAGGCTGTAACTCCAGAAAAAAAAAAAAAAGAATGCTTACTCTGTACCTTTGTATATTGGGAGTATATAACTTGAGTTTTTACTTAGTATGTTCTCACAGCTAAAAGATTCTTTGAGTCTCAGAAAGAGTTTCTGAACTTTTAAATTGTACCGATATTATACACGATGTGAATGTTTAAAGCTGGACTTAAAGCATTTTTACAGCATATTTATTTATTTAGTCTTACAAATAACACTGTTCCTTGATTTTTATCTTTCCCCTTACCTGTTTCCCAAGATTCCTGGCCAGGGGTGATCACTGAATCCTTCTGATGTTCCTCTTACGAATATGTGAATTACTCATTTGTCTTTTCCAGTGCATAGTTATGAGCAATTCCTATAAGCAACACAGTTTTCATGTATGAAAGAGGTAAGAATTTTGATTAAGATGGAAATAGCTAGTTAGATTAAAAATAATTTAAAAAGTAAAAATGAGTGATATAGTAGAGAGATTTTAAAATGACTTTATAGATGGATAGAATAATTATCAGTATAAACACACAAATTAAATGCTTTAAAATATTCTTTTTTAGTTTGATATTTAGGAAGTATTATAAGTCACATTGTATCATTACACATTTTAAGCAGTTCTATAAGGGTTTACAGTACAATTGTTAAATCTCAGGGAAAATACACTTTAAACAGCTTTCATTAGATTTATGTTGGGTTTAGATTAATTTATCTTCTATACTGAAGGATATGGTAAATTATTTTTCTTATAAACTCAAGAGTAAGCATCTCAGGCAGCCCTTGGGTCCCATTTTCTTTATTCCTACCTGTCCAAATTGTATCCATCTCTATTTGATCTTAGAACCAGCCTTTTGGGAGTGTGAAGTAGTCAGAATGGCATAGGTACATTTTTTTCAGTTTCTTTCATGAAGAAGTACTTGATGAAACATATTATATATTTAGAAAATGGATGCTACCATTGCAAGAGTGTAAGTTATATCTTATATGATACTGCTAATTGGGCAATGATAATGCTCTACCATGAATATTCTAGTGGTATAATACCCTAAGCAGCAAGTATTCTTTAAATATATGAGCAAATAATCAGAGGTAGAGACTATAGGTGTAACCCCTACCATCATTGAAGAATGAGAGAATACTTAGTTTTCATCGATGAATAGGTGTTCTAATGGCAAAGAGCACTCATTCATGGAGTAGTTAATATAGTGCAGAGTTCTTCATAGCTTTGGCTTTAAACTAGCCATAAGGACAGAATTTACTGATTTCATGTATTTATCAGACACTTTCCCAAATAACCTATAATTTGTCCTTAGTTGATTGTTTTAAAACTGAATATTGAGAAGCCTCCTTGGGAAAAAATGTTTGATGAAAGAAACAAGAAAAGTAGGATTATCATGTTGTTGTGTACTGAATATGGTCTATTTGAAATCATCTCAGTTAGGACACTCCAAAAAGAGCCCTTCCATCGTGAAGGACCTTAACCCTCCCAGATAATTTTCTCTAATGTACCACTCCAAACTCAGTCCTAGCATTTTATTTTCTGCCTGACTTCTTAAGCCTCATCAGAGGCTGCTCAGCAATCGTTTTGAACATAAGCAAGGTGATCATTATCATCATTATGCTGTTACCCTTGAAGAAAGCATGTAAAGAGGCCAGGAAAAGATGCATAATTTAAGAAAACACAAAAACTGAATGCTACATAATAGCCTCTTTACTCTCCAAATTGCCACTAGATTTAATTGAAACTACAACTGTTCAAACACACACACACACACACACACACACACACACACACACACACACACACATGTACACGCACACGCACACGCACACACACCTGCACATATGTATACTTACTATCAGATTGCTTTGACATGTTTCATCAGATTGTAAAGCACATGTTATTAGAGGACCACATCTGTTTGTTCACCAATGTAGATAATCTAACATTTAAATATTTCTTGGAAAAGAAGATAAATAATAGTTTTAAGTTGGGTGAAAAAATTGTGGCTCTTAGCTATTAATTATGTCTGTGAGTTTCTATTCACTACTGTTTTTGCACTTTTGGATTTCCCTGTCAGAATCCCCTCATGTCCACTCTCAGTTGTCCTTGACCAGTTATATCATTAGACAGTTGCCTTTCTAAACTCGTGCCTGTGCCTGACTTACAGGCTAGGAACATTTCTTCATTCCCCTTTGTCAGTTCCTTTATCCCTTACCACTTATGACCCTCAGAAATGGACCCCAATTCTCAGTGTCCCTGCAGAGCTTCCTTCTTAAAGGCATACTGGTATAATCATTATCCTTCAGAAATTCTTTTGTCTGCTGATGGGATTCAATAGTGCACTACTGGAAGTTGGAATTCAGATTATTTTCAAATCAGGGAAATTGTCCTGAACTAAACAGCTACTATGAAGGGGAAGCACCTTGGGAGTCAGACCTGGGTTAGTGTTGTCTTTATTATTTACTAACCATACAGTCTTGGGGAGATTGTTTAACCTCTGAGCTTTAACTTCATCTCTGAGATGGTATGAAGTATGTTAAGATGTGTAAATACTTCTGCACATTGTTTATCTGATGAGTTATGCTACCAATTGCTGTTTCCTACATTCCCCCTAGGTTCTCTCTCCACCTCTAATTCTGGATTCCTCGATTTCAACATTACATGATTTGAGGCCTGGTAATTAATTCCCATCTCTGGCATTTAAGTTGTGAATTCAATTATGTTTAACAATGCACTGGTCTCTACTTATTGGAGGTCAGACAAACTTTCTAGGAGTTGTGACAAACAAAGTTATTTCTATTTAAACAATCCTGGATAGGAAGTACTGATCGAGCTATTCAGATGTCAACTTCTCTAATTTATTCTTCAAATTTAGCTTTACTTCTGGTTCCTCAAAGTAGAGGGTTTAACCTCTCTTTTAGCACTAACTTTTCAATCTTCAATTTATTCATAATTTGAGGCCAGGTCCCCCAAAATTTTCTTTGTACCCTGCTATATATTTAAGGGCTTCTCCTCCCTTCCCAGCCCCCATCTGTATCTTGATTAGTTATTTGCATTTATTTTTGTCCTGTTGGAAAGTTAGCCAAGGATTTTAAATAGGATAGGAAAATAGAATGCCAGTTGGTAACATAGCCAGTTGAAAGATATATTTTACTACTTAATAAATATTCAATATTTTCTGAACAAATGGGTTAATAAATCCACTTATTATCTATCTAGCTAAAACTTCAATGACAACATGTAAGAAAAAGGTGTCTATAGTATCTGATGATGGTTAAAAATACTCTACTTCGCAGAGTACTTAGGTTATGTTCCTGGCACCCACATGCCAAGTAACTACATGAAACTCCAGTTTCAAAGGATCCAGTGCCTACTTCTGGTCTTCATGCAAACCAGGCTCATACATGGTGCCTGTGTGTGTGTGTGTGTGTGTGTGTGTGTGCTATTATTTAGAAGACACAATGCATCCTTCCAATTTAGGGAAACAATCAACATTCCTATCCAGCTCTATAAACTGAAACATCAACTAGTATGGCATAATAACCCTGAGGATGCAGTAGTTCATGTATTTGGCAATAACCAGTAGCTCTCTAGTTGGACTTAAGAACCACTCAGCAAGAGGTATGGAGACCAGAAAATAAAAACTA
The DNA here is from genome assembly GCA_033318265.1 of Phyllotis vaccarum. Classification (NCBI taxonomy): domain Eukaryota; kingdom Metazoa; phylum Chordata; class Mammalia; order Rodentia; family Cricetidae; genus Phyllotis; species Phyllotis vaccarum. The sequence goes on along the minus strand of JARWLC010000001.1, from coordinate 137,604,482 downwards.
GCCAAAATGCAGAGTTGTGGAGCACAGTTTCATGGTTACCTCTCTAAAATAACTCCTGCATCTAAGGCTCAGGTATCATTGTGGAAGAGGTGACAGCAAGAAATGTTTTAAGAACCAGAAAAATAGGAAGTTGTGTATAAAATTGTCTCCTAGGAAAATTCAAAACTACATCTATCAAGTTTCACCAACATGATTCCCAAAATATGAGCTGAAAAAGAACAGCAAAAAATATGCTACAGACAACGTGGGAAAGCCTGAGAGGCACCAACCTCACACAAATTTATAGAAAATGAAGGAACCTGAGAACAATACAGCAACTGGTTATCCTATATCAGATGGTCATATCTAAAAACATAGATAAAACATTATATAAACTTAGGAACACATATGCATATACATTCACATATGTATGCAGCAAGAATTAACAAAAAAATAGGCCATGGATTTTAAGGAGAGGGGAGTAGTATATAGGAGGGCTTGAGGTAGGGAAGTAAGAGATAAATGATGTGATTATATCATAATCTCAAAAATAATAAATATATGAATGAATTTAAATGTGAATATATCTAAGCTCTATGTTTGGAGAGTCCTAATAAGGGAGACACAGATTACATATGGCTGTTAAAGTATCTGTATTAATTTTCTGTGGATGGCATAACAAAATATCACAAATTAAGTATCTTAAACAACATAAATTTACACTGTCATGGTTCTGAAGGCTAGAGGTCTGACACTTGGGTGTACATGTGATCCAGTTCTCTCTGAAGCTTCTAGGGGAGGAAGGATCCCTCTGTTTCTTCCTGACCTTGGTAGCCCTGATGACTTCAGCTGCTGTGTAAGCATTGTTGCAATATTTTCCTCTATTATCAAATGCTCATCTTCCCTTAAGAGCATTTATGTCTTTTCTTTTCTTAAAAGGGCATTAATCATTCCATATTAATGCTCTACCCTGCTCTATAATGACTTCATCTTAATTAGTTACATCTGCAAAGACAGCATTTCTAAACACTATGGTCACATCCCTGATCAGACTGGTTGCAAGGTGGAGAGGGAGGGCCACCTGTATCTGTTCTGTACCACTTGGCAAGGTAATTTCCCTTTATTCATAAGACTCCTTTCAGAAGCATACATTAACATATGGATTATTGTTTTATGTTGAAAACATATTCTTTTCCTATAGAATAACTTCCTGACCACAGTTTCCCCTCCTTTCATTCCTTTCAACCCCCATTATTCTCTCTCCCCCCAAGATTTACTCCCCCTCTGTCTCCCTTTAGAAAAGAGCAGACCTCCAAGAGATAACAACCAAATATGACAAAATAAGATACAATAAAACAAGGCAAAAGCCCGTATACCAAGACTAGACAAGCCAACCAAACAGGAAAAGAAGAGTCCCAACAGTGGGCAAGAAAGCCAAAGACACTCCTGCTCCCACAATTAGGAGTTCTACAAAAATACCAAACTAATAGCCACAACATATGTATACAGAGGATCTGGTGCAGACCCACGTAGGCCCTTTGCTTACCACTTCAGTGTCTGTGAGCCCATGTGAGCCCTGCTTAATTGATTCGGTGTGACAGGTTCTCATAGTGTCCTCCATTAGCCCTGACTCCTACAGTCTTCTCTACCTCTCTTCCACGGGGTTCCACAAGCTCCAAGAAGAAAGAACTAATTGAGGTCTTTGATTTAGATTCTTTCTCTGTATAATGCCTGACTGTAGGTGTTGGCACCAGCTTGCATATGCTGCTGGAACAAACCTTTCTGATGGTAACTGGACAAGGCACTGGTCTATGAGTATATCAGAATTATAGAATATCCTTAGGGATAATGTAACTATTTTGTCATTCATTTTTGGTTCTTCCCTAGGTCTCTGGGCTATCCAGTCTGGTTCCTAGCCATGCAAGCAGTGTTGGGAATGGGCTTTGCCTTGTGGAGTGGGCCTCAGGTTAAATTAGACACTAGCTGGACATTCCCACAAGTTCTTTGCTACCATTGCCATAGCACATCTTTTAAGCATTACAGATTCTAGGCCAAAGATTTTGTAGTTGGATTGGTGTCCATGTTTTCTTTCAGTAGTCTGCATAGTACCATGTTACATAAAAAAGACTACAACATAAGGACAGGGAGATGGGATAGAAGGAGGGAGTGTAAGGAGAGATGGTTGGAATTGAGAGGCATTTGGAGGATGGTACAAGAACCTAGTACAGTGGAAACTTCCTGGAATGTATCAGGGTGATGTTAATGAGGACTACTAGTGATAGAATCTGAACTGGATTATCTCTTATATTCAGACAAGCTCCCAGTGGCAGGAGTGGGTGGCATTCCATTGAGCTGTTGACCAAAAGAGTCCACAAATAGTCCATGCCACTGCTAGTACAAAGGACTATTCTCTGCAAACCAACAGTGAGGCCCCATCTCTCTAGCAGTAGAGTCAAGGACAATATCTTCACAGTCTTTCTTTATGAATCATTCTTTCCACCTATATATTTACTTATTTTAAACCTGATAAAACATGCGAAGGTCAGGTTCTTTATTTAGGCCTCCTTTTATGTGGTTAAGTCTAAATTTTTGTGAACTCTTCTATTAGGCAGGGTTTTCAAGGGGAATAGAGCCAGTACAATGAGTGTATATTAAAAGATTATTAGCTTTGCATACTATCTAGATTATGGGCGGTTTAAAAATGGATGCTTCACACTGCGTAAACTGAGAATCTGGTAGCTGATCAGTCCATGAGGCTGGGTACCCCAGTAATCCCAAATGTGACAGTGAGGTCTGGAGATTTCCTAGACCCAGTAATCTTCCATCCATGAGGGAAGCCTGAAGAGACTGTCTTCTGACATCACTGAAGGAATGCAGCAGTAGAGGAACATCCTAGATCAGTTTGTTAGGGAGAAGGCAGACAAGCAGGCAACAGCAAAGCTTCCTTTTTCCATTCTTTATGTGAGATGCCACTGGAAAGTGATGCTCAAGTTTCTGATAAGTCTTCCCAGTTCAAATAAACTAATCAAAATAATCTCTCACATGTGTACCCAGATGCTTGCCCTTTATTTGATACAGATCCAGTCATGTTGGCAAACAATATTAACTGTCACCCCCCCCCCAATTCATATGTTGAAGCCAATGAGATAGTATTAGAAGATGGAGGAATTGGAAAGTGATTATCATTATGAGGATGCTCATCTTATAGAAAGGGGGGTATTGTACCCATAGAGCAGGCTAATCAGAGCTTGTTCACCATGTTCAGACACATAGAGATTATCCCCAACAGATCTCGCAACAGATCTCCCCCAACATATTTTGATGGTGGACTTCCCGGGCTCCAGAATGATGACAGTATTTCTGTAGTTAGCTGTTCTATATAAGGCAGTTTATTGTGATAGTCCCCAAAGAGCAGTCTATTGAAATTATACAATTGTGTGTAACTCTTAAAGTTTTTCAAAAGCAAGAACTAAATAAATTAGATAAAAGTTAATTTTTAGTTCTGGGTTTGGTAGAACATGTCTTTAATCCTAGCACTGAGCAGGTAAAGCAAGTGCACCCTTGTGGGTTTGAGGCCAGCCTGGTTATAGAGTGAGTTCCAGCATGGCCAGGCTATACAGAGAAACCATGTTTCAACAAACAAAATAGCTAATTTTTAATCTTACTAAATATTACACAGCATTGGCACTGATTATAATCTGTTAATCCAAAGGATTCAAATTCTAACCTGTTTTGTATTTGGGTCAGGCTAGATATTTTTACAGAACCTGTAATTTGTGGAGTTTTTATTTTGTGCTATCATTTTGTATTATATTTCAATATAAAATATTTTAATTATTATGGGCTAATGTTTGAGATCTTTGTTAGATCTTCCTGCCTTTGCTCTTTCTGCTCATTTAGTTAGAACTAAATTAAAGAAACAAATCTCTACCTCTCTTTTACTTTATCACACTGATCACTGTCTGTGGCAATACACAATGTCTGAGGGTAGATGGGCCACTGATGAATTATAATGGACTATTTTACAAATGAACTAGAATGACCGATCTTCAAACTTATGCATAACACAGGAATTCATATACCGAACTAGATATAATAATCACCTGTATACTCTTGCGTTTCCTCTTGCATATTGTATAATGAATAAACAAATGAGTAGAAATAGCATGTGAAGTTTGAATAGAAAGATATGGAGAAGAGATATTTTTATACTGATGCTGTTTTTTTTTCCCTGCACTCTTCTTGGGGAAGCAGACTCTGCTGTCTTCTAGATTATGCCTCAATGATCATTGCTGAACAGAAAGAAGATGAGACTGTTCACTGACCTGTTTACTGGCTCATCTAGAAAATAGAACCATCATTAAAAAAAAAAAAAAACAACTTTCTACTTGAAACTTAAAATTAAAACTCAAAGTTGATCATGGTGGCACACACCTGTAATCAGGTGGGAGGCTAAGGCAGTCAGTAGCCAGGCTGGGAGCATAAGTTAACTCTAGTCTAAAGATGTAGCTCACTTGTACATGTAGCTCACTTGTACAGTGTTTGCAAAGCATATGCAAAACTAAGTTATTAATGCTATAACAATAACAAAATCACACACACACATACACACATGCATGTGAGTATAAATTTTTGTTCCTTCAGACAGCTCTTAAATAATCACAAAAGACTTTTTATTAATTACAAATGTTCAGATGATAGCTTAGGCTTGTTTCTGACTAGCTCTTATAACTTACTTGCTGCCACTAGCTCATGGCTTATGACCTCATCTCGTACATGTCCTGCTCCTTCAGTGTCTGGCTGGTGATTCTGTCCTTGATCCCAGAGAGCTCTCTCCCTGTCTACAAGTCCTGTCTAACCTCTTTCTGCCTAGCTATTGGTCATTTAACTCTTTATTAAACCATTGGGAGCAACACATCTTCACAGTTTATGACAAGATTGTTCTACAACACACACACACACACACACACACACACACATACACACACACACCATCTCCACTACTAGCAAAAAAAACAAAAACACCTCAAAAAAATCAATAAAGTCAGAGTGAGTAAAGGAATGACAGGCAGGCTGTCTATATGAAACAATCGGGAAAATCGCGGAAAGAAACTGGCAGAGATAAGGAGACTACTCAGATGTGGTGGGAAGCAGTAACAGGCTGGGCTGTTCATGTTACATTAACCTTGAGTCTACCCTAGTACCTGACACATAGTAGGAGTTCGAACATTTTTACAGCTGTCTGAAGTTTAGCATTGGTGAGATGGAGAGAATAATTGTGGGCTCTCTCCTACACTTCTTTTTCCTTACAGCATGTACTTGTTTGGTCCCATCTAAGTGGTTTTCTATTTCTTACACCTCAGTGGTTCAATGCTAAGTGGCAAGGCAGCATGAGCACTTAATCTAAGCCCCCACCTCCTCTTACATGGTCACAAGCTCAGACCTTTAAATGAGTAGATGACCAGTTTATATTGAATTCAGCGGGCATTTTCTACCGTTTGTGGATATGATTCATGTCCTGTAATTCATATGACCTTTAGAGTTTATAGACATCTTTAACTGATTGAATAGAAAGGCAGTCTCCCTGTAGAAGCTGCTTTTAGTTCTGCTTTTCCATTCTAGGCTACTGCCTGCTGCCTGGTTAGAAACTGCATTGAGACACACTTACATGGCCCCTGATTGTTTCAATATAGGTCTTCTGTTCTTTTCTTTCACATGGCACATTTTATCTGTTTTTACATATTGTCTAAGCAAAGCATGGTGAGCTTAGTCTATACAGTGTGAAAATGAGGTGAGCCAAGCAAAATGAATCCCTTATGTCTTGGTATTCTATTTATTTCACCTCTCATATCCACTGGTCACCTTCTGTGCCCTGCTCTCTTCCTGAGAGACAGACAGCACCTGCACTACTGTGCTCACTGCATTCCAATTAGTCTTGGCCAATGAGAGACAGTGCAGGAGAAGACAGAAGAGTGGGTGCAGTAATGAGAGGGTGAAGTGATTAGAGGTGGGAGACACCACTCTCTGACCTTCATGGCTTGGCTGTAGGTGATTCTGTCCTCTGATATTCCAGGCTGATTTTATTAAATATACAATAAATCACCACAGTAAAGTTCTGAGGCTCCTCTATGCTCAATATTATAACTGCAGAAAGTCTTTGACAAGTTCCTACTGACCCTGAACTTGCAATCGCTTTGTCTCAGTGTCCTAAGTTACAGGACTCTAGTTCTTCACTATTTTCTACAAGAGTCAGACATCTATCCAATGTACAGAGTTTCTGCAAGCCAGCCCCTCTCCTGAGCTCCAGAATTAACTGATGCCAGGGATTGCATTTCCTTCTCCTTCTAAGGATAAACCTAGGTGCAGTAAGTTTCTGATATTTTATTATTCTTGATCACTGCCTTCTTCATGAATGAAGAAAATGCAACCACTGCTGAATCAATTTAGTATTGTTCACATGCAATGTATTTAGGACTGACCACTTTGACTGAATGATCTATCAGAGAGCTCATCTCTAGAGAAAATAGATTGCCCTTCTCTCAAAAGCCATTCATTACATGTAGCTCTTTCTCTACATGGCAGGATCTTATGAGATTTCTCCCAACCACACTAACATGGCAACTGGTGTTATCATTACACAGATCTTGTTTCGGCAGCTATATTATTCAGATTTCATGAATGAAACCTCCCTGTTATGTGTTGAAGACTCTATCAGCAATCATTCCCAAATCTTAAGTGTATTATATTCATTGTCTATTTATAATATATATGTATATTCCTAAATGTATATATATCTTCCTTGGTCCATATAATATTACTTTATGTATATGATTTCAGAGCTGACTTTTGGCATTGAGTAACAAAATGGGGATGGGGCACTGTTCCAAAGGGAAGACTACTTCTCCAACTGCCAGCATTTCTTAGTCATCTGTAATTCTTTGTCTGAAGTGAGACCTCTTGAAGTCTATTGGAGTCCTTCTTGTTCAGGTCCCATTTAAAAAGGCATGTTGAGATTTCATGGCTATAACTTCTAGGAGACATTTCTAGGAGACATACTCTCTCAACAAACTTCTTTTTACTCTGGCTACTACAATCTTTCTGGCCCTTCTGTCAAGCCTTAGGAGCAGAGATTGTCCTTTAGAAGTGTCAAATGGGACTGGGAACTACATGGTCTCCTGTGATCCATATTTTGATTAGTTGTAGTTTTCAGGAACAGTCTCCATCTGTTATAAAGAAAAGTGTCTTTGATGAGGGGTGTGTAACAATAATAAAGAAGATTCCATGGATTTGAGAGAGCAAGGGGTATATATGGAAGGGCTTAGAAAGAGGGGAAAAAAGGACAAATTATTTCATTGTAGTCTAATTTCAAAAAATATTTTGAAATATTTAAAAATATTCTATTAAGTCTTTTCAGTGGAAAGATACAAATAAGATGCTTCTACCTATTTTAAGCTTACACTTCAGTGGGGGAGAGATAACTAACAACTAAATATCAACTGTGTTGTCACATAATCATGAACATTATGCAGAAGGATAAAAGGGGGGGTCACCAGAATGACAGAAACCACTGTAGTAAATGTGACCATGTAAGGCCATCTTAGCAGAATCTGACCTTGAGAGAAAGAGAGAGCTGCTGAGACAGGCAAACCAAGCAAGGTCTTGACACAGGAACATCTTTGGAGTGTTGAGGCTCATAAAGGCCAATGGAATAAACAAAGACTCTGGTGAATGACAGAAAATGACACTAAAGTGTTCTTTATGCTGCTCTTCTGCTGAGGACCACACTGACTCCCTGACTGTAGTGAGAGGGAAGAACTATGATGATATGAGAATAGGTTTTGTCAGCTTGCTTTCAAGATGAGGATAAAAGTGAATACTCAAGATGCTCAGATAAAATTTATAAATTCACAGCCCTGTGTCTGGGGCATAGTGGACTGAGCCATATCCTTTTTACTATCATATGGCCTTATTCATAGTGCTGAATTAGATCTAAACATATCGGCCCTGCATACCTTATCAGATGCTCCCCATGAAGGCTTTCATGGTAGCCATTATTCATTTATTCATTCACTCATCAAAGATCATGGCAAATTTGATCATAATCTGTGTAATCCTATCTGTGGGATGTTTACATCTGTTTCCTGCACACCAGGCTATATATAATCTCCACAAGAGCGATGCCTCTTGGCATTTTGTTCTTTATTGGTATGCAGGCTCTAGCACAGAGTCTGTCCTATGACAAGCATTTTAGAGAGTGACTAGAAGAAGTAGGAAGACTGTCTACAATCTCTTCAACAGGATTTTAGTCTCATAGAGACTTCCTCCTGGGGAAATCAAATGTTGTTTGTAAACATTAGATGATGAGAATGCACTATATGTTAAACTTTATATTTATTTCTGTGGTGTGTACAGGGACGAAGACATAGCTTACTTTGTCCTTTTCATCTCTGTCTTCTTAGTGCTTAATATAGTACTTGGCTTAGTGATTAATGCTTATTAATGTTTTAGGATGAAAGACAGTCTAACAACTGATTTCAACCTGATGCACATCTGGATGTGCCTTGGAAATATGGAAGTTATAAAATAGAATAATCTTAGACATTTTGTTAAAACCACAGCAAGACTTTTAGCATAAACACATTATTTTCCTCATCCAGCACCAAAAAGGGCATCGGAAAGAGGCCTTTGAACATTCCCTTAGAGAAGAACCATTAGGAAGAAATAACAGTGTGAAGACATTTATTTTCCTCTTTCACATTTGGAAATGTTGATGGGTGTATGTGAAAAAGCAAAGACAAAGTGATCTGATGCCCTAGGTTGATTCTTGGAGCCTGGAGAGAAACTGGGAAAGGGAGGACTGTCATCTTTCCACCTGGTACTGGTTGCCCAGAGAAAGTACATTTCAAGTTCAGACAGCATCTGACACCCTGCTGAGAACAAAGCTACATTGGCTTGGGACACATGGTTCTGGTTATCTGGGAGAGTGCTTTTGCATAGGCTGAAATGCTTTCTCTTTTCTTGGCCTTTATTTCAGAAGGTCTCCTGTCCAGATAGTAAATCCACCTGAAAAGCACATGCACAGACACAGCGGTCCCTAGTTCTATGGGATCCACTTTTCTTTTAACACCAGGGCCAGATGCTTCAAAGTCATGTTTCTTTGGTGGGCTTCTGGAGCACTGTGTGCATCTGGTGTTCATTGAAATGTTGTCAGAAATCCTGGCCAAAGCACTCACTCTCTACCTATGAAATAGTGTCTGGGTCCCAGGCAACCTCACAGCCCAAGAGACTCAGCAGATGCAATTGTACATTCTGTTGTATCTGTATACCTATATATAATTGTTTCTGAATAAATTCTACATTTGAGTGTTAAAAGGAACATATGAATTATAATTGTTTTTTATTTTTATCTGAATTTTTGTATATTTAATATCTTTATTTGTTAAAATAGGCACCCCTACCAGATATTTAGGATATGCGAATAATGTTTTACCAATTGAACATTTCTTCTTGTGTGTCTAAGTCAGGTGATTTGAGGATACAACAGTGATTTAGAATTTATTCAGCCAATGGCTGCTTCACATCCAGTCATGGAAAAGTAATGTGGGAGGATGTCGGCAGGTGTGGGTACAGTGGCAGGAGCAGTAACATCCTGAGCAGACTTCCTCAGGTTTCTATTTTTATCCAGAATTCCATAAATCTTCTAAGTAACTAGTGATGTTCTACTTTGGATCAGGCCAAGCAGAGTTAATTTCTGTTTACCACCAGCCCCTTTTGAATGGGGTTGGCCACTCCTCCTTCAGAAGCCCGGGACCCTAGATAAGCATCTTTGGGCCTTATCAACTGACACCTGAAGCCCACCACAATTTGGGACTTATTTGTTTGTGTTCTTTCTAACTGTGGGACCTGATTATTAGGATGAAGGACCATGGTGTCTGTGAAAAAACATCACTACAACCTCTCACTGTAAGGAGCATAATGCCTGTAACTGTAGCTGCAGCCCATCTGTACCACCTACTGTATTGACTCTCAACAGCCTGTCTCTAGTCTCTAGAGACAGCTCCTAGATACTTAGGATGGAGAGACCCTCCCTGAATGAATGGATCTAGTGAAATGTTCTTGGATCTGTGCTATTGTGTCAGGCACTTTCAATCCAGCTTCTTTCCTTTCTTTTGTCCTTATACAGATGTCAGACCTAACATCATATGAATGCCTTCTGTACCATGTCCTAATTACTCCTCCTATGTTGTTCTTTTTCATTTCCATACATCTAATAATCTGCTTCGTGGATGATTGCAACTACCCTTAGAAGATGGAAAGTATCTTCTTTACATCACACATGTACATAACTTTGGCTCATACATAGACTTTCAAAAAATCATATGAGAGAAGTATACTTAACTAAATGGCCCACAGTATTAGCTTTATCCCACATCTTCCACTGTCTTGAAGTCTGGGAAGGTGATCTGCAGATATTTTAGGATAGCATAGATAAACATCCGAGGAATCATCTCTTCCCTTTCCTTTGATTTTCTAGCTCAGAAGCTGCTGTGATTTGGGGTGTAATACTATACTCTAAAAGTTTTCATCTTAAAAATAGAATCAATTTCTCATAACCATCCTGAAGTTGAAATTCAATTTATGGTCACATTGCCTCTATGCAGGTCACATCTGCTGCCAAAATCTTCACAACATCTACATCATGGGAACCTGTTCTACACTTTACTGAACCTGTATTAAGTAACAAATTAAGCTATGTTTTTATATCATATAATTCTACTATACCTATGACCAAAGGCATTACAAGGCAAAATTTTCTTTAAGGAGACTATCTTGAAACAATAGTTACAACTGTAGCTAGTTCCCTACTCTAGAATCTTGTACAAATAAACTTAAATATCAAATCCTAGCTGAGGCTGACCTGAAGACAAAGCAACGTGAAAAGAAGAGATAAAAGCAGAGTTCTCTGTCTCTCTATCATCTATTGATCTATTGATCTATTGATCTATCTATCTATCTATCTATCTATCTATCATCTATCTATCTATCTATCTATCTATCTATCTATCTACCTACCTACCTACCTACCTACCTACCTACCTACCTACCTACCTACCTACCCATCCATCCATCCATCCATCCATCTATCTGGTTTTATACTTCTCTCGTCCCTACTATAGTATGATATAAAAGAAGTTGCTAAACTGGATATTTCTTCAATATCTAATCTAATATCAAGGACAGGAATATTAATAGGCATACTTAAAAGTCCTACTAATTCATTTTTCTTAGGAAATCTTCCCTTCCCACTAGTCAACTCTTAGGAACCTATACTTGGTCTTCTAATATGTCTTTCTGTATGCTGTGAATTGTTTTGGATAATAAAGAAATTGTTTTGGTTTATGGCAAACCATCTTAGAAGCCAGAGCATAGATAACAGAGAAGGAAGGTAGAGTCAGACGAAGTTTGTGAGCTGCCTCTGAGAAAACAAGATGTAAAAGTACAGATAAGCCACAAATAACACTGCAAGACAAAGATGACTAGAAATGGGTTAAGATGGAAAAGCTAGCTAACAAGAAGCCTGAGCCATAGGCTGAACCATTTGCAATTAATATAAGCCTTTGTGTGATTTTGGATGGGCTAAGTGGCTGTGGGCAGATCCAGACCTTGGGGCTAGGATGACCCAGAAACTTTAGACTACAGTCTTCCTAGTAATATTGCAAGGTGGCTTAAAACCAGAACTCTCAATAGCCATGACTCTTTCCTCACAGTACGAATGCCTCTAGCAAGCTTGCAGCTAAATTCCAATACCATAAGAGCTATGTTTTGTTTTGCATGGAAACACAGACCCCGCCCCTGCTGGACTGGACTACACAACTAGCTTGAAAGCTTTTGTATTTATTGCAGTAACTGAGCACTATGAGAGAAAAAAGAATGAGACGAGGCATCTCACTAGAAATGGGATTTTAGGGTCCTCTCCTCCTGACACACTAGCCTTGAGTAGTTAGCTAGGTTTCCAGTATCAGGAATGATTTTCCCCTTGTTGAGTAGCGCTTAAATCCAATTAGAGAGCTTTTGTCCAGTGCCAAATGGTCAGCCCTGAAAATATAGATACAAGTAACATATGACTGAATAGATTATATGCAAATTTATGTGTTTCTTTCATATATGTGCATGTGTGTGTGTGCATGTACGTGTGCGTGTGTGTGTGGTCAGTCATTTGAAGCAGATCAGGGAGGGGTGTAAGGGAGAGCTTTATTGCAAAAAAGGAGAAAAATATTGAGATTATATTATAATTTCAAAAGTAAAAGAAAATCATCAAGATACAGCACAAAAACCCAGGCAAGGATATTTCTGTTTTTAAAAATCAAGACAGAAGTTTACAGTTTAGCTCAGGCTCATTTCTGACTCATGGTATCACCAGGGCCATCCTCAAACTCAGCAATCTTCCTGCCTTATAGTCTCTAGAATGTTGGGATTACAGATGCGATCCTCCTTGCCTTGACCAGGGACTTTGGAGGGTTCTGAGATAACACTGATACTGAAATTCCTATTCTTACCCTTTGAACTTAAGATTTTCTGAAAAATCACATTGAGAAAAATCAGATGAGACTTTTTAATAATTTACAGAAAAAAATAAAGCCTATGTTTTTAAGACCACATTCTCCCTCATGACATCCTTTATAGAGAACAAATTGAGAGAAGTATACATGGAAAGTAGAGCTCTTCTCTTGAATTTCTGAGATCTTTTCATAAGTTCTGATGTCTTTTGCTCATTGCTAAATGGGGTGCTTCTCTCTTTTATTTGGTTTTCAGAAACTACATATGAGCCACTTCACTAAAGAAGTGCAAGGGATATGCTACAGTAATATATATTTTTTATTTTGAAAGATTGGAAGTATTCTAAAATATTTATAACCACTTATCGGAAAGAAACAGCTTATTCTTAAGGACAAGAAGTTAGAACAATTTTTCAAAAGGTAAGAAACTCTGAAATTTTCAAGGCAAGAACATCCAACCATCTCTGTTGTGTTAAGATCCATAGCACTCATATAGTATTTAGTAATTTTCTATATTTTTCTCCAATATTTGACCCTGTATGTGTACATCTGTTTTAACAACTTAATGAATTAAATCTGGAATTATATATACACTGTAGTGTCCTGATAGGTATATTTTATACTAGAAGTATAAAGAGAGATAGAACATTTGCAGGTGAGTCTTTCTTCCTGGATTGTAAGCAGAATATATTCTTCTCTATTTTTTTTCCCTGTGAAGAGACCATGGATCTTGATTAACTAGACTTTAAAAGGTCAACCTGTCTCTTAGACTTTGGGTGTCGGGGAAATGGCACAGCTGTGAACATTTGCAATGGAGAAGTATCTCAGTCTGGAGTCACATCTATAAACACGATGTCAGCCTCAACCAGTTGACCAATGATAAATATAGTGGCTTCCTCAATGTGTGGTGCTCCTGGAGGCTCTTGTCTTTTAGTTGAAGACAGAAATCTTAATGGAAATAACAAAGGAGGATAAAGGTACTTTCGTCTATCTATGTGAGGATTGTTCTCTGGAGCTCTTGGGGCAGATCACATTATCCAAGCCAGCAACTCTTTGTTGAACTCACAGGTTGTCTAAAGAATATCCAGCTCAAACCCTTCACTCACGCTTTTTTACAAAGGTGCATGAAACGGAGGGTAAGGAACGCAATCTTGTTGACAATTCAGTGGTGACCCCTGTTGGTTCTCTCCAAATAGTTGGTGGATTTCATCTTTCACAACTGAAGAGAAACAATCATGCTTGGGCACAAAACTCACTCTATAATTGCTTCTTCTTTGAGTTTGATGTTCCATAGTACTGTTTGTGTGTGTGCATGAATACATATATATATATAAAATATATATATATGTAAACACACATATACATATATATGTATGTATATATATATATCAGTCCACAATTTAGAATAACATGGAGTTTATATTAATAAATAAAAATAATTAGAAAAAGCAAGAGACTGATACTGAAAAACGATCAGTAATAAAAATGTCACGAATTCTTGACACTGTACTTTAATTTCACTATAGTAAGCTCTATGAAAGCAGACACAATATTAGACTACTTTTACTCTTTTAAATATTATGTTTGCAGCTAGGAATAAATTAAATCATAAATAACAAAATGCCATGCTAATGATTATCTAAATAAATAAGTATTTTTTATCCCTCAAAGAATAAAAAAAAAATTGACAGCCTGCAATTGACCCAGTTGAATTACTCAACCTTGGTGACAATGACCCAGGAGCCTCCTCTCTGTCTCCTTTCTTTCTCCTTTTCTCCTCTCAACACTTTCTCTCATAGTTCTTTTGATTTCTATTTATAAGGTAGTCAGAATATACCCTGAAGTCACAATTCTATTGAAAGTCATGAAGTTGAAGAAATAAAATGGTGGCAGTTCTTAGTCACCGTATTTGTATGTGAAGAGAAGTGTCTATTCATGAAAGCCTCTATTTACTTCACCTAATGGTAGCTCATGGCTACACTCACAAGGGAAACAGAGCAAATGTGTAATTGCTGTTTCCAATTTTGTACAGATATAGAAAGAATATTTATGTTATAAAATGTGCAACCATAAATCTTATCTTCTGCGCCATATGAGTCCTGAAACTATAACATAAATTACTATGCAAAGCGAGAGGCTTAATACTTCAATTACCATACATTCATAGTTATTAAATCATAAAGTTACTTTAAGACCACAACAGCTGTAAAGATCCATGTTTTTAAATCCCAAATTCCAGAATGCCTTTTAAATAACTTTCAGATTATTCAGATTATGTTTTTTGTTAAGTCAAGAACCAGAAGGGATTCTCTTGTTGGATGCATCAGACTTTTCTCTCTTTTTATTGTTATTAGCTGAAGACTAATAATTTTATTATTATTTTATTAAAAATGTCTTTTATCTATATATCCCCCTGCTCTGCTTCCCTTATCTCTTTCCATTCCCTCCCAGTCAGCCTTCACCTCCCCCCTCCCCATACCCCAACCTCTCCCACAAAGTGTAAGAAGTCCCAAGGTGGGTCAGCTCAGCTTGGCACATCCAGTCCAGGCAAGTCCGATTGCCTCATCCCAAAGTCAAGACTGGGTTAGGTGTTCCTCTTCAGGGGGTTTTTAGTTATTACAGCTTTATGCTTTTCAGCATATTTTTCTGTTAAAAATTTGCCAGTTTATAATATTGTTTATATTATAAAATATTAGTTTTAAAAATATTTTGCTTTTCTTTTATGTAGTATGAGGTTTCTGTTCTGTATTTTTGGGCCTCGCCTCAATGTTTAGGACCCACAGACCCATAGTCCTGCAGTTCCACAGTCCCGCAGTCCCACAGAGATGCACAGATGCTTATAATAGTTTTAGGCTGATTGGCATAAGGCTCAGGCATATAACTTGCTAGCTCTCTACCCTTCATCTAACCCATGACTCTTAACCTGTTAAGCCATGTGGCTGGGTACCTTTTCTTAGAGCAGCATAGTTGTCCTCTGCTTCTTCCAGCTTCTCTCTGGCATTCTGCCTTGTGCTTCCTATTCTCAGAGTTTTCCTTATTCTGATAGCCCCGCCCACACTTCCTGTCTGCCTTTGGCCAATCAGCGCTTTTTATTAAACCAGTGGGTAGGGCAATTATTTACAGTGAAGCAACACAATCCCCCTATATATGCTCTTTTCTCTTTTTAAAACAAAAAGAACTCCAAATATAATATTCTTTTCCCCCCTTATGTATAACAACTTATAAACAACACTGTAAATAAACACAAATATTCATAATCCATATTGTTGGAATGTGGGCGTTGTTCTCTAGGCTACTTCCTGCTGAATGGGGATGCCGACAATCTCATGAGAATCCAAAGAAAAATGTAGGATTATGCACAAGTCTTTAGTGGAGTAGTCTGTAAGGCTGGGTCATCTCAGCCAGTCTCCTTGAAATTGTTCTGGATACAGAGGTCAGGAAACTTCAACAGAGGTGTTCTGAAATGATGAATCATCTGGGCCATCCATTTCCATGAGAGAATTTTCAGGGGGTCTTCCTCTTTCAAACTTTATGTTCTTTATCCAGGAATAAATCCACAGCCTCTCATTTTCTGTGGAAATAAAAGGAAAATCTCTTCTCCAAAGTAGCATATCTTTGCATTTTAATTTTAAAGTCAACTCATTTAAAAGATACATAGGTTGAATTAATCCAACAGCCCTCATTACAGCTGTCTTTTAGCAGCTTTTACTAAGTCGTTTTCAGTCAAGAAGCTTAAAGATAAGACAAAAACATACAGTATTCAGACATTCTTTGTATTTTCCATCTTTATGTGGCTTATTTCTTTGTTTATTTTACTCTATTTTTTAATGTCTTTCTCTACCTTTTCTCTTCTTTCTCTAAGTCTATGTATATATATTTTCAACATGCTCTAAACCACTTAGTTTTTTTTTTTTAAACTGTCTTTACTGTATATTTATTTTTTAACCTTTTCTGTCTCTGACCATACCTTTGATTGCCTAGGGCAATTGACTTCACCCAGATTCTTCTATTTCTTTCTGTTTCTGAACACACATTTAATCTGCCAAGGTCCTTGGCTAAGGATTCAAGGTTGGTAGGGTGGATGGAAGGCTCCATACAGCTCCTAGTCTAATTTCATAGAATTTATCTTTTTAGCCCAGGTACTCTGGGAAATTTTAGAGTCCATATAATTACCAAGTTCTCATTAACTCCCTCTAAGTATTTGGCAGCAGGACCTCTTAAAAATCTCACAAATGTTTTGCCTCTAAGGCTGAATCAGGAAGTTTCTCTTAAAAAAGTCAAGCCTCAGTTTGCCTCTGGCAAACAGAGCTGATCCAAGAAAACATTGACACTAAGAAGCCATCTTTGACTCTATTCTCTTTTTGTCCTTATTAATAGAAACTTTAAATCCACCATACAGAGCTCTTTGCTTATATCTAGACTCAGGAACTAGCCTTGTTCACCTTAAGTTGCATGTTGCAAACATACCATTTTATAATTTAATCCTATATACCACTCAGTCTCTTTACTGGGGGCCACTTCAGAGACACAACTCAGAAGCTGCTTTGGGCTCTAGACCGTTTCTTAAGCTTTCTATGGCTTTATGTGGGCATATTTGCCCCACGTTGGGCTGTCATTTGTAGTAAGAGGTTTCTGGCCCAGACTTTCAGGCCTAACCTCAAGGTTTAGGCCCGCAGACCGGCAGAGACACACAGATGTTTTCAGTTGATCAGCCTAAGGCTTAGGCATATCACTTGTTAGCTCTCGCCCCTTCATCTAACCCATGACTCTTAACCTATTCAGCCATGGGGCTCAGAACCTTTTCTCACAGCATCATAGTTGTCCTCTGCTTCTTCCTGCTTCTCTCTGGCATTCTGCTCTGTTCTTCCTGTTCTCAGAGTTTTACTTAGTCTGGTAGCCCCACCCACACTTCCTGCCTGCCTTTGGCCAATCAGTGCTTTTTATTAAACCAGTGGGTGGGGCAGTTATTTACAATGAAGCAACACAATCCCCCTATACTCTTATTTTTGATACAATATTTTATTAACTTTTGAGAATTTCATATATTCTGTACTTGTCCTTCTAAATCCTCTGAAGTCTATTTCTCATTCCCCAAACAAACTCTTAGATTTCTGTCCATACACCAGAGTTCAGTTCTTACTGCCTACATACTCATAGCTATGGGACATGCACTGGAGCAGGACCAATTTTCTGTAGGGGATTATGTTGTTTCATGGTAAATAAACCACCCACTGGTTTAATAAAAAGCACTGATTGGCCAAAGGCAGGCAGGAAGTCTGGGCAGGGCTACCAGACTAAGAAAAACTCTGAGAACAGGAAGCACAGAGCAGAAAGTAAGAGAGAAGCCAGAAGGAGCAGAGGATAACCATGCTGCTCTAAAGAAAGGTACCGAGCAGCATGGCTAAACGGGAAGAATCATGGGTTAGATGAAGGGTAAAGAGCTAGCAAGTTGTATGCCTGGTCCTTAGGCTGATCAGCTGAAAACTATCATATGCATCTGTGTGTCTCTGCGGGTCTGCAGGTCTGCGGGTCTGCAGGTCTGCGGGGTCTGTGGGTCCTAAACCTTGAGGCTAGGCCTGAAAGTCCAGGCATGAAACCTCCTACTACAGTTTTCAGAAAATTTTGTTTTATAAAATTGAATACTCACTGTCTATTGATTAAAGTAAGTAGATAGTATTGGATTTCCTCTCCAAGACCATAGGGGGATTTTTCTGATTCTGAGTTTGTGTTAGCATATCCTAGTTTTATTCATGATGATGGTAAGTGTGTTTCTTTGGAATTTCTTTAGAACCAAGCTTTCTATTTTCTTCATAGGTAGGTGTATTTTTATTTGTTGGTATCTCTTGAGGTCATTGTTTTCTCTAAGTGAATACTGTGCATGCCTAGCATATTAACTTGGAATAGTTTCTTATTTATGCTTGGATTTCCTACTGCATCCCTTGTGTATTTAAAGATAATATTTTTTTTTTTTACTTGTAACTTTTAAGTGCAATTTACCTTTTTTTATGTGAATTTTCTTTTTCTGTTCATGAGTTAATTGTTCCAAAAAATGTTACACACTAATATTGAAAAAAAAAAAAACATTGTTTTATAATCTTGTACTTTGTGTGAATGGCCCTTTTGTTCCCCCATTAATTAGAATTCTGGCTCTGAGTCTTATTTTAATTTTATTAAGATTTTTTTCAAAAGAATGTGCTTCATTTTATGAACTGCCTTTGCCATGACTATGGAAATAATTATGTTTTGAGAAATAGTGACTAATCAGATTTTCTAATGATTCATTTACTTCATGCTTACTTGTTCATCAATATACACATTTAAGACATTTTTCTTGACTTTTTTAGCTATAGAGAATAATTACAAAATGTTGATTATATAAGTTATGACTATTTCAAAAATTACTATTCAGATTTACTTTTGACTTGTTTGCTCTTATAACTACAAGACAGAAAGGGTTTTATAATTTTTGTAATGTATATTTTTGTTGTTTGTTCTTTACTATTGATAACTTGTTTTTCCTTCTTAGCTGTCTTTCTATTCTTGATTTCCTGTTTTATTTGCCACATTTTAGTTAGTAAATATTATGTTCATCTTTTTCAACCTTTTGAAATTCATAGAAATGTCTGATTGACCCAATATATGTTTAACTTTTATAAATTTTTGGTTTTTGAAAAATTATATTTTTTAATTTTAGGATATTCAGTTATATATAAATTGTGTGTCTTTTATTCTGATGTTACTTTAGACTTAGGAAGTTTTAAAAAATTTCACCTGAATTAATGTCTCCTCAGGTTAATAACTAAAATACCTAATATATTTCTATTTTTCTTTAGATCTATATATTTTATTTTCCTTTATAATTTTGTTCAGAAGAACCTATAATTGCTATAGTCAAAAGTTTTCCACATTTATTCATTTGCATTGTGTCCAGTCACATAAACATGGAAGTCGGAGGACAAGCTGCAGGAGTCAGCATCCTCCTTCAAACCAGGTGGAATCCTGGAATGGAATGTGTCTGTATCCACTGAGATAACCCACTGACCCCTATCAGATATTTTAAAATAAAAACTTCAGCCTTTAATGATTTTTATCTGATTTTAATATTTTCTAGTACCACAGTAGCCTCTATTGTTTAGATTTAGCCTTTTAAAATATTTTATTCCTGGCCAGCTTTAGCTGGTCACATTTCAGATGCACATACCTCATAGTTGAGATATGACTCTCAGTATAAGCCCCAAACTGCTTTTTTTTTTTCTTAATGGGCAATTTGAGTGTACCCATTGCTATTATGTGTATGTATGTCTGATGTTTCTGTTCTTGTATTTTATAATATGTTTTTTTCTTTTTAAAAGTTTTTTGTTTTGCTTGTTTTAATGCTTTATTTTCTCTAGGTTCTAAGAAATTCCAAAGCTATTCCTGTAGTTATGGATGTTGCTCAGAAGGCAGAGTGCATTTCTAACATGAACAAATTCCTGGGTTATAACACTCTGTCCATACAAACCAGATGTGCTGACGTATACCTGTAATCCCATCACAGAGGAGGTAGAGAAAGCAGTATCGGAAATGTCATGTCATCCTCAGCTGTACAGGTAATTTGAGGGCAGCCTAGGATGTGTGCGTAACTGTCTCAAAAAATTGTTTTATTTTATTAGATTCTAATCATAATTGTATACAAGGAAGACAAATTGTCTACTTTTGAGACTTTAACTATTGAATTCCTTTAATGATCCATGACAATACATGCATATTTTCCTGAAGTTGGAGGCCAAATTTATTAACAAGAGTGGTTCTCTGTGTCCATTTTATTTATCTCACTTGTTGATTTAATTGGTAATACTTTCTTATCACATATGTTTTCGGTAGGCTAGCCTCTCATATGCTTCAGTTCATAAGTCACTCATTAACTGAAAAATATCTTTAGGTATGTAAGACGAGGAACTAAATTCCATACTTTACATCCTGCCATCTTTGTATTTACTAAATTTTAATTTTTAATTTATCATTGATAACTACTTAGTGTTGAGTTTCACATTTTATTTATTCACTATTCTCACAACAAAAATTTGTGATTATAGTTTCAACACTTTTATTTGGCTTGAATTATCTTTTTAGTATATTTTAGAAACATTCATGTAACCTAATTTTATTTTCCCAAGTAACTCTTATCTTGTTTGAAACAAATTTTGACTAAAAATAAAAAAATCTCCTGAACTTCTCCTTCAAAATCTGATGGGGACTTTTAAAGCAAAAGGCTAATGAAAAAGTATGAACCACTAGTAAATTTTCAGCAATATTCATAAAACAGGAACATAAAGAAATATACAGGAGAAAAGAAAGAAATGATCAATAAGGCCATTGAGATTAAGCATTGGAATTTAAAATTCAAAGCATGACAGAAAATAGGCTTTGTAGCATGTTTATTGCATTAAGTAATCAGAAGCCGCATACAAAAGTACTTCCTTACCATCCTGAGACTCTTCATAGAGTTACCGCATCTGACTAAGGAAAACTAAAAGGGGATAAAGAAAGAAAGAGGAAAGCAAAAACCATGAAAGGAGACTAAGCCTATTCTGAGCTCAGTGACCCAGTGCTTGCCTAGTGTGCATGAGGCTGACAGAAAATAAAACACAAACCCAAAAAAGCTCCCAGTTGCCAATGAGTCTTACAGTGTAGTTCTGTCGTGTTTATCATGTCATATATGGCTTAACTCAAATGGATTATTCAGATGCAAATCTGACAAGTATTTGTTGAGATCCCAGTAATTCAGTTACACATGCATAATTCATTACAAATGCTGACTGATCATTTTAGCCTCTACTATGTGTTAGTAATATACTGCACACTGAGAGCATAAATGCAGATCTGCCCCTACTACAAATAAGCATAGAGTTTAATGTAGCAAAAGATGGGCAAATGCATTTAGACTGAGATCACAGGAGCATACCAGTCCTCACCACTCTCTCCCTTGTTTTCTGTTCTGTAAATTCTGTGGCTGCTTCACTGGTCCTCACACATTTCAGTGGCAATGTTTTCTGGCTAGAATGTTCCTCCCAAGATAATCATGTGCCTTATTACTTCACTTCACTTAAGTCTCTGTTAGGACTGCTTTCTTACTGATGTCTTCCACAACCACTATATATAAAGTAACCTTTTCACTTTGTTATCATAAATTTATGGTATTTGCATATTGTATAGTTTTATACAAATATATATGCATGTGTCTATCCATACATACTCTATATTTTCTCTTAACTTGTCTATAAATATCACAAGGACAAAAGCTCTGGGCTATGACCTATGCATCATCTTTTTAATAAATATTTCTGAATCTTGAAGATACACACATAAAAAGAAATAGCTGAAATGCAGAGAAATAAAGGCATCCACAAATAAAAGAACAAATTGTTTTGGGAACGTGATAGAACTGAAAAATGATGGATGTGAACCTGACCACTCCTCCTCTCTCATTTCTCAACCACTTCTGACAGCTTTAGGAAGGCACACCCTCTGCAACTGCACAACATATTAATTATATTTCCTCACGCATTTTCATCCATTTCTAAGATCATTAGTTGTCTACGCTCTCTCAAACAGCTCTCTGAGCTCCCTTCCAAAATAATGGTTTTGAGTATTTTTGAATCTTAGTGTGGTTCTCTCCTTCATGCAAGTGGCTTCAGTAACATTTTGCCTTCAAATACTGGGTACTGTCAGAAGTGAAAAACATTGGAAAGGAGAGAGAAGGGTTACCATGCTAGGGAGTTAAGAAGGGGTTACTTTCAAATTAGATATATTTATTAGCATGATGACTCACAGGATAATAATGCCACTTTGCCAGTGGCCAGGATAGAAAATAAGACTATAAAGGAAAATCTGGCTGATACTTAGAAACATCCAAGTTGTTATATCTTTAGGAAGTTAAAAAAGTACCTTAGTGTATGCTTACTCATCCTGGGCCGGATGTTCTAAGTTGGAGAAAAAAAAAAGAAATGAACTTTTCCTATCCTCTAAATCTGACCGTCAAGGACACAAGGCTCAGCTTTTTCACTAATTAGATTTGTGACCTTGAGAAGTCACTTAACCTACATTAATTTTTGCCGTTTTATTAAGAAAATGGAGAATAAATTGTATATATTATATGGGTTGATGTTGTAAAATTTACTTACATATTTAATACCATACATAATTTATGTTTCTTGCATGTGTATATATGTGCTGTTCACATTGTGGTTCTATTTAGCAATGAAAATCAGTAGAGGTGTTAAGTAATTCAATTTTGCTTCATCGTTGCCTTCTGCCACACTTGAACTCATTCAATCTTTACACAAGCTTTGACTGAATGAAACACTGATAACTAGATACCTTTCTTCCTCTGATATTCTTTGTTTTTATGTGTGTCATCATTTCTCTGTATTTTTTACTGTGAAAAACATAACAATTTATTTTTGCTCAGATGTTACATTTTCTGTAACATGCTTTTGGGTCAGAGGTCCTCTTAGGCCCAGTGTTCTCATCATGTACCTATTTACTCTATCTCAAATGCACTCAGGTGGCACTCAGTTCCCCATTCTGCTCTCCCATGTGAACAAGACAGGAGGGAGCCAGGGTCTTTTGAGAAGACAAAAGCAGCTGAGCCTCCAGGCAGGCATGGCTCTTGCTATGAGCTCCTTGGAATGAACCCTAGGTCATTTTCCATGTGCATAGTCACAACTGTTTCCACACTTCATCTTTGCTCTCTTGCAGAGGAAGTGATTCAGAGGATACTAAAACAGAGCATTTCTTCAGAGTCATTCATTCCATCCCATCAGAACGTCAACACCGAGCTCAGCTTTGTGTTTCCTGTCAAATTTTATAGGCAAAGTTTATGTGTCCTTTTCCAGGGCTCTGGAAGAGGCTGTCACTTACCACAAACAAGCCAGTATAATCAGAATTAACCAAGAATGTCCTCAGCAATATTTATCTGCTCTACCACTGACCACCTGAAAGATGGAAAACATTTAATCATTAAAACTCAGTGATTTGTTCAAAGTCTCATAGATGAATTTGTTATGAAGAGAAAAAAATAGCCCCATCTAGGTGCTGATTAATATCTATATAATTTTTACATCTACTGAATGTCTTCCCACTACATAAATTTTTTATTACTTTATTTTACCGTATTAAATGTATTATAGTTATTTATCTGTAATTCAATGTTCAATAATTCAAAATTCAATAAAAACTCTTTTGAGCTTAGAATTTAAAATAACTCTTTCTAGGATATTATATTCAGGAAATCACAAATAGATATCCAGATTTTTTTGCATTTTTTATACATTTACTTCATAATTTATGCCATGAGGAAAACACTCTCCCTTCCTATTTTGAATTATAATTAATCCAAAAGGCAAAAGTTTATGAAAGTTGTGGCATGACAAATTAAATAGAAGATAAATGTGAAATCTCTAGATTTAAAGTACACAGGTGCTACATTTGATTTCTGAGGAACTAGACATGACTTTTAGAGGTAAGCATGTCACAATAAACACATATGAACACTTGTTGGAATCAGGAGAGGAAAGGTTACCATGAATTTTAATTTAGGCAGCCAGTATCTTTTAGAAAAAAAATAAGTTAAAGTAGGATAAGACTGGAAATATTGATATTGGCCCTAATGCAAGGGTAGGGTGAACAATCATGAACGTCACATAAGTCACATATTCACAACACTACATCTTTGAGATGGCATTTGTTGCACATTCTTCCAGATTTTTAAAAAATTATCTTTCACACATATATAATTCTTGTTAAGTCATTGTGTTGTATGTACTCATTCATTATAAACTACTTAGAAAATAAGAAGATCAGGAGCAATCGTCTATAAGTATATGCATATGTTCCCTTTAATTTCTGGTTACTATACATTTTGTAAGCGCAAAATTATTTTCTTCTCTTTTGCTACACATTTCTGTTATTTTAAACTTTTATTTTTGTAATTGCTGCAGGTAAACATTCTTGTTTTAGATAGCTTCACATTTCTCTGATTATTCTGTCTTGGTAAACTGCCAAGTTCCAGATTGTGCATATCTATGGTAGAACTTTACATTATAGCATTCTGTTTAATAGTCTATGTTAATGCACTATCTTCTACTCTTGGGAGTCTCTTTTTGATCTATGTGGACAATATTCATCACCAGTGACCAGGAAACAGAAGTTATGAAATCTAAATCTAAATAAGATACTTTTGCTTCTGTAAAATTATAAAATAGAATCTTAAAATATAAATTTGTCTGCACTGTTAGCATACCTCTTTAAAATGTTAAAACTATGCTTCCTGGCATGAGATAGATGAGAATTTTCCTTATATGCAGTGACTAGTGACAGTGTAGTACAGTTTTTAAGAACTTTCTCTTGGTAGACTGACTCTACTCAGAGGCTGATTGGATTGTCTACCAGCTGTATGATCTCTAAGGACTGAATATTCTCTGTGATCTATGTCGTTACTCAGTACTTGGACAGACAGCCATAGTTAGTTTTTGTAGGCCTGAGGAGGAGAAGGTAGAGTGTCCAGTGAAGACTCACATAGAAAAATGCTTTACGAAAAAAGTATTAAGAAAGATTATTCAGCTACTTTGACCTTTCAAAAAAGGATCAAGAATAATAAAATCTTGACCCACAGCAAACCTTTTCTCTCTAGCCCTTGGGGCAGGATTACATTGACTGAACCAAAAGAGGAGCCTGAACATGAGAGAGCATGTTATTATAGTGTAGAGGGTGGACCTCAGATCAAAAGAATTGATGGGGAGCATGCAGTGCAAGTTATCTGGCAACTAAGAATAAATAAATTATATTCTCCAGTACTGAAGTCTTAGATCTATTGAGAGAACCATATACATAGAAACCATATTCTTTTTCCTGGGTAGGCTTTTATTTTCCTTTTGTCATTTTGACAAGCTCTTGGAAATATGTCATTGACATTTTCTGATGTTGGAAACACGGTTTTTAAGTAGAGTTGGATGTACTCATTTTGTACTAGGAGATTGTAACCTTTTCTATATGAGAGAATTATCTACCAGCAAGAAACTCTAATGATACACATAAATCACAACCAGGTTTAGATCGTGGAGGCCAGTTGGTGAGGGAGGAAGAGAAAGCCCACTCGAGCATGTAAGTAAAGGGAAATGTGAAGCCTTGCTCTCACCAATGATTAGGAAGACACCTGTTCCCTCTGCTGACGTCCTTTTTTTATGTCACTAGGTGGCTATTCTTTTTGGAAGTTAGATTGGAAGGAACATGCTGTAGAATTGGTTTTCCAGTATGGTCTCCTCACTTTTTTTTTTCATTGCTGCTTAAGTATTAATATTAATACTTGTCACATGTGGTAAAGACTCAATTTTTATTTCAAGTTGGAAGTACTTTTTGTTGAATAAACATTTTAAATTGAATAATTTAAGCAGCTTGGAGATGTGAAATCTTGCACTCAAGAATGCTAACGAACTTAGATTAAAGAAAACCTTGACCGAGATTGCCAAAGTTTCCAACACAAAAGATGAGGAGAACATGCTCTCATTGTAAAATGATATGATTTTTTAATTTTAATTAAATTTTAGATGAAAATGGGTGAGGGACATATAGGATGGTCTTAGAATACTTACTATATGCAAAGTTCCTGTTTTGACACCTATGATAATTACCCACAAAATCCACTTAATAAAGAGAAAAAATTTATACACATGGGCTTAGTGGCACATGGCTTTAGTCCTAGCAATAGTGAAGCAGAGGCAGGCAGGTTTTGTGAACTCAATGCCAGCCTGGTCTGCATAGAGAGTTCTAGGAAATCCAAGGCTATATAAAGGAACCTTATCTCAAAAAATATTTTGTACACATGAAACGATGAGATGCTAATCTAGTGGACTTCATACAGTCTTTGGGGTCGCATATCATATATCATACATATTAGATATTTACATTATGATTTCTAACAGTTGTAAAATTATACTTATGAAGTAGCAACAATAATTTTATGATTGGGGGATCACCACAACATGAGGAACTGTATTAAAGTATTAGGAAGGTTGAGAACCACTGTTCTAATCAAACTCAACATCTTTCACTCCAAAACTCACTAAGACGGGCAAGGTGATTCATTCTTGCATTTCTAGGCCTGGCAAGTTAGGGTGAGATGAGTGGTATCTACCTAGTGAGTTCCAGATAATACTCAGCTACAGTACGAAATCCTGTATAAAAACAAAAACAAAAGAACAAAAACAAAACAAAATTTTATTTCCTTCTTATGTTCCTTGTTTTTTGTTGGATTACTACATAAATTACAAACGCAAGAGCTATGCTGAATTTTCCTCTTTCTCAATTCTTTTTCAAAACAAATAAATTAATTTCAAAACAAATATTTGTTATTAGTGCTGTAAGTGTGTGCACATGTTTTGAGGAACAGCTTTGAGGAGACAGTTCTATACTCTCACCTTTAGGCAGATACCAAAGATCAAACTCAGGTTGCCCACTTTGCACAGCAAGCCTCATTATCTACCTGTTGAGCCATCTGTATTGTCTGTACCTCAGATATATCCTCAAATCTCCCAAAGTGCTAAAGAGATATTGGTTACTTGCCAACTCCACTCTAACAATTCTTATCTTAATAGGTTCTTGAAAGCAGTGTCCCAAATATCTCCTCACTGACCCTCAAGACTTCTAGCTTGTTCCATCCTAAGTCATTGTCTCTGCTGGTCTTGTGGAGCTGTTCCTTAAAGGCACATGTAAAAGCCAGATATAATGCCTCATATCTATCATGCTACAACCTTCTGGGGCAGAAGGGTTGCCTAGAGTTATCGACCAGCTGTGCTACAAAATAAGATACTTCTCTGTAAATAAATAAATATATACCCAACATCTGAGTAGATCATTCATTCCTTTTACCATATCAGTGATCCCCGAGGTTTAGCCATTCTAATTACAGTAGCAGGATTTTAATAGTAGCTGTGGGATATTAGACTCAATAAATATATGTCTATAATAGTTCTCAAATATATTTCCAGTGACTTCATAATTTCTTCTTTTAAAGGTAATAACAACTAAAATTACAGGTTGGAATATACCAGGTATGTAATCATTTTTACAAATGCCTCATTAAAATACATACATAAATGATATGAGTGATAATTTAAAAATCATTTTAGGGGTTAAAGAAATAGCATAGTGGCTAAGATCACTGACTGCTGTCCTAGAGAAGTTTGGTTCCAAATACCCACATGGTAGCTTATAACAATCTGTAACTCCAGAGACAGGGGTTTGGTGCCCGAGATGGCTTTCATGGACACCAGTCATACACGCAGTAAATACATATGGACATACATCCTTGTATATCACCTATACACAGACAAAATAAAATTATCTTAGAATGAGAGTTTGGTAATCAGAAAATACCAAATTCTGGAGTCATGCTTAGCTCCTTGGGAAATACTACCACCCAATAGATTTTTTTTTTTTTTAGTCATATATTTTCTTTGTGTCTTATAGTTTTTGTCTATAATTCCATATATTTACACACCTTGACCACTAGCATAGGTCCTTGTACAGAGTAGAGATTTTATAAATATTCATTGGCTAAATGAATGAAAGAAATCAGCCTGCCCTACTGGATGTTAAGCTCCTTTAAGTCAGGGTGTTATGTGTTACTCATTTCTCTCTTTTTCTCTAGAATGCTGTATACATAATAAATTTCTGTTGAACTGAAGTGTTAGCAAGTGGGCTGATAAAATGCACCATTGGAAATAGAGAAAAATTACCAAGCAGTAGAGGCCAATGTAGTCAAGGAAGGTGATACATTAGGCAGGTATTGAACTCAGGGTGAAGAAAAAAGTGGTAACCTTAGGTGATGAATAAGTAGAGATCAAAATGGAATAGATTTTGGTAGACATAGCGGGAAAGTGATAAATGTCTTTATCACTAGCTTTCTGTCTAGTAAAGAATTTATCTCTGCTTACAATGAGTTCTCTTGGCTTTTGGACAATAATTTTCAAAGACTTGGAGTGCCATGCCTGGTAGGGTCTATGAGCCACAATAGTCTAACAATGTGATTTAGAGTGAAATCAGATAACATTACAGGATTCTAGGTCTTAGTTTTGGAATAAACAATATCAATCTACCTCCAGAGGAATGAGAGGCCAAGATTGCCATGAATGTAATCTATCTTATTTCTACAGTACATTCCTGATCTGAACACTAGGTACTGAGGTCCAGGTAGTACTCTAGTTAGTGATGCTCTGTTAATATTGCCATATAATTTCTGGAGTAAGAATAATATCTCATTGCTACATGGAGATGATAATATCAAGTTTCACATTTGTAATCTTTCTGGGTTCTTTCCTACTTGCTTATTACCTTGTTGTATTAGACTGTACTCCTGACCTGAAGAAAATGGTTTCTGTGACTATTGCCTTTTCCAGAAGGTTCTATGCATCACTCTAAAGTTTTATTCTTGGGTTTTTTTTCTTGAGAAACCTCTGTGCCACAGTGATTGTAAGAATGAAGCACGTCTTTTGTAGGTTCTCTCTGAAATTTCTATAGTTAGCTGTCTTTTCCACTTCTAAGCTCATTTTAGATTCAACTTTTTAAAAAAGAAACATTTACAGAGTACCAATATATTGAACAAATTTCAAAGAACTATAACTGTATCAAGGTCAAAGGCTCAAGACATCCTGTGACTATTTTGTTTTACTTGTCTGGTAAGCGTTAAGCCCTTCTACAGATAACCAAGACTCTACAGCAAACCCTTTATGAGACTAAGGTGCCATGTTGAAGGGAGGAAAATGAAATAATAAGTTGGAATACCTGCTATATGTGGCAAGGGAGCTATTTTATTTGATCTGAAAATCATTATCCCAAGTAGGTATTTGCCCTTTTTACTGTGTAGAAAATAGAATAATTAAGTGCTAGCCCCAAGCTATGCTGTTGGTGTAAGGGAAAGCTGGGATTAGAAAGTCAACAGAAGTTCAACTTGATCCTTCAACGATAAGGAGATAACTCAGGGGCTTGCTGGGCCAGACTTCAAAAAAAAAAAAAAAAAAGGCAGGGTCAAGGCAGAAAAGACTGAGGAACTGAGATGTTGAGATGTGGAGCTTTTAAAGGTGAAGGGAGCTCTGGGCAGCTGTTCTCCCATCATCTGCTAGACACATGATGTGGATACTATTTAACTTCAGACAGTCCTGGCCCTTTAGGTCAGCATTGCATTTTGTCACACCTCTGAGCGGCAAGAAAAAGAAACATCCTTCTGCATATAAATGGAAAAGAAATTTTTTTAAGTCATTCCTTATCTCATGATTTCAGTTGTCAAAGGACACAGATGTTTTAGAACTGGGGAGGAAAACCAGTAAAGGTTAGACAAGATCAATTTAGAAATCTAACAAATGAAAGTGTTTCTGTAGGTATTCATGAGAAGAGAGAAAATGAAATGGGGAAAGAATGCATTCTGGTGACCTTCATCAAACAGGAGTCATACAGAGCACAATTTACTTTGGGAGATTAAATTTCTTGATTTGACATATTTTTACACAAGCAAGTTGGTAACTAGAATGTTATATAGGGAGTGAGGATGCTGAGATGGTAATGTAATGCATGAGTATTACATGCTCAGATGTACTGTATTCATTCACAGAATATTCACATTCATTCTATTTTGGAGGCAGATAGTCTAAACACCACACAGATAGTATAGCCCAACTGTAACAAGTCATTCACTTGTAATTTACCATTTGTGTATATCTTCTCCTCTGAAATATGTTTCTATCATTTCATATCTGTCCCGCTGTATACATCATTGAATTCCCTTGGCTTCCAAGGACTTGTATTTATTCAAGGCTTGCTAACTGTTCTGAGAATTAATATTTAATGTATTTTTCAGTCTAACATTTAACTATAAACTGTCTTGCTTTCATGCTTTAGACAAGCCACTATTGACCACGGGTGAGCATCTGGACTTGTAGAGTCTAGCTTCTTGGCGAACCTTTCTGTTCAAAGTGTTTTGTTTTGTTTTGTTTTGACTTTACTTGCTGTCTGGGCAATCTACACCTTAGTTTATAGCCTATGTAGAGAATTGTTTGGAATTAATGAGTCCTACGTTTCCATGAATATTTGCAAGATGGCAATTTCAGTAATTGGCATTTAGGTAAAATCTAACGAAAACAGGAATGTTATATACATTATTTGTCAAATTGAAAATTGTTGTTTCTATGGGATGCCAGCGATAGCTCATGTGTTGATATTGTGCTACACAAGCATGGTGATCAGTTCAATGCTTTAATCTCAGAACCTATTGAAATGGAGAAGAAAATCTCAAATTTATGCTTGGGATGACACATATATCCTGTGGCACCCATGCCTACATACATACATAAGCTAACACATATCCCACAAATACACATAAAATGCTAATAAAAATGTTTTGAAAGGAATTCTGCTTCTGGTGTTATAAGATTTTTTTTTTCTTCATGGGGCAGAAGAATTTCCCAAGTCACATAAAATTGGGAATCTCTTCCCACTAATGAGATTTACTGGAAATAAGAATATCTGGCTATGTGTTGAGGTTCTGCAATTACCTGATAATTTTGGATGTCATTAATGTTCAGGTTCTCCATTTGACAACTATGGTAAATGATGAAATCTAAGATTAGCAAGGTAGCAGATGCATTTGGCCACTTTTTTTTTCATTTTGATTTTTAGACTATTTAATTTTTAAGCAATTCTATAAACCATCTTTTTGTGTCCTAAATAATTATATAAATAGAAATTTCTATACAGTGAGACATGGTGAGGGAATATCTTTCTGTATGCTGTGAGTAATAATAAACAATAAAATAGATTCTGATTCTAAAAAAACTCTAAACAGGTTACAATGTGTGTAAAATGTACACAGGCTTCAGAAAGAAAAGAAAGAGGGTATAGAAAGTCCCTAAAAAAGAGAAATAGAGGATAAAATATAGTAAGCTATGGAAAATACAGAGTCTGAATTATGGTTATTATTGTGTTTTCTTTTAATTTTTTAACTGATAGTGAGATAACTGCAAAAGACAATTGATTTCAAAGGCTGTTTAGTTAAACAAACATATATTTTAAAGGTATTTTGATTTTGAAACTTGTGTCTAAGGATATGTTGCTTTGGAAGAGAGGTTCTGTTTTTGTTTCCACAGAAGATAAGACCCTGTGGATTGCTAATATGGTTTCATCAACCAAGACCACCTGAAAATTCTCTGATAGGTAGAGAAGGTCACATCAACTTCAAGGCTAAGATGATCCAGCTTTAAGAATCTCATAATATTGCCTGTGCCCCTTAATCAGCAGGAAGTAGTAATGGAAAGCTGCACCCAAATTTCCAAAATAATGTTTATAAATGTTTGTTTCCATTATAAATGGTTAATGAACATAGTCAATCTCTTTCTAAGGAAAAAGGAGGGACATGATATATGAATAATTAAAAAGATATATTATTGAATTTATTCTAATCCAAAAATCAGCTGTTAATCTCAAAATATTTTAAACTGGTATGGATTTAACAAATTTAAGGTCAATTTTGTTATGATGTATGTATTTTTCTACTATTGTTTAAAATATTGTGTTAATGCAATTCCTTTAAAATTGTAATTGCAATGTATAATTAAGAAATGCAGATTGATAGTCACCAATGATAACCAAACTTATATTCATGTTAAATTTTTTAGGTATTCAAGGGTATATTTCAATTAGATTGGCAGCCTTCAAACATTTCAAAGACCTACAGAATGTGGCATTTAAAATATTTTAAGAACTTAGACTTTTCTGGACAGTGAGACAGATCTGCTCCTGGCAGCACAAAAGAATGATGGGCATTGAAGAAACTCCATTTGGAATTTACTTTGTTTGTGGCAATGGTTAAGTTAGCCACTGGACAAGAAACTGTTTTTGTATTGACTGCTTGACACTATGCTATATAAACTGGACATGCAGGACCCATAAGAAAGTGACCTATGAACTTTGGCAGAACAAGCTGGTATCATCCTTCAGATTCCTGCTTTGCAGTGAAAACTGCCAGACATCCTTTAAGACACAAGGAGAAGCACTTGAATGCCAGAATGGGCAGAGCAGTCCTTCAGATTTTCTGCTTCACTGAAAAGTATGCCAGAGACTCTAGGCCTGTAGACTGAAGATAGATGCCCCAAAGTTACAAAGGAACTTTGGGTGACTGTCCAGGCAGACAGGTATCATTTCTATATTTTGGAAGTTGCTTTCACTTCCTGTTTATTTGGGTAGTATTATATCCTTCTGTGGTCTTTGATGTAACTGAAGATGATTAGATAGTTATAGGTATAGTTTTCCTTAGTTATTTTGAGAGGTATATCAGATATGAAACTTTAGATTCACAAGGATAAGGTAGATGATAGAATCTTTTCTTTAATTTTGCTAAATAAAAATAAACTTTGTAACTGTAATTCTTGCTTGATAGCTGTTTTGTTATATGTAATTTTGCTATGTTAAAATTGAAACCTTCCTTTTTGATTAGACAGAAAAGGGGCAGTGATGTGGGGATGTCTTTCTCTATTCTGTGAATAAAGGATTGTTTTACCCCATGACAAGCACTGTAGCAGTAGGCAGGAAATTAGAACATAGGTAGGAGGAGGGTGGAGTCAGATAGAGAGATGAGCCAGCTGCCCAAGATTCAGCATGTAAGGTAACACAGGTGAGCCACGGGCCATGTGGCAGGACAGATGAATGGAAATGGGTTGAATTAAGATGAAACTGCTAGCTAGCAGTGTGCCTGAGCCACAGTCCCAACAGCATGAAATTAATATAAGCAACTGAGTCATTGGGGAGGGGGGAGTGGCTGTGGGCGGGTCAGAACTGTGGGGAATTCTGGGCCTCTTACAGAGATACACACATCATAGGCAATAGAATTGAAACAAATATCTCTTGCTAAAATGTAAAAGCTTTAGCCATGATGTTTATAGCCTTTGAGGTAAGTGATATTTTTTGAAGTGATAGAATCAAAAATACAATAAAAATTTTATATATAGTCATTTTTTTTTCAAGAAAAAAAGATGTAGGATTATATCGTAAGTTATGTTTTAGTGTCTGAGATTACATGGACCCTGGAGTTAAAGGAGGTGACAAAAATATCTCAATTAGACAAGTCTCGATTCTTAAATTAGGTTCTAAGAGAATCTTCAAGAATGGATTTTCAGAGACCTATGAATAAAAACTCTTAAGTCATGAATCTTGTCTCTCACTAGAAGTCTGTGGATTCAATTAAGCAGCTCTGAGGGTAAAATACACTCATTGTCCATAAGTTGGCAAAATTTCACCTAGCTGCTGGTTGCCACATTGTCAGGGATTTCCTCAATTCCAAGTTCTTAGATTTCTGTTTCTTAAGAATAACTTGTCCAGGACACTGCAAGAAAAGAATTGTGGGCATGATTAAAAGCATATGGCATATGAGATGGGGAGGGAACAGTGAGCACAGCAGGAGGGCGGAGGATTGCTAAATTGAGTCTTTCTAATAAAGGAGAGTGGGAGAGTATTTTCTGCTTTGGCTAAGGCTAAACTGTACTGTGTAATACTCAATTTGCTTCCTTCTAGCCTGGAGTATAATGTAAAAAAGAAAGAAAGAAAAAATGATGGCATCTAGCTGTTCAAGTGCCTGGCTATTATATCTCATTGGCATTAGGTAACATGTGAATGCATACATCCATTATATATATGAAATGTCCTTTGAAATATTTTGCAATATACATTTATACGTTTATGAACCTTATCTTGATTTACATTAGACTGCCTAGGGGAGCTACCATTTGCTTCTGAATACATGTCAATATTCTCTTTGCTATTGACTACCTCCAGACACACATAATTATTCTTTTAAGACATAATAAAATTTAAATGGAATGTCAGGATTTTGATACCCATTTAAGTAGAACCCTATGGATCTTTAGCAGTCCTCTCTGCATCCCTTCAAAAACAATAGCCACAATTTATTCTGC
This sequence comes from Phyllotis vaccarum, assembly GCA_033318265.1. Classification (NCBI taxonomy): domain Eukaryota; kingdom Metazoa; phylum Chordata; class Mammalia; order Rodentia; family Cricetidae; genus Phyllotis; species Phyllotis vaccarum. The sequence goes on along the minus strand of JARWLC010000001.1, from coordinate 137,569,951 downwards.
AATGTCTCCTCCAGGACATTGAGATGCAATTGGAATTATAGTGCATAGTTCTTCCTTCTGATATTCATGGAGAGCCACAAACTAGGAGACTTGTCTATCTTGTAGGTCTAGTCTTTGCATTGAAGAATTGATGTTCACTTGTTCTGAATGGATATTATGGTCAGGGTGTTGAGCATTCCTGCTTTTGTGGCCATCAGAATTTCTAAATTCCCTTCTTGGTTTGGTTTTCTAGTTTCTTCTTGAATCCTATGGGCAACTTTATCATTCTAATAATTTCCTTTTTGTTTTTCTTTTTAGGATGTGGTGATTTTTATAGTTCAGGTTGGCCTCAAACTTACTGTGGAGTCCATGATGATATCAAATTCACTGTGGAGTCCAGGTTGGCCTTGTGATAACCTCCTGCCAACTTCTCAAGCACCCAAGGGTGAGATTATAAGTATGAGCCACTGTTTTATACAGTAATAGACAATGAATTTAGAGAAATTCTCCTTAGCTGTTTCCCTCTCCACTGTCTTCCCAGTCCCTTCTCCATTACCCCCTCTGTTCCTACCCACCCAATTCTCTCTCTTCCTCCCTTTCTGTTTAGGAAAGGGCATGTTTCCCATGAATATCAATAAAACATGGTCAATTAAGTTACAGTAAGCCTGAGCACATCCTATGTACTCAGACTAGGCAAGACAGTTATGAGGAGTAGGGTCCCAAAGGGAGTAAAAGAGTTAGAGGCAACCCCTGTTTCCAGTGTTAAGAGTCCCATTGAAAGGAGGAGAGCATTTCAGGGTCAGCTAAAAACTTGGAGCAAAGGAATCTTCCAGGAATCTATAAGGATGATCCTAGATATGACTCCTAACAGTAGTGAATACATAGTCTGAATTGGCCACTCCTGTGTCTAGAGAAGATGTCAAGGAGATGGAGTAGTGAACCACCACAGTCACATAACCTTTGACCTATGGTCTGCCCTGCCTATGGGAAGTGATGAGGTAAGAGTGGCCTAGAGACTGAGGGAGTGGCTAACCAATGACCTGTCTAGCCTAAAACTCACTGCTACCTTTTAAGCTAAGGCTACTATTCCACAAAGAGTAATAAACTCATAGACCCTAAGTGATCCTACCTCAGGAGATTTTTTTTTTTTTAAAGAATGGTGACATTGGGCTTGGACTAAGCCTCTTTTTCTAGAGATGAGCAGAGTGCTGGCTTGCATTTATCCTGAATTTTCTGTGACCTGTATTGCTTTACATCCTTTTGATTGTTGGGTCTTTCTTCATAAGAAACAACTTGTTCTCCATCAGTGTTGCATTTATAAATACAATTTTAATCAGTTCTTAAAGTTGTGGCCTGCCTGGTTGACTGCCTCTGGCAAGTGCCTATTTTAGAACATTCGTACAGAAAACCTGCCACAGTATGCTAGACTTTTCTGACCCAATCCAGGGCTCATTCATGGATTGAAGATTATTGGGTCATAGGGGTGAGTTTGCCATGCTATTTTAAAGATAACTTTTTCTCTATAAGATGCCACATCCAGTAGCAATAACCTTTCTAGTTTAATCTCCTTTGAGTTGGTGCCTGAACCAATATATTCGTTTGTACTTGAGGAGGTATTAAGAAATACAGAGAGCAGATGGTGTGCGAAGTACCTAAAGAAATTCCCCCTAGACATGGTCATTTCCTCCCTTTATTTTCATATCATTCAACCATTTTAATAATTAATAATGCACCAATATGAAGTCATTCTCCACAAAACTGTCTAGATGTTTCATTTATACAGCACCATGTATTTCATTTGTATTGCACAGCATTTAACTTCTCAAAGCTCAAGAATATAGACTTCTTTGAATCAAGGGACACTTCCACATAGGTTAGCGCTATGACTAAGGTGAGTTACAATAGGGACACTGGTGCCTGGTCTCATGCTTCTGCTGCCTCTTGACTTTATTGCTGTCATCTGGTGGGAGTGCTTTTGAAAAGGACAAAAGGGATAATAAAGAAATGGCTTCTAGTTGAATGTGAGCTTTCGGATTATGAAGAAAATCAGTTTCCTTTGTGCCTCCAACTTCGCTAGCAAGAAACACCAGTAATTTGGAAACAGATAGTCCGTTATCTAATCATATTTTATTGCTCTTCTACTATATGCTTCTACTTTCTGGGAGAATGTAAAAAAAAAAAACCTCATACACAAGTAATCCTTTTTCTAGTAATTGGTTCTAAGACAAAAATGAAGGAAAACAAACTGTTGTGGACATCTAGCATGTGCTAGTTGCGTATGTCATTTCAGACACCACCCCTTACAATTTTATAATCTAACTACAACTAAAAGAGAGCTATATCCACAGACATGTAAATTCACACCTCTAAGATGCTTAGCAATATATGTAGTGCTTAATAAAATTTCAATAAATACTATCTATTAAATAATTAACAAACACAAGTGTGGTCCTCTTATACTCTCTATTTAAAAAATTCAGTTTGTGCACTGTGGTCCTTTAGATGCTGTTTGAATTTCTAAATATCCCCTAGTGGTTTTATAATCTGACCCAAAACACTTCAATACCTTTGACAATTTATATTATAACTTAGTACAAAAATATTTTTATTTGCTGAAATGTATTAATTCCTATATATCACCAAGTGTTCACCTCAAAGTATATCTTCTTCCTGGGGGGCTTCTCTGCTCTTCCTTATTTGAGTTTGTTTTCTATTTGGTTGTGGAGAGCATTCCATTGTAGGACCTTGACAAACATAATTATGTAGTTTCTATCTCTTTTTCTCAATGGAAATGGATATTTCACAAGAGAGTCAGTATCTGTCCAGTTGTTACATTTGTATTCATCTAGTATACAGTAATAGGTATACCCCTCTTCTGTATAGGACATTCTTAATGTCTTATTTTAAAAGACGTATGTAAACACAAAATATTTTACAGGAAAAATAAAACTTTCAGGCTATGTGTTTTCTTTATCTTTCATGTTCTCTCTCTCCTTTTACTTTCTTCCTATCTCTCCCTTCTTTCTCTCTCTGAAAGAAACTTTGTAATCATTTGCAATTATATGATCTCTTTCTCTTTCAAAAGTAGATAGGATATATTTCTGTAGTAAGAGGTTTCTTAGTCTGGTAGCCCCGCCCATACTTCCTGTCTGCCTTTGGCCAATCAGCGCTTTTTATTATACCAGTGGGTGGGACAATTATTTACAATGAAGCAACACAATCTCCCTATATATTTCTTCCAAGCTTCACTGCAATTGCTCTCAAGTGTTCACAATGAATGTCCTATAGGTAATATCACTGGTTATGTGTTGAGTAATGTTCACCATTCTTAATCCATATTAATTGACTTTGCTATTTCACTATTACAGAAATTTTAGGATTAAATGAGATAGTTTTTGTTCCATGATTCAAGTGGTCCAGTTGAGGATCATATATATCGAGATGTTTTGACTGAAAACTATCCAAGACAATTTGATATAATCAGAGCTTAAGAGAGAGCAGTTAACAAAAGAAGCAAAGATTGTCTTACTGGGGTTACACACAAAGAAGAAATTAGAGGGGACTAGAGAAGGGTCTAGGTGAATCTAGAAAGGCTTCAAGCCTCTCTGCCTCCAGTTTTTCTACTTCCTATTTTTTGCTGCTTTTGCTCTCCCTGGATAGAGGTATGTATGATCTCTCATATCTGTGACAGAAAAATGTAGCCCTTCCAGTTACTTTTGACTGAATATAACTCAAGTTTTTACTGAGATTCTGATTTTCTGGCACTCAACATCTTTATCATTCAAATAATCCATCCCTGCCTTTGCTTTTGTTTTCCAAATTCTCCTAAAAGTTCTGCTTGGCTCAGCTTGCCAGGTAGCTATCTTTGAGACAAAGAACTACAGAACAAGATGAGGTACATTGTAGAGAGTGAATGTGATAAGATCACTATTGTGACCTATTGCTCTCCAAGATAGTGGTCATAATATTCAGATATTGAGCTGACAATAAAAAAGGTATTCTCTAAGCAATTACGCATATTAGGTCAATGATATGCTGATAGAAATGAGATCCAAAACTCAGTTCATTATAATTCTGCTCTTAACGTAGAAAGCATAGAGATATTGGTAATAAAAACTCCATGGAGGGGGTGGCATTTGAATTGATTCTTTAAGATGAATGAAATGTAGACAGCTCTGAGTTTAAAATACATTAAAACACTAAGTAAAATTTAATAGCATGCAAACAAAACACTCAGTACTTGTAAGTTTGAGCTGAGTTCCTTAGAGAAAATGCATCCTATATTACAAATATGAATAAAAATTATGCTGCCTATCATAAGCAAAGTGGGAGAGAGTTTACTGTATACCTGGGAGACAGTACCATCTTTAGTATTCTGCCTGGATCTGTTATGGAAAGTGTTAAAGCATATTGCTAGCCTAGCTCTTGATTTAGAAATGATTCATGAGCCATACGATAATAGTAGGAGAGAGCTCACTGGTTCTATGACCATCATGAGATATTAAAGTGTCGTTGACATTCATAACTACCAATGTATAAAAATAACAAATGCTAATGAAATGGCCTGAGTGCTGAGAGCTGGCCCTTGTCAACCTTTTACTTCATGAAATATATAGGCCACTTTGCTTCCCTGCTTACGTCAGACTGTCCAAGACATGAACATATAATTATTTCTCTGCTGTTGACCAAACCTTCTATGCCAAAAATGAATTATGGTGAAGCAGTACTGTCTTTTCATATTTTTGCAGACCTAAAAGTTAAGTAAATAGAGTGAAATTAATATAGTTATGCTAATTTAATTCATTAATAAATACTGTTCTTACATGCAGACCATAGTGATACCCTCTAAAATAAGTTACAAATATAAATCATTTATTAGTTATGTATCTACTTATCTATAATCTATTTTTTCAAGATTTATTTTTATTTTAAATCTCTCTCTCTCTCTCTCTCTCTCTCTCTCTCTCTCTCTCTCTCTCTCTCTCTGTGTGTGTGTGTGTGTGTGTGTGTGTGTTGTGTGTAAGTATGCTATATGTGGGTACCCACAGAGGTGAGAGGGATTGGATCCTCCTAAACCTGTAGTTTCAGGTGGGGGTAGGTTCTGGATGCTGGGTTCTGGATTTTGGGAACTGAACAGAGGTCCTCTGTAAGACTAGTACACACTCAAAACTACTATACCATCTTTCCAGCCCTGTGCATTTCATTTGAACATAAATACATTTCACTTTCAGAAAACATCTTTGAGTAGTAACCATGATATAATTTGATTTTATTTGATGTATTTATTAAATGTGTGCTTTACAGGGAGCTTTGTTTCTGGTACTAAGAACTGTCAGGGAGTTGAATAGCTTGATCCTAACAGTTGGTGCAGGGGCTATCTTTGACTGTTTTCTGACTTTTGAGACTCTACTCCTCATACTGGGTTGCCTTGCCCATCCTTAATACAGAGGAGATACTTAGTTTTACTGAAACTTAATATGCCATGTTTTGTTGATACCTATAGGGCAGGACTCCCTTTTCTAAATAGAATGGAGGAGCGGATTTGGGGGAGGAACAGAGTGGAGTTGGGGGAGAACCTGGGAGGAAACAAAGGATTATGGGTAGTCATGTTCACGTGGAGGAAGAGGCATATTTGGGTTCAATGACAGGAGAACGGCTTATAGAGGAGTGTATTGGAGCTTATCAAAATGCAGAAACTATAAACTGAGTACTTGGTACTGAGAAAAAAGTAGTATTGAAGTGATTAAGATCTCAAAAGCCTCATAAACAAAACTCACAGACACACAAAAAGTGGCTTGATTTACAGTAGACAGCAAATGCAGACCAAAGTGAGAACACCAATACCATAATCTCTTCAACAGAAGACACAGACAGTCTCTCTGTTTCTTTTTTAAAAAGACAATATCTCATAGAGGCCTGACTGTTCTGTACTTCAGGGAGTTCTTTTGGCAGTATGTACATAACAAGCATCTTCAAATATTCACACCCTTTGACTCTGGCGATTCCAGTTCTGGGAACCTTTCACTTGAAGAAATCCTAATTCTGAGTAACTACAACAAAAAGCTTTCTGCACGAAGAAGAGCACAGAAGTTCCTCTTTAACAGTGAAAAAAAAATGGAAATAATGTAAATTCCTGAAAGTGTGGAATGGATGAGTAAGTTACAGTAAGTCTACTTAAGCACTAACATTTATTGAGTACCCAGTGCGTGCCAGGCAATCTCCTAGATACTTCTTGTATCTGAGTGAATTTAATTGTTGTGATACTTCACACTGTCTGAACTTTGCAAATCAGGAAACTGAGGCATAGAGAGAATGATAATAACTTACTTAGGGTCACCCAACCAGCACACAGCAAGATGAGGATTCAATTTTAGATGACTTTAGAATTAGAAGATAGTTTACAAGTGTCGGAGGATAAGTTTATAAAGCAAATTAGATATGTGAAAAAGCTGTGGAAATGTTAAAAATAGTCCAACGCAATGTGAGATTATGATAAAAAGATCTGTTTAAAGCCAAATATCTGAATAGAGATGTCACATGTTTTAAATTGTGCCAAGCTTTTATCTCTTTTGAGTCTTTATCATTTTCCTAGTCCCCCCTCCCCCCATTTCCTAATAGTCTTCCTCAAGATCAACTCTTTACTGTTTATTCAGCTCCTCTGGTCTTCTTCATCCCCTAGATATCATGTAAATTATAAATGACTTCTCATTCTTTGCTTATGTTTCTTCCTCTTTTCCTGGATGTATTTTAATGGCCAGCAATACTCTATCTCTTCCACATCTAATAATTCTCCAACTCCTGTTGACGGGCCAGTTCTCCCATATTCATATTCCATTTTCTCCCTTTAGAAGCCCTTACTGCTCACCACTGGGTCTCTCATCCAAAATCCTTTTGGCTTTGTATGCATTTGTGTTGTATCAGTTAGTTCTTCAAACTCTATGAGGAAGATACTGATTTAATATATGCCATGTGACAAGTCTTTAGAAAACTGAGCAGAGAACCCTTAAATATATCAACTGAAATAAATTTGAAGTGTAGTAACAAAGCATTCTTAAAGGTTTGATTTTATCTATTACATCTAAATTAATAGGGATTTAATTCAAGTACTAAAAATCAGAAAAGGAAAAAAATCAGATTTTGTTCCCTATGATAGAACATTCTAATTCAGAGATCCGAGTCATGTAATTGAATACGTCATTGGACCACTATGAAAATGAGAGCCAGAGAAATAGCTACCTTAAGTCCTGTGGCAGTAGACTGCATTCTATTAGAGTAGTATTTTTCAGGTAAGTTCCGCAGTGGACTGGATGAGAGGGACTCTTCACATTTCGATGACTCATCCGATTGATTCCCTTGGGCTTTACCTCACAACACCCTAATTATTTTTCTAGAACAAAACAGAGAGCTCATAGATAAAACCTTCCAGGTATGCAAAAGTCCTGCCATAGCCTTGCTCTGCCTCAAGGAGAGATAGACAAGAGTCTACTGAGTGTCTCTCTTTTCCCTGATCCCCTAATCCTATCCTAATATTCTGTATACTCTGGCACAGATTGCCCTGCATGTCTAGGAAGAGTCACTTTCTGCCAGATTTTGGAATCAAGTGCTTTAGGTTTTATTAGAAAGAGCTGACCAAGGCACAGGAAACACTTAGACATATAAACACATGGCCAGCTGGGAGCCTTTGAACCCCAAATTTGAAATTTGTTTTAATTTTTTAAATTTCATTAATCTTCATTAAGCATCCGACTCACCACCCTTGTCAATAATGGCATTTCCAGATCCTGCTATGTCTATTAGAAAACTAAATAAGATTCTTTACCCAATCACTTTACTGAAGAAACACACACACACATATACAAGATGCATAGTTCTTAACTGGTATTTATTATAGCAACATATGGCAGAAAATTAAAAAGCCCTGTGGCAGTCACTGGGTGAACTGACCAGCAGCCCCCCACTGATAATGCCTCCTGGTGGTCAAACTATATGGTCAAGCTGCAACTCATGATAGCTAGCTCTTATTACCTCTAGGTCAGGCAAGGATGTGCTGAGAACTGATTGTGTGTGACTTTTTATGCTTTCTTGAAGTGCGCTAATGAAATCTTGCATGATGATGCAGAAGGCAGCTTACATTGCAACACATTGTGATCTGGCTAGAATTAAATAAGCTTAAATATCAAATGCTCAGTTCGTGGTTACTAATTAAGAGGGATGCCAGAATGCCTATAAGTTTTACATATGTTCCTCATTTGGCTGAAATTTTGACAATGAGTAATGCAACACAGAGCTAGTCACCTGATTTTCAAGCAGACAATGTTCTGGTTAGCTAGAGGCTAATATGCCAGTGAAAACCTTTGAACTGTGAGTGGGTGATCAGTCCAGAAGTGTGTGTGTGTGTGTGTGTGTGTGTGTGTGTGTGTGTGTGTGTGTGTGTGTGGTGTTGCCCTGTATGAGCTCAGAACAGATGCTAAAACCAAATGCAAGGCTGGATTAGTTAATTAGCATAATCCTTCATCTACTAGCAGCCAAATGTATTTTTGAGTCTCTTACAAATTTTTTGCACTTAGGACACAAGGGAATCCACAATCAAGTCTCACACAGAATGTGACTACCACATCTCTAGTGATTTCTCTGGCAGATAGTCCTTAAGTCGAACTCTTTAAATGAGTAAAACTATCCTGCACTTCAAGACACTTCCAGTCTAACCAAAATTCTTAACTGGGGAAATGCAGTTCTTTTCCAGCTTTGCTCATTCTCTTCTTCTGTGTTGCTCATCTGTCCCCATTTATGTTATTCTTTGCCATAAACCAGATCTATTCCAAATTTGCCCTGAATTCTGAATTTTGAAGGTTGCTGATTAAAGGCAGATAAGAGACCTCATATTTTATCTTGGGACCTTGTTCTAGAATATACTTCAACACACAGTAAACAACGGGAACATGATGCAGCCTCATGGGGCATTTTTTTTTTTTTGCCAGCTCTTACTTAGCTAATGTGGAACTTCATTGTGCCCCAAATGCTAAGACAGAGTCGGATGACAATGAAAATTTCCCCCTTTAGAGTCAACAAAGAGAAATCTGTTTTGTACAGGTTGGCTCCCACCTCATCACCTGGAAGGTTACATAGGACCTTTCCTAGAAGATCTTTTCATACATTTTCTTACTCTAATTTTGTGGCAGGGAGCATAGCTTTGTATGAAACAGAACTGTGCTCTAATTTCAGATTCCCCTTGCCTCAGAACAGATGATTTTGTCAGAGTCTCAATCTCTCTTCTAGAAAATGTAGACAATAAAATCTCCTATATAAGGCTATTGCAGATGAAGAAAAATAATGTCTATACCATATTTAGCAGAGGGCCTAGTAAAGTCCATCAAAAGTAAACACTAATTCTATTAACATTTTTTTTTTTTAGTCAATTGCTTACTGATCTGTGGTTTGAATCAACTGTATTACCAAATTTATCACTCATAAAGAACACAGGAAATACTCCAAGTTAGTACATTCTTGAAGGTTTTAAAACTTCTTCTATCCCCCATTATCAAAACATGACAAAATTTTAGAATGTAATCACAGTTAGATCGAGGACTCGGGAATTCCAAGACAAAACCATGGCTCCAGGCTCTGAATAGTAGGTTAGACAGCGGCGCAGGTCCTACAAAGTAACTTCCCCCCTGTTAAAGTTGATGAACTACTGAAGATAGCTTTAACTATAGAGGAAATCTACCGAAGTCTTCAATGGAGAGTTGTGCTGTGTGAATGGAGGGAGTTTTAATTGTAGCCTGTGGAGTTGAGCTCTGTAACATAGCACCCTTGCCACCAGCAGGGTCAGGCTTTGTCATGGTGGCTCTCTTCTTTGTAACCTTAGTGGTTTGGCAGCAGAGTCTTGCCTTTCAGCATATTAAATATTTACCAACAACCTATTGGCCATATGTTACTGCGGTGTGTGCAGTGACAGCCTTACCACTTGCTACCTTAGCAAGTAAATTCTGAAGGTCCTACAGGGCTCTTCAGGCTCACAGAACCTTGTTCATAATCAGCTCTTTTCTTCTTTTGTCTTCTTGCTTGATGAACTGGTGTCCATATCATGGGTAGGGTTCCTTGGGAGGGAAGACATGCAGTTATTCCCCTTCCTACATTCTTTCTCCCTGGGGTACCATGAATGAGATTAACCTCCCTAGTCAAAGCAGTATTTGCTTTAACTAGCAAACAGGAGTCAAGGCATATTCCCTTAAATGAAATTATTCTGAGGCTTGAATTCTGCTTACATTGCTTATTTGTCAATGGGTTCAGATTCATTTTATGCTGTTTTAAGGAAAGCTCTCCTAAAATCAAAAGATTCAGATTTATTTTGTTGAGTTTTCAAATCGAAAGCAATTTTCCAGAGAGGGTAAAGCTGAACACAACACCGAGAAGTACTTGAGAAATATTTTAAAGTAAATTGCATATGTGATTGGAATTAATTAAACCAGTGAAAAATCATATATCTTCTCTTATAATAGCACATTTTTCTACTCAGAAGTTGTACTGAAAAGGACCTCCTATATACCTCTTCATTTGAGAGACCTAATATTCTTTCTGCTTAGGAGTTAAGATATTGATTCACTAATCTATTAAAATTAGCAGTTCCAAAGTAAGTCATATGTTCTTTTACAAAATACCAACAACTAATTTCTAGAGAAACTTAAATAATCAATACAGTTCAAATTAAGAGTTTTATCAGTTATAAACATGATTTTTATTCTCCCATTCTCTTTAAAATATACAATATTTGTGGTTTTACAATAATACTATGCCTACATTGAATTAGTTAGTGTTGGTATATGGTTTACTAAAGACCATGGTTTACAATACTCCCAATTTGTACTTTTAAACATATATTGTCAACAATATTATTAAGCCAAAGTTTCAGCTTATGTCAAATTTGAGCATCAAAGCATTGGGAACCTAATAAAGTTAAGTATTGATTTTAATTTAGCCATGACCAGAATATCCACTTTGTTTAAATCTACTAGTTAAATAGATTTTTAAGTCTATGATGACATTAGATATATAACTCTAGATTTAGAAGTAAGTATCTCATGTTATTAAGAAATTATTTCAGTAATATAAATATCCTGACCAATGCAAGTGATAATGAGTGATCTGATCAGAAAAGGTAATGGGTCATAGCCACTCACATCAATTAATGTTAAAATGTACCAGGGATATAGTGTACATAGAGGGGGTGGTGATTCTAATAGCCTAGAACAGTCAAAAATAGAAAGTCACACATTTTTCAGTGTTAATAAAATGATACATCCTGGTTGTGTTATATGTATCACTTCCTGCTGTAACTAGACTCATGTTAAATAGTGTTTAAGTGATGAGATAAATTTTTCCATTTATTTGCAAGCATGATATCAATGCACGCACAGGTTGAGTCTATGGGCCTAGTTTTATTACTCAACTTTAAAGTCTCAGATGTCTCTTTCATGCATGTATAATTAAGGTTAAGGGGTTTCTCAGATACTAATCATTTTAAAACAGCTGTTTAAGAATAATTAGTGATAATCATAGCTGAACTTTGTGTTGTATTTACTGAGGATGGGATATTTTCTAAACATGCTTCATGGGTTTACTCATTGCAATCTATATAGATACTGTATTATTCCATTCTACAGTTGAAGAATATGAGATTCAAGTTAGCACATGTAAGAAAAATTCAAAATTTCAGAATGCCACGAGTATATGTCACTGGTCCATCATCATTTTGTCTAATTCAACAATATTTTACTAAATCTTGCTATGGATTGAAAACAATGAACCACATTGACTAACAACAGGTACATAATCTGTGATTATACGAGATTATAGTCAAGTGGAAGAAGAAAACATGAAAACTAATAGACACATTTTAGGCTAAGATGGGATGCTAATGAGCATAACAAAGGAGCACACAACCTTAATTTTGCTCTCTCTCTCTCTCTTTCTCTCTGTGTGTGTATGTGTGTGTGTGTGTGTGTGTGTGTGTGTGTGTGTGTGTGTGTGTGTGTGTATGTGTGTTGTATGTGTAGTAACGAAAGGATGGAGCTAGTAATAAGAGAGCCGGACTTTAATTCTGGAACCACATAACAAACTAGGTGTTGGTGGTATATGCTTCTAATATCACTGTTGAAAAGATCAAATATAAGCAAATCTGTGGGGCTCTCTGACCAACTAGCCTAGTCTAATCAGTGAGCCATAGGTCCCAGTGATGCACCTTGTCACAAAACACATGGTGGATGGTTTCAAAGGAAGAAGATCTGAGGTTAACTTCTGATCCTTGCATGCATATGAGTATCTCCCACATGTACAAACATACTGCCCCAACACATAAAAATCTTGAAGGAAGAGAATGCAATATAAAGTGTCTCACAACTAGCAAGGTGTATTGGAAATTTATTTCTACAGTCATGAAAGTATTTATTTTGGTTACAGCCAATTGGGTGCCCCAGGATGAGGTTAATGATTGAAAGATGAGATGAATCTTGGGAAGCCTGAAGTAGTCTATAAAAGATCAGGCCATTATTTTTATCTTTATGGAGGAATCTGTATTGTAACTTCAGAGCCTTATCTATTCCTCTGTCACTTTTATTATCAACTAAGGTATGAAATTTCAGGATCCATTTTAGTGTAGCTTTCTAGATAGTTCTTAAATATTAATAGAAATTGCCAATGATGCTGAATTGATAAACTTACTCTTGATGCCATTGTGTTCCTTCATTGTATTCCTGTTTCGTAGATGAGGACACTGGAGTCCACTGGAGAACAGGTACCATTTCTTTCACTTAGGATCAGAGTTAAGAAAAATGTGATAATTCTCAAGTCTTTTGAGTTTCAGTCTCAGGTTGGGAACAAGCGCTAGCCAGGGGAAATGAAAACTGACAGGTTCTGGTGTCTGTCCTCAACAAACTCAGCCTTACGATTTCAACGTCTTTTCCCATTTTCAGTTTTGAAATCCAAAAAATTTTATTCTCATCTTGGTGAAGAGATCTTATCTGCAGTTGAGCTTGGAGCCTCATGACCTGGGTTTGTATGTTAATGATTCTGATTGGCAGCTAGGAGAGCATATCTGCTCTACATAGCTTCCTCTTTCCCCTTTAAAATCTGGTTCTACTCTCCTACATGATCAATAGAATTTGAATGAGTTTAAAGAAACCTGTTTCAAAACATTGAAGTTCTCTATGCAGGACTGGATGAAAGATAACTTCTATGTTTCAATGTCATTCATTCCTCACAAATGTCAAGGTAATGATAATGATGTTAAATCTTTATTACTAAATGTTGTGGAATAAAATCCAATTAAAGCTACATAAATAAAGGAGTTAAAGCTTAGGTATTCACAAATTTATACATAATTTTATAGCTAAGAAATACAAGCCTTTGAATATTTGTTCTAATGACCAACCATTGTGTTCTAGCCCTAGTACAGGGTGGCTCCTAGAATACAATTATTTATTATCTCTTAGAAATGAGATAATATTTTTAGCCATGGTCATTATGGTGTTATGGAAGGCAACATGGACATGAGCCAGGCTCTGTAACCATAATGGCTTGACTTTGAATCCCAGCCTTGTTATTTATGCACTTTGTGGGATAGCGTCTTGACTTCTCAAACTCAATTTTCTTACCTGTATACTATACTGCTAATTGTGTTTATTTTATAAGAAAGATTGTATTGTACCTAAGGTTTTCTTTATTGACAAATTAATATGGAAGCCTTGTTAAAATAGATCTCCTGCAGAATTCAAGGGCTCTTTATTTTAAGGCAAATGATGGAGCCTGAATCTTTACATTTCTTAAAAGTCACAAGGTAATGCAGATGCTTTTGATCATTGGACTGTGCTTAGAAAATCTTTGAATTAGATAACATGAATATATCTTATAAATATCCACTTATTCATAATAAAACGTCAAGGTAGGAGCTAATAGTTTCATTTTATAATGCCTTAAACTGTGACTCAATAATTTACCTAAGGACAAACACATAGTCACGGAAGACTGAGAATTTACATCCTAAAAAAAATTCGTGTTTTCTCCTCTGCACTTATTTCTTCTCTCCCCCTTCTTAAAGTATTATGTTTCCTCTGAGGAAAGACACTAACTGAACAAGAAGAAGCTATTGTGCTCTGAATTCAGTCTGAATCCTACACATCTCTTAGCCTTCAGGGGGTCCAATAGATCTAGAATTCATCCTTTTGAGTTCAGTTCTGGGCACAGGGATGCTTTCCTTTGCATAGCCCAGGCAGAACTCACCCCAACAGCCTACTTACACCCAGAGCAGCACTGGGATTTTCCGGGATCTGCTCAGCCTGCTTTCTTGCCTTCCATAACACTCACTCTTTGAGGATGTACATGCAGCTTTCTCTTTGCATTATTTAAGAGATGGTTTCCAGTAAGGGAAACGGATGAATTCTAAGTCTCTCTGTGATGCTGGCAGTAGGATTTTCTAACTTAAAAATAAAAATGCCTTTTTCCCATCTTCTACTTGTTTATTTGCTGAAATGCCAGTAAATGATACCAGTGCTTTCCACACACTAAAGGCACTACTGTGAAACTGTAAGAAACCAACCTCTAAGGGATCAGATTTCTTGAGTGGCATCTCCTGCAGAAAAATACAAGTGCTAAGCTGATATCTCAATATCAGCTGGGTAATTGAAGATTAATTGATGTTTGGATTCTTTCAATATCTGTCAGAGTGGTGAATAAAAACACATCTCTAATCTTAGGGTGAATATTGCCTTGAAGGGGTAGTGTCCACCCTTGTGTATTTCATATACAGTCTTAAAGAGGACCCCCTTATGCTACTGAACCTTTCACTGAACTAGTAGACAATTCAATTTCTGAGAATAATAATTACCCCTGAACACATCTATGTTTGCCCTCCTTTATGCAGTCTGCATAAAGGACAGTTTACTTTCCTCTTCAAACTTTCAGAATTTCAAAGGTTGCTTCTTAGTTGCTTCATAAATTTATGAGCTACTTCTGAGCTTTCCTATGGCTTAGAAGGCTATCTGCAGTTTGTAGTGATCTCCAGAAGACCTCTATCTTTCTATTTTGAACACAATCAAAAAGCGAGACCAACACCGTTCTTTCCATAATGTTCTCCTACTAGTTAGCTTCAACTTCACTATTGTAATCTTTCTTTGTCTGGCTAACTCATCTCCCAAGTGGGTGAGACACTTGACCTGTTGGAAGAGTTTAAATAACTCAGTCCCTCTCTGTTCTTTCTACAGAGGGAAACCCATTTGCTTTTAGAAGATACGAATTTAATGTGAAAAGTCCCATTCCTAGAAAAAAAGGTAACAGCTTTCCAAGACTATCAATGACTACACAGATGTCTGCTAATTATATTAATAAAAAGAAATTTACTTCCTAACAGGTATAAGATAGAGCCATCAAAACTAGCTTCCTGAATTATGAGGATATTATATGGTATTTATTCAATTTAATAATGTTTTGTTTTACAATGTGGTCCGAAGTGTAGAATATGGAAAAGGAATAGTATTTTTTGGGTCCTATAGAGTCCTAATGAATAATAGAATAAAAACACTAGGCCTTTGTATTTAGAGTACTTAATGATAGTTAATATGAGAAAGTGAATGCTATTCATTCAGTATATATGATTGTTATAAATGTCAAAATTGTGTCTATCAGGTCCAAAAAAATGCAAATCCAAAATCTTTTCTCTGGCCTAGGATTCAGTAGATGAAGGGTTAATTATCTAAAAGCCTGAGGTTGACTGAGATGCTCTGCATAGGAAAACTGACTTCACTGGTGACCCCTGTGGGTAGTTAGGAAGCAGGAAGTTTTCATCTGCTGGATTCCACCACTTTGAGATTGCATAGAAACTGATATGCACCTGTAGTCTTACATTCCATACCTTTTCTGCTCCATAAAAACCCTAAAGCCCCATGCCATGTGCACACTGTTTTTACTCCTGTGGAGAGATCCAGGCCTGTAGTCAGAAGTTTCTGGCCTTGCCTAGCCCTGAGGTCCAGACCTGCAGCCCCATAGCCACTTAGTCCCAAATAATCACACAAATGCTTATATTAATTACAAGCTATTTGGTCAATGGCTCAGGCTTATTACTTGCTAACTCTTATACTTTAAATTAACCCATATTTCAATTGATGTTTAACCACATGTCTTGGTACCTTTTCTCAGAGCAGCATTCTCATCCTGCTTCCTCTGAGTCTCACTGTCATATGCTGCTCTCCTCTTCTGCTTCCCAGAATTCTCTTAGTCTGGTTGCCACGCCCCTACTTATAGTCTGTCTACTTGACGAATCTACATTTTATTAAGCCATTATTTATAGTGACAAATATTTACTGTGTACAGAGCGTAGTCCCATAGCACAGTTGTTGTGCTTCAGTTGTTCTTATTAAAGGAAAAATTTTGCCCCAGGAAAAGGCCCATCTGTGTTCTTTTATATCCAAGTTGTTTCTATCAGTTCTGACTCAACAGTAGAATCATAAAAATTTTCTAGATCAAGCTGGCTTCTTATGTTGACTTTTCATTGCATTTACTCTTCCCATGTCCACAGATGAAGGCACTGCCTTGTGCTATGATGTTTGCTATAGCAATGGACATTTCGCACAAGTTTGAAGGTAAATTAAACAGTGTAAGTAAGCCAAACATGTTACGAAGGAAATTGCAAAGCTCAAGATTTACACATACTCCACATATTTTTAGACACCCTGCAGACAAGGTTTCCACTCTATAATTTTCTTCATCCCAATGTGTAATATTCTTGTGCTCCTTTTGTAGCATGGCAAGGAAGATGTTGGGCTCAGCACTCCCAGTTTGCAGTTTGGGTTCCAATGCTGCCTCTTGGTCTGCATTCATGGGCTGTGAATGTTTATCCTCTGTCCATGAGAACTGACTAGCACTGGCTTCAGACATGCTGGCTGGAGTAAATATGACAATCTGTATGAATGCTTAGTCTGATGTCAGGTTTAGAGTAAGAATTAAAAAGGTAATTTTTATTAATAAACATGTTATTTATTAATACGCTAGTTGTTGCTATATTGTCATTAATTCATTGTGTATTCAACAAATCCTTTCTGAGTACATCTCAAATGCTGTTCTAGAGCCTTGAATACTTATTTGACAATGGATTTCTCTTACTTCCTAAGGAACCCCAGTCTCTAGGTCTAAGACCCATATCTCCCATAAAGCATCTATATGCTGAGAGTCTGGAGGTAAATTTAGGCAGAATTGTTATAGTGAGGTTTCTTGGTCCCCGGCAGCCAGAGGTCCAGACCCACAGACCTGCAGTCAGCCCCAGACCCCTTAGCGCCCGCTGCTGCTCAGGCACCATAAATGACTCAGATGCTTATATTAACTTCATGCTGTTGGTCTCTGGCTCAGGCACATTGCTAGCTAGCTCTTACATCTTAACTCAACCCATTTTCATTAATCTGTCTGGCATATGGCCTGTGGCTCACCTGTGTTCCTTACATGATTGCTTCTTCTTGGGCATCTGGCTTGGTCTGCCTGACTCCACCCTACTTCTCCTACCTATGCTCTGATTTCTCCTCCTACTTTTTCTATGGTGCCTGTCATGGACCAAAACAGGTCCTTTATTTAAAGATTGATATTCACAGCATACAGAAAGGCATTCCCACATCACCTCCCCCTTTCTGTCTAATCAAAAAGGAAAGTTTGAATTTTAACATAGCAAAATTACATATAACAAAATAGCTATTAAGTAAGAGTTACAGTTACAATATCTAGTCTATTTGTATTTAGCAAAATTAAAGAAAATACTCTATCATCTTCCTTATTATTGTGAATCTAAAATTTCATATCCAATATACCTTTCAAATGACTAAGAAAAACTATACCTATAACTATCTTATCTTCAACTGCATCAAAGACCACAGAAGAATATATTTACCCAAGTAAACCAGAAGTGGAAGCGACCTCCAAAATCCAGAAAGGACAGAGATGACACATATCTGCCTGGACAATCACCCAAAGTTCCTTTATAAAGTTGGGGCATCCATCTTCAGCCTACAGGCCCAGAGTCTCTTTTCATTTCAGTGAAGCAGGAAATCTGCTCTACCCATTCATCAGTTGCTTCTCCTCGAGTCCTGAAGAATGTCTGACAGTTTTCTCTGTAAAGCAGGAACCTGAATGACCATCTTGGCTTGTTCTGCCAAAGTTCAGAGGTCACCTTCCTATGGAATCTGCATGTCCAGTTTTAACAGCATACTTTCAAGCAGTCAATATAAGAACAGGTTCATGTCCAGTGGCTAACTGATGCCACAAAGAAACTAATCTCCATATGGAGATTCTTTGATGCCCATTTTTCTCTTGAAGTAAATTGGTGCTGCCAGGAGCAGACCTGTCTCACTGTCCAGAAAAGTCTATGTTCGTAAAACATTTTAAATGCCATATTCTGTAGGACTTAGAAGTGTTTGAAGATTACCTATCTAATTGAATTATATCTTTGTATACCTAAAAATCTAACTAACATGTATTTCTTAATTATACATTACAATTTTAAATCAGTTACATAAACATCCTATCTTAAACAAGAGTAGAAAAATACATACAGCATAAGAGAATTGACCTTAAATTTGTATCAATAAACCAAAATCCATACCAATGTAAAACATTTTGAGATTAACAGCTGATTTCCTGATCTAAGTAAATTCAATAATCTAATGTTTTTAAAAAATCATTATGGAAACTATCCAAATAGATTCTATTCAATTGTCAGATTTTCATCCAGGAGACTTTAGTCTAGTAAAATTTTATTTCCATATGTTCTTGAGCCCCTTGAGAATATAAACCCTCTAATCATATTTTCAATTATAATTCAAGACCAATCAGCCTGGCAGTCACAACCAAATAAAATGTCTTCATTCACAACCTTACTGTTAGATATTAACAGTGCTATCAGTAACATCAGTTTGGGTTGACCAATAAATTGTGTAGATGATAGTTCAATCATAGAATGAAATATTTAAAAATCTAATTTTATGGTCAGACCTTTGTCTATCTTGTTCTATCTATCTGTGTGGCTTAGGGGGCATTTTTTTTTTTTAATTTGTCAGTCCAAGTCTTTAAATGAAGATATTATGACTTGAACACATTCTGAGGATTATTGTGAAGATTAAATAAAATAGTACACAGGAATTCACTCAGTTTTAAGATGACCAAGACTAGCACTGAATAACAAGAAAAATAAACAATAACCATTCTTGTCATTTGGCCTTACATTCCTTGATGGGGCTTGGTAATTTGATTCTGAGCACAGACATTACTGGGACAAACTCACGAGCATGCTGCACTGTGCGGTAAACCACTTGATTCTCTAAAAGTTCAATAGTGACCAAGTTGAAATATTCCAACGAGTCTTTTCCAAATATTTCCCAGCTCAGCAAATTGGCCGGACTGGTAAAATCTTAGAGAAATGCATTTTGGAGGAAATAAGCAGAGGAACCATTTTGACATGAGGAAGCTATTTATATTGTTAGGCAATGGGTGGCCAATTGGGTTCATTTATCAGAGTTTTAGTTTCTAACAGCTTCTTTCTAGGAGTTGGAGGAAAGAATCACTCAGCATCCTGGGAAAAGGTTCTTGATCTGTGATGAGAGAGCACATTTGCCAGTACAGGGGATGGGTATACAGTAGATCATCCCTAACCCAAATGCCCCACATCCAAAGTGTTCCCAGATCAGAAACAGTGCTAATGTATCTCAGCAGAAAAAATTTACACTCTGAAACTTTGTTTTACTTGTAAAATTACTAAACATATTATACAAAATTGGCTTTAGCCTATGTATATAAGGAATATATGATAAAAATGAGTTTTAGATTTAAAACTTGATACTATGTCAAAATAGCTAGCTGATTATGTATATGAAATATATTAAAATCCAAAATAAATCAAAATCTAAGTCTTTTACTTTTAGGTATTTTGGTACTTGACTTATCAAATAATTATTTCTTTAAAACCTGTTTGTTTTGAAAATATTAAGAATTTTCTAAGTTTTCAAGGAGATTTGACACCCCTATAATACTGTTTTTGGTTTACTAGACATTTGATGGGTCAATTTATCATAAAGGATGTATTTGTTGGGCAACAGTTCCATTTGAAAGACCTATACTTCAAGATAAACCTTGTTATATAAATAAGTAGATAAATTATTCATATTTATTGTACTAAATGTTAAGTAATTTTATTCACAAATGTACCTGGAAGAGAAAAATGAACCTGAAGAAAACAAAGGTGTTGGTTTGATTGATTTCCTTTGGCCTCAGTGTCTCAGCAGAATATAAGAAAGGCTTCTTTGTAACAAAGACAAACCTTGGTTACATGAGGCATGTTTGCATTACAGAAAATTAGTTGAACTTGAAGACCTATATTTTGTTCTTGTCTGACTATCAGCCTTTAGTACATTACACTCAGCAGGGAGGTCTATGTTTGGTGAGATTAAGTGTCAAAGAGAATCTTTGTTCTAACAAATCTTACATAATTCTTTGCTTTCTAGAATTCTTTGTTTTAAGTGTGATATCACCTATAGTCTGCTTTTAAGTGATGTCAATATAATCACTGAAAAATTCATCAAACACCTTTTTTTTTCTTATGCTTAAATAAGTATAAGTTGATTATTTTTCCTTCTTTTGGATATATTCAGTTTACTGACCTAAATCTACTAATGAGCTGTTTTGATATAGGTGATTTTAAATTCTACTGAAAGAGGTGATCAAAGTATTCAGATATGAAGATTGATGGGAGGGGGGGGACTAGGAAGAGTAAGCTAATGAGGTGGTATCTCAGGCTCTTGAGAAGATACAAGTCATCCATGTGTAGAAAAGAGGCCAGCACCAAAGCTCAGAGCCATTGATTAAGTGTAACTCTATAGATATTAACCCTGCATTTCTAATTTGCATACCATTCTCCATGGATTTCTATTTCCCCAAAGTAAAGCTCTAGGCAGAACTGAAGATACAATGCTTGGAGATGGAGGTAGATCTACATTCTCTTAAAATTTACCACTGCAGTTGCAACTAAAACCAAAGATTAGATGAGGAATGGGAAAAGTTGAATTCTGAAATATTTAGGAGTCCATATGGCCTTTCCTCTCTAGATATCACATGTATAGTCTTTCTCTGAATAGGCACCAAACCAAACTTGACCCTTTAAGGAATCATCTTCATTGGCTTTGTATAAATACTCCTATATTCTCAGAAGTGGATAGGAAGGTTCAAAGAAAAGAATTGCTGTTAAAATGAATTTCTAGAAGCATGAATAATTCAATATGTCTCCATCAAGGGACATTTATATCACCTCAGCTTCTCTAAAAAAAGGACTGGAGAAAGAATAAGTGTTTGTCCATGCTGAAGAAGTAGGAAGTGTATTTTTATAACTGATGCAATGGCCACAAAAGGAACTTTGAGGCCATCTTCAGAATGAGATAGCACACAAGTGAGACTGACTTCGTTTCTCTAGAGGAAAATAGTTTGAGGACACAGACAACCCTTACTGAGGCTAACTTTCACCTCATTTCTTTTCCCCACTGAGTACATCTGTACACCTGGGTATTGACTATAGATCTGAAGAAAAGATAGCCTTCATGCCCCCTCCAATGGAGCAAGATCTCCTGCAGGGAAGAGTGGATGGCAGACAAAGTTTAATGCTTGATACCCTCTGATGACAGAGGGATCAGGGCTTGGTCTACCTGAAGGCAGGAGCAAGGTTTTCTCTTTATGCTTTCATTGACATGAAAGCCTGAGTTGTCTGAAGTTCTTTTTACAAATTGTTTCAAAGCCTGGAGAGCCCAGAAAAAAAAAAAAAAGTTCCATAGCAAATGTTCACAATTTTGACATAGCAGAAATCTTGGGAGTTTCTCTGATTGATTTACTTACAATTAGGTTTATGAGAAAAAGTGGTGTGGTTCATAGCCCTGGAGAGTGAAAGCTAAAAGGCTTTCTTCCAGACATAGGTGTTCCACAGGTCTGCTCTGCAGAAAGTCTACAGGGAGCAAAGGAGAAACTTCATAAAATGATAAATGACCCAGATGAGAGATTTCACCTCAATTTTCCTTGAGATCCAAATAAACAATGATTTCACACTGCCCCACCCCTCAAAAAAGCATTCTTATCATGTATTTCCTGGATTTTGTTGTTCTATTGTGTTTCTTCTGGATGAACCAGACCATAATCTTGAGTCTAAGATCTTTGCCCTAATCTATATGTCCTAGCTAGCCAATGCATTGTAGATGTTTGGTAAATATTTATTGAAAGATTAGGTAACTATGGTAAAGGCAAGTAGTTCAGGGCAGTATCATAATAACATAATATTCACCAAGACTCTGTGACTAATACCTTTATTTGCTATTAATTTATCTATAAAATGAAGCACTAACTGAACCTTTATAGTGAGCAAAGCTTACGTCTGTGAAGATGGTTTTAGTCATTGTGTTAAGAAAGATTCATAATATTCCAAGTGAGACATCTGTGGACAGTACAGTAATGATGATACCCAGCTATACTAGCACTCCATTTTGGGTTCCAAATTAAAATATGCTACTTGAGAAATTAACACAATAATATACTACTAAAACATATTTTAGTTGTGGTTAGTACATGTCATGTTGAAGCCTTCTTCCTTAACAGAATTACAGATAGATTTCATTAACATAATCTAACACTATGTACAGCTTGTTTACCTGGCATCACAGAAACTGCATGCCAATTGATTCTCAACTCTAAATTACTTGAGAATCTTAATTTTTAAATTTTGTAAGCTTTGGAACCTTATATAAGTGACACAGTGTTATCAATTTTATGACTATTTTAATTTTTTCTTGATTAAGCATGTGTAATATTTCACTAAATCTATACCCCATATTTCCTTTACCCACTTATCTCTTGATGAATATTTGGATTCTTTTTATATCTTTTATATACATTGTGAATAGGAATATAATAAACAGGAGTATACAGCTTTTCAAAAATAAAAGATGATGTATATAAACACACCACAGTAGATGATGAATGATGATGAACAAATTATTATAATAAAATATCCAGCATAATTTTCTCAAATTACTGAACAGTGTAGGGCTTTATAGCAGTGCTGTTGATAGAGTGATGGAAGATATTTAGAATAGGTTTTAGAGGTAGCGTTAGTTCATTGAATATGAGAAAGATTTCAGTAGAGAATATGAAATGGATAAAATGTCAGCCTGGAAAGACCAAGACAATAATGCAAAACCAGGGAAAGGTGGGAGCAACACTAAATTACTCTGGTTGGAATATAAACTTGAAATTATTTGAGCAGGAAATACTTCACAAGTATCCATTGCATTGTAGCATCTTTTACTTTAATGGGAGCTCCAATAGAGACCTCCAACCTGAACTCCCTTTCTGCCTAATGTGTGGTTGTAGGTCTCTGCCTCTTATTTCATCAGCAGCCAGGGAAGCCTCTCCGATGATAACCAGAAAAGGCAACAATCTAAGAAGATAGCAGAAAATCATTAGGAATCATTTCTTTGATTTTGGTTATGCAAGCGCTGGTTCTTGGTCACCCAGGCAATGCCAGGGCATAGGTTCCCCCCGGGGGAATGGGCCTTCAATTAGATCAGTCACAGTTTACCACTTCCACGTGTTCTGAGCCACCATTGCCCAGAATATTTTGCAGACAGGACAGATTGTATATCAAAGGTTTTGTAGCTGGGTTGATGTCCCACTTCCATTACCGAAAGCCTTGTTTGACTTAAAAAAGGAGGACCATTCAGGCTTTGTATCCTCCATTATTAGGGGTCCTCATTAGGGTCACCCTTGTAGATTTCAGGGACTTTCTGCTACACTGGGTTTCCACATTGCTCCCCAAATACTCAACTATTCCAGTCGTCTCTCATGGTGTTCTCTCCTTCTATTCCCCTTCTCATCTGATCCCTACACACTCCTGGTTCCTATTCAGAATCTAGTCTACTTCCTATTCTCAGTGTTGCTACTTAGCCTCTTTGGATCCAGGCATCGTAGCATGATTATCATTTATTTAACATCTATTATCCTCTTATAAGTAAGTATATGTCATCTTTGTTGTTCTAGGTCTGGGTTACCTTACTCAGGATGAATTTTTTCTAGTTCTACCCATTTACCTGAAATTTTTATGATGTCACCTTTTATTGTTGTTTGGCTGTTGTTGTTGTTTTAACAGCTCAGTAATACACCATTGTGTAAAACCCCTCATTTTCTTTATCTGTTCTTTGATTGAGAGTCATCTAGTTTGTTTCCAGTTCTGATTATTATGAACATAGCTTCTAGAACACAGTTGTACAAGTGTCGTTTTGGTAGAATAGAGTGTCCTTGTCCTTTTGGGTATATGCCCAAGAGTGATATAGTTGGTTCTTGAGGTAAAACAATTCCCTATTTTCTGAGGAGCTATGATATTGATTTCCATGGTGGCTGCACAAGTTTCCACTCCCACTGGCAATGCAGATGTGTTCCCCTTGTTCCACATCCTCTCCACCATGAGCTGTCACCTGTGTTATTAATCTTGGCCAATCTGCCAGGCATAAGATGGAATCTCAAAGTAGTTTTGATTTGCATTTTCCCTGGCACCTATTTGTGTTAATTATTTCTTTAAGTGTTTTTCAGCCATTTGAGATTCCTCTGTCAAAAATCCTATTTAAATCTGTATCCCAATTTTTTCAATTGGATTTTTTTTTTTTTTTTGGTTTCTTGATGTCTAGTTTCTTGAGTTCTTTATATATTTTGGATATTACCCTCTACTGAACATGGAGTTGGTAAAAATTGTTTCTTGCTCTGTAAGCTGCTGTTTTGTCCTATTGACAGTGCCCTCTGCTTTACAGAAGAAGCTTTTCTGTTTCATGAGATCCCATTTATTAATTATTGATCTCAGTGCCTGTGCTATTGGTTATCCTGTTCAGGAAGTTGTATGCTGTACCAATACATTCAAGGCTGTTCCCCACTTTCTCTTCAAGCAGGCGTTGTGTCTGACTTTATATTCAGGTCTTGATCTACTCGGATTTGAGTTTTGTGCAGAGTGTTAAGTATGGATCTATTTGCATTCATTTACCTGCAGACATCCTGTTAGAACAGCACCATTTGTTGAAGATGCTTTCAACAATTATTTCCACTGTGTATTTCCTCCTTTTTATTTTTGGCAAAAGTGAGGTGCCCATGGATGTGTGGATTTATGTCTTAGATTTCAATTCTATTGCGTTGATCAAAATATCAGCTTTTATGCCAATACCATGTGGTGTTTATTACTAGAGCTCCGTAGTACATTTTGAAACCAGGGATGCTGACTGAGATATCTAGCAGTTCTATTATTGCTCAGGATTGTTTAGCTATCCTGGGTTTTTGTTTTTCCATATAAAGTAGGGCATTGGCCTTTCTAGGTCTGTAAAAAAAATGTATTGGAATTTTGATGAGAATTGTATTGAAGTGCTTTTGTATATTGCTTTTGATATGATAGCCATTTTTCACTATGTTAGCCCAATGTTCCATGAGCATGGAAGATCTTTCCATCTTCCAATATCTGCTTCATTTTTTTTCTTCAAAAAGTTAAAGGTTTTTCTTTGTCATGTGTCTTTTATTTGCTTGGTTTGAATTGCACCAACATATTTTCTATTGTTTGTGGCTGTTGTGACGGTGTCGTCTCTCTGATTTCTTTCTTATTTCATTTGTCATTTGTATATAGGAGGGCTACTGATCTTTTTGAGTTAATCTTGTGTCCAGTAAAACCAGATCGCCTTCTGAGAAGAGAGCTAGTACTTCATGAGATGCAATGATGTCTGTTAAGAATGCTATTAACATTTATGCTAAATGATATAATATTACCAATAAAATTTGAAGTCACTTGTTGATAAAATGTACATTTTAAGCCACTATAATAAGTAATGAATAAGACATCTCTTATCCATTAAATTACATTTAAATTTTCTTTGACTTTATGCATTTACTCTATTCTGTCTCACATGGCACATGCCAACGTTGCAGGCATTGGTAATACCAAGTCCCCCATATCAAGGTTAACTGGGGCACTAGCATAAAGAGGTAGTTACAGTAAATTACTTTAGACATTATAAACAGTGAAGTTTTCTGTGAATTTTTTTTTCTGCCCATAAAAAACAAGGAATTCTCCCAGAAAGGGGGATGGTTAAACAGGCCCTTGACATAAATGAAATATTCTCTAGTGTTTACCAAATGCAATGTTATGATGTGTTGATACCAAATGTGAATGGGAGAGGAAAGAAAGGATAGAGGGAGACCTCTGGGTGCCTCGGAGTATTGTTATGCCCTGTGTAATCTGTGGATGAGGGGAGGAGATGAGCACAAATTGAAGATTTATTTTGAACATTTTAAATTCCCTCCCTGCTCTGCTCCTTTCCCACAACTGCCTAAATCTTTTATGACCATGACGTTTAGGCTTTCGTAATTTCAGGAAACTAAATGAAGGCAATTTGTCATTTCCAATCCACAACTGACAACCTCCCTAAAGTTATTTGTTTTTAACGTCTCTATCTCCTGCTCTTACTGGAATAGCTGACATCTTAACCATGTACTTGTTCCCTTTACAAAACATCTTCACAGTGCTGGAAAGGACTGTTGTGTGGGCTGATACATAGACCTAAGAATACTAATAGTTTAAAAAATATGTATCCATTGTTTTCCTGAATATTTGGCATTGTTTCCCTTCTCTGAGATCTAAGACCCTCCTGGCTTTGAACTGTCTGGTGTTCATCATTTGATGGGTTAGACGAATGGAGACAAAAACCATTGCGGGCTTTTTTTTTTTTTTTTTTTTTTAGAGTGGAAAATTTTTATTATATTCATCCTGGTGCAGCTGTAAAGGGAGCTGAATGGTGAATGGTTTCACAGAAGAGGATTTGAAGGAATTCACCATAGAGTTCAGATGAAGCATAGACACCTTTAGGTAAGAAGGACTTATTGTTAAAGATTCTACAGGAAAATTGGAAGAGGAGGTTTGGAAGCTGAGCATGTCTTTCAGTTTAACTGTATTATTTCCCTAAAAAGACACTCCCAGTCTATCTGTCTTTCTGTCTGTCTGTCTGTCTGTCTTTATCATCATCCTGCCTCCTAGTAACACACACACACACACACACACACACACACATACACACACACACACACATTTCTATACATTCTTACAGAATCAGCTCAATGAAACATCATCACAGTATTGATAGAAGCCTATGCATTGAAATTTCATAGAAAAATAAAATTTAAAAATAACAGGAATTTCCATTCTTCAGACTTACTAATTTTAAACCAAAGTCTAGCTGCTGTCAATGAAAAATATTTCAAAAATATTTGGCAAGCTTCTGAGTCTTCTTAAATCAAATGAGGTAAGCCTGTTTGTCCTCTCCAGTTCTACCACTAACTGATTACTACATTGGAGCACAACCATAGACACAGATTTGCATTTTGTAGTTTTCTCCATTGCATTGTCTTTAAGGGGGTAGTGTTCTGGGAGCCCCAAATCTCTACCCATCCATTCAAGAGTGCACCCTAATCTTCCAGCCTCAACTGCTATTTGCTGCCCCCTGCTGGTATCTGGTGAAAGTACCTTTCTACTTATGCTTGGAGTTGGGTGGGGTGCCTTCTTTGTATTAGTCTACATAAGGAAGAAAAATGAGTTTTTGAAAATGTAGAGGAAATAGTCTTGTTAATTTCAAGTACATTCCAAAGTGACTTATTAGAGGTTTGGTTTATAAGATCTTAAATACAACTAATGATTAGGTGAACTAATGGATCCCTAAAAACACATGAAACATATTAACCCCAGTAACCCCATCTTTAAGGTGAGAATTCCTGCTCTGGATTAGTGACAGGCTGCATGTGTCCATCTCATTGGTTTTACATGGAATGTGAACTTTCTATGACCCCTTCCTGTCATTTTCTTTAGTGCCTTTCTAGTTGGTTTTTT
Source organism: Phyllotis vaccarum (assembly GCA_033318265.1). NCBI lineage: Eukaryota > Metazoa > Chordata > Mammalia > Rodentia > Cricetidae > Phyllotis > Phyllotis vaccarum. The sequence goes on along the minus strand of JARWLC010000001.1, from coordinate 137,542,011 downwards.
TTTTTCTTTTTTTTCTTTTTTTTCCCCAGTGATGAAACACAGAAATGATAGGCAGAGGACTCAGTCACCTAAATACTTGGATGGACAAATCTGAGCCTCTTGAGAACAAAGGTATTTTATTACCATTTTTGTATGCCTCTAACATGTATCTTTCTGTATGGTCTATTTATGCTAAACTTACTAAATATTAGTAACTAGTAAGACAATGTTAAGTAATATGCTTATATCTCTTGCTTTAACTTTTATTAAAATATAAAATACTTGATACTCAGAGCTCTGAAATCTAGGTAATTTTCTATAAAAGGCATACCAGAGATATTACCCTATAAGGAAGACCAAGAAATCTTTTTTAAATAATATTTTAGAGGCTCTTTAAAAATATTTATATCTGTGGTTGGTCATTGTATAAATTACTTTCTCATTGATGTGAGAAAATAACGTCACTAAAACGTTTTGAGAGAGTAAGGGGTTATTTACACTTATAATTCATGAGAGAAAAGGACTATCATGGTGGGAAATCTGTGACATCAGACATGGAAGGCATGGTAATATGGGGAGGAGGCAGACTGACCTCACTGCATGCACATTCATAAAGCAATCCTGCTTGGAAATGGGGGTGCCAGTGATACAGCCTCAAGGCAGGGTGCCCAAGGGCCCACTTCCTTAATGGAGTCTCTACCTCCTAAAGGTTTGGTGATTTTCCCAGACAGTGTCACCAGCTAGGGACTACATGTTCAAATGTGGAGAACATGTCACTTTCAAGTCATATCAGTCCTTTACTTATTCTGTTTCTGATGCGTCCGATGGGCTTTTGGTTCTCCAGTCTCACCTCTGCAGTACATGTTCCATTCTTCCACTTCCTGGTCTTGTTAATCTTCTGAGGTGAGATGCCAGTCTCTGGGTAGTTTACATTATACCAAACAAAAATGTTTAAGATTGAGATCCCCTCTGGCCCAATGTGTAATCTACTTTCTCATGTGTCAGAAAGCACCTGGACTTGATGTGAATTATTTCCACCCCATGCCCACTACCTCCATACCATCTGCTTTTTGGATAAGCATCAGAGAGAGATGGTAGTGCTGAAATTTTCACCATGAAGTAAATGGTGGGCATTGCAGCACAATCAATAGACAACCACTTTTGTATTTCTACATGCAGTAGAATCTGCTTACGGATGTTTGTGGATTTGTGAGTTTATCATCACATAACTCAGAGAAGAAATTTAGAGAAAATTCTCATCATTATAAGCAAGCTATTCATTATGGACATTTAAAAGGATGAAAAACAGTCTTCAGACTGAGGAAGATAGGGCATATGTAACAGCATAGCAGAAAGATAAACATCACAGACATTAGAAGTCACAGAGATATTAGTTGTAACAGCCAAGTCCATAGTACAGAGGCTCGGTCCTTAACTATAAAATATACAAAGGCAGAACTTAGATAAGAAGTTTCCAGAAAAGTCTGCTGAGTTGACAGGTTCTGATTGAGGACTGTGCCTTCCTTTTGATAGAGCTATATTCATTGTCTTCATTTTCATTTTTAGAGACTCATTGGAGATGATGTCTGATGCATCTTTTTTTTTTCTTTGCCAAGAGGCTTCAGATCTTTCCATTCGATCCTTTGTACTCCCTTTATGCGGATATTTGGTCTGTCTAGAAGTTAGAGAGAAATTTCCTCTAGTCATCTAAAAATAGCCACATTTCACAAGAAATATAACCTGGTGATTTTATGACCACAGTAGTTATTCAGCTCCCCAGAAGGAGAGATAGGTGGGAGGAGGAACTTGAGATCAAAGTCGGATGAGCATGGCTAGGAATGTGCTACAGCATCCTCGGTTGTAATATGCTCCTTGTTGGTCCTTGAGAGCTTTGTAATCCTGATTTCTTCATAGTCAATGAAAAATAAGAAGAAACTGAGCCTAAGTAGAATGATTTCAGCAAAGTAAGTTCAATAACATAGTAAGGAATGAGAAGTGTTGGTGGAAAGGCCAGAGGAGAAACCAGTGTCTCAGGATGACAATGCAAAACTAGACTAGGATCTCCAGTGAATGGTCCAGCTAAATTATTGGTCTTATCTATACCACGAGAGAGAAACCCATCCCCTGACACTGACAGGACCCAGAGGTTGGATGGCCCAGAAACCTAGGATAGAGCCAAACATGACTGGAAAAAAAATATCAATGTTGTGATGCCTAGCATTATTTTACTATACTCATAGATTGGTGCCTAGCTCAGTTGTCATCAGAGAGGCTTCATAGAACAACTGATAGAAACAGATGCAGAGACCTACATCCAAACATTAAGCCAAGCTCATGGAACCCTACTGAAGCAGCAGTGGATTACAGGAGCCAAAGGGCTTAAGGACATCACAAGAAAAGCTATAGAATCAGCTAACCTGGGCTCATAGGGGCCCAGAGACTGAACTGTAAAACAGAGAGCCTTCCTGGGACTGACCTAGTGCCTCTGCAGTTACATTTCTATAGCTAGGTCTTCTTGTTGGAATCTGAACAATGGGAACAGAGGTCTTTGACTCTTTTGATGGCTTTGGGAACCTGTACTTCATTCTGGGTTGCCTTGCCCGGCCTTAATAGAGGGCAGGTGCTTAGTTTTACTGAAACTTGATATGGCAAGTCTTTCTGATATCCATGAGAGGCCTGCCCTTTTCTGATGTAGATGAAGGAGGAGTAGATTGAGAAAGGATGGAGGAGAAGTATAAAGGAGAAACTGGGAAAAATAGAGGGAGGGAAAACTACAGTCAGAATGTAAAATAAATACATTTAAAAAGAAATTAGTCAGAAAAAATAGGTGTATGGTTAATTAAAACAAAAATGAACTATTTGGTACAGATGATCTTATTAAAAGTCAAAGAAGGAAAGAGTAGCAAGACAGGATTCTGAAGCTGTATGAAGGGAGAGATTGTTTTTTTATTATTATTCTAGAATCTCACATGATAAATGATTCCTATGGATGATTTGATGAAGGCATCTGATGAATGAATGCACATTACACCTTAACTTTATCATATCCTAATTTAGTGAGACCTGGGTATGAATGCTGTTCATTATTTTGATCAGTACTTATGCCTGATGTTACACTTTTCTGGTGTGGATGACATGACTTGATGGTTTGGAAGACCAGAGTCAGATGACCTCAGAGAATCATAGACTCTTATTACTAGCTTTGCTGAATAAGTTATTTATTTTTCTTAGCAACTTTTTCATTTGCTTTAAAGTGAGATACATTCCACTTTACCTTCAACTTTAAAATGTGTTACAAAATATTGATAAGAGCTAAAGAATGATTAGCATACTGCCTAATACATAATAGTATGTAAATAATAGTTAGCTATTATTTTGTTGCTCTTAATAGTATAATCGCACCCTGTGTTCCCAAGCCAGTAAAGAAGTGCTAACTTTGTTCATGAGTTTGACAATATGAATGAATCATAGAGCGAAGCTCATAAAATAGATCAACCAAACTCCTGGATCTTGAATATAAGGTTTATTAATAAAGCTCATATCTAGATGGGGACTTAACAAACCTTGGTTTACCATTTTGTGGGATTTTTTTTTTTTTTTTTTTTTTTTTTTTTTTTTTTTTTTTTTTTTTTTTTTTTTTTTTTTTTTACCTTTTTACAAGGAGAACTCGTAAATAGCAGAAGAAAGGCTTGCCTTTCCTGTTAGTGCAGCCAATTGATATGCCGATGAACATGTGCTTTTCTCCTCCATCCTTTTTCCGTCTGGCCAATGCCATTGGCCCAGCATTTAGGACACAGTGTGTAATGCACATATATCTTTTCCAGTATCTCAGTTACATTAATCTATGGAAATGCTGTGCATGAGGTTCAAATTTAATAAAATTGTATTTATAGGACTTATTCCAGTGACATAAATAAGTTAGCCTTTGATGGGTAGCCACCATACCTCATGCTCTAGTCCCCTTAAACCATCTGTAACTGCTTCACAACTTCCTACCATGCATTTCTCTGTAGAGGATTGGCTTCCCAGATTTCTGTGAAGCTAATTGGCTGAGTTCCAACCAGTGACTTGCTAAGGTCTTCCAGAGCCCAGGTACTTGAGATGCTCATGTTTGTGTCCTTGTTACAAAAGACTGCACACTACTGAAGACCCAGTGTGAGGAATCTCAGTTCTATGCTAAAGTCTCTCACTCCCTTTATTTGGGACCTGGGCCATTCCTCAGAATCTCAGTTTGCTCATATATAAAATAAGGAGTGTAGACTAAGACACTCTCCAAAGTCTCATTGGAGCTTTGGCCATTAGTGCAGCAAACATCTTATCATCAGAGCTCTGAGCAAAGGTCTAAGTAGGATTGAATATGCTAGCCACTGTCTTCTTGTCCTGTCACAGTCCTCATCTCTTCCGCTTCCCCTCCAGTCCCTGTGGTATTTTGGCACAAGATGAGTCATCAACTGGCTGTGGCATACATCCGGAAATGGACTGCCATCCTCTTTCTTGGCACAGTGAAGGACTGTGCCTTTTTATATCTCCGCCTATTGATTAATGGCACCTACTACATAAGAATTAGAATGGCCCTAGTCTCTCGGAGCTGCATCTATGAATACAAATCCTCTGCCTCTCTGCAACCCCAGATGAGCTTCACTCTGGAAAGGTTTTGAGAACACTTTAGAAAACTCCTCTCACCACTGAAAGGTCCACAACCACTGCTTCCCTCCTCTGACTCATCTTTGAATCAGTAAATTAAATATGTATAACTTGTGAAGATTTCATTTTTATTAAAGCAAGGTGCTTTGCTGAGAAAATACAAGATTTAGAAATAGTCAGCTCTTCTTTCCTCTATTTCCAGTGATTTCCTTTGTTTTTTGGGAGGGCTTTCGGTGACCTGCTCCATTTCTGTGGACAGGGTGATAGTGAGACTGTCATCTATTCTCCTGAGGTTCTGCTGACAACTGAGGATGCAAAGTAAGTGATAGTTTCTTGTCTTTGGGGATCAGGGAAGTATTCTTGTTCACAGTGATGTTTGTACCATGCTCTAGAATACTCTTTTTCTGATGCTCTTACCACCTGGAATAGTCTCATATTGACCCTCCTTCCTTTCTCTCACATTATCCAGACTACCTCTCACTTTTCTCCAAGCAGATCAGTGAATTTCATCACTCAAATACAGTCATTTTCTTTATGTTTCTACTTTAGTATCTGGGTATATGTATATATGCATCTTGATTTTTCTAAATGATGCCAGCTTTTTTTTTTTTTTAACTGGGGGCTCTGGAAGCTCTTAGCAAGCCTCTGGTTGGAACTTAGTCAACTGGCTCCACAGAAATCATGGAAGCCAATCCTCTGCAGAGAAATGTGCAGTAGGAAGCTGTGAATAACTGTGCTATTTTTATTTCTTCCTTGGTAGATTGGAGGTCTTACTATATTTTTAAGATTTGTTTTTATTATTCATAATTATTCCTGTGTGTGTATTTGGGATATAAGTGTGCATATGTTTGTATGTAAATAAGTGCTGGTGCTGTGGAGGCCAAAAGTATGAGATGTCTCCAGAGCTAGAGTGACAGATAGCTATTAGCCTTCTATATGGGTGCTGGGAACTGAACTCAGGTCCTTTGAAAGAGCAGTATGAATTATTAATCCCTGAGCCATCTCTCTAGCCTGAGATTACTTGAAATAGAGAATAACTGATTTTAAATAATAATAATATATCCATATTTTATGATTATGGAACAAGTAATTCTTATTACTAGTTATTTACTTTTCAAAAGTGTGGGTTTCATCAAAATTCTCCATTAACAATGGAGTCCTATATAACATATAGGATAATATAAATAGTATTTATTAAATAGCTAAAGTAGGTGGGTTCACAGAGGTTTGAGGTGGCAGTTTAGATCAAAGCCTTAATTCTATGCATGTATTTTAGAACATCTCCATCCTCCCAGTATGTGTTTAGTGACAATAAATCATCAGAGATAATCCTAGGTACATCATAAACTAAGAAAATTATCGGGCTCTCTAGGGTTAAAAGGACAGGTACTCTATATTTGAGCAAATAATCTACATTTAAAGCTATTTTCTGGTGATAATTCTTTTAAACAATACATTTAAAAAAAAAATTGAGAACTCCTGATCTATTTTCTGTCTTTCCTGATGTACTAAGGAGCTTTACTGATGATGATGACTGTCCCTTCATGGCAAGAGGCATTCTTTCCTATCTAATATCAGCTTAGCTTTCTGAAGGGGTAATTGTTGAGGCCACAATAAGAAGTATGAATGTCAGTGAGTTGGCCACATGATGCCCTCAGTCTTTCTTTTTTGCATCTCATTTACAGTAGGAAACGTAATAACTGTGTTTCTTTTGCTTCTCCTTCCTTTTGGCTTTGGCACTTGATTTATAAACTTCTGTTCCTATTGTATCCAAATCCTAACCAACTTGAAATCCTAACCAACTTGACACTTTTCATTATTCAACAAACATGTTTTGATTGTTTGAGTAAAAATGTCCCCCATTGCCTCACAGGGAGTGGCCCTCACTGGGGGGAGGCATTGAAGTTTCAGATCCTCCAGTCAGGCCCAGAAACATTATCTGTTTCTGCTGATTCACATGTAGAATTCTCAGGTTTCTCTCCAACACAATGTCTACCTGAGTGCTGCCATGCTTCTCCTCATGATGATAATGGACTAAACCTCTGAACCTGTAGGCTAGCCCCCATTAAATGTTTTCCTTTATTAGAGTTGCCAGTGGCCATGATGTCTCTTCACAACAACAGAACCCCTAATTATTTAGTAAAGAGAAGGCCTCCCACGGCTGTCAACAAAGCAAGGCAGATTATGTTCCAGTAAACCTAAAGACCTCCCCATGTATTAAAGGCTGAACAAGACAACACAGTATGAGAATAAGATCCCAAAAGCTGGCAAAACAGAGGAATGGGGTATTAGGGAGGTAGGGTGGAGAGTGTAGGTGGAGAGGATGAAGGGAAAACATCTATCAGGTTATAAAATAAATAAATAACTTTTTAAAAAGATAAATCACTGAGAAGGGAAAAAAAAAGTAACCCTAACACACATGCTGTTTTCAATAGAGTTTCTTCTATATACACTAAAATGCAACAAAAAAATACAGTATCAAATAAGAAACCTCTCATGAAGTTTACTCTCTAGCATGAAGTCAGAGAAACAATCCAAATAAATATGGAATAAAATAAGTACATGTGTGAATAAAGTTCCATAGGGAATATAACCAAAGATATGCTCAGTGGCAGAATACTTGACCAGCATACACAAGATTTTGTGTTCATTCTCCAGAACTGCCCAAACCAAGCCAAAACCAAACCACATAGAGTAATGGAGACATAGGAAGGATATGGAGATAAAGAGGGAATCAGGTAGCTAAAGGATACAACTGTAAATGAGTAATACAGGAAAATGATGTTTGCAAAAAAGACTTGACAGAAAGGGCAAGAGACAAAGAGCTTTGGTGGAAGAGGAGTTTTAAAGAGTGAGCAAACTCTCTGAGAAGAGAATTAATAAGCTGTAACATCAGTTAAGACATACAGGACAGGCACCAGCTATGGCAGGAACACTGCACTTGTAGGCCAAGTGCAAGGAACAACCCCTGGGGCATTGTGAAGGAAGGAATGACACATGCTGACATATCTCCACAGGATTATTATGGCTGCTTGTGACAGACACCAAAAGGTGAAGAGCAGAACTCATTAGAAGACAGTACGGTAATCTGAGTGGGTGACAAAGGTGACTTGGCTGACCGCAGAAACATTGCTGGACATGTGGAATTCACAAATTTAAAAGGTGTAGCTAGAAAGATTTACTCAAAAATAAATGTGAGAAAAGAGATACGTAAGGGTAACATCAAGATTTGGGGCCTAAGTAACAAAACAAAACAAAACAAAAACAACAGTTTTCATTTTGTAGGTAGCATATATTGGCAGCAGTGTGATTGAGGTGCCCATTAAAGTACTATGTGAGAAGTTGTGTATAACAATATAGGATGTAAAGGTAGAGTTCTAATGCATAATTTAAGTTGATAATTCATTATTATGCTGATGATATTAAAAGCTATATGAGAAAATTAAATAATCAAGAGAGTTAATGTAGCTAGAACAAGGATATATAGTGTCTGGGAAGCAGGTATTCTAAGATGAGGAATAGTGAGATGAACCAAAACCTGGACACCTTATAAGGGCTGAAGGAAAACAGATCAGCATCAAGAATGATATATGTGTCAAGAAAGGAACCAAATTTTTAAACACCACAAAGTAGGATATGGCCTAATAAAATGTGCCTTGAACAGAATCCTTGAGCTTTTACCTAAATTTGAATAATATCATTAAGGTTTGTATCTTTAAAACCTAGCTTTTATTATGTTCTACTAAAAACAGCATTCATTTGTTTGGATATGCTAAATGTCAAGATGCCTGAGTTTGTCATTCAAGAGACTATCAAGGGGTTCCACTTGTGACTCTCCAATAAGAGGTGGCTGGTATCTTTGGGGTGCCTTATCTACAATTCTTTCCTCATTCTTTATGTTCAACTAGACAATATTCTGCACTTCATGTGGCCTTTCTATTTCTTTCTGTGGACTTTAGTTCTCTTCCATATCCACATTAGTCTATATCTGACTTCCCAGGCATCATTCTTCTGTCATTCACAGCGCTGCTTGTTGAGTTTTCAGCATTCAGCTGGGCAGATGTCTCAGCTTATTTGTGAAATCTGAAGTTTCTTTAAAACAGGGGCCATGTTGGAAGCCCTCTAACTTTTTTCACACACTGTAAGACCAACTCTTCAATACTGACACCCAACAATCATTCCAGCGGCATTTTGAATCACAAGATACGAGAATTGAAAAGTGACATTCGATATTTAGTTGATCTAGACATTCTTCTCTTCTTTATTTGACACCAGTGGAAGTATTTTTTCACATGAAACTTTTACAGAAAACCCCAGTTAATATTATAGGTAAAAAAAAAAAAAAATGATTAAGGGTGACAGCAGGAGTCCTGGGCTTTTTTCTACCCTTACCCTACAGTAGCCTCAGGAGTAATTACATAGAACCTTTTTGTTTGCAAAGGAGGAAGGTGAAATTCAGAAGCCATTTATCCAAGGAGAAATCAAAGCAAAAACCTAGGAGTTAAATCTCATAAATTAATTTGTTAATGACTGAACCAAAAAAGTGAGAGAAAGCCGAAGACAATGATAACTTATTCATCAGTCACCATGGACTGGTACTCTCATTTCTTTATCTTGTCAACAGGAAAGAAAAATCACTTAGCATTCCTATGACACAGATGAGGTCGGATGAAGAGTATAGCAGATCACTTCAAGGTTAAGAGATGGAAATGAAACTTGTCCTGGTTAGTTTTCTTTGTCAACTTAACATAAGTTAGAGTCACCTAAAAGAATGAAAGTGAGAAAATGCCTGTAGAATATCTAGCTGGAGGACATTTTCTTAAGTAGTGATTAATAGAGAACGACCCAGCCTGTGTTGGTGGTGCTTTCCCTGTGCTGGAGGTCCTGGGATCTAGAAGACAGCAGGCTAAGGAAGCTATTAGAAGCAGGACAGTAAGCAACACCCCTCCATGGGTTCTACATCAGCTCCTACCTTCAGGATCCTGCCATGTTTGATTTCCTGTCCTGATTTCCTTCAGTGATGAACAATCATGTGGGAGTATAAGCCAAATAAACTCTGTCCTATAAAGTTCCTTTGGTGTAGTAGGAGGTTTCTGACCTGGACTTTCAGGCCTAGCCTCAAGGTTTAGGCCCACAGACCCACAGACCCACAGACTGGCAGAGACACACAGATGCTTACAATTTGTTTTAGGCTGATCGACCTAAGGCCCAGGCATGTAACTTGCTAACTCTGTACCCTTAATCTAACCCATGACTTTTAACCTGTTCAGCCATGAGGCTCGGTACCTTTTCTCACAGCAGCATGGCTGTCCTCTGCTTCTTCCAGCTTCTCTCTGGCATTCTGCTCTGTGCTTCCTGTTCTCAGAGTTTTCTTAGTCTGGTAGCCCCGCCCACACTTCCTGCCTGCCTTTGGCCAATCAGCACTTTTTATTAAACCAGTGGGTGGAACAATTATTTACAGTGTAACAACATTTTGGTGATGGTGCTTTGTCTCAACAATAGTAACCCTAACTAAAACAGAATTCAAAAGAAGGTCTTAAGTGATGATGGTTACTGATGTGGGAATGTCTTTCGGCATGCTGTGAATATCAACCTTTAAATAAAGGAGCTGTTTTGGCCCATGACAGGCACCATAGAAAAAGGAGGAGGAGAAATCAAAGCATAGGTAGGAGAAGCAGGTCGGAGTCAGAGAGACCGAGCCCAAGCCCAAAGGGCAACATGTAAAGAGAACAGGTGTACCATGGGCCACATGGCAGACAGATTAATGAAAATGGGTTGAGTTAAGGTGTGAGAGCAAACTAAAAACGTGCCTGAGCCATAGACCAAACAGCATGAAGTTAATATAAGAGTCTGAGTCATTTCTGGGGCCTGAGCAGCAGCAGGCAGCTAAGGGATCTGGGGCTGAAGGTCTGTGGGTCTGGACCTCTAACCGTCCGGGACCAAGAAACACCAATACAACAGGTTACAGTCTTTTTGTTACAGACAAACTAGTATGGAATAATAATTGTACCCAGCCAAGGCATAATGACCTAGGCCTATGAACGCAGAACTAGGAAGGCTGAAGCGAGAGGATTGCCATAAGTTCAAGGCCAGACTTAGCTACATAAGAACTTTGAGGATTCTCTCTCTCTCTCTCTTTCTCTTTCTCTCTTTCTTTCTTTCTTTCTCTCTCTCTCTCTCTCTCTCTCTCTCTCTCTCTCTCTCTCTCTCTCTCTCTCTCTTTCCCTACACACTCACACACACTCACACACACAAAACAAAAACACAATAACAAAATAAATTAAAACAAGCAATTTAATAAATGAAAGCTCTACATTGTAAAGGTAATTCTTCTAATAAACACACACAAAAAAGAAACTAAAACCCTATGAGTTGGAAGTTAGAAAATATCTACCACCTCCCCCTCCCCCCTCTTATTTCCTTGCAAACAGGACCTCTCAACTAGCCAAGTTCTATCACTCCTGATATGTCATGGAAGTCACTTAGTGTTGAATGAGTTTAAACTACTAGTATTGCTTTGGATAAAAGTTTGCAGAATATTTTATGCTGTGCTGTGTTCCTTTGTAGCCTAGTTTTGATCTTCTTCTAAAATCCAAGCAAAATGCCTCCTGAATGGACTATAAAATACAGCCCTCCTGAAAGCAGGATAGATGGTAATTATAAGGAATTATAGAGTCTAAATTTTTCATATTACAAAAAAAACTGTAATTATTCAGATATATGAAAAAATAATTCTGTTATCTGTGGGATGTTTTGGTTTTGTAACTTGTTTTTCAATATTATATTTCATTTAATTTTCACAGCAATCCTATAATATAAGAAAATATGTTTGCTTGAAGATGAATAATTCAGTGATTTCTGGGCTTATCTGATAGGATATAAAGGTAGATTATTGAATCTGCTCTTAAAAAGCAATTACTAGTCTTAAATACTTTACAGTGGGTTGTATTTTTTGTATATTTCATACAAATTGTGTATATTGATACAAAGTTGAGATTAACTTGTTATTTTACATATATCTCTGTGCTTGTTCAAGGTATTGTACATATACAGTTCATCTAACAATGTAATACAAATTGCTAGTTCTTGAAAGTCATTATTACTAACTAATTAGGATATAAAGAAATGTAAGTTAGTAGTTAGACATTACAATCAAACTTATATTCATATTAGATATGTTTTCAAGGTCAAACAGAGATATGTTTTAAATGAACAGGCCTTCTTCAAATACTTTAGAGATCTACAGAATATGGCATTTAAGATATTTTAATAACATAGGTTTTTATATTTTTATAACAATGAAATATCTGCTCCTGGCCACACCAATCTACTTCAGAGAGGATTATGGACATCAAATAAACTCCATATGGAGTTTACCTTCTTTGTAGCAAAAGTTAGCCACTGAGTAAGAAAGTGCTCCTACCTTGACTACTGACAGTATGATGTTCAAAATGGACAAGCAGGACACACACACAAGAAGAATTGCCAAACCTTGCCAAGACAAGGTAGGAAGGTCCTTGAGAATATCCTGCTTCACATAGAGGTCTATCAGACATGTTAGGCCTGTAGGCTGAAGATTGATGCTTCAATGATACAGAAGAACCTTACTTAGACAACTGTTCAGGCAACCAGCTGTTTCTTTCTTTCTTTTTTTTTAACATTTTTTTTTTGGAAGTTGCTTGCTTGGACATCCTGTTTACTCTTGTTTACTTAGTTAATGTCATTTCCTTCTTGGGTCTCTGATGGAGTTGAAGATGAGATAGTTACAGTTATAGTTTTCTAGTGACAGTTTTAGAAAAGAAATTCACTTAGAGTTTAAAGTTTATAAATTTGAGAGACATCAAAAGATACTTTTCAGTTAGTATTACAAGATAGATAGAAAGTGAATTAGGTACAATCCTTTGGACTCATTAAAATAAGATAAATAATGGAATACTCTTTTTGAATTTGTCAGTTGTTAAAAGACTGGACATTACTCATGAAATTATTGTTTTGAATCCTAGCTGGTATTTAATGAAAACTCACAGTCTGATATTGAGAAAAAGCTGGAATATCAGAGAGAGAAAACATACCACAGTAAATTTTCACCCAGCCAACTCTTCAGGGTAAAAACAATCTCCAAGAGTCTTCTGGCTGGCTGGTCACTTCTACAGAATACCTCAATGGCTGACTGTGACTGCTTTAAATATCTTTCTGTCCCAGTTGTTTCACTTCTGAGTTCAACTCTGCATCGAAATTCTAGAGTTAGGATTAAAGGTGTGAGATAATGTTTGGTTGTTAGGCCTTGAACTCACAGAAATATAGAAAGATCTGTCTCCTTAGTTATGGGATTAAAGGCATAGGTTACCACTTGGTTACCATTTTAATCCCATGTTGGGATTAAAAATGTAAATTACCACTCTCTGACTCTCATGGCTTGACTGGGAGTAATTTTGTTCTGTGATATTTCAGGCTGATTTTTATTAAATATCAAATATATCACCACACTTATCTGCTGTGGAATGGTCTTTCTGTATGCTGAGAATACATCTTGCTACTCTTGGATAATAAAGAGGATGTTTTGACTTTATTAGCAAGACAAGCTAGAACCAGGTAGGATATCCAAGAAAGAAACAGGAAAAAGAAAGATGGAGTTGAGGCAGATGCTGAAAATAAGGAGAGAAATAAGGAGAAATAAGATGTAATAGATCACAAATAAAGCCATGAGATATTTGACAATACATAGATTATTAATTATGGATAAATTTAAGATGTAAGAGCTAGATAGCAAGAAGCCTGAGCTATAGACAATACAGTTTATAATTAATATTAAGCCTCTAAGAGATTATTTTATAAGTGGCTACATGACCATGGGTTGGAGAAATGTGTCTGGACCACAGTGGGCAAGAACAAGAAACTTTCATCTACACTTACCCAAGGTTAAAAGGCTCAGACTGATATTTTTTGCAATGTGAGAAGAATGTGTTTCTTTATTATATTATCATATATTTTTAGAGATATTTTTAAGGTAGAGTCTCACACTACAGTTCCAGGCTGACCTTGAACTCACTACACAGCCCAAGGCTCACCTTATATATATGGAAATCTTCCAGATCCAGTCTCTTAAGTTCTAGAAGTGCAATCATGGACTATTATACTTGGCTTACATTATGATATTACCTTTTACTGTGAAGAAGCATATTTCCTTTTCCCAGATGGAAATGAGTGTTACAACTTTAATATCTCCTAGTTAGCATCTAATACTAAACAAATAAAGTTTACAAATGGTGTTCTGAGCAGTGGTAGAAAAATGAAAAGTAAAATCAAACTGTGTAACCTGCATAGCAATATGTGGTTCATAGACTATATTTGTATACAGTAAATCTATACTATAGTCCAGTAGCTCTGGAGAGTTAGATGGACAGGTATCTTGACCCAGATTTTATAGAACTCATTAAGTGACATGAATCTAGTCATGAAGGTCATATCTAGAGATCTCATTGGAGAATATTAAACACATTATATGGGAATCACCACATGGTATGATAATATGTTATTAACTCTCTGTTATTTAGTCATCAGACTTTTGGAATAGGTATATTTATCTGTGGAAGGCAAATAGAAAGCCCCATGACCAGTTGGCTAATGTTTGCAAACTTAGCCAATTACTCAATCCTTTAATCCAACTAATAAAATACTTGACTGCAAACAATTTTGAATACAGAGGGCTGGATATGAGTTGATCAATTATTAAGTGGCCAGTTGGAAAAATTTGTGAGTAGAAGTAGACTTTATTTTACAATGTGGTGAGCCCTCTGAATATGGTTTCATGGCTCTTAGCCAAGATTGGTTTTACATTTTATTAATTTTCTGGAGGGAGCAGGGGTGGGGACGTTGATACCACAGTGGTCACCATGAATCTTTGAGCCTTTGATGTGCTATAAAATAAAGCAACTTTGGCATGAGGTAATCTCAGATAGCTATTAAATTGAGTAGTTTGGAAATTATTTGGCATAAAACATGAAGCATCTATTTAACCTAGAACTTTCAGAGCTAGATGTTATAATAACTATTATTTATTATATACATACCATGTGTTGATCTCCATGATGGATAAATTATATTTAGGTATTCCATTGAGGAGATAAGCCTGGAATTTTTCCAATACAAGGCATCTACCCTTAAACAAATATAAATTGTGTCTACTCTCTTTTTCCTATTCTTGTTATTCTTCTTCATTTCTTTTCTTTATTTTATTTTCCTTTTAGATAGGGCCTTGTTATAAAATTCAGAATCTCCTTAAATCTATATTGAACCTGTTCTAGCCTCTCAAGTGTTGGGATTAGAGGTGTGTACCAAAAGGCTTTAAAATCTGTTTTAAAATTGCACAAGACCTGTATAGGTTTAAACCAGACAAATTCTTGGCATTGTAAAGAAAAAGTGATAAGTCCCAAACCTAACCAATAAGCTTTCTGCAATTGATGCATGCTAGAAAAGGGGACATCAGTTTTTTCTGAAGAGTCAGACTACATGGCAGCCTCCATTCCCAGGAGTAGTTGGACAACACAAAACAGACTCTCATGTTTTTCTGTGAATTTTGTTTTTTAACTTTAATAAAAAGAAATGTAATCAGGGCGCGCGCACACACACACACACACACACACACACACACACACACACACACGCAGAGAGAGGGCGGGGACAGATTGAATGTAAAGTTGAAGTTGAATGGTTAAGGAGGTATGTAGAATCTTTGAGAAAAAGAGGAAAGAATATTATCAAATTATAGTATATGAAGAAGTGAAGACTAATCTAACACTTGTAGCAATTTTCCTGTCCCAGCACCTTAAGTACTTAAACTGCAGCAATAAACTACTACACTAGTCGCTGTGGAATGTCTTTCTGTATGCTATGAACATTTGTTGCTACCATTGGTTAATAAAGAAGATGCTTTGGCCCATTGCAAGGCAGCTTAGAGAGGTGGGAAATCCATGCAGAGATACAGGAGAAGAAAGGTGGCATAGGAACAGATAATATGTAATGAACTACAGGTAATCTATGAGACATATGGTGATATATAGATGAATAGATATGTGTTACTTTAAAGATGAAAGAGTGAGTTAGTAGTGTGAGCCATGGGTCAAACAGTTTGTAGCTAGTATAAGCCTCTGAGTATTAATTTTATAATTGTCTGCAGAACAGTGGGTGGGAGAAATTTGTCCAAACTTTGGGGGTAGGTAGGACTGAGAACCTTTTAGCTGCACCTAGCTTATATTTAACATTACATTTTGTGAGGAAGAAGCACTCCCATCCTTAGCAAACAACTTCTTCCACTGTTAGATGCACAAAAGGAAATGCCAAGAAGAAAAAGAAATCTAAGGCTAGAGGTTAGAGAGATGACTGAATGGTTAAGAACACTTGCTGCATTTATAGAGGACCAGCTTCCAACACCTATTTGATGGTACACAATCATCTATAATTCCATTTCTGAGTCATCTGACATCATTTTCAGGCCTCTTTAATCAGACATTTACATGCCTTACACATACAATTGTAGGTAGAAACCTACATACATAATATGAAAGGTAAATTATTTTTAAAACCTCAGGAAAATGACTAATTATATATATGGAAATATTTATCAATATATCTATAATAAAACCTATGTTGCAAAATGTATAGGTAATTTAATCTAATATTTAATGTAATCAATAATTGTAGCTACAATTATTATCTAAACAATTCAAGTGAGAGACTGTGCTGTCCATGGCTGCACACCTCATAAAGGGGAAGACAGACTGTAATGGGGGAACCAAATTTCATTTGATCAGAAAAATCTTTGAATCTCCCCCAGTTTAGTTGACCACAGTGGTCACAGTAAACATCTTTTCTTGTAATAACTACTTAAATCCATAGAATTACTGTGTTTCCCAGAATACATTTTAGAAAATACAGCCATAAAATAGAACAGAAAAAAAAAGAAATTTCATCCACTTATTTGTATTTTTCAGTTATTTATAACCTTTTATTGATTAATTTTCTACCACTTCATATAGCAAGTCCATTAACTAATGCTGTTGCACGAATAAAGAAAACTCAGGGCCAGATCTCTGGGAAAGTCAGAGATATTAGAGAGAGTAAACACCGCAGTCAGATCTTACTCAGCTGTCTTCCAGATTCCAGAGCCTGCCTCCTCCTGGCTTCTTCTGCCTTTCTGTCTTTCTACGTCTGCCTTAAATACTCCCTTTGCTCAGTTAAGGCGTGACCCCACCCATGCCTGGGAGCCTGGAACTCCTAAAAACTAAGAAGACCTCAAATTCAGTTTGGATTAAGGGCGCAGGTCACCACTCCTGGGATACTCCCTGTTCTGGGATTAAAGGTGTGAATCACCACTCTGATCCTCCTAAACTGACTGTGGGCAGATTCCTCTGATAGCTTCAAATGTTTTATTATATCCCCACACAATGCTCTTAATTTTTTTTTTTTTTTACAGTGGGTACTTAGAACTATTAAATATTCCATCTATGGTCTACACATCTAGAAAGATTCTAAACTGTGTGTCAAACCCAGGAGTATCTGTCATTTCCCAGCCTTAGACTCCATAATTGCTTTTAATTAGTGTACCTTCTTTTTCTCCTGCAGTGAGCTTTGAGAAAACCTGAATGCTCACCTGTGGACAAAGACTCTAAATGCAGTGATCAGGTGTGAATTTTTACCTGACACCTAGAAACATTGGAATAATTTGAAAAATTTTTTTCTCAGTGGCTCAAACTTATTTGACAAAAATTAAGATTTAAATTATTCATACCTAATTTTACTTAGTAGATTTTATGATATTAACATATGTCAGATTTACGCCATATTTTAGGACAGGGAATTAAAACTTTATTACTCATGTTCTCTCAGGGGAAAGATACAGAAATTGTATTCAATTATTTTTGCACCTTTGTCTTTTCTTGATTTTCTTATCTGCAATGGACAGAATAACAATAGGCTCAGCCTGGTTGGCTGGTAGTGTGAAAATCAGTAACAGCTGCAAAACAGTTCAAGGTATACTGCTTTTCCCACATTATGATCTCATTCAACTACACATTGATTTATTCTTCCAGGTTATTTGCATGAGGTAATGGTCAATAATTGACATTTCTATTATGAATACCTGTGAACAAAAAGGACAATGCTCTGCCCCCTTGAAGGTTCTATCCTTGTGAGAGAATCAGTCCATACATGAATGAACAAATAAATATGTCATGTGACATATTCATGAAAATCATATCAGTTGTGAAATATTTAAAAAATGTCTTGTATCTGTGGATAAACTCAACAAAATGTATTTATCATTATTGCAACTTTTTCAATGAAGGCTAATAATATTGATCTAGGATTTGCTTACTTCAGGATTCATGATAAGGCTTAATAATAATTTGTGTACTATTTGTCTCAAGAGGAAGATGTTAATGTGTGCATTTGCTTTTAAGGTCAATTTACAATGTACTTCATATTTATATGCTTTATGGCATGAAGGTATAGAGGAAAGATACTACCCTGTGCTTGGAAGAATTTTAAAATATCACTGATAGTGATCATGCAGAAAAAAAAAAAAAAAGGCAGGCTGGTAGGGGTGTCTATTTGACCAGGTATCTTAAGTACATGTGTAGAAAACATGGAAGTATTTGTAATTATTAATTGGGCAGAAAATTCTTTACTTCACAAAGCACACTAAGATCCCAATTTGACAATATTTTTTACTATTAGGAAAGCTTTACGAAGGCTTGGGTGATTGCAATGGAAGGCATTCAGAAGAGGCTGAGGGTGAAAAGTGTAAGAGTTCCCAAGAGTGGAATAAACAGCATCTGGAAGGCTTTAGTGTCAAATGAGATTGGCAAGCACTTGGGACTTTTAGAAGAGACCTTATCTAAGGTACCTGTTAATAAGCTCATCTTGAATTCTGTCTAGGATCTGGCTCGCTTAAGTCATGGAATCAGTGTGCAATTACAGTCATAATTTAAATGTAGGATTTGCTCACTGGTCAGGTGAAGGGCAGGAAAGAAAGTAAAGGAATCAACTCTGAAGTTTGTAACTTGCACAGACATAAGGTTGTAGAAACTTTGAGATGAGTAGAAACCTAACTACTGTGATCATTAAATCCTTACGGCATCTCTATTAACAACAAGTCACTAACCTTAGTGAAAAAACACAGTGAGGCTCAATGTGGTTTATCTACGTTCATGCTTTAAGGTCATTCAGACAAAAGGTACACAAAGCAATTTCCTTATTCTTTTGGTTTTATAATTAACTGATTTCTGATATGTTTTAGGTGCTGTATTTAAAAAAAAACTTTACTGCTTCAAAATGAATTTAATTCTTAGTGTAGAATATCAAGAGATGTAGAAAACACCACAAGCCTTTGAAGCTCTTAAGTGTTGTAATATAAAATATCCTTTGTCACCACTTCATCACACGAAATGGCAGAATTACAGCTCACTCCAGACCATGTACATCTATGTGTTCAAATATTGGAACAGTACTTTTACCCAGTAAGAAGAATAAAGTGAGATGTCATTTAATATTATACATTGATTGTAAGGCAGCAACAAAACATAAGAATAAATTCTATTTACTTTGTAGCTATAGGTGCTTTTTCTATTATGTTATATTATGTACCAATGCAATTCTATAAGTACTATATGTTCCATATGGAAATATCTAAGAAGATATATAGTAGTAATACAGTTAGTCTATGTGTTATATTTATAATGTGCAAAATACAGAAATAAATGTATTATAATTTATTACATATTATTAAGTATATCATATCACTCCAGAATAATACATATATTAATATATACAAATATTACATTAATAATACATATATTGCATATTATATATAATAATGCACTATATATTATAAAGAAGATCTAACAAAGTATGTAACAGTTTTCTATATTATATTACATAAACTAATACTGTTTTGAGAGATGACATAAAATATATTACTTATAATAGTACACAATGTTAATGTGTAATATCAGGAAGGGAGATAGCTTCTTACATGTAATATAATATTTTATACACTATTTAGGTAGCATATATGTTAATATTGTATTTTTTAAAAATATATATGCTTTTATATGTTCAATATTATGATACAATATAAATATATATTATAGTACATTAATGTTACTATATGATTGGTAAATATTTATTTGTTTATAGTTCTTGCAAAGTTTGCTTAGTAGGTACATAGATCTTGACACACATTGATGCTGTTAGTGTTTATTCTTTTATTTCTGAGGGGAAGTTTACGTTTTTTTATATTGTTCTTAGATCAACATTTAAAGCTGTATGGCCACTCTCCTTTTTCTTTATGTTCTAATTCCACTTTGCTCCCAATCCGACGAAGTCTGAATCTCATAAACTTTCATTGCAATTTAGTAGATTTTTATTTCCTCTTCTCTTTTTCCTATAGCTTATTTCCCTCAACTGCCATTAACTTCACTGAAGTCTTGCTTACTCTTTGAGACCCAGACAGGAACATCTTTCATTCATTTATCTATCTATCTATCTATCTATCTATCTATCTATCTATCTATCTATCTATCTATCCATCCATCCATCCATCCATCCATCCATCCATCCATTTATTTATTTATTTATGTATTTATTTATTTTACAGGCTGACTGCAGCTTTCCCTCTCTCCTTCCACATCCTCCCTCTTCACCCCTTCAATCCACCCCTCCTCCATATTTGCTCTAAAGGGGGCAGACCTCCCATGGGCATCAGCAGATCATGGCATGTCAAGTTGTCATAGGACCAAACATCTTCCCGTAAATTCAGGCTGGACAAAGCAATTCAGGATGAGAAATGGGTTTCCAAGAGCCAGCTAAAGCATCAGGCATAGTCTCTTTTCTCACTGCCAGGAGTCCTGCAAATAGACCAAGTTACACAACTGTCACATATATGCAAAGGGCCATCTTTAAAAAGTCTTTGAAAAAGCTATCTACAGTGACAATGTGTGTGTTCCTTTAAGAACACTTTCAGTGTGCTTACTGTGTAGGCTATGTTCTGTACTGTAGTTAGCAATACTTTTTCTTTCTTTTCCATTCATCACTTTGGAGGCTGATTAATCCTATTACCTCCTTATCCTAGTTAGGAAGGCACACATATAAGGAGCCATGTGCAATGTATCACATATGTCAATATGTATTAAATGGATGAGTCCAAGGAATTTTTTAAGCAAAGGCTTTAACTGGTGGTGTCTGCAGGTTTTACAATGAAGGGCTAAGCAGGAGTAGCAAGTACAGCTACTCCTTTGTGTCAGAAAAATCAGGCAGTAAAATCAGCCTCCAGTAGAGACAGAAAAGTTGTTCTGAGACTCCGTCTACACTTGTCTTGGGGACAGAAGGTTAATGGGTACTGCTTTACTAGTTACAGAAGAAGACAATGGAGTGAAAGTAGTCATTTAAAATTATTTGTGTTCCCCGAGTGAAAACCATGCAACCTTTCACACTTCTATGAGACTTTATTTTTATAATTGAAGGTCTACTATTAATTTCTTTGTATACATAAGTGATCCTGTGTATCGACTGGAAAACTTTTTGCTAAATTTGCCCCTGAGAGAGGTTCTCAGTAGGGTCTGTGATCTCTTAAAAGAGAATATTTTTTTGAGAAAATGCAAACTAAACCCTTTACTTTAACATAAGTTCAAGCTGTCTTGAATAGTGGCAGGTGCATCTGCCATTATTTAATTTGGCTTCTAATCTTTACCATGCTTTAGGAAACCCATTTACATGACTTCAAAACAGGGTTGTAGTCTCAGTGATATCAAACCTTTTTTCAAAGTAGAATATAAAGTGAAGTCAAAAAAGAAGTAATTTTAAAAGTTATCTAACACTCTGCTGCTGATATGAGACATGCTCTTCCTTTATCATCTAACATGTAACACACACACATATACACATGCAGTATATTGTGTTTTAAATTACTTCTTTGTGTCTCATATTATGAAAACATAAGGTTACTCTGAGTTTCCTACCTTTATATATAATTACTACATAAAGTTGTTAGCTGTTTTATTATAGGACTCATTTTTATATAATATTTTATCTTCCCCAGTTTTCTTAATTTTAAAATATTATTTTGTTTAGGAAACTTTTAAGATGTAAAGCATTAGTCACATCCGTGACAAATGTTGACAAAATAGAAAGTGAGCACTTCTGTACTTTCTTCTTCAAAGTCCACTGTGTTCCTTCATTACCGTCAGCATTGTCACCAAAGTCACCATCATCTACATCAATTAAACTATGATAACTTTAGTGTCTAGCTGAAATAAACAAGCCACACATGTTTCAGTTACCCAAAGAGACTGAGTAGCAGCCTCACGTCTTCTGTCTTTCTGCTGTCACTCAGCGCAGACCAGTTTACTGGAAATTGATGATTAAATTTATTTCTCGGCTTTTGAAACACTGGTAAAATCTGCTGTAAGATGTTGTACTGTATCAGCAGATTAGGCCAAGGAGACCTTTGTCTAGGACCTTTTGAATACTTGCCTCAGGCTATAATTTTGGAATTATTGAGGCTTAGGCAACAGAAATCATATGAACCATTTATGAACATAAATGATAAATTAACTATATTTATTGTCTTGTCTATTATCTCATGACTGTAACCTTGCTCCTAAATGGACAACTGTGACTGCTTATTGTGATAGGAATTTCATGTGGAAAAAAAAAATATAGTCATTAAGGACCTACACTGACAAGATTTACAAATCCCTGTTGTCACGTTAAACAAGATGTTACTTCTATTGAAGGAGCTGAAAGTCAACTGTTGCCCTGGGCCTCCCATCCCAGACATCTGTGTAAACACTGGATACATGTCTGTGTTTGGTTACAGATTAGCACACAGAAAAAGGATTACTATCAACAGCATGGAGAATGAGGACTCTATGTGTATACTCATAATTGAAATGCTTTTTAAAATAAGCATTGTATATATTTAAATAGAAGATTTCACATGAGCTGTTATCGGACTCCTCAAATATAGACTTATTCATCAAATAATAATGTTCTTGTTTGTTTTCAAATTTGTTAAGAAACTGAACTTTCATGTTTGAAACAATTCCCAAACTCTGCTAGGACCAAGTTTTTATAGTCATTTTTATGTTGTTATTTCAGAGATTATACTGGAATTTACATGAGAAATCTGAGTGCAGCAATATCTATGTTGCTTAAGTACAATAGAGCAGTGTTTCCTAAAAGTTTTGTGAAAAAAAAAAATAGAACATCAAAATAATTTCTGTTATGTGGGCCACATATAAAAACTTTTTCTATTAAAATTTTAAACTACAATTTATCACTTATAAATTTACAATAAATCCAAATGATATATTTTTGAAATAAAATTATTCAGGTAAAAAAGAGAATGGCTCTATTTAAATTCTTATGGTTTTCTTAGTTCCTGGAAGCTGGTTTCTCATATTTTCTGCCATACTAAAGCTCTGATTGTGTTATAAGAAGACAGTGCGTTGTTACACAGAGGAAGAGTTATCAAAACACTCTTTAGATCATTGAGTGTATTCTTATATAGTATAAATTATTAATTTTAAGTTGTGTCTGATATGGTTTTTTTTCTGTTGCACTGGTGCTGTGATTGGCTGTTTATATTTACATATGTATTTGAAGAGACTCATCTTTGATACTATGACAGAATTATACTGGTGGTAGGTTGTATATTAAAATGGAACTTTTTGTCCTTGAGTGAATATACTACCCATGAATAATTTTGTAACATTATTCAATGGTCATTTGAAAATGTTGTTTTATCAAATGATGATATAGCTTATTGCATGAACTCTACTTAATATTATTAATAAAAGCCAAGAGCCAGATATTAGGAAAAAGCTGAAATATCCG
The DNA here is from genome assembly GCA_033318265.1 of Phyllotis vaccarum. NCBI lineage: Eukaryota > Metazoa > Chordata > Mammalia > Rodentia > Cricetidae > Phyllotis > Phyllotis vaccarum. Next base: position 137,518,494 of record JARWLC010000001.1, on the reverse strand, counting down.
AGAGACAGAGAAACAAGCCACAGACATTTCTCATCTAGTCAGCTCTTCAGGCCAAAAAGGGTAGTTCCTGTCTCCAGGACTCCTCAGACTCAATGCCTCTGAGTCTTCAGCAAAAAGGGAGCACAGGCAAAGGGAAGAACACCTTCCTCATTTTTCTCTGCCCAGCTATCTCACTTCCTCACTCAACTTTCCTAGTGCTATGATTAAAGGAGTGTGCCACCACCACCTGACTCTGTTTGGCCTTAAACTCATAGAGATCTAGAGGATCTCTGCCTTCTGAGTGATTAGATTAAAGGTGTGTGTCACCAATCCCTCACCTTCAGGGCTTGGATCTGTCCTCTGTTTTTCAGACAAGCTTTATTAAATGTGTAATATATTACTACACTAGTTCTTCTCAGGGTTGGCTTATTCAATTACATAGCATAAAACTGTACCTATGATTATTACCACTTCCTTCAAAAAAAATGAAATGTCATATTGAGTATTAGGAAAATGTTCTACTCACAAAGAGAAGTAAGATTTTTCTGTAACCCTAAGAAACATTTTTAACTGGTATTAAATATTAAGAACTGTTTTTCAGTTGAACACAAAGCATATTTTAACAAATGGATTATTATATTTTACCATATCACAATTGATTAAGACTGTACATTACAGAATATATAAAAATCATGGAGTTTTCCCAATATACTGATGAAGGGTGAACAAGTCATCATAGAAATAAAAAAATTAAAATTCTTAGAGTGTGGTGGAAATAAAAACACATATCCAGTTGTCAGTTCTAAAACTGTTTTTTTTTTTTTTAAAGTTTTAACGTGTGTGTGTGTATATGTGTGTGTGTTCATGTGTGTGCATGTTTGAGGATATACACCACAGTGTGAGTATGTGGACATCAGCAGATAACTTCAGAAGGCATTTTGTGCCTTCCACCTTGATGAAATAGGGTCTCTGTTGTTCCACTGAATGCTCAGGGTATAAGCCCTGGGTCTTTAGGACTACTCTATTCTCTTAACTCTACATCTCACAGTGGGAGTGCTAAGGTTATAGATGAATACCACCACTTCTTATTCTTTGTCTGTTCCGGGGATTGAACTTAGTTCTTTAGGCTTGTGAAGCTAGCACCGTTACCCACCAATTTGTCTCCCTCAGCAAAATTTTACTTATGTGTGGAGGTAATGGGCACTAGTGGTGGTGGTGATTTTGGTGCATGTACATGTTTGTGTATATGAAAACACCCATTTACTACTTTATTACACTGAATTCATCATTATCAACTGTCCTCATAAGGCATTGAAGTATGCTTCAAGTGTCAGTGCTTTATTAATATTCATGCCATATGCCATATGCCACCATTCACAGTCCACAGGTGTGTTTTATTAGATTATTAATGCTTCTGAACAGACACAAAGCTTCAGTCTGCCCAATACTGTGAAACTCTCCTGGAGAAGCAGTGTTTGTTTATTAGATCAAAAGAAAAATTATATTCAGTTTTGACATATACAACATATGGAATTTCACAGCATTACTAGGCAAAACAAGAACTCAGCCACACACAGCTGTTCACACACCGAATTACACCAAATGTTCTAGATTTGAGGAGTGTTCAAACTTCTTCACAGCAAATGAGATGTTAAAATACATTAGCCAGACTAGGGAGCCTGTAAGTTTGAAAACTTAGGTCACCAAGCAATAAAGAAAAGTGATTGCTTACATATTCACACCAAGCTCACCTTTAACAATGCAAAGTCCTTTGTTCCCCTTTTCCAAAGGTTTCTCTCTACTGTGGAGCTGTAGGGAATATATTCACAAATCTTGGTGCTATACTCTGAAACCCTAGGCGTTTGTCATTTGACTTATGCTTGTTAGTATTTTTTTAAAAAACATGTTTCCATGGCATTACTAGTGTTGAGTTCTTTACTGAGAAAAATAAACAGGATTTTTTGTTTTAAAGAAGTTTTTAAACATTTTTAAGATGTTTTTGTTTTTGAGGGATATTGAGGTCAGAATGGGCATTTTCAGTAGTCCAGACACAATCTTCTGCTTATTAAGAGCACAAAAACAATACCAGCCACTGCCATCGATGCCCTTTGTTTATCAAGCTTCCCCTTCATAGAAAGGCCCATTATTTTCAAAATGGACTTTATGAAAATGTAATAGAAAATTGGATATAATTAATAGCAAATAATGGTATGTATTCTTAAGGGACTAATATAATCCCCATAATATTTTCAGGTGTTTTATGGAATTTTAGATCTCATTGATTATGAAAATAAAACTTATTGCTTTGGCTCCTGGGAGCTAGAGAAAAATATTTTTTTTTTAAAAAAAGGCCACATATATGTTTTTTATTGTATATCTGAAGCTCATATAGCTCCTAGCAACACTCACTGATGGATTCATGCAAAACAAGATCCTTATCTTAGGGCAGAACTACTACTCTAGAAAGAAGCCAAGATTCCAGTATTTCCTAGAATACTCACTAAGTTCTGGGATGAACCTTTAAGGAGATGGAATGGCTTACAATCGCAACAATGTGTAGATATTCCTTAGTTTGAATTCCTTGAGTTGAATTCCTTGTAAATCAAGCTAATATACACTCAACATAAGGTGTTTTCCTGGCTACCTAGTCTAGAATTTGAATAAGCTTGATTCTAGACTCCCTCAAAAACCACAATATAGAAGCAGAACTTAGTAACATCTTCATTTCTAAAGAACTCGAAGGACTACAAGGGACATTCACTTCTCCACAGTATATACAGTTTTTCTTTGGTTTCTTATGATACTAATACCATCTAAATCCTGTGAACCTATACTACATTTTTTTTCCATATTGTTAGAGAAATGCAAATTCCTTTAAGAAATAAAACGCTTTTAATATTCCAATTCATATTGAGACCATGTAGCTCTGTTAAGGCTCAAGGTAGTCATTATTTGGGGGGGGGGAGAGAGGAGGAGAGTGACAGGACCTAGGGGTCCTCAGCCCTGTGCATCGGGGGAGGGGGGAGACAGGAGGAGAGTGACAGGACCTAGGGGTCCTTAGCCCTGTGCATCTCACTGAGTAATGTTTTTCCTTTCCATGGATTGAATCGTTTCCTGCATGATACTCTGCACAGGGAAGCGGATGAGACCCAAGGTCTATTCTAAGTGTTTTCTATCTGCCTCTCAGTGAGTGTTCTTATACCGTGAGAGATGCAGATGTGGATTTCTTCCTCATCTTCTCTGGATCTGTTGTCCACAAGAGTAGCACTAGCCTATTCTGAATTTCTCTCTCCCCTTTCCTCCCACTTTTCACTCAGCCACTGACACCATATCTTCACCTTCAACAAAGAACATAAAGTGCCTCTGAGCATCTGTTTCTGTATGTAGGAGATAGAACCATTTACTTTTTTTCTTTTTTCATAGATAGTTTGCAGTGAGATGCGATCAGACATAAGTAATGTTTATAGTAGTGCTTAGGCCATTTTAAGAGATAAATAAATGGTAGCTTCCATTTTTACATGAGATAAAATATTGTAGGCACCTAGCCCACTGTCTGTAATATAAAAGCTTTTAAAAAAATATAAACTCTTTGAGGATATTTATTAGCCTCTACACAATATATTATCACATAATATTCATTAATTATTATATAATTAGTAATTTTAAATGTCATGTGTTTATGACATATTTATTTTCATATATATGTCAGGGTTTATTTTCAGGCTTTACAGCTATGTTTTGGCTTGAAAAGTGTAGTTTTTCTTCTTCTTCTCTAGGCATCTAAAGGTGAAGGGGTCTCTCTTTCCTTTTATTTTACTAACGAGAACAAGCCAACTTCGCGACATATCTCTCTACCCAATCCTTCAGTGTTTATGCTTTGCCCTGGGCATGGAACATGGTGTCTTTCTTTTTGCCTTTATCTTTCCACCTTTATGTACTCTCAGGCAATAAGCAAACAGAGATGCAGAGGGTTTCAGTTTGAAGACAGCTTTCTGCAGCTGCTGCAAGCTTCCTCGGCCTCTGTCCAGGCTGAGGAATGGTTACGGTGCCTGTAGATGAAGAAAACAGACTGTATATCAGTAGATTCAGTGTAACTAAGGCTGCTAGTAGAACAGTCCCAGCTATCCCCCGAAGAACACACTACACTGAATGGATGACATACAGAAAATGATTGTCTTGCCATTCTAGAGGACAGAAGAACCAGAAAAAAACCAGGATGTTGGTGGAGAGCCCTCTCTGCTTGGATTTCACAAGATACTTTCATGCTGTGAGCACACTGTCCTCTGAATACACTGGGATGCTTAGTGAGATCTGATATTTCTTCCTCTTCTTACAAGGTCAAAAGTTCGGTAAACCAGAAGTCTTATCGTTATGGCCTCATGTAATCTATTCCAGTTTTTTTGTTGTTTACTAAATCACGTTGCTTGAGGGTGGGGACATGGCATAGAAGACCTCACACCAAATAGCCTAAGAAATATTAAAACTTAGAAAAATGTGAAAAGTCTCTTCCAATCCCAACAATCATAATACATTTTTTTAGTTAAAATTCAAGATCCCATGAGATCATTTTCTGCCATTTATGGAGGTGAAATTGTCCCTAAACAATCCTGTATTACAGGATTCCAAACAAAAGTCTACCACAAAGGAAATCACAAATTTCCTGAACAATATAAACTCTTCAATGAGAAAGGAACATATTTTCATATTATTTTGTTTGAGGCACTTGAAATAGAAAAACATCTCCATTGTAATAATAACTTAAAAGTAATCCTAATTGGGAACTTGTTCCAGGAATCATATTAGATCTTTATAGCTAGTTTTCATTAAATCTCAAAGCTTTAAGGTAGTTATTCTTAGTGCCTACATAGGAAAATTAATATTCAGAGAGATTAAGTGGCTTATCTCAAATCATAAACTGACTGAATCTGCAAGACTCCCAAGATTTTCTTCATTAATGCTACTCAGAACACTGGTTTTTGTATTTTCTTTATGAACTCTGAGAGCAGCTAAACAACCCAACATGCCTATGATGTGTATTTATGATCTTGGGGTACCAGTCATCTCTGCATCTTATGCTTGGCTTGCTTTATAGAGGCAAATTCCAACCTAGAGATAGAAATATTTTTAAAGTCCTTTTGCAGTGTGCCTCCACAGACATCCAAACTGTGGCTCATGGGCTCAAAGATTTCTGCAAAGTCATCAGGTAAGTTGCGGCAAATCTAGTTCAGAGTATTTACTACTGAAAACAGAAATAAGAATCCATGTTTGATGGTGAATGCCTGTAAACCTATCTCTTAGGAAGTGGAGGCAAGAAAAAGCTGCATAAGACCATGCTTCAAACTTATCAACAAGAAGAAAATTTTTTTAAAAGTTTAATGTTAGTTTAAAATAAATACAACTTAAAATTATTAGTAGTTTCTGTTTTAAAAGAACCACTGATATACAATATACTAGAAAGCTTAAATGCTTATGGTGTACATTAGTGGGATTGTATATTTGTGCTTGTGTTAACTTCATTCTAAATTCATCTGATAAATTTGGAAACCATTAAAAATAAAGATTTATTTGATAGTGGTTCATACTAAAATATTTTATGAGTGAATTATCAACACAGCAAGGTTGCATTAAAGAATGATGTATAGATGTGTTTGGACAGTTTTATTGAATCAATACTATATTGTTGGATTTAGCCTAATATGTTATTTGACATCTTCATTGAGGAAATTTACTATTTATCTAATCAGTGAACTCACAGTGAATGCTAAATTTAAAATGATGGATGTGAGCAGTGTTTTAAATATACTACTCCATTAGATTTTGGTAGAGCATTTTTAATTCAAATCAGAAAAAAAACAGATCATAGTAGTGTTTAAGGAATGGCATTTGCTTTATCCTTTATTTGGCAGACAGGAAATTATTCAGGTACAAGTTCTTACATATGACCAGTTGGAGAGGGTGGAAATAGCCTACTTTTTTTAATCCATAAAGTATACATCAAGATAAAAATCAATTCAAAGTCAAAATAACCTAGAGAAGAATGACTTGAAAAAGGCAGTGTGAACAGCTCTCCAGAGCAGAGTTAATGGGCCGATTGTCACATCTATCTATTAACCATTGCTCTGTCACAAGTGTCTTTTCACAGCACATGAAACAAGAGTGAATTTTCCCCTTTCTGCAGATACCTTGCTTAACATTCATCCATAACATTTTATTTATTGAAGTATATGTCTTAATATGCTAAATACACTTTAATGTATTTATTTATTAGTCTTTATACAATTACACAGTATGGGGTTCATAAAAATATCATCTCAAAGAATGCAAAGTGATTTGAGCATGTTCCTCACCATACTTCTCCCCTTCTTCTCTGCCTCTTTATTTCCCTCTCCTATTAATGCCTTTTGTTTCCCTGCTGAGATTCTACTTTCATGTTATAGATAACTACATGATTTTCTGCATTGATATTAGACCTAGGCTCTACAAATAAGAGAAACTGAGTCTGAGTCTAAATTAATTTTCTCAATATGGAAATCTCTAGTTTCATCACTTTCCTGTAAGTCACATAATCTTGTTCTCTCGGGATGAGTAAAGTTTCACTGTTTACATACTTATTTCATTATTAATAAATAGTAATGTTGGTTGATTGCAAAACTTACCTATTGTAATTTGTGCAAATAGTTAATAGTTAATGTGCAAGTAATTGTGATATGCTTATTCAGAGTCCTTATGGTAAATACCCAAGACTGATATATCTGGGCCATATGGAATATGTATTCTTATGTATATTTATTTATTTTCAGTATGTGTGTGTGTGTGTGTGTGTGTGTGTGTGTGATCTCTACACTGATACCCATACTAACTGAGCTACTTTATGTTTTCACCAGCAGTGCATAAGGATTGCTTTTTCTCCATATCTTCACCAACATTTGTTGCATTTTTGTTATTTACTTAATTAATGGTGCCATTTTGACTGAGATGATATGAATTATCAACAAAGTTCTTATTTGCATTTCTGTGTTTCCTACTGATGTTAGGTATCTTGTATTTATTTTTCATTTGTACTTCATGTTTTCAGACTGTTTTGTACATTTCACAAGTGATTTACTGATTTGTTTATTTAGGTTTTTCTTTGCAGTTTTTTGTGGGAGGGGTTGTGCTTCGCTTCTTATAACTATGGATCCTATTAAATTTGTGTTGGAATTTCAGCATGAAATTGGATTGGATACAAACATTCAAACTATAATAGTCTATCAATTCTGTCTTACTCTTCATACTTTTTTTCCTTTTGTGTCTTAGTATGGTTTAGATATGAAGATTTCTCTTGCATTGTGTGAGCTGCTTCTTCAGTTGACTGTTTTGTATTGAAGATGGATTTCATTTTAATGCAATTATGATTGACAATTCTTGTTTTGATTTCCTGTACTATTGATATTCTTTTCAGAAAGTTCTTGCCTTTGCCCGTCATTTTATTCTCTTATGATTTATTATGCCAGTTCTTTCATTAATGTCTTTAATTTATTTAAAATTTGTGTTGAATCGGGATGAGAGATAATTATTTCCTTTTATTCTTTGCATGTATATATATATTTTTTTTTTCAGTACCATTTGTTGAAAAGGATCTTTTGTCCAGTGTATGTTTTTGATATCTTTGCCAAAAGCAAGGTGCAGCTATGTGTATTTATTTGTTGGTCCTCCATATTCTATTTTATTGACCTATATACATATCTGATTTTGTGATAATACTGTGATGTTTTTGCTATTACATTGTTATTTAGCTAGAAGGTAGACAAGATTATAGCTCTGGCATTTATTATTGTTATTATTATTTTGCTCAGGATTATTTAGATAACTATGTAATGTCAACTCTGCTTTCATGAGGATTTAAGATTTTATTTCTTTACTTCTATAAAGAATGTCAGGAATTTCTATGGAACTATTCTCCGATATACAGATGACTTTTAGTGGTATAGCCATTTTCATAATGTGAATTCTGCCTATCCATGAGCTTGAGAGGAATTTCCATCCTCTGGTCTCCTCAGTTTCTCTCTTTATCATTTTATAATTTTCATTGTTGAAATCTTTTACCATATTATTTATGTTTATTCCAAGGTGCTTTATTTCTTTCAAAGATACAAAGAATAGAAATAGTTTTCTGATTTATTTCTCAGCATCCTGATTATTTGTATATAAGAAGCGACTCTCTTTTATATTTTTATCTTGTTCCTACAACTTTGCTGAAAGTGAAGTTTAGTTTTAGGTGTTATTTTGGCAGTCTTCAGGGTCTTTTACATATAAAATCCTATCATATTCAAATTGAGATACTTTGAAAGGTTCTTTACTATTTAACTACTTTTTATTTGCTTCCTTGTTCTATTGCTGTATCCAAATCTTTAATACTACATTGAACAAATAGGAGAAGTGGGCACTTTTGTCTCACTTCTCATTTTAGAGTGAATGCTCTCAGTTTTCTCCAACTTATTGCAATGTTGACACTTACCTTTGTTATGATGTGGAGGCAGTTTGTGTGTCCAGTTCACACCTGTAAATCATACTTGTGGGTATGCAATGCTCCACTCCAGCTAAATAAATGACACTTAGAATTAGTTTCTGTCACAATTTTACTGTGTCCATCAGGACCTTTCTCAGTCTCCAAGTTGTCATACACCAGGGAAGTGATGGAACCCTCTCAGGTGCCCCAGAGAGTCACTTTTGGCACATACATCCCACTTCATTTCCCATGCCTGTACCTGTGCTAATTTCATCTCTCTTTGGCCAGGATGAATCTAGGCCTTGACTGAGCCTCTGTAGCTGGACTCTCTCCAGGCAGTTGTTCGTGTGGCCCTGATGGAGGTTAGCAGAACACAGTGATCATTACTGTTCTATTTAGCACGGAGAGAAAATAAAACAGCCACAGAAATTAAGTGCTTGTTAAGGTCAATTGGAATCAATGCTTGAATTCAATTCTCTAATTCCCAAGTAAATATTCTTAGTATGCTTCCTCATGGAGTATACACATAAAATCTGTACAAAACAAATACTAGGGAGGGTCTTAGTGTATATCTTCATTATGCTCAACATTATATCAGAAGAGACTCTTCCTGCTTATTCTGGTATTTTTACACATGTATAAATGAGTGTTTATAGGTTTATTTCATAACAATTTATAGTTTTTAAATCTGATAAGTACCTAAAGTGGCCTATTTATCTGCAAGTGCAGAGAAAGTGACCCCTACTTACTGCCTAGATATCCTTTCTTAAATTAACATCTTTTGGAAAGAAATTCATTTTGATCCACTTTAGCCTGATTGGCAAAATTTGGTCAAAAGTTTTCAGTCAGTGCTAACTTTAGAAACTTGTTTCTATGCTTGTCAGAGATGAATGTGATTTTAAACAATATTTTCAAATAGGAATATTTTCTGAACACTGCTGTATGTACTAGGCTGTTGATTATTCTGTACCCACAATGTCAACAATACTTGTCTTATTTCTAATCACTATATGTGTCATCAGAACCCCCTCCCACACACACACACATACACACCCCTCTTTCCAGAAATACTCTGATCTTGAATTTCCTAATGTAAATGTCAGGCTTAATTTTCTCTGCAATATGTAGTTTAACTACAGATACTTGAAAAAAAAATACTTCCTGTTACACCACACCTTTTTTGTGTTTATATTGTTGGCCAGATATACACTATTCTGAAAACTTCTGCATTTCATTCAAATGTTGATATTCATCCCATGAAACCTGAGGGAATCATCAGAGACTTTGGGAACAGTTTAGAATCTAAGCTAAGTATGATCTTCTTTCACTGCTGGCTAGTTTTTGCTAACTTGACACAAACTAGAGTCTCCTGGGAATGGGGAAGCTTAAGCTGAGGAATTGCCTCCATGAAATGCTTGGTCAATAGACGAGTCTGTGGAGGCATTTTCTTAATTGATGGTTGATATGGGAGCACCCAGTCCACTTGGGAGGTACACTGAGTTGTATAAGAAAGTAAGCTGAACAAGCCATGGTGAGTAAGCTAGAAAGCAGTGATCCTCAATGGGCTATGCTTCAGTTGTTGTCTCCAGGTTTCTGCCTTGAGTTACTGCCTTGTCTTCCCTATATGGCAATCTATAACTTGTAATCCAAATAGTGCCCCAAAGTTGATATTGATTAATATTCTATTAAAGTAACAGAAAGAAAACTATAGAACCTTGGCTAGTAAATTTCAACGAAAGAAGAAAACAAGCTGATCATAGGTGTAAAACTGTCTTCCAAAGACTTTTATTGCTCACAGTGAAGCCCAAATCAGTAGTTTAAGAAAGACATATTTTTCTTTTGAGACAGGATCTCATATAGCCTTCACTGATGGTAATCTTGCTTTGTTGCTAAAGCTGACCCCTTTCTCCATTTTCAAAGTTCTGGGATTGTAAATGTGCATTATCATGTTGGTGTATACAATGGTGACTATTGAAATACAGAGTCCTTACAAACTGGGGTGTTAATGGGTAGTACCAGCCCACAGGAGTCTTCTCTACTGGCCTGGTATTGGGTCAGCAATAGATAGCAGTGGGGGTGTATGGATTGTGTCAGTAACCTAGGTCATGGAGACAATGATCTTTGGCTGATCTGGATGAAGTGTCACTGATCTTTTGATCCAATAGGGGCTGGTAAAATCTGTGTCTCACGGAACTGCTGAGGTCGCAAAGTGATGTGTAGATTTGGGGAATGGGGAGAATTGGGTTTTATAGATTAAAGAGTCCTACAAACAGTGTTGTTAATGAAGTATACCAATACCAGCCTGCAGGAGCCTTCCCTGCTAGACTGGGATTGGGGCAGCAATGGGTGGTGGTACGGTCAGAATGGATTTTGCAGGTTGTATGATATGCTACTGTAACTATGATGGGTATACTCTGAGTCAAAAGGACCTGTTCTCAAAAACACACTGTTCCTGGACTGACTATGTGCTATTTGATAATTTATTTTTAAATTACAGCTTTTAGAAAAGGTGTAGAATTCACAAAACTAGTAACTGTTATATGAGGGGAATATCAAGATAAGAAGTAATTCATAGTTAAGAGTAAGATATGAGGGGAATTGGCATATTAATTAGTTTGTGATCTTATATTGGAATAGACATGTAATTATGGGACTTATATAAAAATTAAGTTTAGCAAAGCACAAATAAAGTAATAGGATCCCTAGTCTGTAGTGATGTCTTGATTCTCATTGCTGTTACATAAAATGAAACTTCAAGGTTCTTCTCAAGTTCTCCCATACTGGTATACCCTAACCTTCCAGCCAAGTAAGTAACTTCAGAGTGTAAATAGGGCACATTGCTGTGTCAAATCTGAAGTGGCTCCTTAAATGGTGAGCATAATGTCCCTCATAGGAAAAGAGAGGGGCAGGCAGCAGAGTAGAGGTGGGGATGTTAAAGGACAGTTTATTTGAGAGAAAGGGATGGTGATAGCACAACCTGAAGACATTACTTCTGTCAGTGTGATAAGTCTTTCGGAGACCGAGATGAGAGATGGAGACTAACGTCTGCCTGGGGATAAGCAGGGTAGGCATGGAGGTCTGAGTTCCTGTATGCTTGCTTATGCTATACAGAGAAATGGCAGACTGTGATAGAAAACTAATGCTAAATGTAATAAAAATCAACACACTGAATTCTGAGTCTTAATTACTGATTTAATATGTTCATATAATCCCTTGCCAGGGGAATAACTTTCCAATTAAAATCTGGTATCAGATGTTAGATTCAAAAGGAGCTACATTTTAAATTTGTTCTTTAAATATTAAGTGTTCTGGAACCAGAATTTTGGTTTAAATCTTCTCTGTGTCCTGACTAAGTAATCATTTTTGTTTTTTAACATAATATTTTATTTGGGAGTTTTGCATAATGCACCCAATCACATTCACTTTCCAGTCATAAGACTCACCACACAGAAATTTTTTTGAGGCTACATAAGACATTGATGTTTACACACAGTAAACACTCAGCATGTACTAAGTCATTGCCCTCATTTCACCATCATTATTTCTACAAATACTTTGTTGGGTTGGTGTTGGATTTTCAGTCAGTTACCAGGACTTTTGAAGTTTAGTCATTTGAATTTACATAGACTAGTAATTCTCAACAGTGTCCTTAGACACTTATTTAGTATTTATGCATCCTGTTTTCTTTAAAACTTAGAATTTAGATTTCCTATTTCCATTTTCTTATTTGATCTGACATCCACATCTCCCTTCACTGTCTTTACAGCTGTGCCTCCTGGAAGTTCTTTGACTGTAGTGCTAGCTCTTGAGTACATCCATAAATGTTTAATATATAATGCTAAATTTATCTAATAATAAGTACATACCATGAATGGATAAGTATGCAATCGAATGCTTCCTATAGACCAATGAGGATATATTTCATTATAGTTGCCTCATCAGGTGTTCATTTTGGGACCATTTCAAGGAATATCATCAACCCTGAAAGCTGAAACTATTACAACAGATGTGTAACTTGAGAGAAGCAGAGGAATGATTCAATTATCTTGTTCATGCCTGAGATTACCTGTGTAACTGGGACAGTGAAGGGCAGGCAAAGGCTCATGCCTGTTGCTATTTTAAGTTCCTTTCCTGCTTTACAGTCCTTATGTTTCCCCGGTGCCATCACTACTTTTAAATATTTTACATGTCATAATGAATAGTTTGGTTGTACTCTGAGACCTTGCTAGCATAAAAGGCAAAAATTTGCACACAGAATAATAGTAATTTTAGGTTTTGTCATATATGAATAATAAATAAACACAAAGTACGGGCTTCTCTTTAGTCTGTATATTTAAATGCGTGCTCTCAATTTCTGAATGATAGTTATAAGAGGAACTTATATCATTATAAAATATACTGGTAAGAAGGTAATAGCCACTAACAGGACGATGATTGATTTTACAGGAGAGGAGGGAGTACTTGATCTCCAGAATGCTTAGTAGTGAAAGGGAATTGTATTAATCTTGATTTTTCTCCGCAAGCATCAATCTGCTGCTATTCCATCCTTACACACACACACACACACACACACACACACACACACTCTTTTTTTTTTTTAAAAAAAAAAAGTTAAAACAAAACAAATACAAATCTAAAGGAGGCTTTAGACAAATTTCATGATTGTACACTAAGTCCAAGTACCATATACTTATAATTTAGTAGATTTTTTCCAACTGCAGCAAGCCCATTTGCTTACCAAATAATGACTCAAATTCATTTAAAGTTTGCTGTCTCCCTTCAAAAGGGGAACCCCATTTTAATACCCAACCCCAAAAGGCACTTCCGTAACTACAGTTCACCTGGCTATAAATAGATATCATGATGTTATTGCAGCTGAGATTTCAGCCCATTAGAAACTTCACTCAGAAATGTAGAGGAGTGGTTAATAATGAATGAATGGGATTTAAGGCCGCTTTATGCTGATGACACTTTTCCTATAAATATTACAGAGACGTTTAAATTTTTATCTCCTGTAATTCTAATGAATGAATTTTCCTGACCCTTACTGAAAATGATACCTGTAAAGTCTGCAGTTTACTGATGATTGCTTGGGCTATTAAAGAGACTTGGATTTCAAAACGTTTTCATTTCATTCATAGATTCCAGTAATGCTTTTAGAACCAAAGTTTAAAGAAGTTGCATTGGATGTACTTCAGCCTGGGCCATGGGGAGACAGCCACAGTTTCTCCAGCATCTAACACTTCCCTAATGTATACAAAGGGTCCAGCTTACATTGGTGCATAGTTGAAGGCACCCTCACTTGGATGGCATCCCAAGTGGGAATATTAATGCCAAAAAGAAAATGGTGATGTTCTGCTATGGCTTTATATATGTTCAATTAGCTTCCAAAGAGGGGAGTTCATCCAACTTAATACAGATTAAACTTTAAGGGATTAAGAGAGACTATAATGAAGCTGTTTTCCTGCTCACTAAAAATTAACCACTAGAACCAGCTTCAGTCAAATATAAGAATCTTACTTTTAGTCAGGATGATCACAATTTTCAGATGACTCTTACTCAACTCTTCCAGTAACATAGGCTATACTACTTATTTAATTTAATTCAAATATATTGGATTATTTCTCCCCTCACTCTCTTCCTATCATGGTCACACTCCCCTCCAACTTCAAAGCCTTCTCTTCTTTGATCATTGTAGTTAATCATTTAGTTACTTTAATGGAAAGCCGTCTAAATTACTCTACTTTAGTAGAAAGTATGTAAAGCAACCAGCATTTTTTGCAAAGGCTTCTGTGATTTAATCTGTACCAAGGATAAGGGCACAGTGCATCAAAGACTTGCATACAGGAAGTTCACATGAATACAGACCTGAAAGGTAGCCTGAGGACAGCAGGGGAGACAGGCTAGGCCAGTTTCCAGACAGGACATGAGACTGAGTTTAAAGGTGAGCTCTTTTTTCCTTCATGAAAGTGAACACTTTTAGGCAGAGAACAGGTTTGGGAGCATCGGTAAGTCAGAGCAAAACTTAGCATCTCTGATAACATATTTTCTCTGTCTTCACTTGTTCCCTCCCACACCCATTTAACTGGTCACTGGAAATGTGACCTTCCTCCCCGTTTCTCTTGAAGCTTTGCCCTTCCTTTTGTCCACTGAACTATCTCTGTCTTGGTTTAAGTCCTTCTCCTTGCTCCCCTGACCAACACGGTAGTTCGTGTGCCCCAGACCTGCCTGGTTCATCCTCTTACCTCAGGGCTCTCGGAAGGACTTTCTTGAAACCTGCATGCAATCTTCTCTCTTCTCTATTTTGGCTTCACTGATTCCTAGATGAAGTGCAGAGTCCAGCACTCTGCTGAGCACGTTCTCTCCTACACATCCCCCAACCTTTACTCCTCTTCCCAGAAAGAACAGACCTCTCCCTGTTCTCCAAATACCCTATGATCTCCTGTCTCCTCTTTATGCTTGTTTTCTGGGCCTAGACCATCCATAGCCACTTCAAAATCTTTTACCCAACTTCTAGATCTACAGGATAGATACCCTCTTCCTTGGTGATGGTATCCCCTTTCTTCCTGGCTTTAGGTAAATTCAATTACTTTTCTACTCCTAGCATAATTCTTTGTATGATGGAAATTATCAGTGAATTAATCATTGAGACACCACTTACTAGATGTAGTATGTGCTCATTACTCATATATTAACAACAAAATCTTATAAAACATGCTTATTCAGACATAGTCCTGTTAATTTTAACATTTCCATGGCCTGAAATGGTCACTAGCTCCTAGACTCTAATTTATAAACACTTATTTAGAATGAATAAACCTAGGAATAAAGGTTACATTAGGTCTCCAAAGAAGTAGAAGCTTAAACTCTCAGTACCAAATAAGTTTGGAAACAGTGACTATGAAGATGATCAAGAAGAAGAAAGCTTATTGCCTGGTAAGTGTCATTTAGACACAGAGAGCAATCACACACACACACACACACACACACACACATGCCATATCACACATGCACATAAACCTACACACACACACACATACACAGACACACATGCACACAGACATACATATATACAGACACACACACACACACACACATACACACACACAGGCCACATCACACATGCACATAAACCTACACACACACACACACACACACACACACACACACATAGACACACACATACACAGACACACATGCACACAGGCATACATGTATACAGACACACACACACAAACACACATACACACACATGTCAACAGATTACTGTGTGGACATCAGATGTGTGGTGGCACAAAGCAGTACATATGTGCAGAAGCTTGGAGAATATCACAGTATAGATTCGCTTTCATAACCTCCAAAAAAAAAATCTACTCTTCCCATTGATTTTAAATTTCTATTCTCCAAAACTGTGAGATAATAGATTTTTATTGTTCTCAGTCACTCAGTTTCTTATTTTTTGTTGTGAATACTCTAAGAAACCAATACACATAGGGACAAAATTTAGATATTTTGTCATGGCCAGAGGCTGAGATGAACGTGTAAGAGGACTTACGTGACTGTTAGTGATAATTATGGAGGACACAGCGAAAGCAGATTCTTAAGAATCATTGGCAAACTTCACATGTGATAAAAATTAATGTGGGAATTTGGCAAAGACACTGATCCTTTGGTAGGAATTTTTGAGTTAATTTAAGATTTAAGGTCAGTGTCTAGGTCTGTGTATTCTTATACAAATACCTTCAGGTGGATTGGTGTGTGGACTTCTCTATGACTCTGTAATGCTGATGTTTTCTTTAGCTGTGCACTCTCCATTTGGCAGAGTAATGCTGCATCCTTTGGAATGGTCCGTGTGTGTGCATGCGTGATTTCACTGAGATAATATAGTAAGCTAGCTCCCTTTGGTTCATTTTCTGAATAATGATAGCCATGCTTAATAAGTCCATGTCTAACACTATGGTATAATTTGGTCTTATTTTTATTCTCCCTTCTGTTTCCAACAATTCATGCATGGCAGTCAATCTTCATAACACTTCTGATGCTTGTTGCACTTTGTTACCACTTTTGTTTAAAGAAAAGGAGTATTTTGTTTTTTTCTTACTAGGTATTAATTTCTCTTTCTTCCAAGCTTTCAAGAACTCCCTGCATCAAAATGACTGAGCTCAAACATTGTCAAACTAGGCAAAACAAAACAAACAAACAAACATGAAACAAAAACCCCACTGCTTACCAAGTCAACGATTATTTGCTAGTTGACTCAAGGTTTTGCCCCAATGAATTTGAAGTAAATCAGTATCCCAAGAGAGAAAGAAGGGTGTCATGTAAACTATTTTGCCAGGATTGAAAGAGAAAAGATGCTTTAGGAATCAGGTTAATGTGGATGACTTATAAAAAACATAAATATTTCAATTTCTTTTTATCTTAACTATACCAAAAAAAAAAAAAAATCAGAAAAGAGATTTCAATCTAGAGTACATAGATAAAAGAGCTTGTAGAATGCCATGATTGAGAGCCATTTGATCTAGAATGAGCTACCTGGAAATGGATACAGTTGAAAAAAAATCTATATGCTCCTTGCAGTATGGTGTGTTTAAGAGACTTGCTAAGTGCTTACATTAACATATCCTGAAATACTTTCTAATCAAACATACCATGGCAATTGCCAGGAGCTAAGGCCTATGCTGACTGCATAAAAGCCATTCTCACCTAGTTTAGAAGCTAAGTTTACAGAGACTATGTGACATACCCCAGCTCTTCAAGAATGAATAAATGCAACTCCTTGCCAATTAACACCCTCTGCAAGTTTTGACCCTTAACTCTCTTAGGAATGCAGCCCTGTCTCCCTGTCAGATAAGAACACCTGTAACCTTCCTGAGACAGGGTATCCCACAGACTAGATTGCTTAGTAACCCCTCTTCCCCATTCTTCCCCACACAGCCAACTTCCCGCCTCACTTGCTTTATAAACTCCCCTGAAAAAAATAAAAATTGCAGCTTGACCAGAACTCACTGCCTGGCTGTCGTTTCTCCCGTCTCTCACCCCTCCCACTCCCCCTCTTCTCCTTCCAGGGTTCCTGCTCTCCTTGTAGACCCCACTGGCTGGGGCAGGCAATCACTTTCCATATTGCTGCAAGTTGGAAAGTTTCCATATAGTAATGGCTCTTAAAAATCACATAGCAAGTCCTTGCTGTGTTTTCAATTCATCATCTCCCATTCTTCTCAAATGTTGTGTTCAGTTTCACTAAGATTTGTGGCTGGCCATTGATGTACCTTAACAAACTAAGCCATCAGGTTGGAGGTGATGCTTTGTTGTCTAGGCTTTGTAAATTATGAAATGTTGGTTTTGTTTTCTTACAATTAAACCAATGGGCTTCCAGTGTATATGTTGGAGGCTGAGATACTTGGAGGGATGACAAATGGAACCAGTTTCTCTGTGGAAAGTTCAATTTATTTTTATGAAGCCAAGTTCAAGCCCCAGAGGACATATGTCTATAGTGACTTGTGGATGAAATTTTACACCTGCTTATATTATACATGAATTGTGCCTGGTATCATATGAATTGTTGATGGTGAAACATGAAGCTACATGAAAATTATCTGGTTTCAGGGTTGGTTTCAAAAACACGACACAGACAATAGTTAGAGAATGTTCAGGTGAAACTCATAACATTTGTATAATTCACCTGGCATAAGCAAAGGGAATTGTTATTGATACTATTAAATGTGCTTCAAACTGGATAGTGATAAATATCTTGAGAAAACTGTAACAAGGATTGGGGTACATTAAAAGAAGCTGATACATGACAGTGTTTCCTAGAGAAAAAAAGTGGAGCCATTGACCGATTCTTAGCACTTAGAAATTTTCTTGCTGCCAGTCAAGTCAAGCATCATCTCTGTAAAATTTTCTATGACTCCATTAATTGGCATCCTATGAGTTTTACTCCTTGAGGTCCCCATTTGTATTTCTATTATAAAACATCTTTTGGTCTGTTCCAAAGCAAAAACTTCTGCTTTCATTCATTGCTGTTTCCATATCCTGCATAGTGCCTTGCCTGTGACAGGCAATTGATATTTGCTGCGTGAATAAATGACAGAATGGTTTGATTATGGATCATCATTTTGGCTTCACTGTTTAAAAAGTGAATATAAACAGAATGCTGAGCCATGAACAACTGAAGAGATATAAAGTGGCTGAATGATGCAGATAAAAAAATAAGTTCTTCTCTCTACTCCTAGGCCTCCAAGACTAAATGTGAGAACCAGAGGGAACCAAAGTATAAGCTAGAATAAATGCTGTTTAACTAAGATGTTAGAAAGCCGAAGCAGACTTTGGGAAGAGCCGCTCATCAGTCTTTCTCCAGTGAGCTATGAAGAAGGTTTGAGGTGGACATGTAAATGCTGTTACATCTCATTATTTGCTTCTAAGTAGTATATCAACATTTTGTGCCTTATACAACATTACTGAGTCTGTGCCCATTAGAGTCATGAAGGGAATAATTGATGTTTAAACCTCTGTATAGCTTAAAGCTCTTGCCTGGATATTTGTTGGGGAAAAGGTTATCAACTTCACCTAATCCAAGTTCTCTAAAACGCTGACAAATAATGGAGTTATCAGCCTATCTTCTGAGTGGGAAACTTAAGAAGTCGAGCCTGGAAATCTATGTTTCAATAAAACATTCAGTTGTTCTTATCAAACAAGTGTGACTGTATCTTTAAGACGAGTTTTTCTTTAGGAATGCACTTCAGGCTTCCTCCTAACACTAGACTCACTTGCTATGCTTCCAGGATTTGTTTGGAATCAGTAGCACACTGTTATAGACTTCCTATTCTATCCAAATGCTGTCGCCTCCACCTAGATTGTGATCATGTTTCAAAACCAACCCACCAACAAACACATCTCTTGTTTTATTTTTTTTTTAATTTATGTTTTATTAACTCCTGGGGAAACAAACCAAAACAACAACAACAAAAAGCCTAGCAGATCTTCTAAAGATTAGCAAACGTGTACACTTTATATTCACTTTTGTGTCTAAGCCTAGCATTCGGTAGAGTGCATACCACAACTAGGCGTTTGAGAAAGACATATATTCATGCATTCATTTTTGTATATACCTGTGCATTTATACATGTGATTGTATGTGCTACATGTGAACAGAAATGTTGAAGCCAGAAGACTATATCTGATATTATCTTCTATTGCTGTCAACCTTAGATATTTGAGGTAGCATCTCTTATTAAGGCCAAAGCTCACCAACTGCTTAGCTTGACTAAGAGACTCTGGATTCCCCTGCCTCCGCCTCCTTCTCCCTGCCTTGCTAGAGTCACAAATAAATGGAGGCTTGCCCTCTTTTTACCATAGGTGGAGAGAGTTCAAATTCAGGTCTTCATGCTTGTGCGACAGGCACTTTAGTCACCAAGCCACCTACACCTCCCCATTTATTTCAAAAAGTAATTATATAGTGCATATTGCTGGAATTCCCATTGCAAGCTTGCCATTTATAGCCTCTTACAATCCTGCTCTTTCTTAAAAGTTACTTCAAATGAAGCCCCTTCCATGGTGGTCTCATTTCTTCAGTTTTCCACTAAGCTGTCTTTGTATGCTGCCATAATTACCACTTCCTCTTCTTTTCCTGCTCTCCCCACAACATGTAATTTATGGCTTTCTGATTATTGTACAGGTAGATTTCATGCAGGAACATTTAAAATTTCAAAATGAGACACCATAAACGTATTTGGCTGCATTTGTAATGAAGTATACAGAAATAAACAATAATGTTAATCAGTTATGAAATGTCAGTGATGAGTGACACCATTTTATCAAGTTTAAAATGGCTGATAACTTTAAAATATCACAATATTTTCAACCTTAGAATAGTACTCCTGAATTCAGAAATTTCACTCACTCATTTCAATCATATACATATTTAAGCATGTGCATTTTTTTTTCTGAAGGGAGCTCAAAATAGAGTTATACTTTCAAAGAGTCCTACAACCTCAAACAATTAAACACAACACTTGAGAATTGCAATAAAGAGAGCATGTCTAATCTGTTGGTGAATAATTCTATAACATATAAAGAAGTGTTGCATTAAGGTTTCTTGGCTCAAACACTTATATTAACTTCATGCTGTTTGGCCTATGGCTTAGGCACATTGCTAGCTAGCTCTTACATCTTAACTCAACCCATTTCTATTAATCTGTCTGCGAAGTGGCCCGTGGATCACCTGTGTTCCTTACAAGTTTCTTGTTGGGTGGCTGGTTTGGTCTGTCCCTGACTCTGCCCTTCCTTTCCTCCCTATTCTGGTTCCCCCACCTACTTTTTCTATGGTGCCTGTCATGGGCCAAAACAGCTCCTTTATTTAAAGATTGATATTCACAGCATACAGAGAGACATTCCCACATCAAAGAAGTTACTCATGCAGTAAGATACTCTTTCCACACAGTGGCTCCAAGCACGAGTGTGGCAGGTGTTCTTGCTGCATGGGTCAGAAAAGGTAGGTTTAGAGCTCCAGGAACATAGGTGTCAACATTCCAGAGCCAAAGATTTTCCACTTTGTGTGTCCAAGTAGTTTCTTGCGCTAAACTCTGGTTTCCTTAGTCTACTCAGCTTAGGTGGAGTAGGTTAATTCCCTGTCTTCTACAGACTGTCAGAAAAGAAAAACTACATTCTGTGAACAGAATGAGTTTCTTCCTCTTATTAATCTGTCATAAAAGTCCTAATTATACATTAATTTCTTTTCCCTCCTTTATCCTAAATATAGAGTTAAGAACATTTCCAGACTCTCAGCCAACTTCTTCATTCATCTGAAGAAATACTTTTTGCAGTTTTTAGGCAAGACACTGTGCTTAGTAATAACAACTATAAATATGAGAGGAGTTACAAAGTAAGCAGCTGATAATTAATACCACATTAGACTTGCTGGCTGTGCAAGCATCAGGAACTGTAACCATTATAACACTGCTTCAGTGACAACAAAAAATGCACACTTGGAACCCAGTAATTCCATTCATGGGAAATGATCTTAATTGATTCTAAGCTTTTTTAAAAACCAGTATAAAGTAGCATTATTTAAAATATGAAAAATGGAAACAACTTAAGTTTCCAGCAAAAGACTCATCCACATGTAAACTTTTATTTACTCAGTGGGTGAATAATTGAACCATACAGTAATCTCTTTGCTTGTTTGTTTTACTTCAACACATCAATGACATACATTTTTATCTCCTACATGTATGTCTGTAGTATGAGTTTTCTGGCCTGGACTTTAGGGCCTAACTTCAAGGTTTAGGATCCACAGACCCGCAGTCTCACAGTCCCACAGTCTCACAGAGGCACACAGATGTTTACATTAATTTGAAGCTGATTGGCATAAGGCTCAGGCATATAACTTGCTAGCTCTCTCCCCTTCTTCTAACCCATGATTTTTTCTGTTCAGCCATGTGGCTCGGTACTTTCTTTAGAGCAGCATAGTTGTCTTCTCCTTCTTCCGGCTTCTCTCTGGCATTTTGCTCTGTGCTTCCTGTTCTCAGAGTTTTTCTTAGTCTGGTAGCCCTGCTCACACTTCCTGCCTTTGGCCAATCGATGCTTTTTATTAAACCAGTGGATGGGACAATTATTTACCATGAAACAACACAATCCCCTACATATGTCTATTAATATGGTAATTCATAGCTTAAGCATTAGAAAAGGTGACTAAAATGCTAAGATTGGTAAAGAAGTGTTTTCAAATATACCTCATGAAATTCTGATCTCTTTTGTAAAATAGAAGCATTTTAATTTTATAGTGTCTTGGTGGTATATAATTTTGATAAATACTCATGTGTTTCTTTTAACTCTCCATTCTTCCTCTTGGCTGCACCTTTGGAAACATTATGTCTTATGTTGGGGGGAAATAAATGATTTTTTCACTCACTTATATGTTTTAGGAATGTACCTCATAATGTCTTATACTGATGTTGAACGGGATTCAGGGCCAACCAGAAGAGAATGATACACAATCTGTACATTCTGAAATGTTACAAGATAGAATAAATTGTCTTTGCTGAAGATAATTTTATTTGGGCTTTTATGATTTACAATTAAAATTTTCTTGACTATTAGTATAGTCAAGTTAGTATAGATCATATTAGTATAAACACATTAAAGCCAAGCAAAAATCAAACATCTCCAAAATTGTATTTATAGGCAAACTCTATGTGACTCTCCTAAAAGAATGACTTGATCTGTTTTAGATTGGCTTTTTTCTTGCTTCTTCTATGTTCTGTATTTTACCCACAGATTTTCTAAAATAGCTATATATTTTATTTTAAACTGTCAACAGCACCATTCACAGCACACGTGATTAGACTCCATGGCAGCATTTCAGAAAGAAAAGGAGGAAAGAAGCAAGCAGTTGGATACATATTACTGGAAGGAGTGTGATTCCCTCCCTTTTAACTACCTCCAATTGCATCTTGTGGAACTTACTGAAATGTTTAAGTTTCATGCTGTCAAACATCTGTAGCTGTCATAAAGGGGTGCTGGTGGAAAATGTTAAATCTACAACCACTCCCGAGCAATGTACAGCTGTTTTCTTAGGAGAGACCATCTAATAAAGAGAGGAAATGTTACAAAATGGAGGCTTTTATTTTAATAGGCAGCAAAGAGTAAGTATCTTTTCAAATTTTAATACACTCATGCAATGTCTTGATGCCACTGCTATTTAACTGCTGAAAGAGATGTTGTCAAGGTCAGGGCCAAGATGAACCACCTCAGCATGTCACCTAAAGTTTAATCCCAACATCGTATTGTTATATAATGCTTGACTATTACCTCAGAGGAAGTGAAATGGCCATGGTGATCTCTATATCCTCTTAGCTTTATCAGCAATTGACAAAACCTTGGATAGAGCAGATGTTAAGTTGTATTTCTTTTTCTGAATGGAGTCTCAGCTTCTTAACTCCTGTGGTGTGTAATAGTCATGCACTGTAAACCAAGCAAAGAAAGCAGCAGTATCTCCACAATAGCCTGTAATAGCTGAAAAAAGGGCTTAGTTCCTCAATCTTTGTACAGACAATTAGCCAGCAAACTAGAGGTAATTTAAACTGAATGCAAGGTCCCAGCATAACAGGATCAGGGCTAATTGTAAGAATTGGGTGGATTTAAGAGCTGGAGAGATAGCTCAGCTGTTCAGGAGTGCAGGCTGCTCTTCAAGAGGTCCTGAGTTCAATGCAAGCACATGGTGGCTAACAACCACCTATAATGAGATGTTGTGCCCTCTTCTGGCACTCAGACAGAACATTGTATTTATAATAAATAAATCTTAAAAAGAAGAAAAAACAAAAGAGCTATTGGGAGCTCCTTAACTACATGGAACTGAATAAGCCCTCCGAATGTGGATGGCAGCAGAATGGGGTGGGCAGTTTGTGGGGCCTCTGGCAATGGGACCAAATATATTCGTGGGGCATTCCCTATAGAAGAACACATTGTTCAGCCATGATACTGGGGGAAGTGGCTTGATCCTATCTCAACTGGATATGCCAGACAGCATTGACTCACCCGGGAAGTCCCTACCATCTCTGAGAAATGGGTGAGGGGATTGGGTGGGGAAAAACTGGGGAAGGACTGAGAAGAGAGAGGGTGGGGGAACAGTGATAGGTATGCTAAAAAAAAATTAAATAAAGAAAAGAATTGAGTGAACTTGCCACATTTTAGTAACGTCACAAAGGTAACATTGTCTGACCTACTATAATGGTTATAGGATTTGTCCAGAAAATTTACACCCATTTTGTATCTATTTCAGATGGAAACAAAACAAACAAACAAACAAACAAACAAAAACCTCATTATTCAATCTGAGTGTTTGGTTCTGAAACCTGTTATCTCAAATAGAGAGGAAGAAAGCATGACTTTCAGAAACTAGAATGAACCCGTTGTGGATCATAATTTTGATGTAGTGGTTGTGTACAGTGGCCTCATATTGTAATTAAAATGCTGATTTGACATAGTTTGTATCTGGTCTTTGTTCGGCCTCACCTGGAACTGATCATTTTGATCAACCCTACCAACTAAAGTCAGTCTCCCTTCCTCATTACCAGAGGAACTTGCCCAAAACTAAACTGAATGAGAACTGGCTTCTGTATAAAATAAAGCAAACCTAATCAACAGAAACTAACAAACAATACAAAAACCACGGTATCTTGGTTTTCTGTTTCCTTGAAACTACTATTGACTATTCCACCTTCCTCCTTGTTACATGTGCTTTGTGTGTGTGTGTGTGTGTGTGTGTGTGTGTGTGTGTGTGTGTGTGTATTTGGAGGACAGAGGTCAGTGTGGATTCTAACATGTCTTTCAATCATTTTCCATCTTATTTTTTATATTTAGAGTTGTTTAATACCTTGTATTTTTGATGAAATGTTATTGAAGTGATTATAATATAATAAAAAATATAAATCAATCAAGATATTATATTAAATGTATCTAAAAATAATTTACAGAGATTAAGTGAATGTCCCATGACACTTTTTCTTCATTAATGTCATAGAAATGAACAGCTAAAAAGAACTTGATATAAACTCACGGTGCTAAGATTTATTAAATTTCACTTTAAGATTTTTTCCATATCTACCACTGCTCCCCCTCCCTTCCTTCCTCCCAGCCCCTCTCAGTCCTCCCTCAGGAGATGGTTGAGTGAGCAGATAGCAGAGAGGGGGATAAAAGAAATGGATACTTTATAGAATGAGCCACTGTGGGGTTAGAAAGAATTTGAAACTAAGGAAACCTCCAAGAACCCCAAGATGTTCCTGGCTAGGATTCCAAGCAATAGTAGAGGAATATCTGAAAGGAATTCCCCTATAATCAAATGAATAACCACCCTAATTGTCATTAAAGAAACTTCATCAAACAATGGATAGAGGCAGAAGCAGAGATTCATAGCTAAACACCAAGTTGAGCTCCCAGTCCAAGAGAGAGAGAGAGAGAGAGAGAGAGAGAGAGAGAGAGAGAGAGAGAGAGAGAGAGAGAGAGAGAGAGAGAGAGAGAGATTGAGAATATGAGCAAAGCGATCAGGATCATGAGGAAGAGACCCACAGAGATGCCTGACAGGAGCTATTAGGAAGGAGCTCACTGTATCAGAAACAACCCTGAGGAAGCTTCAGGAAAAGGAACCTCCAAAGGTAGATGACTGTCGAATGGCATGGACAGTTTATGGAGCCACTTGGAGTAGGATCAGACTATGTTCCTATGCATGAACTGATATCTTGGAGCCCATTCCCTACAGAGGAACACATAACCCAGCCGTAATGCTGGAATGAGTGAATTGTACCTACCTCAAATGGATATGGCAGAGTTAACTGACCCACCTTGGGACTCCTTGCACACTGGGTTTTTGAGAAAGAATCTCTCATTGAACCTGGAGTTTGCCTATTTGGCTATTACCTGGTTGGCAGACTCAGGGATATTCCTGTTTCTGTCTCCCTGGCATTGTAGGCATATTGTGCTTAGCTTTTTAGATTTTTTTTTAAATTTCCATTCCTTTCTTTTCATTTTTATAAAGTGGGCTATGAAGATAGAACTTAGGTATTCATAATTATGTAGTAATTGCTTTACCACCTAAACCATCTCCCCCACCTCCAAGCTCATGTTTCTTCCTATGAAGTCTCTCAGCCTACTCTTATGGGCCATGTCTTGCAGCTCTTTATGTGGTTCCCATCTTCTCAGTTACTGTGATATTTTACAACTTTCCATGCTCCTTGAACCTTTTCTATGTGTACTCTCCTTCTGACTCTTCTGATTAGAATGTGCTAGCCATAAGAAAAGAATGATGGTCAAGAAAGGTTAGGATGTAATGAGCCAGGAGGCAAGAAAGATATATAGATGAGAATGGTGGTGAGTAGTTATGTTCACAGTATTTGATCCTAAGGGCGAAAGCTAAAAATAGATGATATCAAATTTAAACACTTGAGGTGAGAACTGTCTGGGATTTGCTTTCAGTATCAAGAGGCTGGAATCTTTGGAAAGAAATGGACTT
Source organism: Phyllotis vaccarum (assembly GCA_033318265.1). Taxonomy (NCBI): domain Eukaryota; kingdom Metazoa; phylum Chordata; class Mammalia; order Rodentia; family Cricetidae; genus Phyllotis; species Phyllotis vaccarum. The sequence continues at coordinate 137,492,020 of JARWLC010000001.1, read as the reverse complement.
TCAAGAATACCCTGAAACTAATCCTGTGATTTCCCTGTAACAAAATGTTTACAGCTCAGAAAAGTGAGAATCATAGATGTATAAAACAATAGAGCAGAGTCGTATGGCTATGGAATCCTTGATAATATATGTATCTAGGTAAATTCTCTTTTGATATTTAAGTATACTCTTGCTTTATTGACCATAGAATTCCGACTTAAAAGTTTGCTTATTTTCTCTCTCTAAGTTGGAGTTTACAAGACTGTGTTTTGCAGAATTCTTTCTTCCATTCCTGGAAAACAATGAATGAGAAAATAAAATGTTAGCATGACTTAGAAAGTGACTTGATTTGGTGGCACATCTCAAAATATTATGAGTACATTGTCTATGGAGTATTTTCTTCTCTGAATTAGTACCTAGAATGACTCAATTATTATTTTCATCATAGCTTGTATGACATAATTATGAGCACTGTCTGCACTATAGGCAATGGTATTTTATCTAACACGAAGTGAAAAAGATTAACATGAAATAACTTGGGGACTGGAGAAAGAAAGGCAAAATTTAGTGCTACTTATATCTGCTATTTAAAGAAAAGAAAATTCATCCTTGAATGCATTTAATATAAAATAATGCTTTAAATTTTTCATAAATGTCCATGTGGATTATTTTGTATCATAAGAAGTAGAAACATAGTATTTACTCATTATTGTTGGTGAAGTGTTAGTTATGTGCTTTCGTTAGTTAGTCATGTGCTTTGTTTACCTTTCAGGAACTTGTAGCTCCTGTCAGTCTTAGACAACTGAATCTATAATTGAAGAATCTTAAAACAGGAAAAAATGTGAAAAATCCATTGATCAAGTGGCAGTTCAATGGGCATTGATAAAAGTTATCACCTAGGATGTATCATCCATGTTGCCATTAACAGTTGTATGTATAACCATGTAAGACACTCATCACAACCTTTTGAGAATGTTGAATAAAGTGGACACCACTATTAGTACACAAATTGAACAATTTTGTTTACAATTTATTTATTAATTTCCAAGTCACTAATCAGACTGTCATCTAGAGCTGTGTCCTAAATTACTGTAACCTTTACAGAGTCGCTGACAACCTTGAAACTCTTTCATGAAAGAGGACACTGAATGATGCAACCATGACAGAAGCTTCTGTGGGAACCAGCTGACGGTACCAGGTACTGGTACAGAGTGCCTTGGAGGGCTGAAATGTTCTCCACAAATGAAAGAAAGCTTTCAAGGTGTCAGCTCTTTCTCTATAAATCAGGTGTGTGCTGTGATACAGACCTGGCAGCAGCCCTCACTTTTGTCCATGGTTAATTAGGATACTCTGTCCTTATTGAAAATCTATAGGTGGAAAGCAACAATTAAAGCTGCTTCACTGTACAAGACAGCAGGGTCCCTGTTGAAACAGCTGTCTGTTGATACAGCTGACATTCTCTTTCATCTACCCATCCATTGTTCTCCTCAAACAATAGGGAGATACAAATGTGAGTTTTACTCACTCTGATGAAAGGGGTAGAGTTTCTCTTCCTATAAATATTTTCAAAAGCCTTGATGATTCATGAGAGTTGCACTAATGCATTTAGAGCTGAAGTAAGTGTATAAGGCATTGGAAGACTACTATCCTGCCATGGCATTAGAGAGGGGAGGGCACTTACATCAAAAAAATAACTCTGCTTATGCTCTAAGAAAAACATGCTCTTCATTACTACTTCTTTGCATTAACTCCCACCCTCCTCCCCGGAAGAAATAAACTTCCTTCAAAACAAACCCTGACAGAAGAGAACACTGCTTCTTGGGTGGGCATGAATGTACTTTTGCCTCAAGCAAGGAGTATACAGAAGATGACCTCTGAAATTTATCTTTAACTCCGTTATTCATTAGATTTATCTAAGAACTATTTATGAAGGAGGATTAAACATGGAGAAATCCTCAAGAAAAAAATCAGAAAAATATTACTGATAATCTTTTGCCAAAGGGAGACTGGATGTGTGCTTTCAGACCCCACATTTCTTGTTTATTTTATTCAGGCAAGTGGTAGCTATGACATGTATCAAATTCACCTATGAAACTTAGGTGGTACAATAAAATTTAGTGGCTTCATCTTTTTTTCCTGTGGAAACTTACATTATTCTTTCAGATTGAGAGGAATTTCCTGAGTGTCTCTCTCAGGGAAGATTCTGACATTTGAAACATTTCTCTCTGGCCATTGCTCTTTTAGAGGCTTATAAAAAGAGAGGCTCAAAGCATACGTGCAGTTAGGTTCAAACCCCAGAGATTTTCCCAAACATACTGCCAGGTATAAGATTTCCTGTTTGTAGTCCCTAAACTTCATCTAGATACTGACCCTCAATTATCTCAGGAAGCTACTTCTGGAAAATCTAGGATGAAAGTTGAATGCTGTTTCTTCAAATATCTTCCTTGACCATGCAAATCTATAGCTCTCAAACTGTTCCTACCTAACACAAGAGTCTGGAGAATTTATCACCAATTCCTATTATACTGCAGTTCATAAGGACACACTTATACCAGAGCTTGCAAAGAATATGTACCATTCTAAGTCAGAGTTTCTATTGCCATGATAAAGCACCATGACTAACAAGAAAGTTGGGAAGGAAAAGGTTTATTTCAGCTTGGACTTAGAGGTAACAGTACCATCACTAAGAGAAATCATAGCAGGAACCTGAAGGCACACACTGAAGCAGAGATCATGAGGAATATAATTTACTAGCTTACTCCTCTTGGCTTGCTCAGCCTGCTTTTTATACCATGCAGTACTGTGGGCTTAGGGATGTCAGCACTCCTAATGGGCTAGACCTCCCCACAACAATCACTTTAAAGAACATGCCCATACACATTTTCCCACAGGCAATCTGATGGAAACTTCTTCTCAACTGCAGTTTCTCTTGAGAGATAATGCTAAGTTCTGTCAAGTTGACACAAATCTAGCCAGGAGAGCAACCTGTTATTTGCCAAGTGGATGAATTGTATGGTGCCCCCAGCAGAGTATACACTGCATCCATCCATGAGCAATTTCCTATTATAGAAATAGTGCACACAAGGAATTCCTTTTCACTAAATCTATGCAGATGCACAAGGGTAAAGAAGGGAAAGAATGCACAAAGTTTGAGTATACATCCTAAAATAAGAACTCTAAAATATAAGAAATTACTCTGACATTACCACTTTAACTCAGAAAAACTGCTTTTCTCATCGAACATGCAATAATGAATTCTCAAAGGATTCTCCTTGCTGGCTCAAAGGTTTGAAGGTCTCTTTTGTCTTTTGTTCCTTTTTAATTCTACATCCCATTTTTCTACTGAATTTAACTTTTTTTTTTTTTTTTTTTTTAATTTAAGATCATTGGATTTCATTACTACCCTTGGGTCTGACACCATTTATCTCTGAACAGATACTGGCTTTTATTCTTCAGTTTACAACTGTTTATGCCCTTCCTTGAAATGTGTCTATTCATATCCAATAACAATCAACACTAGGTAGCCTTAGTTTGACTCGTAAAACATATTTTAGCCCCCCTCCACCAAGAATCTGAGAGCAAGGTCTTTAATGTTTCGATTTGTTGTTTTACTAACTTTTCATTATATTTTCACTCATTATGTGACTGTGATGGTGAGGGTCACATTTTAGAGTACAGAGGGCAATGGACAAGTTGGTGGGAATTGGTTCTCTCCATTCTCTATGTAGGCCCAGGGATTCATGGAACTTATGCCATCAGGCTTGATGACAGATGTCTTTACATACTCAGCCATCTCAGACCAAATCCTTTTAAGCATGTCTATGATCATTCCTTTTATTTTGATCATTTCTGCCAGCTTGTTTCTTCTCTTTCTAATTGGTTTGCCAGATCCTATCAATTGCCTGCCTTTCCACTGCCCCTAGTCTGGAAAACAAAGAACAGTTTAGAATGTTACAGCTTTAGTTTCTGTCTTAATTAAATACAATATCAATATTCAGGTCCCAAACCCAAAACATATTTTAAAATGTGTCAGCATCAGTATTGGAAAATGTGTAGAAGACTTCCTAGAAGTAATGCAGGATATTTAAACTTTCTCAAATTGTGCACTGTATTGAAAAGTAAGTTTAGATTCCTGACAAATTTACTGTTTATAGCTCCCTAAAACTGGTGGCTGACACCACATACAGTATCAGCCCTCTCCTCTTGGAAGAGAAGCCACCAAACACATCTTCATTTGACAAGGATTGGGGAGGAGGAAAATGAGAAACAACTCTATAGAGAATTGGCATGAACTACCTTTATTTGAGTACATTAAGAACTTGAATTTGCATGGGAATAAAACTAAGAATGAATGAAATTTGAACTGAGCTCACTTATTTTTGAGTGAGTTGGAAAAATATGATCAAATGCCTTACTTGATTCCTTTTTCTCTCTCCCTCAACTTTTCCTTCTTTATTTTTCTATATTTTTTAAAAGAAAAAGTTGATTTTTTCTTCATTTTATTAACTTTTTTATAAAAATGTCTTTTTAAAACCCATGTATCCCCCTGCTCCCACTCTCTTCCCTCCCCACAATCCCTTCCCCAAAAGGGCAAGAAGTCCCAAGGAGAGTCAGCTCAGCAGGGCACAAATCCTTTTTTCTTTCTACTCTCACTTTCTTTCTTATATTTGTAATCATTTTAAATATTTTATACCCCTCTGCTTCTTATGCCTGAAATGTTTTATCTTGTCTTATTAGATCTATGCCAGTGGCTCCCCAGTTCGTATTTTTTGTTTGGATTTTTCTCAAAACTTTTACTACATATACTAAACATTTTAGTAACTCTTGGTGTTACTATTTAGAATCTAGTGGTTACCTCTAACTTTATGCATTTCAAACTTATCTTGACTTTCTTCACTTCTAAATCTACCACATTCGCAACAATCCACATTTCTTTTTAGTCAATAAAGCTTAAAAGTCTCCAGCACAGTAAATATTGGTATTATCCACAGATACTGTTTGTTACACTCTTAGATCACTTTTCTATCTTAAAAACAATTCAACCAGAATATTACTTTCTAAAATGACTGTGTCTTGTTTCAGTTACCATGAATACTTTCTGTGTGGATTGCTGCAGTAAGCTGTAAGCTCCAGAACATTCTCTTTGATTTTGCTCTTGATCGAAGTGCTTTTATCTCATCTGGAAATATATGTCAAATCTTCTAACTTCAAAGAAAAACCATCTAATACCTTCTCATCTCAGTTACCCTCAAGCCTTTAGTTAATAATCTCAACTCATACTGTTTAAGACACATTAACTCCTGATGTTTCCTTTAGAAGATAAATCACCAGCTTTTGGGGGCTGCTGTGTGCATTGTTGGTTGTGACAGGAGAAAGCTTGGTTCCATATTTTATTTGTGCTGCTCTATTCTCTTCAATAAAACATTTCAGGCTCCCTTTCAATATAGTCTTCAAATATCTTTTAAGGTTTTCTCACTGTCATTGATTTCTATTTCTTACTATATCATGAGAACCCCTGCGAGAATGTTTTATTCGTTTACTGCTGGATTCTTTTCTTCTTCAGCAGTGTTTGGGAACAACTGCCCAATTATCTGTCACAGATTGACAATGAGTCCTGATCTCAAGATCTTCTCATTTCAACTTCTAGTTTTCCAATTTTAGAATTATCATTTACTTACTTTTCATAAATTATAACTATTTTTTCTTGTACTTTATCTGACATGTCTTCTATTTCCATGATTATAGCAGTCATAACTACTTGAAGATTTCTCTTAGGCTACACAAAACACTAGGAATCATCTACGGGTCTGCTTTTACTATCTACTTTTTGCTTTGTGATAAGTTGCTTTCACTTTTTTATTCGACAATCTTCTAGTTGACAAGTGAAGCTGTCAATCATAACAATGGCAGTTTCTCTAAGGGGTTGTCTTTTTCTCATTTGGATTGCTGGCCGATTGCCATTTTTTTTCTGGTGAGACTTGTGAACACTGGTAGAAAAGGTTCATTTAGGATTTGCTCACATATCCATGCCCTGTCTTCACCGCTGCAGCAAGTGTTGCATTGACTTTAGAATCATGCTCTTGTGAGTCTCCCTTGAGAAATACGGTGCTGTTTGCAAATATTGCATTCATTTTAGTAAAGATTAAACTTTAGCATTTCCTCAAAGATTTTAATTAGTCTTTCTTTATGTTCTTTTTATGACAAATAGTGTAAAACAAATAAGAATAAATTTAAATAATTTTAGGCTGAGAAAGAGATAGGTAACTATAGTTCTTTGTTCTTCTCTATTCCTCCTTCAATTACTCCCTCCTTTGGAAGCTCTGGAATCTAATCTCTATTTTCAAAGAAATATGGCCCATCTTATTTATTTATTTGTTTGTTTGTTTGTTTGTTTGTTTATATTGTGTGTATGTATGTGTGTCTGTGTCTGTGGTATATGTGCATGTATGTGTACATGTGTGTGCCTTTTTGTGTGCCCTCAGTCAGAAAGGATGTTGGGTGTACTGTTCTGTCATTCTTTGTTATATCCACTTGATTCAAGGCCTCTAACTGAACCTGAAGATAGGATACTGGCCAGCCAGTCACAGTGATCCTCTTGTTTTGTCCCCTCAGCTAGGTGTGTATGTGTGCGTGTGGGGGGGACGACACACCTACCTTTAAACATAGGCACCAGGGATTTGAACTGAGGTCCTCATGCTTGCAGGACCTTATCCACTGAGCCATTTCCCTAGGCTCTCAAAGGAGCACATTATTATTATTTTTTTTTAAATAAAACTTACTTAATTGTTGTACAAATAGATAGATGATAGATAGATGACCTCTTACAATGACATGATAGTTATAATGTCATATTCTTTTAACTGTGATATAGTTTTGCCAAAATATAAATTCTGAGTCAAAGTACACATGTTTAAAGGTTATTAGCTACTACTATATTACCTTAAACAATGCTTTTTATTCTCTCCCTAGCAATATATGATTACTGCTTTCCCACATTCTTTCCAGAACAAAATGTGTTCAACATTTTAAAATTTCAATAGACTGAAGTGGGTTAAAATTGATCTACAGTGTTGATTTGGTTATATTTTTGCTTTGCTCTTGATTTGTGGATGTTTCTTGCTCATTTCTCTCTTTTTAAATTTGTTTATGTTATTTTAGAGTTAAATAATATTTTTTCCTAATATTTATTTAGAGGAACTGTTTGTGAATCAAAGAATATTAAATTACTTTCAAATTGTCGGTCACATGTGGCTTATATCTTTCTTTCAGAATATTTATAATAGTAAGTGTTAGTTGATTTTGATTTATGTACATAGCCTCTTACGAACTAAAAAGGATATCGAGGGACAACTGAGCTAATCAGAGACAAGAGAGACTTACAGAAGCATGCTGTGTAGAATGAATGAACAAGATGAGGTCGCCCTTAAATCATTTTTTTTTTTTTTAAATCTGACTCACCTTAGAGAATTATCTCTGTCCTTATTTATTTGAATCCTTACATGGAAGGCCATTTCAAGGACCTACCAAAAGTTAGGTAGCCAAACAATAGCATGGAACTTTTCATAAAAAAATATGCTTGCCTTCTGATACAAATTGGAAAATACTATTAGTGAAAAAGAACCTGGGATATAGAAAACCACAGATAACACATGCACAGTTCTATGCATAGCAAGAGTACTTGGTATGACACTTTATAATGAAAATCTGTTTCTACCCCAGCACTAATGCTGACAATAAGACATTGGCATTCAGATGATTTGGGTTTAAGAATATCCAGATTTTTCTTTCAATTTTTAAAATGTTTGTTTCAGTAGACGTTACTAGTTGTTTATACTCATTAATATTCATCCTGGGAATGTCTTGGCATAACACATTATTGATGACAATGCTTCCTGCCCTGCTTTTTGTTTGGAAGTAAGATTAATTTATATGCTGATTAATTTGGGGGGCTAGTCACCTTCATCCTCTGCCTTTGTCACAGATCTCATTTGTTTGTAATCAATTTTCTTTAACCTTTATACAACCAAAGAGATGGTGTATGAGCACATCACTTATTTGTTTCATGTTTTCATTCATAAGACAAACAGATGATAGAATATTAAAGAAATAGGTAAATTAGAACATGAATTGAGATAAGATGGTTTATAAGGATTTTTGTTGTTTTATTCTGGAAAATGCATACTAGTGTATAAGGTATGTAAATGATGGGAAATAATCATAAAATGTACTTATAGGGATCATTAAATAAAAAGGATATTATACATAAAGCATGCACAAAAGAAAGATGATGGTATTGCATAAAAAGCGTTTTATCTCCTCCTGTCTAAAATGCATATATACATTTAAAGCACAAACAGAACATCTCAGATGAAATGTGTGTTTTTCTAGTTTGGCCTGTGAGCCTGTTTTAGAAAAAAATTGAACTTAGTGTTGGGAATGCACTTCCTTCATAGTATCTTCTCACCTGAGTATCTTATGAAACAAATACGGAAAAGTGTAAGGAAAGATGGATGAAAGACAGGAGAAATGAGTGAGGCAAGAGGAAGAAGAAAGGGAGAATTCCTGCCCCTCTTCCCCCCAGAAAGAAAAAATAAATAAAGGAAGGAAATAGGAAAAATAATTTTTCATTTCTCCTTATTCCTCTTCATAATAACTTACACATAACATTGGCTCTACCCTGCAACTGAAGTAGACATTTTCCTTTCTATGGAAGCCATAGAAACAATATTTAATTCTGATTCATTATTTATGTGCTGAAGATGAAGCTACCCCAAAGTCCTCACCACTTCTCTCTTCATTGGTTTTTATTTTGGGCTTTGCCTTCCTGTCTGTTTCCAAACCATCACAACACACTCTGCCTAATTTTAACCACAGGAATTAAAATAATTTTAACTGCAGATGGCTAGGCAATTAGGTAATTTTATTTCTCTAGTGGCAGATGCCAATGTAGTGATGATGAAGCCACTGCTGCTTAAGGTCATACACTCACCAAAGACTCCAGTCACTTGTCTTTTTACAGGCACAGTCTTTCTTAAATGAAAACACAGAAGTAAAATAGGCAAAGTTTGGTCATGAGATTCTACCTCAGGACCAGACTGTTGTTGGACTTCTTCTGGTCTTCCAGTCCCCAAATAATGACACAGAGACTTATTATTAATTATGAAAGTTTGACTTTTAGTTTAGGCTTGTTCCAAACTAGCTCTTATAACTTAAACGAACACGTTTCTATTCATCTATGTCCTGCCTAGTGGCTCTTTACTTCTCTTCCTCTCTGTTTATCTGAATTCCTCTTGTGTCTGGCTGGTGAAGTCTTGTGTACCTCCAATTATGCCAGAGCTCCTCTCTCTCTCTGGAATTCCCTTCTATTCTGTCCGCCCTAGTTATTGGCCATTGAGCTCTTTATTAAACTATTCAGAAGACCTCTTGGAAAAGACATCTTCACAGTATTCAGAAAGATTATTCCACAATATCAGATAGATTGTATATGACCCTGAGCTTTGATTTTTTTACTAATGAATATTCTTGGGCAAGCTGTTGAAGTAATTGTCACCTAGAGTTTTTAATTTGTAAAATGAGAATGATAATACATTATACATCAGCAGAGTGTTTTCTAGCATCCATAGGTTAATATGTGAAAATCTTGTCCCATAACAAATACATTACTACTATTATTTCTTTTTACTGTTTTCAGATTTTATTTAAGCTTTACAATTGAATGGCTATAAAAGATAGTACACTGTTGCATGAATAAATGAAACTTAGGGAAAGATCTCTGAGAAAGTTGGAAATATAAGAGAGAGTAAACACCACAGTCAGATCTTACCCAGCTGTCTTCCAGCTTCCTCAGCCTGGCTTCTCTTGACTTCCTCCCTTCTGTCTTTCTATGCCCACCTTAAATACTCTTTTAACAAGTTAAGGTGTGGCCCCACCATTGCCTTCCTGGGAGTCAGAACTCCTCAAACTCAGTTTGGATTAAGGGCATAGGTCACCACTCCCGGAATACTCCCTGTGCTGAGATTAAAGGTGTGAATCACCATTCTCTGATCCTCCTAAACTGACTGTGGTTAGATCCCTCTTATATCTCTGAAACTTTCTAGCTTGTATTAAATCTCCACAGTACACTTCCTCACATTCATTTTTAATGCACTCATCCTGCCTCATAGCATACTGAAAACCTTGTTCTCACAGGGGTCACTGTCTTTATTCTTTCCCTCCTTTTGATGTCCACAATTACCATGTAGCAACATGTAGCTCAGCAAAAATACTCTTCTTCTGTATTCTACCTGCCTCCTCTTTGGATTAAGGCAAATTGGCAACTGCTATATACCTCAATCTTCCTACATCAGTGTAAGTGTTGTGAGCAGTTCATCATCACTGTCTCAAAAGTAGCTGTTTGTAGACAAAGGACACAGGATATTTTGAGGTTTTACCTGGTAAAAACATTTCAGAGTACTAGATATAGAAAGGGCCGCAATAAATATCAAAATGAGTAAGGTAACTCACTACCAGGAGGTACAATCCAGGGAACTGTCCCATAAATTTAGAAAGTAATATATAGCCATGAATTAGATGAATCAATAACACTTATTTTCTTCTTTAGCTATCTGTTATGTAGCTATATCATAATTGTGTGACTCAGAACATTACATTTACCTTCTTGCTCAATAATCATGAGACTCATGTAATATATTTTTAGTCCTATAATACTGAAGAAGAAAGAAGATCAAAGCATGAAGTCGTAGCCACAAGTTTCTTGAGCTGGGCTTCAACTCTGACCTGTCTAACTTTAAAATCTATCCCCATGTCCTTAATTCACCTTTTCAGAATGATGTAGTCTCTTTTGTTTCTGTTTTTATTTATTTATTTATTTATTTTTTGCAAAAAATATCTTACCTTGTTCAAATGAAGAGTTGATGTAGCTTCCAAAAGTCAATCTCTTTTGCATTGCAGTCTAGCCAAACTATCTTTTATTTCTTAGCAAATACTTTCCATTTTATTAAAAAATTATATTACATTGTACAACTCTAAAATCAAGATAAATTATTTTTAAATTTCTAAGATGGAAACAGTTTCACTTGGTTTAAATAAATATATACTGCTAAATTTATTAAATTGAAGACAAATGTTGACATCAGCCATGTCTCCATAGAGAGTCATTTTACACTGAGTGGATTGCCTAGTTTGGCAATCAAAGCTGTTTGATATAGATAGAGACCATGGTTTTCTTGACTACTCACTTATTTTTCTGATAGAGAATAAGATCATAGCTGCTAAGCAGCCAGAGTTGTGTCTTCTAAGAATTGACTCACACTGAATTCTCATTCCATGTAAATGAGTAAGTAGATACTGGTAAAAAAATATGAATGAGATATCTTGGTTTGAATATTTTTCTGAAGTAGAATTTATGAGTCCATTGCCTATGTTGTTTCTAAGTTGAGCAATTAAGATAGATTAGGGTGAAAGCTGTTAAGAAGGCCTAGTACCAATAAACAGTAGATTACATCAGTCTGGACAGGGCGTTTATAGTGGCTTGCTGTAATTTTTCTAAGCAACAGGAAGTAGATACAGAGTTAACATTTTATGTTATTACTCTCGTCCAAAGTATTGTGCTTTTGAATGCTATCGTTTTTTTACTCATTCCAATTTTGTAATTATGTAAAGGAATTATGTAATTATGGAAAGGAATTTTTTTCTTTTCATTTCCAGGTAAAACAGACTGGGAAATAAAGGTTAAACTGAGGTCATCATGATGGTACAGGGATTTGGGCTGGAATGTGGTCTGAGTGCCCAGTATTCACCCCCATTCCCCAGCTTAGAATTTTTCAATGTGAAATGCTCAGGCTCTCATCACATAAGGATCTATAGAATTTCTTCAAAGCATATAGTTTAGAGCTTGTTCTTCTACGAAGCAAAATAAAGCTACTGAGCTTTGCTAGTATATGTATCATTTTCTGTATTACTGTTTCCCCTTCTTCCAATAGCTGACAAAGGATCTTGCCTGAGGGATTCTTTTTTCAAATTACAATGGAAAAGTATCTGTGATTATTCTATTGCTACATGATTATTTTCAAACCTGGTTTTGAGAAAACTCACCCAATATTGTTAGACACAAGATGACTATCTTTGTATTTAATCATTCAACACTCACTCTTTCCCAGTGTTGTTTGAACTCCTTCATATGAATGCTTACATTCAAGTGTGCTTTTATTTTGTACACACTTCTACTTCTGTGATTGTTAAACCATCAATGGTAAGCCTCCACATACTAGTGTTAGTGGGAGACAATGCCAGAGAAAGTATGATACACTGATTTCTACTGAAAGGAAACCCTCCTCCCACCAGGTCATACTGACCTTCCTGGGGAAGGTAAAGACAACCTTCTTGGTTTAATCACTGCATTCCACAAGGGGAGATGTCACTTCACCAGCTTTCCTCTTCATGCCAGGAAATCAGCTCAAAGTATTTTTCTTCAGATAAGTGAACATGCTTGTCATAGCTTACTTATGCCTGCTAAATCTTTCTATGAAATATTTTACAGGGAACTATGTAAATATTTTGACGGCTTGTGCCATTCTACTCAGACTGCTTTACAGATTACACATAGATCCTGCATGGAACAGGAAGGGATAGCAAGAAGAAATGTTTTAATGTGGCATTTTTCATTAATTTAGTCAGGAGGATCAAAGGATGGTTCTTTATAAATGGACTATTAATGTAAACACACGGGAAGGATGATGTATGCCCCTGGGCTGGCCCTAAGTAATGCCACTATGATGAAACTACATAGTGAGTATCCAGTACAGTATGTCCTCACACCTCTCCCTCCTGACAGCTGGTATGGAATAGGCCTTAGGACTATAAAATTTGCAAAGTTTAAATTAATAGAGACTTCGTATACAGTAAGATTTTACTGGTCCCATAGATTTTAGTTGGAATAAGTCTACAGACCATAATTATATCTCATAAGTATATGATATTCTTTAATTTGATTACAAGTTATAGTCAACAAATCTGGCACATTCTGAACATAGCTGGGCAGAGAAAAGAAAGAATCTTCCCTGTCCATTATAGTAGATATGGGTAAAATAAAGAATTGTTTTCAATTCAGTTATTTGGTTTTAACATTCTTGTGGTTATCACTGGAAATATAAGATCATGTTTCTGAAATTTGAGACATTGTTAAGGAGTAAACATCACAGGATATCTGTGCCATTCCACTAGGTGCGACATGGCTGTAGTTACATGATCATTTATCTCATGTCTAATTTCTGGGGTTTGAATCCGTTTTCATTTTGAGGGGGTTGAAAATGCAAGTGCACTGTTTATCTGAGCACAGCTCTGCTTTACTCCTACTTGTATTTGATTATTGACGAGCTGTCTTCCAAAACTGAAGCAAAAGAACCCATGTATAATCTTGGCAGCAGCAATAAATATATGCATTAGAATTGACATTTTAGCTGGTGGGCTAAGTCTTGGTAAATAGAAGTGACAGCTAATAAGGAACAAGTACAGACGGCCACACAGCATCAGCTGTGGTGACAACTTCTTCTACCATATTTTTTTTTCATGCTACCAATGGAAGATTTTAAGTCCTAGGATAATCATGTTTTTAGCAAACCCTAGCTTACTGAATTGTTCTGAGGCATAGCCATACAGAGAAATATCTCATCATCTATAGTTTTGGGTGGGAGTATTAATAGATGGCTCTGATTAGGAAATGATTTCTGAGCATATTAGGCACAATAGGACTTTAGAACAAACCCTTAAAAGTAGTTGAGTTAATGATGATCAGCAAAAGCATAAAGGATGTTTTTATTTTTTCCAAAGAAATATTGCTTTGGAAGTCATGATGGTCTTTTAGGACAAAATTTATTAAGAAGTAAAGAGTTCTTGAACATCTTTTAACTCTCATTAACACTAGTCTTTAAAACGAAGAATTTGGTCATGCAAGATGGCAAAGTGAATAATGGTACTCACTGCCAAACCTGAGAAACTGGAATAGATTCCTTGGACCCATATTGTAGAAAGAGAGAGCCAATTCTCATGGCTTGTTCTTTGATCCTACATATACACAGACACACAGACAAAGACTCTTTCTCTCTCTCTTTCAAAAACACACACACACATACAGAGAGAGAGAGAGAGAGAGAGAGAGAGAGAGAGAGAGAGAGAGAGAGAGAGAGAGAGACTGATCTTGAAGGTACACTCCTCTATTTTAAAATGTGTTGTTTGTACTTTGGTCTTAATCCAAGAGAGTTCTGAAGTCATTAAAATCATACAAAGAAAATATTCTGCTGTGGTTCCAACCTACTAATTCTCTTATTGATGATAAATAAATATGTATGTATCATATATATTCTTTTATATGTGTAATATATATTAAAGAAAGTATTATTAGGTATGGGCTATGTTGTTAACACTAAAGGAACTATTATTTCAATATCTTGTCAAAATATACAATTTCTCTGAAATCTATCCTGGGATTGATTGCTTATATCCTATTACTAGGATACATTTCTTTACATCTAAAGCTAGTTATTTATAGAAAATGGAAATTTTCTTTCTTTTTAAGCTAATCTGAGTAGTGATATCTCAAAGTTTTTATTTATGTGAAAAGACATCATGGCTATGATAACTCTTATAAGAAAAACATTAATTGAGGGGTTCACTTACAGTTCTAGAAGTTCAGTTTATCATCATCATAGTGAAGAGCATGGTGGCATATAAGCAGACATGTTACTGGAGGAACAGCTGAGTGTCCTACATCTTACAGGCAACAGGAAGTTGACTAAGACAATGAGCAGTATCCTGAGCATAGGAAACCTTAAAGCCCGCCCATACAGTGACACACTTCCTTCAACAAGGCCATATCCACTCCCACAAAGCCACACCTTCTCATAGTGCCACTCCTAGTGAGATTATGGGGGCCAAGTAATTCAAACTGCCACATGCAGGCTGTCATAGATTTTGTAATGCAGTTGCTACCTTGGCATCTCATTTTAGTAGTGACATAAATTACTTGAAATATAATTTCAAGGCACCTTTTAATTTGGGTGCCTCTTTTGACCTAGCCTATTTGTCTCTCACCTCACTAACCCAACAAATCCCACAGCTGTGAACAACGACAAACCTAAGAATTGATGTTTTCTTTAAACCGGCAGATCTATACCCCCAAGGAAAATGTAAGTGACAATGTTTGTCTATGGAACCCAATAATTATGGAGTTGCACTTTTTTTCTCTCTCTGACTTCCTTCCTGCTGGATGAGTGTTTTGTTATTTTTGTACCTCTTGTCAGTCTATGGGGTCATCCATTATATTGGATCAGTGAGTAATAAAATGTGTCCATTTTTACATGTACTTTATCCTATTTACTTCTTGTCTCACTTGACCCAAGTTTCCTATTGGTTAGGGCTTTTTTACGGAGCAGGTAGTATGGGAAGAATAAGTTGGTCACAAATCAGAAAAGGAACAAAATGGCTTCTTCCTATACACCCCTGTTTCTTAGCAGAGGAACACCTGACCATTAGTTAGACATTTAGGTATAAAGCCATCTATCTGGATAAAGAAATGTTCTGAGAAATGTAAAATATCATCGCCATCTCTGAATATATATGTGCAGGAGTAATATTGAGACAGTAGAAAATGGAGATGGAAAAGGAATGGGTAAGGGGAGAGGGGGAACTAAGAAAATACATTGCTTATCTATTTTTTTTTAAGTGTGGCAAGTTAAGTCAGTTGGGATAATATTGGTATATGATAAATCCTAGTCTTTGATCTCTGATGGCAAAAACATTTCTTTCTTTCTTTCTAGAAGATTTTCACTTTCTCCCTAAACGTGTTGAGTTGTCTGTGTTCATATTCTTCCACAATTTAATGTTTCTTTTTGAAATGATCTAAAAAATTGTAATATAAACTTGAAATATTTAAGAATTCATACACTGGCTTTAAGGGAACTTTTGGAGTTATCTCACTCTACATTACTTTTAAAAACAGTTTCTCCATATTTGTCTCCCAGGGGTACCTAGGATCAGCCTAGTTTGACAGATTGTCTTCCTCACAGGCACTTGCCTTAGTCTATTAGAAGGACCATTAAGTCTTAAGATTTCTGCTCCCTACTTCCCTTCTTTCTAGATATGAGCTTGCTACCTGTGACACTGGCCAAAGATTATTATCAGTTATCATGTGGACAGAGGTTGAAAACTACTTTGAAGCTTCTCTGTTTATTCCTCTTGGAAATGCAGACCACCATCGAGTTCTACTAGACTAGGCTTCAAGACCAAGGTAGACATATGACAAAATTATTTCTATTATTTTAGGTAGTAGGTGGCTTGTTGTTGGCCAAGTCACTGAGCCCTTCCAAATCTATTCAACCCATCTCATCTGGGATGCTATGAATCACCCAATGAATATTCCTAGCTGTTTAAAAGCATGATAACTCAGAGAGGATTTTCAAGCACAAAAAAACTTTCTCCATAGTTCATTTTAGTACCCCTATCATCCTTCAATAGCTGATTGGTGAGAAAAGAGGACTATAGTCTCATTATTATCTCTCCAGGATGGAGTTGCCAACTGTCACATGGCAGAGCATAGGTCATCACTATAAACATCTATCTTCAAACTGATTGACAATGCAAGTAATGTATACTAAAATTGAGGCCTTTATTGTGTTATTTCTTTTCCTAAAAGAATACCTGCTTGGATTATTTGCCATTTAAGGCTTTGTTTTTTAAACAAGCATGGCATATGGCAGAATATTTTTTAATTAATGAGAATAAGTGAAATGTTATACATCTTAATGTAGACAATTAAAACATCATATATTTTAGCAAACTCAAATTCATAGCAAGAATAATTTTTGGTTTATTAAGAGTTAATCCATCAAATAGATTTGGCTTACCATTGGTGAGTAAAAAATAAATCAATGGATCAAGTTCAATAGAGAGGAAAGGAGTCCCATAGTAGTTAAGCTACACAATACCTTCTTGATGGGAAACTAGAAGGGAGTTTATTTGTAAAACTTACATAACTTTCCATTTGAGATATTTTTCTTGAGGACTTTCTGAGTTGTATCTTACATGGAACCCAAGTGCAATAGAATCAATTAAGTCTCTCTTTCAATTCTAGACTCTTTCAAACATCATCAGTTGGCATAACCCCAACTCTCCTCACACATAGTTTTGACTTTGTATATCAGTGCACTTTTAAAGTGATCTTCTCGGCTTAT
Source organism: Phyllotis vaccarum (assembly GCA_033318265.1). Lineage (NCBI taxonomy): Eukaryota > Metazoa > Chordata > Mammalia > Rodentia > Cricetidae > Phyllotis > Phyllotis vaccarum. Next base: position 137,474,816 of record JARWLC010000001.1, on the reverse strand, counting down.
GCAGATATTCATGTCATACTTCTCTGTCACTGTGCTTCAGAAATGATTTTCTTGTGGAACATTGGCTAGAGATGTGTTGTGGGGATTCTGGTAAGACATAAACACTATGGTTAGAGACAGCATGTCTAAATTATATATCAAATTGACACCAAATGCCTGCTTCTAGCATTATATTTCAGAAATGTGATAGTTCTCTGGGGTGTAAAATATATTGTTTACTCAATTTTTTTGAGTTCCCGACTCTGGTAATATGACCAGGTCAGTTACTGAGTCCCAAGAACCATGAGCCGACAGAAAACTCCAGTCTCATGACTGGGCAAATAATTATGCTGGTGTTACATACTTTAGAATTCAAACCACAATGTTCTCTGTAAAGTGAGAATAGGATCACAATGATTCTTATGGCATCTGCATTTGAAGAATTCCTGTAAATGTTATTTGAATTGAATCCCAACAATTAAGAATAAGACACTTAAAGACAGAGAGATCTCAGCTTTGATCCAACATCCATTGGCTAGGACATTCAAAATGTACTGTTTTCTTTCCAAGTCAGTAGACATTCTAAGCAGTTTTGCTCTGGATAACTCTTTTCAATTTCTCTTCATAGTTCCCCCTCTAAAGTTAGTATACTTTATATACACTCTTAACAGACCTACTTACTAGCTGTTAACTATGGGTATAGATTCTTAAATAGATGTGGCAGGATACAGAAGGTTCTGTGAACAATGTTCTCAACTCTTGATGGGGGGAGAATGCCTATATTTGAAAGGAAAACTTAAAAACAACAATATTCTGTGTTAATAATGGAAAACATAATTATAACCTGTAAGTAATAACTTGGAATTTCTTCAACTTCATCACTGACACCAGATAAAAATTATTTAATTAGCTCAGATCATGGGACTAATTAAAATATACAAAATACACGATCTATTCAAAGAGTAACTGTGCCTCTTGCTAAATGGAACACCTGGCTTCTAGTAGGGTATGTTTTGCTCTCTGCCATCTAATAAAATGCTGGTCAGAACACTAAACTTTACTCTGCCTGTTGTGGTAGGTCAGCATCCAATTGTGCTCGTTCCTATTTCTCTTTTCATTAATAAAGGAGGAGGTACATTGGCCTCCTTTCAACAGTTTGTATCCTTCAGTAGCTAGTTTGCCTACAGGTATCCTGACAGTATATAGCGAAAGTCAATGTTTCTTTGTCAGCTTCCCAACCTATGTGTAGGAATTACATGACAAATGTCTCTAAGAGGAAAAACACACATAATTTCTGTCTCATATGCAATTACTTTATATAATTTTCTCTAGGAATTGTCACAACAACAGTAATAAACTGGGCAATACAATTTTTTTTTTCTACAAGTAGTTACTGAGCATTTGCGTACTACACCAAAAGCAAGCCCTGTGTGTATGCAGTTTGGTTAGAGAAGATGAAGCCTAATACAAACTACTCACAAACTACTCAGAATATAGTGGAAGCCTTAAATGAAAAAGGTCTTTGAAATCTCTCAGAGATCTAGGTAATGGTAAACATTAGTACAGTGTTTGTTGACTTTGGGGATCCATGCTAACTTTCAGATTTTTAACCTTTGTCTTTTAATGTGGCTTGGAACATATTTTGGGGATTGGAGGTTCAGCAATTGCCATTGTTCACTAACTTGCTCATTTCCTTAAGAAATGCTTGCTTGGGGCCTAGAATATAGCTTAGTAGACAAAAAGCCTGGGCACCTGAATTAGAAACCCAGAATCCATGTAAAGATGACAGGAGAAAACTGACAACACAAAGTGTCTCTGACCTCCACATGGGCTCACACATGCATAAATATATACATTGTATATACTCACATGAGTACGCACATCAATAATAAATAATTTTTAACAAAAAGAATTATTTGATAGATATCTGTTATATAAAATAGAATCTTGTCTTTTAAAAATAATGAAGAAAGATCTTTGTGTGTAGAATTTTTATAAATTTAGAAGAAAAGGAAGGTGATGAAATAAACTTAATACACAGTAACTGAAATGGAAAAAAATTACAGGAAAAGTAAAACAAGAAATTTAAATAACCAGTACATCCAATTTAAATTGGTCAATAACTGACACTAGTATTTTAGGTAAAGATTAATGATGTAAAGAAATAATCAGAGAGTAAAAGATGAAGATACTTGATCCATATTCATATGCATACATTTCATGCATAGCCCATGTATATATCACATGCATATGTACATACAAAAAATGCATGTAATAAAATAAACATGATCACAGAGTCTAACTCAGGTTGGCAAGTCTGAAATTAATTTTAGTTCACTTGAAATTAGACTTGTTACATTAGACTTGACTGTCTTTCATTATCTTTGAAAAATAAAAAAATTCATAATCAACTCCATTAGAAAATATGTGTTTTAATATGGTATCTATACACATTTATTCTTAGGAATTATATAACTTATCTTTTATCATTGGAAGTATCTGTAAAGCTCAAAATTACTTTATGAATGAGAAGATGCTCACCTAAAATTTGAATATTGCTTAGCTATAATATTATATATGTAATATATAATATAAATATTACTTTTATTTGGTAAATATTTTAGTTTGCATATAGTATATTTCAATAAAATTATATTATAATTATCATTAAAACATATAGTACAGGAATTCTAAAATAATCAAAAATGGTTTACAAAGAATTCTTATTTCTTCTCTATTTCTTTTCACTTCATTCCTATAAATATATTAAATGTGCATATATGTTATAAGCACAAATTCAGCATTTATATATTGTTCTTTAGCACAACTCATTAAATAATAAATTTTCTTTATTATTGCGTATCAATATATAGAGAAAGATATATCACACAGTCTTTTTATGTGCTTGAAATTATTTTGGACAAATCATATATATGGCATAAAATGGTTTTTTTTGGCATACAATATATTTATTTTTAAATTAATTTATTTAAAAATGTCTTTTTTATGTATCCCTATGCTCACCAACCCTTCCCTCTTCCCAATTTCTCCCAGTCCTCCTTCAGCCTCCCCTCACTCCATTTCTGTCCCCTCCCCCAAAATGGCAAGGAGTTCCAAGATGGGTCAGTTCAGTCTGGAGCATCTATTTGAGGCAGGTTCAATTCCCTCATCCCAATATTAGGACTGAGTTAGTCGCTCCTCTGTAGGGAATGGGCTCCAAGATGCCAGCCCATGCACAGAAACACAGTCTGATCCCACCCCTTGAGGCTCCACATATTGCCCATCCTAATTGACAATTGCCTACTCCTAGAGAGTCTAGTTCCTTTTCCTTATGATTCCCCAGTGGCTGTTCTTGATTCAATGAGCTCCCCAGAGCTCCAGCCAGCCATCTCTGTGGGTCTCCTCCTCATGATCCTGATCCCTTGCTCATACTGACTGTCCTCTCCTTCTCCCCCTCTTTGTTGCTCCTCTCACTCAATCATCTCCTTCTCTCATGATTTGTTCCCATCTCTCCACCCATTATGATCCTAAATTTTGCAGGCAAATGGATGGATTTGGACAATAACCTCCTGAGCGAGGCATCACAAGCCCAGAAAAATAGGCACAGGATGTACTCATAAGTGGATTTTAGACAAAAAACAAATACCCATACTGCAAACTACAACCCCTGAACAGCTTGGGATCAGAAGGAACTTAAGAGAGACATCTAAGGATCACCCTGGGAAGAGAAAATATAATGTTTTAACAGGTGTTTACATTACAAAATGCTAGCCACCACTGTGGAGATGATTACATATTAATTCACATTATTTTTTTATTTTTAATGAGATCTTTTTAAATATTTTTAAACTTTTATTCGTGTGTATGTGAGTATTTCTATGTATCTGTCACATGTGTGCAGTGCCTGAGGGTGCCAGACATCCTCATCCTAGAACTTTGGTGGAGGTGGTTGTGAGCCATTTGACTTGGATTCCAGGAACAAAACTCATTTTTCTGCCAGAGTGGTATGTGTAATAAACTGCTGAGCCAGAAGGTGTTTAATACCTATTCTTTTGACAGATTTAAAACAATGCTTTCCACCATCTCCTCATGTACCCGGAAGACCCTTAAGAGATACCAGCTCCTTAATACTGCATTTTCAAACTTCTGAAATGATGAATAGTGCATTCCAGTTTCTTAGGATATATACTGCCTCAGGTAGTCTGTTACAGAAACACACAATAAACCAATAAACTATTCCTACTTCTACTCAGTCACAGTTTTCATGGAATAATTGTCCTACTCCTCTGTAGAAAGAGGTGTCTGGTCTGAACTAGCCCCACAGTACAGACCTGCCCGCAGCTGCTTATCTGGACCAGCAATTCCAAAGTTCCAAAGAAACACCCAGACACTTATATTAATTTCATGCTATTTGGTCCATGGCTCAGGCATCTTGATAGCTAGCTCTTTCATCTTAATTCAACCCATGTCCATTAATCTGTCCTGCTATGTGGCCCATGGCTCACCTGTGTTATCTCTCTTCCTTTCCCTATTTATGCTGTGATTTTCCCACCTACTTCTAAGAGGTCTGCCATGGGCCAAAACAGTCCCTTTAATTGAAGAATGATATTCACAGCACATATCCCACACCACTCCTCTGTTTTTTAAAACTACATATGGATTTAAAGCTACAGTAATTTTTTCATAGGTGATACAGAGTTGGAGCTTGTAGCTTGTTTTTAAGTTTTTTTCACCTTAGCATTTCTTTTAATTAAAATATTTAGTTCATTTATATTTAAAACAATTATCGATTGGTAAAGATACTTGTAGTGATATATTGTGTATTTAATAAAAATTGGCTAAAATATCAGAGGACAGAGCTACCCCGAAGGCCAAGCATTGATGGTCAGGGAGTTGTGACCCATGCCTTTAAATCTATCACTTGGGAGGCAGAGATACATTTAAGTCTCTTTGAGTTTAAGGCCTAACAGCCAGGAGGTGGTAGCACACACCTTTAATCCTAGCACTGGGAAAACTGAGCCAGGAAGTGAGATAGCTGGGCATAAATAAAGATAAGGCAGGAGGAGGCAGGACATTTTCCATGGTGTACCACATCTGCTGAGGATGAAGAGGTGGAGACTGGGAGGGTTCCTGAAGACAAGTCTGAGGAGTTGACTGAGGGAGAAGTGGCTGTGGTTTGTTTTTATCTCTCTGATAGTTCAGCTTTTTCCCAATATCTAATTCTGGGTTTTTATTCTAATACCAAATAGAATTCGTACACTAGACACTCAATTATTATCTCTTTTAAAATTTAATATTTTTATTTTTGAGACAATTTAATTGTTTCTCCCTTTCTTTTCTCACTCCAAACCTTCCCATATATTTTCCCAACTCTTCAATTTTATGGTCTCCTTTTTTTCTGAATGTATGTATCTTTATAGTATGTGCATATGTATTCCTGAATATAACCTGTGAAGCCCGCATAACCTTTCTTTTGTGTCTGTTTCCATGGATGACTGTTTGACACTAGAGACAGTTGGAGTGCTCTGGAAAGGGCTACTTGTACTTCCAAATGTACTCAGTTGCCTAGAGTACTATGTATAAGGCTAAGGCATCATTAGGCTCATATTTGGGTGATCACACTGGTGAAATTTTATGAGTATGACTTCTAATGTTACTAGATTACAGTCTCAACGCAAGTTCCCTTATATCATTGCTTCTTAACTATTTTCTGATGTTTAGTTTGTACACAGCAGTTTTCCTCAGGGTCTCATGCATTGACTCCTTTGTGTTTTATGTGTATACTAAAGCTTCTTTTTGTAGTTACCAAGAAGGCTACATAGACCCTTTATTCTTATCAAATTCTATTTCCCTTTTTGTTACTGTTGTTTGCTTTTATTTATTTTGTTCAGTGTTAAGACAGCTTAGAGTGTTCTAGAACTCACTATAATGGACAGAATTATATTAATCTTGTGATCATGATACCTTTGCTTCCCTAAAAGAACAGACAAACCATACCCGATTCATCTATCTATCTTAATAACCAAACTACTTTGGACCACACATTAAAAATGCAGTTTGTCTCCACCACTCTCGTGGTATGTGCTACTTATGTCCTAATTCAAGTCATTTTCTATTATCTATTTTTGAATGAATTATCACAGCCACAGTTACTTTTAGTACCAGGGGCAGTATCGTCGTAATTGCAGCCAACTATGCATTTAACATTTAGTGAGCTTTTGATTTTCACGTGTATTCTAGTACTCACTCTTCAACTCCAACTCCTGCATTTCTTGTGAAGAAGAATCAGTTTTTGTAAATTTACTCATACTGTATTAGCTTGGAAAATCTTTCCCCGTTTTTTTTTTTTTTTTTTTTTTTCGTTGTTGTTGCTGTTTTGTTTTATTGAGAAAGTGTATTTATTTATTTATCTCCTGCCATTTCTCCTCCCTCCTCTTTTCCCACTGCCTCCCAGAGCTCCACCCCCCCCCCCCAGAAATCTGCTCCTCCTCTGTTTTTGTCCAAGCAAATTTCCCATTGGTGTCAACAGAACAGGCATATCAAGTTCAGGTAAGGCCGAGTCCTCACCTAGTATTATTATGGCTGGGCAAAGTAACCCAGTATGAAGAATAGGTTCTTAGAAGCCAGCTAGAGTGTTAGAGACAGGCTCTGCTTCCACCACAAGGAGTTCCACAAGTTGAACTAGTTACATAACTGTCTCACATATATAGAGGGACTAGGTAGGTCCCATTCAGGCTCCCTAGCTTTCGGTCCAGAGTCTGTAAAATCCCATGAGCCCTGGTTAGTTATTTTTATGAGTCCCCTTGTGATGACCTTGATCTAACACCCCCCCCTCCCACTTAGAAAATCCTTCTTTCCTCTCTTCAACAAGATTCCCTCTGGGGATCTCTGCCTCTTTACATCTTTCTATCAGGCTGGGGATCTCTGTGTCTCTACATCTTTCTATTAGTTACTGGATCAAGGCTCTCTGGTGACAACTGGGGGTAGTTACAGGAGATGGCCCATTCAGGCTACCTATCCACTTTTGCTAGGGGGTCTTAGCTGGGGTTATCCTTCTAGATTTTTAAGAGTTTCCCTTGTACCAGTTTCCTATCTTATCCTAAGATACCACCCTGCCATTAAGACATCTCCTTCATTTGCTCTCAACTCCTCCCCAACCCAATCCCTCATGTCCTCACCCCTTCGCTTCCCACTCTACTCAGGAGATCTCTTCTATTTCTCCTTCCCAAAAAAATCTTTGTGTTAACTACCCTGCTTTGGGCCATCCTTGTTACCTAGCCTCTCTGGGGCTGTGGATTGTAGCATGATTATCTTTTACTTTATAGATAATATCTACTTTTGAGTGAGTCTGGTTTGCCTTACTAAAGATAATTTTTTTGTGTGTGGTTCCTCCAATTTTCTGAGGCAATATTCTTAGTTGCAATTATTTTTTTTTATTTATATAACACACACATTTTCTGCCCTGTAGGATTTCTGCTGAGAAATACACTTATAGTCTTATGGAGTTTCCTTAAAACTTTTTTTTCTTGTTGTTTTCAAAATTATTTATCTTTGATTTTTTAAGGTTTGATTATCCTATTTCTTGATAAAAATCTTTTTATGTTTAATTTGTTTAAAGTTCTTTATGATTCATGTATCTTTTTCCATTTTATTGAAGAAATTTTATTCGCATACAGTATATACTGATTCTGTTCTCCTCTCCCTCTGCTCCGTCCAGTTCTTCTCCACTTTCCTTCTGGATCACCTTCATTTTCTGTCACTCATTAGAAAGGAACTGACCTTTAAGAGATAACAACCAAACATAGTGTAATCAAATTTAACAAAATGAGCAAAAACGATCACATTGAGGATTAACAAGGCAGACAAACAGAGAAAAACAGAAAAAAGACTCCCAAGAGTGGGCACAAGAATAAGAGACCACTCATTCACACACCAAAGAGTCCAATAAAAATACTAAGGAGATAGGATTAATATATACAAAGAGGACCAATGTAGAGCCTGTGCTCAGTTTCTGAGTTCATATATACCTTGTTTAGTTGATTCAGAGGGTCTCACTCTCCTGGTGTCTCCTGTCCTCTCTTGCTCTTACACTCTTTATGTTTCCTAACTGCAGAGTTCCCTGAGCTCTGAGGGCAAGGCTTTGATGGAGATATATCATTTAGACTATTTATCTTTGCATGTCTGGTTGTGTGTCTTTTCCATGTGGTCCCATATGCAAGCTGAGGAAGATTCTCTGTTGATGACCAAATAAAACTGTGATCTAGTATAGCACAATAGTAGAATATCATTAGGTCTCACATTATTACTTTAATACTTTATTTATATATTTTTGTAAAGAGGGACCAGGGAAGGAGTTGGATGGGGAACTTCAGAGAGGTTAGAGGGAGAAAAGGAAAAGGTGAAATTGTTATAATTATAATTAATATTACATCTATAAAAATTAAAAGATATAAGCCACTATTGTAATATTTATAAGAAATTAGAACATTCTACCAATAACCAGTAAATTGATCTTCATTTTAATATATATTAAGAGATAATTAAATAAGAAAGAATTAAATGGCTTCATGCAATGGAGGCACAGGAGATATAAAAGACATTGGATTCAATGTGCATGAGGCCATACAGATATATAACATATGTAATTACTTATTTTACTAACTTCTCAGAACTCAATTAATATGCCTAGTATCGAGTTTCTATCAGTCCCCACTGCTACTTTGCTGGTCTATTATCAACCCCTTCTTTAGGCTCCCATGCTGTATATTTATGCAAAAGTAATATTTCTTGCTTATTTACTTAATAACATTTTAACTGCTTTCTTTACTTACAGAGATATTTATGAAGGATAATCTAAGTCAACAAGAATGCTAAATGAATCTGTGTTGTACAAATGAGAACAATATTGTGTCCAAACTTTAAAAATATATCAACACCATGAAAGAGCTTTTAATTTGTAGAAAAGGTTTACATAATATTTGTATCTTTATGGCTGTGCTAATTCTGCCATAATACATATTTTTCACTTATTTTCTAACATTTAACTTTGGTTTTTATTACTAATTTAAAAAGTCTCTTTTCCATGTATCGCCCTGCTCATCCTCCCTTCCCTCCTTCCAATCCCTCCCAGTCAGCCTTCAGCCTCCCCCATCCACATCCTCCAATCCCCTCCCCCAAAAGAGCAAGAAGTCCCAAGGTGGGTCAGCTCAGCTTGGTGCATCTTCCCAGGCAAGTCTGACTTCCTCATCCCAATATTAAGATTGGGTTAGGTATTCCTTTGCAGGGAATGGGCTCCAAGGTGCCAGCCCATGCACAGGAACACAGTAAATATTGCCTATGCGGCAGGAATTCTTTTGAGTACTATGTAAAATATTCTCACTATTTTATTTCTTTACTTTGTGTTAGATGCTTTTAAACTAAGATTTTTTTCAATTGTTGCCTTTGAAATAACTAATTTTATTTTAGATAGTACAAGTAAGAATATATGGCACACATACATGGTATGTATACATAGATATATATATGTATATATATGCATTATACATGTTTATGCACATACATCTGCAACTATTTACTGCACAATGAAATAATTGATGAACAATAGATGACATATATGACCCTGATCTCATAGATTACATCGCATAGTGATAGTTGCATTCATAATATTTTGTATAGGTATACTGTGTGATTTCAGAATAATTGAATCACTTACTGATGTATCTTTGGTGTTAATCAGATAAATAATATATATGATGTACACACATTCACATATACAAATGTATACACATATACATACATTATATGTATGTCTCGTGTGCTTATATGCATAAATATGTTCCATGGGTATACATATATTACATACACACACATATATATATTATATTAGACATTTTATCTATCTATGTGTACTATCAGAGAAATAAGAATACCATAGTCATTTTGGAGAAGTAGCTATCTATATGTGTATGTGTGCATATTTTGTATCCTTACTAAAATATAATTTGCATTTGTTTCTTCACAACTATTTGGGATTTGGGAGGTTCTACCTCATAAAGTACTTCATAATTAAGGCCTTCACATGCTTATCCTAAAGTTTCACACAGGAAAAGCAATTAACTTATTAAATATCTTACTGTACAATTAAATTGAAGTTAGATTTTGTATATGTTGAAACCCAAATAGACAAGCAGGTTTAAATGCTAGGCTGTAAACAGGGAAAGGAATCAGACCACTCATAATTACCATGCCTCCTGAATTCTAGTAATTTATGGGAAAAACCAAATATGGTTATTCATAATATTCTTGAATGAAATGTGCTCTGCACTTGAAATGTAAATTCTATCATCTATGTAAATCATAGATTTAATAATATTCTACTTCCTTTCCTCATGTCACTGACAATAAAGAAGCTTAATTTAATGGTTAAAAGGTATTCTGTTGTATCTGAGGTAGAGTTTATTTCATAATTATATGGTTTATAGTAATACAATGACTTATGTTTGCGTTTTAAAATAACATTAAAAGCAGCTATTTCTATATATTCTCAAAGGAAACGGTATAAATTTATATTAATTACTACCCAGGGATCTCAAAGTCTCTTTAGGAAAGACAAAATATGTACAGAGTCCAAAGGCAACAGCAGGGAAGAAAATCATTAAACTTTCCAAATAACATCATAGGAGAAATTTGTATTTTATTTATTTAGATTTCATTTTATTCTGGAAAAATTTACATAACATTCTTAAAATTGTAAGTGATACTAATTATAAGTACCAAAACATTAATTTCTAATTTTTGATGGTATTCCAGCTTAAGCTTTACTTTATAATTATATCAATAACCATGCTAAGTTTTCTTAATAATCCCAAATTATAAATGCTGATAGTTTTTAAAATAGGAAATTAAAAAATATATTTTAGTTTTATTGAATTTTAGTGATGTTTAAAGTTTATACCTATAAAATGAAATCTTTGCTTATTTTCAACTTATTATTCTTAATACTAGTAAAATGGTGTGTGTGTGTGTGTGTGTACATGTTTTTGATTCTTTCAGCCTAAAGAACATAAATGCTTGCCCAGGCTAAGACAATATTAGGATTCCTAATGAAATAATACAGGTAGATACGTCTCCCAAATGATTATGCCCCAGGGAATGCAAAAGTAATCAAAAGAGACTATAAAGTGATTTAAAAACTAGAAAGCTGCCTAGGTTACAAAACAAATCTGAAGACAGAGTTCGCAAGACTTTCTAAGCACAAGATTTACTTAACAACCTGGTCAATTTGACCACCGTATCCACTTTCTTTCTACTCCTCATTGTGTTTACATGTTTATCAATCATTTATAAATGCTTCATTAATTCACATGGCCCATATGACTTTAGTTGTATTAGAATGCTCAACCACATCAGATGTGCTTGGCTACTAGTTATACTGCCAATTATAATTGATAACAATTTAGTTACTTATTGAAATAGAAATCCTTTGAACGTTTCAGTATAGATACTATGATTTAGATTGTCCAAATATTTACTGTTGTTTTAAGCAAGATTAAGTATGATTAAGTAAGGTTTTCAGGAAATAGAATCTTGTATCAACATGATACATGCTTGTATCATGTATTAAAAAAAGCATTTATTTTTGCCCTTCAATTTTCTCTATTTTTTCTAGACAATTGAACACGAATTTTGTATCATTTACATTACATTTCATTATTCATCAATCCTAATTCGTAAGAATCTGGTGTTTTATAGCTTCATTGGGTCACCCAGATATTGATCACTCCTATATTTTTCTAAATGCCTAGGCACACACTGCCATAGCCCAAACCAACAATGTACACACACACACACACACACACACACACACACACACACACACACATATAAAGTATGAAGGAGGATTACAGTTTATGGCTGTTGACAAGGAGTAATTGATGATTTGTGTTTTGAATTGAGAGAAAGAACATTTTGAACTAGGGTGTTCTGGCAAGCTTTATGGAAAAGTTCAATATTGCCATGGTTATACAACTATAGATAGCTTTTGCTTTAGAAATAACCATTATTGGCCTACTCTAATAAAAAAGTTGTACTTGTAAATAGTAACAACTAAATCTTCTTTTTTCTAATTTAAGATATGTAACTACCAGAAGACAGGTCAAGCTCTACACAAGCAGCTATTCAAAGAAGATAATCATGACATTTTTATTCTAGAATACATCGTTATTTTAATGGGCTTGTGATTACTTATAAAATCTCATGGCATATACAAAATACTTCTCCTACTACATTGTTAAGTAAAATTATTCGTACAAAAAAACCTCAAGAGAGGTTACAGATTTTTAGAAGAAATGAAAAGAAGGGAAAGATAAGATACTTTTAACCCTCAAAACCTAGTACAAGATAATCCTGACCCTAAGAAATTTGGGGAGAGTTGAGAACAATAGTAACCATCTAAGTAAATAGATTTTTCATGAATAATTCATGATTTTTCTCTACCCAGCAATATTTGTTACATACTTAATTCTTTTTTGTGTGTTATATACAATTTCATAACAGCAGTGAAGAGAAATGATAAACTTTTCTCGGCAGAGTTAATGTCAGGTAAGGAGACCAGGTCTCCTTCACAAGGCCAAGTTGGCAAATGGCTATAATTCCACCAATTGTCACTTGATAATACCTCCCACTCCTTTTCAATACTTTTTTGGATACTGAGATGAATTTTTATGGTGCTGAGGGAATGATGCTTTATTTTTCGTTTCTGTATTCTTAACACCTACAGTAATACTTACTATTAGTTGAAGAAATTTGTAAATTAATAATTATGAAATATTTAATTGATAGTATTCAATTTAGATAAGTTCACATTGGTTCAAAAGATAAGCCTGAGTATGTCTGTCATCTCATGTCAATCATGGCATATTGATTTTCATATGAACTAGTCCATTTTGACCTCACAAAACCAAATTAATGATATCAGTGCTACCCATAACACATTATTTTTAGCTTGGATGTCAAGTCTTAGTAAGAATTATTTTTTTGTGAGATGATATCTTTGCATCTGTTGTCAATACCTTAGTACTCATTTGATGTTGTCCTGAACACCTTAAGAATTTTGTTACATGAGTCCTGCTCTGTAGGTGAGGGATCACCAGTGAAGACATATTATGATAGCCTTGACTGTTTAAAGGACTGCATAGAAACAACTTTCTTACTACTGACGTTTATATGGGCAGGTTTCAGATTTTCATTCTTATAATGGTTTATTCTGACCATCAATGCAATCTTTTATTATGACATTAATCAGGACAATTATTACGTAGCTCAAGTGTGGAACTTTGAAACTCTGAAAAAATACTCTTTTATTCATAGTCATATGTTTGTCTTCCTTGTGTGGCCTTAAAGAAATCCCAAATTTTGGGTGTTTGACTAGAGAGGGGGAATGTATTAACTTGAACATTTATATGAAACACAACTAAACAGAGATTCTAAAATATGGATGAGTCATAAAGCAAATGTCAAAAGTACTGAAAAATGATCAGGTTTTATAAAACTGGATTGCAGTTGGATATAGACAGCGCATAGCATGTGCATTTACAAAGGTTTGGGATAAAACAGGAAGTGGAATTGAAGCAAGTCAGGAAATCCAATTTAGGACTGAAGTCCCAGGTGGTTCAAATGTGCCGGTGTTTTCTTTTTTATGTGCTTTCTCCTGTATGCTGGGTAGAAGACATGTCTACTTAAAGGTCCAAACCGCAGGACTTTGGAAATTCAAAGAGTAACAAAAAAAGTCAGATATACTGAGGATTATAAAAGGTGAACCTGAAATCCTGAACTATACATGATGATAAAAAGAAACAGACAAAAATAAACATCAGGACTGATAAGATGGCTCATTGGATAAAGGAAGGTGCTTTCTGGCAAGCCTGTTGACCTAAGTTGATTCCTGGGATCCACATGATGAAGTAGAGAACTGGCTACCTTGACTTGGTTTCCTAACCTCCAGCTAGCTCCCCAGCAGGCACACACACACACACACACACACACACACACACACACACACACACACACACGCGCGCACACACACACATACACTACAGTCAGTTTAAATTATTTTATAAAAATTAATAAAGTCAGATACCCTAAGTTAAATCATTTGAAAGGACAAATAAACTTAAATTTGAATGGTTGTGAAAATGATGATAGTATGTCCAAAAACAGAAATATCTATGTTGGAAGCATACTCTAGTCTGAGAAAAACAAAAAACAAAAAACAAAAAACAAAAAACAAAAAACAAAAAACAAAACTTTAATTTGAGTAATATGCTCTTGAAGTAAAAGCTAAACATATGGACATTCATGTTGATGTTAAATTAACCTTTCCTGGCTAAGAATTTCACTCTAGTCAGAGTGGTAATGATAATTTCATGCTGGAGCTAAGCTCTCTGACACTATCATACTTTCAAGTACCTTATGTCATTCTATTTCCTAGGATGAGGCATTTCCCTGTGGCCCAATATAGTCCGCGGTCATGCCCGTTTTTGAGACAGAAAAAGGTTGAAAGAGAAACCTGCAAAGGTATTCTTTAATGATGGTCACTTCAGAGATATTTCTGGGAACTCCCACCTAGTAATCTCTGCTTATATAATTTGAGAGAATTGCACTCCATGAGATGAATATTTAAAGATATCTTCCTCTTTAAGAAGAAAATACAAAAAGAAAAGTAGCCAGCAATTCACCACAATATGGTTTTGATATTTTGTTGAAAGTAGCAACAAAATAGGATGTAGGTGATCACCGTACATTTTTTTATTGTTGAGAGTTAATGCTGACAAGGAGAAGCTCATGGAAGAAGCGTTTTTTGGATTTATAGATTAAGAGGGGATGTGGTGCAGTAGAGCAGTAATAGTGGCAGGGATGTGAGGAGGATGGTCATAGTGCATTTGGTCCCTACCACCATCAGCTGAGGACCAAATACTCAAATACATGAGCTTACAGGGCATTGAACTTTCAAACCATGACAGTAGCAATAAAAACAAGTTCCAAAGTTAAACAGGCTGAAGAAAGAGCCTTAAAGACCTTAAAATAAGGTTGCTATTTTCTGAAAATTGAGAAATAATCAGAGCAAGAATGAAGAGAAAGACATGATTCTGAGAGAAATATGTATGTAATGGTGGGGACAGAATGTAATGGCTACTCAAGGGTGATACTAGGAAGTCAGTGAGTAGCCTAGATAGTAAATTTTTAATAAAATTTTGGTAGGCAATTCAGTTTGCTAGATCTAAGAGCATTTACTTTTAGAAGAAAAGGAGCGAAGCGCACGACACTTGTATTAAGTAATTTGATGGAAGAATTAAATGTCTAATTCAGTATTGTTGGTAAGGGTTAAAGAATTACTTAGTCAGAAAAAGTGTAAACTAATATCTTATGGATATGTACCAAGGAAGGAATCATTTACTCCTTTAAATGATTTCTATCAACTTGTTTAATTGTTATTTTCAAAAGAAATTCATGTCAAGCAGCTAACTGAGGTGCCCATTAACATACCAAAGCACTTGCTGTATCCAGACTCTCTCTGCATTGCAGATGCCTGTCCCTGCTGGCATCCTGGCTCTACTCACCCTGTCCTCTACCCTAAACTTCTCTAACCCACAGGCTTCTCTTTCACCAGCTTTTCATCCCTATATAACCCTGCCATTTCATCCATACTTTCTCTTGGTTTTTTGCTGTTTTGTCTCCCGTTTCCTTATTTCCTCTTGCATTGTTCCACACTCTCCTCTTACAGTCTGGTCCATTCTGCTGGCCACGTTTAGTCTACGACTTTCTCTCCATGCTCTGCACTGTTCTAGATGTCTCTGGATATACTCTTCCCCCGATCACAATAAAAACTTTTCCCTTAACTATACCTCGGAGAAGATGTGTCCTCATTTTGTACAAAAATCACAAAACTGCTATGGAATGGAATTCATGTTACTTTTCCACCGTGTAACCAAATATCTGACAAAAAGTAAATTAATGGGGAGAGTTTTGCAGTTGAAGAAGGGGTGGTGGACAGGAGAGAGTAGGGTTTCATCTCATTGCATCCAAAACCAGGAAGCAGAAAGCAGACAGGAAGTGGGAAATCTCAAGGCCTAACTTCTGTTCGTTCTCTCTCTCTCTCTCTCTCTCTCTCTCTCTCTCTCTCTCTCTCTCTCTCTCTCTCTCTCTCTCTCTCTCTCTCTTCTTTCTTTATCTCTCCCTCTCATTATGTCTTCTTATTTATTTTATTTATTTCAGTTTCTGGTATTAAGAATGGAGTCAGGGCCTTTGCATATACTAGGTAAGCACTTGAGCACTGACCTACATTCCTACTCACTCCTCCTCTACCTTAAGTACCTTTATATTTCCATTAGGCAGAAGAGGAAGTTAAGTTGATTAGTAATTCTTCTGGAGTCATGTATCACATAGTGTCTTTTGTTTTTGTTCATATAATGTCCTTTAAATGCCTACTGTATTAACCCTATATTTGAGCATTGAATACCACAGTGAATATGGTTAGGGCTTTTTAAATATTGTATTTACTTTATCAGCTTACAATTTAATTACATTTTCATTTCTCTTTCTTCCTTCTAAACCTTCTCATGTGCCATCTCCCTTTGCTCTCTTTCAAGCCCATTGCCTCTTTCCATTATTCTAAATATTTACTACAGCTTGTCTAGTGTGTATAATGTTACTTTTATGTGTGTTTTCAGGGATGACAATTTGACATTGGATAACTAGTTGATGTGTTTCCCTGCTGAGGGTTAGTTCTACTGCTCTCAGCTTTCATTCATTACTTGTAGTTCTTTGTATAGTGTTGAAGACTCCTAAGATTTTACCCTGTCTTGTCTATTGGTGTCCTTTTTATTCAGTGCATTTTTAGACAGCTACCTTAGCAAGACTTTATGGGTGCAGCTTATAGTGTTTCTAGGAGACACATTTTTTCAGCAAATAGGCTGTCCCTGTGGTTCTTAAAATACCTTCCTTAGGTATGGGGCATGTGCTGTAAATGTATCCCTTGAAGCTAGGCCCTGCACCTCTTCAGTTTAGTTTGTTCTGGTTTTCTGTAATGGTCTTTAATAGTTGCAAAGACAAGTTTTCTTGATGAGAAGGTGAGGACTATATTTATCTGTACAGTTGAAGGTCAGAGAGAAAAGTAACCTAAACTGAGGTTTTCAAAATTCTGTTGTAAAACCTTGAAATAATAAAAAATCCTGTTTGACTCTTTGCCACCTGAATTGTCCAACTCCCCCCCCCCCTTTGCTCCCTTCCTGAGGTCCCCGAAACTAGCTGAGGCTGACAGAGTTTTGGTCCCTGTGTGATGGACAATTGATCAGATGGCTGTTTGCTCAAAGACTCAGGCTCTCAGAACTCTCGGATAAAGCTTTGTTCACAGGATTTATGGCAGCTTGCTCAACTGCTCAGGATATACTTCCTGAGTTCTTGGGATCCACCTGGTCAGCAGCTTGACCTTCTGCACTTCTGAGATAAGGCCCTGGGACCTCATTCCTGATATAACAACCTGGGTGGGGCCACCCAGGAAAGCCCTACCATGAGAACTGTTAACCAAAGCAGGCAAGAACTTTCTGAAGAGTGCACAATGTACCCATCATGACCATGGCTCCAAGAAATGAATGTCTTCAGGTGGTCCTATTGTTTCACAGGAAATACGCTTGCCTGCCTGTCTGCCTGCCTGCCTGCATTCCTACTGTCTGCCTGCCTGCATTCCTAAACTCTGAAATTCCTAAGCTGACCTTTGGCCCTGCCCTGTTATTTCACCGAGCCCGCCTGTACCCCCTCCCCTACCCAGAGTGCGGTATAAGAATTCTACCCTGAAAACATTCAGAGCTCTTGGCTTCCACAGTGCCTTGAGCCCACACATTATGTGTGTACCGGTATATTCATATTCATTAAACTCTCTTTTTCTTTAAAGTTAACAGTGGTCATTAGCCATGGTCTTGGAGTGTCTTGGGGTGCTCTAGGGGTGCCCACCCGTTACAACCTAAGTTTTCAAAAACATCAAGTATAAGGTATAAGTGTTGTTAAGCAGACAAAAACATTTGAGAAGTAAATATTTTGTTCACATGCCATTCTCTTCTGAAAAGGGTGTTTAATATATGAGAAACTACTGGTAACTGGAAAACAATAACAACAGTTGAAACTGTGGCTGGGTATAAAGTCCATTTGAGAAAAGAAGCTGGAGCCTGGGTGTTGGCTGGTGAATCAGGATTGAGTGTGTGTTTCACTAATAAGCACATGAATATCCTTCCACCCGAAGCCTCACAGAAACACAGGAGTGTTCCCAAGGTGCACTGACTAATACTGAGACCTCAGTGTTCCCTTTATAGATCAAGTGATAATATATGCATGGATGCTTGCTTACAACACTCAAAATGAATATGAACAGAGGGCCAAATAAAGGGCCACTATGACAGACTAAATGCTTTGGCTATAACAGGAGACATTTTATGGCTTTCTTTAGAAATGTTTTCTAAGTTCTTTTGAAGATAAAAATAAAATGCCAGCAGTCCCATTATGGCCTTTGCAACCGGCTGTACATTTCATTCCTCATCTATGTATTACAGCAGAACCTTTGATGTGTTTTATGATAAACACATTCCCAGAAGGGTCAACTTGAGATCAAGTTACAAATATTTTTCCAATAGCAATTATCTTTATCCCTTAAAACAAGATTAATTTTACCTTAGTTCTTTCTGAATCTGTTTTTCCTCAGTAGTGTAGTTTAACTATAGATTTAATATTCTGGAGAGAGAACTGTGGCCAGTTAACTAAAATACAAGGTTCTACCTGTATCTTTTATTGGAAAATTTTATTTATAAAGTTTTTTTTCTCATGCACTTCACTGCTCTCCTTCCCTCCCCTGCTATGAGTCCTCCCTCAGCCTCTGCCTCCTATCCATTCCCCAGGGAGGGCAAGGAATCCCAAGGTGAGTCAATTCAGCCTGGCATATCTGGTTGAGGTAGGTCCGAGTCCCTCACCCCAGTATTAAGACTGAGTTAGGTGTTCCTCTGTAGGGAGTGGGCTCCGAGATGTCAGTTCATGCACCAGGAATAAACTCTGCTCCTACTGCAAGAGGCTCCACTAACTGCCCATTGTGTTTGACTGTCATCTACATTCAGAGGGTCTAGTTCCTTTCCATGAAGGTTCCTCAGCTGTCATTTCAGATTCAGTGAGCTCCCAATGCTCAGGTCAGCCTTCTCTGTGGGTTTCCTCATGATCCTGATCCCTTTGCTCTTACATTCTCTCCTCTCTCCCTGTCCCTCTCCTTGCTCCTTTCCCTCTTCAGCTGGACCGGGAGCTCAGATAGCACTTAGCTGTGCATCTCTGCTTCTGCCTCCATCAGTCGCTGGGTGAAGGTTCTACAATGACACTTATGGTGCTCATTCATTTGATTACAGCGGAAGTCCTGTTTAGACACCCTCTCCACTATTGTTTGAAGTCCTAGTCTGGGACAGCTTGTGGGTTCTTGGATGTTTCCCTAGCAACAGGTTTCTCTCTAAACCCTCAGTGGCTCCCTCTATCAAAATACCTATTTTTATTTTTATTTTTTGTTCTTCCTCTCTGTTGCTCCTCCCACTCAACCATCTCATTCTCTCATAATCTCTTCCCACCTCCCCTGGCTGCCTCTCCAATTTACTTTAGGAGATCTAAAGTATTCCCCTTCCTAGGGGGATCTATGAATATCTCTCTACTTGAAGAAGAAACAACTTTTTAATGCTTTGAGGAAGACCAAAAGTAACAACTTTCTAGATCCTCTAGATCTGTAGAACCTTAGCTATCAATCCTTATTCCTTAAGATGGGTTGAAGATTAAACAAAATTTAAAGACTCTTACATTCAAATGCAAAATATTTTGATAATGTAACTTCTAGGAACACTGGCCAAACTTGAATGCAATGTTTCAAGAGCTTGGGCTATCACAATAAAGTGACTAAATTTAAATTATTGCTCTGCTAATAACTAGCTATATTATTCTTGATAAATAATTAAATTCCTCAGATTTCTTCTCTGTATTATATGGCTAATAATAATGCATACCTAACATAATTTTTTGAAGATAAAAATTTAAAGAAAGTGTTTACATTTGTTCCTGGTTCTTAAAAAATTAAGTGTATTTTTTAAAATGATAATATAATTCTCACTTTACTTTGAATATAGCTAAGGAATGTAGTGATTATGAAAGTTAATTGCACAAGGCTTTTCAGGTACAAAGTAACAGAATGATTAAATGAACCCAGTGAGTGTTTTCCTCTGAAGTATACGTTCTATATGCTAGTGCTCCAAGAATCTTCTCCATCACTGACATTCAGAGATGAATCTTTTTTTTTCCACTAAGATCAGGAGCTGAACAATGCCAAAAAAGGGATAAAAAGATTTTCAGGGCCAGAGAACCAAGATAGTTGCTATGCAATAGTGTCTTCAAGCAAAATAAAACAAAGCAAGAAAGAACAATGTAAGAGAGGATACAAAAAGAAAGGGGATGAAGGATTGATCAGGGAGACGTTGGGGAATGGTAAGTATAATAAGGATGGATTGGATGTTATTCTGTAACTGTTAATAAAATTATATATATAATATTACACACACACATATATATGTTATACACAAAAAGAATATATATGTATGTTTTGAAAAATATATTGAGTGCCGTATCTCACCTTGGGTTATTATTGCAATGACAGAACACTTTGACCTAAGCAAATTGTGAAGGAAACTGTTTATTTGAGTTACACTTCCATATCACTGATCATCATTGAAGGAAGTCAAGATGGGAACCCAAAAAGGGCAAGATCCTGGAGGCAGGAGTTGATGCAGAGGCCGTATAGGGGTAATGCTCCCCATGGCTTGCTAAGCCTGTTTTTTTTTACAGAACCCAGGAACACCAACCTGGGAGAGCACTACACAACAAGCACTGGGCACTCCCCCATCAATCACTAATTAAGGAAATACCCTAAAGTCTTATGTGGTGATAAAATCAGAGGGCACAGTCAACTATTCAGCCTTATTTTGTTTGTTTTGTTTGTTTGTTTAGCTCAGTTTTTTCAAGGCAGAGTTTTCTGTGTAACAGTCCTGGTGATCCTGGAACTCGCTTTGTAAACCAGGCTGGCCTCATACTCAGAGATCCTCCTGTCTCTGCCTCCCAAGTGCTGGGACTAAAGGCCTGTGCCAGCACTGCCTGGCTTACCTCCACCTCATCATGGAGGCATTTTCTCACCTGAGGTTCCTTCCTCTCTGATGACTTTAGCTTGTGTCAAGTTGACATAAACCTACCCATCATGGAACTCTTTATTTCCATTCCTATGCTTTAGGTTTCTGTTTTATCAACAATGTGAAATAAGAGAGAATTCATTGTAGCCTACACAAAATTTATTTAATTATATCTTTTGCACAAAAAAATAGAAGTACCACTTATTTAATAATTGTGATATAAGGAACAAGTATAGCGTATAACAGGAGGGCCTGGACACATATGTCTAAAAACCCTACTTTTATCTCTGCTCTCCTTATTAGAACTATATGACCATAGACAAGTAAGATAATTTCACCTCAAAAATTATATTTTTAAACTGTTTGTTGCTGTGGTAGGAATTGTCAATTTTCACACTTCTTGTATATCCAGAATTTCCCTAATTTAGTATTTTAGTTTTGCTTCAGTGAAACTACTTGTTAATAGTAGTTTTTCTTTTACTTTTCTTTTATGGTTATTTTATTTGCATCTTGACAACAACTGCCTTTCTCTCTTCTCCTCCCTGTCTTCCTACTTCTTCCCTCTCACCCCCTTTCAATACTCCCCTCCTCCATATTCACTCAGAAAGGAGCAGGCCTTTTATGGGCATCAGCAAAGTGTGGCATATCAAGTAGTGGTAACAACAAGCAGCTCCCCTGTATTCAGGCTGAGCAATGCAATCCAGCATGAGGAATAGGTTCCTAAGAGCCAGCCAAAGCACCAGGGACAGCTCTCCTCCCATTACAAGAGTTTCACAAATGCATCAAGCTATACAACTGTCATATCTATGCATAGAGCCTAGGGGGGCTTCATGCAGGCTCTTTGGTTGTTGGTTGAGACTCTGTTAGCTCCCATGATCCAGGCTATCCCTTTCTGTGGGTTTTTCTCATATGTCCCTGATCCCCTTCACTCCTACAATCTTTCCTCCATCTCCTTAGCAGGATTTCCCAAGTTCCTTCCAGTGTTTGACAATGGGTCTCTGAATCTGCCTCCTGTTGTAAGAAGTTTCTAGCCCAGAATTTTCAGTCTTGCCTCATGGCCCAGACTTTCAGACCCACAGTCCCCTAGTCCCACTGAAACACACAGACACTTATATTAATTATATGC
The DNA here is from genome assembly GCA_033318265.1 of Phyllotis vaccarum. NCBI lineage: Eukaryota > Metazoa > Chordata > Mammalia > Rodentia > Cricetidae > Phyllotis > Phyllotis vaccarum. The sequence goes on along the minus strand of JARWLC010000001.1, from coordinate 137,452,469 downwards.
TGATTGACATGTAACTTCCTAGCTCTTTCTCTTAAACTAACCCGTGACTCTTAGCTTGTTTAGCCATGAAGCTTGGTAAATTTTCTTAGAGCAACATTTTATCTTCTTTCCTCTGCATCTGCTGGTATCTCATTGTGGTGTCTCTGTGCTCATTGTGGTGTCTCCGTGGCTTTTCTGTGGTATTTCTTCTCTGTTCTTCCTGTTCCCAGAGATTTCCTACTCTGGTAGCTCTGCCCATAGTTCCTGTCTGCCTTCAGCCAATTAGCATTTTTATTAAACCAGTAGGCAGGACAATTATATACAGTGTAACCATGTGATCCCACCATGGCCTCCATCAGTCACTAGATGAAGGCTCTCCAATGACAGCATAGTCACCAATCCAACCACAGAAGAAGGCCAGTTCAGGATGTGCATCCACTGTTTTCAGGAGTCTTTGCTGGGGCCATCCTTGTAGACTGCATTAGGCTTTTACTAGATTCCATAAAGCCCCCCCCCCCCCCCCCGTTAAGCTCCCTTTTCAATAATCTCTCTCAGCACTCTCCCCCTCCATCCAAACCTGATTCCTTAAGTTCCCATGTCCATCTGCCCAAAAGATCTCCTCTATTTCCCATTACCAGGGAGATTCCCCTCCCCAGCTTGATCCCTCCTTGTTACTTAGCTTCTCTGGATTTGTGCATTCTAACATGGTTATCACTTGCTTTACAGCTAATATCTACTCATGAGTGAGTACATGATGTGGTGGGATTAAGGTGTCAGCCGATAAGGTCAGAAGATGCTTCCGGGACCCTGGAGGGGGTGTGGCCAACCTGGAGGGGGTGTGGCCAACCCGATTGATAAGTGGCTGCTGGGACACGAGGACTCTCTCTTCCTGGTTCCTGGCTGCTGGCTGCTGAACAGACAGAATTGGAATCCATCGTCCTTCCATGCGTGTCCATCGCGCGTCCATCGCTTGGATACGCCAGTCCTTGTTCAGGTGGCACCATAAGCTGTTACTAATATTGTGAGTGTTAATTTATATTCTAATAAATACTAATTTTGGACTGGCGCCTTGAAAGTAAAACTCCATCTACAATATATCATATTTGTCTTTCTGTGTTTGGGTTGCCTCACTTATGACAAATTTTCTATTGTAATTTCATCCATTTGCCTTCAAATTACCTGAAGTTACCATTTTAAACAGCTGATTAATGCTCTATTATATATTTGTACCACATTTTCTTTATCCATTCTTTATTTGAGGAATATCTAGATTATTTTCAAGATCTGGATTTTACAAATAAAGCTGCTATAAACATAGTTCCACAAGTATTCTTAGGAGTGATTGGGCATCCTTTGGGAATGTGCCCAAAAAGAATATTGCTACGTCTTAAGGTAGATTGACTTCCAATTGTCTAAAAAACTGCTATATTGATTTTCAAAGTGGCTGTACAAATTTGCACTCCCAGTGGCAATGGAGGAGTGTTCCCCTTACTCCACATTCCCTTCAACATAGGGTAGGTTGTATTTGTGTTTTTGATGTTAGCCTTTCTGAGAGGTATGAGATGTAATCTCTGAGTCCTTTTGATTTATATTTCCTTGATGGCCAAGGATGACGATCATTTATATAGGTATTTCACTGCTTTTTGAGATTCTTCTGCTGAGAATTCTCTAAGTCAGTAACTACTTTTTAATTGGATCATCTTTTTTGATGTTTCGTTTCTTAAATTTTATATATATATAAAAGAGATCAACCCTCTTTCAGATGTGGGGTTGGTGAAGATCTTTTACATTATGCAGGCTGCTGTTTTGTCCTAATGATAATTTCCTTTGCCTTACAGAAGCTTTTTAGTTTTATGAGGTATAGTTTACTAACTTTCCATCATAGCTACTGTGTTATGATGTTCTATTTAAGAAGTGGTCTCCTGTGCCAATGTGTTCAAGGCTATTTCCCACTTTCTCGTTATAAACTGGATTTATGTTTAGGTTTTGATCCATTGTACTTGAGTCTTATACAGGGAGGTAGATATAGATCTACTTGCCATTATCCAGCTAGTACAGCACCACATTTGTTGGAGATGATCTTTTTTTTCTCCATTGTATAGCTTTGGTTTTATAAAAAGATGAAATATGTTTGGATTTATGTCTGGGGCTTTAAATCAAATCCATTGACCAATGTGTCTGTATTTATGCTAATACCAAGATTTTACATTTTTGCGGTATCTCTGAAGTAGAGCTTGAGATCAGGGCTGATGATACCTCCAGCAGTCTTTTATTATGCAGAATTAGCTTAGCTACCCTGGGTTCTTAGTTTTTCCATATGAAGTTGAGTATTGGTCTTTCAAAGTCTATAAAGAATCATGTTGAAGTTTTGATGAGGATTGCTTTGAATCTGTAGATTGCTTTTGGGAAATGGCCATTTTTACTGTGTTACTGCTTTGTTCTATGAACATGTGAGATTTTTCCATCTTCTGATATCTTTTTCAATTTCTTTCTTAAAAGTTGTGAAGTTCTTGTCATACATATCTTTCACTTGTTTGGTTAGAGTTACTCCAAAATATTTTATATTGCTTGTAGTTGTTCTGAAGGGTGTTGTTTCCATAATTTATGTCTTAACTCTTTTATCATTTGTACATAAGAAAGCTACTGAATTTTTTGAAGTAATTTTGTATCCAGCTAATTTACTAAAGGTATTTAAAAGTCATAGGAGTTCCCTGGTTGGATTTTTGGGTCGCTTTATATATACATACTGTCAGGTCATCTGCAAGTAGCAACACTTATACTTCTTTTCAAATTTGTATTCTCTTGGTCTCCTTTTGTCGTCTATTGATAGAACTTTGTGTACAATATCGACTACATATAGAGAGAGTGGGCAGCCATGTCCTGTTTGAAATTGAATCGCTTTGAATTTTTCTTCATTTAATTTGATGTTGGTTGTCAACTTGCTGTATTGCTTTTATTATATTTAGGTATAATCCTTGTATCTCTGATCTCTTCAAGATTTTTATTATGAAAAGATGTTAGATTTTTGTCAAAGGATTTTCTAGCATCTAATGACATTATCCTGCAGTTTTTTTTTTTTTTTTCCTTTCAGTTTGTTTATACGGTGTATTAAATTGGCAGATGTTGAGTCATCTCTGCATCTCTGGCATAAAGCCTACTTGATCATGGTGCATGATGTTTCAGATGTATTCTTAGACTTTGTTCTTACGTATTTTTTTCAGTATTTTGCATTGATGTTCATGAGGGAAATTGGTCAGTAATTCTCTTTCTTTGTTGAGTCTTTCTGTGGTTTGAGTATTAGGGCAACTGTGACCTCATTAAAAATATTGGCAATGATAATTCTGTTTCTATATTGTGGAATAATTTGAGGAGTATTAATATTATCTGTTCTTTAAAAGTCTGTAAGAATTCTGCACTGAAACTATCTGACCCTGCGCTTTTCATGGATGGGAGGCTTTTAAAGATTGCTTCTATTTTCTAAGTGGTTATTGGTCTGTTTAAATGTTTATCTGATTTTGATTTAGTTTTGGTAAGTGGCACCTATCAAAAGACAAGTTCCTGTTTCTATTGGATTTTCCAATTTTGTGGAGTTCAGGCTTCTGAAATCTGACTTAATGACTGTCTAGATTACATCAATGTCTATGTTATATCTTTATTTCATTTCTCAATTTGTTAATTTCTCTGTGCCTTTTAGTTAGGTTGAACAATTGTTTTTCTATCTTGTTGATCTTTCTCAAGAACCACTTCTTTATTCTATTGATGCTTAGTATATTGAATTTTTGTTTCTATGTTATTGATTTTAGCCCTTAGTATCATCGTTTTCTGCCATCCACACCTCTTGGATGAATTTGCTTCTTTTTGTTCTAGAGCTTTTAGGTGTTCTATTAAGTCACTAGTATAAGATTTCTCCAAATTCTTTATGAAGGCACTTAGTGCTATGAATTTTTTTCTTAGTACTACCTTCATTGTGTCCCATATGTTTGCATGTCTTATGCATCCATTTTCATTGAATTCTAGGAAGTCTTTAGTTTATTTTGTTATTATTTTTTTGACCCAGTGGTAATTCAGTTGAGAGTTAAGCTTCCATGAGTTTGTAAGCTTTCTGTAGTTTGTGTTGTTGTTGAACTCCAACTTAATTCATGCTAATCTGATAAGATACATAGTATTATTCCATATATATGTATATATATATATATGGAATAATGCTATGTATATATACATACATACATACATATAAATATGTATATGTATCTTTTAAGACTTGCTTTGTGTCCAAGTACATGGTAAAATTTGGAGAAAGTTCCATGAGGTTCTGAGAAGAAAGTATATTCATTGATGTTTGTGTGAAATGCTCTGTAGCTATCGGGTAGATCCATTTGAATCATAGCAGCTCATATTTATATGAATTCTTTGTTTGTTGACTGCATGATCTGTCCATTGATAAGAGTGGTGTGTTAAAGTCACCTACAGTTAATGTGTGGAGTTTCATTTATGATTTTAGCCTTAGTAAATGTTTCTTTTACAAATGTAGGTGCCCTTGAATTTGGTGCATTGATGTTCAGAATTGGGACACCATCTTGTTGATTTTTTTTCTTTGATGAATTTAAAATGTCCTTCTCCATTTGTTTTGATTAATTTTTCTTTGAAGTCTATTATATTAGATATTAAGATAGCTAAACCAGCTTGCTTCTTGGGTCCATTCAGTTGGAAAACTTTTCCCACCTTTGAGGTTATGTCTGTCTTTGATGTTGAGATTTCTTGTATGTCACAGAGGGATGAGTCCTGTTTTCCTATCCTCTATGTTAGTTTGTGTCTTTTTATTTTTGAATTGACTTTATCATGAAATATCTTGTTGTCTATGTCTATAGTGATTGAAAGTCTTGCTGAGTATAGTAGTCTGGGCTGCATCAATTATCTCTTAATGTTCATAAGAGTTCTATCCAGGCTCTTCTGGCTTTTAGATTCTTCATTGAGAAGTCAGGTCTTTTTCTTTGAACCTTTTAATATTTTTTCTTTTTTCTTTTTTCTGTATGTTTAGAGTTTTAATTATATGTAGCTAGGGGACTTTTTTTTCCTAGTTCAATCTATCTAGTGATCTGTAACTTTTTTGTTCCTTTATAAGTATTTTGTTCTTTAGGTTGAAACATTTTTCTTCTATGATTTTGTTGAATAAATTTTCTGGGCCTTTTGTGGGGATATTTTCCTTTCTTCTCCCATTATTCTTAGGTTTGATCTTTTCATTGTGTCCCAGATTTTCTGGATGTTTGGTCTAGAAGTTTTTTTTTTTTTTTTTCTGTGTGCGTGTGTGTGTGTGTGTGTGTGTGTGTGTTAACATTTTCTTTAACTAATGAATCTATTTTCTCTATCATATTCTCAACTCTTGAGATTCTCTATTCCATCTCTTATATGTTGTTGATGATGTTTGCACCTGTAGTTTCCATTTACTTATGCAGATTTTCTGTTTCCAGAATTCTCTCAGTTGGTGTGTTTTTTAAAATTGCTTCAATTTCCATTTTCAAGTCTTGAAACAGTTTTATTTGTATGAACCCTTTGCTTATTTTTCTTAGTTTTCTTTATATTTTTAACAGCAGAATTAATTTTCTCCAATTTTAATTTTTTTCTTTCATTTCTTTACGGGAATTTTTTAATCTCCTCTAAGAGGACATTTATTATCTTCATAAAGTTATTTTTCAAAGTTGTTTTCTTGTGCCTCAGCTGTGTTGGAATATTTAGGTCTTACTGGTTTAAGATAGTTGGGTTCTTGCGGTTACCTATTTTCCTTTCTATTATTGTGTTCTTATACTGGCATTTAGGCACATGGCTTTGGGGTGATAATAGCTCTAGGTGTTGATTTCTATGTTTGGCTTATTTGGATAGGTGTTATGTTCCTCAGTTTCTGTTTAATTTCTGATTTTTCTGGCCTACTTAGCCAATGGTTCTGGTGACTGATGAGTCTTCAGGTCCAGTATGATGTCTCTGCTGAGATTTTGGGGGCTTTGGGTCTCTTAATTTGGCCTGGCTCTGGTAAACCCAAAGTCTGCTTAGGATTTTAGATCTGTCTTGGCCTTCTGTAAAGACTGAGCCTTCATCTGGAATACAAAGGAACAGCCTGGCCTTCGGTAGAGCTTCTGCAGATGGTCTTTCAAATGATATTGACTATGCCTGGGCTTATTGAGTCCACTGGAGTTCTGTGAAAGGGCCACCTGTTGACTGGTGAAGTCATTTGTGACTAGGGCTGTCTGTGCCACAGTGTCAGAAGTTCACTAGGATTTTGGGCAAGGGCATAGTAGTAGCCAGTGGTGAAGTGGGTTGGCATTGACCTGGGTTGGGTAGTAGTGGACAGAATGGAGGGGTGCATTTATGTTACTAGGCAAGTCCCTTACCCATTCTGGCTTGTGTGGCCTGGGCCTTCTTGATAGAAGTTTTCTAGGGTTGGGGGTTTTCTAGGCTGGGAACTATCTGAGAAAGCCTGGGCTTGGGAAATGGTCACCAGGGGCCTACTATTCTTTTCTTCTTCCTCTATTTTCTAGTACATTCTGTCATTGGCAAGAAACTTTATTATAATATTAAGACAATAATGATATGAAACAAGCTTTTTATAATACAAAATTGCAGATGTCATAATTACTCTGAGGCCAGAATTGGGAATAAGAAGACCACTAAAGAAAAATCTTGCCCAGGTTAATTAAGAGAGATTATAGTTATTCATTTAATAAAGATGACTGACAATGGATGAAATGGTTTTTAGTAAGAGTAAATTTATCATCTCAAAATTATTTAAGACTTTTTCATGAGACGTAAAAGAAAAAAGTTTCAGTAAAGTTGTATTTTTTAAAGAACACCTAAGAAAGTGATAATTTCCAACCATGTACAGATTTGCTTAAATAGCAAAACTTGGTTTCACCATTTGCAATTGCAAATGAACTAAAAATTTAAGATTTAAGTACCTACATACTTATCTATGTAGAAACAGTTTTGTTTATTGAGTGCTTACTCAAATCACTGGCAACATACATAATGCAAATATAATATGCAATTTTTGTCCTTGAAGACTCTCTTAAAACCTTGATGGGAAGTTTTGTGAGAAAATAAAAACACACAAAATGACATAGAGTGATATACATTTAGGTAGAATGTACATGAGAATATACGGAAAAACTAGATAAGAGAACAGGATAATACTCAAGCTAAGATTTTTGTTACAGTATATTTGATCACACTGTACGAAGATGTGTTGATGTTTTACCTTGCCTGCCTAAGGCACCTGATTGGTTTAATAAAGAGGTGAAGAGCCAATAGCTAGACAGGATAGACTAAATGAGACTTCTTTTTAGAGAGAGAAACCACGAGGGAAGAATTTGAAGTGTCTAGCAGAAGATTCAAGTGAGATAAGAAAGAAGTCAGACATAGAAGAGAAGTGAAGAATTAAGTGGCAGAATGTAGATTATTAGAAACAATTTAATCTATGTTATAAGACCTCTTTGGAACAAACTCAAGTTAAAAGCCAAGCTTTAATTATTAATAAGAAGTCTCCTTGTCATTCATTATTTGGGGACCTGTGATCCAAAAGTGGGTCCCCCAAAAAGTACAACTATATAAGAGCTGAAGAAAAACGTTTGCTTTTGTGGAGAAAGTAAGGGTTCACAAGAATAATTGGAATAAAGAAGAAGACTGTAAGCTCAAAGGCACATAAAATATATTTAACAAAATCACAGAAGACAACTTTCCCAATCTAAAGAAGGAAATGCCTATAAATATATAAGAAGCTTACAGAACACCAAATAGACTAGACCCCCTAAATAAGGCTGCTCACCACATAATAATCAAGCCTCTGTTCTACAGAAAAAAGAGAACATACTAAGAGCTGCAAAGGAAAAAGGCAAAATTAGCTATAAAGGCAGACCCATCAAAATAACACCAGACTATTCAATATAAACAATGAAAGCAAGAAAGTCCTGGTCAGATGTTATACAGATACTAAAAGAGCATGGCTGCCAACCCAGAATACTATATCCAACAAAACTATCAGTCACCATAGATGAATTAAACAAGATATTTCATGACAAAACCAGATTTAAACAATACCTATCCACAAATCTGGCCCTACAGAAAGCACTAGAAAGCCTCAACCTACAGAAACCAGAAATACTATTGAAACCACAAGCAATGAATAATTACACAGAAAAAAATCCCAAATAAGAGAAATACACACAAGCTACCACCAAAAATAACAGGAAATAACAATCATTGATCATTAATATCCCTTAATATCAATGGACTCAATTCACCTATAAAAAGACAAATCATAATATGATGGATACAAAAACAGAAGCCATCCTTCTGCTGCATAAAGAAACAAACCTCAGTGTCAAAGACAGATACAGGCTCAGAGTAAAGGGTTGGGAAAAGACTTTCCAATCAAATAGTCCTTAGAAAAAAGCTGGTGTAGCCATCCAAATAGCTAACAAAATAGACTTCAAACTAAAATCAATCAAAAGAGACCAGGATGGACATTATATATTCATGTCAGAAAAAATCCACCAAGATGAATTCCAATCCTGAATATTTATGCCCCAATACAAGGATACCTACATATATAAAAGAAACACCACTAAAGCTTAAACCTCACATCAAACCCCACACACCAATAGTGAGAGACTTCAATACCACACTTTCACCCTTGGATAGGACAACTAGACAAAAATGCAACAGAGAAATAAGGGATCTAATAGAAGTTATGACCCAAATTAACTTAATAGACATATACAGAACCTTCCACTCAAACACAATGAAATATATGTATTTCTCCACACCCCATGGAACTTTCTGTAAAATTGACCACATAATCAGTCATATCAATATAAAAAAATGGAAATAACTCCCTGTATCATATCAGACCACTGTGATTGAAGAGTTCAACATCAATAAGAAACACAGAAAGCCTACAAATTCACGGAAACTGAGCATCTCTCAGTTGAGCCACTCTGAGTCAAGGAAGAAATTAATAAGGAAATCAAAGACTTCCTAGAATTTAATGAAAATGAATTCACAACATATCCAAACTCATGGGACACAATGAAAGCAGTGTTAAGAGGAAAACTCATAGCACTAGATGCTCATATGAAAAACCTAGAGAAATCTCACACAAGAGACCTAACAGCACAGCTGAAAGCTTTAGAACAATTAAAAGCAAACTCACCTAGAAGGAGTAGATGACAGGAAATAATCAAACTACGGACTGAAATCAATACAATAGAAACAAAGAGAACAATACAAAGAATCAATGAATCAAAGAGTTGGTTCTTTGAGAAAGTCAATAAGATTGATAAACTCATATCAAAACTGACCAAAAGGAAGAGAGAGAATATTCAAATTAACAGAATCAAAAATGAAAAGTCAGACATAACAACAGACACCCAGGAAATCCAGAGAATTATCAGGTTATACTTTGAAAATCTATACTTCATTAAAATGGAAAACCTAAAAGAAATGTACAGCTTTCCACACAAGTACCACTTACCAAAAGTAAATCAAGATCAAAGATCTAAACAGACCTATAACCCCAAAGGAAATTGAAGCTGCTATTAAAAGTCTACCAAGTAAAAAAATCCCAGGACCAGATAGATTCAGTGCAGAATTTCACCAAACATTCTAAGAGCTAATACCAATACGTCTCAAACTATTCCATAAAGTAGAAACTGAAGGAACATTGTCAAACTCTTTTTATGAGGCCACAATCACCCTGGTTCCTAAGCTTCTCAAAGATGCAACAAAGAAAAAGACTTTCAGACCAGTCTTCCTCATGCACACTGCTGTAAAAATACTCAATAAATTTCTGGCAAACCAAATCCAACAACATATCAAAAACATCATCCACCACGATCAAGTAGGCTTCATCCCAGAGATGCAGGGATGGTTCAACATATGAAAAACTGTGAATGTCATCCATCATATAAACAAACTGAAAGTAAAAAAAAAAAAAAAATGATCATCTCACTAGATGCTGAAAAAGCCTAGACAAAATCCAACACTCCTTTCTGATACAAGTCCTGGAGAGATCAGGAATACAGGGAAAATACCTAAATATAATAAAGGCGATATACAGCAAGCCAACAGCCATCAAGATAAATGGAGAAACAATCAGAGCAATTCCACTAAAATTAGGAACAAGACAATTCTGTCTTCTCCTTATCTATTTAATATAGTTCTTAAAGTTTTAGCTAAAGCAATAAGAGAACAAAAAGAGATTAAGGAGATACAAATTGGAAAGGAAGAAGTCAAACTATCTCTATTTGCATATGATATGTTTGTATGCATAAGTGACCTCCAAAATTCTTCCAGGGAATTCCTACAGCTGATAAACATATTCAGCAATGTAACATGTTACAAGATTAACTCAAAGAAAATTAATAGCCCTTCTATACACTAAGGATAAAAAGGCTAAAAAGTAAATAAGGGAAACATTACCCTTTATAATAGCATTAAATATCTTGACATAGCTCTAACCAAAGAAGTAGCAGACATGTTTGACAGAAACTTTAAGTCACTAAAGAAAGAAATTGAAGAGGGTATCAGAAAATGCAAAGATCTCCCATGCTCCTGGATAGGAAGAAGAATGCTCAACTTCATATGGAATAACAGGAAACCCAAGATTGCTAAAACAATCCTGCTCAATAAAAGATCTTCAGGAGGAATCACCATTCCTGACTTCAAGTTGTACTATAGAGCTACAATAATAAAAAAAAGTGTTGTACTGGCATTCAAACAGACTTGAGGATAACAGAATTGAATTGAAGACTCCAACATTAACCCACACACTGATGAACACCTAATTTTTGACAAAGAGGCCAAAAATATTAATTCAATTAAAAAAAGATAATACCTTCAACAAATGTCAGCATAACTGGATAGTAGTATATAGAAGAATGCAAATAAATACAAACAGATCTCCCTGCACAAAACTCAAATTCAAGTGGATGAAACACCTCAACATAAACTCAGCTACATTGAACTTGATAGAAAAGAAAAACCCTCCAATACATTGGCACAGGTGACCACTTCCTAAGTGTAAAACCAGAAGCATAGACAAGAAGACGATCAATCAATAAGTGGAACCTCCTGAAACTGAGAAGCTTCTGTAAAGCAAAGGACACAGTCAATAAACAAAATGACAGCCTACAGAATGGGAAAAGATCTTTACCAATCCTACATCTGACATAGGACTGATCTCTGAAATATATGAAAAACTCAAGAAACTAGAGCCCTCAAACCTAAATAACCCTCTTAAAAAAATGGGAATCAGTGCTAAAAAGAAAATTCTCAGCACATGAATTACAAAGGGAGACCCACCAGGAGGGGAAGCTGGGCTCTCCGGGGTGAGCAGTTTTCCATTGCCATGAGTGTGTGGAGTCACAAGGGATGGGATCAGACTGTAATCCTGTTCATCAACTGGCACCTTGGAGCCCATTCCCTATAGAGAAACAGCCAGCCCAGCATTGACTTTAGGATGAGTGGATTGGATGTGCCTGGAGTGGATGTGCCTCCTCTGGGCTGGCCCACCATGGGACTTCTAGCCCTTTTGGGGGAAGGGGTGGTAGATGGGGAGGGGTGAGGCTGAGGGATGGCTGGGAGAGATTTGGAGGGGCTAGGGGAGTAAGAGCAGGGGGATACATCGATGGAGATTATATTTTTTTAAAGAAAATAAAATAGAAAAATAAAAAATAACAAAAAACTAATGGTGAAAGGCATTTAAAAATTGCTCAACATCTTTAGCCATCAGGGAAATGCAAATCAAAACAACTTTGAGATACCACCTTTCACCTGTCAGACTGTCTAAGATCAAAACTAAGATGACAGCCTATGTTGAGAAGGATGCAGAACAAGGGGAACACTCCTCCATTGTTGGTGGGAGTGTAAACTTGTACATCTACTCTGGAATGCAGTATGGCTGTTCCTCAGAAATCTAGGAATCAATCTCCCCAAGGATCCAGCAATACCACTATTGGGCATAAACCCAAAAAATGCACATTCATACTCTAAGGGCATTATCTCAACTATATTCATAGCAGCATTATTCATAATAGCAAGAACCTGGAAACAAGCTAGATGGCCCTCAACTGAAGAATAGATTAACAAACTGTGGCACATCTATACAGTGGAGTATCATTCGCAGAAAAAAAAATGACATCCTAAAATTTTCAGGCAAATAGATATATTTGAAGAATATCCTCCTGAGTGAGGTATCACAAGCCCAGAAAGATAGGCATGGGATTTATCCAATCATAAGTGGAATTTAGACAAAAAGCAAAGAATATCTAACCTGCAAACCACAACTCCTGAACAGCTTGGGATCAGAAGGAACTTAAGAGGGACTTCCAGTTATTTCCCTTAGGAAGAGGAAATAGAGAAGATCACTTTAGCTAATTAGAGTCATAATAGGTTGTAACCAAAAATAGTTGGGAACAAATCTTGAAAGAAGGAGATGGTTGAGTGAGAGGAGCAAAGAGGGAGATAGAAAGAGATGGATATCTCAATAGAGGAAGCCAATGTGGGTTTGGAAAGAGACTGGGTGTTAGGGACACCTACAAGAACTCAGAGGATGTCTCTGGCCAAGTCTCCAAACAATAGTGGAGGTGGTGCCTAAACAGGACTTTTCTTATAATCAAATGAATAACCACCCTAAGTGTCATCACAGAACCTACATCCAACAAAAAATAGAGGTAGAGGCAGAGATCCATGGCTGAGTACTGGGCTGAGCTCCTGGTCCAACTGAGAGGAGGGGAAGAGAGTCTGTATGAGCAAGGGGATAGGGAATATGAAGAAAATTCTTATAGTGATGGCTGGCTGGAGCTCTGGGAAGCTCACCAAATCAAAAATAGCCACTGGTAATCCATCAGGAAAAGGAGCTAGGCCCTCCAAGAGGAGGCAACTGTTGGTTGGCATGGGCAGTATGTCAAGCCTAGAGGGGTAGGATCAGATTGTGTTCCTGTGCATGGGCTGGCACCTTGGAGCCTTTCCCTGTAGAGGAACACCTAACCCAGTCTTGATACTAGGATGAGGATATTGGACTTGCCTAGAGTGGGTGTGCTAAGCTGAGCTGACCCAACTTGGGACTTCTTGCTCTTTTGGGGGAGGACATGAGTGGATGGTGAGGGGGAGGCTGAATGGTGACTGGGAGGGGTTGGGAAGAGGGAAAGGACAGGGAACAGGGGGATACATGAATAAGAAAGGCATTCTTTAAATAAAAAAATAAAGTTGAGTAAGACAATGCTCAACAAAAAGTTTTATTATTCATTTTATGCCAGCTTAGAGAATTTGGATTTAATCTTAAATTCAATGTATTATATTGTGGTTAATACAGTAATTACATATGTTAACAGAAACAAAGTTGATCTGAAAAATAATTAGAAGGCAGAAAGAAAAAACATAACATACCATTCACCATGGTTTGCTAGGTAGTAGATATGGTGATTCACAGAAATTGATATCAGAATAACAACAGAAGAATAGATTTGGATTAACAAAATATTTGGTGTGAAATAAATGATTCTGAGAACTTATTTCATGCAGGGAAAGAAGCTGGTTACTTATTTTGAGTAGATAATAATGTAGCCACTAAGACAGGGAATGTTGCTGAAAAATTTTGAAAAAGGATAATTAGTCAATTTCAAAAACTTACTTAGTGGTATCTGTTGGGTGTCCCCATGTAAATGTACCCATACAGTTTGCCTAGCAATCTGGGATAAGTATTCATATTTATGGACGTCCAAAAATAATTGATACCATAGATGTGATTTGTTTTTTTCTGTGAAAAAATAGAAAAAATAAAGGGTTTATGTTGAAACTCAAGAGAACACTGCATATGAGGAGGAAAGATATTATGTAAAAGGAAGAGATGGCACTGGAAAATCCAGGTCGTTTTGGATAGGTGCCTATAGCCTGGTAAAATAGAAATTGAAAGACACCTTTAAGATGTGTAGGCTATATTTTGCTAATTTATGCTTTCATTTTCTGAAACTAAAATGGCAAATTCAGATGCCCACGGGAGTCAGGAAGGTAAGTTAATGAGTAGAAAAGCTTAGGTGTGATATAATTATGGGGGACTGTCATATGCCTGAGAGAATCTTGGATAAAAGACTCAGTTGCTATCTAGGTCTTTCTTATTATTGCCTTGTAAGAATTTGGGTCAATGTTGCCAGATATTTGGCTTTTTCAAGAAAAGCTGAAACTATATTTTTATATGAAATCTGCCAATTTAAAAATGTTTAAAGCTGCTCAAGAGGTACCAATGGGATTTTCAGCCCACGGGCTGCCAGTTTGTAACACCTGTCTTAGAAGCCATGATGGGAACAATCTCTGGCCAGGAGAGTGGCTGGCTGGACTTACTATTATAATTTTCATTTCTATAGTCATGAGTAGTTCTCCTCATAGACACATGGATGAGTAATATTGACATTTTGTGCTATTCTATTTAAAGGCAAGCAATTGAAAAAAAATTAAAAGTAGCCTACAAAAACAGAAGCATTTTCATCTCTGCCCAAGAATGCCTTGTGACCTTTGCTAGAAGCTGACAGGTAAGCCTTCAGCTTCTTAACAAGGGTGATCATATACTTCAGCACTAATACGTAGGCATATTTGAGGTTATAATTGCATTTAGAAAGATTAATAAAATAACATTTAGATTGCTTTATATAACAATATGTTATCTGTATAGTATCAGTGTTCAACTTTCCTGTTTAGGCCTCATTAATTCAATTCTTTGTAAGCTAAAGGGGAAGTGATTTTTTTCAAATTTACTTCAACTTAAGTATTTGAGGAAAAACCATGAATATGTATAATCAATAGTTATATAACTATTTTGACTCAGAAATGTTACTGTGTATCCATTAAATACTTAATTTGCTTTATGAATACAAAATAATCTTATAGTATGGAAAAATTAGGTTATGCATATAATTTTCTTATTTATAAACTGAGCATCACACATTGCTTTTCCTGCGAGTCAAAGGCCATTCAATTAGTAGGACTACTTTTTCTCTGCCTTAATGTCAAGTTCCATTGTTTGGCTTTGTGTTTTGAAGTAGATGACAAGTACATAAAATTTTCTTGGGGGGATATGAAATAAAAAGTTTTCTAATAAATTAATAATGCCATTGAACACTTATTTCTTAGATTGTTATTATGTATATTAACTTTTTTTGCCAGTAAATAGAAATGCAAAAAAGACATTCCCTGCTCCAACATCAACAGTCCTGTTACATCTTGTTGAATTATATTGGAATGTTTTGTGCAAGCAAAAAAAAAAAATTGCAATGCCACATTAGACATGTTTTAAGAAATAAAATGACAAACGTGTTTCTTACCTGGTTCTGAGGGAAACTCCATTTAGGACACTTAGTTTGAAAGGGAAAGTGAGCAAGCAGCAAAGAAAAGTAAAAATAAATACAAACATTTCTTAACGCTGTGCTGTTACTGCAAGAGTGTGTCATAAAATTCATCAAGTAAGAGTTTTAAGAAGTATATATGTGGGGCACCTTTTGAAGTCTCATAAACATTTACATATTTTAAATGATTGTGTTTGGGTATTTCCAAGATAACTTTAGGCATAAAATATACTAATGGTCTGAAACAAAGCTTTTAGTGCAGAATATGGCTTTGATATTTTTCAAGTTAAATCCTTTGCCCCCACTTGTCAAAGGAGAAATTGGATAAAGTCAGAAGTGCAGTATACAGAAGAATGAGAAATAAATCCAGGATGATTTCTTCCAAGTCCAAAGCATTTTCATGTTCAACTCATTCTTTGAATTACAGTGTCATTCCAATAGCCAAGGAGTTCAGGACAGCAAGGAGAGCAGTTTCTATGTTTACATTTCTGTGGAATATCAAGAATAAGTTAATTATATTTAACATAGTATATCAAAACGAAAATGGAGACCTTAAATTCAGTGTTCAAACACACACACACACACACACACACACACACACACACACACACACACACACTCATTCACCTTCTACCTAGATTCTGAATGACAACAGTTACTTCTGGATAAGTTCTACTTATGTCTAATAATAATAATAATAATTGGATGGTTTGTCACATGGTCAGAATCTAACAGGGACAAGAATTTCTTCAGAATTATTGAACCTAAAATTCCCCTCTTAAGAAAACAACTCTATTTAAACAAAACTCAATCCTTAAATTCTATCCTGAAATATTTGACAGTTTTGGAATTTAGAATAAACACTGGCAGTTGCTACTTGATTATTTCACCAGAGCTTATATTTAATCATCAAGCTTTGTTTGAAAGGTATGACTAACTCCAATGGATTTGAGCTTCTTTTTCCTGTGTGGTCTGTCCCTAAAATGTCAGGTCACCTATCAACTACTCTTATTTGGACACATGAAAACAGAACTAAATAATTAAGTATTTAATAGTAATTATATAATACTCATTTAATTATTTAGCAAGTAAGCCTGTTCTTAAATCTTAATAAACAACTCTCTGTCTTTAAGGAATTAAAACTACCTGCTTTCAGCTCTATTCTAAAAGTATGGATTATTTTGCAATTAAATCAGCAGGTTTTTAATCAAATTAATTAATTATTCTCTTCAGACTGGTTAGTTTACCCCCTTCCTTTTCTCCCGGTCTTTCCCTTCACGCTAGCCCCCCGCCCCGCCCCCATTCTTCCTCTTCTCACTTCAGAAAAGGCAGGCCTCCCTTGAATATCAGCCTACCATAGCATAGCAAGGTACAGTGAGACTAGGCAGCTCCTCTCCTATTCAGGCTGGACAAGGCAACCCAGTAGGAGGGAAGGGTCCCAAAAGCAGACAACAGAGTCAGAGACAGGCCCTGCTCCCACTGTTTAAAGCCCCACAAAAAGGCCAAGCTACACAATTGTACCTATATGTGCAGATGGCTAAGGCTGATCCAATGCAAACTCTTCTGGATGGCGGTTGTGTCTCTGTGAGGCCCTCTGAGTCCAGGCTAGTTGATTCTATGGGTGTTCTTTTGATGTTCTTGTCCACTTCCAAATCTTTCCTCCTCTTCTTCCACAGGATTCCCCAACCTCCATCTAATTTTTGGCTGTGGGGGGAGTCTCTAAATCAGCAAATTTTTAAATTCATAAACTTAATTGCATATTAACAACTAATTATGAGTGATTAATAATGAAAAAATTGGCTAAATAATTTTCATTTCATTAAGCAGTGAATAACCAAATTTCTTAAAACTGAAGAAAGCATGATTATTTGTAAAAATGTGAGTATTTTGTAATGATCTCGAGAACCTCATGACTTCTTTGCCTCTGGTTCTCTGGTTTGGATTCGCTGTGTGCATTGTTTAGAATCAATATTCCCAGTATTTGCTCCAGCACTCTAGTGAGTTTCCCTAAATTGAGACCTTCTGGTGTTCATACTCTTTCATAGTTCTTTTTTGTTTGCTTGTCGAGGATATGCCTTAGTTGCATCTTCTTTCCCTGTGATAAAACACCATTACTAGATCAACTTTTAAGAATAAAGTTTTTATTTGTTCATTTTTGCATTAAAAATTTTAAGTTATACACCATCATTTCATAGTAGTCAAGGAAGTCAAAGCAGCTAGATCTATACACAGTTAAGAGCAGAGAGACAATGGATGCATTTCAGGTTTCCCAGTGCATGGCTTACTTTCTCCTTCTGTATGTAGTCTAGGACCCACACCTAAAGAATAAGTGCTACCTACCTCCTATACATCAACATAATCTAGACAAGTCTTCACTGAGAGTGTCTTACCAAGCAGGTGCTTCTATTTAGATTAGATCAAATTGACAATTACAATGAACTATTTGAGAAGATTAGTTCTTTCTAATAAGTATCATGTACTGTCTCTCTATATATATGCATACACACATATAAAATAAAATACACAATACATGTATTACATATTTGTGTTCATTTTTTGTAAGGTTGTTTTATTCTGGTTATGAAAAATCAGTTGCTATAGTTAGGAATAATGTGCAGAGGAGTTCTCATGACCAAGAATTAAGGACAATGTCTAGCTGACAACCAACCAAAAATTGAAGACATTCCATTCAAACAGCCTACAAGCCATCAATTTCTGCTAACAATCATATGCTTATGTTCCATATGACTCCTAAATGAATTGTAGCTCCGACTGATACTTTGTTGCTTTGTAAACCCCCCCCCCCCCAAAAAAAAAAAAAACTCAAGAAGCTTTGCTTGGGTGCTCAAATATGCCAATAACCATGTTATGTCTTATGTGTCCTGGTACATCAACTATACATTCCTGGTCATGAGTTTCTTAAGCCTTTAGACACAGGAAAGAGAAAGATCAATGAGCAATGGACTGTGGTAGACCACAATGTGATAAAATGCAGAAGCATATTCACGTGGTTAAGTGTGGAAAGTGAGTGATTCATTTTGGTGGCTTTTCTAGGGGTAGTGTGGGCTAAATGTCAGGAAATGTTTCACAGAGAAGCAGCATTGGCATTACACCTCAGAGGGAGATAAGGGAATAGAGCAAAGGGCCTAGCAAGTGCACTGGCAGATTTCAATCAGTAACACCACATCTGTATTTCTAGCCTCCTCCCTCCCACCAACAATTTGAAGTCATTCACAGAAGTTTTAAAAACTTTGAAAAGTTTAGAGTATGCCAAGTGTGGCTAAGGACTAGATGCATGATGGGAAATCAATGTTTGACAAGGAAAGTTCAGTATGTATTTGTTGGGGTTCACTTATTATACAGGAAAGCTTAACATGTTTTATGATTTCATACAGATATGACAAAAGATCTTGTCAAGTACAAGTGTAATAATTGGATTCAAAATACTATGAAAATTCCTAAACAAAACCTGACACAATAGGCTATTCCATTTGGCAATACTTTGTAGAAAATTTAATTATGCATGTATATATTCATTTATAAAATGTTAATAATATACTGGCACATTGTTGAATGTAAAAAGATGAACTTGAATCTTGCATTTTGGTATGTAAATAGTCTAACAAAAGTAGAATCCTTAAAGTAATGGTTGAAAAAAAAAATCCAGTTTTCACAGAGGTAAAATAAACAATACAAGTTGCCATGACAACAACCAAAATGACAGCCTTAATCTAATCAGGAAAGTAAAGGAACTGAAAGACAACTAATTCCCATCGTAATATATGCTCCTTTGACTGCGTAATAATGTTTGGTCTTTGAAGGACAGTCCAAACAGACTATGATATGTCTGCTCACTTATTTATCCAACACATGAAGCAAAACATGATATAAAGTGCTGTAGAATAAAAATAGGTAGCAATGAAGTAAAACTACTGTAACTTCATTTTACATTTAAATTTTAACAAACTATTTTTATTAGACACTTACTTTACTATCTCACAAAGTCAGCAAATGGAGTTTCTTCAGTATATCTTACATTGATGATACCAGAACTTTGTTTTCAAGAATAGTGGCCCTTAGGAAGTCTGAGGGTAATTAATAAAAACAAATTTTTCATGTATGTAGTGTTATCAATTGTTAGTTGAAAGTTAGAAACCAAGCTTTCCCTGCCCAGAAGTCTCAATTTTGAATTAATCTATGTAATTACTAGCAAAATGATAGGATCAGCAGATTTGCTTTAAGCTAATGTGCATCTTTTTGGGTTTTGAGTTTGACCTCTAACACTCATTATTTAGGACCATAAATTAGAGGAGTAACACATGTCACAGAGCTGTTTGCCATTAATGTTGCAACATTTGTCCCTATATAACTATTCTTTTACTGTATCTTTGTCAACTCTTTGAATCTTATGACAAATAAGCATGGACCCTTAAATATTCAGGATTCTGTATATTGATCAATATTTCTTATAAAACTTGCATGATTTTGTTTCTCTATTTCCACCAACAATAGAAGAATAAAGTCAGTATCAAATACATTATTTACATTATAAAAATATTTAAAGCAAAATAGTCTAAAGAAAAACAAATGTAAATTATCATTGGATGGAGAGAGATATCAGGATACATCTTTCAATTCTGACTTAAATCACCTGTAAAGGAAGGAGGCTAAAATGGTGTCCCGAGGGCACAATAGCAGCCAGTTTATGTAGTCAGTGAATTGTCAACCCTAGAGTGAAAGCAAAGTCCAAACTCATTACCTAAATGTTTTGTTTGTCGCAATAATCACATTAGATTCTCATATTAAAAAGAAAACCCAAAATTATTAGAGGAGACACATAAGGTATATAAATTACCAGACATAATATGTTAACATGTAGTAATATTATAGTGAATTACTTTTTATTGATACAAGTGATTATAGAGAAATATGTACTTCTTAGTTCATATCTATCCCATTCTCAGGTTTTAATTCTACTACCTCCATCCTCTTTCCAATTTAATTACATAATTTTGATATAAATTCACAGAATTTATAACCCAGAATGTTAAAATCCAGCAGGGGAACTTTTTTTTTTTTTTTTTTATTTGAGCAGAAGGAATCTGTCGATATTTGAACTTCAGAGATGACATAAAGCCAAGGAAAGATTTGCTGTTTTTACTTTATTTTTTATTTATTTATTTTTTTTAAAGATTTTATTGGTGGCTCAAGATCAATGCTGAAACTTCTAGTTGACAGAAGTCCTATTCTCTTGGCTACATTTGGGACAATTTACAATGTGATAAAAATTGTCATTTGTAAATGCTTTCCCTGTCAACAGAGACTATGGATTTCATTACCACTGAAATGACTGTCTCTCTGTAAAGGTCAGAGGCATGTGGGAGAAAAATCTCATTTATCAGCTGTCACAAAACACAAAACTGTTCCTTTTCCACAAACTGTAGATCAGGCACTATAAGAGTGGTCTCCATTTATTGCCTATAGGGTGAGTGTGGGCACTGGGTTATAAAAGATAGCAACATTTTGAATTCTTTGGTGGAAAGAGATGGGGAGAGTTTTAACTTGCACATTTTAAATGTTCACAAGAAAAAAGAGTGGGCATGTGTGGGAAGTGAGAGACAAGAAAGGAACAAAATGTTTCTGTTCAGGTCATTTCCTACCCACCTTTATATTCAATCCAACTTGAGAGATGGCACTTTGTAGGAACTAAATGATTAATAAGGCTCCCCAACAGGACTGCAAACCAAACTGAGCCATGACAGAATGTTACAGGTTATGGTCAAGTGTAAAAGCACACGTCCTCAGAGGGCTATAATGACAACAAGAAATATCACAGATTCCTTTAAATGACACCAGTGATCCAATGGACAAAAAAAGAAATGGGTCAGCATGCTTTTTCTTTTCCTGATAGCCTCTTTGTGTTGGGATAATTTGGATTTTAGGTGATCAGAACCAAAAGAAATGTATTAGGTTCCTACATATTATTGTGGAAACAATGTGACATTGTTAGTTCTTCTGAGGTGCTTTATAACAGTATCAAGAGTATCTGCTTTGTCATGTACTGAACACAGACGTGTGCGATTGAACTTTAAAGCTTTGTGGCATGCTCCTTCACAGATGTTATCCTGGGATGGAAGGCAAATAACCCAACAGAATAAAGTATCAGATACTCTAGGGCCACTTCTTAGTATTCTTTCTGTACATATTATATTTTGGCAATTCCAGGAGCTGTTTACTAAAGCCAAACAAGAGAAAATCCCAAACCTGTAACCTGCCTTCATCCCCAGTCCCAAAATAGGGATTTTTGACTCAGAAACAATGAAAATATCATCCAGAACCAGTAAGTGACTTGGTAATTCACAGAGCAGAGGAAACATCACTGTCATGTGGCTGCACAGCAAGATCTCTGTGATGTATTTTGTAATCAGTACCACAGAGAAGAGAGAACATTTCCATCTAGGCAGGGACTAGCTACTGACTAATGACTAATGATATAAAACCACACACGCACCGCGCGCGCGCGCGTGCACACACACACACACACACACACACACACACACACACACACACACACACACGAGAGAGAGAGAGAGAGAGAGAGAGAGAGAGAGAGAGAGAGAGAGAGAGAGAGAGAGAGAGAGAGAGAGAGAGAGAGAGTATACAAGGACATAAACAAAATTCTCAGACAGGTGATATACATACACACTTAATATTTAGATTCTGAGCTTCTCTCGATGAGCCTCTGGCTTCATCAGGATTTCTAGTGCTATGATGGAAAACCATTACCAAAAAGCAAGTCAGGGAGGGAAGGGTTTATTAGGCTTACAGTTCAGCATTGCTGTTCATCACTGAAGAAAGTCAGTCCTTGAGATATAGATCCTCTGTCTTGAAAGCCAGCACGAGAGCACCTTCACTCTGATTCTGGCCTTAATTCCCATCATTTTAATCAGTTTTAAAGGCCCCATGTTGTTACACTGGGTTCATTAGGATAACCCAGGACAACACATTGTTCTGGAGAGTTAACTCAATGAAACTTAAGCTCCTTGTATATACATATATACAACACCTTGTATATTTACATAATAATATATAAACAAGTAACATAGATTCTAGAGATTAAGATATTGGGGTGTTTTGGAATGGAGTATTCTTAAGGATTTGTTAGTTGGGAAGGACATTTTTACCTCTTGCAGGTGAATTTGATTTCCTTGATGGTTCTCAATTCGTGTATGTAGTCTCTCCCTGTGTCTGCCCTATTCACTCTCATAGCTACACAATATATGAACATATGTTCCAGATGCCTGCTAGGTAATAGATATAAAAACTAAGTTTGTTATTTAGTCATGATTCTCTAACCAGAATCTAAAATGATAAAAGAGAAAGGGACATATAATAGCACTCCAGGACTCTCATGTAGCATAAGTTAAATCCTCTGTACTGCCAAATTAGAGAGTTGTCCTAACCTGGGGAGTGGTCAGCACCATTATGAATGTGATTTCTAAGTATGAACCTTTTGCTGATAAAAAAAAAAAAAAAAGACCCGTGGAGATGGAAAACTGTGTGCATGTTTTACTACTGTTTTTCTGGGGGTATCCCCAAGACTGCTTCAGAATATTCTTATATATTTCTGTTCCTATTCCTAGATCACCTAGAAAATTCTTGATTTCTTTAACAGAAAAGAATTAGATCATACAAAAACAAAATTCCTGTTTTTATTGTGATTTATGTGTTGCCAAGCTCTTGTCCCTGTATCAAGGCTTGGCAAAGCAACCCACCCTGGGGAATATGTTCTCAAAAGTAGGTTAAGCACCAGGGACAGTCCTGATCCCACTGCTAGGAACCCCACAAACAGACCAAGCTACTGTGACAGACATGCACAGGGCCTAGGTCAGTCTCTCAGGCTCCCTATCTGTCAGTTCAATGTTCATGAGTTCCCATAAGCTTGGATCAGCTGTCCCTGTGGGTTTTTCCACCATGACCTTGCCCCTTGGCTTTTACAATCCCTTCTCCCTCTCTCAGACAGGATTCATCTTCACTCATCTAGTACTATGAAGCATCTGTAGTTATACAGTTCAGAATTTCTTGTAGAAATAAAGCAGTAATCTCAGTTTAGTATACAAGCTTAGAAGATACATATAAGATCAAAACTATCTCCACACTGAATTTTCATAACATGGTTCTGGTCTTACAGAGTTTCTGTCAGTCGCTATATGTGTCTATGATTTTTTATTTTGGTGTCCTGCATATCTTCGATAGTTATCAATGATATAATCCTGACTAGGGAGGCCATCTCATCTCGTCTCTGTGATGCTATATGAGTTCAAGGGAGTCAGAAGCTGACTTCCAATGTTTCTGGTTTGCCTAGTTAAGTTAATAATTCATTAGTTGTTTATTCAGAACACAAAAAGTGTTATTTTCCATGGATTTTAGATTTTCAACTTTAGTTAAAATGTTTAAATCACAAGAAGCATGTGATTTTGTATCCAGGATCATATGTAAATTCCATGACACACCATCCGCTATGTTGTTTTAATTAATCATTTTAGATTAGAACTATGGGTTTAAATTAATCATTTTCTTTTCACCTGTAAAAGTTCTTCAGACATTCCTATAATGCAATTACTTATATAACTTTTAAGGGTATATTTAAACCTAACATTCACATTCTGGTACTTTTTAAATGAGCAAGAAAGCAGAAAGAGAGGGAAGGAAAAAAAAAAGAAAACTTAAAACTTAAGAGCTGCTTAGGGAAATGGAGAAAATAACATCTTTCTGCACTGAAACATTTTTTTCTTCCATTCAGGGGGCTGTGGGGCCTCATTTGCACTTGCCTTTTCCAGAAGCTAACTTGTAGCTTAGCTTACCTGCTTTTAGAACAGGCTGATTCTTTTGCCATATCAGCTAACCTAGTGCATTTGAAATTACTGACGAAAGTCACTCTCAAATCTCAGGTCTATTTTGATAATGACTTATACTTGTAAGGCAATCTGCCCATTAGTACAGAGGTAGGAAGAACTGGGACAGTACCTTACAGACGGGTCTCTGGAAATAAGCGAGGAACTCTGGAGTTGTCTGGGCAGGAATTTATATTTCTATAACATTTTGACTCAGCACACAAATGTAGGATGTATGGGGGCGTTTGCATTTGGTACCAGATTGTTTACCTACACCAGAGGCTATCCTAAGCGATTTGTTGAATCTGCCTTGCATTACATATTGGAATTCAGAGAAACTTTACTTAAGAGACAAATCTTAGCACAAAGTTTCTATACACCTTATTTACGGCTGCATAAATAGAATGACCTGCTGGTGACAATGAGGAATTCAAGTGTCTTGATGCCTACTGATTAGATGCAATGTAATCTATCACTAGTATGGCAATTGCAATACTAAACTAGAGGCTATTTGTGTGCCAGAAATTCAGTAGAACCTTTTCCTACAGATGCTATAAATTCATTCCCTACCACAATATTTAACTGCAAAAACATCTGGGAAACCATAATATAAGAAGAAAGCCCAGAAGTTTCAATGACATTCTGGAACTATACTCTCTTCTCCCTTTAATGCTAACACAAGACTTACTCAATTCTCTTATTGTTAGAACTGCTAATAGGCTATCATTTCCCACATTCCAAGCACCCATTCCAACCACAGGTTGTAGGCAGATAGCATTACTGTCTAATGACACCATTTTCAGGACAGTAGGAGGAGTTTCTGCTACTTGCTTGAGCTCTTGTATAGTGTAATTTTTGAGGTGTGAAAAGGGAAGTCTCATCTTGTACACTTTTTCAAGTTCAGGATTAATATTTAAGAGGAAATTATATAATTAGTGGCTGTTGTCTCTCCCTAATCATGATCGCATGTCAAGGTAAAGTTTTCTGTTGAAATTTCTGTCACTGCTGAAGGCTCGTACAAGGAATGTATTTTAACAACACTCAGATGGTCAGGGTTGTTGGCATTTTACCAAGGTTCCACTTCCTAGGTCATCTCGGAGTTCGGTGAAAAGGAAGAGCTGCCTGGCTTGAGAATAACCCTCTCTGTCACATCTTCAATAACTTAAAAGTTCTGCATCCCATACCAACTTCTTCTGTCAATAAAATTGACTACAAAATTCGTAGCCTTTATTCTTTCTTCTTTCCTCTGCCTCTTTTCTCTTCCCTTTCTTTGTTGGGGGCCATATAATCTAGTCTTGAATGATCCTATGAGTGCCTTTCCTCTGGATCTGCATGAGGCAAGACCCATGGGGATGATCTCTCACTTGGCAAGAACCAGTAAACCAGGGGTTTATGCAGGACTTTACTGAAGTCTTGCATCTTGTAGG
Source organism: Phyllotis vaccarum (assembly GCA_033318265.1). Taxonomy (NCBI): domain Eukaryota; kingdom Metazoa; phylum Chordata; class Mammalia; order Rodentia; family Cricetidae; genus Phyllotis; species Phyllotis vaccarum. Next base: position 137,426,786 of record JARWLC010000001.1, on the reverse strand, counting down.
CTCTTTTCTCTCTTATTATATCGTTGATTTTGGAAGTTTTTGTTTTATATTGTTAAGTACACATGCAGGAAGTATATTTTCTATTGGAAAATCTGTTATTTCTCAAATACTTTTTCCTTAGAATCAGAAGGGCGCCAATGTTTCTCAAATTTCTTATCTGGAATTACTAACTACAACTCCTAATCCTGGGACTTTTTTCTAACTCAATAGGGGCAATTAAAAATAAGGGGTCTTGCTTTCATAATTGTCATAAGTAAAAGGTGGAAACCACCATAGGGAGAAAGATACTCATAGAACAATAGTGGCAGAAAGCAATAGGTGCACATGAGAAAAAAACACTTGGAACATTAACTGTGCCTCACAGTTCTGCAAAGGATAAAAACCATGAGTGCAGTGAGTAGGGGAAAACCCCAAGAATATACATAATGTCAACTGTTAATGCTTGGATCTGGTATTCTACAAGAGGAAAACAAGGCAGTGCAAAGTGTGAGATAAATAGATTCACCTATCAGACCATGCTGAAAGAAGAATGGTATGATGAGATGAGAAAGGAGTGTTTATTGGAGTCTGCCTTTTATAGAGAGCTTGAGACATAGGACCATCTTGGAGGAAAGGAAACTGTAAAAGAGCAATGTGAAAGAATTGTTTGTATTCGAATATTGTCCTTAAAGCAATGTACCCATGTCAACTACTTTTAATTTTGTAACTGCAAGTAGCTTCCAGCTGACAGAAATTCTTAAAGAGCAGAATATGTCTGGCTCAATATTTAATTAAACCTGAAAAAATACTGGACTCTCTGTCTATAATGAGGTTGTGTACGGGGTAGAAAAGTGTATTTGTGGGAGCACAAAGGGGAGCAGTGAACACTTTTATAATGATTACTATGTATTTCTTAAAATACGATGTATTTCTAAAAGTCAAAAATAAGAGTGAATGATAAAGCTGTTCATGTAATCCTGATGAAAAAATCATTTAAAGTATAAGTAAAGATTTCCTTTTTGCATCAAGGCCCCTTTCCGTATTAAGACCTGAACCTAGCTGAAGCTGCACCCTAGCTAACTCCTTCCTTCCTTCCTTCCTTCCTTCCTCCCTTCCTCCCTCCCTCCCTCCCTTCCTCCCTTCCTTCCTTCCTTCCTCCCTTCCTCCCTCCCTCCCTCCCTCCCTTCCTCCCTTCCTTTCTTCCTTCCTCCTTTTCTCCCTTCCTTCCTTGGACATAGTTTCACTACAGTCTAGGTTGACTCTGAACTTGTGGAAGTCCTTCTACATTACACTGGCAAGTACAGGAATTATAGATGTGATGCACCATGTTTGGCTTCAGTTTTTTTTTTTTTTTTCCTGTTGCAGACTTGTTTTTCTCTGATTCTTTTCTTGAAATATGTGATAATACTCTGCTTCAGACTGTCTAGTTCTTCCAGGTTCAGTTTCATCATAAAACACACATACTTATTATACATACATACATACATATATATTATACAGTTAGTTGATGTGAGATTTACATGAGATGAAAATGGGAAGAATTTGGCAGAGCACTTGACCCAACAATGACATTACTGTTAAAGTGTCTGTGATACTATGTGATATTTCAGACTTGTTATAAATTATATGTTTATTGGTATTCTGATATCATTAATTCATACTTAAAATGAGACTTTCAGACTATTTTAAGAGTCTCCTTTACCTATATAATTATTCAAAAGCATTGATTAATTTTATACCTGAATTTAAAATTTTTATATCAACATTTTGATGATTAAACAATTAAAATATTGTACCATGACATGATCAAATATTTGAGTTATTATGTAGATCACAAAACAGCTCAATTTCAACTTGGAAATTTGCTACCACCCAAATGAAAAGGGACATATTTCACCAGCAATAATTCTGTGAGGCTTACTAGCAATAAAAATGAGGAGCTAGAAATAACACAGTTTCTCTGCTGTGAATAAATGTATAAAATTCACTACAATGTTCACAGCTTTTATCATTTATAAAACTAGGATTTTTTCAGTATTTCAGACTTTTCTATTGCAAAGCTTGGGGGAGGAAGATTGAATATTCTTACTTGCAACATTTGACTAAAATTTCAAGCTTCCCTCAGAGAAATTATAGTAAATGCTTTCTTTGCCAATGGAGTCATGGCTGATCCAGGGCAAGGCATGGCAAACTTGCCTTGCCTTGCTCCCATGTGTCTTGTTGTTTCAACAGATTATCTTTCTATCCCCCTTTACAGGATTGCTTCATTATGTCAGGCAGATCTAGGCAACATGTCTTCCCAAGATGTCTAGGGGAATGTTGTAAAAAGATATGGACTCATGTAAGTCCATTTTATTTTCTTCTCTGTCACTGTGATTAGGTGGGTTTTGTCTGTATTTTCAGCACTTTACAAATACAAAAGATGGTGACAATGACAACTAATGTTCATTTAGGATTTACTTATGGGTATTTAAAATACGTTACAAGTTCAAAGAGTTTAATTTCTTTATAATTATTTTAATCTACCTTTGCAGGCAATGAAATTTAGGAAATAGAGAGGTGAATTAAGTTGTTCTGAATGATATAGTTTTAAGATGTTAAAGAATGCATTATGACTCCAGACCCTAATTATAAATGTTATAATTAGTGATTAAAAGGAATGTAGGAAGCTTCTAGAATAGCTCTGTGTTTGATACATGACCTGTGCCTATCCCTCCTTGTACTAGGACTGCATGTATGAGTTGTTTCTAACATAATACAACAAATGTGATAACATTTCTAAGATTAGGCTGTAAAATGTCAATATGATTTCTTTCCCTGTCTCTTCTAATGGAGTGACCTCATATTTTGCCCACTATCCCATGGAGGAGCCGTGGCAAGAAACTGAGGATGGCTTATAGAAGATAGTCTTCCAAGAATTGAATATAGCAGCAGTGAGTATACTTGGATGTAGATCCTTCTCCACATGAGCTGTGCTAGGACTAGAGGTTCAGGATATATAATGAGATAATCTGAAGCAGAAGAAGTGATGTTCCTGATCCAACAAAACTGTAATTAATGAACAGTATAAGCCTCTAACTTTAGCACTCATTTTTATATAAAATTATAACTGGTATGATACTCTATCAGTTTTCAATATAGTTTTCCTTTCTCCCTTCCATTTTTAATTCTTTATATTTTTTGTTAACCTCTTTTTTACTCTTGGAATGTTTGCTACGAAGTATGCAATATTTCACACAAATAACTTTTAAAATTCTTATTATAGTAATATGAGGTATACATTGCAACTTTCATTTTACAGGTCAGGATTCAATCTCAGAGAATTTATGGGCTCGTACAGCTAGTAAATTGAAATAAAATCAATGTTTATAAAGAGCTGTCTGTGACCTGCCCATCTTTTATAGTTGTATCACTTCCCCAGGGAATGTAATTCATTCTATTTTTGATTTAATCCCTAAACTCTAATCCTACAAAGAGATAACCACTTTCTTGTCAGTAACAACTCTTTCAGAATCACATAAAACCATAACTAGTAATATATAGAGCTATTATATGGCCTCAATATGCCAGGCACAATATTAAGAGCTTTATGGATGTTTATTTAGTTCGTTTTTTTATTTAACAGTTTTAAAACGTTCCCACCAATGTTCTCATTCCTTCCCTTCTTCTAAGTCCTTCCCCAGCTTCCTCCCACATAATTCCCCCATCCATTCTTCAGAGAGGGTAAAGAACCCAGGAGTTAGACATTCTAGTCTGGTGTATCTGGCTGATGTAGGACCAAACCCCTCCCCACCAATATCAAGGTTGAGCAAGATGGTCCTCTGTAGGTAATGAGCTCCAAGAAGTCAGTTCATGCACCAGGAATAAATTCTGATCTCACGGTTAGAGGTGCCACACACTGTACATGACATTCTACTGTCATCCATCTTCAGATTTCTTATTCAGTGCCGTTCAGTGCCAGCTGTCATTTAAGAGTGAGTGAGCTCCCAATAGCTTGGGTCAACTGTCTCTATGGGTTTCCTCATCGTTATCTTGACCCATTTGCTCATATAATTTCTCCTCCCTCTGTTCAGCTGAACTGGATGCTAGACCCAGTGCTTAGCTATGGATCTCTGCATCTTCTTTCAATAGCTCTGTGATGAAGTTTCTATAATGACAATTAGGGTGGTCGTCAGTTTGATTATAGGTGAAGGCCAGTTTAGCCATCCTCTTCACTATTGCTGGGAGTCTTGGCTAGGGTCATCTTTGTGAGGTCTTGGGTATTTCTCTAGCACCAGGTTTCTCTCTAACCTCATATTGTTTCCCTCTAATCAAGATACTCGCTTCATTGTTCTCCACCTCTGTCACTTCCCCAACTTAACCATTCCATTCCCTCAAGTTCTCTTTCCACTTCCCTTACCTTTTCCCCCTTATGGTTCTAATTTCCTTAGGAGATCTTATATATTTCCCCTTCCAGAGGGAATCCATATGGATGTCTCTCTTAGGTTCCTCCTTGTTACCTAGCTGCTTTGGTGTTGTTTATTATAGTTTGGTTGTCCTTTGCTTTACATCTAAAATCCACTTATAAGTGAGTACATACCACATTTATCTTTCTGAGTCTTGTGTTATTTCACTCAGAGTGATATTTTCTAGATCCATGTATTTGCGTTCAAATTTCAGGATGTATTTTTTTTTCTGCTGAGCAGTATTCCATTGTATAAATGTGTAAGTGTAAATATACCACAGTTTATGAATTGACTCTTCAGTTGAGGGGCATTGTGGTGACATTCAGGTGTTAGTTGGTAAGGTTTAAAGACGCTTATTTAAGGTCTTAGGCTCTTAAAGGGGAAGTGGCTAATTTTATTTATAAAAGGCTGCTGGTTGCTGGGATCTTGGGGTCCCGGTCTCTCTCTCTCTCTCTCTCTCTCTCTCTCTCTCTCTCTCTCTCTCTCTCTCTCTCTCTCTCTCTCTCTCTCTTTCTCTCTCTCTCTCTCTCTTTGTTTTTTGACTAGGAATCGAACCCAGGCTGCAACAGTGAGAGCATAGAATCTTAACCATTAGACCAAGCCAGCCACCCTAAAATAAATAAATATATATACATATAAATATATATACATATAACACAAATAAACCACAAGCCACATAACAAACAAATTAATAAAAATAAATTAAATTAAAATATAAGAACTAACTAACAATATACCTAAGCCATAAACCAAACAACATAAACTTAATATAAACGTCTAAATCATTTCTAAAAGCCTAATCAACTACGGGCAGCTAAAAAAAATCTAAAACTACAAATCTATAACTCTAAACCTCTAGCCACCCATAACCAAAAAAACCTCACTATAACAGATGGCGCTTAATGTGGGGCCTCTGACCATGGGCGTAGGGGGTCCACTTGTGTTTTAAACACTGTTAGGAAACAAAAGACAGAGTGTTCAACTTTAAAAACCTGCACTCCAATATGTGGGCTTAAAGCTCTCTCCCTCACTGGCCTGTTGCTCCTTCATACTGGGCCCATTCTCTCTCACTTATTTCAGGGCATCCAGGTTATTTCCAGTTCTGGCTTTTTACAAATAATGCTGTTATGAACATAGGTGAGCTAATTCCTTGCTTAGCTAAGCTCTAATCATCTGATTCCTGTGTCCTTAGTGGCAATGCCTTCAGTAATAGGGGACTTACATTAAACTTCTGATAAGCAAAAATAATTTTATTCAGTACTACTCCAATAGTAGAGATGATTAGGCAGAAAATAACCTCAAATTCAAAGGCAGTTTGGAATACATATTAATTTCAAGGCCAGTCAGCCTGTGTCTGGACCATATAGAAAGAGCTGTTATTAAAACAAAATAAAAAAATATGAAATATTTTGTAAATAAAGCTATTGAGAATCACAGGTGCTGAGTAAATTAGCTCTATTTAATTTTGGAAAAATATAAGAGACTGTAAAATCAGATACTGATATTTGAATATCATTAGCCTGTGTGATACAAGCCACTTTTTCCCTTACCATATCTGTTATGTTTCATTTCACATTCTTTACAAGTAAAAGTGACATCAAGAATCTACAAAACTTACAGTTACCTAATAGCTAACTAAGTAGTTTCAATATAACAATTTGGAAGGAGAAAAATAGACTGTACAAAAACACTTAAGCTAGAATTTAGACCAAATGGTAGTTAGAAACTAAAATTATAAGGTAACCAAAACCCCATTTATTGAACTAATTTATGCCAATGGATTGACTAATTAATAGTTTTTCTTAGAAACACTCACTAAGGGATTTAATTGTTTCATAACAATTTAAATGTTGAATTATCATCTTAATTGTCTGATTTGGTTCAAAAAATTTAGTGAGTGCTTTCTCTATGCAAGATACTATTTTGACAACGAAGAATATAAATTTGAAATATAGAAATAAAAGAAGTGTAATCAGTGTGCCAGGGATCCCAAAAAAACACTGATGCAGATTTCTGAAGAAATAGTTTTAATTCATCTAGATGCAGAGATAGGTATATGTTTGGGAAACACATACAAGATGGTTTCTTCTTTCCAATATAAGGGTATATCAACATACTGTCTGCTGTACAAAAAAGTTGCAGCCATTCTTATGATTTACATATGCACATCTATATTCTCTAGGAGGTTTTCTAAATGAGGAAACACAAATATAGAAACTACTAAAAATGGAAATGTTAGAAAGTTTTGGCTCTCATATTACAAATCCCTATCATCTAATGACTCAACCAGAAACATGGCCTATTTATGTTATGTATTCGTGTACTATCATTAGCGCAGAAGCAAACCAAAAGTGATCCTATGCAAAGCATAGAAAGCTTCACTTCCCCAAATGTGCTCCATCTTTGGAAGCATTTAAGCTAAATATATTTGTGCCTATCTGCTGTAATGACTCAAAGATTTTGCAACTATGTGTCATCTTTACATTGCTGGTGTTTCTTTATAGGATGTAGAGGGAAATATAGCTCGAGCCAGGGTCAAGAACTTGCTGATATATAATTATTCCTATCTGTTAAGGAGCTTTGGATTTAATGGAAGCATTAAACCAACCACCTTTAAATGAAGGCTTTGTATGGATCACATGGAGGCTACATTTCTTTTCTGTTTTTTAATTTAAAAAGTTATTTCCAATATCTACCACTGCTTCCGTCTCTTTTATCCTCAGTCCCTCCCAGACCTCCCTCAGCCTCCTTCCCCCCATCCCATCCCTATCTACTCCCCAAGGAGGGCAAGAATTCCCAAGGTGGGTCGATGCAGTCTGGCATGTCCAGTTGAGGTAGGTTCAAGTCCCTTCATCCCTGTATTAAGTCTGAGTTATGTGTTCCTCTCTAGGAAATGAGCTCTGAAATGTCAGTTTGTACATCAGAAACATACTCTGATCCTACTGCAAGAGTCTCACCCACAGGGATCCCTCGATGTCTCTCTTATTTCCCCCCTGTTATATAGCTGTTCAGAGGTTTTAGTGTGAAGTCTGAATATTCTTTACTTTATGTCGAAAATCCACTTATGAGTGAGGCTACATTGTTTGCACAAATAAAAGAAACTCAGGGCCAAATCTCTGGGAAAGGCAGAGATATAAAAGAAGAAACACCACAGTCAGATCTCACCCAGCTGTCTTCCAGGTTCCTCAGCCTCACTCCTCCTGGCTTCTTCTGCCTGCTCTGTCTTTCTATGCCTGTCTTAAATACTTTCTTCGCTCAGTTAAGGCATGGCACCACCACTGCTTGCCTGGGAGCCTGGAACTCCTGTAAACTAAAATGGCCTCAAACTCAGTTTGGATTAAGGGCGTAGGTCACCATTCCGGGATATTCCCTGTGGTGGGATTAAAGGTGTGAGTTACCACTCTCTGATCCTCCCAGACTGACTGTGGGTAGATCCTTCTGATATTTCCACTGTTTTTATCATATTTGAGAATATCCCCACACTAAATATTTAAAGAAAAGAATCATAAGGCTATTTTCTATGACATTCATGATATAGAGAAATATAAAGGTACTCCCTAGGCTCCATCTTAGGTCCTGGTGATGTGGCTAAACACACAAAAATGGTTGGAATTGTCCAGAAGTATGGCACCCACCATGGTACTTCCTTCTGAAAGTGATGAAGAAAATTCACATTGGCCAGCATGCCAGGCCCACTTGCTCCTTCTGTGGCAAATCAAGACAAAGTGACAAGTGGCTGGCATCTGGCACTGTGGTTCACACATGACAACTGGGTAGCCAGGCCTGGACCTACATCATCACTGCTGTTATCACAGCCTAGTCTGTTAGAACACAGAAGGAATCAAAAGAGAAGAAAAAGACATAGATAGCCTCAGCAAGTGGGATAATTTATGTAAAAGAAAATGAAAACCATAAAAGCATTTGAAATGACAATGTTGTTTATTCAATAAAAGAATAGCTTTCATTTGTCTTAAATAATACTATCCATTCCATTTTCTTTTAAAAATTGGAAAATTTGTCATCACAGCCATTTACTCTGCATCTGTCATACTATCTTGTTTGTGGCCTCCTGCCCTTGCTGACCTTCATTTGCTATGCAATGTTTATAATCTGAATATTTCCATTATTGTAAACAGCATAAATACCTAAATGAGGGCCATAGTGAATACCCTGGCATTGAGAGAATGCAGCCTCTTTAGCGTATCCTGTGCACTAGACAGAACTTCTTATATTCTGTCTTCATGTTGCTTTTCTCCTCTGTAGTCTAACAGCCAAGGAAAACATATTCACATTTGTGTTGGCTTCTTGTACTTCTTAGTTTATGCTCTCTGTCTGCTTATAATATTCCTCTAGGATCTGTCTTTTGCTCAGATCTCCAGCCTTTTTGTTCTTTCCCTGTCTTTTCTCTCTGAACTCCACCCACAGACACTCTTAGATGAACTGCCTACATCCCTACATTTTGGTTCATCATTTATCTTTGACAACGCACATGCTAGAGCATAATTATGTCTCATCTAACATTTCTCCCACTTATTTTATTTTTTATTTAAAAGCTGTATCATCATAATATAAAAAATGAAAAATACTTCCATATTAAAAGGGTAAAATTCCATATGTGCTTTTGAAAATATTTAGTCACCTACCTAGAGTGAGAATAACTGGATTCCATAATTAAAAGTTAAGTTGTCATTTATCTCTGTAAGTCTAATAGTCTTCCTCCTAGAACTCTATATATTTTTCTTGATGGTGCCTCTATATTATTTCTGAAACAGCATGAGTTAAAATTCTGTAAAATTTTTTTCTAATTTATTTTTATTGTTTTATATAAGAAAGTAAATAAGCACATATTTAAACTATTCTTCCTCAACTCACCAATTTCAGGAAGTGTCAGCTTATTTTCTTGGAATTTCTGGCTACATTATCCATCCTTAAATAATAATTCTATACCCTTTTCTTTTGAACATTTCACTAGATTTGGATGTATGTTCCTGTAAAACACTGATAATGAAAGTGGAAGTGGCCTACATCATTGCTTGCTTTCGATGCTAGTAGAAAAGACTCCAGAGCTTCAGTGTTATATTAGGTACTACTTTACAACATTGTATTCACAAGTGTCTCTTGCTTTCTAGAGTTTTAATTAAGCAACTTAAATCTACATCGTTTTTATTCATTAGATGAAAGAAGATATATCTTTTATTTTTATAATATAATCCTTTATATATTTCTCCAAGTAAAATGGCTTTGGTATTCATATATTTGGTGACATGATTTAAACATGCTAATAGAAATAATATGAAGATTGATGGCTCATTGATCAGCTTTGTTGAAAGGTATGCTGCCTCATCCCCAGTCTTACTCATTTCTCTGTTTCTATAAGTTATTTGTTAGGCATTCAGAAGCCTTAATCTTTAGACATTTCCCTATAGCATAATCATCGAGGGTGATGCACTCTATAATGAAGATGCCTTTGCAATTTCACTTTCTTTAATTATTAATCTATGTCACATATTCCCAGTTAAAAGCACCAAATTTCTCTGTGAATGTTGTGAATGCTTCTATTTTCATATGCCATTTGGAGAGTTTTGTATAAAGTGGAGATTCTTCCCCAGTGTATCCTAGGGATGTTTCAGCAAGAGAGTTTTTATATTAAATATAATAGCATACATCAGCTTTGCTATGTTCTGTTGAGATGATCGTCAGCAGGATCTTTTAAAAATGCCCCTTCATATTTCTTATTTTCCCTCTCAGCATTTTCCATTGTTTTTTTATTGTTATTCACTTTAATATTAGAAACATTTTAAAGTAAGATACAGATTCCAAAATTATTTATATTTTGTAATTAGTCTATTAGCATCTGAAAACTAATTTTTATTTCTGGTTGATTATTGTTTGTTGTGTGTTCATATTTAAGCAGTGTCATGACATTGAAGTCTTATTCTTAAACATTTTTATTATATATAGGGTCCAGTTTCAATAGTATATCAGAAGCCAAAGGTCTTGAACCAGACCAATGATTCACTGCAATGAACACTTAAAAGTAAAGATTATAGACTAACAGGTATAATGTGTGACTCATTGGGCAGCAATACACCTTCCATGATGAGATTTTTGTTGTTGTTCTTGACATTCAAATCTTCTAACAGACATAAGAGCAGCATAAATTGTATATTTAGCTGTGATTTTTATGAGATCTCTTATTGTTTGCTTATTTTGAACTCTTGGTTTTCCCGCATGTTCTGTAACCCACAAATATTGTGCATGTACAAGAATGAAGGACAATGCATTGGAGTTTGTTTCCTACTTTCTTTTCTGTCAAGTTCAGTGTAATGGGTTTATGTTGAGATCTTTGATCCACTTGAATTTGAGTTTTGTGCAGGGTGATGGGTTTGGATTTATTTGCATTCTTCTACACACTACCATCTAGTTGTGCGAACATCATTTGTTGAAGATACTCTCTTTTTTCCATTGAATATTTTTGGCCTCTGGGTCAAAAATCAGGTCTTCATAAGTGTGTGGATTAATGTGGGTCTTCAATTCAATTCCATTGATCCACAAGTCTATTTTTATGCCAGTACCAGGACTTTTTTTTTTTTTTTTTTTTTTTTTTTTTTTTTTTTTTTTTTTTTTTTTTTTTTTTTTTTTTTTTTTTTTTTTACTATTGTAGCTCTCTATAAAACTTGAAGTCAGGGATGGTGATTCCTCCTGATATTCTTTTATTGATCAGGATTGTTTTGGCAATCCTGGGTTTCCTGTTATTCCATATGAAGTTAAATATTGTTCTTTCAAGGTTTGTAAAAAATTGTGTTGGGATTTTAATGGAAGTTGCATTGAATCTGTATATTGCTTTGGCTAAGATTGCCATTTTACCATGTTGATCCTACCTATCCAGGAGCATGGGAGATCTTTCTGTTTATTGATATCCTCTTCAATTTCTTTCTTCAGAGACTTAAAGTTTTTGTCTAACAGATCTGCTACTACTTTGGTTAGAGTTAAGCCAAGATATTTAATGTTATTTGCATAAGGAACTTAAGAAAGTCATCTAGAGTTTCCTCTATAAAGAGAAAATAGAGAAGATCACTTTAGCAAATTCGAGTCACAGTGTGCTGCAACCAAGAAGAGTTGGGAACAAATAATGAAAGAGACAACTGAGTGAGAGGACCAACAAAGATGGAGACAAAAAGAGATGGATATCTGTATAGAGGAAGCCATTGTGGGGTTGGAAAGAGACCAGATGCTAGGTAAACCTCCAAGAACTCACAGGATGTCCCTGGCTATTCTCCTTCCAATAGTGGAGGGGGTACCTAAACAGGATGTCCCCTAGAATCAAATGAATGACCACCCTAAGCGTCATCGTCATCACAGAACCTACATCCAACAACGAATAGAGGTGGAAGCAGAGATCCATGGCTGAGCACTGGGCAGAGCTCCTGGTCCAGCTGAGAGCAGGGGAGGAGAGTCTGTATGAGCAAGGGGATACGGATTATGAGGAAAGTTCCCACAGTGATAGCTAGCTGGAGCTATGGGGAACTCATTGAATCAAGAATAGTCACTGGAGATCCATCAGAAAAAGGAGCTAGGCCCTCCACTGGTGGACAACTGTAGATTGGCATGGGAAGTATATGGGGCCTCTAGGAGCAGGATCACACTGTGTTCCTATGCATGGGCTGGCACCCTGGAGCCCATTTCCTGCAGAGGAACACCTATACCAGTCTTGACTTGGCGATGAGAAAATTGAACTTGTCTGGAGTGGATGTGCCACACTGAGCTGACCCACCTTGGGACTTCTTCCCTTTTTGGTGGAGTAGATGGGTGGCTGTGGAGGGGGAAAGGCTGAAGGCTGACTGGGAGAAAGGAAGGGAGAGGGATCGGGGGATACATGGATTAAAAAATACATTTTTTCAATAAAAAATAATAAAATGAAGGAAAAACAGAATGAAGAATGTTACACACCCTCACTAGTTAGTGAGCCTGGTTTCTCCTATTGATGTATATGGAAAATAGTTTTAATAATGGGTCATATCTCAGAATGAGAAAGTTATTTGATAATTTTAACTTATGTAACTGGTTATAATATGAAGTTAAAAATAATAGTCTGACTTCTCTATCCACTATTATATTTGTCTATACTTTTGTGTGTCTGCCCCATTCCTCTTTTCTTTTCTTTTGATGTTCATTACAAAAGTAAACACTAGATTCATAATCACTTATTTTATTCTGTAGGTCATAGAGAATGCATGAGGGATATAGAGCCAACTAGTGTGACAGCTTGCTCTCAGATTTACAAAAAATACTCTTACTTGAAACTTCTTTTCTGAATACTACTCATACAGGTGTGTTTGTGTGCTAAATATAGAAAGAAAAACAGAATGAGATATAGCCATCTTTGAGCTTTGAGCAATTTTGATAACTACATGCACATTGTTTCATAGCAGAGATGAGAATCCTTTTCCTTTTGATTAACTAAAACTCTATATGTACTTGAACAAATCCTGATATCCCTCTGCTCATAGGCCCAGGAAACCACAATTCATTTTATTTTCTGCTTCTTTGAGCTTGAAAAAGATCTATTGTCCTACATATGTGAAATCATGCATTATTTCCCCCTTTCTAACTGTTTTGTTTGCATTATGTTCTCATGGTTCGTGTCAGTTGTACAATAAGAATTCATCTCTTAAAAGCATGAATAATATCAACATCTATTGTATATTATATATGTAATCCTTATGCAGTCATTACATGAAGCATTTTTTCCTTCTCATTAAGAGCATTTCAGAAATAAACATGGCAGTCCAAATTTTTCATTAATATCATATTTTATTTTGTAATAAATACCCTGAAGATAGTAGTTGGTTCACATGAAAGATTATTTTGAGTTCTATTAAAATATTTTGCATAATGGTTTCAGTCTTTTACATTACTCCCTACCACTCTAGTTCCTTAATTATCTCTCCATTTTTGTTAGGAGCTGTGGTTTTCTTGATAATGGCCATCATACCACATATGAAGTAATATGCCATTTATCTCCATTTTGTATTTCTCTATCAGGAGATATTAGATTCTCATTTATTTCTTTGTTATTTATATAACTTCTTGGAATTAAAATTTATGTCCATTCAAGTCCTTTGCCCCTATTCTATTTGATTGTGTTTTGTTATTGAGTTGTTGTGGAAGTCCTTTATGTATTTTAGATATTAACCTGTTTTTAAGGTCAAATTAAAAATAATTTGTTCTACTATAGCCACAGAACATTTACCTCTGGTTATTTGCTATGTGGAAGTCTGTCTTTAAACTTGCTAAAGTCCTATTTATCTGTTTTTGCTTTTGTGTGCTGTATTCTTGGGTCATTTCAAGGCAATCATTTTTAAGATCAATGTTCTTAGGATTTTATCCTGTGGTCTAGGAGTATTAGACTCTTTTCCTTACTTGTATGTATTTAATCCATTGTGAGTTATATTGTGCCAGTTGTTTATGATAGGACAGAAACTTTCTTTGTATTTGAAGAATGATTTCTTTGCATGTCTGAGAGAACTCCTACTTGGTCAGAGTGCATGATTCTCTTAATGTTCAACTGAAATCAATTTACTAGTATTTGAGGTATGTTTTTATGAATATTCATCAGGAATATTAGGGTACAGAGTTTTTTTGGAAATGGTCTTGTGTTCATTTGATTTAGTATGTTGCTTAGTTCCTAAAGTTAGTTGCATATTTCACTCCCTTCAAGTTTAAAGAAGAGTTTTAAAAGAATTGACCTCAATTCCTTTTTAAGATATTAGCAGTCCAAGTGATTCTGGGCTTTCTGTGACAACGCGCGCTCACACACACACACACACACACACACACACACACACACACACACACACACACACACACAATTGCTTATTTGATGTTCCTACCAGTTACAAGACTATAAAATTTTTTTCTTAATCAGGCTTTTAAACTTTATGTAGCTGTAGAAATTATTCCTTTTTCTAAGGTGCCCAAACTGCTAGTCTGTTCCTTTTTTCCGTCTATACTTACAATCATATTATTACATGATCAGTTGTGATGTGCCTCTTCCATGAGTGATTTTTATACTGTTAATTTTGTTTATCTCTCTTTTTAAACTTTAGTTAAACATATGTTAAAACTAATCAGCCTTTCAAAGTAACCAATTCTTAAATTTATTTTTCCTACTTTGTTTCATCTCTATTTTATTTAAAGTCTAATCTGTTAATTATTATTTCCTCTCCATACTAAGTTTGAATAAGTTCATTTTTTCATTTTTAGCTGTTTCAGTTGTAAAGGAAGAATGTCTTTCATTGTTTGAAGGTTTATAATTCCCTAAACCCTGTTTATAGAACTTTTTCTGTGATATCTCATTGGTCTTGGGAAGTTGTACTTTCATTCTATTTAGTTCCTGTGATTTTATTTAATTTTTTAGGTATTTTTCTCTCATAAAATTTATCCCATATGAAAATTATTCTCTATACAATAAAGTCATTAATTTGTCCTTGAACTTTGTGTGTGTGTGTGTGTGTGTGTGTGTGTGTGTGTGTGTGTGTGTGTGTGTGGGTGTAGCACAAATTCTGGTGGCATTAAAAGAAAATCTAAGCGAGATACTGGGAAATCCTGGAATATCAAATAGAGGAAACACCACAGTCAAATCTCACCCTGCTATCTTCCACTTCCTCAGCCTTGCTCCTTGTCACTTCGACTTCCTGAATCTGCCTTTCTACACCTTCTTTGCCCAGTTGTTTCACATTCAGGTTAAGATTAAAGATGTAAGCTACTACTATTTTGTAGTTAGCTTTGAACTCACATGAACACAGAAAGATCTCTGCTTCTGGATTTATTGGATTAAAGGCACCACTCCTGGTTTTTTCCTATTCTTGAATTAAAGGCATGTGTTACTACTCTGTGACCCTTCTGGACTAACTGTTCATAGACTGGTTCTGTGATATTCTAGACTGATTTTATTAAATATATAACATATCACCATAGATATGAACATACACTTTTTGACATTATAGTGACTTAAAATAATTCTGGGAGATTTATATATGTGTACTATAGAATAAGACATACATTATGTATGATAATATAGAATAATAAATATCTTTATGTTGGTAATCTGTCAGTGTACATATGATTAGAGAGAGAGAGAGAGAGAGAGAGAGAGAGAGAGAGAGAGAGAGAGAGAGAGAGAGAGAGAAAGAGGAAGAATTTATAGAATTATTAGAACTATTATGATGATGGAGAAAGGATACATCCTAGGCATACCCTTGTGGGTAGAAAAAAAATCATGTGAGAAATATAAAAACATAAAATATAGAAACTATTAATTTACAAGACTTATAAAAGACAAAAGTGACTGTGTTCTTTGGTCTAATACATTTTGAATGTGAAGATACCCAAGCTGCTAACAATATATTATCTTTAAAACTTCTTTTGCCTGTTAAAACTTTATAATGAGGCTATCTAATTGAAAAAAAGTGATGCTGAGTCACAAGTGAGGTCTGGATCTTGTAGAACAGGTATTAGATCGTTGTGTAAATTATAAGTTTGAAGATCAAATCCATCTTTCCATTTGGTACAATTGTATTCTTATGTGCTTGAATGATACACAATATTGCGATTGATCTCTCTAGTTTGTCTTTAGCAAATTTTCACTTCACAGCTGCACAGTGCATAGGGTGCTCTCCTTAACAAGTATATATGATGTGCTGCAGTTACTATAATATAACAATCCATGCAATAAACATAGCAAATTAAAATTCAACAGCTGAAGCAATGACGAAGAATTATGCGTCTCTTTTAGACTGTTTTGAATTGACAGCATCTATGCTTAAAATGATGTAAAATATTGGCACTACATTTACACATTAATTCTCTGAAAGTTATTTCGTTTTTATTTTTTAAGACAGAATGTTTTGAAAAATGCATATGTAATGACTAATAGAATGTAATTTTCCTCTCATTTTGACAGAGTCAAGCATCTTCACATATCCTGAGCCATAGTGTCCTATAAGAATACATTTTCAGAGGATCCTTCTGTGCAATTCCTCAACTTTTCAGTCTTGTACTTAAGCAGTTTTTCTTGTATTTGTGGATGTTGTTCCTTCGTTCCTTCGTTCCTTCCTTCATTCCTTCCTTCGTTCATTCGTTCGTTCGTTCGTTCCTTCCTTCCTTCCTCTCTCTCTT
This sequence comes from Phyllotis vaccarum, assembly GCA_033318265.1. NCBI lineage: Eukaryota > Metazoa > Chordata > Mammalia > Rodentia > Cricetidae > Phyllotis > Phyllotis vaccarum. Next base: position 137,410,182 of record JARWLC010000001.1, on the reverse strand, counting down.
TCTTTCTCTCTCTCCCTTTACCTCTCTCTCTTTATCTTGCTTTCTTTCAAAACTCATGGTGGTATCTTTATGCTCTGTTGATGACATTCGCAAAGATTAAGGAAAGGCCAAAGTTCTGTATAAATAATTGCATATGTTAGGTCAATGTTTTTTCCAATATAATATTTTAATTTTTAATATATCTAAATTTCCATCTTCAAAAGCATTTATTTCTACTTCTATGACTTTGGAATAAATGTCATATGTTGCCAGGACACTCGCACTCATTTCTTTTTTTCTATTTCATTGCATACTTCAGACAACAATATACTTTAGTGCTTATAGTGGCACTACAGGGTTTGTTGGACAAAAAATTGAAGCTGACAGTCATTATTAATACGATCTATCTATGAGTTTTTGTCTACCAAATAATCTCTGCAAATTCCTTGTCTATTCCTTATTGCAGTCATTGGTTTTATATGGGTGTTTGTGGTTTTCTGTTTGCCTGTCTCTTGTTTTGAACTTTAATTCATTTTGTTTCTTTTACCTTCTGAAAATGATTTTGAAGGCATTTATTTGCCAATATAATGCCTTCTGTTAATATGAATACTTATTGAAAGCCACCTTTCATAGATATTTGTTTAATAACATGAAATGCCACATGTATTTGATTATATATGGAAAATAATTGATCTTTTAAAACAAATAGTAGAATAGTATGCACAAGTTAAGCAATAGTCAAGTAAAGAAGTGTTCATGCAACAAGGGCAGGGAAAGTTGAAAAATGGGTACCATAACAGTACATTTAGATAAAAAGAATGAATTTCAGAGTTCACTTTGGGGATATGTTTCAAATTTAATAAACAAAACAGTAGGGATATCAGAAGACAGAGCCATCTTTTCCAGTCTTTGTTGTTGTTGTTGTTGTTATTATTTTGTTTTTTCAAGACAGAGTTTTCTTGTAGCGGTCCTGGCTATCCTGGGACTTGCTTTGAAGACCTGGCTGGTTTTGAATTCACAGAGATTCTCTTGCCTCTGATTCCCAAGCACTGGGACTAACAGTATGTGCCACAGCTTCTACTGCCTACTTTGTCTTTCTATGCGTGCCTTAAATATCCTCCTCACTCAGTTGTTTCACATCCAGGCTAAGATGAAAGGCATGACACCACCCCTGCCTGCCTGGGAGACTGGAACTTCTGTAAACTAAGCTGACCTCAAACTCAGATTTGCTAGGATTAAGGGCATAGGTTACCACTCACAGATTTTCCCTGTGCTGTGATTAAAGATGTAAATTACCACTCTCTGATCCTCCTAGACTGACTGTGGGTAGATCTCTCTGATATCTCAGACTGGTTTTTATTAATTTGAAACATTTTGTAGCCAAATAGTTTACAATAGTGTCATATATACTTTACAAAGAACTAAAATAGGACAGTTCAAAAGTTTCCATCACAAAGAAATGATGTTTAAGATGGGTGCTAGGGAAACCTCCAAAAATTCACAGGATGTCCCAAGTCAAGTCTCCAAACAATAGTGGAGAATGTGCCTGAGAAGGACTTCCCCTATGGTCAGGTGGGTGACAACCCTGGGTATCATCTCAGAACCGCATCCAATGGTGAATAGAGATGGAGATCCATAGCTGAAGCTGGGCAGAGGTCCTGGTCCAGCTGGGAGCAGGGGAGGGGTATCTGTGTGTGCAAGGGGATGGGGATTGCAAGGAAAGTTCCTGTAGTGACGGCTAGCTGGACCTCTGGGGAGCTCACCAAATCAGGAGTGGCCACTGGAGAATCATTGGGAAAGGGAAGTGGGCACTCCAAGTGTAGGCGACTGTCAACTGGCATGAGCAGTGTGTGCCGCTTCTAGGGGTAGGATCAGACTGTATTCCTGTGCATGGGCTGGCACTTTGGAGCCCATTCCCTGCAGAGGAAAACCTAACCCAACATTGACTTTGGGATGAGTGGATAAGACTTGCCTGAGAATGGATTTGCCATGCTGAGCTGACTCACCCTGAACTTCTTGCCCTTTTGGGGGAGGGGATGGGTATATGGGAGGCACAAGAATGAAGGCTGATTCGGAGAGATTTCGAGGAGGGAAGGGATGGGAAGCAGGGGGATACATAGCTAAAAATCACATTTTTTAAAAATAAAATAAAAAAAGATGATAAAATTTCTAATTTTATTGATTTGATTTTTTTTTCAACAATCAATACATTTTAAATTATCACACTATACATGATGAAAATGTATTTCTTTCATAGGCTCACAGAAATGAACATAAACAAATTTATACAAATACAATTAAATTTTAGGTTATATTATTCATTTAAATTAATTTTCTTTTTGGCTTTGGTTTTATGTTGCTATCTCTGCAAACAGTTTTAAAATTAATTTCTTAAAATTTGGAATATCATGAAATGATCTTCTCTTTTTCAGTGTTTTATATTTATTCATAATGCTATTGTGTCTTGAAGTAAACATTTAATGCCTAAAATAAGGAGTTGTTTATATCACTTACGATACTGGCAAATTAATAGCCCATGGTCCTGTGAATTTTAATTTCTTATAGGTGAGTATTGTTTGATTACACTTCAAGGTAACCCTTTTTTCAAGCTAGAAATTTTATTTGCTTGAATTTCTTACAGTAGAATTTGGACACATAAGACAAATACATTGTGTGGTATCAAAGAGGAGGATTATTACTCTCTCAAAGTGTTTAAACTTTTAAAAATTATATGTGAATACATTTATATTTTAGGAGGCTTTTTCAAAACATCTCTAGTGTTAGTTGTTCAGTGGGACCTCCTTCACCCTATGCTCCTCTTTCCTATCACAATTTAACAGTCCTGTTCCATTATTTCCCTTTATCCCCTCTATTGATACATTCTACATTTCCCCACCCACCTTGAGCTTTACCCCTCCCAGGCTTTGATGCTTTATTTTTTCCATTTTTTCGGTCTCCTGCTGGAACTTGTGCATGGGTATTGCAGTTTTTAAATCTATCATCGACTCTGGATAGCACTTTTTCTTTATTTTCATTGTCTTTGCAATTTTTTTTCCACAAAAATTTCCCACCTTAGATACTAGTATAATTTTTAGTTTTGTTTAATCTCTGACTTAGTTTATATGATATTTAGTTTTAAATGTAATCTTGACACAAACTAGAGTCACTTATTGTGATGGCTTGAATGTAATTGGCTCCCATAGCTCACAGGGAGTAGCACTATTTGAAAATCCTATTGAATTAGGTATGGCATTGTTGGAGGAAGCGTGTCACTATGGAGGGGGACTTTGAGATCCCATATATGCACAAGCCATATCCAGTATTGTAGTTAACATACTGTTGCCTGCCCAACAAGATGATGTAGTACTCTCAGCTCCAGCAACATGCATACCTGCACATCACCATGTGCCATCGTGACTATAGTGTACTAGACATCTGAAACTCTAAAAAAGCCTACTAAATGCTTTTATTTTATAAGAGTTGCAGCTATTTTCATGGTATCTTGTCACAGCAATAGAAACCCAAGCTAAGATACCCATGAAGAAGTCTCAATGAGGAATTTTCTGTATCAACCATCCTGTGGACCTGTAGGGAGATTATATTGTTTCATTGTAAGTAATTGTCTCACCCACTCGTTTAATTAAAAAGCACTGATTTACCAAAGGCATACAGGAAGTGTGGGCAGGGCTATCAGACTAGGAAAACTCTGGGAATAGGAAGAACAGAGCAGAATGCCAGAGAAAAGACAGAAGAAGCAGTAGGCAACTATGCTGCTCTGAGAAAAGGTACTGAGCCTCATGGCTGAACAGGATAAGAATCATGGGTCAGATTAAAGGTAAAGAGTTAAAATGTTATATGCCTGGGCCTTAGGCCAATCAGCCTAAGATTAATGTAAGCATCCGTGTGTCTCTGCAGGTCTGCGGGTCTAAACCTTGAGGTTAGGCCTGAAAGTCCAGGTCAGAAACCTCCTACTACATGGATCCATTTGTGGGGAATTCATTTATCCACTGTGAGAAACACTATTACTCAGATAGGAAGTTTTGAATTGTATAAGAGTAGAGAATGTGAGCTAAGTATTAGCAAGCAGGCATCATTTACCACTCTCTGCTCTTGATTATAGATGCAATATAATTAGTTACCACAAGTTTTTGCTCCCGAGTTCCTCTCAATGGTAGACTGTAACCTAGATTGTGAGACAAATAAAACCTTTATATACTTATTTTTTCTAGAATCTTCTATTTTTCACTACTGACTTTGGTTTTGTCATGCCAACCCTTTTTCCTCTTGCCACTCTTTCCATTTTTGAATTTTTGCTTTAGGTAATGAACTCAAAAAAATATAAAACCTTATTTCATATTTTAGCTATTGTTTTCTATAGATTATTTTAAAGAGTTTTTCAAATCTCATGTTTTACATACATGTCTATCAAGCCATTACATTTTTCACAATAGTTACTGATACATCTTTATATTTTTGAGCTTATTTTTTCTTTATTAGTGCCCCCAAACATCATTATTTCTGTATGGATGCTTCTTTTCCCCTACATTTTAAAATTAGAAGACAGAAAAGGGGCACATGCACTGCTTTAGTTATGGTTTAATTGCTGTGAAGAGACAAAGTGGCCACAACAACTCTCATAATGGAGATCTTCGATTGGAGCTGACTTACATTTTCAGAGATTTAGTTCATTATCATCATGATGGGGAACATGACAATGAGCAGGCAGACATAATGCTTGAGAAGTAGCTGAGAGTTCTACATTTTGTTCCTCAGGCAGCAGAAGGAATCTGTGTACCATACTTGGCATGACTTAAGCATATATGAGTTCAAGTCTTCCCACACAGAGGCACAATTCCTCCTTCAAGGCCACATCCTAATAGTGCCAATCTCTATGGCACAGGCATTCAAATACAGGAGTCTATGTGGGACACTCCTATTAAAACTACCTCATGGACTCAGGGAAGGGCTTCTGGAAGACATAGTACAGTAGCTCATTATTGATGATCCCATCCCTTTAGCATGTCTTCAGGTGAGTTGACTTTCCTGACGTTTGGTTTTATGTCCAGGTAAATGACAGACTCAGTTAGATTACCTCTTATGGAAGAGAATAAAAGTATATAATATGCTAGTCTCTGTGGCACATCAGAATGATTTTTTTCTCAGTTTTCAACACTTGTTCTCTTTATTAATTTGTTATGTTTATACTGTTTTATTAAAATATAGTTTTATCACTTTACCTTTCACATTCCTACCTCCAAGCTCTCTCAAATGCCCTTCCTCCAATTCCCTCTGTGCCTCTCTGATGGTTTTTTTGGGACCTGCTAGTTCCTCTCGTGAGAGAGGGAGAGAAGGCATGGAGAACAATAGCTCGGTCCTTAGAGGAAGTTGGAACAAGCAAGCTTAGTTTACTGAGGAAGAGGCAAGCCTTATATACCCTTCACCCAGCCAGGGGAAAGGGCTGTGCTTTTCTGGTATCTGCCGCTGTGGCATGGTCATCTCTTGCTGGTCCAGGTCATCTCACATTAGTACTCCACCTCTGTTGCCAAGGCCCCCAGGCTGGCTTATGTTGAAGTTCCCACCCAAGGGGCTCTTATGGCTATGAGGAAGTGCCATGAGCACATTCTTTAAGGTACCAGTTATAATCGGTTTGAACTGGCTGAGGCCAGACTGGCCACCAAGCCCTCTAGGGCCTATACATTCCTAATCTCCTTCCTCTCAAATTGATAGCCTCCTCTACCTCATTTATTGTTGTTTCATATATGTGTATACACATATGCATATTTGTATGTATATATGCACACATATAAAAGAAAAAACAAAACAAACTAAAAACTTGATAATTCAGAAATGTTTGTTATCTATATAATTAATTAATAATTTTGTAGATTACAGAAATATTCCCAGAGATGAACAAAAATTAGTATTAGAAAAGGAAGAATGGTAGAAATCTGCCATTTACAAAGCTGGGCATATTAAGGGCTCTTAAATCTATGAAAACATGGGTGATCCTACTAATAATTCAGGAACTTCTAAGTTTCATTTAATATTTTACTAATTATTTATAGGGTCTCATGTGATATCTGAGTATATTCATGCATTACAAATCTATTATGTTTCAGATGATAGTTCCTCCTTTTGCCATGTCATCTATTGTTCATACTTACCATTTTTAACCTCTATCTGTTCATGACTACCTCATTTGTGACCATTGGCTGTTGTGAATCAAGCCACAACTATCATGGCCATGAAGTTGTTTCCTCTTTGTGACGTGTGAATGTCTTTCTGTATGCTGTGATATCACTCTTTATATAAATGAGCTGTTTTGGCCCATTGCAGGCACCATAGAAAAAGTAGGAGGGAAAATCATAGCATAGGAAGGAGAAGCAGGGCGAAGAGAGACAGACCGGGCCAGCTACCCAAGAAGAAGCTTGTAAGAAACACTGATGAGCCATGGGCCACGTAGCAGACAGATTAATGAGAATGGGTTGAGTTAAGATGAGATAGCTAGCTAGCAATGTGCCTAAGTCATAGGCCAAACAGCATGAAGTTAATATAAGTGTTTAAATCATTTCTGGTGGCCTAAGCAGTGGCAGGTGGCTAAGGGGTCTGGGAGGCAAGTCTGTGGGTCTGGACCTCTGGCTGCTCAGGGCCAAGAAAACTCGTTGTTACATCTGTGTGTACATTTTATTATCTTTAGATATATATTTAGTAGTAGTATTTTGGAGTGATATAATATCTGTGCTTATTAAAATTTTGAAGAAACTCCACAACAATTAGATTTGTAATAGCTTCACTAATCTATTTCTATGAGAAGTGCACAAGAACTCTCTTCCTCCACATCTTAACCATCATGTATTGTGCTTTGTCTCTTGAGAAAAGTCATTATTGCTGAACTGAAACAATGTTTCCTTGTATGATTTCCACACCTATATAATTTTAAGTGATGTTATGTATTCTTTCACACGCCCATTACCTATTTATATAGGTTTTGAGAGATAACTATCACTAATCTTTCAATTGGGTTTTGATTTTTTTTATAGAAACAAGATTTTTTTTTGTTCTTAGGGTTGGCAAAAACAAAATGAGGAAACAGAAAACTTTGGTAAGATATGAAAGCAAGATATGTTCATGGGAGCATAAACCTTTGTACATTAAAGCCAGAAATGTATTTGTAATTTATTTGTAATTAAAAATATTCATAGTGATAGTGACAATTTGTGCTTCTTTATCTCATATTTTACATATATTAACAAAACTTCCTATCTGAGTAATAGTGTTTCTCACAGTGGATAAACGAATTCCCCACAAATGGATCCATGTAGTAGGAGGTTTCTGACCTGGACTTTCAGGCCTAACCTCAAGGTTTAGACCCGCAGACCTGCAGAGACACATGGATGCTTACATTAATCTTAGGCTGATTGGCCTAAGGCCCAGGCATATAACATTTTAACTCTTTACCTTTAATCTGACCCATGATTCTTATCCTGTTCAGCCATGAGGCTCAGTACCTTTTCTCAGAGCAGCATAGTTGCCTCCTGCTTAACAAACACAAACACAAGAGAGAGAAAACATTTTATGTTATAGTCTTTTCAATAGGATAATTGCAGAAACAAAAGGATAGTTCTTAAGAGGCTTAGTCTCTGTTACAATGTTATAAGGCAGTTCTACTTAAGCAATGGTTTTCAACCTTCCTATAGCTGTTATCCTTTAGTATAGTTCCTCATGTGTTGGTCATTTTTCAACCATAAAATTATTTTCATTGTTCTACTTCACAACTATAATTTTACCACTCTTATAAATCATACTACGATATCTGATATTTCTGATGTTTTAAGTGATTCCTGTGCAAATCACAAGTCATTTGAACCCCAAAGGGTTGCAACACACAAGTTGAGAGCCACTGTATTGAATGTGGGTACACATATCATCGTGGGTATATATTAAATATGTACACTATAAAGTGAAAATATCCATTTTTATTTCTTTCAGCAGCTTTAGACTTTAGAAATTAATGTAAACAATTAGTTTTGCAAAATAAATTTTAAGGAAAAAAGTTTAAATTTATGAGTGTTAGCTACATGTCAGTCTTTAGTTACTCCTGTCTACATCTTGAGTTATTCTGATTCCTCTTTTTCTTATATTTGAAAAACTTCTAATCGAGACCTTCTCTGGTTGGGTCTTCAATATACCTCTTTAATCTGAAACTTTTATAACCTCATTTGGGGGAGCAATCATCATACCATAATTCTTTCAGTTTCCTACTTGTTGAATTTCTTGTACTCATTCATTTTTATTGTTCTTTAAAATCTCTTCTTATCATATAAAAGTTCTTTTTTAAATATGTTATATAATATTCCACGTATTTTTTAATCCCATATCATTAAGATGAAGCTTTTTGGCTGAGCTAACATCACAAAGTTTAATTTCAGTCACCTATCTTGTTTTAATTCTTCATATTTAAATTCATCTCTTTGTTCATCTGATACAGTCCCCACTGCTCCTAAAGTTATTGTGTTTCATAGTTTTTAATTCTTTCTACCTGAAAAGCAATCCCATTCCATTAAGTATCTATTAAGTTAACTTCCTTACTTTTTAACCTCTTTCAAAGTTTTGCCTTTCACTTTCCAATTTGTAATTTTACCACCCTTAAGCTCTCAATTATTGGTCACATTATTCTTCTCTGTTGCTTCTGTATTCAACAAGCTAATATAAAATATTCTTGGTAATTATGTTTCTTGATTATATTCTGTCTGTCCTGTTTAAAATGTAAAATGTTCAAGAGAGACTGTGGCTTTTGTCTTTGGCTTAATGGTTAAATTCTAAAAGCTCAGAATAACATCTAACAATAAAATGAGTAAAGGAACAAGCCAGTTACAGAATATCATCCATGAAGAGAAAGAAAAGAATGCAAAATTGTCTCATAAAGGGTGAACATATAGGTGTTAACTATGTTTCATCAAAGAAAATATTGTTTATAGTAAAATACTTGTGATATATTCTCAGTGGTATGGAAATATGGTGGTCTGTTAAAATATTTTATGTTCAGTGTGTTTAATTTATTTAATTTAAAAAATAAACATAAGACTACTAGTAGATGTTGCAACAAAGCCACAGATCTGAAGACAGTATACATTCATCAGCAACTAAAAGAAATATATCTCTGCAGGCTGATGAGGTGTCTTAGTGGATAAAAGCATTTGCTACAGACTGACAGCTCACCTTCATTCCCTGGGAGACATCAAATAATACAAGCTGTTTACTGACCTCTTCACATGTGCCAAGCTGTGAGTGTGTTTATACATGCACATAGAGAATACATAGGCCAAAATGTAAAATTAAAAAAGAAACTGTTCTCTTGATTAAAAATATGAGAACTATGTAGAGAAATTGTGTTTCTTAAAAACTGATCATATTTCATGATATTTGAAATAGGAAGCAAAGGAATTTAAAGTCATCACAGCATCCTTGTTTCTTTAATTTCTTCCAAGATATCTCCTCCTTTGCTCTTGTGTTTCTAGGTGTTTATCCTAATAGCACCTATTCCTCAAAAAGATCATTTGATTTCATGGGATATGGGTAGAGACTGTATTACTGTATAACCAGAGGTAGAAAGGTTTCCTCATCAAGAATAAATATATGATACATTAACAGTTGAATAAACTTCAAGAAAATGTTATATTTCTACCACAATCTTAAGCAGTCTACTGGAGATTTTATATATATATTCTGATGGCAGAAAAAAGCATTACTCAAATTTTGAGGTTTTAGACACAACAGGCCCTTCCTGTGATTTCATAACTTATGAAGTAGGTGACCACCACTGCCCTCTGTTTATACGGTAATTTTTTACATCTAAGATATGTCATAGCTAGAAGGTGTCCAGGCATCATACTTCACCCATAGCCTATTGAAGCTATTTAAAGAACATGGGTCAGTGTTTTGCTAGTCCATTTTTCACTCTAAATCTAAAGTAGTTTTTCTATCCCTGAAATATTCAACTAAAGTGAATTTGGAATCGATGCATTGCAATTTTATTTTAAGTAAAATTTAATGTGCTTATAAAATGCATTTCCATTAGTGACATTTGGTGATAAGCATTTATCTATTTGAAAAGGATCATAATGTTTACGGTAGAGAACATTTCAAACTCAGTTATTTTGAGAGAGAGAGAGAGAGAGAGAGAGAGAGAGAGAGAGAGAGAGAGAGAGAGAGAGAGAGAGAGAGAGAGAGAGTTGACTCTAGGCTTTTTTGATGTTTTGAAGAAATGGCCAAAATAACTTTGACCATAAAGTAGATGTGGACATTAAGATTGGAAAACATTTTACCCATTTTTATTCATCTTCCACGAATGCCCCTCTTCCTTTTGCTTTTTTATACCCTGAAAGAACATAATTTAAATATATAAACTCAAGGAGCTGCATCTCCACTTGAGATGAGGTTACTCTCAAGCATTTCCGGAAATTACTGGAGTCATAACTTTAATTTTCACCTAATGTCAGGATTTAAAATGACACATGAATTTGTAATTCTCTTAGAAAATAAAATATAAAGGAGTTTTAATATCCCCCTCCTGCTCAAATTTTATTGTGGGAGTAGAAATAGAATGTCTCTGGAATTATAGCCTTCTAGTAACTTCATATATTCCAGACTAATTGAGAATATTTTCATTTTAGAAATGGATTGTGTTTTGGGTAATTTTACTGATGAAGCTGAAATAGATCATATTTGAACATTACCATAGTTAGAAAGAATAGGATAGCAGTATATTGTCCTATATTTTGGACATGAAAGAATTGTCTGTATTTTGTTAAACACCAACTAGCAAGCACTTGTTTTATGTCAGGTACTATGCTGTTTGCTTAATGATTCTTAAAATAGATATGAATAATTTTATATACTTTCTTATGTTAGAATGAAATTTAGGAAGAGCAAATATCTTGTCATTATTTGTTGTTTTATGATTAGCAAATTCAAAAACCCTTATTTGAACCAGTTTCTTAAACCAAAGTCAACTTTCAATACTATAAGATACAGGCTTTTTATTTCTATCTGCTCCCATTTTCCTTTATGTACAATAGATGCTTAGCTGTGTTTCAAATAGAATTTTATCTTTTGTTACTAGATGGTCATCAGAAAAATTATAAAGTTATGACTTTATGCTGTTTACACAAATTGTTTTCTTCACAGTTGACCTGAAAAAAAAGTCTTGAAAAAATTTGGAGGCACTATTTCTAAAATTATGATCACTTTATTGTACAATTTCTTTATTTTTTTATGGACAAATATTCTGAATAATGAAAAATATCAATATAAATTATTTTTCTGTATTTGTAGACACAGAGGAATCATTCCTGATGTAATTTGCAAGTGCATTGTTCTTAAGTGCAAGGGAAAGGTATTCATCTTTAAATATTTGCTAGAGGAACATATTAGATCGAGTTTATTAAAGGAAACATACTCTTAATAAAAAAAAATCTAGACAAACTATATATCCTCAATATGATGTTCTTGTCTTCTATTAAAGGCCTTCCAAAAGACGAATAAAAGATAACTTAATTACATGTGTGAAATTGTTCTGAACAAAAGAGATCCCTAAACAGCTTGAGTTTTATTATAATAAAATTTTATGATCACAAGCAGTATTATTGGAGAGACACCTAAAGTCTCAAGGTTACCATAAGATTTATATCTATCAAAAGGTGTTTGAGTTTTTTCTTATACTATCAATTTGTGCTAGATTTTTTGAGAAGAGTCTTCTTAAATTCCGTCAAGACCAGGTAGGATTTTCCATTTATTTGAATCATCCTGAGTAAGCATTTATATTAATTGATTATTTCACCTTGTTTTTTTTAAAATTCAATAATACCTAACAATTTGAGGACAACTAAATTTACAGATAAGTAAAAAAAAAAAAAAAATTATTACTAGTGGTATCACTTTATTGAGAGCAATAGCCTCCTACCAGTGAGTATACAACAGTAGAAAGAACTCATCCTTGTGGGTCACATGCTACTTCAAGGGCCATTTATCTCATAGTGTTTACAAATGTGATTTTAACTAATATGTAAAACCATTCTAAATTATGTAGAGGACTGTAGTAGAAGACAGGTAAGAACCTATCTGATGGAAGTGGCAAGTACTACAATTTTTTTTATCTTGATAAAGCAATTTTTGACATAGATTTTGATGACTCAATAGAATTATCTACCTTAAAAAGACTCAAAAAATTGAAGTAGAATGATAACACATGATTTATTCCTACATGTGAAAATATTAAGAATGATAGGAATATTTCTTGAGGGAGAAGATTATAAAGAACTGAAATAAGAAAAAATACAAAAAAAGTGAGGTTTGGAAGGCTGCTAAGAACTATGTCAATCTCTGAGTGCTTTTCTTAAAAGATAAGATGGGTTTATTAAGGCATTCTAACATGGAACATTATATAGTTGTATTTGCAATTTTTAAAACCATCTAAGAATCATTTTATATATATATAAATATATATATATATATATATATAGTATAATTGAATCCAAATATCATCTAGAAAGAAATAATTAGAGAATCTTAGAGAAAGACAATGGAATCCTGACGGTCCGATGTGGTGGGGAAGTAATATAGAAGAAAATATAGAGAAAACAGATGTGAGCATGGCCAAAAGTAAAAACAAGTTAGTTGGGCATAAGGGTAGAGGAAGGGAAAGAATCTTAGAGTATTGCATAGTGGCTAACAAAGAAAATAAATTAGTTTTGGTTTGGAAAGATTAAATAAATCCTCTGTAATACTTGGCACTGGAATAGAGAGTGGTATTAAGGGGAACAACACTTACTGAATATGAAAGAGGACTTTGTTATTCTTTTCTCCTCTTCCTTATCACCCACACTCTTAATGGCTCTGAGCAGTAAGTTTAAGGAGGTAGCTGAAAGTAAAAAGTAGCATTCTTCAGTCAAATTTTCTCTCCTGATGATCTGACTATTTAACTGGACCCTATGTTTGTAGATGGCAGTGAGGGATATGCCAGTGGAACTTAAAGTTAGGTAGGATTTTTACATCAATGTATCAAAGATGTTATCCTACTTCTGAACACCATCACATTACATTCTACCTGAATATTCATTCTTTCTAGATAGGAAAATTGCATCTTCTTTAAATTTTTGAGATTTACTTATGTTAATAGACATGAGGCTAGAAGATTGCAAAAGAAATTCTGGAACTAGAGTTACAATGGTTGTAAGCTCTCATGTGGGTGCTGGAGAATAAACCTTGGTTATCAGGAATAGCACCCAGGGCTCTTAACTACCAAGTTAAAATGAAGCAAATGAAGCTGGATCTATTTTAGACTTTAAAAATCTCAAAAATTTTCAACTTCATGTGTTACTTCATCTAGATTCCAAGAAGATGGTTCTGACTTTTCAAATAATTTAATTCCATAAACATGGATCTATGATTTAAATAAGATAGTAATAATCTTTTCATTGAAAATGTAACAGATATTTAATTCATGTTCTGTGGTTTCAATGATCGTATCTTATTAACTGAACCAACTATAAAATTTAAAGCAGACTAGCACATTATTTTAAATTAATGTCAGATGGATGTGAGTATAATGTATAACCAAAGTGCTTAAAGCTCTGACATCATGGACCAGTTTCTGTGATCACTGACTCACGTTCTTCTCATGACAAAATAATTGTATGACTTATGAGAACATTATAAGGCCTATACTGAAAGTAATTACAAACCCACCTGACATATCAAACCCACAGCTTATTATGATCATTGTATCAACTTCCTAATAAATTTTACTACTACACTGTACAATAGCAGCAAGACATACAGTCTATATTTAGTAAGATTTCACATGTTTCTTTTAATAATATCTACTCTTAATAATAATGGGGTTATTTTTACATGCCTTCATAAAACAGAAAACTTCAGTTTTGAGTTCTACTACAGAAGTATGAGGAAAACATTTTCAGAAGCTTTAAATATTAACAAGAGGAACATAGCATAACAGTACAGCGAAAAAGTGAGAGCCTGGATACTCAGAATTGCTTTTAGTGGAAAAACAAAACAAAACAAAACATAAAAAACCAAACAGCCAACATTTGTTGAGAGCCAAAAAAAAAATTTTTTTTTTTTAAAAAAATAGATTTGAATTTAATTGGCAGGAGTTGGCAACATTTTCAGGAAAGTATGCTTTATTTATTTGAGTTTAAATATATTTCAAACACTATTTGACAATACTGTTCTTCCTGGTGTCAGGGCAGCTGTTAAGTGGTTCAGGATTTAATGCTTTATTAACCTTTCACCTCTGAAGTCCTTGACCCATCTCCATGTAACTAGGTTCACACATTAAATGAGTCTTATGGGATCTGGGAGCCCCAAGCTGAATATGGACATTGTGTTCCACTAGGGAATTCCACACTGAATTCCAGCGAGGAAGCCATTTTGGTGCATTGGCAGTTTGTGCTTGAAACCACTTGCATTGGGAATAAGGGAGTATGGTGATTGCCTATTAGTACTGGGGGAATCAAAACAAACATAGAAGCATTAATGAAATTAATATCCTCTCGTTTTTCAGAGACAAAATGAGGCAAAATGAGTCACTTCTTTAGTGAAATCATACCACCAACAGGTTTTCCCCTTCCTTTTCCATTCTTTCATTTCAGAAGGAAAGGGGACACACGTTTTTGAAACATCATTTTACATTGGGGCTGTACCGACAACAACATACCGCAGACTTTATCCTCAAGTTTAGCTACTTGAATTTTGCTGTCTTGCTAATTTGTAACTTCATACTTTTTACTGAGCTGCTATCTTTATTTACAGTGATATCCCATAACCATCTAAGTTATCAAAGCTTCATGGTGAATATAACTGTTTAATTTTCAGAACTGAAGTAAGAGAATCTCGCTTTGTAAATTCTTCAAGTGAATTGCAAGCCAGGCACAACACCCTGTGCTCTGCTCTTTTTAAATCATGATCAGGCATTTGTTGTAAAATCAGTAGATTAAAGCACAGGATGACATAACTTACAGTCTATTATTCAGTCTCTTCAATTCTGGTCCATTTTATGAGGTACTTTCCAACATAGTGTCAGTCATTAGGTGATCTGGGTTGAAAGAGGTTCTTTTTTTTTTTTTTTTTTTAATCAGAACACCATACTTAAAATTGGTTTCCAGAATCACCTAGAAAGGAAGGAGGATGCACAGGAGACCTTGTTCATCTTCCAAATTCCTTCAATCAAAGTGACAAAAACAGATCTTCTTGACATCTGCTTGGTAAAGAAAATGTTTTTCTTCAATGGAGTCTCATTGTATATGTAAATCACATTTAAGGACAGCCCATATACCCAGTTGTAGATGATCACTGTTTTTTTTTTTTTTCTTACTGGTCTTTTTCTTGAATATTATGTTTTCTGATTTTGTGTTTTTATTGTTTTGGGGGTACATGTTTGTATGTTGCTTATGCTTTTCTCATGGTTTTGTTATTTTATTTATTTTAGTCCTCCAATTTGTTTGCTTTAATTAATTATCAGTTTGTTTTATACAGTGAAAAAGAAAGTGTGGAGTTGGGTGGGTGAGAAACAGTTGGGGGAGGTGAAATCATGATCAAAATACAATGATGAAATGATGAAAGCTTTAAAAACGTAAAATGAAAAAAAAAAACCCACGTCTTCTTTTGGTTATTGCTCAGAATCATGGCATTTTACTGACCTCACAATAGTGGAATAATATTGTGGGAATTCTACTTGATATTATAATAAAAACTTAGAGCCAGAAATTGGGGAAAAATTGATATCTCAGATATAAAGAGAAACAAACCATAGATACTTCTCAGCCAGCTAACTCCTCAGCTTTGTCTCCACAAATCCTCAGGCTGCAAGCCTCTCTATTCTTAGGCATAAAAAGGGAAGTGCCTGCTGAAGCTGATCTCATCTCTCCTCTGTCTTCAACCAGCCATCCCAATTCTGGATGTGGAAAGGAAAGTTGAGCTTTCCTAGAGCTAGGATTAGAGATATGTGCTACCACTGCCTGGCTGTTAAGCCTTGAACTCACAGAGATACAGAGGGATCTCTGCCTCCTGAGTGATGAAATTAAAGTATAAGTCACCACTCTCTGACCTTCGGCTTGGCTCTGGGTGGCTCTGTCCTCTGATATTCCAGACTATTTTTTTTAAATGTATACTATATTACCACTGTAGACTAGGAATTGTAAGAATGCATATGAGCACGTGTAAACATCACTGTCCCACAAATAACCTGTGATTCACTTGTGCTTTCTCTGTAGTGCCCATGTCAGCATTATTTTTAAACATTATGTATTCATAACAAATTCATGTCAGGAATCTAACAGAGTAGGCTCTAAGGAAAGAACTGGGAAGGGGAGTGAATAACTTATATGCTTGAGCTTATTAAATTTCAGCTGAAATGTAAGGTGGCATTTCTCTCTTTATTTTATTTTTTAAATTACAATATTTATTTTGCTTATATTTTAGAATAATAAATATATGCAAGGATAAATAAATGATCAAAGTTTAACAAATACAGAATGTATGAAAGGCTAATTAAGAAAAGCTAAGCATTCAACCTTAAAGGCGCCACTTATGGTAATTGGAATGTTTATTAATATTCATAATTGTCTATTATCTAAAATTAAAATATAATTACATCATTTCTTATTTTCCTCTCTTTCCTCCAGGCTCTTATCTGTATACTTCTTTGCTCTCTTTTTCAAATCTATGGATTTCTTTCCTATTTGTTCTTACATATGTTCCTAGAAATACAGCTTGCTCAGTCTGCATAATGCTACTTTCATGTATATGCTTTCTTCATTTTATAGAGAAAATTAAGACTTTCATAATTTAAATGAATTACTTAAATTGGAATTTCATTGTCTATGGACTCTCAAGTACATTTCTATTTTAAATTCGAAATATTTTATATCAAAGAGATGTCTACAGGTTTAAAAATTAAATAAATTTCTCATATGATAGTCTTGCAATTTAATTTACTCTCCAAGTAACGGAAAATTTACATGTGCTTCAGGGAGCTTTAAATCATAAAATCAATGTGTTCCTGTCCAGGGTTCAAATGCCACAGTCGAAAACATGTTTACTATTTGAAATTCTGACCTTTAGCTTACTTGATACTGAGTTTTCTCTTAAGATTGAAGGAGGTATGTTTGTCAAGTGTTTTGAATATTATCTGGCATTGTGCAAGCACTCAAAATTGATGTTTCCATGCTTTGTTGATTATTACTCATGCCCTGCTGAGTACACCGTTTACTCATTCAGCAGATGCTTTTAGTGACAAGCAGTTACTATACAGATGGTTGTATTATTTCCATGGGAGATCATATTAGAATATCTGGTCTGAAAAAGATTTTCATTGGTTAAGTGACACCATCTAGCTTATATCTGAGAAGCAAGGGTCATAGAGCAATAAGTAGCTTCTTAGAGGTCATAAATACGGCTGTAGCCACCTCCCACCCCTGCCCCATTCACAGTGTTAACTTCATTTGAGAATCAAGCTGATATTCAATAGTTCTCTGCGATAGATCAATTGAGAATATCATATTCCTTCAATCTTCTTGTGAGTGTGTGTGTGGTGAGGTGGTGATCAGAGCCTGTGAAGAAAAAAAGAGAACATTCCTGAAGTCCTAGCCTACTTAGTTCCCATCTGTAGAGAACTTATCTAGCTAATGTTTTCAATAAAATAATTGCATTGTATTCACAACCAATTCAAATTCTTTTTAACAACTGATTCCTTCCATGTGAGAAACATGGTGAAAATTCATATTCCATGTTGAAATAATATTTTCATTTCCAAGTCTAATTATAGAAACTAGGGTAAAGACTTAGTCTAAACTTAGCTTCTAATAGCCCATGCTGTTAAATTTGTCTTTACAATAATCCTTTTTTATCCCTATGTGTGTAGTGATGGAATAGTAAGATGAATGTCTTTTGTTAGCAACAAAAGCTATTGCTTTTAGCCATGCAATTTTCAGAAAATTAACAGGGCAGTAGAGAATCTTTTGCTGCTTATGAACAGATGACACTGGTACAATATGAGGACCCTTGTGGTTAAAGAAATGCCAAAGAATAGTTAGCAGAAATTGTACTGGGTATCTGGGTCCCTCGCCAGGTCACTTGGCAGTTATTCCTACAGACAACTATCTGTATCTGGGGAACACAGTGATACAGTGCATAATCTACTTCAATAATGACGAGGAAAGGTAAAAGGCTTGCTTACTTGACATAAATTTGAATTTTTTAAAAATATTATTTTCTGGTCACTTTGCTATCAAAAGGTAATTTTGTGTTTAGAATTAGATTACCTTAAAATATATTGCTTTGCTCTAGTTCCTTAACCATCTGTACACTAATATATATATATAATAAAACATAACATAACATAACATAACATAACATAACATAATATAATATAATATAATATAATATAATATAATATAATATAATATAACATAACATAACATAATATAATATATACATATTAATGAGGTACAGGGATTAGAGAGATAGGCCAGTGGTTAAAAGGAACCCAATTTTAGTTTATAGCATCAGTTCACAGCCATCCTTAATCCAAGCTGCAAAAGCTTCAGTTTTCTCTTCTTAACTTTCCCGGCACCTGTACTGTCACATTACTACACTCAGGTCCATAGACATACACTAATAAAAATAAAATAAATATGTTTTTAAAAGGACAAAATAGAGTAGGGGCAATAGTACAGTTGGTATAGTACCTGAAATACAAGTATGAGAACCTAAGTTTGAATCCATACCAGTACCTAGCACCTTCATAGAATACAAAAATGGAGATTTCTGTATTCCTAGATTTGAGTAAATGTATGAACACTTGGGTGTTGCATACTGATTAGAGCTCCAAGCTCAGTGAGAGACCCTGTCTTAAAATCTAACATGGAAAGTAATAGAGAAAGATAGCTAACTTTGACCTCTCATTTTCACATATAAACACATATTCAGGTATACACATATGTGCACACACACATACAATGTACACAAAACGGGGAGAGGAGAGAAGAGTGGAGATAGATAAAGAGAACCTATACATATTGAGATACCAAGGAATTGAGTGAAAGGACAAAGTACACTCACAGTCATAACCAGGAAGTCATTTAATTGGTTATTTTCATTTATTGCAGACTCAGACTAGTGTCATTTCAGGCAAGAAAGTCATTTTAAATTTAAATAGCTCTTACATCTGGGTAAAGGATTTTAGTGTTTCTCCAGGGGGGGGGGGGTGAGACCTGACTTTCCAAAGCATCTCTATGGGATTTTGATAAATGAGTGATGAGCATTCCAAGGAAGACTATTATACATGGAGATGAATCTGAGAATCTGACTTATTGAGGTTTTTGGATACACTGAAATTTCTAAATTTGTCATTGGATTAGACAAAATATGCTTTAGTGAGGATGTTCCAGTTCTCAGCACTTTCATTGTACCCCTTCTACATGGTGCATGTGCACCAAGCTCCACATAGTATGAGAAAATCTGTTTCTTGCAGCTGGACTTATATTCTTCCTCTATAATGATAACAATGTCTCTGAGAGATGAAGAGATGAGCTTTGAGATAATCTTTTATGAAAACACCAGCTATCTTCAGGCAAGCAACATCCTGATATGACTTTTTTTTTTTTTTTTTTTTTTTGCATTGAATAACAAGCAAGTCAGTTGTCTCTGTGTTCTGATTTAAAGAGAAAACTATCTTTTCTTCTTTGGTAGCCAATGAATGGACCCCACAAAGCAGGAATCAAGGAGTCCCAGCCATCTCTGCCTAGTAGACTCCATTTTCTTCCTCCTTGGTTGACCCAATGTTTTCCTATGTCAACATTACAGATGGGACCGATTTCTATGTTGAATTCAAAATCTCCCCCTTTTCTGTCATATGTATAAGTCCCCAACATCTGCTTTTGAAAAAAAAAAAAAAAAGCAAATAAAGGAAAAAGTCAAACAAAAACAAAAACCTCCTCTCATCTTGCACTATTACTTCCTTGTTTGAAAGTCTTTTAATCTTGTGTGATAAATCATAAAAAAATGCTTATATTTTACATGTTCTCAAGAAGGTAATGGAGTCTTCCAAAAAAAATGTACCTATGCTGAAACATTCTAAGTCCATGATTCCTGAATTCAAAATGAAACTTGGTTCTCTTAACATTTTTTTATGAAGCTTCTTTGGTTTATGTTGCAGAAGTCTTTATATTTTCCATTTCTCCTTTGATTCCTGAACATCATTTTTCTCACTTTGATGAGAATGAAAGTGCATTTGTTAATGTGTTTATCCCATTTTTTCCTAAGCTATTTTGTTTCTTATCTCATTGTTTTTATATCCTCATGAACATTTCCTTTGGGCCATGTTACCTTTCTTTCCAGTAATGTTATTTTCTCTCTATTTACTAGTAACTTATAGCAGAATAACAATGTGTATAGCAGAGACAGACAAGTATAGGAAAGGGCAGTTCATAGGACTGGCCCAAACTGTGACATGTAAAATGGTACTGTCTTGGTTCAATTACGTTTTCTGATACTATGTGAAACACATCAATTTCCCTCTCTATGATTCAGCGCCCTCAGCAATGAGACAGAAATTATAATAGCCCTTATCTCAGAGGGATTTGTGAGGATTTGCAAAGAGAATCAGGGATCATATCTACAGTATAGCCTTACCTATTGTAATTAGAAAACAAATCATAGGAATTAGTTATCTTTATAGATTTCATCTCAAATGACATGCAAATAAATGTTAAAAGGACATTACTCTTTGTTTAAGTCTCTCTCATATTTCTTCCCTTTCCTTTAAATGAAATTTCCAGATTATTCATGTCCTCATTTTCTGATAGTCCACCTCCTCATGCATTCAGGCTGAACTTCATAGTTTGTCTGAGTATTCTTTGGAAAGTAATCAATCTATGTGGCTAAATCCAGGTCACTCTTCTGTGTACTTGCTTGATCTCTCAGTATGCTCCACAGTTGGAAGTATGCTATTCTTATTCTTTTGTTATTATTCATGTGGTAGGCTTTTTCTTCCTACACATGACATCTTCTGTTTCCTCTGTGAGTTCTTCCTGTTCTATCTAGTCTCTAATGAACATCTTTTTCTCGGCTTAGGACAGGGTTTTACTTTTTCCTAATTACATATTTTTCCTAAATGTAACCTAACTTGGTGTTTTAGCTACTATTCTATATATAACTTCACCCTTTTTATTTTTCTTCCCTCTGGCTTGCCAACTTACAAACATGTGTGCATTACTTTTAATTATTTTTTCTATTGCCATGATCAGTTATCATAACCAATTCAACTTACAAGAGAATTAATTTATTTTGGAACCCACAGTTTCATAGGGTTATAGTCATTGACCATGACTGTGGTGAGCATGACATCTGGCAGGCATGTATGACACTCTAATTATTAACTGAGAGGTTACATTTTTACCTGCATACATGGGGCAGATAGCTTGGGCTTTTGAAACCTCAAAACTTGCCCCCAGTGACTTGTGTCCTTTAACAAAAGCCATACCTCCCAATCCTTCCCATGAGTTATATGAATATGGAACAAGAATTCAAATCTTTAAGCCTATGAAAACCAATATCCTTCACCTTGTTATCTCCACTGAGATGTCAAAACAGACTCTTTCTCCACTCCACCCATTCCTTAACATTTTTAAGTATTATTCAGTCATCCAAGCATCAAACCAAAGGACCATATCTGTTCATTTATATATATATATGTATGTATAATATAGTTTATATATATATATAAACTTAACAAGTTCTGTTTCCAAACCATAGTATTTTTTTTCTCTTTTTCTGTCTACTAATATATTGAAGGGCCTACTCTTTATAAAAATGACCTATGAATATACCTTCTCTCTCTTTGAATGCTTCCTCTCTACTTTCTTCAGAAATATTTTTCCGTTCACTTTCTCTTGATAGTTATTTTGTTATATGTAATTTTGCTATGTTAAAATTGAAACCTTCCTTTTTGATTAGACAGAAAGGGGGAGGTTTAGTGGGAATGTCTATCTTTATGCTGTGAATTCAATCTTTAAATAAAGGAGCTGTTTTGGCCCATGACAGGCACCATAGAAAAAGTAGGAGGAGAAATCTGAGCATAAGTAGAAGTAGGGCAGAGTCAGACAGATGGAGCCCGAAGTCCAAGGGAGCAACATGTAAGAACACAGGTGAGCCATGGGCCACGTGGCAAACAGAATAATGAGAATGGGTTGAGTTAAGATAAAAGAGCTAGCTAGCAAAGTGCTTGAGCCATAGGCCAAACAGCATGAAGTTAATATGGGCAACTGAATCATTTCTGGGGGCTGAAGCAGCGGTGGGCAGCTGGGGTGTCTGGGGCTTTAGGTCTGGGGGTCTGGATCTCTGGCTGCCTGGGGCCAAGAAAACTCACTGTAACAGCTCTTCATGTAGTTCCCAACCTAAACATCACTGTTTTGGTGAGTTTTCGCAGCCAACTTTATTGGTCTTCTCTATTCAGTTGCCTAATCATACTATTCTCTGTTAGATTTCAACTATTTTCATCATGAGAATTCACTGTATTTGTGTTCTTAATTATTTTCTGTTTTTTCTATTTAAATACAAGTTTAATGCAATAGTATTTTTCTCATCTTATACTTTAGTTTCTTCCAAGGTCATAGTATTTGGGATCAAAAATAAAAAGATAAATCAAATTAACCAGAGTCTCTTCCATGCTGTTTACTGATACTTGTCACAGTTTATTTCACCATAGCTTACATTTGTCTTATTGTCTTTTGATCAGCATTTTTTACATAAGATATTTCTTTGATATTGTTGCCCTGGGTAAATTCTGTACCTTGTAGATCACGACTTCCTTGAGAATACAATTTTGGTTTGCCGCTATGTCTCACTCACATGTGTAATCCCAAATTCTAAGATTTTTTTTTTTCTGAACTTTTCCTGAAACATCTGTCCTCGAGTTTGCTCTAGCTACCCTGACTTATGTCCTTATTCTGTTCGCTTGAGGTAATGGTACTTCTTTTAATTAAATTTATTTTTTTAGATTTATTTGTTTATGTTTTCACGGAGCATTCTAATGTTAAGCAGACATCTCTGGGACTGCTCCGAGAATGTAGAATAAGCTAGACTATGGGAGGAGTGCTCTCTTGATATTTCTTTTTGAAAAGTGTTATTTAATAAAAGATGATGCTTGTTTATGTTTTTATTGAGAGATTCATTTGTGATACTTGGTGTCAGCTATAAACTTGTCAAAATTTAGAATAACTAGAAAACAGGTATCTGAGCATACCAGTGCAGAATAATTTTGATTACATTAATAAGGTTGGAAGGCCCATACACTGTAGGTGGTACAATTTCCTGACAATAACCTTGGACAGTATAAACAAAGAGAGGGAAATGAGCAGGAGAATACATTTATTACTCTGTTCTTTATTACAATTCTAATTTTGCCAACTGCTTCAAGTTCCTATTACCTTGATTTCCCATAATAATGCACTATACCTTGAACTGTGTGCCAAATAAAGCCTTTCTTCTGCAAGTTGCTCTTGTCAGGGTAATTTATCAGAGCAATAGGAAAAGAAATGAAGACATGATTGTTTATGTTCCTTTCTTTCAAAGCTTCTATGAAGCTTTTGTAGTATATGCTACAACAGAAGCATCCGTTATGTAGCAACTCAATTCCAAGTGATAATCTTAATAGATTTCTTCAGCTCAATAATATTTGCTACTTGACAGCATTTAAATAACAATTGTTTGAATCTTATGCAAGGAAACCAAGAGGAAAACTTTATAATTTGGAATCTACTATTTTTCTTTCAGTAAATATTTTATGAGTTTCCTATATTACATGTTTATTGGACAGGTGGATTTTAGGTACCCTATGCTCCAGGCTTCTGGGAGATTATTCTAAGTATGGTTCTCTAGGAATCAGAGGTCGTTGCTAAGAGGCCCCATGTCTTGATCATGGAAAATGCTTACTGTGAGCCAAACATTGTATAAAAGGAACAACACTGTATATAGGTCAGCAGAAATCTTTCAATAATATAGAGAAGCAAATGTTAGGATGCTTCTTTTGACAATAAGAACATTGAGGCTTTAGGAAAGTGTTGTACTAATTGGTCTTATGATAAAAACCTGGAACTAGATATTGGGATAAATGTTTAAAGATCAAAGAAGCAGAGGAACAGCCACTAGAGAAAATTCTCACCACTGCTGGATCCTCAGGTTGAAAGGGGTAGATCCTGTCCCTGGTGAATACTCAGACTGAAGAGGGTAAGCAAAGAGTAAAGGCCTGAACTCCTGCCTCTTCCTGCCGATATTTCTTTCTCTGCCCAGCCATATCACATCTTGTTTCAACCTTCAAAGTTCTGTGATTAAATGTGAATGATCCCAAGTGCTAGAATTAAAGGTGAATTACACCACTGCCTGCTCTGTTTCTGTTTTGAACTGGATTAATCTCATGTAATTCAGGTGGGCCTTGAGCTCACAGACATCCAGACTCCTGACTCCTGAGTGTTAAGATTAAAGATGTGTGCAACCACTGCCTAACCTCTACGACTAACTCTGTGGCTGGCTCTGTCCACTGATATTAATGCAATCTTGATTTGATACCCAATTTATCACCACAGGAGAGTTAAATGGTTAATTCAAATACAAAGACAGTAAGTGGGAACAAACGAATGTGTTCACTTATGTTTAGAAGATAAAGTGTCTCCCACAGTAAGCTTATGTGCTTGAACACTCAGCCTGCATCTGGTGACACTGTCTTTTGGAATCTTTAGGAGACAAGACTGAGCCTCTGGATATGAGTCATGAGGAAGGGGCATTTGAGACTCAGCTAGCCTTGCTTCCTTTCCTGTTCTTCGTTTCCAGTCAGCTGTCACTCTTCCTGCCCTAAGGTTGTATCAGTGGTTAGTTTGGACACTTTTTATCACACACACGCACACACACATTTCTTAATATATTACTTTCTCTGAATGACAATGAAAACAAAACAAAAAAACATACAAAAATCAGTATACAATTCCAATTGAACAGCTTTATATGAGGCACAATTCTAATGCCTTGCACAGGAAGCAAAATATGGAACAGAAATAAAAACAAATGCTTTGGAGGCAAGAATATATAGATTAAATTTCTGTTTCCATAATCTTTGTCTACATAGATTCTTACTGCTTTAAAGTTTCTACTTACTTCCTTATTTGTGAAACAAGATAATGACTGCTTCATAGGGCTGCAATAATAGCAAAGGAGGTAACTTCCTATGAAGTTTAATATGCAACAAAAAATAAAATATGCCTCCTTGTCACTCATTTCTGCAGAAAACATAGTGCAGCACAGTGAATTAAACATCAAATTATTTATATAGATAAATGTCAACATGTGTCATTTTCTTTGCACTGAAGTAATAAACAAATAACTAAAAATTAAGTGTAGAAGCATGATACTGTAAAGTGTTATTCAGAAATAATAATAATGAATCCTTTGGTCCATATTATAACATGGAAATATCTCTAAAACATGCTGAGTGGAAGTGATAGAGGAAGTAGAGTAGCTATTGCACACTTTCATGCATAAAAAATTCCAGAATAGACAAAGTATTTCTACTTATACATGGTTCAACTTTAAAATAGGATCATGGGAATTTCTGAGGGGTAGAAATACTCTTTGCTTTGGTTGAGGTGGGAGTTGTCTGAATGAAAACTCAGTAAGAAGAACACTTAGAGTCCATTCATACTTTTCGTTCCATATATAAAAGCATGTCGATGCAGATTTGCAGGATTACAGAGTCTAGCTGAGAGGTTGAAACATTATTTATGTATAAGATGCTAGAATGATACTGTGTTGAGCAGAACTAGGTATGTTATATGGAGGCAGTAAGAGGGTGTGAATGGCAGTGCTGACATAATGATGGAGACCATGTGTGTAATGCTCTCAGTACCAATCACAGCTTCATAATTAAGTCATTGAACTTAAGGGATCACAGTCAAGTTTTTGTGAAGAACAATGCTATGAAGCAATGCCTTAGAAAGATTATTCTGTCAATTACTTGTCAGATAAGTAGAAGACAGAGAAAACAGACATTGATCTTCGAAGAAAAAAATAATATAAGAAAGACTGTCGTGAGACAAGTGATTCTCATGGTTTAAAAGTGTTGTTTTTATCAACAAAATAATTAACTGTCCCTTTATTGATTTCACCTCCTTTTTAATTTGCTGGGTATTGAGCACATAAATGGCTTTCTCTAGTTTTATTTGATGACACTGGCTTCTACCTAATTTTCCAGGCCTGAAGAAAGAAAAACACACTAATGTGTAGATACTTATGCTCTGGGTGTGCGCTCTCTCTCTCTCTCTCTCTCTCTCTCTCTCTCTCTCTCTCTCTCTCTCTCTCTCTCTTCTCTCTCTCTGCCTCACACACACACACACACACACACACACACACACACACACACACACACACACACACGTATGTGTGTACACTGGTCTTCCTATCAGGAAGGTAAGAGATCTTCTTAGATAATATTTTTTTCTCTGTCAAGCTGCCATATGCTAGAGTTTGGTCAATCAATATATGTTCATACTCTTGCATTTTATTTTAGAAGTTATTAGACATGAAATTTTAGTGAATTGCAACTAGTCTCATAAAAGATCCATATGTGGACAAGAAAATTACTTTAATTGATTAAAAAACATAAATAAGACTACAGTTCTAGACCAGTAAGTGTTGATTAGGTACACAGAAGAGATAGGAAAATTGGGAGTAATATAAATTGAAGCCACAAATTTTTTGGCAGCTTTTTCTCAAGTACTTTATTGTCACTCATCTAGATAGACCTCTTCCCAGGATTATAGTTTTGACATTAGAAGATAGTGGCTTGGGATTAAGAGATGGAATAATGCAGAAGTCCACTCTGGGGTATCAGCACTGCTGGCTGTAACATCCATTCACCATCCTAAGCATCAGTTTCAGTGTTATGGTTCTAATTGATGTCTAACTGCATGCATCCATTCTTCTCTATGTACAGGGTGGTGATCTATTCATATGATACAGAGGAAATGGTGTTTCTCTGTAACTGTCAGGTTTTTTACTGCAAGGCAAATATATAATTTGTAGTTTTAAAGTATACATCAACTTTAGAACTCTTCTGTCATACTTATTGGATGGCCAGAATATCAATTTTATGATGATTAAGGAAGAATCTATGATTTATACATCTTTATCTTTCCCCTTGATGCAGTACCCTACATTAGCATAAGTTCCACAAATGGATTCTGATTGAAAAAAATTTTGCAAGTGGGCATCTCATTCTTTCTAATTTATCTTTCCTGAATTCTCATTCAGGCGTTTAATCGCTTTCGTGAAACTTGGTATCTTAAGTGTGTTACTCTGTAAATGATTTAAAAATACTGTCTAGAGAAGAACACCTCCAGAGTTTATATCTGTTCTGCAGACTGTTATTTTACCATACGTCTCACATAGCCAATGCATCTTTTCCATTACATTGCCTTATGGACACATTAATTTTGATATTCCACAAACAAAACTTTAATGTCTGTTTATCATGGTCCCTTCCATATTACAAATATATATGCCTGAAGGGATCCTTATCATTACTCCTTCTCAATGTTATACCCAAATTACAAGTGAGACCAGTAAGTCATTCCCATCTACTTTCAAGGGAATTCTTAAATATAATCTACCTTTTACCCCTGGAACTATTTTTAATATTGTCTTCTGTAACATCAGTTCATGCTTGACTTTCTAGTATGCATTTTTTCATCATTATACCTGTTCAAATTTTGTTCAGAGGAGTAAGCAGCTAAGTTGATTTTACATTCATATGTAAAAATCATCCAACTTTGAGAAGCATGTACTCATAAAAGTGGCTGTCTTCTCAGAGAGATTACAATATGTCAGACATTACTCTGTGATGTGGGATGTTTTTCTGTATACTGTGAATTACCATTGGACAATAAAGGAACTGTTTCAGCCTGTGAAAAACAGCTTAGAGGAAGGCAGGAATTCCAAGCATAGATAATAAAGGAGGGTGGAGTCAAGGGAGACACAATCCAGCTGCCCCAAAAAAGCAAGATGTAATGAAATACAGGTAAAGCCACTAGCCAGCCACATAGCAAGACACAGCTTAATAGAAATGGGTTAGGTTGTAAGAGGTAGCTGATAATGGGTCTAAGCCATAAGCCAAACAGGTGCAGGAATGCATGTTCAGATTTCAGTATGGACAAGTCAGAAACCTCAGGCAACAACTCTCAGTGTTTTTCTTACTTCTTTAGTGAATTGGGCTTCCCTGGAGTGGATGTGCCACTGTGGGGTGGCTGACTTTGGGACTTCTTGCCCTTCTAGGGGAGGGGATAGGTGGATGGGGAAGGGTGAGGCTGAGGGCTAGCTGAGAGGGTTTGGTGGGAAGGGAGGGAGATCAGGGGGATACATTGGTGGAGATAACTTTTTTTAATGAAAATTAAATTAAATTACATTAAAAAATAATTTGTACAGTGTGTTTTTATCATAGTCATATCCTCACAGATTCACACTTCTTTCCTTACCTACCAGCTATTGTTACTTCTTTATTTGTTTTTAACCCAGAGTTTATTTTTGCTGCCCATATACTCTTGTATGGGTGGTCTGTTGGAGCGTGGCTGATGTAACAGGGGCCACAAACTTAGAGAATCTGATTCTCCCTATGAGTTCCTAACAGCTCTTCATCTGGGAGGAGAGGCCTTCACTCCTTTTCATGCTGGGTTTTTTTCTGTGTTGAACCTGGCATGAAGTCTGTACATTCTGTCACAACTACTGTCAGATCATAGGTTCAACTCACCATGGTGTCAGGGAAACTCAGCATTTTAGTAATCACCTACTACCACTGGCTCTTGCAATGTTCCGATCCCACTCTGCAACAATCCTTGAGACTTACAAGTAGATGCATAATAGAGTTCCCATTTAGGTACAAACATTCCTCACTCTTTCATTATCTGCATCTTGAAAATCTCCAGCTTCTGAAAGTAGAAGCTTCTCTGACAGTGAATGAGAGATGAATTGATCTATGCATATAATATTAATTCTTTTGAAGTAGGTTTATTACTATATATATTCTTCCCTGGGAATTATGACCAGTGTAGCCACAGATTCTTGACCCTATGCTAGATGCAGTTTTCATCATGTGGAACAATATTTTTCTTCAATAAGAAAGAATTTTGTTACTCTTAAGATATTCATGCCACTATTGCTCCAGTGGGTGTGCTTTCTAGTGGGTAGCTCAAGAGTTCAAATCTGCTTAATATTGATGCTAACTTTTCTTCTCTGGTGTTGTGCATAGCATATTTCTACACAATGAAATCTATCTAGTGGGGGATGGAACCTTCAGATCAGTACCAACTTGATTTCCCCATGGTCTATGACTCAAATATATGGTGACTTCAGCAATAGGATCATTATTTTTTCAAGATGAAAACAGAAAATGGAGTATTCTTTATTAAATATCACACATGCACTGATCACAGACACAGATTTTCAACAATTAGTTCAGATTATCAGGAAACTTCTAGGGGTCTAAGGAAATAGCACAGCAAGTTCTCATATGGGGACCTGAGTTAGAAAGATGGATAAGTGGGTGTGGTGAAATGTCCCTTAAGTCCTAGCACTAAGGAGGAAGAGAAAGCAGAGCTCTGAGTCTTGTGGCAGGTTAGCCTAGCCTATGGGTGAGCTTCAGGCAAATGGAATATTTCATCAGAAAAGAAAGGTAGAAAGTGCTAGTAGAATTATCAACAAGATTGACTTTTGATTTCCACATGCACAGACACATGTGGACACATAACTAAACATACGTGGAAATACACACATACACATTTGCACATTGCTCACACATAAAGTTTCAACTACAAAACACTCAGAGTTCTAGAACCATAGAGAAAATCCAATTTCTTTTCAAACAAAACACAGCTCCTGACCCACAGTTAGAAACTATTTTCCTGATCAAGTTTAGAACTTTTAAAATTCATATCTATATTAATTTTTAGTCTCATCCCCATTCCAATTGAAGACAATTAACCACAAAGTCTGATGTCATGAATCAATGAGGTACAATATGAATTTTCCCTGATGGTGCCAAATGCCCAGCAGTAGAATTTTAATACCAACTCATGGAAGATGACCCATAGCATTGGCAATAGCCTATAATATTTTGGGAACTATGGGGCCTCCGAGGCCAACAACTTAAAAAGATAAACCATTCTTGCACTTGTCATTTGTTAGCCTTAGGTGCATAGTAGGAGCATTTTATTCCTGTTATAGGGTAACTCACTTTACATTCTTTGTGTGTGTGTGTGTGTGTGTGTGTGTGTGTCTAATTTAGCCTTCTGTTAAATTCCCTTTTATATCGATGAGTTATATCCCAAGTTTTCAGACAAGTCCTTCCATGGCCTATTACTAAATTTTAGTCTCTTTCATTATTACTAATAGAGTCTATATATTTGAAACCTCAAAGCTAATACCACAAAATTAAAATACAATACTAAAGAAAACATTTTTTCTTTTCTTTTTTTTTTTTCCCCATTCTAGGTCTGGCTTACTCCATTCATAGTGATTTTTTCCTGTTTCATCTATTTACATATAAATTACATAAATATTTAAAGTAAGAAGTAATTTAATCATTCTTAAATGATGAATTAATGAGTCAGAAATTTACAATTATTTGTGCTTCAAAGATGAGGAAACCAAAGCCCAAGATTGAGGAAAATCATTCAAATTGTTCATCTGGGAAATAGCATGCTCAAAATTTGAATCAAGTTGACAGAGATAATGTGACTGATTGTTCTTAAAATCCAGGGACCACTTGCCAACCTTAGCACTGATTCAAAAACAAAAATCTTATAATAATCATATACTTTGAACACTTGGCACTGCGAGTAAAATTCTAACAATACCATTTATGATGATGAGTTTTAACTGTCAACTTGACACAACCTATAATTATGCAGGAAAGGCATCCAGATAGAAAATCATCTAGATTATGCTAGCCTGTGGGGTTGGATATGGGGGAGAATGATCTTAATTAGTAAGTGTGCTGGGAGAATGCACAATAAATATGATGGCACCTTCTGGTAATGGCCCTGATGAGAAGATATGGAAGTTGTGTTTATTGCTTGCTTTGCCTTCAATATTGTTGCTGAATTTATTGGGCTTGCGACTACCACTGCAGTTTCCTTCGGTGATATCTGAACAAGCTTATCCAGGAGTTCAATATGGACTGAAGACCAAGAATCCTTTCAACTGTTGATGCCATATTGGGATTACTAAGTCACTCAGCCTTTGGTTTTAGTAACTAGCAGCCTCTTCAGTGTGAGTCAGCTGCTCTTATACTGCTAAGACCTTTTCTGCAATCCAATTTAATAAATCCTCTTGTAATGTATGTTAATGCTGTATCTGTTTCTTCCTATAGAGAACTCTAATACATTATTCTTCAAATTCCTATTTTCTAATCAAGCTGCAACCCTTAGTCAGACTATTTTACACACTTCCATGCGCTCAGATTTTCAAATAAGTAACAAAGAATCAGAAATTTTAATTATTTTTGTTGTTTATTGCGAAGCTGAGGGATGGGCAGTCTGAGTGACTTGCTAATGACTATGATGTATATTTAATAAACATTGGTTAGATACTTATAGTAATCACTCTGCTGCTTTTCAGTACTCATATTCATAAATACCAAATATGTCCTCAAATGCCTCACTAAACATGTTCTCCAGAGGGCATTTGGGCCATGGATTTGTAGACCCACTAGTGAATGACTTAGTAATTATTTTATCAGCTTCCCAAAATCTATAATTTAAGTTTGTGTTTCTAGTAAGTAACCACAGACGAACTTTCAGGGACCTTTGAGTTGTCTAAAATTAGGACATCCATAAAATGTTAAATGTGCTCGTGCTGAGGAAAATCACTATGTTGTGCTTAACCTGGCAATCACGAGGCAATTTTAATCACTCTTCAGCCACTTTGGGAATTTTGAGGCTCATTTGACAACCTTATTTTTTTCTACCTTTGTCCTTGCCACTGGTGGTCTACTAGAAATCCATTTTGAAAAGATGACAAACAAGTTGTCTTAGAATAAATTATCATAGATAAGCAAAACCAAAGCATAAGGCATGTTAATAATAAGGCCCCAGTTGCGTCTGACATGACAAAGCATGCAGAGGATGAAGAGAGTTGGGCAGACTTCTTTCTTGTGTCGCAGAAATGATGGCAGCTCATGTCAGCTGTTTACTGGCATCACATTCCTTCTTGGAGGGAAAATAAATCACATTAGATGGCACATTTACACTTGTATTATTTCCTTATAAAAAAATCCATAGCTCTTTAAAGAAATAGAATTAAACATTCCATTGGCTGAGTCCCAAGCAGATACTTCTGGGAATCTGGAAGACCTTCACTTGGTGAGTAATCTTGAGAGACTCTTTCTTTGCTTTTTATCATAGTATTAAAAATGTCACTCTCATTCTCAACTCACTGTTTTTTTCTAATCCATTGTATATGCTTTAACTATAAATTGATATATTCATATAATTCATT
This sequence comes from Phyllotis vaccarum, assembly GCA_033318265.1. Lineage (NCBI taxonomy): Eukaryota > Metazoa > Chordata > Mammalia > Rodentia > Cricetidae > Phyllotis > Phyllotis vaccarum. The sequence continues at coordinate 137,377,587 of JARWLC010000001.1, read as the reverse complement.
AAAAAGTTGACATTATAGCTCAGTTATTTTAAAAAGTTCTCTGTCTGCCTGAAAGATAGCCATACAATAAATAAAAACAAGGGTCAACATCACATCTGAACACAGACTCAATGGTCTACTTTGGCAACTTCAGTTACAGTCTTCAATAGTCCACAGATCAGCCTTATATTTGTAATTTCTTGTGTTTAGTTTATTAATACTGTTTCTCATCATTATCTATAACATGTTAATAATTGATATGAGGCAATCATCTCCCTGTTTAATTCTATTCTTACATATAACCAGATTCTCTCTTCCTCTGTCTGTATCCCTTCTTTCTCTCTCGTCCATTTTCCTCACTGCTAGACTCACATCACTAGTGTAAAAGCAAACCAGAAACTATTCTCTATTCTCTATCTGATGCACTATTTCTCTAACAATCCAATATTAACCTGAATTATCTGTTGCTTCGAGTTACAAGTAATCCTATTCGATTTAATGTGACATGTTGGTTCTATAAACACATTTTTAATAATTTACTACTCTCTTGTAAGAATAAAATAACTCTATGTTCCAGGAATTGTTCTTTCCATTGTAAACTCAGAGAACAATTCCATAATCACAATAGTCTAGAATATAAGATCCACAATTCATCATAAATACAACCTAATTAACCTCCACCCAATTATGAAAACAGTAAAATATTCTAGTGGGGGAAAACTTTTTAAAAGTGAGATAATTTATTATGGTCTTAAAGTCAATTGGAAATACCTCAAGGTTTAAATTATACAGAAAGTAGGCTGTTTTGTTTTACATGAGACTTCATTTGGGATGGTCATTATGGTTAAATTCAAATATTTACATGCTGTTTTCTGATTGAAGAAAGTGTCTTATATGTATGGTCATAATTACTTAAACAAATTTTGAGTTTTAGCAGACACATACCCCCAGAATACTTTTACTGGACCTAAGTTGCTTCACATAGGATATCATGTGCTATGTGACAAATGGGGATTTCTCAGAATATGTACATTATGGGTAGCAATGGTAGTAAGATTTTCCTTAATGGAGGCAGTTTAGAAATAATAGAAAAAGTACTTTCTGATACATTTACAGACAAAAAAATAAACTTTGACATACCAGTTTTTAAAGCAGCATGATTTTTCTGTGAGGAAAAGTGCTTACTCTTCAGGCTCATAATCTGAGTGAGATTCTTGGAACCTCTGGTAGCAGGAGTGAATTGACTCCCACAAATCACATCAATCACTCCCCCTCACATACAAACACAATAAGTAAACAAATAAACAACAGGAATTACAAAATATGCCTTTTTTCCCTTCTAACCCACTAATTGTCTGTGAAGCAATGCTGTGTACATTTTTAGCTACAAGTTTTCTTGACAACCACTTATAATCTGAGTAACTTCACTGTTTTCCAACTTGTTTCTCTAAAGTCAGTTACTGTTAGATTGCAGCAGAGTAACACTCTGTATTTTTTACCCACATCATTGACATACAATTTTCCAATAATTTTGTTTTACTGTTACTAATAATAACCATGTTTCTTTGCTATTGGCTCTAAGTTTGGTCATGATTTTTATAAGTTGTTGATGAAACAGTATTAGAAGGTAAGAAGTAAAAGCAAACCTTCAAAATGCTGTAATATTGTCTTTCTCCTTTGGCAGCTTTGACTTTACATAAGAATAACATTCCTGGATTAGGGTGCTCATCCTGGAAATAGTATAAAACACACAACTAGCCTTAGTGAACCTATACTGGCTGAATCTGGCCCTCTTCAACTGTTTCATAACAAAAAATATGGTTTTGTGAAAATAAATCATTGCTATTCTAACTGCTAGCTATTTCAAAAGTAGCTGACTGAATGTGTGGCATTATCATATTATATGCTTAATAATTGTTGCCATGAGTTTATAACCAACTCATCAGTGACAAAAGAATAAATAAGACTATATAAATGGCAGTCGATAACCAAAATTATGGAAAACTGCAGAAGTTGAAAATGAATGAGGTAGAATGTAGAATTCTACACAAAATTTGGGAAGTATATTATCATTTCTGTTACTTCTGCTATAAACTTTAAAATACTAAAAGAAGCTTAGGAAAACATTAAATAAATTTTGGGTGTAATTTTGAGGGAACATATTATCTATAAACTGTTTCCTATCTCTCATCTCTCCAGATAAATGAAGAATTTTTATTTTAGGCAAATGCTGAGGGTAAAGACTAATTCCCTAACTGTTAAGAGTCTTGGACTCAGAATGAAGACCAGCAGTGGGGTGTGGTAACAAGTTCCTTTGGGAAGAACTTTGAAAAAGGGTACCTAACAGATTGAATTGCACAAAAGGTTATCTAGAAAGGTTAAAGCTAAGATGAACCAATTATGATAATTAGGTGTCAGTTATACTAATCTTTGTAGATATTTACTAACCACCTAATTTTCTTATAATTTAAAAATTGACCCACAACTCATACAAAGTATATTTTAAGTGCTAAGTAGCCATAAGTCATTAGTGGATACCTTGTTGAATAAAACAGATATGTAAGCATGATATATTCCTAATTTTACTAGTACTGGTTAGTTGTCTATGATTATTGTACCGGGCTTGAATTTCTTCTTGTTGAGTGGCTTTTAAGCCCATTAGAGTGCTGCTAGTTATCACAAATTGTATTCCTACCCACTACTTCATGCTTAGAGTTTTTGCGACAGTTGTTTCATTGCTGTAGTTCATAGGAATCATAGCTGGGCAGACTATATATATGTATCACATAGGTGTGTTTTGTACATATATATATGTATGTATGTATGTATTTATGTGTATGTTTGTGTATCAAAAATAGTTAATGAAAAAGAGGGGAAGAATTTAAAAGGGAATGAGGGTTGCATGTGAGAGCTTGGAGAGAGGAAAACAAATGAAATGGTGCAATTATAATCTCAAAAAATTAAAAATTTAGTTTAATTTAATTATAGTGAGTTATATTAGACTTGCAAAACAATTTAGCAAAGTTTAGGGAATACCATAGACAACTTGATTTATATGCTACTGACATTCTGGATTGAGAGATCCTTGAGAAAGAAAGTTTATGGCAATAATTGGGCATTCCATATACTACAAGCAGAAAACTCTTCAGCTATAAGAGAAAACATATATTTCAGTGTCCTCTTCATAATAATAAAAATAATAATCTCATAAACATAAAATATGTAGAACAAAGTGTGATATATCCAATCAAAGAACTGAATTAGTGTCATGTAAAGTAAAATTCACTGCCCTAAGAACAGAGCAAAATAACGATTTTATAATGTAAACTTAGAATTGCATTGGTCTGGCGAATGCTTTCTGATTATATTTTTTAAATGTTCATGCATTTCCCATCCCAACCTTGTATGTTAGTTTGTGTGACATTAACTATCCTATTTCATTGTACCTAAACACAAAGAAAAGTCAATTTCAACCTGATATATTGGAAGTTCTTAATCCTACTTAACATTTAATGAAAATTATAATTTACAGTCCCCATAAAGCATAAGAAATGCCAAAGCATGTTTGAGTGACCTCACATGAGTTCAAGCTAAGGCAGATGCTCTTCCAGAAACCTAAGAATATCAAGATTCATAACTGTAGCCTGTAATCAATTGTAATAAGTTTGAAAATTAGTCAGCATCAATGGTTGATATTTTTGGCAATTATCTTCAATAAATAATTCTTAAATTTTGTCTTGGTCTCTGTAACATATATTCCTGTCCACCATCTCTCTTACCACATAACTTGTATGATCCATCTTCTTAATTGTCTTCTACATGACTTCATTTATAGCCACTGTCAACTTTTCTTTGAAGTTATTAATTACTTAAGCTTGTATTCTTCATTCCATGCACTTAGATACTCCTTGGATGTATTTCTATTCCTTTTCCTCTATTCCTGCCTGGTTCCTGGTTTCTACTAGTAATACCAGGATTTATCTGCACTATAGAATATTTAATCATCAGTTTGTTATTTAACGTGCAGGTATCACAGGATATACATCTGTGCAAATTACTTATTTTTACTCCTAAATACTTATACATTTTGTGTTTCTTCGCTCAGTGGATGGCAGTATCATTCAAATATTAGCCCATGCTACCAACTTTGTTAGTTAAATCTTTTTCTCACTTCTCATATCTAACAAACTACAAAACCCTGATGATAATATACTCCTTATTATATTTACTTGGACTTGCACCGACCAAACTCTTTAAATTCTTACCTGACACTTTTTATCAATTTTAAAATTCTTTGACAGTTTCATTCATATACTTAATGAGCATGGGAGGTTACATATTGGTGCATGGGTAACTTGTTTTTGACTACACCACTATAAAAATGTCTCCTCTATTCCATCATTCATTACTTATCAAGAGTCCTCCAGGAAGGAGTAGGGATTCGTGAGTCTATCTGTAACATATGATGAAATATTGCCAGAACCTGTCTTGTGTAAGTAACTATCACACCAGTGAATTCATTAACACAGCTATCATGTCATGGCTACCATAACTCCCATTACTAGGGATATTGAACACATCTACAAATAGTTATCATCCGTTTTTGTTCTATTTTAAGTGTCTATTCAATTAATTAGCTTATTTTCTGATTGGAAGGATTTTATCTACAGTGTTTAATTTCTTTATGTTCTTTGTGACTTCTGGATGCTAACCTCTTGTTTAAAGAATGATGGTAATGATTCCAAAGGAAAGTATCAGCAAAAAATGTCTTCTGTGCCCATTTTTCATCCATTATCTAGATCTTATACTCTGTCATGTTCCCTGAGATTTGGATGGTGTGGTATAGATGTCTCATTTATCCTGAACACTCTACTGTCACTTTTTCTCAGGACTGAAACATTTATAAACCCTCTTTAATTAACTGTCACTTTCCAACTACAATAAGGTTCTTGTCTTTGAAGATTGAGAAGTACAGTGGCAGGTTCTGCTCTATGTCCCGTGAACTCCAAGGCCACCTCTGGAGTAGATTTACAGGGCTGGACATGAGATTTATCTTGTGGAGTAAGCAGCCTCAAGTTTAGTCAGAAAGTAGTTGGTTATCCCAATATTCATGCCACTATTACAGCTGTGGGCACGTATTACCTAGAAAACTGTTATTATTCACAGCTAGGTAAGACTATTGGTATCTATTCTCCCAAGCAACCTGTTATACAACAACTTCAACACCATGAAAGCTATTCAGCAGGTAGGAAGTTCTCAACTCAGTTCTAGATGATTCCTTTTATTCTCTTACAGTGCTTGTTGTCTTCAGCAACAAAGTCTATGATCAAACTTTGGTAGTCACTAAAAGCACTATCAAAAGCCTACAATTCTTTCAGGACTTGGAGGCCTTCTTGATCAACAGCTAATACAGAGAAATCTCATAACTGGCATTGAAATTTTGGTTTAATAACAGGAATTCTGAAAGTATTTTATTTTTAATTTAATTTTTAATATGCTCATGAAAAAGTAAGTTTCCATGCATTCTCTTTATGTTTTTAATGTTCATTATTCTTTCCCATAAATCCCCCACTGCCAAATGCTCCTGTTTCTCTGCCCACTGAAACACCCACACACCTTTACTTCTTTATACTTTCATTTCATCTGTATTTATTATCTTTCCTCCCATGGAGCTTCCCCTATCTCTCTCCCCCATGGTCAATTTCTATTTTCCTACTCTCTACTGGCACACCAATTTACATAACAGTACTCCTAGCTAAGATCTACAAGTAAGAGAAAACATGTCACATTTGTCTTTCTGAACTTGGATTCACTTGGCATAATATTTTTAAGTTCTATCAGTTTTTTATTTAAACTTTGATCATTTAATTTTTCTTTATAGCTCAATAAAATTCTGAGAATGTACCATAGCTTCATCATGCATTCATCAGTTGATGGACATGTAGGCTGGTTCCATTTCCTGGCTGCTGTATAGAAAGAGAATCAACAAATAAGGTTCTGCTCAAGCCTCCGTAGTAATCTGTAGATTATTTTGGATGGATGCTTAGGGGCACATATATAGCTAGGTCCCTGACAGTTTTATTGTTAGCTTGTTGCAGAGTCTCTGCTCTGATTTCCATAGTGCTTGTATATATTTGTACTGTTTATATTTCTACTAATGATGAAAACATTCCTTTTACCTCATAGCCTTGCTAGCTAGTACTTGATGCTAGCCAATCTGACTTGGATCAATTACAATTTCAAAGTAGTTTTAATTTGCATTTCTTTGATAGGGACATTGAATACTTTAAAAAGTATTTTTATTATGCATTTGTATTTCTTGTTTTGAGGACTCTGTGTTCATTATTTTTTTTCGGCTCATATGTTATTTATAATTAGGTTGATTTTTATAGATAGATGTTCTTTGTATATTCCAGGCTTTAATCCTCTGTCAGGTATACAGCTTGGCATTGTCTGTGTTGCTATTCAATTAACCATTTCTTTTGAAAAAAGATTTTTTTTTAATTCTATAAAGTCCCACATGTCTTTGACCCTCTTTCCTAAGAGATGAGAGTCCTATTCAGAAAACCTTTATTTTGCTTGAATGGATTATTATCTTTGTTCCTATTTTCTTTACATTACCTAAATATTTGGTCTTATCTTGCAATATCTGAGGATAAATGTCTTGTTCCATGGTAGCAGATGAAACTCATCCTAAACACTGTGTTATTAAGCCTATTGGAACAGACAAGCAATTGGTACCTCCCTGACTGGATAATGTTCTCACAGAATGAAGACTTCTGACTCTTACATTTTCTCTAAGCTATGCATTGATAGGTATGCCTTTCCTTACCTTGCTTAGACTCTACTTTTATTTTTCTGAGTACTGGAGGTATAGTCTCACTCTCATGTGCCTATGAAATCATTTATACTTGATTCTATGTTTATACATAAGTTTTAGTTGTATTTTAAAGAAGCCCGATAGATTTCCACCTTGTAGTCCTCATAGCTACCACAGAGATTGACAGATAATAGGCACTTGATAAATCTGTGAGGTGCTGAAACACTGCTTCTGCTTTCTACAGCTGATTACCTGCAAGGGGAGTTAATGTACTAACACTTACCACGTGACAAATAAGAAAGATATCAAGGTTTCGAATTAATGAAAACCACCCACTCTGCCCTCCTCATTCACATTTCGACGTCATGGTCCAGATTCCACAGGTGCAATGCTTACATTTAATTGCACTGATCCAATTCTCCTCATGCTGAATGCTTATATACATCATCCTCTGAGTAGGATCAACTCTGCAGCTTCAGATCCATTTGTTTCAAAGCCCCAGGAGGACTCTGTGTTCTTGTGTGACTTCTTGTTACTTCCTGATGACTCACAGAGTAGAAGAGCAATGAAAGTAGATGCTGTGCAAATAGATTCTCCTGGGAAGAAAAATTCCTCTTTAAATCAATTTAATTTCCCAAGTTTTGTTTTCAATGTGAGCAAAGCAAGTTGCATCTTTGTTTTAAGGAACTCAGTCATCTTTACAACTCCTTTAGTCTTAAAGTGTTCTTGAAACCTAAAATGATTGCCTTTAACCAACAAATTTGATCATTCTTACAGTGTGGTGAAATATCAAAGGCTAACACTCATTTGTTCTGGTTTTATTGACAAGCCTGTGGTACAGCAGAAAAATAATAAATGCTAAAATGATGGATTTCTATAGAGTGTGTTTTATCTACAGAAATAGAAAAAGCTCATATCCTACATTGTACTTATTTATTAGGTTAACATGACATAAATGTAGAAGTAAAATAGGTTGAAACACAGAGACATAAAAAAAAAAAAAAAAACAATTCTGTTCATTCAGGCCTCCAGGCTTAGCTTCCTGTTTATATTCTCCAAAACACATTGTCCCACGCACATCTAAAGGGTTGGCTCATAATCTTTTGAACAATGGGCATATTGGCAAGTTCTCTTGGTTGTCCTTTGGCTAGGGAGCTTTGCAATGAGAATGACTCCCAATTGACCATCATTATGTTTTGAATGCACATTATAATGAATCAATTTACAAGGCAAACATTGCCACCCCTTACTGATTTGAATTTCTGATCCTACAAAGAAAGGCCAGAATTCATTAGCCTGGCTCTCTAAGTCTTCTTAGATCCTCTAATCAGTCTTTTTCTGAATTGTAACCAAACATGTTGCAATGTATATTCATTGAGCATTAATCCTGGAAAATAGGAGAATTCTAGGCTATATTACATTATTCCCTTATAGATTTTTAATGCCAGTTAGCCTAAGAGCTCTGAGAAGGCCTTTTATAATAAAAATATGCCCTTCTTATTTAAGCGAGTATTTTTTTTTTTTTTTTTTAGATTTTTGGTTATAGAGTTCCTTTATGTTTAGCTTCCCAAATATCAACTTTTTCGTTATTTTTTAATGAACGTAAATTTGACAGTGATGTTCTACCATTCATCTCTCTTACTTACCCTAGTCTCTTTTCCCTTGTAACACTTCTTTTATATTGCCTCACATGTCAATAATAATAACAACAAATTATTTATCATTGTTGTTGTTTACTGAACATCTCCTGTGTCCCATGAATCAGTAAATCTTCAGAAATTGAGACAAAGAAAGGGCATGGACCTTTGGACTCAGATTTGAGGTTAATCATCTCTGGAGCATTCATGTTTAACTACAAGGTCATTGCATGGTTTTGTCTCCTATTTATCATAAATTATGAAGGTTTGCACATATATATATATATATTCTGTAAATTTGGCTTGTAAAACATATATATGTTCTTGCATATAATTTGCTTTAAATCTTGTAAAGGAGACTACAAGAAAATCAAGACATACCTAATTCCTCTTCTCCTCCTGTAAAATATATTTATTCCCAAGTCTAGGTATGCATTATGCTTCACACAATGAAATGGCCTTCTAAACAAAAGGCTCCTTTAAGTGAAACTCAGAATACATGTATTCTGAAAAGGTCACTAAACCTAGAAAAACTGATAAGGTTTCAAATTTCCTGGAGAAAATAAATGTACTTTTAATTTAATTTTATTTTTAATCAAGGACTTATTTCATAGCCACGGGTGGCCTAGAACTTATTTTGCATACGAGGTTGGCCAAGAATTCACAGAGATATGCCCACCTCTACATCTTGAGTATTGGAATTAAAAGCCTTTTTCTTTGAACTTGCAGATAATTGTAGGTTTCAGATAACTTTATAAAATCTATTTTAGCATGTTAGTTTCATTTAAGAAATGACTGTGGTGACATGCTATGAAATGAAAATCGGTGCTAATCTGGGCACTGATAAGGCATTCTCCTTTCATTTGCAACAATTGTTTGGCAAGAAATCAGTAGTACAGAGTTTTGCTGAGTTTGGTGAATTCAGTGGATACCACAAACATCTACAAATTTCAGAAGTTCAATAGACCACCATACTGATGTCAAAGCTCTAAAAATATATAATCACTGGAGTAAAGTTAAAACTAAAAATGCTAATTATCTTTTCTAAAGGTGATTATACACAAACAATGTTAGTGCTGAAAATTACTGGTTTGCCTTAGACTTTGACAGTAACAGGAAAGAGTGACTGTACTTGAACAACCTGGCTTTCTTATGCTACACTCCCTAAGAAACTAACTAGAGGTTGTTTCACCATTTAGAGAACTCTTTGGGCTCATTAATACGATAGCTCTGACAGCTGTTATCTGTTAAAGAAAATCATTAAAACATTAAAGTTCTGTAAGGTCTTACTATGTCACCTTTATCCAGGGTATTAATGTTCAATGACTGTATTTTTCAAAGGATGCATATCTAAGGATTAGCACTTAAATTCAGGAATGAGGGTAGGCCAATAGGGGATAAAATATTGATTTTAGAATTAATATTAGTTTTTTTCTGGTCATTTTTGTGTATATGTAAGAGTATATACTTTTCTGTGTGTACATTTTTTGGTTTGGAATATTCATATGTAGAAAGTTCTAAAATAAAAAATAAATCTTATTTGGGCATGGGGATGGATTACTTCTGAGTACTCTATAGCTTGTGTTATGAAAGCAGAATGTTCTTACAGAGGCACTTTGAGTTTTACATTTCATTTCGGGAATTTGCCTCAAAGAGAAGTTCTCACTCCTTGTCTTTGACAACCAGGTGCATCCTTTCAACAGACTGTGCACTTCTCAGGGCTGGGTCGCTGCTATTACAACACACCCCACATACAAACATCTTTGGACACTAGGTATATCTTATGTACTTTAGCTCTCTCTCTCTCTCTCTCTCTCTCTCTCTCTCTCTCTCTCTCTCTCTCTCTCTCATTCTCGTGTGTGTGTGTGTGTGTGTGTGTGTGTGTGTGTGTGTGAGAGAGAGAGGGGGGGAGGGGACAGAGAGAGACAGAGACATAGCATGAGAGAGCACAGGTGTTTGCACGCCACAATGAACATGCATACAGTGTTCTCATAGGAAATCACTCTTACACTACTCTGTAGGATTTAGAGATCAAGCTCAATCCTCCAGCCTGCCTTCAAGTGCAATACTCCTTGCCCACCAAATCATTGCTCTAGCCCTAGGCCCTAGATATTTATGTCGTGCTCATCTTATTATTCTCTTTGGCCATTGCACAGATGGCTTGGTGAGCAGTTTCTGGTATGCATTATTTCCTTCTTGTGTTTTTAACATCATTGTTTCCAGAGTTTTCTCCTTGGATCAGCCATATAATAAAACAAAATGAAATGCCGTTTCTACAGGATTGTCTTTTAGTGTTTCCCATCCCCCATCGCCAATGACTCAGTCACATGACCACACTTTTTTATAATGAGATTAGAAAATAGACTTTAATTTGGGAGAGGGAAATCAGATGGGCATGTGTGCTTACGTGGAGCTGTAATATAATTAGTATTTTTGTTTTTTAATTTAATTAATTTATATGTATGAATGTTTTGTCTGCATGTATTTCTGTGTACTGTGGACATTCTTGGTGCCCAGGAGACCAGAAGATATTGATTCTCTGTGACTACCATTACACAGTTGTGGGTTGTCTTGTAGGTATAGGAATTGGACCTGAAATAGCTTCCAGTGCTTTTAACTGCTAAGCTGTTCAGCCCCATGACTAAAATCTGTATGTGGTGCTTATATTTCTCACTATTCTATTTGATTTTCTAGTACAAGACCTACTTCAAAATATAATCTGATTTTCAGAGAAGTTTGTTAAAGTAGCCGATGCAACATTATTGCTTAATAAGTATTTTTGAATGAGTTAATTACAAAAGTGTTCAAGAACAGTGCTAGTAGATTTAGTAGTTCTAGTGTTCTAGAACGTTTTTAAGTTCTAGAAGACTTACCTAATATTTTTTCCTAATTTCTTGCTTGAATTATAAAATTCATAAGGAAATAGCTTACATTGTGAATGCACATGCCTATACATACATATTACAAAGCACAGATTAAAATAAATCTTTTCTCTGGGATATCACACAGCTATTATTTGAGCTGGCCTTGCAATAGGATTAATGTCCTCATGTAAGTTTCACAGAAAACTGTTTAACCAGCTACATTAAGAGCAGTGTCAAACATTATCCCCTTGCTCTATTAAGGAAAGCAGATATTGCTTTTAGCGCTTTTCTATGGCTTTTGATATATGGTGTTTTTCAAAGGGTTTATTATAGTAAGACTGAGGTTTGCTTAAATTTTCCCTTTGAATGAATGGTTTTTAATTTAACAATACTATCTAGGAATATTTATTTGGAAAACTTTCCATTTTGAAGAAACTTCTAGAACTTGTGAGTAGAAATGTCATCTCCAATGAATTTTCAGATAATATAAAATAATAAATAGTATATATTAGTTCTCTTTTGTTCAGTTTTATAGTGTATATACTTTGAATAGTAAAAATAAAGCATATATATATATTCATATGTATTTCTTATATACCTTACATGAAGGTAAGAAAGAGGGATATTGCAGAAGAGTTAAAGGTCTAAAAGTTATCACTATTGGATTTAACTCTGACTCTCTTAAGCAACAGGATTTGAGGCGTAAATGTTCAAAACCCCCTAGATATCACTGAACTCTTTCATCTTTTGTGTTCAGTGAAGCTAAAAACCAAATTTATTTTATGATATGAGCTTGAGAATTAGGAAATGAATGACATAATGCATAAAACTGGATGTACTTTCAGAAATCTTCAATAAATGATACTATTAATGTTTTATATGTAACTTTATTGAGTATATATCATAATTTATACAACGTGTTGCATACCATGTACATAATTGTTTCTTCCCTTTAATTTCTAAAATGTATTAAACTGACACGAATAGAAGAGATAGAAAGGTTCTGGTAAATTAAAGGTTCCCTAGAGATGCTACGGTGCTTACAAACTTACAACTTAATTGGAGAAAAAAAAAAAAAAAAAGAAGATTTAATGAGGTAGTATAGTCATTATAGATAGCAGTTAAACTTTTTATATATATAGTTTCTAAAATGCTTTTCCTTACTTACAAATGGAGAAACCAACCCAGAAATCATAAGTATTTTTCCTGGCTTCCCACAGCTAATTGCTCTCATTACATATTAAAATTGGGGCTAAGAATATAGCTCAGGGTTGGCCACATCTTTTGCATAATCAAGGCTTTGAATCTGATTGAAAACTAAAACTGGAATTTGAAGCTGGGACACATGGTAAGAGATAGTGTAGTGTCCCCTTAGCCAAGACACAGTGAGACTCGGTTAGCCAAATAAATAACACTAATTTGTGGTGATATATTGTATATTCAATAAAATTTGTCTGGAAATCAGAGAAGAGCCAAGCCACCCACAGATTTAGCCGTGAAGGTTATGGAGTTGTGACCCATGCCTTTAAATTCAGCATTTGGGAGGCAGAGATTCTTTGGATATCTGTGAGCTCAAGGCCAGAGTCAGGCCACACCTTTAATCTTAGCATTAGAAAGTTGAACGAGAAAGTGAGATAGTTGGATGGAGAAAGTGGAGAAAGTTCATCCCTTTGGCATCGCTACCATCCCCTTTAGACTGTGGACTTAAAAGCATTAATTTCGAGGACTCACGAAGAGTTGGTCAGGTGAGAAGTAGCTGTGGCTTATCTCTATCTCTCTGAAATTTCAGCCTTTCTTCAATATCTGGCTCCAGGTTTTTATTATGAGAACAATTTGTACAATATTAATTAGGTGAGAAATAAGGCCTGAAAAGCATATATATATATATATATATATATATATATATATGTATATATATATATTTATAAATATATAAAATGTTTTCTGGAAAGAGTGAGTTTAGTAGTTCTGTAAGATGGGACAGAATAATCTATCAGCAAGATATAAAATTGAACACTTTCTTTTTTGTATGTTCATTTTATTATTTTTTTAATAAAAATATCTTTTTATCCATGTATCCCCCCTCCCCCTCCCTGCCCTCCTTCCAATCTCTCTCAGTTAGCCTTCAGCCTCCCCTCCCCTTCCCCCTCCCCCATCCACTCCCCCAAGGGCAAGATGTCCAAGGTGGGTCAGCTCAGCTTGGCACATTATAGTAAATATGTTTGTGTATTTGTTCATTCAACTGTATAGACACTACAGAATCACTTGCACAGTAGGGTTAGTTGACAAAAGCATCCAAGAGCTCTCAAGTTGAAAGTGAAATTGTGTGGATAGTTACTGAAAGAAAACATGAGTGACTGGCAGATAAAGTTGTATAAAAAATAGATATATTTATTACTTTTTTGAAATCCTTTCAAAGGTCACAATTAAATGACAACCTTATTGAACTTGACACAAGAATCCACAGGCTTAAAAAAATAAAGTCATATCTAAAAGTATATTTGAAGAGGCCAGAGAAATGTGACAATATCAATGGCAGTGATCTATAATACAGATAAGGTTTTGAAATGGTGCAAAATCTAGAAGCTAGCTCACTCATCAAATGACTGTCTGAACAGGTAGATGGATATTTGACTTTTATATTTAATTCTACATTTGTTACCAAGACTCATCATCCTACATGTTCTATTTAATCAGTTCTTGTTCTTGAGACATTTATCACAGCTGTGGTTAATATGTTAGTGCCAGCACAAGATGTTGTCTTAAATTCAGGATGCAGTTTCTTTCTGATGTATACCCAAAAGAATTTTGCTCTACAAAAAACATTTTATATTTGTTCCTTGGTGATTGTGCTATTGACTAATGAGCAAGTTCTTTATATATTCTCATAACCAAATCATTATCCAATATAGTGAATTAAATTTTTGAGAAATTAAAAGCTAAGCAGGCTTCCTATCTCTAGTTCTTACTGTATTGTTTATATTAGTTAGTGTCAAGATTAGAGTGCTATAAGAACAATTAAAAGAACGAGTATCGTCACAATTCTCATTGTCACTCTATACATGCTGAAATCAACACCCTCATTGCTCCTCCAGTCAGCCCAGGATGTGAAAACAAAGCATATTGGACTTGGCCTAAGAGGCAGACATTTATTCTGAAAGTTCTGGAAATTGACAAGTTCAAGATGAAGCTGCTGGCATATGGGGTATCCGAGAAGACACTTTCTGTTTTACAAATCGTGGCCTTCTTGCTGTAGTAATCAGAATGATGGGAACAAATGGGATCTGTTGTCTCCTTGTCTTACTAAAATATACTTACCACAATTTTAGCATTCACCTGAATGACTTTGTCTAAATGTATTTGTCTCCTAAAAGTATTTCTTTATATTATTATCATAATGGTGTGGTCATATTTTGTTCGTGCTTTAACAAAGAAGCTTGCTTCAAGATCAGAGGCCTCACAGATAGCCACTACCTAATCATTGAGGCCAGGCAGTGGTGGCATATACCTTTAATCCCAGAATTTGGAGGAAGCAAGCAGAACAAGAGTTCAAGGACACCCTGGGTTACATGAGACTGCTCCAGTCTAAAAGAGAAAGAGAGCCAGGCTAGGCCGTGAAGGCTCTTACTTTTAAAGCCAGAAGTAGGGAGGTGGAGACAGGAAGTGATATGGCTAGATGGAGAGAGGAATATTTGGTGGGAGGAGACAGGAAACTTTTCCCTTCTCAGTCTGAAGATTTGGTAGCGGTAAGAGCTTTCTATAGTGTCTTATTCCTTTGTCTGTCTAACTTTTCAGCATTTACATCTGGCTCCAGATTTTTATTTTTAAGACCAACTAGAATTTGAGCTACGCGCTTGGAATCAAGGTTTCAAAGTATGAGTTTGTGGATGGTACAAACATCCATTCCACGGTATTCATCATCCTTACCACCATCATCGTCACTATTGTCCTTCCATCCCCATCTTTCATCTCTTCAGGTGTCAAGGTACCATCACTAGTGAGAGATGCATTTGTGATAGAATATCTATGAAGGCTTATTTTCTCAGACCTTTATCATGAGAAACTTATGATTTTGTTCACATTTAACAAAAGAAGAAATGATAGATACATTTTCCACTTATGGGTGAGAAGATCCAGAGCTTCATAAATATCATTTATCTTCTCTATCCTCTATTTTGATCGCCTTACCAGCCTCAATCTACAATCCTGTCCATATAAGAGGGTATGTTGTTCAGAGCAATAAATGATACTAAATTAATTTCTTGATCTGCTTTTAGACATTTTGAACTGTATAATTCTTTGTTAGGTTGGATGAATTGAGGGAGTGAGCCATTTTGTGTCTTTTATGAGGTTTTTAGCATCTCCTAGCTTTTTTCTAGGATATTCAAGTAGTAACTAGACTCAATCACAAGGATCATTCTGTTTTTCAAGACTTTCATGTTTGTTCCTTAGAGGAAAATTACCAATCAGTTTTCAAGTCACTGAACTAACTTTCTTAAAAGTATTAACTTCTTGGAACTAGTTTAGTCCTTTTATCTCCTATGTAAAATAACTGAAACACTAATTTCAAAATAAAAATTTAGACACTTTTACCCACAAAATGGATGGGCATTTTAGATGTGGAGTTGGAACAAGAATTTCTGAATGCTCTTAAGTATTTCCAAGCAGTCACAAAGCGAGTGGTGATTCAGGTATTCACACTGTCTGAAATAAATAATCATTACATGCATGATGATTACCCATTGGGATAATCTCAGTTGCTTTTGACTTCTTAATTTTTTCATTGAAGATTGATACATCAAATAAACTTCAATTTTGAGAATAACAGCCATTGAAGATAACTTTTAAGTTTAAATAATAGTATATAAAAAATTCAGCCAACACTCAAAAATAACCATCTCTATCTGAAACAACTGTTGTTTATCACTTTATATATTTTCTTTCAAGTGGAACTTTAATTTTGTTCTTTCTTTCCCCCTCTTACTCCTTCCTTCTGTTCTTCCACTCTTGACAGTCCAGTGGCATTTCTCATAAGGCTGTTATAGCTTTTTATTCCTAAATGTGCTTCCAGGCACGAAGCACACTCTCTTTTTATATTTGTTGTATTTAGTTACTTTTTAAGTATAGTTAGAGATTTTTTGAAGTTCTTGCATTGCTTTAGTACATAATTTATTTTCATCCAATGTTTTGACATTGAGATCATTTCAAAAATTGAGGAGTGATTTTTCTACTCTGAACTTACTACAGAATGAAGACCATAAAACAAAGCTACTTTGTGGATAAGCCCACGCTAAAAGGCAGAGGGAGCCTTTCAAGGCCAAGTAATTAATCAGTGAAACAATATCTTCTTGCATCACCATCTGTCTATTTTCCTTCCTACGTGAATTCATTGCAAAAGTGACCACTAGAGAAAAAGCCTGTTGCTGGATTTTGGTTGGATGTCTTGTCCATTTAAACCTTTAGTTTGAAGTGATCAAATCTCTTTCAAAAATGAGCATCTTCTATGTGTCTGGTTTAAGTGTGGTGATCATAAGGAAACAAGTAAAATAATTGTTATCAACTAAGTCCCACGCAGTATGTAAAATGAAAAGCATCCCAGCATGCTTTTCACTGTGCTGCTATATCAAAATCTTGGACATTCTTCAACAGTGCCATTGTTTCTGAGTTTTCCGGGTTGCTGTATTTGTTTTACCAGTGACTGAAAGATGTCTTCCTTGTCTAAGGAAATGCGAAAATAGTCTTTAAGGTAATAAGAAGGAATACACTGTTATAGAAAATTCTGGGCTCTGATTTTCCTGAGTGCCTGGAAGGGGAGGTTTTTGACAACCTCAGTAGAAAATTTCCTCTAAAGCTTCTGCTAAGCCACTGACTTGGCTTCTCTTTCCTCTTCCTCCTCCTCAACAATAGGAACAGAATTAGGTCACCTTATAATCATTTTTTTTTTTAATGATTTTTATCAGTTTGATTCTATGTTTTAGTTAACAAGTATATTCAATTCCTTATATATGTAGATTGATAGAAGTAGGTTATTAGCATGTGGTATATTAAATTTGTCCAAAAAAGATCAAACACAACTCCCAGTAAGGATGGCTTATCTTTTAAGTAAGATTTGAGTGAATCAAAGGATTTTGATCCGTGAAACTGAAATAAAAGAATGAACAGCAATGGTAGTCCACTTTGAGGCACAGACAATGAATGGAAAACTTGCTTAATACAAAGACTATAAAGAATATCGACTAGGCAATGAGAGAAATCCAATGGTTTGAAGTCTCAAAAGCCTCTTTCCATATGGAGTACATTTTAAATTGGACCAGTGAGAGGGATTGGAAATAGAAGCTAATGAGGCCACATTACATCTGCCTCTTGGTCTTTGTACAACGTACTATAGGAGAACTCACCCTGATCACTACCACATTGTTAAGGCAAATCTGTAAGTCTAACCACAAGATTGTGAATATACACACAGAGAGACCACAAACATACTTATATATATACACACACACAAACACATGCATACACACAGTCAGTCTAGCTATTCTAAGCAGCTTAGCTATTATATATATATATGTGTGTGTGTGTGTGTGTGTGTGTGTGTGTGTGTGTGTGTGTGTGTATGTGTGTATAACAGACAAACAGGCAAAACACATTTTTATTCATTTATGCATTACAACCATCTACTAATATTTGTATATTGTAAAACACACAACTGGGAACTGTGAGATTGTAATAAAATTGTTTGTATTTGGATGAGGAGAAGCTGTTTCAGAAGGATACTAAACTTTAGAGTGAGAAACAAGTAATAAGGTGACAGGGTGAGGATCACACTCAAGAGACTTAATAACAAATATATTCAGGATGTAGTGACAAATCTCTTCAGTAGCTTATATAAACAAATTGAGGTCTTTAACCAAAATTGTGATCCCCTCCAATTAGATTAATTTGTCCATAAAATTATAATGTGCTGCACAACACTGTTAATAGCTGACTTCACCAGAGCTTATGTAGTTACTGGACTGTCACAAATGTAGCTTTCAGTTTTAATGAGAAGTGGTACGGAGACAGGAGGACCACATGTGATGGGTGTAGAAGAAACATTTTTCTAGCCAATGGACTCTTTTCACTCACCTATTTATATTTCTGGAAGAATATTAAAAATTATTATTTTAAAATGTCATAATATCCTTTCATCAATAATTTTATAAAAATGAAGTGAACATTATTTTCGCTAAGATCTTAATTCTAGACCAGAGTTGGCCACTAATGGTAACAATAACAAACTTACCAATTATAATGTTAACAGGCATTAGTAATTGAAAATATGTCAGATGCAACCTTCAGTACTTTTCAGTGTTTTTGTTTTTGTTTTTTTTTTCATTTTTATAACAAGCAGAGTAAGCCTACACAAATTAGCAAATGTCATGGACCTTACAAATTTTATAGTTACATTTAAAGCAAACCTTCTCAACTTTGGAATCTGTTTATTATATGAAGCACTCCATCTCTGCCAAACAAGTAGGGTGTTAAGATAGGTTCTGAAGCTGTGCTGTGTATGACTTAGACATTCTCTTTCATGTACATGACAAAGGGACGTAGCAATAATTGACAATGTGGAATGTATATTTTATCTTTATATGAGAAATGAAAATTCCCCAGACCATAAATCCTTATAGCCAGGATAAAAAGCATATATTACTGATGGTATAAGTGTAACTCATAAACCACATGATACCTGGTCTCAGAACACTGGAAAAATTAAAATAAAAATTCTGCATAGGAACTATCATTTATTTTTTAAAATATAATATTTGCATATTTGAGTTTAATTTACTTAACTTGATCAAAGGATTTGCAAAGATAATATTCTTTATTTTTATTAGTTACCCTATTACTTTACATACATATTTCTTTGTTTAAAAGTGTAAACTTTGTAAAGCTTTTCTTTTTAGCCTAAAGGCTAGTGTTACCAGTTTATATTATAAATTTTATGATATTATGTGAATGAATCAATATACATAGATATGTAAAATTTTATTTTTCCATCAAAATGTGTGACAGTCATCACAAAGAGTTAGAGTTTTAGATATTTAAATCAATGTAATATTAAGATCAGTAGCATAAATTAACAAAGCCATATGATCTTTCTATGTTCACAGAAAGTATTTGATAAAATTCAGCATCTTTCATTTTTATGTAAGTAATATATCTCAGCATAAAACCGCCAATGACTATCACTGTATAGATAGTCACTGCAAAAACAGAACACTTTTTCTCTTATGACTAGAATAAGATAAAGATGTCTGCAGTCTCTGCTTTATTCAACTTATTATATTCTAGACAATTCTAGAAGTCTTATTCTAAGTAATCAGGCATCAAAAAGAAACAATGGACATTAATTTAAAAATTTTGTCAATTTTGTAGATGCCATCATATTTCATGTAGAAAAGATAAAACTGTCAAAGCATTCTTAGGACTAATAAATTAGCAAGGTTTTAGAAAATGAAATCACCAAAAATTTAAAAGTATTACCCTCCACCAATGGAAAAATGGTAGTTAATAATAACTGGAATTATCTAAAATAAAACTTCAGAAATAAATTTAGGTAAATTAACTGACAAAAACCCAAAACAATTTATCCAATAATGAAAAAGAATATGCAATGAAAAGATTAAAATATTATTAAACAAATTTAAGAGGAAAAATAGAAAAATGTCCCATGTTCATGGATCAGAGGAATCAATATTATCAATATAAATTTGCTATATTTACTATGAAAATAACATTAATATTCTTCATAGAAGTAGAAAAACTAAAACCAAATTTCAAACATGACCATCAAACTTAATAACCAAAGCTATTGTGAACAAAATATACAGAGCGAATACCTTACTCTGATATACTTTAGTCATGATACTAATGTAAAGTATATAGATAGTGTAAAGAAAAAGAACTGAGATCTTAGACTAAACTCGTTTAAATAAAGACAACTACCATTAAATCTGCCCCTACGTCCACCAAACTTAATTACTGACAAGGATATAAAAATACCATTTGAAAAATTAGCATCTTTTTAAAAAATGGTTTTGAGAAGTTTGGATATCCACATACAAAACAATGAGACTAGATCTTTATAGCTCAGCTATTAAAGAGTAAAGCAAAATGGATTGAAGTCTTAAAGCTATGAAGCTCATAATGGGTGTAACTTTTCAAAACACTTTATAGGTAAGGATTTCTGTAAGTCCCCAGAGCTTAGCAAGCAAGCCCAAACTAAGATAGATAAAGTTTGTTGAGCAGTTTGAATCAGAATATATAAGGAATGTCAAAAACTCAAAAACAATAAAAGGAATTAACACAAATAAAAAATGTTTAATAGACCCAAGCAGACATTTATCTAAAAAGGACATTCAAGTGTCCAAACAGATGTCTTAGCAGTTAAGAACACTTGCAAATCTTGTTGAAGACCAGCTTCTAGTTCCTAGAACCTACTTAGCTGCCCACACCATTTGTAACTTCAGTTTTAGAGGATCTGAGTATGACTTCTGGTCTTCAGACAATATACATATGTGGTGCATGAAATACCTGTAGTCAAAACATACAAAATACAATAAATAAATATTTTAAAATAATGAAAATATGCAAAAAATTACTACCCATCATCTAAATGTAAATGAAGAGATAACGTCAATCACAGTGAGAATGCTCTTATCAAAAAGGCTAAACCTAGCAACTGCAGTCAGGAACGTGGAGAGAAGAAAGAACCACTGCATGCTATTATTGATGATAACTTTAGTTTGGTAGTCACCAGGGAAAACAGCCCATATGTTTCTTTAAAAAAATTATCAAACTACCACATGCTCCATATATTCTAATAAAAATCATATTTTTCTAAATGAAACAGAAGCCAGATGCTGAAGAGACACCTGAACATTCATGTTCATGGCAGCACTATTCAGATTAGCCAAGAAATAGAAAGAAGCCAAGCACTCCCTACTGTTAGTGAATTTAGATAAACATACTACACATATGTAATTGGTATAACCTACAGAGGCCAATATCTCCCAATAAAAGCAAAGATGACATTGCTCACAGTATGAATTCCTAAAGTAGGAGAACATGCCTTCTGGTCAAAAGAAGAGCTTCATTAAGAGAGATAGCTGTCATGAATGACATGATATGGATCCTAGAGAGCAGACCCCCAATTAGTGCATCGTAGTAGCATAAGCAGCATGATGGAAGACTAAAAGAATACAAGAACTTTAATTATAAAAAAATAGATGCTGCTTCTGACTCATACAGGTTATTTTGGAGGAGGGAGAGATAAGTTCCACACATGACCAATCCTGGGTTTCCAGAGACGCAAAGCAGGATGGCACTAAATAAATGTAAAGTTAAAATGTAAAACTTTCTTCTTCCTTTGCACAAAGCTTATTTATATGCTTAAATTTCCTTTTTCTACTCTGAGTTACACATCTGTGATCTTTCCAATGGCTTTCCAATGTTCTTTACATTTTACAAATGTTTGTCATCTATTACAGTACAATAAATATTTCTTCTCACTTTATGGTTTATAATCTGACCTAGTTTTTATGGTGTTCTCTGGTTTCAAAAATGTCCAATTTTCACAAGTAAAATTTACCAGTTCCTGTAATACTACGCCTATAATAAGAATTTTTCTGTGTCAATTCTACCATATTTTCTCATCATTCTTTATGGTTTTATATTTGAGTTGTTCGAGACATAAGGACATTATGTAGGAAGGAAAAAAACCCCAACTTCATTCTTCTAGATTGTGTAATACTTTTTTGTTTTTAAAAGATTATTCAGTTTTTGGCTTGAGGTAGCATTTGAGTACATACATTTGGCATGTACTCACAGGTGGATTGGATTTAAGTTGATTTTTGGGACTACTTATTTTGCATATCTACCTCTGTTTCGGCAATATTTTCAAACATATTTTATAAAAGTATTTTTGTTAGTTTTAATTTTTATAAAGAAAGTACTCTCCAAATACTCTTCAGAAATTCCTGGATGCTCATTTTAGTTTTTGATTTAATATTATGAAACTTTAAAATAATATGTTTCCAATGTTAAGTCTCATTGCTCTTATTAGAATAACTGTAAATTTATTGGGAGGAATATCTAATATATTTTATTTCTAATTTTTATTTATTTTTAATATCTTTTTTTGCTCTTGCCATTATGTCTTTAAGAAGTAATTTGGTTTGAATTATTTTACTAATGTGTTTACTTATTTCCTTTTTTTATTCTTTCATAATTTCATGCAAATACATGATTATCTAGATCAAATTCAGACCTTATTTTCCTATCTAAGCTATTTTCCTCCTAAGCTTGTCCTCCTTCCAATTTTATGTCTATTTTTTATTTTTCTTTAATAAAGATTTCTTGTTAATACAGTAAAATGTATAATAATAATTACTTCATGCCCTAGTGAGGGAGGGGAGGGGCGAGGCTGAAGGCTCACTGGGAGAGATTGGGAGGAGGGAAGGGAAGGGGATCAGGGAAATACATTGATAAAAATGACGTTTTTTAATAAAAAAAAATGAGGGTGAAAAAAAGGCTGCAAAAAAAATTTACCAAATTAAATGAAAGTTTTGAGTTCCCAGATTTCCATTACTTCTCACCAGTAGTAAAGAATACCATCTGGGCTATAGTTATTCAACACCTCATAAGCTTTTTGTTTTGTAGTGTTCAGCTTTATTGAGAGAAATTTATTTACAGTAAGGATCTTTATTTCAGATAGATGAATAAAATATGCGAAGAAAGAATGTGTTTGGATAAATGCATCCATTTGTGTAAATAGTATTTTACCACACTGAAGACAGAGAGCATTGGTGTTGTCTCCAGTACTCTGGTTTCCAATCCCAGTTAGGGGCCTCAGCCCAGGCTCCAGTACTCTCTGACTGGCTTCTTTCTCTGTAGATTCCCATAGGACTCACGTATACTGAGGGTACTCCTTGTGTTTACCTTTCTGAACCCCAATAATGCCTGCAAGTCTTACTTGTTGTGAGCTTCCTATTTAATGAACAATAGTCTATCAGAGGAAAAGTTTGGAGTTAACTTGAATGATGATAATATGATGATTTATTTAATATTTTTAATAAATACATACTTTTAATTCCACAAGAGTAAATGGTATAGAATGATGTAGCTCTATGCCAAATTAGAGCGTTTTGCTGTAACTCTAAAGTCAAACTTTTTCCTCACATTGCTCTTCCATTATATATTTCCACTGATCATGTATAAAAATTCCAATTGGGCACAGTCATTTTAGCCTTGGTAATTCCAGTGGACAAACCATTTCCCCATGACTTTTCCATGCCAAGTGGTCATTGAGGTACATCCTTTTTAATGTTTCTATTCTAACCTATTACTGCGTCAACTGATCTGTTTTCTTAATGCAAAACAGATAGATCCTGAACACAAGATTTGTCCAGTATGTGAATTTCAACTATTTTAATCTACTCTTTGGTTTAACATTTTTTAATGATAACTTTATAAGAACAGATGTATATAGCTTATTTATGAAGCTCAATTCATCAATTTTTTAAGTGTAATTTTTTTCAAATATTGTTTGTAGGAAATCTTTACTGTTCCCACTTTTTCTTTTCCTTTTTTGGTATCTTTCTTCTTTTTCTATTATTTTTAAAATTATAATTGTGTTATCTTCTCCTTCCATTTCCTCTATCCAAATCCTCCTATATACCTCTTCCTGCTGTTTTTAAAATTCGTAACATCTTTTTTATCAATTGTTGTTACAACAATATACATATATGTATATACATATTAACACTGAATATAACCTGTTCAATATATAATGATATTTGTATAAATATTTTTAGGGATTTCTATTACTTTATGGCTTTCCTGAGGAAGACTACTTCTCTACCTCTCTTCCTTTTTCTGTATCTTTGTGTAGAGTTGAGGACTCATGGCTTTGTTGTGTCTGTTTTGATATGTCTATTGTTGTTCCCCTTGTTGAGATCAAATGTAAGCAGCCATATTAGCAATGTTTGATACATATAGCTTCTGACACGACATTCTGAGATACAGTCTTACAGAAATCCTGATCGTCTCTTAAATCTACTCCCTCTTCCCAAAAATTTCAGAGCCTCAGGTTTGGTAGTAGTCTTGTAGATTGGGATCCAGTGGGACTAGACTCCAGAACTCTTTATTTTGATGTGTTCTGATTTTTTGAAATTGTCCTTGTCTATTACAAAGATAAGTTTCCTGGATTGGAGGTGCCATAGTATGTTTATCTCTTGTTATAATGACAAATAATTATAATATAGCTAGGGATTATGCTACTGTAGGCTCTCCTCTAATATTATCCATGAGTTAACTAGCCATGGGTAGTGTATTACCTTTTCAACACTATGAATGATATCCCTCTTAAGTGGATATTAAGTACAATTAAAGATCTGCTGGTTACCACCAGGTTATATGTGCCACTGTGACACTGAAAGACCTAATGGTATTACTACTCTATACTGACTGTTATTATGGTTCATAGGTGCCAGAACTTGCTACGACCATAGGTTGTTTCATTCCTTTGGAAGCTTCCAAGGCATATTCTTATACCATGAGAGCTGGTCCTCAGGTAGGAGACTTTTAGGTCAGTTATAGCTCATGGACCTCTCCCTGAAAAGTTTCTGAAGTTCATGGTATCTTAATAATCTTAGGGGTGACAAAGAATAATAGCAATAAATTGTAATGTGTGGGCAGGATTCCTAGAGCAGTTCTGACCAACCATTCCAAAGTGGGCTTCCTGTGTCCAGTGTTGGAGCTTTTGTTAGGTGGTCTTATGCTTTTGGAAGGAAAACTTAGTCTAGATGAGAACACTTTATTTAAACTATATGTGTATACTTGTGCACGTATCTGTACACTAGTTCGTTTTTTAATTCTTTTATTGAGAAGTGAATTGTATAAATTTGTATAACATTTTCAGACATGATTACATGATTACCGATATTTTACCCTCCTTCTTTTATATTATCTCTCTCCTTCTACTTTATTAGAGCTTGTTTGTTTCCTAGAGACAGGGTCTCACTGAGTAGCTCTAGCACTCCTGGAACTCACTTATCTGACCAGGCTGACCTTCAACTCACATAGGTATGCCTGCCTCTGCTTCACAAGTACTAGAATAAAAGTGTGTGCCACTAAATTTGAATAAAATAGGTCTGCTCACAGACACATTGTGTTAGACGATTCGCTGGAGAATAAGCTACCTATTAGTAGCTACAACCCAAAGAGTATTGGCAGTCCTTTCAATAGTATCTCAGCTAGGGGTATAACCATATGATATATCCTCACATATATGCTGGAACACTCACTAGCTTGGTCTTTGCAGGTCTTTTGCAAGTAAGCAAAGCTATAGTGACCTTATGAGTGCTGGACATGCACAGAAAACATTTTAACTTGCCTTACACCCTCCAATTCTTATATTCTCTTCTGCTATTTCAGGTGGAGCACTTGACCGCCTTGTTTTCAGCACTTTGGTTAGTACCTGCCTTCACCCCTGCCAATCTGAAAAGAAGCTTTTAGTACAAAAGTGAGGATGACACAGATTTATTGTCATGGGCACACCTATTTAGAAGAAGTTTGATATCACCAAATTTTGGCAAAACAAAAGAAATAGGTCTCAAAATAAAGCCTATACCATCCCCAGGCATGGAGAATATTAATAGTAACAGAACAAATTTCTTTCTGTGGTGGATGCCTCATGATAGTTGAGAAAGATATTACTTATGCTGATGACGCTCATGTGGTCGCTGCTCAATAGAGACAACCATCTTACGTTCTCATACATTAATTTTATCTCTGTAAGTTTTCCTACATTCTATGACTATCATCTATACCTAAGATAAATAATTTAAAATTTTTGTATTTATGCCATTTTTATCATAGATATAGTATAGTAAAATAAATATTAAGTTATCATCATTTAAATATTAAAATTACATAAATAAAAATGTCAGGTTTTCATTTAAGAAATGTGTTTATTCATTTAAATAGCAACCATGGAACCCCTATCATCCCTCTTTCTGCTCCCCTCAGCCTTCTCCCTAACCCACCCATCACCTCCTTCAAAAAAGTAAGGCCTCCCTTGAGGTGTCAGCAAAGGCTGGTATATTCAGTGCTCAGTTGAGGCAAGTCCAAGCCCCTCACCCATGCATCAAGACTGTGCAAAGTGTCTCACCATAGGTAATGGGCTACAAAAATCCAGCTACTGAATCAGGGATAGATCCTTACCCCACTTCCAGATGCCCCTAAATGGAACAAGCTACACAACTGTCTCTCATATATAGAAGGCCTAGCCTGGTCCCATGCAAACTCCACAGCTGTCAATCTAGAGTTCTTACTACTTGGTTCAGTTGAGTCTGTAGATTTACCCACCATTATTTTGCACCCCCTCCTTGCTCATATAATTGCTCTTGCCTCTTTTTGACTTGACTCCTGGAGCTTGACCTGGTGCTTGGCTGTGGATCTCTACATCTGCTTCTATCAGTTACTAGATGAAGATTTTATGATTATAGTTGCATTATTCACCAATTACTGGTGTAGTTCAGCTCAGGCACCTCTCCACTATTGTTAGTAGTCTAAGCTGGAGTTATCCTTGTAGATTCCTGGAAACTTCCCTAATATCAAGTTTCTTCCTAATCCTATAATGCTTCCCTCTATCAAGGTAGATATCTCTTTAATTGCTCTCCCACTCCATAACTCCCCGATCTCCACCATCCCATTCCTTAATGTTTTCACTGCCCCCCCCATCCCATAACCTCCATTGTACCTCTCACCCTCAGTTTACTCATCAGATCTCATCTATTTCCTCTTCCCAGGGTTCTCCATGCATTCCTCTCAGACCCTCCTTGTTATCTAGCGTCTCTGGAGCTGTGGGTTGTAGTCTGGTTATTCTTTGCTTTACATCCAGTATCCACTTATGAGTAAATAATACTACATTTGTCTTTCTGAGTCTGGGTTACCTCATTCAGGATGTTATTTTTTAGTTCCATCCATTTCATGTAATTTACATGATGTCATTTTTATTTTTTTTACAGCTGAGTAGTACTCCATTGTGTAAGTGTACCACATTTTCTTTATTCATTATTCAGTGAGGGGCTGAGGGGCATCTAAGTTGTTTCCAGTTCTGGTTATTATGAATAATGCTGCTATGAGCATAGCTGAGCAAGTGTCCAAGTGGTATGATTGAGTATAACTTTCGTATATGTCCAAGAATAGTATTATCATTGGGCCTTTCAGTAGGTTGATTCTCAGTTTTCTGAGAAATCAAATTACTGATTTCCAAAGGTGTTGTACAAGTTTGCACTCTCACCAACAATGGAGGAGTGTTATCCTGGCTCTACATCTTCTCCAACATTAACTGATCATCAGTGCTTTTTAAATATATATCTATTTTAATATAACATAATATTAATATATAATATATTATAATAATATAATATGTGTATATATATACATATTATATATGTGTCTTAGCCATTCTGACAAGTGTAAGATGCTATGTTGGTATCTCAGAGTTGTTTTATTTGCGTTTCTCTGATGACTAAGAATGCTGAGCAATTCCATAATGTCTTTTAGCCATTTGAGATTCTCTTGTTGGGAATTCTCAGTTTAGATGTGTAACTCCTTTTAAAATTGCATTGTTTGTAATTTTGATGTCTGGTTTTTTGACTTCTCTATATATTTTAGAGATCAGCACTGTGTTACATGTGGGATTGATGAAGATCTTTTCCCATTCTTTAGACTGTCCCTTTGTCTTATTTATCATGTCCTTTAAATTACAGAAGCTTTTCAGTTTCAAAGGATCCTATTTATTAGTTTTTGTTCTTAGTGTCTATGCTACTGGTGTGATATTTAGGAAGTGATCTCCTGTGCCAATGCAATCAAGGCTACTTTCTACTGTCTCTTTTACCAGATTCAGTGTAACTGGATTTATGTTGAGGTTGTGATCCATTTAAACTTGAGTTTTGGGCCCAGTTGTTTATATGGATTCTATTTGCGTTCTTCTACATGTCGAGATCCAGTTACGACAGCACCATTTGTTGAAGATGGTTTCTTTTTTCTATTGAACAGTTTTTTGCATATTTGTTTTACTCATGTTTAAAACAAGTTTTAAACTCTTTTAATGCTAATACTACTATTTAAATTCATTGTTATTATTTTTGAAAGGCTGTCTTTATTGTAGTTCTTTGATAGTGTGAGCAAGGCTGAATAAACATTTTTATATTACATTCATTAGTGCTTTCCCTGTCATAGACTATATTACTGTATAAAAATTTCTGGATAATTGTTACTAAATCACTTTCCAAAATGACATCTATACATCAAATTCCAATAACAGAGTGGGGCTCCATTCCTGGAAGAAAGAAGTCTAGATACTAAAATGCATAATTGTCACTTAAGTGTGCATTTTTGAAATTATTGGTGGTAAGCACATCTATCCATATTTGTTAACTTGAAATTTACTGCTTTTATTATTACCTATAATAACGTGCATATTTTATAGCAATGTATTTTGTTCTTTTCAACATGTAAATGCTACTGAATATGATTCATATTAATCCATTGTTTCTCACCTCCCTTTTATTTTTCAAGGCAATTGTCTTTACTTTTATTTTAAAATACTTTAAGATATAATTTTTACAAAATATTTCAGTGTGAGTGTGTGTTTGTGTGTGTGTGGCAGTATTCAGGTGTCAGCCAATAAGGTCCGAAGACGCTTATCCAGGGTCCCGGGCTCCTGGAGGGGGTGTGGCCAACCTGGAGGGGGTGTGGCCAACCTGAGGGGGTGTGGCCAGCCCCATTGATAAGTGGCCCTTTCTGGTTCCTGGCTGCTGGAGAGATAGGATCGGAATCCATTGCTCGTCCATCACTTGGATACTCCAGTCCCTGTTCACGTGCCACTATAAGCTGTTACTAATATCGTGAGTGTTGATTTATATTCTAATAAATATTTATCTTGGACTGGTGCCTTGTAACTAAAACTCCGCCTACATGTGTGTTTGTCTTTTCTTTGGTGGCATTAATTATTCTGGGAAAGTCTTCCTGATTTGTAGAAAGTAAATTGTCTGGAGTTCCTTCAACTTCTTTAATTTCATTTTTTGTTGCTAGCCACTTATTTTGGCTTATTTAAAATTTAGAATTATATTGGCTTTTGTTTCTTATTTTAGAAACATAATGTAACATAGCCCAGGCTATCCATGAATTTACTTCATACTGAGGATGATTTTCATCACTGACCTTTCTGCCTTCAACTCCTAAGGAAGAGGAGTCTATGGAATATTTAAATTACTTTTCTATTGTTATCTGTTATGTGCTAGACTGAACCATTAAAGGATTTACATTTTACTGACTGAGTTAAACATAGTTTTGATAGTTAATACCCTATAATGTTAACATCTAATTATGAGTTATATAGTTTATTCCAATAATTCTTTGTCTTAAACAAAAACTTTATATTAAATATTGTTATATAAAAATATTTACTGTGATTTTAGATATTTGTTTTGTATTTATTCTTAATGTTGACAAAATAAGTATTCAGTGGGTTATAATTTAATATAATCTTAATTTTAATTTAAGAAGTATTTATTTTTATTCCATTACACTTTATTTCATACTAACATTTGTGTGCTAAACTCATTTCTGATCAATGTAAAGATAGTTGAAGATGGCAACACATGGAAAAAAATTAAGCTGATGGAATTTCTGATTAGATGAAATACAATAAATTATATATCCTTCAAAAACAATAAGCAGAGAAACAGGAAAATTCAAAACTCACAGTGACTAGACAGACACATAAAGATAGAGATTATATTAGAAGGCATTGTATTCTTAACCTGGATAAAAGATTTTCTTTTTAAAAATTATGTTCAGTCAAAAGCCTCAAGAATAAAACTATTTTGATTGCTAAACTTAAAATTCAGAATAGAGAAAAAACAGTCTTATAGTAAGTGAGAAGTGAATAATGTCACGTGTAATCTTAAAGTGAACCAAGGTTTAGACAATTTACAGCATGAGGTATTAATGGTTTTACTTTAACATATACCTGTGAATGATTTTTCAATTGTATGCTGTGCCACCAAGGAGAGATTTTGTGTAATACATGAAAAACAATACTTTCTATCTAGGCTGATGACTTGACAGGTTTGCCAATAAATGTCATGATAATGCATTGAATATTTGTAAAATATGGTGAAATTTAAGAAAAAAAGTTTTTTCTGATACAAAAGGCTGTGCTCAGTAAGCAAGTTTCAGTATAAATGTAATTATTGTGTTTTAACACCTGGAAACTAAAGCTTTCTGCTCAACTGATCCCTGGGTGACTCCATTTTGTTGACTCCTGGGTTTTATTTTCTAAGCAAGGTCTAACTATAATTCAGCAAGAAGCTGGATTAGTTCTTACAAAGGAAACTTATGAAAATCTGTAAAATCACACTGATATTGTCTTGATACAATGTGATCATAATTATCACCTTTTTTGCAAAAAATGTGACATGAACATTTTAAAATATTTATCAAACAAAAAAAATGATTGTATCATTGATATCTTTTTACAAATTCTGATGTGGCGGATCAATGTCAATTTTGAATGTGGATGATAATATTGAATTCTTACTAATCACTGCATTAAGAATTTTATTTTCCATGTACTCTTGACAAGGACTCAAACAGGAACATTTTGAGGGTCAGCTTTTCTGTTTATGCCACATCCTATATGACCTGTTTCGTGCATTCCTCACAAGAGGGGCTTTGTGGTGTAGCTGCTCATCTCATTCTAGACTTCTTGACATTACACTTTCCCATAATTATTTGTCAATGATGTTTGAAAATGTTTCTTAAAAGTTTGCTTTGGTAAGATTAACATTTTCACTATGTTGATCCTACCCATGCTGAATTTTCAACTTTCATTATCTTCAATTTCTTAAAATTACAAACTGTCAGGCTTATGATTCAAGCTTATTACTTGTTAGTTCTTTCAACTTAGCCCATTTTCATTAATCTGTGTATTGCCATGCAGTTAGTGGCCTACTTGTGTTTCTTTATATCTTGCTTCCTTGGGCAGCAACTTGCAGTGTCTCTGTGTGACTCTACACTCTTTGCCCTTTATCTATGCTTGTATTTTCTTCCTGCCTCTAAGCTGGCTTGCCATAGGCCAAAACAGCCTCTTTATTAACCATGGTATTCACTGTATACAGAAAGACATCCCACATCGTGTTCCCTTTACTGTCTAATCAAAAAGGAAGGTTTCACTTTCAACAAAGGAAAATTCCACATAACAAAACAGCTATCAGGCAAAAATTACAATTATAATATCTAGTATATTTATGGTTAGAAAAATTAAAAAAAATTCTACTTACCATATCCTTATGAATCTAAAGTTTCATATCTAATTTACCTTTTGTTATACTTAAAGGAACAATAATGTTTACTAACTAATGTTCAACTTCATCTAAGACCACCGAAGAATATAAAATTACCTAAGTAAACAGAAGTATTTTTCAAGCAATTTCCAAATTCTAGAAGTGACAGAGACATTTGGCAACCTGAACAGTCACCCAAAGTTTCTTTGTAACATTTGGGCATCATTCTTTAGCCTTCAGTCCTACAGTTTCTAGCAGACTTTTCAGAGAAGAAGGAAATTTGATGGACTGTTCCACCCATTCTGACATAGTTCATCAGTTGCTTTTTTCTTTGTCCTGCAGAATGTCTGCTAGTCTCTGTGAAGCAAGAACCTGAAGGACCTCTCAACTTATCCTGGCAAAATTCCAGAAGTCACTTTTCTATGAGTCTTGCATGTCTAGTTTATACAGCATACTGTCAAGCAGTAAAGGAAAGAACAGTCTCTTGCTCAGTGGCCAACTTTTGCTACAAAGAAAGAAAACTCCACATGGAATTTCTTCTATGCCTATCATCTTCTTCAAGTAGAATTGTGATTCCAGGAGCAGACATGTCTCTCTGTTCAGAAAAGTCTAAGTTCTTAAATGCCATATTTTAAATGTCATATTCGATAGGTCTTTGAAGTGTTTGAAAATTACCTACCTCTTTGAAATTTAACTTCATATATCAAAAACTTAACTAACACGACTATAAGTTGGTTATCATAGGTAATTCATTATCACTTTGTATTTCTTAATTATACATTATAATTCTAAATGAATTAAGTAAAAATCTCTTAAATAAGAGTAGAAATACATATACATTGTAACAAAATTAACCTTAAATTTGTATAAATAAACCCAAATCCAAAAAAATATAAAGTATTTTGAGATTAACAGGGTTTTTTAAGGATAAAATTAGATTCAACATCTTAATTTTATTATTTTTATGTTGTATTCCCCCCCCCCTTTTAAAGAGATTGACTATGACTATTAACCATTTATAATGGAAACAAGCATTTATGAATAATATTTTGGGAGTTTGGGCATAGCTTTCTCTTTCTAGTTCCTGCTGATTGGGGGTGCTGCTAATCTTATGAGGTTCCTGAGGCTAGATCATCTTAGTCAACAGTCTCACTGCCCCCCCTTATACCCCTTTTCCCAGTTTTCTTTCAGCCTCACCCTTCCACCACTCCATCTCTGCTTTACTTCCCAGAGAGAACAAGAAATCCCAAGTGGTATATTAGGTCTGGAATACAGTTAAGGTAAAACCTAGTCCCTCCCACAAGTATCAAGGCTGAGAAAGATGTTTCCCTGCTAGGTACCAGTTCATGCACTAAGAATAGACTCTGGTTCAAGTGCAAAAGTCTCCAAAGCTACTCATGCCTTTTGAACATTATCTGTATTCAAAGGATCCAGAACTGTTTCATGAAGGTTCATCAGCTGTTCTTTTAGAGTCAGTGAGCTCTCAACAGTACTTGACTGTCTACTCCATGGATCTTCACTTAATGATCCAGATCCCTCCTCTCATGCAACCTCTCCTCCATCTCTTCAGCTGGACCAGTAGTTCAGCCAGGTGTTTAGCTATGGATCTCTGCATATACCTCTATCAGGTGCTTGATGAAGGTCCTATGATGGCACTTAGGGTGGTCATCATATTATAAAAAGGAAAGGAGAGTGTGGGTACCCTCTCCTCTATTTGGAATCCTAGCTGGATTTATCTTGGTGTTCTTGGGTATTCCCTGTTGTCAGGTCTCTCTAATCCCACAATGGCTCCCCCGTCAGGATGTCCACCCGTCAGGATGTCCACCCGTCAGGATGTCCACCCGTCAGGATGTCCACCTCTTTGCTCTCCCTCTCTGTTGCTCCCCCTTGCTCTACCACCCATTCTCTCATGTTCTATTTGCACAGACCCTTGCTTTTAATATATGAACTAATTATTGTCTGGATTTCCTCAGTGTCTGCTATCATATTTCCCCTTTCAGCTCTGATGTTGTTAATTTGGATGTTCTCTCTGCCTATTGGTTAGGTTTGATAAGGGTTTATCTATCTTGTTGACTTTCTCAAAGAACCAGCTCTTTGAATCGTTGATTCTTTGTATTGTTCTTTTTGTTTCAGTTTTATTGAGCTCAGTCCTGAGTTTATTTCTTGCCATCTTCTTCTTCTGGGTGGTTTGCTTGTAACTGTTTTAGGGCTTTCAACTGTGCCATTATGTCACTTGTGTGGCATTTCTTCAAGTTTTTTATGTAGACATTTAGTACTATTAACTTTCTTCTTAGCACTGCTTTCATTGTGTCCCAAAAGTTTGGGTATGTTGTGGATTCATTTTAATTCAATTATATGGAGCCTTTAATTTCTTTCTTTACTTCTTCCTCGACAAAAATGTGTTCAATCGAGAGGTGCTCATGTCACATGCGTTTGTAGGCTTTCTATAGTTTGTGTTGTTGTTTATCTCTAGCTTTAGTCCATGGTTGTCTGATAGGATACAAGAGGTTAGTCACATTTTTTTTCTGTATCTTTCATATTTGCTTTATGACCAAGTATGTGGTCAATTTTAGAGAAAGTTTTATGGAGTTTGGAAAAAAGTAGATTCCTTTGTGTTAGGGTAGAATATTCTGTATATATCTATTAAGTCCATTTGAGTCATAACATCTATAGATCCTTTAATTCTCTGTTAAGTTTCTGTGTGGTAGACCTATCCATCGTGAGGAGGGATATTTAAGTCTCTCACTATTTTAGTTTGGGAAGACTGTTGTGAGATTTAAACTTTCATAATATTTCTTCTACATATGTGAGCATTGTATTGGGGCCTACATATTTTAAGGATTAAGACTTTATCTTGTTGGGTTTTTTTCTGAGATGAATAAGTCATGTTCACTTTTATATCTTTTGAATTATTTTATCTTGAGGTCTGTTTTGTTAGATATTAAGATAGCTACACCTAGTTATTTCTTAAGTCCATTTAATCAGAAAGCATTTTCTAACACTTTACTCTGATCCAGTGTCTGTCTTTGAAGTGTTTCTTGTATACAACAGAAGGATGGATCCTGTTTTTACAGCCATTGTGTTAGCCTGTGTCTTTTTATAGGTAAATTGAGTCCATTGATATTAGCAATATTAATGACTAATTATTGTTAATTATTGTTATTTTTTATTGGTAATGTGTGTATGCTTCTCTTCTCTGGATTTTCCTTTTGTGGGATTATCTATTGCTTGTGACTTCATGGGTATATCTAGCTTCCTTATGTTAGAGTTTTGCTTTTGGTGTTTTTTGTAGGGCTGGATTTATAGATAGGTATTGTTTAAATCTGGATTTGTCATGAAATATCTTGTTCGTCTATGGTGACTGATAGTTTTTCTGGGCATAGTAGTCAGGGCTGACACCGCTTTTAGTGTCTGTTTAACATCTGGCTTTCATTGTTTCCATTGCTTGTGTTATTCTGATAAACCTGCCTTTATAAGTTACTTGGCCTTTTTCCTGTTCTTAATATTTTTTTTCTTTATTCTTTAGGCTTAGTGGCTTGATTATTTTGTCATGAGCAGACATTTTTGGAGGGTCTAGTCTATTTGATGTTCTGTAAGCTTCTTGTATCTTTATAGGCATTTCATTCTTTAGATTGGAAATGTTTTATATGATTTTGTTGAATATATTTTCTGTGCCTTTGATCTGGTATTCTCATTTTTCTAATTATATTAGTCTTAGCTTTGGTCTTTTTATTGTTTCCCAGATGTTCTGGATATTTTGTGTTATGACATTTATTGTTTTAGTGTTTTCTATGAATGACAGATATATTTCTACTCTTGGATATGTTTTAGAAGAGATTCTCCTTTCATTGTCTTGGTTATGCGTGCATCTGTAGTTCCAGTTTGTCTCCTCACTCTCTCCATTTCCAGCGTTCTCTTGGTTTGTCTTCTTTATTGCTTCTAATTACATTTTTAAACTTGAACTGTTTCCTTTACCTGTTTAATTACTTTTTCTTAGTTTTCTTTAAGGACTTTGTTGATATCTTCTAATTTTTTTTTATTTGTCATTTCCTCTATTTTTAAAGAAGATTTTTTAATTTACTCTTTTAATGCTTCTATTATATTTATAAAGTTGTTTTTAAGGTCATTTCCTGTTTCCTTCTGATTCTTCTACATTGGCATCTGCAGGTCTTATTGTTGTGAACCATCTGATTCTGGTGGTGCTATATTGTTCTTTATGTTGTCATATATATTCTTGTACTGTCCATTGTTTCCTTGGGTCAATGCAGGATTTGTCTGTATCTCAGGGAGATTTTCCTGATGCTATTTGTTCTGGCAGTGTGTGTATGTGTGTGTATGTGTGTGTGTGTGTGTGTGTGTGTGTGTGTGAGAGAGAGAGAGAGAGTGTGTGTGTGTGTGTGTGTGTGTGTGTGTGTGTGTAAACCTTTCTTATTACAATCACTCTCAGTCTCTTTCTCCTTTTCTACCTCTCTCTAAATCTCTGCCTCTTTCTCTCTGAAGAGAGAGAACCACCAAACAACACTAAACAATTATAGTTCTTAGGCCCAAAACATTTTGGTATGGGGGAATTTTTCTAGAAAAGAGGAAATTATGTGTTAATACCATAAAAAATTTATTTTAATTAATTAACATAATTCTACAAAGAAGAGAACAACAGAAGGCCAGAAACATGACTGGAGAAGAATGGCTCAAATCAACGTCTGTCTTCAGCTACTAGTGGCTTTTCACAAACCACTAACCACTGTGGAAGCCTCAGCCTTCTTTCATGTACTGGAGACATCCAAGGGAGACAGAGTCACCCAAAATATTTGCTAACAGATTTTGTCTTTTAAAAAATGACCTCATACTCTGTTCTTTGATCAAACAATTCAAGATGAGAACAATGGCTAATCATGAGTTTATATGGGTAACTGAGGATCTAGAAAATGTAGAAATTCTTATTCTTAAAGTGGATTGATCACAAATTCATTTTAATTTTGTAATAGTATTCACTTGAGCATATCCTTGTAAAATACAAAAGATGCTTAAAAATAATGAATCTAGACAATGAATTCAAAACCCTTCCTGGATTATGATGGCTTCTCAGAGAGTTATAGCATTTTCTTTATAATTGCATGTAAAAATCTAATTTATAACTCAGACTATAGAGGGGTTTCTTTTCCACCAGTAGCCACAAATAACTGCAAAGAGACTTATTATTAATTATATAAACTTGGCCAATAACAGGTTTATTCCAAACTTGCTCCTGTAAATTAAATTAACCCATTTATATTAGCCTATATTCTATTACATTATTCTTTTCTATTTTGCACCTCCTGTTTCTTCTCTGTGTCTTTTTCCCTCCATTCCATACTTTGATTTCTCTTCCTCTTCCTTTTTTGCCCTGAAAATTCCACCTATATCTCCTGTATAGCTTTTGGCTATTATGCATTTTATTACACCAATAAAAGCAAATATCCCACAATATAAGACTGAAAACTTTTTAATCAAATTATTACCAAATGAATTAGGGTGAGAATAATAAGAATACAATGTACTCTTTTGACAATACCTATTACCACAGATTTTTCTTAAACAATAAAAAATTGTGAGAATAGCATTATTTCTAAAATTTACCTATTTGATTAAACTAATATATTTTTTAAAGATGTAGATCATAACATTTCTTATGCTACACAAATAATAATGGTTCGTCTTCAGAATAGAATTTTTATCTTTCTTTAGTTTCACTACCCGATAATGTGACTTTTTGTTATATTCGACAAATCTAAACTAACTCAGGCTTTCAGGATTCTGCTAGACCTTAACTATCATCATTCCATGACAGACACAGGTTATTCAACAGAAATAGCAACCATAAAACCCAGAATAAAATGAAATTACAGTGTCTCTGGGAAGAATGTATTTCTGAAATGGACACAATAAACAGCAGCAAAGAATTTTCTTACTTGACTATACCTAGGCAGGAATAAATCCCCAATACAGATATCTCAAACACAAAGGCTACAAAATATAGCTTTCAGGCACTCAATCTTTTTCTGTGTTTCTCTGTCTCTCTCTCATCCTTTTAAAAAATTTTATTTATTTTGCTTTATGTGTACTAGAGGTTTGCTTGTATATATATACATGTCTATACCTGGTGCCTGTTGATTTTAGTAGTGGGTGTTGAGTGCTCTGGAACTGGAGCAATGATTGTAAACCATCATTTGTTTTTGTGAGACTTAAATCCATGTTTCCTACAAGACAAGTAAATTCTCTTAACCACTGATCATCTCTCCAAACACATTCAGTTTGTTTTGTAAAGATTTTTTAAATACAAGTCCAATTTTTCATTTGTTACAACAAAATGTTAAGTTGCAACAGAGACCATTCTGCTTCCAATGCTTAAAGAAAATTACTTGTCTGACACCGTGTAAAGAAAATTCTCCTTATTAAAAAAATATCCATCCATTCATCCATTCTATAAGAGAAGTTATACTTGTCTATATATGCTTTGTGTGTGTGTGTGTGTGTGTGTGTGTGTGTGTGTGTGTGTTAGAGAGAGAGAGAATTTCAGCAAAGTAATGAAGTTTTCATTTGAATGCCTATTACTCAGCCTTTCACTGATATATTTAGCTTTGAACACTGTATAACTTGTAACTTGGTAGAGCTTTTGGGGTTTTTTTGTGCCATATTGAATATTTGGCTTTTTCTCCAGTCATGACCCAATTTGATAAACTCTAAGGTTATTCTCCAAGCCTGTGACTTCAGTCTTGTCTTGTGTTTTGCTTCATTTACCATGTCTTTTATGACTCTTCTACAATAAGCTAAGTATCATACTAAATGCATATGTGTTTCCTTCTTGTGCATGCAAGCACATCAATATGAAAATCGATGGCACCTAAATTTTCCTTTCTTGTTTCATACCTCCTATACCAATGAAAATTTTTTTATCTCATCATCTTATTATGAAGCCTAATTTGGTATTTCGTATTTTCAATTCAATAATATTTACAGATTTGGTGCTCTTATCAGAACAGAAGTTCTATTCTGCTAATTTTTTTTCTATTTTCTCAGATGTTATAAGACTATGTAATCAGTAGATGTTTTAATAGAAGAGTATATTAGCAAAAAGTTCATAAGGCTAAGCAGATATTAGAAACATATTCATAAATACTTAGGATAAATCTGTTTCACAACTTTGAGCCTGATAGAGAATATTACCCATTTCATAAAAATTTCTAACTGTGGCTATATAGTCATTTAACCATCTGACTAAGTTGTATTGCATTAGTTATAAAAAAAAATCTCTGAAAGGAAAGTTTCACCCATAACACCAGAGGAAACAAAACATTTCTTGTCTAATTGGAGTTATAATGCTAAGTGAATGTGACTAGAGAGAGCTGAGTTGTATGTAGAAAATGAAGGACTTCTATGCAAAGGATGCTCTGAAGTTTGTGATCAGTATAGTTGATTTAGAGGCTCACACATCCTCATTTCAGGGTCAGTTTTTCCCTAGTTCTGATAAATGTTAAATAAAATGCCCGGGAAGACCAGGGCTTTTGTATCTTGGCTTGTGTTGGAATGAAAGAACTTAAACACAACTCATCAGTTTCCTTCCTTCCTTCCTTCCTTCCTTCCTTCCTTCCTTCCTTCCTTCCTTCCTTCCTTCCTTTGTTCCTTCCTTCCTTCCCTTCCTCCCTCCCTCCCTTCTTACTTCCTTCCTTCTCTCCTTCCTTCCTTCTCTCTCATCTCTCTCTCCTTTATTTGAAAGGGCACTTTCAGAGGAAAATGAGCCAAAGAATACACTCAAGAGAGGAGGTTACATCTAGTGATAGGGCACCATGCTGCAGCTCTTTTGGAAGAGAGGTGACATGTCCATACTTTTTCCAAATGTCTGATGTAGACTTTTCATTGGAGGTTTGAATATGTGTTGCCAAAGCACTGAGGAAATCCCAGATTTTAATCAGTTGGTATGTAAATATGAATCTTAATATTAAAATGACTATTAAGAATGTATAAGACAATGCCTTTGAACTTTGTAATTCTGTAAATACACACAGGAAAATTAACCACACAATATATTCAGCCAGTTAATGTTTTCTTTTGAGAGATCTTTGCATGCTTTTAAGTTATTATAAAATGATTTCAAGATGTCCACATGCATTTGGTCAAATATTCATATATGTGCTAAGATAGTGTGGTTTTCTATAAGCTAAAAAGAAGACAAAAGGGTTACCTGGAGGTAGAAAAGAAAATTAGCAGAAAAACAGCAATGTAGAATGTTCCAGAACAGAGGTGAGAATTACTTTTCACAGTTGTGGTTGAGTAAAGTAAAAATGCATATCTCTGTACCACCTATGGTCAAGGAAAGGGACCCATCCCATTTATCTTGACAGCACCTGATACTATTTTGCTGGCAGACTTTAATTAGATAGGCAAGACAGCTTGTAAGAGAAAAAAAAAAAAAAAGAAGTCGAGAATCTCTATTCTGGGGTAAATTTTCTAAGCAGTGTGTGAGAGGTGTACGCAGAAATCCTGTTGGCAAAATATTTTGTGTAAGTGCCTCCCACACACAGCTTGAAAATGTTACCCCTATGTGCTTTCCATTCCTGCTGCTATTCCAATAACAAACGACTGTAGAGTCTTAATCTTCTTCTTTTTCTCCCTTGCCCCATGACTCCTCAAAAAAACATCAGCAACTATTGCACTCGTCTCCGTATGTCATTTTATGTAATTTGGAAATGATTTTAAAATTAAATTGAGTTCTTTTTTCCTAAGACACAGTCTAGAAGGTAAGTGAAATGAACCATCAATACTTCTCGGTGGGATAAAAGGGTTGAGTTCACATTTATTGAAACAGTTGTAAATTTCCTTCAGTATATTTTGTGTCTGTTAAATGTTTTCAAGGAGCACTGATGGAACACAGAACTGATTTCATAGTGACTGAAATGTCTGCCTAGTAAAGATATAAACATTTTAATGACGTCATTATTCTTCATTGACTCAAGCGTTTTCTTTTCTCCCTCTTTAAGTGGATCATCATGTAAATCATGATCATCCCCATTTCAGGAAGTTCTGTAAAATGTGTGTACAAAGCATGTCTGTTCTATGTATCAATTACTGAAACACAAGAACAAGAAAACTGGCTGTTCCTTTGTTCTCCATATGCTCCATGAACTTTTATTGAGCACGTGTAATGTGTTATAATGTATGAGATTATTATGGTGAAATATTAAAAACTGAGCATATCAGTGGAACAAAGGCACTAGGATCCAAGAAGACCCACAAGGACTATTCTCTAACACAGGACATTGGGTAACATATTTAAAAATGCTGAATACAGATTCTTGTATATGGTTTTGCAAATTAAGAGACATCACTATGTACAAAGGGTAAGAGAAGATAAAGGTTCAGGTTAGAGAAATTGCCTTCTTCTACCTTTTTCATTATAGAAAGAGATATAAGCAATTCTAGGAAAGGACAAAAAGGCATCATTGTGTTTGAATCTAAGTTTTAGTTACCTTAGAGCCTAGTACATTCACAAAATGATTAGTCCTAATTAGAATACCGAGAACAGGTAGACGCATGTGATCTATAACAAGGTAAATGGCAGAGAGGAGGGGCTGTGTCAGATGACTAAGCTGATCTAACTCTATAGTTCAGCAGGTACTAGAATTAAAACAGTCCCATTAACTCTCAAATCATATGCACATAGCAATCACCAAGAGGTTTTTAAAAATGCATATTGATTAAAATCTCGTCTTGAATTTCTGCTTCAGTAGGTCTGGGGAAGGCTAGAAAAATATTTTTTTTGAACAAGTTTCTACATGATTCTTGATGCTTCCCTTCAGGGTGCTCATTTGTAAACTCCTGCCTTAATTAATGCCCGCTCTTTAAGAAACAATTCCCTTTGCCTCTCAGTCTCCTTCCTCTTCTGAATCTCTAGATATCCAATTATTTCTTTAACATGTAACTGATAGATAACAAAAATAGAAAAACATACTTGAATATGTTAGTACTATGCTATTCTGTGTCTAATGGATGTGTATGGATAACACACAGATCTTAAATTTTTTTTAAGGTTTTAACATAAGCATCACAAAATCTGAAAAACCGATCCAAAATAGTTTGGGCTAATTGATAAAATAAAAAAAAAAAACATATTTACAAGTTCTGATTTAAAAATCATGTTATTTATATTACTGATCATTTGATTTATATTACAGAACATTAGTTTAAATTGCCTGCAGAGGAGTCTAATTAGCTTATTGAGTTTTACTGTTTGCTAAGCACTCTCATATTAGCACATTTCAGATCTTTGTTTTAAAACTTGGTTTTTTAAATTATAATTATATAATTTCTTTCTCATTTCTCCATTCAACCTTCTCTATGTATTTTTCCTTTTATTTTTCCAATTCATGCTTTATTTTTCTTTCATTGTAGACATGTAGGGATT
This sequence comes from Phyllotis vaccarum, assembly GCA_033318265.1. Classification (NCBI taxonomy): domain Eukaryota; kingdom Metazoa; phylum Chordata; class Mammalia; order Rodentia; family Cricetidae; genus Phyllotis; species Phyllotis vaccarum. Next base: position 137,335,447 of record JARWLC010000001.1, on the reverse strand, counting down.
TATCTATAAATTCAACCTACTTACTCTGTATAAAGAAGAGCATACCAGCTGATTATCTGGATCTTTTTGAAGGTAGTCTTTCAGTCTAATAGAAAAGTATTCCTATCTAAGCCGCAGATATTACCAAGTATTAGTAATATTAGTAAGTAGTCATAATAGCATCCAAAAATTGCAGTTTAAAAGTATGTATAAATTAAGTAAATTTTTATTGACTATCATAAATTCATATTCACATATGTAATTCACTGATTTATTCCAATTTCTGGAGTAATTACTTATCTTCCTCATAACTAACATAATGATTTTCATTAATGCCAATAAGGCATTTTACAAAGCTAAGCTAGTTTTTATGATAGAAATCCTGGAGACATAAAGAATAAATGGAGCTAACATCCAAATAATAGATATCGTATGCACTAGACCTATGGCCATCAATTCAACAGAAGAAAAATGTGAACATGTCTTCTAAAATCAGAAATAAGACAAGTAGGGCCATTATCCTCTTTATTATTTGAGTGCTTAGTGTTTTAGCTGTAGCAATTATAAAAAGAAATATGCAAAAGAAATGCAAATAGAAAAGGTAGAAGTTAAAATATGCTTATATACAGATTACAAGATTTTATAATTCAAAGATATATAATCTATTGGAATATTCATAGGTTTAATAAACACATTAAAGTTTCAGGATACAAAATCAGTACTTTAAAAAATACACAATGAACTCTCAGAAAAAGAGATTAGAAATCTCTCTCAATTAAAATAATCAACTAATAAATTACCTAGAATTTTTATTTCCTTTTATTATTTAATAACTTTTCCCCTTCCCTCCCTTTCTCCTGCTACCCACAACCTCCCCACCCCACCCCCACATCAACTCCTCAAAGCAGATAGGGGTAAGACCTTCCTTGAGTAGTCAACAGAGGCTAACATACTAAGTTGAGGCAGGACCCATCCCTTCATCCCTGTATCAAGCCCACCATAGGGGGTGGGATCTAAAAAGCTATTTATGTAGCCAGGGGCCTCACTAACAGATTGATCTACTCAACTGTGACCCTCTTTGAGAGGGTCTAATATCCCATGCAGGCTCTCCAGCTGTCAGTCCAGAGTCTGTGAGCTCCCATTAGCTCAGATCAGCTGTCCTTGTGGTTTTCTCCATTGTGCTCTTGACTCCCCCATGCTTCTTTAGTTGTTCTTCTGTCTTTATCTGAACTCCAGTTGTTCAGCAAAGTGCTTGTCTGTGGGTGTCTGCATCTGCTTCCGTCAGTCATGGGATTTAGGTTCTATGATACAATTAGGGTACTCACTAATCTGACTCAAAGGGAAGGCTGGTTCAGGCACCTTCCTCAGCAATGCTAGGTGTCTTAACTGGGATCTTCTTGTGGATTTCTATGGATTTCACTAGCACTAGGTTTCTCCCTAAACCAGTGATGGATCACTCTGTCAAGATATTACTTTCATTGCTAACCCTCTTTGTCCCTCCCCCACCTCAGCCACCTCAAACCCTCATGTTCCCACTCCCATCCTCTCCCCTCTACACGCTTCCCTCTCAGTTTACACAGGAGATCTTAACTATTTCCCCTTGCAAGAGTAACCCATGAATATTTTTCTTAGGGTCCTCCTCTTTAGCTAAACTCTCTGAGGTTGTGAAATGCAGCATGTTCATCCTTTGCTTTGTGTTTACTGTCCACTTTTGAGTGAATACATACCCTGTTTGTCTTTTCAGGTCTGGGTTACTTCACTCAGAATGATTTTTATCCTAGTTCCATTCTTTGCATGGAAATTTCATGATCAGTGTTGTTTTTACCATTGAATAATACTTCATTGTGTAATGCACTACATTTTCTTTATCCATTCTTTAGGTGAGGTGTATCTAGGTTGTTTCCAGTTTCTTGTTATTATGAGTAATATTTCCATGAACATAGGTGAGCAAGTGTCCGTAATAGTGTGATTGAGCATCTTTTGGGTATATACCCAAGAGTGTTCTTGCTGAGTTCTGAGGTAGGCTGATTCCCAATTTTCTGATAAGGCACCCATACTGTTTTCCAGCATGGTTGTACAAGTTTAAATTCCCATCAGCAGCAGTAGAGGAGTGTTCCACTTGTTCTGCATCCTCACCAACATAAGATGTACTCAATGTTTATGATCTTATCCATTCTGACAGGTATAAAATAGTATCTCAGAATCATTTTGATTTGTATTTTCCTGATAGCTAAGAATATGGAACAGTTCTTTAAATTTGTTTTTGACCATTTGAGATTCCTCTGTTGCACATTCTCTGTTTAGATCTGTATCCCATTTTTAATTGAGTTATTTGTTTTTTGTTTTATTTTGTTTTGATGTCTATTTCTAGAGGTCTTTATGTATTTTGGAGACCAGTCCTCTGCCAAAAGTGGGGTTAGTAAAGATTTGTTCCAACTCTTCAGGCTCTCATCTTGCTTATTATCTATGTTTTTGGCCTTACAGAAGCTTTGCAGTTTCAGAAGGTCCCATTTATTAGTTGTTACTTTTAGTATCTCTGCTACTGGTGTTATATTTAAGAAGTTGTCTCCTGTGGCCAATGCATTTAAGGCTATTTTCCACCTTCTTTTCTATTTGGTTCAGTGTAACTGGATTCATTTTGAGGTCTTTGATCCATTTAGACTTGAGTTTTCTACAGGTTGATAGATATGGATATATTTGCATTCTTCTACATGTTGACGTCCAGTAATACTAGCACCATTTGTTGAATATGCTTTTTTTCCCCATTGTATAGCTTTGGATATTTTTTTTTTCACAAAAATCAGGTGTTCATAGGTGTGTAGATTAATGTCAAGATCTTCAATTCTATTTCATTTGTCAAAATATTGGTTTTTATGTCAAGACCAAGCTGTTTTTATTACTATAACTCTGTAGTAAAGCTTGAAATCAGGGATATTGATGCCTCTGGAACTTCCTTTATGGGATGTGATTGTTTTGACTATTCTGGACTTGTTTTGTCTTTCTATATGTAGTTGAGTACTAGTCTTATGAGGGCTGTGAATAATTGTGCTGGGATTCTAATGGGGATTGCATTGAATCTGTAGATTGCTTTTGCTAAGACTGTCATTTTTACTATGTTGATCCTACTTATCAAAGAACATTGGAAATGTTTCTATTTTCTCATATCTTCTTTAGTTTCTCTCCGCAATGACTTAAAATTGTTGCCATACAGGTTTTTCACTTGTTTGGTAAGAGTCACCCCAGGATATTTGATTTTATTTGTGGAAACTGTATAGGGTGAAGTTTCTCTGGGTTTTTCTCCACCTGTTTCTCATTTGTATACAGAAGGGCTATTCAGTTTTTAAGTTAATATTGAAGCCTATCACATTACGGAAGTTTCATATCAGCTGTAGAAATTCCCTGGTAAAATTTTTGGGGTCACTTTTGTATAGTATCATATTATCTGCAAATTGGCAAAGTTTGACTTCCTCCTTTCCAAACTGTATACCTTTGATCTCCTTACGTTATCTTACTACAATTTTGAGTCCTGTATTGTACAGTCATGGAGAGAGTGGACGGCCTTGTTTTTAGTTTGGTAGAATTGCTTTCAGCTTTTATCCACTTAGTTTGATGTTGGCTATTGCTTTGCTGTGTATTGCCTTGATTTCGTTTTGGGGTGTTCCCTGTATCCCTGATCTTTCCAAGACCTTTATCATGAAGGGGTGTTGGATTTTGCCAAAGGCTTATTCAGAATCTAGTGTCATTATTATGCTCTTTTCTTTCAGCTTGTTTATATGGTGGATTACATTGACACATTTTAATATGTTGATCAATCCCCGCTTCTCTGGGAAGAAGCCTACTTCATCATCGTGAATGATTTTTTGTTGGGTGCTGGCATACCCAGACCCATATACTCTGTGTCAGGCTAAAAAAGCCTGGGCAAGGTCAGTGCCCTTTTGTTTACTTCCCTGATGTTTGTTGATGCACCTTGTGTGATTGTTTTGCAATCAGTGGTTTTCCTGTTATGATGAGGAGTCTTGCACCCATTGCCAGAGAACACACTGACAGGTACAGGAACCCAGGGCAGGGGAACTTAAGGGGTATATAAGCTTGCTAAATAAAGGCTGAAGAAGCAGAAGCAGCTGATCTCCCTGGATGATGGAACTGACTGTCTCTTGGGTGCTGATTTAACCCTGACGACCCTCTCCAGGTTTGGCTACACTAGGCTGGACACGGCAATTTTTTTTTTTTAAAATGTGTTCTTGGATTCAGTTTGCAAGTTGTTCTCTTTTCGAGTATTTTTGCATCATTATTCTTGAGGGAGCTTGGGCTTTAAATCTGTTTCTTTGTTGTGTATTGCACAAATTCTAATTGCTATTTAATGAAAACCCAAGGCCAGATGATGGGTCAAAGCTGGAATATCAGAGAGAGGAGACAGACCACAGTCAATTCTCACCTAACCAATTTCTCAGGCCATACAGGGTAAAATGCTACCTTCAAAAGTACTCCATTTGGTTGTTCGCTCCTATGGAATGCCTGAATGTCTGCCTCTGCCTAAGTTTCTTCTCTGCCCAGTTGTTTCACTTCGGAGTTTAACTCTGCATCATAATCCTAGATTTAGAGTTAAAGGTGTGAGCTACTACTGTTTGATTGTTAGGCCTTGAACTCTCAAAAATACAGAAAGATCTGCCTTTTGAGTGATGGGATTAAAGGAGTGAGTTACTACTTTGCCATCCCTGTGCTGGGATTAAAGTCTTGAATCACCACTTTTTGACCTTCATGGCTTGACCGTGGGTGATTCTGTTCTTTGATATCCAGGCTGATTTTTATTAAATATAAATTATATCACCATATTTGTGTCTCTGTGTGGTTTGGGTATCAGGGTGACTGTAGCTTCATATAAAGAGTTTGGCAATGTTCCTAATGTTTCTATTGTATGGAACAATTTGAGGAGTATTGGTGATAGTTCTCCTTTCAAATTCTGGTTTCAAAAGCCTAAATTCTGTTTTTGTACCCGTTCTGGCAGCCTGTGTCTTTTATACATGAATTGAGTCCATTGATATTAAAAGATATTAGTGACCAGTGATTGTTAATTGTCACTTTGATTTTGTTGTTGGTGGTAGTAATGTGTGTGTTTAATGTGTGTGTATTTCTCTTCTTTGGGGGTTTGTTGATATAAGGTTATGTATTGCCTGTGTTTACATGGGATTAGCTAATATTTTATAAGTTGGAACTTTCCTTCTAGTACTTTCTATAGTCCCAGGTTTATGTATATGTATTACCTGAATATGGTTTTGCTGTGGAATATCTTCTTTACTCTGTTTGTGATAAATAAAAGCTTTGTTGGTTTAGTAGTCTGGGCTGACATTAGCGGTCTCTTAGTGACTGAAGAATTTCTGTCCAGGACCTCTGAAAGAGTGTCCATTGGTTATAAGTTGGTTGTAATTCTGATGGGTCTGTCTTTATATGTTACATGGCCCTTTTCCTTAGCTGCTCTTAATATTCTTTTTTTTTTTTATTCTGTATGTTTATTGTGTTGCAAGAGACTTTTTTTAGGGGGTCTAGTCTGTGTGCCCCTTATGTACCTAGAAATTTATTAATGTAGCCAAAGACATAAAAGACAGCTACAGTGACCATTCCATGAATTTGAAAAAGAAAGTCAAAGACAACACTATATAATAAAAATAACGTTCATGTTCTTGGATTGGCAAAAACTCATATCATGAAAATAATTTTATAACCAAAATTCATCTACAAATTTACTGTAATACTCTGAAATTTCAATAATTATTTCACAGATGTAGATAAAATAATAATTACTGTGAAACTATAAAAAACCTTCAACAACCAAATAAAAAACCTTCAACAACCAAAAATATTCTAAAGTGTAAGAACACAGTTAGAAATACTCTAACTGAGCCCGGATTGACATTAAAAACAGTAAGGTACCAATGGAACAGAATAGAGTACCAGAAAATAAGTTGCCAAAGCTATGGCTACTTTATTGTTGATAAAAGTTTAAAAAACATACAATACAAAATTGTTAGCAATCTGTCACATGAGTCTGTCAAAACCAGATAATGATCTGAAGAAGAATGAATTTAGATTCATATCTTTTATACATATAATTCAAATAGTTAAAAATATGTAATTTGCTTATATATTTTAAACATTTAATTTTTTTGCTTTTCAAAGGTTTTCAGTTTCTATATTTTAACACACACACACACACATATATATATAATCTTGCAGAAAAGATTCCAGACATTTGATCCTTTCTTCTGTTCCATAATGTTATAATGTTTCTCTAGTGTTGACTGTAGGGGTTACGTTGCACATGTATTAGTTGGGTATAGACATCCCATAGTTAGTAGTCAGGTTCTTGTTTAGGGTCTACATCCTCACTGGGGTCACTATACTTACATGTGTAATGATGGGCTAGGTTTAATAATTTCCCATTGAGCAGGCAGTAAGGTTAATTAGGTGGCAGGAGGTTATCCCAAGATATATATATTGACATATATATATTATATATCACCATTTAATTGGAAATATCTTACTGTGATGGCCATTATTATGGTTCACAGGTCTCTCAGATGACTATGATTTGTGATTGCTTTTCTCCCTTGGCTTCTGTATAGCACCTTTTCGTACTGTCAGAGCTAAGAATCAAGAATTACAACCAATTCAGCTTGATTTATTCAAGTCCTGTGTGCAAAGTATATTATGCCATCAGAAATAGTGTTTTACTTCTAACTTCTTGGAGGCAAGCAATGGCAATGGCCATCTTTTCACTCAGTCACAAAATTTGTTCCTCTTGTGTCCTGATTTTCTAGTACAATGTTGCATCGTTTAGTATACTTAGTCATTTTAATCTCTCTAAAGCCCTTTAAATTTCATAAATTATTAATCCTAGTTTTAGATAGTCTTAAAAATTAGCCAATATGGAACACTTTTAAAATCCTGGAATCAGAATGAGACCCTGGACTGTTTGGTCTGCTATTTCTTCTCTGTCAGAAAAACCTTGACTCTATCCTAGTGGTTGGCTACTTCTACTCATACGTGAACTCTAAATAGATGATACCAACAGCACACAATGATGTGATGATATACTTTGGTCTGTTTTTTCAAAATGGCTTTGGATGCTATCTGTCATTAAGTTCATATGCATTTACTACTGGCTGATCATAAAACAGTAAATGATCAAGAGAAATGTTTAGTTTTCCCCTGTGGTAGAGGACGACATTATAGAATTTATGAATGATTGCAGTTTAGAAGCTTCTATGTATGCTTGGAGGCCTACATATATCTTGTGCAATATTACACCTTGAAAAATCATTTAACAAATTAAGAAATTCATATTGTATTCAATTATTATGATTAGAAGAAGATGAATGGAAAAAATAACTTCCTAGAAGGTGCATGCTTATTCCTCAGTTTTCTCAGTTTGTTTAATTCCAGTTGCAACCAGGAGTTCAGCTGAAGCAGCATTGATGGACAGTGCTATACATGGAGGAAGGATTTCCACTGAACTTAAAACACTGAATCCTTTTTCTTGTCCTTTTATTTTCGAAGATTTTTAGCTTTTCTTAAATTAACAACTGATGCAAAAGTGTTCTAATTGCAGCAAAAATAGAAACTTAAGCAAAATAAAGCACTAGTGAGAACATTTAAAAATAGAATGATTTTGTTCTAATACACTGATGATCTCATGGCAGTGACTCAAAGAGAAATTAGACAAAAGGCATTTTAGTTTTTTGTTTGCATTGAGGAAACTGAGGCAAAATGCTCATCATCCCTCAACACATACCACACTGTTTGTAACCGTAGGTTATATGCAGAATAGTTTACTTTAATTGTCCTTGTTCAAAAGCCATGTATAAAAGTGTTTATATATCACTTGAAACAACTGATAAATAATTAATCTTCTGTGCTGTGCACTAGGCTCATTTACTTTTGTTTAAGGCTTGAGGCAAAATGCATGGCTTGCTTTTCATTGCTGATGCTGAGTACATCTGTAAAAGGAAAACAAAGATAATTTTCATTTGACTTTCTCAAATGTAAACTAGCTTAGAATAAATATAACCCTTTGTTTAGGAAACTGATTATATATATATATATATATATAAATGTATATATATATATTATATATATTTTCAGAAGATGGAAAATCCCTCTTAATGGCTCATGGAATTCGTCACAGGTAGGTGGCATTTGGTGACTCACAAGAAGGGAACTGAACTGCAAATTAATTATATTTTGGCTACAAAATGATGCTGGTTTGTTTTGTGCTAATCGTGGAATAGTTAATAAATGTCATTCAAGTCATTAAAACTCAAGCTTTTGATGCTGTTAGAAACTAATTATAGTACAGCTTTGGAGAGAAAACATTTCTGGTGATCTATTTCAACTAATAAAATCTACTGTTAATTAATATTATTTAGTAAATATATGTATTTTTTATTTAGTAGTGGATAACTTTCATTATGATTTTATTTTAACAAACAATGATATTAACATTAACACAATAGCAGAATTTTCATTCTAACACTATCAAATAGTTTTAAAATATGCCATTACCTTGGCTCAGTATGGGTGAGGCTGTTGTAAAATGGACTTCTTAATACATTGCTTGTGGGAGTAAACTACTGCAATATTTCCAGAAAGCACCATGTATCAAGTATACACTATATGAGCCAAAAGCAATTCTATTGAAAAGATATTTACCACAATAATATTTACAGCAGAAGAATAATTAAGATAAAATGATTATGCAAACTTATTTTTTAAAACATGGGAACATGATGTTATTATGTTGAAAAGAGGAAATAGGTAGTCTATAGAAGATTATATTTAGTCTCCATGTCTATATTTATGAAGTATGTGTATGTGATTATTCTTTAATATCTATGGTTCATAGTTCTGTAATAATTATAGAGAGAACATAGTTATTAGTACATTTAATATTCATAAGCAAATTGAGAAACATATAACTTTAAGATATTCATACATATTTCTATAAATTATTTAATTTAATTCTATGTTCCTTTCTATATTTAGTTTCATAAAAATGACTATTAACAGTTGAATGATAATTAAATTTAGTAAAATATATGATATCCATTAACTTCTATGCCTTTTGTCTGGAATGAATTTGTGCTCTGGTATAGAAGGTTAGGAAAGAAAAAATAATCTACCCTAGGAGCTCTCCAGATTACCCTTGCTATGTTCTGTCAGGGATGTCTAGTTCTCTCTATCACTGTGTATGCATGAGTCCTAAAGGAGTGGGTACAACACTGGCCCTCCTATCAGCGAATTCCATTTAAAATCTCAGTGATTTTTCATGATTCTCCCTCTGCTGATGAGTTCCAACTTTTTAAGTATGACATCTTTTTTTTCTATTATATTTTTTTACTCATTCAGAGTTTGAGCCCTGATAGTCAGCCATCACATGTCCTAGTATAGCTCTAACACTTCATGTAAAACTTCTGACTCTTTCCCCATCTAGCTTGTTTCACAGTATTAGAAAGAATTACTTAGTCCAACATTCCTGGATATCAAAAGTTTCTAGAGATAGTGAAGAAGACTTCAGAGAAGGTATTCTTTCTTTTCATACATGGTTCTGGCTGGTCTGTGAAATACTGCCCAGTCCAGTATGGAACATAGTACATGGAATAGGGAATCAGGGTGACCATTTAGTAGTTAAGAGCACAAGCTTCTGTGCTAAACATACCTTGACTTTATCTCTAATTCTATTGCTTTTCACTAGAGATATTAGGGTAACACACTTTATCTCCCTAATACTCACTTTCTGCAGATGTAAAGTTAGGACATCAATATATTTTCTATTATTATGAAAAGTGAAAAAGAAGTGAGATGGATATTTGGTTTATAATAAGAGCATAACCTGTCAAGCTTGAAACCGTGAAAATGTTTACCCACATTCTCCATCACTAACTTCATTATCATATGAAGTCTACCTGAAGAAGCAGCAAACAGAGAAGCTGCTTAAAATTGTAACAGCCTCCCTCTTCATCCTTCCCCTAGTCTACCATCCTGTTCCTTCATGTTCTTTTCCCACCTCCCCTTAACCCCCATGCTCCTAATTTACTCAGGAGATCTTATCTATTTCCCCTTTAAAATGGTATCTATAGATGTCTCTCTTAGGGTCCTTCTACCTACCTAGCTTCTCTGGGGTTGTAGATTATAGTCTGGTTATCCTTTGCTTTATGTCTAATATTCACCTATGAGTGAGTACATACCATGTTTGTCTTTCTGGTCTGTGTTACCTCACTGAAGAGGGTTTTATTTTTTTTTAATTTTATTTTTATTTTTCTAATTTCATCCATTGGCCAGCAAATTTCATGGTGTCATTTCTTTTACTCCTGCATAATACTCCATTGGATAAATGTATTACATAATTTTTTTTAATCCATCCTTCAGGTGAGGACCATCTAGGTTGTTTGCAGGTTCTGGATATTACAAGTAATGCTTCTATGAACATAGTTGAACAAATGTCCTTGAAGATATCTTGACAGAGAAAACCATTTTGGGTTTAGGGAGACTTGTGCTAGAGAAATTCCCAGGAATCCACAAGGATGACCCCAGATAAGATTCCAAGGAATACTGGAGAGGGTGCCTAAACTGATCTTCCTCTGTAATCAAATTAATGACCACCCCAATTGTCATCAGAGAACCTTCATCCAGAAACTGATGGAAGCAGATACAGAGATCCACACTAAGCACTGGGCAGGGCTCCCAATTCATTTCAAGTGTAAGAGGAAGGATTATATGAGCCACTGAGTCAAGACCATCAAGGCCATGGTGAGGAAACCCAGAGAGACAGCTTATCAAGTTGCTGGGAGTTCACTGACTCTGGACTGACAGTGGGGAACCCAACTAGGTCCTCTGAATGTGGATGACAGTTTTGTGGCTTCAGCAGTTTGTGGGGCCTTTGGTAGTAGTACCAGGATTTATCTCTAGTTCATTTTTGGAACCACTTCGCTGGGGTGGGGGCATAGTCCTGCTTCAACCTGATATCCCAGACATTGTTGACTCCAATGGAGGCATTGTGCTCTTTGAGGTGTGGATGATGGGGTGGAGTGGAAAGAAGCTGCAGGGTGTGTGGGAGGAGGGAAGAAAAGGGGAAGTGTGTTTCTGTGGTTGGTATGCAAGGAAAAAAACACACAAAAAAACACAAGAACATTTTAATTTAAAGAAAGTTAAAAAAATTTCAGAGTGAAAAATTTGCAACAGCCACACTGTTACTCATGTATGTATGCAAAGCAATAATAGTAGGCTTATTTGTATTTCTATTTGTAAGGTTACTCTTTCCTGAGCATATCACTTTGGCTGAGAATATGTAAGTTCAATACTCAGTCCAAAAGTTAATGCAATATAAAAGAGTATGTGCAGAACATCCTGTTAGTCTACACCAAATCTGGCTGCTGGATACAAATCTGAGCATCTAGATCTAAACTCATTGCTTTCTGTCAGCCATTTCAAAATATATCTCTGAATGACCTGTGGTCATATATTGTATATCTGATAAAGTTTGCCTGAAGATCAGAGGACAGAGTCAGTGACTTTAACCTTTGGTCAGTGAGTGGTGATACAGCTTTTTAATCCAAGCACTATTGAGTTTGAACCAGTAAGTAATACTGCTGGGCGGAGAAAGTTTGATAAAGAGAGAGGAGACAGAGCTGGACCCTTCCCTTTAGTTGAGGAGTTGGAAAAAGGAAAAGTGGTTGCAGATTGTTCCTCTGTTTTTCTGATCTTTCAGGTTTTCTCCAATATCTGGCTCTGGATTGTTTTTTATGTTATTATTATATTATTTTTATGTATAATATTAATATAATAAATATAATAGTAATAATACCAGTTAGGATTTGTTCAATAATGACCCTTCTTTTCTTAATTTTTTTATAAAGTAAGAGTTTTATGGTGAAGATCTAGGAATCAGTATTGATTTAAGGAATTCCAACTGGAAAATTATTTTACCCAGGAGGCTGAGATAGGGATATTTCCCTATGTTCATAGCCTGCCTGGACTATATAATGAGTCTCAGGACATCCTGAACTGCAATGCCTGAGTCTCTTTCAGTGATAAAATAACAGCAAGAACAAAATGATAAATGGAATTAGAGTCACTCTCCCCTTCTCCTCTTTTGTAACAGTCAGTGACATCCTCTTACCTTGATTCAGTAGTTGCTTACAGCTAAGCCATGTTTTTGTTGGCATGTATATTTGATCTTCTGTCAGTAATTACCACCATTGCTTCACATCTTTTTCCTGTTTGTCATTTGTCTTTGTACTCTTGCGATTCTAGTTGGGATGTGACACAGAAATAATTTTCTACAGTTTACTATTCATTATCAATAATTAGAGAACCATCTCTGAAATTTCCCCATCAGTGTATTTTATGCATTTTTATTTATTTTCAAGTATTTTTCTTCTCCATTTTTTATTTAAATAGTTTTTAAAACCATATTTACCACTGCCCCTCTCTCTTCCCTCCTCCCAGGCCCTCCCAGTCTTCTCTCAGCATCCCCATCCCACCCCCTATCCATTCCCCAAGGAGGGCAAGGAATCCCACGGTGGGTCAGTTCAGGCTGACATATCCAGCTGAGGTAGGCCCAAGTCCCCATCCCAGTAAAAAGATTGAGTTAGGTATTTCTGTGTAGGAAACTGGCTCTGAGATGTCAGTTCATGTACGAGGAACATACTCTGTTCCTACTGCAAGAGGCTCCACAAACCGCCCATGTCATTTGACTGTCATCTACCTTTGGAGGGTTTAGTTCCTGTCTATGAAGGTTTCCCAGCAATTATTGTAGAATCAATGAGGTCCAAATAGCTCGGATCAGCCATCTCTGTGGGTCTCCTACTCATGATCCTGATCCTGTTGCTTGTATTCTCTCTCTACTCTTCCTTTCTCTTCTGCTGAACTGGGAACTTGACCTGCTGCTTAGCTATGGACCTCTGCTTCTGCCTCTATCCATTTCTGGATGAAGGTTCTATAATGACAATTAGGGTGGTCATTCATTTAAATACAGGGGAAGTTCTGTTGAGGCATCCTCTCTGTGATTACTTGGAGTTCTAGCCGGGGGCATCTTATGGGTATTTAGAGGATTCTTTAGCATCAAGTTTCTTTCTAGCTCTCTCTATCAACACATCCATCTCTCTTTTTTCTCCCCCTTTGTTGCTCCTATCACTCAACCATCTCCTTCTTTCATGATTTGTTCCACCTCCCCTTGCTCACTCCCTGTTATGATTCCAATTTACTCAGGAGATCTTCTCTATTTCTCCTTTCCAGGGAGATCTCTGAATGTCTCTCTTAAGTTCCTTCTGTTACCTAGCAATTTAGAGATGTGGCTTGCAACCTGTATATTTTTTGATTGATACCTAGAATCCACTAATGAGTGAGTATGTACCATGTCTTTCTGGGCCTGTGTTACCTCATTCGGAATGATACTCACTAAATCCATCCATTTGCCTACAAATTTTAGAAGGTCATTTATTTTTACTGCTGAGTAGTATTCTATTATGTAAATGCACTACAATTTAAAAATCCATTCTTCAGTTGAGGGACTTCTAGGTTGTTTTTGGGTTCTGGCTGTTATGAATAATGCTGCTATAAACCTAGTTGAGCTAATGCCCTTGGGGTAAGAATATGCATCCTTTGGGTATATGTTCAATAGTGGTATTGCTGGGTCATTGGGGAGATTGATTCCCAGTTTTCTGAGGAATGGCAATACTGATTTCCAAAGTGGCTGTACAAGTTGACACTCCCATCAGCAATAGAGGAGTGTTCCTCTTGCTCCACATCACCTCCAGCATAGGCTGTCATTTTTGTTTATGATCTTAGCTGTTCTGACAGGTGTAAGATGGTATCTTAGAGTTGTTATGTTTGTATTTCTCTGATGGCCAAAGATGTTGAGAAATCATTTTAGTGTCATTCAGCCATTTGAAATTCTGTTGAGAATTCCCTTTTTAGCTCTGAACCCCATTTTTTAATTTGATTATTTGGATTTTTGGCCTCTAATTTCTTGAGTTCTCTATATATTTTAGAGATCAGTCCTCTGTCAAATATAGCGTTAATTAAGATCTTTTCCCATATTTTAGACTGTCATTTTGTCTTATTTACCATGTACTTTTCAGTCAGTCTCATTTATTAATTATTATTCTTAGTGTCTGTACTACTGGTGTCATATTTAGGAAGTGGTTATCTTTGCCAATGCATTCAAGGCTATTTTCCCCTTTATTTTCTATAAAGTTTACCAATCACTGTATTAAACAGACAGTAATCACTGAGACTCTCTCTGGTGTCTTTTTATGACTTTTACTCATTTTGTGTTTGTTCGTATTCCTGTAGCCCTCTCATCTTAGGGGCCCAAAAGTAAACAGATTTACGGTCTTTTATCATCTACTATGATTTTTTTTTTAAATTATACATTCAACGAACCATTCTCCAAACAAAATCACATTTACAGACATAGGAGATACAAAATTTAATGTACTTTTGTGGGAGACAACACTAAACTTATAGAAACCACCCAAAGCCTACATAATAAGGGTGTTGTAGAATTTACCTTCTAACTGCTACTTTAGATCATGTCTATATTCTCATCTTTCACGAACCAGATTTATATCATAATTTATTTTATTTAGTTGAATGCTGCTAAAAATAAAACTAAAGGAAAAAGGACAAGAAAATATAAGCACAGTTGTAAGTAGTATGTATACAGCTCATAATAGGAGATTGCATTGATCTCAACACTCAGCTCATATATAAGGCTTTTAGTCTCAATATTCTTGGTCTCTCTTTTGTTTCAATATCTCTCCTGAGATCTTTTATTTGAATTCTTTTTACCATAAATGACGTTTCTCTCAAGATTTCCAAGCTGACGTTTGTTTAAAAATAGATTTGGTGAATTCTCCTACCCTGCTGACTATGGATAAAATATTAAAACTCTCATATTTACAATGATATTGCCAATAAATTGTACTGTCAGAAAAATGTGTGTTAGTAGAGACAAAAATATTAAAAAAATTCATAAATGGAATTACCTATGTATTATTCTTTTCAAAGTATCGACATGTAATAATAACTGTATCTCAAGTATAAACATGTGCTTACATTTACATATAGAAAACCTACTGGTGGCAGAACACTCAATATGAAGAATTCGGAACTCTTGTTTTGTGTTCAAATGTCAATATTTTCTTTAAGGAAATCAAAGTCCAGGAAATAGGACACCGAGGACTTGGTTAAGGAAAAAGCCAATTTTGCATTTGACAGTTTTATTATTGCCTTTGATTTCAGAGGATGATTTGTCGTTAGGTGTGGAACCACGCAGAACAAGTTCAAAATGAATGGGATTATTTATCTTTGTGGAATCATGAATATATTTTTAGTAGTCAGAATGTGCCAAAATAGTTGAGGGACTTGATTTCAACTTCTGAGAAAAATAGATGATTTAAGTAATTTAGCAATTTATATTTGCTTAAAATGAGCAAGACAATTATTCTATGAATAAGAGAAGCAAAACTTAATTGTTCTATGGAAAGCTTAAGCAGATTAAGATGCTGACAAAATCAGCTAACTCATTTAATGTCATGTGAAATCTTAATTGTGAACTGAGAAAAGTGAGATGTTAGACTTTCCTTGAATAATCGATTGAAGTTTCAAGTTGCATGTGAATGTGTGCCCATTTAAAGAGGTTGGTGCATATGATACATTCCTTGAAAAGAATTTCTGCACTACTTTCCTGGGTTGCATAGCAACCTGAAATCCTTAGAATTCAAGGGTAGTAGTGCCCTGGTGAAATGTCATTCTCCTTATGAATGATAAGCCCCAAGCTATACTCTTTGAATTAGGCTACATTTTTACCTAGGATGTGAAATAACTTTTGCAGAACTAGATTTTACTCATGAGAACTCACAGACAAAAATTACAGGCAAATATATAGACCAGGGGCAGACCTTAGCACATCAACTAAGCAACACAATAGCTAAGTATGAGAATAAAATTTCATTTGGAATCTTTGGAGGTTTGCAAATATAAGAACTGAGAAACTTTAAATGTCCATTTCAGAGTCCTTATCTCATTGACACAAAACCTAGAGAAGCTAGGCATAACAGTATATGATTGTATTCCCAACATTCACAGGGAACAAGAATTCCCGGTGAGACTCTGCAATTAACACATTTGGGTTAACCAAGGCTAAAGGAAATAATTTCAAACACATACACACACACACACACACACACACACACACACACACACACACACACACACACACACACACACACACACAAACAGAATGGATCAGGTATAGAGATTTCCTGTCTTAGATTGTTTCTCTGTTGCTATAATAAACACCAGGACCAAAACAACTTGAGAGGAAAGGTTTATTTTATAGATTATAGTCCACATTCTAGGAAACACAAGTATGGTGGTTTAATTGCCAGTGGTCTCCATCATCTCATATATCTGGATACTTTATATCCAGTTGGTAGAATTGTTTGGAAAGGATTAGGTGGTTCTAGTCTTATTGAAGGAAGTGTATCACTGGGAAACTGGGGGTAGGTTTTGAGGATCCGAAAGCTCAAGGCAATTAGTTTGTTAGTCTGTTCTTTCCTGACCTCATGCCTATTGATCAAGATGTAAACTACCTGGGTAGTAGGTGGGGCTTCAAGGGGTGG
Organism: Phyllotis vaccarum; assembly: GCA_033318265.1. NCBI lineage: Eukaryota > Metazoa > Chordata > Mammalia > Rodentia > Cricetidae > Phyllotis > Phyllotis vaccarum. The sequence goes on along the minus strand of JARWLC010000001.1, from coordinate 137,318,786 downwards.
CATCAGACTGTGTTCCTGTACATGGGCTGGCGCTTTGGAGCCCGTTCCCTGCAGAGGAACACCTAACCCAATCTTGACTTTGGGCTGAGTAAATCGGACTTGCCTGGAGTGGATGTGCCAAGCTGAGCTGACCCACCTTGGAATTTCTTGCCCTTTTAGGGCAGGGGATGGAAAGATGGGAAGGGGGCAGGCTGAAGGCTGACTGGGATTGGGAGGAGGGAAGTGAGGGGGAGTAAGGGGACACATGGATAAAAAACTCTTTTTTATAAAAAAAAATAAATGAAGAATAAAGAAAACAACATAAAAAAGATGTAACCTCTCAGGTCAAGATGTAAACTCTCAGCTTTTGCTCCAGTGTCACGCCTACCTGCCTGCTGCTGTGCTTTGCACCATGATTGTCATGCATTATAATCCTATGAACCTATAAACCCCAAATCAAATATTTTCTTTTATAAGTTGCCTTGGTCAGGGAGTTTTATCATAGCAGTAAAAAAAAGGAACCAAAGCAAGATAGAACTTGAATCAGAAACCATGGAGGAGTGTTGCTTATTACTTTGCTATGGTTGGCTTGTTCATCTATGGATCATAGTACCCAAAGTCAGCTGAGTCCTCCTTCATCAACTGATAGTTACAAAATGCTTCACAACACTGACAAATATGAAAATATCAATTCCTCAGTTAAGGTTGCCTCTTCCCAGAATTATAGTCGATAACAAAGATTAGCCATCATACTTCCACATCACAATTTGACTGCTTTATAAAAGTTAATCTGCTTTAGCATAGACATTATATTTTGCTATAGAGGTATAATGTCCTCTTATGGTGTCCATACACTTAATGCACTACCAAATCTCACTTATTTTCTCTCTACTTCTCTTCACTTTCTTTGTTAATATTTTGGTCTATATAGCCATATCTTAATACCTGTCTATTCAGTACCCAGATTTTCTCTCTCTGATTTATTATTTATACTGGAAATCTTTGTGACAATCCTTTTTTGAGGGAGTGTTTCGCTAGGTTGCTCAAGCTAATTTGAGCCCCATAGTTCCCCCTATGCTGGTCTTTACTTGTCATCCTCTTGCCATAGGCTTTCCCTGTTTGTATTATAGATTTATAGCACTTCTACTGGAGAGACTGAAAATGTTGTCAATCCTCTATTCCTAGTTTCTTTTTTTAAATACATTAACTATTTTTAATTCTTTTTAGAATAAACATGAACTGATGAATACTTTCTTTCCCTAGGCTCTTCTTACTCTCTCAGGACTCAGCAGGTTCTTCTTCCATCTTAGCACCTTTGGAGTTTTCATTAGCCAAGCGAACTCTCAGAAAAATACATATTTATTTTACCCCAAATCATTGGCTATATCTATAATTTTATATTGATATCTATGATTGTTTCCTTTGCCTTTTTCTCCCAGTGGTGTGTGAACTCTATAATCATGGAAATCAAATCCGCTGTTTATATTGATTTCTCAACTCTGAGACCCCCTAAAAAAACCAAAATGTAACATTTAGTAAGTTCCCAGAAGTGTTTTATTAAATTTATAAAAGGAGGAATATAACATTCTTCGCTTTTCTATCTTTTCAAGAGCAATGTAATATGAACACTATAACCTCTAGTGATTTTTAAATACCCATTGAGAAACACTTTTCAAAATTTAAGTCCCAGTCCATTGAGTAACACTTTTCAACATTTAAGTCCCAGTACATTTCTTTTCATTAGTACAAATTTTAAAATTAATTTAAAGTTCTTTGGCTGTTGCTGTAGACAATGTGTCTTGCATCCAAAAAAAAAAAAAAAAATCCTGAGTTAGCTCTCAGTACTATAGATTAACCAGAGCATAAACAAACAAACAAACAAACAAACAAACAAATAAATAAATAAATGTTATTTAAGTAACATGTTTCTAGCTTAAAGAAATAGAAACATCTATATTTCTATAAAGGTACATCTGATATATCTTTCCATATTTTTCAATCTCCTATAGCACATATTCTTTCTGTTATAAGCCTCCTAGATGCTATAAATGAAAGACTATGTTGTATTGAAAGAAATAATTTCATTTCAAAGCTGCTAAATAGCTAAGATACATCTATAACTTGTCCTTGTTTACAAACCTGGGAAATTAAACCTGATCTGTGTTTTAAAGTATGAAATATATAGGGATGTATTAAATAATCATTTTAGCTTAGGAAACTTTTAGTGAACGTAGTTGAGAATCAATGATCCAAAACCAAACTTAATCAGTGGTGTGGGAAGGATTACTAATTAAATTTCTAAAATTACCTTCTCTATTTATATTTTGAAATTCTCTTCTGAATTTAGTTACATGGCATTACGTAAAAGGAGGCAACTGAAGAGCTAAAGCAAAGACCCACATTAGCAGTAGGCTTTACTGGGATTTGGAACTTGTAAATTAAAAAATCACAAACATAAATTGTATCTTTGTAGTGTACAAATTAGTAATGTAATGATGACTTCATCCTCATACTTAATCATTCCATAATAAAATCAATTTATGATTAATTTTGTTATCTTAAGTTAAGAGCTATTGAGTTTTCTCATAAATCAAAATTACTTCCACAAAGTGTCAGATGAAGATGTAATTATCTTTGCAGCTAGGTCTTAACATTCTGCAGCGACAAAAAATACAGTAACTTTCCATGGAATAGCCAAATGTAGTATATCTACAATCTTTAAAAGCTACCACAGAATTTGTAAGTTTATAGTTTTGTTCAATTTGAAAGATTTCTCGAGTTCTGAACATTTAGATTTAGTCATTTTTGGACCAACTGAGTTTACATGGTATATTGGCTATTTTGGATTTCCACAGAGAAATTCTATAGACAGCATGTCTAAATGGGTTTCTCTTAAATTTCTGGCTCTAAAATCAGGATGCCAACATGAATAAACTCTGGCAGGTACTCTCATCCTGATTTGCTTAAAGTAGTTGTAAGTTTTCTTTGGAGTGAGTATATGAAAAGAATTTCCTCTTTCCATTTTTATAAAGCCATTGATCCTAGATTCAAAACCCACGGGTCCTTATAATCTCATTTTACCATGCTTTCTCCTAAAAACTCTATCTCTACTTTATGACTTCAGTATATGAATTTGGAGGATGCAAGTCAGTTATAGCACAGGGTTATAAACTTATTAAAAATTCAGTCACATTTAAAATTCATGTTATAAAAATATTTCTTCCCACAGCTGAGGGGCTCCTCGCTTGGAGCAATATTTGACACAAAACAAAGACATTTAAAGGTAAAATGAATTTTTCTGAAGTCAGTTATGAAAGAGGTTTGACCTGTTGTTTCAGTAGGGTGCACTCAATCATTTTTTGCCATATTTACAGGTTAACACAGTTGTTGAAGATATGATTCACAGAGAACAAGCTTCCTGTCTTGCTGTGTTCTTATAAAGATCTGACTCAAGTGTGAGGATCCAATTTAAAAAAACCTTCTTGCTTGGATCAGAGTTGAAAAGGAGGGGGAGGTTGGTAGAGTTTTTGTTTTTCTCTTAGGTAAAAATGAATTTTATGGAACATGTCATACCTTTTTTGAACAGGCCTGATAAATCTGACTTTGCATGGAAGTAGAAACACAGGCAGAGATTGCCCATTTGCGAGATGCTAAAGACCGGTGCAGGGAGAGGCTCAAGTACTGGGGTATGATACTTTCAGTCAGTGACTTTCTTCTGTAGCAGAGTTTACAGCACTTTATGTTAGTTATTTAACCTGCACCACCGAAACACTGGGAAGATTTGATTTTAGTTTCTCAGTAACGTGTAATAATACTTGACTAAAGAATATAAGATCAAAATCCTCAGGCATATATTGTTGATTTTCTCAGAAAAGGTAATCTAAGTTTGTACATTTAATCATTCTTAACTGGTTCTTCTATGCTAGAACCAATAGCAATTAATGTAAAAATATTAGGGTTGATTATTTAAATGATATTTTTCAAATGGTGGTTTATCAGAGCAACCCAAATGAAACTCACTCGGCTACAGAAAAAGAGGGGGGAAAGTAAAAAGAAAAACCAACAACAAATAAAGAAGGAAGGGGATTGGGGACCAGGACCAGTTTGGAAAAGAATGAGAATCACCTTGTCAGCTGGGTGGGAAGAGGACAAGAAGGTGATAAGAGATGAATACTACCAAAATACTTTGTATACTTGCATGAAAATGTCAGTAGAACCCCACTATTATGTATATTCCATATATGCTATTAACTATTAAAAACTAAAAAAAAAGTCCCCTTTTGCTTAAAACTCAATTTGGGCACTGTCTCCATTCTACATTCTTTATAAAATTCTTTTTTTTTTTCCCTCTTGGTTTATTATGACACATGTTGCTGTGGAATTATCTTCTTGTAGACTGCAAAGACTTTTCACTCAATTTGGTTTAACAAAATGCTGCTTGGACAATAGCTAGGCAGGAAGTACAGGCGAGACAACAAAACTAGGAATGATGGGAATGAAAAGACAGAGTCCTGAGTCCTCCGCTAGATACAGAGGCAGCTGGAGATAAATGTCTCATGCTGAGTAAATGGACCTCCACATGACAGATTGTAAATAAGGAATACAGGTAAACTTTAATGTAATGGATAGTTAGTAATAAACCTGAGTTATTGACCAAGCATTTATAATTCAATACAAGCCTCTGTGTGTTTATTTGGAACTGGGTTATTAGGACAAGTAATGTTCATTTGGAACATATAACCTATAGCTGAGGATGGCTTTGGATTCACTGTGTCACCAAGGCTGACCTTGATTAAATTGATGGCTACTGGCCTGCCTCAGAGGGTTTCTTTGTAAAACCCACTGCTATACGAAATGATAAATGTTTTCCTCACCCAAATCTTTCTTAAAGAAGCTTGCATCTATCTACCTGAAAGAAACTCACCCATAGTCTAAACCTGAGGAATTTGGATGGATAGAATGTAATTTAGCTAACTGGATTTGGTTCTCTCCTTATAAAAAATAAGAAAATGATATATCTAAAGATATCCATTGAGCTTTGAAGGAAGCATACAGTAAGAAACAAAATTAAAAGATAATTTTAAGGAAAAGATTATTTTTCTGTAACTAGATTTTCTGGTTTTTAGCTCTATCTATGCTATCCAACTTTCTTACTTTCTTAATCATGATTTAAAATGAGGGACTGTCATTTATCTACAAAAGTTATTTTTCACTTGAAATTAACCATCATATCTTTTTTTAACCATAATATCTACAAAAGAATCATTTGGCTTTCTTTTTACACATCATTTCTTTCTCTCATGGAGTACAGTTTGTTTGTATTTTGGGACTACAGTGAATGGAAAGATTATACAAAGTTTTGTCATTCAATTTTTTTTTCTGTTTATAGGAGAGATTTCTCTATTCTTGATCTTGGTATTGAGGATGCTCCCTAGAGTCTTCCCCAGGAGTGCCTGGAACAGAGACAAAACTGGTGTAAGAAGGTCTACTTTCACTGCCAGACAATTTCCATTTTGATCCCTGGAGTCAATAAGGACCAAGGATTACTATAGCAAGAAGAGGCAGAAGTTCTTAAGAAAGTTTGAAATCTATAGTTCACTTCTGAAATTTTCTATTAAAAGATGGATCCATGTCATAAATGTGGTATTGAAGTCTTTATCATAATTGTATCATTTAAATCTCTTATTTACTTACAGTAGTTGAGGTTCATTAAGAAAGGTTTTTAATATGGCTTTAAGGATGGGCATGAAAAGAGAATGGGAGAATAAGAAACAGGGGGTAGAGAGACAGCCTTAGGGAAATTACAATATACCTTCAAAAATATACAGGCTTCACAAGAAAAGTCACATTTAATGTATTATTAGCAATAGTTACTCTTTTAGTTACTGTTATATTACTGTAGAGAGACACCACAACCAAAGCAATTATTATAAAATGAAGCATTTAATTAAAGACTTATAGTTTCAGAGGTTAGTCCATTAACAAAATGGCAGGGAGAATGGTGGCAAGCGAACATGCTGCTGGAGAAATGACTGAGAACTTCCATCTGATCCACAGGTAGTAAGCGGCGGGTGGGTGGGGGGGAAGAGAGTCACTGGGCCTAGCATGAGCTTTTAAAGCCTTGAAGCCTACTCGCAATGACACATCTGTTGGAGTAAGGTTTCTCGGGTCCTGGGCAGCCAGAGATCCAGGACCCACAGCTGCCGCCGGGACTGCTTATCCACCCGCCGCCCGGGTCCCCAGAAACGACTCAGACGCTTCTATTTACTTCAGGCTGTTTGGCCTATGGCTCAGGCACATTGCTAGCTAGCTCTTACATCTTAAATCAACCCATTTCTATTAATCTGCGGGCCACGTGGCGGCCCGTAGCTCACCCGTGCTTCTTACATGCTGCTCTTTTGGCGGCTTCAGCTCGGTCTGCCTGACTCCACCCTGCTTCTCCACCTAAGCTCTGATTCTCCTCCCACTTTTTCTATGGTGCCCGCCATGACCCAACACAGCACTTTTATTTAAAGATACAGCACACACAAATGCATTCCCACACACATCTCCTCCAACAAGGCCACATCCTAACCTTTCTAAACAGTTTACCATTTAGGGACTAGCATTTAAATATATGTACCATGGAAGCCATTTTCATTCATAACACTTTTTGCATGTTCAATTTGATAAATTCTAACATTAAACTTTTTAAATCATTTTTGAGTGAACATTTCTTTGTTGCTTGCTTGCTTTGACTGTAAACACATAAATCTTGAAGAGTTTCTCAATGGTAAAGTACAAGGTTCGTTACTGGTGAAGGAATAAAGTCAATCTCAGAGGTCATGCATCCTTAAACATTAAGCTTACTTTATTGCTAGTTTATGCTTCTTATTTGGAATATCTCCACAGAGAAAAATATATTGTTTGTATAGAAAATATTTACAGTGAATTTTGTGTTATACTTATCTACTTTTAGTTATCAAGAAAATAAAGCCAGCTTTCAGGATGAGGAGTTACTTTCTCTTCCCATGTCCTCCTGTGTAGTAGTGGGTTCTCTGGGTCCCGGGCGGCCAGAGGTTCAGAGACCCACAGACCTGCCGCCCAGCCGCCCAAGGAGCAGCATGTAAGGAGCACAGGTGAGCCACGGGCCACGTGGCCAACAGATTAATAGAAATGGGTTGATTTAAGATATAAAAGCTAGCTAGCAATGTGCCTGAGCCATAGGCCAAACAGCATGAAGTTAATGTAAGCGTCTGAGTCGTTTCTGGGAACCCGGGCGGCTGGGCGGCTAAGCAGTCTCGGGCGACAGGTCTGTGGGTCTCGGATCTCTGGTGCCCGGGACCCGAGAACCTACTACTACACTCCTGGATTTTGCTATCTTTCTATAGTCCCCTATATTCTGTCTCTGATAACTCAATACCTTAACCATAAGGTAGACCCTAGCAATCCAGAAAATAATAGTATTGAACTTCTTCAATCTCAGGTGGTGGTGGGGACCATGAAAAATCTAAGCTTTGAAATCAAGATATGACTATTTTACTGGAGCTCTAGTAAGAAAATCATTACTTGGGATACTACCCAAATGAACATTGAAACATGCAGAAGCTTGTTTAAGCAAAATAAATAAATAAATAAAATAAAAATAAAAATGGAAAAGCTATATGTGTGTGTGTTTCTAGAATCTGAGAACCATTCTCTTAGTAAATCATTAAAAAATGAAGAAGAATCTAACATAGATTTAATTTGGATAGGTACATTTTTGAGCAAATTTTGCCCCAGTTGTAATGCATAACAAAACACTCTAATAATGTCACTGGCTCCCCTTTCTGTTTCTGTCAGTATTTCAGGGCTATTCAATTTTGTAGGATAGCTGTTCTCTTTATTTTAATATTTGAGTTGAGAAATGAAGCAGAGTTGAGAAAAGATACACTCTAATGGTTATAGTCGGAGAATATGGCAAAGCATTAAAGGAATAATTCCCAGAAATTGGTGGAGTAGGTTGAAAGGAAAATAGTGTGCTATTGTCTTCACTGAAGATGTGATTATACTGCAGGCATCTAAAACAATGATGCCATTTAAAGCTTTGTGCAAATTATCACTCCTGATAGACTTGTAAGTGGGACTCATCTTTGTATATAAAAGATGTCTTTTCTCTGTTTAAAGAGAATTTTTAAAATCTTTTTTACAGTTTGTAGACACAAACAGGTTTAACCTCAAGATATTTTTGAGATGATGAGGACTCAGAAGGACAGGTTTTACTATAGAAATTCTTTATAGGGTTTGTTAGTGTAGGTTTGCCATCTATCTACACTAAGATGCTATCAGGGAACACCAGAGGTATTTATATCTTTGAGAGGCAGGAATATGAGTAAAGTATAATCTCCATCTTCTCCTGGAGAATGTTTCTTCTCTCTATTACATTCAGTGAAGGTAATGGCTTCCTCTGCTTTCTAAATTATGAAAACAGGAGTATATCTTACCATTTGTGAAACTGTGAACTCTAGTTCTTTCCCACCAAAGACATAGATATCTAGTAGAGTTAATATCTGTCATCCCATATGACATGAGTCACAAAGTCCTTTATTGATCTGCTCGGGGCAATGATCTCCTACTTCCATTGAGTGTGTCAGTCATTTACCTCTGCTGGGTGCAGCACTCCTTTGTTCTCTTTGTGTAAGATGGCCTTTACATTTAATCCTGTAACAGAGGTATCAGAGCCAGTTTGTAGTCCTACTATCACCATTGCTGATGCTACTACAGCAAATAATTTTCTTGGCCATCTAAATGCTACAGAGCTTAGCCACGGTAGCAAACTATGATTTTAGGATATTTTCTAACTTTAGGTGAAGACTGCTTATGCCATACCATATTGCTTTTTCTTAAAAGTTTTCTAATCACAAACAAGGTTTGCTTTGTTTCTGAGAGTCTCCTTTCCTCTGACAGAGGTTGTGGAGGTATCTTCATTTGCCTAGGAGAATGTACTATTAGGGCTTCTTTCCCATTTAGGCTCATTCTTGTGACTTTAATCCTCTGAAGAGTCTTCGCTGACAGCCTCTATTTTATCACAATGGTCAAAACTCCAGAAGGTTAATTTAAATGTTAATTTAGAAAGTTTGGACATTCGGGTATCCATTTTTGTAGCTTTCTTCTTAAGGGTGGAGAGTAGATTGGTTGGTGACATAATATCTACTAACATCCAACCTATGGATTATGCATATCATTTTTCATTTTTCTTTTCTCTGATATTTATTTATTTTCCAACTTTTTTATTTTCTTTTAGTCCCTCCTCCTTTAAATTCTGGTCTGGGTTACTGCATTTAGGTTTATATTTTTTTTTCCACTTCTATCTATTTGCCAGAAAATTTTCTGATGTCATTATTTCTAACAGCAGAGTAATGAATACACCACTGTGCAAATGGAACACATGTTCTTATGATATTCTTTTTCATTCTTTAGTTTAGGGACATCCAGGTTGTTTCCAGCTATTACAAATAAAGTTGCTATGAACATAGTTGTACAATGTCCTTGTGGTATGGTGGGCTGTCCTTTGGGTCGCTCTGAACATATGTCACAGTTATATAATTTGGTCTTTGTGTGAGACTCCCACCACTGAGAGTAGGAGCTGTCTCTAAATCTGTTATCTGCTTTTGGGACCTATTCCTACTATCAGATTATCTCATCTAGCCTTAATAGAAAAGATACCTAGTCTCAGTGCAAATTGATAGACCACAGCTGGTTGATATCTGTGGGGTGCCCATCTGTATATAAGGGAAGTAGAGGAGGAGTAGTTAGGGTAGGCAGGAGAGGGAAGGTTGGAGTTTGGAACAGAGGGAAAGGAAACTTTGGTTAGGATGTAAAAACAACAAGAAGATATTCTTAGAATATATTTTGGTAATTTTTCCTTCTTTCTCCCCTGTTCACCACTTTCACTACTCAGCCACATCATATTCCTTCTAAAAACAATAAGAAAAAAGAATCACTCCCCACAAAACACACACACACACACACACACACACACACACACACACAGATAAATGTTGATTGTCTTTTGAGTTTGCCAACAATTACAGAGCTTACTGTTTTCCTCGAGGCATGGTTGACTTACTGTAGTATCACTCCTTTGAAGAAGACTAATTTTCCATTTTCCAGTAGTTATTAGTTTCAAACAGCCTCTTGGTTGGCTGTGGGACTTTGTGTTGGATCTTCTCACCCTGTCATCCTTATGCTATCATTTTATCAGATTTGAACTTGTGTAGGTCTTGGACGTGCTGTCATAGTTTCTGTGTTCACATGTGCATCATCCCTATCATGTATAGAAAATGCCATGTCTTTGGAAATCCTTACCACCCGACTCTTGCAATCTTTCTACCTCTTATTCTACATAGATCCCGAGCCTTGAAGGAAGGTTATGATACAGATGTCTCCATTAAAAAATTCAGCAGTACACTGATCTATGGATATACCAATATGTCTTTTAGGAGTTGTTTTACATTTTTTCTTCTTGGAATTCTAAAGCTTTCTAGGCATCAATTTTCTTTATTTCTATTTTGAAACAACACTTTACTCACAAAACATTTTTAACCTTCTTTATTATGAGGTTGTTACCAGGTTCAATGGGGAAGAATATTAACTACTCTTATAGAAGAGAAAAACCATCATACAACAGGGAAATGTCAGCAGGAAGATAATCAAGCAACATTGAACAAAGGGAACATGGAATGACTCAAAGGCACCTCACACCAATACATGGTGGCTTTGCAACTGATACCATCAGTTTCTTCAGGGAGAAAAGCCAAGTTCCTAGGAACCAAAACCTTAACTGCATCTAGGCCCTTAGACCAGGTCTTGCCAAGTCTGCTCCTGGGCAAGGATGCAGAATTAGGTTCCTCTTGTTCTATCACTATGGATTCTGAAAAAGTCCTGGATTGGTCTGGCTGTCAACAAAACTAACTTTTATTAGAGGGATTGAATCACTTTGAGGTTAGCTAAAATCAGGAGGAGAGGCTGGCATATTAGCCTTCCTTTCATGTCTGTCTCCTACACTTTGAATGCACTACTCTTTGCCTCTGCAGAGGCATGTTATCACATAGAGTATCTCTCTGACTTATTTTCCTCTGAGGCAGAAGAAAAACGAAGAAAATTCGTAATCCTAAACTTGACACCTTGAATTCCAGGATAGCAGTCTCACAGGAAAAGCAGCTCCTAGATGGGGGCAATTATCCCTGAGTGCAAGTATAATTAATTGCTCCATGACTGGTAGCTTGTCTTTTAAAGTTACATTTCAAAACTGATACAGTGAGGTCTTGCCAACTTGATTAAGATTGCTCAATTTTGTGTAGCTGTTTCTATTTAAATCAAAACTTATGTTACCTCAAAAGTGATATAAAAACATAAGTTAACAGGTAAGCTACATAAATAATCATGTAGTCATTCCTAAATACAGACACAAAGATTTTTGTAGCTTTCATTCATATTTATTATTTATCAGTTTCAAATTAGTATAATATCTATTATTTGAGACGAAGTTTTATATATTCTAGGTTAACTCATGAATGACTGTCTAAGCTCAGGACTGGCTTTGAATACATATTTTTTTGTGCATCAAACTCCAAAGAGCTGGGCTTATAGGCATGCACTACCATGTTCACATAAATTAGACTGTTAATCTGGTTGCTTTCATCATATTGCTAAACCAATAGACTATCTTTAATCTTTGTCTGTACTTCTAAATGTATGTCTCTCTTAATAGAAATAGGATAGAAAATTTACTTCTTTTAAATGAAAGAATAATATCAGCAGGTAAAGATGAGGACTTCTGTGTACACATATCATATTGTATTTCCTTATCATGTTCTTTAAGACTAATATCATTAGTGAGAATTATTAAATGAATAAAAGAACAGGTATAGTTGAAGACTGTGGGGGAATTGTGATAAAAGAGTGATAGCATGCCCAGAGCTTTACCTACCATGAAGTAAAAAGTTTAGAAATTCCAATATATGAATTTGAGGAACAAGAAAAGAGTCTGAGATTGTCATGCATAGAAACCGTTGCTGATGTGTTTCAGAGCCTGAATGCATTGGTTAACAACAGTCACATTGCTGGTTATCAGCCCAAACTAGGTTCATCCAAGATTGTCTTGGAGAACTTCCTTTCAGGCATAAGAGAGGCTTAGGACATGAACAGATCAGTCCTTATGTTAGTGTCCTCTCACTCAGCAATGATTATTTCACTAGATATAAGAAGGGACATCTAAAAAGATTTAATATCTGTTACCAATGATATTTCTTTGAATCCTAAATGGATGTCTGACCATAAAACTAACGGTAAGATGAAACAAAAAGATAAAATGAGAGAGGAAGAGGAGGAAGAATCAGAACCAATCAAGTTGAATCATGAAAATACAAGAGTAGAGCAGCTAAACCACTGAGAAGGCAATCCACAGACAGTACTTTCAAATATCCCCTAGAGACCACAAATAAAGATACAGGGTACCAGCAGTAGAAGGTACCACCCAATGCTGCTTCTATAGTAGCCTGAGGAGGTCTTCTATTCAGGTGGAGCTGTCATGCTGGGATTCAACCCTGAAAAATATTACAGGTCATGACAAAATATCAAGAAACATCTCACCAACATGAGAGAAACAAGGAGGGCACCAGAAGACTTGTCAAATTGAATTAAGAAAAGCTAATGAGCTCTTTAGATAACCTGGCAGCAAGAGATAGGGTCTTTCAAGGGAAGAACACAGTTAGTTGTCCAGGCCCAAATGGTCAGGCCTGAAAACATACACAAGAGACATTATACTGAACTCCCAGTAATTTTTAGGAATATATGTATGTGCAATCTCTGTGTGTGTGTGAGTGTGTGTGCGTGAATGTGTGTGTGAGTATGTGTGTGTGTGCGTGAGTGTGTGTGTCTGTTTGTGTGTGTGTGCAGGTAGTAACAACTAGTGAAAACAGGCCATGAATTGGTAGGGGAGATAGGAGGGGCATATGGTAGGTCTTAGAGGTAGGAAAGCAAATGAAGAAATGTAATTATGTTATAATCTTTTTTAAAAAGAGAACTCTTTTTAAATAGAGGCCTAAGATGTGCAAAGAAAGATAGTCAGATCAAAAGTGATAGCCTAAGAGAGATTTGACATATAGAAATAACAATTCACATGTAGGCCATGCATGAATGTAGGCTACTAGGGAAAGAGTTACACCTGTCATTCATCTTGAAAGCACTTCTTATTCTAATGCTCTTCATTATACAACAGAATTGCTGTGCTGAACTTTGCTTTATTTATGTATGCGATCTAACTTTAAATTACTCCATTCTACTTTTAATCTTCAAAGAGGCTGCTTACGTCCTATACATCACCCTGAACATCTGTCTCCTCACTGCTTACTCATTCTGGTTTTGCTGTCAGGTAAAAGGAAGCAAATTGAAGAAGGAACATGGCAGTGGGACAGTTACAGGCTCAGGCTATGGATTTGCCTCATGAACTTCCTGCGATCCTATTAGCCTTTGCATTTAGCTCTCACACATAACCAACCTATCTTGTGTTTCTATCTCCTTCAAACATACAAACACCTTCCATTCTATGTCCATCCACAGTCTTAGTAAATATATCTTTTTCTAACCTGCTACAGACTGACTTTCTCTAACTTCTCTCACATTATCCTCAATTCTGTGTCCTTTCATGCTTTAAGTTCTTTGGAGAAGAGCCTGTTGTTGGTCTATGAGGTCCTTGAAGGTTTTCACTAACTTGGTCAGTTTTGGTGTTCAAGTAACTTACTGTGAAATTTACTTCTAAGCTTACTCATATATATGCATTATTAAGAAATCTGACCCTGCTATTTGTCTACTACTTTTCATCATTTCTACTCATACCAAAACATTGCAGAAACATCTCTGTTGCTTATATTCCTTGCTGTTAAGGACTGCTTTAACTGTGTAACAGTATTTCTTTCTTCAACTTTCATGGAACTCTGAAGACACTGTGAAAAGCCTACAATAGATTTTTTGATCCCTCCAGCCAGTATTATTTAACTTAATATTTTCCGGCACCTTAAAATTTTTCTGTTTATGCTGGTGAATTCTATTAACTATGAAATCCTTTTGGCATACTTCCTGTTCATCATTATGAACATCCTTTATGTCTGTGGATTGTATCATGATTCTCCTTTACAGCTAACATCCACTTATAAATGAGTGGATAACATGTTTGTCTTTCTGGGTCTCTGTTATCTCGTTCAGTATAAGTTTAACTAATTTACATTTTCCTGCATATTTCATAATGCCATTATATACAGCTGATTAACACTACATTGTGTAAATGTACCACATTTCTTTATTCATTCTTTAGTTGAAGAACACCCTGCTTGATATGAGGGTGTTTACCTAGTCTTGTTGTAACTCATGATGCTATGTTTGGTTGTTATATCTGGGAGTCCTGCTCTCTTGTGACGGGCAACAGAGAGTATCTGCATGTAGAGAAGAGGAGAGGTTTTGGAGGACTTGGTTGATAGGAAGGAGGAGAAACTTCAGTTTGTAGTCAGCAGGTAAAATATGAGAGAAGAATACATAGATTAATTAAAACAACACTATTTTTTATAATCTTCTAATTTCTTTACCAAGAACTTACTCTTCTTAAAATCATGTCCTTACACTTATTTCTGATCTCTCTTATGAAAATCTTCAGTACCATCTTCATCATTCATCTCCTGCATACATTTTTCCTGTGTTTATTCTCTATTCAGAAATGAACACTGAACTGAGTAGTCATAAACTTGGTGTTAAATTCAGTGCGTTCCTAATAAATCAAGAATTTACTTCCTCAAGGCGTCTTTCCATTCTGAATGTAAATATGTGAGATAGCTTTCTCATACTTGTATGCCTCTGAACTAAAATTGCAGAACCTTTTTTCTCTCTACTTTTCATGGCTATCGACACCTAATCCAAGACCTAGTTTCACTGCCTCTCATGTCTCTTACATTGTTTATCAGTCACTGAATCATTGCCATAGCTCAAATATTAAATGCAACAGATATTTTGCCTATCACTTTCATTAATGGCTTGTCTTCAACATGAAATTCATACTTCAGTTGACATTAAAATTCCAATGAGCTTATCTCTCTTTATGCTGCTAACAATTTCCCCCTCAGCACCTAACCTCTTCTCCAGGTAGATTTGTGTCATCGTATCATTTACATGAAAATTTTCAGAAGGTTGTTGCTGTGGGATTATACTTTTGTACTTTGTAAATATTTGTCCCTCCTTTTGGGTTAACAAAGAACTGGTCGGCCAGAAGGCAGACAGGAAGTATGAGTGAGACTACCAGACTAAGAAAACTCTGGGAAGAGGAAGAACAGAACAGAGATTCCAGGCAGATGCAAAAGTCAGAAGATGAAAATGCTCTGAGAAAAGGTACTAAACCACGTGACTGATCATGGTTTGTTTAAGAGTATGAGCTAGCAAATAATATGCCTGAGCCATCAACCAAACAGCATGTAATTAATATAAGATTGTGTGATTATTTGGGATTGCTGGTCCAGGTCTTGGGACTAGGCCAGGACAGAAACTCTGACTACAGTTTATGAAATTATTTTTCACATGTTTTTAGTCATTTAACTTTAACTTTCTGTTTACTCAGCAGTCTTACGAGGGCTATAGGAAAAAATGTCATTTTATTAATTTTTCTGAGACATATTAAAGCTTATCCCTGTGTCTATCATATAGAAAGGTGATCACTAAGTATTAAAAAAATAAACAATATATACTTGATATGTCTATAGAATCCAGTAAATGAAGTGATTCATATTTGTGTTCTTCACTCATCCTAGCTACTTAATTCAATTAATATACAGGATTTATTCAATATATTATTAGCTATAAGCATCACTTCACAGGTTAAAATTATGCTAAATATTTCATACTAATATAGACTTTTTTGCATTATAAGTTATCTGTTTTTTCTAGATATTTAAATATGATCTGAGTATATGTGTGGGCATGTCTGGATTTATGTTGGTATGCTACATGCATGCAGGTGACTGCAGAGGCCATAGAACATTGGACCACCTTCAACTGGAGTTATAGGCATTTGAACATGATCTAATATGTGTTGAGAACCTCCTGCATCTTCTGCAAGTACAGTTAAGTACTCTTAACCATGGAATCATCTCTCTATAACCCTCATGTTTCTGTTTTATAATAATAAACTTAGTAAATCTTATCTTGTAAAGACTTTTCTTTCAAGCTATGTATGGATCTGAAATGATTTCATAATAACTGCAAGAAATAAAAATACAACTTTCAGTCGTTATCTCCATTAGAACAACACAATAATCACAAGCATGTAACTGTTTAAGTTCTGTAAAGTTCATGTTTATACTTTCTAAAATATTTCTTTAAGGTTTATTTAGGGGAGTGTGTGTGTGTGTGTGTGTGTGTGT
This sequence comes from Phyllotis vaccarum, assembly GCA_033318265.1. Classification (NCBI taxonomy): domain Eukaryota; kingdom Metazoa; phylum Chordata; class Mammalia; order Rodentia; family Cricetidae; genus Phyllotis; species Phyllotis vaccarum. The sequence goes on along the minus strand of JARWLC010000001.1, from coordinate 137,302,386 downwards.
GTGTGTGTGTGTGTGTGTGTGTGTGACATTGACATAGGTGCTCATGGATGTCAGTAGAGTGTGTTTAATTAAAAGAATCTAGAGCTTCAGTAACAAGCAGCTTTGAGCAGCTGTCATGTGTACTAAGAACAGGGCTCCAGTCATCTACAAGCGCATCAAACTCTCTTAACCACCTATTATTTTTCTAGACTTCTGTGCTTCTAGCATTGACTTATGCTTTTGTGCTTCAACATTAAGTAAGGCTTTTGAAATATCAATGTATTTAGATAAAGCAAGGAGATTTACTCTGCTTGTCTTATTATTAAGTCATTAAACTCTGAAGTTTTTAAGTGTATCATTGGCTTAAAGGAACTGCTATATCACTAAATTTCTGTCTTTTTAATCTGTAGTAGTTAACTTAAATATGTGAAAAGAGCTCATTCTGCATTGAAATCACAGTCCCAAACTTCTTACCTTGATATTAATTTATCCATGAAGACAAGTCTAGTTAAAGCAAAAGAAAACATTGACTTAATATAATATAGGATTAAAGTGGATTTTTCCTTGCTGTGTTAACTTGGAAATAACAGGATAATCAGCAAAAAAATTAACATTTGGATAAAATGACTGTGGATTTTCTATGAGACAGAATCTTGAGTATATAGGGATGTGGTAAACATGGTACAGCTCATGAAAAGAAAGAGGAGGCAGAGTCTGCTTTATTTGAGATTTGGAGAAGAAAGGAGTAGAGGGAAAGACCCTGAATCTGTAAGCAGAAACCCAACTTGTAAAAGTGATATTTAACCCTTAGTTTTGTTGGTTTTGATGGAGAGTATGTCAAGTTTCTTTTAAAAAATTATCTAAATAGTATATTCATGTATAGAAATGTATAAAAATGTGACTTATGCATTAACCATAGGTTAAAATAACAAAGGAAGTAATATCTCATTCCATTTTGACTCGGGAACTAGTTCTGAGAGTATCTTTTCTGCCTGGAGGCCTTTCCCTCTGTCACCTGCCACCCACTTGTGACCTATGAGTCACTCACCATTCCAACTTCATTTAAAATCTTTATTAAATTAGTTTGAATCCTAAGCCTCTGTATTAAGAGAAGATATATTAGATTTTATATCTTAAAATAAAGAATTGTAATGGAAATTTTAGAACCACTGTTATGTTTGTGAGCTTAGAAATCTTAGGGTATATCTATTTGCATATTTTTTCATAGGAATGTGTGTGCAAACACACATACACACATGCATGAATGTAACTAAATTGACAAGTAATGTCCTTTTTATTTTATGGAAGCATGATCTATTAATTTACTTTGTGGGATAATAATGGAACTAAGGATGATCTATCTTATTATTCTATGTAAAGTGCTTTCCTTATATGTTTATTCTTTTCAATAAGTATAGTAGCCGGTGATTGTCTTGTTTCTGAATAAATAAATAAGTTATAAATATATAGTTGAGTGAAGGAATCAGTCTAATTAAATCCTAGTAAGATGTATACAACTGTCTTCATTAGATGTTAGAGTCTCAATTCTAAAAACCACTTCCAAAGTTCTGCCTCTGTTTAAAGCCCATTATTTTACTCACTTCATAATGAAGTTGAAATATTCACCAGAGAAAGACTTTTTGTGGACTGTATTTTCAAGATAATAAGTTAATTCCTTTATGGAACCAAGATCTGAGTACCAACACATCACTTTTTCTTCCTTTGAAAAATAGTAACCTACTTCAGTTCTTCAAGTGAACACATTTGGACTGTTTACAGATGTTCCAGTTGAACTCTGTTGATAGATGGTTTCAAATGTCAAACATAGCTATGCAATTTTAGTTATATTTATTGTTAGAATCTGAATAGGTATGCATACTAAATGTAATGATAATAACCAAGAGCAAATGCCACATATTAGGCTTGAGAGGCACATCCCTGTGCCCTTTGCCTTTTCTCCAACATAGCTCCCTTCCATGTTACCTCACAATACAGCTATAGGCATTCAAATCCTTAGATGTATTAAATGACATTTCTTATAGTCCATGGTTAGTGTAATGGGCCCCATTTCTTTATTCATAATCTACTAAGAGGTTGTGCTAAGAGCAAAGTACATCTTCTCCGTAAAAGAATAGTCTTTGAAAAAGTGTGTCATTGCTGCCACTTCCCAATGATAGATGAAATCTGTACCCCAGCCTTCCATTTAAAAAGAAATGGAAATAAGTTTTACATTCAATCTCTTGCCTTTTTTTTTTGCCTGTTTTATAGACTAATAACAAAAGACCTTCCAGTGTATCTATAGAAAAATTATAAACTTTATATACACATACCAAATCCACAAACCACCACATCTTATTTTTCCTTTCATTAGCCATAGAATTTTTTTCCTCATAAATTATATTTGGATTCTGTTTATCCTTCTTATACTCATCCAAGTCCCTCACAACCGAACCCACTCCCATTGTAATCAAGTTTTCACGAGATAGCAAACCATAAAATACAAGACAAAATAAAATTCATCATTTAAAATTGGACAAGCTGAGCCAATAGGAAAATAAGGCAACCCCCCCCTCCCAAGAGCAGGCATAAGAATCAGATATCTAGTCATTCACATATTCAGATTTCCCTTACATGTACTAAATTGAAAGGTACAAGTACATATTCAGGGGACCTAGTGCAGACCTGTGTAGGCCCTGTGGTTGTTGCTTTAGTCTCTGTGAGTTCATAAACTTTGCCCAGTATTTTTAAAAGAGTTTTGCTTTCCTGGTGTCCTCCATCTCCTCTATATCCCTGAATCCTTCGGTCTCCTTTTCTGCAGGGTTTCCTGAACTCAAATTAGGAAGAATTTATTGGAGACATTTCGTTTAGAGCTGTGTGTTTAAAGGTCCCTCCGTTCCTCCGTCCCTCCGTCCCTCCGTCCCTCCGTCCCTCCGTCCCTCCCTTCCTCCGTCCCTCCCTCCCTCCGTCCCTCCGTCCCTCCCTCCATCTCTCCCTCCCTCCCTCCGTCCCTCCGTCCCTCCCTCCATCTCTCCCTCCCTCCTTCCCTCTCTCTCCCCCCATGTGTGTCTGTGTGCGTGCGTGTGTGTGTGTGCGTGTGTGTGTGTGTGTGTGTGTGTGTGTGTGTGTGTGTGTGTGTGTGTGATGTCTGTCTGTGAGGCTTTCTCTATTTGTTTCTATTTGCTGCAGGAAGAAGCCTGTATGATGATGACCGAATAAGGCACCTGTCCATGAGTATAGCAGAGTATCATTTGAAGTCATTTTGTTGATTCTTTTTTAAACCAGGAATTTTTGGTTTTAACCAGGTCCCTGAGATGTCTATTTTCTGGTTCCTGATAACCCAAGCAGTGCCAGGTATGCATTCCATCTTGTGGAGTCAGCCATAACTCCAATCATACATTTATTGGTTATTTTGGTGAGGTTTGTGCCATCGTTTACCTAGAATATTTTAGAGGCAGGACAGAGTATAGGTTTTGTGCTTGGGCTGGTGTTTATGTTTCTCTTTGGTAGCCTGCAGAGTACCATCCTATGTCAAAGTCACCAGAACACAGAGGTGAAGGTTTTCTTTAGGCACAAGCTCAACTTCCACATGCTGTATTATTGTAGAATTTGTAATAACAAATTTCCCTCGCAATGTTATTTTGTTTTGTTTCATTGTTGAGACATTTCCAGTAATAATCTAGGTATTGCTACATATGCCTTATATCTTACAATTTTGTTTTATACTAAGCTTTATTTAGCTTTTTAGAATATGAAGTCCTCAAAGGTAAGGGTTTTAATGGGATGTATACTACCTATTACAAGCAAGCATAACTTTTTAAAAGATATTTCTTGAATAATTTCATTATTTTATGATGTATATGATTCTCTTTCCTTTCCTCAACCCTGTTCATCTACATATCCCTCTTTCACTTCCCTCCAGTTTATAAATATTGATGTAGTCATAACATCTGCTGTGTTGTCTAAGAATCAATAGTGATTGTTGTGAAGAGCTCTGTCCTGAGAATGCCCTGAGAATTCTTTACTTTTTTGCCCCCTGATTGACACAAGGGTTTACATATAATCTCTTCCCTCTGCAACTAATATTTCCAGATCTTTAAACAGTTTTACTCCATTCTTTTCCTACTAGCTTTCCAAAACAAGCCAGATGAGATGTATGCACTCATGTGGAACTACATCAACTTGGTGGCCATGCCAAGAGAAAGCTCCTTGCTTCCCATTATGTTACCAGAAGGAAACTCTCAGTATGAAGGGAGATTCTCTACTACAGGTCTAAATCTTGGCCTCAGGTTAGTGAAGCAATGAACAATGAAAATAAAGATCAGCTGTTACTACCCTTTTTCAATGGTCTGTGCCTTCTGTTTGTTTTATGTGGCCAAATGCAGTAATCTTCTTTGCCAACTCACACCAGCAGAAGTCTAGCAGTTTGCTTCTTCCTCTTCTTGTTTCAGAAAATGATCTATATTCATCTAATTTGTCTTTTATTCAAGCCTCTGAGAAAGAGACTTGTGATACAGTTAGTGATAATTCCAATTTTCTGATGGTCAGGTTTTCTATAGATCCCAAATCAACTTGAGATGATGTCATTCAACTTTACCACATTGTCCAATGTATTTTATTATTTCTCTCTGGACCATTTTTGTCATACTCTCCAACAAATCTTAGCAAGAAAAACATGATCAGATTCTAAGACTAAGTGTAAATTTCACAGCAGCAATTATATCCCAAAACTCCTTCTTTTGGCTGTCAAACAATTGAAATGTAATCTCCAAAGAACTATAATTTCTCTAGGAATATCTTATCCTAATCAAAGAAAATATTGAAATCCTGATGCTAGGTAGGTAGGGAGACTACATGCCAGAAAACAGATCTTACTTAGTTCTTATAATTTTTCAAAATACCTTTTAGGCAAGACCAGAGCCCGTGTAATGTGATAATGATAGGCAGGACCAAGGCTGCCCATGTTTCATACCTTTTTTTTTTTTTTTTTTTTTTGCCTTCTACTTAAATCTCATGCCAGTATCCCAAAGAGCTTTGGGTAACAGGAGCTCTTTTTAATTCGGTTTCTCTTTGCAGCGTAGCCACATTGAGTAAAATTTTTCTTCTTTTATTTCACTGACCTACATGGGATGAGTGATAGAACCCTACCTGCCAGGACTGCTAGGGCCCAAGCTTTGATTTCACCTAATCCAGTAACAGCAGTCTACTAATCACTTATTTTCAGAAAGGTGTACGTGGAAGTGCATATCACTTGTACGTGAAAGTGCATATATTAATACATGAGAAGAAATTTGTTATAATTAAGTTACATTTATGAAATGTTTATTTTGTCAGTATAAGGACTAAGTATGTATATGTATTCTTTTCATTATGCTAAATGATTTCTGATTTATCTTTCAAATAGCCCTATGAAAAATAGATATATAAACTTCTTGTAATATACATAAGAAAGGAATAATAATTGTAAAAGGAAATCACCTATGGAGTACTACAGAGATATAGTTCATAGAACTGAGAATAAAAGCATTGTTATGTAGGGGTAACATTTATAGGTTCCTACTCTGTGTCTTAGCATTTGTGGTGACTCAAGAGACTGGTTGTATGTGAAGTATTATGAAAACGGTTCCACAGCTATAACAACGATTATATTATATTTAAGTTCATATTCTGTTGCTTAAGCTTTCCTTCAATAAGTCACTTTACCTCTTTAAAATCCTATTAAAATATTTAGTTGGAGGATTTTGTAAGCAAAACATATATGTCATTCATTTTAATGTGTTGAGAACTATTTTTTCCTTTTTTTATTTAAAAAGTTATTTTTTTTTACCATATTTACCACTGTTCCCACCTTCTTCCCTCTGCCCCATCCCTCTCAGTCTTCTCTCACCCTCCCCACAGCCCATCCCTTCATATCCCCATCCATTCCCCAAGGAGGGTAAGATGTCCCACGTGGGTCAGTTTAATCTGGCATGTTCAGTTGAGGTAGGTCCAAGTCCCTCACTCCAGTATTAAGGCTGTGTTATGTGTTCCTCTGTAGGGAATGGGCTCCAAGATGTCAGTTCATGCACCAGGAACACAGTCTGATCCTACTGCAAGAGGCCCAACAAACTGTCCATGCCATTTGACAGTTGTCTACCTTTGGAGGGTTTAGTTCCTTTCCCTAAAGGTTTCTAGGTGACTTCTGAGTCAGTGAGATCCCAATAGCTCCATTCAACAGTCTGTGGACTGTTAATCCTGATCAACTTATGATCCTGATCTCTTTGCTCATATATTATCTCTCTCTCCCTCTCTCCCTCTCTCCCTCTCTCCCTCTCTCCCTCTCCCTCTCCCTCTCCCTCGCCCTCTCCCTCTCTCTCTCTCTCTCTCTCTCTCTCTCTCTCTCTCTCTCTCTCTCTCTCTCTCTCTCTTCAGCTGGACCTGGTTCTTGGATATGGATCTCTGTTTCTGCCTCTATTTATTGCTGGATGAAGGTTCCATAATGACAATAATGTCATTCGTTTGATTATAGGAGAATCCTGTGTAGGCACCCTCTCTACTGTGCATTGGCATCCTAACCAGGGTCATCCTGTGGGTTCTTGGAGGTTTCCTTAGCATCAGGTTTTTTCTAACCCCACAGTGGCTCCTTCTATCAGGATATCTATTTCTTGTTCTATCTCTCTGTGGCTTCTCTCACTCAACCATCTCCTTCTCTCATGATTTGCTTACACCTCCTCTTGCTCTCTCCTATTATAATCCCAATTTATTCAGGAGATTTTGTCTATTTCTCCTTCTCAGAGGGGATGCCTGGATGTCTCTCTTAAGTTTCTTAAGTTATCTAGCTGTTCATGGGTTATCGTCTACATCCTGGATATTCTTTGCTTTATATCTAAAATTCACTTAAAAGTGAATACATACCATGTCTATCTTTCTGGGCCTTTGCTACCTCCCTCAGAATGATACTCACAAAATCCATCCATTTACCTGCACATTTTAGGGTGTAATTATTTTTTTCTGCTGAGTAGTACTCCATTGTATAAATGTACTACAATTTGTTAATCCATTCTTCAGTTAAGAGGTATCTAGGTTTATTACAAGTTCTGGCTATTCTGAATCATGCTGCTATGAACCTAATTGAGCTAATGTCCTTGGGGTAAGAATGTGCATTCTTTGAGTATATATCCAATGATGGTGTTGTGGATTATGGAGGAGATTGAGTCCCACTTTTCTGAGGAACTGCCATACTGATTTCCAAAGTTGTATAAGTTTATGTTTCCACCAGCAATGGAAAAGTGTTCCCCTTGTTCCATATATTCTCCAGCATAGGCCATCATCTGTGCTTTTGACCTTAGCCATTCTGACCAGTGTAAGATATTTGCGTTTCTCTGATGGATAAGGATATTGAACAACTTTTAAGTGTCAGCCATTTGATTCTGTTGGGATTTTTTTTTTTTTTTTTTTTTTTTAGCTCTGAACCTCATTTTTTAAATTTGATTATTTCTATTTTTAGCCTCTAGTTTCTTGAGTTCTCTATATATTTTAGATAAGTCTTTTGTCAGATGTAGGGTCGATGAAGATCATTTCCCATTCTGTGGGCTGTTGTTTTGTCTTATTGACTGTGTCCTTTGCCTTACAGAAGAATCTCAATTTAAGGGGGTGCCACTAATTGTTGTTCTTATTATCTGTGCTATTGATGTTATATTTGTTAAATGGTCACTTGTGCCAGTGCATTGAAGGGTATTTCCCACTTCCTTGTCTATCAAGTTCAGTGGAGCTGGTTTTATGTTGAGGTCTTTGATCCACTGGATTTGAGTTTTGTACAGGGAGATAGGTTTGGGTCTATTTGCATTTTCCTGCATACTACCATCCAGTTATGCCAACACTATTTGATGAAGATATTAATCTTTTTTCATTGTATATTTTTGGTTTTTTTTTTTTTTGTCAGTGCTTGAATACAGAATTGCACAGCACAAAAGTCAGGTGTTTATAGGTGTATGAATTAAGGTTGGGGTCTTCAATTCAATTCCATTGATCCATAAGTCTGTAAAGCCTTTTCATCTTTTAAGAGTTCTCAACATGAAAAGTGATAAAAAAAATTGATGGCCTTGACTGATAATATTTTTGTACTTTTACTAAATATGCTGTATATAATATTCTATGTACTTATTTGTGGTCTGGCTTCATATATCTTCAAAACCTTATCGTGCTAGTTTTGAAATTCTGTGAAGGCTCCCTAATATTTGTGAGGTTTTTCAGCACCCACATAAAAATCTTGGGCTAGGTAAGCAAGTATGTAATCTGGCACTGAGCTAAGCACTGGGGGCGGTGGGAGGGATGCAAAGATAGGTAGATCACTGGGGCTCATTTGAGACAAAATTACTATCTCCAGGTTCAGTGAGAGAACCTGTAACTAAAAATAAGGTGGAGAAATATTTGAGGAAGGCATTTTATTGTCAGACTTCATCCTCCAAATCAACAAATATGGGAAAATAGATCCACATGTATATTTTCAACCCTACTATTAAACACACATACATACACATGCACACATACACACACACACACACACACACACACACACACATGTATACATAGTTGAAATAAAAAAATCAAATAAAGCAATTACAGTTTAGTAATATGTAGTAAAATTAGAAAATAAAGAATTCTAGTAACCTAATTGTTAATTCTTGGTTGAATTTTAAACTAAATATTATAAAGATAGGTAAAATTTGAGATATAGGAGAATTAAGAACTAGAGAGGTCCTCAGATTAGAATAAGCAATCAACATAAAGGTAGTTCAGGCTATGGGAGAGCTTGAAACTCATTTCAGGGATTTTGTCTTTAAACACTCTGAATGATACATAGAATGCCTTTTAATGCATTCTCATATGTGAATTATATGGTAATACATATTTAAATATTATTTGAAATGTTGCACATTGGCTGTGATAGTCACTAAAATATTCATAAATAAGGTAGATCTTTCTTGGACTGTGACATGGCTCTGCAGGTAAAAGAACTTTTTTTGCCAAGTATGACAACCTGTGTCTGATTCCTGAGACCTGCCTGAAGTAAAAAAGAGATCTGTATCATAACGTCTTCTGATCCTCTATATACATAGACACATATGAACACACACACACACAAGCATACACTAAGAGCAATAAAAAAATAAAGTAGGAAACTGCTAAAATGTCACCATCTTAAGAAATTTGAATTTGATTTGTACTCACTATTGTGCTTCTTTAACATTACTATTTATTTTTTGCTAGATTCTCGCGGTTGTGTCCTGTAGTCAGCCTACAACTTTCAAAGATAGAAATCAATATATGGCTGTAGACTATTAATTTTACTTATAAAGACCAGCAAGATGATTTACATAAGAATTAAGATTAAGATAATGCAGTACTCCTAGAAATATCAAATAGCATTGATCATGAAATTACTGACCTTCAAAAGACCACATTTGACGTCACCCAGCAGTCCTGAAATAACTCTTTCCTTCAACACCTTTGTTGGCTCACATTTGGGGAGATCATTGTTCTTTCATTGGCAGCTGCCCTTTCTATTTACAAGGGAAGTAGCATTTTATCACCTATGAAAGATCATTGTTAAGAAAATAAGTGTTATCAGTCTGCAATGGCCTATTTTTACTACCTTACTTGGATGGTAGTCAGGATAGACTTAATAAAAAGGACTGAAAACATTTCAGACAAGTTTGTTTGTAGTAGAAAAAACAAGCAGAGAAAGTCAGAACTAATTCTTTACTAGTTTATTATTATTCAGCAAGCAATATGCTTTGAGACTGTTTAATATAAAGCGTAGATTGTAAATATCACAATTACATGATAATCTAAGAGCATGAAAATTACACCGGTATAATTTTGACTGTCTTCATTCTGTAGGATTTATTATTATTATTATTATTAGATAAAATTTTACAAATGTGATAAATTTTCTTTCAGGAACCTTTTCACCTGAGTCTTGATGGTTGTGGTTGTTTCTTAGAATAATTATTAATATATACATTATGCAACACCTCAAGCATGATCATTTATGCCAGCCAGCCATAGTTTACCTACGTGGACATTTATCTAGCAAATGAAAATTTTAAATGTATGATACAGTAATCAGCAAGCACAATTTTTGATAAATAGTTTCTCATTTTAGAAAAATGATTCAAATTATAGTATCCTAGAGGTTACTACTAGGTTGATAATGTAAATTTTCAGATGAAAAACTATGTAAGGGTTATACAGAGAGGGAAATTGCTTTAAAAATAAAATATATACACTCCATAAAGAAAGCTTATATGTATACAGAATGTTTTAGTTAGGGGATCAGGTTCTTAAATGCCTATGTCTATGGAGGACACCTCATATAAATATTTAAATATATGCATGTAAATACTCAGTACTGACTTTTATTAGGACACCATGCAAATTTCTGAATTTTCTCATTTAATTTTCACGAAATTGCAAGAGTTAGGTAGTAATATTCTATCTATATGAAGGCGAAAATTAATATTTTGTTTGTAACATCTGAGATTTTATAGCATTTTACAAAGTGTCAAAATTAGAATGCTTTCTAGAAATGAAATTTTCGAAGAGGAAGGTGTATATATCAGCAAATGTTACATTATCACATGAATAATTTTTCTTTTAAAAGGCTGATTTCTTACGTGGATGTCTTTCTGTAAGTTGTGAATATACTTGATTACCATTTGTTAATAGAGAGGCTGTTTTGGCCTATGACAAGGCAGCTTGGAGGCAGGCAGGAAATCTTAGCAGAGATAAATTAGAAAGAGAATGATGTAAAGGGGATATGTTTTAGCTGCTCAAGAACAAGATATAAAAGTACAGGTAAGGCAGGAGCCAGATGGCAATACATAGATTAACAGAAATAGGTTGAGTTAAGTAGTAAGAGACAGTTGGTAATGAGTCTGAACCATAGGCTGAACAGTTTGTAATTAATATAAGCCTGTGAATAATTATTTCAGAAGGGCTACTGGAACAAGGGTAGGAAAGCTTTTTACAGACTGAGGGGCCTGGATTGGTAAGAAACTACAGATTGCAAATCAGTGCTGGTTTTTTTTTTTTTCACATGTATTATTTTGTTTACAGGTAAATACGTTTAGTTTGTTACAAAAAAAAAAAAATTGCTTCCTTAGATTACATCAAAGCAATGCAGTTAGGGATTAACATTTATCAACCTGCCTTCCACTAAGTGTTTAAAGCATGTACTACAGAAGTTTTTAAAGCAAGTTCAGTTGCCTTTATATGTAATTTTTTTAAAATTAAATTTTACATGTATCTGTTTCCCCTCCACTTTCTTTTCCCAGTCATGTCCCTGCTTCCCCTCATCCCATCCTCCAATCCTTTATTCAGAGAAGTTAAAGATGCTCAGGGTGTGTTAATGCAGTTTGTTATATCAAATTGAGGTACAACCAAGCAATCCCCATTCCCTCAAACCTCTCCTTCCTCAGTATCAAGACTAAACAAAATGTTCCTCTGCAGGGAATGGGCAACAAGAAACCAGTTCGTGTAATAGGAATACATTCTGGTTCCAGTGCTAAATCCAGTTAAAAATGGGGTACAGAAATACATAAAAAATTCTAGGCAGAAGAATCTCAAATGGCCAAAAGACACTTGAAGAACTGCTCAACATCCTTAGTCATCAGGGAATTGCAAATCAAAGCAACTCTGAGATACCATCTTTTACACCAGTCATAATGGCTAAGATCAAAAACTAAAGACAGCCTATGCTGGAGGGGATGTGCAGCAAGAACACTCCGTCATTGAAGGTGGGAGTGTAAATTTGTTCAGCCACTTTGGAAATTAGTTTTTCAAAAAACTGGGACTCAATCTACCCAGTGACATAGCAATACCACTATTAGGCATATACCAAAGGATATCCATTCATACCACAAGGACATTGGCTCAACCACGTTCATAGCAGCATTATTTATAATAGCCAGAACCTGGAAGCAAACTAGATGCCCCTCAACTGAAAAATGGTTTTAAAAAATGTGGTACAGTTACACAATGGTGTACTACATAGCAGTTAAAACAAATGACATCCTGAAACCTTCAGGCAAATGGATGAATCTAGAGTGAGGTAACACAGTACTGCCTTAAAGACCCCAAATTGTTGATGCTTCAGAAACTGTATATAATACCATCTACCTCACTAGAGATCTTTAAATAATTAAATTTGTCAATATTGGGCTGCCATTTAATAAGCACCTGGGAGAATACTTAAGAATGAAAAAAGGAGAGGGGTAAGAAAGAAAGATAGGAAGACGAAGGAAAAGAGAGGAGAGGTGAGAGAAGGGGGTTACATAATTTAACTGTATTATCATCTCGAGTATGTATTTTAAATATTGGTAAATAGAAGTTATTTAGTAAATATCCATCAATTGCTATTGCAAAATACAATGAATGCATCAATGTACTTCACCATTTCTCCAGGAATGTACATTCAATAGATGTCCCTGTAGGCCATATAGGTAAATGACAATTTTGTAAAATGAAATGCTTTAATTCTAATATTATTTTGCATATAACAATTTATTATATTGCAAGTCAATATTACGTCTTTTTGTTTAATATATATTTTCATTTCTAGAACAAACTTCAAGTATATGGGTCATGTGATTTCTGTCTGGTTGCTTTCTTTGTCATGAATCCATTTTTTTATGGAGTAGTACCTCTTCTATTACTGAACATATAGAAAGTTTCTTTTTCATAGTGAATACATGACTTTTAATAATGTGTACTTATTCTTCTTCTGCTATTGTAGGCCAATAAAAAAAAGGATGTTTAACCTTGAATTGAAATATTTTGTCATTTTTTACATGAGAGATCTAGGGATTCCCTGTGTTCATAATTTGCCTTAAGTATCTGTTGAGTCTGGGAAGTAGATGATGTATAAGTCTGGAAGGCTAGATTGGAGGTCATTTTTGATGATGAGTAGAACTTTCTATCTAAGCAAATATATGTGATGTTTCTTGCATCTTGACTTCACAGTAGAGTTAGACTTCACATTTGGCATCATAAAACAGAAAAATTGCACAGACATTTTTTGCCTAACATTTGACAGCATTCAGAATTACAAATACCGGATATAAATCTCAGGAGTGTGTGTGTGTGTGTGTGTGTGTGTGTGTGTGTGTGTGTGTATGTGTGTGTACATGTTCTCTGTGTATGTGTACAAGTGCACATGTAAACATGCATTTGGAGGGTATAGGTTGATGTTAGCTGTCATATCCCATTGCTTCTCCACTTTACTTTTTGGGACAGGGTCTCGCAGTTAACCTGGTTCTCACCAACTTGGCTAGAACGACTGCATTTTGAGCCACATGTATTATTCTGTCTCTATCTCCCAAGATCTAGAGTTACAGGTGAAAATCAGTATGTTGGTATTTGTATAAGGATACTGGGGATTTAAATTCAGGTTCTCAGGTGTATGCAGCTGATACTTTGCCAATGAAGCCATATTTCCAGCCCCTAGACATGGCTTCCTCTCCAACATGTTGGTTTTAATTATCTGAGACTTTTCTATAATACATCCATATCAAAGTCACTTACTATTCCTCCTAGGTCTATTTTCTCATGCTTGTGCCTCCACCCTCAAAATAACAAAGACACCAAGTCCAGTTTATGCTACCTATATACTATTGAGCATGAGCAAACTCCCTGTTGCCCACCACTTAAAGAAAATGGAGACATTCTCTTGATAAGAGGAGCAGTAACACTTGTACAGGAGAAGTATGTGCTAATATTCTCTACTGAACCTTTCAGCAGGGCAGGCCTTTGGCTGAAGGACCTGAGCCAGACAATACATACTAAGCTCTTTATGTGGCAAGGAGGTTCACTAAATAAACAGTTTTTTTCTCTATATTTAAGTTTTTGATAACTTTATATATGAATAATACATTACTCTTGCACCACAACCCTCCTCCAGTGTCACCTCACCCACTCCCAAATTCATAACCTCTTCTTTTTTAATTATTGTTGTCATCCATATACAACATACTGATTAAATTCCAAGTTGAAACATGAGAGCCAGAGTTAGCTGAATACTGACTTGTCCTGTAGGGATGAGTCATTTCCTGTTTCTGGGATTCCAGAGAGATAAAGTGATAGTTCTTATCCATATTTTTTTCTTTTAAAATAAAACCTTCAGAGATAATTTATTATATTAGGGCATTGTTCACCAAATGCGTGACATTCAAAAACCTGATCTGAATCTACACAGTGTTAAGAGCTTTGTGATGGTTAATAGTGTCTTTCAGTTTAGTCCTAGAATAAGTTGGAGAGAAAATTCTAAGCCTGCCTGGGAAAGAGTTTCTATATTGAGTTAGTTGAGGAGGTGGGGTTGTGAGGGTCCTAACTATGGGTAGCACTGTTCCATTAGCAGGGGAGTTAGAATGAATAAAAAGGGGGAAGAAAGGCAGTGAACTAGCATTGCTATGCCTTTACTTTCTGGCTGTGAATGAATTGAGGCCAGCTGCTTCAGCTACTGCTTCCTCAACTTTTCCCCACTCTGATGATTTTCATCTCCAGGAGACAGGATAAACCTTTCTTTTTGTAAGTTGCTGTTGTCAAGTATTGGGTCATACATAGCCTTATGATAAATAACTGATGAAATTATATATAAGGACACATAAATGGCAGAATATAGAGACATTGACTTCCTTTGTAATGATAATTGACAAATACACATACCAAACACAGACACTTTCAAGACTTTTCATCGAGTTTACAGGTAGGTAAGCATTTCAAAAATAGCAGGATATCATGTTGTGGGATGTTGGACAGAAATTTATTTTTGCTCAGAATTTAGGAATCTAGTAACCAAACCAAGAAACAATTGTGTCCTAGAACATAAAAACATCACTACTGTGATGTGTGACAGAAGTAACTGAAACTTGTGGCATCTGCATTCCTGATCTCCTGGGATATTAATATAGTCCCACTGTTATTTATAGAGGGTGCCTTATACTGTTGGCTTGCCATTAGAATCCCCAAATACATTAATATGTACATATATATGAATATGTACACACACACATATATATATAACTGTTTAAATGACAGTTATATAAAAATAAATGTAAACTTTGTTGATATCAAAGAGTAATGGCCCAATCATTTTTATAATGTATATAACAGAATGTATGTAACCAAAATAGAAATGAATCAATACAAAGAAACAATAACAATACATATAGAATAAATGGAGAAAATGAAGGGAAAAAGAAAAAAAAAATTCATGAATGGCTCCTGATTGCTCCGTTTGCCTTCAACTCCTTAGAAATTTTTTTTCCTCCTGAAATTATTTATCTTTTGATTTGACAATGGGAAAACTGTGTTCTAAGTTCCCTGCTCTCATTTCCGTCTCTTTATCGAAGTGCAATTTTAAATCTCCGTGACAATGTCCTCTTTTAAACAAACACACAAGTGACCCACATGCTTCAGAATAAGTCATGTGTCTATTTCATTGTCCCTTTAAAGTATGGAATCTGAGTTATTTTTGCTCAAGGTTTGGGAAAGAGTAGGTAGGACATCTCTCTTTTCTATGGTTGATAGATCCTGAAGGAAGCTGAAGACTTCTGGGTGAATCACTTATTATTAAGTGATGGTTAATTAAAAGAAATAAATGTGTCTTTGAATTAAATCTACAGCTCAATTTAATTCAGTGTTCATCTTTGGGACCTTTGTCCTAGAACATATTGTGAGTTAAAGAATATACTAAGTCAAATAAAAAGTTGTGAATGGATTCTTGTTCCCTCTCCTTCCCTAAGCTCCATCTGACTGACTGCCTGAGTGGGCTTTTGTTCCCAGGAACATGCAAGCTGCCTTTCACCCTGGAACTGAGGAATAAACCTTAGTATTTACCAGTTCTAGCCATGCATCTTAGTGGGTCATGCAATAACGAACCTCACCAGGGACTTGCTTATGTCATTCATGTGTTGCATATAGAATATAAACACCTGTCTAGACGGAAACAGACCATACTCCCTTCTTTTAGGCCCTTCATTAACTTTCCGAAGTAGGGTTGATTATTCTGAGCTTTAGATAATGTGAATATTACACATGATTAGTTCACTTGTATAGAGTGTAACATAATATGCCCACTTTAGGCTGTTCTGCTATGACTTTCAATCATCCCATGGACGTTTAATCTATATCTGTGATTTACTAATGTCCGCAGTTCTGTGTTTGGTGTTCTAGTCACTAATAGTAAAAAGGAAGATGCATGGACAGATACCTCACATGCGTCAGAAGTATTTTTTCTTCAACTCATGGGAGGTTTGATAAATAGTGGAAGTAGCTTCATATTTGACCCTGTAGAAGTCTTAAGAAGTTAGAAAACAAAATTTCTCTTATTTAAAGATATGTCTTCATCACATAATCATGTCATTGGTAATGAGTTCCAAAAAAGTGTGTGTGTGTGTGTGTGTGTGTGTGTGTGTGTGTGTGTGTGTGTGTGTGCAAGTGTACATACAAAATAGAGTCATATGTTAGAGATAGCTCAGGGTGTAATGTTATTTCTAATTAAATCTGAAGGCCAGAGTTCTTTCCTAGGACTCACATAATGGAAGGAAAGGACTGACCCACCTAAATGATCTCCTGACTTCTACATTGTGAACCAGGGTGTTCACACGTGTGTGCATGTACACATACATAAATGAATAAATTAAAATGCGATTAACTGAACAATTTAATTTAAAGAAAAGAGCAATAATCTAAAGAAGGCAATGGGACACTCCAAAATGACTGCCCCACCTATTATTGTCTGCTGACACTGGATGGCTCTCTCCAGGCTGAGTCACATCTGGTCCTTTTATCTAAAGAGCGATGAATGTGATGAATGCAATTCTAAGTCACAAGTGGAATCACAACTTCCTGCTGGCGTCACAAAAGGCACTGCAGCATGTGCTTTGGCTTCAGAATCACTCATTCAGGGAAATCCATTCAACATGTGATTAAAAACTCCTATGTAGTTCAATTCAGAGAAACATGTGGGAAAAAGATAGTGGTTTCTGAGTGAGAGATAACATTAACTCCTCTGTGTGAAACACCTTGAGAAAGCCTGTCACCCCAGGGAAGGCCCATAGATAAGATCCCCTGTTTATATCTTGACTGGCTGAACTGCACTGACCCAGGGATGCCCAGACAAGATACTGCTGAGATCCATTCCTTCCTACATCTTTTCATGAAATATCTCAAGCAATTGTCCAGGAAGCCACACAACCTGGAACGTAGAAAAGGAGAGGGAGATAAGGGAAGCTCTTAAAATTCCTTTCTATAGCACAGGCTTTCCCAGGAGCATCTCTTTAAGTCATTTGAATCATGTAGCGAGGTTCTCCCTAAATCTGTATAATACATTGTTGAGCATGGCATTGCAGTGGGGAAGCACAATAGAGAGACAGTTTCCAAGGAGTACCAGTAACGATACTGAACATAAAAATTATTAAGCAAGATAAAAGAAGAACCTCAAGCATTTCAGTTGAACAGAGAACTGGTTTGCATATGGGATGATTACCATCTGGAAACCAGAGAGAGTGAGTTCTAAAGAAACTTTAGGTCCAAAGTAGACAGTGTCTTTCCTGCAAAATAACCAGTGATGGAAAAACAGGAAATGTCGTAAAAAAATTAATGAGATTGTCAAGTTTCTGCTAGAATTCTATGAAAGCCTGATTCATTTTCACGGGACTATGTGTTTAAGTTAGGAGAGGAGGAACTAGAAAAGAGCATGGAGACTTGAATAAATATGACAGATTTTAAATTCTCCTTGTATTCCCCAGCACAGACTAGTTAAGAACAATAACTTGAAGGTATCTGACAACCCAGAATAGATGGCATGTCTCTTTGGAGAATGACTAATACAAAAAGGATCCTGGAACCACCAGTTCTAAAGGAAAAAGTTAATTCAGATCACATTTAGGTTGGGTTATTGATACCTTTATAGAGATGAATTATGGAAGATAATGTCAAAAGTAAAAAATCAAATCCTATGTGCAAATGTATGTGTTTATCTACACGAATCTAAGTTTGAATGAGAACTTTGTTTCTAAGCACACTTGAAGATGTTTGTGGACTGGTAGAAGTTATTCTTTTAAATTTTCGAATTAAAAGTTGTAGTCTTTATTTTTTAAAAATAGATATTTTCCATTTAATGTGTTTTGATTATGATTTCAGCTCCTTCAAGGTCCTCATCAGCCCCTTTGCAATTTGAATCCAAACAGCTCTATCTTTCCTCAGACAATAGAGAGATATTTAAGGAATAAGAAAGAAACAAAAGAATATAGATAAGGCATCTAGAATTGGACAAAATAAACAAAGAAACAGGAAAAAGTCAGATTAAAAAACCAAGAAACAAATAGACACAGAGATACACGTGTTCATACACACAGGAATTTTATCAAATCACAAAAACTGAAGCCTGATGTGGGAATGCCTTTCAGTATGCTGTGAATCTCAATCTTTAAATAAAGGACCTGTTTTGGACCATGACAGGCACTATAAAAGAAATAGGAGGAGAAATAAGAGCAAAGGTAGGAGAAGCGGGGCGGAGTCAGGGAGATCGAGCAAGCCACCCAAGGAGCAACATGTAAGGAACACAGGTGAGCCACGGGCCACGTGACAGACAGATTAATAAAAATGGGTTGATTTAAGATGTAAGAGCTAGCTAGCAATGTGCCTGAGCCATAGGCCAAACAGCATAAAATTAATATAAGCGTCTGAGTCATTTCTGGGGGCCTGAGCAGCAGGGGCGGCTAATGGGTCTGGCGCAGCAGGTCTGTGGGTCTGGGCCTCTGGCCGCCCGGGACCAAGAAATCCCTCTGCAACAGAAGCCATAGTGTGTGTGTGTGTGTGTGTGTGTGTGTGTGTGTGTGTGTGTGTGTGTGTGTGTGTGTATGTGTGTATGTATGTGTGAGTATATGTGTGAGTGTGCATAAGTGTGTGTATGTGTTCGTGTGTATGTGTGTGTGTATGTAAATTAATTGCATGATTAAAAAATATGCCCTGAAATATCATTATGAGACAAAGAACTTGTAAAGGTGCCATTGGGTCTATTTAGTGCTGGTATTTACTACTGGGCATAGGGCTGCCCTCAAGAGAGTTTGTATTCCCAGTGAGACTCTTGGAGAGAACTAATTTTTCATTTGTTTATCAATTAGAAATAGCTTCTGGGTTAAAGATAAAGGCCTGTGTATATGTCTTCTGTCAGTGCTGGGACCCCAACTGGCATAGACCCACACAGGTCCTGTCCATGCTGACAAAGTATATGCGAGATAATATGCGCACAGTTCTTGCTATCTTTAGAAGGCCTTTTTCTTTGATGGTCTCTATATTTTCTGGCTTTTATAATCTTTTTGCCTCATCCTTATTAGGGTTTACTGAGCCTAGAGAGAAGATAATTAATGGAAACAATTTATTTAGGATTGAGTGGTCCAAGGTCTTTCATACGTCTGCATGATGTCTGACTGTGGGTCTTTGTTTTTGTTCCCATTTGATGCAGTAGGAAGCTTCCCTGATGATGACTTAGAAAGGCATTGATCTATGAGAATAGCAGAATGTTAGTAGGAGTCGTTTTTCTTTTTTTCTTTTTTCTATGTTCCTTTAGAAGACAATCATATCTGATTTCCCCATAGGTTCCTGGACTACCTTGCCTCAGCCTCTTAACCACCTGAGCAGTGTTCCTTCTCACTGATTTTATATGGTGGAATGGGCCCTAATTCCAATCAGATATAGGTATATAGGTTGTTACTCCCACAAGCTTTGTGCCACTATTGGAGTAGCATATCTTTCAGGAAGGTCTTCTGTGGTAATATGTTATATATTTAATAAAACCAATCTAGAAGAGACCTACCCACAGTCAGTCTAGGAGGATCAGAGAGTGGTAACTCACACCTTTAATCCCAGTATGGGGAAAGACCAGGAGTGGTGACCTACGCCTTTAATCCCAGAAGATCTGAGTTTGAAGTCAGCTTGTTTGACAGAGGAAATTCCAGGCTCCCAGGCAGGCAGTGGTGGTGCCATGCCTTTAATATCATAACTCCAGAGACGGAGATATTTCTGCATTGCTGAGTTCAAGGCTAAGTACCAAAAAGTTGTAGTCAACACCTTTAATCTTAACCTGGATGTGAAACAATTGGACAACAAAGGTATTTAAGGTAGGTGTAGGAAGACAGATGAGGCAGTAGAAGCCACAAGGAGCCCCGAGGCTGAGGAAGCTGGAAGAAAGATGGTTGAAATCTGATTATCCTGTGTCCTCTCTTTGATATTTCAGCCTTTCCCCAATATCTGGCTCAGAGTTTCCTTTATTACAACCAGAATTTGTGCAACAGTCTTCATTGTAGATTGAAGAGTTTGTAGCTGGATTATTCTTTATCTTTCTTCTTTGATAGCACACAGAGTAACTTCTAATATCATGAGCATTTGTCAATAAGGGTCAAGGTAGTATTACACTCTGAGTCTAAGCATCAAGCTAGACTTAATACTCCATTCTCCTGTATCATCTTCTGGAGTGTTTGGATTTCAGGAATATGCCATATATCTGGCCATTCTTAATTCTTTTAAGGTAAAATCTATAGAGTATTTAACTTCATATTTTATCTATACCCAATGCATACTAGTACAATAAACAATTTTTCATGGGCTACATATTTACCATATTTGGTAGAACTATTACCTATATTTAATGAAGTTATGGATTTAATCCGTAGTATACCATAAACCCAGGTATGATGCTCCTTGCCTGTAATCCTAGCACCCATGGAGAGGAGGATCAGAAACTCAGAGTCGCCCATGGTAAAATCAAGTCCAGGAGAGTTGTGTGGGATCTTGTATCACAATTCCCATACCACCACCACTCCTCCCCGTCCACCCCCCCCCCAAAAAAAATCACCCAGAGATTTTAAAACCCTCAAGTAACAATAAAAAATAAAGTCCAGGCTGGCCTGAAACTTAATTTATAGTCCAGTATGGCTTGCAATTTGGATTCTTTTCACTTATCAACCTAACAGCTTGAAATTGCAGCCATGTTCTCTGTGTCTATCTTGGGATTTAATTAAGTTATTTCTTTGTTAATTTTTTGGTTGAGACTTATTCACACATCCATTAACATATCTATTTACCTTTTCTCATCGTATTTGATATACTGATGTTACTGAATTATCCATAGGCCAAAAATCATAACAAACAAAACAATCAAATAAATATATACACACAACAGAGAAGCAAAGATTTTACTATATTTAAGAAACTATCTAGAACTCAGAGACAAGGTAAAAAGGGAAACAGACGAAACAGAAAGCATTATGCAATTATACAACTAGATTGAAAACTTAGTATGTGCTAAGCTTTATATAAGATTTACCTACTAGCTCTAATCAGCAAATGCTACAGTGAACGAGTTTAATATAATAATAATCCAAGTAATTACTGTAATATGATCCTCCACAATTGTAGATGAGGACACATAGTTAGAAGATTAACTTATCCAAAGAGACATGAATGGTAATGAGAAGAACTATTGACTTGAGGTTTAAAAAAGTCATAATTATAAAAAAATAATTTTTTCCTTTATAAAATACTGAAATATATATTTGATATGGCTAGTAACCTGAGAACAAGACATACCTAAGATATGGCATCCATGCAAGTACAGTGCCCATAATTGTACAAGGAAAACATGTGCATTCTGATTGCTTTAAAGGAAGTCTGTGGGCCCATAATCAAAGAACAAACATGGTCAACTAAAAAATTTTAGTAAATAGAAACTTCAGTAACTAATTACAAAATGAAAGGCAATGAAAATCATTTGTAAGCTTTTTACTATATTTTTAAACGTGTGCATCTTGTAGTGTCTCTGTGTGTGTTTATTTGTATGTGTGACTGTGTGTTGTACTATTATCACAAAAATTAAACAAAATGCATGATGAACGGCCATTGACATTTCTAAGACGCTATCTCAGCACTTTTCTAGGAAAATAATGAGAAGGTTGTTTCTTGCTTCCTAACAGAGGCATCAATCTCCTTTTGAAACTGTAAGACTGCATTGAATTAACAAATGAGTTCAATTATAAATGATCTCATCATATTATTAGGTCAATGTCAAGGAGATGGGAAGTAGAATAGGAAAAGACTGTTACCTGAACATATTCAAGAGACAGCTAGAAAAACAAAATTAGCATGCTGTTTTGTGATACATGCTAGTACACAAGACACATCAAATGTTTTAATAGAGAGAAACTTTGTACTTCAAGGAAGGTCCAGTTCTAGTTCTCTCTTTTTTCTGATGCTCAAACATTTTTTATGTAGCTTTGGGGAGTGTGGCATTCATTTCACAGTCAGAGGAACATTATTTGAAATGCTGTCATTGGCAGCAGATCTACGTCTTCCTAAGGTTATATTTTACATTTTCATGAAAAAGTTCTTTGGAGTCTGAATCTGATGGATGAAAAGACCGAGTGGTCATCCAGGGAACACTAGTATAGACAGGGATGTTTGCCAGGGTATGATCAGACTGAATTTTGTCTGCTGTATAATAATTAGTTTTAAAGATAATACAAAAAAAATTATGTGAAAGCTTGAACTGAAAGTCTAGAATGACTTATTTCCTTTTCTATCATCTCCTTACTTAAAAGTAAACATCATCCTTGAGCTTGGTCATATGTCGTGGTAAAACTAACATGTAAGAAGAAGGCCATTTGCTTGAAATGTTATTTCCTTCTTAGGCTTCATGCCTTAGTTCTTGCTCTTGGATGGTATAGAATAGCAAGTTCAAATAGCATATTTCCCTAAAGCCTAGGTCTTAGAGTGAGAAGGCATATTAAATCTAATTGAGTCCAGTCAACTCGGGGAAGAGAACAACAGATAAACTCAGCCCTACTCTTACATGATGCAAACAATATTATCAGTCAAATTTTAGTATACGTTATTTAAATATTGGAGTTGAGCATAAAGATAAACCAACCAGTAAATTAAATGATGCTAGAAGTAGCATGCTATCAAAAATAAAAGTAAAATCCATGGATAAGTAATAGGCAGGCAAAATGATGATGAGGGTTGCAGAAAAACTAATGACCAATCTTATAAATTGGCAAAATATTTGACATAAATATTGCCTGCAACAAGTCAGAATGCTGAGATTTATCTTATAAACCTGTGACTTTGGTCACTGAGACATTGAACAGAGCACACATAGCGTGATTTGTTTGATATTGATTTAACTGAGTAGATAAAATGAGCTAAGAGAGAAAAATTAACCTCCTTCCAACAACGGAGAAAGACAAAAGAGACAATTCCAAATGTTTTATATGGATTTAAAAGCCACAATGTTTCTCAGTTGCCTCCAGAAAACCATTTTTATATTATGACAGTCACCTGTAGCACTGTTACAATTCCTAAAGATATGACCAAAATAATTTTATTGCCAGAACTGTGGTGGGATTCAGGTGTCAGCTGATAAGGTCCGAAGACACTTATCCAGGGTCCTGGAGGGGGTGTGGCCAACCTGGAGGGGGTGTGGCCAACCCCATTGATAAGGGGCTGCTGGGACCCAGGGAGGTCTGTTGTTCCTAGCTCCTGGCTGCTGGGGAGACCTGTTTGGAATCCATTGTCCATCACTCGTCCATCGCTGGGATACTCCAGTCCCTGTTCAGGTGTCACTATAAGCTGTTATCTGTATCGTGAGTGTTGATTTATATTTTAATAAATATTAATCTTGGACTGGTGCCTTGTAAGTAAAACTCTGCTTGCACAGACAGTTTGATGGGATTATGATTCTTTGCAAAGTAAATTGATGAGCGCGACTTTGTAATAACTATGCTATTTTCTAGTGATATACTAGTTTTGATTGTTGCCTTAATAAAAATAAAAGTAATATTTTTCCCCTAGGAAACAGACATTAATTAGATGATGTTTGCCTCTTCTAGAATGTGCACAACTATTTTTCCAGACTTTAGCATCTGAAACATTTAGTATAAACTTATTAACTTATCTCCACACATAGGATATGGCTGAGAGCATGGTAGACAATGAAAAGGACAACATTTTTACCAGGAGAAGACAGGCTTGATTCTTAATCTTGCCAGTCTTTAAATTATGGAATACTCAGATATACCTTAATAAATTGTCATATTAATAATCCCAGAAAAACAACTTTCTCTTGATGTAGTCTTATTACTGTTGCTGACTAATGGGCTAAGTAGGCAGCAGTAAGCCTTAAATAAGAAGAATCTTGTAAACAATACATATGTAAGATTTTTCTTTTCTGCTGGCCCATCACTGTGCAAAGAACTTTAAAATACCCTGCTGGAGAGACATGACTTGACCAACAACCATACTGAGATGTCAACCATACAAAAGTGCCTTTCTCAGACCATTTATCTCAGACAATTCTAGTGACAGACAGAGGAACCAATCTATTCCAAACTCATCCAGGGAACTGTGATGGTTATTTTAAACGACTATATCTGGGTGTGACTTTCATTAAACAGTGACAAATACCAGACATGAATGACACGAAGGAAGTTCCTGAAATCATCATATTTGTGTCCATATCTTTAAAACAAAGCTAACAATTACGGCAACAACATTATGCCAAGAGTGCCAGGCATCCAGTCCTCTGTCCTTTGAATCTGTATACTTTATGCCGCCTTTGCCCCCACACTTTCTTCTTTTGTAGCTTTCTTACTCTGCTCGTTCCAGGCACATTCTAAAACATTATCTTTAGAATTGATGTGTAGCCCACTTAGATGGCTGCATTGAAGGGGCCAAATTAATTTGGATATGCCAATTCTTGTAACTTGGTTTGAGATGAACTAAGTTGCATTATTAGTACATTTGATTAAAAAAATCTTATAGGAATCTGTCTTTCAAAGAAATACACATTTCTCTAGAATTAATATGTTCAAGCACATAAATAAATCTTCACACCCTTACCTTCATGATTTGTCTATATACTTACCATGTTTTTCAACTGTAGAATTGTGTGCATAATCTTGTTTCTGTGTTCATTAAAGATTCTATTTTTTGGCAAAAAATCAAGAAACTAGAAGATAGTCTCTATTTATCTAACTTGACCAAAACGTACCAGTAACAAGTAAGAATTACATACAAAAAAGAAACCCTAGGCCTATAAATGAATGACTCATGGGGGAACTTTATGATTTTCCTCTGTGCTTTATCAGGTAATTTTATAATCATATGTAATTATTTTAAATATATTATAAATTGCTGTGGCTTTTTAAAATAATGGTTTCTAATTATCAAATACAGTTTCTAGAAAGATTTGCTAAGCATGTAATATATGTGTGATGAGTCATTTGTCATTGGAAGCTGGTGAGAAAACCATTGTTCCTAAACACAGGTCCTCCAGAGATTTGATACTGGCTGTATTATTTCGTTTGGAATATTTTCATTTTATATCTCTGACTCTACTTTTGGTAAATCATGATAGATTACTATAAAAACAAATTACATTATTCCCACCAAAAGTAGAAATATATCAATTTTATTACATTGTAAGTAATATTTTAAGCATGCCTCCCCCCTAAAAGCAATTGGCAGGTAAACTTCAGGGTAAATAGATTAAATTTGAGGTATACATTAGTGTCATTGTCTCTGCTCTGCTCCTAGACTCTCATTCTCTAAATTCACATGACAAGTGTGTGATTTCACAATGGAGGACAATCAGTTGTAGACATTATGACTACATAGTTTATTTATACTGTAGAGATTTTCTACCACTACAAATACTCACCTGTAACAGGTCGATATTGGTTTCTCATTGATAACCATTCACCACATATATGGAAGATCATGTGTGAGTGATCAGTGTCTCTCATTGAACCTGTCGAGTTCCAGTTTGATTGATCTTGATGGCCAGTTTGGGACAGGAATGGATACCTGTTACTACTCCTTGATTGTTGGACTTATAGGCAGAATGCCACACCCAGAAAAAAAAAAACTGTATCAGTACTGAGATCTTTTCTATTAGAGCTTTGTAGGCTGTTCTTAATTATTCAAACTTTGCTATTCTTAAAGCTATCACTAAAACATACAATTACTTCTATTTATTTTATTGACAGTTTTATAAACATATAATGTGTTTTGTTTTTTTTTTTCATTTTGAGATAAAACTAGTATCTCATTTAAAAGGGGAAAATAGTGATTTAGTTTTATTGCTGTTGACTTTTATTGTAAAAGTCATATAAAAATCATTATAATCTGAGAAGGTCCAGTTAGGACAAATTCTCTAATCTTGCAACTGGGAACAGTCAAGCCCATTCAGGATTGTGTGGAAGGGGCATACTCAATGAAATCCCTTTACAATCTGTATTTCTTGAAAATCACATTGTACATAGGTAGTTTATTCATGATTGCATTCTACTTTCTGTCAGATTGTGATTTTTAAAATACCTTTATATTCTGAAAGTAATCCTTCAGGTTTTAGGTTTTTAAAAATTATTCCTATATTTTTATCCAAAATCCATTAAGTAATCCACTCTGTGAACTTTTGAATACAGAGCAAAAACAAAAAACAACAAGGGAATCAAAAATCTGTTATTGAAATACAGACATAATCCCAATAAAAATATTGGAAATATGCATTCTGGAGACCAATACTTTAAATAGTAACTAAGTTAGGATTTGTTGCTGATATCTGCAGGAGTATAGAAATTATACCTGGTGCAATAGTGGGAGCCAAGTTCCAGAGTTGCCACCGTTAGTTTTTTCACTATTTATTTCCTGTGAGATGTGACGATGTTATAAACTGACAAAGGAAACTACCATCTGGGACAGTGGCATAAAAAAGTCAGCATAGGTCAGACCCAGGACACACTCTGTGAAGCTCAGCCATAGAGACACAAGTTTGCTTTTCCATTGCAGAGAAAAGTCTCTCCAGCCCTAATGTAGCATGCTCCTTGCTGTAAAAGAAGCAGAAGATCAGGAATCATATTAAAGTTTTTTTTTTGCTATACAGCACATATCCCATTCTGTGGATTAGTGTCAGTTAATAACAGATAACACAATGCATTCGTGAGCTGTTGGTTGTAATTTTCTAAGGTTAAAATTTTCCTGGCTTAACAGTTTCTCTTAAAATGTTCTTTTGTGACATTGTCACAGCAGGTAATTATGAACAGAAGACATTGTCCTTCTATAAGGAACAAAGCCTGAGCATCAGCAGATCTGAAAGCCAGTGTTTTGTGACATTTGAATAGATTAGTGTTACTGTGCACTTTGAGAAAAAAGTTCTATTTCTCATAAAAGCAGTTTAAGCAATCTCATTTAAGACAAGCTCTGAAATAGTTATCTTTTATTTTTTCAGATACACTGACTTATTGAGTATGATTACTCTGATATGCTGCACTGAATAATACTCATAATAATATCCTGATCATCCTCAAACAATAACCATTGTCATGGTAACTATGCATCTAGGGAAAACAAACTGTGCAAATGAGCTTCTTCCATAGCTTTGAATTATGCAAAGAGAAAATCGAAGGAATACATTTTATAGAGTCAGTTTCCCATTTAGGTACTGATTAAAGTAAATGATTCATCCATATTTCCACTCCTGACTATTGGTAGCTAACAATCCAAACATGATTGTGACCCTCTATCTGTAACCAGAAATAATTTTGATTTCCATCAAAATCGAATTGCCTTTTTGAGGGCTCAGTATGCACTCCTTACATTTATCCTCTTATAAATGAGTTCTAATTATTTACACTTCTTGCACATTTAATTTCATAGTTAAGAAGAGAAGTTAAATCTATTGCTATAGATTTAGTTCTCTATTTTATTCTTGGAATATATGTTAGATGTTGCTCATGGTATTCAGTGGTGACATTTATTCCATTAGAATTCAGACTCAGTCAGAGATAAAACATTTAAAACAGTAAAATTTAGGAAAATGATGTTCAATCTTAGCATGAGTGATTATTGTGAAAAGAGTATCTTGTGAGGTCATTGATGTGAGGTTCACAGTACAGTGATCCTTTAAAAGAGAGAAGACAGATTGGGGTAATGAGTGACGGGGAGCCCCTAAGGAAGGAATTTTGAGAATCTACATGAATGACTCTAATTATTGTGTATAATTACAAATCAATGCAAAGGACTTTTATTTTTCTTTTTCTTCCTCAAACAGAGAATTGTAGAGTTTCTCAAAAAGCAGGTAACTACTGAAAGATATTTCTGAAAAAGAAAAATGAAAACTAAATTATAGGCATCAATTTACGTAAGTATTGATGTCATACCCCTTATTGGAAATCTGAGAACTTAAGGTAATGTTGTCAATATAGACATGCACAAACACATGTCAAGATGAAAGCTAGGTACAGAGATGGTATTGTTATGAACTGTGTGATTCAGCTGGTGATAAACCCTAAGCCTTTCCAATAAAGATGCAGAGGCAGGAGAGGAGAACTGATGCATATTAAATCAGAGGATTTGATAAATGTTTTATTCTCTTAAAAATCAAGAGATGCTGAGAAAACAGTGATCTGGGGTTAAGTCTGAGAATCAAGGTAAAAGTACTTTGAAATATACTGGTAAAAAAAAAAAAAGAAGAAAAAAATACAAGTGAGAGGCAGTAAGAGTTATGAGGGATAACTGAGTTTCAAAGAAACCATTATGTAGTGAGAACTGCTGGGAGTAAGTTTTGTCTTTATGCAAACACATAAAAATAAAATAGAAGTACTGGTGAAAAAGTATTAATTGGAAGTCCAGTTTACTAATATTTAGAGATTTAAAAATATGTGT
This sequence comes from Phyllotis vaccarum, assembly GCA_033318265.1. Lineage (NCBI taxonomy): Eukaryota > Metazoa > Chordata > Mammalia > Rodentia > Cricetidae > Phyllotis > Phyllotis vaccarum. The sequence continues at coordinate 137,273,646 of JARWLC010000001.1, read as the reverse complement.
TTGTAAATAAATTTCTTTTTGCGGAAGATGGAGAGCATAACAGAGATCCTCACCTGATAAAATGTACAGAACAAAAGCTCTCCAGGAGCACAGAGACAGGTGATATATCTGTAATATAAGTCCTACATGGAGAATCATGGAACATAAGAAAGGAACATAGAGAAATCATAAGAGACTTAGGACCAGGACATCCTGACTGTAGGAATGAGCGAGTCCCTGCTCTTGGGACACTTTTTCTCCTGTTGGGTCGTGGTGTCCATATTTGATATGGTAATTTTTGCTTCACCTTATTATATTTTTCTTTGTCATGTTTTGCTGCTATCTCTTAGTAGTCTTATTGCTGCCGAGAGGACCAGCCTCCAGCATCACAAGGCTCAAAGGGAAATCCACAGAGTCAGTATGGACTATGACATTTTGTCTGAGGAAGTATGGGAAACAGGCACAAACTCTCTTGATGGTTACATTCAGACAATATTTTTATTCTTTTGTACCTGAATCTTTATTCTGATCTATTTTTTCTCACTTCTATTCAGAAATGTACCCTCTGTCTCTTGGTGTTTTCCTTCTAACTCTATCTTTATTCTTCCTTATTCTTGGATTATTTTTTTCTTCTAACTCTTTTCTAGAAAGTGTTTTAAAATTATTAATAAAATTCCTTTTACATACCATAAACCATTCCCCTCGCTTCCCTTCTCCCACTCCGCCAACATTCTCCCACCCCATCCTCATCTACTCCTCACAGGAGGAAGATCTCCCTCCTGTATCTCACTATATCTTAGTTCTCCCATTCTTTATTTTTTCTTCTAACTCTCTCATTCTTGATGCTTTACTTCTAATTGATTGCTGATTTTTTAACTTATTCTAACTCTATCTTTATTCTTTTTCTTGCAACTTATATATCCCAGCAAAATCTTTCAGAAAATATAAAAATAACAACGAGGTTACATTCCATTTTTAAAGTAAATGATTAAAATGAATATAAGTAAAGTAAAAGGACGTTTTCATATCCCTCACATAATTAAAACCTTAAACATTACAGGTAACAGAGAAATTTTCCCAACAACCATGCACATTCATACTAAAGCAACTTGTTATAGATTGACAGTGAGTACACAAGTAAAGGAATTTTTTATTGGGAGGCTGTGTTTTCTGCTTACAAAAGAACCAATCACTTTATTACTTATTTTGAAAAGTAATCTTATAAGAAATCTTAAAGGAATCATAAATCTAAACTTTTATATATGAAGAAGAATCAGTTGGCAGTAATCTAAATTTTTAGGGTCTGTGTTCGCTTCAATATATATATTGAGGGAAGAAATGGGTATCAGGAATTAATCACCACTGGTCATCAACCAATTCTAGCAGGAAAGGTGTGTCAGTCCTTTGTTCTTTGGGTTGCTTGTTCTTGTTTCCTGACTTTAATGAGTTCCTCATTCAACTATGTGCCTCCTAAAACTTTAAATTGTCTTCTTGGGTTTTTCACCTCAAAGCTATTTGACAAAAACATCTAGTCTAACCTTAAGTTATTTTCAAAGCTGTGATTCAGCTATGATACATTGCTAAGCCTGAGAACATATCTACAAACATTAAGGTTAAAAGAATTTAAGCTAACTATGCTACTGGTACTCAACTGTTTTCTTACTCATTAATCTAAGCCACCGTCTATAAATATCCTCAATAAAAACTGATGTGTTCTAGGTGTGACACTTCCTTGCTCTATTTTTTATCATCAAAACTCTATTTAAACTAACATTATTATGATCAATTATACAGTACAGCTTAATTAAATCATCTTCATAATAATCAATAAATTAAAAATGCCCAGTACATTGATATGTTCCCATGAGACAAACACACTATATTACAGGTAGTGAGGCTCTCCCCACACCCATTCACACCATACCAGATACCAGAGAAAGATGGCAGCATCAAACAGGTAAGGACCCAGCAGGAGCACAAGACCATCTGTGGTCTGTGTACGTGGGCTGTTTATCTGAGATTAATCCATCAGGGAGTTACTGCCTGGTGGGCTGACACCGTGAACTTTGATTGCCAACTTATGCTTTTTTCACAAGGCCACAGGCACAGTCTTCTTTGCTAAAGAATAACAGAAATGAGATGGACTTAGGAGAAGAAGGAGCGGAGGGAGACAGGAGAAGTAAAGGAAGAAGAAACAAGAATTAGGATATATTGTGTGAGGAAAGGATCTATTTCCAAAAAAAGCAAACATTTAAAAAACTGAATAGAGATTGAGAGGAAATGCTATTTGATCGTGTCGGTTCTACAAAACTAATAGGACCCAGGGCGTGGGGCATAGAGCAGAAGATATGGAGATATTGTGTCAATGATCTCCAACATAATTCTAGAGGTGTGGTTCAAAATGATGAAAATGTATCTCTAATAGAGTAAAAAAAATGAACATTATTAAAATTGTACTTTTTTAAATAAAGTCTTTGTTGATATTCTCACTCAGCATATTACTGTGTGTCTGATATTTACCATCCTTTAAGGCAGCAGGCAATGATGACGCTCTATGATAAGGAAGGCTATGGTTTTGGAAGGCATAGAAATGGGAGGTTAATAAGCCTGGTTATGATTGCCAGGTAGCATTGTCACACATGCGCAACTCTTAACTTGGGTCCTGTCTCTTTTACCTTTTCTTTCCCTGTCCTTCTCGTGGCAGGCACATAACTTGCCTAACAAACTAGAAAACAGATTGCCACTTGTCATCTTCATTCCTTCATCCTGTGCTTCTTCTCCTCAAGATTCAATGCTTTTCCATTCAGACCCTCCATGTTTTATATGCTCTCCATGCATATGCCCCTTACATACTTCAGTAGTTTCTAAAGCTACAGCTCTAGGTGGAATGCCTTCCAAGCCATTATCATCCTGCCTGATAAAGGAATCAGCCTGATAGGAAAATCTGACACATCTCTTTCAGGAAGTCATCTGTTCTTCAGGGACAAATTCTAAATTCTAAATTCTAGGTAGAGTTTTTCATGTATTCACTGCTTGCATCTCTGTATTCAGTGTTCTCCATCCTGTTTCCATTGTCTGCATTTTTTAATTCAGTAATTTTGATCCCACCAATAAATATATTTCTACATATTTCACAGATCTTGAGGTTCAGCGTTCTGATTTATAATAATATAAACTAGACAATATTAGTGTTTAGACTCTGGAGTTAAAGATCATTGGTTAAAATATTTGCCCTTGTGTTCATTTATTTTTGTTAGTATATATTAGTTGTACAAAGTAATAGACTTCATTATGACATATTTTACTTGTGCATGATATCCTTTGATTATCACTGTTTTTAATATGACAAATTTTCTTAACAATAAATCTTCACATCCTTCATTGGTAAAAATACTGTCTTTTTTCACTCACTGGTAGGTTCAGTGAGATCATATGTGCAAGGTACAGATTGTATTTCCTAGACAGGAGAAAAGAGTATTTGTGCCCTGACCGCTCAGCCACAGATGCTTACTTTTCCTGACAAAGACAGATCATGTTTATTCTTCTGTTCTCAGATCACACCTACCTTATATATAACATTATCACACATAAATGGTTTTTTTTTTTTTGTAAATGCATTTATACCCAGCTTAACTGCAAAATAAAAATCTATTAGCCACCTTGAATGGTGTATTTCTTGTACGTGAAAATTCCATGGATGTTTCAGGATAAACAGATTGATGAATTCATACTGAAGATCTCATATAGTAGATGACATATTATTTAGTCTCGGTTGTATCAGGTAACACATGCAGCCATTGTTGAAGAGCAAAAAGACAGCTATATTTCTGTTTAAGAAGAAATTATTATGCAGCTTCATGAGCCAGACATTTTTGTCTTCTTGGACACGTGAAACAATCAGGTTCACTAAGGGGAAGCAAAGTTAATGAGAGGTTTTTTTTTTTTTTTTTTTTTTTTGCTTTTTAAGCACAATGTTTGGGATTTTAAATGCAATATTTATATTCAGAAATTATGCCTTTGTGGATGTGGACTCTATTCTGTGCTACTGTATTTTCCATATATGAGGATGGAATTTTATAATAACTAAGACTTCCAGTCAAAACCTGGGTTCCCTTATAAAATCTCATGGAAAATGGGAAAACAGGTAGAAATGTTATCATCCAGTTAAAAAAAAGACCTCCTAAGAATGTAATGAAAATAGAAATGGAAAACTTAGCAAATTGTTTATCCTCAACAAGCTACGAAGGGGAGAATATCTACACCTGAGATTTTTTAATTAGCAGGGGTTTGCCATTAGGTGTTATTAGAATTAACAAAATTTATATTCAAGAAATGTAGGTACTTTTTCTTCCAAACTTCAGTTCTCACCATTAAGTTTATGCAAAAATATTTATATCAGAATGGGAAGAATAAAGTAAAAACATAAAAGAGAAAGCAAGTAAGATTTAAAAAATTAACTGTGCCCAGATTAATTTATGTTAGGGATACTATCTATCTATATATAGATATATATATATCTTTATATATATATAAAGATACAAAAATTAACACATTACAGCACAGGGAGCTAAGTTTTAACCAGAATAAACCTTGAGATATGAAAGTTTAAATTATTAGGACATTTTTGAACTATACTCAGGAACACAGGCAAATTTAACCCATAGTTGTTAGATTTTTCCTTACCCAGTACCTTTTATAAGTATAATTTAAGTTTTAATTTGATATTTGGGATTTTTATACATGTATGTAATGTGTTGTGATCAAATCCATGCCCACTCCCTCTCCTCCATTTTACTCCATACCCACCAACACTTTACTCTCATGGTATTATGTACTTTTGAAAAGCCTTTGGTTAGCACTCAGTGATGTAAATATATGGTCATGGTATTAGATGGGTTCTTTGTCAGGAAATTTGAATTATTTAAAGACAAATATAGTGTTGCCTAGGAGTTTTGCATAGGTCACAGGTATGCCTGAGCCTCTTTCAGGTTGCAGGAGTAAATCCCTACTTGTAGTTGTTATCCAGTGCTCTGCATGTTTTACAGCAACATAAACTAAAAAGTATAACAATAAGTAGGATCAATTTTATTGGTATCATATAGATTCTAGGGCATGTTACAGATTTGTTGTATTTTTGTTATTGTTAATTTACTCTTACTTTTATTAGTTCTTGGAAATTCCAGAAATGATTTCATTATATTGATCTCTCTTCTAACTCATCCCTGATGTACTTCATTCCCTACCCACTAAGATTTGTGTCTATTTTAAATTTTTTTATAATATCCATAAAGTTTAGTTTAACCTGCCATGTACCCATGGATATTTGATCTTCCGCTGTAGTGTAGTTGACAGAGGCTCTACCTTATATATTTATTGTTTTCACCATGGTGTCACTCTGCCTGGCATGAAACTCACTGTCTTCCAGGCTGACTTTGAACTCCAAGATACCCACCAGTTTTTGTTGTTAGAGTGCTACTAGGGAAAATACTTGATGTGGGATGTCTTTCTATATGCTCTGAATATTATCTGTTAATAAAAGGAATGTTTGGGTCTATGGTAGGACATCTTAGAAGTGCTTTTCAGCCATTTGTAACTCTTTTTCAAATCAGCCATTTGAGAATTCCCTTTTTAGTTCTGAACCCCATTTTTAGTTGGGTTAATTATGTTTGTGGGATCTAGTTTCTTGAACTCTCTATATATTTTAGAGATCCAGTCTTCTGTCAGATGGAGGTCTTTTTCCATTGTGTAGTCTGTTGTTTTGTCTTATTGACTGTGTCCTTTGCCTTACAGAAGCATCTCAGTTTCAGGAGGTCCCACTTATCAATTGTTGTTCTTAGTGTCTGTGCTACTGGTGTTACATTTAGGAAGTCATCACCTGTGCAAATGCATTGGAGGGTATTTCCCACTTTCCTTTCTATCAAGTTCAATGTAGCTGAGTTTATGGTGAGGTCTTTGATCCACGTGGATTTGAGTTTTGTGCAGGGTGATAGGTTTGGATCTATTTGCATTCTTCTACATACTACCATCCAGTTATGTCAACACCATTTGTTGAAGATATTATCTATTTTCCATTGAATATTTTTGGTCTCTTTGATAAAAAATCAGGTGTTCTTAGGTGTGTGGGTTAATGTCGGGTCTTCAATTTGATTCCATTGATCCACAAGTCTGTTTTTGTTTTTGTTTTTTGTTTTTTTCTTTTGCCAGTACTAGGCTATTTTTATTACTGTAACTCTATGTTATAGATTAAAGACAGGGATGCAATTCCTCCTGCAGTTCTTTTATTGAGCAGGACTGTTTGGCAATCGTGGGTTTTCTCTTATTATATATGAAGTTGAGTATTGTTCTTTCAAGACCTGTAAAAAATTGTGTTGAGATTTGGTTGGGAATTGCATTGAATCTGTAGATTGCTTTTGGTAAGATTGCCAATTTTACTATGTCAATCCTACCTTCTGTTTCTTCTTCATTGTTATGCTTAGATCTTGATGTGCAAAACCACCAGCTTCTTTCGGTTGTATTTGTTATTCTTTATATTGTTATATATATTCTTGTGCTGGCATCTGCCCCTTGCTTCCTTGGCACACCCTTAGCTCTTGGTTGACTCCTAGTCAGTTGTGAGCATGGGGGCTGAGTGTCTCCAGTAGTTGCAGGGACTGCTCTTATTTCGACTCTTAATTAGCCGTAGGCCAAGGAGCTCTGTTTCTCTAGTTTTAGCAGGGGTCATTCTTAGTTGGGTCTTAGTTGGCTCTTAGTCTGCTCTTAGTCAGCTGTGAACCAGGAGGCTTTCTTGTCTCCAATTTTTGGTGTGTGATGATGCAGATTGAGGTTTGGGTAGGGTTTAGTCTGTGAGATGTCCCTTCAGCTTGTTTTGCTGGGGATTGGGCTTGTTGGGGGAGGCTCTCCCAACTTTCTTTGTTTTAAGGCAGAGCTGGATATGCTTGGGCTTGCATCTGGAGACCATGGTCTTAGCTTGGCCTGAGGGTCAGGGTACCACTCGCCTCTTAGCTGTGGACTGGGAGGCTTTTGGATATCTAGTTGTCCTACATATAGTCTTAAACTGACTTTCCTTATTCAGCAGCTGTCAATTGCTAATATCTCTTCTACTAGAGATGGGACTGTGCTGATCTCCCCTCTCCATGCTGGGCTTTTATCTGGCTTGAACATGCAGAGGTTGTGTGCATTCTGTCACAATTATTGTGTGTTTTCACGTCCACATGAAATTTCCTAAAATGTTTGAAAACACCATTTCCTTGCAGTTGTTTGAACTCTGCTGCTTCTTAGACTCTTACTGTTCCCGTTTCTTCAGTGATCCCTGATTTTTACCGAGAAGGTTCCACTTAGAGCAATTTTCTCTCCAATAACTTATTCTCTGTACCTTGACTAGTTGTGGGTCTCACAATCTACAAATACAAACGTCTCTGATAAAAACTGATCAATATATTCATCTTTGAATATAATGATGAATCATTCGGAATCTGTTTAATACCCTGTCCATTTAGTGTGATTTATTTTAAAATCACTGAAATTGTTCCGTAAAGCTAAAAGATAAAGAAGAATCAAATTACTTCTCTGATAATAAGTAAGATGTTTTTTATGACTCAAAAAATAAGTATCAGCAGAAATTCTTCTTTTCTTTTTCTTTTTTTTTTTTTTTTTAGATTTAAGTGGCTATACTGTAAATAACTACAATGGACTGGGAAGATTTTAGTTTTGATATTAGTTTTCTGTTTGCTTTGCCTAGTCTCATCCATGTAACAATAGTGAGCTTATGATCCTCATAGCCTTACCCATATATGACTTTTGGCTAGATTAAACAAACTGCATTTTTTAGACAGAGTAACTCAAACTTTATGTGACAATAGGATGTCCCTATACACAGGCTTGTTTCAAATCCTTATCCTGCCTGCTTGTTCCATTTGCTAGAGTAAGGACAAAGATCAGGGAAGATCCAAAAAGTGAGGCTAAAATGAAGTCTCTTGATAAAATACGCTATAAAATGTTTTCATACTTTTTTCCAATTTACTGTACATCTTTTTATTCAAAAATAGTATTTAGATTTTAACTATCTGTGCCTCTTTCCAAGCAAGTCCTTTGTAGCACTCAAAGAACCCATCATTAGGGCAACTGTTAAAATAAATAACCTAAGAGTTCTGAGACAATGGAATACAATGAACAACAAGAACCCAAATTGTGAGCTGTTTTTAGAAGGGTACTTCATTATTTGCTTGGGAGATCCTCTTTGCCACACTTCACTCTGGGAGATCCATGCTAGTGATGGAACTCTGCTTTGCTTTATTATTTCACTTCTGCTGCAGCATCATTAAAATCCACACCTGTTTGTTCTGGCATAGTGAGCAATGATCTGTAGCAGTATTTCCCACCTGGGCAGTTGAACTGTCTCTCAGTGGTAGATGCCTTTTTAAGCTTCAATGGAAAATGAGCTGCTTGCCTAATTTGAGTGCTTCCTGTTGGGCTTCATGAAACAGGACAAAACAGGAAGTATTTGGCTCCCGAATTTGTTCTATGAGTTTCCTAAAACACCTACAGTGAATAAGAATAGTCAAGTAAAGAATGCTGTGAGATACGTAGACATTAAAAATTGATTTACAGATTTGACAACAGAATAGACAAAGTAACGTTTTATCAAGTAAGTAATCCATGGAAAAAGATCTCATAGTTCACTGATATCTAACATGTCCAAATAAGTTATGACACAGTGTGTATTACTCTTTATAGCTAACAAAGTACTTCCAAGTATGTCTACATGAACATGAACCCCCTCTCACATTTTGATGGACTTTTAGAAAGACAATGATACACAATTGTAAAGTTTCTGAAGGTTGAGGGAATTATGGAGATGTCATCATGCCACATTTCTCAAGCTGTTTAATGGATCCATGCTTAACTTTAGTAAAAGCCAAAGACCACACATCAATGATTCACATTTCCATTGGTCTTGCTGTGGTGTACTTGAACCTGCTCTCTAGTAAAATGCATCAGGAAGTTTGAATAACAAATTGGGTTTCATCATTTCTTCCATTGCATTCTCTTTCTACATTCCCTCTCAATCATCATATGTGATAGCTTCCAAACCTTTCCTAAACCACGTCATTCTTCCTCTTTATCTCCTTACTTGGTCTCTTGTCTGAACCATTACAACCTCACCGCAGCTGAACTACTACTGTGGCATGCTAGATTAATCTGATAACCATTCACTTTAACCTTATCTTCTGAAATAACACTTGTCAATAATGTTCCTTTTTTTTTACTGTAAATGTTTTAATCAAATTGATTGAAGTATAATTTATATTTAGTCAAATAAATGTTCTATGATATAGTAAGAAGTTTCTGGCCCAGACTAGCACTAAGGTCTGGACAAGCTGTCTCAAATAGACCACCCACAGCTGCCTAGTCTCAAATAATTATACAAATATTAATTTTATGTTGCTTGGCCTCTGGCTTAGGCATATTGCTAACTAGTTCTTACAACTTAACCTATTTTTATTAATCTGTCTTGTCATATGGCCTGCGGCTTGCTTAAATTCTTTTACATCTTTTTCTTTGACAGCAGGTCCTAGTGTCTCTCTTTGGCCCCACCCTCTTTCCCCTTTATCTATGCTGAGATTTCCTGCCTGCTTCTAAGATGACTTAGAAGGCCAAAACAGCCTCTTTATTATACAATGATATTCACAGCATATAGAAAGATGTCCCATATCACTATTTGGTGTTTCAAAACATACTTACTTATACATTTATCGTCTGGATTATGTTGGCAATGCATCAATCACCTAAAAAAAGATATTTTTCTACAAAAATCCTTCTTGTAGGCAGGGCAGCCATCTGTCACTTATCTGATTTCTATTTATCTTTTTTTGTTTTAGATTTCTACTTTGGTGAAATAATATAGCATACTTTGTTTATATTTCAATTGTTTAAAAAACATAACATTTTTACATTTTTCAGTAATTTCTCCTTATCATTAATGAGTATATTAGATCAATATATTTTGCTGTTTTCCACTTGGCAATTTGGTTGTTTCGAGTTATTTTTACTATTATCAATAAAAGGACTATGAACAGTTTTAGTATGCCATTGTTTGGATATAAATGTTAATTTCTTTTAAATAAACAGAGGAAGGATGTCTGCATTATATGTGGAAGGTATAAGTACTAGCTTGAGGAAATAAGTATAATCAAGCCAGGCATAGTGGAACATATCTTTAATTCCAACACTGGGGAGACAGAGGTAGGCAGTCTGGTTATATAGTGAGTTCCAGGACAGACAGCCGTAGCGACATACTGTCAAATAAAAACAGGATAGTTCGAGAAGTGCCTTTTCTCTTTCTGTCCTGGGAACAGGGAGAGGTAAGGATTTTTCTTCAATATTTGGAGAAATTGGTCAAGTGTTTGGGGATAACTTGCACAAGAGTGTTACTCCTATTACCGAGTCTCCAATGGTTACTCTCAGACTTGTCCAGATAGCCGCCATCAGCTTCTCTGTGATAACTCATACTTTTCTACCTACCCTCCCACCAGTTTCTGCTGTGGCTGGTTCTGGAGAATCTCTGCTTTGGTTTTTTGCAGTCCTCTCTATTTGCAAGCACAAGGTAAGAGTCAGAACTTTCCTGTGATGTCAGTTATTGTAAACTCTAAGAGTTTTTCATTGTTCAGCTTCTTCAGAGGTTTCCTAGTTACTTAAAACTGGCAACTTCCCAAACCATAGAAGACTAGAAACATAAATTATCACATCTACTTTTCTTTCCTTTCCTTTCATTTTTTTTTCTTATTGCTCTCACAGTTTTTGTTTCATATTTCTTCTCTGGAAGTGGAACTCTGACTTTCCTAGATCAAGCTTTAGAGTCATTCTGGCTAGTAAGCAATCCTAGAAGCCAGTGAAGACTGTGTTGTGAAATCTTAGATGGATGCTGACCCACACAAGTTTTCTCACCATCCTATCTTCATGGCTTCCAGTCTCTTATTGAAATCTTAAATTTCTCTGTTATCCTTTCTCCAGTCTTTGTGTCCTCAGATGAGTGGCACTTATGTGGTCCATTCCCATCCTCATACTGAGCTATGCATAATCAGCAAATTTGCAGAAGCAGAAATCATGGATAACTGGGATACTCCGTGCTCATTTCATCAGAGTTTATATGATCTTATTTATTTTCCAATATCGGAAAACATTGCAAATTTTTTTTCTAGTAAAAGAAAACTCAATTCTAGCTACTTTATTATATTTTATGCTATAGTTTAGATCTTGAATGGGACTCAAAGGTCTGTGTGTTGAAACCATTTTCCCCAGCCAATGGCTGTACTTGGGTGTGTAGAAGCTGCAATAGGCAGGAGTCTTGGTCTAATTAGTTCACAGAGTAGTCCCTTAAAGTGAACATTAAAATACCAGCTCCCCCCTTCCCCCCTTCCTTCCTAGTTTCCAAGAGGTGAGCAATTTCATTTTCTGTATGTTCCCACCATGATGTGTTGATTTCCGAAGGCCCCAAATCAATGGAGCCAAATCACTATGGACTGAAACCTCCATAATTGTGAAGAAAAGCAAACTTTTCTCATTTTCAAGTTATTTATTTAAGTTATTGATTATGTTATTTCTTTCCACAATAAAGATAACTAGCATAATTTATCTTAGTCTCATATCAGATCCTTACTAAGAGGAATAAAAGCTATTTCTTATAGTTCAAGAGAGTGTGACATCTAATGCCAAGAAGTTTCCTCCTGGTGATGATGCATCATTGCTACGGAAAAGTAAAACCCTAAAAACAGTGAATAGCTATACAGAAAAGAGTCAGTAACTAGGAAATCTCTTTTTATGAACAGTACCTTCTTCACCTCATCTAATCATGATTAACTTCCTAAAGGCTTCCTCTACAAATGGCATTAATATATGACTTTGGGGATTAAGTGTTCACAGGAGCTGTAATTTCTGTTTCACTTGGCATCTATCATTGTCATATGCAATTTACTGAATTCCTGTGCTGTGAAAAGAGTCTGCTCAACTTCTCACTGATATATCTTAAGTTCCCAGCACAGTGTGACAGTGTGTAATGCATATATATATATATATATATATATATATATATATATATATATGTATATGTAACTCTTTTGTTACATATCCTGGCGTAGCAGTAAAATATATCACCCAGTGTTCCTGAAATTATTTTGATTGCTCAAAAGATACAAGTTTTAAATAGAAAGTTTTAATTTACAAAAAGTTTTAATTGTTAAATTCAAGTCTGTCAGGCAAAAATGTTTTAGTTATTTTAAGAACAAAGCATTGGATCATACACCAAAATCATAGCTGTAATTTTTAATCTCAAAATAGCATGTACCACTTTATTTTTTTAACCTTGTTTTTATTGGATATTTTATGACAAGATCTAAAATTAAGATGAATTGGGGTTAATTAAAAGATTATGAATGTTTCAATGAAAATAATGTTACCAACCTGGATACATTTTTGAAGGGGGGGGGAATAATACAATTTAAATAATCATACCTGCAAAAAAAAAACAGCCATCATTATACCCAGAGACATAAGAAGTTACTTTTACTTCCAAGTCTTTCACAGACATTGTGGGATTTGTATATAGGTTTATAGCATGCATTTGTGCTGCACAATTGAAGCCACTATTGTAGGCCTTTAGAATAATGAGATAATTAATATAGGGCAAATGAATGATAAATTTAAAAACAGAATTCATTCTATCTCTGAGAAATAAAATAATATTAGTTACAAAACTTACATTGGGCTTGTAAGAGATTTTAAATATAAATTTTACATGTATATTTCATATATTTATTATCTCTCTGTAATATATATTGCATTCTCTCTATATACGTATATATATGAATATTACCTTTATACATACAAAATATAATTATCACCAATATCCTGAGTTTTTAAAGAAAATCTCATTTGGCAGATAAAGGTATTCCAAAACTGTACAAATTGTAAATAGGTAATAAAAATGATTTTAGGTATATTAATGACCAAATTTTCAGGATTCCTGAGTTAAAACTATCAAAACAATAAAAGATGTGTGCTCATAAAAAATGAGACAATCATTCTCCACTGGACAGTATAGGCAGAGTAACCTAATTCTTTGTATTTCACTCCTTCATATTTTAAGAATATCTGTCACAAATTCTATGTGAAAGAATCGGGGCCAGATTTCCCAAAGCATGTAAATTCTAACAATATTTGGAGTAAAATGATCATGCCTATCAAGAAATACTTTCGAAGCTTAGAATATCTGTATAATGAATTTGCTTACAAATGATTCAAAGTAATTCAATGTACATTTCCTAGGGTCATAGTTAGATTCAATCAATATCCTTCACCAGACTTCTCTATATAAAAATAAGACACTGTTTTCAGAATTGGTCCAGGACAAGCAAGACAGTTCCAAAGGTAAATATATATATATATATATATATATATATATATATATATATATATATATATATATATATATATCTCTTGCCACCAAACTTTGCAACCTGAGTTTCATTCCTTCCATTCATAAAGATGAGGATGAGAATTGACTTCTGCAACTTTTGAAAGTTACCCTCTGACCTACACACACACACACACACACACACACACAAAATAAGAAAATAAAAATAAATAAATATCCCCCAAATAAAGATCTACCTGTCTGAGTGTTACTGGTGCAATTATTTCTCTTCCTTTGGGAGAAAGTAGCTGTTACCAAGTATTGCTTTGTAAAATTATAAAAAATATAGTTGCTATAGTTTCTCTTTCTGGCAAGATAACCAAATTTCTAATTTTAGCTTTAAAAATGGTGATTAACTTCCCTAAAGTTAATAGTTTGACACACTAACTTATTTCCATAGAAGCTGCAATAAGAATGAACAAAACAGCCTTTCTTTCCATAATTGCTTTGTAATTACTTTGTAAATTTAGGCATTTACATTTCATCAGCTACAAAAGTAATTGCACAATCCTCTATGTCCTTTAAATTATGCTTGTTTTGTTACAATTTAATCACAAAGCCATATCTCAAAAAGATAGACAGACCAAAAAAGAACAGTCCAATGCTATTTTCCAGCTTCATGAATCATTTTCTGTGTCAAAATTTGGTATGAAATTTTGAGCAATTTTCTTTCCTTTCAATTAATCTGTAAGCTAGCTTACAATAGAAAGATTTAAAAAATGTTGTGTTTCTAAATTTTTGGAAAGATACTATAATGGTATTGTACAGACAGATTTATTTTAATAAATATTGGTTTGGTTTCTTAGGGGTACTTTTGTTGCATTGGCCAATTATCTATGTCTCTAATTAATGTGCATGCCACCTGTGCAGTTGCATGGCTCTGTGCTTGCCTTTATGTGATACTATTGTCAACAAAATCTCTCACCCATATATACTCATTAAATGTTACATGATATTTTGCTTAGGGATTTATTTTAAGCATTATTTAGATTTAATTTTATAAATCAGATGTATTATCCTAAAACCTATATTGTAGATTGGAAATATATATTTAAAACAGCTTGCTAGCCCTACAGTGAGGGAATGGAAGAAGGGAGAAAGGCAAGTAGTCAGGCTTGTTAGTTAACTTTATTATGGCATATCATTTATAAATAAATGAATTGAATCCAAGTTCATTCAGTGATATAAACAGACACATTGGGAGTTTATACATGGCTTTAGTGGTGAGTACTGACCTGATATATTCTTGATTTTATTTTATATCATCTGGTAAAGAGATTACTCATATTGAGCACCTTCCTTTTATACACATTCAGTGGATTTAAAAGATCCATATATTTTTTAATGAACAGCCTTTGTGTCCTTTGACAGCAGTGAAGAAATATAAGTCACCCTATATTTCAATACCAGAGTTAATCAGACTTGTATATCATGCCTCTTAATAGTGAGACTGATGCGTGCCCAGGCAAAGTTTCAATACAATTCTCTTTTAGTATTATTTTTCATATTTAAAATGTGATCAGATTTCTTTTCTTTGTAAATTTTCACAAAAGTGCTAGTGACTGTGAATAGGGACGTATACTCTCAAATTCTAGAATACAACATGTGAAGAATATATTTAATAAAATTTCAGTTGTGAAAACAACCTACTGAGGAAGTAGGGTAACATTGTTGTAAGTTGACTAGTTACCACTTACCTTCTAAATTGCCAGCTGATGTGGGAATGCTTTTATGTATGCTGTGAATCTCAATCTTTAAATAAAAGAGCTGTTTTGGGCCATGGCGGGCACCATAGAATAAGTAGGAGGAGAAATCAGAGCTTAGGTAGGAGAAGCAGGGTGGAGTCAAGCAGATCTAGCCAGCCGCCCAAGAAGAAACATGTAAGGAGCACGGGTGAGCCACACGGGCCACGTGGCCAACAGATTAATAGAAATGGGTTGATTTAAGATGTAAGAGCTTGCTAGCAATGTGCCTGAGCCATAGGCCAAACAGCATGAAGTTAATGTAAGCGTCTGAGTCCTTTCTGGGGACCCGGGCGGCTGGGCGGCTAAGCGGTCTCGGGCGGCAGGTCTGTGGGTCTCTGGACCTCTGGCGCCAGGGACCTGAGAAACCTCACTACTACAGCCAGCTATGTTAAGTAACCTTTCATTGTTTGCCTCTAATATCATAATGATGTGAGAATAATGAAAGAAAACTAAGGATGAGTTGGCTTGTAAAATAAATATGTGCATGGCATCATAATTTGTTTTTCAAAAAATAATGCTATGTTATATCTTAAGACTAGCTTCTAAAGTTTAAAATTTCACTGAAGCACACATACAGCAGGCCTTCATTCTTTTATTTTCTCCAGTGTCTTTCCATTTTTTATTTCAATGTTATAATAAAACCAATACATCCTCTTTAGAAACTTTGTGTGTGTGTGTGTGTGTGTGTGTGTGTGTGTGTGTGTATGTGTGTGTGTTTGAGTTTGTATATTGAGTTGTGTCCAGGCTGTAGCACAATTGAGAACCAGGATAAGAGTTGTTACAGTTGCTCCCAAGTTTGATCCTGGGTTATCTCTCTAGGAGAGTAGCCATAAACTCTAAAACTGCCCAGACAGAGGTACAGTGGAATTGCCATGAAAAGTCAGAAACAGAACATGTAAAATGTAAACAAGAACACAAATAACATGCCAAACCCTCCTCTGTGAGTAAGAGAAATTTCATCACGTCTGATTGCTTTAAAAATGGCCCACTAGGTTAACTCCCCCTCCCCCACATACACACATTGAATTTTAATTTTAGCTAAAATATCAGCTTTCTGAGTATACAACTTTCAACTTTTGTAGGATTATCACTATTGTCTCTTCTATGTCTCAGTTTGATGCCGTGGGAACATATATGAGAAAGAGAAACAAAAACAAAAGAAAAGAAAACATTTTCCAGGAAGCTTTAAAATGACAAGAAAACCATTTTAATATAGTCTTTAAATACCCACTCACAGTGTTCTGTATTAATATAAAGTGAATCTCAAAAGTTTAGGGAAGAGAAGTGGTACATAATTGCAATCTCAGTCCTTTGTTGTGACTGAGGGATTGTGGATACAAGGCTGTCCTGGGCCACACAAAACACAAAACAAAAAGGCGAACCATGTTTCCTTTAGTCAGTCATACAAACTTGTGAGTGTGATCTCCAGGATACATGTAAGATATATTGATAAAAACATTTTAAGACAAGGAAAATATGAGCAAATGGTAGAATGGAACCATATAGGTTTACGGAAAAAAGCTGGAATGAAAGGCATGATAAAGACAATTTAATTTTTTATTTAGACACCAGTCTCTGACATCCTTTCTCAAAAGTAAAGTGTATTTGTGTGTAATTCTCCTTATATCTATTCACATTATAATCCACAAAGGGACACACATTCTCATTTTCTTGAGTTTGAGGGTTTTTTCACTACCGAATTCTGTGTCAATCCTGCTCTGGCTTATTGATGTTGGTTTAATAGTCACTTATTTCCCAGATGGCTATTGACTTTTCATCTGGAAGAAGAGTCTAGTTACAGTTTGGTTGTAACATTCAGACACTTTTTCTTCCCAGTTCCTGAAGACAAGAGGGACATTCTGCTCATTATTATGGCCTAAGCCAGTGACGTGGCCCACAGATCACTAGCCTTTAGGGCTCATCTGTCCTCCTAGGAATTGACAGTGTGTGCTTCCATTAAGATGTTTTGTTCAGCCCATCCAATGCACTTTCCAACTGATATTTTCAATGAGAGATGCCCTTTGTTCTGTATGGTTTAAGCTTTAGTAAACACCCCCATCAGAAAGGGATGCTTGGCCCAGCTGTTATATTTCCTGCTCACCTGCTTCTTCTCATCCTTTCCTACTTTGTCATTGTCACTGCCAAGAATTTTCTGAAAGACAGGAGAAGCTTCATCCTCCTGCCTGAGATCATCTACATACCATTGTTTCTGGTCTACTGTATGTGCATGATGAACAGGACTTTCTAAATCAAAATCAACATCAGGCAATCTCAGTGCTTGGCAGCACAATTTACCCATGAATATATCCTCTTGTGAATTATGAAGAACCAAGAGTTAATGCAGGCTCTATACAACTGCAGAAATAAATTCTCTATGTTGAACGCTGGATCACTAGAGGAATGATTATGTAACAAAGTGGAGTCATTTCCTGGATACTTCAATATCATGATAACAGATACCATTCTGGACAAAGAATTGAGGTAAAATTTTAAGTATTTGCATATATTATACTCCTAATTATACATATATAGAACAAACATCTACCTATTTCTTTAAATAAACTAGCACTCACCATATTTGGAATGTTTGTTGCACAAATTTCTTTAAATATAACTTCTTAATTAATATTCTGTGAAAGATGATGTTAGAAAAAATTCACATTATAGCTATTATTTTTCATCACTATGTATGAATTGCGACAAAATAGCTATTTTAGACCCTCAGAGATTAAGCAATTTCACAGAAAGAGGACTTCTTATAATTTATAGAATAGACATTTCATTAATAAAGAGCTGATTTTAATCATGATATGTAATTTACAGAGGGATGTAATATCCTTAATGTTTCTTCATTGATAAATGGATTCAGTTTCCCTGTATTTGAATTTCACTGGCCTGTGACTGATTCAGACTATCGTCCATGTGAACCTTTGTCAACTCTGGGTTAAAGGACAGTCAACATCTTTTAGAATCAAGATGAACTGAGTGGTCATATTAGAATTCTAGCTCTTATATCCCTTCAAGGGATTCTACATAGCAGGAATAATGGAGATATAAATATATATATATATATATATATATATATATATATATATATATATATATAAAGGCTCAGCTAAATATGAACAAGTAGATCAATGAAGTCATTTTGAACCTTCCATACTATCACACTTCCTAGTTGGTGTCATTTGGGACAAAAGTGTTAATTAATTAATTAATTTTTATTAAAAAAATTGCCCATACCCACCACTGCCCTCCTTCCCTCTCCTCTTCCCAGACTTCTTCCAGCTTACCCAAACCCATCCCCCCAATTCCTGAGGGAGAGAGAGAGAGAGAGAGAGAGAGAGAGAGAGAGAGAGAGAGAGAAGGACTCCCAAGGTGAGTCCATTTGGTCTGGCATATCCAGTTGAGGTAGGACAGAGTCCCTTTCTCCCAGTATCAAGGATGTGCAAGGTGTTTCTCTCTAGAGAATGGGCTTCTAGACCAGTTCATGTAACAGAAATAAACTTTGGTTTGACTGCAAGAGGCCCCACAAATAAGCCCATGGCTTATTACTGAGTAGAAAATTATTGTAAAAGCTCTGAAGGCACAAGCACAGACTCAGAAAGTGTTATAAATATGCAGCTTTTAAAATAAATAAACGTTTCTTAGTCAAGATTTTCCTGATCTTAATAGTGAATTCCTGCTTATTTCTACTGTTTATTAATTGTATACTTTTGCCAATTAAACCAAAAACTAAAATGGCCAAAAACTAAATAATAAAATAAGGAAAAAGGAGATGTTAAGAAAAATTTCAATTGATGAAATAATTAATATTACAAATAGTTCAAGATTAATTCACTGTATCTGTTCTACCCCATTCACATGTTCTCTAGAAAATAATGTGATTATTTAGAATCATACAAAAGAGATTATTGCTAACATGGTCATTTGAATGAGAACGCTGCCTAAATCTAAATTTAAATCTCTCCCACCTAATAAAATGTACATCATTTCAAGAATATTCTATCAATATCAGTATATTTATATAGATAAAATCGTGTTAATATTTATTAGTAATATGTATTTAATGGCAAATTTTGTTAAGCTTTATCTACATCACTGAACAAACAGCCTTCGGGATTAATGTTTTTATACACTGCTTTTCCCACAAATAGCTTATATAGTGAGACCTTCTTTTCAGATTATGTAAGTCCTACCCAAAATTCTGTTGATAAACTGTAAAACCTTTTTGATGCATTCATGGATGATATATCAATTTTGCTCTGAGAATATATTTGTATAAGTAGAAATTCCCTCAAAAATTAGTTTGGTATATGTATGTAATTACTTATTATTAGTATGCTTTAATATTTTCTCAAATGATACCAAATGAAATTTCATTCATTAATTAATTTTTTAATTTGATAGGATAGAGGTATTTTTTTTTCCTTTATGATCTCAGGCTAGGCTGAAAATCGTAATGGATTTCAGACTGGCCTGATATTCTTGGCTGTCTGCCTGTCTCAATTCTCTGACTGTTGGGACTACAGACATGAGGTACCTGACTAGCTAATTAAAAAAATTTAATAATGTGATTCCTTACTCCAATATTTGTATATTACATTGCTTTTAGGTTACTGCTTCACCAGAATTAAAAATTACTTAATGTCACTGATATGAGTAGGAAACCTACTTTGTCCTTACAAATATGAATTCTAAAGATTCTACCGAATTAAATTTTGTTACAAATTTTCTGTATTAAATTAATCTCACAAAGCATCTGGTACAATTAAAAGTTAATATTAGGAACCAATGCATGTTGTTAACTATGTAGCTCAAAATTAAAAACATCTGTATCAGGTTGTTGTTAATAAATACATTAATGCGGGTGGCTTTTGTCTCTGAGCTGTTATTAGATATATTAGAAAAGAATATATAAAGATGTGGGCTTTCTATTAGCATCTGTTTGAGAGCTTTTATATAATATTGTAAAATATTTCCTAAAGTTTAAGAATTTGAAATATTTCTAATCCCTACTATGTAGCTGAGTCCAATTTTACCACAAATGAAAATCTGTATTAGTACATATATCCATTTATTCATCTATTCCTTCACAAAGTAGAATAGTATTGTATTCCCAACTTTAACATTTTATTGCAGGCTAGAGAGTATATAATTTAGGGCCAAGTTCAGCACCTTTCTGGCAACTGCCACATTGCAGCTATGTTATGGATGCTGTGTAGTAGGAGTAAGCACTTGGTTGTATAGCAAGATATTAGGTTCAAAATCTCTTATTGTTTAAAAGCTTTAACCTGGATAAGGCAAAAGTCATTCCTTTTATGCATCTGGAAATTAACAAGCCCTCAAAAGTCAACTTTAGGCTGTGATCATGATTTATATATGTATTTTTGATAATTCTGTAAATAGAATTTCAGTACAGAATTTGTGTATTCAAAATGCCAGATATGATAAAGTCAGATTAATGTTCCTGAATGAGAAATTACATGGATCTACTATTGGTAGAATTGGTAAATAGAGGCAAGTATGACTACAAAAACTTAGGACATTCTGTTCTAATTAGCACGCTTTGAAAGCAAGATGAGCACACATGCAGACATAGTAACACAATAGAGTCATATTATATTCAACATCTAATGTCTATAAGATAAACCAGGAGAACATGTTGGTGTGCCACCACATTCCCCATTCCTTATGGAACAACTAGCTGGCAGGCTTTTCTTATCATCCTAGAGTTTTAAATAAAAAAAAAAAAATCATTTGCCACCATCTAATTACCCAGTTTCTTCTTTCTCCCAATTTACCTTTATTCCCATGACTCCACAACACATCTGAATATAACTACCCTGCCCATGCCTTTGGAAACTTCCCACAGAGATGGTTCCTCATGTCCCCACCCTCGTGTGCAAACTCTGACAGGTTTGTCTCTCACTACAGCCACTATTAGCTTTCAGTTCTCATTATTATACCTTTAATTCTATCTTACCGATTTATTTCTAGTTCTTTATAATTTCTCTTCCCAGTTACAAACCATTATCTCTCCTTTGTTATGCTTTTTCTCCCCTAATCATCTTCTATTATCTCTTATTTTAGTACTTGGCTTTCCCACTTTGATGTCTTTTGGGTTGAACTTCAAGTAATTTGACCCTTTTTGTTAATTCTTTGACTTATCACAGACCCATTATCTATTTTTTTCCATCTTTCATCTTTTTTCTATATATTGAAATTCATACAATGGTATGGTCTAACCGCAGCCTGCAGGGTGATGAGCTGTGGAGAGCTGTCAGAGGGTGAACAAACAGGCTTTTATGATAAAAGGTTGGAGAAGAGCATACACGAGGTTAAAAAATAAAAAAAGCTGCCATTAAAGGATTTAGGTAGTTCAATGATCATGACATGCTTCCAAAAAAGAAAGAAATGCACTGAGCAGGTAATGACATCATGACAAGAGGAAAGCACTATTTATCTCATCAAAGCTCAGTGAGCTTCAATGTTAAATCACATAAAGCATGTGTTTTAAAGTAGTTTGTGGATGATTAGATCAGAAAAACCAATATTTGAAGTCTGAATGCATATAGCAAGGCACTGTGAGGTAGAAACAGAATCTGATATAGCACGGGATGGGGAAATGGGATTTACTGCCTACTTAGCACTCGTGTTTTGAGTGTTTTTTCCCTTCTATGAAAGAGATTGCGCAAATCTTCGTGCAATACTTACAGATCCTAGAGCCACAAATATTGTCAGACTTGTATGGCAAGGTTGGAATAAAAGATTAAAAATGTTCTATTCTTTGGTAATTCAGGTCAAAATCTAGTGTTTCTAGTAAGTATGCCTTAATTTTTGTATATTTAAGGCAAAAATGCTTTGAGATACATATTAAGATATTAACAAATGCTTTTGCAAACAAAAACCAAAGGCAACTCTTAGCAAGAATTTAATGTGTGCTCTTTTTGGGTACCAATAATATTTATGTTTGTTATCAATTATATACATATATATATATACATATATATATTTAATGGAAAATATATTCTTCTCTCGGACAATAATCCGGAGCATATTTTTACCCTTCTCTATTTATCCTACTCCCTGCTCCGTTTCCCTTCAGAAAGTAGCAGGTCAGCCTCCAAAAGATAAAAATGAAACACAGCAAAATAAGATACAATAAGAAAAAGCAAAACCCCTCAGATCCAGGCTAGTCAAGCAACCAATTGGAGATAAAGAGTCAAGAAAAGCAAAAGAGTCAGAGACACACCTGCTTCTACTGTGAGAGGAACACAAACACATCAAGCTAGCCAGAGTTTGATTATACCCTAGGCTCTGATATTTTGTCTAAAAGAGTAAGCCCAAAAGACATAGGAATTTATTGTTTACCTTAAACGAGGCACTAGGGTTTCCTAATGACAAGGGCAGTTTAAATATATTAGTATAAATGGATCCAGCATAAAATTTGTTACAGAAAATTTAACCTGAAGGCATTTTTAATTTTTGGTAAACAGTAAGATGACTTCTAATATATTGTCTCTGTGAAAGTAGAAAGAAAAGAAAAAATCAGAAGCACTATACATCAAAATACTATGAATTTTAATCAAAATCCAGTGTCCTTATAATTCCCTTTCACTTTTCATATCTCTACATCTTCCTTCCCTTCAGGCACCTGCCCCAGTCATGGATATTGTGAGCAGAGCAACAATGAACATGGAGAATCAGATATGTCTGAAGTATAATATCAAGTCCTTGGGATATATGTCCAAGAGCGGTAGCGTTAAACCATGCGGTCAGGTTAGTCAGTCTCTAGATTTTGAAGGTCTCTAGACTGAGGGGCTGAAACATGTGGCTAAAACAATTAGGACTTCTACCGGAAGTGAATAGGGCCTACCTTCACTCTCTGATACCTGTCTTCTTTTCTTTCTTTCTTTGTTTTATCATAACCATTTGAAATGGAGTAATAAAGTTTCTCAAAGTGATTTTAATTTGGATTTTCATGATGGCTAATGATGCTGAACCTGCTTTAAAATATTTCTCAGAAATTTGTCTTTCACATGTTATGAAGAATCTTAGTTCCATACCCCATTTTTAAAATTCAGTTGTATATATTCATAATGTTCAGGTTTTTTAAAGTTATTTATATATTCTAGATCGTAATCCACTGTCTAATTTATAACAAGTAAAGTCATTTTTTTATTCTGTAGACAGCATTTCATTTAATGATGATATATTTTTCTATTCAGAAGCTTTTTAGTTTAATGTGGTCCCATTTATTAAATGTTGATAATGCCTGGGCTACTAGAGTCTTTCAGAAAGTCATTTTCTATGACTTTAAGTGGAGCCATATTCCATACATCCTATTATATTAAATTTGAGATAGCATAGCTCATGTTGAGGTCCTTGTGTAGTATAAAGATTCTGACCCCAACCAGCTCCAGTGTCTAGATCTTCCCACAGCTACTTAGCCCACCAAAATGACTCAGATGCTTATATTAATTACAAACTGTTCCTTTTGTGGTTCAGGCCTATTCCTAGTTAGTTCTTTAATTTTAATTCATTTCCATTAACCTATGTCTTTGCCAAGTGGCTTATCGCTTACCTGTACATTTACAACTTCCTCTATCTGCAGCAAGTCACAGAATATCTGTCTGACTCTGCCCTCCTTCCCATTTATCTATGCTCTGATTTCCTGCCTGCTTCTAAGATGCCTTACCATCGGTCAAAATAGTTTCTTTATTATCTAATGATAATTCAAAGCATACAGAAAGATAACCCACATCATTCTTGTTTTACTCAGGTTTGAGTCTTATAAAGGGTGAGGGGTAAAGACATAGTTTCTTCTACGTGTTGTTGATAACCCAATTTGAGCAGCAAAATTTTTGAAGATTCTGCTTTACTCAAATGCATATTGTTTGCCTCTTTGTAGAAAATTAGGGGTTGTAGTAGTAGGTTTATAAATGAGTCTTAAATTCTATTTCATCATTCAATGCAAGTAAGAATGAATGACCTCTGAAGACTTACGGTACATTATGGTAACTATACTCAATTACAAATTGCATATTTGAAAATATCTTATACAATAGTGGTTCTCACTACAAGAAACATACAACTGCATGAGCTGTTAGTTATTTTGATAGGTGTATTTATTTAACAATGTCTTTGCATATCAAAACACTATTGTATGGTTAACAATGACAAATAAACATAATAATGGTCTTAGCAATTAAGAGGTTTGAGAATTTTTCTTTAAGTACCTTCAATGTTTTTCTAATACAATGATAGGTTTTTAAAAATGAAGAGTAGTAACATTTTTTATTTTGAAAGTTTTTTATATATCTCCTGCTGTTCCCCTTCCCTACTCTACTACCAGTTCCTTTTAGTCCTTCCTCAGACTACCCCACCCCATTCCTAATCCATTCCCCAAGGAAGGCAAGAAATGTCAAAGTGGGTCAGTTCAGTCTGGCAAGTCCAATGGAGGTAGATCTGTGTTACAATGTAGTAGTTTCTTGGTCCGGGGCAACCAGAGGCCCAGACTCACAGACCTGCAGCCCCAGACCCCTTAGCCACCAACCACTGCTCAGGCCTCCAGAAATGACTCAGATGCTTATATTAACTTCATGCTGTTTGGTCTATGGCTTTAGGCACATTGCTAGATAGCTCTTACATCTTAAATCAACCCATTTCTATTAATCTTTCTGCCACGTGGTCCATGGCTCACCTGTGTTCCTTACATGTTGCTCCTTTGGGTGTCTGCTTGGTCTCCCTGACTCCACCCTTCCTTTCCTACCCATTCTGATTCTCCCGCTCACTTTTTTATATGGTACCTGTCATGGACCAAAACAGCTCCTTATTTAAAGATTGACATTCACAGCATACAGAAAGGCATTCCCACATCACCTCCTCCTTTCTATCTAATAAAAAAGGAAGGTTTAAATTTTAACATAGCAAATTTATGTATAACCAAAAAGCTATTAAGCAAGAATTATAGTTATAATATCTGGTCTATTTGTATTCAGCAAACTTAAAGAAAATATTCTTATCAACTTTATCTTTATGAATCTAAAGTATTATATATACCTTTAATATACCTTTCAAATAACTAAGAAAATCTATACCTCTAATTATCCAATCTTCAACTACATCAAAGATTACAGAAGGATATAGATCCGAGTCCCTAATCCCAGTATTAAGGCTGGGTTAGATGTTACTCTTGGAGGGCTTAGTTGCTTTCCATGAAGACTCCTAAGCTATAGTTTCTGAGTCAGTGAGCTCTCAATATTTCCAGTCAGCAATCTCTGTGAGTTTCCTCCTCATGATCCCTATCTCATTGCTCATATACTCTCTCATCTTTCTCTCTTCAGCTGAATCAGGAGCTCTACCTGGTGCTTAGCAATGGACCTCTGCTTCTGCCTGTATCCATTTCTGGATGAAAGTTATATAATGACAATTAGGGAGGTCCTTAATTTACATATAGGGAAATCTTCTTTAGGCATCCTTTCTACTATTGCTTAGAGTCCTAGCTGGGACATTTTGTGGGTTCTTGGAGATTTCCTTAGCACCAGATTTCTTTCTAACCCTATAATTGCTCCCTCTATCAAGATATCTATTTCTTTTTTCTCCCTCTCTGTTACTCCTCTCACTCAACCATCTCCTTCTCTCATGATTTGCTCCCACCTTCCCTAGCTCACTCCCCTTTATGGTCCCAAATTATGCAGATTTTTTTTCTATTTTCCCTTCTTAGAGGGAACCCTGGATGTTTCTAGCTGTTCTGGATAGCGGTTTGAAGCCTGAATATTCTTTGCCTTATGTCTCAAATCTGCTCATGAGTGAGTACATACCATGCCTATCATTCTGGGCCTCTTTTATCTCACTCAGAACGATACTCTCCAAATCCATCCATATGCCTGCAAATTTTATTTTATTTTTCTTTTTACTGCTGAGTAGTACTCCATTGTGTAAATGAACTGCAATTTGTTCATCCATTTTTCAGTTGAGAGGCATCTAGGTTGTTTCCAAGTTCTAGCTATTATGAATATCGCTGCTGCTATGAACATAGTTGAGATAATGCTCTTGTGGTAATAATGTGCATCCTTTGGATATATATGCAAAGTAGTATTGCTGGATCTTTGCGGAGATTGATTCCCAGTTTTCTGAGGAACTGCCATATTGCTTATCAAAGTATCTCTTCAAGTATACATTCCCACCAGCAATGGAGGAGTGTTCTCCTTTCTCCACCTCCCTTCCAGCAAAGGCTATCATCTGTGTTTTGGATCTTAGCCATTCTGTCAAGTGAAAGATGGTATGTCAGAGCTGTTTTGATTCTCATTTCTCTGATGGCTAAAGATGTTGAGCAATTCTTTGAATGTCTTTCAGCTATTTGTAATTCTTCTGATGAGAATTCTTTAGCTCTTAACCCCATTTTTTTAATATTGGATTATTTGGTTTATTCAACTTTAGTTTCTTGAATTCTCTCTACATTTTAAAGATCAGACCTCTCTCAAGTGTAGGGTTAGTCGAGATCTTTTCCCATTCTGTAAGCTGTTGCTTTGTCCTATTGACCATTTCTTTTGCCTTGAAGAATCTTCTCAGTTTCAGGTGGTCCCATTTACTAATTGTTGTTCTTAGTGTCTGTGCTACTGATGCTATATTTCTGGAGTGCTCACCCATGCCAATGCATTCAAGGGTATTTCTTACTTTTTTTTTTCTATCAAGTTTATTATAGCTGGGTTTATGTTGAGGTCTTTGATCCACTTGGATTTTGTGCAGCGTGATAGATATGGATCTAATTGCATTCTTCTACATACTAACACCCAATTATGACAACACCCTTTATTGAAGATACTATTCTTTTTCCGTTGTATATTTTTGGCCTCTTTGTCAAAAATCAGGTGCTTGTAGGTGTATAGATTAAGGTTGGGTCTTAAATTCTATTCCATTGACCCACAAGTCTGTTTTTATGCCAGTAGCAGGCTGTTTTTATTACTGTAGCTCTATATTATAGCTTGAAGACATGGATGGTGATGCCTCCTAAAGTTCTATTATTGAACAGGATTGTTTTGGTGATCCTGAGTTTCTTGTTATTCCATAAGAAGTTGAGTATTATTCTTTCAAGGTCTGTAAAAAAAATGTGTTCAGATTTTGATGGGGATTACATTGAATCTGAAGATTGTTATTTTTACTATGTTGAACTTTCCTATCCAGGAACATGGGAGATCATTTCATTTTCTGTATTCTTCAGTTTCTCTCTTCAATGACTTAAAGTTCTTGTCATAGAGATCTGTCATTTCTTTGATTAGAGTTACGCCAAGATATTTAATCTTATCTACAGCTATTATAAAGAGTTATATTTCCCTGATTTCTTTTTCAGCTTTTTTATAATTTGTGTATTTGAAGGCTATTAATTTTTTTTTTTTTTGAGTTAGTCTTGTCCCCTGCTTCACCGCTGACAGTGTTTATCAGCCGTAGGAATTCCCTGGTAGAATTTGGGGGATTATTTATGAATACTTTCAAATCATCTGTAAATAGAGATAGTTTGACTTCTTCCTTTCCAATTTGTATCACCTTAATCTCCTTTCGTTTTCTATTGCTTCAGCTAAAACTTCAGGACAACCTTGTCTTGTTCCTGATTTTAGTGGGATTGCTTTGAGTTTTTCTCTATTTAGTTTGATGCTGGCTGTTGTCTTGTTGTATATTGCCTTTAATATGTTTGAGTATTTTCTCTGTATTCCTGATTTTTCAAGAACTTTTATCATGAAGGAGTGTTGGATTTTGTCAAAATTTTTTCAACATCTAGGGAGATGGTCATGTTTTCTTTTTTTTTTATTTCAGGTTATTTATATGATGGATGACATTGACAGTTTTTAGTATGTTGAATCTCCATTGCATCATTGGGTCGAAGCCTACTTGATCATGGTGGATGAGATTCTGGTATGTTCTTAAATTTGTTTTGCCAGTATTATGTTAAATATTTTTACATCCATATTCATGTGGAAGATTGTTCCATAATTCTCATTCTTTGTTGCATCTTTGAGTGGCTTTTGTACCAGGGTGACTGTAGCCTTTAAAAACAATTTGGCAATTTCTATTGTATGGAACAGTCTGAGGTGTATTGGTATTAGTTCTTCTTTACAGGTATGATAGAATTCTGCACTGAAATCATCTGGCTCTGGGCATTTTTGCTTGGCAATCTTTAAATAACAGCTTCAATTTCCTTGGCAGTTATAAGTCTATTTAAGTGATTTATTTGGTCTTGGTTTAATTTTGGTAAGTAGTACCTGTCTAGAGAACTGTCAATTTCTTCTAGGTTTTTCAATTTAGTGGAGTATAGGTTTTTTGAAGTATGACCTAATGATTTTCTGGATTTCCTGGTGTCTGTTGTTATGTCCTTCTTTTCATTTCTGATTCTGTTAATTTAGATACCCTCCCTATGCCTTTTGCTTAGTTTGGATAAGGGTTTGTGTATCTTATTAGCTTTCTCAAAAACCAACTCTTTGATTCATTGATTCTTTGTATTGTTCTTTTTGTTTCAATTTTATTGATTTCAGCCCTGAGTTTGATTATTTTCTGCTTTCTATTCCTTCTAGATGAGTTTGCTTCTAATTGTTCTAAAGCCTCAGGTCTTTTGTGAGATTTCTCTAGGTTTTTCATGTAGGCATCTAGTGCTATGAGCTTTCCTCTTAGCACTGCTTTCATTGTGATCTATAAGACACAAGGTATGTTGTGGCTTCATTTTTATTGTATTCCATAAAGTCTTTAATATTTTTCTTTACTTCCTTGACCCAGAGGTGGTTCAACTGAGAGATGTTCAGTTTCCATAAATTTGTACGCTTTCTGTGATATTTGTTGTGGTTGAACTCTATCTTTAGACCATGGTGGTCTGATAAAATACACGGAGTTTCTTTCTTTCTTTCTTTCTTTCTTTCTTTCTTTCTTTCTTTCTTTCTTTCTTTCTTTCTTTCTTTCTTTCTTTCTTTCTTTCTTTCTTTCTTTCTTTCTTTCCTTCCTTCCTTCCTTCCTTCCTTCCTTCTTTCTTTCTTTCTTTTCCTTCCTTCCTTCCTTCCTTCCTTCCTTCCTTCCTTCCTTCCTTCCTTCCTTCCTTCCTTTCCTTCCTTCCTTCCTTTCTCTCTTTCTCTCTATTTCTTTCTTTCTTTCTTTCTTTTTCTTTTTGGTATCTATTAACATTTGCTTTATGATAGAGTATGTGGTCAATTTTAGAGAAAGTTCCATGGGGTGCTGAAAAATTATATATTACTTTGTGTTTGGGTGGAAAGTTCTCTCTCTCTATATATATTAAATCCATTTGGGCTCTAACATTTGTTAGATCCCTTATTTCTCTATTGAGTATCTGTCTGGTAGACCTACCCATTGGTGAGAGTAGGGTACTAAAGTTTCCTACTATTAGTGTATGAGGTTTGATATGAGATTTAAGCTTTATTAATGTTTCTTTTACATATGTAGTTAACCTTGTGTTGGGGCATAAATATTCAGGATTGAGACTTCATCTTGGTGGATTTTTTCCTGAGATGAATAAGTAATGTCTGTCCTGGTCTCTTTCAGTTGGTTTTAGTTTGAAGCCTATTTTGTTAGATATTAGCATGGTTACACCAGCTTGTTTTTTAGGTCCATTTGATTGAAAAGTCATTTCCCAACCCTTCACTGTGAGCCAGTGCCTGTCTTTGAAGTTGAGGCCTGTCTCTTGTATGCAGCAGAGGGATGGATTCTGTTTTTGTATCCATTGTGTTATGGTGTATTTTTTTTTATAGGTGAATGCATTTCTTTGATACTAAGGGATATTATTGACCAATGAATATTATTTCATGTTACTTTTGGTGGTAGTATATGTGTGCTTCCTTTCTTTGGACTTTTCTTCTGTGAGATTATCTATGGCTTGTGGTTTCATGGGTATATCTAGCTTCCTTAGGTTGAAGTTTTTTCTCTAGTGGTTTCTGTAGGGCCAGACTTGTGGATAGGCAATGTTTAAATGGTTTGTCCTGAAATATCTTGTTTACTATATCTATGGAGATTGATAGGTTTTTTGGGGGGCATAGTCATCTGGGCTGGGAACCATGGTCTATTATTTCTGTATAAAATCTGACCAGTAACTTCTGGATTTTATTATTTCCACTGAATAATCTGGTGTTCTTCTAATGTATCTGCCTTTATAGATTACCTGGCCTATTTTTCTTTTCAGCTCTTAGTTTTGTGGCTTGATCATTACGTGGCAAGCAAACTTTGTTTGGGTATCTAGTCCTTTTTGTGTTCTGTAAGCTTCTTGTATCTTTATAGGCATTTTCTTTTTTAGGTTGGGAAAATTTTGTTTTATGATTCTGTTGAATATAGTTTCTTTGTCATTGAGCAGGTATTCTTCTCCTTCTTCAATTCCAATTATTCTTAAGTTTGATCTTTTCATGGTGTTTAATATTTCTTGAATTTTTTTGCTATAATTTTTTTGTTTTATTGTTTCCTTTGACTGACAAATCTGTTTCCAGTATTAAATCTCCCACTTCAGAGATACTCTGTCTCCTGCATTCTGTTGGTTATGCTTGTGTCTGTAGTTCCAGTTTGTTTCTTCATATTGTGTTTCCATCATTGCCTCAGTGTGTGCCTTCTTCATGTTTTCTATTTCAATTTTCAAGTCCTGAAATCTTTCCTTCACTTGTTTGATTGCTTTTGTTGTTTTTTATTATTATTTTACATTTTCTCTCAAGATTTGTTTATCTCTTCCAATTTTTGTTTGCCTTTTCTTCTACTTCTTTAAGGGAAGTTTTTATTTCTTCTTTTAGGACTTCTATTATCTCCATAAAGATATTTTTAAGGTGTTTTTCTTCTTTTGCATTGCAATGCTCA
The DNA here is from genome assembly GCA_033318265.1 of Phyllotis vaccarum. Lineage (NCBI taxonomy): Eukaryota > Metazoa > Chordata > Mammalia > Rodentia > Cricetidae > Phyllotis > Phyllotis vaccarum. The sequence goes on along the minus strand of JARWLC010000001.1, from coordinate 137,242,620 downwards.
GGTTTTGTTGTACATTCAACAATTCTGGTGGTTGTATGTTCTTTTTTGGCATCTTCTCATTGTTTCCTCAGATCACTGAAGAATTTGTCTGTATCTCAGGTATATGATGTTGGTGCAATTTATTCTGGGTGTTCCTTTTGCCCAGGATACCTCTATTGGTCCAATCTGGGTTTTTGGTTCACTTGGAGGTAGTGTATACTGTGTCACAGTGACCCCTCTTAATCCAGTAGATGCTGACACTATGGGTCTCAGGTGTCAGCTTTTGATCTAGTAGGTGTTGAGAAACTGAGGGTCTTCGGTAGCTGCTTTTGATCCAATAGGGACTAAGGAACTCTTTTTGTCTCTTAGTGTCTTGGTCTCTTAGTTTGATGTGGCTAGCAATCTGGTTTTTCAGTTGCTGTTGAGGTCTCAGGGTGATGGTGTAGGTTGGAGAATGGAGCCATGTTTTTGAGCAGGGAGAGGGGGAAGTTCCGGGAACTGGCTTGTGGCCTGCAGGTGCTTTTCCTGCTGGCCTGGATATAGGGCAGAACTTAGTGTGTGGGAGTGGGGTTTCAAGACCTGTGTCCCAAAGCCATGGTGTTTGAGACAAGAATCTCTGCCTGGGCTGGGTGGGATGTCACTCACTTCTTAGTCTGATATTGGCTTGGGATCTCAAGTAGTAACATATATTTTAATAAATTAAATCTTTAACTTTAAAAAAATTTCATGCACTCTTATAATATAGCAGGATTTCATTCTTGATTAACATGGGATGAGGAATATTTTAGAACTGTAAATATAACACTAAAAGTAAATCAAATGAAACTCTAAAATTTCTAAAATATTATATTGTTCTGAATTTTATTTTATTTTTGTCATATTATTTCTTGTTACATTATATAACAACAGTACAGTAATTTAATTTATTATATAATGTTTTGTTTGATTAATTATGCATTCACCCTAGAGTTTTGTGTTCAACAGTTTGGTCATCTTACTATTTTGAATTTTTTCATCTCATTTTTCACAATTCTCTGGCTTGTTTCTCTGTCAAAGCAAACTGTTCACTTATTGAAGTGTTTGTGAAAAAATGCTGCATTTCTTGAATCTGTGGCCTCCCCTCTCTGGAAGATTGTGTGTATGCGTATCTGTGTGTGTTTGTCTCTGTGTGTGTGTGTGTTACTTTGTATATTTTGATGTATGCATATGGTAGGGTGGATGAGTACATGTGGGTGTTAATTTACTTTTGTGTGCATGTATGGAGACCAGATATAGACACCGTGTTTTGTCTTGACCATATTCCATGTCCAGTTTTTGAGACAGGGCCTCTAGCTAAGCCTACATCACTCCAATCCACACACAATGTTGGTCAATGAGCTTCTGGAATCTACATATCTCTATCCAATCAGCACTGGAGTAATAGGTGCATACTTCCAAACCTGACTGTGTGTATGGGCACTAGAGATCAGGCCTCAGGTGTTCCTATAGCCTAGTGTGCATTTTACCATCTCCACAACTCCTGATTGCTTTTTGTTTGTAATATTTTTTCCTGAAAAATAAATGATTAATTTACTGACTTGGAAAAGAAGGAAGGAGAATCCCATATTTGTCTTAGCACAAATGACATGGTAATACAGAAAGTGAAAATTTAGGGTTTTTAAATTCTTATGTACTCTGATTCTAATCAAAAGTTGTGGTTACCTGGAAACTGTGTAAGATACTAAATATCTAGGTATGAACAACACAGTTACTTCAGTTTTCTCCCATGCCACCATGTAGCCAGGGAAATTTAATTCATGTTAAGTGAATATCACATTTTCCATACCCTTTCATATAGGCAAGTTGTAGAATAGTGTAAATTTTTCTTCCAGATAATTTTCACTGGTCATTTTTTATGAATGGCACAATAGTAACAACAATTTCAATACAGGCTAATTGTTAGTCATTATTCTATTGCTATGAAAGGATACCATGATTGAGACAACTCTTGTAAAAGGAAGAATTTAATTGGAGACTTGCTTACAGGTTCAGAAGTTAATATATTACTATCATGGTGCCATTCAGGTGGACAGAGTGCTAGAGAAGGTTGAAAAAAGTTCTACATTCTGTAGAAGGTGGAAAGAGAGAAACTTTGAGCATGGGATTAGAGGAACACCAAGCCCAGCACTGACTTTGGGATGAGTGAATCAGACTTGCCTGGAGTGGATGTGCCGGCCTGGGCTGGCCCATCTTGGGACTTCTTGCCCTTTTGGAGGAGGGGATGGGTGGATGGGGAGGGGCAAGGCTGAGGGCTGGCTGGGAAGGCTTGGGAGGGGGGAGGGGGAGCAGGGGAATACATTGATACTGGTAAGCATACACATTTCAATTTAAGATGAACTGATACAGATTTTAATGATAGGTTCCATGATAGGCTTATGGGGGAGTACTGGTAAATCCTTTAACTCTGCTCCCTATCCACTTAACAAAAGTACATTGGCCTTCCTTTAAAAATAAATGGCACTGATCTTGAAGATAGCCTAAAGAAGCCATCTTAAAAGACCCAATCTTCTACTTGTAGATTTATGTATTTTTCAAGACCAATTCTTTTGTTTTTCTCTATAGATAAACACTTGCCAAGACTAAAATATTTAGACTATTTGATATGAATTTTCAAATTCTGAAGGCACTTTAACACATACCATTGCTAAATATTGGTGTCTACATAAATGTACTTATACTAAAATCTCAATGAATGATTTGGCAAGCTAAAAAATAATACAGAGTTTATTAAGTAGATTATACGGTTTTAGAGAAAATATAGAGTATATAGTATGATTGAAGGTGTTGAGTTTTTTTTCAACTCTGTCAGATGTGAATTATTTATGTGACTTATTAACTCATGACAAGAATAATAACTAATAATAATTACAGCAGAATAAATAGTAGTGATTTATTTCCTTGGGCTTGTGATCAGTGCAGCCACAGGTTTTCAGCCAGTACAAGAGATGAGTTTTCCCTAATAAATTGAGCCTTAAATTCAATCAGAATGTTGTTGATTATTCTTGTAACATTTATGTGACTATATCCCTAGTGAACATATCTTCCCAGTCCTATTATTATTGGAGCTCACAAGGTTCACATGTAGGTAAGTTAATCAAATAACTTATTACATTTCTTACCCTGTAGTGTTCATACCATCTTTCAGCACAGTGAAAGGAAGCCAGTAGAGATGCATCTTTCAATCCAGTTAAAGACTGATTTTTCTGTGTTCCATGCTGAAAATTAATGATATCTTTGGCAATAAGTTCTTACCATCAAATTCTGGATGGTAATCATGAGCAGTGACAATAGTATAAACTGTTTAGTAGTCTATAAGACCAAATTGAATGACCAAAATCTTTACATTTAGTAAACCATATTTGGCATCAAACTTTGATAGCTTATATTGTCTTGAATTAATAAGTGTTATCCTCCATCATAGGAGAACACCATGTATAATTTTCTCTTTCTATAGATGTTAGGAAGTGCCTACATTAGTAGGTCTCCGTGCTGATTTTTAAAAGGCCTTCATTATTTGTTATCTTTTTAAATCCTCTATTCTGCCTTTCCATATCGCCTACCTGACCTATCCTGCTCCATTATTGCTCTTAAATTCTTCTTACCATCATTTTCTTCATACTTCCTGTATTATCTCCCCTCACTGAAGTTTACATCCAGGGTCTTCTTATACCTTTTATAACTTCCATTGGTAGTAAAATATCTAACGATTCAAGGTAGCATTCACATATGAGGAGAATATGCAACAATTGTCTTTCAGGTTTGGGTTATACCTTATTCGCTACTATTATCTTCAACTCCATAAATTTGCCTTCAAGTTTCACTTTACTCTATAACTAATTAAAGTATTATCATCTATGTGTACCATATGTTAATTATCCTTTTGTCTCTTGATTGATATTTAGGTTGTTTTCATTTCCTTGCTATTGTAAATAGAGCTGCAATGAATATAAATAAGGAAGTATCTCTATAGTAGGACATAGAACACTTTGGGTATACATCTGAGTGATACAGCTACTTCATGTTAGATCTTTGAAGAACCTCTAAATTGAATTTCATAGTGTCTGTAAAAGTTCATGCTATCATTAAGTAAGGTGTTCTTTCTTAACAACCACAACAGGTTTGTTTGTGTTTTTTTTTATCTTATACATTTGAATAAATGTATAATTATAATGTATAAATAAAATCTTAAGAGTTTAATTTGCACTTCCCTAATGGCTAAAAATGTTGAACATAAAACATATACATTTCTTCATATATTATATATTGTGGAAAGTTTCTTTTCCTATTCTTTCTATTCAGTGTCCTGTGTGAGGCTTGCAGCTTGATAGTTATCTCTTTCCTTAGATTTTGGAAACTTCATAATTTTTTAAAATATTTTCTATGCCTCTTCTTTTTCTTCTCCTGTACTTAAATTTCATTGGTTGTTTATTATAAGTGTTTTACAGCTACTGCATTAAAGTCATGGTTTTGTTGTTGTTATTTATTTTATGTGCACTTATTATTTCCTTAGAATAAGTGATAAAATTCAGCAAAATACAGCTGGAGGGACATCTTATGGGCCAAACCACACCCAAACCAACTGGAGACACAGAAGCCTCCCTCCCAGTCCACAACTGACTAAGAATTGAGTGGCACCTTGACTCTCAGGCCAAGTGGGGACTATGGTCTCTGAACCCCAGGCCAACAACACATGCCACAGGACTTCAACCACATGCAGCTCTGCCCTAAACCAAAGAAAGTTGGTAGAGAACCCTTCCTAACCCCTAGTAAAACATAGCTGAAGGGATATCCCATTGGTCAAACTTCACCCAAACCACAATCTGTGTCCTCACACACCTCCTACTACTGGAGAACCCAAAGCCTTCTGGTCCTCAGCTGACTAAGAGTGAACCAAGGAAACTGGGCATATGCCAGTGCAAGAATATATATAACAATATAAAGAACAAAAAGATATCAACAGAAGAAGCTGGTGGTTCCACAACATCAAGATCTGAGCATAACAATGAAGAGGAAACAGAAGGAAATGACCTTAAGAAATGATGAAGACAATAGAAGCTTTAAAAAAGGATATAGATTTATCCTTTAAAAGGGATATTTCATTTTAGGAAATAGAAGAAAATACAAACAAAAAATTGGAAAAAATGAACAAATATCTAAAAGAAAATAAAGAAAAGCAAGAAAAAGAAAACAGTTAAAAGAAACATTCCATGAATTAAAAATTGAAATAGAAGCAGAAAAGAAGGCACAAACCAAGGCAAAGCTGGAGATAGAAAACCCAAAGAAATGAACTGGAACTACAGATGCAATCATAAGCAACAGAATGCAAAAGATGGAAGAGATTCTACTTCATTGACTTTTTATTTTAAATTTTATTTTGATTTTAGCTTTTTTCAGAATTTTTCTTTGATAAATTCTTATTTTCTCATCTGAGTTGTTTTTTTATTTTATTAAATTGTGTTTACTATTCCTGAATTTATTTATATCTCTTTTGAGTCCTTTCAGCAAAATTTTAAGTGCTCTTTTGAGTTCATTTTCTTATGTGTTATGTAAATTGCCTTTATCATATAATCTTATTATGCTATTAGTTACTTTGGAGAATAAATATTGTTTCTATTTTTTTTCTGTTTGTTCTAGGTGCTTGTTCTACTTTCGTGATGGAACCTGGGCTTTTGGAACTAGAGCCTTGGTAGTATTTCTTAGTATGGATAGATCTTATCTTTGTTGAGACTGGGATTTATGCTTTTTTGTTACTTCAACTTGTGATGGTTTCTGTCAGATGATCGGTTCTTGAGGTTCCTTCTTAGGGTCATGCAGAATTTATGTGTAAAAGATGTATCAGAAATGGTTCTGACTCATCCCAAACTAGATGCAGCTTCTGATCACAAAATGAAGCCTTCTTAAGTAACCAGGGTCTTGCTGTAGCTCCTTTTGAGTCTGTGGTAAATAAATTAGATTCAGTGCTTCCTAAGGTGGCTAGTGCTAGAATCAAAATGGAGTCTTTTGCTACCATTGGAAGGTTCTCAGGTGGCTAGGGGTGATGTGAGATGCTTTTCTGTATGCTGTACGTAAAATTAATTAATAAAGCCTATGGCAAGTCAACTTTGAGGCAGGCATGAAATCCAAGCATAAATAAAAGGGAAGGAAGGCAGAGGCAAAGAGACATTATAAGCTAATGCCCAAAGAAGTAAGATATGAAAGTACAGGTAAGTCATGAGCGATGTTGCAATACATGATTAATGAAAATGGATTGAGTTAAGTTGTAAGAGCTAGCAAGCAATAAACCTGAGACATGGGCCAAACAGCTTATAATTAATATAAGACTTGGTGTGATTATTTGGAGCTAAGCAACTGAGAATTCACAAGTCCAGACCTCTGTACAGATCGGTCCAAAACTGGCTACAAATGGCACTCAAAATGAGGTCTGAATTCACAACCCTGAGATTAAGAACCCAAAAGATATCCCTGGCTACAACTCCAAGAAATAGTGGAGAGGGCACCTAAATAGGACTTCCCCTATAATCAAATGAATGACCACCCAAATTGTCATTATAGAACCTTTATCTAGCAATGGATAGAGGCAAAAGCAGAGATCCATAAGTAAGTACCAGATTGAGCCCTTGATCCAGCTGAAGAGAGAATGGGAGAATATATGAGCAAAGGGATCAGGATCATGACAGAAGGGGACCCACAGAGACAGCTGACTAGAACTATTGGGAGCTCACTGACTTCAGAAACTATCACTTAGGAACCTTCATGGGAAGAATTAAACCTCCCATAGTCAAACAACATGGGCAGTTTGTGGAGCCTCTTGCAGTAGAATTATTGTATATTTCTGGTGAATGAACTGACATCTTGGAGCCCATTTCCTACAGAGGAACATCTAACTTAGCCCTAATACTGGGATGAAGAAACTCAGACCTACCTCAACTGGATATACCAGACTGAACTGACTCACTATGGGATTCCTTGCCATCCTTGGGAAATAGATGGTGGGATGGGGTGGGAGAGGCTGAGGGAGGACTGAGAGGGACTGGGAGGGACTGGGAGGGACTGGGAGGGACTGGGAGGGACTGGGAGGAGGGAAGAGAGGGAGAGCAGTGGAAGATATGGAAAAAAACTTTTAAGGAACTAAAAATAAGAGTCTCAATAAAGGTCATAATTGATGTTATAGATGCACATGAATCTTTTTTAATTCAGATATAAGTGTATAGAAATCTTTCTCTACTTAAAATATGAATAATTTATCATTTGCAATTTTTATAAGGATTTTAAAAATGCCAAAATTATTGTAAACAAATACAGTGGCTTCATTATTTTAAAAACATTTATTTAAATATATCATTAAATTATTTCCAAATGAAGATTCTTAGAGACCTGCTCTAATGAAATCTGAAGATGATATATAATTAGGAGTGTGCACATTAACAGTTCATTTTACTAAATAAATTCAATGTATTCCCTCACTATATATTCTCTTTTTCGTGATATTCTAGCAATTTTTTTCATCTGACCAGTGATGTTGATGTTCTGTTATCTCCTTTTTTATGGATGGTTTTTATCAACATTGAAAGATACTGAAAGCTACCAAAGTCTCTGTTAATCAGAGTAGAAGTAAGCTCAATTTGAAGTTTGTACTTTAAATACCTGAACTCTCCTGCATTCCAAATGCAAGTGGTCAGATTTCACTTTGGAACACTCTTTATTTTGTTATAGAACTCTAATTTGAATTTTATAGAGCACCTGATCCTAGCCCCACATTTTGTGGACCTAACCTGATCACTTATTTTTTTATCCAATTTTCCAGAAGAGGATATATTGCTTTGTTACATTCTGTATCATAGTAATGAGAAGAGCAACTCTTTTAAGACCTTTGGTGAATAAACAAACCTGAAAAATGATAATTCCCACTTTCTTTGTGTGTTTAAATAGGAATACTTTTTGCCATATTTCTTATTTCCACCTGTGGCTAGGGCGTCTCTTCTCTGCGGCCATGGCTTTTGGCTCCTTGAGTTTCTTCTGCTCTTCATTTTGTTTCTACTTGGAAGCTTTATCATTCCTCTCCTTGGCATGCTTTTTGGGCAGTTCCAGGGGCTTCTTTTTGCCACCTTTGTGACCAAACATGGTGTCTACAGACATCCTCTTCTCCAGACCTTGAACCTACACCTATGTATCCTATCTTAATGAATCTAAAGGTTTATACCCAACTTACTTTCTATCATAACTAAGGGAAAACTGAAACTATGACTATCTAGTCTTCAACTCAATAAAAGTCTCCAGAATTACACAAAAAGTGCATTAAAAACAACTTCTCAAACTTTAGAAATGACAGATCTCCAACGGCCTGGACAGTCACCCCAAAATTCCTTCTGTAAACTTGGGTCATCCATCTTCAGCCTACAGCCCTAGGGTACCAGGCAGAATTCTCAGTGAAGCAGGAAATTTGAAGAACTTTCCTGCCTTGTCTTGTCAAAGTTCATCATTCAGTTTTCTCTGTGTACTGCAGAATATCTGGCCGACTCTTCTTTGAAGCTGGAATTTTGAAAGACTGTCTTGTATTCTTTTGGCAAAGTTAACATTTCTTTTTCCTGTGGGTCTTCCATGTTCAGTCTGCACAGCACATTTTCAGTAGTCAAAGACAAGAGTAGTTTCTTTGCCCAGCAGATAACCTTGCCACAATGAAAGCAAACTTTATTAGGAGTTTTCTTCAATGCCCATCACCTTCTCTCAAGTGAATTAGTGCTGCCAGAAGCAGATGTGTCTCATTATCATAATAAATTGTATAGGTACAATAACGTTAACAAGAAACACATATATAATATGTGGTAACAAAAACAACCTGAAATTTTCATCAATATACAAAACCCTTTGACAAGAGTAGAAACATATGCAGTGCAAATAAAATAACTTTAAATTCATATCAATATATAAAAGTCCTTATAAATACAAAACAGCTGAGATCAATAGTTACCTCTTAGTTTATAGTGGAGTATGGCTTATTATTGAGCCCTGACAGAAGTTGTGAGCAGTCATAGATCTGATGACAAAGTTGTCCACTTAGCTTAAGGGGCAGCAATACAAGTCTTAAGGCAACTTTAGATGTGTGAGCAGTGTCTTCTGATATTTTTGTATCTTCTTCCACTATCTGAAACTTTGTACAAATAAAGTTACTTATTTTTTTATGTGTGCTATGACAAGGAATAAGTTTGGGGACTCTTCTGCAAAGCAAAAGTAGGGAGCACAAAATAATTTGAATGAAGTGGACTTGATACTCATGTCTGCTAGCTACTGACTTTGTGGCTTCAAAAACAAATGCAAAATGTTATGAAAACACTTGTTTTCTTACATAAACTTAAATTATTAATTTAAACTTGTTTCTTATATAAACTTAATTTATTAATGCATCAAATGCAAAAGTATCACATAATCAAAAATCATTAAATAATATATTAAATGTCTGATTTTGTTGTATAAGTATTAGCTTCTATAAGTTTTTAGAGTAATAATAATGTGTGGTGCTTTGATCCACCAATTCTTCACTCTGTTGAATGTTGGACCTTTATCCTTCTGCAACATTGCTCTCCTACTTTAAAACTACCAATTAGGATTATTTATCTTATTTTTATTTTAGGAATACAGATAGATATCAATTCACAAGAATTTATATTTATAGAATTTAGTTTGTGGCTTGTATTCAAGGTAACATTAATTGCCTTCCTTCTGAAACTTTATACTTTACTGCTTGTTAAGCATCAGGAAGCAGAGTAATCAAGACAAGAATGTTTTGTTGAACACTAAGAACTATTTTAAGCAAAATTTCTATTTTATAACATTTGACCTCTCTAAATTATATAAATGTGTATATATATATATATATATATATATATATATATATATATATATATATATATATATATATGCACACATGCTGTATTTGTTAACTATGTTTCTTATATACTATCACAGAGATACTAGATTTATAAGACAAATTTCAAGGAGATGTACATCTTTCTCAAAATTCAACCCCACAGATATTTATATACCACCATTCTGCATTTTTGAAGTTTTGTTGTAGTTATGTAGGATATGTTTCCTCTTTTAAGATTCAAAATAATCTCATGATATGTCCCTTTTTGTAAAAGGGTTAGGCAAATCAAACAAAAAATATGAACTTCGTGTTTTGTCTGTCATGTTTGTAAATCTGTACTTTTTTTTTTAGCTTATCACCATATCCATATTTATTCTTTGTCCAGTTTCATTTATGTAAAAATTTAAATTCACTATTTATAGTTCAGTAATTTTGAGAAAGACTTTCAATTTTTCTGTTGTAAAGTTCAAAGAATATTAATCTCACTGTTTATTGTGAGGATAAAATCTACTTCATGAGCTTTACATAATTAATACTCCTGTATAACAGGTGCTTAAATGTTAATAGCCATCATGTTTAAAAAGAAAGAGACTTTGAATGGTAAGGGTTTTCAAAATAGTAGTCAACTGTCCTGAGAGTTTAATTAATTTACTAATTAGGATCCTTGATCTTGTTTAGATCTTCATGGATTTATTTTCTGTACAATTGACCAAGCTCTGTTTCTAATTGCCAGTGTGACAAATACCTTGCTAAATCCAGATGGATGAAAGTTACCTTTTGAATACTTGATCAAGAGAGAGTGATGTCAGTGTGCCCTGACTCATTCTGACTCATTCTTATATTTTGTTTTTCTCATTTTACTTTTAAAACTGTTATTTAATATCTACTCATATTTGTGAGCTTCAGAATCTAATGAAATATATTAATATGATAGAAATGATTAAATTAGGGAAATTAGCATTTTCATCAATTTAAATATTATTATCTCTATGTGTCAGAAACCTTCAGACTTGTGCACATTTTAAATCTATGAGTAATTGCTACAGGCTTCAGCATTTGTCCGTATCCTGTTATACCAAAACTTGTATTCTTAACTGGTTTTATGTTACCTATTATCAATATATTATTATTCCATTCTCCTTGCCCCAGAACATTTTCTTCACTTAAGTAATTATCTACAAAAAATGAGTATGGACACATAGTACATACTTTTCTGTGTCTACCATAATTCAGTTTACCTGACTTTCAATTTCAGCCATGTTAATGTGAAATTCAACATTTGTTAGTGGATAGAATTGCACAGAAATACACACACACATACACACACAAATACTCGCATACCAAACTTTAATTCTGTTTAGTGTGTGTGTGTGTGTGTGTGTGTGTGTGTGTGTGTGTGTGTATGTATGTTTGTAAGGTAATGTGTTTGTGTATGGTTGTGTGTATGAGTGTATGTGGTGTTCACATGTTTGTATATATATATATATATATATATGTTTGTATATGAATGTGTATGTCTTTGATATCAAAATGTGTGTTTGTGTGTGCACATGTGCATGAAAGTGTGAAATATACATGTACTTATAGAGCCCTCATATCAATGGTAAATGGCTTTCTCAATTACTTTGTGTGGTGATATTTTGTTTGTGCTTTAACAAATAAAGCTTGTATGGAGATCAGAGGGCAGAGTAGTAGTCTTGGAGCCTGATCCTCAATTACAATGGAGGAAGTGTGGAAAGATGAGGGTAAGATAATCAAAAAATGTAGTAGGGATAGGGGTATGGAAATCTCTGCAAATCAACTTTTGAGGAAGGAAAGTATGCAGATATACAATGGCAATCTCTATATGAGGATAATACCCTGGTTTTACACCAGGCAGCAGCTTTGAATGCTTGTTACAGAATTTAAAAAGTAGAAAAGAAAAGTTATAAAAGACCCATAAGAAATATTTACTTGTTTGTCATAAAAATTGACTTTAATAGTAAAAAATAATAATATCAAATTCAGAATCTAGACAAATAATAATTGAATCCCTGGCTTTCGAAAATGCTAATACACAATGCAAAAGGATGATTATACCATTAAAGGCAAAATCAAAACTCATAGAGAAGTCAATCTGAGATATTGTCAGTATTGAATCTCACAATCATGATGGTTCTTTGTTGGATAAGAAAGATGACTTAAGGGGTTTAGAAAAAAAATGTTAGGTGTTTTCATTGCAATAAATGTGGTCACTTAAAAAGGGATTGTAAACAGGGCATTCCTAGAAACAATTTTTTTAAAAATAATAATCCAAACAGAACACCCTTCTTTTCTAGAGTATACAGGAGGTGTGGCAAAGGCCAACACGGGACCAATGAATGTAGATAAACAAAGAAAAGACAAGGTAGCCCTTTGCTCTTAGGAAAGACCTTGGGATTGGGACCTCTCACAGAACCCCATGTCAAATTCAGTCAATTTTTTGTCATCAATGAAACTATCCCAGTGGAATTAAAGAAACCAATGTCTACTGTAAAATAATAATAATAATAATAATAACAATAATGATAAGAAGAAGAAGACACTGCTCTTGATGATGGAATAGCCATTGGAGATAAAAATTTCAGGAGAAATCATAAAGCAAATATTATAAAGATTAGACTTAAACAAGAGAGAACTCTTGATTATAAAGGTAATGAAGGCATCCAGTTAAGTAACCCAAAAGCCACTGAGCAAATGAGACAAATATAGAAAAAGAACAAATGCAGGGGAAAATGTTCTCCAAAAAGGGAAACTGGCCTATTAGTATACAACATCTCCAACAGGATAGGATTTCATAAATCTTCTCAAGTGTTTGTTCCTGCTATTCTATATAAACATAAAGTGCAAATGGTCTTTTTGTAATCCCAGTTCAATTGAAGTTTAAGATGGCTTTAGAGTTGGAGTGTGGCTCTCTCCTCTACACCCAAGCATGCTTGTTAAAATAAAATCTGAAATTTCTATCTTAGTTTACAAGAGCCACCAGATATGAGACAAAAGAAAAACTGAAGTTTAAGAACTGTTATGTTGACACTAACATTAATCCTTTGGTTTTATTTTTGACTCTTTAACACTTTTCTTAAGGTATAAATATTATCTCAAAATTTATAAGATTAATATATATTAAACTTTTGTCACATTAATGGCCATATAGAGTACTAACTAACTCTAGAAGAGGCCTCAGCTAGCTTCTTGTACATGATTTCAGGTTTCAGTCTCTCTCAGGAAACTAGGAATTAAGTTTTTGTACTCTGGAAGTACTTAACAAGTAGTGATCCTTTAACTTCGTGAGATCTGTGGCATATGACATTTAATTTTTTTTTTTTATGCAGTGAACCAAGACAATGCTTAACAGGAATCTTTGAAGTCTCCAAAAAGGAGGATGGAGCCTTACAACAATGATTTCACTTGGACTATGGTAATACCACTAAGCTGACAAACACCACTCAAAAATACAATTTGGACTATAAACTACTCAAGACAACTTGAAGGTGGATATCTGAGATAATCCAGTCTCAAAAATTACTCAGTTGAAAAACTTAAGACAAGCCCTGCATTTTCCCATTACAAAGAGAATGAACAACAAATAACATAGCTAACTTTCTCATGACTTGACAAGTAACTCAAATTTTCTTTCCAGCAACCCTTTAAGATGCTGTTGCCACTAGACACCAGAAAATGATTTTAAGAACATGACACATTTCCAAGGGGTAGATTGGGCATTTTTTATAGTTGCTCATTAGGTTATGTATATTTGTCATTTTTTACAACGGTTAAGTACAAGTTGTTATTGGTAATGGTCAGAAAAAAGGCTGAATAAATGAAATTAAATTAAGGATTTTTGTTCTGAAAAGAAAAAAGGAAAGATATATGATATAGAAATGCTAGGATAAATGGGAAGATTATTGAATCTACTCAGAAAAAAAAGGTAGAGATATAGAAGTGATAAGATATAAAGGTAGGTTATGGCATCTACTTTTGAAAGCAATTACTTGTTTTAAATATTTTATATTAATATGGATTTGTATATAATATGTATCTATGTCCATATTATATCAATATATATGCATGAACCTCTGGCCAAGATTAAAATGTTTTTTTCTTAAAATTGGGTTTCTTCTCAAATGTTTCATAAATTAAAGAAAATTTATTGCTTCCAATCCCATTGGTAAATATTGCTTTGGGTAAAATCAACTTTATAATACTATTTTTATTAATTCATGAACATAGAATACCTTTCCTTTTATGCACCCTATAATTTAAAGGTATTTTATTTCCTTTGTAATATTTATTTCTATGTGTCTTCATTTTTAAGATATATTATATGCCAGACTCATTTTGCATCTTTGTGTTTAAGTTGTTTTTGATATATTAAAAATAGTACAATATTATACATTTTGAATTAACATATGTTCATAACATTCTTAACCATTTACCATTTCCAAGAGTTTAGACATTAGACTTTCTATGTATAAGAAAAAGCTATATTCATATAGGCTTAATTTTGAATTTTTTCCCAATTTTTGTGTCTTTTGAATTTTCTTCTCTGCCCAATTCCTGTAATTAAAACTTCTGGTACTATGTTGTGGCAGTAAATCTCACTTAAAATATATCAATATAAGATAAATATTTATTGGTAAAAAAAATTAACACTCACGATAACAGGCTACAGGTTAGGAATATACTTGAACAATCAGATGGACAAGTGATGGAGGTTGATCCAGTTTCTCCAGAAGGCAGGAACAAACGGGACCTCCAAGATTTCAGCAGCCCCTCTTGAATGGGGTTGGCCACTCCCCCTTTAGGAGCCTGTGACCTTGGATAAGTGTCTTCTGACCTAATCAACTGACATTTAAATTTCACAACACTATGTTAAATAAGAAACAGGGGCAAAAATCTCATTTTGCTTCTTATCTTATATTAGAAAAAATGATTTCAACACAAGGAGAATAGCTCAGCATGCATAGCATTTGCTATGACTGGAGCAAAATCTCCAGCATTGATATAGTACCACAAAATGACAGGGCTACTGGGCCCCATGTCTTGAACTCCTAATTCTGCCTCTGCCTTTCATATGCTGGAACTCATGTGCCTCAGCATTGGATTATAAAGATTTCTTTTCTCTTCTTCATTTGTTTGATTAACCAAATTAGTGATTTGTTAAATTTTCATTTTGAGAAAATATTAACTTTTTATTTCATTAGCTTTATAATTAATTGTAATAATAAGTTTCGGGTCAAGATTGTGGGCTTTGCCCAGAGAGGTTCAGTCCCACTTACAGCCCTACTGCCATTTTCCCCCAAATAATCATACAAAGGCTAATATTAATTTCATCCTGATTGACCTATGGCTCAGATATATTGCTAGCTATCTCTTCCATCTTAATTCAGTCTATTTCCATTCATCTGTTTTGCCATGTGGCTTGTTACCTTTCCTCAGAGCAGCATGATTATCTTCTTTCCTTTGTGTCTGCTGACTTCTCTGCTGGTGTCTCTCTGGCATCTTTCTGTGTGTTTCTGCTCTGCTCTTCCTGTTTGCAGAGTTTTCTTAGTCTGGTAGCCTCACCCACACTTCCTGTCTGCCTTCTAGTTAATCAATTTTTATTAAACCAGTAGGAGGGACATAGTCTCACTACATTTCTCCTTTTTAAAACAAGAACCCCCAATTTTATTTCCTTTGTATAATTTTTTTCACCATTATCTAACAACTTGTAACCAAATTTGTAAACAAAGACAAACATCCATAATCCATTTTTTTTTGGGGGGGGGGGATGTGGACTTCATTCTCTAGGCTACTTCCTGCCGAATGGGGCCACTGGCAATCCCATAGGGACTCAAAATAAAATTTAGAATTATGGAAAAGTCTTTAGTAGTCTGTAAGTCTGGGTCATCTCAGCCAGTCTCTCTGAACCTGTTTTGGAAACAGAGCTCACAGGAAACTCCAACAGAGGTGTTCTGAAATGTTGAATCATCTGGACTGTCTGCTTTCATTAGAGATTTCTTAAGGGAGTCTTCCTCAATCAAACTTTATTTTCTTTAACGAGGAATAAATCTTCAGCGTCTCATTTTCTGTTGAAATAAAAAGAAAACCTCTTTTCCAAAGTATATCTTTTGATTTCAATTTTAATGTCAACTCATTTATCAAATATATAGGTTGGATTAATCTAGGAGTGTTTATAATAAAGTCAATCTTAGCAGCTTTTATTTTAAACTTCATTTTCAGTCAAAAAACTTAAAGACAAGATAATAACACACAATATCCAGACATTCTTTGTAATTTTCTTCTTTAAGTGGCTTCTACTTCTTCTTATTATTATTACTTTACTCTTTCTTTTTTAAGGACTTTATCCTTTTTTCTTTTTTCTTTTTCTTTTTTTATATATATATATATATATATATAAACACTCTCTACACCGTTTAGAGTTTTTTTTTTAAATCTTTCTCTACTGTATATCTCCTATTTTTTTTCTGTTTCTGACTGCACCTTTTCTTAACTTCACGAGGGTGGCCCTGGCTCCACCCAGTTCCTGGTGTAGCTTCATAGAGTTTTGCTTTTTAGCAGGGTTACTGATAGGAGACACAATTAGCACTCTGGGAATTTTAGGATCCATATAACCACCAAGTAAAGCACTGACATCTGCTGCTCATGAACTCTCAGTGTTTGGCAGCAGGACCTCTTAAAAGACTTCCAAGTGTTTTGCTGCTAACATCAAGTCAGGAAACCTATCTTTAAAAAGCCAGACCTCTGCTTTCTTCCAGTAAACAGGGCTTTCCCAAGAAAATGCTGCTGCTTAGAAGCCATCTTTGACTCTGTTCTCTCTTTGCTTTGTAAGAGCAGTAACTTAAATCTGTCATAAGCAGCTTGGTGTTTACATTGAGGTTCCTGTGAGATTTCAGGATACAGTCTTGTTGAAGTTCAGGCTGTACTCTAAAAGCCTGCCATTTTGTAATTCAAACCTGTATGCTATGCAGTCTCTATAACAGGGTCCATGTGAGAGACAAAACTTGGAAGGTGCTCTGGGCTCAGGAACCTTTGTAAGCTTTCTGTCTTTATTTATTTGGGTATACATGCCCCAATCAAATTAAAACAATTTCCTTGATCTGTTTAGCTTTTGTTAATTTTTAAGATTTATTTATGTTAATATTATGATACTATTATCACATATTAATATACATGTGTCATTATAATTCATTCTTATTCACAATCCTTCCCAACTACTTTCTACTTATCCATATTCTCTCTTGATCTTTTCCCTGTTTCCCAACTTGTATGTTCTTTTAATTCCCTATTTTATACAGTCAGTAACAGACTCACTGATCCCTAGTCACCTGCTCTATTAAAATCTCATATTCTCTGCCCATGGGGCCTTCCTGCTTTCCTATTCAATATATATTAGATTATTGTCTCTATCATTGAAAGAATGATTAATTGTTTTCTTATATTCATTTTTTCCCAGATAGTTTAGGATCAAAGGTGAGTGGTTGTATGTAGCCAGAAGTCTCTGGCACAGCATTGTTCCACAGTACAAATGAATCTCTCCTGTCTGCAGCCTAGCATAGCCCAAGGTTCAGCCCTGCAGCCCAGCTTGGTCCCAAATAATCACACAAAGGCTTAGTTTAATTACATTTTGTTCAGCCTATTGCTTAGACTAGCTCTCACATTTTAGCCCGTCTCTATTAATCTGTCTTGCCACGTGGTTCACGGCTTACCTGTACTTTAGTACATCTTGCTTCTTGTACATCTGGATTGCATCTCTTAGTGACTCACCCTCTTTTCCCTTTCTCTATGTTTGAATTTCCCACTGGCCTGCCTTAGGCTAAAACAGTACCTTTATTGTCCAATGATAATTCAATCATACAGAAACACATCCCATATCCGTTTTAGGCTGTTTTTTTTTTTTTTGTGTACATATTCTTGTAGTTGAAATGATGTCTTGCTTTTTTAGCTTTAATTATTATTTCTTTGGATTGTATTTGTGACATTTTTAACTAAGATATATTTTGGAGAGATTTTTCCTTGGTTGAAAATCTTCTTGGTTTTGTCTGTTAATATACATATATTTTTTTGAGTTGAGACTATTCTTTTATAGTTTTATTAAATACATTTTCTCTTTTTGAAATTTTTACCTCAACTCCCTTATTGACATGTGGATTCTTTGGTAGGGTAATTTTAACATATGCTAGAGTTATTGAGATGTTTGGTCGAGCTCATTTATTATGTTTTACTCATTACATGCTTTAAATGCTTCAATGTTTTTCTTTCTTCCATTGATCTTCTCTGTGGCAGCTTCCACAGTACCTCTTACTCATCACCCTAACATCCTGTTTTATCATAAATTCATTGCCTTGATGAATTTTGATCCATGTTGTTTTAAATATATGTGGATGTTTTCCCTTTATTCATATCTGTGTTTCAGGTGTGTGACTTGTGCCTTTGAAAAAAGACATCAAATTCCTAGGAACTGGAATTACAGATGACTGTGAGACTCCATGTGGGTGAGAGGAATTGAATCCAACTCCTCTTAAAGAGCAGTCTGTGCTTTAGCCCCTGAGCCATCTGACCAGCCCAACTCCATTTCATTAAATTTTCTACTACATTGTTCTTTACATCCATTTGGTTAACTTTGTTGCCCAGCTTCTGTTAATTTTATCCCTTTACTCAGATGATCATTTGAGTCATCCCTATATTATCAGTGATCATTTTAAATGTGATTTCATGGTGATCAATGAGGCGCCTCCGTAGATCAAAGCATTTGGTAAGCCTCATGATTTATTTTTTATCCCAAATATTTACTTAGAAAGAGAGAAGGACTTCCACAAGTTTTTCTCAGACTTTCACATATGAGTTGTGGTGCATATGCACCCCCACTACTTTTATGCATATAAACACCACAGACACACAGACACACAGACACACAGACACACACAGACACACACAGACACACACAGACACACACACAGACACACACACAGACACACACACACACACACACACACACACACACACACACACACACACACACACACACACACACACTGGACCCTGTAGTGAATAGAAGAGCAATACAAAGTGGAATAGCTGGGTACTATTAATTTGACAAGAAACATGGGAAAAATGTGGGGATTTTACTCAGGGATGAAGTGGGGGATAAGTACAGAAGAAGAGAGAGAGAGAGAGAAAAAGTAAAGATGTCTGGGAAGGTCATAGGAATAATGTTATTAGTTAGCTACATGAAGTTAGTCCAAAATATATGTAAGTTTGTGTATAAATGTACAATTACAGTTTCAGTAAAATTTTCTTATGTGAGCTGACAATGTTCCCTACAAGAGTGAAAGACCACCTGACAAGTTCCTCATACCAGGTACAGAAAGCCCTCTTTTGGGTTGTCACTGTTGTCCAAGTGACTTTCAGTGCATTATGAGTCATCTGCTCTTGTTCTGCGTTGTCCTCCAGAGGTGGATAGCAAGTTCCTTTTGCCAAAAACACTCTGCATTTTTGACACTTTAGCTTTTCTTTATTCATGCGTTTTGTCATTGTAGGTATTTTTCTTTCAAACTCATATGTAGAGTTCTTTAATAAAAGTTCTTTAATAATAAATTCTTTACTAATAAGTCCTAGTATGTATGGCGGGTCTAGTTATGTTGTATTAACTTACTTTTTGAATTTCTCAAGGATTCCATTTCTACATCATTCTTGAAGGATCATTTTTATGAATATAGTATTCGCATTTGACAGATTCCTTTTCTTTCTGCATTTGAAAAACTTCATTTTTATTCCTCTTTTAACTGTAAGTTTTCTGCTAAGAAATTTGCCATTACTTTAGAGAAGTATCTGTTTGATAAGCTATGTTACCTATGATGCCACTAAATAGCATAATATAGTCTTGGTATAGGTCCTTCAGACTGCAGTTGATGACAGCAGCAGGCAGAGTAGCAGTATCGCAATGCACCTTTTCAGTCTTTGTGTTTTGTGAATAGTGTAGCCACATGTGCTTTGTTGAAGCATCCAGTCTTGCTGTGGCTTACAGACTTTTGCAAGACTGGTGGAAGCAGGCACATAGAATAAACCACCTTATTTTGAGTCATTTAACCTGGGATGAGGAAGATATGGATTCATAGTCCCTAATGAAACCCACCTTAGTATCTTATTTCTTGGGATAGTACACTATTTTGTTGCCCTTAGCTACCTCTTTTTGGTGTAGATTGCGATGTGACATTATAGCTTCATTTCTGGATAACTTGGTAACTAAAGCTACAAGTATTTTTACTTCCAATATGTGACAGATTTACTAGGATTACCTGTGCCTGGCTTGCACAGTAAAGTATGAGTCTCTTTTCACCCCTTCCCCAACCTTTTCCACTCTCTACTTCTGTGATTCTCAATCTCCCAAATGACATGATCCTTTAATACAATTCTTCATGTTGTAGTGACAGCACCCAACTTAAAATTATTCTGTTGCTACTTCATGACTGTATTTTGCTCCTGTTATGATTCACATGCAATCCCTGTGCAAAGGCCATTTAATTGTCAAAGAAGTCACAGCTCAAGATTGAAAACCACAGATCTACATAGATGCTGAGGTCAGGGCTGTGATAATCTGTAAATTTTACTTTCTTTCTGTTGACATCACAGGCCTTTATATTTTTAAGCATTCTTACACTAAGTTCTAGGGTTTTCTTTCAGTCTTTTATCTCAACTACAGCTTTTCTGTTGTTTTGGTTTTTATTTGTGGAGAACTTAATTCATAATTCAGTTTCATCCTTCTTAATCTCATTTGAATCCTGACTTATTTCTACAGGCATTTAAAAATATTCTTGATAATAATACATTATTGAATTAGGTTTATGATACATCACTATTCTAAACTCATATGCAAGCTATCTGTAGTGTCTTCTTATTTGACTCAGGAAGTCATGCTTTCTGTATTCAGTTGAGTATTGGTAAAATAAAGTCTGTTTTGTTGATGATCTCCATTTTTGGTAAAAATATCATTCTTTTAAAGCATAAACTAACATAAATATGTAAAAAATTGTTAAAATAAACATAAATACATTTTTATAAGTTATTAAAATTTACTTGGGTTTAAGAGATGGCTCAGTTGTTAAGAACACTGGATGCTTATCTGGAGAACACAGATTTTATTATGAGCCTTCACATGGTGCCTCATAGTCGTTTGAAAGTGGTTTCAGGGATCTGATGTTCTTTTCTAGCCTCGTAGGGAACCAAACACACACATGGTGCACAGTATTATATGTATTCAAAACACTAGTATATCTGAAAAGAAATAATTATCATGAAAAGATTAAAAATATTTATTATGTCACACATTCAAGTTTACTTTCTTGTCCCTACTCTGCAAATTGGAACTTGCGCACCAGAGCTTATGTGTTTGCTTTCGGTTCCCAAGTAAATCACTGAGCTCTACCTACATTTCATCCCTACACCAAATCTGTAGCTTTTTATATTTGAACCAGTTTTACACATTTGTCTGTCCTTTTTTCCTTCTTCACCAAATTTAATAGTTAGTTGTATAAATTAGACCATAGACATGAATATTCTTTCCTATTTTCATGAAAGTCAACTTATCTTTCCCTTTAAATTGAACAAACCAAGATATAGTCAATTTTTATGACACGTAGTCATTTGCTAATTAGTAGAACATAATGATTTCTGCCCCTTAAAAATAATTTTTGCACTCCCTAAAAACAACTCAAACTTCTTTGAGGTTTTCTTTGTTGAATCACAAATTTCTTCCATATGTACTTGGAACATAATCAGCCTGGATTCAAATTAGTAAGGGAACGTGGTATGAGTCTTTCTCTGTTGTCAGGGCTGGGTGCCTTAGACATCTGTAACAACAATGTTTAATCATAAACGGAGCATTGCTCATGGAGGGAAACATTTTAGAGATATGTGAAAGAAAAACAAAATTATATCCCAAATGATTTTATTCAAGAATTAAGAAAGCATTCCACTGATATTCCATTGCATTTTACTCTGCTCAGGTATTTTTCCTCTTTCCCTTTCAGGTAAACAACTATTCAGGAGTGAATAAATACATTCCTTTAAATAAATCTATGAAATCACAAACAAACAATGCAAGTGAATGAGTACAATAATTCAAGACTTGACAGTGGAAATTGAATTAATAAATAGAATCAAACTGAGGAAAATCAGAAAATGAAAAATTTAGGAACTCAGAAGGGAATCCAAGAGGCAAGCCTCACCAGCAGAATAAAAGAGCTGGAAGAGTCTCAGACATTGAAGACCAGATGAAATAAATGGATACCACTCCATCAAAGAAAATGTTAAATCTAAAAAAGTCTTGGCACACAAAACGTCCAGAAAATCTAGGACACCATAAAAAGGCCAAATGTAAGAATTATAGGAATAGAAGGAGGAGAAGATATCCAGGTCAAATGCACAGTCATTTTCAACAAAATCAGAGAAGAAAATTTCCCTAACCTAAAGTAGAAATGTCTATTAAGGTACAAGAAGCATACAGAACATCAAATATATTAAAAGAGAAAAGAAATTTTCCTTGCCATCTAACAATCAAAATATTAAGCATATAACAGAGATGAACATTGAAAGCTGGAAGGGGAAAAAGATCATGTAGTACATAAATGCAATGCTATTTGAAAACACCTGATATCTCAATGGAGATGAAACAAGAAGAACCTAAGAAGATTTTCTACAGAATCTAAGACTCAAATGCCAGCCTAGATTATTATACCTAGTAAAATTTTCAATCATAATATAGAAAATAGGACATTCTACAATATTTAAAAGATATCTACCTTCAAATCTAGTGCTATAGGAAGTGCTAGAAGAAAAATTCCAACATAAGGAGATTAACCATACTCAAGAAAATACAGGGGATATATAATCCCATATCAGCAAATCAAAAGAGAAAACATACAAACACACATATGTACAAACATGCACATATACATACAAACAAATTCTGCAACAGCAAATACTGATTATTGATCAATGATCTCAATTCTCTAGTAAAAAGACATTGATTAGATGAATGAAGAATAAGATCCATCCTTCTGATGCATCCAAGAAATACACCCTAGCATCTAGGATAGTTATTACCCCAGGGTAAATGAATGGAAAAAAGATATTCCAGGTAAAGAAGTAAGCTGGTATCACCATTTTAATATTTGACATAATAGACTTCAAATCAAAACTGATAAGAGGAAGTGTGTAAGGACACTGCATACTCATTAAAAGAAAAATCCACAAAGATCATAGAAATCTTAACATCTATGCCCCAAACACAAGGACATACTAGTTCATAAAAGAAACAAAACTACAGCCTAAATCACAAACTGACCCTTACACAGTGTCCTTCAGATACTTAGATATCCTATTATTATCATAGACAGAGCATCCTGAAAAAAACTAAACGGAGAAATTCTGGAGCTGACATAAAACAAATGGACTTAACAAATATTTGTAGACTATTTTACACAAACACAAAAGAATACAGATTTTTCTCATCACCTAATAGAACTTTCTCCAAAATTCACCACACACTTAAACACAAACCAAGTCTCAATAAATACAAGAAAATTGAAATAACACTCCACATCATATAATATTTTGCTACCATGGATTAAAACTAGATATAAACAATAATAGACACAACAGAAAGCTTGCAAACTTGTAGGAACTGAGCAAGTCACTAATAAATTTAAAAAAATGGGTAAAAACAAATTAAAAAAAAAAGACTTTCTAAACCTGAATAAAAATGAATACACAACATACCCAAACCTATGAGACACAATGATGGTGGTTCTATGAGGCAAGTTTACAGCACAAATTACCTACATAAAACATTAAAATTGTAGAGATTTCACACTAGCAACTTAATAGCACATATGAAACATTTAGAACAAAAAGAAGAAACCATACGTACAAAAGGCCTAGACAGCATAGATAACAAAATGAAACCTGAACTCAATAAATTGGAAAAACAAAACAAAACAAAATGGACAATATGAAAAAATCAATAAAACAGTGATTTGTTTCTTGAAATAAAATGAATAAGACTGATGAACTCATATTCTAATTTACTAAAAACAGGGAGAAAATATTCTAATTATCAACATTACAAATGAGAAGAGAAAAATAATAATAGACACTAAAGACAAAGACTCCACAAAATTGTAAAATGTAAAACAAATGGCTATTTTTTTCAATAGGTATCAGTTTTCAAAGTTAACTCTAGATAAGACAATTTAAATAGACTTATAACTACAAATTTTAAAAAATGCTCAGGTCAAATGATTATACTGAAGAATTCAGCCTGAATTTCAAAGAAGAGTTAACAATACTCTTCAAATTATTTCACAAAATAGGAACAGAAGAAACACTGCTCAATTTGCTTTATGAGTCCATAAAATTACATTGACATCTAAGCCACGTAAAGAATGATCACAGAAAGAAAATTACAAACCAATTTCCCTTATGAACATAGATACAAAAGTTCTCAATGAAATACTTGCAAATGAAATCAAGCACATTGAAGTAAGTTCCACCATGATCAAGAAGACGTTATCTCAGAGATGCAGGGATGGTTTAACATACATAAATGAGCCAATGTAATCTACCATATAAGCATACTGAAAGATAAGAACCACATGATTGTCTTACTATATGTATAAAATACCTTTGAAAATATGCAACATCCTTTCATAATAAAAGCACTGGTGAAATTAGAGATGTAATGGACATACCTAAGCATAACAAAGGCAGTTTACAAGCACACTGACATCAACCTAAAAGGAGAAGAGCTTAAAGTTAATTCCATTAAAATCAGGAACAAGTCAGGATTGTCTACTTTCTTTTTACCTCTTCAGGATAACATTGGAAGTTTTAACTAGATCAGTAAGACAACTGGAAGAGATCAAAGGGATATGGTTGAAAAGGCAAAACACCAAAATATTTTGTTTGCGGATCATATGACAGAATTACATAAGTAACTTAAAAAATCCCATTGGTGAACTCCTACAGCAGCTAAACACTTTCAGCAACGGAGCTGATTATAAACAGTGACCTCAAATAATATAAAATATTGAGGGTTAACTCTAGACAAACCAGTAAAAGTCTGG
Organism: Phyllotis vaccarum; assembly: GCA_033318265.1. Classification (NCBI taxonomy): domain Eukaryota; kingdom Metazoa; phylum Chordata; class Mammalia; order Rodentia; family Cricetidae; genus Phyllotis; species Phyllotis vaccarum. The sequence continues at coordinate 137,217,594 of JARWLC010000001.1, read as the reverse complement.
TACTTTGAACTTCAAGTCTGTAGAAATAAATTAATGGAGATATAAGAAGATGAACATACATTTCTGGCTAATAGAAAAGTAGGGCTAACACAGTAAAAATAGCTATCCTATCAAACACAATCTAGAGATTCAATGTAGTCCCCATTAAAATTCCAGCACAATTCATGGATTTTTAAACAAAATTATTCATCTTCATATGGAAACAGATAACAACAGCAAAACCCTCAGGATAGCTGAAATAATTCTGATTAAAGAACTTCTGGAAGTATCACCAGTTTTAAATTTTCTTACAGATATATGATAATGAAAACAAAGTTATACTGACAAATAGAATTGAATTGAAAACCTGAACATAAATCCATAAAACACACCTGTGAGCCCTTATTTTTGGTAAGGAAGCCAGAAACACACACTGGAAACAAACAAACAAACAAACAAACAAACAAACAAACAAACAAACAAAAAGAGATATCTTCAAGTAGTGTTCATCAAAGTATACAGCTGCATTTAGTAGACTACAATTAGAATCATAATTCTACACCCTGAACAAAACTTGATGCAATATAGATTTAAAAAAAATCAACAGAAAATCAGTTACACTAAACTTGGGAAAGTGGGAAATAACCTTGAACACATAGGAAAATACTGAACAGAATACCATTACCACATGATCTAAGACTAACAATTAATAAATGGAACCTCACAAAGCCATAAAGCTTCAGCTTGGAAAAAAACAAACAAAAACAAAAACAAACAAACAAACAAACAAAAACAAAACCTATCATTCAGACAAGGAAGTCTACATATTAAATTGTTTTTAATAATTACACATCTGATAGGGAACTAATATGAAAAGTTCATTTTAAAACACACAGAAATCATATATCAAAAAATAACTAAATTAAAAATAAGGTACAAATCTAAACAAAATTATCAAAAGTTGCAACTCAAATAGCTAAGAAACACTTAGAGAAAGGTTTAACATTCCTAGTAATCAGGGAAGTGCAAATGAAAACTACTTTGATACTTCATCTTGTGCCTGTCATAATGGCTAAAGTAATAAAACAAGAGACAAGCCATACTGATGAGGATCTTAGGAAAGGAACGCTCATGCACTGATTGTGGGAATGCAATCTTGTAAAACCACTATGGAAATCACTTTGGACATTCTTTAGGAAGATGACAATCATTATCTTCAAGATCCAGCCTTACCATCTTGGGCTTATTCTCAAAAGCCATGTTATTCTAATACAGAGACACTTGTTCAACCCTTTTTATTGCTGCTTTATCCACAATAGCCAGAAATTAGAAGTGAGATAGATGTTCCTCACAGAGGAATGGATAAAGAAAAATTAGTACATAAACACAATGGAATATTACTCAGCCATTTAAAAAATTAAATTCATGTGTAAAAAAATGGAACTTGAAAAAATATCATACTGAATGAGGTAATCAAGACACAGTAAAACTAATATAAGGTGGATTGTTGTTAACACATGTGGAGAAGAAGCCCCAAATACCAGTAACTAATGCTAGAGTTTATTTAGGACACTTGTGGGGAGGGAAGAAGAAGAAGAGAGTGAACAATGTGTGTTCTTGGATTATAAGGGTGCAGGTAGCCTGTAGAGTTCACATGGCCATGCCTGGTCATGTATATGGATGAAAGGGGTGTACCCCCCCCCCCCATGCCAAATGCTTTGGTTGCACTGTGTTGAAATAATGCATTTCCCAGAGCAGGTAGAATAAATTAGAAATCCTAACATGGATATTAGCTGTTAAGTCAACAATGATCAAGTTACAACCCATAGAACAACAGAAGGTGGGTATAAAGGACTTGGTTGGGGGGTGGGTGGGCAGATCTCCTTAAGAAAGGGAAACAGAATAAATAGTTTTGGAGGGAGGAAGGGTGAGATAGAATGGGAGGGTCAAGTGGGGAGGGGGATAGGAGGGAGCTTGTGGAAGGGAATACAGGGAGAAATAGATAAAATTAAGGGCCATTAGAGGGGCAGTATGGAAACCGAATACAGTGGAAGCCTTCTAAATATATATGTGAAGATGATTTAAATGAAATTGCTAAATAGTGAGAGAGACAGAGCCCAAAATGGCATCTTTTGTCACCAAATGAAGCTTCCAGTAGTGGGATTGGGTTATAGCTATTTGAGTTTTGATCAAAGGGTCCCACAGGAATCCCAACATAGCCCAGGCTATGCCAAGACTCTAGTTTGCCCTCTACAAACTGATGCCAAAGCCCCTTTGCTGAAGACAACAATGTACAATATATTGAGACAGAATTTGAGCAGGTGCCTCTGTAGAATTTCACTTTACGTCTGAGAGTCTTCGTTCCAGGCCAGTACTCTGCCTGCTGTGAAATGAAAAACATAAACACCAAACCACCCACAAATTCTTTCATCTACAATGGTGTCCTGACTGAAAGTTATGCTAGATAAATGGTGACAGAAAGCTATGGGAATAGCCAGCCAATAACTGGTTTGATGTAAGACCCACACCATGAGATGGAACCCATACTTCATACTATTTTTTTTTGACCAGAACTTAAAACTAGATAGCCTAGGGAAGTGGAGTAAAACCAAATGCAAAAACAAAAACAAATACAAATCAGTAGCAATAAAATTACTTCTGATAACACTGCTGTACTTAGAGATCAGTGCTTAGCTGTCTTCAGACAAGTTTCCTCTATAACAGATGGAAACAAATACAAAGAACAGATATGCAGAGAGCAAGAGAACTTGAAACCTTCAGGTCTAAGTGGAACATTTCTACCAAATTTCTCTCCTTAATACTGGGAGAGTCCTAAAGAAGAGAAAGAAGAAATAATGTAAGAACTAGAGTGTGTGGAAGACACCAAGGAAAAGGCCTTCTGCAGACAGCAAAACCAGTGCACATAAGAACTACCAGATAGTGTGGTAATATGCATAAGCCCTGAGTGGGTCTAAGCCAGGTGGGGTCCCATCACTGAGAGAGACATGGACATAAGGCACTATCCCACACCCAGAAGTTCTCTTTACTTGATAATAACTCATAAATAAGAAATTAGTTCTCTGAGATAGAGGTATTATTTGGGATTCACACTACACTTCAGTGTGGTCTGTAGGCCTAGCAGTAGATGATTAACAGAGAACAAATCCTTTTATGAGTACATTATTAGCATGATAACAAAAACTAGGCAACAACACATCTTGTCACCACCTCTGACCTGGAAGCAATCTCCAAAATGACAACCACTTGACAATAAAAGTTTGGTTTTCTTCAGGGTAGAGGAGAAAGTATGAGGATGTTAAAACTAAACACATTTGAAAACTTATTGAGGTGGATATTTCCAAAGGCATATACATATATATGTAGAAATTGAGTTTAAGTGGCATTACACTATAGAAGACAGATAAGGTCTTTCTCAGACACCAAATGCTACCAAATAAAAATCACAGTGCCAGGTAAAGGTTACTTCCTATTAAACTTGTTTCTCTGTGACATCAAACTATTTCTCACCAAACAATATAGCTCTTGTCACTACTCATTTTTACTCTTCAGAACTTGAGAGGAAGACCTTATTGTTGAAGTCATAATATACTGCTGTCATAGAACTTGCAAAAACAAAACAAGTAAACAGACAAACAAAAATACATAGATACCAACCTGGACATCATACCTGCTATAGTTTTGCATAGTTCAATTTGTGCTGCTGGAGAGCATAAGAACCAACAGCTTTACTTGACTGTAAATTCTGAAAGCTACAGTCATGGTCAATCTGGGAAGATACACACTGGTGCAAAATACCACAAATATTGCTGGAGTAATTAACCAATTTCTGATTTGTAGCTAAGGCCTAAATAGATAAAGTAGAACTAATTTCCTGTACATTTAGTTAGGACATAAAAATCAACCCACCAAACAAACAAATAAAACAACATAAACCACAGCTGAATAAATGACAGTCCTTAGGGGAAAACCTAATTTCTCTTATTCTATTTAATGGACAAATTAATAAACTGCAAATAGTTCATATTTTAATAGCCATAGATCAGTGTACCTCTGAATCAACATTAGAGAAGTTTCTTTTTCCAGAAGTTGGAGATTAACAGGGAAACCCAACAACTGTCACTATGCAAAGAATAAGAAAATGAAGTGCACAGGTCAGAATGGGACATCTATGTTATCTCTTTTGCTCAAGGCTCTGGGGTTATTTTGGAAAAGAGATAGAGACCGATTTTAAGAGACAGGGATACTGAATATTTGCAACAAAACGGTGTTTCACATGTGAACTGAAGACAGCTGTTCATGTGCACAAGACCTGACTAAGATCAAGCCAAACTATACCACTCTACTGATGAATACCCACTCCTATTTACCTGTTTGTGTCTTCTTGTAGGTTTATGGTTTCTCTGGAATTCCAAGTGTTTTTAGGAAGAGATTTCCTCTAAAACTCCTTAAAACTAATTTTTTAAAAAAACTATCTGGGTAGTGCATCTCGCAGTGAGATACATGTATTAGTTGTAATTAAGCAATGGAATGCATAGGTTTATAGAATAGATGTCTACCTGAACATGAAGTCAATGTCAGCAATCCACATTCAGAATGTAGCATACATGATATCAAAGCCCACAACCATCAACCCTCAGAATACATAAGCCTGATCTGAACTTGGCAAGCAATCAAAACATGTCCTTTCCTTCTGCCTCTGCACTATTTGCATTCTTCTTTAATTTTGATTTTTTTCTTTTCTTATTTATTAACTTTAAAGAGATCTGCCTCCTAGCTTCAGTGATTAAAGACATGCACCAGGATGCCTGATATTTCTTTATATTCCTAACAGAAATACCAATTTTCAGTTTCCTTGACAAGACACAGGCATACATATACACATATACACACATTCAAATATGTTGATATATCTCATATTTTTACAGTTTAATGAATACTTATTGTTGTGGGATTCAGGTGTCAGCTGATGGGGTCCAAGGAAGCTTATCCAGAATCCCGGGCTCCTGGAGGGGGTGTGGCCAAACCCATTGATATAGTTCCTCGGGTCCCGTACTCCACAGACCTGCCCGGCGCCGCTTATCCGCCCGCCGCCGCCTGCGTCCCCAGAAACGACTCAGACACTTCTATTTACTTCATGCTGTTTGGCCTATGGCTCAGGCACATTGCTAGCTAGCTCTTACATCTTAAATCAACCCATTTCTATTAATCCGTGGGCCACGTGGCCCCGGCCCGTAGCTCACCTGTGTTCCTTACATGTCATTCTTTCGGCGGCTTCAGCTCGGTCTGCCTGACTCCACCCTGCTTCTCTCACCTAAGCTCTGATTCTCCTCCCACTTCCTCTATGGTGCCCGCCATGACCCATAACAGCTACTTTATTTAAAGATACAGCACACACAAATGCATTCTCACATCAACTTATTTCTAAAATATTTGAAAAATTATATTTAATTATTTTCTATAATGGACAATGTTTCAAAGAATATATACTTTTTATATATTTATATATAAATAACAGGTTTTTATTTCCTAACTGATGTATTTGCTTGCATAAATCAATGCTTATAAGAATTGAGAAATTCCTTCAGATTAGGAAATTTAAAGTGATTGACATAATTTGTTTGGGGATGTAATTTCAAACATATTATAATTTATATTAAAATATTTTAACAATCTCAGATCATACTTTCCTGCATACATTCATATATAAATGAAAACAATGTCAGTATAGGATGGAAAGATGCTAGCTGAGTTTGGTTTCTTTAGTCTTTCAGGAAATGACAAAACATTCAATCTTTTGAAAGAACTTCACTTTGTGTTCCAGTATTTAATACAGACACTTTTGAGAATGAATCATTATATGTGAGAAGGTTAAAAAGAAAAATATTTAACCAACTGTCCTTTCTTAGTGTTACAATTAGAAGAAAAATATTTTGACTATATAGGCAATATTTGAATATCTAGAATTTAATTTGCTTGAACTCAAAACAGAATTTTTATATTAGTGGAATTGTGTTTTAGTGACTAGAATGGAATTAAGAGGAATTTTAATTAAGAGGAAAATTAATTAAGAGGAAAAGGTTTCAATGTAGAATAAGAAAAATCTATTCTATCTTTCTTATAACTTTTTGAGGTCTAGTTGTGTGAAATAATAAACTTAATTACAGAGAAATAAAATTAAAGGGCATTCAATTAATTAATTCATTTTCACAGGGTTTAATTTTGGGAAAAATAGATTACTAAAAAACTCAGAGACCATTTTCATATATATGGACCCAGTATATGAGAAATGGTGCTTGGGATAATTTATTTTTCAAAGAGAAAATTTCATTTCTTGAGATGAGCCAAGTGTGGGATAAGACTGAGACAGACAGTACTTAAAGAGGTAATATGTTTATCCAGTGGAGTTAACAATCCAATGGAAGACAAAGTTATGAAGAAAAATTCAAAAATTGGTAAAATTTAACTTGAAAATTTCTATGCGGAGTCTTGAGAATCTAGGATATTTTCTTTAATTAAAAAAATAGGATATAGTTTTCAGTGGGAGGACAAACAGCAACGATATGAAGAATGATGTGGTGATTCATGTAACAAGAAACACATTTTAAAACATCTCCTTTGCTATTCCACAGAGTGTGAAACATGTGACAAAAGCATGACCTTTTAAGTAAAACTATAATGTTGATAAGTTTTTTTCATTGACTAGTGTCTGGAAAGATAATAGTTATCATGAGGAAGCAGTGTGTATGTGTAAGCATGTGTGCACATGCACATACATGTATATCCATGCCTGTATTTTGTGTTTCAGGCCTGAATAGTAAGATTGTATCTATTATTGAGTAAATGTGAAAATAACTAACACTAAGGAGAAGTCAGAAAACTGAAAAGAATTCTTGGGAAAATTCTAGTGGGGATGTTCAGAAAGCAAAGCAAAGCCTCTTTCTATTATAGTGGATCCTTAGATCAAACGCTTTGTTCTAAAGGGTGGTGTGATCAGAACATGGTGACACAGAGAATTGTTGGCTGTAGTAAAGAGTTTCATTTTTATTGAATAGTTTTGTTCTTTGAGATGCTGCTTCTTAACAGCATAACAAAAATAACAAAAGTGCTAAATCAAAAAAAAATGAACATTTCAAACAGTATCCTATTCAGGATTACTTAACAAATGTTTACACCATCTCCCCGCATTTCCATGAACAAAATAATATAGTTGCTACAAATGAACTATGTAAAAACAGTTCCCTTATTCATTCTGTTTTGGACTTCTTTATTTAGAATCATTCATATGAAAAATTGTATTACTTAATATATGAATATGGATGAGTTTCAGCATAAATAGGTGCATGTAAAATGCCACCACTATAGAGGTCACTATTTTATACTTTGTTGCCCAATCCAAATGTTATGTATTTCAAGCACACAGTTGTCAGCTCCAGGTTCTTTTTCTTTAGGGATTTTCTTGTATAACTAAGAAACTACTTTTTCTCCCTACTTTGCACGGTAGACTATGATTCTTTAATGAATTTGTGAATTTTATATGATTCAAATGAGGAAAGTTGTACATTCTTTATCTTTCACTGTCTGACTTAATTCCTTAATTATATTGTACCTGGGCCCATGATAATTCATTATATAAGTATGCTACACCTTCCCTTCCCATATAGCACAGGTATAGACAGAGATCCTGTTGCTCTCTACTTTCTTTTAAGAAACAGTGTTGTAAGAAAAGTGATATTCTCATTCACTCAGACAACGAGAGGTTGACTACTGGATTTCATGCAACATTTTAGGATTGCAGTTTAAGAAAACCCATATTGTCTTCCCCTGGCACTCCCACTCCCAGTGTAAATGGTGGTTTGTAGTATGAGGTTTATGGCCTGGACTTTTGGCCTGGCTGTGTGGATATAATAAAACATTCAGAGATATCACAGGGATTTTCCCACAGTCCGTCCAGGACAGTGATTCACACCTTTAATCCCAGCACAGGGAGTATCCTGGAAGTGGTGACCTATGCCCTTAATCCAAACTGAGTTGAGGTTATTTTAGTATACAGAAGGAGTTCCAGGCTCCCAGGTAGGCAGTGGTGGGGCCAAGTCTTAAGTGAGCAAAGAGAGTATTTAATGCAGGTGTAGAAAGACAGATGCAGAAGAAGCAAGGGAGAGTAAGGCTGAGGAAGCTGCAAGACAACTGGGTAAGATCTGACTGTAGTGTTTACTCTCGCTAATATCTCTGCCTTTCCCAGAGACCTGGCCCTGAGTTGCTTTTATTCGTGCAACACCTAGCCTCAAGGTTTAGACCTACAGACCAGCAGACCCACAGAGACACACAGATACTCACATTAATTTTAGGCTGATCAGCCTAAGGCATAGGCATATAACTTGCTAACTCTTTACCCTTAAACTAACCCATGATTCTTATCCTGTTCAGCCATGGGGCTCAGTACTTTTTCACAGAGCAGGATGGTTGTCCTCTATATCTTCTGGCTTGTCTGGCAACTCTGGAATCTCTGTGGCATTTTTGCTCTGTTCTTCTTGTTCCCAGAGTTTTCTTAGTCTGGTAGCCCCACCCACACTTCCTGTCTGCCTTTGGCCAATCAGTGTTTTTTATTAAACCAGTGGGCAATTATTTACAATAGAACACGTAATTCTACTACATCTGTCCTGTCTGCCAGGTGCGCTGGGATAATAATGACCTAGAGTTGTGGGAACAGCCAGCCAATGAATGATCTAATCTGAAGCCCACACTAGGAGAGGAAGCCCATACCTGATACTTCCTAGTCGGCCAGGATTCAGAAGCTGTATGTCTGAGAGACCTAGGATAGAAACAAAGAAGATTGATTAAAACAAAAAGTCAAAGAAACAATCCTAATGATATTCTACTATACTATATATATATATATATATATATATATATATATATATATATATATATATATATATATATATATGATCCTATATATACTATCCTATATATAGGATCATGCAGAATCAGTGCCTAGCCCAATTATTATCAGAGAGATTTTCTCCAGCAGCTTATGGGAAAAGATCCAGAGACCCCACAGCCAAATATTAAACAGAACTCAGGGAACTCTGAAGAAGAGGCAGAGGAGGGAGAAGAATATTGTAGACTCCAAAAGGGAGGGAGGATACCAGGAGAACAAGGACCACACAACCAACTAACAAGAGCTCATAGGGTTTCACAGATACTGAAGCAGCAACCACTGAGCCTGCATGGGTCTGTCCCATTCACACTGCATACTGTGGCTCTTTAACTTTGAGGGGTTTTATAGGATTCCTAACAATGGAAGTAAGGTGTTTCTGACTCTTTTGTCTGCTTCTGGGACAGTTCTCCTCTTACTGGATTTACTCTTCCAGCCTTGATATGGGCACATATGCCTTGTCTTATTTCTTCAAGGAATGCAGTGTTAGGTTGATATCACTGGAAGACCTGCTGTTTCTGAAGGAGGAGCAGTGAATCTGGCAAAGAAGAAAAGTTGGGATTAATGGAAAGAAGAAAGGGATACAAATATATATATGGTTAAATGCGTGAGTGTGGGGGTGGTTTCGAGACAGAGTTTTCTGTGTGACAGTCCTGGCTGTCCTGGAACTTACTTTGACAACCAGGCTGGATTCTCTTGTCTCTGATTCCCAAGTGCTGGGACTAACAGTGTGTGTGATGGCTTCTACTGCCTGTTCTGTCTTTCCATGCCTGCCTTAAATATCTTCTTCACCCAGTTGTTTCACATCCAGGTTAAAATTAAAAGCCTGGCACCACCACTGCATGCCGGGGAGCCTGGAACTCCCTCTGTAAACTAAACTAGCCTCAAACTCAGATCTTCTGGGATTAAGAGTGTAGGTCACCACTCCTGGATATTCTCTGTGTTGTGATTAAAGGTGTGAGTTACCATTCTCTGATCCTCTTAGACTGACTATGGGTAGATCCCAGATCTCAGACCAGTTTCATTACATTTGAAACATATCCCCAGACATGAGTGACTAAATTAACATACCACAGAAGTATAGTTACATCTGTATTTAAAGCTTCACTATTCACAATAACTAAGAAATAGAATGATTGTTGTTAATCAGTTGGTGAGTGCATAAAGAGAATAGGGATATTTACACAGTAGAATAATTTTTAACCATATTAAATGATGTTCTTTCCAGAAATGAAGATTATGATGTTAAACAAAGTAAGCTAGACTAAGAAAAGCAAATATCACATTTTCTCGTTTATAGAGAACTCATAATTTTCTGTCTCTGTGTGACAAAAGTTAGAAGATTAATAGAATCCAGAATGAGAAAAACAATACAATGGGATATTTGTAGCTCAGATAGAGGCATTGTTTTGGTTGAAGGACGTTTGACCAATAAGCAGTTGGGAAACATTGTTTATAGGAAGGGTATGAAATGAAGATGCTGAAGGAGAAGACATTACATACGAAAATTGCATCATAAAATCCATAATTTTGTTATCTTAATGTTAAAATGTTAAAGGAATGATCTATACAATAAACTAAGATAAATACTAAATGATTACAAATGTACTTTGTAAAGGTTAAACAGAATGAAATTTGAAAATAAAATACATAGTAGTAGCAATAAATTAATATAAATATCAATTTTAACACTAACTAATAAAGTAAAACATTCCCAAGAAATGTTTTAAAAAGCCAGAAAAATTATTGATTAAAAACAATAAGAAAAAATGTGCTTACAATTTAGCACAGTGTGAAAATTTAAATCAATATACTTAATAATCAAAATGAAATGAGCAATTTTCTGGGAATTATTAATTAATGAATAGATAAAAATCAAGTTTTATTCAGTGGATGTTGATTTTATTTGTTTCTTAAAATTGATCGAAGAAAAAAGTCAAGTTCTATCAATAAACTGGGAATCTATATTCAAAGTACAAAATGAGCTATAAAATGCAAATTCTTCTATAAACATATCCGAAGTTATTTTAAATATAAGAACTATATACGGTATAAAGAGGAAATTATGAAGACATACATATTTTATGAGGGGAAATTGTGATGCTTGTGTTCAAAATTCAATTCTATTTACTGGATCTGAAGAAATATTTTATGAAGTTACCAAGAAGGTTTTAGTAGAAATTTATAAAATCTAATATAAAAAATATCAGAGATTCCTGATAGATGAACTGGAAAGCAAACAGAGATCCCATTTTCACAAACAGGTAAAAGTGAGAATGATGTCAGAGCACAACAGCTTTGTAATTCTGATGAAACCAAAAGTTTAGAACTTACCAGCAATTGAGCATCTATGGCAATAAGTAAATGAATAAAAAGCCCATGAAACCCAGTATCAGAGTCTCTAAGCACGGGGTACCATCAAAAATAAAGATCAAGCTACAAAATAACCCTCAGCAAAAGCATAACAAAGAAAGTTTACCGTAGCTCAGTTCCCCTAAGATATCTACTTATGGCTGAGAACTGGAGGTGAATGGATAAATGCACCATCTTTGACCCAAGGTCCTTCTCTGGCTGTTTTTTATTCAACAAACTGACTGATATAAAATACATTATTTGGGTTCCTTGATCTTTCTTCAAGTTGTGTATAGCCAGGAAGAATCTTTGGTGAATTTTTTTTTTTTTTTTAAGAGCAGAGTGAGGCAGTTCAGCACACCTGATAATCTTCTGTTGACCTCTCCACAAACCAAAAACACATATGATGCAATCCTTACATGTAGCCAAACATTCAAACATATAAAATAAAAATATATACATCTTAAAATGTGAAAATTGATTTATGATAAAATTTGGAAAGATCATGCCATTGAGAAATATCTTTTAAATTATTTTTAGTATAGGAGATATACATGACATCAGTGTAAACTATATCTGGAAATGTACCATTTTTGACCTCAAAATAACATTAAAATTCTTCCAAATGAAAGCTATGTATATACCGGTACAGTTGTGTGATTTTTAACACATTACTTATAGACTGTATATTTTTTCAAGTATTTTTAAACATACTCTGTTCCCCCTTCCTCCCCTCTTCTCAGTCATCTCCCATCTTCTCTCAACCTCATACCCCTATCCATTCCTCAGAGAGAGTAAGAACTCCCCGGGTGAGTCAATACAAACTGCTATATCCATTTGAGGTAGGACCAAGCCCCTCCCCCCAGTATTAAGACGCACAAAGGTATTCCTTTTGTAGGAAATGGGATTCAAGTAGCCAGTTCATGCACTAGGAATAAATTCTGTTTCTACTGTCAAAGGTTCCACAAACTGTCCTTGCCTTTCAACTGTCATTCACATTCAGAGGGCCTAGTTTATTGCCATGCAGGTTCCCCAGCTATTAGTCAATAGCTGGTTCAGTGAGCTCCCAATAGCTTGGTTCAGCTGTCTGTTATTTTGCTCATGATCTTCACTGTTCTGCTCATATAATCTCTCTCCTCTTCAGCTGGACAGGGAGATAGACCAACTTAGCTGTGGATCTCTGCATCTGCTTCCAACCATTGCTGAATGAAGTTTCTTTAATGACAATTGGGATGGTGATTAATTTGATTATAGGGAATTGGGATGGTCATTAATTTGATTATAGGGAAAGGCCAGTTCAGGCACCCTCTCCACTATTGCTTGGAGTCTAAGCTGGGATCATGTTGTGGGTTTGTGGATATTTCCCTAGCACCAGGTTTTCCTTTATGAGAATATCTATCTCTTTGTTCTCCCTCTCTGTCCCTCCCCCAACTCAACCATCCCATTCCCTCATGTTCTCTTCCTGCCTCCCCTTGCCCTCTCCCCCCTATGGTTTCATTTTATTGAGGATAGCTTATCTATTTCCCCTTCCCAGGGGATCCATGGAAGTTTCTTGTTGCCTAGCTGCACAGGGGTTGTGGAAATTGTGGTATGGTTATTATTTGCTTTATGTCTAAAATCCAGGAGTGAATACCATGTTTATGTTCCTTGGTCTGTGTTACCTCATTCAGTGATATTTTCTAGTTTCATCCATTTGCCTGCAAATTTCAGTATGTCATTCTTTTATAATGCTCCATTGTATAAATGTACCATCTTTTAGAAATGTACCATTCTCCAGTTGAGGGACATCTAGATTTTATTTCCAGGTTATGGCTATTACAAATAATGTTTCTAGGAACATAATTAACAAATGTCTTGTGGTAAGAATGTGCATCTTTTGGGTATATGCCCAAGAGTGGTATTGCTGTAATCAAATTGAAGACCCACGCCCCTCTCTGTATATGCATGCTGGGTAAAACTGTTAAATTACTATAGAAACCACTATTATGACTATAATGTTTATAATAGTTTTATTCACAATCAGTATTTAACATATGCTTTTCAAATGGATCAAATTAACACAAGGAGGTAATACAAATGTCATTGAACTAAATAAAAACTATTTCCATTAAATTAGTACACTTAATAAACATCAGGTAAATATCTTATATGTATAGCATAAAATATTTTTATTAATATTTAGAAATATTAAATTATAAATTTTAATACTAGTTTCCTTTGATGAGGGCAACAGAGGCACCATAAACAAGGGATACAAAAAGGCTTATTGTATCTTTGACTTAGACATACAGGCAGTTTCACATTACAGTCATTTGTTGAACTGTGGACTTAATAGCTGGTTTACTACTCTATATGTTTGTCATAGTAAAATAAAAGAACTAGTGAAAGAAGCAGACAAAGAATGAGGCTCTGATATGGCACAAAAACCCTTGCTAAGGAATTTGAAAATTATATTAATAACAGATATTTTGGCTTCGTCAATCTGAATTGTTCTATATTATACAAATGACAAAAGATAAATGGTACCTAGGAAAATAATTTCTCAAATATGATAAAACACAACTTTTTTACTTAGATTAAAAAATTTGTAAAAATAGTATTTTTAAAATATATGATGAAGAATTTTTGAAATTCCTATCATTACCAGACCATTTACTTGAGAAATAGATTTGGCAAGTCAGCACATAGACATAACTTAAAATTTAGCAATATCTGAGAAGAAAAATAATACAAATGCTAAACTTTTATAAAAGAGTTTTAAATTCAAATATTCATTTGTCTGTAGGGAAGGATATTGGAATGTATGTATTCTTTTTATTGAGTTTTTTTTAACTATAAGTGTCTGGATGGCTTTGATTATGTTGTTATCATTCATTTCTCTTCCCCTTATACATTTCTAGTAGTTGATTTTCAGTTTCATGCCTTTTTCACTCATAGATTCCACATATAACAAAACTACAGAGGACTCCCCTCTGAGAAAATATTTCACTTTAAATTATGATTTTTCTTAGTTCCATCTGGTTACCTTCAAATGACATACGAATATGCCATATATATATATATATATATATATATATATATATATATATATATATATATATATATGCTGAGTAAAACTCCTTGTGAATATACATCACATTATTCTTATTCATCCACTGATGAGTACTTAGGCTGTGTCCATATGTGAGCTATTGTGAATAGATCCACTGTTAAAATGGGGGTGCAGAAATCCATGACAATGCCTAGTCACAATTTTCTTTGCTTAAGCAATTGGTCTTTAAATCTTTCACCAATAAGATCATATATAAAAACAGTCATCTGCTTATATTTTAACTCACAATTAGAAAAAATGCAGAGGACTTAAATGTGCTAGTTCAGGACCACAGATATAAACTCTGACATATCCATTCTACGTGATTCTCAAATGTGGTAGTATGGTGTAATTGGCCAGCAAAGCACCAGTCATCAGGAGAAATGAAAATTGCAGCTTGGAGATAAATATACCTTATTGGATCCTATTTTTCTGTAAATGGAAAGAAGCAACATAGATAAGATCTTTGTTTCCATTTTCAAGATTTCTTTCTTTTAGTAAAAGTAAGGATTTAGTGACAAAAAAGTTATGAAGATGGCAGTTCTGAGGATATGATTGAGAAGGAGAGGATGCCTAGGGCTTTCAGCTTTGCCTAGTATTTGAATTTGATTCAGTTTTTATCGTCATTTCGTATATTACTTGAATAATTAAAAGGGAAAAGAAGGCAGCAAATACATTCAGGAATAATGTGACTCATATTTTGATTGTAATATCTGCGTTTTACAATGTATTTCTTCAGTGGAGGGCTGAAGGGGTTATCATTTACCCAATAATTGAGGTATACAGTAAAATGAGGAGTACAGAGATGATAATGATAAATGAATTCCCACTTATAGTTATTACATGTTAGTCTCAGTGAAATCACACAAACTCATCAAGACAGTATAATGCAGTCATAGCACGGCTAAAGAACAGTCACAGCCCACATTTCCATGGCCCTTGTTGTACATATATTTCAGTTCCCCATAATTATTTTTCCTCTGAGAAGCACATTAAAAAAATGAAGTCGTTTCTTGCCACTAAACTACTTCTTGGAAAAACTATGCTAGATTCTAAATATGGATTTTGATGAGTGTCTAAAGAATTCTTTCTGCCAAAGAATATTCATCTGAACATTCAGTATATGTATTTTAATTACATTAAGTGAGACTTTAGAACATCTGACATCTGTTTACTAGTAAACATTTAATTAGATACTTGAGTATAACAATGTTAAATGAAATGTTTTAAAGAAGCTATTAGACTCTACAGCTCTATATTTTATCCTTAGAAAGTCAGAGGAGGATGGCTGTGTTTATTCCTGCATCAGAAGACAATTAAAACATTTGCTACCTAATGTGTCTCCATTTTCCTGCTTCCTTGACTGCTCCCTCTAACTTTCCATTAGTAATTCATCAACTCACATGAAGAAAAGTTTGGCATCTTGATATCAGAACTATGGGTCAAAGCTTGTTCGTTTAAGACTAATGTACACGAGACATTTAAAAATCATTAGTTTCCCCAATAAAGGTGTGAGTCTACCATAACTGCCATTTTCAATATTACAGAGAACACAAAGTCAGAAGGCAGATGGCCTTATTTAGTACCCAATCTGTTCTCTACCCATAACACTTAAAAGTTCTGTGACCTATACTTTATCTTTCTCAAAATGTCAGCTCAGTATCTAGCAAGACTTTGGACTTGTCTCCACAACAGCAAATTGTGGTATTTGTGTGTATCTGGATTCTAGATGCCTTAAATGATGCCTTCTTTTGACAATAATAAAGTTAAGTTTGTTGGTATCTTAGCTGTAACATGTACTATATCCATTATATAAATACATTATTCTGTTTATCCACAAGGATTAAATTCCATGAAGTAATTACTTTGTTTTTCAGGATAAATGATCCATAGGTTAGAAAATTAACTGATTTTTTAAAAAAGACATGTAAGGACTAAATATAAAAAGAAAATCTTAGCTTACTCTTAGCTTTTAGAATGCATTGCTTTTGTTATCCATTGAGTAGCCTCCTTCTTCACTCCTCATATGGCCTTCCTAGGCTTTGTCTTCCTTTTATGGGACATAAAACCAGTGGTTTTATAACTCATCTTCTTTAACAACTTTGCCTGGGTGCCAAAATTCCCAAGTTAGTATTATTTTCAAATCTCAAAAAGATTAGCCAACAAATTGAGAGTTTTAGGAAGAGAGGTTTCCCTGTGAGTTTATATTCCAATTTGTTGGACATTTGAATAGAAATAAAAGAGAGGTAGATTTAAATTTGTGCTAACTTGACTTGGCTTATAGATGGAACTTATCTGCAATCTGAAATTCTAGTTCTCACATCTTCAAACATCAAGTGTAATATTAGCCTCTGCACCGGGCTTACAGGACTTTCTAACAACATCCCTGGATTTTCTGGGTTGTAGGTTGCAGGTGACATATTAGATTACTAACCTCCATAATTGTCTTATCCAATAGTTTATTTTATATGCAATTTACACATTTCCTATTAGTTCTATTTTTAAGTGAACCTTAATTAATGAAGGCTACTTCCATATGTTCCTTTTAGGAAATTGTTAGATGTCACCAGAGTGCATTGTGAGTCAGAATATTCAGCCACTACACTTTAGTGCCATGTTTTTTTTTAGGTGATACAGGTCTATGAATATAGGGAGAAGACAATAAGGGAAGTGAACAATGACATTAAAATCATAGCATCTGGGAGAATCTCATTAGAGTGGGAAATCCTCAATATATCCTTTTCATATTCATTTCAATTTTTCAACTTCCATTGTCCACATTGAACTGGTTAATGTGCTGACGTGGGCAGTGTGAAGAGTAGTGTGCAGTGCTTAGCTCATCTGCCATGAGCGGAGAATGGTGGACTTCTAACATCACAGACATTTAACGTTTGGCTTTCTTTCTGCTATAGTCAGTACCTTATCCTTTATCCCCTGTCTTTCTTTCCTGTAATATATGTCTCTGGAATATTATATACCAAGTACAGCAATAGTTGAGTTATACATTAAAATAGTATCACCATGTCACCAGCTAAAATGTATTTCATAAAGTGGGTAGAAAAAATGAAAGAAGTTGATTCAGAATCTGGTTGAAGATTGCTTGTATTGGGGTAAAATTGGTAGAAGAGATATAAGGTATTAATACCATGATTTTTAATAAATTATGTGTGAAGTATAGAGATAAGAAATCGACTAGAAGACTTGAAGATATTTTTTAACAATTATATGAATAACAATATGCATTACTAAGGCATAAAACACCTTGGTTCAGAAACTGAAGGAAGATTAAGGACACTATGGATTTTTTAGCTGCTTATTGAAATACCAATGGCTCTTGGATGTCTTAAATACAACTACACTCTGGCAATGAGAAATAGATGTTTGACTCCACCAGTCTTTTGAAGGTGGTATCTTTTGTGAATGGTTTCCATCTTTCTAGGAGAAAGAATATTTTCATAAAGTTGCAATATTACCAATTCATAGCATCAGCGTGCCATCCATGAAATTAACTGAATATGGGTTCCCCTGCTTAGTAGAATACACATACATACATATGTATTATGTGTATGTATTTATATCATATACATATCCTCATAGATGTGATTTCATATATGTGTGTATATGAGTGTGTGCTGGGTGTGTGTGCACACACACAAACACACTTTGTGCTTTGATATGCTACAACATTCATGTAGCTGTCAGAAAACAACCTCAAGCCTGACTACTTGAATTTACAAGTAGGTTGAGAGCAAGGATATTTGGCTTTATATCAAAGTGCAACCGAGTCATGTTGTTGAATATTGAATGTAAATTAAAATTATTTCCAGAGAACTGAAGCTAATTACTGTCCAAAATATTAAAATCAAGATAAATATGACAAGACTTACTTACATATAAAACACTGATATGTGTCAATGCAGATTACTCTCTGCCCATGAAAACTATACCATCCTTTATATCTTTATGCAGTTTGCATCTCATCCTTTTTACAATGTCTTTTGTTTTCAAATGAATTTCTTTAAAGTAACTCTTTGTGCAATATCTAATCTTAGTAATAAAAAGTGAATGTTTGTCTTTCCACTGCTCTAGTTACACTCTTAATTCTAAATTAGTCAGTGTTCCAAATAACCAGCAGTGCCTTGAAGTGCACACAATATTTCTGATGAGGTGTAAATAAGACATCTCATAGAGTCTATGATTGAATTGATGTGAACACCATAGCAGATGATCTTGGCATCTTGTGTAATTAAAATTGCTGTTGTGAGATTAACTCTCCTATCCACTCTGGCCTCAAACATGATTTGAATCATTTATATTTTTCTTTTAAATTTTTCCTTTTCTAGAAACAAAAGTAAAAACATGGTCTAGGATGCCTTTCCTCCCAGCAACTGGGTTATAGCTTGCTTATGTTAGAGTTATTCTTCATGTACTTTTAAAGCTAAATGAGAATCTTATATTTTAGAAGAAATGCTAGTAAAATTAACTTTCCAAGAAAAGGAAATAAACAAGTAAGGAACTGCCTATCATCTGACCCTGGAGCATAGCTTAGATAGGAGGTGAGATTTTGGTTGGTTGTTTTTCTTTAATTGCAAAACAACAATCTAATTGTTCTGCAGCTCTACCATTTTGTATTAACCATACTTTATACAATGTGAATTATTGATAGCATTTTTAGAAGATTACTTTATGAGAAAATTGAAATCTACCAATGGAGAAAGCATGTACAAACTTGACAGTGACCAACAGAGTTTTAACCAGTGATCAGAGTGTGGGGACAGCTGTTTCTTTAATAATACTATATAAGACATTGGATTGATTAACTTTACTGCCTTTGTAAATTTAATTAACAAACATATGCATCTCCAATCTAGTCCCCAAGGTTCTGACATTTTCTTCACATTGAAATATCTTTATTTTATTGACTGAACTTTTCCCCAGTAGCTATTCTGAAAAGTTAACAATTGGTTATATCGTAGAGGAAAAACAAGGATGGAATCAATACTTAATGAGACTGACTGTGAGACTCTTTTATGCCTTCCCTCCTTCTGTTCTTATTTCTTTCTTTCACGGATGTCAAAAACACCGAGTTCTCCTCCCTGTCTATAGTCCATAGTACATGTATAAGGAAGTTCCATATCAATTTAGTTTGAATTTCAAAAATATTCTTGATTTACTATGCAGATCCTAAATGTATTTTTATACTCCCAGGCATACCCCTTTTTTCTCTACTGTATTTTGAAAATACACCCTGAGTTTGATCTTGGATAATAGTAAACTTACTGCAGTGTTAACAGGAAATATGAGAATCTTTCTTCCAATTTTATCTATATGTATGGAAAATAGAGACCAAGATGTAGATTTTCATGGAGCTGAGCAAAATTATTGTGCCTATGAGCAACCCCTGGTGGTTCAAAAGCTCTTGAACCATGTTCATTTCTCTTAAAGTTATTTCAAAGGATATTTCTCCTCATCATGATTTGATTGGTCAACCTGCATCGTCAATGGTCTATTTAGGTGCCACAACTTATAATGGCCCCTTGGCTTCTCTGGATAATAACTAATATTTTGATGGCTATAAACTTATGCCACTAGAGTACTGTTTAGAAGTGGAAAATTACAGACATATAGGTAAAAAAAGTCTTCATTTTTATGGAAGGAAATATGTTCTTTTAATATGCTGTGATTATTTTTAGATGTTGAGATGAGAGCATGACTCACCACCTTCCACTGCTTCCACACCGTATGCTGGTCCCCACTCATCTTTCCTGACACATCATGCTGATGAAGGGAATGACAGCCTGTTCCCCACACTGTGGTCATCAGTGTGTGTTGCAGCTGCTTCTGGAAGTATGGGTGCTCTATTTTTTAAATACATAATCTCTGACAACAAATTAGTGTTCTGGGGATCAGTGCATATTACAAAGAAACAGCAACTTAAAGGGTGCTCTATGGGAACACTTCTTCCCAATAGTTAAGAGGCTTTCAAAGTACCAGGAAAGAACTTTTCAGTCTATCTTTCTACTCACATTTCTTTTCAGTTTGAATCATTTTTATTATTTAAAATGAACAGGAAAAGATAGAATTACTAGTTTATAGAAAATGAGATCACTAATGTAAACTAAACTACTATTTTTGACTATTTGTTTTGTTTTTGGAGGCAAGGTTTCTTTCTAGATGAGAGAAAACTCTTATAATCAGGCTAGCCTCTAAATCACAGAGATCTGCCTGTTTTTGCTCTGGAGTACTGGGAATAAGGGCATGTGCTGCCACACCAGGTTTTATTCTTGGCTTTCAATAACTAATAGTTATGAACTTGGAAGGAATTTAAATAACTAATTTTGAGTTTATAAAATTTCTAGATGATATTTTTTTATTGTAAACTCTAGTAGTTAAATTTCACAGTGCGTTATCTGGAAAATATAGTCTTATAGACACATATACTATTCTTTTTCACATTTTCTTAACCCTAGTTAAAATTGAATTTCCATCAAAATTTGCTCAATATCCAGTTAGAACTGTGATATTGTTGACCATTTTGAGTAATACAGTGAATATTATTCACTAGAGGGAGTTATTTAAAATAATAAATAGGATCATGTTTATGAGGAATGCAGCACAAAGTTTACAAGCCACTGTTGTAACAATGGTGAAGAGAACGGTAATGGCTGGGGTTCAGGTGATATTTCCAAATTTAGCACTTTAACAATTAAGAAATAACCAGAAACAAGGTCACTTTGACCTTCTCCAGCCTTTTTTCTTTAAAGCATGGTTAAAAAGGTTTCCTGGACTACTTGAGGAAATAATATCCTGTAGAAACACAGGGATGAATGTGAGCATCAGACTTTGGTGAAGACCCCATTGTTTGTCATCCTACTTCATGCCTCCTGTCTTGATTCTGTACTACTAAGCACTTATTTTTCTTTTAGAGAAAAAAATGGATAATTTTCCCTGTACTTAAGTGCTTAACTGCTTCTCCCCTTCTCTTTTATTTCTCCCTCCCTTGTCCTTGACTGAACCCAAGGCTGGATACATGCTAGGCTCTACTTCTGAAATTTATCCCTAAGAAGTATTCATTTTCTATGGATAATGTATCTCATAAAACTGTTATTGTATTTATTTACTTATTCACTTATTTATATTGTCCTTTTGAGACCAAATTTCATAAGCAAGACTGACCTCGTTTGCTCTGTAGTTGAGGCTAACCTCAAAATACCTGCCTCCAACTCCATAGTGCATAGATTAAATAGATAAATGTTCCCTGTGACAAAATTTGTATAAAGTAAATTTATTATGAATTTTTATTAAGCAGGTTTCAAAGTCATGGTATCAGTGATATGCCTGTCAGCTGGTAAGGATAAATATTAAATTTTCTCCTCTATTAAATCATAGTTATTCTAAATCCAGTCTTTCCCAACTTTCTCAACTACAAACCAAATGCACCTATAGCAACCATTAAATATGACAATGGTGAATTTTGCATGTTTATGTAAACAGAATTTTATGGGAACTTTCCTAAGAAAGACCACATTATTACAGTTAACAGCACTCAAATCTAGCAAGTAAATTGTTTGTAATATTGAGAGAAGAGGTCCTTATGCCATTTGATTTTTCTCATATTTTGAAGACAATTATTTATTTGCAGTCAATTTTTATCAAGACATAGTCATGATTCATGTTCTACCCCATCCCTAGCCAAGATGCCTACCCACCTGCTCCCCCACACTCCCTAGTTCTGTCTCATTGCTGGCCCACTGCTCATATTTAAAGAATTACCCTTTGCCAACTTTTCCATTATTCTTCTGCCCACCTTGCTTCTTCCAAAAAGTAATCTGTCCTTAGGAAAATGTCTTAGACTGATTAAAAAAATAAGATAATTGTAAGTCACTCTTTACAAAAAGAAAAGGAAGGATAGAGGAATCTTCAGACTCTTTTACCCATCATTCCATTGCCC
Source organism: Phyllotis vaccarum (assembly GCA_033318265.1). Classification (NCBI taxonomy): domain Eukaryota; kingdom Metazoa; phylum Chordata; class Mammalia; order Rodentia; family Cricetidae; genus Phyllotis; species Phyllotis vaccarum. The sequence goes on along the minus strand of JARWLC010000001.1, from coordinate 137,195,265 downwards.
ATAAAACACTCACTTCTCCAATATCTCTCATTTTTATTCCTTATGTGACTGATATTACTGATGGGCAGATAAATGTTAGAATATTCTCATTAAGTTGGACAAAGAACAAATATTTGTCATAGTAGTTTAACCTACTAATATTTTTAAGAACAATTTGTACCCTTACACACTTAGTTCTTTCTCCTGAGATGTGCTTTCAGATATGAACTTTAATGTTAGAAATGTGAGGAGGATGTTTCATGAAAATATAAGGAGACATGTCTGTGAAGATTTGCCGGGTAGTCCTGTCTTTTCTTACCCCCTTTTCTCTCTCAGTGAAGAGATTGAAGGAAGAGCCTAAAAACTAGCAATATTTTGAAAATAACATTGAAACATTGCCCACCATCCTAAAGAAGGTAAAAATAAGTGTTAGTTACTGAGAATTAAAACTTCATCATATTCAAGTCCATTATAGAAAGGCAGATAGAAAGCATAAAACTTAGCAGAAACACTCCAGATAAGATGCTTTCCCTGAGTCCTCTATTTTTGTGGGTATTCTCTGTGGGAAAATTAAGAATAGTGATTGACCACAGCTTTCTGTCTGCTGGTTCTAGTGCCAAGGGAATTAAAACCTCTTTGGAATTATGTCTTTCAGTAATAAGTCTACCTAATTCCTTGATTGGTATTCCAGTGATATCTCAAATTCACAGAACTCCTAAGTTATGTATATAATTCACTACTCACTGACACAGACCTGTCATAAAGCACTAAACCTGAGTTCTAAAGATTAAAATATAAATATTGACTTAATTTCTTTACAGAGTGTACTTTTCCCGTTTTATTCACTAATGATAAACTAATTATGGGCTTTGAATACAAATTCATTCAATTCACTTCAAGTTCAATATTTACTTTGTACCATGTATGTAAGGAGATAGCTTCAGGGTAGACTTTTGCCATTTATTGGGAGACCTTGGGCATATTCTCTAAATTTATATATTTATAAGAGATAAAACTTGTCATAGGAGCAGCATAGATATTTAAAAATTAGCAAGATACTGCTTTACATATCAAAACTTGGTATCAAAACTGTTTGAACTACTGCTCCTTAATTAGATGAATATAAATAATGTGGCCGAAAAACCAACACTTTCTATTGAATTTCCACAACTAGGAGTAGTGTCCTAAGGAGCTAGAGATGCTGTACACACTAAAAGAGTTAAGCAAGACACGAGGTTGTACTCATTTCTCATCTCCTTAATTATTATCGTCATGTTTGGTTCTTGGATTGTAAGATTTAATAAACTATGGGTGTAGTATGAGGTTTCTGGCCTGGACTTTTGGGCCTAACCCCAAGGTTTAGGCCCACAGACCCACAGACCCGCAGAGACACACAGATACTTTCATTAATTTGAAGCTGGTTGGCATAAGGCTCAGGCATATTACTTGGTAGCTCTTTCTCCTTAAACTAACCCATGTCTCTTATCTTGTTCAGCCATGGGGCTGGGTACCTTTTCTTAGATCTGCATAGTTGTCCTCTGCTTCTTCTGGCTTCTCTCTGGCATTCTGCTCTGTGCTTCCTGTTCTCAGAGTTTTCTTAGTCTGGTAGCCCCGCCCACACTTCCTGCATGCCTTTGGCCAATCAGCACTCTTTTTATTAAACCAGTGGTTGGGATAATTATTTACAATGAAACAACACAATCTCCCACATATGGGAAGGGAATAATGTCACTTATCTTTCATTTCAAGTCATCCTAATGTTTGACATGCAACCAAAGAGACATTTAAATAAGCAATCCTGAGTGTGTCTCAGATTTGTCACCATTTTGATTGCATTTGAAGAAAAAGATATTTTCAAAATCTTGTGTAAATGTGACTCTGGAATAAGCAGCATGTGTAGACCTAATAAGTCTACTTTTGTTTATAAGGTATGTTTTAGAAAATATAAAAAAACTATGTCATATTAAGGGTTTGAAAGCAATGATAGGTTATCTTAATTCATTTCTTAGACTCTCAAAGGTTATTGTACTATTAACAACCAACTTCTCTTTATTATTTATAGATTGAGGTCTGCAAACATACAGTAAACTTGATGAAAATAAAATAATTTAAGGATGGAGAGATAGATGACAGCTCAATAGCTAAGAAGACATATGCTATACCCTACAGAGGACATGAGTTCAGTTCTTAGGAACTCCAGGTCCTAGTGATCTGACAGCCTGTTATGGTTTCCACAGGCTCTGCACACAGATTCACACACACGTACACTATTTAAATCAATCTTTCCAAATAAATAAATAAAATACTAGTAAATGTTTCATATCCACTGAAGCACATTCCAAAATGAATTTCATTAGAGTTTTGGGATAGGCTTATTAAATGATCATGCTAATATTAAATAAACTTAAATTTTTCATCTCTAAAATATGTTGCATACTTAACTTTTAAAAAAAATTTACTGATAATAAGATGCAGTCTTAAATAACATGTGTGGGATATTTTGTGTATAAAATGTCTTCCACAGGCTCCTTTGTTTAAATCATTTTTCCCATTTTGTGGTCATATTGTGAAGGTTACAATTGAACATAGAAATGACCACTTACTTGGATTACATTATCTTTACTGGGATTCATTAAAAAGTATAATTTATTACTTCTTAACTAAAAGATATATGAGTAAGTTGAAAACATTCACAATGTGCATGCCTCTTTACTAAGCAAAATGTATCCTACTGATATTTTTAACTGGTCACAAAGCATATAAGCCAATGCTCACCATCATGTTTTTATTCTGATCAGAAAATAAAGTACACATACAGGTGCACACACATATACAACTGTTAGAATTTAAACATTTTTTTCTTTTACATATCAACAACTATTCCCCCTCCTACCCTCTTCCCAGTCATCCTTCAGGTTCCCCACCCCACCCCATTCTTTATTCATTCCTCCGAGAGGATAAGGACTTCCAGAGGGACTCAGTTTATTCTGGCATATTAAATTGAAGCAGGTCCAAGCCCTTCTCCCCAGTATCAAGTCTAAGCAAGATATCCATCCCTCTATATGAAATAGGCTTCAAAAGTCAGTTGATGCATTAAGGATAAGTTCTGGTCTCACTGCCATAGGCTCACAAACTGCACCTATCACACTACTTTCATCCACATTGAGAGGGCCTAGTTTGGTCCCATGCAAGTTCCCCAGCTGTCAATCTGGAGTCAGTGAGCTCTCAGCAGCTCCAGTCAGTTGTCTGTATGGATTTCCTCATCATGATCATGGCCCCTTTCTCAAATATTCTCTCCTCCCTGTCTTCAGCTGCACTTGGAGCTTGACACTTACTTAGTTGTGGGTCTCTGAATCTACTTCCATCAATCACTGGACAAAGGTTCTATGATGACAATTAGGATGGCCATTACAGAGGAAGGCCAGGTCAAGCACTTTCTCCACTATTGCTTCATGTCATAGCTGAGGATTTGTGGACTCTTGGGTATTTTCCTAGCACTGGCTTTCTCACTAACCCCCAAATGACTTTCTCTATCAAAATATCTATTTCATTGTTCTCCCACTCTGTTCCTACCCAAACTCAATCATCTCATTCCCTCATGTTCTCTCTCCTCCTTTTCCCCTATGGTCTCAATTTACTCAGGAGATCATATCTATTTCCCCTTCCCAGAGGGATCCATGGATGTTACTCTTAGGGTCCTCCTTGTTAACCTAGCTGCTCAGGGGTTGTGGATTTTAGCCTGGTTATCTTCTACTCGATATCTAGAATATACCACGTAAGTCTTTCTGGGTCTGTCACTTCACTCAGGATGTTTTGTTGTTGTTATTGTTTTTCTAGTTTCGTCCATTTTCCTGCAAATATAAGAATGTTATTTATTTATTTTTACTGAGTAGTGCTCCATTGTGTAAATATGCCACGTTATTAAATCCATTCTTCAATTGAGGAACATCTAGGTTGGTTCCAGGTTTTAGTTAATATGAATACTGCTGCTACGAACATAAATGAGTAATTGTCCCATGGTATGAATGTATATCCTTTGGGTATATGGCCAAAAGTGGAATCGCTGGATCATGGGATAAATTGATTCCCAGTTCTCTGAGAAATCACCATACTGAATGCCAAAGTAGCTGTACAATTTGCATTCTCACCGGCAATGGAGGAGTGTTTCCGTTACTCCAAATTTTCTCCACCATAGGCTGTCATCAGTGTTCGTAATCTGAGTCATTCTGACAGTTGTAAGATTGTAACAATATGGTTTCCTGGCCCCAGGAGGCCAGAGGTCCAGACCTACAGACCTACAGCCCCAGACCCCTTAGCAGCCCACCGTGGTATAGGCCCCCCAAATGACTCAGACATTTATATTAACTTCATGCTGTTTGGCCTATGGCTCAGGCACATTGCTAGCTTGCTCTTTGATCTTAAATCAACCCATTTCCATTAATCTGTCTGCCATGTGGCCCATTCTTTTGGCGACTGGCTTAGTCTAATCTGACTCTGCCCTGCTTCTCCTATCTATGTTGTGATTTCCCCTCCTACTTTTTCTATGGTACCTGTCATGGGCCAAAACAGCTTTTTTATTTAAAGATCGATACTCACAGCATACAGAAAAACATTCCCACATCATAACACGGTATCTTAGCGCTGTTTTGATTTGCATTTTTCTGATGGCTAAGGATGTTGAGCAATTCTTTAAGTATCTATAGGCCATTAGATATTCTTCTGCTGAGAATTCTCTATTTAGATATATAACCCATTTTAAATTGGATTATTTGGATTTTTGATCTCTAGTTTATTGAATTCTTTATAGAATTTAGAGAACAACCCTTAGATGCAGGCCTGGAGAAGATCTTTTCCCATTATTTAGGATGGTGTTTTGTCTTGTTAACTATGTCCTATGCCTTACAGAAGCTTCTTAGTTTCAGAAGCTCCCAATTATTAATTGTTGTTACCAGTGTCTATGCTACTGGTGTTTTATTTAGAAAGTTGTCCTCTGTGGCAGTGCATTCAATGCTATTTCCTATTTTTCTATCAAGTTTGATGTGGTTGGGTTTATGTTGAGGTCTTTGATTCTCTTGGACTTCCGTTTCGTGCAGAGTAATAAATATAGGTCTATTTGCATTCTTCTACATGCTGGCATCTAGCTATGTCAGCACCTTTTGTTGACAATGTTCTTTTTTCCATTGCACAGTATGGTTTCTATGTAAAAAAAATTCAGGTATTCATTGGTGTATGGATTAATGTCAGCATCTTAATTCAATTTCATTGATCTACATGTCTCCTTTTTATGCCAAAACTGAGCTGTTTTTTATTACAATAGCTCTATAGTAGATCTTGGGGTCAGGGATGGTGATGCCTCCAGGAGTTCTTTTATTTAACATGATTATTTTTGGTAATTCTGGGGGTTTTTATTTTCCATATGAAGTTATATATTGTGCTTTCAAAATCTGTACAGAAATGTGCTGGGATTTTGAGGGGGAGTGCATTAAATCTGAAGATTGATTTTTCTAAGATTGCCATTTTTCACTCTGTTGATTTTACCTATACAAGACCATGGGAGATCTTTCTATTTTCAATTATTCCTGCCTTCTATTCCTTCAGGGAGAGTTTTCTTCTAATTATTCTAGACCTTTCAGCTGTGCGTTTAAGTCTCTTGTATGAGATTTCTCCATTTTTTATGTGGGCACCTGGTGCTATAACCTTTCTTTTAGCTCTGCTTTCATTGTGTCCCATAAATTTGAGCATGTTGTAGATTCATTTTCATTGAATTATAGGAAGTTCTTAATTTCTTTATTTCTTCCTTGACCCAGAGGTGGTTCAGTTGAGGGTTTTTCAGTTTTTATAAGTTTGTAGGCTTTCAGTGGTTTGTGTTGTTCAACTCAAACTTTAGTCCATGGTGGTCCTCTAAGATCCGAGGGGTTATTCCAATTTTTTGTATCTGTTCATATTTGATCTATGACCATGTATGTGGTCAGTTTTAGAGAAGGCTCCATGAGGTACTTAGAAAAAGGTATTTTTTTGTGTATGGATGAAAAGTTCTGTATTCATCTGTTAAGTCTATTTGAGTCATAACTAATATTAGATCCCATATTTCTATGTTATATTTCATTCTGATGGATATCTCCATTAGTGAGAGCTGGGTGCTGAGGTCTTCTATCACTAGTGTGTGGGGTTTGATGTGTCTTTTGAGCTTTAGTAATGTTTCTTTTACTTATGTGGGTGTCACTGTATTTGGCACATAAATTTTCAGGGTTTAGATTTCATCTTGATGAATTTATTCTGCAATATATTTGTAATGTCCTACTGGATCTTTTCTGATTGATTTTACTTTGAAGTCCCTTTTGCTGGATACTACTATAGCTACAACAGTTTCTTCTTAAGTACATTTTATTAGAAAGCCTTCTCTCAACTTTTTACCTTGAGGTAGTATTTTATTTGAAGTTGAGATGTGTTTCTAGTATGCAGCAGAAGAATAGTTCCTGTTCTTGTATCCATTCTGTTAGTCTGTATCTTTTTGTTGGGGAGTTGAGTCCATTGATCTTAAGAGACATTAATGACCAGTGATCATTAATTTCTGTGTGGTTTCTTTGGTGATTGTGTGTGTGTGTGTGTGTGTGTGTGTGTGTGTGTGTGTGTGTGTGTGTGTGTGTTTCCCTTCTTTTAAATTTTTTGCTGTGGATTTATTTATTGTTTGTGTTTTTCTGCCTGTATCTATCTTCTTTGTTGGAATTTTCTTTCCAGTGCTTTTTGTAGGACTGGATTTGAGGATACATACTGTTTAAATATGGTTTTGTCAAGGGATATCTTGTTTACACCATCTATGCTAATTGAGAGTTTTGCTGGGTATAGCAGCCTGGGCTGGCATCTACAATCTCTTAGTGCCTGCATAAAATCTATCTAGGAACTTCTGGTCTTTATAGTCTCCATTAAGAAGTTGGGTGTTATCTGATTCATTTGTCTTTGTATATTGCTTGGCTTTTTCGCCCTGCTTTGAAGTTCTTAATATTCATTTTTATTCAGTGCGTTTAGTGTTTTGATTATTATATGGTAAGCACATTTTTGGGAGGGTCTAGTCTATTTGGTGTTCTGGGTGCTTCTTTTATCTTCGCAGGCATTTCCTTTTTAGGTTGGGAATGTTTTCTTCTATAACTTTATTGAATATATCTTCTGTTCCTTAGAGCTGGTCCTATTATTCTGAGGTTTATTTTTTTCCACAATGTCACAGATTCCCTGGATGTTTTCTACATTGATTTTTTTTTTTTTTTGACTCTAGTGTTTTCTTTGACTGATGAATCTCTTTGCTGTATTGTATCTTTAACATCGAATATTCTCTCTAATTATCTCTTGCATTCTGTTGGTTATGCTAGCATCTATACTTCCTGTTTGTTTACTAAGATTTTCTATTGAAGACTTACTTTTTGTGTGATTTCTTTAGGACTTCTATTTCAATTTTCAAATCTTAAATCTTAATTTTTTTCCATCTGTTTGTTTTTCTTGGTTTTCTTTAAAGGATTTATTGATTTCTTCCATTTTTTTATTTGTCTTTTCCTCTGTGTCTTTAAGATTTTTTTTCTCTTTTACTTTCTGTTTAATGGCCTCTATCAACTTTGTAATGTTATTTTTAAGGTTGTTTTCTTCTGCTTCTTCTATATTTGAATGTTCAGGTCTTACTGTTATAGAAAGTGTAGGTTCCGGTACTGCCATATTTTTCTTTATGTTGTTGAATGGTGTCTACCCATCTCTTCCTCTAATTAGTGAAAGTGTTGTCTATTTTTCAGGGAGCTGTTCTTGATCCAATAGGTGTTCTTGTTGAAATCAGAGCTCTCTTGTGATAGAACTCATTGATGTCTAGGTCTCAGGAATCCACTGAGGTTGGGAAAATGGGTGGGTTTGGGGAGTAGGACTTATAGGCTACAGGATTAAATGAGGTGAGGTGGCAGGCAAGCTTGACTGCAGGGTCCTACTTTTCTGGCCTGTAACTGGATCATCCACTGTGGGGTTGGGGTGAAGGAGTTTTGAGCCTTTTCCCTGACCTGCAGACTGGGCTTACTCGCCAGTCAGAATAAGAGTCACTCACCTCTTGTGATGGAGCCTGACACCAGAATCTGACACATATACACAAATTTTTAGAGAATATACTAGATATTTTTAGCTATGTATGAAAATGAAGATAAACACTGTGAGTTCAGGTGAGACTTTCTGTTTGGTGTTTAGTAAATTGTACTGTTTGATGCTGCTTATTTTATTGCCTTTGTTTTCAAGATGCAGTGCAATGGGAAGTTTATTGTATGTCTCCAATGTCCTCTATAACAGGTAATGGAATAACCATTAATTACTGTAAAAGTGGAATAGCCATTAATGACTGTAAAGCAAGAAAATACAGCTCATTTAAAAAGAAACAAAGCATAAAATAAACTATAAGTTAAAATACCTTATTAATTTTTATTGAAAATATAACATTGTAGTCTATTTGGAAAATGATTTTACAGATTGATATTAAAAATCATTTGTCATTTGTGTTGATCATATACATAGAGTCTGCAACAATAAAAATTTGTTCTTTGCATTAGATCACAGAGTGAAGATAGACTCCTAATACTTTCGATAGAGGTAGTATTCTTTGGGTGGGGGATTAATTTAAGTAAATTTGAATAATAAGGGAATATTTATACTTTTCGATTTTTTTTCATTTTATATTTTTCTCTATGTCCATTTAATCTACTTTTATATCCTGACAAGATATTTTCCCTCCTTATTTTCTATTTTCTCCAGCTTTTCTTCTGCCTTTCTACCTACTTTACTGTTTCTGTTTATAAAGGGACATATCTCTCTTTGCATTAAGGATGGCCAGGGCTACCAGGTATGTTGAACAGGTTTCTAATGAAACAAAGACTTCATACATTGAGAAAATCTACAAGATATACAGTATTGTAGTCTGGGACAGTAGTCTGAAGAAATCTTTCCTACCAAGCCCTACAGCTGCCATTTTTAAAATAATTATTCAGAGACTTATATTAATTACAAATTGTTAGGACTACGGCTCAGGCTCATTATCAATTGCCTATTACATCTTAAATCAACCCATTTTTATTAATCTGTTTCTTGCCATGTGGCTCATGACTTACCTGCACTTCTACATCTTTCTTCCTTGTGCAGCATCTTATAGCATCCCTGTGTAACTCTGGCCTTCTCTTTTATCTCTGCTCAGATTTCCCATCTTCCTTTAAATTGCCTTGCCATAGGCTAAAACAACTTTTTCATTAACCAATGGTATTCCCAGTTGTTGCAGTGGGGTTTCTTGGTCCCGGATGGCCAGAGGCCCAGTCCCTGCTGCACCAGACCCCTTAGCTGCCTACCGCTGTTGCTCAGGCCCCCAGAAATGACTCAGATGCTTATATTAACTAAAAAAAATAGATTATTAAATTTACTTATATCAGGAAATCAGCTGTTAATCTTGAAATGTTTTACATTGGTATGGATTTTGATTTATTGATACAAACTTAAGGTCAATACTCTTATGTTGTATGTATTTTTCTACTCTTGTTTAAGATATGTTTATGTAACTGATTTAAAATTGTAACGTATAATTAAGAAATGCATGTTAGTTAGATTTTTAGATATACAAAGATATAATTCAATTAGGTATGTAATCTTCAAACACTTCTAAGACCTACAGACTATGGCATTTAAAATGTTTTAAGAGCTTAGACTTTTCTGGACAGTGAGACTGGTCTACTCCTGCCATCACTAATTTACTTCAAGAGAAAAATGGACATCAAATAAACTTATTATGAAGTCTATTTGTGGCAATGGTTAGCCATTGGACAAAAACCTGTTCTTATATTGACTGCTTGACAGTATACTGTTTAAACTGGACATGCAGTTTCCATAAGAAGGTGACCTCTGAACTTTGGCAGAACAAGCCAAGATGGTCATTCAGGTTCCTGCTTTACAGAGAAAACTGTCAGACTCGAGGACTGCAGGACTCAAGGAGAAGCAACAGATGAACTGTGCCAGAACAGGCAGAGCAGATTTCCCGCTTCACTAAAATGAAGAGACTCTGGGCCTGTAGGCTGAAGATGGATGCCCCAACTTTATAAAGGAACTTTGGGTGACTGTCCAGGCACATAGGTGTCATCTCTGTCCTTTCTAGATTTTAGAAGTCACTTGCACTTCTGGTTTACTTGGGTAAATATATCTTTCTGTGGTCTTTGATGTAGTTGAAGATTAGATAGTTATAGGTACAGTTTTTCTTAGTTATTTGAAAGGTATATTGGATATGAAACTTTAGATTCATAAAGATAAAATAGATGAGAAGAGTATTGTCTTTAATTTTGCTAAATACAAATAGACTAGATATTATAACTGTAATTTTTGCTTGATGGGTATTTTGTTATATATAATTTTGCTATGTTAAAATTGAAACCTTCCTTTTTGATTAGACAGAAAGGGGGAAGTGATGTGGGAATGCCTTTCTGTATGCTATGAATATCAATATTTAAATAAAGGAGCTGTTTTGGGCCATAACAGGCATAGAAGAAGTAGGAGGAGAAATCAGAGCATAGGTAGGAGAAGCAGGGCAGAGTCAGGCAGATTGAGCAAGCTGCCCAAGGAGCAACATGTAAGGAACACAGTTGAGCCACGGGCCACGTGGCAGACAGATTAATAGAAATGGGTTGATTTAAGATGTAAGAGATAGCTAGCAATGTGCCTGAGCCATAGGCCTAACAGCATGAAGTTAATATAAATGTCTGAGTCATTTCTGGGGGCCTGAGTAGCAGCGGCGGGTGGCTAAGTGGTCTGGCATGGCAGGATCTGGGCCTCTGGCCACCCGGGACCAAGAAACCCATTGTAACACCCAGTGTCCACCATGACATTCTACATCACTTCCTCTTTTCTGTTTAACTGAAAAGAAAGGTTTCAATTTTAACATAGTAGAATTATATATAACAAAATAGTTATCAAGTACGAATTACAGTTACAATATCTTGCCTATTTGTATTCAGCAAAATTAAATAAAATATTCAATCATCTACCTTATTTTGTTAGTCCGAAGTTTTATACCTAATTTAACTTTTACTATAACTATGAATGACAATAATTATAACTATTTATTATTAACCCCCATCAAAAACCCAAAGAATATAATATTACCTGAGTAAAAGAAAGTGCATTGCAAAAAACCTCAGAATTCTAGAAATGGCATAGACATCTGGCAACCTGAATGGTCACCTAAAGTTCCTTTGTAACTTTCAGGCATTCATCTTTAGCCTAGAGGCCTAGAGTCTTTGGCAGACATTTTAGTGAAGCAGGAAATCTGAAAGACTGCTTTGCCCATCTTGTCAAATCCCGTAAAATATGTGGCAGTTTTCTCTGCAAAACAGGAACCTGAAAGGCCATCTAGGCTTATCTGGCAAAGTTCTAAGAGTCACTTTTCTATGAGTCCTGCGTGTCCAGCTTAAACAGTATACTGTCAAGCATTCACTGCAAAAATAATTTCTTGCACAGTGACTAACTTTTGCCACAAAAAAGTAAACTCCATATGGAGTTTTTTAAGTACCTATCATCCCATTGAATTATATTTGTGCTACCAGAAACAGACATGTCTCATTGTTCAAAAAGTCTAAGTTCCTAAAATATTTTAAATGCCATATTCTGTAAGTCTGGAAGTGTTTGATGATTACCAAAATATCTTTGCATATTTAAAAAAACCTAACTAACATGACTATAAGCTTGATTGTTATAAATGACAACTAATCTATATTTCTTAATTATACACTACAATTTTACATGAGTTACATAAGTGTAATATCTTTAAAAAGTTGAAATATACATACAGTAAAACAAAATTACCTTAAATATCAATAAAACAAAATCTATATCAACATAAAGTATTTAAAACTCTTTTATTCTATCATACCTATATCCCCCTTTCTTTTTTATTTAAAAAGAGATTGAGTATGAACAATAACAAAACCCTCTAAACAAAGATAAACATCCATAATCTATTTTTTAAGAATGTGGGTATAGTTTTCCATACTAATTCATGATAATTAGGGGCACTAGCAATCTAATGGAGATTAGTTATGTATATATATATATATATATATATATATATATATATATACATATATATATATGTATATATATATATATATATATGTGTGCGTGTGTGTGTGTGTGTGTGTATTATATATAGTTTCTCAGAACTATATATAATACACACACACACACACACACGCACACATATATATATATATATATTTCTGAGAAATTCAGAATTATAATTAAATTTTGGGTATAGCAGTCTGTGTGGCTGTTTTATTTCAGCCAGGTGCCTTTAGGGGATCTTAGTAGATTGAATCGTGTTAGCCTGGAAGCAATTGACAGGCTTTCATCATCTGTGGAAACAAAAGCAGAACCTCTTTTCCAAAGCATCATATCCTTAGAAACAAATTTCAAAGTCAAGAGACCTTTAAAATATATATGCTCATTTAAGTTAGCAGAGTTACAAACAGATGTCTTTCGGCAATTAGCTCATTACCAGCTATAAATTAATAAAACACAACAATATACATAAATCACACTGTATTTTCCATCTATATGTGGCTTTTTATATTTTTGTTATTCTAATTCTTTGTTTTAAGGACATTCTAAACCTGTTTCCTTTTTTCTTTCAAGCATATACACATTTTACATTCATTGTGATATATTTAGAGGTTTTCTCCATCTGAATATTTTTTAATTGCATATCTTTAATCATTTTCTACAAGCAGAATTTTTTAAAATAATAAACTATAAAGCACTGCTTTGGCTGCTGGCTTCACCCCACTTTGCTTTTCAGCATGGGAGAGGTAACAGAGTCATACATACCTTCTCAATTCTGGGAAGCAGTATTAAGTATTGCAGAACAGATTTTTAAGCCCACAGCTATATTTCTAAACCAGCAAGTAATAGATGGGAGAATGTTCTTTGTACCAGGGCCCATGCAGGTAGCTGTTAAGAGATAAGTCTCTGAGACTGAGACTAGGAAACCCAGTGTGGCTCTGTTTCTGTGTATTTAGAATCTTTTTAAAAGATTTGTCAATGCCTGATAGTGAGTGGGGTGCCATTTGTAGCCAGAAGTTTTTGACCTGTCCAGGCCCTGATGTGGGAATGCCCTTCTTTATGCTGTGAATCTCAATCTTTGAATAAAGGAGCTGTTTTGGGCCATGGTGGGTACCGTAGAATAGGTAGGAGGAGAAATCAGAGCTTAGGTGGGAGAAGCAGGGTGGAGTCAGGCAGACCGAGCTGAAGCCGCCGAAGGAACAACATGTAAGGAGACACGGGTGAGCCACGAGCCACGTGGCCAACAGATTAATAGAAATGGGTTGATTTAAGATGTAAGAGCTAGCTAACAATGTGCCTGAGCCATAGGCCAAACAGCATAAAGTTAATAGAAGCGTCTGAGTCGTTTCTGGGGGCCTGGGCGGCGGTGGGTTCCTAAGCAGTCTCAGGCGGGCAAGTCTGTGGGTCCCGGACCTCTGGCGCCCGGGACCCGAAACCCACTACAACAAGGCCCTTCTATCCAAACTAAGCTTTCACACCCACAGTATAGTCCTGCAGCTGCTCATAAAATAATCATATAGAGGTTTATATTAATGACAAACTGTTAGACCTATGGCATACAAGCTCATTAATAGCTACCTCTTACAGCTTAATTCAACCCATTTTTATTCATCTGTGTCTTGTCACGTGACTTTTGGCTTACATGTATATTTATATCTTGCTTCCTTGGACAGCTTGGAGCATCTCTCTGTACTTTGCCCTTCTATTTATGCTTGTATTTCCTGCGTGCTTTTAAGCTGTTTTGCCATAGACCAAATAAGCTTCTTTATTAACAAATGGTCAGTCAGGAGCTTTGAAAGACACCCAACAGAATGTAATAAATATCTGTAAACTAAACATCTAATAATGAGCTCTTAGTCAAATTATATGAACAAATTAGACAGATTATACTATAGAAATAAAAATCGTATTAGAAAATCAGTAAAAAAAGATAGGCATTTCTCTGCAAAACATATAATTATGCAGAAAGTAGATGAAAAACATAATAACACTAATTATCACAGAATTTGTGCTGTTTTGTCAACTCTACACAAACAAGAATTGCCTGGGAAGAGAAAATCTGAAATGACAAATATACATTTGAGATTGGCCTATAGTTATGAGTCCAAAAAATTCTTAATTAATAACTGCTATAGGAGTACCCCATCTACTCTGGTTAGTGTGATTCCTGGGAGATGATATTTTATTATATGAGAAAGCAGGCTATGCAGTACATGTAGAACAAGCCAGTAAACAACATTACCCATGGTCTCTCCTACAGTTCTTTCCTCCAGACTCCTGGCCTGATTTCTGCTCATGATGGACTTAAACCTGAAAGCCATATTAACCCATTATTCTCCAAGTTGCTTTTAGTCTATGTTTTATCAAAGCAACAAAAAATTAAGATAGAAGAGAAATGCAAACTTAAATTACTATGATGAGATGTCACCTATTAGAACAGTTGTGAGAAAAAGGATAAAACCCTGCAAGTGGTGAGAATGGCATGAAGCCAGTCACAGCCTAGATCTCTGGTGCAGCCATTTGCACTGTACTGTAATGTTTCTTGAAAATACAACAGACTGAGGAGCTTAAGCTCCCACTTAATAAATACTAAAGATGAATATTCGCTTTTATCAGTAGCATTCTTCAAAACGTCCAAATTTTATGTCAACCACATATCCACCAACAGCTGAATGTTTTACCTGTAGGACAACTATAAAAGGAAATGCAATTGTACCATAAAAATAAAAGAAGTTTTCCATCAGTGAAAATAGACCAATAAAACTATCATCTAGTTTAAAAGACTCGGGTAAGACAAATACATCATGATTCCCATTCATATGTGGAACCTACAAACATTAGTGCCAGGAAATGCAGAGAATCATTAGTTCATACTTTGAAAACCTGTACTCTACTAAATTGGCAAATCTAAAATAAATTCACAGCTTTCTAGAAAAGTATCACTTACAAAAATTAAATCAAGTCCAGAAAAATGACCTAAATAGACTTATAACCCCCAAGAAGTTGAAGCTGTTATTAAAAGTTTCCCACGCAAAAAAAAGTCCAGGATTAGATAGTTTCAGTGTATTATTCTATCAGATATTTAAAGAAAAGCTAATATCAATACTCTTCAAACTGTTCCATACAGTAGAAACTGAAGGAACATTGCCAAACTCTTTTTATGAGGCCACAATCACTCTGATTCCCAAGCCACTCAAAAAGACAACAAAGAAAAAGAATTATAGACCAATCTCCCTCATAAATATTTATGAAAAAATACTCAATAAAATACTGATAAACACATCAAAACACTCATACACCATGGTCAAGTATGTTTCATCCCAGAGATGCAAGGATGGTTCACCAAATGAAAAGTTGTCACTTTCATCCATTATATAAACCACTGGAAAGAAAACACACACACACACACACACACATCATCATCATCTCATTAGATGCTGCAAAAGCCTTTGAGAAAATCCGAAATTCCTTCATGATAAAAGTCCTAGAGAGATCAGGGATGTGTGGAAAATATACAGCAAATGGACAGCCAAAATCAAACTAAATGGAAAGAAAGTCAAAGCAATCCGACCAAAATCAAGAACAAGACAAGGCTCTCCTCTCTCCTCATATCTATTTAATATAGTTCTCAAAGTCTAAATTAAAACAGTAAGAAAACAAAAGGAGATCAAGGAATACAATTTGGAAAGGAAGAAGTCAAACTATCATTATTTGTAGGTGATATGATAATATACATAAGCGACCACCAAAATTCTTCTAGTAAGACCCCTGACCCACAGCAGACTAAGAAGTGAGTGAAACCCTGCCCATCCCTGTCTCTGGGATCCCAGCCCAGGGACACAGCCCTGGGAACCCCACTACCACTCAGTTCTGCCCTAAACCCAGGCTACAGCATGAAAGCCCCTGAATCTCAGAAGCCCTAGTGTAACACAGCTTGCTGGATAATCCCATTCCCAAATCCTGCCCAAGTCCATTCACACCATCACCTGGCAACATCAGCAGGAACCAGAAACCCATGGATGCCCAGCCCACAGCAGACTGAGACTAGAGACTGAGAGAGTTCCTCAGTTCTTATTGGATCAAGAACAGCAACCTGAGACCTTCAGTTTCCCAGCACCTACTAATCAAAAGCAGCCACCTGAGACCTACAGTGTGTCAGCACTTACTGGATTAAGAGAGGTCACTGTAACACAGAATACACTACCTCCAAGTGGAGCAAGAACCCAGACTGGACCAAGAGAGGCTTCCTGAGACACAGCCATACTCAGAACAGATTGCATCAAAATCAGCTCTCTAAGTTACAAAAAAAAAAAAAAAAAACCACAAACAAACCTGCAGTGAACCTAGGAATCAATGGGCATGTGCTAATGAAAGAAAACTTATAACAACATAAATAACAGTGACACTATCAGACAAATCTGGTGGTTCTACAGCATCAAGAACTGAGCACGGCAATGCAGAAAAAGCAGAAGGAGGCAATCTTATAAACAACTTTATAAAGGTAATAGAAGCCTTAAAAGAGGACATAATTTTTTTTATAAGAAATAGAAAAAAAGAGAAGAATTTGGTACAGAATAACAAAACCCTGAAAGAAAATAAACAAAACCAAAAGAAAGCAATCAAACAGGTGAAAGAAACATTTTGAGATATAAAAATTGAAATAGAAGCAATGAAGAAGTAATTCTGGGACTAGAAAATGTAAAGAAACAAACCAGAATTATGGAAGTAAGTAGAACCAACAGAATGCAAGAGATGGAAGAAAGAATTTCTGGAGTGGAGGATTCAATAGTGGAAACAGACGTATCAGTCAAAGAAAACACTAAAACTGAAAAAGTTATAATATAAAACATCCAGGAAATATGGGACACCATGAGAAGACCAAACCTAAGAATAATTGCAATTGAAGAAGGAGAAGAATACCAGCTCAAAGGCACAGAAACTATATTTAACAAAATAATAAAGAAAAACTTTCCCAACATAAAGAAGAAAATACCTATAAATTTACAAGACGCTTACAGAACACCAAATCGACTAGACCTCCCCAAAAAGTCTGCTCACCACATAATAATCAAGCCATTAAACATACATAATTTAAAAATTAATGCTAAGAGCTACAAAGGAAAACAGCAAAGTTACCTTTAAAGGCGGACCCATCAGAGTAACACCCCACTGTTGACTGGAAACAATGAAAGCCAGAATGTCCTATTTGGACATTATACATGTTGGTTCTTACATGTCTTTCATGCAGTCCCAGCCAGTGCAGCTAGATTCTGACTAATATTTGCTAATATCCAATCACTACAGCATGGAGCTGTAACCTTATTTTATTCTCACTTTTGTCACATGGGAATTATGGGACATTTTTTTTTTTCTTAATTGCTTGCTCTGCTAGAGGTTGAAATTTTCCAGTTGAATTAATTAATTTTCAAATTAAACTAATTCAGTGAACACACCTCATTCCTACAAAACTTGGCTAGAGTTTGGTGGTATTATTGGTTTTTCCCATTACCTAATCATGTATAATTGAAACTGTATTACTTTTTAATATCAAAGCATGGAGCATTTTAGTTGATATCTGGATTCCATTTGATTAAGACATAATTTTGTATTCAAGAAATAAAAGGCTAGAGTTCACGGAAAGCACATTTGCAGATTATATATGGTGCTATAAACCATCAAAATAAGTTCAGAAGAACGTATATCAGGGCAGTAGGTGAAGGTGCTTGCCACAAAACTGACAACTTAAGTTCAGTCTCAAGGACACACAAGGCAGAATGAGAACAGACAGTCTTATTTTTCCTCAGACCTCCATACGTACACTATGGTATACACACATGCACACACACACCACATAGAATTTACAATCTGATAATTTTGGTTAGTTTTGCCTTCCTCTCTCTCTCTCTCTCTCTCTCTCTCTCTCTCTCTCTCTCTCTCTCTCTCTCTCTCTCTCGTTCTGTGTGTGTGTGTTTGTGTGTGTGTGTGTTTAGGGCTTCCTGTGTGGTACTGGAAATAGGTCACCTATCTGGAGGTTTATCCATGGAAAATTCAGGTTTTTTATATATGTATTTATCTATACATATGTGCTATCATTAATTATATGTATATGAATATACATATATATAAATTAATAACATATATAAATTAATGAACACATTAGTTTTCCAACTGCAACTGCAAAGTAAGGTACCATTTTATGAGTATATTCATGTGAATAGAGAAATCCACTTTAGCATAACTGAGAACTATCTTCACACCATGGGGAAGCACTGAGTAGAGAGAAAGCATTTTTAGGCCTGATTCTGACTGTTCTCCTGTAGCATCACCATCCTGTCATCCAGCCACATGTGCTTCTGATGCAGATCAGCATGCATATGCATAGCCATATGCTTCTTCCTTATGAGGCTTATCTTCTCCTTCCCATCCCATTTCTTGTATTCCACACATTGTATTTCACTCATAGTGCTGCTAGCCAAACATAAGAAAAACTGTTGCTCTCCAGAGGGAAACAGAAGTGCCTGGGACATGTGAGGGTTGATTTATTATGACCTTGTATGTTACAATGATGTTTCTTAGTGACTTCTCTGATTTGTCATCGAAAAAGATAATTTAGTGTTTTCTCTGCTTTGTGAGTTGGAGTGTAGGCTGAAGTTCTTTGCCACGCTTTCACTTCTCAAATGAATTAGTTCTTAGAATAACCTAGAGGAACTGAGTTTGCAAGTGTTTCTAGCAGCTTTGTCTGGGATGTAGGTGATCTAAACTGCTAGGACACCCAAGAGAGAGCTGGTGAAAAATGCCATCTGACTCATCATCACCCATAAGATCCAAGTATGAAATGTAGGGTGGGGTCTAGTGGGAAGGGAATGAGACAAAATAGAAATGTGGAGAACCATGGTGACATTTCTCTTCCTGCAGGTCAAAAGAAAACCATGTAAACATTGAAATAATAAATCTCACTGTCCTTTCTTTAAGGAATGTCACTCAGGAAACATTACCGCGCATAAGAGGAAAATGTCACGTTAGTTTGCAGAAAAAGAAAACTCCTGGGAGAGTAACTAAAAACTGGCTCACAGATTTGTGTCAAAATCCTCACTTGACATGAGTCTAAAGTCAAACTAGTACCTTTTGGGGTCTGTGTAAGATGACAATGTGATTTTTCTTATATATAAAAGCACAAAATTGGCAAAATACCAATTAAAAGGCTTTCCCATGTAGGTTGGAGAGATGCACTGGCAGTTAAGAGTACTGGGTGATCTTCTATTGGACTTGGGTTCAATTTCCAGAACACATACAGGAGCTCATATCTGTCTGTACCTCTAGTTCCAGAGGATCCAACACCCTCATAAAGACATACATTCATGCAACTCACATAAAAAGTAAAATAGAAAGATTTTCTTTTTTTTCTGTACTTTTGTTTCCAACTCATGGTTGTACATATTACCAGTGTTTAACATCACAGTAAGTGAAGAAATAATAAAATATTGAATGGTAGCTTGCATTTTAAAAATCTTAATTTTGTGCAATGCTATTTTAAAGCAATTTTAAAGGTATTAACTTATCAAAGAAATCCCTAAAATTACATATTAACTCATAAGATTAATTCATAATCTATAAAATTAAAATTGCATATTTTCCTTCTTATATGCACAATGTTATCTTTATCTTAACAGAAGAGTAAAAGCATTAAACACAATTAACTCAATTTTTTTCAGTGCTAAAATTTGAATTGAAGTATTCTCATAATAAACAAAATATTGCCATGGAGTATGTTATTTAGCCTACTTTACATGATACACACATATATACCAGAACTCTATTGTTTTTATGTTGATAAATACAGAAAGGATGGAGAAAATAACTATAGAGTATTCTATATTTCTCTTTCTATGTTATAATGTTAAATTTAGTAATGACATTTTCTAATCTCCCTAAAGAAGGAGATACTATGTTACAAACAGAACGATGTTTTGGTGTACTATGTTAAGGGAAATGAGCTAGAGAAAGAAAAATTCTATATGAACCTATTTATATAAAAGATATGAAATATTCACCATAAAATCCAACTGTTTTCAGGGACTGAGAAAAAGAATAGTAGGCCAGATACTCGATGAATATAAAGGTCAATCCATGCAAGATGAACAAACTCTAGAAACATCTACTTGTGGATAATCATAGTAAATTGTATATATGACATTTGGTATGGGATAAGTTATATATTAAGTATTCTGAAAAGTTAAGAAAAGAAACAGAAATTGAAGAAACTCCATAAAAATGAAGCCTCTTAGCAAAGAGGACGGATACAAAAACTGGAGATTGTGGGCCACGAGCCTGATTTTTGAAGATTCAAGAAGCTATGATCAGTCTCCTTTTCCAATACACCGATGAAATAGTTTCAGTCATCCACTCCAACTCACTAATTAAATAGACATTCAATGACAAAGCACAATGGAGATTTAATCAATATGCATTCTAAAGAGAAACAGATGAAGAAATTTGCTGTCTCAAAGTTTGTATGCAGGATACTAACTGACGTTTTAGACTTAAGCAGAAAAAATTAGCACAGTGGTGAAAAATAAAAGATAGAGGAGTAGTTTAGTAGTCTTGGACAAGGTATAATCTATCTGGTTACTCTCTGTTCTAGTTTACTTGGTGGTCTAAATAGCCCTAATTGCTTGAGGGATCTAACTGCTTCTCAGGAGAAAATTACTCATGCTCCAAGTGCTGGGTTGCCACTCAAGGTAATTGTTCTCATCTGCAGCTTGTTCTATCCTGTGAGGCCCTCCTGTTCCTGGAATCCCAGGTGACTTAAGGTGTTGACACTAGAATTCAGGTACACTTTGATTGTCTGGAACGGGTCACTCCAGAGAGATGACAAATGATTCGTTGTAATTTTCTTTGTTCTTTCAACTTAAAAGGTAATGAGCTATGTTGGCTACTACAGATTTGTAGGTACGTATGTATTCCTAAAATGTTTTTCATGAAATAGGTAAATTGGTGTCCCAAAGTAAAAAGGTATCAAAGTTAAATGTGTTATTGTTTAACTAAACTGAACAGGCATTTGTTTAGTGCAGAGTTGGTATAAGATACATGCCTGTAGACAAAATAAAAACAAAAACAAAAAACAAACAAACAAAATCAAAAATGCCCAATTCTGTGGTTGTGGCTAATAGCAGACAAGTAGCTAAGAAAATCACTATTAAGTACAGAACACAATAGAAAAGTAGTTAAAAATAAGCAAATACTTAATATGTTAAGAGATGACAAGACAATGCTATGAAAATTCTTAGATGAAAAATCTTGCAAATTTTACTTTCATCTTGTGGTTGTTTAAATCAAATGTTAACTATACTCTATTATGCTGCTCAGATGAAAGGGATATTCTACTTGAAGGAAAGCTAGAACAATCCCTAACTACATTTTAAATATATATATATATATAGATATATTTATAGATGTAGATATAGATATATATACACACACATATACACAGAAGACTGTAGTTCTCACATCCCAATAAAGGGAACTTCTTTTCAGAGCATACAAAGACTAAAAAAGCAAATACAGATGTTAAAAATGCAGGGGACATGAGATCATGTGTTGCCTTTCCCTTACCAATATACATTTATAACACATTTTTTTGTGTCTAAAACTCAAGGATTATTACAAAGTTTGGTGTGAAAATATTGTAAGATACAAAGGAGTGGGACATTTTCCATGAGATTGTGTTGCCAAGAAACATTGCAGAAACTATGACTTTATAGTCATGGTGAGACTTTTCACCAGCATGGCTGCCTAAACATGGCTTGAATAAATAGGGCACTAATAGACATACTAACATGCTAGAAGGCAAGTTCCCAGCCCTCAGCCCTAGACTAAGAACTACATGTAACTAAAGAATGCTGGGGTAGAAATGGGACTATGTAGTCTTCTCCTGGGAAAGATACAGCAGTTGGTTATCTAATACCAATGTTAACCTTGAAAAGTATATATACAAGTAACATTTAAAGGAATGAGCAGTGTGTGTCTGTGTGTGTGTCTGTGTGTGTGTCTGTGTGTGTGTTTGTGTCTGTATGTATGTGGTGTGTATTTTGTGTATTTGTGTGACAAAGCAGGCCATGCATTCAAAAAGAGCAAGGGGATTGGAGGGAAGAAACGGAAAGGGAAAAATATTATAATTACATTGTAATTTTAAAATACAACTAGAAAAAATAAAGCTAGATCAAAGATGCAAAATAGTGAAAGTTTACCATTGTAAGTCATAAAGAAATCTGTTGAGAAAAATCATGAAATTTACCTCATTTTAAGTACCATATGTGTAATAGATATTATGCTATGTTTTGAATATATACTGCAATAAAATAATAATCTTAGTTTGCTTGAAATTAATAGTTAGTGGGTGAAGATACATAAGTGGCAAAACAATTTAAATATAATATGATAAGAAATACTATGAAGAAAAATAATAAATATGTGTTCTTTGGAAACATAACCTTCAGAATATAATGTTTCACAGGGATAATCTAAGTAGAAGTTTTATAGTTAGCTGGAAATTATGAGTCTGAGCTTCAATATTACTTAAAGCAGAAAAGCTTTTCAGGATGAGGTAATGGCATATTAAAAGTTCTAAAGACTAATGACTGTGTTAACATTGTGCTTTAGAGAAAGGTAACAATCAGGAAAATGCAAATCAAAACAACTTGGAGATACCATTTTACACAGGTCAAATAGCTAAGATCAAAAACACTGATGGCAGGTGATATGGGATGTCTTTCTGTACACTGTGAATATGCTTATTGCCATTGGTTAATAAAGGGACTATTTTGTCCTATGGCAAGGCAGCTTAGAGGCAAGTGTCAAATCCAAGCATAGATGAAGGAGGGCAGAGTCAGCAAGAAACTGCAAGCTGCAACCCAGAAACAAGATGTAAAAGTACTGGTAAATTATGAGCCATATGGCAATACAGATTAAGAGAAATGGATTTAGTTAAGTTGTAAGAGCTGGTTGGTAATGAGCCTAAGCCATAGGATACAGTTTGTAATTAATATAAGTTTTAGTGTGTAGGTAAGTCTGGACCTTGGAGCTAGGCCAAGCTAGAAAGTTCAGCTACAGACAGCCTAAGCTGGAGAGGATATGAAACAAAGGGAGTTTGTTTCTTCATGCTCTTGGGAGTATAAATAGGTACAGCCACTTTGGAAATTAGTATGGTGATTTAGAAACCTGAAAACAAATCTGCATTATGATTCTGCATACCACTCTTGGGAATACACCAAAGAATGCAAATTTATACAACAAAGACTCAGCTATGTTGATAGCCCCATTATTTCTAATATGAAGAACCTGGAAGCAACCTTGATGCCCTCAAATAAATAATGGATAAAAATAATGTGGTAAATTTACACAAGAGAATATTATGCAGTCAAAAAACAAGACATCTTGAAATTTGAGGGCAAATTGTTAGGACTAGAAAAAAATCATCTAGAGTGAGGTAACAGAAACATAGGAAGACAAACATGGTGTATACTCACTCATAAGAAGATATTAGACATAAAGTAAAGGATAATCAGCTCAAATAACAACCCTGAAGAGGAGGACCTTAAGAAAGCCATCCATGGATCCCCCTGGAAAGGGGAAAGAGATAAGATCTCCTAGTAAACTGGGAAAATGAGGTGATGTGGAAATGTCTTTCTGTATGCTGTGTGTATCGATCTTTAAATAAAGGAGCTGTTTTGGCCCATGACAGGCACTATAGAAAAAGTAGGCATAGATTCAGAATAGGTAGGAAAGGAAGGGTGGAGTCAGAGACAGATAGAGCCAGATGCCTGAAGAAGAAACATGTAAGGAACACAGGTGTGCCACAGGGCACATGGTAGACAGATTAATGAAAATGGGCTGAATTAAGATGAAAGAGCTAGTTATCAATGTGCCTGACCATAGGCCAAACAGCATGAAATTAATATAAGCCTCTGAATCATTTTGGAGGCCTGAGTGGCAGGCGGCTAAGAGGTCTGGGGCTATAGGTCTGTGGGTCTGCCTCTGGCCACTCGGACCAAAAAACCTTGTTGTAACAGATGGTATCCCAATATGGGCCGAACATCCACTTAAAGCCTGAAAAAGTTTAATAAGGGTTTTGGTGCAGAAACTGAGCCAAAGTAGCTTCCAAATTATGTATCTGAAGTGGGTCATTGTAAAAAGATAGTGTGACATTTGGGCCACATTCAAAATGGCACCAGCAGACTGGCAGCAGGAGTTTAAACTGCAACCTGGCCAGTTCCTAAAGTCTCACAGAAGACACGGTAGCATGTGATTAATTTAAGATTTCTGTTTACTTTGAATAAAAAGGAAACAGAGTCAAAGAAGGTTTCTTAGTAGCAGCATTTCTTGGGTCAGCTCTATTTGCTGACGGCAATCAGAGATGCGGCCCCTTTAAGAGAACTTACTGATTGAGCTTTTTCTGCAAAAATTACGTGGCTCTTTAAGAGAGTGAAAGGATTTTAAAAGCTCTTCTGGTCAGAAAATGATTAAGGATTCATAATATAACAGATTCAGATGGGAAAAAAAACCTGCAAATGGGTTACAATGTGTGTAAAAGGTACATAGGCTTCAGAGAGAAAAGAGAGAAGGTAGAGAAAGTCTGTATAAAAGAGAAATAGAATAATAAAAATATAATAAACCACATAAAAATGGAAAACAGACACAGAATCAGTTTATGGTTATTATTGTGTTTTCTTTTAATTTTTTAACTGTTAGTGAGCTAACTGCAGAAAGACAATGGATTAAAGAGGCTGCTAAGTTAAACAAGAATACATATTTTAAAGGTATATTGATTTTGAAATTTGTGTCTAAGGATTTATTGCTTTGGAAGAGTTCTGCTTTTGTTTCCACAGAAGATGAGAACCTGTGGATTGCTTCCAGGCTCTTATGGTTTCATCAACCAAGACCACCTAAAAATTTTCTGATGGGAAGAGATGGTCATATCATTTTCAGGGATGCAGATTAAGATGACCCAGTTTCAAGAATCTGTGAGATCACCAACATCCCTTAATCAGCAGGAAGTAGTATTGGAAAACTCAAAAATTCCCAAAATATTACTTATAAATTCTTGTTTTCATTATAAATGGTTAATGGTCATAGTTAATCTCTTTCTAAGAAGAAAACAGGGATAGAATATAGAAGTTATTTTTTTTAAAAAGTTAGATTATTGAATTTACTTTGATCAGAAGATCAGCTGTTAATCTCAAAATGTTTTACATTGGTATGGATTTTGGTTTATTGATACAAACTTGAGGTCAATTTTGTTATGTTGTATATATTTTTCTACTCTTATTGAAGGTATATTGTTCATGTAACTAATTTAAATTTGTAATGTATAATTAAGAAATGCAGGTTA
This sequence comes from Phyllotis vaccarum, assembly GCA_033318265.1. Classification (NCBI taxonomy): domain Eukaryota; kingdom Metazoa; phylum Chordata; class Mammalia; order Rodentia; family Cricetidae; genus Phyllotis; species Phyllotis vaccarum. Next base: position 137,169,794 of record JARWLC010000001.1, on the reverse strand, counting down.
ATAGTCACCTATGATAACCAAACTTGTAGTTATGTTAGTTGGGATTTTTTAGGTATACAAAGATATATTTAAATTAGATAGGTAATATTCAGACACTTTTAAGATATACAGAATATAGCATTTAAAATATTTTATTAACTTAGACAATTCTGGACAGTGAGACAGATCTGCTCCTGGCAGGACAAATCTACTTCAAGAGAAAAATGTGCATCGAAGAAATTCCATATGAAGTTTACTTTCTTTGTGACAACTGTTAGCCACTGGACAAAAACCTGCTCTTGTATTGATTGCTTTGCAGTATGCTGTTTAAATTGGACATGCAGTTTCCACAGGAAGGTGACCTCTGAACTTTGGCAGATCAAGCTGAGATGGTCCTTCAGGTTCCTGCTTTGCAAAGAAAACTGTCAGACATTCTTCAGGACTCAAGGAGAAGCAACTGATGAACTATACCTGAATGGGCAGAGCAGATTTCCTGCTTCACTGAAATGAAAAGAGACTCTGGGCCTATAGGCTGAAGATGAATGCCCCAACTTTATAAAGGAACTTTGGGTGGCTGTCCAGGCAGATAGGAGTCATCTCTGTCATTTCTAGCTTTTTTAAGTTGCTTGTGCTTCCGGTTTACTTGGGTAAATATATCCTTCTGTGATCTTTGATGTAGTTGAAAGGCATAGTCTTTCTTAACAATTTTAAAACTATATTGGATATGAAACTTTAGATTTATAACAATAAGGTAGATGATAAAGCATTTTCTTTAATTTTGTTAAATACAAATAGACTAGATATTGTAACTGTAATTCTTGCTTGGTAGCTATTTTATTACATGTAATTTTGTTATGTTAAAATTGAAACTTTCCTTTTTGATTAGACAGAAATGGGGAGATGATGTGGGAATGTCTTTTTGTATGCTGTGCATATCAATCTTTACATAAAAGACTGTTTTGGCCCATGACAGGCACCATAGAAGAAGTACGTGGAGAATCAGAATAGGTAGGAAAGGAAGGGCAGAGTCAGAGACAGATCGAGCCAGATGCCCAAAGAAGAAACTTGTAAGGAACACAGGTGAGTCATGGGCCACGTGGCAGTACAGATTAATAATAATGGGCTTAATTAAAATGAAAGAGCAAGCTAGCAATGTGCCTGACCATAGGCCAAACAGCATGAAGTTAATTTAAGCATCTGAATCATTTTGGGCCCCTGAGCAGCAGCAGGTAGATAAGCGGTCTGGGGCTGTAGGTCTCTGTGTCTAGACCTCTGGCCGCAATGGACCAAGAAACCTTATTGTAACAATTAGGGGTGTTAAGGGGAGCTAGGAAGAGATCATGACTCAATAGGATGGTAGCATTGAGTGAGGAACAGGAATGACAACGATGAAATAGATATATCAGCAGAGAAAACCATTTTGAGGCTTGGGAGAAAGCAGGCACTTGGGAACCTCTCAGGAATCCACAAGGATGATCCCAGATAAGACTCCAAGCAATAGTGGAGAGAGTGCCTGAATTGGCCTTCCCCAGAAAGCAAATCTGTTACCAACTTAATTATTAACATAGAGCCATCACCTAGCAACAAATGGAAGCCGATACAGAGATCCACAGCAAAACTCTGGGCTGAGGTCCTGTAGTCCATTTTAAGAGAGCAAAGGGGGTCAAGATCATAATGGGTAAACCAAAAAAGACAGCTTATATGAGCTACTGGGAGATCACTGACTCTGGATTGACAGCTGGGGAACCTGCATGGACCTAACTAGGCCCTATGGATATGAATCATAGTTGTGTTGCTTGAGCAGTTGCTGGGGCCTCTGGCAGTGGGAACAAGATTTATCCCTAATTCCTAAACTGGCTTTTTGGAACTCATTTCCTATGGAGGGTTATATTGCTCGACCTTGATACAGATGGGAGGGACTGAACCCTCCTCAACTTGATATCCCAGACTTTGTTGACTCCTCATGGGAGGCCTTATCCTCTTTGAGGGTTAGATGGCAGGGTGGGGTTGGGGGAAGCTGGGGGATAAGTGGGCAGAGGGGAGCAAAGGGGAGCTGTGGTTGGTATGTTAAAAAAAAAAAACTTTAAAATAAAAATCTGTAAGAAAAGAAAGAGAAGTCTTATTAACTGAAATTCAGAGTGGAATGCCAAAGTAAAGGGAAAAACAAAGACTTCTAGCTACGAGAGTCAGCAATGGCTAGGGTGTGAAATTAGCCAAAAGTGATCTTAGGAAATCAAAAAATATGATCGTATCTACAGTCTTGAAAAATATTTTTAATAAGTAGACTAAAGATGAAAATATATGAATAAATGCAAGAATTGTTGATGACATGAACAAAGATTTAAGTGAGTTCCAGAAAATTAACAGTTAAAAATTAAGAACTATGTAACTTCATTTAAACTCTTTTAATCTGAATAAACACAACACACACATTGAAAATCAGCAGCAGCAGTTTTTATATGGCTTTCTCAGAGCTCTTTAACTCTGGTTATCTCTCCCCACATATCTTCCTCTACCTCATTCTCCGTTCTCCAACTCTCTTAGTTACCATTCATTATTCATATTACCTACCATACTTCCTGTCCTTTAAAATTGGAAATGGCTCTTGGCTGATTTCTGACTGTTATAGTTACTCCAATTTAATCATAAGTATCTTAGGATACAAAGCTAAGATAAACATATAAAAGAGAACATGCAGTGTTTGTCTTTCTGAGTCTAAATGACAATTTTCAGATTTTAATTCTTGAAAGAATTTCTTAACCAATAATGATCAGACAATATTTATCCTAGACAATATAGGATATCATATCAATAGGCCCATTTTCAGTGTAGAGATACTTTTCTTAAATCATTATCAGTAGTATCTTATTGAAGCCGATGTAAACATTGTCCATGTTCTTGATTACCCTCCAGAAGCTGAAGATAAGACACTGCAGCTGAATTTGACACATATTTAAGTCAAAGGACATGAAGAGATCAAGCTGGTACTGACCTGAAAACCTCACCCCAGTTCTCAGATTTTGTAGTAGTTGAAATGTCTATGCATAATACTTGGGGAAAATAATTAATAACTTTAGATATTTATGAATTTCATGATCTACAATAATGTTTGGTTTGGTGGGATACACTTACTATGCGATAGTAGCATATATGTTAGGGGAGTAACTGCCACTTTGTGATTTGATTTAAAACACACTCTATGAGATGAACCTTGTTCATAATACTCTTAAATGGGGCAAAAACCTATGGCTGGCTAGGTTATAGGATCCATGAGAGATCTGCTAAATGGACATAGTGTTAAACTGTTCCTATGTTATTATTATGTATGATCGTATATAAGTTTATCTCTCATAAAAATGTATTTTACAGTAGACTATGATTAATACAGAGATTCATGACTCTTCAACTTGCAGAGATAATAGACTTCTCAGCTCTAAATTGGACATGTATATTAGACACCTTTTCTCAAAAGCTCAGAGATCATGCTGGAAGAGAAACCATAAAGATTATAAGAGCCAGAGGTAATAGACAACTTCAGTGATAAATTGTTTGATGATTATGATATAGTCATCACATACATAAGCTAATAGATGGTGTTACAGTGTGAACAAGATAAAGCTACACAAAATGCCAGTGTGGATATGAAAGGAGCTCATGAAGTCTTATTTCTCACAGAGGACCCATCTGGATTTGGCTTATGGGTGCCGAAGAGTCAGATTTTTCCAAGAGTGGAGCCAGTGCTCTACCAATGTTCTAATGAACTGTCCTATATTCATGAACAAAAACAAGTACTACGTGAGACATTGTTTTAAAGAACACAGTCCCCAATGTATAGAGGGAAAGAGGTTTGTAGAAAATAGAGGATGAGTTGGAGAGAAAAGAATGGTGTGTTTAAAACTAATCATATGAATGTATAAAATTCTTAAACAATGAACCATTTAAAAATAAAATTACAAAAAGAATATACTTGAGGAATGGCAGATAGCAGACTGCTAGAAAGCAAACACATTCTGTGATCAGAAGAGCAAACAGAAGAGTGGAGTGTTAGAGGAAAACCTCTAGGTGAGTGAATGTTTCCAGAAGAATTAGTATCCATGGCAGCTTGGGTTGTAAACTCTCTTCTGATGTCAGTTTCCATAGGGAAGTCACAGAATTTTGTACTTTTTCCAATTGATAGTATTTGTTAATTCAAAGCCCATAAAGAATAAATGCTTTTCTACACCTATTTATTATTTGAGCCATTTAGGGACAGAAAAGCTACCACCTTTAATAGCTTTTTCAAGAGGCCATAAGATAAGTGAGAAGGCTCAAAGAAACTTTCATCCACTGTTATTTTAATAACTTTATATGAAATTTTTATTGTTTTATTTGAGACAATTGAATGATAAATTAACTGATCCTCGGCATTATTTTAAGGCTTTGTGATGAATGCATTTCATTGATAGCCTGAGTAAATTAAAAGAAAAAAATGGGTTGTTAATGATGCTCATGTTCACGTATATTCCTTTGAGGGCTGTTACAGGTATAACTATGAGGAAAAAGACAGCCTGCATGCAAGAAGTGAAGTCTTATAGGCTGGGTACTTGGACTGAATAAAACGGGGAAAAAGAACTAGTTAGTGAGTACTGTTGTTCCTCTTATGACTTATGCTCTTCTCAGACATGAGCAGATAGTCTCATGTTACTGCTCCACTGATCTGCCTGCCATGGTGGAATATATCTTCAATCTGGAAGCTAAAATCATCTTCCTTCCAGAAGTCTTCTTGTCTGATTGTTATATAAATGAGACAAGTAATAAATACACTTTTATTAACTACAAAGCATTCACATTGTCTGTGTGTGAAAAGAGATTGATGTGGGAATGCCTTTCTGTATGCTGTGAATAGCAATATTTAAATAAAAGAGCTGTTTTGGTGCATGACAGGCACCATAGAAAAAGTAGGAGGAGGAATCAGAATAGGTAGAAGGAGCAGGGCGGAATCAGAGAAAGACTGAGCCAGACTCCCAAGAAGAAGCATGTAAGAAACACAGGTGAGCCACGGGCCACATAGCAAAATAGATTAATGAAAATGGGTTGAGTTAAGATAAAAGAACTAGCTAGCAATATGCCTGAGCCATAGACCAAACAGCATGAAGTTAATATAAGTGTCTGAGTAATTTCTGGGGCATAAGCAGCAGTGGGCGGCTAAGAGGTCTGGGTGTGTGGGTCTGGGCCTCAGGCAGCCCCGGCCCAAAAACCCCATTGTAACAAGAGATGATAGTGTAACCAATTATATATTATTTAATATAAATACATATTTATATCTTATATCTATACAACATATATATGTATATATGAATGATATGTCATGGTATTAGAAAATATTAAATTATATAATTATATGCATATGCATGCTTATTAAATACAGATTTCTGGTGAAAATGGCTACAATGAGCCTCACTGGCCTCCGACTATCAATCAGGTGCTTCTAGGAGGTGTTAGTTTTCTCCTTCTGTTACCTTATGAATAAAGAACAGAATTTCCCAGCTCTCTCTTATGAATGAAGTTAGTTCTAAGGGTGAGCAGACAAGACACACAACTCTTGTCTTTGCCGTATTCCAATCCAACTAAATTAATTAGACATCTTGATATCAAGAATCAAAAGATTTACTGAGGCAATTAACGAATTATCCATGAGTGAGAAGAAATTATTTTCTCTGATTAGAGGTTAAAGTTGATTATTGAAATCTTCCAGCTTGTTTACCAAATTTTCTTAGAAGCAGAGGGATGATGTGACTTAAAGTGTTGCTCAATTTTTTTTTTTTAAGAATCCAACTATAAAGCAACAAACTGGGCTATTAGAGATTTAAAAAATAATGAAAAATAAACTCTCTGAGGGCAGAGGATGTGCTTTGTTTTGTTCACCAGTTACTTAGAATTAAATCTTGGCTGCATCATTCCAAGCATTAATATAGATGTTAGATAAATGCCTTGTAAATTTTAGTTTAATTCAAGAGTATTTTTACTAGGAAAACTAAAGGGTAGTGCAAGAATATTTCTTATTAGCAAATGGTTTTTCTCTATTCATAAATTATGACTGAGGTAGAACTTACCTTGTACTGAACTGAAGGAAATATTCAGTACTTTTTAATAGTTGTGATAAAACAACAAATATCTCTAACTTTTTATGCATTTTTATAAATGTAATAAAACTATTATCATTATGACCCATTAAAGTTAACTAGTACATTAAAAGTTTCAAAGTCCTTTTATAGGTTTTACATGATTATTTAAATCTCATATTGACCCAATTAAATCAAAATAGTATTGCTATTTTACAACTCTTTATGTGATTAGAAAATATAAAATATGACATTATTAGTTTTTATAAAGATAGAACAATGACAAATGAAAATCTTAATTGCATAACATACGCCCTACACACATTAAAAAAAAACACTATGTCTAGGGTGCTTAATAAAGATTTTAAAAATTAAGTGACATATTAATGAGTCTTTGTGAGGTTTAATTATCTTAACAAATTGGAAGATTAATTAGATAAGAAAATCAAACATTTGATGTATCTTAGGCACTGCAACAGGTGATTGATGAATATACAAACATGAAAATAGTGACCTTTCCAGTGTAGATTGTCCAGGGTTAAATTTAAGACCTTACATAGATCTTAAACTTAAATTAATGTAGATTTTAAATGAAATAATTGCCAAAGTTAGAACAAATTCTATTGATTGGTATTACCATTGATTTATAGCAATAGAAACCTTGCTTCAAAACTGATAATTTAAATAGTGAAGTGCCACGAAAATGAATTCATTTAGGATGGGAAATTGCATCACATTAAGGAGAACCCAGATAGAAGATAGAAATAGGCATTGTCACTTAGAAAGAACAAAAAAAAATAATGAATTGAAGTACAATCTCTGAAACCCAATCAACTGGAATGACCAAGAAGTTCTCAGGGAGATATTTTCAATAATGAAAATTTGATATTAAAATACTATATTATTATTTCACTAAATATAACTATGACTTAAGCCTACTATTAAAGCAACAAGTATTTTTTCTTCAAGTAGTATTTTTGAAAAAAATATTTTTATTAAAATATTTTTGATTCATTTGCAGTCTTACTAAAGTAAAACCAAGCTTTTGATAAATCCTGATTAATTATACTTTCTATAGCCTTATCAATTTCTGCAGAATTACTCTGTTTTGCAGTCATAGTTCTACACCATTCAGAAATGAGCCAGCTAAAAATGAATATTGATGATTAAACATCAAGCATTGCATAAAGGAGAAAACTAGATATAATGTAAAGAATTTGAGTGCACTTTCAGTTCTAGATTCTAGATTCAAACAATTGGACTCTTCCATATCTATTCCTGCTGGTCAAGTATCTACATGTGCACAGGCTGGAGAGAATGGATTGAATTAAATATACTGGAAATGCTGAAGGTCTGTAGAAAATTTCCTCTCTGATGATGAGGTATTGCTATAACAAGGACACTGGTATCTTTTCTGCTAAAAGGAGGTGACATGCATGATGAACAATTTTGCATTCTAGACTGAATAATCTACAATTGTTGCACTCAATGAACTATATGTTTTGCCTAACTCAAATGATACAGCAGTATAAAATGGTTTTTTTTAGTTTCTTAAAATGACAAATTTGTTTCAGAGCTATATATGAGACTTAATGGTTTCATGGTAAATCAAAATATCTTTTGTTAAACAATTATATATTATGGACAAAAATTTTAGTTATTATTTTCTATCTCTTAATTTGCTTTATATAGTTTTTATTATTCTCAATTATTTAGAAATACCTTCACTTTTCTTGATTTGAGCCAGTACAAGCCAAATGCACCCTTTTTTAGTTCTATTGTTTAACTCACTAAACAACTTATACAGAGTTCTCTAGAGGTAGTTTTAGTAGCACATTTTTGTTGCACAAATAAAGAAAACTCAGGGCCAAATCTCTGGGAAAGGCAGAGATATCAGAGAAGAAACACCACAGTCAGATCTCACCCAGCTTTCTTCCAGGTTCCTCAGCCTCACTCACTTCTCCTGGCTTCTTCTGCCTGCTCTGTCTTTCTATGCCTGTCTTAAATACTTTTCCTCACTCAGTTAAGGCGTGGTACCACCATTGCCTGCCAAGGAGCCTGGAACTCCTTCTGTAAACTAAGATGACCTGGAACTCAGATTGGATTAAAGGTGTAGGTCACCACTCAAAGGATATTCCTTGTGCTGGGATTAAAGGTGTGAGTTACCACTGTCTGATCCTCCTAGACTGACTGTGGGTAGATCCCTCTGATATCTCCAACTGTTTTTATTGTATTTGAAAATATCCCCACATATATTAATTATACATGATAATGAATTTATTATGACATTTTCATAAAACATATACTACATTCTTACCACATCAAGCTACTACCTCCTCTTGTCTGCTGTCCCTCCTGCTAATTCTGTTCCTTTTTCCAACTTGTAGAATCGTAGTCTCTCTCTTATTTTCTTTGTGTGTGTGTGTGTGTTCCAGAGATTTTTTTTTATAGTTGCTTATAGTATCATTGATGGGGAATTGTACACAGAAGCATAAGTATGACCCTCTCCCAATCAATCATTAACTGTGTATTTTACTGAAAATAGGTTCATCTCTCAAACAATATAAATATATCTAGACCACAGTTTATCTGTTACTACTGCTAATAATCCCACAAAGCACCAGGATAACAACCATATGTGCAGAGGACATGGAGCAGACTCATACAGACCCATTCTTGCCACCTTAGTCTCTTTGACCCCATGTGAGCCCAGCATAGTTGATTCAGTGTGGGTCTACTACTGTTTTCCATCCCCCCTGATTCCTCCAGTCTTTGTGCCACCACTTCAGATGTGTTCTCTGAGCTGTGAGATGAGGCATTTGATGGACATCTTCAGTTTAAACCCTCTCTGCACAATGCCTGGCTGTGATTTCCTGCATGTTCTCCTACACGCTGCTTGAGGAAGCATCTTTAATGATGGACTGAACAAGGCATTCCTCTATAAGTAGAGCCAAATATTACTAGAAATCATTTTATTGTTTTAGTTGGTTGGTTGGTTGGTTGGTTGGTTGGTTAGTTTGTCAGTCAGTGGTTGTTTCCACTCCTGAGCTCTATCTAGGCTCTGGTTCCTGGCCATATATAGGCAGAGAACAGCATGGGCTCCCTTTTATTACAGGGGCCTCAAGTTAAACCAGACATGGGTTGCCAGAACTCCTACAAGTTCTGATTCACGATTGCTTCAGCACGTCTTTCAGGCAGGACATATTGTAGATTAAGGGCCTTGTGGCTGAGTTAGTGTCTAGGTATCTCTTTGCATAGCCTGCATAGTACTTTTCTGTATCAGACACTAGACTTTAGAATTGAGGTCTCCTTGCAGGCATAAACCAGAACTTTATATTGTCAATGAGCTATGTGGACACTGTTCTAAGGGACACACTGCTATCAGTGGGCAGAGAGTGACTCTGTGCTTTAGTTTCCTGGAGGTTGGAAAATAAAAAGGAGAGCTCTTAAAATTATTAAAATAATCCATAAACAGATATACACAATTTTATTTGTGGTCTTTTGCTTATTTATTAAAATTTGTATATGGCAAAATAAGTTTTGCAGAAAACAAGTTTTATCACCTTTTTTTAAGACACGTTTGCAAAATTCCTAAAATACAGAAGTAAAAAGAAACAGAACTGGAAAGCAGAGATGAGTATGATGAAGACACAGAAAAATGTGTCACTGGAGTGCTACAGAACAGACATATCCTTTGCAAGATGCAGGAGCATCCATTAGGTCTAGTTACCAAACAATCACTGAGAACATACAACTCAGAAAACATGACCATAGACAACTGGGACACCCTAAAAATCTACAATAGATTCATAGCCATTGGAAATTCTAGATTGCAGAAACATATAATAAAGTAATAAAAGGAATTTGAAAGTGGAGACTTCAGAATAAGTATGGCCAAGAATTAGTGAAAACATTGCCAGATACATGGTATGCCTCAGAAAGATAACAAGGTGGGAAAAACTATGGGAAAGAGTGAGTTAGCGCCAGAGCTAGGACTTTAGAATTTATATGCTGCAGAGAAGACTCCAAAGGCCCAACTGATTGAGAGAAAGATCTATAAAGTGGGTAAGTGAAGGTAAGGCCAGGGATGTCACAAATAGAGACCTCTAACTTTGATTCAAAGAAAAGGGCAATGAGAGCTCTAGCAAAAAAATTTAATAAGTTTTTAGAGGGCAAAAAAAATTAAAAACATCTGAGAGTGGGAGAAAAAAAGTTTCCTGATCATTGTTTATCCAATACCAAGTAATCAGTCTTGAAAATGTATACATACAAGTAACATTATACCGACTAATCAGTGTGTATTTGTGTACTTAAGAATACATACATATACGTATATAAATATATGCATGTAATAATAATTAATGGATAAAGAAGTGATAGATTAGAAAGTACAAAAAGAGAAATAAAGGGAAGGACTTAAAGGAAGAAAAGAGAAAGTCAAAGTAATGTGTTTATATTATAATGTCAAAAAAGTAAAACTTTAATACTGTCCTAGCTACTATATTTTAGAGAATTTACCTTAAAGATATATTCAGTTGTACTATAATGATTTGTGTCCAAGGATATAATCACAATGGTTTTATTTCTACCAGTATTCCAAAGGTAGCAAAATGATAGAGTATAAAATATGTTGACATTTTAAAACTGTACATTTAACATAACAAATCAAAAGGCACACAAAATGGAATTCATTTTGTTTTGGCCAACTACTCATGGGGACTGCTGTGTTATTGATACAACCAGTGTCACCCCATTGAAGAAAACTGATTTTTCTCTTTTCTGGTAGTTACTACTTACCAAAATCTCTATGGTTAGGGGCATATATTTTTATTATACTTTATTTCTTTATTATTTATTTTGTAAGGCACAAAGAGAGAGAAAGAAAGTTGGGGGTAGGGATATGGCAAGGATCTGGGAGAAGTTAGTATGGGAAAATAATACAATAAATATATTTGCATGGAATAATTTAAATAACAAAAAATCAAACCACATATTAAAAATGTGGAAATTTATATGGAACAAAAAATGATAAAGTGGGAGTGACTGTATGCAAGTGTGCCTATTCTTTATTTTCATTTTATAGTGTGTATTGAAGTTTAGTAAGAAGAGATTATCATGTAGCTGAAACACAGGTGATAACAGACTTAGAGAATGTCAGTTAGGAGATTGGTAAAACACTCCTTAGAATATATGCACTCATCTTAAAGCAGGCACCAAAGGTGAATTTTAAATTAATGCTTAATTAGCATATGATAATTGTTAATTATAATTAAAATTTGAAATTTATTACTAAGCTAGAAAAACAAATGTAAATTCCTTGTGGAGTTAAAAGGAATGTGTGTATGTCATACACTCTTGATATTAAAACATTTATTCCCTAGTTATATTTCTTTTTTGGTAAACTACTGCAAATTTGAAATATGTACTAAATAATTCTTTAACATGAGAAATTTACTGTGAAAGAAATAGGATATAAAAGTCTGTTAAACAATTAGTTGTTTTAACAATAAGAATATGTGATAAACAGGTAGTCACTGCCCTGAATCCTCAACTAAGGCAATCTATTTTCTAATCTGTGAGATTCAAATTAGCATTGCAGAAAAGAAAAAAATTATAGGAATCTTATTTAATCCATTTGATCAAAAGATGCAAAATGAGTCATATGATGCTCTCTTTTTTGTAGCATTCCACTGGACAATTCTTTCTCTTCTGTACAAATTCTAGCCCAAGTATCTCTGTAAACAATATAAAACAAAGCACTCTACTATTAGCAAACACTTCTTTGTGTTTGGGTTTTGTGAAACACTGTCACAAGTTATGACATTTACATCTTGCAATAGCTGTGTGATGATGGATTTTTATATTTATATGTATAGTGTATACTTCAGATAACAGAGCCTTGCTTAACTATTTTGTCTCAAAGTTGAAAGCCAGCAACAAACTGGGAATAACACCATAAGATACCTGACCCTCAGTGTCAAGCTTACTGTATTAGCCTCCAGGCTGAACTTCCAAGGACACAATTTTAACCTGAAATTGCTAGCTTTCCATGTATTTCAGGAATTTTAATGTGGGCTTAGTCTCAGCATTTTTACCATTAGAAAATAAAATTCATAGTAATTAGAATATATTCAAATCCTCATGTGAATACATACTTATCTTCTGAATATATTTGAGCACATGGCTGGTATATGAATAATTTCTCCTCTCATTTAATAGCAAAAGTGAGTAGTTCAGATGCCTGTCACACTTCAGGCAGCATTGTTGATGATAAGAATAAGGAAGTGAACACATACTCAATGCCACTTTCTAATAGCTGGAACGGAGGGAAGGCACACAAAATAGCTAAGAGAACTTGTGAAATGAAAGAACTGAGGTGGAGGATTGTTAGTAAGACAAGACCCAAATGCAGTTGTCTTTAAATGTTTAACTCAGTTCACTAATGTAATTTACCTTAAATTTCCCTTTGAGATTTTTGAGGCATAAGAAATATGTATTATATTATTTGGTAGAATTTGGAAATGTAAAATATCAGGATATACAGTATAACATTACCATGTTTGAGTGTAGGATATTATGGTATAATTTATCGGTTGGATTGAGTTTTTCCCATTAAATCGCAGAATACAAAAATCCAATACAAGATAAAATAATCATTACAATACTGTGTCTCATATAGCTGTATTTCTGTTTTATATAAAAAAATCAATGCTTCAAGTCATAGATTGACTGTCTAATGGCATAAGATCATGAAATAGAGGTTCTGATATTAGAGTATAGGATAGTTATCTTGAAAACTGATTTTGTATCCTATAGATTCTGTATCTAGTCAAGTGTGTCTCACTCAGAAAGCTCAAGACTTCACACAAAGATTATGCTAAATAATTTAAAGTTATTTTCATAGCGCCAATTTTTGAGATGTCTTTAACAGATACATTAGTGATTTTATTCCATTACATAAAAAATCCTAAAAGATTAACTGGCAGAAGTGCGGAAAGCTGTTGAAGATAATATCACAAAGATTGTTTAAAATAGGCTTTGGAGATTAATAGTGTTAGAAAGACAGGTCCATTAACCAAATCATCTGGCCACTTCATTATCTGACTTCTAACTAGAGAATTTTCTTTTTTAAAGACATTGCCTTACATTTATCTGTGTACATGAATGCAAATTTTTACTAAGTGAATGGAAGTCAGAATGCAACTGACCGTATTGATTCTCCTCTTTGATCATGTGAATCCCAGAGATTGAATTTAGGTCATTAGACACATTAGAAATCACTTTTAAAGGCCTAGCATCTCTTCAGCCCCCAGTGGAGATTTATATATTATATAAGATCTATAGCACTCAAACTCACTATTTGCCAATTATTTCAAGAAAAAGTTAGCTTTCTCATACAGCCCTAAACCTACAGAAAACAGGTCTTGTCACACAAATGAATGTAGTCCCTTCAACAGCATAGGTAACTTTCAGATGCAAGCTCAACATGGGCCCATACAATTTTCAATGAAATTAATGCCCAGGATGCTTTTAATTTTCTATACTCTTTACTATTATTTTGCCTTCCTTGTCTCTCAAAGTTTCCTATTGATGTTCTAGAGTGGCTGCCCTAGAACACTACTTATACATGAATTCTTGATTCAGAATCTATGTCTAGAGAAGCAAAGTTTCATCCATGCCAGCCCTCACACTAGAGTAAGTAGTTCTCAAGCTTGTAAGAAAATAAGATACTTACATTATTGTGAGTCTCAAGGTCATCTAGTGAAATCACAGAAGATAGTTCATATTGCTATGTCCAAAATAGCAGTTGTTAGTCAGTGAATAAAACAAGACAATTAAAAAAAATTACTGTTCAGTGTAGGCATGCTACTACTCTCAAGACTGATGGCTGTTCCTTGTATCTACTCTGCAAATCACAGACTAATTATTTTCATTGTCACTAACTGCAAAACTTCTGAACATAGACATCATTTGGGATCAAGCTAAGGAAAGTCACATAAATAAAACATTATTCCATCTAGTCTTTGAATAAATGCTGTTGTCTGTCATGGCTGATTGGCAACTCAAACTATTTGGTTCCTGTTTTTCTGGTGCTTGAGGCAGGGCAATGATGACTGGACAAGGACATCATAAAGAATGGATTTGGAAGTCAAGCTTCAGAGTTTAAGCATGTGTTACAGGAGGCATCTGGCCCCCGAATGGCCAGAGATCCAGACCCACAGACCTGCAATCCCAGGTGCCTAGCCATCTGTCCACTACTGCTTAGTGCCCCACCCCCATCATATGACTCAGATCCTTATATTAATTTCATCCTGTTTGGCCTGTAGCTTAGGCATATTGTTAGCTAGCTATTTCATCTTAATTGAACCCATACCCATTAATCTGTCCTGCCATGTGGCTCATGGCTCACCGGTTTTTCTTACATGTTGCTGACTTGGGCAGCTGGGATTATCTCTGTCTGACTCTGCCCTCCTTCACCTATTTATGCTCTGATTTCACCCACCTTATTCTATGGTGCCTGCCATGGCCAAAACAGTTTCTTTATTCACAGCATATAGAAAGACATTCTACATCATAAAAATGCTGAGGAAAGGGGACAGCTGAGCTGGGAACAGGATAAAGTGGGAAAGATATCTCAATAAGGAGTGTCATTATATGATTAAGGGATAACTTCGTTCTAGGGAAATTCCCAGGAATCCACAAGGATGGCCTCAGCTAAGACTACTAGCAATAGTGGAGAGGGTATCTGATTTGGCCTACCCAGGTTATCAGACTGGTGAATACTCTAACTGTAATCATAGAGCCTTCATCTAGTAACTGACAGAAGCAGATGCAGAGATCCACAGCAAAGCACCAGGCAGATTTCTGGGAGTCCAGTCAAAGAGAGGAAGGAATTATATGAGCAAGGGTGTATGTATCAAGATCATGATGAGAAAATCTACAAAAGTACAAAAAAACAGGCAAAGACTTCGCTGGCCTGTTGTGTGAAGAATCTTGTTCTGGTTAGCTGGGTCTGAGTTTACCAAGATACCTGAACTACTGAAGTGGAACATTTATTTTGCTTGGAAACTTGATACTGGTCAGCTAGAGTTGAAGGATTTTTAAAGGGATTGAATCCAGTTTTTAATGTATTTGAATTTGTAAGGACTATAAGACTTTTAAAGTTATTTATGTTTATATTGTGATATTAATATTAACATAATGTTTTAGAGATAAATAAAAATAAAAGGTTCTATTTAAAAAGTGATGTCTTTGTGAGTCAAGTTGACAAGGGGTTAGTTTTACTGTCTAATTTTACGTCAGCTTAGCACAAGCTAGAGTCCCCAGTTGAGAAAATTACAACATTGGGCTCTATAAGTAAGCTTGGAGGGAATTTTTTAAATTAGTGATTGATGAGGGAGGATCTAACCCATTATTACTAGAGCTACTCATGACCTGGGTGTCCTGAGTTCTATTTTTTAAAAAAAGCAGGCTGAGTAAGCCAAAGGAGCAATTGAGTAGTAGACAGCACTCTTCTGTGGTCTGTATATTGGCTCCTGTCTCTAGGTTCCTTCACTGTATGAGTTTCTATGTTGATTTCATTTGATGATGAACTGTGAGGGCAAACAAAAGCTGAATCAACTTATCCTAAGTTTCTTTGGTCATGTTGGTTTATCACAGCAGTAGTCGCCTTAATACAATAGGCTAATTTGGAAGTCTTTCAAATCATTCGAATGCTCTGTGTATCATTTCTAACGCTAATATCCAGCTACAAGAAGGAAACTAGGTAATCTAAAGTTAGTCAAATATTAAGGAATCAAAAGTCCAGATTGTTTTTATGGTTTGGGGAATTGAACCTAAAGTCTCATGAGTGCTATTAAATCCACTACAAATAATGCCATTCCAAGATAAAAATAAAATAAAAAATTATAGTTGGCTTATTTTTTTGATTGTTATTTTTTTCCCCTCTTAATAAAATACTGCCTAAAATTTGCGAATGCACTCATGTCCTTTCAGTATGTTTTTGGAGCCTTCCCCAGAGTAAACTACCAAAAACTGAGACCATCTTGGCAAAGAGAAATACAGAAGTCAAATGTCCCCAGATTAACAGCAGAGACAAAAACAAAACAAAAGACAAACTACGTGTAAATTTAATTTAATTAGATTTGTACCATCTTTAAATTCTCTCCTGAAAACTGAAATAGTTATATTTACTTCTGTCTATGGGGCTGTGCTGCCAGCATTAAATACATGTCAAGTAGCTTATACTGATAATCAAGAAGTCAGTTACCAGCTGTGACCCGCATGAAGGAATATAATAAAGTTGAAGAGATTGCCATAGACATGGATGCAATAGACCTTATAATTGGGTTATCATAAAGAATTCTGTATTTTTTTTAGAACTCCTGAGAACACTAGTTTTATAGAATCAAGGCTATAGGTTTCACTTTTGGAATATCTATTTAGTTATTATATTCATGAGCATTTCAACATCATGATGTAATTATATGCCCACTACTTGTAAATATCAGAACATTTGAAATTTAGAAATTTTCTGTTACTGTTATCAAACATCTGACATGAGGAACTTGGGAGAGGAATGGTTTGTTTGGGCCCATTTTCAAAATTTTCAGTCATGGTCTATAGTAGGGAGATGCTGTCAAATACTCCCAAATACTCAGCAGTTACTTCCAAAATAATTGACCAGAGACTTTATATTATAGTAACTACTGGGCTAGTAACTTAAGCATATTACTAACTAGATACACATTTAATGAACCCATAATTGTTATCTATGCCTAGCCACATGACTTGACCCCTTTGCCCAGTGCAGCACTCTCATCTTGCTTCCTCTGTGTTTGTCTGGCATTGGCTTCTCTGACTTCCCTCTTTCCAGAATTCTCCTAGTCTGGTTTCCCCACGTATTCTTCCTGCCTGGATAATGGCTGACAACATTTCTTAAACCAATACAAAAAACAAATATTTACAATGTACACAAATGCATTGCCCCACATTGGTCAATAGACAATATTTCTGAAGCTGTTGTGAGGCAACAGATCATGGCGGCTGAGGCATTTTTGTTTCATGATTAAAAGGAAGCAGAGAGACATCATAAGATTTCAGAGCCAAGTACCTTCAAAGATGCTTGTCTTCTTGCTCCTATCAGCAAGGTACAACTTCAAAACTATGCAGAATCCTTGTCACATCATGAGCATTTTATATTCAGATTCTGTAAGATTTAAACTCAGATCTTTCAGGCCATTCAGATACTCATTTCATAACATTATCTAGGTTGCTTGTAATGTTTTTATATTACCTATTAGAGGAAATGTTGACTAATTAGCTAGAACTTCAAGCCTTTTATATGATACAAGAAGATAAATTGTAAGTAATTTAGTAAACATGACTAATTTAGCAAAAATTAACTCAACCAATTGGAAAAGGACATAAAAGGTCTATAATTATATTTAAGAAATAATTGGAACAATATTTAATCTCCTTAAAATATATTTACAAATAGAGATAGTATTGAGATAAATTAAAAACAAGTATTTTCAAATATGTGATATTAAATACAAATTATGTTTAAAAATCATTAGAACTTTCTACATTAATTAGTTAAATGTCCATATATTTTCCCATCATTAATGTTATCTTGCTTGTGATTTTTTAAGGTGTCGACAGTAAGAATTTCCATTAAAAATATTCTAAACACCCTCAAATTTGTGAAATTGACAAAAGCAAATGAGGTAATATTAATGTAAGAAAAATTTCTGCTGTGTTTGAGATAGGTATTCTAAAATGCATATGTTAGAATATCTATCTAGAGTGATATTTAGAGATGGCCATTTAGGGAGTTTTATGAGTAGATGAAATCATAGTGTTGAAAGATTCTTGAGTGAATTTATGGAGCTATCTGAAAAACCACAATAGCATACATTTGAGCAAGGCCAGTCATTATGTGTGCATGTATATGTGTGAAATACATATAAACAAAAATAATACATACACAAATATCTTTCTAATTATGTCACAACAGCTAGTGATATTTTCATGGGCTTGAAAGTAATTCAAATATTTACTTTATTTTACATTTCCATATTAAATTTTTTTAAAATAATTTCAAATTCTAGGTAGTTAAATCGAATCTTCGTTTTAAAGAATATTTGTTTAAACAGTGAATTATATTAATTATTTAAGATAATCTTTCAAAAATGTGACCTGTTTTAATCCAAATTTCCAAATAATTTTAAAAGAGCACAGTTATTTAATTCTTCCATTGTGTTCTTGTCATTATTACTGGTGTGTGTGCTCTGACTTTTGTAAGAATGAACTATTCAGAAACTCATCATTAAAAAGTAGCATTCAACTGTAATAGATAACAAGCTGTTCTAATATTATTGTCTTTTGAAATTTGCCCCTGGCTATTACCAGTTTGATATAGACCTCTCGATAGAAATAAATAAATAGCCACTAATGCAGCTATAAGACAGACATATTGAATTCCTTCTAAGAATTCTCATGTGGAGACTTCAAATTATTTTTTGACTCAGACACAATGGCTTAACAGCAGAATGAGTTCTGAACTGTGACTAATAGAATCTAGTTAGATGTCAAGGGTCCAAATTCTTTCCTTACCTCAACTTTATAATTACAAAGCACTTACATACAGTGGTTGAATGCAAAATTGACTTTTCAGATTTCAAGATTAATCAAATATGATATTTCTTTTTAATGTTCTTATTACTTTCAGTAAGTTGTTATAAGAAACTGACAAGTAATAGATATAAGTAAAACTGATTCAATGAATGAGATATGACATAAAGATGGTATATAGGATTACCAGGAGTCCTAGAACATGAATTGGGCTTCACAGAGCTGCAGGGAGCAAAGAAATGGACCTTGGGATTGTCAGATCAATAACGAATAAAATTGTACATTTTTCTTGAGAGTACTGTGATATTTTTGACATTTTAATTTAAAAGGTAAGGATATGCATATGTGATTGAGAGACACTGATTTCCATGTTTAGAAGGAAATACTTGTTCAACATTTTTTTTTTTTTTAAATCTGAGAGCTCACATGGATAATGACAATGAGGGAAAGGTAGCAGGTTGACCATCCATGCTCAGAAGCAGAACTATGAGTTAGCTCACTGCAACACACACCTCATCTATGGACTGTTGAGAGTAGGTTGAGAGGATGAACCTACAGATCCAAAACATCAGGTTCTCCACAACACAGGTCAACAACAGAATATCCAAGAGGAGCCCCATTGAGAATCCAGAGATCTTGAGCAATATCAATTATTTCTGGCAACAAACACTTTCAAGATGAATGAAGTAAAGAACAAACTGTGAGTCGACAGGCCACACCACGACTTCCATGGATAAGAATCTTCTCACTCTTATTTGTTTGCTTTATTTTATTTGGTTGTTTTTTTTTTTCTTGTAAATTTGTTTTTGAGTATGCGGGGGTTGTTGCAAGTGCAGAAGGCACATGTGAGAGTATGGGGAGATAAAGAGGATTAGAATGCATGATGATAAATTCAAAAAAAATCAAAAAGTTAATACAAAAAGTTAATACAAAAAGTGTATATATATATATATATATATATATTCTTGTGATGTGCAATGCCATACCATCTCCATAGAGTAAAATAAAAATAAAGACAGTCAATAGTATATGTGAATTGACAGCATAAAAATTATAGCAACAGCTGAGGGGAGCTGGACCAATTAATGAATAGTACCCACTGAACATATTTATTCATCCTAAGGACACAGAGGAAGTAAAAATCATAAAAGAAAATTTAGAGTTCTAAAAGACACATAACCTATTTAGCCAATATAGTTTAAATATCAGATTTTTGCTATGGTAGGAAGTAGGGAATAGTTAGGGAAAATATATCACTGGGGTTTGACATTGTATTCTCTCCTTCCCTCCCACCCTCCCTCCCTCCCTCCTCTCTCTCTCTCTCTCTCTCTCTCTCTCTCTCTCTCTCTCTCTCTCTCTCTCTCTCTGTGTGTGTGTATTTACTTTCTAATTGCAATGACATGGGCAGCTTTGCATCTTACACCCTGTCTGCCATATACTATAGCTCAGTTTTTTGTCAGGTCCAAAACAATGTATTTATATAATTATACATCGTAGCCTTTGTTCATGGTAGATTTTCTTGACTTATGGTGAGCTTCGCAAGTAGTTTTCATAGCAATGAAAAATAAATGTCTGATTAGCTGGATCAACATTGTCTGCCGACAGTAGACTCAGAAGTTTAAAGCAATCATAGTAAGCTCTAGTTCAATGTGGGTTGTATTTTAACATGTCTAAGAATAATAGCAAAAAGAGAAAAATAAGGAAGAAAGAAAGGAAGAAGCGATAGGGTGAGAGAAAATAAAAGTGTGATTAATATATTAACTAAGTATACTTTTAAAATTTATCCTAGGAATCTATCGGAATAACTTTATTTTAGCTTATTCCAGCATTAATCATAAGCACACACAACAAAATGTCATCTAAATCTTAAAAATTAGAGAGCTGCTTAATTAAGTATCAAAAAGGACAATACTACACAACTTAACCTTTAAAAGGATATTTTAATGTTGTTTTAAAGAAATAAATTACTCTTCCTGTGAGTACAGCAGTATTAAAATTTTTAAAACAATTTATTCCTTTCTGCAGTGATGTGCTAATACAAAATTTATGCATAGATCCAATACATTTACATTAATGTATATGTTTAACCACAAAATGCTATCTATATGTGCTTTTTTTGAATGGTGCTCTTCTCTCAAAAGTTATACATTCTGTATTTTTAAATACACTGTTACATACCTATTAATTTCATAATAAAGCATGTAAACATAAAATTAAAACTATACATTTATGCTCTTATATTAAATCAACTAAATATGAGAAATGATACAGTGAGAAAACACTTTTTCTGAGTATATTTCCACCAGAGACACTCTTTTTTGTCATTTATGAAAACTAAGAATAGATTTTTTTATAATACAGTACATTCAAACTATAGCTTCTCCCCTTCCACACCACCCATCTACCCCTGCCTCCCTTCCACCCAGATCAATTTGCCTTTCCTTTCCTCCTCAGAAAAGAGAAGGCATCTAAAAGACAACAGTCAAACAGGCCAAAACACAGTACAATAAAACAAAGCAAAAGCCTCCATATGAGGGCTGGGCAAGTTATCTGAATAAGAGGTAAAGAGTTCCACGGGCAGGGAATGGAATCAAAGATGCACCACTTTCACTATTGAAAGTTTTATAAAACTCCCAAGATAACAGTCATAACATACATGCAGAGTACCTGGAGCAGGACTATGCCTGCTTCTGCCTCTGTGAGCTCATGTGATCCATGCTTAAGAAAATTCAATCCATCATATTCTCCTGGTGTTCTCCATCCCATCTGATTCCTACGGTTTTTCCTCTCACTCTTTAGACTTCCTGATTTCCTAGGGGAGAGACTCAATATAGACCCTCTCTGCACAATGCCTGGTTATGAGTCTTCTCATTTGCTACCTTCTGCTGCTGGATGATGCCTATTTGATGATGACAACCCGATATGGCACCCATCAATAAGTAGAGCTGAATATCATTTGAAATCATTTCATTGTTTCTTCCTTGCTTGTTTGTTTGCTATGTGTTTGGCTCCACTCCAGATCTCTAGTCTATCTTGTCCCTGGTTTCTGGACATCCAGGCAAAGGCCTCAATGTAAATCAGACATGGTTTGCAGAACTCTTGCAAGTTCTGATTCACCATTGCCTCAGTACAGCTTGAAAGCAGAGCAGGTTGTAGTTGAGAGTTTTGTGGTTGGGTTGGTGTTCAGAGTTCATGTTTCTCTTTCCTTAGCCTCCAGAGTACCTTCTTGCATCAAAGAGACTAGTAGATTACAGGGGTGAGTACTCCATGCAGGCACCAGCTCAACCTCTCTACCTTCAATGAGCCAAGAAAACAGTCCCATTCAAGTGTAAATGAGTTAACTTGGTTTTATTGCTCAAGGGTAGGCTTCCAGATTGCTTTTATATCGTCCCAATAAACACCAGGATCCAAAACAACTTGAAAAAAGAAACAGTTTATTAGTTGTGTATATCTCAGTAAAATCCACCATTGAGAAAATCTGTCTTAGTTACTTTTCATTTGTTCTGATAAAGCACCAATGCTAAAACAACTATAATGTATGATTTAGGGTTATCAGTTTCAGAGATTTTGGGTCCATGGTGTCAGAACAAAGATATGACAGCTGGAATAATTTAAAATTTACAACTGGAGAACCAATAATGAGTATTACTACCTACCTCCAGTGACATATCTTATCCAACAAGGTAATACCTCCTAATCCTTCCCATACAATTTTACTAACTGGAGGTGGGGGGATGTTGAAATATAAGAGCCTAAGAGGGCCACTGTCATTTAGGCCATCACAGAAAACCAATGCAGGAACTCAAGCAAGGTAGGGGCTTTGAGACAAGAAAAGAAGTAGAACCCATGCTGCAACTCTGCTTCCTAGTTTGCTCCAGTGATTTTCTTGGTCAACTGTATTATACCACCTAGAACCACTGCGTAGTGGGACTATTTGCTGTGAGTTGGGACCTCCTACATCAATTATTAATCAAGAAAATGCCAAAGACTTGTCCTCAGGAAAATCTGATGGAATCAATTCCTCAAAGACATTTCATTTTTCCAGATGACAAGTTTTATGTCAAGTTGACAAAATAGCCAGCACAATAAGTGAGCTGTTACTTACAGAAACATGGTTGTTTCAAAGACAGTTACATCACCAAAGGGAACAGCCAAGAATGAGTGATTAATCATGAACTACGAATACCTGAGCTGCACCCACAGCTTGCAATAGGCAAAAGACAGAATATCTTCATAGAAGTCATTATTACTGTTGGTGTAACCTGTGGATCTTTTATGTCCTAGAAATTTCTAGAGCCTCCTTAACTTTGCTTAATTTCTGAGACCTAATGAGTCTTCTGATAGGAGGGAATGTTTTGGTGATGCAAGAGTTCACTACACAGCAACACTGGGTTGCTTTCATTTTACAGATTTAAAGCATGTGCCACAATTAATGAGCATGACCAATTTTTATAATATTATCTAGTACATGGCCTCCAACTTGATCTCATTTTTAACATGCCATTAAGCCAAAGTACCCAACATAATGTCACTATTATTTTATTTTCCTGACAGCTTTCATAATTATTTTGGCAATAACTTTTCTCAACCAAAGACATTTTGTTAAGATGGCATCAGAGCTGTAATTTAATTTAGTATGAACTAAGATAAATGCATGTCTTATCACATGTTGATGTTGCAATTTATTCCCTCAGGTGTATGTCTAAGAATGGTGCAGTTGAACTCTGTGGTACTTCTAACTTTAGTTGTTAAAAAACCATTTACTCTGATTTCTGTAGTGGCTGTGCCAATTTACATTCCCAGAAGTAAACTAGAAATGCTCCTCTTCCCAATACCCTCACCAGTGTTTGTCATTACTTTTTATAATGGTTATTCTGACTAGAGCATGAAGGAATCTGGAAACAATATTAATTTATACTTTCTTAAGGCAGAAGAATATTGATCAGTTCTTAATGATTAATATTCATTAAGAATTTGAAATTTTCCTTTTGAGAACTCTCTATTAAATTATTTATCCTAGTTATTGGTTGTATGATTAGTTGTTTAGCAATTTAGTATTTGGATTTTCTCACAGATTCTAAAATGGAATCTATAATTGCTAAAGACTTTTCTCCCAATATTTAACCTAGCTCTTCAGTTAAATTCTTCTTTTGGCATATTGGGGTTTTTAAACCCAATTTAATCCAATTTTTTAATTCTTGAGATCATGTATTGTGCTCTTTTTAGAATGTTTTGAAACATTTGCCTATTTATTCTACTATCAGTATCAAGATTTCTGCTCTTACACCAAGACATTTGATACACTTCATGTATGGCTATAGATTTAATTTCATCCTTTTGCATGTGAATGTCTAGTTTTCCTAACAAAGTTTAACATACTATATTTAATTTGATGGAATTTCTTGACACATTTACCAAATTTTGTGTAAATGTAGTTTTATAGTCTTCTTCCTTTGTAACATTCTGTAACATTGGTCTACATATCTCCTTCCATATTAGTAACATACAGTTTTGTCACTATGGTTTTATTATTACAGAATAAAGTTTGAGACATGGCACTGTGACACTATTAGCATTGATGTTTTTGCTTAGGAATATTTTGGCTAATTCGTATTTGCATATAACCTCTAAGACAATCTAGGAATCTGTAAAGAATGTCTCTCAAATGTTGAATATTTGTATTGAATTTGTAACTCATTTTGGTAATATAGTCATTTCCAAAGCATCAATTCTGGCAATCCATAATTAATAATAGCCTTCTATTCTTCACTGCCTTATTAAATTTCATTATTCAGTGATTTAAAGCTTCTATTGCAATGGTCTATCATCTCTTTATTAGACTTATTTTTATGTACATTTTGTTGGATGTATTATGAAAACAACCAGTTTTTAACTCTGATTTCTTTCCTGCCATGTTCATTATTGGTATATGAAAAGATTCACACTACTAAAAATATTTATCAGATCTAATAGTCCTGGTTTCTTAGAAGTCGAGGATTATGCCATCCACAAACATCAATAATTGGCTTTTTCTGTATCTATTAGTATACCTTTTTACGTCCTTCTTATTACTCTAGCTAGAACATTAAGCACCATGTTGATTAAGAGTGGAAAGTAAGAACCTTTGTCACATCATGATTTTAAGGCAAATAGTTTTATCTTTTGTCTAGTATAATATAGCCTTTATGATACTGTGGTATATTTTTATCGCTATGTTGGACTTTTTCAAAGACCTTTTCTTCATTTTTCAGGAATTTACGTAAATTATATCCTTAAATCTAAAATATACAAGATATTAGATCAGTTTAAATATTTGACAACAAAGGAAGAAATAAAGAGAATAAGTTACATATACACACTGAAATCACATTTATATTTGAAGAAAAATAAAATTATGGCATTAGGAGAAAAACAAAGCTAATCCACACTTGCGGCAGATGCTGTACATTTCCTTCATATCCAGTATCTTCCCCAATTCCCATTTCATTGTCATAGATACCACAGAGCATAAGATACTTTGAATGAGTACACATGTTCAAAGCCACTTCCCACTTGAATGCTAATGTATAGCTAGTGTAAAAAAATATTATTTTTATTCAGGAGAGGAATTTATCACCAGAAAGTAATGTAACCCATTATATATAAAAAAATAACAGACAACTATTTTACAGGAATCAACACTATAATGCTCATAGGCACTGATGGTATTTATGTCTGTGTAAACTAAAGATTACTTTTGATAAATGTATTACTGCTGTAATTATAGTCTCATGTGCACCGACTAAATTACTTTTATCATATTTCAGATACTATGCTTGAAGTATGATTAAATACCTGATTTATATGTTGGACTAGACTATAACCATTTATTTCAAGATAAGTTAAATGTAAAGGAATATTTCCTCACTCTCATATTTCTTTACATATACTTCTATAACTTGAAAACTATGATACTTTCATCTCATATCCAATAGTCAAAGTTCCTATATTTGTTTCATAGTTTACTTCTTTGGATAGCATTTTCAGACACTGTTAAAAATGCTGTTTTGGGGTTGTTCCTTGTGTTACTATGAATGAATGCAGTATTTTGCTAGTAAAGTTGTGATATTGGCAGTTGGTTTATATAAAATCTTATAAGAAAAGTAACTATTTATTTTGGTAACTTATGTACCTTCCCTTTGCTTTTTATTAAGAGAGATTCAGTGGCATTAAATTACATTTTGTGGCATTTTATTGTTTATACTTATTGGTTTGCTGGTTCAGAAAATAGCCCCATCAGATTACTTGTAGACAAGTCTTGCATATTCTTTATTAAATGATTGATGTGGGTCCACCCAATGAGGGCGCTACCACCCTTGACTGGTGGCAATAAGTCTTACAAGAAAGTAGACTGAAAAAAGCAAGAGGAAGAAGCCATGAAGAAGCAGTCTGCCATAGTCTCTGCTTTAGTTCCAACGTCAAGGCTCCTGGTTTATTCTCCCACACTGACTTCCATACATGATGAAATACAAGCTATAAAATGACATAAGCCTGATCTTCCACAAGTTGCTACATGTCATCGTCTTTATCACAGCAATAGAAAGCAAACCAAGCTACTTAAAATGAACATTTGTACTCGACATGAATGGGTATGCTTAGTATTGGCATATTAATTGATTTGACATATTGCCACTAAAATAATATTTCTTAGGTACTGCTTTTTGATGAATATCTTTACTGTTAAGGTGAAGCTTAGTCTTGGAGAAGAAATGGGCTTGGAAATGCAAATAGATAGTAGAATAGTTTCTTCCACGCCAGAACAAGTGGATACCCTTCCTACTTGCAAAGATGAGTTTCTGAGATAATAAATAGAGTTAAGTGTTTACGGAATAACTAAAGAATCTATGTTCAAAAAGCACAGTTCTGGATCTTCTTTGGTTATAGATAGCACTATTGATGGATAATAAATCAAAGAATTTTCTAACTTTCCAAAGCTTAATATGTCCCCATATGAATTTTATTTCTCAATAAATGAAGAAATTTAAAGCTTCCAATTAGTGGTTACTGTGTGTTTTGTAATAGAGGAGCTAGACATTCTTAGAGGGCTTTGAAACTTATTTGGATAATATAAATGTTTAATAAAATACTCATAAATCTTTAGTTTCAAGAAACAGAAATTGAATTAAAGAATCTTAATGAAAAAATAGGATTTATTGGTTGTACTTTGCCCTGTTTCCATCTTGATTTGGGAAAAGTATAAATCTCCCTACCGTAGCCCAATACTCCAGTACATTTCCTGTCTAGTTATTTTTTCTCATCCTTAACCTTATTCTCTCAGCTACCTTGTCACTACAAAATGGAAATCATAACTATAGCAACTCCACCAGGGAAGAATCAACTGATCTAGTGGAAATCGTATGTCTCTCACTCATAAGCACACAATTTTCTTTTGGAGACAGTATGGTATTGTCAGTTCAATAGAAAATATACATCTTTTCTTTGGACATGAATGTAAAATTACATTATCGTTACTGTCCATGTTAAACTGTGAGTACAAAGAGTGAAATGTGTGTTACCAGAAGAAGAGTAAAAGAATTTTGCATGTCAACTAAAAGATGACTGTTCCAACAGAGAAATTGGGAAAATGACAAAAAAATGTTCTGATACAGCAAGGAAGAACATTAAAATATGCAAAGACAGGAAGACTCAATATTTTCAAAACTAGACACACAACTGATTATATCTATGAAAATATGACAACTGGAAAGGATATAAAGGACTAATGAAGTGCTAATGAGACGAATGGGGCTACAACATGGGAGTAAAATTTCTTCTGCCTTGCACAGGGTTTGATTCTTGGAACACACATGGTTGAATTTCTCTGTAAGTTGCTCCTTCACAAACATGTGAGTGTGAGTGGGGCTCAAACACATACACACACACACACACACACACACACACACACACACACAGACACACACAAAACATGCATACACACACATGTACACACTCACTAAATAAATATGCTAATGTAAAAATTAGGAAATAATAAAAGAGCTTATATTTGTCAACTGAATGAAGGAATAGGGAAATTTAGAACAGTACAAAATATTGAATATTTAATTTATTTTTATGAATATCATATTCAAATGGGTATTTATTTTATTAATGAAAAAATAAGATGTATTTTTAGGATGTTTCACAATATTCTGCCTTGAGATATGAAGGATACAGGAATCTCAAGTGTCTTGCGATGAAGTTTCCTGGCCTGGACTAGTCCCACTGTTCAGACCCGCCCGACGCCGCTTATCTGGACCAGTAATCCCAAAGTCCCAGTGAATCACACAGATACTTATATTAACCTTATGCTGTTTGACCTATGGCTTAGACACATTTCCAGGTAGCTCCTTCATCTTAACTCAACCCATTTCCATGAATATGTCCTGCCACATGGACTGTGCTCACCTGTGTTCCTTACATGTTTCTTCTTCGAGCGTCTGGCTTGATCTGTGTCTGACTCTGCCCTTCTTTTCCTACCTATTCTGATTCCTCACCTACTTCTTCTAAGGTGCTGACAAAGGATCAAAACAGCTTCTTTATTTTAAGATTGATATTCACAGCATACAGAAAGACATCCCCACATCACAAGTGTTAGGTGATGGATAAGAAATTACAAACACTGAACGCTGGAATAGGCACAGAGATATGACCTGTCATTATTCCTTCATTTTCTATAACCTGAAAAATAATCATTGTTAAATGACCTCATTAAAAAGCAAAACAAAACATCAACAAGATATTTCAAAAAAAAAAAAACTTTTAACAAGTTCATAATGGGTTAAATTTAAGTTTCATTTGAATATAAAATTATATTGTATAATTATTAAGCAATTTTAATCTATATGCACTTTTGATAATATTGTTATTATGTATGGAATCTATATGAGCTAAATTTTAAGTTGAGACAAAAAGATGCACACATGAATGATTTTTATATTCATCTCTGTGATTATTTTGGTCTGGCTTTGCCTTGGAATCCAGCTGTTTGTGCTTTTACCTTGGCCTTATCACATCTCACCTTAGCTGAGTTCTGTACATTCTTTTTTTTACTTCTATGATTCTACTCAGATATTTAGAAAACTCAGAATTATTAGCTATACGTCAGATTTTAGTCAAAAGAAAGCGTTATTCATAGCCTCCCTCTAAGGGTCCTCTCGGACCTTACAGCAAAAATTTCTGTAGTTCTTAAAAGATGATGGGATGCTTCACTTCTTGAAACTATGGTTGGATTATAGAACTGAGAAACTTTGACTGAAATGTGCTTTGTGATTAGTTTCTAGACAATTAAATGACAAGAAAGTTCAACTCCAGACTTTACTTTTGGATATTTCCATGTTCAAGTTTCCTTGACTTCACTGACCAAAAGTAAAAAGTTTAATGAATTGAGGTAAACATATAACATGAACGAGCTTTGGTCTCTGAATATCTGCTTGGAGCAAGTACTGGTACACAACCTGACCAGAACAGCAGCAGCAACAATGACAGTAAAAACACCCTGCCTTGATATGAGTACGACTCAGAAACATATTAGGTCACTTTTGAACTTTATAATATGACATATAAGTATCTACTTTAAAAACATGAATTTTAAAAATCAACTAGGAGAAATCACATTAACTAAGAAAATGTGTAACTAGGTACTAGAACTTGAACGAAGAATATAGAGGCAGAGGAACAGTACAATGCTGCAAAAACCTTTCCTCTACTGACCTGCTTACTTTTGAAGGAACCCCTTTTTGATGCAGAAATTGAGTCATGGGAAGATGAAGAAACTTAAATCAAGTTATACAAGAAGAACATGTGAGAGTCAAATCCTTATTGATAGTCACAGAGTCCTGTGCTCATTTCTTATTGCTGTGGAAGAAGTCTGATGAATATTGGGTATCAAACTTGATGCCTAATACGTGAGAGCAAGTTTTTTTTTTTTCCATTAAGCTACATTTATACCCAACTTTATGTTTATCTTTTGAAAGGGCATTGCATTGAGTTATTTAGGCCAATCTTGAGCTACAATTCCTTTGTCAGGTTTTCACTTGATTAGAGTTACAGGCCTGTACAAATAGGAATTGATTATATTTTTATCTTGACCAATGTCTAGTACATTAATTTATTTATTTAGGGTGTGTGGAAACATACTTGTGAAAGTAAAAAAATAAATAAATAAAAAAAACGCTTTGCAGAAGATGTTCTGTCCTTCTCCCATCTGGGTCTGAGGTCGTTAGACTTGGCTGTGGAGCAGCTTTATCCAGATAACCATCTTGCAAGATCTATTTATACTTTCATACTCTAAATCATATTTCAGTAAAAATTCCTTCCAGACTCTTGTTAAGACTCTGTTGCCAAGGATAAAATGACACTATGCTCATTTATTACAATTCAACTTAATTGATTACTTTTTCAGAATGCTGTTGCTCCCTCACAGGGAGCAGTGAAGAGAGGCAACTTAAACCTCAAGATTCTATAGCTGCCCTGGGCTGATATTATTGATCCATTCTTAAAACTTAAGGAAACGCATTCTCCTGACTGTGTCATGTTTTCCACAACCTGTGGAACACTGTCTTCCTTGAAGCTGGTTGTCCACATAATTGCTTTGTGAATTGAATGACTTATATGTGTAAACCAGGAAGCACTGAGCAAAGATAAGACACTGTTATTACTGTTATTACTTAAGTCTGAGAACAAACCATGACAACACGATCATATGTATTTCCTTATTATTCAGACGGTGGACCAAGAGGAAGAGGAGGGCCTGGGGGATTCATCACATCCTGACTGTACACTCTGCGCTTCATTCAGAGAGTAGGATTTGGTGGCCCCGTACCCCTCACTAAGTTTGCTCCAAGTAATTGGGTGATATCCACTTATGTGCAATGCGGAAGGATCACCTCCGTCTCACTCATTGTGCCTCATTTCCTCACTTAATGCCTTCCCAGTTCCGTTATTTATTTTCTTTAATATTACAGCAGTTCAGCAGGATGAGTCACACTGCCATTCCCAGCAGCACCCTCTAAGGCCCATGGAACAATAAGGTGATTTATGAGGCCCTTTCCAACCAAAGAATGCACAATTAGGAAAGCTTGCTTTTTACTGCCTTGGTCTTCAAGGAAGGAGAAGGTTTCAGTTGCTGGGACTGAAAAAACGGCTTTGGACGCTGTGCTAAGCCTTAGAGTGGAGGCTCTCTGATGGAAGATAGATGGCTTGCTAGTTAGGGAAGAAAGAGTGGAGAACAAAGTCTATAGAAAAGAGGTGACAAGCTCAGAGATACAACTACATACTAATATTTGTAACAAAATGACCACTATCTATACTATGGGGAATTTTTTGTACCCTAAAAGGCAAATGGGAAATTCGGGACACAATTTATTTGTCACAACTGTTGGTTGGGTGTTATTTGTATCTAGTTAGATTTTTTCAATTTGTCTATTTATTTGT
This sequence comes from Phyllotis vaccarum, assembly GCA_033318265.1. Lineage (NCBI taxonomy): Eukaryota > Metazoa > Chordata > Mammalia > Rodentia > Cricetidae > Phyllotis > Phyllotis vaccarum. Next base: position 137,138,607 of record JARWLC010000001.1, on the reverse strand, counting down.
ATTTATTTTAATAATTTTTAAATTATGTATATGTGTCTGTGCCTATGAATATATATATACACACACATACATACACACATGCACACACACACACACACACATACAAACACACATACACATACATGTGCCCATGGATGCTGAAAGTGTTAGATACCATAAAAAAGGAGATATAGGTAGTTGTGGGACACCTGACCTATGTCAGGAACTGAGCTTGGGTCCTCTACAAAAACAGCAAATAGTCTTAATCATCAAGCCATTTCTACAGCCTCTGCATATTTATTTTTAATTGAAAAAACACATATAGAATTATGAAATACAACATAATGTTTGATATATGTGAAATGCCATGCGCATGTCTAAGTCCAGCTAATTAACCTATCCACTCTCTTACAGAAATCCTGTTAACACTATCCACTCTTTTATAGAAATCCAGTTAACACATAACCTTACATCAAGCTATTTGACATAGCCATTATTTTACACACATTCTTTCAGCATACAACTTTTATAATCCTCTTAAAATTTTTAAAGTGTATGATACAATGTTATTGACTATATTTAGCCTGTTATACCAAAGATCACTTAAATTAATGCCAGCTAATGAAAATTTTGTAATCATTAACCAATATCTCTCAAATTTCCACTCCATATTCCCCAAATTAGTTCTTGGTAATTGCTATTCTACAATGGTTTTACAACTTTAATGATTTTAGTAGCTTTTACATGTTAATGGAATGATGCAATATGTCTTTGTGTGTACCAGCTTTATACTCAAAATAATGCATCAGGAGTTATTTTTGTGGTCACAAGTGACAAAGTTCCCATCTTATAAAATGCTGAGTCATATTTGTGCATGACATAGTATCTTTATCTTTTCGTACTCTGGTGATCTCTAGTAGATTGCTTCCACACTGTTAGCCATCACCATTAATTCTAAAGACCACAGGAAGATGATGTCTCCTAGACCACAGGTTACCTTTGAGCTTTCTACAATGAACATAACAGAACTCCTACAAATTTGCTCAATACCAACCATGAAGAACTAGAAAGAATAAATAGCTGGCTTTAAAATCAAGAGATATAAATTTACTCAGATTTAAGAGAACCAGAGGAATGTGGAGGATAAAAACTCAAGGAATCTATGTTCATGATAATATCAATGTTTCATTTAGGAGAAATCTCTTTTATTAAGGTTCAAATGTATTACTTACTATATTAGGAAGTTTGTCAATGTAAGAAGACACTTGTGTTGAACACATTCTAATTTAAAATCTTGCCCAACCACCTAGTGTTGAAATGGGGGTTTCTTGGTCCCGAGAGGCCAGAGGCCCAGACCCACAGACCTTCTGCCAGACCCCTTAACAGCCCAGCTGCCCACTGCTCAGGCCCCCAGAAAGGACTCAGACGCTTATATTAACTTTATGCTGTTTGGTCTATGGCTCAGGCACATTGCTAGCTTGCTCTTACATCTTAAATCAACCCACTTCTATTAACCTGTCTGCCACGTGGCTCGTGGCTCACCTGTGTTCCTTACATGTTGCTCCTGGGCATCAGCTTGGTCTGCCTGATTCCACCCTGCTTCTTCTACCTATGTTCTGATTTCTCCTCCTACATCTATGGTGCCTGTCATGTCCCAAAACAGCTCCTTTATTTAAAGATTAATATTCACAGCATACAGAAAGGCATTCCCACATCAACCTAGCTCCATGCCTCAGTTTCTATCTTTTCACAAAACAAAAGAAATATGTATGTCTTATATCAGCATTAATGTTCAATAAATTTCTGTAGTTTCAGACATTCTCAGTGAAAATAAATGTGCCTTAATTGGGATGTGATTGTGATATCCAGGCCAGTGAAGAATGAGCAGAGGGAATTTGATTTAGATATTAGCACATTCTTATGACTTTGTCCTAAACTGTCTCTCCTCTTGACCTGTTCATATTTATTTTGGCACTAGGTGAGCTAGTGCATTCAAAACCAGGCTTTCAAGAGCCATTTGTTGTATTTTCAGCCAAAATATGCATTTTACTTACTGTTAATAATATTTAACATCTGCTTTTTAATATTGCTCGGTTATTGGAAAATACAGATCTCAAGCTCTCCATCACTGTAGTGACATTTTGACTCTGTACAATATTAAAGAATTAGCATATATTAGCCTTCATATTTAAAATAGAAAAAATAATATGATTGCACTTTTATGATTATTAAAAAGTGAAAAGCCTATCAAAGTGTCTTATATCTGGTTAGCCCACAATATGTTTATTTAGAGTGGATATCTTAGATAACTGTAATCCAATTAAAAATTGCTTTTTCTGAGCAATTTTTCCATTTCCCAGAAGGAAACATACTCCATCCCTCTGAACTTCCATAATAAAAACATATTCCTTTTATGTCTAGACATCTATTTTGATATCTTTGATTTTTGTTTTGTTTGTCTATTATCCTCTGTACTTTCTGCTTGTGCTTTATATCTGACCTTTATCATTTCCTATCTTGATTGGTATAAAGACAGGTATGTGTTTCTTCACTTGTGATCTTTCCACTGTCCTATTACCCTAAATCATACAAAAACACAGCCATTTTTAAAACATGCAGAAAACCACAACCAGTAAAAAGGAAAACTTGTGGAGCACAGACCCAATGGATACATCTACAAAAACACTCCCTAAGGTCAGAGACAATTGGGAAAGAGGGGAAAGAAAGATTGTAAGACCCAGAGAATCAGGGACTATGTCTCCTAGGAATGTCAGACACTATACATATGAAGTCTCACCAAAATTATTACTGAAATATGGGATTAACAAGAGATGTGCCGAAGTGGATGAGAAAGACCAAAGGCTACCCTACACCAAGAGCTGCCACCAACTAAAGAATCCTGAGAGGGAAAATAGTTCTCTCCAAGGAAAGACCACTACAAGTGTTCAATCCAATAACAAATGCTCAGTCATGAAAACATAAATATGAGTCATATTACATAAGATGAGCAAGGTATAATTAGAAATATATATGTATGTCCACTTAAATATGTCTGTACCAACAATTAACAACTTGGACCAGAGCTAGATGTATATGGAAAGGTTTGGAAGGAGAAAAGGGGAAATTTATATAGTTCTATTATAATCTCAAAAATAAAAGTGCAAATGGGAAATATTCGTTCTTTTATTTTAAAAGTATTATTGCCCTCATCTGACTCCCAAAGCAGAATTTAATCTATTCTGTACATAATTGTTGTGGGCTGGCTCCTATTCTCACTTTAATGTAGTCATTCCCCAGCACTAGGTGAACTCCAACCTTATTTTTTCATTTCTATCATTTTCTAACCTTGTTTCTCCGCTCCAAAGAGAGTGCAATGCACCCTCCTCTGTCTTTTCACTCCAGTCGGCCTCATGCCAACCTCAGCACTCACCACACTGCTGTAATTACATGCAATGTGTCTGGCTCAGTGCACTGAGTTTATAACAAGAATTTAATCAACATTTGTTTGTCAAATAAATCACCGACCAATGAATTTGTCTTCTAAGATTAAAGTCACTACTGACTGGTATCTTTTCCCTTGGGGTAAAACTTTACTTCCACACATTGTATTGCCTATCCTTATTCACTTGGCTGAGCAAATTAAGGAGAAATATCATGATTTATTCATGTCTGGGTTTTATAGATAAAACATAGAGAGTAAATCACACATTCATATACTCATACATGCATATAGGATCACAATATCAATGTAGCCAGTGTAGGCATTTGATAGAGTTCTTAAATTATTTGAAATTATCTTTCATATATATGGCCTGCCATACTGAAGGAGTTATTGCCAGAAAAATAACTCTCAATAATTTAGCCTTTCAAAGGTGCTTCCCTATTCTCATGAAATAAAGTTGTTAAATAATTAAATATAGATGAGATCCAGAGTTAGTACTTTTATAGTTTTCTTTGGTATCAGTGCTTGTCCAGCACAATCTAGCTCAGAATAAGGCTCAAGTTTGGTTTTGTAGCAGACTAAGTGGAGCTTAAATTATGCCACTTTCTAAATTAATCAGCATAGGCAAGTCAGTTAATCATATCCAGCGTTCTTGTCTTCCAGCTAGTAGTGAGCATCATATGGCTTTGTAAGAGGCCTCAGGGTTTCGTGACATTAATATTATTGAGGTTTGCATTGTGTAATTCTGTGTTCCATGTCTTCTTTCTTATGAGTTGTAGGATGTTTAGCATCTGCCAAAAGCATTATTACATACATTACCAAAGTGACAGCTAACAATGTCTTCCAGGAATTTCCATATATTTTCTAAGAGATGATAGGGAGTGGTCCTACACGGCTTAGTATCAAGTTAAGATGCTGCAATAAATGCCACATTTCCAGAGTAGCATTGATGTTGTATCTTTGCCTTCCCCAGCCGGGCAAATAAATACCAGAGTTACATCTGCTTAAAATGATGCTTATGTCTAACAATGATGACCTCTCAGTCAACATTTTATCTGAGATATGTCCTGATATATTATTTATTCATACCTGGCTGCATTCAGCAACTTTACTTAGAAAAAATCTAATTACCAAAGGAAAGTGATAGAATGAATTTTCCAGTGGTAATGTTGGGACTCTAAAAGTGTTGTTTATGAATGGAAAAAAAATTCTTTAGTTGCAGAGGGAAAAGAAAGTAAAGAAACCACAGGCTGAAACAAATTGAAGGCTCTGGGTGTCATGGCAATGTGAGTTGAGGGATGATCGATTCTCCTAGATTCTGAGTGGCACATTCTGTGCACGGAGTGCTGGCTGACGTCAATCGGATTAAGTGGCCTCAATGGGAGCACTGCATGCAAGATGAGTACAACATAGGCCCTAGGATTTGTCACTGCCACTGCTTCCAAAAGAAGCTTCTTGCTTCACACTGTGAGGAAGGAGTGTCTGTGAATGCAAAATGAGACAAGTCGTGTTCTTGCTTAGAAGAAAGTGCTCCTTGCTTGGATAATCATTATAATTGTGGGCAAAAATCTGAAAACATTTAAACTTTATGCACATGTATTTGTTCAGACTCATCTCTTTAGCAAAATTATATCCTTTGCTATTGAACCCAGACAGTATATATGCTCTACTAGCACCTTTATTAAATCTGAGAAATTTTCTCCATATCACCCTGAGACATGACTTAAGGAGACTGGATGATTGAAAAATCTTTCATAGATATTTCACATCTTCTCAATTAAAGATTCTAATGACTTTACCTGTTGAAAGCACTTATAACAGTGTCTGACATAATAAATTCTATGTAAATATTAATGTTCTTATTATTACTGCTTCAATCACCGGTACTACTTTCATTTCATAAGAAACATTATTCTGCTTTGATCATGTGAGGAAAGAGTTCTCCAAACTCCCACTTTGGATATACAAATCATCTTTCTCGAATGTACAGAAACATTATCCTATTTGTGCCTTGCCCAATTCTACCAAATTATCTACTTATGTATTTCTCCTTTATTAAATGTGTATATTATCTCCTAGTTTATATTTTAAACTTTTTCATACATGCTTATTGCTTGGTCTATGTATATGGATTTTCAATTGTCCTGAGCTGATCCAGGTGGAATGGATAACTACACAACCTAGCCAAAAAAGAAAAATTGCTACCTCTTGTAAAAAGCACAAGATTTTGCATCTAGTACATGACTTGGGCTTTCTAGTTTTTGATGTGAGGCCACTAGCCCTTTGGTCTAGGACAAGTACAAAATCTATGAGCAGAAGATCATCACAATATCCATATGTCAGTGTATATTATAGTTTCTATGCTGTACAGCTTCTATCTCAGGCTCTCAAAACATTGTCTTGAAGAAATTTAAAATTGCCTTGTCCTTGGATGTATAATAATCTCCACAGGCACAGTGCAGGGATACTTGTTTGTGGAAGAGAGTGAATGTATGATTTTAGAAGTACTTAGATGTTAAATAACTAGCTAGGCATTCAGATTTGAAGCTACAACAGAGGAGATGCGTCTCTGTGACTGTGTATTTTACTAATCTTTCTGCATCTCATAATCTTTTTCCTAGTCTTTTTTCTTTATTTTATTTTAATTTAAAAAAATGTCATTTCCATCAATATATTCCCCTGCTCCCTCTCCTCTCCCCCTTCCCAATCCCTTCCAGCCATCCTTCAGCCTCACCCTTCCCCATCCACCCATCCCTCCTCCCAAGGAGGGCCAGCCTAGCGTAGCACATACACTCTAGGCAAGTCCAATTCACTCATCGCAAAGTCAATGCTGGGCTGGAGAGGAATGGGCTCCAAGGTGCCAGCCCATGAACAGGAACACAGTCTGATCCCACCTATAGTGACTCCACACACTCATGGCATTCAAAAGCCACCCAACCCTGAAGGGCCCAGCTCCCCCTCCTGATGGATCTCCAGTGGCAATTTCCGATTCAGAGAGCTCCCCATAGCTCCAGCCAGCCATCACCATGGGAACCTTCCTCTTAAGACCTGTATCCCTGTTCATACAGACTCTCCTCCCTTGCTCTCAGCTGGACTAGAAGCTCTGCCAAGTGCTCAACCACGAATCTCTGCCTCTACCTCTATTCCCTGTTGTATGTAAATTCCGTGATGCCACTTAGGGTGGTTACACATTTGATTATAGGGGAAGTCCTGTTTAGGCACCCTCTCCACCATTGTTTGCAGACTTGGCCAGGGATAGATATCCTGAGACTTCCTGGACATCACCCTAGCACCCAGTCTCTTTCCAACCCCACATTGCCTTTCTCTATCTAGATATCTATTTCTTTTTATCTCTCTCTTTGCTCCTCTCACTCAGTCACCTTCTTATTTCAAGATTTGTTCCCAACTCTTCTTGGTTGCAACCAATTATGACCCCAATTTGCTAAGATGATCTCTATTTTCTCTTCCTAGGAGAATCTCTAGATGTCTGTCTTAAATTCCTTCTAATCCCAAGATGTTCATGGGTTGTGGTTTGCAGTTTGGGTATTCTTTGCTTTTTGTCTAAAATTCACTTATGAGTGAGTACATCCCATGTCTTTTGGGCTTGTGATACTTCACTCAGAAGAATATTCTCCAAGTCCATCCATTGAAAATTTAAGATTTTTTTTTTACTGCTGAGTAGTATCCCACTGTGTAGATGTACCACAGTTTGTTAATCCATTCTTCAGTTGAAGGGCATCTAGGTTGTTGCACCTCATAATCTTATCTGTCTCAGTTAACCTATTTATTTGGTCAGATCATGCATGCTACCTTGCAGAAACTAACTGGCTGGTGTTGCTCCACCATTATATTCTTCTTCTCTGAGTCTACCAATAGAATAATTTTTCTCACTACTTATAGCCAATCCATATGTTTGAACACAGAATCATACAAACACACACACACATGAACCCATACACACTCAAACACACACACATACACATAAATGCACACACATATGAAATACAACTTTTTAGAAAATTGCTTCTTATGAATATATTGTATATTCATCCTCTCTAAAAGGTATTTGCCTCTATTGTGTATAATAGGAGGGTTCTCGTCTGTTAGGCCAATGATCCAAAACTACAGACCTACAGTCCAACAGAAACATAGAGAGGCTTATATTAATTTTATGCTGCTTGGCCTATGGCTCAGGCATATTGCGAGCTAGCTCTTGCATCTTAATTTAACTCATTTCCATTAATCTGTCTTACTATGTGACACATGGCTTTCCTATTTCTTTACATCTTGCTTCTTGGGTGGCTGGATCGAGTCTTTCATGACTGTCCTCCTTGCCCTGCATTTATGCTTTAGTACATGGATTTCTCATGTACTTCTAAGTTACCTTGCTATAGGTCAAAACAGTTCCTTTATTATCCAATGACATTCACAGCATACAGAGAGCATCCCACATCAATTGTGCTTTTGTTGATGGTCATCCACCACAGTAATTTTATTAACACTATTAAGTCATGACCTAGTATTTGAGGAGAAAATGTTTACATCGGGCTGTGACAATTTTGATTTGCTACTGAAATTAACTTTTGAAGGAATGTCAGAATTTTTTTTTACTTTACATAAGTGATACAGCAAAGCATGCAATTGAAAATGGTCTGCTGCAGAAAATAATATTAAGGAATGTCGGGTGCTTATAAAGTCTCTTGATTTAAAACTATACCATTGGAAAACAGATTAAAGTTTTATAGTGATTTTTGGATGAGTGACCTCAAGTTTAAAATCATCACTTTTGCATAGGTATTATTTTTCTGTTTTATTGCTAAAAATAAGCCTGTAAGGTATAGTAGAGATTTAATACCCTCACAGTCACACAGAAAAAATGAAAAAGTGGTCCAAAATCTAACTTGCCAAATTATTAATCTCATTCACTTTGTCTATTTAAATATTTTCTTCTTTTACATTCCTATCATTTATTCAATTATATACACATGTTACTGAAAACACAATTATATCATTTCTTCCTTTTTTTCTCTCTCCAGTACCTTCCATGTCCTTTCTATCCTAGCTCCCTTACGTCCCCCATAACTATCATATTATAGCCCCTCTTTGATTTGATGTGTATGTGATATGTGTGTGTATGCATGTATGTGTGTATGTACGCATGTATGCAAAAATAAATAAATACAACTTGATGAACCAATATTTGTTGTTTGTATGTCTGTGATTTCAGGGTGAACCACTTTGTAACAGCTTATCCCTGGCATAGGCTTACTTTCTCCTTCTCAGCAGCCATTAATTACCATTTGTCTAGAGGTTTGAAGATTTTTTTTCCCCTTTCAAGTAGGCATGTCTGTTGATACTGTCATTGTTCGGGTCTTGCCTACGCAGCCATTTCTAAAAGAGCCAGTATCACATAAATTTCTTGATATTCTGGCTTTATCAATCTTTCTGTTACCTTTGCTTCAATGTTTTCTGAGCCATATATACAGAATATATGCCTCAGATGTATCCTGTGAGCGTGGGCTTCTCACAATTTGTTGATCTTTGAAATAAGTCCAGTATGGTTTTCTAGGATTTTTTTTTTTTGTATAAACAAGCCATTTTCATGAGAGGTGATGTCTGCACTTGTCTGTTGGTATAAGAATAAGATGTAGAATGTTGTTTAGGAATTGTCCTGGTCTATCAAGGTGGCAGTGGTAAATTTCCTTCTCATATTCATGACCTTATTAGTCATTAGTAGTTGCTGGGTTTCTGGTACCAGTGTCCACGGCTGTTTCCATGTTCAATAGAGTCCTGAAGGGGGAGTGTGGATTAGAAATTACAGAGGCAGAAAAAATTAGATGTAGACAGAAAACTTAGACTCAGGAAGGTACTGCATGAATACTCAGCTACTCCTATTTTATTTTTTCTGTGCTTTTTATATCAAGAAAAGAGGAGGGTCATGTCTAGACAGGTATAAACACTTTCAGTCCTCAAACAAAAGATGTCTGTAACCATATCTATGGCCAACACATGCTATTATGCAGCTTTGTGGGTGATGATGGTAGTGGGGAAAATGAGTTTGAATTCTCACTTTGAGTCAAAATGAAATTAATTCACAAGATGGAATCTTTGTGGGCTCTCACAAAAGGCATGATTTCCCTTTGTTGATGGGAGCTAAAGTCTACTTTGACAGATGTAACATGAGTTTTCTGGCCTCATCTGGCCAGAGGTCCAGACCCACAGACCTGCAATCACAGGTACCTAGCCGCTTACCACTACTTAGGCCCCCCAAAATGACATAGATGCTTATATTAATTTCATGCTGCTTGGTCTATGGCTTAGGTATGTTGCTAGCTAATTATTTCATCTTAATTTATCCCGTTTCCTTTAATATGTCCTGCCACATGGCCCATGGCTCATCTGTGTTACCTTACATGCAGAATCTTGGGCAGCTGGCTCGTCTTTCTCTCTCTGACTCTACCTTCTTTCTCCTCCCTATGCTCTGACATCCTGCCTACTGCTACGGTGTCTGTCATGGGCGAAAACAGTCCTTTATTCACAGCATATAGAAATACATTCCCACATCAGGCAGAAGTTGATCATCTCCAATATAAGAGTGCCATTATTTCACCTTTATGAGTATCTTGCCATGCTGGTCATTGTTGTGGATCACAGCTGTCATAACTGGACAAGGATTTTCATTGCTTTAGTCCCCTGACAGTTTGCACAATATTTTCTCATTCTATTGAAACTAGATGGCTGTAAAAAGGCTTTAATATTAGATATAGCTCTAATGAACCAAATCCTGTATCATTAAAGTACAGTGTCTTCAGAAATAGGGCATTGTCTTGGACATCAGAAAGGTATACAAATGTTACAGTAATAGGGATATACTGTTATGGTAGTCACTTGGCTATCCTGACACACTTTTTGAAATGAGGTTTTCTGTGATTGGTACTGGGGGTTGTATTTGTCTATGTTTTTTCTAAAGTGTAGTGTCAACCTAAGTGGCACAGCCTCCTATATACCATATCTGTATTTACATACATTTATGTGTTGTTTGTAATTTCAGGTAATTCTACAATAATATTTATTCTGTCAAACAACCTCAGTATTAGTTGTTCACCCTTTCTAATTCTTCTTTTATCAACCTATTACAACCCTTCCTTATTAGAACCCCCTTCTGCAAATTTCTATTTTTCCCTCCTTTTACCTGTAACTTACTCTGTCTTGTCTCAAGCCATGACCCATTGGTATATTTGTACCTTACTGCTTTTATCAATTACTTTATGAGATATACTCCAATATGAAGATAGGGAGCTTTAAATCAGAGATGAGAAAGAACATGTGCCAGTTGTCTTTCTGGTTTGGGGTTATCTTAGTCAACATAATATTTTATAAATACAATCTTTCATTAATAAATTTCATGATTTTATTTTTCTGTCCAGTTGAATACTCTTCCATGGTGTTTATTCACCACATTTTGATTATCCCTTCATTTGTTGAGAGGCATTTATGTTGTTTACATTTCCTAGCATTTGTGAACATACACTGATGTAAAGATATCATATGCAGAATGATAAAATTAGACCCATATTATCACCTGTACAAAAATTACCTCCAAGTGGATAAAAATAGCCCTTAATGTGAAATTTGAAACTATAAAACTCATAGAAGAATACATAGGTAGTATTCCACAAGATGTATATATAGTAAAAGACTTCTAGAAGGAGACTCCATTGCTCTAGAAATTAAAAGGCTGCTATATATCAATTAACTAAAAAGCAACCTGAAAAAATGGAGCAAATATTTTCTTTCCACACATATGACAGAGGATTAACATCTAGAATATACAAAGAAATTTAAGAAAAAGAGTTAGATAAGAAAACTACTCAATTAAAATTTTTCTGAGGTTATAAGTATAAGGTCACAATAGAAGAAATAAAAATGGCCAAGAAATACTTCAAAATCTTCTCATTACTCTTATTGTTTAAAAACGCAAATTAAGACAAAGATCCCTGGGCCATATCAAACTAAGAGGTGAGTGAAAGCCAACCTAGCACAGGAAGATGCCACAGTCTCCTGACCCTGATCCTGGGACACATCCCTTGTAATCCACCTCCACTAAGCTCTGACCTAAATCTAAGCCAGGAGGCAAAACCATGTAGGCCAGAAGTCCCAGTAAAACCCACTTTACTGGACACCTCCAGCTCTAAGACACGACCCATTCCCCAACCCACACCGTCACCAGGTGACATCAGGGGCAACTGGAAATTCAAAGATACATGGCCCACATCAGACCAAGAGACTAAGAGATCAAAAGGCTCAGATTCTAAGAGAGTTCCTCAGCTCCTATTGGATCAAGATCAGGTACCTGAGACCCTCAGTTTCTCAGCACCTACTGGGTCAAAAGCTGCCACATGAGACCCATAGTATATCAGCATCTACAGGATTAAGAGAGGTCACTGTGTCACAGAATACACTACCTCCAAGTAGAACAAGGACCCAGTTTGGACCAAGAGAGGCATTCTGAGACACAGACACAGTTAGAACAGATTGAACCAAAATCAGATCCTGAGATACAGACAAATCCTGTAGTGATGCAAGGAAGCAATGGACAAACACCAATGCAAGAATACAGATAATAACTTAAAGAACAATATGGCACCACCAGAATCTGGTGGTTCTACAACAAGAAGACCTGAACATGACAATGCAGAGGAAGCAAATAGATACAATTTTAAAACCACTCTATGAAGATAATAAAAGCCTTAAAAGAGGGTATAAAAAATTCTCTTAAAGAAATAGAAGAAAAGACAAACAAAAAATGGAAGAGATTAACAAATCATTGAAACAAAATTAAAAAAAAAAAACCTAAGAAAAGAATTGACAGCAATCAAACAGGTGAAGGAAATATTTCAAGATTTAAAATTTGAAATAGAGGCAGGAAAGAAGACAAATGGAGGCAATGATGGAAATAGAAAATATGAAGAAATGTTTTGGAACTACAGATGCAAATATGACCAACAGAATGCAAGAGATGGAAGAGGGAAACTCTGGAGTGAAAGATTCAATAGTGGAAATAGATGTCAATTAAAAGAAACACTGAAACCAAAAAGTCATGGCACAAAATGTCCAGGAAATATGGAACACCTTTAAAAAAACCAAACCTAAAAATAATTGGAATTGAAGAAGGAGAAGAGTATCAGCTCAAAGGCACAGAAAATATATTCAGCAAAATCATAGAAGGAAACTTCCTCAACCTAAAGAAGGAAATGCCTATAAAGATACAAGAAGCTTACAGAACACCAAATACACTAGATCCCGAAAATGTCTGAATACCAGATACTAATCAAGCCACTAAACATATAGAATAAATAAAGACTATTAAGCACTGCAAAAGAAAAAGGCCAAGTTACCTATAAAGGCAGACCTAGCAGAATAACATCAGATTACTCAATGGAAACAATGAAGCAAGAAGGCCATCGTCAGATGGTATAAAGACTCTAAAATACCACAGCTTAGACTACTAAACCCAGCAAAGCTATCGATCACCATGTGTAGAATAAATAATATATTTCACTATAAAACCAGATTTAAAAAAAAACCATATGCACAAATCAGACCCTACAGAAAGCTCTAGAGAGAAAACTCCCACCTAAAGAAGCTAGATACATCCATGAAACCATAAGCAACAAAAACTCCCATTTAAGAGCAACTCAAAGAAAGAAAGCACGCACACACACACACACACACACACACACACACACACACACACACTACCACCAATATTATAGGAAATAACAATCACTCGTCATTAATATCCCTTAATATCAATGGACTCAATTCACCTATAAAAAGACACACCCTGAATCAATGGATACAAAACTATAATCCGTCCTTCTATTGTATATAAGAGACACATTTCAACTTCAAAGACATACACTGGCTTAGAGTACATGCTTGGGAAGACTTTCTAATCAAATGAACCTAAGAAACAAACTAGTGTAGCCATTCTAATAACTAACAATATAGACTTCAAACTAAAAATCAATTCAAAGAGATCAGATTGGTCATTGCCTGTTCATCTCAAGAAAAATCCTCCAAGATGAAGTTTCAATTTTGAACATTTATGCTCCCAGCCCAATGCTGCCTACACATGTAAAAGAAACACTACTAAAGTTTAAATCTCATATCAAACCCCACATATTAATAGTGGGAAATTTCAATATCCCACTCTCAACATTAGATAAGTCTATCAGACAAGCACTCAAAAGAGAAATAATGGGTTTAACACGTTATGACCCAAATGGCCTTAATAGATGCATAAAGAACTTTCCACCCAAACCAAAATGAATATACTTTTTTTTAAAATACTGCATGGAACTTTCCCTGAGATAAACCACATATGCAGTCATAAAGCAAACATCAATAGATATAAAATGGGAATAATTCATTGTATCCTATCAGACTGGCATGATATAAAGTTAGAGTTCAACAACAACAACAAAAAGATTACAGAAATTCTACAAATTCATGGAAACTGACTGTCTCTCAATTGTACCACCTCTGGGTCAAGGAAGAAGTAAAGAAAAAAATATATACTACCTAGAATTCAATGAAAATGAATCCACAATAGACTCAAACTTATGGAACATAATGAAAGGAATGCTAAGAGGAAAATAGCACTAGATGCCTATGATAAAAACCTAGAGAAATATCACACAAGACACTCAACAGCACAGCTGAAAGCTTTAGAACAATTAGAAGCAAACTCAGCTAGAAGTTGAAAGTAGGAAATAATCAAACTCAGTGTTGAAATCAATAAAATTGAAACAAAGAGACCAATACAATATATTATATATAATAAAACTAGCTTGGAATATCAGAGGACTGAAATATCTGTATAATCACCACAATACAAAGAATCAAAGTGTTGGTTCTTTGAGAAAGTTAACAAACCATTATCCAAACTAACCAAAAGGCACCGAGAGAGAGAGAGAGAGAGAGAGAGAGAGAGAGAGAGAGAGAGTATCCAAATTAACAGAATGAGAAATTAAAAGGGGGCATAACCACAGACACCCTGGGAATGCAGAGAATTATGTCATACTTTGAAAATCTACACTTCACTAAATTGGAAAACATAAAAGAAATGGACAGTTTTCTAGACAGGTACCACTTACAAAAGTTAAATCAGGACCAGATAAATGACCTTAATAGGCCTATAACACCCCCCCCCCCAAAAATGAAGCTGTTATTAAGAGTCTCCCAAGCACAAAATGTACAGGGCCAGATGATTTCAGTGCAGAATTCTACTAGACATTCAAAGAAATAATCCAATACTCCTCAAACTGTTCCATACAATAAAATTTAAAGGAAAATGTCCAGATGAAGAGAGAGAAGCTAGAGTATATGAACAAAGGGACCATGAACAAAGGGACCGTGATTATTAGGAGAAGACCCACAGATATGGCTGAGCTGAACTATTGGGAGCTCACTGACTCAGAAACAACAAAAACCTAAACTCTCCAAAGGTAGAGGACTGTCAAAAGGCATGTGCAGTTTGTGGATCAGTAGTATCAGACTATGTTCCTGGTGTGCGAGCTGCCATCTTGGAGCCCATTTCCTCCAGAGGAACACCTAACCCAGCCTTAATACTGGGACGAGGGACTCGGACCCACCTCAACTGGATATGCCAAACTAAACTGACAGACCTTGGGACTCCTTGCCCTCCTTGGGGGATGGAGGGAGGGATCATGTGGGGGGAGGCTGGGGGAGGACTGGGAGGGAAAAGAGGAGCAGAGTTAGATATGGCAAAAAGTCTTTCAAATAAAAAAATGTCAAAAAGGAAG
Organism: Phyllotis vaccarum; assembly: GCA_033318265.1. Lineage (NCBI taxonomy): Eukaryota > Metazoa > Chordata > Mammalia > Rodentia > Cricetidae > Phyllotis > Phyllotis vaccarum. Next base: position 137,123,355 of record JARWLC010000001.1, on the reverse strand, counting down.
AAAAATGAAAATATAAACAACGGAAATTATTATCCAACCGCAGTCAGAACAGCTAAAACTAGCAAAACAGCTGAAACAAATAGCGTGAGTTTTGTGAAGAGCACAACCCCAGTCAGTGTTGTTGGGGATGCACTTTGGAAATCAGTGTGGAGCAACCTAAGACAGTTTAAGGATATATCTAATGTATGACCCAGTGATATTCCTTCTTTGATATCTTAATCTACAGACAATTGGTCAGGAATGTTTCATTTTATTCCAGTATTTTTAAGCTTAGTGAAATCGTTTTTGCAGGTCAACTACCATTATAAAACCACTATTTTCAATGATTCACTTAGACCATTTAAACTGTATAAAAAGTAGGTTTTTTATTTCTCATTTTATAGAACAAAATAAGGCAAAATAGCGTATGCTATTTTCTTAGTGAAATGTAGAAAAACCAAACAGCAAGGATTTAAGCTAGATAGGCCTAGGAGAATCTTTGAGATAGATTGTTGTCTAAAAGAATTTTTAAAAATTATTATTACCTTATGTAAATTTTAATATCAACTTTTCACTATTTTACTATTCTAAAATCATATATATGTATATGTATAAAATTTTTCTTAAATTTTTACATGCAGGTATATTTTTGTGTTAATAGAATCTACATGATAAAGTAATATTTACAACAGATATTGAAGCTTGTAATGCTAGCATTCATGGGCTGAAACAGAACTAAACATTGGTGCTCAGAAAGAGAAGCTAGTCTCTTGACCATTGAGCCACCTTTCTGATACCCTGAAATGAGCATTGACAGTTGTCCCTTTATGTCACATATATACTCTAGATTGAATTATTTTTATTCATAAATTCACTTCTTTTATTCAGGCATTTACCTGTTTATTACCTAGCCTACCCATAGGACATTCTGAGAAAGTTTACAATGGATCAAGAAAAGAAAACATAAACTTTTTTGAATTCCCAAATCATTCACCTAGATAAATAATGTAATAAGCACTCAAACTGTGAAATATGGTATATAATAATAGCTTACCAGTGTGACTGGTATCCTATGGTGTGGGTCCTGCAACTTTATTCTAGAACAGAAAGTGATTTGCCTTGAAGCTGTGGATTCCTTTGAATGACGATGAGTCAGACAGTCTTTTGGGACAGGAGCAGAAGATATATATTACTGCATTTCCTGTGAATATTCTATTCCACAGAAATAGCCTTTGTTCTCCAATAAGTATTTTAAGATACTTTGCAAGATGACACCATATTTGGCATCTTCACTTTTAAATTTTTATTTAACTTGAAGCATAGCAATATCTGGACCACATCTTATGACTGTGTACAGCAAAAGCCCAGAACAGTCTTCTAAAAGCTGGAAACAAACTATGGGATCTAAATTTACCCATTCACAGATCCATTCAACAATATAACATTCATAAGTATCTCTTGTTGCCAGGGACTGCCTTGTGTAACTCAAACATATCAATGAATTTTAAAAACTCTTAGGCAAAAGGTTTTGTTTCGTTAAATGATATAATTAAAGTAATCCTCAAAGATTTGAAAGAAGTCAGGGCTTTGCCTTTATAGATATTCTGAGGGAGCAGAGAAAGGTTCAGAGATGAGGTCTGGCTGAGTCTTTGGGACATCAGTCAAGGAGTAGGCATGTTGGAAGCTAAGTGATCAAGGGGACAGAATATCTAGAGATAGGCAACATGAGCAAAGAGGTAGTCAGCATGGCCATTTATAATGATAATTATTTTGGCTTTAGCACTTGGGACATGGGAATCCATAGCCTGGTTTTATTTATAAGTGATACTGATATTATATAACTTAAGAAGACATACTCTGGCACTGTGGATTAAGCATCAACTGTGTGGATGGAAATTTGAGATGACAAGAAGTTACAGGATACTAAAATAATGGTGCTGATACTCTATTTTATATACAGGGCATGTGTGTGTGTGTGTGTCTGTGTGTGCATTTACATACACATATAAACACATACAGAGAACAACTTAAGATTTTACTTATGCAATGTTTATCTTTTGTTTTTGGCATGGTCTCTTATTGGTTTAATGTTCACTACTTAGGCCTAGCATGTCCAAGAGATCCTCTTGTTTTGCCCTAGCCAGAGATTATGAGCCTGTATATGTTTGACTTTTTACATGGCAGCTAGAAAAAAAAATCATGTTTCCTTATACTTGTAAGGCAAATGATTTACTGACAATGACATAAAATGTGAGAAGAGAAAAAATAATTCCAATGTATTTTGCATTAATTAATGATTATTAATTAGTTATTAACTAAAAAGATACTATTGCTATTTATTGGCAAAACAAAATTGACTAAGCAGACAAGGATTAGACCAAAATTTACTAAGTTTAAATTGTATTTTGAATATTAAATGACAATGGCATGTTGAAAACAACTAAGTCAGTATTTCAGATTCTACTTTGTTTTATTATCCACATAACTGTCTTATGTACTTGAGGAGAATTACAGAAGATATTAATTACATCATTCTTTTTTGACTCCATTGGTTACAGATGTACTTTTTCCTCAAGAAAGTGTTTATACTTAGCTTGTGATTACAGCACCATCCCTACTCTACACTTCACTGAATCCACACTTATTCCATCTCCAGTGGTCAAGAAATGAGCTTGGCAGAATGGCATAATGTTTTGTTACTTGAACATTTTATAAACATATTACATGACCTTTCTCAGATGTAATTTTTTTTCTTAAAAGTTGTGCTTCATTAATTCCTGGGACAAATTTGTGTCTATTCCCTTTTTATCTCTATTATTAATTTTAAATTAGAGTGAAATATATGGTTACTTCTGCTTAACATTTTGATATGACCTAGAGGCACAAGTTTAATCTTCAAAATTACCTAATGCAACATACTCCATGCTTCCCCCACACACACACACACAGACACAGACACATGCACTCACAGAAGAGGGAGTTCCTTCTTAATAGCATTCATATCGGGCTCAGTTCATACAATTAGATTTATTTTTATTTGTTTATTTTAGTATATTCCAAATTTCTCCTTTGTTTATAATTCTATCTACAGCTTTCTTGATCTTTGAATCCAGGTTCATATGAATCCTTCCATATATTTCTGTACTTGTTTCTCATGAAGCTTCTCTTGTTTGTTAAACAGCTGGGATAATAAAATACAAGTTAAGCTGTGCTCATTTGCTTTTACAAATATCTCTATTAAAATCCATTAGATTGAAATGGTCATTAGACAGAATTTTATTGTCAAAGGAAGAAATAAACCAAGACAAAAAGTCTAAATCCTCCATTTCCAACATTCAAATTACAGTTTTTTTTTTAATTAAAAAGAAAAGAAAAGAAAAGAAAAATACTGAGGAATACTAAATGAATTGATTTTTGTTGTTTTTTAGAATCAATTTGTAGGCGGAGTTTTACTTACAAGGCACCAGTCCAAGGTTAATATTTTTTAAAATATAAACCAACACTCACGATACAGGTAACAGCTTATAGTGGAGCCTGAACAGGGACTGCAGTCTGGAACGATGGAGAATGGATTCCAAACCAGTCTCTCCATCAGCCAGGAACCAGGCAAAACAGGCTTTCCAGGGTCCCAGCAGCCCCTTATCAATGGGGTTGGCCATGCCCCCTTCAGGGAAAGGAGCAGTGACACCAGGAGTCGTCGTGTCTCTTGTGGCTGAATTTCAAATGTTAAATGCCATATTCTCTGGGTCTATGAAAGGGTTGACGATTCCTGTCTATCTATGATATTCTAACCTGTATCTGAGATGACTAGGATATGGTACCTTAAGTAATGTTGACTGCAGTTTTTATCATCTTAAGGAATAAATCCTGTACTAAAAATTAGAATACCTATATAAGGGGTGTATAATCTCTGAATAATGACTTTTAGTAGGACTATCAAACATTAACCAGGGGTATATTACCATCTAAAGTGGCCATAGCATTTTGGACATATATATATACATATATATCATCTAAACAGAGGTATATAAAACATCTTGTGCATATATAATAACTAGTGCAATCATACATTATATCTAGTATAGTTAAATGAAGGTAGTAATTGCATAGTATACATGACAATAATGTGCAAATATTTTAAATAGGGGTAGAAGCATATATAAAATATAGCAATTACAGATTCAATTTTACATAATAGTTACAGATTCAGATTTATATCGATGTATAAGTTGCTTTGGTTATATAAAGCAATTTCAGAATAAATTTTGTACCAATGTACAAATTATCACAATTAAACATATAAAATGATTTCACATTTGTATAAATATACAAAATTAATAAAAATGGGATGATTTAAGATGTAAGAGCAAGCTAGCAATGTGCCTAAGCCATAGGCCAAACAGCATAAAGTTAATATAAGCTTCTGAGTCATTTCTGGTGTCTGAGCAGTGGCTGGCGGCTAAGGGGTCTGGCACGGCAGGGTCTGGGCCTCTGGCCACCCGGGACCAAGAAACCACACTACAACAGATGGTGTCCATCATGGATCGAATATCCACTTAATGCTTGAGAAAGTTTAAAAAAGGTTTTAGCAGAAACTAAGCAAAAGTAGCTTCCAAATTGTGTATCTGAAGCGAGTCATTGTACAAAGAAAGCGTTGTGTCTGGGTAACATTCAAAATGGCACAGGCAGACTGGCAGCAGGCAGTGTAAGCTGAAATCAGGCCAGTTCCTTAAATCTCACAAAAGACTCAATAGCATGTGATTGATTTTAGATTTCTGTTTACTTTAAACAAAAAGGAAACAAAGCCAGTATCTTAGTAGCAGCATTTTCTTAGGTGTGCTCTGTTTGCTGGGCACGAACAGAGATGTGGTCCTTTTAAGAGAACTTACTGATTCAGCTATATCTGCAAAAATTATGTGGCAAGAGAGTGAGAGTATTTTAAAAAGTTCTTCTATTTAGAAAATGATTAAGGATTCACAATAAAACAGATTCAGATGAAAAAAAATCTGTAAATGGATTACAATGTGTGTAAAAGGTACATAGCCTTCAGAGAGAAAAGAAACATGATAGACAAAGTCTTTAAAAAAAGAAAGAGTAATAAAAATATAATAAGCCACATAAAGATGGGAAATAAAGACAAAATCTGGATTTGGGTTGTTATTGTGTTCTCTTTTAATTTTTTGACTGTTAATGAGCTAACTGCAGAAAGACAATGGATTGCAAATGCAAAGGCTACTAACTTAAATAAGAATATATATTTTAAAGGTATTTTGATTTTGAAATTTGTGTCTGAGGATTTATTGCTTTGGAAGAGTCCTGCTTTTTTTTCCACAGAAGATGAGAACCTGTGGATCGCTTCCAGGCAAATATGGTTTCATCAACAAAGACCTCCTGAAAAAGACCTCTAATGAGAAGAGATGACCATATCAGCTTTAGAGCTGGAGACTATGGTCCAGTCTCAACAGCCGTGAGATTTTCAACGCCCCTTAATCAGCAGGAAGTAGTAATAGAAAACTATGCCCAAATTCCCCAAATATTGTTTCTAAATGTTTGTTTTCATTATAAATGGTTAATAGTAATAGTTAATCTCAATCTAAGAAGAAAAAGGGGATATAGTATATGAATGATTTTTTAAAAATTAGATTAATGAATTTACTTAGATCAAGAAATCAGCTGTTAATCTCAAAATGTTTTATGTTGGTATATATTTTGGTTTATTGATACAAACTTAAGGTCAATTCTCTTATGTTGTATGTATTTTTCTACTCTTGTTTAAGATATGATGTTTATGTAACTGATTTAGAACTGTAATATATTATTAAGAAATGCATATTAGTTAGATTTTTAGGTATACAAAGATATAATTCAATTAGATAGGTAATCTTTAAATACTTCTAAGACCTACAAAATATGGCATTTAAAATATTTTAAGAATTTAGACTTTTCCGGACAGTGAGACAGATTTGTTCCTGGCAGCACCAATCTTCTTCAAGAGAAAAATGGGTATCGAAGAAACTTCATATGATGTCTACTCTCTTTGTGGCAATGGTTAGCCACTGGACAAAAACCTGTTCTTATATTGACTGCTTGACAGTATGCTGTTTAAACTGGACATGCAGGTTCCATAGGAAGATGACCTCTGAACTTTGGCAGAACAAGCTGAGATGGTCATTCAGGTTCCTGCTTTACAGAGAAAACTGTCAGACATTCTTCAGGACTCGAGGAGAAGCAACTGATGAACTGTGCCAAAATGGGCAGAGCAGATTTCCTGCTTCACTGAAATAAAAAGAGACTCTGGACCTGTAGGCTGAAGATGGATGCCCCAACTTTATAAAGGAACTTTGGGTGACTGTCCAGGCAGATAGGTGTCATCTCTGTCCTTTCTAGATTTTAGAAGTCGCTTGCACTTCTGGTTTACTTGGGTAAATATATCCTTCTGTGGTCTTTGATATAGTTGAAGATTAGATAGTTATAGGTACAGTTTTCCTTAGTCATTTGAAAGGTATATTGGATATGAAACTTTAGATTCATAAAGATAAGGTAGATGATAAGAGTATTTTCTTTAATTTTACTAAATTCAAACAGACTAGGTATTATAACTATAAATCTTGCTTGATGGCTATTTTTTATATATAACTTTTCTATGTTAAAATTAAAACTTTCCTTTTTGATTAGACAGCAAGAAGGAAGTGATGTGGAAATGACTTTCTGTATGCTGTGAATATCAATCTTTAAATAAAGGAGCTGTTTTGGGCCATGACAGGCACCATAGAAGAAATAGGAGGAGAAATCAGAGCATAGGTAGGAGAAGCAGGGCGGAGTCAGGGACAGACTGAGCTGAAGCCCAAAGGAGCAACATGTAAGGAACACAGATGAGTCAGGACCCATGTGGCAATAGAATAATAGAAATGGGTTGATTTAAGATGTAAGAGCTAGTCAGCAATGTACCTGAGCCATAGGCCAAATAGCATAAAGTTAATATAAGCTTCTGAGTCATTTCTGGGGGCCTGAGCAGTGGCGTCTGGCGTCTGGCACCGCAGGGTCTGGGCATCTGGCTGTCCAGGACCAAGAAACCACACTATACAACATCAATTGATCTTCTATGTGCTTAAAAGGAGATTTTTTTCTTTTTAAAAAAAGAGAGAATGGAAATATAACATTTCTCTGTTATATATATATATATATATATATATATATATATATACACATACATATATATATGCATATATATAGTATTTAAAATACTTATAAAAAGATGCAGTTTTCAAGCATACCTCAAACACACTGTGAAGTATATTGCTAAAATGTGGCCAGGTGAACATGGACATGCATTCAAAGAAGCATATGCAACCAATAGATAATTTTTAAGAGACTAATTAGTATTTTTTCTTGTGACTCAGTTTTATTCCCTATTTTTATTTTAAAATGCTATTCTTGACTCATTAAATTGTTTTTATTATTTATTCATCAATGGGTCACTGAGACCTGCAGCTTGGAAAACACTGACAGACAAAATGACATAGACATATGTGATGAGTTTAATTTTGATCCAAAATTCAAGGCAGCTATTTAACATTGAGTCACCCGAATCATTAGTCTATACTTTACTTGTTGACTAAGAGCAAGAACAACCGAATTCTTGTTAGGGTTTCATGCTCCTCAGCCTTCTTAGTGCAATTTTAATTCCTGAAATGCTTTAGCATATTGAACATTAGATTAAAAGATGTTTGAAATGTCCTTTCTTGAAATAAATAGTACTCAGAATTTGAGATGTCTTCAAGTGCTATAGAAGAATGCTTCTTCCTGAGCAAACGCAACCTGATCATGCAAGAAACTACAATGTGGTGTTCTACATGAGATTAAAACCTCTAATTCTCCATAGGTGCCTTACTCTTGTCATCCTTAGTGAAAACTTACCCTGCCTTTTTAAACTAAAAGCACACATGAACTTTTTATAGAATCGTTTTTGAAATTTGCCTGGTAGCAAATCTTCCATTCATGGAATGCTTCTCAAGGCAAAAATCAGAACAGGAATCTGTTTGAGAAGAGATATTTAGATTTGTATCAGATTTTATTCTAGACATGATCACTTACACAAAACAGGCTAAAAAACTGAATGGTCATTTTGGTCATGCTGTGAGCATGAAACATATGTATTAATAGACTTTGATAAAACTCAGAAGTTGTTAAGGAACCTGCTCAATATCACAAAGCATAAATAAAATTATATTACTTTTAAATGCAAGTTTTACATCAAAACCATTCTCTAGTTTCCTCTTAATTCTGCTACTTTAGACAAATCTTTATTCTTTGAAAGACCAGAAGTACCAAAAGGAGGGAGGCATGCCAACCACCACTTTATTTTATTAACATTCTAGAATATGTGGAAAAGAATTTATTGTACCATCTTCATGAAAGAAGCTGAGTGAATTTATTTCAGAGATATTTTCATGTATTAAAATATAAAAATTTAAAGTAATAGAATAATATTTCTAAAGTACAAATAAGCATCATTTTATTTATCTTTGTTTAATAATATATGGACATTATATTAGCATTTTTATATTTAAAATTAATACCTGATTAACAGATTTCTTCCTACTTGTAGAACCTACACTGAATAAGTGTATTTTTACTGTAGACAAAAAATAAATTATTTCTGGTTTTTATAATGATTTTTTCAGAGTTGAATGTTTAAAGCCATTAGAGGTTCCATGCTTCACTGAAAACTAAGATCACTAATTGCTAATTTTATGTGTAATTATTTGACGGAGGAAAAATATATGAAGAGGCTAAGAGGCTAGAATCTTATACTAGTTGCATCTCACCATATCCTTTTAGTAATATTAAACTGTGATAGGTGGCACATGGCTTCTATTGCACTTGCTATAGTTTTTTGTCCTTATCATTCCGTCTCGGTTGTTGGAGTTGTCCTTTCAATAGTAGTCACTGATTTTGTCATTGTTACTATTTTGTTACAATTACTCTTGCCATTATTATTGTATTTTATAAAGCACCATACAGAAATAATTAAATGACATCTCCATTAAGATAATATTTCATGGATTGAGGAGCCGGTAGCTTAGTGATAATGTGATTGTGAACCTTCCATGCATTACATGGTTCAATTCTCAGCATTGAAAAAAGAAATATTTCTTAGATGGTGTTACAACTTTTAATGATCAGAATAATACTGGTGATGATGGCAGCTGCTCATTATCCTGAAGCTCATATGTACTTTTGGATTTATGTACATTCGTTTTAATTTATTCTTGTTGTTTACATAGGATGTCTTTTAAAACAATTTCTTTTGTCAATTGAAGTGTAGTAGGAAATTTCTGGCCTGTCTGGCTTATGATCTAGACCCTCAGTTCAACAGAAACACACAGACACGTTAATTTTATGCTGATTGATCTGGGGCCAGGGCATATAACTTGCTAACTCTTTCCTCTTAAACTAACCCATGATTCTTATCTTATTCAGCCTTGCAGTTCAATACCTTTTCTCAGAGCAGCATTTCAACTTCTTTCTTGCGTGTTTGCTAGTGTGTTATCATGGTGTCTCTCTGGCTTCTCTCTGGCTTCTCTCTGGCATATCTGATCTGCTCTTCCTATTTCCAGAGTTTTCGTAGTCTGGTAGCCCTGCCCAGCCACACTTCCTGTCTGACTTCAGCCAATCAACATTTTTATTAAAATCATTAGGTGAGACAATTATTAACAATGGAACAGAATCCCAATATGTCCCTTTATTTTCTTTTTTAAACAAGAACCCCAGATCTAATTTCCTTTGTATGTTTTTTCCATTATCAATAACAACTTGTAACAAATACTGTAAACAAAGAAAAACATTCATAATCCATTTTGGGGGGAATGTGGGCATCATTTTCTAGGCTACTTCCTGCTGAATGGAGGTGCTGGCAATGGGAACCCGAAGAAAATTTTAGAATTATGGACAAGTCTTTAGTGGAGTAGTCTAAAGTCAGCTCAGTGGAGTAGTCTAAAGTAGTCTGAGTCAGCTCAGCCAGTCTCCTTGAAGTTGTTTTGGATGCAGAGCTCAGAGGAAACTGTAACAGAGGTGCTCTGAAGTGCTGAATCATCTGGGACATCTATTTCCATTGGAAACTTTTCAGGGTGTCATTTAAACTTTATTTTCTTTAACCTGGAATACATTCATATCCTTTCATTTTCTGTGGAAATAAAAAGAAAACCTTGCTCCAAAGTAGCATATCTTTTTATTTCAGTTTTAAAGTCAATGTATTTACAAAATATATAGGTTAGATTAATCCAACAGCACTTATAATCAAATGTCTTTTAGCAGCTTTTACTACTTCATTTTCGGTCAGAAAAAAAAACAAAAAAACAAAAAAACAAACAAACAAACAAAAAAAAACCCTTAAAGACATATAGTATCCAGACACTCTATATCTTCCATTTTTAAGTGGCTTATTACTATTTCTTTTTACTTATTTATTTATTTTTAAGGACTTTTCCTATCTTTTTCCTTTTTTCTTTCAAGCCTAAATATATTTTTAAGCACACTCTAAACCATTTAGCATGTTTTTTAATCTGTCTTTAGTGTATATCTCTTATCTTTTTCTGTTTCTAACCATACCTTTGCTTGGCTAGAAGGGCTGACTCCACCAAGATCCCTCTATTTCTTTTTGTTTCTGATCACACCTTTAATCTGCCAAGGTGAGACTAAGGATTAACGTCTTCAGTAAGGGTGGCTGGCTGGCTTCACCTAGCTCCTATTCTAGCTTCATAGGATTTAGCTTTTCAAGAGATGTATTGCTAGGACCCACAATTACCACTCTGGAGCATTTTTAGGGTTCATATAATCACCAAGTAATCACTGTCATGCGGCTCATCAATTCCATTTAAGTATTTGGCAGTAGGGCCTCCTCAAAAGACTCACAAGTGTTCTTCTGCTAACACTGAGTCAGAAAACCTCTCTTAATAAAGCAGTACTCTCCAGCAAAAAGAGCTGACCCAAGAAAATGCTACTGTTACTAAGAAGCCTTCTTTGACTCTGTACCCTTTTGCCTCTGAGAACTGAAACCTTAAATCCACATACACAGCTTGTTTCTTACATTGAGGCTCAGGAATCAGCTTTGTTGCAGCTTAAGGTATACTTTAAAAGCAGGCCATTTTGTAGCTCAAGCCCACATGCCTCACCAGGGTGTCTCTGTACCATGGCTCATGTGAGAGACAAAACTTGAAAGCTATTTTTGACTCTGATTGTGTGCTCTAGAATCCCTTTTAATCTTTCTCCAGCTTTATGTAGGTATATATCACCCATGTTGGGAAACCATTTGTAGTCAGAAATTTCTGTGTGGCCCAGACCCACAAACTCACAGTCTAACAGAAACACACAGATACCTACATTAATTTTATTCTGATTGACCTAGGGCACAGGCTTATAACTTGGCAACTCTTTACTCTTAAACTGATGCATGATTCTTGTCTTGTTCAGTCATGCAGCTCAGTATCTTTTCTCAGAGCATCATTTTAACTTCTTTCCTCTGTGTATGCTGGTATCTCATTGTGTTGTATCTGTGATGTCTCTCTGGTTTCTCTCTGGCATCTCTGCTTTGCTCTTCCTACTGCCAGAGTTTTCTTAGAATGGTAGCCCCTTCCACACTTTCTGACTGCCTTCAACCAAACATTGTTTTTATTAAACCAGTAGGCAGGAGACAGTTATTTGCAATGGAACAGAATCCCACTACATTGAAGACATTGAAGTTCAAGTCAATTAAAATCTGCTTTTAAGTTGATGCCTTATTATTATTTAGTTTTGGTTCTTTTCAGCCTACTTATTTTCTATTTACTAAGCTGCCTCAGTTATGCAAAATTCTTTTCACATCACTAGAAATGTAGTCACTGGAGAGAGAATTTACCATGAGAAAGCTGATGTTTAAAATTCAAGCACTGACAAAACAGACATCTCTATTACTGTCTATATTATTGCTGAAATTGTCTTCTCTTTATTGAAAGAACATGAGATTCTATCAGAGAATAGTGTCTCCATGGAACACTTAGTTTTTATTTTGATGATTTTCCTAATGCTTCAGGGATATTGGCCTTCTTCCTTAAATCTACTACAAGCAAATATATTACTTTCAGTCATTACCCATTATACTTGAAGTTTCCTACTACTTGTATGTATTTCCTGTTGAAGAAAGTGTCTTTAAAATAAACAGTTGTGAATCTCTGCATCTGCTTTTGCTAGGTGAAGGTTCTATGGTAATAATTAGGGTTGTCATCAATTTGATTATAGAAGAAGGCTAGTTCAGGCAATCTTTGAAGAGAAGGAGAGATCATATGAACAAAGGGGTCAAAATCATATTAAGGAAACCTACAGAGACAGCTGACCTGAGCTACTGGGCGCTCACTGACTCTGGACTAACAGCTGGGGAACCTGCATCCCATGCCCCTCAGAATGTGAATGACAGTTGTGTGACTAGAGCAGTTGGTGGGGACCCTGGCAGTGAAATGGAGATTTATCCCTGGTGCATGAGCTGGCTTTTTTGGAACCCATTCCAAAAGTATAGAGGGATACCTTGTTCAGCCTAGATGCAGGAGATGGGGGTGGTCCAGACTCAACTTGATGTCCCAGACATTTTTGACTCCCCATAGGAGGCCTTATCCTCTTTGAGAAGTGGATAGGAGTAGGAGGAAGAGGAGCTAGGGAAGGAGTAAGAAGAGGGGAGGGAAGGAGAACTTTGCTTGCAATGTAAAACAAGACAAAACAAAAAAACTTGTAAATAAAAAAATATGTCAAAAAATAAAATGTGATTTAGCCTTTGTCCTACTTGGCAAGCTCAGCTGAATCTGCTCAATGAAGAAAGTGGGGCTTATACTCTCAGGATTCAGCACCACTATACAATGATATGAGAAGGCACAATAAGACTCATGATAATTTAAGAATGAATGAATAGTATCCTGCATCCTGGATGATGCAGGGTCCGGCTTGTTTTCTTTGTGAGTGAGCAACAGTTACAACACATTTCATGAGTAATAGTGCATCTAGTGCTGGCATTTCCTTCACTGCTTTAATAGGAAGTGTTTGAGGAACTTCTATGAGAATAGGTATTCAGAAAGGACTCAATAATTCCTTCTTAGCACCTCAACCATATTCTAAATATGGCTGTTATTAATTCCAAACTTCTGTCAAACAAAGTCAAATGAGAAAGTCATTTCAGGTTAGTGAGCTAACACTTGAACTCAACAAGTGTCAAGTATACTCATTGGAACAGTCACCCCAAGGCAGGAGTTACGTTTTTCTCATTCTGCTTCCTGTAATGATCATTTATTGAAACACATCCTCTAATTGCTCCACTTTTTTTTTTTCTATCTGGTTCCATTGTAACTGTGTTTTTGTTGAGTCTTAAGCCACTCAGATTTGAGTTTTGTGCAAGGTGAAAGATATGGATTTATCTGCATTTTTCGACATTCTACCATCCAGTTATGCAAGCACCATTTGTTGAACATGTTATATTTTTTCCATTGTATATTTTTGGTCCATTTGTCAAAAATTAGGTGTTCATAGGTGTGTAGAATAAGGTTGGGGTCTTCTATTTGATTCCATTCATTTACAAGTCTGATGCTAGTGCCAGGCTGTTTTTTATTACTGTAGATCTATAATATAGCATGAGTCATGGATCATGATGCCTGCTGAAGTTCTTTTATTGAGCAGGATTGTTTTAGCAATTCTGGATTTCCTGTTATTCCATATGAACGTGAGTATTGTTCTTTCAAGGTCTGTAAAAAGTGTGTTGAGATTTTGATGGAGATTGCATTGAATGTGTAGATTGCTTTTGGTAAAAATTTCATTTTTACTATGTTGGTCCTACCTATCCAAGAATATGGGAGATATTTTCATTTTCTGATATCTTTTTTAATTTCTTTCTTTAGTGACTTAAAGTTCTTTTCATACAGATCTGTCACTTTAGTTAGAGTTATCCCAAGATATTTAATGCTATTTGTAGCTATTATAAAGGATGATATTTTCCTGGTTTCCTTTTCAGCCCTTTTATTATTTGTGTATAGGAGAGCTATTGTTTTGGTGTTGTTGTTGCTGCTGAGTTAATCTTGTACCCTGCTACATTGCTGAAGGTGTTTATCAGCTGTATGAGTTCCCAGTAGGATTTTGTGGGTCACTCATATATACTATCATATCATCTGAAAATAGTGATAGGATTCTTCCTCTCCAATTTGTGTCCCCTTAATCTCCTTTTGTTCTCTTATTGCTTTAGTTAAAACTTCAAGAACTATATTGAATAGATAAGGAGAGAGAGGAGAGCCTTGTCTTGTATCTGATTTTAGTGCGATTGCTTTGAGCTTCTCTCCATTTAGTTTGATGCTGGCAGTTGCTTACTGCATATTGCCCTCATTATATTTAGGAATTTTCCCTATATCCCTGACCATTCCAGGACTTTTATCATGAAGGGGTGTTGGATTTTGTTAAAGACTTTTTCAGCATCTAATGAGATAATCATGTGATATATTTTTTTCTTTCAGGATGTTTATATGATGAATGACATTGACAGTTTTTTGAATATTGGATTATCCCTGCATCTCTGGGATGAAACCTACTTGATCATAATAGATGATTTTTTGATATATTGTTGAATTAAATATTGGTTTGCCAATATTGAATATTTTTGCACCAATGTTTATGAGGGAGATTGGTCTGTAATACTCTTTCTTTGTTGCATCTTTGTGTGGCTTAAATTCCAGGGTGACTATAGCCTTGTAGAAAGAGTTTGGCAATGTTCCTTCTGATTCCGATTCTGTTGTGTGGAACAATTTTATGAGTATTGATACTAGTTCTTTGAAAATATGGTAGAATTTTGCTCTGAAACAATCTGACCCTTGGCTTTTATTTGCTTGGGAGACTTTTAATAACACCTTCAATTTGGGGTGGGGGTGGGTGATAGGTCTGTTTAGATCATTTATTTGTCTTGATTTAAGTTTGGTAAGTGATACCTGTCCAGAATGCTGTTCATTTCTTATAGATTTTCCAATTTCGTTGAGTACAGGTTTTCAAAGTACGACCTAATGATTTTCTGGATTTTTTTAGGTACCTGTTGTTATGTCCCCCTTTTCATTTTTGAATCTGTTAATTTGGATACTCTCTCTATCTCTCTCTCCCTCCCTCCCCCTCCCTTTTGATTAGTATGGATAAGGGTTTGTCTAACTTATTGACTTTCTCAAAGAACCAATTTTTTAATTCATTGATTCTTTGTATTCTTTTTCAACTTTATTGATTTCATTTCCTAGTTTATTTCCTGCCTTCTACTCTTTCTAGGTGAATTTGCTTGTAATTTTTCTATAGCTTTCAGCTGTGCTATTTAGTCTCTTGAGTGAGATTTCTCCAGTACTTTTATGTAGACATCTAATGCTATGAATTTTCCTCTTAGCACTGCTTTCATCATGTCTTATAAGTTTGGGTCTTTTGTAGACTCATTTTCATTGAATTATAGGAAGTCTTTAATTCTTTCTTTACTTCTTCTTAGAACCAGGGGTGATTCAATTGAGAGATGTTCAGTTCCAGTTCCAAATAATTTGTAGGCTTTCTGTGGTTTGTGTTGTTATTTAACTTAACTTTAGTCCATGGTGGTCTGATATGAAAACCATTTTTTTAATCTATTGATATTTGATTTATGACTAAGTATCTGGTCAATTTTAGATACAGTTCCATGGGGTGCAGAAAAGAATGTACATTCCTTTGTGTTTTGTTAGAAAATTCTGTATATATCTATTTAAGCCATTTGAGTCACAGCATCTGTTAGATCCCTTATTTCTCTGTAAAGTTTTTTGTTTTTGTTTTTTTGTTTTTTTTTTTTTTTTTTTTTTTTCTGGTCAGCCTATCCATTGATACGAGGGGGATATTGTCTCCCAGTATTAATGTGTGGAGTTTGATGTGAAATTTAAGCTTTAATAATATTTCTTTTACAGATGTGTGTGCCCTTGTATCAGGGGCATAAATGTTCAGGACTTCATCTTATTAATTTTTTTCTGAGATAAATATGTAATGTCCATCCTGGTATCTTTTGATTGATTTTAGTTTGAAGTTTATCTTTTTATTTTTTTTAGAAATTAGGATAAGAAACCTGCTTGTTTCTTAAGTCCATCTTATTGGAAAATCTTTTCCCAACCCTTTACTCTGAGACAATTTCTGTATTTGAAGTTGAGGTGTATCTCTTATATGCAACAGAGGGACAGATTCTGCTTTGGTATTTATTTTGTTAGCTTGTGCCTTTTTATAGGTATATTGAATCCATTGATATTAAGGGATAACAGTGACCAGTGATTAATTCCTTAGTGTGTGTGTTTCCCTTCTTTGGGCTTTTGTTCTGTGGAATTATCTATTGCTGTGGTGTCAGGGATGTCTGTAGCTTCCTTGGGTGATGTTTTCTGTTGTGGGATTCAGGTGTCAGCTGATGGGGTCCAAGGAAGCTTATCCAGAATCCCGGGCTCCTGGAGGGGGTGTGGCGAAACCCATTGATAAGGGGCTGCTGGGACGCTGGGAGGCTCTCTTCCTGGTTCCTGGCTGCTGGAGGGAGGATCCCATCGTCCGTCCGTCTGCAGACTCCGTTTCCTATTCAGGTGCTACTGTAATCTATTACCTGTACCGTGAGTGTTGGTTTATATTTTAATATATATCTATCTGATATTGGTGTCCTTGTGGGTAAACTCCGCCTACATCTGGCGCCCAACACCCGGGCTGGCGGACCCGCGGGTCGGGCTTAGAACGCACTCAGGTCTGGTTTGACTGTGGGCAGGCCGTATCCAGCCCTGTGTGTGCGGGTTTGATAGTGAGAGGTGACTTCCAAACGGCTTAGGCTCCGTCTTTGGCTGCTTGGTTCGCCCGCGCTAGCGGTAACTCCGCCCCTCATCCAGTGGCGCACGACCCGCGTCCCTCCAGCCTCCCGCCCCAGACCCGCGGGTCGGGCTTAGAACGCACTCAGGCTGGTTTTGACCCAAAAACTGCAGATTCAAGCGGCTGTCTTGATTTGTGAGACTTTGCTTTTCCCAGGAATTCTATTCTGCCCGCTGTGACCCTTTAACACCTAGGATCTGTGAATAGCGTGCTGAGTGTCTCTGCATCTGCCATACAGCAGGGCACTAAACGTTATTGTGACATCTTCTGACCACACAGCATCATTGCACCTAGATTGAGGTAATGGCTGACAACTATTCTTTTGAGGAATTCGGTATATATTTTTCTACGATGGTTGACAAGTTTTTAAATGAGTATCTTGAGGTATTCAATACCCCAGTTTTACTATTTTTTGGTCTGTTTCTGTATGTTGTGTTCCACAATAGACGGGTGATGACTGAGGTCACGAATTCAAACCTTCAATTACAGTCCAAACTTGGTATTATAGAATTATCAAACGCTACACTGTCAGATGACGTTAAGCAGATGCAGAACTTAAATTGGCAGCTGTTGTCCAACGTATGTGAATTACAGCTCTCAAACTCTGCTATGTCTAAGACGATAGATACTCTACAAATTGATTACAACAAGCTTTCTCGTTATGACAGCACTATACGAGAACAATATAAACTCTACGTAACTGATGAGAACAAGAAACTTGTTGACCACATTAATAAAGTGGACGAGAAAATCATTAATTATGTTAATGATGTAGATCTCAAAATTGCTGACTCGGCGAGGTCTTTAGAAGGATTACTTCATCAAGAAAGTCAAACTTTGAGACAGATGGTATCCGAAATACAAGAATTTGTACCTGCAATGTCCAAAATCCAGGAGTGGGAACCCATTATATCCAAAATGAAAGAATGTGAGGACCATATTGCAACACTACAAAAGGGCAATGATACATCTTATGCTCAGAACAGTTCAGGTCAACCCCCAATGGGGTGTTATGGTACTGGAAATACTTTACATAAAGTTGTAAACATCACGGGGATACCTCCTTCACCACCACTATTGTTCCCAGCTACTATTCAGACCAAGATGGCACCAGGGGGTTCCTCAGAATATGTAGAGTATAGTTATGAGCCACTACATATGAAAGACATCAAAGATTTTAAAGAGGCAATATCCATGTATGGTATTCACTCTACTTATGTAAAGCAGCTCCTGAATTCATGGTCTGCAAAAAACCGAATCCTCCCCTTCGATTGGATGCAGCTAACGGCTGCTGTCTTGGACCAAAGCCAAAACTTGCAGTGGAGAAGCTGGTTTAGAGAGGAAGCCAGGACCTTAGAACACCAAGGAAGAATTAGGGGTTTCTTTGCTTCTCAGGACCAAATCCTTGGTGAAGGAATGTTTGCTGACGTGAAGACTCAAACTACTTATGACGAACATACTTTATTGCTATGCCGTACGGCCGCACTTAATGCATGGGAAAAGATTTTAGACCCAGGTCAAAAAGTTGAGCATTATGCTAAGGTCAAACAAGGTTTGAAAGAGCCTTATACTGACTTTCTACACAGGCTTACCACGGCTGTAAATAGAGCAATATCAGATCCAGAAGCTAGAAAGCAAATAATACTTTCTCTGGCCTTTGATCATGCTAATCCGGAATGTAGAAGAATGCTTCTGCCTTTAAAAATCAGAGCCGCACCTCTAGAAGAATGGATTCAATATACAATCAATGCTGAACCTCTCCATAGTAATGAAGACAATTGGGTAGACCAAGCCATTGATAAGGTAAGGAAGAGGAACCAAGGAATCACTTGTTTCAACTGTGGTAGACAAGGCCATGTAAGACGAAACTGTACACAAAGTACTCTTGGAAACGATGCCCGATCTAGGTTTAATTCGAACAGACGGCCATTGCCTTCTAGATTATGCAGAAGATGTGGCAAGGGACGGCACTGGACCAATGAATGTAGATCTACCAGAGATAAAGAAGGCAACCCTCTGCCATCGGGAAACGCCTTTCGGGGCTTCCCCCGGGAAGCCCCCCAAAATCAGACTCCAAATTCGAGGATGGTGAGATCATATCCGGTTGTAGTAGAAGACCAGCATTCTCAAGACGAATAGAACACCCTATACCTGATCTTGAAAAACATGCAATATCAGATGATAACATAAAGTCAAAAGAAGATTCAGAAACTCCAAAGAAAATTATGAAACGATTATTTTGGCAGACTTCAATAAATGAACAAAGACCAAAATTGGGTGTACGGATAGACAATATTTATATCCAGGGTTTAGTCAACACGGGGGCTGATGTTTCGATCATAACCCCACGGTCCTGGCATCCGAGATGGCCTTTACAGACAGTAGATATCCAATTTCTGGGTATTGGAACAATATCTCAGGTGAAACAGAGTGTGAGGTGGCTTGAATGCATAGGACCAGAAGGTCAGAAAGGATGGTTAAAGCCATATATGGCTGATATAGCAGTGAATCTGTGGGGTCGCGACCTCCTAATGCAATGGAATACCCAGATTAAAATCCCTCCTGGTTATGATGTCAGCCGGAGGCTCAACTATGTTTCCAAAAATGACAAAAATTCACCAGCCATTCAAGTTGTACAAAAGAATTGCCCTCTTAATAAGACACTCACAACACTGCCTTTGAAATGGTTAACGGAAAAGCCTATTTGGGTTCAACAATGGCCTTTGACAAAAGAAAAACTTCAGGCTTTGGAACAGTTTGTACAGGAGCAGTTACAGGCTCAGCATATTGAAGAATCAACCAGTCCGTGGAATTCTCCTGTTTTTGTTGTCAAGAAGAAATCTGGAAAATGGAGGATGGTGACAGATTTAAGAGCAATTAATAAGGTGATTCAACCTATGGGCTCCTTACAATCTGGTATTCCCCTGCCTTCTCTGCTACCTAAAGGATGGCCTATTACAGTTATTGACTTGAAAGATTGTTTTTTTACCATACCTTTACAGGAACAAGACAAAGAGAAATTTGCTTTTACAGTGCCTACTCTTAATAATTCAGGGCCAACTAAGAAGTACCAATGGAGAGTCCTGCCCCAAGGAATGTTAAATAGTCCCACCTTATGCCAATATTTTGTACAACAACCACTAGAAATACTGCACAAGCACTTCCCACAATCTATCATTTACCATTATATGGATGATATTTTGTTGGCAGACCCAAACCCACAGACATTAGAAACATTGTTTGAAGAACTACAGAAAGTATTGCCTAATTGGGGACTGCAAATTGCTCCAGAAAAAGTACAGAGGGGAGATTCTATCAATTATTTAGGATATAAGATAGGTTTACAAAAAAATTAGACCACAAAAGGTAAAATTAAATAGAGATAAATTGAAGACTCTTAACGATTTTCAAAAGCTACTAGGAGATATTGCTCATATACGGCCCATGATTGGTATAAAGAACTATGAACTCGTTAATTTATTCAAGACTTTAGAAGGTGACAAGGGTTTAAATAGTCCAAGAAAACTATCTGATGAGGCCGAGAAAGAATTAGAGTTGGTAGAAAGAAAACTTCAAGAAACACATGTGGATCGTGTGGATCCAGCCCTGGAATGCATACTTGTTATTTTACCCTCAAGACAATCTCCAACAGGAATATTAATGCAAAGAGAAAGCATCATATTAGAATGGATATTTCTGCCACATAGGCCAAGCAAAAAGATGAAGACATATATCGAAAAAATTGCTGATCTGATTTTTAAAGGTAAATTGAGACTCCGTCAATTGACTGGAAAGGACCCTGCAGAAATTGTTGTGCCTCTGACTAATGAAGAAATTGAACGATTATGGGCAGACAGTGAACCTTGGCAAAAGGCTTGCAGTGACTTTTTAGGAGAAATTAATAATAAATATCCCCAAAACAAGAGAATTCAATTTATAAAGGAAACTAATTGGATCTTTCCTCGTGTAGTACAAGATGAATCAATTTCTGGAGCCCCTATATTTTATACAGATGCAAACAATTTAGGGAAGGCTGGCTACAAGTCTGAAAACCTAACTAAAGTGGCTCAGAGCCCTTATAACTCTGTTCAAAAGTCAGAACTATACGCGATTATTATGGTGTTGTTGGATTTCACAGAGCCTCTTAACTTAATTACTGACTCTCAATACGCAGAAAGAGTTGTTTCACATATTGAAACTGCTGACTTCATTCACGATGATACAGACTTGACCTTACTATTCATACAACTACAAGATATCATCAGAGGTAGGATACATCCTATGTACATAACACATATCAGGGCACACACGGGCCTCCCAGGCCCTCTAGCGCAGGGTAATGAGGAAATAGATTGGTTGCTAATAGGAAGCGTGCTAAAGGCCACAGAATTTCATGAAAAACATCATGTTAACAGCAAAGGGCTGAAGAAGAGTTTTCCCATCACTTGGATTGAAGCAAAACAAATAGTAAAAAAATGTGACACTTGCTCTTTCTATAACCAACCATCTTTACCTGCGGGAACTAATCCTAAGGGTACACACGGAAATGAGATATGGCAAATGGATGTGTTTCACTTTCCAGAATTCGGAAAGATGAAATATGTACATCATACTATTGACACCTATTCTGGAATGCAATGGGCGACTGCCCTGAGTTCTGAAAATGCTGATGCTGTACTAACTCACCTTTTGGAAGCCATGGCCATAATGGGAATTCCCACTCAGATTAAGACTGACAATGCTCCAGCTTACGTCTCCCGAAAAATGAAGATAATTTTTGCATACTATGATATAAAGCATATTACAGGGATACCACACAATCCTACAGGACAGGCAGTCGTGGAGAGATCTCACTGCACATTAAAAGAGATGCTTTATAAACAAAAGAAAGAAATGAAAAAACCCAGAGAGAGGTTGCATAGTGCCTTATTGACTTTAAATTTTCTTAACGCTGATGAAAA
This sequence comes from Phyllotis vaccarum, assembly GCA_033318265.1. NCBI lineage: Eukaryota > Metazoa > Chordata > Mammalia > Rodentia > Cricetidae > Phyllotis > Phyllotis vaccarum. The sequence goes on along the minus strand of JARWLC010000001.1, from coordinate 137,101,531 downwards.
GGGAACTTCAGCTGCTGAGAGACATTGGGTAGTAGAAAAATCTTCTGAGTTAAATCAACCCATTTACTTCAAAGATGTGTTGACTTCCGAATGGAAGCCAGGGTATGTGCTTCGATGGGGTAGGGGTTTTGCTCTTGTTTCAACAGGGACAGAAAAGATATGGGTACCGACAAAACTAATAAAAGCCTGCTTCGAAAAGGAGTCTCTTCCTGAACAAGAAAAGTAACTGCTCATCCTTGACATGACAAACTGATACGTGGTAAGGAAATCACACTTAACAAACCTGGGGCAGGGTCTCTCAGTTTTGTCTTTACAGGAAAATGGATACAACTATTTTTACGGCATTGACTAAACATTGAATAATTACTCACCTGCAATAGAGGACAGACTGAGGATTAAGGAATGTACAAGACGGACTACGAGACCAACTGATACACACATGCACTACTGGGTAATTTCTCAATTTTTACTGCTTTACAACTTGCATCTACATCTCAAAAAAAAAATGGTCCTGATTTGACTATTAATAAGGCTGGATTTGGATTGGGAACTTGTGGCTTTCTCCCTCTCTAAACCCAAGCATATTGGTAAAGAAATATGAAAAATTCTGTCTCACATCATAAAAGCCACCTGGTGTGAGACAGAAGGCAAAATATTTAGGGACCAATATTACTGTGACTTCATCTTAAACCTTGTTCCTCCCTGTTTCTGTACCTCTCAAACATCTCATTCTGTCTGCTTCCAGTCTCCTAAAGTCATGAAAGATATAAATATCTTTTGAATATCGACAATGCTTAAGTTTTCCACTGTAAATAACATTTCCTCCTATCAGCTATCTACAAAGAATCTGGAACCGAGATGGGGCCTCCACCGGAACAACTCCTGCTAGAAAAACAAAAATAAAAGAAAGAGTATGAGAGAGAGAGAATGAGAGACAGATAGACAGACAGCAGAGACAAAAATAGAAAAATCAAGAACCTGGTGCGCACCAATCAATAATTGCTTTAAAAAATAGATTATTCAAATACAGCTGCAAGATAGCTCCTTATGATTATCCTTCAGATCACACTGCTAATTAAGTTTCCAGATGGAGTTAACCACTATCCTAAAAATGGTTCTAGATATATGTGGTCAGTCCATTAAGTACTAACCATTGTTTTAGCTTTTACAGGATCCCAAAGAGATGCCATTGCCCTTAAGTCAGCAGGAAGCAACCTTATAAACGACTATGCCCCCTTTCCCAATAAGTTTTATGCTCCAAAGGTTGTGGGTAAAACTGGGTAAAAGACAAAACTATAATATAACATCAGAGATCTTTTTTTGAAGAAGAGAGGGGGAATAGATAGGATAGATAAAGGTAGACTGTTCTACCTACCTATACTTCATTTTAGCTGAATGTATGGGCTAAGCTAAAGACAATTTGCACTGTCATAGATATCTGTTTATTGATACTAATGCAAAATCATTTTATATGTTTAATTGTGATAATTTGTACATTGGTACAAAGTTTAATCTGAGATTGTTTTATGTAACCAAAGCAACTTGTACTCCGATATAAATCTGAATCTGTAACTATTATGTAAAGCTGAATTTGAAATTGCTATATTTTATGTATGCTTCTACCTTTGTTTAAAATATTTGCACATGATTGTCATGTATACTATGCAATTACTACCTTCATTTAACTATACTAGATATAATGTATGATTGCACTAGTTATGATATATGCACAAGATGTTTTATATACCTCTGTTTAGATGATATATATGTATTTACATGTCTAAAATGCTGTGGACACTTTACCTGGTAAAATACCCCTGGCTAATGTTCGATAGTTCTACTAAGGGTCATTGTTCAGAGATTGTACACCCCTTATATAGGTATTCTAATTTTTAGTACAGAGTTTATTCCTTAAGACGATAAGATCTGCAGTCAACACTATTTAAGGTATCATATCCCAGTCATGTCAGATACAGGTTAGAATATCATAGATGGACAAGAATCTTCAACCGTTTCATAGACCCAGAGAATATGGCATTTAACATTTAAAATTCGGCCACGAGAGACATGACGACTCCTGGTGTCACTGCTCCCTTCTCGAGATGGTGTTGAGCATCGAAGATACTCCTTTGGAGTTGGTCCTTTTGGCAAAAAATGGCCGGCTGAGTAAGGAACTGTCCTTACCTTGATTGCTGACAGTACACACATGATGTCAAGCTAGATGAACAAGTTGATAGATGGAGACTGATGAAAGCTGCCTAGACAGGATAAGACAGTCCCTTCAAAATTGTTCTGCTTGTGAAAAGATCTGTCAGATGCCATAGGCCTATAGCCAATCCGATAGATGCTCCAACGGTGCACAAATCCAGAGGTGATTGTCCAGGTAGCTGTGTTGCTGTCCTCTCCCAAATTTTGGAAGTAGCTGCTTCCATGTACTTCTGTCTTTCAGACAAATTCACCTTCCTTCTCAGGTCTTGAAGAGGTTGAAGAATAGATGTTTAAGGTTTTCACCCTAGTATCCCTTAGATAAGAACACTCGGGTGTTAGATTCTCACTTTCCCAGATTAACCCTTTAAAATAATCTATACACCCTACTATCTACCAATATTCCAGAACTATTAGATGTACCTTATATAAGTTAGGCTTTGATTAGCAATTGTACTTTAACCTCTCCTAGATACTACCTCATAGTAATTCCTACTGTACATAGTCTTAGTTTAGAACCTTCTTAGTTAGAAAAAGGGGGGAGATGTTGTGGGATTCAGGTGTCAGCTGATGGGGTCCAAGGAAGCTTATCCAGAATCCCAGGCTCCTGGAGGGGGTGTGGTGAAACCCATTGATAAGGGGCTGCTGGGACGCTGGGAGGCTCTCTTCCTGGTTCCTGGCTGCTGGAGGGAGGATCCCATCGTCCGTCCGTCTGCAGACTCCGGTTCCTATTCAGGTGCTACTGTAATCTATTACCTGTACCGTGAGTGTTGGTTTATATTTTAATAAATATCTATCTGATATTGGTGTCCTTGTGGGTAAACTCCGCCTACAGTTTTCCTTCTAGTTCTTTCTGTAGGGCTGGAGTTGAGGATACATATTATTAAATCTGGTCATGAAAGTTTTGTTTACTCCATCTATGGTGATTGATAGTTTTGCTGAGAGTAGTAGTCTGCTCTTACAACTATGGTCTCTTAATGTCTGTATACCATATGACCAGGACCTTCTGGTTTTCATTGTTTCCATTGAGTAGTCTGGTGTTATTCTTATAGATCTGCCCTTATTAGTTACTTGCTTTTTTTTTTTTCCTTTAAAGCTCTTAATATTCTTTCTTTATTCTGTAGAATTAGTGGCTTGATTATTATGTGATGGGCAGACTCTTTTGAGGGTCTAGTCTATTTGGTGTTTTGTAAGCTTCTTGTAACTTTATAGGCATTTTCTTCTTTATGTTTGGAAAGTTTTCTTCTATGATTTTGTTGAATATATTTTCTGTGGCTTTGAACTGGTATTCTTCTTTTTTTATTCATCCTATTGTTAGGTTTGGCCTTTACATAGCGTTCCACTGTTCTTAGACATTTTGTGTTATGACATTTTTTGGGGGGGGGGTTAGTGGTTTTTTTTTTTTTTTACTCATATATCTATTTCCACTATCAAATCTATCACACCAGATATTCTCTCTTCCATCTGCTGCATTCTGTTGGTTATGCTTGCATCTGTGTTTGTTTCTTCACATTTTCTATTTCCAGCATTCCCTCAGTTGGTCTCTTTATTTTTTTTCACTTCAATTTTTAAATCTTGAAATGTTTCCTTCACCTGTTTGATTGCTTTTTCTTGATTTTTTTTTCTTTAGGGATTTCTTGATCTCTTCCAAATTTTTGTCGTTTCCTTTATTTATATAAGTGAGTTTTTAATTCCATTTATAAGGCTTTTATCAGCTTTATAAAATTGTTTTTAAGGCCATTTCCTTATGTTTTTTCTACATTGTCGTGTTCAGGCCTTATTGTTGTAGAACTACCAGATTCTGGTGGTGCCATATTGTTCTTTTTATTGTTGTATGTATTCTTGCACTGGCATCTGCCCATTGCTTGCTTGGATCAATGCAGGATTTGTCTGTCTCTCAGGAAGCTGATTTTGATGCAGTCTGTTCTGGCTGTGTCTGTGTCTTAGGAAGCCTCTCTTGGTCTAATCTGGGCTCTTTGTCCACCTAGAAGTAGCATGTTCTGTTTTACATGAGCTATTCTTGGTGTGATAAGAGCTGGCTGATTCTATGTCTCAGGGATCTAGTCTTCATCCAATATGAGCTCTTAATCTATAAGTTTTTGATCCTACAAGCACTATTAATCCAATAGTTGCTGGTGAGTTGGATCTCAGGTACCCTTCTTGATCCAATAGGTACTTACAAACTTTGGGTCTCCAGTAGTCTGTCTAGATCCAATAGGTGGCGAGGAACTCTGGATCTCAGATAGTCACTGAGATTGCAAGGTGATGGGATGGACTGGGGGTTAGGGTGAGATTTGTAGATGAGGGTGTCCTGGAAACTGAATTTTATTATGAAATTCTGGCCTGCAGGGTTTTTCCCTATTGCTCTGAATTTAGGGGAGAGATGAGTGGGGGTGGATTTCCAAGGTTTGTTTTCCAAGACTGAGTCATGGAGAATGGACTTTCTGGGTGGGCTGGATAAAATATCAATCACCTCTTGATCCAATATATGCTGAGGAGCTGTGGGTCTCAGGTGGTCCCTGAGGTTGACAAGTAATGGGATAGATTGGGGTTTTGGTAAGGATTTGTAGATGGGAATGTCCAGGGAATTGGATTTTACTGAGGAGTTCTGGCATGCATAAATTTTCTCTACTGTCCTAGATTTATGGTTGGAATGAGTGTTGTTATTATAACTCTATAAGCAATAATTAGATTCTAAAGTTAACTGATTAGTGATTATTTAATAATCAATTAAATGCTATCTATCCTTAAATACAAAATGTTTATACTGCCCTGTGTTTTACCTGACTTCTATATATTGGTACCACATTAAAAAATGTGAATTAATTTTCAGACAAAAATTGCTTTCTGTATCTGAAGGATTCAATTAAAACCATAGTAAGATTCAATCTGAAGAACAGAAAGCACAATTCTCTAGAACTTTTATGTTCAGATAAATAGCTCTTGTAAAAGGACTATTTTTAATTCTGAAGAAGTGGTGTGTTTAGGTCTCTCAGCATTCTACATCACTCTGTGTGCTCAGCTGTGAACCACAAGACCATCAATCATATGACCCTTAGGAATGTACATCTATCTTTTTTTCCAGTTTTACTGGAGCGGTATTTTTTCTGTCCCAACTGAGATATTTACATAAGAAAAAGACCATCATTGCAAACTTTTCAACCAGGACACACAGCAACAACAAAATGCTCTATCAAGTTTGAGTCTGTTTAATTTTGATGAGTGATATTTTTATTTAGTTGCAAGTTTATTTTATAATTAAGTTCTTTTTAAAAGCATTTAGGATATTTTAAAGTTTGGAAAAATAGGGTGTACATTATGAGAAGTGTGTTTCCAAGCAAAGCGCAAGGTCAAAAATAACTTTGATGACATTCTAAAATTTATTATTAAAATGGGCTTATCCGTTATGGCCTGCGCAAGAACAGTCATTCGATTTTTCACACAGTTGGCTACCAACAGCTGTTGAGTCAATTAGGGAAGCTGATTTCCATAACATATTTGCATTTCCTAGGCAGCAAAAGTGCATTCAGGTTTACATCTAAGACATTACATCCCAGTAACTAGGTTGTAAACCTAATTCTATTAGTCTCTAGGAACCTCCCTCATTTATTTGAATATCTATGGAAAGATCAATTCACACATTTCTTTTTAAAATAATTGTCAAATTCCAGTGTATTTATTTACCTATGCACATATTTTTTTATTTTCATATAAACTTTAAACTTTTGAAACTTTATTTCCATTTTATACATGATTCAAGATCAGAATATTTGAGTTATTAAGTCAATGCTCAATTGCTATACATAATTAGAAGCATTTAGTCCTAAGTCTTTGTTATCATGCTCACATTGTTTGTTAAACTCTGAGTATTTCTTCACATATAAGAAGTGGAGAATCTGAAAATTAAAGTGGCTGATCTGAATTCACACAACTACTCAGTAACAATAATAGGACTAATAATTATACTATCTCTTGGCTTTTTTTAAATCCAGCACATGTGCAGTTATTTTTGTGCCAGCTTTACTTTTTATTGTTCTCAACTGATGCTCATTAGGCATCAAATTTAAAGATGCTATCTCAAAAGTCACAGAAGCAATCGAGCTCTGGAATGATGACTTTGGCATACAAGTCATGATTCCTTACTCTTACAGTAGTCTGTCTAGAAGAAAATGATCATTAGCACCTGACCATGCCTGTTCAAAAAGTTATAGCACAAATTTCAAAGAGGCCAAGAATACAAGTATAGGCCCAAATCATCAGTCTAATCTTATCATCTGTGACAAACTTCGCATTTTATGACAGTCATCAGTTCATCTTTCACTTGTGATCATAATTCTGTTTCACTGAAAATCTGATGGAAAGAACATCTCTTGAAATCGTTTTGCAAATTATTAGTTGTTCTGCTCAAAGTAGGATTAACAATCTATAAAATTTGAGAATATGGCACAATATAACCAGGTGTTATTTGCTGATAAAAACTATTTAAAGGGTAATAAAGCTCTAAAATATGAAAGTATGTTTAAACATACACAAGCTAATAACTTTTAATCTGAAAATGAATGCTGCTATTTGCTATTGTGTAAAATCTCGCATACTCATCAGTCTTGTGCTGTATCCCAGAAGTTTTTTATAGTTAGTGTTCTATGGAATTAACAAACATTCATTGTATGTGGATATCTGAGTCCAGTGAGATGCTAATTTATACATTTAATAAAGCAGTTTCTGATGGTTCTGATAAGAGTAGATAAGTTTAACAGAAATAATGCTCTAAGGAATCTGCAGGACAATCAATATGCCATAGTACTGCCACATAGAGTCAAATCCAAAGTGACAGTTGTGTGATTTCTAAGGACTAGGTTTTTACATATGATGTTCTCTAGAAAAATGTTACAAGTCAGAGCCACCCAATTGTGTATGGTTTTTGAAAAGGTGTAGTGTAGTACATAGTTCAGCCACACCTTATGAGATGAAGGTAGTAAATTCAGTGTTTTGCATTTTAATGACTTCTAGAAAAATAATAAAGGGTCAACTGAAAAAAATTTCAACATGCATTTCTGGCAGTAAAAATTGAATAACCATAGATAAATCAAAATCCCAATACTACCTTATATAAGCACTAAGTCAAATGATGGAATTAATTATAAAATATGAAACTAATAAAATCTTTAAGAAAAGCACATATGAGTGCATCTTTGATACCATTAACTAGGCAAGAAGCTTTACCCCTCAAGCCTAATATAAAAAACATAAGGACAAATTAATCTGTATCTTATTAAAATGATATATATTTGTCAATGAGAAACACTGCTAGAAGAAAAATTTAAGTCATACTTCTGACAAAGTAATTCTGGATGAAAATATAATGTACATGCTAAATTGTGATCAAATCATAAATAATAAAGTTAGTGTAAAGAATACCTGGCAGACTTTTAAGGGAAGAAGTGCAAAAATAAAATAAAGACATAAAATGTTGCTCAGTGTATTATCTTATTAGAAAAAATGCAAATTTGACCCATGATAATGTAAGGCACAAATGTTAAGAATAATAAGAGGATGACTAACTAATGGTGAGGCCAAGTCACATGTTGTTGGAGAGAATGTGAAATGGAGCACTCATTCCCAGAAATTTATCCAACAATTTTCTTAGAAAACTAAAACATAGTTATAATAAGGTCCAACAGTCATAGTATAGTGCTTTGTTTTTGGTAAAGAGAAAATCATGTGTGAATTTTCAGAACTATACAGGTTTATTTGTGATGGCTTTGTTAATAATAGGCAGAACTAAAATTGATGATTCAGATTTGCTTCAATAATTGAATTGCTAAACCATCTTTGATAAATTCATCCTTAATTGGATGATAGAGATTCTTATAAGAATTATATATATATTTGAATTATATATGAATAATTGGATCCTCTCCTGGTTTTAGAGGGTATATATGATAAAAAGTTATGCTTCCTCCAAGGAATGAAGACTGATTATTTCCTTTATAATTAGAATATAGCTAAAGAACTCAGTTATAATATAACAGCTATAAGTGCAGGTAAACCAGTAAAATAAACTAATTTTATTTAGATGAGTGATCTATAGATAATGTATTATTACCATTTAATAGACAAGTACCTTGAGATTTAGGGAAATTCCAACTCATTCCTAAGTCTGCTTGGTTAAAATACTTGGATCCCATACTCTTCCTCTTCCTCTTATGCCTTGAATACTTGTACCTGCCTTTCTAACTTAAAGTCTATCCTAACCTATTTTGTTATTTTATTAGTTGCGTTACTAGATTTGTATGATTTTTCTGGGTTTCACTGGCTATTTGTATGTACTTAGTATGTAAACTACAGATGATTGTGGGGTCAATTATATTTACAAATGCTATATACTTAAATGTTTGATTAATTCTGTAAAGGCATTTATAGAGATATTAATGAACATCAAAATCCCATGTCCTTGACAACCAAGAAGGATTAGGAAACCTGAAAACTGATTGATTACTTATGTTATTGCTAGGAAATTTTCTCCTAAAATGCCACAATTTTATCACAAAGATTATAAAACCAGGTTTTTCCCACCCACTAGTGAGTCATTGGATTAGACCAGAGGTAGTAGGCTTGGTTTGGAGATGTGAGAATGATATCACATTGACAGAAGCAGCAAAGGGCAGTTTGAAAGGCAGTACTTAGACTGCTTCCTCATTGTTTTTCCTGTCTATGTGCAGTTCATTGTGTTCTGGAAAGTGTTGCTTTTGCAGCACCTAATGAATGATACATCAAAGCCTGCCATGAAACTGTAGGGAGAAACTTTATGGTATGACTCATGAGCTGTGCTGAATTACAGATCTTTTCTCATTAGTCTGATTAAAAACCTGAGCTCATTACGGCTCAGGAAGTGATTTGGTTTCAATGCCTTTTGGTTATGTTCCTTTTCTTATTTTCCAGGAGCACATATTTTGGCTAAGAAATCATTTTCTATTTTAAATGGTTCTAAATTTCAATTCTCAAATGTGTGTTCATTATCATACCATGCAAACCTGTAAATGCTCTTTTTTTTTTTTTTTACGTTTAAGAACTACTTCTTCAACAACAAAGTGATTTGTTGTTGTTGTTTTGTTGTTGTTGTTGTTATGTGGTACTTTGTTTCACTTATGAGAATCTTTCAGATAGCTTTTTGGCATATTTTGATTATGTAGAGAAAAAGGCAGGCTTCTTAGTTGTGGAAACAGAACATTGACTTTGAAGTTAAACTTAAGACAGAGATAAAAATCTCATCTAGGTCAGTCATTAAATCTATAATATTCTAAATTGTTGAATGAAGGAATTAAGAGTGATGGTAGCAATTCTGGCAATGACATGTCAAGAAGCTAATATATTTAAACCATGTAGAGAACTAGAAGCCCACATACTGGCTTCTCTTACTTCATTTACAAATGTGAAAACATGAAGATTTTGCATTTTAGACCAACCAAAGCCTTTATTTGATCAAAGATAGTAAAGTGATTAGAAAATGTTCTCTCTCTGATATGAGGACTTAAGGACTTGTTAACACAACTCTTAAGATGCATGTGTAATTCTAAATTGGCACTATGGGTTGACTGAATATCCTGGGGTTTTTCTTAATTTGTCTGGCACAAACCTACCAAGTGAAACTTGACCTACACATGAAACAGTTCACAAAGATTTTAGCTTCCTATTCTCAGTATTTCTGTGTGATATCTCTGGTAAAGGCTCCTAAAGCAAGTCATCCATCCTTTAGCCATAGGTGGGACCAGCCTACGGATAGCCATGAAGCTGTTTCCTATATCTGAATAATCAGGCATATCAAATCAATAAGCTAAAGATAAAAAGCCCTCCTCTGGCATATAAATGTGTCCCTGGCCAGCTGTGAATATGTGGAGTGTAGTATGGTAGGGCAGACCCTCTAAGATACATTTGTGACCATTTCTAGAGTATCTTTTGAATATCCAAAATGGAGAGACAACTACCTGGTAATATTACAAAGAATGAGATTGTGTGACTTAAAATACATGGGATAGCCTCTCCTAAAATACTAGTTGCAAAGTCCATTAGCTTTGCTGCATCAATTTCTGTCTAATAAAATATTCATTTTCCCCAAGTGTTCAAGCTGTTCTTTAAAAATGTGTTTATATGTTATATATGGAAACAGCCAAACGCATGAGATTTGAAGGTTGTCATGGCTATTGCACTGCTGAAGGAGCAGCTGTGCATTAGTTTTACATGCAATCAATGAAGAGAATATAGGTCTTAGGTATAAGAAATCCAGTTTACACTGTTAGTTAGGAAATGTAGTACTATTAATAACACTAGAATTTTTAGGGTTTTTTTCAGATTTTTCCCCTTTAATTTCACTTTGAAAATCATTCTATCATCTTACATCCAAGTTGACTACAACCAGATAACTTAGGAGTCCAGGGAGCTTCATATGAGTTCTGTAGGCTTTTGCTATCTGGTGCAAAAGATAACAATATCTTAATAATTTTAATTCTCAATAAAGCATCTTATCAACAGAAAAACTAAGCAAACAAACAAGCAAAGCAACTATGCTTCATCCATTTCTTGTTACTAAAATAGCAAACACTGAATAACTCATCATGAAATTAATTTGAATGTATACTTCTAGGACTAGAAAGTCGAAGAACTGGTGAGAACCTTGAGCTTCTTCAAATCAGAAGAGAAATAGAAGAGAAGGGGAGATAGCCTACGTGTGACCTACAATACAAGGCATGGTTTGCTTAAATAGAATGACAAAAAAATATAAAGCTATTTGCTCTCCATGGGATTAATCCATCCTACACAGTGAGAACTCAGCTCTGTAAGATAGGATTAATGAGCTTCTTAAGGGAGAGGACCCGCACTACTCTGACTTCCATAGTTCCCATTTTCACACTGACACAGTCAAAGCAGCAGGGTCTCTTTTTTTAAAATCACTATTGACTGCTTTGCTTACAGAGTATGGTTTTTATGTATATATTGCTGCTTCATTTTGTGTGTCATTACCATGATAAAGGAGTATCCAAAACTCAACAAATTTAGAGCGTAGCAAAGATTTCTGCATGCCTTTATCATAACTTCTTTAAATTGACAGAGTATTATGAGAGGCCACAGAAGAAAACTGGTAAGGGCTACAGCTGAAAATATTTTTTTGGAAACCTGGTCTGGACCATCCACAAGTACTTTCATGTCACAGAACTGTGATTAATCCTCCTTGTTTTTATAGCTCTTAAGAGTCACACAGATTTAATGCACTCTAATCTTATATATAATTCTTATATATAAGATTATTATATAATCTTATATATAATTGGTGTTTTTGTCAACTGTTTCCTCAAGACTCTCCATTTTTATGCCTTTGACACTATATATTTACTTACCAGGACAATTACTGTTAGAAAAAAAAGTTATCCTTTCTTCATGAAAGCTGTTTATTTAAAAAAAAAAGATAAAACAAAACAGAAATAATTAGTGATATATAGGCCTGTTTCCAAAGTTACTCTTAGACTTAGTAATAGAAGTATTTACCTTAGTCTGAGGACATTCCTCTACTATTAATGTAAGTTTAAAATGAACAACCTTTTTAGTTATGTATCTTAGTTTTATTTTTATATTATTATTTCTTTTATAAGAAATTCCATTTTTATCTATCCCCCTGCTCCTTCTCCCTTCCTTCCTCCCAATCCCTCCCAGTCAGCCATCAGCCTCCCCCCTCCCCATCCATCCATCCATCGCCTCTTCCAAGAGGGCAAGAAGTCCCAAGGTGGGTCAGCTCAGCATGGCACATTCACTCCAGGCAAGTCTGATTTTCTCATCCCAAAGTCAAGACTGGGTTAGCTTTTCCTCTGCAGGGAATGGGCTCCAAGGTGCCAGCCCACACACAGGAACACAATCTGATCCCACCCCTCCCTTTTAATCTCCTGAGTAGTACTCCTTTGTATGGATATACAACTTTTTTGTTAATCCATTCTTCAAGGGGCATCTAGGTTGTTTCTAGTTTCTTGCTATAACAAATAATGTTGCTATGAACATAGTTGAGCTAATGCCTTTGGGGTACAAATGTGCATCCTTTGGGTATATGCCCAATAGTGGTACTGCTGGATTTGGGGGAGATTGATTCCCAGTTTTCAGAGGAGCTGCCACATTGCATTCCAGAGGGGCTATACAAGTTTACATTCCCACCAGCTTTTTACAGAAATGTACTGAAAAGTACATTATCATGTAAAAAGGCACTGTTTTGATTAACGAATAGTACTGCTAGAAATGTCTATAAACACTACAAAAGTGCACAAAGCCAGTATTACTTATAATTTGAATTAAGTAACCAGGGGGCAGTAAAACAAGTAGCAGCACCTCTGTCTCATAGCATTCTAGACTCATGTCAAAATAAAACCTTGATTTCTATTTAGTTACTAAAATGAGTATGTATCATACTAAAGGGCAAAAAGGCTGTTCAAATAGCATTCCTCTCTGATCCAAATGCTATGCATTTGTTCACTACAGAGAAATTAAGTGTTGAAAGGATACACTTCTAAATGGAAATGATTGGGATTTTGTATGAGAAACAAATGGATTTTTAAGTTTTTATTTTCTTTATTATTTTGGGAAAGTAAAAGTGTAGTAATTACTTTAATGTTGATTAGTTATAATGTATAATTTAACAAAAATTGACTTGGAAAGCATAAATTTAATAATCACAGACTGACACTATTAGATAGCATGATTGGCATTAATTTCCTCAATAAACATATAGCACTACACGTTATGAATCAGCTATTGAAATAGTGGCCAATGATACACTACTTTTCTAATAAATTTCTCTGTCGACCAAGTGAAGGAGAGACAAATACTGACCAGACAGTTTAATGAATATATATGAATTTTAACTTGGAAATCAGAGGCCTCTGTTCATAGTAGGAGAAATCTTATTTCCCAGAATGAAAATTTTATGTGAACTATAAAATTTAGATGGTAATTCAATGGGTAAAAATTGAGGAAGCAAATTGCCCACAGTGAAGTCGTATAGCAGGCAACAGACATATTGATATATTAAAACAGCAGGGGCAGGTAGTGGTCAAATACATGGCCTTTAGCCTAAGTTTGAGGTTCTGAGGAGGAGAAAAAAACCTTCAATTTCTGGAAATATAGCAGAAAATTGATGAATCAAACTTAAATGTGTGGAAGATAATTCTGGCTCCTGTGCAGAGAACGATGTTAAACAAGAGTGGATTGTGGAAACCATTCAGGAAAACATTATATTATACTTTTTGTTGTTTTGTTTAACATTTCAACATTTTTTTTAATTTCTTATTTGTTTCTGGGATTGGGATTTTCCTCATATAATAAATATGCTCTTTTGGGGTCTTTATTTTCTTAAAATGTTCAAAGTAATAGAGTACTGAATATCCCTAGGATTGCCTCCAAGAAACCTCTGGCTTAACTATCTGGGAATGTATGGCATTTTACTCTCGTGGAAGATATATTCTTAAGACTGCATAGAAAACATATATTCATTTGGAAACTTTCATGTCAGGAATGGCCACTCAGAGATCTGTCATTAAATAGCAACATTTTTCTGAGTGTTTCAAATTTTTTTTAAAAAAAATGAAGGCTACAAATCAATAAGAGAATTTTTGTTCCTGTTTCATTGTTTTTGAAGAGGCCACATTCCTGATCCTTTACAATGTATCTTCCTAAGTGTATAACTGAGGCCAGGTGCTAGGAAAACCTCCAAGAACTCACAGGATATCCCTGGCTAGACCTCCAGCCAATAGTATAGGGGGTGCCTAAACAGAACTTCCCCTATAATTAAATGAATGACTGACCTAGGTGTCATCACAGAACCTACTTCCAACAAAGAATAGAGGTGGTGGCAGAGATTCATGGCTAAGCACTGGGCAGAGCTCCTGGGCCAGCTGACAGCAGAGGAGGAGTGTCTGTAGGAGCAAAGGGTATAGAAATTAAGAAGAAATTTCCTACAGTGATGGCTGGCCGGAGCTCTGGGAAGCTCACTGAATTAAGAACAGCCACTGACTGGAGAACCATAAGGAAAAGGAGTTAGGCCCTTCAAGGGTAGGTGACTGTCGATTGGCATGGGCAGTATGTGGAGCTTGGAGGGGTGGAATCAGATTGTGTTGCTATACATGGGCTGGCACCTGGGAGCCCATTCTCTGAAGAGCTGACCTGTCTGGAGTGGATGTGCCAGGCTGAACGAGCTGACCCATATTTGTACTTCTTGCCCTTTTGGAGGAGGGGATGGAGGTATGGGGTGGGTGGAGGCTGAAGGATGACTGGGAAGTATTGAAAGGAGGGAAGCAAGGGCAAACAAGGGCAAGCAAGGGGATACATGGAAGAAAACAGACCTTTCAAAAAATAAAAGTAAAAGAAAGAATATCTTTATTCTGAACAGCTTTTTTTTTTTTTCCTAAATCTATTATCCATAAGCTATTTTATAGTTGAGTTCTCTAATGCATATTATTCTACTGGTCAAAAAAATATTATACTAGGTAACAGAAGCCATTCTGACAATATTTATATATTTATTTAGCAAACACATTAGTAAAGAGATCTAGTCTCATGGGGTTTTAGTTTTATAATGAGTCATTCTGACCTCAAAACATAGATCAGTTTAGAAGAGACCTACACAAATTGAAAGCCAGATTCTGGAGCTTGAGAAACTTGAATATTTTCTCCACGAACTCTTCCAGAGTTCAACACTGATTCCTTAGCTTAACTTTCTTTCAAATGAATTTACATTTAAATCCTTTATAATAAGTCAATCATCAGAGCAGTAGACTATCAGTATTTATGTGAAGGGTTTTGCTTACTTTCCTAATATTCCAATCTAAAGTGTGATTGTTAACCTTCATTATGAATTTCAACAAACTTGAAATTACCTACAAGATACACCTCTAAATTCGAGGAGGGAACAAATTGATAAGGGAAGAGAAATACTTGTATATGGTTTGCACAACTCTATAGTCTGGAGCCATATTCTGAATAAAAAGGGAAATGGAAGAAAGTAACCTAAGCACCAGCATCCATTGCTTTGTCCTTTCTTAGTATAGATCCAACAAGAATAAAGGCTTCAATCTCCTGATGTCATACTTTTCCTTCCATGATGATCCACAACACACCCTCAAATGTTGAGACAAATGTGCCATTTCTTTCTTTCTTTTTTTTTTAAGTTGTTTTTCCACCCTAATAGTTAGAATCATCTATTCCAAATGGTCTTGACCAATAGTGGAACTTAATGTTTTTCTGATGAATGTTGCGCCCAAATAAGAAACAACTGAAGATACAGGTTGAAAGCAGGACTGCAAGGGGAATTCCACTGATGGTTGCATACAGTTCTACCTCTATCTATAGAAAAGAATACCTTAATCATGACAGTATGGGCTGTTAAACTACAGAGCAGGAAATATTTTGATCTCAAATCAATGCTAGTATTTTACTATGTCCAAACTTCAAAGTAAAATGCCTGTTTGAGTATGACTTGTGTCAGCACCTTTCTCACTGTCGTTTTATTTACTTCCTCATTCAAAACTCTATAATATTTTTTCCAAGAATTTCTAGGCTAACTCCAAAAACTGTGCCCAGGGAAAATAGCCTGGGCATGATGTTGTATTTTCCACATATAGTCAATAATTTCTGTCTTATTTGTCCCCTGTAAAGTCATATCTTTCAGGTTGGATAGTAGGAACATCTTCCAAAATGTACTGCAATGTAATATTTTTTAAAAATCTAAGTGCTAAAGAACACAGATGGAACACAAATGAGGTGTTGATATTCATAAGGGCATCATAGGTTGAGGGAATTTAGGAAATACACCTTAAATTTTACTTTGACGATGAACAGCAGCAACCAAAAGAGATAGAATGCCTCACCAAATTGTAGGGAGAAAAAATTCATTGAAAACATCAGGATGCTTTCTCTTTCATCTGCTGCATGCCACCCATTCCTGGCTTGAGTTGCATATGAGCTACTGGCATGCAATATTTTTGCTCATAAAGAAGAACAGGTGCAGTGCCTCATCCCACAAGGACAGCAAAGATTAATGAAGTGTGTCTGTAAATGCTAAGAATATGAGAGGCAGCAGTCAGCCTTATAACAATACTTTAATTAACACTGATATGATGCATAAACTAACATTCTGTAGCACGTTCAGATTCATTTACTTATAGTTTTCTTATCAGTAGCTTTACAACCAAACCAACAAGCATTATTCTTTGTTGGATGGTAACAATTGCAGAGTCATGAAACATAAGCAACATTATTGTTTAATTTGGCTTTTGGAAGATTGTCAATGAAGGTGGAACATAAAATATTGTAAATTTTTGTTATTTAATTTATTACCTATACCTTGCATTGTACCCATCTTTCTCATACTTCAAAATATCAAATGTTATATGACAACTTCCATATCCATTTTAACAATTCATGTCATCTTCTAAAAATTTTATCTTTAAAAAAATACCACTCACAGTTCCCCTTCCCTTCATTCCTTCTACTCAACCCCAGCATCCTCCACACACACTCCCATCCACTCCTCAGAGAAAGTAAGCATTCCCAGGGTAAGTCAGTACAGTCTGGCATATCCAGTTGAGGCAGAACCAAGCCCCTCCTCCTCAGTGTCAAGGCAAGATATCCCTCTATAGGGAGTGGGCTCCAAGAAGTCAATTCATCCGCTAAGGATAAATCCTGGTCCTGCTGTCAAAGGCTCCACCAACTGCCCAACCCATGCAAATGTCATCCACATTTAGAGGGCCTAGTTTGTTCCCATTCAGGTTCCTCAACTATCAATCCAGAGTCAGTGAGCACCCAGTAATTCAGATCAGCTGTCTTTGTGGTTTCCCCATAATGTTCTTGACCCCTTTGCTCATATAATCCTTCCTCTCTCTCTTCTTCCGAACTAGAAGTTCAGCCCAGTGCTTAGGTGTAGATCTCTTCATCTGCTTCCATCAGCGGCTGGATGAAAGTTTTAGGGTACCATTTAGAGTGGTCATCAATTTGACTACGATGGCAGTTCAGGCTCTCTTTGTACCCTTTTTTGAAGTGAGTCTTAGCTGGGGGCAATCCTTGTGAGTTCCTTGGAATTTCTCTAGCACCAGGTTCCTTCTTAACCCCAAAATGGCTCCCTCTACTATGATATCTATTTTATTGTTCTCCCTCTCTGTCCCTCCCCACATCTCATATTCTCTTTTCAGCCCACCCCTATGCTTTACTCGGATCTTAACTATTTCCTCTTCCCTGGGAGATCCATCAATGTCTTTGCTAAGGTCCTCCTGTTCTATAGCTTCTCTGAGGCTGTTCATTGCAGTCTTGTTATCCTTCAATTTATGTCTAATATCCACCTATGAGAGTACATACAAGGTTTGTCTTTTTGGGTTACCTTACTCAGGATAAGTTTTTCTAGTTCCACCCATTTGCCTGCAAATTTTAAGATGTATTGTTATTATTATTATTATTATTATTATTATTATTATTATTATTATTATTAACTGTTGCATAATCCTCCCTTGTGCAATAGGGTTTCTTGGTCCTGGGCCCCCAGAGGTTGAGACCCAAAACTTGCCACCCATTGCTGCTTTGGTCCCCCAAAATGACCCATACACTTATATTAGTTTCATGCTGTTTGGCCTATGGCTCAGGCACGTTGCTAGCTAGCTCTTTCATCTTAACTCAACCCATTTCCATTAATCTATCTGCCACATGGCCTGTGGCTCACCTGTGTTCCTTATATGTTTCTTCTTTGGGTGTCTAGCTCAATCTGATCTGACTCCTCCCTCCTTCTCCTAACTGTTCTGATTCCCCACATACTTCTTCTAAGGTGCCTGTCATGGCCAAAACAGTCCTTTATTTGAAGATTGATAGGCACAGTATAAAGCAAGACATTCCCACATCATACTCCATTTTGTACTACTTTCTTATTTTTTTAATCCATTCTTTGATTGAGGGGCGTATAGGTTGTTTCCAGGTTCTGGCTATTATGAATGCTGCTGCTGTGAACATAGCTGAGCAACTGTCCTTGTGTTATGAATGTGCATCCTATGGGTATCTGCCCAAGAGTGGCCATTCTGTCTTTGTTTAAGCCCTTATGGACCTAGTGTAAAACAACTTTCTCTAACTTATTTCTCTCTTTTTTTTTTTCAAGGGCAAAGTCAAATTCTGACAATTACTCAAATATTTTTCATATTGCCTAGGTCACCTTTATTATGTTTCAAGGGTTTACTCCTATCCTTGTATTTTTTATGCTCTTCAAATAGCTGATTAGATATGTATGAGAATTTCACTGGAATAAGTCATGAACATTGAGGATATGAGATTCTTTGTTTTTGTATGTCTAGAATCTAACACTGTTGTTGATATCTGACAAACAATCTGATTGTATTTGTGTTATGAATAAATAAAAATAGGAAATTGTATATTAACTGAAATATTTTATGAGTCATTATTTTTTCTATCTTTTAAAGTCAATGATGCAAAAATGATAGAAGTAATATTTCTAGGAATATAACTCTTACACTACTTAAGTCAGAAAATTATTCTACCAGGGAAACTATAACCATAGTGTTTTCTAACAGTTAGGCAATAAGTACTCATTCCACTTCATTTACCATGACAAATTGTTGTGACTATGCAACGCATAACATTTCTGCTAAATGTCATGATTAATCAATAAGAAAGCAGGGCCAGATGTTAGAAAATGGATTTGCTCTCTCAGCAGATTTCCAAGTACTTCATCCTTTTAAATATCCTGTTCTCTCAGATGTACTATCAGTTATTTCCTAACATTACTGTTTTCAAGTCTGTTGAAACAGACCCTTTATGGAAACATTTATCTACATTCAACCAACTATATTAAATATTAATTATTTAGGACTGTTTCTTTTTTCTCACTGATGTAGTGACTCTTATGAAGTTTATTTGATTTGTGTTTGTTTGTGCGCATGTGTCTGTAAGAGAGAGAAAGGAGGGCGCTGCAGACATGAATACAAGTTTTTGCAAAGACCAAACTAAGGCTTCACATAGCCTGGAGCTGATTCATAGATAGTTGTGAGTTAACCCAATATGGATGTTGGAAACCAAACTGAGGTCTTCTAGAAGTGCAGCAATCACTCTTGACTGCTTAACAATCACTTTGACCCCAAAATTTTAATTATTTTATATATAATATAAAATTATATATATATATATATATATATATAATTGTGGGGAATACGTGTGAGTACTCATCAGTGCCAGGTATTACAGTGACCAGACAATCCCTTGGCAATGGAGTTACAGGTATTGTAACTTGACAAGGGAACTGGGAGCTGAAACATGGTCTTGTGGTAAAATATTATGTACTCTTTCTTAATTGCTTAGCTGTGCCTCCAGCCCCTTATTCATTTTTTGAAAATTGAAATTTCTTTGTAATTTTTCTAAAAGTTTTGTTTGGTTATATTTTTTACCTTTTTTGAGTGTATTTGTTTTATTCTGCCCACCCCCCCGTGTGTGTGTGTGTGTGTGTGTGTGTGTGTGTGTGTGTGTGTGTGTTTGTGTGTGTTTATAAGAGAAGGCCATGGTACCTTGTCAGATTCCTCTATAATTTACTCTCCACATTTTTTCTTAAAACAAAGACTCTCACTAAACCTGGAGCTCACCAATTCAACAAAGCTAGTTGGAAACTGGGCCCTAGTTATTCATGATGTCTCTCCTTTCCAATGCTAGGGTGATCAATATATGCCTTATTGCCTAATATTTAGCAAGGTCTGGGAATTCAGATTTAGACCCTCGTGTTTAAGCAGCAAAACACTTGAGTAAAACATTCATCTGCCCAACTATGTTCAGTTTTTACTCAGTTATCCCCCCAGAGCAGCTGACAGAGAGTAGATCATCTGTAAATACTTGAAGAATCAAAAATGATCAATTTTTAAAATATATATCGGCTTTTTTGGTTATGATTATGCTTAGTTTCCACGGTGATTGTTTCCATTTTTGCCCAGATTACACTGTTCCATCCTCTCTATGTAATCTTTGAAATGAGCTCTCAAGATAGTTTATGTTCCCATTCTATTGTATTAACTATTGGGGGAGAGGCTGTAAACAAATATCTACTCACCTCATTCAGACAGGGCATTGATCACAGGTTGGAGTAATGAGTCCACCAAAGTTTAACTTTCTGAACTAATGTGTTTATTGATGAGTTGTTACTTACAGGAACATGGATGACTCAGACACAGCTGCATCACCCAAAAGTTCACCACAGCATGAGTGTTGACTCATGAATGCTGTATCATTGGAGTTCCTAGTACACATGCAGGTGGCTCAACAGGTCACAGTGTTTTGTTTCACCATTAATTGTATACCTACTTCTCTGGGAGAAAGCCTTGTACTAAAAGTATAATTTTAATCTTGTAAATATTGGTTTTCCTCGACTCAGGCTTAATTCCTGAGTCTCATGGTCCTTTCTCACTCTCCTCCTAGAAAGTAATGTCTCAGTTCAGAGAAAATTTCTGTACCATATTTCGTCTCTTTCTCTGGCTCTTAAGTTCATTCTGTCCCCTCTTCCGTTATGTATTCTGAGTGTTGGACGGGATAAGTTAGTTGTGCATCTCTAGGTAGGCAATGGATCACTGTGTCAGGTCAGCAGTCACTTGCTACTGGGAATGTTGTCCATGGCTATGATTCTCTGTAGTACATCATCCACTGTGAAACAGAAGTTTCTTTCCAAGACTGTCTGAAACTGGCAAAAAGTATTCCTGAGAACAAAAACACAAATGTTTAGAAGGCAGTTTGACAAATATACCACATCTTTTTAACAAACTATAGCGATTGAATTTTTCTTTTCATTGCTGCCTATACATCTTAAAGTCAGAAGCTACTGCTCTGGCTAACAGGACCACATATGAGATTTTTCCTGTGGACCTGTGCTTAATGGGCCTTAAATGTAATTAAAAAGCTTGCTTGTTTCATACTTAACAGTCTTGCCACTACTGCAAAACAGGTGCTGCTTTATTGATGTTTAGTACTAACACAGAGTTTGCAGGGCTATAATGAAAATTCCCCCAGAACCACAGCAAAGTTCATGGTGCCTTTCAGCACTTCCAGCTAGCAGGGAAAGAGCTTCCAGTTCAGTCTCAGCTTGTTTTACCCAAATACAGCAGTCAAACGAAATGGCATTTTAAAAATAGAGACTTAATATCTAGTTCCGTCGTGCAAGCAACAAGAGTAACAAGAGCCTTTATGGTTTGTGGGGCCCTAGAGGCCTCCTCCTTGGCCAGCTACTCATAGAGAAATAGCCTGTCCCTGGCAATAGGATTTTCTTTTTCTCTATATTTTATTTTCTAAAATCTATTCTTTTCTTATAACATACATCCACACCACAGTTTCCCCTCCCTCAGCACCTCCCACCTCCTCTCTCTCTCAGACCCAGTCCTCCATTTCTCTTCAAAATATAAAACAGAACTCCCAAGGATATCAACTGAGCATGGAAGATTGAGTTATAATAAAACTATATATAAACCCTCATATCAAGCTGGATGAGGATTTTCATTTAACAACCTAATGACTTTGTGGGGTATATCCTTTCTTATTCACACAGATGGCCTCATTGAAATTCATTAACTGCTTTCTCTATTGATCTTTCAGATACATTAATGAGTTTGTAACAATTTCAGAGGTTATCACCATGTAATGAAACCTCCACTCAAAGTGTAGGCAGGATCTCAGAAGTTCCACATTATCCGCTTTAAGTATCTGTTTGTCGGCATTGGGTAGTTAAGGGAATACTAAGAAACACCAGCAATGTCTAAAACATTACAACAGCATCTTTTCACTTATGTCAATTGTTATGTCAAAAGAACAGGATGGTGTTTAGAAGCATGGTTGAGAAACATTCAACAAAACTTCCATAATTCATAAGCATTTAACATGAGTCATGCAGATTCTTCATCTTGTAATGCCACTATTACCATGGTTGCCTCCATGGGAGCCATCTTGTGGTGTTGTTTGGTTTAGGCACAAAGACCTTACTCTAGCCTCCTTTATCTACTAATAGAGGATCCCTTTATTTCTGATAGGCAGTGGGACAATGTCACGGTACCTGTCTTTCCAGAGATTGTAGTTGGCTACTGAATGGGGCCCAGGTGATGCAGTTTCCATATCCAGCATAATTAACACCATATACTTTAGGGAAAGTAATTACCCATCCGTTGGAATGGCTCAATCCTTTTCATCTACACTATCATTTATGTGACTGTAAACTGTTGTCAAGGCTTTATAGCCATACAAAAGCTCAAAAGCACAGAGTATGGTTTTCTATTAAGTTTTTTCTATAAAATCTAGCTTTCCACTTGCAACTTGACACACTTGCTTTTGAGTAACTTGGAAAGATATCTTCTTTTTCTTCTTTCTCTCCTTTTTCTTTTCTCCCTTAATTTTTTCTCAGCAAATTACAAACTTGATTTATATTCCACTGTATATAATTAAGGTCTGTTAAAACCTCCAGTGTGTATAGATCATGTTCCATTAGGGGACTCACAAAACCACTAAAGCACAATTGTATTCCAAGGTGCCTGAAAACAAACCACTTTCGATACTGTCCTATGAAAACAATCCTATCTGGTCCCATGAAATGGACCTTTACAATGCTTCTCTTGTGTAATATTTTTAACACATCTCTATTCTTTTTGAAAGTGATACTAAACCACACACTGTTATTAGTTAACTATGAACACACTGATTTCCAAAGTATTCTGATAAAAACTTTGGTAGTGGTGTTTTATTTATTTTAATGATAGTTATAAAGAAACCATACCCCTCTTTTAGGGCTTAAGAAACTGAAATTGAAATTTTGGAGTAAGAGTTTCCCAACAAGAGTTAAGATGGCTAGATACAGAGTATTGCTGGTCCAAAGATATTTTGAATTTCAAACAAACCCCCACTATTTGGGACTTGTCCTTAATGATTAAAAAGACTTAACTAGAATTTTCTGCTGTAAAGATTAAAATTGTAATCAATTATATAATTCTTTAGGAATTTATTTTATATTGTAAGACAATGTGTGTGTGCTATATCTGAGTTCATTCTGAGAGCACCATTCCTATCTACCCCTCAAGAGAAAAGAGTCTTCATGGGTTTCTGACTATTAGGTTACGGATACAGCCTAATGCTTCAATTATAAGCCTAGCCTCTAAACTCTTTCTTTTTGGCCACATAGTAACATAAAAGTCCAACTTTACTTACTCATAATAAAGACTTTTAGCTCTCTTCCAAGTCTTTGAGAAACAAAGTCAACCCAATATTGGTGGTGTATCCCTTTAACGTCAGGCCTGAGGAGGGTGCGGGTGAATCTCTGTGAGTTTAAAGCCACTCTGACTTATATACGTTCTAGGATAGCCAGAGCTATATTGTAAAAGTATTTAAAAGAGGAATCAAAATAAAATATTCTGTATTTTACCTGTGTAATCCCGTTATTCCAGAGATATTTATACTTCCACATATATAGCACAAAGAACTGCCTCATCTTCCTGTATTCTCAGCCCCCTCCTTCTAGCTTTTCCTTTTATCTCATCCGTTATTCTTAAACAATCTTCTGTTTGTAATTTACCTCGTTTTGCTTTTAACTTGTTTTTCCAATTTCATCCCCTACGAACAGTTTTACAGAAATGAATTTCTTGGATAATCTTTTTTCTAAGCTAAAGAATGTTGAATACTTAGCACAGTCTTCATTCTACAAGATACAAATGTACAAATGTGCCTTGAAAAAATACCTATGCAGTTAGATTTTTAAAAATATTCAGAGCATTTTTTCCTTTTACATCTGTGTGTATTAGTTTAAGAAGTACCTTAATATTTTCCTGTCTTTAGCATAAACTTATCATTCTCAATCAGGTAAAATTTAGCAGTGACTGTACCATATGTGGTATAAATTCTATCTCTATTCCTGATTATCCATATTATTATATTTTGAGATATACACTTTGTGTACATACATCTTATACACTGTTTTCTGATTCTTAGCATTTCAACATAATATATAGTAATCTTTAAATACAAATAATATAGATGAAAGATGACTGAGAAACTAACATATTATTATGTTCACCACCCAAATTAAATGCTTTCTTTTGTAAAATATACAAATAGATTTATGTTTTTAAAATGAGAGACTAAAAAACTGCTCAATAACTGCTCATGAAGACTAAGTCAGTAAAAAGAATAGTGGCATTTAGAAATCTCCACTAGAGTCAAGTGTGGTAGAAGATACTCAGAAATATGATCTAATATGGAGAATGAAGCAGGAATGTCAAAAGTTCAAAGCCACTGTAGTGGAATTATGTTGTTACATTGTAAATAATTGTCCCACCTACTGGTTTAACAGAAATGTTGGGGCTACCAGACTATGAAATCTTGGGAAACAAGAGGAACAGAGAAGAGACAGTAGAAATGCCACTGAGATGCCAGACAAGGCATAAAAGGAGAGGACAACTAATTTGCTCTGAGAAAAGTTACCAAGCCCCATGGCTGAACAGGCTAAGACTCATGGGTTTGATTAAGAGCAAGAACTAGCAAGTTTGCCTGGGACCAAGATCAATCAGCCTACAATTAATTCAAGAATCTGTGTATTTCAGTGGGACTATGGGATTGTCGGTCAGAAAGTCTGGGCCGAAGGGCTAGGCTGGAAATTCCGGGCCATGAGAAGACTAGACCAGAAAGTCCAGGCAAGGAGGCTAGACTGGAAAATCTGGGTCAGGAGGCTGGGCCAGAAAGTTCCAGCCGGAAAGCTAATACAACAGGCCACTCTTGGCAGTGTAGTGAGTCCAAAGCTGGTTTGAATAATTTAGGAAGATTATATCTCAAACAGGAAAAGTGAAAAGGTAAATTGGAACAAGCTCATTGCTAGATCACCTGTCAATCTTATTCAAGTCTATAGGCTGAATGCTCTGATCTAAAAACAAACAAACAGAACATTAAGACCCTGTGAACCAGACAGTATTAATTCAACAAAAGCCAGCATCTTCTAAGAGGAGGGGTCCTCAATTAAGAATTGCCTCCACAAGATCCAGCTGTAGGCAAGCCTCCAAGTCATTTTCCTAATTAGTGATTGGTATGAGAGGGCCCATTAGAATGTGGTTGGGGCCACCCCTGGGCTGGTTGTCCTGGGGTTCAGTAAGAAAGCAGACTGAATGCCATCAAGACAATTTCTCTAGGGCCATGGCATCAACTTCTGCCTCCAAAGTCCTGAGTTCCTGTCTTGGCTTCTCTCAGTGTAATTGTTATTCAGGATATTTAGGCCAAATAACACATTTTCCCTAAAGTTTCTTTTGGCCATGATGTTTTATTACAGCAAGAGAGGCCTTTGCATAAGAAACTATAAAGTTATATTATAAAAGGAAGTTGTTTGGTTAAATATCTAGGACACTCAAATGCTTCTTGAGCCTGCAGTTTTGAGGCATGCTTCTTTTTCAAAATTAGAAGAAGGAATCTTATGAAGTATTCGAATGTTTTTACGTCCAAAGAAGTAGCAGGGCAAGTTGAACCCTAATGTGAAGCTTTGAAAGAACTGAATCAATAGGGGAATCTTTACACAGCTATATAAGAAGTTGCAGTATTAAGTTCATTGTTTGTGAATATCAGAATAATTGTTTGAACTTATAGCATCCATAGAAAATAAGAACAGAACCAAAAAAAAAAAGAAAGAAAAAAGAAAACCTATGTGATTTCACACAATATATAGCCCCAATCGCCTGTTTGATTTCATTATGTTTCATGAAAGGACCTTGAAATGTGGTACAGCTTATTTGCCCAAATAATTTTCTATCACCTTTAAGCCTCAAAATTATGCACTCACTCCTCACTTCAGGCTATTTTCATATATGTGCTATGCTTACGTTTGTCCTTTCCAAGTCTTCCCTCCAACTCCTTCACATTTTCATTTTTTTCCCTCAAAATCATAGCCTCGTATTGTGTGTGTATGTGTGTATACGTGTGTGTGTGTGTGTGTGTGTGTGTGTGTGTGTGTGTGTGTGTGTGTGTGTGTGTTATCATTGCACATACACAGAGAGAAAGGAGGATGGGGGAGAGGAAGAGAGAAAGTTTATGTTCATATGTGTATGTGATATAAGTGTTTAGGTCTGATTGCTTGGGATTAAATAAGTTATCAAAGGGTTCATTCTTGTTGACTGATTCTCCCTCTCTCCCCAGCCCTTAACTTCCTGAATCCTGAGCCCTTCTGAGACTTTCTCTATTCACATGGGCAAGTCATTGGGATATAATTTTTTGATTTTGTTTAGACAACCATATAAGTAAAAGTTCATGGGTGTAGGTTCCTTGTATATACAAAACAATATTTCACCACAGACTTCCCAATGCTCAGGTTCTCACAAACTTTCCGCCCATTTTCCTGTGATATTCTCTGAGACTTAAGTGCATGGGTCATAGGGGGAAATTATCAGTTGGAAGTGGGCAACCAACAATGAGTTGATATTTGCGTTTTTAATTATTTGTAGATTCCATTGGTGTTCTACATCTATTATTTGGTGAGGGTTAAATGCTAATGTACCTGTGGGTATAAGAGTATGTATTTAGGTATTTAGATTACATTTAGAAATTACACTGGATTAGGAAAATGTCAGTAGTAGGTTCTCCCCTAGGTTTTCCATTCTTAGCAGCTGTTAGTAGAGTGTTGGGTTCATAGTACAAGTCAGGAATTTCCTCCTAGTGAGTATATGTTAGATAGCTGATGTTTATCTCCCAGAACAAATGCCACTATTGTACAATTTCAAGACTTTTGTCATATTGGTCTTTACTGTGATTTATTGGCATTATAATTGTGTAGAACTATTGACTGATTTATTCCCTTGGCATCTTTCATTGGTCTTCCAGGGAGAACTTGTCTTCATTGAGAATGATTCTAGATCAGATTGAGCTCAGTTTTCTCCAGGTGTTGTAGCTGGAGTGCATGATGTCTTCAGCAACAAGGTTCTTAAATTTCTGAGAGGGAACTAAATCAAATACCAGTTAGGGTGTCTTGTACTCTCCTGACCAACAACTTAAAAAGTGATTCCCAATACTCATATCTGACTCTGGGGCTTTTGTTAGATCATGTGGCTATAGGGAGGAGAATTACCACCCTGAATGGTTTAACTTAATTGGAATAATGGTATAATGTTATATAAAAATACATATCAACTTATATGTGTTGATTTGAATTGATTTGTGGGGGATGGATACAGATCTAATTTTATTATTATATATGTGGACAAACAGTTAACCAAAAATATAAACAATAAAACCAAAACCAAAATGAAAACAATCAACACAAACATTTCAATAATAAATTTAAATATTAGTATCCTCAGCCTCAACCAAAAGACACCGGTTAGTTGAATGTATCAAGAAACAAAATCCATATGTCCCCTATAATAAACTCATCATATCACCATACCTTTAAAAATAACAACTATGTCAAATTAAAAAGATAGAAAAATATTTCAATCATATGGCAAGAAGCAATCTGATGTCAATATTCTAAAATCTGACAAAATAGATTTTAAGCTGAAACTAATTAGAAGAGGTAATACTTCTTCTAACATGTGAAAAAATTAACCAGAAGATATTTCAATCCTAAGCATATATATATATATTAAACTCTGGCACACAAAATCTTATACAAAACATATTATTAGGCTTAAGAACACATGTTGACTCCAACTCAGTAATGGTAGGTGATATTAATGCTCTATTTGTACACAGCCTGGCCAATTGGACAGAAAACCAACAAGAAAATATGTAGCATGAAGTTTCTGCCCTGGCTTATCCTCATAGTCCAAATGAATGTTTCTTGCCTGTATCCTACCCGAGACTGAGTCTCTGACCTGCAGCCCTACTTGGTTCCAAGTAATCACATAAAAAGGCTTATAGTAATTCCATGTTTTTCAGCCTATGGCTCAAGCTTACTGCTAGCTTGCTCTCACATCTTAACATTATCCATTTCTATTAATTTGTCTTGCCACGTGGCCCATGGCTAACCTGAGTTCCTTTACTTATTGCTTCTTGGGAAGCTGAGTCTCTTCTCCCCTGACTCCACCATTCTTCCCTTTTATCTATGCTGGGATTTCCTGCCTGCTTCTAAATGCCTTGCCACAGGCCAAAACAGTCCCTTTATTAACCAGTGATATTCAGAGCATACAGAAACACATCCCACATTAGAAATTTTAGAAGTAAATAGCTTAATATATCAAATATACCTTACATGTCTCAGAACATTCCACTTAAATATTAATAGCATATTCTACTCAGCATATTATGGTAGCATTCTTGTTAACCTCTGATATTTCCCTCTCCACACTGAGTGGTGGAGTGATACATGGTGTCATTGATTCCAGATTCTGATTTTACTTTTATTTGTTCCTGTATCTTTCAACTGTAGCTATGATAAACTCATTACGCCAAACCTAAGACTTCAAAGACTATAAATTAGACCAAATGCTCTACATATGGTTTGATTATCTAAATCACCATAATTACTTTATTTCCTAAAACACGTGTGATGGAAAATATTTTCTACTGTCTCTTTGATATTTGGGGGCTAGATCTTATCTCCCCCACCCATTAGGATGATTTTCTGCTATCAGGAAGAATGAAAATATCTGGACATAATGATAGCAACCTAGCCATTATCAAGAAACAAAGATTTGAGCCTGGAATATTAGGATCAGTAGATATGTAACTGACTTCTTTGAGCTGGCTTTTAGCAATTATCAATAGGTCTTTATGAAAGTATAGTAATAACCTTGAACCAGAAGACAACAAATTAGGATGTAGAAGTTTTATGAGGAACTCTTGGGTGACATGTTGTCAAAGAAATAAGTGCCATAACTAATTGCTTAAAGAGGTTGAACTGGAAATGACTGAGTTTTCATTTTGACATCTGTTCAAGCGTTTTCATTATATTTCATATATTTGATATGTTAGGAAAAATTACTTTCATTTAGCTTTCTTGTAACTGAGCACAAGGAATTTCTGTGTGCACAATTTGTTAATAAAAGAACACTTCGTAGCTTTAGCTAATTATTTGAATTTTAAAATTGTTAGATAAAATATCAAAGGAAAGAGTAATTTCTTGATCTATTTATGTGAAAACTGCATTTACAGTGACTTATGGAAGCATTCATTAGATGTGAATCACACTGTATTTTCTTCAAATAATTTTTCCATTCAAGTGACAATTCATAGTTTATACATTCATGGCCAAGTAGCTACATAATCCACATTCCAAGAGAGGTAACAAAATTTATAAGATGCTTCAGACTTCCTGAATGTGGAGGATATTATGTCTACATAGATGATAGTGAAAGGAATGAAATAGAGAAACTGTCAGCATCTCTTTGATGTCTTTTAAACAAAGGTCTAGTGAACACTGACTCATTCTCATTCTATGTGATCAAATGAAAGAAAAATTTTGTTTGGATCTTGGGATCTTAGGTATGCAATGAATCCAGATCTCATTCCAAGCAGGCTTTATTTTTGTAGTGAAAATATTTTCATTCTTTAGATTTCAGACTCATTAAATTTGTAAGCTGCAAAGACATCTAAATACACTTAATGCATTTCTCCATTTGACAGTCTCAGTAATTTCAAGAGGCTTTTACCAATTTACCACGCTATAGTATCCGGAGTAAGAAATTTATGCCTTGCAAATCATGTAATTGCTTAAGCCAGATACCACTGAGAACAGCAATCTTTAGTGCAATTGTAAATACAGAATAAGTATTTTCTAAAAGAAACAAACCATGACTCAATTACACCATAAAATAATTTGCTAGTGGGAAAAGCCATCTTGCCTCTCTTAGAATACCACATAATGTGGATTTTTCATTGTTCTCCAGTTTGAATATTGAAATAGAGTTTCTGTCATTTTAGTATTTTTTTCTCAGACCAAAAATTAAGCATTTTTTTTCAGATATGCCTATGGCTTTCAGATACTAGAAGTATAACCAGAAGCTGAGAGAGCTTTGAAAGATTGTTATTCATGGAAATAATATAATTGGATTGCAGTAGTGATATTTCATTATGATTCCAAGAACATCTCAAGTAAGATGAGAATCATAGATTTAAGCACAGGAAAATATACAATGAAATATATCATTAACAAATATCCCCCTAGCATAAAGCTGTGATTTAATGATGTTTTATAAAATTTAATCATAGAATTAATTAGATTGGCTTGCTCTTTAGTGAACAAGATATTTTTTGTTTCCAGTCAACCACTTCTCCCATAACCCCACAGAGAGTTTCCTAAAAGAACATTATTAAAAAAGAAGTAAGAAAGGATACCTCTATTTAAACTTGCCCTTCTGGTTTGAAGTTTTACATGATTCAATAATATTTTTTATTCCTCTTCCTGTCTCTTCCATTTTGCCAGGAAAGTAAATGCCTGTTTGACATTTTCTGTCTGGGGATTTAAGAAAATACCCCAGCCTTCTCCCTCTGGACATTTCCTCTTGCATCTGAATGTACACATCAGAGGAAAAGGTGTCAGAGATTATTAAGTACAATAAGGTAAGCAAGTGAATGCTCCTAATCATCCTTTAAAGAGCTCAGTAGTGCTTTTAAGGCTAAATATAATAACCCTTAGGTAAATGGATAGTAACAAGAAACATATACTGTATTAAACAGGAACCTATATAGCAAATGTGTAATTCCTAGTTACTAACTCTAAACTAATTTCTGCCTTATGTCTTGGGGTAAGACTTTCAGAGGATGTAGTGATTTTGCAGTAATCCTGTTCAAATCTGTAAATATCAGATTCTAATAATTTCGGTAGATTCTAGGGGTGAGTTTAAAAAATCTGAAATAGGATCCTGATGATGTGAACAAAAAGCCACTGTGACAGGATTTTTTGGGCCATGGAGAAACTTTCCAAACCATGACAAGCTTTTAGGGTCTGAACTATGACACCAAACACATATGAATCATCAGAAACGGGCTTAAAATTTCAAGTTGTGGCCATACCAATCTGAGATAAAACACAGAATTTTAATTTCTACTGCTTCCTACTCTGTTTCTTTAATGTTCTTCTCTATTGGCAACACAATACAATTTGATTTGAATTATTTAGCTAGATAAGCTTAAATACAAGGATTGGGACTCACAACTTACTTGGCCCTGGGAAATGTATAGTGCTGAGTTATAATTTTTTTTTTTTTTTTGCATCTGTCAAGTGGGAACATCCACCCTCTTTCCTTGTGGGTGTATTAAAAAGAAATACAGTGCTTAAAAGGGAGTGCTAATATTGAATCTGCTGACTCTGTATCATCGTAAAAAAAATGTACCCCAATAGACATCGCCATCCTTCTAAATCTAACTTAAATACATTTTTTCAAAATATGCTTCCTCCTTGGTTTTTATTTCCCTTGTGAGTGCATTTAATATATAATAGTAGTGCTGTTCTAAGTACTCTACTGTTCTCAGCATTGTAGTTTTGCCCTTTATTTAGGTGTATAAATGCTATATGGTT
The DNA here is from genome assembly GCA_033318265.1 of Phyllotis vaccarum. Taxonomy (NCBI): domain Eukaryota; kingdom Metazoa; phylum Chordata; class Mammalia; order Rodentia; family Cricetidae; genus Phyllotis; species Phyllotis vaccarum. Next base: position 137,069,808 of record JARWLC010000001.1, on the reverse strand, counting down.
GAGGCAGTTTTACAGTAGAGATTTGCTGGGTTTGATAGACTTGATAAAACTTAGCCTTGGAATTAGCTGAAGAATTTCCTTTTAATCATAGTTCAAATCTCCTTACATACATTATCAACCAGTTGATTTCATGATATTTTAGAATGTTGTTTTAGTAAATTAAGTCAGTGGCTAGAATATTTGAAAGTTCCTGGTCTCAGTTACAATACCTCTTCTATGTAGAATGAGGAAACTGAGGTAGTTGTCCTAACAAATTAACCTCAGGCTGGGTCTGGAAATTAAATATGTAAAATCACTGCTTTCTGTGCTAAGCAGGTTTTATCTGTATTGCCTTGTATTTGTTTGGATAAAGAACCTGTCACAAAGCATACATCATAACTCTATTATTCATCTTATTACAAATTACACCTACGATATTCATCACAACTCCTTACCAATCAACCCACATCCGCCTACCCTGACATTTCCTGATCCAAACCGTGTAGTAATTCTTCTCCTCATTCTGTGTTTTCCACACATTCTTTCAGGTCAGTACACATATGCTATTACTTCTCAGAGTTTGAGAAAAATTATACTCCCACATGAATCTACCCATAGATTATTCAAGATCCTAACAACAACAAATTTTTCTTCTTGCACAAAGAATATCTTTGTTTTCTTAAAATTGTTGTTCCTTGGAGTTTGCTGTAAAATATTTCTAGGACATAAATAAATAGATAGATAGATAGATAGATAGATAGATAGATAGATAGATAGATAGATAGATAAAAGAATTTTTAAAAAGAGAATTGCTGTAGAAAAATCTTCATACACTGTAAATATGCATTGCTCTCATTCTTAATAAAAAGATAGGCTGATAACTGGGCAGGAAGAGATTGGGCAAGACAGACTGAAGCAGTGAGACTGCTGGGTTGAAGAAGGGTGGAAGTGGAAATATTGCCAGGGGCCACAGATAAATCAGGACACACTAAAGGACAGATAAAGCCATGATCCACCAGGCAGAATGTTGATGAATAGAAATGGGTTAATTTAAATGGAAGAGTTAGCTAGTAACAAGCCTGAGCTATGGACTGAGCATCTATGATTTATATTAAGCCTTTGAGACAGTTATTTGGCAAAGTAGCTAGACGGGAAGTAAATGCAAGGCAACCAGACTAGGAGAATTCTGAGAATCCAAAAAGGAGAAGAGAGGACAGTGAGATGCAGAGGAAGCAGGATGAGAATACTGCGCTGAGATAAAGGTACTAAGCCACATGGCTAAACATAAATAGAAATATGGGTTAACTTAAAATACAAGAGTTAGCAAGTAATAAGCCTGAGCCATAAACCAAACGGCTTGCAACTCTTTAGAGCTTATGTGATTATTTGGTGACAAAATGGCTGTAGGACAGACTGAGCAAGACAGAGAAACGTTTGATTACAAATGGCTTTCCAATATGGTGCATATAAGTCCACATAAATCCTGAAACAGGGTTCTAGAACATAGAAACAGAGCCGAATTATATTGCTCAAATGGGCCTCGGTACAGAGATGCCATGGCATGCAGGTTTGAGCTTGAACTTGAGGTGCAACAAGTCATGTTTCTACAGTCTCACAGGAGACTTGATACAAGCAAGCACTGCATATGATGGAGTTAAGGTTTCTGTTCTTACTGACAGAAAGGGAACACAGTCAAAGACAGCTTCTTGGTAGCAACATTTTCTTGGATGGGCTCTGTTTGCTGGTGGCAAGCAGAGGCATGGCTGCTTTAAGTGAGGCTTCCTGACTCAGCCTTAGCTGCAAAAAGCACAAGGCTATTTTAAGAGACACTGTGGTCAAAAACTTAAGTGAGGTTTATGTGCAACAGGTAGTAGTGCTCGGCTTGGTGACAATGTGGACCCCAAAATTTCCCAGAGTTGGTGTGGTAAACATGGTTTCTGCCAATACCTCTGCGATGAAGCTAATCTCCCACACACCAAGGGTCTGGGTGGAGAAAGCTACCATAGCCAAGATTTAATTCTAGCCACACCTTATCAGCATGGTCAGAAAAGGAGATAAACTGTAAAGACAGATTCAGACTGGGGAAAAACAGAACTCTAAATGGTTTATAAAGTGTTTAAAATATACATAGGCTTGGCAGAAAAAAAAGGAAAAGGATAGAAAAATCCTTTAAAAAGAAACAAAGTTACAGAGAGAGAGAGAGAGAGAGAGAGAGAGAGAGAGAGAGAGAGAGAGAGAGAGAGAGAGAGAGAGAGAAATATATTTTGACAACATTCAGAGGAGGCAGTCAGAAGAGAAAAACTCCACCTACCGAGAGCAAATTGGAGTTGTGGTAGTATAGCATAATATCTCAAACTTGAGGACTCTGTAAACCCACTGTAACCCTTAGAAAGTTCCTTATTGTGGCTGGACACAGAAATCACGTTAAACAACTTCTTTGTAACCTCTGGTCCTTACTCTTCAATATTATGGTCAAAACAATCTGTGCTAGGTCCTACAAAAAAGAATGAGGGCTTTTAAACAGCCAGTCCTGGGGTCAGCGGCAGGAATTACTAATCTAGAGAATATGACTCAGGGGCTAAGAATGGAGACTCTGGAGTCAAGCTCACTAGAGGTCTAACATTCAGGGGTTGTTTTTTGTTTTTTGTTTTTTTTTTTCATCAGCAATTAAATTTTAAGGTTTTATTTATCCTTCTTCAGCTTTCATTTCACATAAAGACTGATTTAACAATGCTTAAAGGCTATTGTAAAAACAAAATAAGATAATGAGTGTGGTGGGATTCAGGTCTTTAATACGTACCTAATGCATGGTATGATTTTAGTATTAGAATTTTATTTCTCAGGACTTTATGATATATCTTTAATGAAATCCACTAGCTAGAAACAAGGATATCTTTGATTAAATTTTATTAAAATCTCTAAATTTGAATGCATCACAAATAACCAAGATAATAACTGAGAATATTTGTGTGCTATGATAGCATGTACCCAGCTCTGTTTTTTAACCTAAATTGTGTGTTTGAACTTGATCAAAAGTTTTTAAATTATTTTGTTCAATTTTAGGAGTGAAAATAATTTGGGATGTAAAAACTTCTCAAATAACTCTATGAAAAATTTGTCTGTAAACTAAGGTCACACTGATTCTAAATTCAGAATTTTTATCATTATACAATATAACCTTGAAATTAATTGATTATCACAAGATAAATACACAGCTTTTCAAAGAATGCATTCTTGAAGAATATTATTTTAAGATGTGTTACATTTGTTTATATTGTGGAATATTTGTTTAATGATACAAAGATGTGTTACATTTGTTCAACTCTTTAAAGCTGTGTTATTTTGCCTGTCTGAACCACCTAATGGTCCAATAAATAGCTGAATGGCCAACAGCAAAACAGGAGAAAGGGTAGATGGAGGGCAGCACATAGAGAGAAGAAATAGGAGAAATCTGTGAGGAGGGAAGCAGGAACATGAACAAGGAGAAGAGGACACTAGGGGCCAGCCACCCAGCCACAAAGCCGACCATGGAGTGAGAGTTAAACTAACATATACAGAAGTAAGGAAAGTAAAAAACCTAGAGGCAAAACAGAGATGGGCATAATTTAAGAAAAGCTGGCTAGAAACAAGCCAAGCTAAGACTGGGAATTTATAAGTACTGATAAGACTGTTGATTTATTTAAGAGCTGTGTGGCAGGCCTAATCAAAGAACAGAGACACAAAAGAAGAATGGTTAAAAAGCAATCTACAACAAAGCACTCTTCATCCTTGCCTGCCTGAGCAAATTCAGAGGATACAACCCAAAGCTGGCATCTTAGGCATGAGATCATGCATTGCAATCACACAAGATACACAGAAGCCCTGAAACTGAGGAATTAACTCATTGCAAACATTATCTGAAATCATTACTAATTTTATCATTTAGTTTGTGTTTAGCAAGTGAAATCTGAAAGGACAACAGAAGACGCACCAGTCACTTAGAGGTCTAGCTCACATCTTCTCTCCTACCTTCTTTGGAGATTGGAGATCAAGAAGCCTTATTATGCTATAGTTCACCCAGCTATGACCTTCAAATTCATTTTCTACTAGTATTCACCCTTCTTGCAAAGTTGTTTTCTTGCTTAAAATAACTGCAGACAATGGTTATATTTCCTATAGACCTGTACTCTGGAAGAAACTTTGGTATGGTTCTAAGACAGCCAGAATCGAATTTGCTTCTTATGTCATCTCAGGGAAAGGCAAAGAGAAAATTATCCCTACCTTGGTGCTCATTTAGCAAATAACAGGGAAGAAGTTCTTGCTTCAGGAATCAGGCAAGAAAATACACATAAATTTATTTTGAGTTTGTTTAGTGGGATTCAAAAGAGTGGTTATCATATGTATTAAATTCTTTAAATGTCTTAGAAAGCATGCTGTATCTCAATTAAGATGATGCCTTTGCTTTTTCTGTCTCCATTCTCTAAAATTCTATTATTGAAATAGAACAGGAGGACCGCTGAAGTGTCGGCTGTCTCCCACTGACAGTTCATCCCCTTGCCTTAGCAGAACTCACACCAATATCCATGATTATCTTCCCTCCTCTCCGTAACTTGTATACCTAGGCTAATACTCCTTAGGATGATTAAGGTTACTTTCAGTGGAGCTAGGAAAGGTGACAGACACAAGAGAAAACCATGTCCACTCCTTTCTATTTTTTAACACATTATTCTATTGCAGTGATTGTTTTAGACCAGCAATGAGGATTGAAATTTTTTAAAATAGAAGTGACAAACACAGCTGTTTACTTTTTAAAATAAATACGTAGAACATGGAGAGCACTAGGAAGCTTGAGGCATACATGCCCTGCCTCAGTTCATGCTATGTAGAGAAAGATGAGAAAAAGTCCTGAATGAAAAATTAGATTAATAGGTATTTATAACCAAATTATTCCAAGAAAATGTAAGTGGAAAATGAGTGTACAATGAAATTTACTCCTATTGATAAATCACAATAAAGCAATATAATATATTTTGTATTCATTAGTTTAACAGATTGCTCTTAAAGCTCATTTTGCTGATGGTGGTTTAGATAAGTTACATTTCAATGAAATTAAATTATCATTTTTTCCAAACAATAACATAAAACTTTTTGAGGGGATCTCAAAAATGTTAAGTCCTTGCAATCTTATAATTAACCTTCTAAAAATACTATCAAAGAAAAAAGTAGGGAATTCTGGACAATTATCTACATATCAAATAATTATCAATGTACATAAATCTTAAGACCTGGATTTCTGACACAGTATCGTACATCTGTGATCCCAGCACTCGGTAGGCTGAGGCAGAGGATTGGCATGCAATCAAAAACTCAAAAAAAAAAAAAAATCTGGGATTCATAGTTCATTCCATATTTGCCTAGGATACTGAGTAAGATCTTGCCTCACAAAAAGCTGAAATAAAAAATGAAGAAGAAAAAGAAACAGAGGAGGAGGAGAAACAGGAGGGGGGAGAGGGAGAGAGAGAGAGGGAGGGAGGAAGAGAATGAAAACTTCCTCCATATTCTAATTTACATAAGGACAGGAAATTCAATGGTTACTATGGATACAGTAGAGTAAGAGATTGGCTACAAATAATCACAGATATTTTATAAAAGTATTCTATATGTTGATTACCATTAAAGACACAAGAATATAATTTTTAAAGTTCATAAAACTGAACTCAAGACTATGAATTTTAATTGTCACTCCATTGTCCATCCAGTAAAAGTCACTCAAGACAGCACTTCTTTGAGAGGATGATAAAATAGTTGCTTTAGCATTAAAAAGAAAGGCAGAATGGTAAACAGTTAGGCAGGTGAGATACAGCAGAAGTAGGTCATTGTGCTCAGAAAAGCAGAATTATCCTTAAAACAATGTGAGCTTTAGATGAATTAACCTGCCTGCAAATCACTCAGCAGAAACTCTTAGCCAATGAAGTTAGAGCTGGAGACTAACTGAGATATTATGCAGAGATGTAGTAAACCAGAGAAGAAACTGTTTGATAAGAAAGTACAAAGAAAAGAATTTCATTTATTTTTAAACAAATACCTTTTGAGAATCTATCTTCGTATAGACAATGAGCTCTTTCCTGATGTGTGGTGATATATTGTGTGGTTAATAAATTAGTCTAAAATATCAGAGGACAAAATCACCCACAATCAAGCTGTGAAGGTTAGAGAGTAGTAATCCAAGCCTTTAATCTCATCACTCCAGTGTGTAGATCTCCGTTAGTTAAAGGCCCAACAGCCAGGCACACCATTAGTCTGAGCACTTGGGAGGCAGAGGCAGGCAGACCCCTGTGAGTTTGAGGACAGACTGGTCTATAGAGTGAGTTCCAGGAAAACCCGGACTGTTACATAGAAATCACTGTCTTGAAAGAAAAGCAAAAACAAATAGTCTGGAATATCAGAGGACAGAGTCATCACTTCCAGCTGTTTTGTTTTATTTTATTTATTTTTTTCCAAGATACAGTTCCTCTGTATGACAGTCCTGGCTGTCCTGAAACTTGCTTTGTAGACCACGTAGTACAGGCTGGTCTTGAGTTTATAGAAATCTGCCTGCCTCTGCCTCCCAAGCCACTGCCTGGCTGTTAGCCGTTGAACTCACAATCTCTGTCTCTTCAATGATGGGATTAAAGGCATGGGTCACCACTTCCTAACCTTCCACACTTGGTGGGGAGTGACTCAGTCCTCTGATATTCCAGACAAATTTTATTAAACACCCAGAACATACTTTCCTCTTGCACGTTTATCACTGATGGTTTTTAAGATAAAAATTTAGTTACTATTATGAAAGTATACATTAAGGAAAACTGTGAAAATGCCTAAGATTTATCCTTTTTCTCTGACTAATGGAAAGTCTCACTGGAACAGGGCAAATATGTATCCTGTGCATGTGTGAGAGAGAGAGATGGAGGGAGGGAGGGGCAGTCATGATAGTCATGTGATACAGTGGTGGCTATTAATTCACAAATAGAAAGCAAGAAGATGTTTATTTCTGGGAATGTAGTGCTTTTCAGGTATTTCCTGCATTTACTGAGTCCTTTTTTTTTTTTTCCCTTGTTCCTGTCTCATACATATGATAATTGTAAAGTTTAACGACAACAGAAACATTTGCATTGCATGACTACAATTGAAGGATAACTTTTACATTTTAGTTAGGAACAAAATGATTGCTTATTATTTTTATGGTAATGTTTATTCTTCCCTGTCTATCATTTCTCTCTGTATCATAATAATAGAAGGATAGCCAAAGAATGCCTCTATGGTGGTCCCTTTCCCATTTAGTTCCTGTTTCTTATTCGCCTCCCAAATAACAATGTTAGTGGACATGAGTGCCTCTAACCTAAAGTACAGTGAATACTTTTTGGAGTGGCATTATCTTGGCTGTTTAGTTGTGCTTAGCAACACAAATTGATTACCACTTGCCTTCCTGAAAACTGTGATGAGGATTCTGTGTCTGAGAGCCTCACCAGGAAAACACAGTCTTAATTAGTAATGTCTGCCCTATGCCCTAGAGCAAATAATTTTATCATCGTGATGAAACAATCCACTTGGAAACACAGAAAGCAAGGAGAGTCTTTTAGATAAGGCTTGTCTACTTAACAGAAGCATCTCTGTGAAATGTTAAAATCGTTAATTTTAAGATGCATGAGCCTAATAGTTCCTGTGTAGACAACTCCATGAATAGTGAACATTTTCCTTAGGATGAGGTCATATAGTGATTCACAGTGTAGAACAAGTGGAATAATCCTAATACCAGATCCCTTGTTTTGTCCACAATTAATGTCATGAATTCAAAACCATAGTCATTGAAGAACTTCCACTGGATAAGCCCATTTTCAATCTATGGTAGCCATTTTCTTCCCTGCCCAAAGGAGTTAAGAACTGAGGAAGCAGGCTATGAATTAAAGAAGGCTCCTCTGCCAAGCAATTCAGTTGGAAACTGAAAGAACAAGGCATAAGGTTAATTTTGTCTGGTTTTAGGTACAAATTACTTTATTTTAGTTTTGGTGGAAGTAAAATGAAGCAATTCAAAAGGAAGAAAGAATTCCGGAAAGAAATTCTATTCTTACCAGCCCAGCAGGGATGTACATTTCAATTGCTGAGAGGAAACAATATTAGATGTAATACTAGAGGCTCATTGGAAGCGGAAGCAGAGCCTAATTTGAAGCAGGAGCCATTCATAAAATGACTCACAAACGTGCTTGCAAGAATTAAAGCAAGTTTATAAAGAATAATTCTTGTTTGCAATTTTTTTTTTCATTTCAAGAGAGTAATGAAAAGGAATGTGGACCATACCCGAGATTACATCAATCTTTTTTTTTTTTTTCTTGTTTCTCAAACATATTCATTATTAAAGCAAGGGACACACAGATAAATCTGTTGAATAGCCAAGGGCTGATCTACAATAGACAAGCAAATGCCTAAAATCCTGGCTCACAGCCTTACTCACAGAGTAATAACAGAGCAGACAGATAATTTTATGTATTAGGCAAATCTGAGTCCCAGATATCTCCCAGGAAGGATATTAGGCAAAATTCTAGCCAATGACAGGTCCTTACGTTTGCCAATTTGGCTGCCGCAAGAGATCTGTAAGAGGAAAGTAAGAGACAAACAGGAAGCATGTTTTCATCTGGGTCTTTCACACACTTCCTGCCCTAAAGCTCTGGAGTCTGAAGGACCTTTGAGCACTATGTCATGCTGGCTGCACTGTGCCCTCCCCCATACTCTTCTATCTCAATTCTCTCTGGGAGGGAAACAGCTCTGTGGGAAGTGGATGCCAGCAAAACTTTGGTAGTGCTGAGTAAAAAGAGCAATCCTCCCCCCCCCCCCCGCCCCGAGTCATTTCTCAAGCCTGACTATAACTACTTTCTATCCCATTATAGGGTAATGAAGCCTCTCTAGATCAGAGTTGCTAAGCATTCTTGAATCCTCCCTGAAGAGAGAAAACACAGGGTGCAGTGTCTCCATCTCATTGTTTTTCCTCCAGATCATGATGTCTGCCAATAGTGCCAAGGAGAATGACGCCACTTTCACTCCTTCAAGCTGCTCTCCTGAACTTCAGGACCCAGAGTTCAAAGTTAGCTTGGACATGGATTCTTCTGAGTAACATAATTCCAGAGTTAAGGCTTTTTCACCTGGCAGATAAGTCAACTGTCGAAATTTGTCAGGGTGGTGCACGTGAGAGATCAAATGTTCTCATGGGTGTAATATTCTTTACTCATCTTGTCAGTGGAGACTCAGAAGAGTTTGTGGTACATCATTACTCTGTGTGGCTATAAGGTTAGAAAATATCATCAAAAATGCTTAACACTGATCTTGTGCAAAATCCAAGTAATGTATTTGAAAGTCCATTAACAAAAGAAAGGACACTCATAATACTATCCTCATTGCAGTCTGAAGCTTAGAAAAGGATAAAAATTGCCCAACTTGTTAAAACAGCCTATAGGGGTTATGTTATTCTATTGTAAATAATTGTCCCCGCCTATGAGTTTAATAAAAAACGCTGATTGGCCAAAGGCAGACAGGAAGTGTGGGTGCGGATACCAGACTAAGAAGACTAGGACCAGGCAGAACAGAGCAGAATGCCAGAGAGAAGCCAGAAGAAGCAGAGGACAACTGTGCTGCTCAGAGAAAACGTACCAAGCCCCATGGCTGAACAGGATAAGAGTCATGGGTTAGATTAAGAGTAAAGAGTTAGCAAGTTATATGCCTGGGCCTTAGGCTGATCAGCCTAAAAGTATTGTAAGTATCTGTGTGTCTCTGCAGGTCTGTGGGTTTGCGGGTCTAAACTTTGAGGTTAGGCCCGAAAGTCCAGGACAGAGACCCCTTACTACAACAATCTGAGGCAATTCCTACTCAGACAAGTGATATGGCTATAAAGGTCTCAGCATAAGAGTATATTTCTGACAGCATTGACAGAATTGTTTCTTACAGATTGTGTGTGTGTGTGACAGAAAGAGGGGGAAACCAATTGGGAGATGGCTATGGTAGGTTTTAAGAAATGAATTCAGGTCTTCTGAAGAGCAGCAGCAGGTACTTTAGCCTGTTCATCTCTCCAGTAACTTTAGAGTATTGTGCTGATGTTACTAAAGACTGCTGCACTAAAGAATATAGCGAGCTAATGTTAACTTAATGGGATCTGAGTCCCAGTCTTTTTATTTCTTTTGCATCACTTTTGGCTGTGTGTGTGTGTATGTGTGTGTGTGTTTACACACGTGCATGGGAATCACTTAAGCACTAAACTTAGAGAAGTTTTAACCTACTTAAAACCATCTGTTTTACACATTATTTGTTATTATAATTTAAAATAGTCTGTAACTACAAGGGCTACTATATGAGAGGATAGACATGTCTTAGTAAAAACCTAGGCCTGCCAACAGATTTATTTTTGTTTCTCTTAAAAGGTTCATAAACAGACACTAGCTCTCAAAGTAATCAGGTGATGAGCTTGTACGTGTATGTATCTATTGGTTATACTGTTTTGTTCATGTCATTCATGTGCCACTATAGAAATTTTACACAATTCTAAGATTTATTCTTCTCATTACTAAAATGGAGATTCTAAAAGTAAATATAAGTCTACATAAATTCAGGTAAGATGAAGCATGTGAACAATAAAAACGGTCTTACCCAGAGTATGGTTTAATCATCATTTATTTTAACTAATTAATTTGCTACTGGTTGAAAATAGGAAGAGCAAGCAGCTAATGTTAGCTGAACCATAATGACATATTATGGCGGCTAGAAAGCATCACATGACCTCTAGTTAGCATCTTCACCACCCATTCCTGTCTTCTGATATCTCAGGCTGTTTTTAACACATCCCTCCATTCAATGTCATGCCTTTGGAGCACTGAGCATGATCATGGGACAGTTTTTATCACTACCCTCCTGACTATCACTTCTGTCCCATAGCTCATTTTATACTGGATGTATTTTCAAAAGGGCTGACTTTCCTTTTAGGTTCTTTCTCATGATCCAGAATTTCCTTCAGAATCCAACCTAATTCAATTCAGTTTGGAAGAAAAACAAACCTTATGTTTCCTATACACAATAATAGAAATGATTAAGCTCTGCCTATAGTTTCTATTAGCCCTTCCTTGTTCTACCTCAGTAAGGCTGTTGGGGATCTCCTCCATAATTTGGATTTTAGCTCAGTTTTATCATGCCACTTCTTGCTGAAACACGCCCAAGCAATTTAGAAGTCAGGAGTGCACTAGCCGACCCTAAAAAGGCAAGAATAGCTGTCTGAGATTCATTCATTATGTGGAAACAAGAAATTCTTCAAAAGAATGGTTAATCGTCAACTGTATCAAGAATTTAATAAAGCTGCATGAGTCAGGAGTATTTTTCAAGACAATAATGAATCTGACATTAACTGGCTTTGCTCTCTAAGAGAAAAATGCATTCTGGTTCTCCTGCTCCTCAGGAGGCTAACACAAAGGTCTGGGTTCTCCCTGCAGCAGCCTCCACTAAGCTCTGGCTCTCTTGTTGAGGACATTATCACTCCAAAGTCATTTAAGCGCCTAAACACTTCCCTTTGTTTGCATTAGAGGAATAACAACCCGAATACCATGCCCATGAGGGAGAATGGAGTCTCTAAAAGCAGGTATATAATTCTGCCCAGATGCCATTGTTTTCCAGTGACATAACATTTCATTTCAGTCTAACATTTCTTCACTGCCCTGACCATATAAAGTAAAGAGCAGATGTCCAAAGGGCAACAGCTTCATTGACTTACATTCCATGAGTCTCAAACTGATCTGAAAGCAGATAGCTGAGAGACAGTAAGAAAACTGTGATGCCAGAAACCAAAGTAAAATATTAATTGGTAAAACTAATTTTTCATGTTATATTGAGATATTCTATAGAACTGCTAACGATGATATTGAAAACAAACCAAACAAAAAAAGAATCCGAACAACAACAAAAACAAATGAACAAAAACATTTTGAATCCTGTGCATCCGACCTCCATAAAGCAACAGAATCCTTCTAGAGAGTTGATTGTCAAATTTAGTATATTTTCAAATGATATGTATGGACTTAGGGGAGGCCTATTATTTGTTCATTTTCTACATTATCAGTTTGTAATTTTCCACATTATTTCCTCATTCTAGTTTTTTAAGACTGGTTTGTTGTCATTTTAAAAGCTTTGAAATAGTTGCCCAGATAATTGACTTTCATCTTTCTTTATTAACACTTGCACATTAGAGTATACATTTTCCACTTAGAACTGTTATATCCAGTGAATGACAAAAAAAGTAATTTTTTTGCAAATGAATAGTAATGAATGATAGAAGATGATCTCATGAGCTTTGTGATTTAATGTACAATTACTGTTTGCTAAATCTTCTTCAGTTGAGGAGGATGACAGAATGTGTTTTATACATTCTCCTATATGTTAACACCTTGGTTTCATATTTTTGTTATCAAGGATATCAAAAATTTTTAAATAAACTCAATTTTTGTCCTGTACTGCCTCTTAGTTCCAGGATTATGTAGGGGTGTGCTTATTGCCACCCCTTAAATAAAAGAATTAAATTTGAGGCTCCTACATGTACTGCTCCTTTTGTTCAACAACCATTAGTCTAATCACCTTAGAAACTAGCTCTCCTTCATAAACAGCTATTCCTTCATCCACCTTTTACTTTGATTATATTTTTATTCTGTTGGAGGTGTCACCAGTAGAAGACAATTAGAACATATAACCCAGATTATATCTAAAATACACATTTTAAAAAGATGTAAAAAAAAATTAGAGATCTGTTGAATCTTCACATTCTACCTGATAAAACAGAAACAAGACTTGTAATAAGCGGTTTCTGGCCCGGACTTTGGGGCCTAACCTCAAGGTCTAGGACCCACGACCCGCAGACCAGCAGTCCCACAGTCCTACAGAGACACACAGACGCTTTCATTAGTTTTTGGCTGATCAGCCTCAGGCCCAGGCATATCACTTGCTAGCTCTCTACCCTTCATTTAACCCATGTCTCTTGTTCAGCCATGTGGCTCGGTACCTTTCTTTAGAGCAGCATAGTTGTCCTCGGCTTCCTCTGGCTTCTCTCTGGTGCTCTTCTGGCATTCTGCTCTCAGAGATTTTCTTAGTCTGGTAGCCCCGCCTACACTTCCTGCCTGCCTTTGGCCAATCAGCTTTTTTTATTAAACCAGTGGGTGAGACAATTATTTACCATAAAACAACACAATACCCCTACAAAGACCTTTATCCCTGCTTCTCAAAAACAATCCCCTTTCTTGAGTTAGAGGAATTGCCTAGGGCAGTAGTTTCTCAACCTCTCTAATGCTGTGATCCATTAATATAATTCCTCATGTCATGGTGACTCCATACCATAAAATTATTTTTATTGCTGCTTCATAACTGTAACTTTGCTATTGTAATGAATTGTAATATAAATATCTGTGTTTTCCTGCAGTCTAGGGTTGTCTATAAATGAGTCCTTCAACTCCCAAAGGGGTGATGACCTACAGATTGAGAACCTCTGGCCTATAGGATGTTTAATCTTGATTGCCAATTTAATGAAATTCAGAATCACCATCAAAACAAACTTATGGATGAGCTTGTGAGGGAGTTTATAGAATGAATTAATTGAAGTAGAAAGAAATATGCTAAATGTAGGCAACACCATTTTGAGGGTTGGAGCCTTGGGCTGAATAAAAGAGATGAGCACTAATTTCTCTGCTTCTTGTCTGAGGATACAGTATGCTTCATGTTTCTTCTGTAATGTCTTCCAGTTCACCATGGATTTCTGTATGTTCAGACTTTAACACAAAATAACCCTTTCCTTAACTAAGTTGTTTTTATTGAGTATTTAGATGTAGCAATAAAAAGAAAGTAATACAGAAAACTGTTATGGAGAAGTGGTAAAGTTGACCTTGTGGCAATGTAGATCTTGGAACTTTAGGATAGAAAAGTCATAGAATACTATAGATACAACTGGAATTTGGAAGAATAGAATTCTAAGAGATACATGGACAGTAAAGGTAGAGCTCATGATATTTCAGAAAATAATAAAGATTCTATATTAGAATTTGACTCAAACCATTCCTGCTTCTTTCTGGGGGTAACCCTTTCTGTTATGAGACCATTTTTGAGTGGGAATTTAAAACATAATGGAGTAATTTTTTTGGTAGAAGAAATTTTAAGATGATAAATCATACAGACTATAATGTTGTGGGGTTTTTTGATTGGGACTCTGACATTCATGAGACTGCCCAATAAAGTTAAACCTTGAGTCAAGGAGTGGAGCCAGTGACTAGCTGTCAGTAATTGGTCATAGAGAAGCCAGCAAACTGAATAGAAAAGACACACAGGAAGGAAGGGGCAGGGACTGGAGTTTTGTGCTTTATTCTTGGTTCTTGGATGAGAGAAAAGATATCCTGTGTAATATCTTTCCCTACACCCAGAAAAAAGCAAGGTCAAGTAGTGGGTACTCAGCCTCTCTGAAATAGCAGGACTTTACCCCAGTCTTTGACTCTTGAATTTTATTGATGAGTAGAATGATACAGACTTAATTTAAGCATGCATATCATGGCTGCAGAGGATGTGGGGCTGTGACAACCAAAGCCAACATCAGGCATGGCCTCAGTGGCAAATACATGCAATATTAAAGAACCTTGTTCTCTTCACTGGAATTATTGGGAAGGTTCCATGAGGACACAACACCAGCAGTTGTAGGCTCTAATTTATGGACAAACAAGTCCATTTGAAAGGAAAGCAAGGACTAGCTTCTGACTCAGAAAAAGTTTTCTAGGTCTACAATATTCCAAGAAAGCCATGCTGTGTCTGGAGCTGACCATAATTGACAGAATCATTCATGTGAAGGTTTTTCAGACAAAAGAGATGCAAAACTTGAGGATTCTAGAATCTTATGCTGTGGTTATAATGCCATTTTGAGATCAGGTTTGCATGGAAGGGTTAGAGATCTGCAAGGTTCTCCTATACAGCTCCTTTTGAATCTAAGTTGCAGTGAAGCCCCCAGAAAGTTGGAGATTCCAGAATCATCAAGTGGAATCATTAAAAATTGATTCCATCAATCATTGAGGAAAGCTGAAGACGTAGAGGGAAGTTGGACCAAAAGGTGTGTTCAGTATATTGCAGACGGTATAGATGGAGGTACATTGCTACCTACGTTTTTTTCATGCTCAGATGATCTTGTTAAGGGCCCAAGATGCTAAAAACGGGGTTGTGAGATTTGTTATTTATGTTGCTTGCTTTGTTCTTGACTTTAAATTTTCCTTGTAATGTGTTCATTCTAGTTTTCTGAATTGAAAAAGTTTGCTCTGTGATAAAATGTAGATTGAAAGTTTGTAATTTGATTTTAGTTTATGGGATCTTATAATTAAGAGACTACCTTGAGTTGAACTTTTGGATTTTGAGCAACGTTGGTACTAGTATTAAAGATTACTTAGTCTTTTTAATTTAAATTGAGTGTATTTATAATTATCAGCTAGAGATGGAGAATTGTGTTTAAAAGTAATGTGTTTGGGTGTCATGTTGACAACTGTAATAGCTAGACTTGAGTGGAGACATGTCAGTAGACAATTTTTAGATTGAGTTAATTGAAGGGGAAAACCCATCTAAATGTTGGCAGCACCATTCCTTAGGCTTGACTGAATGAAATGGAGAAATTCAGCTGAGTAGCAATAGTCATCTCTCTCCACTGCCTGAAGTGCCTGAAGTGAATGTAATGTAAGAAACTATCTCACACTCTTTTGTCATAATCATTTGTTCTTCATCATGATAGGATGTAGAAACTGTAGAAAACAAAGCCTAACCTTTTCTCTAAGTTAAATTTAAAAGTAGTTAATGAAGCCTAAAAAGAAAGACATACCTTTTTCTTTTATGGAAATGAAGCCTCCTGTTGTTAGTCAGCTCATTCTAATTTTCCTGTTTAACAAGCTTAGATAGTTCTGAATAACGAGCTAAACATCACTAGTAGAAAGTTAGGCACAACTTCACCTTTGAAGGAATGGCAATAACAGAAAACATTATAAACAGCATTTGTAGAAAATATTTTTTTCTCCCAAAGGCAACTCGTTTCATTCTGTAAATGCTTAGACTGGGTCACACCTTTTGCCTCACCTTTTGCCTTTGATAGTCATTATTGGTCATTTTTCCTGGAGCCAGATCAGTCATCTTGCAACTGTAGAGCATAAATTGAAGGACAAAAAGCTAATCCAAAAAACAAATGCCAGATGAGAGGTGGAGATGAGCTCTAGAACATAAACATCTGAGTCAATGCCAGCAGCCAGGTTTCTTGTTATGTGAAATCAATACACCCCCAGTTATTTTATACATCATTACTAGGGCTATTCCATTATTGTTCACTAAAACAATTCCTAACAGATAAAGTACTTTCTCTTTATGACTGAGTATTTGCTTATTTCTCTAGTCTCAAAATCATATGCACTAAGTGTTGATGTTGAATAGTGGTTTAATAAATGGCTGTATCTTAGTAGACACTTTTAATTAAAAAGCTGAGTTCAAAGTCCTAGGAAAATCTAGGGAGTACAGAAAAGGAAGGATTGTGAAGTAGTAAGGGATAGATTTTGGCACCAAAGAGTGAATCCAATACCCACCAAAACACTTTTACTGACAACATTTGGAGTCAAGTTTCAAGATGAAAGCAGTTTCATTTTGTGACTTATAACGGTTGCACTACATGATCAGTAGAATTCTGAATCCGTAATGACTGACAACTAAAGAATATTCAGGAGATATTCTGAGATGTATATTTCTCTCTTTTATTATTGTTAAAAGATGACCTATGATTGTCAAGGTAAATAGAGGCAGAAGATGGAAAGTGGTAGTTAGATACTTGGTTGTCATAAGCCTTGGAGGACATTGTGGCCACACAGCTGCTTCATTGTCTACAATCTGTAAAATAGAAGACTGAGATAGTCAGACACTAGTTACTAGTCTGATATAATAAGTAGTTTCTGACTCAGCCTTTCTGGTCTTGTCTGTGGTTCAGACCTACTTTTAGACCTGGTGCTACTTTGCCCCAAATAATCACACAGAAACTTACATTCGTTTTATGATGATCAGCCTATGACTTAGTCATATAACTTGCTAAGTCTTAATTCTTAAACTATTTTTTCTCAGAGCAGCATCCTGACCTTGTTTCTTCTGTGACTGCTGACATCTCTGTCAACTCTTTCTCTTCTTAAAGTTTTTTTAGTCTGGCAGCTCTACCCACATTTCCTGTCTGCCTTCTGGCCAATCAGCATTTTATTAAAACAGTAGGATGGACAAATATTTACAATGTACTAGAACATAATTCCCGCAACACTCTAAAGAATGGGACCTGAGTTATTTCTCTGGTCCAGGAAAGAGATTTGATATCCTGAGATGACTGAAAGGTCATCAATAGATAGAACTTTCTAAACCTGGTTCCAAATACCTAAATATTATTACTGTATAGCAGAAGGATTTCTGATAAAGACACACTTTGGCCTGTCCTGTAAGAGTCCATCTAAATGGGTCTGACCATCTCCTGCACAGAACAAAAATATTCCCAATGAAAAGCTACATATTCAGGAGAATAGAGAATGGTATAGAAATATGTATAACCTGCCAATTAGGAAAGTGATCTCTTGGATATTGTCCACTATCAGACTGGAGATTATGTTCAGTTCTGCAACAAGTTATCTTCTGAATTGCACTTGATGTCCAGAGAACCATCATAAAAAGTCTATCTTTGCATAGGGGAGAGGAACAAATAGAGAACATTAGTTCTAAGTAACTTTCTGTATGCCATTGAAAATCAGTTCAAGTCAAAATCTACCTCATTAAAATATCTTTTCTTCTCATATTGTCTGAGTGTGTATCTTCTGCTCCTGGAAAACATCATACCCAATGCTCATCTCATACTGGTTAGCCGAGTGAGAGTTTTCACTTCTATCAGTGAAAATTCAGTGCATCCATTCACTCTGACATTTTATTTCAAGCTGTTTTGTTTCTGTTTTGGTCATTTAGGAAATGACTTCTGATATCACTACCTTTCACTATACATTTAATAATCTTCCTTTCTTTCTTATTTAGATATTTTTGACAGAATTTCTCCTTATAACCTTGGCTGTACTGATACTCATTCTGTGGACCAGGATGCTTGGAACTCAAAGATCCACGTGTTTCTGCATCCCAAGTGTTGGAATTGAAGGCATATATAACCCACAGACCAATGTTCTCTCAATGATCTTTCTAAATCCCACTATATACCTGTATCACGGAACATGGGGACTTTAACTTGTTTGCATTAGAAGGTGCAGCCATGCTAGCCAAGGTATTCTGAAGGTATTAGAAGGTATTCTGCAAGCTACCAGAATAGAAAAGTAGGCCTCACTCTTACTTAGCTGTGAATGTTAAAAGCTACAACAACTGGCCTAAAAGAGCAGGTCACTGATGGAATAGTGGCATGGATGTTATAGGAGTAAATACATACAATATATGTATACTTTTAAAAAGTAGAATTAAAGGTCCACTTCATGAGATGGAACTCTTACCTGACATTATTATAGAGCACAAGATCCTATAACAAGTCCTAGGCAGAAACCTAATACTATTATTATTCTGCTAAATGGATATAGTATTCACATCATTCTTAATAACTTGTGCTTTCACTATAGATCAAAGAATCTGTCAACATTCAGCAAAACAGCTTCTCATGCAGTAGATGGCAATTAACATTGAGGCATCCCAACTTATCAATTTTCAGAAAACACAAGATTGGTTAAGATCTCAACCCAAAAACAAACATTGATGTGATACACCATCCTTAAGGGTCAGGGATCTTTTTGCAAGAGGGGGAAGGATGACTGTAGGAACCAAAGGTAATTAAATTCAAGGAAACTATTTTTAGGCACAGCAAGGTAGATGCATGTTTGAACTCATAGTAGTTGTAAGAGCATGCAAAAGACCTTTGCACACTATAAGCAGATACAATCAGCACAGGTGAGAAGAATTGGACAAGTAATTCTACCACTAGTTGAGGATAATGACTAAGAAGAGTCAGTTTTCTATAATGAGGTTTACTTCTGATAGGGTGACAGCACACGGGGTTATTGTCCTGATTCAAAGACTATCTGGGCAAAACAAACTGAACTCAATGGGAAAAGAAAAAAGTAGAAGTAATCTCAAACTTAGACAGGAAATTAATGAACTTGGAGGGGTGAATGTGTCCAAATATATATTATATAAAATTTATATAAAGGTATTACCACCAAGATTCAGTGATGTGGGAGATCAGACTACTAGCTTACAGCCTAACTCATATTCATTTTCAAAGATGTTAAATAACTTGTGTAAAGAAGCTGAAGCAGGGTTTTTCATCTGGACACACTGCTTTCACCTGGAGAACAACTAAACACTGATTCTCTTCCCTTGAAATTTTGATGTGCTAAGCCTTGGATTCAGTCTAAGCACTGCTATTTATTAAAGATACCTAGTTAATATTAATGTACAGATAAGGCCAAAATCTAGTACTTTAATCAAGGTAGTGCTTCAAGCCAATAATCCACTTATGATATTGAAGCAGGAAGATCAGTAATTCTAGGCCAGCATGGCCTACATAGGGATACCTTGTCACAATAATGTAAATAAAAACAGAAACAAAACAAGCCAATGTCTTAAATTCTTATGAATGAAGCAAAGAAATCTATCTTTACCTGAACTTAATCAATAAAAAATATCCTGTACGTAATGCCATGGGTCTTTATAAATATAAAGCTTGGTAGTATTTTTCTACATGGTTCTTTAAAATAACTTACCATTTAATTTCAAAATGGTTCCAAAAAAACTAATCATTTCCATGACTAAAAATTAATATTCATTGTAATATACAAGAGGGAACTGAAAAGATATTATATTACAGCTAAACCTGATATTGGGTTTGGATGGATTTCAGAAACAGAAAATAAAAATAATGGGTAAGACTAAGAAAATCAGAATTATCTAATATAAGAAAGTGTCAGGCAAACAGGACATGATTGCACATGACTATGATTCAAGCATTAAGGAGGTAGATGAATGGATATTATGAGTTCTAGGGCATCCTGAGTTATCAGTAAATTTTATACTGCCCTGGGCTATATAGACAAACCTAGACTGTTAATAGTACTATGCTAATCTAAAATAATAATATGATAAACTGAAATAGAGATTAATATATAAAAACTCTTACTATCCTTACAATATTTTTATGATTGAAATTTGTCTAAAATAAGTTTTATCTTTATTTTCATTATAATTAAATTACATTTGACTTTCCTGCTATGGAACTATGCTCTTTTACACTGTCAATATTTGTTTAATAAAATGCTGATTGGTCAAGTATATAGAAGGAAGTATAAGTGGGGCAACCGGACTAGGAGAATTCTGGGAAGCAGAAGAGTCAAGAAGAGGCAACATTGAGATACAGAGGAAAAGGGATAAGAATACTACTATGAGAAAAGGTACCAAGCCACATGGCTAAACATAAGTAAAAAATATGGGTGAACTTAAATTATAAGAGTTAGATAATAAAATGCCTGAGCCATAGAGCAATCAGCTTATAATGAATGTAAGCCTGTGTATGTTCACTTGGGACTGAAATATTGTGGGACTGGCTGAGAGGAACAGAAAATTTATGACTGCACTTACCTTTTCTTCCTTTCATAAACTTTCATATACTTCCCCCATTATCCTTTAAATGCATTGCTTCTTTTCACTAATTGCTATTGTATACATGTATTCACATACATACATATTCCTAAATATAATTGGTTCACTCCATGTAATGCTATCTTTCTCATTAAAGCAAACCAAAAAAATATATTTCCTGTATGTAATATTACCTTTCTAATGCAATATCAAGTTAGCAATTATTTTAAAATTAAAATTGACATACATTTATCACTTTTTCTTTCAGCATTGAGACTTGAACCTAGAAACTCTCACAGCTACCCAAAGTTCTAACTCTTTATGATCATCAATTTATTTAAAATTTATAGTTATTTTGAGTATAAATCTGTATACTTTAATGTTTTATAGATTATTTGTATTTATGAGCTGATAAAAAACATTCATAAGTTTAACATTTTTCCCAAATAATTTGACATAATATGCAATAAGACATATAAACAATAAAACTATAAAAATAAAAACAAAAATATAAATAATATCATAGAGAAGACAAATATAATATTTGGATGGTAGGATGGTAGGGGAAGCAATTATTCTTTCTATTAGAAACAATGAAATTAATTAACCTAGGTCTTGTGTGAGGTTTCTGGCCTGTCTTAGAACTGTAGTCCCACAGTCTGCAGTCCCATGAAATCACACAGATGCTTATATTAATTACACTCTGCTTGCTGATTGCCCTGGGGCCCAGACATATATCTTGCTAACTCTTAATTCTTAAGCTAGCCCGTGATTCTTATCTTTTCAGCCATGTGGCTCAGAACCTTTTCTTAGAGCAGCATTTCAACTTCTTCCTTCTGCATCTGCTGGCATCTCACCGTGGTATCTCTCTGGCTTCTCTCTGGGATCTCAGTTCTGCTCTTCCTGTTTCCACAGTTTTCTTAGTCTGATATCCCCACCCATACTTCCTGTCTGCCTTTGGCGAATCAACTTTTTTAGTAAACTAGTAAGTAGGACAAATATTTACAATGGAACAGAACACAATCCCATGACATTTCCCCCTTTTTTCTTTGAAAACAAAAATTCCAAATCTAGTTTCCTTTGTATGTTTTTTCCCACCATTATCTATAATAACTTATACCTAACACTGTTGTAATCAAAGACAAATATCTATAATCAATTTTTGGTAAATGTGGGTATAATTCTCTAGGCTGCTTCCTGATGTTTGGGAGTGCTGGTAATTTTATGGGAATCCAAATAATAATTTAGGATTATGGAACAGTCTTTAATGGAGTAGTCTGTAAGGTTGGGTCATCTTGAAGCTGTTTTGGATACAGAGCTCAGAGGAAAGGGAAAGAGAGATGCTCTGAAATGCTAAATCATCTGGGCCATCTGTTCCCATTGGAGACTTTTCAGGCATCTTCTTCAATCAAACTTTATTTTCTATAACCAGAAATAAATCCACAGCTTCTCATTTTCTGTGGAAATAAAAAGAAAACCTCTTCTCCAAAGTAGCATATCTTTTGATTTCAATTCAAAAGCAACCTCTTTGACAAAATATATAGGTTGGATTAATCCAGCAGCATTTATAATCAAATGGCTTTCAGAAGCTTTTGCTACTTCATTTTCACTTGAAAATTTTAGACAATAAAATACAGTATCCAAACACATTGCATTTTCCATCTTTACTTGGCTTATTACAATTTTTTACTTTATTTCTTTATTAAGGACTTTCTCTATCCTTGTTTTTCTTTTATCTCTCAAGCCTACATATTTTTTAACACAATCTAAACCCATTTAGAGTTTTTTTGTTTGTTTTTGAATCTATCTCTATTGTATATCTCTTATCTTTTTCTTTTTCTGACCACAACTTTGCTTGGGTAGGGTGGCTGACTCTACTCAAATGTTGATATTTTTTTCTGTTTCTGACCACACCTTTAATCAGCCAAGATGTGGTTAAGGATTAAAGGTTTCACTAGGGTGGCTAGCTGACTCCTCCTAGCTCCTACTCTTGCTTCATAGAGTTTAGCTTTTTAGCTTAGCTACTGGTAGGACCCAAAATTGCCACTATGGGGGAATTTTAGGGTTCATATAATCAATTTTAGGGTTCACCAAGTAAAGTGCTGAAATCTGCTACATTTATATAATTGTCAGCAAGACCTCTTAAAAAACTCACAAGTGTTTTTTGCTTCGAAGGCTAAATCAGGAACCCTCTCTTAAAAAAGTCAAGTCTCTGCTTGCCTCCAACAAACAGAGCTTATCCAAGCAAATGCAGTCTGTAGGAAGTCACCTTTGTCTCTATTCTGCCCCCCCTTATAAAGAGAAACCTTAAATCCATCATTTGCATCTCCTTGGAATTGGCCTTGGTACAGCTTAAGTTGCATGCATCAAACATGCCATTTGGTAATTTAATCCCATACACACTCAGTCTCTTTATCATGGCCCAATTGAGAGACACAACTCAGAGCTTCCTTTGGCTCCCTTTCTGTGCTGTAGATCATGTTCAAGATTTCTATGGCTTTATGTGGATATATTTTACCCACATTGGTGTGCCATTTGTATTATTAAGTTTTTGTCCAGGACTTTCTGGTCTGGTCCCAAGATCTGGACCAGAAGTCCCAAAAGTTACAGAGAAACACACAGAAACTTGCATTAATTTTACACTGATTGGCCTATGACTCAGGCATATTGCTAGCTAACTCTTGCTCTTAAATTATCCTATCTTGTTCTGCCATGTTGCTTGGTACCTTTTCTCAGAACAACATTTCAACTTCTTTTCTCTTCTGCTGGTATCATATCATGGTGTCTCCGTGGAGTCTCTCTGGATTCTCTCTGGCATCTCTGCTATGCTCTTCCCACTCCCACTTTTTCTTAGTCTGGTAGCTCTGCCCATACTTCCTCTTTGCCTTTGGCCAATCAGCATTTTTATTAAACCAGTAGGTGGAACAATTATTTACAATGTAACATAATCCTGCTATATATCCCTCTTAAAAAAAATACAAAAAACAAAACAAAAAACAAAAAACACACACAAGAGCCCCAAATCTAATATCCTTTCCCCCCCATTATCTATAATGAATAGTGAGACATTCTTATCTGAAAATTCCCCTTGCCTGCTACATTAATTGTAACTGCTATTGATATATTAAGTTTTAATACATCAGTTTTCACTGTTTTCAAAGTTGGAAAATTGAACAGGTGGAAAATATTAAATAATGTGGGTGGCTACTTTGCTTAGCATTGGAGTTTAAATTCCATAATGTGATTAATTATATCAAATGCCATGTTACTTATTCAACTGATGCTCCCAAACTTGCTACTTTGTCCAGAAGGGGTTGAGCTGACTGTTTGCAACCTCTAATGCATACATTTAATTTTAATTGTAGTAAGAGATTTCTGGCCTGGACTTTCGAACCTAGCCTCAAGGTTTAGACCTGCAAACCCACAGACCCACAAAGACACATAGATGCTTACAGTACTTTTAGGCTGATCAGTCTAAGGTCCAGTCATGTAACTTGCTAACTTTTTACCCTTAATCTAACCCATGACTCTTATCCTGTTCAGCCATGTGGCTAGGTACCTTTTCTCAGAGCAGCATAGTTGTCCTCCGCTTCTTTTGGCTTCTCTCTGGCATTCTGCTCTGTTCTTCCTGTTCCTAGAGTTTTCTAGTCTGGTAGCTCCACCCACACTTCCTGTCTGCCTTTGTCCAATCAGTGCTTTTTATTAAACCATTGGATGGGACAATTATTTACAATGGAAAAACATAATCCCCCTAACATTTAATAGTATAATTTCTTTCATTTTTCAGGTTCTACAATTTTTTACAATATAATTAAAAATTTAGCACATGGGCAGTGTCATAATCCTTCCAATTGAAATATTGAAAACAACATGAGATTACTAACATGAAAATGAACAAATAAAAGAGAATTGAGAAAAGCCTTAGGAAACCAGAAAGAATTGGAATACAGTCAACACAGGAAGTCATTTGAAAAGCAAAAGAAATGCTTGACTTTTTATCTCTGACAAAATTCTTAGAAGATTATCTATGGAACATATACCATAGACTTCTAGATTGATTTTCATTTCATTTTATGTTAGGAAAATAGTATTCATAGAAAACATTCTAAAAAAGAGAATTGTATGTATCAGAGGACACTAGGCTCAATCCTTAATCTATGCATTTCTTACATTTTAGAATATAAATTGTGGGTACTAATGTAAGGTAATAGGAGTCTTATAAGAACTATATTATATACCATGTGTTACATGGTGACATAGATTACATTGTATCTAATGGGCACTGTGTTAAAATATTGGATAGGGGAAATACCATAATGCCTTCAACAATGCACAAAGAACTATAGACAACCGAAGAAAAGATGGCAAAGGTGAAGTGATCTTTCCCAGGTAAGAGCTTAACAACTGATTGTTCAGAACCAAATGATTATCCCTGAAAACATACATACAAGTAGCATTATGTAGACTGAACAGGTTATATTTAGGAATATAAATGTCTATACATATATTTATGCAATAAAAATTAATAATAAAAATGAGGCCATGAATTTGAAAGAGCATTGACATAGATGTATGGGAGGGTTTAGAAGGACATAGGGCAGTGACAAATGTTGTATTTATATTATTATCTCAAAAATATTTTGACTTGAATTTCTAAACCAAAATGTTGTCTGTAGACACATCCTTACTTCATAATACATTTGTAATTTTAATGGATTTCCTTGAGCAAATATCTATGTTCTGTGTTGTATCATATACATTTTACTGATAGTTTACTGTGAAATAAGTATATCCTAGTATACGTGTCAACTCTTCTTAACAAATAGAAAATAATCTTTAAACTCTTAGCCCCAATAAATGTTTTCTTTTATAAGTTTCCTTGATAAGGTAACAGTGTCTCTTCAGAGCAATAAATTAACTAAGGCAAGGATTAAATACATTCTTTCTGTTGTAGCTAGTGAACTATTGAACAATTTATTGCATGAATTCTATTTAATATTATAAGAAAACCTGGAGCCAGATATTGGGTAAAAGCTGAAATATCAGAGTGACAGTCAACAAATCACAACTAATTATCACTCATGGAACTCCTCAGGTTGAACAGAGTAGAGATCCTGTCTTAATGAATTTTCAGACATGCCAGGCACAGCAAAAAGAGTGATCTTCTGCCTTCTCGTGCCTTATATTTATTTCCCCATCCAAATATTTTGCTTTCTAGTTCAACTTTCCTAGAGCTAGGATTAAAGATCGGTGTCATCTCCTTGCTGTGCTTGGCCTTGAACTCATAGAGATCCAGAGGATCTCTATTTACCAGGTGCTGGGATTAAAGACATGAGACACCACTTCCTGACCTTCATGATTTGGCTCTGTTCTCTGGTATTTCAGGCTATTTTTATTAAATATACCACTACAACAATTTTGTGTTGATATCTTTCTCTCTGTCTACACAATAAATAGTCTTTTCATTTAACTCTTCAATTTTACTGTGCTACCTATGTCTTATAGTTCTCTAGTGCAAATGAGAAGGTAAGTGAGGGAATTAAACTAGAAGGTAAAAAGAAAATAAAACAGCAACTTTCACAACTCTAGCATAGAATGTTGCAATAAGCCTTGGAAAGCATAAAGCTTCCAGGAAGACTGTGCTGCCCTCCTTCTATACAAAAGCTCAACCCTTCAAACTTACCTGCAAGCATCATGTTCTTGCTAAGCAAAATCTATGTTGGCCTTAGACTTTAGTTACTATTTAGAACTTCAGTGGTTTACCAGTATCTCAAACTCACCTAAATTTCTTGAATTAGCATTGCAATTTAACTGTGCTCTCTAAAGTACATCTTATGCAGAGGCTTCATGCCCTTCTTATCCTTGGAGAACTTAATGATTTTGTTTATTTACCCTGGGCCTTTAATCATTATGCTCCTTTTACTTTTTTAAACATTTAGTTCAACTTCTTTTTGCAAAAAATAGAGACCATTACAGACAACCATAACCTATCAAAATGCACAGGTTTTGCATTTTTCCTGGACAACTCCCACACTTTAGATTTAGGGAGCACTGTGGTAGAAAAAGCAGAAAGACTGGAAGAGCCAGAGGATCAGGAATTCTGCTGTGAGATTATGTCACCCAGTAACATCAAAAGCTATGCTCATCATTTCTCACTAGCATAACCACCTCAACATAAACTACACAATGACAATAACACTAGACCCGCCAGAGGGGACAGAGGAAAGCACATGAGGCCTAGTCCTACAAAAAGAAATACAAGCAACAAAGGAATGCTGAGGAATAGTCTTCAGAGGAGAGTGCACCAACTGGTTCTCCAATACCAAATGACAAGCACTGAAAACATGCATACAAGGAACATTATAGACACTAACCAGGTTATGTATATGTGCACGTAAATATATATATGTAAATATATGTATATACGTGTATGTGTGTGTATGCAACTATTTTTGAAAATGAGAACTGAAACTTGTAAAATAGCAAGGAGTAGTATATAGGAGAGTTGAAGGGAGAGAAAGGAATAAATGATATAATTATAATTTTCAAAAAAAATACAATGAAGTAATAAAAATTTCAGTCCAAGTTTTAAAGGCAACATAAGTTCTGTCAGTTCCCTGAACACTCTTCTAAGCAGTGTGATGTCCTTTACAGCTAATGTCCATACACATGGAATAATATCAAATGCATTTCTGTTAATTACTTGTGTTATTCATTTTTTCACTTACTATGCTGAAAATTTTAGATGATATCTATCTAATGTTTTCCACACTTTAAACATTTTAAGTACAACACATTTAAATTTTGCAGTAACATCAGGAAGTAGTTAGTAATATTCTGATTCCAGTTCTTGATAGCCTTGATAGTCATGATGCAATTGCTGAGTGGAAAAATTAACATCATTACTTAAAATGGAAACCTTCCTCATTCTTCTTGTCATCATCATCCCACTTCTGTAGGTCACTGTGAAAATTAGATGACAGACAAAGACATTTGGAAAGAAATAGCACATTATAAGCATTCTTCAAATTTCAACTACTATTCTCATTTCATTTTATAGGGAAAAGGTGAAAAATTTGAAGACATTAATTTAGGTCTGCAGCACGAATTTGGGGGATTCAGAAGTTAGAGTACACCCATGGTTTTAGCTACTACAATTCAGGTTTTAGATTACATCTTCCTTATAGAGAGAAAACTTTTTTTTTTTAATGTTCTTATATATGAGGCCACATTTGTAAAGTCTTTAAGAAATAATTAACAGGAAAGTTGACATCTACTAAAACATTTGAATGATTTGCTCCATCAGGTGATGGAAAAAGGCATCGTCTCCATTTTTCCTCTATACCTTACATGGAGCACAGAGATCGGTGTAAAGAACAATATCCATAGGTAATACATTTCTAGGATGTTGATACAAATAATTTCTCTTCTTTGGATATCAATTAGACAGCATATCTGTTTTATTCAAGAAATATTCTGTGAAACATACTTTGAAGGGAAGTCCAATCAAATAGTATAAATAATTTCTAGGTTAGCAACCTGCTGTTATAACCATCTTGCTTAATCCAGTCTATTTTCTGTAGCACACATGTTATTTGACTGTCTCAGTTTAGGATTTGTCTTTAGTGATATAAAGCAGAGGAACTTAGTACAAACACAGCTAATTAAAATCCAGCCAAACATTTTAAATTTCAAATGGAAAAAGACTCAGGAAATTAAGTGAACTTCCTGTAAGAATGTAGTTTCAATTCACATTTTATCTGCTATCTCTTTTCATATTTTCCTGCCAAAACCATTGTAATATGCTACAATTATCCAGTGGTGCTATTTTACACTTGGGTTATTATTTCAGAAGCCCTGCTTCCGATGTCTAATAAGGTTTCCACACATAACTCCCACACCCCTGAGCTGCCTTCAAAGGTCATTTCTTCATCCCGTTCTTTGCCGGTATAATTGCACCTGCCAGGTGAACTGCAAAACAAGTCCCAGGCGCACACGGTGAGTCAGGCGCTGTCATCCCAGCCGCTTTCCTGTTTATGCTAGTCCTGAGCATTATGGGCAAGGAGGGCTCTGGGGCCACTCAGAGCTTTTCTTTTTGATAGTCAGAAATTTCCATACATTGGTCCTCAATTCCCAATTCCCCATAACAGGAAGTAGAAATAGACTTGATATCAAATTCGGAAATTTTAAATAAGCTCAAACAAAGGAGAAAGAAGGGAGAGAGGGACCCCTAATGTTCCTAAAACATCTCAATTTGAAAAGAGAAGCATGTCATGTTCCTGAGATGGTTTTTAAGGCTTGCAGCTGACTGCCAAATCTTTTGCTCCATCTCCCTGTCATGTTTACTGTTTGTGTAGTCTCCCCTGAGCTCACTGTCAAAAATTACATTCCCTTATTGCTAGTTTAAAGCTTCACATCAGAGTTGAACATTTCTCTGAACAAACAGATAGGCTTATGTATTCCAAGTTATATTTATAATTTAGGGATTTCTTCAAAATCCTCTTTTCCTTGTCCCACTAGTCATTAATGTGACCTCACTAACAAGTATCTATCAGCCTGAAAATGAGTAACAGTGTGAAAGTTATAATCTCAAAGCTAAAGATGCCACCTGTGCATTGTCAATTTATAACTGTAAAACACACACACACACACACACACACACACACACACACACACACACACACACACACACAAACCAAAGAGCTTGTAAAGCCTTGAGTAAGCAAGGGTAAATAAGGTATTGTTCACAGACTTTAGAAGCCATTGCTAATGCTCTTTGTAACCTTTGAGAACTTGACAGTAAGATCCTGTTGCTGAAGACACTTCACATATGAGTCATAGAGCACAGAGAAATAAAGATTGTACTGAACTGGAAGCTTCATCTCTACCAGGTAGATTTCATAATGCTGGCTGGAAGGTGCTATGTACATTACTGAGAAAAGAAAAATAATCATTGATCTTATTACCCAGCTGTGATCCCTGCAGGTGACAATAATGACTGGCCTGGAAAGACATGTGCAGTGGTGCAACAGTGCTCCAAACACCATAGTAATAATTAATCACTTTTTAATAGGATGTAAGTCCTGCTTCACAAAATGTAATGTATTTCTGGTACCATTATCAGATTGAGAAACAGTGATTAGATAGGTCATAGACCTTCACTGAGAATTTAGTACCATTATTCTACTAATGGGACATAATATTATACTAACTCCTACTGCCTTATCATTATATTCACTGATTAAGTCACCTTTCAACCCTCACTAAAAAAAAAAAAAAAAAAAAAACTGTTTGCAGCAGAAGACAATCAACACAGAGACTATGGTTGGCCCAAATGCAGAGAATAAGTTCCTGCAGAGTGCTCTTACCTAAAAGGAGCATATATTCCTCATTTCTACCTTCCAAGATGTAGGGATCATTGTTGATGAGCATCAGAAAGAGGTAAAAGCTAGAATTGGTGGGTGATAGCAAAATGTGGTGTATTCTGGGCACAACAAAACAGCTACATGTGTGAACTAACAGCAGTTATGACACTATACACTGGACCTGTACAAGCTCAAACTAGATCAAGTCTGGGCAGGGAAATGGTAAAGGGGCATGAGGTTCAACCAGCAGCTGAGGAGCCATTAGCAATTGTTAGCTTCTGGGAAGATAAGGGTCAGTTTTCTTTAGTAGATTAATTCCAAATAAGTCAGGCATACTTCAGTGCCAGTCCATGGGTTCACAAATACTTGAGCAGTACTACTTTGCCTTGGTGGAGGAAGAGAAAGATACACATTGTGGTGGGGAAAGACACATGGAAATGTCTGGAAAGGTTTGGAGGGAATGATTATGATAAGAACATTATTGTGTGAAATTCTCAAGGAGCTAATAAAAAGAGAGATTTTCCATGGTGTGGAATATATTATTGATTTGTTAAAGTTGTATGAACAACTGAAATCTGGTGTCATGTCCACAGTGACAAGATGGAGCAATGAATTAATGCATGTATGCCTCTGTTAGTTCAATTTCTTTACACTTATATAGTCCCAAATGGCCTGCATGGAAAGACGACATCTACAGTACATAGTTCTCCCCACTTCAATTAATCCTCCACAGACCAGCCTATCTTCACAAAGATGACAACTAATATGAACCCTCACAGCCAATGCTTAGGTGATTTCTGTTCATAACATTGAAATTACTCCTTCCATGTTTTCTAATCACACTGAGTAAAGGTTTCTTTTTTGTTTGTTTGTTTGTTTTGTTTTATTTTTTTAAAGTCATATAACAATGAAAGTGTGATGGGTATTCTATTCCTCTTAATTTTCCATATGTAATCCCCTGAGGTTGGTACCAGTGTTCTCATTTTATATTTGACAAATACACTCAGTAACAACGGCTATTCAAATCACATAGCTGAAAAGATAACACCCTGTAGCACAGACTTCCAAAGAGCCTGACTTTGAATCTTGAGTTCTTTCTTGACTATACTGTCAAACTTGGAGCATGGCATCATTAAAATATTATGTAATATTACTACAATAAGCAATGTGATAATTTCCCACATTATCTAGCTTTACGATAACTTGATAGTAATAATCATCATATGCATATGCATATATACACATATATATACATATATACATACAGTTTTTCTGTGAAGAGTCATGATAGGTCAAAAGAAAAAGAACTTGAAGTAAAGTATAAACAATAAGAGGACAATGAAGAGCATTCTCAGGGATATTATAGAAATAATAGAGGTGGAAAATGTTTCAAGAAATAGTAACAAATCATAAGAGTAAGTCTAAAGGGAAAAAAGGTTTCCCACCTTCAAATTATTTCAGGACAACAAGCAGAAGGAGATAAGTTTTCTTAGAATTTAAGGCTTGAATAGAGATACTATTTTTTCAGCAACTTTGCACCATGTCGTTTTAAGTTCCTTACTTAAAAGTCCCAGCTCATGATGATTGACACATGGGTTGTGACCAAACATCTAGTAAGATGTATAAAAAAGAAATGGTATGTTTTGTCTTGCAGATCCAAAGCCTATGGACCATTTGTAGAGAAGAAGGGGACAGCAGCACTTTGGTCCATGGTAATAACCACAGAATACAACAGGAAATGCCAATGCTCACCTCATTTTTTATTTCCCCTTTTCATAGTCTAAGAAGGCAGACAGTGGGATAAACCTGCTCTGTACATTCAGGGGTAGTCTTTCTCAAAAATCTTCTTCAGAAACTACTTGATAGACACACCTAGAACTATGTCTTCTGGTCGAGTCTAGATCCTGCTTGAAGACCATCCAAAGCAAATGAAATGACCTGAAGTCACATGTCACTATCTATCACCAATGGGCCTTGAAGTACAGTGTTGGCACTAGTGTGCTGCAGGAGTCCTTGATGGGAAACTCATGACTAATGGTTGCTTTTCCTTCTGGTTTGATTCCCATGTAAAAACATCTCCTTTCACAAATCAAAAGAAGCTACACATCAAAAAATATAAAATGAGAAGCATACTACTTATTCAGAACTAAATGCAAACAAGGAGTTTAAAGAGACTATTTATATACACTCATTACCAATTTTCACATTGATATCATTCCTTAAAAGCCGGCTTGTCATTAAACTTCTGTAGGGAGCCAGGGATTTTCTCTTCTGGAACATTTCACAATAAAATTTTTACTGTTACTATGGACCCTATTCAAGCTCTTCTTCATTATGCCTTAATTATGGCCTATATAAAATGGAAGTATGATAATAATCCTATGCTTAAAATCTAGAAATCATTATATTTTCTTACAAAATAAAGTTTGCCCTCTAAACTTTCAGAAACAACCTTTGACAAAGTCAACTTGCTTGCTGCCTCAGACTCATTTTATGTTTCAATTTAACATTTTAGCACTACTAAAATAAATGTAGTTATCTGAAAATAACATTGTTTTATGCATAAGAATTATCTGTTATTTCCTTTTAATTTTTATTATAAAATTTATATTTTTATAACTGTTTTTGATAAAACACAATCATATTCACAGTGCTTCAACTTCCTTAATGTTCTTTTGGGTTTTTTTATTGTTGTTGTTTGTTTGTTTGTTTGTTTTGTAACCTACAAAGGCCAGTTTGTGCTGTCTAAATGGGTGTATGAGGCAATCCAATGGATTCCATTTTGTCTAGCAGCAAGCAACTTCCAGCAGTATCTTCAGTACAAAGTCAGGGACCAGCAAGCACCTACTCTCTTTTATTGGCATAATATCAAAAAGTATCTATAAGGAATGTTTATTCAAGTGTTCATTTTATTTTGAGCATATTAACTCCTAATCATTTCTCAATTCCTATCTCCTAAAATTTGTTCTATCGCCTCAGTTTTACATCTATGTTCATGTCATTCATAAGCATGTATGTATTTCTGTATACATGCCTAAGCATATTCATGCATATGATTTATGCATCTATATAAGACATATAATCCATGGATGAAAAAAAACTTGTTTATGTTTATGAGTCTGATATATTAAATGACACAAAGTGTCCAGTTGCATCTATTTTTCTGCAAACAACAAATTTTTGTTCTTCTTTATGGCTCAATGAAAATTCACTCTTTATACTAAATGTAGGCACTTCTAATCATGATTTTACTACTTATAAAAGCTGGCAAATCCATACTGATGATTTCTATAGAAGAGTCTATGTTTGGTGAGCATTGTCTTCTTTTGTTTCCTCAAAAGATAAGAAGGTTTCTTTTTGATATTGTTGCATGCGCTATGGACTTCTGGGAGTGACATGTTAGGGTTGTCTCTCCTTTCACCATATGTGATGCTTATTTTATGAAATTGGATGTTTCAATGTCCAAAACTGCTATATCTTATGAGTGAGTTGTTGCCTTCATTCATGAAAAGTGATCTTTATCTGTTTAGAATAAAATCCGTTGGGATTTTTAAAGTCTAGCTTCTAAGATATTAGTATAGATAACTCTTATTCCTTTTCTCTCATACCAGGTTCCATTTGCTCAGAATGCCTTTTTTCCATTTTGTTATACTGAGATTATCTTTACTTACATCAGAGATTAGTTCTATTTGGATACAGCAAACAGATAAAGCACATATACAATTGTAATCTTACACTCTTTTGATTGGAAAATTGAAGTCATTAATATTCAGAGTCATCACTAAAAGGTTTGCAGGAATTCCTAAAATTTTGTTTTGTGATTTTTTTTTTACCTTCCTTATTCCAATACAGTTGTTTCTCTCTGTGACCTCTGAGATATGTTTATCACTCTCCTTAGTCTCAAATTTCTCCTCATATCATCTATGGTCTAACTTGGCCATTAATTTCTTGTACTTGTGTTTACCAGGAAAATTGTTTCTCTTTTTTTGATTATGAAGGACAACTTTTCTGGACTGAGTAATCTATGTTGCATTAACCCTTTTATAAGTCAAAACACTGCATTCCACATCCTGCTGAAGTTTCTGTTGAGCTGCCTGTGTATTCATGATGTTTTGGCCTCTATTCTCTATATGACATGTTACTTCTCTATTGAAGTTTTCAAGATTTTCTTTTAGTTAACTCAGTGTTTTAACTAAAGTATGATTCAGGAAATGTCTATCTTAGTCTTGTCTTTATGGTGTTTTAAACACCTCCCATGTCTTAATTGCCAACTCTCTCTTGCTTTGGGAAATTTGGGCTATGATTTTATTGTCTATATTTTATGTACTCCCTGCTTATATTTATTTTTCTTTTATGAGAGCAATTAATAAATGTGGTTAGTGTGTCTAATAGATTTGTGTGATCTGCTTATACTTATATAGTAGTTTATATTTATTAATATTTGAACACTATAATTCAGGTACCTGGTATTTAGTCTCTCCTATTCTCTTCCAATTTGCCCAGTCTACTAATAAGGAAAGTGTTTTTACCTCATTTATTAATAGTTACATGTACAAAATTTCAATTACACATTTTTATGAGTTTCTTTTTTAATTGATTTAATTCACTGTGGAGGGAAGGCACATGTGTGCCATGGCATACGTGTAGAGGTACTTTTTTTTCTGTCATGTGGGCCACTGGATTCAAACTCAGGTTGTCTGTCAGCTAGTGCCTTTGCCTTCTAAGTCACCTTTGCATCCCTTTATTTGCGTTAAAAAATATATTTATATTTCTGTCTCTGTTTCCCACTGTGTGTGTGTGTGTGTGTGCGTGTGTGTGTGTGTGTGTGTGTGTGTGTGTGTGTATGCATGTGCATGCATGCATATTTGTGTTTGAATACATCTTAAATGTTGCTTTACACACATAGAGGACAGAAGAGGTAATCAGATTCATTGGACATAGAGTTACAGGCATTTTATTGGTTGGTTTGTTTGTTTTCATTTTTTCCCTTCTGTTTCTTAACTTGGTGTTTCTGAGATTTGAACTCTGGTTCTCATGGCTACCCAAAAGAAACTCTTAACCACTGAGCTAGTGGCTCTCAACTTATGGGTACTAATCCTTTTATAGGTGTTGTGTATCAGATATTCTGCATATAAAATATTTATATTATTATTCATAACAGTAGCAAAATTAAACCTATGAATTAGCAATAAAAATAATTTCATGTTGGGGTCACCATAACATAAGGAACTATATTAAAGGGTTGGAGCATCAGGAAGATTGAGAACCACTGCATGAAGCCATTTCTCTAGGCTGCTATTATCCCTTATATCTCTTTATTAAATTCCATTTGATATACTTTATTGACTTCCTTATTTTGTTAAGCTGTATATTTATATTCTGTTTTATTAATTTGCATAGGAATGTATTTGTATTCACTTTGATTTAATTGGATATTCTCTTTTTAGTTTATAGAATTTATTTTATTTATATTTTTTACTTTAAAACTTATTTTTCCGGTATATACTACTGCTCCCCTTCCCTTCCCTCCTTCCAGTCCCTCCCAGTCCTCCCTGAGCCTCCCTGCACTCCATTCCCCCATCCATTCCTCAAGGAGGACAAGGAATCCCAAGGAGAGTCAGTTCAGTCTGGCATATCCAGATGAGGTAGGTCCAAGTCCCTCATCCCAATATTAAGGCTGGGTTACGTGTTCCTCTGTAGGGAGTGGGCTCCAAGATGTCACTTCATGAACCAGAAACATAGTCTGATCTTACTGCAAGAGGCTCCACAAAGTGTCCAAGCCATTTGAGAGTTGTCTACCTTTGGAGGATTTAGTTTCTTTTCCTGAAGGTTCCTCAGTGGTTGTTTCTGATTCAGTGAGCTCACAATAGCTCTGGTCAGCCATCTCTGTGGGTCTCCTCCTCATGATCCTGATCCCTTTGCTCATATATGCTCTCTTCTCTCTCTCTTCAGCTTTACTGGGAGATTGACCTGGTGCTTAGCTATAAAACTCTGCTTCTGACTCTATCCATTGCTGGATGAAGGTTCTATAATGACAATTAGGGTGGTCATTCATTTGGTTATAGGGAAAGTCCTGTTTAGGTACCCTCTCCACTATTGCTTAGAGTCCTAGACATGGACAACTTGTGGGTTGTTGGGAGTTTCCTTAACACCATGTTTCTTTCTAACTCCACAGTGGCTCCTTCTATTAAAATATCCATTTCTTTGTTCTTCCTCTGTGCTGTTCCTCTCACTCAACCATCTACTTGTCTTATGTTTTGTTCCCACATCTCCTTGCTCAATCCCCATTATGATACCTGTTTACTTAGAAGATCTTCACTATTTCTTATTCATTTTAAAAAGTGTTAAAAAGATATTATCTTAACAAATGGTGCTGGCATAATTTGATGGCAGTATACAGAAGAATACAAATTGATTCATGTCTATCACCCTGCACAAAACTCAAATCTAAGTGGGTCAAAAACCTCAGCATAAACCCAGTTACATTGAACTTAATAGTAAAGAAAGTGAGAAATATCCTTGAATGCATTGGTACAGGTGACCTCTTCCTAAATATAACACCAGTAGCACAGACAGTAAGAATAACAATTAATAAAAGGGACCTCCTTAAATTGAGAAGCTTTTGTAAGGCAAAGGACACAGTCAATAGGGCTAAATGACCTCCAGAATGGAAAAACCTATCAACCCTACACTTGATAGAGGATTGAGCTCTAAAATACACAGGGGACTCAAGAAACTAGAGGTCAAAAACCTAAATAATCCAATTAAAAATGCGGTTCAGAGCTAAAAAGGGAATTTTCAACAGAAGAATTACAAATGGCTGAAAGACAAAGAATTACTTAACATCTTTAGCCATCAGAGAAATACAAATCAAAACAACTTTGAGATACCAACTTACACCTGTTAGAATGGCTAAAATCAAAAACACAGATGACAGCCTATGCTGGAGAGAATGTGGATCAAGGGGAACACTCCTCCATTGCTGGTGGGAGTGTAAACTTGTACAATCACTTTGGGAATTAGTATGGCAGTTCCTCAGAAAACTGAGAATAAATCTTCCTAATGATTCAGCAATACCACTCATTCTTATCCTAAAGGCATTAGCTCAACTATGTACATAGCAGTATTATTCACCTGGAAACAACCTAGATGCCCCTCAGCTGTAGGAAGGATTAACAAATTGTGGTATATCTATACAATGGAGGATTACTCAGAAGAAAAAAAAAAATGGCATTCTGAAATTTTCAGGCAAATGGATGCATTTGGAGAGTATCATCCTGAGTGAGGTAACACAGGCCCAGAAAGACAGACATGGTATGTACTCACTCATAAGTGGATTTTAGACATAAAGCAAAGAATATCCAGGATGCCAACCAAAACCCCAGAACAGCTTGGTAACAGAAGGTATATTTTTATAATTACTATTTTGAATTAATTTTCCAGCACTTTATCTAATTCTCTCACATTGAAATGTACTACTGTGAAAGTGCTAATTTTTTGGAGGGATTCTTTTTCCTTAATTTTTCATGTCTGCATTCAAATTTGCACATCTTGTAATTTATTAGTGAGTTTGCTTATATTATTTCAGTACTAGTGTTTGAAATATTTAAACGGAGCTATGTTAGCATGCCTGAGATATTTTCCCCACTGGACTAAGGTTGTAGACAGTAGACCTTTATGCTCAGTAGTTTATACAGTCTCTAGTACCACTCGGGGTATAGAATACTAGCTTCAGAAGTAACCAGAGTTGAGGAATAAAGTATTACAAAATAATTATTAGTTACAAATCATCTTGTTGATTTCAATAGTGCTTGAGGAATATAGAAAAAAATATTCCAGTCCTAGGTTATTAATCAGTAAAGAATGAAAAGAAGCAAAAGGTAAGATGAGAAAATAGTATGAAAGTTGTGGAGAAATAATAAAAGTAAAACAAGGCATATTTATGATGTTTTAAGGTAAGCAGAGATATAGCTTTATTAAAATCATAAAATCTAATGAGGGAATATTGATACTAAAATAATTAAACATTTATGAAAAAGTAAAGGTTTTAAATCAGCTGAATTTAATTTTTTGTTTTAAAAAACTAGCTGCTACAAAAAGAAGCATTTTATGAGTAAGAGAGACATTGACTTAGTGGGCAGTTTAATTTTATGTCCATTTAACACAGTGGTTCTCAACCTTCATAAAGCTGAGATCCTTTAATAGAATTTATTTGTAGTGACCCTCTCAAGCACGATTATTTTCATTTCTACATAAAAAGTATAATTTTGCTACTGTTATAAATTATAATATAAGTAGATATCTTTTCTGGATTCTTAGGAGACCCTTGTGAAAAGATTATTTGACACACCTAAGGGAACATGACTGGCCACAGGTTGAGAACCACTGATTAGTCAAAATAATAATATTAGGCTCCCCCCTAAGGCTTATGACTTAGTAGACCGCTGCTTTGTCTTGGGTTTTGCTGTTTTCCCCCAGTAAACAGCAAAGGCATGTACCTTCCTTTGTGTAGCAAACCTTAAATACAATCAAATAGTGTTTGGCTGGCTCCATAATGCTTGTGACAGTATTACATACCAAGCCAGTTTTAATTACAGTTTACAGAGTTCAAATCTGGGTAAGAGAGTTGCTGACTTTTCTCCCCAAATAGCATGCATGTGCATATGCGTACTGCTTTCCAGCACTGTGAACATAAGCTAATAAGGATGGAATGCCTAGGTTATTACCAGCTTGGCTTTGCCATGTTCTATGACTCAAGTATGTGGTGTCTTCTGCAATAAGAGTCTGCCTTCCTATTTTTGGTAGGTAAGAAGGAATGATGACAATAGCCTGTAAGTTTGTGAGAAAGAACTAAGGAACCTCACTGACAAACAACACAAAACTACCTGGCAATAGACATTTTATTTGACAGCCTCTTATGACTGAAAAACTCATTGTGCCCACCTTTGGACTGTTCCTTTACACTGTGTGAATGAATATATGTCACTGTAATTGGGATAATAAAGAAACTGTCTGGGAAATAGCTGGGTTGGTAGGTAGTAGGCCCAACTCGCAGACAAAAAGGGAGCATGAAAAGGAAAAAGAATCTCAGGGTAGAAAAGAGATGGAGGGGAAGCAGGAGATGAAATTACCATACTGAGAAAAGGTACCAAGCTATGTGGCAGCGCTTAGGTAAAAATATGGGATAATTTAAAATGTAAGGGCAGTCTGTAGACAAGCCTAAACTATTAGCTAAGCATTTACAATTAATAATAGGTCCCCATCTAAATTATTAGGGAGTTGGCAGTCTCAATAAAAATCCCTCCTACACCCACTCTACCCCCATTGAAAGATTGCTAAATTTAGACTTTGGTATATGTATAGATTTATACATAATATATGGTTTTAGGAATCTCCTATAGTAATTGATTTCTTCATGACTATTTCAAAGGTCTTCTGTATTTTACCTACCCATACATTTTCCTCAATCCTGGTTTAACATTTCCACCCCATTTAATCCCTCTGTTCCACCATTATCATTTCTGTTTTTATCATGCCAATATTCTAAACTCCTTCCAGTGAAATCCCCCATGGCCCCTTACTTGTTTCCTGACGACTCTATATGTACTCAAATTGAAAAACACACATAAATATTGAAGCAAGCATCACTTATATGATATTACAAAAGCCAGAGAGAAAAGATTAAAAGATCCAGGGGTAGCAGATATCTGAAACAGAACAGTATTTAATGGCCATGGCCATAATGGGGCCAGCCCATACATGAACTCCAGACAGCTATAAATGCATGTGTAGGACCTACACAAGATCAGATCAGACAAAAATCTCACCGTAGATGGTACAGAACTTATGTTGTCTCTTCCAGAACTGTGGACTTAACATATGATGACTCCTGGAGGACACAATGTCAATTTTATTCAAGGATGGGTTTAAAAAAAATAAACAACAAAACCAGAAGAAGTTTGGATGAAAATATAGCTGTGATACAGTATCGGACATGAACTAGAGGTGAACTCTTACAGAAGTAAATAATGAAATAATTAAATTACATCACCACTCAATAATTCTTCCTTGCTACCAGTATCAAATAATGTCATTCTCTCACCTGACTTGGCCTATGGGGCAACCCTGCTGGTCTCTGAACTACCCATTTTGTCATTAGTTCAATCCTCTGTAACCACAGCACTCAGCAGTTCTAGTTATATTTTTTTAGCTCTGAAAATGGGATAATGGTTCAGAGTAGCTTACATATCAACTTCTGTTTTCAGAGTGTGTTAGATGGTTCTGTTTTAGACAGTTATTTCAGCATTTAAATTGTTGATGTGGTTCTTTCCCTGCATGCTTCTGCTTAGTTTTATAGCTGAATATTTTTGTATTAATATTACTCAGGTCACAGTCTTAGCTTAAGTATACTTACTTAATTTTGGGTCAATTTATGTGGGATGTTCATAGTTCTGAAGGTCTCCTGTTCTTAGCTTGGGGAGTAAGGACTCAGAAATTTAGGGAAATGAGTTTGAAGAACTGTGTGCCCTTGCTATGCAGTTGCTCTTGCTTCTGCTCTATCCCATCTTAACAGGAAGTATCACAGGTCAGGACAGCAGCTCCAAATTACTTCCTGTACCTGTTTCCACCATATTTGAGGAAATAATTTTTTTCTATTTTGTTTGCAGAACATGATACTTGGGGATGGGTTCTCTCCCTTCCCTACTTTTTTGATTCAGATACCTGTTTTAGTTTATTTCTTTTTGAATACATCACTTTCATCACTTCCATGTTTTAATCCACTATTTCAGTACCGTATTTACTATCTTATTTCCTCTATTTACTGCCATACATTGCTTCTCCATGATTCTCATTTCTTTTTAAAGTTGTTTTCTGCTAGATTCATAAAGATATAGAGAAGTTTTGCTGTCTCTAGTCTGCCACCTGCTGGTTTATTACCATGATTTTAATGACTTTATTATAGTCCAACTTATGAATCTCTGGACCAAAACATTATTTAGAGAGGAAGCTTTACACATATTGCGTTTATTAAACCAACTGTATTATTGATTGGATTCTACCATTTCCTAAAATAGTAGAATTGAAGAGTTAATATTGTCTTTTATAGCTATTTTATCAAGCTTCATTTCTTAATAATAGTCTGAGGATGAAATTTAGAGCCCCAAGCAAGCCAAGCAAGCATATCAAAAGTGAGTTATGCCCCAAGCTTTATGTCTAATTTAATTGTTTTCCTAGTAAATTTTTTCTAAAGAATCTTAGTCAACTCTTTAGATCACCGGAGTCATTGCAACATAGGGATAAAGGCCAGAAAAACTGTTTAGATTGGTGACTCCTTCCTTACAGCTTGTCTTTTTTGGAGGCTAATGACTTCCCTGATAAGCTAATGTCTTCAGGGACCCATGGTGACTTGGAATAAAATTTCCCAGATATGATGATTTTCATTGACACAGTCATGAGAAGAAATCGCAGAGAAACTTTCTCCATCTTTCATTTTGGCTTTCAGTACTCTAATTTAGTGCACTCACTGTCTGTGTCAATGACAAGAAATATCTGACACAAATGTCATTGCTCTCATCCAGTGCAAATATAAATGCCATCTGAACCCTCCCTTCTTTAAGAGAAAAAGCATGTTTTATCCTTTTAGTTTACTCACGGGGTTATTTAGAGTAAACATTGAGGTGACTGAAGACCTGAATATAACAAAGATGCAATGACAAAGCAAATTATATCTTTTGGACATTTGTTTGATCTGAATAAAATAATTATTTTTAATACATATACTATGCAATTTGAATCTATTTAGTCTGAATTAAGTTAATGTATTATAAGTAATAAATATAAAGTAATACTAGTTACTTTGGAATTTAATAATGAAGTCCTCAACAAGTGACATCTATCCAAAATCTGGGGATTGTGGTTGGGGTTATAAAAGAAATTAGGCGTAGATACCGTCATTACTTATAAAAGATAAGCTTGATTAAGTGGCTGTAATT
Organism: Phyllotis vaccarum; assembly: GCA_033318265.1. Lineage (NCBI taxonomy): Eukaryota > Metazoa > Chordata > Mammalia > Rodentia > Cricetidae > Phyllotis > Phyllotis vaccarum. The sequence goes on along the minus strand of JARWLC010000001.1, from coordinate 137,027,792 downwards.
TGGTGGTAAATGATCTTAGTCACCCCTAAATCAGGGATTTCTGCCTCTATTCAGCATAGCACTGAAATTTAGTTGGCATGCTTAATTTACTGCAGTAGAATGTATACCACAACCATTCCTAACAAGGCCAGATATTCTTTCCAGCATTTATCAGATGACTAAGTCATCAAAAAAATTTTTCCAATTTCTGCCCGGAAAGGAGAACAAAATGATGAACAGAAGACACTTCGTGGATTTAAAAGTGCTTTCTTCCTCACAGAGTGTTAACAGGTTAAGGAATAATGAAGTAGTTGGCAATGGTTCTCCAGAATGTCTATAAGAGTGTTTCTGGAAAAGCATAACATACCATAAGTAGGCATAGGAGTTACCTGGACCTAATAAAACCAAATAAGAAAATAATGGGTTCTCTCCCTTTCCTACTGAGGTGTTGAGATACTCTTTTCTCCTACTACTGAATATAAAATTCCAAGTTCTGTGACTAGGTGTTTCAGATCACACCATTGTGGGCCTGCCTCCGAAAGACACCCCAAGTCTTCGACCTCAACCTGAGAGGTGCGCCATCAGGATCCACTAGGTTTGCAGTCTCGATGTATGCAATTGGTGAGTAGCTTTCCTCACTCTAGCTTGTAGATAAGATATGGCAAGACATTTTAGCCTCAAAATATTCCTTTTATTTCTACGATATATCAAACGTGTTCTTCCCTCATTCTCTCCTTTCCTGCATGCCCTTCCATTCTCCATTTCCCCACTCTTTCACCCACCAACACATACATGGGCAAATATATATGTAAATATATATGTGCATATATGCATATATATATATATATATATATATATATATATATATATATATATATATATATATATACTTTATAACAACTTAAAAACATTTTTTTAAAAATCCACTGATATGAAGTACTACTTAAACTATATATATGTCCAGGAGTTAAGTAAGACCTTTATTTTTACATTTGTTATCTAAAGAGTAAGATCTTGGAAATATTAGGAAGTGCCACACTTGTTGAGGATCAAATGAAAACATTTTATATGAATTGTGATGTAAGGCATTTGTCCTGTGAATACATATTTATTTTGCTTTTGTTTCTAGTCTTTCTCATCTTCTTTCAAAGGAATTAATTTTGCTCATATGTTATTTCTGTCATGTCTATGACAGCATAATAAACACAATCCACATTTAATCAAGATAACTTATGCCAAATGTTTTTCATAAAGGACTAATCTTGAGGAATCATCTTGCTTCTTATTATGACAATATTATCCTATAGCTATCTTCCTATAGTGTCCAAAATAGTCCAGAAAGTACATAAACACTAAATAATTAGTTTTATAATTCACGTCCTATTTTGTTAATAATTATGTATACATGTGTTCCGTCTTTCCATCCCCCCCCAACACACACACACTGCACATTAGTACAGGTTCCCATGGAAGCCAGAAGAGAGTAATCCCCTGAAACTAGACTGACAGGGCATTGTGAGCTGACCAATTTATGTACTAGGAACTAAACTAATGACCTTTGCAAGAAAAAAAAATACTTTAAGAGCATATATATACATTAAGAGCATATATATAAATAAATATATGCTCCTAACCACTGAGCCTTCTACCCTCTCAGAAAAACTTTTTGATCATTATTATTTTCATCATTTTTTAAATTGACTCTTAGGGAAACTATGGTAGTAAGTGAATTCTGTTCAACTTCTCAATTGTTTAAAGTAAAATTGTTGAATTTAGTCAGATTAATTTTAGTTTTTTTTTTTCAATTGCTGAAACTCTGAAGCTAAAGAATCATCCTAAATTACATGTGTTTAAGAATGGCAATGTGAGTTAACTCTGGGTCATAGTTTGAGAGCTATATCCTCAGGAAAAATTTCAATTTTTCTGACTTTGGATTCTATGACTAGGCAAAAGACCCAAGGATTTATTCAATCTCAAAACATTGATGATATTTCTCCACTATACTTACTAGTTTCTGCTAATTCGAAACAATATATACCCTGTGGAAGTCCCATAACTCTGGAGCCTCTTAGTCTCTGCATTTATCATAATTATTATTCTTATTATCATATCATCAACTGTCAACATCATGTTTAGTCATTTCTTTCACGTAGTATGAAGTAATTACTTCCTGAGAAACACTGCTCATTACAAATTTTATGTGTGCTTATGTTTCTTTATTCCAGTTTTTTTTTTTTTAAGAGATTGAATTTACTGGTTTGTATCTGCTAGCAACCACTATGTCATTAAGCTAAACATAGTATTCTATACAACTACTATTACTACTATTACCAACATTGTTATTAATTTCAAGTCATGAGCTCATCAAACAAAGGTATCCTTGAATTTGTTCAGTGGGCCAGGCAGGCACTGAGCTTGTGGTCCACCTACTTCATTATCCTGAGTAACTTAGATGACTGAACTTAGCCACTAATTTCAAATGATATGACAGACATTGTAATCACATCCCATATTCTGGTGATCAATAGCATGTCTTCACTGACTACATTGCTGTGCCAGGAACTGTTGTAGTGGGATTGTGTTCTAATACATTGTAAATATTTGTGTCTCCTACTGGCTTAATAAAATACTGATTGGCCAGAAGGCAGACAGAAGGCAGACAAGAAGTGTGGGCAGGGCTACCCGCTAAGAAAACTCTGGGAACAGGGAGAACAGAGAAAAATGCCAGCAGACTCAGAGGAAAGAAGTTGAAATGCTGCTCTGAGAAAAGCTAATAAGTAACATGGAAATGGGTTGAGTTAAGATGAGAGAGCTAGCTTACAACATACCTGAGCTATAGGTTGATCAGCATAAAATTATATAAGCTTCTGTGTGATTATTTGGGGTTAAGTGGCAGCAAGGCTCCAAGTGTGTCTGAACCTTGGGGCTATGCAGTAAAGTCAGGGCCAGAAACATAATACCACACATTGTTTTCATTGCTAATTTTAGCACCAGAGTTGCACTAATGTAACAGTTATCACAGTACGTAATAGTTGTCACAGTTGACATTACTGGCTTCATTATCAGCATTACCTCAGTAACCACATTCACTATTAATGATGGTAGAAACAACAGTTACATGTGCCAAGAGATATTTAGATCTCACATACTTATGCTAACTATTGGATAGGTTTTAGTTGTTTTCAGAACTCCCCCCCCTTTCGATATGGGGTCTTGCCATAAAGCTCATTCTAACCTAGACCTTATGTATCCCAAAACAAACATGAACTTACAATTTCTTTTGTTCAGCTTAGCAAGTTCTAAGCTCTAGAATTGTAGGCAAGTTATACAACCACTTAATACTCTATTAAAAACCTAATTTTTATTAAAATACTCACTATAGGGAGCCTCAGAAACCTAAAATATCAGAATTATATAACCCTACCAGATACACATATTCAAAGAATAAAAATATTGTATATAAATATATACACACACACATGTATGTAATCCACATGTAGTTCAGTAAGTAGCCCAAATTTCAAATCTAACTATATGTCCACCAACACATGAATACGTGAAGAAAATGTAAAGCTAAGTTATAATTAGCCTAATCATAGAACAGTGATTTCTAGAAACTGATAAAGAAATGTGAAAAAGAGCATATGGTGGCAGATATTAAGCGTAATAGTAGAAACATTTTTTGATGTTACAAAACATGGGGAAATAACCGTTGTTCCATAAAACTCATTTTATGAGCATCTAAAGGATGAGTTCATAGGCTTCAATATAAAGAAATAATAAAAAAGAAAAATGCTAATTGAAAAGGGAAATGCTAAATTGCTAATATTTTGATTAAAGTGTCTTGTATGAGTATGTTTTGTTATCATACTGAGACTGAGGGTACAATTAACGCATAATCAAAGTAATGCTTAAAATAATCTAGTAACTGAACACATTATTTACTCTTCAATCTGAAAAAAAAAAATGTAAGGGGCTGGAGAGAGACTTCAGTGGTTAAGAACACTGGCTGTTCTTCCAGTGAAACCAGGTTCAGTTTCCAGCACCGACATGGCAGTTTACAACTGTTTGTAACTCCAGTTCCAAGGGATCTGGCACCTTCATACAGACATACACGTAGACAAAACACAAATTCACATAAAATGAAAACAAATAAAAATTAAATGCAGTTACTAATAATATTAATGAAACTTGAAGAAATTATGTTAAGAAAACAAGATACAGACAAACAAAGGCTACATGATTTCAATCAGAGATCCGTGGCTGAGCTCCAGGTCCAGCTGGGAACAGGCGAGGGGTGTCTGTTTAAGCAAGCAGATGGGGATTGTGAGGAGAGTTCCCGCAGTGATGGCTAGCTGGAGCTCTGAGGGGCTCACTGAATCAGGAGTGGCCACTGGAGATCCATTAGGAAAGGGAGCTCGGCCCACCAAGGGTAGAAGACTGTGAACTGGCATGAGCAGTGTGTGGATCCTCAAGGGGTGGGATCAGACTGTGTTCCTGTGTGTGGGCTGGCATCTTGGCCCCATTCCTTACAGAGGAACGTCCAGCCCAGCCTTGACTTTGCTATGAGTGGATTGTACTTGCCTGGAGTGCATGTGCCAAGCTGAGCTGACCCACCTTGGGACTTCTTGCCCTTTGTGGGGAGGAAATGGATGGATGGGGATGGGGGAGGCTGAAGGCTAACTGGGAGGAATTGGGAGGAGGGAAGGGAGGGGAACAGAGGGGTACGTAGATAAAAATGACATTTTAAAATAAAATAAATAAATATTTTAAAAAAGATGTAGAATCTCTAACATTCAAGCTCAAAGGCGAGAGTGGAATGATGATTATCAGGAGCTTGGAATTGTGTGAGCTGGACAAATGTTTGTGAAAGGATGTAAAGTCCTTAAGCAGAAGGAATAAATATAGGACCAGGAACTGTATTACTATCATGGTAACTCTATTTAATAGCAATACAATGTTGGTTGTATTCAACTGGACTATGAATGTACTGAAATAACATATTGCCATTAAATATTGCCATATGTCATGCTCTAGTTTTAAACACAGGTTAGGTTTTATGTTAATGCAAAATATAAACTTCATTTTTAAGTTGAATGTTTTAATAAGCTAGTATATGATCATTTCTTTACCTCTTTTCAGTAAGTATACTTTCATGACAAATTTTCTCAAAGATCTCAAAGGATATAGGAAAGGTCTTTCAAGTAAATGTCTACTCTCTGGAAAATCATAAAGCTTACATAGGAAGAAGTTATAATATGCCCAGTACCTAGCCACTTGGAAAAAAATTCTACAGATATTAGTGTGAAATTTGTCCTGTAGCATTAAACAGCTGGCACTTGTTATTTAAATAGTAAACAAAGATCTGTCATTAATTATACATGATTGTAGTCCAGACACTGCATAAATAGTTTCATGGAATGGAAGTTGGTTCATGAGATAAGGCATTTAAGCATAAAAGTGTACATACTGTCCTACATGGCTGAAATTGTCATGAAACAGCACATTACAATCTTCTCAGGAGAAGAAATTCCTATTTGCTTCTCTGAAGCTTCTTGGACAAGTGTTTTCAGCTAATAATCATCATAGTGCCTTGTGCTGAATGAGGGATTTATTGGTAAATTATTTAACAAAACTGACAAAACTTAAGAGTTTAATAAAATTTAACAAAAGTGAAGGGTTGGTACAACTTAAAGGGAGACCAATAAATGTAACTTAAGTAGGAGAAATTTAACTTGGAAGTAGGGAAATGTAAAAATTAATATGAAATCTAATCTGAAATCTTAATATAAGGTATCTGTTGTTGTGAAGTACTTTAAACTGCCACAGGAAAAAAAAATATTCAAGATAAATATGCATCTACTATAATTTAGTAGTAATTGAATCAGAACTCCAACTGAATTTTTTGAAGCTAGCATCCAAAGGAAGGTGTTTTAGGATTCTAACATGTCAATCTCACATTTATTTTCAACTGAACTTCCACAGCTTCTTTTTGTTTGTTTTGTTTATAAGTTTAAGCTTCTAGCAATAAAGACCACCCTTTCACGATAAAACAGAAACTTGAGAAATAAATTTTAAAATATAATCACTTCTTTCATTTGGTTTAGGCTTCTAGTAATAAGAAATTGAATGTATATTCTATCTGCCTTCCACTATTGGTACCCACATTTAAGCACACAGGAAAGTGAAATTCTACCATAATCTCAAATTCCTCCAAGTTATTGAATTATTTGTATCTATTATTTTATTCTGTCTTTAAGTGTCATGTTAATATCTCACTCAGAATATGTTGTACTAAGAGAAATGCTAGCATTTAAGATGTTTTTCTACAAAATACAGAACATTTCAAATATTTTTGATGTCTATTATTAGTGAAAAGTACCCTTACTTGAGACAAAGATTAAAAAAAAATAATTAATCGTGTTATCTGATAAGGGAAGAAAGAGTGAAAAGATTTAATAAGAATAAGGGGTAATATAAAATGGGAGTTAACAGTATGTTGAAGGAGGTTCAACCAAAAGAAAGAAGATATATATATATATATATATATATATATATATATATATATATATATATATATATATAAACATTATAAGCAAATCCCACTCTTGAAAATGTAATTTAAAAAAATAAACTAAAAGAAATGAGGATTGGACACATATAGATTGCATGTGGATGTAAGTACCCCCCCCCCCCCCACACACACACAGAAGTCAAGCTGGACTTGAGCTGGAAGCATCTTCTCTGAAAGCTCACTCTCATAGTAATGAATGGATCTATGTAGACTTTTATGGATGAAATATCAACAGTCTTACTCATCAATGGACTCTGCATGCTAAACTACTGATTTACTAGAGAAAATGTACTTTTGGTACAATAATGACATGTCTACATCTGTTGTACATTAAATAATCACATTCTGATTGGATGTGTGGCCTACTCCATAGGAGAGAATACATATCTGTACTATAAATCCAGCCAAAAGCTAATGGCTGGAGAGGTTCTAGTATGGAAGCTATTGCTATTGTTTTGTTAAGTGGACACATGTGCCTGTGAAGTTGCTTTCTATTTATTTTTGTTTATGCCCATATATTAGTATTTATGTCAGCTTTGGTCAGAGAGACTTCTTTTGAAATGAACAGCAATTACTGCGGATATCATTAACTGGTCAAAGTACTGAGAGTAAATGACCGTTGAAAGCAGAGACATAAAAGGACTATCTATGCCACCCCGACAAAGACTCAAGGAATGCTGAAAAGAAGCAGTACAATGAATTTAAGAGACAGAAGAAAAATGGAGTGCTGTGAAGCACTCTCTTCCAACCACGAAAAAGCCATTGCATACTTGATCTTTCAACAGCCATGGTTATTAGTACAAATCCCTCACAAGATAGGGTCCATTCTACGCTGAAGAAGATGGGGGTCTGACATCAGCTACAGTATGGATGGCTGCCTAAACACGACCTGAAAATTATAGCAATGTATTTGCTGACATGGATGAAGAGTATTTCGCAAGGCCCTCTACCAAGAGCTACTAGCAGTGAAAAACTGCTGGGAGGGAGACTTCACGTTCCTAAGAGATCTAAATACATACATATTATACATTTGAGCAACACTAATTGAACTCATCAGGGTGTGTGTGTGTGTGTGTGTGTGTGTGTGTGTGTGTGTGTGTGTGTGTGTGTGTATGCGCGCGCGTGCACGCGCGCGCGCGTGTGCACATGTATATGCATATAGCGTTAATAATTAAAGAAAAAGAGACAATGAATTTGAGAGGGAAGAAGGAACTTGTAGGTAAAATTGGAGGAAAGAAAGAGGGGGAATAATTACAGGACGCATGTTTAAAATATATTTTAAAACTAGAAGGTTAAAAAATACAAGCCCATCAATATGTCCTTAGAGAGAGAAGTGGATTAGAAATTTCTATCCATTCCTGAAAATATAGATTCAGGTAATATTGGAGAGAGAATTTAGTGGCTTGACCATTGGTAAGACAACCATACTACACTAAGTACAGCCTCACCTGTGCTGCTGTAGGTAGCACCAACTGGTTAACGGTCAAAGAAAAAAGTAAAGATATGAAGAATTATATGTGATATGACAAATTCAAGAATTTATAACTGAGACAAAAAATGGGCTTAAATAGAGAAAAAAATGCAGAACCTGAAAACATGCTTTCAAGGTTAGAAACAGCACAAGATAATCTAAAATATAAATCAAACAGGAATAAAAAGACAACTGTGATGGGATTCAGGTGTCAGCTGATAAGGTCTGAAGACACTTATCCAGGGTCACAGGCTCCTGAAAGGGGAGTGGCTAACCCCACTAACCCCATTTATAAAAGGCTGCTGGGATCTTGGGGCCTGTTCTCTCTCTCTCTCTCTCTCTCTCTCTCTCTCTCTCTCTCTCTCTCTCTCTCTCCCTCCCTCCCTCCCTCTCCCTCTCTCTCTCTCTCTCTCTCCTCTCTCTCTCTCTCTCTCTCTCTCTCTCTCTCTCTCTCTCTCTCTCTCTCTCTCTCTCTCTCTCGTTCTCTGACCAGGAATTGAACCCATGCCGCGATGGTGACAGTACAGAATCTTAACCACTAGACCGAGGGTGATGTGGGAATGTCTTTCTGTATGCTGTGAATATCAATCTTTAAATAAAGGAGCTGTTTTGGCCCATGACAGGTACCATAGAAAAAGTAGGAGGAAAAATCAGAGTGAAGCATGTAAGGAACACAGGTGAGCCACGGGCCACATGGCAGACAGATTAATGGAAATGGGTTGAGTTAAGATGTAAAAGCTAGCTAGCAATGGGCCTGAGCCATAGGCCAAACAGCATAAAGTTAATATAAGCATCTGAAACATTTCTGAGGCCTAAGCAGCTGCGGGCGGCTAAGGGAGCTGGGGATGCAGGTCTGTGGCTCTGGACCTCTGGCTGCCCGGTGCCAAGAAACCTCATTGTAACAGAGAACAATGTGATAAAGTATTCAGTGAAGTCCTTACTGATTAAGAAGAGAGAATATAAATACATGAATAAATAACAGATGTAAAAAAAATATGAGTGAATAGCATAGATGGAGGCTGAGGTTAGCCTGGGCTATACGATTAGCGCCATTGCTGCAGAGCAAAATAGAAGGACTCTGTCACAAAAATGCAAAACAAACAAACTAAACATGATTATGATTGATGGAATGAAGTGTTTGTGAGCCAGAGGTCTGCGAGTCACACGTATCTGTATTAGAAATCAATGGCGTAAAAATTACCAATAAGTGGCTAAAATATTTTGAAGGTTGAAAACAAAATGAAGACTAAACAAATAGGCTCAGGAGCTGGGGATGGGACTGGGAAGCCCGCACAGCACTGTACAATTAAACCATGTTTGCTAAAAAAAAAAAAAAAAAAATACATTTTTTTCTCTATATTGAAACTCTTAAGGAAGTGAAGGTAGCTAGTACAGTGTTACCACTAATGTGAGCTTAATTCTATGTCAGCTGCCTGCTACATTTCATTTATATATTGTACAGCACTAACTGCCAGCTCATCTTTTATTTTCATTATTGTTCTAACAAATTTATTTTGTAGTTTTGAGATAAACTCAGTGAACAAGAAGTATGGCAATCCCAGTCATGATGCAAGCTTAATACAAAATAAACTTCAGAAGTTGTTTCTTAAGTGCACTTGAAGACCATTTCCAAGAACTGGTTTAGTCTTTCCACCTTCTTGTTCACAGTGTTCACCAAAATGGTTTTTTGGGGGGAGGGGGTGGCCGTGCTAATTATGTCCAGCTCCAGGCTGAGAACCCCACTACCATTTATTCTCTCCATTTTGACCACTTGTGAATTTCTCTAATCTCTCTAGGCTCTGTTTGTTGCAAAATGATGAGTGAAAGCTACATTTACCTGTGGTCATAGGAATGAATATTTAGAAGGCTGTTTGATAGTATATTAATTTAGTTACATGATAAGTGGAGGTTCTTCTCTAGGGTCTATAATCCCACCAGTCACAGATTCTTGTTGAAATTTATAACACTGCATATGGATCTCCTCCAATTGAATAATCTTGAGGTCCAATTAGATACCTGTTGGATCCCTGCAGGATACAAATGTCACTATTACACCATTGGAAATATCTTGCAGTTGGGACATTGTTGTGGTTCTCAAGTTTTACAGATAGATAGGACTGTTGATGACTTTTTGTCTTAGCAGCTCCCATAACCTCTTTCAATATTTGATAGCAAGGCCTCAGGGACAAGCTTCTGGGTCAGTAGCAGATTTATTTTTCTAAGTCTTGTCACCAAAGCAGATGGTGTCTTCAGTTACCCAGGAAAACTGCTGGGACATAGTCTTCTGTACAGGGCAGGGCAATTGTCAACAATAGGGCTACCTGAACAAAAACATGAAAAAAACATGTCACATTAGATGGGAAAATTTGTCACAAGGCCTTATCCCTAGATGGAGAGCTACAGAAAGTTGCTGAGGGGGAGAAACTGTAGCATAAATAAAGGAAACTCAGAGCCAGGTCTCAGGGAAAGGCTGAGCTATCAAAGAGTAAAGACCACAGTCAGATCTCACCCAGGTGTATTCCAGCTTCCTCACCCTCGCTCCTTCCTCAACCTCGCTCCTCCTGGCTTCTTCTGCCTCCTCTGTCTTTCTATCCTGACTTAAATACACTCTTTACTCAGTTGTTTCACATCCAGGTTAAGATTAAAGGTGTGGCACCTCCACTGCCTGCCTGGGAGCCTGGAATTCCTTCTGTAAACTAAGCAGACCTCAAGCTCAGATTTGTTGGAATTAAAGGAGTAGGTCGCCACTCCCAGATATTCCCTGTGGCTGAGATTAAAGGTGTTAAGTTACCACTGTCTGATCCTGCTAGACTGGCTGTGGGTAGATCCCTTTAAATCTCAGACTGGTTTTTACTAAATTTGAAACATAGCCATACAAGAAACAAATCTCTCTCTCTCTCTCTCTCTCTCTCTCTCTCTCTCTCTCTCTCTCTCTCTCTCTCTCTCTCTCTCTCTCTCTCTCTCTCATTCTTTTTTTTAGAAAAGCTCTTTATCCTAAATGACCATCAATAACCACATGCAAATTATAAAACACCAATTGTCTCAATATGCTACATAAAAATAACATAGAAGAAGAGGTCATGAATTCAAGAGGATTGTGGAGAGACTATAAAAGGAGTTGGTGGAAATGCTGTAAATACAGTGTACTTGTATATAAAGTTCTCAAACACCTTTAAGGAAAAAAAAAAAAAGAGTTGGTTTTGAGATAACTTAATGCTTAAATACCCAGAATCCCCTTTCTGTGTAACAGTCTAGTAAAAGTAAATGAAAACAAATGGAGCATTCATAACAAAGAATATACACAGAAACTAATACAGCTTATGTGGAAAGCCATGCTAAAGCAAATGTGTGTGACACCTACTATCCACAGGGAGAAAAACTTGGAAGCATTCCTGTATCCGCATTTCCTCATCAGAGTCCCTGTTTATGGCTACTATAATGTAATTTTAATAGCAGCTCTTTTTATTTCATTAGTGGCTTTGTTCAAACAATAAATTATAGGAACACTTTCAAAAGGATATAGAATAAAACTTGAAAGGTATAAAGCCACAGGGAAAATTATGACGTCTAAATTCTGCTGCCTCCAGAGTTTAATGCCATTTCCTAATAGATCACCAGAAATTGGAATTGTGACACAGATGCTGAAGAAAATAAATCATTAGGTTTAGTGTACCTGTGACTAAGATAGGTGGGAGTGTTGCTAAAGCCCTGTATCACCAATAAATTACACAATTTTCCTTATCTTATAATTTATTTTTTGCTGTTCAACCTCTATAAATAATTCTACATATTTTCTTATAAAATGGAGCTATACAAACTATGCTGTAATCCACCTTGAATTGTGGTCTTTTTACTTATTACATAAATATCATTATGCTAGTGCTTCATCACCAAGGCAACAAGATGTGGAGCATGAGCAGTTCAACCTTGCAGATAACCCAGATTCATTTGGTCAGTTTCTGCTTCTGTGGAGAGAAGGATGTAAATATAACGTAATTCTTTATTATTTACATAATAGCTTAGCTATGAGTACATTTTCTCATGAATCTGCTTCTTTAATATGTACCATTTTATTAATACATTGGTGTGTTTTCGTTTTCCAATACAGTATTCCCTTCAGATCAATATGCCTAAAAACAAGCAAAAAGCTGTCAGGTTTGACCACAAGCAGAAAGAATTGAACCTGTGCTATGCTATTAAAAAAAAAAAAAAAAAAGACATATTGGTAGTGTAGAAACAGTACAATCTTATAATCGTTCTGATTGTAGAAAGATAAATTGATTAGAAGAAAGTAAGAGTGGAAATAGATGAAACCGTTTACAATAGTAGCAACATTTTAAGTGAGAAGCAATTTGAGAAGGACAGGACATTAGATATGGATTAAGCTAGAGCGGTACAATAAATATCTTAAAAGTCCAGTGAACAAGACTTGGTAGTGGACTGGCTCTGAGAAGAAAAGATGAAGTGAAGTGAAACCCAGGACACTGACTTCATTTTGCTTTGCTATTTGAGGGGGAAGTGTGACCATTTTCTTATATGGGAACAGCAAAGGATGGCTCATATATGGTAGCTGTCTTATGCGTACAAGGTGCCCTTAAATAAAGTACTAGTAAAATCATTCTTTAAAAATATTTCTCTGTCATATAATACAGTCTGAAGTCAGTTTCTTCTTCCTTCACTTCTCCAAGCTTCCTGCTGCAACTTTCTTTCTTTCCCAGATTCACAACCCCCTCCGTTTCCCGTCAGGAAATAGCAGACCTCCGAAAAGCAATAACCAGACAAGGAAAAAAAAATATGCAATAAGACAAGGCAAAATCTTTCACATTGAGACTGGACAAGGCAACCTAAGAGAAAGAGTCCTAAGAGCAAGAGAAAGGGTCAGGTTTGCTTTATTTGTTTTCTGATAATCTGGTGTAAAAAGAAAAGCTGGTTAAAAACATAGAGCTCCTAGGCATCATTCCATGGTAAGACTGTTGGATGCCTTCTTCCTTTGGAATCTTTCATGGCGCTGTAAAGCTTCAGGAGGGAAGATTCATATGGGTTCTAGCTTGTGTATCTCTGGGCCCTGTTTCTGTGGTGTACGGTATCAGATACTGAGGTAACAAAGGCAACAGAAAGAAGTGTGTGTTTTGGGAATCTTTGGATAGAAATGTTGGAGTTCAAATTTAAATAAATAAAACAAAAAGTGCCCTAAAAGTTAGTAGAATTTATATTCTGACACATTATCTGATGGAAAGAAATTTCATATGTAAAGGAATCAATAGAAACCAGATGGCACCTCTCAAAGGAGTGCTGAGAGTGTTGTGATATGTCCTGTGGTAAATAGAGTGAGACACTAAAATCTCCCAGTCTGCAGGCAGTGACTGAAAGATACCAATATGAAAACAGTCTACATATGTGAACACAACAATCCTAATATCTAGTTCTTCTGATTGCAGGTGTGTGTGTAAGAGAAAGTAGGGGATTAAATATAAGTCTAGCAGCATATTACCTAACATTTTTCCAGCTAGAATTTTCAGAAAAGAAAACCCTCTTATAGGCTGTAAATTTCTGAGGTTATAAACTAGGAGTACTAGAAATAATACAATTTTCTGTTTCTGAGGGAATCTGATTTCAAAGAAAGAAGCATAACATCAATTATTTAATAGTCCAGTGACATCTAAGAATATCTGAAAAATGACAGATTTTTATTGTTTGTTAAAATGAAGGTTTCTTTGTTCTGAGATATTGTTTCCTTATACATTTTTAGATACTTCCATGGTATCAGATACACCATAGATGCTCAATAATCCTTTTGAAATGATGTGATGTCTGTATTGACCAGAAGAAAAGTCTCAATATTTTAAATACAAAATTTTCTTAAGAAAGATTACATATATATTAATGTCCATGTCTCATGTCATACCATTTCTTATATACAAAATCCTCCTTTTTTCATATTTATTTGACCCCATCCTCAAGCAACAGTTAAAGTCTAAATTTCATCTAGCCCATGTCTTCACCAGAGAACTGTTACTTTTTGTGTATATCCCCTTGACATCTTTTGCCTGTTGTCATGTAAACATAAGCATAACAGAATCCCATATTTTTCAGCCTTTCTAAAATTCTTGTCTTTTCATAGTCCAAAAAGAAAATGGATGTGTGTGTGTGTGTGTGTGTGTGTGTGTGTGTGTGTGTATCTCAAACACAGCAAGAGCAAAGTGAACTTGCAACTCACTCTTTTTTGTTCACTCTTAGATACCCAGTCTGAAGTCCTTCAATCAAGATCCCATCCAGCAGTCAAAAGTCTCTGAAGAGGAAATTTCAAGTGAAAATCTGCGACATAGTGTCCCTTTAACTGAGCTGTGAGAAGCCGAGGTTAGAGTCATGATCATTATGAGATAATGGTTAAAGAACAGGACCAATGAAGCGTTGAACAAGGAGAGATATTCGTCTTGTTCCAAGTTACTTTCTCCAATAAATCTGAGTTATGATTGGTTTTCTGCCTTTGGAATGTGAGATTCCTCTCTGTTCTTTTCAATGAAATGTGCTCTTTTCCATGAGCTCAAGTGGATTGTTTCTTACAGAAAACAGCTTTGCTTGAAAGTGGAGATGCTGTTGTTTACGTTTTATTCCCTTCATGTCTTTGCATATAGTAGGCATAAGCAAATCAGTGGCACTATACCCCTCATTCTATGTCCCACACTTGCATCACCTCTATAATCAGTTCAGTGTTTGTCTGCAAAGACCATTGTCTACTTTTCACATCAAGTACTCACGTAACGCATAGAGGCAGTCCTTATTCATGGTTGAGTCACCAGATTGATAACACTCAACCGCAACCTGATGTTTCAATTGTTAGTAATGATATATAAATACTAGATTTTATAAGAGCAGATTAAAAATGTTTCTTTAAAATGTCAATGAAAAAAAAAAGACACTTTGAAATAGTCTCTTCATAAAATTTTCATCTCCAGCATCTTGTAGCTTCGGTGCCTCCTTTACTTGCATACAAAAGGATTATTTTAAGTCAAGTTGTTTTCTTCAATGCCAGCAATATTCACTATATTTATTTGCCCAATGAAGTATTCTTTATGCTTATTTTTGTTCTTTATCAAAAAAGTCACTTGTCCTTGCTTGGGCTGATGGTTGAGGATCAGAAAGCAATATTCCAGCTGTTCTTAAAGCTAGTGTTTCTTAGCAAGGTTAAGCAGTGCCTTTTCAAACTCCCTGTGCTGTATGCGTCATCTCCTGGTGAGTCAAACTTGTTACATTAGTGTATCTCACAGAGAAAGGCCAGCAAACTCAAACTTTGAAAAAAAAAAAAAAGTCTCACTTCTTGGTCTGCATAAGGTGGCTGAGATGTGTTTATCTCAACTCCCCCGGCCATCTGGCATTCAAGAAGTCCTTTCAGTTGGTACCTTTCATTAGTTATTCCTCAATCCCTCGCTTACCTCTATACCTTTAATGAAGGAGAGAAACAGAGCAAGACTTTAGAATCATAGGGGTCTACACTACTTACTTGTCATGTTGCCACAATATAACTTACAGATACATAAGTTAAGGAAGGAGTGTTAATTTTAACTTACAGCTCCAAAGACTGTATTCACCCATGATTTCATGATGAGGATGATAGTAGCATAAACTTTGGACAGCCTGCTCTATTTGCATCTATATACAGGAAACTAAATATGATAAAACTCCAGATCAGCTTCCTTTCTCTTTTCTGTCCAATCTGAGACTCCAGCCCACAGAACAATGTTCTCATACTTAGGGTAGGTCTTCTAAACTCAGTTAGCTTAATCTAGAAATCCCTTTGTGGACATACCTAGACATTTGTTTCCATGGTAATTGAAGCTGACAGTCAAGAAAAACCATTGCAGACTCTTTTGGGAAGAAATCCATTTGAGAGGAGGCTCTGGCAAGATAGGTATTGGCTTTTCTGTGCTGTAATGTTTGGGCCTTAATTCTTCCTCTTAACACTTCTGATGTCTACCTAAATTCTACATACACATTCCATTTCTCTAAAGTATCTGATGCCCCTAGTTTGTTGCCTGATAGAATGTAAATAAAGGAAGAGAGTATTCCAAAAATAGCCAATGAGAGATTACAGACTTCTTAACTATAAAAATTCTGTATGACTTTAAAATGTTTAAAAGTATGTTCTGTGGTTTTTTGTTTGTTTGTTTGTTTGTTTTGTTTTGTTTTTTTTTTTTTTTTTTTTTTGAGGATCACTTTGCTTGGTATCTTAGGAGACATTTTTCAGATGTTAAGTGCACCTAACAAGCTCATACATTTTGTTATTTGGACATCAGCTAGTACTGCTGTTTTGAAAATCTGTAATACTTACTGGAAAGAGTAGTTTTCTGTTGGGTGAAATTTGAGGTTTATTTCTTGCCTTGCATCCTATCAACTGTTTCCTGATGCTACCAGCAAGTAGCTCCATGTTCCTGCCATTGTAGTCATTAGCTACCTTTATGCCACGACTTCTCCTGCTCCATTGTGGGCTCATTGCTCCCAGCTACCTAGCAAAAACATTTTCCATTTGAGTTTCTTCTTCTCAGCTATTGGCTCACATAAAATGGGAAAATAACTAATAAAGGGTCCAGGTTTAGTGACATGGCCAACCATGATCCTAGACATTTGATATGGATGGGAAGACTTTTGGTTTGTACAAGGATCCTTTTGGTTAAGGGACAGTGCTCCACATCGTCTGAGCCTCTTGCTTCTCCATAAATTCACATTTATTATCAATATATTTTCAATCATCCAGTCTCACTGGGTTTTACCTACAAAATATCATTGAAATGATACTGTTTATACCATGCCTCCTTAATTCTTCTCCATTCAAAATCATTGTATTCATTTTCTTTCTGGGAAAGTTCAATTTATCCTTTAAATGTCAACTCAAATGTTATCTCCTTCATTATGGATTCATAGAATACCAGCAGCAGGAGAAATCTTCTTAATTATCTTGTCCCAATTTCTTTAAGATTAGAAACACATAGATGAGCTGCATAACTCATGCCAAGTCACGTAGGGATTGAGGGCTAGTGATGATTTACCTATAAGACCCTATGAGGAATAACCCTTCTACAAGTTATCAGCACTAAGTGAGAAGTTGAAAAACAGTCAGTTAATATGCAGGATTGGAGCAATGTACCCCAAGAATCATGTGAAACCACACATTGGGTTCTGATGTCAAAAAAAAAAAAAACATCTTGGAGTACTGTAAGTCATAGCAGCAATTCCCACCATCAAATCATAGATTATATCATCGTAATTTACAAGTGGGATTTCTTTTATCCTCCACTGATTTTCTTTGAAATTTTTATGAAATTTAACCCCCTTTCAAAATAACATGCCCATGATAGTAACCATTGTTCTGGTGTTGTTCACACAGGCATTTCTAGGAAAGACTGTTTCACAGCCGACTTCCTGATATTCTGGCTCTTACTCTCATCCTGCCTCCTCTTCTACAATGTTAACTGTTAAATGAGACTTCTTGATGGCACTTTTGGATATCTAGGAAAGGAGGCTCATGAATGAAGGGTGCCATTGTTATCTACGAAACCGTTACGTTTTTTTGTTTTTTGGTTTTTTTTTTTTTTTTTGCACCTTTCCAAATCTCAGCATTATTTTTCTTTATGTTTTTTAAATTGAAAATAGATGTTTTTCTTATATTCTGATCACGTTTCCCCTCCTCCAAATCCTCTCAGACTGGAGTATTCCCATCACATCACTTATATCAGAAGAAGATAAGATGAAAAACTGTATCTAACACAGAACTTATTGACAACCAAAACTATTTATTTTGGGAAACTTTGTTATCCCCTTATTACCTATGAAGTTAATTATGATGACTATATATTTAATTAGATGAAACTAAGCAATGATTAGTGGCTTAAATGTTGTCATCACTTTTAATGGAAATGTACTCATGGGTCCTTTCAATTAGAAGGATACTGATAGCAGTTTAGAAATACAATTAAATATTTCCACCACACAATATATGTAATAGACAAGAAATTGACACAGATGAATGCTTTCTCTCTGACCTTTCTCAAAAGAGAACTGAGTACACAGTGTGTGGAACCCATTTTATATTCCCATTATCCTGTTTTACAAATGATGAAACAGGTATTAGCTAAGGAAAAAATGAAAATCCTCTTAATTTTTTTCTTTACTTTTTTGGGTGGGGGAGAGTGGTCTCATTTGTCTTCAAAGCTCTTTGTGGTGATATGTTACATATTTAATTAAAAAAAAAGTCTGAAATATCAGAGAAGAGATCTACCCACAGTCAATACAGGATCAGAGAGTGGTAACTCACACCTTTAATCCCAGCCCCAGGAAAAGACCAAGAGTGGTGACTACTCCCAACTGGTAAGGGTGACCTATGCCTTTAATCCCAGCAGATCTGAGTTTGAGGCCAGCTAGGTTTACAGAGGGAGTTCCAGGCTCCCAAGCAGGCAGTAGTAGTGCTGGGCCTTTAATCATGTAACTCCAGAAACAGAGGAGAACTTTTAGTGTTTCTGTGAGTTCAAGGATAACTACCAAATAGTAGTAGCCCACACCTTTAATCTTAATTTCAATGTGAAACAACTAGGCAAAGAAAGTATTTAAAGCAGGAATAGAAAGACAGATTCATGCAGTAGAAGCCACAAGGAACAAGAGTTTGGAAACTGGAAGACGGCTGGGTTAGATTTGACTGTGGTGTTCCCTCTCTTTGATATTTCAGCTTTTCCCCAATATCTGCCTCTGAGTTTCCTATATCACAACCAGAATCCATGCAACAGCTCTCTCTCATATAAGTACAGGATTCATTACTAGACTGAGCATGATGTGAAAAAGACTGATGGAAAGTTTAAGTTTATTAATGTTTATATTTAACAGGCTGTCTTCAAGTCCTGAATATGTGAACATAGAAATAAGGCAGCTTGGATATTAGGAGTCTTTATGCATTGCTTTGTTCCTTCTTCGAAGAGAGGGAATAATAATAATAATAAATAAAATTAAGCAGAGTTGGCTTTTTTTTCCCTTTATTTCTCAAGCCTTTCAGGAGGGGATTCATGTAGTGGCTATGGCTACAAATAGAGAAGCAGCTTTCTGCAATAAATGGGTACCGCTCTTCAAACAGTCATGCAGACATGGAGCTCAGAGCTGATTGATCATCCTGTTGCAAGTTGCTAGTCTGAGGCTTTCAAAGAGTTAAGGAGGGCAGATGGTCTGAGTTGCTATGTTCAGACAGAGAATATGAAATCCAGGAGTACTTCTTTAATAGGTGAAGGGTGGAGTCATCCAGCACACACTTGCTGACGTGCAATTGATCCTCAGAGACTTGTAAAAGTTATTTTCTTGTAAGATCAATGTAATATTATACTGATAAATTTAGGGAGACTGGATTTAAAGAATCTGAGACCTCACTATGACTAATTAGGGGTGAAAACTGTGGATTTTGACAGATTTAATTATTTCATCTCCAAGGTTTTGATTAAATTAAAGCTTTCTACCACAGAGCAGACATTTACATATGCATAAGTTAATATTATAAAGTAATAAAGTTTGTATCAAAAATCATGAGGAAAAAGTATGAAATAAGTTGCATGTGAGAAACTCCAAAGATACTTTGTCATACTTGGCATTAGTGTGAGCATGCACATAACTTAAGAGTTATGTGTGCATATGCATTTATAAGGTTTTAGCAATATAGAAAACGTACATGTGAAGTTAAATATTGAGTTATTCATATATAAATAAGTAATTTAAAGATTCATATGTGTACATATAGCATTTAGCACTATCATATATGAATAATATTGAAGTTTTAGATATATGCATAAAATGGAAAACATAATTCTGAATTGATAAAACAGTATTTTATAAGTATGTGTGTATGTATTTGTGTGCATGAGTGTTTGTATATATGTTTATGGTTGTGTATTGATAGTTACAACTTAATTTTTAAAGGTTCATAAATGTATATAGAGCAGCGTACAGGAACACACACGTGCACAAATCATTTATTTATCAAATTTTTCATTTATAATAAATAAACAAAGAGAATCATCAATGAATGCATTAAACTACCGTTTTTCGAAACACCACATATCTTTATGCTTTTCACAAAATGCAGAAACTTTGTAAATGTGTACAAATTTTATTTATATATACATATGCATTGTATGTATATATTTTACCTATCCAATATGTAATAGAACAATACAAATGTATACAGAGGCAAAGGATTAAATAATTATTCCAAAAAGATTATGTTATTATATTATAATAGTAAAAATTTAAAATACAAATTTAGATAGTTCATATGTTAGATGGTTTCAAGTTTATGCTCTTTACACAGCAGATAGATCATTTGGCAGTAATAATATTGTGAATGTATGCTCACTACATAAAATAAATTCTGTTACATTCTTGTGTTTTTAGTATAAAATCACATATATAAATGTTAAAAATATAGACTATGATAACATGTAAGTGTGAACCCCTGCTATACAGGTGTATAAAATACAGAAATTCTACTTACAAATCCTGTATGGTGACACTGTTGATCTTACTACTGCAAATGTGTGTCCTGTGTTGGAAGCAGGTGATATAAAAAACAGAGAATATGTTTGTGTGTGATATTTTCCTAATACTTGAGGTACATGGATAAATATTTAAAGTATAGAAATTGGGCACACAACTATGATATGTTGTGTTTGAATGTAAGAATTTTCATATCTGAATAAGATTTAATATTTTATTCACATTTAAATTTTTGATTTGATACCATGTAGAGTATCAACATTGCTTTATAATCACAATTACTGTCCATCTCCAGCACTTATGCTATCTTGTAAAACTGCATGGTTTTCTCTACCAGTTAAATCAGAATTCTTCATTGTCTGATACTTCAGCCCACTGGTTTATAATCTTTGTTTCTAATATACCTCAAAAAATAAAATTCCACAGTGTTTGCTATGTTGTGATTGTCATATTTCTCTTGTCATAATGCATTCATAGATAAAACACTTCATCAGAATGACTTTCCTCTTCAAAACCGAACAAAATAAATAAACACACATACACACATGAATCTTTGCCCCTGTAGACATGATATTCCAATGAAAGAAATTAGGGATAATAGGCTGTCTTATAATAGGAATTAGTAAAAGCTGTACAATGAGGAAAGACATCACTAGGAACTAGAGAATAACTCCTTTATTTTGGGTTGTCTGAAAAGTAATCTCAAATAATTTGTTTTTGGGAATAAAACCAAAAGAAATTGACAGGATAAATATTCGTGTTAAAATCACCATAGAACAATAACTCTAATCAGAGACCTGGGTAGTAGTCTTGACATCTAACCGCATATGGCATGTCTTAGAAATAGCAACAAGGCAAAACTGTGGTACAACAGGAGACACTTAAAGAAGTGAGGCAGGACATTGCAGGTGCCAGGTCTTATTAAAATAAGATATTTTTTCCTGATGCAAAAATAAATATCATGGAAGGAACTGTACAGTTATTAACTTAATTAGTTTTAACTGTATTGTCTTAGTTACAGTCACATATCCATTTTACAAATGCCAAACATCAAAGAACCAGCCTCCCTATGGTACATGGCAGGGCACTAGCCTTCAGCTGGAGCTGTAGGAATTTGGCCAACACATTGAAATTGCTTCTAACCTTAGAGATTAAAAATTCACGTCTCAGAAGGCATCGGGAGTGCTCTCGGAATCTCTGCTCTCTGACTACTTCTTGCCCCTTCTGTGTACAAAAAAACGGCAGCGCTTCCTGACCTCAATGACTGAGGCAATACTGGAAATGCCATTTGAGGTTCAGGTTTATAACCAAGAAGAGGACTTTCTGAAGATTTTGAATATTGGTTTGTTTGTCCTTCTGTGTATCCTGCTCTTCTCCAACTGCCTAGTAAAGCTGAGTGAACCCTTTTCTTTGTTGCGGTAAAATCGACAGCAATGAGAGGAGTTATAGCTACTGCCGTAAAGGCAAACCCTTCGCACACACAATAAGCACACATTTGGGCTCTTCAGGGCCAGCTCTTTCCAAAGACGGCTGCCTACCAACAGTTCCCGGAGAGCTTTGTCTGCCTCAAAACAAATTTTGTATTGGCTGCTCTCTGGGTGATTTGATAAGATTCATACTCAGTTGAAAACCTCCCCCATGGCTGTAATGTTATGCCTTACATGATTGTATAAGGGGACAGAAATTATTGGTTTTTTGCCTTAAACAACACTGTTCCTCCAATAGCTTATTTTGTATGGAAATTAAAAAAAATCGTTTGAATTTCTAATCTCTACGTGGACTCTGATTATTCATAGTATGGGTATGAAATCCTAAGCCTACAAAATGCCCGACCATTTTTTCCTAATTTCACTCCTCATTCCCCGGCAGCCAGAGGTCCGAGACCCACAGACCTGCTGTGCCAGACCGCTTAACTCTCCACTACTGCTCAGGTCCCCAGAAATGACTCAGGTGCTGTTTGGTCCATGGCTCAGGCACATTGCTAGCTAGCTCTTATATCTTAACCCATTTCCATTAACTGTCTGCCACATGGCCTGTGGCTCACCTGTGCTCCTTACATGTTGCTCCTTTGGCTTCTGGCTTGATCTGCCTGTGACTCTGCCCTTCCTTTCCTACCTATTCTGATTCTTCCTCCTACTTCTTCTATGGTGCCTGTCATGGCCCAAAACAGCTCCTTTATTTAAAGATTGAGATTCACAGCATACAGAAAAGCATTCCCACATCAAGGAACACTGCATTTTTTTTTTCTTTTTTTGAAGAATGTAGGTTAAACATGCCTAGTGTCCTTACAATTGGCTCTTGGATTCTCTTTATGTTCGTATAATTGTGCATATATATTGTAGGATTTAAAGTGTTATTTAATTTATTTTTCCCCTTGAATTTTTTTTTTGAATGAGTTCCACTGGTTGAAAAGTTAGTTTTTCAGTTGTAGCAGATAGGCTTAAAGCTTTGATTAATTTGTAAAAGCATTTATTTCAATTATTTGGAAAAGCCTCCTGACAAGATATTAGTGATTTAAAAACACAGGTCACAATAAATGCCAATTCTACATAGTAATTATGCAATCATCTTTATCTCAGTTCTCATTCTCAAAAACAAGAAATGGAGTATGAGGCTAGAGAGTTTGCTCAGAGGTCAGGAACCTGGGATTTTTTTGTAGGGGAACCAGGTTCAATTCCCAGCACCCATGTTCAAACTTAGACTTTCCTGTGACTCCTGTTTCAGGGACTCTGATTCTTTCCTCTGGGCTTCACAAGTACTACATGTCAGTGCTTTACATGCAGACAAAACAGTCATACACACAAAAGATCTAAGATACTGATAAAGTAGAATCTAGTTTTGTATTTAAGCACTTCAATAACTTTCTGTAGCATAGTCAAACAGAAGTTCTCTCAAAAGGCAGGGAAATTTCTCAGACTTGGATTTCCATTATTTCCTTCTTATGCTGCCCTTACAAAATGATCACAGAGTGCTAATTATTTCAATGTTCTCATGTGCTTTAGTGTAACATTTTGCACTTTTGTTGCATGTTTCCCCAGATACTCAAATGACTGTTTCCCCTCACCAGGCTCTAATCTTAACAGTTCATCGATTTTATCCCAAATAATCATGTTATTCACTGTGCTATTATTCTCAAGTATATTTTTTTTTTGCTTTCTTTTTCCCTGCTCTCCATTTCATATGTGACATACACTATATTTTGTGCTGGATCTTTTATCATAATAAGACAAAAGAGCAGCTTACAGAATGGGAAAGACCTTCACCAACCCCACAGCTAACAGAGGGCTAATCTCCAACATACATAAAAAATTCAAGATACTAGGCATCAAAATACAAAATAAGTAAGTTAAAAATGGAACACAGATATAAATAGATAATTCTCCACAAAATAATCTCAAATGACCCAAATATACTTGAAGAATTGTTCAACATCTTTGGTCATTAGGAAAAATGCAAATTAAAATGACTCTGAGATTTCATTTTACACCTGTCAGAATGGCTAAGATCAAAAACACTGATTATAGCTCATATAGGAGAGGTTGTGAAGTAAGGGGAACACTGGTGGGAGAGCAAACTTGGACAACCACTTTGTAAATCAATCCACATCAAGACCCAGCAGTACCTATTTTGGGCATATACCCAAAGGATGCTCAATCATACTGCAAGGAATAGTTGGTCAACTATGTTCATAAGAGCATTTTTGTAAGAGCCAGAACCTGGAAACAACCTTGATGACTCTCACCAAAATAGATAGGGAAAATATGGTTTATTTACACAAAGGAGTATTACTCAGCTCTAAAAAATGATGACCTGATGAAATTTGCAGGCAAATGGATGAAACTAAAAAGAATCATTTTGAGTGAGGTAGCCCAGACTTTGAAATACAAACATGGTATGTACTTACTCATACGTAGAAACTGAGAGTAAAGCTAGGATTACCAATCTTTAATACACATCTACAGAAAGGCTAAATAGCAAGAAGATCTAAAAGGGGACCCATGGATTCCCTGAGAATGGGAAATAAAATAAATCCCCTGGGTGGACTGGAGCAGGGTTGGAAGAATGGAAACCTGAGAGAGCAGGTTTATTGGGCTGGGTGCAGAAGATGGGTTGGGAGAAGGATGTAGAGGGAAAGTAACAAAAGAGATACCTTGATGGGTGTCCACTTTAGTCTTAGGGAGAAACTGGGTGCCACGGTAACCCTCAGAAATCCAAAAGAATGATCAAAGCTAAGACTCCTAGAAATAGTGGAGAGGGTACTTGATCAAGCCATCTACTGTAATCAGATTGGGGACTACCCTAATTGTCATTGGAGAGGCTTTATTCAGTAAAGGACTGAAACAGATGGAGAGATCCACAGCCAAGCACTGAGTCCTGATGAAGAACTGCAGGAGGGATTGTGTGAGCCAGAGGGCTCAAGGTCATCATGGGGGAACCCACAGAAACAGCTGATCTGATCTTTTAGAAGCACATGGACTCTGAACCAATGGTTAGAGAGCTTTCATGGGACCAATCTAGGCCCTTTGCATGTGTGTGACAGTTAAGTAGCCTGGTCTGTTTATTATGGTCTTAGCAATGAAAGCAGCTCCTGTCTCTGGTATTTTAGTTGGCTTTTGGGAACCTGTTCCCCATGCTGGATTACCTTGCCCAGACTTCACACCAGGGGAAGAGCTTGGTCCTGCTTCAACTTGATGTGCCATGCTTTTTACAAGCCCATGGGTGTCCTGCTCCTTTCTGAATAAAGATAGAGAAGGAGTGGATAGGTAGGGGAGTAGATGAGAGGTGGGGAGGGAGACAGCCAGAGAAGATGAAGAGGAAACTGTGGTTTGTATGTAAAGTAAATGAAAATGTTAATTAAATAAAATAAAAATTTAGAAAGTATAAACAACATGAATTAAGAAATTTTATCAATTTTAACAACCAAAAGATGTCTTCCAAAGCTACATTTAAAAGCAAGGAGTTTTTTAATAATAAGTTAAATGAATAAGAAAGTAAATGTACCCTAATCTGCAGTAACACACAGTTTGATTATTTATGGTTTGTGTCTGAAGTGTCCCCCAATCCATATGGGTTGAAAGCTTGACTCCATGGAACAGTTTCACAATCACATCCTTTGAGAGTATGACTGACTCATGAGGATTCTAACTTAATCAGTGAATAATTCCACTGATACATTAGTAGTTTGATGAGCTACCTGGAATTGGTTGAAAATTAAAATTATGGCTTTAATTGGAAGAAATGAGTCATGAGTTTTGGAGATGCAGCTTTGATGTGCTAGACCTTTGCTTACTTTCTTTATATGTTCAACCATAAGATGAGAAACCTACAGCTACATGCTTTCTCACCATGATGCATTGCCTGTTCAGAGGCTAGAAACAGTGATTCCAGATGACCGTGGACTGAAATATCTATAGCTGAGAGCTCAAATAAATCTTCACTGCATTGAATGGTTTACATTGGTATTTGCACAACACAGATAAGGTAAGGGACATTTTCAACAATACATTATCTGAATACACTTATTGACTCTTGAGTATAATTGCATGTGAGCTGATTCTTTTGCTTGAGAAGCATCTCATCCCACCACCTTCTGCTTCAAGACCTCTGCTGCTACCTACGCTGGAAAACCTGAAGCTCTTCCAGGAAAGTGTGGATCAGAAGAGCTTCTGTTTTCCAAATAGCTTTCTGACTCTTAGCATCTGTTATTTGCACTGCCTGTTAGAACACTGTAGCATGCTCTCATAATTCTCTCTCTCTCTCTCCTCTCTCTCTCTCTCTCTCTCTCTCTCTCTCTCTCTCTCTCTCACTATAATTCAAAGTTCATTATGATAATAACTGTGTCTTCTCTATTTTTGACAATAAAACATAAAGAACAAGAAGATACTAAATATTTGTCAAATACAGTAATCAATTATTCAACAGCTCAGATCTATATATCAGCCTGTGACTTTCCAGGAATGTTGACTAGAAACAAAATGCAAGAATGACAATAAGTTAAAGTGAGCCTACAGTTGAGATTTCTTACCATTGGTTAAAGGTATTTGTTTTGTAAGCTTTATTTCCAAAGGACAATGAGAAATACAAGTTAAAATGAAAACCATCCAGTGAAATTTGAAAAGGCAAGTGTGTGTCAGACTAGGAATCAATTTTTCCTTGCCAGTAAATGTTGTTTGGTTGGAACACAGTGTAGAAATGGCTGTTAGATGATATCTATGTTAGCATAACTAATGAGATCTGGGCCATAGGTGAGAGCAATTTTCAAACTGCACCACAAACTTTTGCCTCAGAAACTGTAACAGTAATTGTTACTTGTCTTATTGGGACATGCTTGTCTAACTTTAAATACTTAGCCAAGCAGACAAGACACAGGTGTGAGGGTTCTTGGAAATATCTTTTCTTAATAAGATACAGGTGTAAATGTAAAAGTGTGTGCTGGAAATTTTCTTTTTAAATCCCTGAGATTCACAGGATGAGAAACAGAACTCAGCTGCTGAAGCATGGTAGGTGGCAAACTACCTCCAAGATCTGGAAGAACCACAGCCATTATATTGTATATGGTGTTGCACTCATAATACATTCAAGATCTATCAGACACAGACTGATAAACAAGATAATGTTGCCCATCATATCTGTTCAGAAAAAAAAATACTCCCAGAATCTTCAACCACTTACATTCTCAAAAACAACTGTAATTCTTTAATAAAGAAGAGAACTGAGAAGAGATAAGTAGAATAAAAACACAAAGAATACCCAAGCTGCAAACCACAGACCCTGAAAATCTTGGGATTAGAAGGAATTTAAGGGAGACATCCAGAGATTACCCTAAGAAGAGAAAAATAGAAAAATTTACCTTAGCAAATTGGGGTCATAAAGGGTTGCAACAAAAAAGAGCTGGGAACAAATCTTGAAAGAAGGAGACAGCTGAGTGAGAGGAGAAATGAGGGAGATAGAAAGAGATGGAAATCTCTATAGTGGAAGCCAATGTGGGGTTGAAAAGAGACTGGGTGCTAGAGAAATGTCCAGGAACTTGCAGGATGTCCCTGGCCAAGTCTCCAAATAATGGTGGAGGGGGTGCCTAAATGGGACTTCCTATAATCAAATGAGTAAACCACCCTGGGTATCATCACAGAACCTACATACAACAGGGAATGGAGGTGGAGGAAGAGATCCATGGCTGAGCACTGGGCAGAGCTCCTGGTCCAGCTGAAAGCAAGAGAAGAGAGTCTCTATGAGCAGGAGGATAGGGATTATGAGGGAGGGGTAGGGATTATTATAGTGATTGCTGGCTGGAGCTCTGAGGAGCTCATTGAATCAGGAACTACCATGGGAGATAAATCGGGAGAGGGAGCTGGGTGGCTTTTCACTTCCATGAGTGTGTGGAGTCATGAGGGGTGGGATCAGACTGTGTTCCCGTTCATGGGCTGGCACCTTGAAGCCTATTCTCTATAGAGGAATACCCAACCGAGCATTGACTTTGGGATGAGTGGATTGGACTTGCCTGGAGTGGAGGTGCTGTACTGGGCTGGCCCACTTTGGGAATCTTGCCCTTTTCGGGAAGGGGATGAGTGGATGGGGAGGGGCCTGGCTGGGAGGGATTGGGAGAGGGAGGGGAGGGGGAACAGATGGATATATTGATGGACATGACATTTTTTCAATGAGAAAGAAATAAAATAATATTTTTAAAAAAGAAGTAGGATAAAATGAAATTATATATTTTTAATATTGATTTGTAATGTATAAAAATTAAAATTATATTATTGTAAACATTTAAAAACCTGCATGATAACTTGCCTTTACTCATTTAGGTTAATGAGTAAAATATAGCTTCATAACAGATACTACATTTTAAAAAATGCACTTTTGGTAGTTTGAATGTAATTAACCTCCATAATCTCAGAGGGAGTGGCACACTTAAGAGGTGTGGGTATAACCTTATTGGAAGAAGTGTGTTACTTTGGAGTGGGTTGGAGGGTTTTCTTTGATCAAGATACTGACCAGTGCCTCCGTCAACTTCCTGTTTCATGCAAGATGGAGGACTCTCAGCCACAGCATCATGTCCGGCTGCATGCTGTCATGCTTTCACCATGGTGATAATGGGCTGAACCTCTGGACTCTCTGAAGTTAGGCACTCTCAATTAAGTTTTTTTTCCTTTATAAAAGTTGCCATGGTCATCTTCTCTTTTCTCAGCAATAAAATCCCTGACTAAGAGACTATTCTTCATAGTAGATTCTAGATAGCATATTAACTGCTTAGAAGTTCAGAGTTTTGGAAAACATGTTAGCCAAAATAGTTGGTAATATTTCCTTTTCATTACTGTAGAAAAATTCAGTAAATTTGGGAAACACTTAGAAGCCATAAAATTAAATCATACAGCATTTTTTTTTCACCAGTAAAGTTACCAAAATGCACTCTAACAATCACTACTAAGAAATCCATGTCCTACCTACCATTGGTTTTTGTTCTATTCAGTATCTTTTGCCTTCTTTTGGAAAATTATTTGTAAATGGAAACAAACATCATACTTTTTGCATGTGGGTTCTTTCATTTGGAATGATGTTGTTTATGCTAAGTAGTATCCCACTGCATATGTATATTTCAGTTTGGTTACTCTGTTACAAGTTGGAGATACTGAGATTATTTTGAATAAAAGAAGCTCCTGTGAACATTTAAGAAAATGATTTTATTTTCATTATTCTTATCTAAATGGCTCATACTAGAATCACTAGGTCACATGATAGATTGTTATTTGCACATTCATATTTCTTACTCATATATGAAAGTATGAAACTCAAATCATCTGTTGGAAAATGTTCATTACCATTAGCAGCATGCCAAAGTACTAGCTGCATCAAGTTTTCATTGTCATTTGCTTTCATGAACTATTTTATGTGTTTAAATTTCTGTCCTAATGTGTATGTAGCAATATCTGTATACATTTTCAATTCCATTTTTGAAATAATTAACAGTGTGAAATATTTCATATAATTAATTGCTCCCCTGCTTATTTTTACTAAAATGTCTGCTAGAAAGTTTTGTTCATGTTTAAATTGGACATTTGGTTTCATGGTTTTGAATTTTAGTACTTCTTTGTATATTTTAGATACTTTTATAAAATATTTACTTTGCAAATATTTTCTCACTTTATAGCACTTTGGTATATAATCAAGTTATTCTTTTTATGAGTACTAAAAGCATTTTATAGATTCCTTAGTTTATTATCCATCAGTAATCATAACTTCCAGGAATTACAGTTCGATTTTTTCTTTTTGACATGTTTCTATTTCTTGTTTTATTCTGTTGATAATTACTTTAGTGCTTTATATTATTTCAAAAACTAATTATATTGACCATAATTAAGGTTTTTAATGACACAGATATTTTTGTTAGATGATATTTACTAAATTGAAAGCATTTCATGATTGGCTACAAAACTATAAATGACTATTCAATTTGTCAATTTGATTTTTCTACATTTATTGAAATCATGATATAGTTTTTCTATACTTTTGATATATTTCTGGATTCAATTTAAACATTCTGGCTGTATGCATGAGAGATAATACTCCGTATATTTACTTTCATTATCTACTTTCATGTAGTAGTTTTTTAATCAGTAAAGTTCTAATATTATTACCTGAGAAAAAGCACTTTCTCTCTTTAGATATACTTAATCAGTAGCAGTATTACAATTATTTATTGTCCAAATTTATGAGAAAAGGCAGAAGTGAAGAGCTAAATACCGCTAATTAACAACTTTAATATGTTTTTTATTATTGTTGCTATTATTCTATGTTAGGTAGAGATTCTGAAAATCCAGTAATATTCTCAGTTGCATTCTTGAAAAGATCAGAGACTGTTTAGGATGAAATGAACTATAGGGATGTAGGGAGAACATGACTCCTTAATTGTCTTTGTAACTTTTACTCTATCATGGACAAAATTCTCATACCACTCAAGTGTTATCAAATAACAGCTCAGGAGAAAATGTTTAGATACAACACAATTCTAAACACTGCATTAACTTTAAAGGTGACACTGATCTGTGGGTTCTTATTTTTAAAATTAATTAATGATTAATAACACTGGTCACAAAGTCTTCATTGGCTTTTATTGTCTTGCCAGTCCCCTTGCCTTCTCTCCATTTATTTCATTAGGATGATGCAGCAAGATGATGCCTGTTTGTGTCAGGACCTTGATGTTGGTTCCTTAACCTTGAGAAGTATTAGTCAATATGCTTCTTTCATTATAATCTACAACTACCTTGTGTATAGTATTTTGTTATAATGGAACAAAACACAATAAAACATTCTTTTCATGTAAAATTATGAAAGACAAAATTGGTGTTTTTCAATGCTTCCTCAGACATATTCATAGCACTGTATTTAAATGTAGGGTGTTATTTGTGATTGTGACAGTTATATTATAAATATAAATTCCAGTTAGCTAATATACAATATTCACTGTGTAGGTATCCTGTAAAATTAATTTACTTTCTGCTTTTTGGGTTATCAATAATAATATCTGATCCACAAGGCTGCTAATTATAAATTAGATAAACTAAATTTGGTGTCTCAGATCCCAGTGCAAGCAGGCAATATAAGTTGATTTCCTACTTTCTTTACTTATGAGTAAAACCCATCTGGTCATTCCACTACTTCAGAAATAAAAAACTCCACAATCTCTACAATCTTCCCAAAATTAGAAAGTCTAACAACTTTATTTTGGTTTGTATTTTTTTCATTTGTATACAACAGAATTATCATAATTCTTTATGAACTTAATGCTAAATTGCCTAACACCATATTTTAGTACATTTTTTTTTCCTAAAAGGACACCAGCAACTTTAGAGGAGTTCTAATTCTTCAAAGAGAAGGAATGCACTGAACAATGGAACTAAAAGATAATTAATAGAAAAAATGCAGTCCTTCCACTGTTCTTTATCTGAGTAACAGAAATTAAATTCCCAAGACTTGGAAACTCTGCAAGGTATAAATGTATTTATATATTTACCACATTTTAAAGAAAATAAACCTATCTAGATGCTGTTCTTTCAGGAACATTTTGCATATTTATGTGCAAGTCCTGAAGTTTCCATGACTTTGCAGTTTGCTATTAACATTTTGTGTAGACTTTGTCCTGGCTAAAGATATATGAACACATTTTCCTAGAGCCCAAATGCTAGCCAGGCTTTTCATTTTGCATAAAAGACAGATCTTTCTTTTGGAATTGTTTTTCCTAAGATATATTATAGAATTCATATATTACATACATATATGCATTTCTGGCTAACAAGAAACCCAGGCTCTATCCAATATCAACTGAGTTGATGATACACATTTTCCAGTTATCTTAGGTTTCTTTACTAAGAAGGAAATGAAGCCATTTTCCCTCCCTATAAACTAGCTTAGAATTCTATTAAAGATAAATAAGAACCTTAGAAATGAACATCTAATCAGTAAATGAAAAAATATCATTAAAAAAACCCCAAATACCTCATATCCACTAAAGAAGTGACATCACAGACTAAAGAGCTTTCTTCAAAACTGGAGAGACAGGCAGGCAAATACAGATAATTGCGGATGACCAGATCTAAAAGCCCAGGTAACAATCACAATGGGAACCATTGCTATTATGAAATGATATGAATCATAATTGATGAGTTGTTTAACAATTCAGAGACTAAACACTCCAGTGTAAAAAAGTAAAGCAAAATGAATGACATTGGGTTTTTTGGTTTGTTTGTTTAGTTTATCTTCAGTAATTTACTAGGTTTGATATTAAATAATGCTATTGATGGGAGAAAGGGAAAGAGAGCGTTCTGAAGTACATTTCTTCTCAACCACAGCTGGGCTTGGAAGACAATACTTAACTAGAATTTAACTTGCTAGACATTATCACAGCATCACTGATAAGTAGAAAGAAAAAAAACAGCTCTAGGTATATCTATACATATAAGTCATAGAGGAGACACAGGTGCATATTTGATCTAGGAAAAGAGACGGCATGCTAACGTACATATATACATTTTTGATGGTTCCAGAATAATAATTAATGCAATAATATTAGACTCAGAGATGTACCATATGTTGCAATTATCAGACAAGCATTTTAGCTAGGTAAAGAGAATTTATGCAAGAACAGATAAGCAATGTGAGTAAAAACATAAAAGACTTAAGAGAAGTAGAGAAAAGCCAAAAGCAAAATGATAAATGTCAATCACTATTTAGGAAAAAAAAAAAAAACCTGATTTGAGGGGCCAATTACAAGGCAGACATAGCTGAACACAAAACACTTGACTCAAAGTATGTATCATCAAAAACTTCAAAGATCAAAAGGTAAAATACAAATGAGAAAGAGGAGGGAGACAGACAAAGACAAAATGTATGATACATTCATAGAGGAATCTCAGAGTAGAAGAAAGGAAAGGAAGATAAAGAATAGGTTATAGGGAGAGTGTAGAGGGGGGACAGAAAAAAACTGGGATGGAGTAAAAGTGTAGGGAAAGATGTGAAACAAAAATTACTGAGACAAATCATTCCCCCACCCCATCACCAACACACACAAAGAAAGTTAAGCTTCAAACTTAGGCATTCAAAGAAAGTAAGAATTTCAGAAGGTTATGTAGTTTGCTGTTACATTATGGTTTTCAGAACCGTCTAGCCAGATGTCCAGGCCTACAGACATGTGGTCCCAGACTGCTTAGCTGACCGCTGCTGCTCAGGCCC
The DNA here is from genome assembly GCA_033318265.1 of Phyllotis vaccarum. Classification (NCBI taxonomy): domain Eukaryota; kingdom Metazoa; phylum Chordata; class Mammalia; order Rodentia; family Cricetidae; genus Phyllotis; species Phyllotis vaccarum. Next base: position 136,994,520 of record JARWLC010000001.1, on the reverse strand, counting down.
CCAAAAGTGACTCATACACTTATATTAATTTCATGCTGTTTGGCCTATGGCTCAGGCACATTGCTAGCTAGCTCTTACATTATAACTCAGCCCATTCTCATTAATCTGTCTGCCACATAGCCTGTGGTTCACCTGTGCTCCTTACATGTTTCTTCTTGAGCAGCTGGCTCAATCTGATCTGATGCCACCCTCCATCTCCTAACTATTCTGATTCCCCACCTACTTCTTCTATGGTGCCTGCCATGGCCAAAACAGTCCTTTATTTAAAGATTGATATTCACATCATATAGAAAGACATCCCCACATCATCTTCCCCTTTCTGTCTAATCAAAAAGGAAGGTTTCAATATTTGACATAAGAAAATTACATATAACAAAATAACTATCAAGCAAGAATTAAAATTACAATATCTAGTCTATTTGTATTTAGCAAAATTAAAGAAGACACTCTATCATCTATCTTATCCTTATGAATCTAAAGTTTCATATCCAATATACCTTTTAAAATAGATAAGAAAAACTATACCTATAACTATCAAATCTTCAACTAAATCAAAGACAAAGAAGGATATAATATTTATCCAAGTAAACTGGAAGTGCAAGCAACTTTAAAAATATAGAAATGACAGAGATGACATCTATCTGCCTGGACAGTCACCCAAAGTTCCTCTATAAAGTTGGGGCATCTATCTTCAATATACAGGCCCGGAGTCTCTTTTCATTTCAGTGAAGCAGGAAATCTGCTCTGCCCATTCTGGTATAGTTCATCAGTTGCTTCTCCTTGAGTCCTGAACAATGTCTGACAGTTTTCTCTGTAAAGCAGGAACCTGAAGGACCATTTCAGCTTGTTCTACCAAAGTTCAGAGATCACTTTCCTATGGAACCTTAATGTCCAGTTTAAACAGCATACTGTTGCATGAACAAAGGAAACTCAGGGCCATATTTCTAGGACAGTCTGAGATATTAAAGAGAATAAACACCACAGTCAGATCGTAACCAGCTGTCTTCCAGCTTCCTCAGCCTGGGTCCTCCTGGCTTCTTCTGACTTCTGTCTTTCTACGCCCACCTTAAATACTCTCTTCATTCACTTAAGGCATGGCCCCACCACAGTCTGCCTAGGATGCTGGAACTCCTTCTGTAAACTAAAATGACCTTGAACTTAGATTGGATTAAGGGTGTAGGTCACCACTTCCAGGATATTCCCTGTGCTGGGATTAAAGTTTTGAGTTACTAGACTGACTGTGGATAGATCCCTCTGATATCTCTGAATGCTTTTATTATATTACAAAATATCCCCACAGCATACTGTCAAACAGTCAATACAAGAACATGTTGTTATCCAGTGACTAACCATTGCCACAAAGAAAGTAGACTCCATATGGAATTTCTTCAATGCCAATTTTTCTCTTGAATTAGATTGGTGCTGCCAGGAGCAAACCTGTTTCACTGTCCAGAAAAATCTATGTTCTTAAATATTTTAAATGCCATATTCTGTAGGTCTTAGAAGTGTTTGAAGATTACCTATTTAATTGAAATATATCTTTGTATACCTAAAAATGCTACAATATTACTGTTTGGTTACCATAGGTGACTATTTACCTGCATTTCTTAATTATACATCATGATTTTAAGTCAGTTACATGAACTTCATACCTTAAACAAAAGTAGTAAAATACATACAGAATAACAAAATTGACCTTAAATTTGTATCAGTAAACCAAAGTCCATACCAATGTAAAACATTTTGAGATTAACAGCTGATTTCTTTATCTAAGTAAATTCAATAATATAATTTTTAAAAATTATTCATATACCATATCTCCCTTTTCTTCTTATAAAGAGATTAACTATGACCATAACCATTTGTAATGAAAACATTTATAAACAATATTTTGGGAATTTGAGCATAGTTTTCCATTACTATTTCCTGTAATTAAGGGGCATTAGCAATCTCACAGATTCTTGAGACTGTATCATCTTAGTCTACAGTCCTGAAGCTGATGTGATCATCTCTTCACATCAGAGAATTTTCATGTGGTCTTGGTTGATGAAACCATATTTTCCTGGAAGCAATCCACAGGTTCTCATCTTCTGTGGAAACAAAAACAGAACTCGTCCAAAGCAACAAATCCTTAGACACAAATTTCAAAATCAAGATACCTTTAAAATATACATTCTTGTTTAACTTATCAGCCTTTGCAATCCATTGTCTTTCTGCAGTTAGCTCATTAGCAGTTGAAACATTAAAAAAAAACACAATAATAACCATAATCCAGATTCTGTGTCTATTTTCTATCTTTATGTGGCTTATATTTTTATTACTCTATTTCTTCTTTTTACAAACTTTTTCTACCTTCTTTCTTTTCTCTCTTTAAGCCTATATACCTTTTACACACATTGTCACCCATTTACAGGTTTTTTTTTAAATCAGAATCTGTTTTATAGTGAATCCTTAATCATCTTCCAACCAGAAGAGCTTTTAAAATGCTTGCACTTTCTTAAAGAGCCACATAGTTTTTGCAGATAAAGCTGAATCAGTAAGTTTGCTTAAAGGGGCTGTGTCTCTGTTACCAGCAAACAGAGCAGATCCAAGAAATGCTGCTACTAAGAATAGTCTTTCACTGTTTCCTTTTGTTCAAAATAAACAAAAATCTAAAATCAATCATATGCTATGCAGTCTTATGTGAGATTTCAGAAACTGGCCTGGTTGCAGCTTATACTGTCTGCCACCAGTCTGCCCAGCACCATTTGAATGTGGCCCAGATGCCATGCTATCTCTGTACAATGGCCTGCTTCAGATATATAATTTGGAAGCTGCTTTGGCTCAGTTTCTGTGATTTAGAGCCCTTTCCAATCTTTCTCAAGATTTATGTGGGTGTTCAGCCCTAATCTGTTAAATTAGGTTTCTTGGCTCCGGGCAGCAGAGGTCCAGACCTACAGACCTGTGATCCCAGATCCCCTAGTCACCCACTGCTGCTCAGGCCCCCCAAAATGATTCAGATGCTTATATTAGTTTCATGCTATGTGGTCTATGGCTTAGGCACATTGCTACCTAATTATTTCTCTTAACTCAACCTATTTCCATTAATCTGTCCTGCCAAGTGGCTCGTGGCTCACCTGTGTTTCTTACATGTTACTTCTTTGGCATCTGTTTCATCTGTCTCTGACTCAGCCCTTCCTTTCCTACCTATTCTGATTCCCCACCTACTTCTTCTATGGTGCCTGTAATAAGCCAAAACAGTCCATTATTTAAAGATTGATATGCACAGCACACAGAAAGACATTCCCACATCGGTTTGTTTGATTTTTTTTAACTTTTGTTTGTTTGTTTTTCTATATGGGTGACCACTACCCAACTCCCAAATAAATACATAGAGATTTATATTCTCTTACTTATGTAGGAATGCTGAGCCTTAGATTGACATTTTCTAGCCAGCTTTTCTAATTTAAATTACCCTGTCTCTGTTTGCATTTAAGCATCTGTACTGGCCTATCCTTAGGGTGCTGATGGATACATCCTCCTCTGCAACCACTAAGAACACCTCTGTGCAAATTTGCTAGCTTCCCTTATAAGAGCCTGGCCTTGCCCACCTTTCATTTCACTTTCATCTTCTTTTCCTTTACTCATCTTCAGTGACAAGTCTCTGCCCTCTTCTCTGTCCCTTCCTTTTTCTCCCTTCAATAGACATCCTATGTTGTCTCTGTTGCATGGTTTAATTCCTTTGAGCTACGTTCACAAAACAACATTAATCTTGATAGCTTTTTCTTCCAGGCCTATCCTTCCATAGAATGTTAACTGGGTTAAAGTTGATGAGAAACGTCTAATGACTCCTCCTGCCATTTGCCATTATATTTGTCAAAAAGTGAGACCTGGAAGGACTGGACCAAAATGTATGAGGTACTTATCTATTGTTATTACCAAAATAACAAAAAAATTTATTTCCAGAAATGAGCTTTTATTATATTCATAATCTCTGTGGTTCAGAATTAAGACAGCTGAGTGGTGATGCCAGCCACTGTCCTCAGTATCTGTGACTTGAAGGATGAAGCTCATGGATTAGGGTAACTAAATGAATGTGGGTTGAAATACCTAGAGCTAGCTGGGATGTGGAAGTGCATGGCTTTAATCCCATCACTCAAGAAGAAAGGCAGAGGCAGGCCCATCTCTGAGTTTGATATCTATCTGGTATTCAGAGTAAGTTCAAGGACTACACAGAGAAACCTTGTCTGAAAAAAAAAGGAAAGAAGAAGATGAAAGAAAATACTTAGAGCTAGAGATCCTAAGCCTCAGTTATTCACTAAGTCCCCAGTTAAAGTTATTAAAGTGTCCTCAGCTAGTCTACTAAGAAGACATGTTATGAATGTCCTCTTCATGTGGCTTCCTCTTCTCACAGTGTGGAAGCTAGATTAAGATGCAACAGCAAAAGAAGCATCCAGAAAGGAGCACCCACCTGACAAGTGAAAAAGCTATATGAATGTGAGACAGTCACTCAAGTGACTTATGCAATATGTTTTTTTGTTTGTTTGTTTGTTTTTCTTTTGCTCTTTATGGCTCTCAGTGAAAAGAGCTCATTTATGTTCAAAGAGAGGAGGGATAAACATGAAACTTGGTTAAAGGACAATTATAATACTTAAATCTATGTTTTATCTACCTTTTTATTTCATTGGCATTAAATTTCAGGCCAGAATCTAGGTGCGCAGAGATAGTAACATTTTAGGAAATTGCTGGGAAAATCTAAAGATGACAGTTCCTGGTGCTTTTGAGAAGGACTAGGGAGTCCCTTGACATTATTTTGAACTTCTGCATATAAATATCCTGGACATAACATTTCAGACAGGGTTGACCTACCAGAAGCAATATTTGGTCAGAAAAAAAAGAACTGTCTCTCAGTTGTTTTCAATTGTCAATAGCTCATCAGCTATGGATGAAAATTTACATTAACCTGATGTGGGAATGTCTTTCTGCATGCTGTGAATAGAAATCTTTAAATAAAGGAGCTGTTTTGGCCCATGATAGGCACCATAGAAAAAGTAGGAGGAGAAATCAGGTAGGAGAAGCAGGGCGGAGTCATTCAGACTGAGCCAGAAGCCCAAAGGAGCAACATTTAAAGAACACAGGTGAGCCACAGGCCATGTGGCAAACAGATTAATGAGAATGGGTTGAGTTCAGAAGTAAGAGCTAGCTAGCAATGTGCCTGAGCCATAGGCCAAACAGCATGAAGTTAATATAAGTGTCTGAATCATTTTGGGGGGGCCAGATCAGATGCAGGCCACTAAGAAATCTGGGGCAGCATGTCTGTGGTTTTGGTCCTCTGGCCATTCAGGACCAAGAAACCTCATTGCTACAGATGGCTTCCCAACGTGAGCTGAATTCCACTTAAAGCCTGAGAAAGTTTAAAAAGGGCTATAGAGCACAGAAACTGCTAAAGCAGCTTCCAAATTATCTGAAGCAAGTCATTGTACAGAGAAAGTGTGGCATTTGGGCCACATTCAAAATGGCGCCAGCAGACTGGCAACATGCAGTACAGTAAGCTGTAACCAGACCGGTTCCTAAATTCTCACAGAAGACTTGGTAGCATGTGATTGATTTAAAGTTTCCTGTTTACTTTGAACAAAAAGGAAACAAAAACAGTTTCTTAGTAGCAGCATTTTCTTGAGTCTGCTCTGTTTGCTGGCAGTGAACAGAGACGTGGTCACTTTAAGAGAACTTACTGATTCAGCTTTCTCTGCAAAACCTATGTGACTCTTTATGAGAGCGTGAGTATTTTAAAAGTTCTTATGGTTGAAAGATGATTAAAGATTCACAATAAAACAGATTCAGATGAAAAGAAAAACTTGTAATGTATGTAAAAGGTACTTAGGCTTCAGAGAGAAAAGAAAGAGGATAGAGAAAGTCTTTAAAAAAAAGAAAGAGTAATAAAAATATAGTAAGCCACATAAAGATGGAAAATAGACACAAAATCTAGATTTTGGTTGTTACTGTGTTTTCTTTTAATTTTTTAACTGTTAATGTGCTAACTGCAGAAAGATAAAGGATTGAAATGCAAGGGCTATGAAGTTAAACAAGAATATATATTTTAAAGGTATTTTGATTTTGAAATTTGTTTTGGCCTATGACAGGCACCATAGAAAAGTAGGAGGAGAAATTAGGGCATAGGTAGGAGAAGCAGGGCAGAGTCAGACAGACCAAACCCGAAGCCCAAAGGAGCAACATGTAAGGAACACAGGTGAGCCGCAGGACACATGGCAGACAGATTGATAGAAATGGATTGAGTTAATATGTAAGAGCAAGTTAGCAATGTGTCTGAGCCATAGGCCAAGCAGCATGAAGTTAATATAAGTGTCTGAATCATTTCTGGGGTCCTAAGCAGTGGCGGGCAGCTAAGGGGTCTGGGTCTGCAGGTCTGTGGGTCTGGACCTCTGGCTGCCTGGGACCAAGAAACATCATTACAACATTCACCAATCCCCTTGTTTCGTGGTAGGATTTGGTCTGGCTTGAGCTTTCCTAGGGTTTATACATACTGTAATAATTGCTATGAGTTCAATTGTGAGGTTTCTCTGCTGTGTTTAGAGGACGTTTTTTCTTGTTGCCTTCCATCTCCTTTGGCTGTTGTAGTCCTTTTGTCCCATTTTATGCAATGGTCCCTAAGCCTTGGGAATAAGCTTTATGATATAGTTGTTACAGTTAGGTTTTCAAAGTACAAGCTCTTACTTTCTCAATCTTGACAATTTGTGTAACTATGTGTGTTAATCAGCATCTACTTCAAATAGAAGTTTCTCTATTGGAAATTGTGAAATGCAGTAGTATATGGGTATAATAATAAATCATTAAAAGTCAGTATCATGCTATGTCTATTTAGCACCTTCATAGTATAGTAGGTTCACTACTAGGGCTTATGACTTGTCTATCCACGTGTGCTTGCCCTAACAACAATGATGCCAGACATAGGTTTCCTCTTGTAGAATGGAAATTAAATCTAATCAGAAAGTACCTCATTACTCCATGATGTTCAAGTCACTATTGCACTATTTGAATATGTCTTACAAAACCAGCAATTATTGCAGTTTGCAGGTTCACAGCTGGGTAAGGTTGGCAATTGCTTTTCTCTTCCAATGGTAAACACATGACCTTACAGAACTATTAAAGTTAATAAGTAGTAATGAATATTCTCAACCAGTACTTATTTAATACCTCCATCTTCTGTGACTCAGGTACATTTCTTTATCAATAGGGTTTTACCCTTGAGTTTGGTAGGACAAGCAATAGCATTGGCAACAGTCTGTAATCCATGGTATATCACTAGGCAACAACTCTTAAAAAAAATGTAACTCATTTTGGTCACTAGGTTTTTATTTGTAACCTGTGGTGATCCTATAGAGTAATTACATCCAACTTGGTAATATCAGGTCAGGTTCTCTATGAACATTTTAAAAAATCTTCTTTGTCTCTTTATGAATAAAATTTAATAGTGACAATTTCCTCATGAAAATCCTTTAGTGTCATTAGTAGACTTAGCATGAGTGTAATTATGAAACAGTCTACACTTAAGCCACATCTTTTCTTTTAGGCTTTAGATTCCTTGTTAGTAAATAGACAGCATTGATTCCCATGGATTGTTCTAGTTTCAGAATCCAGGGAACTCAAAGAGATGTAGGTCTACTCTAGGATTATTCAACTACTCAAATTCTAAGCAAGATATGGAGATACTCCTGATGGTTAAGAACGTTGGCAGAGATATGTATTTGTTATTGGATAGCCTAGGGAAGACTAGATTTATCCCACTAGGGAATACAAAAATCAGAGTAAATTGCCTGACCCTTTGCTTGTTACACTTTTTCAACCTCCTCTCCAGAAATGTATCCTGATCTTTAGGTGCAGTTATTTTGTGTGTATATCAATTGGGACTAGACTCCATAACTCTTTATTTTTATTAGTTATAGTTTTATATAAAAGTTTTTGTCTGTTGCAAAGATATGCTTTGTTAATGAGAGGTTTTACTAATGAGAAAATTATACATATCTGTAAGTATAAGAACAAAAACTTAAAATGTAGTTAGTAATTATATTGGCTTGATAAAGTGGTAGTTGTAAGTTATCCTCCAAGATCCATAACTTCATTGGCTTTAGTTAACTAGGTTTCCAGTATTGGGCATGATTTTTCTTTTATAACATTATACTGATTTAGAAGGGAATATTCAAAAATATATTTGTTTGTACATACACATATATACATGTAAAAATAATGAAAAAGAGGCCTGCATTTGAAAGAGAGAAAAAAAGAGTTTGTAGTAAAAAGGGAAAGGAGAAATTATGTAACTATAGTATAGCCTCAAAAATAAATAATAATAATGAATGGCTGGTAGAACTACTGACATCAAATAGGTATAATTGGGGTAATGTCAAAGGGCAACACACAGGGCAGTTCTCACCATAAATGCCCATTCCAAACACTAAGTACCGAGTGAGCAAACCCTTGCTAACAGAGTTCATGATAAGGAACCAAGTAATGTCTGTCTAAATAGCACTTAATAACCATGTGATTTATTTCTATTGGCATAGTTTTCTGGCCTGAAATGATGAGTGGATTTAAATTTAAATAATTGCCTGGTTTCTTGTGGGCTTTTGAAAACAAAGCCTTAATACCTGCCACCAACAATGATACGCAAAGAGCCATTAACTAAACCTCTTTGTGTTTATTAATTTGTGAATGAGGTTGATGGAACCTAACAAGGCAGAAAACGATTGCAAATGTAAAAGCCAATGTGCTTAATGACCCGCGGAAACAAGTTCAATTGGAGTTTGTCAGATAAAAATTGTTCTGCCAGTTGACCTGTCCATAAACACAAGTGGATTGTAGAAGGCTGGACAAATACTAGAACTAGTCAAGGAATGACTTAATTAAATAAATGAATAGAAATCATGAATAGTAATTTTTTATATTCATGAAAATTATCAGCTCAAGTGCTGTTCTAAAAAGAAACTGTGCAGTTATTATAGGAAGAATATATTTTAAATGGCTACCAATTCTGGGTTTTCCAGCACAGTGATAAAGGCACTGAGAGGGAGAGGCAGGAGAATTGGGTTCCAACTATAGCACTTACCAACTTTATTTCCTAATGGGGTAAATAAAATGCAGTTAATAATTGGTGTGTTGTGCTTCCCAGTCAGCCTGCAGCCTCTACCCTCCCCATCCACCAATCCCTTCCCCAAAAAGGGCAAGAAGTCCCAAGGTGGATCAGCTCAGAATGGCACATCCACTCCAGGCAAGTCCAGTCCACTCATCCCAATATCAAGACTGAGTTAGGTGTTCCTCTGCAGGGAATGAACTCCAAGGTGCCAGCCCATGCAGAGGACCACATTATATGGGTCCCCCCGAGGCTCCTCATATTGCTCATGCCAGTTGACAGTGGCCTACACTTGGAAGGCCCAGCTCCTTTTCCCAATGGATCTCTAGGGGCTGTTCTTGGTTCAGTGAGCCCCCCACCCCTCCTCCCCCAGAGCTCCAGCCAGCCGTTGCTGCGGGAATCTATCTCATAATCCCCATCCCCTTGCTAAATCAGACTCTTCTCCCCTCCTCTCAGCTGGACCAGGAGCTTGACCCAGTGTTCAGCCATGGATCTCTGCCTCCACCTCTATTCTTTGTTGAATGTAGGTTTTGTAATGACACATAGGGTGGTTATTCATTTGATGATAGGTGAAGTCCTATTTACACACACCCCTACACACACACACCATTGTTTGGAGATTAGCCAGGGACATCCTAGGAGTTCTTGAAGGTTTCCCTAGCACCCGATCTCTTTCTAACCCCACATTCACTTCCTCTATCAAGATAGCCATCTCTTTTTTTTTCTCTTTGTTGCTCCTCTCACTCAACCATCTCCTCTCATGATTTGTTCCCACCTTTTCTTGGTTGTAATCTGTTATGATCCCAATTGCTAAGGTGGTCTTCTTTATTTTCTTTTCCTAGGGAAATCTCTGGATGACTCTCTTGAGTTTCTTCTGTTCCCAGGCTGTTCAGGGATTGTGGTTTGCAGCTTGGGTATTCTTTGCTTTTTGTCTAAAATCCACTTATGAGTTTTTTAAAAAACGTAATAATATATTTATTCATTGGGAGTTTCACATTATGTACCCCAATCCTCATTTCTCAGTCCCTCAATATCTCTACCCACTCCTGCAATGCCCCAAAAGTAAATTTAAAAAAAAAAACAAAAGCAAACAAATAAACAAACGAAAACCACCTCAATCTTTCCCACCTCTTCAACCTATCTTTATTTGTTTTAGTAGCACGGGAAGCAATAGCATGTCACAAAGTATACCCTTCCATTCACTCAGCTTTACTTGTAAACGTTCATTGCAATGAGTTAAATTCTTGTTCAAGGCCTCTGACTTCTGGTATAACATCAATACTGACACTTACAAAAACTCCTGTTGAATAGCCTGCTGTTGGCCCAAGTCATGGAAATCCTGTGGTTATTATCCCTTAGGATCAGTTCCTTTACACACTTCAGCAGGTCATATAGATGGAGTAGAGGTTGGGGTGGACCAACTCAAAACCCTGGATGTGGATCTAGGTGGTTGAGCCAGATTTTCTATACCCATGCCCATAACATCAGAGCCTACTCCTTCATGCCCATGGTGAGGGATGGGGCCATTTCTCCTGAGTGTGGGGCCAGATTTTTTGTGAGAGATGAGATTAGCTCTCCCAGGGTCAGCAAAGTGTGATGTTGGCTCAGCATGGAATTCAACATGAATGGTTCCTATGACCCCACCCCCACCCCTGTGGTAACATGGCCACCGAGATCAACAAGCATCCCATCTGCAGAAGGACTATGGACCCAGAGATGGCTCTAGGTAGCAACTTGGGTTCAGCTGTCACCATGACACTGGGTGGCAGCACAAGCCACTCATATCAGTCTGTCTTCAGTGGCAGCATGGCAACTGGACACCAATATGGGCCCAGGTATTAGTCCAGACCTTAGGCATTTTGTTGCTTTTGTTGCCAAAATGGTCACAGATAACAACATAGACCCTGGCTGAAGTAGATCCACAAATCCAGACATTGTTCTGAGCAGCAATTCAGACTCTGGGTATTGGTGAATGTCATTCAGATTGGCATGCCCTGATGGTAGCATGGCCTTAGAACACCGACATGACCCAGATGGCAGCAGCCTAAATGTCAGGCATGGCCTTTAATAACAGAAGCCATGGACATCAACACAGTCTCTGGTTCTGGTAAGGCTACAGGCCCAGACATGCCCCTTGGCTGCAACTCAGGCCAGGACATCACTATGATCCAAGGTGTCATTGTAGAACACTGAGATCAGTATGGCTCCAGTGGCAGCATGGCCCTGGGACAATAACATAGTTTCAGGTGGCTGACCAGAGCCTGAGCAAATGAATAGCCCTCAGTAGTAACTGGAGTCATGTACATCAACTCTAACCCTGGCTTCTGTAGGGCTTCAGATCCAGACATAACTCTTTACAGCAGTTCCATCTGGATGACAACTGTGAAGCAGCTCAGCCACTCAGGCAAAACCCTGGTGGCAGCATAGCCCTTGATAAAATGAGATTTTTTTTTAAGCCTTAAAAAAAATGTCACTTTGAGTGACTATAAGCTATGAGTTTAAAGCAACTGTTCTAGATAGTGGACTTATAGGTTCTTCCTGTTTTCCACGTGGAACTTACATGAGATTGGTTATAATTTTAAAGTTTTGTAATATGTTATAATTTTTATCAAGTTTGAAAATAACCTTTAACTTTCATGTGGCTTCAAGAGAAGATCCTCAATCTCTGTGTTTTACGTTTGACAAAGTTTCATTTATCTTAAAATATACAATAAAAATAGAGTAATTGAAGAATAAATCTGACTTGTCAAAATAATTATATCTTGCTACAGTTCATCCTAACTTGAAGACAAATGAGGCCTCAATACTTTCATTTGTCTATGAAACCTTAAAAAATAAAATATTTGATTCTCCAATGATAGTGATAAAAATCAGGAGACAAAGTGTCATTAATGATTTAAAAAGTGTTAAGTTTGGTTGTGGCCAACTTCAGAAGTTTTTAATTTATATTCTTTCTGGAAAAAGAAACCAATAAATGAACTTGACAACACATTGCTATTCACGGAAATAAGGCCAGAGGAGTACCATAGGAAACACCCCTGCCGCTTAATCAATGATGAGCCCTTGTACATAAGTCAAAGATGCACTCAATTGCTCCAAATTAAGATCTGACGTCAAGAACTGGCTTGAGTTCTTACTGGTTTCTCACCCTGTTGTCTGAATGTAGAAAACAACAAATTCTGTTCTATCCATGGCACAAAATTAACTTTGTGGGTTTTTTTTTCTACTTGTATGTTCCTCTAACTTTATACCAAAAGCAGACAAATACATCTAGAGAGGCTTATACAGAAGAGCTTATACAGTAATTAATCTTTCACTTTCTATTTTCCAGTTATTTGGCAAAGATAGTGTCATGAATATTACCATATAGGAATATTATTTTCTCGATATTTATTATCCTTAGTCACAACCCTACATTTGGACATATCACTGAACAGATGAAATTAAGATTTGTCTATATAATATCTACCTTTGCAGTAGCCTTTGAGAGACACATAGTGATGAGAAAATAACTGATAAAATTTGCTAGTTTTGTAGTAAGAAGAAAAAAAATCTATATGTTTTTCCTACTCGTATTTGTCTAACTTGCATAGGAGAACTGTGTACCTTCCCTTTCAGTTGTTAGACCTAAAAATGAAATATATTAAAAACACTGATTTCATACTAGTAAAAAAGTAAAGCATATAGGCAAAGAAGTTAGGGGAAGTGCAGAGTAATATGGTATTTATTTTAATCATTGTTTAATAGTTTTTCAAGTTGCTAAAACACACACACACACACACACACACACAGAGAGAGAGAGAGAGAGAGAGAGAGAGAGAGAGAGAGAGAGAGAGAGAGAGAGAGAGAGAGAGAAGAGCTGATGAACACATACAATGAACTTGTCTTTTCAAAACAGCAATGAAGAATTTCTCAGGAGGGAAGATGTTGATGTGAGGTAAAAAGGACTAAGATACTTGTCATGAATAAAGTGGAATTAATGCTTTGCCTATTTCTTATCTATATAGTTTAATTCACAAATCCAAGAAACATAAATAGGCTTATATTTATATTTGGAAAAAAAAGAGTATATTCCATAGTTTGTGATAGAAATATCTGAAGTAAAATCATTGAGAACAGGACAGAGTGAATAGGTAACCTGGCTTCAGAGTCTCATATAGTCTTACTGAGAAATTGTCATTTGTGTTCCAGAGCTGAACTTTGACAACATGTCCCAGTGACAAAACACTAGGTCATTTTTCATGTCTCTTCTGTGGAACAGTGATCTTTTGAGATATTAAATTATCCCGTCATCACAATGATTTATGCTGCCATTATAAATGTTTTGTGGTTATTCCTTTATCAAACAGTGATACTACTCTAAGTTGGACTATTTCATTTTTGTGTCTCTCACTAATAATAAGTATATACAAACTATGATTATCATGAATTATTTGATAAATGAATAAATGCTTGAATCATGAGGGAAACGTTTTTGAATCCCTTCTTTAGTCTATGTGTAAGGATAAAAGCCTTCTCTCAGGTCATTGGAGAATCTGAAAGTGACTTGCCTAAGTAGAGTTCTCCAATACTTTGTCAGCCAGAGTAAGACATATTTGATAAGTTAGTGAACTGCATGCTACATTTGACTTATAGACATATTTTATTTTGACTACTGAGGTTTAAATTTAAAAAAATGATGTTAGCAACATGTTAATTTTTTTCTCTTTTAAAATTCAGGAGAGAAGCAGAGCTGGGTTTTGAGCAATTATTTCCTAGGTACCACCATATAACTACCACAGCCTTAAGATAGATCATTATTGCTTCTTAACCCTGTCTAATAAACTCTTTATTCATGGATGTTAACTCCATATTTCATGTGGTCCTCTACTTTGGGAACTCTTCAGGTGAAGATGGAATGTGTGTCATGAAAAGGGAATGTAAAAAACAGAAAGGCAAAATATCGAGAGCGTTTTAATTTTGTGGTGTCAATAGAAATCCACTTCAACTCATTAATTTAGAGGTTTATTTTAATTTATTGGATATTTTTTTGTTTCTGATATATTCTAGTCAAGGTTTCTGTCCATATAGTCTGAGCTATGTAGATATCTGCTAGCATATGCTTTTGTTTCCTGTTTTGTCCATCTATAAATAATTCCATTAGATAGGTTTCATATGGTACCAAGAGAGGCCCCACTGTTCATTAATGTTTACAGCCTTTGGTTTGATATTAAAATTTCTTGCTCTTGGGATATGCATGGTTCATCTATTTTGCCATATTTGTAACTGTGCTAACCATAAGGCCTCTCCACATTCTGAGAATGTATTCATGGAAGTGAACTCATATTGTTTCCATTGATCATTGATCTTTCTTGACCTCAATTTAGAGTGCCTTAATGTATTGTTCTTGAATAGCATTTTTTATTCTCTCTAAATAATTATTTTAAAATTTCTTGATAGGCAGGAAAAAGGCAACAGACTCCTCAAACTTTGAGAGTTTTTTTTTTTTTTTAATTTTCACTTTTGAATGATAATATTGCAAAGTACAACAATTTCAGACGACTGGCCATTTCTCACCTTAGCACTTTAAATACTTATTGTATGTATACATCTTGCACAACATCTGAGGGGGATCAATAAAAATTTTCATTTTTTCTTCTCTATAGTACTGCCTTGTGGGGTATTATTTAAAAATGTGTTACATACATGCTATGGAATATTTGTTTAATGGTGGAAAGACAGATTGCATTCTTTTATGTTTCATTTCTTTTTTAACTCTGTAAAGCCATTTTATATTTCTTGCCTATATAACCTTATTGGTCTAATAAAGAGCTGGGCAGCCAATCATGACCTATCATGACAGGAGAAATGATAGGTGGGGCTGGTATGCAGAGAGAATAAATAAGAGGAGAAATATAGACTAGGAAGGAGTGAGGAGTGAGAAAAGATGAGAGGAGGACATTGGACACCAGCCACCAAGCCACCCATCCAGCCACTGAGTAAGAAGGAAAGAAACACATATAGAATGAAAAATGGTTAAAACAAAACAAAACAAAACAAAAACCCTTAGAGGCAAAATGTAGTTAAATTGAGATGGAATGATTTAAGTTAGAAAAGCTGACAAGAAACAAGCCAAGCTAAGGATGGGCACTCAAGAGAATAATTCTTGGTGCATTTATTTGGCATATGGATAGTGTGACCCCAAATGGGGAAAAAGAAGAAAAAAAAAAACCCATCATCTACATGTTGGTGCACCAATGTGAGCCTCAAATTTCCACATGGGGTCTGAAGAAAGCTAAAACAATACAAAACAAAAAATGGAAACAGCTCCTTTAACAAATTTTGGAAAACAGAAGAGAGCTTAAATAGCCTTTTTCAGGATAAGAAGAAACAAACAAAAAATACTAAGGAAAAATCCCTGCCACGGTGCAGGGTATTGGTATTCCAGAGCTGGAGGGGGAGGTTAAATATAGTTTAAAGGTCAGCTACCTCTGGATTGAGCCTGATCTTAAGGGTTGGCACAGACTCAAGGAGGCAGAGCCAACTATTAGAGCCAAGGGGGAGGACCAACCTATACCTTAGTTGTTTAAAGTTTGTTCACATGGACACAAAAGGCTAAAAGATATGCAGCAAAATAGGTCCACATGAAAACAAAATAATCTCTAGACAAGTTACGTGTATTTAAACTGTGTGTTGGCTTAAGGGGAAAAAAGAGAAAGAATATATCTTAGACACAATAAAACCTGTAAAGGGAGAAATAAAGTTATAATAAAAAATAATAAGCCAAGTAGATATAAGAAACATAGAGAGTTTGGATCCTGTGTGCTATGAATTAATTTTGGATTTTTTGATTACTAATAAGCAAAGACAATTTTTATGAGACATGAGATTAAAAGAGGGACTTTTGACATAAACCAGCTTATATACTTTAGGAATACATTAACTTTAAAATGGAAGTGAAAAATAAATATGCTTTGGGGAAGAGGTTATGCTTTTGTTCCTATAAGCAACAAGAGGCTGTGGATTCCATCAGAGTTAGTATGAATTAGGTTATATGGGAGAGTCCTCCTGAATCTTGGCAGGTTATATATCAACAAAGGTTACAGATGACAGATGGTCTTCCCAGGACTTGGCCATTATCTCGATTTTTCAGGTAATTCCTAAGATGCCTTCATCCACAGATAACAGAAAGCAGTCTAGAGAACAGGAAACCCTGAGTCCCAAGAATTTGGATGGGTAGCTTTTGGCTATTTGGTGTTAGGGATCTTTGTTATCACTTAGAGGAATATTGAAATATAAAATAAAAGACAGCTATTAATCTCAGA
This sequence comes from Phyllotis vaccarum, assembly GCA_033318265.1. Taxonomy (NCBI): domain Eukaryota; kingdom Metazoa; phylum Chordata; class Mammalia; order Rodentia; family Cricetidae; genus Phyllotis; species Phyllotis vaccarum. Next base: position 136,978,092 of record JARWLC010000001.1, on the reverse strand, counting down.
TATTTTTATTGAGATGATTTTGGTATATTGATACAAATTTCAAGTTATTTTTGTTATATTGTATGTATGTTATTACTCTAGTATGAGATATTGTGCTCATACAACTGATTCAAAACTTCATGTATAATTTAGAAATGAGGTTAGTCTATAGTAGTAAACTTGCAGTCACATTAAGTATGTTTTCAAGGTTAAACAAGTATATTTTATATGGGTAAATGATTTTTAGATATTTTGAAGATCTATAGAATATGGTATTTAAGATACTAAAAACTTGCTTGTTTCTCATGACAGTTAGACACCAATTTACTTCATAAAATCATGATGAGCATTGAAAAAACTCCATATAGAATTTTCTTTAAATGCAGCAGGGCTTGCCATTTGGGCAAAACCAATGTTCTTGCCTTGACTGTTTAAAGAATGTTATATAAACTAGACAAGCAGGGCAAAGAAAAAAGACTGTTAAGCTTTGCCAAGACAAGGCAGGACATTCCTTTGAGACTTTTAATTCACTGAATTGTCTGTCAGACATTCTATGGGATACATAGGAAAGCCACTTATGAACTTTTCCAACACAGTGCAGGTCAATCCTTCAAATTTCCTGCTTCACTGAAAGTCTGCCAGATATTCTAGGCCTATAGGTTGAAGAGTAATGCCCCAGTATTTCAGAGGAAATTTGGTTGCCTATCCATGAATCCAGATGTCTCTGCTATAAGATAATATTTTATATCATTCTGGCATCTTTGATGGAGTTAAAGACAAAATAGTTGAGCTATAGTTTTCCTTAATTATGATAGAAAGTAAATTAGGTTAAAAACTTAAGAATCACCAGGATAAGATAGATAATAGAGTATTTTATTCAAACTTACTAAATATGAATGGACTGAATATTTTAAATGTAATTCTTATTTGATAACTATTTCTATCTTACATATTTTTATTATGTTAAAGCTAAAACCTTTCTTTTTTCTTTTAGATAATGGGGAAATATTATGGAATAATAGTTTAAGATGTATTACATTTTATTATTCTGTTGAATATTTGTGTAATGATGCAAAGATATGTCGCATTCATTAACTCTGTAAATCTGTGTTATTCTGTCAGCCTATAATTGGTCTGGTGAAGAACTAGACAACCAATAGCTATGCAGGAGAAAAGATAGATAAAGTTGGTAGGTAGAGAGATTAAATAGGAAGGGAAATCTAGGCTAGAAAGAAGGAGTAATCACCTAGCCACACAACCAGCCATAGAGTAAGAAGGAAAGAAAGATATATAGAATGAAGAAAGGTAAAAATCCCACAGGCAAAGTGTAGTTAAAGAGAGACTGTTAGCATTTAGTCATATGTACAGGATTACCCCTAGGGTTCTGACAGGATATATATATTAGCTGCAGCCACTAAAAGTCAGACCTTACCCACCTCCCATCTCACTTTCTTCATTTCCTTGCTCTCATCCTCAGGGACCAGTCTCTGTCCCAATCTCTCTCTCTCTTCTCTCCCCTCCCTTCAATAAACTTCCCAGGTTGGCACAGCCATATGGTTTGATTCATTCACCTACATTTAAATTTCAACAATTAACATGAGAGACAAGCCAGTTTGGGGAGGGGCGGAGATTGGAAACCCCATCAGAGGTTAGTTTCATTTAACAAAAGTGATCATGTATAAAAAAAGAAACCCGCTCCATGTCATAATGTAGGATAAGAATGGTACTATGTTATTGTACAAATTCTATTAGTTGTTATTAATAAAAATTCAAAGGCATATATTAAGGAAAAACTGAAATATTGGAAAGACAGAGAAACAAGCCACAGCCACTTTTCATCTAGCCAACTCTGTAGGCCTCTCTTCCAGAATTCTCAGACTCCATGTCTAAGTCTTCATCCTAAAAGGGATAGGGTTGCAGTCCAATGGCTGACTGACCACCTGCTCCTTCCTCTGCCCAGCTATCTCATTTCCTCCTCAAATTTCCTAGTGCTAGGATTAAAGGTATGTTTGGCTTTGAATTTACAAAGACCCAGACAGATCCCTGTCTCTCAAGTGCTGGGATTAAAGACATGAGTCACCACTCTCTGACCTTCAAGGCTAAACCTGTGTATTGTTTGCTCTGTCTTCTGATTTTAGATAAGCTTAAAATACGCAATATACTTTATGCACACTATGTAATACACTGTATAGATTCATGACTCATTGTGGCTAGGTCTTTTTGATTCTTAGATCTCTTCTTAATCTCCATTCCACTTCTATTTCTGGGGTATTTTATTTTAATTTAATAAAGTATAATTAGTTATTAGTCCTTATGTTCCTATTCCATTTTTTTCTAAAACAAAAGAGTGAGGAAATCTCATCAAATTTCCTGAGAGCCCAACCCACATATATAACAATGAGCATAAGGACCTTTGCTAGAAAATTCACTATTTGCTAAAAATTTTGGGCTGTCCATCTTAAAAATGGCATGGTATTCTTCAAAGTTGGTATACTTGCTCCTACAGAAATTTCTAAGTAGGAAGGAAAGAATAAAAATCATATTCTAGCAGTTATTATGATATGTGAGTTATGAAGATTGTTAATTTTAGGTTCATAGGGAAACACCTTCTATTGCAAATTTTTTTACACAAATAAATAAAATTTATTTCACTATGAGGATATGAATTGTAGCATCTTCAGTTTTACAGCCTACTATAAATAATTTTTATTTCTTTTCTCATTCAGTTGGAGTGAAAAAGAGAAAAGTTTGGTTTTGTTCTGGTTTTTGTTATTTTTGCTCTTTTTTTCCCTCAAAAATGAGTAGGATTCTGACTCAAGTCGAAGATAGAAACTCTTTATGAATTTCCCATTTGGTAACTTGCCTTACTGAGTTCTCTCTTGCCAAATCCAAATGAGAGAAACAATTTCTGTATCATCTATTCATCCATTTATCTATCTATATGCCTATCCATCTATTGATCTATCATGTACCATTTATCCATCTATCATCAATAAAATATCCTTGAAAATATGAGTGTACATCTCAAAATAACTGTCAGATTAAACACACACATGCACATTTATATACACACATATATACAGGCACTTAAATTATATGTCTCAAAAATAGAGATAATCCAATATCTGTAACATAAGAATTTTTCCAAATTTACTATATTACCATACATGTCACCATATGTCCCTGTGTATACTGAATTTCTCACACTTATTTTAACAAGGATACTTTTGTTAGAAAGCATTCTGTGAAACTTATGTTATATGGAACCATTTTCAGAAATCTTAGGTTAACAAATTGAAGAGAGCTGCAAAAGCCTGGAATACCTATCATGACAGGTGAAAGAAGAGTAAATGATAGGCAATTCAAGTGCTTTCTGAGCAACTCCAGTAACCTTTACAGTTTTTAGAGGCATTTAAAGTTGTCTAATATAGCTTTTTAACCTATACTATTAAGTTGAATAGAGTGAAAGATATGTTGTTATTAACAAAAGGCACAGCAGAAGATACTCCTGAGACATTTTAAAACAGTACTTATAAATGTAGGCTAGACTATGAGGAAATTTTCTAATCTGCCTAAGATATTTTTTCTAAGACAGGAAATTATTAATTATACCTAAACTCCCTCATCTTACACCACCTTACAACAAGCAGTATATCACTAATGTTTTTATGTCTATTAATTCTATATACTAACTTTAATCTATATTGTCTTAAATTATCTTTTTTTTATTTTTTCAAGACAGGGTTTATCTGTTTAGTTCCTGTTGGCTGGAACTCACTCTGTAGGCCAGGTTGGCCTCCAACTCGGACATTCTTCTACCTCTGCCTACATAGTGCTTGAATCAAAGGTGCACACCATCACCACCCAGTTTTAAATTACAATCTTAAGCAATATGTATTAAGTAGATGCAATGGTCTGAATATTTACGCCTACTATAACTCAAGTATAATTCTAACCTAAGGTGTTTGCTTTAAAAAATAAATAGGGCCTTGGGAGGTGATTGAAGTGGTGAAGTAAAGCTTGCCTGAAGGTCAGTGGGCAGAGCCAGCCACAGAATTAACCTAAGAGGTCAGGCAGTGGTGGCACACACCTTTAATTCTAACACTGGAAAGGCAGAGGAAGAGATTCCTCTAAATTTCTGGGAGTTCAAGACCACACTGGACTATAGGAGATTAATCCAATCTAAAAGAGAAATAGAGCCAGGCACTGGTGGCATTCATTTTTAATCCCAGCACTAGAAAGGTTGAGACAGGAAGTGTTATACCTGGGCAGAGAAAGGAACTATAAGGCAGGAGGAGTTTAGCTCTGCTGAGGATTCAGAGGCATTCAGTTTGGGGATTCATGGAGACAGGATCCCTTTCAGCCTGAGGATTCAGTAGTGGTAAAACGTTTCTGTAGAGGCTTGTTCCTCTGCTTTCTAATCTTTCAGTTTTACCACAATATCTTGCTCCATGTTTTTATTATAAGATCAATTAGTATTTGTGCAACAGATTAAGTGATGCATCAGGGCTATTCTGATTTATATTTATGGCCTGATAAAAGCACCCCTATCACACAACCACATACATATATGCAAATTTAGAGTCTGGAGGTTTAAGCAAATAATGCAAATATGTTAATTAATTATTGGGGCATAAAATAGTAACACAAATAGGTTACTAATTAGTTTATTAAAAATAATAATTCCCCAAAGGAAGTAGCTGGCCTCTTTTATCATAGAAAACATAAGAGGTTCCTGCTGTGGTTAAGAAAGCAGCTGTTAACATCCTCAGCACCTCCTGAAGTCTTAGCCCCGAAATTCTCAGACTAGAGATAATACCAGAGAAATACACTCTGTTTAAATCATGCTGATCATGATATTGTATTACAAATTCTAAATGAAAAGAGCTGTATAAATTTTCCATAGTTCTTTCATCAAGGATTCTCTGCTGCAAACAGAGTACCATTCTTAGGACCTTAGTCCCATGTAATATTCCAGGACTTAAAACGTTTTCTTTCATAATGAGATCTAACCTCTGAAGAATCATGATAGAGCTATTAGAAAATCATGATCTTTATGAGCTTAAATCTTATCTTTAAAATAATGAAGCAAAGTGAATGAAGAGATCCTCATTCTTCACTTTCCACTCACTTTTCCCAATATCTTCACACTAAACCAAATTCCAAGCCGTAAAACATGGTAATTTGCTAACTCAGTATGCTCAAATATGTATTTTGTAAGTGATTTTCCCACTATTTACATTGTTAACCATTATGCCATTGAAATGAAAGGCAGAAATAATCTTTAAGAAATATACTCACAGTTGGGTGAGTGAAAAGAAAACCCATTTAGGGAAGTGAAACCCTGCATAATTGCTTTACATAGGAGATGACAGATTTAGAAGCAGATTTCGAATTAAATAATATATGGAAGTATATTTAATACTCATGGATTATCTGCAACTTGTAATTAACTTAGGTCAAGTGCTAATAAGTAATACTGTATCTCTATTTTCCCATTTATTGTCTTAACATTCCATTAAAAGGAATGTTAATGTGCTCTGAAGCTAGACAGCAGAATGTATAATTATTCTAACTGAAATAATTGCATATACAGTTATGATAAAAACAGAAAATAGTGTTATCCTAAAAATGTATGTCTTAGAAACCTAACCCATAAGATTTTGCTATTTAACCATTTCTTTTGCATTTATGAAACTGTATTACCTTATTAGAACTATAATTGAATCCTTTTTTTATGAAATCCAGAAGTCTAGATACTGTAAAACACTTAATTTTATTTTCAAAGTACATACTTTCTTCTCATGGAACATGGTTAAATGTTAATATTTTGCAAGCTAGTTTTTTATTTTTTTAATTTTCAGTGACATTTCTTATTTTTCATGGAATCATTTTTAAAACCTGTACAATATAAGGAATTGCTACCTTTTAAATAATTTCCCATGATAGATTATTACATTTATTTTCAGTGTTTTATTGTTACAGACAGAAAAAAAAATGTTAGGATAGGAAATGGCTATCTCTTTGCATGCCACAGCCTCTTTCTCCCTTTGGGTCTAATTTCTAGAGGAGGAACTGCTGAGTTAAGAGGTATACAAAGCTGGGGAACAGCTAACTTATTTTCACATTTTCCCTCACAATTGCTGTAGTAATTTTCAATTCCATTAACAAGAACTATGACCACTCATTTTCTGCATCATTATCCATCTAGCTATTTAACTATTTTCAATGACTACTGCTTAAGTTTTCTGTCTTATTCTGGTTTTCTTTTCTGTACATGAAAGGATCGTCAGCACAGAAGATAGAGTTTATAAGAAACACAGGTAATTTCTTAAGAAACTCCAAAGATATAAGAGCTCTGATTATTCTGTAATTAAAACAGCAACAAAGGATACAAGAACATTAGTTATTTTACAATATTTATGCCTATTATTTCCTTAGTCACATTGTATCACAAAATAAACTATAAGTGTGTGAATCTGTTTATGCATTGACTCAATATATTGGTGAACATAAATTATCTTCTTAGAATTGGTCTTAAAGTCGTAAGAAAGTAGTCATAGAAGTAATAATATATTCACATGAGTTAATAGGCATGGCCTATTTCAGTAACTAAGAGGATACATTATTTTTTTTTTGTTTTTGTTTGTTTTCTGATAGTGAAAAACAGCTTACCATAGATTAGAAAATTGACTTCGTGCATATATGTCACACTTGCTCACCCTCAGTTTAGATATCCTTACTGTACCCTGTCCATCCTTATTGGCAGTCTTTAGATTTTTCTGTATCTACAAATGGCACCCTCTTCTGGTGTGAGTCCAATAATGTTGCCACAGTATACATTTCTGTGATTGTCCTATTTCAAGGAAGCCTGCTGTGCCAAATGACAGGGAAACCACTGAACTCTCTGTAACCAGGAATTAAATACTGCACACAACCATTTTCTTCCTTGCAGGAGTTTCTCGGGGCTAAGGAAAGCACCCTTTTTTCCCAGTCAGCTCCCAGAAATGTTAGTCAATGAAATGAAAGCGAGACATCTCATGACTGCCACAGGAGATGTAGCAGTAAAGAAAACAAAATGAAGTACTATTTTCTGAACATACAGAAGCTCTACAGCAAAAACTAGTCACCCAAATTAGTAGTGCATTTGGGAAACAGGAGATGCCTAAACAGGTCTTTTGACTCCCCATTATTTATTTAGAAATGCACACCTAAATCTTTTCTGGTACAAAAAGAGCTCAGGGAAAGAGATGGATTACTGCATAGACAAACGGGTTCAAGATCAAGTGCTGGGCTATTGAACAGGAAGCTTCCCAGTTCTTGCTCAAAGGGCAGTTCAGAGAGGCCCCTCCACCGTGACAGTGTGGCTGGAAGCAGGCCTCTCCAGATTCCCAAACAGAAACCCACCTCAATTTCGCTTTAATTTGCAGATTGTATTTTCTGAGGTTTCTTTGCCTTTTTCTTGTTTAACCCTTTAAAAGCATATGAGCAAGGGCCATAATATTTGTTCAAGTTTGTATGGCGATGCCCTGTTGTAGCTGCCTGTGCACGCACCTTTTGATTGTCCCTGCATGTGAACATCTGACAGTGGTAGAGTAATTGACTATGCCTATTCTTTACAAGCTATATGCGTGGGGAAGACTGATGAAGCAGGAGCCCGATTTTCACAAATAATCTATTTTTTTCTTTTTGCATGGCAGGGGTTGTTTAGAGTTGCTGTGTGATCACACTTTGGCAGCTTTATTCCTCAGATTTGAATGCTGAGAACAGGCTGTCATTAACACTTGTACTCTCTTATCCAGATAGAGCACAACAGTTTGCATTTCAATTAAAGGGCTATTGTGGTGAGGATCCCATGGGAGATGGTACCCGATTTTAGAATATCAGGGTATCCCATGGCCAAACATGTACTGTACTACCCAAGCTCCATCTTGCAGCTGGTGACCATAAGCACAGGAAGGAAGCCAGAGATAAATGATACATTTTAAAAAGAGTGAAAGAATTGATTTTCCCATCAGCCACTTGAATGAGTGATTCTCTGTCTAGTGCAGGAGGCAGCTCCTCTCTAAATAAACACTCAGAGAGTCTATGGATTTGAATAATGGATAAGGAAGTGCACAAACATCACGATTTTCAAATTTCTCCTGCTGAATCAGGACAGCTTGTCCAAAGCATCAGGGAGAAAGCTATTCTTTACCTTGGGAACACTGTAACAGGGGAGCCAAATAATGACATTGAGAGAGAAAGGGAGAGAGAGAGAGAGAGAGAGAGAGAGAGAGAGAGGGGGGGGGGGGAGGGGAGGAGAGAGAGAGAGGGAGAGAGAGAGAGAGAGAGAGAGAGAGAGAGAGAGAGAGAGAGGGAGGGAGGGAGAGAGGGAGGGAGAGAGAGAGAGAGACCCCCAAACCTGTGTATGATCAGACTGAGCTAGAATGATCAGAGGTGGTTAGCTAGAGGTGAGTGGGCCACACACCATTTTACTGCTTATCATTTTCATTTTACTGGGGTCTGTGTCGAGGCACGAGGACTGAAAAGCCAGAATGCTGCAGGAAGAACAGTTTGTGAATGGTATGATAGAGAAACGATTTTAATTATTATTACTATTTTTTTTTTCTAGCTACACTGCTCCATGGTGCTATCCTTAGAGACCCAGGTATTGCAGGGCTGACAGTCATTCCTAGAGGGAATATTCTTTGAATAGGTGTTTAGTGTTTGTTTGACAACCGAACATGAAAAATACTTTAAAATAATAATAATGATAAAATAATGCCAATTAGAGTTATAAGAACTAGAATGTATACTAAAACCCAGTTCTACAATTTAAAACAATTATGTCATTGTATGAATGGATTGGAGGGACCCAAATAAACAATACAGGCCTCCAAAACTTTCATTGAAAAAATATTCATATACTTGTGCCTTGACAGATTAGGGCATGTATGGGAGAGAAAGCAAGGTTGAAAGCTAAGCAAGAAGGGGACATTCCAGGGTCATTTTACTTGTCAGTAAAGCCACTAAGCAGGTGCAGAATGGAATCAGACAGCTGCTTTAAAGCAAAAAAAAAAAATTGAGCAAGGAGCCATATGCAAGGATATGTAAACAGGACACTTCTTCTGATCCTAGGAGTTAACAAATACAGTGCCAGAGAAATGAGTCACTGAAGCATGGCTGTGAAAGCCAAGGACCAGGCTAAGGCTGAGTCATCCCAGCATCAGACCTTACTCAACCTCCCATACCTCCTAGTCTACCTAGCCCAGGGTGAGAGGGACCCCTAGTCATGACTCTCAAGAATGTTAATCATGTGAACACATAGCCCTGAATACTCAGCATTCTGACTTTTTTATTTTTATTTTTAACATTTTCCCCTCAAAGAGCCAATCAGCCTCAGTCCTACTTTGCTTTCTCTGGCATGCTCCAGGGGAGAGACTTCTCAGCAGGATAGTTAGCACATCAGAGGACTCCTCCATCTGCATATAAGCAACAGTCCATGATCTCCCCTCTCTATATCACCTCTGTCAGATGAAAATCAACCTTCTAACACAGAACTCCTTTCGTGAGCCTCCTACAGTGAGCCTGGGGTACACAAAGAATTCTCTTCCATTTCTGTACACCATGATTAATGCATAGCTTGACTAGTCAGTATGTTTAAGAGCAGTCATTGACTAATACATACCCACTGTCCTAATGGAGCTAATAATCATTTTAGTAAGATAAATTATTTAAACACAACATTCAGAGATCTCTTAATTATAAAATAGAGCTTACATTGATTCAGTGACTAAGGATACATAGTTGATATTCAAGAACCAACAAGGAGATAATTTTAATTATATAGAATTTATAAATGAATGCACACAAGCTCCAATAGAATTGTGTGTATTATGTAAAAATGTATGAATGTGTGTATATATGTACATCTAACTTGAGACCTATTTTATAATGGAGAAAGACAATCCTGAAACAATATTTATATAAGTCAAAGGAATGAAAGGAGAAACTCATTAACATTAGAAGATGAGTAAAATTGAAGTGGAAATGAAAATGGAAAAATGGAAAAGAATATTGAATTTTACCTACAATGAAGAAAAGTTACTTTTGTTAATCCCACAACTTCTTTGCAGCTGAGACACTCTTCAGGGTGGATAAAGAAAAATGTGATACAGGATTTAAAACAAGTGACAGATTCTCCCTTTATTTAAACACATCTATCAAGAAATCAACAGGATAAATTTTCCTACCAAAATCAAATAAGCAATAATCTGCTTATTTGGTGAATTTCTTGTGCTTAGCATTGATATAAAATTTTGTTTTACTGAATTTCAGGTTGTATCATCTATTTTTTATTATGTTTTTTATAATTTTATTTTCAAAGCAAACTATAGCCATTTTCATAAGTTAACTAAGAGTTCAGTTACTAAAAACAATCAGCCAATTTTATTAAGTTAAGGAAACCTACTAACTTTATTCAGGCTCAATATTTCTGTGGTGAAGCACCATGTTGAAACACAGTTTGGGGAGGAAAGAGTTTATTTGGCTTGTGATTCAATATCATAGGTTATCATCTGAGGAAATCTGATCAAGAACTTGGATACAGGAATTGATGCAAAGGCCCTAGAAGAGTGTTACTCACCGATTTGGTTCTCATGGTTTGCCAACCCTGATTTCTTATGTTGTAATATATATATTTAATAAAAGTAGCCTGAAATATCAAACACAGAGCCAAGTCTGTCGGGGAGTGGTGACTTTCATTTTTAATCATAGCTCTAAGAATGTTGAATGAGGAAGAATGAAGGCTGGGAGAAGGAATTTAGCTTTTTCTGCCATGTTTCTATTGAGCTGAGAAGAGGTCGGAGTCAGAGGATTTGTGAAGACAGCCTGAGGAGTTAGCAAGGTGATAATTGGCTGTAGATTTTTTTAAAAATCTCTCTGATATTTTAGCTTTTCAAAAATATATAACTTTGAATTTTTATTATAATATTAAATAAAATTCTTGCAGTATAGAACCCAGGACTACCCTCCCACAATAGGCTGTGCCTTTTCTGATCAATCACTAATTAAGCAAATGTTTTCTTGCCTTTACCACTATATCATGAAGCGATTTTCTCAGATGAGGTCCTCATCTCCCAGATGTCTCTAACTTTTGTCAAGTAGAAGTAAACACTAGTCAGTGTACTATATTTATTACTACATTTGATCTCACTCTTTTTTGGTAACATGAAAACATCACTGATACAATGGAATATTATCTTTGATAATTTGATAAACATGAATACACCATTAATATCATCACTGGAATTAGTGATGCTGAACTTGTTCAATGAAGAGAAAAATATCTCCTGTATGATATACTTTTCCATATTAATTGGTGAAGCAGGAAATCTGCTCTTCCCATTATGGTATAGTTCAGCAGTTGCTTTTCCTTGAGTCCTGAAGACTGTCTGACAGTTTTCTCTGCAAAGCAGGAACCTGAATGACCATCTCGGCTTGTCTGCCAAAGTTCAGAGGTCACTTTCCTATGGAACCTGCATGTCCAGTTTAAACAGCATATACTGGCAAGCAGTCAATACAAGAATAGGTTCTTGACACAAAGAAAGTAAACTCCATATAGAGTTTCTTCAAATCCCATTTTTCTCTTAAAGTAGATTGATGCTGCCAGGAGCAGAAATGTCTCACTGTCCAGAGAGTCTAAGTTATTAAAATAATTTTTAATGCCATATTCTGTAGGTCTTTGGAAGTGTTTGGCGATTACCTATCTAATTGAAATATATTTTTTATACCTAAAAATCTAACATGTATTTCTTAATTATACATTATATTTCTAAATCAGTTACATAAAAATCATACCTTAAACAAGAGTAGAAAAATGTATACAGCATAACAGAATTGACCTTAAATTTGTATCAATAAACCAAAATCCATACCAATTTAAAATATTTTGAAATTAACAACTAATTTTCTGATCAAAGTAAATTCAATAGTCTAATTTTTAAAAATAATTTATATATTATATCCCCTTTTTATTCTTAGAAAGAGAATAACTATGACCTTTAACCATTCATAATGAAAACAATTTATAAGCAATATTTTGGGAATTTGAGCATAGTTTTCCATTACTATTTCCTGTAATTAAGGGGCATTAGCAATCTCACAGGTTCTTGAGACTGGATCATCTTAGTCTGCAGCCCAGAAGCTGATGTGATCATCTCTTCCCATCAAAGAATTTTCAGGTGGTCTTAGTTGATGAAACCATATTTGCCTGGAAGCAATCCACAGGTTCTCATCTTTTGTGGAAACAAAAGCAAGACTCTTCCAAAGTAATAAATCCATAGACACAAATTTCAAAATCAAGATACCTTTAAAATATGTATTCTTGCTTAATTTAGCCACCTTTTCAATCCATTGTCTTTCTGCAGTTAGCTCATTAACAGTTAAAAAATTAAAAGACAACACAATAACCATAGTCCAGATTCTGTGTCTATTTTCCATCTTTACATAGCTTATCATATTTTTTATTTCTATGTTTTAGGGACTTTCTCTACCCTCTTTCTTTTCTCTTTGATGCCTATGTACCTATTAAACACATTGTAACCCATTTATGGGTTTTTTTTTTTTTCATCTGAATCTGTTTTATTGTGAATTCTCAATCATTTTCCAATCAGAAGAGCTTTTAAAATACTCACACTGTCTTAAAGAACCACATAGTTTTTGAAGAAAAGGCTCAGTCAGGAAGTTCTCTTAAAGGGGTCCTGTCTCTGTTCACTGCTAGCAAACAGAGCAGATTCAAGAAATGTTGCTACTAAAAACTGTCTTTGATCTGTTTCCTTTTTGTTGAATATAAATCAATTACATACTACTGAGTCTTCTGTGAGACTTCAGAAACCAGCCTGGCTGCAGCTTATGCTTCCAACCACCAGTCTGCTGCTGCCATTTTATTCAGTGGCCCATCCTCCAAGCTTTCTCTGTACAATGACTCACTTCCAAGACACAATTTAGAAGCTGCTTTTTGTTCTAAGTCCTTTCTAATCTTTTTCAGACTTTATGTGGGTATTCGGCCCATGTTGGGACGCCATCTGTTACAATATGGTTTCCTGACCCTGGCTGGCCAGAGGTTCCAGACCCACAGACCTGCAGTCACAGACCCCTTAGCCACCCACTGCTTCTTAGTCCCTTCCCAAAAAATGATTCAGATGCTTATACTAGCTTCATACTGTTTGGCCTATGGCTTAGGCACATTGCTAGCTAGCTCTTACATCTTAACTCAGCCCATTTCTATTAATCCGTCTGCCATGTGACCTGTGGCTCACCTGTGTTCCTTACATGTTTCTTCTTTGGGGGGTCTGGGTCAATCTGTTATAACTCCACCCTTCCATTCCAACCTATTCTGATTCCCTACCTACTTCTTCTATGGTGCCTGTCATGGGCCAAAACAGCTCCTTTATTTAAAGATCGATATTCACAGCATATGGAAAGACGTTTACACATCAAATTTGAGATTTGATTTATAAGAATTCCAATTCCAGATACACAATGTCCCCTTACCTAGGCAAAGGAAATACAAGTGAGAGTTGAAGCCAAGGGTATCATTATTGCTTACTATAAACAAACACCAGGGCATTCAGATTTTGAAATGGATAAAACAATATTGTCTAAAATTCTGGGCATAAAATAATTTTGAGTAAGTTCTCTTGTGTAAGGTGGTGTTGTGATGGATATATAAAAATAAATAAAGCGGGGTTCTTGTTTTTAACTATTTCTGTTTGAAAAGTACACTGTTGATTAATACATGAATCATGTACCAAATGCCAACAAAACCTTCATGTTTTTTTTTTTCAGATTTAATTATACATGAATTCTAGTTTCTTTACTGCCTTGGTGAACTGTTTCTGTGGGACAATAAGATTATACAACCTTGCTGTTCAATCTTGAATAATCTGAATATAGTACCTAATATGCTCTTAGCTAAGATACAAGATGGTTGTAACTGTAACTGTGGAGTTTTCCACCCCATCAAAGACCTGAAAAAAGAAACATTAAATCCCAAAGAAATGTGAATGCATAACTTGTTAGAGTCAAATTGAAAATCCATGTTTATTCCTCACAAGGATAAGCAATGAACACATTTATGTGGAATATTATTAATAGTAACTTATATTTTGATTACCCAAGGTTACAAATATTCACTCTAAAATTACTTACCTCTTTAGCATATGTCCAGTACAAATATAGATATGTATGTTTCTATTTATAACTTGACCAATCAGAAGATGCAAGATATATCATGGTTTCTTTCCCCCTTTAAAACAGATTTGAGTTAAATAAAAACATTCACTTTAAGAAATTAGAAGACTCTCTCCAGATGAGAATTTAAAAATGGATTTGACTGAAATCTTAATCTACAAAGTCAGTCATTTTAAAAATTGCTTCTATGACTACATGATGCTGTTGTCAACTGGTAGTTCCTGCCATCTGTTCCAAAGTGCTGCTTTCTGAGATTTCAACATGGATGAATCTAGAATACATAATACTTTGTAAAAATAAAATGAGTACTGAAAGGCAAATACTGCTCCACCTTTCTTCTGTGAAGTCATGGAAAGCTGAGCTTACATAAATCAAAGGGTGTTCACCCAAAATTAGGGATGTAGGGAAGAGGGAAGCGAGGTCAAATAACATCAGCTTTCAGTTGAGCAATAAATAAGTTCTTGGGGTCAGATATGTACATAATGCCTCTGATAACTATGAAACCTATAGAATAATGTGTACCTAAAATTTGTGAATAGTGTTATCTCCAGTGTTCTTACTATGTACAGAAAAGGGTAACAAACAAGGTCATTGGATATGTTACGTAATTTGATAATCACTTCACCTTATTAATATAAAAATCATGTTATATACTTTAAATATAAATGATATTTATCTATCTATAAGCTATACTTCAGTGAAACATAGACTAGTACTTGCTGTACTCTAAACCAGCTCTGCATGTTTTTTTTTTTAGAAAGTCCTCGATTACCTGACCTTCCAAAACTGCTCCCTTTTCTGGAGTGCTGGGATATATTATCAGTATCTTCTCTACCCAGTCCAGCTTATCAAGCTTATCTCACTTAAATAGAAGTGAAGATTTATTTTTTAAGAAATAGCTTCTAGCCCCTTTGAAAATGCTTTATTCAACATGTCCCCATTTATCTATCTTAGTCCTTAGAATCAAAACACTGCTGTCATTAACTTCCAGGGTTATGTGAAAAATTACATAATAAATAGCTTTAAAGTTAATTGCTGCCTACATCTATTCTAAACATTTGAGATGGTTTATTATTGAAAAGAGCTGTAGATCTAAGAACACAACTAGGTCATTGTGAAACTCATAATCAATGCTTAAATTTTACTTTAATGTATGTTTAGAGTGGAAAAAGATGGTTACCAGTTATCCAAAAGAACTTGTTAGTTTATGACCACTGTTAGATTTACTAATTTTAACTAAAGCTTCCTTTCCTCTTGGCACTCTGGTTAATTAGATCATGAGTTGAGAATGTTGGTGTGATGGATGTTTTTACCAAAATGGATGTCCTTACCGAAGAGGCATCCAGTTTAACTAAAACCATCATACTTAATTTCAGATCTATTGTTGCTCCTTGGACATCCTTTGACACTGAATACTGGCTATTGTGATTTGGATTTTAAATGCCTCAACCCCACACCAAATAAACCTCCTGTTTAAGGATTAAGTAGCAAAGGAAGTAGCAGCACTATAAGAAAGTAATTGGGTTTTGAAGGCACTTTCTTAATGACTGAATAATTTTTTGTACATTTATAATCTCATGGCATTATTGGGAGCTGGCAGAAACTTTAGGAGGTAGGGGCTAAGTGGAAGGAGGTAAGTGTAAATAAATATTTGAAAGACATATCTTTATCTGTCATTATTTGGTAGGATAATGTACAGAACTTCTCATATCAGATTTAAAACATTGGGGTCAACACACCATGGTCTAAAACCTCTGAAAGTGTGTACCAAATGTACTTCTCCTTTCTTTCTTTCTTGTTTTGAGGAAGAGAGAGAAAGAGAGAGAGAGAGAGAGAGAGAGAGAGAGAGAGAGAGAGAGAGAGAGAGAGAGAGAGAGAGAGAGAGAGAGAGAGATTCCTTATCCAAAACTAGCTGCAAACTCACTGTGTAGCTAAGGATGACCTTGAACTGCTTCTCCTCTTGCCTCCATACATCACCATACCTACCCTTTTGCTTCATTTAAGTTGTTCTTACTCAAGTATTTTTACTTTTACACTAGTCATGACTAACACACACACACACACACACACACACACACACACACACACACACAGTGAGTTTCCCAAAAACCTACAGCACAAAAAAGGAGCAGTGTTGTTAAATTTAACCCCATAAGGTTTCCATAAACAAAATTTTTAACACAAAACCACACATGAATACATTGTTTGAAACCTAGTAAAGATGTGCTTTCATATTTCTTACAATATTCAAAATATTCCTCAGTAGGAAAAAAAAGTCAAATATGTTTTAATAGTTATAATCAAGGTCTGGAATAATCAATATAAGAAACAATAACATAATGGGGAATAAAAGTTAATGTTTTTTATCTTCATATTATGATAGTGGATATTGATAAATAGCCACATATATGATCACATTATAGTCAAAAAAGTTCTAAAGGAGTTACAATTTCTTTAAATGCTGATCACAGAATTGACCTACAACCATTTCCATGGAAACATGTAGCTCAAACTGATGTTTATGAGTTATGCTATATAGAATCATTAAATTGGCATAAAAGTAAAATAAATCTAGTCACAACTTTAAAAAGACAACTAGTTTATATATTTCTAGCTTAGAAAGTATTGCTCATTTTTAAAAGCTATCTTGATTTTATATATTGAGTTATATTTTAAAATGTTTGAGTGTTTTACATTTTATAAGCACACTTGAATTTCTTCCTTTCTTTTTCTACTTCTTTTCAGAGAAGAGGCAGTGTTCAGAAAGAGAAGAGTGATTTGTAAGTTGCTCCAGGCAACAGTTTCCTCACTCATTTGATAGAGATTTATTGTCTTAGTTACTAAGTTTATATCTGCAGATAAAAAACAATATAAGCCACACAATCAGAAACAGCCCATGATAAATTAACAATGATTATATCTCAACTTCTAAGTTGATATATTTTCTTGGTTTCCATCAACCAATTTTTCTGGATGTGTGTTCTTAATATAAACAAGAGAAGCCTATACAAACACACTATTTCCATCAGTTATCTTGGCTGTGGACAGACTGTTTGATCTCATATTTTATGTATCTTATTGTACTTGTGGCTACATGACTTCAACAATGCTAGATAAAGCTTTCAAAGGTATCTAGATTATTCAAATATTAAATGCTGCAATTCTGTGGGGGTGTACCTTTCAATTAAAAGTGGTGTATGCTAACTTGTAAATGTTACTATGCCATGCACCACAGCAGTTATTGTGTCTCCAAGAGTGATGAGGCCACATACATATTTGGAAGGGCACCAAAATTATATAACAATAATTTTCTTCATTTAATTGTTACAAATAAAAAAATAGTTCAATTAAAATGAACCAGCATCATTTAATCCTAAAGCCCAAAACACTTTAGGTAAGGCATTATCCCATTTTTATTACATGACATTGTTTTAAATATGTGCCAGAATGTCTCTGAGCCTTATTTTCCTTATTATAAGAGCTGTCATTTATTGTTATCAGCAAATTTTTGCTTCTGTTCTGCTTGTCTTTGTTTTAATTGCTCCATCCTTTGAAATTATAAATAAATAATAAGGTATTACAGTGTTGATAAACTGTTTAGAAGGGAAGTAGCCCTGATCTTAAATTGATTTTAGAGTTTGTATTCAAAATACTAGACTTTATAGTGTATATTTTTGAAAAAAGGAAAGGAGAGAGAGAGAGAGAACTTCAGTTCTGAAACTATTACCACAAATGCTATTGTATACATGGGAAAGGGATGGGTGCTTAGAACAAATTTGTAACCACTTATGCCTAAACGCTGCAGTTACCTAATTGATCTTCATCTCTCAGTCTCAAGGACAAGCACATATACAGCATGGTTCAGTCAACAGGGTGATTCTATTTTTCCATCGTCCTACAAAATATATAATTTATACTAATGTTCCTATACTATGCTTTAGAGTAATTATTTTTCATTTCAGGATAATCTATATTTCCATATTTGCACAATAAGTTTCTGTAATCATTAGATTAATGGAAAGTCTCAGGAAGTTAAAAGCAACAGTATAAAACATCAAATTATATACATATGTTGAATATTTACTTAATTTATATTAATATATTTTATGTAATGTATATAAGTATATTTAAAAGAAGTTGTGATAAATAATAAGAAGAAAACAACAGATGATCAAAATTTGGGTCATAATTTTAAGGCTTCCTAAACTAAGGTTTCTATAGCATACCTTTGTTTTCCCAATATATAATGTCATATATTTTAGTGAAGGGAACTAATTATGAAGAAAGAATCACTCTTACTACAGAAACTCTTAGTATAGAAGGTCATTCTGGAGATTCTGGGGTACCAGGAAGATGAACCATGCAATTCAGCTTATATATAATAGATATAATAGCTTTCTAAGCAAACTTAAACAACCTTCTAGGCATAGGACTTGAATAAATGATGAATGGTAACACTGGAAGAGTCAGACCCATTGTTAATCCTACGTGCTTGGCCTCTAGAAAATGCTGCAAGACAAACTTAGAAAATTGCTCATCCCTTTGGACCTTTGTTTCATCATATCATATATAAAACTATGCCAAAGTATATAGATTCTCTTTACTATGTATAAACCCCAGAGGAAAATTTAATATAGAGGAACACTGCTGGTAAAATGGAAGCAGGGTCCTAGAACTCTGTACTGCCTGATGACCTTTTACTTCTACAGTAATTTGAAATAAAAATGGGCAAAATAATAACTAATAAGCAACTTTTCAAAAACCAGAAATCTCAATGATTTTGTTAAAATCTTCTACCATATCACTTAGAAGAACATGAAGATATCAGTCTTTAGGCCTCCCAATCAGTTAACAATCAGGCAGAGATTAGAAAGAATGAGTCACCGGATTTTTACAGTACTGGAAACATCACCCACTTCTTTTAACCTCTGTAGAAACTATAGGCTGTTAATAGAGAAAACAATTATCTCTCCTTTAAGATGAGGAACCTAAAAAATCAATGATATTCAGAAGATTATTTAGTAAAACTATTAAAAATTACAAATATTTGCAGAATGATTTAATACATATGCAGATTTATCAGCTGTATCTCATTTTATAGTCAAACAATAGAATAATTGGATTGAGAAATAAAAGATAAAATATAAAAAACTACCCATGACTACTGTAGAGCTATACAGTAAATAAAATGACACCCCTTTCTTGGACATAATGTTAGCCATCTCCTTTGCACGATAGAAATATGTTTTATCATTAAATCTTGCCAACTTCTCATGATATTTATACTTTCTAAACACATCTTTTAGTGGCAGAAAATAGAGCTCAAGCCAAAGTAATAAATAAAGGAATGTCTTAGGTAGAATAATATTAGGTTAAAAAAAAAAAAAAAAGGCCAACATGGGTATGCTAAAACTTAAGGTGGAAACTTAGAAGCTCTGAGGACAGTCTCCATTCTGACTCTCCATGTGATGTCTTATTTTCATGTTCTTGTTGTGTTAATATAGCAGACAGTTTTGGGATTCAGATTTCCTGGAATTTTCCTGCTATCTACTGTACAACTACAAGAATTCACAGAAATTAGAACATTTCAGTTATACATCATTCTTGCTTGAGAAATGAATTGAACTGCCCAGGTTTTCAAAAGAGGTAAATTCCAATTGCCAGTGGTTTTGTTATTAATCCAGTATGTATAATTTCTAAAATTAATTTAAAATTCCTATATCTCCTTGGCCAAAGACACTGTATAAGTAAAGCATTTCCTTCCTTTACTTTCTCTGTAGTATCTTTAAGTACATGGTATCCTTAATTGATACGCTTATTTGCTTATTATGTATCCATTCATCCTCAAAGAGAAAAAAAAATCTGCAATAAAGTGGGGATATTAATCTTCAACCTAGAAAACTGTATGAAGTTAAGAAAGGAACAGTGGTAAATAATATGGAGGAAATATGTATTACCTTCCTCAAATTAAAGATAGACATTTGAGGTATAAAATTGGTAGATAAAGCATTCAAAATTATCCCTGCTAAATAGCTGAGCAGGAGTCTATTTCAGAAAGTCTGATTTATTAATCACAGGATCACAAACATTTGTACGAGTAACTAGGAGACCGTGTTTGTCATCTTCAACCACTTGACAGTTTTCTGAATTTTATCAGTAATTGAGAGACTTTCCACTATATCTTTGTATTCTAAACTGAGACAATGATAGTATTCCTGCCAATTTCCCAGGTACATGGAAATGGTATTGTGAAGAGGTTTACAAACATAAGCTCTACATGTTTATATTGCTGAAAATGTGGCAGTCATGAGAAATCCTACAACAGAGAATTATGACATTTTGACAAAGACACAATCCAACTCCACAGGAAATTAGTTCCAATACCAGCTTCATTTGCACATCAAAGTTTGAAGTGACGACTTAAGCAAAATCAATGTCATTAACTTTCACTTGATTGAGCTCAGACATCCCTAGGTAACTTTCTCAAACTTCTCCCATTCATAGATGACACAGCTGGGTAGAAATTAGTCTCTAAAAATACTTTCACACAACCGGCTTGTTTTCTAGTCACTGTCTGCTTATGTGATGCTCACTCCATCTGTCAATAGATGTGAGTCATGCATCCGACCTTTCAGCTTCACTTGCGCACATAAATTTCTTCCAATTTCCTGTGAAACAAACACTTTTAACTCTTTAGGGTTTTGTAATTTGTGCTCAGGTCATCTGGGGATGATTCAAAGAACAAAATGAGCCCTCAACTATGTGACATATTTGGCTTGAGCACTTTATTATTAGAATAGAATATCTTTTATTGTTTAGCTAATAAATGAAGACCTATATAGAGAGATTTACATGAATGCATTGCTTTATTTATATATTTTTATGTGCACAAACAAACTGTTCCATGACATAGGACAACTGAAAGCCAACAACATTAGAGAGGTAAATACCCACGCACTCCCACTACCCCTCACTCCTTGGTATCTTTTTATGACTCATATGAATAGACACTGGAATACTTAGGTGAAGAAACTAAGCTTAGCCCACTTTACTGTTAGTCTGGGATCATGATTGCTCCATCACATTTGTCTGATCTTGATTTTAGTCTCACAGAACAATAAGTAGTATATTAGCAGAGGCATATATATTTTGAGAAATTATGTTTCCACTGAATTTAAATTAAAATGAGCCTGTTATTTAACAAAAACTGTAAGCTTTCCCCCAAACCTTTTATGATATAGAAAAAAAGAGCACAAGATGACTGAATAATAGAAACAGCAAAATTGGCAAACCAAAAACATGACAAATGAAACATATGTTCTTATCTCTAAAGTGAGTCTTGTCTCAAAGAAAGAACAATATGACCACTTTCTTCTGCTTCCTCCTTGGTTACTAGTACCACAGTAACTGAAGTAATTCTAAGGCTCTTTCTACAAGGACTACAAAGGGAACCATATCACAATAGTTGTAGGAAACTATGGATAAAAGATAGTTTACTTTAGTGCTGAAATGTTATGGACTACCCTCCATGCACAGTTGGCCTTCCTGTTACATTGTAAATCTACTGACTTACAAAAGTTTTCAAAATGTGTTCTTGTAGTAGTGGGGTTTCTTGATCTCGGGCAGCCAGGGACCTGGACCCACAGACCTGCCAAGCCAAACCCCTTAGCTGCCCAGCTGCCCGCCTCTCAGACCCCCAGAAATGACTCAGATGCTTATATTAACTTCATGCTGTTTGGCCTATGGCTAGGGCACATTGCTAGCTAGCTCTTATATCTTAAATCAACCCATTTCTATTAATCTGTCTGCCACGTGGCCTGTGGCTCACCTGAGCTTCTGCATGTTTCTCCTTGGGCAGCTTCAGCTCGGTCTGCCCGACTCCGCCCTGCTTCTCCTACCTATGTTCTGATTTCTCCTCCTACTTCTTCTATGGTGACTGCCATGGCCCAAAACAGCTCCTTTATTTAAAGATTGAGATTCACAGCATACATAAACGCATTCCCACATCATGTTCTCATGTGAAAACTGTTCTAAGGACATAGGGACAAATAGTAACTTGGGGAACAGTCCACACTATAATTAATCTGTTCCATGTGTAAGCAGGAAGGATGCAGTATTCCCTCTGGTTACATGCTACATGGAATTCAGGGATCCTGGTTCACTGAATGTGTTATGCTATGTTATCTTTCCTGTGTCTTTATTTGTACAAGTAAAAGAAGATGTGCCAAATCATTCCAGAAGAATATATGTCAACACTGTCTTAACTTGTAAGCTCTGAATCCTAGTATAATTCTTTTTCTAAACCTTTGGTTGCTTTTGTGAGTGAATCCAAACCATTAAAAAATGATAAACAGGAACTGAGAATCAGCATATTGGCACAACAACGGGTTAGAGAATTTTATTAACATGTAGGCCCAAATTAGAGGTGAGGAGTCAAAAATAAATGAGCCCAACAGAAGTATATAGTCATATACTTGAGATGTGGAGAAAGGAGACAGAGACACAGCTCCATGGAGTTTAACAGAGAAAATGTGACAGAACTATCGAACACTTAAACTCACAGCAATCGGTGCTGCACATACAAGATCTGCAAAAGACAAAGTCAAATAAAATATAAGGATGGATGGGGAAGCATTCATGAAATTATACCCCATAGCCAAGGATCTACTTTCAACTAATGACTACTAGGAGAGGGACAACCAGTTTACTTCAAGGACACCACCCCCGAGAGGCTATTCATGTACCAGTAGATTTTCCCCACTGATTTAGGCATCATGAAGTTGACTGACTGGGCGTTCCCCCTCTGAATTGGGAAGGAAACTGTTGTGTGTGGGGGGATTATAATAGAAATTTCAGTGAAAGAAATGAGGGTAGATGAATGTGGTCTAAATCGTTATTTTTTTTAAAAAAATTCAAATACAATTTTATAAAGACTTTGTTGTTCATATAGAAGAGATATGGACTCCAATTTCAATTTTGCAGATGAATGGCCTTACACAATGGTTAACTAGATAGTTTCTTCTGTAGCATAGAAAGAATGGTGGGCCTCCATAGAAATCACTGTACTTATTTGTAATGCTAATCATTTTTATAAGCACGGATGCTCTTCTTTCATTTATCACTGCATCGCATACCCCTCCATGAAGTCATGCACTCACCTTCCTGAGTTGAGTTCCTGATAGAGCCTTTTATAGATTAGTTGACTATTCTTATTCTTTCTTTTTAGATTTCCGTGTTCCTCCCAAAGTGCTGGATCTTATTCCCATTTTATTCAGATTCATCATCTTTAAAAAGCTTATAAATTAAAAAAAATACATATCATGTGATTAGAATATTTCTAGGAAATAGAAGACTAGAAGTGAAGAAGAAAGCAGAGGCCAGTAGTGGAGCTTTGCAGGAGATAGCACGCAGCAGACACAACCCAGAAGGTTACAACACACCTTATTAAAGAAATTGAAATGATATTTCTCCATGAAACTTAGACAATAATTTAAACTTCACTGAAAAAAATTAAAAAGAGAAAACCCTTCTTTTTTATTTTTAAATCAGCAAGAGAAAAACAAGGTCCCATATTGAAAAGAAGTCCTTGAAGATAGAAAATACAAGCATGCAAGGATTTGGTGCATTGGAAAAGAAAAAGAAATGATGTTAAATATGATCTTGAATCTATCTAAAAGACATATCTATGAATAAGAGCAGCTTCTTGACCTACGACTCAAAGAAAACTCAGGGAGAATTAACCAGAAGCTGAAGAAAAACAAATAATCTGCTGAAAATAAAACATCTGGTAGGGATATTTATCTAAATGATGATTTTTTTTTCCAAGAAGGTGATAAAGCAAGCTTCTCAGGAGGCATCTGAGAGCAGGTTGTGAAGAAGACCAAGAAATCTATCTTAGTGAACAGTAACTCCAGCCATTGCCTTTCTCAATACTGTCTCAACTGTGAAATAAGTTCTATCCAGTGCCTAGATGCCCATGATAGAATTTACGTAGCTGTCAGTGAGTGAAACACCTGGTAGCAAAATGGAAAGAAAGGAGGTTCCCCACTCATATTACTATGTAAAATATAGATATTCCAGAGGACCCAGGTGTTAATTCATCATCTGGTTAAAAAAAAATCTTTTAAGGAAATATTTTCTGCAACTATCTCATTGTGTTTATAGTTATCTCTCTATTGTCCATTTTTTAGTGTTTTAAATGGAAAACCTCTGAAAGTTTTTTGTGACCTTTTAGTTACATTGTGAGGTAAGTCTCCAAAGGTGATAAGTCCAAGGGAAACAGGCAACAATATGACTCTTGTGTACCAGTTAGTTATCCAATACCAAGTGATCAAATCAGAAAACATAAATACAAGTAACTCATGGATTGAGCATCTTGTATTTTTATATTTAGAAATGTGTGTATATGTATTTGTCTGTGTATGAACAATTATAGATGAAGATAACATGAACTTGAAAGTGCAAGGGGCATATATTTAAATGAATGGATGGAGAAAAAACAAGGGGGAATTATATAAATGTTTTATAATCATTAAAAATTAAAATATCACAATTTAAAAAGCCATGTAATTGATTCACTGTCACTTAATCTCTTTGATTATTAGTATTCCCATCTATCTAATAAGATAACTCTACCTTCCAGGATAACTGAGTTTGAACTCTATATATAGAATATACACAATCATACATGTATTTATGTATGTGCATATATATGTATGTAAGAGGTTTATATTTGTGCAGTTATACATATATATCTGGTGGCTAGTTATTTGTCACCTTGACACTTGGCTATATTCATCAGAGAAGAAGGAAACTCAATTCAGAAAATTCCTCTATAAGATTAAGCTGTAGAAAAGTACACAGGATATTTTCTTAACTAGGGATTGATGGGAGAGGGCCCATCCTGCTGAGAATGGGGACATATCTGAGTCGGTGGTCTTGGGTTGAATAAGAAAGCAGAATGAAAAAACCATGAGGAGCTAACCAGGAAGTAGCAATACTCCATTACCTCTGCATCAGCACCTGTCTCAAGGCTGATGCTCTGAGTTGCTGTCATAATTTCCTTCAGTGATGAGCAGTGATATGGAAGCATTATCCAAATAAATCCTTTTCACCCCAAGTTAACTTTAGCCATGGTTTTTCACAATAGTGAAGACACTAACTAAGACCATGTACATATACACATATTAATATTTATGTATATATATATATAAAATATTATGTGGCTACTCAAGGCATAGGAACAGTTATCAATAGGAATTACATATCATTCAAAGGCATTGTGATATTTATTGGATGTATGTGTGTATGCCTCAATGTATGACAGTCTTGTCATACACTTAAACATTTTCTTTGAAATTATCTTCACATTGCTAAGTAATTCTTAAGCAAACTGATATTTAAAATAAAAATACAGAAGACATATTTAACAAATCTTTAAAATTTATATCTACACATGCACTGAAAATTGGAAATTTTTGCACTACAATCTAGAAAAAATTCCAATTTGATTTTCTATTGCTTATTTGTTAAAATCTTAAAGAAGAAATGTTTCCTTAAAATTTAAATTTAACCAATTCACACAAATGTTCCTCTCAAATTAATCATACTGTTTTTATGAATTGTTACTGTGTAGGTACAAATAGATGTTTGCAATGAAACTCTGTCAACCACATGTTTACTTTGGATGGCTTGCTAGTACGTTTCCTATGGAAAAAGTCTTATAATAGAATACTTTATCTCTAAATTATTTTTGAAAACTCATACAAAATTTAATAAATTTAGAGGTAATTCCAATCTTCTTATAATTTTTAGAAACTACAGATGCATCTCAAATTCCAGTGGGATTTGTTTCTGATTAACATATTGCAAGATAAAACCATTCAACACACCATACATCATCGCAGACTGAATAATTTTGTAGCAGAGAACACTGGAAGGTATCTGTTTGTCCAATATGCTCTTTCTCTGGTATATCAGGATTGGCCACCATTGCTGCTGCCCAGATCATGAAAGAATGATTAAGGGCCTTTCACCAGCCTAGAAATAGATTCAAATTCAAAATGAGAAGCATCATTTTAACATCATTTAACTTCACACCATTGTAGATTTGAAAATCTCAGTCACCCTTTCTTATGTGAATAATCATCTAAATGTATCTTTGTCTTAACTAACAACTATCTGTGCCATTAAGAACACAAGTAAATTCACATTCCTTTTAAGACAGTAACATTAAAAAGAGCTGATGAAATTTAGTATTATTAATCTTTTATCCTTCATGTTAATATTTGTCTTATCTATACCTGAATATGTACCCATAGGTAATTTTATTATATATTAACTATTTTAAATATATAATATATTAAATTATATATAATTTGCAGTATTTAAAAATGATAACTGGTAAGCATGGATAAATGGATCAGTGACTCAGTTTTTCCACTCTTCTGCCTAACATCCAGTCAGGTGGCTGTAACATCAGCTTCATTTGATCCTATGCCCTCTTCCTACCTCTGCAGTCACACTCATACCTGACATACACTCACACAGACACATGCACATACATACATATGAATACAAAAATAAATTGTCAACACTGTTTAAAACATAGTTGGTGGGATTGTATGGATGTAGCTTCTGACATTATTAGGAGACATGATCTTATAACAAACTCACTGGTCTTCTTGTTCTTAAAATCTTTTTACCTCCACTTCTGTCATATTCTCTGAGTCTTAGGTTTGGGTGTATCTTCTAGCTGTGTCTATTGAAACCATTTAATGTGAGCTTAACAAGAATGAAACTAAGGAACATGGTAGACTGGACAGAGAAGAGCCCACGAAGCCTCAACTGCACACAAAACACTAAGGAAACAGAAAATCTGGTGATGGGAGAGGTGACCTTACCCATGGAAGAAAACACCAACAGGTTAGACAGTGTCAATCTGGCCTGAAAACAAATGCAGGTAGCATTAAATGGACTCAACAAGCTGTATTTAAGAATACATAAAGAATGTGTGTGTGTGTGTGTGTGTGTGTGTGTGTGTGTGTGTGTGTGTGTGTGTGTGTGTGTGTGTGTGTGCTTGCAATAACTATTAATGAAAAATAGGCCATATAATTTGAAGGACAGCAGAGAGAGTTATATGAGAGGGTTTGAAGAGAAAAATGCAAGGAGAAATGTTACAATAAAATTTTAATATAAAAATAAAACAATTATAAAAAATTGAAGAAAACAATATATAGTTAATGTATTGATAGAA
Source organism: Phyllotis vaccarum (assembly GCA_033318265.1). Lineage (NCBI taxonomy): Eukaryota > Metazoa > Chordata > Mammalia > Rodentia > Cricetidae > Phyllotis > Phyllotis vaccarum. The sequence continues at coordinate 136,950,623 of JARWLC010000001.1, read as the reverse complement.
ATTATGATTACTGTCTTCTCATGGGGCCAGAGTTGAGTTAATCCCATTTTTTATGAGTTGTGATGTTCCTGAAATAGATTATCTTACAGACCCTACTCTAGAGTTGACCTTATGTTGACAATGACTTTGACAGTTATATTGGCAGTACATACTTTGTGAATGAATGGTACTGAGAAGAATCTTGGCCCTACTGTTCTATGAGGTCACCAACAAGGAAGACACTAACTGTGATCCAATAAATTCATTTCTAAATTAACATGTATAATACCAAATATGCCAGCAAAAATATTCTTCACATCATCTGCCATCAAGTAAAGGATGGATCCATTGTTGAGTTAGCATAGACCCATCAAAGAAGTTCCAGCAAAGTGTTCTTTACACTCAATGTAATCCTCTTGCTCTTCTCTTTATGATAAATCTTAACACAAACTTAAGAGTCTAACTGAACTGTTTTCCATTCCAGATTGGTGGCCCTGTAGCAGTAATGAGCTTTCCAGTCCTTCATTTCACATGAATCTGCTTTTCTCCTTTGCATCCCACTCACTCTCTTAGCCCCTAAACCTCTGCTGTTGGATATTGACTTCTTCTATCATAAGATCCTTGTCTCCAAAGTTCTTGTAGTGTTTAGATTATCATTATGATTTTATTTTTCTTTATCTAATGGTGAATGTTATGTTCGTGTCTCCCAATTATTTGATGTTCTGGTTAGCCTTAATTGTCAACTTGACACAGCATACATTCATTCATCTGATAGGAGAAGCCCAAACAGAGAATTTCTCTAGATAAGATTAGGCTGTGGGCATATCTTCTGAGGGATGTCTCAATAATTAATTCATCCCACTGTGTATATCACATTCTTAGTTGAATCAAACGCATGAGGAAGACACAGAAGGAGAGAGCAAACAACATTCCTACATTGTTTCTGTTTGAGTTCCTTCTTTGACTTCTCTCCATAGTGGTCTGAAATGTAAGCTAAATAAATAGTTTTCTTTCCCAATTGTCTTTGATCAGAGTGTTTTATTTCAGCCACAGAAAGGAAAACAGAATGTATACTTACCTATTTTATTATATTGTGCACTTAAAAATATTAGTGGGTGAGCTACCAAACATATCACTTATGTTGGCCATGGTATGGAAATGTATCTATGTCCAAACATAAGAAAAGTATCATAGTTATGAAAGTCCATCTTATAATGCTAACAGGAAAACTTACTCTCATTTTCTATTTTCTGATCCTACTTTATGAGTCAGTTTGTAACCCTCAGATGGCAGTAAGGCTTCAGGAACCAATGGACCACAAAGAAAAGAAGGTGAATATAAATTTTACACAGTTATTTGTTGGATGATGCAACATTATTTTGGGGCATTTTTCGTTATAATTTTCTCATTTAGTTTATGCACAATCTATGCTAGGGATCCAGATAAATTTAGGTGACTTATATATTTAAGATATGTTAGATATGTAACAGGACCAATTTCCATCCATTGTGGAATCTAAATTGAGATCATAGAAAGAAAATAACTTAGTCACTGATATATTATATATAAGTCTAAATGTAACCTGTAGCATATGAAGGTGTTCTCATTTTCAGGATGCTCTCATGATTTATTCTTCTGCTCATGGGAGCTTCTGTATTTGGCATAATTTATATATAATTAAGTCCTTTCATCTTAGTATAAATGTCTTTTTCCATAAGATCAGAAGTTTCCTCCGACCTTTTTGTCTTGCTAAAAGATTAGATTATATAATCTCATATTTAGAAGGTATGTTATTATGACTACATTCAGGTAGGTCCTTTTATAAATTTTAATGTCATACTTGATAAGTTACCTACTGGACTATGCATTCTGTGGATGTAGAATTATTGCACAACAGTTTTTGACATCCACATTCAGATAGCTCGTGGGTCCTCTGGCAGTGGCAACAAAGTTTACTCCTAGTGCATAAACTAGCTTCTTGGAGCTCATTCCCTACAGAGGAACATCTTGTTCAGCCTTGGTATTAGGGCAAGCAAGGGGCTTGGTCCTCCCTCAACTGGACATGCCAGACAATAGTGACTCATTCTGGGAGTCAGTATCTCCTCCAAAAAAAAAAAATGGATGGAGTATGGGGTTGTGGGAAGCTGGAAGATGACTGGGAAGAGGAGAAGAAGGGAAAGTTCTGGGTTTGTTAAAAAATCTTGAAAAATAAAAAAAAATGAATGCAACATAAATAAATAAAATCCACTAAGTCCAAAAACATTTCCAAGATATCATAAATATTTTTAAAAAGAAATATTTTATGTAACACAGTAATTTTTTATAAAAAAGAAGGAGTGAAGGGAGATAAAGAGAAAAATAGGAAGAAAGGACATCTACCTACTCATGAAAAGGAAGTAAACCAGAAGTACATGTAATATAGAAGAATACAATTATGGAGGAAAGAATTTTGAATTCTTGAGATTAATTACATCTAATCACCTCTTCATTACATAAAGCAGGAAAGTTATAATACTATTCTCATTTCTTATATTTTGACTTTCTGCCACATCCAAATAAACCAAATTTTGAAGAGTTTGTATATTTAGAAATCAGCAATTACTTCCAAAAATTCCTCTAGAGCATTGTGGGGTTTGTGCCCAGGGTATTTCAATTTCTTTTACATTTTGATGAAAAAGTTGCCAAGAAGGATTTGATCAGGCCCACCTTTGGTGCTGCCAGACTGCCTGAATCTCCCAAGCCTCTAGGTAGTATTGGAAATGTCACCTGGAAGGAGCACAGCCAAGTTAGAAAATCAGTTTATATTTTCTGCATGCAGATAGAGACAGGTGTCTTCAGCTGTCTTTTGGCAAGTTCTGAACAAGAAGTTTGGTTTATTTTAAAAAATAATGCAGTAAAGTTGCTTCTGAAATTGAAATAGAAAGTTTAAAATTCTAGCACACTCCAAATAATGTGTATCAGACAGCTGATGTTTTTCCTGGAAAAATTAACTGTAGTTGGTGTCTCAGAGGACAGCCTCTTCTGAATTTCTTCCTATTTTGCCAATTACTTCCTCTTATTAATTCTGTTCAGTAGAGGGTGCTATAACTGAGTCCAAGGGCTGGTTCTGTTTTCTACCTAAACTTACTAAGGATGCCATCCATACTTCCAGTTATAAATACTTTCAGCTCTGTATGTTCAACAATATTCCAGACCCACGTAAACAACGTCCAACTTGGATTACTGTTAACTTCTGATGAATATGAAAAAAAATCTATCAGATATTAAGCTGGACTTCCATCTTGCCAGCAGGTTTTCACCTTCTCCGCTCAAGAGTACTTTTGAGAACATAAGTAACATTCAGGAATTCACCTTGATATCTCCTTTTCCAGTCACTTGTTAGTGTATAAGGCATTTTCTTCACTTTAACTTTCCACATTCAAAAAATATGTTAGCCATATGAGCACATATTCATACTCTTTCCCGTTATCAGTTTTAACCACTTTTATTTCAATTGCACACCACTTAAAGCATCTTGAAGTATTAACCAGAGCAATTTTTAAGCATTAAAACTATTTTGCCTTTAATTTACAACAGTTTTATTTTTCTAGTTCACTGCAGATTAGATTCAGGTTGTCTTTATGACCTTTTTAACTTCATCTCATCCCCTTCTCCCTGACTACTGCTTTTCAAATGCAATAGACATACACCACCCATCAACAACACTGTTCCATCTATAATGTTCATTTTCTCAACAAAGTATATCCTACCCCACACCATTATAGCCTAAAAATACCCTAGATTTTTTATTTTATTTTTATGTTAGTTTTTTTTTTTAATCATACTAGTTTCATTTGCAAACCCTTAGGGTCCAAATTGTATTGCCCTACATATTCTTTGGGAGATAGGCATCTAGTGAGTGTGGCCCACACAACAGGGGACCTTGTTGTATTAAGTTTCTGCCCCAAACATTCTAGGCCTGGACCCATAGCCCAATCTGCTGATCCACAGTCCTACAGAAACACATGGATGCTTATATTAATTTTATGCTGATTGGCCTGTGTCCCAGGCATATAACTTGCTAGCTCTTTATTCTTAAACTAACCCACAATTCTTATCTTGTTCATCCATGCAGTTCAGTATGTTTTCCCAGGGCAGCATTTGAACTTCTTTCCTCTGTATCTATTGGTGTCTCATTCTACTGTCTTCATGGTGTCTCTCTGGCTTCACTGCTCTGCTCTTCCTGTTCCCAGAATTTTCTTAGTCTGGTAGATAGACCCACCCACACTTCCTGTCTCCTTTTAGCCAATCAGTGTTTTTATTAAACTAGTAGGTGGGACAGTTATTTACAATGGAACAGAACACAATTCCACTACAGGACCTAAAGAAAGCTAACTTTCCTTCTGCCCACAGTTATCAGTCACCCATAATTCCTCAGTTAGGAGTGGGACCTCAAGCCCTCTTCCCCACCTACAATGAGATTTTATTTGATTTAAACTTACTTGCCCAGGTATAGTGGATGCTGTAATAACCACTGTGAGTTCATGTGTAAAACTGTTCTGTTGTGTCTGAAGAACACCCTTTTGTTGTATTCACCCATTAATTCTTGCTCTCTTACTTTGTCTCATTATTTTTTTAAACAATGATCCCTGAGCCTTGGTGAAACGGAGTGTGGTATAAATGTCCTGATTAGGAAGTAATACTCTGCAGTCTCACAGCCTCTTATTCTCTATACATTGACCAGTTTTGAGTCTCTATGTTTATAGTAATCTATGTCAAAAACAATATCCTCTTATGGGTTTAAAAATAACATAGAAACAAAGTTGGGTTGGTATAGAAGGGGAATTTGATTGAAGATGACTTGAATGTGACGGATGACTATGATCTAGATACCATGTATAAAATTCTCTAATATCAAAATATTTTTAAATTAAAAATGATAAATCTTAACAAAAAGTAATTCCATATTTTACTTTTTAAAATTTAGTTTTTTTTTTTTTTTTTTTTTTTTTTTTTTAAGACAGGGTTTCTCTGTGTAGCTTTGGCTGTCCTGGAACTCATTCTGTAGACAAGGCTAGTCTTGATCTCATAAAAATGCATCTGCCTCTGCTTTCCAAGTGCATATTCTACTTTATAAAAAAATCTTATAGTGGATTTTATACCTTTTCTAAGTTATCAGGGTGTAAACTGCAGATTTTGTTTAACATGACTATAACAGTTTCTGCTACTTAGTGGAATTCAATTAAGATTGATGGAAAAAAATGATACTTTCTCACTAAAAGTGGGATCAACTAAAGTTCTTCTACTTCTCCCAACATTATTCAGCCTCCAGATTTTCCATTAATATTTGTGAAATGAAACGAGTTACAAGCATAGGGGAAAAAACTGTACAAGGCAGTTTTCTAGGTCTGAAACATGGACATTCCTCCAAAACATAGAAAAAAAAATCTAGCTGTATCTCTGATTGAACATTTTGTGACCAAAGGTTAGTTGGTTAGTCTCTCTCTCTCTCTCTCTCTCTCTCTCTCTCTCTCTCTCTCTCTCTCTCTCTCTCTCTCTCTCTTAAATACTCTTACACATTTTCAAGTGAGAAATAAAGTCCTCTAATTCATTTCAATTACAACACCAGTTTGAGCTTCTGCAGACCCAACATAAAGTCCAATCTCATAAACAATTTCTTTTGATGGGTATTAGTAGTTGAAAGTCAGATGAAGGTGACACACTCTTTAATCTCCACACTTGGAATCCCATGTCTCTGTTCCTAGTATGTGAGAAACACACACTTCTTTAACCATAGCACTAGGAAATTTGAACCAAGAAGTAATATGGCTGAGCAGAGAAAGAAATATAGTGGGAGGAGGCAGATTTTGCCCCTTCCTTTTTGTCTGAGAACTCAGAGGCATTCAATCTCAGGATTTGTGAAGAATGGATCTTCTCCATTTGGTCTGAGGAGTTGGATAGGTAATAAGTGGCTGTGATTTGTTCCTCTGTCTTTCTGATCTTTCAGCTTTTCCCAAATATATGGTTCCAGGTTTTTATTAAAATATCAATTAGGATTTATGCTATAACTAGCACCCAATGTGGGGGACTTACACCCACATAAAGTCTGAGAAAGCTTAAAAAGAGTATCTAGACACAGAGGAACAGAGTCAAGGACAGTATCTTGGTAGCAGCATTTTTTCCCAGTGGGTTCTGTTTGCTAGTGGTGAGCAGAGGCAAGGCTCCTTTAAGAGAGGCTTCCTGATTCAGGCTTAGAGGCAAAAATCATGAAGTTCTTTTAAGAGACCCTGCTACCAAACACTTAAATGGGGGTTCAGGAGTAGCAGGCAGTGGTGCTCTACTTGATGACAGTGTAGATCTTAAAATTCCCCAGAGTTGGGTTGGTAAACATGGCTCCTGCCAGTACCTCTACCACTAAGCTAGACTCTTAGGAAGCCAAAGAATGGGTTGGAGCCAGCTGCCAAAGCTAAAGCTTCCTAACTGTGTAATTTAGCATATTAAAGTCTCATATGGTCAGAAAAAGAAAGACGTATACAATAAAGAAAGATTCAGACAAAAAAAAATCTCTAAGCAGTTTGCTATGTGTTTAAAAGTATACATAGGCTTGGCAGAGAAAAGAGAAAGTACAGGGAAAGTCTTTAAAAAATAAATATAGTAATAATAATAATAATAATAATAATAATAATGCCAGGTAAAGATGAAAAATACACAGAGAGTCTGGATACTGAATGTTATTGTGTTGTCTTTCAATTTTTTTCTTTACTGTTAAGGAAGGAGAAAAAGCTGCTAAAAGATATTTGATTATAAATGTTACAGCATTAATCCAACCTATATATTTTGAAAATGACTTGACTTTAAATTTTAAGTCTAAAGATATGTTACTTTGCAAGACAGGTTTTGTTTTTATTTTCACAGAAAATGAGAGACCGTGGATTCATATGGGGTGAAAGAAAATCAGGTTCTGTGAAAAAAGACCACTAAAACTCCCAGATGATCCAACATTTTAGAGCACTTTTGTTGCAATTTCCTCTGAGTTTTGCATCCAGAAGTGCTTCAAGACTGCTGGATGAGGTGAAAGGAAGAAAAATGATAATGCTGGATTGAGAAAAGGTTCCAAGCCACATGGCTAAACATAGATAGAACTAATGGGTTAATTTAAGCGTAAGAGAAAGTTAGTAATAAACTTAAGCTACTGATTGATCATATTTAAGTAATATTAAGCCTCTGAGTCAATAATTCAGGGAAAAGATGCTGGGTATTTGAGAGTTTCTGTCAGGACAGAAACTTCCAACTACACAAACCATGTCATATACACATGTGCAACACTCACATTGCATTTTGCACACATACCATACCATGTACACATACTATACACATATATACATACACAGTATCATCCACTATACTATACATACACACATTCACACACACACACACTTTAACCATTCTCCACTATACTACACTGTACTGTACTGTACTATACTATAATAAACTACACTATCTATACTATACTATAATATCCTACACACACACACACACACACACACACACACACACACACACACTATACATACACACAGTTTTCCTACTCCTTTATTATGCCTTACTACCCCATATACCGCACCACACACACAGTTCTGGACAAACACTGGTATGACTAAAGAGTTGCTAAGGATGAATAAAGGAGAACAAACAGATAAACCTCTGAGGACCAAATATATAAAAAATACAGTTGAGAAAAAAAACAAATACAACAATCAAATGATATCTATTATCATCTATAGCAATCATTCAGGGTACAAATTTAATGATGTACATTATATTTTAGATATTTAAAAATGAGAATTTTTAAGTTATTCCCAATTTTAAGCATCATTATAAAGGTATTAAAGAAAAATAATATTCATCCATTATAATCAATGAAGGTGTTATTTAACTTCTTTCCACTTGATTATTGTGTTACCTATAAAACCTAAGGCTCTATCTATATCACAATTAATTTTTTCCTATACTATGTAGGAAGTAATAATGTTTATATTAGGCTCCCTTTCTTCTCTACAAGAAAAAGAATTAATGGAGCCTACTATATTTTTATATAATATCTTTTTATTATATTTTTTTTATCTCAATTACAGCAACTTAACCAAAATTTGATATTTACTTTATAAGTTCTAACATCTTAGATTATGGGTTCTATAGCGAAACAAATAAATAAGCAAAATAAAAATGACCACCATCTCCAAGAACAGAAAATTCTACAATAATAATAACAAAAAAACAATAAATGATCAATTTTCATAGTGCTTAAAGATACTATGCAAATGACTAGAGGTGTAAAATAGTAAAATCTTACTTGTGGGTGAGCCAAAGGAGATATACTTAAAAAGTGGCAGAGCAAAATATTTTCACCAGTGCAATAATGGCATGAATGTTACAGATTTAAATGACTACTTTCTGCATAGACTTAAAGGCCATTTCTTCAAGATGGACCTTATGTCCTACAACCTTAAGGGGACTAAGAACAAGTGGTTGGGTAGGTCATAGTCCATAATTAAGAACTAGCTACTATTATTCTGTTAAATGTAAACAGTATTAAAACTGTCTCCTAAATATTTATCTTTATATTCATAGATTAGTGCATCAACATTTATCAGAGATGCTTCTTTTTATAGTGGATAGTGATTAACAAAGTAACTCAAAACTGCTCAACATGCAGAGGAGAAAAAACTAAGAATGTTGAATTTTAAATGGAACATCTATATCAAATTTCCTCTTCCCATGGATCAGATGATATCTTTGTAGACGTTTAGGAGAAAAGGCAGATGACTACAACAGAATAAAGTTGCCCAGATATAATAGGACAATCATATATGTGAAGGGGTAGTTGAGTTCATTTTCTTCAAATATGTGGTATGAGAGTCTACCCATTGATCCAGTCTATGATCCTACATTCATGTACATATGGGTAATGCCAAATGAACTCAGTTGTCTTAAAAACAAATCAACATTTACTATATTCATATATGAAATGCTCAAACAATAAAAAGAATAAAGGAAGGCCAGTAGTGATTGAGCTCAGCAGTTTTATTTTCTAGGATGCACAATCCTTTGAATGAGGATGACCCTCCCATAGGTATCTCTAATTCCAGATTGATTGTTAAGTGCTTCAGTAAAGGTCCATACCAAATGCTATGGGGCCATGGGGAGGAAGCGATTAATCGCTACCATTACCACATCGTTAAAATCAATTTATCAAGATCATAGCTTTGCAATTAGAGAAAACTTGCCAAGGCACTTAGAATCAAAAGACATGCTTATATATTTTTTTTCTTTTTAACCCTGTACACTCAGGATGTTTCCCCTAGTTCATTGCACATAATCTTGTTTTTCTTTTCATATTTTCTTTCTGCTTCTTGGTCAGTCTCTGGCCAGAATAGAAGATTAATTCTTAATACAATATCAATGCCTCATATAGATTTTTTTTGCTAACTTTAATCTCTTAAATACAATAAAATAAAGGTCATTTATTGAACTAATATAACAAAAATTTTTGGAGGTGAAATTGTATATGTTATACTTGTAAATTTATTATAGAAGATACTCTCTTAATGAATTCAAGTTTCACATTTAGTACAAGTTACACATTTTATCAGAATTTATCACAGAACATTTAAGAAATAAATTAAGTGCAGGAATTTTTTTTGCCTGTTGAATAATAAATGACTTTTTTTTCTTAATTTTCAGTGGCTAGTTATTTCACCTTATATTTACTGAGCCTGTGTAAAGATCACAACATTCTTCCGTGTGCTGAGAACACTGAAGTGAAAAATTAGACAATAACATTTTTTGTCTTGTAATGGAAAAGAACAAAATTAAATAAAAGAGAACAGGTATTGAGGAGATAGATCAGATAGTCAAGGGCTTTGTCAGAGAACCTAAATTCAAAGAAACCCTCATGGGAGCATGTACTTCTACTTTGAAAAAGTCACAATTGGTGGATCCTTGGGGCTCCCTAACCAAACAATTTAGTATTCCTGGCAATTTACCAAAAAGTGACTCTCTGTCTCCGAAGTAAGATAGACAGTAGCTTGAAGAATGACACTTGAACACTTGACGCTGCCCTCTGTGGCCTCCAAATACTTTAGCACACACACACACACACACACACACACACACACACACACACACACACACACTCTTCTGTGTGGTATCAGATAGTAGGTGTTAAAAGTTGCAGTACAACAATATTACTAATAAGAAAAAGATATATTTGAGGAGATTGGAACAAGAGAAGAGTGGATATCATATGATGAGACAGGCAAACGACATGCCAGGTAGAAGATATACAAGGTATAAATACATAGTTGGAGAATTATGTGTGTTCCAAAACACTTTGAGTAAGATAGCAACTGCCTTTATTTGCTAGAGAGTAAACAGTTTCCCAAGACACTATCCCTTATTACTGATACTGGGAAAAATCATAGGAAAAAATGCTCAAGATGGCCATTCTGCTAGGAAAGCTATTTTGAATATTGGATGAATAATTTGGCAAACTAATTAGCAATAGTATCAAAATGACAGCAGCAGATGGATAATATGAAGCCTTTATAATGTGGTAGTTCCTTTGTAGAGTGGCAGAGCCTTTGGGAGACACATGTGATCTGAGTTAATTCTTATCTGTTTTATGAAAACAATAACTATCCATTTTATCTGGAAAACTTAACTGCTTCCTCTAAAACAAACAACAGGATTGAACAAAAACCCTGCTGGCAAAAGCATTTGATAAACCAAAGTCAGAAACTATCCCTTAAAAGACATGCCAGATTTTGTTGACTCCCTAAGGGAGGTCTTAACCCCTCTGAGGAGTGGGTGAGAGTGGAGAGGGAGGAAAGTGGGTGTGGGGGAAAAGAGAGTGGAGGAACTGTGGTTGGTATGTAAAATGAAAAAAAAAATGTAGAGAAGAAAAAGACAACCTTCCCACAGCATACTTTTAAGGATATATTTTAGTTGCTTTTTTATTGGCATTAGGATTCTGTTTAATATCTGCAGAGCACAGCTCTTACATAAAAAAATGTGAGAATGACCTACAATGCTGTATTCAGTGTAGGTAGCAGTGCAAACTCTGGCCACCCCCTCTGTCATCTCCCAGCCATTCTGTGACCTAGACATCAGTGACCTAGCGAAGGAGCTCTTTATTCAGCAGAAATGCTGGAGGCTTCTCTTACTACATTTTCAATGGGAATACTACTTTTTTCCTATTTTATAATTGAGTGTCTTCCCTAGAAAGTCTCAAAGGAATTTATTTAAGCTATGAAAATGCACTTACTTTTTGGCAAAAAAGAAGATATATACAACCTGATGGCTCAAGAAGACTACTACTAAATGGCCAAATTATAATCAGATAATATCTAAAAATATATCTCTCTGACATGGTGATTTTCCCACCAGGCTTCATCTAGTGTCAGGTGTCACTACCCAGAAAAAAAAAAAGTAACACAATGGAGTGAATGAGAAATAAGGTAAAATGATGAACCAAGGAAGTAAAAGAAAGTGAAATCCAAAGGAAGACTCAAAGTGAGGAAGGCAGCCAAGGCTCAATCTCAGTTAGAGGGCTGACATTTTAATACTTCTCCCGTTGACATGTTCTCAAAAGATAATCGAATAACCATCCTGAGTGTCATCACAGAACCTACAGCCAACAAAGAATAGAGGTGGAGGCAGAGATCCATGGCTAAGCACTGGGCTGAACTCCTGGTCCAGCTGAGAGCAGGATGGGACCATCTGTATGAGAAGGGGGATAGGGATTACGAGAAAAATTGCCACAGTGATGGCTAGGTGGCACTCTGAGGAACTCACTGAATCAAGAACAGCCACTGGGGAACCATCTGGAAAAGGAGTTAGGCCCTTCAAGGGTAAGCGACTGTGGACTGGCATGGGCAGTATGTGGAGCCTGGAGGGTTGGGATCAGACTGTGTTCCTGTGCATGGGCTGGCACCTTGAAGCCCATTCTCTGAAGAGGTACCTATTGAAACGAGGGAACCATACTTGTCTAGAGTGGATGCACCTGGCTTAACTGGCCAACCTTGGGACTTCTTGTCCTTTTGGGGTAGAGAATGGGGGGATGGAGAGGGGAGGCTGCAGGCTGACTGGGAGGGATTGGGAGAATCGAACAGATGGGGAGCAGGAGGATATATGGATAAAAAAAGACATTTTAAAATAATAATAATAATTAATAATATTAATAATAATAATAAAGAATGGTAGGATGTGATCCAAAGTTGTAAAATGTAAAAATAAAAGGAAGAGCACACAATTTTTTTTCTTAATTTGAGTTTCAGTCCTACATGAACATATTATAGGCCATTTCTGATTAGAATATAAAATAATCTCTCCTTAGAAACAAAGACTTTAAGAAACATATGAAAAAATAATACCAATTAATAATAGCTGTATGCAATAAGAATGATTTTCATGCTCCTTTACAATACAAATTACTCCATGTTTTTATTATTATAAGTTAACTTGAATAGAAATCAGCATGCAAAAGGATGCATACAAATAGAGCCAAATTTACTGTAGAATATATCTGGTGCCTCCTTGAGAGAGGATAGCCTGTATATCTTTAGGGAAATTACAGTCTTAGAGAATTACAATCTTAGAGTATTTATCATCAAAATTTCACACAAAGAATAATTTAATATAACAATATTGTACAAGCAAACACACAGATAAACACAGGCAAACTGAAACTACACTGAAAACAGGTATTATGAGAGTCATTAAGGCCACCTTCTTATAATCAAATGAGTATCCTGTTGGGAGGAAGAAAAAGAATAAGAAAAAGATAGCACCAAGGCATGGTGTGCATGGAAAGAACATCATCAGAGGAATGTCTAGTTCAAGTTTGCAAGTAAGTGATAATCATCCAAGCATGTGCACAATGACAGGAGTAGTAGCAAAGAGAAATGGGCATTAGGACTTTTAAGAAGCAACATTAAAGGAAACAGATCAGTTACCATTTATCTAGCAACTTCTATGTGCCAGATATCTGGCACTTAATGTCTTATTTTATCCTCATAGAATCAGTCAGACATATTTCAAAAAAAGGTAATGCATTTTATAATACAGGTCATTAGTGACCACCCATATACAGTTCTTATCTTTACAGTGTGTAGTCATACTTCGTTTCTAGGTACCTTGAAGTCAAATAGGTTTACTTGATAGTGCTAGCCAATGGAAGACAAGCAGAAAGGAAAAAAAAAAAAAAACTTCACCAAACAACATAATGCTCAATACGTATGATATTTTCACAGTTTTTTTTTTTTTAATTTTTCAGCATGTATTCTATGACAGAGCCACAGAATGGAATTCACCTGTCAGCCACTCAAGAGCTACTCAGCTCATACTAGAGATAGCAAAGGAAATCAGTCTTTGGCTAAATCACTAGGATCAGAGTTGTTGTCACTAAGGCAAGCAGAGACTGCCCTAAGACACTTATTAGGCTACACATTAGGCAAATGATGAAGTTGAAATAGTGCTTTCTGGACTCCAAAGATTAGGCTCTTTCCAACTTTGGTTACAGGTGTACAGATTGGATACCACATGCTCTGTAAGCTCAGAATAAGTGTGATTAACTGTAGTTGGGCTGGAGTATGATTACAGAAGAGTGGATTTTGACTTATTTCTTTAACTTAATGCTATAGAAGACAGGCATAAAAAAAAAGGTGGAAACGCCAATGGCATACCAGGGATATTATAAAATGATCAGATGTTCCATGAAGGTGCAAGGAACTATTTTCCTGTAATTATCAATGTCATACTGTGCAACTCATAGTTAAGACATGAAACAAAGTAGAAAAAGTATTAAAGCGAAAGAAATGAGCTTTCTGAAGCAAAACCCTTGTTGATAATTATGTTTCTGCTGACCACAAATACTTCCATTCTTAAAAGTATTAAGGTGTCTTAGATACTTCCAGAGACTTTCTCCACCCCCATCTTTCTCCAGATTCTCTTTGGATTATCACCTTGTTTCATTTGAGGAATTTTAGAACTATTGGAAAGTGACAATCATCAACTTCTTTTCCTCTTTGTGTACGCCACTGAAAATTATATGTATAAATGTTGAGATGTGTGTGCATACTTAAATATGGTTGTCAGTCAGAGGTTGATGTCAGGTATCTTCTCTTTAGTGTATTGAGACAAGGTCTTTCATGGAACCCAGAGCTCACCTGGACTAGCTGTCCAGGCATCCCCTGGGATCTGTCTATGTCCTGCCTCAGTAACACTATGATTGCAGATATGGGCCTCATGTCTTGCTTTTGTCTGGATAATAAGCATCCAAGCTTGGGTCTTCATACTAGACAAAAAGCATTTTACATAGTAGCCTTGTCATCAGTTCTAAATGAACAGCCTAGTGATGATAAGTAGACAACATGTAAAGATTTCTGGCCTGGATCTTGCTGCTTTGAATATTCTTAAAGAAATGATTCAGCTTCTTCTTTCCTGAAAGATGTCAACCTCCATAGAGTATAAGTAATAATAGCTTTACCATTACAGGTGAGTACTATAATCATTGATTTTAAAACACTTCATGACATGAGATCTCTCTATGTCCTAGACCTTACCAAAAAGTCAAAACTCATCTTGAAACTGGCCATCCTTCTGTCTCATTCTCACCAGTACTGATATTAATTGCTTTCTGCTGCACAGCGCTTACTATTCCAGATTTTCAAAAACCTCACTACTCAATCAGTCTCCGTCAGGAAAGTTATCTTATTTCTCTTTAAAGACATTTATTCCTAGGAAGCCCCTCTCTGGAGGCAGTAGAAAGGTAGCACACATGACTGTATATGAACATATGCATATACTGACTGTCTTATAAATGCCAACAATCTGTTGAACACTAAAGATTATATAAATCTTAGCAGCTTTACTGATGCTTCATACACAAACAGCTGTTCTTTCTTGATCGCCTGATTAAATATGCTGTAAAATTTCTCCCAAGAAAATCTCACCAAAGTTGATTCCAGCAAATCCTCCCTCTCTAACATCCTGCTAGCAGCTTCAGTTTCTAAGAAATCTAAGGAAAGACCCAAGCAAGACCATTTTTCCCCAAGGGGATGCTCTTTCCTTTCTGGGGGTGAGACATTTATAATGTCAGACACAGTGTCCTATCTAGGCTTGGCTCAGTCCCTAACCAACACTGTCACTCAACATCTCAAAAGTAAATCTCTGTTATAACTATGGTTAAGACATACATGTATATAGAAATGTGCTTTTTAAAGTCAGAATCTCTCAGTCTCTGAATGTTTTCATATAATATTTATGTCAGTATACTATTTATATATCTCAGTAAGTAGAACAATTATGAGATACATACCTACAAAGTCAGAAAATATTGACATTGAGACTAAAGTTATCAGTCTGATATTAAATTTACTAAGCCACCAATAACTAAAATCAATCAATGTGGAATGCCTCAACCATTATTTGCAAAACTGATGGTCACAGGAGCAGGTACCAGCTTAAGCCTGTATAAGGAATTTGGGGACTTTCATGCTGCCTGATGTTTAATCTGTATTCATCTCAAAAGAGATCTTTCTTTTTAAGCTTACCTAAATAGCCTATCTTAAATCATGTGCCTCATATTTATGAATCCATGATGCCCTAAAGTTACCATTATCATGTGATTTCTGTTAAATTTTAACTTCAAATAGCTAATGATATCTACTTTGAACATTTTATCTTCAAAAAATTATCATACCTCTTTTTATCAATGAAGAAAATACATTATTGGATAAAGTCAAACAAAAATGTAAAAGGATGTTACATACAAATGCATTCAAATTGTGGGAGAAATACATACAAATCACACTACATTTTTTGACAGAATGTTAGCAAATGTGTCATATTTGCTTCCCTGCTACAAAACTTTTTATATATTCTATTCCCAAGCCTGGAATTTTTTCCACTGTGTCTTTTTTAATGGCAGCTAACCAGCAAAGCCCCATATGGTGATACCGTACTCTTTTGTAAAACCTTTCTTTGACCACCCTGACTAATCCAAATTAAATCTCAATCTCTTTATATCCACTAACCCCTCTCAAAACATTTTGGCCTTTATAACTTCATGTATCATTCTATTTATGTGTACTTTTAATTCTTTTTCCCCTATTAGTCAGCAAGCCTCATGACAGTAGGACCCTGGACAGTTAAGAAAATAACAGCTGAGGTAGCACAATGTCTGTAACATAAAGACATCCAATGATGATTTGATGGGTGAATGAATAATTAACATTTTTTTGAGAAAGGCTGAAAATAACTTTAACCGAATAAAATAAGGTATTAGAATAGTACAAAATTGTCAATAATATTTCAGTTTTATCTGGGAAATCAGACATGCTTTGTTAATCAGCAACAATCTCAAGAAATTGTATAAAGAAATGTACTGGATTTTATAATTGCTTGATATGATCCTTTAAGAATGGATCTTGTTATCCATTCTGACATGAATTTTGATCTTCAGAATTCATATATTCAATAAGAAATAACAAAACTCTGTGAAAATACTCATCACTTAGGCCATTTGTCTAAATTATCACTTGCTTTCTATTATTTCATTTATAAATTAGTTCTTTGAATTCACTTCATATCAGGTGATATCCTAAAGCAGAAAATATCTATGGACATAGCCACTCATCGACACATATGCTCATTCTTTATCCTTTTAGGAGAACTACTAAATTATAATATTTTTTCTCAGTATTGCTTTTGATGTGCCTAACTATGTGATGTGTAAAGCAGAATAGCAGGCTAGGACGACATTTCATTGAAAAATCAGTGTCTGCTTCTTCATAGTACTGTTTCCTAGTAAACGTCTGAGTTATGATAAGTGTGGAATGGTGTCTGCCTCATCTGCTGTGTGGGACTATACCTAGATTAGAGCAGCTGGGATGTGATATAAAGGCCTTGGATCTATATAAATAAAAGAGCTGGAAATAGGAGTAACAATCAAGGGGCATTTTTTCTGACTCTAGTGACCCTCACTGGGCTTTTTAAAACAGAGGCAGCCATGTTTGTCTTAAAATGGGAATGCCACACTCCAAATCTGTAAATTTGTGTACCTGTGGAAATTCCTAGGGGAAAAGCATGCAATGAATTCAGAACCTCCTGTAATATCATTCAGTGATAGTCGACTTGGCATCTATCCCATGATATCTGTGCCTTTGCATTCCTATAACAGCAAATATGGAGTTCCATCATAACAAGCCAGCAACATATCTTCTGTTGAAACTGCTTTTAAAAACTCTCTGTGAGGTCTCATTGTCACTATGGCTAAAGGTACTTTTGCCATACTTGACTAGAAATCATGAATAGGGAAAGAGAAGAAGCTCCCTTAGTGCTGGTACCTCTGAGGTAGCAATATTCAGTGGACAGGGCTTTGTAGACCCCCCAAAGAACTTGGCCCAAGAGCCCAAGAACTAAAGATTTATGACATCCAGCTTGAATCCCAGGAGGCCTATAATTCCATGTGTTCAAGTCAGAGCAAGACTAAGCTTTCAAAGTCAGAGGGCTATGACTCTAGGAAATAATTTTTAAGACAGAAATCGATAGCTCTGGATTTTTAGGTCAGATTCTTATTGCTCTAGTCTTTGAAGGTCTGCAGCCCATCCTTCAGAAGAGAGGCAAAGTTCAGATGCTGGGTCCCTTGTCTTTCTATAATAGAGCATCTTCCAATCCTTTTCCAGAGATCAAGGTTTGCTGCTCCCACATTCTGAAGGCTTGCCCCCCCCCCCCCCAGTTTCTGTTCTTGGATGGTCTCTGGAACAGTTCACTATTATGCTGCTGCTAAAAGCCCCAGGGATCTTAGGTTCTTTGAATAAGCACCTCACCTACTCTTTTCAATTCACCGAAAGGCCATGTGAGAGAATGCTTTACTGGAATCAACATGGAAAAATAAAGCTGTAACACAAGAGAAAAGACAGCCGCCACAGTGACTAAAGACTGAAAAACTAGCTTTACAGAACATGGAGTTTCACACATGCTCAAATTGTAAGTCCAACAAATCTCAGCCTTACTTGCTGATGATATCTTTTCATTCTAGAGCAAAAACAAGTCTGTTTTATAAACCAGTCACAAACGTCACAGGCTTTTGCATCATCGACGGGGAAAGGATCTCTTCCTCTTGTCCTGAGTAGAAAGAGTTGTGGGGTCGTCAGGATCATCAAGCTCAAGGAACTTGCTCGATTAGAGGAGTTTTCCAGAGCGTTGCAAGTTGCCCAGGGAATTCATGATTTGAGGAAGACCTTCAGAAGGAGTGTGACAGCAGCATCAGCCTTAGTGATAGTGGGGCTCTCAGCCAGAATCAAGTTTCAGCAGAGCAATCAAGGATGTTCCAAAGAACTGGTCTGCCATGATGACGTTCTGGTCAGTTGCCAAAATGGGCCTGCTTAGTTGACAAATCCTTGCTCAAGGGAAACAGACACATGGAAAGGGTCTGTCAGCTCTCCAGCAACTGGCCATATGGCTGGCACTTAACTGGTTATTTAAAGAAAACAGTGCTTACAAGGACTTACTTAGCACAGAATTAAAATTTTTTAAAGTATTATCATATGTTTAACCCCTTGTCAAGAATCTTTAGTTTGAGTTGGTTTTTTCTATTACCTGCCTCACTGTGTCATATCTTTCTGGCTTTTCCTTCAGCCTTTGTTGACTCTGCCACAGCATCTGATACTCTAAAGAACTTGTGGTGGTCGTCAGAGTAGAATACCGACCTAGACCATCATCCAAACCTACAAGTTCTTGACTTTGAAATTCATTTCATTTTATTCAGTTTCTTCTTTTGTTTGATGAACTAACACTTGAAAAATACTAGAGTAAGCCAGCTGCCAGAATTCAATGTTGAAATACCATCAATAAAGAGAGAGACGTGTGTCTATGTCCACAGTCAAGTGACCTCATTGTGCTTTGGATGGAAACAAAATAGGAGGATGACATGAATATGGTCAAAATATATCATGTAATTAAACAATCATATAGTAATAAACTGTATGTGCATTAATATATTATCAACAATATATTAGGTAACTATATTAATATATAATATACTAATAATATGTATAATAATATATGATAATAGAACATTAAAATCAAATTAAAATGACACATTATAGAGTTGCTATGAGGGTTTTCAATATATATTATAAACAAGTCTGTTTGTATGTACATAAATTTTAATATAATACTGCAAACATACTAATCTATTAGTGAGGGCCAGTTTTTACCTGTAACTTTAATCATATTTATATTACAACCTAATGCCTTTTTAACAATATATTTCTTTATACTTCATCTACAATAATAACATATTAAATTATTAGCTTGAGAACACAATATCGAACAGGACCAGAGATACCAAGTGCTCATGAGGGAAAAATTTTAAACAACTGTGTAATCTATTTATTTATTTTATTTTTTCTTTGAATGAATAAACTATGTTTATGATACAGCGAGGTAGCAGAATTCACAAGAAGCAAGGAAAATGGAGAATTCCCCAGTCATCATGATGACAGAAACAAGTTGTTTCAATTGGCACACTCTGCATCATATTTTTCCTCTGTGTTTACAGAGGATCTTTCACAGATGAACATTTCTTCCTTTCTCAGAGTTGAGGGTTCCATTTTTTTTCTCTAGATTTAGGGCTTCAGATGAGATGAATTATATAGTAATTTATAGCTCTACATTTTTTATTATGTGTTTAGAATAAGAAAAAGTAAAAAAGTACCATTGGCTTCATATCACTAGAGAACAGACAGGCAGACATACAGATATACAGGTATACCCACACACACACATACACACATACACTACACACACACTACACACACACACTACACACACACATACTACACACACATACTACAACACACTACACACACACATACATACACATACTACACACATATTACATACACACACACACACACACACACACACACAAATCCATGCGTACACATATATTTCTGTCATCAAAGGGAAGAAAAGTGAAATTGTATAACTCAACATTCCTGTTAATTATTATCTTAGAGCTTTTTAATGTAATATGTGTAAAACATATTCTTCATCTAGCTATTTTAAGTTTTGTGAAAAACTTGTCATTTCCCATGTCGAAACTGAATGCTGAGCCTTTCCCAGAATCTAAAGCCATGTTTGTCTCCCACACAGTACAATTCTGAAGATTTTTCATGACATTTTCATTGGTTCAATAAATTACTCTGCAATATATGCTTGTCTTTGCCTCCCTTCCTTGTGGAAGAAATAAATTAATAAATACAGATGAATCTGTTCTCAGCTGTGAGATACTCCTAGGTGATCCTCTTACCTAGGTTCACCCAGCTCACCTGGCAGCTGTTATCTGAGATTATTTCAACTTAAGGTAAAAACCACTTTTAATCAGAAATATTGGTTGGCTCTGTCTGTTCTATGTTGTGGCAAACTTTCCTCAAGTTTCACAGACTACTTTGTCATTTATTACGTTCACAAAAGAGTTTAACTTGAGGGGGCTGGTTTAGGAATAAGTAATTGCTTTTCCACTGTTGAGTAAGAATTCTTTAGGTAAAATTCTCTGGGACTAGAGGACGAGGCTATGAGAATGTTTTTAGACAATAAGCCTGTAGTTTTCTGAAATAGACAGGGAAGGCCCATATATAAAAAGTCTTAGTACAACAATTCATTATCATTCCAATCTCCTCTTTTTTGCAGATGGACTCCAGTTGGGAATTTAACTTGATATCTAGGCTTCAACCAAACCCAGACACACTGTGTTGCAGAAAGATGCATATCCTCAAGCTCAAATGACTTTATTCTTACTATTTCTCTTAGTATTTTAAAGGATTACTCATGAATGTGGATCCCCCTGACTTAGTCAACTCCGAACAGTAAGACAAAACAACCATCATAATTGTGGGCTGTATATTCCAAAACATTAATTTGGCTGTACAATAACCATAATAGTTGTGTCAAAACTGAGAGTTCACCCACCCTCATTTCCTCAGAGCAATCTGAGATTTGATTTGATTTGTGAGGAAGATTAAAGGAATTTCTTTAATTTGCTGTCCATTCATGGGGAATATTCAAAGGGGTTTAGAGTTAGAACAGAGAACCAGTTTGCGTGTGTGTGTGTGTGTGTGTGTGTGTGTGTGTGTGTGTGTGTGTGTGTGTGTGTGTGTATGTGTGTGTGTGTGTGTAGCCATTACCAGAAACCCCAAATTATCAAAAGCCACATCCTAAATTTCATCAGCAATGATATACATTTTGTGGTTCTATTAATATTTTGATCTACAAGTATCAGTGTTACCACTTCAAACCATGTCCAATTAGTTAAAGTGCACAACTGTTTTCTTCAAATTATCCTTCTGAAAAGAACTCACACAATAAATAACATACAAGAATGCTCAAGATCACTTCTAAAATATTTATAACAAGAAAAAGCAAAAGTTTGATATACTATTGAAAACATAAATGCTTTTAGTTATAACAGTATAATTTGTCTACTATCTATGTGAGGATCTGGTTTGTTATGTTTTTGATGAGCTTTAAAGTGTAGATAAATTTGTACATCTATGAAAATATCAAAGTCTTTGTGGCACATTTCTAGCTTGCAAATGGGCTAAAGAAGGCTAGTTGAGCCCATCTTCCAAATGTGAATTTCACATATGGTCAGAAATAGAATAAAGACATAGAACCAAGAACCCATATGTTTTTATGTTAAAACTTGTTTTACTAAGACTTTTCTGTTGGGTGCTTCTAAATTGAAGACTCAAAACTAGGTGCTTTGTATGTGCTCATTTATATGTTTATCTCAGCACTGGAAATGGTATTCTCATTTTAAAGATGAGAAAAAGCAAAAATTGAGTATATAACCAAATGGCCCATGATCTCATAGCTGAAATGCCAGAGATGGATTTTAAACTAATTAATGCAGAGCCTAAACTGTTCTACTGATTTTAAAAGAGAAGAGGCATTGAAATCTGGGATCTGAAGGATAACAAAATCATGACACATCTGTAGATCTCTGCCTTATAGAGGCATCCCATCCAGCATGCTAATCACTATACACAGTAGAATATAGCTTCTTTAAGTATATGTTTGTACTATGAGCTTGTACAATTTTCTGGCATGGCCCAGGAATGTCTTAAATAAGGAGGCAAAATGATAAAGGAAAAATTAAATAAACAAGCCTATAAATAAATAGCACATGCATTCATAGAGCAACTTTTAGAGTCTAGTATTTAAATCTAGTGTTCTGTTTGACATTAAAATTTTTGAGTTATAGATCAGTTTGGAAAGAAAAAATGACCCCTATTATGAACACCTAAGCATACAACCTAGTTGACTCTCCCAAAAGGTTGAATTCTGCAGTGTTATATTTCTTATATAGGGAACATGAGTAATAATAGTAATAGTAATAATAATAATAATAATAATAATAATAATAATAATAATAATTTTATGTAATCTTGCTACTGAATATAAGAGCTGATTGTGTGGAAAACACCATCCAACTCATCAATTATCATATTTAGGACTACTAATTCAGTTTGCCCATTGAAAAATTTGCATAATAACCTATAATGAAAGGCACAAAACAAACACAAAAATTAAACACACCTAACATAATGGGAAGCACTAAAAATGCAAAACAGCATTGCCACACGATCAAAATAAAGCTCAGCATGCAGACTTAATTACTGATTCTTGTAAATTGTGTGTAGAAATAATTTGACTTTGCAAATAAATGCTGAAATCTGACAGCTACTTAGTAAAATAAAATTTTGTTATGAAGCCTTCAATTTTGCTTTACTATATATTATGAACATAAAATTAGTCCAGAGGACAAAATGAGAATCTTTCATTTAATTATAAAATTACCAGACCTTTATCAGTGAATAAGAGCTGATTTTGTTGAATTTTTCTCTTCAAACAGAGCTTAGTTCTTAATATGCTTTTCAAAACTGATCCCTTTCTTTAGAAGCAATCATTCTGGTTTCCTTCAGATACTTTCTATTTGTGAAGTCATCAAAGTTATTTGTCTTTATTCAACCTCATCTGACCCAAGAACTTCTTCTTTTATATAGCTAAAATTTATGGATTGTTCATCTAAGACTCAAAATTTAGTCAGGCAGCCTGTGTATTTGTCTGCTAAGTCTGCAATTCTTTCCACAGACATTAGATGATTTCTTGTGAGTTCTTCTTTAAAAAAACAGTAGGATATCAGGAGGCATCACACAATAAGTTCATTAGAATGACACTTTTGTGTCCTGGATCTTTAGGCCTAAGAGTATGGGGAGCTCTGGATCCAGCTGAAAGATACCAATCAACCCTGGCATGTGACCAAGGTCAGAAATGACTTCCTACTCAGCTGACCTACACTGCCAAGCAGCGTAGATTCAAACTAGGTATAAATAAATAAATAAATAAATAAATAAATAAATAAATAGATAGATAGATAGATAGATAGATAGATAGACAGATAGATAGATAGATAAATGAATAGATAAATAAATAAATGAATAGATAAATAAATAAATGAATAGATAAATAAATAAATAAATAAATAAGCAAGCAAGCAAGCAAACAAATAAACAAATAAATAAATAAATGCTACTTTTTGGCTTGAAGTTACTTAACTAAAAGATGAGTCTGATAGTGACAATCTCTGAAAGTTATAGAAAGATTTTGCATTTGTAAGTACCCTACAGTGTTTATCAGAGCCTATCAGGAACACACAGCTGCTTTCACCAGCCTTTCAGATTTTCACCAGACCATTCATTTTGGACCTTACCAGCCCAATGACTCAAACAGTATCTTTTATCTACTTCATGGGCCAGGCCTTCTGCTTTAAGTACTGTCTTCTACCATCCTTCTTCAACATTTCCCATAGGTGCTCATCTGCCATTTCCTCTTCTAAAAACTTCCCCTGAGTATCTCTTCCACCTGCACTGGAGGAATGTCCTACAAGAGACACATGTCTGCTGCTTTCAAACCATAATTTTCACCTATTACATGCACATAGATCTTCTGAAGGACAGGTTCATGTCATGTACATCCTCTCCTGCCCAACCTATTATAATCCACTGGTATTGGAAGACTAGCAATACCAACTTTGCTACAACCATACCATTAGTCCTTGCTAAGAACCACTGTTAGGGAAACCCTGAAAATGAGGTCACAAAGCTCTACCTAACCCGGCACCAGCCTGAGAACTGCAGCTCTAAGAGTCTCTCTTAGCTGAGGGTGCTATGATAGTTTTCAACTCAGCTTTTTTTGTGGGAGGGGGTTCTTTCTACTGTCTTGTAAGCAGCCCTTCACTGTACTGCAGAATTCTCTTTTTATATCATGTAAGCTTTACTCAGGAGCTTCAGTGGCCTCCTCTTGTACACACCATTCAATACAGCCCCTCAGTGACCCTTAAATTCATGGATGATACGGTACCCATAGCTACCTTCAATCCATTCTCAGCTTTCTGGATTGTTTCTGGCCTTCTCAGACTCCCCATATTACTTTCTATTACTCCTCCTTCAACTCAAACCATGCATGGGGCAAATGACCAGGTTGAACTGTATCACCTACACAATTCTTGATGAGGTGTGGTCAAGTAGGAGAGACAAATAGACACAAGTAACTTGGTAGTGTATAGGAAGCAAAATCACCAAAACAGCAAAACTGATTTTCCTTCTGCAGCTTCCATATGCAGTCATTTCTAACTTTATTTGTAAAGGACAAAAGTGTGCAGTATTCTCTTTAACGCTTCCAACTCTAAGTTTTCTGTCACCCCAGACCCAAGTCCCCACATCTGTTGGCTTGAGATCATGTCCACCATAAAAGAATGTTGAGAGGAACAGAGAATATACAGAAACCTCTCCTTATTGATAGGAGACATATTCCAAGATGCCATAGCACTTAAAAGTATAAAAGAAGCCTGAATATGCAAGGATTTCCCACACATACATAGATTTCTTAACAGCAAGTGCATTTTTTTTTTATTCTTTGGTTAATCCTCCAGTTTTCCCCTAAGAATTCAGAAATTTTAGGATGTACTTAGCTTTATAATGATGTTCCTCACAACCGCAAGCTTTCCAACAGCTTTAGAAATAGGAAGTTATGGTGCCTGTGGCATCCAGCCTATATGTGGCATGCTTCCCACCTGCTCCCCTTCTTATCCACAGTGGTACTTCCCTGTAAGTTGAGTTGTCTGCAACCAACTTCTGTATAAAAAATATTAAACAGAGGATTTAGAAACTCTTCCAACATTAGCAGAATTCTGCCCTTACACTTATTCTGTTTTAACTGTAGTTGGTAATCTCTCACTGATCCTAATTTGAAACTTAAGAACTTCTAACATAAAGCCTCCTTTCTTATAGTCACACTCTTCTCTCCACAGGTGATTGTTCTTTGAAAACATGCTATTTACTTATATGTATGTCACCATATGGCTTTTCCATCTAGAGTTTTCTCTAAAGTATATGCGTTATAGAGAATCATCATAATACTAAGTGGTTCTGCATAAATGAGACACTATGTTCCACTATGTTCACTGGGCAGCATATATATGATTCAGTGAGCACACCCACACTGACACTGATAAATTACAAGTGTTGGTGCAAGATGTTTGCTGAGAACTCAGATTCAGTGAAATGTTGGAGTTTACTATGTAATCATAAAATAATTAAGTATAACATCAAAAACACAGGCAAGGGAAGAATGCTGTCTGGAATTTTGTTTTATACAAAGACACACAGTAGAATTAAGTTTGTTGAATTCAAATGACAGTCTACCAACAGTAACTGAGAGCCACAGGCTCATGGTATTTGGGTGGGGAACATAAAAAGCCTAAGAGTGTCACATATGTAATAACAAAAACAACAACGATAACAATAATAATAATGATGATGATGATGATGATGATGATGATGATGATGATGATATAATCCCACTCTGTGAATCAGGGAGTATAATGGTGTTTGTCAGAATATAAAATGTGAGGTATGTACTAGGGAAAGGAGCTGTATTGTCAAATGAAAAAATTGAAGTAGTCTTGGTGAACTGATTCACTTTAAAGCATAGTAACCAGAAAACAAAAAAATTACTATATGTGAGCATGTATGTGTTCATTGACTTAATATTTTCTATTCTGTCCTAGTAGGTCAAGAGATCATATTATATAACATAAATATATAGTTTCCACCAAAAAGAGTAATAAAATAAGAAATTGAAAAAAAATAATTGTTTTATTTATGTCTTAAGCAGAGAGATGAAATTAGAATAGCACAGAAATGAATTGGCACTCATGAGACATAGCTGTGGTCTGGGTTTTGAGGGCATATGGTAGATTGTTCAGACTAAACTCCTTTTTGCATCATTATGAGGACTGAATGTCACCAATGATCCTCTCATTAAAGAGAAAGAAAGTTGCCCAGATTATGGCAGAGCTGAAATCTAAAGAAGTCATTTCTGTATTTGGATTGAACATTGTGTAATCTTTGTCAGATAAGTGAGTGCAGGGTGATTGCATAATGGCAATCCAAAGAAGATGATAGATTACACAAAGGTTATTTAAAGAAATGTAAAGCTGTTTTGATAGAGCAAAAATGGACTAAGATTGGGAAAATGTTATGGTGCCAGAGATGTTCATTAAAAGTAGATCTTTAATAACGTTTATATTGAAACAGCCGAATGGCAACTGTAATAAAACTTCAACAGAAAAGCAAAATATACTATCTCTAAGCATGTGGAGAACAGAGATATTTCTGATACCAAAACAATGACATGAAGAGATTACAGATTGACCTATTTTCTGGCATAAGAACTTAGTATTTACAGATTGATTCAGAGCAACAATAACCTTACAACATCTCTGAAGTATTATTTGGGATCAACAGATCTGCAGGAAATATTGGAAATTGGTGATGGGCCAGTAAAACAGATTAATCTATTACCTAAACTAAAAAATGTTATTAATTTCTTATATGTAGAAATATCCTCAGAATCAGATAGTTATACAATGTCATATTATAAATTAAAAAAAAAAAACACCTTACTTGATTTAGGCTTTGAACTTTGTTTCTGAGTTCTAGAGAAAAAAACTTTATTAAACCCACATATAGCCCCCATCATCAATGATTAAAAATAACTTTCAAAGACTTCCAGAAAAGTCTTAGAGAAGACAAAGAAGATAGATTTATTTTTGGTTGATATATGAAAAAAATTATGTAAATGATTATTATTTTCAGATATCTATTTTTGTGTGGCATATCTACAGGTCTCTATCTTTATATCTCTCTCTGTCTCTCTCTCTCTGTCTCTGTCTCTCTCTCTCTCTCACAAATTTTCTAATAATGGTGATACAGATGGGGGTGAAGTGAGTGTGAAGGGGTACAGGGAAAGCCACACCCCCCAGGAGAAGGAACCACCTGTTTGAAAAACTCACCCAAATGTATGTGGAGAGGAAGCGCCTGTGGCAGGAACCACCTAAAAGGCAGTGCTCACTGGAGGAAAACTCCAAAAGGAAAATCTATTCAGCCATGTAGTGACCCTGGCCATAAGTTTTCTTTTGTGAATTTGTGCCAAAAGTTGGACCTCAGATATTTCTCCAAGTCTCCTTAGTACTATTCGTAAAAACCTGGAGCTCTATGCCAGGAAAAGGATGAAAGATAGGAGAGACATAGGAACAAGCCACAGCCACTTTTCACTCAGTCACTCCTCAGAAATCCTCAGATTGAAAACCTCTGAGTCCTTAGCCAAAGGGAAGGGGGTAATAGGGGAAGGGCTGAACTTCTTCCTTCTCTCATAGCTATTTCACCCCCTGGTTCAACTTTCCTAGTGCTGGGATTAAAGTGTGTGTCACTTCTGCCTGGTTCTGTTTGTCCTTGAAACTCACAGTAATCCAGAGGACCTCTGCCTCCCAAGTGCTGGAATTACAGAAGTGGTTTGCCACACCCTGGCTTTCATGGCCAAATCTGGTGTGGCTCTGTCCTCTGATTTTTCAGGCAAACTTTATTAAATATACAGTATATCACCACAGAGGATGTGGGTCACCAGGGCTTTGATGTTTCAGAAGCCTATATTACACCAAGTCAATCTCTCTTTCTCTTCTCACTTACTCCCTGTGTGCTGCCTGCAGAATAGAACGTGAATGTAAAACTCTCAGCCACAGCTCTAACATCATACTTGTTGGCCTGTAGCAATGATGATCATGGACCAATATTCTAAAATTGTAAGCAAGCCCCCAATCATATTTTTTTATGTCTTACATTTATCGTGGTGTCTCTTCACTGCAATGAAATGGTAACTAAGACAATTCCTGTGCACTCGGAACCGGTACCAAAATTTCAGAATGCTCCAAAATAAGTAGCATTGGAAATGAGGGATAACACTTTCACCAAATTTAAAAATCATGGCTACTGAGAAGGCAGACACCAATGAGCCTATAGTTTTTGCTGATGAGCAAAGAATGTTTTAACAAACCAGGAAGGAAAACAAGGAAAGGGGCTTAAATAATTAATTCAGGACACACTTCGGTTTGTGTAAAGCTCCCAGGAGATACATATAATAAAAAACATAGTTAAATAATTGCAAATAAGATTTCTTGGTTTTCTTTGTCCATGCATTTTTACCCAATATTTTCTGAACTACGTTTAAACATGTCCATTTGAAATTCTTATACATACGGATAATAGCTATAATGATATTTTGGAAAATATTAAGATAACAATTTCCATTGTACTTTTCAAACCTCCGAAGTCAGATTGCCTAGTGGTTAGACTCTACTATGGTAACTACTTAGAAATTGTTGAAGGTATCCAAAAAGTGGAATAAATTTGCATTTAAATGTATTTCATAAGACCCGAGTGTCTTGTAAAACCTGAAACTCCTAGAATTTCTGTCCTTTCTCTCTATACTCTCCTATTCTAGTCTCACAATGTTTATGGTCATGTTATTTCTCAAGTGGACCTGTTCCTCTATTTACAAAATACACGTGTCCCTGAGGTTGTTTCAACAATGAAGCATTCTTCAAAATGAATGTTTTCAACATTTGATTTCTTAATACAAGATTTTCCAAGAAGCATACAATGGTAACTCAACACATTGTACCAGCTTTACATTCACAAAAAGGACAAATAAGCATAAAAGATAAAGGAAATTAAATTACCAAGTAGAACAATAAAAAGTCTCCATAGAGTGACTAAAGGCTCTGAAGCTGTTTTTTTTTTTCCTCCCCTAAGAATTCATGGATTCATTCTTTAAATCATTCAATGAAAAAGTACTTGACTTCCTGAAATTGTGCTAAAATGTGACTTCTTTCATAAAATGTGCAGTCTGGAGGGAGAATAGGTGACAGCTGACCATGAATTAATAAAAACTCAAACTGTGGTGTGTGGTATACAGGAAAAAGCAAAGTACCACAAAAGACAATATCCCATGTGTGGTTAAGGCATTGATTTCCTGAGGAAGTAGCATTGAGTTAAAAGATGAAGAAAGAGGGATTCAACTGGAAGTGGAGAAAGACTACCTGAAGAACTAGAAGTTGAGAAGAAATACATTGCCCAAGAATCTGAGAGCAGAGACTAGCTACAGGCAAGAACATGCTGGGACAGGGTTCGAGATAGAGATATGTACATATTTCAGATAAAAGGCTGTAATAAGGGTAAGAGTTTTCCTGTATTCTTTCTTAGCAGCAATATGTCTTTAATGAATGCAAAGAATCAAAGTTCTTGTGTAGAAACTAGCAAAAATATTCAGCTGTGAGTCGAATATTCTGTCATCTTTTGCAGAAGTAGTGTTGACATAGAACCCAACAATACTTGGAGCCAGTGACTCAGAAACATTTCTTCTTTCACCTATATAGTGAGCTTAAGTATAAACAGTAACTATAACAATCAAAGGGATTTACTGAACAGCTCTAGGGAACCGATTGAGCATCATCTCTGACTTCTACATAGCCTAGTTAGTTGTATTAGCTCAACAAAGGAAGAAGGAAATTTGGAAGACTTTTTCTTCACAATTAATTTTTACTATTATCATTAAGTATAAATTCACTGTCTCCCAACAATTTAAATATATAACTTTAGTATATTGAACTGACTTCTAATTAAAGATAATTTCAAAATATTAAATTACTGTGACGAAAATGTTTGTTTGGGAAAATTAGCTTGAAAAAATTAGCTCTAATGAGGTATAAAAAGTTGAGAAAATAGAAGTTGAAAAGTCTTATCTACCTGGGGTTTGGTTTTGTGAAACACATGCAAGAATTGGAAATTTTTCAGGCACCTCTTTATTGGAGATCTAATTTTTATGGGGTTTTTTTGGATCAATTTTTCTCTTATATAAGATGATATATATACATATAATATACATAGTCTGTTTTCATCTTTGAGGCTTTTTTTCCTCTGATATTAACAAAATAAATGTCCCCACTTAGGAAATTATTGTGACTTCAGTCTGACAAGTTGGACCTCCTATTCTGGCATAGAATGATTTTCTGACTCCACAGCCATCTTCTTTCTGAATTCAAGTCTTTGAACTTTGTTTCTCACTTTTACTTCCCTTAAGTATCTATAGGGAGACTATGACTTAGGTAAATGTTTTCCAAAGGGTCAAATGCTTATGTGTTAATATTTTTTTTCTCATGTAACAGTCCTAATAAAGGAGGTAGAATTTTAAGAGTTAAGGTTTAGGTCATTAAATGTGGACATGCAAAAGAGATAGTAGAAATTTTGTCTCTGTACCTTTCCCTTCTATTTGCTCTGTGACAATCATGATGTGAGCAGCCTTCAAACTTGGGAGTCAATTATACTCCTTTTTTCTTTAGACTCAAAGTTTGTGTTACAGTAATAAAATAATGGACTAATATGTGAGTCATTTCAGCACAAAGCTATTTTTCTTTTGATTCAAATGTCGACCTGAGCAGTCATTCATCGCCATACACTATTTAACGTGTTTCTGCCTTAATTGTTAACTGTTTTCATAAAAAATCCTCTCTATTTGGAAGCTACATTTAAATTAGACTTACTAAGAAGAAAAATCTGAGACTATAAGAAACTGAGTTCCCAGCATGGATCAAAAGGAAAAAAATTATAAAAGATATTTTAAAATTCAAATCAAATAAAATCTTGAGTATCTGTTCTATCAATACCTTTAGAAGAAAATTAAGACAGTGAAGGTTAAAAAGCAAAACAAATCCTGCCTAATATAATTAAGCTTAAGGTTTAGCAAGATTTGAGCATCTAGGACTCTTAGTCTGGCTTTGCACCACAAAATTACCTGACTCACAGCAACCTTTTTTTTAAAAAAGTACTTTGAAATATAAGGTTAGAATATTCCTTCTCATTTTCAGTATAGATAAATCACAAGCTTGAAAATGGGCTTTAAAGTTTAGGATGTAGAAAAGTCAAGCACTTAACAAATCAGAAACATTTATATTTTCCTTTTTGAAACCATCACTGGGCCACTGTGAGATGATGGAAGAGAGAAAATGAGACATTACTTTGGTTGAGTGGGAGTCAATTGTGGAGGAAGATGGCTGGAATGGATCACAAAGTACATGAAAATGTTCCCAGCTCTGACTTAGTGTGCAGGAGAGACACGCTGGAGCCATCTAGTGGCCAACCGCCTTAGAAGCAGAAGATGTGACAGCCTGGGATATAGAGCTGAGCAAATGTCTAAGGGCAACTTCAGCGGAAACCAACTCCCAGAACATTCTCCCTTCGATGTGTCATCATTTCAGGAAGGCAGCTGTGGCAGATGCCTGATTCCAGGAAAGAAGCTAACCTCAATCACCCTGCCTCATTCCCTCTGTCTTCCACTTCCTTGAGCACTGATATGAGGCATGCATCATCTGGTGATCTAGATTGGGTAGAATTTATAATCAATAGCTATTTTTAAAAGTGAGCCCTGTAGGTACACACCAAAAACTGACAGAACTTATCAACCTAGAGGAAATTTAACATGTTTCTGACTTAATTATTGACTCAGACTCAGCTCCACCTATCTTTAAAAGTCTTTTTGGACCAGAGATTCCATTGTGAGACGGTTGAATTGTCTAGAAAAGAATTGTACTAATCAGAACGATGTTTGTTTTGGTCTTTACTTTTGAAACTTGAAGATAGGAGGGAAGGCCTTTTCCTATGATCAAAGACAGAAGCTTATAACACTTTGTTGGAGTAGATTAAGATGAGATAGATACTTGAAAGAGATTTTACCTAGATCTTGACCTGGTAATGTATTAGCTACTTGTCTTGCTGATGTAAGAAGCAACTTGACAAAAGCAATTTAAGGAAGGAAGACATCATTCTGTCTCACATTTCAAGGGACTGCATTCATCATCATGAAGAAGGACTCAGCTGGATACATTACATGCAAAATCAGAAAATAGCAACAGATGCTACTACTCAGCTTCATCCTTTCTTTTTATCAATAGATGGTGACATGGTGTTCATTCACTTCAGATGGATCTTCCAAGATCATATATTCTAACCTGGACATACACCACAGACAAGCTCAGAAGGTCATCTCTTCAATAATTCTAGAGTTGGACAAGTTGACAATATTTGTATCACAATTAGATTCTTCCTAACTCCCTTAGCTTCATTATTTTAATTCACATATTGAACTTTGTGAATTGTTTGTTCTTAAACTTAAGTATGTACTAAAAATCAATATAGCTATACTAAAATACAGCATTGGTTGGGATGGGGCATAGGGTGATTGGGCATCAGTTAACAGCTCTAAATGTTTTTTTCAGAGAACTCAGGTTCTTTAATTCCTAGCACCAACATGACAACACACAAACACTGGTAACTTTTGTTCCAGGGGATTCAGTGTCCTCTTTCCAATATCCAGAAATCAGACACACAAATGCTTTACAGACAAACATACATAAATACAGTTAAAATAGTTTTTTCATGTAGTGTTGGGAGAATCTGTCAGAGTTTTTGCTTCACATGTGTTTGGAACAGAAACCAAGGGCTTGTATGTAACATGGATTTTTCTATAGATAGTTTTTCTTGACTGAGAAATGGTGCATTGTAAATAATTGTGGAAGATGAAAGTAAGAAGTTTGTCATTGATTATCATGACATAAATGTAACATGTAAATATCCTTTCAGAGTTTCCACACATTCAGCAGATTTCCCTTGCTGATCATTTTCTTTTAAATGTACCCAATTAATATGGCCTTTTAGAGAACCCTGTTGTGTAAGATGAATACAAGTATCAATGATTGAGTAAGAGGATCATGAAAACACAAGAGCTCATCTGGTCTCCTTCATTCCCTAAAGATTTCCACTTTAGATACTGGGTCTGCCTCCAAAGAAAGCTAAAGCCACCACAGAACAGTTAGACACTAAGGTTTCCTAATAAAACTTATATACCCTTTGCATCCCTCCCCCAAATGCCAACAGTTCCTCAGAATTTTCTGTCCATCATCCTGTCCTCTCTGTCGATAGACATGTCACTTCTTCTAACACACCCATATTGCACCCCAATACACCCAATATATTTCAACAGGCTGAAGAGAGTGACGCTCTGATATAAACAAAGAGGGAAAGTTTCTCTTTAAGGACAATTGTGTTTCACTACCAATGAGGATGATCAAAAATAACTTCAGAAGGAGTATTTTCACCTCTCTCAGTTTGAATCATTGCAAGGAGACTAACCTGAAAAATCTCTATCACCCCAAATTCAAGTAATCACCAATTACTGCCATCAATTATTAAATACCCATTACAGGTGCCCAACATGAGGTACAAACCTAGGATTCAAAGATTAAGAGTCCCATGCTCTACCAACTGAGCCTATGGCTCTCTATTAATAAATGGTAATAAAACATATTCACAGTATGCAGAAAGGCATTCTACATATCGAATATACTTCCACATATCCCATTTTGTGTCAAAAAAGAATAATAAAAAACTAATAAAAGAAAAACTATATGCAATAGGTATAATAACTATATACAATATATGTAAGCAATAATTACATTAGTAATGTCCAGTCTGAAGGAGAGATACCAAATTATGTTGCTGAACATGGATAAGAATCAAAAGTTAGTTTAAGAGTAAGTATTATCAAGTAATAAGCCTGAGACATAGGCCAAACAGCTTAAAATTAATGTAAGCCTCTGTGTAATTATTTGGAACTAAATGGCAGCAAAACCGGCCTAGCTAAACAGAGAAACTTTCAACTATGAGTGATGGAGGATGTTTTTCTCTATTCTGTGAACATGCTTTATTAGCATTGGCTAATTAAAAAAAAAAAAAAAACTGTTTTGCCTTTGTCAAAGCATCTTAGGGGCAGGTGAGAAATCCAAGCAGAAATAAAGCGGAAGGGCAAAATCAGAGAGAAGCTGAAGGCTGCTGCCCAGAAAGCAAGATTTAATGCCACACAGGTAATGGCATAGGGTCACAATACAATACGGTAGACTAATAGAAATGAGTTAAGTTATAAGGGCTAATTGGTAATGCCCCTGAGTCATGGGCCAAAGAGTTTGTAATTAATATAAGCCTCTGAGTAATTATTTTATAAGCTGCTGCAGGACCACATGTGGGAAAGATTCTTCCAGAACAAGGTACCAAAGAGGACAGAAAAACTCCCTACTACAATCATCAGACAACTGAATTAACTGATAAATATTACATTTGGAAGGACACTTATCGAATATAGGTAGAGCATTATTTCATTCAGTTCCTTAATATTTCTTCAGTATGGAGTGGACAGAGAGAATGTAGAATATGTGCTATGTTATAGTTTTATTTCAACAGTTTTCTGTGGTAATTCATGGTGTGTGTATATTATTTTATTGTAAATATTTCATTTTCTGTTCCTCAAATGAATCTTTGGCTTTTAACTATTACTCAAAACTTTAAATACATAATCTGCCTACCCATGACTTTTAAGATCTGTAATACTCTCTATGAAATATCTTTTAAGAAAGAATAGTTCAATTATTTGATTGTAGATAAACCCACTCTTATTAGAAATAAGAAATTAATCAAACTGAATGTAGGTGTTCCTTTGTGATTTTCTAGGAAAGTGGAGTTTTAGAATTTAAAATACCCACAGAAAAACACATGTTCACTTTTGGTTTGTGGTTTTCTTATTTTCAAAGGCAAATGTGAATTTTATTGGGAATATTTCATGAAATCATTATCATTTCACAAAGAATTTATGTGGGTTTCTCTGTGCCCTTTGTGAAGGAACTTTTTTTCCATAATCTGAGACTTAAGTTTAAATTAACTCTTATTTATCTCATCCACTCCATAGTATTTTCAGTGTCCCTTTTGGGGACACTTCTTTCCCAAAGAAAGAAGACTATCCAAAGAGATGTGAGTTAAGACTAGCATGATTCCAAAGTAAAAGTGAAAATTATATGAGCAATTCTGGATCATATTATACTACACAAAAGAAAACACAATGCACTTCGTTGGCTCCATTTCATGAGTCTGTGCCTTAAGGCACAAGAATTAAAAGGCATAGCTAAAACACAAATATAACAACTGTTATAAAAATTACCAGAAATCCATATTCACTTATTTTGACTTTGAAAATTAGCCACACATCTAAGACTAATTACCAACCAATGACTATCACCACAACAGACAGTTCAGCCAACACCTCCAGAGGACAACATAAGAGCAGACACATAAAAACATTCGAGTCATTTTGTTTTGACCTCAATTTCTTGAAATATACTGTGTTAGCCAAGCTGTCTATGGTCCACATAGGAAGAATAGGATAATTTGGGCTACAAAGGCAGACCCTTGTCTCAGAAACACGACAAATAATTGGTCTCAACTCTGTTCAATCTATGGGATGGAAATGGAGCACACAAAATCACTCCAAGAAAATTCCTAAAAGAAGATATGCATCAAACACTTCTGTGGAAGAGGTAGGCATAACGTCAGTGAAGGAAGACAAGTGATCAAGTTTATATCACAAACTGACGCTGGAATTAAAACCATTACCTAGGACACTCATTGCTAGTTCTAACAACCCTTTCTTTGAGATTAAATTAAACATATAGACACACCGGACCCCCCCATATACACACATGCATGCACACCAGAAAAGAAAAACAATTCCCTAGCAGCAACTTCTCTTTTTTTCTATGAAAAAGGAAATATTTTAGAGTGTACTGAGGAAATTTGGGTAGTAGTGCAAATATATCCTCTAAGCCAACAGATTTATGATTTGTCAAGGGCTGTTACAAAGACTGTGCCCTTAAGCCAAACAAGCATCATCTTCAGGGAGATTTTATTTGTGTGATCAATTCATATCTGGACAGGTCTTCTGCTGGTTGGCATAGCAACTAACTGAAGTTCATTGAACTTTTAGATGTGTGTGCTAGCAGTCTAAAACTGATTTTCCCCCATGGGCACCAGAAAAGGTTTTCTTTGTTAAACCACTCCAGTTGCATTAAAAAATACATCATTTTGTTCAAGCCTGAAAACACACATATGTGAGATTTGGAAAGTAATATTAGAAAAATTGCATCTATCATGCACTATCTTGAATTTTTCTGTTTTTCACTGTTTCTATCTCCTTTCAAGAAAGCTCACTGCGTAGTAATTTTATGAGATTACTTCCAAGTTTTTGGTATTTTTAAGAATCTTGCTGAATACATCTGTACAGTATTTTTATATCATGCTAGTATTTAGCTTAGTCTTTCTTTGCAGTTTTTGAAGTATTAAATCTATATAGATATAGCTCTCTAATGTAAGTTTATGTGACATTCTTTAGGAAAGATTTAACAGATACACAGGTTAAGCGGCAATGAGCTGCCACGAGTCTGTATTGTGGGCTATGGCTGAGGCGAAAATGAAGGTATGTGCACTGAAAGTAAAATTATTTAAAATTCAGTTTCAAAAGCACAATCAAAGAGAAATGGATATTAGCAAAGAAAATGTCTCAATTACAGAAAATTATGTGGAAAAACTAAAGATGTACACTGAAGAGATGGTTTGATGTTTAAGAGCACTGGTTGCTCTTCTGGAGGACCCAGGTTCAATTCCTAGCACCTGTGTGGTGGCTCACATTTGTCTGTAAGCTCCGTCCCAGTGGTTCTGATGTCCTCTTCTGAACGCCATGGGCATTACAAGCATGGGACACACAAGCAGTTAAAACACTCGTGTATGCAAAAATCAACTTTTAAAAGAATAAGATACAAAATGGAGACATTGATAGTTATAGGATAGCTTTTTGGCTTTTCTCCAATTTTAAAAGTCATGTTAATGATAATTAAGAAAATCTAAGGAGTCAGTATACATATTTTTTTTCCTAAAAGATGTCATATTCCTATTTGACATAGGAGATTATTATCTCCTTAGAAATAAAAAAAAGAATAATCTTTGGATCTCTGAACTTGTGAACTGGAGATACCACTCTGTGTATTTGAGGTGAATCCTTTATTCCTGATTTTGATTTGAAGTCTACAAGGGCTAGCCAGCCTTTTCAGTGTAGGAAAGATTTCATTTGCCTTTATTCTATCTTTCTTCTTTCTTTCTTTCTTTTTTTTTAAATCTCATTAAAGATTTTTCAAACATGGTTTTGGATGTTTCCAGAATGGATCTGTTAAAGGGCACTATGTTACATAATTACCATTTGACTATAAATGAAGATTTCCTTCTATCTTGGATTTAGGCCAGCCCACTGCCAATGAGGCAAGAGAACTTCAATGACATTATTGATTACTGGTGATGAGATCAAACATATGGACAATGTTCAAATGACCACTGTTATTTATATATAGCTACACGACAGCTTTAAACTGTGAGTTAGCTGCATGTGCGGTTTTACAGACAGCTGGATGCTGGCCTTGAGTGGCTTGGGAGGTGGAGTTCTTTTATAATGAAGCTATTGTATTGTATGGATTATTACTCACTGATGTCCCTTTTGAACTGAAGGAGCAGTCCTTGTTTAGTTCTGTAAAGGGAGAAATGATGCATATTCAGGGCTGTGGTTGCAGGAAGTTGTGGAAAAGACAGAACTGAAGAGCCAATTCTGGTTCTTGAAAAGTGATGTATTTTGGGGCTTCACATTAACTTGCACTGCCATCCTGTGGTAGAGAGAACATTTTGTTCCAGTGGCAGCTGCAACAATGGCAGAGAGCTTGATGATAAGCAAAAAGCCAGAGGCTAAAGCTTCAGGCAATGCACTTTTGATTAAAAAAAAAATACTGAAGTCCATGTTACTGCTTTAAATAAAAAGCTTTGGTGCATTTTCCAGAGCATAAACCACAGCAATCGCTCAGAATTTCTAACCATCTACAGAAGCTTGAAGCAAAGCCTCTCATTCAGTGAAAGCCCTGACTTTGGCCATAATCTCCTTATTTAGTCACAATCTATGTTCAATTAATGAGAGCACATGAACCAAATCTCTAAAAGTAGTGACATAGAATCAATAACAAATGAGCATGAAACATGAATTTGAGGGAGAGCAAGCAGGGTATATGGAAAGGTTCAGAGGGAAGAAAGGTAAAGGAAAAATGATATAATTATGCTAAAATCTCCAAACAGTGAGATGATGACAGAGAATTAAATGTGTGTGCATTAACTGTGAATTCGAATATAAGCCCAAACAACCACTTTTTGAGGGATCTCATGCAAATCATTCTTTAATTCATATCAAATGCAAAATGTCTACATGGAGTATGACAGGCAAGAAAGACATTAAAGAGGGTACTACTACAGTAGGGATCTGACAAGATTTGAGGTGGGGGTGTCTGAAGCACTCCAGGGAAAGGCCGGTCAGCTTCATGAAGCCATCTCTGTCAACTGACAAGTTCTTATGAAGTTAGCCTTCACTGGGCCACAGAGACCAGGACATAGGGACACTGTGGTGGGATTTAGGTCAGCTGTCAGCTGATAAGGTCCGAAGACACTTATCCAGGGTCCCGGGCTCCTGAAGGGGAGTGGCCAACCCCATTCAGGGCACCCTATCTATTAATAACTTGTTTCCTTGTCCTTGAAAGGGACATTTCTTGTTTGTTAATAAAACTTAAGAGAATATTTACATCGTAAAGTGATAAAGAAAGAATGGACAGTTACGAGATTAAAAATAAATGATCAGAGAGCAAAGAGGCCTGGAGCATACAATGTAACGCTTAGTCAAACTGAGAGCAGCGATATGGGGGCCTTTATGAGTCATATCCTCCAGATCTGTAGAATAGCCAGTGATCTCAATCATCTTTCAATATGAGAATTAATAAAAAGAGGGGTGAGAAAAGCATTGAATATGCTGCAAATTACAACAAAAATCTAATAGATGTATGCTGCTGCTGGCTTGCCATCTTTTACTCCCTCTTGGTTTAGAGTATGGATACACTTAACTTGAAGTGATGTAGTCTAAAAGGAAATAGAATACACAGCAAATAAGATTTTTTAGCAAATCAGATTAAAGTTTGGCTCTAAAACTTACTAACAATGGGTGCATAAAATAACAATTTAATCTTTCTGAATCTTAATGAACTAAATGTGACAGTTTCTACATTTCATATGTTTATAAAAATTTAAATTAAAAAGTGTAAGATACTAACACCCTGTTGGCATTAGAATGTTCTGTAGAAGCTGAAACTGAATGTATGTTTGCTGTTTGTGAGAGCATTTCATCCTTCCATTCATGGAACTGTCAGTCATATGACCAGACATACACACACAGACACACAGACACACAGACACACACACACACAGACACACAGACACACAGACACACACACACACACACACACACACACACACACACACACACACAAAATGTGGTGTAACGAGCACCTTGAAATTTCAGTGCCTTATAGAAAACACATTTACTTATTTGATGAAAGAATAATTGAAATAAGTGATAGGTCTTTCCCTATTTACACTGATGTTATTTAGGCAAACCTTACTAGGTCTGGTAGGGCTGTAACTCAAGCTATGCATAATTGCAGGTTTCATAGTTGTGGCCTCTTTCTCTTAGGTGGGCTGTGTTTTTACATGATGATAGTATATATGCAAGAAGATAAGCTTGCTCCTCCTGATACATCTGAGAAAATAACATTGGCTAAAAAAATAAAATCACCGGGGCAAGCCAAAAGGCAATATGCGTTAATGTGATGCCTGTAAAGAGAAAAGGGGTGAACATATAAATATACAGTCTTACAGGGAAATAAAAATAAGACCAGCATATCAGCCTACCACAAAATGCATCATTCTTCACCTTTCTATTTTTTATCTCTCTTATACCTTGATGCACAAAATCTTTAGATCTTAAATAATGATTAGTTATGGGAGTAGAGGGCTTCTACTGGAACTAAAGAAGATCAAAGGAGAGAGGGGATATCTTTTAAACACATCTCTACAATGAATTTAGAGGAAAAGATGTGTCAAAGAAAATCGTGTATCTTTTACAAAAGCCTTTCATTATGCAGGTGCTGTACCTTTTTCAATTTTCTTAAATTGAAAAATATTTCCTATGGCAAATTAAATGACATGGTCATGCTAGGCTAAATAAAGCAGAAAGCTTCATTTTGCAAAGTACAAGGGAAATAATCAACAATCAGAAGGCAACAGTGAGATGGATAAGAATGAATTCTCATCCCCCCCCCATATCCCCACCTCCTACTCACACCCCAACTAACAAACCTGCCTCATTGGAGCTGAAAGAAGAATTCATCTCCGAATATAGATCCAACTTAAATCACTCGGCAATGGTCCTACTGTGGCTTTTGAGAACAATACCATCTCTTAAAATAACTGTGTTTTCAATCGTGACCTTCAGTGTGTCTGCGAGTTTCTGATGATGAATAGTGAATGGTGAATGGCATGCCACAGAATGCAGCCCCTTAATTGCTTCGAGAGAAATCACATAGGATTTTTAGTCCTTATGTTTGTGCCAATGCTTGGAAAAGATCACTGAGTTTGGATCTATGTAGAGATACCAGACTGAATCAGAGATGAAAATTTCCATTTGAGCCAGATACTCAGTATTTCATGAAACAATCTGGTGAGGTAGGGGGTAAGAGAGTACAGTGCATAATTAGAATGTGCACAGACTTTGGCATCTGATGTAAGTAGGTTTGAATTGTGGAGATATTGTTTAATAGCAATGTGGCCCAAGGCAAAATTGCTAAGCCTTTTGATTATGGTCTTTGCAAAATAAGTATCATCGTCTCTCATGAGGTTGTTGTAAGACTTTAACATGTTAATATATGTAAATACATAAGAGAGGACATCTGCTTTTGGATCTATTATAGTACACTGTGGAATTTGTTTTCAGCAAAGATGAGTGTAGAAAAACAGCATTGTGGCAAAGCTGAGCCATAGAAAGGGCAGAAGGGCAAAGGTGGAGGCTATAGGGTTGAGGGAAAGAATCTCATAAGGAGGAAGCAGGGTGCCAGAGGAATGTATCTAGAGAAAACATTTACCCCCAAACATAAACAGCAAAAAGACACTCTCTTCGTTTAGTGCTTATTTCTTCAAAACTAAGCAGTAAAGGCTGCTTGCTCAGGCCCCACATTTGCATTCATTACATTTCTTGTCACAGTGAGAAAACTCCTGACATAAGCAACTTATAGGAAGTTAGAAATTTGGCACACAGTTTGAGAATACAGTCTATCATGGCGGGGGACTCATAGTAGCAGGAGCAGAAAACGGATAGTAGATGGTCATATCACAACCACAGTAAGAAATCAGAAGGACAAGGACACATCGCATGTGCTTCTCCCACTCCGTATCTTTTTTATTCACCTTAATACCACAGACCATGGAAAGATGCTGCCTATATTTCAAGCAGGTGTTTCTATTTCAGTTAATCCAATCTAGAAAATCACTCATTGACATACGCAGAGGTCTGTCTCCTTGGTAATTCTAAATTCTGTCAAGTAGACAGACAACATTAACCACTAAAATATTCATATTGATGACTTCAATTTTACTTAATATGGTAATGAAAATGTCACTTTTGTTATCTAATAAAAATGGGGAAGTTGTGTACTAAGAGGTAGCTTTCTCATCCATGAGTGCAGGGCCAGTCCTGATCCCCAACACCACAAAAGGAGAGGGGATAGTCTATGGTCAGCTTTGCGCTTAACTAAGCCACAGGGTGTCAGATTTTGATTGTATGTTTTTCTAGGGGGGTTCTGAGTGTGTTTATGGATATAATGAATGTTTGAACAAGTAACTTAAAAGGAGCAGACTGAACTATTTAGTCTATCAAAGGTTTTAATACAAAACATAATCATATGAAGGCTGAAACAGGGAATTTGTTCTTTCTACTCACTTTCAAGATTGGGCAGGTCTCCTGCCTTAGACGCACTCAATCTAGAGGTTCAGCCACTGGCCCTCTAGCCTAATTGACTACTGCTCTCAGAATTTTAGTCTCTAAATACAGTGTAATACCTTAAAAATCAGTACTTTCTTTCTATCTCTCTTTCCCGTTCTCTCAGAAGTATGTGTACACACACACACACACAAACACACACACACACACACACACACACACACTCATTCTCAGAAGAAGCAGCAAAAATATACTGATACTAAGAGCATGAAAATTCTAGACTTACTCTGCCATAGGCTGCATCTTAAATAACTCTTTAGAGCCACAGAGAACTTTAGGAGCAAAGCAAAATACCCTGGGATTTTTTTTTCTTCCACTTCTTTGTGATACAGAGATCATGAATCGATCACTCTGGTAGCTCTGAAAGATAAAAGGCCATCAGTTTGTCTGCTAAGGAGTCAACCTACATAAAACTCTGGAAGCTATTACTGAAAGGCAAAGTAAAATGAATCTTCTCTGAAAGTAGATTGTGAAGAGGGAGTCACTGGAACAGTATTGTGAGTATCCTGGAAGACAACATAGACTTTTGAAAAAAATTCCGCAAAATTTGGTTAAATCCAGTGTTATAGTTAGAAGGGTCTCTACATTAGAAGAAAGTGTATTTAATTATACTAGACTTTATTTTAGTATTCTCAAATAATATATGAAGCTTAAGATAAAAATTAAGCTTAAATTTAGACATTATGTACAATTTGTCTCTTATTACATGAAAGTAGTCTGCAGCTGGGAACCAGAATCAGAACATAAGGCACAGGAGGGCTTGGGGCCAGTGGGACTTGATGTGAGGCATCTAAACTATGGAAGCATACACCAAAGTCCTATCAACACAACCAGGGAGAAGAGAGCTCTGACCCAGGTTTTTATACTGCCCTGGATTTAAAAAGACCTTGAAGAGATTCTCATAATTATCAGACTCCTGCCAACTGGGATTCTGAGAAATGATTCTGAAAGTCGTTCTTCCAAGCTTTTGGGAAAGGATGCCCTTATACTATCTTTGTCAAGATCTTTCTACCCAAGTATATGTCCCTAGTGAAAACTCATATGACAAGATTTCGGCAGTCCTTAATCTCTTATGGATTTAAGTGCTAGATCTACTCAATTTAATATTGAGATAATTATAAAAATTTTATAAGCACTGAGTAGTTTTTTCCTGTGATAGGGAATCACTCTATAGCCAGGATTGTCCATCCTAGAACTCCTTCTGTAGCACATAATGCTGTTAAATTTACACCCTCTTTCCTTATCCTCTCAAATGTTTAGATTAAGGTAAGTGCTACCAATTCTAGCTAGCTAGCTTACTCCACTTTAATTTACTACAATTTGATATAATCACTATACTCTCAATACTATCTTGGACTCATCCTTTATTTATATACAGTCAGTTTACAGGGACTTAATTATTGGAAAAGAAGTGGAATTTGATTTTCCCACCTGTGCCAAAAATCTTGAAAGCCAAGTAAGTTTATTAATCATATTAATGAATTATCTCTCTTTATGTTGCCAATTACTGTATTTAGTGTATCTCTTAACTAAGTACTTCTCCAGAGTTAGAACAATAATGAACAGCAATAATGTAACACATTGCTAATCTCAA
Organism: Phyllotis vaccarum; assembly: GCA_033318265.1. Classification (NCBI taxonomy): domain Eukaryota; kingdom Metazoa; phylum Chordata; class Mammalia; order Rodentia; family Cricetidae; genus Phyllotis; species Phyllotis vaccarum. The sequence goes on along the minus strand of JARWLC010000001.1, from coordinate 136,906,702 downwards.
TGAAAAGGGAATATAAACTTCGGTTTTCTAGGTTCAAAATGTAGATTTTAATTTGAATAAACTTATGAAATTGATGTTCTATCAGGTAATGTTGGGAAAAGTAAGCATTAAATTGCATGTTTACAGACAAGAGGTACAAGTTATGATAGACTATGTCCGTTATTGCTGTAAATATGGATGTCATTGGTGTGTTACTATGTATTTGAATTGGAGGATATAAAAAAAACTTTATGGAAGTTAAAATTTCATGATTAATGCTTCTTCTATGGAATTGGGTTTGGAAATAGAAACAGTTTTACATGCAAATGTTATAAAAAATTATATGATAATATAAAAGTTCAGCAAGCCACAAGATTGCCTTTAATGAATGATGAAAACTCTGTGTGCCAGCCTGAAGTAGACCTCTCCTTCCCATGCTATTCTGAGTGATATTCTTTAAAGTCACAGATACGCTGAATTGAAACAATTTCTCTGTTACACAACTCAGTTGTGTATGCTTCTACTACTGAAACTATTCTAATGTACTAGAAAGATGCAATAATTGTTTTCAATGAATTGAAAAGTCGTCTAAACAATTTGTAGGACATTCCCAGTAATTTCCATTCATCTGATTGTTATCTTCTCCAAGCACTATTGTAAATGAATTGTAAAGGTACTGCATATATATATACTATATATATATAGTATATATATAGTATATATATATAGTATATATATAGTGTGTATATATATATATATATATATATATATATATATATATATATATATTATATATATATATAGACTATCTTCTATCTGGCAATGAGTAGATCACCTACTTGAATGTGATAGGGCTGTTAAGGTCTTTCATCCTAACATAGCCTTTGAGATATTATTTCAGAAGATAGTTTGTAATTCAAAATAAATCCTAAAAACATTTTAAGGTCAATTTGATATTAGTGTTCCATAGTATGCAGCATCCTTCCCTCATGTCTGAACCAGTTACCATAGATCCTGTGAGATGCTCCTTTTCTTTCATATACTGATCTTGTTTTGGAACCAAATGGACTTGGTGGAAATCTATGAAAGATGCTGAAAGTAGCATATACTTAAGTGAGAGTTGTATTTAGTTCACTAAAAGTATTCCATGGACTTGGGGTAAGGGTTGCTAAAAATATAAAATTATTTATCACAGTTTTGGAAGGTGGCAAGTTCAAGGTCAAGATGTAGACAGGTTTCATGTCTGGTGAGGGACTGTTCCTTGGTTTTGGGTAGCTATTCTACAGCTAGGTAGAAAGAGGAACTGAGGGGCATTTCATAAGGCCAGGAATCCTCTATAATGGTTCTACACTCATGTCATAATTCTCTTCTCAAATTTCCAGAAAATTGGGAGGAGAAACAAACATTCAAAATGTTGCGATAATTTACTGCAAGAAAGTTTCTCTGTGCATTTAAAGTCTGAGCTTAAAGTATGATTGTGCATTTGTAAAAGATTTCATTTATTATTTGAGCAAAATTCCAAAGTGTTAATAGAAACTGTCTGAGGAGTATAGTTATGCATGGCATATTCTTTGAAAATACCTATTTGGATTCTTGTTTGTAAATTGTGTGTTCTGTTTTATAACCTTAATATGGAATAAGTGGACATCCTGTTCATTTAAGCACTTTAATATATAATATGTTCTGTGTGTGTGTGTATGTAGTCATAACTATAATATTTACATTACTATTTTGCAATTGTCTCTATTCTTAAGTTTTTCTCCGTGATAGTACTTTTAAAGATGTATTTTATTGTTTATTATGTGTATATGTATGTGGGTACACATGTGCCCATGATACACATAGATTTCAGAAAAGAGTACTGCTTCTCTTAGATGTGAGGTTACAGCAAATATGAGCCCCATCTGAACTTCATGGATGCTGGGAACTGAACTTGGGTCCTCTGGAATAGCACTATACCTATGTTCATAACCGCCAAGCCATCTCTGTAGCTCAACACAACAATATTTTATCACTGTATCAGTCCTATAAAGTAGAAAATTGCAGTCCTTTGTATATTAGTTTTTCTCATGTCCAAGGACAATTTTATGACTAAGCATTCAGGAGACCAATTGATTTTGAGTAGTATGCTGCTAAAGTACTTGCTATAAAGATATCCACAAAAATGAAACAAAGTCAAAGAGTAGGTTATTCTTTATTGAAGCATCACAAGTTACTCTTTACCCAAATTGTACAGAATCCCTTAGAAGAGCAAGAGCAGAAGTTCTGATGGAATCATCTAAACAGTAAATGTGGTCACATGCACGAAGAAGTCATGGAAATACAAAGATCAGATGACTTCTCCAAAATTGATGCGTCAGCTTCGGGTTTCTATTAATCCATAAATGTTTTATTCAGTCCACTGTGCCACTCAGAATTAACCTTGTTGTATAAATGGAAACACGGACGATTAAAAAGGATAGCTTTCTTCATTATATGTATTCAATCTGTAGCATATCTGGAGTTTGAGGCCAAGTTTCATCATTTCAGGCCCTAGTCAAAACTATGTAGAAAACAGTCAAAGAATGCAGGGATGCTCAAGTAGTCCTATGTGAATGTGAAGAGGTGAGAAGTCAAGGATTACACACTGTACAGCAAATATGGAAGAAGAAGGCAGAAATGAACGTGCAGTTTTCACTTGACTCTAAATCAAAAGCCTTTTTCTTCTTCCCCTCATGTTGTTCACATCATTTTCCATAATTTTCTTGTGTCCAGTTTTCTCTATAAAATTAGTGCAGGATAAAGACAAGTTCTAAAAGAGTGACTACACCTGTGAGAGTCTGGATGGGTTTTGAATATTCAGAATCTCCTTTTTGCAACAGAACAAATTCAATAAAAATGGTGTCTTGGTTTTTGAGCAATGAAAGGAGGGCCTTTCTTTCTGTATGGTTAGTCCTATGGCTGGAAGACAAAATTCATGGAAATTAGACTACAAAACATTTAAAGAGATGCACTACTCTAAAATGTTTATAAAAAGAATGCAGCACTTAAAAAATCACAGAGACAAAAGGTTTAGAATCTAGCTTTCTGTAGATCAGTAAAATTCATTATGTCATTATACCCATTTAGATATACAGATACATATATAAAAGATATTATCTAAAAGTTAATCGTTATTATGATGGAGGAACTGAGCTTGCAGTCAGATCTACTGACTTTTAGTCAACCATGTTAACTGTGAATAGCCCCAAACAAATCCTAAATTATTGGAGATATTTTCTAATTTTCCCACTTACATCCTGAACTCTTTCTTAGGCATGGCAATGATGAATCTTTTCCATTTTGTTAGTAAACTTCCAAGATCCTAGAAATCCACTGCAGGACTCAGTCCTGGCCTTGTTCTATAGTATACAACACACTGGCAAGATGGGAGTTTTTCATCACATACTTCAACGAATGTTAGAATTTAGTAAACACCCACTATCCTATGAATCATATCTGTTCATTTCAAATCACCATTATTCTTAATTTAAAATTGGATTAACTGAGGCCTGGGGTTGTAAAATAACTACCCTATATTTTAAGTTTAGAATAGATAAAGTGGGGTTTTAAAGTATATGCTGTTTCTCTGTCCCAAAGCTTTCCTCCTTGAGACCCTGAGAAATGGGTTCACTAGATATAAGGGGCTTTTCCTAAACTATACAGTTTCAAGCTCCCGGAGAAAGGAAAAATGGAAGAGCCCAGTCTGCACATTGGCCTGGATTGCTTCTGTTTTTGCCTCTGTTCTTTACTAGGGCCTAAGATAAAACTCTTTTTCCCCCTTCAATATCAGTGAGCCAGATAAAAGACAGATAACCAGGGAATGGAAGCTCTGTTCCCTGGAGTCTGCTGAACAATGGCTTGGCTGCCCCTTCACGGACTGAGCACTGTCTATTTCTCACCAAGGACTCAGCGGGACCCTGGGAAGAGTAGGTTAAGGAGCGTGCTATGGCTTTTCACTCTGGCTCTTTACGACACAATATAATTGGTTCTGGTTCAGCTGCCTCACGAATGGAATCATTCCACAAAATAACACAGGAAGAAAAAGCAGGTCAGTTTGACAAAGGGCAAGAGCACAGAGGTCCTGTCTGTAACAAATAAGTTTATGTGAGTTTTTTTGAAGCCTGGAAAATAAACAAACAAGGCACCAGGCAGCCTTGTTGAAGACAGGAGTCTCTAGACGGCAGCGCACACTCCATCTGGCTTCCTGTCCATTGGAGAAGACATCATAATCTCAAGAGTAAGGGGGCGAGGAAAGAAAGAACAGTACAAGAATTGAGTAAATGTTTCTTTAGAGTCTTTTGTATAGAAACATAGAAAATGCATTATAACCAGATTCCTGAGCCTCCTACTTTAAATGTTTGTATTTATTTTGGATATGAAAGGTTTGCTTTATGTCAATGCTTTTCATATTATTTGATTCCAATCACACCTTCAAAATTATGATATTTTTTAATCCTCTTTTATAGATGTGAAACATCAACCACAAACGAATTGAGTAAATCCAAAAACAAAGCCAGGGGTAGTATCCTATACCCAGAACTTTGGAATTTGAGGCAAGGGGATTATGAGTTTCAAGCCAAGTGTGTGTAATACATTACCTATCCGAGGGAACCATGGACACTTTAAAAGACCATCTTATGAGGAAAATATTACACAACAATTAAATTAAACTCTAAAGGAATGGCCTTAGAATCTATGAAACTCTAAGACCGGCATTTCATCATCAAAAGCAAAATTAGATAAATCAATAGTACTGGGCATGGCAGAAGTAAAACCAATGTTCCAAATAATATTTTTCTGAATATGAAGTAATTATTGTCTATTTCAGGGGGAAATTTACATATGAGATAGTACAAGGGAATGTAATCAGTAATGATTCCACAATACATAGATAACTACCATTAATTTTCCATTCTATGTATAAATGTTTCTCATAGTTCTGATAACACTGAACCTATGGTTTTGAACATGTACCAAAATAAGCCTATGCCAATTTCAGTGATATGTTTGCCAAAGAATGAATTAATTATAGACATAGTTTGTAATACAATTTGGTTCTAACTTCATTACACCAGTTTTGAATTATGATGTACAACGATGACCATAAATTGATTACATTTTCTGATAAATGTAATTGCCAGCTCAAAGGATCTTGGCACATTTTAACCACTACTTATTAATGAATTTATTTCTTTAGTAAGTGTATGGGTTTTTATTTTCAAGCAATCTATGAAATGTTTAGGTTTATTTACTATCACCTAAGTCCCTATAGACCTCCAAAAGATATGGAATGTATTTCTGTTGTTACAAGACATACCTCATTATAGTATTTGCCTTAATTACTACTCTATTGCTGCAAAGAGACACCACGACCAAGGCTGCTCTTATAAAGGAAAGCATTTAATTTGGGGCTTGCTCACAGTTTTAGAGTGTCAGTCCATGATCACCATGGTAGAAAGCAGTCAGTCATGGGGCTGGAGCAGTAGCTAAGAGCTTTACACCCTTAACCACAGGTAGTAAACATAGACAAATGAGAGGAGAAGGGCTGGCAGGGGCTGAAGTCAGCTTTTGGAATCTCAAAACCCATTCCCCTTAACGCACTTCCTCCAACATGGCCACATATCCTATTTCTTCTCAAATAGTTCCACTACTAATGACTAAGCATTAAAATACGTTCACAAAGGCCATTCTCATTCAAACCATCATAGTATTTGGGCACAACAGCTTTATAAGACTTTATAAACATTTGTCCTTCAAACTGAAATTTTCCATGCCCATGAGATGTCTACACTATGAGTGGCCTGCCTACATAAATGAACCTTAATAAGCCTTTCTTTCAGATTTTGCTCATAAACTTTTATTCTGTGGTCCTTCCACTGGGAATTTCTTTCACTTGAGGCTATTTCTTCTCCACAGAAAATCTTCAAATGGCTACCAAACTTCATTTTTTCCCCTATGTATCGTAAATATGTTGCATGCTGCTTTTAGCATAAATACAAACCTAAACTTCATAAAAGTTTTACCTTCTAAGAAAAATCAGGAAATTTGTTCCAGTAGAGAAGAAACAATATAGAGAAAATAGTTAAGCCAGGAATGTGGATAGTACATTTAAGGATACACAAAGTCACTCTGATCTGACAGTGTGTTTACCTGGTGTTGCTAAATATAAAAAAGGAAGAGAAGAGTTCAGAGTTCAAAATGGTTTGGGAACCATGGCACAGCTGCCCCAAACTTAGTAGATTTTTAGATTAAACACTTTATAAGGGTCCTACAAAGGCCGGTTTAATTGAATCTCTTCCCTTTCCCTTTTGGGGTTTCAGTCTCCTTACTTCACAAGTGATAGATTAAATATAATTTAAGTACAAGGAAAAATGTGTTTTAATATGAATGTTACATTTGCATGAGCAAGATTCTATTATATGTTGAAATATAAAAAAATACTTATTTGAAACAAAGGTTCATCTTGTGAACTAGGTATGGCAGTTTGTGTCTCTTATACCAACTCTCAGAAAGCAAATTCAGACAAATTTCTGTGAATTTAAAGACAGCCTTGACCACATAGCAAGTTTAAGTCTACAGCAGCTGCAGCTACATAATGAGGCCATTGTCAAGAAAAAAGGAGAGAGAGAGAGAGAGAGAGAGAGAGAGAGAGAGAGAGAGAGAGAGAGAGAGAGAGAGAGAGAGAGAGAGAGATTGAGCTTTGTGGCCCAGAGTGATTAATGATAATATTACCTTGCCAGAACCTATGTCAGCTAATGTTGGATTAGTACTCAAAATTGAGTCCCCAAATCACTCAGCCTATTATGCATTATAGTATTGCACTGTGCCTTTTATATTTCTATAATGAGGGTAACAAGCAACTCATCATCACCTGGTAAGCACAACGTTCTACCACCAGATAAAATCTATTGACAAAAATAACCAGTTTCTTATGTTGAAATGACACTTTAAAAGAAAATAAAAGAAGTAAAATACAGAGACAATGTAGTATTCAAAGGAAGAAAGAACACTTTGCTGCAATTTTAGAAAATGAAATATAACAACCTCTTTTGGATTGGTGTCTGTGCATGTCTCAATATTTTTATAGAAAATGGTAATATAATTTCTAGTCTCACGAGTGAGCTAACTTATAAGGCAATTTTTAGTGCCCAGTGAAAAGTGGTAAGGCTGATGTGAATTACAGCTTTGGAGTCATGTGTACACTCCCCAGCATTATTCACTAAAATCAAAGTCTAGTGGGTTATTTTGGAGTAGGAATAAGCCAGAAATGGACAAAACGCTTGTTCTCACAAGATTTGTCTGTTCAGGTATAAATCACAAATCAAACTGTGAAGTGTGCACTTAGCTGCTGGGTTGAGGAAAATCTTGCACAAAGGAGGTAGCAGAGTAAAGGAAGAGCAAATGTGCCATTGTCTGTTATCATATTGGGCTGACTGTGTTAACGTGAAGAAGTTAGTTTATTTCTTTTAACTTTAATTTCTAGTATAAAAACAATGAGGAAACAAGTTATGATATGCCTTAAAAGATTTTTATACAATTTTAAACAATGGACATCAATGTTGGTCAAAGAAGGTTCCAATAACTAGCAATGACTGTGGGGATTTAATACAAGATTCAAAGTTTCAGAGATATAAGAGGGATCTACCCACAGTCAGTCTAGGGGGATCAGAGAGTGGTGATTCACACCTTTAATCCCAGCACAGGGAGTATCCCGGGAGTGGTGACCTATGCCCTTAATCGAAACTGAGTTTTAGGTCATCTTAGTTTACAGAAGGAGTTCTGGGCTCCTAGGCAGGCAGTGGAGAGGCCACACATTAGCTGAGCAAAGAGAGTATTTAAGGCAAGAGTAGAAAGACAAAAGGTTAGAAGAGGCCAGGAAAAGCCAGGCTGAGGAAGCTGGAAGACAACTGGGTAAGATCTGACTGTGGTGTTTACTCTCTCTAATATCTCCTACTATCTCAGAGATCTATCCCTGAGTTTCCTTTATTCATGCAACAATTGGTGTCCAATGTTGGGGCACAAATTCCTCTCCTCTCTATCCAAAAAACTGTACTTGGTAGCCAGAAAAACACATGGCCAGAGAAATAATTGCTGGCGGGCTAGGCTTTCTGTTCTATGTTAGCCTCCAGCCCTAGGTAGACAGGCCACCCATTTTTCCATTTCACTCTCATGTGGGTAAGTCTTTCAAACAATAGCCTCTTTCTCCTGGTGGGTTGTTTCATTTTTCCTTTTGGACCCCTCCTTAGGTTGCTATCGCACTAGGTAACTGCCCCACTTCACAATCAATTGAATCATCAACAGATAACAAATTGGTGAATAAATCAATTTTTTTTTAAAAGAAGAAACGTGTTTAAAGCAATAGAGGGTGCTTCGTCATACTGTAAATTCTTGCTAGATGATTTGGTATTAAAACCAGTGAAGAAAAACATAAATACGATATATGAAATAATCACAATGTTTATCATACTGTTTACTATATTTTTTGTTTGATTTCTATGTTATCACTTAAAAAGTCGATTAATATTTAAATTCAAAGAAAAAGGTCTTTAAAAAGACTGTAAAGAGAGGACACAAAGATGCTCAAATTTAAACGAGGAATATGAAGAACCAATTTCAACAAGGTCATCTAAAATTAGGCAAAAACATGCAATATTAATATACCCAATAACCTTTAAAAAAAGAATGATGATAGAGATGATAGAGAAGCTAGCTGGGTTCCAGTACAAATGTTAGAATTATGGAGAGTTAACGAAGCAACTGTAACATATGGGATGCATTCACCATTTGTAAAACAAATGTTGAACTCCTGGTCATGCTGTAACTGGGTGACCCCTAAAGATTGGTTAGATATGGTTACAGCTGTGCTAGAGGCAGAACTGCTTATACAATGGAAATTGTGGTGGAGGGAGGAGGCTAAAACAATAGAACTAAGAATCAGGGCCAGAGGCATAGAAATCTCCCAAGACCAACTTCTTGGGAAGGGAGATTATGCTGATATTGACAGGCAGTCTTTATACAATGAACATACTCTGGATTTATGTCACATGGCAGCTTTAAATGCTTAGGACCAGATTGAAGAAATAGGAGAGAAAACTGAATCATTCACTAAAGCAATTCAAAGTATCAAAGAAACTTTTACAGACTTCTTGTACAGATTAACTGCAGCAGTAAACAGAATGGTACTTGACTCAGAAGCCAGGCGAATAATAATTGAATCGCTGGCTTTTGAGAATGCCAATACACAATGTAGAAAAATATTTAGGCCTTTAAAAGCAAGGTCAGCACTTTTGGAGGATTGGATTCATGAGACAATTAATCTAGAGTCTTATGACAGTGATGATAACTGGGTAAAAGAACTTATTTCAGAGGTATAAGGAAAAAATCAAAATGTTAAATGTTACAATAGTGGAAGGCAATGTCACTTAAAAAGAGATTGTAAACAAGGGGATCCCAGATTCAATGCTTTTTAATGGGAATAATTCCAAGAGAATGCCCCTCACTTCTAGAGTATGCAGAAGGTGTGGAAAAGGAAGACATTGGACTAATGAATGCAGATAAACAAGGGAGAGACAAGCTAACTTTCTGCCCTTGGGAAATGCCCTAAGGGGGCTTTCAAAAGCCCCCATATCAAATCCTAACCAATATTACCCTGCCATTGTGGAGGAAACACTTTCTCAGAACAACTAAAAAGATTAAAACCTATTTTAAAAAGACATACTACACGGAATGATAGAAAATCTACAGAAAAAGAAAAACATTCAGGAAAAATTATAAAGCAAATATTGTGGCAAGTTTCTATCAATGAACAAAAGCCAAAATTTAAAGTCCAAATAAATGATGTTATTATTGAAGGCTTATTGAACACAGGCTCAAATGTATCAATAATTTCACCAGAGTCATGGCATCCAAGTTGGCCCCTTCAGGAGGTAGATGTTCAGTTTTGAGGTATTGGGTAGATATCCCATAAAAAAACAGAGTGCCAGGTGGCCTCAGTGTATAGGATCAGAAGGAGAGAGAGGAACATTGAAGTCATATGTGGCTGACATTGCTATAAATTTATGGGAAAGAGATTAACTACAACAGTGGGACACACAGATTAATATTCCTCCAAATATAGAAATAAGCCATAAACTAGAACTTTATTCTGGAAGAACCATTAGAAGGTATTAAACGAAATAGTAACAGACTATTTATGTCATACAGAAAAAAGGTAAAACAACTGCTGATCTTTCAAAAACACCCACAGCACTACCTCTAAAATGGCTAACAGAGAAGCCTATATGGGTTCATCAATGGCCTCCAACAAAAGATAAATTGCAGGCCTTAGAGCAGCTGGTACAGGAGCAGTTAAATGCTCAGCATATAGAAGAATCAACCAGCCTTTGGAATTCTCCTGTATTTGTTATTAAAGAGAAATCTGGAAAGTGGAGAATGGTAACAGACCTAAGGGCAATAAACAAGGATATCCAGCCAATGGGCTCTCTACAGCCTCGGATTCCTTTGCCTTCTGTGTTACCTAAAGGAAAGTTGAAAAGAACTTTGAAAAGAGACTTCAGTCTTCAGGACTCAAGGAGAAGTGACTGATGAATGGACAGAGCAGATTTCCTGCTTTACTGAAATGAAAAGAGACTCTGGGCTTGTAGGCTGAAGATGGATGTCCCACCTTTATAAGGGAACTTATGTGACTGTCCAGGCAGATAGGTGTAATCTCTGTCATTTCTAGATTTTGCAAGTTGTTTGCACTTCCCATTTACTTAGGTAAATATTATTTCCCTCTTGGGTCTCTGAGAAGATGAGATAGTTATAGCTATCTAGTGACAGTTTTAGAAAAGAAACTTTCAAGTTAAAGTGTATAAGTTTAAGAGTCATCAAAATAATAGTTTTTAGTTAGTAATACAAGCTAGAGAGAAAGTGAATTAGGTATAATCCTCTGGACTCACCAAAATAGGACAATTAATGAATATTTTCTTTGAATTGTCAATTGTTAATGGATTGGGCATTACTCATTTATTGTTTGTATATACTGTATATAATTATTGTATCTACTATATATGGTTTTTCTTATGTTAGCTATCACCTTCCTTTTTTAAAAATTTGACACAAAAGGGGATGAGTGGGGATTTAATAAAAGATTCAAAAGTTTCAGAAATAAAAGTGGGATCTGACCACAGCCAGTCTAGGGGGATCAGAGAGTGGTGATTCACACCTTTAATCCCAGCTCAGGGAGTATCCTGAGAGTGGTAACTTATGCCCTTAATACAAACTGAGTCCCAGGTCATCTTAGTTTAAAGAAGGAGTTACAGGCTCCCAGGCAGGCAGTGGTGGGGCCACGCCTTAACTTACCTAGAGAGTATTTAAGGTGGGCATAGAAAGTTAGACAGAAGGTTAGAAGAGGCCAGGATAAGCCAGGCTGAGGAAGCTGGAAGACAGCTGGGTAAGATCTGACTGTGGTGTTTATTCTCTCTAATATCCTCAAGTTTCTCAGAGATCTATCCCTGAGTTTCCTTTATTCGTGCAACAAATGACCTCACCTCATTTACAACCTGCATTGATCTTCAGTTTCAAATTCAATCCATTTTTTTAGTAGAGATATATGGTTCTTGTTCTCAAAGGAATTTTAAATTATACAAATAAATCAAATGAATGTAATGGGTAAATGAAACAAGATTTTATCGGGTCTTCCTATGAAGGTATGATCTGTTTCCAAGTGTGTCTCACTGAACAGGGTCTAGGGAAAGCATCAACGAACTGAAATAAACTGAGATATTAGATCTTTTTTGTCTCAAATTTAGTGGTAACATCCATATGATAAGATTCAAAAAGACGTGGAGTGGCATGAGAGAAGTCTTTGGTGGACAAAGCATTTCATTTCAGCAAATTTAACAGCAAAAAATATTCTATTCCAAGCCATTAATGAAACAGATTCATTCCCCATTTTATTAATATTGACTTAAACTGAGAAAGTAGCTCATGAGTATAGCTCATATTAACCTCTAAAATGTGTTGAGTTTGTTCCTTGATCCTTAGCATCATAAAAGCATCTGTATTAGATTATTTTAGTTTGCACATTATAAACAGATTTTTTTTATTAAAGGTTTAGTTCAAAAAATGAATAATAGCACAGCTAAAACATAATTGAAGAATAGTGTCAACAAGTGGAAATGTATGCATTCACATGCACACACACACACCACGGGGTGGGGGGGACAGAGAGAGAAGTTATTTAGGCAACCCCCTCTGTCACTAAGCCACATTCTTCAAGTTTATTTATTTATTTGTTCATTTTACTTGTTTGTTTTTGAGACAGATCCTCTCTGTATAGTCCTGGCTGCCCTGGAATTCACTCTGTACACAATTAAAGGCTAGCTCTCAGAGGAAAATACTAAGAAATAAAATACAAAAAAACATAATTAACATTACAGACTCCTAAACATCATAGAAGAAAAAAAGAACAGGAGAAATAAGAGGAGAGATTCTGTGTGTGCCTAGTATCCATGTAATCATGTAATAAACTGCTCATATGAGTTTCTTGATACAAATGAATATTTCTACTATGAATAGCAGTATATATAATTTGTCATAATTTATATCTTTCTATATTATTTATCCTAAGAGTTCAGATAAATTCAGGACAATTCCTACAAAACACAGATATACCGAGATATAGAGCAACAAGATATTAATGACAGCTATTATAAAAATAATTGTAATCAATATAAGTACCTTTGCATGGATGAGTGATTAAATAATTTATATCTAGTAGTCATACCTTTCTATGACATCATTAAATATCATTCAGTATATGTAAATGCAGTGCTGTGGTGTGTTATATATTATTGTAATATACACCCTGTAAATTTTGTGAGAATATACAAATGCTATTTGATTGTAGTCACTACTTGGTTAATATTATTTGTACTTTTAGTTTGCTAGTTTATATGCCTGCATTATATTGTAAAATGTAAAATGGCCCCTTATTTAATAAGTTATAAAAATAGAATAATTAAAATCACAGAAATAAATCATGAACTATTACTCAACTCAACAGCAGTGGTTTTTACAATTTTTGTGAAACATAAAAATACAGATGACTGAATGTGGATCTCCAGAGACAGATATGAAAGTAAGAAAAGTTTTAAAGTTAACTCAGGCAGGATGCCTAAATTTATCCTTTTCTCATTTAAATGCATGGCTTATTAAAATGATTAAAATGTATATTGACAAATACACCAAGTTAACTGCATTAATATATTAAATGGTGAATCTAGTAGGTAATATATAAAGTTATCACAAGAACAGAATTTTCCTATGAGCAATTTTATTATGCCACTACAAATCATCCTGAGAAGTGATGTCAATGATAGACATAAATTAGATTTGGGAATAACTCTGCATATTAATATTTCAATATCAATTCAAGGAGATCACTAATTTCATTATATGTAAAATATTCAATACTCCTAAGAATAATTATATCTTGCAGCATTTCTAAGGTCTATCTGTGATGAAATTCACTTCTACTTTTATTGAGCATTTAATAATTTCTTATTCAATTGTAGCATGGCCTTAGTTCTGCTGTGAGGAATTAAGAAAAGGATCTAGATACAACATCATATCTATAGTTACCTGAAAGAGAGAGAAGGGAGTCAATTAGATGCAAAGAAAGTTCAATGACTGAGTGCCTCATTCTGTGTCAGGATGCTAAACAACGATGACAAAGATTCATGGATCATGGAAAGCATCTCTGAAACTTAAAATAGCATACAAAGAGAAGGCTCATACTCCATTAATGGGAAACAAGAAATAGTAAGGAGAGAATCAGTATTTTGAACATCCAATGTTTTCATGAAGTCAATGATACTTAGAAGACTCAGTTTGACTGTCACACCACAAGGTGTTGCTAGACACACAAATGTATCAGTTGATACTAAACCAAGAATACCATTAATGACTGATGCATAAAATAATACATGTGAATTAAAATACTGTTAAACAAGGCTGGAGAGATGGGTAATCACTTAAGAGAACTTACTGTTTTTGCATAAGACCTAGCTAGTTCTGTTCCTAAATTCCAAATGTCTTGCAACCACATGGTAATTCCAGTTCCAAGGAATTCCTCTTAAGACTTATATGGGCTCCTGAACTTATATAGTTCCCATATGCCTCACTTAAGCATACATAAAAATGAAATCACATTTATGGTGACTAAAATTATGGAAACTCATTTCTTACATATATTATGAATGGTTTTTATCAAAACTTTTTTTTAAAGCTTACCCCAAATGTATTAGCTGCTTCATTGTTACAAAGTACTTGATAAGAAACCATTCCAGTAAGAAGGAATTCATCTAAGCTCATAGGTTAAGATTCCATTCTCATAGTGAGAGGGCATAAAGACAGTAGCATGAGGTGGCTGGTCACATTGTGTCCTCAATAGGGAAGCAGGAAAGAGATAGGAAAGGAAACCTCAAAGCCCACCCTCAGTGATTCGTTACTTCCATCAAGGTACCATCTCCAGTATGTTTCACAATCTTCCTAAACTAACACCAGCTGGAGATTGAGTATCCAAACCCAATAGCCCATATTGTATTTACCACATTCAAATCACAGTGATACTTTTAAAATCTACTGGACTATTTAAAAATCAAGCTATTTAAAATATTTGGCCAGTATCTGTCCTTGATGACATTAAGGTAATTAATATGCCAAAAAGAAAGGAACACTGGTTCTTACACTTTATTCAAATTAGTCACAAGAAGCACTGAAGATATACTGCTTTTGTTGAGACATCCATTTTCCAGGGGTTGTTGTAAATTCTGCCTTCATATTCTCCCCCACGTCCTTTTTACAGGCTGAAACCCAGACCGGAAATTAGATACATGCAATGTTTCTCTTTCTATTACATGTAACTACATTCTGGTTTTTATTTAATTTGATTTTTTCATTAAAAATGTCATCCCCATCAATGTATCCCTCTGTCCCCCTCCCTCTCCTCTCCCCCTCCCAATCCCTCCCAGAATTACATTCTTAAAGTCTTTCCTCATTATAAAAAAATGAATTCCAAAACTCCTGTTTAACTTAGTCCATCACTATTGTATATTTCAATCAAATCTGAAGAAAGTATACAACCCAAACACATAAATGTAACAACCATGTCCAGGAATTTGTGGCTATCAACCATGAGCACTTTGATTCTAATTTCTTCATAAATTCTAAAAATTTTCTCTGCTCGTAGATGACAGAGAATTAATAGGGATATTCAAGAGTCCTCAAAATCAAATGTTTCTTTCTCTTTAAGTCTGTCCTTGGGGAAATCCATTCATTTCTCAAACATTTTTATCACTTCTCAAACACATAGAACATTTTGAGTGCTATGAAGGCACAAAAGCATGCAATAATAAACCAGGCAGCTAAACATTATCTTGTTTGAAAATATATGTTCTAGTGACTAAGAGAAAAATAAATAAAATTAGTATTTATTCTATTTAGACTTTTACAGCACTAAATATGAAAATCAAGCATGTTATCCATTTCAATTTATTATTTGACAACGAATTGTTTAAAATACATAAATTTTTGATAACAATGTTTAAGTCATACAAGCTTTTCAGTAATAATGAGCAGTATAAAGAGATAATAATTACCATTGTATTCAGTCTGTAGATTGCTTTTGGTAAGATTGTCATATCTTTGCCATAAGCTTGAATAGCAACCATACCAAAAACAATCTACAGATTCAATGCAATCCCCATCAAAATCTCAACACAAACCTTCACAGAATTAAAAAAAAAACCCAGGATTGTCAAAACTTCCTGTTCAATAGTAGAACTTCAGGAGGCATCACCATCTCTGACTTCAAGCTATACTATAGAGAAATAGTAATAAAAACTGTTTGGTACCGGCATAAAAATAGACTTGTGGGCCAATGAAATTGAATTGAAGACCCCAACATTAATCCACACATCTATAAACACCTGATTTTTGACAAAGAGGCTAGAATGATACAATGAGAAAGAAAAGATTGCATCTTCAACAAATGGTTCAGTGATAACTGAATGGTGACCTGTAGAAGAATGCAAATAGATCCATATCTATCACACTGCACAAAAACTCAAGTCCAAGTGGAACAAAAACCTCAACATAAATCCAGTTACTATCACTGAAACTGATAGAAAAATAAGTGGGAAATACTCTTGAGCACATTGGCACAGGTAATCACTTCTTAAATATAACACCAGAAGAATGGACAGTAAGAACAACAATTAATAAATGGGACTTTCTGAAACTGAGAAGCTTCTGTAAGTCAAAGGACTCAGTCAAGAAGATAAAATGACAGCCTAAAGAATGGGAAAAAATCTTCACCAACCCTACATCTATCTGACAGAGGACTGATTTCTAAAATATATAGAGAACTCAAGAAACGAGAAGATGAAAGAACCCCAAATAATCCAATTAAAAATAAGGATCAGATATAAATAGGGAATTATTAACTGAAGAATTTCAAATAGCTGAAAGACCTTGCTCAATATCCTTATTCATCAGAGAAATGCAAATCGAAACAATTCTAAAATACCATCTTTCACCTATCAGAATGGCTAAGATAAAAAACGCAGACGTCAGGCCTTCTAAGAGGAGACGCAGAGCAAGGGGAACTCTCCTCCACTGCTAGTAGGAGTGTAAACTTGTATGGTCACTTTGGAAATCAGTCTTGTGGTTCCTCAGAAAACTGGGAATCAACATCCCCAATGATCTAGCCATACCAGTATTGGACATATACCCAAAGAACACACATTTTTATTCCAAGGAATTTAGCTCAACCATGTTCATAGCAGCATTATTCATAATAGCCAGAATGGGAAAACCACCTAATGCCCCTCAACTGAAGAATGGACTTCAAAACTGTGGTAATTTACACAATGGAGTACTACTCAACAGAAAATAAAATCCTGAAATTTGTAGGCAAATGAATAATGGATCTGGAGAGTATCATATTGAGTAAAATAACACAGATCCAGAAAGATAATCATTCATTGTATTTACTCACTCATAAGTGAATTTTTGACATGAAGTGAAGGATTATCCAGGCTACAGTCCACAAATCCTGAGCAGCTAGGTAATAGGAGAAAGTTAAGAGAAACATTTATGGATTCTTTTGGGAAGGGGGGATAGAAAAGGTCTCCTGAGTAAATTGGGATCATATGAGGGAGCGAGAAGGGGGAAGTGAGAAGAGATCATGAAAGAATGGAATGATTGAGTGGGGGAAGCAACAGAGAGAGAAAAAAAAACAAATAATATCTTGATGGAGAGAGCCATTGTGGGGTTAGTGGGGAAACTAGTGCTGGTAAAATACCCAAGAACCCACAAGATATTTTCAGCTAAGATTCAAAAGCAATAGTGGAAAGGGTGCCTAAACAGTACTTCCCATCATCAAATTCATGACCGCTCTAATTGTCATTACAGAAACTTCATCCAGCAACTGATGGGGGCAGAAGCCAAGATCCATATCTAAGTACCCACTCAAGCTCAAGATCCTGCTGAAGAAAGGAAGGAGAGATTATATGAGCAAGGAGACCAGGATTGTGAGGAGGAGGCCCACAGAGATGGCTGACTGGAGCTATTGGGAGCTCATTGAGTCTGAAATGATAGCTGAGGAACCTTCATGGAAAGAAACTAAGTTCTCCTAATATAGATGATAGTCAAATGTAGGCAGTTTGTGGAGCCTCTTGCAGTATGACTAGAGTTTATTTCTGGAGCATGAACTGTCTCGGAGCCTACTCCCTACAGAAGAACACCTTACACAGCCTTGATATTGGGAAGAGGGATTTGGACCTACCTCAACTAAATATGCCAGACTGAATAGACTCATCTTGCAATTCCTTGTCCACCTTGGGGTTAATGGAATTGGGTGAGGGGGAGCCAAGGGAGGACTGGGAGGAGGGCAGAGAGGGGGAACAATGGTAGTTATGGGAAAAAATTAAATACATTTTTTTAAAAAAATCAAATAAAAATATTTTTTCACCCTGAACAAAAAGATAATCAGTCTTGAGTATGCATTTAGTTTTAAAATTCTAAAGCTTATCCTGTCCTTCAGGAGACCACATCAGACAGATGGATGAACCCTGATACAGAGACTTCTCTTGGTAGAATTGAGTGATACCCAAGGATTTGCCTTCATTACAGTTTCCTACTGATGCTGCTGAGCCAGGAATGCAAGTGAGAATTACTGGCTTATTGAAAGAAAAATGCTTGCAATTTTATTCCAAAATTATTCTTCATAACATCTATTGTCATAAGCAATTAGCTGACTTCCTATTCATCTTTAATTACACATGTCAAAACTGAGAAAATATGATCAGTGTAAGGGATGGCTACAGAGGCTGCACCATCCTACTTGCTTAACTGGCTATGGATGGCTTCTGGAAAAGGGATAGTTGGTGTATTTATTTGAGTACCCAGTGGTAAACACATTAGGATCCAATTGATATCCCAACCTGGTGGCCACACAAATGTTCAAGTTAAAATCATTGGTCAACTCATACACAAACCCTTCAAAATCACATACAAGTTTGAAAGAGGATATGTAAGAAGGATGAGTGGGCTAACAAAAGTAGAGAGGAAATAAGATAAATTGGAGGAGTAAATTAAATAGAATTCACTACATACACCCACACAAAATTGGCAGAATATTCTTAATGTTTTTGATTTGTGCATGTGTATGTGGATGTGTGTGTATGCGTGTACATTCATATGTACATGCACAGATTACATTGTATCAGAAGGTCAGAAAACAACTTTCAGAAGTCTGTTCTCTTCTTCCAACAAGTGAGCATTGAGGATCAAACTCAGGTCTTCAAACTTGATCAAAAGTTACCTGTTGAACCGCCCTTGTGGCAAAAGAACAAATTTAATCACTTTTAAAAGGAAAAAAAAAAAAATGTTGCCTGAAGGAAATTAAGTTTACTCACAAAACCCTCTCGAGTGGCTTCACTAGTATTAGAATTTGTCCTGTGAGGTGGAGTGTGTCTGAACTCTGAAGGTGTCATCATTCCCTAATTTCTGATAGTAACTCCTTTTTTAAACTGCAATAGATAACCATTTTGTTTTCACACTTCACAATACAAATGAAAGCTGTACTTTATTGTCCTCTATTTCCCCTCCAAATATGTTCTCTTTATTAGAAATGAAAGGAAATCTTCCTTGGGACTAGAAAGTACTCAGTGTGCAGTACCATAATCTGCTGCTGAAGTAAAGCACCTATTACAGAACTTGAAAAACTACTAACCACCCCCCCCCCAACACAACACACACTCCAGAACATCACACATTTGGCCAAGCAATCTCTGATAGTGGGCAATGTCCACCCCCCCCCACACACACACAACACAACACACACTCCAGAACATCACACATTTGGCCAAGCAATCTCTGATAGTGGGCAACGTCCACCCCCCCACACACAACACAACACACACTCCAGAACATCACACATTTGGCCAAGCAATCTCTGATAGTGGGCAACGTCCACCCCCCCCCCACACACACAACACAACACACACTCCAGAACATCACACATTTGGCCAAGCAATCTCTGATAGTGGGCAACGTCCACCCCCACACACAACACAACACACACTCCAGAACATCACACATTTGGCCAAGCAATCTCTGATAGTGGGCAACGTCCACCCCCACACACACACACAACACAACACACACTCCAGAACATCACACATTTGGCCAAGCAATCTCTGATAGTGGGCAACGTCCACCCCCCCACACACAACACAACACACACTCCAGAACATCACACATTTGGCCAAGCAATCTCTGATAGTGGGCAACGTCCACCCCCCCCCACACACACAACACAACACACACTCCAGAACATCACACATTTGGCCAAGCAATCTCTGATAGTGGGCAACGTCCACCCCCACACACAACACAACACACACTCCAGAACATCACACATTTGGCCAAGCAATCTCTGATAGTGGGCAACGTCCACCCCCACACACACACACAACACAACACACACTCCAGAACATCACACATTTGGCCAAGCAATCTCTGATAGTGGGCAACGTCCACCCCCACACACAACACAACACACACTCCAGAACATCACACATTTGGCCAAGCAATCTCTGATAGTGGGCAACGTCCACCCCCCCACACACACAACACAACACACACTCCAGAACATCACACATTTGGCCAAGCAATCTCTGATAGTGGGCAACGTCCACGCCCCCACACACACAACACAACACACACTCCAGAACATCACACATTTGGCCAAGCAATCTCTGATAGTGGGCAACGTCCACCCCCCCCACACACACAACACAACACACACTCCAGAACATCACACATTTGGCCAAGCAATCTCTGATAGTGGGCAAAGTCACTGGAATGAACAAGACAAGTCATCACTGGACATCTGAGCATCATTGGTATGTAGCCTGCCATGGAAGTCTAATTCAAGGAGCAGATCTCATAAGTATAATACCAGGATGATGACCATTCTTCATTGGCATCATGGGAGATCCTCCTGCGTGTGGTTCTGATCCCAAGCTATGTTGAGGAGGACTAGGCAAACTGTGATCATAGGCCCTGAAAGAGAGGGGGAAAAGAATGTTGAAATACATTTTGTTTATTGAGAATTAGACTTTAAGAATACTCTTTGATCCATTTCTGATATTTGCTTTTACTACCATCATTGTGTCTTCTGAGATGGAGTGTCGTGGTAAAATAGGCACTGTAATAGTCACAATAAATGAGCTCGTTACTCTTCAGGTTATAGGCTACCTCGGTAAAAGTCACTCTTAAGATTATCTTATCTACTTCACAGAGAGTTCTCCAAGAAGATGGATTTGGTCCCAATATTGTTCTCTTAACATAGTGATACAATGATACATATTCTCACAATAAAAATACCGTTGATATTGCTGGGCCTATCTGCTGATAGTTTATGCTTCCTCTGATAGCTTATTTTGGTTTTTTTTTTTATAAAGTAGAAGTTTTAATAAATAGGGAAATAATAAAAATTTAAAAACAGGAAGTTAAAATAAATTTCCTTTTACAAACATTACTCAGAATATCACACTCATTTATTAGACATGTCACATTTATAATATTTAAATATTCATTCAGAAATAACTACATAAGCAGCCTCAGTTGTACTGATCGTCTTCCTTGCTCTGTACTAAGGGTGCGTAGAACTGTTGTTTGTAATTATCTCACGATACCTTTCACCTTACTGTTGCTCTACTTACTACCTTTAAGTGGTAATTTTATGTGCCAATACTAAGTGCCACTTCTGTAGACATGCCGTTTGTTCAGCCAAACAAGGAAACATGTTTAGAGAGGTCCAGTGTGTATTTCAAGCCTCTATAATCAGTGTCTTTAATTTCTTGATGTTTAGACAAGCAACCTTGAATTTTTATCTTGCACAGGTCCTATAGTATGAACAACTACTCTGACTGGAAGTAAAGCTGTAATTCAAAGAAATTTTGGGTTCTACATCAAATTATTCTACTTCCTCTATCATCTGCTAGCTTACATGTAGGTTTCTAAAGACATGCATAACATTATCTTTACTGTATTTATTTACTAATAAGCCTTAATTTTACTAGATGTTCTCTTATGTGCTTCTAGTCCTAAAATACTACAAATCTGCTCATTTCAAAAATCTTTACAACTTAAGGATTATTTATTTTAGGCAGTTGTACTTTCTAAAATTAAATCTATTGAATCTGTTTAAGAAGAAAAACAGATGGTATATGTATCCTGAGATGCTATTATCTCTGAATTTATGTAACTATATACCTTGCATTTTCATGCAACTTCCTGGGGCTAGTCAGTCCTTAAAGCCTCCCATACCTTACTTAGCCTGAAAAATGACACATCAACAACAAGCTGAGTCTCTAATTACCAGGAATACAGGGCCCATTAAACTGTGAGGATGCATATGCACACCTAATTATGTTTATGCATACTTATAAATCAGCAAAGTGAAAGCATATGCATGCTGGAAATTACCCATCATTAACTTTCCTAATTGCACCCAAATAAAGAGGGAAATAATTCACTTCAGAATATGTTTTCATCCTTTGGGCAAAGCCTAGTCTCATCTTATTTAGGTTTTGAAAAATTGTCTTTTTGCTCATAAATAGAAATCAATTATTTGGGTGCCAAAACACAACAGAGTCCTCTCCTGGGTATTGAGCTAGAGAAAATGAAAAGATTCAGATATGAAAGTCAGAAAACTAAAGCAGGGATTTACAGGGAGGCAAACAATATAGAGGGAAAATACGGCATGAATGAAAACAATTCCATCATTCTGATGGAGAGGGCAATACAGATGGTGACAGCCCAACCACAGATATGAGAGAAGGCAACAACCAGGGACAGATCCTCAGGGAAAAAGTAGCATTAAATTTAGATGTTGGACAGAAGACTCAATTTCATGACAGTAATTGAGATCAATTGGAGCACTGTGTGTGCTCCTTACTCACAATTTCCCCTGTAGTTTCTCTGAACAATTACTGTTCTATTACTGGCAGAATTAAGATAAGACAGACAGGAGTTGTGCATGCCTAATTGAACTTCCAAATATGGTTTATTGCTGTCCACAGAGACAGGAAACAGAAAGAAAAGATGCTTGGAGGATGGAGTAAAACGGGGCTTTTGATGTTCACAATAATGGAAACCCATTCTAGTGCTAATTCAGAGGTGCAGAGTGCTGAATACAAAATCAATTACAGGCACTGCCTACATCTAGGTGCTTTGTAATCATGATCTCATACATCCCTCCTCACAGCACTAGAAGGCTTTTGCTGTAGTTCTTGTTCAAAAAATGGAGATGGCAATGAGGAAGTCAACTAGGAAGACCTAGTTGCAGTGATAGAGTGTATTGTCAAACCCTGGGCTTTCTCTGATTCTAGCCCATTTCAATGTATACTGCTACTCAAGTGAGGCAAAATTTACAGATTTAATCGTTTTCATTTTGCTATGCATGCAGATGAGCTCCCTATTTTGTTTTAACTAAATTGAAAATTAAACAAAATAATGTCTATTTTCAAAATTTAGTTTGTGCTCTATCACCTTCATTGGACTCTGTGAGCCAATACTAGGACATTGATTTTAATTAGAGTTTACTTTTTGATAATTCTCATTTACTTTATTATATATCCCCAATGGTAACTCCATTATTCTTAAAGTGAAAATTAGAGATTTTATACCTAAGCTCTATTAATAAAAGTCACTTGTATAAAGTCACGAGAATCACATATCCCAAGAACCATTAATCCTGGCCATTTAATTGAAGGAGAGAGAGAAGAATGGTGGATATGGTCATTTCTTCATAAATGTGCTAACAGTGCTTGTGGGGCCCAATATCTCAGCATCTCAGGTAGAGTAGATATTGATGTGTTTTGTGAGACTCAGTATCTGGTTTAATTGCCTCCCGGAGATTGTGTGAATTATTTTATTCTTATTAATAATTTTGTCTACATTTTTCTCTGTAGTAAGCACTTAAATATTGTACCTACTCAAATGTTATCTTTATTGGCAGCTGAATTTTTACCATAAATGGTTCCACTAATATAACTTATCATCTTCATACTCATATTAGCAGTCTAGTCACTGTGACTTTTAAAGTATTCTTATTAATGTGAAACAATGCTGTTATTAAACATCACTATACACCACTCCAGGATCCATAGAGTGATAATTTTATGATCCATATAAAAGCACATATATTTATTATTTTATATCAAAATACATATGAAAGTAGACATAAGAATTACATTATCCAGTCATCAATACAACCTGACTCAAAAGAAAATAAGAGATAAATTCCCCTTTAAACTCCTGCTAACTGAGCCATTTTCTCCTGTACCCTTGCTTGCTTTCTTACAGTGGGAACAAATAAGAAAACCAATAGTCACTGTCATTTCATGTTTGTCAATTTTTATTATATGGTGCAATGAACTTACCCCATTGCTTGAACAACAACAAAAAAAAGTGTTGTTTTTTATTTTCAGTTATCTTCGGTTCTCAGATATGTTTCTGTTCACTTTATATTCATCATCGTATTCTAATATTCCCATGTTCTTAAGTTCATGCCCATAGATGTAATCTCCAATTTCTCTAATGTGTTTCTTCCGAGTGATTTTTCTAGACTGTCAGTGTGGCTGTGTTTTCCCATGACTTAAAACTTATAATCACACAGAATCAAGCCTCAAGTTGCTGGTCTCACATGCTTGGCCGTCACGACCTTATCCAGCTTACTGTTCTGTCTTCATCTTCTATGGCCACTGAACCACACTAACAGAATCCCGAAATGCATGGACTTCCCCAAACTTCCCATTGCAATGTTGTGCCTTCTTTACAAAAGCTATGTTTATATTCAAGTGGCATAAAATTTCTGGCTCCATGATTTCCTGTATAAACCCACAATTTTAAAGCCTTCTCTCCTCTCACTCAACTCTGATTGCATCTATATGCCTGTGTTTTACTTTTGCAAATTGGGACTGTGGGTCTGAAAGTCTGGGCCACCGGGCTAGGCCAGAAACTCCAGGCCAGAAA
The DNA here is from genome assembly GCA_033318265.1 of Phyllotis vaccarum. NCBI lineage: Eukaryota > Metazoa > Chordata > Mammalia > Rodentia > Cricetidae > Phyllotis > Phyllotis vaccarum. The sequence continues at coordinate 136,882,108 of JARWLC010000001.1, read as the reverse complement.
CCTAATATAACAAATGGTGCCCAATGTGGGTTAAAAAAAAAAAAAATAAAATAAAATAAAAAAAAAAAAAAACTTGCCCACATAAAGCCACAGAGGGCTTTAAAACATTCTAGAGCACAAAAAATGGAGCCAAAAGCAGCTTCCAAGTTGTGTCTCTCTAGTGGCACATGGTAAATAGACTGAGTGGTATATGGAATTAAATTACAAAATGATGTGTTTGCTGCAAGCAACTTAAGCTGAACAAGGACAGTTACTGAGCATCAATGTAAGCAAGGAGCTATATATGGTGGATTTAAAGTTTCTGTTAATAAGGACAAAAATGGAACAGAGTCAAAGATGGCTTCTTATTGGCTATGCTTTCTTGGATCAATTCTGTTTGCTGGAGGCAAGTAGAGGCTTGGCTTTTTAAAGAGAAGCTTCCTGATTCAGCCTTAGAGGATAAACATTTTGAGTCTCTTAAGGAGTCCTGTTGCGAACTACTTAAATGGAGTTAATGAGCAGCAGATGGCAGTGCTTTGCTTGGTAGTTGTACAATACAATTCCCCAGGGAGGTCATTGTGGGCTCTACCTATAATTCTGCTAAAAAGATAAATCCTATGAATCTAGAGTAGGAGCTGAGTGGAATCAGTCAACCACCCTAGTGGAGCCTTTAATCCTTAGCCACACCTTGGAAGATTAAAGGTATGGACAGAAACTGAAAGAAATAGAGGAAGCTGGGTGGGATCAGCCACCCTAGCCAAGCAAAGGTTTTGTCAGAAACAACAAAAGATAACAAATACAGAGATATACAGTAAAGACAGATTCAAAAAAAAAAAACTCTAAATTTTTTAGAATGTGTTAAAAATATATACATAGGCTTGATAAAGAAAAGGAATAAGGACAAAGTTCTTAAAAAGAAAGAGTAAAAAATAGTAATAAGACACATAAAAATGAAAAATACAACGTGTATCTGGATACTGTATGCTATTGTCTTCTCTTTAAGTTTATTGACTCTAAGTGAAGTAGTAAAAGCTGCTAAAAAACATTTGATTATAAATGCTGTTGGATTAATTCAACCTATATATTTTGTAAATAAGATGACTTTAAAGTTGAAATCAAAAGATATGCTACTTTGGATAAGAGATTTTTTATTTTATATTTCCACAGAAAAGGAGAAGCTATGGATTTATTCCTGGTTAAAGAAAATAAAGGTTGATTGAGAAAGACCCCTGAAAAGTCTCCAATGAAAATGGATGACCCAGATCATTCAGCATTTCAGAGCATCTCTGTTGCAGTCTCCTCTGACTTTGCATCCAGAACAACTTCAAGGAAACTAGCTGAGATGACCCAGCCTCACAGATTTCTTCACTAAAGACTTGTCCATAATCCTAAATTTTTCTTTGGGTCCCCATGGGATTGCCAGCACTCCCATTCAGCAGGAAGTAGCCTAGAGAACAAAGCCTAGACCCCCTCCAAAATGGATTATGGATGTTTGTGTTTAAAGTGTTGGTTACAAGTTGTTATAGATAATAGTAAAAGAAATTATACAAAGTAAATTAATATTTGGGGTTTTTGTTTTAAAAAGAGAAAACAGAAAATGTAGTGGAATTATGTTGTTACATTGCAAATAATTGTCCTGTCTACCGGTTTAATAAAAACGCTGATTAGCTAAAGGCAGACAGAAAGTGTGGACAGGGATACCAGACTAAGAAAACTCTGGAAACAGGTAGAACAGAGCAGAAATGCCAAAGTGAAGCCATGGAGAAACCATAATGAGATGCCAGCAGATGCAGAGGAAAGAACTTGAAATGCTGCTGCTCTGAGAAAAGGTACCAAGACTCATGGTTAAACAAGATAAGAGTCATCGGTTAGATTAAGAGCAAGAGTTAGCAAGTTACATGCCTGCGCCCCAGGTCAATCAGCGCACAGTTAATACGTGTCTGTGTGTGTCAGTGGGACTATGGGGCTGTGGGTCCGAAAGTCTGGGCCAGCCTAGGCCAGAACGTCTGGGCCAGAAACCCGATGGAACAGCAAATCCTATCTCCACACCGTTTCTTCCTGCTATCCCCTCATCTGCTAGAGGAGGAAGCATACCTGATGTCTGCCTTGCTCTCAGGCTGTGGGCAGTGACTGATTCTCAGCAGCCTGAAAAATAAAAATTGAACTCTTCCAGGTGATGTTTATGAAGTATTCGTACTGTTAGCCTAGTTGCTCTTAGACCTTTCAATCATGCAGAGAGGCACTCCTTGGTATTCAATTAATCTGTCTGTGTCAGCAGTAGACAGTGAAAACATATTCTAGTGAAGATTACTTAAAATAATGGTTATTACTTGTTAATATTTGTAGAATATGACTATGTTACATCAAGTAATTATATTCTCTCAAAAAAAGAAAACAAAGGATAGAAGAATTAAGATGAATACCATGTACCGCAAGGGTTAGCAGAGACTACAGATAAAATTGTTGTTTGGTTTTACGTTCAATGTGTTTTGTTACTTCACTTTGCAGACTAGAAATGGCCAATTTCAATGACTTGAAAATACTTCATTGTTACCTTAACAACTTTACTGAGACAATTCACAAATCGTAGGGGTCACCTATTTAAAGTATGGAATTCCTTAGTTCTTAGTACACATACAGCTGTGTACAGCCATCACCATTTGCAGGTCATTTTTTTTTTTGTTATTCCATAAAAGAAATTTTGTATGTACCATTTTTCTTTTTTGTTTATTTATTCTTTTCTCATACAGTTCATCATGACCAAAGTTGCCCCTTCCTCCATTTCTCAAATCCTCCCTTCACAAAGATGCACTTCTACATTTTCCTTCAGAAAATAGCATGCCTCCCAGGCATTTGAGCCAAACATGGCAAAACAAAATACAGGAAGACTAGGCACAAACCTTAAAATCAGAGCTGGAAAAGGCAACTCAATAGGAGTAAAAGTGTCCTAAAAAGCAGACAAAAGAGTCAGATACAATCTCCAACTATTAGTAGTCCCACAGAAACCCAAGTAACACAATCATAATATATACACAGAGGACTTCATGAAGAACCATGCAAACTCAGTGAGCACTGCTTCAATCTCTGTGATGTCCTATGAGCCCTGCTCAGTTCATTCTGTGGGCCATGTTTCTTGGTCCCCTTCACCCCTTGGGCTCCTTCAATAATTTTCCCCCTTTTCTGTTGGATTTCTGGAACTCTGCCTATTGGTTTTCTGCTCCTAACAGACTTCAGAGGAAGTGTCTCTGATGATGACTGGGCTAGGCACCAGTCTATGAGTATAACAGAATATCATTAGGAAACATTTTATTGGTTTTTCTTTTCTGTCCTAAGTCTGAGGGCTATCTAGTCTCTGGTTCTTGGGCATCCAGAAAGTGGAAGGAATGGGCTCCTTCTGGGAGGATAGGCCTCAAATTAGATTACTTATTGGTTGATCACTTGTGAAAGTTCTGTTCCTCCATCACCTCAGTACAGTTTGCAAGAAAAATGGGCAAGATAAAATTATAGGTCATAGATTTTGTGTTTGAATTGGTGTCTAAGTTTTACCATTGGAAGTTGCTAGTTACAGAAGATGGCCACTTCAAGTTCCATAGTCTCCATTGCTGTGTGTCCTCACGAGGGTAACTCTCAAGAACCCTCGGAGCCTCTACTTCACTAGGTTTCTCCATAACCCCCAAAATGGTCTCTAATTCCAGTATGAACTCTTATGTGTTGAGCCATGTTTTCAACCCTCACTGTGTGTCCCACCTGGCCCAACTATCAAATGGTCCTTGATGTGAAGAGAGTGTAGACTGAGAAATATCAGAGAAAGAAAGACAAGAAACAGAAAACTTAATGTTGAGAAGGTTGTTGATAAATACTGAAGCTCCAATTCATTCTACAGGTTCTTTTTATTGACAAAACAGAGGAGAGCAAAACTTCCCCTGTAAGGACACCTTGGTTCAAAATACAAAGTACAGACAAGTATAAACACATTCTTTAATTTACAAAACATTTAGTAACTACGCCTTATAGAAAAGCATACCATTATAGAGCTCTGGGGACCAAAGCACCTGGCAACCAAGCCTTTGGTCAAATATTTGCCATTAAGCCTCAAAGAATAGGACACCTAGTAACCACAACCTTGGGCTACACATTATGTAGCCCAGAACGGCAAAACAAATGAGCACTCTTTGACCTTGAGTCAAGGCTGTGTGTGTGTGTGTGTGTGTGTGTGTGTGTGTGTGTGTGTGTGTGTGTGTGAAGTATCTTTTTTGTAAATTTAGATAGAGAAGGAGCTGATTCTTAGGGCAAAAAATGGACAAATCCTAGCTTTTATTGATAGTTAGGATGTTATACAACCTTGGAAATCTATGGTATTGGGCTATATTGTCATAATGCCAAGCATGTGTATAGCCCCTCAAAGGGGATTTTTCAGAGGGATTCTCTCAGAAAAATTTTCCTAGTGTGTCACTTTGATGAAAAATTGGCCACTATTTAGCTTATGCTCTATACTGATATATAAAATCCATCTTGTTTATCTGTCTTTCTATATGGAAATACCTGACTCCAAATAACCCTCAAGAAGGAAGGTGCTGCCTTTTTCCCTACTCAGAAGGGGTAAATGAATCTTTATAAGGGAACTGGCCTGGATCATTGATGTATGCAGAATACCTCTGCATAATTCTTTTTAGTTCAGTTCTAACAAGACAAGTCCTTAGTCAACATCCCAAGTACATTGAAACAATCGGCTCTAATGGCTAGGAGCCTATGTTTTATTTAGAGTCCTCTACACCCCAAGAGTAAACTTTTGAAGTGCCCATCTCCTTCTGCCTGCTTTGGAGTATGAACTTACATATAAGGACTGGTTGCACACCTATAGGCAGGCAAGGTTCCATGATCACTGTAATGCAACTGTAAGTGAAAAGGAAAAAGTAGAGTCAAATTCAATAATGAAAAAGGATTTGAGAATCCAAAGTTTAAACTTAGCTATATTTTTCAGAATTAGAAGTAACACCTTAGCTTTGACCCCATATTTCTGACCTTAAAAATGTTAAATGTAGGCTTTTCTAAAATGTATTCTAACTAGGTTTGTTATCTCAGAATTTACCTCCTCTTCTAAGTAACAAGAGGAAAGAATGGAGAAAATGTGTAAGGAGACAGAAACCCAGTAAACATTCTGGTGATGATGCTCTAAACATTGAGACAGGTATTAGGCTTGCAGGCAATAAAGGTAAGCCTATGGTGACTCTTGAGCAAATCATTTAAAACATGTAATTCCCCCCTTATATTCTGCTTGCACCCTCAGATTTCTAATATACACGAATATAAATAAAGATGGCAAGTTCCACTTTTATAAATGTCTGTCTTCAACTTTTCCTAAACATTTATTAAAGGTATATGTTTAAGTAGGTACCACATTTATAAAAGTGGAGCTTGAACTTGATTCCTGTGTTTCATCCTGCTAAAAGTCGACTTTGAAATGGATCATATAGCTTAATGTTAAGTCTGCTATTGAAATTACTGGAGAAAGTATAGAGGAAACATTTTTTAAGATACTGGCATAGATTATGACTTTTTATCTAGGACTCTAGAGTCACATAAAAGAAAAAGAAATAGTTTTAAGTGTAACATCATCAAATCAAAGTCTTCTGCAAAGAGTGAAGAAGTGGCTCAGATGTTAAGAACATGTTGCTATTACAGAGGACCCAGGTTTGGTTCTCACAATCCTTTTGGTGGCTTAAAGCCTCCCTAACTCTAGTTCCATGTGATTCTTTCTTTCTACCTCTCTGGGCATCTTCACATTTGCCCAGTGTCCAATATCCTTAGCCACCAGAAAAATGTTTGTCAAAAACTACAATGAATACTACCTCTCAGGAAGGATGACTATTATCCAAAAACAAAGACAAAGACAGAAAAAGAGGTGGGAGAAAAGGAAATTTTATTCACCATTGATAAATATAAGTTACTAAAGCAGAATGCAAAGTGGGACAGAGTGATTTTACTGTTCTGAATACAGAACTGCCATGTGAACCAGACATCCCACTCCTAAGGGCATATACAAAGAAAGGAAGTCAGAATATAGAAGAGATATCTGCATGTCAACATTGTTGATTGTGGTGCTATTTCTAACAGCTAACTCATGGAATCAGCCCAGATGTTTTACAATAGACAAACATATACAATAATGTAAAAGCTCACAATGGAGCATTCTTGACAAACAAAGATGAATCAAATATTACATTTGAAGTGAGCTGCTTTAATCTACCTATAAATTTAATGTATGATAATAACAAAATACCATAAGCTATCAACAATATTTTTTGAAATAGCTTAGTAATAAAGCAGAAAGCACTGATATTGTAAGTATCATAACATTACCATTGAGTATTGTTGATAGTAGGTAATAAAAAACTTGTTTCTCAATAGATGACTCGCAGCCAACAATTACTTTCTATTATTAAAGTGTTATGGTTACACTTCTCAAAAAATATAGCTGGAGTCATTTACTGTTCTTAACTGCTAAAGTGTGATATTAATCTGTGATTTGGAGGTTATGAGGAATAAAATTCAGTCTCAGGAAGGACCTGTGCTAGGAACAGTTTGCCTAAAAGAATTGTGATAATCTATCATTCATTGCTAAAGCAGCAACAATATTCACAAAACATTCCTATGTCCTGTTCTGTGTCTCAAAGCCCCTCTCTTGCAGGAGAGATAAGCTACACTCTCCCAATTACTTAAAAGCCTCTTGTAAATTAAGATTCCATATTTTATTATTCCCATTCTCACTTGGGATATTCACCAGCTCAATAAGTTTTTTTGCATCTTATCGATATTCAAAAATCACCAAGGCCACAATAGCTTATGATTCTAAATGCTCAGTCCTGTGTTACACATTGTCTTTATGTCAGGTATAATTCAAGTGATCTAAATAGTAGATGTATTAATTTTTACTAAGTATTCTTTATATCACTAGTCAAGTGCTAACTCTTTTTTCTACATACTCAATTACTTATTAATATACAGTAAAGTTTCTCTTACAAAATAAAAGCTAATTTAACAAAAACCCAAAGTAATCATTTACTGAAGCAGAATTTACTTTGAGTTTATTAAACCTATATTCTATTTTTTTCCTAGACCCAAATGCTTTTGTATGAGCTTTATATTTATTGAGTAAGCTGAGCTCTTTTGTGGTGTGGATTTGAGTGCTCTGGTTTCTCTCCCTAGCATGATTCTCTAACAATTTTTAACAGTTAAAGAACATTCTGTGGAGTTTAAATTTTTGGACAAGACACTTGCTTATAAAAGTTATAAGTACTCTCCTCAGAAATAAAAAAGATACACATAAAAAACAATAAGAAAATAGAGCATATAATATTCTAAAGTTAAGTTAGCCAATGATGGTAGAGCTTGCCATATATGTGTCACTAGTTTACAACTCTATAGCTATGCGCCTTAATTAGGGTTTCTCTGACTGTGAAGGGACACCTGGACTACAGAAATAATTATAAAGGAAAAGCATTTATGGGGTGTCTTATATTTTCAGAGGTTTAGTCCATTATCATTAAAGTGATGTATAGCCAGACATGACTGACTCTGTAGAATTAGCCAAGCATCATACATCTTGATTTGCAGGCAAAAGAAAGTGGTTTCAGTGTCACATTGAGAAAAACTTGAGCAAAAGAGACTCCAAAGCCTAACCCCAGTGACATACTTCCTCCAACAAGGCCCCACCTACTTCCACAAGGTCACACCATTCAGGGGCCATTTTCTTTCAAACCACCCAACTCTAATAAATACTAGGACCCAAAAAGAACTTTGTAAAATAAATGGTTTATTTTAGCTTGTGCATTACAATCTTTCATTGAGGAAGAATTTAGATGTAGGGAAAATAATTGAAAGGAATAAGTGTTAGGACAGACAGATAATATAAAAGGTGAATTGGTAGAGAATGACTACAGGGATTTTAAGATCTATTAATTCTAATACACAAATATTTTTCTTATTGCCACTGTCAATTAAAGCCCTAGCTTTATTCTTAATGTCTTGGTGAGTATCTGTACACGTCTACCTCACAAGATATAAATTTATGAGTGAAGAGTTAAAAAAAGTAGGTTTCAGCTTCAGCATGTGTGTCAGTTTCGAGGCAGAAACAGAAGAACAGATGTAAAATATACATGCCAGAATTCTAAGCCAGATTAAAAATGAGGATCTTTTTCAGAACATCAAGAAATGTTAGAGTATTTGAATTTTTAATATTTATTTATTTTTACTTTTATTTTGTAGAACATAGAAGAGTTTTAATTCTGTACTTATCTTAAACAGATACATTGCTTCAGCTGGTTAATTACTCTGATTTTTGATTAACTAAATTTTCAAAAAGCAGTAATTTAACTAGTCTGTGAGGCAGTTGGTTTATGCTAAAAAAATAAACATTTTTTTCTTTTGAGAGTCTAATTTTTTATTTATTTCATTAAAAAGATATCACTTCTAGGTTAACACCAGGCTTTTACATACTTGAGAGAGAAACCTGTTTGCTTTTGCCACCGTACCTAAAATATGTTTGTTCAAGAATCCATTCGATCCTTTCTAATGCTTGATAGCTGCATCTCCAAGTCATCATCTCCCATCACTGCTTCCAGTTTCGTGAACTCACTGTCCCTACCATGAAGATCATTTACCAGCACATCTACCAGTAGCAATAGCAATTTTCCTCTGTCTCTGGCTCTTTGCCTTGGATTAATGCCTCATCCTGGCTTCTTGGGCCTTAAATGTCCTAGTCTTCATAAAAACTGGCTGCTGACCCAAGGAAAGCCAGGACGCTTTGCTTTTGGTTGCTAACTATTTTGTGTGCTTGCTTTTGTTTTGTTTGTTGTTTTTTATGTTACTGTGTCTTTTTGCCTTTTTTTTTCCTAAAACTGGTTTTTGCACTCTTTGCAGAGAAGTAACGCAAGTATTCCGATATTCTTAAATGCTAATTAGTACAGATGAATCTGCATGTAACAGCTACTCAAGGCCAAAGCATATAAATATGGAATCTTAATGATTAGATATGTCATTAATATTTTGTAAAGAATATCTAGGATTATTATCCTGATCAAAGGCTTGGGGATAGAAAATAACTTACCAACTTTGAAATTAAATATGAATTTGAAGCATTTCTCAGATAGATAGGGTAGAGAGCCGCGTGGCTGCACCTTGAAGATGGTGCTGGTTTCTGCCTTTCACCTTCCTGACAGTGAGAGCTCTCTGAGATAAACAATTCATTGTTTGGCTAAGGCTAAGCTCGTGGCTTGCTTCCAGTTGTGGCTTCCTTCCATGCACCTGGATCTATTGGCATGGCCCACGTGGTGCCCCGTGACTAGCAGTCCAGAGGGTATATAGCTGGGAGCGGGTTTTCCCCAGTAGGAGAGGCAGTAGCAGAGGCAGAGCAGAGGCAGAAGAAGTTTCAAGGTCCTGAATAAACCACTGAAAGAAGAGCCTGGTGTCGTGTCATCCTTGCTAGCAAGGTTGCTCGCTACAAGATAGTAGGTATGTTACTTCACCAATCAATTAACCCTAGTTTATTCCATGCTCAGTAAATTGCAAGATGAGTCTATTTCAGGAAAACAAAAAAACAAAAAAACAAAAAAACAAACAAACAAAAAAAAACCACCTACAATCTGAAACCACCTAATAGTAAATAAAATTACTAAGAAAATATTGTATCATGTACTCAAGTCACTTACATCCAGTTGATAAAGAACTATTTTAATATACCATTCTTATTTTTCTAGAATCTCTTCTCTTTGTTACCATGATTGGTTCTGCAGGTATCAGCCTACAAGGAACATCCTTATACCTCTGGATTGAGACCTACCACTAAGCTGACCTAAATCACTGGATCCCAAGGCCAAGTTAATTTATAATCCAAGCAATGAGTACTAATTGCTGCCACAGATATAGTCCTAAAACCCTGTCCTATAATTCCAAGGTTTTATGTTAATCTCTTCTTAGAAGTCATACTATAAAGTGTGGTGTGGGAGATTGTATTGTTTCATGCTAAATAATTGTCCCACTCACTGGCTTAATAAAAAGTGCTGATGGGCCAAAGGCAGGCAGGAAGTGTGGGTGGGGCTACCAGACTAAGAAAATCTCTGAGAATAGGAAGCACAGAGCAGAACACCAGAGAGAAGTCAGAAGAAGCAGAGGACAACTATGCTGCTCTAAGAAAAGGTACTGAGCCACATGGCTGGACAGGATAGAAGTCATGGGTTAGATTAAGGGTACAGAGTTAGCAAGTTACATGCCTGGGCCTTAGGTTGATCAGCCTAAAACTAATCGTAAGCATTTGTGTTTCTCTGCGGGTCTATGGGTCTGCAGGTCTGTGGGCCTAAACCTTGAGGTTAGGCCTGAAGGTCCGGGCCAGAAACCTCGTACTACAGTGTGGAATTTATGAACTATTTGAATGGTGTCATAATTAGCTTATAGCAAGACTTAAATAGAAAATGACTTTGATTAGTCACATTAAATATTCAATGTATGTTTCTAAATGTAGAACTAAAATCGTTTATTTGGGTAAGCCATGTTTAATGCCACATCCTAATAAGCTTGGCCAAGTGGATAAAGTCTATCATTTTCATTATTACTTAAAGCAAAAAGAAAAATATGTTGTAGAATATTATTTTTAAGATGTGTTACATTTCTTTATGCTCAGGAATCTTTGTTTAATGATGCAACAATGTGTCACATTTTTTTATGCTGTATTTATTTAACTCTGTGACTGGTCTAATAAAGAACTGAATGGCCGATAGCAAGGCAGGAGAAAGATAGTTAGGGCTGGCGTGCAGAGAGAATAGGGAGAAGGAGCAAAGGAGTGATCAAGGAACAAGGAGGAAGAAGGAGAACTTTAGGATTCAACCAGCTCTACAGCAAGCCATGGAGCAAGAAATGAAGGCATGAAACATAGAGAAAAGTAAAAGTACAGAGACAAAAGATAGATGAGATAATTCAAGTCAAGCTATGGCTGGGCATTTATAGGAACAAATAAGACTCCATGTGATTTATTTGAGAGCTGGGTGGCAGCCCCCCACCGAAGAGTATAGAATAAAAACACTCAACAAAAAGACACCATTTCTTTACTCAAATGTGACACAGCTATGCCTTCCTCCTCCCAGAGAATAGGGAGGATAGGCAGGTTCAGATCTCTGCTACCTTGTGAGTACCCTTCTTCCACAAATGAAAGCCAGATAAACACAGTCTTCTGCATCACAGAGAGAAACTCATTTTTCCTAGGTGAAATACTTTTTTAAAAGTTAAAATCCTAGTCACTCTCTCTGCCACCAGGGGTGACTGTATAGTTAGCTCCTAAATTTCTGAACAGACCCATGAATATGGTTTTGTTTAGAACAGAGACTGGTGGAGGAACATAAAGTAAAATTTAAAATAATAAGTAAATGGCCTTATGACAGGTAAGATAGCATATGTCTTTAAGCCCAGCACTTGGGAGACTGAGGCAGTTAGATATCTGTGAGTTCAAGGCCAGCCTGGCCTGCAAGTCAAGTTCCAGGTCAGCCAAGACTGTTACATAGAGAAACTTTATCTTAAAATGAAAAGAGCTTAGCTTACCTGGACTGTAGCAAAGGGGAGGGAATAAAAAATAAAATAATTCTCCATTTTATAGAAAGAAGAATTGACTTCACTGCATATTTGACTAATTTAAATCAAAACCCTATTTGTCGTTCTCTCTTCCATCATGCAATTTGAGATAATGCTGAAATCCTAAAGAAAAAATCAACACGCATCAATCAACATGTCCAATTTATTTATTTCATAGACCCCATTTTTATAGGACTACCTGGTTCCAAACTGTTGTTTGCACAAATGATATTAAGTATGTCTGCTTCCCCCAAACCAGTTCAGTTTGTTTCCTCTGTTCTAATAATTCCTATAGCCATGTACATTCTTCTCTTTGGGAGATGTAGTCATATTTTAAGAACATTTCCCCAAACACTCATGGATCCATTTTCTTCTCTAACATTGTGACCTCTACCCCAGAGATGAGCCTGCACTTTCTGAGTTCAGAGACTTGATTTTTATTTTGAAAATTTCAAGTAGTAAAAGATACTAGGGTTACCGATGATGGCTCCCCATTATTTGGAAATACATCTCAGACATGGTTGCTTCTCTACAGAGATGCAGTGAGGAGATTGGAAAAAATAAATGTCTTCGCTCCAGTCTCTCTCATGTTGGCTCTGAGGAAAAACAGTGTGATTGGGAAGTAAAAATAGCAACAAAGATTGTAAATGGCAAAAGCAAAGAGAAGGGGAAGCATAAAATGATAAGAGATGTAGCTAAATATTTATATATACAAAAATGAAAACATGAGGAACGTTCTTTCTGAAATGCATAATTAAGCTGAAGACAGAGTAGGCAGATGGAGTCAGTAATTACAGGTTCCTAATGTATTTAAAATTCTCAGAGAATGAGAGTGTTGCTACTAATTTTGTTGCTTCACAGTTTACAGTGTGTGGCTGTTTATAACACTGCTCCATTAACACTTAACATTCCAGTCAAGAAAGCTTGCATTTTAAAAAATAAACTAAGCAGAGCAATACCACGCAATTTCTGACCTACTTAGATAGACTATTGATGTAAAACTGTTATGGAAAAAAGTGATTAGGCATGACTTGCAATTATTAGTATTTCAATTATCCTCATTATTTTCCTAGGCAACTGGGGTGTCATAGAAAAGGCTTTGGAAATGGAAACTAATTTTCTCTCAACAAATATTTGTTTTATATCTCCTCTTGGCTAGGGATTCCTCAGAGCCTCTAGCTCGCACCTATTATTAAACAACTAAAAAATTCTACCCTGTAAGAGGTTTTGTGACAAGTTGGGAAATAGTCAATACTAAACATTTTGTTGACTTTCTTTGGTATTTTAGAAGATGGTAGGCATTATTAAAAAGAAGGGGATGATTCTGGTTTTTGAGTTTGTAAATACAGCAGTCACAGCAAAGCTCTTGGAGAACATGGCATGCAACAGATGGTGATAAGAGACTTTGAAACGTGGTTTTCTCTGTGTCTCTGGCAAGGGAAAGAAAGATGATTGTTACTAAAAATGCTAGAATTGGAGGAGTCTGGCCCAGAAAGACAAGGAAATAAGTATGAAAGAGATAAAATCAGGGCCTGGAGAGAGAGCTCTGTAGTTAAGGGCACTTGATGCTTTCACAGATGATCTAGGTTCAATTCTAAGTACCCACATGGCAGCTCCTAACTATTTGTAACTCTAGTGTCAGGGTTCTCATGAGCTCTTCTGTTCTCTGAGGGCATCAAGCACAAATATGCTATAAAAATTAATATGCAGAAAAATATCAATACACATAAAAGTAGTATTTTTTAAAGAAAGATAAAGTCAGAGATCATTTAAAAACAGACACATTAAGCATCTTCGTCACTATACTACTCTTGAATTGTAGAGTGAAAGAAGTTGAAATTGGTCTTTGGAGAGAAGAGTGGAGTCAACTCACACTGAAACAGGGGCTGATTTCCAGATGTTTCACACCAGATGCTTCTCAGGGGACAGGTGTCTGTATTTCCTTCCATATTTGTGTTAGCTCATTTCCTTATTGCTATGACCAAATAACTGACAAGAAACCACCTGTGGGGTCTATTTTCAGTTTGGTTTGGAGGAGAGGGGCAAGGCAGCAAGTTGCCCCTCTTATTGCCTTCAGTCTGAAAGCAAGGAGAAGTAAAGACTATTGCTCAGCTTGCTCCCACCTTTATCATCAGCCCAGGACTTAAGGCCATGGAATGGTTCTGCCCACATATAGTGTGAGTCTTCCTTCTTAAGTAAACCTCCATCAAAACACCATCAAAGACACATCTGGAGAAATATTTACGTTGTGATTCTTGTCTTAATTGACAATGACCTTTTGTAGCAGAAAAAAATAGAATTATCCCAGCTCCCAAGTTCTTAAGCAAAGGCGGAGCCATCTTTCCCACTAATACACTGCAATATTAATCCTAATGTTTTTTTTCAAATTAGAGGGGGGGTCAACAGGTAGAAATATCAGAAAATATATTACCCATCAACATTCTCCATTGCTATCCAAAACTCAGAATCTCATCTCAGGGGTTGCATCAAATGGATTTCAGAGAACGATTTTTCCAGTGAAACTGTATAGGGGGCTCCAGTCCCTGGCCTTGTACTTGCAATATATGTCTCATATCTGTCTAATATAAGCTTAAATATCTGCAAAACTAAGAAATCATTTAGCAAATACGTCCAGCTACAGTTACATATGTGATTAATATTCTCTTAAATCCATTAAAAAGCAACATAACTCCACCACGACTCAAGAATCATGACTGAAGAGGAGACAGTGACTGTAAGAGCCAAACAAGTATGAAATTTGAAACTGTGTGTCCTAGAAATGCCATAGAGGCTACATTCATAAACTCTCAGTAACATGGCTATTTGAACAAAACTAATGAATATGGTTATATGGAAAGGTGAATGTTTGTGAGGCTCAACCCTAAACAAAGTACTGTGGGAAAATGGGGAATGATAAGAGCAGAAGAAATGATCTTCCCCCAAAGGAAAATCCATAATAGGTTTTCCAAAGTCAAGTGCTCAGCCTTGAGATTGTATACGAAGATAATATAAATGCTTTGAAAAGGTCACATTTGTATATTTATGACTATTTAAAAAATAAATGTGTATTTATGTATTCATACATATATAAACAATTACAAAAACACACACATATTTATGTATATATACACAGATATATATATATATATATATATATATGTAGGCGGAGTTTACTTAGAAGGCACCAGTACCAGATAAATATTTATTAAAATATAAATCAGAACTCACGGTACAGTTAACAGATTACAGTAGCACCTGAAGAAGGACTGGAGTCTGGAACGGTGAGGACAGTCGCCGATGCTACCCCAATCATCCAGGAACCAGGAAGAGACCCTCTCGTGTTTCCGCAGCCCCTTTTCAATGGGATTTTCCCCGCCCCTTTCAGGGGGCCCGGTGCCCTGTATAAGTGTCTTTTGACCTTATCAGCTGACACCTGAATCCCACAACATATATATAAAGGGGATGATGAACTTGAGAGAGATCAAGGATATGCATGAGATGTTAGAGGGAGGAAAATAAAGGAATAAATTGATAAAACTACATTGTAAGTTCATAAACTAAAACAATTTCACAAAAAATGGAAGAAACATATACACATGGCCCCATACATGTTCATTCATAGACACACAGAAAGATGTACACATGTGCACACACTCACCCCACATACACAGTCACACATGTACTCTCACACAAGCATATACTCATTTAAAAATGAAACTAATGGAACCTTTTACATATTTATTGTCCTGCATGACTGCCTACTACATTTCCAACTTGGCCTTTGCTTCCAGGTAGCTTTAGGTTGCTTCTGGCAGACTAATACAGGTATTCATGTGTACAGTGGACCTGAAGTAAGACTTTCTATAGAAGCATGCAATGTCTTCTGTGTAATTATTTCTTTGGTTCTCAGACTGAAGAAAATCCTGTCCATCAAGTATTCTGTAGATTGGCCAGCAGGAACACATGTATTTATTGTGTACATTCAGAGAAATTGTTCTGAGCATTACTAATACCAGTAGGTGGGTTTTCAGATGGAAAAAGAGCTACAAAACAAGGACATTCTTGAGAGCTGTATTAGGATATATGGTTATTTCCAATGAGGGCAATTCTGAGGATCAATGGTGTTAAAATAAGGTGATCTTAGATTTTGTTTGCTATGCTTAATTTTTCTATGCTGGAACATAATCACTAATATGATAGTATTCAGAGATGGCTTTTAGGAATATATTATGTCATGACATATTCTTCAACTACTCTTTCTTAATTTTCTTAAATATGCCTCTCTTTCCAGTATTTAAAATGAGAAATTTTCTTCATCAAGTTTTCACATTCTATAAATATAGTAGCATGGCTTGATCTCTCAGAACTTTTTTTTTTAATTTCTGAGGATCAAAGGATAGAAATTGATTATTATGAATGATCACTTTCTCTGTGGTAGAATGAAGGGCCCTTTGTGTTACAGTATAGTTAATCACACTGTGAACACTGAGATTGTGTTTATTAAATAAAATCAACTATAGATCAAGAGGAAAAATAAGCAACCAAGTTACAGAACAAACCACAGAGTAAGAAGTTAGAAGAATGTGGAGAGAAGTGAGGGGGGAGTGTAGCAGCAAGGTTTCTTGGACCTGGGAGGCCAGAGGTCCAGACCCACAAACCTGCCACCCCATACCCCTTAGCTGCCTGCAGCTGCTTAGGCCCCCAGAAATGATTCAGACACTTATTACCTTTATGCTGTTTGGTCTATGGCTTACGCACATTGCTAGCTTGCTCTTCCATCTTAAATCAACCCATTCTCATTATTCTGTCTGCCATGTGGCCTGTGGCTCACCTGTGTTCCTTACATGTTGCTCCTTTGGGCGTCTGGCTCAGTCTGTCTGACTCTGCCCAGCTTCTCCTACCTATGTTGTGATTTCCTACTTTTTCTATGGTGCCTGTGGGTCAAAACAGTTCCTTTATTTAAACATTGATATTCACAGCATACAGAAAGACATTCCCACATCAGGGGATATGCCCAGGGAGGGAGTGACAATCTGTTGCAGGAGTTTTGTTTAAGATGGCAGTGCAGGAAATCTCTCTTTCTGGAAAACTACAGAGGAGAAAGTTAACTGGCTTCTTTCTCTGCCTCTTTGAGCTAGCAGGTTTTTCATCCAAGCATCTGGTTCCAGCATCTTTATTGGTAAAACAGATCAATAGAAACTTAGTTGAAGACAATATTTGGCTCCCTACGTGGAGGTTGTAAGTAAGTAAGCAGAGACAGTAGGTAATGAGGCAGTAGGACTCTAGGGCTCCCTTAGGCCGCAGCCTCAGCAGCAAGGCTATGGTGATGTGGCACTGTAGCCAGCAGCTGAAGCAGCCGTAGTTTTAGGTGAAGTTGTGGCTCAGATAAAACATCACCTCTGTGCATTTACTGAGACATAGGGTATATATAGTTCCAACTTTGTGAGGAAACACCACACTTACCTTCATAGTGGCATCAGTTTGTACTCTCAAGGCATCAAGAGTACTTTTGAGCTAAATATTGGGGCTACCATAATCACTATACTGACAAGATATGTTCATGGATGAAATAGTGACACAAATAACATGAGGGAAAAGAGATGTTTTCTGGTTGGTTTTAAGGCCCATTCAATAGGAAGACACTATACCTGGTATTATAAATCTCAAAAAAAATAATAACTAAAGAAAAACACAGGACTGGTTGGGAACCTCAATTATATGTATGTATAATAAATATATATATAAAATGTATAAATGTTTTAAAATTATAACAAATGTAAAATATATTAATGCATTTATATTTTAAATCACTAACTGATTTAGATCCTTTAAATTTATTAGAAGAAATGAGTATTATGCACCCATAATAAGGAATGGAATATGTCTTTGCTAGAAATTTAATGGTATATGAAATCAACATATTTAGTGCAATACACCAGTCTCAGAAATCCAAACATTAAAGGTTCACTCTCATGTGTAGATTTTAAACAACAAAAGTGGAGAAAATAGAAAGGTATATATTTTGGAAGAGAACCAACAGAAGGGAACAGAAAATAGGGCATATGACAATAAAGATAAAGTACATTTTAGACACATATAGAGTCATAACAAAACTCAATAATTTTTTAAATTAGTATATATTAATAAAAATTAAAAGATAAAAACTTTTTGGAATTTATGTGTGTGTGTATGTTTGTGTATGTCTATCTGTGTGTGTGTTTGTGTGTGTGTGTGTGTGTGTGTGTGTGTGTGTGTGTGTGTGTATGCCTCAGAGGGTTAACTAAAGTATTGTACTGTTCTTTCTATTCTCACAACCTGGCACCTCCTAACTCATGTTTCTCTACTGACTCAGGCTGAGACAAATCAAAATGTCCATATGAAGCACAGATTGACATTGATGAACATGTTTGAATACTTAGGATCTCCAGTTTCTTGATTTAATGTGATATAAAAATCAGTACTCCTACAACTTTGATACCACTGTCAACACATCATCACCTCATTTCTACCTTGCTAGCCTATATTTACTGTGAGGTTTAAAAACATCATATAATAATTTAGTTCTTGACCTGCGTTGTTTTAATCCTGGTAAACATTCAGAGAGCACTGAGTTTTGACTAAGTTCTCTGGACAGGATCATAGTTTTTGAGAACATTATAAGTGGATGACGTTAGTTTTCAACTGTTTGAACTTAGTTTTCAACTGACTTAGTTTTCAACTGAACAAGTGGCTTTAGTTGGAGTGAATATAGGTCTGTTCTACATAATGCCTTGAATAACAACCCAATCTCTCCAACAGTTTTTTTATTTTTGAGTATTCATTCTGACAAGATATCTTTGTGTTTCACTTTAAATAAAGGAAAGATGAAATTAGCATGCTTACCCTTTCCTCCTATTCATTTTGTTGGATAAACTCTTACATTCATTTGACATACAAAGAGAGTTCTGTCATCTCATTGACAGAGCACAGTCATGGCACCATGCAGACTTAGCAAATGTCTAAGCAGGAAATAAACACTAGGGGTCTAGTATATTTAATGACAGGTGTATTTAATTTGGCACCTGGAGAGACTGTTGGCGAAAGATTGAACTAAATCAGTGGGCTAGGGCTGAAAATCTAGCTCAGCCCCCAAAGTTTTATAGTGTGTCAACATGAATGGGGCTGTTTTGTTTTGTTTTTCCTTTGTAATAAACATTTTTTTTCACCTTAAGAAGAGATTATTTTACACAAGGAGATCTTATACAGTCATAGGGGAACAAGTCTTTGAGTTGAGCAAAAACAATCTCTAATGCTTGAAAAAAGATGATCTCTGCCTGAGATTTTTCTTTTCTTACTCTGCTTGGTATCTACATGTAGTAAATTGCCCCTTCGGTCTTTGTAAGACTCTGATACCTTCAGGGTTCTTTTATGTATAGCCTTTCCATCTCTCTGTGTCCTTATAGTAAGGAACCCTATGTAATATTTAAGAAAGCTAATTATATCCTTGCTAGATACATATTTGAAAGAAAACATGAAAGTTGGCTCCTAATTGTACAATATTGCTTAAAACAGACAAGGTGTGATACATGTGATTCTGTCTCCTGAGTAAAAGGGAATGGTCCTGTTATTTACTGGTATTTTAATGACTCATATAAATGGGGAACATTTTCCCATGATCTGTACATTATTTCATTTTCAGTCAAGTAGAACCTCTTTGAATCTCTTTCCTGACACATTCTTTATAATTTGGAAATTTTTCAGGAGCCAAGATTTCAAAAGGAAAACTCTGGTTTTGTTTTTGGAGATTTTTGTTGATGTCATTATCTATTTATTTGTTTATTGTGTGTGTTGTGTTTGTTTTCATTATTCTGGTTGTTTATTCTCCTCCCTCCTTTGTAAACCCATATTCCTTCTGTACATATGTGAGCAGAAAGCATGGGAGCTTTGTTTTTATGCTTATTGTAATAATACATTGTAGCATTTTTACAAATGCTAGTCAAATACAGAGATCTTATGCAAAACTTGTTTTTTGACAAACCTTAGATTTATAGAATTAATGATAAACAGACTAAAAAATAATAACTCTCAAAAACAAGTAGCCCCACATTTAAGAGATGCCTCATCTTTAGTGTTTTCCTAACATAGCAAGAAGCTAAAACTGCCAGTAACATTACTTACTACCTATCAGACAGACAAACAAGTCCAATAACATAGACGGGGGGGGGGGGGGGGGGGGGCATGTGACAACAGAAGCCAGAACAGGTATTGGGTCCCACTGAATCTGAAGATGCAGGTGCTTCTGCACTACCCAATGTAGGGCAGGTCTTTTAGGGGAAAGTTATTAACTGAATTTCCCCCTTTAATCCAGCATATTATGAATCTTTTAAAATTATTCCCCAGTTCTGCCTGTAAGGATGAGTCCCTCCACAAAGGGACTTATTGGATTAGCTAAGTTCACTAAAACTTTCTATTTAAGACCTGAGAAATGTGTAAAGAGATTTTTGGTGTCTCTCCCAAAATTATGAAACTTCTAGGAAAACATCAGTGTTATTATTTGATAAACCCTGGGCCTGAGAGAACTACATTGACTATGGGTGCTAGATTATAGGCATATAATCTACATACCAATAATACTAAATACTCCATAGGACCTGAAGCAGTACCCATAGATCCCCTAAGGTGCAATTTTATTGCTCATGTGTAATAATAAGTTTCTGGCCTGGTCTACCCCTACAGTTTGGACTAGCCTACAGCTGCTTAGCATCCCCAAAATGACTCAGACACTTATAGTAATTACATGTTGTTTGACCTATGGATAATAGGTCCTTATGGCTAGTTAGCTCTCTCATTTTAACTCAACCCATTTCCATTAATCTGTCTTGCCATGTGGCATATGGCTTACCTATTTCTTTACATCTTGCTTCTTGGATGGCTGGATTGCATCTCTAGTGACTCTGACTTCCTTCTTCTGTGTCTATGCTTGGATTCCCTGCCTCCTTCTAAGATGCCTTTCCATAGGCCAAAACAGTCCTTTTATCATCAAATGACATTCACAGCATACAGAAAGACATCCATGATGTCATGACATCAAATGATATTTTAATTCTCTGTGTGATTAAAGAGGCTAAACATCAGTAAAGTAAAATCATTAAAGTATTGTAGGGGGAGTTTACTTAGAAGGCACCAATACCAGATAGATATTTATTAAAATATAAACCAACACTCATGGTACAGGTAACAGTTTATAGTAGCACCTGAACAGGGACTGGAGTCTGGAACGGTGGACGAGTGATGGACGGACAATGGATTCCGATCCTGTCTCCAACAGCCAGGAACCAGGAAGAGAGCGTCTCGTGTTCCAGAAGCCCCTTTTCAATGGGCTTTCCCTGCCCCCTTCAGGGGCCCAGTACTCTGGATAAGTGTCTTTCGATCTTATCAGCTGACACCTGAATCCCACAACAAAGTATGTCCAACTGAAATTATCAAGCAAGGCCTTAAATAAAACATGGCTATGTCTTCAGAATCCCTTAAAGAGCCTATAGAGAGTATTTTCTATTCAATCCCCCTTTTCTGAAGTCAAAATTCTCCTCCAAAAGAAAATATATCTGTCTTTCAAAATTTGAAAAACTTATTATTGGAAAGCAAGACTGTAATTGATGGCCCAATATAATATTTATAAAAATTGGATATATAAGAACAAGGGAGATGGAAGCAGGCTAAAGTTATGAGAGAGAGAGAATAAACACATGCAGAACATCATTTTGCACTGAAGGAGATGACTTAAGGTTTGCTACTACATTTCCTCTCTAGGAAATGAACTGTCTGACAAAGGTCATGTCTGCTTGCAGCAGATCACTGGAATAGAGAGTGTCTACATGTGCCAGGCATCTTTTAAAGACTCACTGTCTTTAGATGGGACAAAAATACAGTGTTTTCTCTGGGGGATCAAAGAACCCATAGACAAGATCCCCAAATGATATTCTCAAGAAAGAAGGATGTCAGCTTCCATTGACTTCTGACTCATAAATGGAATGGAGTCTCTAGTAAGTCTTAAAGTGTAGCTAGGACCATAAACTTGCTCATTAATTTAGTGGCCTCTTACATAGAGTATCTCACCTGATAGTCCAATCAATTAGCTTCTGACTATTGCTGAGTTATGGAGTTAAATGTGATTTCTGTAAGCAAATAATTTTTTCCTACTCCACCTAGCTTATGGAAAAAATTTCCCTTGCCCAAACCTTTCTATTAATGGCTAAATAATCCCTACTCTTTTTATTAGACAAAAACCTATTGACAAAAATGGAGACCCAATTAATTTTCTAAACCATGGACAATGGCTACACTTTTCTATAGCCTAAATAATCCCACAATAATGGCAATTATCATTTATGCCAAACACACAGTGATTGTACCCTGTTAGACCTCTCTATTAACCTCTAATATAAGCTACCTTCATTCTAGATAGGACAATAGCATGTTCCACTCCATTAGATTAAAAGACATCTATGCGTTTCCAGGCCATAAATATCATTTTTTAGCCTAAAGCATGGGTGGGACTTCAACCCTATCATGTAAATTCCATTAGTACAGGCTTTGAGTATAATTAAATTCACTTTTAATATTCTAGCCCAGGTTCTGCATAAGCATAATAGGGATTATCAGAAAGTTCATATTCCCACATGCTGTAAATGAAGCTTGTCTTCCCTCGTAGCTGGAGGCCCATTACCTTATACTTTACTAATCCAGTGTCTTCTAATAGTCAATGTTTCATGGTCTAGAATCTTAAGAACACTCATCTTTTTAATAATCTCAAAATCTCTGTTTCTGTGGGGTTGTGTGTGGGGGGGGGCTGATACACAATGAACTCGTCTGCACTACTTTTCCCTTCTGTGTAGTGACTTACATGGCTTACTCATAAAGTATAGAGTAGTTTTACAATAGATAGATGAAGAGGTCATGAAATCACCTACTAAGAATCTTGAATTCCTCAGCCCATTGTCTTTCATTTATGTCAAAAGAAATGAATAAATTAGGATTCTTTTTTACCTCAGGGCATGAATACTCAGATACTCATCTCTAAGTCACTTAGGCTCTTTAAATTCTCAGGAACAGAAAATCTGGAAATCCATCCGAACCTTTTTTTTTATTATATTATTTTATTTGGAACTCAGAAGTTAGGTAACATTGGGTTCATAAGCTTTATCTTATAGTTATATGCATCCTCTATATTCATCCATAAAGAAAAATAATAACCATGTTTCCCAAGTGTGAGAATAAGAACAAAAGATTTTTAACTATCAATATCTCTTCTACTTGGGGCTCCAGATTTTGGGTTTCTTCAAACTAACAGGTTTTCACAACTGTATATTATAAAGTGACAGGGAAAATTTGTGTGCTTTTCACTTTATCCTTGAGTCAAATCCATCTACCCATCATGTATTTCTCAAAATAAATGGATTTAGCAACCCAAGAGTAACAGGGATGCATTGGAATGTTAGCTGACATTGCTGGCTTGATGAAGAACTCCTTAAAGTTATTCTTAGATATTTGTTTATATTCCATATAATATGACCTCTTTGCTAGATTCCCAAGGACTTATTGGCTTGCAGGTGCTCATCTTTAATGTTATTAATCTTTATTATTTAAAGACCCTAATGCTTTGGAATTATGTTCTTGTACATTGTAAATATTTGTCCCTCCTACTGGTTTAATAAAATGCTGATTGACCAGAAGGCAGCAGACAGAAAGTGTACACAGGACTACCAGAATAAGAAAACTCTGGGAAGTGGAAGAGCATAGCAAACATTCCAGCAGACACAGGAGAAAGAAGGCCAGAATAGTGCTCTGAGTAAAGCTACCAGCCCACATGGCTAAATAAGATAAGTATAATGGATTGAGTCAAAAATGAAAGAGCTAGCAATATTTCTGAACCATAAGCAAGCAGCATGTAATTAATATAAAGCTTTATGTGGTTATTTGGGGCTAAGTGGCAGTGGGGCTTTGAGTGGGTCCAAGCCTTGGGGTTAGGCAGGAAAGTCAGAGTCAGAAAACTTATTACACCCTAAACTATTATTAAATTAATAGTAAACTTTTCAGTATGTCATTTTGCTTCCTTCCTAAAATATGGTTTTCCTGCTTTTGTAGCTACACCCAATAAACCCATTCACAACTTCTTTTGTGTTATTAATAGTAAATTCTAATATCCCAAACATATAAGCTTTTTTAATAATTAGGATGTAATGTGCCTTACTTTGGCAGATCTTATTTCACTTCCATATACAGTAGAGTCCTGGTCTCTGCCTACCTAGAATTCTATCACAGTTGAATTAACGGTTGAATTATTGCTTTGAGACTTATTTATGGCTAACAGGTAGTTATATATACCAACTGTAGGCATAACTTCTTGGCAATACATGTACCTATTGTCCTCTAAAAAGAGAAAGATAAACTTATGCTAAAAACAGCCCTTATTTAATGTGGGTCTCAGATCTAGCACTATTGGGAACAGAATATTCAATGGCGGAATCAGCAGTAGCCCATTGGAAACATGATCACAAAACGTGAACCCACAGGAAGTCTTAGGAAATTAGAGAGCAGATGTGTGAGCCAAATGGACAACTGAATCTCTCAGTATTATATCACCTCTAATTCCTTCTATAGCATAGTACCTTCCTCCTATAACTTATACTACAGAGAATGCAATTGGGATTTATCCAGAGGTTGGAAACAGGAGTTAGATGGGTGGCTTGAGTCAGATATCCTCCTCAACTTTCCCAAATATATGGAGTGGAAAGTCATTAAGGAATTACATCATTATTTTTCCATCTAGGCCAGGACTGGTTGTACCAAATTTGTAAATATTAGTTTGGTGGCAGCACATTTTATAAGACTCGATCAGATTTTTGAAAACCTATTCTCTGTGTTCTACTTTTAAGTTTCAAGTCTTTAAATTTCCTTACATTCATTGCATGAATATTAGAATAGGAGAATAACTATAGACAACAGGATGAATATTTTAAAATATTGGATGAATATATACAGATGACTCCAACTTAAGTCTGTTTAAGTCAACATAGAACTTTTATTTGTGAAAAATTAAATCACATTTATTTAATGAATTATATTATCATATATCTGGGATGCATCCTTCTGCTTTATGTTAAAATATAATTGCCCTTCATTCACCAGAAAGGAAAAAAGACTAGTTTCTGGTGTCATGAATATATTGAGCAGTCATCGCAACAAAATTCACATGTGATATATTAAATACAGGATTAATATTTATTTGAATGTAAATTAGCACTCACAATAGCAGGTTACAGCTTAGGAAGATACTTGAGCGATCGGATGATCTAAGCAATGGATGTTGATCCAGTCTTTCAAGAAGGCAAGAACAAAACCAGGCTCTCCAGATCCCAGCAGCTCCTCTTGAATGGGGCTGGCCACACCCCCTTCAGGAGCCTGGGACTCTGTATAACTGTCTTCAGACCCTATCAACTGACACCTGAATCCTACCACAAGCAGCTATTTTGGAAGCCAACAGTTCTATAATACTAATCCTTGTGTTTGAACATCCAGGATAGATTATAAAATAAATTGGATAACTTTTTTGGGTGAATGGATAGCAAGTGAGAATTCTAGACTATTCTGTCAGAAAACCTATGAAGTCATTGACTATGAACTGTTTTCTACAGAAAGATGTAAATATATCTGGCAAATATTAATAGTCTTAAGAAGAAACCTAGAATTAAATCTGAATTTGAGTTTGATGATTAAATTCAGAAAATATATGAACAACAAAGTGAACAGAACTATATTTTATTAAAATATGAAAATTATTTGGCCTCAAAGACCATTCATTGTCTGTCAAGTAAAAACAAACCATAAAGAGAAAGCATTTGCAGATTTGATGAATAACTTGCATTTAGGGCACATGATGACCTTGCAGACATCAGTAGTGAAACTCAGTTTGGGGTCAAAATTCTAAATAGATATCATTTTCTAAAAAGACACACATGACTCAAAGTACATGAAGATATTTTCTAATTCAGTAGTCTTCAGTAAGTGTCCAGGATATCATTAGATATTACATTATGATTAATAGTATGGCTAGAGTCAAGGTCAAGTACAATAAGAACACAGGGGAACTGAAGTTCACACATAACTAGTAATAATGTAAAGAGTACA
The DNA here is from genome assembly GCA_033318265.1 of Phyllotis vaccarum. Taxonomy (NCBI): domain Eukaryota; kingdom Metazoa; phylum Chordata; class Mammalia; order Rodentia; family Cricetidae; genus Phyllotis; species Phyllotis vaccarum. The sequence goes on along the minus strand of JARWLC010000001.1, from coordinate 136,856,347 downwards.
GTCCCTGGAGAAAACAGTCCACTTTTCCTTAAATAATTAAGCAGGGGTGAACATATTACCCATAAAGTGAATTCTAAGATAGAATTATTTCTAAAAGAAACAGCTCTCACAGCAAGAACATGTGCAATGCAGCTGAAAATAGTTTTTATCAATGGTAGGCCAAAGTTAAAGTGGATAGTTGAATGGAAAAACGGAATGAAGTGAACCACATGACAAAATACTATTTGGCTATAAAAATTAGTGATATATGATAAAATATGGATGATCTATTAAAACTTGATAAGCTAAGTAAAATAAACCAATCACAGGAGGTCACATCCTGTTAGTTTGTATTTAAAATCTAGATGGGAGAAAACTGTAGAAATAAAAAGAGAGTAATGTTTGCTTAAGAGTAGGCTGGGGATAGAGGCCATGGGTGAGATGACTAAAAAGCATACAGTTATATTTGAAGTGATAATAATATTATAAAATTGATGGTAATGATGGCTCGACTTATCTATAAATATACTATAACAAGTTAAAGTAAGTATTGTAATTCAACATATTGGATAGTGAAAATATCAAAGCTGTTAAAATAGACATTTTTAAAGCATATGCCCTAAATTAATGATGTTCTAATTTTTGGCACTTACAAAAAAAGTTCAGCTTTTCTGAACTTGACAACTAGAAAAATACGTTCTTAAATTAATATACCTATAAAGGGTAAAAAGAAATGATGCTGCCTAGTTTTTGCTAAGTTTGAGAAAGAACTATAAAACACCAGGCAGGTTATAGACATAGTGAGACACATTCTGCCTAACTGTAGAAAGCATGATGCGTTACCTTCTCATAAATAAGGTATTGGCATAAATATATTTGTGTGATTATAAACTAAAGGTGGAAATGATAATATGAGAAAAGTTATCGTGTATAAAAAATGACTTTTTGTTTTGCAGAGGAAAGGTGATTTACTCAGTTGCTGCTGGGCGGGTTGTGGAGGTATTTGAGCAAGTGTCAGGAGTGTATATACCATATTCATGAGGGACTGCAGCCTAAGCTCACAAAAACAGAAAAGCAGGTAGTGTAGAATATATACAAAGTTTGCTTGTAATCTCAGCTCTGAGAATGCAGACATTGGCAGGCCCGTTTAGCAGCCTGGCCACCCACCTGAACTGAATGTGTGATAGTGAGAGACATTCCCTCAAAAATTCAAGGTGGACAGGGTTAAGCAAGTTAGCATCTGGTCTTCACATGCATGCCCACATATTTACATACATACTAGATACATATACACACAAGCACACAAAAACTGGTGTTGGACCTATAGAAGGTCTTTCTGCCATCTCCCATACAATGGCATGGAGACTTATTATTAATTATGAAAGCTTGGTCTCATCTTAGGTTTGTTTATAACTACCTCTTAAAATTTAAATTGATCCATTTTTATTTCTCTACATTGTGTCATGAGGCTTAATACCTCCCCTTCATACCATATATTCAAATCCCCCATATCTCACTAGCAAATCCCCTGCCTCTCAGATTTTTTTCTCAGAGTTCCTCTCACCCTCGAACTCACACCTATTCTTTTCTTTCTAGCTATTGGCCATTCAGGCCTTTTCTTAAACCAACAAGAAGATTTCTTAGAACAGAAACACCTTCACAGTATATAAAATATTATCCCACAACATTTTCCCCTTTTAAATAAATGAAAAGGAAATGTTTTAATTCTAACACAGTAAAACTACATACAATAAGAACAATTACCAGGTAGAAGTTAACTAACAATATCCCTTGCATTTAACTTCATTAACTTGCATTAACTTCATTTAAACTGTATGTACACATACATTTATATGTGTGTGTTATGCAAATTTTGGCAATTGTGAATGTAATGTTTATTTATTTTTTCAAAAATTCTTAAGGTCAGCACACACACAGAGAGATAGAGAAAGAGAGAGAGAGAGAGAGAGAGAGAGAGAGAGAGAGAGAGAGAGAGAGAGAGAGAGTTTCTATCACACCAACAACTCCAAAATACCCAGCAGCCATATACAAAATAATTGATGATATTATAGTAAAAGATGGGCCAGTAGGTCAAGCATATTGCCATCTAGTTCTTACACTTAAATTTACCCATGATCCTTATCTAGTGCACCTTTTCTCAGTAAGGCATTCTTGTTCTGCTTCCTCTGCATCTGGCTGGCAACTGCATCTCTGCCTTTTCTCTATCCAGAGTCTGGTTGCTTGCCCTTTTCTTCCTGTCTGGCTACTGGCCAATCAGTATTTTATTAAACCAATACAAGTGATAAATCTTTACAGAATATTCTGCAACACACACTTTTGAATTAACATGATTTAAAGAGTTTTATGTATATCACTGAATGTCACTGGATTATCACTACCATATAGAGGGTCCTCCAAGAAATGAGGGTGAAGCCATGGAAATTATATACTAGGCAGTCAATTTGACTTTTTATCTCTGGAAGTAAAACAACTCTCTGGCACCAGAAAAGGGGAACACACACACACACATACACACACACCCCAAACACCTTTAGGGTCTTTGTATCATATTTTCTCTGTTCTTTATTTCTTCTCTTCTATCCAGATATATTCCGTCAGTCTATCTTGATCTTCCTTCTAACTAACTTTATATTTTTTATTATGGCTTATATATCCTAACACATTTTTCTAAGTAATATAAAAATAACAATGTGGTTACATACTATTTTTCAAATTAATGATTATAATGAATATAGATAAAAACATGTTTTCCATTTAACTTACATACTGGAATTCCCATGTACTATAGATGAAAAACAAAATATCCCAAGAACCCAAATTCATTTTATGTTCAAGCAACTTCTTACATAGTAACAGAGTATAAGCAAGGAAGTTATTTTTCTAAGCCAGTTCTTTTTCTGGCAGGCTGAATTTTTTGATTACAAAGAAAGGATCAACTCCTATATCATTTATCTCAAAAGACAATTTTATAAGAAATTTTAAAAGAATCATAAACTTTTTATATGAAAAACAATCACTCAACTCACTTTAAATAGAAGTACATATCCACTCATCAATAATTTTCTATATCAAAAAACTGAAGACAGAAATGGGAATTAATCACCATCCTCGATAACAGACTCAACAAGAAAGTTACCTCATCCACGTTGCCATCATTCTTGTTCCCTGACTTCAATGAGTCCCTTGTTTACCTGCTAAAAGTATAACTTCAAATGGTTTTCCAAGATTTGTTACCTCAAAGCCATTAAAAGAAACATCTTAACCTAGCCTCAAGTCACTGTTTAAATCTTTGTTCTAGCTATTATGTACAGAAAAACCTGTAAATGTATTTCCTAACATGAAGATTAAAAGAACTTAAGCTAGCTGGGCTTCTAGGATTCAACTGTTTTTCTTAATCATTGACCTAAGTCAAAGTCTATATGGCTTCTCAAGAGAAACTAGCTGTATGACGTTTTTGTGTTCTTATTTTTTATTCTCTGCAGCCCTTCTTTTATCAGGGGCAGAGGCAGGACTTTAAACAATACAGTTTAAGAGTAAATATAATAATCAAAATAACTCATAGGTAAAAATTCCAACTAGAATGATATATTTCCCTAAAATATCACACTACATTAAATGAAATAGAGATCTCCCTACATCCTTTTACACCATATAAGATACCAGAGAAAAATGGCAGCAGCAAACATGCTAAGACACACAGTAGCCAGAGAAATTCTGAGGCCAAGACTCTCTGGACCTTGTATATCCCATATTCTCTCACTGGAGCTTTGCTGTTTTGTAGACTGACTTCACTGAACTTCAATTACCATCTGCTGCTCCTCTGACATGGCCACCAAAACTAGATATTTATACTTGCTCTATATTTTTATAGTAAGAGCCTTCTCTTCACGTGCATATTATCCTTATTGCACCACATTCTACATACTTATTTAAAAAGGGAGAAGAGAACATTGAGGTGGTTTGGGGGTACAAAGATGATAACAGCTGCTCAAGCTGCTCCCAGACAAAGGATGACAAGTTGAGGTTTAATTTAATATTTATATTTTCAGTATTTTTATTTTTATTTGTTTATAAAATTTATTTTCATTATCAATTTCTTATTTAATAAGACATTTTATTCCTGTGTTTATGGAATTTTTGGAGCATAAAATAGAATATTGACAGATCTTTTCTGTGATTTTTGTGGTGTGTACATGGACAGAGATTATGGGCACTGTATATGATATATAGATATATTGTTTTAAAGACATATACATAAATCTAATGATATGAGATTGAAGACTGTTGTGATTATTGCATTCTAATTTCTTTTCTCTTTGGATGCCTGCCTGTAAACAACTTGTAAAAAAATAAATTACCGGAGACTGAAATACCTGCCTACAATGGCCAATTTCCTGTATTTTAGCAGCTAATGATCCATCTTACGTTAGTCAACAACACTTATTGATTTTTCACTGTGGAGCAGAAAGAGGTGTTAATCAAGGGGACATTGGCTATAAGGAATTTGCAGCAAGGAAGAGAAATATCAATATCAAGAACCAAGTTGCTAAATATTGTCTATTCTCCTGAATAAAAAGTTGGAAACTGTTCTTAGTGGATGATAGTGTTTTAACAGAAATACATTATAATTTCTTTAGTTTTTGTTTGTGAGATGAAGGAACTACTTTGTTAGCTTTAAATGCCAAGGAAGTTTCTTACTGGTTAGTTAGTTTTCATTTTGCTATGGGGAACCTTGGGATCTCCAATTCTTTCTTCTCTTTTCTCAACTGGCAATGATGCTGAACTTGGCATAATGCACTTCTACTTTCCTTGTGTGATACTGACCTAGGAAGAAACATTAGAAGAGAAGGAACAAAGGGAAGCATAAGGAAAAATGGTCCTGGAAGAATAAACTTAGAAAGGCAGAAGAATAAAGTTGTGGCCTGTGTTTCACTAATTGCTAGGACCTTAAGTATCTGCAACTATATCCTTAACCTTTCTTTTGGGAGAGGATGTGATTATCTGTAGTATGAGGTTTCTAGCCTGGACTTTCAAGACTAGCCTCAAGGTTTAGACTCAAGGTCCCACAGACCCGCAGAGACACACATATTCTTACATTAATGTTAGGCTGATTGGCCTAAGGCCCAGGCATATAACTTGCTAACTCTTTACCCTTAAACTAACCCATGATTCTTATCCTGTTCAGCCATGGGACTCGGTACCTTTTCTCAGAGCAGTATAGTTGTCCTCTGCATCTTTAGTAGCTCTGGAGTCTCTGTGGCATTTCTGCTCTGTTCTTCCTGTTCCCACAGTTTTCTTAGTCTGGAAACCCCACCCACACTTCCTGTCTGCTTTGGCCAATCAGCACTTTTTATTAAACCAGTGGGTGGGACAATTATTTACAACAGAACAACATAATTTTCCTACAATTATGTTCATTTTTCAAAATGTTCAGCATAGGAAAAATAGTTGCTCAGTTTTTCACATGTCAACTTGGAGGGTGAGAGAGAAAAAAATTTATTACATTTACTGTGTGAGTTTGATTTTAAAAGGCTTTTGACCCTAACAGATGTTTGAAATCCTTTGGAAAATGGAACTCTAGGAAATTTCCTGGTGCAAATTCACGAAACTCTGTACTCTACAGGAATGCAAGGTCTTCTAATAGGAGCTTCTTAAAAATCAAGAGGAGTATACCTATGTATTTACCCTGTGGTCCTGCGGTCTATAGGAAGTGGTGATCTATAGAAGGTGGTATATAATATCTAAGAACTTACACAACAGAGAGAGAGAGAGAGAGAGAGAGAGAGAGAGCAAGCAGGGTCACAGAGTAGTCAGTAATCTATCACTAAAACATTCCTCTCCTTTTCCACTCAGGAAAGTCTTGACTTAAAAGTAGCTCTATCAGCAAGCATGTATTGTCTAAAAGCCTTATTACAATGTGCTAAGAAATAAATCAGAAGCAATGACAGTGACGTGCTCAGGGCCTGATAGGCAACCTATCCAACTACTCAAGATCAGTGTAACATAGGGAGCACACCATCCCCCTCTCCTATCTCAGTAGACCTATGAGATAAAATGTTTGAGTTGTTCACAGAAATAAAGGTCATTTGTGACTATCCAGCGACTTTCTATCAAGAAAGTATTTAGAATTAAATTTTCACCTTAGTTTCTGGTCCTGCTGTCCTAAAGGCAATACTTCAAAAGTTAGTGTGCTGATGAAGAGGCAACCATAGTACCAACAAGCTCAGGACTCCTGGTAATCAGACCTGTACACTGTTCGTGTTCTCAGGCTCATCTACTTCACAGTCTTTTGTGTCTGTGAGGACACTGGAACACTGATCTGCCTCGTGTTTAGGAGAAAGGAGAAATGGGGATGGCCACACTGTGCCTTCCAGCACTCCGTCTTCAGAAACATTTAGTATGCTATATAGCATCGCTATGTTCAGTTTACAGTTGAATATGTATGAGTCAAGAATATAGTAGATCAGGGATTTCAACCATTTTTTTTTTCTGGTGCCAAAGAAGATGCTGCTCTTATTATCATGTTCTTTTCCCTCCTGTAACAGAAAAGGATCCTTTCATTCTTTTCATCCTTCCCCATGCCCTTGTTTCTTTACCACTCCCTCAGCTTGGCAAAGTTTGGTATAATAGTCAAGACTTAACTTAATCGTCATGTACTCTGAGACAGTACACATAATTATCCTTACCAAATTATTTATTTGCTTATATTCTACATTGCATAATGGGCATTTTTATTTCTTAATTATTTACTTATTGCAGATCTTACTCTTTTAAACTTTATTTGCTTATTATAGATCTTCGTCCTTTAAGTGGTGCACCAATGAGATGCCACAAGAACCTGCCAGATATGTTTCTTTGATCGGGTATGTTTATAATCATGATACTCTGCTTACTGAAGGATGATTCATGTTTTGTAAATTGTTAGGTTATCTTTATCTTGGGCTTGCCTTCCTGCCTTTCTCCCCTTCTTCCTTTCTTCTTCCCTTCCTTTTTTCTTTTCTCTTTGAGCAGCAGGACAAGCCACTTTCAAACTCATCGGCAATCTGCCTACCTCAATTTCCAATGTTCTGAGATTTTATATATATAAACTACTATTCTCTATTTCTTGGAATTTCTTATTTTTATGTACATTTGATAGAAATTTAACAGAGTAAAAAAAAACAAGGTTTAAACATATTAAAATATTTTACATGAAGTTTGGTGTTAGATGATACTTGAAAGGCTGGGACAGGGAGAACATTGATTTGAAGCCATCTAGTATCACTTTCACAAAGTGTTGGATTCAAATACTAATGCAGAAGGAAAAACTAAATAAGATTGTAAAAGTTATTTCAAGATCTAAACTGTAAAGCAAACATAAGATTTAATTGCTCCAATGGTAAGACTCTTACTCTGGACAGTATCATGAAAAGTTATGTTTTAAGCTACTTATTTTAAATTTAAATATGCAATATTTGTTTTTATAATAAAACAATTCTTTAAAACTGAAAGGGAATGCTCACTGGCACAGGATCCTATTAGTTAGTTAGAGTCAACACAAATAATAGGGTTTGACAAAGAAGTGTCAGTTTCATAAGTGAATAAGACCTGAACTGATTCTTCTATCCAATACCTTCCAATCCAGATGTGGAGTTAAATGACAATGAATTTTCAAATGGTGATATAACTATGGTGAGGAGAGCAGGTTGCTGTGACAAAAAAAAAAAATTAGGTTTCACAGCATGGTGTGGATAAATACGTTCACTGAGTCAAGACTTTAACAATGGTGAAGGAAGGAGAACCATGAAACCATAGTCTATAACACATGAAAAATTCAGGGTTCTGTTCATGTCCACTTATTTTTTAAAACCCCATTTACAAGTTACCAGATACGGTTATATACACTAACAGCTCACAATAAATTATCAAATATTTTTAACTTGCTTTTTTAATTGCCATAATTTGGAAGCTTTTGAAAATACAGTGTACAATGTGTTAGTTCAACAGGATGCTCTTTCTGAAAACTGCAGTTAGTTAATTCAACCATTATTGGAGTAAAGAGTAGTCAAACCCCCATGTAGAAGATCCTCGAATGATTTTTTCACCTCCAATTATATATTCTTTGAAAATCTGCTTGTAGTGTCCCCATAAAGGAAGAGGGATACAAACACCCCACCACATGTCCATACACTGTACTCAGTTCCTGAATAATTCCATGATCAGAGCTTATAAGACTCTATCTTTTGAAATTTCAAACCCAGAAGGACCATGAGGAGTCAGGATATACTGAGTGTAGAAATTGCATGGTTATGAATTATTCTGACTTCTGTGGTGTCACACACACATAAAGTGGAGTCTGATGTCATGAAAAGCAATAAGATCTCTTAGTGAATCAGTTTCCAAGAAAGGAAATGACACAGTTCAGAAGAAGTGTAAGAGTCTATATGAGAAGTAATTATAACTCTTAGAGACTCAGAAAGAGAGAGAGAATGCAGTCATCAGAAATATTTCTGAGTTATGGTCCTTATATTCTAACATACTGTGCTTGATTTTCTTACCTAGTAGGAAAGAGGTAGTGAGGGTCTAAGCAGAATGTTTCAGTGAAGACACTCAGATTTGTTTAAATATCATGAGATAATTTAACATGTTCTAGTACTACTCTATGATTACTCATGTACTAAGGCCAGTCTATGATCTATGCTATGTGCTAATGGCACTCTATGATCGCTCATGTACTGTTTCTATTCTACAATAACAAATGTGCTCATTCCATCCTGAGTTTACAGATGTGCTGATACCACTCTACTGTAGTGGGACCATGTTCTATTACATTGTAAACAGTTTTCCCACATACTGGTTTAATAAAAATGCTGATTGGCTAAAGGCAGACAGGAAGTATGGGTGTGTCTATTAGACCAAGAAAACTGTGGGAACAGGAAGAGCAGAGAAGAAATGCTGAAGAGACACCAGAGATTCCAGAAAATGCAGAGGAAAGAAGTTGAAATGCTGCTCTAAGAAAAGGTACTAAGTTGCATAGCTAAACAAACTAAGAATCTAGGTTAGAGCAAGAGCTATCTAACAATATGCCAGAGCCATAGGCTGATCAGATAACATTATTATAAGCATCTTTGTGTTTCTGTGGGACTGCAGATCTGGACCACAGTCTGGACAGGCCAAAAACTCATTATTACACTCTACCCTCTCCAAAATAGAATAACTTTGATTTTATGTCCTTATTAGGAATTATTGATAACAAAAACTGCACATATTGAAAGCAGATAACTCTATAACCTTTAAGTAAATACAGCACTTGCCCAAAAAAGGACTTTTTTTTTCAGAAACAACCACACAGTCACAAAAGTCTCCCCACAGAATTCTTATAGAACAGTCATAGTGTCATATGGAGATAATTACCCATGTATTTGTGGTGATGTCGGTAAAACAAATCTGTTTCCCAAACATATAGATAAAGACATATAGAATTTATGTGGAGGAACTGTTACTCGGTAATAATAAGAAGGGGCTTGCTGATTTATATATTACTACACTTCCTTTCTTAAACATTATTTTGGAATGTACTTCCACCTTTATTTTTTTTTAAAGGTTTAACTGTGAAATAGCATGAAACAGGTCCTTTAGGAAGAATTCCAGGGGAAAAAAAAAAAACCTGTTATAATAGGATATGACAATCCTGTTACTGTGTCTGAATGCCTTCTAAAATGGCAGTTGGAAGGCGCAGAAGAAAATTACCCAGGCCTTATACAATCTTAGTCAAGCCTATGTTTGAATGTTAGTATTTAACAAATTGAAAGGTATAAAAAATAAAGCTTAAGGATTGTAAAGCTGAAGGTTAGAGAAGTGGTTCGGCAGCAAACTATTTCCCCTGAAAGTAGGAAGCTCTAAGTTTGATTTTCAACACCTACATTCAAGGCCAACAGTCGTGACACTTATCTACATTTCTAATGATGGACGGGAGCTCACTGGCCAGCTAGTCTAGCCTACATGGTGAGTTTGAGAAGGTAACTATGTCTCAAAAGACAAGATGAATAGCTCCTGATGTTGGCCTATGATCTTCACATGCACGCGCATACATGTACATATATGTTACACACTCACATCTACCCTCACACATGAGTGTGCCCACTCATATAAAAACACACATGTAAAAGATGATAACTGGGAAGAATTTTGCAGTATAAGGCTATTAAAAAGATGATTTTTTAAAATGATATGTTTGTGTTTTAAGCTATGTTATAACAGAAAGTCAAAAAGTTTAATAAAACTCTTCAAAGTAAAAATGGTATTAGCTAAAAGTAATTCACTGAAGAAAGGAATCTTGATATGAAGGTTGCATATCTTGAGACCATGGTGGTTGGAACTTATAACAGGACAACAGAAAGTCCTGTTCCCTTCAAGCATCATCACTTGTTGCCTACACAGAGCCATGTCTCTGTCCTGTGAGCTCTGAAAATGCCAATTGCATGACATATATACATAGCTTTTTAAGGTATGTCATGTTTTTACTGTATCTTACACTTGTTTAGATCTATTTAGATAATGAAAATTACTATCATATTAAAAATGCCTACAGTTCTCACTAAAAAAAATACATTACAAAGCCTTATTGTCCAGAAGCAATAGGCTGCACCATGTACAAACAGACATCATCACTTGATAGATTTACAATAAAACATCCCTTCCATTAAATGATATTACTATGCATCTGGGAACACCATAATCAAGATAAGGAATGTATCAATCACAATGCAAAGTTCATTTGTGCCTTTTTTTAATTCTTTTTTTTTTTTTTACACCAACTTATATCTTCTTGACTTCTGGCGATGTCTACTGCTAAGATTAGTTTCCAATTTCCAAATTTTAAATAAATGTTTTTGGGGAGAGTCTAGTTTCTTTCATTCACTATAATTATTTTGAGATTCAACAACATAGTAGCATAACTGAACAGTGCATTATTTAGCTATGACAAAGTAGCCTTACGTACATTACCAGCACAGGCTGTTGATGGAATAGAAGTATGAAGTGGTAGCTATCTATGAACCATGTGAGCTATAATGATGACCAGCTTTCTAAGATGAATACACTATTGCAATAGAAGCAGGTATGTTAGGGCCTAGTCAATCACTTTCTTATTGGACCACTGTCCAGCTAGCTCCAGAGAAGAAAATGTATGTTTGATATGATAAACCCGCTCAAGAAACGGTGGCTGTAATTATATAGAAACTATGGCTTTGTTTAATGAGTTGTAGCTGCCTTCTAAGTATTCATATTTATATTCCTACATGATGTCTGTTCTTATTTGTAAATTAATGCAGAGCATCATAACTGGTCAAAGCCCTTAAGAATGAGGACATTGGGAGAATTGGTCCTAAATGGCTAAATTTGTGACAATACCTAGTCCAAAGCATGAGGATTGTCACTGTAAATGTAGAGGAAAGAGCATGATATAGCATTGCACTTATAAACTCAGTGTAGCTGTGGATAAACGCACAAGATCAGCATGGGACTGTACCCTGAAAAATTACCATTAAAATGGGAAAGATTCATGAGGCCCTCTCTTTGCTTGAGGAGCTATTAATGGTGGCTGAAAAAGGAGGTATCATTTATTTCAGTAGTGTGGCCACTTACAAATTATCTGTGCCCATATAAATATTTCCCATGTGAGTAAAGAAACCACAAGTAAAATCCAAGCCACACAAAGAAAAGTCACAGAAGTAGAGGGGGTATTGTTAAGAAGGGTTTCAGTAGGAAAAAAAGGGGGTGGTAGAGAGAAATAGGGAGTTAAATGACTAAAATTAACTTTACACATAAATGAAACTGTCAAAGAAAACAAGATAACTTTGAAATTATTTTTTAAAAATCTTTTTTGATGTTCTTAACTTTATTTTCTAAAGCACTGTTAGGATTTTTTAAAAATTAAAAAACTAATCAAGATTAATGTTAGAAAGTTTGGAAAATAAAGCAAAAATACAAATATAAACCAAAGCAATCTGCAATGGTAAATCATTATTATGTTAAAATTTTGTTTTTTTCTAGTATTTGTCTGTCTATATTTTTATTTAAAAGTTTATTTTCTTACATAGCAATCACTGTTCCCTCTCCATCCCCTCCTCACAGTCATCTCAAAGCTTCTTTCCACCCTATTTCCCTCCACTTCCTAGAGAAAGTAAGGAATCCCAGGGTGAGTCAATACAGTCTGGCATATCCAGTTGAGGCAGGACCAAGACCCTTTCCCCAGTATTAAGGCTGAGCAGGGTATTTCTCTATAGGGAATGGAATCTAATAAGGCAATTTATGCACTAGGAATAAATTCTGAAAAAATTATTTTTGAAAATTAATTTACAGCAGTTGCCACTTGGTCCAGTCTGACTTTCATCACCTTGCTCCCCCATTATATTCTAAAATACTTTTGCTTGCTAAAATAATCATATGCTTTATCATTTGCTCACTTTAAAATTATGAATCTTCTAATAAACAATTGGGATATTTTATTTGGATATAAATAATGTAACTGTTAACATTTGCGCGTTAGAGTTTCTGTAGATACAGCTTTTAATTTATTTACCTCCAAACTTCATTAAGTGGAATAGCTCAATCAAAGGGTAAGTATTTTTTTTGAAGTATTTAAATGTAACTTTTCAACTTTTGTAAAAAAAAAAAATTAAAAAACTGGTTGTGCCATCTCATTTTCTGCTATATACTTGTGTAGGTAAATCAGTAAATATGTGATTGATAGGTAGACATGATAAACAGATACATTTTCACAAATTATAACTTTATCAAACATATCAACATACCAAGTTAACTCTGTGAAATTTCTTTAGATCAGTTATATTTCAAGAAAACAAGGAAAATATAGTCTTTCATTTTAGATAATATGTTGTTGGAATATATCTATAAAATATATTCTATATCCTTTTGTATTGATTTTGCTTTGGCTTATTTGCTTATGGATTTGTATGGTACAGCAGTAGTGAACTGTCTTTATGATTAAAGTTTGATTTCACTTCCAGACACATGACAATACCAATGTTCCAACTTTGTTGTTCTCTTTAATGGTTGTTCCTTATTTCGGGCCCTTTGCTTTTTCATACAAATTCAGAAAATACATTTCCATTTCTACAAATGAGGCTAAGAATGATTTTGCTTGAGATAGTACTAGAGCTATATATTAGCTAACAATACTGAGCCTTTCAATTCATGAATCATTTTGAGTCTTTTTAAATTGCTTTCCAGGATGCTTAAGAAATGTACAGCTATTATGTGATTTCTGTACATTTACATCTACTATTCTAGTTTCATTGGTATAATAATTGGTGATTTTATAACTTTCTGTTCTTTATGTGCATTATTAATACATAAAAGCTCAATTAATCTTTCCAAAACAATTCACCTTTTGTCAACCTTGTTTAACATATTTGTTAGTTTGAACAATTTTATTTTAAGTTTAATTTGATTTTTTGAGTAGGCAATTATGCAAATAAAAACTTTTGCAAAATAGACATCATTTTATATTTTTTCATAATGCAGGAAGAAGTTACAATTCAATGTTGAACAGAACTCACTAAAAGTAGCCTCTTTTTGTTTCTATTCTAATGGGGAAAAAATTCAGTCTCTTAACATAAAGTTCGCAAAATGTTTGTGAGTGGTTTTTGTTAAGTCAAAGAAGTCATTTTCTATGTTACTTTGTCAAGACTTTCACAAAAGAATAGGTATTGGATTTGTTGAATACTTTTGTGCCTATTCTATATACTAAGATTTTTCTCATGTAATTTCCTAATTCAGTAAAATTCATTGACAAATTAGGATGATTACACTAACTTTTTAATTTTTATAGAAAGTCCAATTGACCATGACTACTTTAACAGTAATTAATATTTAATAGATAATTACAGTAACATATATATATATATATTGATGGTGTTTCAGTTGCTAGAGCCTTTTAAAGAATTTGCTACTTAATCTTTGCCAAATACAATGGTATGAAATTATCTCTACTTCATATATATAACATTTCAATAACATTATAGACTAAAGAAAATTGTGAAACAAGAGTCCTTGTTTTCCAACAATCAAACTTGGCCAGGACTGACATGTTCTCCAACTGTAGTGAGGCTACTATATGAATAGCTTTAGAGGCCATTGTGAATGAAGTCTTCCTTGTGGTTGACTTGGATCCCACCTGCATTTTCTTTGCTATTACTAGAAATGTAAACATCATCTTTACCCATTTTCATGTAACAAGAGTGGTTGTAGTCATCTAGGGAATTGCCATGCTCATCCACTGACATGGCCAAAGAACTGAGTGTCTAGGAAAGACAAAAGGCTGAACCTCAGAGAAAGGGAACTGGCAGCTTTACATGGTCAAGATGGGAGGATCCCTCAGCCTTCAAGTCTGCTAACTAGACTCTGGCAGATGTGTTTTGTAGGGTGTCATGGTCCTCCTATCACCCTGAGGGGTCTGTTCATACACTATCGCTTACCTTAAAGTAGTTTCTCCTTACTATCATCTGGAAATAAGGAGCAATTTAGAAACCTGCTTTCACTTTCCAGCCTAACCTATATTTCTCCAGTTCAGCAGTTCTCAAACTGTGACCTGCGACTCCTTTATCAAACCTCTATCTCTAAAAATATTTACAGTATGACTCATAATAGTCACAAAATTAAGAGCAACAAAAATAATTTCATGGTTGGGGTCAGCACAACATAAGGAACTCCATTAAAGAGTCACAGCATTAGGACAATTGAAAACCACTGTTCTAATTCACTCCCACTTGAGATTTAAATTATCACATGGAAAGGGTGGATGGATTTGGGCTTTGTTGAGTACCAGTAAGGCAAAGATAATATCCCCCGGTTAAAAGAATAAAATCTAAGTCTTATCTTTCATTGTAGGTGGATACCTGACACTCTGAACTAACCAAAATCTTGCATTCTAGTCTGTCTTCCTTTAAAGTTAATTCAGATGGGACAATCAATAGTCTGTGTGGACAAGTGTGAATCTCCTAAGTGGATGCTAAGGAAAGGGGAAAGACTGGATAACCACTAAAGGAGATAGGATGTGATATCCCCTGGTCCAGAACTTTGTTCATTTAATATAACTTTTCCTTTCTCTTATTTTCTTTCTTATTTTCCTTCAAACACTGGCCAGTGCTTAGGCTTGCTTCTCCTGAAACTCTGGGCTTTCTTAAGCATTCTCTGATGCTCTTCTCCTCACTGTTTCCCACCATGAGCTGCTTTTCCACTGTGTGGCTGCTTGATGAACTCCATTGCTGAACATTCTGATGTGGGGATATGTTTCATATTTAATAAAAACCAGTCTGAGTTATCAAACAGAGGAAACACCACAGTCAAATTTCACCCAGCTATCTTCCAGCTTCCTCAGCCTTGCTTCTTGTCACTTCTACTACCTTAGTCTGTCTTTCTATACTGCCTTAAATACCCTCTTCACCCAGTTGTTTCACATCCCGATTAAGATTAAAGGTCTGGAACCACCACTGCCTGCCTGGGAGCCTGGAACTCCTTCGTAAACTAAACTGACCTCAAACTCAGATCTGCTGGGATTAAGGGCAAAGGTCACCACTCCTGGATATTCCCTGTGCTGGGATTAAAAGTGTGAGTCACTACTCTCTGATCCTCCTGGATTGACCCTGAGTATATTTCTGTGATATTTCAGACTGGTTTTTATTAAATTTGAAACATATTCCCACATTCTAATCTATCTCACATAGCATGGTTTTCTCTTTTCCTAGCTGCCTCTTCTCCATCTCCCTTCTCCCGGCAGCTGCTAACACTGCACCTTGCCTCTCCTGTTATTTATCTTTCAAACTACAAAAACATTGTCTTTGAGATTTCTCTAAGTCCTTTTCTAAATTATTTTATTACTGATGTAAGACTATAAAAGAGAGAACACCAACTTGCCAAGTACCAAGTGGCAACTGCAGAAGAACTGTAAAGAAAACAAAACAAAACAAAAAAGCCATCTGTAGACACAGCAGAGGGCCTTACTGTAGGGCCTTGGGCAAGGCTTTCTAATGTTCAAACCTGGAGCAGTTACCTTTGGGCTAAGATTCCTCTGGAATGAATTCAATCTCCATGTTTTATTTTTGATATTCCTCTGACTTATAAGTGGTTGCTCTGCCTTGTTAAAAAAAAAAAAAAAAAAAAAAAAAAAACAACAAAAAAAAAACAATAGACCCTTTTTTTCTTCCAGGCCCTTTATCTTGATCATCGGATCTGGACATGGAATACACACGTAAAGTTTGGTTTGTGGCTGATGGCCACTTTATAGAAGGTAAATAGTTCTAAACTCACTGGTTTCTTCCTTGAGCTCATGATTTTCTTTTCTTCTCTTCACCATCGCTGTTACCTCAGTGCTAAAGAAAGTTCAGGTTAGTTTTTTTTTTTTTTTTTTTTTTTTTTTTTTTTTTTTTTTTTTATTAAACATGATAGCACATTGAATAATTTTCATTTCCCAGTTTTTTGATGCTTTGCCAAGCAAAAGTGTTGCTGGTGTATGTTGCATACATTTTCCCATCTCTCTTCTCCCACGAACCCCTATCCCAGGAGATATATGAACCAGCAAGGCATTAAAACTATATCCAACATTCTTTCATGTTCCAAATTATATTGGATATTTTTCATATTCTTTCTGATCATCATGGACTCCTTTTCTTTGAACAGAGACTATGAAATTCATTATTCATCTCATTCTATAACTCTCCTCCCTTCACATACTTTTGATGCCTGGCTACAGAAGATTTTCTAATTTTCAGACTACACATTTCAAGTCACTTTCTCCTGATCTTAAAAACTTGTATCCTGTTACATCTATACTAACCTAACTTAGTTTCCATTTTACAGAAAGATTGCTATGTTCATTTCATATTTTCTCAATTCCATCATACCATGCGATAAAGCCAATGAATTACATATATCAGTATAAGGAGGTAACAGCAGACTCCACTCTGAATTATTGAGGCACTTATTTTATATAATGCATATACAGGACCCTAAAGGGAACTTAGAGTCTCCTTTGCACCTATGTGTCTCCAATAAATCATACTGAAAAGAAAAACAGTTGACTTTTTTTTTCTCAATCATTACAGATATTTTCAGGAAAGAAAGGAAGGGGAGGAATGCTACACCTTTAAGAAAAAAAAATGGTACCCTTTTGTCCCAGTTTTATTATATAAAAAGTATTTTCCATATCTTCCAGTGCTCCCCTTCTCTTCCCTCCTCCCAGCCCCTTTTCATCCACCATCAGCCTACCAACACTGCATCCCCCAATCCATTTCCCAAGGAGGGCAAGGAATCCAAGGAGAGTCAGTTTTGGCTGCCTTATCTAGTTGAGATTTCTTCGAGTCCTCATCCTAGTATCCAGGCTGAATTGGGTGTTCCTCTGTAGGAAATGGACTCCAAGATGTCAGTTCATGAACCAGGAACATACTCTTATCCTACTGCAAGAGGCTCTACATAGTGCCCACGACTTTTGACTGCCATCTACCTTTGGAGGGTTTAGATTCTTTCCATGAAGGTTCTTCAAAGATTATTTCAGTTGGTGAGCTCCCAAGAACTCAAGCCAGCCATCTCTGTGGGTGTAGGCGGAGTTTACCCACAAGGACACCAATATCAGATAGATATTTATTAAAATATAAACCAACACTCACGGTACAGGTAACAGATTACAGTGGCACCTGAATAGGAACCGGAGTCTGCAGACGGACGGACGATGGGATCCTCCCTCCAGCAGCCAGGAACCAGGAAGAGAGCGTGTCGTCTTTCCGCAGCCCCTTTTCAAAGGGCCTTTCCCCCGACCCCTTCAGGTCGGGGGCCCGGTGCTCTGTATAAATGTCCCTTGACCTTATCAGCTGACACCTGAATCCCACAACATGTGGGTCTCTCACTCCACTATTGCTTGGAGTCCTAGCCAGGGACACCTTGTGGGTTCTTGGAGATTAACTTAGCACAGGTTTCTTTCTAATTCTACAGTGACTTCCTCTATAAAGATATCCATTTCTTTGTTATCCCTCTTTACTTCTCCTCCAACTCAACCATCTCTTTTTCTCATGATTTGTTCCCATATCCCCTTGCTCACTCCCAGTTATAATCCAAATTTACTTAATAGATCTTTCTATTTCCCCTTCACAGTTGGATTCCTGGATGTTCTCTTAAGTTCCCCCATTACCTAGCTAGTCAGGGATTGTGGTTTATAGCCTATTTACTCTTTGCTTTAGGTTTGAAATCCATTTATTAGTGAGTACATACTATGTCTATCTTTGTGGGCTTGTATGACTGCACTCAAAATGATACTTTCCACATCCATCCATTTGCTTGCAAATTTTAGGATGTAATTTTTTTTTACTGCTATGCAGTACTTCATTCTGTAAATGCACCACAACTTTTTAGTCTATTTCTCAGTTGAGGGGCATCTAGGTTGTTTCAAGGTTCTGACTATTATAAATAATGCTGCTATGAACATAGTTGAGCTAACGCCCTTGGGGAAAGACTGTAAATACTTTGGGTATATGCCCAATAGTGGTAATGCAGAATCATTGGTTAGATTGATTCCCAGTTTTCTGAGGAATGCCATACCGCTTTAAAACATGGCTGTACAAGTATACACTCCAAGCAGCAATGGAGGAGGAATAGGGATGTTCTATATCCCCTCCAGCATAGGCTATCATCTGGGTTTTTGATCTTAGCCATTCTGACAGGTGTAAGATGGTATCTCACATTTGATTTGATTTGCAGTTCTCTGGTGGATAAGGATATTGTATAATTCTTTAAGTGTTTTACAGCCATTTGAAATTCTTCTGATGATTTTTTTTTTTTGCCTTGAGCCCATTTTTTATTTGATTATTTGGGCTTTGGTCTCTGGTTTCTTGAGTTCTCTATATATTTTAGAGATCAGTCCTCTGTTAGATATAGGGTTGGTAAAGATCTTTTCCCATTCTGTAGGCTGTCATTTTGTCTTACTGACTGTGTCCTTTGCCTTTAACAAGCTCCTCTGTTTCAGGAGGTACCATTTATTAAATGTTGTTATTAGTGTCTATGCTACTGGTGTTATATTTAGGAAGTGATCACCTGTGCCAAGCAATGTGTTTAAGGGTATTTCCCACTTTATTTTCTATCAAGTTCAGTGTAACTAGGTTTTTGTTGAGGTCTTTTATCTACTTGGACTTTAGTTCTGTGCAAGGTGACAGATATATATCTATTTGCATTCTTTTACATACTCTCATCCAGTTATGCCAACACCATTTATTGAAGATACTATTTTTTGACATTGTATACTTTTGGCTTTTTTGTCAAATATCAGGTGTCCATTGGTTTGTAGAATAAGTTGAGAATATTCTTTTTAATTACATTAATATACGTTAATATACCAGTCTCTTTTAATGCCAGGACCATTCTGTTTTTATTACTGTAGTTCTATAGTACAGATTAAAGTCAAGGATGGTAATGTCTCCCGAAGTTCTATTATAGAACAGGATTCTTTTGGCAATCCTGGGTTTCCTGTTATTCCATATGAAGTTGAGTATTGTTCTTTCAAAGTCTGTAAAAAAATTGTGTTAGGTTTGGATGTTGCACCAATTCTGGTTGTATTAAAAGGAAATCAGAGCCAGGTATCAAGGAAAGACTGAAATATCAAAGAGAGGAAACACCACAAACAAATCTCACCCAGCTGTCTTCCAGCTTCCTCAGCCTCACTCCTCCTTGCTTCTACTGTCTGAATCTGTCTTTCTATTCTGCCTTAAATACCTTCTTTACCCAGTTGTTTCATATCCAGGTTAATAATAAAGGCATGGGCTACTACTATTTGATAGTTAGCCTTTAACTCACAGAAACACAGAAAAATCTGTCTCTGGAGTTATGGGATTAGAGGCCTGGCACCACCAGTGTCTGCCTGGCCCAGAACTCCCTTTGCAAGCCAAACTGGCCTCAAACTCAGATCTGCTGGAATTAAAGACATAGGTCACCACTCCTGGTCTTTCTTGTGCTAAGATTAAAGGTGTGAGTTACCACTCTTTGATTCTCCTGGCCTGACTGTGGGTGGATCTCTTCTCTGACATTCCAGACTTGTCTTATTAAATATATGACATACACCACAATTGCATTGAATCTGTAGATTGCTTTTGATAAGACTGCCAGTTTTACTGTTTATCCTACCTATCCAGGGACATGGGAGATCTTTTCCTTTTCTGATATCTTCTTCAATTTTATTCTTGAGTGACTTAAAGTTCTTGTCAAACAGGTCTGCCACTTCTTTGGTTAGAATTACCCCAAGATATTTAATGTTATTTATACCTATTATAAAGGATAATATTTCTCTGTTTTTTTTTTTATTTTTTATTTTTATTCAGCCCTTTATCATTTGTGTATAGGAGGGCTACTGTTTTTTTTTTTTTTTTTTTTTTTTTTTTTTTTTTTTTTTTTTTTTTTTTTTTTAGTTAATCATGTACCCTGCTATATTGCTGAAGGTGTTTATCAGCTTTAGGAGCTTTCCAATAGAATTTGGGGTGGTCACTTTTCCTATTCTATCATCTGAAAATAGTGATAGTTTGACTTCTTTCTTTACAATTTCTATTCCCTTAATCTTTTGTTCTCTTATTGCTTTAGCAAAGACTTTGAGAACTATATTGAATAGATGTGTGGGAAGAGAACAACTTTGTCTTCTTCCTGATTTTAGTGGGATTGATTTAAGTTTCTATCCATTTAGTTTAGTATTTGCTTTTGGCTTACTGTATATCACCTTATTATGTTAGGTATTTTTCCTGTATTCCTAATCTCTCCAGGTCTTTTATCATGAAGGAAAGTTGGATTTTATCAAAGCCCTTTTCAGCATATAATGAGATGATCATGTGATTTTCCTTCTTTCAGGTTCTTTTCCTGAACATTGACAGTTTTTCATGTGATGAGCCATTTCTTCATATCTGGGATGAAGCCTACTTGATCATGCTGAATGATTTTCTTTTATAGATTCTTGAATTTGGTTTTCCAGTATTGTATTGAGGGTTTTTTTTTGCATAAATGTTCATGAGGGAGATTGGTCTGCAATTCTCTTTCTTTGTTACATCTCTGAGTAGCGTGGGAATTAGGGTGACTGTAGCCTCATGAAAAGAGTTTAGCAGTTCCTTCCTTTTCTATTTGTGTGGAACAATTTGAGAATTATTGGTATTAGTTCTTCTTTGAATGTCTGATAGAATTCTGCACTGAAACCATCTGGCTCTGGGCTTTATTTTGCTTGGAATATTTTTAATAATAGCTTTAATTTCCTTTGGGATTATTAACCTACATATGTCATTATCTCATCTTTATTTCATTTTGGTAAATGGTACCTGTATAGAGGTCCATTTATTTTAGATCTTTCAATTTTATGGCATATAGGTTTCCAAAGTATGACGATGATTCTCTGGGTTTCCTGGGTGTCTGTTGTTATGTGTACAGTTTCATTTCTAATTCTGTTAATTGGACTCTCTTTCTCTGCCTTTTGGTTAATGTGGATAAAGGCTAATCTATCTTGTTAACTTTTTCAAGGAATCAACTCTTTTATTTGTTGTTTCAATTACATTAATTTCAGTCCTGAGTTTGATAATTTCCTGCCATCTACATCTTCTAGGTTAGCTTGCTTTTGGTTGTTCTAGCGCTTTCAGCTGTGTGCACTGTTAGTTGTCTTGTGTGAGATTCTCTAGGATTTCATACAGGCATCTAGTGCTATGAATTTTCTTCTTATAACTGTTTTCAATGTGCCCCATATGCTTGAGCATGTTGAGGATTCATTTTCATTAAATTTCCAGAAACCTTTGATTTTTTCTTTACTTCTTTCTTGACCCAGAGGTGGTTCAACTGAGAGATGCTCACTTTCCATGAGTTTGTAGGCTTCTTATCATTTTTGTTGTTGAACTATAACAGTAGTCTGATAGAATAAACGAAGTTATTCCCTTTTTTGTACCTATTGATATTTATAATATGGCTGATCACATGGTCATTTCCAGAGAAAATTCCATGGGCTTATGAGAAAAAGGTATATTTCTTTATGTTTTAGAGGAAAGTTCTGTGTGTATCTATTAATTCCATTTGTGTCATGACAACTATCAGATCCCTTATTTCTGCATTATATTTCTTTCTAGCAGACCTATTCATTGGTGAGAGTGGGGTATTAAAGACTCCCAATAATGTGTGGAGTTTGATATGGGATTTAGGCTTTAGTAATATTTCTTTTATATATATGTTCAGGCATAAATGTTCAGGATTGAGACTTCATCTTGGTAGATTTTTCTTGAGATGAAAAAGTAGTGTTTGTCCTGATCTCTTTTGATTGGTTTTAGTTTGTCGTCTATTTTGTTAGATATTAGAAAAGCTTCATCAGTTTGTTTCTTGGGTCCATTTAATTGGAGCATCCTTTCTCAACTCTTTACCCTGAGCCAGTGTCTGTCTTTGAAGTTGAGATGTGTCTCTTTTTTTGTTCATTTTATTATTTTTTAAAATATCATTTTATCCATGTATCTCCCTGCTAACCCCTTCCCTCCTTCCAATTCCTCCCAGTCAGCCTTCAACCTCCTTCCTCCCTATCCTCCTATGCCCTCCCACAAAAGGGCAAGAAGGCCCAAGGTGGGTCAGCTCAGTGTGGCACATATACTCCAGGAATTTCCTGCATAGGTGAGTCTCTTGTATTCAGCAGAAGAATGGATCTCTTCAAACAACAAAGAAAGATGCAAGTGGTTGACTTGCCTTTACTACTTATATAAGCCAGACAAAGCCCTTGGTTTACCACCTTTTAAGAATCCATCAAGATCATGGACTTTAGCCATTTCTTCAGTAGAATACCACTGTAAGAGACATACCTGCTAATCGGGTTTGTATACTCAGCATATTTTTAACCTTTTGAGGAAGCTTCAGTACATTGTTAAATCTGGACTTGAACTCACTACATAGCTCAGGATCCATAGAATGTCTAGTAGTTCGGATCACATGCATAATGTAGGATGTTTATATGCTGTTAATAAAGAACTGTTTTGGCCATGCCAGGCACTGTAGAAGAACTAGGCTGGGAAATCAGAGCATTGGTAGAAGGAGGGTGGATTCAGAGAGAGATTGACCCAGCCACCCAAGGAAGCAACATGTAAGGAACACAGGCGAGCCATGGACTATGTGGCAAGACAATTAATGAATATGGTTTGAATTAAGATGAAATAGCTAGCTAGAAATATGCCTAAACCATAGGCAAAACAGGATAAAATTAATATAAGCATCTGAGTCATCGGGGGGGGGGGGGGGCTCTAAGCAGCAGTGGACAGCAAGGCACCTGGGATTGCAGGTCCATGGGGCTGGATCTCTGGCCATACAGGGCCAGAAACCTCATGTTACAGATTTCTAAACCCAAAAGTTTGATTTCCAAACCCATTCTTTATGATGTCATTGTCCAGCCATTATTCCCCTGACTCAAGCACCAGAAACCCAGGAACCAAATAATTATGGATGGTCACTATTCTCCAGAGATTTTAGCTGTTATTCACTGGGCAACCTTCCACCTGCTTCTTTGCCTTGTCTGTTCTTTCCAATGGAATTCAGAATAAAGGTTCAAGATATCTTCTTGTGCCTTTCCAAGCCTCCTAACTGACTCTTTCTGTCTATGTGCACTGCTCTGTGTTAAGGCACACCACTCCTCAATAGATCTATAAATTAATTGTGTCATCTTTCCAATGCTAAGGGGTCTCCTAATCTAGTGTCTTCATCATACTTGGATATTACACAGTCTCCAATGCATTTTAACATTATTAAAGCTCCCAACTGGAACCATGTGTAGTTTGATTTCTATAGAGATAAAATAACTGCACAAAGCAGTGTAGGAACAGGTTCAAGGTTACATGATTATTAAACAGTATCTATAAATCAAAGCATAGATGCACTTATTGCAAAAAAACAACAAAAAAACATGTTCTGCAATCTACACATCCTCTAGGATTTTTTTCAGCCATATTTTTTCTTCTGCCAAAGGCATGTTCAGTAAGATATTGCTTGTATTTTATCCATTTTTCCATGTTTCCTTGTAATATTAACAAAATCTCATTTCCCTTTGGGTTTAAGAGCTGAGAAGTGTTGTGAAATTTTTAAAGGGACTATTACAAAATAGCTTACACAATATTTCTAAGTGGTGGCTGAAGAGAAGTATGTTTGGGATTCTGGGAGCTGGCTGGGTTGTTAAGCATATATTTTACAAACATAAAAAGTGACTTTGGATTCTATTTTGTAGAAAGGTACTAGAGGGGGTCACTTGGTGCTCTCTGCCAAGCTAGACTAGTGTAATAAAATAGATTCATTTAGTTTCAATTGCAAATTCTGTTTTAAAATTTAAGCTAAGTAAGAAAGACACTTTTCAGGAACTTTGGAGTCTGAAAGCATTTTTATTCATATAAGTCATATCCACATTCACATGCACACACATAAATAGTCAAAAATGCATGTGCATGCAAACACACACATAGACACACACACAATGGAGTAAATTGTTAATTAAGCATTATTTTAAGAAACATCCTACACATGTTTCAGGATAGATCTTACTATAGCAGATACATGAGTTGCCAGAGACATGTCACTGTTTTTCTGCCATTGGCACCTTTTCCAGGAGAAATGAGGAAGGGTAAGGGAACTCAGTCCTCTCTGGTATTCTAAAAACATACATATCCATTCTGAACTTATCTTCTCTGTCTAAATTTAAATGGTGCCACTAGGTGGCAGAAGAATAAAATAATATTCCTTTGCTGTAGCTTTCAATGGATTCTTTTTCATAAGAATGCACATTTTTTTGGGGGGGGGGGAGAATAATACTACTAGATCATCACCACACAAAAAGCACCAAAAAAACTCAATGCCTTCTAAAGTTCACAATAATCAAATAAATTATAGATCACATCAGCATACCATTATCACAACAGAATGTCAAATAAGACAAGAATTGTATTTAACATTTTTCCACATTAAATACTTAATCAAAATGTCTAAACAAGCTTTCATTGTTTAGTCAGTAATTAATTCTGTGAACACTGATACACGTATTTAATTTTTATCTGTCTGTGTTCGTTTAGATGTCTAATAAATACCTTAGACTCAAATCCACCAGAACAGAACTCAATTTTCTATTACAAATCTCGTGTTTCAAAAGGATTTGATGTCTTAAAAATGTACCAATATTCCTCTTATTTTACAGTATAGGTATCTAGGAGACACTAACTGCTTACTTCCATTGATTCCTTGGATATAAACCCACTCTCTAGAAATATCCTTAGTCCACATCCACAGCATATTGAGGACATTTCCATTTATTTTCATCTTTTCTTCTCCCACTACTGATCAATCTATAATCATCCTCCCTTAGCAGAAATTCAATTTCTTTAGTTATATTCTTTCCTTTCGTTTTTCCCTCTACAACCAATGTGCTATATGTTAACTGGAGTCATGGCTTGAAATACAATCCTTGCATTATAACTCTCTGTTTAAAGTCCTCCAAAAGCTCATTATGCCTCATAAAAACAATCCAAAAATTTTTAACTGTTATATGATTTGTACTTGATCTTATAATAAAAACCTAGAGCCAGATATTGGGGTAAATGCTTAAAGATCAGAGAAGCAGAGGAACGAGCCACTAGAGAAACTTCCCACCATTACTGAATTTTCAAGCCCCAAAGAGAATATCTGTCTCTGTGAATCCTCAGACTGAATGCCTCTGAGTCCTCAGCTGGAAGGGAAGGGAAGCACAAGGCCAAAATGATGTCTCCTCCTGAATTATATTCCTTTCTCTGCCCAGCCACATCACTTTCTGTCTCAAACTTCCTAGTTTTGGGATTAAAGGTGTATGGCACCACTGCCTGGATCTGTTTCTCTTTTGGTCTGGATTGATCTCATATAGTTCAGGCTGGCCTTGAACTCACAGATGTACAGACAGATCTTTGCCTCCTGAGTGCTTAAGACTGAAGGTGCATGCCACCACTGCCTGACCTCTTTTGCTAACTCTGTGACTGGTTATGTCCTCTGATTTTCAGGAAATCTTTATTAGGTTACACACAATATATCACTACAAACCTCTTAATATCCCAGAAGCTGTCAATTCTGTTCTGCAGCTCAGATTGAACTTAAACAGCAATAAAGAGTGTTGTTAGAGGTTTTTATTTTATTTTATTTATTTTATTTTATTTTATTTTATTTTATTTTATTTTAAAGAAGCATCATTTAGATACATTATAAATACCAATTGGACTAATACATGGAACATGGGACTTTTGAGGGTCATAAAGAGCAGGCAGAAGTCTATGTCTTTTGAGGTCTCCCTCTGGAGATGTTGTTTATGATCTTAGCAAATTCAACAAACAATATTTGTGTCCTTGTCTTTATTCTTTTAAAACAAGACTAAATGCTTTGCATTGTATTAATTCTTTATCTGTGTGATTAAGATCTCATTGACATTTTCTGCAATGCTAGACAACAGAGAAAGATTATAAAGTATGGTGGCAAAGACTTCAGATGGCACAATATGCTCTGGAAAAGATCACCATCCCTATCCTGTGTCCTTGCAGGTTGTCTGCTCAAGGGGTTTGTTGCCTTGAAAACCGTCTGAGATGTTATGTGGTTATTGGAACAAGTTCCAGAAATAAGAAGTCAGGAATCAGCTATAATCTGTTAAATTCAAGATGTGGTGAGAGCAGATTAACTCGAGATCAATGGATACAGGTGAATTTGTTTCATTTTTCAATTTATAGCAGCCATCTATACTCTTGGTAAGGATCATCAGTCTGTCATTCCACTTCCATAGTTAAATCAGTTTCTCCAAATCCAACTCTTCTACTTTCTCTCTTAGGAGGAATCTGTGATTTGCAATAGGCCCAATCTGACATTTCAGGAAAATCTCTCTATGGTACAATCTTTAACTTAGTCACTTTTTCAAAGTTATCTTAGCCATATGAGGTAACTTTCAAAGTTCTATATACAAACAAGCATATTTATATGAAGGAAAGCAGCATTTATACATATAATGGAAAATACATGAACCTTTAACATCACTCACAGATAACAGATACTGACACCATGCCTAATAGTATATATTGACACTAATATGTTTGCAAAGTATTAAACACAGACATTGAAGTCAAAGTCCTAATGCATGCCTTGTCTGCCTTTTATCTGCTTCAAATTGGACTTCCTATTGGAGAACCTTTCAGATATAGTCTGGATAATTTTTATCTTAAAAAGGAAAAAAAACTTTTTATGAAATTCAAAACCCCTTGCTCAGTACAGATATGACTTAAATGGCTTAACTTTCAGGATAATTGATGCTGGTCTGTATCAAACTAGCTCTTGGATGCTAGATACAGAAAATTGCCAGTGATATCAGCAAGCAATAAAATACCTTTTAAAGTGCCCACTGGTTTCTTTAAATGAATTTGCAATTCACTTAGGAAGGAAGTGCGGTAGAGAAAGGTTTGAATATATCAGCAGGGCTGTAGAGGATGCCTTCACTCCCCATCAATTTTGACCTCTCAGTTACAAAGGCTTACCAAAGTGGGCTTGTATTCAGCTGTCTCACACTAAACCGCTACTCTCTGTGTTACCTGACAATGGATGTTTCTCTGCCACTTTCACCTCATCATATCCTTAGAGACACAACTACTATTTTAGTCTGTGAAGGGGAAACAGACATTGGTAATCAAGGTCAAATTGTCTCATGGCATATTTGTAAAAGTCACTGTGACTGAAAGTTTCAATTCATTTCTCTTTGGAAAAAGATGAAAATATATAGTATCAGCAGGAGAAATGATAATTTAACCATGAGGCAGCATTTTCTAAACTGTTTTTGACAGGCTGTGAGATTATTTTGTAAGGAGAAGGGGGAGGGGAAAAGGGCTGTTGAAAACATTGTTAAGAAATTTTTTATTTTATGTTTTTTCTTCAGGAAATTAAAATAACTTACCAAAGGTTCTGAGAAATCTTGTAATAAGTAAGCGTTCTTAATTTTACTCCACCCACTCCAAAAAAACCCACATGAACTCCTGTACCTGCTTTACTCCAATCCTCACTGAAGGGTACTCTGTGGCACGCACTGCTTGATATAATATTTTGTGTTGGTTTTGTAGGAAAGCAAGCCCAAGTATAAACAGAAGAATGATGTGTGCATGATAGTGGCCACTGAATCAGATGGGACTGTGGAATGGAAATCTAAAACTTCAGAAACTAAGACACTATTCTTACCTTTCAAGGAGATCCAAAACCATATAATTATCAGAAATTTGTGTATTGTGTCTACTTTCCCATGAATGGGCATACTGAAAACAACCATTTTGAAGACCAAAATTTCAAAGTGATTTTAAAGATAATGCCCATCTTATCCTAGTAATAATTATGAATATTCAGAGAGTAGTTAAGTTAATCTTTGGGAAAATGGAAAGCATCTTTGAAAGGCTGAAGGTTTTAGACTCTCACTCACTATTAAAATCTTACTTGTAGGCTTTGCTTCTAGCCAACTCTTTATGTATGAATGATTTGGCTTCCTGTTTTTTTTTTCTTTTGTATGTGTGTGTATTTTGTGTTGTGTTGTGTTGTGTTTGAGATATAATCTCTTTGTATAGCCGTGGCTGGCCTGGAACTCTCTCTGAATATCAGTCTGCCTTGAACTCAGAGATCTCCCTGCCTCTACCTCCCAAGCGCTGGGATTAAAGGCATTCACAGCCATTGCCTGGTAGCTTCTCTGGATTATTTGTGTTTATTTATGTTGAAGTTTCTAAGGGTCCTACAGTCTATATTATTCCCTTCCAATGCTGTGAAAAGTTTTGAAAGATACAAATGTAAATATCGAGGTCACAAAATAAACTAATTATTAGGAAGTCCAGTTGGGGGTTGGGGAGATGACTAACTGGTAAGATAGTTGTGAATCTGAAAGAACTAATGTCAGACCCATTGCCAGCACTGACAGGAACCCAGGAGCCATGGTGCACATCTGCAATCTAAGTGCTGAGAGGGCTGAAATAACACAATCTTTGAGGCTTTCTGGCCTGCCAGTCTAGCCAGCTCGTGAGCAATGTGTTCAGTGAGAGGCTTTGGCTCAAAAATAAAATGTGATAAAGGGCTTGAGGAGATGGCAAATGTGTAAGAATGTCTGCTGTAGAGTAGTAGGACTTGAGTAAGATGCTCATCACCTACTTAAAAAACAGGTATTATCTATCATATTCAACTATAACCTTAGCTTCCTGAACAGCCAGCCTAGCTGAAAATCCATTAGCTTCAGATTCAGTCAAAGACTATGTTCAAGACAATTAGTTAGACAGTGACAGAGTAAGACTCTGGTGTCCTTTACTTGTTTCTGTGCATGAACATGTATTGTGTGCTCATATCTCCACCCATATAATGGAGAGAGAATGCAGAAGACAGCCAACATTGACTTCTGACTTCCATGCAACATGCTTACATGTGTACCTGTATGTGCATGTACACAAACACACACACATTGAGAGAGACAGAGGGAGAGAGAGAGAGAGAGAGAGAGAGAGAGAGAGAGAGAGAGAGACTGAGAGCTCAGCTTTAGAACACCTCTAAAATTTTATTGCAGAATATTTGTTTAATAATGCAAAGATGTGTTGCATTTCTTGGACTATGTAAAGACGTGTTGCTGTTTGGCCTTGCTTCCCTAAGGCACCTGATTGGTCTAATAAAAAACTGAATGCCCAATATCAAGGGAGGAGATATAGCTGGGATAGCTGGGATCTGGGGGGGGGGGTAGAAAAAGAGACAATTGGGAGATGCCAGGGGCTAGCCATGGAGGAAGCAGGAAAGAAGGACATACAGAGTGAAAGGTAAAAAGCCTTGAAGCAAAACATAGATGAATAAAAATGGGCTAATTTTAAAAAGCTAGTGGGACAATCCTAAGCCAGGATTGAACATTAATAATTAATAATAAGTCTCTGTATATTTGAAAGCTGATTGTTGGTCCAAAGAAAATGCCAACTATAGTCTGTTTGTTATGGTGAACTCCAATTATATGCGATAAGACGTCCTCATCAGAAAGGAAGACAGAAAGACAGAAAGGCCACCCCCACCCACCAACTAGTCAGGTGATTCTCCCCTCCTCAACATCAGAGGGTCATGGGGATTAAAAGAGAAGCTGGAACCATTATGAGCTAAATTTCTGTCATCTGCAAATAGAGTGTTTTCCTTCAGCAGTGTGTTTCTGTTCCTGAAAATGCAGAAATATTTTACACAAAATGTTGCCTGAAAATGTTTTCTACAATATAATATCAAGCCATCGAGGCCTCCAGGTGAGGACCCTGTCCCATCACAAAATGAAGAAACAACCACACAAGGTGGCCGGCTGCATCTTGATAATAATAAGTTGTCTTTATCCTTAAAAATTATGACGTATCCTTCAATATATGTTACAAGAATGACATAAAGTGATACAAAAAGGCCATAGGAATGCCATAAGACATGTTAGGAAAGGAACAAACTAAAACAAGTCACAGTGACAATTGGATAAAAAGGGACCTAAGGATTTTATATGATGTCATTACAAACGAGACCATACTGTACATATTAGTGTATTCTCCATGATACCTCCCCTTCCTCTGGGCTTTAAATTCACTGGCTATCTGGTACAAATAAGTTAACTTTTCAATATTGGTCCTTATCTACAAAACTAGTAACTATGCAAACTTCATCTACTTTTATTTTTTTTAAAAAAATAACATATCCAGAATAAATGATACAAAGTTCAAATAGCATCATTCAATGACTGGGAGTGTATGCAGAGCTGGCACCAGTACAATTTGTTACCCACAAGGAAAACAAAGAAAAATCCACTATAATTCAGAGAAATTAAAGAATTGGGTAGGGAAATTTGCCAATCTGAGGCTACTATTCTGTTTTTTGATTCCCTGCTTTCTTGTGCCTGATAACTTGATTCTGTAATTCTGATATTGTCATTCTGTGCTGTGGTATACTTGGAGAGCCCATATAACATAGTTTTTCTCTTAAAACACTGAATTTATGGGCTTAAAATGAATTAAGCAAGTTTTCAACACTAAGTGATCATGCTGACATTTTAAGGGAAAATAATCAAGATGAAATCCCCAGTAGAAAGTCACATTGACATGGATAAGTCAAAAGGCTGATTGACTTACCAGAACTTTGTGACTATGAAGAGCTGGAGGGTTACCAACCAAAAGCCAAATTATCTTGAGCTATTTTAGTCTGCTTACCAGACACTTACCAGCAACCTTATATGTCTAAATTAATAGCCTTTGACCATCAAGTAAGACATTGGAAACATAATCTTAGGGTACCACTAGCTTCTGTCAATTCAAACACTAGATTGTATTAAATATCATCAGAAACAAGGGTAGAGTCTTCCTCACTTTGCTTTTCCTAATTTTTCTACATTCCTGCAGTTCCTATTAATGTATTTAGTAAATACTTTGACCAGTGGTAGCTTTTGAACTCTGTGCTTATGTTCATATAAACACTTTCATAAGAAGATATGTACTTTGAGGAAATTAAAATCTGTGTCCCTGAGCCAAGATGACTTAAAATTGACTCAGAATTATTTTTAAGTTATTACTCTTAAAAATTAAATTAATTAATTTATTTTACATCTTGACTGCAATTTTCTTCCTCCTTTGCTCCCGTTCTCTCCCCCACCTCCTCTCTCCACCCACAATCTACTCTTCTTCTGTTTCTTTTAATAAAAGGGCAGTGCTCCCATGGGTATCAACAAAGCATGGCATATCGAGATACAGTAAGATTAAGCACCTCCCCTTGTATAAAGGGTGGGCAAAGCAGACCAGTACAAGAAAATAAGGATTAGCAAAGGATCTCACAAGAATACCAAGATACACAATTGTCAAATACATGTAGAGTGCCTATGCCAGTCCCATGCAGGCTTTGTCGTTGTTAGTTCAGACTCTGTCATCTCCTATGAATACAGATTAGTTGTTTCTGTGAGTTTTCTTGTAATATCCTTAACCCTTCTGTTTCATTTAGTCCTTTTACCCTCTCTTCAACAGATTGTGTTTTGCATTGATAGAATTTTCCAAGCCAGCCCTAAAAGTTCTCAATTAGTATAGAAGAGCAGAATGGGGAAACACACAATTCAAATTCCATAATTTAACATATATTACATGAAAACATCACAGAGAGATATAATCAGCTTTCTGTCTTCTTGCTGTGATGAAAAACTAGACACAAAACAAGTTAAGTAGTAAAAGGAATGTTCTGGCTTATAGTTTGAAAAGATACATCCTACCACAGTGGGAAAGGCATGGCTGGAGGTGTGGGAAGCTGACTGGTCACACTGTATCAGCACACAGGAGGTGAGAAGAATGGGTGTTTATGTTCAGGGCTTTTCATTTTTTTATGTGGTCCAGGATCTCAACACATAAGACGGTGACTCCCAACATTAAGATGGACCTTCACACTTGGATGAATTAAACCTAGACAATCCAGGAGGTAGGCCAGGGCCTTATCTGAGAAGCAATTCTAGATCCTGTCTAGGATCATAATTTTAGTGATCTTCCTCATGGAGAGAAAAGAATCTCATGCTATTCTCCAAAGCACCAGAAGAAGGCAGGCAATGCTCATTGTTGGAAATTCCAAGGCAGCACTGGATCTGTTATGTAAAGATGCCTCTTGGCTGTTATCTTACTTATGCTTTGCTACACTCTGATTGAACATTTTAGTCTCCATTCATATTTTTTAGCTGAATAATAAAACTATTTGTATTGATTTCATTATGACTCCATACTGATGATTTTATCAGTATGTTACATATGAAGAATGTTACACACTGAGCCTATACAATAGCTGTACCTGACATTAATTATCAGCATGCTTGTGAATTTTCTGTATGTTTGTCACCTTGATAACTCGACATGCACATTCTCTGTAGTGACATGGGCTCTGACCTTGATAGGTTTTACTTTTTTGGTTAGAAGTGCATTGTGCAAAGGGTGGGGAGAGTCTGACAAAATCACAACCTTTGTAAAGCAATTTTCTTCTAGTAACCAAATAAAAAAGAATTGAAGGAGATAAAAATTTTGTAGTCCTTAGCTATGTGAATGATGGCATAGGCAATGCATTCAGGGCATGGAAGTCCTCCAGAAGTGACTGGCCCCAAATGTGAGTCAACAGTGCATCAGGTTCCTCAACCTTAAACTCAAAAGATTAGAAGTAAATTTGTCATCTTCTTACCAAGAACTCTGTCTTATAATTCGACCTCAGCCTTGTCATTTGTAGAGTAAAACCACAAATCATTCCAGACCATAACCTGACTTAGAAATCAAACAGAGCTGTCAGATAATAATTAGGTATTGTTTGCTAATGTCAAACTTTTAGCAACTTGATATGCAGCAGGAAAAATATAATATAAATAAAGTTGTTTAGATCTCATGAAAATCATATGAATAATGACTACTATCCATATTCTTCAAGTGTAGAAAAGAGAGAGATTATCCAAAATGTTATAGGCAGTGAGAAAAAAAAAAGACATGGTTTTAAAAAGGCAAAACAAAATATCTGCATATGTATCGACATAGCCTTTACTTGCTTCCTTCTGAAGGGAATAAAAGCTAGTAAATCTAAAACCACAGAGAAAAAGAAATGCTTACCTGAACTCAACAGAAAGCAGACTATCTTATTTTTAAATCTCAATTAAAAAACAAAAACAGAAAATTTGGACTGAGATGTTGCATAGTTGAGATCTATCCCAACACCCCATATTCTGGGAATGGAAGCCCACACCAGATATACCAATACTCTGCAGGATAGTCAGGAGTTCTAAGTCATTCTTGGCAACATAGCAATTTAAAAGCAATGTGGACCACAGGAGACTGTCTCTAAAAAGGCAAATAAATAAAATATAAAGTATAAAGTATAAAGTACGAAATAAAGTAATGCAAAAAAAAAAAAAACCCTTCCATATTCTATAGGATAAAGGAATAGCCTTGGCATTAGTCTTGACCTCATTATTAACTAAAGTACCTTTAAAAAATATCCACATCTTCAACTTGGAAAATTTCACCCATAAGTGATGCTAAGTAATCATTGCTATCACCAGTCTCTATGTCTTAGGCACCAGGGCATAACCTGAACTCTTCCACCCCCATCCTTTGCTGCCATTGTTTCAGGCCAGTAGGGAAGAATTCTTTAGGCAGACCTTCCCACCAACATCCCCATTGGACTTTGCAAACTACAAATCTCACTATCTCTTTCAAACCCACCCATCTCACTGAAACTTTAGTAGCTCCCAGTGACACAGAATCCACCAGCCCCTATTGGACCAAGAGTTCTGATTGGGCCAAAACAGCCTCCCTGAGTCACAGGACCCACTATTTCTGATTGGACAAAGTGTGCTAATTAGACTATGTATGGCTCCCTGACACACAGACCTACCCAGAACATAAAGGACCATTAACAGATCCTTGAGACACAGACACCTCTCATATCAAGTGAAGGAAGACATTGGAAGTTGTCAGTACAAGAATGCCTACAACAACATAAAGAGAAATATGGCCCTACCAGAGGATAGTGGTTTTACAGCAGGAAGAGCTGAATATCACAGTGTAGAAGAAGCAGAAGATAACAACCTTAAAAATAACTATGAAGATATAGGTCTTCTAAAGCAAAATGAAACATTTCCTTAAAGAAAAAGACAACCTCTATGGGTACTTGCATTTACATGGCATAATATGCACATATATACATAAAATGGGGAATGATCATGAACTGTAGATTGTGGCTGGATTAAGGTGTCAGCCTATAAGGTCAGAAGATGCTTTTCCAGGAGCCCAGGACCCTGGAGGGTGTGTGGCCAACCTGGAGGGGGTGGGGCCAACCCCATTGATAAGTGGCTGCTGGGACGTGAGGATGCTCTCTTCCTGGTTCCTGGCTGCTGGTTGTTGGAGAGACAGGATCGGAATCCATTCTCCTTCCATTGCTCATCCATCGCTCGTCCATTGCTCAGATACACCCGTCCTTGTTCAGGTGCCACTATAAGCTGTTACTAATATCGTGAGTGTTGATTTATATTCTAATAAATATTAATTTTGGACTGGTGCCTTGTAAGTAAAACTCCACCTACACCAGAGAGACTGGAATCCTGCCGTTTCTGTCTGGCAGGCCTGCGCTTTCAGTTCTAGCAAAAAGGTGGTGGACTGTATAAAAGGGCACCATCTTTTAGCTCCCCGAGCTAGTGGCTCCAGCCACATGGGTTTTGGTCCTTTAGTGAATTTCTAGGTAGACTTCAGGGATGACCTAGCAGCTTCTGCAGTTTTGCAGGTTCCATTCAGGACCTCAGCAGACAGCACACCCCACTACCTACACTGCATGCCTGGAGACCCTGAGACCACACTATACACCTAAAGCCACACACTCCCTAGACTGGACTCTAGATTATTGTGAAATTGTTGGAGGCCACTGGCCCCAGCCCCTCTAGGTGGCGCTATTACCTGGTGCTGGCCAACCCGCCTGAGTCGTTAGAGAGCGCATGCGCTTGGTAATCTCGCGAGACTGGTCTGGTTTCTCCGCCTTTCCCGTGGCGTCATGGGATTCTGAACTACGACCAATAGGAAGGTGTTTCGTCTAAAGCAAGAGCCGTTTGGTCGTCTTAAAACCGGGTCTTCCTACCTCGTGCTCTCTCTCTTCCTTCTCTTCCTCTCTCTCTCTCTCCGCCCCGCCGTGCGCACGGACGCCGGCCCGGCTCAAGGGTGCCGGCTCTAGGCCACGTGGCAGATGGCCCGGCCCAGACCACGCCGGGGCCTAGCTCTCTCTCTCTAGCCTTATTTCTCCTCACTGGGGCCTGTCGCTGCGGGTTCCCGCGCCGCGGCGGCCTCTTTGCCCCCTCCTCTCTCTGCCCTCCTCTCCATTTTCCGTAAGCTAAATGCTCTCCCCTAAGATACATTAAAGTTATACTGCAGAAGGATCCTAAGTGTACACCGTGCCTTTTCTTGAGGGCGAGAGATAGGCGCGGAACAAGTGGTGCCGAAACCCGGGAATTTACATCGTTTGCACCGCCAGACAGGATTCAGAACTGCGGACAGGTTACTCGGAGAGGTATGTCTGAACTGAACTTTGGTTTGGGACTTTTGAAAGGATTTTTTAAGGCCTTGAGGCTTGTCTTGGCAGTGCTGTTGATTTTAAAAGATAAAGCCTGTAAAGATCTGATAGCTAAAGGGCGAGGCGTGATAGAGAGAGTTCAGGACAGCATGTCAGAAACCGGGAGCCGTGTGAGGTTAGGCGCGCACCGAAAAAGTGAAAAAAGACCCCCGGAAAAATAAAAG
Organism: Phyllotis vaccarum; assembly: GCA_033318265.1. Taxonomy (NCBI): domain Eukaryota; kingdom Metazoa; phylum Chordata; class Mammalia; order Rodentia; family Cricetidae; genus Phyllotis; species Phyllotis vaccarum. The sequence goes on along the minus strand of JARWLC010000001.1, from coordinate 136,820,036 downwards.
ATATGGGGGAGTTAGGAATACTCGATAAGTAAAAAAGGACCCCCCAGAAAAATAAAAGATTTGGGGGAGATAGGGAACCAGAAACTAAAGGTACGGAAACTTGAAAATTTAAATTTAAAGTTTGGCTCCTCGCGGTATGAGGAAAGACAGGGCCTGGGGCGGTTAAGACAAAGACAAACCACGCCCAAGATTCATAGGCAAAGACAGGGCCTAGGTTTTTCTTAGGTGCCACTGAGACAGCACGACTCATACCTTGAAAAACAGAGGTGCCGGTATGGGTTCCTCAGTGGCCACTGACCTCTGACAAGCTTAAGGCAGTGATTGAGCTTGTTGCAGAACAGCTTGCTAGAAAACATATTTTTAAGCCCTCCACTTCTCCATAGAATATATTAATTGGCTTAGACCTTTTTTGAAAATTCCCACTACAGATTTAAAGCCTTTGTTTGATGTTTCCTGGAAAAATTGATAATCATTATCCTAAATATCCTTTGTTACAGTTTGGCTTATCACCCTGTGGTATATCCATGTGTTACTCCCTCAGTGCCTTTAAAAGATGGCTTAACTATATATACAGATGGCTCAGGAAATGGAAGGGGTGCTTATATTATAAATTCACAGACATTTTTCAAAGATTTTGGTCAAAAATCACCCCAGATTGTTAAATGTCTAATTGTGTTAAAAGTTTTACAAAAATTTGATTGTCTGCTTAATATTGTGTCTGGTCAAAAATCACCCCAGATTGTTAAATGTCTAATTGTGTTAGAAGTTTTACAAAAATTTGATTGTCCGCTTAATATTGTGTCTGATTCCCATTATGTGGTAAATGCCCTTCAGTTACTTAAAACGGCCAATGTTATTAATCCTTCCAATACAGTGTCTGCTCTGTTTTATACCATAGCCCTTCTATATTACCCATATACGGGCACATTCGGGACTCCCGGGCCCTATGAGCAAAGAAAATAATTTGGCTGACCAAGCTACACGCCTGGTCGCTGCTGCCTTTGCTAATCCGTTGTAAGCTGCAAAAAGCTTCAATTTATACATGTTTCTATTGAGACCATACATGTTATTCAACATTGCTTAGAGGCATAGAGCGCCTGGGGCAAACCAGCTTGCCTCAAGACTGATAATGGGCCAGCTTACAGCTCCCAAAAATTCGCCCAATTTTGTGCACAAATGCAAGTGACACACCTTACCAGGTTACCATACAACCCTCAAAGACAAGGCATTATTAAACGTGCACATCAGACCTTAAAATCCTATTTTTTAAAACAGAAAGGGGGAATATAAATGAAAAGGCCCGGATCCTATTTTAATAAGATCCCGGGGAGCTGTCTGTGTTTTTCCACAGGATAAAAAAAATCCAGTTTGGATCCCAGAGCGCTTCGCCTTCTCCAGTTGATGTGTTTGGTGACAGCGATAGAAGATAATGCCCACCTTCTCTCTGCCAATGCCGGTGATGTATAATACCACTACATAGCTTTAAAGAAAATAGAAGTTTGGGGTTAAAGAGAGGTTTATGTTTTAGTTAAAAATAGTTCAGATATATTACTAAAAAATTTCTCGGCAGCCTGACAAAGGAAACAGAGTTTAATAAAACCAAAATTGGCTTCCTTTTGCTCAGGCAGGCCAGATAAAAATTCAATTTTACCATGTAACAGTTGCCAATCCAAAAATATAGGTTGGGCCACGCCTAAAATATTTTCATTTTCTCCCAATTTAACCACCAGTTATTTAGATTGTTAGCAATGCTTCAAAAATTATAGATAAATTGAGATACAAATTTGATAATTGCCTTTATGCCTTATGCTGAGATGCTCAGCTTTATTTCTTTGCAGTAGTGACTCACGTGCCACGAGTCACGCCCATATCACCGTGGCCTCCCAGTAGCTCACAACTATCTGATGCACTTTCAAAAATAGTGCAGACTGCACAGGCGGTTAACAAACTGTCCACCTCAATAATTGGCACAATTGAGGTGTGAGCAATAACTTGCTGGCTTATACATAACCTCTATTCAATATAAAAACTTTACAAAGACAACTAATCTTTCGAAAAGCCTCTCTCAATTTTCTTACAGAATTGGTCGTCTAAGTTTGAACAGACCCTTCGTGACCTGCAAGTGGCGATCGTCCAGGCCAATTCCACTCGGCTAGACCTGTCGCTGACCAGAGAGCTCACTCCATAAATCCCCTCTTCCCCTACTCCAAAAGATGGGTGGGGGTGGATATATCTGACCTAGCTTTTGCGGAGGACTAGTCATTCTTCTCTAGACGGTTTGTAGGTTCAGAATCCAAAGTCCGAGAAACAAGACAGTTTCGGCTCAAGCCTTAATGGCTCTAGACTCAAAAACCTCGATAGAGGTATGACTAATTATGATAAAGCAATAGAGATATTGTGGCTTAGACAGCTCCTACACACCTAGACTGCCTTGTCTATTGCACTAGATGGAGCGTTCAGCCCGTGTCCTAAGAGGTATGCTGAGCCAAGGGCATCGCACGGGACATACCTATGTCCCGAGAGACACATCATCCTGCATAAGGGTATCTGTCTTAATTCCCTTCCCAGCAAAAGGCAGAGGACAGGCTGGGGGCATCTCGATCTGTCGAGGGATTAGGGGTGACCCCCACGCAAGTCCACGATGTATTCTGGGGGATGATCACTGTCTCCACCCTCTTTTAGGACTTCCTCGTTGCTTAATATTTGAGAAGGGTGAGATGTTGGAGGCCACTGGCCCCAGCCCCTCTAGGTGGCGCTATTACCTGGTGCTGGCCAACCCGCCTGAGTCGTTAGAGAGCGCATGCGCTTGGTAATCTCGCGAGACTGGTCTGGTTTCTCCGCCTTTCCCGTGGCGTCATGGGATTCTGAACTACGACCAATAGGAAGGTGTTTCGTCTAAAGCAAGAGCCGTTTGGTCGTCTTAAAACCGGGTCTTCCTACCTCGTGCTCTCTCTCTTCCTTCTCTTCCTCTCTCTCTCTCTCCGCCCCGCCGTGCGCACGGACGCCGGCCCGGCTCAAGGGCGCCGGCTCTAGGCCACGTGGCAGATGGCCCAGCCCAGACCACGCCGGGGCCTAGCTCTCTCTCTCTAGCCTTATTTCTCCTCACTGGGGCCTGTCGCTGCGGGTTCCCGCGCCGCGGCGGCCTCTTTGCCCCCTCCTCTCTCTGCCCTCCTCTCCATTTTCCGTAAGCTAAATGCTCTCCCCTAAGATACATTAAAGTTATACTGCAGAAGGATCCTAAGTGTATACCGTGCCTTTTCTTGCGGGCGAGAGATAGGCGCGGAACATGAAATGACAGGTATCACTGCCCTTTTAACACAGATTCTGTCCTGTCATTCTGATTTTGTGAGAAATTGTGTTTTGTATCAGTTATTCAGTCTCTATTCCTGCTGGGCACCATGGCCATATTGTAGGAACCTGCCTGGCTTTTTACTCTGCTGTGTTCTGGGGAACCAGATATTGAATGGCACACCTGCTGGCCAAATGTCACCATTACATCTGGATTGAGGTAATTGGTTACTTAGCATATTTTTTCTTTCTTTCCCAAGATGGCTGATAATTCCCCTTCTCAAGACTTCAGGACATATTTTTCTGTTGTGATAGAGAATTTCTTGCACAAGTATATTTTTGAGGGCTTTAGTCCCTCAGTCCTGCTACTTTTTGGCTTGATTCTATATTTTATATTTTTAAAAAAATGGCCTGATGCCCATTCTAAATGTGAGACAATAATTAGCATGGTGGAAGATTTAGAATCTAGGAATGAGCATTTGATGGATGATTTAAAGTCTGGAAATGAGCAATTGCTGTTTAAAGTGTGCGATATAGAAATTGTAACTGATATATTGGCAGGCAAAGTTAATTTTCTGGAAATTGGTTACGACAAACTTTCAGATATAGCTTCCTCCTTGGACAGGAATATTAAGACAGTACAAGAGAGATGCAGACTTTATGTTAATGATGAAAATAAAAACATTAATTACATTAATGATGAGAATAGGAATATTGCTGATTCTATGAGGTTATTAGAAAGACTGGCTATTTAAGAAACTCATACCCTAGAAAAAGCAGTTATTTCCAAGCTCCAGGAAAGGGAGGACTGTGTTACAATACTAAGAAAGATATTAAGACACTATCTACCAAGAACAATTCAGGACAACCTCCTATGAAATACTATGGTAATGAAGAAGCTCTGCCTAAGGTAGTAAACATGAAAGGGACCCCCCCTTCTGTAATGGTATTGTTTCCAGTTACCATTCAGATGAAGAACATGTATGGGGAGTTCCCAGAATTTGTGGAGTATAATTATGAGTCAATATATATGAGAGATATAAAGGACATCAAGAAAGCCTTATTACTCCATGGAATCCACTACACATATGTAAAACAAATTCTACATACATGGTCAACAATAAAAATAGAACAACTCCTAATGATTAGATGCAGTTAGCAGCTGCTGTATTGGACTATAGCCAACATTTACAATGGAGAAATTGGCTTAGGGAAGAGGCTGGGGCCATAGAGCTTCAGAGGAAAATTACAGGCTTTTGTATTTAGACCAAATCCTTGGCGAAGGCTTGTTTGCTGATATGAGGTTCAGACTACTTATGATGAACGTACATTGTTGCTGTGCCATATTGTTGCATTGAATTCTTGGGAAAAGATTTTAGACCCAGTACAGAAAATTGAGGCATATACCAAGGTCAGACAAGGCTTAAACGAACCTTATACTGACTTTCTGTAGTGGCTTACCAAAGCTGTACATAGAGCAATATCAGGTAGAGAAGTTAGAAAGCAATTAATACTTTCTTTGGCCTTTGAACATGCTAATCTACAATGTAAGAGAATGCTTATGCCACTAAAAATCATATCTATACTCATAAAGGAATGGGTTCAGTATGCAATCAATGTTAAAAATCTCCATTTCAATGAAGATAATTGGATAGGCCAGACATTGCCAATGTCACGGTGAGGAATCAAGATATTACTTGCTTTAATTGTGGTAAACCAGGCCGTATAAAAAGGATTGTATCAAGGTACTTTTGGAAATAATATCTATCTTAGGAATGATTCAATCAGAAGGTCATTACCTTCTGGGTTATGCAGAAGATGTGTTAAGGCCAACATAGGACCAACATTTGACAGGGGGCAAACAAGACAACCCTTTATGATTGGGAAATGCCTCTCAGACCTTCCTCCAGAAGTCCACAGAAATAATATTTCAAAGCCAAGGAATGGTCAATCATATCCAGTCACAGTGGAGGAACAGCCTCCTCAGGACGAGTTGGAGATCCAGTGCCTAAAATGGAAGACCATACAGCATTGGATAATAGAACAACTTTAAGGGAAAAACTGACAATTGCAAGAAAAACCACATAATGAAAATTCTGGCAGACTTCCATAAATGATCAAAGACCAAAATTGAAAATATAGATAGATAACATTTATATCCAAGGCTTAGTTGACACAGGAGCCAAAATTTTGATCATAACCCCATGATCATGGCATCCAATATTGCTTCTAAGGGAAGTGGATGTTCAATTTCTGGGTATTGAAATAATATCTCAGGTGAAACAGAGTGTAAGATGGATGAATATGACCAGAAGGTTAAAAAGGAAGGTTGAAGCCATATATGGCTGATATAGAAGTGAATCTATAGGGTCATGATCTTCTACAACAATGGAATACTCAGATTAAAATCCCTCCAGGCTCATATATCAATCAGAGACTCAATTATGTTTCTGAAAAATAGTATTTTAAGGTGTTATTCAAAACAATCACCAGCCACTCAGGTTGTGCAAAAGCATAGTTCACATGCTGCTGAGCCTATAAAGACATTCACATTATTACTACCTTTGAAATGGTTGACAGAAAAGCCTGTTTGGGTTCAGCAATGGTCCTTGATGAAGGAGAAGCTTTAGGCTCTAGAACAGCTGGTATAGGAGCAGTTACAAGTTCAGCATATTGAAGAATCAACCAGTCTATGGAATTCTCCTTTATTTGTTGTCAAGAAGAAATCTGGAGAAATTGTGACAGATATAAAAGCAATTAATAAGGTGATTCAACCCATGAGCTTCTTACAATTTGGTATTCCTCTGCCTTCTCTGTTACTGAAGGGATGGCCTATTATAGTTATTGATTTGAGGACTGCTTTTTTTTTAAACCATACCTCTACAAGAATAAAATAAAGAAAAATTTGCCTTTACAGTATCCACATTTAATAATTCACATCCAGTAAAGAGGTAGCAATGGAGTGTCCTTCCACAAGGAATGTTGGATAGTCCCACCTTAAGCCAATATCTTGTACAACAGCCATTAGAGATGATACACAACAATTCTAACAATCTATCATTTACCATTATATAAATGATATCTTGTTGGCAGACCCAAATGTAGATACATTAGAAAGGATGTTTGAAGAAATGAAGAAAATATCACCTGATTGTGGTGAAATGCTCCCGAAAAAAAATACAAGGAAGAGATTATATCATATACTTGGGATATAAAATAGGCCTATAAAAAATTAAACTCCAAAAGGTGCAACTTAGAAGAGATAGATTTTCAAAACTGCTCATTTACAACACATTATTGGTATAAAAAAAAAAAAAAACCATGAAGTAGTTAATCTATTCAAAAACCTCAGATGGTGATAGGACTTAAATAGTCCCAGAGAACTTTTTGATGAAGCTGAGAGAAAATTAGCTTTGGTGGGAAAAAAAATTACAAGAAGCACACATGAATCATGTGAACCTCAATTATACTAGTTATTTTATCCTCTTGACATTCTTCTATAGAAATCATGCTACAAATAAAAAATATTATGTTAGAATGGATCGTTCTACCACAAATACCAAATAAAAAGTTGAAAACATATATTGAAAAGATTTCAGATTTGATTTTTAAAGGAAAATTTAGACTTTTCAGTTGACTTGAAACGACCCAGCATAAATCGTTGTACCTTTAACTAATGAAGAAATTGATTTATTATAGGCACACAGTGAACCTTGGCAAAAAGGCTTGTAGTAAATATTTGGAGAGATTAGTAACAAATATTTCCAAAGCAAAAGAGTTCAATTTATAAAGTAAAATAACTGGATCTTTCCTTGTCCTGTATGGGATAAACCTATTTCTGGAGCTCCTACATTTTATACTGACACAAACAAATCAGGAAAAGCTGATTATAAATTAGGAAATTTAATTAAAATGTCTCAAAGCCCTTGTAACTCTGTTCAGAAATCAGAACTATACATTATTTTTACAATATTAATGGATTTTACCAAACATCTTAACGTAGTAACTGATTCTCAGTATGCATAAGGAGTTGTTTTACATATTGAAACTGCTGATTTCATACCTGATGATACATAATTAACCTTATTGTTTATATAACTAAAGGATATCATTAGAAATAGAATTCATCTTGTATATGTAACACATCAGAACTCACATGGGTCTTCCTAGTCTCTTGCACATGGTAATGATGAAATTGACTGCATATTAATGGGAAATGTGCTGTAGGCCTCAGAATTCATAAGAGACATCATGTTAATAGCAAAGGTCTAAAGAAGAGCTTTCCCATCACTAGGCATGGAAATTCTACAGAATTGTACAAATTGTTCCTTCTGTAATCAACCATCTTTACCCAATGGAAATAATCCTATCAGTACTCAGAGAAACGAGATTTGGCAGATGGATGTGTTTTACTTTCCATTATTTGGAAAGATGAAATATTTACATCATACAATCAATACTTACTCAGGAATGCAATGGGCAACTGCCCTGAGTTCTGAAAAAGCTGATGCTGTACTTACTCCCATTTAGGAAGTATTGGCCATAATGGAATTCATGTTCAGATTAAGACTGACAATGCTCCAGCATATATTTCACCAAAAATAAAGCTGATTTTTATTATAAAATATATATATTAGATATATATAATATTATATTATATAGCTAATATTATAATAAAAAGTGTATTATGGGGATACTGCATAATCCTATAGGACAAGCAGTTGTGGAGAAATCTCACTGCACCAAAGAGATGCTTCATAAACAGAAAGGAGAAATGAAAAAAAACCCAGGGAGAGTTTGCATAATGCTTACTGACCTTAAATTTTCTTAATGTTTATGAGAAAGGAACAATTGCCACAGACAGACATTGGGTAATAGAGAAATCTTCTGATAAGCCAACCCATCTACTTCAAGGATGTGCCGATTTCAGAATGGAAGTGAGATATGTGCTTCAGTGGGCAGGGGTTTGCTTTTGTTTCCACAGGAGAAGAAAAGATATGGATAACAAACAAAATTAATAAAGGTCTGATTTGAAAAGAAGACCTCTCCTAAGGAGAAGAAGTAATGGCTCATCCCCTGATATGACAATTGGATACATGGTAAGGAAAACTCATTTAACAAGACTGGGTCAGGGTCTCATTTTTGTCTTTTCGGGAGAATGGATACGACCATCTTTAAGACAATAAATTGATGCCGAAAGCTCAGACACATAAAGCTGAAGGGAGATCACTTATAAAAGGATTACAAAAAAGGAATGTAAGGACAACTGGTCCCAATGTGCTCTACTGGGTAATTTCTCAATTTTCATTGCTTTACATCTATATCTCTTTAAAAGTGAATGTGATCCTAGTTTGATTATAAATAAAGCTGGCTTTAGAGTTGAAGTAAGTGGCTTTCTCCCTCTCCAAGCCCAAGCACATTGGTAAAGAAAACTTGAGAGATTTTATTTCATATCAGAAAAGCCACCTGGTGTGGGACAGAAGACAGCCAGAAGATATGAGACCAATATTACTGTAGTTTTATCTTTAATCCTATTTCTTTGTGTATTTCCTCTTTCCCAACCTTAAAATCTTCTCTGCATACAACTTTTTCCTGAAGACATAAAGGATGTGAAATCTTCATTTGATATCAATATGTTTAGGTTTTTTACTGTAAACAATTTCTTCTATCAGCATTCTCCAAAGCATCTGGAATGAAGATGGGGCCCCCACTGCAATGATTCTATCTGGTGTAAAAAAGAAGAGAGAGGCAGAGAAAGACGTAGCCTGGTGTACACCACTTAATGATTGTTTTTGAAATATAAACTATTCAGGATGGTTGCAAGATAGCTCTCTTTGATTATCCTTCATGTCACATCTTTAACAAGAGTCCCAGATGGACTTACCTAGTACTCTGAGAATGGTTATGAATGTTTACAGCCAGTCCATTAGGACCTAACCACTGTCTCATTGTTTATAGAATTCCACAGAGATGCTGCCATGCCACAGGTCAGCAGGAAGCAACCTCATGAAAAACTACACCTCTGTCTGTCGTCTGAGGATTATAGATAACTATCATTCTGATAGGGTAGTTATAGGTTAAAATTGAGTTGGGGATGGAATAATATCCATCCTCTCCAGGTATCTCTCCTAAAGGAGAAGAAGGGGAATAGGTAAGACAGACATAGGTAGATTGCTGTATCTACCTGTAAACAATTATTAGCCAAATATGAGTCAAAGCACATTGATACATGTAGAGCATATTATTGCCATTTCCATTATGCAATTTCTACTTCTGTTTAATTATTCTAGTTATAATATATAATTATATCAGTCATAACATATATATAAGATGTTTTTGTATACCTCTGTTTAGATATTTTGTACATGATATATATTTAGGATACTGTTATTTTGCATGGTACATGTACCTCTGGCTAATGTTTATATGATAGTCATGCTGGAAGTCATCATTCGGAGACTATATACCCATTTATATAGATTGCCTAATTTTTCAATGTAAAGCTTCAGACTTTAGGATGATAAGAACTTCAGGTCAACATTACTTAGGTTTGACATGTAATAGCCATGTTGTTTGGGTTTTTCAGATATACAATAGAATATATCAGATAGACAGGAATCTTCAACCACTTCATAGACCTGGAGAATATGACATTTAATGTTTTGTTATTCAGAATTTAGCCATGAGTGACAAGACAACTCCTGGCATCACTGTTACTTTCCCAAGATGGTGTTGAGCATCAAGGGCACTCCACTATGAGTTCATCTTCCTTGGCAGATAATGGTCTGTTTGGCAAAGAACTACCCTTACCTCTACTGCTGAAAGTATGCACGCTGTCCAATCAGATGAGCAGGATGGAGGATAGAGACTGATGAAACCTGCCTAGACAGTATAAGACGGTTTATCCTCAAAGTGCCCTGCTTTTGAAAAGATCTTTCAGATATCATATGCCTGTAGCCAAAATGGTGGATGCTCCAATTGTGCAGAAATACCATGGATGATTGTTGCTGTCCCCTCCTAAATTTGTCAAGGTTCTCTCTGTGCTTCCAACCTTCAGGTAATATATTTTCCTTTTCAGGACTGATGCGGTTGAAGACAAGACAGTTAAGGTTACTATCATCTCATCTCTTAGCAAAGAACATTCAGGTGTTGTATTTTTATTATTCAATATAAACAGCTTTAAAGTAATTTCTGTACCTCACCACTTACCAATACTCTAGACATGTAGGATGTACCTTGTATTTGTTGGTTTTTAGTTGTAGTTTGATCTTACTTATGTTTTGCCTTTTTCTCCCCCAGATATTACCTTATAATGATTCCTACTGTATTTAGTTTTAGTTTATAACTTTCTTAGAAAAAAGGGAGAAATGTAGTGGGATTCAGGTATTAGCTGACAAGGCTTGAAGCATGACTCTGGAGTAGCAGGAGTCTTAATGGGGCATGGCCAGAACCCCTTAAGATGGTGCTGGGATACTGAGCTCCCCTCTGTTTTTGTTCCAGTGTTCATGGAGAGTGAATCAACCACCCTTTGAGGGACAGTTCCTATCTCCAACATTGTCTTAAGGTTCAATCTGTAACATGAATGTTTATATACCCCTCAATAAATATCAATCCTTTATATCGTATATATTGCAAGTGAATTTTCTAGAATAAATAGAAATAACTCCATATATCCTATCATACCATTAAGATTAAAAATAGAGTTCAATAACAAACTACAGAAAGTCTGCAAACTTATGGAAACTGAACCACGCTCAACTGAAATGACTCAGAGTCAAAGAAGAAGTAAGAAAGAAATTAAAGACTTCATTAAATTTAATGAAAGTGAATCCACATCCTATCCAAATTTATGGAATAAAATGAAATCAATGCTAAGAAGAAAGTTAATATCACTGAATGTCTACATAAGGAATTTAGAGAAATCTCACACTAGTGACTTAACAGCACATCTTAAAACTCCAGAACAAAAACAAAGAAAACTCACCCAGAAGATGTCCAGAAATAATCAAACTTAGGGCTGAAGTCACTAAAACTGAACAAAAGAGAATAAAACAAAGAGTTGGTTCCTTGAAAAAAAAAATCAACAAAACAGACAAACCCTTATTTAAACTAATCAAAATGCAGAGAGAGAATATCCACATGAACAAAATCAGAAATGAAATGGGAGACATAATAATAGACAGAAAGGAAATACAGAGAATCACTAGCTCATACTTTAAAAACCCGTACTCCACAAAACTGAAAACCTAAAAAAATGGACAATTTTCTGGATAGGTATCATTTACCAAAATCAAATCAAGACCAGATGAACAACTTAAATAACCCTATAACCTCTAAGAAAATAGAAGCAGTTATTGAAAGTCTCCCAACCAAAAATAAAATCCAAAGTTTCAGCACAGAAATTTACCAGAATTTTTAAAAAGAGCTAATATCAATATTTCTCAAATCGTTCCAAACAATAGAAACAGAACTAATATTGCCAAGCTTTTTGTGAGGCTACAGTCACCCTGATACCCAAAGTACACAAAGATGTGAAAAAGGAAGAAAATTACAGACTAATCTTATTCATGATATAGATGCAAAAATGCTTAGTAAAATACTGACAAACTGAATCTAAGAACATATCAAAAAATCAACTACCATAATCAGGCAGACTTTATTATAGAGATGTGGGGCTGGTTCAACATAGGAAAATCTGTCAATGGCATATAAAGAAACTGGAAAAAAAAGACCACACATGATCATCTCATTAGAAGCTAAAAAGGCTTTTGACAAAATTGAACACTCCTTCATGATAAAGGTCTTGGAGAGATGATGAATACAAGAATGACATGTAATTATCAAAAAGGCAATATACAGCAGCAATATACAACAAGTTGACAGCCAACGCCTAACTAAATGGGAGAAACTCAGAGTGATCCCATTAAAATTAAGAACAAGAGAGGGCTATCCACTCTCTATATCTGTTCAATATAGTATTTGAGTTCTGTGGGAAGTTGTGTTGTTTCATTTTAAATAATTGTCCCACCACTGGTTTAATAAAAAGAGCTGATTGGCCAAAGGCAGGCAGGAAGTGTTGGTGGGGCTACCAGACTAGGAAAAATCTCTGAGAGCAGAATGCCAGACAGAGCACTAGGGAGAGGCCCAGAAGAAGCAGAGGACAACCATGCTGCTCTAAAGAAAGGTACCTAGCCACATGGCTGAACAAGAGACATGGGTTAGATGAAGGGCAGAGAGCTAGCAAGTGATATGCCTGGGCCTGAGGCTGATCAGCCAAAAATTAATGAAAGCGTCTGTGTGTCTCTGTAGGACTGCAGGACTGCGGGTCTGCGGGTCTGCGGACCTAAACTTTGAGGTTAGGCCTGAAAGTCTGGGCTACAGAGTTGTAGCTAGAGCAATAAGACAACAAAAGGATATCCAGGCAATATAAATTTAAAAAGAAAAAATCAAACTTCCTCTATTTGCTAATGATATAATAGTATACATAAATGACCACCACAACATATAACATGGAATTTCTCCAGTTGATAAATACCTTCAACAATGTGTACAAAATAACTAAAAAGTCAATATTCATTCTATATATAAATGTTTAATGAACTGAAAAAGAAGCAGGAAAACATTGCCCTTTATAATAACCACAAAAAAACATAAAATATATTTGGGTAACTCTAACCAAAAAAATGAAAGACCTGTAAAATAAGAACTTTAAGTCTTTGAAGAAAAAAATTGAAGAAGATAGAAAATTGAAAGATTTCCCATGCTCCTGGATAGGAAGGATCAACATAGTGAAAATGGCAATCTTACCAAAAGCAACCTACAGATTCAATGCAATCCCTATCAAAATCCCAGCACAATTCCTCACAGAATTTGAAGAAAAAATTCTCAACTTCATATGGAAAAACAAAAGTCCCAGGATAGCCAAAAGAATTCTGTACAATAAAGAAACTTCTAGAGGCATCACCATTCCTGACTTTAAGCTGTACTATACTGTAGAGCTTTAGTAATCAAAATAGGTTGGAATTGGTATAAAATCAGACATGTGAATCAATGGAATAAAATTGAAGACCATGACATTAATCTGAAGAACTACAAACACCTGTTATTTTGACAAAAAAAGCAAAAAATATACAATAGAAAATAGAAGCATTGTAAATAAATGATGCTGGCATAACTGAATGTTGGCATGTTAAAGAGTGCAAATAAGTCCATATCTATTACACCGAACAAAACTCAAGCCTACATGTATCAAAGACATCAACATAAATCCAGGTACATTGAATATAATAGAAGAGCTAGTTGGAAATAGCCTTCAGCACACATTGGCACAGGAGATGACTTCCTAAATATAACACCAATAGCACAGTCACTGAGAGCAAGAATTAATAAATGGGAACTCCTGAAACTGAGAAGCTTCTGTAAGGTAAATGATATGGTCAATAGGACAAAAAGTTTACATAATGGGGAAAAAACATATTTATCAGCCCTACACCTGACAGATGGATGATCACTAAGATATAAAAATACGGAAGAAACTAGACATTGAAATACCAAATACTCTAACTTTAAAATGGAGTACAAATCTAAACAGAGAAATCTCAACAGAGGAATCTCCAATTTCTGAAATACACTTAAAGAATTTCACAACATTCTTAGCCATTGGGGAACTGAAAATCAAAATGACTCTGAGATACCATCTTACAGCTGTTAGAATAAGATCAAAAACACAGATGGCAGCCTCTGCTGAAGAGGATGTAAAATGAGGGGAACCCTCCTCCACTGCTGGTGGGAATGTAAACTTGTACAGACACTTTGGAAATCAGTATGGTGGTTTCTCAGAAAACTGGGAATCAATCATGAGATCCAGCAATACCTCCTTTGGGTATATACTCAAAGCATGCACACTCATACTACAAGGTTATTTGTTGAACTATGTTCATAGTAACATTATTCATAATAGCCAGAACCTGGAAACAACCTAGATGCCTCTCAACTGAAGAATGTTCTCAAAAGAAAATAAAGCATCTTTAAATTTGGAGGCAAATAGAACTACTAAAAACTGCCTGAAATGAGGTAACCCAGATCCAGAAAGACAAACACAGAGTGTACTCACTCATGAGTGGATATTAGATATAAAGCAAAGGATAACCAGGCTATAATCTATAGCCCCAGAGAATCTAGATAACAAGGAGGACCCTAAAAGAAACATCCAAGAATTTTCCTGGGAAAGGAAATTAGATAAGTTCTCCTGAGTGTATTGGGAGCATGGGGGAGGGCATAAGGAGAAGAGTGGATAGAAAACACAAGGAAATTGGACGGTTGACTTATGGGAGAGACGGAGAGATGGAGGGAGAGAGGGAGGAAGAGAAAGAGGAAGAGAGAGATCTTGGTATAGGGAGCCATTTTGGAGTTAGGGAGAAGCCTGGTGCTAGGGAAAATCCCAGGAACCCACAAAAATTACCCAGCTAAGATTCCAAGCAATAGTGGTGAGGATGCCTGAACTGTCCTTTCCCTGTATTCAAATTGATGACCACTTTATTGTCATCATAAATCCTCCATCCAGCGCATGATGGAAGCAGATGCAGAGAGACACAGGTAAGCACTGGGCTGAGCTCCAAGTCCAGTTGATATGAGGGAGGAAGGATTTATATGAGCAAAGGGATCCATACCATGATGTGGAAACCCACAGAGACAGTTGAATGGAGTTATTGGGATCTAATCAACTATGGATTGACAGATGGAGAACCTGCATGGGACTGAACTAGACCCTCTGAATGTGTTTGATAGTTGAGTGGCTTGGGTAGTTTGTGAGGCCTGTAGCAATGGGACCAGAATTTATCTCTAGTACATGAACTGGTTTTCCAGAGCCCATTCTCTATAGAAGAACACCGTACTCCACCTTGATACTAGGAGGAGAGGTTGGCCCTGCCTCAAGTTCATGAGCCAGATTTTGTTGACTCCTCATGGGAGGCCTTACTCTTTCTGTGGAGTAGATGGGGGTAGGGAGGGAGAAATCTGAGAGGTGAGTAGGAGAAGAGAAGGAAGGAGGAACTGTAGTTGGTATGTAAAAAGAAAAAATTCAAATTAAAAAAGAAGTCATCATTATCTTAGTTATACTTTATACAACGGTATGTGTAATGAGTGTCAATAATGTTTCTGTATATTCTTAATGAAGAATTAAAAGATATATAATAAAATAATAAAGTAGTATTTACATATACATCTTATATTAATGGAATAAGATCACTCTTAGATGATATCTTTTATTTGAACCCATTTAAAATATTTAAAGGTCAGTTTTAAGAAATATAGTCACAGGTATACACTAACAAACATGTTTGCTTACTTCAGTGCTTGAGTATTAAAATGACCTTCAGTATTTCAATTATATTCTAATTGAATATCTAAATCTACTGTAAGCTATTGACTCAACATTCTTTGGACTCATAGTACATTCCTTGCTTTCATGTGATTATTATCCTGTAGGGGTTTTTCTTCCATCCCTGCTCTTGCTATCACTAATGAGATACTCTGGACTCCTATCTGGTTATACTCTGTCTGATAATGAGTAGAAAATATTCGTGTTTATCTCCTCTTCTGGACTCTGATTGTCACATCAGGGACTGAGTTTGTCTTACTCTAGTCTTCAAATCTGGAACAAGGTCTGCCATGAAATAGGATCTCAATAAGCTCAAAAATAATTGTTTTACTTGAATAATAATGAACAAACCCTTTGAAGGCATGCCAGTTGTTTTCAGGATGTGTTGGATTTTCATCATATTTAGGAATAGAGGTATTTTCAATGACACATATTTATGCTATGTTCTTAATCATGCTGGCATACTGGCTGGTGTCTCTCCTGCAGCCTCTTATGTAGCCTTAAATGAAACATAACATTCAAATTGCATCTGTAAACAATTTAGTTAATCTAAGAGTAAAAGTGATTATCCAATTAAAATGAAAAGGAGGATTAATTTAGAAATTGGTTTAAAATGAGTAGGAGAAAGAAGTATAGCTCTATAGAGCAGGTGTTAAGACAGAGGGGGGCGGGAGGAGGGAATGAGAATAAGAAATTGTACTTAGTGAGGATATAGGCATAAGCACCAGTCAGCAGGCACACATTGAAAGCATCTCATAGCTATGCTGACATTGATCCTGGCATTGGGCCTTGGGAAAGGAAGACGTTAAGTGATTGCTATTAAAGAACCATTCTGTAAAGAGCATACTCATGGCACAATTTATAAAACTTTTTCCTGAAGAATTTCGGGGATTCAAGGACAATGAGGCATCCTATTTTCTTACTTCAGATTGGTTTTGTTTGTTTGTTTGATCAGTGTTCTTATGTGACCACACAAAGAAAAACAAAGGTTTACTTATGATGACTCACTATGTGCAGCTACTGGAAGGCTGAGGAAACGGGATTTAAAATGTGAACTTTCTAGGGAAGCAGCCAGTTGAAGAGCAGTCTGAGTGAAACCTGCCTCACAACACATTTTGTTTTAAGGGCTAAAAATGTAGCTCAGTGATAGAGTGTTTTTCCAGCATACACAAAGCCTTGTTTTAATTCTCAGTACAATTAAAAAAAAAAAAGGCAGAAGGACTGAAAGAAGGAGAAAGGGAGGGAGGGAAGTGTTCAAGAAGAGGGATGAGAGCTGAGAGCAGATAGATGACTTTAACTGTGAAAGATCTGAGCAGCTTCATTGTTGATTATTACTATGAATTGATTTGACTCCACATTCATTGCTAAAGTCCTGGCATCTGATTTAACCATTTTGCCGACATCCCTCCTTACAGAATGGGACAATTACCTAATAGAATCATTTTATTTCTTTTTTTTTTTTTAAGGACAGACACCAGTGTTCTTCTGTTCTCCCACAACGTGTAGAGCAAAGTCCCAAAGAGCACACTGTAGGAAAGTAGCCCTCTCCAAAACTTGAAATAAAGCTTCATCTGAAATTAACTTTTCTAGAACTTTAAGTTTAGATTCAAACCTCTTTGGTGTTGAGAATATTAATTCACTTAGTCAGTGATCTCTCTTTTGGCAGCCTGAGATGACTAATATGCCTACACAAGTCTTTTGGGTTCTCATGGAAGTAAATAGGTTTTGGTAAATAGGTTTTCTGATAAGTTCTGTGTTCCAGGCAAAACAATTCCACAGGGCTTCCTTCTTCTTACTTCAGCTCCTGCCCTGTGACTAGACAATCACAAGCAAGCCCTCAGCATTCATTCAGACATCTTACCCTTGTCTTTTCTCAGCTTTTGTTATAAACTGATATAAAAATCCTGAAGTTAAATTTATGCAGTTCAATCCCCCTTCTTTCAACAGTTATATCCAATGCCAGAGGATTTGGAAACCTGGTTAAGATTTTGGAAGAGAAAAGATGCTAATGTAAAGCTCTCTCTCTTCAGGTAAAGTGCTAAGGGAGTCCCAAGTAGAATTCAAGAGAGAAAGCAAAATGGCCAAAACCACGGCAAGTGACCCGCTTTATCAGGAGTAGCTATAGTCTTCTGTCTGTAGCCATCAGTCACATGTTCTTTCAGCATATTGAAGATACCTCACATCTATGCCCAGTACACACCTTCTCTGTTCTGAAAAACTCTTTCTTCAGTCCTGTCTTAGTTGATTTCTTATTATCTTTCAAGTAAGTTCTCTTTGGGAAGTCTTCCTTTATCATCTGTTATCTACTGCCTCTAACTAAGCTGGAGTGACTGTGATACTAAGCTCCTTCCTAATGAATTTGCATCTCCTGTGTGATTGCTGATTTAGTCTCCATATACTAGGTTTCCTTTATTATAGTTAAAAATATTAAGTCTTTTATTTTGTTTATAAGTTAGATGATGTTTATTTCCTATGTACGGATGATATTCATTTCTTTCTCTCTGAAAGACATAAACATTACTTCCCTATGACTTCATTAATGAAATATCACAAACCTAGTGAATTGAGACCACAGAAACTTAGTCTCCCATACATTAAAGGTCTTTAACAATTCTCTGAATAGAGATGTGTTACTCTCAAACTCTGGAGAGTATAGTTCTCTGTCCATTGCAGTTTCTGGTATCCCAGATGTTCCATGGCTTGCAGCCATATGACCAGTGTCCCTGACTACACTTGTATAACACTACTCTAGAACATACCTGTTTTTCTTTCTCATACGGATGCCAGTCACATTAGGATTAGAGCCTTCCCTGATGACTTCAGCTGGTCTTATTACGGTAAGGGCACTACTTCTAAATATGGTCACCTTCACGGGGGACTGGCACTCCCAGCTATTATTAGACCCTAGCAATAAGTTTTGTGATTTATGCTTACTTAATGGATCAATAACTAACCTTTCCTTTTGAAATTTAAGGCAGTGTCTAATAAGCTTGCTTTTTCTTTTTCTGGAGACAGACTAGTGAGGGCACATGGCGAGTATGTGGTGCTAAGAGGAGCTATGAGCTGTGATAGACAAGTTCCTATACAGGAGATTGGGAATAAAAGAAATGAATAGCTGGAGGTAACATAAGCAAATTTACTCTTAAAGGAAGAAACAGTTAATGAGTTTTTCTTACAAATGAAGTAGGTGAATAAACTTCACTTAAACTTTAACATGACACAAAAACTTGCTTGAGGAAGGGAAACCACAGAAACTAGAAAGAAGAAAGAAAGAAAGAAAGAAAGAAAGAAAGAAAGAAAGAAAGAAAGAAAGAAAGAAAGAAAGAAAGAAAGAAAGAAAGAAAGGAGGAAAGGAGGAAGGGAGGAAGAAAGAAAGAAAGAAAGGAAGGAAGAAAGGAATGAGAAAGGAGGAGGGAAGGGAAGAATGAAGGAAGGGATACAATTTTGCCACAATTTCCAAAGTAAGAATGCATTGAGACCATCATGTTCTTTTCTTACTCTCTTCCATGTTTTCCCGTCTTTTCCCCAATTCACTTACACATCCCACAGAAATAAAAAATGTCCTCTTAAACTACCCATCACAGTCATCACCTAGAAGAATTTTAGCTACACAGATGCCCTGGGAGCTCTAGTGAAGCTTATTTTAGCATGCTTGAGTCCTCTGCAGGTTAGAGTCGGATCCAGCAAGCACCAGTACTGCAGGGTGCAAAAGCAGATGGGGCACCTTCAAGTGTGATGCTCCAAAGGCTAAGGACATCATTGGAAAATGTTGTTAGAGTTAGTATTTTCTTTGTGTGCTGAGATTGAATTAAGTGCTCCTCCTTCAATTTCGGCCTTGAATTATAGACTGGAGTGAAGTTTACCCACTCAGGGTAGTGACTACATGAAGAACCTCTGGGTCACATATGTATAGCAGAAGAGTGTTGTGTATGGATTCTTTTCCTTCACCCCCATACTGCAATCATTTATCAGGGAGTCAGCAGTCAGCATACAATACACACTCTGTTAATTCATCTGTTTGAGTTTTTAGGAAGCAGCAGATTTCCATGACTCTCAACATTCAAAACTAGCACCAAACTGAAACCAAAAACCAATTAAAGATGATATAATAGCTAACTACTGGCTATCTTTCCAATACCAGCTTTAAAATCTATGTTTCTTTTTTCTCAGCATGGGATAGCAAGACTGTGAGGTAACAGAAGGTTTCTTTCTTTTTTTTTTTTAATTGGGAAAAAAAAATGTGATGTTAGAGCTCAGGAGAGATGTAATGTTCCATTTTTATACCTTCCCTGAATTATCAATTTGCTGCTTGGTTTTGTTTTCTGTTTCAGAGTTCTGACAGAACAAATCCTGCATTTCAGAACTCACTGTTCTGCAAGACCATTGAAAGAGCTTTATTAAAATAAACATCTAAAATTAAAATATCTGTGCTACTTCTTTCCTAGAAAGGATGGTATAAACAAGTTGTTGGCTTAGGGACCATTTTATTACTTGAAATTAAAAGTAGTTTTCTTCCTATGTTAGAGTGACTTTTTCAGCAGGGCACTGGGGATTATTTAATATCCCACTCATGATATTCAGTTACCAGGGAACCTTTGTTGTGAACCTGACTTGATACTTGGTGCCCTCACAATAGCCCTTGTGTCACCTTCAGTTTCTCCAGATGTTGGACTTCATAATTATTTACTTGCCTTTAACTTGCCATGGATTTGCAATTGAATAAAAAAGTCACAATATTTCCTTTAATGTCATAGTGTACAAATAAAAGTCATATATAAGGAGAGAGTGCATGATATAAAAAGAAAAGATGTTGGTGTGGCTTGCGCTGTGAGATTTTGAAAACACTAATTCACCTCTAAAATTTATCCCTGTTCCCTCAAAATGAACATATTGAGTATTTAGCATTTGCATCTATTAAGGGTTTAAAGAAAGTCAGTAAAAACACACTTGATGTGTGGCAGTAAGAGTTCAATAAATTAAGGTTTGATTCATGTTTGAGGGTCACAGTTTTCCAAAAAATTAAAATGGCCTCCTTAGCACTGTCTTTACTCTGGAATAATTCCCTTATTAACCCACCTTCATCCTCCACTGCCTCTAGCTAGCCTCTTGTAACTGAAATGAAAAAGTTACAATTCATATAAACAATGCAAAAAATACTAATAAATGAGAGAAGGCCACATTTTTACTGAAAAGAGTCTGTAAACATCTACATTATTTTAAAATGTATATTTTGATTTTTAAGTTTTGAATTCTTTTTGCTATGCTTATTTTTATTAATCATTAATCCCTGGCCTCCATATGTTGATATTCTAGTAGAAAAGTCCATAGTACCTTCATTGTGAAGGGGCCATGATAAATGTTATGTCAAGAGGCAGAGACAAAAGCTGTAGCCATTCAAAAAAGGAAATATTCTTTTCTTTTTGTGGGCTCATTAAAGGATCCTGGGTATTGGAAGGATATTATTCATGGTATGGAGTGTTAGCAGGATTTAGAAAAGGACAATGAAACGTGTTGCACCAATTGTAAGAACAGAGAGTCAATTAATGCTATAGTAACATAATAATTTAATTTCTTCAGGAAAAGAGAAATGGTCTCATATGTGTGACAAAATTTTAGAATATTATGCAAGTTAAAGTCCAGAGAAACATTTGAATTGATCTTAAAATTGAATTGAAATTTAGAAATTTGTCATATGGAAAGGAAACAGAATATAGAGGTTTTGAGATGATATCGTGGTTAAACTTTGAAGACTTGAGACCTGGAAGCATATGGTGACATCCTCAGATAACACAGTCAACAGGAATAAATACACAGTAATTAAATCGATACTATTTTGAGATAATTTCCATTGCTAACACACAACAATGACATGAAAACAGTAGTGGCCTACCATGTCAAGTCATAGGAGCAGTTTTTTGAAAGCTCATTGTCAAAAATGGGTTTTTGTCTCGTGTTTGCTGGTAAAAAAAATATAATATTCACATTTAAAGTTCATATAAACTCTCATTTCTTCTTCTAAGCCTTTCCCCAGGATAAGGGCTGTTTCCTGATTTTTCTCCTCATTTATATTCCCTCTTTGTGATGATCTTGCTTCACTGTCAAGTAGAAAACAATTACATCCAGAACTATCCCCCACTCCAGAGCCATATCTTCCATTATTAAACACAATTCTCCAATTAGTGAGTTGTACTCTCTCCTGATTACTCCCTCCCAACCTCCCAATCTAACCTTATCATAGCAGATACAAGAATTCTTATTGTGACAGTAAAAGGATAGATAGCTCTATGCTACAAGTCTTCTCACTAGATCATAATTACACTCTGAGCAAGAGCGGGTGGCCTTATGGTGGTCCCTTGAATCTTTGTTGTATGCTATGGTCGAGCTACATCCCTTTAACTGTGTGCTCTCAGGTTCTGTTATCCCTCTTAAGCCATACTAATTACCTTGAAATCCTCCAACACAGAAATGCCTTTTCAATGGAAGGACCCGTGTACGGACTGTGCTCATTGCTTTCTATGTTGTTCCCCTGACAGACCTAGACTTTATCCTTTTATTTACCTCAAGTCTGTGTAACTTTTAATTCTGAAAATAATATGTGTTGCTAATCAGCTAATTTAAATTGCATGTATACCTCCTCATATCCCTTCCTCAGCTCATGTCATATTTCTGTATCAGTTGAAATATTTAATAAGATTTATCTATCTATGCTTGCTGGGACACGATGTCTTTAGAGGAATTATTTGTCTGTTTTACTTGTTAATGCATCCTAAATTGATAATGAAGTTTTAATGAAGTGTAGGTCTCTGCAGATACTTAAGTAGCAGTAAAATAAAATAGCCTAAAAGGCCATTCTCTTTCCACATTCTCTTTCCATTCACATCCATTCTTTCATTTTCTTAGCACTTGATTTCTGAAGCTTCTAGGAGAAGTGTCTGTGTGTAAGGAGGCCGTATCAGCAGTACAATTAGGATTCATACTTCAGTGCCTTCTTTTAGAGACACAGGGTTTGCACATTATAAAGGGAAAGATTAACCCTTTCTTGTATGACATCAGTGAATATATCATCTTGTAAAAATAAAAAGCAAAACAAAATCTATTTTCTTAGTAACAGAAAATAGGACATGAGTGCCAGTGTTAGTGACTTTCACTCTTTTTTGAAACCCCTCGGCTATGAGGTTTTACAAGAGTTACCAATGTCCAAAAAAGATCACTTTTATATCAAGACCACAATAATTTTTAATCTGAGCCTTCTTCATCCTCACACAAGCTAGTTCTGCTATTTCTGTTTCTACATGAAGCTACTGAGTAAGAATTTGCTGAAGGAAAGGATGCTGTAGCAAAATAATAATAATAACAATAATAAAAATAACAAAATTTCTAAAATAACAACCAAAGTAGTTCATTTACCCAACTCTTGAATAATTTTGATGTCTATAGATACTATTTCAGGATTCAGCATTTGCCAACTATGTAGCTAAATAGAATCACAGAAACTATCAAACTGACACTTTCCATTTTTATTTAAATTGAACTAAATAATTTTTTTCCTATCTTATACTGGCAGTTTAATTTAATTTACTTATTTTGCCATTCTGTCTTTTCTGTTGTACATTGAGTGGCTGAAGGATAATTGCTACAGTGGCATCCAAGAAAATTCTTGTTTGCTATTAAATAAAACCGATAGCAAAGAAAGAAAAGAAAATCAAAATGACAGAGTTTATCATGTCATAACATGTCACACTGTCAGAATCTTTAATTTGATGCCTAAAAAAAAAGCCCCCACCTACAGATGTGCTACACCTAGCAATTTTGAGTCATCTAAAAATTTTAACATCTAGTTAAATTCCATTACTTTGATAGAACATTCTCACTTTCTTAATCTGTGTCTCTGTCTGTCTTCTTCTGTTCCTCTGTCTCTGTCTTTCATTCTATCTGTGTATCCTTCCTCAATTTTTCTATCTTCTTTCTTTCTTAGATTTATGTTATATGTCTGTATATGTCTATTTGTATGTGTGTATGTATATGCCATGTGGGTATAGGTCCCCACTGAAGCCAGAAGAGTGTATCAGATTCACCAAAGCTGGAGTTACAGGCATTTGAAAGCTACCAGCTCAGAGTGTTGGGAACTAGATTCCAGGCTTTCTAGATGACCATCAAACAAACCACTGAGCATTCTCACTTGCCCTTCTATATTATTGTTTATTTTTTCCATTTTTAAAAAATATTCCAGGCTTATTTTATTAAATGTAAAATATATAATCACATTTGGGTATTTTGATACTAATAGCACCATTGAAGGCTGGAAAAGCTGTATCAGAGCCATGAAGTAGAATTTGTGCTGAGAGACAACTTGACAGGTGGTGGTTTTCCCCTAGAAGAAGTCGATGATGAGTCCCCATTACTGCTGGCATGGAACAGCACCCCTGTCCCTGTTAGTGTAGCCCTGGGAGCCCTGGTGGTGTCAACAGTCCTGGACCCTCTAAGTCGGCCTGATACTGGTACAAGTAGGAGATAGACTGATGAAGTAAATAAAAATGCAGTTGTTAATAACGGTATTGTTATCATTGTATTTTCCTACCTGTGAAGTCCATATATATATATATATACTTTACTTTTTTATCTAATTCCTTCTTTTTTTTTTTCTCGGAAACAAGAGTAGTTAATACATTATGCATTCTAGTTCTAATCCACTATTCCCTACCATTTGTGCATTCTGAAGCATACACTTTAACATTTATAGGTGATGCATCCATCTGAAATCAAGAAATAATCCTGCTTTATAATTTTTTAATACTAATCAAACTACAGGTTTTATTAGAAAAGTACAATGAGCATTTTAGAATTCTTTGTTTTATTAATCCTGATTATAATATAAATTTCTCGTTGCTGGTGGGAGTGTGAACATGTACAGCCACTTTGAAAATTAATGTAGTAACTTCTCAGAAAATTGAGAATAAATCTACCTCAAAACCCAGCTATACCATTCTTGGGTATCATATACATGACAGTTGTGTAGCTTGGTCTACTTATTCTGGGACTCTGAACAGTGGGAGCAGGGGCTTTCCCTAACTCTTTGCTCGGCTTTTGGAAATATATTCCTCATTCTGAGTTGCTCTGCACAGCCTTAATATAAGGAAAGTGCTTGGTTCTACTGCAACTAAATTATATATATATACACATACTGGTGTTCAGACCCCTGTAAGGACCAATCACACTAGAACTATGGTCCACAACCTTGCTAATGCTGAAACCTTTTAATACAGTTCCTTATACTGTGATGAGCCTCAGCCATAAAATAATTTTCATTGATATTTTATGACTGTAATTTTTCTGCTTCTTTGAAGTCTAGTGTAGACATTTATTTTCAATGGTCTTGGACAATTCCATTGGAAGGGTCATTCTACACACAAATGTCCATAGATGAGTACTTCAGATTTTGATGTGAGGTCCAAGCATTATATATATATATCTATCTCTATCTATATCTATAACACCTACAGCCCTGGTGCTTTCTGATGTGTTGGTAATGTTGAGAATGATATTTTAGTAGAACTAAGTTACTGTAAAGTAATCTGTTAACTTGTTTTAAATTTTATTTCAATGTAAAATAATTGAAAGAAAATCTAATAAGGATTTAATTTGCTATTGCTTTTCTAGCTTTATGTAATCCAAGGTGACTGTGAGAAGAATTAGAGGGAGATAAACCACTAACCTGATAGCTTCTATGTCACTGTCCACCCTTGCTTACACCTTCATGAGTGTAAGATTTGTGAAGGCCTGGATAGTTTTCAGGGACAGTCAGGAAAGCAGCAACCAGAAATCATTTTTATTTAAAAAGAAAAAAAAATCTCAGTTGAGTCTAGAGTCAGTTAGTCCACGGGATTTTGTTAGATCTTTTTATTGTACAAAAATATTAATTTTAACCTGTTTTCCCATATGGAACTTTGCCCTTTTTTCTCAAAATTGACTTTCAAATAAGATGTGCTTGAGGCCTAAGTATAGGGTACATTTGGAAAAAAAGGTGGAGAAGTGATTGTTCCTCCCATCTCTGACTAGAATTTCAATGTGAAACATTCACAGTAATTAAAGACTCCCTGATCCTTTTCTACATAGTCCAAGACCATTACAACTTCCTTTTCAAGCAATCTCTTTTTAAAAAAAAATTAACTCAAAAATATGTGATATTTATATTTGGAGGTGTTTTTCTTTTTGTTCTTTGAGCAAATTTCATATAGATTCATAATAGCCATTTGAATGAAAAATTGTTCATGAACTGACATTTGATGAATTCTCCTGTCCTGCATAACTTTGTCAACTTAACACAACTAAAAGTCATGTGAGAAGAGAGTTCTGGTTCAGGGATTAAGCCAATCATTGGGTGTACACACATGTCTGACTGATTGCCTTCATTGTTAATTGATGTAGGAGGTTGCAACCCAAAGTGCTTCATTCTCTGGGACAATTATCCTGGCCTGTATGAGGAGGCTAGTCAGTAGTCTAAAGAGTTTCCTCAGCGGTCATGAGTGATGAGTGTATCTACTGTTGTATAAGACCTGAGTATAATTCCTAACACCTATGCTAAGTGACTCTTAATCAGTTAACTCTAGTGGCAGGAGATCCAAATTCACCAGCCTCTGTCAGCATCAGCACTCATTTGCATTCATATAGACACACTCTACACACACACACACACACACACACACACACACACACACACACACACACACACATAATGAAAAAAGTAAATAATACGCTTAATTTCAAAGGTAGCCTGTATAGTTAGCCAACCAGCAGCACTGTTCTCTGGTTTCTGCTTCAGGTTCCTGCTTGAGTTCCTACCATGACTTCCCTACAAATGTGAACCAAGCAGTTTCCTCCCCTAAGCTGTGTTTGGTTGTGGTGTTTGTCATAGAGACAAAACAAGAACAACTTACCTATCTCTTTTCAAACTATATGCACTTCAAGTCATACAAATCAAATAAGTTTCATTCTATTAGGATTTTCCAGTATAGTAAATAAGAGAACGCAAATAAGCTCGAGTCACAATACCTAATGATAGGCTACACCACAGTTTTCCTAAAATAACATAGGTGTGTAGGGTTTTTCTTTTTTTTTAATGATATCACATTTTTTTCTATCCCTTCATTTTTCTAGGTTGTTGTTTGCTCTTTCAGCTTTGGCAGCAGTATGGAGATTGTGGATGTACTCAGTAAATAACTGAACAGTGGCTTTGTTTTAAAAATACATTGTACACATGTATATTCTCTAGGAATTGGTAAACTAATATATTAGAAAGTGATATTCTTCAAAGTATAATCATATGATCAGAATTTATTTATATGTGGTAATTTAGGTATTACATTAGAGTAATACATACTTTGTTATCAACCCAATACTACATTCTTTGTAGAAAAAAAGACTTAATTATATTGTATAAAGCAAAAAAATCAAAATTGATCATGTTTTTTTTCTTCACTAAAATATGCTTTAAATAATTTTAGTTTTGATTAAAACATAATTACATTATACTTTCTTCTTTTTATGCCTCCAACCCATTCTATGTCATTTCTTCTCAAATTAGCAGTTTCTTTGTCTTCTTCTCCCCATTTATTAAATATATATTTTTTCTGATATAATCCAATCTGAATATAACTTTCCCTCCCTCTACTCCTCCCAGCTTCTCACAGATGAATTCACTCCCTTTCTTCCTCCCATTAGGAAAGAACAAGTTTGTAAGAGGTAACAACCAGACATGACAATATAAAGTCTAATAGACAAAACAAGAACAATCATATTTAAGTTGTATAAGCCGAGCCAAAAGAAAACTAAAAGTGTCCCAAGAGAAGACACAAGAGTCAGAGATGAATTCTTCTACATCTTTAGGAATCTCAAAGCACTAAACTGAAAGCTATAGTGCATGCGTGGAGGATCTGGGGCAGACCCTTGTAGGCCCTGTGCATTCTGCTTCAGTCTCTGGGAGTTTGTAGTAGGTTTGCTCAGCTATTTTAGAGGTTCTTGTTCTTCTGTTGTCCGCCATCCACTCTGTCTACCCAACTCCTCTGTCTCCACTTCTGCAGGGTTCCCTGAGCTCTGAGGGGAAGGATTTGATATTTGATGGAGTCATTTCTTTGTGTTCTAAAGCCTCTCTTTGCCTCTCTCTCTGTCTCTGCCCCTCCCTCTCCCCTCCCCCTCCCCCCCCCCTTTCTCTTTCTCTCCCCCCACCTCTGTGTGTGTGTGTGTGTCTGCATATCTCTCTATTTGTTTCCATATGCTGCAGGAAGCAGCCTTTCTGAGTATAGCTGAATAAGGCAGCTGTGACTATAGTAGAATATCATTAGGAGTCATTTTCTTGTTACTTAGTTTGGTCCAGGACTATTTGGCTTCACACTAGGCCTTTGGCCTAAGTAGTCTCTTGCTTTTGGTCACTCAACAAGTGTCAAATATATGTTATATCTCATGGTGTGGGCCTTAAATTAAATCAGACATTGGTTGGCTAATCCCACAGCATTTACGCTACCATTGCTCTAGTGTATTGCAGGCAGGCATGATGGTAGATTAAAGATTTTGCAGATGGGTTGATGTTTCTGTTTCTCTTTTATAGAATGCAAAGTTCATTTCTGTGTCATAGAAACTATAAATTGGAGTAAGGGTTCTATGGAGGCACAAGCTAGACCACTCCATGTTCAATGAGTTATGTGGGTGTTGTCTTCAGCAGTGGGGTCCCGTTGTCACTCTGTGGAGGACAACCTCTTATCTTGAAAACAGTCTGAATTGTTGAGGATTTCCATGGGGCCCTTCTGGCTAACAATTCAATAGGATGAAACCTAGTCTGGGTTCAAAAAGCTTCATCTGAGCTGGTCTATAGGAATTCTGTATCACTCTTTATTTGGAGACTTCATTAGGATTGCCTTTCTATATTATAGGAAGTTTCCACTGTACTAGGTTTCCATATTCCTTCAATTCTGACTTTCCCCTATTTTTTTTTCTCTAAAGCCCATATTTCTTCCCAATCCCGCATGATCTTGTTTTTTCCTGCTTCTCACAAGCTCCAGGCCACCCATTTCCTTCTCCCAGAGAGATTCTTATGTCCCCTCCATCCCTTCCTGTATGCCCAACCTTTCCTGGCCTATGGAATATAGCTTGGTTATTATATATTTATTGGCATATGTACATATTTAATGACACACACACATATATACACACATATATATATGTATATATATATATATATATATATACATATATATGTGTGTGTGTGTGTGTGTGTGTGTGTGTGTGTGTGTGTGTGTATGTGTGTGTGTGTGTGTGAATGAATACATACAATATTTGGTTTTTTTGGTTGAGGTTACCTCACCCAGGATGATACTTGCTAGTTTTATCCATTTGCCTAGAAATTTCATGCTATGCTTTTTTAAAGAGCTAAGTAATACTACATCATGTAAATGTAAAAATACCAGATTTTATTTGTTTATTCATCTGTTGAGGGACATGTAAGTTGTTTTCAAGTTCTGGCTATTATGGCTAGAGCAGCAATGAATATGGTTGGTACAAGTGTCCCTGAGATAGGATGGAGAGTCCTTTGGGTATATTCTCAAGAATGATATAGCTGTATCTTGAAGTAAGTTGATCTCCATCTTTTTGAGGAACTGTCATACTGATTTCAATAATGGCTGCACAAGTTTGCAATCCCACCAGCAATTAAAGAGTGTTTTCTTAGTTCCACATCCTCCCAACATGGACTGTCACTTTTGTTAATGATGTTAGCTATTCTGACAGGTCAGAGATGCAATCTCTAAGTAATTTTGAATTGCATTTTTCTAATGCTAAGGAATTTGAACACAGTAGCAGAAATCCTTATATGATTCAGAGCTAAATATCAGAGTAAATGTTGAAAGATCAGAGAGACAAAGGAGCCCACCACTAGAGAAACATCTTGCCTCTACTGAATCCTCAGTCCAAAAAGATTTAGCTCCTGTCTCCATCTGCCTTATATTCCTCTCCACCCAGCCATATCACTTTCTGTATCAACTTGCCTAGTACTAGAATTAAAGGCCTATGTGTAGAGTACACACAAAATATCACCACAGAACACCT
Organism: Phyllotis vaccarum; assembly: GCA_033318265.1. Lineage (NCBI taxonomy): Eukaryota > Metazoa > Chordata > Mammalia > Rodentia > Cricetidae > Phyllotis > Phyllotis vaccarum. The sequence goes on along the minus strand of JARWLC010000001.1, from coordinate 136,790,275 downwards.
CTTTAAGTGTTGTTCAGAAATTTTAGTTTTTTCTACTAATATATGTATACCACTTTTTAATTGGGTTATTTTAATTTTGTTACCAATTTTTTGAGTATTTTGCATTTTTCTTTCTCTCTCTTTCTCTGTCTCTCTCTGTCTCTGTCTCTCTCTGTCTCTCTCTCTTTCTGTGTGTGTGTGTGTGTTTCCCCTCCCTTGATTTTGTTGGCTGAAGGTTATTGATTCTCTGTTTTTATGATTGTAGTTAGCCTCTGTGGAATGGAGTTTCCTTCTAGCACCATCAGCAGTTTTAGATCTTTAGATAAATATTTCTTATCTTTGTTTTATCATGGAATATATTATTTTTGCATCTATCATAATTGAATGTGTTGTTGGGTATAGTAGTCTTTTGTGGCGGGGTGCCTTGTAAGTAAAACTCTGTCTACAGTCTTTGATAGCATATTTGGTCTCTTGGAGTCTATAGCACATTTCTTTTGCCCTTTCTGGATTTTAGAGACTCTACTGAGAAGTCAGGTCTAATTGTAATAGGTCACCCTTTATATGTTGCTTGGTCTTTTTTCCTTTGCAGTTTTTAACGTTCATTCTTTGTTTGGTACATAGTGTTTTGATTATCCTATGTCAAGGAAATTTTCTCTTTTGGTACATGCTATTTGTTGCTATTGTCTACAATATATACAATAAATATGCAATCCAATAAATATATGCTTCATGTACCTTTATAGGCATCACTTTCTTCAGGTTAGGAAATTTTTCTTCTATGATTTTTTTGAGAACATTTTCTAGGCCTGTAAGTCAGGTTTCTTCTTCCTCTGTTTCTTTTCTTATATTTGGTCTTCTCATGGTTAATCAGATTCCCTTAAATTATACGTTCTAATTTAAGTCATAAGAGCTAAAAAGGCAAGCCAAAACAAAGGTCAAGCTTCATAACTAATAAGAAGTCTCCATGTCATTATTTGGGGGCTGGTGGTCCAAAGACAGTCTGATAAGAAAGTCCAATTATAAAAATCTACATAGTTTCCCAGATGCCCCAAACTCTTAAAAATTCCCAGATTTTTAAGTCAGAAAAATTTTTAGACTTAACATTTTCTTTGGCCAACTTAACTATTTTTTCTGTTATAAAGCCTGAATTTTTTTCTCTCTCTTGTATTCTGTTGTCGAAACTTGACCCTATAGTTCGTATTTTATATCCCAAATTTTCATTTCCAGAATTTCCTCAGATTTTGGTTTTCTTCATTGATTCTGCTTCTATATTCAGGTCTTGAATGGCCTTATTGATTTCCTTCAAAAAGTGTTTTATTCATTTTCCTTCATTCTGGATTTGTGTGTGTGTGTGTGTGTGTGTGTGTGTGTGTGTGTGTATGTGTGTGTGTGTATTCATTCATATATTTCTTTAAGGAACACTATCATTTTCATAAAGGCTATTTTGAGGTCTTTTATTGGGTGTCTTCAGCTATGTTGCAATAGTCAGTGCCTGCTGTGATGGGGTTGCTTGCCTCCAAGTGAGGCCTATTTTCCTAGCTAGGATTGATTGTGTTTTTATGCTGATGCCTATGTTTTGTCTGTGCTGAGTGTTTTGTTCTTTCCTTTGCTTATTCCATGGACTTTAGAAGAGTTTGGAGGCTAGTTCTGCCTTGTAGAAAATTTTCTGTGGATCTCTTTCCCTGGCCTGTTCAGCTGGTATGTTTCCAGGGTATGCCAGCTATGGTTAAAGACCCGCAATAATGGGATGGGTTGGAGAAAGGAAGGTTAGAGAAGATCTTTGTGATCCATTGGGGAAAAGATGGCAAGGAAAAGAAAAACACAGCATGTTTTCTGCTACAGATTTTGGGATAAGACTGGGAGGACTGGATCTGAAGGAGCAGAAGGAACAGCCTACTTATTGCACTGGCAAGAGCAGTTCTTGGATTAGCAGGAGTTATTTTCTTTTATTGTGTGAGAGTTGAAAGTATGTTAATTTGGGTGATCATCATATTTCCCAGAATTTTTCTTCCCTCCATCTGACGAAAAGTTCAGTGTCATGCAATAACTATTTTTGAATCATTAGTCAGATAGTAAAAGATACCTCCAAAATAATATAGGGCATCACAGTTTTTCTTGGTGCCTTTAGAAAAAGAAGGCAAGTCTCATTAAATAGACACTACATTCTCCAGGCACACAAGATTTGGAGGAGTAAATTCAGATCCGACCCAGAAGACTTCTTAATGAATATCAGCTCTCATAGTTTCTGAAGAAGTCATTCAAGCTGTCAAGGTAGAAAAGCAATCAGTGGGCTTATTTAGCTATAATGGATTAAAATCAGCAAGCACAATGAGATATTCAGGAACATTCAATAGTGGTATTTATATCCTGAGGATAACTAACCTCCACTTAGCTAAACGTATGACCCATTCAATAGTAAGAATTCCATTCCTGACACCAAAAACTTAGCCAACTACCAGTGATTTCTGAGGCTACACAACCTGTAGTAAAACTTTCTGATGCACTTGTCCTAAGTGGTGTACACTCTAACTGCATTCTACTTATTACATCATAGCTGAGTTGATCTTACCTCTCATCTAAGAAATTTCTTCTTGTTGTAGAGACTGTTATTTATTTTGTAACTTGTCAAAATGCAGAGATCAACTGACTTTCCTATGCTTTACCCCAGATAATACAACTACAATGAAGACCCTACATCTATGATGCTAGTAACTTCATGGAAGATGGGGCAGAAATTATGAAAAAGCCTGAGAACCAAGAATACTTAAGAAATTATTTTTTTTCTAAAGCAAATGAACAAAAACTCAAAGTAGGTTACCAAGAGGAAGATTGGCATCCTAGTATCAAAATTCAAACAGGCATGGTAACTTATTTAGCAAAGAGGTCATACTCTCTCAAAATACTTATTTTGACAACTCTCTACACCCTTAAAAATCTTGAGCTATAGTCACTCTATTGATTCAGATCATATTAGCCCCTTATTATTGAATCCAACTTCAGAAGAATGAGCCCAGAAGCCTTTACATATGAGTTTATAGTATCCTGACATTTTATAGCTTAAGCTATATGAATTTCAGCTTAATTTGAGACCCGTGACAGTGATTCTCAACTGTGTATGTCATAAAGTGCAGCTTGAATGAAAGGAGAATAAAAATGAGTAAGCTTCCCACAGCACGTGCTACACATCACGCTGAGTCATTCTTATTTATGCCTGCCAACTATTACAGATTTATGGCCATTTGTACTTGACCTTAAATAGTTTTCCAAAAATTTCCTCTTCTCTGTTCTTAAAGTGAAATGAAGTTGATCAACATCAATCATTTGATGACATGATCATGTCTTTTATTCAAATTGGGGGATGATGTGGAAAACATATCAAGTCACCTTGATGACTTTTAACTTAACCCACATTTATACACATATAAACTCATATTCTTTTCATATTCTAAAATTTTATGTTGAATTTCCCATGTTACTAATGAAAATTTAATTATACACTAAAAAAATACTAAAAGTCAAATTTCTAAATAATAATAATGAGAAAAAAATCTTAGAAATAACATTTCATGTCAGAAGACAAAATGAATATATATTTGGTAATTCCTTTACATTTAGGCTATAGACAGAAAGACTGAACTTTCAGACAATAAGGATGACATTCTAATGTTATTTTTGTGAGTATATATTGGATTAACTATACATAGCTTCTTATACCTTAACCAAGACAGTATATTTAATTGGTTATAAGGTGTTTCTTTTGCTGATCAGGCCATATTGCAGATAGCCTAGTTAAATTTTTAATATATAAAATTATAAGAGAGATGATCTATGTAGGATATATGAAAATATATTAAGTGGCATTTGGACTGGCCTATATAGAATCTATATGATTCTATATAGAAATACATATTTCAAAGAGGTGTCCCAATCCCAATTTAAACAAAGTTAACTATAACAGTAAACTGAATACCTCCATTACAAATAAGCAAACAAACAAACAAAACATCTAGTATATTGAGTCAGGAACATGAATAATCAGTGCTTGAGTGTGTCCTGATCTTACATAGGACCCAAGTTTGTTTCCTATGACTCTCACAACCACCTGAAACTCCAGATCCTGTAAATAAGATTCTCGTCTTCTGGCCTCCAGAGTCACCTGCATTCACAGGGACAAATCCATAGAATACACATAGATCCACATGAATAAAGATGGAATATGAAAATAGCATATGAATATTGATTCTTAGCTTTTTTTATTCAAGTCATGAAAAATAGTCCAATAAAATGGAGCAACAGTGCGTATTGTACCTGTTTGTTAATTCATTTAGCACAGGAAAAAGGTACAATTTTCTTAGTCATTACATTTTTGTATAATTGTAAATGTATTTACGCACACATTTAAATTATTTCTATGTGGAGATATTTTGTCTGCATTTATCGTTATTCAATGATTTTCAATTCTGCCACAATGAGCTTGTTTACTAATATATAAATTTATCTGTCCAGACTGAAGAACGTTGCTCAAGTGCTCTAATCTTTCCCAAAGTTTTGAACATCCCCCATAGTATTTTCCAGAATGGCTGCTCTAATTTATATTACCACCAAAAATGTCCAAGAGTTCCCTTTTCTGAAGCAGAGAAGATAACTCATTTCAAAACTTTGAGCTCTAATCTGTGTCTCCTGTAGCTGTAGATTCAGATTGTTCTTGAATCTTACATTACAATTTTGAATTTCTCCTCATGCTGGTTCATCTGAAATATAGCACTTTCTTTAGACCCCAGTTTAGACCAGCAGTAATCAACAATTATCTGACAGAGTTTGTATATATTTATAGATAGTTATGGAGCGCAGACTAGGCTCAGCATACTACAAAGACACAAAGATCTCTGAATCTAAAATAATTTAATTATCTTTATTATTACTCTTTTTATGTAATCTTAGGAACAATATGATTGAGATATATAATTTCAAAAGTTGTCAGTATACTTCGAGCCTTTGTTATCTAACAAGGCAATTATGAGAATTGTCAGTCATCAAAAACTATAGAAAATGTTCATCTGCTTAACAATAATTCTCTATGATTATGATTTTTTATAAGTTATACACTTTTTGTACTTTGTAACTAATCATAATTTTAATCACAATTATTTTTAAGAAATTTTTATTCACTTTACATACTAACCATTGATTCCCCTCTAATCTTTCCTCCTGCTCCCCACAGCCACCCCCCAGTGAACTCCCATCTCCTTCAAAAGTTGGTACCACAGTTTTTGATCATACCGTTAGCATTTTGACCCAGTTCCTGGAGTCCTGGCCAATAGCAATAACCTGGCTTGCTCAGTATCCTGACACAAAGCTCTCTTTAAGAAAAGACTCTTCCCTCTCCCTCTTAGCTCTTCTCTCTCTCCTCCTGACAGAAGCCGAACATACCTCTGACCTTTCCTTCTCTCTCTCTCTCTCTCTCTCTCTCTCTCTCTCTCTCTCTCTCTCTCTCTCTCTCTCTCTCTCTCTCTCTCTCTCCTCTTTCTTCTCTCTCGTCCCTCCCCCACTCTCCTCACTCTAACAAAGTTTTCATATGAGTGTTGTATGTATGATGTGTGTCTTTCAGCAGCTCCTACTCACACTGACTATCACCTGCCTACTTGAGACAGTTGTCTCCACTCTCCTCAGGTATATTACAACATACACAGTAACTTGTGATTTGATCCTGCTTGTCAGTCACCCTGTGATACAATCAATGCATACAATTGTCTTATGCAAAGAACTCAGTTATGAACCAATGCTTACAGTGTGGAAATTCAAAAGTGAATTATCTCTAATAATGACAAATATGACAGTCACAATTTACAGTAAGTGTTTTAAAGTGAAGAGGTACCTAGTTGGAAAAATAATCATTTTTGGATGTTTTTGTCTACTGTGGGAATGTATTTGTAGCCTCATCTTCATTACTTTAAAGAAAATAATTTAATTTATTTATTTTGCATCTGGCCACAATTTTATCTTCCTCCTCTCCTCTCAGCCCCTCCCCTACTTCCCTCTGTTTTGACCTCCCGATCCACTCTTCCTCCATTTCTGCTTAGGAAACATCAGGTTTCCCATGAGTTTCAACGAAACATTGCACATCAAATTGCCTTAAGACCAAGCACCACTTGTGCCCCAGTATGAGAGAAGTGGGTTCTCAAAAGCCAGTAAAAGAGACATCCCTTATTACCACTGTTAGGATTCCCAAGAGGACCAAGCTACAGGATTAAAACACGTACGCAGAGTGCCTAGGTCCATCCCATGCAGCCTCCCTGGTTGTTTGCTCAGTCTCTGTGAGCCCCTATGAGCTCAGGTTAGTTGATTCTATTAGTTTTATTATGATGTTTTTGATCCCATTGGATCTTAAAATCCTTTCTGTCCCTCTTGTGCAGGACTCCATGAGCTCTGTCTAATATTTGGCTGTGTGTCTGCCACTGTTTCCATCAGTTTCTTGATAAAGCCTCTCTGATGAAAATGCTAGGCAACAATCTGATCACAAAAGATGGCCAGTTAAGGCTATATAATTGGTATTTCTCAGAGTCTTAACTTGGATCATCCTTGTAGAGTCTTGGGATATTCCTCTGCACCAGGTTTTTGCACCCAGAAGTGCCCCCACACACATAATTTACAATAGTCTTGTTCAGTTCTCACCTTCACTTCTTAATGTATTGTTACAGGCAAAGATTTTTGTAGCTTTTGAAAGTTAAAATCAAATAATAAAGCAATATCATGTTGATATGGCTTATGCCTTTAAATGTATCTTTTCATTTCAGTTATTGATAGTATAGCATAATTGAAAACTAATCAAAGTTATATTCTATAGCACATTTGAGCTGTGAATTGTGTTTTAAACCATTCATTTTTTCTATCCTTGACCTTTCAATACTTATAATATGCCATTCTAGATCTGAAGTCACAAGTGAATCATGCTAAAATCTAGATTCACTTTCAGCAAAAGATTGACTTGATTGAAGAATGTGCTATTATGAAAAGAAGTACATGATTGACTATATCACCATTAGCCATGGGTTTTAATAAGGCTGTGGAGGACTTCTAACATGGCTTTTGTGTTTAAACATTTTGATGGGGGTGATTTTTTTTGATGAACAGTCTATTTCAGAATTGTCTTTGATTATAGGTATTATTAGACATTTCTTTAATAAGTCTTAAAGCTTTTTTCTTTTCCCAATAAATATTTATGCAGCTATCTATTTTCATTAAAACCAAGAAAATTTAAGAAATTTTTTGAGAGGGAGCCAATGTGGAGTTGGAAAGAGATGAGGTGCTAGGGAAATCTCCAAGAACTCACAGGATGTCCTTGGCCAAGTCTACAAACAATAGTGGAGTGCCTTAAGAGGACTTCCCCTATAATCAAATGAATAGCCACCCTCAGTGTCATTACAGAACCTACATCCAACAAAGAATAGAGGTGGAAGCAGTGATCCATGGCTGAGCACTGGGTAGAGCTCCTGGTCCAGCTTAGAGCAGGAGATGAGAGTCTGTATGAGCAAGGGGATAGAGATTATGAGGAAAATTCCCACAGTGATGGCTAGCTGGAGTTTGGTGTGTGTGTGTGGAGCGGGGGTTCACTGAATCAAGAATATCCACTTGAGATCCATCAGAAAAAAGGAACTAGACCCACCAAGGGTAGGAAACTGTGGGTTGGCATGAGCAACATATGGAGCCCTGAGGAGTGGAATCAGACTGTGTTCCTGTGCATGGGCTGGCACCTTGGAGCCCATTCCCTGCAGAGGAGCATCTCACCAAGTCTTGATATTAAGATGAGTAAATTAGACTTGCCTAGAGTGGATGTGCCATGCTGAGCTTACCCACCTTGGGGCTTCTTACCTTTTTGGGGGAGGGGATGGGAGGATGGGGGCGGCAAGGCTGAAGGCTGACTGGGGGTATTGGGAAGAGGGAAAGGAGGGTGAGCAGGTAAATTAAAAGTGACAATTTTAAAAATAAAAAAAAGAACAGAAAAAGGAGAAAAAAATAGAAATCCAAGAGAAGGCACAGTGAGGACTCAGTGTCAATAATGTAGCAGAATCCAGAGGCCTTGACCCATTGCAACAAGCACTTACTAGTAAACACGTATGTACCAAAGGGCATACTATATGAATCACTGGACCACACTACAGCTTCAGTGCTAAGATTTTTGGGCTTATTGTTTGTTTGTATTTTAGTTTTACTTTTTAAATATATTGTCAGGACAGAGGGGAGAAGCAAGAGGATAGTAATATGACTGGAATCAGGATGTACTATGAGAAATCCACAAAGAATCAGTGAAAAGGTTAAAAAAAAGAAATGAAGAAATATAATGAAGAAGACATTATATTTTACTATGGAGATATTATATTATACCATGCATCTAAACTTCAAAGTAAATATCTTGAAAATCTTTTCTCATGCCTCATATAAATGTATTTTGTGCATTTAATGTTCAATAAATAAGTGGCTTATGATGTAAAGTGATAAATTTATCACTTTAACTAAACCAAAGAGTGGATAGATCAGCCATCACCAGAGAGTCTTCCTCGCAGAACAGATGGAAGTGGATTCAGAGACCCACAGCTAGACATTATGAAGAGTTTAAATTAAAGGATTCTATTGAATCCCTGTCTTGGAGATTGAGGAACCCCACAGAAAAGGGGGAGGAGCAATTGTAGAAATGAGAGAGGATGAAGGACATCAGGAGAAGATGGCCCATTGAGTCAGCTAAGCAGAGGTCACATGGGCTAACAAAGACAAGAGGCAAGCATGGGGCTTGCATGGGTCTGCAGGTGTTCTAGATATGTGTGATAACTTTTAGCTTTGTGTTTTTCTAGGTTATCAACATTTGCCTGTTCTTGGCATTCTTTTCTATCTATTGAATTAACTTGTGTAGCCTAAACATGAGGAGTTTTGAATTGTCTTATTCTCTTTTGTTTTGTCCTATTTGGAGACCTGCTCCCTTCTGAAGGGAAATGCTGAGGGAGTGAATCAGGAAGAAAGTGGATACATGTTTAGGGTGTGGAGGGGATCTGGGAGGAGTGGAAGGAGGGGAAATTATAGTAAGGATGTATTATATGAAAGAAAAATCTGTTTTCAATTTTTAAAGAAAAAAAGTTAAAAAATTGCTTCTCATAAAAAAAGGAAAATACACAAAAAAGAACATATACAAATATTGGGAAATATAACTTAATGACCAACAACGATAAGATGGAATTTGAATCTGAGGATATGACGTGAAATCTATTCCAGTTCACTATGCTCAGGATATGAAGTAAAGAGATTGTCGATTGCCACAGCTACCAAGTGGAGCACTTTTAAATAGTTTTGAAAATGAGATTTATTATTTACTTGGTTGTTTTATGTTGTTCTGTGAACTGCATCACACACACACACACACACACACACACACACAGAGAGAGAGACAGAGAGAGAGAGAGAGAGAGAGAGAGAGAGAGAGAGAGAGAGAGAGAATTTCTTCTAGAACTTTAAACACAACTCTCTCATTTCTTTATCTAGTAAAAAGGAACTACAAAAATATTTTGCTTGCATTTAAGATAGTTATTTTGAATGAAGAGTAAATAAAAAAGTAATAATCTTTCTTAAGGAGAATTACTCTAGCCAAGCCTATTATAATCTTACCTGAATTTATTTTTCAGTATCACCATCTAAATGAGAAAATTCATAAAGATGAAATTAATAAGTATGAATCAGGTAAACAAAACCCAGAGAGAGAAACACCACATTTTCTCTTCATATTACTCTTTAAATATGTGTGCATTAATTGGAGTGCCTGTAGACAATCAAGAAACTAGGTGGGGCCATTGGAATGGAATTGTAAAGAAAGAAGATAAACTATAAGAGGTATGAAGGATAAAAGAGGAAGAGTGAAACAAGACATGTTAAATGGGGTAGGAAATGGAAAGGCTGGGTAGAGAAGGGCATGTGAGGATGATAATTAACATTACAGACCTTTGAAAACAACATATGGAAATCTGTTGTGAAAGCTTCCTAAAAATATACTTGTACATATAAAAAGGAAACTAAATAATGGGTGTTGTATGAAGTTTCTGGCCCAGCCTAGTTCTGAGGTCTGGGCCCACAGTCCCAAATAATCACACAAAGTCTTATATTAATTACACGTGTTTGCCCTATGGCTTGCTAACTCTTACTCTTAAACTAACTCATGATTAACAAAGTGGCACAGTACCTTTTCTCAGAGCATTTTGTATTTTTTTTCCTCTGTGTCTGCCTGGCATCTCTGCTCTGCTCTTCCTCTATCCAGAGATTTTTAGTCTGGTAGCCCCACCCATACTTCCTACATGCCTTCTGGCCAATCAGCATTTTATTAAATCACTGAGTGGCAAATGTTTACAATGTACAAATATTTACAATTTTAGATTATAATCCCATAGCATTTCCCCTCTTTAAAAAACAAAACAAAACAAAAAAACCCAAATCTAATCTCCTTTGTATAGCTTTTTTTCAGACCATTATCTATGACAATTTGTAATCAATACTTTAAACAAAGACAAACCTTCATAATCCATGTTTTAAAAATGTTTATATAGCTCTCTCAACTACTTCCTGATGGATCCTGAGACTGGTGTATTCTGTTAAGTTGGGTCATTTCAGCCAGTCTTTTTGAAACTGTTCTGGATGCAGAGCTCAAAAGAAATTACAACAGAGGTACTCTGAAATGTTAGATCATCTGGGCCCTCTCTTCACATCTGAGGTTTTTTTAGGGGGTCTTCTTCAGTTAAACCTAGTTTTTCTTAACTCAGAATGAATCCACAACCTCTCATTTTCTGTAGAAATAAAAAGAAAACCTCTTCTCCAATGTAACATATCTTTTGACTTCAATTTTGAAGTCAATGCAATTTCAAAATATATAGGTTGAATTAATCTAGCAGCATTTATAATCACATGTCTTTTAATAGCTTTTATTCCTTTATCTTCAGTCAGACTATTCAAAAACAGCATTACATACAGTATCCAGACTCTGTCTGTGAACTTTATATATTTAAGCCGCATATCTTTAGTCTTAGCTATACTTTAGTAGATTAAAAGTGTGAATCACAATATTGTCATCTTGAGTTATGGGATTGAAGGTGTGACTCACTACTCTGACCCTCATGGCTTGACTGTGGCTGATTTGGATCTCTGTTATTCTGAGACTTTATTGAATATAAAATATATCACCACAGATTGGGTCAATGTCTTTCCTATATACAACATGGTACTAAATAAACAACACAGTGTCAGGTATAGGTTACTTATTTCTGAGTTGTTGGTCAATGGGATTCCATAAACTGCCTATCTATATTACAGGCTGTTTTTATTGTCTTTGTTTATGCTTCATAACATGATGTTATGTCCCTATCCCTGAAGCTACAACATAATTAAGTCATTGAATATAGAAAGTTCAAGCTGATACTCACCAGGACATTTTCTCTCTATTGGCTAGTTTAGTATTACTAAAAATTTTCATGCATGCAATAAGAGAGAAAAATAACCAATGATGTCTGCTGAGGTAGCAAAAGTCACTTTTCTGCAGAGATGTCATTTCTAAGACGTTCATGCTTTAGTAAATAGTTCTTCACTGAGCAAACACAAGCAGCACTAAATCAGAGCATGACATTACGATGGAAAGGTGATGGGAGGGTAGGAGGGGAAATAAAGAAGAAAGTTTGAGTAAATCACATTATACAGGTATGCAACACTCTCAAAACAATAAAGGAAGTTAAAATAAAAACCACATGTTACAACACTGACTGATCTGACAGGACATCCTCAATGGTGAAATATTGGCAGTTTTTTCTTTGAGTCTAACCAAGAGCCATCCAATTGGGCCTAAGACCCATGCAATAGTATGTTTATGCCTATGTCCCAATCTAACCAGCAAGCTATGGCATGAGACATCTTAGATCTTAGATAATCTAATATTTTCATTTTCCTAAACCACTATAATTTCAAACTGTATTCTAAATACTCATTTTTGTACATATAGATAAATGTAGTTTTTACCCCCATCAGAGAATCTTCTCTTCACCACAGAATGAAACCATTACAAAAAAGCAAAACCCAGCAAAAAGCCTTACCTATTGGACAATCTCGCTGGCCCTACAAATATTATTTCTTTAACATAGATTTTGTTATGTGACTGATAATTGATCATTCGGCTCAAAATGTTGAAAAGTTTTAGAATTTCTAACATGCGTTTAAGCATCTTTTCTAATATGATCATGGTTTAGAAATGTCATTTATAAGTGTTGCCATTGGAAAAATTAATGTAGTGTTATTTATTAATAATAACTCAGCTATTGCTGAAAATCGAACTAATGTTAGTCATAATATGTCATGCAAAAAAAAATCCTTTTTAATTCTTTAAAAAATGAGCTTATGTCAGTCCCCCTGCTATATAAGTCTTTGTCAAGAAAATTTATAATTTGAGCTTTCATGTTAGAAGTTTCAGAGGCAAGCTTTCAAAGTTTGCATCTGCAAATTTTGACCATGTTTGAAATATAAATAAATAAAGCATAATGTAAACCATCAATGGCCTTGATATCATGGCATCTGTCTTATTACTCATTATAAATTGAATGAAAGTCAACCTTGAAGATTTTCCATGAGTCCATAGAAAAAAAGGTTAATTGCATTTATAATTAACTCTTGGCTTTGAGTAAAGTAATTCATAGTCTGACTGACTCACTAAGTCACACATGCCAACACTGTGTTTGTCTTTACCCCCATCCATGCACTGGTATTCACATTCAAAACTGGTCTCTGGTGTATTTAATATTACTGAATGTGTTTTATCTTCTTTCTTTTTATTGATTTCTACTAAAAATTCAAAATAATGTACTTATAAGCTAAAATGGTATGTTTGTATAGATTAAAAACATCCCAGATCAAGCTGCCAGGAAAATTGGAAGGAACATGAATGGATGTTTTAAAAATATATAGTATGAGCCAGTCAAAATAGTCTAAAACAGATTTCCTGTAGAACCATGCATGCTGAATAAACACTAAATCTGTTCTTTTATAAAAGAGAACCTTTATAATCATTTTAAGCACCATCTTCATCATATATATCATATGATTTACTACAATCATAATCCTGAATCGTTAACATGCACCAAAAAATCCTCTGAGCACTTCACTATTAGTTTTTCAAGGATAAATAAAAGCATTATCATGAACTTTCTGTTCTAAAGCACTAGCAATTGTCTTTCTCTTATTTTAGTTATAAGGTATCAGCAATATTGCACTTCTCAAGAACACAGGGAAGATTCCTTGTTTTGGTCTTTCTAAGTAGTGATTGGAAGCATCTTAAGGATTATGGTCAATCTTGTCATTTCTATCTATGTTTCTTCATGTTTCAAAGTAATTGCCTTTGACTTTGAGACCCATCTGAATAAATAAGTTCAGATCTTTACAAGATTCTTAATTACATCTTCAAAAACATATTTCTCTAAAAAAGAGAATATTGACAAGTTCTTGAGATTAGAACATGAACACATGGTTTTGAAAGGTTACCATATCACTCTGAGATTATCAACAATCACCAAATATATGGGGGTAATGAGAATAAGAGAGTTCAGAGGTTTTCCTATATATAGATCATCAGCAGTTACTAGTGTCTTAAATACATAAATTCTTTTCATTGATTTTACATTTACTTTTTTTTATTAAAGATAGTGTTAGAAACTAAACCTGGCACAGGGATGGGCAAGATTTTAAATCAAGATCTATTTACCTACATTATATCATTGGATTTTAGATGTTCATTTATCATCTGTATTATACCTGTAATTGTCACTTTGGAAGCTCATCTTAATTCTATGACATATTCCAGTGTCATAATTTAACATTTGACTCAGAATAGGCACACCAAATATTTTTACATGTTTAATGATAAATTTATAAAATTTTCCAGCAAATCATATAGGATACTTTATCTATGGATAAAATATATATTATTTTTTATTACTTTTATGCCTATATTTTGCATAAATTACATTAAATTTAATTGCAAATATTCATCATTATAGAACAATTGAGAATGAAAATGCAATATTTCTTCAATAAATAAGCTTTAAGATATACCTAATTAAAAAAAAAGTTATTATGGGTACTCTAAGACAATTCCCTCTGTTTATATCCAGAGAAATTGGCTGACTGAGGATGGCCAAATACTGTACAAGAACTTCTTATTCACCTCCATGTCGGCTACATTCTAAATGAACTATTTAGCTCATCTTTCTCTACTTAGGGAAATTTGCACTACAGCTGTTAATGTTAACTAATCATGTGCTCATACTTTTAATTCTAAAATAGGGTTACACGAGGACCCAAAGGATCAGTATTCTGTTCTTAAAATATTCTCAATCTTGGATGGAAAGTGCACGACTACCAACAAAGATTAATCATACATTTGTAGAAAAAAGTAGGTGAAAAACTTGAGTTGAGGAATTTTTTTTAAAGAATTCAAGAATATTGAAGTAGTTAAAGGGTAGTCAACCCAAAGTATAACACTGAAGAAACCATAATAGATATACATTAAGCCACTAGATATTGGCCTTCTTGTCAGTCTGGAGTTTATTTCCTTAATTTACAAAATGGGTGTTTTTAAGATAATTTTTGATCTTTACATAATATAGCAATTATGTTTATTATAGAAAAGTAGAACAGTGAAGAAAGGGGTGAAGATTAAAACAAAAGGAAGGCTGAGCATCTTTAATCTCAGCCCTCGGGAGGCAGAGGCAAGCAAATCTCTTTGAGTTTGAGGCCAGCCTGAGCTAGAAAGTAATTTTTAGGACAGCCAATGCTTCAGAGAGAAACCCGTCTCAGGGTACGTGTGAATGTACATATACTTTTTACTGATTTGTCGGATTCACATAGTGCAACCTTCACATCAGAACAAAATAAAATTTAAAATAAAATAAATCTCCTTGTGAAGTAACAGTATGACCAGTAATGGACAGTTTCCTTTAGCCCATACTTCTTTTTTTGCAAGTGTTCATGGCAATGAGTCATTGTTTTGGTTTGAGTTCTCTGGCTTCTGCTGGGCCTTCACTGGAATGCCTCTTGGACATTCTGCTGTTGCTGTGGGTCATGGAGATCCTGCAGCTTTGGATCTTGCAAGACTGACTCCTTCACATGTTCAAGCGGATCCATATAAGGGGTAGATGTTAGGGTGTCCTGTTCTGGACCTGGGTGGTACCAGGATGGTCAGCATGGCAGCTTTCCTCATTCTTACCATCAAGACAAGATCTACAACACTTCCCAAGCTAGCTCACCTTATGCAACAATGAGAAAGGGGCCCAAGCTCCCTCACTTTGTGAAACAATCAGCAAGGGGCTGTGCGGATTTTACTGTTCTCACTCCCTTGGGGGCTTGCACCTTCACTACTGGAATCAACTCTACTGTGCTGCTCAGGCAAGGTGCAGGGCCCGTTCTTCTGAGTGCTACAGTCAGTGAGGTTCAGAGTCAGCTCTCCCAACTACTCCATATGGTGAGGTGCAAGGCCTGTTTCCCAAAGGGCTGCAGCCAGTGATTGGCAGAGCCGGTTCACACTCCTACCACAGCCAGGAAGGGACAGGGCCAACTCTATGCAGTCCTTTCCTCTCAGCCTTCAGTGGTGCCAGAGGTCATAAACATCAACACGGATCCAGACATATCATTTGGTATCAGTCTAGGCCTGAACATCACCATAGCCCTAAGTAGTAAGCAGAAAACTGAATTCAGCCCCTCCCAACAACCTTCATCTCTTGAGATCTACCTCTCTCCATAGGACATGAGCATTATATCTTTCTCACACACATACTCCATCATATATTTTTCTCACCATAATGGTGCCTGCCCCCCTCAGTGCCACATGGTGCTGAGGCAGGCCTATGAATGTCTTCAGCCAGCCTGGGCCGGGAAGTCTCACGTTATCGTCTATCCACTAGGCAACCCCAGGCAGGCTGGTGGATTTTCTTCTCCACCTCAGTCAGTCCTTATGGCACTAAGAAGACTCCCAAAAGTTGGTGTTAAACACATTTCACATAACACGTAAATGAGTAATACCACTTGAACATCTGACATTAGGCCTATTACATGCTCTAATATTATATAAAAGACTGTGAGCTGAGCTATACAGTTTGTGGAAGACTTTCCGTATTTTGATGACAATCTTATGATGTAGTCATTAACTGGATACATGTGAGCTGTTCAATTCCCAAAGCTTATCCTCTAGCATACAAACTAATGAACTATACTCTACAGATAAGTTTCTCATGAAAAATATGCATTAAACAAATGGATAGCACTAAAGTAGAAAATTAGAGTTTGGATTTTCAAAGTTTGTGCCTGAAACATAATTGTTCATCAGTCTTCAGGATGTGAAATTTCATCATTTTATCTCTTGGAAAATCCACATCATTATTCGAATGTTGTATGGATCTGAACAGGAAGGGGAAATGAGTAGAATTTCAGTTATCATCCTGTTCATTTAATTTAAGAAGATGTGTAGCATTGTTAAGAATGTTGAGATATTTAAATTCCATCCTCAGAATAGCGGCTGATGACTGTTATCGCCAAGGTCCAGTAACCAACTCCTCTAGCGTATTTATCACTTATGCTTTCTCTTGTTTCCCTCTTGCTTTGTTTCTTAAGAATAATCAAAGTGTGTCTGTATTGCTTATGATCCTGGAAATTATTATATGGTCTAGGTTTGACTCATACTTGAAATTCTTATATCAAACTTATTGCACAAATTTTACTTGGTCATATTAATAAAAAAAAATCCAGAACAGACATTGGGGAAAAGAAAAAAAGAAGATAAGAGAGCGAGAGAGAAACAAGCCACAACCACTTTCCACCTAGCTGCTCCTCACAAATCCACAGACTAAAGGCCTCTGAGTTCTTAGCCAAAAGGAAATGGGGTCATAGGTAAAGGGTTCAACTCCTACCTCTTCTTTCTCCAAACATCTCACTTTCTCTTTCAATTTTCCTAGTACTAGGATTAAAGGTGTGTAATACAACCACATGGCTCTATTGGCCTTGAACTCAGAGATTCAGAGGATCCCAGTGCTGGGATTAAATGTGTTGGTTATTACTTCCTGACCTTCATGGGGTGTAGCTCTGTCATCTGATTTTTTTTCAAACAAAGTTTATTAGATATACAATTTATCACCACATATTCCCTTTTGTGTCCAAAATATAAAAGGTTATAACTAATATAAGAAAAGCTAAATAAAATAAGTAAATAATAATAATAATAATAATAATAATAATAATAATAATAATAATATATAGTATATACAGGTAGTAATTATATCAATAATGACCAGTCCATTAACAATTTATAAATTTATAGAAAATACTTCATTAATTATTCTTTCCTGGTGAGTCTAAAATGTTGTGCCTAATTCACTTTCTATCTAACTTGCATTACCAACCAAAAACTATCTTTTGATAACTCTCAAACTCATAAACTTTACACCTTAGTGAGTTTCTTTTCTGCATCTGTAACTAAGAAAACTATGACTATAATTACACCTATATAATCTTCAACTACCTCAGAGAGCAGAGAAAAAATATTAACTAAGTAAATATGAATGGCAAGCAAGTAACTTCCAAAAATTGTGAGAAATAATAGAAGCAGCTATCTCCCTGAACAGTTACCCAAGTATCCACTGCAATGTTGGGTATTCATCTCAAGTCTACAGGCCTACCATATCTAACAGATTTGAAGCAGCATATTCTAAGTAAATATTAATGGCAAGCAAGTAACTTCCAAAAATTGTGAGAAATAATAGAAACAGCTATCTCCCTGAACAGTCACCCAAGCATCCACTGCAATGTTGGGTATTCCTCTCCAGTCTACAGGCCTACCATATCTAATAGATTTGAAGCAGCATATTCTTAAGACCTTTATACCTTGTCTTGGCAAGGTTCAGCATTTTTTTCTTATGTGTCCTGCTTGTCCATTTGGACAGCATACTGTCAGTACTTCCTTGCTCATGGGCTAACTTTTGTCACAAAGAAAGTAAACTCCATAAGGAGTTTCTTTAATACCCATCATCTTCTCTGAATTAGACTGGTGCTAGCAAGAGCAGACATGTCTCATTATCATAAAAATAAAAGGAACCTATATTATTAAAACATTAACGACATATTCTGTAAATCTCTGAATTGTTTGAAGATAACCTATCTAAAATATATTTGTTTGAGCTTGAAAACATATCTCATATGATATGCCATGATTGTAATGATTAAGTACTAGCTTGCATTTTTACACCCTAATTTGTTAGTAATAATAGCTTTCAAGTACTAGCAATTTAAAAATTACATTATCAGATGAGCTGATAGGTACAATACCTTAAGAAGAGTAGAAATATATGTACAGTAACAAAATTAATCGCAACTTTTTATCAGTATATACAGTTTGTATACTGTATACCTAAATCCAATCCAATGTAAAATATTCAAAATTAGAAGTTGCTTTTTAATAACGAGAATCAATAATCTTCCATTATATCTAATAATATACCCATTCCATTTTAATTTTTAGAGTAGATTCAATAATCTACTCTTTTTATTCTATCTGTATCCTTTTTTTCTTTTTCTTTCAGTTTTTTATTTTTTTCCACTTTTTTATTTAAAAAGATTTTTCCATATCTACCACAGCTTCCCCTTCTTTCCCTCCTACAGTCCTCCCTCAGCCTCCCCCCATCCATTCCCTAAGCAGGTCAAGAATTCCCAAGGTTTGTCAGTTTGGTCTGGCATATCCAGTTGAGGTAGGTCCAGGTCCCTCATCCCAGTATCAAGGCTAAGTTAGGTGAGTAGGGAATGGCCTGAGAGGTCAGATCATGAGCCAGAAATATAGTCTGATCCTACTGCAAGGGGCTCCACAAAGTTCCCACACCGTTTGACTATCATCTACCTTTGGAGGGTTTAGTTCCTTTTCATGAAGGTTCCTCGGTGATTGTTTCAGAGCCACTGAGCTCCCGATAGCTCGGGTCAGCCATCTCTGTGGGTCTCTTCCTCATGATCCTGATTGCTTTGCTCCTCCCTCTCCAGCTGGATTGGGAGCTCATCTTGGTGCTTAGCTATGGATCCCTGCTTCTGCCTCTATCCATTCCTCGATGAAGGTTCTATAATGACAATTAGGGTGGTTATTCATTTAATTATAGGGAAATTCCTATTTAGACACCCTTTCCACTATTACTTGGAATCATAGCCAGGGACATATCGTGGGTTCTTTTTCAAACAAGACCCAATGCAGCACACGTACATCTACATAAACCCAAAGAAATCTTAAAAGGGTTTCTAAAACACAGAAATAGAGCCAAAAACAACTTCATAGTTCTGTCTCTCAAATGGACCATGGTACAGAGTTGCATGCAGTCTTGAGCTACAACATGGCAGGTTCTGGAAATATCACAAAAAGCTAGGTACAAGCACAAGTTGCCGTTTAAACTGGACATACAGGTCCCATAGGAAAGTGACCTCTGAACTTTGGCAGAACAAACCGAGATGGTCATTCAGGTTCCTGCTTTGCAGAGAAAACTGTCAGACATTCTTCAAGACTCGAGTAGAAGCAACTGATGAACTGTGCCAGAATGGGCAGAGCAGATTTCCTGCTTCACTGAGATAAAAAGAGACTCTGGGCCTGTAGGCTGAAGATGGATGCCCCAATTTTATAAAGGAACTTTGGATGACTGTCCAGGCAGATAGGTGTCATCTCTGTCCTTTATAGATTTTAGAAGTCGCTTGCACTTCTGGTTTACTTGGGTAAATATATCCTTCTGTGGTCTTTGATGTAGTTGACAATTAGATAGTTATAGGTACAGTTTTTCTTAGTCATTTGAAAGGTATATTAGATATGACACTTTAGATTCATAAAGATAAGGTAGATGATGAGTATTTTCTTTAATTTTGCTAAATACAAATAGAATAGATAGTGTAACTGTAATTCTTGCTTGATAGCTATTCTGTTATATGTAATTTTGCTATGTTAAAATTGAAACCTTCCTTTTTGATTAGACAGAAAGGGGGAAGTGATGTGGGAATGCCTTTCTGTATGCTGTGAATCTCAATCTTTAATTGAAGGAGCTGTTTTGGGCCATGACAGGCACCATAGAAGAAGTAGGAGGAGAAATCAGAATAGGTAGGAAAGGAAGGGAGGAGTCAGAGACAGATCGAGCAAGCTGCCCAAGGAGCAACATGTAAGGATCACAGGTGAGATTAATAGAAATGGGTTGAGTTAAGATGTAAGAGCTAGCTAGCATTGTGCCTGAGCCTTAGGCCAAACAGCATCAAGTTAATATAAGTGTCTGAGTCATTTCTGGGGGCCTGAGCAGCAGACGGTTGGGCAGCTGAGGGGTCTGGCATGGCAGGGTCTGGGTCTCTGGTCGCCCGGGACCTAGAAACCCCACTACTACACAAAAATAAATTAAAAAACTGCAAGGGAGCTGACATTTTAAAATATATAAATTTTTAAGATGAGAAAATTTGTAAATTTTCATACAAGACATTCTTATCTCCTGCAGGATGCTCTTATCTCTTATCTCTCATTCACTGTGTTGATTTTAATGTACAAATGTCAAAAGATAAATTTATTTCATAATTCCACTGAAGTTATTTCAACATGTCTATGACCAACAAGGACCTTTAACAGGAGAAATATTTATTTGCAATCATAGTTTCAGAGGATTTCAGCCCTTTATGGCAGGGAAGTCACAGAAGTGGGAGCAGCAATAGAGTCCATTCTCATGTAGCACAGCAGAAAGATGAATGTGGGTTATCAGGTGGGACTTTATACAACCCTTAAAGCCCATTTTTGATAACCTACTTCTACCAACTAGGCCCCATTCCCTAATGGTTCAACAACATCCTGAACAATACCGCCAGCTGAGTAAGCAGCATTCTCAGAACTGGAATTTGTGAGGTACACTTTGGATTTCACCATAGAGACCTACAAAAGAAAATGGTAGTTGATCTTGAACATCAGAGTTATTATTTTAAAATGGAAATGAGAAGAGTTTTTTTCTAATGCAATATTTTAAGGACTTAATATTACTTAGTGTCTTTGATGTCTAACTGCATAAGACATATGCCCAGTTAATGGTTTAGTAGTTGCAGTTTCCCAACATTTCATATTTTTTGCTCCCATGATCAAAAGAGAATGGCTATAGAAGAATTTTATAATAAATGCAACTTGTACTTTATGTTTAATAAGACACACAACATCAGTTGTGTGATGAAATTCACCTTTAATGTGGCCAGTGCTAGAAAATGAATAGAAATGTCTGTCCTATATTTTGTGAGGGTATTAAAGTTGAAGCATTGCATTTATATTTTAAAGAAGAATCTAGCTGACTGTAACAACCTGCATTTTTGTATTAGCTGTCAAGTTAACAACATCTAGAATAACCTTGGGCACAAATCCTGTCCCATGTCTGTGAAGAATTTACTAGATTAGGTTAATTGATGTGGGAAGACAAACTCTAAGTGCAGGGAGTATTATTCCAGATGTTGGAGTCATGATCTATATTAAAAGAGGAAAGCATAAGGTGAGCAAGGGCATTCATCACTCTTTGCTTCCCGACTAGGAATATAACAAAACCATCTAGTACTCCTGTGCTGCTATGATATGTCTTCCCTGCCATATGGACTATATCTCCTTCAACCTTTAGCCTAAATAAAACTTCTCTCCCTGAAGTCATTTCTTGTCAGTTATTGTATTTCAGTGAAACAAAAATAATGACACATATACCAATTAGGAAAATGCTTTATAAATGATAATTTAAGATATAGAATTCACAATTATTATTTGTTTAGAGGGAACATAATGACTTTATAGAAATGTGGGTTCTGAGTCACAGTAAGGCTCTTTATTGCTTGTGAAGGGATAAAATCCACAAACTTGCCTGTAGTTTCTCAGAGAAAAGAAGTTTTGAGTGATAATTAGCTTCTCTAACAATGAAATTATCACCAGGCAATTGAACAACATAAGACTGAGTACTCTACTTGGTAATGCCTTAGGTGACATCTCTTGAAAAATATCTCTCTACAGAGACTAGAAAGTAGTTCTGTTCATGTTTCACCATTTTATATGCAACAATAAGAAATCACAGATTAATAAATCACCAAGTGACTTACATAGTCTGTTTTCAATAGGATTGCTTTATAAATAATCTCTTACTTGAGTTATTCAATAATTCCATTAGAATCACAGCAAGAATTATTAGGCAATCATTCTTACATCAAAAATGGTTGGAAGCCTTAATAATTTGAAACTTAAAATTATGTCTTAGTTACATAAAAGCTTATGATGTATCATTTGTTTATAACATGCTTCACGAAGTAAGGAGAGGCTGAAAAAAGATTTCACTTTAAAACAAGAAACTATTTATTATGAGAAGTAGCTAAGGCTTTGTCAAGTAGATAGCAACCATGAGACAGTAAGAATTTGAAGCACATGTGGGAAATCAAAGAAAGCCATGCAACTCAGCCCATGTCTTTGTAGAGGTTCAAGGCAAAATACTGACCAGTTTTTATTTTTTAAAAAACACTATACTCTTGATGGACAGCTTTTATGCAAAATTAGCACAGTCACTGGCGATGACTGTATTAGCCAGAAGATAATAATTTACACTCAACCAATCAGTGCTCATACAAGTGGGCCAGATTAATCTGAATGGGTCACAAAACAAAACTGAATGTCAGAAATCTGGAAAAGAGACAGAGTAAATATAGTAAGGAGTTGGTAGATAGGGGTGACAAGAATATGCAAAGGGGCATGGGTGATAGAAAGGTGTGTGTGTGTGTGTGTGTGTGTGTGTGTGTGTGTGTGTGTGTGTGTGTGTGAAAGAAGTGAATGAAAAAATCTATTATTTGGATGTAAAATAATACTCTTTCAGCTCTCAGGACAGGCAAGACTTTATATCAGACATGCCTGGTTTATTGGCATTGTTGTTGGACAGGTTTATCCAGGTTTTTGGCCACTTACCAAAGACAACTGAATATAAGAATGCACAAAAAAAAAAGATAACCAAAAGAAGCAAGATAATTTCATCTTGAGCAAAGAGACAATTGAGATTACAGAGAGTAGTACTACCATGACAGATAGGGAGCCACGGGAGTGAAGCCACATTCTGAGACCTCTTTATACAGTTTCGGGGAAGGAAGGAGTGTTTAATAAAGGTATAATTCATGATTAATAGATTGTTGCATAATCATTTCTCTACTATGTCTGTCCCTTCCCATAACTCATTTGATTTTTAATCATATACATGCATAATTATATGTAGTCATATATTAACTGGAAGATATACTTTAAAGAATCATTAAACAATATAGGTTTACCCATGATGCTGATAATGAATTGAAATCCAATTCAAGCCTGATTGTCAATTCCATACTTTATACCAGATACAATAGAACTACACTTGAATAGAAACTATAAAAATATGAATGTTTGTAGAGGTAGAGAAACTCATGTTACTCTCCAAAAATAGAAATATAGATATTTTGATGTATGGAAGGGGTTGCAAGAGGTCCTGAGGTTGCTTGATGCATTTTTTAGAGTTGTGTGTGTGTGTGTGTGCGTGTGTGTGTGAAACTTTCTTTTCTTTTTTAAGGATTTTCTCTATCCTTTTTCTTTTCTCTTTTCTTTTTACTCTCCAAAGCTTACATATATTTTAAACACACTGTAAACAATTTAGGGGTTTTTTTTCTCTAGTCTAAGTCTGTCTTTACTGTATATCTATATTTCTTTTTTGTTTTTGATCATACCTTTAATCTGCTAAGGTGTAGCTAAGATTAAAGGTTTGGCTATGGTGACTGTCTTCACACAGCTCCATCCAACTTCTTGGTGTGTGAGAGATTACCTTAATGGCAGAGTTACTAGCAGGAACCACATTTACCATCCCCACTCTGGGAAATTTTAGGGTTCACATTGACACCACTGTTCTCTACTAATAAATACCATTTAAGTGTCTGTCAGTAGTTCCTCTTAAAATAATCACACCACATGAGTTTATGTCAGTACTGCTGAATCAGAAAGCATCTCTTAACGGAGCCAATCCCCTGTTTGCTAGCATCAAACAGAGCCCTCCCAAGAAAATGCTACTACTAAGAATCCGTCTTTGATTCTGCTCCCACTTGGTCTGTAAGAATAGAAACCTTAAATCTATCACATGCAAGCTCATGTTTGAACCAAGGCTTCTCTGAGACTTTGGAAACACACCATGTTGCAGCTCAGGCTGCACGCAACAAACCCACCATTTTGTAACTCAAGACCAAAAGCCACTCTTATCATGGCCTACTTGAGAGACATAACTAGGAAGCTGTTTTCACTCCCTTTTAGGATCTTTTTTTAAAGCTTTCTCAGGTATGTATAGATCTTGCACCACATTCAAATGCCATGTCTTATGTCATTGGAAGGATTGCTTTGTTTGATCTAGACCTCCATCTTAAATTATACTTATCACTTAATATTGTTGCTGATAGTATCAGGTTAAGCCAGAGCATGTGTTAGCAATTCAGTTCTTCAAAGACTGAAGTCTTCATTTTTATCTAGTTTACAACTGTCTTTGGTTGCTATGAATCATCTGGAGAATTTATCTTTTTGTCTTTATTGGAGGAACATTTATCTGTTATATTCAGGTACAATATGTCATGACCAGATAGTACAAGAAATCTTTACCTGCTTTGTGGTTAAAGGAGGTGTAAGAACAGGCAAAACATAGAGTGTTTAACAGACAAATATGTCCAAGATTTTTTTTAAAAATTGGGACTTTTTTTAAGAATATAAGTCTTGTTTTACTGTAGAGATTATTTCTAAGAAATATTTATTAGGCATCATGAAGAGAAACGCTAGCAGACATCTGTGAAATAACCTCCAAAGCTGTTTAAGCTTCATACATTGCTGTCAGGGGCTCAGTTAGCTCTGCTAAGTGTGGCTACATTAAACGACACAGTGAGACATTACTTGGCTCCTTCCATTATGCAGCATATAGTCTGTGTGTTTTCAAACTTGCTTATAATGAAAGCAAAAAAATTAGAAAGTAAATGTCCTTATTAATTTGTCAGATTACAAACATTTCAAAAATATGTCTAAATGTTGGTGGTAATGGAAAATGTTCTCATTAGTGTTAACAACTATAATAGTTGAAATACATTCATAAATATATGTGTTTATAAATTATACACACATATGATTGTACTTTATATGCATAACTTAGTTGTATACATGAATCGTAGGTGTATAATGCCTATGCTTCCCTCTTTTCTTATTTTGGTGGAATATTGGTTTGAGATAGAATCTTATGTAGTCATGTTTGGTAGGGAACTTAAACCAGGTTGACTTCAAACTCTTTAAATGTCTCTGCTTCTGCCTGAAGAGTTTACACAGGCACATGAAACCATACCTTGCTTGCTTATGGTTCTATATTAAGAAGTTACAATTCTTAAAATTGGTTTCTACATATCCTTCCATTTCTTTGCTATAAATCTTATAATGTCAAAGTAGAAATTTGTTTCCTCAAAATAAATTCGTCTCTGCAATATGTATGTGTAATATGTGTGTATGTGTGTATGTGTGTATGCCTGTCTGTCTTTTTGTCTGTCTCCAAATCAAAAGAGTCTTTTCAGTAGACTCAGGGGAAAAAATGAGATTCTCAATAGGTACAGGTTTCCCATTTCCTAACATGAAATGTCAGTTGGCTTAGTGATTGGTTGTTGTTATTTACATCTTTTTACTAATATTTTGTTGTTCGTAAATTGTAAGAAAATTGTACTTACATCAAATGGCTGCTTTAAATATTAAATTTTTTTGACATATAGAAATGATTTTCCAACTTTGTTACTGTTTTACATACCTGTTAAAAAATAAATCTCTTTATTATTATTTTGATTTGGAAGTATATTTAAGATGTATTTAGAGAAAAAGGTGTTGGGAAAAAGAGAATTAACTTCTCCCAAGATGGGCCTCCTTATTGGCTGTCCAATAGATATGAAAGTTTTCAGCCTTGAAATCATATACACAGTACCAACAAAAACAGACTCAGCTGAGGTGATATTTATTTATGTGTCTTATCAACTTGAGAGTGGAGAGCATAGGAGGAGTTTCAAGGAGGACAGCTGGGAGGGTGAAGAGAGAAAAGGGAGAGAGAAAAGAGATAATTAATGACTCATTTATATTTTAATCTCAATTAATTAAAAATTATAAAATTTTGAAAAGTACTAAGGATTTCTGAAAAACATACCAGAAAGAGGGAATTTGACTTTAGTGGAATCATCTCTAAGAAATGCTAGTAGAAGTCTGATGACAGAGAGAAAGAATTTAAAATATATGTAGTCATCACATGTCAGGACCCAGTTCTTGGTACAGGCTTTTGAATTATCCCCAGAACTGTCCCTCAATCAATATCCTAAACTTCTCAGCCAAGCTTCAATCCCTCAGCTCCTGAATTGGCCAGGCCTGGTGAAAAGGCCTCACACCATCTCCATACTCCTAATACTAGTTCTGTCAAATAGCTTTTGTACTTGCTCAGCACAAGGCAAGTTAGAACCTCACAACAGAATGAACCAAGTGAAAGAAGTCTACATTCCAGATCTTATGATAACCAAGGCAGAAATAACATAAAGAACCAAGAGAATATGCTCCCCAAAGTTTCTGTCTTATGAAAGTGTTCTTTTGTGAGAGAATGCACTAGGTGTACTGCAAACATAGGATTAAAAAGATCAATCACAAATCTGATCAAATGACTCAAGAATTCTAAAGAAGGCATGAATGAAAACCTTAAAGATGTCAAAGAAGTGTAGAAATAAATCTGTGAATGAAGGTCAAGAAGACACATGCCTTAATGGAACAGTAGAAAATTCAGGAATTGAAAGCTTAATTTAGTAAATAGATAAAAGCACTGAAGAAAATTCCAACTGAAAAGAAGATGTAATTGAAAACCTCATGAGAAACCTCATCTGAAAGCCTCCCCAGAACATCAAGACTTGAAGACAGCATAGAGAAATTAAACCATTCAAT
Organism: Phyllotis vaccarum; assembly: GCA_033318265.1. Taxonomy (NCBI): domain Eukaryota; kingdom Metazoa; phylum Chordata; class Mammalia; order Rodentia; family Cricetidae; genus Phyllotis; species Phyllotis vaccarum. The sequence continues at coordinate 136,763,247 of JARWLC010000001.1, read as the reverse complement.
CCAAAAAGGATAAAACGTATTCCAAAACCACACAAACTGAACATGCAAAAATTTGGGGATAGCATAGAAAAACCAAATGCATAAACTACTGGCAGCAAGGAGAAGAAAAGGAGCAGCCATTGGAACAGATCAGATCTTCCACTGGCTCATAGAAAACAAAAACAAAAACAAAAAAAACCCCAAATGTCCCTAAATTAAGCAGAGACATTATCTCTACAGCAGTTCACAGAACAGGGCCAGAAAAGAAAATCCCCTGAAGTATAAAATTGTTAAAACATTAAACATAGAAAACAGAGAGCATTCAAAGCTGAATGAGACAAGTCACTAGTCACATAGAAAGAAAAACCTATCACAATAACGTCTGACTTATTGATAGAAATGTATAAACCCTTGAGACCCAGGAGCAAATTAGCCAAAGTTCTAAAAGACCAGAGATGATTATCCAGACTACTATACCCAAAATAACTATCTGTCATAGTTGAAAAAAAAAAAAAAAACCCTTTCATAATAGGAACAGGCTAAATAATGCAAATTACTGAAAAGCAAAATAGGACTAAGAAAACAGACAACAAATACGAGAGAGAGCAATCAACACACATTATTTAGTGATAACTTTAAATATTAATTCCCTTCTTTCCCTTATCAAGGTACAGACTATATGAATGTTGTAGAAAACAAAATTCACCCTTTTATTGCCTACAAGAAATTCACCATATTTTTAAGCACAGGCATTGTCTAAATTGAAACAAAATTCACTTCTTTGTTGCCTACAAGAAACTCACCTTATTTTTAAGGACAGGTATTGTCTAAATTGAAAGGATGAAAAATTATTTCAATAAAATGAGATCAGGAAGGAAGCAGATGTTGCTATATAAATATATATGATAAAAATAGACTTAAAACTAAAACTGTTCAGGAGACAAAAAAAACATACTTTATTCTGATCAAAAAAAAATTAGCCAAGAAGACACTGTGGCCATAAATGTATATGCTCCAAACTCTGGCACTCCCAATTTATTAAAAGTATGCTTCTGTATTTCAAATTACAGACTAACTCCCTTTTTTCATCTAAATAAAGGTTGTGACTTTAAAGGGACTTTTTTTTTTTTTTTCCCAAAGGCTTCTTTATCCTCCCTGGCCCATGTCTATAACCTGCTTAAACATTTACCTCCCAGTATTCTCCCCCTACTTTTTATTAGTCCCTCTTAATATGTACACATTAACTAATATGTATTGGTTTCCTGGAAGGTATAGACAGTTATAAACTGGCCTTCTGAAACAACATTCCTGGAAGCCAGAGAATGACCTTGTTTAGTAAGTCATTGCCTAGAGCAAAGTTCACAGAGAGTGTGCGTGGACCTAAGCAGAAGAAGCCATAAAAAAGATTGTCCTACTGTCAACCCTATGAACCATAAGTTCAACATACCAGGTAAGTTATATCCATCTGTACAGTAATAGATGAAGTGTTGATGTGACCAATTGAAATTGAAGCTCATAAAATGGCAGGGATTGTGGCCGGAACTGCAAGCCCAGACAGAAACCTAGGTTTTAGGCCTGAGTAGGGAACTTACTACTGTTATTTAACTAAATTGGAACAGCAACAAGCTCTTCTAAATAGTTACATTTCTACTGAAAGAAAAAGAACCTCTCAGACTTAGTCAGAAAAATTCCTCCTAATAAGGAATGGAAATGAATCCAAGAAACCTCAGGGTTCCTAAGACGCAGAGAGTAAGGAACAGTAGAAGGCACATTTCCCTATATGTAAGACATGTTTTTCTTTTATTGTTTGAGAATATAATTATATCACCTCACCTTACTTTTTCTCCCAGCAAATCCTTCAATATACTCCTCCTCTTTCTCTTTCAAATTCTTAGCCTCTTTTATCTTTAGTTATTGTAACATACACATATGTGGGTATGCATGCACATATCTCTTTTAATATTGATACATCTTCAAATAACTCCTGTACAGAAGGCCTGGAGTTAAAAAATTGTAGAAATATAAGGAAATATTGTAAGAGCCGAGCCTGAACAGGGAATTTCCTGAGATTGTGAGATTGTGTCTCCCGGAAAAAAAATCACAAGCTCTATAACAGTAAGGTTTCTTGGTCGTGGGCAGCCAGAGGTCTGGACCCACAGACCTGAAGCCCCAGACCTCTTAGCCGCCCGCAGCTGATCAGGCACCCAGAAATGATGCAGACACTTATATTAAGTTCATGCTGTTTGGTCTATGGCTCAGGCACATTGCTAGCTAGCTTTTACATCTTAAATCAACCCATTCTCATTATTCTGTCTGCCACGTGGCACCTGGCTCACCTGTGTTCCTTACATGCTTCTTCTTTTGCAACTGGGTCGATCTGATCTGACTCTGCCCTTCCTTTCCTACCTATTCTGATTCTCCAACTACTTTTTCTATGGTGTCTGTCATGGGCCAAAACAGCTCCTTTATTTAAAGATTGACATTTACAGAACACAGAAAAACATTCCCACATCAAAGCTCTACCTATAAAGTTTCACTAACATGGTTCCCTAACCATGATCTGAACAAAACAGTACTGATATTTATTTAATGTGGGAGAGTGGAGATCAGGAGGTCTGAACAGACAACTATATGCAACTAAGGAATGAAAGAGTGGGGACAATAGTTTTCCCTTGAAAAAACTTACTAAAGTGTTTTCCAATACCAAATAGTTGCCTTAAAAACAGATTCATATAAGACATATTTTTACCACTATATCTAAGGCCCAGGAAACATTGCAGAAGAGTCAGAAAGAATATTATAGCCGAAAAACAAAATAGAGTAAAAGGCAGTGAATTGTCATTCTCCAGAATCCATATAACCACTGCAATCATGAACTCACAACTGTGTTTACCTTTACTAGCCCCACATGGCACTGGCTCTTACCAAAATCACTCTAGGAAGAAGGAGGGTCTCATGTTTACTGTTTCAGTACCCTTTAGAGCTGGCTTTAATACAGTACTTTCTCTCTTGGTGCAACATTATTTGTCATGTGTGATTCTCTTCACTGATACTTATAATTCATTAGGAAATGGATTGCTGCTTAGCTACTATTTTCTCTGTAACCTCAGTATTATGATATATTTTTCCAAAGACAGCATTTGTTTTTAGAAAAGTTATGATTTAATAGATAGAATAAAACCTTGAATCTGAGTATATTTCAGAGATTGCAATTATATTATACACTTTGGTAAAAATTAAATTTGTGTAAGATAAATAGCATTTATGTTTTGGAACACAGGCTACCTGGGAATTTTGTCTTGATGTCTTTGTGATGATAAATTATGTTTAACTTAGTTGTGTGGCTTAATCCAGAATTCATTTAATACTCTCCTAAAATTTGTCTTCACATAATAGGCAGCAGACAACAAACCACAGTATCTAAGCCTATCTCACGCCCACTACCCACACTGAGATTTTCATTCACAGTTGAAAATATTGCAATATCTTGGTCATCAAATGTCTCGTTACTAAAGGGTTTCAGTAAAGATACACAAGCTATATATTGATGATTACTCCTCTATCAACATACTAAATAATTTTATCATGGCCTTTTCCTCTCCTTCCATCTTTTTAAGTAGGATTTCAAATCAATCAGACATCAGTTCACTGTAAATTACTGGCTGTAACTTGTTTTACACAGTGAATTTTCTAATTGAATAGGATGCAGTTCTGTGGTAATATGATTAAAGCTGACCTTCAATAGAGTGTAGCTATTATGAGCGGAAAATAAGAAACTGAGATTGTTGTTCTGTTTTATGATAAGCTATATGTACAATAAGTACTCTCTATTAAATCCTTTGGAGTCCTTATTTATTAATCAGAAAAGAGGTTTTAAAAGTTTTATCTTAGTGACTCCTGTAAGCTTCCTGCTTTTCTTAGAACCCAAAGGAACTTTCTGTATTTGCTTTTCCTTATTTTTCAAATATTAATTCTTTTCCTCACACACAGCATGTAATCTTTCCCTATGTCAGGTAAAGGCATTCAATAACCATACAAAATTTTATTCTTGACACACGATCATCATTCCAAAGAGGAAGACAAAGACGAAGACGAAGATGAAGATGAAGACAAAAAAGAGGAAGGAGGAGGAGGAGGAGGAGGCAGCTCTCTAAGGAGCGGGGCTTAGCCAAGAAACAAACTAACACAGCAAAGACATTTAGAAAGAGAACATATATATTATCTAAATACTGTGAATTTAACATCTTGGTTATGTACTGAAGAAGACAAATTTTTTCTCTGATGGACTATTTACACAAAAACAATGTTTGAAAACCTAAACTTTTATTTTATTTCAACAGTACAATACATCGTTTTAAAGTTCATATTTGTAATTTAATACTTAGGGTCTGTTTTAAATCTAAAATACAGTACCACTTTTAAATATATTTCATTTGTCATATATAAAAATAAAAGGAAAAATATACATTTGAGGAGAGTTAAGGATAAAAGTAAAGAGATCTGTTACAATGAGGTTTCTTGGTCCCGGGTGGCCAGAGGTTCAGACCCACAGACCTGCAGTCCACCCCAGACCCCTTAACCACCCGCTGCTGCTCAGGCCCCCAAAAATGATTTGGACACTTACATTAATTTCATGCTGTTTGGCCTATGGCTCAGGCACATAGCTAGCTAGCTCCTTCATCTTAAGTCAACCCATTCTCATTAATCTGTCTGCCATGTGCCCCGTGGCTCACCTGTGTTACTTATAGAGATCCAAATGAACAAGTGAAGAAAACAGAAATTTCTGGTGTAGCTCAGCACAGAACACAAGGTTACAAACATGTAAGTATTAACTCACTGGGAATAGTGAGATGTAAAGATTAATTGAATTATATTGACTTTTAAAATGCCAATTTTCAAATGTTCACAGTTCATCAGCTAGATTAATCCTTAAACTTTGGTGGTGGTGGGGTCTTTGCATTGAAAGTACAATCCAAGAAAAAAAAATCTTCTAGAAAGAATACAGCCAGAAAGTTTCAACAGGGTTAACACATATTTTAAGGAATGACATATATTTTATGTACATGCATAAGAATGTGTGCTATAAATAAATATGACAAACTTAGAGTATCAGAAAAGACTACAGACCTCTTTCAAGACAGGTGTACAGGTGATAATACTATAGAGGGCTGAACTAACTTGTGTCCTTGACTCAAGATAATTCAGTCAGTTTCTGATGAATATTGAACTGTATGATTTATGATTTTTCTCCTGAGTTTTAACCTATATCTTGATCTATTCTTGTTATGACTCTATTCTCTTTTGTTATTTTATACTGCAAATATATAACACTTTTTACACTATCTTACAGTCAATAGGTTATTTTGTCTAAGTAGTATTTGGATTATGGGCTTTAAAACAGTATTTGAATTTATAAAACTATGTGTACTTTTAAAAAAGACACTCAAGGTACTGTGAGTTAGAAATGTTATAATAGGTTCATGAGGCTGGGGCACCAAGTGATGTTAGGCTGTGGCTTGAAAGTGATGTATTTGGGTGTTAAGTGATTATTAGGTAGAGGAGATGATACAAAGATAGATGGATAAATGGATAGATAGATATATTGACTGATAGGTGATATATAGGTTAACAGTATATTAGTGATAGATTACATAGTTGTGGGTAAATAATTATAAATTCATATATAAAATAACTATATTTATAAATAATGATATATATTGTTAATTGATGTGGGAAGTATTATTCCTGTGGCCTAAGATTTATATATTTGTGTATAAACAAATTGTTCATAAAACATATCACTACCTGTTGAAAAGTGTTTAAAGTAATATAAAGTGATCCAAAGATTAAAAAAGTGAACAAATGTAAATTCTGTCAATAAAATGAAAATAAATACATATATACTTTTACATTTAACAAGGTAGGTTTCAAACAAAAGTTGCATTGAATAATACCAAATACACACTTACTAAGACTGGAGTTACATTTTACTATGAAAGTATAAATAACATAGTTATGAATATTTAGGCACCAAGTAACACTATAGCATCTTCAAAAAGAATAAATTATAGAGCAGAAAAGAATAGTAGAATTTTAGCATATCCTTTTAGTTTAAATTAGTCAACAGCTGAATAAAGATGTCAAAGTCTTAACATCATATAGAAAACCTAAGATAGATACATATGTAAAGTTTGCCCAAAGACACAGAGAAAAACAATGCTTAGCTATTATACTTAGAAGCGGAGGAAGAGATTACTAAAATGTGTAATAGTAATTAACAGCCTGGGAAGGTTAAAGAGAGAGAAGGGTAAAGGAAGATTGGATAACAAGTTCTGAATCTTAGATAGATCATGATGGGATGATGTCATAACAACCTAATCACAAGTTACACAGGATTTAGATAAACTTGGAAAGTCCCAGCATACAATGATAAGTAGAAGAAAGTACTAATGAGTCTGATTTGATCTGTCAGATTGTGTGTACACACACACACACACACACACACACACACACACACACACATGTTAACATGGAAGAATTATTATGCACAAAATCACAGCATCTCTACTTTTAAATTTTAGAGACAGAATTAAGATTCTGTATTGCTCCAGCTACCCAAGATCTTTTAATCCTCGTGCTTCAGCCTCCAGAATGACTGGAATTACAGGGGTGCATTATCACTCTGGTTTTAATAAATATTTATAGTAGAGAACCAGGGCAAGGCTTTGATCTCCGTCTCTATAAAATATACCATGTAATATAACAAAGAAAGTAGAAAGTAGTGTTCATTTCTGTAAAGAAAAAGATATAGGTCTGAAAAGATTGCACAGTGGTTAAAGCATTTAAAAAAAAAATAAGAGTAAGGATCTTTGTTCAAATAGCCAACACTCTCCCAGGAGCCATGTCATCCTATCCCTCCAGCCCTCCCATTGAGAGACAGGAAGTGGAGATATGAGACTATGCTGAAGCCGACTAGTCTGTCATACACACTGGCAAGCAGCAAAGATACTCTGTCTCAAATAACCTGTGAGGTGAAGCCTGCTATCTGGGGTTTTCCTCTGAGCTCCACACACAGACTGTGACATGAAAAACATACATAAAAACATATGCAGATGTTCACAAGCAAACATTGTGAAGTCAGGCCAATTACAAAAATAGTAATTGATTTGTTTAAGGAAAAACATCAATGAAACACACAAAACCAATAACCGAAGAAACACTGGTCCTGGGAATAACCAATAATCAACAAGAGAATAGCAATACTGATAAACGTATTTTCCCAATTTAATATGTGGTTACCACACCAATTTCTTTCAGCAATGAACAAAGAAAGTAATGCCTTCCCTACCTTTCAGGACACCATATATTTCATGAAGACTTTACAGCTTTCTTGTCAGAAGTTTTATAACTAATGAATTTTGTGTGGTAGGTTCTCAAGCATCACTTTAATATTAAATAATGGGTCAGGAAAAAAATAATTCATAAACTGATGTGGAAATGTCTTTCTGTATGCTGTGAATATCAACCTTTAAATAAAGGAGCTGTTTTGGCCCATGACAGACACCATAGAAGAAGTAGGTGAGGAATCAGAATAGGTATGAAAGGAAGGGCAGAGTCAGAGACAGATCAGGCCAGGTGACCAAAGAAGAAACATGTAAGGAACACAAGTGAGCCCTGGGCCGCATGGCAGACAGTTTAATGAAAATGGGTTGAGTTAAGATGTGAGAGCAAGCTAGCAATGTGCCTGAGCCATAGGCCAAACAGCATGAAGGTAATATAAGCTTCTGCGTCATTTCTAGGGGCCTGATCAGCTGTGGGTGGCGAAGGGGTCTGGGGCTTCAGGTCTGTGGGTCTGGACCTCTGGCCGCCTGGGATCAAGAAACCCTAATGCTACAATAAACACTTTAAAAAGGCAATTTATTGATAATGAATGCTAAAGGGGATGTTTTTAATTTTGTAGTGGAAAATTTGGACCTTAACCATAAACAAGTGATCTACTGTAATATAACTTATAGGAAAATTATTTCACAGTCTGACTCACTTTACAAGATGTGATGTAAACAGTACTCTGACATTACTGACAAATTTAACATTCTTTCTCACTTAAAATATCAAAGCTTAGAAATTTTAATAATATTCTGGTTTCTTTGTTACAAGCTGAAGCCTTAAGACATAACATATCCAATTTTTTTCTTCTGCCCAATCACTGCAGATCAAGGCAGAGCGGAAATTCCTCTGCCTAGGGAGACTATTTTTCAGAAGTCAGAATATGAGCAAATACTACTGGAAAATTTATAGAAATTTCTAAAACTCAAACTGAATTAGTAAAAATTAAAATCCTTAATGGTTTCATTGGTTAAAGAGTCCAGAGTTCATTGAATAGTCACACCATTAATCCTGTAGCAATAATTTTTTTAAATGAATCAATTTCCAGTCTCAGACAAAATTAAAATTTTGAAGCCCTTTTCTTCAATTGATAAAGGCTGTAATCATGATTCATTACATATTAATGAAGAAAAAAGTAGCTAGGAGAAGATTTGATTTATATCTCTCTCTGATACCTGTCTGCTAAAACATCCAGTGATCTATGGATCTTAGTGAAATTACTGAAGCAGGTAATATGGCAGAAAATACCATTTACTTGTTTAATAGAAGGGACTTATCTGACCAACCTTTTTTATTTTTATTTTTTGTTGTTGTTGTTAATTAGTTTGTTTTTCAGAGACTGAAATTTGATCACTTGTAGGCATAGGAAGGAATAATTACTATAATGTTTTATTTTTTTCTCAATGTTTGTAAAAGGTATGGGTGTGGATACCTGTGTGTGTGAAGGTCAGAGAACAACCCTGAGGAATCGGTTCTTCTCCTCCACCTTTCTGTGGAATTCTGAGAATGACTCAGGTGCCAGGATTGTGCAGAAAGCACCTTTATCTGAGGATCCATCATTAGCCCAGGACTAATACATCTGACTTATATTTATTTACTATATATCATTTTATAACTCTTCAATTTTTGTTTCCTTTGGATTCCTATCACCATGGTTCATGATTGCTACAATGAGTGTGAAATGACTCTAGCAATTATGCCCAAATCTTAACAGTAGAGACTCAAATTACACATTCCTGTCCTCTCTGGTCAGAGAGATAACTCGACAGGTCAGGAGCTGCTTAGCTTGTCTGTGAAGAGTTGTCTAGAACAGGCAAACATGGACAGAGCCACACTTAAGGTAGGCAGCACTGTCTGTCCCTTGGGCTCTATTTCTGTACTTTATAAAAAGGAAGAAAATGAGCTGAGCAGGAACACTGATCACTGTCCACACTGGGTGCAGATACAATGTGGCCAGCTTCTTCCTAAAGCTGCCAACGGGGTGAAATAACTGTGCTTTCACATTTTGAGCCCCAAATAAACCTCTTTCTTTACGTTGCTTCCAGTCACATACTTTGCTGTAGCAATATGGAAATTAACTAATGAGGATGCTATATGTAATCCAAGGAGAGTAGGCAATGACGTGTGAGTCACATATCCTTGAACGTCATTGGGATCACTGGCCTCTCACTCTTCCATTCCATCCAGAAGAACAATAGTTCATACTCTAGGCACTGAGATGCAAGAGTAATTAAAAAAAAAAAAAAAAAAACAGCATAATGCAGTGTATCCTGGTTGACATACAGCAGTATCCTTGAAGACACTGTGGTTACCCATTTGTGGTAGCACCTAGGGCTCTGGTCATAGGGGAAATATTAGGTCTGTGATGCAATCATTGGAGGAATCTTGCTATTGCCTTCAGTTATTCACAGATTCTAGAACCTGAGTTCCACGTTTCCCTCAAATATACATTTTCATCACTTATTTAGAAATAATACATCATAATGTATTATCATCTTCATATCTCTGAAAAAATTCTCCCACTTGCCCCAGCCTAGCAGATTATGATCTACAAGCAACATTATCCTTGCTTTCTCCTTTTAGCAAAAGTGGCATCGATTCTGTTCATTTCAGGGAAGTTGAACATCAGTTTTGGTCATTTAAGCTGCTTGCTCAGTTGCTTTCATTTCTCTCAAACATAACTGGAGTTTACAGTTTTCTCAGTTCCTTGTTATATTTTTTGCTTTCTCTTGGGTTTCTGGAGCAGATGATTATCAAAGAAATGCATTGAGGTTTTGAAATATGTGGTCTCCCTCTATGAAACCAATAGAAAAAAATATGTCCTCTTTATCTCCCTGGTTTGGATAACCCTGTGTGTTACTTACATTTTACTTTGCTGTGGCCAAATGCCTAATACAGAGAACTTGAGGTTGGAAGGGTTTAAGTTTGCTCATAATTTGAAAGTCATGGTCAGATCCTACACGTTTTGAGCAATTCGCAAAGAAAAGGCATTATGCCAAGGAGGAAGGGAAATGCTTCTTCATTTATTTTAGATTTTATTTTTCACAATTGTTTTGCTTAATCTAACTTTTCCCTATTAAATTATTTTAGACCTCTGACCTATGTTTAACAACATAGGAATTGCAGCGTTTAACAAGATTTACATTTTACAGTTTCTGCATCTTATTGGAAATCAAATACTTTGATAAACTTTAATATTATAACAACCCCCAGATATGTAAATGTTACATAATTGTAAATATGTATGATTTCGCTTATTTATTTTTGACAAGCTGTGGTTGACACCTTAAAATGTGCATAATTATATAATATAATACAGTGATCTGATACATGCGTGAACATGGTGTAGGTTCATTAGGAATTCAAGTGTGTAGCTTAGCCATTAAGAATCAGTGATAGAAACTAGGTTCAATTTCCAAAGCTTCCAGAGAAAATCATCCATTGTTTTTCTATAACGTCATGTTTTTTATGATATTTCTATCATGAAAATATCTTAAAACTGTTTTTCTGGATAATTTGAAATATTCATATAATACTGTTATTCATAAACACCCTGTTGTGCAACAGAACAGCAGAATTTATTTCTCCTATCTAACATTAACTTTTTATCTTTGTCAGTTTCTCATTAATTGTCCCTTCTACCATCCTTTGTTACCCACCTTACTGACTCCGTCTTTGAGACCATCTTTAGATTACACATAAGTGAGATAATGTGGTACCTACCTTTATGTCTTGTTTGTTTAACTTTACATAGAGTCTTCCATGCCTGCTGTAAAGGATGAAATCTAACAGCACTTCATTAAGCAGCTGCCTTTTTTTCAATATCCACCAGTGGGAAGGTACAGTTTTTTGCTTGCTAGAAATACCACTACAAACATAAAATTGGCACTGATTTTATTTTCATTTAGATACAGAGCTGGTAGTGAAGTGTCTGGGTCCTGTTATTTTTTTTTTTTTGGCATTTCCATATTTTCTTATAGTGGCTATAACAATTTTCCTTCCCACCAAGACATAATCTGAGTTTCACTTTTTTCCATATCATTAATTTTTCTGAGACTCTATCATATGGATAATTTGTTCATGCTTTTAAATTTCATTAATTTTGTACTGTATGTTTACCTGGTTTGTTGTTTCGCAGATACAGATATATGATAATTTAATAACTTCCTAGTAAGCAATGACTTATAGTACTGCATAGAGCTCTTCTCTATTTATGCATTCTCTCCTTTGTGCAAGGCCATATTTCCTCCGGACCAAGGCACAGGTGTATATACATATGTATGCACACATGCATCTCATGACAATTTTTTATATTTTAATATCTTTTAAAACAGTTCTGTGTGGCAGAATTTTAGTGTTTTTCTCAAATATTGACAATAGTTTTTAAGCTTTTAATGAATAATATACAACAGGATTTTGCTAATCCAGGCAAATTGCATGTTGTATGTGTTTTTAGATCAAATGACAACCTATCTCCTAGAAAGAGGATTTGCTTCAGCCTGATGTAGAAACACCCATCAGCCCATTTCCTCCTTAAATATCTTGAGTATTCACCCTGTAAGGTGGTAGAAGCCTGTAATCCAAGCTAATGTAAAGGCTGAGTGTGAGGGATGGTTAATTATCCTTGGTTCAACTGTGAGGAAGTGATATGTGTATTTTTAATTTCATATCTGATCATCCATATCTCAGTCTAAAATCCCAACAGTGTTTGATTCTTTTGTGCTATTAGAATTTCCCTAGTGTAATTAATTCTATTATTCAATTGTGTTTTAGCATCCATTTCATGTTACTCTTCAGGAGTGCATTCACTTATACATTAGGCTTATATGATTATTTTTGGTGTTTTCACATGTACCTCTGAATATTTCCATTTCTGTGAAACATGAGTATAGAAGCCTTGGAGTCTGTAATCCATATCTTTTTTTCTCCCTCTTTGTTGCTCCTCTTATTCAAACTTCTTCTCTAATAATTTGTTCCCACCTCTTCTTGGTTGCAACCCAGTATGATCCCAATTTGCTAAGGTGATTACCTCTATTTTCTCTTTCTATGGCAATCTCTGGATGTCTCTCTTAAGTTTCTTCTAATCCCATCTGTTCGGGGGTTAAGGTTTGCAGCTTGGGTGTTCTTCACTTTTTGTCTAAAGTACAATTATGAGTGAGTACATCTCATACCTATCTTTCTAGGCTTCTGATACCTTGCTCAGAAGGATATTCTTCAACTCCATCCATTTGCCTGAAAATTTTAGGGTGTTATTTATTTTTTTGTAACTTCTGAATAATACTCCATTTTGTACATGTACCACAGTTTGTTAATCCATTCTTCAGCTTAGGGGATCTAGTTTGTTTCCAGGTTCTTGCTATTACAAATAATGCTGCTATGAACATAGTTGAACTAATGCTTTTGGGGTAACAAATGTGCATCCTTTGGGTATATGCCCAGTAGTGGTATTGCTGGATCGTAGGGGAGCTTGATTCACAGTTTTCTGAGGAACCACCATACAGCATGCCAGAGTGACTGTAGAAGTTTACCCTCCTACCAATAATGGAGGAGGGTTCCCCTTGTGCTGCATCCTCTCCAGCATAGGCTGCCATCTGTTTTTGATATTAGTCATTCTGACTGGGGTAAGATGTATCTCAAAGTTGTTTGATTTGCATTTCTCTGATGGATACAGATGTTGAGCAATTTTTTAAAGTGACTTTCCGCCATTTGGAATTCTTCTGTTGAGAATTTTTTTATTGAGCTCTGAACCTCATTTTTTAAATTGGATTATTTGTGTTTTGGGCCTCTAATTTCTTGAGTTCTCTATATATTTTAGAAATTAGTCCTCTGTCAGATGTACGGTTGGTGAAGATTTTTTCCCATTCTTTAGGCTGTCATTTGCCTTACTGACTGTGTCCTTTGCCTTACAGAAGCTTGTCAGTTTCAGGAGGTCCCATTCATTGATTCTTCTTCTTAGTGTCTGTGGTACTGGTGTTATATTTTGGAAGTGGTACCTGTGCCAATGTGTTGAAGGGTATTTCCCACTTTCTTTCTATCAAGTTCAGTGTAGCTGGGTTTATGCTGATGTTTTTTTATCAACTTGGATTTGAGTTTTGTGCAGGGTGATGGGTGTGCTTCTATTTGTATCCTATATGCTACCACCCAGTTATGTCAACACCATTTGTTGAAGATACTACATTTTTCTGGTGAATATTTTTTGTATCCTTGTCAATAATCAGGTGTTAATAGGTGTGTAGGTTAATGTCAGGGTCTTCAATTCAATTCCATTGATCCACAAGACCATTTTTATGCCAGTATCGAGCTGTTTTTATTACTGTAGCTCTGTAGTAGTGGTTAAAATCAGGAATGGTTATTACTCCTTAAGTTCTTTTATTAAGCAGGATTGTTTTGGCAATGCTGGGTTTCTTGATAATACATATGAAGTTGAGTATTGTTCTTTCACGGTCTAAAAAATTGTCTTGGAATTTTGATGGAAAATGCATTGAATCTGTAGGTTGCTTTGGGTAAAATTGGCATTTTTACTATGTTGATCCTACCTTTTATGGAGCATGGGAGAGCTTTCCATTTTCTGATATCCTCTTCAATTTCTTTATTCAGTGACTTAAAGTTTTTGTCAAACAGGTCTGCTACTTCTTTGGTTAGAATTACACCCAGATATTTAATGCTATTTGTAGCTATTATGAAGGATGATGTTTCCCTTCTTCTTCAGCCCTTTTATCTCAATAGTTTATATGAGAGCTATTGATTTTTTTTTTGTTACATTGTATCCTGCTACATTGCTGAAGGTGTTTATCAGCTGTAGGAGATCCCTGATAGAATTTTGGGGGTCACTAATGTATACAGTCATATCACCTGCAAATAGAGTTTGACTTTTCCTTTCCAATTTATATCTCCTTAATCTCCTTTTGTTCTCTAAGTTCTTTAGCTAAAATTTCAAGAACTATATTGAATAGATAAGGAGAGAGAGGACAGCCTTGTCTTGTTCCTGATTCTAGTGGGATTGCTTTGAGTGTTTCTCCACTTATTTTGATGTTGGCTGTGCACTTGCTGTTTATTTTCTTTATTATATGTAGGTATTTCCCTGTATTCCTGATCTCTCCAGGACTTTTATCATGAAGGAATTTTACATTTTGTCAAAGGCTGTTTCAGCCTCTAGTGAGATGATCATGTTGTTTTTCTTTCAGTTTGTTTATATGATGGATGTCATTCACTGTTTTTCATATGGTTGAACCATCCCTGCATCTCTGAGATGAAGCCTACCTGATCATGGCTGGTTCGAGAAGTTTTCTTTATGATTTGGTTGAATATATTTTCTGTGCCTTTGAGCTGGAATTATTCTTCTTCAATTCCAATTATTCTCAGGTTTGGTCTTTTTGTAGTGTCTCAGATTTCCTGGAAGTTTTGTGTTATGACTTTTTTGGTTTTAGTGTTTTCCTTAACCAACATATCTATTTCCACTATTGAATCTTCCACACCAGAGATTCTCTCTTCCATCTTCTGCATTCTTTTGGTTATACTTGCATCTGCAGTTCCAGATTGTTCCAGGTTTTCTATTTTCAGCTTTGCCTCAGTTTGTGCCTTCTTCTATTTCAATTTTTAATTCCTGGAATGTTTCTTTCACCTGTTTATTTTCTTTTTCTTGGCTTTATTTTCTTTCAAGGATTTGTTCATCTCTTCCAAAGTTTTGTATGTTTTTCTTTTTTTTTCATTAAGGAAGTTTTTTATGTTCTCTTTTAAAGCCTCTATAATATTCATAAAGTTGTTTATAAGGTTGTTTCCTTCTGTTCCCTCTTCATTGTTATACTCGGGTCTTGATGCTGTAGAACTACCAGCTTCTCCTGCTGGTGTCTTGTTATTCTTTATATTGTTATATGTATTCTTGCATATGTTCTCTCTTAGTCAGCTCTTGTTCAGCCCTTAGTTGTGGGCCTAGGAGCTCAGTGTTTCCAGGAATTTAAGGGGCTGCTCTTAGTTGGCTATAGGTTAAGGAGTTGTGTGTCTCTAGTTGTCACAGGGGTTATTGCTCTTAGTTGACTCTTAATCAGATCTCAGCCAGCTGAGGACCAGGAGGCTTTGGGGTCTCCAGTTGTCAGTGTGTGATGATATAGATTGCAGTTTGGGTAGGATTGGGGGGGGGGAGTTCTCCCAGCTTTCTTTGATTTGGGGCAGAGCTGGAGCTGGATATGGTTGGTGTGCTGGGGGCTGTGTCCCTGGGTCATGGTTCAGAGACCACAGTCTCAGACTGGCCTGAAAGTCGGAGTGCCACTCACCTCTTAGTCAGCTGTGGACCAGGAGTCTTCAGGGTCTCCAGTTGTCAGAGTGTGGTGATGCAGATTGCCTTCTTGCTATATTATTTGCTGAATTTTTAAAATCTATTTTAATTTCAAAAATTATTTTTGAAACAAATCTTATTCCCAAAGAATAATATTGAATTGGCTAAATTTTATTTAATTGCTTAATGTACAGTCTGTGTTAAATGACATGTTTAGTAATATAGAAAAAATATATTTTCTGTATTATATACATTCTTATAAATGTTACTTCTTTTAGATTTTTCTATAAGCCTTAGTGACACTGTAGCTTCTGCAATAAGGCAAAAGTGGACATTAACTTGGTTGTGGAAAAGTTATCATTGGCTATATGCATTGTAAATGGGCCAAACAGGATGTTGGTAGGCACTATTGATGTGCCGGGAGAAAGTAATACTTTTCTTCAGCCTTGTTCTTCCTCTGTAAGTCACTAACCACCAGCATGAAATTTACATCATTTAAAACAGGCTCGTTACTTGCTGGAACAAAGGAAGTGACATTCAAGAACTGCTAGCCAACTGATATCTCATCAAAGAGAGAAAATATAGGCTTATTATAACATTCCAATGGGTAATGGGTTTGAATCACATGTTGAGGGAGATTCAAAGCAAAGTGTATGTGCATATATATATATATATATATATGTACACACATACAGGTAAATGACATCAATGATTTTGGGAGCAATAAAGCCCACACTGAGGGCAATTTCACCATTTCTGTGTTGGCAAATCTCAGGTTTTGCAGCTGTAATTTTTTTCCCACTATTCATGTCACTCTCAGACTTTTCTATATGAGAGAAAGGTGATATCAAAACAGGAAGAAGGAGAAGGACAAGGAATAAGAGGATGAATAATAATAAAAACAATAATAAAAAAGGGTAAAGATGGCAAGGAAGGAGAAAAGAAGAGTTGAATGAGTTATCTTTTATATCTCATTTTTAATCCTGCACTGTAACAGAACGTAGGGACATCTTCTGTTAGCCTTCCTGTCAGACTGAGAAGCTCTTCAGCTGAAAATAGAACAGCGATCAGTTGGTATTTCTCATTAAGAAATGCTTTGATGTGTGTTTTGCCTGCACACATATCTGTACACCACATTCATGATTGCTGGAGTACAGAAGGGCAGTTGTTTCAGAGAATTGAAATCACATTTGTTTATAGGCAGTTGCAAATTGAACTTGTATCTTCCATAGAATAAAATTCTCTTAATTGCTGAGATTCCATTTTCTTCATTTGGCATTTTCAGAAGAGGACTTCCTACAAATATTGACTCCACCATATTTCCAGAATGTTCTAGCTGTCTAAGTGTAAGTTCTTATATGTATTTTATATTCTTTTAATTATTACTCATAGTAATGAGTAAAAATACCAACATTTTGTTTTGTTTTGTTTTGTTTTGTTTTGGAGATAATGAAACAAGAGTTTTAGAGAATTTAGTAATTTTTAAAGGCTATTTAGATAAATATGCTGGGCTTCAGTCTGGGAGTTATGGTTTCTTTATTCTCACAAAGTTATATAACATGGATTTATCTTGTAGAGCTAGGTCAAATCTAGCACAGATGCCATTTTAGTCTGGGATAGGACCCATGGAAAATCTTAGCTTGAGATTTGTTTCCATATTTACTAAACATGTCTACTTCTTACAATCCTCTCAAGGAGTCCTTCATCTAAACTGGAAGGTTTCTATATTTTCACTCCCTTTTGAGACCTGTAAGAGTCACTTGTCATGGGCATTCACTAGTACTGCTGAGTTCATGAAGAGATATGAAACTCATAAAGGAGCAGGTAAGAAAATCAGACCTCTAGAACTAATTATTATCTTTATACACCATAGAAAACCTAGCAACAAATACTCAAAAAATAAATAGAAAATTTTGTTCAAAAGATTTCAAAAGATTCAGAAACTATTTCCTGGTCAGTTTCCACTGTGAAGAACTTAAAGTTCACCTTAGTTTTAATCTTAGGAACACCCTATAGCATGCACAGCCTTTGATTCTTTATTAAGGAAGGAAAGGCTTTGATGATCCACTCATGGCCCTGACATGGTATCTCTGCCAGTCAACCTTCACCATCACTTGCCAAATATTCTCACTAAAAGCTATAAGTTTGTTAATCTTTTGGCCTGATATTGCTACCATGCCTGCCCCACCCACCCACTTTGTCTTTTAGAAGCTAATCACATAACCACATTTTGAAAAGTAGTACTTAAAAAAATTTAGAAAAAAAGACATTATTATTAATTAAGAAAGTGAAAAAGTAATTTTTGAAAAGTACTTTTAGGAGACCATCATGGGATCTGTCAAAACATGTGTCCTTAAAGTCTTTAATGGTGTTTTGCCCTTGTGGTAATTGGTATGTGCTAAGTATTTCCCACTTTCTATAGATTTGTGCCCACATTCTTGATCCTTGCCTTCCCTCGATTCTGATATCTACGGATTATTAAAGACTCCTTAGCTCACTTTTTTCTGTTGGGTAAACAGAGGGACAAAACAGGGCACTACTACTACTTGACTATTAGGCCCTGAACTCACAGAAATACAGAAAGATGACCCTCAGTGATGGGATTAAAGATGTAGGTCACCATTCTCTGACCTTTATGGCTTGGCAATGCGTAATTCTGTTCTCTGATATTACAGGTTGATTTTATTAAATATACAATATATTGCCACATATTCCACTTTAGTATCAAAAATAAAGTCATAACTAACATAAAAACTATACACAATAGGTACAAAAATTATATACAATATACAAGCAATAATTACATGAGTAATGTCAGGTCCATTAACAATTGACAAATTGTTTATCCTAGTTTGGTGTGTCCAAAAGATTGTACTTAATTCACTTTCTATCTAATTTGTATTGCTAACTGAAAATTATCTTTTGATGTTTCTCAATTTTATACACTTTAACCTCTAAATCAGTTTCTTTTCTAAACCTGTCATCAGAAAACTATAATTAAGTCTATCTCATCTTCAACTCACTCAGAGACCAAAGAAGAAAATAATATTAATTAAGTAAACAGGATATGCAAGCAAGCAACTTCCAAAAAAATGTAAAAAATGAAACAGCTTGCTGCCTGGACAGTCACGTAAGTTTCCTCTGCTTTGTTGAAGCATCCATCTTCAGCCTGCAGACCTAGCATATCTGACAGACTTCTCTGTGAAGCAGGATATTCTTAAAGACCTTCCTACATTGTCCTGGTAAAGGTTGGCAGTTCTATTTTATGTGTGACCACCTTGTCCATCCATGCAAGGGAAGTTTTTTGTTCAGTGGCTAATTTTTGCCACAAAGAAGGTTAACTCCATATGGTGTTTATTTTATGCCCATTATCCTCCCTGAAGTAAATTGGTGCTGCCAGGAGTAGACATCTCAACATCATAAAAATAATAAGAAATTGTGTTATTATGAAATCTTAAATGCCATATTCTGTAGATCTCTGAAATGTTTGGAGAAGGTATGTCCATCTAAATTATGTTTTTTTTTACTTTGAAAACATATCTAATATGACTATAAGTTGATTGTAATGTCTAACTACCATCTTGCATTTCTTTATATCCTAATTAATTGGTAATAATAACTTTCAAGTACTATCAACTTGTATTGTGTTGTTAGACAAACTGCATAGTTACAACACCTTGAGCAAGCATAGGAATATATGTAAAGTAATCTCAACTTTGTATCTATATACACAATTTGTATACAATATACAAAAAATCCAATACAATGTAAAAATATTTAAAACAAGTAATTGCTTTTTAAAAGTAGATTCATTAATCTACTATCACATTTGTATCCCCTTTTTTTTCAAACAAGAACCTGTATCTAATCTCCCTTATTCAGTTTTTACCTAACAATAACCAATAACAATTTGTAGCCAATTACCCTAAACAATGACAATCATCCATAACCCACTGAAAAAGTAAGAGCCACCCACCTCACCTCTTGGGAATGTGGGTGTTGCGTTCTTAAATTTACTTCCTTCTGTCCTGGGACAATAGTATCTTTAGGGATCCTGAAAAGAAAAAATTATTAATTTTCAAGTCCTGAAATAAGTAGCTGTATTATTTGTTGTTAGTCTTTGCATGATGGGAAAGTTCAGGGTTTGTCTCAAGTCCTGGATACATTAGTCTGACTATCTGAGGAGTTCAGGTCTAGGGTCAGCAAACTGCTGGTCCAGCCTGAGCACATAAATCATCCCTGAAGAATACCAAAAATTCGGAGACTTCTGCAGCTGAGCAAGTGATAATTTTACTGCAAAGACCCTTTCATGGGAGAATTATGGTTTGTAATTAATATAAGACTTTGTGTAATTATTTGGGACTGCTGATCGGGATCTCAGGCCAAGTGGGCCAGAAATTTTGACTACAGTGCATGAGGTAGGAGGGTCAAAAAAAAAAGGGTATTTATTCTCACCCTTACTTTGTAAAGGAGAAAGTTTCATGGTTCCTTTTACTAAATCTTCCTGTTGCCTGTTGAAAGCCCTCTACCCCTTCTGGGTGGCAAAACAAGTGCTTTCTCATCTCTGACTTCACTTCCATCTGATGCCAGTACTAGAAACTGTGCTCCCCTCCCCTTTACTGATTTCCCTGATCACTGTAAATTGAATTTAAATGGCCCCTTGTTAAACTCAGGATGAATCTGACATGTGTGCATTTTCCTTGAATCATGGCTGTTGTATTCTGAAAAAAATTTTCATTTGTGGGTGGGTGGTTTAACATTAACACAGGAAAAAAAAATGTAAGAAAATCTTAACCCAAAGCCAAAATATTTTATCTTAATTTTAATTTATTTTCTGCTAGCTTCAGAATTTTACTGAAACCGAGTTCTCTGTACCTCAGTTTTCTCAAATCTGAAGTTCTTTCATACGGGGCTATTTTGCTATCAAGTTTTAATGGGATAGAAATGTTGAGTGTATGGGAAACATGATACTGAATGAAGAAACTTTGAAAGTATCCCCAGCATAGCTAAGAGAGAGCTGACTACTGGAATGTTCTTAACTATAAGGGCTTAGGGTTAAAACCAAAAAGTCTAGAAGTGAAGCAACAGCTAGTTGAATCAGTATAGATACAGAGCTGATATCTGCTTCAGAACACAGCTGTCTGGATCCTGGTCAGCCATTACCTTCCCATATACAATTTCACCAGGCTTCTTTTACAACTCGCCTAAATTTTTAAAACCTAGGTGCACAGATTCTGTGGGAGATTATATTGTTACATTGTAAATAATTGTCCCACCCATTGGTTCAATAAAAAGCACTGATTGGCCAAAGGCAGGCAGGAAGTGTGGGTGGGGCTACCAGACTAAGAGAACTCTGGGAACTGGAAGAACAGAACAGAATGCCAGAGAGAAGCCGGAAGAAGCAGAGGACAACTATGCTGCTTTAAGAAAAGGTACCAAGCCTCATGGCTGAACAGGATAAGAGTCATCGGTTAGTTTAAGGATAAAGAGCTAGCAGTTATATGCCTGGGCCTTAAGCCGATCAGCCTAAAACAATTGTAAACATCTGTGTGTCTCTGCGGGTCTGTAGGTCCTAAACCTTGAGGTTAGGCCGGAAAGTCAGGACAGAAACCTCCTACTACAGATTCTGCCCTTTTTCTCAGCTGATCCACATAATCACACCTGGGAGCACCCACCAAGAAACTTGTGTTGATATCAATTTGGTATCTGACTTCCAGATTTTCACGTGTAGGTCCAGGTATTCTTCACAAATACTGTTTCTGCAGGGGTATTGCATTTTATGCCCATACCTGGTAGAGGGAAGTTTCTATCAAATTTTTTCATAGCTTTTATACTTGTGTATATTCTAATCTTTATTAATTTATCTGCATCCTTAATGATTGCTTTGCTTCACTGAGTTCTATATGAGTTCTTTTCTTTTTCTCCTCAGAAATATACTCTTAGTATGAATGAAAATATAAAGGACTAAAAAGAATATGTTCTACAAACAAACTCTCAAACAATCTAATATGCATTTTATCTTGCTAGATCATGAAGTGTAAGAAAAAAAATCATTAAAACATAAATGTCTTCATTTTAGCAGTTAATCTAACCCTGCTTCATCAGTTTGAGATTTTTTAGAATTAGTTTGAAAAGCAAATCTTTATGGCGTTTTTCCCCCTCAATGAACATTAATTCTAAAGCTTTTTCATGATGAGGAAATGAGATGGCTGAGAATTATTAATTTTATTATATTAATTTTTTACCAGGGTATGGGCAAGTCCTATTTTACTTTTTTCTAAGACCCCTGTCAATGTCTATTAAAGTTTTACTCCCAAAGCTTTGCTTCTATATAGAATTCCATGCTCATTTAGCATGTGATCTATTTGAAGCTGCCAGGAGCAATCCACTTGGAAGAGCCCAGAAACCTTATGCTGGAACCTGGAAAGTTACAGAAATAGTCTTCTTTGTCTCTTTGATTCTCTCTGGGTCATTTATTAGGAACGAACCCCCTTTATTCTTTTTCTCTTTTCAATGCTGCTTTGTGAGTCGGCGTTTCAATGTGTCTGTCAAGAACCTTCCACTTCAGAGGTTAAACTACAAAATCTAATGAAGCAAAATTATTTTTAGCTTAGCCTCTGGCACTATCAATTCCAGGAAAATTTTGAATTAAGCTTTATGACTTTGAAGGGGAAAAAATCAGACTGCTAAACAGTCTTTTAAACCCCTTTCTCTCTCTCCATCTCTCCATTAAAAATTTTCAACAAAAATGTCTTTATGTCATAGGGTAACAATTGAAATATTTTAGACTCCCCTCTCTCTCCCTCTCCAACTGTGTGTGTGTGTGTGTGTGTGTGTGTGTGTGTGTGTGTGTGTGTGTGTGTGTGTGTGGTGTAGTGTGTTATTGGACTTTCTTCTCTAGTGAGTGCTGTTGAATTAGAAAAGCATGCTTCCCACAACCAGTGACTTGTGAGCATAAAACATATTTCTTCAGAGTAGAAAATAGCACTTTCACCTTAAGTATAATTTTGGGACTGAAGGGGAAAAAATGGTTTTTTTCTATAGGTAGAAGTGTTTCTCCCATGTTAGGTGTTCACTCCAATTCAGAGTCCAAGAACACACAGTAGTAGATGGAAGAATGATGCCTCAATCCTGAAGTTCACTTGTGGCTTTATTACTAAATAGAGTAAAGCCAGAGTCCCTCTGTGATTGTAGGTAGATGCCATTTTATAAGAAAGATTTCTCTGAAGTTTGACTGATGCCTTGAAGGTGAGTTAAACTCTAGGAACAAGGACAAGGAATAGATAGTGTAAAGTTGTATATGCATTTGTAAGACACTTCAGGATCAGTAAATTACTGTTGTGTAGGTTTACAAAGGTCACATGTATTTGAGGCTGGAGAGATGGTTCAGCAAATAAGAGCTCTTGCTGCTCCTTCAGGAAGCCAAGTTTAGTTCCTAGCACCCATACAAAAAGTCTCACAATTGCCTACAACTCTAGTTATACTGATTTGAAGGTCTCTTCTGGCCTCTGGGAAGACATATTTGCACTCACTTGAAAGTATCCACCACATAATTAAAAGTAAAAATAAATATTTTTAGAAAGACTTTAGATTAACAACATTATGTATAGATCCAATTTATCTACAGAAACAATCTGTTGAAATCTGATCTAAATAGGTAGGTATTTGCAATAGAATTCTGTCTCTTTGAGTTTACTATATTGAAAATATGGGTGTCACCAGAAATCAATGGGGAAGTGGTTAAGGAAACTTCCACTTCCAATTATTTCCACAATTCCAAAATAGAAATATTTCCAATATGCAGACAGCTTGTCTGTATGTTTCATGGACTGTTGTTTACTAAAAATATCTGCTGTGCTATAGGGTGTTTTTGAGAACAATTCTGATTAAAATATATACATACTTTTCAGATAAAAATTTGTTTCTATAAATTGCTTGCTTTGATATTTTAGTTGACTGTATACTTCCATACAACACCAAAAATTAGAGTGATTCAAGAATATATGAGAGATGGAGAAGTACTTCACAAATTGTTTAAAAATGTTCATTTTGGTAGGAGGTAAGGAAAAAGACTCCCTTTGGTAGACCAGATCCAGCCTAACAAGTTTCTGAGAAATGCTGACTTTTGTCTAACAATCAGAAGAAAAATCCTCCTATAGTCTAGGTTGAGATGAGCCTAGACTAAATTTTGAATGAGTCCATGTTTACACCCCCTGTGAGGGATAGGAGTGCCCTCTAGACCTAACACCACTCTCCTGAGATTTTGCAACTGTACCTCTAGAACTGCACTCCACTTTTTAATGAAGATGGTGTTACTTACCTTAAACATACATATCAGCATCTGGGAAAGATAGGAGTGGCTTAGCACTGCTTTCCAAATTTTATATATATATATAAATATATATTATTAGATATAATATAATATAATTATTATATTATAAATATATAATATAATATATATTATATTATAAATATAATATAATTATTATATATATTAGAAAGATATGTACCATAGCAAGAATGGCAAGAGAGAATTTTTGACTGGCACATACTTTTAAGGGGTGCATATGGCAACAGTTGCACTGCAACTACCTCAGAACCATGCTTCCTTTACAGTCATCATATGGCATAGACTAGGCCCTGAGGAAGACCCCAATAGCATCTGTTTGTTGGTTTCTGAATATTACAATTACGAGGATTCTAGTGCTCTGCAAAACAAACAGGACTTCAGACATATAGCCTTCTGAACACACAGCATGCTGAGAGTTCAGTTAGAAAGTTATGACTCAACCCTCCCTAAACTGCACTGTGTAATTATCAAAGGGTGTCTCCCAAAGACATCATACAAACACAGTGCACTGTAAACTATCATGTGAGGTATTTGGAAAACCTGTGTTCTCTCACCGGTAGCATATATTACAACTCTGTCATGACCATCATTCAGTAACCTGAATCATTAATTTTTACATTTCTTCTGTTTTTATTAGGCCCTTGTCTAAGGGCAGGTCCCTGCTTTTTCTGTCCTATAAAAATAGTATCCTGAGAAAGGCAGTTATTAAGGGGGTTGGTTAGCAATCTTACCCTTCTCATCACACACGACCTTGGGGTTTCTCTTCTGAATACCATATTTCAGTACTCACAGATGTTCAGTGAGAACAAAGCTCAAGTTTTGGAAACCTAGTAAGGAAGAGGAATGCTCCTGTCTGAGAAATTTCAATACCTTCTTAATTTGTTCTTGTTGCTTGTACAACTTACATTCAAATAAAGCCTCTTTTCTATAAACTTCGTTTGTTAGATTCTTCAATACTCACCATTGTGTGACATTTGCTTTATCAATCTTTTTGTGTATGTTTGCATGCTATGCTATTTTCCTGAGCAAAATGCCACATTCATAATAAGCTTCTACTATTAAACACCTTGCTCTGTGTTTTCTAAAAACAAAGACATCATGTTATGTAATTATGATATAGGTTTGTGAACAATCTAACAGTGACAGAATCCTCTATTTAGCTAGGATTTTATTCATATTCTCCCAAATTCATAATCAGATACTCTTGGTTAAATTTGTTGATTCCTATACCAGTAATAGATTGAAAACAACTCAAGTAAGAACAACTTAAAGACACGAGGAGACATTTTAGCTAAAAGATGTACACAACTGGACAATAAATGCATGAAAAATGGATAATGTTCTTTGCCATAAGATAAATGCAAATCAGTTCCACAGTGATCTATCACTTCATCCCTATGAGAACAGCTAAACATCAAAAAGACAAACAATACTGACGAGTTTAAGAGAAAGAGCAGCCATTTTACTCCTGTGATATGAGTACAAATCAGAACAGCCATAGTGGAGAGCAGCACGGAGGTTCCTGAAGACTAGCAGAGGTACAACTGTGTGCAGAAGCTTGTCTATCTTGGCCACACAGAGATGTAAGTTGGCCCACTTTTCTGAGTTATTCAGAAAACTTTCCCTTTTCTCTTACTTCTTTGTATCTTCTTTGTAAGCATGCTTTCCTAATATTTTGAGTTTTTCCTCATTCCAACATACTGAATATTCTTATATTTTCTCTAAAATCTCCCTCCATATCATTGTGGAGCTTGTTTGTGTGCCTGGCATTCATGCTTGGCTCTTGTATTTCTCTCCTGCTTGTTCTTCCTGGCAGCAGCTGAGATTTGAGTACTATTCTTTCCATGGTTCTCTCTTAAGATCTAACAAAATTCCCCTTGGGCTTCCATTACGTCATTCTTAAATCTTTTTGCTTATCAAACTAAAAAGCCCAAAAGGGACCTCAAACTTCCTTGCATCAGTAGTGAACATTTAAGAAGTGAGGCTTCTTAAAGAAAGTGTTATAGAGTGTGGCTAGGGTGGTGCACACCTTTAATCCCAACAATTAGCAGGTAGAGGCAGGGTAGATCTTTGTGAGTCTGAGGCCAGTCTGGTCTGCAAAGTGAGGTCTGCAACAACTGGGCCTACAGAGAGGAACTTTGATGCAGAAAACCAAAATAGATGATATTTAGATAGATAGATGATAGATAGGTAGATAGATAGATAGATAGATAGATAGATAGATAGATAGATAGATAGATAGATAGATATAAGTGGATAATATAAAGATCTTATTGAGGAATGAGCCTGACCCCTAAATTTCTGTTTAGAATTCTACCTTGACAAGATGTCAATTTTGTGAGATATTCCACTTACTTCTTCTATGATTCTACTCACTATGATAGATATGCAGTCAAGAGAGATTAGACATGATGTTGACTGAACCTTAACATTCCAAAGATGAGAGCTGAATAAACATTTTACCTTGGGGAAGAAAAACTGTACAACTGTGACATGAACCAAAGATTTGTTGTATGTTCATCAAAAATAAAAACAAAAATAAGCAAAACCAAAAAAAGGAAATCAGTATTTGAAGATAATATCTTAGGAGGAATAAATTCTTATATTTTATTATCTGGATGGTTTAATTATTGCTAATGGCATACATATATACACATATGTATATATGCATATATAACATAAAAGCAAATGTATCAAAACAAATGATTTTGAATATACTTACTATAAAAATCATAAAAATATATCCTAATTATCCTTAGTTAATCCATATACATTGTATATATGAATCCAAGAAAGATTCATACTCTTTGAAATAAGTGCAGATATATATCAATAAAAAGAAAGTTAAATTTTAAAGTATCATTATCCAGTTGTCCCCTTTCTCTGGTATCTTCCCTTGTCCTTGTCTGCCAGGATTTGCCTGGACAGGTTTCATACTACTTTATTGATTTACATGTTATTTTGTCAGGATCTGTAATCACACATATCTGAGAAGAGAATAATAATGATCACTGGAAAGGAAATAGACTTCTCTATCTTGTCCCAGGATCCAAAATGTCACACATCTACTCCTGCTAACTCATTGCTATAATTTGGATCTTGAGGAATAGTGATCATTTAATTAATAATCATAACTTACATATTCACTGCAGTAATTCTTTTTGACCAATAAAATGTTTGAACGTTTATTGGTTATTCCAGGATATTCATCATTCACTGACAAAAACAATAGAAATTTGAGAAAGATTCCAGAAACTATAAGATGCGCCTTTTGACAATATGAGAGGGCAGGGATGTTGGTGCTGTAAAAGGATGAGAGCCTGGCAGACAAGTCAGCTTTCTACAATGCCAAGGGCAAAAGCGTGAAGAGCCATTCGAAGGTAAATAACAGAGTCAGAAAGTAGCCCAACAAAATAACTTTGGATGACTTTCTGGAGCAGGAAGGAGAAGTGCCAAATTCACAGGTGTTTATAGGAGAAAGTTCATCATAAATGGAGTGAAGGGAAGCTATTTGGGTTGGTACAATGTACAATCTTAGAAAAACAATGACATGTTTACAAAAACAGCAGTATATTTAGTTAGAGTGTATTTAGTTGCTGTGTAGTCACAACATTTCTCAAAGTGATCCCAGGAAATGCTGATGTTCTCCTATGAATGCGGAACACAAAATGCTAAGCCCCAGTTTACTGTCGCTCTAACAGACAGGTGAAGAAGCTGAGGTTTGGAGATGGCATAGAACAAGCAAATACAAAGCACCCAAAGTAAAAATTCAATGGCTTTGAGCTCCAAAATAGATGTTTTCAACCATGTTATTACTTACATCTTAAACACTCTTAGTCATAATGAAGTATGAGTCAGCGAGTACAAAGGAAGGTTGTGGAACATTGAAAAGGGTAAACAAATTTATTTTGATTTTTGTACTTTTAATTTTCAAAGTAATGAATGACAATCCTCAAGGTCATCATAACATTCAATAATGCAGGCCACAGTAGATTCTCCACTCAGTGTTATGTAAATGCTAATGGGGGATTTTATTTCTAGTGCCTGGATATGCTGGAGGAATTCAGTAAACTTGACTAATTTGAATCAAGTGTCTCCAAAGCTTGTTCTCAGACATGAATGAATGTATGTAAAACAGGACAGACATCAGATCCATTTGGAAACTGAAAACCTCAGAACGCTGTACAGTGGATGGTGGGTTCCGTATGGAGCACATATCACTGTATCACACTCTGTTCGGTGCTATGCTCTTCTGTGTAATGTCTAAGAGAGGAAATTGAAACCCGAGCTTCTCTTAATGTTTTCAGACCTCCTAAAATTAGCAACTTGTACAAAATAGGCATGATCAGCCTTTAATTTTCTTTTGTTCTGATTAGGTTTTTCTCAACACAACATCGTATTATCTGGGAGGAGGGAATCCCAATTGAAAAAAAAAAAAAAAGTCTCTATAAAATTAATTTCTAGGCAAGCCTGTGGCAGCATTGTCTTGACTAAGGACAGATGTTGAAGGAGCCGCCCTAAGCAGGTGGCCCTAACTGATGTAAGAAAGCAGGCAAAGCAGTCTATATGTAGTAACTCAGTAAGCATCCCTCACCTTCTTGACATCTGCTTCAGCCCCTGCCTTCAGCTTTCTGCTCTTCTTGAGTTCATTCTTTGGCTTCCAAAGACGTATAAGCCAAAAAAGTCCCTTCCAGCTCCTATTTGTGTCTGATTATAGTGTTTACCACCGTAAGAGAAAGCAAACAAAAAAGCCAGTGGTGGCACAGGTCTTTTACCCAGCACTCAGGAAGCAGAGGCAGATGAAGGTCTGTGAGTTGAAGGCCATCCTCATCTACAGATAGAGATCCAAGGCAGCCATCGCTATACACAGTCTCAAAAAACAAAACAAACAAACAAAAATACAGAAAAAAGAAAATTAAACAAATATACCAGTAAGTACAAAAATGGCAATGCCCTCTTCATATCTTCAAGTGAACTTGTATTTACTTCCAAGAAAATAAGCCTGAAGCAAGAATCACTAAGACAAACATGATTTTTGTTCTAAGTAAGCTTGCTTTCTTGTGAAAGATATTTTTAAAAAATTAACTTTTGGAGGGGATTAATGGGCATTTGGGCTGTACACATCTATTTGTTTCACTAAACAATGTAAAATACTGGTGAAAACTTGTGACATACTAAATGTGTAGAGAGTTTAACATTTGTCATACTTTTGATACAGCATACCATTCATACCAAATTTACAGGTACTGTGTGTTATTAGAAACCAAGATCTAATATGTATAGGAGTTAGACAGAGGTGATATACAAATACTCTGCAGTTACATAAGAGGCCTGCATGCCAGAAAGCATTCCAGAACCATTTGCTACCCTACATTAGCAAGGGATAACTATATTTAAAATACAAAGCTTAATGGGGTTCTTTTATAATTTTTTTTTTATTCTCTCATATTTTACATCCTAACTTCAGTTTCCTGTCTCTGCACCTGAATTTCTCCCTTCACCTCCTTTCTCCTCCAGGTCCACACTCCAGTCTACCTCTAACAGAAAAGTG
Source organism: Phyllotis vaccarum (assembly GCA_033318265.1). Lineage (NCBI taxonomy): Eukaryota > Metazoa > Chordata > Mammalia > Rodentia > Cricetidae > Phyllotis > Phyllotis vaccarum. Next base: position 136,733,709 of record JARWLC010000001.1, on the reverse strand, counting down.
CAGGACATCAACAAAACACAGCACAATAAGGATCAATAAGACCAGGCACATACCATCATCACTTAAAGGCTGAACAAAGAAGAGAAAATCCAGCAGGAGGAGGAGCTCCCACAAGTGGGCTATAGAGTCAGAGACAGTTGTTGCTTCTACTGTTAGGAATACTAAGAAAACTAAACTACTCATTCATAACATATATGAATAAGACCTTGGTCAGACCCAAAAAGGCTCTCTGCTCTCTGCAAGGACCCATGAGTCTGGGTCAATTGATTCTGTGGGCTGTGTTCAGGTGTTGTCCCTGACTCCTCTGGTTCCTCTGATCCTTCCTTTCCCTCATCTGCAGAACTCCTAGAGTGCTACCTAATGTTTTGCTGTGGGACTCTGCATCTGCTCCCATCAGTTGCTTGATGAAGTCTTTCTAGTACCTTTGGTATATAATATATATATATATATATATATATATATATATATATATATATATATATATATATATATATATATAAACCTGTTGGACATACATGCCTTACTCAGCCTTAATGCAGGGGTGAGGGGCTTGATCCTGTCCTACTTGGTATGACTGCCTGTGTTGACTACCCAAGGGAGGCCTTACCCCTGAATGGGGGTTGGGATGAGGGGTTGTGGGAAGGAGCCAGAGTAGGGGACAGAAGGGAAACAGTAGTTGATATGTAGTTTTGGAGAAAAAAGTTTTAGAAAGTGATGAGTGATAACTTAAACATTAATAAAACTGTTCAAAGCTAAATTTCTTTCTTACTATTTAGGATTGTGTTTATGTCATAGAATAAGTAAAAGGGGAATTAAAGTTTGCATTTGGTATCTTAAATACTATGTTTGGAGACTAATGCTCAGGTATAAGACTCGATGGCTGTATATTAAGGGAAGAGATTATTCTCAGCTGTGTTTAGACTATTACAAGAGGCAATCTGACATCTTTGCCTTCTACTGAGAAGGTTCAACTTTTGATCTTAAAATAATAAGAAGGCTCTATTTTCCCAAGAGTTAGTTATTTTGAGCACTGAAGAGTTCAGTGTCAGTTCAAAATGCCAACCAGATACACTTTGAAAAACAGGCGAAGAGTCATTTCTAAAAATTAATTGTATCTTCGAAGATACAAAACAGCTGGTTTCAGTGCTACAAAATCACATTTGATAGAATCCATAGAACTCTAGAGTACAGAAACCAGATTACACTGAACAAGTACATATATGTTTAGTGCAAAGAGAAGGCATTTGGGGCTCAGTAGAACAGATAAAGACTTGGAGATAGTAAAACATAAAAGTATCTTAAATAGTTTGTTTCTTTAAAAGTCATAGTTTTGACTTTATCTTCATTTGTCTAGTATCGGTGAATAGGCGCATTTGTGTCTGCATGCAAACGTTCATGTGGTAATCGGGGGACAACTCTCAGGAGCTGGGCCCCTCCTTTCAGTTGCATGTGGGTTCTCAGGATTAAACTCGGGTCACAAGGATTATGTAGCTAGCACTTCACCCTCTGAGCCATCATGCAGGTCCCCAAATCATATTTCTTTTTTTTAATACACTGTAGCTGATTTATATTAAAAGCAAATATTTCTTAACCACTTTGGATTATTTCTTATAAAAAAAAAAATAGAAAGCACAGCCCTGGTTTCTTGCTACCTCCCTTCTTTCTTTAATTGTAGACAAGTTATAATTTCATGTGAATCCTAAATTGATAGACAATAGCTTGGATGTGACCTGTTCAACTCTTTTCATTGTTCCTTTGAAAAGATACTGCAAAAAAAAAAAAAAAAATTCTCTAGGTTCTCTGTGGAGTGGCCCCACTGTGGAGCTAATTGGGTGGTGGTTAAGTCTGTCAGGAATAAGAAGCTTGAGGGCGTTCTTCAATTAGGGGATGAAGTCAGAACGTGCTGATCTACTTAGAATTTTATTTTAATTTTCAATTATTATAGATTATGGTGAGTCTTATTTAAATCGTCAAGAATAGTATTCTGTGATTTAGAGTTCAATTATGAAACTCAAATGTCATGATGAATATAAAACAAGCATAAATTCAAATCTCCATGGAATCATGTGCATCTTTGATTCTAGCCATACACTTTATTACTAAAACTCAGTTACCAAAAGAAATATTGGCAGGAGAATCAGACTGAGGCTTAGAATTTCTGAAGCATCCATGGTGCATTTCCAAATTGTCTCAGCTTCTGAGGAAATGTGCTATTGTCTATGGATCCCTGAAAGGCTCATTTACATTTCTCAGAAAGTGTTGGTTAGCATTTGAATTGTGGCCACTAAAAGGTTTTATTGGCATCTCATCTACTAGCACTTGCAAATAGGATATCCAGAGGGACCTTTATTAACATGTTGTTTATTGTCACCTCTTTCAAAAATATCTTGGATGCTCAAGCATGTAGAATGGTGTCCTTGCAAAAGAGAAGACACACAGAGAGCGGGTCCCAAAAGAAAAGGACAAAAAAGACACAGGTCGATGGGATGTATGTACAAACCCAAGGAACAACTGAACTGATGACAAGTATCAGAAGTGGCACAAAGCAGGAAAGGATTCTCCTTTAAGGTTTTATAGGGAGTTAAGAGGATGAACCTAACTTCACTAACACTTGACTTGACGCTTGCTGTCTTCAAATTGTGAGAGAAATTAATTGCTTTCTTTTTGAAGCCATATGGTTTAAGAATACTTATGATCAAAGTTCTGGAGAAAAAGGCTTACACATTCAGTGGCTGGAAAGCTTAAGCAATGCTTTCCATGGTCCACTAAAAATACAATGGATTTTTTATTTTATTTATTTATTTTTTTACCATAGTCAATTGCCTAGCTAGGTATTACATGTGTACTAGGAGAATACAATAAACATGTGTCCTTTTCTCTTTCACTTTCCCAGATACTGCTAGACTCAGAGTATCAACTTGGAACTAGTTTCAAATGTTGGCAGTGGGCTTTGGAGGAGATATGTGTAAGTAACCAAGTGGAGTACATTCAAGCTGACTCTAAAACTCAGGAGTAAATCCAAGAGGATTAAAACTAGATCATTATTCATTATGACACCATCCAGCTTTGTCAGTTATTAAATACATAAGTTCATTTTGAGACCACGTTCGAAGTTTGAGTGCTTAGAAACTCATAGGTATAAAGGCTGAAAGAGTCAGAATTTCCCTAAGTAAATGTATTTTTAACCTTTTCACATAGCATTTAGTGTTAAATCTCACCAAATTCATTGCCCATATGTATCTTAGGCTTAAATCTTGGCCACCTTTACTCTGTTCAGTGTCTTTACACCTATCATTCATAAATTTTGTCCATGTCTGCAATGGATTATAATTTTCAACCTGGAGAGCTCCCCATCATTTATACCTAGATAAACTTGGAATGCCACAACTATCAACCAGGTCCTTCATGAAAACTGTGCTAATTATTGTAATCAATACCAAGTACTTGGCATGATCTGACTGTGCAGCTCTTATTTCTATAACATCTCCTATGCCTATCTGATGCTGCTACATTTGTTATAAGGGAGAGGAAGGAGTAGAGAGCAAACAGTACCCCTGTACTTCATCATGATTCTAAACTCCTTGAGATTAGTTGTCTATTGTATGAATGTATAGTACTGTTATTCTCTTCTGTGCATAGGAAGGTGAAATGTAACTTGACTCAGTGACAAAGAAATTCAATAAATGTTTTCAGTTAGATTGCAGATCCATGGCTCTGGATTAAATCATTCTAGAGAATATGTGCAATACTCAGTCAGTCCTAGAGGACAGAAAAAGTAGAAAGAAGCTAAATAGTAATAAACAGCTGACTCGTGTTTCAAATAAGTATGCAGAAATTTTCATATCTAAATTTTTAATTCTCAGAGTGACGTCCAATTTCAGATCATCATTCTCGATTTCAAATTAGAAAACTGAGGGAACACATAGAATCCTGAAGTGGCAAGACTGGTCACAGGGCTTTACATGATACTATGCTTTATCTTCCACAAGCCATGTGTGATGAAGAACCAAACAACATTTTGAGAACACTTTTGAATCCTCCATGGAGATGAAGATTCATATTAAAAAATAAATTATCAACAACTAACCACTACATTCCTATGACAGAGGAAATGGGGTCTTCTCATATTGAAGTGTTCTCCCCAAGCATGAATGGCAAGGAATAAGGTTGCTTCATGAAAAATATTAAGAACAGAGGAGAAGGGATGCAAGAGAGTTTCTATAAAAAGGAGTTATATCCCCTGAAATGAGTTTTATTTCTTATGATAGTCATACTCCATAAAATAAAACTGTTAGAAATTAACCTTTGAAAATTGATCTTGGAAAAGCTGGGATAATCATTCATTTACATTTATTTTACATTTTTTAAATCCCATGGTGTTTTATGAGAAAACGTCAGAGATCTTGTTTTGATTACAAATGCTTTGGGGAAATGCAAGAAATGAAATTCTTCAATTGTTTTTCTGATAAACAAATTAAAATGTTTAGAAATGCTAAGGACTATAAAGACATACAGAGAAATAAAATGCATGAAATGTATCACTCAGCCCCGATTTAATAAACCTAGGCAAAAATTATTATTGAAAAGTTTATATATAAATATAATGTGTTTAAATAAATTCAACCACCCATTTCCTCCCCTCTAATTTTTCCCCTAGACACCCTAACACTTTTCCCTACAACTCTGGCCAGTGCTAGCTACATGTGAATAGATGTAGGGTCATCTATTGTATAGCCTCTCCCAGTTTCATTCTTGAAGAATACTGATTCCCTCTCCCAGCAGCCATTAATTGTCAATGATTGATTATTTTTAAATATTACACTTAATGCACTTTTTTAGAAAATAGTGATGACCAGCCATGGAATAGTGGTAACAATGAAGAACATAGATGTTCCTTTTAGAATTATTGACTGCTTAGGTTTGGGGTGTTCCCTGTATCTGCAAATAAGATAGTAGGAAAAAGTGATTAGAATTGTTTCTTTGTTCAGGGCAAGAATATCTGTCTGCCAAATGCAGAGCTATCTCTTATAAAGGGTCATACAATACAGACTTTAAGGGAAGCCAACATCAGTGTTTTTTTTTTAAAAAAAAAAAAAAAAAAGTAGGAATAATAGCAATAGACTATTTTTAAATCTTGGATATGTTTCTCTAGACCTGTTACTCAAAATATAACAATATCTAAATTCTAACTCTATGATGCTGCTATTAAAAAAATTTAAATACATATATACTGTTTATTTCTTTGTAGTTCTGGAAGTTGAGCCCAGTGCCTTGTTAGACAAGCACTTTAACACTTAGCTTCACCCCAGTTTCAGAGTTTGTATTCATAAATCCCTTATATAAGATAGCTAATAATAGGTACTTAGGAAATCATAAAAGGTACAAACTGATTGTATTGACTTCCCTGAGTGCTGATACATATGATCTGTCCTTCAGTGGAAAAGGCACAGTGAAATATGGTCAGAGGATGACCTGGCTCTTCCAAGTCTGAAGTTACCCAACGTCTTTTCTTAACACATGTTATATTCCTCAACATTACCCAGCCACGAAATTCACTATTAACTTTACTGTGTGAAAATTTGCCTGTTTGAAAACCCAGGCAAAAAACTGATAAACAGGTTTCTTTGGTTAAAACCCTCCAGGCCCCCAGAAGCTGAAGGCAAGAAGATAAGGGGTGGTTTCTAGAACTTTTGAGTTACACATTGTTGGTAATCAGAATGTGAATTACCCACTAGATAAGGTCTTAAATAAGCTGCTCCATATAAACCTATGATTACACAATAAGTCATGTGAAATAAAGTCTCAATAAACATGTGAGAGAACAGTAGATATTCATAACATGAGGATTTCAGAAGAGCCAGCGGTAGGAAAGGATGGAAGTTTTGAGGTTGTAGAGTGTATGCTGAGCTCACCAAGAGAGACTTTGAAGCCAGCCCAAAGGGGAAGACAAAGGAATCTTTGATGTTATTGAAATGGCTTTTTTTAAATTTTAGATAAAATGAAATAAAGAGAGAGGGAGGATGGAGGGAGCAAAGGGGGTTGATTTTAGAGGAAAAGAAAAGGACAAAACCCAATAATTATTAGTATATTGTGAGATTACTACTTACCTTGGTATTTCTATATAATAACAGTAGATTCTTGTGTGTGTATCGCTTGGTGATGGGGAATTAAATATAATATGTTTTGTGTGCTTATTTACGTAGTAATTGACAGAGCAGTAACTAAAATTGGAGGTCATTCTGTGGAGTCAAATTCTAATAGGATGCCTCCCTTCCTCTGCTTTGAAATAACCTGTTTTATTTTCTCCCACTTGCTGACCCTGAATAAAATGGATTCTCACTATGGAACTTTTTCTTAACCATTCTCACTGCCAAAAACCCATCACCTTGTATTAGAAGGTACTTCACTGCATGTCAGAAAGAAAAATTGTTCTTCTTTAGTTAACTATTTTTAGCACAAACTGACTAGCAGGTTTATCTTAAAAGATGCTGGCACGGATCATGGGGCCTGGACCGCTTCTGCAAATCTAAATGCTAATTGTGCTGACAGCGCTCAGCAGAGCTTTGGCTTCCAGTGTGGTCTAATTGGAAGGCTGACTGGAAGGTCTTGTTTCATGTAAATGTGCAAAGGAAGATTCTTAATCTCAGTCCTAACATCACTCTACTTGCTATTTTTAACATGTTTGTTTCCCTAAATAGTTGAGTTGCCTGAAAATTCATTTCCACCATATTTACTGAAAGCAGAGAAAGAGGTTATTAAACATGAAATCCAAAAGTGCTTTGGATGCTCACTATACTGAAATAACTTCTACAGAACTGTGTTGAGAATGCAGGGAATTGTTCATCAAAGAGTGACCTTTCATATTTTAAGATTTTTATAGGACCCAAATAACTCCAAACAACAGAGGAAGGATAATGCCAGGATTTGTAGCCTAATGCGAAGACACCCCATCTGTAATCCCAGCTCATGAGGTAGAGACAGGGGGCCCAAATAAAAAGAGGAATGTTTCCATCACTACAAACACACACCTTGCAAGCTTGCAAACTGGCTAAAGAGACTACATCTCAGTGTTCTTGTTACAGTGAGAGATCCTGCTTCAATAAATGAAGTGGAGATTGATGTCAACCTATAGCTTCCAGATGCACATGCATCATTACACACATACACATGTGAACATACACCCACTTGCACCACATAACATACACCCTGAATTAATGATAAACTCAGCATTCCCTATTAGCATTTTTCTTCATATATGAGAATTTCTTATACATATACTATGAAATATCATATCTAACCCCTAAACCCTCAAATTTCTTCTTCCAACTTACACATATCCTCCCAGCAGGCACCCCAATGGCACAAAGGCATGCTTTTTTTTTCTTCTCCTTTTTTTTTTTTTTTTTTTTTGATTGTCCACTATGTCTAGTGATCACATATTTAAATACTAATGTTTCTCCCTTCTCCTGGCAAATATTCACTTTCAAGAGTTCTCAGTAAGGTGTAGGCCCTGAAGTTCATCTGACATAGCTATGCCAGAATTTTGGCTAAACTGGGCTTATGCAGGTCTTATTCAAGTAATTGCACCTAGTGTAAAGCTGTGGGTATCACAGCCATCTACATCTGGAAAATGGCATTTAACAGTTCCTTCTCTGTACCCAGATCTTACATATTTATTTTCTCCTCTTCTGTATTGTTTCCTGAGCCTTGCTGATAGGAGGTTTAACACTGAAGTCAATTTTAGGGCCAAGATTTTAGTCTTTGGTTTTTTGTTTTGTTTTGTTTTGTTTTTTCCTTTCCCTAGCACATTGAGCACTTATATTTATCTCCATAACCACTGCCTAATGCATAAAGAGACTTTTATAAGATGGATTGTGAGCAGCTCAAATACACAGATATAAACAAAATTGTTTAGAAGGAAATTTGAGAGTATGACTATTTATCAAAATAACAATAATAGGTTTTATCCTAGGGCCTAGGACTTCCCCAGGCATAGGCTTTTGAATATGGCTGATCCTATCACTCTTCAATTCCAACCAAAAAGTAATTAGGCACACCATAAGTGCATTATGATTTTATTTGAACTTAATTTAACCAGTATATTAAAACATAGAAGTTATGAATATTAAAGGGTGCAATTCATTATTTCAATGCACAAATGCCTTATTTTATAATTATGAAGATGGCTAAACATACCAATCTTCACAAATATTTATCATTTTTTTATTCTTAAAGCATTTAAAATTATTTCTTCTGGCTTTCCAAAAATACAGCGTACTGCTACAGCCATATATTCCCTGTCCCTGACTGTAACTTGTTATCCATTTATCAACTTTTCCCCTTTTGTTCTGAGCTCTAGTTAACTTTCATTTATTCCCTCAATGTTTACCAGGTTACTTTTGTTAAGTTTGGTTGTTTTCTACTGTAATTTTCTGTTGTTATTTTGTTTCTGTAGTCTAAAAATAGAGCCCAGAGCCCTGAACATGAATATTGCTCTGACATGAGCTGAGATACATTTAAATCGTCAACACAAACTCAAAATCATGTGATACTTGTTTGGCATATTCATTTAGTTAGCATCATGGTCTCATACCATGTTGCTGCAAATCACAGAATTTCACTTACAATTCAACAACATTTTGTTATATTTTTGTAACACAGTTTTAATTTACTTAGTGACAGATGTACACTTACATTGTTTTCATAGCTAATTATTGTGGGTGCTGCTTCAATAACCATGGAGTATAAGTATCTCTTTAGTATACTCGTTTTAAAGTAAGCATGTTATTCATCTGCACATGCCATTAGGGATAGAAAAGCAGCTTAGCAGTTTTTAACAGATAGCTGTAGACTTTTGCTAGAAAATTTGGTGACCAGTTGACATTGTTAATATTAGTTATAGGTCCTTAGAAATATAGGTCCTTAGGTCTTAGAAATAACATTGTGCTTGTTTGGAATAGAATTCTATGAAGCCAAATGTGGTCCAACTAATAAGATTGATTAAGTATCACAAGGAGGTGTATTATTAGGTCAATTTTTATTTAAAGAAACCATATGTAATATATTAAAAGGGGAAAGGGATGCTGGAACTATCTACTCATCTAGATGGATGGAACTGGAACAGATCTTCTTTCCAGGCAGTGGGGAAGCAAAAAGAACATTGTTCTCAGAGTCCAGTACTTTATTTAAACTGTTCTTGGTTAGACCTTAAGACTACAGCTTCAAAGGTCATAGTTAAACCCCAAACATGTACTGGTCCAGAGGCCACACCCTCAGGTCAGATAGGTGCTTAGCTTAGTCTCACTACAATATAAATCTTTTATTCTTACTCAGTCAGGAAAAGATATTACTTATGAACTGACAGCTACTAGTGATGAATATATTCAGCTTACCACGAAAGATGTAAGACAAAGAAAACTTAAAAATAAAGGAAAAAAAGTACTCAAGAAAGTTTTTCAATATGCTAGTCTGCACATTAATTTTTGCTTTGTCATTTGCTAGCAAATAAATGGCTTCCAGCAAGTGAGCAAGCGATTTATCTTTGTAAGCAACAACTTCCTTATAAGAAAATAAATAAAAAGAACAATATGCTAGCAGTTTGTCCAAATAGAAGTTTTGTAAGAACAAGTGAAATGGCATTGGGGAATTTTTTTTTACCACAGTGTTACTGATAGGGTTTGATATGTTTGTTTTCTATACAATATTTCTATATACATAAATGTTTATTTTATTTACTAAACTCAGTATTTTGATTTTAACTACGAGTATTTTCTAACTATCATTTTATAGCTCAAGATTTGCTTTGCTCTACATTGCATCCCATGAAGTGAACATTTTATTTTTCATTTCAATCTGCTGATATTGTAAACAAATTATAAAATTTAAAACTCAGAATTTTACATTCATACCTCATGGACATTTGCTCAAGATATGCTAAACATAGCAGTATTATTCATAAGAGCCGGGATCCTGGAAACAACCTAGATGTCCGTCCACTGAAGAGTGGATTTTTTTTTTTTAAATATGGTACATTTACACAATGGAGTATTACTCAGGAGGAAAAAAAAGACATCTTGAAATTTGCAGTCAAATGGATGAAACTAGAAAAGAACATCCTGAGAGGTAACTCAGACACAGAAAGTCAAACACTGTGCATTCACTCATAAGTGTATATTAGACATTAGCAAAGGACAACCAGGCTACAATCCACAACTGTAGAGAAGCCAGGTAAAGAGAAACACCCTAAGAGAGACACCCATTGATCTCCTTAGGAAGGGGCAATAGATAAGATCTCCTGAGTAAATCCTGAGCATGAGGGGGAGGGGTAAGTGGAAGCAGGAAGAGAACACAAGGCATCTGGATAGTTCAGTTGGGGGAGAGACAAAGAGGGAGTGAAAGTCAATGATATCTTGATAGAGGGAGTCATTTGTGGTTAGGGAGAAATCTGGTGCTATGAAAATCCCTAGGAATTCACAAGGATGATCCAACTAAGACTCCAAGCAATATAGGAGTAAGTACCTAAACTGGCCGTCCTCTATAATCAAATTGATGACTACCCTAATTGCCATAGAAACTTAATCCAGCAAATCATAGAAATAGATGCAGAGATCCACAGCTAAGCGCTGAGCAGAACTAAGTAAGAGTCTAGTCTAAGAGAGAAAAGAGGGATTATATAAGCAAAGGGGTCAAGATAATGATGGGAAAACCCACAGCGCTGACCTGAACTACTGAAGCTTACTGACTCTGGACTAACAGTTTGAGAACCTGCATGAGACTGAACTAGACCCTCTGAATGTGGTTGACAATTGTGTGGCTTGGACAGTTTGTGAAGCCTCTGGCAGTGGGACCAGGATTTATCCGTAGAGCATGAACTGGCTTTCTGGAGCCCATTCCCCATAGAGGGATACCTTGCTCAGTCTTGATACTTGGGAGAGGGTCTTGTTTCTGCCTCATCTTGATATGCCAGACTGTACTGACTCCCATGAGGACTAGACGGGAGGTAGGGTGAGGAAACCAGGGGGTGGGGGGGTGGTGCTTGGGAGGAGGAGGGAGAACTGTAGTTGGTATATAAAATAAAAAAGAAATGTTTAAATTAAAAAAATCAATCAATCAATCAATCAATCAATCAATAGGAAAAAATAAACTCCTAGAATTTTCTTACTTGCCCCAGACTGAGTCCTACTGTCCCTAAGTGCACCTTCTCATCTGTCTTCGTATCCATGCACCTCATGGAAAATACATTTATCTTCTGTAGATTTATCCTGAAGCATCAACACCTGCTTTAACAAGATTTCTACATATTAGGTCTTGTTCCCTTTTTTGCAATCACAGCTCACTGTTACAATAGAGCTTCTTGGCCCTGGGTGGCCAGAGGTCCAGACCCACAGACCTGCCGCCCCAGACTCCTTAGCAAACCACAGCTGTTTTGGCCCCCCAAAATGACTCAGACACTTATATTAAGTTCATGTTGTTTGGCCTATGGCTCAGGCACATTGCTAGTTAGCTCTTTCATCTTAACTCAACCCATTTTCATTAATCTATTCCGTCACGTGGCCCGTGGCTCACCTGTGTTCTTTACATGTTTCTTCTTGGGTGGCTGGCTCAGTCTGTCTCTGACTCCGCCCTGCTTCTCCTCCCTATTCTGATTCCCCACCTACTTTTTCTACAGTGTCTTTCATGGGCCAACACAGCTCCTTTGTTTAAAGATTGATATTCACAGCATACAGAAAGACATCCCCACATCAACTCACCTTGAAACAAAATCGATGTCTTTAAATTATGCAGACTTGCTTTCTCTGTTTCTTGTGCATTTTCATTTTGGACCCTCAAGAAATGCACAAAAAGTCACTGATCTCAACAAAAAATTCCAAATCGAGCAAACAAAAACAATGCACTATCCTGCAATACTTACATGGTCTTCTAAAATCTGGTTATATTCTACAAATAATTTCTAATAGAAAAAGTATAATTCTCCATCTAATTCAGTCTTAAAGAATGAGACTAAATTAAATTAATATTTTTTAATAAAAAAATAAACAGCCTTAAATTTATGAATATTATAAAAATTACTAAAGATAGGCATGCTTTTTGGTACTGATGGACTAATTGTGCATTCAAATTTACATTCATGTGATAATTGAAATTAAATGCTCTGATGTACCCAAAATATTTAGAATTTATAAACAAAATAAAAAGTAAATGTGAAATGTTACTATATAATACATACAGGCCACAGTCGTGGGAGAATTCATTGGTAAGTTATGTTAGAATAGTGAATGGCAAGAAAAAACCTATATCTTCAAATAAGAATTATAAAAACACGTGTTAATTATTCAATGATAAAATAAATGTTTAAACCATGTGAAGCCAAATACAACTTTGTTGTCCAAATGTTTTGTAAAACTTATGTGTAGAAAGAGATGTGGCTTTAACAGTACAGCTAGAACCCAGCCACAAGAAGGAGGTTTCAAAATATACTGTTATTGTGTGAAAGAGGCATTGTAAAATTGGAAAGAAATACTTTTATGGAGATGTTTGTGACAGATACCTTTTGCTTAAAGGCCTTTGTGAAAAATTCCCCCTATAATTTAGAAATAACAAATAACGTTCTCCTGAAATTTCCTTGGATGATAATGAGCATTTAAGAGAAGAGAAACTCAGCAGAGTAGGGAGAAGATTGGCATCCTCCAAGCGCATAGACCATAGAAGGGCAGGACAGAAATATAAAGAAGTGCCTAAGAGCTTTATCAAAAGAATGTGGGGGCTCCAAAACTTTCTGAAGAAAAAAGGAGAGAGAGATTGGTATTTTTTAGCTGTGAAGAAATAAAATTACACCACTGTTCAGAGTCAGTGCATAAATTAATTTATAAACAAAGGGGTCAAAGAACTGGGCCCTCCCAGATCAGTCATGAATTAATGCTTCACAGACACGCCAACAGACCAATCTGAATTTGAAGAATTTAATTAATTGAGGTTTTCTTCTTTTTTTTCATCAAGTGGGCAGAAACTAAACATCATAATGCTGGCTTACTGCCTGAAAGTAAAAGAAAAGCAAACTTCACCAATCCCAAAGAAATCATAAACAGAATAATCACATATCACAGAGTAAATTGCCAATAGAATATGTTCAAGTATGCTTACAGTTAGAACAATGTAAAATTAACTATTTTGTTCAATACAAAGACATATGTAGATCAATTGTATTCAAAGCAATAATTTTATGCTATTTTAAAGTCTTACTCAAGATAAATAAAAGACTAAAAAAAGATGTTTCTAAAAATTACATTCTGAAGGAAATATATAATAGCATTATTTTGCATACACTTAGAGTTGTTAGCCAGTGTGGTCTCATAGACTCCCAAACAAGCATTGTAAGCTATTTTTAGTGTTCTTATAAATTCCCAAACTTGACTTTGACATCATATTGTTAAAATTATCATACAGCCAAGCCATATAACACAAGGAAGTCAATTTGGCCCTCATCTATAAGCTTAATCAAGCACCATTTGTTAAATTCAAAGCCAATGTTATAACAATAGATAGTTTATCTCCCAACTATCATAAGAAATGTTCGATTTTTCAGTAGATGGTGATTAATCCAGAGTCACAGCTGATCAAAATGGAGAGAATTAAGGACTGTAGAATGCTCAGCTCTAAGATGGACATCTGTAGCATAGCTCTTCCTCCTGATTCTCAGGCATCAATCCAAATAGAAATAGTAAGAGCCAGAGGCAGTGAGTGACTGTAAGGAAAGTGTATTTTTTGGGTGTAACAAGTCCATTGCTCATATAAACTCAATGCAGTTATGATGCCATGTAAAACCTGCACAAGCTCAAGCCAGACAGAAGACCAGTGTTAAGAGGGACAGAGGTATGGAATAACTATCTGAATGCTGTGCTTAAGTTACTGATAATAAGCCAAAGTGAATTCAGAAAAATATTATATAAAACATATAGATTATAAAGATAAAAATTGAATCACAAAAAAACAGTATAGTACTTTGGAATTCCTTATATATATGACTACATATCATATTTTTAAAAGTCAAAAGTCTCATTTGAAAAATATTTTAGGATAACAACTGTTTTAAGAAGTGAGTCATAGATGTGCATTATACATTGTTACATCCCTTTGCATAGGAGGTATGGATGCACGTGCTATAAGAGATGAAGAATTCAGTACAATCTTCTTTCATATCTGCTCTTCAAAGTATGTGACAAAGTTGATACCTGTTCTGACATATGTCATATGCATTTAAATTACAAAATAAAATGCACGAAATTATGCAAAGACTCCATGCCTGGGTTTATACATTTGGAGAAGACAGTTCTCAGTTGCTAATATCTGTTTCTGTACAGAGGTTGGAAGAATGGGAGAAAGTGAAGGCATAAGGTGATAATGATTCTCCTATGTTTATTTCCATTATTTTTCAGCTAACAAACGAGAGTTCACTTTTAAAATACAATGAAAGTGTGTTACTTTTGTCATCCAGTTTCAGTACAGAAAAATAAACTATGCTGATTATGTGACAAAGTAATTTATTGCTTTGAGTTTTTAAGTTTTACAAAATGAATCTGTACTGTTTGATTCCTCTTGGGCTTTGAAGTTTTGAAGAATATTATGGTTTTGAGATTCAATCATGCTGTAGTATATACTATTACCTTTTCAAAATTATGCAGCTGTCAATACTATGACTATGTGATAAAACTTATATTACCTATCCGAGTCTTTGATTTGTCACTCTGTAGAAATTCATCTTTCTTTTCATATCAGATAAATTATGTTGTATTAATTCAAATTAAGAACTCTTTTTTTCCCAGTGTAGGTTACTTGTGTTGCCTCACTTCACAGAAAAGCTTTTTATTTCCCCAGTGGATATTACTATAATAGGTGAAATTATAACATAGATCAAAAGTGGTTGAGTATAACTAACAACATAATTCAACCTAAAATATCTAGAATTGATCTGAACTTTTAGTTTAAATTTTAATGTCCTTCAACTGAATATGAACCATTTTTTCTAAAATCTGTAGGGCCCATGCAAGCATTTTATATATGAGTCCAACAAATGCCCTGAATTAAATATAATTTGATTAAATAAAGAACAACTTAACTGAATTTTCTAAATATTTATATTCAGTGTGGAAGATTTTTTTCAATAAGTTGCTCCAGGTTTTTATTGTAAGATCAATTAGGATTCTTGTAACACCAAAGTATGCTGTATTTGTCTTTTGTTGACAGAGTTATTTCACTTAGTATAATATCCTCAATATTCCAACACGTTGCATATGACAGGAGTTTCTTCTGTTTTAAAGGCTGAATTGGGTTGGATATATATAACAATGTAGCCCTTTAACAGTTGATGACTTGCAGGTCATTTTCATTACCATTAATGACATATCTGTGTGACTATCTTACTATGTGTTGATTTATACCTTTTATATAGGTAAGTACAAGTCTAATTACTAGATCATAAGGAATAGTGGGATCTATACTGTCAGAAATATTGAGTGAAAAACTTTGGATTTTTACCAACAGTATAGAATAGTTCTGACATTCCACAAGCATATCAACAGTTACAATTCTTTGGTTTTCTTACTAAGAGATACTAGGTGATATCATACTGTAGATTGGATTTTCATTTCCATAACAAACACTTATTTTGAAAACATTTTATTATGCTTGTGGAGTATCTGTTTATCATTTTTTAAAAAAAAATCCACTTAAGCTCTCTGCCTACCTTAATTTTTTTTGCCACCAAATTATAAACAATCCTTTATATATTTCAGATATTAACTTTTATCATATATACTTTTAAGAATATTTTCTTCCATTCTATCAGTTGCCTTTTCACCACCCATTTCCATTGCTGGTAAGAAGCCTTTTAGGTTAACATAGTCACACTTTCTATTTTTAACTTTATTGCTTTGCTTTTATTGTCACATTAAAAGAATTGTAATCAAGACTGATGACATAAAATTCTCCCTTATAGAAGTTTCATAGTTTATTTATTTTTTTTTACCATTCTTGCCACAAGAAGAATACTACTTTAGTCTGATTGATTTATAAATAAACCAAATGCATTTATTATAATTGATAAGAATGTGAAGTAAAAAAAAATGAATTAAGAAGAGAATCTGTGTTAATGAAGTCTTCTGATACATAAGGGATGGCACCCTATGCTGCTTCTCCATGTAACAAGGGGAGAAGCTCATCCACCCTTCCATCACAAAACACCCTCATTCCATTCATGACCCCTCATAATCATAAAGTCAAGTATCTTCCAAATATTCCATTACTTCACTCTATTAACTTAGTGATAAGTATCTACGTTAGAATTTTGGAAGGACATATATAGATTATAACATCATTCACATCTAATAACTCAAAATTCAGAGATTTCAGAATAGAAAGTGCTTTGAGCACAATACTACTCTTAGTAATTTAGTATTCACTTTGAAGACTTCAAAGATTTTTCAGAAATATTTAATAATATCTTACAGCCTACAGAAATCTATATAAAAGTAAGTCTTACGAAAGAGGTTAAGCTATATAAAAACATGTTAAACTTAAGGGAAAGTTTTTATTTTTTTCAAAGAGCTTATATTTGAGAAAAAAAAAGCCAGATTGTCTTTTTCTAAACTACAGGTTGTTAATAATCATAACTGTGTGCTTAATCCGATTTTGTTTCTTGTCTAATCTAAATTTAAACCTGTCTCATTTTGTGTTTCTTTTTGAGAAGTACTTCTTTGGAGCCATTATTAAGGACCACCTTTCTTTGCAAGATTATTCCAGAGGTTTAACTTATAGGCAATGTTTATAGATGGACCTGTAGTCCCCAGGAAGCCATTTTATTGCTGAGATACCAAGGTACATGTGAACTGTTCCAGAACATAATACCCAGGTTTCCATCTGAGAGATTTAGGAAGCAAGAAATATTAGCATAGGTCCCAACTTTAAGCATTAACTGTCATATTCATCTTCAAAGCTAAGTGAGATTTTTTCCCTCTTCCATATTTATCTGTCTGCTTGAGATTTAACTATATAATATTGCTTTTTTTTAAAAAAAAATGTATGTTTAAAAGGAAAGTTTATTTGCCACAGAAACTTAACATTACAAGGAAGAAGAAGCACAAGTGATTTCTATCTTAGAGTCTCAGATTTTGACATATTTCAAATTAACTGACCAGCACAATTATATAAAAAAATGGAGATGTGAAATTTGAAATGAGTCATTAAAAAACATTACAGATCTCTTTGGCCTGCTAATTTGGCCTTATTTTTTGTTTATTTGTTTTTCTTTTGTTTGGCTTATTAAATTGTATTTGTCAAGAAATGACAAAACTTGGCCAACCCCCCACCAACACCATTATCCAGCCACCTCAGCAGCAAACTGAGAGCCAACAATCCTTAGTACCCATTGGACCAAGATATGAGGGACACTCCACCCAGCCTAGGCAGAAAGCCAGGTCTCCAGTACCCAGGCCCTGAGACACAACCCTTGAGAATCCACTCCTATTCTTCTCTCCCCTAAATCCAGGCCAGCAGGGAAAACACTCACAGGACAAAACCCAGAGTAAAATTGAGTTCTCTTGGATCAAGAGTGGTTCCGTGAGAGCCATAGTTTTTCAATATCTATTGGATCAAGAGCAACTACCCAAGACAAACACTTTAGTAGCATCTATTGGATTAAGAGGGTTACCTGAGATCCACAACTTGTCACCACTTATTGGATCAGGAATCCTAAACGATCAAGAGCTCTCCCTAGATCAAGAACTTATATTGGACCAAGATTGGACCCAGAAGATATAGATTCAGCCAGATCTTATTACACCTATAAAGATATAAGAAGCTTACAGAACACAGAATGGACTAGAACACTCCAAAATTCTGCTTGCTACATAAAAATAAAGCCACTAAACCTACAGAATGAAGAAAAAATGCTGAGAGCTGCAAAGGGAAAAAGCCAAATTATGAATCAAGGCTGATCCATCAGAATAACACTAGATTACTCAGTGGAAACATTGAAAGCCAGAAGGTCTTGGTCAGATGATATATAGACACTAAAGACCATGGTTGTCAGCCCAGACAACTATACCAGCAACACTATCAATCACCATATATGAAGTAAACAAGGTATTTCAGAATAAAACCATATTTAAGCAATACCTGTCCACAAATTGAGGGATACAGAAAGCACTAGAGGGAAAACTCAAACATAAGGAAGCTAAATACAACCATGAAACCACAAGCAATAGATAATCCCACAGAAGAAAAACCCAAAGTAAGGAAACACACACACACATACACACATACACACACACACACACACACACACACACACACACACACACACACACACACACACACACACACCACCACCACCACCACCAACACCACCACCACACTACCCCCCAAAATAATAGGAATTGACAATCACTAGTCCTTAATATACCCTAATGGACTCAATTCATCTATAAAAAGACAAACCATAACACAATGAATACAAAAACAAAATATATCCTTTCCTTACATACAAAAGACATATCTCATCTTCAAAGACACACATTGGCTCAGATTAAAGGACTGGGAAAAGACTTTCCAATCCAATGGACCTAAAAAACAAGAATAGATAAATGACATAAAATATACCTATAACCCCCACAGAAGTATATGCTGTTATTAAAAGTCTCCTAAGCAAAAAAAAAAAAAAAAAAGCCCAGGGTAAGATGGTTTCAGTGAAGAATGCTACTAGACATTCAAAGAAGAACTAATACCAATACTCCTCAAACTGTGATATATGGTAGAAATCCAGAAAAAATATTACCAAACTCTTCATTAGGCCAGAATCACCATGATACCCAAGACACTCAAAGATGCAACAAAGAAAGAGTATGACACACCAACATTCCTTGTGAACACTGATGAAAAGTACTCAATATAATACTTGCAAACCAAATTTATGAACATATATTTTTTTAAAAAAAAATCATCCACCGTGATCTAGCAGGCTTCTTCCCAGAGATGCAAGGATGGTTCAATATACAAAAACTCTCAATGCCATCATATAAACAACCCCTCCCCCACAAAAAAACCACATGATTATCTCCTTAGATGCCCAAAGAGCTTTAGATAAAATCCAACACTCTTCATGATAAAATTCCCAAGATATGAGAAATACAGGGAAAATATCTAAACATAATAAAAGCAATATATAGCAAGCAAACATCAAACTAAATAGAGAGAAATTCAAAGCAATCCCACTAAAGTCAGGAACAAGAGCTTCATTATTTTTTTTTTTTTAAAGTTTGATACTGGCATAAAAACAGACTTGTAGATCAATGGAATCAAATCAAAGATGCTGACCTGAATCCATGCACCTATGAAGACCTGATTTTTGACAAAGAGGCCAAAAATATACAATGGAAAAAGGTAATATCTTCAACAAATGGTGCTGGAATAACTGGATGGTAGTATGTAGAATAATGCTAATAGATCCATAACTATCACCCTGCACAAAACTCAAATCCAAACAGATCAAAGACCTCAATATAAACCCAGCTACACTGAACTTGATAGAAAGAAAGTGGGAAATACCATTGAATTCTTTGGCATAGGCAAACACTTTCTAAATATAACAACAGTAGCACAGACACCAAGAATAACAATTAATAAATGGAACTTCCTGAACATGAGAAGCTTCTGTAAGGCAAAAGACATGATCAATGAGACAGCCTAAAGAATGGGAAAAAATCTTCACCAACCCTACTTATGGCGGAGGACTAAACTCTAAAATATAGGGAGAACTCAAAAATTATAGGCCCAAAACTCAAAGAAACCAATTTAATATTTAAAAATGAGGTTCAGAGCTAAAAAGGAAATTTTCAACAGAAGAATTTCAAATTGCTGAAAGAAAAGAAAAAGTTCAACATCCTTAGCCAGCAGCAAAATGCAAATCAAAACAACTCTGAAATATCATCTTACACCTGTCAGAATGGCTAAGATCAAAAACACAGATGACAGTCTATGCTGGAGATGATGTGGAACAAGGGGAACATTCCTCCATTGCTGGTGGGAGTGTAAACTTGTACAATCACTTTGGGAATCAGTATCGCAGTTCCTCATAAAACTGGGAATCAATCTACCCAATGATCCAAATAACACTACTGGGCATATACAAGAAGAATACTCATTCTTACCCCCAAAAACATCAGCACAACTATGTTTATAGTAGAATTATTCATTATAGATAGAACCTTGATACAACCTAGATGCTCCTCAACTGAAGAATGGTTTAAAAATTGTGGTACATTTACACAATGCCGTACTACTCAGCAGTAAAAAAAAAAAAAAAAAAAAAAAAAAAAAAAAAAAAAAAAAAAAAAAAAAAAAAAAAAAAGACATCCTGAAATTTGCAGGCAAATGAATGGATCTGGAGAATAACATCCTGAGTGAGGTAACGTAGGCCCAGAAAGATATACATGGTATGTACTCACTCATAAGTGTCATAAGTGGATTTTAGACATAAAGCAAAGCATAACCAGGCTATAAACCACAATCCCCAAACAGCTAGGTAATAGGATACCCCTGTAAAGGGAAGATAGAGATCTCCTGAGTAAACTTGAATCTTAAGGGGGAGTGTGCAAGGGAAGGTGGGAACAAGTCAAGAGAGAAGGAGATGGTTGAGTGGGAAGAACAACAAAGAGGGAAAACAGAGAAATGGATATTTTGATAAAGGGAGCCACTGTGGAATTAGAAAGAAACCTGATGCTAAGGGAAAGTCCAAAAACCCACTTTAAGTCCCTGGGTAAAACTCCAAACAATAGTGGAGAGGGTGCCTAAATAGAACTTTCCCTATAACAAATAAATAATCACTCTAATTGTCATTATAGAACTTTCATCCAGCAAAGGATGCAGATAGAAGCAGAGAACCATAACCATAGCTAAGTTGGAGAGAGAGAGAGAGAGAGAGAGAGAGAGAGAGAGAGAGAGAGAGAGAGAGAGAGAGAGAGAATATGAGCAAAGAGGTCAGCATTATGAAGAAAGGAATAGACCCACAGAGCTCACTGACTCTGAAATAACCACTGAGAAGACTTCATGAGAAGGAACTAAACGTTCAGAATATGGACAACAGTCAAACTGTGTTGCAAGTTTGTGGAGCCTCTTGCAGTAAGACCACAGTATATTCCTGGTGCATGAACTGACATCTTGGAGCCCATTCCCTACAGAGGAACACCTAACTCAGCCTTGATACTGGCATGAGGGTCTTGGACCTGATGTGGGATGTCTTTCTCTATGCTGTGAATATCATTCATTTATAAAAGAACTGTTTTTGCCTATGGAAGGCATCTTAGAAGCAGGCAGTGAAATCAGAGCATAGATGAGATAGATGAGGGAAGGAAGGCAGAGTCAAAGGAGACAACATCCAGCTGCCCAAATCCAACATGTAAAAGTAACACAGGTGAGCCATGGGCCATGTGGCAAGACAGTTTAATAAAAATGGGTTAAATTAAGATTCAGAAGCTACCTAGCAATATGTCTGACCCATAGGCCAAGCAGCGTGAATTTAATATAAGCCTTTGTGTGATTATTTCGGGGTAAGAGAGGGTCTGAACCTCTGAGCTAGTTCATAAGACTGGGCCAGAAACTTCTTATTACAAATGGTGTCCAACATGGAGCAGGAACAAAAGCCTATAAGAATGATTAAAAAGATAAATTATTAAATTTATTCTAATCCAAAAATCACCTGTTAATCGCAAAATACTTTACATTGGTATGGATTTTGGTTTATTGATAAGAATTTAAGGTCAATTTTGTCATACTATATGTATGTTTCTACTCCTGTTTAAGATATTATGTTATCTATGATAACCAAACTTATATAGTCATGGTAGTTAAGTTTTTATATGTACACATAGATATATTTCAATTAGATAAATAATTTTTAAACACTTCAAAGACCTACAAAATATAACATTTAAAATATTTTAAAAACTTAAACTTTTCAAGACAGTGCAACAAGTCTACTCCTGGCAATGCCAATCTACTTCAAAAAAAAAATATCAAAACTTCATATAAAGTTTACTTTTTGTGTGACGAAAGTTAGTCATTAGATTAAAAAAAAAAAAAACTGCTTTTTCCTCAAATTCCTAACAATATACCATATAAACCAAACATGCAAGTTCCATGGAAATGTGGCCTCTAAACTTTGGCAAAACAAGCCAAGATAATCCTTCAAGTTCCTGCTTCACAAAATACATTGCAAACATCCTTCAAGACACATACACACAAAATAACTGACAAACACTATCGAAATAAAGAAAATAGGTTTTCAAATTTCCTGCTTCACTAAAAAAATATGCCAAAAGATCTAAGCCTATAAATAAAAAATGAATGCCCACTGTTACAAAAAAATTTAAATGACTGTCCCAGGAAGCCAAATGTCATCTCTGTTATTTCTAAATTTTAAAAGTTACTTAAACTTCCTGTTTACTCAAGTAATATTATATCATTCTATAGTCTTTAATATAATTAAAAATTAAATAGTTATAAATATAGTTTTATTTAATTACTATATAGATTAAATATAAAACTTTAAACTCATAAAAATAAAATATTTTCTTTAATTTTACTAAATACAGATAAGCTAAATAATATAACTATAATTCTTACACAGTAAATATTTTATTAAATATAATTTTACTATATTAACATTAAAGCCTTCCTTTTAAATTAAACAAAAAAGTGATGTGGTATGTCTTTCTATATGCTGTGAATATCATTCATTGATAAAAGAACTGTCTTGGCCTATGGCAGGCATCTTAGAAGTAGGCGGGGAAATCAGAGCATAGATAGGGGAAGGAGGGCAGAGTCAAAGGAGACACCATTCAGCCGCCTAAAAATCAGCATGTAAAAATAGCACAAGTCATGTGGTAAGGCAGATTAATAAATATAGGTTAAATTAAGATGCAGGTGCTAGGTAGCAATATGCTTGAGCCATAGGCCAAGAAGCATGACATTAATATAAGCCTTTTTGTGATTATTAGGGGCTAAGAGAACCCAAAAATCTGGGCTAATCTGGAAAAGCTGGGCAAGAAACTTCTTCTTACAAGAACTACCTCAGCTGGATATGTCAGACCAAAGTGCCTCACCTTGGAATTCCTTGCCTTTTGGGGGAATGGGTGGGGGCATAGGGTGGGGAATGCTGATGGAGTAGTGAGAGGAGGGAAGGGAGGGGGAGCAGTAGTAGATATGGAAAAAAATAACCTTTTTAAACACTAAAAAAAAGAGAAATCTCAAAACATTTCCAAAGATTGTCAGGGTCTGGTTCTCTTTTCTGGATAACCTTGGCTATCAACAATATAAGGAGCTTCAGATTAAGCTGAGATGAAAAACATTGTAAAGCATCATGAAGAAGCATTGACTAAAATAAACTAGTCCAGTAAGAGACCCGGGTAAGTCATCAGGGCCTTGGGAGTTTTATACTGGGCATTCTTTATAAGTGAGGAGATTGATAAAAAGATCTTGAAGAGGACAATGTCGATTTTGTCCTATTGATAGATTTTAGGGATAAAGTGTTGTTTTTACACTGAGTAACATATCTGCAGTAACAGTATCTTTTACATAAATAGGTTATTATTGTTATCAGTTTTATCAGGATTGATGGTGAGAAAGGGGTCTAGTATAGTCATGGTGACTTTATAAACATATGCAGAGCAGATGATTCCTTGAAACAATACAGAGGATTCTACACACAAGGAGAGAGGGAGAGAAAGAATTAGCATTTCTGACTTTGCTGCCAGTGAAGGAGCATTAGCCAGGTAGAAGACCAAAATTTTTGTCATTAACAGTCACAAGACAGAAGGTACCAAATTCCAGGCAGCATAGCACTGAATTTGAATGTTGAGTACCGGATGGTTATTATGATAGGATTCCATTTTTTTCCCCTTCCAATTACCTCTTAGAAGAACTATCTTATATTTTGCTAGATTGGTAAATTGGACTCTGGTGTAACTCTTAGTAGGGAAAGTATATATTTCTTTTCTGCAATACAACCTAATGTTTTTTTAATTTTATAATTAATCAAAGTATCATAATATAATGTAAATGAAATTAGAAGCTCCCTCTCTTCTGTGATTGAACCTAAAAGACATTTCCAGTTATAAGAAAAGGTGTATAAAAGAAAATTAAGAAGAGACCGCTCTTCAACATCACCCAAGATATCCAGCTTGTGAGGACTTAGCGGTCAGTGGTCCTAGGATATATTTGCCCTTCAGGCCTGCATGAGTCTGAAACCTTATTTGCTATGCTCATACCCTGTTACTTGGGATGGCTACAACTTAAGAATTTATTTGCTAAATGGACAGCATAGCTACTCTCTATGTGGGCAACCTCTCACCGTAGGACTCAATAGGAATTAAGGACAGAGCCTCAGAACTATTCTTCCTTCTTTGTATGGGATATTTCTGGTTTTCACTTGACACAAAAGCCCTTCGTGCCCAACAGGACACAGTCTACTTCCTAGAGCAAACCATAGCCTTACTTTTATAATGACTCAAAATATGTTTCCTCTTGATCATGGACCTATCACAAAAGCAGTTGATAAATATAGAGTAGTTTAAATTTTCTCTCCTTACTATATGTCCTTGTACCTTTTATCATTGGTCTGTGTTTACGCAATACTTCAGCCATGATTTTTTTTTCAATTCCTAAGCTAATGAACCCTGTTTCTGACCAAGGTTTTATAATTCATTTATCTTTGGTGATCTGCCATATTCAGTGAGCACTTGTCTCTTAACTGTCTAATATACGAAGTGTACTTTCATCAGACCAAGACTACAGAGCCTCTGATTCTAGTCTCTGGCTATTAGTTCCTGTGATTTTCTCTTTTCTTTTCTCTTCTTTGGAATAACTTTTCCTTTTTTGTTTTAACTTAGCCTTTTTCTAATTCTAAAGTACTCTTTCATTACTTATTTGCAGCTGATGGGAAAGCTCATGTGTAAATTTGATACCCTCCTAACCCTTGACCTCGACTACAGGTCTCCTGATTATCTAGATTTGAAGCTGTTCTTGAAGATTTCATACATGAACAACCAAGTAGATAAGTAAGTTACTGCTGTATTCTTTCAATAACCCTTCTGACCTAAGTAGAAAAATTAAATTGAACTTGGTTCCATGATGTAATTCACCTGAGATGCAAAGACCAACAAACACTAAAAGTCATTTTTCATTGTGAAGCCTTTGCTGAGAAACAAAACAGATAAAATCTCCAGAAGGGTTTGGATTTAATTACCTTAAAGAATCTTTCCAGGCATGAACTCGCTTCCATAGTTTGATGTTTTACCTAATTGCATTTGCAAGCAAGAGAGCAGAAAGAAGGCTGCTTGGGAGGAGAAGGAAGATAGGCAACAACAGAGATGAGGGAGAACAGAGAAAGGTAGGCAAATAAGAAAAATCTTTAAGATGACAATAGAAAAAGTTATTAAAAATAATATGATACTAGTGAAAGATATGAATTGAAGCCAAAATACCTTGTAAAAAATCTCATTATATATATATGAGTGATTGCATTGGTAAGGATGTGCTTTCACACACTGTTCATACATGAACATATGCAAAAACATAATTTGAATTTTTTTTTAATTTAATAGTCCTTCTCTAGAACACTCAAACTATCCCAAGGTAAAGTCTCTACATTATCAAACACTAAATGTTAAGTAACAATAATTAAAACATTATAATATTGGTACAGCCACTTACAAATATCCTTGAGAAACTGAGGCACAGTACCAAGGTTAAGAGCTCAAATCCTATGTATAATGCTTTTGTTAAATGAACTAATAAACCACTCAACATTATGAAGATATACTTTATATTTTGTATACAAAATTTTCACTTTTCAAGACTAATTCCATGTGTTTGTTGTTGTGTGTCCTTAAGGAGGCCATAATACTAAAATCTGTGAGCTATAAATGCTCTCCCAGTTCCACTGTACTCCTTTCTCAAACCCCTCCTACCTTAACAGCCATAAAATCTTTCTAGCAACAGAGCTTCTTTGAATCTTCAAGGATTTTTTTATTATTTTTAATTTTTATGTTCGTTTTCTTTTTATAAAAAAAATGACTTTTTTTTATCCATGTATTCCCCTGCTCTCCCTTCTATCCCTCCTCCTAATCCCTCCCAATCATCTTTCCCAGCCTTGCCCCTCCTCATCTGCACATCCTCTCCCCCAAAGGGCAAGAAGTCCCAAGGTGGGTCAGTTCAGCATTGCTCATCCACTCTAGGCAGGTTGGATTTCCTCATTCAAAAATCAAGACTAAGTTAGATGTTTCTCTGCAGGGAATGGGCTCCAAGGTGCCAGCCCACACACACAGGAACACAGTCTGAACTTACCTCTCCATGCTCCCCACACTGACCGTGCCAATCGGCATTTGCCTACTCTTTGAGGGCCTAGCTCCTTTTCCTGATGATTCCCTACTGGCTGTTCTTGATTGAGTGAGCTCCCCAGAACTCCAGCCAGCCATCATTGTGGGAATTTTCCTCATAATCCCTATCCCCTTGCGCATACAGACTCTCTTCCCCTGCTCTCAGATGGACCAGGAGTTTGGCCCACGGTTCATATATGGATCTCTGCATGCACCTCTATTATTGATTGTTGGATGTAGGCTAAGTAATGACACTTAGGGTAGTCATTTATTTCATTATAGGGGAAGCCCTGTTTAGGCACCCCCTACATTAATGGTTGGAGACCTAGCCAGGGACATCCTGTGAGTTCTGAGGTTTCCCTAGCACCCAGTTGTGGTGGGATTCAGGTGTCAGCTGATAAGATCCGAGGATGCTTACCCAGGGTCCCAGTCCTCTGAGGGGGCGTGGCCAACCCCATTGATAAGGGGCTGCTGGGACCCTGGAAAGCCTGTTTTGCCTGGTTCCTGGCTGCTGGAGAGACTGGTTTGGAATCATCGTCCACCATTCCAGACTCCAGTCCCTGTTCAGGCACCACTATAAGCTGTTACCTGTATCATGAGTGTTGGTTTATATTTTAATAAATATTAATCTTGGACTGGTACCTTGTAAGTAAAACTCTGCCTACACCTGGTCTCTTTCCAACCCCACATTGGCTTCCTTTATCGAGATATCCATCTATTTTTTTCTTCCACTTTGTTGCTCCTCTCAGTCAACCATCTCCTTCTCTCATGATTTGTTCCCATCTCTTCATGGTTGCAACCCGTTATGATCCCAATTTGCTAAGGTGATCTTCTCTATTTTCTCTTCTTAGAGAAATCTCTGAATGTCTTAAGTTCTTTCTGAACTCAAGCTGTTCAGGAGTTGTGGTTTGCAGCTTGGGTATTCTTTGCTTTTTGTCTAAAGTCCACTTGTGAGTGAGTACATCCCATGCCTATCTTTCTGGGCTGTGATACCTCACTCAGGAGGTTTTTCTCCAGATCCATCCATTTGACAGAAAATTTTAGAATGTGTGTTTTTTTTTTTTGTTGTTGTTTGTTTGGTTGGTTTTTTGCTTCTGACTAGTACTCCATTGTGTGGATGTACCACAGTTTATTTATTAATCCATTCTTCAGTTGAGAGGGCATCCAGGTTGTTTCCAGGTTCTTGCTATTACGAATAATACTGCTATGAGCATAATTGAGCTAATGCCTTTGGGGTACAAATGAGCATCCTTTGGGTATATGCCCAATATTGGTTTTGCTGAATCCTTGGAGAGTTTGATTCACAGTTTTCTGAGGAACCACCATACCGCATGCCAGAGTAACTGTACAAGTTTACACTCCTACCAACAATGGAGGAGTGTTCCCCTTTCTCTGCATCCTCTCCCACATAGGCTATCATCTGTGTTTTGATCGTAGCCAATCTGACAAATGATTTCTCATAGTTATGTTAATGAGCGGGATTTTTTTGGCAATCCTGGGCTTCCTATTATTCCATATGAAGTTGGCTATTGTTCTTTCAATGTCTATAAAAGTTATGTTGGGATATTGTTGGGTATTGCATTGAATCTGTAGATTACTTTTGGTAAAATTGTCGTTTTTTACTATGTTGATCCTACTTATCCAGGAGCATGGGAAATCTTTCCATTTTCTGATATCCTCTTCAATTTCTTTTTTCAGTGACTTAAACTTTTTGTCAAACAGGTCTGCTACTTCTTTGGTTAAAGTTATGCCAAGATATTTAATGTATTCACACTGTTATAAAGGGTGATGTTTCCCGTATTTATCCTTAGTATATTTGAGGGCTTTTTTTTTAATTTTTTTTTTTTTTTTTTTTTAGTTAATCTTGTACCCTGCTGCAATGCTGAATGTGTTTAACAGCTGTAGGAGTTCCCTGGTAGAATTTTGGGAGTCACTTATGTATACAATCATATCATCTGCAAACAGAGATACTTTGACTTCTTCCTTTATAATTTGTATCCCCTGAATCTCCTTTTGTTCTCTTATTGCTTTTGCTAAAACTTAGAGAACTATATTGAACAAATAAAGAGAATGAGGCAGTCTTGTCTTGTTCCTGATTTTAGTGGGATTGCTTAGAGTGTTTCTCAGTTTAGTTTGATGCTGGCTGTCAGTTTGCTGTATCTCTTTTGATTGATTTTAGCTTGACATCTATTTTGTTAGATAATAGGATGGCTAGAACATCTTTCTTAGGAGCATTCTATTGGAAAGTCTTTTCCCAACCCTTTACTTTGAGCTTGTGTCTATCTTTGACGTTGAGGTGTGTTTCTTATATGCAGCAGAAGGATGGCTTCTGTTTTTGTATCCATCATGTTAGGGTGTGTCTTTTCATAGGTGAATTGAATCCATTAATATTAAGAGATTTAATGATCAATGATTGTTATTTTCTGTTATTATTGGTGGTAGTTTTGTTTATTTCCTTTGGGTTTTTCTTCTCTGAGTTTATTAATTGTTTGTAGTTTCATGGGTGCATCTAGTTTCCTTATGATGGAGTTTTCCCTCTAGTTCTTTCTGTAGGGTCAGATTTGTGGATAGATATTGTTTAAATCTGGTTTTGTCATGAAATATCTCCATCTATGTTTACTCCATCTATGGTGAATGATAGTTTTACTGGGTATAGTAGTCTGGGTTGGCAGCCATGTTATTTTAGTGTCTTTATAACATTTGACCAGGACTTTCTTGCTTTCATTGTTTCCGTTGAATAGTTGGTTATTATTCTGACACATCTGCCTTTTTAGTTAACTTGGCCTTTCCCGTTGTAGCTCTTAGTATTTTTTCTTTGTTCTGTAGGTTTAGTGGCTTGATTATTATGTGGCAAGCAAACTTTTTTGGGTATTCTTGTCTATTTGGTGTTCTGTAAGTTTCTTGTATCTTTATAGGCATTTCCTTCTTTAGGTTTAGAAAGTTTTCTTCTATGTTTTGTTGAATATATTTTCTGTTCTTTTGAGCTGGCATTTTCCTTCAATTCTAATTATTCTCAGGTTTTATTTTTTTCTTGGTGTCCCAGATTTCCTGGACTTTTTGTGTTATGACTTTTTTGGTTTTCTTTCCATCTCTTGCATTCTGTTGGTTATGCTTGCATCTGTACTTTTGGTTTTTTTTTTTGTTTTTTTTTTTTAATTTTTTTTTTACAGCTTTGCCTAGGTTTGTGGCCTCTTTATTGCTTCTATTTCAATTTTTAATTTTTGTAATGTTTCTTTCACATGTTTGTTTTCTTTTTCTTGGTTTCCTTTATTTTCTTTCAGGAATTTGTTGGTCTCTTCCAATTTTTTGTTTGGACTTATTCTATTTCTTTAAGGGAGTATTTATATCCTCTCTTAAAATGCCTATTATATTTATAAAGTGGTTTTTAAGGTCATTTCCTTATGTTTCCTCTGTTCCAATAGGTTTTTTGGCCCTGAGAAGGCAGAGGCCAGACCCACAGACCTGCTGTCCCAGACCACTTAGCTGCCATTGTTGCTTAGTCCCTGAAAAAATGACTCATAGATGTATATTAATTTCATGTTATTTGGCATATGGCTCAGGCACTTTCTTAGGTAGCTCCTTCATCTTAACTCAATCCATTGCCATTAATCTGTCCTGCCACATGGCCCACGGCTCACTTGTGTTCCTTACATATTTCTTCTTTGGGCATCTGGCTCTATCTGTCTGATTCTCTGCCCTCCTACTACCTATTCTGATTTCCCTGCCTACTTTTTCTATGGTGCCTGTCATAGGCCAAAACAGCTCCTTTATTTAAAGATTGATATTTGCAGCATATAGAAAGACATTCTCACATCATTTCTCTTCATTGTGATGCTTAGGTCTTGATGTTGTAGAACCACCAACTTCTTCTGGCGATGTCTTGTTGTTCTTTATATTGTTTTATTGTATTATTGCACTGACGTCTGTTCATTGCTTCCTTGGTTCACTCCTAGTCAGTTCTTGGTTGACTCTTAGTCTGGTGTGAGATATAGGGGCAGGGGGTGAGTATCTATAGTAATTGTAGGGGCTGCTCTTAGTCGTTTGTAGGCCAATGAGCTGTGAGTCTCTAACTGTCAGGATTGTAGTCAACTCTTAGTCAGCTGTGGATCTGGAAGATTTGGGGTCTCCAGTTGTCACTGTGTGATGATGCAGATTGTCATTTAGGTTGGATTTGCATAGTGGGATGTCCCTCCAGCTGTGTTTTGTTGGGAATTGGGCTTGGGGAGAGTTCTCCCAGATTTTTTTTAGGACAGAGTTAGGTATGTTTGGGATGCCAGGGGTTGTGTGTGGGCTAGAGTTTGTAGACCAGGGTCTCTGCTTGGCCTGTGGTTATGGTGCCATTCACTTATTAGTCAGATATGGACTGGGAGGGAGGCTTTGGGGTCTAGTTAGAGTGAACTCTTCTTCAGCCTGGCTTATTTAACTCAACACAAACAATTCATCAGGAGAGCTCTTTGGACCATTGTCTTTTTATTGCCTCAGAGTTTCTGGTTGCTTGACCACAGTGCAATTTGTTTATGGATAGACATTTTAATGGTTTTCTGATTTTTACACATTAAAGAAATGAGTTTTATTGAAGAATTGTGATAGTCTTGTGTGGATATATGCTTTCAGTTTAAGAAATGGGTGTAGTTTCCTGTACTACAGGGAATTAAGATCAACAAGTGGCAGATGGGGTCTCATGAATCTAAAAAGCTTCTATAGAGCAAAGGGTACCCTTAATCAAGTGAGCAGGAAGCCCAAATAATGAGAGAAAACCTTTGCCAACCCATAAGTCAGAAGAGGATACAATGCTAGCCTCTGGGTGTGACATGACTGTAACTTACAACAACTCACTGAAGCTATGGTTACCATTGATAGATAGGAAAATACTGAAAAAATCCAGCATGGATAAGGAGTGGTCTCCACTACTTCACCACTACCTGAGAAGCTAATGATAATGATAGCTGTGAAAGGACCAATGTTAGCTTGTGGACAGCAATGGCAGGTAGGTGTCAATGCCCCAGTGTATGCTCCCATGACCTCAATGTTTATGGCA
Organism: Phyllotis vaccarum; assembly: GCA_033318265.1. Classification (NCBI taxonomy): domain Eukaryota; kingdom Metazoa; phylum Chordata; class Mammalia; order Rodentia; family Cricetidae; genus Phyllotis; species Phyllotis vaccarum. The sequence goes on along the minus strand of JARWLC010000001.1, from coordinate 136,702,248 downwards.
GCACTAATTAGAATCAGCAGATTTTTGTGAAGAAAGAAAGGCATGAAGTAGGGAGGGAAAAGTATTGGAAGGAGAAAGGTAGTTAGACACAGGCTTGGAAGTTGATGTGACCAAGATACATTTATGAAATAACGAAAGAATTATAAAATTAAATATATTAAAAACAGATAACATATCTCCTTTAAAAATTCCAAATAAAAATCCTAATGTGTTAAAAAATTGATGAAAGCTTAATTTAAAAGAGAGAACAAAATATATACACATAAAAAACTGGAAAAACAAATAAGGATAGGGTAAATAATGTTTTTTAAAGAGACTTCAGACTTTTCAATTATTAACATTTTATAAAGTGTCACTCATTATCATAGTTGTAGAAATTCAGTAAAGATACTTTTTTAGAAGTATTTATTTTAGAATGTAAAAACATGGTGGCTGTAAAAACATCTCAAAATCATAAAAAATCAGAAAATGAATCTGGAAAAAATTATAAATGAGTACAAAAATTCAAAGGCAATAATGAAAAGATAGAGAAGTAAAAATGAATATAATACTGTAAAACATAAACTCCCCCAAAAAGAAAATAAGACATTCCAGAGAGTATAAATAAAAGTAAAAACAATTTAAGGCTGCATATAAAAAATACATCAAGTATCAGACCATTTAGGGAACATATGGGCATAACCTAGCTTTATGAATTTTTTTAAAAAGTAATTGCTGTAAATTACCGAGCAAAAGAGAGAATTCTAAATTAATTTTAATTTAAAATTCCATATCTATGCAGTAACAGAATATCGAATAAAACCATTTTCAGAAATGCACTAAAAAAGGAATACTGTCATTGTATCTTTCTCAAAAAGTTGTTTAGGGCTTGATTGATTTTGGCATAATGACAAAGGAGATCTAGAAAGAAATAACTAGAAATCCAATACAGGAGAGCCTGATGTGATATATCAGAAATGGCAGAGGCATCAGAAATAACAGCTTTCAGAGTTACACTGATGCAGAGTGATGGGAGAAACACAGACACACACACACACACACACACCTATACACACATACACTCATATAGACACCTATACACATACATAAACCTATACACACACTCACACATACCTACATGCACACTCAAACACATTCATACACATCTACACATCTACAGACACACACATGCTCAAACACATGCACACATAAACCATACACAAACACTCACACATATACACATATAACATACACACACATCTACACACATCCCAACATACACGCTCAAACACATGCACACGTACAGCGATACTCATACACACACTCATGCAGCCCCTCACACATACTCACACACCTACACACACATTCAAACACACACCTGTACACACACTCACATACTCACACTTCATACACACACACATATATATATATATATATATATATATGTATATATATATATATATATATATCCACCCTCAAACACATACACATATATCTGTAGACACTCATACAGCCCCCCCCTCCACACACAACCTGTTTCTTCTCGTGCCATTTTGATTCCCACACAGACTCATCTCTGCAGCCGGCAGCCTGTACAATGTATGATAGAGTCTCTGCTTTGTGCTTGCATCAGTCTCGAACACTCCACTGAACAGAGATGTTCTACTCTCCTCACTCTGTTCATTGTTGAAGGCTCAAACAGGAAAGTTAGAAGTTGAAATTACTCAGCACTTCACTATGATTCTCAAATTCTTTGGTCTATTTTATTCCTTGGCCACTGACCTAACAGCAAGAAGTCCCCCTCCACATCCCAGGCCTTGTTACTGTCTCACTGACAGATGTCCAAGAAAGCTGATGCCAAGATTTGAGTCTGAGGTTATGTTCTCCTGAGATTCGTGTGATGACTGCACTGTCAGAATGTGATTCCTGTTCAATGTGAACATCATATACACTCATTCATTTCTACATGGCCATTGTAAAAACATTCAATGTTGAGTTCAGCAAACGAAAAACAAGTAATAATTGGAAAAATTGAGTCCTTTAAATTTTACTTTGTTTTTAAAAATGATCTTTAATTTATCTTTGTATATTTTAGTAAGAAAAATGATAATGAAACAAAAATCAATGCTTTCCTGTGCTTTATGATCTGTGCTGTCATGTTACCTAGAGTCATGGTGTCTACTACTGTGTCTCTCAGGTCTCCAGCTTAAAATGAGTCACACTTCGAAACTGGTTTATGCATATGCTTTCGTTGAATTTGTTATAAACTGTTTCTTTTGGGGGGGGCATGAGTCTCATTCGATAAAGTTCCAACAATGAGACTAGCCTTTTCTTTCATTTTTTATTTCATGAAGAAGTCAAGTTTTTAAATTTGTTTCTCTGATCGCATTACATCCCAACTTCAATTTCCCCTCCCTCCACTTCTTTCAGTCCCTCTGCTGTATCTCCCCTCACTCCCAGGTTCATCCTTCCTCTGCTCCCTCAAAAAATAAATGAGGATTGAGGATATCCACCAAACATGGCTTACCAAGTTACAAAAGGACCGTTCTCTTCTCTCTCTCTCTCTCTCTCTCTCTCTCTCTCTCTCTCTCTCTCTCTCTCTCTCTCTCTCTCTCTCTCTCTGTCGTTCTCTCCTTTTATTTATGGAGATTGATGTTTTGCCTGCATTTTGTCATATATGAGGGTACAAGATGCCCTAGAATTGGAGTTATAGACAGTTGTGAGCTACTATGTCGGTACTGGAAACTGAACCCAGGTCCTCTGGAAGAGCGGCCTGTGCTCTTAATACTGAGCTATCTCAATGGCTCCTAATGAGCTTCCTTTTAAAAGTTGTAGTAATTCTTTGAGAATTTTATATATGCATATAATATATTTTAAGCATATGTCTCCCTGATCCACCTGCCACCTCCCCCACCTGCTCCCAAGGTTATTTGTTTGTTTGGTTTGGTTTTATTTTATTTGCATAGATGTCATTCTGTCTACCACATGCATGCATTACCTACAGAGGCAAGGAGAGGGCATCAGTTCCCCCTGGGTATGCTGTTATAGACAGGGCTTTGAGATTTCAAAGACCATGCTAGCCCACTTCTCTGAGCACCAGGATATAGCTCTCAGCTACTGCTCTAGGAATATACCTATCTGTATGATGCCATGCACCCACCAAAGGTGATAACAGACTAAACCTCTGAAACTGTAAGCATGTTTTCTTTTATCAAAGTTGGCTTGGTCTTGGAGTCCCTTCACAGCCATAGAACACCAACTAAGGTAGTTTCTTCCCCGTGAGTATGTGGGTGGCACAAATTGGATTTGATGAATTATAAAATGGGGGAGTGCTAGGAGATGGCTCAAACGTTCTGAACACTGGCTGTTTTTCTAGTGGACACAGGTTCAATTCCTAGCACCCACAAGGCAGATCACAACTGTCTAAACTCTGTACATCCAGCCAGTTGCGGTAGTAGATGTTAGCCCATCTTGATATTGTTGGATATTAAAATGTGCCTCTGAAAAATACGCTTCTTTTCTAATAGTCACTGAAATTTTGGAGCTGAAGAGATAGCATAGTGGTTAAAAGCACTTGCTTCCCTTGCAGAGACCCTGGGTTTTGTTCAGAGAACCTACACAGAGGTTCACAATCATCTGTCACTCTATTCCTAAGCTATGTGGTGTCCTTTTCTAGCATCCTCACATTTTAGGCATATATATCTTTGACAGACATACAGCCAAGTAAACATATATACACCTAAAACAGAAATAATATGTAAATCTTTTAAAAGTCACTTATATTGTGTTTTTGTTTTCCATTTGGAGATCTGACTAAGGTTTTTACTTTTCTAGTCTACTTTTCCTTAATAGATAATGCTGCAGTTTTCTTTCTATGTTGTGATAAAGACCATGACCAAAAGCCAACCCGGGAAGAAATTCAACAGCCACCTCTTTCCTTCCTTCCTTCTCCAAAGGAAATCATGGGAGAAATTCCACACAAGAACCTAGAGGTAGGAACTGAAGAAGAGACCGTAGAGGAACCTACATACCAAGTTTCTCCACATCTTTTCTTATAGAGTGGAGGACCATCTGTCTAGAAGTGTTACTTTACACAGTGGGCTGGGCTCTCCTACAAACTCTTTAACAAAGAAAATGCACCACAGACTCAATCTACAGGGTATCTAATGGAGGCATTTTCCCGACTGAGTTTTCTTCATCCTAGAGAAATCTAACATTTAACAATTTAAATGAAACTAACTAGGATAAGTAATTACTGTTGAACAATGTTTTCTTCAGCAAAGCAATACTTAGCAAGGCAGATAAAACAAAAACATTTAAGCTTTAGGTAGAAGTATTAATATTAGGGTGGTGGATTTGTGAGTTTAAGAATGTTTTTTGCTTTTTAATTTGTTTTTATTTTATTTCAGATTATAATATAATTACATCATTTTTTTCCTTTCCTTTCCTCTCCCTCAAACCTCTCATATGCCCCTCTTTTCAAATTCATGGCCTCTTTTATTTCATTAGTTATTGATAATTAATTCATGCAACCTGCTTGGTCTATATAATGTAACTTGTGTGCTTATCTTCTAGGCTGACTTTTTGGGCTTGGCTAATAATTGGTGTGCTAGTCCCTGGGAAAGTCTCACTCACACTCATCATTTCCTGTTTGCCTTTGCTGTTTTGTTGCTGGATGAAGACCTTGTGGTCTTTCCCCCACCCACCTTGGCATGTCTGTTGCTGGTCCTCTTGCTCAGTTCATGTTTTGACAGTCATACTGGTAGGATATTATGGGGGTAGCTTCTGATAGTTCTAAGATACACAACTAGTTTCTCAAAACAACAATCATGCTAGGCAGTGATGGTGCGCACCTTTAATCTTATCACTCAAAAAGCATAGTCAGATGTATCTCTCTTAAGTTTGAGAACAACCTAGTCTGCACAGCTAGTTCCAGGACAACCAGGGCTCCATAAATAAACTCTGTCTCAAAAGATTTAAAAAAAAAAAAACTATATTACTTTCTTCTATATTTTACATTTTACCAATTCCAGCTGGTAACATTTTCAGGTAACTGCCTCCGGACAACATGTCAATATTCAATTTTAAAAAGCTCCTGCCTTTATTTTTAAAATATCCAAATAGCTTTTCATTTTTTTAAAAAAAGAAAACAAAACAATCAAAGTTGAAGCTTTTGGTTCTGACTCAAATATTTTCCTCCTCTGAATCTGTCTTCCTTTAACCACAGCAATCCTGTATCAAGAAAATGTTACACTTATGTAACTTTGTATCAACATATTTATTATCTCCATCTATAGTTAAACAACTTTGTGTATCCAACAACTTCTCAACTAACTATTGGGAATTTTTGAATGACACACTAATTTTCCCCAACAATCATATATTTTTTAGATCTGTACCTAGTTAGTTTATTTTTCTTTGGATCTAATTTTAGTAAGATAATTATAAGTATACATTCATATACCTTTAAAATTTACTAATGTTATAATTCTACCATAGGACTATTTATAATCTAATTATGTAAATTATTAGGGATGTAAATGTCAGTTCAGAAAATAATACTGTGTAGCAAATGGTTTCAGAGTCACCTATTAACTGGATGAGAATGTAGCATCTGCCAGCATCTATTAATAGCAACATCCCTATCTCTGTTGCTATCATGTTAAGCACTTGATGTGAAATAGAAAAATAAATATCTCAGTGTAATTTATGAGAGCATATTGTACAGAGAAGCTTTATTTTGTCAGATTTAAGAGCACACTATTCAACTTCATAGGACCATATCAAAGGGCAAAGGTCTTGGTAATTAGTACTCATCTTTGACAGTTATAGGGAACGGAGCCATGTCCACAATACTCCCTGAGTAAGATTGATATCCCTATATTTAGTATGCTAACTTTTGCACATAAGAATATCTTGACTTAGGAGTTATAATATAAAACTGGTTCAATACCACTTACAGATGTTTCTAAAATTTTCCATTCCTAACCCCTTCTTAGTCTCTACTATAATCATCTCATACTTAGTGATCCCTTTTGCTGTGCTGTGCAAGTGCTTTCAAATGTGTGAAATGCCTAACTGTGGGAGCGCCAAACTTGGTTTTAGGGAGCACACTGACAACTTACACATGCACCAACACAGATGCATGCCCACATAAGATACCAACAATAGAAACGATAAGTCACCAACATAATTACGTGTACACACAAACAAAAAAAGTTCAAGTACAAAAATTGCTGATATTTTAAATTCAGGGCTTACTTCTATTATAAATGGAAGTTTGAGAAAGTAAGTTAAACAAAATTTTAAATAATAATATAAACGTTTTAATACTTGGTTTCTCTAGATACTTTTCTCTAGAAAAGTATAGTATATGCTTAACTCTCTCTAAATTCTCAATTCAGACATTTTTCTTAAGCCATAGGTTTTCTCTGTGTGTGTTTACATTTTAATCACTTTTCCTCTCTAAAAAGTATTATTATATTATTACTTCTGTTCATTTGTGTGTATATTTTAATCACTTATCTTTTAAAAATGTATTTATTATATTATTATTGCTGCCTGTTTATGTGTGTGTGTGTGTGTGTGTGCGCGCGCACACATGCGTGTCACACACACACACACACACACACACACACACTTTTATGAAGATAGCATTCTAAAGTCAGTTCTCTCCTTCCTGGGAATCAGAGGGTTTTGTTTTTCTGACATACTGTGCACTCTATACTAGATGACCCACCCGAGAGCTTCCTAGTAATTCTCCTGTATGCCTCCCATCTTATTTATGAGTGTTGGGATTACAGGTATACACAACCATAGCAGGCCTTCTTTTACATGGATACTAATGATATAACACAAGTCGTCAGGCTGTGTGTCAGCAATTTTACATGCTAAGTTAGCTCACCTGCCTCTCTTTTTCTTTTTATAAAGATTTGTTACCTAGCTACTGAACAATATTATCCATTTTTAATACTTGGCATTTTTCTTTTAATCTCATTTTTCTTTTTTGCATCTTAATCTTTATCCTAAATTATAAAAGAAAGTCATTAAAATAACTCCCTTTGATCCTATTATTTGGATAGGCTTACGTAATTACATTCCCTAAATTGTGGTCTGTATGTAGTACCTTGATATTGATAATCATGCTTTACCCCAAATAATTGTCCTTCTGGGATGAAGTTATAAAGACCTCTGTTTCTCAATTTTCGTGGTTTCTCTCACTCTCACAGTTCTATTGAGAGAGTCACATCACCAACATCTCCTGCCAAAACTGAAGAAATCTTAGGACCTGCAGTGGTCATGTGAGTAAGTTTGGAAGTTGGTCTTTTATGCTTCAATCTTCAGCAGAAGAAGACTTCACCAATAGGACTCCAATATTTTGATCTTTTGAGTTTTCCTCAGCTCTAAACTAAACTGCAAGTTTTGTGTCCTAGAGGTCCTATGAGAAAGTAGCTCTTCTTGTTAGAGACTGATGCTCTTCAGGGGTATTCACTTTACATATCAATATTTAACTCAAAAATTGTTTTTGCCTTTTTTTCAATATGGTACTTTGTATTTACTAGCTTCTATTTCAATTATGTATTTGTGTGTCTGTGTGCGAGGCTATAAGTACATAAATGCAGTGCTTATAGAAGGTGGAAGAGCACCATTTGTTGAAGATACTATCTTTTTTCACTGTATATTTTTGGCTTCTTTATCAAAAATTATGTATCCATAGGTGTGTTGAGTAAGGTTGGGGTCTTCGATTTGATACCATTGATCCACTAGTCTGTTTTTCATGCCATTACCAGGCTGTTTTTATTACTGTAGCTCTATAGTTTAGTTTGAAGTCAGGGGTGGTGATTCCTCCTGAAGTTCTATTATTTAACAGAATTGTTTTGGGAAAGCTGGGTTCCTTATTATTCCATGTAAAATTGAGTATTGTTCTTTCAAGCCCTGTGAAAATAAAATTTGTTGGGATTTTGATGGAGATTGCACTGAACCTGTAGATTTCTTTTGGTAATATTGCCATTTTTACTATGTTGATCCTATCTATCCAGGAGGATGGGAGATATTTCCATTTTCTAATACCTTTTCAATTTCTTTTCTCAATGACTTAAAGTTCTTGTCAAACAGTTCTGTCACTTTTTTGGTTAGAGTTACCCCAAGATATTTAATGCTATTTATATTATAAATATTATTTATTCTTTATATAATAGTAGCAGCTATTATCAGGGTGCTATTTCCCTGATTTCTTGTATATAGGAGGACTATTGATGTTTTTAGTTAATCTTATATTCTACTACATTGATGAAGGCATTTATCAATGGGAGAAGTTCGCTGGTAGAATTTTGGGGGTCACTTATGAATACTATTATTTCATCTGCAAATAGAGATAGTTTGACTTCCTCCTTTCCAATTTCTATCCCCTTAGCCTCCTTTTCTCTTATTGTTTGAACTAAAACTTCAAGAACTATGTTGAATAGACAACTGGAGAGTGGACAGCCTTGTCTTGTTCCTGATTTTAGTGAGATTACTTGGACTGTCTCTCAATTTAGTTTGATGTTGACTGTTGGCTTGCTGTATATTTCCTTCACTATATTTAGATATTTCCACTCTATTCCTGATCTCTCCAAAACATTTCTCATGAAGGAGTGTTGGATTTTGTCATGTATTTTTTTTCTTTTAGGTTGTTTATATGATAGATGACATTCACAGTTTTCAAATGTTGAACCATCCCTACATCTCTAAAATAAAGCCTACTTGATCATGGTGGATGGTTTTTTTGATATGTTGTTGAATTTGGTTTGCCAGTGATTTATTGAATATTTCTGCATCAATATTTATGAGGGAGATGGGTTTGCGATTCTCCTGGTTGCATTTTTAAGAAGTTTGGATATCAGGCTGACTGTATCCTCATAAAATGAGTTTGGCAATGCTCCTTAGTTTCTAATATATGGAACAGTTTGAAGAATATTGGTATTAAATCTTAGAATGTCTGGTGGAATTCTGAACTGAAACCATCTGGCCCTGGACTTTTTTTAGTTGGGAGACTTTTAATAACAACTTTAATTTCCTTGGGTTTAGGGTCTCTTTAGGTCTTTTATCTGCTCTTGACTTAATTTTGGTAAGTGGTAACTGTCTATAAAGCTGCTCATTTCATTTAGATTTTCTAATTTTGTGGAGTACAGATTTTTGAAGTATGACCTAATGATTCCCTGGATTTCCTGGGTGTCTATTGTTATGTTTCCCTTTTCCTTTCTCTCTGCCATTTGATTAGTTTGGATTAGGGCTTATCTATGCTGTTGACTTTCTCAAAGAACCAACTCTTTGATTCATTAATCTTTGTATTATTCTCTGTTTCAATTTTATCGACTTCAGTTTGATTATTTCCTGCCATCTACTTCTTCTAGCTGAGTTTGCTTCTAATTGTTCTAAAGCTTTCAGCTGTTCTGTTAGGTCTCTTGAGTGAGATTTCTCTAGGTTTTTCATGTGTATCTAGTGCTGTGAGTTTTTCTCTTAATACTGTTTTCATTATGTTCCATAAGTCTGGGTATGTTGTGGATTCCTTTTCATTAAATTCTAGGAAGTCTTTGATTTCTTTCTTTACTTCTTCCTTGAACCAGAGGTGGTTCAACTGAGAGATGTTCAGTTTTTGTCTGGCATAACTAGATGGTAGGATGTAGAAGAATGGAAATAGATCCATATCTATCACCCTGCACAAATCTCAATTTCAATTGGATCAAATCCTCAACATAAACCCAGCTACACTGAACTTGGTAGAAAAGAAAGTGGGAGATACCCTTGAACATATCTGCACAGGTGACCACTTTCTAAATATAACACCAGTAGCACAGACTAAGAACAATTAATAAATGGGACCTCTCTTTATTCCTAGAAAAAATGCTGTTTAAAAGAATTAGTAATTTATACAACTAATGTAGTTCCTTAGATGTACTTTCTTTTTTCTGCACGTTCATTTTATTTTTTTTATTTAAATCCATGTATACCTCTGCTCCTCCTACCTTCCCTCCTCCCAGTTCCTCCCAGTCAGTCTCCCCACTCCCTATTCCTCCATCCTCTCCCCTAAAAGAACAAGAAGTCCTTAGGTGTGACAGCTTAGCATAGCACATCCTTTCTAGGCAAGTCTTCCAAGGGTAGGCAACTGTCAATTGGCTTGGGCAGTATGTGGAACCATGAGGAGTAGGATCAGACTGTGTTCCTGTGCTTGGCTGGCAGATTGGAGCCCATTCCCTGCAGAGGAACACCTAACCCAGTCTTGATATTGGGATGAGGAAATCAGACTTGCTTAGATATACTTTCAATTGTAAAGTGACAGGTAAGTGGGGACTCAGAAACCAGTCAAAATGATTAATGATATATTAGGTGTTTGACTCATTGTTGGAAGTGGTCTTCACTACTGCCTTCTTTCTCTCCATGTATTTACCATCTTCTGTTCAGAATATAAATCAGAATTTAAGAATCTCTTAGGAATGAAAGAAATGATAATAGGGGAATTTCTCCAATGTACATGAAAGACTGCTTCAGATGCAGGGCCGACCTTTTAGCTGTGAATAAAGAATAAGGCTTAGAACAACACAGGACTGAGAGTTGATATAGTAGCTTAGACAATAGTGTATTCATCTAAAATGTTCCTTGGTAGCCATGCTTATGTTAAGAATGTTAGTATGTGTGTGTGCATCCTCAGACATAAGCATCTCTGTAAAGGCAAAGGTAATAAATAGATGAACAAATTTCTAGAATGTATTTGAGATTAGATTACTAAAATATTCACTTTGATATCTCTAAATAAAATGGAAGATCTCAAACTACATTCCCTTTGGCAAACGTAGTTCTTCAGATATAAGGAAGGGATTGCTTCCAGAAGAGTTTTAAAGGATTTTAATTTGAACTCAGGCAGAGGGAAAGGGAGGTGCAATAATGTGTAGCTGATCAAATTCTACTAGTGGTAACACATTTAAATCTACTTAGGAATTGCATTTAAAGAAATATAAAAAGTCTGTCTGTGTTTACCCAATATGAACATTAATGATCTAACCTTGACGTTAGAGTCAAATAAATTTGCAAAACTAACAGGAGGGACTATAAAAATAGAGTGTTGCCCATTAAATAAGCTGAGGATTGAATCCAGTGTGGTCATTCCCAAAACAGGCACACAACAAAATCAAGCTCAACGGGCTTTTTAAAAAATATATATTTGTGTTTGTATGGGTATGTGAGTGTGTTTGTTTGTTTGTGTGTGTGTGTGTGTGTGTGTGTGTGTGTGTGTGTGTGTGTGTGTGTGTGTATCTACATAACAATAATCAAAGAAAAAAGACTCTTTCAGTTTGAAACTGGGGAACCATGGGAGAGCTTAGAAAGAGGGAACATGGGAGGGCTGGAGGTAAAAAAATAGGAGACAAATTATATATTTTAAATAAAATGTATTTTAATTTTAAAAATTAAAACATATAGTGCAAGCAAATACTGTTTTACAAAAAATTAAATTTTATTTTTCAGAGTTTGACATAATATGATGTTTCTAATTTAACAATCAATTGCATATATGAAGAACTCCATGCTAAACACACTTACACATAAATATGTGGGTATAAATTGCCAAGCAATTAATAAGAACTCAGTGAGTATTTGTGAAATTGTTTAATTTATAACAAGTATATACTCAATAGCCACATTGTTTGTGAAAAGGGATCTCAAATCCTTATAGTATCAATAAGTACATGGAAAAAAATGTACATAAAAATATCTACTTACAACAGTCAAGTTATAAAAATTATTCTCTATTTGTGTATTTTACCAACTTAATAACAAACCCTATCTTCTACATGCAACACTGTCTCTGCAGGTCTGTCTCTCCTACAATATCTGTAGATTTCTGTACAATGTAAATGTGATTTAAATTACGTAAAATATAAAATGTATGAAAACAAAGAAAATTATAAAGTCTCCAAGTGGGATATTGAATTTATCCATTATCTTACTTAATTACAGAGACATCAAAAGAATCAGATGAGATAAAACTCTAAGTTAACTAATAACCAAGAAAACTGCCAATTGATATTAATGCTGAGATAGTAGGTGCTTCAAAGAAGGAATGATTTTAATATCACCATATCAAAGAGAAATTGGCCAAGTCTTTGAATGCTTTAATAAAAATATTTTTAATTGTATGAAAAAGATTTTTTATTTTATTTTATTCCTTCTTAAAATTAGATCATGCCTACATTTAGAAATGGACCTTTAAATAAAACATTAAGTATGTTGAGTTTTGATATTTGTTCTCACATTAAAAGATATATTCTCAATATTTTTATCAAGGTCACTAAAATCACCTTTTTTATGTTTTACTGGGTTCATTGCAGAAAGTCTTTTCCTAATAACTCTTCTTATATATTTTCTCATATTCTTTCCATTATATGCTGAGAGGCTACTGTGATCATCTCATTATTGTTCCTTGGGAAATATTGGGCCAAATAATATCGATTTTCTCTCAAAATATAACCTCTAAGCCATAAAATACAAGCAGCCATTTTTTACTGCTTCCTCTTACATAGATAATTTCTCTCTCTCTTCACCTACTTCTGCTCATGCTTGAGCTGCATATTTAATGGGCATGACAAAAAATACCAGTTCTCTGAACATCTTGCTGTTAAGACATAAGTAATTGCTAATTTTCAGTGGCCCTTTCTACTTTCATGAGAACCTCTCAACATTTTTGATTGTCCCACACAGGAATATAAGATATGCCTAGGCCACTGAAAATTTCAGAAAGATGTTTTTCTGTGATAGTTTATTGTGAGCTTTGACACTAGACATGACAGTAGCATGCCCTGTTTGATATTAATTAAATATTTTGGTCAAGTTATTGAGCCTATTTATGGCATATTTTTCTGGTCTAAAATATCAGACAGAACACATTTTTAGCAAGTGTTGGGTAAAAAATTAAATTAGATAAACATTAATTGCATTATACATAGAAATTAGCCCTTAGTTACAGTGTGAAATATATATATATATATATATATATACATATATATATATGATTCTTGCTCTTTTTCTTTTTGAGTTTACATACAGTATACTTATAAATGGATGGTTTATTTCAGGTGGACATTAAAACAAACTGAATCCTGTTTAATTGGTCACAAACCTTCAAATTTATTTTAAAACACTCACAAAGTCTGAAACACAATAAATTAAAAACAACCATTACATTAAAATTTTAGTGTACATTGTAGTCAATTTTGATGTAGAAAAGCAAGTTTACAAGATAATCAGTTTACTCAATAAGCAGTCTTAAAGTAACTATAGCAATATTCCAAAGCTTTACACATAAACATCCCTGCTGAGTTGGATTATGAACCACTTACAATCAACTACATGGCTTGTCTCCTCTAAATATTAACTCTGAACAGTATAAATATGATGTTGTCTCACTGCACACTACTGCTCACCACTCTTATTGCTTATAAGGTATTGTACACCCAGTTTTGTAAATTGTAGAAAGACAAATATAATTTATCACTTTTACCCCTCTAACATAGAGGAAAAAAAATACAGATATTTCATCCACTGCAACCTATATTGCTAATTCACTTATATTGCTAGATGACCCACGTGCATTCATCAGCACCTGAGAAGAGTTAGTATAGAGCCATAAAAGCAGTAACTGAAAAACGGTTACCTCCCCAGACTAGAAAACAAGAGAACAAGAAAACATTGGCTTCTAGCCAGAGGAATAGCAAAAAGTTATTCTGATGAGAGTAGGGATCTTTCATGTTTAAAAGCAGTTAATTTAAAACAAACTCCCAGAGTAGAAGACAGTGACCATGACTTATTATCCATAAAGTCTTATTGACCAAACTCTTCCAGAAACCAGAAAGATTTTTTTTTCCTATACAGTCCATAAATCTCAGATTCTTAAAAATAAATTCATACTCTATTCCCTTCCCAAGGTAAACAAGATGACCTGAGCCTGGAAATTATGCCTGGAGAGCTCATCTGGGCAATATTCCTGTAGCTGACCTGATTCCCATAAATCACAAGTAAAATCAGATGCAGGCTGAAGAGCCAAAAGAAAAGACACGTAGAGAGCTAACTGGCCAATAGTAAGGAAAAGTGGCATATTGAACTTTAAATTTGCACACATTAACAATCACACTCAAACATTTATATACATGTGAAAAACTTAAGATTTGAATGTGACTTTTTGTTTCTTAAAAACAGTAATAATCCAGGTTGTATTAGAAAGCTCAGGAAGCAGGAGACAGTTTTTGTCTCGTGCAGTCATCTGATGTGGGATGTCTTATGATGCCGTGAATATACTTTATTGCCATTTCTTAATAAAGAGGCTGTTTTGGTCTACGGCAAGGAAGCTTGGAGGCAGGTGAGAAATCCAAGTCAAGATAAAGGAGAAGGGCAGACTCAAGAAGATGTGATCCAACCACCCAAGCAGCAAGATGTGAAAGTACCAGTAAGCCACTAGCTTTGATGCAAGACATAGATCAATAGAATTGGACTGAGTTATGTCGTAAGAGCTAGTTGGTAATGAGCCTGAGCCATAGGCCAAACAATTTATAGTTGATATAAGCCTTTGTGTGATTGTTTGGGAGTAAGGGGCTGTGGGACTGCAGGGCTGAACCTAGGGTCTAGAACAAGCCAGTAGAGTCAGAAACTTCTGGTTACACTTATCAATTATATGTAACCATTTTTAGCAATATGGCTATATTGTCTTCATGGTCTTTATGTTGCATTTAAAATGATGCATGTATTTACTTTGTATTGGAAACATTTTCTTATTTTGATAACTGTTGCATAATTAAAACATTTTTATATTTAAAAAATATGATCATAATATGGAATAGAAAGTAGATCTGTAAGAATAGAAAATAAACTGTCATGTGTGGCTCACCTCTACTATCTCATTACAGAAAAAAAAAATTTACTCTTAACTGCATATGAGCTGAACCTAAAGATTCCTTGGATGTGATTGTACTTTGACGCAAACTCTTACCAAAGGACAAATTCATTAAGATAGGGATAAATATCATCAGTCTTCAAACTCTGTTTGATTTAAACTCATTGAATCAGACTGATACCTAAAAGATCATATGAGTAATTGGCTCTGACGCTAATGTCTAGGCGCTCTTGGAAACTTTAATAAAAACACCAGTTCCAATAAAGACTAACAAATGCACTACAATTATTATTTAATATCGGTCACAAATAACATACTTTGCTCTATAATGAAAGAGTTCCACAGAGCAAAAATAAATAAACAAATAAATGAAGTCTTAAAATTCAATTAGAGCAATTAATAGAACAGAGGAAAGCCTCATAACTTCCTGAGTACAACAATTGATTCTATGGATAGGTTATGATTTTACTGGGAAGGTACATGAAGCTGGGCTCTGATATAGCTGTTCGAGTTTGTGCTGCAAACTCTGTCCCCTCAGTAGGAACATAAAACCCATCAATGAAACAGTGACATCACTCATAACTTGGATGCTTCTAGAAGGGGCAAAATTATTTAAAATACACTTAAAACTTATATAATCAAATAATCACGGATTATTGCAAGGGGTGACCATTGCTCTAGTTTAACCTGAGTTTTCACAGCCCCTATCCCTTCTTGTCTTATTCAACAAGATTTATTATCAGGGTAAGCACTTTACTAACACCTCCTTTCAATCTTATAACAACTACAGAAACTTAAACAGAGCTATTAGCTTCAAAGAAGCTATGTTTATAAAGTGTTGTCTCCTAAGAAACTTAATAATGAGAAGTTTTCTCCTATAAAGGAATATCTCAAAAATTTAATGAGACCAATTTCTTATATAAAAATTACATAATCTAGTCTACATGTAAGTATATTTATATGAATATCCTTTTTGAGGTTGTAGCAGTCACAGAAGGAAAAGGGGAAGAATAATGACAAACAGGAAGATACGAACATGTACCTTAATAAAATCCTTAATAGAACAGAGTCGTTACACTGGGCAAAGTAAAAGACTTAGCTTGAATGAAAGTGATCTTTAAAAACACATATCTACCTTCAGCTTTGAAATCCTATGTAACAGGACAAGATACAGTAACAGATTGTCAAATAACTGAGCACAAATATCAACGGGACAGTAAGACTTGCCCAAGTTTACTTATATTCATTTAAAACTAAGATTTTACTTTAAAAGATAGAGGCAAAAACATTTGATAGCTGAATAGAGCTTTTGTGCTTGAATATAATTTATTGGTAATGGCTCTAAATTATCACTGTTAATCAACATCAGCATAGAAAAATAAGGTCAAAATCAAAATAAAATAAGCCATAAAATCAAAAAATGAAACTTCTTAAGCTTTATCTCTGTTGCTTTGGGGTATAGTTGGTTATTAATATTTTATGATTATTGTTTTTGTTGTTTGTTTTTCCAAGACAATTGTTTTTTATTTTGGCTGGTTAACATCAGTGGTCTATATGAACTGGAATTGTTATTTCATATATAATAAGATACAGGCATGCAACCTGGTGGTGATGCCACACATCCTTATTCTCAGTACTAGTACTCAGAAGTCAGAGGCAGCAGGATCTCTGTGAGTTTAGGCCAACCTGGTCTACAGAGTGAGTTCCAAGACAGGCTCTAATGCTACAAAGAAACCCTGTCTTAAAAACAAACAAACCACAAGATACAGAGCTACAGGATATATTGTGGCTGCCTTATAGAGAAATAGTGTGAATTATACAAGTCACATATTATGATGAACATTATCTTAGTTAGAATTTCTATTGTTGTGCCAAAACACCATGAACAAAAAGCAAGTTGAGGAGGAAAAAATTTATTTGGCTAACAGATCATAGACCATCATTGGAAGTAGTCAGAACAGGAACTTAAGCTGTGCCAGAACCTGGAGGCAGGAGCTAATGCCCAGGCCATAGAGGAGAACTTCTTACTGGCTTCCTTCTCCTGGCTTTCTCATCCTGCTTTCTTACAGAACCCAGGACAACCAGTCCATGGATGGCCCACCAGAGGCCCTTCCATACTGATGCTTTACTAAAAATGCATTGCATCTATATCTCATGGTGGCATTTCCTCAACTGAGGCTCCTTCCTTTCTGATGCCCCTAGTTTGTCTAAAGATGAGCTACAAAACCTGCCATTACAAACATGAATATAGGTCATACTTGACCAGACTTCCAGAGCTGCTGATGATCAAGTGCCATAATGATATAAAAACACCGTTTCAGTAATGCAAAGCATAAATGCAAGGTACTACACATGTACTTGAACGATTTTTTGTTATTTCTAGTATAGGCAAGACTAGAACACAAGTCTTCATACATTCTTTCTCTCTTTCTATTTATTTGTTTGTTGTTTTTCTAGACAGGGTTTCTTTATGTATCAACCCCAGCTGCCATGGAAGTTGCTTTGTAGGCCAAACCAGCCTGAAACTCACAGACAACTCACCTGCCTCTGCCTTTTGAGTGCTAGGGTTAAAGGCATGTGACACCACCACCCAGAACACTTTATCTCTTTTATTAATACTTTTAGAACAACTTGACTGCCTCAGTGTGAATTATGCAACCATATTAGGCATTTATTAAACTACATGCAGTATCAAGTACATTAATGCAGTGCTAATTAGCTTACACAAATTATGTTCCTGATTTTCTCTTTTGTCACCATTTAAAATGTGGCTGGACTAGGAGCTGAAAGTGTTAGCCTCTAGAGACATCCCATGTGACATGTGATCTCTCAGATCTCTTGACTACAAATTTATAGTGTGACAGGATCCCCAGGCGAATGATGCACATGGAAACTTGATTATTACTATCCAAAATCCCCAGTTGTCTGCAAATGGAACTAGGATCACTGTTATTGGGCCAGCCCTATAGACCTGAGTTCAATCCCCATGACCTACAATGGGGGAGAGACCAGATGTCTGGACATTTCCTCTGACATCCACACGTGCACCATGCCATGCATCATCCACACATACATGCACACCTAAATAAACAAACCAAGTTTAAAAATATATATTCTTTTCAAAAACAAAGGCTATGATTCTGTGTGGAACTACAAGATTCATTAAATCTTCCTTCCCTCTGGGCAGAATAATATCACTTGTGGCATTGATTTACTCAAAGAAACTTAAATTTCTCCTCATAATAATCAGTTCTTAACAGTAATTTTGATTCATTTAAACTAATCACTATTAGGTCCCACAGAAACATAGGGACTTAATGTTTTCATTCTCAATGAGATGTTTTGAACAGAAGTGATTAGACTTCATGTAATCAAAGTTCCCCATTGACTTTAGAATATGTCTTTCATTCCCTATTCCTCAAAGACACAAATTCATTTTACTCAGTCGAGGGAAAAACTAATTTGCGATTTTTGGGGGTGGCCAACACACACAGCTTCATATTAGGATAGGATCACTCTAGTTATGGAACACACATCCTTGCAAATTTTAATTTGATCAGAATATTATAATTTAGAAGAAGGTGAAGAAGCAGAGTATAGTTTCATTACACAGATATGAAATAATGAAAAGAAGTAAACAGCTTTATCTTTAGTTTTTCTCTGGAAAAAAATCTGTGCTCCAATTAATTATCCTGTCTTAAGTCCCTCCCTAGGCTCTGCACAAATTAGGAGTGTCTGAGTAGAAATTAAATAAGCTAAATCTTAACAAATGACAACTACATCAGTCACTCAGGCATCAGATCCTGCATACTGAGTGAGTGGAAATTTTTTTCTAACCCTAGATTTCCCTCCACATCTAATTGGATATAAATTGCAGCCTATTTATGCTAGAGCTATGAAGAGATGGCTGTGGGAGACTATCATGAACCTCAGGTACATTGCAATTAGTATCTGATTAATTTGTTTCCATGGGAGGTAATGACTTTTGAAAAGTGTGGTAATACAATGTGAGCATGGCAACAAGGTATGGCAGGAAAGACGTGTCTGTTAAACCTTTGTATGAAGTGAGCCAGGATTAAGGATATGACATGATCTGCCTGGCTTTGGTGGAAGGAGAGAGGGACTATCACTCAGGGCAACTGTCAATTTCACTTTAGACAACATAAGAATATGGAAAGAGAAATTTAGCTCCAAATAATTATCAACAGCTTGGGGGAGGTGGGTAACATTTTTGTTAAATAAATTCTTACACCATCACATCTGTATTCTGTAATGTTTCTTGTTATGCATAAATACATTTGCAAAATACCAGTTTCAGATATAGTAGAATCAGATAGTTATCAGGCCAGACCTGTTTTATATCAGTTCACACATGTATTTACCATGTCCTATGTCTCTCTTCATTGACTATTACATGACTGTTGATTGATTTCTCATTTTCTACAGGAATACTCCATGCTACAGGCAAAACAAAACATGTACTGCTACATTGATTAAGACAATGTGAGAGTGGTCACATTTATGTCCTTAATTTAACTCTCCATTGAAATATTTCTTATGATTTTTCCATCTCCAATGAACTCATGACCCATTTCTGCTTTGTATAGGCAGTTTGCATGAACAGACTCTTTATGGCTATGCCTAATTTCTTACTTCCTATATAGACAAAGGCATGGCCCAAATTTAAGTTTCAAAAGATGACAGGGTGAACATTTATGATTACTTATAAACTAAAAGGCCTAAAAATTTCTAAAAGTTTCCACGTTTCACTGCCTGCATATTATGGAGCAGTTGAAGCATTCCAGGTCAAGTTCATTCTAATCAGCTTGGTTTCATGGGCCATAAAAACACATAAATGCTTTTGGTCTCTAGCACAAATTAACAGAAAAAAATAGATGAGGAGGCTTTACACTTTACTTCTGTCTACCACATCTTTACAGAATGCTCCCATTTCTTCAGCATTCTCACTTTGGAAATGCCTAGCTCATTATGGTACCACACTGATAAAATGGACTACAAAACGTGTAGAATGTTGCCCAGTACGAATAATGGTTTCAATAAATGCCATTTCTTCCTGTTTTTTTTTTTTAATTTACAAAAGATATCTCTGTATTTCAAAGTGCTCATAAAGACTTAAAATGTAGGTATACAAACACTACAGTTTACACATTGCCTACTAAAATATAAAAAAAAAATGTGCAATAAGAACACTCAGATGCCATCTATGATGAATAATTCTGAAACCCTATGGTAGCTGTTTTGTATTTCTAAATGTAACTATAAGTGAAGTATTACTCCAGCTCATCTTGTGTTTTCTACTTTTGTTATCATCTCCTGTTGTGTCAATTTATGTATATAGTATCATATATTTTTAGACTGTAAGGCTTCTGGAAAACAGAATTAATTTTTTACCTAGAATATATTTAATCTAATGATTCATTTATCTCATCTTCAGTGATTATTTTATAAGATGTGTGGATGTAACAATTCCATAGCCTCTTTATGGTACTGTATACTCATAAGCACAGCAGATCCCAGCATGCATATCTGTGGTGTTCTAATGATCTTCCTGTTTGTACCTATAAAGGAATAATAGTAATCACCATGAATATTGTAATGCTCATATTGTGGGTGACAGAAAGCTAGCTGCTACCTGCTCTTTGAGGGCTGCTTTTCCTTTTTCTACTCTCAAATTTTCCACATGTATCCACAATCCAGTAGCTAAGCAATTTGTGCATTGACACTATGCTTGGATTTATTCTGCTCGACCAGTTCCCAAGCAGTATGCATTACTGAATACTCTCTATTATCTCTGCCTATATTCTTATTCTTTCTTGCTCATCAATATAGCATTGAACCACCCTAAATAGTAAACTGCCATCTACACATTCCCATAGCTGCTTGGATTTTGTGGGCCCACTCATACTTGAGTCCTACTGGTCTTTGTAAACCGAGATATTGGCAGAGCCAGTGGATAACTCCTTTTTTATTCAGTCATTAGTTTATGATTCTGTCACTGTCAGAGGAATCTTAGGACATCATTCTTTTATGTCAGGATATTGTTCCATTGACTTATCCTTACTTTCTTATTAGTTTTGTTTTGTTTTTTTTTCAGTTTACTGTAAACAACACACAAAGAAGAAAGGTTTTTGCTAGTGCAATAGTTGTCACATACCTTCTTTGGAGATGCCTTTTAGTCTTCATATGTTTTTCATTCCTTATGATTCTAATTATTTTAACCAACTTTTAAAATTTGACGATTAATAATTTCTCCATTGTGAATCATTATCCCCAGATATTGATGATAGACAGGCACACATTCTTTGTAACTATGTTCAATTTCTGAGACACTTAAACATTATTTGGTCCTCTGGTTTTCCCTGTAGTCTACTGGTTTTTATATAATTGTAACACAGAGAAGGTAAGCTTTCTCCGTTCCTTATGGATTTGTTCAAATTTTAAATTTTATGTTAACAAATTTTACACATATATACTTTGCTCCTATTCTTTTAGGTTATGACAAAGGTCTGCCCACCCTCAATTTCTAAGCTATCCCATAAAGAAATATTAAATAATGGGTTTTTATTTATGTGAATTTTTCTATTTCTGTCTATATTCACCTGAAAATTTGCTGGTAATCTGAATTTGTTTTGAAACATGTCTCCAGGTCTCACACTCAACAACTAGATGCAGCTTCTTTAGTAAACTCAGTCCAAGAATCAACAGCTTTAGCTGAAGCAAGCTATGCATCAAAGCAGCACCTCCAGGGACGGCGGGCCGGCGGGAACAGATGCTGTTGGCTTCTTAACTGTTCAGCAGATGCTGTCAAATACCTTAAATATGCTTCAGTTATTTTATCAGAAAGAGAGACCAAAGAAATATAATAGGAAATCCATAAATAGCTCCAAGGACATATGGCAGCTTGATATTCTAAAGGTAGCTCTTCAAATTTATGAGGGGAAGGAAAGGAACATTTTTTTAAGAAATTATATTAGGACAAACAGTCATTTGAGAAAAAAAGATAAATTTGGATTCAGACTTAACACATTCTATCATGTGCAATATGAATGCAGATTTGTCAATATCTAAATATAAAAATAAATTGCTACACATAGTGAAACATCAGTGTGAGGAAATCTTAATTTTATCAAGAAGTAAGTAAAAGACTAATTGTCTATTGGACACTGAGCGCAGCAATCATGCTAAACCTTCTGGAATACTGTTATAATTAAATGTGGGTGTATGCAGAAGCTCCTAAGTTTAGATGCTCATTGGTGTTTTCCCCCCTCTTTTCCTGCCCTTTCAAGCTTGTCTCAAAGGCTTCACTACCTCTATTTGTATTAATTATGGTAACAAAAGTGACTGAAGTGAAATTTACTCCCTTCCAAGACTAGGGGATGTTCTTTTCTCACAATCTATACTGTTCTTATGGATGTTCACTAATAATGTCAAGTCTTTTAAGTTTACTCATTCAGTGCTCAAAGTCTCCTGTACATTTTGTATTAGAGGAGTTGGATGTGAATGAAAGCTCATTCTCTGCTGTAGTATTCTTTCATAAAATCTTTCCTGCACATTAATCTGTCATTTGCAATATTTCTTTGGCAATAGCTAATATCTTGCCAAGATATGATCACCCTTTCAGGCCTATCATTCAGACTAAAAGTCTAAGAATAAAATTAAAAGTAGTAAACTGTCTCCTTAAATACAACCTATGATACTTTGATACCCAGGCTAGGTGCTAAAACCCTGGATGAAGAAATATGTTTAGGAGAAACAGCTTGGTCTTACATTTTCACCTGTGGTGTGCTAGACAGAATTTTCCACTTATCAGTTGCTTCATGTTTGAAAACAAACACACCCCACAATTTTCTGCTTATGACCATGTACTTCTCTTATCTCTGGAGATTCTCAGTAAGGCTCCCCATAGTTTCTGTCTTTTCCATACACAGCTCCTAGCAAGCCACATCAGTGATAACCAAACACACTCGAATAATAACTGGCTGTGGGCCTTTTGCTCACAGCATCTCTTTGATATTAGCACTGAAGTAAAAGATCCCAGATGACAAAAAACATTTATAGACAGAAGGTTGCCCCTAGTTTTCATTTGCATCTCTTTGTTGTCATCATCAAAGGCAGCAGTTTAGTACTTGCCATAAAGGATTCTTCCAGAGGCTCATTATGTGCCTCTTCCCAGGGTAGCATCATAGCTGACATTTCCCTTGCTAGCCTGCAAATGCTCTGATTAATGCCGTGCCCTAGGCAAGTCATCTATACAGCCTCTGGTGAAACATAGCTTATGGATTTTCTTCATCTGCTTTGCATGATGTGATCTTGAAACAGATGTCAGTTCTGTGCACATACAACTGATACTTGGTAGGTAGAGTTACAATCCTCCTTAATGAAGCCTGGTAGGGTGTTTGATTACATCTACAATCCAACAAGGAAAAAAAATGTAACACAGTCTATGTTTATATTAAGATTGTTTAGGAAAACATAAAGTGATGGACTCTTATCTATCATTATATTGCTGTGAATGGTTGCAATTAGAAATCTGTGGCAAACTTGGAGGTCAGAAGGCAGACAACTGGGCCTCAAATTAAGGAAGATAATATTAAGTTAAAGTGTATGGAAGGACCTTCTCCATCAGGAAGCAAGGTGACTACAAAGGGAATTCATGAGTGAGAAATCATGGTTTTCATTACCATTTCTAAAACTATTTGATTAATTTATCTAAACTTACCCCCTCAAAATATCAAAATAAACAGAAGTTATAGTAGATTCCTGGAATTCTCACTGAACTTTGATGAAACCTTCCTGCAGTACATTAGAAATAAAATTTTTAAAAGATTTTCAATATTCTTTTAACAGCGACTCCATTGTTACTCTTCCATAAGAAAATGATGGGGAACACTTCTTCCCTCTATAGGAGAACCCACAGTGGGAGATGTTTGGTCTCTG
The DNA here is from genome assembly GCA_033318265.1 of Phyllotis vaccarum. NCBI lineage: Eukaryota > Metazoa > Chordata > Mammalia > Rodentia > Cricetidae > Phyllotis > Phyllotis vaccarum. Next base: position 136,678,394 of record JARWLC010000001.1, on the reverse strand, counting down.
CCAATCTAAGTGAAAATGTGCAGACACTGGTGTAGTCTACATTTCTTTGACGATGTTAATGAACAGACTTTCTATATGTAATAGGCAGTTGTAGAGGCTAACAACAGACTCACTTCTCCAAACACAATCCCTTGACTCATCCTGACCTCTATAGCACACCATCTGATGCAGCCCATCCACCATCTTCAGCGGATCACACTAATCTTCCCATCAAACTTTCTCTCTCATTCTGTTAACCAAATCCCCAATTCCAACAGGCATTTTCTGGGAACTCACTCCCCAAGTGTGCCAGAGAAGAAAGTAGGTCAGGTAGCAGGTAGGTGAGCTTTAGATCTTTACTCTCCTTTCTCTCCTAGACATCCTGTTCCCAAATCTCATGCTCACCTTTGTAGCAGACTCCCTGTGGTGTCACGTCCACACTCTCTGCCTCCATTCTCAGAGGACCAAACAGATATTGCTGGAACACCCTGCTTTCCTCCCTCCTGCGGATACCTTCAGATGCACCCCTCCTATCCTAAAGCATATCCCCTCAGCCTCACCCTTCCTAGCTTCCTGTGAATCCCCTCAGCTCATTGCCAATCTTGTCAGCTCCCAATATACAAAAACACCTTTCACCTGGGAACCCTGTGGCTTTAACTATCAGGATCCCAGAAAAATTTCCTGCCTAGAAACACACAGCCACTACTCACCCAAGGCTCAGAGAGGACAACCAAAACCAAGGAATAAAACACCTCCCCGATAAAGATAAAACCATATATTAGCATTTGATATTACAATTTTTCCCAAGCCCAGATGCCTAGATACCAGCATAAAAACACAAGCAATAAGCCAGGTGGTAGTGGCACATGTCTTTAATCCAAGCACTTGGGTGGCAAAGTTAAGCAGATCTCTGAGTTCAAAGCCAGCCTCAACTGTAGAGCAAGCTCCATGACAGCCAAGGATACACAGAGAAACCCCTCCTCAAAAAAAAAAAAAAAAAAAAAAAAAAAAGAACGAACGAAAAAGAAAACAAACAAACAAAAAACAAAACAAAACTAAACAAAACAACAAAACAAAAATAAAATATAGTCAAGAATAGCCTGAACAATATGTCTCTGCTGGAGCCCAGCAATTTTACCACAGTGGGCAGTTAGAAACTGAGTGTAGCAATGTAGCTGGCACATAAGACAAAGACCTTAAAATAACTTTTATTTTATATGATAGAGGTATTTAAAGAGGAAATAAATACATTCCTTAAAATTATATTAAAAAAAACAGTGGAAGGTAATAAATAAAACAATTCAGATCTGATGATATGATAGTATAAATAAGTGATCATAAAATTCCACTGGGAATTACCTACATCTGATAAACACTTTGAGCAAAGTAGCTGGATATGAACTTTATTCACAAAATCAATAACCCTCCTATATACAAATAACAAACAGAAAAAAAATTAGGGAAATATCATCTTTCACAACCAGCCCAAATAATATAAAATACCTTGGCTTATGATAAAAATTTTAAGACACTATAGAAGGAAATGAAAAATATATCAGAAAATGGAAAGATATCTCCTGCTTATTAATCATTAGGAGTAATATAATAGCAATAACCAAGAGCATTTACAGATTCAATTCAATCTCCATAAAAGTCTCAATAGAATTCTTGTCATATCTTGAAAGTACAATATTTGGCTTCATATGGAAACACACATAAACAAAAGGAAAGAAAGAAAAAATGGAATAGCTTAAAAACTAACCTTAATATTATTAATAACTAAAATAATAATTAAATAAAAATAAAAGAGCTGCTAGAGATATTACTGTCCCAAATTTCAAGCTGTAGTATACAAGTATATTAATAAGAAAAGCATGATATTAGCATAAAACTGACACTTGATCAATGGACTCAACGTGAAGACATAGACATAAACCCACATACATATGAGCACCTGCTTTGTGATAAAGAGGTCAGAAGTACAAACTGAAAAGACATTTTTAATAAATAACTGGTCAAACCAGACAGAGGACTGTGGAAGAATACAAATAGGTTCATCCTTAGTAACCTGCACAAAACTCAATTTCAAATGTATTAAAGACCTCAACATAAAACCAGATACACTAAACTTGACAGAAAAGGAAATGAGGAATAGCCTTAAACTTATCATCAAAGGATGAGACTTTCTGAACAGAACACTATTATTGCAAATATAAATATCAATGTTTAACAAATGAGACCTCATGAAGCTGAAAAGCTCTGAAAAGTAAAAGACACCATCATTTGGACAATGTAGCAGCCTACAGAATGGGAAAATATTTTTTATCAACTATACACTTGATAGAGGACTAACATTCAAAATATATAAAGAAATAAAACAAAACTAGATATCAAGAAAACAAATAATGCACATTTTTAAAATAAACAATTCTCAAAAAAGGAAATTCAAATGTGTGAGAAACACTTAAAGAATATCCTTAGAGGCCAGGAAAAAGCAAATTAAAACTACTTTGACATTTCCGCTTATATCCATTAGAATGACTAAGATCAACAAAACAAGTGACAGTTCGTGCTGATGATGCTGTGAATTAGGAGTAATACTCATCCACTGAGGGTGGAAGTCAGAGGCAGTTCTTCAGGAGGATGGGTATCTATCTATCTTTGTCAAAATCCTGCTTTTCCACTCTTGGACATATACATAAAGGGCATTTCATTTTACCGCAGAGATATTCACTCAACCAAATTCATTGCTGTTTTTAATGCTGGCTTAGCATGGCATTTATCTTTGCGTATAGCAGAATGCCACTAGAAGACCCACTCCATGTGTTGAACCCATACTTGACAGTTCTTGAGTGACCAAGAACCTATAACTAGATAGCTTAGTGACCTAGGGTAAAGCCAAACACTACTATTATAAATAATAATAATAAACAACAAAGTGACTCCTAATAACATTCTGCTATAACCAGTGCCTTGCTCAGTTATCATCAGAGAAATGGAAAACCACTTAAATGTCCCTGTTGCATGAATAAAGGAAACTCAGAGCCAGATAGTTAGGGAAAGGCTGAAATATCAATGAGATGGAACACCATAGTCAAATCTCATCCAGCTGTCTTCCAGCTTCCTCAGACTCACTCCTCGTAGCTTCTGATGCCTCATCTGATTTTCTATACCTGCCTTAAATACCCTCTTTGCCCAGTTGTTTCACACCCAGATTAAGATTAAAGGCCTAGTACCACCAGTGCCTGCCTGGGAGCCTGGAACTCCCTCTGTAAACTAAATTGGTCTCACTCAGATTTGCTGGGGTTAAGGGTGTAAATCACCACACCCGGATATTCCCTGTGATGGGATTAAAGTTGTGAGTTACCACTCTCTGATCCTCCTAGGCTGACTGTGGGTAGATCCCTCTGATATTTCAGACTGGTTTTTATTAAATATGAAACATATCTCCACATGTCCCTCAACAGAAGAATAAATAAAAGTTGTTATACTTACACAATGAACTATTATTTATCCTTTAAACATATTAAGTCATAAAATTCACAGGCAAATGGATGGAACTAGCAAGAATCATCCTGAGTAAATGAACCCAGATTCAGAGACACATACAGTATGGATTTCCTTATATGTGGATATTAGCTGTTAAATTAATGAGAAGCAAGCAAGAATCCACAGAAGCACAGAGGGCAGGAATAGAGAAAGGGACTGGGGAAGATATATATGCCCACTTAGAAGAAAAGAATAGAAAAGATGGTTATGAACTGATGGAGAAGAATTGGAATGGGAGGACCAAGTACAGAGGAGGAAGTAGAAGAGGGAAGAGGGAGAAATGTAGAAAAATTGAGAGCCATTTGAGAGGTAGTATGGAAACCTAATACAGTAGAAGAATCCTAAGATATATACATATATAGAGACAATCTAAACAAAATCTCCAAATAATGGGGGAGACAAAACCCCACTGCACATCTATTGTCACCAAATGAAACTTCCAGTATTGAGATAGGATAATATCTAATTGGGGATCCCATGAGAATCCCCAAACAACCTACCCTAATGGCAAAAATCTAGGGATTCTCTGCAAACTGACTGCAAGTCACCATTGCTGAAGAAAACACATATATAACTCATTAAACATGGAAAAAGTTGTGCTGGTGCTTCCATAGAGCCTTGACCTATGCAAGCTAGTACCTTTGGTACATAAAGGAACTCTGCATGCTACCAAAGAAGAAATGTGATCCCCAATCCAGACACAAATCATATGATCTACAGTGGTATCCTGCTTGCAGGATATTCCTGTGTGTGCAATAGTGGCACAAAACTTATATGGTTAGCCAATCATTATCTGATTTGACTTAAGGCCTATTCCATTATGACACTGCTTGGGTGAGCAAGAATTTGAGACTTTATATCCCTGGAACCTAGGGAAAAACCAAATGCTATTGCTCTTTAAAAAAATGGTAGCAATATAATAACTCCTAATGACAATTTGCTATACTTATAGATTCATGTCTTGTTCATCATTCATCAGAGAAGATTCCTTCTAAGCAGATAGGAATACAGAGAAGACCAATAACCACACATTCATTATGCTGATTGAGAGACCTTGGAACCCTAAGTCCTAATGAGATATTACCATCAAGTCCCTCCTCCTCGCTCAGTGTGGGAACCCCTTGGCAGATAAATCTGAAAAAGTGCAAGAGCCAGAGGGGATGGAGAAAAAAAAGAGAACAAGGCCCTCCAAATCCAAGTATGAACTCACAGAGACTGATGTGGCATGGACAGGGACTGCACAGGTCTGCACTATACGGGTGAAAAGCTTAGAGAAGTGACACATGCCTTCATTCTTGAGCCATGTGCAATCTCCAGTTGAAAACCACTTGTAAAGGAGCATTTAGTTTCCTTCAAGAGAATCTCACTGGAGAAACAAAGCAAACAAAGCTCTTGAGGGAGGCTGCATGCCCAGCAGGAGCTGGCCAAAGGAAAATACTCAGAGGCATCTTTGAGCAAGACTTCTCCCTTTCTTAAAATTTTATCTTTTATGTTTACTTATTTTTTCTTCTTTCTTTTTACCCTACAAAGCCTGTGTGCATGTGTGTGCATCTGTGTGTGTGTGTGCATGTGTGTGTGTGTGTGTAATGTCTTCCAGTTGAATGCTTTTATGGGATTCCCGAGTGTGCAAATAAGTAGGTCTCTGTTTTTGTTTCATTCCTTGGTCTTTTTCTTCTGTTTCGTTTTTTCTAACTCTGGTGTGCTACATTTTGTTTTATCATGTTATGTGATATTTTGTTTTTATTACTATGTCTTAGAAGCCCGTTAATTTTCTAATGAGACAAAGAAGAGCAGATTGAGAGGAGAGGAGAGATGGGACTATACCTGAAAGAGCAGAGGGAGGGAAACCATGACTCGGACATACTATGTGAGAATAACCTATTTTCAATAAAGGGAACATAGAAGACATGAAGAAGTTCTATATCCCTTGGTTCCATCGTTATATTTGTTACCTTACTGCATATTTACAATATGAATTTTAAAAAGAACTATTTGGTAAAATTTATGTTTCAAAAAAATTCCACACTGCTGCACATTGTATTATGCTAAGAAAAATATCTTAAAATTGTTCAGGTGATAAGGAGATTGCCTGGTGGGTAAGCGTGAGGACTTGAGCTCTAATTTTAAATTTCCACATGAAAAGCCATTAATGGCTATAACCTCCATGTTGGGACCAGGGAGAAACTTGGTGACTGTTAGCCTAGTTCAGTGAGAGACTTTGTCTCAAAAAAAAATGTCAAAGTGACCACAAAAAGCAGATATTGTTTGGTATTGCACTAGTCTGTTTTCTGTTGCTGTGACATTCTGACCAAAGGCAACATGTTAAGGACACAGGTGACTAATGGCTTATGGTCCATTATTGAAGGGAGCCAGAACAAGAGCCTACCATAGCAATCCTAAGACCAGGAATGAAGAAGACCTCAAGGAGGACCATAGCTTACTGCATGCTTTACAAGGCTTGCTCAGTTTATTTATTTTCTTCTAGAAGCCAAGACCATCTGCCTAGAAGTGGCACAACTCATAATAGTGTTGCCTTCGGGTCACTGTTTAAGAATTTTCCCAAATGAAGGTTCCTCTTCCAAGGTGACCCTGACTTGTGTCAATTTCACAAAGACATTAATCAGCTCAGGTCTCTACACAAAAAATATATGCACGCATGAGTATGCATGCGTACGTGTTTCCTTCTCTTTTGCATTGTTCCAACATGCCACTAAGCCACTACTGCTCAGGATCATGAGTTAAATGTCAATGCCATGTAATCAGAATATTGCATCTGTAGAATTTCCACTCTGTGTAAGGCGCACAATGGAAACAATAAAAAAGAGAAGGCTTAAAAACAGCCAAATTACAATTATTTATAAATTTCTCTCTTGCTCACTACTATGTGAACAATGTACACACACACACACACACACACACACACACACACACACACACACACACTTATTGTCCTTATTTGTTTAGAATTCTGTTAGTAATAGATTTACTCTTTCATTGTGTATTTCAAGGTACAACATGAAGATCAGATGCAATGGCATTTGGTGCTTCACAGATTTAAGGTGCTTTGATAGACACTTGTGACTGAATTTGGTCATGTGCATTGCTAATGCTCTGTGAATTCAGAACTGCTGATGGTATTTGAAGGTGGTACACTAAGGTTAAAGAGGCTGCTCATTACCCTTCCTACATTGCTCTTTAATCACCTTTGAATAATGATTGAAATCAAGAGCTAACTAATTTTTCCAAAGGGGTTTTTTCATTATTTTCTATAAAGTTAAAGAAAGAATTGTTTTTATAAAGTATTTGGACTGGCTGTTTTATAGTAGACATTAGAGTGGACACATTTTAAAGGTCCTTGTTATAAACAGAGTTCCCTCTTACCTGCTTTACATTTTGAAATCTTAACTTTGACTGCAACAGTGCTGTGGGTTAGGATATATTCTCTTTATCAGTAGACAAGAGAAAGTTGGTTCTCTTTCTTCAGCTCTCTGCCATGTGAGAGTACAACAGAAAAATGACTCCATCCAAATGAGAAAGGCTCTTCCCAGTCAGATGTTGCCAGAATTCTGATCTCTGCTCTCTAGCCTTGAGAACTAGGAGAAATACATTTCCGATTTGTGTGATCTAGAAGTGTTCTGTTACAGCAGCCTACACAGACTAGACAGCTTTGCTGAGTCCCCTTTGAGAGTAGTTTTGTAAGGACTACATCTTGTGACTTGCACACTGTAAATGGATTATAGAAAATAGAATGAAATATTATTTTATGGAAATAAAATTAAGATAATGTCTAAGCTCTAATTTGATTATGGTTGAATTTGATGATGGAAAATTCATACCTCCCCAAGCACAGTGGAATGTGGCTTTAATACTAGCACTTAGGAATCAAAGGAAGAGGGTCTATGTAAATTCAAGGCCAGCCTGCTCTACATTACTAGGCTATCACCAATGGCATAATGAGAAACTGTCTTATAATATATATATATATATATATATATACATATATATAATACACACAACATATGGAGAGAGATAAATACTCACACTGGCTTGCACACAGTAGGTGAGGCACATATGCACATACACGTGAAGCATTTCCCACTTTTCTCATTTCTCTGTTGTCATTTAGCTCCATTTGCTCTTTTTCTTTCTGCTATTTTTTCTTTTTTTACTTCTTTCTTTCTATTACAGTTATTTATGGTCATTTATCATTTTTCCTAATAAATTATTAAAGTACTTTAGAGGCAAGAATTATGTCCATTTTTACAATGTCATTGATCCAACATTTGACATATAATAAATAATAGTCACTGATTACGTTCGCTACTGATTCTCAGTACTTTTTATGTATTACAAGTTATTCACTGCCCTCCTGGTCCCCAAGTGCCAGCTCCCTGGTAGAAATGACAATGACTTGTTACATTTAAAGTAGCTATCAACAAACATCCCCAGCCTTGTACAAAATGCCTACTGGTTAATTTCTTATGAAGAGCTTTTAACACACACTGTTTTACTACCATATTCATGTAACTCCTTAGGCATTCAATTTTTCCTGGCAAGAATTAGCTGAGAAATAAATAGCCAAGGAAGTGAGAAGGAGAGGTTAGTCTTATACCCAGGGATCATAAAACGTGGGTTTGAAACACATCAAGCAGTAACTTATTATAAACCTTCAATAGTCTCTGTAGAGCGTGTTTTGTGCTAGGGTAAATAGCAAAATCTACTCCTCAGAGTAAGAAGTTGGGAGCATAAAAAGGCTCTATGTATGTTGAACACAAAGCACAGTGCTTATAGAGAGTAGAAACACAATAACCTTTGAATAATTTTTGTATGTAACCTCTTTCATGAAGCCTTCTTATATTTCCTCAGCTGAAACTGTGGCAGAAACCTATTGTGAATTAATCTATTGTTATCAAGAAATGTCTTAATCAGATCTTGACAATAATAATTGAATTTTTAGTCTTCTAAATTTCATATTCATAGGATAAAAATATGCATTATATTTGGCACAAAGTATTTAATAAAATTTAGTTAAAGAGTACTTCTATATTATTTTCATACATTTATGTCTTTGTATGCCCTCTCTATAACTATTATATACATTGAAGAAAATTGGTAAATTATTATCTTAATTTAGTCACTGGAGTATTTTCATTAATAAGCACTTTAGATTGTATATATAATTATGACTGTGTTCTTTCATAAAAATACTTAGGGCATCTTATGAACCCTATCTGTCTGTCTATCTATCTTTCGATGGATAAATACACAGATATATCTGTGTTTTTGTGTCTAAACTCCAAATGTCTCCTCTGGTCTAGATGGTGCTTAGGGTACATTTGAGATTCTCTCTCTCTCTCTCTCTCTCTCTCTCTCTCTCTCTCTCTCTCTCTCTCTCTCTCTCTCTCTCTCTCTCTCCATCTTCACTCATGGAAGAAATAATAATATTAAAAGCCCATTCCACAAACATTTTGTGTTCAATAGAAATAATATTAGTGACCACAGTGTACTTTGTTCCTCATGGGCTCTTCTAATGAGGGTGTGTGCACTAATTCACAGGTCGTCAGAACACTGCAGGGAAACCAGAGCTGACACAGAAGTTATAAAACTGCCTCACCCACAATCAACCAGCAGACAGCCCATAAAACAGAGATAAAAACTGAGACAATTTGGCTTTAGCAAGAGACAGCTCTAATTGCGTGATTATGTTATATACCACTGCTTAGTCAAGGTTAGTTATGTAGTAAATACAGAAATTAGACTTTTACAATGTATTCCATAATTGTGCTTCAGTCTAGGAATGATGGCGAAACATAATGAACAGTATGTATGTGCATATAACACTTGATCCTGAGTCAGTTTTTAGTGAATGCTTGTTAAAGAGATGAATACAAATATATTAGATGAAAAAGAAAATTACTACATGAATAAATCCTATTCAGGTTATACTAAACTGAGACCTATTGATTGACAACAATGAAGTTACATACATTTTATGGGGTCTCTCTCTCTCCCCCTCCCTCCGTGTGTGTATGTGTGTGTGTGTGTGTGTGTGTGTGTGTGTGTGCGCGCGCGCGCACACACACGCCATGTAAATAGGTTCTGACTCAACATGCATTCATGCATTCACCTACCAACATACCCATTTTCTCTACCTGTGAATTACATGTGATTTCTGTGTCAAGTAAAAGTGAGGCACTTTCTTGGACTCCAAAAATGCACTAAGGGAACTTGTTAATAGTGTGTTGTACAAATGCCAAACACCCCAAACACCCAGCATTCCCTAGCCATTTCATAAACAAACTTAAGAAGTCAATTCATTTAATTCAACTCTCAAAGTAAGTCAGATTGTGAGGGTGGATAGTATTTATAAATAGTTCACTATCTGTCAGTTCCTAAGAGCTAGTCACTAGGTTTTAACCTCATAATAATTAATATGTTATTAAAATGTTCACAAAATAAATTGGCTTCACTCAAATCAGAGAGTAGAAGTAATCATGGGAAGTACAAAGGGAGAATTTGTAGGCACAGTCCTGTGCTTTCCCAGAATTCCAAATCAATGCAGCTTGTCTTTTTCTCTAAGTGGAAAACAATTAGAGGTCTTGGTATTTAGCATAATTTACTCCAATTTAAGTGTAACATAAACTTAGAAGAAATCAAAACATACCTGATTTTTCCATTGTAGATCTGAGTCATGACTTTCTCAATTCTATTACTTTTTCTTGAGCAAAAGTAGCAACGCTTCCTCTGCTCACTGGCACATACATCTTTGTGCTGAAATATAGCCTCACAATCTCTGTGTGCATAGAACAGTGCCTGTAAAGATAAGAGACAGTTAAATTGTTTCTGCGAATAACACACTCATATTTTGTTAAATTTGAAATCTGTTTCCTTTTGGAATTCATTGTGAAATTATCCCCACTCATGTAAAATGATGCCAAGCATCCTGGAGCTGCTGCTTGTTCACAGTGCCCAGATGACTTGGACTGACCCTTCACTGCCCTTAGTGCAATTTGCTGCACAACTCTTGCCTGCGTCTTTGACATGTTTAATGCTTAAATTCCTTGATGTTGAGGGTCCCTCAGAACTAGAATTAGGACAGTGTAACAATTCTCATGAAAGCTGATGTTAAGATTAAAACTTATGGTGATTCAGTGGAAGAATTAACTATGAAAGAAACTGAGTCTTCCATAAAACGAATTACTTAAGTTATATTAATAAGCATGAAACATAGACTTGGAATAAATCATTTAAGAAGAACTTAGAAGAATATTAGAGACTGACAAATTCTAACTGAATCATTAGGAAATTTGGAACTAGTATGGACAAGAAAAAGATTCTTATCATAAAATTAGTGACAAGCCTTAGTACTCTTGTGAAGACAAAGTTTTAGGAATTTTGATTCTCTTTTCCCCTTTGCAGGCTTAGATGACAGGGACAGAAAGAGAAGCATCTTGGATCCCAAACTGCCTGGCTTCCTGAGCACATTTGTCAGATCAGGACGTCTCTGTTGAAAGAATAAAGAGCAGAACATGGTATTTCAGAAGTCAAGGGGGGAAATGGTGGGTTTATGTTGGATATAAAAGAAAGAAATAAAAGACCAAGGAATTAGATTTCTGTAGAAAAATCAAATATTCTTGATAGTAGGATTAAAGAATAAGTTAGTAGGAAATGACTTTGATCTATTAACTTAAATAGAGACATCTGTTTACTTTTTCCTATAACTTCAAGGCATTTATGAAACCACTGCTAAGAAAAAGGATATTGACTTAAAAGAATTAATGTATCATGTTATATTTTAATTTTCATGCAATATGCTATTTGTTCATCATGTTTCTTTTGCCTTGATATCCATATCAATGATTAAAGTCTGTGAAGAAATGATTTTTGGAGAGACACAGAGTAGGAAAAGCCAAGCTGAGATGTGTTTCCTCTTTGTCCATCTCTCTTAAAATGTAACTCAGAAGTATCCCCATGCGATTCCTCCCATTGCTGCCCTTCATCCACCCATCTTCAGACCCTGCCCTCATCTGGAGCTGTATTCCAGCAAAGTAAGATCACTAAAAAAAGATGAATATTTGCTGTGACAGGCATAGTATTTCCTTTTTTTTTTTATTTCACAACTGATGAAGGTACCAAAACACTTTGAGAGACTAAGTTGCTTGTGTTTGTTAAATTAAAATGTGAGAATGTCAGATTTTAACAAAACCTTATGCATTTAAAACATCCACTTTCTTTAATTCTGTCTTTGAAACATGTGAAATGAGATTAAAAAAAAAAAAAAAAAAAAAAAAACCCTGAACTCTGCTCCCCTAACAGAGGTGTCTCTTAAAAATTTCAAGTTCAAAGTGTTTAGCTCTGCCATGAGGTTTTGGATGGCCTTGTGTGATTTATTAAAAAATCATCAGCACTCAGACCCATGGAAGAAACATGTAGAGCAAATGAAGAAAAACTGAACCCTGAAAAAAATAAATCTAATCCATGACAGTTATCCAAGTCTAAAGATAAGTCTTGATCACTTGATATATCATAAGACCTAAAGGTTAACAGGCTGTCATGAAGCATACTATTGGTAAAAGAATAAAAAATATTCACAAGATAAAATTATGTGAGCAATTTTATTAGATTTATTCATTTTATTTTATGTGTGTTTTGCTTGCATGCATGTATGTATGTGCTGTGCTGTGCTGTGCTGTGGTGTGTGTGTGTGTGTGTGTGTGTGTGTGTGTGTGTGTGTGTGTGTGTGTGTGTATTTGGTACCCACAGAAGCCAGAAAAGGATGCAAGATCCTATAGAAATGGAGTTACAAATGATTGTGACCACCTAAAAGGGTGCTAGGAATCAGACCCATGTCATCAAAAGAACAGTGCTAATAACCATGAAGCAATTACTCAGCACCGTATGTAAACAATTTTTAATTTTCCTAATTGTCCTATATGTACTTAATTTTTATGTGACTGTTTACTTGTAGCACCAATAAAGGAAAATATTGTAACTAGAAGTACATATCCAATCTCCTGATCACTGCTGGGGACTAAGCTAGAAATACTTATTACCTAAACAAGCTAGGTTATTTTGCCAAGCTAGGTTAAATTCTCTATAAACTTATAAGAACCTCTTTTTAATTATGAATCATACTAAGTTACAAGGCTGAATCTATAGTTCAATAACTTCGCACAAAATGCAATAAAGAAACAAAATGCTTTCCTTAGGTTCCTTGACATGACCGCATGTTCTTTGTCTCATAAACCAAATGCCCTTCACAAACATTGACCAATGCAAAGGTCAATCTGCCCCAGTTATTCTAAAAATGTCTTGAAGACTTTCAAGTTAAGCAGCCGTGTTTTTATTGGATTAGACACATAACCACTGATCTAAGACATCAGAGGTCATCTCAGAGGCAGTCAGCACCCAAGTTATATAGCAAGTTCTTCTGGTAGACTGCTAACAAGGAATGGATCAGAGGCTGAGTTCCTGTGAGGAGCTGTTTCATCCACTTTCTTACCAGGCTGTAGCAGCCTAGATCGGGTCAGCCTTCTCAACATTAGAACAGCAGTGGCAAGAGGAAAAATAAGCAGACACAAGAATCTATAGAATCCATTTTTACTGTTCAACAACCTCTACCCGGTAACTGAATGTGTGGTGTTTCTGCTGTATTTAATTAGGAAAAGTATAGACCTTTGCTTTGATTATCAGAGCATATTCAGAACTTCTTTTTACTGCAAACGTGTGTTGAGAAATCAGAAATTCTGAATCCATTTGGAACAGGGATTTTTGTGGGCAATTTGGAGGAGAACTGTATGTAGGCACTAACATATCGTTTTATATTTTTTGAATAGATGCATTTCTTTTTAAGAAAAAAAGGCCAAATTCAGAAGGAAAGATACCCAACTTTACTACTGTCAACTACATGTACTTAAATAGACACACACGTATACATACCACATTTATATTCGTTAGATATTTATAGGCATTGATCATCATGTTAGTATGTACTATCAAGCAAAGGAAGAAGACAGTGTCCTTTACTTTCATGAAATTTACTATTTGACAAGGAAAAAAAAATTTTAAACTACTAATTACAAGAGTGATATGTCATGAAGAGACTTTGACAGCACTTAACAAATTGAAGTTTAAGATTTCTGAGTATAAAACACACACAAAAAAAAAAATGGTGCTAAAGAGATGGATCCTTGGTTAAAATCACTTGCTTGTTAATTTTCCAGGGGAAAGGATTTCAGTTACAGAAGCTTTGTCAGTCAGACCATAACTACCTATGATTTCAGGTTCAAAGGATCTGATATGCTCTCCTACTCTCCATGAGAACGTATATATATATACACATACAAACACATATGACACAAAAACAAAATTACTAAAACTGTAGGAACCATTTTAAAATGACATTTATCTAAATGCATAAATTAAATACTTAGATAGTTTATAAAACTCAGGATCCAGGTCTCTTAGAGAATAGATGCCTATTTTTGATTCAGAAATCTCTTATGAAATCACAGGTATCACTGGAAAGCCTGTCATCATGTAAGTCTACCACAATCATTAACATAATTTTGTCTCCCCACATAAGAGTAGTGCAGTGAATGTTGTCTGAATGTTTTATTTTTAGAAATGTGGTCCAGGTGGTAGCATCTGTGATCACACAAAGGAAAGCAGTAGCTGTGATCTTCAGACAAAAAAAAAAAGTCATAAGAAATTACTGAAACCAAGGAATGAATTTCAGTCAAAATGTGAACTATAAAATATGTAGAAATGTCTCCATACTTCAAACAAATAGCTCAAATCCCATAAAGACAGAATGAGACATTCATGGTCACACAGACCTTAGCACAACCATTTAGATGACTGGGTTGTGAGTAACAGAAATACTCTAGTTAAAGAACTTGTTATGGTCATTTACTTTGTGCCACATATACCCAATTAATTAAATAAAATTAAAGGATACACTTTAAAGATCATTTGTTTTAAATGAGTTGTCTTTGGGGTTCCAAAGAGAAACAAAAGAATACCTTTGATTATCCACCATTGAAGTAGTCACACATACTTTATTATAATTGCATCAAAATAATTTTTACAAGGCAATAATTACATGGAATACATTTTCAATTGTGCAAGATGGTTTTATGTGAATGTGACATAACTAGAGTAAACAATGATTAGAGAGCCTCATTGAAAAAATGCCTCCACAAGACCAGGCTATACACAAACCTCTGGGTTGTTTCTTAATTAATGATTTGGAGCACAAATCCTAATTTGTTTTAATAAAAACCTGGAACAAGATATCAAGGTAAAGGCTGAAAAATCAGAGAGACAAAAGAGTCAGCCACTAGAGAGACTTTTTACCTCTATGAAATCCTCAGACCACTTTGTGGTCATGCTTCCCCTTTCCACCCAGTTGTATCACATTCTGTATCAACCATCCTAGTACTGGGATTAAAGGACTTTGTGCCTTCAAGCACTAGGATCAAAGGCGTGAGATCCCAAATGCTGGGATTAAAGGTGTGTGCCACCACTGTCTGAGCTCTATGACTAACTAGTGGCTGGCTCTGCCCTCTGATCTTCAAGTAAGCTTTATTTGTTATAATACACAAAATATCAACACAGTCATTAATAGTGGAGGACCCAGTCCAGAGTTAGTGGTGCCATCTCTGAGCTTCCTGTACTGGGTTCTATGAGAAAGCAAGATGGGCAAAGCATGGGAGCAAGCCTATCAACAGCAACCCTCCACAGCCTCTTCACTAGCTCCTGACTCCAGCTTTCTGCCCTGCTTGAGTTCTTACCTTACTGCTTTTGATGAATAACTGTTACATGGAACTGTGAGTGAAGTAAACTCTTTCCCCAACAAGTTGCTTGTTATCATGGAATTATTAACCCTAACTAAATCAGTAATAAACTCAAATGGAATCAGGTTTAGGGAAAATATTGAAGGTATTTCTTGACTCCAAAATACTGCCAGTATGGCCAACATCAAGGGTGACAGTTGGAAATGTAGTTAACAGATGGGGTGTTTTTTCAGAAACTTGGCCTTAACCATCTCAAAATGTTAGTGATTTAATCATTTCCCAATATAGTACTCAAAAAAATGCAATTTAACAGGGACTAGAATGACGGAAATGATAGTCACAGAGTATCCTCTGGAGCAACCTAATAAAACATTCACAATGTTAATTCTAAGATAGTGCTAGTACTCTCTCTAACATGATGACCTTTTCTTCCAATCAAATATAACAAAACACTGTAAGAAAAAGTGGCATAATGGGGATAATTTGGAAGTGACACCAAGACAAGTACACTTAAGCAACTCCACTTTGTAGTATTAGGATAGAACACATATCTCATTCATTGATTAGGAAATAAAATGTACCATGAAAGGATTGCCATAAAGGTAGGTGACTGCTCTAAAGCTCAGAGCTCACTTCATTTCCTGGATGATGCAAGATTACTCCAATGTTTCAAAGGTCATTGAACACACGTTCCAAACCACGATATATAGCTCACCCAAAAGAATGCCCTGCTTCACAGGTTTTTGCTTCCAGCCATGTATCAAGTAGTGATGGGAATTTGTTCCTATCAAGTACATCCCCAGATGACTTGATCACTATGTGCACATCATAGAATTTATTTTAGAAAACCTTGGTGGTATAGGGAAACACTGAATGTTGTCTTTTGACGCATACCAGGAAATGGATATAAAGCTTGGAGCAAATGTTTTACAAAAAATATTTTTATTTAACTAGTAGTAAACTAAAATAAGAAGTATAAAATAGAAGTTATACAAATCAGTTATGTTATTATCTATTATCATGACCATCAAAGTATATATGCTGTAAAGAATTGCATGTACTGTACTTTAAAAAATATTGTTATTATCATTGTTGTTGGTGGTGTGTCACACTGATTTTATATGTATGTATGTATGTATGTATGTATGTATGTATGTATGTATGTATATGTCTGTGTCTTTGTGTGTAGGCAAGTGCAAATTGGGCCCCCATGGAAGTCTGAGGACTTCTTTTGGGAGTTGAATTTTTCATTATGCTTTCTACTGTGGGATCTGGGATCAAAATCAGTTTGTTGGGCTTGAAGAGAAAGCAAGGGCTGAGCTCCCTCATTTACTGACAGGTTCTATTATTTTAACAGTAGCTCAGTCGGTTCATTGACAGCAGCATCACCACAAATGTCTGACTGATGTGTCAAGAGCATCACTAGACAGTAGGGACTTTTCAGCTCGCTCATACTTTTAAGGAATCATTATTTCATTTTTAGTCCATGTTTTCAGAAAGCATCACCCTGCAGTTTATGGCATCATTTTCTGTTTCTTTCCAAGGGGAATATATCAAAGACACCAATCAGATTATATTATGGAGGTAGGCACAATTATTATTCATAAACATACTTCTTTCCTGTGGTGATGTTATTGACATGGTGGAATTGTTTTATGAAGATCATGTGGAGTCTTAGGAAAATACATCAGCCTCCTGAAGCTAACAAGCACCACAGAAGCAAACTATAAGATGGCACTAGCTCTTTCCATTGCATACATTTTAAATCATGATTTAAAGCTACAATAAGACTCAAGTGAACATCACTAAGTCATGATGTGATTTTCTTTTGAAGATTACTTCACAATTTTATATTTACCATTAACGTTCTGTTTTTACAGTCTCAGAACATAGCTCAAAAGTATTTCACTCACTGTTCATATGGAAGATACTGCGACTGATTTTTGACATTCCAAATGAAAACAAAGAAAGAAAAATGTTATTAAACTAGGGAAGGAACTTTTAGATGCACAGAATAGGGGAAGAGACAAGAAAAATTGTCATTATAAATAACTTGATTGTACATGTGGAAAATACTAGATATTTACAAACAAAAGCTAATGCAGTTAATAAATACCACTTAAGAAATCAAATAAAAATATAAAGCAAACATTTGCTGTCTTTGAAAACAAAGACTAATATTATCCACAAAACAGCTTGTAGAGTCAATATATTAACATTCAAAATAACAAGAGAAATTTGTAAATGTATAGAAATTTGTTCTTTTTTGTGAGTGCATGAAGTACACAGACCAGCAAAACCCTATTTGAAAAAGAAGTAATATGAAGGATTTCTTGTACTTAATATCATAATATATTATACATTATATAAATTAATGATATGTGCCTTCTGATATTGGTATAAGAAATGTTATACAGAATATGCATACACGCATATACACACACACACATATATATAAAACTAAACCCCTATATCTGTGATCAATTGTTTGCCAAAAAAAATTGCTAAGATAATTGAAAAGGGAAATTTTCTGATTAATAGAATTTGAGCAATTAGATAAACAGTCTATGTCCTTGTCTTACATGATACATAAAATAAGGAACACTGATTTATATGTGTAATATAAAACATTAAAATTAAAACAGAAAAAAACTTTATGACATAAAAAAAATCAAGATATTGAAAATACATGGTCTTACCACAGCCAGGAACTGTGTTTATGTCCTGGATCATGTTGCAACCAAAGCCTACATGGATATATAGGAGCTAGGCAAAATCATGAAGCCATGATGGTATCTGAGGTTCACTTCACCGACAAGGACATGCCAATTTGAGTCGCCTTTGCTGCGATGCAGGGCCATGGTGTAATCTGGCCACTATGTTGCCAAGGGCCAAGTCTGAGTTCATACTCCTAGAGCAGCCAGGGTCTGTGATGATGTTGGTGGCTCCTGCTACCATTAAACACCATATGGATGTCTGGAATCTAGGACACTGTGGGTTGGATTATATTGGTTTCCTAGGACCATGCAGCCACTGGAGCAATGGAGGTCTTCGGTGTTGTCCAGCCTGGGCTGCTCCTGCAGGTCATGTCTGCTCTCATGTTTATGCTGCATTTGTGATCTATGTTGATGTCATGGAGTCATGTTATTACAGGAATTTGTTTTTCTTCTTTTATTTATTTTCTTACTAAAAAGAAGTTATTTTTTAATCCAAGTATCCCCCTGCTCCCCCTCCCTTCCCTCCTACTGTAAGACCCCCCCCTCCCTTTTCCTCCCTTTGCTTGCAGCCCCCTTGTTTTAGCAATTCCCTCCTGCCCAGGAAGTAACGAAACTTGTCTAAGACATGTCAGCACCAGGTGCCTTGGCCCAGGGACGGGGGGGGGGGGGGGGTGGAGGGGGGGGTGGGGGGGGTGTGGGGGGGGGAGCTGCAGTCAGAAGGACAGGCTGACTCCCCTGTGACCTGTACATCTGCTCTTAAAGAAACCCTGAGACATGCATTCTGATACTGGAAACACCAACATCTCTGCAAAACTTAATAATAAAAGCTTTCACAGTGTCAGCAGGGCAGAGGGGGAAGAAAGATAAGAGTTACATGGCTATGTGAGCTGGCCCCAGTCAAGGACCCGGGGAAGCTCCAGAGAAAGATAGAAAACAGAGTTCCCAGAAAGATAAATAGCAGGTCAGGTGGTGGCCTGGCCCTCACCCCCTCAACAGAATAGCTTCATTCAAACCAGCCAATAGAAACCTTGTAACTATGCTTCTGCTTCTGTACATGTGCTTATGCTCCCCTTACACTATAAAAAGACCCTGAACAAAGGCCTGGGTGCTGAAGTCCATCCAAGAGTGGCTTTAGCCCACAGGCCCTGTGTTCAATAAAAACCTCGTGCTATTTGCATCTGACCAGTGGTTCTGGCTCAGTCCTTGGGTCCTGGGGTCTCATCCTGAGGGAAGGTCCGTTTCGGGGGTCCCCACACCCTCGGGAGGGTCTTTCACTACCAATCCCTCCCAGTCAACCTTCAGTCTCCCTCTTCCTCGTGCCCCATCCTCTCTAACAAAGGGGCAAGAAGTCCCAAGGTGGGTCAGCACATCCACTCCAGGCAAGTCCTCAAGAGGTGGGATGAGACTGTGTTCCTGTACTTAGGCTGGTACCTTGGAGCCCATTCCCTGCAGAAGAGCGCCTAATCCAGTCTTGACTTTGGAATGAGGAAAACAGTTTTTTTTGTTTGTTTTTTTTTTTTTTTTTTTAAGAACCATGAATGTTAAAATCTGAGGATCTGAGGTCCTTCATTGGCTCTGGGATTGTTGGCCCTGCCCCTCGCTAGACAACGCAAGCAGGAGTGCTGCTGGTTCCACTTCTTAAGGGAGAGAACCCCACTCCCACCACCATCTTCCCACCCCCAACCCCTACCCCACCCTACACAAACACACACTCGGAAGATGGATCATGGTCGTGGGAGAACTGGCCCAGATGACTTGGGCCTAAGAGAGCTGCCTTCACCCCTCCCTTGAGGGGGCCATTCCAGTGGTCCAGCTCAGCTACCAGCCAGACACACGTCCTGATCCTTGGGTTGGCTCATTCTAACATTCACCCCTCCTATTACTGATCCTGTGGAAAGATATCTGCAGGGTATCTTCATGACTGGAGATAACAGCAGGATACCTGAAAGAGTATCAGTGAGGGTCCAGTGATGATGGCATGCCAGAGCTCTTGAACCAGACCAATGACTCATAGCAATGACCATGTGTAGGTTGGACTAATTGAACAAAAGGGTATATTACATGACATACTGCAGCTCCCAATGCTGCTAGAATGAATGAAGAGGTGTTGGAGAGATGGGAAAGACAAAGGAGTGAAGTGGGGGGGGTTGTTTGTTTTGCTTCATCATTAAATAATTGGGGGTGATTTAGTTGGGGACACTGCAGGGGTGTAGAGCAGATACTGAGGGATTAGAAGGTAAAAGGGAATGGAGTGAATGATGTGAGATACCCAAATAATCAATAATTATATTAATAAAATATAAAATGTACAAACCAAACAAGATAATAAACCTTTTAAAGTGTATTTCATCAAAACTCAAAATATCTGATCATTGATTTGAGAAATATAGATGCTACCTAATATAAGATATCAAGTAGAAAATATTACATATACACATACATAGATATATAATACATATTAAAACAACAATACTATATACATGCAAATTCCATAAATATTCCAAATCAATAAAGTGGCAATCAAAACAATATTAAGTGGTAAAACAAATGAATAGGATGGCTATATACTGTGTTATGTGCCACATGTTACTTGCCTTACTTCTGGAATCTAATATACATGAGGCTGAATTGGAAGAACACTCTTCAAGAGAGAAAACTAGTTGGTAATGACACTAAGGATAAAATTCTTGAAACATATCAAATCTATTAGCCATTGTGATCCAGGTCTTACTTCTTTATTCCTCTGTGTCTGACACAACACTTGAATGACCATACTGGGAAAAATGCATCTCAAGTTAAAATAATCACTAAATAGCATTGCCTAAAGAAGTAAGGTAGATTAAGGAAGCATGAATCAGGGGAAGAACAGAGTGAATGTGTAAATTCCTGTGGTGTAGTTTTATGGAATACCTCCTTAAGACTCTAAATGTATTTAATCTTGGGTTAAATAGATACTATGCAGCATGACTTTTGTTTCCTTACAATTAGATCTAAGTTTCTACCATTTTTTCTTTCTTTCTAGTTGTGGAGTCCTGTTGGAAGCAACGACTTTGGAACACCTTCTAATTAAAGAACACAATCAGTGAGCCTCTTGTAAAAGGGCTATACCACTCAAGTTTTAGGATATTGCATGGGTAGGAGTTGTTAGAGAAGTTTTGTCAATAGTTAGGATTGAAGGTTCATAAATAATCATCATAAAAATTGGGTTCCAGTAGGCAACATTTTCTCTTTCTTTAAAACATAATTCCTTACTGATTATTTGGAAATTTCAAACCCAACGCCACTCACCTCGAAGTCCCTCATATCTACTTCTCATTCCTGCAGGATGCCCCCCCCCCCAATTAATTAGAACAAAATAATCAAAAGCCTCAACCTAGCATTTTCATTTTTCTAACTTCTCTTAATCCATCCTGTTGGCAGGAGGGGAGCTTCAGTGTGTCACACAGTATCCCCCTTTGTCCTATGAGCCACACTGCAAAAAGCTCATTCCGATGAGTCATTGATCTAATTCAAGGCCTCTGGGTCCTCATGAAAATTGCTCTTGGATATCCTGTTGTCCTTGAGCCATGGAGATTCATTGCTTATCATTCCGCAGGACTAGTCCCTTTGCACACTCCTGCAGGTTAAAGATGGGACAACTGTTAGAGTGGGCCAACCCTAGCCCAGAATGTGGGCCTGAGTGGTAGTCGAGCTGCTCAATCTAGGCCATCAGGACAGCTTCCTTTCTCCAGGTTCTATGTCCACTGTGTGTGGTGAGTGCAGCAATAGGCTTAATTTTCAAGGTCTGGAAGGCAATCAGGGACAATAATTATATTGTTTGGTGAGTCTTTGGACTCCTCTGACCAACAGATAGAAGGGATTTTCATGCCTAGAATTGGAATTTTTATTATTTTTGTCATTCTTGGAGGCAGCTTTATCAACTTAAGTGGAATAACTTCATAAAAATTATTTTCATATGTATATGGGTTATCATTTTTAGTCACTCATAATACTCTTTATCTCTTCTCGCAATCTCTTTCAAAGCTTTGATTTCCCTCTCCTCCCAAGATAAAGCCCTCCTTCCCGCTCATGGCATTTGGGAGTTACTAGGCTCCTTCCCAGGGCTCTTCTTACAATTTCCTCGGTTCTTTTTCACTTTCCTTGTTTTGTTGTTTTTCCTACTTATATAATCACATATAAGGGAGGATTCAGAACTACTTGCTAGGTGGTGGTGGCAACCACCTTTAATCTCAGTTCACAGGAGGCAGAGGCAGCCTCATGTACAAAGTGAGTTCCAGAACTAGCAGGGCTATACAACACAGTGAAACCCTGCTCCAGGAAAAATAAAGTGGGAGAGAGAGAGAGAGAGAGAGAGAGAGAGAGAGAGAGAGAGAGAGAGAGAGAGAGAGAGGTATGTATGATTTATATTCACATGAAACCATTGCAAGTGTAACTACTTTTGGGGATTGAATTATCAGACTCAGTATAACAATCATTTTTTTGGTGGGGTAAGAGGGCAGGATTTCATTTTCTAACCCTAACTGGTCAGGGAACTTTATGAAAAAGAAAATACACACACACACACACACACACACACACACACACACACACACACACACACACACACACACACACACACACAAGTGATGCTAATCTTGGTTGACAAATTGTCTACTTCTAGAAGCAAGTAAAACCCAAGCAGCTGAGCACACCTCAATTTTTTTCAATCCTGTGAGGTGAGAAGACCTACCGAACCCTAACTCTGGAACATTTGTCATCAGAAGACCCGCCAAAAGACAAGCAGTAGTGTCACAAGTCTTTAATCCAGGCATTTAGAAGGAAAGGGCAGGCCAGTGTCTAAGTTTGAAACCAGCTTGGTCTATATAGAGAGTGAATTCCAGGACAGCCAACGGTACACAGAGAAGCAATGAAAAAAATATGACCCACCCTACGTGGGCCACACCTTCTGAAAGCCTACGTTAAAAGGACACAGAGGAAGCCTTGTTTTCTGACTGCTTGCCCTCACTTTCTTTCTTTTATGTCATTTTTAATTAAAGGTTTTTTTGTTTGTTTTTTACATACCAATCACAGTTCCCCTTCCCTCCTTCAGCCCCCCCCCCCCACACCTGGCTCCAGCTTCCCCACAACCCTCCATCCATTCCTCAAAGAGGATAACAAAGTCTGTGATATCAAGTTGAGGTGGGACTATTGGAAACTGCCGAAATATGAAGAACTTAGTTAGCACTGACAACTCTAACTCATCAGAGCCAAGGGCCCTGGTAGAGGGAAAGTCAAAACTCAAGATCTTTGGTGTTAATTGCCTTTGAATGTATTAGCTATTTCCTACAGAGGATTTCTTGTGTGTAATCATAGCTTTCCGGTTTGTTATTTCCTTGGGATTCATTTACCAAGGAACTTTTAGCAATGTGACTGATCACTTATATGGGCAAAATTCCCTTTTTATATCTGGGCCATATTGATAACTTCCCCTAGCTATGTGTGAAAACAATCACACAGACAAGATCTCTTTCAGACAAATTGGGCATTTGTCTGCCTCCTGTAATTATCGTAATTCGTACACCTGGACAGAATCAGCCCTTGGACAACATATTTCACTTGAAACTTTTCTCAGACATCCAAGGACAGCTACAGATAGATGAAATACTTGTATGCCCTAATTTCACCTCCCCTACAGATAAGAAAACTGCCTATCCTGACCCTAATACAGATAATATTAAACCCCTAACTCCCTATATTTACTAATATCTGGATTCATTACCACAAGATCTTAGGATAAGGAATTATTGTTTGTGGTATATTGGAAAAGGTAGGTAGCCAACTCTTGAGGTGTAAAACAAGCATGCGCTCTGGATAGCTGCACCACAGCAGCCCTAGGGGCTAAAACAGATTACTTTTTGCACAAATTGATATTGTCCTTGCCTTGCCCCACAGCTTAGGTGTAAACATTTGGGATTAAAGATCCCATTTAACAACATCCTATAGAAGTGCTACAGCAGAACAAGAGCTGCCCATCTTCCTCCATTGTTTACACAGGTCACTCAGGCAATGCAGGACACTCACCCACCTGCCAGAAAAGCAGCAGTACAGAGGACCTAATGGAAACAGCACAGAGATTTTACTTTGTTCATTTTTTTTCCTGATCAAACACTCCTAACCTTATACCTAGCCACACTTAAGAGTGTACTTGGAGCACACGATTCTCCCTCTTTAGATTGCTTGATGATGTAATTCTTAGCTAACTTCCACCAGAAAACCTTCTACTAGCCACTCTCACCTTATGGCATAAATAAAAGAGGACAGTTACTGCCCCCAGGTAAATCTTATTCTCTCTCTCTCTCTCTCTCTCTCTCTCTCTCTCTCTCTCTCTCTCTCTCTCTCTCTCTCTCTCTCTCTCTCTCTCTCTTTCTCTCTGCCTAAGAAATTCAACCTGAATTGCCTTGTCAAAAATTACTGCTTTCGTGAGATTATATGCCTACACTGTTGTAGTTTTCTTGCCAATAAAGATGATAAACTATAGAAGATGGTGTGCATATGTTCATTGATATTCCTGTAGATTCCTGCCGAAGTGTCTTTCTTAGATCCTGAGTAAAAGCCTTGTCCCCAAAGACTTTCATTACAGGACACAGTTCCGCCCCCCTGTATAAAGGCTAAGCAAGGTATCACTCCAAAAAGCCTGTTCATGCACTAGGGATATATCCTGGTCCCACTGCCAAAGGTCCTAGCAACTGCTCAAGCTCACATTTAGAGAGCTTAGTTCAGTTCCACGTGGGGTTCCCCAATTGTTTGTCTAGAGTCAAGGAGCTCCCAATCGCTTACTTCACCAGTAAGCTATATTTTCAATCAAGAAGGTTAAGGAAGACCTAAGAGTGTTTCTTTCCTAAAAGTTTGGTTGGATTATGGGAGCAGGATAACCCATAAGATATCTTATTGGTTTAATCTAATTAATCTAATAAAAATGAGGTTATCAAGACTGGAGATATGACTCTACACTTTCAAAGGACTCAAATTCAGTTCTTAGTATCTATGTCAGGGAGGTCACAACTAACTGTAACATCAGTAACAGGGACTCTATAGGCACTCAATACACATGTACAAGCACACATATAGACACATACATACATACTATTAAAAGTAATTTTAAGGAATAAGTTTGTCTTTAATTAAAGGAAAGTATGAAATATTATATAACAGAAAATACAATATGCATCCTTAAATCTTTAAATGTACATTTTGAATAGTGAAATTTTTTTCTCTAGGAAATATTGAGTCCATTGATGTTAGGGATGCAAAAAAAAAAACAAAAACAAAAACAAAAAAAAACCCCAGGAAAGTAAGTAGACCCTTCAGGATCCTCTCTTTATCAAAGATCTAGAGAGATAATAAAGAAGAAAGACATTTTGAATTTTAAATCCTATACTTTTTATGCTCAAAATGACTCTGCACTTGCTGCTGTGAACTTGTAAAGCACTCAGACTACTAGGACATAAGGTGACTGCCAAACTCAAGCCTCTCATATAGGAAGAAAAGATAGGCTTGATGGTAGGGGCAGAAAATATAAATACTGTCATAATATGCTGACCGAAGGAGACAATGATGCATAACTACTCATATATTATTTCTTATAATTTATTGTTTTTAAATTCCTTTTATTTTATATTTCTTAGTCATATTACTTTATATGTTCTTGGTCACTACCATATCAAGAAATGGCAGTGTATTATATGCTTAGTTGATGCAGTAAAAGACTGAAAGATGATATGTAAGTCAACTCTTAATTTTGTTAAGCATTTTGCAATGGGCCATGTAGATGGAGACTGAGATAGATTCATTTAGTTTTTTGAGAATTCTCTTTGATGGGGAACTAATTTCATTTATAAGAATGCTGCCATTTTCACACAATCACCTCCAACAATGTCTCACTTCTTAATATGTTATTCAACATATAACACATTAAAGATAATATCTCAGAAAATATTAAAATATGTTGACTTCACATAAAGGAATGGAAACAAAGCTACTTCCACTTGGTTTGACAAGAGCAATTGAAAATTTTAATTGTCTAATATTCCTCCCTGTGTCTTCTATCTCTCTGTAGTCAGTGGTTACTGCCCTGGTGATCATCTCTTTGCTGTCTGTGTCTGTGTTGAAGGTGTCTGAGTTGGGTGTGTTCCTGTGTCTGTCCCTAACAAAAGGCTTTGAACTCTATTTACTAAACAGCACAGAAAACATGGCATGGAAAAGAATGAGAAATACTTTGCAGAAATCTTCAACAACATTTTATGGGAGCAGAAATTGTATTGCTACTCCCAGTTGACCCATAGGAGACAGTATAGAGGTATACCTGCAAGTTACTTAAACATTCATATAAAGACTTTTAAATTAAGGTTTCTGTAACAATGAGGTTTCTTTGTCCTGTGCGGCCATAGTCAGGACCCACAGACCTGTAGCCCCATTAGCCGCCCGCCGCTTAGGCCCCCAAAATGACTCAGACGCTTATATTAACTTCATGCTGTTTGGCCTATGGCTCAGGCACATTGCTAGCTAACTCTTACATCTTAACTCAACCCACTTTCACTAATCTGTCTGCCACGTGGCCCGTGGCTCACCTGTGTTCCTTACATGTTGCTCCTTTGGACTTCTGGCTCAATCTGACTCTGCCTTACTTCTCCTACCTATGCTCTGATTTCTCCTCCTACTTTTTCTATGGTGCCTGTCATGGGCCAAAACAGTTCCTTTATTTAAAGATTGATATTCACAGCATGCAGAAAGGCATTCCCAGATCAGATTTCTCCCAACCTGTTGGCTGCTTTCAGCAAATGATTACCATGACAATGACACACACATACCTACATACATATATTAATCTGATAAGAGATATAAAAGAGCATTTAATTTAAGATTAAATCTATATATTATCTTAGGTTGTAAACATTTAGAAAATTTACTGTATCTCAATAAATTATTGGGGTAAATAGCATTTAGTTGTTATTCTCTTATTTAGTATCAAATGATTTGAAACAGAAGCTTGCTATACACAGCAATAAGAATACACTTAATAACACAGAAATGTGAATTTTAAATGGCTTAAGCCATAAATATTATGGATATTTAATCATTTATTTTCATTATCCTACTTAACTGTCTCAAAAGTAATAAGTCATGCAAAATGTGACTATGTTCTTTATATATGATGAAAATTAACACAAGTGAGATTTAGGATCTTATTAAGTATCAAATTGTAGACTCAAGAGTCCCACGTGTTCTTTTATATCAGTGCCTGTGTTCTCAATGATCATTCTATATAAACATCTCTGAGTGTCCTGTACTAATACAATGCTTAGTACCATACTTAAAGACTTAACAGAGGGTGAGGAGATGAGTCAATAGGCAAAAGTATTTGCTGCAAAACCTGATATAACATGGGTTCCATTCTTCAGAACTGAAGTTTTGACTGAATGTAATAGGACAAGTGTCGGTACAACACAGTCCACCCATATTGGGAGCTGAAAACAGAATTTCCCAGATGCAGTAATGACCAACTAATCTGACTTACACAGTCACAATGAATCTCTCTCCTCTCTCTCTCTCTCTCTCTCTCTCTCTCTCTCTCTCTCTCTCTCTCTCTCTCTCTCTCTCTCTTACACACACACACACACACACACTTCTTTATCTCTGTCTGTCTGTCTGTCTGTCTCTCTCTCACACACACACACTCCTTTCTCTCTGTCTGTCTGTCTGTCTGTCTCTCTCTCTCTCTCTCTCTCTCTCTCTCTCTCTCTCTCACACACACACACACACACACACACACACACATACACACATATACATATGGTGGGGAAGAGCAAGAGCAACACAAAGAGACTTAATTAACAGAATTAGCAGAAGTTTTAATTGATAACATTCAAAACTCAAGTCCAAAGGGCTCTGACTTTTTTTAAAATCACTTATACTTGAGCCTGTAACCAATTTCCTAGTCCCTACATTTTTCTTTCCTAAACAAGGGTTTATACAAAGTCAAGCTTTTCTGCACTTCTGACATTTCATGGCTCCAACTCCAATTAGAAATCTCTGTTCTTATCCTCTATGTTAAGAAAGAAATGTACGAAAACTATTAACTATCCACAGAGCTTAGAGGTTTACTTCACGTACTCTTTACCCTTTTCTTTCTCCCTGGGTCTAAGTAGAGTGTGGCCTGATTTCTTTTTAAATGAACATTTTTTTTTTTTCTGCTCTTCAGATAACCCAAGGTCAGCTTGCAAAACTTTTTTATAAACTTCAAGTTGAAAAGTACATATTGAGAAACCAGGGATATACACATACAAGTAAACACAGATCATTTACAGTAATATGTGCTACTTTGATTTCCTAATAAAAAAATGTGAAAGAGTGGTTATCTCCTTAATTTTGTATCATAAAGGTAAACTATTCCATGGAGGACAGCTTTGAAACCAAATATAAAAAGGATTACTAACATTCAACTAAATAATTTCATAAAAATTTAGGTGTCACAATCAAAGGCATTTTGTTCTTGACTTTAAGGAACCAATCCATGCCACCATTTTGTTTGTTTGTCTCTATTAAAAGTGCTGAATGGGTTCTAATATTCTCAATATTTTTTATTATTCAGGGTAATTTATGGATCTGCTGCTAGATACAAACTCTGTTAGATACTACAACCTTTTACAGTATTTGACTATTAATAAAGACAGTCTAGTGCCTATACTATTTTTATGATAAGCATGTTTATAAAGATAAACTATTATCTTTATTGTTCACCAAGGTAAGAAGGTGGAATAATTTCCACAGAATCCCATAGCTACTATAGTAGTCACATTTGTTTTTCTAATGCTCTTAACTCCCTTATTGTTGAGATAATTATTATCATTGAGAATCAACTTTCTAAAGACTGAATGAAAATAATTGAGCTGATCTTCTTTATTATGGAAGAAAGATTCTCTTGAATTCAGTAAGGCCATCTACTAACACTGGGTTTCAGGAATGAAAAGTATTTTCACATATATTGAAATTGGCTGAGAGGTGGTGTAGTAGGAGGTTTCTGGCCAGGACTTTCAGGCCTAACCTCAAGGTTTAGGCCCACAGACCCATAGACCGCAGTCCCGCAGAGACACACAGATGCTTTCAATAGTTTTAGGCTGATCAACCTAAGGCCCAGGCAAATAACTTGCTAGCTCTTTACCCTTAAACTAACCTATGTCTCTTATCTTGTTCAGCCATGCAGCTGGTACCTTTTCTTAGAGCAACATAGTTGTCCTCTGCTTCTTCTGGCTTTTCTCTGGCATTCTGCTCTATGCTTCCTGTTCTCAGAGTTTTCTTAGTCTGGTAGCCCTGCCCACGCTTCCTGCCTGCTGTTGGCCAATCAGCACTTTTTATTAAACCAGTGGATGGGACAATTATTTACAATGTAACAGCATAATCTCCCACAAGGTGGCAAGGAGGCAAACCAAAGGAATGGAAGCAGTTGGCCTGAATATATAACTTTCCCTAGAAGCAAAGGCTCACTTTAAATACAACAAAATTGACTACTTGGCTTTCAAATGGAACATGTCAAGTAAAAAAGAAAGTATATGAAATCATTAACCAGCCATGGCAGCAAAAAGTTACTAGAAATTGATGTTTGTGAAAATGTAATAAGAATAGAGGAACTACAGATTAGCCAACATAGGGCCTGAAGAAAGCAATCTTAAAGAGCAACAGTATTCATCCATCTCTGCTTTGTGAATATGCACATAATATGGCCAGTCAGATCATGTTTCACTGCCAAGCCTACCCCACCATAATGGACTCTACCCTCTCTCATGAGGAGACAAAACATACCCTTAAAATGTGCTTCACTAGCTACTCATGATCATAGTTATAAGAAAAGTAAGTAACACTGAAAAGCTCTACTGTGAGTAGGCCTTTTTCTATGATCTTACCATGTGGCTCCTAGACATTTGGAACTGGTTTTTCTTAAGAGGAATGTAGAAAAGAAAATAATGGAACTATGTTCGAAAGAAACCCAAGAATTCTATAAGCAGAGTTTAATGGGCTATTCTGGCAGGTGTTTGAAAAACAAGAACACCAATAGAAATGCAGATACAGGAAGCAGTATATTGGGTACATTGGATGTCACTCAATTTGCCTTCTAGAAAACAATCTGGCTACATTTGCTCATGTTATCAATTTATGATTAAGGGTAAATTAAAAAGGTCAGAATTGATTTTGTGTGTATGTGTGTGTGTGTGTGTGTGTGTGTGTGTGTGTGTGTGTGTACACATTTGTGTATAATTCTAAACCAACATTAGAGAGAACAGGGAGTCATGAAGGAAGCATTTTCAGTTCGGTGTGGAAAGGAGCATAAGTAAATTGAAAAATGTCAACAAGGCATTGACAAGGGTAGGAGTGAGTATGTGACATGTCTTGAGCTTCAAAGGAATTTGTCACTATCATTCGCATGCCGCTGATCTTTGAAAGTGCAAATTGATTGGGGTGGTGGCGGCTCACACCAAGGTTACAAAAAGTTGCTAAGGTCAAGAAATTTCTTGCAGAGTTAAATACTGTGCAATGAAATCTGAGGCTTTGTGGGAAACAGTAAAGATTAAGTTGAGTTTCAAAGGAGATCCCATGATGTTGGAGATGCCAGAGCAATGGTAACAGTGAGGAAAAATAAAGGAATAATGAATAATTGTCCCAGGAGAAAGATACATGTATTGTACATCGACAAATCCTAGATGCAGAGCTTCCTACAGCTTTGGGAACATCTGTAAATCCAGCTTCTGGAAATACAGATGTAAGGATTAGTAAGTTTCTAGTGGGTTTCTGTCTTACTTTAGTCTAGTCATTGCTTGATACCTTTCTGTATTAGTCAGGGTTCTCCAAAAGTACAGAACAGATAGAATGAATTCATATATATTATGATATATTCATATATTAAAAATATATTCATCAAATTAGCTTACACAGTGTGATCTAGATAGACCACCAATCCACTGGAGAGGCTGAGAATCCACCCACAAGTCTGGATGCTTAAGCAGTTCAGTTAGATAAGGAGGGTCCCAGAAGATTCCTGGAAACTTGCTAGGGTATTCAGTTTATGTTGGTATCCAAAGAACATATTTCTAACATATGAGAAGGTGTGAGTTTGTAACAGAATGGATAGACATGCCAGTGAAAATGAGAGCAAGTGAGGACAAGGGAGTTTCCTTCTCTGTCCTCTTACCTTAACTGCCAGTAGAAAGCGTTGCCTAAATTTGGAGTGGGTCTTCTTGCTTTAAGTAATCTGATCAAGAAAATACATCACAGAAGTTCCCAGCTGCTTGTTTCCTCTTGATTCCAGATGCAGTCACATCTAAATCAATGGTTGCCTTTCCTCACCTTGGAACAGGAATGAAGGCTCTAAGTCAAAGTACACTGGATTATATAACTTTTAAATATTTAAAGGAGTTTATAGTGAAAAAAATTGTATGATAAATTTTGTGGTACAATAAATATTTCATCGAAAAAATATTCAGACTAAAACATTGCACTTTGGGCATTAAAACAATATTAAAACTGTTAAAAGCATGGTAACTTGGAAATGAACTAAATACATTTTATGTTATGAGATAATGAATCTTTAAATGCCAGGAGTGAAATGATATCATTAAATATATTTGTGGCCAGAGGGGTCACATCTGGGTAACATTTCTGACTACTTTTTTCCTCTGGGAGTGGACATAGAGTTTTTCAGCATTAAGGACGCTGCCCAGTAAGAATGAATCTTCCAGTTTCATACCAGTTTGACTTCTCTATGTCTAATGACTCAACTATATAGTGTCTTCAGCAATAAGATCCTTTCTTCAGATGCTGGAAGGTGACTAAGAACAATGTCAATAACCTGTAATTCTCGGGAAGAGGACACTATATCAGACCTAACTAATCAAAACTAGAAAAGATGTAACCTAAACCTATACTTAACATTTTATTGAATAACCAACAACCTATAGGTATTAGAACATTCTGTTCTATTAGCTCAGTCTCCCTTTCACAGCACTTGTTTTCTATGCCACTTCCCTGAAATACACCCCAATGTCTCTGTTACTGGCTCTTTGTCCTCTGTGGATACTCCAGTTTAAACATTCATTTCTCAAGACTCAAAGTTAATAACAACATATATGAGAGATTCTGTGATATTTATTTTTCTGAGAAACTACTGGCAATGGTTAAATGCAAGGAATGGGTGATTCAGTTTTCTTCAGTGATAGAGCCCCTTAGAATCTACTCATAATCTAGCAGTTGGTCCTATATCTATATATTTCCAGACATTACAAAGGGGCCTTTGATGGGTTTATTTAAAATAAATGGCATATGAACTAAGTTGGGAGAAAAAATAGAGATTGGAAATAGGGAGGAAAGGAAGAACAGGGATGAGTTTTATTTAAAAAACACATTATAAACATCTATGTACTTTCAAATAATATTTTAAAGTACTACAATTTGTAGAGAGCTGCGGAGCCGCACCTTAAAGATGGAGCTGGCTTCCACCTTCCACCTTCCCGATGGTGAGCGCTCTCTGGGGTAAACAACTCCTTATTTGGCTAAGGCTGAGCACTTGATTTGCTTCCTTATTTGTGGACCTATTGGCAAGGCCCATGTGTGCTTGGTGATTGGTTATCCTGAAGGCATATAGCTGGGCGGGGTTTCCCCCAGAGAAGAGAAGATCCATGTACAAGGTCCTGAATAATCGCTGAAAGAAGAGCCTGGTGTCATGTCTTCCTTGCAGGCGAAGTAGAATCGACAAGTGGTGGCCGGTACTGGAACGTTCGGCTGTCGGAGGCCCAGAAATTTCAGTGATCAGGCAGCGCACTGGTAAAGTCCTCAGGTAAAGTGGAGATCCGTGTCAAGAACAGGTAAAGGTCCGCGACAAGAGTGGAGGTTTATAGCTTCACTCTGTAGATAGAGAGGAAGCAGTCTCACGGACGCGTGAGAAAGTGAAACTAAGAATTTGCCGAGCTAGGGCTGTTTGGCCGTGGCTCAGAACGAGCCTTAAAATTAGAGAGAAAATGGTATAAGAGACTAGAGGAGAAGAAGGAAGAGATGGGTGCCTCTAACCCTCTAGAGAAGGAGGAAAGGTGGGCGCCTCTAACTGGCACCCATTTTTTTTGGCTCTGCAAGAGCTGCTGCACTCTAAGAACTTAAAGTTAAAAAGGAGTACATTAGAAGGATTTTTGGAAGAATGTGATATGGTGGCTCCTTGGTTCGCTGTTTCCGGGAGCCTCACAATCCCTTCTTGGGATAAGTTAGGAAGAGATCTAGACTTTGCTTATGACCAGGGCAGGTTAAAAGCAGGGGTGAGACCTATCTGGAGGATGATTCATGGCTGCTTAGAAGACCAGCGGTACTCAGATATGGTTAACTGCGGACAAGCCGCCTTAGAGCAGCTGCAAGGAGAGAGGTCGGAAAAGGCTTGCAGTGAAAAGGGATCAGAAGCAAGAGAAGAGAAACCTCTCTACCCACATCTCACTGAGTTTGAGTTCTCAGAATTTCCAAAAGTAGAGGAGTCAGATGAAGAAGAGACAGGCCTATCGTGAGCCATGGCCAGTTTGAAGGTAAGAGATAAAGCTAAAAAAGAGAAAGTGGGGGAAGGCTGCCCTTGCATTGCTCCGATAGGGAGTTGCTTCAAGCCATCTGCTCCGCTGCCCTAACTAGATAGCGGAGGTGCACAGCCAGGGTGTTCCTTTAACACTGAGGTGTGGCGGCAAGTTAGAGCAGAGATGCCTGCCACCACCTTCCCTGTATTTCAAGATAACCAAGGAACCAGATACCATGAGCCGCTCGACTTCAAGATGATAAAGTCGCTGGCAGAGTCAGTTAGGACTTATGGAATTACAGCCTCCTTTACTGTGGCACAGGTAGAAGACTTAAGCAGATCAGCTATGACCCCTAGTGACTGGAGTGGGTTGGCTAGAGCATATTTGAGTCCAGGACAGTATCTTGATTGGACAGTGTTCTTGATAGAATTTGCAAATGAGGAAGCCGCTGCTAACCAAGCTGCTGGTAATGCTGCCTGGGACTTAGACATGTTGGTAGGGCAAGGGTGCTTTGCCAACAATCAGATTGGGTATCCCATTCAAGTGTATGAACAAATCAATAGAATATCAATTAAAGCATGGAAGACCTTACCCAATAAAGGAGAAGTGAGTGGCAACCTGACTAAAGTTATACAGGGTCCCACAGAACCATTTTCTGATTTTGTGGCCAGGATGATTGAAGCAGCAGGGAGAATTTTTGGGGACCCAGAGGCAGCTATGCCTCTGATAAATTTATGAACAGTGCACTAAAGAGTGTCGAGCTGCCATTACCCCTTATAAAAACAGAGGCTTAGAGGCTTGGATGAAATGTGGCCGAGAACTTGGAGGTCCTTTATCTAATGCAGGAGTGGCCACTGCAGTTATGCAGCTGGCTCGAGGCAGAAGGGGAAATTCTGAGGTTGTGGGAGCTTGCTTCAATTGTGGCAGGAAAGAACACATGAAAAAAGACTGTCCCAACAGAGGAAATGGGCCGGTTGTAGGAAATGTAGGGTCAACGCAACCAGGGGTGTGCCCCCGTTGCAAAAAGGGGAAGCATTGGGCCGTTCAGTTAGAGATATAAATGGTCAGCCCCTTGGTCAGCCTGCTAGTCAGCTCAACTCTGCCACCCATCCAAAAAATGGGGGATGGGGCCCCAGACCCCAGGGCCCACAAATATACGGGGCAGTAGAGGATCAGAGCAGCAGTCAGAACCTGGAGCAATGGCCCACCCTCAGACATCCCAAGAACTGCGGAGAGCCACTGCCGGGTCGGCAGGCCTGGACCTCCGTGCCATCTCCAGACTCGTATTAACTACTCAAATGGGGGTCCAATTGATTGATTCTGATTTTAAAGGACCCCTAGAGCCTGGCACGGTAGGGCTATTAATTGGAAGATCATCCACTACCTTAAGAGGACTGCATGTCCACCCTGGAGTAATTGATCCTGATTATACAGAAGTGGTCAAGATAATGGTAGACTCTAAACAAAAAGGGGGAGTTGGCTATGGCTGCACCCCTAAAGAGAGACTTTCCTTAGCTTTACTTACCATTATTTTTTTAAATTTGGATTCCAATGGATTATTCGCTGCTGACAGGCATTGCACACCTCGGGGTGGCTGTCAAGGCATGGTAACATGGAAAGATATCTTGACAGGAGTCTGGAATGGTCCAGATCCAGTGCTGACTTGGGAGAGACGGTCTGTTTGTGTTTTCTTTCAGGCCCAACAGGACCCAATCTGGGTACCCGAGCGGCTGATCAGGAGAGTCCTGTCCTCAGACTCGAAAGATGGCGATGATCAAGAACCCATTGCTGCTCAGCCTGACCAGCCTGCTAATACTGCATGGAGCAGTGGAGCTATGCTGGGGGATTCTATCTGTATTTCCAAGACCGATGCCAATTCGTCATGATGCCAGATTGTTTCCACGCTTATTTACAGTTTGACAGATTAATAGAAGAACTTTGAGTAGCTGTTGTAACTGTTAATTCCACCAGGATGGATGCTGGCTTAGCTGAAGGATTGGCCACCTGGTTTGCCACTGCCATGGATTATTTGAAAGAGTGGGCGGGACTAGGAGCTATGACCTACCTGATGGTGCTAGCCGCCTGGGTCTGCCTGTGGTGCCTTTGCCACATTAGGCTCCGGCAACACCAAAATGCAGCCATGATCGTCCAAGCCTTTATAGCCATTGATGCTGGACAGTCTCCCAATGTTTGGCTTGCTGCCTTAAAAGATTAAGGTTTTTTGCAAGTTGAGAGGCTAGGGCACTGCAGTTGAGCACCTCAGCTATGTTTTGGAGGGCTCAAGGAGAGCACGTCTGCTTGCATGTGGGTTTCTCAGCCTAATGTCCCACCTCTGTAAAAAAAGGGTGTCAAACGAGTCCCATAATCCCTAGGGGGATGCCCCAAAAGGAGTCTTGGGATAATGTGCCTTGCACAACAGAAAGTAGACCTCTGCACTCACCTGCTGTAATTTTAATTTTAACAAAAAGAGGGAACTGTAGAGAGCTGTGGAGCCGCACCTTAAAGATGGAGCTGGCTTCCACCTTCCACCTTCCCGATGGTGAGCGCTCTCTGGGGTAAACAACTCCTTATTTGGCTAAGGCTGAGCACTTGATTTGCTTCCTTATATGTGGCAAGGCCCATGTGTGCTTGGTGATTGGTTATCCTGAAGGCATATAGCTGGGCGGGGTTTCCCCCAGAGAAGAGAAGATCCATGTACAAGGTCCTGAATAAATCACTGAAAGAAGAGCCTGGTGTCCTGTCTTCCTTGCAGGCGAGGTAGAAGCGACAACAATTAAGTGTCAGGTTGACAAAGACTAGATTCGTGACAATGATTCCCATGGTCAAGTTGACTGGACTTAGATTTACCAAAGGGATGCACCTTTAGATGTATCTTCGTGAGGTTGTTTCCACAGTTATCTAAGGAGGAAAGGACCCATTCCTCACAAGAATGTGAATTATACTCTCTATGAATAATGGTCATAAACTGAATAAAGAATAGATAATGACAAAATTCGCTGGAAAGTAGAAGGGAAGATGGTGATATTTTTAAGTTCTAGACTGTTTTTAAGAGATGCAATGACCATTCCTGTCTAATGAAAAATTAATTTGTGTGAATGAACCAAAACAAAGCAGGCCTAAGTGCCAGTCCTTTTATTTCAGAACACTTGGAACAGAGATAAAATGTGTCCTAGTCAGTTTTTATGGTTAACTTAAAATAATGAAGAATTATTGGGGAAGAAGTCACAATTGAATAATTATCCAGATAACATAGGTCTATAGAAAACTGTCTTAACTGTTGATGATGTGAGAGATCCCATCCCACCATGTGCAGTGACATTCTGGATTGGTGGTCCTGTGATATAGTAGAAAGCTAGGTGAGCATGATCCAGAGGAAGCAGGCCAGCAGCATTCCCTCCTGGTCTCCTCTTCAAGTTTTCACCCTACTTGAGTTCTTGTCCTGACTTCCCTCAATAATGGAATGTGACCTGGAGCTATAAGGTTAAACAAACCCTTTATTCAGTCACAGTATTTATCACAACAATAAAACCAAGCAGAACACATTACATCATAATGGGTTGACTCTTCATGAGATGAACTTGGATTTCAAGACAATTATTCTGAGTAGAGAAGAATGTAATCACCAGGCTTATAAAGATTTAATAATATATCTATAATTTACATTCAGTAATCAACAATACTCTGCTTTGAAATTATTTCTTGTTGAGTTGGCCCACTTACCCAGAAGCAAGTTAGAAATGCAGAATCAGAAATAAGCATATGGAGTATGATTTGTAGAGCCCAAGGAATGTCTGGAAAAGACTTTTTCCACTACATTAATTTATTAATTATTATTTAATCACTGAAAACTTCTTTTATGAGTTTTATAAGGTATAAAACTATAGTAGTAGACACAAAGTACAATACTTCTATCCACTGAATACAGTAGAGTACCACTTCACAATACAAAATTAGAATAAGTAATCAAAACAGTAAATGAGAATATATATCAGTATATAAAATCCACATAGTATAAGCATAAAGACCCGAGTCTTGATTGCCAGAACCTTCATTAACTACAGAAAAGGCTATTTGAATCTGTGACCCCAGTACTGGTGTGGAAATAGATAAGTCCTGGGGAATCAATGGCCATCTAGCCTGACTGAATGATGAACTCCAGTTTCAGAAAAAGGCCCTGTCTCAAAGTGAAAACAGTGGGACGAAATAATGAAGACATCATATTTTAACTTTAGGCCTCCACATGTACACACATAGCTAAGTACACCTACATACACATGTATGCATGAATCTATGTACCCCAAGCACAAACTTACAGTCAAATAAATAAATTATATTTTAAAAAACTGAAAGTAACCAAAACAGACTGAAGAGAATTCCAACCCAATTGAGTAAATAGTAATAAATGTTTAGTTAATACTAAAAGCAAAGCAATTAGTATCAACAACAATAGGACAGAAACAGAGATATTGAAAAAATCCCTCAGCACATAATATTCTTTACAGAAATCACAAGCTGGATTGGATGAGGCCTTTAGTCATAGGTACTAGTTTTATCAATGATGGATTGATAGAAAGCCTTTTTATTCCTTTCAAATTCTAGGAAGATTTTTTTCCAGTACGCTAGGTTTGGGGTAGGCAAATGGAAATAGCTATTACATATGTGTCGTTGGAACTACTAGGATCAGAGTTTTGTCTCTGGCAACTCCAACAAACTAGACTTAAGAATTCTCTCTCAATAGCCCAATAAAACAGAGAAGTATAGTGAGGAGAGAAATAAGAGTTATTCAGTATTACCACATTGTAAGGCAATGTGGTTCAGTGATCCAACAGGTCTATCTCCAGAGGTCCTGAAAGGAGTTTAAACTGAGGGCAAGAAGCACATATCACTGAAGTTTCCTGGTAACACTGTGATTCTGTCTTTCATCTGGGACCTAGTCTCTTAAGATGGTATGGTGTGGTGATATGTTGTGTGTAGTAGTGGGGTTTCTCAGGTCCCGGGCGGCCGAGACCTATAGACCTGCTGCCCAAGACCGCTTAGTCACCCAGCTGCCCGCCACTCAGACACCCAGAAATGACTCAAACACTTATATTAAGTTCATACTG
This sequence comes from Phyllotis vaccarum, assembly GCA_033318265.1. NCBI lineage: Eukaryota > Metazoa > Chordata > Mammalia > Rodentia > Cricetidae > Phyllotis > Phyllotis vaccarum. Next base: position 136,639,680 of record JARWLC010000001.1, on the reverse strand, counting down.
TTTGGCCTATGGCTCAGGCACTTTGCTAGCTAGCTCTTACATCTTAAATCAACCCATTTCTATTAATCTGTCTGCCACGTGGCCCATGGCTCACCTGTGCTCCTACATGTTTCTTCTTCAGCAGCTTCAGCTCTATCTGCCTCTGACTCTGCCCTTCCTTTCCTACCTATTCTGATTCGTCCTCCTACTTCTTCCATGGTGCCTGTCATGGGCCAAAACAGCTCCTTTATTTAAAGATTGAGATTCACAGCGTACAGAGAGGCATTCCCACATCAGTTGTGTATTATCAAATAGATTGCCTGAAGCTCAGAAGACAGAGCCAACCACAGAGTTAGCCATAGAAGTCAGGCCGAGGTATTAGACGACTTTAATCCCAGAACTTGGAGGACAGAAAGAAGGATCTCTTTTGAGTTCAAGACCACACCAGGCTACATGAGATTAATCCAATTCAGGAGAAAAACAGAGCCAGGTGGTGGTGGCACACATCTTTAATGCCAGCACGTAGGAAACACAAATAGCTTTAGTCCCTAGTGCCTTTAGCACTAGGAAGTTTGAACCAGGAAGTGATATGGCTTTGCAGAGAAAAGTACATAAGGTGGGAAAAGACAGATTTCACGCCCTTCCCTTTTGGTTGAGAATGCAGGTATTCAGTCTGAGGGTTTATGGAGACAGGATCTTCTCCTTTCACCTGAGGAGTTGGCTAGGTTAGAAGTAGCTGTGGCTTGTTTCTCTGTCCCTCTTATGTTTTAGCTTTCCCCCAATATTTGGCTCTGGGTTTTTATTAAAAGACCAATTAGTATTTGTGCAATAGTAGGGCACATTGTCAGAGCTGTTTAAATTTCCTCCTTGAAGGCAAGTTTTTCTGGCTGGTACCAGGCTTGAGCCTTTTTCTTCTACCAGAATGAAAGTCATGGGAAATCTCAACTTTCTTGGAGAATGACAGCCACAGGTTGTTCATAGGTGTCTCTGCATGATATTTTCATTCCTTCCAGAATGATTGCAATCAGAGAGTGAATAAAACACTGAAAGTTTATTTAGAGTTAGACTTTACCAATTTGATATCCCACTATTATACTGTGTTCTGAAGAACGAATGTACCTTACTCTGATTTCTTATTCATAAACTTAGTATAAAAGGCTAATAACTATATGAGATTAGTTAATATTTGAAAAAAATGGACAATCTAGTGAATAATTCCCTAGCTACTATTATCTTACTATGAATAGACACCATGATCAGGTAAGTCTTATAAAAGAAAGCATTTAATTGAGAACTTGTTTATGGTTTACAGGCTTTGTCTATCATCATGATGAGAGGGAGCAGATAAGCATGGCATTGGAGCAGTAGCTGAGAGTTTACATTCTAAATCCAAAGTGCAAAGGCAGCAGGGATATATATATATATATATATATATATATATATATATATATATATATATATACATACATACATATATATGAGAGAGAGATAGATAGACAGATAGATAGGTAGATAGATAGATAGATAGATAGATAGATAGATAGATAGATAGATAGATAGATAGACTGAAGTAAGTTTTAGAAAGAGCAATAGAGCAATTCATGCTTCCGGTGACATTCCCTCTCAATAAGACCACAACTACTCCAACACATCCACACCTACTACTCCTTCCTAAACAGTTCACTAACTGGGAAGCAAGAATTCAAACATATGAGCCTATAGAGAACATTCTCATTCAAGCAATAATTATCAAGCATATTGAGTTGTACAAAATCAGAATTCAACATTTTAGTATATTTATACTACATTCTTTACATGCTAAATTAGATTCCCAAGTACAGAGTTCAGACAAATAAAATACAAATCAAAGTTCTTATCTTTGCCTTCATGCTTCACCAAGACTTCAAGGAGTTTTATTCTAAAAATGTGGGAATATATACAGGTGACCATGAAATAAAAAATAATGGGGCCATGGCTTCACATTTTTACTGTGTGCAACATGCATCTGATGTAAGGCACAGCTGCAAGATAGCAATGCATTAAGAAATTTATAGAGTCTGCAGGTATATATGTGGTCCTCCAACCTTCTCACCAGCACACCTTTTCAGTTCTCTCCAGAAATTTCTACTGTTGAAAGGTTCAGAATTTTTCAACTTTTCTATCATGTCACAGTAGAAGAAATCAACTCTACTAATGGTAAGTTGGACAGAAATTAGCACAGAAGCAGATGTAGGCTTTACCAACATCTTCAAAGGATGAATTAGAGCTGCTACTTGTTTTCAATGATAGAATTCTTTGTGACTGATGAAGAATGTCTAAGGGTCCCTAAGATGCTAACAGACAAAATATATCACTCTCAAAATCTCATTATCTCCCCTGTCTTAGTTAGAGTTTTAATTGTTGTAGCGACATCATGACCACAACAGCTCACATAAAGGGAAATTTGAATTGGGGCTGAATTACAGTTTCAAAGATTTAATCCATTATCATCATGGTGGACCATGGCAGCATGAGGCAGACATGGTCCTGGAGAGGTAGCTCTACATCTTGATCCAAAGGCAACAGAAAGTAAACTCTGGGCCATATTGACCATAGCTTGGAGGACACACAGCCCAAGATCTTGAATAAAATTTTCTCTCATATTAATGAAGAATATTTTGATGTCTCTTAAAACATAGTCAAACTATCTCCCCTCAGGTATCAAAGACTGAAATATATCTGTTCTTAGGAAGCAAATAATCTATGCCACATAGCAAGAATATGTAACATCAGGTAAAGATATCGTATGAAGTAATCACTCATCACTTTTATATTTTTGCTTTCTCCAACAAATCATTTATTTCAGCCTTTTAGCCTGAACCGGATTCAATAGGCAGTAAATAAAGTCTCCATTTCTGTCTATGGTGTCTATTGTTTATCTTCTTTAATTTTCAAAATTCTCTCCATCCATTCCTATCTGACTCCATACATCCTCTTTCCCTGAAGGAAAGGCCTGCATCACATGACTGTGGAGTTAAGTTATCACCTTCTTCAAATTTATCTTAAACTTCAGTTTATAAACCATGGAGGAAACCTCAAAGAAACTTAAGATGATATAACTATATATATATATATATATATATATATATATATACATATATATATATATTTAAAAATCATAAATAAGCATTTGGCACATAAGCTGTTATATGAAAGCCACAGTTTCCATTAAACATATGGCTACTGGCTCAGTTGTTATGCCTTTAGTAAGCACTTGTGAACATATAAGCCATACAGGGATAAAATGTGTGGGGAAAAAGCCTTAAGATAATGAGCAGAACTTTGTAACTGCAGATATTTTCTGCAGATTAGAAGATTGTTAACTTTATGAGACTTTCAACATGGGATATTTCAGTATAGTATTGAATGACAAAAGAAAATAGAAAGGAAAGCACATCTGTTTCTTGGTATGGTGGAGGAAAAAGTTTACTGTAGATAAAAGGAAGAATATAGGCAGTGAGTGTAGTAGGAGGTTTCTGGCCCGGACTTTCAGGTCTATCCTCAAGGTTTAGGCCCGCATACCCACAGACCCACAGAGACACACAATGCTTTCAAAAGTTTTAGGCTGATCGGCCTAAGGCCCAGGCATATAACTTGCTAACTCTTTACCCTTCATCTAACCCATGACTCTTATCCTGTTCAGCCATGGGGCTCGGTACCTTTTCTCAGAGCAGCATAGTTGTCTTTTTTTTTTTTTTTTTTTTTTTTTTTTTTTTTTTTTTTTTTTTTTTTTTTTGGCTTCTCTCTGGCATTCTCTTCTGTTCTGTTCCTAGAGTCTTCTTAGTCTGGTAGCCCCACCAACAATTCCTGTCTGCCTTTGACCAATCAACACTTTTTATTAAACTCATAGGCGGGACAATTATTTACAATAGAACAACATAATATCCCTACATAGGCTGTGGCAGGGGAATCTGGGAGATTCTAGAGTGGACATGACCAGGCTGAGTTGGAGGATGTGAGGATGGGGGGGGGCAAAACATTCAGAGGAAGACCCCAAGAGGTCAAAGGATAGATGAAAAGGCCAGGCAACCAACATAGTTGGGTTATATAGGGAAGAACAGTTCACAGAAGGGCAGCCGAACTCCTGAGCTAGAGAAGTTCTGAGTAGGAGCCAGGGTATGCCAGCCATACCCTGGAACAGGTAGGGACTGAGGGATACAAGAAAAATCTGGCAGTCACAGTCCACCTAACAGTTATTTGTGTCAGGCTTGAGACCCAATGAGTATAGAGAATACCACTGTTTATTCTTTTATACTGGGTAACTGACCAAAATTCTTGATCTGTGCTTTGTTCTGCCAAGCCATACTTAGTATCTTTTACCTAGATAAGGACTGAGCATTCTGTATCAGCTGGAGAATGCCTTATCATATGTGTATCTGTCCAACTGAACAGCTGGTTAAAAAGTGAGTTATTGCCCTTAAAAATTGTAAAGTCAAAAGTAAATTTCTCAGAAGATATATCAATTCCATTGACTCATATACAAAACAAAGGGGTCTTCATGTACTAGAAAAAGAACAGTCATCTGCTACAGACAAATAAATACTAGTTTTATCAGATCTGTGATTTAGACTGATTGCTTTTAGGATATAGTGGAAAATGATGATACTTTAGCAGTCTATGGTGATAGAAATGATCCATTCCAAAATTTAAACTAGTAGACAAATACATTTTCCTCATTGGCAATAGCAATGATGACCACCACACACTCCAAATTCTGTGGAGTGATGACTTTCCTTTTCAGTGTTAAAGGTCTTCAGACTAAGTGAAACAGACAGGGCTAGAGATGGCTGTTTTTTTAAGCAAGTTTCCTAAAATATGTATTTTCTGCTTGTGAGAGAAGATTTTAGGAGTGTGTGGGACAGAACAGTAAAATGATAACACAAAATGTGCTCTATAGCCGAAGGCAATAAGCTTTTATTGGAATCAGTTTTGTGCCTGCCTAGGGAAAAAGGAAACTGGAGAAAACTTCTTGGGAATTGGGGGATATTTTATTTTTTCCTTCTTAGAGGCCAATTATACAAGGAATGAGGAATCCATGCACAGAAACCAGTTGGCAAACTTCCTGACACACAGATTCAAGCCAATTAAATTCTAGAAGCATGTAAGAGCATCACTTCCCTACTCTATATCTGGTTTAAATCAATTACCTCTTAATAGTCCATGGTCACTGAGGGTAATTGTTTCTGGCCTCTTATCTTAGTCACCTGACTTCTGATTGCTCATTTTCAAACTCTAATAGACTGCATTTCTAGCATTGTTCTACACACAGATGACAGGCTATCACTAAAAGTCAGAATTATCACATATAATTCAAGCTTTAGGGAAAGCACAGTTCTGAGCAGCATTCAAGATTATTAAGTACAAGTATGAATGACAAAGTCCACGTACAGATAAACTCATAATACAGTCCCTAGAAGCATGAAGCTTGAGTTGGTTATACTTTATCCAGTGGTATCCTAATAATTTCAAATGACTTGGTCTCAATTTTTGTTAAGTAATAGCTGGTCAATAATTTCATATCCATTGTTCTAAAGACAAGTAAGTCAATAGTAAGAAACAATAAAGAGTGGATCAAAGTAACAATTCGTAAATCCCATTATTAGAGAATTCATAAGTAATGAAAATCACTGGTAATTTAAAAGTTCAGTTCTCTCTCTCTCTCTCTCTCTCTCTCTCTCTCTCTCTCTCTCTCTGTCTCTCTCTCTCTCTCTCTCTCTCTCTCTCTCTCTCTCTCTCTCTCTCTCTCTCTGTGTGTGTGTGTGTGCGCGTGCACATGTGTATGCCTATGCATGTTCATGTATGTATGTGTATGTGTGGTGGGTGTTGCAGGTAGAGGTTGAAGGATAACAGTAGATATATTCTGTGGGGATTCAATAAAAGCTTCAAAAGTTTCAGAGATATCAGAGGGAATCTACCCACAGTCTATGTTGGAATTTAATAAAAAGCTCCAGAAGTTTCTGAAATATAAGAGGGATCTGACCACAGTCAGTCTAGGAGGATTAGAGAGTGATTCAAACCTTTAATCCTAGCACAGGGATTATCCTGGGAGTGGTGACCTACACCCTTAATCCAAACTGAGTTTGAGGTCATTTTAGATTACAGAAGGAGTTCCAAGCTCTCAGGCAGGCAGTGGTGGGGCCACACCTTAATTTACCAAGAGAGTATTTAAGGCCGGCATAGAAAGACAGGAGTTAGAGGAGGCCAAGAGAAGTCAGGCTGAGGAAGCTGGAAGACAGCTCAGTAAGATCTGACTGTGGTGTTTACTCTCTGTAATATCTACAACTTTCTCAAAGATCTATCCCTGAGTCTCATTTATTCATGCAACCATATTCCTCAGGTCCAATATATCTTTTTTTGCTTACTTTTTCTTTTCTTTTTTGAGATAGGATCTCTCATAAGTGGTCTAGATTCTGGAACACAGCAAGTCTACTAGACTGGCTGGTCAGTATCCTCTGGGATCCTGTTTCTGCCTCCCAAACACTTGGATAAGAAGTGTGTGCATCCATACATGGCAGTTTTTCATGGGTAATGGGATTGGACTCAGGTTTCCATGCAAGCCAGGAACTTTTCCAACTGAGCTCTCTCCCCAGGCTCCAGTTCTTTTGTGTCTAATCTCAGAATTCCAACTTCAGGATAGCTTCTTTTACCTATGAAAACATTGTCCAGGCTCTAATTTTAAGCTCCTTTTGTCTTACTAGTGAAAAGAGGACAGAAACAAAAATTCGATCCTATAGAGGTGTTTCTTCAGATTTTTTACAAGACAAATATGAGTTATTAACAGTGCTTTTAAGGGAATATTTTTTAAATAAATTAACAGCTAGGATCTCTCTAGAAATAATTTGGCCTATACAGTATAAAATAAGCTGAGGAAGCAAAACCTGCTCAGATAAATAATATTGACAGAACATGCAGAAGGAGATGAAAATTATAAGAGATGAGAAACTTCTTTTATGGGAAAGCAGGAAGGTGAATAGTTATCTAATGAAAAGAGACTAAGAAGAGAGAAAACTGCTCGGAGTTTTCAGACATTCTCACAGAGAACTTTTACAAAACTCACTCATTTTCCTCTTTTCAGTTATACCTCTGCTCTCCATCTGACCAACCCATCCATAGCTCAAAAGGCAGGGAAGTTGTTCTATACTTCAGGGTTGAGCAGTTTTCCCTATGTAATTAGATGTTGTAATACTTTAGTTAGACTTTGAAGACATGTAATAGGCATAGGGATGATGCAAACGATTGTAATTGTGTAAGTACGGAGAGCAGAAACATGAGGTCCTAAGTGCTGGAATTAAAAGTTTGAGCCGCCATTGCCTGGCCTCTATGGCTAACTAGTGGCTGACTTTTCCCTCTGATCTTCAGGTAAGCTTTATTTGTTAGAGTATACACAAAATATCACCATATTTCAATAAAACTTTATTTATATATGAAGACAATACATTTACAGACATCTGATGTAGCCCATACAGATTAGGTTACTGGGACATGAAGGAAGGCTGGAGAATGGAGCCTACCTGATTAGCACTCCACCTCTGATAACTGCTCCTAATCTCAGTTGTCTTTTCAAAGGTCACACTGGCAAACACCACCACACAGTCCCTGAATGCATAAAGTATACACAAAACAGTTTTTAGTAGATAAAGGAAGGTTTACTCTTTCCAATCTCTCTCTTTGGAGGGCTTTACAGAGAAATTCTAAAGCTGGGAATGAGATGGGAACTGTTAGAAAGACTCTTTCCAACAGCTGAGAAGAACTTGAAAAATGTGACTAAAGACTATGTCAAGATTGACAAGGCTGGGAGAGATTGGAAGGAGGGAAGGGAAGGGGAGTCGGGGAATACATGGATTAAAGATTTTTTATTTAAAAACTAATAAAATGAAGAAAAAAGCAAAAATGAAAAGTACAACTTTTCAACCATACTTATAATATTTATTTTTCATCCAGATGAATCTATACTCAGTTCTAAGTGGACAAAATAATATCCTACAGGCCATAATGTTATGCCCTGATGACATATTTTAGGGCTTTAAAGATGATTCTATTCTCTTCCAGCTTTCACTGTTGCCACTAACTAACTGATCTGGCTACAGTTTGATGGTAGAGGTAACTTCTCTGGCTGATTTAAGGTTCTGTAGTTTCCATTGTTTTCCAATTATTATAATTATAATAATAATTATTATTAATGATTATATTTGTAGAGTTTCTTCAAAGTATCTTAAAAATAATTGTAACAACAATTAATGAAAAATGAGACCATGGATTTGAAGAGAGCAAAGAGGGCATAAGGAAGGCTCAGAGGTAGGAAGGGGAAAGGGGAAATGATGTAATTATATTATACTCTCAAAAACATAGAAAAATAATAAAAAAGAAAATCAAATTTAAAAAGTAAAAATAAATAATTTGTTGGGGAGCCCATTAATCATAATTTTTCAAACACCATTTTTCACCAAATTCTTGCCTCCTAGTAAAGGTCTCAGTGCTACATGAGCTAGAATAATCACATCCCATGATTGCCTCCTTTATTATCTGCTGTAGCTTTATTTATTTATTTATCTATAAAATCCCTGTGTTTTAGATCATTTTCTTGCTATTATTGTTTACTTTCTTGTTGAAACTAACCTCTATTACAGGCCATCTTCCCCGTCTTCTTAAAATCTGGTATTAAAACAATCTATGGTTTTATTAATTCTTATATTTTCAGGCTCATCTTTCTATTTGATCATTTTGAAAAGTGTCACACAAAGGAGCTATCCCTATTTATAAATTAGCAGTAGGGAGCACCTCAGAGACCTCCCAAATAACATGAGTTATCTCCATTGAATTTTGAAGCTCACCATAACTAAATGGTAAATCTAATTGCAGAGAGATGACGATGAGTGCTCAGCCATAGAGCCACTGCCTATATGAACCTGCCCCCCATTTAAGACTCAAAGACAAATTTTCAGAAGAAAAAGTGATCTAAAAGAGTATAAGAACCAAAGGATGGGAGAAAGTCTGTTTTATGGACAAGACATGTATAATGCACACATCAACTCATACCAGCTGAGATTTATTACACATGGTGTGTATAAAGCCAAGTCTATAACATTTCCAGCATTTATTGCGGAGGGGTTCCAAAGGCATCACCCCTAATTGAGGTGCTATTGGCAGTTGATGGCTGCTAAGGGAGAGTCACTTTCCTTTGAAGAAAAGGTGGGGGAGGGGATTTTGTATGTTGAACATATCCTAGTGGGTGACCTCACATCCATAAATCCATTCACATTAATTAGGCCCAGGAAGATAATAATATAAAGATAATACTAGAAAATTTAAAAAATAATAATATAATGATATGAAGTCTAGGAGGGGGTTGATGGGTCTCTCTGGGAATTGGAAGATGGTGGGAGTAAGTTCAAGATACATGGTGTATATGTATAAACTTTTTAAATAACAAAATTATTTAAAAAGAAGTAAAATCCTTCACAGTTGGGTTCCAGTTTTATGAGCTCTGATCTGTTTCTGACTTGTCATTCCTCCCTTGCTAAAATCCCGCAGAAAACCCAACTGCAAGTTTAGGAAAGTGATCAGTGCCCCCTTGCTGGGAAGGGGTAAGTTTCCATATTTGTTTTAATAGCTCTGTGACATGGCCCAAACCTCCAATTAACTCTCCTACTGCCTAACTACCTCTTTTTATTTGACTTCTCAAATAAATTGGGGCTGTTTCAAGGAAGGATGGTTGGAGTTTATACCTGATTTTTCCGACTAGTCATATTGTCTTACATTTTGATTGATTTATTCAGGCACTTAAGCTTGCATTTTATTTTAATCCTCACAAATCCATGAGAGGATCCAACGGTTCCCCTGCAACTCTGAGCATCTTTGCAGGCTTTGTTTTTCTACATCTTGGCCTCTTGGTTTATGAATCTTCTTTGGTACAACATAACATATCTCACTTAGTGAATGGTTTTCTCTGAGATTTTACAGCATCGCCCAGATGTCTTGTTACCATTGTTTTTGGAGGTTTGTTGCTGTTGTTTGTTTATTCATTTGTTTTACAAATTACACACACACTGGAGTTTCTGAGATGATGGAAGAGAAATTGAGAAAATGCCTCAATTGAAAAGAGCAATTGAGAAAACTGCCCTATAGACAAGTCTATGGGACATTTTCTTGACTAATGACTGATGTGAGAAGACAGATGATTCTGCCTGATGCCATACACGTGGAAAGTGGTCTCTGGTGTATAAGAAAACAGGCTGAACAAGGCAGGTAGAACAAGTAAGTAGCATATCTTCCTGGGTTGTTAATCAGTTACTGCCTCTAGTTTTCTACATTGGGTTCCTTCCTTGACTTTCTTCAGTGACAGACTAAGCTTCAGAAATTTAAAATAAAGCAAATTCTTTCTGCTTCAAGTTGCTTTTGGTCATTACATTACTTTGAAGCAATAGAATGCTTACTAAAATATTCTATCTCCAGTACCTTAGTAGCTTTTGATGGGTGAGATAGTGTTCTTTGATATAATTCTAAAAGAATAAATTCTTAAGAATTCCCATAAGATATTCTAGAAGTGGGAGGGTGAGTTGAGACTTACTGAGATTTATGTAGTTTACGGTGCAAAATATTTTTGGAGAGATAACTTATATTAGGAACATTTCAGAGGCAAAATTATGTCTGTGGTCTTAGATAACCTTAGATAGATTTGGTAGGTAGTCAGTTTCTTATTCACACTAATTACTGAGCCAAAAACCACAATGTGTAGCTTTCGGAACTGGAACTGGTATCATTGGACATGAGATAACAGATGCTACCAAATAACCAATGAATAACAAAGTTTAATGCATGCATGTCTTACAATGTGTATGCATTTCAACATATATGCCAATATTATTTATTATATTTAGATAGATTAAAAAGGATGAGAAGAGATAAACCAAAATAGATGTTTTAAGTACCCCCATATTAATGTTTCAGCCAGTTAGTAGAGAAGACAGAGGGGACATCAGATGGAGCAGGTCAGAGCTAGAGATGGATAAGCTGCTTTTTTAGCAAGTTCCCACGTGTGCTGCTGCGCCAATGTTCTGGGATTCACATGACGCTAATTACTAATATAGAATCAGTCACTTAAATACAGTGAAAGAATATACAAATAATAATTGCCAGAGAATCCAAGTAGAATCTTAAAAGGAATTCTGTCAAAGTAGGACACAGTATGTTTAATTTGACTCCAGAATAAGACATAAGTATAAAGTTCTGATGAGTAAAGTCATAAATAATTTGAGACTATGAGTAAAAATAAAAAAATAATAATTTACCAGAGGGTGTGGTGGCAACTTAACTAATATTTATGATTACACTGCATTCTTCTTTGCCTAGGTAAGCATCATGTTAACTCTATCACCTTGTAAGGAGTACAATTTCCTACCAGGTTCTACTGGAGCTGTTAGCATTTATTTGGACACCATAATAACTGAACTTGTTGATAATTGTAAAGGACAAAAATCACAAGTCAGCATCTTAAAATTATGTATAAGAAGCATCATTTTTCATCAACAAATGGCTTAGGAAAGAGGTTCATTAAACTATCACTTAGTGTGTCATCCAAGCACAACACAATTTCCTATAACATTAGAAAAAATAATTTGGTAAGTGCCAACTTGAAAAAGTCACCTTAGAGCTCACATAGCAAAATGTTCACATTTCCGGAAAATTAAGAGAAGACACTGTTTTAGTCGTAAAAATAAAATTTATGGATGATTACAAATAATCAGCATAATCAAAGACTTGTGCTTCAACATGTGGATTAAAAATTCAATTCCAAAAATAAGAGTCTTCATATTTCTCAGTCTCTGCTTGGGAAAGTCTGACTAGAATTTTTTTTAAAAGTAATTATATGATTCTGTTTTGAAGTGAATGTGTCTTTGCTTCAGGAATCTAGATCACTCTCCAACAATTTTTTCGGGCTAGTGTAACAGCTGAAGATAAGTTAATCCACAGCATGCCTCAGGATAAAACTCTCAGTGGGAATTTTCAGAACTCAATACATCACTGCACTAATAATTTGCAAAGGTAATGAATCTGGAGGTAGATGAGATGTGAAAACTTAGAAAAATATCATTTATGATAACATTAAGAATAAAATTTATTCCATTCAGGTATGGATGAGAGTGAGAGCCAAGGCCCCCAACTCTTCAAAATGACTCTAAAATATCATTCATTTTCATCACCCTCTAATGTGGGTTGGTTTGCCTGCAATGAAAGAAGGCAAATTGGATTTCTGAGCTTTGAGCTCTGGGTCAGCAAATCCCTTATTGGTTCTTGCCTGTTTTAAATAATTAAATGTGTAATTTTTATTAAGCAGGCATTAAAGGCAGAGGCAGTAAAATCCTCTATGAGACTCTGTGGTACAAAGAACAGTTCAGATTTAATCAAAATAGAATGTCTTGCTCTTTGTAGTAAAGCATCAGATTGTTTGTGATTAACCAGAAAGAAAATGCAGTGTTCTGGAATTTACAGCCTCTTCCAATCCTGGATAAAGCACAGCACGACTTCTCAGAATGGCCTAGTCATGTAACACAATCTTTTGGGCCTCCTAAAGTCAATGGGGTACTATTCTGTCTGGAGTACATGGAGTACAATGATGGAGCTGATTGTAACACTCATATTGCCACTTTCTTCAGGTGAAAACAATCAGTTCATAAGAAAAAGCCATCCTCCACCCTATCCACAGACATAAGCTGAATCAATGTCCGTTAATTCCAATGTTTCTTGGTATCTTTATATTTTTCTTTCGGAATACCAAAAGGTAAAGTAAGCTACAAAAAGATGTTTTCTTTCTGCCACAAACTATCTCTATTTTGTTAATGTGGAACTTTAGCTGGAAATTCTCCTAGTATCAGAATGTTGCCACATGCCAGGCTGTTGTATTCTTTCTTTTAATTTGGGGCAAGATATATGGTTAAACATGATATTTCAGGCTTTGTGGCTATATAGTTCTATCATTACTACTTACTCCTGGTGTCATAGTGTCATGTGGCATCCTAGCTCTCTCAGTGTGACAAGGTATATCCTTTTATATTCCTGAGTCATAATTCACCCATTAAATAAAATAGTAAGGTTTTTTTTTTTTGTGTGTGTGTGAGTCTTTGAAGAGGTTGCTGTTGAGTCCTTTGTATGTGCTAGAACCAGTTCACAGAATCTCATACCCCCACAGCAGCCACCTGTATGTGGTATTGTTAACTGCTAGGGATGTTATGGCAATACCTGCAGTGAGACTAGCTGTTGGTCACACACACACACACAGCTAGAAGTATAGGACAGGACTTCTGAACCATCGTTTCTGAGCTCTGACTGGAACTCCTTGCTAAAAGTAAAAGGGCACACATGTACACACACAAATGATGCTATCTAATCATGTAATGGTCTATGATAGGCATAATGCATACAGGGAGGTCAGACAAGATTTATTAATGACATCTGATGAATCTTTCTGAAGAGAGGGAGAAGAAAAGAAACAACCTGATAATATCCAAAGCTCTGAGTAGAAAACTGAAGAAGTATCTAGTTCTCATGCAAGGGAAGCTTCTGATGGGCAAGAAGATAAGGCCTTGGGCCTATAGCCTGGATGGGGGCAGGGAGTCTCCACAGAGAATTTCAATTCCAGATGCCACAGAAAGTTTGTAGCAGTCTATCACTCTCTATGGCATCTGTTCAGTTTGCCTGTAAATTAAGGATATGACATTTCTCTGTTAAGCTTCTTTTTTGTCCCTGCATGAAAATGAACTTAGATATATAGTAAGAACAGAACCATAAGATGACAAAGTTCCCTGAGGACGCAACAGTTCTACATAACCCCAAGGAACACATCTGCCCAGTTTCCTCTTTATTCTTTTCTGTTGCTTGAAAGACTTTTTGAGGCTGAGCTAAAAACTCAGGAAAACTTTTCAATGATAACTAAGGCTAAGTGATCAAGGCTGTGCTCTACCAAGAACTGGACCTGTAATCTACGTGAAATGATAAAATGACTATTTCTTTCTTGTTTTATAAAGTCTTGTGGTCTCTCTTTTTTTTCATGGTGAGCTCTATCTAGCCTTGATTCAGTAACTATGCTGTTTCCACAGAAAGTCTTAGCTGCTTCAGTGTAGAAGTGATAGGTGTGTTACTCAGACATATTTTCCTTCATCCAGAGCAAATCATATGGTCATAACTCATTGCAAACAAACCACACCAGGGAACAAATAGTGAAAGAAATGGATAAAAATCCTGTCATCTGTAAATGTCCCTTTGGAGATGTGCCTGCTGGTGATCTGCATCTGAGGATCTATCTTGCTCATCTTCTCTCTAAATCTCAGTTCTGAACCACAGTGTGGGAAGGAATGCATTGCATTGACACGAATAGCTTTAGGCTTTCCTGAACTTGCTTTAATATTCATCAATTTCACAGTACCTGTATGCCTGAGGCATGACACGACTGTGATGTTCAAGGAACTTGAAATAAGATCAAGAATATAGTGGGAAACAGATTTCGTCTTTATATTAGTGTAGAAATGGTGGTCCTGTTTGTAGTAGAGAAAAGTGAAGGAAATCCAAAGGCGGAGGCTAGGGTCTAAGTCACTTTTTATTTCTTTCTCTGGAAATCAGTTAAATACCCTGGCCTGCATATGCAGTCTTCTAAGACAGGGAAATGGGAGCCTTTCCCTCCACTCTCCTTTGGATATGCCAAACTACTGACCTGAGTGAGAAGAAAAAGGAAAAAGCAAAATCCTAAAATCTATTTGAGGCCAAAAACCCAGCAAACGCTTGGGGAGTAAGAAAGAGAAAGTGAGGGTCACAGTTGAGAGAGGGGTGGACTGGACAAATTGCTCCTTACCATCTAACTTTTACAGATGGGTGCTTATTCTTAGAAGTTAAATATATTTACAAGATGAACCCACTAAAACTGTCCAGAAATACACAGATATACAGGGCAGTTTTGAATAAAAGATTGTTGGCTGCAAATGACAAGATGAAGACTTCTTCACCTTCTATGAATGATCTGAGGAGTCCCAAGAGGTCAGCTGAGAGACAGCTATCACTTAGTAGTAGATACCTGTTGATGGAAACATGGAACAAAAGGTTGGAAATAGTATTGATGTAAATTTCCTAAAGGCCTATGATTTAAAGGCTTAGTCCCTAAGGCTGACACTAGTGGCAAGAAGTAAAATCCATGGACGATGGGCTTCATGGAGATCCTTAGATCACTCAAAATGCCTTTGCAAGGGAGTTTTAAGGTACTGGGTCATCAAATTTCTCTCTTTTTCTTGTTTACTGGATCATGGTGCAGTTCGTTCCATCCCATGCTGCCTTTCGTTTCCATGAATGAAGCCCTCTTCCAGAGCCCAAAAGGAAAGGTTGAGAAATCATGGGCTGGAACCTTGACAAAAGTGAGTCAGATGATCCTCTCTGCCTTGTAAGCTTATTGCCTTCACTATTTTACAGTGACACAGTGCTGATTAAAGAGGACAGCATGCCATTTTACTAAGAATTATGGAGGATGCTTAAGTTCTTGTCATCAGTGAGGTTTTGAAGTTTGTTTTATACGTAATTTATTGATGCAAGGTTGTACATATTTGCCGGAGTACATATGCATACATGTGAACATTTGTGAAGCTACATGCAGTTCATGCATTTGCATGTGTGTGCAGTCTTATTAAAAGTTCCGTAGGCTGATGATGTTTCTGAATCTGAGAATCGAAGAGAAGCTGTAGGCAATGGAGAAGGAACAGCTGAGCACTGAGAGGGCTCTTCCTGGTACATTATTGCTCTATTCCTGCTTACGTTCCTGTCATGGGCCACCACTGTCCTACTAGAATACTCTTCCCAATCAACAAAGGCAGTGCTTATTTTAGGAGCAGTTTAAACACGGGTATTGATTAGTAGAGAGGTTTGAGATTAGATGTGAGACTGTTTTGTTTTTTGTTTTGTTTGTATCTTGTTTAAACTACAATCAGAGGCAAAGCTTCTGAGTACCATGTACCATCCAATGGAGCCCTCTGAGGTTCCTTTAGGCACATAGACCACGGCTTTACTGGACAAACTGAATTCTCTCTTACATCTGGCCAGGAGCCTCAGCTACCCTCACAGAATATAAAATTGATAACACCATGTCCCCTAGCATCCAGCATACTCTGGTCCCCTCCCTTCTCAGTGTGAAAGCCTACACCTGAGTCTACATAGGAGCTTCTGCTGGGAGAGCTTGTGATCCTTTTCCAGGCCTCCAATGATAAGGCTCAAGCTCATTTGGATTCAGTGCACCTTGCCTTTCTGCCAATGCATTTTCTTCCATTTTCAATCCATAAATTGTAGACCCATTTGGCCTTTCCCAAGCCCTAGGAGCTTGAAGACAAAAGGAAAGAGGCTAAAACTAACTCTTCCTTAGACTCAGGTTCCCCTGCCACATACTCCCACTGCTGGGTCCTGCTTCTTCTAATACTCAGGCTATTTATTTCATTAGCAAGAGAAAATAATGTAAGGTATAAAAAGATTAATGGTTGGAAAAAGAAATAAATGTACAGAGAGAGAGACAGACAGAGAGAGAAAGAGAGAGAGAGAGAAACTAGACAAAGGGAAGTGCATATTGACCTGCTTTAGTAGCTGCAGACGGCAAAACCAAAAGAATATTCTACAGCAGGGTAACACACTCATTCCTCATAAAAGCTGAAATTAGTGGTCTTAGCCTTCTCTGGTTTTCAGACCTTTTCTCAAAAAATTCAGCTCTCTTGCATTCTGACTGGGCATCCACAACAATACCCTAACCTAACAGGATCAACCTTTAGATCTACAGGTCCATGAACTTGAAGCCTGGTTCCATAATTCTGAACCATGAGCTGCCATTTGTTTATTCTCATCCTGAATTTACTCCAATGCTTTACAAGTAATCTCTCCTTAGTCATTTTTTTTTAAAGTTGGCATATACAACTTTATATGCACATATATATGCCATTTGCACATACAGACTTATAGATGTCAATGTATGCTATGATATTTTGTATATTTATATAATCTATATACTTGAAGAGATTAAAAATCAACACAGAGAATTGTTACAATCACGCTACACTTCTTTGTTTTTAAGAAAGTGATTCTGAACTGAATTCACTTGATTAGCTAGACTTGCTAGACAGAGAGCCATGGGAATCCCCGTCCTCCCTCCACTGCCCCAAAACTGGGATTACAGATTTTCATTTTCTTGCTTGGCTTTTACATAGGCATTAGATCTTTATGCTTACAGTGAGCAAGTATTTTGTAACAGAGCCATCTCCCCAGCCAATCATCCTTTGATAGCAACCATCCATCTTTCTCCTATTATCCTCTCTAATCAAATCACAGCCTCAATTTCTCTGGTCCATAACCATGTTTCTAATTGTCATAATTTTCATCCAAAACATTGCTAGAATTTTACATTGAAGAAATAGAACTTGAATAATTTGTCTGGGGTCATAGAAGGAAGTAACCAAACTCACTCCCAGTAATCTACCACAAGGTCTCAGGCCCATAACACTTCCTTCATATTCCCTCACTTAAAGTAATTCCCTCAGTTGCAGAGTTTAGAAGCATGGCCTTCTTTTCTAGCCTATACAGATGCTTTGGAGTGAAGTGGAACAGAACATCAGACCTGTAAAACAATACAACTAACTTTTGTCATTCTAGAAATTAAAGCCCCATGTTCCTCAGTCCTGTACAAACCTGCAGTATTATTCTACTGGGCATCACTAAGAGTGGAACTACTCAGTCAAAGAAAAATGTTAGAGCTGAAAGACATCTGACAATCCAATCCAGATAGCTTAAATCCCACATTTCTACACAACTGTTTTAGAAGTTTAATTAACTGCTATATATTTGGGTTACACTATTTTTCTTAACAAGGTAGAAGGAGTTGATGGTATCTTTTATGACATCTTCATAGGTTTTAACATAGAAGAGATAGTGTCAGGAATGAGCAGATCTAATGAGAGACACAGTGTATTACAGTGTCAGGTTAGAGGAAGCACTCAATGATAATACATTGAAGAGATGAATGAATAATTATGGAGTTTTTAAAGCAGAAGTATAACTTCCCAGAACCTTTATAAAGCTCTAAATATGCTATCTTAAAATATCATCTGATGACAAGAGACTGGGAAAACAAATCCAGCTTATAGAGGACTTGAAAACTTCTATCTGATCTGTAGTTTTATTGATTTTCATTGGTGCAGCAAACAGAAAAAAGGAGACAGGCTTTGATTGTCTTAGAAGCCTTTAGACAAATCTCTAGGGTCTAGTGAACAGGACTCTTCAGTGATATACTCAGTGTGTATTACTCTACCATATTCTCACTCATTCCAAATTACCTGGGATTGCCGGACATTAGTGCACACATAGCTTTCAAGTGAAGAGGCCTGGAGAAATGTGTGTCACAGAATATAGGAGTATTGCATTAAGGGATTCAGGTCTAGAGGCAGCTATTGATCTAAGTATCACTTTGATTGATTCCAGAAACTGCAGAACTGTAGAGGTAGAGACAAAAATCACAACTTCAAAGTAAGCCTGGACAGCATAGTGTAGTTCCACCTCAACAAACAAAAAATAGATAAGAAAACTGACTAATACTTCAATAACACAATATTTCTGCATTAATTATTAGTTAACAATAATCAATGAGTTATTACTTGGTATCTCTAACTTTTGTTCAGCACCAATCTGTGAATGGACTGTAAGTAATAATAGTGACTAGGATAAGAAGTCCCCAGAGCAGAGAATTAAATGAGTCACTATTTTAGTGATTTTTAGGTTTAATCTTTAAGAAGATAACCATGTATTTCAAACCTCAGATAAACAACTCCCATCCTGGCCACAAGTGACCAGTGCTGTGATAATCTCATTTCCCCTCTTTATTTTTACTTTCACAAAATAAAGCTCTCCTCTGGCTGACCAGTAACCTATTCAGTAGCCACACACTATCAGTTGGCATGTGAATTAAGACTGTTATTCAGCTTTAAAAGGTAATTTCAAGCTACAGAGAAGACAAATTGCTTGAGAAAAGAGATTTGTTTCCATGTATGCATCTATTTTCTGTCCCCAGGGCTGGTGGACAGCATCTCATTCAAAATTCCATTTAGGGAATGATGGTGCTTCTGAATGAGAGAAGCATTGATAAAATGGGCGATAATATGACATTTGTCTATTTTAATGAGGTTGATGAGAACTGTAAATAAAGGGTGTACACCTGCAGGTCTCTGCTTGTAAAATTCATTTGAGAAAAGGAAAAAAGGTGAGAAGAATTAAGGTGCATGTTCTAATTGCTTCTCTGTGTATTGTGTGATAAATATCACATGCAATAGTGACTTAGGGAGGTAAGGGTTTATTTCATTTTACAGATTACACCCTAACAACTGGAATCCACAGGACTTTATGTAGACACTATGAAAAACAATGCTGACTGACTTTTCCAAGACTCATTTTCAGCTACCTTTCTTGCAAAACTCAGAGAGACTCACCTGCCTAGGAATGATACCCATAGTGGGCTTGTCCCTTCCATATTAATTGTCCATCAAGGAAATACTTGACAGACATGTAAACAGGCTATCTGATGGAGGTAATTTTTCAAGTGTGGTTTCCCTTTCATGGGTATGTCAATTGACAACCAAGACTAGTCATCACAACATTCTATGTATTCTACCTGACTCTGGAGTTCCTTCTGACCCAGAAACTTACAAAAAGAAAAGAAAGAATATCTCTAAGGAGAAACTGGAGCAACTGATACCCTTTACTCCTTTACTAGGCATGACTGTAAATGGTACAGTCATTCAGAAGTGCAATACTACCACACACCAAAACATGCCTTGGGCTCCAGAGTTCCCCATTCTCTCAGAATTCTTAACACATAAAAATGACTTAATCAAGCCCTTTTCATTTGAAGCTGCTCTGAAAATTCAGCCTTGACATTTGGTTCCACTCAGGAGGGTCAATTAAAGAGATATTAGCAAACATCCTTTTTCTCTATCTTGTACATTATAAGAGCCAGTCCATCTGCAGAATAGAATAATAAATGAAACTAGATAAACTGTCTCTCTTCTGGCAGGAGTTAGGAAGGAAGGAAGGAAGGAAGGAAGGAAGGAAGGAAGGAAGGAAGGAAGGAAGAAAGGAAGGAAGGTGATAGAGAAATAAGATTCTTCAAAAATGGGAGGAAACATTCAGGCTTCTTCTTTGTCATATTTTTCATTCTTCAAGCCATGTAGCACCCATTGACGGCCATGACCTAGAAACTCAAACATGGAGAAAGTATGATTTAATTAGTTAAGTAGCTTGCACAATAATATAAAGCTTCCATATAGTGAAATTACACTAAAATTTCTTAGTTGGGTTACATTTTACAAGTTGTGTTTTGGGAAAAATACTTTGCCAGCTAGAGGTTTGAAAGATTCAGCTAATCTTGGAAATGAAACTTTCAAAGTACAGTGAGATCACTGGGTTAGGACTTTTGGTCTTAGAGTTTGATAAATCAGTTTTATTAATTGGGAAAGAAAGCTTTTTTTTGCTGTGTCTCACATTTGGTGCTACATGATTTCAGCTGGAGATACTGAACTCCCTTCTATATAGACACATATATGAACACATAAGCACAGACATGCACCTATCCACAAGGCTAAAAATGGTAACTCAAATTAACTAAATATAATCAGCATCACCACATCATGGTCACTCGACAAATCCCAAGCGATAACTAAAAGATTTTCTTTGGTATAATTTTGCCAGTCGTAGCTTGAACTCAAGTTCTTAATAATGTCTGTGGAATGGGATATCATAGTCCTTCTGAAACCCAGATGCAAATGTTTATCTTGCAAGCACATCAGAGAGAAAACTCTTAAGTTTTGCAAGTCTGGTTCTACAAAGACTCTCATCTCATGTATGGCCTTTATGTTCCTTTTTATTTCCTTCTGCACTTTTTCCTTCTAGCAATGTTTGCAGATGGCCTGGAATGTAATCATCAATGTACAACATTCTGGTATGAAATGTTCATTGATTTCTGTTAGTGGAACTGTGGCACTAGAGGAAAGAGCGGGTACCAATCAAGAACTCATAAATTCATTGTACCTTTCCAAGTACAGAGTATGGACTAAGAGATGGCTTCAAGGAAATAGCAGCATCCTGGGGAAGCAGGACAAATTAATGTTTAAAGGATAAAAAAAAATAACTTTCAAAGAAGGTTGGGCTTGTGCTTCACGACAACAAAAGGTCTTGTAGTGAGAGGAATGGGATGGGATGAAGATAACGTAGATGAAAGAAAAATGTTAAGTGACAAGAGGAATGTGCAAGGTTGAGTAGAACCATGGAAGATCACTTAAGTTATTGCAAGGGAAATGCCATAAAAACCTCAGAAAACTCAAAGCAAGAGATGCTAGGGGCATCCTTGTATCTTTCATACTCATTCTTTAAGATTTGGTTCATTGGCGTGATGTGGGGATAGAGTATTCTCTTCATAATTTGCACTCTGTTGTAATTTTTTCTTACTACATTGCTTTCACTCCATTCATCTGCACACATCATTGCAACTGCTTTTTTTTTTTATCTCTTGGCTCCCCACATAGAATGCTGCCATGTCTTTTTTAATTCTTAAAATATTGCTAATACCAGCTAAAATGTATGCAAATACTGTGTAGAACTTACAGAAAGGAGTTTGAGCAGAGAATAGAGAGGTAAAACCTTTATTTTGAGGACAAGGCTTCACTCTCTTGCATGTTCCAAAGATAATCACAAGGATAAATGCACTGAATTCCTTTTTATCATGTTTTTAATTCCTTTTATGTGCACTTTGTTACAACACACTTGTTCTTTGGGCTCTTTTTCATTTTTCTTCTACAATCCTTGAGTCCCTCGACCTCCAATTTACTACTCCCCAGTAATGATCAATAAGGTTAAATTCCTGAGTTTCATTTCTTTTATATTTACTAATCTAAATCTCTCTTATACATACCAAGCCAGAATGAATAGATTAGGGCATGGAAAACTGCTTCTCATAGCCTAACACAGAAAGATGCTTTTCCCAAGACGATGTGACAACTCCCTAAAATAAATCACTCTTCAACCTAGTCAAGCAGTTTATAGTACTGTTTCATCTTCAGGTAGCAATAATTTTCTTTCCTCTGCATGTTCCAGAATTATTTTTCTTATGTTTTACTTCTCTGCTGCATCAGCACCATAATGCAAGACATATGAAGGACATTTACTAAAGGATGATGGGAGGAATTGGAAATCAGAAAAAATAAAACCAATTGTCCTCACCAACTAAGAAAAATCACAGAATAAATATTACCTTTAAACAAAACTTATAGGATTCTTCTGGGTATTAATTTAGTAATGGAAAAAATGATGTGGAAAATATTTGCTTCAAGAAAATACTGAGAAGTAGCAGCATAGCAATGATGGATGTGAAAGGAAGGTAGGAAAAGAGAGTAAGAACATAGACAAGTCAAGTTGAATAGATCACTTTGTCAAAATATGTTATTTTGCTCACAAAGTAACTTCATCAGTGTGCTTAATTATTTGAACAAGTGGGCCAGAGCTATTTTCAGAACAAATGTTTTATTCTAATCAACTCTTTTCTTTAAAAGAACTACAGAAAGCCATGATTTTATAGACTTTGATGCTTCAACAGACTTTGCACATTCAAATCAACACTCAGACTAAGTACTGTTCAGAGTCCCTGAAAGGACTGGGGACCAGGATGACAGGGGATTTAAGAAGCTCCCATGGCAAGTCCTGTAATGAAAAAAATGCTTTTTCTGGCCTTGTAGAAATTTCCCTTTGAGAAATAGCTTACTCAACTTCAGAAACATATTATCCATTGCTTGGCTTGGAGTACAAACAGAAGTGGACCCCAGACTTTTTAGTTCATCTTTAATGTTCATTAAAATAATCCATGTGTTTTTTTTTTCTAAAATTTATCTCCAACTCTCAAATTCTTCTGTCATAAGTTGAAAACAGTTCTATTTTATATTCTTACAGATTTGCTGCAACAAATAAGGTAAAAGCCTTGCAGCACTCTATATGAGGTTGAAATACTTAACCCATAACTAGTATTGTGTTGTTGCTGGTTTTGTTTGTTCTAGACATAGACTTTTACTATGAAGATTGTGCTATTTCAAGCCCCAAATTCTCCTACTTCAGCCAAAAAAGCTTGAAAAGTCTGAATTATGGGTACATGTGACTATGCCTAATTTGTTACATTGCTGAATAAATAGATAAAGTGATATAATTTAGGCACAATAATTCCAAATACGGTTGTCTTTTATTAGGTTTCCCCAAAGCAGATTATGACAAGAATTTGAGTGGGAAGTTTTATGTAATAAAATATGTAGCAATAACAACCAAACAGAGGAGAGAGAGAGTTAGTTCAGTACAAGATGAACTAAGCCAGCCATTATTCAGAAAGCTAAGGCTTCCCCCCCGATAATACACAGAAAATTGTGGCATGTTGATAAGATATTAAGGGAATTGGTGAAGCTACATGCTTAATTACTTCAATAATTGAAGATGTTAATTACCCAGAATTTCTTTAATATAGACCAGGAATCCCTTGTACCAAATCTGCCTGTCCATTCCTTTTTCTCTACTTTTGAAGGGATTCCTTAGTCTATATTATTGTTTCACCCTCAACTCAAATATAACTTATAACTACCCTAGCAAAATAATAATAGTCCATAATTCTTAGAGAACAAAACTTATCAGGATAAATGTGGAGTTTTTCATAAGGTTGCTTTCTGTTGATTAATGGGTGAAGATCTCTGTGGGGATCTGTAAAAACTAAGACAGTGGTTAGGTCCCAATGGACTGAAAAAAACCATCTATAACTGGTCTCAGAGTACTGGATAAGGCTATCTGGAATTCTGAGATATGATGGATAATCATAGAAAGCTATTTTGCAACTGTCTATATAGTATGTATTTCAAAAGCTGTCACTGAGTGGTGTACACCAGTTTTGTTTTTATGTTTTGGGGTTTTTGTTTGCTTGTTTCTTTATTTTTAATGGATTAAGTCACATTGAGTGCCACATATTACAGGATTTATTTACTGGCAATTGATTATGCAAAAGAATTAATATTTATTAAGGGGTTATATAAACACTTACTGATACAATATTAAACCTTAGGCCAATTCCTGGAGGGTTAAAATGTCCAGGAAGTGGCAGAGGCAATCTTCCCTCTGAGAAAGCAGGGACAAACATGAAGGGTAGGCAGTATGCAACTGGTCTTCAAAGGGGACTGGTCACACCCCTACAGAGGTCCTTAAAACCTCAAAGCCATGCCTAGGTCTTGCTTGAAAGCACCTGAACCTAATACAACAAATAATTCATGGACTTCAAAACAACAGCTTCCTGTATAGAACTCTGGACCTTCAGGAGGTGGCTTCCTTGAAACTTTAAGCAGTCTCTGAATGGTCACATCAGATGTCAGTTCTGTTTCACTGACTTTCAAGTAGAATTATGGTGTTCTCTTATAAAATTAGTAACAGATAAAATGCTAACATATGTGTTATTATGATATAGTATAAAAAGACATAGATATTATCTTGAGTATAGAAAAATGCATTTGATTGTTGGCGATGTCATTTATTAATTAATAGCCTATAAATTCAATTGTATAGTCTCAATCAACCTGGTTTTACATAATTAAAATGGAAATACAAATATTTACTACTCACATTAAGATTTTTATTAGTTTTTATTTGTGAATTTAAGTGTTCTTCCCCCCCCCACCATGGGTGCATATGTGTTGTGGTTATGTATGGCACATGAGTGTAGACTCCCACTGAGGCCAAAAGAAGGTGTTAGATATGCTAGACCTGGGTATAGACCATTGTGATCTGCCTGACAAGGGTTCTGAGAACTGAAACTTGAGTCCACTGGTAAAGGAGCAAATGCTTTTAACCACTGAGCTGTCTGTCTATCACTCTAGTCTCACTACTCATGATTTTTATGCTAATGTCTTGTGGTAACGTCAATACACTTTACGGTAAAGGTGTCATTACAGTCAGTTTAACTAGATGATTGGCATTGGTTCATTTTTATAAATAACAAATATAATAATGGGGTCACTTCTGATGTAAATATCCATAAAGTAAAAATCCCCAATGAGTTGTGTTTGATTAAAAAATTATCTCTCAAAACCATAACACCAGGGCAGCAATATTTTTCAGGCTAACATGAAATGTCACACACTTTGCTTTCATTCTTATTCTCCCTCTTGGTATGTTTGCTCCTTCTAATTGCTATTAGTTTCTATAGCAACCACATCAACTCATTAAATCAGTAAATAAAGGTAACATCTAACACTAACCACATAAACTACAGCTAGATTGAGGGCATGCATCAACTTAAAGAAGCTTTGTGCTAGCTGTTTTCATTGTTGCTCAAGGGAACTTCATTGTTGCTAATTTCAGATCCTTTGTTGTACTTGATAACTAATGATGCCAGTAATCTGAGCATTTAATCAGGACATTGTAATATAAGGGATACTAACTATATGATGAACAAATATGGACTTTAGTGAAACTTAATAGCCTTCTATAGAAGCTTCGTTCACTCATTAGTTCACTGAACATTTTATTCATCCCATTTATGGTTTGCCTTTCATCTACAGTGAACACATAGTAAAATATAATAAAATCATACATTTACCTTATCAAAAGATAAGTTAGTCTAAAACGGGTAGAAAATCTTTGCAACTGGTTAGAATTTTATTATATTCTGTGTGGATCATTATTTCATCAAAATGTGTAAGTAGCACAGGAGTTGAAAAAAAAAAGTTCTTAGAATTTTAAGTTCAAAGACAGAGAAATGTGTTTCTAGTTTGGGAGATCAAGAACATTCTAATAAAGGAGATGAAATGGTAACTGAGTCATCAAGAATGAGTGGATCTCAGATTTAGCAAAAGTAGCAGGAGATGCCAGCAGAAGGTTAGAATGATCAAAAGTGCAAAATATCTCCTTAGGGCATAGAGTAGAGGGAATGATATGTGTTCAGTCCTACCTGAGACAGATATGAAAAATGTCATAGGAAATAATTGCTCTAAAATAAGTATAGCCTGAAAGCAGAAATCAATGAGTACTCAAGTTGCTCGTGTGAACAGTAAAAGCCACAGAATTGCTGTGCTTAGGTGTAGGGATAGGGTTGTGGCTGTATTTTGATCACTATAGAAAGAAAAAGAAATAGAAGTTGGATTAGGGGAGAGTAGGTAAAAAGTTTTGGGGAGAGGTGATGAATCCTTGAACACTATAAGGAAGAAATAAGACACATCTCAAAATGCAAAGATGGGAAGAATACAGAATTGTCATGAGACCCCAGTGAAAGCGGAGGAGCCATCTGTGTCACCAAGATTCACAAACCATTTTTTTTAAATAAGATTATCTACTGTGAAATCATTCTACTTTTTACTTGTCTGTCATCAAAACATTTCTCTCAAAATAATTGTTCCTTCATTATCTCTCACCCAAAGGAACAAGTGCATGAATCATCATCATTTTTACTTTACTGCAAGAAAGAAGGAGGTATAAGAAGTTCTGAGCATCATTTATCACTAAAAGTTCTAGTAAAAAGCAAAGATAAGAGCTCAGAATGAGGAAAGGGATGTCTGAGCAGAACAGAAAAAGCATATTTATAATGAAGTTTATAATAAATAATAGGCACCTACTAAATACACCTTGTGCCAACCAATAAATAAATGAGTGGGTGAATAAATTAATGAGATAAGATCATAAATCCTTGTGCTGGTAAAGAGTAAACTAAACAAAGTTTCAGTAATAACTGAAATGTCTCTATTATTTATAGTCAAAATTTATAATATGCATCATTTTTTAACTCATTCAAGTAAGGTCAAACTTTATTTCACAAACTTACAATTACTTGTGTATTTTGGTAATAACTCCATTTAAAATAAATCCAGCAAACCTCAAAAATTAACTAGGTTTTGTGTAAACAAAGATGGATCTCAGACTTGAAAATATTATAATCTAGAAACATTAAATTAGTACATAATACCTATTAACTGTGAAGACCATTAACAATGGACGTTTTTTATTCTGTAATTAAATCTCTATAAAAAGTAGAAATTTAATTCTATTTCTGTTCATTCTTTAATTTGTGACTTCCTTTGTCAACCATAATGATGAAAATCATAATATCAGACTATTCCATTAGGCTTCTGTAAAATTTCATATGAATTAATAAATTTAGAAAACAAAAAAGAGATGCATATTTAGTTTATATTGACTAGAGATTTATGCCTCAATATTTCAAATAAGCTATTTAGTCAAGCCATTCAAAACTAAGACTGTTTACTGTTCAGTAAGAGGAAAGAGAAAAGGGAAGGAGAACCGAGTGACTATGCTCAAAATACTTTATTCATGTATGAAATTATCTTAAAAACAATTAATAATTTAAAAATAGACATAATTATTGAAAGCAATCATCAAATGATCAGAAACTTCTCTCTAATTGTAACAATTTAAATTTCTGACTTTTAAGGCAAAAGATTTGTTACCAGACTTTAAAGCTGTACCACAAATTTATAGATAGTGTTTACTGAGACATCAGAAAGCATTTGCTTAAAATACTAGTCAACATAAAAACTTAAGTAAAAATTTATCAGCCTCTTAAATCCCATTAATACAATATGATATATACTATAAAGAATGGGCGTGAGCTCAGCAGCTTGCCTTAGCCAGTTGACAATGCACTGATATGAGACAGAAGTATAACAAAAGGGACTATTTTATTGTTATTAATCCTATGCTGAATAAATCGTTATATGTTTAGTTTCCTGTACATTGTGTTGGGTTTTAGTCTCTAATCAGTTTTCTGCAGTGATCCAGGACAAGGCCTAATTGTGAACTTGAAGTTTCCAAAAGGAAGATGGGCCCCCACTGTAGGGATTTAATAAAGTTTCAGAAGTTTTGGAGATACTAGAGGGAATAAACACCACAGTCAAATCTTACCTGGCTGTCTTCTAGCTTCCTCAGCTCTGATTCCCTTGGAATGGCTTTTTCTGTGTTTTAATCCCCTCTTAAGTATTCTTTTGGTAATTAAGGCGTGGCCCCACCACACCTGCTTGGGAGCCTGGAATTCCTTCTATAATCTGAAGTGACCTTGACTCAGTTAGAATTAAGGGTGTGGCTCACCACTCCCAGGATACTCCCTGTGCTGGGATTAAAGGTTTGAATCACCACTCTGATTCTCCTAGACTGACTGTGGTTAGAGCTCTGGGACTTCTGGAGCTTTTACTAATCCCCCACATAGACTGTGGGTAGATTCCCTCTGATATCTCCAAAACTTCTGAAACTTCATTAAATCCCTTCACCCACAATGATGTTTTCCCATGAACTCTGACAAAGCCACTAGGCTGACAAACACCAAACAAAGATCAGATTTGGACTACAAACTGCTCAGGACAATTTCGAAGCAGCTCACTGAGATGAACCAGCTTCAAAGACTACTATAGCCAGGACTTGAGACAAGCCATGCACTTTCCTTTTATGCAGAGACTGGACAACAAATGACACAGCTACTTATTTCAGGACTCTGTCTACAAAGAGGTTTTCTTCAAACACTTCAGAGATCCATAGAATATGGCATTCAGAATATTTTTAGAACTTAGACTTTTCTGGACAGTGAGACAGGTCTGTTCCTGGCAGCCCCAATCTACTTCAAGAGAAAAATGGGCATTGAAGAAACTTCATATGGAGTATACTTTCTTTGTGGCAATGGTTAGCCATTGGACAAGAACCTGTCCCTGTATTGACTGCTTAACAGTATGCTATTTAAACTGGACACTCAGGTTCCCTCAGAAAGTGACCTTTGAACTTTGACAGAACAATCTGAGATGGTCCTTTAGGTTCCTGCTTTTCAGATAAAACTGTCAGATATGGCCCATGGATGGTGTGAGGCTGGCACACTGGGCGCAGATCCTCCTGGAGTTAAAAAATGATGCATATTATAAATTTTGACACCAGCGCAAATCCGATAGTCAACAAGTACCATAAGGGAAAGTTGAAAAGAACTTTGAAGAGAGAGTTCAATCCTCAGGACACAAGAAGTGACTGAAATACACCAAAATGGGCAGAGCAGATTTCCTGCTTCACTGAAATGAAAAGAGACTTTGGGCCTGTAGGCTGAAGATGGATGCCCCATCTTTATAAAGGAACTTTGGGTGACTGTCCAGACAGATAGGTATCATCTCTGTCATTTCTAGTGTTTGGAAGTTGCTTGCACTTCCTGGTTATTTAGGTCAATATTATTTCCTTCTTGGGTCTGTGAGGTAGTTGAAGATGAGATAGTTATAGTTTTCTAATGACAGTTTTAGAAAAGAAACTTTGAAGTTAAAGTTTATGAGTTTAAGAGACATCAAAATAATAGATTATACCTAGAAAGAATGTGAATTAGGAATAATCCTTTGGACTCATCAAATAGGATAATTAATGAAACATCTTCTTGGAATTGTCAGTTGTTAATGGACTGGACATTACTCATTTATTGTTTGTATATATTGTATATAATTATTGTACCTATTGTATATGGTTTTTATTATGTTAGCTATCACCTTCTTTTTTTTTTAATTTGACATAAAAGGGGATATGTAGGGATTTAATAAAATCTCCAGAAGTTTTGGAGATCTAACCACAGTCAGTCTACAAGGATAAGAGAGTGGTGATTCACAGCTTTAATCCTAGCATGGGGAGTGTCCTGGGAGTGGTGACCTAACCCTTAATCCCAACTGAGTTGAGGTTATTTTAGTTTACAGAAGGAATTCCAGGCTCCCATGTAGGCAGTGGTGGGGCCACGCCCTAATTTACCAAGAGAGAATTTAAGACTTAAGGCAGGCATAGAGGAAGAAAAGGAAGCCAAGAGAAGCCAGGCTGAGGAACCTGGAAGACAGCTGGGTAAGATCTGACTGTGGTGTTTATTCTCTCTAATATCTCTGACTCTCTCAGAGATCTATACTTGAGTCTCATTTATTTGTGCAATAATGCACCATCCACAAATTACATTCCTACTGTAGATTAATGTAGAAAACTTCTCTGGGATTTGATATATATGCTCACCATTATGAAATGAAATGCTTTGTAAATAGGATTGCTTATCAACTGAGTGAAATTCATTGCTTATCATTTTTAAAGGATAAGCACTACCTACCAAGTGTAGTATAGAAACTTTAGAAGGCCAGAACCAGCTGGCTTAAAAATTGATCATTTTTGCAAGGCTATTTTATTTTGCAATCAAGTCTCAAATTCTTGTTTCCTCTCACTGTATGCTTGTGAGATAGGCCATGTATTACTCAGATTTATGGTCCACTGAGTTCAAATATAACAGTGGAGCAAAATGCTAACAGAAGGAACAACTTGCTTTCTTGCTGCTGAATAGCATCTGCTACAAGCACATTAAATCGAGAAATGCACGCAGCTATCTTCTCAGACATAATAAATCTTTAAAGGCAGAAGTATGGGGGAGTTTCTTTGCCTTGTCATTTATGATTCACGAATTAAGTGAGTAGTGAGGGAAGTGAAGGCCCTGTGTCCAGGAATGAAGGTGGTGGAGGTGTAACAAGCTTCAAGCATAAGCTGCTCACAATAGCTTTATAGACCAAGACTGCAGACTGTTTCAGTTTTGGCTCTTCATTTAATCTCCATGAAACAGCAGTGACTAGCACTTAGTTTATATTCAATAAAAATGTGAAGCATGAATTAATAACTTTTTTAAAAAAATGGGCACAAATACAGCAAATAGTCAAGTATATCTTAAAACCTAACATTCTTGACACAGGAACTAATAAACTTCTTAAATGTTTTCCAAGTTTTAAAAGTCCTCATTTCCCTGAATATATTATTTTAGGAATTGAATAACTTCATTTGTTTGATTTAATTATCCCATGGGGCTAGAAAGTTTGCTTGGTGGATAACAGCCCAATGTGGGGCAATGATGCCCACAAAAGCCATAGAAAACTTAAAAAATGCTCTAGAGCCCAAAGCAGCCTCTAAATATGTCTCCCATGTGAGCCGTGGTACAGAGACGCCTTGCTAAAGCACATAGGCTTGAGCTACAATGGCGGGCTTTTGGAGTGCAGCTTAAGGTGTAAAATGGCTGGTTCCTAAAGTCTCATAGGACCCTCAATATAAAGAAAAGGTTATAAATGACTTATTTAAGGTTTCTGTTCATAAAGAGAAAAAGGGAACAGAATCAAAGATGGCTTTCTAGTGTCAATGTTTTCATGGATCAGCTCTGTTTGCCTGAGGCAAACTGAAGCTTGACTTTTTTAAGAGAAGCTTCCTGATTCAGCCTAAGAAGCAAAACACTTGTGAGTTTTTAAAGAGGCCCTGCTGCCTAATACTTGAAATGGAGTTAATGAGCAGGAGATGGCAAAGCTTTACTTGATATATGGACCCTAAAATTCCCAGACTACCTGGGTTAAAAAGATAAATTCTATAAAATTAAACTAGGAGCTGGGTGGAGCCACCCACCCATCATACCAGCCTTTAATCCTGGCGGATTAAAGGTGTATTCAGAAACAGAAAGAAATAGAAGAATCTGGGTGGAGTCAATCACCCTAGACAAGCAAAGGTGTGGTTAGAG
Source organism: Phyllotis vaccarum (assembly GCA_033318265.1). NCBI lineage: Eukaryota > Metazoa > Chordata > Mammalia > Rodentia > Cricetidae > Phyllotis > Phyllotis vaccarum. Next base: position 136,608,053 of record JARWLC010000001.1, on the reverse strand, counting down.
ACAGAAAAAGTTAAGAAATAAATATATAGTAAAGACAGTTTTTGTTTTTTTAAAAAAAAAGTCTAAGTGGTAAAGAGTGTTTTGAAAATATATATACATAGGCGTAAAGAAAGAAAAAAGAGGTAGAGAAAGCCCTTAAAGAAATAGAATAAATAAATAAATAAATAAATAAATAAATAAATAAATAGCCAAGTAAAGATGGAAAATACATTGAATGTCTGGATACTGTATATTACTGTCTTATCTTTAAGCTTCTTGACTGAAAATGACTTAGTAAAAGCTGCTAAAAGACAGTTGATTATAAATGTTGTTGGAGTAATTCAACCTATATATTTTGTAAATGAGTTTACTTTAAAATTGAAATGCAAAGATACGCTACTTTGGAGAAGAGGTTTTCCTTTTATTTTCACAGGAAATGAAAGACTGTGGATTTCTTCCTGGATAAAGAACATAAAATTTGATAGAGGAAGACCCCCTGAAAAATCTCCAATGGAAATGGATGGACCAGATGATTCAGCATTTCAGAACACCTCTGTTGAAGTTCCAGAGCTCTGAATCTAAAACACTTTCAAGGAGACTGGCTGAGATGACCCAGCCTTAGAGACTACTCCACTAAAGACTTGTCCACAAGCCTACATTTTTCTTTGGATTCCCATGAGATTGTCAGCATCCCCATTCAGCAGGAAGTAGCTTCAGCAGGAAGTAGCCTAGAGAACGATGCCCACATTCCCAAAACATGGATTATGGATGTTTGTGTTTATTTACAGTGTTGCTTATAAGCCATTATAGATAAGGGGGGAAAAGAATTTTAGAATTGGAGTTCCTTTTGTTTTAAAGAGAAAAGGGGATATGTAGGGGTATTGTGTTGTTTCGTGGTAAATAATTGTCCCACCCATTGGTTTAATAAAAAGAGCTTATTGGCCAAAGGCAGGCAGGAAGTGTAGGTGGGGCTACCAGACTAAGAAAATCTCTGAGAGCAGAGTGCCAGAGCAGCACCAGAGAGAAGCCAGAGGAAGCCGAGGACAAGTATGCTGTTCTAAGAGAAAGGTACTGAGCCCCATGGCTGAACAAGAGACATGGGTTAGCTTAAGGGTAGAGAGTTAGCAAGCTATAGGCCTGGGCCTAGGGCTGATCAGCCTAAAACTATTGAAAGCGTCTGTGTGTCTCTGTGGGACTGTGGGACTGAGGGTCTGCAGGTCTGCAGGTCTGTGGGTCTGCAGGTCTATGGGTCCGGGCCAGAAACCTCGTACTACACTTGCTCCAGCAAGAAAACCCAAGTTCATTTTCCAGCCTCCACATAGTATGCTCATAACCATTCACATATCTGGTTCCAGGAGGTCTGATACCCTTTTGTGAACTCTATGTCACCAGGCACACGTGGTATACATACATACACACAGGCAAAAAAGCATTTATACACATAAAACACATAAAATACATCAACAAAATTTAATAAAAAATACAATTAAGAAAACAATACAGGGAAAGAAATACGGCTAAACTCAGCAAAGTGCGTACACAGGAGTATGAGAACCTGAATTTGGATTCTTTCACAACCACATAAAAAGTAAGACCATAAACCCATAATTTCTTTGTCAGAAAGGGTAAGACTATGGAATCCCTAGAACTCACTGCTGGGCAGCCTAGCAGACAAGGAGCTCCAAAATTAGAGTGAGAGTCTGATCAAAGAATAAGAGGGAAACCAACTGAAGAGCACATCTACTGTCAACCTCTGGCCTCCAGGTTCATATATACACATGTACATATATATATATGTATATATATATATTTGTACACAAGTGAACACATTTGCATATATTCCATATATACAAAAATAATTAATAAAATTTCTTTTGTTATTTGTGATGATAATTAAAAGGGAAAACTACAATTGTATAGCATAGAAAATTTTTACATAAAAAATTTTGTAATGAATACTATATAAATCTACTTATAGTAATGTTTGATTCTTAAGGACTGTAGGAATGTGTACTAAATTCGAAGTTAGTAAACCAAAAGTTAAAGAACTAGAAGGACCGAGTATTAAACTGTCTTCATTTCCTTACAGATATGTGAGCTTAAGAAATCTAAGTAGTGAGCAGCTCCCTGAGACAAATAATCTTCCAGCTTCTATGGGACCAAGAGATAAGTCATTCTTCTCCCAGGCCAGCAGAGACCCAGGCTCAGGCTCTGAGGTACAACCATTGCCACCTCATCCTCATCCAGTTACAGGCCAACAGGAAAGACCCCTACTTGCAGGCATCTCCACTAATACCCCCACGAAACCTTGCAATCTACAAATCCCACACTCTCTCCCAAACCCACCCATCACCCTGCAACCTCAGCAGCTCCGTGAGATACAGAGTCTGTCATCTCCTATTGGATAAAGTGCAGTTTCCTGAAACACAAAATCTGATAGCTCTGATTGTACCAAGAGTCTTTTTAGGCATGGACACAGCCAGAACAGATTGGACTGAAAACATTTTTCTGATATACAAACCACACAAAGATGCAACAAAGAAAAAATAAATAAATACTGATCTCCCTCATGTTAATGTTGGATGCAAAAATAATAAAACACTGGCAAACCAAATCTAAGAACATGTTAAAATAACCATCCACCATGATCAAGTAGGCTTCATCCCAGAGATGCAGGGATGATTCAACATTTAAAAAATAGATCAATGTCATCCACCATATAAATAAACTGAAAAAACCACATGATTATCTCATTAGATACTGAAAAGTTCTTTGACAAAATCCAAAACCCTTTCATGATAAAGGTTTTGGACAGATCAGGGATATAAGGAAAATATCTAAACATAATAAAAAGCAATATACAGCAAGCCCACAGCCAACATCAAATGAAAATCAAAAATAAGACTAGGCTGTTTGCTCTCTCTGTATTTATTCAATATAGTACTCAAAGTTCTAGCTAGAGCAATAACACAACAAAGGGAGGTTGAAACCGGAAAGAGTCAAACCATCTCTGTTTGCAGATGATATGATCATGAACATAAGTGACCCTTAAAATTCTACCAGGGATTCCTACAGCTGATATACGCCTTCAGCAATGTGGCAGGGTTCAAGATTAACAAATGTTAAATGGGCTGAAAAAGAAATCAGCCAAACATCACACTTTACAATAACCACAAATAATATTAAATATCTTGAGATAACTATAAGTAAACAAGTAAAAGACCTGAATAACAAGAACTTTAATCCACTGAAGAAAAAAATTGAATGAGATATCAGAAAATAGAAAAATCTCCCATCCTTTTGGAGAAGTAGAATCAATATAGCAAAAATGGCAATCTTACTGAAAGCAAGCTACAGATTCAATGCAATCTCCATTAAAATCCTAACACAATTCTTCACAGATCTCAATAGAGAAATATTCAACTTTAATTGGAAAAAAATAGGATTGCCAAAACAATAAAGAGACTTTATGCTCTACTATAAATCTATAGTAATAAAAATAGCTTGGTATTGGCATAAAAACAGACACATATATCAATTGAATCAAATTAAAGTCCTGACATTAATCCACACACCTATAAACACATTAATTATGACAAAGAAGCTCCAAAAGTACATTGCCAAAAGGAAATGATAACATGGAGAGCAATGCAAATAGATCCATATCTTTTACCCATCACAAAATACAAGTCCAAGTGAATTAAATACCTCAACATAAATTCAGTTATAGTTTCTTTTCTATTGAGCCCAATAGAAAAGAAAGTGGGAAATAGTCTTGAATGTGTTGGCACACAGCACCACTTTCTAAATATAGCACCAGTAGCACAGACACTAACAACAATTAATAAATGGGTCCACTTGAAATGCAGGAGTTTCCATAAGATAAAGGGCACAGTTAATAAATAAGACAAAACAACAATGTAGAGAATGGGAAAATATCTTCACTAACTCTACATCTGACAGAGGGCAAATCTTTAAAATTTATAATAAATTCAAGAAACCAGATATCAAAATGCCAAATAATATAATTTAAAAAATTGAGTCCAGATCTAAACAGAATTCACAACAGAAGAATATCAAATGGCAAAAAGACACTTAAAAAACTGCTCAATATTCCTAGCTATCACAGAAATGCAAATCAAAATACCTCTGAGATACCATTTTGCACTTGTCAGAATGACTAAGATCAAAAACACAGCCTATGCTAGAGGGGATATGGAGCAAGGGGAACACTCCTCCATTTCATGTAAGAGTGTAAACTTGTACAGCCATTGGAAATCATTATGGAGATTTCTGAGAAAGGTAGGAATCAGTCTGCTTCATGATCCAAAAAGACAACTCCTGGGCATTATGCAAAGGATTCACATTCTTACTTCAAGGACATTTATTCAACTATGATCATAGCAGTATATTCATAATAGCCAGAACCTAGATACAAACTAGATATCTGTCAAACAAAGAATGGATAAAAAATGTGGTGCATTTACATAATGAAATACTACTCAGCAATAAAAAACAAAAAATTACATCTTGAAATTTTCAGGGAAATTGATGAAACTAGGGAAAACCATACTAGGAGGTAATCCAGACTCAGAAAGACAAGCATGATATGTACTCACACATAAGTGGATATTAGATATAAAGCAAAGGATAATCAGGCATCAATCAACATCCCTACAGATGCTGGGTAATAAACAAGAGCCTAAGAGAAACATAAATGGATGCTCCTGTGAAGGGGAAGTAAATAAGATCTCCTGAGTAAATTTGGAGCATGGGGGTTGTAAAGAGGGGTGGGAAGAGAGCAGGAGGAAGTGAGATGATGGTTGATTTGAGGGAGGGAAAGAAAGGAAGAACAAAGAAACAGCTATCTTGATAGAGGCAGCCATTTTGAGGTTAGAGAAAAACCTGGGCTAGGGAAATACCCAGAAGTCCACGAGGATGACATCAGCTAAGTCTCCAAGCAATAATGGCTAAGGTATCTGAACTGACCTTCCTTTGTAATAAAATTAATGACCGTACTATTTGTCATCTTAGGTCATTTATTTAGTAACTGATGGACGCAGATGCAAGATCCACAACTAAACACTTGTCCAAGCTTCCAGTCCAGTGGAAGAGAGTGAGAAGGGATTATATGAGCAAAGATGATGATGGGATGATGAGGAAACCCACAGAGAGAGCTGACCTGAGCTACTGGAAGCTCACTGACTCTGGACTCACAGCTGGAGAAGCAGAATGGGACTAGACTAGGTCCTCTGACTGTGGATGACAGTTGTGGGGCTTGGGTAGTTTGTGAGGTCCCTGGTAGTAGAACCAGGATTTATCCTGAGTGCATGAATGGGCTCTTTGGGGATCATTCCCTATGGAGAGATACCGTGCTCAGACTTGATATAGGGGGAAGGAGCTAGGTTCTGCTCATGTTGACATGCCAGATATTTTTGGCTTCCCATGGCAGGCTTTATCCTTTCTAAGGAGTGAATGGGAAGTGAGGTGGGGCAAATCCTGGGGATTAGTGGGAGTAGAGGAGGAAGTGGGAAGTGTGGTTGGTTGATATGTTAAATGAAAAAAGTTCCTTTTAAAAAAAGAAAAGGAAGAAACAAAAGAAACCTTGGTATTGGTTCTGAATCACACTCTCCTCATTCCCGAAATGGAGATGACAATGACTGTAAAAAATGCAACAAGGTTTGATTAAGCATGTGTCTTAGGAAGAAAAGGGCTTATTGGGACTACACTTCCACACTGTAGTCCATCACTGAAAGAAGGCAGGACAGAAACTGAAACAGGACAGGAACCTGAAGACAGGAACTGATGCAGGTCATGGTGGGGAACTGCTTACTGGCTTGCTGCTCATGGCTTGCTCAGCCTCCTTTCATGTAGAACCAAGGACAAGTAGTCCAGAGGTAACACAACAGACAATGATCTGGGTACTCCTACATCAATCACTAAATAAGACGTGCTCTACAGGCTGGTCCACAGCCCAATTCTATGGAGTCTCAATTTCTCAATTGAGGTTCTGTCTTCTCAGATGATTACCCTTTGTGTTGCCAACATAGAGTGTTCATCTCCGTGGACCCTCAACCTGATCATTATAGGCAAAAGAACAAAAGTGTGTGAATTTCCCTTAGAAGTTCTATAACTAATCATCCTTTTCTCTCTCAAAACTCTTGGAAACTAATTTTCATGATGTATATTTTATTAAAGAGAAACCTGAAGGTAGGAGACAAAGGGGAGTGACTTAAATGCTTACTCTAGACTTTTAAGAGATGGAACTAGAATGATGGTCCAGAAAGTTGTTTGTAGTTTGAGTTTTACTTAGATAAAGCTTTTGCCTGTGTAATAATGTCTTTCTGCAGGAACTCTTAGGAGTCTGTTCACGCAACACTTCAATGATATTTTTGCAGGAGTTCTGGAGGCAGATTGACTAAAATGAACATTTAACAAATGTTCATTGTGATATGTGAAAAATAAATAATACAGGTGTTTCTATGTCTCAATAATTTCTGTCTTCAGTTGTAGATTTACATATATATTAACAATCAAAGAAGACTTAGACAACTTTCTTAAAAATCAGATCAAACTATATTTTATCTCACGTATCTTGAAGAACACTGAATACTGGTCAATAGCCTTCAGAAATAATTTTCAGAAATAGCATGTTCTTTGATACTGAGTGGTAGATATATTGGTAAACTGCAAAAAAGAAAAAGGTAGATGGTTTTCCCCCAAAGTTTTATAATGTACAGAAAATCTAAACTATCTTTACTGGAATATGTTTGCTATTATGAGATGTCATGATTCTTAGGATGAGATTGAGAGTTCGAATGAAATCATGGATACTCTTTATGGAGTTACAGTTATTCTTCTCACCTTATCACTAACTATGTATCTTTTGTTGCTTGCTTTACTTGGGCTAAAAATCTACTTCTACTATTTAATAACTGTTTTGCTTTGGATAAGTATATTGTCCCTATAAAGCTTTGTTACTCAAATGCAGAACAGGTCTAAAAAGAAATGAATTTGACAGTTGTTAGCAAGCAAAATGTAAAGAGGGATGATATCACCTACTTGGTAAGGAATTGTAAGGAGGATGACAATGTAGGATGGAGGGCAATAAACATGGAGCACAGTAAATAACCAACATATTTTAGATAGAAATATGACTACAAATGACATTAACCTACATTCAACAGTAACCTGGAGTTGACATACCATCAGCCTATCACTCAGGATTCCTGTCTATTATCTCATTCATCAATTCATTGTTTCTCCTTCATTTATTAAACATTTCTAATTGCATAATTTGTGAAATTTTGTAATGTCTTTGAGATTAATAGAGTTATTTCTTTTAACCTCATGTGAGATTAGCATGGAAGGATATATTTCAGAAAACTTGACAGCCACCAAAGCTATTTTCTATTGAATAGATGGAAAGAAATTTATAGACCACAGAGGATTTTAGAAAGAAGGGTACTATAGATTCATAAGTGGGAGTTTGAGTGACCAATGAGCTCCCACATAGCAGGAGTCAGTCCTGGGAAATACGGTATCATCAAATACTGATCTTGGTAGCTCTTAATTAAATTATGGTAGAAATGGGGCTTGAGGCCTGGATGGGGTCATTGTGAGCCCTTTGAATTGGCAAAACCAGGAAGTACCACGGGTACATCCCTTCAGTTTTAGTCATATTTTCACACATAGCTTTTAGGCAATGGTGCAGGGAGATAACAAGAAACCAGTAACCAGAACTTTCTTCTGGGGTTCCTGGCCCCAGAAGATATTTTCAGAACTGCTTCTTTGGAGTCCCTGCCCTACCTGACCAGTTTACATTTCCTGTCCTCAGCACCTTATGAGAAACACATGCATTAAATAATTAGCATATATACCTGGAACTCAAAGATCATGTAGCAAAGAAGTCAGTTGATGTTCAAAATAAAAATAGTTGATGCTTGAATGAGTCAGGGGTACTTATACTCTGGAAGAAAACAGAAGCTAGGAAATTGTGAATTCCTGCCAGAAAGGAACCAGATTTTTCACAAAAAAATATTTGAGGTTGACTTAAAAGAATACCAGAAATCAAAAAGCAGATAAGCAATATTATTTTAAGTTAATATTATTTACAGTCTGCAAATATGCCAGGAATGTAAAAAAATGTAACTTAGGAAAGCAGGGCTTAATGATATCTACATATCACTCACCTTGAGAAAAATGTCCAGGCATGCAGTTACTGCTTACTTTATAACAATCCCAGCAATCTTTATTGCAAGTGTTCATGACACTGTTGTTGGCAGTATATAACTGTCACTTTTACTTTTCAAAATACTGTCCCAGTGCATTTCTCACAAAAATCTTAAAAAAAAAACTATTTGCTACCTGAAGAAGATAATCCTTTAAAAATTATTTTTTGCTTCTCAATGAGTATTCCACAACTTTGCATTTATTAGCACGCTGCTGCTGTCAAAATACTTGTATAGAATCAACCTCTAAATAAACTAACAAAACCTCATGCTGGAATTTTTACTCCCCAAAAGATGATGTTAGAAGTTTATTCCAATGTCAATATATGCCCTTGCTTAACTGTAGAAACCAAGGAAGTAAAAGTGACCATTGTTGAAATGGTATGGGAGTGAGGGGTAGAACAATAGAGATTGGAATAGCAGGGTTCAAGTAATATAATCAAAGAAATGAAAATGAGAGGCTTTCACTAGGAAGGGGAAGATTGAGATAATAAACCAAAGAACAGAGAGTTAATAATAGTAAAGATATCAGAAAAAGTCATAAGGAATCATACCATTAACTATTTACCTTAAAAAAAACTATAAAATACATGTAGGTATATAAATATACATTTATAATTTAAATAAAATTTTCTTGATAGGCTGATATAATGCTAACAATGGGCATGAAAATCCCTTTTTTTCCTTAGTTGTTGGTCAAGGTTGTCCAAAAACTCCCAAATTTTATAGAATACTGTTATTGTTCTTGGTTGTCCCATAAACATGGAATGTAAGTCCCTATTACTGAAGACATCATGTACTTAAGACATAGGGCTCAGAGGCACCTGAGCAGGAACTGACTTAAATGCCTGCACCCATAGGTATGTCTTTCATGGTACCAGAGGTCACTATGCAAGCTTCCAAAAGTAGGAAGCAATCAGCATTCCTACCCTGCTATGATCCCTATGAACCACATCAACAACCATCATGGCATAATAACCTCAGAGGTACAATAGTGGCACATATAACTTTACAGTAACCAACATTTCTGCAATTGGGCTAAGACATGTACAACAAGAAGGAAATCAGGCTTGGCATTAGAAACCTAATTGGCTACTCAGTGCTAGTAAAATCCTGGGTCTTAGAAAAGAACCAACAATTTCCTCTTTGCTAAGCCAGCGTAATCCCTAACTATACTCTGAATATTTGTCTTCATATCCACATATAAGTGTAGACCTCACACCTCAGCAAGGAAACTTCTCTTTGCAACAGACAAATATCAGTACAGGAAACCACAACCAATCAAAATACAGAATTATGGAGCTTAGTACCAATCAATACATCTACAAACCACTTCTTCACCTAGGGTTCTGAAAACACTGTAGAAGAGTTGTGGAAAGACCATAAGAAGCAAAATATCAGAGAGATTTTTGTGAGACTGTTTTCAAAAAATGTCAGAATTGACACCCATCAGGACCACAATAAGCAGGCTAATGTATATGGGGGAAAGCCTATAAGGGCTCAAGCCTACACAATAAACTACAGAAAACTAAAGAATGCTCAGAGTGTAGAAATAATATTTCTCCAGAGAAGAACATAACTATTAGTTGTCAAAAAATAAATTGTCAGCCTTTAAGGCATGTATGCAACTCTGATTATTCAGACTTAGGATGTTATATTTAAGAAAATATTTGTACATATGTATAGGTATACACATGCAACTACAATAAATAAAAGCACCTTGAATTTGTAAGAGAGCAAGGAAAGGTATATGAGAAGTTTTTGGAGGAATGAAAATGAAGGAAGAAATGATGTAATTATGTTTTCTCAAAAATAAAAGGAAAAATTAAGATAAACTAAAACAAACAAAAGATGTTTGTCCTTAAAATGATTTAGTCAAATTGCCTTTAAAATTATTATTTGTTTTTATAGATTGGTGTTGTTGCTATTTTATGTCAAAAAAGAGTGTATTTTCTGTGTGCAGTGATAAAAGTGGTAAATCATAACTCACAAAACTGATAAAAAGAGAGAACTGCTATATCACCCTGTTAAAGAGGTAAGAACATTACAGCAGAGGGAATAAAAAGAATATGAGAGCCATAGGAGAAGTTAGAGTGCTGTGTAATGCTGTCTTCCAGGTGTAACATGGCTGGTATACTCTCAGTTCAGCAACTGTGACCACCACCTGCACAAGAATTGACCTGGTAGCATTCTGCCATGGGAAGGAGATGGTTATGAGAATATTAAAGACCTTATGTGTACTGGTTTCTAGAAGTGGGGAAAATATTTTGTTCAGTGGTATAGACACCAGTAAGGTGCCTGCAATCAAATAAACATCTCCTTACCCATGTACCAGTAAGCAACCATAATGAAATACTGGGTCACTAAAATAATACATGAACACAGAAGAGGGAATAGCAGGAAAACAATTATCAGGAGTGGAAGAATAGATGGTAAAGGGGTCAGTATGTTCAAATACATGGTATAAATGAATGATATGCATGCCAAGAATTCAGGAAGCATGGAGTCTAGCCAAGAGAACAAATGTACTATTTTGATTCCTTATTCTAAATTGTAGGGATTTTATGCTTAATAAAACTGTATTCCACTTTTAATCCATGCTTCATACATAGTTCTTATGTTGTCTTTTGATGCTAAAAGAGGAAGTTGACCTCTTAGTATGTCAGGGACAGGGAGAACTAATATAAGTTAATGTAGTCCACTTCATGAAGATGTAAAATACATCCATATATTCGTCTCTTTATAATATTCCATAGGAACTGTGAAAGTCTGTAGGTATTTTACATCTTAAAATTCACTTCTGAAGCTGATTTCTTTTTTCTCCTATTATGTTGATTTTATTTTTACTTGAGTCTTAACTCCATACTCACATTTTCTGACTCCCTTTCCTTCCAGAAATATGTGTGTAGGGATCAGTCTAAAGGTTCATATAAAGCAGGCAGATAACTCAACCACCTGCCTGATCAACCACACTATACTGATCAAAGGAACTTTTGGATTGCTGAATACTCTTATGAAGTACTAGAATCCATTGCTTTTACCTTTCCATTAATCTCTTCTATTTGTAACCTGAGGGATTGACAGTGGCTTATTCCGATCTTTATTCTTTTAGAAAGTGACGCATGGTAAAATATTGTGGATCAGGTGCATTTCCTAGTGTCAGTGTGATTTCAGGAACAAAGGAAACTGCCTACTCTGAGCATGAGGTTGGAGGACACATTTTTTAAAAAGGAGCAATTGTCTAAATTCATTGTGAGGATTAAGTAAGATTTTAGCATAAGGCATACAATAAACTACCTTACATGAATAATGATGTTACTTTAACAAAATAAATGATATCAAAAGAAAGTTTAAAGCAGGGAATTGTGGTACATGCCTTTAGCTCTAGCAATTAAGAGGCAAAGGCTGGCAGATGCCTCTGAGTTTAAAGCAAGTCACATCTATATCTTAAGTTTTAAGCCAATAAGAAATACATAGGAAGACTTTGTATCAACAAAAAAAACAAACAAACAACAAAAAAAAAACAAATCACACATGAGGGAAGATGTATGAGGAAAAGAGCCTTTATATTCTACCAGCAATAACATGAAGCTCAGTAATTAGAAGACAGGCATCAAAAAGTAAAAAAAAAAAAAAAAAAAAAAAAAAAAAAAAAAAAAAAAAAAAAAAAAAAAAAAAAAATCCTGAGTTATTTTCTAAGTATTAAGAAAAAAATGATGTAAACACTGAAAAGGGGGTGAGAAAGTAACAGAAGACTAAACAGCGGATGAAGATGAGATTTCACAGCATACATCAGCACATTTCAGTAGGGAAGAGTACCCGTGGGAACACTTTTACACAAAGCAATTGTGATGGGCAGTGTCTGTTATCCTCTTATAAACTAAACTCGTCTGAGAAGATAAAATCTCAGCTGAGAAAACACCTGCATTAAACTGGACTGTAGACACAACTATGGGGGCATTTTTCTGACTGATGATGGAAAATCTAGAACACTGTGGTCAGTGCCATCCTAGGCAAGTAGGCCTGGGATGTCCAAGAAAGCAAGCTGAGCAAACCACAAAGAGCAGAGCAGGTGGGTAAGCAGCACTCCTCTGTGGTCTCTGTTTCAGTTCCTGCCTCAGTTCCTGCCTCTAAGGTTCACACCTTGACTTCTTGCTCTGACTTCTCTTCATAAGCTGCAAAAGGAAATAAACTATCTTCCCCTCCACTGTTGTAGTCATGGACTTTACGACAACAATAAATGTCAAACTGGGATAGTAATGGTATAGAAAAGTGAATTTGTCGGAGGATTTGATCTTGTTGAGTAGAACAATTTCCTTTCTTTGGAACATGCACTTTACTCTAACATTGAAATCTATAATTAGTATATTGTGTATACCCCACAACTTTTGGGTTCATCAGAAACAAGTTTCTTTGTAGACAAGATCTTCTTTGGTTCATCTGCATTTACTGTAGAACTGCTACATCTAAAGATGATTGACTCACTAAGTTTCTGGGTCACTGTCTGTAGCATGGAAACTCTACTCCTCCATGAGAATTAAGAAGAAAAAGAAAATGAGAAATATATGCTTATATTCCTCAACGACAATATCTGCTTCCTGGATTTTAAATTATAGAAAGTACAGAAGATTGTAAAGTAGAAAAGTCTGATGTAATATTGGATTATTTAGATTATTATAAAACTTTTAAATTTTGTATTTCTTCTATCTTTATTATAATATAATAACATCATTTCCCTTTACCCTATCTTCCACACAAAATTCCCCATATATATCTTCTTCTCTTTAAACTTCATAACTTTCTTTTCCCTCTACCAGCTTGCCTAGGGAAGAAGTCTTAACATGCCAATAAAAGCGATGGTCAGAAAAATATTTTTTTTTCATTAGTGATCTCCAGTTCCCCTTCCCCTGTAGTCTTCTGTTATTTGGCTTCCTTTGTGTTATATCTTCTTCCTTCTCCTCCTCCTGACTTCAAGATTCCTTCAAGAACCAACTCCAAGGTACATGAAAGCAATGTAGGAGTCTAATTCAGCAATTTAGCTAAACTACCAGTAAGCCCATCACAGTATTGCTGAGCTGGGAGATAATTCTTTCTTGTTTCTAGTTATATTCCTCTTATTTTTTAGTTGCTTCCATCCTAGGTCACTGCTTTGAGCATTTTTACTATATTTCTCCCTTAGTCTGAGCTTCCCTCTTGCCAATCTTCCTTTAGTTGTGGGAATGATGATAAAGAGTAAAATTCATGTGTCAGATATTGTCTGTCAGGTATATATTCTTTATTTCATCTTTCACAGAAATGGAAAGGTGGGTATTTTACTCTATGCTTACTGTACAGGGGATTGTAGATATGATTTTGAGGGACAGGTTGTTAACCTCGATAACATTGTGTAAAAACACATCGGCAGTTTATGAGAGGAAAACTGGCATAGATAAAAATAACACAGAATCTAAAATGAGAAGAGACAATACAACTTCAAAAAGAGAGTCTCCAAATTTCAGTAAGCAGAAATTTATGAAAATCTCTACACCTCAGTGGCTACAGAAGCCCAGAGGTTAGAGCCAAACATGATAAAAGCAAAGGATGAAAATTTACTTTCAGAAACACAAGTTTTTCTTAACATTCCAAAGGGAAGAACCAGATGTTGATGCTACAATGGGAGTGACGTCTGTGGGTGGTCAGTGTATTCTGCATGTGAGAAAACATGAGAGCTACTGAAATATCAAGGTGGAAAAGTGCTTGCTGAGCAAGCATGAAGTCATGAGTTTTGGTCTCCAGCACCCATAAAAATTGCCAGGTGTAGTTACACTTGTCTGTAACAGCAATGCTATGAAGAGGAAGGGCCAAAGAAGAGTGGATTCCAGGGGCATTCTGGCCAATGTTTGTGGATGAAACAGGTGAGATCTCAGTTCAGTAAGAGACCTTGTCTCCAAAATCTAAAATAAAACCTATAAAGAAAAACATCCATCATTGACCTCTAGCCTTTGTCCACATACCATAATCTACATGTACACACACATCTATATGTATAGTTACCCCTGAACACATGTCAAAAACATTGCAAGTAGTTTGAAACTTAAGACAAGAAGTATATTAATGAGTATGGTTAATTGGAAAATAAGGATAAGCAGGCCATCATTCCTGCTATGGAAACTTTTTTGAAATCTGAGTGCCACACTTTCTCAATATGTGTGAGGATTACATAGATAATTGAAATAAAATGGAATGCAATGAAATTAAGTAACATTAGTCTATCTCTCCTTCATTTGCAATGGAGCAATGATAACACCAATTTTATCTCTTTCCAGGGGATATCCAGATAATTAAAGGAGATTCAAATATTTGAGTAAAACTGAATGAAAATACATATTTATACTGTTTTCATATATTAAAATCATAGTTCAGATTCAGAAATATCCACTTTGGTTAAACATTTTAACTATAAATTCCTCAGGAATATATGTTAATTATAGTCAAGAATTGGTAAGGATCTCAATAACTGAATCTTAAAGGGAAAGGAGGCCGATAAAACAGAGGAAGAGTGGGAGGGGTAATATAATATTAAACTAAAAGAAAAGTAAATGAAATCTGAAGTATTGCTCAAACATAAGACTTTAGTGAAATTATCAGCAATATTTGTTTCTGGGATTTTTTGAACCTTGATTATTAAGGAGCCCTTGTGTCCATTTTAAACAGTTTTCTAAATACAAAAGGCCCATCTTTCCCTACATAATTCAAGTAAATAATCATAAATTCTTATGGAAACATATCCATGGATAAATAGCTTGCTTTTATTTCAATGTAATTTAAAATGAACCTGCTAGTATTATACAAAAATATTATCTCCAAATACTCTAATTCATCTACATAAGACTTCTTTTGATGTTACACTCATTGGATTGATGGGTCTGTCCTCTAGTGTTACAATGTGTTTTCTTGGTGGTGGGTGGTCAGAGCTCTTAGCCGCCCACCACTCAGGCCCCCAGAAATGACTCAGATGCTTATATTAACTTTATGCTGTTTGGCCTATGGCTCAGGCCACATTGCTAGCTAGCTCTTAACATCTTAAATCAACCCATTTCTATTAATATTTCCTGCCACGTGGCCCGTGGCTTACCTGTGTTCCTTACATGTTGCTCCTCTGTGCTTCAGGCCTGGTCTGTCTCTGACTCTGCCCTGCTCCTCCTATCTATTCTGATTCCTCCTCCTACTTTTACTATGGTGCCTGTCATGGGCCAAAACAGCTCCTTTATTTAAAGATTGCTATTCACAGCATACAGAAAGACATTCTCACATCACTCTAGTGTTTGATAAAGTTGCATATTTTTAGTCTGCTTACTGAACCTACTACTAGGTCTAAGCCCTAGTGATGTGGGATGTCTTTCTGTACACTGTGAATGTGCTTTATTACCATTTGTTAATAAAGAAGCTGTTTTGGCCTATGGCAAGGCAGCTTAGAGGCAGGCAAGAAATCTAATTATACATGAAGGGGAAGTAGGGCAGAGTTAGAGAAGCTGTAGGCTGCTGTCCATAAAGCAAGATGAGACACAGGCAAAGCCACAGAGCCATGGGCAATACAGAGATTAGTAGAAATGGGTTTTGTTAAGTTATAAGAGCTAGTTGATAATGATCCTGAGCCATGGGCCAACAGTTTATAGTTAATACAAGCCTTTGTGTGATTATTTGGGTCTAAGCCGCTATGCACCAATACCTCTGGACTAGACTGGACCAGAAACTTTTGGCTATATCCTATGGTAAGAGCATTCATTTGAAATTTCAACTTGTGCCCTAGTCATTCTTATTTGTGTTGATGTCAGACAAAATCTGCTTTATGCATGATGTTTCTTAAACACAGAAACAGAGATTATTTACCGCTTTCCCCAGAGTTTTACTTATGCATAATATGTATTGGGATAACCTTGAGTCATTAAGTGTCGATTTGATAGAATATAGAGTCATCTGATAGATAGGTCTCTGGCTGTGTTTGTGGAGAATTATCTCAATATAATTAATATGAGACTACTCATACTACTTCTCTGGCTGTGTTTGTGGAGAATTATCTCAATATAATTAATATGAGACTACTCATACTACTTGTGGGCAGAGCCATTCCATGAATGAGGGACCCCGAATTGTATGAAATAGAATAGGCAAACATGCATTCATCTGTGTTTTCTGAATATGGATGTGATAAGACCAGCTGCTTCAAGGTCTTGACTCCTTTACTTCCCTGCTAGGATGAGATGTGCCCTTGAAATATAAACTAACACTTTCTCACTAACGTTGCTCTGTTAGGATTTTGTCACAGCTATGACTATCTGAGACACTGGGGTTCAAATTGATTTTCAAAGTGAAAATGGAAGAATAGATGACAAGAAATGTCATGTGTGATCAAATACTGCTCCACGTTAGATATAGATTTTATATGAAACCAAACAAAAGACTGTAAAATGTTCACGTAGAAACATATCTGATGCTTTATTTCTTTGTCTCCATATTCACTAGCTTCATGAATCTCTGATCCTTAGTTTGGCTAACACCTCTTTCTGGCTTCAGTAATAAAAACCCTAAGCTATGAACCCAACATTCTAATCTCATGTCCTTATGAGGAATAGGTGGTAAATGTATATATTAGATATTTTAATAATTTTATTTAACTAACTGTTTTCACTAAAAATTGCTGGTTTGCTTCTTGTTACTTAGAATATCAGTTGTCTTATTTTTCTTCTGATACTAATTAATCACTTGCTCAGACAGATTGTTACTGCATTGAAGAAGAATGTGTCAATATCTTATCAAATCTTCAAATGAGACATTTGACCCAATCATGCTCAGCTCATGTGTTAGTTTCTTTAAAGTTCTACTGGAATCACTTATAATCCCCTTTCAAAAAGCCAAGTATTGCTTTTTCTTCTATTATCTTCTCATCAGCCCTTTCTAAAGGTAGCTGCTGGCCTGAAATGATGTCTGTATCCCTATTTTCTTGCAATACCATGCTCCTTTAATTCACAGGTCTAGCTTCATATTTTGGCCATCTTTATCTGAATGACAAGAAATATTTCATTATGAAATGAAAATTTTATTTATGGTCATTCAGTGGAATAAAGAGAAATATGTCTAAACCATATTGAAAATCCAGGAAATAATTTCTCTAATTTGGTTGGAGTGCAAGAACATAAACCCATTATATACCATTCCTCCTTTCAAATTGTGCTTGTTTCCAGTCAGCCAGACATGGACTTAATACTTTGCTTCACTATAGGCATCTAAATATTACTTTAGACTTCCAAGTAGTACTTTCATTTTGAAATGAGAACAACATTAGTGATTTTTTATTCAGTTGGTTTCAAGATTTATATTCTGGCAGGATGTACTTTGCACATTTCTCAGCTCATGTTAAATTCTTGACAAATGGTGGTTTTATGAGATATTCTCCATGGATCTTCTCCAGGACCATGGCATCTTACATATTTGTGACAGGGTTTAGGAAACAGTGTGGACACCTTTCAGATTTCCTTAAGATGAAGTGCAGCTGGAACATCTCTAGTATAGAATTCCTGTTGCCTAAAAATAGCTTCTCTTCTGTTTTGTGTCAGTATCCCATTAGCAGCTCATCTGAAGGCCACCAATAGCTCAGCAGAACCTCTGTGCTTGTATTCTGCTCTTTGGCCCAGAGGCTAAAGTTTCTTTTACTTTCTAGCATAGTACAGCCCTCTTGCCCTTATACCACCTACCTATGAATATGTGCATATGCAAATATACATTAGGCATATACATATATCACTTTTTTCTCATCGGAAAGAAGAAATTACCATGGTCATGTTTACAAAATTTATTAATAGTCATTATCTGAAGGAGTTATTAATTACAAAACAGTGAAGAAAATAACTTATGTTGGTTATGTGTATTGTGATTTTCTTCCATGAAGGGACAAGTAGAAGTCCAGGAGAGCTATGATTCAGTAATTCATAAACAGTAGCACAATCAATAATATTTAGCCCTGATATGCTTGCTAGTAGATGAAAAAAATTCTTTATTTCCCTAATACGGTCATAGATTTGGATGAGCACAGAAATAAAAATTAATGGTGAAAATGCTGAATGATCACTTAACAAGATATCACATTGTGGTTTAATTTATTTTAATTCATTTTATTCAGAGAAATTTTAGGTAAGTACTGTTAGCACCCTACATTGTAGAAGAGACAACAGAGGTGGGAGGTGAGAGGCTGAGTATTAGGACCAATTGCTTCATGAGGTGGATGGCATATCTGCAAAGTCCACACTGAATAGATGATTCTAGGTCCATGGACTCTGTGTCCATAGAACCAAAGACTTGGCAGCAAGCTGTTTATGTAAGCAGACACAGAGTACATATTTTTGATGATTTCCTTACTTTGTATCTCTAATACTGAAAGACCCACGGGGGTTTGGGACCCCCGAAACGGACCTTTCCTCGGAAGGAGACCCCATGACCCAAGGAGGACCGAGCCACAGATCAGCTGCAAACAGCACGAGGTTTTATTGAATAACGCAGGACCTGCGGGCTACCAAGCCACTTGGGATGGCTGGCGCGCCCAGCCCTCTGTTTAGGGCCTTTTTATAGGGTTAGGGAAGCAAAATCATGCGTACAGAGGCAAAGGCGAAGTTACAAAGTTTCCATTGGCTGGTTTGAATGAAATCGCCCGTTGAGGGGTGAGGGGTGAGGGCCCCCAGGTTGCCATCCGGCCTGACCAAGCAACCTGGTTATCACCCGCCCCCAGGCCTGCTGTTTCTTTTGTTCTTTATCTTCTTTTTGGAATTCTTTCTCTGATCAGGCTGGGCCTGATCCCATAGCTAAGTAACTGCTTTTCCTCCCTTCCCCCCCTCTGCCCTGTTGACATATATTGTGAAAGTTACCTGACTACATTCCCTTGTCTTTATCTCAAGCATCTTACGGAGTTAATCTTTACTGTCTTGTTAATATGTCTTAGGGAGGTTTACTTGCAACGCGCTGCTGTTAACTCTACTTCTTGGGGAGGGGGCCTTACAATACAACTAGTTTGCCAAGTACAAAAGAAAACTCAGTGATCACACATTGATGGAGATGGTTGTTTGAATTAAGGTTTATTAACAAAAATATGGGCAGAGTCGACCCCTCTTCAGGAAAAGGAGTAAACCATGTGTTGTTCTTCAAAAGCATAGCAATTTCTTCTTATACATTAAATCAAGCAAATTTGACTCATTGTCCCCATTCCAATTTCTTACTTTTGACAAGTGCAGTGGTAGGAATCCTAGAGAAAATTGTAACATTAACTATCTCAATTAAAGACAACAGACAATTAACCTATGGCCAGAAGCCTTTCAGCCTGGACAAAATCAGGTCATACTGAACATATTTGCCTCATTTTTCTGTGACCTCATCCTTCAATGAACTAGAAACTCCTTTACATTGTCTGTCAATGAAGTAGAACAAAAATAAACACACATCCTTTCCAGTTAAAATTGTCAGGACATCCCAACCAGAGTGACATTTCAGAAAAACTTACCTCACTATAAGTGACTGTACCAGAACCATTGAATTATTAACTGATGGTAGATCCACTTGGGCATATTGATTTGTTACTTAGTATTTATAACTAAGAAGAACATATGTGGATGGACTAAAGTGAGAGAGAGAAGAGGGGAGGAAGAGAAGGTGGGGAGGGAGGAATGGAGGGAGAATGAGAATCTAGGTTTATACTTGAGCTGTGATGATTTCTGTTAATTTAAAAGAGGAACATCAAAAGGTCAGGCCCACTGATTTGACCTAAGATGAGTCTTGGCTCAGCTCAGACTCCAATCTGGTAAACTCAGAATTTCTCAGAACCCCACAAAGTGGATTCTCTTCACCAGAAAAACTATTACTCTCCCATAACTTCCACATTTCCCATTGTCTGTATAGAAAGAGCGTCTGGTTTTCTATTAACTCAAACAAGAACCCAACCAATCCAAGTCCCAGGCTGTTCCCGCTAACTATCCCTACTCCCTCAGCAACACAATCCCCCTTATAACTGGCAGAGCTTTTCCACCAGTTTTGCTATTGTCTCTCACTGTCATCCTCTTCTTCTCTTCTACCTACCCCTGCTCTGGTTTCTGCTATTCTCTCTTACTATTTTCTCTGCTCCTCAGATAGCCATGGGAATTGCCAGCCTATTCTGACTATGGCTGGTCTGGATTGTAGCAGATGCCTCCCGCTATTCTCTCACATAACCAATGAAAACATCCTCCCAGTCATGAGTGGTCATCTAGGTTGTTTCTTTACTATGCCTCATTTACAATTTATATTTATGATATTAAGAAGTCTTATATCTTGGGACTTATGAATTCAGTGACTAGCACCTAGATTAAAAACACCCTCTGGTGATGCAAATTTGCAATGCTGATACTAACGAGGCAGAGACAAGAGGGTTCCTTGGGTTCCGTTGCCAGGTTAGTCTTGCCTAATGAGTGCACTCTATAGGTCAATTAGAGATGATATCTGTAAACATGTATATATAATAGGCATACATATTCCAATGTGCAAATGGATACCCAGGAAATATAGTTACCTTAACTCAATTTACCTCCTTCCTTATGTACCAGAAGTCCTGCTTACTCCAAAGCTTCAAGTGTATAGTCCCAGAGAGAGCAAAGATTATAGAAAAGCACATGAGAGGTGGAAGAAAAATTTGAATATGATAATTCTGAACTAAACTAAAAAATAAAATCTCAGAGTGAAAATACTGGGGAAGCTCAATTTATGTGTTTTTGTTTCTCCAATGGAGCCAACACCTTGTAGTATGAGTAAGGCTTATTGTTATAGTTAATATTTTTGATGTTTAAAATATTGTTTCATTGATTAAAATCATGAGTTCACTAAGATAACTTCCTAATTTCTAAACTGAGAATAAAAATAATGATGCTTCCTCATTGTACTTTTAAACAATAAAAATGAGCCAATGCAGATAATCTATGTAGCATAGGTTAGGTGTAGAATAAATTCAAAACAGTGTCTATCATTATCTTATCTACCCCCAAAGGCTCAAAACTGTTACTATTCAGTAGTATTTTCACAAAGGAATATAATTGATATAGATGAAATTTCTTAAATTTAATGAAATATATATTATTAATTTATAAACAATTTAATATATTCATAAGTTTAAAAACAATATTTCTGTAAAGAAATACATTGTGCAGTAATCAAACTAGGCCAATTAGATTTATCACTATATCCTCATTTCTTCATACTGAGAACATTTAAACCCTACCTTCTAAAAGTTGTGACACATGCAGCTTATTTTTGTCAATGATAATCACTGTGCTGTGCTTATGTTATTAAAGTCAACTTAGCTCCCAAAGAGGGTCTCTTATAGTCTGTTCTCTAATGTGGAGACTTTGAAAAGTGTTGCTTAGGTCCACTGCTACAATGAATGTACTATATTAGATTGATCCCACATTTGTACAAAGATCTCAAGTCTTATGTGGAAATGTTAATACTGTATCTACCAAGGATGTGCTCAGTAGTAACTTTGATTTGAGTATCACTTTTCTGGATGGAACTTTCTTAGAATTTGCTTCAAATTGAGACTTCCTACCCCATTTTATTTTATCAAGCCTGAATGACGATATAGGTTCACCTTCATTATCTGGACCTTCCCTCTGATCCCCCACAGATGTCTCTTCCAATTCCATTACTACAATCTGCTCTCATTTTTATTGCACCTGATAGTTCAAGAACCCAAGCTGTAAAGGCACCAACAATTATTTGTGAACACACTGATCAGCTAGAGTTTACCTGACTGTACCTACATCCTGCCTAATTTTTCAGTCTTTTTCTGCTTACTATTTAATACAAATATATTCAACAGGATGCACGATAGAAGGTTTTTTGAGTCTGACTTCTGTTCTTATTCTAAGACATTATAGTGTCTCTAAGTTCTAGTTTAGCACCACTTCTTGTCAACAGTACCATTTTTCCTGTCTCACATGCAGAAGAGACAACTATGTCCAGCAAATGTATACTGCCTTCTGCAGTCTGCTTTTCAGAAAGTAGCCTTTCAAAATGATCAGGACACCTTCTTTCCCTTTCTTTATTTTTCTGGTGTATTGGTGTGTGTGTGTGTGTGTGTGTGTGTGTGTGTGTGTGTGTGTGTGTGTGTGTGTGTATGTGTGTGTGTGTGTTCATTTGCATGCATGTGTAAATCAGAAGTCAAGATTAGGTGTTGTCTTAGTTTTTTTTTTTTTTTTCCCAGTGACAAAGGCAAATTATAAAGAAAATGTTAAATTTTAGATTCATGTTTTTAGTGTTCTAAAGTCAATAAAGATCGTGGAAGACATGTTGATGAAGCAGTAGGTATCTGAGAGCTTACACCTAATTCATAGCAGGACGCATAGAGAGCCACTAGGAAAGCCATGTGCTTTTGAAATCCCAAATGCTGTTCCCAGGGACACATGTATTCCAAAAGGTCACATCTTCTTAACCTTTCCTCCCATAAAGTTCTACCAATTGGTAATCAATTCAAACATTAGACTTTATGAGAGGCATTTTCATTCAAACAATCAATTGTCTTCCTTAATCACAGAGTGTCTCATTATTTCATCTAGACTGGCTGGTCAGCTAGTTCCCAGGATACACCTGTCTCCATTAACACCTGTCACAGTACTACAAATGCATGCCACTGTGCCCAGGCTATATGCAGGCATTTTACCCACTGAACTTTCCAGACTTAACACTTTTACTTTCTTAATGGGCCAAAGGTAAAAGTTTTATTGTTGAATCTGAAAGCATTGAAGATCCCCAGCATGCACAACTAAGGCAATTGGGAAAGGACTTGATGGTGACATGCAAAATGGTGGTTCCTTTTAAATAGTTTTTGTGGAAAATAGATTATAAGATATGTGACTTGGTGACTTGGAGTAATAATGAAGACAAAGTTCTTATAGTTAATTTCACAAACCAAAAAGGCTATTGATAGGAGACTTGCTAATGGCACAAAAATAGTTTCAATTATCCTGAGAGTGCTACATGCAAACACATGTCACACAAATACAGAGTTTATAATGTTTTGTTAAATAATATCTTTCTAATACTAAAATATTGACTCACTCTCTTTAATTTTTACATATTAAAATTTATGAATACTTAAATTCTTTCAACTTGGAGTTCAGAAAGAATACTTCTGCATTTTTAAGCATCCAGTTCATTATTTCGATGATTACCATTTACTATCCAAAAAAAATTCTTCCATAAGTGAGTGATATTCCTGATGTTAAATTGAATTTGTTCATTTTTTTGGCAAATGATCTGTAATAACTAATGATCACATCATTTGCAGATATTAGAAAACATTTTGAACCTTTACTAATCAACATAGATTCACTTGTTCACAAAGAGTGCACAAATGCCACATTTGTTGAATGTATTATGCCTATTATAATACATGAAATGATGTTATATTCAAGAAAGAAAGAATCATAGGTATTCATGAAAATCCTAAGGTTCTCTATATTTTTCTTACAAGATATCCTTTTGTTGCTTTATGGATCACTGATCTACCTCATAAAAGTAGATGAGAAAGATTTCTGAATTTCATCAAACACTGTTCTACTTCATTTCCTTTGTATTTATATCAGGATATATTGAAGATATATTTCTGCGACTTTAGCTCTTGACACTATTTAGATTACCCATATATTCTGTGTGTGTTGACGTCTCCTACATCAAAGAACTTAAAGAGCTGAACAATGCTGAGAATTGAACTCAAACATAGATTCTCTGTAGCCTAAATATTTAGTTTCTTAAATATCTAAGCTCAAAAATGCCGGAAAGCAAAATCTTCTGGGGCCTGTAAGATCTCTCCTACCTCTCAATTTTAGTCCTGTCTTTCTTCACATCTTGACACTGAGAATGATCAAGCATGTCCTCAAATCCTCTAACACTCTTCCAATACAGGACCAAGTCCATTTCTCTCTTATATGATACTAGTTCTGTGATGTGATCAGACCAGTCATGTTCAATGGGAAATGAAGCAGTATGAATATATGATATATACAGCTTCTATTTTCACAGTTTCCTTTGGATTCCAAATACTATTCTGTAGGAAGTCCAGGCCATATGGAGAGACCATGTGGAAGATAACAAATACACTCCAGTCAATACCCCAGCTGAGCGTGTAACTTACAGTCAGCCCCATCTGTCAGATAGTTATCTTGGACATTCCAGTCTAAAGCCTTTATATTATCATGTGTTTCACTAATACATCTTGAAAAAAATAACCTACAAGTCCAACAAATCCTCAAGATTTATAATTACAATAAATGCTTGATATTGTTATAAGCCACTAAGCAGAAGCCATCCCAAGTTGTAACAATGAGGTTTATGGTCCGACTAAATTCACGGTTTGTACCTGCCCATGCCTCTCATCTGGACCAGCAATCTCAAAGTCCCAAAGAAGCACATAGATGTTACAATGATCTGTTACAATGTCATTTTTTGGTCCCAGGCAGCCAGAGGCCCAGACACACAGATCTGCAGCCCCAGATCCCTTAGCCACCCGCTGCTGCTTAGGCCCCAGAAATGACTCAGACACTTACATTAAGTTCATGCTGTTTGGCCTATAGCTCAGGCACATTGCTAGCTAGCTCTTTCATCTTAACTCAACCCATTTCCATTAATCTGTCTGCCATGTGGCCCGTGGCTCACCTGTGTTCCTTACATGTTGATCCTTTGGGCTTCTGGCTCCTTCTGTCTCTGACTCCACCCTTCTCCTCCCTATGTTGCAATTTCTCCTCCTACTTTTTCTATGGTGCCTGTCATGGGCCAAAACAGCTCCTTTATTTAAAGATTGCTATTCACAGCATACAGAAAGATATTCCCACATCACATAG
The DNA here is from genome assembly GCA_033318265.1 of Phyllotis vaccarum. Classification (NCBI taxonomy): domain Eukaryota; kingdom Metazoa; phylum Chordata; class Mammalia; order Rodentia; family Cricetidae; genus Phyllotis; species Phyllotis vaccarum. The sequence continues at coordinate 136,582,957 of JARWLC010000001.1, read as the reverse complement.
ATGCATAAATTAATTTCATGCTGTTTGGCCTATAGCTTAGGCACATTGCTAGCTAGCTCCTTCATCTTAACTCAACTCATTTCCATTTCCATTATTCTGTCCTGCCATGTGGCCCATGGCTCACCTGTGTTCCTTATATATTGCTTCTTTGGGCATATGGGTCGATCTGTATCTCACTCCACCCTCTTCCTCCTACCTATTCTGATCCCCCACCTACTTCTTCTACAGTGCTCACCAAGGTTCAAAACAGCTCTTCATATAAAGATTGACATTAACAGCATACAGAAAGACTTTGCCACATCACCAAGTATACATCATTTTCATGTGCCATATGAATTTTTCTACCTTTCAAATGAAATCTTTTAATTCTGTTATGTAGGTTTCATTAACACATATCTTACTCACTTTACATGTGCATTCTTCAATCCTTTGCTGTAGTAAGAGGCTTCTGGCCCAGACTTTTAGGCCCAGCCTCAAGGTTTGTTATTAAACTCATAGGCGGGACAATTATTTACAATGTAACATCATAAATCCACTACACTTTGCTTGTGATATTTTCCCCAAATTCTGTGCATCTGCATATATTATAATTATCATGAAAGGCATAGATGATAACCCATGGCCTAGTAAAGCAAGGAAGGATATTTTCCTTTATTTCCCCAACATTCTTTGTTGATTTTGTCTTGTTTGTTTTTGCAAAAGAGTCTTATGAAACTCTGGCATGCCCCAGACCTACTATGGAACAGAGGATGACACTGAACCCTTGATCCTCCTAACTCTGCTTTCCGATTGTTAGTGTGTCAGTCATGTAACACCATACGCAACTCTCCAACACACCTTTTTTTTTTTTTTTTACTAATTATTTCATTTATTTTTCATCCTGATAGCAGTTTCCCATTTCTTCCCCATCTCTGCTTTCTTGCCCCCCAAAGCATGCACTTTTTCTCTGTCTTTATTCATAAAGTGACATGCCTCTCATGGGCATCAACAAAGCATGGTACATTAAGTTGAGGCTGGATCATGTTCTGCCCTCTACATCAAAGCTGGGTGAAGCAACCCAGCATGGGAAATGTGTTCCCAAAATCTAGCTCAAGTGCTAGGGACACATTTTGATCCCAGTGTTAGGAGCCTAACAAAGACTAAGCTATACAACTGTCACACACATGTAGATAACCTAGGTTGATCCCATGAAAGCTCCTAACCTGTTGGTCCAGGGTTCTTGAGCTCCCATGAGCTCAGATCAGCTGTCTCTTTGGGTTACCCCCTCATGACCTAGACCTTCCTGGCTTATACAATCTCTCCTTCTCTTCAACAGGACACTCTAACCTTGACTGTGGATATCTGCATCTGCTTCAGTCAGTTACTAGATGAAGGCTCTCTGATGACAATTAGGATAGAATGTGTATAGTAATAGTTACTTTGGGAATTGTAGGAAAATAGAAAAACATTGACTATAAGGTGATTAACATATTGTTTGTTCACAGTAAGTATTCATGGATGATTACCTATTATTAAAATCCACTTTGAACATTTAATTGGCGTTTATACTTATTCAGTCTAGTTTTAGTTGGCTGAATGTTTATCTGCCTGCAAAAATCTGCTCCAATTATGTTAATTAATTCCTCTCTATTTCTTCAAATATCAGCTCCATTGATAAGTCAATGAAGAGAATTTCTAGTAAAGAGTTAAGATATGCTCTAAAATGGAAAAGTGGTAGTGAGGGTGAGCTTAGTAGGTAGTAACAAGGAAATTTCTGTCTATTAAGTTGACTAATAGAAATGTAGAAATATACTTGATATTTTCCTAAAAATGGTAAAACAAAATTCAGATGCTCTGTATTAATGGTATGTTATCTATACCTTATGTTTCTTTCAGAAACTGACAAAATGATTAGCAAGTTCACGCATGTGACACATGCTCCATGTGAGAGTATTACTGAATATGTGTGACCACACACAATAAAGTAAAATAATAGGTCTAAATTTAGCCATATTATTAACAAACACCTGGGCTGGTTAATGATAATTGATGTTCAGTATGAGAAAACCTTGAATTGCTGATCATTCTAAAATTTGATCCCATGTTAAGTGATTTTCTCTAGTCATAACAAGAGTATGAAAGCAACTTCAAAAGATCAAAAAAAAAGTTTATTTTTATTCCCTGTTTTAAAAGACCCATTCTATGATCCTGGTGGACTACAGTTGGGAGGGCAGTGACAAAACAGTACGCCTTGATACTGGCAGAGAAAACAACACTCTGTTAATTGGTGGGATTTGAAGAGAAGGATAAATATATTGAGGTCTAACAATGTCCTTGAAGTCACTTTAAAAGACATAATGACTTCCCAATAGGCTCCATGTCTTAACATTCCCACCATCAAGGAAGCAGACTAAGCTGCCAACCTTTACACACAGTCTCTGAAGTATATCCAAGATCCAAATTTCAACATGTAGGGTACTCTAACATTGTATTCCTCAGTGTAAAAATCTACTACCTATTGCCTTTGGAAATAAATAACAGCAGAGGACCTTTACAATGCAGGCTTCTATGACACCAGAATAGCAGTTTAACAATAAATGAAGCTCCTGTTTATAACAAATGATCTATTCTTTCAAATGCTGAAAACATTATAAAGGGAAAAGCAAAACAAATACTTTGAAGTTTATTTCCCATTGTTGGATATGAAAACAGTGTGTTGTGCCCTGGTGATAAACTGTCAATATAATTCTAAAATATAATTTAAACAACAGAACAACAATTACTATCTACAGAGGATTAATAAACTATGACATGATGATGTAAAATACTTAAGCTACTGCTCTTTTGTTTAAAAATAACTAACATTTATGAAGTGAAAGAATTATATTTTATGCATTTTTACTTCCAGTTATTTAATTTACGCAGCTCCTCAGAATTTTTATGGGTAACTTTTCATATTTAAGGTAATGTGGTGCAATTATTATAAATCACTTCTATAATATAAAAGACATTCAGAGCAAGTGCCCAGTAACTAGAATATTGGTCAGGCTGCATGAGCAGTGCTGTAGTAAAAGGTAATCCACATATCTGAGTGACTTAAGAGAATAACAATGTGTTTCTCTCTCACACTCATAATTCAGTTTGGGTCAGCCAATTCTGTGGAAATATGTTTCAAATTTAACAAAAGCAGTCTGAGATATCAGAGGACAGATCCACCTCTTTTTCAGAGTTTTCTATATAACAGTCCTGGCTGTCCTGGAACTTGCTTTGAAGACCAGGCTGGCTTTGAACTCACAGAGATTCTCTTGCCTCTGCTTCCCAAGTGCTGGGACTAACAGTGTGAGCCATGGCTTCTTCTGCCTTCTCTGGCTTTCTATGCCTGCTTTAAATACCTTCGTTGCTGGGTTAAGGCATGGAAACACCACTGTCTGCCTGGGAGCCTGTAACTCCTTCTGTAAACTAAGATGACCTCGAACTCAGATTTGATGGGATTAAGAGCGGAGGTCAGCCTGTGCTGGGATTAAAGATGTGAGTTACCACAGTCGGATCCTCCTAGACTGACTGTGGGTAGATCCCTCTGAGATCTCAAACTGTTTCTATTAAATTTGAAACATATCCCCACACAACTCTCCATGGTAGCTCTTCTCTATGCAGTGATTCAAGATTCAAGGATCAGTCTGACTAAACATGTATTCAGCAGTATTCAGCAAGATAAAGGATTCATTAATAAATGTTCTGGTTAAAATTTATATATACCTAAGTTTCTACTCAGGCTCTACTGGTTAAAATCAGTCACGTGGTCTTCTTGTCCAAAAGCATATAATAAATGAAGATAATTTCTATTGAAATTTACTATGGGGTAGTTTTAAGACAAAGTGTCTTGGATAATATAAAAATATATTTCAAATTAATTATAAAATTCTCCTTTTCTTTAATTCTCTACTGAAAAGATTAATAGAAAGTTGGGGTGGACTGGGCTTACAAAGTAAAACAAAAAAAAAAAAAGTAAAACTGAGTTTTTGAGGAAGACAATATACACTGAAAAGTATTCTGTAAATTCACAGAGTTTCTCATGAGGTGGAAACATAATGTCACCAGTCATCTTGCTATGTTCCAGAAATAGTATCATGTGCTCAGACATCATGGCAGTATGTCCTTGTACCAACAATGCTGCTCCAACATCTAATAATCACCTTGCTTTCTATTTCCCCATCCTAGCATCAATCACTCTCTGCAGTTGAGAAACTCTATGGCAGTGTAGTCTCAGCTGTGCAACAGAGGAATGCATTCCCATTTATCTTAATCCATTCCTCTATGAACTTTGCTGCCACTCAGAAGCATCACCAGCTTCTCAGATACCAAGCCATGGTATTACTTATTCTACAAATCTTAATAATATTTTCTCTCCATTCTGAATATTAACAAATTTCAGCCATTATTGCCCAATTCAGGATTAACATAATATTTTTCTATTTGGTTCCTTGATATTTAAGCCATTTATTTGATCCATCTGGTACACACTTAACATAATAGTTTTACATAAATATTAGCAGTGATGTATCCTTCATAGTATATTATAAATTTCTAAGGGATCTGTGACTTCTACCAAAGCTAGTATAAACACTAAGTTTTCATAATATTAATTTTCTCCCTCTACTCCTCAAAATGAATACTGCATTATTTCTACCATATACTATTAACAATAAGAATTTTTCTTTAGAAATAATACTTTATTATTTCAGAATTTTAAACATATTTAGTATACTAAAATCATGAAAGAAGAAGATGGTTTAGTGAAAGAAGCAACAGAGAGGGAGAAAAAGAGATGGATATCTTGATAGAGGAAGGCAATGTGGGGTTGGAAAGAGACCAGGTGCTAGGCAAACATCCAGGAACTCACAGGACGTCCCTGGCTAGGTCTCCAACCAATAGTGGGGGGAGGTGCCTAAACAGGACTTCCCCTATAATCAAATGAATGACCACCCTAAGTGTCATCACAGAACCTGCATCCAACAAAAAAAATAGAGGTGGAAGCAGAAATTCATGGCTGAGCACTGGGCAGAGCTCCTGGTCCAGCTGAGAGCAGGGGAGGAGAGTCTCTATGAGCAAGGGGATAGGGATTATGAGGAAAATTCCCACATTGATGGCTGGCTGGAGCTCTGGGGAGCTCACTGAATCAACAATAGCCACTGGGAAAATAACCATAGAAAAGGAGCTAGGCCTTCAAGGGTAGGCACCTGTTGATTGGCCTGGGCAGTATGTGGAATCTCCAGGGCTACGTGGGATCAGACTGTGTTCCTGTGTGCATGTTGGCACTTTGGAGCCCATTACCTGCATAGGAACACCTAACCCAGTCTTGACTTTGGGATGAGGAAGTCAGATGTGCCTGAAGTGCATGTGCCACCCTGAGCTGACCCACCTTGGGACTTCTTGCCCTTTGGGGGAGGGAGTGGTAGTACGGGGAGCAGGAGGCTGAAGGCTGACTGGGAGGGATTGGGAGGAGGGAAGGAAGGGAGAGTAGGGGATGCATGGATAAAAAAGACATTTTTATTAAAAAAATAAAAAGGGAAAATGTAAAATTTAAAAATTAAATGAAATAAACTATTAATAAAAGGTGAAAGTGTGAACAGCTATCACCTTAAATAAAATGTAAAAAATTAAAAATAAAAAGTCCAAGATCCCTAAGAGATATGAACATGAAATTAGATATATGACAGCCAGAAAACAGTTCAAATACCCAGTAGGTAAGTTACAGGGGAAGAAAAAGAAAAGAAAAAATATCAACAAAAGCAACAAAAAAATTAACTAAAATTTCAGTGATCTTCATGTGATGTTGTCTCCATGTATAGATTTAATTATAGTTATATATGATGCAATCAAAGGAGATTGAAAAGATAGATATTATTTTTGCCTAAATGATAAAAAGAATAGGTAATATTCTCAAAACCACAGAGGTAATAAATATAAAGGATACCCATAATTCTAATTTCCACTACACAGCTTAGCAATTGTTAAATCGAGGATGGGAAAAGGAGGTATACATGAAAAGATAAAGTGTTTTGTAGCATATAAAATGATATTCATTCATTCTCTTAGGATGATTTCACACATTTATGTTAAATACCGTCTTATGACAGTGAATATGGTAAGTGAAAAATATGGTATAATTTTCAAAGAAATAACCACGCAGTCAAGTACAGAACTTTTATAGTAGCAAAGAGTTTTATAAAATTGTTATTGTCTTAATGTTTTTATCTCTATCACTTAATAGAGTTGTCGAATAACTACTTACTCTTACTGTCAAACATTTTTCTGTGTTTGAGATGAAATCTGCAAAGCAAATGTAGATGTTGGATAACAGTGTTTCTTTATAGTGGAATTTTATAAGAAGATGTCTCCCAATACCAACTGAAATAGTGTGTTATTAAGCATTATTCAGTATAAAATACCAAGAATTAAAAATAAATGTATCATGATTATTTTTATCTCAAGATACAATTCTATCTTTCCTTTTTAAACTCTCAAAATTCTGTATGGATATTGTAATGGATTACTATATATATATATACTTAACCTAAGGTAGTTTGGAAAATAGATCCTTCCATTCTCTCACTGATTTGCAGGAAGTAGATTACAGATATCAAATATAAATGTAAAACAGGATAGAATATACTATTACAGGAGTGAAAAAATGACTTATATGACATATAATACCATGTCTACTAGATATTTTTAATCCATTCTTGTCAGGGATTTATGAAAAGAATTATTAATTTTAAATTACTTTATCCTATATTGTTTCCTGTTACTAATATATTATGTCTTTATTTCATAAACATAGATAGAATATTTTGTTGGAATGAACCAATAGGGAAAGATGCCTTGTTTACAAAGAATTTAAAATATGGTATAATTTATTCCTTTAGCTCAAATAAATAAGAAATCCTTCAGTCAATAACTGTACTTTAGCTGTTAGCTGTGTCCATTTGAACTTTCAGAACAATATTCTTATTATCTTTAATGGTTTTATTTAAAAGGGTTTTTTTTCATGCCCACCATTGTCCTCTCTCCATCCCCTCTTCCCAGTTACCTCCAGCTTCCTTCTACTCCATTCTCCCATCCACTCCTCAGAGAGGTAAGGACTCCCAGAGAGTCAATACAGTCTGTAATCTCAAGTTAAGGCAGAACCCAGACTCTCCCCTCCTCCTCCCAATTCAAGGCCAGGCAAGGTATCCCTCTATTGGGAATGGGCTCCAAAAATCTAGTTCATGCATTAGGATAAGTTCTGGTCCCACTACCACAGGCTCCACAAACTACCCTTGCCACACAACTGTCATCCACATCCAGTTTTGTCTCATGAGGATTCCCCAGCTGTCAGTTCACAGTCGAGCTCGCAATAGCTCAGGTCAGCTGTCTCTGTGGACTTTCTCAGCATAATGTTTTTGGCACATTTTAATTTGCTGAATAGTTATGCACCTTTATTAAATACTGACTTTCTTTTGAAATATTCAAGGCAGTATGTATGAGTGAGCTCTCCTTCTCCAAAAGGTCCAGCACTTACGATCTTCAACAATAGCAATGTCAAATTTCATGGGTAAATTAAGTGATTTACTAAAGTAGGAAACAAAATATAAGGAACAAAAATGTGTCTTATACCAAGGATACTTTGAGGAAAGAAAAATACAATATATTCTTGTACTGGTCATAACAATGCAACCAAAGGCTGTCACCTGATATACCCCTCACAGGATATTCCCAAAGCAATGATTGTACATTAGAACTCTGCTGATTCTGTACACTTCTTGCCCTGCTGAGATTCACTTTATACACTTTTAGCACATTCTCTCTAGACTGTCTTTGTGGAAAAAACTTAGAAAAGTTAAATAAACTATAATAATAACTTGCTTGATTTCAGGCTAATTCTCTAAGTTATTTGCCCCTCCTTTCAACTATCACTTCAGTGCATTTGGGTTATTTACCTTATGTGGTCCCTACTCTCATTTCTGCAGTACAGAAATACCTAGTAATCATGGACCTCCCTAAGTTAAAGCAACTTCACATAATAATACACACTTACAGAGGCACAAGCAAATACTAAAAGACAATGAATCTCACCAATTACACATATATTTCTTTATCTTAATGTGTAAAACCAACAACTGAGTCTCTACTGTTGATCAGGACCAACTGCCCTAGGAAGTTTTATGGCTTCCTATAACCTTTAGGCCCTGCTTTTCCTTGATTCTATAGTTCTTTGGTAACATCTGCAGTTTATAGTTAGTGAGAGTAGTTCTATTGTCTAACAGAAGTTTAACCCTTTGGGATTCAGTGTTTCTAATTTCAGTTTCTGGAGTGAGAAGTGCAAATTTCTCTAGTGGGTCAAGAATAGCACCACAAATAGGAGAAAAGGGAATAAGCCCAATGTCATCTGTGGTTTTTCTCAGAAGACCCGCATAATATCAAGGCAATTAAGAGTTCCACTGTAGAAAGTAGAGGGGCTCCTGAAGCCTCTCCTATCTCTGAAGAGTGATTGGCATTTGATGGAGGCTAGGATATCAGTTTTTTGCATTTTTCTTTTCTTTTTTTTTTCTTGAGGGATGTCCATTGGTACATTTCCCATATCCTTGTGGGTAACTCTATATACACACAAATATGCGTAGAACTAACTGGTCTCTGTAGATTAAATAAATAAGAACATGAAGTTGGGAGATGTTTTGGAGCATCCTGGACAGAGTTGCATCATAGAATGAGCTGAGCATATGACTAAGATATATCATATACATATATGAACGTTTCAAATAATGAAAAAATAAGAAAGAAACAAATGAGATCTAGCACCACAATAAATGAAGCCAGTTACTCTACCTGACTGTACACATGCCTCCACACTCTATACAGCAAAGAACTCAGATCAGCCTACATAGTGTTAATATACTAAAACAATAAATTGGCAAACAAATTATCAAATTTTGTTATCAGGGTCTTCATTTCCCCGAGTCATTTCCAAATGCATATAATTAAGTAAACAGTATCTAGTGTCAGTAGCCTGTAGCATTTGTGATCACACTTGTCACACCATTTTTCCGTAAGATTTATATAGATGGAAACAGGTGTGTAACTTGTTACACTGTTCATCTACATTCTTATTTCTTACGGAGAAATATGATGGTTTCACAATTTCATTTCTTCTGCCCTACTCTTTGTGTCCATTATAAGGCCATCTGTACCTGTCCCTTCCCCAGTCTTCACTTCTTTCAAGAGATACTGAATCTACAGCTCTCTTCTGTGGCTACCTTCTGAAAACAGATACATTAGATACACACTTCTGTGCTCTGGCTCTCATGACTACCATTTATATATTTTCTCACTGATAATCCCATGAATACAAAGTACGTGATGACTCTTCTATGATGGTATAAAAAAGTTAGAAAGACATTAGATGGATTTGGGCTGCAATTTGCGAAGTCAAACGAGTGTAAAGATCAAGGTAGTGTTTATTTTTAATGTGTAAAAATAAAATAATGCTTAATATTTTTAAAGACAGAGAAATTAGATAATAGTAAAAATAAAATGAAAGAAGATATTTGAAATTGTAAACTCCAAAATTGATTAGACATGGACTAGAGTAATTTTAGTCATACTGAACCCTATAGTTTTAAGTGCTCATCAGCATAAATGAAATATATATGATCATAATATACATAGTCAATATACAGTCAAAATAGTGAAGACACATGAATAAGGACTATTTTTTATTCTCTGCAATTTCATAATGGATTCTCTATTCAGAATACTGTAAGAGTAACATGCTTCATTCCTTCTCTTACTGTGTGAGTGGGGAGCAATTATTTGAAATTTAACTTCAAGATTATTAATTTCTCACTATAATTGGAGAAATATGTAATTATGATAAGATTATTTTAAAACATTCTCAAAAACAGATTTTATACTGTATAACGTGACCTGCAGTTTCATCTCTTAAGTCATCTCCTCATTATCTTGAATGATGCTTTCAAAAAAGGATCTTAGCTCCGACTTGTTAGGAATGGTTTAAAGATGGCACCCAGTGTTAAACATACTTGTATTTAGCATTTCAAAAATATTTATCAGATCACATATTGCTTCAAGAATCTTCTTTTTTCTGCTTTTGCATCAACTGTAGGCTAAAGGCATATGTGTGCAGTTTAGAAAACAGAAGAAAGTTTAGCCATTTCTCAATAGAAGGTACTAGTTAGTGTCAGACATGGTAAAGTTCCACACAACACAATCCCAGCTTGTCTGCATTCACCTTCATTCCACAACTAGCTAGCATTTTTCTACAGGATGGGCTATCTACTCCAATTCCAGGATTAAGACACGGAGCCATGAAAGAGATTGCTTTACCTCTAACTGAAACTGCTTTCTTTCATTTTTTTTTCATTTTATTATTTAAAAAAAAATGTCATTTTTATCTATATATCCCCTGCTCCCCATCCCTTCCCTCCTCTCAATCCCTCCTGATCAACCTTCAGCCTCCCTTCTCCCCATCCTCCCATCCTCTTTCCCATAAGGGCAAGAAGTCCCAAGGTGGGTTGAAACTTCTTTCTTAAAGAGGTAGAATGCCTTTGTTCTAAGCTAACGAGACTCACTCATAGTGACATAATGAGAATTAAAATCACACTATGCTTCAGGGTAACAGGGCAAGAAGGATGAAGAAGAGCAAGATGCGAAAGGCCCCAGATATTTTGTGTAATATTCTTTCAGTATTTACCATCATGCCTACGGACTCTACAACACCAAAAAGATAAGTCTTGAGTAGTAAAAGGCTTATTAGAAACTTTACATAGGAAGGGGTGGGCTTGGACTGTACACACTCCTGGATTGTCTTCTAGCCTACTCCAAAGCAACAATAAGTAAATAAATAGGTCAGCCACTCAAGCAAGCAACCAACCAACTTCAAATCACCAATTGTTTCTCCATTGAAAAAGTAAATAGCTAAATACAAATATAATTACAGTAGCTAACTACAAAAAAAAAAATAAGGAAATATTTTTTTAAAAATGTGTCCCAGTGTGAAACACGGAGAACAAGTCAGCAAGATCCTAGTGAAACATTCGTATATTTATAATTTAAATTTATATTTTAATAGGTCCAAACCTAAAAAAAAATCTGCTGGTAAATCATAAACATTTTAAATTCAGCTAGAAAACTCAAGAATATCTGGAGTAGTAGAAAAAATAAGAAGCTTAAATCTAAAATTAAACCCACGAGTATAAACAATTCCACTAAGAGCCAGGTGTTGGATGAAAAATCAACTAAAATTTTAGCGACTTCAGTGTTATTTTCACTAACAGGAATCATTTCAGCAGGCTGGAAGGCACAGCTTGCCATATACAAAAGATTGAGCTTAGATCCCAAACTTAGAACAGAGCCTTTCCTGCCTGTGCTGCTGGTATTTTAAGAAACATGACAGCCCCATCTGCCATTCCAATGAGAAGTCACTCCTTCCAAGGTGTCATAGCATTTATGCCTATAACCCTAAGCTAACAGGAAAAGGAAATATCATTCTCTTCCATATCCTTCCAAGAAAGGCTTAGTTTGCAATGGTCTAGCACTGTTTGCAAGAAGGTAACCAAAGTTTACTTGTACAAATATATGTATGCACATATATATGTATACACACACATATATGGCATGTCAATATGCAAAATATGAGGCATGAACCCCACAAAGATAATTTTTACCTTTAAATTGACATATGCATTATTCTACTTAGTTCTAACTCAGTCATCAAAATCATTAAACAGATGAAAAGGCATTATTCGCAGGAGTGAAGACACAGATCCCATCCCCAAACACCGTGAAGTTATTATATTTGAATTCCATTCTACATTTTTTCTGATGCCAAATCTTGTTTCCTTAAGTATTTTTTAAATTATTTTACTGTATTTTATTTTCATTAAAATAATGTCATCTCCATCAATGTATTCCCCTGCTCTCTCTCCCAATCCCTCCCTAATGGAGTGTCCATTCCAATACTCTGAATGCCCCCATTTTGCATAGCAAGTTTTCTCATTGGGCTTGTAATTGATTATGTGCTGTAATTGGTTAAGGAGAAAATTCTGGGTTTCTTTGAACATGGGTAGGGAAAAAAGACACACTCAACCCTCAATGAACTTTAACATATGCTTCAAGCAAGAATGCAGACAAAACACTGTATCATATGAGCGGTATCTCAAACTTTAACACAATGGAAACCACAGATATTTTTATATCTCTCTGCAGTGCAAATATCTCAAAATATTATAATATATTTTCAAGTGTATTTGGGTTCAGTGCAAATGTCTTATTTTAGAATCCAAGTAGTCTTTTTATATATCATTTAAAAATGTCATTCCGAAAAGGTCTCCATGGGATTCACAGGACTACCAAAGAAGTGTGTAACTCATTTTTTTAAAAGTCAAGAAACTCTTTTTTATAAAATTGTAATCTAAGGAACTTATACAGCATCAAAACCTTTTCAAGTAATATTCCTGTGAGGTCATAAAAGTCATTCTTTATGGCATTTTTGATATGTACTAGCTTCTCTTTGAAGATGTAATTTATGAAGATGACTAGGTCTATAACTACAGGTGGCTGTGATTTTTTTTTACTATGCCTGAAGAATAAAACTAACGAAAGAAATAGAAGATCAAGGATTGAAAGCTCACAAGCAGTTCCAGCCTAGCTAGTTACCCTTAAATATGGCAGAATTTCTGACTTTTCTGCAGTTTAGTTCAGTCTTTCAAATAAAATAACCCATATCCAATTAAAAAATTATTTTTTTTTAACCAAAGCGGAATTGTGTCTGATGCCTGTTCTTGGCAACAAATGAGGCTCTAGAGATAATCTGTATTTTGAACTATGCATATATATATATATGCATAGTTCAAAATACATATATATATATACATAATACAAAATACAGATATATATATATATCTGTTTCCATTGTGACTACTTGTAAGAATGGGCTAAGGGGCCTGAAAATTAATTATTTTAATAAGAAAGAGTATAAAATTGTACACTAACCATTGACAACCAGTGTTCTGTCTTTATCCTCAAGACTATCATTAGCTATTTTCATATCTATTAAAGCAGGTATTAAAAACAAAAGTAATTCCTTGCTCCTAGGATACAACAGAAAAAATATGGACAGAAAGAAAGTGTTTTTCCCAGAAGATAAAATTTGTGTAACATAAATTAAAATTCTGAAAATACCAGTCTACCTTGTTATACATTTGAAAACTCGGCATTTCATTTTCTTTTTTAAATTTTTTATTAAAATCTAATTTTACTACTATTTTCTTCCTAATCAAGAGCTGTGAAGAAAGAAATTTGTCTGATCTTTTTTAATCACTAAAAGTATGATTTCTAAGCAATTGTTTTATGGAATCTATGACTACCATAACTGATTTTATTTCCTGTTGCTCTAGCAACCAACTTTGCAGCCAATATTTTGTTTCACTTTGGCCATCATATAGGGCTATAATGTAAGTAACTTGACTTCTTTGCATTAATATTCCCTTGGGTTCTATCTTGTCTCTTGTATTCTCACTATTATATTTTTCTGCCTTTTGTCATTGATGTTATAAATCATGTTGTATGCACAACTCTCTCTCTGTCTCTGTCTCTGTCTCTCTCTCTCTGTGTGTGTGTGTGTGTGTGTGTGTGTGTGTGTTTGTGTGTGTGTGCATGCGCATATGTGTGTAGCCATATTTTTTGCCATATTTTGAGCTACAACAAAATCCCATTTTGATCTGGAGACATAACCAGCAGGTAACTACATATCATTGTAAAAATAGGTGAGTGTGACTGCCCCTCCCTAGTTGTCTTGAAAGCTCCCTTAAGTTCTCATCCCTGAGTTTCCTCTCCATCAGTAAGTCCATTTTATATGACTTTAGCCTACACACCTAGTTCTTCATTCCTAGAGAAATGACATCATGTTGTCCTTACAAAGCTTCCATTGTCAGTCAACCCTGCTGCCAGGAAGACAAACTCTGGAGGATATATTCTAACTATTTTTGTGGAGATACCAGGGGACTCCAGGATTCTGAGCTCAAGAATAGTTCAAGCAAAGCACTTTTCACCTTTATTATTAAAGTAAGCAAATAAACAAAAAAGCAAAAGCATGAGCTGATGTGTAGTAAGAGGTTTCTGGCCCCGACTTTTGGGCCTAACCTCAAGGTTTAGGCCCACAGACCCACAGACCTGCAGAGACACACAGATGCTTACAATAGTTTTAGGCTGATTGGCCTAAGGCCCAGGCATATAACTTGCTAACTCTTTACCCTTAATCTAACCCATGACTCTTATCCTGTTCAGCCATGTGGTTCGGTACCTTTTCTCAGAGCAGCATAGTTGTCCTCTGCTTCTTCTGGCTTCTCTCTGGCATTCTGCTCTGTTCTTCCTGTTCCCAGAGTTTTCTTAGTCTGGTGGAAACATCTTCCACACTTCCTGCCTGCCTTTGGCCAATCAATGCTTTTTATTAAACCAGTGGGTGGGACAATTACAGTGGAACAACACAATCCCCCAACACTGATGTTTATAGTTAGCTTAAGAAATTGTAAATACAGTGAGGAGACATAATTGTTGTTATGTCTTATCATCTTTGGTCAGATGAAAAGAGCCAAAAATATTTCTCCAGGGACTTTGTCTTTCCTGCAAAGATAATGTGAATATGCCATGGTATTCCTTCATGTCCTTGATTTCAAGTGCAATTACTTATCATAGTTTATACAATTATTTCTAGATGGCCACCTTATGGGAAAAGCATTTTGCACTCTGCCCCATTCACAGTTCACAGTAAGTTCACAACTTTCTTACACACAATCCCACATCCATGTGTTCCCAGCATGCACCAGCCTGAGTGAAGCCTTATTGAATAGTTTCAATTCATGGATTTTCAGGCAGTTGCCTCACATGAGCTTTCAACTTAGAGACTCAAAAATTGCATGTCTATTTTTCTGTGTTACAGCCACAAAGTTTCTGTTTCTTAATTGTGATGCTATCCTATCCTGACTCTGTGATTGCAATTCAAGTTGTCAATAAACTTAACAAGTCTTCCATAATATTTATATCTCTAAAACACACTATACAATAGGACTCAGCCTATGTCCATCATCCTCAATAGTCCTGATTCCAGATTCTGTCCAGTAAAAATGAAATCTATTTCATGAACTTCATCTTGGATTACACTAGCCATTTAACCTATCCTACTTAATGATATAATAATTCAATATAAACTTTTATTCTGTAGCTTTACTAACAGCTATAGCAATCAAGCATGTATCTTTTGTTGAACACCTCTAAATTCTTTAATTGGATTGTTTAATTTACCTCACACAGAAGCTCTATGACTTAGAAATTATTACTGCACTATTTTATCCTGGAAGAAATGAAAGTGATAGCAATGGCCATGAACACAATGATGCCTTGCAAAGACTACATTTCTAGAAGATTAAATAACTTGTCTTTATATCCAAATTTCTAACTCCAGAGCCCACGATTGTCTCAGGTCTTCTGTCATCCCTCACTGACTTTAAGTCACTGACAACAGTGGAGCTTAGACCAACTTTTAGTGCCCAGACAGTGCTTAAAGCCGTGTTTCCATCTAATATTCCATCTAATAAGGATTCAGTGAAAATGTGTGAGTAAAAGAGCAGATAAATCATCTGCAGAGACTTAGCTGGGTATGACAGTATTTGAGCTCAAATAGCAAAATGATGTCCTCCCCTCATGAAACAAAAATGAAACCAGAAACATTTCCATCTTTTCAAAAGCTTTATCAGCTAGACTTGGGCATTTTTATTTTTTCTGAGCTTGGTAAAGCATGTAACCCGGTGCATGTTTAATTACTTAATAAATATTAATGAAATCTATAAAACATTTGGCTATTTGGTTCTTGTTATTTTTGCTTATGTTATGATAGTGAGTTAGTGTGGTGGGATTTAGGTGTCAGCTGATAAGGTCTGAAGACGCTTATCTAGGGTCTTGGGCTCTTGAAGGGGGAGTGGCCAACCCCCCCCCAAAAAAAAACATATAAAAAATACAAGGAAGCTATGGGCCACATGACAGAAAAATTAAAAATAAGTTAAATTAAAATAAAAAAACTAACTAACAATATGCCTAAGCCATAGGCCAAGCAACATAATGTTAATATAAACATCTAAATCTTTTTAAAGGCCTAAGCAGTGGCGGGCAGCTAAAAAATCTAAGACTACAAGTCTATGAGTCTACACGTCTGACCGCTTGGGACCAAAAAACTCATTACTACAAGTTAAGAATGGAATGTTTGAGTTTCCATGGCACTATAGAGAACACTGAATGTATAAAAGCTTGAATGGAGTGAGCTGAAACCAGCAGCTTTTTGTTATCAGGTTGGAACTCAGATTCATAACACTCACTGCTATATGTTAATCTCAAGAATCACAGCTGATTTTGTTTGTTTGTTTGTTTGTTTGTTTAGAAAAGAGTATGAAAGAAATCTACTCATGAGATATTTAGTAGCATTCAGAAACTCAATTTTTATGACCATATTTATTCATTTACTTAAAGCAGAAGTTATGATAAAAAAAACTTCAAGATAATTTATATACCCAAGTAACACCAGAAAACTCACAATAGCATGCAACTTCAATTTATGAATAGAATTTTCTTTTATTCCAGAATCATAAGCTTCAGGAAAATCCCTAACTTTCTTGTAAGATCCCTTGCTTTGTTATTTCATGACAAATTTAAAAAATCTTCAAGATACCATGTCTGTTTCATTCACACTAGGAAGAGAAAATCAATCTAATAACAAATGCTGCTATCCCAACTCAAAAAATGCATACTGCTAAGTCTTTATCTACTTAGGATACTTCATTCTTTTGGAGAAATAGAAAGTGTTCCATAGATAGTATGGACAGGAGGGGGAAATTACACTGAACAGCTTTCTGCAATAGGCATGTCTTTCTCTAGAGACAACTGCAATTATCTTAACCATAATAAGATGCTAATTGCTGGTAGCCTTTCCTTTGCTGGCTTTCTTCAAGTTCAGTCGTTAAATAAGCAGATTGTCCTCAAAACAAATAGGGTTTTGCTGCTGCTAAGATGAAGGGATGTGACCAGAACAAGCTGGAAGCAATGACCCATGTAGTTCCTATCTCATTCAACCTCCCATCATCTTTGTGACAAAAAGCAGATGACAAATTAACCCTGATTTGAACTCCACAGCTGTGTGTTCCTCTCCCCTTAATCCTACTCTATGCACAGAATCCCATATTCCAGTGTCTTCTCCTCTGTTAGTAATAACATGAGCTACCTGATTACTGTTCCTTCAGGGACCTACAAGAATGTCTATTCAACTCTGGTAATCTATCTCCTAATAGCTGCATATTTCCTAGGAAGACAGGTTAATGGTACCATTTACCCCCATCTGTGCTGAGTGCCATCAACATTGCCAGAATAAATGTGTGACAGTGTGTTACATGTTTTCTTCTATACTTTCAATAAATTTGGCCTTAGTTAATTTTAAACTGAATTTTGTAGTGTTAAGAAATAAAGGTTTCATGGTATACTTCTGCATCACTTATTAAAGACACTACCCATGGATCTATTGCAAATTCTTGATATCTTTGCCAAAGACAGTTGACTACATATGTGTGGGGTTGTTCGTTAATTCCCTGTTCTATTACATATGCTTTGTATCAGTTTTCATGTCAATACCATGATCAGATTACTGTGGCACTGTAGGATATTTTGAAGTCTAGAGGTAAAATAATCCATACTTTGTTCTTTTGGGTTTTTTTCTTTTCAGAAATTTTATGTCTTGTATAAGTGTCAGAGTTGGTTTCTTTCTAATAATGTGAGGGATGCCAATAGAATTTTGAGAAATATTTTACGAAATCTGTACAGTGATTTGTGTACTTAAACATTTTGACGTGATTTTTTTTTACATTTATGAACATTCGCCATTTTCCATTTTTGCCCACTTCAATTGCTTTCATTGGTGTCCTATGTAAATCATGGAAGAGATCGTTCACCTTATGTGTAAAGTTATCACTAAACACTTAATTTGAGCTACATTGAATAGGGAGGCTTTCTTATTTGCTTTCCAAATCTTTATTGATGTATAGCATGGCTCATGATGTTTCAAGGCCAATTTTGTACTCCACAATGTTGCTAAAGTTACTAGTTGTAATAGTATGTTGGATGAGTCTGAAGAGTTTTTTAATATACCAGATCATGTCACCTGATCATGTCACAGTGACAATCTGATATCCCCCCTTCCCATTTGAATACCTTTTGTTTCTTTCTCTTGCCTGATTGTTCTGGTACCAGCACCAAACTAAATAAAAATTAAGTAGACTGTTTAAATTCCCCTGGAATCTATCAACCTTTACCTTTGCCCCATTATACAATTCTACTTCCGAGCTGGAAAAACTGGGGTTAGAAAAACAACACAAAGTAAAATTAGATGTTATACTTCAGACAGCAGGGTTACTTGGAAGAAATGTATGAACAACACACTATCCAGAACAGAACTCAGAGATTAGATCAATGTCCTACAGAGACTGAAAAAAATTCCTAAGGTGTCTTAGAAATACACTTTCCTATCTTATCTGGTTTCATATATTTTGTATGATATGTATTTTTGCTGATTACATGGCAGATATAAATGATTTAAAACAAATCAGCATAAGGATATTAATAAAGGCTCAAAAAGGTTACAGGAGAGTACTGAAATTTGAGGACTAGTTGATGAATGTATTACTCAGAGAACTGAATGATGCCCAGAGATACAGCAATGCAGTAGTTATTCACTTTAATTGAGCTAGTTTCTCTTATCTCAGAAATACAAAGGTAAAGTCATTTTGCTTCCTGCTTATACTCCAGTAAAAGGTAAAATGGTAAGGCAGTTGATATTCTATCCATAAGTACCATCAAACATCTGAAGCATAGTCTTTGAACACTCCTTCTTCTTTAAAAGGAAATTCACATTCTTCTAAACTAGAAATCATGGTTTGCTTTGATTGTCTTATCTCCTTGATGATATAAAAATAGCAATTCTTTACCAAGAATTACTAAGTTTATCCACTAGTGCTGCTCAAAAATTCTCTCTCCACCACTTGGCATCTAGCTAAATCCCAGTCAGTGTGAATGACAGGTCCTCTGACAAGGCAGGCCACATTGTCTGAGACTGCATTTAGTGACTGTACATTTTTCACCTTTAACTTGGTTGTGTTTACTTCCTACCTCAACTATAGCATTTGTTTCTGTCTTTTGTTACCTCCTTGCTGTCTAGTACTGGGATTAAGTTCTAGAGTACTTCAACATAAAGTTTTAATTTTTTGCATAGTTTTCCTTAGCATTTACATTTGAAATACTGGGTATGCTATGGTTTCCCAGACTTATATGTTTCTTTCGACATCCATGTTTTGAACTCTAACTTCCAATAACTAGATTTCCTTCATTTTACAACTGATCCTGTATTTGCCTAGCTCTCTCCTGTTCTCACACAGTTAGCCCATTATCTTATATAATTGGTATACTCAGTCTTAGAATATAACCTTTCATAACCGACTTGTTTGACAGCCTTCTTATAGCTTCATGAGAAATTGCCTCCTTTTTTCCACACCTTATGCCTCCTCAACCTCAGTTAAGACCAATTAAGACTGCCAAAACATATTTCTGGCATGTGTATATTGCCTGTGGGAACTAGAGAAAACCATAAAAGATAAGTATATGCATTTTAAGAATGAAAAGAAAGCACACATAAATACACAGCCATTCTCAGACACAGGGATGGTTTCACAGGAACTGAGCTAAAACTGAAACATATTATATCTCTGACAAGCAACAAAGATACTCTGGTTAATATCCAAGACATACATCACACACACACACACACACACACACACACACACACACACACACACACACATATAAATATGTCTATCAGAATTTTAACATCTTGCATTTGAAAAGACTGAGCAAGAAGTCATTGATGTTTTAAATTACATGTGAAAAGCTAAAATTGAATACTATCATCAGATTTCACACAGGAAAGAGATAAAATCAGGCCAGAGAACTTTGGAAATGATATAGAAACAGTAAATTACAGCTAAATGCTGATGATGTAGTAGAAAGTGTTAAATGGGCAAAATTTAGAAAAAGGAATAAACACAAGAGCAAAAACATTAGTAAAAATAAAATGAACATAGTTTATTTATGGCATAATATATTTTTCATACAGAAAATGACATCTCACCTCTTTGAACTAGTATCAAGTAGCTTAGCACTCTGACCAAATGTTTTTATCTAGCTATCAATCATCTCATTACCGATTTTTATGCTCTAAAAAACAGGTCATTTACAGAGAACTTCCAAAAAGAAAGTAACCCTAAGTATCTATGAATAACAATATAGAATGTCCTCTTCTATTCCTTTATAAATCCTAATATTTGGACTATTTGGGTGAGAACAACTTTTTCTCTTCTCATACTGCAAAGCCTTAATATTTTATACAACACTGAAATCTTTCTAATTCTTCTAATTCACCAAAACGTTGATTCTCACATTATTGCCTAAGTAATGAGCTAAACAGACAAAGTTTTGTGACTCAATTCCATTCAAATAATAAAGAAATTTTATCTGTCGCATTATAATCCTTGGTGCCATGAACACCCACAGCTTTCATCACACAGGCTGAACTAATTTTCTTGTGTATTTCTCAAGTAGAACAACATTTTAGAGGTAGATGATAGCAGAGAGTGACTTGAACTCAAATCTTTGGGCAACAACAAGAAATTTGTCTATGTGTGAAGTTGTTTCTCTTCTCTCTGGAATCAGTTCCTCTTCTGTTATATGGGTACACAGAGAGCAAAGTCATGCTTTTAAGGACTGTCTTAACTAATTATAAAGTTTGATACCACTTACTTAGGCTCATGTGTGAGGGAAAAAGGCCAGGGAAATAGGTTCACAGTCAAAAATTAAGATGTTAGTGACACAATGTCAGGAAGCCAGGGCCTCTTTCTCTTTTTTCTACAATATTTATTTCCCTTTTGCTTTCATAGGCATCTTATTATCCTCAAAAGCTGTTAATGATAACCAAGTCCCTTTGCATCTAAGGCAGTAAGAGAGAGAGAAAGAGTATGACTCTCAAATTGTAATTCAGTAGAATGCTGCACATAAGAATCAAGTGGTCATTGTACTAGGAACCACATCACAATCTACATACAAAGGAGACTAAGTTTGAGAAGACAACAATTATCTTATTTTAGCTAAGCAAGTTTTTTCTTGATTTTTATGAAAAAAATCAAATTTATCTTGCAAAAGAGAAAGTATAGTAGATAATTATCCAATGATATACAGGAAGTACTTTTTAAAGTTTGAGATATTTTAATAATTATTTTCTTAATAAATTCTTATGTTTAACATCAGTAACCCAAACTTTGATGTCATAGGCCAAAGTCCATGTACATTCTAAGATACAGAAAATCTCTTCAACAATCATCCCAATTTTAGACCTAATTTATTTTTGTGACCGTTTCTACAAGTGTCTTCTTTCCTTTTTCTAGAAATTGTCCCACTTTGTCAGTCTAACTATAAATGAGACTTCATCAGTTTACCAAAAAGCCTATGAAATCAGTTTCAGCACATTTTCTGTTTGGTTTAATGCAGAGGTGTTTAGATAATTAATTGGGAGCTCATTAGGCCTATTCCCTGTGCTGCTACACATGCAAATAGAAAACAACACAGACTAAACAACCAAGCACACTGAAACTTAATCCTTCAGCAGCTACCCACTAACAACCAAAGAGAATTCATCAAACAAAACCAACCACCGAACCCCAACTAAGTGCATACTTAGTAACTTAGAGAAAGCAGGCATGTTTGCAAATTATTAGGCTTCAAAGAGTCATCTGTTCATATTCTTCATGAATAAACAAACGTGCATGATTAAAAATTGCTTTATTTCATCATTTGGTATTTAATTGATGTGTCATGAATTCTCATAGGTTCATGTCTCCAATGACATAAATAAGAAACTTAGACAAAAACATTTAAGTGAATTGTGGAAAAAGCTGATATTTCAAAATAGTAAAATCTCTAGCAATCTGATAAATGGGATCTTTAGAAATTGATGTGTTGAAAATTAAAGGGTCCAACTGAAAATTAAAGATTGTCTGGAAAATAGAAATAAAGTATGCTAAAAATCTTTTAAATAAAATAATAAAAATAACAAAAGCTATGAACATAGTTGAGCTAATGCCCTTGAGGTAAAAATGTGCATCTTTTGGGTATATGTCCAACAGTGGTATTGCTGGATCATTGAGGAGATTGATTCCCAGTTTTCTAAGGAACTGCCATATCGACTTCCAAAGTAGTTGTACAAATTTACAATCCCACCATCAATGGAGCGTTGTTCCTCTTGCTCCACATCCCCTCCAACATAGGCTGTCATCTGTGTTTTTTATCTGTTATTCTGACAGGTATAGATGGTATCTCAGAGGTGTTTAGAATTGCATTTCTCTGATGGCCAAGCACGTTGAGCAATTCCTTAAGTGCCTTTCAGCCATTTGTAATTCTTCTGTTGAGAATTCCCTTTTTAGCTCTGAACCCTATTTTTTAATAAAATTATTTATATTTTTCACCTCTAGCTCCTTGAGTAACTTATATATTTTAGAAATCAGTCATCTGTTAGATGTAGGGTTGGTAAAGATCCTTTCCCATTCTTTAGGCTGTTGTTCTGTTTTATTGACAATTGCTTGCAGAAGTTTCTCAGATTCAGGAGGTCCCACTTATTGACTGTTATTCTTACTTTTTTTGCTACTGGTGTTATATTTAGGAAGTGATATCTTGCTAATGCATTCAAGAGTATTTTCCACTTTCTTTTCTATCAGTTCAGTGGAACTGTGCTTACATTGAAGTCTTTGATCATCAACATTATTGGCAGATATATATGTATACTATCATCATCTGCTAAAAATAATAGTTGGACTTCTTCCTTTCCAACTTCTATGTCCTTGATCTCCTTTTGTTGTCTGATTGCTCTAACTAAAACTCCAAGAACTATATTGAATAGATATGGAGAGAGTGGACAGCCTTGTCTTGTTCCTGATTTTAGAGGGATGGCTTTGAGGTTTTCTTTCCATTTCATTTGTTATTCACTGTCCTCTTGCTGTATATTGCCATATGTTTAGGGGTTTTGTTTTGTTTTGTTTTTTTTTATTCCTGATCTCTCCAGGACTTTTATCATGAAGGAGTGTTGGATTTTTTTTAAGGCTTTTATTTTTGGTTTCTAATGATTTGATGGTGTGGGGTTTTTGTTGTTGTTATTGGTGTTTATTTGATTTTTTGCTTCATGTTGTTTATATGATGAAAGACATGGTCATTTTTTTTGTATGTTGAACCATCTCTGCATCACTGGGATGAAGCCTACTTGACCATAATGGATGTTTTTTGATAAGTTCTTTGATTCAGTTTGCCAGTATTTTATTGAATATTTTTGCATCAATATTCATGAGGGAGATTGGTCTGTAATTCTTTTTCATTGTCACATTATCTGTAATGGCCAGAACCGAGAAACAGCCTAGATGCCTCTTCACTGACGAATGCATTAAAAATTGTGGTACATTTACACAATGGAATACTATTCAGCAGGAAAAAAATAAAAACCAAACAATAACATCCTAGAATTTGCAGGCAAATGGATGGATCTGGAGAGTATCGTCCTGAGTGAGATAACACAGACTCAAAAAGATAGACATAGTATGGACACACTTGTAAGTGTATTTTATATTTTAGACATAAAACAAAGGATAACCAGGCTACAACCAACAAACCCTGAGCAGCTAGGTCACAGGAGGCATCCATCAATCCCCTTGGGAATGGGAAATAGAGACTATCGATGTCCTAAGTAAATTGTGATCATATAGTGGAGCAAGCAATGGGAGGTGGGAAGAAATCAGGAGAGAATGAGATGGTTGAATGGGGGAGCAACAGAGAGGGAGAGCAAAGAAATTAATATTTTGATAGAGGGAGCCATTGTGGGGTTAGAGAAACATCTGGTTCTAGGGAAACATCCAAGAACCCACAAGATGTCCCTGTCTTTGACTAGGACTCCAAGCAATAGTGGAGAATGTGCATACACAGGGCTTCCTCTAGCATCAAAAAAAAAATATGACCACCTTAATTGTTATTATAGAATCTTCATCCAGCAATGGATGAAGGCAGAAGCAGAGATCCATAGCTAAGCACCAAGTGGAACTCCAAGTCCAGCTGAAGACAGGGAGGAGAGTTTATGAGCAAAGGGATCAGGATCATGAGGAGAAAACCCACAGAGATGGCTGAACCAAGTTATTGGGAGCTCGTTAATTCTGAAATAACATCTGAGAAATATTCATATAAAGGAACTAAACAGACAACAGTTGAATGACATGGGCAGTTTGTGGAACCTCTTGCAGTAGGATCAGAGTTTATTTCTGGTGCATGAACTGGCTTCTGGGAGTCCATTCCCTACAGAGGAACACCTTACTCATCTTTGACTGAGACCTACCTCAACTGGCTTTGCCAGACCAAACTAATTCACCTTGAGATTGCTTGCCTTTCCTGGGGGAATGGATGGGGGGATGGGATGGGATGGGAGAGGCTGAGGGTGGACGTAAAGGGGGGGGGGGAGGGAGGAGAAGCAGTAGTGTGTATGAAGAAAGGCTTTAAATTTTAAAAATGCATTACTTAAAAATAATAAAAGGAAGAAGCCCTATATAAGCCCCTCTGACTTTCAGTTGCTGGCTGTTCTAATCCCAGCCTGGTAAAAGTAGCCACTCTCCCGAACTCCTCTTCCCCAAATAGAGGACAAAAGGAGACTGGAGAAGCCAGCTTTGATGATGCTTCTGTTGACATCTATTGTACTCACTCTGTCGTGAAGTACTGAGCTTGCAAAGAGAAAAATAATTCTGAAAAGTACACTTTTATACAAATAGTTACTTTGCCTACTTGGGCTACAAAGAATAAAGAAAATCATTTCACTTTTTTTCATTTCAAGAAAATAATTTAAAAGCACAGTATAATGTGGACAAGAAGAATCAATTTATTCTTCATAAAGGAATATAGGGATCAGCAGGCAGGAACAAAGTTCGTTTCCTCTCAGTATAAGTAATTTGTTTCAGATAACCATCAAAAATCACCTGTGGTTATATCCAGTAGTGAACTGGACCTGTACTACCTAACAAGAGTCAAATTTATATCTTCATGAAATTTATCAACTAATTGTTAAACTCATTACGTGAAAATAAATTCATAAGAATTTACCATGAAAAACAATGATTCAAATGCTGAAAGCTTATTATTTCTTTTATATTACCATATTCTATTATTGACATTTTCCTGTATGTGGTTTACATTGTCTTTTGCAAGGTAAATACCATAAAAAAGAAAACATTTCGTGCATCTGTTGTAGTGAGGTTTCTTGTCCTGGGAGGCCAGAGGCCCAGACCCTGCCACGCCAGACCCCTTTGTTGCCTGCTGCTGCTGTTCAGGCCCCCAGAAATGACTCAGACACTTATATTAACTTTGTGCTGTTTGGCTTATGCCTCAGGCCCATAGCTAGCTAGCTCTTACATCTTAACTCAATTCATTTTTATTAATCTGTCTGACACGTGGCCCATGGCTCACCTGTGTTCCTTACATGTTGCTCCTTGGGCGGCTTCCTCGATCTGCCTCACTCTGCCATGCTTCTCCTACCTAAGCTCTGATTTCTCCTCCTACTTCTTCTATGGTGCCTGTCATGGCCCAAAACAGCTCCTTTATTTAAAGATTGAGATTCACAGCATACAGAAAGGCATTCCCACATCAGTGTATCAGTTCTAAATTCTGTGTTCAATGATGATCTTTGGTGGCTTAAAATGGACATGTATTTACATCATGAAAATCAGAAAATGCTGTGAAGTGAGGATTGATTTATTGTATTTTTATTTATTTAAAATAATGGAAAGTACTAAAACGATAATTAAATGTAAAAGTGGGTCATGTCTCTTGCTGTTTGCACTAAAATGAGGAGGTACCCTTTTGGTATTCAAAAACTATTAGTCAGTTCAACAAAGAAATTGATCGTATGATGGAATAATAGAGTTATAACAAATGTGTCCATTGCTTCACTCTCTCACACTCATTAAAGTAAATGAAAATATAAATCTCAACTCACATTGTATCTACAGTCATCTGTTCACATCACAAATGACTCCCTTGTCAAATGTGAAAGTACCTAGCATTCAACTGTAGACTGAGTTAGATAGCTGTTGAAATATAAACCATAGAACTACTAGAGAGAGAGAGGTATAACAAAATGAACAAAAGCATGCTTCAAGAAGCAGTTTGTTTCTGAGAATTTTTAGAAAGGAGTATTACACACTTTATTATCACTTGTAAATTTTGTGCTATAAGTCATTTATGTCATCACTGCTTCAATGCACAGATACACAAGTAAACATACACACCTGCATATACATATGTATACATTCTTCTATTAAGATTCCTGTTGTTAAATATCTCTAGCAACATAGTTGCCAATGCCTCATTAAATAATGCTACTCTAATAGTTGAGTATTGCTTGCTTGCTGTTCTAAGACTACAACCTGGTTGCCCTTCATGAGATATCTTATAAAATACAAATCATTGTTTCTCTTGGACAACATTAAATTTTAACTGTTAAATTATAGAATTAGATGAATTTATGCCGTTTTTCTTATATTTTTCCCTTTCATATATCTTTATCCATAACTACATTCCCTCTCAGTTTCTAGTAAGTCAAAATGAAGATATCCCACCTGAATAACAAGACTTCCATCTCTGCCAATTTCTGGTCATTGCAAACTTATCAAATGAAGGCATGTACTTGAACAAACTGTTGCGTGTGCATCCTCTGACATTTCTAAGATCTGAAATACAGAAAGGCCAGACACTATGCCTATGTGACAGGCATCAAGACAGGAAGGTAGCTCTATTTTTGGAACCAAATATTGATAATGACATTTGAATGAAAGGACCATCCTAGGAGTAGGAAATGAAAACAATGAAAATGTGGGAGAAAAGAATAAAGGCTAGATTACAGTACCTGTAGATTATCATTAGGAATGTTCCAAAATGAAGCACGCTCATAAGTAATTAGTCTTTTCATTCTTCAAATCCCTAATAACTTCCTATTGCATCATATGTGCTATGTCAGGTGCTAGAGCTATACCACGGATCCTCACAGACTTAGTACCTGCTCTTCTAGAGCTTATATATGATGATGGGGGCAATACTGTCCCTGTTGTCAATTGTCTCTTGGGGAGGCAGGTTTATTTTCTATTTTGTTGCTGCACTAGTCTGTTAGTTGATTCTCCTCAGAGCTGTATTATCAAATACAAATATCTGCAAATTTGCTTTTCTGTTTTCCACCAACATAATGCTCCAGCCACTAATAGTCATCAAATGCCCCATTATTCACCTTTCCGTGTTACCCTCTGACCATATGTCCCTGTTTTCCCTATTCAGCTCTGTGCCAACTGCAAAGACACTTACCACTTGTCAGCCAGGCCAACCATACGCCAATCAAAGATTTCCTAGGCTTGAAAAGTTTTACTTAGAGATATTTACAAAATCTTAAACCCCTCAGCACTCTCAAGTTTCAGTCGAGTTTAGCTTTCTTATAAATCCACCCACATTAATCAAAGGTATCTTTATAAAGCATATCTGTGCCAGTTGCAGTGCTTATTCGCCTGGTTAGGACATGCTACACTATCATATGATCATGTTGTTCTATATTCTGCTGGGGGGGCAGTTTGTAGGTGTGATGAACATATATGATTGGCTTACTTTATGTGAGTGAGATTTAAGTCCTTAGAAAGTCTTTAAGAACAAAAATAAGTTTCCCAGAGATGAAGGAATTCTGCTTCAATGCTATAGCATAGATCAATACTGAGACGTCAGATTGGTTGTCTCTATTATTTTGTCTATGTATCTTTTATTTATAAACGTCTCCAAGATAGGTGAGCCAGTTCCTTAAACATCCCTGTTTATTCATGTATGCACATATTATGTTTATATATATATTCAATGTATCTGTGCATAACTATACACATATATTAATAAAGAAAGCACATTTTAAACAAGTTTTACTCAATAGGATGTAAGATGAATTCACAATATCTCCTTTAGAACATATATGATGTAAGTTATACATAAATACACATACATACACAAAATGAATAGAATACATAGCTAGTATAAATACATATAGTCATCCATTGATACATGTGAAGGAATTAAAAAAAGCCTATCCCTAAATCTTATATATACTAAGGTTGGCAGATGCTCATGTATGTTATATAAAGTGGTACAGTATTTGCTTGTAGCCTATGCACACTTGTTCATCCACTTTGTATCCTCTCTAAACTTTTTGCAATATAAATATATAAATAGTAGAAGCATGCTGTTGCTATGCTTCATTGTGTAGAGAAAAGCAAAAGTTTCTTCTTGTTTATTATAAAAATAAATTTTAAATTATATCTATAGATAGATATTTGATTGACACAGCTGATACATGTGTCAATCAAGCTATAATTCCTGGGATCTCAGGCTCCTTTATACTTATATTTTCATTTTTCTCCATAGTAGATTTACACTGGAATATTGTTTTATTTTACCTTTTTGATGTGTAATCTGTCATTTATCTTCATCTATTAGAAATATCATAAAGACAAATTTTTTTAGTTTAGTTCATTCAATTATCCCCTAGAAATAAAAGCAATAAATCAAGATGTATGATAAATACTGAATGACTAATTCTGAACATATTTAACATGTTTTGAATATATGTGTATATATGTGTGCAGGTGTGCATGTGTGCATATACAGGTATGCATGGATGTTCTCCAAGTTGTACACACAACAAAAAATAAAAGCTAGTCAGATTAAAAGCATCCAGACCATTATTAATTGAATATTTAATGTTTTCATATTAAAAATTTTATTATTTACATATAATTTCTATACAACCATTGAGCAACACTTATCTTTTAAGTATATATCATACAAAATTGTAAAAATTTTATGAGGTAGTTGCTAGAATTATTCTGTTATGTAATAGAGTTATTAATTGACAAAGGAATTCTATGACTTTTACAAAGATGTCTAGCTCACAACTGAAATATTTAGTGGACAGAAATTTACGTAGGTAGGTCTTCTTCCAGAGTTTACACTATTGACTACTCTTAAAATAGAATTATTGAAGCCAGTGGATCTTGATATCTGTTCTCCAGATTCCACTACCTAACTAGACAGAATAAGAAAGTTATACTCAACCAAGTCACATTAAAGAGACAACTATTCTTTCATTCAATAAAACCTATCTCACATGTATATTCATCTAGTAATTTAGCTTATTTTTATTGTGGTCTAAAGAAAGACTTAGGTTTTATTTTAGCCTAGTTTTTAAAATTTCCCTGCCAATATTTTTTCACTGTTAAAAATGGTATTGACAAAAATTGCATATCAAGTTTCAGTAAGAGTAAGCATCTCTCCATGTATTAAGGCTCAGAAAGGGAATCCAATATGAGAAGTGGGGTTTCAAGAGCCAGTAAAATGGTAGGAGACAGTCCTGTTCCTGCTGTTAGGAGTCCCACAAAAGAACTAATATACACAACTATAACATATGCAGACTTCCTAGATCAGTCCCATGCAGGCACCTGATTATAGGTTCAGTCTCTGTGAGCCCCTCTGAGCCCAGGCTAGTTGATTCTGTGAGTCTTCTTTCAGAGGTGCCATTGATCCCTTTGCCTCTACAACCCTTTGTCCCTGAACTCCACCTAATGCCTAGCTGTGGGTCTGCATCTGGATGAAGTTTGTCTGATGACAATTGAGCTGGGCACCAATCTGGACACAGGAGAAGGCCAGTTCAGGCACTATATCTGTTATTGCTAGGAATCTTAGCTGGAGTGTGAGACCTGCCCTCTCATAAACAAAAATGGAGGGAGAGTGGCTTGTGGGTAGGAATGATGTGGGGGACTGGGAGGGTAGGATGGAGGGAACACTGTGTCCCTGATGTAAAATAAATAAATTTATTTTAAAAAATATTGGAAGTCTTACAAAATAATTAAAACTATGAACTATACATTTGCCAAATAGCTATGTGTAATAAGAGGTTTCTGGACCGGACTTCCGGGCCTAGCCTCAAGATTTAGACTCACAGACCCACAGACCCGCAGAGACACACTGATGCTTACATCAATTTTAGGCTGATAGGCCTAAGGACCAGGCATATAACTTGCTAACTCTTTACCCTTAAACTAACCCATGATTCTTATCCTGTTCAGCCATGTGACTCAGTACCTTTTCTCAGAGAAGTATAGTTGTCCTCTGCATCTTCCAGAAACTCTGGAGTCTCTGTGGCATTTCTGCTCTGTTTTTCCTGTTCCCAGAGTCTTCCTAGTCTGGTAGCCCCGCCCACACTTCCTGCCTGCCTTTCGCCATTCAGCGCTTTTTATAAAATTCATAGGCAGTACAGTTAGTTATTTACAATATAACATCATAAATCCACTACAGCTCTCTCTCTCTCTCTCTCTCTCTCTCTCTCTCTCTCTCTCTCTCTCTCTCTCTCTCTCTCTGTGTGTGTGTGTGTGTGTGTGTGTGTGTGTGTGTGTGTGTGTGTATTGCCCGAGAAGACTCTTCACACTTTCATCATCAGACTGGTCAGGCATTGAGAGACTGCTGCTGATTGTATCAGCTGCAAGGGGTGGTAAGTTAATAACTGGTAAGTAAATATTCATTGATCACATTTCCTCTATTCCATACTGTAGCAAGACTCACATAAATTTAAAAGTATGTTGCTTCACAAATTCTCTGGAAATAATTGGAGGATGTAAAAAGAAGTTTCTATGAAGAGCTAATTAAAAATATATCCAACTTTAAAAGGCTCCAGGAAAAGCTTGTAGCTTAGATACAGAAATCAGCATGAACAGGGAACTTCACTGTAGTGATAGCCTATCTACATGAGCACAGCCCAAACCAATAAATATGGTCAAAATTGACCATACATACAAATATGTGTGTGAGTGTATGTGTGTGTATATGTGTGTGTGTATGTATGTATGTACATATATGTGTGTGCATGAATGATAGCATCTTCTGTTGCTTTGACTATGTCAAGAGCAGACATTTTAAAAATAAGAACCTACTTCTTAGTTCTCTCATGAGGAGACTAATTCTCAAGGAAAACACTGACCTGAATGATCACCATGACTTCTAAAATGATGAAGATCACAACTTCTAGGAGACTATCACTAAGTCATATTGACTCCAAGTGATAGGAGCTTAAGCTTTCTTGGAAAGAAAAAATAATTACTATATCATATAAGTAAAACTCTGGGAATCAGCAGCATTACATTCCTAGTATATCGTGTCTCAGTAATATATTCTTCTCTAAGGACCTATCAGCCATCCTTGTCTCAATATTACTGCTTCATAATTTAGCAAATTTCAGAGAGAAGGAAGTAGCAGTGCATTAGCAATTCCTTTGGGACATTTTTGGATTTGAGCACTGGATGTAAATCTCACTAATCTGTTTTTTACTTGTTTGTTTTGTTTCAACATCCCGTCATTCCATCACTAAACCACATAGATAGAATATTGTTATTGGCCAAGACTGTGTCATGCACCCACTTAGGATAGGTCCACTTTATCTAAAAATATGAACAATTAGGAGCTTAAAATGGTATAGTCTACATGACTTAATAATAAATAGGTCTGTTATTTTATCTTTACCTTATTTAGGAAACATATTCCCAAATACCAAAAAAAAAAAAAAATATTTATAATTAAGTGGAATCTGTTTTCTTCTTTCTAGCTTGGTTGTTGTTTTTCCTGAAATGCAGTTAGTCACAACACAAAAGGCAGTGACCTGGCAATGATGAAACTCAGAGGCCAGTTTTAGCTCAGCTACAATTTAAATAAATTAATTCCTATGTATCTTATTGCTTAAGAATTCGTGTTTAATGAATTTGTGTAACAGCATGCTAGAGATCAACCTTAGTTACAACATTTTAGCATTGCTGACTTTAAGTTATAGGTATAGAATGAAATGTGTCTCCTAGAAAATTCCATTGGAGTTTTAGCACTCAATATCTATGAATGCGACTGGAGCACTGTTATGTGAGATGCTACAAGGTTATGAACATTCCATGTGAATAAGCCATAATTCAACATTATTTATGTCATTAGAAGAGGATGCAGAGAGTGAATGATGCACCTGTAAGTCAGGGAATACCAAGCACAAATTTGTCACTACAAGAAAGTATGAAGAGGTAAGAATGGGCTTCCGGGTTTTAGAGAGATCTTATCCATGCCAATACTTTCACACTAGAATTCTGGTCCCAGGACACATAATTACATATCTATTACTTTAAGGTATCATATTTGTGGTGTTCTGCCATCACAACCCTAGGAAACTGAACATATAAATTATTTCAATTACAGTTTCTAGTAGGAAAATAAGATAATTCAGTTCAAACCTCATAACCTCATTAGGGTAATATATATTATGATTTGAATAGAGTCCATCACAAAATAAATACAAAAATAATTGAAGCTCAACTAAACAGTGGAAGGTTTGATGGCCCACCATCCATACAATTATATTTCATTGGTCCAGAAAATAGCCTGGAAGTTAGGCAGAGTAAGGATTTCTATTTCAGTTGAATATGACTGAGACTAAACATTGAAAAATGTCTCTAAAGTTACAACCACTTCATGCATGTGGCTTGACACAAACTATACTATATTGAATCTAAAATTATTTAAGTTGTATTTACATTATTTCACCTGGGGACAAAGTTTTCTCTGAATAACATAGGCCTCTCTGTCCTTCAAGATGGAGCATCTCAATGAATTATCATCATAATCTATTTGTTCTGCAACATTCCATACATAGTCCTAATTTTAGTGAAGGAAACAATTTACACAAACTCAAATTGTAGAAATTAGATCCAAACCTAGATTCCTTATACATCTAAGCTTGTGCTTTTTTCTTTATTGCCACCCCTCATATGCCGAACTATCAATGAACGTTATATATATTATATAGACATCCATACATAATAAATTGTGTCATTTGTTACCTAAAGTTTGAATAATGTATATTAAGATTCTCCTGATATACTTTTGGATATGTTCAGATAAACATTAATTTCTTTCAGAAACCAGCCCTTTTTCCTGTCTTTCATCATTATCACAGAGACAACTTGTCATGCCGTGCAAAACAAGTGTTGGGTTGTCTTCCTTAGGCCATGGACTATACAGTACACCAACAACACCAGACTTCAAACTCTGGATCTTTCACTGACACTAGTTTTGATCACACCAGGAAGAATAAATAGATCACCACTACAAAGTCATGTAAAATGATCAAGAAAAGGAAGTTTAAAAACCAATGACAACAGTGTCCAAACAAAGTAGATAGCACAGAAGAACTCTGCCTCCCAGAACTGATACTTGAACTGAAAAGGGCTATGAGTTCAGCACTGAGAGTGGAGACAGCAAGTGTACCATGCTCTACTGATCAAATGGTGGTTTTCTCTGGTCTCAGTGGATGATTGAAAACTAAAGAAGGTATTAAAATAGTAGTGCAGCCATGTCATTAGTTCAATTTGCATACACTGTTAATTGGCATTTATTAGAAAGACCTTTCTCCAGAAGTTATCACTTAACTAATAAGTGTTAGGACCTCATAAACAAAGAGAGATAGATGTACATGTATGTTAACACCCAAAAATTACTGATTATAAACTTGCAGGTTACTATTCTAAGTATTTCAGATGCAACATTGAATAGAGTCAATTTCTTGCCATTGTGGAGACTTAATTCCAGGAAGATTAAGTTTATAAATGGGTTTTTTTGAATGTCACATTTTTTTTTCATTTTTATTGGCTCCATTATAGTCAACATGATGACGATGTGGGCTCTCTTTCTTTTTAATAATTTTTTGAAATGTTCCTATATTTATAAATTATATAATGTTCATATTAATCCATCATTACCTCCCACCAATTATAACCAGTGTTCCTCACCCTGTGTTGTTCCTAATTTCAGGTTCTTATTTTGATCAATAACTTTAGCCTAATTAGTGATTTACATATGTATATGTGCCTGGGACCATATCCTGGGTCATGAACAACCTCTCAGCATCTATGTCCCCCAAAGAGAATGACTTTCCATTCCTTACTAGTCATCAGCTCCTCCAATAGTGTTAGTGCCTCAAGGATCCTTCTGATACATGTTAGAATTTCTACTGGCTTGATCCTGTACATATTGTATGCAGATAATCAAAGCTGTTGTGAGTTGATGTGGGCAGCTATGGCATATGCAAAGATCTCTTCACTCTATTTTTTTTTGGGGGGGGGGCTCTTATATTTTTAATGCAACCTCTTCTAAAAAGTTTCATGAACCTTTATGGTAGGACCTTGATAAGGGTGAACCATAAGCTTGATATTTTGTTGGGATTTAAGTCTCTTTTAACCACTACCAACTGCAAAAACAAAACTAAACAAAAGCTTCTCTGACCAGAGTTTAAAGCAACTAGAATCTTATGTGTATAAAAACAAATATTTAGAAGGTAGCTTGTTTACATGACCATGTAGCAAAACAAAAACAGGTTTCCACTTAGAGCCCATGACACGCACGCCCCCAACACACAAACACACACACACACATCTTTGAGGTTTTGAACAGTTCTAAAGGGCTATGTATGAAATCCCTCTTAGGGAGAAGATCCTATATTCAAATAGAATATCCATAACATGAGTGCTACTGTTGCATATCCTGCCTGTCAGGCTGGTAGTGTAATATGAAAGGCTTCATGCTCTGTAAGACTACTGATAAATTTTCTACCACAGCAACCTAAATAAGTACCACTGTTCATGGAAGATTTATTCTTAAGAATGATGTCTTAAGCAATGGTATTTTATTGTCTATTTATGCATTAACAACAACATTATTTTGGGTGTTTCTAGGCATTCTTCACCAGTAACTCACAGAGACATATCTAGTACCTGGCACTTATAGATTTATTTAATTACCCTGTCATCCAAGATTAGCAATGTTTACCCATGCAGGTTACTTCTGTTCAAACTCCCTTTTAATATGTATTATATGCATTTTAATTATTCTAACATTTTATTTATGTTGAAAATAGATTCTTCTCTCATGCAATACACCTCAACCATAGTTTCCCTCGCTTCCCTCCTTTCAGATTTCCCTACCTCCCTGTTTCACAAATCCACCCCTCCTCTATGTTCTCTTCAGAAAAGAATAAGCCTCCAAGAGAGGACAGGCAGGACAAAACAAACAAACAAAAAGAATTAGATAAGACAATCCAGCAGGTAGACAGTGTCCTAAGAACATTCAACTCCCAGTATCTCCCTTCTCATTTCCACTGTTCATTCTGATTTATTTTTTACTTGAATTGGGTAAATCATGGTTTTTCATACAGCTTTCCATGTATGCTCTACATTGGCTAAGCTCTCTATTGTCTCATTCAAATGTCTCTCCCCTCCCCATGTTTGTACCTTCCCACCCTCGGTGTTTTTACTTTTTTGGGACTCGCTATCTCCCCTCCCATAAGATGTCTTCTCTGAGGGGCCCCTTTCTGGTTTTCTGGTTTCTACGTGTATCTCAGTTAAACATACAAACCAAAATATTTAAAGTTAAGATCCTCAAGTAAAATAGAACATGCAATGTTTGTCTCCCTGTGCCTGGATGACCTCATTCATTCAGCACAATGAAACCATTTGTTTGTTTGTTTGTTTGAAGTTGTTCTCCACTTACTTGTAACTGTTATCTCATGACAGTTGAGTTGTGTTCTAAAGTACATATGCACCACACTTCTCAATTTCCACTTATCAGGTGATGGACATTTTGGTTTATTACATATTTCAGCAAGTGTGATTTGAGTGGCAATCAACACGGATGTACAATACTTCTGTTTCTCAATATAAAGTCCCCTGGTATATACTTCAGCACCATATAGCTGGGTCATATGCTTGTATTTTCAAGAAGTCACTGGACTTATTTTTATAACAGCTACAGAAGTTTACACTCCCACCAACACTGTCTAAGCGATTCACTTCCCCACATTAATAAAAACCTTTATTGTCATTTGCATTTCTGATCTTAAGCAGTTAAGGTTGTTGGCTGCTTTCTTAGAACTTGCTTCTCTCTTATGGAAAATATCTTCCTTGAGGCATCATCCTCATTCATATACAGCATCTTTGTAAATCTGTAAATTCAATGCCACTGTTCTATTCCCATTAACCAGTCATGTCTAGCCAACTGAGATTTCTTTCTAGAAAAAAATCTGCAGGAGTTTCCTAATGGAGCAAGTAGGATACTTTCCTGTAATTAAATTTTTGCAGTTCCAAAATACTGTATTGGATAAGTTCTTTGAATCCTCATCCAATCACAATTAGAGCATATCATGATACATTACTTTTGCAAGTTTATGCCTGTACTATATATGCCAGTTTGTAGTATTATACATATATTGTCAATCAAAATATGTAAACAATGGAGAATATTCTACACTAATTTTATGGAGTGATTTCAAAGTTTCAATGAAAAAGAGAAAATTTATGTTATTACAGCCCTTTCTTAAATGCAAGGCTTCCATCAGGTCCAACTTCTTGGTTGCAGGTGAAGTCTACAGTAGATAAGAGAAATGAGTCTCTTGACAGGTGAGAGAACATTAGCTGTATAAATCATCACATGTATGCTCTTACCATTCAAGTTACATTCTATTAATTTTTGACAGCAAAAACCTGGTAGAAAAATTTATCTTAACTTTCTTTTAAATGGAAACAATTTACTCCAAAGAGAAGCAGATACAAAAACTACATTAGAAAGGATAGAGATGGTGGAGAGGTGGATAGAAGAATATGGCATTAATAGAATTAATTGCTGATATAATAAACTGATTCTGAAATAAGATGTCTTCTTTTAAAAGTTAAACCTGATTGCTTTAACATCAGAAGACTTTGCCATATTATATCTTATGTAATAAATATAACACTATCGTTAAAAGGAAAGAAATCTTTAGAAACTGACAGAATTAGGTTGGTTTTACTGACTATGTAGTTTTAGAATATGGCTGTTTATTCTCTAATCCACAATTGATATTTTTTTCTTTTGTAATGTGTGACTTAACTTCTCTCTGTGTTTCTCAAAATTAAATGATACGACTAATGTAAACTTTCATTTTATTGACCAGGAAATAGTAGATATGTACAAAAACAGTAATATTATGTATTTTAATATATGCATACATATGTGTTTCAAATATCTACTTCATAGTCATTCAGTATTCTTTGAATTATTTATTTTGAAGATATAAATGCTGATATGCACAGTTATAGTCCCCACTAAAATAAATAAATTAAAGAAGAGAGAGAATATTGTCAAACTGTACCACAATGATCCAAGTTTCAAAGAGATTCAGAAAATATAATCAGCAACTAGAAAAATAAAAGTAAATAAAAATTTGAGGTCAGCATTAAGACTATCTGAAGCTTACATCAATATAAATGGATACTGAATCCAAATCAGAAGTTTTGAATTTTAAATTCTCTAGTCCATTCTACATGATTTATTATCATTTTTATGCTAAGCCTATTCTTTAAGTTCTTAATAAGTCACCACTAGAAAATATTTATTTTGTCCCATATGCATACAGTCCACTTAGATATCTCTTCATTTATGAGATTTTTTTGTATGTTTGTATTTTCCAGTTGGTTGCATTATTATT
This sequence comes from Phyllotis vaccarum, assembly GCA_033318265.1. Taxonomy (NCBI): domain Eukaryota; kingdom Metazoa; phylum Chordata; class Mammalia; order Rodentia; family Cricetidae; genus Phyllotis; species Phyllotis vaccarum. The sequence continues at coordinate 136,545,144 of JARWLC010000001.1, read as the reverse complement.
AATTTGACATGCAACTAAGAACATTTGTGTCCCCTTATTTCTTGTAATTGATTCAGAAGTACTAAGCAATGTGTAAGCAATGTGCGTCTCTGATGCTAATTTTTGGATGTCATACTCTATGCGACTCTATAATGATCCTTTGTAATTTCTTTTTCCTGAAGACATAATTCATCCACACTGTGGTAAGTTCTCTCTCCATATTAATTTGTTTGTTCTTTGAGCACACTAGAAAGTCTCAGATACTGGGTATAAGTGTCAAATTTAGGGCTAAGCATTTAGCATTCATTTATTCTTAGTATCTTGAACAGCCTTGAATATTTGTCTTCATCACTGTTCTCTTTAAAGGGAGTTGTCTCTGAATTAGCCTTTGTTTGTGCACATAAACACAAATACATAGAAGGGAGATTGATGAAATATCAAATTAGAAAAACAACAGTATTGTTTCTCCCTAGCATATATAATCCATAATATAGTCATGGAAGTTCAACATATTTACAGTACTAAGCACGAATGTTGTTTTGTAAACTGGTCCTCAAATCCAATCAGAAAGTGATTGATTACACCCCATAGCATGTATGACATTATTGTACCAGTGGATACATCTTATTGGAGATGGTTCTTATGATGGCTTTTCTTGGTTAACAACTCAACTACATCTGAAATCAACAACAAACCATAAATAAAATGTACATCTGTGAGAGATTATTTGCTTGGGTGAATCTACTTCTAGCTTTGAGATAAGAAGACAGAAGCCTCTGATCTAGATCTTGAGCCTGGAAAACAAATGTCTTTGATCTGGATCTTGAGGCAGAAAGACACAACTTTAATCTGTGTCACACCTTCTTCTGGAAGCCTATGAAAGGATGTGGAAAAGGAAAGCTTTTGCTCTTTGCCTACTTACTAGCTAGCACATCCATTCCTTCACTGGCTGGGAGCCTACTTCTTTGGGATTTCAGAATATACTGAAGACCAGCTGAGACATCCATCCAGCCTTGTGGACTTAACAACTGTTGGAGATTGACAATACAATCTAAGCTTATTGTGAAATGAAAGTCTTTTTCTTAGGAAAATGAAAAGTTCTTGGTTATTGAGTGTCCATCACAATATAACTGACTCTTTTTATGGGGCCATAGTGAAGGGTAGGCCAAGAGCCTCCATGTATTTTTTTCCAGGCTTAGTGTGTGTTAGGAGAACTTGTTCTTTCAAATGCTCACTCTTAATAGGATGTTTCATTTATAACATATTCTAATTCATCATCACTATTTTGAAGTCTGAACTTTTTTAAGAAAAATAGTTTATAAATGTACAAATGAGATAGGTCTTTTGAGATAAACAATTTAAAGAACTTATTTACTTATTATTTATGTGTGTCTCCTGAGTTGATATGTATCATGCGTGTGTAGGTACCTGCATAGGTCAGAGAATGTCTGATTTTTCAGAACTGGAGTTACACCTGATTGTGAGCCACTGATGTGGGTGCTAGAAACTGAATCTAGTTCTTCACAGGAAGAGGAAGCAACATTCCTAACTGGTGTCAAGCTATCTGTCCTGGCCTTGAAATTATATTTTAAAAGTATTTATCCCAGTACCCTAGACTTTCTGTTTCATAGCCTAGTCAGATGTATCTCAGGGCCACATATTACTCTCTCTATATTGGTGGTAGTTTTATTTTTTCTAAACTTTATATATTAATATTTTACTGTGTATTCTAGTAAACAGAAAATATATGTGATAGGAAATTCTTATTGTGCAGACTTGGTATGAGTAGGAATGGAAACAGGAGGGATCCGATATATAGAGTGTTGGAGAGAGACAGCATGGGGAAAGATGACTAGAATTGGAGGGCATTTGGGGGATGTCAGTGAAAAGTCCCAGGATTCTATAAGGGTGACCTTAGTGAGACCTCCCAGTGTTGGAGGATCTGGAGCCTAAACCAACCATCTTCTGTAACCAGGCAACTCACACTAGTGGAACTGGGACATCAACCCACCCACAAGACTTATACCTACAATCTGTTCTGCCTACAAGATATGCTGGAGCAATGGAGGCACAGAACTTGTTGGAGAGGCCAGACCATGACTGGTCTTTGTTTCACGAATGCATAAGACTCAGGGATAGATCTCTGAAGAAGTTGAAGATACTAGAGGGAATAAACACCACAGTCAAATCTTACCCAGCTGTCTTCTAGCTTCCTCAGCCTCACTTCCCTTGGAATGGCTCCCTCTGTGTTTCTATCCTGTCTTAAGTACTCTTTCAGTAATTAAGGTGTGGCCCCACCACACCTGCTTGGGAGCCTGGAATTCCTTCTATAATCTGAAGTGACCTTGACTCAGTTGGGATTAAGGGTGTAAATCATCACTCCCAGGATACTCCCTGTGCTGGGATTAAAGGTTTGAATCACCACTCTGATTTTCCTAGACTGACTGTGGTTAGAGCTCTGGGACTTCTGGAGCTTTTACTAACCCCCCACATAGGCTGTGGGTAGATTCCCTCTGATAGCTCCAAAACTTCTGAAACTTTTATTGAATCCCCACAGGTCTTATATCAGGATCACATTAAAGGGACCGGTTTCAACACAAGATGCTGTAAGACCAAGTTCTCAGCACAAAGAAATGTATTTGCTTAAGATGGAAAAGGGCAGGGAATAACAGACAAAGATGGGAGGCAGGGGAAGAGGAAGAAGGGGGAGAACAGGGAGATAAAGAAGGGACATCTGTCCTCAGGACCAAGAGTGCCCTGGATAGAGAGGAGACAGATGCAGCCCATAGGCAAATAGCAGCTCATAAAGGTAACAGGGAAATCCTGTGTTGGGAAGAGGTGCTTAATTCTGATTGGGTATGTTAATCTGAGTAGCCAAAAGGAGATTTTAAGTGATGGACTTTACAATTTTGATGAGAGCTGGATCTCCTCAGGAGGAGGAAGTGGTCACACAAGGGAAAGACCTTGGTGGCTAGCTTTAGGCATACTATCTAACAGTTTTTAGCAATACAGAAAAAATAGGGAGATGGGCAAGGCCTTTTAGAGCAACATTTGCCATGCCCTGCAGTTTGATTTTCTTTGGATATCCAACCAGTTCCAAAATAAAGACATAGAGACATTCCTAATTATGAATGCTCACCCTTAGCTTGGGATTTGTCATATGCTCTTCCAATTTAATTTAACCTGTTTCTATTCGTCTATATTTTGCCTCAGAGACTTTTACTTTTTTTATCATTCTGAATGTCTTATTTTCTTGCTTCCTCCATGTCTGTCTATTGTCTCATTTTTTACTTATACTTTTTGAGTATAAATTACTTCTCCCACTTAATCTCCATGTCCAGAAGTTCAGCTGATACCTTCTCCCCTGCTATTGGCCATTCGTCTTTCTATTAGACCAATAAGATGCTTTAAGCAGGCAAAGTAAAACAGCAATACATCTTAACATAATTAAACAAATGCAATACACCTTTACATAGTTAAAGAAATACAGTACCTCTTTGTATTGTTAAACAAATATTCTGCAACAGTGCTCAGGCCTGCTAGGGTCCCTTCACATGCCATAAAAGGGAGTCCACGTCAAACACTGTCTAGATGACCAAGAACCAGAGGCTGACTAGCCCAGAGATCTAAAATAGAGAAAAAACATAAATCAATAAAATGATTCCTAATGATATTCTCCTGTAAACATAGTTTGGTGCCTAGTCTGATATCACCAGAGGGGCTGTCTCTGGCAGCTGATGGGAGATGTGCATACCCACAGGCAAGTATTAGGTGAAAAGAGAGTCCAAATGGGAGATCTCCATTGATCCCTTCCCCTTGGAACTCCAGGAAGACCACAGAAGAGAGAAAAAAAAATTATAGGAGCCAAAGATGTTGAGGACACCAGGAGAAAACAACTCACAGAATCAACTAGGCAGGGCTCATATGGATTCATGGAGACTGAAGCAGCAATTGCAGAGCTGGCACAGGTCTGAGCTAAGTCCTGTGCATATATTTGATGAGTGTTAGCTTGCTGTTTTGTGAGATTTCTAATGGTAGGAGAGTATGTGTATATGTGGGGGGGTTCCGACTCTGTTACCTTCTTTGGAATCCCTTCCTCTTACTGAATTACCTCATTCAAACCTTGATATGAGAGTCTGTGCCTCATCTTATTGTATCTTGTTATGCTGTATTTGGTTGTTATTCCAGGGAGGCTTTTTTGTTCTAAAGAGAAATGGAAGGGGGAGGAGTAGTACACTTGGGGAAGAGAGAAGGGGGGTGGGAAGGGAGGCGGAGTGGATAGAGGGGAAATTGAATTCATGATGTATTGTATGAGCCAAGACTAAAAAGTACTATGTGACATTGCACATCATGTTCTTGATCATAAGCAGAGGAAGTAAAGCACAGAAATAATAACAGACATAAGCAGAAGACCATTCAACCTCATGTCTCTGACCCTGCAGACTTCATCCCTAGCAAGAACTCCCAGATGTTGCTGCTGCCCCTCAACACCAGTAGTGTGCTTGGTAAACTATTTTGAACAAAGAGTCTCCTTCCTAGCTTGTTCTATACATCCTTGCTTGTCAAGTCCCCATTTGAGGCTTCAGGGGAAAAAATGATATGACAAGAGTCAAATAATTGTTCACAATGGGAAAAGAGTAATAATTATAAAGAGATGACACATCTACTTTCTGTGATGAACATCAGTTACAAATCAATATAACAAATATTCATTCAAAATGCTTTTTGTAATTAAAGAAAAAATTAAAACAGAACATAAGGGGGACATTGTAGGACACAAGTGTTTTTAAAGGTGAAATGGGAAAAAATCTTGGTTTACTTTAATGGGGAAATGTTGAGGCTGATAAAGAGGGAGAAGGTAGAGAGAAAACTATCAGATATGTTAAAAAGCCATGTATAAAGTTTATGACCTGTCAGGCCTATGGTCCAGACCCTCAGAGGCACAGTTCCACAGAAACACACAGATGCATGTATTAATTTTATACACATCAGCATATGGCTCTGGCATGATACTAGCTAGCTCTTGCTCTTAAACTAATCCATGATTCTTATCCTGTTCAGCCCTGCGGCTCTGTACCATTTCTCAGAGCAGCATAGTTATCCTCTGCATCTGCTGGCTTCTCTGGCATCTCTGCCTTGCTCTGTTCCCAGAGTTTTCTTAGTCTGGTAGCCCTGCCCACACTTTCTGTCAGCCTTCAATCAGCATTTTTATTAAAGCAGTAGATGGGACAATTATTTACAATGGAACAGGACACGATCCCACTAATATATAATGTGTGTACGTATGTGTGTGTACATGAATGATAGCATCTTCTGTTGCTTTGACAAACACATGTGCTATGTGCCCTGCCAGTGAAGAAAAGCAATGAGTAGACCTACCCAACTATAAAGCATGCAAAATACAACAATGGCAAACCTGGAACTTTTATCTTAATGGTCACTAACCACTGGCTGAATAGGCTTTACAAAGGCCAGCGAATAGGAAAGGATTTATGTCTGGTACTGTAAAGCTACCTAACCATCCATGGCTGGGGAGGTGCTAGAACCTAGAGAAAAACTTACTAAACCAAGATCCTTTATAACTATATTATAAATATTTATAGTCACAGATAAGTATAGTTCACACCCCTCATTAAAGAACTTTACAGCTGAAAAAGACCATTACAGAAATCCACAACTGATTAAAATATAAAATATAAGTGACACTGGGATGCCTAACATCAAATAATAAAATGACAATGTAACCCCTACAACTAAGGCTCAGGAAAACCCATGGTATGGAAAGACAATAAAACCCAGAGGAGCCAAAAACCTTTCCCTAGATGGAGTCTGCTAGACATTATAAGGAAACACCCTTAATTCTCAACAATATGGATGTTTAAAATGACATGAATAGTGATAACACCATTTGGCAGGGCAATATGAATGTGAATGGGGGAATTTTTAAGTTCTCATCCTTAGAAGAAGAGCAATAGAACATCAATGTCTGCTCAGAGAGAGACTCGATTTTCTCCAGGTAAGCACTCCCTGATTAGATCAAATCCCAAATGCTCAGTCCTAAACGCATGCATATATATATGCATGACTCTAAGTGGAGTTAATAGTGTATGTGTATGCACAATAATAATTAAAGAAATCATTTATTTGAGGGTAGGGGCATGGAAAGAATTAGATTGGACAGATGCAGGGATGAAATGATATCAATACACTGCCCTTTATATAAAATGTCTTAAAAATAAAACATTTAAATTAAAATATTGGGAAGGCAGGCATTTGCTTTTGGTCTCAGTAGGTATAACTTTCATGCTTTTGAATAGTGTTCTACTTTGCTTACTATTGCTGTGGCAAACACCATGACCAGAAGAAACTTGGTGAATAAAAATTTCATTTGGCCCACACATGCATACCACAGTCCATCATTATAAGACTCTTAGGCAGGACCTCAGGACAAAAACCTGGAGGTAGAAACTGACATAGGGACCAGAAATATGTTGCCTAATGGTTTATTCTTCAAGGCTTATTTTAGCATGCTTTCTTTTAAAGCCCTGGACTATCTGCCCAATGTTGGTATTGTCCAAAATGAGTCAAGCCCTTCAAGAAAATTTCCCCAGTAGTAGTAGTCAATTTAATAGTGGTATTTTCAATTTATTGAGGTTCCCTCTCCCAAGACTTATGTCAAATACCATAACTTGTGTCAAATTGACCAAAAGAAATAAGCAAGCAATCCCTCCTCCTCACCCCCCCAAAACTAACCAGTATAATTAGCCTCCTCTAAAGAATGTCATAGTTTAAATGTAATTGATGCCTATAATCTTATAGAGATTGGCTCCATTAGGAGGCATAGCTTTGTTGGAGTGGGTATGGCCTTAGTGTGGTAAGTATCACTGTAGGGGAAGGCTTTGAGATTTCTACACTCAGCATACTTCCCAGGGATTCAGTTGATTTCCTGTTCCCTGCAAAACAAGGAATAGCAAGCACCACATCTGTTTGCACATTGAAATACTCCCACTATAATGATAATGGACAGAACCTCTGAAACTGTGAGTCACCCCAATTAAATGTTTTCTTTATAATGGTTTCCATGGTCATTGTGTATCTTCACAGATACAGAAACCCTAAGACCTAAGAAGTTGGTACCAGGGACTTGGGAGTATTGTTGTGATAGGCCTGACCATGATTTTATTTGGAAAAATTTTGTACTTTGGCACTTTAGGTTAGGAAAGTAGTGGAATGATTTAAGCACAGTTTAATGGGCCAGAGTAGTAGGAGCATGGAAGACAGAGGTCCTAAGAGTAACTTGAACTATCAAGTGCTCACTCAAAATATTTCATATGAGAAGAATTTTACTATGTTGCCTAGAGATCGTTCTTATAATATTTTGGTTAAGGAAGTGGTTGACTTTGCCCTTATCTAAAGAGTCTGTCTGAGGCTAAAATGAAGACTTTGAAGTTAATTTGGCAGGTGAAATTTCAAAATAATCTGACATAGATTATGTCATATGGTTACTGACATTCATGCTTATATGGGTTTATAATTAAAAAGAACAAGATGAGCAGGGAAAATAATAATATGTAAGATTTGAGGAAAATCAGAACCAGGAAATAGAGGGGACCTAAATCCCGTGCTGAAGGAAATAAATGAATTAAGGGATAGAATGTAGAGAATGGTGACCTAAAGGCAAGATTCCACCTCATCTACATTCCCAACGTGTAGAAAGGAACTAAAGAAAAACTTAAAGTGGTGTGTGGCGGTACACACCTCTAATCCCAACACTGGGATAGCAGATCTCCCAATTTGAGACTAGCATGATCTAAAGAGCAAGCTTAGGCAGTAAAGGATAGAAAGCTGATGAAGTATAACTGAACAAGAATGTCGTGTTCCAGCCTCAGCAAACAGCAGAACAAGGCAGCTTTGACCATGTGGTTCTAGATTTACAATTAAGGAGAGAAAAATGAAGGAATAAAATAAAGCTGTTAAGGCCAGATATGTGTTGGGGTAGTCCCTGAATAGATGCCTAGAGACACTATTGCATGAAGCTCTGAAGTTGAAGCCTGGATTGCCTTGGAAAACCCAAGATTAGTCATAGGATACCTGCGAAGGAAAGCTTCTAACATGGAGTGAAACGAGCCCAAGAGAAAGAAGTGTGTGCAGTCAACAAAGCTGAACAGAGTTGGAGATCTGAAGAGCATTTTGATATCAGACATAAGCATGTAGAGTTTGGAGTTTGCCTATCTGGTTTTCAGTCTTCTTTTTGTTGAGTATTTCCTCACTATGTCCCCTTTACTACATTTTGTAATGTATATCCTGTGCTATTATATATTGAAAGTATGTGATCTGCTTTTATATTTTGAATTTTACAAGTGATTACAGTTATGAGATTTCACGAATCTCAGAAGCAACTTTAAACTCTAGACTTTAAAACATTCTTGAGATTGTGGTTGACTATGGGGACTTTTGAAGTTGAACTAAACAAATTTTGCATTTCCATTATCACAAATTTATGGAGGTCATAGAGTGGAATGTAGTAGTTTGAATGTAATTGGCCCCCTTAATATTATAGGTAGTCACACTATTAGGTGGTATGGTTTTGCTCAAGTAAGTATGGCCTTGATAGAGGAAGTGTGTCACCATGGAAGTGGGCTTTGAGGTATCTTATGCTCAGGATACCTCCCAGGGGGTTAGTGACTTCCTGTTTCCTACAAACCAAGATTTAGCAAGCAACTATATCTGCCTGTACATAGCCATGTTTCCCACCGTGATGATAATGGACTTAATCTCTGAAACTGTAGGTGATCCACTCCAATTAAAGATTTTCTTTGTAAGATTTTCTCTGGTCATTGTGTCTCTTCACAGCAATAAAAACCCTAAGTTGAGACATAAATACATCACTATTAAATCATAACATTTTCTTTCTTGTTTATAAACAAGATTTAATGTTAATATCACAACATAAAACATAGCATAAATTTTAAAATCCCATAGTCTTAAAAATTCAAATACTGGTCAACCAATAAGGGGATCATACCTGGGTCATACTAGTTATTTTTCTTCCACAGACATTATTTTTATTGCTCTTTGTCCTGAAATAGGACCTTGAAAAGTTTCTGCATGTATATTAACATGTCTACATGTCCATTGATGTTACCATTGTGCCAGTCTGGTTTATGTAGCCTTTTCACAGCAGACTTTCTGTTGTCATGACTCATAATCTTTGTAACCAATCTTCCACTGTGTTCCCTAAGCCATAGATGTAGGATCTATGGTATAGATATATTTATTGAGTTTTAGATCCTTATTATTTTTTCATGCCTGCATTGTGTCCAAGTAGCTTTTCAAAGAGAAGCTTTTTTGATGATGGGTATTAGCTACACTTTTGTGTAAGTAAAGCGATAAGACTTAAAATATAGCAAGGAATTATTCTGCTCTAATAAAGTGATGAAATATATTATTTTCTAAGATATAAGACCTCACTAGCCCTGGGAAACTGGCTAGGTTTTCAGTACCAGGCAGGATTTCTCTCCTTTTTATAGGCTTTAAGTTCAATTAGAGAGCTTTTGCATGTCATCAACAATGTAAAAACCAATTATTACACCTCTATGCATTCTTATTTTGCAATACTGGTTTTTACTCGTTCCTAGGTTTTTCACTTTGGTAGGATTGTTCAGTTGGGTATCTTCCATAGTATTTTTTTAGAACTGCGAAAGCTAGACTGCAACTCTAGCTTGTGTTAAGTTGACAAAAAAATTAACCAAAAAAAAAAAGGTACTACTTTCACTCAGCTTGAAATAAGGCATTAAAACTGTATCGTGTCACAGCGCCTCCACTGAGATACAGTAGTTATCCAACACGCACAGCAACTGCGACTCTGTCATTTAACTCAGAGAAGTATACTGATGGGTGCTCCCAGCTAATTATAATTAGAGAGACTAAGTCCTCAGATCGTATCTCCCCAACTAAGAAAAATCACCTCAAATCTAATTTTTTGAGTTAATTATTGGTTTGTGAATTACACCTTCTATTTTAAGAGCCACACTCGCCCTTTCCTGGAATTAAGAAAACAGAAATCTATATTACTGTTAGAATTTTTATGTCCATTGTTCTAATTAATATTTTCCACTTATATGCATTGCATGATTAGCTATTAAAAAATCTTACATAAAATACAACGTTCATAATGCTCTTATTAACTTATTTATTTTTGGCTTGAAATTTGGCAAATTACAGAATTATCTGAAAAAATATAACTCTGCTTCATGAACTGTATTTTGTATAATAGGTAGGAAACTGAATAATATTATAATTATCTCATTGCAAAAATTATTACACTGTAGAATTTCATCAGAGCAAATTTGAAACTACATATTTGATGCTTCTACCTCAGCTTTACTCCAAGACAGGTTGAAGGCACTGCATTTCAAGGCATAAAAACTGTTTTCTTACAATAGTGCACCATAAATACCAAGCACCATGCTGTGTAATCAGAAGAAAATGCTGTGTGGTGTCTTCATGCAACTGCTCCAAAACTCAGAGGTTATTTTTAGTCTCTGGAACTTTCAAAGAAATGGATGACATTAAGTGAACTTTAGTTGAAACTGGAAACTGGTAGTGGCCTATAGCTAAACATAGTTCTAACAAAATCCAACATGAATACAATCTTTAGTGAAAATATTGTGAATTCGTTAAAAATAAATCTTTATTCTAATTGTAGTTAAAATGTATTTTCATTCCTATAAATATCATACTCAGGAATCAGATTGTTACCCTTTCAAAATTACATATGGCTAAGAGTTTGTTTTGTCTTATGAATAATTTACTATTTGGGAAGCATTTAGATTGTGGGAGAGAAAAGGCAGAGTGAAGGGAAAATGAGAATTGAATAGTCAGAGATGAAAGGACAAGAGACTCCAGGGAAAGTGTCACAAGCAGGGTGGGATGACAGGCCTGGGAGGTGCTAAGGTTAGTTCCATGCTCACCAGTCCATGAAAGTCTGTGTGTGGCAAAGTTGGAAACATGTCTACCTTCCTCAGTGAAATCTCTTCACACTCTGAGGCTCCTAACAGCAAACCTTCTGGAAGGTAGGACGATTCATATTTCACCTCAGATGTTCTTGCAAGGCATCCTCTAAATTTAAATAGACCTTCCTACTCACAATGCTAGGTATAAAGGACTTGTAAATGTTACCTAAGAGAAGAAAATACTTGGAATTTCACCTTGAAATTTGTCTGATGTCATTATTGGGAGGCAGTGCCCATATCTTAAATCTCTTTTCAAAACCTACCCTCCCTTCCCCTTTAAACACTAATTACCTCAGCCTAAAAGAGCTTATCATAATTTTCTGCTCCCACAATCTATTTCTGTTTTTTTTTCTACAAACACTCTCTATTTCTATGAACTCATATTTGTATTTATCTCTGGGAATTTAGCATCCAGGCCTTTCAGCATTAGCATGACATTTGAAAAACTGATTCAGATACCACTATTCTGGTGACTTTAGCAAATCACATGCCATTTGTTAACTGAGCTGCTGTCAGCTGTTTTGACTATATGACAAAGATGATAATGTCTACCTTGCCTGTTAAGCACAAAAGATGTCTGAACTTGAAAAGCCTCTTCTCAGGAGATCCAGAAAGCAATTAGAACGAAATTAAACTCCATTTCTGCTGTTATTGCCACTGTAATGTAACACAATTATTATTATTATTTCTCCAATGGAACATATGTTTTATTTTCAGAGTATTCGACTCATTTAGTGGAACTAAAAGTATCACAGGTCATAAGGACCACACTGTATTCTTTATATTTCACCCCTCACTGCATATCAACGGCCATGAGCATCGGAGTATTCCATAAAAAAAAAAAAAAAACTTGATTTGTGATATTCCAGCATTATCTTTTTAAATATTGTTCTCCACCATAACTAGTATGTGGGCTGTGAGAGCAGGAACTTCATCCCTCCACTAAACTTGCACAGGATGCGGCATTCGTCTGTTGATAAATATTATTGAACAGGTTAAGTGATTTGATGAACAGCAGAAAATGAATATTGTAGATGTAAATACTCTGCTTTCTTTACCAGCAGAATCTATTTGCTTCATGCAGTACAGTGATAAAGGGAACACTACTGAGTCTGAATGATTTTATTTAGTAATACTCATTGGTGATAAAAATGTTCCATCTCATAAGTTTTATAAGCATGCAAAAGGCTTGGAAAACTTGAGATTAATATCACACACACACACACACACACACACACACACACACACACACACACACACACACACAGTTTTAAATGACATTGAGCATATTACTCAAAACTACATTTGAACAAAGTGACTGACATAACCATGGAATAGAGTTATGAATGGCCTCAAATAATGTGTTAGAATGTTCCCCAGTGTTGGCCACCTCTCCTAGCAGAAAACTACTGTGAAGTTGATGGGAAAGAAGTTATTTGCTTTTTTCAAAGCACAGATGTTAACTTATTTCCTTGTAGTAAATAGCCCATATCTCTAAGATCTCTTGTGTAATACATCTATAAGGAAAAGATTGATTTCCTCATTCTGTTTTTCTCTCTTTTCTAAAATGAAGACTGTAGTCCATGGTAGCAGTCAACAGCCTCTGCCTTCCCTTAAGAGAACTCCCAATTCCCAGGCACATGGTTCTGCAAAGCAGAAAATATTTTATTTCCTCCACACTAGATCATTCTCTTTCACTTTGTTTGCGAATTCTTGAGTAAAATGTTGCATAATTGAATACAAAAAAAAGCAGAGACTGTGTGTGCCCAGAATTTCAGAGCAATATTGGATTCACTTCTGCAAGAGGTCAGTTCTAGCCATGTTTTAGGTTGAAACTTGTGGCCTATGTGTTAGACTACTTGCCCTAAGATTTCAAGCTAAATCTCTAGAAATTTAGGAACAAACAAACCTAAATTTGTCATTAAAATATATATGTTGTGGCAAAGTCATTTCAACTCGTTGTAGTTTTTCCTCTGTTAGGATAGCAGTAAACCAAGCACTCACCCAACTTGCTCATTAACTTGAGTGCATAGAAATACATTATTGATAGAGGGGCATGAATTGTGCCAGTAACATGAAATAGGATTGAGACAGATGCACATCAACACACATGTGCAGTGAAGTCTTCTCAGTGAAAATCAGAGACAAGGGAGAGAGAGACAGAGAGAAAGAGACAGAAAATGTGTGTGTCTGTGTGTGTGTGTGTGTGTCTGTGTGTGTGTGTGTAGTATAGTGTTTGTGTGTGTTTGAATGTACCAAATAAGAAGGCCAGAGGAAGATTCCTAGTGTCCTACTTTATCACTCTTTGTACATGTCTTTTCTTAAGACAGGGTCTCTCGTTGACCCTACACTGCTCTACTACCTTACTAGCTTGATTGGCCTGCAAGCAAGAATGACCCTCCTTACTCTGCCTTCTATAGCAATGTGCTTAGAGGCAGGCGTGACAATGTTGGACATTTTTGTGGCTGCTGAATATACAAATGCAGGTCATCATGCCAGCACAGGAAGCAGTTTTACCCACCAAGACATTTCTTCATCCTCACAAGATTTTCTACTGGTAAAACATTTATCGAGTCAAAACTATACAAAAAATCAAGGAGCATCTGCATTCATGTGTTACTGGACAAACATCTCACAACCGTTTGTTTTGGCTCCTTTCCTACTATTTAAGTCCCTGCTCTGTCTACTATTTAAAGGCAAAAAACTCAGAATATGAAGTTAGGGCACATATCTTGCCTATCTTTTTTTCTTGCCCTCCATTCTGTCTGAAACAGCCATATTGACATGATTATAACTCATCCATCTCAAGATATTTAGACTTCTTGGCTGGTTCAAACCTAGGGTTATCCATACATATTCTTCACTGCCATTACACCCACAAAATCAATTTCAAGCTGTTTGTGAGATCCAATATTTTCTTCTCTTTCTCCCTTAAAGTCTCCCTGATCCACCAAAGTAATGATACTCTCTGTTTCTTGTCATCCTTGTATCATAGCAAACTTTATCACAATTGCTTTCAGACATTTCTGGTCCTGAGAATTTGTTGAAAGAAACCTATAATATTTTAAGAGTATTTAGTCAGGAAGCACCTAGAAGCGTTTGATACATGACAGATATCTGGTAAATATTGTCAGACTCATGGTTAAATAGATGAATTGATATATTTATGGGCCTATTATTTCTCTTTTCATAATAGCACTGTGAATTTTTTTAAATTGTTGCTAACTGATTCAGAGAAAGCAATTGATCTGAACATAATGCCAATTCATGCATCAAACTCCACTATCTCTCTATTTAGTATGTCCTTTCATACTAGAGAAAGTGTTTGTATCAATGGAATAACCATGAAAATCCATAAAAAAATAGTATCACCCAAATTTGAGGATTGTTTGGATTTTAGTTTGATTTTAATTTGTAGTAACTATTGCCTTGGGTAGTTCACTGATGTTGTACAATATTAAAGGCTTCTTCCATATTTAATTTTACACATTTTTAGCACACTGTCGTCCTGACCCCACCAGTGTATTCTCCACTTCATCAAGAAGGTTAAGAGCACAGACAGGCAGAAGTACCTCAGAAAGTGCCTTTTGACATTCGATTTCTATTTTAATGCACAAAATAAATATATTCTCTTACATATTTCAACTATCTGTGCATCATTCTCATTTTATTATTTTCCTTTTATTTTGTCATTTGGTTCTAAATGAAAATAAAGTATGGAGGAATTATCCCAGCATCCCTCAAACTGGTATCTAAAGAGCAAAATGTGAAGTGGCCTTTGGCTGAGGTTTTAAGCCTACCTTTGATGGACTGTATGGTTTTTAGATAAGCTTTATGCCTGACTCATCTGTGCTTTAGTTTCCTCATTTAAGAAAAAGAAGAAACTGTTTCTTTTATCTTACAGAGTTTTATGAAAAAAAAAGTCCTCTACTACTTGATTTATAAAAACTTTTTTCTTATATAGGCTCTCTCACCAAGGATTTTAGAGTGATTATTGACTTTCATCTTTCCTTCATACTTTATGATTATCACTTATCCTGAATAAAAGCATTTTTTATAATCTTTTCAGGACTTCCTAACCTTTCTAACTTTATGAATCAAAACTGGTGATGATGATGATAACAACAGAAAGGTATTCTTATTTGTCGTGTACTGCTCTATCCAGTAAGGTTATACTGTTTTTGGTTGAGATTTCTATACAAACATAACACTGACTTGGCAATTTAAACAACAAATACTGTCTCTCATAGTTCCAGAGGCTAGATAGAGTTCAAGACCATGGTACCAGCATGTTCATGTTTCAGACTAGAATCCTATGTAACAGAAAGTAAGAGACCTTGCATCCTTTATATAAGGGAACTCCTTCACTTTAATCACAGTTACTTTTCAAATATTATTATATTTTATATGATAATAGTATAAAAAGTGCACTTTTCCCCTTAATATTTTGCTTTCTTTAAATTTGTGTCTATGAGTACTTGTCTGTATTTGTACCTCAGCATTATGTGCATATAGTGCCCACAAAAGCCTAAACAGGATGTCAGGTCTCCAAGCAATGGAGTTGCAGGCTGTTTTAAGCTGCAGGGTGGGTGCTAAGAATCAAACTTGAGTCCTGAGGAAGAGAAGTCAGCGTTCTTATCCACTGACCCATCTCTCTTTCTCTCTACTTTCCTCCATATCTTACAAAGACAAATTTATTAAAATACAAAAATTTATTTTAATTTGCCCCTGGCCCCACAGTAAAAGATGAATTCAAGAATTTGACACCAATGCTGAAGCTGGATGTGGCAGTAACTTCCAAACACAACAAATTTTCTACAGTCCTCCAACAGTGATTATAGTCAACCCTAGTCTCTACTGTAGTAGTAAAATAGTCTAGTATTTAAAACTTGAATACACATGGCTAATTCAAAATTCACAGTTTTGTGCCAGCTCTGAATTTCTTCAAACTTGGAATATGGGATACAACTTGGATATCTGTGAGGTTTACTCTAGTATCCCCCTCAATCTTATACAGTACTTTTGAATTTTAACCAATGTCTATTGGAAAGCATTTAAATCTGTTTCCTGTTGTATTTAAGAATACCATAAACTGAGCAAGTTATAAAGCAAAGAAGTGTATTTTACATAGCTACAAAGTTTTAGAAGTCCAAAACCATGCCATAGCATTTCTATGCTGTGTTATAAAGTGGTGGGAATTCAGGCAAGTAGAGACATAAAGGAAAGAAAATAGAACTTACAGCAAATCCACTCTCACAATAACCAACATAGTCCTCTGGCCAGGATATTAATTCATTCACGAAGACTGCACTAATCAGTTTATTATCACTTTTTATTCACTAGCTTCTAACTCCCAATGGTGATGCATTAAATTCCTTTCAAATGCATGAACTTTGTGGACAACACATCTAAAAAGGAATCTCTGACCATTCTCTCAGATCTGCATCTGGATTCTGTTTAACGGAGAGTGTGGCCCCTAGAGATGTAGTCTGGTGTCCCAGGAACCATCCTTCACCTGGATGCAGTGCAGTATGAAGAGATTTTTCTGACTTTCCTCTTCTCAAGCTGAATGGTTTCTAGCTGAATCAAAGGAAGATAACAAATGAGAGATGCATGGCTGTGAGTGCCTGCCGTCTGGTACACATCAGCATAGAAAAGAATGGGACTCGGTATGAAAAGACACAAAGATACGATACAAACTCTATCATAGCTTGTCAAGGAAGTTTGTATAGTTGGGATCAAATCTCCATCTCAGAGGACAGATGCAAAATAATAATGAGCAAATGTCATCAAAATAAAAGTCTTACATCAGGGCACAGTAAGTAAACACATTTTCTTTCAAATTATATAATGAAATGTGAGCTATAAAGCTGAAGTAAAAGTATATTTTATAATCACAAAAGGACTTCCCATGTCACTAAACTGTCATTTCTCAAACTGGGAATTTTCATGGCCAGATTTTCTCAACTTTTCACTTTGCTGCCTTGCCTTATCCAGTCAGTGCTATTATTTGCAGAAAATCTTTCCATCCTGACTAAATCACAGCTTTTCTGATGGTACATGAAATTGGGGACCAAGCAAATACTGGAATGATAATAACCCTGCTTTGAAGAAAATACCTGGAGTTTTCCATAATTGGTTTTCTTGATAAAAAATAATAATAATAATAAATTTGCTCAATTTTCCCCTCACTTTGACTGTAAGTCACAGCATGAATTTTCTACCAACTGCCATGCAATACTTGTTTACATAGGTAACTTTTAGAAGCTTCCTACCCATCTGCTTTATAGACAGTCTATTTTATCACTAATTAAAGCATTCCAGCTTTTTACTCATGCTGTTCCTGGCTATTATTGGCTGTCTAGTTGCTTTTGGTAAGAGGATGTTTTAGATTTGTTTGGTTTGACTTCCATGGAACATAAAGGCCATATATTTTATTGTGAAAATCTGTTCTTGCTGGTCAAAAGGTTCCAAAATAACGCTGAGATGTCCCTCTCTTGTCTGGCTTGAATACTCCACACACTCAAGACTCTGTACTTAATTTCATTAGGGGAAGTAATCAGCACAATGATTCTTTCCAAGTGCATTACTGACAAAAGTATCCCATAATTTTGGAGGCCAGAATTGAAGTGCCTGTCTGTGACTTATATAAGTTTCTAAAATGCAGTCCCTTTAAGGGACCACACTTTTGTATCTTCTAAAGAAACAAGAAAGAGGGAACTATAGTTGTCATTTGAGAGGAAGCCTATGGAATCAGCAAAAAAAAAAAAAAAATTGTCTAGGGAGAGTAATGTAGCCACTTTAGGCAGACCTAACCAACTGTAAAATGGCAATAGTAACCATATTCCGACAAATTAGCAATTTTTAAATAAAGAACTATAGTGGGTTAAAAATTCTGCAAATGATCTATATGATTATTGTATATAATTCTATGGAAATCTTATGAAAATATATTTAACCAATTTAATTAAAATAGACTTGGGGTCATTAAACATATTTAATTAAATCTTAAAGTGGTTTAAGAAATAAGACACAATCAATTTCCATGTTTAAAACAATAGTATAGGTATTCATAAGGGAAGAGCAGACAATGGACACACAGGTAGACACAAACACAGTGTAGCACAGCCCATCAATGAGCAATTGCTCTTCCAGGAAGATCACTCTCTATTATAATATAAGAAATGGAGGCTTCCTTCAGCAGAAGCTATTTCAAAATGCAGTCATGAGCTAGCTCTCCTTCCTCAAATTCCATACTTATAAGCAAGTCTTAGTAACTTGACCTCTTCTGAGCTTTTCTACCAGGAAGGATTGTTTAGATTATGGTGATATTTCAATTATTTGTATCAGACTCTTTCTCTTTGTGTGAGTTGATTGCCCTAGACAAATTCAGAAATGGAGAGGCTAGAGAGATGCCTCAGAAGTTAAGAGTACTTGTTGCTCTTATAGAGGACCCAGGTTTGTTTTCCAGAATTCACATATTGGTTCACTGTGGGAGATGGTGTTGTTTCATTATAAATAATTGTCCCACCCACTGGTTTAATAAAAAGCGCTAATTGGCCAAAGGCAGGCAGGAAGTGTGGGTGGGGCTACCAGACTAAGAAACATCTTGAGAACAGGAAGAACAGAGGAGAATGCCAGAAAGAAGTCGGAAGAAGCAGAGGACAACTATGCTGCTCTAAAGAAAAGTACCGAGCAGCATGGCTGAACAGGAAGAATCATGGGTTACATGAAGAGTTAAAAAGTTATATGCCTGGGCCTTAGGCCAATCAGCCTAAAACTATTGAAAGCATCTGTGTGTCTCTGTGGGACTGCGGGGACTGCAGGACTGTGGGTCTGCTGGTCTGCAGGTCTGCGGATCTGTGGGTCTGTGGGCCTAAACCTTGAGGTTAGACCCAAAAGTCAGGGCCAGAAACCTCTTACTACAGTTCACAGCTATCTTTAATTCCAGTCCCAGGAGATCTGAAGCCTCTCCTGACCACCTAACCTCTGCATGTAGAAGGCATGCACATGATATCATGGTAAGTATATGTGTGTGTTTGTGTGTGTGTGTGTGTGTGTGTGTGTGTGTGTGTGTGTGTGTGTGTGTGTGTGTGTAAATAAACTCATGCACATAAAATAAGTAAAAATTTAAATAAAATAATTCAGAAGCAGAACTAACAAGTTTACATTTCAGGAAATGTGTAGTGGGCATCTATTGTTCTCATTTTACAATATTAGAAAACAGAGTCTATCAGTATTTCTTCTCACTTTAGGAATGTGTTTTAAGTGTAAGTTTTTGTATTCTTAGAGATCCAGCATTTCTGATCCTAGCCTGTACCTTTACTATTGGTGGGCATATCAAAGTAACTGATTACTTTAGTAGAAATATTAGTCCAGAGATACACACATGCAGGAAATGGAAAATTAGAACTTTCCTCAAGAACTCATTGCCTTGAAATTAGAAAATTATTTTCTTTTCTAAAATGGTACAGTGTGACTTTTTAATTTATGAGCATCCACTGTCTTTTCCTTGTAGAAGTCATCCCATAATTAAGAACACTGTACAAGGAGAAACACAGACATGACATAAAGGACTTCTCATTCTTTCAAGTCTCACAGTCAGCAGCCATTTTTTATTCCAGCTAGATATATGGCTAGCCTCAGCTAAGAATAATCTGGATCACTGGGTAAATTGATGCAGAATTGTGTCTTAACTAAGGGTAGCAAAGGATACTTACTTTTACCCCAAGGACACTTGCTCGACTATGCTCATAGCAGCATTATTGATAAAAGTCAGAACCTGGAAACAACCTAGATGTTCCTCAACTGAAGAATGGATCTTTTAAAACATGGTACATTTGTAAAGCTGGGTACTACTGAGCAGAAAAAAAAAGACATTCAGAAAGTTTCAAGCAAATAGATAGAAGTAGGAAGTCTGAGTGAAGTAACACAGACCCAGAAAGACCAACATGATATGTATTCACTCATAACTTTATTTTAGACATAAAGCAAAGAATAACCAGACTACAATCCACAACCTCTAAACAGCTAAATAACAAGAAGGAAATGAAGAGACATCCATGGACCATCCCTGGGAAGGGGAAATAAAGAAGATCTCCTGTGCAAACTGAGACAAAAGAAGGGAGGAGGTAAGAAGAGGTGGGAGGAGGACATGAAGGAAGGAGATGGTTGAGTTGGAGGAGGGACAGAGAGGAGGAATAAGTAAAGAGATACCTTGATAGAGGGAGCTATTGTGAGGTTAGAGAAAAACTTGGTGCTAGGGAAATACTCAAAAACCCACACAGATGATCCCAAAAAAGAATCCAAGCAATAGTAGAGAGGGAGCCTAAACTGACATTTCCCTGTAATCAAACTGATGACCACCCTGACTGTGATTATAGAATCTTCATCCAGCAACTAATGAAAGTAGATGTGAGATCCACAGTTTAGCATTGGGTTGCGCTCCCAGTCCACAGAAAAGGAGACGTTATATGAGAACAAGAGTCAAAATTTGATGAGGAAAACCACAGAGACAGCTGATCTAAGCTACTGGGAGCTCACTGACTCTGCACTAACAGCCGGGAAACAGGAATGTGAACAAAGTAAGCTCTCTGAATGTGGATGACAGCTGAATGGTGTGACAGTTTATGGAGTGTCTGGCAGTGGGACCTGAACGTATTCCTAGTGCATGAACTGGCTTCTTGGAGCCCATTTCCTACAGAGAAACACCTTGTTCAGCCTTGATACTGGGGGGAGGTGCCGAGACCTATCTCAACTGGATATGCCAGACTGCACTGACTCACCCTAAGAATCCTTATCCTCACCGGTGAATGGATGGGAACATGGGGTGAAAGGAAGCTCGGGGATGACTGGGAAGAGGGGAAGGAGGAAGAATATTGGTGGGTATATTAAAAAAAACTTTTAAACTAATAATTATAATAATAAAAAGAAACAATTCTGCCTCTCTTCTTGGGTATACATAATTCATACTGACTTTCAACAACAACAAAAAAAAGATCACTAAAATACTTATTTTAATATTCAAGAAATCCTGAAACACTGAACTAAGATGACCATACTCACGTACCAACTTCATGCATTTTCAAGCAAGAAAAGGAGCCCAAAACTCTGGGTTTCCTTTTCTGTATCAGTTATAATTTCAAACACACACACACATACACACACACATACACACCACATATACAAACAAACACAAATAAAATAAATAAGATAGCCCTATATGTAAAAAGTTTAGAAAGAGCTGAACATTCTTACTAGACACTAATGTGACTTCATTCTGTCATTTTTTTTTCAGATAGATACATCCCTGATCACAGTGCTGAGAAAATGTTTCCACAATCTTTTCAACTAATTACTTTGCATATGCCCATATGCATTCATATCACGGTGGATGTGTAGAGATAATAAGACAAGTCTGGCGATAAGTTCTCTCCTTCTACCACATGGGTCACAATGATCATGTTTAGATCATATATCTTGGCAGCAAGCACCTCTGCTTGCTAAGCCATCTTGCCAGCTTTCCTGAATCAAACAAAATGCAGAGGTGTAGAGTCTAGTACCAGTATATATATCAACAGAACATTTCCACACTTAAGGCCCTGGAAACATTACAGAAGAGGGGACATAACAATTATAAGATCTAAAGGATTGTGCATTTTCCCGGGAGATTGTTTCTCCTAGTAATATCAGAGCTACTCATCATAAAGTCTCACCACATGACTGCTCAGATGTGAGCTGGTCACAACAGAGGATGGGGAAAAGCTAATAAACGGTGATTTACTGACAAAGAGTGGTATAGAAATATTTTTTGTAAATCTCATTTCTAGCTCTAAAATAAAATCTCATTTCTGTTCTCTCTTTGTAGAGTTGAACAAGGCCACAGAGCCATCATGACATGAGCAGAGGACCAGTTTCCACACCTATCTAGGAAACTCCTAGTTCTCTGCACACAGGGCTGCATCTCTCTTGATTGTCTATCTCTTCTTTTATTATTATCTTTCTTATGAACTTTTCTTCTGTCTTGTGGGGTGCTGCTTTATCTAACTCAGAAATAAGCATTTCATTAAACACCAACTTTCCATTTGGGAGCAAGACTGAAATGTTGAATCCAGGCAGCTGGCTGAGCTGCTTCAGGCATCATTCTTTGTATGGACACAACAGATGGAGCTACCCCATGCCTCCTACATGTGGCTCATCAGACAGCAGGACCAAAGCACTGGACACAAGAAGGGCCTCATTTATTAATGTTTTCCAGAGCAGCAGGGGAAAGGAACTAGAATAGCGATAGAAAACGTTGGGTCTTGTCTTTCTCTGGGACGGGTAAATAAGAGATGGGGAGAGAGACTGTTTCCAGCTAAAACAGACCTCAGCTAAATATGGAACTCTACATAAGCATTTGTAATTTTATTTACTGATTAGGTAACTATGCTCCTTTTTCTGTATCTTAGTGCTATTCCTAATTAATGTGTTTTGATCACATTTCAATTCAGTTTTCAAATATTTCTAACTTAAATATATATAAATTATAAGATTACTCAGGTTGTTTTGTTAAGTAAACCCTATACCACCAAACTTAAAACATCTACATACTCCTGTAGCCCAAGGAGCAGTGACAAATTAGCAGGCTTTGTCTTCTGGGAGGTAAACATCTAAGGTACACATGATGGAAAAATACATATTTTTAATACAAATAACCAGCATTAGAGGCCAAGCAATTTTTCATCTTTGCCTCTTTTCATCTTGGCTGTTGTTATTCTGACAGATCAGGCTTACAACTGTTTGTAATTTACATTCCAGGACATCAAGGCCCAATCTTCTGTGTTCCATAGATATCATGCATGCATAAAATAATAAAATTAAAAAGACACAGATACTTGTTGGAATACCACACTATATGATGTCTTCCATTCGGAAGAAAAGGAGCAACAATCAGATATTCAACATTTCCCACAGCGCTCATATTTTATGTCTTTACTATGTTCAGCATCTTCCATAGAAACTACAGTAGTAGTTAAGTCTGACCTTGGACCCTCTCAACTTATTATCTCTCATCTTTACACTGGATTAATTTATTTAGGATACTTTGTGTCTTGGAAACTTCCCTACATATACAGATGTGGAGAGAAAGCTCTAGCCTCTGATTGTTTATTGTCTAGTCAGGGCAGTGGGGGAGGGGAGTCACAAACGAGCATGGGATATTATGCTATGAACCGAAGCGAAGTATAGAACTTACTGTGGATTTCCATTGTCAGGCAAACAATAAGTGATCGAAATGTCCAGAGGTAGCCTTATTATTCAGTCATAAGAAATGTACCTTTGGAAAATGTCTTCACCCGTCTCTTAGTGATAAGTAAAGAAAAATAAAATCAACAGAAACAGATAAGTAAAAAAGCCAACAGACTCAGACAGGCTGACACCTTTATGATCATAGATGCAAGATGCAAAAGCAAGGTGCATGTAGAAGTGACATCCCAGGCATGCAAAGATGAGGATGGAAAATGATTTGAGTTTGAACTCGAGGTAGGCTTAATGGTAGGACATTAAGATAGAGACATCAAAATAGTATTTATATCAGAACAGAGTCTTTAATACCATAAACTAGAAGCTTCTGGGATAGCATGAAAACAAAGTAAGATACAGTAGGTAAAACTAAGATTAAGATACCAAAGACATGAGTTCATCATGAAAATGCACATTTAAAAAAACACTGAGATTTTCACTCTGGTATTCAAGAAAACAAATGCTGGCTAGGATTTCGGAAAAAAATATAACTCTTCCTTATTCATTTCAGAGGAGAGAATATAAATTAGTCTAGTCATTATGGAAATCAGTATGAGAATTCCTCAAAAAAATTAGTAGTTTCTCTTTGATTAAGATACAATTCCTTCATCACTTCACTGTAATGATAGCTATATTAATGACCATAGTATACCTAATAGCCATCTAGAATTTGTCTAGATGCCCATTAATGGATTATTAGATAAACCAAATGTGGCATGTATACACATTAGACTCGGTCATGAAGTAGTATGAAATGCTAAATCAACATGGTGAATAGGCCAGGCTCAGAAAAATGTCAAATGTGGATTGGGGATGAGGCATGAAGTAAATGATACCTGATCTAGTACATGAAAGTCTAAATGGACAGAAATGACAGTGCACTCTATTTATATGTGCAGTATAAAGAAATCTCTTAATTTTACAATTAGTATCCATGAATGTTAATACATAGTAGACATTCCTCAATAATATTTAGAGGTGACAATACAAATAAAATGTCTAAGCAGAGATAATACTACATCAGGGCCTTGTGGGGAAAGGAAGACATTTTATAGCAAAGTGAGAAACCATGGAAGAGTTCAGCTTCTAGTAATGGAGTGACAGATAAGAGAAGGGATGCATTGTACCTCCCTCTGGTTCTTATATCTCTAACCTTGGCTAACATTACCAGTAAGCCACTCCATATATAAGTCTGAGCAACAACAAATGTTTGAGCTCCTCGATTTAGAGAAGAGAATAGGTCAGGAGATGACAGGAACATGATGCCAAATGCCAGTGACTGGTATGATACAAAGGAACCTGAGTAAAGTAACCCAGAACCTAAAGACTTTCATTCTGAAACAAGACAAGCATTTCTTCAGAAATTTAAATCAATATGGGTATAAATGAAAACAGGATAGCATAATCAAAACTAGGTGGTCCAGAAACTATAATAGAATGTTTCTCAAGGACAAGTTTTTCAGAATCAAGCCTTGATATCAACATTGACTACCAAAGCTGGATATCTAGCAGATGATAGATGCTTCACAAGAAACTTTGTAAATTCTATTCATACATCGCACTTCAGGTTAATATTATAATCATCCTTAACTTCTATGGAAATGAGATGCAGGATGGCACAGTGAACTTCCCAAAGAAACTCAGCCAACTCATTTAAAAGTATTTAATTGTAGTCAAACCCTGAACCCACATTCATGGCACTAAATTTCCCCGTCAACTCCAATACTCTACTGACATACCACAAACTCCCTTGTTTATACGGAACAGATGTACTACCTGAATACAGAAAGTAGAGCCAAATGAATTCCCACCTCAGCTACTCTCTGACTGTATCCTGTGAAATGTATTAGTTTCCATTTGTAACTGTGACAAACCAGCATAAACACAGTGGCTTAAATGAGCAGTGATGGATTCTCATACAGTTCTAGAGACAGAAGTTGTAAATGAATTAGCAGGTCAAAATCAGAGGAATTGGGCTGGTTCATATTGAAGGACCCATGGGCGTTTCTGTCCCTGTATCCTCCACCTTCTGCTGCTGGCAACTCTTGGGCTTGGGGTGTAGTCTACAGCATCATCACATCTTCAATACTTCTGTTGTCAAGTTTCCCATTCTTTCTGTATATAATTTGGACTGATAGCACTGAACCATACAGATAATCTATAAAAAGTTCTCCTATCTAAACTCTAGATTTGGTTTCATCTACTGAGTCACTTTTGAGATGTGATTATATTAACCTTGGATTTCATATTTCTAAGATAGAAATAAGAAAATTCACTAACTTATAGCTTTTATAAAATTCAAGCATAGTGACACTGATACATGGTCATAACAAAAATGTCATTCAGTAAGTATTAGATACTATGTTACAGTGTGTTTTCTTGTTTTCAAACAATGAGCATGCTTTCATCCAACAGCAGTGTTCTTGAGAACATGAACTGCTAGCTTTGTTCACTGCAGCATATCTGATGTCTGACAAAATGTTTGGCTCATAATGAGTATTGACATTAGTCCCCTAGGGTTGCTATGACAAATTACCACAAGCTAAGTAGCTTAAAACAACAGAAATTTATTTTCTCATAGTTCTAGTAGAAGAACATCCTAAGTCAAGTTTTGGCACAGTTCTATTATCCTTGAAGGCTCAAGAGAAAAATTCCTTTTTGCTTCATGCAGCTACTGGTGGCTGCTGGCCATCCTTGGCATATGTCGGCACGTATTGCTACATCACTGCAATTTCTGTTCTCCAAGCCTTCTTTTATCTGTGTGTCTTGTCTCTATAGAAATGTTATACGTTCTCTCTTCCTATGAGAATATTAATCACATAGGATGCTAGTCCTTCCCCAGATGTTAATATGGCATGCTAACGTCTTAGAGTGTAAAGACTTATTTCCAAATCAGATGATGTTCTAGATGGAGATATATTTTTAGACCTTGACACCATTTCTTGAAAGTGATTAATGAATATATACTTTGATGGATTAATGTGTTATTTCTGACCTTGAACTGTGCAAATGGGCCTATTGGCATAGATACTATAGCTAAATGTAAGGCAAAAAAAAAAAAAAAAAAAAAACCCACTGGTCAAAGTGCTAATGAGGGACAGTGATGAGAGGAATGTTCCCACATTGTAAACTAATTGATAACAGATAACTACAAATTCCAAAATCTTCCTGGATTTAAATAGTTAGAGCTTCCTTCTCTCCAAGCACAAGGATAAACACAAGTTTGGAACATCTAGCTGGTATGAGAATAGATAATGTAAGTTTTCCTAAAGCTCTAACCCATACCTTGGGGTCATAAAAATAGCATTAATTGAGAACATGTATTTTAATTTAAACAAAGAAATATATATAACATCTAGAAGACCAAAACTACCCTATAAAAGTATTGGAAAATGTGCAAAAGAGTCACTTTTCTCATTTGGAGAAATGTAATCTTTGTACTGTCCAGAACCTCCTATATGCAATTTTAAGCTCGTTTCTAAAGCTCCTAAGAATATATATTTTCAACGTGCATTCTAAAATTATACCCACACCTTTATATGTACACACCTAAGGAACTAGCAATTGCTAATTGTTTTATGGATTTCATACACTGATGTAGAAGTTATACTATGAAGTGTTATCTGCAGGAAATAACTGGTAATTGATTTGCTAGAAGCTTTGCAGATGGCCAGAGTGCTTTCAACATAAACATGTTTTACTTTTCTCTTACATGTGTATATTCTCATAGAAAAGAACTACAATCACATAGCATAATGTAAACAATTATAATTTAGACCGTTCTTTACTTGGAAAAGATGCCATTTTTTCTTTTAATAAAATTGGTTTTAATGAGATTAAAGACAATTCTAGTCCATATAAATGTTCATCAATTCACATTTACTTTTTTTCAATAATTTAGTAGGCCTTTTGCTTTTTAATTTTGCTTTGCCTCATATTTTTGCCTATGTTCAATTCTACATGCATATCAGAAATCAGCATCACCCATCATCCTTTTTGCCATAACATCTGGTATATTTTAGTAGCCAAAAATGTCTGCCTCAAAGGAGACAGTTAAACATTCGAAAGCGTGTAATTACTTGATATAAACCTCATCTCTCTGGGGTAGAGAGGGACATCTTCCTAACATGAATAAGTCATCAGTTTATATGAGGCCTTCACTTCACAAATTAACATCTGCCACTGCTCAGAACACAGCAAAGAATTTGGTTTGCCCGAAAACGCAATTTAACAGGACGTTCAAGCAGAATAAGAATTGTATTATCTCCTCTGAGCTGCATCTGCTGAGAAAGCTTCATAGCTGAAGGATATAGATCTCTCAGAAGCAGCAGACAGATTGCTATGAGGTTTGGGAGCTCAATTCTAGCAGGTTCTCCTTTCCAGATTGAATACTACAGAAAGTTGGCCTCATCTGAAGCTAGCTATATCAGCAGATGCTACACATTTGACCACTTCAGCTTGGTGATCCCTGATCTTTTGAAAGAGAGATGGTATCTGTGGGAATGAAGAATGTTAAGCATGCAGAGATAAACTTGATTATAGTTAATATGCCTTAGTGTGAGTTAGTGTAACACATTGAGGAAAGACTAATTGCACATAAAGTATTTTTAGTTTATAAAAATTAAATTAATATATTCACATTTAAGACATAACCCTCTAAATATAAATAATATATTATTATCATCTTTAGTTTTACATCCCTAGTAAACATTATATCTCAGAGTTACAGCTTACTAACACCTGAACAAAAATGCTCATAAAAACATTCTCTAAAGAGATTATCATAGAAACCTGGCAATATGGATCAGCAGCGAAAGAAACTTGTTACCAATTCTGACTGAGTTCAAGCACTCAGACTCACATAGCAGCAGAAGAGAATCAACTCTGGTGTAGGCTCACACACTATAAGCATACACTCATACACACGCACACACACACACACACACACACACACACACACACTATAAACAACCAAACAACCTTAAAAAAAAAAAACTTAAAAAGTTTCAAATAATACTTTCAATTTCCAGTCTTCACATGGTTTTGTTGTGAAGCTTTTCCTGATGTCAAAATAAAATGTTCACTGGCTTTTGGCAACAGAGAATCATGAGCTGGGGACTTCTGTTTGACCTCACAAGCTGACATCTTGCTTTAATCACCATATCTGCCCATAGTATGTCTACGCGACGATTTGTGAAAACCTTAAAAGAGTGAATTTTTATTGTATATCTAATAGTGCAATAGGATTTTTATTTGTATCATCAAAATGTAAAAAATAAGGCTGACAAAAATTGAGACTTAATAAAGTTGATCATCAAGCTCCCAATGTTTAAATATTCCTAGAGCCTTCGTGCATCCTGTATTAGAAAGCTCGAAGTTTTATCTTGCAGCCTGTGCTTTTGAACATCACTAAAATGATGTATAAGAATTTCAGCAACATTTGACTCATTGTGCTAACTCAATGGTTTCTAGTAGCATTGCTGTGACTCCTGATGCAATGTCTTTATCAACTTTCAACATGTAAACACCTCAGAAAATGAGTGGAAATCAGTTTCCTCAGTTATAGATTTTTCAAGCTCTTAGTCCTGAATTTTGCCACTGGAATCCAAGAGAAGCAGATTAACCTCATCTTTATGAGATGATTATTAACAATCAATAACTAGCAAACAATAATCTAAATAGTATTTCTCAATCTCTGAGTCCTGTCTTCTTCAGGGTCAAATGAAAGTTTCATAATGGTCACATATAAGATAGACTACATATCAGATATTTAATAATGATTCATAACAGTAGAAAAATTATATTTATGAAGTATCAACAAAATCATTTTATGATGGGGGTCACCACTACACGAGAAGCTGTTACAGGACCACAGCTTTTGGAAGGCTGAGAACCACTGGTGTAGAGGGAACTTTAACATGACTGCTCTTCCACTTTGAATATCCATCATGACTTTGATTACTGTTGATTTTCATTTGTGCCTTTTAAGGGAGGAAGAAAACATATCATCATAACAATTGCTTAAAGATTAAAGAGTTCACAAAATCGATGCCTGCATGGAATCCCAAAAGATTGCCCAATTTGGAAATAAATGATAGGATCTGAGTTAAAATCAGAACCTACCAAATTAGAGAAGGCACAGATCCCATAATTGATATTTTTACAAAAGGAAAAAAGAGAAGTGCTTGACAAAGTGACAGAATTCACATGTTGATGAAATAAGAAACAGCACAGTAACCCATGGCCAATAAAAGCTAGAGAGGAGCCTCACTGAGAAAAAAGACTCCACTTCAATCTTCAACCTTCCAGATTGGGGAAAACAAATTGCCACTGGGTTAAACCAACCAGTGTTTGGCACTTTGTGACATCAGCCTTTGGAAATTAAGATAACCTGGAATTATATCTTCACCGAAAACGATCCTCTGAATTCAGGTTCTATCAGAAATATAAGTAGTCTGACCTATTCCTTTGTTTCTCTGGTTAGGAAAAACTCTGTCTCTAGAAATGTCACTTCTCTCATTACAATATTTATTTGTTTCTCTTTCAGAATGAGGTATCTAATGTTTGTCAACCCCAAATCTTTTGCATATAAAGCTTAAAGAATTATGAAGTTGATATAGTATTATTATTATTACTGAGATAAAAAAAATGTGAGAATTTAAAAGAAATGTTAAAATGTTAAAGTTAAAACAAAGAGGTTGGAAAACAATTCAAAGGTAAATAAGAAGACTTCCAGCTTGGCCAAGCTGAGCAGATGAGAGGAAAGGTAGACCTAATTATTGTGTGACTGTAATTCAAGTCAGCAGATTCACTTGACAGAGGAGATGGTGGACTGGTTCCAGATGGCAGCAACAGAGGTACAGACAGGCCAGTCGAGAGTGTTTGGGTCTATGGTTTATAGGATCTATATTCTCCAATACCCACCTCATAAATAAATAATCATAAAACTTTAAAATTCACAATGCAAAATATAGTAAGATACTTCCTGACTTGGAGCAGCCCATTCAAATCCCCAGGGAGTTCTCTGTTTGGCTTTATTAACTATGCTATTGCTTTGACAAACTACTGAAATTTGTCTCTTAAGTGATTTTTATTCCAAATATTGTCACTATCTTTATGTTATTATTATATCTTAAAACATAATTCTAATTCATTTCATCCATTCACAATAGAAATATCCACTTATGCCTGTTACATTAACTTAGTCTTGAGAAACTGAGAGGAGCTGAAATTTCTTGCCTCATAGTTGGGTCTCAAAGATCTGGTGTTAATCCTCATGACCTTCATTTGGTGAATCCTTTTTTGACAGTGGTTCCCTGACTGGAAGCTTCTGGTAACTGCAACTCCCACAGTTAACAGAGAGCACTCCTATCTGTGGCCTTTAGAGATATCCCACAACTCTTTAGTTCACCAAAATCTTCACTTGTTGCAGTCATAGTACAGACCCCAGCATCTAGGGTGTGTGTGTGTGTGTGTGTGTGTGTGTGTGTGTGTGTGTGTGTGTGTGTGTGTATGTGTGTGTGTGTGTGTGTGTGTGTGGTGTGCACATCACATGTGCATACGCATGCATGTGTTCAATTACTTCTAAAGAATATTTTTATAATATTCTGGAGACACTGTAATGGTGATAGTTAACATGAGATTTACATTATAATTATATAGATAATAACCTAAAGGTTGATAGCTCTAGGACTCATTCAAGTTTTAGGAATTAATTGATTCTAATCTGGTAGCACCTTGGACCAGTGCTTAAGAGGCTTGACTCCTACAACTACTATAGTGCACTATAGTGTGGCTCCATTAAACAAATGTTGTTTAATAGAGTGAGTTAGTAACAGGGCACCATGTCAGAATCCTAGCTAGACTATGAGGAAGTATCCTACCAGTTTCTTAAACAAACCAAATTCCTTCCTCATTCGGGTCTTTTAACTCTCCTTGTTATTTCCTCAAAACATTTCTACTTTACATTATCTCTTCTTCCTTCCATTGATTAAAGTATTAATTGGAAGTTTACATTCTCAGAAGGATCCCTTCACTGACCAAACATAAAAGGCAGAGTCTTTGGTTGGGTAGATGGCTCAATGAGTACAACACTTGGCATGCAAGTTTGATGACCACAGTTCAGATCCTTAGAACACACATAAATACCAGAAGGGTTTAGCATCCTCCCTGTAATACCAATCCATGGAAGGCAGAGATGACAGATCCATGGGACAAGCTGACTAGTGAGAATAACCTAAATGGTGACCTGTAGGTTTAACTAGAGATCCTCTGTCAATACGTGGAAAGGAATGATGTAAAACACCTGATATCAACATAAGGCCTCTACATATGTGTACACACATGTGCTTACACATATATAAATACACGTACATATACAAAAGCATACTTTATAAATTCATACACACATACACAAAAACATTTGAAAGTGTGGTAAATCTATTCCTTTCTTTCCTCTTATTCTGAACTGTTTGATATGACACACACCAGCAGCTTAAATCATCTTCCATATGTCTAATGGAAACAGATCGTGTTACTTTCCCATCAATGCACTATGCTCCCAAGGAAAGTACAGTTCCCTTTCCATCTTGTATGTATCAGTCAAACCAGAGACCCAACAGAAGTTGACATGAAATATTGTTACAGTATTAATGGAAAATGCAACAAGAAATATATGTCTCAAATTTCCTAAAGTCTAGTTAGCAAAAAGAAAAAATCATGATATAAATAGCCATGGCATTGACTCTGGGATGCCTAATCTAGAATGCCAACAAGGGATTCAATTTTCTTCCACATGTAGTGAAGTAATTATTTTCTCTGGAAAAAAAAAAGAAATAAAAACAAAATAAACATTGTTGTATGTCACATCTCATCTAATCCACATCCTGAGGTCAAAGGAAGCTCCATAAGAAAATAGCAAAGTCCTTGATAAGTACAAACTTTGATTGAAGATATGGTACAGTCTGCAAACCCAGTATATTTTTTTATAAAAGTCATTGTGTTATTTAGTGAACTATCATAATGGAAGTACACAATGAACTCTTCTTTCAGAATCTCTTTTTAATAAAATTGGACTCTAAGATAAAAAATGGATTTGAACAAATAAAAGTAAAATCTACAAAGCCAAGAGAAGGAAATGTTAATATTTATTTCATGAATACTACCTATAGCCATTTCATAATAATTTATGACATTTTATATAGTGAAAAGTCTCTAAGTGTTCAGCAACCTCATTGATAAAGACCTTGAAATGTACCTTTACCTATAAATTTAATTTCCACACTGTTTTTTGTCATCCTGTATTGATTTCTCTGCCCAAATGTTAAATCTGCTACAAGGACTTCATGCGAGCCTGTCCTGTTATAATGTTGTAGCACTGTGGTGCGTGTTCCAAGGTTATGTCTCCGTGAGGCTGATCCATGGTATATTCTGCTTATGTCATAGCATTTATACCTGCTTAAACATTCTACACATATTTGTGTAGTATTTCTTATGCCCTTAAATACTCTTTAACGTCTCATTCACTACTTATCTTTCTATAATGCCTAAAAAAAGACATATCATTTAAATGTTTTTTATAAAAATAAATAAAAAATAAATGATAAAATGTTATCATTTAGTGTTTTTTCTTCTTTCAACATAAAATTACTTTGGTTGCTCATTATTGAATGTTTTTCCGGATCTACATGTCAGTATCGGTATTTTACCCAATGTAAAGTAAAACGTTACAGTTTTTCCCTCTTTTACTGATGTATGACATTTTAGGTCCTTTGAATTGTTTTTCTTCATGCATGACTAAGGCAAACCTCAAACTTTAGAAGCAATAGTCTTTGATCCCAACTAGATCATCTACTTCAAATCAACTAATGGAGTGTTCAGCTTAAGATGAAAGTAGAACCACCATAAGAAAATAATCTAAAGGAAAGGTGTATGAATAAAGAATTGTATAGAATTAATACACTTTTATTATGATTTTCAGATATACAAAATAGAACAAGATAAAATAACAACTTGAATAGATAAATCAGTAAATTGAAGTCTGTTAAATTGTCCCCATCTCTCCATAGAGTTATTCATGAGAAGGGAAGGCTTAAGATGATCTCTTTGAATGATGACATTTTATGAGTGCCCAGATTGCTTAAACACAAATCATGTCTATTTGATGCCAAAACTACTGTGTGAACCTACATAATTTGCAACTTGGGAAAATTAAGATTTTATACCCCACCCCCAAAAAATCCAGAAATCAGAAGAAATGCATAGAATAAAATGGCCAGGTTAAGAGCTTGTGAAATGGTGAATAATACGATTCTAATTTGATATTTTATGGGTTAAAGCATATAGTAAATTCCCAGCATTACATATACTATTTAATAACATCATGTTGACTTGAACAAATTTCTTAACCTTTCAAAATTTCAATAGAAATAATAGTATGTAACTTTGATAAAAAATAATACACATATATTCTTTGAAAAATTGAATTTACCTCATGCATATAAAAATTAATTGCAAAGGAAACAAAAGTTTAACTAAATAGGAAAATGTATACCCTAGAATCACTCTGTAGTGATGTGTCTTGAAGTTGAGGCACATGCTCCACAATGGCCAGGGTGGCTTTGCCCTCTTGCTCTGTTGCCAGCTCTGTGACATTTTCATTCTTACAGTTCCCTGAGGGAAGCTAGAAGGCTGTTCCACTATGGTCTCATGAATACTCTTAAGTAGAAATCAAAGTAATGTCAAAGAATGCAGAGGTTTATCAGAATGTATTCCCATACCTCTGCATTTAAAACTTTAGGCAGAAAATCACACATGGTGGCTAGTTTAAAGAGAAGCTAAGAAAATCACTTTTCAAAACACTTGGGAATGAGTCTGTTAGTAGGAAAGAAAATTGACCACACCTATTCCAATAATAAAGATGTTATCTCAATAAAAAGAATAAGATGCAATTACCTATCAATAATATTATTGTTAAAGACATTTATCCAAGAAACTGAAAATGCATATCATATTCAGATAAGTTCTGTCATAAAAGGTTCTGCATTTGTTTTATTCTTTTATCCCCATGGCCTAAAGTTTATGTTATTTAGGATGGAATATCGTTACTGTTTTAAGAGACAAAACATTAATGCTTAAAGGGAAATGGGGGATCTTGTTCAATATCTTATACTAGTCTAAATTATATTATAATTGAAGCCAATTTTAATTTATAAACATTGTTCAGTCCATTCTGCCACTTTATGATCTTTTCTTCTTCTTTCCAAAAGACAAAACAAAATGGTGACAATATGAACACTATAATATTTCCTAGTATAATCTTTTTGAGGCTTGAATCATCAATTTCTTGAACATTCTAAACTATGAAATGGGAATATGAGCTGTTGCAAAGGTACTTAGGAAGAATATGTGACTGAAACACCACCAGCAGCAGATTCAAAGGAACATTCATAACAGACATATGACTCACTTGGAGCCTGCTCCACAGCACACAGGGCCCCCGCATACTCAGTACCTTAGAACTGAACAATGCATACTCCCACTCTGCTTTCCTGAGATCTGCAGGCTTCTTACTGCCAACAAAAGACCAACAGGATAAAATATGCTTCTCAGATGAGTCTAATACTTAAAAATGTTCGCATTTTTATACTTCACATCTCTGAGTGCTTCTGGGATTCTGAAAGTTCTTTACAAGGTGAGATCTCTACCTTCCTGGGTAGCTTGTTTAAGTGGATCCATGTTTTACTTGTGGAGACTCTCTTGGAAGGTTTTAAACATTTATTTTAAGATATCTAAACCTGTGGTCATTTATAACCATTGTATATGAGATTTCAGATCAAAATTAACTAGAACCTTCATTATTACCATTTGGAAGTACCTTAAGGGTATTAAAGGTGACACAAGGTTTGAAGGACAAATTAATAATGATAAAGAGATGATTCTGTAGTAACTTACAGATGTGAGTGAAGGTTAAATTTAATTAATGGGGCAGATTTGAAATTCAGAGGGTGAGCAAATGGAGGAAATCATCGGGGAAGATATAAGATCTTTCTTTATGTGGTTCTACCTTTGGAGCTGCTAGGAAAATTGGAAAACATCCCAGGACACAATGAAATGTTATGGGTAACTATTATCCTTAAGTAACATCCACGTAGATATTATCAATCTCATGGCTGAAATAAAAGTCTTCTTAAAATACTAAAAATGAGAGGAAGTGGTAGAGGAGGTATTCCTTATATTTGTTATTTATTCGAATGCTACTTTATTTATATCTCACAGACCTGTGGTTATTTTCACTTGACAAATTCTAATAAAGGAATCTGATAATAAATAAGTAAATCCCCTGCCTCTAAAAACAAAAGAAACAATGGATGGAAAGCACCGTTAGGTTTGTGTTAGGTTAAATGGCACAAGGAAAGTAGAATGACTAGTGGGAAAGACTCTGGCAATGAGAAGCTAGTAAAGAAAGAGCTTCTGTTAGAAAGTGACCTTCAAGCTAAGGCAAGAATAAATAACGGACTTAACCATGTATAGACCTGCATAGGGATGCCCCAAGTTCAGGAGCAAAAATTCACAGATCAGAATCAAGAAATGGGAATTTAGCAGGAACTATAAATTCTTTAAGAACCACAGGAGACATTCTCCCAAGGACCAGGCCTCCTGCGTTTCTGTTCTCACTGCTCACCCATAATTCATGTCCATTCAGGTAATCAATAGGTCATTACCTCCCCATTCCAAATTTTAAAAGAATCTGTCTGACATAGTGCTAAACAGTTGCCCAACTTTGCTATGATCATTTATGACTGATTGAGAGTCTGGATTTTTTATATCTTCAAGAAGGAAGGAGGAGAGAAAAGCTGGCCTCACAGGAAATGTGGAGTGGGGAGTGGGCTTCCTAAGATTTTATTTTTAATTTTCCAATGCTTTGTTTTGTTGCTTACTCATCCATCAATTTACACAAGTTAATATTTTTATGCATGTATGCACACATACAGGTCAGAATTCAATGTTGCAGTATCTTCAATTGATTTCACCTTATTTTCTGAGACAAGGTTCTTCATCGAACTCAACACCCAGCAACTTGTCTCAATTGGCTGTGCAGAAAGCACCAAGGATATGTTTGTCTCTTTCCCCTTAGTGCTAAGGTTACAGTTGAATGCTGCTATGTCTATCTTTTACATGTTTGTTTATCAAGTGTTTTACCAATTAGTCAATCTTTCCAGCCTCCATCATAAGAGTTCTTTAAAACTATTACACTGTATATTTGAGTACATGAAATGGGGTGGAAATTAGCATATAAAAAAATTCAAATATAGACATATTAATTTCATTCCGAAAGGTAAACCAAATGCTGAAATATCTATAATACAGATTTTAGATGCCACAAGAAGCACATGAAAAGAACACTAGAATATTTCACCAAACAAAGAAAGATATGTGTCTTTGTGCATAAATTGTAAATTTGATTCATATCTCAGAAGAAAACTGAAATTAAAGTTCAAAGCCATTGGAAGGATTCTGAATTTACTGCTGCCTTCTCCTGACAGCCTGAAAAGTTAATTTCTATGAGGAAAAGGAGCATAACAAGCAAGGTAATAGTTTTCAGCCTGTGAAAGTCTTTGGAGGCCAGAAGGCTAAGTGCTCTATCAATAATGAATGTGTGTAAATACACTATGGCTAGAGATGAAACCAGGCTTTTGAAAGAGTCAATAGGGCCCTTCAGAAAAATTATAACTTTTGCTAAGACATCACTGTACTGGTAAGAATCGAACTGAGACTTTTAAAGGTATAATTTTATACTTTCCAATCATGTCCATATCCACAATCAAACTGCAATCTAAAATTAGTAATTGTTTTATGAGTTTTTAGAATCAAAGCTTTATTGCTCTTGATCACAGAGATAAAATTTCTCTGTTCCATTTCAAGGACAAAGACTGTTGTAAGAGGTTTCTGGCCCAGACTTATCAGCCCAGCCTCATGGCCTGGACTTTCCAGTCTAGACTGGTGGCCCAGAGTTTCAGACCCACAGTCCCATAGTCCCACTTAAACACACAGACACTTACATAAATTGTATGCTGATCAGCCTAAGGCCCAGGCATATACTTGCTAACTCTTTATCCTTAAATTAACCCATGATTACTGCTCAGCTGAGCAGCATAGTTGTCTTCTGGATCTGCTGCCTTGTCTAGCATTTCAGTGGCATTTCTGCTCTGTTCTTCCTGTTTTCAGAGCTTTCTTACTCTGGTAGTCCTACCCACACTTCCTATCTGCTTTTGGCCAATCAGCATTTTTATTAAACTAGTATGCAGAACAATTATTTACAATGTAACAACATTATACCACTACAAAAGGCTACTTTGGTTAACATTTTAGAGTCAAGGAGCTTAAAAATTATTAGTCAACATATGAGTTACTTTTCTATTTCTGATGGAGCACCATGGCCAAGCATGGCAGCAGGAGGTCAGAGAAGAAAGATGGGATACCACATCTTCAAACACAAAATGAAGCACAAAGAAGTAGAAATGAAGTGAGATTACAACGTCTCAAAGCCCACCCCAATAACTTACTTCACCCAACAAGTCCACACTTCCCAGTTTCCATAACATGCTTCAAACAACATTACAAACTGGAGATCAAGTGTTGAAATACCCAAGCCTATGGAGGACATTTCTCATTCTACCTATTGCATTCCATTGCCTGGTTACCAAAGGCTCATGGTCATCATAGTGCAAACTGTATTTAGTTTGATCTTGAGGTCTCTGTAGTATTTTAAGTCTCAACACTGCTTTATAGTCCAAACTGTCTTCTGATACTTATGACAACCTCTAAACTGTAACACTGTAAAATAACAAAAATAAATTTTATATAGTGTTGTTTAAACTATACATTACCATTTCAAAAAGGAAGAACATGGAGGAAGGAGCATAGTGAGAAAATGTGGGACAAAAAAAAAAGAAAAAGAAAAGAAAGTCAAACACCAAACCCTGTAGCACCAGGTCTAGTAACTGAGACTTTGATATCAAAAGCTTCTATTACTCCACCTTCCAACTTGTGCTATCTATGATATGCATCTTGTTTTGGGCTGGTACATGCTATGTATGTAGTTCTCCTTAGAATACAGCTTCACTAGCCTCTCTAATATCTCAGGATCTCCACTGAAACTCAGGCTTTGCTTCCACAATTTCATCCAATAGACTCTCTGAGTATCTTGCCCTTTCATGGTCTTCAAGGACAGTTCTAGTCACAGAGTGTCTTGCCCCAGCAGCTCTCTGAAACTGTGGAGAAGAATCCATGACTGTCTCTCCTTGTATTGAAGAGCCAGTATAATGGAGATTATACTGAAAAGTTTGTTTTTCAGCTTAGAATATACTCTTGCCCCCTCCGCCCCGCTCTTGAATCATACTCAATGCAGCATGTTTTATTATTGATTTCTAAGGACAGAAAACCTTTCATAATTTTGTTCCCAACCTGGAAACTCAGCTGAATGTTATCTTGCCCTTAGTATATCATGCCTATCATCCCAAGGTATGTTATAATATCTTTGAACTGGCTGTACCATTAAGATTCCTAGTGATTCTTTTCTCTCTAAGCCATACATTTTGTAACTCTTCCTACCCTGTTTTTTTTTTCTTTCAATTCTAGACCTATACAAGAAAAGTAAGTAGTAGCAGTGCTACACATTCCATTTGATACTGTCTTGGAATATCTTTTTTTGAAGAAATATGTACATCACTTGCATAGAAGTTTTTTGGACATGGGCATAAAAGAGCCATATCCTCTAACAAAATATTACATGAATGATATCTAGCCCAGTTGCTAATACTCTTTCCTTCTGAAAACCCTTTGGAAGATATCAGTTTTCATTATTCTCACGATATTGTCTTCCTGGCTTCTAAGAAAAAAGTATACTAAGCTCTGCTTCAGCAACTATTTTTCTAGTCTACAGTCTCAAAGAGTTCCACATTCCTCCAAAAGTCAGAGCCATCAGGTTTTTTGCAGAAACACCCACTCGGCACCAACTTTTATATTAGGTATATTCTATTGTTTTGGGAAAATATCATCATCCAAAGCAACTTTTGAAAGAATGGGTTGATTTTAGCTTCCAGTTCCAGAGAAATAAGTGTCTGTTGCGGCTAGAACATACAGTAGCAAGCATCAGGAATGGGGCAAAAACAGAAAGCTAAAAATCCTTATCTCCAACTCTAAACACGAAGCAGAAAAGTGAACTGGAATTTGGTCAAGGCTATGAACTTTTGAAGTCCACTCCCAGTGACTTACTTCCTCCAACAAGGCTATACCACCCAAACCTTCCCAATCAGGGCCACCAACTAGAAACCAATTATTCAAATACCTGTCTATGGGTGACATTTTTATTCAACTACTACAGTTACCTTACAAAAATGTAGTAGGATGTTAGGTATACTTTTCTTTAAAGGCCTCAGCAGTTAGACAATATGATAGGAAACAGGCCTCATTACTGAAAGAACTTAAAGGTGGCAGTGTTGGAGTTTTAGCCCTTGAATCATCATCACTTTGAGGTTGAAAGTTTAAGAATGAACAATGAAGGAATAAGTTCTTTAAACAGTTTTTCTTTCTTTTGTCCTTGATGTAAATGTGCTCACTTTCTGCCATCACCAACAACCTTCTGAGGAAATGTCCAGACATTTCTATCTCATTGGAAGCTAAATAAAGAGAAGCACTCAAAAGACTGGTTATGGCTAAAGTAGCTCAGTGATAAAGAATAGAAGATGGAGGTCAAGGAGAAAGGAGCCGGTGATCACTTAGCAAAGGTTATTTCATATGGCTTAATCTGCAGTTGGAAAATATCTTACAAGAACCAAGTTGGGATATAGTAGGACAAGCCAATAGAGTGAGAAAATAGGCTCAAACCAGTTGCCAAGGCATGTGTGTTACATACTCCCTTATGAGGCAGCTTGGGTCTGTCTGAGGGCCTAGTGACAGGAGCTGTCAGAGGTCCTGATTGTGCTGAACCAATGAAGGAAGCCACACAATGTCATTGGATCTGGACACAGCCTGGGTGCTGGGAAAGGGGTATATAAAGTTTTTCCCATAAGTGAATAAAGAATTTAGCCCTTGGCTTTTCACTGTGTGATATGTTCTTGATTAAAAAAAAAAAAAAAAAAAAAAAAGTGCTTGAGCCATCGGCACCACGTCTTCTCTCTCCCTCCCCCGAGGGGGACATTAGGACCCTGAACAGCAGCAACAATGGAAGACTTTACAGTAAGAAAACCCATCAGCTTGGACTTGAAAGAACAGAGACAGAGCATATATTCTAAATCTCCCTGCCCCTCCTCACCAATAATTGACTATAAAAGGGCTCATAATAGCAACAAATGACCAACAAGAAATATGAAGATATAAAATATAATCAGAGAGGTCTCATCTCATATCTTTAGTGAATAAGCCCAAGCTGAGGCACATGAAGAGCATAAATGATTAGCCTTTTTTCTAGACTACACTGAGTAGTTATACTGCCTGAAATGATTTTAACTGCCTTCTTTTTAAGACTCATTTTATAATTTTTGATTATGTATATGTGTGTATGTGCTCAAGAGTGCTAGTCATGAAGAAGTCAAGGGCTTAAGTTCCCTCTATAGCTGGAGTTTCATGTCATTTTCAAGGTGCTAGTGATTAAACTCAGACACTCGACAAAAGCGATCCTCAATCTTAACTATGTTATTCCTCCAAACCCCTATTCCTGAATCTTTCTCCAAAGAATCAGATTGTTGTGGTTTTAATGTGCTCACAAATTATTTGATGACTTTTACTTCAGTTTAATTCTGTTCCTTTTTATGTGGATTAAATTTAATGAGGCCACTGTAATGAATAAAACAAGACAAAGGTAGGAGAGACATATCCATCATTAAAAAAAAAAAAAACACAACTCATCTAGACTCTGCCTGCTTTCTCGTGTTATCCGCTCTAACAAGAGCAGGTGCAGTGCCTTGAAGGTAGTCAGCATCCCCATAGGTCCATTCCATGAAGAAGTGGTATGTTTACCTACAGCTGTGTTACTCTCCTGTCTTAGAAGTGAGGTTGATGACCACAAGCAAGTCCACAGATAGCTGTAGCACTGCAAATATGCTGATGCAACATCATAGAGTTCTGGAGGCAGAAGCACTTATTTATACCATTCACTGATTCCTAAATTTCTGATCAGCATAAAACAATGTTTTGAGGTGGGGAATTCCCTAGGTATTCATGTTCTTTTGCATCTATGGGCATCTTTGGATGACGGTCTGTATGTACCTTCCAAATCAGTTTTAAGATATAATCATTCATGGATCTGGAATTTTACAGAGGCTACTTTGCCAGAAAGCTTCAGGACTTTCTACTCTGTCTCTAGAACATATCACACACTTGACTTTTGTACATGAATTCTGGCGATCCAAAACCCAGTCCTCTTGCATGAGAAGCAAGTACTTTTTAACTAAGATATCTCCCACTCCTATTACACTTAGTTTCAAGCTGCTAATTTCTGAAAGTTTGCTGTGTGGTAATTCAGAAAGAATACAAAGTGGAATGTAATCCATAGTGTGTGGAAATTTGAATGTAGATGTGAGAATAATTTAAATTGCTTTCTGATTATACTATACCTTACCAGTTCATTCACTAAACAAGTTACACTGACGGAAGGCTTAGTACCTGAGAACACTGAGTACTTCTCAGTAACTTTCTTTCTCAATAATCTCAAAGTGTTTTTAAGTAAAAAGAAGCTTTTTCCCAGCTGCTACAGAAATGCCAATTCTATACAAAGTCCAGCAGCCTCAATTACGGAACAGAAGATAGTTTAGAACAGTGTTCAAATGGAGTCTTTTGTGACAGATGGAACTGAATTTGCATCTAGCCTTTATCATTTGCTAGACATATCACTTAGAGTGGTAACAAATGTTCTGTCCCTGGTCCCTTATCTGTGGAATGAAAAGTAAGGCAAAATAGTTGTTCTTTCTTGGTGAGAGTGTCTATTTTAGATACTGTATTAGTTATTTGTCTCATACTCTGACAAAAGCAACTTAAAGAAAAAATAACATATTTTGAGTTAATGATTTAAAGCTATGGTCCCTTATGATGGATAACTCATGGTCATGGCAACAGGAGCTCAGGGCAGCTGATTCCATTATGTTCACAGTTAGAAAGAAGAAAGTGATGAATATTAGTACTCATCTAATTTTCTCCTTTATTTTCAGTCCAAGAACCTATCCCATTATAGAGTGTGGTTTCTCACAGTTACACTGGGCCATTCTAATTTGACTAACCTAATCAATATAATTCCAAATAATCACAGACATATTCAGAGTCTTGTAAAATAAGTGATTGAAAATACAGTCAAGTTTATGGTATGAACTATCATAGATATTGATAGCAAAATTAGCAAAAGGAAAAAAAAATGTAAGACCACTGTTATTTCTTCCTACCCTTTATCTAAAGGTGACTGCTCAGTCACCTTTCATCTCTTTTGGTCCAGAAATAACAAAGATAAAAGGAAGATTGTGCCAATCCAAGTTATGCAGAGCAAGGCAATGTCTGAAATTCAAGTGAATGAAGAGACTATGACTCAACTGGAATGAAGTTGCTGCTGCTTGAAGCTTCTGAAACATAGCACTGTGCCCAAACAGTAAAACATTTTGACCTATACAAAGAATGTGGGTTGGAACTGGAAAAGCAAATTATCCTTATATTCTCTTTTGTAACTTGTGTAACTTATGTCTATGTTCTCTATTTAGAAACAAAAGTTTTAAACTATACCTGGGCAATGCTGGTCTCATCAACTAAGGGTAAAATGCTAATTGTTCTTTTGCAATAATCCTAATTGTTCTTATGGTAAAAAATACCCAGAGTCAGAAATTGGGGGAAAAGCTGAAAGATCAGAAATAGAAGAACAAATCACAGCCACTTCTCACTCAGCCATCTCCTCAGGCTGAAAGGGATAGGTTGTGTCTCCACAAATCCTGAATGCCTCTGAGTCCTCAGCTGAAAAGAAAGAGCACCTAATTTTGTCACCTCCTAACTTATATTTCTTTCTCCAACTTCTTAGCGCTAGGACTAAAGGTGTGTGTGTGTGCTTCCCAAGTACTGAGAGAAGAGACATGTTAACCCAAGTGCTGGGATTAAAGGTGTCTTCAACCACTACCTGGTTCTGCTTCTCTCCTGAACTGTATCAACCTTATATAGCCTAGTGTGGCCATGAACTCACAGTAGTTGTAGGATTAAAGACATGTGCTACTACTCCCTAACCTCTATGGCTAACTCTGTGTCTTGCTCTGTCCTCTGATCTTTAGGCAAACTTTATTTCTTTAGAGCCTACACAATATATCACCACATTTCTTCTTTTTTGTCAAATATTTTTTAAAAGTTATGACTACTGTTACAAAACCTATATACAATAAATATAGTAGCTATATATAATATATAAGCAATTATTATGTAAATAATGCCCAGTCTATTAACATTTGACAAATTCAGAGAAAATAATGCATTATTTAACCTATTTTGGTGAGTCCAAAGGATTGTACCTTATTCACTTTCTATCTAACTTGTATTACCTACCAAAAACTATCTTTTGATGTCTCTCAAACTTATATAATTTATACCTCTTTAGTCAGTTTCTTTTCAAAATCTGTAACTAGGAAAACAATAATTATAACTACCTAGTCTTCAGTTCTCTCAGTGACCCATGAAAGAAATAATATTAACTGAATAAGTAGGAAATGCAAGCGAGCAACTTCCAAAACTGTGAGAAATGACAGAAACACCTGGCTGTTCAGTTACCCACGGTTCCTAGGAAACATTGGAGCATCTATATCTTTAGCCTACAGTTCTAGCACTTCTGACAGACTTATTTGTGAAGCAGAATGTTCTTAAGGGTGTTCCTACTTTGTTTTGGCAAGGTTACACAGTTCTTTCT
The DNA here is from genome assembly GCA_033318265.1 of Phyllotis vaccarum. NCBI lineage: Eukaryota > Metazoa > Chordata > Mammalia > Rodentia > Cricetidae > Phyllotis > Phyllotis vaccarum. The sequence goes on along the minus strand of JARWLC010000001.1, from coordinate 136,500,945 downwards.
TGTATGTCCTGCTTGTCCCATTTTGGACATCATAATGTCAACAGTCATGGCAAGAGCACGTTCTTGCTTCTTGGCTAGCTTTTGCCACAAAAACATATACTCCGTATGGTGTTTCTTTAATGCCCATCATCTTCTCTGAATTAGATTGGTGCTAATATAAGCAGACATGTCATATTATCTTAAAAACAAAAATAACTTATGTCATTAAAATATATTAAGTGCCATACTCTTTAGATGGCTGAAATGTTTGAAGACAACTTGTCTAACTAATATATATCTCTATGTGACCTTGAAAATGAAAACACATAATATTCCTACAAGTTTGATTGTAATGACTAACTACTAATTTGCAATTCTTTATATCCTAATTAGTTGGTAATAATAAATTTCAAGGACTAACAATTTGCATTACATTGTTAAATGAACTGTATACTTTTAAAAACTCAATTTTGTATCAATATACATAATTTGAATACAATATATAAAAGTCCAATCCAATGCAAAATTAGTAGTTGCTTTTTGCAAATGGATTTAATAGCCTATATTTTGGCCTATAATATTCTGTTCTTCTAGTTTTAATTGTGTCATCTATTTTTTCTTTTTGAGGATGGAAAAAACATAAACGAAATATATGATACAGGAAACATAAAATGTAAAATTTAAGGTTGCCCATCCCATCATAGCTTCTTTTCTAAATACTAATTGCAATTATATATAAGTTCATTAAGAATAGACTTTGAATGTGGCTAATTTGTTTGTGTTTTTATTTATTTGTATTTTTATATTAAAGTTAACACAATTTTAAAAGAATGTTGCTAAAGGATAAGAATGTAAGGTGAATTGACTGACTCGTCTACACAAGTGCTTATATAGTCTCTCCTCTTCCTCCTCCTCCTCCATCTTCCTTCCTTACTCGTCTTCTTCTTGTCTTCTATAAATACTTTATTAGAATTAACCCTACATTCAAAATCTTCCAGATTTAAACTGAACTTTGTATTTGATACTACATAGTTTCCAAAATATAAGTGGTAGGTCATAGATAGAAGAGAAGGAAATAGTACATGCAAAAGAGAAATGTCCTTGCAATGGAAGAGATACACTGTGCTTGTGGCACCATCATAGAAGATGTCCTGACTGCTTTCTAGTACAAACTACATACTAATCAAGATGGAAAAGGCTAAACAATCTAGCTGTAGATTTAAGGACTTTGATGACTATATACCCTTATGTTCCTTACCTCAGGTGAGAATTGAAAGATGACATTTATTTAATTTCATCTTCTATTACGAAATGGGAAAAATAAAGACCCCATCACCAGAAACATGTATAAAGGGCAGCTCAGCATTGCACATGACAAAGAGCTCAAATGAATTAGATGTATGGTAGGAATAGAGCAAAAATCTGCACAATCTCTCAAATGGCCATTGAGAAGAGATCAGAAGACTGGAGACTCTTCCTACCCTGAACCTGTTTGGAGTATTTTTAGGAAACTGTCCCCACTGAAGAAAGGGATCAGAATAGACTCTGCATACAGCAAATTGATAAGTCATCCAGATTGTTATGTTGGACTCTAGATCAAAAGCTTGTCAAGTATAAATGAGATTATCCCTTGAAAAAGAGAAGAAGAGCCAATCTTCCTCTGCTCATCTCTGTTACCCAATTACCAATAAAAGTAACTAAAAGGAGAAAGTATGTTTTGGCTCACAGTTCAGGTGTAGATCTTCATGATTGGGAAGGCATAATGGCAGGGGTGTGAAGCAGCTGATCGCAAAGCATCCAAAGTCAGAAAAAAAAGAAATATGAGTACATATGTTAAGTTCATTTTTCCCAATTTACTCCAATATCCCAGACCATGGAATGGTGCCACTCCACATTAAGGATACGTCTTTCATTCTATGGAAAATATTTCTGGAAACATCCACACAAACTCACTGAAATGTGTTTTTCATGATGATTTTAAATCCAGTAAACTTCACAATTTCATCTCTTGAGACTTTGCTGCAAACATAAACTCATTTTTATCTCAGAATGCAAAATATACACTTCATCTTTACAAAGTCACCTAATCTTTAGTAGTGAAAACATTATTCAAAAAGTCTCTCCTGAGACTCAAGGCAGTGTCTTAACTATGAACCCCAGTATTATTAAAATCAAGTTATTTATTTCTACCACAAAATGATAGAGTAAAGTATGTATACCACATGAAAGGCTGATCCAAACAAAGAGGAAAATCCAGGTGAGCAAACACCAATTCCTGAAGCTCCATGTACAGAGACATCTGAGCTCCAAAAAGCTCAAGCTGTCTTGCCAATCCAATTCTGTTAATTGTGGCACTCACATCCTTTCTTTTGGGCCTATTCTGCTATTATTTTGCAGCTTTCATCCATAGATATTAGGTGGCCTTTGCTTTTAAAACATACAGGGGTCCCCATTGCAATTAGGCTTTACCTTCCCAGCTCCATTCAATGGCTTTTCTTCTTGGTGGCTTTGTTTAGGGAACACTGCTTAAGTTGTCCAGACAACTTGTATGACCTTTATGAACTTGGGCTGAAGTCACTATGAGCCTCCCATTATCACATCTTCCATTCTTAATAAACATCTATACTGAAGACGATATTGTCAAGTTTTATTCCAAGCTTGGGAGATATCTTTGTCCCCTTAAGAGAGTTATCATGCCTCTGCACAATGATAACTCAGTCTGAAAAGTCACTTTTCTAAGCAATTGCCACTGAGAAAGGGATGCTCTCAACCAAGTTTTTAATTCAGGATCTCTCTTTTTTTTTGTGAGAAAGACCTTAAAGTTGGATGGATGGATGAGTGAAAGGATCTGGGGGACTTAGGACTTAGGAGAAAGAAGAAAATATCAAAATATATTTAAATTAAAAAAATTCTTAGAGATTGATAAGACAAAATTAGAAAGTTGAAAGTCGTGAGAAATGATAAAGATTAAATTAAGCATTTACAAAACCTTTAGCAAATAGATCTACCCCAGTACAATTTCTTTTAGTCAAAGATTTTCTAAATATCAACATTTTATAATATCATTTGATGATATGATTCTGTATCAGATTCTTTCAAGGAATAATAAAAGAGTCCTTGGTAAAAATAAATACACTCAATCTTACAAATAAAAAAAAATTATCCGCATTCTAGCAAAGTGGATTCTTTAATGGGAAGAATATTTTTCCAAATTAGAAAAAATAGATTTTCTTCTCTCTCTCTCTCTCTCTCTCTCTCTCTCTCTCTCTCTCTCTCTCTCTCTCTCTCTCTCTCTCTCTCTCTCTCTCTCTCTCTCTCTCTCTCTCTCTTCCCATCCTTTTTCCCTCCCCCTCCTTCCCTCCCTACCTCTTCTCCTTTCTCTCTCTCCCTTCTCCCTCTTCCCTCTATATGTATATGTATATTGTATAATATATTTCCTCTCACACAATACATCCCTCCCAGTTTCCCCTCCCTCCCCAATCTTCTCTCTCTCCAAAAGACAGAGCCTCTAAGAGTCCACAGTGAAAAGGGAACAAACAAGATGTAATAAGATAGTGCTGATCTCCTCAGGGATCACAGCAGCTTTTTCTCAGCACTTGTCTTATCTGTAAGGTTAAAATCCTCCTTTTTCCTAACAAATAATACATTTTCATAGCTTTGTTACTTTCCTTCACTGTCGGTGTGAGAATAGTGAGCACGAACTATTACAGTGTGAGTGCTATCTTGTCATGAGACTTCCTCCACCAACTAGCTAGTCCATCCCCTTTTATTTATTCTCACTCATGTTATCAGAACTGGGATATAGCCAGACAAATTCTTTGTCAGAAAATAATATGAAAGTTTCTTAGCCCATTTCTTGATTGAGCCCTTGTTGCCTTCTGAAACTGTTTCTATCAATATTTTGGTCTTCCAAAACTCACACTTGAATGTTCCATTCAACTCTGCTTACAGCTTTCTAGGGCTTCTCTAATTCCTCCTGGCAGCCAGTTTCAAACCTGGAACAACCAACCACATTGGTCCAGTTGCTCCCAGAAACAGTCTCACTCCTTGGCATCAGTTTTCTGTATTGGTAGCTTTCTTCATTACTGTGACAAAACATCTAACAAGAGTAACAAGAAAGGAAGGCTTTATTTTGAGATATGGTTCATCATGATAGGGACAGCATGTCAGCAGGTGTGTCAAACAAATCATCATATTGCATGTACAACCAGCAGAAAGGATGGATGTTGGTACTCAGCTCACTGTCCATTTTTATTCAGTCCAAGACCATAGCTCATGAGGCAGCATTATCTAACATTCAGGATGGGCATTTTCCCATCAGCTAAATTTTTCTAAAAATATTACTGTAGACAACCTTAAGGATATGCTTCAATGGTGATTCTAAACATAACCCAATTGACAGTGGGGAGTAATCATCACATAGTGCATGTCTTTTTTATATTAGTGGATGTTTACAGCTTTCTATGTGGCAGTGTTTCCCAAACAGTAGGAATACAAATATTTTGGAGCTGATTATTATTTGTTTGTGAAGTTGTCCTACATGTAGAACAGTGAATAGCATTTCTTGTCTCTACACATTAAATAATGATAATCCAAAACATCTCCCAAAAGTGACAAATGAATGACCAGTTAAAAAAAATCTATTTTTCTGTGAAAGAAAAAAATACAATAGCAGTCATTGATTTCTATGATGAGGCATAGAGAAGTGTCTAGAGCACCTGTGTCTAGAAGAAAAAAAAAAAAGATCATGTGGACACTCCTCTCACTTTGCAATATTCCTTAATATGAACTCCATTCTCATCCAGACTTTTCTCCGTAAGATTTATTCCAAGATTCTAAATGTACATCTTTCACCTCTAAGATAGGCCTTCTATTCTTCAGTGCTTCACTTTTTAAGGCTGACACTCATTGGTCTGACTTACATCCCACATCTAACTTATGATGAACTTACATAAGAATTATAAGCCCAATCCTCAGAGAAAATAATATTACATAAACTTAAACATTAAAATTAATAGAAATGAGATTTGCTAAAGCCCCTTTGAAACTAGTACTACCAAAAATTTTAGATGTAGCAATGGGGCATATGCAAAAATTAGCATTTACCTCTACAGACTGTCTTTACATCATGATGCATTAGACTTATTCCTCTTTCATAAAAACAAACAGCCAAGGTTGGTCTTAACTTCATCAAAATCCCAAGACCTCTCATTAAGAAATATTAGTCACAAAACCTAGGAGAATCAATAATAATGAAGAATTGAAACAGCACATAATTCATTCCCTTGGAAACTTTTCAAAAATATCACCTCACTGATACAGAGGAGGAGTTCTGTGCCTACTATAAATTAGAGCGGGGAAAGAAGTAAAAAAGACAGAGGAAAAAATCTGAGCTGCCTGACAATTACTCTGTGTGCATCACTCATATTGCAATCACACCTACACCCCTGTGGCAGCACTCTGGCAAATACAGGCAAGCAAGCTCACAGCACCCTCTTCCACCATCACACACACACACACACACACACACACACACACCTACCACCTCAGAGTCGGCTCACAAGGCTGACAATCACACAGGCAACTAAGCACCACCAAAGCCTTCTTGCCCACACCCATCATTTCCTAGGTTACCAGCTCCTTAACAGCAAAAGGCCTACAGAAATGGGAGAAAATGCCCCCAGAGGCACACAGCAAATGCCAACTGTACAGAAAATGCGACTTCATGGGTGAAAAAAAAAAAAAAAATCTTTCAGACTTCTTCAAAGAAGATGGGTTGCGGCTAAGATCTTGTCATCCACAATTCACTTCCAGTCTCTTTCCCCAAGAATTATCAAGCCTTCAGTATCTAATTTGAGACCACTAAGCTTGAGCCTTTCTTGCTAGTGCCTGAACTAACAGACAAACAATGCAGATATCACAGGGAGAGATCAGCCGTATATGAGGAGGAGGAGAATGGAATAGGTGCCAGAAATTCCAAAGAGCAGTCCTCCCCCAGAGAGCTGGGTGCCAGGCTCTGTGGGATGGGCAGGCGACATAAATAGCCTCCTGGTTCCCTGAGGGGCCAATGGTGGGTGGGCAGCTGGATTTTTCTGTGACCCACTTAGAGGAAAGCTTTCTTTTTTTCTTGTGTACAATTAGAGTAATAATGAAAATATTATTTCCCCACTATAAAATGATGACAGCAATATTTAATTTATCCCTGAGAATGGTGTAGTGGGGATTAAATGAAACGTACAGAGTACATTGCTTGGTATGTGGCTTATAGTAAGTGTTCAGCAAATATTAGCTCGTAATATGAGTTTGATTGAATCAAGAAACACGTGGTGAACTGCATTTCATACCTAATAAGGCACTTTCTGGTCTAGTTTAAACAACAAGCTCTTCTCCAGATTTTGAATCCCCTACTTTTGTTGTTTTGAGGTATTCAGAGTTCATCTTACAATCTAAGTGAACTCTCCTTAGATTTATGTCTGAAAATGACAACTCAGAAATAACCAGTTGCAGCGATTCACCTTTGGGCTTGTTCCTAACACAGATTTACACAGTTTCTCAGGCAGCGTTTCTTGACTCGGCTTGTGCAGTAGGTATATGGTTAGTGCAGGTGTTACCTTTATTTTCCTAATATGAGAAGGGGAAGAAAGAAAAAGGAGGATTTAGATGTCTGTAACTAAACCAGGAATAGGCAGCAGTTTATATTTTAGCCTCGGATTCCTAAGAAGCTGACTTACTTTGTCACAGAGCACATGTATAAATGCACATGCACACACAGACACACACATGCACACACACACAAACAATCTATGACAGTAAAAGCAGCTTGCTGTTTGTTGGGTGTCTATTAAGCTGCAAGTCCTTTGAAAACTTCCTAAAACAAGGAAAGCTGAATCCAGAGGATGTATCCTCAGCAGCTCTGTCAGCCAACCCTTACACAATTTCTACAATCATTTTGGTGGTGCAGATCTTTGTGAATATCAGTTTTCTGAAAGCTGCATGCTTTCTGGCAAAACACTTTCATTTAATCCACACAGACACCAGCCTATGCACTATGTCAAAGACTTAAATTTCTAGATAGTTTTCCAGCACTGTTTCCTTGCCTCCTCCAATCTCCTCCCAGTCTTAAAAAAGGCTTCCTGAACCTCACAGCCACTGAGTGAGTCATGAGGGAGGAAACCAGCTTTTCTCATCTCTCCCCAAAACAAGGACCTGTTTTAATTTGGCTTTGCTTTCCTATATACCATAGCAGAGCAGAGTGCTTTGGGAAGATCACAGCAACCAGAATATCTGCCCCTATCCATCCAGCCAGCAGGCTACTAACCTTGCAGGGGCAATTCTCCTGCTCACAAGGTAACATTATGCATGAGGGTACAATGGAGATTATGCCATTTCAGAGTTCTTTATTCTTCTCCACAGGAACACTGCTCATTAAATGGTCTCTTTTGATATTGATGTGAATGTCAAAATGTAGGTTTATTTGATGAGTACCCTCACATATGTGTGATTTCTAAAGCAAATGTTGAAGGTAATAGAAAATAATTAGAAATCAATTTGTTATATACTTTAACTGTACAAATCTAGTAAGAAAGATTTATCCTTAAACTAAAGTGTCACATTTGACAAGATAAGGGAAATGCACAGAGATTGTTCAAAGAGATACAAACGATGCTAAGGTCTCATGTTACTCATATGACATAAATGCAAAAGTGAGTCATATTTAGCAGAGACTTTTATAAGAGAAAAAGGGTGATTTAGATCCCTACAGCAGAAGCAAGCAGTGAAAACATGTTATTTGCCTAAATGCTATTTCATAAATTGGAGACATAGTACTCAGTGTGAATGACAAGCATTAGACTCCTACCTAGCTCAAATTTTCTGACCAAAGTATATAAATAAAAGTGATTTTTTTCACTGATCAAAACAGTATAATTAAAAATCATTTCAGAAGCATCTCCTCACAATTTATTTTATTTGACTCACAACTTAGACTGACAGTCTCTCCCACCCTTAAAAAAAGACAAATCAGTGATCACTGTTTATTTTACTTATTTTACAAGAATATTAGTCTGGTTAGGAAATGATCTGAGCTCTTGACATTAGACACTTGTGGTTCAAGCCCTCTGAAAAACTACCCAGGTGACCATGAACAAGCATGTTTCACCTCTAGGCTGCTAATGTTTCACTTGAAGAAAAAGATTATTGACTAGATTAGATATTGTCAGAGAAAGTTCTCTGCACAAAATACAAGTCAATGCTTTGAGTAACAGGAAGCAATGATAACTCAAATTGAACAGTAATTTTACTACTTAACTTCATCAGTTTATGGAAGGTTCATTCATTTTTTATATGTTTATCAGGAGTATAAAACATTTGAGAAATTATTTGGGACTTTAAAAGTATATAAAGTTCAAGTCTAAATGTCCCATGTTTTTGGCTGGAAGGAACACTGTTGGAAGAGAAAAATAAAAGCCCAATAAGAAAACTTCAAAATGTAGATTCACCTATAAAAATAAAACAGTTCTCTATTGAGAGCACTATAGGAAAAAATACGAAAAAAAAAAAAAACTAAAAAAAAAAACATCGCAATCCACAGCACATGTAAGGTCAAGATTTTCCTTCCAAAAGCCTCGCATCCATGAAATATGGTGTCATAGTCCAGGTTTCTACTGCTATGACAAAACATCATGGCCAAAAAGCAGGATGGGGAGGAAAGGATTTATTTGGCTAACACTTCTGTCTCATAGTCTAGCACTGGAAGAAGTCAGAAGAGAAACTCAAACAGGGGTTGTCCCTGGACACAGGAGCTGATGCTTTCTGGGTGGCTTTCTATGGCTTGCTCATTCTGCTTTTTTATAGAACCCAGGACCACCAGCCCAGGGCGGGGGGTATCACCCTCAATGAGCTGGGCCCTCCCTTATTGACAACTAATTGAGAAAACACCTTTGTGGAGGTATGAAAGAAAATTCTACCCCTCAAAATAATTGCACTATTAGGAGGTGTGGGCTTGTTGGAGGAAGTGTGTCACTGTGGGGGCGGGCTTTGAGGTCACCTTTTTCAAGCTTCACTCAGTGTGGCAATCATTCGACTTCCTGCTGGATTCTGGTCAAGATGTGACCAGCGCCGGTCATGACAATAATGGACTGAACTAAACCTCTGAAATTGTAAGCCATTATCTCAATTAAATGTTCTCTTTGTAAGAGTTGCCATAGTCATTGTGTCTCTTCACAGCAGTATTAAACAAACAAACAACAACAACATACCCTAACAGAGACTTACAGTTTGATCTCATGGAAGAATTATTTTCTCAACTGAGGCTCCTTCCTCTCTGATAAGGAAGCTAGCTTTTGATAAATTGGCATACATACAAAGCCAGCCCATATATAGATTTATGGGCAAACCAATGATAATGAAGAAGCCAAATAAATCTGGAAGTGAAAATAACAATAAATAAATAACAATAAATAAAAACTTAACTGTGATCCGGAAGCCAAAGAGAAGTCCTAAGTTGCTTAGAGACTAAGCCAATATTGTGTTAACTTTTGGAATAAAATAGGATCCTCGTGGAGAGAAATGGACCTTAGAGTGAGGAGTGCCAGATGGCTGAGCAAGATGCAAAACAAAATAGCCCAAAACTTTTATATTTTATTCAAATAAATTGGTTTCTTTGACCTTAGAATTATAACTACAGAATATAAAATGTGCAAGTTTAACTAAAAAGATACAGCAAAGAATAAGTGAGCATCAGGATATCTGAAAGCTGGTTGGATAGGAAGAAAAGAATCTTAAAATATAAAGTGAATTTCAATTGAGAGTTGTCTGTTAGTTCAGATATGTGCTGTTCTTTCATTTCAGACATTAGAAATGATTATTTTCCTTTTTTTTTTTTTGAGGTGGGGGATGCATGACTGGAATATCTCAATTTTATCAAATTCTTTCAAGAATCAGCTTCTTGGAAAGTTGATTTCCATAGATTTTCTGTCTCAGTGTCATTGATTTTTTTCTTCTTACTATTTCATTTTTATTTTTTTTATCTTTTGAGAACATCACAAACAAGTACTGTGTACATAGTTTTCTCTTCCCTCTCCTTTCTCCAAGACTCCCTAGTGACTCGACTCCCTGAGAAATCCATGACCTATTCAGTTCATTAGAATAGTATTTATGCTTACAACACTGGAGTTGGCTTAACCATACCTCTGACAGTGGGGTTGGCGCTATTATGCTGCCCATTTAGGTGCAGGGCCGGATCTCCTGAGTGTTGCAGATGGTGGGAGTCAGGGATGGCTCCGCCACCCTTATGACTTCAGAGCCTGCTCTAAGCTGGCCCCATTATTCATCTGCCACTGGGAAGATCTGGCCTTGAGATTATAAGAGCAGGAGAACCTCTCCATCTTCCATCAGCTGCAAAACTCAGGAGAGCAGGCCCTGCACCTTGAACGGGAAGCACATTGGTGGAGGTATAGGTAAATCAGCCCTGAAGTTATGAGCATGGGAGAGTTATCCCTATTCTTCATCTGTCATGTGGCAGCAAGGGTGGGAAAAAGATGCCCTCTTTGCCTTCATCTGAGGCAAGTAGAAGAGCAGGTCCTGAGGTCTTAAAGGCATGAGAGCTCTAGCTGCCCATTATCAGCTTCGGCACTCAGGAAAGTGTCCCCTATGCAACACCTGGGCAACACAGTACAGTTAGTTGCCTCTGAAGGTAAAGATGTGGGAGATCTGACCCTCTGCACATAAAAGCAGAACTGGCTCTGCCCCTTGTGCTTTACTGCAAGGGGTGAATTCACCAGAGCAGTGCAGAAGAGCACACCCTGGTGGTGAGGACAAAGGAGAGCTGGCAGGCTGACCAACTCTGCAACTACCCAGGCCCAGATCTTCAACATCCAGCCCTCTGTGATGGAGCATGTGAAGGCACCAGTCCTGCAGACCCAAATCTGCAGGGTTTCCACAACACGGATCAACAGCAGGGTAACCACGAGGAGTTCCAGTGAGGTCCCAGCACCTATAGCAGAAACCAGAGTCCTTGAACCTAAACAATGACTCCTTGCAACAAACAGTTGTAAGAAAAGATATATTGATGAAAGGGTTAACTGCCTGACTCAGTGACACAAAATAGCTTCCATGATGAGACTGATGTTTCCTACTCTTTTTTTTTTTCCTTTTTTCTCATAGATTTTATTTTTCCTTTCATGGGCTAAGGGATCTTCTCAAGTAACCACTTTTCATCTCACCCATTTGAGCTCATGTACAGATGACTGATTCTGACCCCAGTCTTTCACACAAAGACTCTCCTCTCTCCAGTCATCATTCACCCCTTACTCTGTCAACTCTGCTCTGTCCTATAAATCTTTACTGACCATTACCTATTCTAGCCATGTGCCAAATCCTGTCTATCTCCAGTTCACACTTTGGATCTGGTCCTTCTGTCTCCTCCATATAGGCAGAAGTTTCTCTGCCCTGCCTGGCCAGACCCACAGCTATTTTGTCCCAAATAATCACAGAATGGTTTATATTGATTATAAACTGTTTGGCCAGTAGCTTAGGCTTATTACTTGCTAATTCTTACTCTTAAACTAACCCATGATTCTTATTCACGTTTAACCACGAGGCTTTCGTCAGTGCAGCACTCTCATCTTGTGTCCCTTGTGTCTCGCTGGCATCTGTTTCTGCTCTTCCTCTTCCCAGAGTTCTCTTAGTCTGGTACTCTGAGTATACTTCCTGCCTACCTTCTAACCAATCAGCATTTTATTAAACCAATACAAGTGACAAATTTTTACAGTGTACAAGAACATAGTCCTATAGAACCTGTAGAACAAAATTCCTCATTCCATTTTCCCAAATGACAGGGCCCCTTCAAGGTAATTTTTAGAATTCCCAAAAGAGTCCCTCAATGAATTTACCTATCCTACCTTAAGTCCTTTACTCTCCTGCCTCAAGACAATTTCCCTTTTATCATATTAACCCCAACAAAAGCTTGCTCCCTTAACTTTCAGAGGACCATGAGATCACCCATCTTATCCCTGGTCCTAGAAGAAAAAAAAAAAAAAAAAAAAGCTTCACCACACAGCTTAGATCTACTACACTAGGTTAGACATAGATCTCCCTTCTTTCATCTATTTCTGTCCAGAGTAAGTCTTACATATGGAGATTTGAGATTCATGAAACTTCTACTTCAAGTAAACACTTCTTCCAAAAAGAATTGGGAAGTTGTTCCATAGCAGGCTGTCAGCCAATTAAAAATTCCATCTCTTCTAGTTCATCTCCTCCTTTGATCCATAATCATTTTGCCTGCTTCCATGACCAGACAGAAGGTAATTGTAAAGAATGGCCAGGTATACATGGATGCTGCCCATATTGGTCTTGCCAAAACTGTATGCCATTTGTATATTCTCACCTGACTCCTTCTTTTATGGATGAAATGCTGCCCTTCACCTCTGTATCAAAGATCCATGGGATCCCAAGTGAGAAATGGGTATTACCCATAATTTCTACTATTTCTTCAACCCCTGACATACAGAGAGTATAATTAAAATAATAATAAAAAAAAACATACCCCAATTACTCAACCCTTGGAAAAAGGAAAGCTAGAGGAGGTGATTCAACACTCCTCTTAGATCAGAACCTCTTTAATATCCCCCCTCCTAAATAATACAAACCTATCATTTTGTCTCATGCTTCAGACGTTGACCTCAGTTTACTAGCTTCTTAGTATCACCCAACCTGGTAGCTTTGGAGATTTATGGCTGTGTATTTTTCCTGAGACTAAATCACAACTGCCACTTACAGCCTCTCCCACAACTTCATCAAATAACCTTACCTTCCTACCTTGCCATTCACCAACTGTCGCGAGTCTGGCATTACCATGACTCCCTACCTTTTCCATATCACCATTTTGGCATGGAAAATTGCTTTGTGACATCTGGGACACATTTGGGGGGTATTAAACTTTGTATTCAATAAATCCCTAACCTTGGACACCTCATTTCAGCCCCAGTGCCCAAACATCCACAACACCTCAATGTTTTACAATACTCATCTTCCATCACCTACTTACCTGTTGGTCAGAAGTCTGCACACTACTGTCTCTCTTCCTCAGTTTGGGGGAAGAGAGATAAATAGAGAAGAGCCCTGACTTATTCCAGTTGTGGACCCAATATCTGCTTGAGAAAATAAAGGCCAGTCCAGATCCTAACCTTTTCAACCATTCTAATAATAGCTGCAGATGTCACCTCTGCACAGAGGGACTGACCACTTCTCTAATCTTGTATCACCAGTTTTTTCCCAATTCACCAGGACTTTTAAAATGTGGCTCAAACCACATTCACTCTTCAAGGATAAATTTACTGCTTGGCAGAAGTGCTCTTCCAAATCCTATATGGACTTGATCTTACAGCTGAAAAGGGCAGTTTTTTTTATTTATTTTTATTTTTATTTATTTATTTTTTAATATGGACTAGATCTTACAGCCTCAAAGATCAATGCTGCTTTTATGTCAAATAATTGGGTATGGTATAAAACAAAATCCAAAATCTTCAGACTGACTTCCAAAAAACATAAGGAGCAACTCAATGTCTCCAGCCCCCAGGCCTTTGAGAATCCTGTGTGGAATTGGATACCACCCTTCCTGACCCCTGTACTTCTCATTTTCCTACTTTAACTGACTGTGCTCTGCTTTATCAAATTTCTATCAATGTTTCTCTGAGGACAAACATCTCTAATTAAATAATTAATTAGTTATTGTCATAGGACTACTACCCCTAGCCACAGAGCCACAGACTCATGACTACTGACAATGCTCAGAAAATGTCCCCACCTCTAGACAACAGGAAGCAACCTAAAGAGCATGGTGCCCCTATTTGTTCCTGCCTCATCAGTCACCCCTTCACCTCACCTATTATAATAAATACGAGGGAGGAATGATGGTAAACCAAGAACCATCCACATTCCAGAACTAGACACTCGGTGCCAGCAGTCACATGATTATCAGCCACCAAATGGGACATATTCCAATGTCAAAATGTCCCTATGCACATGCACTATACCCTTCATATAGCCTGTGCCCTCATGGCCTCAGGCTCCTTCCATCCTAACTCAGAGACAGCCTTTTGTGTAACCCCTCCCCCCCCAATAAATCTCTCCTGTGAGTTCATGGTATGACTTTGAGGCATTCCTTATCCCACCAATCACCACAAAAAGAGAGAGAGAGAGAGAGAGAGAGAGAGAAGAAAAAACAAACCTAACAAGGGGAATACAAGAAATCAAAGTAAAAGGGAGAAAATATTGGGTGGGGGGCAGTAAATGGGATGGCAGGGAAGGAGCACATAAGGTGTAGAAGGGGAACAGGGGACAAAATAATGAAAGCAAATATTATGAAAACCTCATACAGAAACATTACTCTGTAAGTTAATTTATAAGTTAATATTTATGAAAAATAGTCATGAGTGCTTTTATCTTCTCTCTGTCTTATATGAGAAACACACAAAACTGTCCCTGTCCAAAGACAAAAGTGAGCCTCACTAGACTCTGCACCTGGCAGCCATGGAATGGTGGATGTGCTAACCCTGAGAGGTAAGGAAACTAAATTTCTATTGTTAAGTCACCCTAGCCTATAATAAAGACAGTTAGGTCAATGGACATAATAATTTATTAATTAAATGAGTTAATATATTCCAGTTACTCAAGTATGATGATAGGAAGTTCATTTATACAAAATAGAATAGTAAAAGATCTGTTGAAAAGGAATGATATACTTTAATGTAACATGGCACAGCCATTGAGGGGTTATTAAAATTTACATTAATATCAATATTTAAGAAACTACTATTCTATAAGCTTAGGTGTAACCATAAAAGTGACAATCCATAATCATTAATAAATTATTAAAACATTCCCCACTTTTCCAACTGTGCTTCTAAGTGATTACAGACTTTCTTCATTTGATTAACAAAAAAGAGTGGATCACGGTAACCTAAAGCAAATAAAGCAGCTCATCTCCAAGAAGGTTAACTTTTAAGAGAATAACAAAAAGAAATTAGATATTATCACTCTTTGATATACTTTTTCACTTTGGAAAGCTAGATTTTTTAAATAATGTAAATTTTCTATATAAACACACGAGGAGTCTATTATTATTATATGAATTAATAGGTAGTATGCTCCTTGGCCTAAGAGATGGTGCAGCCCTGAAAACACTGCTGCTCTTACAGATAATTGGTTTCTATCACTCATACTGGGGCAGTTTACAACAACCTGTGAGGGCAGCTCCAGGATACCTAAGGTCCTCTCAGTCTCCTCAAGCCCTCGAACTCATGTGAGCATGCCCACACACAGACAAGCAGAGATATACGTAATTAAAAATAAAGTCAAATAAATATATATTTTTTATTTGGAGTTTTAATTTCTAACATAATAAATGAGTCTCATATCCTTTAGAAGATCTTAGAAGTCCCAAGAATGTATCTAAGGCA
This sequence comes from Phyllotis vaccarum, assembly GCA_033318265.1. Classification (NCBI taxonomy): domain Eukaryota; kingdom Metazoa; phylum Chordata; class Mammalia; order Rodentia; family Cricetidae; genus Phyllotis; species Phyllotis vaccarum. Next base: position 136,485,508 of record JARWLC010000001.1, on the reverse strand, counting down.
GTCTTAAGAATAACACTAAATCAAGAATTGTTCATGTGAACCAAGGATTTGCAAATGGTTTCTATATGGAATTAGGGAGTAAGTATGTTAGGCTAAACTGACCATACAATAAGTGTCTTTGATATTTAATACTTCCATATAAAAGAAGCTATTCACAATATGAAAGTGGATATACATTGTAGTTTATACAACTTCAAACTCAGCGAAACCAGAAAATGCAATAATTTGACAGACAATATAAACAGTTTACCCCACACTGCAAGGCATTTGCAAAGATTAGAGAAATTTAGGCAAGACAAAAGCCTAGTCTCTGCTTTCCACTTCTGGATGAGCAGCTCTGGGTTTCAGAAGTCAGTCTGCAATGATTCCAAACCAGGAAGAAGGTTTAAATGAAGAGTCTTTCTCCAACCAAACTAAGAAATAAAAATATAACATCTGAATTCCTTATATTAAATCAAAATTGAAATCTTCTTTCTCTAACCCTAGTATACTATTAGGATAATCTCCTTGGTTTTGAAAATGTAGATAAAAATATAGATAGAGAGAAAAAATAAAGCATGAAGCAGTGTCTGAGAAATGTCATGACCACAGTTAATTCTCAGAGGGATCTGCAGGACAAATTTGTTATACCTTGTTGAGAAAGGAAAAAAACATTGTGACTCTAACCCACAGACATGCATGCATACCAGTAAAATTTTCGGATAGACAGATGACCCAGTAGTTGCAAAGCATGCACTGCTCTTGCAGAGCACCTGAATCCAAGCTTTGTACCTACATCACATGACTCACAACTGTCAATAAATCCAGATCCAGAGGATCTGGAACCCTCTGTCCACCACAAACATCTATATTCATATGCATTACACTCACATGCACATACCCAGATATAGACATATACACATGTGCATAAATGAATAGAAAAGAAAACCAAATGAGGCCCTGAACTATGGTTAAATCCTCTTGAGCTAGTTATAATTCTAATCTCACGAACTGTAAGGAAGATCTAGCAAGACTAGTATAAAGAACTGAATACCAGTTACAGCTTTAAAATATCTTCAACAAAGAGAGTGCTACTTCTTTTTCTAACTCTCTTGCCTGACATTTAGGAGAAGGTAAGCACTGTCTTAAGTTATAAGCGGGATAGGGGAGAACTGGATCTTCACTGCTATCATGCAAGAACATGTCATACTGGAAGTGAGAAGCAATTATTTGCATCTCTTCCTAGCATTCAATTCAGACAGATCATCTTAGTGTCTTAAAATTGCCAAAAGTAAGAGTACTTATACCTGAGACAGTGGCAAGCATTGTGAACCAGCTCTTTCCCCGCTAGAAAACTGACTGCACAGCATACTATAACTTCCACCCAAGACCCAAAATAGCTTTCACTAGTCATACAATCATTGTCATAATTATTCCACACTGGCATTGTAAAAATCATATCTTAGCAATGTATAAATGAATGCATATTTCTCTATTGCAATAATATTATTCCTACAGTCAGTAGTTTGTCCATCTTTGTTCTAAGCAAAAGCAGAAATTCAAGAATTTGAGTTGTATAAAAGTCAGACAATTGAGTGCACAGATGGAATTGAGCAAGCTGTGGAAAAAATGCTCAGAAACATTTTATGCCTTGGCTTATCCTCACCCAGTGTTTTTAGCCTCATCTGACTTCACTTAGCCACAGAGGTTTGGTTAGGATACGTCACTGACTGGATAGTATGCTTGTTTTATCAACCAAACATTCATTATTTTAATTAATAAAAAGTCTAATATCAGGCTGTTTTCTGGGTCATTCAGATAAGTGAAAGATTAGTAGATTATAAATAAATATTGATTAAATTGTGGAGGTAAATGAGAATTTCTCTATAGGTTGAGCATTAGGACAACTAGTACCCAGCTGGTGGTCCTGTTAGAGGGGGTTAAGGAGATATGGCCTTGCTGAAGAGAGTATGTTACTGTCATAGAACTTAAGTGGTGAAAGCCTCACCCCACTTCTAGTTCATTATGTTTACATCTGCCTTACGTTTGCATCTGAAGATGTAGCTCTTAGCCTCCTGCTCCTGACGCCATGCCAGCAGCTTCCTTCAATTCCTCACCACCTTGATGGACTTTCATTCCTCTGGAACCATATACCAAAATAAGTGCGCTCTTATATAACTTGCCTTGGATATGCTGCTTTATCACAGCAGCAGAAAAGTAACTAATACATAAAAAAAAACAAATAAGCAAGTCCATGGATAAATTGTAGATAGATCAATAGGTGAACACACATATGTATAACACATAAAATGCTGAGTAATAACAGTGCCATTCACTGAGGCGGGAGAGATAAATTAAGACAGGAGGTTGAAGGAGCATGACTAGCTCCATAGGCTAGTCCCCCATTTTTAATAAGTAAATGAAAGCCTTTGTACATACTGAGAAGTCGAAAATATACATCGTACTTAAGTGCTGCTGGTCCCCTTCTGTGTGATCCTATCTATCCTCAGTGGCAATGCTGTTTCCATTGTAATGTTTACCTCACCACCACCAAAAAAGACCTAGAGCAATATTTTATATCAGGACTTAATACACATGTTTTGGCAGCAGTTTTATTTGTTTTGGAAGAAGCAGTGACTGAAAAACTTCTGCATCAACTGGGTGGCTGTGAGTCTATCGTGAGATTTCATTTCACAGCCCCAGAGTTACAACAGCAGGGGGCTAATTCTGCAATCACAATTTAGACAGAACTCTAACAATGCAAGCTGCTCAGTTTCACGGAAACTGCGCTGGGAAGGTCTGGATAGGACGGGTAGAGAGGGCAGACTGGTAATTCCAATTTATTGTAGAACACAAAGCACTATTTTCTAGAAATCAGAAGCAGCCATTGGACTTTTAATTACAGTTTAAGAGAATGATTTCCCCAAAGAAAGAGCTCCTCTAGATGGCCATTACCAACAACTTACTGCTTCTTCCTCTTTTTATATTTGCTATTATTTTCCACATTAACTCAAGGGAATGAAGCCTGAAATTTGAAGTAAACAGAAAGCCCTCACACTTGGCTGGATGATAGCAGGCATCTTAACCTTTCTAATCCTGTTTTGTATTCTTTAAATTAGAAACATATTTTATATGTTACCCCCCATTGTGAAAAGGACTAAATGAGATAATGTCACATGTTGTATGGTTCATGGCACACAGAAAGCTCTATATAACCCAAGTGGCAGAACATCTTTGTGAAAAGTTGATTATTTAAAATCAACTTCTTCCTTTTCCAGTCTTTCTCACTGAATGGGAAAAAAATCAAAAGGAAAGGAAAGGTCTCTATTTCTCCTGGGTATGGTGGAGGAAGTTTATTGTAGATAATTGTGGGGGGGGGCATAGTCAGAAGCAGAGACATCTGGGATACTGCAGAGTGAACATGACTAGGCTGACAGCTGGGCCAAGAGGGGAGAGGGGGAGGAAAACAGGAGGGAGCAGGGAACCAGATGCAGCAGGCAAGAGGCCAAAGGTACAAAAGAGGAAGGGTAACCAAAATGTCTGCATTGTATCAGGAAGAGCCTCTGTGAGAAGGGCATCCCAGCCCTTGGGGTGAAGAGTTTAGGATAGATGGCAGGGTTTGCTGCTATTCATACCCTGTAATATATAGGAACTGTGGGATGCTGGGAGAATCTGGCAGCCAAGTCTGAACACTTCACGGACTGCACACCCTCTTTGTCAATCTTTGTTGTTTAGGCTTCCCCTTCTCTGTTTTATTTTATACAAAGAAGCCAAGTTAACTCACCCAAGGTAGATTTGGTTTTAAACAACTTGACTTGGGTCATAGTATCTATAATAAGGGGTCTAAACTCTATTTTGGTCCCATAGGCTTCAGCAATCTGAACACGACATTCTGTATAATTGCTCTTTTCCTGCAATGTATTTAAATTCAAGCAAGACTGAACAACCCAGCCAAGCTTAGGCTTCACTGAGTTCCACTGTTTCACAAAAGGGTCAGGAGGGAACCAAGCCAGATGTCAGTGGAAGATGTGTCCAGAGGTGCATGCCAAAGCTAAAGCTAACAGGAAGAAGTTAGATCTTCTGTCAGGATCAAGGGCTGATCTGAGGATCAGGAATAGCTGATAAAGGCAAGGTCTCTAGATACAAAAAAATCAGACTTCATAAGATAGAACAACAAAGAAGGAAAGGCAGAGTGGTTGTGATTTAAACCACCTAGAAAAAAAATACACATTGCATAAAAAAATCTGTAAATTTAGAAATGAGGATATTTACTACAATGAAACTTTTTTAAAAACACACTTTGAAAATATAGGAATAAAGTTACCAATATAACATTAAATAAGTGATAAAACTTATTGAATTCTATGTCAATGTTTGCTAACAGGTAATATATTAAAAGAAAATTGTCTTATATGTGCTATATGTTTATATGAGTTAATATGGGACATATGTATGTGTCATTTATGTATGGCATATAGTCATATAAAATTATCAGAAGGCTATATCTCTATTGATCCTAGATAAACATACATGTGACTACTAACAGTAGCTTTTAAAGAAATTTATTTTTTCTTGTTTATAAATACAAATTTTCTGTGATTATGTATTAAAACAATAACTGAGATAAAACAACTACCTTACCTCTTTCCATTAATGACTTTCCTATTGCTGACAAAAACGTTATGGCCAAGACAATTTTGAAAAGGAAGCTTTCAGCTAAGCTTATGGTTTCACAGGGCCAGAGTCCATGATGATGGAGCGAAGGCATGGTGGCAGAAACAGATGAGAACTCACACTTATAAAGCTGCAAGCCCTTTCCTCAGTGTTCAAGCCCAGTGAGTCACCTGTTCAATACGTTACATCTAGTGCTTCCCATATAGTTTCCCTAACTGGGAGCCAAGTATTCAAACTTAGGAGCTTATGGGGGTCATTCTCAATCAAACCAGCACACTCCTTAACCAAGCACTAAATAATTTGTATTTATTTCTCTACAAAATCTACAGATTAACAAAATGGGAACTTAAGAGAAGATTCTAGGTCTTCGTTCTTACTCCAGTCATGAGTGTGTTTTTCTAACAAAAGTTTCTCATAGAAAAATTGAACTCATTAATGTTATTATCCACCTCAATTTATCTGTACACAACAAGGTGAGGAAGTTCCTGGGACTTCAGCATAGTCAAATCAGAAGCTCCATTTTCCCTCTTAAAATATGGTACAGACTTTTCCCACAAAAACATTTGAAGAATAAATAACAAAACATGATAAAATTAAACAATGTATTGTGGAATATTATTTTAAAAATGTGAATGTATGCTATGGTTGTTTATGCTACCTATGCTTGTTAACAATATAAAGATGTGTTATATTTGTTTATGCTGCATTTTTCAGTTATGAAAAGATATATTGTTGTTTTACCTTGCCTGCTTAAAGCACCTGATTGATCTAATAAAAAGCTGAATGGCCAAAAGCTAAGCAGGAGAGGGATAGGCAGGGCTGGTGAGTTACAGAAATGTAAAGTAGAAAAAAGTAACATGTAATTAAAATGGAATAAATTGTTTGATTCTTAAACCAAGTAATAAATGAACACAGAGGTAAAATTATAATCCCTTTTTCAATACAGATATAAATCCTGTATGATTTCACCTTGCTTTAAACTTAGCTACTTCCTTTTTTGGATATTCAGATTATTTCTGCTCATATTATTACATGCATTGATGATACAAACCCAGATACAAAGAAGCCATAGGATACTCTCAACTTCTCAAAATGAATTTGGGTCTACAATAACAGTTAAATTGATAAAATTCACATCTTTCTGAAAGAAAACGAAATCCAAGATACCATGCAGATGCTTATTTGCACAGAGCCTTTTGTATTGCTTAAGTGACAATTTAATTTCATTGCAAGAAAATTTTAATATGTTTTTAAAGGGTAATTAAATATTTCTGAAAAGACACAGAGGGGGGGGTTCTGCTATAATTTTCCAATATCTAAGTATTGCAGCAATTAAAATTAACCAAATTTAAACAAAGAACGTAACAGTTACAATGGTTCTTTGAATAAGAATGGCTGCCATGGGCTCATATATTTGAATTCTTGGTCATCAGGAGGTAGAACTACTTAGAAGGATTAGGGGATGTGGCCTTTTTGGAGAAAGTGTATCACTAGAAGTGGGTTTTGAGGTTTCAGAAGCCTAAACCAGATCTGTTGGTTCCCTCTGCAGCCAGATATAGACTCAGAACTTTTCCCAACACCATGTCTGCATGATAATAATGAGCTAAACTTATGAATTTGTAATAAAGCTCAAATTAAATGCTTTCTTTTTATAAGCGTTGCTGTGGTCTCTTCACAGCAATAGAACACTACGACAATTGGTGTGTAGAACACTGGGTGGCCAGCAGGGGGTGCTGCTTGGAGACAATGTAGAACTATTGGAAGTAGAGCTTATTCAGCCAACCCCACCACTAGGCTTGCCCTAACGGTTATAGCCTGGCTCCACTTCCTAATTCGTCACAAAATGAACATAAGCAGTTCCTACAGCCACTGACTGAGCTGCATCACCCTGCCATCCTGGCTGATGGGTGATATGTCTTGAAGTTACAGATCCAAATAATGCTTCCCTTCCCTTCTTGTTTCCTCAGGGATCTATTACAGCAACAAAGAAAGTAACTCATACAAAAAATAACTACAGAAAAGAAGGAACAATTTGAAAAAAAAATCAAGGTTTCTGTGTACCGGAGATTCAGTTTTAGACAAAAGAAGGTATTTTTTCCTTCTTTGTGTGTTATGAACAAATAGTACAATCCCACTAATCCATGCCTAATATGACATCAGGGACTAATTAAGCATATAAACCCAGAACTCATTAAAGAGATTGAAAGGGTACAGACTCCTGTGAATTGCTAAACAAAAGAAAAGCAAGAAAGAAATAAGTCTCTCACATCCCGCTTGAGATGATTTATTTATTAAAGGATTCTAGATATGGATTAACCTTCTCTGATATTTTTCTATGTCTATGACTTGACTCTAAAAGTTCTTTGATAGATGATCAAAGGCTCAGTACTTCTGGTAGTTTTGTGTCAGGCTCCATAGACCAAGCTATCGTGCTATGACACCTAACATTTTACTACTCCTTACAGTAATAATCCTTACTGAATTACAACAATTCCCATGATACGGTTCAAAGCCCAATCAGGTATGTTTCTCTTCTTCCTGTAAGTTAGGAAAATTCCAGAGAGAAAAACATGAACACAAGTCTGAAACAAATTCTTTCAGCACTATTAAGACAAGAGACTAAGACTGCCCATGTTGTGAAAGTGCCCTTGGGCTCCCTGAAGTGGCTGTTGCTTCATAAATAAAAATAAGTAAAGAAATATTTGAGTTTCTTCTCTGTCTAAAAAGTTTATAACCATGCATGTTCCATCTATTCTTTGTAGTCTGGTTTGTATGTCATCTCCGAGATATTGATACCCATCCACATCCTATTTATGAATTCTTGTGTTATGTGTCTGTCCATTGATGATTTCTTTCCTGTATCTTAAATGGATACTTAACTTTCTCTAGGTATATTTTCTATTCTACCTAGTCTGTCAATGTAATCCACAGTTGTAAAGAAACATGATTTTTTGGAGCTGTTTTACATATAAAATGCCACTTTAGTGGGCTTAGGTACTAGAACCATGGCTTTAATTGCACAGAAAGGGATACAGCCCATTTTGTTTGTCTGTAACATCTAGAGATTTTTTTTCTTTTCACTCATGACTTTTTGAAGATGAACTAAAATGTGAGTGTATATTCATTAGCCCAAGTTCTATTAAACATTGATTATAGGTCCTATTGACAGAGTGGCAGAAATATAAACCCTGGCTTGAAAGATTTCAGCCTATTGAAATTTGAATAATTATGGGTTATAGTATAGTGTGCAATGAAAAAATCATTCTGGAAAAAGATTCCAGAAAGAATTTACTATGTCTAATGTGCTGAAGTCATAGTTCAGAATCCAAACTCAGAATCATCAATAGCTTCTTGACTATCATGGGGAAGTCTGTGCCTGCCTCTCCACTTTATGCTGGTATTTGGTCTATCTTGAACTTGCATGGGTCTTATGTATGATTTCTCAGCAAAATCGCACAATTTGAATAATTTGAATAACTCTATTGTGGTGAAATTTAGAAAAGAGACCAAAGCTGCATATTTATTTCCATGAGAATTTCTTTTACATGGTCTACTGAAGCTTTGATATCTTAACACCTGCCTTGAATTTCTTTAGAAAACTATTGTAGGATATTATTTATGGTGAAATTGACTTTGCCTACTGCGATAAAATGGAAGTTAGAGTATCTCTGGCTATAACAAAATCTATTCATTGAAGCCAAATTTGATATAAACTAAGCAGGAATATATGAAACAATGTTCTGTAATTTCAGAAAACAGAATGTTGTCATATTTTACTTGCTTTTTACTGAAAATTGTGTTGTCTATTTGTGAATTTTCTTGGACAAAGAAAAAAATCCCCTTTTAAAATTTAGTGTGATATAGTAATTTGACAGATATGAGAATTCTTACTGTACCATTGATCTCTTTCTCATTTGTGTATTTACATAGGCTTTCCATATGATCAATGTAATCATTATACTTTAAGAAAATCTCCAAAATTCTACTGCACTATTGTTTTGCATCAGTTGCTTTTGAATCTCTGACTTTCAATTTCCTGGTAAAGTAATAGATTATAAATTTACTTTTGTGATATCTAGGGAAAGAAAAGAGTTAGGGTAAAACATTATAAACCCTCTGCCTATAAAAGTAAGGGGTGAATAACAAGAATTAAGTCTAGCTGGGATTCTCTCTGCAAAGAAGCATCCAGAACAGCTCTAGCCACCTCACATTGCTTGCACCAAGCTAGGATCAACAATAACTGTCCTAGAGGTGTTCTCTTAAGCAGAATATGTGGAAAAAACAAAGAGAGGGATAAAGACAAATTCTCTATATTCTGGAGATATATTCAGGGCCAAGATATAGTTTGTATAGAGAAGTAGGCTGAACAGAGCAAACTGGAGACAAATACAAAACTCTGGCCCCAGATCTTGTATCTGAGGTCCTCTATGAGTGCCCTGTAAATAACAGAATGGCATTTCCTCCAGCACTGCTTGGCAGAGATATAGAGAAACAAAGAAGTACACTGGGAACTCACTGCAGTATCCTAATGAAACCTCATAGAACAAAAGCAAACACAGGTAGGTGGGGATGATTCACAGAACATTAGTCAGAGAAAGCCTTTCATGCAGGAAGATCACTCCCCAAATTGCCAGATACAAGGTTGTAATTGACAGGCATGGGACCTCAGACCAAGAAATTCCTGCAGAACGTAGAGTTCTAATATAAAATCTCTCTCAGTGAGAAGGGCCTACTGATTTAACTTTTTTAAATCACTGAAATTAGCTACAAGCTCCCCATGCCCACCAACTGCAGGGGCTGTTAAAAAAACAATCAGCAGCACTTCTGAGTGTATATGTAAATTACTTTAGGGCCTATGATGAGATATTTGTATATCTATATTAATTATTGTACTATTCACAGTAGCTAAGAATTCTACCAAGAGATGAATGTATAAACTAGATCATATGCAAAATGGAATTTATTTATACATAATAATATAAAAATTTCAAGAAAATGGGTGGAACTGGAAGTAATTGAGGGAAACAGGCTATACTGAGACAAATAATTACCATGAATTTTCTTATATATAGATCTTGGATTTGTGTGTGTGTGTGTGTGTGTGTGTGTGTGTGTGTGTGTGTAGGTAGGTAGGTAGGTAGGTAGGTAGATGCAATATAACTAGAAAGAAAACTATAAGGGGAAGATTTCTGAAGGTTAAGAAGAAGGAAGCAGGAAACAATATGGAAGCCAAACATGGATTGTTGCAGGGACAGAAGAATAGGAGAAGGAAATGGGAGGTGGAGAAGAGCAGTAAGATCTATAATACTGTGACAGAACCCGTTATCGTGCATGATTGCTTATTCCTAAGCTTTATTTTATTTTTAATTGTGTGTGTGTGTGTGTGTGTGTGTGCGCGCACGCGCACGTGCGCTCGCAAATGCCCACAACATCCCAGAGACAGCTTGAGATCCCCTGAAGCTGGGGTTACAGCTGGTTGTTAATTGTGCAGTGTATGTCCTAGGAACAGTACTCATGTTCTCTGAGAGATAATGAGTTCTCTTAATCACTAAGCCATTTTGCAAGGTGATGTGTAAAAAATAATAACAGTGTCTGACTTTCCCTTTTTTAGTTAATGCCTTCTTTTAATTATTCTATGGGAATTTCACTGGACACTGTATTAGTCAGGATTTTCTAGAGGAACAGAATTGATAGAAACTACACACATACAGATATACACATATACAGAGAGAGAGAGAGGTGACAGAAAAGAAACCCAGGCGAAGGACCAGAAAATATTTTCTTACATAAAAAAGGAGATGCCTGTAATGGTACAAGTATATAGAATACCAAACAAATTTCTGAGAAAACAAAGGCCCCTTGCCAGATGATAATCAAATCACGAAATATACAGAACAAAGGAAGATTATTAAAAGCTGCACAGGACAAAAGTGAAGTGACATATAAAAGCAGACATATTAAAATTATACCTGATTTTTCAATGGAGACTCTAAAAGACAAAAGAGCATGGACAGATGTGCTGCAGAAAGAGATCACAGATGCCAGACCAGACTACTATACCCCTGAAACATTTGATCACAATAGATGAAAAAATAAGATATTTCATCATAAATTCAAATTTTAAAGATATCTATCTATAAATCCATTCCTACAGAAAGTACCAGACTGAATATTTTAACCTGAGGAGGTTAACTACACATATAAAAACACAGGGAATAAATAACATCGCACCAGCAAAATCAAAACACTCCTGCATGATAGAATGTCCTGAATAGATTAGAGATATAGAGGATATACCTAAGCATAACAAATGCAATTTATAGCAAACTTATAACAGATATATATACATACACAACTTACAGCAAATCTCTATATATGTATTAAAGGAGAGAAACTCAAAGCAACTCCACTAAAATCAGAAACAGCACAAGACTGTCCACTCTTATCATATATATGCTATATATTACTTGAAGTTTTGGCTAGAGCAATAAGACAACTAAAGATCAAGGTGATCAAATTGGAAATGAAAAAGTCAAAGTATAATTATTTGCAGATGATATGATAGTAGACATGACTTACTCTAAGAGTTACATCAAGAGATTTCTTTAGATAATAAACATTTTCATGAAAGTGGCTGAATACAAGACTAACTAAAAAAAAAAGTAGCCTTCCTGCATACAAATAATAAATAGACTGAAAAAGAAATGGTGGAAACATCTTTCATAATAGCCCTAAATGATACAAAATATCATAGATGTAATTCTAATGAAGCGAGGGAAGACTTGATTAATAAAATCTTCAAGTCTTTGAAGAAATAAAATGAAGAAGGTGTTAGAAGACATAAAGAATTCCATGTTCATGGATCAGTATGATTAACATATTAAAAAATTTCCATCCTACCAAAAGAAATCTACAAATTCAATGTAATTTTCATCAAAATTCCAACATAGTTCTTCATCAATCTTGAAAAAACAATTCTCAATTTTATATGGAAGACCTAAAATCTCAGGATAGCTCAAACAATCCTGAATAATAATAATTAAAAAGTGGATGTTCATGTGTGTGTGAAATTACATCTGGGCCTTCAGTTCCAGCTCATTGATCATTGGGACACCTAATAAAATAATAATAAAATAAAATAAATTAATTAATTAAATATTAATGAAATAATAATAATAAAGCTAGGTGTCCCACGATTCCTGATTTCAAGTTGGACTACAGAATTTCAGGAAACAAAGCACATAGAATTGGCATAAAAACAGACACTTTGATCAATGAGATGGAACTGAAGGCCCAGATGTAATTTCACACACACATGAACATCCACTTTTTGATAAAGAAGACAGAAATACACTGAAAAGGAAGACAGCATTTTAAATGAATGGTGCTGGTAATTCTGGATATCTGCTTGCAAAAGAATGCAAATAGATCCATATTTATCACCCTGCACAAATCTTAAGTCCAAGTGTACAAAAGACATCAACATAAAACAAAATACAATGAACCTGATAAAGGGTAAATTGGGGAATATCCTGGAATGCCTTAGAACAGGAGACAACTTTCTGAACAGAACACCAATAGCACAAGCACTAAGCTCAACAACTAATAAATAGGGCCTCATGAAACTGAAATGTTTCTGTACAGCAATGAACAGAATCAGCTGGACAAGTGGCAGCTTGTCAAAACATAATGGTTTGCCATGTCCAACTTTGATATAATGGTGTTTGATTCTTCTTGTTTTATTTTGTCATGTTGGTTAGTTACCTCTTAGAAGTCTGTGATTTTCCAAATGGAGCATAAAGAGACTGGATCCAGAGGGGAAGAAAGATGGGAAATAACTTGTTAGAAAAGGGGGAAGCTAGAATCAGAATATACTGTGTGAAAAAAATCTATTTTCAGTAAAATATACATAAAAGAAAAATATGATTTTAAAATTCTTATTTCCTACTTCCACTGTAAACAAACTTGAAGTATGCAATCTTGGCACACATTGACCAAATCATACTATATTATTTTGCCCTAGAGTAATATGAGTTGACATAACCTTTTCAAACCAGGAATTGAAGAGGGGACGGGAAAGTTTGGTTGAAAATAAATGTGACTTGTGACTCAAGGGATTTAAACTTTTTATAAAAAAGAAACCAGAAGATTGGGAAAGGTTTCAGACTATACTTCACTTAAAAATGTCATTCCAGAACTTTCAAAGTCATGATGATCAGACATCTTTCTTAGTGTTGAGGCAAAAATCTTCTGTTGTTCTCATCTCCTGAGGCATCAACTGAGGTCCCCTGCAGCTTTCTTAAAACTAATTTATTGCAGAGGATACTTTAAACTGGTTATAGAATGCTTACAGTCTTGCTAAATGAAATACTGTGTAAATAACTGAATGAATTAACAAGCATAAAGAAAATAACTCCGAGCTGTGGTTTACCTGTATGTCTAATTGACAGGTTAAAGAAAGAAATAAATGGCTCTGGATGTTCTAATTCTAGGCTCATGTCTCTCTCTCACTGTAGGTTCTTCCTTCTGCACTTAGAAGGTTGAGGCATGAATGAACTCCACATGGAGTCTACAAAAAGATCATACTTTTGATATAAAATAACATAAAATTTGTAGAAAATTATGTACTCATTAATACAGAGGAAAGAATAATTCTTTGTTGAACTAAAATCACAATTAAATAACCTATATGACATATCAATGTCTACTGCAGGGAAAAATAAACTGACTTAAATAAAAAATTTGCTGTTGGCATCAGAAATATTTTTTCATCAAATAAATTCTGACGTGGAATGTTTTTCCATATGTTGTGAATATACTTTATTAGTGGTTAGCAAAGGTACTGTTTATTAGCTAATCTAGACTAGAATATTTCAAGGCATCTTAGAGGTAAATGGGAATTCTGAGCATAAAGGGGAAGGAGGGTGGAGTCAGAGGAAGATGTTGCAAGCTGCTGCCCAAGGAAGCAAAATGTAAAGAAGCATAGGTATGCCACAAGACACATGGCAATATACAGATTAATGAAAATGGGTTAAATTGAAAGAGCTCACAAGTAATGAGCCTGAGCCATAAGCCAAGCAACTTGTAATAAATATAAACCTTTCTTTGATTATTTGTGGCTAAGCAGCTGTGGAACTGCAAGTCTGGACCTTGGGCCAGATGGGCTAGAAACTTCTGGTTACAGAGTTTAGAAGTAGAAAACACAGTTGAGATGAATCTGTGTACAGACTTTAAAGTTATAATTATCTCGGGTAATTCAAGATATTGCCCCATCAACTGGACTGCTTTAGCCAGTTTGTATCTCAGCACAATTTCATGTTTAGTTTCCTGTTATTAAAAAAAAAAAAAAAGGAGACAAAATATTACTGTGTTCTCTAAAGTGCTTGTGTAAGGATTCAACATGCTAAGTTGGGTAAGATATTTGCAATGGTGCTTTCCATGTAATGACTGCTCGATAATTACAGCTCTTATTTACTCTAATCTTCCAATGACATTCAACTTCCATAAAAGATGAAGTAAATAAATCATATCAGTTTTCAAAATGCACAATAATATGCCAATGAGCTTCTAACACAATTGAAAAAAAAACACTTGGAGACAATTATTTTTAAATTATTATTATTTTTAATCTTGATAGTAATAATTGTGATCATTAGCATTCGTTGGGTTTTTACCTTGTCTTGCAGTAGCTGCCTAAGGAACTACACATTTTCATTAATTCTCCCTGCTAATAACTGTGCAAAGGCAAATACAATTGTAAAAATCAGAGACTTGCATCTCAGACAGAGTAATAAAATGTCTTGAAATCACAAATCACAAATTCAGAACTGTTCAGAGCCACAAATCAGCAGTATGTCTGGTTGCTGTGGAACCTATCCTATTTTCATTTCCACATAAGGAACTCAAACTTACATAGATGAGCTTCAAGAAAAAGCAATATGAAGATATGAATAACAAAATTATCAGATGGGTTAAAAACCAAATAACCTATTCTTAATAATAATCAAAATATATCTCACTCTTCTAATATAGTAATATAAAAGCATAGCTGATTTTTATCAATTACTCCTCTTTCTTAACTCTTTCATCCAAATGTAAATCAAAAACATAACTGGAAGAAATCTGAGAAGAGGATTGAGGAGCAGTGCTATAAGATGAAAACATTAAAAGTAGAAAGAACACATTGAGATTCCTCAGAAAACTAAAGAAAGTAATGAAAGAACTTAACTGGAAACCAGGAAATCACTTCAGCAGCATATCACTTTATTTCCCAGTCAACTGGAGTGTGAAGGGATGTCAGTAGCAAAGTGGAAAAGCTAGACTTAGGACCATTGAAATCAAAGAGGTGAAAATTGGAAATTACTTTTTAAAATATTTTTTAGCTATAAGAGTTATATTGTTATACAAAAATGAAAACTAAGAGACTTAAAGTTACAACAATTTGTATACTCAAAAACCTGTGATTTGGTGTATATTTTTCTGAGCAGCATTTGAATGTCTTTATCAGAATTTTTTTGAAACTGTAGGCACACGAAAAAGCCCAGGAATCTAGATGGCCCAGAGTTTCAGGTTTTCTACTATGTTAGCTAAGACTATCAAGCTAAGAACTTTGGCAAAACTGTACACCATTTCTTTGACGACATAATCACGACTTCAAGATACGATCTTAAAAATGCATTGAAGGGAGACTCAATGTTAATTCTCAAAACATAGGTTGATTTTTGTGCCGTGGGCCAATTACATGGACCATCAGTAACCCATTGAGCAAAGACAATCCTAGAACTAAGCCCAAAATCACTAGGATATGCTTATCAACAAACTTCTCTAATTGGCTGTGACTTTATGATTTTCTTCTGCAATGGCCAAAATACAAGCAGAAATTAGTACGTGCACTTAATACCTACTGCATCCCCCAAAGGGAGATATGACTTTTGATTAAAACAATAGACAATGCTGCAGAAAAGTTTTCATTCTCATACTTCATTATTTTTTTTTTAAAAAAAAAAAGGATAAAGAAAATCTACTACATACATATTCTCAGAATGATAGAAAAATTTCCAGTGTTACCCTTCTATGCTAGATTTAGTGCTAACTTATCTAGCAATGGAAAAATGCTGATGCAGTATGTCTTTCTGTATGCTGTGGACATGCTTTATGACCACCGATTAATAAATAAGCCGTTTTGGCCTATGGCAAGGCAGCTTAAAGGTAGGTGGGAAATTCAAGACAAAAGAAGAAGGGTGTAGTATGGGAGACAATCCAGCCACCCAAAAGCAAGATGTGAAAATACCGGTAAGCCACTAGCCATGTGCAAGACATAGATTAATAGAGATAAGTTGAGTTAAGTTATAAGAGATAGTTGGTAATGAGCCTGAGCCATGGGCCAAACAGTTTCTAATTAATATGAGCCTCTGAGTAATTATTTTATAAGCAGCTAAAAGACTGTAGGTGGGAGAGCTTTGTCTGGACTGAGGGGTCTGTCCTGGACAGAAAAACATCTAGCTATAAGATTCCTAAGATCTTTAATATACAATCTAGAAGCTGTTCCTCTTAAGTTATTTTAGGGGCTGTGATCAAATCAATAATGACTTCTTTTTGTCTTCTTTGATTTGCAAGAGTGAGATTTCTCCCAATAACTATATGCTGAGATAACAAAATAGAACATCCAAAGAAACTTTAAGGGAAGACTTGCTTAGCAGATATCAAACATAGAGCTACAGATATTTATTTAAAAAGTCAGTCTTCAAGTTCCACACATGGTAAGGCAATGAATATGATAGTAATATATGTTCTAGTGAGGAGAAAAGCACTAATAGCATTATTATGGATATAAACACTACAGAAGAAAATTTTATCACTAGTGGCATAAAGACAATGACATGAACTTCTTTGTATCTCCCCCAAAATAGGAGGTTGAACAGTTCCCAATGCTCTGGACTAAACTTAGTGTAACAGCATGAGATTCTTTTCCCAGGGTGATCCAGAGGCACTGCCTGAATAAAATGTCAGGTGTTCTCTCATGGGAAATGAGGATGAATTTTGCATTCTATCTTGGAATGACTAATTAACATGAATGCCCAGTGATGGAGGAGGAAGTGTGTCATAGATGTGATTCATATCCCATCAAAGATTTCTTCTCATTTCCAATGTAGAACCATTGCCAAGAAGGAAGAAGCGGGGTCAGCATTACTCTTCCTACCTGGCTATAGATACAACTGGACAACATAACTGACTACTTGGCTAGTATGACAGGCAATAAGCATTATTTCCATACATAGTAACTAAAAAAAAAAAAAAACAACAATTTAAGTCCTGTGATCTTTGTTCACATCTTTTTATCCCTGCTACACATCAACCAACCTTCCAAGAGACCTTAGAAACTATGAACTAAGTGTGGAATTCACTCTTTATTTAACCTTATACTCCATAAGAAAGACTCTGAAATAGAACGTCAAGATATCTTCCTCAGATTATACTCAACTATGTTGAATGGAAGCCAAAATAAGCTTCTATTTGTTGTATTAAGTTTCTGGCCTGGACTTTCCAGCCTAGCCTTATGGTCTGGATGTTCAGACCCACAGTCCCACAGTCCTCCTGAAAAACGCAGACGATTATGTTAGTTGTACACTGATTGACCTGGGGCCCAGGCATATAACTTGCTAGCTCTTGTTCTTCTTAAACTACCCATGATTCTTATCCTGTTTAGCCAGATGGCTCAGTACCTTTTATCAAAGCAGTATCTGCTTCTCTGGTATGTCCTCTGCATATGCTTCTCTGGTATGTCTGTGGCATTTCTGCTCTATTTTTTCTGTTCCCAGAGTTTTCTCAGTCTGGTAGCCCTGCTCACACTTCCTGTCTGCCTTCGGCCAATC
This sequence comes from Phyllotis vaccarum, assembly GCA_033318265.1. Taxonomy (NCBI): domain Eukaryota; kingdom Metazoa; phylum Chordata; class Mammalia; order Rodentia; family Cricetidae; genus Phyllotis; species Phyllotis vaccarum. Next base: position 136,467,983 of record JARWLC010000001.1, on the reverse strand, counting down.
TGCAATTTTATTAAAGCAATAGGTGGGACAATTATTTACAACATAACAACATAATCCCACTACGTATCCCCTTTTCTCTTTTTAAAACAAGAATATCCTTTTTTATTATTACCTTTAATGACTTACAACCAACAATGTAAACAAACATAAACATCTATACTACATTTGGGGGGAATGTGGCCATAGTTTTCTAGGCTACTTCCTACTGAATGGGGGTACTGGCAATCCCATGGGGACTCAAAGAAAAATTTAGAATTACAGACAAGTCTTTAGTGAAGTAGTCTCTAAGTAATTTCAGCCAGTCTCCTTGAAGTAGTTTTGGATATAGAGCTCACAGGAAACTTCATCAGATGTGCTCTGAAATGCTGAATCATCTGGGCCATCCGTTTCCATTGGAGACTTTTCAGGGGGTCTTCCTCAAACAAACCTTATTTTATTTAACCAGAAATAAATCCACAGCCTCTCATTTTCTATTGAAATAAAAAGAAAACCTCTTCTCCAAAATAGCATATCTTTGGATTTCAACTTTAAAGTCAATTCATTTTTAAAATATATAGGTTGAATTAATTAAACAGCTTTTATAATCAAATGTCTTTTAGCAGCTTCTGCCACTACATTTTCAGTCAAAAATCTTAAAAGACAAGACAACAACATACAGTATCCAGACACTATTTGTAATTTCCATCTTTATGTGGCTTATTATATTTTTACTCTATTACTTTTTTAAGGACTTTCTCTTTCCTTTTTTCTTTTACTTTTCTATCTCAAGCATATATATATATATATAATTTAATATATATAAAACACTCAAAACCATTTAGAGTAATTTTTTAATCTGTCTTTACTGTATATCTCTTATTTCTTATCTTATTCTGTTTTTGACAACACCTTTGCTTAGTGAGGGTAGCTGACTATTTTCAGCTCCTTCTATTTCTTTCTGTTTCTGTCCACACCTTTAATCTGTCAAGGCATGACTAGGGATTAAAGGCTTCACTAGGATGGTTGACTGGCTCCACTCAGCTCCTAGTCCAGTTTCATACAGTTTAGCTTTTTAACTGAGGTACTGGTAGGACCCACAATTAACACTCTGATAGGAATTTTAGGGTCCATATAACCACCAAGTAAAGCACTGCCGTCTGCTGCTCATTAACTCTATTTAAGTATGAGGCAGTAGGGCCTCTTAAAAGACTCACAAGTGTTTTGCCTCTAAGGCTGAATCAGGAAGCTTTTCTTTAAAAAGCCAAACCTCTCCTTGCCTCCAGCAAACAGAGCTTATCCAAGAAAGCACCGTCACTAAGAAGCCATCTTTGACTCTGTTCCCTTTTTCCTTATTAACAGAAACCTTAAATCCACCATATACAGTTCCTTGCTTACATTGACGCTAAGGAGCTGTTCAGCTTAAGTTGCATGCAGCAAACATGCCATTTTGTAATTGTATTCCATACACCACTTAGTCTCTTTACCATGGTCCACTTGAGAGACACAACTCAGAAACTGCTTTTGGCTCTGTTTCTGTGCTCTAGACCATTTTAAAGTAGTCTATGGCTTTATGTGGGTATATTTTACCCACATTGGGATGCTGTTTGTTGTATTAGGTTTCTGGCCTTGACCTTTGAGCCTAGCCTTGTTGGGCACCAAGTATGTTGCATGATTTCTGGTTCTGTTAACAGAAACTGAGAGCCATATATCAGGAAAAGGCTGAATAGCAAAGAGAGAAAACACTACAGTCAAATCTCACCCAGCTGTCTTCCAGCTTCCTCAGCCTCACTCCCTGTGGCTTCTACTGCATGAATCTGTCTTTCTATGCCTGCCTTCAATACTCTCTTCTCCCAGTTGTTTCACATCCAGGTTATGATTAAAGGCATGGGCTACTATTTGGTAGTTAGCCTTGAATTCACAGAAACACAGAAAGATCTCTGTTTCTGGAGTTATAATATTAAAAGCCTAGTACCATAACTGCCTGCCTGGGAGCCTGGAACTCCCTCTGTAAACTAAGCTGGCCTCAAACTCAGACCTGCTGGAATTAAAGGCGTAGGTCATCACTCCCTGTTGGATATAGGTCACCACTTGGATATTCCCTGTGCTAGGATTAAAGCTATGAGTTACCACTCTCTGATTCTCCTGTACTGACTGTGGGTAGGTCTCTTGTCTGATATTTCAGACTAATTTTTGTTAAATATGAAATATATCACTGTATCTATTCTATTAATCCACTGGCAATTTGGAATATCTTTGTTATAGTAAGTGGTACTTCCTTAACCAATGAATGAGGTTTTCTGGGATTTTAGCCACAATGAAATAATGTTCATGGACTGGATTAATTAACATGGCAAATTAAGGAGCCAGGAATTGCATTTTGAGCCCTGAGATTGGTAAGTGATTACATTAGTATATACAGAAAAAGCAATAAGACCAGCACTGCTTAAAACAAACAGTAGGACATGAGATTAACAAGATGAGTACCAATGTTTGGCTGTGGTAAATCTGTTGCTGGATGAAGCCTCCCTGAGAACAATTGGGCTAGGCACCAATCTATGTGTATAGCAAAATATCTTTAGGAGTCATTACATTGACATTTTTTTGTCCTTCAATCATGTTTGGTTCCTATGTCTATGGGTCATCAAGCCTGTGGGTGGAGCTTGAAGAATTCCAAGAAGAGAGGGAGAAAGTATTATAGAAGCCAAGGATGCCACAAGAAAATTTGCAGAATCGAGGCTCATAGAGACTAACCCAATGACCAGGGAGTCTACATGGGACTGACCTAAACACTCTGCATATATATGTGATAGTTTTGTCGCTTGGTCCTCTTGTGGGATGCTAATAGTGGGACAGGGCTTGGCTACGACTCTTTTACTGACTTTACCAAACTTAGTCCTCACTCTTGTTCAGCCTCAATACATAGGGAGGAGCTTAGTCTTCCTACAACCTGATATGCCATGACGTGTTGCTACTCAGGGGAGCTTACAGCCATGGAAACCAAGACAGTAAACAGCAACTCTTAATGGCCTTTGAGTTTCTGTCCTGCCTTCCTTTGATGATGAATAGCAATAGGGAATGTAAGCCAAATAAACCCTTTCTTCTCCAACTTGCTTTGTGATGACGACGTTTTGTTGAAGCAACCTTAACTAAGACATTATAGTATGCTTGTGTTCTAATGAGAAGTATCTACTGTTGGGCCTTCATACAGATTCTGGATCAGGTAACCTGCTGTCCATCTTTATAATCCACTCTGTAAGAATTAGGGCCACTGAGCAGCCAACAACAGAAACTAGATAATGTAAGTTGATCAACTCATTCTGTTCACTTGATTGTTTAGTTCCATATGTACAGTGACGATCCTTTGGTGCTATTCAAATGCAGTGCAAAGTTTCTCAAAATTTACTTGCATTAAGAATTTATCTAATTTCTAAACATATTAATTATAAGAAATAATAGGCTCCACTATGATATCAATTGGTTCCATTCTAATAAAAAGTTATAATACCCTTCAGCCATGAGACTCCTACATTTTTACATCTAAACCTTTTGAGAAATCTGAGGTAGCAAACACCAAGAGAAGAAGGTACAGTTACCCAACCCAAGGGCTATAGTGTCCTTGGTGTGTCATTTTCTTTACTCAAGAGTTGTACCTCATATAATCTACTTTCCAGGGTATTGTCAAATACAATTTAAGAAAATAGCTAAATAGCTAACAATAACTTTTAGAAGTATAATAAATAAATCTTAGAACATACACGCACACACATTCTGATCTAAAATCTGTGAAATACTTAAACTAAACAATTACCCATGATGGACTGGCTTAGTCAGTAGAGTGTCATACATGCATAAGGACCAAAGTTCAACCTCAAATACACACATGCACAAAGTGGCATAATCATGTATTACTGAAGAACAGTGCTGGAAAGGCAGAGTTATGATGGGGCCTACGACTTGCTGGCCAGAAAGAGCAGCTTAATTAGCTAGGCAAGATTCCATCTTAGTAAAGAAGGTAGAAAGGGATTGAGGAAGTCACCGAATGTCATCATATTATCTACACACACACACACACACACACACACACACACACACACACACACACACACACACCCCACTCCACTCCCTGGCAGACACACATGTGGTGATATATTATTTATCTAATAAAGTTCATCTGAAGATAAGAGGACAGAGCCAGTCACATTGTTAACCATAGAGGTCACGGAGTGGTGACCCACCCCTTTTATCCTAGCACTCAAAAGGATCTCTGTGAATTCAAGGCCAAACAGAGTCAGGCAGTTGTTGCACATATCTATAATCCTAGCATTTGGGTTTCCATACTTCTGCTTCCAGTAGTCGGGAAACACACAACTATAATCCTAACACTAGAAAAGTTGAACGAAGAAGGGAGATAGCTGGGAGGGTCAGGAGTTCAGTCCTTTGCCTTCCCATCTGGCTGAGGACTCACAGGCATTGATTCTGAGGATTCATGAACACAGTCGTGAGGAGCAGCTGCGTGAGAAGTGACTATGGCTTGTTCCTCTGTCTCTGACCTTTCAGCTTTTTCCCAGTATCTGACTCCAAGTTTTTTATTATAATCAAATTAGGTTCCATGCAATACACACATGCACATACACATAAATACATGTACACAAATGTTCATACATATATCATCTGTAATTTAGCAGAAGCTGATTTTAATGGATCATTTTGCATTTTTATTTGCTTAGTTTACCAAGCTTCCATCATTTCTATCCCAGTGCTTTCTGCTGCTGAGATTTTTGTCCAACACTCCTCTTTGTCACACCTGCTTTGCAGTTGTATTTAACACTCTCTCGGTCACTAGTGGCTTTCTGTACTTTGTATTCCTTTCACCCTACCATGCCTTACTGTTTACTCACTTGTGTACAAAAGAAAATTCAACTCCCCAATATGAAGCCCAAAATCACACCTCTGTGAAAATTTTCTCTCTTCATCCTATTAATTTTAATTGCCTTATTAATTTTATTCCCAAGCAATATTTGTCTATAAAATAATGTACATGTCATACAGCTTTTTAGTTTTATAATTATGTGTATACTGTTCTCTCAAAGGGGGCATGTAAGCTTCAAATTCTTCATTTTTTTCCTCTTCTGCTTCATCAAAACTTCAATATCTATAATAAAAATGGTAAAATAATTCACACTTCAATTGGGTTTTTTCACAATGTGTCAACCAACACAGTATTAATTCGTAATGAAATATCACATCTAAACACAAACAACAGAAATATCAAAATCATACTTTACTACAAAAGCTGTATTCAACAGAACCTTCTAAGATCAGATGAGGCCTTCCACATCATAAGGTCTCTATCTCATTAAGCATGGACACCTCTGACAAATTCTAGAAAAGTACTACAGTAAATATTGATTTAATAAAAATGTTGATTGGTCAAGTCAAGTACTTAGATGGGAACTAGAGGATGGACAAGCAGACTAGGAGAATTCTAGGAAGCAGAGGAGCAGAGCAGCAGAGCAGCAGATGCAGCCAGATGCAAATGATAGGGGACGAGAATGCTGCACTGAGTGAAAAGGTACCAAGTCACACAGCCAAACATAAACAGAAGTACGGGTTAGCTTAAAGTATAAGAGCTAACAAGTGATAAGCCTGAGATACAGACTGAACAGCTTATACTTAATAGAAGCCTTTGTGTGGTTAGTTGAGACTGCAGTTCCAGACCTTGGGGCTAGGCAGGGCCAGAAACTTCTGACTACAGGTACCAAAGAAGCTTCAAAGGAAGGAAGCAAACAGTAGTCCTACCCAACTTTGATGCCTGTAAAACACGTGAAATATAGGCATGGCACAATAGCCTTCAGGGTACTGTAGTGGTATATGTAACTTGTCAGAAACCAATATCTGTCTAACCAGATTCAGGATTCCCTCAAAGAAGAAAACTATGCCTAATAATGAAAAACTGACTTTTCACTGCTAGTATAAGTCATGGTTATTTGAAGAGAATCTATAATCACTACTTTAACAAACCAGCATAATCCCTAACAACAATCTATAAACATTTATCTTTATACCCACAAGGAGTAAAGGAAGCCTTTCTTTGTGTCAGACAGACCATTACAGAAAGCCAAAACCAATAAAAATGCAGAATTGTGGTGCCCAGACCCCATGGACACATTCACAAAGCACTCTCACACATAAGGCCCAGAAAATATGCCATAAGAGGGGCAGAAAAAAGAGAAAGAACCAGTGGAACAGGGAGTATGCTGTGAGATTGTGTTTCCTAGTAATGTCATAGGCCACACCCATGAAGTCTTGCCAAAAACTGCCCAAAGGTGAGCTGAACAAGGATGACACCAATGGACATGTAAAAATGAGCAAAACTAAGTCATAAGTCCTCAACTCTACACAAAGAACTATTAGACAACTGAGAAGGTGGTGAGGGGCAGCAAAGGCAGTCTTTACCAGGGCGGAGAAGAACACACCAATTGTTTGTCTAGTGTCAAATGGTCAGGTCTTAAAAACATACATACAAGTGACATTATACATATCTAACACTTATATTTAGTATTTCTAAAGATGTATTTTATATTTATATAAATATATTTCTAAATATATATGTACATATATGCATACAATAGCAATGAAGAGGGCCATGAATTTGAGAGTGAGGAGTGGTATAGGAGGGCTTGAAGGAAGAAATGGATAGGAGAAATTTTGTTATCATTTCATAATTGCAAAGAGTTAAAAGATAAAAAATAATTCTTGGCCTGTAACACAACAGTAATTAGACAAAATGAGATTTGAAGGTGGGGGTGGAAGATAGATTCAAAGGAAGGAGAAAATGAAAAAAATGGGCATGCTGTGGGGTTGTGGTGTGCCTAAAGACCAGAGCAACAAAAGGGTAGTGCAAGGTGGGTGGACTTCAAGGATAGAACATAATTAATATTAAGCTTTGGTTCATTTTATATTAGAAAGTGTGGTTGAGCAGAAAATTAGTAATAGACACAACCAGAGGTTTGATATTGTCTTAAAGAGATTTAATTTATTATTATTTACTTTATAATTTTTGATTAATCCATCCATATTAAGTGACAAAGTTCTTGAACCCAGATTTTTTCTATGAGGCTTTTAAGGCAGTCATTGTCTTAATTAGGGTTACTGTTACTGTGATGAAGCATGAAAAAAGAAATATAAGGAGCAAAGGGTTCATTTTTTTTTACACTTCCATGTCACAGCTCATTATGGAAGAAGCCAAGGCAGTAACTGAAGGAAGACAGGAATCAGGAAGCAAGGGCTGATGCCAACAGTATAGAAGAATAGTGCTTACTCACCTTCATATAGCTCGCTTAGCTTTCTCTCTTATATAACCCAGGGCCACAAGCCCATGGGAGGCATCCCTCATAATGGTTTACGTCCTCTCAGATCAAAAACTAATTAAGAAAATGTCCTACAAACTTGCTTAGAGCCTAATATTATCAATGTGTTTCTGGGGTGAATGTTACCAATGTAATTTTGTTGTTGTGTTTGGTTTTTTATCTACTCTACACACATAAAATATTAATAATAAATAATAACCATCATTGTTATTGTCACATCACCATCATACTCACTATCACTATGACTATTATCATCACAACCATCACCTTCATCATCATTACCATCATCAGGCATTTTCCGAGCTCTTATGTGTCTTAGTTGGGCTGATTTTTTAAATATTATCCTACTGTTTGAAATAGGTCCTGCCTTATTTTACACATGATCTAACACAGGCATATAGAAAATTAGCTAATACCTTCTATTCCATGTATCTAGAAAAGAAGAGAGTAGCCAAGATTCTTTTTTAAAAAATGGAGCTTTAACCCCCAACGCACTCTAGTTTCCTTTCATAAGTATCTGTCTTTATTTTATCTTCCTTTGATGACCTATTTGAATTGATATTACTAAAGCTCAGTGATTTTTCCAGGAACTGTGTGATAAGGTGTGCAAAGTGTGAGATCAGCCTAGTTTCTGAGTTAGATGTGAGCTTCACCCCTAGACCAGCAGTCACTAAACACATTTAACTTGGAAACACAAGAAATATTCAAGGCTAAAAGCATTTTACCAGCTATGATATATATTTTTACCTTTCCTAAAACTGACAGGTATCATAAAACCTCCTCCATAAAACCTCTTAGCAGTTAACAAAAATCTCAGTCTATGAAGAAAAGTGAAGGCATTTTTTTTAAATGTATAAACTGAATTTTCAGAGGTACAGCGTTGGAGGTTGTCATGGTAACTTTTCTCTCTCCTTCCCACTGTTTTTGGCAAGTTTTTTATTATTAAAGAAAACAAAATATATGTGTATATATATGCCCCCATTAGCACCATTTCCAGTGGACAAGAACCACTTTTCTAAACATCTTATAGTCCAAGCCACACACCAATAATGCAGTAAAATGGGAGGAAAAAAGTGGTTTAGCTCCTACACACACACAAACAAAAAAAAAAAAAAAAAAATCCCGAATACATGCACTCGTCTCTCTGCATGCATACAATCTTAGATTTCTTCACCAAAGTTGTTCCAATCTAGGACCTTGTGAATATACTCTTGAAAAAGACCCCTTCCTGAGATCCTTAAGAGAGTCTAATATATATGAGAAGGGAAAAAAAATGACAATTGTAAAGAAATATATAAGAGAAATTCAAACTACTGTGGTTTCAGAGGTTCATACCTTTCTCATCAGGGAGTATTTATGGGCAAGGCTTGTTGGAAGAAGTACTTACATTGTCCCAAAAAACCTAACTAACCAGAACTAACAGCAGGGAAAGCTGGATTTAATCATCACATGTCCTCTTTTCCTGGCTGAAAATCCTAGGCTGTACATACACCCAAGGTATAATTGTTGTTTGCAGATTAATATAAAGTGAAGAATGTGGCTGGTAACCCTGAAAGCATGGTTCATTGTAAAGAAACAATGTGAGAGTTTGTTAGGATAAAGAGATGGAACACCAGGAAGTTGAGGGAATTAGCTTGTTGGGATTAAACACATTATTCGCCATGTATTGAAGTGAGTAGATACACACACACACACACACACACACACACACACACACACACACACACACACACAAACTAATTGAATTTATGGCAAAGATTAAAATTATGCATTTTGTAAAATAAGACAAAAAGTCATCAGGTAATGTCCTGTGTGGTTTTTGTTCTCAGTAAATAAAGCAAGCTTCTGTACATGCAACCTCATTGCACCGATTTCCTTATTGGTTTCTTTCATTTTTTTTCTAGTGGCAACAATTAGAAACCAAACTTCAAATAAGCTGTGCTTAACATTCCTTCTCTACACTTTGGGGAAAAATAAAAACATTTCTCTTGAACCCATGAATTCATGGCAGTAGCAGGTACAGAAAATATTTTACCTTATAATAAAAATGCATCTTGGACACTCAGCTAAACTGGGACTGATTTTAATATTATCAAAGTAATCCAAAAGTGTGCTGACTTCAGTTATTTCTAAAAGGTCATTCAACCAGTCCCTAGAAGTTCTTCAAGCTTTTACTTTTGTTTTCAAGGTCAGATTGCTATTTTAACTCCTAATTGCAGCTCTGCACTGGAAATTAGCTGGAAATCTTCCTGTTTCCCACTGGATACATCATGTCAAGGTGGCCATAGGTCTTGTATCTCATGCTGTTCAGGAGTTATATCTGGCAGCTATTTAAGTCCCCAGTTAATTTAAAAAATAGAAAACAAATTAATTATTGCTTAATATATACAGTTGGCTTGATAACTAGTATGTTTTTGCAATAGAATCATAAGAGGAAATGATCATATGAGAAAAATGATCCTATCAGATAAAAAATTGGAGACCCATAAATTTGTGTATTAGTTCAGTAGCTATTACCTTCCCTACCATATTAAGAATAATTCATCTTTCAGCAGAGTTACATGATGAACAAGCTTTGATATGTAAGCAATAGGGGTCAAACAAAGCTGTGGCTTGATACAAAGACAATGGGGTCCATGAAGGCTAGAACACTTGGAACTGACCAGGCTCCTTTCACATCTTGTTCTTGGGCCATGTTTTCTCTTCTGCATATCATTAAACAGTATGACTGGCAAGGAACAAGATGACTAGGTAAGCAGCTATGAATCGGTGGTAAGAGATCTCAGACTATTTCTTCCATGATTATTTGTTTGAATGGCTTCATGTAAGGTCCAATGACTTTGCAAATCTAACTGGAAAGTTCTACAGTTAGAGTTAGGAATGAATAGTTTCCAATAGCTGCTGATTTACCCTGGAGAAATCATTAAGCTTCAGACTCTAGTCTGCTAAAACAGGAACAATGCATCTTCTCTCCTAGTCAGAGTACACAGTGTAAAAATTTATGTACAACTATTAAGAGTTCAGAGGAAGATATTTAGATTTTTCCTAGACTCAAAAGCTGATGACTTCCTTTTTTCCCCTTTTACCTTAGAGCATTTTTCTTAATTGACATTTCTACAGCTTTCCTAATACCAAGGAGACCCACTATGTCTAGACATCTTCAGGGCAATTTTATGCTGCTTTTACAGAGCAATTTATTAAGGGCAATTCATTGTGTATATCTATCACCTTTCAACCGTGACATCAAAAATGACAGTAGCTTCTTAAAATTCAGATTAGCATTTCTTCCAAGGGCCCTAAGCCCTCTTAGCTCATTGTGACCTGTTACCATCCCAAAAGAGACTTGTACTCAAATCTTCAATCCTTATTACAGACAGGAAAACTGAGAGTTACAGATGAGTAATTGCTCCCAAGGGAGAAAAAATGAATTTCCAAGGAAGAGGAGATTAAGAAGTAAAATTTCAACACTCTGCCTCATAAGAATACCTTTCATGGTAGAATTCAATGAGAGACACAGGAAGGAGCAACTGAAATACAACTGGGTCCCTTCTCAGCTTGCTAAGGTATTTTATACATACCCTGGCTATGAATTATAATAACAGAAATGCAGCTAGTAGTTACAGAATATATACATTCTTTCAATTATTTCTTAATTAATTCTTATGACACTTCTAGTATAGGAATATTGAGTGACTCAACTGAAGTCATAAAGTTACCGGATTAAAGAATAAAAGAAGTCAACATATCAGAAAGATGCATATAAAATTACAATCATGTATTGCAGGAGACATGAGAGTAGACACACATGTCTAAGGGAACAAAGGGACAATTGGAAGGGTAGAAAGATAGGACAAATAGAGAAAAATGAGAATGAAATAAATATGCAGGGTGTTACATATTTGCATGAAGTGGCCTTAGGTAAAACAGTTTGAGAAAAATAAATAAAATGTAACATGTACCTTATTAAAAGCCACAGTTTTACTTAAATAAGCTAATTTAAAGGAATCATAGAGACAAAGGAAAATAGGTAAACATCCGTCAAGATCTGAGTTCAAATTCTGCCTGAGCAGTTCATGGGTTGTGTGGTATAAGTTGTACTACCGTCTGTGGTGGGATTCAGGTGTTATTGTGGGAGACCTAGAGTTGAGCTTTGGGGTCTCAGGACCTGGATGGAGCAAGCTCAGCCCTCATTGAATACCCAGTGACATGCTGCCTGCCCTTTCTGTTTTGTTCTTGTGTTCTTGGGAAGAGGATTGTCACCAACATTGAGTGAGACAATTCAACTCTCCAAAATTTATCATAAGGTCCAATTTATATCAGTCAGTGTTTATGTAACCCCTTAATAAATATTAATCTTTTATATAATTAATTTCCAGTAAAATAATTCATACAATGACCTACAGTATCAGTCAAAACCAAAAGCGATGTGAACCATGTGGCTTCCCTGAATGGGTTCATTTCTGGTTTTTCTCTTTTGCAGGCCGTTACCAACTCACCTTTCCTACCTCTATACTATCATATTCCACCACACTCCTTTTTACTTTTTAGCTTATATCAAGTCTTATCTCAGGATATCCAATAAACCATTGCCTCTCTACCTCAGAACCTCCTCACATTCTGGTTGTTTTCCCTGGAATCTACGTCCTACCTTTAAACCCTGCATCAACAGTTGATTGTGTCTACAGTGCAGGAGGGGGATTCTCCTTGATATAAGTTTTATCATCCTGCAAGTTTGTGAAGTACACATCTCTCTTTATGCATTTTAAATAAAGACACACATGTACATAGGAGTTTTATTACTAACTCAGGATTACATTGCTTAAGAGTGACTTAGCTAATGCCAAATCTAATTCTGATTCTAAAATTTAAGTTCTTTGAACTTGAGCTGTTCTAAACTGTCTTAGCAACGTTCCTCATTGTGGAGACCAAATACTTGACAGAAATTTAAGAAAAAAAAAACTGTTGGGTTTTATTTAAGCTTACAGCTTTAGGAGAAGTACTCCACCATGGCAGGGGAGGTATGAGGATAAGGACAGACACTGGGTCACAAAGCATCAGGATTAAAGAAAGAAAGCATTGTAAATGCTTTTGAACACATTGCTTTCTCTTTTTGACTCACTCTGGGACTCTAGCATATGATATGATGATATCCAAAATTAAGGTAGGTCATCCCTCTTTGATGTGAAAGATTATTATGTGTTCTCAGTGGTTCACCTAATCTCAATAAGCTCACAGATATGCATGGAGGTTTGAGTCCTACGAAACTCTAATTCCTATCAATATTACAATATAAACCATCACAACAACTTAGATATTAGAAAATCTCATGGTACAAGCTGTTGGCTCCTTTCACAAAACTAGGATGATACCCATGATCTCTGATACCTTGCTGACCTAAAGTACCATTTGCCTGATATTGGAGGAAAGTCATATGATAGTGACACTGTTTTGTGAGTCTAGATATGGCTATTTAAAAGGAACTTAGGATAAAATAAAAAGAACTTGTCCAGTTGTGATGACCAATATTGGTAATCTCAGCACATGACAGGTGGTTCCAGGACGAGCACTAGCTGTAGACCAGTCTAGTTAGTTAGGTAAGGCCAGGCTCACCGACACGGTATTAGCCTGTCTCAGAAACCTCAAGTATTTGGAGGATGTAGGTCATTGGTAGAACACCTGTTAACCATTCACCAAGCTCTGCGTTTCAGAAGACTTCTGCAAGACTCACATAGATAAAAGAATTCAGGTCACTGAGATTGGATTGTTGTTTTGCATTAGTTAGTTGACTTTTAAAAAAAAAAACCAAAACTTAAAATTGACAAATGTTATGCTATTTCTTCCATTTACATAGTTTAAATATGAAGCACATGATACCTGTTGCACTTAGGACTTAGCCTACTACAAAGAATATATGAGATTTCAACATGCCATTTCACCAACTTCTGAGAAGCCAAGCAAGTACCAAATAATGAAATAGAGATGGGACAGCGAGTCTCGAGGCAAGAGGACAGCTGCTCTAAGTGGATTTTCTTGTGGTCTCAGACCTTGAAGAATGTGTCCTTTTTCTACAAACAAAAAGCTGAGGAAAAGGAAACCAAAAAATTGTCAAAGCAAAAGCGTGATACAGATCAGTTGTGTATTGTGATCTACAGAAAAAAGAAAGGGAACAACCCAACAACAAAGACAGGCAGACAAGGAAAACATCCACATGCTCTACGGTGGCCTGAGTGCTCACCAGAGGACATGTAAGAACAAAGTGGAAATTCACACAACACTTGGGTTGACATCCAAGCAAGAGTCTGTAGCCACAGATAGACTTCCTGCTACCAACCTTTTACAAGGCACAGTAAAGGCTTTGGCTTTAATATAATTGCATAAAAAGCTTGGAAATAATTTGACCTGATAAATATTTGAAAGCATTCTCTGGCTTCCTCTATGTGGTAGCAGCAAGAAACAACCAGTTATTATTAGTATGATTTTGATTGATATCAATAATAAATATCCTGAGCCTTTGAAATTCTGTCAGGACAGTGACAAAAGATTCAAACCACTAGCAGGAGTTGTTTTTAAAATGACACAGCAAAGAAAGGGCTGCCTTTCTCAGAGCATATTTCCTCCAGATAATAGCCAAGCTGAATACTATACAGTATTTAGATGGAAGAAAAGGTAGGAGAAAGGTGAAGGAATGGAAAACACAGCACCAATCTGTAGATAAAGTGATAATGTCCACTCATCATAGCCCCTTCCTCACTACAACTACTCTGTCATGCTCTAAACATCGCCTGTGTTAGAAACAGGGGATAGTTAAACTCTAATTATTTGTTTTAAATCTGGCAGTTTTCCTATTCTTTGGAAAAAGTAGACCATTTTCTTACTTCTTTCAATCTTAAGTAATGTTCTTTTTTTTATATGTAAAATAGGGGAAATTGATTTATATACCAATTCTAGAACTGACAGGAAAACATGGGCAGTTTATTCAACTTAACAAAATTAAATTTAAAACTTGTATTTAAACAAAATTTGCATATAAATATTTATAGCATCACTAATTTAGAATAGCCCCAAATGAAATCAAATCAAATGTTTATCAGTTACTAAACTAATCATGTGGGATACATTTATTCAAGAAAATATTACACCTCTGAACAAACAGAACAAAAGCAATTTTTCTCTCTAATATATGTGGTTAACTCTCCAGAACTCAGAGAAAACTATAATCAAATAAAGCACTTCTTATGAACAATCATATTCTATTGCTAAGTCAATGACGATTTGTTGACTGAAGATGTAAATTAAAATATTTAATTGAGACATTCTAAATGTCTCAACTGTTTACTGGTGACCTACCTCAAGCTTGCTATGTATAAAGGTTTAAAAGCAAACTGTGACATCATAGCACTTTCCAGACAGTAATTAAATGAAACCATCTTGAAGACAAATTGGTCTTTGGAGGAATGCAGTACAAAGGTTCTTCCCTAGTCATATATTGTGGTATGTTAACCTATCATCTGGACCCATCATCAGTAATTCCTTCAATGCATTAGTGAGTATATTGAGGCTTACCAAAGGTCAACCGCATCAGTGAAGGAGGCTCTTTCTGACAAGTTTCCTTAAGCTTACAGAGTAAATAGTGCAGACCATGAGTCATTAAAGGTGTTCATCCTCCAGATAGCCTGACCAACTCTAGGTTCCCAGGGTGCTTAACTAATTCTGTACCCAATTCCCTAGACCACCACCTCTGCAGCATCACTTCTTAGCACTCAGACTCTGTATGCACATATGTAATACCTTTCTGCTTAAATTTTTTGTCTCCATATTTCTTTGCTTTATAAGATTATTTTTGTTTTATATCTTATCTGCACATTATATAATAACAAATTAAACATATTCAATGCTGAAAAGTCTAAAAGGCAAGTCTCATATGTGATAATTGTCCACTCTTTCCACTTTCAATCCATATTGTGCTAGATGCTCTACTCAGACCAATTAGGCAAAAATAGGACATAACAAACTCTCAAATTAGAAAAATAAGGCTAAAAAATCCCCTCCTTTTGAAGAGATATGATCATAGACACACAATAAATTCCAGGAACAAACTTACAGAGATAATAAATTTAGTAACATTCAAAGTTATAAATATCACCATTCAGAAATTAATAGTGTCTATATACAAGGAAGAAAATATCTTTCTATTAAATATAGCTCTTTGTCACCCTTCATTAAGGAAGCTTCTCTTTACAAAAGACACAGACCACCACAGAAAACCACAACCAATCAAAATGCAGAGTTTGGATCCCAGTCCCAGTGGATACATCTACAATACGATTTCCATAATAAAAGAAAGGAATTTTGCAGATCAAAGGTCAGAAAGATTGTAAGAAGCAGATGGTCAGGGGTCTTGTGGTATTTTTGTTTTTCCTAGGAATAGCAGAGAGACACCCATAAAATCTCACAGTCATGGCTGCCTCGTCATGAGCTGAAAAAGGATAAGAGCGGTAGTCATGCCCATGCTGACGGGTGAAAGCCCAAGGGTCTTCAAAGAACTGGTTTAAGAACTCCAGGCTAAGAAAGGCTGAGTGTGAAAAGTCTTCTCTAGAGAAGGGCATGCCAAATGGTTATCCAACACCAATAGGTCAACCCTGAAAACATGTAACGTATAACATGGCAGAGACTGAAGAGGGTGTAGATATGTATTTTGAAATATGTATACATATATATGCAATATACATGGATATGTGCATATAAGAGCAATTAATGAAAAAACCAATGGACTTGAAATAGAATGAAGAAGGTATATGAAGAGATTTGAACAGATGAACAGGAAAAGGGTAATTATCAAATTCTTTTATAAACTCAAAGACAAAAGAAATAATAAAAATGTAAAAAAATAAACTAAAAGAAAAAAGAAGCAACTAAATGATTGCCTACCTTTATTACCCAATAAGCTAGAAAAATATTTTTAAAATTATCTCAAATCAGTAAAGTAACTAAATAGTATAAATCAGAAATGCATTAAGAAAAACAACTAAGGAATATTATTGAAACTAAAAAATTATTTTACAGAGAGTATATGTACTGGCTTTTATTTTGCACAATTTAGTGAAAGTGGTATTATATATTTAATAAAACAAGTCTGGAATATCAGAGAACAGATCCACCCACAGTCAAGCCAGGAGGGTCAGAGACTAATAACTCACACCTTTAATCCCAGCATGGCAGGGAGCATGGGGGCTATAACTCTAGAGACAGAGATCTTTCTGTGTTTCTGTGATTTCAAGGCCTAACTACCAAACAGTAGTAGCCCACATCTTTAGTCTTAACTCTAGGATTTGATGTAGAGTTGAACCTGAAAGTGAAACAACTGGGCAAAAAAGGTATTTAAGGCAGGTGTAGAAAGACAGAATAACTCTGTAGAGGAGTGAGGCTGAGGAAGCTGTAAATTAACTTTTACCTAGAGAAGTTGGCTGGGTGATATTTGACTATGATCTGTTTCCTCTCTCTGATAGTCCAGCTTTTCCCCAATATCTGGCTTTGGGTTTTCATTTAATAAGAACTAGAATTCGTGTTATATATGAGGGCTAAATATTCAAAGTTAATGAGAAATGTAGATAAATCAAAAGCCAGTATGTGGCTTTATATAAAAATGGTCAAAGTATTTTGATATTTCACAAGAGAGGATATATGTAAAAACACAGGTATATGAATTCAAGTTAAAAATAACTGATCATCAGAAAAATGTAAATCAAACCCACAATAAGGTCTCACCTAACACCTATTGTGTTAGGTGCTAAAAAGAAAGTCAGTATGTGTTGCTGAGGCTAAAAAGCAAAAGAAACCTTTGAGCACTGTGGGTGGGAATGCAAATTCATAGCTATTATGAAAAACAGCCTGGTAGTTCTTCAAGAACATTAAATATAAAGCTACTAGGTGACCCAGAAATTCAATTTCTGGGAATACATCCAAAGAAATAGGCATCAAGATCTCAAAGAGCTATGTGAATGCTCATATCCATTACATTATTCAAAATATTCAAAATGTAAATTATGCAGTACATATAGACAACAGAATATTATGAATCCTTTTAGAGTAAATTCTGTCATTTGTAATGACATAAATGAACTTGTATGCATTACAATATATAAAATAAACCATTCACATATACACATAAATGACATATTGTTGCAGGAATAAATGAGACTCAGGGATAGATCTCTGAGGAAGTTGGAGATATTAGAGAGAATAAACACCACAGTCAGATCTTACCCTGCAGTCTTCCAGCTTCCTCAGCCTGGCTTCCCTTGGCTTCCTCTCCTCTCTCTCTATGCCCGCCTTAAGCCTTAAATACTCTCTTGGTAAATTAAGGCGTGGCCCCACCACTGCCTACCTGAATGCCTGGAATTCCTTCTGTAATCTAAAATGACCTCACTCAGCTGGGATTAAGGGCGTAGGTCACCACTCCCAGGATACTCCCTGTGCTGGGATTAAAGGTATGAATCACCACTCTCTGATCCTCCTAGACTGACTGTGGTTACATCTCTGAAACTTCTGGAGCTTTTATTAAATCCCCACAACATATATCTTATATGTGGAGTTCTTGCTACAAAATAGTGAGTAAGTGGTAAGGTGGTAGTTTTCTCAATTAACTTGATCATGTATTTTACTTGTATTAAAATTAAATAATTAAAACTTAACAGATTAAGTTTTACGTAAGTATATAATATTGTTTATTGATTAAATAGAAAGAATTAATATTTGTCAATGAATCTAAGGAAGGACAGGTAAAGGGGAGAAGAAAGGATAAAGGAACCAAGAGAGGAAGGGAACGGGGAAAGAGGCAGAGGGTGTAAAGGAAGAGAGTCAGCCTAACAAGAGTGCATTCCAGCTGAACTGTTCATCGGAATGCGAGGAGAGATCTGTTCAATAGTGATCATTTGTGTCAGCCAGTCTCTCATTTAAAGGTGCATGGCGCATTTCATGCATGGCTCCTTGTTTTCACAAACTGAACCATCTTAGCAGGTTTTGCACTGGGTAGATATTGTAACCGCTTCTTCTTCACTCGTGGTTAAGATACTAAGCTTAAGCAAACCTGACATAGACAAGGTAAGTAATGCCAAGAAAACTTCACTACGTGGGTACAATTTGACTTTGAAGTAAACACTAAGGATTAAATTGAAGACCTGACTCCTACTGAATTTAGTAGCTTTCCTGTCTTATATCAACATTCCTGTTTCGTTCAGGAAGGGCATGGTGGCAAGTAGGATCTTTTAAAGTAAATGCATGTCTTGATAGTAAAATAGTGACACAAAAATAATTATGTAACCTGTAATTTGCCTTCTCCACTCATACTATATTCTCTTGAATTAAGTTTCAAAATTGAAAAACCTTTATGTTAAACACTAAAATGAATTTAACTCTGTAGTAAAAAGTAATTACATAAGACAAAAATTCAAATACAGATTTTCTTTTAGATTTTAAGTCAAATATCTGCCAATGGAAAACAAATGTTCATTATATCATTCAATAATTTCTAGGAGGATGCTCTGCCTCAGGTCTACCTGTATTGCACAAGACTAGGGGTTTAATCTCAAGGACTGTAGTTTGCAACTTAGAAATTATTTATCTACTTATTCATTTAGAGAACTCAAGAAACTAGAGCCCAAAAAACCTAAATAATCCAATTTTAAGATGGGGTTCAGAGCTAAAAAGGGAATTCTCAACAGAAGAATTAAAAATGGCTGAAAGGCACCTAAAATAATTGCTCAACATCTTTAGCCATCAGAGAAATGCAAATCAAAACATCTTTGAGAAACAACCTTATACCTGTCAGAATGGCTAAGATGAAAAACACAGATGACAGCCTATGCTGGAGAGGATGCAGAGCAAGGGGAACACTCCTACATTGTTCTTGGGAGTGTAAACGTGTTCAGCTTCTCTGGAATGCATTATGGTGGTTCCTCAGAAAACTGGAAATCCATTTCTCCAAGGATCCAGCAATACCAGTATTGGGCATATACCCAAAGGATGTATATTCATACCCCAAAGGCATTAGCTCAGCTACCTTCATTGCAGTATTATTCATTATAGCAAGAACCTGGAAACAACCTAGATGTCCCTCAACTAAAGAATGGATTAACAAACGGTGGTACATCTGCACAGTGGAGTACTACTCAGCAATTAAAAAAAAAAACAAAAAACCTAAACAAAACAAAAAACCTGACACCCTAAATTTTTCAGTCAAATGGATCCTCCTGAGTGAGATGTCAAAAGCCCAGGAAGATAGGTATGGAATGTAACCATTCATAAGTGAACTTTAAAAATAAAAGCAAAGAGTACCCAACTTGTCGTGCCCTGAATCCTTTTTCCATCTAAGCACTCATGATCTGCACCCAGAGGTACTTGGAGAGTAAATCCCCAGAGGCTCATGCATGTGTACTGATAAGCTTGTCAAAGAAAGAGTTAGTAGAAAATGTTACATCAGTGTTTCAGACATCTTCACACGAGAGACTATTTATCAGTAGTCATTGCAACATCATCCAAATATGTTGCATTACTTTCACTGCTACTTAGTTGTCTTCAGCAGATGAAGAAGAATATCAATATTTTAGTAAGATCTATGCTTTGCACTTTGACTACCAACTAAAATCTAAAGAAACAGGTAAACAATTGTTTAAGCAATAAAGTGAGTTACCTCACAAAACTTCCAAAGATGCTAGGCTTTCTGTTTTTCTATGATGACATCATCCTCTGCATGCTAGGGGTTATTCATTATGCATGTGATCTCAGTACTCCACTGTGTCCTCTATAGTCTAAGCACAAAATTGTCAACAGTTAAGGAAGGAAGAAACATAATTTATAGCAGATGATGTGTCCATATACATATACATTTTCTCCATTTTTCATCAGGAATTAAAACACTTTTTCTGAAGCTCCTGAGGAGGTTTCCTCAAACTCTACTAACTTGATATCTTACATAAATATTAGAAAGGATGATCTATGCAAAAAAAAAAAAAAGTAAAAGGTGGGAGATCTTGTCACCATTTGATTAATTAAGGCTTACTTTTACAACTTGATGGGGTAGGAAAAGCTAGCTTCTCTGTGATCTTAGAACATCTGCTCATTGCCAGAAAAAGGTGACAAGTGTTGAGTGGAGTCTGCCATACTGCATTCTTTTTTTCATATAAATCATGAATACTACTTTATTGTGGAGAGTATCTTGTTCTGCTACTGTAAATGTCTTTGAGTAAATGCTTTTTTGGTTAGAGAATTTGTTACAGTAAATATCATGATAATATTGTTATTTAGTGTAGAAGATATTGGTCAAGGTGTATAAAACCTAATGAAATCCATAAAAGTTGACAGTGTTTTACTTCATTAAAGGTCTTTATGGTTATCAAGCCCAAGCATGAGTGTATAAAGATATATTCTATTTGTAGACTGAGAGGAAACATATTTTAGATGTCTTTGCTAACAAGCATGATAGACAGATCTATTGCAACATTTATCAGAAAATGACATTCTTCACAGAGATTGAAAAAAAATTAAAGTTTGTATGGTACTGTAAAAGATCCTTATTAGTAAAGCAACCCTGGACCAAGTGAATAAAATTACAGATACAACTGACCCAAAATATCCTACATTATAGTAACCAAAATAGCAAGGTAGTAGCATGAAACATGACATATTAACCATTAAAACAGAAAAGACAACACCCAAAATAAATCTATGTATGCAAACTAATTGTAGTCAATGACAGTAAAAAAAAAATGCACTGGATAAAATGTATTGTCAATAAATAGTGTTGGGAAAATATTTATTCAAATGTAAAAGAATAAGATTAGACATAACCCCAAATACCATATTAAAAAAACAACTCAGAATGGAATAAAGATTTGTATATGATATAAAAATCATTTTTAAAAACCTAGGTTAAATGCTTCAGGACATATTTTGGGGAAAATATTTTTATATTAAATATTAAATATTAAAATATTTTTAATATTATCACAAAAGCTCATACCATGAAAAAAATTGGCAAATGTGATAATAATAAAATAAAAAGTCTGAACAGCACATAAAACCATTAGTACAGTGATGAAACAACCTTTAGAATGCAAAATGATATTCAGAAATCATCAGATAAAAATTATATATATATATATATTTATGTATAAATATGCACACATACTCACAAATAAAACAAATACCCTGAGAACTAAACAATAATTACATATCTACAAACCTTGTGACCTACAATAGCAACCTGTCTGGAAGACATACTGGTGTACTGGTGGCACAGATGTTAAGGAAGTAACCAACCACTTTTTACTGGATTTAAGATCCACTCCATGAAACGGTATCTATAGCTGACACTGCTAAAATGGCTAAGAACTTGAGATTAGACAGATCAAGGTTCTAAAAGAAAACCTACTATTATTCTGCTAAAGGAAAGCAGCAATAAAACGACCCTTAATGACACATGGCTACACCTATAGATGACTACTTCACTCCACCTTCATCAGAGAAACAACTTCTTGCATGAGATTCAAACTCAAGTGGACAATGTACAGAAAGTGAAAGACTTTGGAACACTTAGTCCTAGGTGGAATGTCTTCATCAAACCTCTACCCTAAAGATTCAAAACTTTTTGCAAAAGAAGAGATGGAAAGATTATAAGAACAAAAGATAATGATGACTCGAAAAAATAGTGTCTTCCAGATTTAACAGGACTTATGCATGTATAAACTGTAAAAATGTGTATTAGACCAGAATGGTTTAAGGCTAGATGGAGTCCAAGCACTGAGAAGGTGAAGTAGACATGGGAACCTGCACCTAGCCAAGAAGTTACTTAGAATTGCCACCTGATGGCAAAGGAAACTTCAGTTTCCTCCAATCGAGTGAACCATTGCTTATCAGCTACACTCCATACTCAGTAGTTCAGTAGTTATCAAACAAAACAAAATTCATGGGGTGTGTGTGTGTGTGTGTGTGTGTGTGTGTGTGTGTGTGTGTGTGTGTGTGTGTGTGTGTGTTTCTTGTTTTATTTAGGAAATATTATCTTACTTATTTGTATTTTTGTTTATTTGCTCTAAGGAGGTGCTGGAGAGATGGCTCAATAATTAAGAGCATTGATGGCTCTTCCAGAGGACCCAGGTTCAATTTCAGACATCGTACATGGCAACTTATAACTTATAACTCCAGTTCCAGAAGATCTGACACCCTCACACAGACATACAATCAGGAAAAAAATAACACCAATGCACATAAATTAAAAAATAAATTATTAAAAAAGAGAGAGAATGCACAAACTTTGAGTAGAGTTGAGGGGAGGATCTGGAAGGAGCAGAGGAAGAGGAAAATCCATGATCGAATTATATTATATAAAAAAATAGATTAAAAATTAAATAAAATAATTAAATGGATAATAAAAGGTCTGAAAAGGCATTTCTCAAAGATAGAGAAATCCATCCAGATCTAACATATAACTCTAGACCTGTGGAAACACTGATGGCGTAGTTAATCTTCATGGGTCACGAAATAAACGTGAACACAAATGAGAAAAAAAGACACAAAAGGAAAATAGAACAACATGATTAGCAAGAGTGAGAGTTACTTATATGTGTAAAATTGTCTGAAAACACATTTAATTAATAAAAAATTGCAAATAAGTATATGAAAAATTGCTCAACATCACTAGTCATCAGAGAAATGCAAGTCAAAACTGAAATGAAATGGAGTGGCTATTATGAAAAGGATAAAAATAACAAATGCTAGGGAGAAAATAGAGGAAGGGCAACCTTATCACTTGCTAATGGGAGTGTCAATTAGCATAAGCATTATGAGAAAAGCTACTCAGAAATTTGGAAACAGAAGTGTTACATGATCATGCAAAACCACATAAGAATAACTATGGCTGACAAGAATTACCTATAAAAATCACAAGTACATGTTAAAACTGAGGAAGATGCCAGATAATTAACTTGCTCATTTTACATTGAATGCATGTCTTGAAATGTCACATTGTATTCTATAAATTTGTAAAATTATTACATGTCAATTAGGGTTTAGTGTTAAACACAGAGATACAGAGATGAGAATTACAACTGATTTGAATTCACAGTATCGCCTTTGTCTACAGAGCTTGAATACTGAGTAGCTCCAGAAAATATGAGGAAGCTTCTGTTGATTACACGTCTGACCTATACTGAAAACAGGAAGCAGAAATTGAAAATGTTTATGTCAGCCAGTGGTAATGTGTACATTTGTATATATCTAAATATTACTGACAATTCCTCTTATTAGAACATTATATCGCACTTTTGCTGATTCCAGACAGTTGTAATAGCTGTTAAAAAAATTTTCCTTCACATAGAATCAAAATTTTTCTTTCTCTGAGTTTTACACAGTTTTTAAACCCTACAACAAAACAACAGTATAGATGCCCCTACATCAAATCTACAGAAAATAAGATCATCCTTGGTTGGAGTGTTAACTATATTGTTCATTTTGCATGTATTAATTTTGAGTTTCTAAGTTAATTTTGTCCATTTTTCCAGTTAGGAACTACTGTTATAGTTATGGTCACACATGTATTTAATACTGTTTTGGATAACACTGTCTGGATGCTTATGGTTGTATAGTACAACTCTAATTTTCATATATGTATATATTATATTAAAAATGTTCTAACACACATTGTTAAAACTAAGGAAGCATTACCCTCAAACTTTAAATTCTGCAACATCCTACAACCAGCAACTTCAAACTCAATGATAATATTTAAAAATATTTTTGAACTGTATGATGTTACATATACTTTATAACAATATAGATTTGTATATGGTTTTCAATACTTACACAAAGCAAGTATCATAGTGTAGGGATTTTATTTCTAAAAGCCATATAAATATAGAAGCTGATAAGATGGCTCAATAGATAAAGAAGCATGATGTGAAAGCATAGCAGTGGGAATTTGATTCTTGAATCCCACGCAACAGTAGAAAGAGAACTGACTTTACAAAGTTGTCTTGTGACCTCCACGTACTTGCCAAGTCAAGCATCCTACACATGCACATGAGGCATACACACCAAGTTTTTGAACTTGTTACAATGCCTATTGTTATAAGCACATTATCATCATACTAACATGCTCCAAGCACAAGAAGTAATTGTGTAGCACCAGGAATGCCAATAGAAAACAACTGGGGCTGGCTGGAGAGATGGCTCAGAGGTTAGGACCACTGACTGTTCTTCCAGAGTTCAATTCCCAGCAACCACATGGTAGCTCACAGCCATCATATAATGAGATCCAATGCCCTCTTCTGACCAGCAAGCAAAAC
This sequence comes from Phyllotis vaccarum, assembly GCA_033318265.1. Taxonomy (NCBI): domain Eukaryota; kingdom Metazoa; phylum Chordata; class Mammalia; order Rodentia; family Cricetidae; genus Phyllotis; species Phyllotis vaccarum. The sequence goes on along the minus strand of JARWLC010000001.1, from coordinate 136,443,298 downwards.
ACTGTATACATAATAAATAGAAGGGAATGTGCCTACGGTTCCCAACTGCTAGCATCTGGATCAGTGACTGCCATGTAGTCCCAGTGGCTTAACTAATAACTGAATAAAGGGCATCATAGTTTCATAAGAGTTGCATTATATTATAGTATGGTGAAATTGTAATTATTTTATGTAGATAAGCCAAGTTTTTAAACTGGCTCTCTATTCCATAAAATTTCCAGGCTTTAATTTTTATCAACTAGAGCAGTGGCTATTTTATTATATTCCTTATAGGCATAGAGGATATAATATGCTTCAAATTTTAATCAGAAAGGAAACCCAGGGTCTGTGGGATGGAGGTTATAGTAACAGAAGAAAAGGATGGAGTTTTAGAATGAAGGTGTCTAATCATGTGGAGAGAAATTTCCAGGCTTCACAATAAGATAACCTTGGCTAGTCCTGGTGGCTCAGAATTATGATCCTAGCTACTTGAGAGAAAGAGATAGAAAGATTGTTAGTTCAAGTACAACCTGTGCAACTTATCAAGACCTGTCTCAAAAACTAAAATGACACTGGTAACTTTTGGAAGTGGATATCACCAGCCACTTACAGTCAGCCTGCCACTGATCTGTTTTCCCTCTGATCTGTTGTAAAACTCACAGCAGTTTGCAATGCATATGCACTATGTAGGTGCTATGCAACATTTCAATGAAAGCAGCTTGGCAACTAAGGTTCAACACAACCTCCTCACTCTCTAATAAGCTGAAATTCCACTAAAGATATTAAAAATGAATTCATAGATATGTACGGTTTTAACAAATCCAGTAGTTAAGCTATTTAACCCGTGTCAAACATAGACCCTGAGATGGAAATCCACAAACTTTAACGACAGGAATGACTATGTACTGTCAGTACAGGTTTGTTACTCATATTCAACACTAAATATTGGCTTTGTTACCATATATTATTTACTATCTCACACTCCCTTAATCATTAATTTTGGCATGGGTTACCTGTGTCTTCTTTTCATGGTCACCACATAGCCTAACTTGTGTTGTTCTCATTTGTTCCTGTTCAAGGTCTTTTTCAAAACTCAGAGTATTGTTGACAGATCTTTTTAGCTGAAGAATTTATTCCCTCGGATTTGGCTATCAGTTTCTGCCATTTAACCCTCTGTGAGGATTTCTCACATAGCAGAATTCTTATGAATAGTACGTCTGCTAAAGTAGTCTAACAACAGTCATCATCAGTGCAAAGTCAAATGAACTTTGTCATGCATCAGACTACCAAGGGGTGTATGTTACTCTCTTCTGTGTTATATTAGCTGAAAACAAGTAAAGATTTCACCAGTTGTCAAGGTGAGGAAACTATAGAAAATAATGACTCATTGAGATTTGACTGGGATGTAGATCTGGTACTTTTCTTCTAGTTTTACCTCTCAGTTAAAGAGAGCTTTGAGTACAGTTGCTGTCCATCCCATATGATGACAGATGCATTAAGGACTTTGGCTTAGATACTACATAAGAAAAATAAATATGTAGTCATCAGCATGAAAAATACATAAAGGATATTCCAGGCTGTATCTCTGACACAGTGGAGAATACTTGCTAGATCCTGAAAGTGCCTGTGTCATCAAAGAACTTGTATTTCCTTTTAATATTACACATCCTTAGGAGGTCTAGAAATAAGATCCAACAACAACCTCAAGGCTTACATGTACATCATCCAAAGAGCCAATGGGACACTGATGCTTGGTTCCCATCAGACTTTGTCTCAGTCTATCTAACATGAAGTCTATAAATTTCTAAGTTCAGGTTGTTGAAGCCTCATAATGTTGGGAGATTTCTCCATATATTTATATTTAGAAATACAATGTTTGAAGTGACCAAATTCCACAATGCAGTGAGCTATTAAAACTAAATATTACTATACCAAATAACAATTTAAATACAAGTGCAGCAAGGATAAAGACTTTTTATCACAATTAAATAAAAAAATAGGAAGTGTTGGACTTGGTACATGAAAAGTATTAATGTACTTCTGTTCATGCTATGAATACAAATGTCTTTTGAAAGATATCACATTCCCAAGTATCATGATTAATACCACTCTCCATAAAACACTTTATGCTGTACTTCACATTTTCTTTGGAAAATTTTTGACTTCATCTATAACTATGATCTTACAGCCAATTGATGCTACACATGACTTCAGTGTAGTACTTATCTGTCACTTTCTGTCCCAGGACTTGTGGAGTGATTCTATTTAGCATGGCTATGAGAATCAGCTTAGTTATTCTGAATATTTTATTGCATTAAAATCTATGTGGAAAGAGACCAGGTGCTAGAGAAACCTCCAATAACTCACAGATTTCCCTGGATAGGCCTCCAACTAATGGTGGAGGGGGTACCTAAACAAGACTTGCCCTATAATCAAAGGAATAACCACTCTAAGTGTCATCACAGAACCTACATCCAACAATGAATAGAGGTAGAGGAAGAGATTCATGGCTGAGCACTGGGCCAAGTTCCTGGTCCAGCTGAGAGCAGGGGAGGACAGTGTGTATGAGCAAGGGTATAGGGATTGTGAGGAAAATTCCCACAGTGATGGCTAGCTGGAGCTCTGGGGAGCTCACTGAATCAAGAACAGCCACGCAGAACCATTGGAAAAAGAGCTTGGCCATCCAAGGGTAGGCAACTGTCTATTGGCATGGGTAGTATGTAGATCCTGGAAAGGTGAGATCTAACTGTGTTCCTGTGCATGGGCTGGCACCTTGGAGCCCATTCCCTGAAGAGGAACACCTAACCCAGTCTTAACTTTGGGATGAGTAAATAGGACTTGCCTGAAGTGGATGTGCCATGCTGAGTTGACCCACCTTGGGACTTCTTGACCTTTTGGGAGAGGGATGTACAGATGGGGAGGAGGGAGGCTGAAGGCTTACTGGGAGGGACTGAAAGGAGGGAAAGGAGGGGGTGCAGGTGGATACATGAATAAAAAGACATTTTCAATAAAAATATAATAAAATGAAGAAAAATCTCTATGTGAATTTGTTGATTTGTGAAAAATTAAGTGCTTGGGACAGATTGCCACACACAATCAAATCAGTTATTTTTGTCTCTTTATTCTCTCCCTGGGGCCTTATGGAGGATTATAGTATTGAGTTCCAACTGCCTATGAGTATGAAAAGATTGTTAAAACACCTGGACTGGATTTGTTCTCAGTTAATATTTTCCACAGTACCTCCTAATCTTTGATATTACTTCCTAAAATAAGTCATACACACAAAATTTATTCTGGTGCTCTTTTACTTTTCACAGCCTGAGGGAAGGCAATTGCTGTAAGAAATACTGTGGATTAAGACAATGGGGCATTAATAGTGTGTACAACCATACAAAATCAACTCCTGACAGGTAGACAACTGAGATTAATAGCTATAATGATGGCTATGATCCAATATCTGTGTCAATTCTATCTCAGTGCTCACTAATGACAGAAGAGACCTTTCTCTCTGGAGAAGAAAGCCTACAGTCACTTTAAGTATATATAACCAAGGTCTAATTTCTTCCCCCAAAGGCAACTGGGGTAAAATTTCTCATTAGAGAAACTATTTCTTCCAGTGATACAATACATAGAATATTCCAATTTTGATGGATACATAGCCTATTACAAGGTTTATTAGTTTTTAATAGATGACACAAAATTACGTTGTGAACTTAGATTAGAACAAATGTTTGCAAAGACTATTACCAAATGAAACCCAAGTTTAAAATGACAGACCAGCCCACTCGATAATTTCTCCAAATTCTTGATGCATAATAAGCATGAGTATATTTAGCACCTAGAATAATTTTCACCTGTTCCCTGAGTTATGAGAAAAAAAAATCCTGTATCAGAAAGCATGATGTTGAAGCCATTAAAGTTGTACCTTGTTCCTACCACTGAGATAATAAGTCATTAAGCATTAACATTCCAGACAGAATCACCCATGCTCTTGGCATCTACCAAAAGTTTATTGCACAGTTCCATATATGGTGGTCATGGTGGGAAACCCGATGGTAAGTAGTAATTTAAGTCAAGGGTATGCAATTATCCCAGAGAAATCAAATTTTACCTCTCCAATGTGGAAAGAACCTGATGAAAGTGATCATTACATGAGGAAACTGGTTTGTCATCCCAAAGCACGATAATGGACACTAGCATAAGGCCCTTTTGCAGATGGGCCTAGTGATTAACTTGTAAATTGTACAACCCATTGGACAAATGTTGGGATGGCTAAAACTTGGCTGAGTGCTGTCCACAGAACACATTGTGCCATTAAAATGCAACAAAAGTCCACTTTGATAAAGACTTGGTGATGAATTCAGTTTAGTGTACTATACAACTCCAGAGGCAGAACACCCTTTCAGTTCATTTCCCTCCATCTGTTGTTACCAGGGCACTCAGGGTCCTTGCGCTCTTTGTGAAATCTGACCGTGACCCTCTGGACAGTGTCACCAACTTCCTTTTTCCATCTCAAAACTTTTCTAAACTTACGGTTTCCCTGTTTTCTTCAGAAAACTTTTTGTTTCTCCCAATAGGCATACTTCTATAATGAGGTAACTACACAATGGGGCTATTCCTCATCGACTAAAGATAAGTGTCTCCCTCCTCTGTCTCCCTGACAACTCTTAGTGCCATTCTGAACAACCTGTGCAATTCCAAGCTAGTTGTCTAGTTTAAGTAGAAAAGAGCAAGTGACCAACGCATTCTTAAGTTAGGCTTCGGGCCTAGGTTGCTATTTTACCTTCCTTATCTTTCTGCCATTTCCTTCACAGCCATCAAAAAGCTCTTGATGCCTTGCTCTGCATTTCAAAATAAACCCTCAAAAGACCCACTCCCAAGGGCTTGAACAAAGCATGACACATGCCCCATGGAGGGCCTGCTCCTTTCCGATGACTAAGGAGGAACAGTTGGGAAGGAGATAGATGGAAGGTGGGGCACGAGGAGAGGAGGGAGGGGAAGCTGTATTTGGTATGAAAATAAGTAAGGAATGTTCACTAAATACATTTGTAGATCAAATAAACCAACAATTGGAGTATTCAAAAAGGGGAAAACAAAGAAAAATTAAAATTACCCGAGTTTCATTGTCATGTCTGTCAAATCAAAGTTACATCATGCAAATCCAAACCCTGGAAATTCGAGAAAACTCTTCTCAGTGTATTAACCTAAAAGTATGATGCTCGCTAGTAGGATATTTCCTAACTATTCCAAAGATTTTTTTTTTCTGTGTATATACAAACACTGCTTTGATAGTTTGAACAGAAATGACACATATGGGCTCATGGTATTTGAATGCCTGATGCCTATCAGTAGGTTTGTTTTGGGAAGGATTAAAACATGCCCTTGCTGGAGGAGGTGAGACACTGGGAATTGGCTTTAAAGTTTCAAATCCATTCCCAGTTAGCTTGCAAGCTCTCTGCCTCATAGTTGCTCCCGATATGTAAGCTCTCAGCTATGGCACCTGTGCCATAGGAGCCTGCCTGCTATGCTCCCCACTTTCCCACACGCCCACTCCCAAATAGTGATGTGAAGACTTCTTATAAAGCATAAAAGCTTTGCCGATAACTTCAGCTTGTTCCTAATTAGCTCTTATAACTTAAATTAACCTATTTATACTCAGCTGTGTTCTGTCACGTGGCAATACCTCTCTTTCACCTTGCACTGCCCCTTTTCTCTCCATGTTTTCTGGCATCTTTTGCGGCTAGATTCTCCTCCTCTTCCTTTCTCTCACTAGAAATCTTGCCTAAGCCTAGACTTCCTGCATAGCTATTGGTTGTTCAGTTTTTATTACACCAATCCCAGCAATACATCTTCACATAGTGTACAAATATCCCACAGCACCTTACCTTGATGGTCAAAGACTCTAACCCTCTGAAACTGTAAGCTCAAGCTTACTTTTTCTTCTATAAATAGACTTGGTCATGGTGTCTTAGCACAGCACAAAACAAAGCAAGACAAATCAAAACAACACACACAGAGAGAGAAAAGAAAGGAACGCAGCTAGCTGGCCAGCTTCTGTCTTTGTAGCAAAGCTCATATAAACTTCTGTTTTTTATGCTTCCTTCTGAAATCCTCACCCTCATTTTAAACTCTAAGTATTTTATACTTTATCTTTGTTACGGCAATGCCTTATACAACTATGCTGATGGTATTTCTAATGTATTTTACATATTAAGCTGGTCCAAAGTTTTCATAGCCTCTTTAACATCAGAATTATGTAAATGGATATTCATGAAGAGGTACATTTTAATTGCATATTAAATGCCAGACAGTCTGCCCAAGGGCTAGGAATATAATGCTGGGGTCGTCATTTTCACCCACATTTTTAACATTGGATGATTTGACTCCTATTATCTCCTGCTTGATGTAGCCAACTAATTTGTTGTTCCCGGAAAATAGATCTGCATGACTTTGTACTTAGTATTTTGCTGACTGTAAAACATTCTGTGTTTTTCCTGGATTTGTCTTAAACCCATTTTTAATTCAGAAGATGTACTTTTTCAATTGGGAACCTAACCTGAGTTCCCTTCAGGCAGTATTCTCTTCCTCCGGTTTGTACTAATTTATTGTCCTAAGAATTTATGTGACCTACACTGTGTGTGCAATGAAAAAGTCTTCAGAATCACCCAGAAGCATTACTATACTGTTAAATTTAAACCTCCTATTTCCCAGGTTTATATTATTATGTTATTATAATATATTAACTATAATCTTAAACATATTATCTTGTATCTATATGAAGATTCTCACTTTATCTTTCAGAAAGTATCCTTTAACACAAAGTTGTAACTCTTAACCCAGACCAACTTTTTCTCTCTTGGTTGGGTAGAGGGCCATTACCATTAGCCTACTTTGTTCCTCTCAAGACTTCAATAGGAAATAAAGCTTTGGTTAGAAAAGATTTTGCTTAGTTGATAAGAGTTTCATCAGGTCCTTAATTATGTTTAAGTGCATATCTCAATATCTCTCTCTCTCTCTCTCTCTCTCTTTCTCTCTCTCTCTCTGTGTGTGTGTGTGTGTGTGTGTGTGTGTGTGTGTGTGTGTGTGCGCGCAAATAACTTTCCTCAAATTTTTTGAATATAGCTTCCATCATATGAGGCTGCCCCTCATTGACTTAAATTGTGATTGGTCATTGTATTTGTAGAGGAGTTTCTTGTCCTGTCGCTTCAGGTAAACTTGTGGGGACCTCCCTTTGGATAAAACCTTTCATATGCCTTTTGTAGTGCAAATATACACAAATACATTGATTATCCAAGTCTGGAAATTCAGGTCCCTAATGTCGCCCTAGCCAGAAGGCAGAATACACACACTAAGCTTTATATCTTAAATATCCCAGAGCAAATAGGCAAAGCTCTCTGAAAGAGTCTTTTAATCTGATTTTAAGTTACCAAGAAACAAACTCTGCTGCCTCCCAGAAGGCTGCATAAATCACTCACTCCTTGTAACTTCACTCAAGAACCTTTGCTTCCTGCAAGTCTCTGAGTAACAGCTTGGCCTTGATGGGGGTAAATGGATAACTGACAACTGTTTTTCCCATCCCTATCTTTGACAGTGATGGTCATACATTTTACTGTAGATAATAAGGTGTTCAGTAGTTTGAAATCTGTTCTCCTAATCACTCAGAACTCAGCTTTAAAACTTTTAGTCAAGATCATTTTAGCATAATGTCATGCATGCATAAACATACACAATTTGTTTTGAAAATAGTCATCACTCTACATGTGGCTCAGCAACCTACTTCTTTACTTGGAATGCCTTGGATACTTTTCCATATTTTAATTTTACTCATAATATAGATAGGGTTAAAGGTATCGACAGATATGCCTCTCCCATCTGTAGACACGCAAGTCCTTTACAAAGTTCTGCAGAAGTCTAAGAATGAAGAAAAAGTTTCAGAAGGTTGAATCCAAGATGAAAGAAATAATAAGTCACAAAAGGCCACTCTTCACAAAAGAATGAGACAGAGAAGCAAAAGTTACGCCATGAATGAAAATATCACTGAGAGTTTACAGTCTGAATTGTGACATTGAGAGTTAGTTCGTGTACTATGCAACTCATGTTCTAGTTAGTCATGTTCCCAGATCCTGCCTCTCATTTGATCAGTTCTCACAATGATGCAGCCACATCCACACCCTCTGCTCTTTAAGGGTACCCCACTGCCTAAAGTGCTCCTCCCTGTTACAACCTACGCTTATTTTGATGAATTCACCTATTTTTACGTTCTTTAAATCTCAGTTCAAAACAGCATTTGTGGTCTATAACATACCTTATCTTCTTGCTGTGACTAATTTTTATCACTGTGAGGTTTATTTTCCACATGCATGATATCTCTACCTCTGAGTAAATTCCAGCCCCTCTGAAAGTGTATCCAAACTAGTCTTTCTTAGCTAGAGTCTATACTTGAGAAACAAGTGGTAGTCTCGTCTTATATATTAAATCATTTTCTACTTAACAAATTAGTTTTAATTTGTTACTTTATATTATGTTCATGGGTGCTCTCTCTGGATGTGTGTCTGGGCACTACATGTAAGCAATGTCCAAAATAGCCAGGAGAGGGCATCAGAGTCTATGGAACTGGAGTGACACTTGTGCACTGACACCTGGGTGCTAGAAATTGAACGCTGGTCTTCTGGAAGAGGAGGCAGAGCTCTTAACCACTGACACATCTCCTCAACCATTACAATAAAATAAAATAAATAAAAACAAAACAAAACAAAAACCCTGTTTTAAGAAGGATACCGTTAGAAAACACGAAGCATTAACATGTAAGAGTTCATAAACATACTGACTGGAAAATAATCTCTGAAAGATGAGCTGAGAAAAAAATTCCTTATATATTTTCTTTAAAGGGAGAGAGAACAAAATATTCCCCCTACTCTTCCTTTAATCCAAGCACATAGATTCTAGTCTCTGTGGTGTGGATCTTACACTGTTGCATCTTAGAGCACCAACTCAGCCAGCATGCTAGGAAAACTGTCTCTACATTGGCTGAGGCCTTTGTGAAAGGGACAGCAATGACATAAAGCTGTCAATGAAGTGAAGAGTTTGTTACTTATATTTGAAGAAGAAAGATACATAGTACACCATGTGAAGGCGCACCGTGAAGGCAGGTCCTCAAGCAGAAGGAAGGGAAGGGCACATCCCAGATCTTTATTATCTTAGTCTAAGAAGTTAAGATAGGATATGCTTCCTATTGAGTTTATAATTTCTCTTCTCATGTGGAAAACAGTAAAAATATACATTCCACCTTATCTAGTAGGCCTCAAACACAATCAAAACGTGGTTGGCTACACCTGTAACATTTGTCACTGTTGGATCAGTAGATCCTGCAGGCAGGTTGCTGCTGTAGATTACAGATTGCTATTGATGATTGCTTTTCTCCTCCAGGAGAAACCATACGAAGTCCCTCCAGCATCACTAAGGTTAACCAGCAGGGAGGCATCTTTTAATAAGGCACAGCTTGATTTCTCCATTTCTGATAATATAAAGTTGTGAATTCAGCAATAGGCCTTTATGTTTGGGGTAGTCTATGGGAACCATTTGGCCAATGACTCAACAAGATGTAATCCATTCTTATTACTGGAGGTTTTACTTGGTGGCAAAGAATGTCTAGTTGGGGGCATTCTTTTCCCCATTAAATGGTAACTCTACATAAGCTCCTTTTACAAATATAAATATTTTAGAAGTGTTTAAGGCAGGAGGTTTCCATATGGCTTTTTCAAAAGGCCTTTAGAGTTATGGGGAGAAACAACAGCAGTTTTCAAAGCAAACACATCCGTAATTCTATTGAAAACATAATTTGTATCTGAATTAGCCACCTGACTGACAGCTTGTGGTTTACTAAGGAAAAGACAACCCACATGAGTTGAGTGGAGAGTAGGGGGGGGGGGGGAGGGAAAGAAAGGAAGAGAGAAGGAAGGAAAGAAGTAATAAGAAAGAGTTCTTTAGTTTGTACAACCACAATCATGATGTTTACTTCTGCTGTGCTGGGGATCGTACCTGGGCTTTGAGCATACTAGCAAAAGAGCTAACCAGACAGTTGCATCCTCAGCCACAAGCAAAGGCTTGTGAAATGTTTGTTTGTTTAATGCAGTTTTACCCAGAGATCCAAAACAGCAATTTATGTACATTGATTATATACTTTTTATACAAAGAGAGTAATGTCTTTATGTCTTTAGTAGAAATACTTCCTTTTTGTCATGACTTAACGTGGGATATGAAAGGCAAATACAGATTTATACAAAGTTTAAGAACTTTTTTATTTCAGACTTGCATAGAAAACGAAAATCAGATTTAGTTAAATGAAAGGAATTTTAAATCATCTTCAAAGAAATAAAACAGCCACTCAGTTGCACAGCAGGGAGAGCTGTCTTCCCCCTCAAAAAAGCTACATTTAAATGTAAAGCTGTCTAGAATGTCAACTCCTGGGGACTATGCAAAAATACTGTCTCTTTAGAAAAACATAAAGTCTTTACTGTGCTAAAACAATTTATATGCTAGCAGTTGCAAAGGAATAATGTTTAAGAGCTCAGTTTGTTTCTATCTATTGTTTCAACCTGTTTACTTTATTATGACTGCAAATGTTTCAAAAAGCGATTGTACTGTTTGTTGTAATAGAATACAATGTAGCCTGCACACAGGATTCCTGTTGATAGGTTCTTGAGACAGCAAACTGAAAGCTATATGACTGTATATATACCATATCTCATATTGTGATGGGTTTGCATATCAGGTGTGCAGTGTAGTAGGTAGAGCACAGAAACAAGGCTGGTCATTTTAAAAACAGAAATTAATGTAAGGGATCGATTGCATGGGTGTTAGGGGAAAAAAAAAAAAAAAAAACCATGTAAAAATGCCAAAAAAGAACAGTGGAAACAGCTCCTGTGACCTGAATATAAGAAGAAAGCGGAGATTTTCAGAATTATTAGAATCGAGGGCTCCCATTTTTGAGGGAGGCAGAGCACCGGTATTCATGCTGCTTCCTCAAAGAGAGTACAGGAGAGTCCAGCTCCATTACAGTCTCCATCACAGCCTTCCATTGTCCTCCACTCTCCCACATTTACCTTTTTGTTTCTCTCTCTTTCTGAAGGAAAATTTATTCTCAATTAAATTCAATAAAACGTCTTGATAAATGAATATCAAACTGAATATACAAATATGCATACACACACAAATCAAACTGATTTGATTAATTAAAGCTGTATCTGTGTGGATATCCAGCACAGAGTTAACCCCTGCCTTTGGTTCTCAAATTGAGCCCCTAATCCCTAATCTTTTATTATTATTATTATTAATTCATTGTGAATTTCACATCATGCATCTGGATAGCATTCATCTCCCCATCCCTTCACATATGCCCTCTGTCCCTGCAGCCACTCCAACCCAAATAAACTAAAATAAAATTTAAAAGAAAAGAAAAAAATTTCATCATGGAAGTTGTAGTGTGGCACAGCGAATTACACAGTGTACCTTTTATTCCCTACATCTTTACCTGCAATTGTTCCTTGCAAAGAGTCGTTGGTCTGGCTTGAGGTCTCTGGTTTCTGCTGAGCCCGCATTGGGACTTCTTTTTCATAACCTGGTTGTCCTGTGTCATGGAGATCCTGCAGTTTTGGATGTACAGGTTGGGCCCCTTATGTGCTCTAGCAGATCATAGATGGGGTGGATGTTGGGGTGGGCCAACTCCTAGACCTGGTTCTGGGCTTGGGTGGTAGTTATGTTGGTTAACCCAAGCTCTCCCTCATGGTGACTTTTCCAGCACTGCCCTGATTAGATCATCCAATGCAGCAGGAATCAGATCACCAGCACCTACAGCACCAAGCCAGCTCTACTCTTCTGTGTTACTCAGGAGAGACAGGGAGCATTATCTAAAGTGCTGCAGTTGGTGAGGGGCAGGACAGGTTCTCCTCCCATTGTGTGTTGTACCCCCAAGGCCAGCTCTCCTGCCTAACTGCAGGTGGTGAGGGGTGAATGGGGAATCTTTTCTTCGCCCATGCCACCACCTGGCAAAAAAGACAAATGGGGTCAGCTCTTTCACTCTCTGGTCCTCAGGTTCAGCTCACCAACACCTGAGTGCACAAGATCAGCCATACTTTGGAGGTGCAAAGATTCAGCTTTCTCAAGTGCTACAGAGTTAGTGAGGGGTAGGACCAGGTCTTCTACTCTCATGACCCAGGGGCCAATTTTCTCACCTGCCACAGGTGGTAAGAGGTGAGGGACAGGGCGTCATTTCTTCCTAATCCATGCCACCACTTGACAGGGTAGTGGAGCCAGCTCTCCCCTGTTCACATTCTCAGGGCTGGCTCACCTGCAGCATTGTTCGAAGGTCAATTCCACTCTGAAGTCCAGGCAAGGTTCAAGGCCTGTTCTCCCGAGTGCTGTAGTCTGTGAGGACCAGGACCAGCCTTCCTGCTTTCATGACCTCCAGGCCAGATTTCCTATCAGACATAGGCAGTAGGAGGCAGGGTGTGAGGAGGGCCTCTCGCCCTCACCCATATCACCATATGTCAGATGAAGAGATGAGAGGTGAGACCGGGTCTCCCCTATTCACATCCTTGGTGACTGTTCGTCCCTGCTGCTGTCAACAGGGTAAGATCTACTGAGCTGCTCAGGCAAGGTGTTGGACCCACTCTCGCTAGTGTTGCAGGTGGTGATGGGGCAGGACCAGTTTTCCCTAGTGCTGCAGGTAGTGAGGGGTGGGGCTAACTCTGTGTTGCCCTATCCCCTACCCTTAGGTATTTAACAGGAGCCAAAGACATCAACACAGACTTCAGCTATGCAGGGCCATGAACCTATACATTGTGCTTCATAGCCGCCCAGGCCCGATGATGGTCCCAGGTGGCAAGCAGGCCATTCACCTCAGCCCTCTCTTCACCACCTTCACCTCTTCAGATCTGCCTCTCTCCCCCCCACCTCACCCTATATTTGTTCGCCATAATGGCACCGGACCTCCCAGTGGTGCAAGGAGTCGGGTAGGGTGTTTTCTCCTCTCTATCTGGGACAGGAAGCCCCAGGATGGCATGTTCCGGATCTTTTTTCCTTTTCAGTTGATGTTCACTTCACACACACACACACACACATACACACTACAGATATGAATGCCTACGAAGTACACACACAATCTGTCAGCTGTGCTTCCCATCTCAGTGTTAACGCATGTATTCCCTCGGGGTGGGAAATCAAGATCTTCCCACTGTCTTTTCCCCATCCTCATGCCCACTGCTTTCTTGTAAATTATTTTGGTACCATGGCTCTTCTCTGTGATGGCATGGTGAGGCTTTTAAAATATAGGGAAGTTACACATCTCCTATCAGAATCCATCAGGTTCCCCTTCTCCCGGGTCACCAGCCCTGCACTCATTGGCTCCTCTTTGTCTTATCTGATATTTCGCAATTCCAGCAAGGTTGGATTCATTTGTATTTTCAAGAACATCTACCTTGCTTGTCTCTCACCTTTGAGACTTCACGTTTACTTCCTTTTACTGGAAGGATCCTCTCCTAACTACCCAAAGGCCTTTCTCTTCTACTGCTCTTAGTGTTGGTTCAAATACAGTATCCTACCTTCCATGTCTCCTTATCACACTGTTGAGACTGCTTTGCACCCATGGTGTCTTGTCTCAGGACTCAGAGCTGATGGAATGCTTACGTACTACATTAACTCTCTTCATTTTCTAGTAAAATGTAAACTCTGATGACAGGGACTTCTCATGTATTCCTTCTTTAAGCACAGTTAAAGATTCTTGAAGTGACTCTATGTCATGATTGCTGTATAACAAATAAGCTTGAATTAATCAACCCATTGGTCAAGTAGGCAGAAGCAGGCACTTCCACATTGCAACTTCCTACCAAACAGCACTGTTGTTGAATCTTTTAATTCCATCTTGAATTTTTGCCAAAATTATTACTTGTTAATAAAACTCATGATACTTTAGAAAACCACATGCATTATTCTTTAATCCTGTTATTTGTAAATGATGCATTCAATCCAACAATTGGTCTTTTTCCTCATCGTTGTTCTGTAAACAGGTGACATTTTTAATTAACTTGGTTTTATTTAAAATGTTTTTCATACACTATATTTTGATCATATTCCTTTCCCTGCCAAAGTTCACCCAAATTCTCAGATTCTGCCTACCTCTCCACCCACCCAACTTCATACTTTCATGCTCCCTCCCTCCCTCCCTCTAGTCAGCCCTCCCTCCTTTTATTCAAAACAAAAACTCAAAAATCAAAAATCAAAACAAACTAAAACACTCAATAACACCAAAAGTACCAAAATAAAACAAGAAGAACAACCCCTCCACACACACACACACACACACACACACACACACACACACTAATCACCAAAAAAAAAAAAAAACCCAAAAAACAAAAACAACAACAACAAAAAAAAACCACACAAAAAAAAAACATGGAGTCTATTCTGCGTTTTCCAGTTACTCCTTGGCCTGCCCTGAAATGTGGTTGATATAGCTCCACTAGAGAAACCTGATTTCCCCTTTGCCAGTGGGTATTAGTTGCATATAACTTCTTAGTTATAGGAAGGACCTCAGTCAGCTCTTCTATGTTGGAACTCTCTCCTATGTGTTTTTCTTGTTAATTTCAAACAGAGTTTTAGGTTCCCTGTCTTATAGAAACTTATGTGTATCTGGGGATTATTTATGTTTATTCCAATCAATTTTGCAGAAAAGAAGAGAAAATTTCATTTCATTCTGAGGATCTCAAATATTTATAACAATAAAAAGCAGCTAATGTTTTCTAATTTTAGAAGTTGCTAAAACTAAAGAATTATGTTAAAATGGGCTCAAAATAGGATTACATTTTAATAGCTGACTGTTGATTGAAAAGTTGATTATAATATCCTCTGTGCTTTGAGAAGATTTTGGAAAGGTAATACTCCACTAATCAAATAATAAAAGGCTTAATTTTAGAGGACAGATATCAGAAAATATCAGTGCAGCTCTAAGTATCTTGCACATTATAGCACAGTGGGTTCTACAGATCTCACTATTCTGAATTTGAAACTGTTCTATTATTTTACCTTCCAATGGAAACATCTAGTGGGATTTCATATCATGGAATTTCTGAATATTTATATGCAAATAAAAAAGAGAAGAATGAGAGAACAGGAAACATGCTTTAAAAAAGGGACCATTCAAGGATGGAGTGATGGAATATATATGTCAGGGAAGCAGAGAGGGAAACTATAGCAGAGCAGTGGATGAAAAGGTTGATAAGGACAGAACATGATGATACATATGCATGAAAATGTGACAATGAAAGCCATTTTCATAGCCAAACAAAACTTTAAGTGAAAATAAGATAACTGAGCTGCTATAAGACTTAGCATTTATTTTAATATTAAATAATATTATAATTTAAAAATATTTTATTAATTAATATTAATAAAAATTATTAAAATGTTTATTTTAATAATAATATTTAAATAATAATATTTAAATAATATATAAAATTTTTTCCTTGTATGAGAACAGAGGGGGAGCCACAGAGGCACAGATGTGAGGAGCATAAGGACTATACTAAGCCTCTCTCAGGTAGGAAGAGGAAGATCTCTTTTCTGAGATCTATAGCATAGGATAGTGAGTATACTCAGTAATAGCATTTCAATTTTCTGAGAATGAATTTCAAATGTTCTCCTTAGAAAAATGACATGTATTAGAAGTATACTAGTATGCAATGAGGTGATGGATATAATAATTAACTTGATCTAATTGCTCCAAATTGTATTCATAAATCACTTTGTACCCCATTATATACATTATAGTTAATTTATAATAAAATTAAAAATTAATTTTCCTGATATGTCTAAAGCCCCATTCAGAAATGGTCATGCTGAGACTAGTCACCAAATTGAATTAATTCTTTTCCCAAGTTCTAAATGTTCCACAAAATAATTGATACCCTATTTCCTATTTTACTTTCATTGCCTTAAGTGATACATTTTTTATTTGACTCTACCACAGTTCTCAATGCTTTCAATTTTCCATGTCAAAAGTGTTAACATAAAGAATGAACCACTTCTATATTACCAGTATAAAATAATTTGCACCACATTAGCATATAAGAAGAAAGCATGTCAGTGCATCTGCCTGCATCTCCAGATGGGTGGGAAATGGTAGATGATAATGTTAAAACTAAGTTTAAAGTGGGTATAGCCCCAAAGTAACTAGACTAGGGCTTTTTTTAATCAAGTGGGTTATATCTAACTGCTAATTTCCTATTAGTACAAATGTATTCCCTCAGTAAGTTTTAGTAGACAGCACTTTTATACTTATCCATTGTATAGTGTAATGAAACAGCACAGCTCTATTTTTGGCATGTGTATATCCAAGTTCCCTAGCACCCTGTGTTAAAGCACCTTGGCAACATTGTAAAACTTCAGCATACTATAGTGGAAATCTATTAGCTGATCCATCCTACTTTCACTGACTGCATAAATTCTGATGCTTTTTAATTCTTTGTATGTACTTATAATGGTGGACTTGAAGTTCTTAAATTCAACATTTTGTTTTTCTTTGTTTTGTCTGTAGTACACACATACATGTATATATATATGCATGCATATTTATGTATTAATCTTTATTACATAAGGGACAATTTTTCCTTACTGTAATTAGGCTACAAATTTTTGTGTATTAGTATTCAAGTTTCTCAAATTCTTAATTTCAGTCCAGTTTTCCCATCCATTATTGAAAACAGGAGTTGCCAATTATTATCACTGTATTTATTATTAATTTTCATTATCAGCATAAAAGAGGTGCCACTATCTGTTCCTCCCCTTTTATACTTCCCTAACTTTGGGTTGGATTATTGAGTTCATTGACATCTCATATGATTTACACAGAATTACACATGTCAATTTTGTTTTGCATTTTATACATCTCATATCCTTTTTACAGTATTTCTTCTTTTTTGTTTTTAAGCTGATGCTATCCTTTCTAGTTTAATATTTTAATGATTGTATCACTATTTTTAACTTTTTATTTTTAACTTTTTCTCAGAAGTTGCTCTGTAACAACACATGCATCTCCTTTTTACCAGTTTAGAATTCTATTAACTTAAGTGTGGTCATACACCAATCATACTGGTCACATTAGACTGTATATCTCAAATACATCATGGCCACCTCAGCTTGTAAAGCTATACTTCATGCCATTCACACAGTTAAAAATCACATTTGTCAGAATGTGTTTTTTTTTCACTAAACAACACAGAACTAACAATACGAAAATATTACTCATGAGTATCGTTATAAATTACTAATTTATATTTTGTTTGTATCTTATTATACATTTAGATAACATTAATGTTTTTAATTGAACTAAAATCACACCATCCCCTCTCCCTTTCTTCTCTTCATCCCCTCCAAGCTGATTTGATTCAGACTCCTCTCATGACCATCTTCAACTCTCAAGTAGACAGACTTTTTTGACTTTCAATATTAATGTTGCATACATTTATGTGTGCATGTGTATATGTAAGCATGTATATGTAAGTTATATCGTGTGTGTGTGTGTGCTTTTCCAGGATTTTGTACCCTGTGAAACTTTCCCCTTCTACGTTTACATGCCAGTTGATATTGCCATTGTTCTAGCCAGCCATTTTCAGAGGACAAAAAAAAAAAGTATATTTGAAAAGAGTGTATTGTTTAAATCACCGTCTACACAGTTTCTAGTTGTTTTTACTTCTAAAACAGGGTTTGAATCACAATCTAATTTTATTTTATTTGCATAGTACATCTGTGTTCCAATTCATAGACTTCCTGTAATTACTGTAGATTGTGGATGTAACTCAGGAGTAGAATATGTACATAGTAGTGCAAGTCTATGGTATGATCCTTAGCTTTCTGTCCCAGATTTGGGGAAAGCCTCATTAGCATGTCAAGTGATATTTTTACTTCAGTTTTATAATTAGCTGCTGCTCGAAGTCTTTCATTTGCTTTTCATAATTTTTATATCCTTATTGATTCTTTGTAGTTCCAAAGCTGGTGCTGACTTGCTCCGTTTCCAACATATTGATGTCCAATAGGCATAGTGCTTGACAGTCCAGCACTCACGGACTCAGACGATCCCCCTGCCTCAGCTTCCCTAGGAGTTGGAACTGTAGGCAAGTGCTACCACAGTATTACTGCAATTCGGTTTGCCATCTTTTGTTGATATTCATGGTAAACCTTTCCGGAACAGAAAGAGAGGTGGAGTGGGTTGGGGAAGGAACAGAGAGGGCTTGGAGGAGGGCTTGGGAGGAGAAGAGGAAGGGTAAACTGTGGCTGGGGTATATATTCAACTTAAAAAGAAATGCTGGTGCCATCCTCTTCTTCTCGTGTGTAGTAATAATTGTCCTTTCTCTTTTGAAAATGTTTATAATGGTTGTTTTGAAGTTGTTTTTAAATCTAGCATGTGTTTTGCCTATCTGTTCTTTCTGTCCTCTGGTTTATGTGTGGTTTGTACTTTGCTATTTCTTCGTGGCTGGAATGTTTCTTATTAAAAATGGTACATTTTGGGTAACCACTACAATCTAGAACGAAATAACTATAATCCACATCTATACATGAAGTACTTTAGATCTTTGCCTATTTATTTATTTAGTAACTTTCTTGTACTCTTTTAGTGAGATTTCAGTTCTGTAAGCCCACACAAGAATGCTCTGCTGACCATTATAAACACAGCCTTGAGTATGAACACAGTGCTCCTGGAACAGCCGTGGTCATAGGATCTTTTACCAGCTCCCATCTGATCTCTGTTAAGCCATCTGCCTCTACTAGTATCTAGCTTTAACGATTGTAACATTGTTTTCCTGATATTGGTCGACTCTGGAAAACAAACTTTTCCTTTTTCCCCCCTTCATTTTATTATTTTTTATTTAAAAATGTCATTTTTATCCACGTATCCCCCCTGCATCCCCTCCCTTCCCTCCTCCCAATCCCTCCCAGTCAGCCTTTAGCTGCTCCCCTCCCCATCTTCCCATTCCCTCCCTGAAAAGGGCAAGAAGACCCAAGGTGAGTCAGCTCAGTGTGGCATCCAACTAGGAAAGTTTGATTTCCTCATCTCAAAATAAAGACTGTTATGCATTCCACTGCAGAAAATGGGCTCCAAGGTGTCAGCCCACACACGGAAATACAGTCTGATCCCACCCCTGGAGGGTCCACATACTGCCCATGCCAATTGATAGATGCCTACCCTTCGAGGGCCTAGCTCCTTTTCCCGATGTATCTCCAGCGGCTATTCTTGATTCAGTGAGCTTCCCAGAGCTCCAGCTACCCATCACTGTGGGAACTTTCCTCATAAATCTTATCCCCTTGCTCATACAGACTCTCCTCCCCTGCTCTCGGCTAGACCAGGAGCTTGGCCCAGTGCTCAGCCATGGATCTCTGCCTCCACCTTTATTCATCACTGGATGTAGGTTCTGTGATGACACAGGGTGATTATTCCTTTGATTATAGGGGAAGTCCTGTTTAGGAACCCTCTCCACTATTTTTGAAGACCTAGCCAGGGGCATCCTGTGAGTTCCTGGAGGTTTCCCTAGCACCTGGTATCTTTCCAACCACACATTGGCTTCCTCAATCAACATATTCATCTCTTTCTATCTCTCTCTTTGTTGCTTCTCTCACTCAACCATCTTCTTCTCTCATGATTTGTTCCCAACTCTTCTTGATTGCAACCCATTATGATCCCGATTTACTACGGTTATCTTCCCTATTTTCTCTTCCTAGGACAATTCCTGAATGCCTCTCTTAAGTTCCTTCTGATCCCAAGATGTTCATGGGTTGTAGTTTGCAGCTTGGGTATTCTTTGTTTTCTCTCTATAATCCACTTATGAGTGAGTACATCCCATGCCTATCTTTCTGGGCTTATGATACCTCGCTCAGGAGGATATTCTCCAAATCCATCCATTTGCCTGCAAATTTTAGGATGACTTTTTTTTTTAAATGCTGAGTAGTTCTCCACTGTGTAGATGTACCACAGTTGTTGATCCATTCTTCAGTTGAGGGGCATCTAGGTTGTTTCCAGGTTTTTGCTATTGCAAATAATGCTGGTATGAACATAGTTGAGCTAATTCCTTTGGGGTATGAAATGTGTATACTTTAGGTATATGCTCTATAGTGGCATTGCTGGATTCTTGGGGAGATTGATTCTCAGATTTCTAAGGAACCACCGCCATACTGCATTCCAAGTTGGTTGTACAACTTTACACTCCTGCCAACAATGGCGGAGTGTTCCCTTTGCTCCACATCCTCTCCAGCATAGACTGTCATGTGTGATTTTGATCTTACTCATTCTGACAAGTGTAAGGTGGTATCCTGAAGTTGTTTTGATTTGAATTTCTCTGATGGCTAAAGATGTTGAGCAATTTTTAAGTGCCTTACAGCCATCTCTCTCCTTATCTACTCAAAATAGTTCTCAAAGTTTTAGCTAAAGCAATGAGTGAACAAAAGGAGATTAAGGGGATACAAATTGGAAAGGAAAAAGTCAAACTATCTCTGTTTGCAGATGATATGATCATATACATAAGTGACCTCCAAAATTCTACCAGGGAACTCTTATAGCTGATAAACACCTTCAGCGAGGTAGCAGGGTACAAGATCCTATACACTAAGGATAAAAGGGCTAAAAAAGAAATAAGGAAAACATCAACATCTAGAATAGCTGCAAATAGCCTTAAATATGTTGGTCTAACTCTAACCAAAGAAGCAGCACACCTGTTTGACAAAAACTTTAAGTCACTGAAGAAAGAAATTGAAGAGGATATCAGAAAATGGAAAGATCTCCCATGCTCCTGGATAGGTAGGATCAACATAATAAAAATGGCAATTTTACCAAAAGCTTTACCAAATTTACCAAAATCTACAGATTCAATGCAATCCCCTTCAAAATCCCAACACAATTTTTACAGACCTTGAAAGAACAATACTCAACTTCATATGGAACAATAGGAAACCCAAGATTGCCAAAACGGTCCTTCTCAATAAAAAACTTCAGGAGGAATCACCATCCCTGACTTCAATCTATACTATAGAGCTCCAGTAATAAAAAGAGCTTCATACTGGCATACAACCAGACTTGTGGATCAATAGAACCGAACTGAAGTCCCTGACATTAAGCCACACCTATGATCACCTGATTTTTGACAAAAGGAACAAACTTTTTGAAATTTTGTTTCAAATAATATCTAGTCCTTTAAGCAGGAACTAGTCACATAGCCTAAGTTTTCAACTAAGGAAATGTAACTGAGCTTGACATTCTGGAGCTAACTAGGTCAGGTCTAGTCTGCTGCTCTTCAGTAGCAGGGAAAGAGGGAGAAGGAATGAAGTTCTAGTCCTTTCAGACAGCCCTTTCCAACATGTAACCTTGTCCTATTTGAAAATCAGATAGATGGTGAAATATTTCATCACGCTGAGATTGGGTACTGTGTCAAACAGAGCACACTACAGTCTGGTTTCATCCACTCTTCTACTTTTTTGCAAATTTTAGTGAACGAATGGTCCCTTTAAAACCTGATTTTTTTTTATACCAGTTTTGGTAGTTTCATGAAAGAGCAGGTGCCTGGGGCTCCTTCTGCCATCGCTCTAGAGGTGCAAGTCTAACCTTCATCTTTTGCTCTTTGTTCTACATATATTTGATCTTGTGGTCCAATGTTAAACATATTAGCCTATTATGATCTTCAGCTTCCCAAGTCTGTAGATATGTCTGGTTCTACAAATTCATAAAATCTTTGTAGCTTAAGTGCTGAATTGGAGCACCTGGGCTGGGGACAATTTGCTCTGAAAAGCCATTTTTTATTTTGTGATGAACTGAAATTATGTAAGTGAAGTAATAAAACACATCTTGGAGAATAACAATCTTTATTTGTCTAAACCTAGCTGACAAGCACCTAGGATGATATTCACATGAATGGTTGTCTTTATCATGCACTGAAATAGAGATTAGCCTGATAACAACAGCCTTATTTCCGAAGGAGTTCCCTCACTTTCTTTCCAAGATTGGACAATAATGTATAAGTTTGCCTACTTGCAAGTGATGATTTGTGGTGAATGCTTATAAAGGCAGCTTGTGTTTCCTGGGAGTATGTTTTCCCAGACTGCTTGCTTCACTGATGGATTGTTAATCCAATGCAATGCATTTTTGATGAACAAATGGAGCTAAAAATAGAGTGTTGCACCCTCTGCTTACTGCATATATAACAGAGCTTGTCAACTATATTACTAGAAAGTAAGTCTACTAAATTGTAAATCCAAATACTATGGCTAAAAATAACTTAAAGTGCATGTCTGCTCAATTAGGCAATTAAAAATACACAAAAACAAAGGCAAGTATGTCAAAGAACGTGTTTGCAGTGCCAAAGGGCAATATGCTCTCATGCATGAAAGGTATACAACTCATCTCACCAGGACAGAATAATGCCATTGTCAAACAGTTGGCACAAGGAAATCTTTATTTATGGTATTTATTTTAAATGATACTGTCATATATTGGAATGATGTGTGAATGAGAACACTTCAGTTGCAAAGACTCAATGCACACACTCAGTGTAGACTAATAGAGTTCTTTGGGCATTTTGTTTGTTGATTTGTTTCTTTTTTTATAGAAAAAAACCTAAAATTTTATTGTAAACTAGTTGGAAGATTTGCACAGGACATCTGAGGAGGAAAAGGAGCCTTATTTACTTTTAATGTGGAGGTTCCTCAAAAATGGTGAAAATAAAAACTAATTTTCTTCGACTTAGTGACACTGTATATATCAACCATGGCTCAGGTCTGGCCTCATGCTCAAGACTGCTACACAAAACAGTTCACAATTTTGAATGCATTTTGTTGTTATGTTTTGGTGTTTATTTTGGGGTTTGATTTTATGTTTTGAGTCTTTTCTGTGCTTGGTTAACTTTTTAATAGTGAGGGAGATTGTGTCGTGTAGCAGGGAGGTGAGGAAGATCTAGGAGGACTTGGGGGAAGAGAAAGAAGATAATCAAAATATAATGTGTGAGCTTTTGGATTGGATTTAAGGCCCACTCCATGGGATGGAACCCATACCTGACACTGTTATTGTGGCCCCAATCCTGAGACTACTATTATTACTATTATTATTCTGCTAAAGGAATATGGCAATAAAATGACTCCTAATAACATTCTGCTTTACTCATACATTAGAATTTCACTCAGCCTTATCTTAGAAGATTCTTCTGGCAGTGATAGGAATTAGCACAGAGATTCACACCTGAACAGTGTGCAGAGAATGAAAGACATTGAAGTATTCAGTCCTAAATGAGATATCTTCATCTAAGCCCTTCCCTAAAGGCTTAGGACTATGGAGAAAAGAAGACAGAAAGATCATAAGGGCTAGAGGTACTTGATGATTCAAGGGAAACACCATCTTCTAGACACAGAAGGACTGACACACATAAACTCAGAGACTTTAACAACAGCATGATCTACATAAGTTCAAACCAGGCAAAATCCCAGTACTGTGAAGGGAAAGTAAACACAAAATTCTACCCATAATTAAGAATTTGTCTGCATTTGATTAATTGATAGAAAAAAGAAAATTGGTTTTTCTCCAACAAAGTGCCACTGTGTTGATCAATCATACTCCAAGGCAGGTCACTTATCCAGAAGCAGTTGACTAACACAAATGAGCTCCATGGAGTGTATGTGTTAGGGGAGGGGTTAATTTTGCTTTGTTATTTTTTCATATTGGCTTTCTAATATGTGCTTTAATGTTTTTGTTTTCTGAGTCTTATTATTGAGAAAGCAAAGATGAAGTTGAGTATATAGGGAAGTGGGATGATCTAGAAGAAATTGGAGAAGAGAAAAAATATGATCACCGTAAATGTAAAAAAATTTTAAATATTCCAACAAATATACAAAAGATTATATATTTGTGTGTATATATATATATATGATATGCATGAAAAATTTAAAATAATACAAATAGCTAAAAGTAAATCTTCCACATGATCCAGCTATGTTACAATATGGTTTCATTGGCCCGGGGCGGCAAGAGGTCCAGACCCACAGACCTGCCACACCAGACCCCTGAGCCACCTGCAGCTGCTCAGGCCCCCAGAAAAGATTCAGACACTTATATTAAGTTCATGCTGTTTGGCCTATGGCTCAGGCACACTGCTAGCTAGCTCTTACATCTTAACCCATTCGCATTAATCTGTCTACCACATGGCCCGTGGCTCACCTGTGTTCCTTACATGCTTCTTCTTTGGCATCTGGCTCAGTCTGTCCCTAACTCCACCCTTCCTTTACTACCTTTTCTAATTTCCCCACCTACTTTTCTATGGTGCCTGTCATGGGCCAAAACATCTCCTTTATTTAAAGATTGATATTCACAGCACACAGAAAGACCCCCCCACTTCTATCTAATCAAAAAGGTTTCAATTTTAACATCACAAAATTACATATAACAAAATTGCCATCAAGCAAGAATTACAGTTAAAAAATCTAGTCTATTTGTATTTAACAAAATTAAAGAAAATACTCTATCATCTAACTTACCCTCATGAGTCTAAAGTTTCATATCCAATATACCTTTCAAATAACTAAGAAAAACTATACCTATAGCTATATAATCTTCAACTACATCAAAGACCACAGAAGGATATAGTTAGCCAAGTAAACCAGAAGTACAAGCAACTTCCAAAATCTAGAAATGACAGAGCTGACACCTATCTGCCTGATAGTAACCTACAGTTCCTTTATAAAGTTGGGGCATCCATCTTCAGCCTACAGCTTTATCTGCAACAACTATGTAGCTCTTTAAAAGAGTGTGAATATTGTAAAAGCTCTTCTGATTGTAAAACGATTAAAGATTCACAATAAAACAGATTCAGATGGAAAAAAAAGCTGTAAGTGGGTTACAGTATGTGTAAGAGGTACATAGGCTTCAGAGGGAAAAGAAGGTAGAGAAAGTCTTTAAAAAAAGAAATAGAGTAATAAATATATAATAAACCATATAAAGATGGAAAATGGACACAAAATCTGGATTTTGGTTGTTATTGTGTTTTCTTTTAATTTTTTAACTATTAATGAGCTAACTGTAGAAAGACAATGGATTGTAAAGGCTGCTAAATTAAACAAGAATATATATTTTGAAGGTATTTTGATTTTGAAATTTGTGTCTAAGAATTTATTGCTTTGGAAGAGTTAAGCTTTTGTTTCCACATAAAATGATACTTATTGACATAATAGATGACTCCAATGTTATGAAGAATAAATCTATTAAATTCATAGGTAAATTTATGGAACTGAAAACAACTATTCTGGGTGAAATAAACTAGAAAGAGGGGCCATGAGGAGAAATCTCAAAGCATGGGGGATAGAACACAGTAATTTAAAGGGTTAAAAGGGAATAATTGACATAAAGGGTTAAGTTGGGTTTGAAGATGGAAGAACAGGGTAGAAGAGGTTATAAAGCAGGACAACCAACACTAAAGACCTCCATGAAAAGTCATACTAAAATCTACTGCTGTAAAGCTTTCTAAAATAAAAGCATATACTTATTTTAAAAGAATTTAAATGTAGTATCCTAGAACAAGGCAAAAATGCCCTTTCTATACCACAAGTTAATAAATAAAAATGCCTAATACCAGGAATAGGTTAGCTCTTGGGGAGTTATTGGACAACAAGTTCCTCAAACCCCCAAACATTATGGGATATTACCAATGCTTTTGATTATTTATCATAATTTCATGATAAAACCCTATTACTGAAAAATTCCACATACTTAAATCATAGAACATAAGAGATCAAGCTAGTAATATCCTGAAAGTTTTATCCTGACTGGATACTTTCCGTAGTGCTGGGAAGTGCTATTCATGCTAGTAAATAATAAGGTATGGTCATATAGCTTACCCATATGTGAACCCAACAAGCTATAATAACAACCTATTAGCAAATATGCCCACTGGTGCAATAGTATCATAAAAGGCATGGGAATAACCAATTGCCTCCTGGTTCTATGTAAGGTCTACTACACAAAATGAATTTATAGCTAGACAGGCCATATGTTTGGGGAAAGAATGTATATACTACCATTATTCTGCTAAACAGACATAGTATTAAACTGATTCCTAAAGACTTATCATTATACCCATAGATTAGTTTATCTCTCAGCTATCACTAGTGAAGCTTCTATTTGTAATATATGATGTTTAAAATAGAGACCCAAAACTAGTCAAAGTATAAAGAAGACACTGAGGGATGTTCAATTCTAAATTAGACATCTATATCACATCCCCCCACCTTACAAGACTTACTATGGACCATTGTGGAGAAAGATGTAGAAAGATGATAAGATTCAGAGATGATGAATGACTACAAGAAAATAGTGTTTTCAGGACACATCAGGCCCCAGTGGCACATGTGAAGCAAAATAGCATAAAAATCTATGTACTCTCAAATCAGGAAAATCCATGCAAAGAAATGGGAAGTGCACACAAAATATTCTACCACTAAGAAGTTATTGTTAGTTAACAGATTCTGGGAGGAGAATGAATCAGTCTTCATAAAGGTGTAGCCCATGGTAAGTTCAGTATAAGGCCATATATCCAGGAAAATATATGTAACAAAGAATGGACTTGACAAGTATTTTTTTAAATGACACACAATTACATAAATAGGAACAATGGTGGTAGTTCTGATAGGAGTTGGATGAGGGGTATAATATAAATGTAATAAAATTACACTGTACAAAATTCTCAATGAACTAATGGAAAATGACAAAAATAAATACAGTTACTTTTTCCTTCCACATTTAGAATCCAACCTCTGAAGAAAAAGCTTTTTTAAATTATTCATTATTTTTTATATCCATCTTTAGTGAAATGTCTTGAAATAATAATCAATATCTCTACTTAATGGCAAGTGTCCCTGTGTCCACTTAATATATGGACTCTTTCTCAATTTCTGCTGAATAATTGAAATCCTATTTAAAAAATTTAAATACTAGTTTTTATTATCAGATACAGAAATAGTGCCCAAACTCCAAATATACAAATTTGTCCTTGAGATGTCCACTTTACAAGTAGCAAAACAAATTCTCATTAGTATAAACTGACTTGCTAGAGGACTGGGGAAGAGAAATCTCCTTTTAATTCTCTTTTAAATGTTCATTTGTGTGTATATGTGTGTCTGTGTGTGTCTGTGTGTATGTGTATTTGTGTGTACAAAGATTTCTTAGCATTAAATAATAACCTTTAGAAACATAATTGATGATAATTTGCAAATGTTTCATTCAGGACCTACTTTTGACAAACACTGGAGTGGGCATCTTTATAGTAAGAACACAGTTTAATAATATAGAAAGATCACTGGCGTTTACTATAGTCTAAAAACGGATAGTATTTTTTTCAAAAATACATGTTGATAACATCCTTCGCCCAAGCATGATGGTATTCACATGAGAAGGAAGTATGTTATGCAAATAGAAGCTTCATGTAGTGTTAATCATTGGTAGGAAGGGATGCAGCCTCTTTAAGCCTATGTCTCTCCCTCACCCTGTGAAAACTGAAAAAGAGAGTCATTTTTAAGCTAGGAAAGGCATGATGCTCAGGTGACAAACTGAGAGAAAATGAATCTAAGAATTCTCAGCCTCTCCTGCTATGAAAAATGGTTTAAGGTTTAAGCTTCCCAGTATGTAGTAATTTTAATAGAAGATCGAGCAAATAGATATAGTCTTAGACCTAGAATTTTTAAATTTAAATTCTCTGTGGTATTTTTCAGACTTTAAACTTATTTTCTCCATTTCTTGCCTTCCAGTTTCTTCACTGTTATATGAGAGGGTTTTTTTTTTCTTTTTTTTTTTTTTTTACAAAATTCCAATAAGAGAATATATATCAACTACTTGAAAAATACACATTGCAAATTCATGGAAGAATAAATGTTTGTTTCCCTTGCCTTTACATTTAATTGCTCTTTATTTATATTCTAATTTCACTGAGAATACCTCTTTTCAAACTACATCCATTTTATTTATATTAAGAAGAAAATTTTACCAACTCTGATTGATAGCAGGTAATTATAAGGTCATATGTTCTTGTCTAACTTTTGACTATCACCTATAAAATAGTGGACAGGTGACACAAATCACTAACAGAAACTCCAAAGATGAGTCATTGTGCATTCCCATGTTTTTTACAGCATTGGCCAGCCACAAAACTAACATGTAGACTCAAACAGATGATGTCTGTCAGTGAATAAAAAAAAAATGAGATATATTCTTACTTTTAGAAGACTTAAATTCTGCTTTTAATTGAATATATTAACTTAAAAGACATTAAGTAGAATGAGTCAACCACAAAAAGACAAATATAGCATGTTTTACATGTAGAAGACAAAAAACATTGAACTGATAGAAAAATAATAGTTTTTCTAATCTAAGGCATGAGTAGACTGAAAGATACTGGTTAATGGGTACATTTTAATTATATATGAAGAATACAATCAGACTATCTATTACCAAGCTTGGATTTTAGTCAATAACAATATATTGTGTATTTCAAAACAGACTACTGAGTAAATTTTACATACTGTCATCACAAAAAGTATACAAGGAAGTTTATATGTTAAATTGATCCTCTTAACTATTCCACATTGTAAGAATGTACCAAACTATAAGGTTATACAAATTTTATCAATGACCAGTCTCAGGGACCTAGACCTCGGTGCACAATTCATGGATGCCCATTCCCATCCATTGCTGCCTCAATTCCAGTATCTTATATTCTGAAATCTATAAGACCCACCCTACCCACCAAATCCAGCCATCATGTTACAACCTCAGAGACTTCCTGAGACACAGAATTGGCTAGCTCCTAATGGACTCAAAGCAACTCCCTGGGACACAGAAACAGCCAGCTTCTATTCAACAAAGAGAGACTCTGAGAGACACAGAATTAGTCAGCTATTACTGGTCAAATAGCATCGCTTTGTGACACAAAGTATGCAAACTCCAAAAGGACTAAGAGCTCAGATGGGACCAAGAGAGGCTCCCACAGACACAGACAGATTCTTCATTGATTTGAAAGAGACAGGGATAGACGTTAATGAAAGAATACATATAACAACATAAAGGACAATATGACACCACCAAAATCTAGTGCTTCTACAACAGCAAGACCTGAACATTCCAATGTAGAAGAAGCAGAAAGAAAGAACCTTGAAAATAACTCTATGAAGATGGTAGGATCCTTTAAAGAGGAAATAAAAAAAAAAACTCTTGAAAATAAATAGAAAAAAAGGACAAACAAAAATGGGGGGGGATCAATAAATCCCTTTTTAAAGGCCAAGAAAACACAATCAAACAGGTCAAGAATTAAAACATGAAATAGAAGCAGTAAAAAGACACAAACCAGAGGAGTGCAAAAAATGGAAAGTCTGAGTAAATGAACAGAAACTACAGATGCAATCAAAATTAACAGAATGCAAGAGATGGAAGAGAATCTCTGTCATAGAAGATTTGATAGCAGAAATTCACATATCAGTCAAAGAAAACACTGAAGCCAAAAACTCATAACACAAAATGTTCAGAAAATCTGGGACACCACGAAAAGACCAAACCTAAGAAAAATAGAAATAGAAAAGGGAGAATACCAGCTCAAAGGCACAGAAAATATATTCATCAAAATCATAGAAGAAAACTTTGCCATTCCAAAAAGGAAGAAAATACCTATAAAGATACAACAAGATTACAGAACATCAAATAGACTAGATGTCCCCCAAAAGTCCACTCCCTACATAATAATCAATCCACTAAACATACAGAATAAAGAAAGAATATTAAGAGCTACAAAGTAAAAAGGCCAAATAAATTGAAAAGGCAGATTCATCAGAATAACGCCTGACTTTTCGCTGGAGATTATGAAAGCCAGAAGGACCTGGAAAGATGTTATAAACACTAAGAGATCATAAATGCCAAATAATATACCCAGTAAAAAACTCAATCACCATAGATGGAGTAAACAAGTTATTCCATGACAAAACTATAATTAAACAATATCTATTCACAAATTCAGCCCTACAGAAAACATGAGAAAGAAAACTCTCAGGAAAATTCATCAGAATGAATTCTCAATCCTAAACATTTATGTCCCCAATAAAGGGCACACATATATGTAAACTAAATATTAATAGATACCCAAAAATGGAATAACCCCTTATATCTTATCAGACAGTCATGGACTAAAGTTAGAGTTCAATAACAACACAAGCCACAGGAAATAGTCTCCAAGATGTCAGTTCACGCACCAGGAATAAAATTTGGACCTACTTCTAAAGGCTCCACAAACTGCCCATGAGATTTGACTGTCATCTACATTCTAAGGATTTAGTTCCTTTCCATGAAAGTTCTCAGCTGTCATTTCAGACTTAGTGAGCTTTCACTATACTGAGTCTGCCATCTCTGTGGGTCTCCTTCTCATGATCCTGACCCCTTTGTTCATATACTCTTTCTTTTCTCTCTGTAGCTAGACTAGGAGCTCAACCTTGTGCTTAGCTATTGATCACTGCTTCTGAATCCATCCATTTCTGAATGAAGATTCAATAATGACAATTAGGGTAGTCATTCATTTGATTATAGAGAAAGTACTGTATTCATAATAACCAGAACCTTGAAACAACCTAGATGCCCTTCAACTGAAGAATGGATTTAAAAATTGTAGTATATTTACACAATGGAGAAAAAAAGACATGCTGAGATTTGCAGGCAAATGGATTGATCTGGAGACTATCATCCTCAGTGACGTAACACAGAGCCAGAAAGATAGACATTGTAGGTACTCACTCATTAGTGAATTTTAGACATAAAGCAAAAGATAACCTGGCTACAATCCGCAAACTCCAAGCAGCTAGGTAACAGGAGGACTTAAAAGAGACACCCATGGATAACCCTTGGAAGGTGAAATAAGGAATATCTCCTTAGTAAATTGGGATCATATGGGGAAATAAGTAAGAGGAGGTGGGAAGAGATCATGAGAGAAGCTGATAGAGTTTGGAAAAGCAACAGGGAGGGAGAACAAAGAAATAGATATCTTGATGGATAGGGCCATTGTGGGGCTAGAGAGAAGCTAAGAACATATCCAAGATGTCCCCGGCTATGACTCCAAGCAATAGTAGCCTAAACAGGACTTCCTCTATAATCAAATTAACAACAAATATCTTGAGGTAACGCTAACAAAAGTAGTGAAAGACCTGTACAATAAGGAGGACTTCATGTTATTGAAGAAGATAACAGAAAATGGAAAGATCTCCCATGCTCATAAATGGATAGGACCAATATAATAAAAATGGCAATCTAACCTAAAGTAATCTACAAATTCAATGTGATCCCCACCAAAATCCCAACAGAATTCTTCACTGACCTCAAAAGAACAATATTCAACTTCATATGAAAAAAAAAAAAAAAACAAAAAACAAAAAACCCCAGGATCAGAAAAACAATTCTGCTCAATAAAAGAACATCTTGAGAAATCACCATCCCTAATATAAAGCTCTACTATAGAGTTAAAGTAATTAAAACAGCATGGAATTTGCAAAGAAACAGATATGTGGATCATGGAATTAAATTGAAGACCCTGAGATTAATTCACACCAGTTTGTAGGGGGATTATGTTGTTCCATTGGAAATAATTGTCCCCTCCTATGAGTTTAATAAAAAAGCACTGATTGGCCAAAGGCAAACAGGAAGTGTGGGCGGGGATACCTGACTAGGAGAACTCTGGGAACTGGAAGAAAAGAGCAGAATGCCAGAGAGAAGGCAGAGGAAGCAGAGGACAACTATGCTGCACTGAGAAAAGGTACCGAGCCCCATGGCTGTACAGGATAAGAGTCATGGGTTAGATGAAGGGTAGAGAGCTAGCAAGTTATATCCTGTACTTTAGGCTGATCAGCCTAAAACTATTGAAAGCATCTGTGTTTTTCTGCGGGTCTGTGGGTCTGCGGGTCTGTGAGTCTAAACATTGAGGTAAGGCCCGAAAGTCCAGGCCAGAAACCTCCTACTACAAATGGCAGCCCAACATTGGTAAAATATACCCACATAAAGCCATAGAAAGCTTAAAAAATGATCTAGAGCCCAAAGCAGCTTCTGAGATGTATCTCTCACATGAGCTGTAGTACAGATATGCCTGGTAAAGCATGTGGGCTTGGGATACAAATGGCGGGCTTTTGGAGTGCAGCTTAAGGTATAAAATGGCTTATTTCTCAACTCTCACAGGAGCCTCAATATAAGAAAAAAGTTGTAAATGATGTATTTAAGATTTCTGTTCATAAAGACTAAAGGGAGCCAAATCAAAGATAGCTTCTTAGTGTCGATGTTTTCTTAGATCAGCCAGAGGCAAACTGAGGCATGACTTTTTTAAGAGAGGCTTCCTGATTCAGCCTTAGAGGCAAAACACTTGTGGTTTTTTAAGAGGCCCGGCTGCCTAATACTTAAATGGAGTTAATGAACAGCAGATGGCAAAGCTTTACTTGGTAATTATATGGACCCTAAAATTCCCAGAGTACCTGGACTAAAAAGATAAATTCTATGAAATTAGACTAGGAGCTGGGTGGAGCCATCTACCCACCCTACCAACCTTGAATCCTGGCAGATTAAAGGTGTGTTCAGAAACAGAAAGAAAAGAAGAATCTGGGTAGAGTCAGTCACCCTAGCCAAGCAAAGGTGTGGTCAGAGACAGAAAAAGTTAAGAAATAAATATACAGTAAAGACAGTTTTTTTGTGAAAAGTCTAAGTGGTTTAGAGTGTATTGAAAATATATATACATAGGCTTAGAGAAAGAAAAGAAAAGGTATAGAAAGCCCTTAAAAAGAAATAGAGTAAAGTAAATAAATAAATAAAAAATAAGCCACATAAAGAAGAAAAATAAAAAGAATGTCTGGATACTGCATGTTATTGTCTTATCTTTAAACTTCATGACTAAAAATGAAGTAGTAGAAGCTGCTAAAAGACAGTTGATTATAAATACTGTTGGTTTAATTCAACCTATGTATTTTGTAAATGAGTTGATTTTAAAACTGAAATCCAAAGATATGCTACTTTGGAGAAGAGGTTATCTTTTTATTTTCACAGAAAATGAGAGGCTGTGGATTTATTCCTGGATAAAGAACATAAAGTTTGATAGAGGAAGACTCCCTGAAAAATCTCCAATGGATATGTATGGC
Organism: Phyllotis vaccarum; assembly: GCA_033318265.1. Taxonomy (NCBI): domain Eukaryota; kingdom Metazoa; phylum Chordata; class Mammalia; order Rodentia; family Cricetidae; genus Phyllotis; species Phyllotis vaccarum. Next base: position 136,410,103 of record JARWLC010000001.1, on the reverse strand, counting down.
CCAGATGCTATAGTATTTCAGAGCACCTCTATTGAAGTTTTCTGAGCTCTGTATCCAGAACAATTTCAAGGAGACAGGATGAAATGACCCAGCTTTAGAAACTACTCCACTAAAGACTTGTCCATAATCCTAAATTTTTCTTTGGATTCCCATGGGATTGCCAATGCCTCTATTCAGCAGGAAGTAGCCTAGGGAATGACGCCCACATTCCCAAAACATGGATTATGAATGTTTGTGTTTATTTACAGTGTTGTTTATAAGTTGTTATAGATAATGGGACAAAGATGTCAAAAATATACAATGAAAAAAGAAAGTATATTCAACAAATGGTGCTGGTTTAACTGGATGTCAGCGTGTAGGATAAAGCAAATAGATATTTATCTACCACCCTGCATAAAACTCAAGTTCAAGAAGATCAAAGACCCCAACATAAATCCAAGTACACTACACCTAATAGAAAAGAAAGTGGGAAATATCCTTTAATGCATTGGCAAGGGAGACCACTTCCTAAATATAATACCAGTAGGACAAACAGAGAAAGCAACAATTAATAAATAGGGCATTCTAAAACTGGGAAGCTTCTGTAAAGCAAGGGACATAGTAAATAATACAAAATTACAGCCTACAAATGGAAAAAGATCTCACTAACCCTACATGTAAGAGAGAGCTAATCTCTAAAATATGTAGAAAATTGAAGAAACTAGAGGTCTAAAAACCAAATAAACCAATTAAAAAGTGAAAAGCAGAGCTAAATAGAGAACTATCAACTGAAGAATCTCATGTAGCTGAATACACTTAATTGTTCATCATCCTTAGCCTTCAGTGAAATGCAAATCAAAACAACTTTGAGATATCATATTACACCTGTTAGAATGGCTAAAATTATAAACACTTATGATAGCTTATGCTGGAGGAGATGTGGAATACGGGAAACAGTCCCTCATTGCTAATGGTAATGTAAACTTTTACAGTCACTTTGGAAATCAATATGGTGGTTTCCCAGAAAACTGGGAATTAATCTACCTAATGATTCTTCACTACCACTCTTGGCATATACCCAAAGGATGCATAGTCTTACCACAATGATATTTGTTCAACTATGTTTATAGGAGCACCATTTATAATAGCCAAATCCAGTAAACAACCTAGATGCCCCTCAACTGAAGAATGCATTTTAAAAATATTTGGTACATTTACACAATGAAGTACTACTCAGCAGAAAAATAGACATCCTAAAATTTTCAGGCAAATGGTTGGAACTAGAAAATATCATTTTGAGTAAGGTGATAAAGACACAGAAAAATAAACATGATATGTACTCACTCATAAGTGGATTTTAAATGTAAAACAAAGGATAGTCAGACTACAGTTCAAAACCGCTGAAGAGCTAAGTAACAAGGAAGAACATAAGAAAGACATCTATGGATTCCTCTGGGAAAAGGAAATAGATAAAAATCTCCTGAGTAAATAAGAGAAGCCAGGCTGAGGAAACTGGAAGACAGCTGGGTAAGATCTGACTGTGGTGTTTACTCTCTCTTATATCTATGACTTTCTCAGAGATCTATCCCTGAGTTTCATTTATTTGTGCAACAATTGGCATCCTACTTTGGGGCATGAATTCCTCCCCTCCCTACACAAGAAACTAAACTTGCCAGTCAAAACAACACATGGCCAGAGGAGAAATTACTGGAGGGTTAAGCTTTCTGTTCCAAGTTAGGCTCTAGCCTTAGGCAGACAGCCACACATGTTTCCCTTTCACAATCATCTGGGTAAGTCTTTCAGACAGTAGCCTCTTTCTCCTGGTGGGTTGTTTCTTTTTTCTTTTTTGACTGCTCCTTGGGTTGCTATCACACTAGGTAGCTGCCCCACTTCACAATAAATTGAATCATCAACAGACAACAACCGGTGAGTAAATCAATTAAAAAAAAAAAAAAGAGGGAATTTGTTTAAAGAAATGGAGGTTGCCTAGTCAAACTGTAACCTTTCACTAAACAATTTGGTTTTAAAACCAGTGAAGGAAAACATAAATAAGGTAGATGGAAATATCATAATTTTTATCATACTGTTTACTATGAATATTTTTTGTTTGATTTCTTTATTATCTTTATTATCACTTAAAAAGTAAATTAATATAAATGCAAAGAAAAAGGTCTTTAAAAAGTCTGTCAAGAGAGAACACGAAGATGCTCAAATTCAAACAGAGGAATAAGAAGAACCAATTTCACCAAGGTCATCTAAAATTAACAAAAACAGGCAACATTAATATACCTGCTAACCTTTAAAAAAATGAAGGATGATAGAGATAATAGAGAAGCTAGCTGGGCTCCAGTACAAATGTTAGAATTATGAAGAGTGAAAGAAGCAATTGTAACATATGGGGTACATTCACCATTTGTCAAACAAATGCTGAACTCCTGGTCATGCTGTAACTGGGTGGCCCCTAGAGATTGGTTAGATATGGTTACAGCTATGTTAGAGACAGGGAAGCTTATACAATGGAAGTCATGGTGGAGGGAGGAGGCTAAAACAATAGAACAAAGAAGCAGGGCCAGAGGCATAGAAGTCTCCCAAGACCAACTTCATGGGGAGGGAGATTATGCTGATATTGAAAGGCAGTCTTTATACAATGAACATACTCTGGTTTTATAATGCATGGCAGATTTAAATGCTTGAGATCAGATTGAAGAAATAGGAAATAAAACTGAATCATTCACTAAAGTAATTCAAACCCCCAAAGAAACTTTTAGAGACTTTTTGCACAGATTAACTGTAGCAGTAAACAGAATGGCACCAGACTCAGAAGCAAGGTGTATAATCATTGAATCGCTGGCTTTTAAGAATGCCAATGCACAATGTAGAAAAATACTTAGACCTTTAAAAGCAAGGTCAGCACCTTTGTAGGACTGGATTTGTGAGACAATTAATGTAGAGTCTTATGACAGTGATAATAACTGGGTAGAAGAGCTTATTTCAAGAGGTATAAAAAAAATCAAAATGTTAAATGCTACAATTGTGGAAGGCAAGGTCACATAAAAAGAGATTGTAAACAAGACGTTCCCAGAAACAATGCTTTTGATAGGAATAATCCCAAAAGAACACCCCTCCCTTCTATAATATGCAGAAGGTGTGGAAAAGGAAGATTTTGGACTTGGGTGAATGAATGCAAATCAAAAAGGGACAGACAAGGTAACTTTCTGCCCTTGGGAAATGTCCCAAGAGGGCTTTCAAAAGCCCCCAGGTCAGGTAACTTTCTACCCTCGGGAAATGCCCCAAGGGGGCTTTCAAAAGCTCCCATATCAAATCAAATCCAGTCTTACCCTGTCATTGTGGAGAAAATAACTTCCCAGAACAATTAAAAAGATTAAAACATATTTTAAAAAGACATACTACACGGAATGATAGAAAATCTACAGAAAAAAAATTCAGGAAAAATTATAAAGCGAATATTTTGGCAAGCTTCTATCAATGAACAAAGGCCAACATTTAAAGTACAAATAAATGATGTTATTATTGAAGGCTTATTGAACACGTGTGCGGATGTACCAATAATTTCACCAGAGTCATGGCATCCAAGTTGGCCCCTTCAGGAGGTACATGTTCAGTTTTTGGGTATTGGGTTGATGTTCTAGGTAAAACAGAGTGCAAGATGGCTTGAGTGTATAGGACCAGAAGGACAGAGAAGAATATTGAAGCCATATGTGGCTGACATTGCTATAAATTTATGGGGAAGAGATTTACTACAACAGTGGAACACACAAATTAATATTCCTCCAAACACAGAAATAAGCCATAAACTAGCACATGGTTCTAGAAAAAATATTAGAAGGTATTATGAAAAACAGTCACAGATCATTCAGGTTATAGAGAAACAAGGAAAAACAGCTACTGATCTTTCAAAAACACCCACAGCACTACCTCTAAAATGGCTAACAGAGAAGCCTATATGGGTTTCATCAATGGCCTCTAATAAAAGAGAAATTTTAAGTCTTAAAGCAGCTGGTATGGAAGCAGTTCAATGATCAGCATGTAGAAAAAAAAATCAACCAGCCTTTGGAATTCTCCTGTATTTGTTATTAAAAATAAATCTGGAAAGTGGATAATGGTAACAGACCTAAGGGTGATAAACAAGGTGATCCAGCCAATGGGCTCCCTACAGTTTGGGATTCCTTTGCATTCTCTGTTACCTAAAGAATGGCCTATTATTGTTGCTGATTTAAAAGACTGTTTACAATACCTTTACAACAAGAAGACAAAGAAAAATTCGCCTTTACAATGCCCACTTATAATAATTCTCAGCCTGTAAAGAGATTCCAGTGGAGGGACCTCCCTCAAGGAATGCTGAATAGCCCTACTCTGTGCCAGTATTTTGTATAAAAGCCAATAGAACAAATACATAACAAATTCTCACAATCAATAATTTATCATTACATGGATGATATCTTGTTGGCTGATTCAAATATTGATACTTTAGAAAAAATTTCTGAAGAAGTGAAAAGAATTTTACCTGCTTGGGGATTACACATTGCCCCAGAAAAAAATGCAAATATCATATTTCATTAATTATTTAGGCTATAAAATAGGCCAAAAAAATTAGACCCCAAAAGGTACAAATCAGGAGAGATAGATTGAAGACACTTAATGATTTACAAAGACTACTAGACATTGCCAATTTACGACCCACTATTGGAATTAAAAATAATGAACTAAATAATTTGTTCAAAACCTTAAATGGTGACAAGAACTTAAGTAGTTTGAGAGAATTGTCACCTGAAGCTGAGAAACAATTGGCTTTGGTAGAAAAGAAATTATAGAGGTACATGTAGATCGTGTGGATTCAGACCTTAATTACATTCTAGTTATCTTGCCCTCTAAGCATTCTCCTACAGGAATTTAAATGCAAAGGGAAAATGCTATATTGGAATGGATATTTCTTCCACATAAATAGAGTAAGAAGTTAAAGACATATGTGGAAAAGATTTCTAAACTTATTTTTAAAGGAAAATTAAGACTTTGTCAATCGACAGGAATGGACCCAGAAGAAATTGCTGTACCTTTAACTAATGAAGAAATTGACCAATTATGGTAGAAAGTGAAACTTGGCAAAGAGCCTGCAGTAAATTTTTGGGAGATATTAACAACAAATATCCTCAAAGCAAAAGAATTGAATTTCTAAAGAAAACTAATTGGATTCTCCCTCGTATTGTACGAGCTAAACCAATTTCTGGAGCCCCTACATTTTATACCAATGCAAACAAATCAGGAAAGGCAGGTTACAAATCAGAACATATAAGTAAAGTGGCTCAAAGCCCTTATAATTCTGTTCAAAAGTCAGAATTATATGCTATACTGATGTTATTAATGGACTTTACCAAACCTCTTAACATAGTCACTGACTCTCAGATGCAGAAAGAGTTGTTCTACACATTGAAACTGCTGATTTTATTAATGATGAGCCAGAATTAACTTCATTATTTATTCAGTTACAAGAAATAATCAGGACTAGAAATCATCACTTCAACATAACACACATTCGATCCCATATGGGTCTGTTACATCCTTTAACACAAGGTAATGATGAAATTGATAAATTATTAATAGAAAACGTACTAGAGGCCTCAGAATTTCATAAAAACCATCACATCAACAGCAATGGATTAAAAAAAGATTTTTCTACCACTTGGCAACAAGCCAAAGAAATTGTAAAATGGTGTCCCATCTGTTCTTTCTATAACAAAAGTCCATTGCCAGCAGGAAGTAATCCTAAAGGTATACATAGAAATGAAATCTGGCAGATGGATGTATTTCATTTTACAGAATTTGGGAAATTAAGACATGTCCATCATATGATAGATACATTCTCAGGATTTCAATGGGCAACTGCTTTGAGTTCAGAAAAGGCTGATTCTGTAACCACACATTTGCTAGAAGTTATGGCCATCATGGGAATACCTGTACAAATTAAGACTGACAATGCTCCGGCATATGTCGCTAGTAAAATGAAACAATTTTTTGCTTATTATAATATAAAGCATATTACAGGAATATCACACAATCCTACAGGGCAAGCAGTCATAGAGAGATCAAATCAAACTCTAAAGGACATGCTAAATAAACAGAAAGGAATAACAAAGACCCCCAGAGATAGACTACATAATGCTTTGTTAACTTTGAATTCTCTCAATGCTAATGAGAAAGGAACAACAGCTGCTGAAAGGCATTGGACTATAAAAAACAGCTGTACTAAAACAGCCTGTTTACTTCAAAGATGTACTAAGCTCAGAATGGAAGCCAGGATGTGTGCTACATTGGGTAAAGGGTTTTGCTTTTGTTTCCACAGGTGAAGAAAAGTTGTGGATACCATCAAAATTATAAAGACTCGATTTGAACCAGAGAAACTTCATGAAACTAAGAATTGATAGCTCATCCATCCATATTAATTGTAATATGGATTCTTTAAGTTGTAAGAAAAAACATAGGGTCGGGGAATGTTTTTGTCTTTGTCTATGCAGAAAACTAGAAATACCCATCTTCAGGGAGTGAAAAGACCTTGGACATCTAGACATCTAAAGCAAAAGTGAGGCTATCCAGGAAAATTTGCAAGCAAAAGAATATTGTACCTATTGGTAACAGTATATTCTTTAGGGTAAAATCTCATTGCTTAACCTCTACAATTTTTTTTTTGTTCATTGAAGTCCCAGTTTAACTATAATTTAAAGCTGGCTTTATAGTTGGAATGTGGCTCTCTCCTTCTCTAAACTCAAGCATAGTTGTTAAAGAAAAATACAAAATCTCTCTATTATATCAGAAGAGCCACCTGATATGGGACAGAAGAATAAAAAATAAGGGACTATTCTATTGTTACTAATCCTATGCTGAATAAATACTTATATATTTAGCTTCCTGTACATTGTGTTGGGTTTTAGTCTCATCAGTTTTTTGCAGTGATCCAGGACAAGGTCTAATTGTGAACTTGAAGTATCCAAAAGGAAGGTGGGGCCCCACAACAATGGTTTCACATGAACTCTGACAAAGCCACTAGGCTGACAAACACCAACCAAAGATCAGATTGGACTCTAAACTGTTCAGGACTGTATTGAGGCAGACAGCTCGCTGAGGTGATCCAGCTTCACAGACTAGCCAGGACTTGAGACAAGCCATGCACTTTCCTCTTATGCAGAAACTGGACAACAAATGACACAGCTACTTATTTCAGGAGTTGACATTTAATAAAACTTTTCTTTTTAGGATCCCCAAAAGATGCCATCACCTCCAGTCAGCAGGAAGTAAATTTAAGAATGGTGCCCACATTCCCAAGTGATGGGGTGGGTTGTTTTTGGTTGTTCAATGGGTTATGGATGATTGTCATTGTTTAGGTTAATTGGTTAAAAATTGTTAATAGTTATGGTTAGAAAAAAGTTAAATAAGAATGATTATATTCAAGATTTGAGCTTAAAAAATAGAAAGAAAAGGAGGATACAGATATATAGGATATAAGGATAGATTATTGAATCTCCTTTTAAAAGGATTTACCAGCTTTAAATATTTTACATTGCATTGGATTTTGTATACAAATTGTGTATATTGAGATTGTGTTACTGTACAAATATCTCTATGCTTATTCAAGGTAGTATACTTATGCAGTTAATCTAACATTGTAATACAAGTTGCTAGTCCATGAAAGTTTTTATTACCAATTAATTAGAATATAAAGCAATGCAAGTTAGTAGTTAGACATTACATTCAGACATAGTCATGTCAGATATGTTTTCAAGATCAAACAAATATATTTTAGATGAACAGGTCTTCTTCAAATACTTCAGAGACTTTTCTGGACAGTGAGACAGGTCTGTTCCTGGCAGCACCAATCTACTTCAAGAGAAAAATGGGCATTGAAGAAACTTCACATAGAATCTACTTTTTTGTGGCAATGGTTAGCCATTGGACAAGAACCTGTCCCTGTATTGACTTCTTGACAATATGCTTTTTAAATTGGACATTCAGGGTCCCTCAGAAAATGATCTTTGAACTTGGACAGATCAAGCTGAGATGGTCCTTCAGGTTCCTGCTTTTTAGAAAAAAATTTCAGATATGGCCCGTGGACAGTGTGAGGCTGGTAGCTGCCCCTGGCATGCATACTGGGCCTGGGTCTTCCCAGAGTCGGGTTGCTTGGGAATGCAGCCCAAAGTGGGTGGTAAACTCAATCTACCGTTAAATATCAGCACGAGACCAATAGCCAGCAAGTACCGTAAAGGAAAGTTGAAAAGAACTCTGAAGAGAGAATTCAATCTTCAGGACACAAGAAGTAACTGAACTACACCAAAATGGGCAGAGCATATTTCTGCTTCACTGAAATAAAAAGAGACTCTGGGCATGTAGGCTGAAGATGGATGCCCCAACTTTATAAAGGAACTTTGGGCGACTGTCCATGTATATAGGTGTCATCCCTGTCATTTCTAGTTTTTGGAAGTTGCTTGCACTTCCTGGCTATTTGAGTAAATATTATTTCATTCTTGGGTCTCTGAGGTAGTTGAAGATGAGATAGTTATAGTTAAAGTTATAGTTTTCTAGTGACCATTTTAGAAAAGAAACTTTGAAGTTAAAGTGTATAAGTTTAAGAGACATCAAAATAATAGCTTTTAGTTAGTAATACAAGTTAGAAAGAAAGTGAATTAGGTATAATCCTTTGGACTCATCAAAATAGGATAATTAATGAAACATTTTTTTGAATTGTCAATTGTTAATGGACTGGACATTACTCATTTATTGTTTGTATATATTGTATATAATTATTGTACCTATTGTATATGGTTTTTCTTATGTTAGCTATCACCTTTTTAAAATTTGACACAAAAGGGGATATGTGGGGATTTAATAAAAGCTCCAGAAATTTCAGAGATATAAGAGGGATCTAACCACAGTCAGTCTAGGAGGATCAGAGAGTGGTGATTCACACCTTTAATCCCAGCACAGGAAGTATCCTGGCAGTGGTGACCTATGCCCTTAATCCAAACTGAGTTTGAGGTCATTTTATCTTATAGAAGGAGTTCCAGGCTCTCAGGCAGGCCGAGGTGGGTCCACACCTTAACTTACCTAGAGAGTATTTGAGGCGGGCATATAAAGACAGAAGTTAGATGAAGCCAAGAGAAGCCAGGCTGAGAAAGCTGGAAGACAGCTGGTTAAGATCTGACTGTGGTGTTTACTCTCTCTAATATCTCTGACTTTCTCAGAGATCTATTGTGGGGATTCAATAAAAGCTTCAGAAGTTTCGGAGATATCAGAAGGAATCTACCCACAGTCTATGTGGGGGGTTAGTAAAAGCTGCAGAAGTTCTGGAGCTCTAACCACAGTCAGTCTAGGAGAATCAGAGAGTGGTGATTCACACCTTTAATCCCAGCACAGAGAGTGTCCTGGGAGTGGTGACCTATGCCCTTAATCCCAACTGAGTCCAAGGTCACTTTATATTATAGAAGGAATTCCAGGCTCCCAAGCAGGCAGTGGTGGGGCCATGCCTTAATTTATCAAAAGGGTATTTAAGAAGAGGAAACCAAGCCAAGAGAAGTGAGGCTGAGGAAGCTGGAAGACAGCTGGGTAAGATATGACTGTGGTTAGAGCTCTGGAACTTCTGGAGTTTTTATCAACTCCCAACATAGACTGTGGGTAGATTCCTTCTGATATCTCCGAAACTTCTGAAGCTTTTATTGAATCCCCACAATCTATCACTGAGTTTCATTTATCCGTGCAACAATCATGTGGGGAGGCAAGGGAAGGTTGGAAGACAATATGAGGAAATGAGATGGTTGAGTTGGTGGTGGGACAAATAGAATAACAAAATATATATCTTGATAGAGGGAGCCATTGTGAAATTAGAGAGAAACTTGGTACTAGGGAAACTCCAAGGAACCCACAAAGATGACCCCAGATAATACATCAAGCAATAGTGGAAAGGGTGCCTAAGATGGCCTTCCTCTATAATCAAATTGATGACCACCCTAATTGTCACTATGGAATCTAGAAAATGTTGGAATCAGATGCAGAGATCCACAGCTAATCACTGGGTTGAGCTCCCAGTCCATTTGAAGAGAGGAATGAGAGGTTACACAAGCAAAGGGGTCAATATCATAATGAAGAAACCCACAGATACAGCTTACCTGATGTATTGGGAGCTCACTGACTCTGAAATGACAGCTGGGGAGCCTGCATGGCTCTGAACTAGGCCCTCTGGATGTGGATGACACTTGGATGGCATGTGAAGTTTGTAGGGTCTTTGGCAGCAGGACCATAATTTATTTCTCATAAATGAACTGGCTTCTTGGAACTGTTTCCCTAGAGAGAACACCTTGCTCAGCCTTGGTACTAGGGGTGGGAGAACTTGGTCCTTCATCAACTCCATGTGCCAGACTGTATTGACCCACTCTGGAAATCCTCACCTTCTCTGAGAAATGGATGGGGAATGGGGGCAGGATTGGGAAGAGGGAAGGGAGAATGAACAATGGTATAAATGTTAAAAATACTTTTAAATAAAAAAAAATCTAACATTGAAAGTTAAAAATAGATCAGTATTAAAACACTTTGAGGGAAGAAGGCTTTGAGCACCTCTTAGATGTTACCAAGACGATGGATTCTTTCCAAGTTCTCAGAGAAAAGCCAAAACATTAACACAACTGTCCTGCCTGCAAATGTACTGGGGTAATCTTGCTGCAGAACTTTTGGGACTGGTCAACTGATGTTTAATTTAACTGGAGGCCACCCCAAGAAAGGAAGTCCATGACCTACACTATCTGGATGGCCAGGAGCCTGACATTTGTCTGGCAGGGCATAGACCTAGGAGTGAGCCAAACATGAGCTCCCCACCAAAAGCCTGTGAAATGATTCCTGATAGCATTCTGTGAGTACATCTTAATGATATACACATAGATTGCTGTCTGTCATCAGAGAAATTTCTTCCAGCAGCAATATGAGAGCTGGTGTAGAGACCCATGGGCAGCCATTGTGCAGGGAGAGAATCTAAATTGGAAATCTCCATCAGTGCCTCTCCTCAGCAATGTGGAACCCCCATGGAAGAGGGGGAAGAAAGACTGTAGGAGTCAGATGGGATGGAGGACACCAAAAGACAAATCAAATAAGCAGGGCTCACAGAGGCTCACAGAGACTGAAGAGGCAAGCAAGGATCCTGCATGAGTCAGCACCAGGTCCTCTGTGTATTTGCTATGGCTGCTAGCTTGGGGGGTTTGTGGGACTCCAAACAGTGGGATTCGGTGTGTCTCTCACCTTTTGCCTGCTCCTGGGACCCTTCTCTTCGTTGGGTTCCCTTGACGAGCTTTGATGTGAGGGCTTTTGCCTCATCTCACTGTATTTTGTTTTGTCATGTTGGGTTGTTGTCTCTTGGAGGCCTGCTCTTTTCTGAAGGGAAATGGAGGGTGAATGGATCTGGAGGAAAGGGGAGGTGGGGACAAGTTGGGAAGATAGAGAAGGGAAACTGGTGGGATTGTATTGTATGAGAGAAAATTCTACTTTTATTAAAAATATATCAAGATAAAGAGAAACACAAAAGTCCTTGATGGCTAATCTTCCCTGTCAATTTGATTGGATTTGAAATTATCTACAATATTTAACTCTGGGCACACCTGCTAAAGCGTTTCCAGATCAGTTTGACTGAAGGAATATGAGTGGCAGCATCTAGTAATATGAGGTTCTGGATAACAGGAAATATACCGAGAAAGCCAGCTGAGCCCCACACTCATCTCTGCTTTTTGACTGCAGCAGATCTAATGTGAACAGCTGGCACACGTCTTTCTATCACAATAGATTGTATTCCTTCTTGAACAATGAACCACAATTAATTTCCTTTTGACAGGCATTTGGTCAGAAAAGTAACTAAAATGCCATCGTTTGCATCCTTCTTGTTAAAATTCACCGGGACCAAAAATGAATAAACATTTATTTATTCGTTATTTGTATAAATTTTATTGTAGCCTAATCTAGTCACTACTGTGTACTATGAGGTGTCATGCGCTACACTTGTGACAATGCCTTTGACTCATGTTGCATTTCCCTCCCTCTCCTACATCTCCAGACATAACAATTCCGTTGAAGGAATATGCATTTTTTGTTGCTTAGGCCTTTTGAATACAACAATATTTTTTTAACTGAAGACTCTGGTGGTTTCTGGCCCAGACTTTCAGGCCTATAGCCACAAGGTTTAGGCCCACAGACCCGCAGACCCACAGAGACATACACAGATGCTTACAATAGTTTTAGGCTGATCGACCTAAGGCCCAGGCATATAACTTGCTAACTCTTTACTCTTAATCTAACCCATGACTCTTATCCTGTTCAGCCATGAGGCTCGGTACCTTTTTTTTAGAGAAGCATAGTTGTCCTCTGCTTCTTCTGGCTTCTCTCTGGCATTCTGCTCTGTTCTTCCAGTTCCCAGAGTTCTCCTACTCTGGTAGCCCCGCCCACACCTCCCTTCTGCCTTTGGCCAATCAGCGCTTTTTATTAAACCAGTGGGTGGAACAATTATTCACAATGAAACAACACAATCCATCTATAACTCTGTTTTCCTTTCTTTCTTTATTCAACAAATATTCACAAGGCACCCCCATATGACATAAAACATCATGATTCCCTGAGTTCATTCCATTCATTTTGTAGTGGGAGAAACAGAACACAGAAAATAATCAAATTATATAAATAAATAATAAAACACAAGATGAGGATGAGAACCACAGTAAGGTAATGAGGGTTGGAAGAAATGGTAGTAGTCAGAGGCTCCAATATGTCTTTGATGTGGAATGTATCTTTAATGGTGCTCTGTGGTACAGCATAGTAGTGGAAATAGCAACAATATATCATATCTATCTGAATGGATTAATTGATTAATTCATTCATCAAACAAATATCCAGGGAAAATATCTTTACTCTAGACAATACATGAAGCACTCAGAAAAGTGACAAGTAGTCTGAGGGTCATATACTTAAGCATTTTAATTAATGCTATAAAGGTCAGTAAGGTGCTATAAAATTCATAATGTGATGACTAAACCTTATCAGGGGATAAGGAAAAATTTACCTGTGAAAACTATATATGAAAGATATCTTTGAGTCTGATAGAAGATAAAAAGTAAATGATGGTTTTTCTAAGAGAATGAAGAACATATATATTAATAGTCTTATTCCAGGGCATTAAAGGAACTGCATGTTTTCTAAATAAACAAAAGTTATTTAACTGGGTTTTTTTTTTTTTGCATGACCTTGATCACTCCATTTAGTATTTCCAATTTTAAAAGTAAGGATGTGAAGAAAGAAGCTTTAAAAGTTTAATAAGCTTAACCTTGGTTAACAGTCTGTTAATTACTAACAGGAGTACTAAAAAAAAAAAGAGCAGTAGATAATTGTAGAATAATGAATGAATCTCTTCATTGACCCATCTTTTGTGGTTATTAAAAATGGATTCGTAATAAAATCTAAGCTTCTTATTCCTAGGATGTTATTAGCAAATAAGATCCTCTCAGGTTGATTAGGTCATATAACAAAGCTTAATTTCAAGTACAGAAAGTCTGCAACACAGAGAAGGTTTCCATTAGAGGCCTCGATTCATGTAGCTCTTATGTGATCATTGAATTTCCATATATTATGGGCTTTAACACTTCCAGTATCCTGCCTCTGCCCTATTTGGAACTAGAATCCAAAGAGTTAGTTTTGGCTTGTGCAAAGGTACCACAGAGAATGCACACAATCTCAAGACAGAAGGATGAAATGAAGGAATGGAATGCAGCTGGAGAATAATGATGAGACTGCACTTTGAACCTGATGCTGGTCCAAGCAGATTTCAGGGGAGAACAGAAAAAATAAAGCCCAGTAAAAGAGACCACAAAGAGGACATAGGAACCTGCTTGAGAAAGGAAGTCAAAATGAAGAGAGATGAATCTGAGCAAAATACAGAGCTAGAGTCAGTAGGACAGAACACCGGATCAGCTCCCATGGTAGAGCAAATATGAGAAGAGTCCATTTAAATCATATATCCTCCTTATGGCATTAAAAACAAGGGCAACTTTTTAAAATATGCATCTTGCCCCTCCTCACCACCTCCTAAACTATCTCTTCACAGAAGTAGAAAAAATACTGAAGGAAAGATGTCTGCGTGTTCTCTTCTACCAAATTAATTTTCCTCACCCCCATATGTCAATTGTTACACACAGCCTGTTCTAAATTTTGATCTAGTGCATTATTGATGAGCTCTTAAAAAGAGATGAGAACAATGATCTCCCACTCTCTTTCCAAGAGAAAAATCTTCAAGTAGAAAAGAATTGACAATTTAACTCATGGGAGCCATCTCTCTAGTCAGTTAATCACATTTATGGGTTTCCCTTCCTCAAGCCCCTGCTATCTTGTTGGATGACTATCTTTACAGACTGTGTATGGAGCACTAAACCATAAAATCAATACATCTACCAACATTTGGCTATATTTGTGTGAGCTTCCATGAGCCTACCCGTCTATGAAAACTGTTCTCTTTGTTAATAATAGTTCTAACAACACCACCTTCCCATTTCAAACTGTGCACTTTGAATCCTCTCAAGGCAGAATTTTATATCCCAGCACATCTCTTTTGAATATATTGAGGCATTTTTGTCTCTCAGTGTTATTTTGTTTTAGAAATTTCATGTTATAAGTTGGATAATTTTTTTAAAAAAATACAATTCTTTATGCTTGGCTTCAACATTCATAATTAGAATTCAATTTATGTATTGCCAACATAATAAATTAAATGAAAATGATTTATGAAGACTGCCTGCTGAAAGCAAGCCTATTTTACATATCATCCCCGTTAACTGACAAGCATGACCATTTGAATTGGAAGAGAACAAAAAAATATGTTTACAAAAATAATCTTGGCTGAGTTAAAAGAAGTAAACAGTAATTAATTTACTGAAAATTAATTTTCTTGACTCAGTGAAGGTTTTTAAGTTATTTTACTTTAACTGCTTGTGACACATTTTGACATTTATAAAGCACTAACTTCTTGTAGCAGAAGCAAAATATGTTTACCGTGAGAAGACTAAGTATAAAAAGAATGAGTGATTAGAAGAATAAGTAGGAGGAGGAAATGTGGGTCAAGGGGAAGAAAAAGAAGACAGTGGGAAAAGGATGTGAGGGGAGGAGACAAGAGATGAGAAAGGAAAGGGGCATTCACACTGTACCATCTAACTGCAATTACCGGCAACAATTTCTAGGTTCCAGTAAATTTTTTCAATGGAAGTTTAACTTTCCTAAATAAATTGAAATAATACTCTAAAGCACAAGTTTATAACCTTATTATCTCTGAGGATAAAGTATAGATATATTAGTAATGCTTTCATAATTGATATTAATTAGTAATCATATATAACTGAATATAAAATTACAATTTATTATGTCTTAAAACATTGATACCTACACTGTTTGGATTTAGATATATGATGATGATAATATAGGTGATAGATGATAGATAGATAGATAGATAGATAGATAGATAGATAGATAGATGATAGATAAACAGAGAGGCAAAGATGCAATTTGGTTTATTGTTTCTTTAAAAAACACACATTCTTTTCAGTTTCAATATTTCTTTCTAACTGTTACAATTTACATCCCCTATAGCTTTTCTTACCCCTACGGTTAGGGAACACATCGAGCCAAGGTTCCCAGCAGGGAGAAATCCAATGGCATACTCCATTGGATTTCAATAAGCTTTCAATAAGTAACTCTTAAGATTGACATAAGAATATTCTATTCCTTCTTCTATAGGTGTGGTAATTCTGAGGTACATACTTATATCAGTTCCAAGGATCTTCCTTGGGATCAAGGCTCAACAACACACTCTACCCAGTGTCTAATGTGCCCTTTATTAAGCATATTTTCCGGTGGTATGTATTCATCTCTCTCCTGATGATCTCTCTACATTATAAATAAGTGAACTGAATCTCAGTTTTTAATCTTTGTTACTATATCTGGGTAAGCCCATATTAGGATAAAACTACTCAGAAATGAAACTTTCTCAGTTTGAAAAGTAATACATTTTGAACCTTGGTATGTGTGTAGTTGATAATCGATGTGTGTATGAATACTTACTTGTGCGTGTGTTTACGCAATAGTTCTGTGGTGTATATGGCACAGCATGCCCATGGAGGTTATATGACAACCTTGGATATTGGTTCATTCATTCCATTTTGCTTGATATACAGGCTCTTATTGTTTGTCCAGGCTATTCTCATCTGTACCTCCCATCTCTCTGTAGAAGCACTGGAGCCATGCCATGCCTAACTTTACATAGGATTCTGGGAAGGCTAACTAAAGTCATGTACATGGCTTTACCATAACCTTGTCAAAATGTAGGTATTTCATGTTTGTAACAATAGCCAAGTTTGATAGGCAAAAATTGTATTTAATTAAAGTTGTATTATTAGTAATGAAAAGGTGACAGTTATTGCTTATATTTTCTCTTCCATGACTTTTCTAATTTCATTATTGACCTGTATTTTAAGATTTTAATTTTAGTTATATGTATATGTTTGTGTCTGTGGTGTGTATGTGCACATGAGTTCTGTTGCCCACAGAGTCCAGAAGAAAACATTAAATTCCTTTGGAGTTACCCAATAGGAATGCTGGAAACAAAACACAGGTCCTTTGTAAGATATATATATATATATATATATATATATACTCTGAACCACTGAGAGATCTCTGCATCCTTCACAGTTTATATTCTAACTGTATAATTCTTGTCTTCATTCAACTTATGACCTCCTTTAATATTAAAGGTATTATGGATCGCTTGCATTATAAAATTAGTCAGTTGGTCCTTTTCATTAACACAGTATTTACTTCCTAACCAACTGGCAAAAAGAAAATTTTTTACTGTATGCTGTGTCCTGTATGATGGAGGAACTATCCATTGTGGTGATATATTGTATATTTAATAAAATAGTCTGGAATATCAGAGGAGAGAATCACCAGTCAAGCCATGAAGGTGAGAGAGTGGTGACCCACACCTTTAATCCCATCAAGCAGGAGCCAGAGATACTTCTGGATTTCTGTGAGTTCAAGATCTAACAGAGAAGAAGTGGTAGCTCATACACCTTTAATCCTAACTCTGGGATTAAGATAGAGTTTAACCAGGAAGTAAACAACTGGGTGAGAAAAGAAATATAAGTCAAAGGCAGAGACTGAGCATTTTGTAGAAGCAACCAGATAGGCTGAGGACCCATGAAGATAGCACTTACCCTGTTTACCCTGAGAAATTGGATGGGTGAGAATTAAATGGTCTGTTTCCTCTCTCTGACTCCAGACTATTATATTAAATATACAATATATTACCGCAATCCATGTCTTTATTGGCAAACCACTATTAATAGTTGGGGTTTAAAAAAAAAAAGCTAAATTAGTTTACTTGTATTAATATTGTGGTAGTGAACATGCTGAATGCTGAACTTTGGGCATTTTAAAGAAGCTACGGACTTGGGCATTTCTTGCTTCTAATATCTCT
The DNA here is from genome assembly GCA_033318265.1 of Phyllotis vaccarum. Taxonomy (NCBI): domain Eukaryota; kingdom Metazoa; phylum Chordata; class Mammalia; order Rodentia; family Cricetidae; genus Phyllotis; species Phyllotis vaccarum. Next base: position 136,392,576 of record JARWLC010000001.1, on the reverse strand, counting down.
GTGGCCCCAACTTAGCTAATCTTCACCCATTCTCAGTGTCTTAACCAGGAAACCTTACCTTATATATCTTTTCCTATAGATTAGGATTGAAAACCCAAATTATGCGGTTCTTACACTCAGTTGCTATCTAAATATAATGAGCCAGTGCCATTAAATCAAATTTTGAGTACCAACAGATATTCTCAGGAATGAATTAGCCTTTATTCTTTCTAACAAGTTGTCTGTTCTGACCATTTTTGTGATCTCATTTCTGACCTCAATTAAGGCAATTCAGACTTTATGGTTTTTTAAAAGCATTTTTACTGGTGCATCATTATCATCTCTGGGTAATTTCAAAGCTTATGAAACACAAATGTCATTCTGAGTAACATGTTCTGAGTTGGAATAATTCCCTAATTTACAGAATTGACCTGCTGTTGACTGGAGAGCTCTGTGTCAATGACTCTGATTGGCCAGACCTGATGTTTTGACTATCAATTATATTATTTCTAATCAATTTCCCTTTTTATTGTCCCAATAATTTCTAAATCTTGGTTGGTTTTCTCTCTACTCTGGACCAAAATATTTCATAATACAAAATGCTAAATGATTAAGTCTAAACAATTGGCAGCCTGGAGAAGTCCAAATAACTGTATATTTCTGCTGGCTATACTGCCCATTTACCCTCTTCTCCAGGAGGGCCTCTCTACCTCATTAGACACTTACGTTATCTTTGGCACCACCTTAGAAATTAGAATGAAAGAATTACATGCTTTACTTTCCACCAACCAGGAACTTTCAATGTTTAAAAGATTGGAAGGTTAAAAAGTAGTCCATACTATAGTGATTTTCAACCTGCTGTTCATGACACTTTAGGGTAGCATATCAGATATCCTCCATATCAGATATTTACATTACAATTGAGAACAGTAGCAAAATTATCGTAATGAAGTAGTATGAAATAATGTTATGGTTGGGGTTCACCACAACATGAGAAACTAAATTAAAGGGTTGCAGCATTAGGAAGGTTAAGAGCCACTGCAAACAGAATCTTGATATCCAACCAGTAGAGATACATATAGATATATAGAAATCAATTTTATTATGATTATTGTGTACTTGTGATCTTTAGAAGTTGTAATAAATGATGTTCAGGTATCATTGCACTTAATCCTTAAAAATATATGAGGTACATAATTTTATGCCACTTTCTACACAAGTGAATTAAAATATGAAGTTATTCCATTACTCAATCAAAATCATAGAGGTCTTTGTTCCATAGTTGTGCCCATATACTCCCATTATACAAACTTTCCTTTTAAATAATTTACAAATAAAGGATAGTTAAATAATAAGTAATTACCCATAAAACAGTATTCTTAATGCATAAAACATAGCCATCACTCTTTATAGAGAGAAAAATAGAAAGGGCAGAAGTGCCAGATATTGTAGAGAACACCTTAGTTCCTGCCCTTTTGAGGCAGAGACAGGAGGATCTCCAGGAGTTTGAGGACAGTCTGATTCACACAGTGAATTCTAATCAAGAAAGAGCTGCATAGTGAGATACTCTTATAAAATAATAATAATAAATGTATATTAAAGAAATAATAGAAATTCTATGGCATTATTATAAAAGCTAAGGCATGTATTATAAAGTTCTACCTGATGAGCAAAAATGGTATGTTTATAAGTTAAAAAGTATGTACTATGATTCTATGTGTAAGTGATGTATGTGAGTAAAATATGTGACCTGGTGGAAAAGACTTTGTTCCTCCTTATTTATGTGGGTTCTAGTAATAAAATTCAGGGATATATATATGTATATATATAATTGACCAAGATGTAAATAAAACTTTAACATTCTTAGATCAAGATAATGTAGAATATGGCTAAGTTTTTATTTGTTTTAATTTTGGGAATGACCTGTACTTTTACTTAAAAACTTAATAATAGAGAATCTTGTCCCAGGGAATTATCCAAGGATGTGCACTGAGATTGACATAAAGATGGACTCCACAGTACTGCTTTAAAATGATGAACAATGGACAACTGCCAAAACTTGGAGGTAGCTAAATAAAGACTATACAACTAATTAGAAGCTGACTATTGCTAATAACTAAAATTATGAAAGAATGTGAGCTATGTTTATAACTGGATAAACAAGATTCACAAGTGAGAAATGACTAAACTTGTTTCAAATTTCAATTCTCATTTATAACATGCATACACACACAACACACACACACACACACACACACACACACACACACACACACACACACACACACACACATACATGGACAAGTAGGAACTAGATCAGACTGAAAAGCTTCCATTGAGCATAGAACATAATCACCAGAGTGGACCTGTGAATAAAAGAAAATATTATGACATCATCACCAGGATATGAGGCTGGTATCCAAAACAGAAAAGAGATTCCTAGCAAAATTCATTTAGAAAAACAAACAGTAAACTCCTCAAAAAGCCCAATTTAAATATGAGAAAAAGAACAGAACAAACATTTTTTTCAAGAAAACACTGTAAATAAAAAATAATTCTCAGAGATATTCAGGGATCACCCTGAGAAGTGGAAATAGAGAAGATCTCCTGAGTAAATTGGAATCATAATAGGGGGTGAGCTAAGGGAGATGGGAACAAATCATGAGAGAAGAAAATGGTTGAGTGAGAAGAGCAACAGAGAGGGAGAAAAAAGAAATGATTATCTTGATAGAGGGAGCACTGTGGGGTTAGAAAGAAACCCAGTGCTAAGGAAACCTTCAAAAACCCACAAGATGCCTCTGGCTAGGACACAAATTCATAGTAGAGAGGCTGACTAAATAGGACTTCTCCTATAATCAAATGGATGACTACCCTGAGGGTCATTATGGAACCTTCATCCAGCAATGGATAGAGCAGAAGCAGAGATCCTGGTCCAGCTGAAAAGAGAGAGAGAGGACAGAGCACATGAGCAAAGGGATCGAGATCATGAAGAAGGGACCACAGAGATGGCTACTGGAGCTATTGGGAGCTCACTGACTCAGAAAAACCACTGACGAACCGTCAGGGAATGCAATTAATGGGATGGAGGGGAAGGCTGAGGGAGACTGGGAGGGCCTGGGAGGAGGGAAAGGGGGGAACAATGATATATATGGAAAAAAGCTTTTAAATATATATGAACTTTCAACTGGTATGTGAAAAATGCCTTCATCATTATTAATTGTCTGGGAAATGTAAATAAAACTACAATTAAATACCATCTCAAGCCTGCTATCAAAACAAAAGCCAAGTTTCAGATGTTTATGTGGATGTGGAAATGAAGAAGTCTTTATGTAATTTGGTGGGAATATAATTAGCAGGATGGTAGTACCTCGGAAAGTTAAAACTTGAAGCACAGTATAAGTCATCAACTTTGCTTCTGTATTTCTGCTAAAGGAATTAAAATCAGAGTTTCAAAAGATAAGTAGATGCCCACATTCATTGCAGTTCATCACAGTATTAAACCTACAAAAAGATAAATCTCACCAAACAAAATTCAGTGCAATAGCTGTGTGAATGCTGAAATGTATATAGTGTACATATATAGAGAATTTAGGCATATAAAGAAGAGATACTGCTGTTGGGTACATAAACCTCAGTGAGCTCATGTGCTACAGATCACAGGATTATGCAGTGAGAAGTCATCTGGCATCAAAAGGTCAACCCACCAGAACCAAGGGCTCTGATGAGGGATTTAAACCAAGAACACAAGGTGTATTGGCATTGTTGCCTTCTAAATGATCTGGCTGTTTCCTGATGTAGATTTCTTGTGTAAAACTATAAGCTTTTTTCCTTTCTGTTACAAATTTTGGATCTATTTCCCATAGTTGAGCAGTGTTTTGAGCATTTACTAGTTATAATTCCTTGAATGTGCTGGATGACTTCTCTCCCACTCTGTAGGACCTCCAGTGAGAGAATTTAGTTATGTAGTAAATAACCTTGGTTCCTACATCCTAATCTCCACTCAGTTCCCTGAGACATACATTAGAATCCAGCTCCATGCAACTTTCTCCCAGTTGGTAGGATGTAGTGCATAGTTTCTGGCTCAGACTTTTGGGCCTAGCCACAGTCCCACAGAGACACACAGGTGCTTACAATAGTTTTAGGCTGATCGGCCTAAGGTCCAAGAATATAACTTGCTAACTCTTTACCCTTAATCTAACCCATGACTCTTATCCTGTTCAGACATGGGGCTCGGTACCTTTTCTCAGAGCAGCATGGTTGTCCTCTGTTTCTTCTGGCTTCTCTCTGGCATTCTGCTCTGTTCTGCCTGTTCCTAGAGTCTTTTCAGTCTGGTAGCCCCACCTACACTTCTTGTCTGCCTTTGGCCAATCAGTGTTTTTTATTAAACTCATAGGTGAGGACAATTATTTACAATGGAACAACATAATCCCCCTACAGTAGGACATGTAGTTGTGAAGGACGTCTTTCAAATAGTCACATTTGGGACCTTCAGGGATAAAGGAATGGCCAAGCTCTGTAACTCTGCGATGATCAGAGAATTGCCTTTGCGTGCGTGTGTGTGTGTGTGTGTGTGTGTGTGTGTGTGTGTGTGTGTGTGTGTGTGTATAAAAACTGAAAACTTTGCAGTACTAGAGAAGAAAGAGAGAATAGAATAGAGGAGAATAAAGAGACATGGACAGAAAGAACGAAAGAACACAGTACGACTAGATTTATTTCTTTGTCCTCAAATAATAATTTTCCCTTGCTTGCTAAAGTGTCTGTACTGGACCCTGAAAGAGGTTTGAGGGAATGGACCTCAAAAAAATCTCAATACTCATGGGACATTAAGTTAAGTGAAACAAGATAGATATGGATGGACAAATATTACAATAGCAACTTAGAGTGACAAACTTAAAATAATCAAATTCTTAAATGTAGGAGGGAGAATAATGGTTTCCAAGGGCTGGAGGTTAAGGAATTAAAATTTTTTAGTCAAAGGGCACAAAATAGTGTTCATTAAAGATAAAACAGATGGTTTCTCTACTGGTGATGCTATTTAGGAAGGATGTAAAAATACTTAAGAAATGAGGACTCATTTAAGAAATTGGGTCACTGGCAGCATGTCTTTGGAGATCATGTCTGCCTCAAGTCCCTGCCTCCCTTGAGTGGATCAGGTTATCCATCACATACTCTTGTTAACATGGTATTCTTATCCCTCAACAAGTTCTCAGTATATGGAGCCAATGGCTATGTGCTGACACATTTGAAACCATAAGCCAAACTAAATCATTCAAGTTTATGTCAGGGATGTGGTCACAATGAGAAAATTAGCAGAACAATATCTATATTACATCATATATTCTTATCATGAAAATTAGTAGTAAATAAGGAGATAAGGAAAACTCTGAGGTGTGATGTATATGTTTATAGCATTGAGGACAGTAGTGGTTTGAATGAGATGCCTCTCTGTAGTGATATATTATACATTCAGTAACATTTAGTCTGGAATAGGACACAGCCATCTCTCCAGATTTTTTTTTTTTTTTGAGTCAGGGTTTTCTATATAATAGTTCTCGCTGTCCTGGAAGTTGCTTTGTAGGCTGGCCTCAAACTCAGAGATTCTCTTGCCTCTGCTTCACAAGCTCTGGGACTAAGGGCATTCCCTACCACTCTCTGGCTGTTAGGCCTTGAACTCACAGAAATCCAGACTGATCTCTGTCTCCCTAATGATGAGATTAAAGGCACCCATCCCTGACTTTTATGGCTTTGTTGTGGATGATTCTGTCCTCTGATATTCCAAACAAATTTTATTAAATGTACAATATATCACCACACCTCCCACATAGTCCCCATCAGCATTTAAATTCATGGTCTCCAGTTTGAAATTCTATCTGGAAAGGCTAAGGAGTTGGCCTTTTTTGGAGGGTATATAGCACTGAAGGTAGGCTTTACAAGTAAAAGTTCTTACCTGCTTCCAGTTTACTGTCTCTGTTGGGTCCTTCCAGTTGAAGGTCATACATCTCAGATTCCGTTCCTCTCATTATGCCATGTATATGATGCTGCTGCTAAGCTTCCCCAGCATGATGGACTCATATTCCTTAGAACAATAAGCTCAAGTCAGTATTTTCTTCTGTAAGCTGCCTAGATTTATCACAGAAACAGAAAAGTAACTGATACAAGTATGTTGTTCATGGAACAGTTATTTTTATCTTCAAACTCAACAAGTTGTAGATATCACATACATGCAACTTTTTATATGCCTGTCATATATTAAAGTGCTTTAAAGAAAAATATCTGTGATAACATGAACTAAACAAGCTAAAAAGTATGAGATGATTAACTTATATAACATATATACATATTCCAAGATAGGAATGTAGACATATTAGTATATTAACTGGCCGTAGGTATAATGTTCCGTAGGGGCCATGAACATTAGCTTATTCCTATTTTACAGTAGCTAAACATTGTATAATAGCATTTATAATTGTTACAGCTAGAAAATTACATTAAATGTAATTTTGAAACATCTCTGTGGCCCAATTATGAAGAGAACCTATTGTACATCTCTTACAAGCAAGGCAGAATAGCAAGTTGTTGTGGAAAAAGTAGAGTGAGTTATTTATGTCTCACTTATCTGTAGGAAGCTGGCCAGCCGTCTGTTTAGGGTGGGGCAGTTCTCCATCTGGGATAGCTAATTAGTGATGATAGCTACAATCTGTAATGTTGTTGCTTTGCTGAAGTGAGAATTGTCCCTTTTCTTTGTGCAGTTCTGGCTTCTTTTAGAAACAATACACTTCAAGGTTATCTTTTTAATTAGAGTTTGTAAATTTAAGATCTCATTTATCAAGCAGGCTACCACACCAATAATTTAGGGGAATACAAAGAAAGAGAGAGAGGGAGAGAGAGAGAGAGAGAGAGAGAGAGAGAGAGAGAGAGAGAGAGAGAGAGAGAGAGAGAGAGAGAGAGAGAGAGAGAGAGAAAGAAAGGAAGAAAGAAAGAAAGAAAGAAAGAAGGAAGGAAAGAAGGAAAGAAAAAGAAAAATAAGTACCTGCAGAAGAATGACTTTTTAAAACTGTCTAGTTCAACTTCATTATGCAGATGAGAAAACCAGAAGCCTATCTAAAGGAAAAGGCACTCGGTGTTCAGACAAGGCATAGATTGGACCCATATGACATGCTGTGTGTCTTTTCCTGACATGGCCATTTCAATTCACCATTGATGAAGAGGACAACAGACCAAAGAAATGATGGAACCCACACATATCTTGGTGGACCAAGGAGTTCACAGGAATGAGTATACTCAGACGCATCACCAGTACCTTATTCCAGCAGTACCTAATTCCGAAAATTAAATTATTGGAGTCCTCTGGGCAAATAACACTAGCACCTCAGTTACTGAGAGTTGCCTCCAAATAATTACAGCTTATGTAGGCTTTCTCTGTCCCAATAGGCCCAATCTTAGGAAGGCTTTTATGTAGCTTATCACTGTTGATTTCAGTTAAGGTAACAGTAACAACATTTAACACAAAAGAAACAGTCTCAAAATAAACTTTACTTGTCTATTTGATTTAAGTAGATACATAACTGGATTTTAGCTCCTATTCTGTTTGAAACTGGGGGCAATAAATATTTAGTAATATCCTTATACAAATTAAAGAAAATGTATGTGCATATGCCTCCTAATGCATAGTAGGTATTTCTTCACTTATTTCCACCTATCATCCTAATTTCCCTATAAGGCCCATCATGCTATCATAAAATAGTCTTTACTTAGTTTTGTTATCCCATTTTTCAAACATTTTTATCTCTAAACTTCCAAAGACTGTTTAAGATCTCAATGCTTCTCTTCTACACTCACTAATTTTTTAAATTCTAAAGTGAGCCCCAAAGTACATCTTTGATACCACCACTACTATTCCTGAATAAGTAAAGGTTAAGATTTATCAGTTCTCAATATAGTGATCATCACTAGTGGATCTTCAAATCAAGAGGAAAGAGAATGGAGATGGGAGAGAGGGAGAGAGGATATGCATGTGCTCACAGTCATACTAATTTGTTCAGAATAAAACCTCTAATCCTGTTGAATGTACATACATATACAATATTCAATTAGCAGCTAATATGTATCAGACATGATTATATGTCCTGTGTATGAAGTGTTACTTAACAAGATCTAATGCTGACCATTATCAAGGAATGGATAATGCTGTCAGTTTACAAGAACCTTGGCCTCTAAAGACCCAGCTACTTTGGCTTAAGCTATTCGTGCTTTTATTTTCTACCTCACCTGGGCCTGGCTACTGAGGTGGGGTTCTTTGTTTTGTTGTTGTTGTTGTTGTTTGGAGTTTGCCTTTGACTTTCTCATTTGACCTTAGGGTTTAGGTTCACAGTAGTGGTTAGACCAATCCAGGTGTTATATCAGAAACAGGCATTCTCCTTTCTAACAAAGGCAGTGTTAATTGCTATTTTAGTTGTTCTTTTAACAGGTGTGTGTGTGTGTGTGTGTGTGTGTGTGTGTGTGTGTGTGTGTGTGTGTGTGTGTGTTGCAGTGTGGTTTCTTGGTCCCCAGCAGCCAGAGGCCCAGACCCACATACCTTTGGACCAGTTCCCTTAGCTGCCCGCCGCTGCTCAGGCCCCCAAAAATGGCTCAGACGCTTATATTACTTCATGCTGTTTGTTTTGGCCTATGGCTCAGGTACATTGCTAGCTAGCTCTTACATCTTAACTCAACCCATTTCTGTTAACCTGTCTGCCACGTGGCCCGCCTGTGTTCCTTACATGTTGCTCCTTTGGGCTTTTGGCCTGATCTGTCTGACTCCACCCTGCTTCTCCTACCTATGCTCTGATTTCTCCACCTACTTTTTCTATGGTGCCTGTCATGGGCCAAAACAGCTCCTTTATTTAAAGATTGATATTCACAGCATACAGAAAGACATTCCCACATCATGTGTGTGTGTGTGTGTGTGTGTGTGTGTGTGTGTGTGTGTGTGTGTGTGTGTCTGTGTGTCTGTGTGTGTGTGTCTGTGTGTCTGTGTGTGTGTGTGTGTGTGTGTCTGTGTGTGTGTGTGTGTGTGTGTGTGTGTCTGTGTCTGTGTGTGTGTGTGTGTGTGTGTGTGTCTGTGTCTGTGTGTGTGTGTGTGTGTCTGTGTGTGTGTGTGTGTGTGTGTGTGTGTGTGTGTGTGTGTGTCTGTGTTGGGAAGATCTATGCTTTGGAAGGCATGCAGAGAACCAAGGACAGCTTTGTGGAGTAGTTTCTCTCTTCATCTTTATATGAGTTCCAGGACTGAAATCAAGGTAACAGGCTTGTGTCTCAGGTGTCTTCACATACTGAACCACTTTTCTCTTCTCAAGCTAGAAAATAGACTTTTTGTGTTAGTATTTTCATCCATGTACAAGGAACAATCATGGACAACTCTGATGAATTAGCACTTCATATATGTGGCATACAACAGTGTCTCATACATAACTGTTCACTGAATGTCATGTGTGCTCATGTGTTTACAGGATTAGAGGTTCTAGCCTAAATAATTCAGCATGACTCACTAAGTGCTCCCCCCCTCTCTCTCTCTCTCTCTCTCTCACACACACACACACACACACACACACACATGCACACACAGACTAGCTTTACAGAGTTATTATAAGTAATAAATGACAGCAGAAACATTTCACTTGATATGAGTTATAAGAATATTTGCTATATTGCTGAGAATATCTCCAAATTGCTGAGAGAGGATGAGTAGTTTTTCCATGGCCCATCAGCTAGAATGGTTTTGATACTTGGCAATGTATAATTGGCAATAAAATCAAAACAGAATGAAAATTTGAGTCAGAATCTGTTGGAATTAAATCACACCTTCAGTATGAAGTGATATGACTGCAACAAGATTCAGCTTCCTAAATCTTAGTCCTTGAGCCTGTAAACTAGGGCTACTGACAGCAAAGTAGTTATATAGGCTTACTACAGAGAATTGATGCATCCAATATGCTTTTGTGCTTTGAGCAGGCAAAGGAATGCCTATAAAAGAAACAGTAATCATCTATTAATATTCTTAAATCAATTCTTCTCTTCTAAGTTTCCTGCCTGTCTGTGACAGAGGCTCAGGGGAAGGCCGACTTCAGGCATACTTGCTGCCACAAAACTGAACCCTCATGTACTCTCATCTGATTCCCTTCTGTCAACAAGCACAAATATTCTATAATCCTTTTGGAGAGTGCTAGTAATGTGGCCAACTGTTCCCAGGGATGACTCAGATGCCGCTCTGAAACATAACAAGCCTGTGCAAGGAAGGGTTGTGAAGCTCTCAGGTCTGAGTCATCAAGGTGCCACAGCCTCCAAGCCCTGATGTTCCCAAGTGACTTCACAACACTATACTCTGTCTATGCCTCATCTAGAGGACACCTGAAAACTTAATCTCATTGAGGCTAAAGTCACCACTCACCTTTGAGTGCACTTATGATGGTCTATTCACCTGTTACCAACATAAGTTCAAGCCTCCACTTCAGCAAAACTTTCCCAGATGACCCTGATCAATGTTGAGAACTCTCTCCACTAAGTCCCTACTCTTTACAAACAAGCTGCTCCAAGGTCATCAGTTTTATACTTCTGAAGCTAAACAGCACTAAATCAGAATGCTCGAAAAATGTGAACATGTTGATTTGAAGCTGTTCTGATTTAGTCTGGACAAAACTATTTTAATCCTTAAATATATTAAGACAAATATTGGTACATTATTCATTCCATGCCCTCTCAAGTGTGATATACCCATTGAATTTTCAAAACACAGTAAAGGAACATGAACATATCAAATATGTCTATCTTTTTAATGTGTATATATAGAGACTGCCCATAGTGACTTTGAGTCATATTAATAACCTCCCATGTGCCCTAAAATCCAATATCTTATTCAAAAGTTTAGCTTCTAGTTAAGCACATATTGTTGAATTTTTATAGAATGCTATAAAAAGTTACAAGAAAAGTTTAATTCAGTCATTTATATTGATTTTCTACAGTAAGGGTCAGCTGACATAGCTACATTTTCCAAACAATGGTTTGTAAGGCTTGGAAAGCCTCTTGACTTCCTTAGGAATCTGAATGACATGTTAGAATCTGGGGTTTGCTCCAAGTAACTAAACTGAACTCACTAATCTCCTCCAGCAAGAAATCCCAAATTTTAAAGGCCGAGCACATGCCTTTAATCCAAGCAGTTGAGAGTCAGAGACAGACAGGTGGATCTCTGTGAGTTTGAGAGCAGCCTTGTCCACAGAGTGAGTTCGAGAACAGCCAGGGCTATTTCACATATAAACCTTGTCTTGAAAAACAAAAAAGCAAACAAAATATTCCCAGTCTTCATTGCACTTATTAACAGTAATCCTAAGACTGCAGGATAACTCATGCACTGGTGGGACACTTGCTTAAGTTCATGCAGTGTCTGGGGTTTACTTAATCCTCAGTAGTGCAGAAAACAAACAAAACATAGGATCTACCCAATAATGCCAAAATTTTGAGTCAATTACTTTAAAAAGAAGAGAAATCAACACAAATCTAATCTGTTAGTTTTAACATACAAGCAGACACAGTTCCTACTGGAATTTCCTACCCTTTTCCTCTTTACCAATACTCCATCTATTTTCCCAGGCAGGAGCTTTCTCCTCCCCCCATCTCTTCACACCTGATCACAAATAGAAGCCTCTTGTTTGATGCTTGACTGTTAGCTCACTTGATCTAATCTATTTTAAGTGCAGTTTCACAGCATTTTCTTCCTTAAATAGAACTTTTATAATGTTTCTCCTATACTTAAAAGCCTCTTATGATTTGTGAGCCCTTACAACTCAAAGGCTAAATAGATTCTTCATTTTCTACTCATTTCTTCAGGAAGATGAACTTCTGAAGTCTTTTACCAGTACTAGATGGAGATGATTGACTTGGCTGTATCATCTGTAGTTTCTGCCCTTTGGTCCAGACCTATATACCCACAGTCCCACAGAAACACACAGATGCTTGTATTAATTTTATGCTGATCAGCCTATGTCTCTGGCATATTGCTAGCTAGCTCTTGCTTTTAAACTACCCATGTTTTTTATCCTGTGCAGCCATGCAGCTCAGTACCTTTTCTCAGAACAGCATAGTTGTCCTCTGCATCTGCTGGATTCTCTGGCTTCTCTGTGGCATCTCTGCCCTGTTCTTCCTGTTTCCAGAGTTTTCTTAGTCTGGTAGCCCCGCCCACACTTTCTTTCTGCCTTTGGCCAATCAATGTTTTTATTAAACCAGCAGGTGGGACAATGATATACAATGGAACAAAACACAATCCTACTACAGTCATCCCGCCAAATCTCCTATGTCCAGTATCATGTATATGGATGCATGAATGAGATAGGACCCCAGGATGAGGACCAAGGGAGTCAGAGTACAAAGGCAATGCTGAGCAGTGTTTATAGTAGCAGAGGAGTGTGAAACAACTAGAGAAGTTGGGAAGAACTCTAAGTGAAGGCTGATCTTCTATAATCTGTGGGAAGTTCTGTCACATGGCTCTCTCTCCTGATCCTTCACTCATATTTGTTTATGCTCCATCTACTCAGTTATAATAGTCAGCTCATATGATAAACCAGGGCAGGAGGGTATCTGAGTTCCCTTAGAAATATATCCTGAAACAAGGATTCCACAGAAAAGGGTTTATGTAGTACAAGGTTTCTGGCCCTGACTTTTGGGCCTAGCCTCAAGGTCTAGGCCCGCAGACCCACAGACCCATAGACCCACAGACCCACAGACCCACAGTCTCACAGTCCCACAGAGACACACAGATGATTTCATTAATTTGAGGCTGATTGACCTAAGGCTCAGGCATATCACTTGCTAGCTCTCTACCCTTCATCTAACCCATGACTCATCCTGTTCTGCCATGAGGCTCGGTACCTTTTCTTAGAGCAGCATAATTGTCCTCTGCTTCTTCTGGCTTCTCTCTGGCGTTCTCTTTGGCATTCTGCTCTGTGCTTCCTGTTCTCAGAGTTCTCATAGTCTGGTAGCCCTGCCCACACTTCCTGCCTGCCTTTGACCAATCAGCGCTTTTTATTAAACCAGTGGGTGGAACAATTATTTACCATGAAACAACACAATCCCCTACTGGTTTATTAGTGTTAGTATTTCATGAAAACCCAAGAAGAGAGTAAGATAAGAAAAATAATCGCAGGTGATACATTACCTAGCAAAGTGCCATGCTTTGTAACCACAGCTTAATCCAACAGGAACAGCACTATAAAAACAGGATGGAATACATCCTTTAGAGAATCCATGTGTAGAGCCAGAGGGTGGAGGCATCTCCACCACTGCTGTTCAGCTCAAGAATTCATTTTCTCTGCATTCAGAAAAACAACCTATAGTGTTAGAAGTCCTCAGAAAGGAGATGCAGATAGTCCATATTCTTCTTTTGGAATGCTGGGGAGTGAGGGCAAAAGAATATGCACTAGTAACAGAAAGTTCTACATGAGTCAGCTGTGAGCTCTAATGAGCAAACTGCCTCTGCTTCTTAACACAGGTGTGCCTTTGAGGAAGTGAATTTCTTCAATCTCAGTTTCTCAATTTTCAAAGGAAGTGGGTAGGTATCATTGACATGTTCAGGTATTTTAAACAGCCAGAATCATTTCTTCCCAATGAAAACCTTTAATATAACTTGAAAACATTAAGAAGACTGGTGAGTAGAGGCAGTGAGTCTCAGCTAGAAATATCATCTTGGAAACCTACCACTTCCAGAAAGCAACCTATAAAACACCTGGCACTTCTAGTCACTATCTGAATGCTTGCATTACCACATCCCTACCCCTACAAATATTCCATGGTGGTTAATGATACTCTGCGATATTTGGTGTCAACCCAGCTCTCTCCAGAGAAAGAGAGATATCAATGGCTGATATTATAATATAATCTCGTTCACACATTTCTGTGTGGGGTTGGTGACTGACATACAAGTTGTACTGCTGCTTCACATGCTAGATGTGAAAGCTGTGTTCAAATGACAAGTGTACAGCTAATTTTATCTAGAAGGCAGAGGATATTTATCTGAGGTATTGGGGATGGAGAATTTGTGGAGTGATTTAAAATGTCTAGTTAGTTTACTTTTTCTGTCGCTCCTTTACTTCATTAAAGCTTTGCTTTGTCAGAATAGTATTAGTTTACTGTAGTTGTCATTAATATTATTATGACAACTTTTCCCAAAGCCACTGCAACTTCATACTAGAGCCATTAATCAAACCTAGGTTTTGTTGTTGTTTGGTTTGGTTTGGTTTGGTCCGCAGTCCACCACATCACCACATACTATTAGACCCTGTGTAGCACGTCACTATGTCATAATACAACTTACAGAACCAATCTCCAATCCTGGAATTATCAAGTTTACTGACTATCCGTTCAGAGGCTGAAGGTGGTGACTAACCACATATAAGTAATTATTATGAATGTGTATTCTACTGAATTACTTTACTTTTTATTTTGAAGTTCTTCCTAGAAAAACAAACAAATCAAGTGTAAAATATTATTATAGTTGTTGTGGTTGTTTATTTCAGTAGAAAAAATTATAGATACTTCACTTCAGAATTAGCTTTCATAGTAAAGAATTTTCATTTCATTTATTCACCCATTCAATATGCTTGGCTATTGTTCTATATGTAGAAAGATACTAATGATAACATGGTAACAAAGATATGGTTGTATTTCACAGTCTTTATATGGATGGAAAATAATGCAAACATTTCACTCTATATTGCGAATATACAAATTGTAAATACTTATACCTAATAGCTTGATAAGTTATTTCTTACTAAAAAGAAAGAAAAATCCTGGACATTGTGGGTTTTGTGCTTCTTCCTGAAGCACAGTTTGAAATTCTGACATTTTAACCACGATATTTCTAAATATGTGAACAGCAGTACACATGCACAGCAGGAGAGTTCGAGGTGGCACATGTTCAGACACAGTGGAGTGAGGACAAATAAGTTGCATGGTGTTTCAAGATTGTGTGTGTGTGTGTGTGTGTGTGTGTGTGTGTGTGTGTGTGTGTGTGTGTGTAAATCATAAGAGGATTGAGATACCCTGGAACTGGATTAATACAGGTAGTTGTGAACTGCCAGACATGGGTTCTGCGATCTGAATTACAGTCCTCTTCAATAGCTCCAAAAACTCTTACCCATTATTCCTTTTCTCTGATCCCCTTGATTGTATGGTTTTGAAAGGAAGTAGAAGATACACCAAATAACACTAAGGATTCTAGCTTCTAATTGGGGAGGTGATGAATGACTAAAGATTGACATTCAGAAAAGGTTCATGTTTATCTACTTTCTTCAGAGATGAGTTGGGTGATAACTCAAACAACAAGAATTAGAAGAAAACTCCTCCTGTGTTTACTGTGTAGCAGGAGTTACTTTAGAGGATTTTCTTGAATTAACTCATTCAGGTGGACACAGTACACATTAAGACAAATGAAATAGTTCATATCCTAGACTGGATGTAGATGGACAGCCCACTCTACAGTCTTACTCATTTCACTTCCCTGTGTATAACTATGAGCATTTTTATTTAATATTTTCATACCAAATTTGGCCATATATTTTTAAACTGTAAACAAGAGAAGTGTATTAGCAGATTCCCAAAGGGCAAATATTTTATTTTTATTTAACTTTGCATTGCCTCTCTTCCCATCCAGCATGTAAATCAATAGCAATATCTGATCTCTGGCAAACCTTCAATGGCAGAAGCTTCAAAATTTTCCATCTCACCATTCAAGGTTTGGCCAAACTTTATCATTGTAAGGTTTGGATTAATATTCTGCTCTAGTTTGTTTTCTGTTAATGTGATAAACACCATGACCAAAAGCAACCTGGAGAGAAAATGGTTCATTTGCTTTACAGGTTATAGTCTACTATCAAAAGAACTCAGCATGATCTCACGGCAAGAATCTACAGACAGCAAATGAAGCAGGAACCATAGAGAAACACTGCTTGCTTGCTTCCTTTCTTGCTTGCTTCTCTTAGACTGCCTCTTCTACCTTTTTTATACATATCAGGCATAACTGACCAGGAGTGATATTGCCTAAAGTTGGCTGGGCCCAAACACATCAATCACCACTCACATAAATGCCCCACAGAGTGGCTTGCAGCCAGTCTGATAGCAAAAATTTCTCAATTACAGTTTCTTCTTCTTCTTCTTCTTCTTCTTCTTCTTCTTCTTCTTCTTCTTCTTCTTCTTCTTCTTCTTCTTCTTCTTCTTCTTCTTCTTCTTCTTCTTCTTCTTAAGTATGCCTAGGTCTATGTCAAGTTGACAAAAGCCATGATAATTTCAATTCTACCATTTCCAAGAGCAATTTATCAGTCTCTCTGATTACCCATCCATAGTACCTTCCTTAAAAAAAGAATTAATGAAAATTGAAAGAAATTGTTTAGCATGATGCTGGTCTTCTCAAACTTTTATGTATATATGCAATTCTTCAATGATGCTTCTGTTCATAGATCCTACTTGAATACTCTGGTGGGCAGCCATTAAAAGATGTGAGCCCATTTTGATTCATTTCTATATCATATATATAGTATAGGTCTATCATTGTATACTCTTTAGGTTATATATTATGGTAGGCAATATAACAGGTTACAAATACCCTTTTACTATCCTTGTAGTAAAAGTATATCAGGCTACATGGAAAAATGTAACTAAGACCAGAGATAGCATAAATATATCTAAACAGCTGACCTTAAAAATATAGGAATATTGCACTAAGAAAATGGTTCAGAGGGTGAGAGTTCTGGTTGCACAAGCATGAGGACCTGAATTCAAATTTCAAGCACTGAACTTGTCTCAAACTAAAAGGCAGAGAGTTATAAATCAGGTCTCTCAGTGTCAACCTTTAATGTTCACATGAATCATGCAGGAGCATCTACACACCCTTTTTCTGCTATACACGAGATTATACCAAATATAACCCCATACAACACTCATACACACTATATACACATATATGAGACTATCCTGGATTAATTGAATGAGACCAATAAATCATCAAATTGAACTAATTGCAAGTGACATGAGAAGTGTTGATCCACCACTGTAATATTGAGATGACAAAGAACATGCACAAGCCAAGCAATGTGGCAAGCCTTCATGGGGTGGACAAGTAAGGATAGTGCTCTCTAAAGCACTAAAAATAAAATGCAGCCCCAGTGATACTTAAAATTGAGCAGTAATACTTGCTTGCATTTTGTGACCTCATCAATGACACTTAATGAGTAATCCATTGAGGGTGCTATGTTTATTCTAGCAGAAGTGGTGTGTACTTCAAACAGCACAGAACCCTCACCTCCCTCATTCAGATTCTTCTAAGGTGACTTCTGATCCTCAAAACTATAGTTACAAGACACCTGCCAATCAGCACTAAAGTGTTGGTCAAATAAAAGATTTAAATTACTTTCAAATGAATAGTTTTTTTAAGATATTTCTCCATTGTGGCTATAAAAATAATAAATATTACTTAAGGAGGTATTGATTTTTAGAGAACATACCTGAAATCCATATCAATTCTTTCTAAAAACTGTGTGGTTGTGGTTAAGTTTTTTTTTTTTTTTTTAACCTTTTAAACCCTTTCTGTGGGAAGAACATAATACCACAGATGTGTTATCAGGACACTTCATTGTGAGACTCTTTTCACAATGTGTGGATGACTGTATGTGTTTACAATGTATTAGCTATTTGGCAGTGATGCTGACTATGATGACCAAAACATGAAGAGTCATACACCCGTGATGTCATGTTTTAACTACAAGAGACAACTATAGAAAAGTTATATCAGAATGAAGCAGCATCCTTGAAATGACTGGCATTCAGAATATGTTACATTCAGTTTGTTTGGTTGGTTGGTTGGTTGGTTGGCTGTAGTAGGTTTCTGGCCCAGACTTTCTAGCCTAGCATCCAGGTTTAAGCTCGCAGACCCACAGACCCACAGACCCACAGACCGGCAGAGACACACAGATGCTTACATTAATTTTAGGCTGATTGGCCTAAGGCCCAGGCATATAGCTTGCTAGCTCTCTACCCTTCATCTAACCCATGACTCTTATCTTGTTCAGCCATGTGGTTAGAGCAGCACAGTTGTCCTCTGCTTCTTCCAGCTTCTCTCTGGCATTCTGTTATGTGCTTCCTGTTCTCAGGGTTGTTTTTAAGTCTGGTAGCCCTGCCCACACTTCCTGCCTGCTTTTGGCCAATCAGCGCTTTTTATTAAGCCAGTGGGTGGGACAATTATTTACAATGTAACAACATAATCTCCCACATATCCCCTTTTCTCTTTTTAAAACAAAAAGAACTCCAAATCTAATATTCTTTCCTCTCTTATCTATAACAACTTATAAACAACACTGTAAATAAACACAAATATCCATAATCCATGTTTTGGGAATGTGGGCATCATTCTCTAGGCTACTTCTTGCTGAATGGGGGTGAAGAAAATCTCATGGGAATCCAAAGAAAAATTTAGGATTATGGACAAGTCTTTAGTGGAGTAGTCTGTAAGGCTGAGTCATCTCAGCCAGTCTCCTTGAAATTGTTCTGGATACAAAGCTCAGAAAACTTCAACAGAGGTGTTCTGAAATGCTGAGTCATCTGGGACATCCATTTCCATTGGAGATTTTTCAGGTGATCTTCCTCTATCAAAATTTATGTTCTTTATCCAGGAATAAATCCACAGCCTCTCATTTTCTGTAAAAATAAAAGGAAAACCTCGTCTCCAAAGTAGCGTATCTTTGCATTTCAATTTTAAAGTAAACTCATTTACAAAATATATAGGTTGAATTAATCCAACAGCATTTATAATCAACTGCCTTCTAGCAGCTTTTACAATTTCATTTTCAGTCAATAAACTTAAAGATAAGACAATAATATACAGTATTCAGACATTCTTTGTATTTTCCATCTTTACATGGCTTATATTTATTTATTTATTTATTTATTTATTTATTTATTCATTTATTTTACTCTATTTCTTTTTTACGGGCTTTCTCTACCTTTTATTTTCTTTCTTTAAGCCTATGTATATATATTTTCAACACACTCTAAACCATTTAGACTTTCTAAAAAATACTGTCTTTACTGTATATTTATTTCTTAACTTTTTCTGTCTCTGACCACACCTTTGCTTGACTAGGGTAATTGACTCCACCCAGATTCTTCTATTTCTTTCTGTTTCTGAACACACCTTTAATCTGCCAGGATTCAAGGTTGGTAGGGTAGGTGGATGGCTCCACCCAGGTCCTAGTCTAATTTCATAGAATTTATCTTTTTAACCCAGGTACTCTGGGAATTTTAGGGTCCATATAATTACCAAGTAAGCTTTGCCATCTGCTGCTCATTAACTCTATTTAAGTATTAGTCAGCAGAGCCTCTTAAAAAACTCACAAGTGTTTTGCCTCTAAGGCTGAATCAGGATCTTCTCTTCAAAAAGTCAAGCCTCAGTTTGCCTCAGGCAAACAGAGCTGATCCAAGAAAACATTGAAACTAAGAAGCCATCTTTGACTCTATTCTCTTTTTGTCCTTATTAATAGAAACCTTAAATACATCATTTACAAATTTTTGCTTATAACAAGAGTCCTGTAAGACTTCAGGAACCAGCCATTTTACACCTTATGCTGCACTCCACAAGTCCGCCATTGTAGCTCAAGCCCATGTGCCTCATCAGGGCATCTCTGTACCACAGCTGATGTGGGAGACACAATTCAGAGGCTGCTTTGGGCTCTAGACCATTTTTTAAGCTTTCTGTGGCTTTATGTGGGTATATATCGTATATGTAGGGCTGCCATTTTTAGTAGGAAGTTTCTGGCTCAGACTTTCTGGCCTAGCCTCATGGTTTAGGCCCACAGACCTGCAGACCCACAGGCCCACAGGCCTACAGACAGGCAGAGACACACAGAGGCTTACTATAGTTTTAGGCTGTTTGGCCTAAGGCCCAGCATATAATTTGCTAGCTCTCTACCCTTCATCTAACCCATGACTCTTATCTTGTTCAGCCATGTGGCTCAGTACCTTTTCTTAGAGCAGCATAGTTGTCCTCTGCTTCTTCCGACTTCTCTCTGGCTTTCTGCTCTGTGCTTCCTGTTCTCAGAGTTTTCTTAGTCTGGTAGCCCCGCCCACACTTCCTGCCTGCCTTTGGCCAGTCAGCACTTTTTATTAAACCAGTGAGTGGGACAATTATTTACAGTGTAACAACATAATCTCCCACAGTTGGCTTGTTTCATTTTAGCAGTTTTCATTTCTATATTTTTACCTCTTCCCCAAGAGATAGAATATTTATCTCCTTTAATCGCAGGGGACTTTTGAAATCACCTAAAAGCACATAATCTACATGTATGAATCTCACAGTGATACCCACTCTTTTGTCCAATTAATAAAAACTAATGGAAAATAACTGAATAAAATGAATAAGGCTGAGCGCTTCCAAGAATAAGTTACATCTTGGCATACCTGTGTCTTCATCTCCTCAGGCCAGCCAGCCTGTTGGCATCTATACTGTGGAAAATAGGAGATGTACTTGATGTCCTAGATGATCTATATAAATAGATTTCCAGGCAGAATATTGAATTTGTCTGCCTCCTTCTAGATGTCTATGATAAAACACAAAAGGAAGAAGAAATGCAAAGAGAAAATTGTTAAATGTTAAAGAATCCTGGATTTCTGGGTAATTGGCATCTACACTTTCATTTCACAATTTTCTGTGGAAAAGAGAAACATAATGCTTATCCTTTAAGAAATGACTTCAGGATAAAGAAAGAATCCAGCAAATAAGAGAATGTGGCATACGGTAAAAATCAAGTGTTGGAAAGTCCTTTGAAGTTTCTGTTAGTATTTAAGATGATACTCACACACACAAAAGACTTTCTAAGAAAGTTTAGATATCCACTATGGTGATTTCTATCACACAGAGAGGTGCTAGAAAGATGAAGTTTATGCCTTACAACTATCACACACAAACTGGGAAGTAGCACAGGAATGGCCCTGCGGAAACCTGTGCTTCCGGCTCTTGTTGAACAGAGTGTGTTATAAATTGGCACATTAAAAACATGATCACATGGACCCAGAGAGTTGACTTTGTGATTAAGAGCACTGGCTTCTCTTCCACAAGACCCAGGTTCGATTCCCAGTGCTCATATGGTGACTCACAACCAACTATCGCCCCAGGCCCAGGAATTCCCATGCCCTCTTCCGGCCTTGGTAAGCACCAGGATTGCATATGATGAAGAAACCCAAGTAGGAGATTTACCTATAAGTATTAAAAATAAACAAATGCACAAAAGTTTGAAAGTGACTTCTGAGTTGAGTAAATGGAGCTCCGGACTGGTGCATGTTTATAAACAGGAATAGAGAAAACTACTGAGCTGCACTCAAATGGTCAAGTGGAGATCTGTGTGAACGTCATTCTCAAATTGTATAACTAAATGTGAATCAAGGAGTAGGGAGAGTGTATTAAGCTCTGTTTTATTTTGTATTCTGCTTTGTATTGTTCTGTTTTTCAGAGTTGTTGCAAAGCAATGCCTCTGGACTTTCCATTTTCTCTTCCATCCTTTTCTTTTTTTTCTTTCTCTTTTCTTTCTATTTTTTCAGTTTTTGTTTTTTTGGGGGGAGGGTTGTTTTGTTTTGTTTTGGGTTTTTGTTTTGTTTTATTTTGTTTTGTTTTGAAAAATTGTTTCTCTGTGTAGCTCTGGCTATCCTGAAATGCACTCTGTTCTCAGAAATCTGCCTGCCTCTGCCCTTCAGTGCTGGGACTAAAGGTATGCACCACCACTCTCTAGCCCAATTTCCTCTTTTCAAATGAAAGTATCCAGTATATTGTTTTTTTTTTTTTAATCTGACCAAATATTCTATTGTTAACTCTGGGAGATAAGCAAACAAGCCATTTTAGCATAACCCATAAAGAAAGAGATGTAACTCAAAGATTTAAACTCAAGAAACCAGATTTAGGAGACTGCCCTATGCAGAACTTGACTGTTAATCTATATTTCTAGGTCTTCAAGCGTGAGTCTAATGCCTTAAAGGACAAGAGTTTAAAAAGAGAGTCCTAGGTGACTGGGAGACTGCGTGAATCCAGTTTATGTGGAGAATGAATATGTTTCTCAAGAACTGGAAAGAAAACTAATGTAAGCTTCATTTTCCCAAACTGGCCAGAAAGAAGTATTCTTAATACCAAATGCTTTTATAGAATCTTGTATTGATCCTAGAAAGCATGAAGTCTCTTCCTATTATTCTTAAATATGATAAATAAAATATTGCAAAAGGGATAAGATATAACTTATGAAGGACAACAGGTTGGTTGCCCTGTCCTCACCCCTGCCTAAAAATGTGCCTTTGAAGCCCTGTGTCATCACATAAGAAACACAGGTATTATCTGGATGATGCACTAAACCGACAATGAACAGATTGGATACAGTCAGAAAAAGTTGCTCCAGCTTCTGCAGTTCCCACCCACTCATATTTCCACCTTCTTCCCAGGATATTAATATGGCCAAATAAGCACTCAGATGACACCCAACCACCCACCCAACTTGCAACATTTCCACTTGTGGCTACTTGATAAATTAAGTAGAACCACCATGCAAAGCCAGGCAAAGCACTGAGGATGAAAAATTGCTTCATGCTAAGACATTTTGAGAATTCTTTATTAAACAGAGATGGCTAACCAGAACACAGAGTTTTCAAACATCAGAGGAAGCAATGCAGTTAAATGGTCTAAGATAATTAAGCATCGTGGAAGCCAAGGGAAGAAACTGAAAGAGAAAACACTTCTGTTGTATACGGCACTGGGAGAGAAAAGGAGACTAGAAATGGAGAAACGAGTCTGTCTACACGTAGCATGGAAAGGAATCACCTTCAGAAAGAAGTAAATCAGAAGACACTAATCTGTGAAGTTCCTTCTTGCCCTGTTCTCCCCAGAGTCTTCTCAATCTTACCTTCAACCTTGGGGTCAAAAGAAAGCATCACTCACTCCACAGCTAGGGGTGGTTCACAATGCAGGTACTTTACCCTCACTGGTCCCACCAATTCTCACAAAGGTTCCATTAAGTGAGTATTATTCTCACATCATTGATGAATAACTTAAGCTCTGGGGAGGCTACAGAAGTTGAAAAAAAAAAAACATGAAGCTTGGAAAGAGGGTACCCATTATTTTAACTCAGTCTAGTGTTACCCCAAAGGCCAGAGTGAAGACTAAAGTCAGCTCTTCGCAGTAAAATCTAGTCCAATGGAGACTAAAACAGCTTCTGATGGTTTGAGCTCTGGTCCTCTCTGAACACCTCCCTCTTCCATATGGCATCCTCTAGATTACTGAAAACTCAAGAGAGTGATCTGTGACAATCAGTTTTCTCTCTTCCCAGCAATGCTAGTTCATGTATTACTTTCCCATAAAGCCCCTGGATTCCAAGAAAACTGCCTTCTCTAGGTACAAATTAAGCCTGAGAAAGTTAAGCTAAAAATTCTAAAAATGAACCAAAGAAAAGTGTGTTTAACACAGGAACCAGGTTCCAGATTGTGTCCTGTTTACAAAAGCACATATTGTGCTAATAGTAAAATTGAGTTCTACTTTCATAATGATGGCCTAAAATGAATACCACCCACCTACACCCCCACCCTACCCTTGCTCACATGCCATCAAAGCAATTAAATCTTAAATCACCTTGCTCTAAACAGCACTGGCAAATGGAATCGTGGGCACATATTTGTGAGATTTGTTTACCAGTTTTCCCAAACTGCTTTACCAATCAAAATTAAAAAACTAGCTCACCCACGGATGCATTCTGGGCTCCTAAGTTTTAACTTACAAGATAAATGTGTTTTATGGAGATCAGGGAAAAACCACTCAGATAAAACAGGTGCCATCCATTACCAGAAGCCAGTGCTTCCAACTGCACTCCAGAGATTTTCAGGTTCATAAGACCTTAACAGTTGTTCAGTAATAATAAGATAGTATGGTGAAATAATAAAGGAAACACAGAAGACTGTTTTAATCTCTTGGAATTTAACACTGTATATTAACATTTTGAAAAATATAAAAATAATCTATATGCTGCATTTATGTTTAGGTGTGCTTAAATCTGGGTGACCCCAAGTCTGTATCTATAGGACTTTAGCTTCATAGAATACCTGTTCCCTTTCCTTCAGAACACAATTTTTCAAACTCCCCAGTACAGCCAGAAGCTTTCTCTGCCATTTGCATGGAAGTATATTAGGTTGTTCAGCAGAACAACGGAGGGATGCTGTGTTTGACCCTGGCAACCGATTTAAATATCTGCTGTTCACTACTGGAGAGTAAAAAATAATAAAGACAGAGTAAAGGCTATGAAGATGAAAAATAGGATTCTTAAAAAAGCACCCAGACTTTGATAGATATTAAGTTAACAAATCACTTAAGAACAGAGGATGCTCTTACAAAAAAATGGATTAGAACAAGGCATTTAATTTCTACAAGCTTTAACAAGTTTGAGTGTAAAACAGGTATAAAAATAGGCACTGTGTAGGAGAGTGGCTATAGAAATTCAGTCAAGTAGAGTGTGTAGCTCACTCTCCACAGACCAGATATCCAATGATTAATACCCTCGCTTCTGTTTACATTACTCCTTCACTTGAGCAACTTTCTATCATTTCTGATAACAAAGTGACACTAGATTAGCTGAACATAAACACACAAGTTCCAGTTACAGGCACTCTAATTCAGGTTTATATCACTACAAAAATACCGTAAAGACCACAGAGAGTAAGCAGTCCTAACAGACCTGCATATCACGGTTTGTGTTTGGATCAGTGCACACCACAATAATGTGAGTATTCACCTGAAGTTCAGGTTTTCTGTTCCCAATAGCAATGCTCAAAATTTATCTGCAACCTGAAAATCCTCCATATGGAATTTTTGTCTCTGCAGGAACTATTTGCCCATAATAAATCAAAAGCCAGACCCTCATTCTTTGTACCCCACAAGTACTCAGTATAGTTCTGGACTCACATAATGTCCTGTGTGAGTATTTAGTAACTGATCTAATCCATTATTAGTACAGAGAGACGTTAGGAACTGAATGTGTCTGCCTCGAGTTTATATATTAAAGCCAGGCAGTAGAGGTGATGGCATCTGAGGATGAAGCCCCCATAAGGTAACCAGTTCATATGAGACTAAAAGCGAAGCCCTGGTGCTGCACTAGTGAGTTCCTAAAAAAAAAAAAAAAAAAAAAAAAAAAAAAAAAAAAAAAAAAAAAAAAAAAAACTAGAAAGCCCCCTCTTCTCCATCATGTAAAGGCACAGTGAGGGATCTGTCTATTAGACAGGAAAAGAGTCATCCACATGGACATACAGATATTGAACTTCAAGCCTTTAGAGCCATTAGAAATAATCAAATTTCTGTTTTCTAAGTTGCCGAGGCTGTGGTATTTTGTTCTTGTACCCTTAGCTGACTAAGCCAAGTTGTATCAGGTTTGAAATGCTAAAAGCTAAAATCATATAGATAATTCTTTTTCTGAATTTTTCCCTTATGTGCTCAGACACATTCATGCTTTGAAGTATCTCTTTTAAGCTAGTGCTATGGGTACTACAGAAACAGATCATAGACATTTCCCTTCTGAGTTATTTCCTAAAAAATAAAAATTCATACAAAAAAAATCACTGAAACTTAAACCCCATAAGATTCATATCTCAAATACTTGATTATTACCATTAGAAGGACTTACAGTTCTATCTACAAAGTTTACTGGATGACTAATAAAAGGCAATGTGTATATGAACATTTACCATTATTCACAGTACCATTTTATGCTTATACGTAGGCCCAAAGAGTGGATATAAGTACTAAGAAGGTGATGACTAAAGCAATGTGTCTGCTGGAAATCCACAGCATGATTAGTTTCACGCAATCCACAAAAGAAAAGGATAGAAAGTTTGGCATAACGGGAGAGTGCTCTGAAATCATTCAACTTCAGAACACATAACTTGATAAATACAGATAATAAATGCAATGACAGTGTCTATACTGAGACAGAGCCCACACAGGAGTCTTCACACTCTGCTCATAAACAAATAATATGCACAAGACAGTCCACTGGGCATTATAAAAAGACACAGAAGAAATATTCCTGGGTTATTTTGTTCCAGAACAAACTTGGTTAATCTAAAAGCAAAACCTGGAGTGATATGGAAGATATTAATGCATTCCACCCACGAAATGGCAACCTATCAACTATCAAAGTTAGAAAAGTTTTAACTATTGAATTAAGATGAATAAGGCATATTAAACATTAAAAGGCAGAATGAGAACTATATGCTAGGACAGTCATAAGAACACTCATACTATGTAATTATAATCCAGATATAAGAAATTTAAGAACAGTTTCTGCCTGACTCATAAGCTTGACTATTAGTATCCAAATTCTTCCAATACCTGGTTTCATATGTTAGGTTTCAGTATGAAGTTATCAAGTTAACCTTTGAACCATTGTCCTCTTTCCAGTCTACCTTCAGGAAGAGTAGGCTGACTCCATATCATTTTTCCCATGCACATCTAGGTCTTGGTGGAACTTTGGATTATGCCACGCCTACAAGATAACATGCTGCTCTTCATCCCCACATCCCTAGTATTTTCAAGGCTCCTGCAGCAGCTGATGTTAAAGTCATCAACCCCATTTCAATAAATCCCTCTTCATGACAAACACAGGGATTTCCACCATATTAGGATTCATACACAATACCAACTGGAAGCCAACCTGGAGAGTCAGTCCTGTAATCCCAGCTATTCAGCAAGCTGAGTCAGAAATGTCACAAATTCATTTCCTGTTTAGATTATAGTAAGTGCAAGCCTAAAAATAAAAAGATCCCAAAGTAAGGAATCTTTTTGGTTCTTAAGTACCTAATATTATAGTTAATGATTTACCTTGTTCTTATCATTTCCTTTTAGAAAATTGAGCATGGTCCCATAGGAGATGGATCATAGACAAAATAAGAAAGATGCTATGTGAAGTTCCTCTCAAAACCTCCAACCATAATGCTCCATGGTATCACTAAAGAATCCCACTGACAGTACAGTATGCTTGACCAGAGTGTTACCTCCTATAAGATTGTCCAAGTAATCACCTTCTAAATCCAGCTCTTTAGATCAACAATGTGAGTCTGTCCTAACCAGTCATCTTCTGCTCCTCAATTCCTACCAGAACATTTGGGGACAGAATAAACTTATCATCGTTCTTAACATCACTCATGATAGTTAAGAGACATCACTTTGGATCATGTCACTTATAAGTAATGTGGTATTCAAGTATGTTACTTCATTTTTTCGTTGGAAAATTAGAGAAATAAGCAATTATCTCAAAATTCAGTTAAAGGCATTGAAATGATGGTCATAATTTAATGAAGTCCTAAAACAGTGAGAAGCAAGATCACCACATCACTGGGATGGTGTTCTAAATATTGCATATTGGCCCCATTTTATGTCTGAATTTCCACAGAGCTTACAGAGATACATCCTTTGGTCACCCTACATGCATGAAAATACCGTACTCTGAGAGGGGAACTGGTGCCTACTGCTATGTCGCATGTACTTCCTACATCTGATAAAGACAGTGATGACCAATACAAACCCTTGTCTATATGCACAGCTTTATGAGCTAATATTTACAATGTGTGTTAAATTATTGAGATATATAAAATATGCAAGAATAATCCACTGTTGTGAGAAAGCAAAATTAAGCAAGGACATGGAGGAATATATTCTATTTTTAATGTGAAGATGCTTAACACACCCCATAGGGAAAGACTCAATTTTGATGTAAATGTGCTTAAGCCTTTCAGACAATGTAATCACCAGGAGGTTAAAAATATAGCCAAGTAAAATATAATAAACAGTAAATGCTTCTGAGCACAACATGAAAATGGAAGAGAAAAAATGGTTATATTGAGAATCAAATTGTATCCTTGTGTTTCTATAGACAAGTTGAAAATGATAATTTTAGGCACACACACTCAAATAAAACATCTTATAGAAAATAAGAAGCATTGAACTCACACCATAAAGAAAATGTGTAGCATTTGGCAAGTGTTTCCGAAGCAGCTAGTGCTAATGCACAGCAATCCTTGGGATGAATAGGTCCACCATGGCTGAAGGTTAATCTGTAGACTTTCCAGTTGTTGAAGCACAAATGTTGCATGGGATGTTACTAAGGGAATCAAAATTTCCTGTCTCTTGAAAAACAGTAAGGAAAATAAAATTCAAGATTACAAAATCTGGGCTATTAATATAGCTTAGTGGGTAACAGTTCTTGCCACCCAGCCTGACAGCCACCGTTCAGTCCCAGGAACCTGTATGATGGAGAGAGAACCAGCTCTTCCAAGTTTTCCTCTGACCTCCACACATGAACAAGATTAATTATAAATAAGTAAATCACCTTTAAAATACTAAGTTTCTCAGAATTATTTTTAAGAGAGTAACATGGAATGAAGTGGAATGTAAATTTGCAAACAAGAGCAAACTTTCTCTTAGGGTCCAGTTGGCTGAAGTTTCTGAATCAGGCTCATGTAACAGCTGTTTTTAAAATCCACAGAAGTTATTGCTCACAATAATCATCCTATGTTTTCCTAAGGTCTGAGGGAAAGAGAGGATTCTTCACAAAGAACGAACTCTCAGGATCAGCAGATGAGAAGCTTAATTTTGTCGAAAAGTTTCCACAGCTGACTCCTCAAAATTCAGAAGGGTGGGAGGGGATGTCACTTTTTTCACTAAGCACTAGCACACATATTATCCAGGTGTGACACCTGTCATCTTCCTGTCATTCCAGAAAGGTTGTAGGAGTATTTGAAAGTATATCTCATGAGAACAGATGCCATCATATGTAACAGCATGCATTGGTGCTTGACTGATCTTGTGGCAATTATTATATATTCTGTTTTCTTGTTTGTGTTTTTACTCACCAATACTTTTTATTTGTATTTTTTTGAGCATGCAAACAATTAGGAGATGAATACTAGGCAAATACACTATACAGAAGGCAATCTTTTTAAATTATTTGTTGTAGAAAGAAGGCACAGCCAAGTAATCTCCTTCAGGAAATATATCGATCAGAGTTTCAAATAAATTTACTTTTAGTTGATGCATATGTAACCTTTAAAAATACACAAAATGTTGCTTTATTGCTTTGTATTTTTTAACTTGTGGAGTATGAATACATGATAAAAAAGTGTCCCCCATATAAATAACTACCATACCACTTTAGGAGTTCTGCTAATTCTGGGATACTTAAAAAATAGAAAGACCTATAATGTTTATATAATTACATAATGAAAAGAGATTAAATATTAATATATCAATGTTAAAGCCAGGCCAAGTTGGAATCCTGGCTTTCCCACTGATGATGAGACTCTGAAAAAGTTAATATTTTTAAGTAGTACATTTTTTCAGCAGAAAAATGAAACAATGTCCATGGTGAGATACTAGCATTTTTGCTTCTGTGAAGTAACTTAGCACATGATGATACATTCTATTTAGTGATCTCCATTTTAATAGTTTGGAATTTTTCTAACTGGAGTATAGTGTTTCCACTGCTTTATTTTACTGTCTGCCAGAAGAAAACATAAAAAACTGTATCGTCATGCAAGAGCACAGTTTGAATTTCCTCAGAGGGATTCCAATAACACTTTAATGGGGTTAATAGGAATAAAACGGTATCATGTAACAGGGCATTCCTTGGCTAGTGCTACTGGGGTGAATTACCTTGAGTCTAGTGTCTTAGGAAACTTTAATTCTGTTAGCAAGAAGGCTAAATGTCAGGCAGGCCATTTCTCATTCTGGAAACTCTAGGAAATAGTGTGTTTCCCTGTCTGGAAACTAGGTGAGTACCTTGGCTTGAGTCGGCCCCATGTTACTCCAGCCTTGGTCTGCTTCCTGGTACCGGAATACCTTGGTTTGAGTAGGCCACAGGTTATTAGGCAGACCAGGGAAGCCTTGGTCTGCTTCCCTGTACCTGAGTACCATCTTACCTGCCTAGATGTGTACCACCCACATTGGGTTCAGCCCTCCTACATATATTAGTCGGCAAGGCAATGCCCCAAAAACATGCCCACAAAGCAATATGATCAAGACAATTCTTCAGTTGAGAAGCCTTCTTTCAAGGTGACTCTAGTTTGTGTCAAAAACAAAACAAAACAAAACAAAACAAACAAAAAAAAAAACAAAAAAAAAAAACCTCAGAACTATTTCCCATGACTAGAGGTATCCTTAAAGGAAAGGAACCAGCAGGGTTCCTTGGAGAGATCTGGGTGTGTGGCTCAGTGGTACAGCACATGTGAAGGGTGCACAAGCATCAAAGAAGACTGGTACTGGTGCCTACATAAAGGCTTCTCATTATGTTTGCCTACAAGCCTAATGACAGATTCCATACACTGTACACCTTTGTCTACTGAAGGAAAATAAACTCGGTGCTTGATGTAATGCTGTGACTTTCATTTTAGACTATTTGCCCTCCAATATCCGAATTACATAGTACAAACTACAAGCATAGCATACAAAATATCAAATCCAAGAAAATGTGGATGGTTACAAAAGCACCAGTCATTTCGCTATGGTGAAACTTGACTCCACATACTGAGAAACAGAACAGCCTTTCATAACCACCCCTAGTAAATGTGACTTTTTCTAACTGCCACCACATTTTAACATTTTAAATAAACCATCATTACAAATTATTTTAAAATGAAAACATAAGCAGCTGCTATGGAAGGGCCCTGTGTAAATTGTAGTGAGAGATTCAAATCTGAACATGAGCTCTGGCTACAAAGAGCTGCATGTAAAAATAGAGTTTGAGCAGAGGCTCTGGGAAAGTATATTTTAGAATTGTGTTTCTTTATTGAGTGAGGCTCCTACATGGAAGAGCTATAAACCCAAAGTAGCTTCTGGGATAAATAGAAAGATTAGGTCAATTCACCATCCTTACAAATGATAAAATGATACTGGGTACCAACCAAGGGCAATCTAAATATATTCTATTACATTTTCCTGCAGAATTTCCATTAAAAAGTACAAGAGAAAAATCTATCTATCCACAAAGGAATCTGGCTGTGAAAGAAAATATAGAAACTTTGTGTAGAACAGAGGCCTTGAAATATCTGACCCTCACATCTCTGATCTTAGAAAGTCAAAATATGATGAAGACAAAGAAATCCTGCTGAGACAAGGGGGGGGTGACACATCTCCACATTTGGGTGGATTCATACCAAGGAACAGGAGGATGTCCACAGGATGGGCACCTGAGAGGGGGGAGGACAAGATCTGTTGAGCTCATTTTCTGTAAATATTTCCCTAAAAGAGTGAGGCATGAAATCTGTTTCCCTCCGTGGTCTCCATCTCCATTTTATCTTCCATACCCTCTCCTTTCTCTGGAAATTTTAAACTTATTTCACATAATTAATTTCCTTTCAAGGTACAGAAACTAAGAACCATGAATAGTCACAAAGTTGAAGGGTCCTAAAGATGACAACATTGAGATCTTTTAGAAGGCATGAACTTGTTCAAAATCCCAAAGCCCTTGGTTTGTTTGTGTCTTTATTTGTTTGCTTATTTTGTTTTATTTTGTTGTTCTGAAACTAGATAAAAGATTGACTGGGTGGAATACACATATGATAACAGATAGAACCACGTTTGGTGATTAAATCCAATCAGGGTAAATCGAGTGAGCCAGGAGCTATTTGTCTTCTCCAAACCCTGGTTCCTCTTGGGTAAAATGAGGACAGGGTACCTATTCACGTGTTTGTGTGGCTCGCAATGGCATCATGGCATGGAGAGGTACATAGTAACTGCACAGTCAAATTCTGTTTTGTAGAAGAAACACAAGTGCAGTGAGGTAAGATTTTTAAAATCTGTGTGCCTCACAATGTACCTCAGCAAGAATTCTGGAGTCTAAGGATAGATCTAAGCCTATTTGCAGCATCAGCTTCCTAAGTCAGGACTCTAGATGGAGATGAATTAACCAACACAATAAATATCCAACCCAGAACCTATCTTTTCTTTATTTTTCTTCATGGCTTTCCTTTTTCCACTCCCCTTCTTTCTTAAACATCCACAATGAGCAATTAATTATTACGTATAAAAAATGCAGCTGATACTTTGGGAGGTTGGAAAGGCCACGGTCTAGGGGAGAGAACAGTAATCGATTTTTGATGGGAACTGAGCATTGGGACAGGGGTATTCTCAAGACAAGCATTCCCTAAACTTCAGTTGAAGGGGTGAAATATATAGCGAAGTATGGGAAGCATTAATAGCAGCGATGGTTCAAATGAGCCCAGGTAGGGACACAGAGACCAGAGATCTAGAACAAAAAAGAAGTAAGACACAGCTTGAAACACAGTCTGTAAAGCTACAGGCACCCGACCAGGCTTATCATGGATCAGCACCTTAACTCTCAGAGGCAAGGCAGGCTCCTAAATTCAGTAGCTAAGTATAAAAATAGATGAAAAGTCTGTTCTAAAGCCAGGTATGGTTCTGTGGTTATAATCTCAGTTCTCAAAAGTCTCAGGAGGAGACAATGAGTTCAAGGCCAAACTGAACTACCTGATGAATTCGAATCAGCCTGAGCTATATGATAAAATTCTTTCTTTAAAAAAAAGTCAGTTAATTCAGAGATTTACAGAGTCCACAGAAGGTCTTATTAGGAGTGGCTGTCTCTGCTGTAGAATGAGATTGACCTACATTTCACTTGAGAGCTGAACTAGGCAGAAGGCAGTACATAATGAGTCTAATAATAAAATTAACTTCACTCCCATCAAAAGAACTACTGACAACCATTAAAGCTGTTTTCATTTCTTTTCTGGAATGATCCACACTATGTCTTTTATTTACCAGTATAATCTCATGTTTCTTGCATTGTGGTTAATAATATATAAGTATTTTTTTAACCCTCATGACCACAGCATTTGTTTTATCCATTGTGAGCATTACAGAAACCAGAAATACTGTGTGAACACAGTAGGCACTCAATAATCACCTGATAGTTAAACATACAAAACCTCCCCCGTCAGATCAGAGAACCTGACAGTTTATCTCTTCCTCCCTCCCTCCCTCCCTCCCTCCCTCCCTCCCTCCCTCCCTCCCTCCCTCCCTCCCTCCCTCCCTCCATCCCTCTCCCCCTCCCACCTTGCAGTTCCAGGGATTCTTGACTTAGAACTCTGCCAAGCAAAGGGTTATTATATCTTTTACACATCGTATTCAGGAGAAACACTTCTCAACTGAAATCCAACCGAAGCTGTCAGAACCACTGACTAGAAATACTGTTGATGGCATGAATCAGGTGAGATTCTTGATGTAGAACCCTTGACAGCACATCCTTCCACAGAACTAGGAACATGAAAGAAAGAGGAAGTGTGGATTAGCTGGGAGCTGGGCTGGACTTGTTAGGCTCAGGTGCAGAGAGCTGTGAAGATATCGTGGGAGCTAAGACAACCTGGAGCTGAATTGTGAAGGTTCCTGAGCCTTGTGGGTTTAGAACTGTGCCAGCTGACACACAGTTGAGGCCCTCCTTCAGAGTACTAGAAATTACTCTAAAATGATATACTTTGATATCCCTTCGGAGAAGATTTAGTGAAACAGACACATTCAGATACTGTTAATAAGAAGGAGAGTTGTGAATCAAAATATTTAAGATTCTGTAACAAAAAGTAAAATCAATAGTCTTTGGTCAAGATCATCTGGTTTTTGTGTGTTAAAAGATTCATATGAATTTGTTAAATAACAATAAAATTAAAATAATGAAACTAATTTTAACACCAAACAATTGATAATAGTCATCATGATCATCTAAATTAAAGTGTATCTACATTACAGAGTATATTTTAATAAACCATGCTTTATAATATCCACTCAAAATGGGATCCAATATTTATGATTTAAAGGAATTCAAAGATTTCTCTCTTTCTTGGCGAATACCTCAAACATGTCTACAGCTCACAAAGAGAAATGTGTTATGTGTATATTGTAAATTTGGGGAACAAAGGAAAATAATCTTCAAAAGTTCTTTTGTGGGCTAATAATGAACAAAGGGTTGTGAGTTACAAATGTAGAATAATTAATGACACAGTAAATTATTTGCGTAAACTATTATAACCACCACAATAGCCATGGTGGTCATTATAACAATAACTAATCAAATAATCCCAGTGCTACATGCTTTTCATAAGGATAGGGGTTAATTCTCAGAAAAGATTTTTAAAACAAGTGGTGTTTTTATTTTATAAATAAAGAACTTAAAATTTAGGGAGAATATTACTTCCAAGGAAGAAAAATCTAAGGGTTGGAAAGGTGATGAAGTGTATCACACAACACTAAAACTTTTAGGCTCATCTAGTTAGTGTACTCTTAGCCATTATGTAAGCTTCCAAAGGACAAAGCTTACACACACACACACACACACACACACACACACACACACACACACCCACACACACACACACACCCACACACTCATATGGATGAGTAGAACTCATAAAACATGCTTATTTTATTTGACTTCTGTTTTTTCAAACTTCTTTCATGGTACACATATTAATATTAATAATACTAAAGTAACTGTAAATTCTATGTAAATAATAAATTTTATCTTTAAGAAGTCAATAGTTATAAGAGGAATTCAGTTTTGCTAACTGCATTCTTTGGCCATGTTCCCCAAACTGTCCCTGAGACTCAGCTAATATAAGAAATGAGAATATGCAATATTATGCTATATGCTAAAGAGATGAGAATGTCAATGCAAATGATAAAGAGAACTAGCAAGTAAGGCTACATTCCCTCTAGGGGGCCTAGGTATGGGTGGTACCCAAGATTCAGAGGCTTTGTCCAAGGTATAGTATGTAACAGGAAAGTGACATTAATGCCACAGAGAGTTTGAACCAAGTGAAACAGAAGTGATTGTAACTTAACTCTTAAAGTTTGTGGGACCTGTACCCTCTTTCATCTTTCTCTTCTTTTGTTATCTACATTTTCAACCCTTCACTTTCTGGAGAAGGAGATGGATTTTTTTAAAGTTAATTTCATGTTATATTAATTAAATTTTTTCCTTTATTTTTTGTTGCTAAGCATGTTGGATATGTCTTCAGGACTAAAGGGCACATTCTGAAGTCTATATCAGAATTCAGAGCAGGCAGGTACCTCCCTTGTTCCATTAATAAGGAGGAGTTAGTTTCATCTCTATATGCCTCCCATCTCCCTTCATCCACCTTGAAGAATCATTAGAGCCAGACTAGTCCTGTTATATGCTCCTGGGATCAGCTTCCTTCCAAAGTCACCCTTCTCTGGACCTCCATTTGTGGCACTTCTTGGGCAGATGGTGTCTGGAAGGCATGATTGATAAACACGTTTAAATATAGAAGGCAATCTTTTCTGTGTGCCAAGCAATTACTCAACATCACAGATAGGCCTGCCATGGACCAACAAAATAGCTATAGTTTAATGAATTTAACACATTGAAGAAATGGAAAATGATTAAGAAACCATCAAATGTCAGCAGAATATGAAAAATATTTACCATCCACCTTCCACAGTAAAGTGAACAGATAACAGGAAGGCTGAAGGTCACCTTGTTTTCTTCACACACTCACTTTAGGTTCAGTTTTAAACTAAACAAACTACACATGATCAGAACCTGGTCCTTTTCCTCAGATGACTTAAATGTAGTAATTTTGAACACTATATCAGTGGTGTTGCCAACATATGTATTAGGTACTGTTACATCATATAACGTACATAGTCTTATTAAGTGACCATGGTGCAGAGAGAGAGAGAGAGAGAGAGAGAGAGAGAGAGAGAGAGAGAGAGAGAGAGAGAGAGAGAGAGAGAGAGAGAGAGAGAATCTGTTGGATACTGTTATCTTTCAAATAACAGCTGCAGAAGTTAAGACTCGGGAAGTTTAAAAATTTCTAATATAATAGAGGTTGTAAGTACTAGAGACAGAATTCTCACCCAGGGCTATCTAACCCCATTCTATGTGCTAGCACTTAAGACCAGACTGACCTTCATGCCTCTAGAATTGCTAGACTCATTTCAGTACTGCTCAGGATTCATCATTATGGATATTCCAGCCCCATATTATCACCTTATCTACCTTTAAGACATGACTGTATGAAAAAAGGAACATGTCCCAGGGAAGAATTTCCATCTCGAGATTGCATAGTCTAAATGTGTTCATAAATAAATATAAGGAGGGTGGAAATGTAAGTGTGACCTAAGATCCAACTTGACTGTACAACCCAAGCCAGTGAAATGACTCTGTGGATATGGTCTGCACTGAGCTGGGTCTTTCTGTTGAAGTTACTCTAATCCCACAGAATCACACTCCAATCATTCTAGTGGTAGCTTTCTGATTTTAATATTTGCTTTTACATCTTTTCTGGGGCAGATAGTATATATTTATAAATATGCCAGTTGAAATTATATATGACAATCCCAAAATACATCTACCCTTTAAAATATGGTTTTGAACTCCCTTGAAGGATAAGAATTGTTTTTTATATAATTTATTTACAGATTCATTCATTCATTTATCACACAGTGTATGTGTGTGTGCATATGTGTGTGTGCATGTGTGTGTGTCTGTCTGTGTGTGTGCACATGTGCATGTGTGCGTGCATGTGTGTGTGCATGTGTGTGTCTGTCTCTGTGTGTGTGTATGTATGTGTATGTGTGCATGTGTGTGTATGTATATGTGTGTGCATGTGTGTGTGCGTGGGTGTGTGTCTCTCTGTGTGTGTGCATGTGTGTGTGTGTCTGTGTGTGTATGTATGTGTGTGTGCATGTGTGTGTGTGTGTGTGCGCGTGTGGGTACTCCCAATTGTAGAGGTGCACATGCCTGTGAGTGTGGCTTCGTATGTATATGGAGGCCAGAATCAATGCACCAGGAAGGTGTCTTAATCACTTCTCCGCCTTGTACACTGAGGCAGTTCTCTGACTTAAGGGCACGGATAAGGTAACAAAGCTAGAAAACTTGTCCCAAGAACCCTCTGCCTTGATCTCATACACACTGCTGTGTGGCACTGGGTCACCAAGCATTTCCAGCATTTACATGCATTTTTGTTTTACAGACTCTGGTCCTCACACTCACGTTGTCCGCACTTCACCCATTGGACCCTCTCCTTTAGCAAATGATTCAAACCCAACAAAATCATAACAAGAAAAACTATAAAACGTTCACAATCCACTTAATTTTTAAGAAAATATTTTAGACCTATAAAATCCACATTTTCAAGGTTCAAATGTAGTAGACTCCAGAGATAGCTCAACAGTTAAGAGCACCTACTGCTCTTGCAGAGTTTAGTCCCTAACACCCAATTTGGACAGCTCACAGCTGCCTGTAGCTCCAGCTTTAGGGATATCAATACTGCCCTAAATGCTCGCTGCCCTTCTCAGGTCACCTCACTCGCATGTACATACACACATATAGACATAAATATACATAATTTAAAATAGAAAAAAATAGATCTTTTTAAAGTGGTAGAGATAAATGTCATCTTTCTGGAGCATAGGACTTTAATTTGAAAAGATTAAGCTCTTTCCAAGTTAATGAAGAAATTTAATGCATTTCTAATCAAAACTCCAAAGAAACTATTTAGAAATGAGCCCCCCCCCCAAAAAAACTATCTAGGAGCTCACCTATCAGGATAAACTAATTAAAATAAATTTAAAATATTTCTCTGAGGAATTAAGCACAGAAATCTATACTCCTTGCCTAGATATTTGACCTTAGTCATTTAGAGGAACTTCAAATGCCTCTGTATACTTCCTTGAATGTGAGGGACACAATGACAACACTGTTCTCAAGGTGTTTACATGAGTAAGTCTATTGTGACTACAACAAACTGTTCTAATTTGGTGAGTAACAAAAAATAATGCCTCCAAAACACTTGCAAAGTAAACATATTGCTACAGAATAAACATACATCAAAACTTACTGGCTATTGCTAGTATTTTTACCATGAAAATTCATTCATTTGTCCAGTAACATAGTAATCAAGCACATACTAAAATGCAAACCAATTTTAAAATAATATTATTTTATCTTTACCATTATAATCACACATATGGGGGGGGGAGAGCTTGATTTGTATGTGTACTGTGCACACATGTGGAGGTCAATGGGAAATTGGACCCAATATCGATTTTTGATGCTGAAGAGATTATGATGAAGTAGAGAGATAAGGCCCATATTTTGCATAGATCACAGGCTTTGATGTTAAGGCCAATAAAGAAGGACACTAGCAATGGAAAATTCTTTTAGATAGTGGTAACTTTGTGAGAAACCTATTATAAAGACAGGAGAACATCTTCAGTTAGCAGGCTCTGGAGCAACCAGGAAGGCTTCTTTGTTAGAGATGATCATGTTGAGGAATTTCGGCTTTCACTCATGGAAAACAGCTCTAAGATCTTCATTTAAAAATGGCATAAAGTATAAAGCAAGGGCAGAGAATAACAGTAAAAACAGAGCAGCGGAGTGTAAACAAGAAATTTAAAAACCTGGTTCTGGAGAGCCTCAGGCTCAAAACAGGAGTTCAAGGGTAATTAGCTGAGTAAATCCCTATATTAAGCTGTATGCCAAAATTAGTTCCAGAGAGAGCAAAGAATTAAACACAAAACAAGAAATCGCCAAAGAAAAGTACAGGCAATTATCTGATTTTGAAATTATTACTTCAAAAATTTTATAAGCATAAAACTAAAGACAGAAATTATATGTAACAGATAGGTGTATGCTAATACCATGGCATTCTAAAATGCACTAAAAATCACAATAAATCAGAGTAAGTACACATCTAACAATGGACATAAATGCTGAAAAACCTGTGAAAATCCTTAACTTTGTGTTGATTGTTAATAATTTATGAGTGAAAAAATATACAATATGCAAATTCAAATAAAAATATAAAGCTTGGAATAAAATAAATAATTCCATAAATAGAAAACATATATAAACATAGAAGAAATGTTACAAAAATAAATCCTACAGCCAACAAACAAGGAAAAATATCCCTAAATATTAAAGAACTATGAAAAGGAATAACTTTCTAAATATTAAATCCATAATTTCAATAAGAATAACAAATTAAGTGTTGATGAATATCAATTACCCAGCACAATGGAATCTAAGTTCCTGTGGAGAGCCTTAAAAAGGTGTAAATGAGAGTGTAAATTGGAACACAACATGGAAATTGAAACTGCAGACCTCTCTGGAGACTACAACCTTCAAAAAACTCATGCACGTTTAGCCCATTTACTCATTTCTGTACATCCAGGGTGATACATGATTTAAACATCAGCAAATACTTATTCACAAAGAAATTGATTCCAAGACACACTATGGATGAAACAAAGCCGAGCACCTGAACTGTGTAGTTAAGAAATGCAGCTCAATTAAAACAGAAGGACATCCAAAAGCTCATAGGATGCATACAGAGATGTCACTCATTGCCATGCAGCATTGACTACTGCTTGAAGTATTTAGCCTTTACATGTTTTAACACTATCATCATTCTTAAGTGAACATCCTAATATGAAATGAAATACAGAATAGAATAATTGCTATTTAATATACACAGTTTTCTATATTCGAATCTTCTCCCTTTTTACTCAGACATCCTCTATCAAGTTGGTGTAAATCACCATCACAAACA
The DNA here is from genome assembly GCA_033318265.1 of Phyllotis vaccarum. NCBI lineage: Eukaryota > Metazoa > Chordata > Mammalia > Rodentia > Cricetidae > Phyllotis > Phyllotis vaccarum. The sequence continues at coordinate 136,352,937 of JARWLC010000001.1, read as the reverse complement.
TCTCTTGCATCATACTAATTACACAAACATACACACACACAAATATATATATTATATATATAACCATATGAATGACTTTGGCTGTCATTCATATATATACGTGAACATGTATGTATGAATATATATATATATGAATGTCATTCATATGGTTTTATATATGTGTGTATTGTGTGTATTTGTCTTACAAATATTTTTAGGAAAAAAATATATAGACTCAAATAATTTTAAAAGTACATTCTGGAAATAGAATACTGTGGGAGATTGTGTTGTTTCATTTGGTTTAGTAAAAAGCACTGATTGGCCCAAGGCAGACAGGAAGTGTAGGCGGGGCTACCAGACTAAGAAAACTGAGAACAGGAAGCACAGAGCAGAACACCAGAGAGAAGCCAGAAGAAGCAGAGGACAACTATGCTGCTCTAAGAAAAGGTACTGAGCCGCATGGCTGAACAAGATAAGAGTCATGGGTTAGATGAAGGGTAGAGAGCTAGCAAGTTATATGCCTGGGCCTTAGGCCGATCAGCCTTAAACTATCACATGAATCTGCATGTCTTTGCAGGTCTGTGTGTCTGCAGGTCTGCAGGTCTAAACCTTGAGGTTAGGCCCGAAAGTCTGGGCCAGAAACCTCCTACTACAGAAGACTGTTGCACGAATGAAGGAAACTCAGAGCCATATCTCAGGGAAAGGCTGAGATATCAAAGAGGAAGCACCCCAATCAGATCTCACCCAGCTGTCTTCCAGCTTCCTCAGCCTCACTACTCGTGGCTTCTACTTCCTGCTCTGTCTTTCTATGCTTGTCTTAAATATCCTTTTCACTCAGTTGTTTTGCATCCAGGTTAACATTAAAGGTGTGGCACCACCACTGCCTGCCTGGGAACCTGGAACTCCTTCTGTAAACTAAGCTGGCCTCAAACTCAGATTTGCTGGGATTAAGGGTGTAGGTCACCACTCCTGGTCTTTCCCTGTGCTGGATTAAGGTGTAAATTACCACTCTCTGATCCTCCTAGACTGACTGTGGGTAGATCCTTCTGATGCCTCTAACTGGTTTTATTAAATTTGAAACATATCCCCACAGAATGCTTCTATATCAATGACATTGTAGATGCAGATATTCATTCCTTCACTCAGAATGAAGATAGAGCTTCATTAGAATAAACATGACACTAAAGAAATATATATGAAAGCTTCCTGAAGGTCATATGACTGTCTGGTGTGTGTCTTCAGTATTAGTGTTTCAACTACAGACTTCACCTTGAATGAAACTGTTTGTCATTATTTTGAGCAATCTCAAAACATGAATGCAATTTATCTTACTTGGGACGAAGCCAAAACAATATGATTTTCAGAGACTTTCATTCTCTCCTCAAAAAACTTCTCTAAAACCAGAATGCACTTGATCAAATACAGCTTTACTTTCTCCATGAAGGGCATGAAAATGTCTATGGGGCAAACCAATTAGCCAAGAGACTTCTCTTATGTCAAGTAGAATTTAGGCAGCGAAGCACAGAACTGGCTTCACAGGCTTCTCACTGAAGGAGGGGATTCTTTGCAGCAAAGAAGCCCATTTGCCTGAGCCTATTAATTCTCCTGTGGACCAAGGAGAAAAATTCAATTCAATATTATTTCAACAAACCATCTTGGCAGGTAAACATATTTTTTTTTTTTTTTTGCAGACAGGGACTTTTTTCTGGCAATTGAAAACTGAATTGTTTGAACCATGCTGAGATAATATTGATAAAAATCAAACAATAAAGCAATATTGTGCATGTGTACCCAGCTGCTGAGATGTTGATAGAGATTGGTGTAATTTGAAGAGCCTAAAGATGCTATTTATAAAAACTTTCTGCATGTTTTCCTTGAGTTCAAGATGATATGCTAGTGCTATTTTTAGGAGTATTTTTTTAACCTTTGTAATTCGCGTAAAAATCTTCAATTTAAAGAATACATATCTGTAATCAGGAACCCCTTCATTCCACATCTGTCAGCTGAGTCCTCTCAGGCATATTTTACTGTGATCCTAAGTTGTAAGCAAGACAGCTTGAAAGTCCTGCTTTGGAAGAACTAGGCCAATCAACTCAAAAAAAAAAACTATTACTGATATCTATTTATCTTGAAATTTTGTACAATATCTATACAGGCACCAAAAGTTCTGCAGTTATCAGTATTTACCTTTGAATATCCTCCCACATCCATGTTTGACACCACTCTCTCTTCTTCCACATCACCTCAGATGCCCCCCATACATGTAACTCCTACCATAGATGCCTTAGTTATTAAGAGCTCCTCCACTTTCCTGTGCCTCTGCATCTCTGAGCAGTCAGCCCTCCTCTTCTAACATTAATGCAGTTCTGAACCATCAGTGAACATGTTCTTGTTTTGGTGGTGGTTGTTGTTGTTTGGAGACAGTCTCCATACATCACCTCCTCTTCTCCAGGTTGGTAGTCTTGATGGAAAATTCGAGTGAAGGCCCATGCTATACCAGCTCTCTCTCTCCCTCTCCCCTCCCCCTCCCCCTGCCCCCCCCCCCCCCCCGATTTAGACTCTTGGTGGCAAGAACTTAAAAACAATGACTGCGCTTCTCCTTTTTGTTCTAGTGCTAATCTCCTGATATGATGGCCAAGTGGGTTAGATCCAGTAACTATGGTTACTATGTTTTCTGGACATGGTTTTCATATTTTTTCTTTTATTTAGGGACCTGTTCAAAGCTGTTCCATTAAGTCATCTTTTGTCCATGTTATCATCTCCAAAGAAATTTACATGAAATAAGCTCTTATAAAATGTTAAGTTTATTGATTTACCCCTAGAAAAGCCTATTAAAATTGGGTAAAGATGTACTATCAGAACCATTCTATAGGAAAAAGATGGAGTCTTGTGTTAATTAACTGTAATGTTCAATGTTACATCTCACCACATAGTGAGGCACCATCATTCCTACACAGTTATCGGGTTCTAGGATGAACTCTTCCTTCCATGATATTTAACTTTTGGATGACACTAAAATGTGCTTCTTGAGTGTTTATTTCCTCAGTTATTTCAAAAATTACCTCTAAGTAATTCAATAATCAAGTCCCAGGACTGAAAAGATAGCTTCTGGGTTAAGAGCATATCCCACTCTGTCAAGGGACCAAAGTCGCTTCACATAAAGACTAGCAGAGGACACATGTGGCTTGCTTCTCGAAGGCATTTAACGTAAGGTTAGTAGGAATACTACTTACAAAATATTTCTCTTGGCAATGATATAAAGGAGAAAATAGAAATAATATAAGAAGAGTTATATTGGGTCTAGGATGGAAGGATGAGATAAAGGAAGGAAATATGGAGGAGTAACTAACACTAGAGGCATTTTGAAAATGTCTAATCTTTCTAATCTTCCTTGATCTCTAGGTTTCAGGTTATTCTAATCTCAGAAAAATATCACAGAGCATGATAATTCAGCATCAAAAAGTGATCTTCTGATTCATCTTCCAGCACCAGCTCCAATGTGATTTGGAGCACTATTGGCGCCTGAGGTCCCTTTTCCAATTCCACTAAAAGCATTATTTACTCTTCCAATTCATGGAGGTTTTTACATGAATATTGGCCCTGACAAAATTAAAGGTGCTGAGAGTAGCTACATGCCAGCTGATGAAAGAAACCATCCAGCCACTCAGCCAAGTCTGCTAAGCACTGTCCTCACTTTTTGGAGAATAGACTAGAAAAACATAACTAACAGAAGATTTTTCTATCAGAGGTAATGCATGTTAACTGAGTCATGAATATGAATAGGGTTGGTCATTTTAGATAAGCGTCTTCAGACCTTATCAGCTGACACCTAAATCCCACCACACATGAAAGTCTGGTTCTTTTTGTATAACCATAATGCTTCACTATTATTTATTAGAAATATAAAAATACAGCTGATCTCAAAGTAATTTACTTTCTTCATAGTTAGTAGGTGTACCTGTACTAATTTAATATGAGCTTATATTCAAATATAGTTATATTTACATTAATAATTTTCAATTATTACAGCTTCTTGTACACTCTAGGACAATAATTCTAATTCCATATAGTTTCTGCAAGTACATTTTATAAATTTGGAAGTGTTCATGACCAACAGACTCTAGGTGTGTTATTCTATCTGATGAGAAGGACATGGCTCTTAAGATTGAAGTTGTCACCAAATAAATGAACTTTTATGTTTGATGGTCCCCAAATATCTGTTTTCTAGTGGTATTCTTGTGATTGAGTGGCTAGTGGTGGAGTTGTGGTTCCACCTCCAACTCAGCTTGTTATTTTCTGTCTTCTCCCATGTGCACCATAACTAAAGATATCTCTGTGAAGTGAGGTGGTATATATGGAAAAGGAACCCTGCTGTTAGCTTTCATCTATACTCAGTAGTCCCACTACCTCAGTATTCCTATGCTTCTTGTAGAAGTTCTTTACATTCAAACACACATAATTTTTATGGAAGACATATACAAGGTGTCAGTGTACTCCTGACAGAGTGGTTATAGAGTCAATCACTATAAATGTGTGCCATAACCTTCACAGGTGGCATCTAGAAATATGACTTGAGAAATGAGGTAATGAAGAAAGGACAGGAATGTCTATAGAAAAACTGGGGTCAGATGAGTTGTGTGCATTGTGATAAAGTGCTGTCAAATACCAAATGAAAACTAGAAACCACAGCACTTTAATATGCACAGCATTGGGGGAGGAGTCATCAGGAGGCTTCTGTAATCTAAAGTTTCTCTGTCACCCAGCTGGTTCCACAGGCAATTTATGAAATAATTGACTCAGTGGCTTAATATTATAGTAACTGCTGGGCCATAGTTTAAGCATATTACTATCTAGCTCTTACACTTAAAATAATCCATAACTCTGTTTATGTTTAGCTACATGGCTTGATATCTTTTCTTTAGTGTAGCATTCTTATCTTGCTTTCTCTGCATCTGACTGGTGCCTGATTTCTGCCTTTCTTTTTCTCAGAATTCTCCTTGTCTGGTGACACCTCTTCTAGTTCCTGTGTACCTAATAGCCAGTCAGCTTTTATTGAATTAATATGAGTAACAAATCTTTACAGTGTACAAGAGCATTATCTCACACCCCCCTTTTTTTCTTTTTCAAACAAGAACCCCAAATCTAATCTCCTTTGTTTAACCTTTACTGACCATTATTCATAACAACTTGTAACCAACATGTAAAACAAAGACAAACATTCATCATCCATTGGGGGTGTGGAATATAGGCATAGTTAGTTCTGTAAACTACTTCCTGCTGATTGGGGGCACCGGTAATTTTATAGGGACCCAAAGAAAATTTAGGATTATTGGAAAGTCTTGAGTGGAGTAGTTTGTGAGGCTGGATCATCTCACTCTTGAAGCTGTTCCGAAGCAGGAAACTGAAAGAGAGAGAGGTTGTCTGAAACCTTGGATGATCTGGGCCATCCATTCTCATTGGAGATTTTTCAGGGGGGTCCACAGGTCTCTGTAGGTAAGCTGTCTCAGGCTGACAATATACAGAGGAAGAAATTTGGAGATGCTAGTTTTTGTAAACACTGCCAGTATTCACACTCCAATAAGAAGAAGGCTGTAACAATTTCAATCCTTACCCATACAGGGAATGTTTTGGTAATTTCTCATGTGTCTAATGTATTGGTTCTTGACATGGAGAGCACACATGTGCTTAGGACTTCACCTGCTTTTGACACATTCACTTAGGGCTTCCTCATCACCCCACAGGTGTGGGATTAAGACACCAAAAAATAAAATATCTCTTAATGATAGAAAAGTGCTTCAGATTTCTGGAATTTGCTTTTTCAGTATTTCACTGTTATTTCCTTTCTCAAAGCTAATCTCATCCTCAATTTTATTTTGATACCTTTAAAACTTAGACAAAGCAATGTCAATTTTTATCCCCCCCCGCCCCTCCCCCCCCCCCTCTCTCTCTCTCTCTCTCTCTCTCTCTCTCTCTATATATATATATATATATATATATATATATATATATCCTCTTCTTTCCATGTAAATCAGCAGACACAATCAAATTCAAAGAAGAGTGATGCCACATTACCCTGTGGCATGCAAGCTACAAGAGTTAATAGATATTTAAGAAAACTATTAAAGTAATTATCTCCACCAACAAAGTCTGAGCCCTAGGCCAAGTGAAAATGCCTCCCCCTCCCTCCCTCCCTTCTCTCTTCATACACACAGAGTTAAATCTACAGAAACAGATGTGCAAAACACTGCAGTGCTCAGGAAAATGCACCCAATGGGAAACTAGAGGGAAAAGTGGATGGAGAACATACAGAGACATCAAATGAGCAAGTAGGCTCCATAATGAGCTGTTTGATGGAGCTTGGAAATTTAATGAGGGACATGAAAAATCACTTAATATCTGGTGGGGAAGGGATCTAAAGATAATTTAATCCAGGCACTTCACTGTAGAGCTGAGGAAATGAAGATTCACACTAAGGATGTAACTTCCCTAAGGTCATAGAACTCTTTTGCAACACATTTGGAATGACCTTGACCACACCTTCCCTCTTAGGGTTTTTCATACCGAATACTAACCTCAAAGTTTGTACTTTTGTTATAGGTGAAAAGATCATTCCACTAAGGTCCATTAAATGAATCAGGGTCTAACTGTTTAAGTTAGCTATTACAGTCTTTAGAAATGATGTTGATAATTATTATCATGCACAGTGTTTTCTAGTCCCTGGGAGCCATGCCAAACATAATACAGCGCTCTCTCTCTCTCTCTCTCTCTCTCTCTCTCTCTCTCTCTCTCTCTCATCAGTCTTTATAATAAATGCATTTTGAAAGAAATTTATTTTGTGTAGCTGTATGTTATTTGGCTCCTAAGAAGTAAGAATATTGAATACTCTCGGAGGAAAAAGCAAATTCAAGCAAGTAGTTTAGGATATTTAGCTGTTAACAAGTTGACAAGTACTTTTGACCACTCTGGCATGTGCTCTATTTTATATCCCTATTGTTGGACCCCATATCTGGGAATGCATTTCCTCCCACTTGTCTTTACTGTTCATTACTACCACATTTACCTTCCTGAAGATTGAGTTTTTGAACATAACCCTCATTCCAAAACCTGGAGTAACCCCCAAGTCTATGTAATGTCTTACCGTGGAAGAGTCCAGCATTCTGACATCAGACTGCTCTTCTGTATTTGCTGATCTAACTCATTTCCTACCTATCATATAAACATTGAAATGTATATTTATTTCTTCTCCAGAATTTACTGTGTATCTATTGTGTGCCAAGTGTTCTGTAAAAATACAAAAAAAATTAAAAGACATTTTTGCATGTTGAATATGGTGATATAAACAGGCATTCCAAGTGATAATGCTAGTTAATCAAAGAGACTGCCATACTGGAAGCTGGCCAAAATGCAGTGTGGATAGAGATGTTCTGAGATTTTAGTTGACTTGTTTTTTGCCTAACCCACATTTTATGATCTTTGTCAACCTGAATTTGACATTCATGTTTAAATCTCACATCCTTCACTATCTATGGTCAGCTTTCCTAAAAATGAGAAAGTTCCCAATAACTAACAATAAATAACCACGTACATCAACTTTTGTTCTAAAATCTTTAAAGTTTATGCTTTGAAAAACCACAGAAGCAGAAGAAAGTTGTCAAAATCCCAAAAATGATGTGAAGGCCCTTGGAGACTGGAGGCATTGGCTCTCTCTGATTCTACTCTGTCATTTCTAACTCTCCAGTTCCCTTGGGTGAGACTCTTAGCTCAAGTTTTTATGCTTTATTTTGTTTTATTTAGTTTGACAGAGAATGGGTTCTAATATTTGGACATTAAGAGGGAAAGAGAGCAGAAATTTCCTGGTTTGAACAGTGAAGAAAAAAATAAATGCAATAAAATTTATTGTATGTTAGTAACAGACGAGATGTTAAAGTAAAAAAAAAAAAAAGTCTTATTTAACATAAAGATTATAAGAAAGCAAAGCTACCGCATTGGCAGACTTATGAAGAATATGTTGGGAACAAAAAAGAGAGAGAATGAAGGGAGGAAGGAGGAAGAAAATGAGGGTGGAGAGGAGAAAGACCAAGTAGTTCACCAAACCATGAGCTGCTTCTATCTATTGGGATTTTTAGGACTTTTAGAAATGAGCAGGTTAAGATGTCTCTAAAAAACAATTATGTTGTAATTACTGACATCCCAGAGGTGAGATTCTTAAGTACAAAGACCTTATCAGATTAAGTTTCATTTTCCATAATGTTTAACACTGTCTTAACATGTAATAGGCACTAAGGAATATTTGTTGAGTACACATTTAATAAAAGAACAAATAGACACTTATATGATTCTGGAGAATAGTTCTGAAGAACAGTAGCTGCTGGCTTCCTAGGCCTCGTCAGTGAGATACTGGATCAGCCTGCTTTACACTCCTAGCTTATGTAGGAATAAATCTCCAAGCAAATCTATAATGCATCCAAGGCATTTACTTCTACAATTTCCCTACTCTTTTATATGGAAAGGGAAAATTTTTTTTAAAGTGTGACTATTACTTGAAATAAGCAAGAAGTAGAACACTCCAAAAATGTTGCTGGGCTTGGGAAAAAAAGTGGCAAAGCTTAATAATCACAGACACTCTGGACTGAGTTCACAGTGTTCCATGCTCAAAGGCAGTCATTGTCCCAGGGCTCTGAGATCTGAGAAGATCCTGTAAAAAAACACTGCAGGTAGTGTGCTGATCTGCCTGCCCTTTATTTATTGGTCTGCATGGCCTTCTATTTTAAGCCATGAAAACATTTTATGAAGGAGAATATGATCCTGGAGAGTTAACTGGACTCTTCCCTGTAACCAAATAGTAAAGCATGAAACCAGATGGCATATGGCAAGTTAAGTTGACCAAATCTCAGGCCTGACCAGAAGGTATACATGAAGAACAATACAAGCTTCTATACACAAAATGTCAGCCAGACTAAATGATAGTTCTAGGACCAGAGAGATACCTCCAAGCAGCTCAGGCTGTGGTTTACAAGTTTTTTTGGTAACATAATCCTTGATTCACATTAAAAAAAATTCATATCTTCAGTGAAACTAAGTAAGTTACTTTTGAAAAACAAATCAGTAGAGGCAGAATCTCTATGCTTTCAGAGCATAAGCATTGTAGTCCACCCCCTGATTTCATATGTGACTTATAGATAAGAAAAGGAAAGCACGATTTGTTTTTACTTTGTAATATTATATTGCTAATATATCAGTCAAACGCCCTCTAGAAAACAATGGGCACATTCAAAGTTGGCTAGCACAAAAAAGAGGTAAATGATGACCCTATTTAAAAGATATGGGCAGTGTTTCCAAAGCCACTAATGCATAATACAACACCCTAGGATTGATTCTTTGGGCCTGAAAAGAATAGAATAATAAACAGTCACCTGGAAATGCAAGAAGAGCATCAGGTAAATAGGACCACAATAAAGAGATCTAAAGTTGGCTGAAGAACACACCGCCATGAGCAATCTGCAAAAGAGGATATGTTAGAAACATATCCACCTGTCCTCATTTCCTTTCCTCTCTCTGATTCGCTCCAGGGCTGCCACTGTCCAAAACAACTAGACACCAGAGCACTAAAGGGGCTCAAATTATCGATCAAGCTCTCAGAGGTCGACCTTATCTTGTAAGAGACAAGAGAATGTAAATGTGTATACAAACAAAATACGTCTTTGTCCTCAAGGACGATGCTGTCCTTAATTAAGTCTTTAAACTGTTACAAAATGAATTTGATTTCACAGTGAAACTCTTCCAATAAACATTTGTCACTGTCATTGGTTCATACATACAAAAATTTTGCAAGAAACCTATGGGCAGAGGTTAAGTTACGAAACTCTCCTCTTCCCTTCTAGAAGAGAATAAAGAAGAATAGGAGCAGAGTGAAGTGGAAAGGGGGTGAAGATAATAGAGAGTGGACTTTACTCAGAAATTGAAGAATGACATGAGGTTTCTGAGAAGAAAAAAAAAATATATGAGCAGAAAGCCCCTGGGCTGGTACCTCACCCAGGTTTAAAAACTGCTCCTTGCCTTCCCTTGAACTTGAAGATCAAACAAGTGTCACCACAATTTATAAGAGCCAAGCAGACCACTCCCACCTCCTTAATTGTTGCCTTTTACATATCCTTTAAATTTCAGCTTAAAGAGTGTAATTTGGGAAATGTTTATTGAAAGTAGTTTCTGTCAATTGTTCCAGCCTCTGGTCCAAAATTTCTTTTTAATCAGTGTAAATACACTTTTAACAGTATAAATACTTGCATGTTCTTTGCTTGATTCCAAAGCTGATAAAGGAGTGCCACATAAACAAAAGTTTATACCAATTTTTCTACTGAAAAAGATAGTATTCAATTTCCAAGTATTTTTTTTAACACATCCAAGCAATGAAGAAGCCCTGAGCACTGAAATGAGACTTCTTTTCTCTTATTTTCTTTTCTGATAACCATAATAAAAGCCTCAGATTCTTTAGCAGCCATAAAGAACAGGAATTATCATTCTTTGGTGGTTTATGTGTTGATGTAGTAACATGCATTCAGCTCTAGAATGATCTCATGTAATAAACCTGAGTGCACACACTGTTCATTACACGCCCTGTTCTTTTAGGTAACTGTTCCTTGATGGGTGATTAAAGATCACAATGTTGAGTGGTAAGTATATGAAATTAAAAATCTATTCTGGAGACAAGAGTTGCTGGGTGGAATGAAAATATGTGGGTAGAAAGTGAAAGGATTCAGGGATCAGTTAGATCAAATGAGTAAAAAAAATGAATGAGAATTTACTTATATGCATAAGGAAGAGGTACAAACCTGGTCTCTAAGTCATGAGAGTCCATTCATAAGTTTTCATTATTACCACTGTATAAAAATGACCTGCATTCAGTATAAAATCTACTTGGAATTTTGACTTTTGATCTTTTTCTTGGCTAGCAACATATGGTCTAATAGTGTCTCATGACGCTAGTCAGTAAAAGCCTCTGTAGCTTCAATTCAAATGCAGATCATAAGGATAGCAACCTTTATCCGTGATTTAATGACTTTCTATGTTGGCGAGATAAGGTTATCAAATGCATTTGTGAATTATGATGCTGTCAATTTACCAGGGGTTTCCCATAGTGTATTAGGAGCATAAATAAATGAATGAATGATGGATAGATAGATAGATAGATGATAGATAGATAGATAGATAGATAGATAGATAGATAGAGAGATAGATAGATAAAGATAAATAGAAACATATATCTTTTATCTCAAGCTACATTTGTTAGAAAATATCATGCTACTAAAAGTTACCAGTCATCATACTGAAAAACTTAATTCTAAAAAGATTATGATATTCAACAGTAAGTACCCAGTGAGCTGTGGATACTTGGCAAAAAAGTATAAAAATGAGAGATTTCTTACCCAAATATAGAGGGGATTGAAGCGGATAATTTTTTAGATCTTCTCAAGCACTCTATAATATTTCCTTACTCTGTACTCAGTACATGCTATGGGGATATTTTCCATGAATTAAGCTTATAATAGCTATAACAAGAAAGAGAATAAAGAAAAAGAAAAATCTCTAAAATAAAATTCTACAAGATCCAAAAATGTCACTAATGAGTGGATATCAAAAAAAAAATGAATGCCAAAAGTTAAAGAGTTACGCACTCCCACTTTTAGAAAAATATTCCTAATAAAAGTCATTTTGTGGAATTGGGGCATTTATTGATGAGTCAATGAATAAATGATATTACTTAGCCATAAATAAACAAACTCTTCCTACTTTTTAGTAGATTATCTATAAAAACGAAGAATCTGGAAGACCTTATATTGCAAGCAAAAAAAGACAAATATCACATCTTCACATCCATTGGTGAAGGCTACAACAGCCAATGTCTTAAAGAGTGGAAACTTAGTCATTGACAATAGAGAAGGATAGAATACAGGGATGGAGAAAGAGGAACAAAATTAGATTAAAGGATCAATTCTTAGTGTTCCCATCTTTAGAGGAGAAAAACAGTCATTGAAAAGAATTTATATATTTCAAAGCAACTAAGCCAATACCTTGAATGTACTCAGCACAAATAAATAACTAGCTAACGACTCTTACTATTGTACATTTAAATTTGTGTCTAATAAATATGAAATATCAATTAAAATTGAATAAAATATCATCCCTACCCTCAAAAATAACTTTAAAAGTTTTATAAAGTTATAATAAAATAACTTTAGTAAAACTTATATAAAGTTTTATCATAATATAACAATCTCATTTTTAATGTATCTCAGTTTTATTGTTTAAATCAAACTATATTAACTAAAATTCTCATTTGAGAAGATAATAAAAAATATTAAGATATTGAAGATGAATAAGTTAAGCATTCTAAGTAACTCAGTAACTCCTTCCACTATGCTGTCCAGCCAATAGAAGATATACATCTTAGGAGTTTGTTGAAAATGTAACTAGAGGTCTACTTTTCCATAAAGTATTGTGGTGAGAATAATAATGATAAGCAGAAAAAGAAAGAGAAAATATTTCAAGGGTTAATAATGGGGAAAGGAGACCCAAGTAGGTAAGATTAAAACTTAAAACATTAAATAAATATGGGCCTGGAGAAATGGTTTGGCAGCTGGGAACTTTTTGCTGTTCCTTAAGAACCTCAGCACCCATGGCAAGTTGCTTGTATGTGCCTATAACTTCAGCTCCAGAGTATCTGAAATCATCTTATGGACTCCATGTATACTTACACTCACATACATATGTACACAGACAACCATATGCATATATACATAAACCAAAAACAAATACTAAGAAAACCAACCCAAATGCTGCTCACTCTAGTTAAGCACAAGGAATAAGTATAAATATAGGTCTTAGTGGGGTAGATATAGTTCATTTTCAGGCACTTGCCTAGCTTGTGCGTGTGTGTGTGTGTGTGTGTGTGTGTGTGTGTGTGTGTGTGTGAGAGAGAGAGAGAGAGAGAGAGAGAGAGAGAATGTGTGTGTGTGTTTGTAATAAATTCTATCCACCAATGTAATATATAAACAGATGAACAGAATAATAATGACTGCTAGAAAAAGATAATTTGTGTGTGTGTGTGTGTGTGTGTGTGCATTGTGTACATATTTGTACATTCAAATGTGTATTTCCGAACATAAAAGTTTCTGGTAGAATTTCACTTCTTTAGATGGCTTCTTTTGATAATGAGCTGCTAGCAAAATTGGGCTTTCTAAAAAGTAGTTGAATTAATGAAGACAAAGATAAGCATTAAGTTTTAAAGGTTCCTAGATTACTCATGTAAACATCATGCATATTTTAAATTAACTCAAGCTTTAAAAATAAATAGTTAGGAGGTAACTTGTAAAATAATATAAGAAAAACTTAATCTATTATAATAAGATAAAAATTCTCAACTTGAGAAAAAAAAGTGACCTATTTTACTTTGGGCAATATTTGCTAGACAGTTTAACTTTTATAAAAGACCTACTATGTACATAAAAAAGATGTTTCAACAGAAGAGAGTCAACTTAAATCTTGTAAGTCATGGAAAGATGCTAAGCATGGCTTTTCATTTTCGCATGTTTTCATTCAACAAATCCTTCATTAACCTTTTCTATGAACAGGAAATAATGCTCTCTGATAATATGAGATACAAAATAAATACAGCCTAGATCCCAAATATATTCACTGAATTTCAGGAGTAAGACAAAGAAATGTACAACCGAACATCAAAAATGCAAAAGAATTATTTTGTTTATTTTTATGAGTTGTGAGCTATTCCTTTATTTCAGTGTGTGTGTTGTGTTAAATCATAGTCAAGAAAGTGCTGGAGATCAGAAGAAAGCATAGTGTAAGGGCTGAGTGTTGAATATTGGTGTATAGTGTCATCCCTCATCCTAACCACAGAATTACCTAATTAACTACATCACCTTTCCACAAGTCTGTGTTTGACTCCTGTTTCCATCTCTGCACCATGCTCCACAAGGCCACTATCAATTTCTGAGTCAAATACTGAGCTTTAGTCTTCATCCAGTAATGTATTGTTGTTACTTTGGTACAATCTCTACAACTGATAGTCAAGGTCATGCTTAGTAAGTTATTTGCTAGCTACAAATAGAGGAAAAAGAGACTCAAACTTAATCAAAATTGTATTTAGAAATTACTTAAAGAAATGTAGCAGCGCTGTCAAAGTACTAAATTTTGTAAAAAATATTATGTTTTTTTCTGCTTTGGAGTTTTTTTGGTGTTTGTATGTGTGTGTGTGTGTGTGTGTGTGTGTGTGTGTGTGTGCATGTGCACACTGTAAGATTATGCTCTTGTACATTGTAAATATTTGCCACTCCTATTGGTTTAATAAAACAGTGATTAGCCAGAAGGCAGAGACAGGAAGTATGGGTAGGCTAACAGACTAAGACAGCTCTGGGAAGAAGAGGAGAGGCATATGGCAGCAGATGCAGAGGAAAAAAGATGAGAACGCTACTCTGAGAAAATGTACCACATGGCTAATCAAGATAAGACTCGTGGGTTAGTTTAAGAATAAGAGTTAGCAAGTAATACTCCTGAGCCATAGGGCAAGCAGCTTGTAGTTAATAGAAGCTTTTGTGTGATTATTTGGAACTGTTGATCCAGATCTCAGGGCTAGGCTGGCCAGAAACTTCTGACTCTGTGTGTGTGTATATGAGTGTGTGTGTGTGTGTGTGTGTGTGTGTGTGTGTGTGTGTGTGTGTGTGTGTGTGTGTGTGTGTGTGTTATCCACTAGGAGGAAACAGTCTGTGCTAAGACGATAGCAATAGGAATGGAATAGAAAGCAGAAACAAGACTGGTGCAGAGCTTAATTTAAATCATACACTACATTTTAAAATTTGTACTGAGGGATCATGCCCTATGGCTCATGCCATAGCACATGGACAGAGATAAAAGGACAAATTTGTGAAGTTAGCACTCTCTTTCTGACTCACTATGCACTTGAGGGCTTGAACTTGGGTCACCAGGATTTTGAGGCCACGGACCCTTCTTGCTGGCCCATGTAACATACAGTTTTATTATATAGTCTCATGCCCATTGGATGTAAGAATTTTACCTAACATGGCATGTTGCTTTGTAACTTTATATAGTCTGGTCCTTTCTTCTAAAACTCTCTACTGCTTGTGCTTCAACTAAACCATGGACCACTCTTCCAGGAAACTTGTTTGGCAATTATTCCTTATTGTCTCCATGATAGTTCATATTTCTGCAACAGTACTTATTACTCATTTTTTTCATTCGCCTTCTAGTTTCTCTTGTCAGGCCTAACTTCCCTCATCTTCATATTACTAACTTTCCATGGGTACCTATACTTCAGAGAGCGATCAATAGAGTGGCTAGAATAAACTGAATGAACTGATTGAATTATCTTCAAACTTTCCATAAGTTTGACCAGATTATTTACTATCTCTAGATGTTCATAGTTATAAAGCTAGACAATAAAAAAAATTGCTTTGTGAAATTTCTGAAATTATTTATTAAAAACTCCAGGCACCTTTATTTGGAGAGAGGGGTTTTAGCGTATGTACATTTACATAGGTGTGGGGCTATCAATGGGACAGTGTTGGACCTGTGTGTAGAGGCCAGAGGATGATGTTACATATCTTCTTCAATCACTCTCCACTTTATTTTTGAGGCAATCTCTCACTGAACCTGGAACTCATAGATTTGTCCAGACCAGCTGACGAATAAGCTCTGGGGATCTGCTTGTCTCTGCTTCTCCAGTATTACGGTTACAGACATGTGACTGTGGCTGACTTTTATGTGGGTACCAGGGATCAAAATTTAGGTCCCCTTGTTTTCACAGCAGATACTTTACCAACTGGGCCATCTTTCCAGACTCCTCAAATACAATTCTTCTTAAAAGAAACTATTCTCCTAGATGCCAATTATCTTGAGACCATTTGCACTTTTTTGAATTGTGAAACCACATCATCCCAGAGCCACATTTAACATTGAAATAACCAGAGACTGACTCTAGAACAGCTTCTCCAACCCCCAAGCCTCATTGCTTGTAGAGAGCTGCATGGCCGCACCTTAAAGATGGCGCTGGCTTCTGCCTTCCACCTTCCCCATGGTGAGCGCTCTCTGAGATAAACAACTCCTTATTTGGCTAAGGCTTCTGCGCACCTGGATCTATTGGCATGGCCCACGTGGCGCCCCGTGATTGGCAGTCCAGAAGGTATTTAGCTGGGAGCAGTTTCCCCAAAGCAGAAGCTCTGTTCAAGGTTCCTGAATAAACTGCTGAAAGAAGAGCCTGGTGTCACATCATCCTTGCTGGCGAGGTTGCGCGCGACAATTGCTCCTGACCAGGAGGTGCCTGTGATAGCCTGAGTGGAAGCTGTAGGACAGCAGAAAGGCTGCTTAGGATGGTGAACATTGAACTTCAGCCAAGTCTCACATAGCAGGCTCTGCTCTGATAGCAAACTGAATTTTTCTAGGGTATTACAGGATTCCATTGCTTTTGATAACCCTGAGGGGAGAGCTTTAGCACTGTGTTTTCCAAAATGAAGAAAGCCCGTGTATTCAGCCAAATACCCCATGATTTCAATAAGAAAATGACTGACCTCAGAATTTGATGAAAACCTTACAAAATACCAGCTAGTGAACTTTACTGTCAGCAAGAGAATCAGTTAATACCTCATGACCACTGCTGTAACTAGTATCCAGTGTTATAAGCTTCTTTGCTAATGAGGTTCCCATGTGTCCAGACAACAACTGACAAATCCTGGAAACAGTAGACATAAAGCTTCCTTTTCAGTCCCCAAAAGGGAAAGTAGGCAGTATTAATAATGTGAAAACTGACACAAGTCAGTTCAGTGATGAATAAAATGAGAGCTTGGGTTTGTGAATAATTGATACTTAAAGTCAATATAGTTATAATAGAAAATATACATCTTTAGTATGGATAAAATTCACCGTAATATTTCTAAAGAACAATTTGGAAGCATTTATCAAACTTGAAATGGGCATATTCTTGCCTAATTTTATTCTAGTTTTCAGAATCTTCTTGCTAAGTTTCTGCATGCACGCCTGCATAATATTTGCTTATTTGTGATGAGGAAGGTGAGCCAAACATGCATCAGTAGAATAATGATGAAATATAGAGTATCCATGTGAAATAGTATGGAACTCTCAAAAGTACATGGTTAGGAATCAAAATGTGGATAGATAAAAATTTTACTTAGAAAACATAAACAAAAAAATCAAGTTGCAGAATACATGCTTTATATGGTGTGTGTATATGCATACTGACCTCAAGCAATATGTACTAAAACCTCAAGCAACATGTAAGCCAGGCATGGGGGGGGGGTCTGCATTTAATCTCAGCACTCAGAAGACAGAAACATACAGATCTCTGTGGGCCCAAGGCAAACCTGGTTTATATAGCCAGTTCAAGGCCATCTAGGGCTACATAATAATATCCTCTTTCAAAAATAATTAGAAATAGAAGTTGAATGGGAAAAATTGAGGAAGAGGATATTTACTTTTTAAAAATTATTTTTAAATCATTTGACTTTTTAATGCTTAATGTATGTGATCTTCCCTCCCCCCCAAAAGAATGACATTTGTGATTAAGAGCTTTAGAAAGCATTTAAGTAATCTCTCTATTTGTTTACAGCTTTTATAATACATTCCTATTTATCTTCTAATGCCAACTTCTGTCCACTCAGTGAAGTAGAAGAGCTGTAAACGCCATTCTAAGCAGGTTACTCTCTTAGAGGAGGCTTGGTAGTTCTGGTTCTTAATTAGAAGTAAGTAAGTTTGGATTTCCAGTCAGTATGGAAACATGCAAAGCCAACCCCTATGTGCTAGCTATAGAAAAACTATATACCTGACCTATAGCAAGTACAGCTGTCAGCTATGCCAACTCTCAGTTCTAAGGACAATGAAAGAGACTCCATCAAACCCCAAGAGAGTCCTACTTTCAGAATAATAGCCTTTCAAAAATGAATAACCTAGAAAATAAGTTGTTCCAAATAAAAGTGGTTTAAGACTTCATGTTCTTTTACACTGATACCCATCTCCTTTTATTTTATTTTTTATCATTCACCTAAGCTAGTAAGCTTTAACTTATTTTAAAGACTATTTTGAAATACAAAAATATGATTCATTTTAAAATTTTTCAATGAAATAATTCAGCAAGTCTGATTCTGTGAGCTGCTAAGACCACTCATCTTTTTCTTTCTTTCTCCTTTTTGTAAATCGTGTCCTCTAAAATGACACCATTGCTCAAAAAGAAAAACAGAAACTACTTCCTCAGGAGATAAAGATTCAGTCCTCCTATTTATGTTTCTGCCCATTCTTCTGTGTGCCCTTTGAACACACCCTGACATCTGACATTGCAGCACCATCACTCACTAACTCTGTAGGTTGGATAATGATCGTAAGCCTTATTTTGTGGGGTATCTCAAGATGCAGTGAAATCACTAATATCCACTTCACAGAGGTGTTGGCTAGTATTAGCACAGTGGTATATCACATGACAACCAGTGCTGTTAAGGTCTCTGATATTATTAATAAAAGCTTGGATGGGAGTAGTAGCATAAAAGAGATCAGCATCATCATCATCATCTTCTAATACCCCACTGTAAAATTCCAGATAGTTGGCTGTTTGTGGCCATCTTCTTTCTCTGGATTCATTATAATATGAGTTTCCTTAGTTCAATAAATATTTTCCAGAATGTGAATCTCAGCCTTCAGGAAAGAATTTCTGAGCTCCAGAAATAAATTATTTTAGTATACTGTTACAAGGGCCTAAAATTATTTATATTCATAAAACATTTTACAATTCATTCTGGAACTCCAAACTCTGCCCTCAGAATTACTAATTAAAATCCTTGGCCTTCAAATTCCTTGGTGAATCAAACTCAGCAATTCCCTAAACAAGAGTCTCTTCCTTCCTTCTCCATTATTACCTTCCATCTTTTCTCTCCAATACATGTTCCTAACAAACCAAAGTTGAATAAATGTTAAATTATAATTAACATGTAACCCAATTGTTCTACTGAGGAAAAAAAAGAAATTTGACATTTCTAATGTGCATATGGATTCCCTAAGTTTAATTTTGCTCTAAATGAACATTCTGAACTATACTCTGTCATAATCACTCTTCAGCCAAGAGGATGACTGCACTATCCCTCAACTAGAATGGTTATGCTTTTACAGTTGGACTCCTTGTAATTTCCTCAACCTGGAATTGGTCTCCATCATCACGTAGCTCATATCTTGTTTTAACTTGGTTTGTATTCCACTCTGATCCCCCACTTGAAGGTATACTCTTTATTGCAAACTCTCTTAAAACTCTGAACTTCTATCAACAAATGTTACTTTGTGTCCAAACATAAATATTTAAATATACTATTGAGTAAACTAGAATATTAAAGAATGGAATTTGGGTATCACTTATACTCTCAAAAACAATGCTTCAGATTTATTCATACTCAGCCACCAACAGAGCCTTGTTTTTCAATGTTCTAAACTAAGAATACTGTTTACAAAATGACCTCTCTTATCATTACCCCATATTCCTTACAAATTCAGAAATATTGGTGTCTTTAATGGATGAGTCACTCCTGTATTTAAAAATTCTTAACCAGAGTCTTCTTTTGTCATAGAGAATCTGACACTCAGTATGTTATAGGATATTTATTTTTGTCCCCTCTAAATCTGGCATGCCTTTATTTAGTGCTCACCCTGGCACCCTACCACCTACCACTGCTCAGAAACAGGACATCTGGTCAAACTTTGCATTCTGTTGCTAGTACTTGGAGGAAGCAAGCCAATTTTGTATCTTAATTGTTTGAGTATTGCTTCAAATAGTTTTTGAACGTTTGTTTTGTTGAAAAACCACTACTGTTATTAGTATGGTTGAAAATGACAACAATGATGCTGAGTCTGGCCCTTGGAGCATTGTTGCTCGAATAAATGAGACTCAGGGATAGATCTCTGAGAAAGTTGGAGATATTAGAGAGAATAAACACCACAGTCAGATCTTACCCAGTTGTCTTTCAGCTTCCTCAGTCTAGCTTCTCTTGGCTTCCTCTCCCTTCTGTCTTTCTATGCCTGCCTTAAATATTCTTTTGGTATGTTAAGGCGTGGCCCCACCATTACCTGATTGGGAGCCTGGAATTCCTTCTGTAAACTAAAATGACTTCAAACTCAGTTGGGATTAAGAGCATAGGTCACCACTCCCAGGAAACTCCTTGTGCTGGGATTAAAGGTATGAATCACCACTCTCTGATCCTCCTAGACTGACTGTGGTTAGATTCCTCTTATATCTCCAAAACTTCTGGAGCTTTTATTAAATCCCCACAGAGCATGGGTGTATATGTTCTCATTGGGTGTTTATAGAAACATGCTCTCACCCTGCTTATTTGGTCTGATGTGCACTTCTGGCCTGTATTGCTTGCCGTAAAATAGTGATACCACCACTAGTTATTCAGGCCAGTGACTAGAAACCTGTGATTTTGTGAACATGGGATGAATTGGAACATATCTGCAATATAAAGTAATATACCTCAACAAGTTTATTCATTTGTTTTGACAAGAGCAATTTTGTGTTAATTAGAGTTGTAAATTGCTGTAGCATGTTTTCTCAAATTAATTAAGCCCCATTTTCCCACTGCAGCACTCAGCTTATAGGAAATATATATATATTTCGTTGAGATGGGCACTGGTTTGTGGATTGAGAAGAAAATCTATGTGAAACTCTTTCAAAACTCAGTTTCCACTTCTTTTCAAATACATATGCCATACGATTATTGGAGAAAATGAGTATTTATTAGGAAGCTAAACAGATATAAAATAAATTTGCCTTTATATTTTAAAAGAATTTTAAATCTACTCCAAGAGGATATGGTTTCAACTCTACTGTTTTAATGTTTGTAGACTTTCAAGACTGAAAGGACCACCAATGTTAATATATTAGTAGATATTGCTAGATTGAATATGATGTGCTTGTATCTCACACATCACATTGTAAAAAAGCTCAATCCTCCACAGTTAAAAGAATAATTTTTGCTTTGTGAAAATATTTAAGTTTAGTGCTGGTTTTTAGGACATATGTTGGAAAACACATGATCCATTAGGATGAAAGAACTTGGAGGCGAAAAACCTTGTCCCAAACCCACCGCTTCTCCATAGTATAACCTGAGACATTTACTCATGTTTGTTTTCTTTATATATGTGTGTGCACCTTCTCTTTATT
This sequence comes from Phyllotis vaccarum, assembly GCA_033318265.1. NCBI lineage: Eukaryota > Metazoa > Chordata > Mammalia > Rodentia > Cricetidae > Phyllotis > Phyllotis vaccarum. The sequence goes on along the minus strand of JARWLC010000001.1, from coordinate 136,331,720 downwards.
TCTTTCCCTCCTCGCTCTCTCCTCCTTCTCTTTCTCTCTTCTCTCTCTCTCTTTTCCTCACCCTCTTGTCCCCCTTCTCTCCTGATAATGAACCATGGGAATCATACATGCTAAATGGACCACATTACCATTATTTGTATTGTTTTTATTTTGAGATAGGGTATAAGCTGCCCCATACAGCCTTAAACTTGAACTTGTAATCTTCCTACCCTAGTCTCTCAATGAGCTAAAATTATCAAACTGTGCCCATCAGGTTCAGCTTCCTTATACTTTATAAGTTCTGTTTCTAAGCCTGGGTGCATAGCTCAGTGGTACGTGCAGTTGCCTAGCATGTCTAAGACTCTAGATTTCAAATTTAAAAATAAAAATAAAATAATACAAACTTGAAAATAAAATGATAATTTAAACAAAAATGGACAGAAACATGCTTTCTTAAATTTTAGTTTATTGTCTTTTAGAATTCAGACAATAATGATTAATTCCTTTTATTGTTCTGAGAACTTGACCATATGGTATATTTACTCCATCATATGGGAAGCAATGTCAACTATTTGTATGACTATTGCTATTGTCTTATGTGATACTCTGAACAAAGCACAAGTTTTAGAATCTAGTCTCTATCATAGGTTCATTCATTAGTTATACTGTGTCCTGATGTTCATCCCATGATGTTGAGTTTGGTAGCTAATCAAAAGCAACTCTGTTCTAGTTGAACATAAATCTGTAACTATCCAGTCTAATATCTTTTAGCATATAATCAAAACATCTATTAATTTTACTTTGTACACAAAATATATTGTGTATATGTCACAAGCCTCACTAGTTTATATGAATACTAGAATATTTTAATTCTCTGATCCTAGAGGGAAAAGAGAAGCCTGAGTGACTTTTCCTGTTTCCATCATTAAGTATCTCCCATAAAAAGAGAGGGAAGGATGGAAAGAGGAAGGGGGAGAAGGAAGAAGAGATAAAAAGAGAAAGGAAGGAAAGAGAAAATATTAAGTAGCACTTTAACAAACCCAAGTTAAACCTAAGAGTTCTATGTTTTCATGTTATTTGCCATCACATTCTTGAATCAAACAGAAGACAATCATGTTGCAGGTTGACAACAGGCTCCCATTACGTAGGCATGATTAATTGGCTGGCATCAGGTCCTGTTGTGAAAGTATCTTCCAGCTTATAGAAAGTTTTTATAGTTCTACTTGTTACTCAAAAACTCTCCTTTCTTGTTCTTTAAGGCTCAGCGTTCCCAGGCTGCCCATGTATTGTGATGACTGGATATCTGAGAGGCAATTAAACTTTGAACACAAGCTGATGATTCATTATTCTTCACCAGAACTCTAATGGATGTGTCACAGACAGAAGGATTGAGCTAAGAGAAACCATTCAAAGAAAAAAATATACTCAAGGATGTTATGTGTCAATAGCCAATAATCTAAATAATAGAATCATACACACCAAACTCAAATACTAAAATATACAGCACGTTATTAGAACAATTGATTTAGCAACTGTTTTAAATTAGTTTGTTGAATTGTTTCTTCACTCGCTCCCAAACCATACCTCTCTTTTATTTAACATTTTCCCTACAAATGTTTCATGCTATAGGCTCCCTTACTCTTTTTTGTGTTTTCTTATGTCTATTAAAACCCAAAGAGGAAAAGATATGATGTAGGGATTCTAGTCAATATTCTTTCTTTTTCCTGAGCAATGCAGGGATTTTCAGGGAGAGAACTGTAAGAGATGTTATGCTCCTCTCTCAAAGAGGATTATCCATCATGCTATGATCTCCTCTGTCCTGTATATCGGGGATGTGTTTTGTAGGAAGCTTTGAGAAAGCAAACACACAAACATCAAGACTGCAGTATAATCTTTATAAACATCTCTGACACAAATTGATCCACTTCCCCTGCCTGTTCTCCCCATTCTTATTTTTCCTAATACAGGAATGAGGAAACAATATTTTGTGCACATATTTGATTTAGTTTTATTTTCTTCAGATGCAGCCTTAATTTACAGAAATAGTGCTGAATTTACAGCAGCAGAATGTGGCAGATGTTGTAGTTTACATTACATAGTTATGATACATACCGTATTATAACAGTCAGAGCCATTCATCTAAATATGAGAAGAGGTGAACATAAAGGAACTCCAAATGATTACAAACAACTCACAATTGAGGATGCTACACCCAAGTTCTTTGTCCTAACTCTATCATTAAGATGGAAAAGCTTTAATTTGAAGTTTTACTGGGAGCAAGAAAATACAACGAAACCAAAACACTGTGTATCAGCATTAGCACAGAAACATGTACAACAGACTATACACAAGCACCCAGCAGATTTTACGACACTCAAAAAGTTGTAATTTACATATAAATATATTTCTGCAGAACTTGAATTCATTCATTTTGCACACTGGGCAGTGATAACATACTGAATCTATCTTGTTCTGGGAAATTGAGTGTTTTAGACATAAAAAGAGTTGTCTTTCTTTTTGTATACTAGATTTTTGTTTACACAGCCTCAGAAATATGACTAAATCATGATTTAGTTAAATTAATTTGACACTTTGGATATGATAAGTATGAGGTTTAATTTAGAGCCTTGATAAAGTAATTTTTTGTAATCAGACTGCAAGAAATATGTTCAAGTGTCTGAAGAAGAAATATTTTTAGTGACTCTATCAATTGTATATAAAAGGGGGGCTTCTAACTGCATATAACTCTTAAATAATTCACTGTAAAAAGATTTCTATCAGGAAGAACTTGTAAGTAAAGAATCTGAGGATAAACAGATCTTACTTATCAGGAAAAAGCAACTTAGAGAAACAACACTATATTTATCAAGACAATAAAGTATTTAATTTGAATCTTGGACCACTTAAGGAGCACATAGCGAAAAAAGAAAATTCAGTGCTGAAGACTGTAAATAGCACTTGAAGAAAACAGGTTTTTTTATGATAGCCTTACCCCAATAGTTAAATGGCTGACCAAATGCAAACCAAATCACAGAAAGCAAAGATGAACCTTAGTTATTGACTTTAGCAATAACTTCACATTTTCTTATGGATACCAAAAATACAGCCCAATTTCCATAAGGGTATGTCTTTTCTCATGATCAGATTAGATAGTATTAATCAGTTGTGTCTATTGCTCTCAACATGCTCAAACCAGAGCTTTGAACTATTCTACAGATATCATTTTAGATATTAAAGAGTGATTAAATGGAGCAAGTAGAATAGACATATACAATGTATTACCTTAGCTTTGTGAAATTAAGAAGCCTATTTAATTACTGATAAGTTTTCATATTGAAACTCAACTAGGACTTTGTCTTAAGCTGGGTACATAAGTGTAAGGATGGATAAAGGGTTAAATGGCTATATTACTAAGCATCCCCCATATTTATTTTCATTTCAACATGCTTATGAGTGAAGTGATGGCATTGATTCCAAGTGTGTATATATTATTTTGGAGTTTATTATAAATGAAAACTCTCCTCTCTAGAATTCAGTGCATTTATTAGCACATTACAGGCTCTGAGGAACATCGCCATGGGGAATACAGAACCAAACTTTATTTACTTTTTTAATTTAATATGTCAAAACTAAAATTATTTCAACCATTAACTAGTTATGGTGATCCCTTGGAACATTTACTATAAACTATGATTTTCTTTAGCTAACAAAAATATGCAGCTCTCAGAGGTCTCCTACTATTTATACTTGGGCTCTAATTTTATTCAACAACCAAGATACAGTGAATTCTCTTTGGTATATCTGGTTCTGAAACTTTCAAAAGTAAAAAGAAAATGAAAGTCTTGGCTTGGTCCCCGGAATCACCTATATCAAACAGAATGAGATGTTTGCTGCATTAGATTATATTCATAAAGCTCCTATTAGCTTGGAGTCCAAAGTGGAGAGCAATTTGAAACTGATCCTTGTCAATGTACATGAACACCATGAAAGGCCACTCAATGACTTTGATGGCCTCTGCTCACGCTTTCAAGTTCAAAATCCACAGAATCATCATGTTGGTCAAGATGAGTCACAAACACCAATAACCAAGTTCTGGCCTGGGTTGTGACTATCTGTGTTGATTCAGAGTGAGAATCCTTCCCTCCAGCTGTCTGAAGACTATAACCAAAAAATTGGTCAAATACAGAGTATCACTCAGCACTCAGCCTAACTGTTCATTCTGTACCACATGAGCCCATACAGTTAAGGAAAGCAAATATTGCCTAAGGCGGAATGAAGCAGCAGCTAACTGAAAGAAGTTGGGGTGATAACAAGACATCTCATTCCTGCATTTCCTGTCTGTCCTTAGGATAGGGCAAACTATAAGTATACGTAAATAGTTTCTTTCCAAATTCTCAGTTTCTATCATTTCCCAAAGAAGATATGTAAGTGGGTTCTAAAATTTTATACACTCAGATTTTTGTTGGGTTTTTAATATTCTAGACAAGAGTTAGCCTAAAGGAAAACATCAGCAAGTTATGAAAGTAGCTGGGCCCCCCTAGGGAGAACCAGTATCTGTAACCCATGCATCACTGAGCTGCCTACTCAGATGAGCAACACTTGATCATAAGACTGAAGACAGAATCTTCCTCTGTAACAAACTGCCATTTGTGGGGGCCCAATTTCAGAGGAAGGAACAAAAGAACTCCATGGGTGCCTATTTCGGGAAGCAAATGTTGTATCAGAATCATCATGAGCAAAGATCTCAGAGATAGTGATTTAATGCTAGAGGCTCCCTAGCTTCCAGTACATCAGCATAAAAGAACAAGCCATATAAAATTATTACTTCATTCCAAACCAAAAACTGGAATCCCTGGGTAAATTTCCATATGAGTCAAAATAGACAACAATTAAGGCACTTATTGACATACAACCAAACCTAAAGGCATTCTCCTGCACCATTAACAGCTATTAATAAGTGATAATAGCTCTTGATAACTTATTCTCTAATCAGATGTACCCTCCTCAAGGTCAAGAGTTTGGTGCCAAATTTGAAAGGGAATTAAGAATTTATTAAAATTGACACCCAAGAGAGAGAAAAGATCTGCTTTAATAGTCATGCATAACAACGTTTAAGCTGTGTGTGTGTGTGTGTGTGTGTGTGTGTGTGTGTGTGTGTGTGTGTGTGTTAACAAACAGATATGGATGAAGGCAGATACACCTATACACATAAATATTTATGTGTACACACACATACATACTAGATACTAGGTTACAAACTTTATCCCATATCAAATCTGTGTGAAATTTAAATGAGAAAATATGGTCACTGTAAGAGTAAGAGCAGTGAAGTGCTTTGATAGGGCATAGTGAAGGTCTTATGACTTTGAATCTAGATGAGAAGGTAATGCTAAGTTTGGTCAATCTATATGTCAGTAGAAGACAACTACTCCAAAAACTTTCTCAGAAACCCATCCAGAATAAGCCTATTTTTCTAACAAGAGCCCCAGAGGCTAATAAAGTTTGTTCCACTATTAAAGTGAATTATGATACCAAATGACACAGGTGGTGGACAGTAATCACAGGATCCCTAATACCACCTAACTCATAAAAGGAAAAAAAATGTTTTTTCTCTAGGAAAATAAAATAAAAACTCTTGGATCTATGGGAGATGAATACTTCCATCAAGATTTTCCCCAAATAACTAGGTTCTTGCAAACCAACACCATATGACTAATGTGACCTAGCTACTGACAGAAATTATTTAAAGAGTAAAAATAATTTCACTCTTAAAACATAAGTAAAAATTATTGTATTTGGGACAAGTGTGGTGATTCACACCTCTAATCTTAGTGCTCGGGAAGCAGAGACAGGCCATAGTGAGACTCTACCTCAAGAAAAAGTAAGAAAGCATTGTGTGTAGCTATGCATGCCTTTGAGAAGTCTGCAAACAGTGAACTAGGAAAAGGAAAGCAGACTATCCTTTGATGTTGCTTATGTGGACTCAAAAGTTAGATTGGAATAGAAAAAAAAAACAGAAAATGGAAGCACAGGACAACACAGAAAACATGCTTACGACAGTTAGAGGAAAGATCAATTATGAAGCAGGAAGAAAAATCATAGGTTTGGGTTATCTCTACATTCTAAATCCTCCTCACCTTTTAACAGCCAGTTAAAAATGCCATGGAAATGCTGTGACCCCTGTTGTGTTATCGTCTCTAAACCCCAAAGCTCCTTACCTGGACATCTCACTCCTGCCTGGTACTGGAGGTTTTTATAGACACCACATATTTTCTCCTAGAGTGTGAAGAACAAAATAACAACTCTGCGCTTTATGCTCAGAGCCAGTCACTGTTATTTAGTATTTGAAGATGCATCACCTCAGTGAAATTTTTAAAACAACCCTGGGAGGTGTGTCTATTTTGCCACTTTGGGGGGAAAGAAAACATGTTCCAAAGTCCGCAGTATTTACAGCAGTCTTGTTTTTTCGGAAGCCAGAAATGAAGACAAGATTTCAAGTGAACTCTGAAGCTGATGGTGTTTCTATGAAAGGTTTCCTCATTCATTATGGTCTTCCCAGCATAGTTCTCAGTACACCAGAGATGCTCAGTAAAGCTTTGCTTACTGGACTAGAGGATACAGAAGTGTCTAATGAGTATAAAGGGTAAGATCAGCATCTTGTGTTTCATTTCACTCTCTAAAACGCAGTCCAGAAAATAAAACAACACCAAAATGACTAACAGTATCTTCTACAGGCCACAGAATTCAAACTACAAAAAGAGTTAAGGAGAAAAAGGGAAATGGAGGCAGTGAGCCATTTTCTAATTTGTCCTTGTGGGAGCTCAATAAGAGACACACATATTGTACGTTAGAATTGGCTGTTCTAACTGACAAGAGCATTCTGCTGCATTACACAGATGAAATGCAGAAAATCAGATGGCACCACAGGCTTAAATAGTTTATCATATGAGCAGATAACATACCATCCATTCAGAAATGTCAACTGTTCAGCCGGTCATTGTGAATACTTCCTAACTGTGGCCCGAATGAGAAGAATCCACAGACTTTATGTTTTCTTCTCTGAAGGAAAAATAAATGCTGGAGTGTGAGACATCAGCAGCAGCCACAGCCAGATATTTCAGAGGCTTTAGAGGAGAGCCCCGAGGCGTTATTTTCTTATTAAACAAAGGCTACTAAACCAATTTTAATGCATCCACCTAGTCTGTTAAGTGTAACAAAACTGAAGTCCAAGAGGAGTGACTCACTTCAGATTACACAAGAGCCTCTGACCTGAAACACTATTTGGTATTTATCTCTAATATGGTCTCTAACAAAAACTAATTAATAGCTGAGGGTGCTGTGTTTAAAATGGTACATTAAAACAGTATAAAAAGTATCTTGAGTGGAGATACAAGACATCGATCTTAGTATGGGGTATTTTAATATTTGTAAAATGTCTGCATTGATAAAAGGTTTGATTTAATGACTGCACTTTTAGTCCTAGAGACCTGTGATCTCATCTGTCAAATACCATTGTTTCCATTGTACCCACAGGGGCATTACAAGGGGCCCAACAGACGTCTACATCTTCAGCCTGCTCCTCAGTTTTCAAAAGAGATTTCAGCCATATTTAAAATTCTTGAGATAGATAGATAATATGGAATCCCAGATCATCTATACGGTCCCAGTGTAATCTCAAGAAAGACAAAGGGGTTGGATCAGTGCAGAGAGAGCTGATGGAAGTTGGAGAGATGTGTTTGCTGCTTGGGAAAAAGCCAGGGACCCATGAAGGTTGTCAGGCCCCTGAAGATAGAACAGCAAGGAAGCAATTTCTTCCTCAGAATCTTCAAAAGGAGTGAATCCTCCTGGAAGTTTCATTTTAAAACTTGTGACCCCCATAAATTTAAGGTAATAAGTGTGTGTTTTCTCAAATCACTGAGTAATATAAAATTAATGCAGAACTGAATTGGTTTGGTACGATTTGTACACAGCTATGACACAAAAAGAAAAATCTCAAAAATGATATTTTGTAAAAATTGTTGATGACTTGATATCAAAGGTGAACATTTCTATTATTAATAGTTCTAAAGGCTTCTGTGGATATAATCATGAGCTGTTCATAAAAGCAAAGCGGAGTCATGTGAACAATGATCACATTACAGAGTAAATATTGAGCCATTATTACATGCTAGCTGCCAGAGTGAGCATATTACAGGTGCTATTATGCTTTACCTTCAGCATGCTCTGATTTCACTAATCATCCTCCTGTCTGCCCTGCCACTTTACATGATGTGGAAGGGCAGCATTTAACCCAGCAAGAGGGACAGTGCAGAGATAGAGGCAGTTGAAAGTTAGATTCAATTACATTCTTCAAAAAAGAAGTCTGAGCTCACTTATCCCACTTTAGTTCAGAACATACTCAAAGTTGTATCTGTGAAATAGGAGGTCAGGCATTTCATCAGTTTCATGTCAGACACTAGTTGACAGTATCCTCCTTCTTCCAATGGAGGACAAAATACTCAGATGCCTCACTGAAAAGCCATCTCTCCAAGTCAAGTGCAGACACTTGAAGGGGAAATAAGCACATCACAGATCTGCTTACTAGGCAATTTTTGAAGAAAGACTTACAACTGCTCATCTGGGATTTACTATGCTGCATTTTCACAAAAGCAGGAGCATAAGAACACAGTGATGAGCTGCATGCTTTTCTGTGACTCAGTTGCCTCAGTAAGTAAAATAAGTTCTACTATTTTAATCTATAACTTTCTATATCATTTTCTGTATACGAATTTATTTTCTATGTGCAGTCATTTTGCCTGCATGGATGCCTTCCCACTATGTGTATGCAGTGCCTTCCGAGCCGGAGGGGTGTCAAATTCAGTCCCAGGTGCATGGACATAGACACAGATGAAACTCTCTCTCTCAGTGTCACTGTGTAGGTACTGGGTTGGAATAGAGCCCAGGTCTGCCTAAGAACAGCCAGTGTTCATCACCACTGAGACATCGTTCCAAGATCTCAAATTCCAATACCCTCACCCCTTTTAGATCATTCTGCACAAGGTACAGATGCTGAGTTGACCAAAGCTGTCCTCGTGAGAACCATCATAGCAGGTACTCCTAAAACACATCATTAATGATACAAAGCAGTTAATCATAGAAACCAAAACAAGCAACTATCCATAGTAGATATCAGTGTCTAATTCTAGAATTGCCTATGAAGCATATGTCAACTTTTGTCAAAACACTCTTGCTTTCACTTCTTCCTAATCACTCATTCCCAATACCCTCTAAATATGGACAACAATTTTTTGATTTCATAGACAAATGACAAATTCACTTAAAGCATACTAGCTGACTATAGGGAGTGAGCCTCTGTAAGCAGAAGTCCAACTGTCTAATTATTATGTCATTATTACGAAGATAAAGAATATTTAGATTAGTCTAGCATGCAATAAGATGAAATAGAATCCCTGGAGCTTCAAAAAGTGCAGTCAAAACAACTAGAAGGAGGAGGAAAATACTGCTATAAGTATAAGAAGTATAAGAAGTATAAGAGGAACAGATTTGTGGGGCTTCATTACCTTCTTCACGGTGTGACTGTGTGTGTCCTAATTTACACACAGGCACATGTACATGAGTGTGTGCGCGTGCGCATGCACACACACACAGACATTTGTATCTTATATAAATAACTATTATAGTGATTAAGTGGCCAAGCATTTTGGCAAAACATTCTAAGATACGTATTTAACTAGAGTTCTCTTTGGATAGCAGTCTGAATACTACTATGATGATCTTAAGGCATCTTCTAAAGCAGACATCCCACCAGGATTAAGTCTAGGAGTTCCACCAGGGTAGAGGATGCAGAACTAGCTCTGGCAGGATTGTTGAGATTTCTATGTAAGAAGAGCAAAAACTCACAAGAAAAATGTCACAATACATAACTGGACAAATGAATTCCCTTCAGATCTTCAAGCACATTCTAAAATATCTTTTTTGGCTACAGATACAGAGGGTGGGAAAGAGGAAGAAAGTGAAAGAGGGGGAAGGAGGTGATGGGCCATGGAAATATCAAAGAGGAAGGGAAGAGGGAGACTGGTAGGGAAGGGAGACAGAAATACAAGTTCAAAGTAAAGGAGTAAAAGCCATACGGGGAAAGAATAGAGGATGAAGAGGACAGGAGGTAAAATTGGAAGTGTATACAGTCATTAGTACTAGACTCAAGAGACTACATCTGAGGATTTCCAAGACAGAGAAGAGCAACTCTGTAAGCTCACATTGCTTCTTGCTTTAGCACTCATACAAAAGTTGGTGGTTTAAATTGCCATCTGTATAAGTTCTTATAGAGCTCAACTGTAGCTCAGATAATTATGAAAAAATACCAAAGTCTCAAAGAGTTTAAGCTTTCAGTAAGTAACAAGCATTTCATTTCATTTACCAGATTTAATAACCTGAATCCTTCTAAGTGTCATTTATGGTTGTTTGAACCAAAGAAGTGCTTCATTGGAGGACTATATATGTACTGTGTGTCAGCATTCATGTCTACAGAAATCATCCATGCTGCCGTCAAAGTGACAAAGTAAGATAAAGTAGCCTCTAGGAGGAGAGAGAGAGAGAGGAAGAGGAAGAGGGAGAGGGAAGAGAGGGAGAGAGGGAGAAAGGGAAGGAAGGAAGGGAGGAAGGAAGGAAGGAAGGAAGGAAGGAAGGAAGGAAGGAAGGAGAGAGGGAGGGAAGGAAGGAAGGAAGGAAAGAGAGAGGGGAGAGAGGGAAGCAAGGAAGGAAAGAGAGAGAAAGAAAGGAAGGAAGGAAGGAAGGAAGGAAGAAAGGAAGGAAGGAAGGAAGGAAGGAAGGAAGGAAGGAAGGAAGGAAGGAAGGAAGGAAGGAAGGAAGGAAGAAAGAAAGAAAGAAAGAAAGAAAGAAAGAAAGAAAGAAAGAAAGAAAGAAAGAAAGAAAGAAAGAAAGAAAGAAAGAAAGAAAAATAAGGATGCATACTTGATCTAAATTTCCTTTAGGAAAGAATCTATTTCCAATTAACTTTTTTAAAGTCATACATCTATTTACATATGTTTATTGTTCATAAAATCTAAATTGTGTATTGGTTTTCCTTAAGTATAAAGAAAATGATACATCTAAGTCATACAGTAAATATCAGAATATGAATGAATCTATATTGAGTGAAAAGTAATTAGACAATGTACAAAGAACAAGATTTTTGTACATAAAAGCAAGATAAACTAGATAGATATTCAACAAGGGGAATGATCCATCCATCAAGATAGACAAGCTATCCAACAACATGAACAAGCTATCTGTCAAGATGGACCATGATTGCACAATGTCCTGAAAATAGTGTTCAATTTTTTCATACCCTCTAAGGCTAAGGGAACATAGGGAAGAGAGAACAGAAAGAATCGAAGAACCAGAGAATAGGTTGAAGTACTGTGAAATGCCATCTTCTGTGCAAGACATTGAAATTACAAACTCAGAGCAGCTAGGGGTACCTCCATGAGAATGAGCAATCAACAATCAGGCTTGGATGAAGGGCCCTACCACTCACTGCTGGAGTGTTCCTTTTAGTTGTATGCCTCAATAGATTAAATGCCCTCTATAGATTAAAGCACAGTTTATAAATCTAGGAAAGGAACTGCTAAGAATGGCAGGGGTGTTTGGAATAGAAGACAGATAAGGGGGAGGAATATATATTTATACATGAATAAAATTGTCACCAAACAAAATTAATAAAAAAGTTAAGAAACATACTATAGGTCACAGATAGCTATTGCAAAATGGAGACTCAAATATATAGATATCAGATTATATTATCTGCTATTATCTCTATTATCTCTAAACTCATGATTTACTCCATAGAGCTACTTTGCAATAATGTATTTTTTATATTATAATTACCTAATATTTGTTGAAAATGAAGTTGAAACAGATATCCATCAATTTCAAGCAAATATCAATCAAGGTAAATCAGATATTTGTTCCGAGAGATCAGTAACTATCCAGATGGACCAACTGTCAGACAATATGGAACAGATATTTACTAAAGTAGACTGACTAACAACATAGATCAAATCTCTATCAAGATAGAATATCTGTCAAAATTAAGCATGTATTTATTAGACTATACCAAATACCCATTAAGAGGCAAATGAATAAAGCAGATTATGCTGAATTTATGCCCCAAATAGATTAAAAATATCATGCTCATGGAAAGCAATCACAAACAAGTGGCCTCACAGTAGGTGACTCTACTTATCTAAAACCTAGATGCTTCAACCAGATGTAGATGATGAAATAAAGGGTTTTCTTATGAGTTGAGCCCATGTGACCATATGGAAAAATAGACTGTATACTTCAAGGGACTGTGGTACTGAGTTGTGGAATTCCACAACTTATTTTAATTCTTAAACTTTATTTAGTTATATAGTTAGGTAATATTGTTATATACCACTAGAACTTTTACAAAAAGTCTTGTACAATGTTGCACAATAGTAGTAATGCATCAGAGGCTTAGAGAAATTGCTCAGTGGTCAAGACCATTTCTGTTCTTGCAAAGGATCTGAGTTCTGTTTTCCAGAAACCCATGTGGTGGCTCAAACCATCCATAACTCCAGTTCCGGAGGATCTGATAACCTCTTCTTACCTTCCGTATACCCAGCACACATATGATGTAGATGACTACGTGCAGACAAAATACCATCCACATAAAATATAAGGGATAAAGCTAAAGTATTTTTAAAGGGCACAAAGTTATCTGGGGAGGAAAGGAGTTTGAATTGGGAAAAAATGGAAAGGGGATGAGCATGCTCAAAACATATAAAACTCTAAAAAGACTAAGAAAAATTTATGTAAAAAATAAACCAATACCAAAAATTGTGAGAGAATGCTTGAAAGAGATGTTGCATAAATGCTTCAGAAATCTAGAAGAAAGCATTTCTGAAAACATTTACTACAAAGTAATTATATTTAATGAGACATTGTGCAATGTATACATGTATTAAAACATAGTGTTCTCTGTTAATATGTTTTATGTATCAGCCAAAAATAAATTCAATCTAAATAGCAAAGTAATAAGTAAAAATTAAAGTTTGAATGCATACACACACACACACACACACACACACACACACACACACACACACATTTCCCAAAATAAATTCAGAAAGCATTTGAAATTCATAACCATCCTGTGATGAGTGACTGGAGTTTTTGTGGTACAAACTTCTCCCTTCAGGACATACCTTTAGTTTCTGATACTTCAAATTCTTTGGGTAAGTCAGAGAAATGAATGCCGCTTATCTCCAGTGGGGATGGAGATAAGCTTCACTCTAGCACATTTTAACAAACATTTTATATCACACAATGTTAAAAATGCCTCATTCCTTGTCCCTTCCTGCTTCCTTCCCTAACACATTTCCCCCTCTGGCCTGAATATTGTCAACCATATAATTGGGCAAAGAGTACCAAGAATGGCATTTCATTATGTCATTTAATTCCACATAAAAAGGTAACGAGATATTTAAGGAAAAACAAGTGGACTTATTATATATCTTTGGACAACTCCTGTCTCCTCTAATTAAATGCAAGAGTACACTTCTCAGAATGTTCCACTAGTCCTTGGAAATGGAACAAATATCAAATGAAAAAACTCATGCCAAGTAATAAATATAACAATTTTATGACTAACAGCTATTTTAAAAATCATATTTATTCCAAGTTCATCCTCCTGTTTTGTAGTCACTTGATTTTAGTTTTAGAATTCCCCTCAGATACCCAACTTGCAGATGCTAAGCTCTCTATCACTAATTGATATTTTATTTCCGTATACTCACATCCTCCTATAGGCTTTAAATCACACTGAATTGCTTAGAATACCCAGGACAATACAAATGGTATGTAGAAGTTGTTAAACTCTCTTGTTTATGAACTAATGGCCAGGATAAAAGATTTGTATGTATTCAGCACATATGCAATTGTTTGCAAATATATTTCATTCACAATTGGTTGCATTTACCAGTGTTCCACCCACAGATACAGAGGTTTGATTTTGATGTGCACACTAAGAGCACTGTTTACTTGTACACATAGAGATCTGGGCCTGTGAGAAATGTAATTATTAATGGTATCCACAGAAAAAGGTCTATTTTCAGTTATTAAAGAACCAGGATGCTACCCTAGTCCTGCCTTCATCTTACAATGGCTATTTGGAAAAGAAAGGCAATTCTCAAGCATGAAAATGCAACATAATGAAGGAAGCAGTCAAAATCTTTTGTGAATAAAAGTAAAGTATTTTGATCCACAGGAAGCAAAAATCACAATCACACATTGTGCTCAGCCAAAGCAGGCAAGATAATTAAGTAACTAATATTATATGATAATAAGTAGACATGAGATTTTTTTTAAATAAATAAATCAATTCCTCTACTTCAGCAATCACTTTTGCAAGAGCTCTGAAAAATTAGTTAATTATTTCCTAGCACATATATTAAGAAACACATCTTTACATCATGGGGAGAAAGAAAAATAAGTTAACCTCAAGATGTTTCTTCACATGCATATAAGAAAATTTTCTCGATCCCTTCATCCAAGGAGTGAAACATGTATGGCCAAGATGGTCAGAGAAGTATAGAAAGCCAAACAATCTGTTATTGATGACTGAATGAGCAAGAGTGAGTGTGTGAAATCACCTGAAACTTCGTGGACAGCTCTGAATGTGTAGCAAGATGCACTGACTTTTTATTTGATGTTGCATGGTCAACAGACTAAACTGCTCATATTCACATTTTTCACATGTAAGAAGACAGAGCCCAAGTTGGATTTGTATTTTCTAACCAAACATCATAGAACATAAACATTAAGTTCACAGGAAAAAAGCAATGTTTTGGGTTAAAATTCAAGGCACAAGGAGGTGACAAAATTTATTAATATAAATATTTATTGTGTTCTAATAATTGCTTTTCAATAACTATAAAAAGCCACAATGAATTTCAAGCAAATATATCAAATATATAAACATGCTTACTGTGAAATTCTTATTTGTGTAGCCAGGGTAATCAGTAGTTTAGACAATAATACTATATGTGTGCCCCTAGACTAAGAAAGATTGTCAAAACACACACAATGAACTCTCTATTCCTCAAATCTTGTAATTTAGATGAAGTTAACTTTAAAATACATTTTATAAAATATTTTTTCCAAAAGTACATATAAGCTAGAGATCATATATATATTCCAAAGTTCAAGGGCAAAGAATTTGAAAGACAGATTAAATTAAACAGCACTTTCCTAAACATTGTTTCTACATACAGGGACAAGTTATCTGTATTTGTTATGGAGAGAAATTATTCCTGAAAATAAATGTGGTAATAAACTGTTATGAACTAAAGAAGAAGGATATGAATAGCTCATGTTTCCTGTAGTCAAGCAGTGTAATCTGTCTCCATCTTCTGAATCCGTATGATCTATCTAGCTAATTAAAACATTAACAGAAAGGCAAAGATAATCCAAACAGATCCTTGAGTGGTTCATCCATTGTGTTCACTCTAACTGCTTCAGAGCTCAGCTTTATGGAAAGCCTACCTATGCCAGTGAGTTTTGAAGATGGATGATTGGTCATTTGGGTGACATTTGATTAAGGCAGTATAAGGTAAATAGAGCATACTTACATGCTGGCTATAACCACATATGAGAGTTCTGAAGATCCCAAAAGAACCAGTTAAAGGAACACAGCCCAACTGCCAATACATAAATAAATCACTAAATTCTTATATGGATTGATACTTGGGAAATGCTAATTGATACATGTACTAAACTAACTTACAATGAAAACGTTTAGCAATTTCAACGGGTATTTATGGCCCTGCTTATTGTAAATTGGTCTCATAAGATTCAGAATTAATTTGTATGGACTGTGGTCTAGTAAAAAAGAAATAAATCTAGAAGATTTGAACCAAAGTTGATTCCTTAAATATAAACAGAATGGAGAAAAATATCACAAATTAAACTCTAGAAATAAGTCTCATAAAATAGGTCTCATAAAACAAATGATATAGCCTTAGCATTGGAACTGAGTTTTGAATTCCTCAAGGGGGTCAAGAATTTACCTTGAATTCGTGGTTCTTGAAAGGATACAAAGGAGGATGTTCCAAGATGATGAAGACTTACTGTGTTACACATGATCTGTTAACTACTAACCAATACAGACACATTTCAGTCTCTAACAAAGGGTAAGGCTATGATTGTGTGCTTGGGAAGTCAAGACCTCTCTGGAAAACAACGTACACTTAGAAGAAACAGAGAATTTATTATAATATAAATTTATTCACATTTTTAAAAGATTACCTGTTTCATTCAACAATGTCTCTCTACTAGAAAATGAATAAGTTTGAGTCAATTATTCCAAAATTGGTAATCACAAAGATGAGTAGATAATAGGAAATATATTGAGATCTCAAAGGTTAGAATGAGAAACGTTAAAAAAAAAAAAATTTCAGAATCCTTCACATCTTTCATAATATCGGGGAGAAGAATTTGAAAACAATGAACATGGTAGAGGGGGATAGACTTGTATTAAATTTTGAACCAAGGAAGTTAGGCAGACCAAGGGCATGAGACAGTACATGAATCGCCAGTGCTGTTTCAAGACCACAGTAAAAACACAGCATCTGTTCTCCTGAAAACTCATGGGTCTATGCCACTGAACTTTCTTATGCAGGACATAGGACTCAGTCCTCCAGTGCCAAGGTGCTAAAATATGGGCAGGAACAGGAAAAAAAAAATTTAATTTTCAATAGTAACGCATCAAGCCAGTGAAAAGTTAAACGTTCCTTTATGAAAATGTGAAGAAAACGAATAAAGTGAAGAATGAAAGCAAAAAGGAGGAAAAATTGGAAATGAAACTTGTGTTCAAGAATAAATTCTTCATACAGATGTTCCTATCAATATGCTCAGAAATATGCAAATAGTCTCAGGACACTATTTTCTTTGAAAATGAATAGGGTACATAAAAGATGATATATGGTGGCAGTAACAGAGACAGGGAGCTGATGGGAGGATCTCCAACTGAAATGAGAAGATAGCTATATAATTACCCTGATCTCCATGACCCAATGAGAAGGAACAAAGGACCACTTTTAAGAGGATGGAGAACTAATAGAAAATATTTTTGCCTTTAGCTGTTCAAGCAACATCTGTCATTCAGAAACAATTTACTATATGAATTGGCAAGGTCAACATATAGTCACTCTATTATTGATAATATTTAAATGATTCATGCTGCTGAGCTAAAGAGAACAGCAAATTATTCTCAAAGTTGTTTCTTGCTATATTAGATTCATTATTGATGTAATAATCCTCTTCTGAAAAAGGCAATGTCAGAGAAATTAAAATCCTTTTATTTACAAGTGTTCAACTTTCTCTGGGAAGTAAGCACAAAAGATGTCTAAAGACTACCTAAGTATATATGTGAAGATAATTATCACATATTTGTTTATAATAAAAATGCTTGAAGTTGACAAAATATACATAATATTGGAATGGCCAAGAAAAATTATCCACACTTAATGAAAAGAATATTGTGTAGGTGGAAAATCTTAGTAATAAAATAAAATAAAAACAAACTATGTAGTAATAATAAGAAAATGGTAATTATATATGCCTAGGGATAAATACAATTTTTATTATAAATATATAATAATTGCTATGAGGTAGGATTGAGATGCATAGAGAAAAGGGAACTGGAGAGAGGCTTATTAAAAAGCTTTTCTTCCCTGTTCTGTTTTATATATTTAAAACATACTATAGTTATATTATTTTAGTAAACCAGTTATTTAAAATAACTCCTAAGGTTTTTATTACAATAACTATGGCTTTCCTTCATTATCACTGCATGCCATCATAGCTACTTGAGGTCATTATTATCTATATTACAATATTACTGTCATAAGATGAAGATACTTCAATAGCATTCTTTAAAAATACATAGAATTGACTGTGCAGCATTCACAAAGCAATCAACAAATAATGTCTTCAGCCTTCTCAATATAAAATCACAAACTGAATCTTCCAAAAATGTGTGTGTGTGTGTGTGTGTGTGTGTGTGTGTGTGTGTTTGTGTGTACAGATATATACATGTGTCCTTGTGACAGACAACCATGAATATTTTGCTTCTAGTTTGTTTGAGACATGATCTCTTCTTGTTTAGGGGTGCACTGCCAGTCTAGCTGCTAACAAACTCTGGGGAATCTCCTGTCCCTACCTTGTACCTTGCCACAGGAGCTGCAGGATTAAGGCCAGTGACTTTATGTAGATACTGAAGATCTGGACTAAAGTTCTCACTCTTGGAAACAAGATCTCTACCTATTGACACATTGCTCCAATTCCAAAGCATCATAAGGTGTTGAACTGCACACCACATTCCCATGGTTCATGGAGTAGCGTAAGATGGGGAGAGGGATATGGCATATGTTATTTAGCTTCTACTAGAGTAAATGCAAATGAAAGTACTTTCCACAACTGTATGTTAGTTTCTTCTAAAAGATTGTACAGAAGTAAGAAGCACATATTAATCCCTTTATTCACTCAAGAGATATAGGTGGTTTGATTTATGTGTGAACAAATAAAGTGAATCAAACAACACATTCCCCCAACTCTTCCTCTCAAAACTTCTATTGCAATAGCATATGGAAAGGCCTAAGCACTTCCTCCTCTGACCAGATGAAAGAGTTGGTTGCTGCTGGTGGTGCTGCTGCTGGTGGTGATGCTGCTGCTGCTGTTATTATTGTTATTTTACAGCTTTAGGCACAAACACATTTGTTGTCCTAGCAGACAGGGGCGGTGACAAATTCTGGTTATGTGATTATTCAGTTGACTCTTAGCAAGTTGTATCTATTTTCACCCACAGGCATTAACAAATTACTGCAAAATGATGATTTTAATAGGATAATGATAGAATCTATAATCTAGTATGTTTGAGTTTTTATCATTCATGCAAGTATATATACAGACAAGTTTTAATTATTAATAACTAATCTAGTTTTCAAACTTTTAGCCATGGAAAAATCAAGATATGACTCTAATTATGATTTACTTATAGAAATAGTAGCAGTGTATAAGTTAAAATAAAATACTATTTTCTTTCATAATAAACCCTCTCTATTAATTATCCTCCCAATACTTTATTTGATCATTTCTTAATAACTAACATCTGACAACTAAGGTGATCAGAGAGGTTGATTCTAAGACAACATTGAACCTGCTAAGAACCTGTGGAGTCTTTTACAAGACTGAGTCATTTGAGTGATCTTCACAGTACTTTTTATTAAATATCTGGGAGCTTCCTAGAACACTGTTCTTGAGTACATTCCATGAAGCCACCTTTCTGGCCAGAGTTCCATCATGAGATACTTTTACCCCTAGTCTGTGCAGGCTACAAGGTTTACTTCTTCAGGGCAAATGGTCCAGTTTTCATATGAAGCATGACTAGGCTGTAATAAAACCAATGCTTTGTGAAATTATGTGTTTAAAATTGTTAAAGAATAGAAGCTTGATTACTGAACATGTTCTAAAGAGCTAGTCGAAAAAGAAATGACTGTGCTCTTAATTTCTCTAGGGGTCAATTAGGACAAACCATTCCTCTATTTTAAGTATAAAGCTTAATACTTTCATAGAAGTATTAATAATTAAGTAATTGATAATCAATGCTAATTTAAAATTATATAGTGTCATAGAATTTATCTATTTGACTCTAGAAAAAAAGTGAAATATAAAATCAAGTTACCAAGTCAAAAATTTAAAATAAAATTTAAAGGTAATTAGGCTAACATATTTATATTCAAATGCATACATAATGAGGCATTTTCCTCTGAAAACATAACAGTCCTTACAGGGATACAAAGTTTCAAATTGTCAAAGATTTTTCTGCAATAATTCAAACATAACTTATAGGATTTAAAATATTGCCACAAACAGGGCAATGTTATAAGATATAAAATTATTTAATAACTAAGAAATGCAATCTACTTAATGTAATCATTGAATTTGAAATTCCACTCTCTGGTTAGGTGAAGATGCATCTTAAATGCATTTTCTTTCTCTTAAAGTGCTTCTGAATGAACCACACAAAACATTCTGGCATTGATTACTTTTAATCTGTTTTAGAAACTGTAAATAAATACATGTCCTTCTATCTCCAATTTCAATATTAAGAAAGTTTCCTGACTTATTTCCTCCTTCTTAATGTATCAATATGCAAGTTTATCTAAATCTCTTCAAATATCAATGGTGTACTGATTAATTTAGGACAACATACATTTTCAAGTCTACATGTACTTCAAATACTTTCACACAACAATATGTAGTGTATAAAAATGTCTGACTCTGAAGAATTTGCATTTAATGCACAGCATGTCACATTTCAAAGGCACCAGGAATAGTTGCCGCTACCCAAACTAAAGCCAAGAAGTTCCAGGAGATGATAGTTTTACAATTAAAGGTATTTTTCCAGCAAAATGGCTAGAAACTGAAAAACTTCCAGATTTAAAGAGAATCCAGGATACATTTGATTCTAATGGCTTTAATGAAGCAGAATTGGACTGAATCTTCAGGAAGCCAAGCCATCCACTTGGCTTTACTTTATTTAGTTATTTACTTTCCTTTCCACTCTCTGACCTGTTCTGGCTTTAAGTAGTAGCAACTTCAATTAAAGATAATATTTGTTTGGCTTGAATAAAGACTCAAACCAGGCACTCTAATGTAAGTTCTGAGATACTCAGAAAACAAGCAAGGTAGTCCTTAAGGCACACTTTACCGAAGAATAGGTGTTCTCAAAGTAATGACAGCAGGAGAAACTTGAAGATGCCATCTCAACTGCATCTCAATATTGGAATTCTTACTTCCAAGACAGAAGATCTAGACATGGTGTGACTTAAAGTAAAGTTTAAAGGGAAAGTTGGCATGAAGTTGTTTTAAGAATGAACTTCTTTAGGGGACATATATTCACCACCATAGTCAGCCATAACCACGTCTAGAAGAAGGAATTAGAATTGGTAGTCACCAAGTATAGCATGAAGATGTATCCTGAAAAGATAGACTTTTTCACTCCAGGGAACAAAAGGGGGTTTTCAGTGGGACCAGGAAGTTTGCTCGAAACCATGTGACTTAACTAGATCTAAGAGGCACCAGGCAGGTACTTCAAGGTTATCATATAGCTATAACCGGCAAGACTACAGCATAAAATACTTTCTAATCAACTTTCTGTTCCAGAAGAGACTGCGGGATAGGGGTGTGGCCTGATTTCTGGAAGAGGGGGAGAGGTATAGAGAGCTTCTACACACTAACAAGACAGTGTCTGAGAAGAAATGAAAACCCGAGCAAATCTCTCACAGAAACATTAATATTAACCTCACATTCTCTCACTTGGCCAGCTGCAATAATATAATTCTGTTTTCTTACCTCGTAGAACGAGCCACCCAAAATAAATAAACAAACAAACAAAAAAAAGCTTTCAATTTAAGAAGGAAATCTCTAGTGAATGCCCTGTCACTATAGAGATCCACAGCCAAACATCAGGAAACCAGTCAAAGAGATGGAACGGGGATTAAATGGGCAAGTCAGGTCAAGAACTCAAGATAATGAAGAGGAAATCTACAGAGACAACCAAGCCCAGCTGGTGCGAACTCACAAACTTTAGACCAACAGTTGTGAAACTATTATGGGAGTGAACCAGGACCTCTGCATGCAGGAGACTGTTCTATAGCTTGGTTTGTTAGAGAGGCCCTGGGAGTGAGATCAGTATCTATCCCTGGAGTATGAGCTGGCTTTTTGGAGCCGATTACCTATGGAGGGACACCTTGCACAGTCTTGATGCAGTAGGGATAAGCATGGACCTGCCTCCCCTGAATAAACCAGGCTTTGTTGATTCCCCATGGGAGGCTTTACCTTTTTGGAGGAGGGAATGGAAGGTAGATGGGAGGAAGAAGGCTGGAGGAAGGATGAGAGGGGAGTCTGTGGTTGGTATGTAAAATAAATTTAAAAAAATTTCAGAAAGAAAGAAGGAAGGAAAGAAGGAAGGAAGGAAGGAAGGAAGGAGGGAGGGAGGGAGGGAGGGAGGGAGGGAGGGAGGGAGGGAGGAAAGGAAGGAAGGAAGGAAGGAAGGAAGGAAGGAAGGAAGGAAGGAAGGAAGGAAGGAAGAAAACAGTGTCTTTATTCAGGTGGAATTTGTGGAAACTATCAGTTATATTTTTTAAAGAAAAATGCTCTTATGGAAACAAAATTTATGTTCTTATAAATGCTACTCAAGAGATTTTTTTAAAAAATAATATTTACTGCTTTGCAGATGTTTCTGATTTGTGTTATATTCTTTCATGTCTGTACATCCCTTTGTCTGTCTACCTGTCTATCCACCTATCTGTCTGTCGGTCTGTCTATCATCTATCATCACCACCACCATCATAATCTGATGATATACTTCTCTCATACATCATATACTTCTCTCTTATTATAATTTATTCAATTATTACTAAATTAAAGAAGTGTTGAGAGGCAGAGGCAGGTGGATCTCTGTGAGTTTGAGACCAGCCTGGTCTACAGAGAGAGTTCCAGAAGAAACAGGGCTATCCAAAGACACCCTGTCTTGAAAAAGAAAACAAGAGGGAGGGAGGGAGGGAGGGAGGGAGGGAGGGAGGGAGGGAGGGAGGGAGGGAGGGAGGGAGGGAGGGAGGGAGGGAGGGAGGGAGGGAAGTTAAATTTTGTGGAGGTAATACTTTCAACACAATCACCATCACTATTTGAAAACACTGACTGTTATTAGAGCTTCAACACCACACCCCAAAGTTAGTTGTGTCAGCTTAGACTTGGAACTGTTTACCCTGTTGTTGGTTCAGAAGTTATTTCAAAAAGAATTCATTTCAGGAAATAAGATGTGATTTTTAAAAGTGTCATTTCTACATAGTAGTCTAGCAGTTTAAGCTAAGTAAGAAACTAGATCCTACCATACAGGTAGGCAGCTTCTGAGAAAGAAATAGGAACAAAAAGTAAAAAATAGATTTTTTTACAAATATAAATCGTAGAATTTTCTGAAGATCCAGTACATCTTTCATACCCCAGCCTGCACTTCAGAAACATCTATAGAAAAAAAAAAACTGCTGAATGAGAAGTCTGTACAGTTCTTTTCTTCTAATTTTAGTCTGGGTAGGATACCAATAAATAATTATCAGAATTATTCTTTCCCTTTGGTAATACTCTACAGTAGTATGAATCTGAAAATCTTCATAATAGAAGATTTCATTGTCTTTGTTCAAGCTCCCCAGTCAGGGAAGTCAGCCACAAAGGGACCAACCTAAAAATAGACTGAGTGAGAGGATGATAGCTTGCCTGCTGTCAGCTCCTCATGTTAGCCCTGCGTGGAATATTCAGGTGCTGCCTTTGTGTACAAACATCTCCCCTTAAGCAAATATATGTAGCTGTCGAGGGAGAATCTAAGTAGCCGAAGGTATAACATAAGAGGCATTTTGAAAGTTGCCAGATCAACATTTTTGTCTAGGAATCAAAATGAGGCTAATGTATTGGACATGTTTATGAAACAAAAGACATCAAACTCCCCTAAATTGTGACTCAGTGCCTAGCAACAACTATATAAGAACAGATTTTATCATTGTCATTATTATGTTTCCAGGTCATTCCATACCAGCATTGTTTCTAGACAGTTCTAAATCATCTGAGTGAAAAAATAGGGGGAAAAAAATCTAATCATCCAGCTGTTTCAAAAATCCCAGCTGTTCAGTAATAGGCAGAATAACAGGACAAAACAAATCCACAATGCAGGTGCCAGTAGGAGCTCTCTGGGTGTGCCCTGCTATGACCTGATTTATAAAATAGCAAGACATCTACTTCAATCACACACAAATAGCTCCTGTTAAGAAATGTGTGAGCAGAGAATGGCAATGGCCCTTATATTGTAGGATCTTGTGAAAGTAATGATGTGTGGCAAGAGGTAGGGTCCTAGGAAGGTGGGGAAGCCAAGCATTTTCTTTGCTGCTTCAGCCTTAAAATAAGTTTAGTCATCAGGTGAAGATTGAAAAGCAGACACACGTTACATCTCTGTATGTTTTTTCCTTAATTTAAACATACATGAGAGTCTTACACCATTACTCATTACCAAACCCCTTCAGGAAAGCAGCAAAGACATTTTAAAGTCAGATGGCTTTAAAAAAAAAAAAATCTCTTGCAAAGGCTACATTGCAACTAAGAGTTTATAAAACTGAAATGGGAAAGCAATGCTTTCATCACGTGATTGCCTGCATGTTTTAGCAGTAACGGTAGGATTTACATTCTGTGACACAATACAAATCTCTGAGAATGACTCCATAGATGTACAAGAGGGAAACGGCAATTCCTGAAGAGAACTGCTCCCATCTAAGGTTCCTTCCCAATCTCTTGAGAGAATAAAAATAGGCTGGCATCACAAGATGACTCACACCTTGAAATACTGTATATTGGTTCATGCTTATCTATCTAATCTAACCCTTTCTTTCTCACACTGCCTCGGAGCCTGCGAATTTGTGGTTTCTGGTAGTGAAATGACACCTCTTCTCCGTGTGCATAAAAAGCAGTCACTGCAACAGCTAAACCAACAAGGTGTACATGACAACAGAGTTCTAATAAGGTTGCACAACTTCTATGATTTCTTCATTCCTCTAGGTATTATACACAAGCAATAACCAACATAAACATATCGCACCGCTCTGAGTTAGCAATGCTCATTCCCAGGGCTTCTATTGGTTACTTAGCTCAATTTTAATGCATGACCGGTAGTACCCAAGTGACAACCTTTTAAGATATGAGAATATCCACTGCAGGTAGTGAAGGTGAATTTTGTCCTTATATTTCAGCACGGGTGTATCATTTGTAAGTGTTTTAGAAAACAGAGAACCATGACAGTGGGACATGCATATCCTTACGCCTCCTCTAGGAGATGAATGCACTCTTGTGGATACCCTGGGTTATCAAAAAATGTATGATTAGCATGATAAAAATACAGCTGTTTTACACTCGTCTTGCTAATGATCCTAACAAACTGATGACTTCATTTAGGCATCACTCCCTGTCTCTTGTCCACCTGCCTCCCACTCCACCTGTCTCACAGTTGGTTCTGGTCCTAGAACCTGATTCTATTCTGGAAGAAATTAGTCAAGAATTTTAAGGTCAGTTATAGGTACTCAGGATAGATCCTCAATATTCCAGCAGTATCTGCTGACTATGCTACAGCAAACAGGCACACCTCATGTAGTATTTTATAGTTACTGAAGTCAGCTTAAAAACAGTCCAAAACCAAATATTGCAAAAGAAAAGAGCATTAAATACAATTGCTATCATCCAATCAATACATAAGGGCCTTTTACTGTATTAGAAAGTCAAAATATTCACATGAAATCTACCTATTTAAATATAATATTGAAAGTCAAGGAAGGGGGCACAAGAATGCAAAGGGGTTGTATGAAGTCACAACTTCTAGGCTAAATCTCTTTCCAAGTAAATAGTTCTGATTATATATTGTAACCTCCAAGTATATTAATTTCTTAAAATAGTTATCTAGAGATATGCCTGAAATTAATAAGATAATGTGAGGTTTAGAAGCCTTACTAACTACTCTTTTCTCAAATCTTATTCCATTACTAAGAAAATCAACTTAAAATATAAAGCTTCTAGGAGAAAGACAGCTGGTTTCTTTGAGGGCTGCTCCTACCAGGGTAAACACATTCCAGTGAATGATATGCACTCAAGAATAGATAGGCGGCACTAATTGGCTTCATATTTTTTAATGCAGGCACAAAGTTGGGAAGGTACAGAAGAGACAGATCTGGGAGGAGATTGGAGAGGGAAATGAATATAGTCAAAATGCAAATGTATGAAGTTCTCAAGTTTTCATAAAAATGTTTCTAAAAATGGGTATTAACTTATTAAAATTTCCCTTCAACCAGAAAAGCAAATATGTAAATAAATAAATCTTAAGCCAAAGGCTTTCCCTAGGGAGTCTATAACCCCTTCACAGACATCAGTCCAAAGAGAGACTCATTAATTATTTCTTACTCTCCCTGGTAGCAACTGAAAGCCTTGTTTGGATCATGATCCCTACCATTGAGAAAGGGAAAAAAAAAAAAAAAAGACTCACTCAGGTGCTATCAACACCATGAGTGTTCTTTGGGGAAATCACCAACCCATTCAAGTAAAAGCTTATTCAGTCTATAAATAGAACAGTATTCATCTTCCAGACTAACTAATATGGTCCTTATCATTAATGGCTAGAGATTCAGACAATTATCACCTGGTCTTATTCTCCAACTATTTTATGTGAGTGCCTTCAGAGACTCATACAAGAGATATTAATAACATAAAACTTTTCAATGTTATAGTTCAATTTTGGACAATTGAAGAGACATATCAAGCAACAGTTACAAGAAAAACACAGAAAGATAATAGCTTTAGGTAAGTCTGTTTCTAGAGAATGCTGGGTACATCCACAGTTCCTTTCCATGTGCCTCTTTTATAAAATTAAAACAATGTGCCTGAAATTTTGCAATGTCTTATAAAGAAAAAAACATAAGATTTCCCCCTGAAACAGATACCCCATGTCCCTATATCCCACAGAACTCCTCAAAGGTTAATTCTAATGTTATTGCAGGTCTAAGCCACAAAACCCAACCTAAAGTCTAAAGAAACATTTTTCAGTCATCAAATATCATCATTTCTCCACAATGCATACTTTTCCACTAGTGAAAAATTCCACTTCAGCCTGTCGTTTTGTAATATCTTCAGATTGTTCATTTGTTTTTATACATATTTTGTCCTAATAAAAGAAGAAAAAGAAATGCATAATATGTGTAACATAAATGGATGGTATGGGAATGTGATTCTTCTAAAACTAATTTATTTGGTCCAGCTTCAGCTGATAGTCACAGACTCTATGTAACTGCTTTTCAAAGTGATAAACCCTCAATAACCAGTAATTTAAGAAGCTGTGGACAAAAATGTCTTTGCTCTCTTATTACATGGAAAATTGAAAAGAATCAAGCACATTTCTAAGTAATATTAATGTCTAAAGGAAAAGAGACCATTCCTTATACTTAATTGGGTTTTACTATGCAACTGTTAAGAGTACTGCTAAGATGGGCTAACATGTCATCTGACATATCACAGAAAATATTAACCTGTATATTTGATCCATAGCTAGCTTCTGTTTTACACCGTCTTCAGCAGTTACCACTTCATTATCTCAGAAAACTGTAAGAACCATGACAAGACGACCCTGTGTATTTCCTATTTAATCCTGATTAATCTCCTGCACTGGCTCACCAGACTTTGTTGCACAGTTAGGATTTGCTTATTTTCTGAACTCTGGTGGGTTTTTTTCCTTACACAGTGTTTTTTGAGTCACGGTTTTGATATGTAGCCCTGAAACCACTTATATAGCCCATACTTATCCTGAGTTGCTGACCTCCCTGACAAAGCTTCTCAAATTCTTGGATTAAAGGCATGTGAGACTGTGTTCAGACCTGCATACTCTGTTAATGTACCCTTTTATGGCTTTACATTTTCCAAACTATGTATTAATAGAAAACTGAATTCAGAGCCTGGTAAAGGCAGTTCTGCATAACAAACCAAAGGTGAATATTCTACAAAAACATGTCATTCCCATGTCCAAAAGCAAGAGTTAATTAACTATTTCTGGATCAAATATCAAAGTCATCTAGAATCTGGCAACCCCTATGCAAATTTATTTTCAAGACACCAGTAACAGCAAATAGATACAAACCAATGCTTAGGTCAGCTCCACTGTGGCTCATGAATTGGAGAAAATGATTTCCAAGATAATAAGGCTTCATAAGGAACACTGACTTGACCTTGAAAATCCACTCTGATCCTGAAATCTGAATGGGGAATGCTTGACTCTCCCTTAAAGCCTCAGCTGAGAAACATGTGCTATATTCTTCAAAGCTACCAAGTCATGCCTGGGGGGGAGGGAGTAAATCTTTCTACCTCTCCTCCAAAATGATCATATTTTCTGAACCTTAAATTGGGCCAGATGGCCTGATACATATTAGCATACTTTTATGAAGAAGATACTGTGAGAAATCAGGACTGCTATGGAAACAGACAACGAAGGCCAGAAATAAAATTCCTATCACAGTCCGAATCTCAATTTACTTTTTAGAAGTACAGATTCTCATTTACTGAGAAAAAATAGCTTTGGTTTCTTCAATCTTGAACAAAAAATACTTCATCAGCCTCCATTCAAATAAGAATTCACATCCCAGTATTAGCAAGTTTGTGGTCTAACCTAG
This sequence comes from Phyllotis vaccarum, assembly GCA_033318265.1. Lineage (NCBI taxonomy): Eukaryota > Metazoa > Chordata > Mammalia > Rodentia > Cricetidae > Phyllotis > Phyllotis vaccarum. The sequence continues at coordinate 136,303,416 of JARWLC010000001.1, read as the reverse complement.
GAAAGTTACATTAGTCTGGAAAAGTCTATATTTAGAATCAAGTTTCTTTTCATCAGGAAAACCAAGAGGTACCTTTTGTCCATATCAAATGTCCCTTGCAGAATTCAGAATGACTTTTGGGTCAAGAAGATTTCCTGGAACAGGCCCTTTTGTCACTGAATGATAGCCCATTACCATTCTAAACTGTATCAATAAAAAAAAAAAAAAAGACACAAAATATCCATTACACTCTGCAAATAGTGTAAATGCACATATCACCACAGGAACACTTTTAAAAATGTAAACAAAATCTACGTAGATTTTTCACTCTACTTGGAAATAACATTATTGTGATAGACACATCAGTGGCCCTGAAAATTAGCAATAAACAACCCTATTTCTGACTCTTGAAAAGGAGGGTACTGTTCCACATGAAAATTCTTTCCTATTAATAAATAATGACATTTTATGAACGAGGGCAATACATATGTTAACCCTGTATATTTTCCTTGGCTATATCTTATTCATAGTTTTTTTATTTAAACATATGCATGCTTTGTGAAATGGCTTTTGGTTTTGTTTTACAGAGCTTCAGTGGTTCTATGTCAGATAAACTTGACAAGAAATGCCAAAACTCTTGTGAAGTACTACATGGGTCTAAGCATAAAATGAGTTCCCAGCACAGGTCAGAACACTATGACAGCACTGTTCTTTGACAAAGCAAACAAATAAAATATTTACTTACCAATTCATACTGTCACTTGTATGTATTCAACTGAACACAAATAAAGGGTATGTTTTACTAATTGATTCCCTTCCCTTTATAAGTTTGTAGAATAAAGAGCTTCAAAATACATTCTATTGACTCAGTTTAGTTTATATGTTAAAATTCTCAAACTCTTGCTTCTTTCAGTTAATGTAACAATGATTACAAATATTATCCTGTTGTTACTTAAAGAAAACACACAGCCTCTCCAGATGGTGTTATCATCTCAATGGGGTATTTACTCAAATTAAAATAGTCTTATCAAACTCATGATAAAATTTGGGTGCTGAAAGGGATCAAATAAAAATGTACCTCAACATTCTAATTTTGATCTTTAAAAATAAATAAAATAATAATGAAGCCTAATAATCAAATGACACAGACTGTTTACAGCTCTCATGATTCCCTTTACCAGAAGTCATTTCTCTGGCACCATCTCCTTTTCACAGAAATGAAAAGAACATCTATCCTTCCTTTATTCCCCATAACCATTAGATATCACTGCTTCCTTTTCAAGAACTTGCATCCACCTGTGAAAGGATCCTGATTAATATAACATTCAGACAGTGTGATCTGGATAATGTCATCTGAAAAGGACCTCCGATCCCAAGCATCATGATCTTGAATGGGATCACTTCCGTTTTTCTTCCCTGTGTGGTCAACCTGTACATATCTCAAACCTGAATGGTGGCACCTAAGAAAATAAAGTTTCCTAAGTCAGTTTGCACAACATTTTTCCTAGTAGGAAATCTTCATAAGATTCTAAAGCACTTTGCATAGCTTGAACTTGGGAATAGCTGTCAATTCACAGTTTCACTGAGAGCTGACTTCCACATGAAGAAGTGCTATATGCAGAAATGCCCACCCTAAAGGCAAAGGGACCTAAAAGCTTTCTTCTCGGGGCAGTGGAACTAATCTGCACACTCTAAGATAAGGGCATCTTGTATGGAGGACAAAACTTTGAATGATGATCTAATATTGGTTTGAAAGCACACGACTGACAATTCTTTCATCGGTTTCCTTCAGATAAATAAATAAATAAGGAACAAATAAATAAATAAAACCTCTGTGATACAGAAAGCCCCTGGGTTCTGAATTATCTGTAGCTCATGAAGCTTTAGAATTATCAATATAATCCATATTATCAAAGAAACTTAGTATAACTTTTATGATTTAGTAAGGAAATGCTAAAGAAAGAAATTCAGAACATTTCTCTCCTTATCAAAGACAAAGCATTACTGTTACTTCTACATAATACTCATGGAATGCCTTATGATAGAGAAATGTTGAATAATTTAGAAATCATATCAAAGACTTGCATTAAATTCAACATTTCAGAGTTTTCAAGCTTTCCCAAATCCTGTGATTTAATATGCTTTTCTGCTCATTAAAAACAAAAAAAATGAGATGTAGGCATGTTTAAGTGACTTTTGCAAAGAGATTATGACCATGCCTGTAAAAGTCTCATTACATTTTACTCTAATACAATGTATTAGAATGCCATTGTATTAGAGTGTCTGTACAATGTATCAGAATGTCAACTCTGGAATCCCAATCTGAAGGTGCCACTATGTCTTTCAATTACCTCCACTGCTTGCTGCCTTTCCTTCTCCAGATGGAGTTCTGGCAAATGTTTCCCTGTGAATGTAGAGAAAAGACAGGAGAGAGTGGCCTTGCTTGACTAAAATTCTTTTCACCTCAAATACAAATAAAGGAAAGGTAGAATGTATACAATTGTTTCCTGGGACAAAAGTATTTGAGAAAAGGAATTATAAGGGTTTCTTTAGTTGTTTACTTTTGGTTTATTAGGTTTTGTTCACATTTGTCAAGTTTTCTACAAGCTGAAATAGTGGGCACGGGATTTTCCCACAACGCTCAGGATAACCATTTTTAAAAGGATTTTGTTTGGTTTGGTTTGGTGTGTGTATATATATATATATATATATATATATATACACATATATAGATATATATATATATATACACATATATAGATATATATATATATATATATATATATATATATATATATATATATGAAAGCAAGGCCTCTTATGTGTTTATACTGAGTGATACTGAGCTGTATTTCATGGTGATACAGTAGTGCAAGGTTCATCACTTCATGGTACCGCAAACTTAAGAATGCCTGTTGTAAGTTAAATAAAAGTGCAATCCTCAGAAACCCCCTGTGATAAAACACTGTGATTACAATGGCGATGAGGAAACCAAGTGTCCTAAATCCATTCTCTAGCTCAGTTTTACCAGAGTGCTTTAGCATTTTAGGTGAGTCCTCATATTTTGTGGGGGTTTTGTTTGTTTGTTTGTTTGTTTGTTGTTTGTAGCTGCACACATACACACATACACAAAATGAACTTAAATCTAGCATTTTGGTGCATGTTTAATTAAAAAAAAATCTTAAGCCATAATCACTGTAGCTGCTAGGTGCCTTATTTCTTCAAGAATTCTTTCTGTGCATGCAATAACTTTGGTTAAATTATTCTGGACTTGAAAGGCATAAGAGTATACAAAATAGTATGGTTTCTGAAGCATCATTGTAACAAACCAATTTCAAAAGATTCAGCTGCTGAATTTTACTTCATAGCCCCTTTGTACATCAGTTTTTCAGATTTGAAAACAGGAGTCATGTGCTGTTATCTGTGTTGTCATTAGTCTCATAAAAGGAAAAGAAAAAGAAAGACTAAGAAACCATTCCAATGATTGTCATTGAACTGATTGGTACATTAGTAAACATTCACAGTATGAAGTCTCTCTCAATCTTCAGCATAGAAAGTAGTGCAAAAGAAAAAAAAATTCCAGTCTTATGACCTGTGAACAAAACTTGTTACATTTCCTCCAGAATGTTAGGCATTTGCTATTATACCTCCCCAAAATTAATAATAAAATATAATCAATTTCTAAAGGCCCCTGCAGCCTTTTCAAAAGTTAATTTCCAGTTAAAAATAAACTTTAATTAAATCCAAGATTAAATTGTGACCTATATTCTATTAAATAATTTACTTTCTCTTTTTTCTACACAGTAATTCTTACAATTTCTAAAAAAACAACTATGGAATCCAAAGACATAGGAGATATATTAAAACACTAATAAAAGACTGCTCAAATTCATTAGTTCTTACATAGTAAATACTTCAGAATGCCAACTTTTCCCATCACAGCACAATTCCCAACAATGTTGACAATTTACTTACATACCCATGTACACACACACATACACACACACACACCACTCTTTCTTCAGAACCATCTTAGTACTAACATTTTTTCCCATTATGTGCAAAATTCTTGCATTCTATTAAAAAATATAAAGATAGATCTGCTCTATTTAAGCCTCCCTCTTCTCCAAGATGTATCATTTATTTGATATGCAATACAAATTTAGTCACAATTATGCCATGTATTACCATTAAACAGCGTACTACTGTATGCAGTGCAATCATTTGCATATTTCATTTTCATAACTGCACTCTCTATGCATAAATATATTTGGAGAGGGGCATGGCAGGTGGAGAAAGCGATTCATACATCGGTCTCCACAGCCTTTGCATTAGAACAATTGTTTTTATCTGTCTCGCAATCATCCCCCTTTCCCTGACACTTCCCTTCCTTTCCACATAAAGATTCCTTCACCCCTTCTTCCATCTCTAGATACTCTGACTTGTCCCCCAGGGATGAAGAAGTCGAGCTCCTAAATTTCTTGAGCAAATTAGAAGGGAGGTATGGACAACTGACAGCATTTTGTGTCAGCTGGGTCTGCTCCTCATTTTCAGTCTCTCTGTGGTAGAAATAGTTAAAGTTAGACACAATCACAGGCACAGGCAAAGCAATGGTTAAGACACCCGCAATGGCACACAGGGACCCCACAATCTTTCCTCCCACTGTGATGGGCTTCATGTCCCCATAGCCCACAGTTGTCATGGTTACCACAGCCCACCAAAATGCATCCGGAATGCTTTGGAAATGGGTAGTTGGTTCATCTGCCTCTGCAAAATATACAGCACTGGAAAAGAGAATGACCCCGATGAAGAGGAAGAAGATAAGAAGGCCCAGTTCCCGCATGCTGGCTCTGAGGGTATGGCCCAGGATCTGCAAGCCTTTGGAATGTCTGGAGAGTTTGAAGATGCGGAATACTCGGACCAGACGAATGATCCTGAGGATGGCAAAGGACATGGCCTGCTGCTGCTGGCCATTGCCACCTCCTTGTTGCTGGGCCAGATCAGTACCCAGAGTGATGAAGTAAGGCAAAATGGAGACAATATCAATGATATTCATGATGTTTTTGAAGAAGAGGGCTTGGCTGGGACAAGCAAAGCATCGAACCACAAACTCAAAGGAAAACCACACAATACACACTGTCTCCACGATGAAGAAAGGATCATTGAATATAGTGTGCCCTGAGTTCTCCAGGTGGAGTGCAGATGAGTCATTTAACAGCCTGCTGTGCCCACCAGCACTCAGGGCCATGATGAGATCCCGATCATCCCTGAACTCAGGCAAAGTTTCCAGACAAAATATGACAATAGAGATTAAGATGACCAGGACAGACACTATGGCTATGCCCCTGGCAGGGCTAGAACTCTCCGGATATTCAAAGAGAAGCCAAATTTGTTTTTTAAATTCGTTTTCTGGCAGAGCCCTGTCTTCCTCTTCTCTCACAAAGCCTTCATCTTCACGGAACTTGAGCAGGGCTTCCTCTCCCAACTGATAGAACTTGACCTCCTCAGTGAAGATGTCAAAAGGGACATTGACTGGCCTCTTCAGGCGGCCTCCTGACTGGTAATAATATAAAATGGCGTCAAAGCTGGGTCGGTTTCTATCAAAAAAGTACTCATTGCGCAAAGGGTCGAAGTACTGAGTCCTCTTCTCAGGGTCTCCCAAGAGAGTTTCTGGAAACTGTGCCAGAGTTTTCATTTGGGTTTCAAAGCGCAGGCCGGACACATTTATCACCACACGTTCACAACAGTCACTGTAGCGGACTGAACTGTAGCCGCCGCCACCCCCATCATCTTGTGGCAGCAGGTCTGTGTACGAACACCCATCCCCATGGTCATCTTCACTGTAGTAAAACCTTCCCTCCTCTTCCTCCTCTTCCTCCTCCTCCTCATCTTCCTCTTCCTCGCTCAGCTCCCTCAGGATTTTCTCTTCAGAGCCACTGGGCATCAGGTCTGAGCAATGAGTAAAACTGCTCTGTCTATGGTGGAGCTTCTTCTTTTCAGTTCGCTGACGCCTCCTCCTCCGACTACCTCGGCTACCTTGAGGATCATGGGAGGAGTAGGCCCCACGCGTCTGGTGGTGATGGTGGGAGCCTCCACCAGAACCACCGGTGCCTTCAACAGCAGCGGTAGCAGCTGCCACAGCAGCAGCAGCAGCTGCCCTGGAGTGAGCAAGTCTCTCCCGCTCCCGGGCCCGGGCCTGGGCAGCATAACCATAGGGCATATGACTATTGCAGCCCGAGCTCTCCGCACTCACCATTGCAACCTCCATGGTGGTGGTTTTGGGGAATGGCTGGTTCCAGTTGTAAAAGGAGAAGAAAGAAAAATAGGGCAGCTTATTTTCTTACCAAATTAAGGTAAGTTTGGAAGCCTTAAGCAGATTGCCTGGAAGACTTAGGATATTTTCAGTCCAACTTTGCATTTTCTGTTTTTAAATCAGCACACCCCATGCTCCCTCTTCTCAGAGATTCGGCATTGCTTTCCAGAGCTTGGCTAGTCTAGACAACAGCCTAGTGCTCTTCAAACATAAGTCATAAAATGTTGCGGTCTCCCATACACCTACGTGTTTTGGGGTAGATGTTCAAATCTGGAAGTATGTCTGGGATGCAGTTGGTAATGACGCTACAAGACTCAAAGACGGCAAGTATCTGACAGCCAGAAGTTGTGCCTAGAAAATGAAATATAATTTTTCTACATGGAAATTGTCCAAAGCCCAGTCCGTCCAATTTAAATAAAATGCAAATAAGCCTTTAGGCTCAGCACTTGCCTTCTAGTGGTGGCTTGACCCATATTAAAATGTGGCTTAAAAGATGTCCAATCATTGCTGCTCAGTCCGTGAGGATGATTTCCCAAGCTCTCTCTAAGATCATCAAAGGCTTCCTGGACCCACAGACAATGCCAAGTTGTAGACAGAGGCAAGGACTTTGGAAGGCAGAGAGGGTGGAAGATGAGGCTCCAGCAGAGGCAAACCCAACTCTGAGATCTCCATAGATATCAGCAAATGAAGAACATCCTTTGGCTAGACTCATTCAGAAGCACTTCACCTGAGGAAGGACGGGAAAAGAGCATAGGAGAAAAATAAAGAGAATCAAACCACAGAGAGCTAATAGACCTTTAGTCCACATGCACTTCTTCACTTCTTCTCTCCTCCTCAGACAAATCACAAGACACATACCAGGAGACCAGAGCACAGGGCAGGCTGCTCTAATATCTCTCCCATTCAACATCCATCTTGCTTTCTTCTTTGGTTATTAGCTCAGTTTGGTCTATTTGTGTGTCTAGAGGGGTGGGTTGGTGTGGTGTGTGTGGTGTGTGTGTGTGGTGTGGTGTGTGTGGTGTATGGGGTGTGGGGGGTGTGTGGTGTGTGTGTGTGGTGTATGGGGTGTGGGGGTGTGTGTATGGTGTGTGTGTGGTGTGTATGGTGTATGGGGTGTGTGTGGTGTGGTGTATGGGGTGTGTGTGTGGTGTGTGTGTGTGTGGTGTGTGTGGTGTATGGGGTGTGGGGTGTGTGTATGGTGTGTGTGTGGTGTGTGTGGTGTATGGGGTGTGTGTATGGTGTGTGTGTGGTGTGTGTGGTGTATGGGGTGTGTGTATGGTGTGTGTGTGGTGTGTGTGGTGTATGGGGTGTGTGTGGTGTGGTGTATGGGGTGTGTGTGTGTGGTGTGTGTGGTGTATGGGGTGTGGGGTGTGTGTGTGTGTGTGTGTGTGGTGTGTGTGATGTATGGGGTGTGGGGGTGTGTGTATGGTGTGTGTGTGGTGTGTGTGGTGTGTGTGTGTGGTGTGTGGGGGGTGTGGTGTGTGTGGTGTGTGTGTGGTATATGGGGTATGGCGGTGTGTGTATGGTGTGTGTGTGGTGTGTGTGGTGTATGGGGTGTGTGTGGTGTGGTGTATGGGGTGTGTGTGTGGTGTGTGTGGTGGGGGGGGCGTGTGTGTTGTGTGTGTGTGCGTGTGTGTGCACGCTCACTTATTCTCCTTCTGACCATTCTCAGTGCACATGGGTCTTCCTTTCCTCTGCCCTTCACCACTGTCAGTTCTCATTAGCATCCTCTTCACTCCATAACAGCAATGCTGTAACTTTACAGCTGTTGTTCCCATCATTCATTTATCTCAAGGAAATTGCTTTCAATTTTTCACTCATAAAATGTTGCTGAATTAAGCACTCTTCCTTTTTCTTTTTCCATCTTTACTCAGGATTAAAGAAGTGGGAAAACCCAGTTCTCTTAGTGTAGACTCAGACTACTTAAATGAACATCAGTGACCTCATCTCTAAAGTGTAAACAAATAACCCATTCCCTCCATTTACCTCTGTAACACCGAGATCATGGATGCTTTCAGAATAGCACACAGTCTTAAACATAATAAATGGGAATGAATAGGACAGTTATGGATAACACAGCCTTAAAGTATGTTGTCACCTATTCACTCACTCCCAAAATTCACATTCTTTGCCATTGTCTGAAGTGGGGAAGAACAGAACTTGAGCACATCTAAAGTACTACGACATTCACCAAAACCTGTGAGAATCTTAATCTGGCATTCTCTGACTCCATGAAACATGCCCCTGGGTTTTTGTTTTGGGTTTTTTGTTTTTGGGGGTTTTTTTTTTTTTTCCTCTACTCTAGCTTCTTGAACACTCTCTGCCACCCACAGCTGAGAAGCAAATCCCAGTTTCCATATCTCTTAGTAACCATCATCTCTCCTTGAAACCTCCATGTTTTTCACCTGCTATACTCTTCTGAAATGTGTGGATGCTGTACTTGAAAGACACACTTTACCCCCCTTCTAATCTTATCCTGATCTCTTATTCCTTCCCTAATTCACACCACAATGTGTTTGCCTGATCCCAACCTGCCATCATCTCCTGGCCCCCTTTTCTTATTTAGTTCCCCTAAGTCCATTAAATTCATCTCTAGGACTTCAGAGACCTTTGGCCCCTAACTCCAGTCTCTTTCTGGTTCTCCCAGGAGGACTTCTAAGAATACAGAAAGTGACCCAAAGAATTGGAAAGGATGATAAGAGGTAGGATTCAGGCCATCCACTAGCTTCTATTAGTGGAAACACTTGGGCATCATGAGAGCAATGGCTTTCTGAAGCCATTAAGAGGACCCTATCCTTGAGCACCTGCTGCTCGCTGCTATTGGTGTCAGTTCCATAACGTAAATGACAAGCAGAGAAACGGCAAACAGAGGGCATCTCACAGGCACACATCCCTGATTAGACCCCACCCCAAAAAAGTCCAGAAAATACATCTCAGAAGTTATCCCTGGTGACATCCCCTCCTCTGTCTGACTCATCACATCAGCTACATTCAGAAGTGTTTACCATGAAGAGGTCTCCAAGACCTTACTTATAAAATTGTCCTATGGCTATGTTCACTGTGGCAGGTCAGCTCACATCCTTAAGATTAGCATAGTCCAAATAGCCTGAGAATTTGTTCAACTTCTCAACATCCACAAATAGTTTGCATAGATATCACTTAAGTAAGTCCTAAGTAAGTGACATGGCCTTATATTTACAAATGTGCAGATGCCTCTCCCACCTAAGCAACTCCCACAAAGGTCATGATTTAGAGGGTCTTCCAGCTCACTGTTAAATTCCACCAGCTCTAGAAATACCTTCTTTCTGCCCTACCACAAATGCTTTCTTATTCGTTTATTTATTTAGGTTTGCTAATTACTGTTTTTCTAACTCTTCCACATTCAAAAAGCAAACAGTGTTCCGTTTAATTGGCTCCTAGCTACCTTACTATCCTAGAGAGGCAGAATGAAGGAAAGGGAGAGAGGAGGGAAGGACGAGAAAGAGAGAAAGGAAGGAAGGAAGGAAGGAAGGAAGGAAGGAAGGAAGGAAGGAGGGAGGGAGGGAGGGAGGGAGGGAAGGAAGGAAGGAAGGAAGGAAGGAAGGAAGGAAGGAAGGAAGGAAGGAAGGAAGGAAGGAGGGAAGGAAGGAGGGAAGGAAGGAAGGAAGGAAGGAGGGAAGGAAGGAAGAAAGTAAGACTCACCAAACCATTTTTCCAATAAACCCAAATGTTTTAAAAATCTCTCTTTCTCCAGGTATTCTTCTTAGAAGAATCAACATACTTTATCCAAGAGACCTTTACAGGGGTTTTCCCCCCTTTTTTCTTAATACCATTAAACTAAGAGGATTTTGCAAGGCACCTATTCCTGTCACTATGCTCCCAAACAGCAGCCAAGCACCCCTTCTCTTCTTATCCAGCAAGGCTGTTTTTCTCTCTGGATGCTAATTTCTGCAACAGTGTTAGGGTGGTACCTGAACCAAATCTGAGAGAAGGGCATAAAGGAAGGGGATAAAATTAACATAATAAAACGGTGTTAGAAACAAGAACGCCAATGCCAAAAGAAACACATACTTCGACGCACACCATTTATCCAGTCCCTGTGGACTACTCAAACACTCTGAAAATTCATGCCGTCCTAATGTTGGGAGAGGCAGCAATACAGACCCGCTAATCAGCTGCTCGCAAGGGAGAGGAACGGAACGGTGAGGCTAGGATCAAGCAAAACGAAAACGGTGCTGAATCTAAACCTCACCTCATTAGGGAACGACATCTTTAATTGCGCCCTGGCCTCCAGACCTGGGTTCCCGCTCGACCACATTAAACAGGGCGCACTCGCCCCATCCCCTGGGTTGCCCCCGGAGCGCAGCGTTGCTTCTGCACCTCCCTTCTCCCACCTCCTGGTTTATTTTTAACCGCCTTCCATTCATGTCCTTCTGTCACATTCTCGATATTGTTTATTCCTCCAATGTCCACAGTTTCTCAACAGCCAAAAGAGTAGGGTGGAGAAAAGATAAGAAAGGTATACTTACCGTTCCCAGCAAGTGAAAAAAAAATAAAAATAGAGAAAAATCCCCCGGTGATTTGTCCTCCCCCCCGCCCCTTAAGCTGCAACAGCTGGAGGAGGGGCAGAATCACGGGGGGGTGGGGGCGCAGTACACGAAATCACTCGGATTTGGCAGGTGAAAGCTCCCAAATATCCACGAAACAAGTTCTGTCGCCTTAGCCTGGGTTGGGGGTTGGGGGTTTCACAGAGTCCTCGTTACAGGAGCCCAGAGGTAGGGGTTAGAGACGCCCCAAGGTAGACTCCGGAGATTCCTGGTTCCTCTGGAGTTCAGCAGAGCAGACCTGGGCTGGGAACGAAAGTCAAGGTTCCCCCGAAAATGCCTCAAAATCCTAGACAGCAGAGATCACTTGTTAAGCCTGGATTGATTCCTTCTCCAGTATCCATCCGAGTCTCGCTCTCTAGCTGGCTGCAGAAGCAGCACACGCCTCCCCTGGCTGCCAGCGCGCACGGGTGGGGGCGGGGCCAAGCCGGGCCGAGGGTGTGGCCTTTGGGGCTGTCACCCGGGGCTCCTCCCCACTTGGCTGGGCGAGCACAGTCACGAAGCTGCGACCCCACCCGTCGACCCAGCCCCCACGACTGCCTAGCTTCTGGAAATCGTCCCAGAAACACTTGACTATCCACCCCCAGTGAAGAGCAAATCCCGGAGACAGACGCGTCTTGCAGGAACGGAATAGAAGTCCGCGACCACGATACAGGTGCCACTGGAAAGGCCAGGGGAAGGACTTCTGTGACAGATGCAGTCCAGAAAAGAGGGTGGATAGCTTGGGGTGCCTTTCTCCCTATCTTTATCTTTCTTCATCTCCCCTGGCACAGGTCTTCGTTTCCTCCTAGAATGTGCAGGAGGAGTTGGGCTCAGGTGCATCTCTGGCGAGAGTGTAGGTCCAGGAACCCTTGTCGTCCCCCCAAACCCCCACCCCGCCCCGTGAGTACAACCCAGCCATAGTTTCAGTCTTCCTAGAACACCAGAGTCTGCAGCCTCAGCTCCTGGGTCCCGCCTCCCAGGCTGGAGAAAGATCAACTTTAGCCATGTATTAACCTGAGAGGTCAAATCTGGAGACTGACCCTTGGTGAAGGTTACTATTCACCTGAGGCATACGTCTCAACAGGAGGGCAGGGCAACTGGAGGGTTTTGAGCAAACTGCAAAATGGCCTAGGCTTTGGAAGTATGAGGTGACCCTTCTGTGAAACAATTGCTAAGAAAAATATATGAATCTTAACCAGAGGCTCTATGTAGGGGAATTGGGGAGATTTTATAATTGTGGACCTATCTTTAACGCCATCTACCTATTTAAAAAATTAAAAAAAAAAAAAGTATTCCACATTACCATGCCCCCAGGCAGGGAAGTGTGTCCCAAGAAGGGCAACCCCACCCCAAATAAACTTTAGTTGGTTTCATGCTGGTTAGTTCGTAAAATGTCTCTGAGACATAGATATGGGTGTGTAATTTTGAATTATCCACAGAAAAGAAAGGTTAGGTCAGAGAGGAGGAGGGGGAGAGGGGCGAGGAGAGGGGAGCAGAGGGGAGAGAAGGGCAGACAGACAGATCCTGGTAATAGTCAGGCTCTGGTCTAGGGTCATCTTCCCCAGCAAACCTGACGGGTTAAGCAAGCACTATGGTACTCGGGTCCAACTGCTGGAGCAGATCAGACCTGGGTTGTTCCATTGGCACCTGGGTTGCCATACTTGCTGGCAGCTTTGTTCCTGCGCCCTACTGGGCTTCTTTCTTTTGTGATTCCCAATTAATTATTAAGGGAAATATTCCTGAGCTAAATTATAGATATGCTGTGTGCACTGCACTCACCTAGTTGCTGCCGACTCAGGGAAAGACACCTGGGAGACTGCTTTACCTGTTTAATTTTTAAAATAGCAGGGGGTCTGAACTGGAATTTGTGAAGGGGCACAACAAACAAATAAAACCTGGTTCAGGGTCTGGTTTCCCTAACTTCTTCCGCCCCTTGAGATTTGCCACGAATAAGTTTACCTGGCAACACCATCTACTCCCACCCTAGCTTTGGTTGTAGGTGGAGGACAGAGAAGATACCTTCAGGCAGCTCTAGAGAACCTGTGTGTTCCAAGGCAATCCATATTGGAGCTCATTCCAGCAAACAGGAGGGCTGATTTCTACAAATCTGAAAGCCATCATGCTCACTTCCAAAGAATAACTAATTGCTGAACCTTCAGAAAGACATTTCTTGGGATGATAGACTCGGGGCTGAGGAAATACAGTAAAAGATCCTGGGACCAGTTTCCAAAAGCAATTTGTAAGATCAATCCACAGCAGCTATGGAATGCTTCCAGGGAGTTAAAAGATGAGATTGAATGATGTACTAAAGATAAAGGCTCTATTGAAGTTTAGATGTTTTAATTGGATCATGTGGAAATTTTGTGAATTATGCTTCTATATGTCATTGGCTATTTATTCTTATTATGGACCATTTAAATGCTTGAAATCTTTTTAAAAATCTTTATTTCTTAGGTATCAGGAAAAGCAACTACTAAATCGCAGCAGTAACACAGCTGAATAAATGTTACTCTAATGAAGATACTTGTTAGGGATATAGAATGAATATTTATTGAATACTTGGCCATGACATGTAATAGTAATTAAATGACCAGCCTATCACTGATTATGTTCTAAGTTCTCTGCATATATAGTGTCTTGTTTAAGCTGCATGACTAAGCACCTTGTATGAAAGGTAATATTTTGTTACTATTGTATAAGGAAACTGAGACTTACATAGGTTATATAACTTGACTAAACTTACAATACAGTATCAGAACAGGCCTTGTATGTGTGATTTTGCAATGTGGGCAGAGCCTGTCTCAGTGACAGCAATGCCGCACAATCTATGCCCACATAACCATGTAAGCTAATAGCTGTCACCGATTCACAGGCTGATGATGAAGGGAGACAACTCATGCTGTGATGTTGATATGAAAATGCCATGTCTAGAGTACAAACAGCCTAACAGCATCCGATCTAAAGGAAACAACCAAGGACTTCCAAGGAAAGAGAAAGTCTAAAGACTTGTGGGAATGACTCCTATAGAATATACGTTAGCTCCCGGTGGCAAGGTAGGGAGCACTAGCAGGTAGAACTATTGGGTAAGATGAGACTATCTGGGAAGAACATGTCCCTCCCTCAGCCCTCTGGTCCTATTCCAGCATGCATACACACATATGCAGACATTTTTATGCACAGATACATACATACATACATACATATACACACATACATACATACATACATACATACATGCTACCATTTTTAGCTCCCTGCCCTCATTCTAGCAGACTCAGACATTGTCTCTCTGTCTGTCTCTCTCTCTCTCTCTCTCTCTCTCTCTCTCTCTCTCTCTCTCTCTCTCTCTCTCTCTCTCACACACACACACACACACACACACACACATATACACCTGACTTCATTTTATTTTGTCTTACTTTATTATGCCTGATGAACCTTTGCTAAGTTCTAAAACTCTCTTTTCCTTAGAAAAGTTTTCTTGCCTTTCTTAATCATCACCTAGTCAAAGCTTTAGAAGCTCCACACCTCCACACTTACCTATTGCCTCAAATAATTTATCCTTGGCTTTGAAGTGTCCCATTCATGGCACAAACATTCTGCTGTTCTCCTTCGCCCGGATGTCCTGGTCCCAAGTGAATAGCAATTTTCAATTTACCCCTTACCACCTCTTCAACAAACCTGTGACACTTGATGAGAACAGGTGCAGTATCTTTGGAAATGGGCCCATTTGATTAGCTGGTCCATCTGACTGTGGATCAGAAAAGTTTTCCATCACTGAAAGAAGTCCACTAGGTATGGTGGGAAAAGCAAACTGGAGATTAATACTTTTATACTTTCTAATTCCAGATCCTCAGATCTCCAATTTTAAGGTTTAAATGATGCAAAAGAGAGATAGAACTAGAGAGCTTGTTTCCATGCCACCCTCTCCAGATTCATAGGTAAAGATCCTCTGAGCAGCCCACTGTTGTCAATCCAGATGAGCCACTCTGCCAGGTGCTACTCATAGTTGGGTTTTCCAAAGACTTCTCACTCTCACTCCTCATTCTATGACATCATATATGCCACTCAAATCTTAAGAATTCAGAAGGGCTTATTTATTCCTGTCTGCAATCCATTTAAGTTTCTGTAGCAAAAATACCATAGATTTAGTGACTTACAAATAATAGAATTTATTTCTCGCAACATTGCTGGCTAAGAATCCCAAAAACATAATATTGGCAATATCTGTATTTATTAAATACCCATCATTGGATTCCAAAGGCTCCTTCTAGCTAAGTCCCCACATGGTAGATATGATAATCTAGCTTTGCAGGGTTTCTTTTATAAAGGAACTAATGGCATTCTCAAAGGATTTCCTGAAATAAAGGTACAATAACATTCTGATACCATTCCATCAGAGATTAGAATCCCATCTTTAGAATTTGAGATGGACACAAGCATTCAGACCACAGTAGAGAGGGAGCATTCAACTCAGTGATCTTGATCACAGCACTTCCCAAGCAGCATTGAGAGAAAGATATTACCACCTGCCTGGATGAAAGCTGATAGTCCATATGTGAGAGACAAGCAACCCCCTAATGCAGTAAATCTCTGACAGAAGTCACACAAGAGACATGAAGAATAGATGTCAGTGGAGAATCCAGGGAAAGGTTCCAGGGAAGAAGTGGATCCATACCAAAGGTTCATCAGAGAAGAATGATATGTAAGAGAATATGCAAACAGCATAGAGTGGGAGATGAGTTACTTCTCCTCCAAAGTATTTTTAGATACAGTAGTAATCAAGTAAAATTGGTATGGTCTTAGTTACTGGTCTTAGTTACTGTTCTATTGCTGTGAAGAGACTACATAGCCA
This sequence comes from Phyllotis vaccarum, assembly GCA_033318265.1. NCBI lineage: Eukaryota > Metazoa > Chordata > Mammalia > Rodentia > Cricetidae > Phyllotis > Phyllotis vaccarum. The sequence continues at coordinate 136,287,704 of JARWLC010000001.1, read as the reverse complement.
AGGCAACTTACAGAAGAATGAGTTTACTGGGGCTGCAGTTGCTGATAGTGAGTCTATGACTCTCATGGCAGTTAGCATGGCAGCAGATGAGCAAGTACAGAAGCAGTAGCTGAGAGCTTACAGCTGATCCACAATCACAAGACAGAGAGAGGTAACTTCCAATGTCATGAGCTTTTAAGTCCTCAAACTCCATTCTCAGTGACATACCTCCTCCAACAAGGCCAAACCTCCTAATCCTTCCCAAATAGTGCCACCAACTTGAAAACATTAACCAAATATATGATCTTCTAGGGGGCATTCTTATTGAAACTACCAAAGTATATCATGCTCAAACTAAGGACTATAGAAACATTGCAAAATGGGATTCTCAGCCTTTTCTAACTCCACACACAGAGCATACATGTAGAGTGCATATCTCTGCTCCAAACCCAGTTAGCAACTTCATGCTGACTAAATGGAATGACATTCTTGGCTGTGATGACACCTCTCTCCTCCACCTATGAATATATTTTAGAAGTCAAGTGGATGAAATGAAACAGACAGAATCTCAAATCAAAGCAGATACAGATTTCTAATTGTATGCTGTTCAGAAGACATCCCAATGAATTAAAATATCTCATTATTTCTATCCACATCAACAATTATGCACCACTGCAGTTGAAGTCCACTCTGATAAAGATACTGTAAGAGGGCAAAATGGAATTGCTGTTTTATTTCCTTGTTCTGTTTTCTTTTTATGTGACTAGGGACTTGTTGAAGATGAAGCAGATGTTGGTGGAGAGAAAAAAAAATCACCCTGCCACGGCTTAATTATCATGCACCAACCAGAAACAAACTTGAGTCACGAGTGGATGGAAACAAGATGAGGTTGAGGGTGGTGGTATTTCTGCTTTATAAACACTACTACTACCATGCCTTCTGGGGCAAATACTCATAGTTTATATCAAAGAGTTTTTCACAGACCCCAACATGTGGCCCTCTACAATTTAAAAAATACTAGAGTATTGTATAGTACTTGTGAAAAACGAATTTCAAACTCTCTTAAGAATCTTTTAACTATGGTCACTGATATTAGGCTGAGCCTCATTCTGCTAAAAGTTGGACACTTTCTACTTCCCCTGTTCTGATTTTAATTGGCATCCATCCACTGAGGACAGGCATCACCAGTTCTTATAGAGCATCATAAGATTATAGCCTAGGAATATCCATGTGTTGTTTCCTGGCTGTTTACACCAATCAATGCACCTTTGACTGTGGCTCCCTCAGTAGGCCCACATTCCTTGCAATTTGGACATATTGGGAATATCTTGCTAGGGTGTGCTTTGCAAAACAAGAAACATTACTGTAGGAAAGATGCTGTAATAAAGGCAGAAGGAAGCTATTTCTACTTGGCAAAGATCAGTTTAAATATCCAACCAGATATGGAGAGATGGTTCGTAGGATAACAGCACCTGATGCTCTTGCTGAGGACCAAGGTGCAGTCCTTAGCACCTACATGTTGCCTCACAAACATCTGTAACTTCATTTCCAGATCTGATACTATTTTCTGGCCTCTGTGAGCACCTGTAACCTACATAATACACATACATGCATATAGGTAAACACCCATACTCATAAAATAAAAAAAAAATCAGTCTAATTATTGGACTTGAGTAGTGGCTCTGTGGTTAAGATCACTTACTACTCTTTTGAGGACTCATGCTAGGTTCTTAGTATCCATGTCTAGCATCTCACAATTGTAACTTCAGTTACAGGAATCTGATGCCCTCTCTGAACTCTATAGGTCCCTGTGCTCATGGGCACATAGACACACATAGACATATATAAAATAAATAAATAAATAAAATATTCATGAGATGAAGAGATAGCTCAGCAATTAAGACTACTTCTTGACTTTCCAGAGGACCAAAGTTTCCGACACTTATTTGGTTGTCTCCACAGTCACTTGTAACTCCAGCTGCAGATGTCCTCCAATGGCCCTCCTGGTTTCCATAAGAATCTGCACACACGTGACACACACTCAACACAGACAGACACATACACATAAATAAAATGAACAAATAAAATCTTAAAATAAATATAATCAACATTATTTCTTCCATTTAATTACTTTTTCCACTTTTGGTTGAAGGTAGAAGCACAGTTGTGAGAGTTTGCTCACAGCTGTTTTGAAAGAAAAATAAGACAAGGTTGAAACTTCAAATGTGATGAGGAGACTGGCTTACAGTTTCTTGTCTTTGACTGCAGAGGCTGGACAGATCTTTAAGGGCCCACCAGCTCACCAAAAAAATGACAGGGAGATTTATTATTAATTATGAAAGCTCAGCCTATAGTTTAGGCTTGTCCCAGTAGCTCTTATAACGTACATTAATCCGTTTATATTAATCTATATTTTGTCTTATGGCTTTTTACCTCTTCGCCTTATTGTACTTTCTGTTTCCTCTCTGTGTCCTCTGGTGTCTCTCTTGCCTCCACAGTCTAAAATTCCTCTGAAATCAATTTAAAATTCTAGAACATGTTCTTGGTAAGGAAGCTAGATATAAGATTAATTTGAGAATTCATGATGTTGTTCATGTTCATTCATTCAATTATCAAAATTTTGAGTATATGCTTTGACTGCATATATTTGTCAGTTGGAGTACTGAACATTAATATAAATGAAGGGTAAGCCTTTACTCCGAAATAAAGGAGATCATTTCAGACAGTAAAAACTTATGATTAAAATCGTGTAGAGGAGCAAGTGCTCAAGAATGAGGCTATTATTTAGAGGGGAAATTAAGGGCAGTCTAATTAAAGTGGCATCTATGATGATGGCTACACAATAGGAAAACAGAGGAAAAAATCTTATCCAGGGTAGGAGCTGGTTGCTAGATAGCAAAGGCCTGTGAACATGTAGCAAGTAGTGTTCCAGAACCCTAAGATAATTTTATCCTAGAGCAACATTTGATAATGCATATCCCAGCAATGCATTTTTCTCTTTCCTATCCTTGGCCACTAATTCCAGGCTTTGTCATTGGTCTGATGGCAATCTTCCTTTCACAGAGGAGTCAGTGCTAACCAACTGAGTTACTGGGGCTCTGTAAAATGTGTAGCCCAAGCTGGCCTCTAACTCATAATCCTCTGCCTTTGTCTCCAGCAAATCCTACTGTCGTGTACCACCACAGCTGTCTGTCATTATTCTAAATACGGAGAAAAAGCCAAGAAATTAGAAGGAAAGCCCTAGAGAAGTAGAGTTCATTGACCCACATCTGAGCCTTTGTGTAAGAGTTGGTCAAGACTGACAGCTCTAGGTATTTCAGTTAATAAATGAGGTAATTAATCCCTGTCTTTAATACGACAGAATACACTATGTTCCGTTACAACTTCTGTTTCATCACGGGTTCTTCTGGAATTGAAGAAATAACGCAGTTCAAGCTAGCTCATGTTCAGCAGAGCAATGACAGAGGCAGGGTCAGGTCTTACATTCATACAGGAAAGAGCTGAAAACCAAGACTAAAATCAGCTAGCTGTTAGGGAAGGAGCCCCCTCCCATTTCTCCTTCCCGTATCCCTCTTTGTTTTCTCCCTTACTCTCTTTCTGTTTCTATTCTTCTCTCTTCCTTGTCATCCTCTTCCCCTTCCACTGAATCTGTCTTTCATTCTCCCCATGCAGTCCTAGATAGCTGATTTATCTCCTTGTTACATGGCCATTGAGCAGAATCTATCTGGGAATCTAACAGAATGTAATCTATTGTGCCAGATAACTCAAATCATGTCAAGTCACCTATACCATTGGGAGAGTCACTCATCCGGTGATATAGATAGCGGGAGATTATCTCAATAGGCATACTCTAGTTACTTTTCTTCTTGCTTTGATAGAAAATCTTACCAAACTAACCCAAAGAAAGAATGGTTTGTTTTGACTCACAGTTTGAGGCTACAGTACATTCATTATGGAAGACATGAAGAACCACAAGGCAGAGATGGATATGGAGACTCAGTTCACTTTCTCCTTTTTAGTCAGCCCAGGATCCCAGCACATGGAACGGTGCCAGCAGCATTTGATGTAGGTGTTCCTTCTTCAGTTAAAACTCACAGACATACCAATTCTAAATGCAGACAAATGTAAATTTATAATTGGCCAACATTAGAAGCCATCCTAAGTCCAGTACATTAGTTTTGTCCGTGTCTGATTCTTTTAAGATTTGGGGATAGGTCTGGTTTCAATTATAGTTAGCTTCAGCTACCAACTGAACTCACTTGGGAAAATGGACCTCAGTTGAGAAATTGCCTACATCAGACTGTCCAGATGCATTTTCTTCTTCTCATAATATATTTATTATTATTTTATGTGCATTGGGGTTTTGCTTACAGGCATGCCTTGTGAGAGGACTAGATCCACTAGAACAAAGTCACAGACCATTATGAGGTGCTATATGGGTACTGGGTCCTCTTAATGAGCAGCCAATGCTCTTAACCTCTAACACATCTATCTCTTCAGCCCCAATTAAGCGTTTTCTTAATTGCTAGTTGATGTAGGACAGCCCACCCCACTTTGGCAGTGTCATCCATAGGAAGATTGGCCTGGCTGTGTAAGAAATGTAGCTGAGCAAACCAGAGAGGGTGATCAAGGAGCAGCTCTCCTCCACTGAATTCTGCATCAGGTTCCTCCCTTGAGTTCCTGTCTTGGCTTCCCTCCATGGTAGATTGTAACCTGCAGAATGTTTTGTCATAGCAACAGGGATAAAAGAGTGACAATGATACATGTCTGTAATTCAGACAGGGAGGAGGCTGAAAGGAAGAGCAACATGAGATTGAAGACAGCCTGGCTTCCATAGTGACAATATGCCACAGAACAAACAACCGCCAATCAAAAACAACTTAAAATGTGTTTTAGGCTTGCATATCCCACAGTGTAATAATCAGCATATTTGAAAATGTTTATACATTCCACATTTGTGTGTACCTAACAATCTTACACTAAAATTTTGCAGCACTTTATGCATTTAAATTGTTTCCACAGCTAATAATTCCAGCTCAGAGCATAAACATTGTAGCCTCATTAAAGTTGTAGACACAAGGCACAGTCCAGAAACACACCATCTGCCCTGCATGAAGATGTGGGCCCTTGGTTGGTTACTGATGTGAGCACAGATTGTTTCACTTTAAAGAATTGTTCCATCACCCATGGGTTTTTCAACTCTGAATGAAAGGTACACCTGTTTATTTGTGCATGATTCTGCACTGACGTATGTGGATGCATCCTGTGTTTATATTGTCTTCTATGTTGTGTGTAATCTATACTGAGAAAGCTAATTATTAAACCCTGAAAGTGTGCCCAGAGGCTACTGTGAGAGATGCATCCAAAAAATCTAAAAATAACTAAGTAATAAATAACCATTTGCAGATGGGAATTGTTCATGCAGTATTCTGAGCAACAGAGAGGATTTTTGTTTGTTTGTTTTTAGACTTGGTATTTTTTCTAATTTTTTTTTACTAGGAATACTAAATTCAGTCTATTTAAGGCACATCATTTAAATAACAGTGTGATAAAATTTACTGACTCAAAATTAATATTATCTTAAGAGATAATATTAAACTATGGCTTTTATGTTAGAATTGGGTCAGTTGTATATAACTTTATACATTACTAAAAGTGCCCATCATCCCTGAGTAGGGCATGCCAATAATTATTTTAGATTATATTGTCAGAAATGCAAGGACCACTCTTCAAAGTAATAAGTTGACTCTTTAGGGTTTTATTGGCTCATGTTTGCCATCATGGAAAAGTATTAAAAAAAAATTAGACATAAGGTGTCTACTGTGGCCTGGGAATATGCTACATTAAATGTGGCTATGTCTGTGAGAAAGTTGGAGAGTTTTCACTGAAATACTTAGAAATGTAAGGAGAATAAGATATTCTTAGGGTGTCATGCCAACCTTTATAGGGAAGTCAGATAATAGATAGTGAGCAAACCTGTCAACTTACATAGGATTGAGCATAATTTCTGAAACATTGAATGGCTTACTCTAGTAGTTGTCAATCTTCCTCATGGTGTGACCCTTTAATATAGTTCTTCATGTTGTGTTGCCATAGAGCTATGAGAATATTTCATTGTTACTGTTGTGAGACATAATGTAAATGATGTAAAATGTAAATGTGATATGTGGATGGTCTAATGTGACCCCTGTGGAAGGGTCTGCTCAATTGCCAGATTGAGAACCGCTGGACACAAGCACAATGTTTAGTGTGCCTTTCAAGAATGCTCTAGTTTATGTGGTCTTCTGTCATTACTAATGTATATATAGCTAGTGGTCTGGCCATGTGCTTGAGACTTGTTCAATAAAGCCACTGTACTTCTGCTTAACAATGCAATTAATTTTCTTATTCAAGAAAATACCAATCCATCAAGTGATAGACTTTGACTCTGGTTAGAGGCTTGTAAAAAAAATACAGTCATACACTTACTGTAGAGTAACTTGCTGGATATTTCATTCCTATGTTTATGGAAAGGATAATATGACTCTTTTATGCCCTTTCTGGTGAAATATAGTTTAACAGAGAAAAAATACAGACTATAAAATTTCAAAATCTCATCACTTATGAGATCGAGACCATAAATTAAAAAACTTGAATTTCTTACATTTTCCAAAAGTAGAAATCTCTCTTCACTAATAAAAAAACATGATAGACACTTCCAGGTGCAGTTATGACATCACGAAATTGATTTATTAGTACTTGGAATGTTGAGATAGGTGGATTACTCATGAGTTCGAAGCTAGTCTGGGTGACAGAGTGAATATAAGGCCAGCAGTGCACAAGTGATATTCTATCTCAATAAATAAATTAGTGTAAATTTTAAAACAGATTATTATAGTCTTTCCATAAGAAATTTGTGAGAACTGAATATTATAGTCTTTTCATAAGAAATTTGTGAGAACTGAATGAAAACATTAAAAACAAATACATGTGACTGTTGAAATTGAAATTATTTTATGTAAATTATATAGAGAATATTCATTAATGAATAAGGAAAGTCCCAAAGAAATTATGAGGGACCTATGTTTATCTAGAGGGTGTAAGGATCTTACCATGGTTATAAGCTGGGAAAATATTGAAACAAGTCTTAACTTAGAATATGCAAGGATAGGTTCCTAAGCTGGGTAAAAAAAAAAATGGTTAAAGAAATATTCTAAGTGATTCTTGTTGTCATTGTTTCTATAAAACTAGTTAAGCCATTTTTTGAATGATCATATCAGGGTGGATAATACTCTTTCTGTGCAAGCCTGACTACCTAGATTCATATCCTCAAACCCACATAAAAAGCCAGATGTGGTAGTGCACATGTCTGTAATCTCAAAACACTCTTACAAGAACATGTAATACTGGAACAGGAGAATTCCAGGGCCAGATAGCCTGGAATATACAACAATGGGCAAGAGGAAAGATCTTGTGTTTAAAACAAGGTGCAAAGTGAGGCCTGACATTTAAAATTGACCTCTGACCTCACAACAGGGTCTGTGGCATGTGTACACCTGCACTTACTTACACATGAATGCACACTTACACAAATTGTACACACACACAAACACATACATATAGAAAGGTCATAAGATTATTGTTACAGAGGTCCATATAAAAGATGAGTTCCAAGTATGATGAAGAGAAATGCTCACATAAAAGTCTACAGGAAAGAGTGAGCAGCTAAACTCAGTAACACTAGTTTGGTGCATAGTAAGAGAAATCTTTTGTTATACAAGAGCTTTGTTTAAAGACATTGAAGCTCGCCAAATAGCATGTAGATATATATTCTTAGTGGTACTATATACCGTCATGCCTCTACATTCTAAGTAATAATAAAGACATAATAAAGTCTCCATAAAAGTAACCCTAAGACCAAGCCAATAACCTAAAAATGCCATCGCTTTAAGAGACAACAAGTCTAAATTCTAGCTATAGAGTAGTATGTTTGATGACAAAATGTTTAACTTTAGCAAGTATTATTCATGGTGAATAAAATTCTTATGAAACAAATTTGTCATTTACTTTCCAGAGAACATAATTCCTTTAAAACCACCAAAAATGAGCACATTGACTAATAAGCTAGGATGATTATATATTATTGTCAAATTGTTTAGATTATAGAATCAGTGAAATGCGTCTCCAGCTGTACCTGTGTTTTTCCACAGAGAAAATACTCACTCTGAATATAGTATCACAATCCGTGCTCTGGGATCCACATCTGAGACATCATTTGCCCAGGTATGAGCCAGTAGCATCATGTTCCTGCTGAGAGTCACCTTGACAACCATGCTTTTCCTGCTATGCTGACTGTACCCTCAAACTATGAGTTAAAATAAACCCTCTCTTAAATACCTGTTAAGTATTTACTTACAACAATGAAAGAAAATAATTCAAGGCCCAAGTATATAGTCTTCCTATAGCACATGAGAGTAAAGAGCAAAAGAATTAAATATAAAACTATTATAAATAATATTTCAATATTCAATGTTACTTGAATCTAATCTATATCTAATAAATAACTAATATCAGTCTAAAATTTGCCTCCTAAAGAATGTAGAAATTGTTTTCTAGTTATTCTACTATGGAATAACTGCTTATGACATAATTATTTTGAAATAATCATTCAATTTTAAGATATAAGGTATAATTTCCATATTTTTAACACTAAGGTTAAGTATTATCATATTTACCAGTAAACCTATACAAGTTTAGATATAAACACATGGAAAAAGAATAAAAATTCATTAGTGCTATACTCAATATAAATAAGTCAGAGACAGCAATTGTTCCTATTAAATTAAAACTAAAATCTTATTTGCCAAAATTATTTAAACTTGAAACCTATATATAAGTTGTCCCCTCTAAAGATAGCTTTAAACTTTAACATATAACAATCTTAGTAATTTTATTTCTCTAATTTCTGAGAATTTTTGAAATATTTAATATGTATAAATAATAACTTATCTCTAAATCTGTCAGAATAGGAAATTTTACCAATCAAATTTGAAAATGGCATCTGAAGATAAAGTAAGAATATACACACAGTAAAAGGTAAAGGACAAAGGCTTTTTGAATGACAGGCACAGACATGTAAAAGAGGAGAAGGTAGCTTAAGAGCAACATTCTAACTTTTTCAAACTGAGTCTCATAAGCACATAAGTGCACTGTTCTCTGCCTAGTGTTTAAAGTTCTAAGATTATTAGAGTTCAAAATGCTAATACTAAAGAGTTTGCTCAGCAGAGTTTGTATACCTAGCACTCATGTAAGAAGCCAGTTATGCATGGACAGTACTATTGATCCAGTGCTGAGTAAGGCATTAAAAAAGAAGAATCCCTGGCTGCCAATGTTGTAACCATGTTGTGAGACCCACAAAGACCACCAGGGATCTGGATTCTGATGCAAACACATGAGGGTCAGTTTATTCTTTTGGACAGGTTTGAATCCAGACAGGTTCAAACTTGAGCCAAAATCCTATGTTGTGATGCCGTGGAGGAATTTGGCCTGGAGCTCAGGGGTGAGAGGGTTTTTAGAGAAAGAAATACGTAAGTGGGGTGTTACAATTATTGGCATTCAGAATTGGGTAAAGGGGTATAGAGAAGAGTAATTCTTGAAAACTATTGGTTAAAATTTGGGTGTGAACCCAAGTTTTGAATCTACTAGCTGAAATTTTGTGACACCAAGTTTTGAATCTCTTGGCTGTCAGGCACAACCTGGGCCCTGCCCTCAGGCACTAAATGGTCTTTCCCTCAAATAAAGTTTGTAAAGGTAAATATATGCTTTTCCACCAACCAAGCAAATCCAATGAACAATGGATTCAGGGAGAGATCCTATTAAAAAAAAATAATAAGGTAACAAGTAAAAAAGATGACATGTAACTTCTTTCTTTGACCTCCATGTAAGGATGTAAAGGTAACCTTTACCCTTTAATCTTGACACTTTCACCCACATGCACATACCTACCCACCCTTTCGCTAAAATACACACATACACATGCATAGAAGACTAACAAATCAGTGTACCAAGGATCTTTTACCTAACTACACATATACTTTCTATTTAATATTCATTCCTTTATAGAAATAAGCAGATAGTCCAATAACAAGGCCAGCACCAAAAGTATCCAAAATGAAGCCCTATGATGCATCCCATGCAAAATCACTCATAGCACAAGTTTAGAAATCAAGCTCATCCCTGGATCACAGCCAGGTCACTAGCAGGGAGAATTGCACAGAGGTCTCCAGGGAACATTCCCTGAGCATGGAAAAGTTACTACAACAAGAAAGCCTGGTCCTGTGTGAGGTGAAATAGAAAATTTGAAAGGGAATGTACGTGTCAGACAAGGAGAATGTTTTCTCTAGATCCTTGCAATAGAGAAGATACTAACAAAATTTTTTTTAAAAATGAAAGGGACCTCAGGATGTTTGGCGGCATGCAAAGCCACTTTGGAATTATGGATCCATGAAGAATGTATGTAAGTTTTGTCTGGAAATTCATAGTTCAGAATGGTTCTGGAGGATGACAGCATTTCTTAACCATTGTTGCTTTCTAGGAGAGAAATCAACTGTTACCTTACTTGTTACAGAGAATGCTTATTCATAAAGGGCCAAGGCTGTCAATTACTGTTGGAGAAGACAGTATACTTGCCAGTGTACATTAACTGTTGGTGTCAAATCCTGCCTGTATCCTTCATTGGAAACATACATATTTTCATTCTTAATTTTTTAATAATCTTTATGGGTATTGAAGCAGCAGCCTTATCATAAAGCTTTTATGACTCAATAAAGCCGTAAAATTCTAAAAGGAGGTTGTAACAATGGGTAAGTTGTTATAAGTGAAAGTGAATCATTATTACCTTAGCTGTATAGACTGAATGAATGCTGTAAGCAAACATATTTTATTCCTAAGGCTGAAAGACTTAGTAAACCTTTTATAACAAGATGAGGTTTTTTTAACCTGCCAAATTGAATTGTTAATCTAAATAGAATTTTTTTTTTACTTCTCATGTATCATTTTATTAAAGTCTCATTTTAGGGCTTGTTAACATGTCTCTATTGACAAGCATGCAACTCTTGGGTGTTACACAGCATCAGAACATTAGTAATTTATACATGGTCAAACACAACAAAAATATTTGGAATTTATCTAATGTCTAAGGTTATAAATTAACATGCTTCAACTCTTTTTTTTTTTTATTTTGGTCTATGGCCCAGGAATGTTGCTAGCTAGGTCTTACTCTTAACCCATTTCCATTAACCTGTCTTGCCACGTGGCCTGTGGCTTACCTGAATTCCTTTAAATCTTTCTCCTCAGCAAAAGTCCCCAGTATCTCTATCTGACTTCACTCTCTTTCTGCTTTATCTATGTTCAGATTTACCACCTGGTCCTAAGATGTCTTGCCATAGGCCAAAACAATCCCTTTATTATCCAATGATAATTCACTGCGTAGAGAAAGACTTCCATGTCACTTCCCTTTTTTTGTCTAATCAAAAAGGAAGGTTTCAAATTCAACATAGCAAAATTCATATAACAAAACAGCTATAAAGCAATAATTATAGTTACAATATCTAGTCTATTTGTATTTAGCAAGATTGAAGAAAATATTCTATCATCTATCTTATCTTTGTGAGGCTAATAATTTATAATATTAAATATTACATATATAATATAATTTAAATATTACATATAATTTACCTTGTATTATAACTAAAGAAAACTGTAATTCTAGCTATCTAATCTTCAACTGTATCAGAGATGACAAAAGGATATAATATTATCTGAGTAAACAGGAAGTGCATTGTAGCAACTTCCAAATTCTGGAGACAGAGACATTTGGATACCTGGATAGTCATCCATTGTTCCTCTGTAATGCTGGGGCACCCATCTTCAGCCTACAGGCTAGAGTCTCTTGCATACCTTTCAGTAAAGCAGGAATCTGAAAGACTGCTCTGCCCATTCTGGCATAGTTCATCAGTCTCTTCTCCTTGTGTCCTGCAGAATGTCTGGCAGTTTTCTCTGTGAAGCAGGAAACTGAAGGACCATATTGGCTTTTTGGGCAAAGTTCAAAGGTCACTTTCCTATGGGTTCTGCATGTCCAGTTTATACAGCATACTCTCAAGCAGTCAGCAGTTGAGGTAAGAACAGTTTTTTTTCCCCCAGGGGCTACCTTTTGCCACAAAGAAAGTAAACTTCACATGGAGTTTCTTTAACGCCCATCATTTTCTTGAACTAGATTGATGCTGCCAGGAGCAGACCTTTCTCACTGTCCAGAAAAGTCTAAGTTTTATTTTAAATGGCATATTCTGTAGGTCTTTGAAGTATTTGAAGTTTACCTAATTGAAATATATCTTTGTATACCTAAAAAATATCTAACTAACATGACTATAAATTTGGTTATCATAGATGACTATTAATCTGCATTTTTAATTGTATATTACAATTTTAAATGAGCTACATAAACATAGTACCTTAAACAGAAGTAGAAATATACATACAGTATAACAAAATTGACCTTAAAATTTGTATCAATAAATCAAAATGCATACCAGTGTAAAGTATTTTGATATTTTTGAGGTAAAGTAGAATCAGTAATCTATCTTTTAAATCATTTCTATATCATATCAGTCTTTTTGCCATAGAAATAGATTGACTATGCCCTTTAGCCATTTGAAATGAAAACAAACATTTATAAACAATATTTTGGAAATTTGGTCATAACTTTCCATTACTGCTTCCTGCTGACTGGAAGCACTGACAATGTCCTGAGCCTGGATCATCTTACTTGGCATCTTTGAAGCTGATGTGGTCATCTCTTCCCATCAGAGATTTTTTTTCAGAGGGTCTTCTGATCAAAGCTCATTCTCTTTAACCAGTAATAGATCCACAGTCTCCTATTTTCTGTGAAAATAAAAAGAAAATTTCTTCTCCAAAGTAGTATGTCTTTTGATTTCCGTTTTAAAGTTAAGTCATTTAAAAAATATATAGGTTGGATTAATCCAGCAGAATTTATAATGAAATGTCTTTTAGAAGCTCTTATTATTTTTGCAGTCAAAAAACCTAAAGACAAGACAATAGCATACAGTATCTTTATAATTTATAAATTCTTTATAATTTCCATCTTTGCATGGCTTATTCTATTTTTTACTCTAGTTTTAAGGACTGGCAGGAACCACAGATATCACTCTGGAAAATTTTAGGGTCCACATTGCCACCAAATAAATCACCACCACCCACTATTCGTGAATTCCATTTATGTATTTGGCAACAGGGCCTCTTAAGAGAGCCACATTTTTTTTTATTGCTAAAGTTGTCAAGAAATCTCTCTTTAAAAAGCTGTGCTTCTGCACATCTGCAAACAGAGCTCTCCCAAGAAAATGCTGCTACTAAGCAGTCATCTTTAACTCTGTTCCTTTTTTGTCCATTTAAGTAGAAACCTTAAATCCATCATATGAGCTTGTTGCCTGCATCTAGGCTCCTGTGAAACTTCAGGAATGGGCCTTGTTGCAGTTAAGCTGCATGCCATAAGCTCGATGTTTTGTAGCTCAAGCCTACATGCTATTTGTATCAAGATCCACTTAAGAGACAAAACTAGAAATCTGGTTTTTTGGCTCTATTTCTGTGATCTAGAATCCTTTTTAAGCTTTCTAAGGCTTTATATGGGTGTATGTGACCCACATCAGAGCCCCATTTGTAGTGAGAGTTTCTGGCTCAGTCTAGCCCCAGAAGAAACCAGTGCTGATGACACCTTGACTTCAAACATCTAGTCTAGTCCCCATTGCTGTGCAAAAGCCAATTTCTATTATTTCAAACTATACCCTGTGTAACATAATAATTAAATGTTTTGTCATTGAGAATGAAGGAATTGTAATCCTGTTTACTAAAGGTAAATATAAGGAAGCTTACTTGTCCCTAAGTAATCAGCTGAATATAAACAAATTAAGCGAAAAAATATAGTCAGAAAAGGCAGAATGATGTCTTTTTCTGAACTTTGTTTTTCTTTTTACTCTTCTTCCCATTCCAGCAGATGTAAAATGCCTATCAGCTGTATAAGGGTGGTATGGATATGATTTTTCTTTCATCGTATTATTGTCTTTCCTTTGGATAAGTTAAATGAATGGCCATAGAACATTGCTTAAGTGGCATGGTTCTAACTTTTACTGTTGAAGAATAGAATGTAAAGGGGGTCTCAGAAATTCCTAAACAACCATCTGCTTCTCCCTTTACACTCAAAGCTTTGTCACAAGGTTTAGTCTACATTTCGTTCAGCTCTAACGCCTCAACTGAAAATAGTTTGATGTAATCTTATGACCTCTATATTTTCAGAAAGAAAAATTGTTTATGCTGATACATTTGACTCCCTTTCTAGGGTAACAAGAATGTTTTAAATCTGGGAGCAGTGGTAAGATGAGGGAGTAGTTGTATTATTTTCAGCCCCTTCTCATATGCAATTTAAACTATAAAGGAGTGATTGGTTGAGATGAAAATAGAACTAATAGTGGCAAAACTACTTTTTTTAAAAAGCATGTTTCTTACTTAGTGTACATATGTATTTGTTTGGGGTTGCAAATGTGACATACAACACACATGGAAATCAGAAGACAACTAGAAGTGAGTTCTTTCACCCTGTGGGCTTTGGGTATTGAAATCAGGTTTTCAGGTACCTTTACCTGCTGAGCCATCTTGCCATTCCTACAGAATCAATTAGATCATGCAATGCATTAGAAATAAAACTATTTCTGAAATACACAACTAGATGCAAGGCAGAGATGAATGGATAGTGGGAAGCTCTTGCCCAACAGACATGTCTGTAACATAGCTCCTGTGACAATGGTTCAGAATACTGTGAAAGAGTGGGGCTGAAACATTTTAAGAGCCAGGCCACCAGGAAATCTGCTGTGAGACTATGTCTCCTAGAAATGCCTACATAAACAAAATCTGAACAATGACAATATCAATGTACATGCTACTTTAGTCACTGTTCTATTGCTGTGAAGAGACACCATAACCAGTGCAACTCTTAGAAAAGAAAGTATTAATTGAAAGATTTGTTTACAGTCTCAAAGGGTTAATCTGTTATGAGCATGGTACGGAGCATGGAGGCTCACAGACAGGAGCTGGAGCATAAGCTCCAGGTTCCATCCTGCTCTGCAGGCAGAGAGATAGAGACAGAGACTAGTCCTCACTTTGCCTTCTGAAACCTCAAGACAACTAACTCTCAGTGTCACACTCCCTTCAACAAAGTCACGTCTACTCCAATAAGCCCATAGCTCACAATCTTTTAGTTTTTTTTTTTTTTTTGAACAGTTCTGCTACCTAACAACTAAGCAATCAAATATATGAAAAACATGGCCTACAAAGGAGAGTCTTTTTGTTTATTTGTTTGTTTGTTTGGTTGGTTGGTTAGTTGGTTGGTTGGTTGGTTGGTTGGTTGGTTGGTTGGTTGGTTCATGGGTATGTTTTTCAAGACAGTTTCTCTAGTAGCCCTGGCTGTCCTTAGAGATCTACCTGCCTCTGCATCCAGAGTGCTGGGATTAAATAAAGGTATGCACCCACTGTGCTCTACTTCTAGGGACCGTAATTATTCAAACTACTATATATACTAATGGGGATGAAGGGGAAAAAAATCTCTCAATACCCCACCCCTAAACAAAAAATTACAGACAATAATGACTGCTGAGTGTGGGAGAATTAAACCTTTACAGACATGATCCCCTAATTGGTTATCCAATATGAAGTGATTATCCCAGAAAATCATATACACACAGTGAAACTGAACCTGACAGGTTATGCTTATATACTTGTGAATATATATTGATAATAATCACATAAAATAGCCATAAACTTTATAAAAAGGCCAAAGAGCATGAGCCTGGGGAAAATTAAGGGAAGAATAATAACTTAATGATATTTTAATTTTAAAATATATTAAAAAGAAGGATAAAAGAAAGAAAAATAAAACAAAACTTTTATTCGATCCAAAAAAAAATAATCTTACCAAATGATAACGAGCAACCATGGAAAATAGAAACATGTATGGCCTTATACCATTTTAGGTCCACCTAGACTCAACAGACTACCCAGCATGGTCTTCCCGCAACAGCAAATGCTAGGTAAAGTGTGTATGTGTGCCCTGCAAACTCGCATGTCCTTCACCGAAATTCTCATTTTATCACCTAAAACTCATTGGCAAATAACAACTCTAAGCTTTAATTTCCTCCTGTGTGAAAAGCGAGAACAATAGAAATCCACAAATTGAAGAATTGATGTGAGGATTCAAAGAGGAAATGTCAATGTTTAGCTCGGTTCCTAGCCGGCGATTAATGAAGATTGGACACGGTAGTAATTTAGCAGAATTAGCTACACATGTAGTAAACGGTATAAAGAAGCGGCTGTGCAGGCCGTCCTTGGTTAATGTATCCACAGTATGTAATTAAATTGTAGTGTGGCACAGATATAAATGTCATAGATGTCACAGGGAAGAAGGGAAGAGGCACCAAAAGGGAAATTGTGACCTAGTTTCAGGTAGTGAGCTCTTGGTAAATACTAGAGGCTTTCATTACTACTGCTGAACAAGTAGAGTTAGTAGAGAATGGCAAGGTTGAAAAGAAACTCAAGAAATTAGTGAAATGAGGTTTGCACAAGGTTATGGGATATAATGTGAGTGTCTCCATTTGTAGCTGAACACTCCGTGATCATTTATTCTCTGACTAGCTATGAGTCTCTGTAGAAACCTCCATTCGTTTATATTAGTACATATATGAAATTCTCAAAGAACAAGTAAAAATATATTTAGAAATCATAAAGTTGTGATAGTTCCTTTCTTAAGCCAATACCTATAACAGTTTTGGAAGGAAATCTATTTTTATCTGAATTGTCCTGGGTTCCCAAGCACAGTAGTAAGTCTACATACAAGAGTAGAAAAGGGGGCAGGAAAACAGGTGAAGTAATCAGACTTATCTGTGACATCTGTGGAAAACTTGAGGGAAAGGTCAATAAGGATCATGGTGGCTCGAAATGCCACAAATAAAGTTTACTCTTTCCGTAGCAGAGGTCACTTTCCACAGATGCACAAAGGCACAAGCTTTCCTAGGTCTGATCCATCTCCATTCTTCTCAGTCTTCCCTTAAGTAGATACCAGATGCTCACTGCATCCTCTCCTGACTTCCCTCTTAGAAATGGCACCTGGAATTGGGTGTCCTTTTACATGGCCATCATCACCACTCTTCCTGAATCACTCCATAAGCATCTAATTCACCCTCTATTTCTATTCTTGTTCCTCGAGAGTTCTCATCACCTCTAGAACTTCCCTCTTTGAATTTAAGTCATAAAATATGCCATTTAAATGACTCCCCCGACTGTTGAGAACATCTAGCCTCTTGATGAAAACCCACAAGTTCTAGATGACCAGAAAATATCTCTTTCTGACCTCAGCAGTATTTCCTTCCTACGTCTCTTACTTCCCTTTCTTTCTTTTCTTTGTTGAGACAGATTCTTTCTATGTAGCTCAAGCTAGCCTGTAACTTATGATCCTCCTGTTTTAGCCTACCAAATGCTAGCATTATAACTGAGTGCCACCATACCTAGGTGCCTTCTGGTTTCCTAAACATTCCAAACTGCTTCCATGTTTAGGTTTCCTGACCTCAGAATGTTCTGGAGTTCTTCTGCCTGGAAAGCCTGATCTCAGTTCTTTGCATGTGACTTTTTGTTGTCATTCAAGTGATCCTCTACTGTCTGAAACAAAACCCCTGAAGCTTCATCCCCAGCACTGTGTTCTGTTCTGTTTCACACTATGTACTGCAATGATCATTGCCCAAAGTACTCCTACTTATTTTTTTCCAAGAATAAAAATATTTTTAATTACACTACTACTCAGATCTTTAGAAGTATTGGATAAATATGTGTTAAATAGGAGGAAGAGAAGGAAAAAGGAGAAGGAGAATGATGGTTGTGTACAAGGGCACATGCCTATAACCCCAGGGCTCATATGGTGGAAACAAAATCTGATTTCAAGGTGGGATGCAGCTACATAGCAAGTCCAAAAAGAACCTGGGCTACATGAAATGCTGCTCACAACAACAAAAAGAAGGAAAAAAAATCCAGCTAACTGGATCTAGAAACATTCAAAACCCACTTTTAGATTTAAAAGCCCTCACATCTAAAGAACATTAAACTGAGGAGTAAGTTTCTGGGGGAAAAAAACTTACTCTGTGGGGCAAATGCATTTGTCTTTAATCCTAGTAACTGATGACCCATGTTTAATTCCATGTGGTGGAAAGACCATTCCCTCAAAATGAACACTATACTCTATGGGTCAAATTGCTTATAGTGTTTAGTTGGTAGATATGTGTAAATGTCTAGCTTCATTTTTGTTGCGACTATGAGTGTGCATATTGAAGTCATGGATTTGTTCTCCCAGAAAATATATAAATAGATTATTAAGTATGTGTTCCTTCCATGCAGTTAATTCTGACCCTAATGGCAGGAACACATTTGAGCAAGCCCTGAGGGCATGAGAGAAGGAAATCTGACTCTCCTCCAACCCTAGACCTGTCTGCCATGTGCCATGTAGCAGCATGGGTGAGGGAAAGAAGCCCTCCTCCCCCACCCCTTGCTAATTGCAGTAAGCTGGAGAGCTGGTCTGCTGGGTGGGTACAAGCTGGCCCTGCACCTGACCTGGGCAAAAAAGTAGCATTGGCCCTGGTGATGTAGGTGCAAATGAGCCAGCCCTGAGGTCATAGGAGCAGGGGAATAAGCCTCTCTCCATGCTGCCTGCTACAGTATATGAGCTAGTGAGGGGCAGTGCTAAAGAGCTTTCCCTAGTGATGACAATGAGGGAGAGCTGGCAGGCTGACAAATTAAGCCTCCACCCAGGACCAGAAGCAGGGCTATGAGTTAGCCCACCGAAACATCCATCTCACCTATGAACTGCTAGAATATGCCAAGAGGCTGATACAGCATATCCAAAGCTGCAGAATCTCCATGACACAAGGCAACAACAGGATATCCAAGTTGAGTCCCGGTGAAAACCCAGTACCAAGAATACAGCAGAAGCCAAAAGGCTTAAACCAGACCAATGGCTCATTGCAATAAACACAAGTAGGAATGTATGGTCTAAAGGGTATATATTGTGTGACCCACTGTCTCACTACAGATTCCATGACAAGATTTTTATTTGTGTGCTTGCTTGTTTTTGTTTTTTGTTTTTTGTTTTTTAAGGTTTATTTTATTATGAGGGAGGTAATTGCAAGGGCAGGGACTGAATATGAAGAAATGGGAGATGAATGGGATCAGGATGAATGATGCAAAATCCATAAGAATCAATAAAAAGTTATATATATATATATATGTGTGTGTGTGTGTGTGTGTGCATATACATATCAATTGTTTTAGTGGTTTGATAAATGCAGATAAATATTTGCTATATTAAACATATATTCTCCATCTACTCAAAGAATTTGAGTTAACATTTAGTAAAATTGTTGAAAGCACTGAGTTTATTAACTTTCCCTTTTTCTGCCTAATAAAAGAAAACATGATGAACCAGAAAAACGCTTTTTGACCTCTATATGTGTACTATAGTACACACAGAAATAATTAATAATATGTAGTATGTTTAGTAATAAAATGTAATATATTTGCATATAAGTACCTAAAATAAATTTAGTAAGTACATAGTTCTTAAAAATGTACATAGGACATACTTATTTATAATATTGTCTGGCTTCCTTCGGTGTGTGTTTCTTAAACATTCCTTTAATGGATAGAATTGTTTATAAGTAACTGCTCATAGTGAGAACATAGAATTGAACAATAGATGCTGTGTCACTTGGCAGTTCTTACATACACTCAAATCTGATGGATTCTGCAACTATAAAGTATTTCATATTGAATCTTGTTGCCAACAGATTTTTAAAATAGATGTTTGGCTCCGTTGCTTGCAGTAGGGGCTAGTGAATGAATCACTCCATGTAGGGTCCCTATGTGATACCTGATAGTGGTTCTCTGAGTCTTGGCACTCTATTCAGTTCTCCCTAATAATAGCCAGTGTTCTTTCTTAATCTGCCAGACAGCCATGCCTGCTAGGCCAGCCTTTCTTCTCCATAAAGTCCTCTTTTATCAGTTCCACATATGCATCTCATTTGCTGTCTGCTCCATGTGACTGTTAGTGTGTAAAACCTGTTTGATGTTGATGGAGCAATAGAAGGCGAGATGGGAATTTAACAGCATCTCACAGGCATTGCCCTTTTTCTCCTTCAATTGTATTGAGTGTCTTAGAGATAAAAATAAAGTGGCATCATTTTCAGAATGATTCCCATAGAAACCTTCTTGTAACTAAACAACTAACAAAAGACACAAAATGGACCACAAAGCCTTTGAATTACGTATGTAGTTAATAAATGCTATAAATCAAATGTATCCAAAGAAACAGATGCTGGAAGACACAAAGAATATATTACCTAATCAAGTAACCCTTATAATGAGCCACCTACCTACTTTCAGCAATATGAAAATTTCCATGGAGAAAATGTATTGACATTTTCATTAAGCAAAGTTCTGTATTTTACTGAATTCTAGTTTTACAATTCCATATTTCCTGATATTTTATGGCCTTTGTTTATCATAAAATGAGACATTAGCAAAATATATAAAATGGTTTCATAGTATATACTGAGACCAAGACAAAAAAGTACTAATGAATAAGAAAACCCTAGGAATAAAATGGCATAATTTTATGTAGTGATAAATAGCTCTTCTCAAATAAGTGTGGTATAATTATACAACTTTAAGCTGTAGGCAAACGTTACAAATGAATCATGCCACTATAGAGTAGCCTATTTGGCAATTCATTCTTAGAATCAAGGAACATTTGCTATATGCCAAGTGCTGTGCTAGACATTGCCTCATGTTATCTCACTTATTTCTCATAATTACTTATAGAAAATGTACAATTGTCATTTTGTCATATGAGAAAAACTTATGATCAGATGACTGAGCTCACTTATGCTTAGTTGCACAGCTAAAAATGGCTTTGGAAATAACATCTGGGTTTAGCATTCCAGTAGAATTCACAGTTATAGAGCTAACCAAATCCTAAGAAGCTGGAGACCAGGATACATATGTGTGAAGGAAAAAGGTAAAACTAAGTCTGTGATGCTACTGAGGGATAACAAAGTCAGAAAAGCATTTGCTACACACAAAGACCTAAGTTCAACCCCTAGGGCCCATATAAAACATTCAGGTGTAATGAAACAGAGACAAAAATGGGCAGGTTCCCCGGGATGGCTGGCCTATTTGGAGATTCAAGCCAATGAGAAACCTTACTGTGGGAAATTATGTTGTTACATTGTAAATAATTGTCCCACCCACTGGTTTAATAAAAAGTGCTGATTGGCCAAAGGCAGGCAGGAAGTGTGGGCGGGGCTACCAGACTAAGAAAACTCTGAGAACAGGAAGCACAAAGCAGAATGCCAGAGAGAAGCCAGAAGAAGCAGCGGACAACCATGCTGCTCTAAGAAAAGGTACCGAGCCACATGGCTGAACAAGATAAGAGACATGGGTTAGATGAAGGGTAAAGAGCTAGCAAGTTATATGCCTGGGCCTTAGGTTGATCAGCCTAAAACTATTGAAAGCATATGTATGTCTCTTTGGGACTGTGGGACTGCGGGTCCGCGGGTCTGTGGGTCTGTGGGCCTAAACCTTGAGGCTAGGCCCAAAAGTCCAGGCCAGAAACCTCATACTACACCTTACTTCAAGTATCACAGTAGGTGGTGCCTGAGTAATCACATCTAAAGTTGATCATGGGTTTCACCTGCAGAGGGGGGGGTGGAGGACGTTAAGAAGTTTCCTATGCCAAAAAAGCCCCTAATAAATATTCATCCTTTATGAAGCTCAATTTATGCTTCATCCTTTATGCTGCCTCAATTTACCATCCTGTCCCTAACTGTGAATGATTTCCCAAAGCTCTTCCCTGGGTTTATTTCTTAATTCCTTCCTCAGTGATGCACCCTCTCTATGGATCACCTCTATACAGATACTTTCCAGACTGATACCTCCAGGCTGAGCTCCTTTTCTAAATTCCAAACAACAAATATAGAGAATAGGCAAGTGTAAAATCTCTAATCTTTAACACAGGACCATAGCTAGTAGTCGTGTCATGGCAGTGTCATGGCCCATTCTCTTCAGGATATTTTTCTTAGTGAGAAGGTGATAGTTGTCCATGCTCTTGGTTGGATACATTTATGCAATGATGAACAAGGCAGTTTGTTCTACAGTGAGAACCTTGTGTGGTGTGCATGTGTGCACTTTACAGCATTGTGTGTGGATCATACACAAATGTTTTCGGTCAGGCAATATACTCCTCTTGAAACAATGTCTGTAAAGGAATTAGTGCCTCTTGTTGTCCAGGACTACCCAGTTGTGTTTTACTTCTGCTTTCCGTGTGTCTGCATTTTGTTCCCCAGCCATCCAGATTCTCTGGCACAAAATTCAGCAGTATTCCTATCCCTTTCTCGTCCCCTAACCTCCACATTTGCCACTTAGTCACATGGATCAGGTCTTTTTCTCTTTCATATTCATACCTCTGTCCTATCACATGTATTAAAGGGTCATTTTAAGTGACAAAAATCAAAAATCATATTAATAGAAGATAAAAGTGTCAAATACCATAGTTTACTAATCAATAAGATAGCTCTGAGATGTTAAAATAATTCCAAATACCACAGAACTACAGACAAGAAATGGTAAATTTGACTTATAAATAGACATAAGGCATATGTAAGTAGAGAAAGCTGGTTTACCACACAAACTGAGTGGGGGAAGATAATGAATTGGGAAAGACAAGTGTGTATTGCAAATAGTTAATTGCAGCTTACATTGTACTAAACATCATATGTAAAACAAGAATAATATAGACTAGATCATAAATTTGAGGGGAGATGTTGGAGAGGGCAGAAAGAGTGGAAAGAATGCAAATATAGCACACTTAATGTATGAAATCCTCAAGTAAAAACTGCGTGGACAGGGAATGGAGAAATAATTCAGTGATTAAGATCACTTGCTGCCCTTGAAAAGGGCTTAAAACATGAGTTATAAAACAACTAATAAGTCTAATTCTAGGTAATCTGACTCCATATTCTGATCTCCATGGACACTTGGCACACAGGAGGTGTACATACATACATGCAAACAAAACACATTCATGAAACAAAACAAAAACGCATAAACAAACAAAACAAGCTCACAGACAGTAAAATACATAAACTCTGTAAATACAGAGAAGGAGACAGGTACATTATGATGAAGTGTGATCTTAATTAGTCTTAATCAAAAACCAGGAGTCAGATATTGTTGTGAAAGATGAAAGATCAGAGAAGCAGAGTAGCCACAGACACATCCTACCTTTCAGAATCCTCAGGTCAAAAAGGAACATAGATCCTGTATCCACCTACTTTATATTTCTGTTTCCAACCCCTGATAGTGCTGGGATCAAAGGTGTGAGTCTCCCAAGGGCTGGGATTAAAGCCATGTGATGGATGTGCCACCACCACCTGGTCTCTGTGACTAGTGGCTAGCCTCACCCTCTGATCTCCGGGCAAACTTTATTTGTCAGAACACAAACAGAATATCATACAACACTATGACACATATATTTTTCCAACTTTAAACACTTGTTACTATTTTTGGTCCATTTCAAATTCTTTCATAAGCTTTGAAAATTCAGGTTTGCTGCTGTAGCCTCTAGTTCATTTCCCTGCATCCAGTCTGTGAGTGAGTAGCCCTTTCCACTATACTCAAATAACCAAATTGTAAGCCAGTGTCCACCCCCCTTGGGCCCATTTCTTAGAAACAATGAGATGACATCAAGAAAAAGCACACTCTCTATGCAGTCTTCCGAGAAGAGAGGGAAGGAACCTTCTCTACAAGATCCAATGAGCAATTACATGTGGACCATCGTACTGATCAACTGTACCACTAATACATCTCCACAGTAGAAATACCTCTTTCTTTTGCTTTATTGAAGTTAAGCTCACTCTTTCTTCCTTATTGAAGCAGCTGCAGTTTAAAATCGGGTTGTCCTCCCAGTTTCACTCATCTGGATTATTTTATTGTCATTACTTTTAACCCAGTCTATCACAGGCACTGAATTTATTAGCATTTCCTATTCAATTTATAGACTTTCTTTCTGCCAAAATTACTTTCCATCATCAACCTGTAGGCTACAAATGAGCAAATGATTTTATACAACCCACAATATTACTTGTGGTTCTCTTAAAGGAAGGAGCCAACTGAGTATAGACATACTTTTAAGGGGATTTATTAGGCTGGTTCACACCATCAAAACCTGGGTAGTCTCACAACCACCTACCTGACTTAACAGCAAGGAAAAGCAGCTATTCAGTCCACAACACTGCAAAATTGAGTGCAAAAGTGTCACAGTGGGTCATGGTGCGTGGCCAAAGTAAACGGCTTGCAGTGTTAGTGCTGGTCCATAACCATTGTTCAAAAGGTGAATGACCTATGATATGATGCCATTTAAAAATGAAATAGTTTTTTAAAAAAAACTAACAAAAACACATATCTGTAGCACAAATCCTAACTGGTCTTAATAAAAATCCCAGAGCCAGGTATGAGGTAAATGCTAAAATATTAGAGAGACTTCTTAGGTCTGCCAAATCTCCAGGCTGAAAAGACTAAGTTTCTATCCCCTCCTGCCTTATATTCCTTTCTCTGCCCAGCCATACCACTTCCTGTCTCAACCTCCCTCAGCCTGTATGCCTCCCAAGTACTGGAAACAAAGGCATGAGATCCCAAGTGCTGGGACTGAAGGTGTGTACCACCACTGCCTGCCTCTATGGCTTACTAGTGACTAGCTTTGCCCTCTGATCTTCAGGCAAGCTTTATTTGTTAGAGCAGACACAAAATATCACCACACATATCTATTCAAGCACAGTATTTACACATGCAATTATGGTTCCCATCTTCATGCTTTCCATATTCCGCTTTTTAAAAATATTTATTTTTGTTCTATGAATGTTAATTGTGTATGGTTTGTGTGTACAGTGTGTGAGCAGTACCTGCAGTAGCCAGAAAAAGGAATTGAATCCAGTGAAATTGAAATTACAAAAAAATTGTGACTGTCTTGTGGATGTTGGACTCTAACCCTGGTCCTGTGCAAGAGTTGCAAGTGATCTTAATGCTGAGCCATCTCTCAAAATGAACGCTTCATCTCTTAGTTCATTTTTTCTAATTCAGACTCTTTCCAGACATCCCGAAGAATTGCTTCATCTTCTTCTGTGTTTGTTTTGTCTTATTGGCTTCTATACTACTCTCATCTGGAACATGTGTGCTTCCTTTGTTTCTTTACTCTTATTTTAACCAGACAATTTCACTTAAGATTCAGAACTCATGCCCCATGCTACTACAACAGCATATACAGTCTTGGCTAGCAGTCACCAGTGCCTAACTCACAAAAGCATCTATCAATTCCTGTTTTAGATATGAACGTTGACCACATTATCCATGGCCCCAGCATCTACACATTGCTTCACATTAATTTTAATCTTTTTTTCACAAATAAAAGAGCTGCTTTAAGGGTTGGCACATGGATTTCTAATTTTCTCTCAATCTCTATAGTCCTTGACCCAACCTTTTAAGTTTTCAAAAATACAAGTAAACAAAATATTTATGAATAAACCCTTGAGATAATGTAGATTTTGTTGATATCAAAGGAACTACAGGCCCAAAGTTCCCTGTGTAAAGCATCTCATTGTGACGTCATATACAGAGAACTTACTTTAGCCTCTACTAAATCTCTTTTCTGGGTACAACTGTAATATTCATTTTCTCTGAGTCAAAATAAAATGATGTATAAGCACATATGAGGGTAAAATAAGAAGAGTTCAAAGTCTGACATCTGAGGAGGAAAATCCTTTAAATCTGTAAATCATGGAGTTCAGTTTACTGACAGAACTCTCCCACTGGGAATCTTCAGTGTTTTAGTTCTTTATTTTTGGTGGCTGATTACAACTTGCCTTCACTGTCTTTCCACTTCATGGGATCTGAGTAGGTTAGCTGAGTGCTTGGCATCAGTCAAGAAGGGCCAGCTGGGGTGCATTGGTTTTCAGGCTTGCTGCAATAACAGTTGCTAAGGTTCTTTTTCTCACAAAGGTTTCAATTCCTAAGTATCTACTTGCTTTTATTCTGGGGATTTAGAACATTATGTAGGCACAAATTCTAACCACATCCAAGAAGATTATGTGTTCCTAGTTTTTGTGCATTACACTTATCACTTGCTTATTGCCATCTATACCTCACCCACATGTACACATTTTCTAAGGTTTTTCACTCTTGTAATTTTGAGTCTTTCCATTTCGCTAAAAGATTCTATGTTCTGATGACGCAATAGCACAGGCTGTGTAAGACTTAGGCAAGACTTTTATTCTGATTCACAGTTCTAGAGGTCTGACAAATCTAGATCTGGCAATGGAACGCTGAGATGAGGTGGTGTTTTTCCCAGAGAAAGAACAACAGAAGCTGTGATTGTGTATTCTTCAGCTTCCTGTGTTCACACAAATTTACCAAAGACTCATCATTGGTCTAAACTCTCATGATCTCACAGAGGTCCCACCTCTAAACACATAATTTGTTTAAGTGTCTATCTTCTAAGTACCACATTGGGACAGAATATTAGCACATGGACCTTGGAGAACACACTAAACCATATCCATACCACAGTGATTGCTTAAAAGTATACTATAGGAAAAAATAAAATTAAAAAATATATTATAGGTTCTTTTATGAATGATGCTTTATGACTCAAATTTAAAGAAAACTTGGTGATCCATTTTACTATTGGGCCAAAGAAAATAGCACTGGCAACATTATGGCAGATCTTACAAAGTACTGCTTCATGCTAGTGTTGCCTTGCAGTGGCTGGCATAAAAATGATGCCGATATATTGAAAATTATCATTTGAAAGCAAGAAAGCCTGTCAGTCTGAGTCTTTGCATGACTGTGGAGAAGACTATCTTGCTGGTCTGTGTATTTCCCTAATTCTTTCTCATTAAAAAAAAATCCTGAAATATGATACACTATGATTCTGTTTGTATAGTGATTAGTATACTGCAACAAATATTACTGCACAGATTCTACTTGGTATTATTAATATAAACCCAAAGCTGGATATTGAGGAAAAGCTAAAATAACAGAAAGACAGAGAAAGAAGCCACATCTAGTTTTTACCTAACCAACTTCTCAGGACAAAACATTTTGATTCTGTCTCCATGAACCTTCAGACTCAACATTTCTGAGTTCTCAGCTGAAAGCGAGCAAAGGCAAAGGGCCAAACTCCTGCTTCCTTTTTCCCTGCCCAGCTATCTCACTTCCTCCTTCAACTTTCCTAGTGCTGGGATTAAAGGTGTGTGCCACCACTGCCTGGCTCTGTTTAGCTTTGAACTCACAGAGATCCAGGAGTCTGAATTAAAGGCATAGGTTACCACTTCCGGACCTTCATGGCTTGGCTCTGTTCTTTAATCTTCAGACAAGCTTTATTAAATATACAGTTTGTCACCACATATCCCCTTCTGTGTCAAATATAAAAAGGTTATAACTAATATAAGAGAAACTATGTGCAATAACTATATACAGTATATGCAAGCAATAATTACATTTTCCGGTCCATTAACAATTGATAAACTCAGAAAAAATATTTGGTATAAATTATTTAATAAAATTCTATTCTCATTCCCAGTATCAACTACTTTGGTTTGTCTGGGTTGGTGCAGAGGATCTTGAGCATGCTGTGCAAGCATTCTACCACTGAGCCACATCTCCAGCCCTTTGCACCAACTGTTTTCAATACTCAAAAGCATCTTTACCTTCTTGAAGTTTGAGGGTTTTGTGCCTTTATTTCTAAGCCTTTTATGGAGTTTTCTAGTTTTGCTTATACTGGCTTGATGCAGCTTCTGCCATCTGATCCCATGGCCCGACTAATAAAAAAAAAAAAAAAAAAAAAAAAAAAAAAAAAAAAGCCAAAAGAATGAAATACTTTGTTTAAACAATAACTTTGAGCTCTTTCTAAGTGAGAAGAATACATTGCTTCTTTAACCAAAGAAAAGGGGAGGTATATATATTAGATTGCTAGCACTTGCACAAACACAGATCTGGCAAGATTCTGCCTACATTTACAAAGCAGTACCACCCATTATGTTAGTGAGCCTTCAAATAAATGGCTTTAGGTGATTAACAGGCATGTGTTGGCTTGATAAAATCACTTATCCAACAATGCCAGTAAACAAAAGAACCAAATGTCAGGGATGAGGAGGTGGCTCAGTGGCTAAGAGGACTGGCTGCTCTTCCAGAGGATTTAGATTCAGTTTTCAGCACCCTTTTGGTAGCTCACAACTGTCTGTAACTCTGGTTTAAGGAGACCAGACAACATTACACAGAC
The DNA here is from genome assembly GCA_033318265.1 of Phyllotis vaccarum. Taxonomy (NCBI): domain Eukaryota; kingdom Metazoa; phylum Chordata; class Mammalia; order Rodentia; family Cricetidae; genus Phyllotis; species Phyllotis vaccarum. The sequence continues at coordinate 136,259,257 of JARWLC010000001.1, read as the reverse complement.
ATACATGGAGACAAAACACCAATGCACACAATAAATAAATAAATAAATAAATAAATAAATAAATAAATAAATAAATAAATAAATAAATAAATAAATAAATAAATAAATAAATAAATAAATTTTTAAAAGAAGAACCAAATATCTCTCTCTGGTAAAAGCTCAGAGCACTACCAATATCTTTGACAGATAATTAGTCTATCATCTAGGCTTAGCATATTATTCAAAAGGTTTTTGACCTAACCGTGTTTCAGGTTAGCCGACAAACTTCTAGTTACAACTGTCAATTGATATATGGTTGTTATCTTGTAGGGAAAACAATGTTAGTTTAAATAAATGGAAATAATTCATGTTTTAAATTTTACATTTTCATCAATCATGAGCAAATTCCATTGTGTTCTAACACACTGAGTCCCACTATAAGTTTTTGAAAGCAAACAACACTTAATATGTTTCTCAGAAGAGGAGATGATGTTTATCATTCAAAAGGGTTATTATCATGATCAGACTGTTTGCCATAAATACATTTAGTTGCTTCCACAGAATCCAGTATTTGCTCTTATCAAATATACTTACTCTTTGACTTGATGTGATTTCTGCACTAGTTCCGTACTTTTAAAATCATGTTACAGAACTTCAGCTCAAAGTAACTTAAGCAAAATAGTGGAGGGTTAACTCACTACCTGAAAAGATTGGGATTTTTTAAAATCAAGCATGGCTATATGCAGAGACTCCATGTCTTCATTTTGTTGGACAGTTTTCTCACAGTGATATCAGCAATAACAGCTGTCAAGACTAGGCTTACATCATACTTAGAGCTAGATAAGCTACTAAAATGTTTGGTCTTATTTTTTCTAATCCATTACACATGTTATAATAATTCTTTATCCAATATGTACAGACTCCAATATGAATTGACTGCATCTCACTAATAATGTATGCCAGAACTTCAGCATCAAGACAATGGATTTTATGATCAGAATGGAGAACATGATAGTGAAGCTCAAATGCACATGGTATACTCTACCTACCATAGCCACAACTAAATCTGCTTCAACTGATACCACATTGAGGAGATGTTAAAATCAATAAAGATAATAAATAGGCATTTCTACTTACTTTAAGTTGTCATTTATGAAGCATATGTCTCCATAATTTTTCATATATAGTATGTCAAGAGCTATTGTTCATATGTAGACATTTTTGCTGGAATATCCAACTCATATTGATAGCCACAAAGCTCTTCGAGTTATGGAAATCCATCAATTACCTTATAAAATGTTATTTGACTAATCACCTTCTATTTTTGATGGGTAGAAATGAAGAGTCATCTTGACTCTTTCATATGAGATCTTATAGAGAAGTTGTGAGCAAAATCAGGCACCTGCTTCACTAACACAATTGCCTAATCCATAAAGCTATTCACTCCTTATCAGTAATAATATTGCTCAAATAAACTGCCAAAGAAGAGTGGGGGGAGGAAAATAAAGGAAAGAAAAAAGGAAGTAAACCACAGTCAAGATCATTGTCAGTTTCTAAGCCCCCAATGGAAGAGGGGGAAGATATGTCTCATGAGTATTAGTTTTCATTAAGCCTTTCACTAAAAGATAATGGATCGACTGCTGTTCATGAATTCTTTACCATTCCTTCTACAGCTATGAAAAACATCAGGATCAAAATACTGCTAAGGTTTGGGCAACTCTCATCTGCTGGTTGCTCATCCATACTAGTACCTGCACTGACAAACAGTAAGCTGGTCCTCATCACCACTTGAGGAGAGCTCGCCCTGCCTTGAGATTGTGACTCTTATGCAAGAATGGAAGGCAAAGAATATGTTAGTCATATTCCTCTGGAAATGTTCCTTCACCAGCTTGCGTCTCTCCATACATTTTGAACAATATAGCAATCTTTTGTAGCTTTGAGACTTTGAACGAATGGGGGAAGGGCAGGAGAGAGGGAAGGAGGAGAGAACTGAAGAAGTACATCCAAGCTTCCACTTTTCACAAAAGGCATTACAAACTTTATAGAGGCAAGGAATTACAAAACAAGTACACAATTTTAAAATGAGAAGAAAGGGTGATGGTCTCTTATTTGCTGCTAGAGGACCACATTTCATGAGAACAAAGAGAAAATGAGAAATGTGGAAGAAGAACCAAGATTAAATTTAATGATATTTAGGTGAATTGATAAATCCTCCCGCCCATGGGAACTGTCTTTTCACTCCATAATTTATTTTTATTTTATTATTGAAGTTAACATAATAACATTCTTTCTTACTTTACCTCCTTCCAAATGCTTCCACTCTTATGATGTTTAGAGCTATTTTAACTCTAAACATCACTTTGCATCTCTGTGATAACCTTTCAAAACCAACAGCCACAAAAACCATCTGACGATCAGCTAACAAAAACAAAATAAAGTTTTTAGAGTCCCAAATGTTCCATCCTCCCCTAAATGACACTAGGTGACTATTCAAGATGTTTTCTGAATAGCTACATTCCCAGTATTTATGTTCATTTAACCTAACTCAAAGTTTGCAATGTAAACAAACATATTTGGATTGTATTCTTCCCAGAGTCCTTCAGTAACCTGCCATATTTCTGCAGTATCCCTACTATATTCCTACCATATTTCTACTAGATCTCCACATATTCCTACCACATTCCCTACCTTATTCCTACTGTATTTCTGGTTCATTTGTCAGAAACAATCAGTGCAATTGTTTAATATTGTGTCTTCTCGAGATAGTAAGGTGACCCAGTATAAACATGAGGCTGTGAAGGCAACTTAAAAGAAAATAGCTTGAGAAGGAGTTAACTACAGTAAGTTTGAAAAAGCACCAATATATTCCTTGAAATACACAAGACCATGCACCCATGAACAGAATTGTGTTCACACCTGTGAACAAGGTAATAGGTTTATGTAACCTCTCACTTACAGCTGTAAAGGCTGTTTTATCAAACAGGAAGTGGAAAACTAAGACATACCTAAGCAAAGACAGAAACTTTATGCAATCTTCAGTACACCTTGCCTAGTAAGATAACTGAACAAAGGCCATAATGGTCAGACAATTTATACCATAGCAAAATCTTCATGCCATGGATAATCTGTACCTTATAAAATTACCCCAGGAAATTAAATTACTAAACCAACAAATAGTAAAAAGAACAACAATACACCCGGAAAGGAGAGAACTTGAATTCCAATGTCAATATATATAGATATAGACATATGTAGTTTTTTTTAAAAAAAATAAATACATGATGAAACAGTAAAATATAAGTCAAACACAGGGGTAAGTTCCTGACAGAGTCAGTAATTGGAAGTGCTAAGCAAAGACTTTAAACTTGTTGCAATAAATATGTCCAAAGACCTAAAGAAAACCATGCCTAAAGAGTTTTAAAAAAATGATGTCATGCCAGGTAAAATCAATTTTTAAGAGAATCAGATGAAACTACATAGTGCAAAAGAGTCAGATCTAACGTGATTACGGGGATCAACCAGAGATTTGAGCTAACAAAAGAACCAGTGAACAGTTGGGTCAACTGACATTTTCAAGACTAGGTTACACAAAGGGGGGAAGAATAGAAAAAATTATTAGGACTTCAGTATCTGTTGGATCTTATCAAATATATCACCATAATCATGAGATTCATGGAATAGAAAGTCATGGAATAGAAAGGTTAAAAATAGGACAGGAAAGTATTTGAGAAAATAGTAGCAATATTTCCCCAGATTTGTTTAAACTCATTCATCTAAGGCCAGACAGATGATGGTTGACACAAGACAGAAAACTAGGTTTTGTCAGTTGGTCCATATCATATAAAACAGGTAATGGTTTGCATCAGTCAGTTTTAAGGTACATGCTAACATTGGTGTTACAGACTATCCAGTCTTCAACCCTGCTTGCCAAGGGACACACAGCACGCCCTATTTCTGAAGATTATATGAGCTTCACTTAAGTTGCTGGTTTGGCAGCACACACACACACACACACACACACACACACACACACACACACACACACACAAAGTGTAAAACATCCAAGAAGCTTAATTGCCGGCCTCCATCCAACCACTAGTGTGTGTGTAAATCTTAAAGTGAAGCCATGCCTTTGACCACATATCTGATTTTAAACATGAATGATGCGATCAATGTACAGTACTAAGCATCTGTCCTGAAAATGCTCATTTTTTTGAGCTTTATGAAAACCTTTATACTGGCCTTCCAACTGACCCTAACACCTTTTTCCAACCATAGAGAAAGAAAAGAATAAAAAATGAATTTGTTTTGATGCAAGAGAATTGATATCTCTTGGCTTCTCTCCACATTGATCTAAGTACACTTTTTGCCCCTTGTCCTCTGTGATGGGTTTATTGCACTGAGTACAAATGCTCAGATATAATCTTATTTGCCTCCAGTCTTTAGGTGGTAAAAGTTTAATTTTGCCTGTTACAACTTAAAATCCTTTCAGCCTAATCCATTTCTATTAGAAAATCAAACATAATATTTCCTCTGTCTCTTGCTCTCTTTCTCAGGGGATTATATAAATTCTTAGGAGAATTCCTTATTTGAGTAAAGAAACAGATGAAGGCTCTGCTACCTACATATTGCTTATGCACTGCTCTTCCCTAAGTATCTGCTACCGAGTCTCTTGATCCACCAAAGACATGTGACGCCGCCTTTTTCCCAATACTTGTATTCCCATTCTTCACTCAGAAGTCTTCCAACATTTCCTCTTGTATGTTCATTTTCTAAAATGCTGAATGCATCCTTCTTTCAAAATATGACAGATCTTTCCCAGCTTTGGAATCTCCCTCCTCTGGATCCTGTGAAGCAATACTTTCTTTGTCTGTTCTTTGGAGACTTGAGTCTGTCCATTGCTGCTCATAAAATCTTGTTAAATAAGATTCATAGCTCAGATGCTCTTAATTACAAGCCCAATTATCCTTTCTACTTGGTTTTAAATTTCACATGCTAAGGGTTTGATTTCATGGAAAACTTTGTGAAGTTCAGTGACCCTATGATGTTCTGTTGCTCCTATTAAATGTGAGTCTCCCTAACAACTAGACTCTATTCAGCTCAGTATTTTACAAGCAGGTATTTACTTTATAAGCACAAAATTGCTTTTTCTTTGAGGCAGTCGCAGTCCATCTCACAGGGTAATGGATTTGGCCCTTGGTGGTAATAAGGGGTGAAAATATAATCCAACTGAACCTGTAAGTTTTGTTGCATTCAGCAGAGGAACAAAAATAGACATGTGCCTGGTGTGAGGCTGACCTAAGAAATATGAAGATACCTTTGAGCTTCACATGAAGCAGAGAGCACACAGAGAGCACAGGGGCAGAAAATTCAGAGGAAATATTTGTGGCCTTATTTTTCCTAAAAGGAAAAACCATTTTATAATCATTTTTTTATTTTATATAATCTATTATATGTTTCTTATAAAAAGATTTCTTTTTCATATTAAAACTGACATTCTTATACTCTGATGTAGTTATTAACACCTTGACAGGGAAAACATTCTACTTAACTCCAGAACGGAGCTTTCTATGTCATCTGAATCATCCTACAGTAGCTTGAACCTCTGTGGGTGCTACAACAAAAAAAAAAAAAAAAGGAAAATTAAAAAAAAGAATTTGTTGACTAATGCTCCTCCTGGAAAAAAATAGACTACATAGTAATTATCTTCCCTCTTAAAAATGGAACCACTCTTATCCTTTTAAATTCATGGCACCTACAAAGTTTAAAACATTCTCCAGGAGACTTGGAAATATGTTACAAACCTAACCAGAAACAAAATTAAATAGAGTTTTTATTTTGTAGGTATTAAAAATGAGATATGGGGAAAAGAGTGTATTTTTTCAATCACAAAAATATGATAAGAACTTAGATTTAATGAAGGCTTAACATGTACTGAGCAGTAGTCTATAAATTCCTGTACAAAGCCAACTTGGCTCAGATTACTATTAGATTGACTATTTTACTAACTACCTTTTGACAGATTTCTGAACAGATAAGCAGCTGGATCAAGGTCGCCCAGAGTGTATGTGGTAGAGTTGAAAACCTTAGTATATTGTCATTCAATACTGCACCCCATGTCTTCACTACATGTAGGCAATGAAGCTTTATCAAACAGGAGTTCAACTCCCTTGTTAACTGCAGTGAGCTATTTATGACCTTTGAAATGGGAAAATAAGATTTGAATAAGTTCTCTATGATAGAAAATGAGAGGTACTTCTCGACAAGCCCACCCTTGTTAGCAAGGATTTAAATTCTCTTCAGTAATGAGAGTTCAAAAATAAATAAATAAAACTAATAAAAACATCTGGTAGGCCCTGGTTAAAAACTGAAGATTGAGATACAAACACAGTAGGTCAAAGCACGTGGCTAAGCTATTACTACTTTCTACAAATTACTATATAAAGGCAACTGAAGATTTATTTTATCAAAATGCTGTTTGTTCATTTGTGATCATAATATTGCTCACTCCTTGTCAAGAACTGAATAAACTGTAAATGCATATGAGGAGGACCTATATTAGCTCAGTGGTTGATGAAGTTCAATGTGTACCATTGGCTAGGTGTCGCATTTAAAGAAAAGAGGAGGTCTGTGAATTCATTTTCCTGCTGAGGAAACAGAAGTAGATGAAGTCTCCGGCTTAAACTCACTCAACTGCTCTTTTACAGGACTATGATGCAGGTCAACCCAGTTCTCCTTCATCCTTGCATCTAAAACGTCCTGGGCTTGGCTGTTTAACAAGTACTGTCCTATCTGTTTAAATTTTGCTCTAGAGTTATCCTAAGGTTCAAGCAAAGATGGTGCATTGTCTGCCTTCAAAATCAGAGTGGCTAATGGCTAGCAAGGCAGAGATAGCACAGCTGGTAAATGTGCTTTTCATGCAAGCCTGGCTTCAATCCCAGAAACCCATAATGGAAGAAATGAATTAAGTCCTGAAAGTTCACATGCATGCATACACACAGACACACAGACACACGCAAGAAAGAAAAAAATAAAAATCAGAACATGATTGACTATGTATCTCATCAACTGACCTTGGACGCATGATCTCCCTATCTTCTCTTCCCAAATACTCAGAGTAGAGTCATTCTTCACCACACTTGGCTCCTCGTAACTTTTTAAGCATAAGTAAATTACATAATTTCTCTGTAACTTAATTTTCTCCTCTGACAAAAGATGGTTTATAAAAATTTGGATAGTTAATATGTATTTTTCAAAAACAAAATGCTCTTTGCCGTATAACAGTTCTTTCTCAAGGAAGATGTTGTTAGAATTGCTGTGACCAAGAGATTTTTAAGAGTAGGAGTCTTCTTACCTGGAAGTGATACTAGGCTATCATAGGGGACACCATGAAGACAGCCCACTGTGCTTGCCCCAACATTACGTGGCATGGCTCCCATTTCCCCTACTTTTGAGTGAACTTACTGAATGACATCTGAATAGGACCCAGTGGTAGCATTCTACTTCTGAGATTACATATGCTATGCTTTTTGAAGATGGTCATCTCTTTATGTTATCAGGCAGCTTCTTGAATAAGTCTATGTAGCAAAAAAAAAAAAAAAAAAAAAAAAAACTGAGGGGGACCTCAAGCCAATGTTTAGCAAGGACATGAGGCTCCTGATCCAACAGCTCTCCAGAATAAACACCCACCTGAACCCACTGGAAATCAAGTGTTCCTCCTCTGAAATTTTCGCATCACTATTAAGAGCTGAGCAAAAGCTTAGTGTAGCCTCCTGAAGGGACATAAACCAAAAGCATTCAGCTAAAGCAGGCTCAGATTTCTGACCTGCAAAAAATTTAAGATGATAAATGTACATTGTTTTGAACCATTAACATATACAATTTTTGAACCATTGAGCCTTAATATGTCACACAGCAATGGATAATCAATATGCATACCAAGTACTTGGCAGATATAATCACATTTAACAACTGACAACTGCTCTGTGATGTAAGTATCATTGACTTGAAGAGAAGTCCAGAGATCCCAGACATGAACTGTGCCTGGTTTCAAAGCTCAGGCCTCTTTTTAACTGCAATTCTAATTTATCTTATTGACTTATTTTTTTTAACCTTACTTTTGACCCCTGCATTTGGCTTATGGCAATTAATATAAGTATTGCTGAAATCATTCAGTAATAGAGCTCAGTCTGATTTTGAACCATGCTTATCGGTCTTAAGGTGGAACTTGGGAAGCTGAATAAATCCCTGTTAGCAAGATGCCGGTTTTACCAACTTGTATGCTGTAGGCAATAAGAGCTAAGGTTTTTATAAACATCAAATTATAGCCCCTGAGTCTGAGCTCTTTGTTCTAACCTCCTCATTACTGCTGTCATTTATTTTTGGAACACTGTCTTTAAAATAAAAAAGTCACTCATGGTACTTAAGTTAATTCATGGCTTTAAGTCAGTGAGGGAATCAACCATCACCCACTCACTCTCATCTTCAAACTGAATTCCGGTCAAAATTTGGTGGTCATGTGATTCTTGGACCTTGGCCCTGGACCCAGAAACTTTTTTGTTTCATCCTTGGAAGTAGTTAAAATCCTGAGTCAGTTAATGACCCATGCCAAAACCATTAGGAAAAGCCACAGAGCCCATTTAAATTTGCAGTCAATCCTGAAGGCAGACATGGAAGGAGAGATTTATAACTACTCCAGATATAGCTCAGACCTCAAAACCAACTCTTTGACAAAGTTCCTTCCTTCTGCCATTTTGAAATAATTGGTGACTTTCACTCAATGGCATATTAAATTTTTATCTCTGGTTACTGTAGCAAATTGAGAACAAAATGAAAATGATTAATCCCAGCAATGAAGATGTCAGTTATCTTGGGTTTGGACACATTCCATTGGTATGTGTTATTAAAATGATTAAAAGTGTTTAAAATTTTCAGACATGTATCTATCATTCATTTTAGAATCAGTCTATCAAAAATGAAACCATCATTAATTTTAAAATAGGCATATTTGGTAATAAAGAGGTCTTAGGTCTCTATAATGACCTAAAAGAGAAACATGAACATATGCATTAAATTAAAACAATTTGGGGTGGAAAAACATTTTATTTCTCAGTTTTTATGTTGGTAAATATGCAATGATTTAAGTTTCATTGTGAGATTTCCGTGTATTTTTACACACACACACACACACACACACACACACACACATACACACACACACACACACACACACACACACACTTGCACTTCACCCTTATAACTCTGTGGCTTTTCCTTCTCCGCGCTAGCCTGTCCACTTCCCAGATAGTTTTCTACTTTCATGAAACGTACCATCCTCCATCCATTACACTCTCTTTGTTCCCCCTCCCTAGCTTCTATCCTGTAGAGCTCTCTCTTCAGTTCTTATTGCCCTCTTGCTAGTTTATATCTGATAAATATAGAGAAAAGGGGGGAGAGACAGAGAAACAGAGACAGTGCTCTAGTAATGACTACATATGAGTGAAAACAGGTTATATTCTCTTTTCTGACTCCAAATTACTTTATTACTATAATAACCTCCAAAGACATTCATTTTCTTATAAATGTTTGAAATTATTTTTTATGAGTTCAGATATCAAATTATAACTAATAGTTTGTGTTTATGAAAGTTGAATTCTTACCTTTACTATTGTGAATATTACAGCAATAACAAGGATGCACATGTATATCTGAGGTATGGTGGCTTAGAATCCTTCAGTTATATACCAAGAAGTGTTTTAGACAGGTCATGTGTTAATTATATTTTTTAATTTTTTAGAAGTCTTTATATGGATTTTAACAGTAGAAATTCACCAGCAATACAGAAGGATATCTCATTGCCTTCGTTTTCTCCTTTAAACTAACTTGTGTGCGCGCGTGTGTGTGTGTGTGTGTGTGTGTGTGCGTGTGTGTGTGTGTGTGTGTGTGTGTGTGTGTGTGTGTGTGTGTGTTTGTACTTCCTTATCTGTATGTGCAGTACCCAAGGAGGCCAGCAGAAGGCACAAGATCCCACAGAATGGCTAGAGTCACAGGTTATTGTAAACCACCGGATGTGGATGCTAGGAAAGGAAGTGCTCTCATGCCCCAGCTGCCTCTGCAGCCTCTTACTTGTGATGACAGCTCATGTCTCTGGGATAGTCTGAATCACAAAGCACTTTGCCTTTTGCATTTCCCTGCTGGCTACAGGTGTTGTACACTTTCACAGATACTTATTGGTCACGTAGATTTCTTCGCTGAAGAACTGTTAAGTTCATTATCTTGTTTTTGTATTGGATAATTTTGGGTATGTGGCACTCAATTTGGGGAATGTTTTGTAAATTCTGGGCAGCAAGTCATGGACGATATAAATTATATATGTGTGTGTATATATGCATATGTATTTATGTAATGTACACACACACACATACACACATATGGTTAGTATTTTCTCTCATTCTTTAAGCTGTTTCTACTCTGATGATAATTCCCTTTATGTGTAAAGGAATTTTTCTATTTCATGCTATTTTATTTATCAGTCCTCAAGGTTATTTTCTCTGCTATTGAAATCCTTTCCAGAAAGTTCTTGCCTATTCCTGTATCTTCAAATAACCTTTTCTGCTTTTTCTATAGCATTTTCAGATCTCAAGGTATTTGATGCATTTTAAACTTATTTTTGTGCAGGTCGAAAGATATGTATCCAGGTTTTATTCTACACGTGAAAATCGAGTTTTCCCAGCATGATTTTCTGGGGAAATTGTTGCTTTTTTCAAGGTAATTTTTCAAAGGTTACATGACAATAAATATATGGGTTTATTTCTAGATCCTCTATTCTGTTCCACTGACACATGTGTTTTGTGAGACATTTGTTGTTGTTTTAGTGAGCATATAAATTTAAAAGTTCCATTATATCTTTACACATGAATGTCATATACAATGCTCATATTAACCCCCTCATTATACAATTTTGTTTCTATGGTCTTGATTAGTCTATTTCTCCTCCTCAAAAGTTCCTATTATGCATATATATGTATGTATATGTATATATATGACATGTGTGTGTCTTTCATATGTTGAGACAAAACATGCTACATTTATTTTTCTGAGTCTGGCTTATTTTGTTTAGCATGATGCTATCTGGTTCTACCTGTTCACTTATAAATGAATCCTGGTCTTCTCTGTTTTAAACATTCTAATTGTGAGACAGGGTCTTGCTGTGTTGCCAACACTGGACTTAAACTTGTGATCCTCCTGCCTTTGACTTCCAAGGTGGCATCATAAGCCCCAACTCCTTTTTTTAATGATAGATACTTTGATTGATTTGAGATGGAGTCTCAGTGTAATTTTACTTCCATTTCTCTATGACTAAAGATTTAAATTTTTCTCACATATGCACTGTTTGCACTTCTATTGAAGTCTCTTTGTTCAATTAATTAGCTCATTTATTGATTTAACTTTGGACATTTAATTTTTTTAGTTCTTTATATAACCTAGATATTAGCCCATTGGTTATTTGTAGTTGGCAAATAATTTCTCCCATTCTGTTGGTTGTTTACTAATTGTTTCCTTTGCTGAAACCCTCTTTAGACTTAATAATATTGAATATATGATATAAGTAAGTTAGTAAAAATTATATTTTGAAATAACATAATACAAAAGTTCTTGTAAAGTTTATTTTTTATCATTTTTGACAGTCTACTTAAGATTAAGTTTGTCTCAGAGTTTGTGCTGACAACTTTTGTGTGTCTGTGGAGAACTCTAAAGTCTGTGATCAAGAAAAGCTAATTATACAGTAGGCCATAAAAATTAGACTCAGATGGTCTGAAGAGATGGCTCAGGTGAAGAGCACTTGCTGCTCTTCCAGCAGACCTAACTTCAACTTCCAGGAACTACCATAATGGGAGGCTCAACACCACCAGTACAGCAGCTCCAGGTAATTGAAAGCCCTCTTCTGGCCTCAGTGGTTAAATGAACACATGTAGTGCACAAGAGTGATGTGGGAATGCCCTTCTTTATGCTGTGAATCTCAATCTTTAAATAAAGGAGCTGTTTTGGGCCATGGCGGGCACCATAGAAGAAGTAGGAGAAATCAGAGCATGGGTAGGGGAAGCAGGGCGGAGTCAGAGGCAGATCGAGCCAGCCGCCCAAGGAACAACATGTAAGGAACACGGGTGAGCCACGGGCCGGGGCCACGTGGCCCACGGATTAATAGAAATGGGTTGAGTTAAGATGTAAGAGCTAGCTAGCAATGTGCCTGAGCCATAGGCCAAACAGCATGAAGTTAATATAAGCGTCTGAGTCGTTTCTGGGGACCCGGGCGGCGGCGGGCGGCAAAGCAGTCCCGGGCGGCAGTAGTTCTGTGGGTCCGGCACCTCTGGCGTCCGGGACCCGAGAAACCCACTACAACACAAGAGTACATGTGCATACACTTAAATAAATAAAAATGAAAAGCAATTTTTAAGTATACTCAGATCACTCATTGATATCAACAAAATTAAAATTCTCTGCTAAATCTCATTCTTTGTGTCTACGCTAAAATCCTCTCATTTGGAGATGAATTAAAAAACATAAGCATTGATATAGCCTCAATACTGACATTATTTTTAGTTATATCCCACATAGTAAATAGAAGAATAATAGAAAGAGAAATAGTTTTATGTTCAAGAGGTATGGATCCTGTTTTGTCATGATGTGACTTGTGCAGTTTTGGGAAATGTTTCTTATCTCTCTAACAGTAATTCTTTTTGTATTAAGTGACAAGACTCATATTTAAAATCACTACATATGTTCCAGAAAAAAATTGACAAATATAATGTAGCTTCACATATTTAAATAATTTAACTTCTGAAACATAATGTTTACATTTGGTCCTACAGGGCACTAGTAACCCAGGCAGCATCTATTTCCAGAGACAATGGAATTCAATGCTCATGAATTGCACATTGGCCACTTCACCTATACACTAAAATTGCATAAAATCCCAATATTAATAATAATGTTATTTCATGGTCATTTATGAGCATGTATGGTTTTATAAAGTAACCCAGTGAAGATGTTCACAAAACAATACTCTGGCTTTTTCTTTCCAGCTTTCTTATGGTAAACAAGTAGTACCTTTTATGCCCTGAATTTTAGGATTTTTTATGATGATTCTGTTTGGAATAGTCCCAGAAAATGTTGCTAAAGTTCTGTCTACAGTCACTAAGGTTAAGGAAGATATGATGTACCTTACAGAATATTAAGTAAACATTGTTGAGACATGACTTAATGAGCTCATATATAGCTCTACATGAGTTCAGAGGCAATTAATCCACATACAGTAATATTAAAGTGCTTCAAATGAACACACATACAAACACTATTGTGTAGTTATATACTAATGAAAATGTGCAATAACCCAGTGCTGTCATTTCCCCCCAGAGAGACTGGGAAGAATTCTTTGAAAAAGTATTCCTTCCAAGGAGACTTTAGTAAATTTTCAGAAGCCTTTTATTGCCAGAGTGTTCCAGATGCTCATGGAAATGCATGGTGTGGTCACCATGACATAAAATGCAGTCAAATATTTATGATTCTGCCGTGTTTTTTCTTATTATTATTATACTACTATCTACACTTTCTAAATTTCATCTTCATTTTCTAACCTATTTCCACTCGAATTGCATCTAGGCAGTTCAAGATTTCATTTGATGTTATAACTGTCTTTGAAAATGTCATTTTGCAGTGTTTAGTTTCACATCATCCAATATAACAGCCCGCAGAATGTACATTCATCCTGCTCAGCATGTGGTCTCTGGGGATGTCACAATAGTTTTGACAAAAGTATGTCCTACCATTTTAATAGACTGGAAGAAAGTCTCCCGGAAAGTAAAATACAGATGGGGGAGCAATACAACTACAAACAATTCATTTATTTTTTCCAATAATAATAATAATAATAAAAAACCCTGAAACTCTACAACCTAAACTATCTCTGGAAAATGTGATGAAAAAGAAGAGAAGGGGGTGGGGGTGTTCTTGATATTTCACTCCTGTGTTAACATCTTTTTGCAGAGTTGTTACACTTAAGTCTTGTAAATCCTAAAATTATCACAAACGTGTGGTGTGTGTGTGTGTGTGTGTGTGTGTGTGTGTGTGTGTGTGTGTGTGTGTGTGTGTGTGTTCCGGTCTCCCTCTTTTTACAGAGACATCAGTTTTCAATTATGACACTCACTCTGGTTAGCATACATGATCCAAAGAGTCTACATTTTCTCATTAAGTTTGTGGATTCTTCATAACTAACAATAGGAATTAGCTTGTAGTTCCTGGGCCCCAGTGGTACACACTAAAGCAGTATGCAAACTATAGTTATATAACATATCAGCTATCATGATTCTTCTGTGATCCTGGCCTTCCCATGAAAATTTCAATTTCAATTTTTTTAAATGGCAAGAAAAGGTTCAAACTAATTTGCCTGATTTTCAAAAGAAAAGTAAACCCATGTTTATCACACTAAATAGACATAGAGCACAGTTATATGTTAACCATCTAGTATCCACCCCAGCCTACCACACAGACACTATTGAGCCCATTTTATAGATGAGAAAAGTGAGGCACAGAAAAGTCAAACTCATTGCTTAATGTCACAGTACAAGGAAGCAGCAGAGCTCTACTTGAAAGTAGGCAGTTGAACAGATACTCAGTATGTTAAAACACACCACTCCTCTGTCTATCCTGCTCTGCAAATAGTGGTTTACAAAACCCCTTTTAAAAGTCATCTACTGATTTTCATGAGTTAATCTTGTATTCAAATGCTTCACTGAAGATGCTTATGAGCTGAAGGGGTTCCCTGTTAGAATTTTGAGGGTCATTTATGTATACTATCATATCATCTACAAATGGCAATACTTTGTCTTCTTCCTTTCCACCTTGTATCCCTTTGATCTCCTTTAGTTATCTTAATACTCTAGCTAGAACTTCAAATACTGTATTGAATAGATGTGAAGAAAGTGGACAGACTTGTCTTGTTCCTAATTTTAGTGGAATTGCTTTGATTTTTTTTTCTCCATTTAATTTGCTGCTGGCAGTTTGCCTCTATTATGTTTAGGAATGTTCCTTGTGAGCCCTGATCTCTCCAATACTTTCATCATGAAGAGCTGCTGGATTTCATCAAGGATCCTTTCCTCCTGCTGGGTTAACTCATCAAGCCTTAATAGGAGGGGAGGTACCTAGTCTAACTAAAACTTGATATATAGGCTGATATGCATGGCCTACACTTTTTTGTTGACAAGAGAGAGTGGATGGATGCAGAGAAGGCTCCCAGAGGGACTGGGAGGAAAGAAAGGATGGAGGGAAAACTGTGATTGGGGTGGGAAAAATTAATTAATTGATTAATTAATAAAAATGCAACACCAGAAATAAAGGTAATTTAGAGAGTTGGGGAGATGGCTCCATTGGTCACAGTTCTTGATATGCAAGCATGAGGTCCTGTACCACTATAAAATGCTGTGCATGACAATGCATGGTTACAATTCAGGGTGGGGGTGGGGGGTCCGCTGGGAGTGAAAAGACAAGTTGATCCTGAAAACTTCTGGAGCAATCAGCCTACCAAAATAGCTTCCAGTTCAGCAACACACCCTGTCTCAAGGCAATATAGCAGAAAGGGACAGGAGACACCCAATATTATGCTTCAGCCTCCACAAGCATGTGCATGGTGTATTCCTGTGTAAGCATGACACACACAAGGCATCTACTACAAATAAGTGCTGTGCACATATTTGAGCTTCACTTAGTCCCTTGAGAGCTGGCATGCTTCTTTTTTGTATGCCTCATGGTGCCTGACATGAACTTAAAGGGGAGGGCACTTTCCCGAATATGAAAAATTCAAATTTGCTCATAAATTAGATCTGAATGGATCTCTGTTTAAACAAATACCCGCAGAAAGCCTTTGAAATACAGGTGATGGGATGGGTTTGCTCAGATTAAATGCAACAAATACTGGATTAGAAATATCAACTGCATCAGTTACATATTAAGTACATTTCCACTAGCTCTTTCTTACGTTTTCTTTTTAACACCAGTGCGTGTAATAAAAATGGTAATGAGATGGATTTTTTTTAATGCAGCTAGTAAACTGCTTCTGGGTTTATTTGGAAGGTATTTCAGATCTATTTTGAGTAAATGCCATATGACACTTAATGAACAGTCTATAGCTAGTGTGGCAGACTGTGTCATGCGTAGCTGGACTTTCCTGAAATGAGGAACAGGAGCTCCCTGCTGCTAGAAGTACAGCCAGCTGCAAACCCTCTGTGCTTAGTCTTTACCCAAAATCGCTCTCCACCTGCAAGCTACACCTGTTCACTCACAGCCTGTAGCTCATGACTTAGACATGCAGAGATAGAAACATCTGGGACGTGTTTTTGTTGAAAGCCTGGCTTTTAATGGCTGAGCCATCTCTTTAGCCCAAAATATTCAACTCTCCTTTTTAAATTTTAGATCAGGGCTAGATAAAGAGCCAATTGATAAAGTCTTTGTCTTAAAACATGAGAATCTGAGTTCCATCCCCAGAGATTTCATTTTAAAAACCAGGAATAGTGCCTCATGCTACTAATATGTCATTGCTCGGGAGGCAGAGACAAGAAGGTCTCTGGCTCTCACTAGCCAACCAATTATTCTAGCATAATAACTGGTGAGCTCCAGACTAATGAAAGAATGTGTCACAAAGGTGGTAGACTGTGTTTCTAAACATGGCACCCAACAGTGTACTCTAGCCTACAGGAATGTACACATACACTGCACAAAAAAAAAAAAATTATCCAAAAATTTGGATCATCATAATTTCCAAGATCCATTTGGATACCAGCTGTGACCTTCACTGAAACTGTCTCAAAACCCAGGTTTTCCCATGCCCTAATACTGCGAACTTCTCCTTCCTTCCTCAAGGGTTGAGAGTCCTCCAAATGCAGATCCTTTAGCCAGACCTCCTGTCAGCACCTGCTTCTTATGGAAGCTAAGCTGGGAAGCCCAGGGCAGAGGAGCGGATGCTGCTCACTCTCCTGACATGACCTTTGTTTCTCTGTGGGCATGCTCAGTACACTTTCCCCCAGTCAGAAAACTTACACAGTTTAACCTAATGGGAGCAGATAAATTGCGGTCAAAGATTCCGGAAGCTTATCTTGCTCTGTTGTGTTTCCCAACATTACAATGAAAGTATCTCTTTCTAAATAATCCTTAGATCATTTTTGCTACAGCATCCACTGCAGGAGCTAACATTGAGTGTTCGCAGGATATCAAGCACCAGGCCAAAGGCTCTGCATTTATTCTTTTATTTAAGCCTCTTAGTGCCCGCATGAGGTTGGTGCTATTATCATTTCATTTCACAGTATGTATTAGAGTAGTAGTTGGGTGAGTTTTTGAAGGTTACACAGTGACATGGCTTTTTTTTGTCAACAGTCTCTTAGCATTGCATTTTACAAAGAACTATACAAAATCTGATAATGTACCTAAGTGATTTCTATTATATTCACCATAAAGGACCACGTGAATTCATCTGAAATATAATATTATTGATATCTGCATTTGGCCTACAGACAGCTTTGAAGCACACACACAATTACAAATTGCTTTCAAACCCTCTACATTTCTTGTGAGGCCATCTCCTTTCACCTCATAGTTTACTACTACTTGCCTTGGATAATCTACCTATCTCTCTTATTGAATAATTCTAATGTGTAAAGCTATAGACTCCCTTACCATACCTTAAAAATCTGCATAAAGAGGTAATCAGGAAAAAAAATGGAAAAATTCCAAACTGGCAAGTGTTAGTAGCTTTGGAAAGCAGAAACCCAAAATATAAAAGTACAGTATGTTAGTGTGGCCTGGTCAAATTCTAATGATGGCTACTGCTATTGTCCCTTGAGAGACATCTTGGGGAGAGAAGGCAAGTGTTCCAATCCTGAGGTTTTCAGAAATATCTCTACTGGGAGAAAAATTAAGCCAAAGACATTAAAAAATAATGCAAGAAATCTTGCTCGGGAAAAATGTTCAGAGTAAAAACCATAACTGATGGTGAGCTAGAGCAAAAATTACCACCAAACTGTAATGACCCCTACCCTGTGTACATTTTTACAATATTTTTTATTTAAATTTTTTTAAAACATGCTAACCATTGTTCCCCTTCTTTCCCCTCTTCCCAGTAACCCCCAGCTTCCCCTCCCCCATCACTCCTCAGAGAGAATAAGGACTTCCAGGAGGAGTCAATATCACGATGAAGAATAACTAAGCCCCTTCTTCCAGCATCAAGGCTGAGTACTATATCCCTCCATAGGGAATAGACTCAAAAAAGCCAGCTCATACACTAGGGATGAGGTTTCTGGCCCATCCAACTGGTGGTCCAGATCCACAGACCTACAGTCTCAGACCACCTAGCCCCACAGTCCAGATCTGGTGCTTAGGCCCCCAACAATGATTCAGACGCTTATATTAATTACAATCTGCTTGGCCTATGTTTCAGGTATATTGTTAGATAACTCTTTCATCTTAATTCAACCCATTTCCATTCATTTGTCTGGCCTGTGGCTTATCTCTGTTACTTTACATGTTGATTCTTGGGCATCTTGATGGAGTCTCCCTTGACTCTGCCCTCCTCCCTCTATTTATGCTTTGATTTTCCTGCCTACTGCTAAGATACCTGCCATAGGCCAAGACAGTTCCTTTATTAAGGAATATTCGCACCATACAGAAAGACATCCCACATCACCTCCCCATTTCTGTCTAATCAAAAAGGAAGGTTTTAATTTTAACATAGCAAAATTACATATAACAAAACAGCTATCAAGCAAGAATTATAGTTAAAATATCTAGTCTATTTGTATTTAGCAAAGTTAAAAAAAATTCTATCATCTATTTTATCCTTGTGATTCTAAAGTTTCATATCTAATATATCTTTTATATATAAGAAAACTATACTTATAACTATCTAATCTTCAACTACATCAAAGACCACAGAAGGATATAATATTATCTGAGTAAACAGGAAGTGCAAGCAAATTCCAAAATCTAGAAATGACAGAGATGACAGCTGTCTGCCTAGATAATCACCCAAAGTTCCTTTATAACCATGGGGCAAACATTTTCAACCTACAGGCCCAGAGTCTCTGGCATATCTTTCAGTGAGGCAGGAAATTTGAAGAACTGCTTTCCCATTCTGGAATAGTTCATCAGTCTCTTCTCCTTGTGTCCTGAAGGATATCTTGCAGTTTTCTCTGCAAAGCAAGAACCTAAAGGACTATCTCAGCTTGTTCTGCCAAAGTTCATATGTAACTTTCCTATGGAAACTGCATGTCCAGTTTATACAGCATACTGTCTATGCAAGAATAGTTTCTTGTGCAGTGTCTAACTGTTGCCATAAACAAAATACATTCCATATGGAGTTTCTTCAATGCCTGTCATTTACTTAAAGTAGATTGGTGCTAACAGGAACAGACCTGTCTCACTGTCCAGAAAAGTCTAAGTTCTTAAAATATTTTAAAAGGCATATTCTGTAGGTCTCTGAAGTATTTGAAGATTACCTAATTGAAATATATCTTTGAATACCTAAAAAATATCTAATTAACATGACTATAAATTTGGTTTTCACAAATGACTATTAATCTACATTTCATAATTATATACTACAATTTTGAATTAGTTACATAAGCATAATATCTTAAATGAGAGTAGAAATATACATACAGAATAACAAAATTGACCTTAAATTTATATCAATAAACCAAAATCTATACCAATAGACATTTTGAGATTAACATCTGATTTTTGGATTAAAGTAAATTCAATAATCTGTCTTTTTTTAATCATTCCTATATCATATCTCCCTTTAAGTGTTGATTCTTGGTCAGCTGGATGGTATCTCTCTTGACTCTGCCCTCCTCCCCCACCTATGCTCCAATTTCCCCACCTACTTCTAAGATTCCTGCCATAGGCCAAGACAATTCCTTTATTCACACCATACAGAAAGACATCCCATATCAGTGTCACTGTTAGAGGCTCTACAAACTGCACACATGACACAACATCCCTGAATGTCATCCACATTCAGGGGGCCTAGTTCAGTTCAATAAAGGTTCCCCCGCTGTCAGTCCAGAATCAATGAGTGAATTTCCAATAGCTCGGGTTAGTTGTCTCTGTGAGTTTTCTCATCATGATCTTGACATCTTTGCTCATATAATCTCTCCTCCCTCTTTACATATGGACTGGGTGCTTGAGCCAGTGCTTTGCTGTGGATCTCTGTGTCTGTTTCCATCAGTTACTAGATGAAGGTTCTATGATGGTGACTAGATGGTCATCAATTTGATTTCTGGTAAAGGTTAATTCAGGTACCCTCTCCACTATTTCTTGAAGTTTTAGCTGTGGTTGTGTTTGTGTATTCTTGGGTATTTCCTTAACATACTATTGGTACATTTTTAATGCATGAATTCACTGAAGGATTTAAAACAAGCTTAAACATAAAGAGCAGATGAGCTTATTACTTTCTATGTCTCTTCCTACCCTATAAGATAAAGGAAAATGTGAGATAAGAGGAAGAAGTGGAAGGGGAGGGAGATATGAAAATGGAGAAACAGTTGCTTTGACAGTCAAAGGCAACTGAAGTTGTATCAGAGCAAATTCATGATCTAGGTAGACATTCCATGGTGAGCCTGGATCAACAAAAGTAATACAGATTATTTTCTGTGTAAGTGTTCTACCATCTCAGATGATAAATGTAAAAAAAAAAAAGTCTGTATAAAAGTAATAAAAGAAAAATGTCCTCTTTAAATGTGCCAAGCTATAGCACACAACAAGAAACCACATGCAGAAATAAAAATAGTTACATTGGATGACTGATAGAAAGTGATGGAAAGGGAAATCCTAGAACTAATAAAGAAATAATAGCCAGCAAGAAAGCTGATGTAAGAGGATCTGAAAGATTGCTCAGTAGTTTGGAGGACTTACTACTCTTGCAGGGAACCCAAGTTCACTTACCAGCAGCCACAAGATGGCTCACAACTATCTGTGACTCCAGTTTCAGGAGATCATAGCCCCTCTTCTAGCCTCCTTGAGCACCACACATATATCTTGCACAGACATACATACAGGGACTCACTTGTATAAATAAAATGAAAATAAATAAATGTTTAACAGTTATTATTGAAGAAGAGACCTTGAGTTAATCAGTAGTCATGTCAAATACAAGGAAACCAGAAATGAAATCAAA
Organism: Phyllotis vaccarum; assembly: GCA_033318265.1. Taxonomy (NCBI): domain Eukaryota; kingdom Metazoa; phylum Chordata; class Mammalia; order Rodentia; family Cricetidae; genus Phyllotis; species Phyllotis vaccarum. The sequence goes on along the minus strand of JARWLC010000001.1, from coordinate 136,238,058 downwards.
GTAAAATAAATAAATAAATAAAAAGCTACGTATGTAAAATACACAAAAAGTTAACTTTGTGTATACTTTGTGTCACTAAAGATGAGACTCCACCAAGTAGACCAAACCATACAATCAAAGTTAAGACACAAACCTAACACAAGACCCTCAGATAGCCAAACATGTCATCATGGATGGTGGAGAGGCACATGAGTCCCTATCCCTCCATGAGAAATTATTGGCAATTAATGGTTATTGGAGGAAAGGGGGTGTCATTTTTTGTTCCAGTTATATGGCCTTTACTCCAGTAAACGATCCCAAGCAAAAACTCAACCTCAGTGGCCACGTACAAAAAGAAGACATGGAACTATGAGGGGATTTGTGGCAGTAGGTTCTCTGGGGTGGGGAGGGAGAATATGGGGCTGAGAGATAGGAATGAAACACTAAAATGAAAATTATTTATGTAAATGCATGAAGCTCTCAAGCAACTAAAAGATAAATAATCTGAGATAGGGGACTGGATATGAAGACATAAGAGCTCTAGAATGTTGAGAGAAACCTAATAGAAAATTCACTTAAGCTAGACCTGATTATAAATTTAATATTATGAAGTCAAAAGAATGTCTTTAACCATATAGGCATGATTGGGGGGGAGGGAGACCAACAAATGGAGACCAGCAGAATTATAATATCATGACTATGGCAGCATTCAAAGTCACAGATAACAAATAGATAAACCTTTTGAGAGTTGGGACCTGAGAGTTAATAACAGTTGAGCCATAATTTATAAATAAAGGCTCTGGAAGACATTTTAATCATGATAGAACCCAAGATAAAAAGTACGAAAGAATCTTTGACCAGAGTGGAAAAAAACCTGCATGACTATAAGTTTTGTGCTTAGACAGTTCAAAAATGAAACTGTCTAACAACAATGTTACTAAAGCCCAAAGAAAAATAAAATATGATCCAAGGATTTGTTTTAGCCAAGTTACACTTTAAGTAAAATGAGCAAGTCATGAGTACTGTCAGACAATAAAAACCTCAGGAGATTCAAAATATGTGTATTGTTCTTTTAAAATCTATGAACAAATACAACAAGCTGAGAGCGAATCAAAATACAGAATTCACAGATAGAAAAATGTAAGTGAGCAAAGGCTCTATGCACATATGCGTGTGAGCTGTGATGAGGAGCAGGCTGACAGAAAAGAAGGCATAGGATAATGCTTAGAACAACTCTTGTGTATGTCAGCTTGACACAATTTGTAGCCATCTGAGAAGAGGGAACCTCCACTGAGATAATGAGATAATGGCTCTACAATATCAAGTTGTCGACAGGCTAGCCTATAGGTCATTTTCTTAATTAATGATTGATGTAAAGTGCCCAATCCATTACAGGAGGAAATACCCCTGCGCTAGAGATTCTGAGTTCTATAAGAAATCAGGCTAAGCAAGCCAAAGGGAGCACTCCAGGAAACACCGCCCCTTTATAGCCTCTACATCAGCTCCTGACTTGGGGTTATGGTGCAGCTTGGGGTTTCTCTCTTGGCTTTTCTAAATGAATTGCGATTCATAAAATGTATAGCAAATAGACCCTCCCCACCTCAAGTTCATTTTGGTCCTGCTGATAAAATTCATCAGAGTAATAGTAACCCTAACTAAGACAGAAACTGGCAGCTACAGATAGGTTTATATAGAAATATTAATAGTATCAATTTTGTTAAGATGAACAGGCAATATAAATAATTAGTATAAGAATATGATGAAATTAGAGACAGAGAAAAGGTTACTATGAAATGTGCCTGCCTTTCACAGTAAGTGGGTATTCACAGTAGGTGTTCACAGTAAGTACAACTTCAACCTGAATACAGAATACAAAAGCATGTCTGCCCTATATCATGCTTCACAATTTTACTTAAGTTTAGAAAAGTCTATGGAGAGCTAATAAATGTTTGAAGAGAAATAGTCGTTGGATACTCAAATTTTCAGTTTAAGTTTGCTTTATTTTTAATAGTTAGAATAAAAAATAGAATATATTCATTTATAGAGGAATTATTCCTAGACATGAATACATATGTCCGTCATTCTACCTGTCTCACTGGAAACTATTTGCCATTATTTTCACTTAATGATGGTAGTTTTTGCTCAGCGGTGAATTTTTCATTTCTTATATAGTCTGTCATTTTATTTTTTTGTTTTACCAATAATAAGGTCTTATACCTTGGGTGGGGGCTATCAGAGGTCTGGAGAGTGGGTAAGGAGTACTTATGGCTCTTGCAGAAGACGGGAGTTTGATTCCCAGCATCCACATGGTAGCCCACAGCCATCTATACTTATAGTTTCTGGTAACCTGATGCCTTCTTCTCACCTCCGAGAGCACCAGGAACAAATGTGGTACATGTACGTACAAGTAAGCAAAACAAAATAAAATAAATGAATAAATCTAATCTTTTAAAAAGCCACTAAGTATGTAAAAAAAATATGTATTGTTTGTGATAGCAAGAATCGCCGCTGTCATGTGAGTGTTGGAAGAGTAACAGGAAAGTAAAGGTATAACTGATTATTAAAGGTCTTATACTTAGGCTTGGACACATTACTAGGCACACCTGTCTAATAGCCCTTAAATCTGACCTGCAAATAGTAGGCTGGCTGGCTGGAATGGCTTCTGTACTTAAGAGGTTGTTTTCTTTAGCTAATTAATACATGCAGGAGTTGGAGTTCTGCTGTTATATTATGATATGTCTGTATATTTTGTCTTTCATTTAAAATAAGAAACTAACAAGTCAAGTTCTGAATAATTTTTTGTATACTTTTTCCCTTTTAATGAACTCATCACAAAAAAGGAAAAAAGTTGTTAACATATATTTGGTATATTATACAGACGATACTTTTATGTCCCTATGCATTTGCAGTCAGCCTAAACACACTTTGCTAAGGCAAGAGACCTTTAAGATTAAGAAATGAAAGATAATTTACAACTGTGTAGGGAGGAAAGATTTCAGATTTCAGTGGTTTGCTTTTTGTTTTTTATTTTATATTTTTAACTTTTTCCCATCTTCACAACTGCACCCGTTCCCTCCTCTCCTCCCAGTCCTTGCTAAATCTTCCCCAACCCCTTCTCCTCATCTGTTCCCCAGGGAGAGCAAGAACTCCCAAGGTGAGTCTGAACAATTCTTTATTCTTTAGATCTGATGAAGGAAGGTCTTCAGTGACCTGTATAGATTTTCTGTTTATATATGTACACACACACACACACACACACACAATCTGTACAAGTATATACATATTCATACATATATATTAATATGATGAATTGGTGCTAATTCATATATTGTGTGTGTGATTACAAAGTGGAATAATATTCAATTACATCCTTTTCATCAGATCTTGGAAATACTGAAATTTGACATAAGTATCAATGACATTCAGAATGATATTCTAAGACTGTCATTTTCTTGCCCTCTGACTTGTGAAGGCTAACTAGATCTCATATATAATAAATGACTCAGTGTAGAGAAACTATCCAATCATGTCAACCTGAAGCATACTTTACTGACAAGGAAATTATTCTGTATTAAACATAATGTCCTTGTTTTTTTTCTACCACTAATTGAAATACATAGTTATTATGTAAAAATTAGTGTTGTCATCTTAATGCTCTAATTGCATTTATATTTATTTTAATCCATATTGTACCTCACGTAATCATGATGAGACTATTGCTAATGAAAAAGGAAAAATTAAAATAGCTTCGTTCTTAGCAGCATTGGGTGCTGATATTCCAGTTTGCTTTTGTTTCGTTTTTCCCTGAAGGAGTAACTGCCTCTCTTTTGTTCCCCTTTAGATATAGTTTCAAGCCTATGCCAAGAGCTGTAAAGTTTCTCCCTTGCTTATTTGAACAATGTAGCTAAACTCTAGAGTTAATGTTCTTCCACATTTGTATGCAACCTCAGACGCATATTAACAGGCGAAACTAGCGATAAATGCCACATTTGTCCCGTCATAGACGTATAACCTATTCCATCAGAAAGTAAATAGGTCCTCTGTGATTAACTCATAGTTCAGCACTGAACAGATATGAATTCTGACTTTATGTGTGACCTTGGGGCTGTTACCTACTTAGCTGAATCAGTTTTGGTTTTCTGAACCTCTAAAATGGAGAATAATAATAGCCTTTTCTTTCCTAATGTCATTAGGTGTCTAGTCTAACTAACAAAAGCTATACCGTTTCCTCTGTAATTATATGGTATAGTTGTTCTGAGAAAAAGGTTACTGTGTCTCCCCCATCAATTAGGACCATCAGTCACTTAACTTGATGAACTCAGCCCATTGCGAGGCTCTCACAGCTGGTCTGCTTTCACGGGGGCAGCATACTTTCATGCCAAGGCCATGGCCCATTGTCAACAGAAAGATAAGGTTGTAGTAGACTGTCAGCACCTGAAATCTCTGGTATCCAATCAGTTTGGTGGCATTAAATGGGGGGGGGGGGGGGGGCGCTAGACTCTAAAAGTCTCCAAAACATTGTCTCTTTGTGTTTACTATCCCTCAACCTACAGCCACATCCAAATATGTTATGTTTGAAAATAACTATAAATAGGCAATAATTTTTGAGTTTAGTTTTCTATGTTATATTATTGAAAATATTAATCAATAACTACATATTACCTTTATTTATTAAAATAGCATCAAAGTAAAAAGAAAACTATCACCACACTGAACTTTTTAACTTTTAAATATTTCAGCATATGTGTTTCTTTGTTTGTTGTGGGAGGAGGCAGCACACATGTGCCATGGTGTATTTGTGGAGGTCTGAGGGCAACTTGAAGGTGCTGATTTTCTCCTTCTAGCACATGGCTTTGAGGGATCAAATTCAGCTTGTCAGTCTTTACCCTCTGATCCATTGCTATGGTCCCACATTGAGTTTTACCACCTAAAATCTTCTCATTGGAATTCCTGTCTGCAAAATCATTGCGGCAGATGTTGCGGTTTGAATATGAGATTTCCACGTAGGTTCAGGTGTTTGAGCATTTGGTACACAACTGCATTTGTACCAATCAGTCTTCTACTGCTGTGATAAAATACCTAAGAAGTTTAACTCAAATGCAGGGAATATTTATTTTGGCTTGAAGTCCCTTCAATACACAGCACAAAGAAGACACACACACCACCCAGAAAGCGAGAAAAAAAATGTGATGGTCTTCCTCAGTCAGTTTCCCAGGGCAGAACTTGGAGGTCCTCCATTCATTCTTTGTGAACTGCTTGTGAGTTTCCATTCAATGCAGAAAATCCTTGAGGAAGTACCAATCACTCTCCACCTGAGTGTTGATTGTACACGTTGGCTTCTCTAAGTGGAAGCCTAATAGGTTATAATTGCAAACCTCATTATAACTGCAAACCTCATTATCATGACTGTCCCCCAAAGTCCTGTCCACATAAAATTCACAGTTTTCACTTAAAGAAAATAAGAGATAGTTTATTTTGAAGCCATTTTCAGTGACCATGGCCTGGAAGCACAGGTACAGGCTACCCCAAATTCCATGTTCCAATGTGGAAGCAATTGCACAGGCTTTTTATAGTTTTGCAGAACAAAGAAAGTCATGAATCAAGGCAAATTTAAAATACATCAGAGAGGCAGGTACAATGAGATGCAGGAGCTATTCTATAAGCCCAAGGTGTTGCCTGATGGCCTTCTTAGCTCTTGGAATGGTAGAGGTTAGTATTATGCTAAGTTAACAGCTTCTAAGAGTTTTTTATTATCACAGGTGTTAGTTCAGAGAGAGTGGAGTAAAGAATGACTGTTACAGCAGGCTAAAACTAGACCGAGATAAAATAATTAGCCTCTGAAACTACAAAATTCTGATCTCTTCACAGTACTGAAATTCCAATCAGTCCAGAAGTCTCCATTGTCACAAAAACTCCTTCTAGGAATTTTTTGTTTACAGGCAGATACAGCTTCTTTTCACGAATTTTCATTCACAGTCCTTGTGCTTCTGAGTTCCCAAAGGACTCTGTGGAAGCCAACACTTCCATGCTATACATGAAAATAATTCTATCTCTTCATCATCTGATTAATTCTAAATGGCTTCATTTTAATCTGTTTATCCTTTCTTCCCCATATAAAAGGGATTGGATATTCCATTAATTTTGTTGTTGGTGTTTCCTGGAAGTGGGGTGGTAAACCTAGTCCCTTGGACATGCTAGGCAAATATTCTCCCATTGCATTAAATCCTCAACCAATATCATCTTTAAAATTTAGAGAGTTACACAAACTATTCTATTTTGCTCTCTCTATCTCCTATTTCTTATAATTTCCTTATATAAGAGGCGAAACTCAAGAGATATAATTCCTACATTGGAGTTTTAAAGAGCATAGAATATCACAGTGGATTTTTAAAATATTATAAACCCCACTCTCAGGATCAATTTCTACATTAGTTTATTTTCTATTGCCATGTTAAAATGCTGACCAAAACCAATCTGGGTGAAAAAAGTTTATTTGCCTGTCATGCAGATGTTACAGTCTGTGGTATAGGGAAGGGAAGTCAAGAGCTCAAACAGGAACAGGAACCTGAAGGCAGCAACTAAAAGAGAGACCACAAAGTGATGCTCCTTAAAGTCTCATTTCCCTGTCTTGCTCAGTCTGTTTTCTTATACAGCTCAGGCCCAACCTTCCCACATGGGCTGGATCCTTCTGTATCAATTAGCAGTTAGGAAAACACCCCACAAAAGTGCCTAAGAGTCAAAGTGATCTAGGAAATTTCTTACTAGGGGTTCTCTCTGAAGTGTGTCAACTTGGTAATTGAAGCTAACTATGATAGTGTGTAAATATTTAATTACTTTTATTTTTATGTTTTAAAATAGAAAATTGGTTTTGGTTAGTAAAAGTAGTAATATAGTATAGATGAGGAATTTTAGTTTTATAGGCTTTAATTTAAAAAAAAATTCTAGTATTTACTCTCTCTGCAAAATTGGGTATGTTACTTCACCTTTGGATATATATCTGAAAAGTGGGATGCAATGAACTGAGTCAATGAGGTACTTTGAAAATTCACTAGGAGACAGATGATAGGTAGATAGATAGATAGATAGATAGATAGATAGATAGATAGATAGATATAGATGAATGATAGGAAGATATATAAATAGACATAAGATAAAGAGATATTATATAATATGTTCTATGGTAGATATTAATGCAAATTGTAACAATTACATTTGTGTCAATGAAAATTTATTTTTTAAAAATCCCGATAACAGTATTTCCCTCAAACTTCACAGACCAGCTCAGCTGTGCAAATGTGTGCACCACATTACTTTAAGTGTTTTTTGAAGCTGCAAAATGTGAGGAGAGAGAAGCTGACCTCCTAAAACTCCTTTCGATGTTTCTCCTTCCATTTCTATTCTTATACTCAGAAGAGGGAAATGGAAGCATTATAAATTCAAAGAGAAAATAATACAGTTTTTTTCTTTATCAGCTTACATTGGTAGCACTCTTTTAAAATTAAAGTAAGAGTCAGCATTTTAATATATGAGTTTTTTATTTCTACTTGACCAAATGTCAAAAATAATGTTCTCTATTTATGAAACAAAATACTACTCCTGACAAGATGTATTCATCCCTCTACATCTTACCTCCAGGTCTTATAGCTTCAATCAAAACACAATCTTAATTATAAATTGTACATTAAAAGTTAAAAAAATTCTGATTGGGAGTAAAATATTTGTTCTAACAGATTATTATTTTCCTGATCTGTTTTTACTGAGGTCCACTTAGAGAAACAGAAAAAGGAGCTGAATGTAGAAGTACATATATATATATATATATATATATATATATATGTATATATATATATATGTATATATATATATATATACATATCTCCTCATCCTCAATGCCTAGGGACAGTGAAGCCAAGGCAAGCCTGTGCTGTAAACCAAGCCCTCATCTCAAGAAAGGAAAAGGGAAATACAGAAAAAAGGGAGGAGGAAAGAGAAGACAGAACGGAAAAGAGAGAAGAGGGAAGGGGAAGATAAAGCAAGGGAAGAGGGTGCAGAGGATGGGGAAGGAGAGGAGAAGATTGGGAGAGAATTGTAAGTCATCTAAATAGAAGGTCTTGATCTCAAAAACTGGTTACTAGGTGACTCAAGAGCTTACAACACAGTAGACAATAGGAGGGATGGCTCACCAATTATAGTACTTACTGCTCTTGCAAAGGATAAGGGTTTTGTTCTTAGCACCTACATGGTGACTCACAGCCATCTATAACTCCTGTTCCAATGATTTTAACATCCTTTTCTGGGCTCCCTAGGCACAAGGCATTCACATGGCATACAAACATTCATGCAAGCAAACATTCCTAGATATAAAATAAAAATAAATAAATCTCTTTTTTTAAGCCAGTGGAGAAACAACAAGTCTAGGGATAGATAAGCAATATAAGGAAGCTTCTATGTGGCAATTGATTAGAGAAGGAACAAGATTCTCTAATTTTTTGAGTATCGGGAGACAAGGCCTGGATGAGAATCATACCAAGGTTATACAGGGGAAAGTGGGAACTCCGGTTTAGTTACCATAGGAAATACAAGAAAAAGCTGAGATGACCAAGGTGCAAAGTTTTTATCTGTCATCCCCTCTACAACTTGTTCCCAGCATGTTCATTGGGCAAATCTGCCATCCTAGGAAAATGTATTGCTCTCAAAAACAGCTTGCATAGAGAAGGGGAAAGGAATAAATCTAAGAGAAAAAGATGAAATCAGTTGGCCACTTACGTTTAGTAAATATCTAAAGACACAGACTGGGGGTCTGGGGTGTGGCTCCACTTACCTACCCTGCATAAAACCAGGACTTTTCTCCATCATTGCTTAAACCAGATGTGGAAGCTCATGCTGGCAATATCAGGTCTCCCTCAGCTATGAAATTAGTTGGAATGCCTAAAAAAAACATGATACATCCCACTCTCACTCAGAGAGATGGAGAAAGATAGAGAGAAAGAGGGATAGAGATAAAGATAGAGGGGGGAGGAGAATAAGAATAGCCTGCATCTAGTTGAGTATGTACCCACCACTGACAACTCCACATGCAACAATGTATATTGACTAAAGGACTCATATTCAAGGTAGTGTGTCAGATACCTTTCACACACTAGTCTGATCCTCTGGTAGCAACTGACCATAGTGTTCACAACACTCTCTCTCATGTGTCACTTGAGAGGAATCAGCTAGTACCTACTTATGTCCCATCCATCACTGGATGAATGCTCCAGGAGACATTAACACATAAATTCTCTCTCTCTCTCTCTCTCTCTCTCTCTCTCTCTCTCTCTCTCTCTCTCTCTCTCTCTCTCTCTCTCTCTCTCTCTCTCTCTCTCTCTCTCTCCCTCCCTCCCTCCCTCCCTCCCTCCCTCCCTCCCTCCCTCCTTCCCTTCCTCCCTCCCTCCCCCCCTTTCTCTTTCTTCCAGTAAGGGATGTGCTGACATGCTGTTGATGAGCCTTCCCAGTAAATGAATGATCCACCAATGTCAAGTAATAGTTGCCTTGCATAACAATAATTGACATGCCTCTTAATTAAAATCCTGCCTTGCCTGCTTTCTTCTTTCTTTCCCTGTGTTCTGCTTGAAGGTGCATTAAGTAGCAGGAAATAACCTTTTATTTCAGTCTTTGTTTTCTAGGAGAACACAGTGTGGCAATAGTAATATTGAAAGAACCAAGTTTGAAGTCCAGAGGGAGTGACTTGAGTCAGGACATATCTTGAAATAGCTTTATGTCTTCTAGAGAATCCTTCAGCTACTTAAGATCCAAAGTATAACGATTTATTTATGAGCATTTATTTAAAAAGGTATTCTAAACAAAACATGGTCCTAGATATTATGATGAAAATTTGAAGAGACTTTGGCCTTGGCTCTCACGGACTTTGCATATTGAAGAATGATAGACGTGTATACCTTACCCAACGTATAATATAAGATCCCATGTGTAAAATAGAAATGCCCTCTATATCTCAATGTGTCAGTGGTTTAAAGTTCAGACTTTTTACATTTCATACCTGCCTCAATTTTTTTGTCTTCAGAGATTTTAGAGTATCACAGTACATACTAGCTTGAATTCTGAATAACAATTTCCCCAAATAATATATTTCTTAGTATTATTTTAAGCTGTCAAGGTCCTAAGTCATGCCTGATACAACCACACTTAGAAGCATATCCCAATGAAAAAATTGAAAATATATGCAAAAATCTACTCACATGATTTTTTCCATTTAACTTTTTGTTGATTCTTTTCTGGATTTCACTTCACACATCTCCATCCTGCTCATCTCCCAGCCCCTTCATATCTACTCTCTGCTCTTGCAACATCCCCCCAAAATAAAAAAAGAATTAAATTTATAAAGAAAAATCTCAGCGTGAAAGCTGTAGTATGTCCCAGTGAGTCACACAGTACTTTTTACTTGTGAGTGTTCATTGCAATGAGTCATTCATTAGTCTGGTTCGAGGCCTCTGGTTTCTGCTACACTGTCAATCATATGCCTTCACTGGGACTCCCTTCTGCTATCTTGTTGTACTGTGTCATGGAGATTCTGCAACTTTGGGTCTGAAGTACCAGCTTCTTCACATGCTCCCGCAGATCATAGATGGAGTGGATGTTGGCGTGGGCCAGCTCATAGCCCTGGTTCTGAACCTGGGTGGTTGCTGGGTTGGTCAGCCTACCAGCTTTCCCTCATCCTCAGCACCAGAGTGTTCTCCAGCACCACCCTAGCTAACTCATCCTCGGCAGTAAACAGCAAGGGACAGGGCTAGTTCTCCTGCTCTCATGCCCTCAGGGGTAGCTGTTGAGGTCCTCCAATTTTTTCAATGGTCCTTAATATGAGGAGAGTGTGGATTCAGAAATTACAGAGACAGACAGTATTAGAGAGAGAAAAAAAAATCTTAGTATGAAATGCCTCTCAATGAACACTGTAGCAACCCTGAGTTTATTTTACATGGGCTTTTTATACAGCAGCAAGGTATATAAAAGGGAGGCAAAAGACCTCCCTTTCTAAAGGACACCATGGTCACACAGTTCAGACAAGTGTAAACACTTCCTCAATACTAAAAACATCTAGCAGCCATGCCTCTGTCCAAATATCTTGTTATACACCCTTGGGGAGGGAAAACAAATTTGGACTTGAGCCAAGGTGGAGTAAAGCCACCCTATGAAGTCTCTATAGCTAGCTCACCTATACCTATACCACCAGGACCAGCTCTACTGTGTTCACCAGGTGAGGTGCAGGGCCCACTTGGCATAGTACTGCAGCTGGTGAGAGGCAGGGCCAGCTGTCCTGCTCTTAGGACCTCAAGAGTAGCTCTCCTACTAACACAGTCACTGAGGGACAGGGGGCCCTCTCTCCCTCACCCAGGCCATAAACATATGGCAGATGAGGGGCAGAAGGGGCAAGATCTCTCTCACTCATGTTCTCCAAGCCAACTCACCCATGTCCCTGTCAATGAGGTCAGCTCTACTGTGCTATCCATGCTAAGTGCGGGGTCAGCTCTCCCAAGTGAGGCGCCTAATGAAGGACAGGGTCAGCTCTCTTGCCTACTGCAGGTGGCAAAAGGGGAGAGAAGAGGGCATCTTTCCCTCACCTTCACTCCCACATGGCAGACAAGGGGTTCAGGACCAGCTCTCCCACCCTCAAGACCTCAGGGCAGATTCACCTGTACCCAGCCAGCAGGGTACTGTGCTGCCCAGGTGAGGTACATACAGGACCACCTTTACCAGTGCTGCAACTGGTGACAAGTCTTCTACTCTCACGATCCAGGGACCTGCTCTGCCACCTACCAGAGGTGGTAAAGGGTGAGGATGGCATCTCTCCTTCATTCGCCCCACTCACTATATGCTAGATAAGGAACAGGGCCATATCCCCGAGGCTCACATTCTCAAGGCAAGGAGGGCTAACCTGTGCCACTATCCATAGGATTAGCACTACTTTGCTGCCCAGGTGAGGTATAGGACCTGCTCTCCATAGTGTTGCATTGGGGGCGGGGGGGGGGGGGGAACCTGGGGGAAGATACCTTTCCCTTGCCCACGCATCACATGGCAGAAGAGGGATGTCAAGTCAAGTTGTCCCACTTTTACACCCTCAGGACAAGCTCACTCTAACCCCCACTAACAGGGCCAGCTCTGTTGTACTGCCCAGACAAGGAGAAGGACCCACTCTCTCAAGTGCTGCAACTAGTGAGGGCCAGTGACAGCTCTCCATAGCACTGTGGCTGTGAGGCATAGGGCCAATTCTGTGCAGCCCTATTCTCTCTAGCCTTCAGTGCTAACAGGAGCCGTGGATATAACCCAGACCATGGCTGTGGCAGGGCCAAGGGTGAAGACATGGTCCTTGGCAGCAATCCAGGACAGATTACCACGGCCCTGGGTGGCAGTAGGTCACCCAACTCAGCCCATTCCTCACTGCTTTCACCTCTTCGGATCTGCCTTTCTTCACAGGACAAGAACCAGTCTCTTCCACGCCCCACCATATATTTGTTCACCATAGCATAGCCTGACCCCTAGTACTGCACTGCTCCAGTGTTGTCTCTCTCTGCCTGCCTGGAACTCTGGTGGGCATGTGAATCTTGGTCTTCCTGTGCTGGGCAGCTCCTGCTGTCTCCTCCCAGTGCTGGGTGGAGAGCCCCAGGCAAGCTTGTCTGAATGAATTTTTATAACATGCCATTTCATAAGGAAAAGGCATTGACACTAATACAGTGTCCACACAGGTTAAAAAGATTCCCACTAACAGCTTTTTGATGGGATAGCGAGCAACCTCAAAATTAATAATAATGTTTGCTTATGGCATAAGAGAATATTGAAGATACTTTGAATGAAAAATGTTTCATATTTTAAAATAATGGATAAAATATTCTTTATCTGTAAGATTACATGCATGAACACAAACCTGAAAGGAAATGTTTGAAAATGCTAATATTTGTTGCCAAAGAGATGGTACTTTCTCCATATATCCTTTTTTTCTACAAAGAGTTATTTTTGAGTATTAAGGCATAACAGGGCTAAAATAAAAATAATAAAGTAATCTAGAAGTCAATTTTCCCACTCAGGCATTGCAAGTAGGGGAGTGACAAATTATTTTTTTTTTTACACTACATGCTTTCTTGTGTTAATTTACTTGAAACTAGCAGTGGTATTAATTTTTTTCCATATATACAAAAATCAATAAGCAAAAGTGAAACCTCCCTCTGTGTTATTTCACATTAAACCCCCGTTTTTACAAAAAATGTTTGCAAAGTAACAATTTCAACGTCCCTTGGAGATCATTCAATTGAGAAGCACCCCGAACAGTGAAATGTTTTGCAAGCTGCAGTGGAAGCAGGTGGGAGCTAATAGACTGTGGAGAACTTGTTCTAACAGGGGAGAGTCCTGGCTTCAAATCCCAGAATCCCTCCCCTGGCCCCACCCCCTACCTCCCACCTCTCATCTCCCTGCCCAGTACTCTCTACTCCCACCCCCAGCAGCTTTGAACTTCTTGGGTTCTTCAAAAGTAAAAACGGACCCAGTAAGAATGGTAGGACCAACTCTAGCACTAGGTCCTTTTCAGCATTTTGAAATATGAAGAAAATAAATGGAACTAAATGTGTTTTTTAAAGTAAAATACCAGTGGACTGCTGAAATATTCTCATACCTATAAATATGAAAACTCACTCAAGTTCATTTCTGAGTGATTCCAATTTGAAACAAGTCTTTGTTTTATTTTGCACAAACTGGAGTATATTATTGTTCATGGTTTGTTTATTTGGGGGAAAAGAAAATGTTATCTGTCCTAAGGGCAATTTTACTTAAATGTACCTTTTCTATGTCAGAAAATTCACTTTCTAGATTGATTGTTCCAAACCGCTGCTGAAGGATGCCAGTAAACAAGTCTCAATTCACTATGTAGTAGCAGCCGCTACCACAGAGAATCTCTTAAGTGTAAAACTTAAATCTCTTCCTGTCATGGTAGTACTATTATGTAACATGGAGCATTAAAGAGGAATAAAGGAAGGAAAGAAAGAAAAATAAGGAAGCTAATGTTTTTCAATAAACATTCTCTGAGGCAGTTGCCCCAGAGAATGAATTTGTTCTTATGATAACTCCTATGTAGATTGTCTGTTTATCCAGAAGAAAACAAGCTATTGAGTGAGCATTGAAATGGAAATCAATACTCACAGGTTCACAGATCTACCTAAGGTCATTCATCACTTCCTAAGGCAGGCAGTTGAAAGGACTCTTCTCCTCTAGGTGTGGTCAACTTGCCTACAGGTTTCCTTGCTGCCTAAGGTTGGTTCCTGCCTTAGAGGGGCAACATGTGGCCTCCCCTGGCTTAGAACCCTCTCTTCAGGGAGATGGTAACTGGTCTGTGAAAATGATGTCTGGAGAACTCTGGGCAACAGAAAGCTTAGAGCTTAATTTTTTTTTTTAATTCAAAACAAAGATTATAAAAATCTTGGGTTATCTTTATGATCTTGCAGAAACTTGAAACATCTAATGAAAATTTGACAGAACCCAGTGTCTCTGAAGGGAGAGAAACTGGAATTAAAAATAGCAACACCACAGTGATTGGCGCCCACTGCCAGGCTTGTAGCTCATTAAGGTCCCACGATCTTTGTGAACATGTCTCTGAGGGGAATTGTGTTATTAGATGGAGAGAAATAAAACTGGGTGTGCTGTTTGGTCATGGTCCCTTGAGATACCAAGCAGTTTTTTTCCTTTGGCATCAGGGAAAGTCGCACATTTTAAAAGTGAGTTTATATTTCTTTTCTTTTTAAATTATACCTTATTTGGGATGTCCCAGTGAAGAATCAGAGAAGTGCCTCCATTTTTGAGCAAAAGTTCCTTAACTCCAGTTTGACACAGGCCTAACAGAGTTCTGCTGGAACAAAAGTACAAACAGGAGATGGCCTAGAGGCTTTCTGATAGCAGTTAATTAGCCACGGACTAACCAATATGGGAGATAGCCTGGGGCCATTTAATAGCAATGGAATGTCCCAATACAGGAGATAGTCTAGACAGGAGTGTTTGAACAGCTGGCTAAGATAACAGAGGAAATCTGGAAAGTCCCCCAAAATGAGCCAATCAGAACTGTATTCGTACTAGGACCCCTAATTAATGCATAACCTTGTGATTTTGCTTTTAGAAACCCAACTTGCAGAGGGGCGGATACCTCCTCTGGCCATTGCCACACCTGTTCAATAAACCTTGCTTTTGCATTTCAGAGAGTCTGCTTCTCTGGTGGTCTCTTTGGGGGTCTCGAGACCAGGGCACAAGCACCAGTCTAGCCTTTGCTCCCAATTAGAAGTTGAAAAACTAGAAAATGAAAGAATTCAACCCCTCAGCTCCTGACCAATGAAAGAAAGAGAAATAAAGTCCCCTCTCAGTTCCCCAGAAGAACAGAAGTTTAGTGTTTTCTTACCAAAAAAAAGTCAAACAAAAAATAATCACAGGAGAGAGAGAGAGAGAGAGAGAGAGAGAGAGAGAGAGAGAGAGAGAGAGAGAGAGAGAGAGAGAGAGAGAGAGAGAGAGAGTTCTACCCTTCAGGTACAATTATGTATCATGTAAGGTGAGGGATTGAATACAGTGAACAGCAATAAGGTTAGAATATTATTGCAACAACTGTGGAGGCAGCAAAAGAAAGGTGTTCCACAATGAATTCAGCCACAGACCAATCCAGAAGATAAGTGAGGATTTAGCTCTGACCATTCAAGACTTGAATAAACAGTGGGTCCACCAAACCCAGCAGGGTTACTGGGGGAAATATGTCTGAGGAAAAGACAAGGCTAGGCAGGCACAGAGGTCTGGAGTTTATTCCAAAGGAAGAAAAAGAAAACAGCTATCCTCATCTGCCTGAACATGAGGCCAGGCACCTCTGCTCAGAGATGTGGAGGGAGGGCACTCCGTCACAGGAAAGAAAAGGACTCTGTTTCCCTTGGATTCTCGTATACCTGGGGTGGACAAGAAAGGACAGCTGCTGAAGTGAGTAAGACAGCAAGTATGTGACCCTGAACCAGACTAGCTGTGTGACCATGTTTAATTGTCTCTGTGTTCACTCTACAGAACACCGGAGTCTTTGTTCAGTTTCTTGAACTTAACACTTTGATCCTTGAATCCTGATGTTTATCCATGAAGCTTTGCGCTTTCAACAACTCTGTCTCTACTTCTCACTGCCTGTCAAAAGTTCTCCCATCCATCACCACAAATGAGAGGTCCTATAATACGTTCAGGCCCCAATATGTGACCTCAGTCACACCTGGCCTCCTGTAAGCCCCTTCTACAGGTAAGTGTGGCCAACTGTTGTCTTGATAGCCTTCAAGAATTGCTACTTCAGAGATGTAACTACTGTAAAATTCATTTCCAGACATGATTAATGAGTGGGTTTAAGAAGCTTCCAAGACCTCTCTCAAATCCAGCTGTTCTCCTTCCCTACTATGTAGTTCAAACCACGTAACATCTTATGGTTATTAGTCCAAAAGCCTTCTTCTAGCTCTTTTCCATTCCTCCGGTCTCACATAGCACCTCCATCGATCTATTTATAAAACATAATGAAGTAGTTTTCCTAAAATAAGCCCTGACTATATCAGTACTGTGCCAGAATTGTATCAATGACTTCCATTGCCCTCAGAAATATGTCTCAATAGGATATGACTGCTTGATTGTCCCTTCAAGTCCCTTGTCTGTTTCTTCAGCTCCTCAACTCCATCACCTCCTCAGTATGCCCTGTTGTATACCACTGAAGCAATTTGAACACTTCAGAGATGACCTAGTGTCCGTGTCCTTATGATGCTTATTTTCTGACTTCCCTCTTATCTTTAGCTGGCCAATTTCTACATATTCTCTTGGTTTTGGAGTCTACCAGGAAACCTTTTCTACTCTTCAAAATTAGACAAGGTCCTCTTTTCTATACTACTATAGTATTTTGTTCTTTGTTATTTTCACATAGTTAAGGGGATCTTCTAATGGTTAGTGACTTCTATGTCTAGATTCCTATCAAGCTCTTATGCTCATAAATGTAAATACCGTCTGGAAAGGCAAGGCAGGAGGCTGGCAACTACTGTTCTTGGAGAAAGAAACAAAGAATTAGAGGAAAAAGAGAAAAGAAGATGAGACATATCATGGGGGGCTGCGCTGTGTTCTTCTGTAACTCAAGACACACACACACACCAAATCGTGTCTTCTTCACACTGTTGCCTGAAATGAGTCCTTTAAAACATCAAAGCAAGAATCTTTGTCACCTGCCGTCTTTCCCCCAGAAGGTGCGATGTAGTGAACTTGCCATGACCGAAACATTACTTTTCCAGATGTTCAGACATTCAAGGGGAAAGAGACAGTATGGGAAGGGGAGGATGTCAGGAAGAAAATACACTCACCTGTTTCTCAGGACTTATCTGATACATGATAAAATGAAACACATACATGTGTTAGGGATGTACTGTGAATGTAGAATGAATCTATGATCCCTGGAGATTTCAGTTTCTACCACAAAGAATCACTCAGGGCAATTCAATGACAAGAAGAGATAGGAAGTCAAATGATCAGATGAGTTCCGCAGTATGCCTTCAAAGGACAGTGACAGAAAGCATAAAACTGTCCCCAGTGTACTAATTTATTAAAAGGACATTCATCTTTTATCTGATTTCTTCTCTCTTATCATCTAAACACTTTCAAAAAGCCTCACAAACTGCCACCATGTTGAAGGTGAGAATTCTGTCGCATGAATTTTAAGACCTTCAAACCATCCCAGAATACCTTAATGAGAAGATTATATACTTTCATTATTTTTCAGCCAATGTTTCTTCTGATTTCTTTATCTACATTTAATGCATTATTCCATCTATTGTCTCTGGGACCCCAAATACATATATGTTAGACTCTTCGAGCAATGTTTGTCTCTCTGTTCTCCAAACGGAATCGTTTTAATTGTTTTTTTCTTCAAGCTTATTGACACATTTATTTCTTCCATTCTACCATGAAGAACATCCTTCTTAAACTTTTCGACACTATTTTTAACTCCAGAATAGAAGGTTTTTGTATATGTTTGTCATTAGCTTCTCAGCTGATAGTCTCTAGGTTTTTATTTTTTTTCACTCATCTTGCAGATATTTTCTCTTCCAACACTGTGCATATTTACTACAGTTAACTTACAACTTTTTACATACTGAGTGTGGGACAATACACCAAGCACAAGAAAGTCTGAGGTAGAAGTGCTACACATTCTAAGCAAGCTAGGGCTACATCACTAGTTCAGTGTCCACTTGAGGTACATACTGAAACATTATCTCAAAAAAATAAAAAGAGCTGAGAAGATGGGCAGACTGGGAAGTTTGTCTAGCATTCTGATTTTCTTCTCCAGTGCCAAAAAAATAAAAGAGCAACAACAAAATCTTCTGTTTGCTAATTAGTGTTGTGGAATATTCCTTTCCACAATATGAAGATGTCACTATGATTGGTTTAAAAAGAGCTGAATGGCCATTACCTGGGCAGTAATAGGATAGGTGGGATTTCTAGGGACAGAGAGCTCTAGGAAGTAAAAAGGCCAAGCCACTAGCCAGACACAAAGGGAACAAGAGATTCAGGAAGAGAGGGAAAAGCCACCAGTCACATGGCAACATGAAGATGAATAGAAATAAGTTAATTTAAACCCTAAGAGTTAGTGTGACAAACCTAAGCTATAGGCCAAGCTTTCATAATCAATAAGTCTCTGTGTTATTTTTTTTTTGATGCACTGGTAGCTCAAAGAAAATTTTGTCTACAAATTATAACATTATAGTCGTTCTAATGTATCATTCTTCATTGTATTTCATTTTTGAAATAGTCTCATTTTTCTATTTGTTCATATATTCAATGATTTTTATTGCAACTGGACATTAGAAATGATATACTGCAAAGATTATGAAATGTTCATACAAAGAATCTTTGTTTTGAAATTGGTTGTCTATTGGGCTATATGCAAACTGTTAAATTCCAATCTGTGGAGTTCACTAGACTACTTAGGAATTGCTCCAAAGTTTCATGTCTCAAGGACTCATTTAAAGACTTTGAAGTAGTTTTGTTGTAGTGGGGTTTCTCGGTCCCAGGCAGCCAGAGATCCAGACCCACAGACCTGCCGCCTGAGACCCCTTAGCGGCCCAGCCAGCCACTCGCTGCCCAGGCCCCCAGCATTTCTCAGACACTTATATTAACCTTATGCTGTTTGGCCTATGGCTCAGGCACATTGCTAGCTAGCTCTTACATCTTAAATCAACCCATTTCTATTGATCTGTCTGCCTCATCGCCCGTGGCTCACCTGTGTTTCTTACATGTTTCTTCTTGGGCGGCTTCAGCTCATCTGCCTGACTCCACCCTGCTTCTCCTACCTATGCTCTGATTTTTCCTCCTACTTCTTCTATGGTGCCTGCCATGGCCAAAAACAGCTCCTTTATTTAAAGATTGAGATTCACAGCATATATAAATGCATTCCCACATCACTTCCCCCTTGCATCTTGCATCGAAAAAAAAAAAAAAGTGGTCCTGATTTGACTATTAATAAGGCTGGATTTGGATTGGGAGCAAGTGGCTTTCTCCCTCTCTAAACCCAAGCATATTGGTAAAGAAATGTGAAAAATTCTGTCTCATATCACAAAAGCCACCTGGTGTGAGACAGAAGACAGAATATTTAGGGACCAATATTATTGTGACTTCATCTTAAACCTTGTTCCTCTCTGTTTCTGTACCTCTCAAACATCTCATCCTGTCTGCATACAGTCTCCTAAAGTCATAAAAGATATAAATATCTTTTGAATATCAGCAATGCTTAAGTTTTCCAATGTAAATAGCATTTCCTTTTATCAGCTATCTACAAAGAATATGGAACCAAGACGGGGCCCCCACCACAACAACTCCTACTAGTGAAACAAGAATAACAGAAAAAATATGAGAGAGAGAATAAGAGGCAGGTAGACAGACAGACAGACAGACAGACACACACACACACACACACACACACACACACACACACACACACAATCAAGAACCTGGTGCGCACCAATCAATAATTGTTTTCAGGTAATAGACAATTCAAAAACAGATACAAGATAGCTCCTTATGATTATCCTTCAGATAACACTGCTAATTAAGTTTCCAGATGGACTTAACCACTATTCTAAGAATGGTTATAGATGTATATGGTCAGTCCATTAAGAACTAACCATTGTTTTAGCTTTTACAGGATCCCAAAGAGATGTCATCACCCTTAAGTCAGCAGGAAGCAACCTTATGAAAGACTACGCCCCCTTTCCCAATAAGTTTTATGCTCTGAAGGTTGTGGATAACTATTATTCTAATAGAATAGTTATAAGTTAAAACTGGGTAAAGGACAAAACTATAATATAGCATCAGAGATCTTTTTTGAAGAAGAGAGGGGGGATAGATAGGATTGATAAAGGTAGACTGTTCTACCTACCTATACTCCATTCTAGCTGAATGTATGGGCTAAGCTAAAGACAATTTGCACTGTCATAGATATTTGTATATTGATACAAGTGTGAAATCATTTTATATGTTTAATTGTGATAATTTGTACATTGGTACAAAGTTTAATCTGAGATTGCTTTATATAACCAAAACAACTTGTACTTCAATATAAATCTGAATCTGTAACTATTATGTAAAACTGAATCTAAAATTGCTATATTTTATATATGCTTCTACCTTTGTTTAAAATATTTGCACATCATTGTCATGTATACTATGCAATTACTACCTCCATTTAACTATACTAGATATAATGTATGATTGCACTAGTTATGATATATGCACAAGATGTTTGATATGCCTCTGTTTAGATGTTATATATGTATTTACATGTCTAAAATGCTATGGACACTTTACCTACTAACATACCCCTGGCTAATGTTCGATAGTTCTACTAAGGGTCATTGTTCAGGGATTGTACACCCCCTTATATAGGTATTCTAATTTTTAGTACAGGGTTTATTCCTTAGGACAATAGGAACTGCAGTCAACATTACTTAAGGTATCATATCCCAGTCATATAAGATACAGGTTAGAATATCATAGATAGACAAGAATCTTCAACCATTTCATAGACCCAGAGAATATGGCATTTAACATTTGAAATTCGGCCATGAGAGACACGACGACTCCTGGTGTCACTGCTCCCTTCACGAGATGGTGTTGAGCATCAAAGATACTCCATTGGAGTTTGTCCTTTTGGCAGAGAATGGCTGGTTGAGTAAGGAACTGCCCTTACCTTGATTGCTGACAGTACACACATGGTGTCAAACTGGACGAACAAGTTGATAGATGGAGACTGACAAAACCTGCTTAGACAGGATAAGACAGTCCCTCCAAAATTGTCCTGCTTGTGAAAAGATCTGTCAGATACCATAGGCCTGTAGCCAATATGTTAGATGCTCTAACAGTGCACAAAACCAGAGGTGATTGTCCACGTAGCTGTGTTGCTGTCCTCTCCCAAATTTTGGAAGTCACTACTTCCATGTACTTCTGACTTTCAGGCAATTCATCTTCCTTCTCAGGTCTTGAAGAGGTTGAAGATATTTAAGGTTATCACCCTATTATCCCTTAGATAAGAACACTCAGGTGTTAAATTTTCACTTTCCCAGATTAACCCTTTAAAATAATCTATACACCCTACTATCTACCAATATTCTAGAACTATTTGATGTACCTTATATAGGTTAGGCTTTGATTAGAAATTGTACTTTGTCCTCTCCTACATACTACCTCATAGTAATTCCTACTGTACATAGTCTTAGTTTAGAACCTTCTTAGTTAGACACAAAGGGGAAATGTTGTGGGATTCAGATCAAAAGACACTTATACAGGGAACCGGGCCCCTGAAGGGGGTGGGGAAAACCCATTGAAAAGGGGCTTCTGGAACACGAGACACTGTCTTCCTGGTTCCTGGATGTTGGGGAGAGGATCGGATTCCATCGTCTGTCCATCACTCTTCCACCGTTCCAGACTCCAGTCCCTGTTCAGGTGCTACTGTAATCTGTTACCTGTACCATGAGTGTTGGTTTATATTTTAATAAATTTCTATCTGGTACTGGTGCCTTCTAAGTAAACTCCGCCTACAGAATTTGCCAAAGCATCATCCTGTCTGGCTCTATTGTTTTCTGGGATCTCCCAAAACAGTGTGTTTACTTCCTAAACTAGTAAGATGGTAAGATGATATATGATGATATATCAGGGTTTCAGTGCCCATACAAGGGATTTATTTGACCTTCTCTCACATTAAAACTTCTTTAAAAAAAAAAAAAAAACCCACCCCATTCAATTTTTTTTTGAAGAGTTGACTGTTTCAACTATCTATCTGTTTCTTTCCAGTGACTTTTGTGAGTCTGTCTGTCTGTTTCTGTGTGTGTGTGCTTGTGCCTGTGTGGTATATGTGATATTCCGTATTATTTGCTATCTATGGTAGTATTGGTCTGAAAATAAACCACTTGAACATGCTTAGGAGCAGAACCACTGAAAAGAATGAGCTTTAGACACTTCTAGAAAGAAAGATAACTCGCCATTCAGACATCTGAGGAAAGAAAATTCCAAGAAGAAAGGAATGCATATACATACATACCTTCACAGCCCAGGAGGGGAGCTTTCTCAAAGTGCTCCATCAATAAATGTAAAGGAGCTCAGTATAGATAAAGTATAGAAAATGAGAGGGAAGGAATAGGATGAGGCCAGAGCTAAAAAGAATAACTTACCTCCAGCAGTTATTTTAACATTATTTTAAAGATTAATGTCATGGTAAAGTTAAAAACAAAAGAATGCTATTATTTAGGTTTATTTTTTAAAAAGTCATTCATAGGCATATTGGAGATAATGAGAAAACAGCCAGACTCTGCAGGTAGCTAAGGTCAGAACAAAGAAAAGTAGCAAGACTTTGGATTTAGATGTGTCTTAGTTAGGGTTTCTATTGCTGTAAAGAGACACCATGACTACAACAACTCTCACAAAAGACATGTTTAGTTGGAGTGGCTCACTTATAGTTCAGAGGGTCAGTTTATTATTACCACAATAGGATATGGTAGCATTCAGGTAGACATGCTGCTGAAAAGGTAGCTGAGAGTCCTACTTCTTAAAGACAACAGGAAGTGAACTGAGACACTGAGAGTAGCTTGAGCATAGGAGAACTCAACGCCTACCCCACAGTGACACACTTCTTCCAACTAGGCTATTCCTACTCTTAGAAGGCCACACCTCCTAATAGTGCTACTCTCTTAGGGAAGCATTTTCATTGAAACCCTCACAGGGTATAAAAGCAATAGATCTTGTAATGTGCAGCTTAGTAAATGAGAAATAATGAATAGAGAAATATTGATGGGACCTTAAATATATGGGTATGTTATATTTGGTAGACACTATTGCACTATAAAGACAGAAAATAGAGCTTATAGGAGAAGTTAAACCTTGATTATAAATTAAAAAATGACCTGTGAATACAATAATGTTCAAAGTCAAGAGAAGACAAAACATCATCAACAATGAAATAACTATTGAGAGGAAAGCATCTAAGGATGTTGTTCTGTGGATTCAGCAGTCACACAGAAGAAGAGATAACTGTAAAGAACTCTAGAATGCTCCATAATAGTAAGAAGGAGAACCAGAACAGTCGAGTCTAGGAATGAAAGGAGTAAGTGTCCAAATATTCCAGAGCTCTGAGTAAAAAGGCAGAAACATGGAAGAGTTCAGGCTACACCTTGACCACTTAACTAGTCAGAAGTAAATGTTGAAACATGAGTTTTAGGTTCTGGAGAGGTGAGAGACACTAGTTCTTTTTTTTATTTTTTCTTTTATTTTAAAAAAGTTTTTCCCATACCCACCACTACTCCCTCCCAGTCCCCTCCTTCCAGTCCTCCCCCAAGATCCCTCTCATTCCATCCCCAGCCCCTCATCCATTTGCCATGGACAGCAATGACTCCCTAGGTTAGTGAATTCAGTTTGACATATTTAGTTGAGGTAGGACTGAGTGCCCCCCCCATCCCCCAGTATTAAAGCTGAGTTAGGTGTTCCTCTGTAGGGAATAGGCTTCAAAAACCTAGTTCATGCACTAGGAATAAACTCTAGTCTGACTGTAAGAGGCTCAACAAATATCTCATGCTGCTTGACTATCATCTACATTAGGAGGGTTTAGTTCCTTTCCATGAAGGCTCCTCAGCTGCCATTTCAGAGTCATTGAGCTCCCAATAGGTCAGGTCAGCCCTCTTTGTAGATCTCCTGCTCATGATTTTCATAAAGTCTCTCCTTCCTCTCTTGAGCTAGACCAGGAGCTTGACCAGGTGCTTAGCTATGGATCTCTGCTTCTCCCTCCATCAGTTGCTAGATGAAGGGTCTGTAATGGCAATTAGGATGGCCATTCATTTGATTAAGGGAAATCCTGTTTAGGTACCCTCTTCACTAGTGCTTGGAGTCTAGCTGGGCTCATCTTTCGGGTTCTTGGGTCTTTCCCTAGCATCAGCTTTTTCTCTAACCCCACAAGGGCTCCCTCTATCAAGATATCTATTTCATTGTTCACCCTCTGTTGTTCCCCTGCCTCAATCATTCCAGTCTTTCATGTGTTCTCACCTTCCCTTGATCCTTCTCCCTGACCCCAATGATCCCAATTTACTCCGATCTTCTCTATTTCCCCTTCCCAGGGGAATCTATGAATGTCACTCTTAAGTTCCTCCTGTTACCTAGCTACTTGGGGATTTTGGATTGCAGCCTGAGTATCCTTTGCTTTATGTCCAAAATTCACCTATGAGTGAGTACATATCATGTCTGTCTTTCTGTGTATGTGTTACCTCACTTGAGATGATACTCTCCAGATCCATCCATTTGTCTGTAAAATTCAAGATGTCTTTTTTTCTGCCAACTAGTACTCCATTGTGTAGATATACCACAATGCTTTAATCCATTCTTCAGTTCAGAGGCATCTAGGTTGTTTCCAGGTTCTGGCTATTACAAATAATGCTGCTATGAACATCGTAGAGCTAATGTCCTTGGAGTAAGAATACGTATCCTTTGGGTATATGCCCAATAGTGGTATTGCTGGAGTCTCTGGGAGATTGATTCCCAGTTTTCTGAGGAACACCATACTAAATTTCCAAAGGAGGTATACAAGTTTACATTCTCACCAGCAATGGAGGAGTGTTCCCTGCTCTGCATCCCCTCCAACATAGGCTGTCATCTGTGTTTTTGATCTTAGCCATTCTGACAAGTGTAAGATGGTATCTCAGAAATGTTTTGATTTACATTTCTCTAGTGGCTAAGGATGTTGAGAAATTCTTTAAGTGTCTTTCAACCATTTGAAATTCTTCTGTTGAGAATTCCCTATTTATCTCTGAACCCCATTTTTTAAATTAGATTATTTGGGGTTTTGGCCTCTAGTTTCTTGAGTTCTCTATTTTAGAGATCAGTTGTCTGCCAGATGTAGGGTTAGTGAAGATCTCTTCCCATTCTTTAGGCTGTCATTTGTCTTACTGCCTTACAGAAGCTTTTCAGTTTTAGGAGATCCCGTTTATTAAATGTTCAGGAGACACTAATTCTTAACCTTAAGGAAGTTCAAGTATCAAATGGCAAAACATACATGTCAACATGTGGACAGATATTCTTTTATAGCAATGAGTATAAAACAGAGTTGCAATGAGAGAAGGTGACTATAATGATATGGAATGGTATCTAGAAACTGTCACAACATATTTGGTCTCTCTTTCATCATCTCACCTTGATTAAGAAAAGTTGTCATCAATAGGGACACAGCAGGAAGGAAACAACCAACAGAGCAGATTAAAAAATCCTATCATCTGGGTTATTCACCAGTTTCATTCTTGTATTTGTAACTTTAGCCAAGTTCCTTAACAATGTAGGGCCTCCATTTACTTGTCTGTAAAATGGAAATAACAGAATGTATTTAATTTGATAAAAATGTAAATTATTTTTGATGGAAACAGAGTCTACCATAGTTTTTTATACTGGAGTGATATAAATATGAGGAAGTACACAGAGTAATTAGTGTACTAATTATTTTCAACTAATAACATTATTGCTGGTAATATATTTACCAAAACTGCATTTTTTTAAAAAAAAAAAATTAACTCACATTGCAGCCATGTGGTTTGTAGAATGATTGGTTGATCACAAGTAGCCATGGAAGGGAAGACAAAATGGAATATTCCCTGGTTAAATTCGTCCTGCTGTTGACGTCGTTTCTCAGCATCTTCTGAAAAGACTTTTCATTTTCTCTTCTTTGTGTCACTTCGAAATCGTTAGCTCTGAACTGAGATATGTCATTGTATTTCATGATGCAATGGAACTTGCTAGATTAAAGCAGTCTTGGGTGAGTCAGTGCAAGAGCACGGCATCATCCAGACAATTTTATCTTCTTACCAGGAAGGAAGTGGTACTGTGTTTCTGAACTCCCCCACTTGTAACTGAGGATAAAACCAAAAGCATCTGCTTCTTTGTGCACCAACCACTTTTACTTCAAATGTGAACTGGATATGAAGAATGAAGGTTCCGGTGCCAGACCAACACTGGGTCTAGATTCTAGTCTTGTTCCTTGCTAGTTGCATGACCTACGATCTGTTTATCCATTGCATGGCAGACAAAGATACTATTTACCCAAGATGTTTTTCTTTCATTTTTTGTATTACCACTTTTATCATTGATTACTTGGAAACATGTGAAGACTTTTGGAGGGGTTAATTTTACTTTACAACTCTCAGGTCAAAATCTATCACTAAGAGAAATCAGGAGAAGAACACAAAGCACTGAGCAGAGAAGGCACTGATATATGAGTATAGTAGGATGTCATTAAGAGTAATTTTATTGCCATGGGGGTTTTGTGATGTGGGAATGCCTTTCTGTATGCTGTGAATATCAATCTTTAAACAAAGGAGCTATTTTGGGCCATGACAGGCACCATAGAAGAAGTAGGAGGAGAAATCAGAGCATGGGTAGGAGAAGCAGGGCGGAGTCAGGGAGATTGAGGAAGACACCCAAGGAGCAACATGTTAGGAACACAGGTGAGCCACAGGCCACGTGGCAGACAGATTAATAGAAATGGGTTGAATTAAAATGTAAGAGCAGCTAGCAATGTGCCTGAGTCATAGGCCAAACAACATAAAGTTAATATAAGCATCTGAGTCATTTTTAAGGGCCCGAGCAGTGGGCGGCTGGGCAGCTAATGGGTCTGGCGCGCGGGTCTGTGGGTCTGGGCCTCTGGCTGCAAGGGACCAAGAAACCCCACTACAACAGTTTTGTTTGTTTGTTTGATTTAGAATAGTAGTATTAGGTTTTATCCTAATGGTGGCTTTGTGCCACCATTGCAGTCAGGCACTGTTGTAAATCAAAGGTTTTGTGGCTTAGTTGTTGTTTACATTTCTCCTTTGGTAGCATACAATGTATCTTCCTGTACCAAAGATGCTGGTATGTAGGGGTAAGAGCTCTATGTAAGAACCAGTTCAACTTCTCCATATTCAATGAGTTGTATGGGTATGGTCTTCAGAAATGGGGCCTTGCTGTTAGTTTGTAGAGACCAACCTATAGTCTTGGCATCTGCCTGAGATGTTTAGAATTTCTCATGGAACCCCTTTGGTCAACAATTCAATAGATGTAACCCAGGCCTGGTACTGGAAGCTTCTTGGGTCACAAGAGATAGACAATTTGGATTCTCTTCCCCCATTATTTGGTAATTTTATTTAGATCATCTTCATATATTTAGTTATTTATTTTAGGAAGCTTCTACTATATTATGTTTTCATACTACCTCTCAAGTGACCCTTACTTAATTTTATGTGTCTTTCTTTATATTTTTTCCTTCATCTCCCTCTTTTTTCTGCCTCTCCACTTGATCCTCCCATTCCAGTTTCATAACCTCATCCATTCATAACTACATATTATATTTCCCTTTCCTAAAGAGATCGATTTGTTCTGGTCCTCTAGTCCCTTACTCTAAACCTAATCTTTATGGCTCTATGAATTGCAACTTGGTTATCATTGACTTAACAGTTAATGTCATCATATAAGTGAATATATACTATGTTTGTCTTTCTAGGTCTTGATTACCTCACTAAGGATGGTTTTCATTTTGTTTTGTTTTGTTTTTCTATTTCTATCCATTTATCTGCAAATTTCACAATTTCACTTTTTTTGATAGCCAACTATTACTCTATGTGTAAATGTACCACATTTTCTTTATCCACTCTTCTGTTGAAGGATATGAAGGTTACATCCAATATCTGACTTCTCTGATAATGGCTGGTTGAGGCACTGATCTATGACTGTAGCAGAATGTCATTAGGAGCCATTTTATTGTTACTTTTTTAATAACAGTAGTATTTAGCTTTACCCTGGTCCCTGGGCTGTCAAGTCTTGGGTTCTTTGTCACTTGAGGAGTATCAGTTACAGGTTCCATCTCTTGGAGTGAGCATTCTAATAACATTCTGCTATACTCATAGATTAATGCCTTAGTCAGCCAACATCAGAAAGCAGCAATGAATATGGCTGAACAAATGTCTCTGTGGTAGGATGAAGCATCCTTTGGATATATATCCTCCCACCAGCAATGGTTGAGTGTTTTTCCCTTATTCTAAACCATCACCAGCAGGAGCTATCATTTGTTTTATTGATCTTAGCCATTCTGACTGATGTAAAATGAAATCTTGAAGTAGTTTTGATTTGCATTTTTCTGATGACTAATGATGTTAAACATTTCAAGTATTTTTCAGCCATTTGAGTTTCCTCTTTTGATAATTCTCTGCTTAGATCTCTATCTCATTTTTATTGGATTATATGTTTTCCTGATGTCTAGTTTTTTGAGTTCTTTATATATTTTGGGTATTGCCCTCTATCACAAAGGTTCTCAGCCTATGGATCTGACCCCTTTGGCAGTCAACCCTTTAGCAGGAGTTGAATATCAGATATTCTGCATATTAGATATTTTATGTTATTATTCATAACAGTGGCAAAATTATAGTTATGAAGTAGTAACAAAAGTAGTTTTATGGTTTGGGTCACCACAGCATGAGGAACTCTATTAAAGGGTCACAGCATTAGGAAGGTTAAAAGCCACTTGGAATCTATCAGATGTGAAGTTGGTAAATCTTTCACATTCTTTAGGCTGCCATTTTGTCCAAAAATAGTGTCCTTTACCATACAAAGTTTTCTGGTTTCATTAGGTCCCATTTGTTGACTGTTGCCCTTAGTACTTGTTTGAATGTTGTCTAGTCCAGAAAATCTTTTTCTGTGTCAATGACTTCAAGACTATTCCCCACTTTCTCTTCTATCGGGTTCGGTGTATTAGGTTTTACATTGAGGTCTTCAATCTAGTTAATTGTGCAGAGTGATAAGTATGGACCTATTTAGATTCTTCTGTATTCAGCTATCCAGTTTGGTTAGTACCATTTGTTGAAGATTCTACCTTTTTTCCCAGTGTGTATATCTGACTTCTTTATTTAAAAAGAAAAAGTCAGATTTCCATAGGTGTACAGAGTTATGTCTGATTCTTGGATTCTGTTCCACTAATCATTATATCTGTTTTCATGCCAAATCTATGGGGTTCTTGTTAGTGTAGCTCTGGATTACAACTTAAAATCCGACATGGTGATACCTCCAGTGGTTCTTTATTAGTCAGGATTTTTAGCTATCCTGAGTATTTTATGTTTCCATGTGAAGTTGAAAATCGTCCTTTCAAGTACTATGAAGAATTGCATTGGAATTTTTGTATATTGTTTTTGGTAGGATGGTCATTTTTTTTAGTATATTTAACCCCACAGATACATGCACATGAAAGATCTTTTCATCTCCAGATTTCTTCTTCAATTTCTTTTGCAAGGTCTTAAAGTTTTTCTCATATAAGTCTTTCACTAGCTCAGTTAGAGCTACCCCAACATATTTATATTGTTTGAGGCTGTTGTGAAAGGTGCTGTTTCCCTGATTTCTTTCTGTTTGTCGTTTGTCATTGGAGGGCCACTGAGTTTTTAGTTAATTTTGTATCCAATTACTTTGCTGAAAGTGTTAATCAACTGTAAGAAATTCCTAGAGGAAGTTTTGAGTTTCTCTCTAAGTTGAGGGTGGCTATGGACTTGCCATTAATTCTCTTTATTATGTTGTGGTATGTCCCTTGTATCCCCAGTCTCTCCAGAACGTCTATCATGTTAAGGGTGTTTGTCAAAGGCTTCTTCATCTAGTGAGTTTTGTCTCTTGGTCTGTTTATATGATGGATTAGATTTTATCAGTTTATATATGTTGAAACATCTTGAATCTCTGGGATGGATCCTACTCGATCATGGTGGGTGGTCTTTTTTGATAGTTTCTTGGATTTGGTTTGCAAGTATTTTATTGAGAATTTTGCAGCATGATACTCTTCTCTCACTACCAGAGGGCATTTTTTATATATATATAAAGGCACCTACACAGTCAGCGATGACATTTTCAAGTCTTAATTAGACCTGGAGATGGACGTGTGAAAATTCTGCTCAGGAGAATGTGTGTAGAATTGATAAAAATACTGGCTTACAAAACTCATCCTCAAATTCCTCTACATTTTCTTCTCTACCTTCTAGCTGAAAACTGAGGCCCAGGGCCACAACCATGTCTTTATATTGAATGATAGGTCTTTCATCAGCCTAGGTATCTGAATTACTATGTGGTTCACACCCCAACCTAACATATCAATTCATGCCAGGTATCATAGGTACTATAGTATTTTCCTGAATTCTGACTCTATAAAAAGATAAACATTTTTTGAGGGGAACTACTATGACTTCAAGGTTTTCCTGTTAAAGCATTTAGTATTACCCTAACTAATGTACACATAATCACAATGTACATGTTTCTTCATCTGTACAACAGAAGGATAGTAGCAGCAATTCCTGATTGTGACAATTAAATAAGCCATTTAGCACAATGACAAGGCCTAGTTGGTGCACAAAAATATTAGTCACTGTATTTATTAATGCATTAACTAGTTTTTTTGTTACTGTGACAAAAATCTTCAACAAAGACAGCTTACAGAATAAATCACTTAGGTTCTCAGAGGACATTGCCCACTATTGAGAAAGCAACCTAAGCAACTGGTTTCTTCAGAACAAGGATTAGCAAGTGGTCACATCCCATGGAAGAAAAGAAGCAGGGAGCTAGACAGGAACTGGAAATGGGCTATTCCTCTCAAAGGATGACACTACTAGCCTATGTCCATCAGTGAAGCCTCATCTCCTAACAGTTATAGAACTTCCCAAAACATGGCCAACAGCTAGCAACCGAGTGTTCAAGACCCATGAGCCTATAAGGAATATTTCACATTAAAACCATAACAGTAAGACAGATACTTTTTCTTTTTTATTGCTACAGAAATGTGTATGTATGTGCATGTGTGTGTGTGTGTGTGTGTGTGTGTGTGTGTGTTTGTGTATGTGCATGAAACACACTCCAGCCACCTCCACAATAAATATTCTTAACTGATATGGGCTTTCATACTATTTTCAATTACCTGAATTTTTATTAACATCATCATATAAATAATGTTCCTTTCCCATTATGCCTGACTTGTAACAATACATGTTTTTACATTAACATAAAGCACTGCCAACCATCTTTAACATTTTGTCTGATAATAAGAAAGTGACAAAAGATAAAAGTCTTCACAAGCCATCATATAAGACCAATAAGCAGTCTTCAGCAAACTTCTGAGTTATTTAGAAGACAATGGCACACAAGAGATGCTATGTGAGAGACTTGTCTTCATTACTTATTAAATACAAAGGTATTCTTTAGTGCTACCTCAGAAACTCATGGGCAGATGTCACTTAGTGGTAAAGTGCTTGATTAGAGTGTCAAGACTCAGAGTTTGATGCTCAGCAACAACAAAAATAAACAAATAAAAAGAAGTAAAATATGCCTCCATCCAATTGTGAGAGCAACACTTGGTGAAGATGCTTTCTTTTTTCCAATGTATGTTTTCCAGCTTCTTTGTCAAAAATTAGGTGTTCTTGGGTATGTGAATTAATATCAGGGTCTTAAATTTGACTCCATTGATCCACATGTCTATTTTTATGCCAATACCAAGCTGTTTTTTATTACTGTAGCTCTATAGTAGAGCTTGAAGTCAGGGATAGTGACGCTTTTAGGAGTTCTTTTATTGAACAGGATTGTTTTAGCAATCCTGGGTTTTTTGTTTTTCCTTATGAATTTGAGTATTGGCATAAAGCAAAAGATAACTACTCTATAATCCATAACCCCTGAGCAGATAAGTAACAAAGAGAAACCTAAGAAAAACAACCATGGATCCCACCCCCCTTTCCCCGGGACAGGCAAATAGAGATGTCCTGAGTTAATTGGGACCATAGCAGGGAGGGGGTAAAGGGTGGTGGGAAGAGAACATGAGGGAATGAGGTGGCTGACTTGGGGGAGGGACAGAGATGGAGAACAACAAAATAGACACCTTGATAGAGAGAGTCATTGAGCAGTTAGAGAGAAACCTGGAGCTAGGGAAATATTCAATAACCTACAAATATGATCCCAGCTAAGACTCCAAGCAATAGTAGAGAGGGTGCCTAAACTGACCCTTCCCCTATCATCACCACCCTAACTGTCATTATAGAACCTTTATTCCACAACTAATGGCAGCAGATGCAGAGATCCATAACTAAGCACTGGGTCGAGCTCTCAATCCATATAAAGAAAGGAAGGGCATATTATTTGAGCAAAGGTTTTAAGGTCATGATGAGGAGATAGCTGATCCAAGCTATTTGAGAGTTCACTGACTGAAATGACAGCTGGGGAACCTGCATAGAATATGGATGACAATTGTATGGCTTGGGCAGTTTATGAGACCCTTGGTAGTGGGACCAGAATTTATTTCTAGCCTGTGAACTGGTTTCTTGGTGTCCATTCTTTAGAGAGAGATACCTTGCTAGCCTTGATACTGAGGGATGGGTTTGGTCGTGCCTCAACTTGATATGCCAGATTGCATTGACTCCCCCTGGGAGCTCTTACCCTCTTTGAGGAATGGGTAGGAGTATGGGATGAGGGGAAGCTGGGAGATGACTGTAAAGAGGCAAGAGAAAGGGAACAGTGGTGGATATGTTTCTAAAAACTTTTAAATAAAAAATATAAAAAGTAAAAGTCCTTTTTTCTAGATATATAAGAAAAAAGGAGAAAACAAAATTAAAAGCAGTTAGGATGAATCTCAAGTGTTGGACATGAACATCATCACATCTATTTCAAGGATGAGTGATCTGGGAATTCAATTAGGTAAGCAGTATGTTAATATAGAATCCAGTCAGCATTCAAAGCCACCTTTGATTTAAAACTGAGTGCTTTGCTTTTGGACAACACTTCTCACCAGGCCATGTCTGAGAATCTGCCTCACTTTTGACTTACAGAGGAAAAGTCAATGCTTGCAGGCAGAGTGACTTTGATCCCACACATACTCAGATGCTCTGCCTTGCTTCCTTGTATTGAAAATGCCCCAAGACACCATCCCTCTTAGTTGTAATTCATATATGGAGGCCTAATCATGTTATCTATACTCACTACATGTAGATTTGGACTACAAGACCTTCTTTTTTTCCTTTTTCTTTTTTTTGTTTTGTTTTGTTTTTTTGTTTGTTTGTTTGTTTTTGTTTTTTTGTTTTTGTTTTGTTTTTGTTTTCTGAGACAGGGTTTCTGTGGCTGTCACTCTATAGCCCAAGCTGAACTTGAACTCACAGATAACCTCTGCCTTCCAAGTGCAGGGATTAAAGCCATGGCCCACCACTTCCTGGGTAAGCTGGGTCTTTCCAAAGTGACACTCTGGGCAAACAAGTCACAATGCTGATGATCTGAGTCCTTGCCTCTTCCAACTCATGCTCTCTATGATGGTTTGCTGATATGGAAATTCTCACAAATGTTGATAAATTATTTCTAACTACAGAGGAATATTTAAAATCCTCAGGTAGACAAGTCCTAGAGTGGTAAAATGTCCCTCTTCCAGAGTCCTAATTTATCAACTCAGGGATGGTCTGTGAGCTCTTAAGATGAATGTCACAGTCATTGGTGATACTTTCAAACTGAGGCTATGATAAGTTAATGATAATGGCTCCAGCTAGTGAAAATGCCAAACCACTTTGAATAGTTTCTCTGAAGCCTGTGCAATATGCATGCTGCCACATTAATGTTCTTTTTGTTTTAGGAACATGTCCCTGGATGAGTCATGGAGCCCTGAATAGATAGATGAGCAATAGAAGAGTACCATGGACAGCCAGGGCAATTATAGGAGAAGCAGTAAGTCAGGGAAGGGAATCCACAAGCTCTAATATGCTCACCAAGCTGTTGCCGTTTGTCACTTGTTTTACCCTGGGCAGGTGACTCACCTTCACTGTAGTTAGTTTCCTTGCCTGTAAAGGAGGGTTCTTCACTTCGTCAGTTTCAGGACGGACTTGAAGGAGAAGTGTAAATTTCTTTTCATAGAAACTGAGTTCTAGCTCTGGCAATAACCTCCTCCAAACTGACCTTTCTGTCCCCTCTCCCACACTGTCTCTACCAATCTCATTGAGTGGCTCTCATCTTTCTTCCTTTTTCTCCCTGCTCTTCTGCTCATCTGGAGTTCTGATTTTGTACCCTACTTTATTGTCTGTCATTTCCTTCCTGGTGGGGTATTAAATATTAAATGACCTGAAGGTCCCAGCCTCTCTCTTCCCTTCCCTTACCAGGTACCAATATTCCTCACTATTCCCTCCCAAAAAAAGCATTTCTTTATATTTGCCTTTGTTTGTTTGTTTGTTTGTTTCAGGCTGTTTTCATTAGTTGTTTCTTTCTCACTCATCACAAACAATTTGATCAAGATTCTCTAAAATTTTGCTTCTGTACTTCCTCACTTACCTCTCACTAACTCAGTTTCCTGTTCAAGAACACAGTCCTCCGAGCAGTAAAAGATGATTCAGAAACTGGAGAACTGCTGTTCTCTCAACCCATTAGCTGATCCATAGGACTTCATTTTACTTAATTTTCTTTAATGTACGAAACCTTATAAAGCCCTTCTGCTTTTCTCACCCATATTTATCGCCACTGCTGACATCCTTCCTCTAACTCATGAGTTCCTTCCAACAGAGCTCCTTAAATGCTTGAAGATGACATGAAGTTTTCCACTTCTCAGGAGTGAAGCAAAGGCATGCCTTGTTACAAGTGTCATTTTGACTGCCTGACAACATAAGGACAGTCCTATTGACTTGCAAAAGAAAGCCCGTCTCCATTCTCAAGCAGAAAATTGTTCTGTATAGAAGATGTTTTGTGTAATTGGGAGAAGAGATGAGAATGAATAGAAATTCAAAATGCATTCTCTCTTCTACATACCTCATTTTATTTGGCATAGAATTAAGGGAAGGACTTGGCACTTATCTCAGAAAGAGAGGATAAAACTCCTCAATGAATTTTGAATATTCAACTACCAAGACTTCTGTTTCTGAATGAACAGCTTAGTTAAGATTTTGTTCCTCTACACTGAATGCACCCAATGAAACCTAATTCACAGTTATAAGAGTTTATGCTCAACACATATCTTTCCCCTTTTGTCTATGAAGCAATGCAAAGAGTGTCCATATTGTTCTAATAGAGTAAATTCAAGCTATGAAAAACATTAAAATGTGCTTTTAGTAGTTTTAAGATAAAAGTGATTAGGAGCAACTACTTTTAATATAATTTTTTCTTTGTATGACAATTTGATTCTGACAAACTTGGTCTCTAGAGTATCTACTTATCAGCAGAACTTTCTTGAGTGTAAATGAGATGGATGAGATTACCTAGGAGAGATTGTATCCCAGAGCAAGTGCTCAATGAAATCCTGAACTGAGTCAGTTTTCATGACTAGTCCAATCACAAAGGGAGAGCTTCTTCTTCCCTACCTTGAAACTTCCCAAACTTTATAAGAGTTATGTTCACATATCCAAAGTTATCTCCCTTTTTTTGAGGAAGTGAGGGAAGTGGATGGTGGAAGTGAGAGATCCAGATATGATCTGGAAGCAGTAATGATTTATATAAGGTCAAAGTTAAGTAGAAATAGGTGAGATCTATGTCAAAGTGTTAAACAAGAGTCAGAAAATCCAACAGGGCATGTGGAGAGTATAAATCTGTCTCTATGGTGATTTAATATTCTTCTCAGTATGAAAGCCTACTAGACAAAGAAAAATAAGACTATATTTTATGGTGAAGTTTGATATCTTATATCCCTATATTGGGAGATCCTTCAAACACCTTCAAAGCAAAAACCATAGCTATAATTTAAGCAAATCACAACAGATTTATCTCTAACATCCTGAGAATTTCAGTCTGTTGCTCTTCTAACAACATTCGCTTGCTCAGATTCTAAGACATATCTTAAGTCGGATAAAGAGGAACTGAAGTTGATGCATTTATTATGTAGAGACATGGGATCCTACTGGATATCAGGGGCAAGGTTCTTCCACTGATACCACTCTTTATACAGTGGTGCCCAATAACACTGATGACTAACTCCTATTTGTTCTTTGTTAAAGATCTATTAGTCTTTTATTTACCGCTGACTTCGTGAGGTTGGTTGCAATGGGCAACAAATAAGTTTCATCTCTATACCCAAGCCCTATTCTAGTCTGGTAATAATAATAATAATAATAATAATAATAATAATAATAATAATAATAATAATAAATAGAGTCTATTTTCCTACTCATTAAATCTAACCTTGATTACATAGTTTGCTTTGGTGAAAGGACAAATACTACACAGCAAGAAGAAGAGAAAAGTTCTTTTCAATGTCTCCTGTTTTCTCCTGGTGACCTGAAAGCTGGGAAAAGCCCAAGTTGAAATATGAATGATAAACAGAAGTCAGATAAGATGGGGCTCACTGACCTAACCAGTCTGGCTGCTATTGTACTCAGGAAGGACACTAACATGTAAGGACTGTTTTGCCAGCCAAAGGTAGAACGGATGTTACTTCAGGCTGCAACATCTTGGAGTAGTTTCCTTCATAGCAACAGGTAACAGAAACTTCTGGCTTGATGGTCTCTCATCTGAGATTTGATTTTTAATTGAAATACATCACATTATGAAGTTAATACATTTCAAAATAGTTATGTTATTATGCCTATTGGTCGGTGTAAAGAGTTTAGGATAAATAGAACTCATAAAAATACAACTAGAAAATGGGGGGAAAGGGGAGATAAAATTTAAAAATAAAAAAAAGAAATTTAAATACAAAATAAAAATACAGTTATGCTGGACATAAAAAACAATAGTGTTGATAAGATATATAAATTTTTTTGAAGGTCTGGCAGACAAATGAAAAGTTACATTTTTTTCAACATCAGCCAAGTAAACATATCAGCTCTTTAGGGTAAACAGAACATTTATTGCACAGAACTTCATAAATTAAAAATATGAATTGTTTTTACAGTAGACAAGAAAAGTCATAAAAGGAAGTATTTCCCTCTAGCCCATATAATAAGAGTGTAATATTAAGCCAAAATTTGTTAAAAATATTTTCAATTATGCTGCTGAAATTAATATTCTTACAAAGATTTAAGATTCTAAAAGTGTACGTTTATAGAGGAAACATGAATAGTAGTAGGAACAGAATAAATCACGTTTGGTT
This sequence comes from Phyllotis vaccarum, assembly GCA_033318265.1. Classification (NCBI taxonomy): domain Eukaryota; kingdom Metazoa; phylum Chordata; class Mammalia; order Rodentia; family Cricetidae; genus Phyllotis; species Phyllotis vaccarum. The sequence continues at coordinate 136,200,464 of JARWLC010000001.1, read as the reverse complement.
TTGTGAAAAAATGAGGAAGTTATGATAATCAAAATGGGTTTGTGTAAACCCAAATACATCAATAAATAGTAAATCAGCCATGAAATCATGAATGAGTTTCTAAACATTAAAACCTGATAGTAATAATCACAAATGATTATCAGAATCATAAGCTCTAATATAAACACCCATACAATAAGTATGGGCATATGTCCAACACTATCCACTTGCCCTCTGATTGACAACCACCTTATAAATCACCATGCATGAGAAAATATTGCTTTTTAATTCTTGTGCATTTAAAAAATTGCCTCTTGCTTCAACCTTTGAATATGCTTGAGGTGCAATGTGGCCTGGGGATTTCCATTGCACTGTTAGGAAATTCCCCAGTAAGCTTCATCTCAGACTCTCTGATCGAATTTTCTATTTTTGGATTGACAGTATGAGGAATGAATAACATCAGGAATCGATTATTAAAAGAAACTTTGATCACTCAGATAGACTCGTCTCTTCTTCCTGGCAGAGCTTACATTTAAGATTTATGTTAGAGAAAATGTAAATAGCTTTCCCAGTTTTAAAATACAAAAACTAGAATCTGAACTCAGGTCCTTAAATTTTAAAATCCAGTGTCTCAAAAACTGCAGTCAAAACACTCATGATTAGAGAACAGTCCCAAAAGATACAAGAGAACATTTTGAATCTTCAAATACCAGTAAATGGTTGGAACAAGCCTGCTCTTCAAAATGCTCTGGCTTATTTATTATTTGTTTTAGTTGACACAGCAACTTTGATTCTGATAACTCTCACATTTCTTTCACAATACCAAGTGTGATTAATTTTATTCCAACTGACATTCATGTTTCAAACATAAACATATACTTTGCAAATCTTGAGGTTGTAACGCTATTAATTTTAGTGTGTTATGAAAAATTTATTCATAGACTCATAAAAAATAATTTATTCATAAAAGTTACATGCCATTCTCTCTTTTTGTTGAAGGTTGCAAAATACTAACACTAGTTGTTAGGTGGGCTTGAGGAAACATATCCTCTTATATCACTTCCTGTCTCCTGTAAAAATAATCCATATTTTTTAAATGCCTTTGAGAATCCAGTGCAATAAACATTCTCTTTATCCTGAAGAAATGATATGCTTACTTTTTGCTGATGTTGAAAAGTATGTGTGTCTTATCCTATTAGCTGCTTGTTTGAGGGAGTTGAGTTAGACATTTTGGCCTAATGTGAGCTAGTCATACTCATATATTTAATTCTGAAAGAGAGAAATAGAGAGAAGGGGATGGAAGAGGGAGGAAGGGAGGGAGGGGAAGGAAGAGGAAGTAATACTATTTCAGTTTCTCTGGAAGTGCAGAACTTTGTCAAAAAATAAATAAAAAGCATGTCAACTCATGTTCTCCATTTTCTCGATGGAAGAGTAAAGTGGACTTACAAAGCCTCTGCTGTGTCTCTTGAATTCTGGATAACCAACACATAAATACAAAGCCAGAGCCAAGACTGCCCAAACACCTACTGGGGCCTCAGAAGCCAGAAACTATTAATCACAAGAAGCCTGTTTTCTCACTAGATTTTTGAAGTGGACTATTTGCTGTATTTTTTACTGACTATGAAAACCAGAACCATACCTGCATTAGAAGAAAAGCATTGGTATCTGCCTTTATGAACATTTCATAATGGAGAATAACAATCATTCAAGTTTATCAAATCAGGGAACTGTGTGCTACTGAAAGAAATGTAATTTGATTAAATAATTTAAATAATTGACATGAAGTATCAATATGAAATATCAGCATAAAAAATGCCTCTGATAAAATGTGACCCTGTGAATATCAACAGTTGGAATGTTAATGAATCCTACTTACCCTGACTACACAATACCTAAGTGAGTCATTTGTGTTTATATCATCAATGAAGAATTAGTTGATGGTAATAGAAGTATCCTTATTGAGATGGAATAGTAACAAAGTTATAATATGCTAGTATTAAATATCGGTTTCTTATACACAAAGGAACACATTAAGTATTTTCTATGTTGCTATTCATTTATCAAATATTTAACAAAGTTGTTAGTCAGAACTTTCATCCTGCCTGAAATAAGGTCATGAACAAGATAGTTTTTCCTTTAAATAGTGGGATATATACATCTATAAAAAAGAGATAAAAATATTAGTGCATTTAATGATGTGTATGTTGTCCTAATGTTCAAGAAATAAATTGATGCTTAGGGAAGATAGATATCATTCTCAAGGTCGAGGTTGGATTTGAACCTGATATTAAGGATTTTGTTCTTCATTGTATCATTACATTTCTGTGCTTTCCATGTTGTTGAATAAATGCCCCACAGGCCTGATATTGTCACCAATTATCTAAGCTCTTTTCCCTGTTCCTTTAGTACATTTAGCCAGCTGTCAACAAGCATGTACTTAACACAGACCATGAGAGGTCAGCTCCCATGTCCACTCCAGGGTAATAAGAGAAATGCTTCAGAGTAGCTAAGGGATAAGAAACTTTTATATCTGAGGATAATTAAGAACAGATATCTAACTGACTGGTAAAATAAACACACACACACACACCCCTCTGGTGGTAACTTTCTATTTTACTTCTTAAAAATCATCTCTGACCCTTTTTGTATAGTCTGAAGTTTCTCTGTCCCACCTGGCTGGTCCTGCAGCCACTTAGTCCCAAAGGAACATACAGAGGCTTACATTAATTAAAAGCTGTTTGGTCTATGGCTCAGGCCTATTACCTGCTAACTTGGTAACTCTTATACCATAAATTAACCCATTTTCTATTTATGTTTAGTCACATGGCTTGGTACCTTTTCTAAGTGCAGCATTTTTTACTCTGCCTTTCCTCTCCCAGAATTCTCTCGGTCTGGTTGCTCCACCTCTACTTCCTGCCTACCTTCTAGCTAGTCAGCATTTTATTAAACAAATACAAGTGAAAAATATTTACAGCATTATCCCACATTTCTCCATTCAGCTACATATCTCTACATTGCTGCATCCTATACATACAACTACATATCTTAGTTTACATAATATGGCCATACATCTCTATACACAGTTACATCTATTGTCCTGTCTTCATATCTTATTTTATATACATTTTTCTTCTACATCTCCTTTTACAAAGTTTCAACTTCCTTGCCTCCACTCAGTTTTAAATCTCCATACAGCCATAACTATTCATCTCAAACACATAGCTCTTTCACCATATACCATTTTACATTGTTCCTACACATTCATATACAGCTTCTTGCACAGTTCCTATATGTAACAACTCCTTCATCCAGCTTTATTTCTCACACACTCACTCATACATAGATGCTTTTTCTACATCATTGACTTACACTTTGCTCATTCATTATCTCATTTATTCATTCTCTCACATATCTCTTAGTCTCACTTTAGACTTCTTCTTCATCTCTCACTCAGCACACACACTCACAGTCTGCACGGCTTCATCCCTACATTGCTGCTGCTCTTACACACTCTCATTCATACTCACTCATCCCTCCTCCTCTCTTCCCCTCTACATTGCCACTGCTTCTGTTTCTTAGCCAAACTCCAGACAATTATATGTTACATTTTCAGGGCCCAACCCATTCTCATAACACATGAAGTTTTCCCCAGGCTAGTAATATCACAAAAACTGGCTAGTGTAAATGCTTGGCCTTGCACATAACTTTTTCCCAAACAGAAAATGGCATTTAAATTCAGGACTTAACAATAACAGTAGCAGGTTGAACCTTGAGTAGTCAGGGTACATTCAGAAATCAACTGTTGCAAGGGGATTATATACCAAAACAGTCTGGCCCTGATTTAACAATAAACAACATCTGGGAATTAGTCTTTGTGTATTTTCTGTAGGGGAAGTTTAGTCTGTTTGAATTTGTTCTGAAGTCTAAAATTAGTTGTCTTTGAAACTGAAAATACTGTTACTTTTCTATGTCAGTAAAGAAGAATATTCTGGTATTATTTCTATGCATTATAAATCTTTTTTTTCTTTTACTATCCACAACTATAAATGTGTCCAATGATGTAAAGCACACTACCAATAGGCTGTGGAAAGAACTCCAAAACTGTTCTTATTAGGGAGGCATAGTGGTGGCAACTGAGAAAGCTACAGACAGAAAACAACTGGTCACTAATTCAGTAACCCCACAGCTCAGCCAGGTGAGGGTCCTCATTGGAGAATTGTACATCTGGTGGATCGACTTGTTAAACACTAGTTTTCACCTGCTATATACTCCAATGGCTTTCAGCATGTACTGGTTGCTATTCCAGGCCATGGGGACATCATCTCCATGCCTGAGCATATTCTGAGGTAAGTGAGTACTGTGTAGAGTCTGCCAAACTCCCTCTGTGTGTCTGATTCCTTCCCCAAAGCAGTTTCTTATCCTATTCTTACATAGAAGAAGCTCTTTCTGTGTCTAAGCAACATTCATTTTCATTTGAATCAACATATCACAGTTGAACAGATGCTCATGAATGAATGCTAATGTCATTTAACAGATGCTCCTGGGAAAGAGCCCTCCCATTTTGACTTTCAACAGTTTGGCGACATTTCTTTCCATGAGAAATTCTTTAAACTCATACTGGTTTTGAATTTGGGAATGAAGGCCCAGGATCCTCAGAGATCCTGTGAATAGCTTCTACCTTTTTAGTGTGGATTCATAGTGATAGTGACTTACCAAAAATGCTGCCATAGAATTTAATTAACCCCAGATACCATGCATTCCAAGAACTTCAAAACTTGGAAACATGCTGGGATAACCTACAGAGTTTATGAAAACAGACATCTGGATGTAGATCACTGGAACTAACCAAAGAGCCAGGAGCCAGATAGACACATGGATGGAAAGATAAAAGGCTTTAAATTATATTTTTTTTAAAAATTAAAAACATTTGCTCTCTGGAAGACCCTATTGTATCAGTTGGGTTTCTTGGTCTAGGGCAGCCAGAGGCCCAGACCCACAGACCTGCCACGCCAGACCCCTTAGCTGCCCTCCACTGCTGCTCAGGTCCTCAGAAATGACTCAGATGCTTATATTAACTTCATGCTGTTTGGCCTATGGCTCAGGCACATACATTGCTAGCTTGCTCTTACATCTTAACTTAACCCATTTTCATTAATCTGTCTGCCACGTGGCCTGTGGCTCACCTGTGTTCCTTACATGTTGCTCCTTTGGGCTTCTGGCTCAGTCTCTCTTACTCCACCCTGCTTCTCCTACCTATGCTCCGGATTTTCTATGGTTCCTGTCATGGGCCAAAACAGCTCCTTTATTTAAAGATTGAGATTCACATCATACAGAAAGACATTCCCACATCACCTCCCCCTTCCTCTCTAATCAAAAAGGAAGGTTTCAATTTTAACATAGCAAAATTACATATAACAAAATAGCCATCAAGCAAGAACTACAGTTACAATATCTAGTCTATTTGTATTTAGCAAAATTAAAGAAAATACTCTATCATCTACCTTATCTTTATGAATCTTCAGTTTTATATCCAATATACCTTTCAAATGACTAAGAAAAACTATACCTATAACTATCTAATTTTCAACTACATCAAAGAACACAGAAGGATACATTTACCCAAGTAAACTAGAAGTGCAAGTGACTTCTAAAATCTAGAAAGGACAGAGATGACACCTCTCTGCCTGGACAGTCACCCAAAGTTCCTTTATAAAGTTGGGGCATTCATCTTCAGCCTACATGCCCAGAGTCTCTTTTCATTTCAGTGAAGCAGGAAATCTGCTCTGTCCATTCATCAATTGCTTCTCCTTGAGTCCTGAAGAATGTCTAACAGTTTTCTCTGTAAAGCAGGAACCTGAATGACCATCTCGGCTTGTTTTGCTAAAGTTCAGAGGTCATCTTCCTATGGAACCTGCATGTCCACTTTTAACAGCACATTGTCAAGCACACAATATAAGAATAGGTTCATATCCAGTGGCTAACCAATGCCACAAAGAAACTAATTTTCATATGGAGTTTCTTCAATGCCTATTTTTCTCTTGAAGTACATTGGTGCTGCCAGGAGCATATCTGTCTCACTGTCCAAAAAAGTCTAAGTTCTTAAAACATTTTAAATGCCATATTCTGTAGGTTTTAGAAGTATTTGAAGATTACGTACTTAATTGAAATATATCTTTGTATACCTAAAAAATCTAACTAACATGCATTTCTTAATTATACATTACAATTTTAAATCAGTTACATAAACATCATATTTTAAACAAGAGTAGAAAAATGCATACAGCATAAGAGAATTGACCTAAAATTTGTATCAATAAACCAAAATTCATACCAATGTAAAACATTTTGAGATTAACAGCTGATTTCCTGATCTAAGTAAATTCAATAATCTAACATTTAAAAAAATCATTCATATAGCAGACCCCCTTTTCTTCTTAGAAAGAGATTAACTATGACCATTAACCATTTATAATGAAAACAAACATTTAGAAACAATATTTTGGGAATTGGGGCATAGTTTTCCATTACTACTTCCTGCTGATTAAGGGGCATTGAAAATCTCATGGGTTGTTGAGACTGGATCATAGTCTGCATCCCTGAAGCTGATATGGACAACTCTTCCTATCTGATGTTTTTTTAGGGGGTCTTGGTTGATGGAAACATATTTGCCTGGAATCAATCCACATATTCTCATCTTCTGTGGAAACAAAAGCAGAATCCTTCCAAAGCAATAAATCTTTATACACAAATTTCAAAACCAAAATACCTTTAAAATATATATTCTTGTTTAACTTAGTAGCCTTTGCATTTGTAATCCATTGTCTTTCTACAGTTAAAAGCTCATTAATAGTTAAAAAATTAAAAGAAAACACAATAACAACCAAAATCCAGATTTTGTGTCTATTTTCCATCTTTACGTGGTTTATTATATTTTTATTACTCTATTTTTCTTTTTAAAGACTTTCTCTACCTTCTTTATTTTCTCTCTGAAGCCTATGTACCTTTTACACACATTGTAACCTGTTTACAGGATTTTTTAATCTGAATCTGTTTATTATGAATCCTTAATCATCTTTCAACCAGAAGAGCTTTTAAAGTACAATCCCTTAAAGAGTTACATAGTTTTTTCAGATAAAGCTGAATCATTAAGTTCTCTTAAAGGCACCACATCTCTGTTCATGGCCAGCAAACAGAGCAGACCCAAGAAAATGCTGCTACTAAGAAACCATCTTTGTTTCCTTTTTGTTCAAAATAAACAGAAACCTTAAATCAATCACACGCTACTGAGTCTTCTGTGAGATTTCAGGAACCAGCCTTGTGGCAGCTTACACTGCCTGTCGCCAGTCCACCGACACCATTTTGAATGTGGCTGGATGCTGAGCTTTCTCTGTACAATGAAATGACCCGCTTCAGATACACAATTTGGAAGCTGCCTTGGCTAAGTTTCTAATGAACTAGAACCCTTTTTAAACTTTCTCAGGCTTTAAGTCGATATTCGACCCACGTTGGACGCCATCTGTAGTAGTTGGGTTTCTTGGTCTTGGGCAGCCAGAGGTCCAGACTCAGGACCTGCAGTCAGCCCCAGACCCCTTAGCCACCCGCTGCTGCTCAGGCCCCCAAAATGACTCAGACGCTTATATTAACTTCATGCTGTTTGGCCTATGGCTCAGGCACATTGTTAGCTTGCTCTTACATCTTAACTCAACCCATTTCCATTAATCTGTCTGCCACGTGGCCTGTGGCTCACCTGTGTTCCTTACATGTTGCTCCTTTGGGCTTCTGGCTCAGTCTCTCTTACTCCGCCCTGCTTTTCCTACCTATGCTCTGGATTTCCCCTCCTACTTTTTCTATGGTTCCTGTCATGGGCCAAAACAGCTCCTTTATTTAAAGACTGATATTCACAGCATACAGAAAGACATTCCCACATCACACTATATTAGTTGATGTGGGAAAAATCACAGAATATCACAAAATTATGACTTTTATAACTGCAACTTGGTTTTCAGAGCTCTGAATGCTGGAATGTAAAGATCATGATTAGCAAGATTGCTTTCCTATGAAACACTTCTCTTTGGTTTGAAATTTGTCTTTGTTGTGTACACATGTGTCTCCATTGTCATGCTGTGTGTGTGTGTATACCTTTCAGGTTCCTACAAAGACAGCAGTCAGATGGGATGAAGACCCAACCTGATAGCCACAGTTTAAATGAATCACCTTTTTAAGGTGTCCTGACGGGCCCATTTGGGTTGTTTTTGTGTAGGTGTTTCAGAGCTTACATGTAACAAATATAACCAAATAAATGGAGATATCAACTTGTTAGTGGGGTGGCATAGGAGGGGTTTAAGTAGGAGAGTTGAGGAGGGCTAAAGATGTAAAGGAAGTGGTGATATCGTTCTATTTCAATTTAAAACATTTTCTAAATGTTCTACCCAAATCTAGGCAAGTTGAGTTATTGAGACTTAGGTCTTAAACATATGAGTTGAGGAGGTGGGAGAAAATTCATCCATTTATAAACTAATAAGAAAAAACAAGCTACTTGCTTCAATAAAATAATAACAAATATATTAACAAAAAGAGTTAAAGACTTTGGGAAGATGCTTTAAGACTTTGAGAGGTAGCTAAGTGGAGAAATACTTGTATCAAAAAAAATCAATAAAAAGAAGACAACTGATTTGAGAAAGTGAGCAGGAGACCCTTACCTGTCTGAACTGTAAGCTGACATGGTTTGTTATTATAGTAAATTATAACAGTTTCTAAGTCATTAAAAACAAACAAATGACAAACAAAAATCCCCTCACTATAAGTTTGATAAACAGGGGCTGTGAGGGCTATTCTTCTTTGTCAACTTGACTCTATCTGGAACTAACTAAAACCCAAGTAGTTAGGCATACTAATGAGGATTTTTCTTAATTTAATCATTTAAAGTAGGAAGACTCACTATTGAGGAGAGAAGAGCCACCTTTAATCTAGGATAGGCCTTCTGCTGGCAGCCCATATAAAAGACATAAAAGAAAGAAGCTTTCTCTCTTTACCTGCTTGTTCTCACTCTGACTGGCAAGTCCATTCCTTCACTGGCATCAGGGCCTATTTCTTTTGGATTCTGATGTACACTGAAGACCACTTGAGACATCCAGTCTTTTAGACTGAACAACTACTGGATTCTTGAACTTTTCATTGAGAGACACTATTATTAAAATGTTTAGGATAACCCACAGACTATAAGCCTTTCTAACATATCAAACACACACACACACACACACACACACACACACACACACACACACACACACATGCACACGCGCACACACACACCCAGAATAATACAGGGGTCAACTGCCTTTAGATATTATTGTACCAACTAATTTGCAACCTTGCTGATAGCAAATACTATAACAGATGCTCAAAACCTGTTACCATTATTTCTAAGAAGAATAATATCTGATAGGCTCCATATGAATTTCTTATCCTTAGTAAAATATCTTTGTTAAATTTGTGTTTGTATTTCTTTTTCTCTGATTCAATTAGTGTCATTTTGCTGCTATTGTTTATCCTTATTAATGCCTAGAAGTTCCTTATGGTTTACAAGTGTTAACCCTTTGTCTAGGGATTGGAGAGAAAATTTGGGAACTAAAGTGCTGGCCATACAAACATGAGGACTTGGGTTCAGATTTTTAGCACCCACATAAAATCCAAGCTCATAATCTCAGCACTAGGAAGACAGATCTTAGAGTTTGCTGTCCGGCCAGTAAGCTGAATAGTGAGACTCAACAAGTAGCACTAGTTCAAACACAAGGTAGTAAGCAATTAACGAAGACACCTGACACCTTGGTCTTGCCCCATATGCATGCACGTATATATATACACATAGACCCACACTAATATGTATACATACAAGAACATTAAGAAAATTATCTGTCCCTCATAGATAATATATTCTCCACCTTGTCATTGTATATCCATTTTTGTTAATCATTTTGATGCTGAAAATCTGCAATTATGTAATGTTATCTCAAAATTATTTTAAAGTCTGTCAGCACTGAAGCAATAGAGAGATGGTTGGCAAGATTTACCCTCACATGTTGAAAATTATTTTATTATGTGCCATAGCATGTTAATCCAAATTTTTCTGTAATTAACTTTCATAGTTACTGATTCTTGAGTTGATAAAATGCATGTAACCACTCTGAATAAAAAGTGGCAAAAGTCTGAACAGATGCATCAGAAAAGAAGATACTCAAATGGCTGATAAGCACAGAAGATATGTTCAATGTCTGTACTGGTTAAAAAAAAGTGAATAAGACTGAAGTGAGATTCCACAACACACTTAATTCCATAAACACAAGACTAAGAGTGTCCAGAACATAGAAGCCTGGGATTGCCACAATGGTTGTAAATATAAATGGATAAAACTATTTTGAAATATTACAATACCAATACTAGGTATTTTATTTACCCAAATGAAATGAAACATGTATATGAATGTTAAAAGTAATTATATATAAACGTTAATAACAGTTTTATTTATCATGAACAAAAATCCAAAGGCATGTTCATAAATTTCCATAGGGACACTTGTGAGTCTGTCTATATGATAGAATAGCACACATAAATAAAAAGCATAATCTACTGAAATAGCTAAAAACATGGAGAGATCTTCAAATTTTACAAAAGGAAAAGAGCCACTGATCCCATATATCAGGAAATTAATTGAGACTGACAAAAAACATATTGGTGTGGCCTGGAGCTGAGAGGGAACAGCCAAATATATGATTGTCGAAAAGCTTTAGAGTAATATGGCCATTCTATGAATTCATGGTAGTAGGTATTTGGGTATATATGTGTTTCAAAATTCATCAACTTTTGCATGGTAAAAAGGTACCCAATATAGTAACTAAAACTCATTCATTCCTAGATCTAAAAAATCTTATCTACTCAATTCCTAGAACTGAGGAAGCCTAGGAATGAGTATTTTCAAAAATCCCATCTGTAGCTAGTTCTGAATTCAGACATACAGGAAAATGGCAGAGTGTAACAAAGTGCAGACATCCCTAAGCTGTCCCACACTGAAGCAACCACATAGCTTCCACTTGATGTCTATCTCCCTTCAACAACATACTCTATCAAGAGATGGAGGCCACTTAACTGACAATTCTTGAAACTCAACTGAAAAGCAGAAAGTCATTGAATTTTTTGCTCTAGCAAATTCCAGTCTGTGCTGGGGAAATTTCCCTCAACACAGTGATTAGTGACTTGGGACCCAAGAGTCTCTGTTGTCTTTAACAGTAGACTTCAAAGAACTCACTATACATCATTAGCTGACATCCTGAAAGGGGAAATGGAGAGCAGATCACAGGCCTGCAAATTAGTGTGTCTCACTTCTCATATTTCATCCATTCTGAAAACAGCCTCACCAAGATACAGAAAAGCATCAAAATTGCCTAGCTGTGTGCCCAGGAAGAAAGGGAAATAAGTTGAACTAATGGCTAAACAGCCTTTGATACACACTGATAATGTATAAAGTTACATGTTGGATGAGGTTTCTGGCCCAGTCTTTAGGGCCTAGCCTCTAGGTTTGGATTTGTAGACCCATAGACTCACAATCCCACAGTCCCACAGAGACACACAGATGCTTACATTAATTTTATGCTGATCAGCCTAAGGTTCAGGCAAATAACTTGCTAACTCTTTACTCTTAAACTAACCCATGATTCTTATCCTGTTCAACCATGCGGCTCGGTACCTTTTCTCAGAACAGCATAGTTGTCCTCTGTATCTGCTGGCTTGTCTGACAACTCTGGAGTCTCTGTGGCATTTCTGCTCTGTTCTTCCTGTTTCTAAGTTTTCTTAGTCTGGTGGCCCCACCCATACTTCCAGTTTGCCTTTTTCCAGTCAGCATTTTTATTCAATCAATGAGCAGGACAATTATATATAATGTAACAACATAATTCCACTACAGTTACACTTATGTAATTCCAGTATTTCTGAGGCTAAATCAGTCAGAACATGAGTTCAAGACCAGCCTTGGTGATGTAACAAACCCATCTCAAACAAACCAGAACAATTTAATAAATAAAAAGTGAACCAAACATTAACATACTAATACATTTAGCTAATAATGAGAGAGTGAAAAATAAAAACCCACTAAAGAAAACATCTTTACACCTTGTTGATTAAAAAGAGACCAAATCTCTGAAGAGGTCAAGTGTTTACCAAGATGTTTAGTGTACCGACATTCTCAGTGCCTAGCTGTTTCCTTTGGTTTAACCTAGAGATCTCGTGCCAAAAATACTTTATCTAAAGACTTAAAGAGGTAACCTTCACAAAGAAACAGAACAGAGTATATAAGCACGGCAGTTCCCTAAAGGATAGCAGTACAAATAAGTCCTACTTGCCCATACCTAGTAGTGTATGTGCTAAATACATACAGATTACATGCAGGTGTGCAAACATCTGTGCTATATTTCATATAGCCTTCACTGGCTATTCTTTCTTATCTCAATCTTTGCTACACAATCTGTCTATAAGACAGGCAAAAAAACCAAAAACCAAAAAACAAACAAAAAAAAACCGATAGCAACAACAAAGTACATCACAGTTGATAAATGTTGGCTCTGATAGAACAGATGAGGGAAGGATAGAAGAATTCTCTTAAAGGATGAAGAAAGGCTCAATAATTTCAAGCTCCAAATAGAGCTTATTTAAATACTAGAGTGAATAAACTCAGGAATTAAATGTTAACTTTCTGATAGCTGAATTTGGGGTTCTTGAGATTATTAATCAGTTTAAGGAAAATAATTCTCGAGCTTTGGAGGTTAAACAAACTTGGCACTTTGCCATCAAGAGCAGCCACTGATAATCTAACTTTAACCTCTAGAACATGCTGTCTTTTCTGTGTCATTCATACAACCCTTTGGGTGGAGCTTTAGTTTCTTCCATGTATCATTTCCCATTTTCATCTTGAGTATTTTACTTTTTCATACAAAATTTCATCTCCAGTCTCTCATAACACATACGTTTTTTCCATCTACCTGGGTCACATTTGTTCAAGAACTAGAAATAAATAATGTCATTTACATTTTTAAAACAGTTAATTGTTCCTCTCAATTATTCTGTATGTAATCCTATTCTGTATATTCTGTGTTCACATGTTCTTCTTTGGTCAATAATGTGCAAATTATAAAATTAGCCATTAATATATATATTTTTAGATACTTGTAAACATAAATTTTAGAATTATATGTAATCTATTCTATATGTATTTACATATATATATATATATATATATATATATAATCCTTATTTATGCTGTCAGTTACTAAGTGACTGTTCAGCTCTAATTCCCTGCTGCTATGGAACCCTAAAGTTTCATCCTTCTCTATGCTCTGATATACATTGCAACTTCAACCTTTTGCATGATATTACACATTGTCTCCGTGATGCTCAAACTTGTGCCTCCATTTTCTGAAGATTTTTATTTGTACATTTAGTCACCTGTCCTCATTTTTGCTGATAAAACTGCTACATGCTGATCAATAACAGCCATTCAATGTCTTTGTTCATGTTTCCATGACTACACTGTGCAATGATATATTCAATATGCCAAATGCTGGGGCAAAGGCTGGGGAATAAAATGAGTTTAACTCTGATTGTCTTTCATACAAATGCCTATGATTCCTATCTACTGTATCCTGAAGTTTCTGCCTCTTTGGATACATCCTTTCATTGTGCTTCACCTTTAATTAATGTATTTAAGCTCTTCTTCCAATCTAAGATTGTATGTTTGGGGTCAGCAAGAGATAAATACACCACAATCCCTGCCCTCATGAAGTCAGTCCTCTTATTGTATAGACAGCATGATATTGACACTGTAGAAATGGCATCATTCCTGTGTGTGTGGAGGATTTCTCAGTGGATGGGACCTATAATGATTTGTGAATGACAATTAAATTACACAGAGCATGCAGACCATTGAGAAGAACTATGATGCCTCTTCCCTTCCATGTAAACATCCCAGCATTTGGTCTCTGATTACTCTAATTCAGCACACATTCACTCTTGGAGCTTTGTCAGTATAACCTTGATTAACAGGGCGTTGGCAATCTACTAAAACCAGCAAAATACACATTTATAAATGTTTTTTTTCTTCTGCTTTACAAAACATTTGGGATGACTTTTTGCAGTCCTAATAATGACTGACAGCCCATAAATCACAAGTATCAATCTTCCCCTTCCCTGTGAGGCTATTTCTCTGCTAGGGCTGAATTAATCTCCTCAACACACTGCAGTTATGAAGGAGAAGAGAGACTGCAGATTAATATCATGCAAAAGGTTGAAGTTGCAGATAGCCAATAAATAGCCATCTATAAATTCAGATAGAATTGAATAATGTGTGTGTGTGCATACATGTGCACACACAACAAAATATAGCTTGCATCATTATTAATTTTAAAAAGCCTGTGGGACTAAAAATATGTTCTTATCATTCATCCAAAGAAGTTACTTTACACACAAGTCATAGGCAAGGTTGAAAACCTGAAGGTCTTGATTTTGCTACTATAAATGTGTCTATGAGCTAGAAAGCACAAGGTATGCAAGCTCTTTTCAGAGAGACAGAGGCCAAGAAAATCTAAGCTACACACATAACATTTCAAAAATGAGCAAAGAGAAAAGGAGTGGGCAGTGGCCAAAAAAAAACTACAGTCATAATCCTAACTCATAAAGTTTTGTTTGTGTGTGTGTGTGTGTATGTGTGTGTGTGAAGAGAGGGACAGAGAGAGAGATATTGGTAGATAGATAGATAGATAGATAGATAGATAGATAGATAGATAGACAGACAGACAGACAGATAGATAGATAGACAGACAGACAGATAGATATGTACATAGAGAGATAGGTGGACATATGATAGTTCAATTTATAGATGAAAAATAGATATGTATATATGGAGATAGACAGAGATAGAAGTGAAGTTCTTAGCACTCAATCATCTTTTCACTTCCAGTGCTTCACTCTGTCTGACACAAAACAGAATCAAAATGTTTGATTGCTGGATTAATTAATTTTATGACCTAAAATGTTCAACTCAAGAAGTGATAATATTCACTATTGCCCTCAATTATTTTGATTTCACATCTTTTATTTTATCTAACTCCTCTTCTTTCTCTCTCTCCCCAGGACTCTGAATTCATCCTTTCTCTGCCATTTCCTCTCTCGCCCTCATGTAATTTATAAGGCTATTATTATGCACTTTAGTATTAGAACAACATGAACCTTAGAAAGTAGTGTTAATGGAATTCTAATAGAAAATAAGATAAATTATTGAGATGATTTGTAATTTGTATCATTTTGTATCTCTCTTAAAAGAAAAGGAGAGAAGGTGGGAAAGAGAAGGAGGAGGTTGGCTTTTGCTAGATGTAAGCAGAGAGGTCCCTGGGAGTGACCAGAATACCTAATGCACTAATTAGAGAAGGTACTTAGCCCACTAATGGTATGTGGGGACTTAGAAGTTTGCCTAGTTGAATTTAAGTTTTGATCTTTTAGCTACTGTTTGTGACCTAGTGAAATTTTCTTAAGTTTTTTGTGGTCTAGTGTCCTCACCTGTAAAATGGAAATAACATCATAAATTTGTGTGGTTAAAATAATAATTAATAAGAAACAATATAATAGATATAATGAAAACAGCCTCAGAGTGCTGTTGTAAAAAGTATACATCTATAAAATGTTAGGTCAACCAAAGTAAATATCACTACAAAAAGAGCAGTATTACAGCCACACAGGAAGGGTAACTTCTAAGTGTAGATAGAGTTCAAAGGAGTGAAGAGTATAGTCATGCAACTCACTCGGTGTAGTGTATACCAGAGTTCACTAGGAAAAGAGACTAAATGTTCTAAAATGGTAAATACTTGGCATCTATGCCTCCACTACCCCATCTGTGTCTATGACAAGCATTTCATATAAACTATGGAATTTGTTCTCTCTGAGTCTGGACACAAATTTCTTCTGCTGATACCAAACGGCACTTATTATCCATGAACTAGAGATTAAAAAAAAAAAAAACTGTATTGTGAAACTTTTTTTTTTCTACTTCAAGTGGAGGTCCATTACAGGATCAGTCCGCAGGGATATAAGCATAACTGATTTTGTGATTGGTCTCTTGGAGTACTGTAGGCAGAGTGTACTCAGAAGGCACCAATACAGGATAGATATTTATTGAAATATAAACCAACACTCCCGGTACAGGTAACAGTTTATAGTAGCACCTGAACAGGGACTGAAGTCTGGAACGGTGGAAGAGTGATGGACGGACGATGGATTCTGATCCTGTCTCCCCAACAACCAGGAACCAGAAAGAGAGCGTCTCATGTTCCAGAAGCCCCTTTTCAATGGGCTTCAGGGGCCCGGGACCCAGGATAAGTGTCTTTTGACCTTATCAGCTGACACCTGAATCCCACTACATCTCCCCCTTTTGTCTAACTAAGAAGGTTCTAAACTAAGACTATGTACAATAGGAATTATTATGAGGTAGTATCTAGGAGAGGATAAAGTACAAATTCTAATCAAAACCTAATGTATATAAGGTACATCAAATAGTTCTAGAATACTGGTAGATAGTAGGGTGTAAAAATTACTTCAGAAAGTTAATCTGGGAAAGTAAAAATTCAACACCTGAGTGTTCTTATCTAAGGGATAATAGGGTGATAACCTTAAATATCTATTCTTCAACCTCTTCAAGACCCAAGAAGGAAGGTGAATCACCCGAAAGTCAGAAGTACATGGAAGTAGTGGCTTCCAAAATTTGGGAGAGGACAGCAACACAGCTACCTGGACAATCACCTCTGGATTTGTGCACCGTTAGAGCATCTATCATATTGGCTACAGGCCTATGGTATCTGACAGATCTTTTCACAAGCAGGACAATTTTGGAGGGACTGTCTTATCCTGTCTAAGCAGGTTTTGTCAGTCTCCATCTATCAACTTGTTCGTCCAGTTTGACACCATGTGTGTACTGTCAGCAATCAAGGTAAGGGCAGTTCCTTACTCAACCAGCCATTCTCTGCCAAAAGGACAAACTCCAATGGAGTATCTTCGATGCTCAACACCATCTCGGGAAAGGATCAGTGACACCAGGAGTCATCGTGTCTCTCGTGGCCGAATTTCAAATGTTAAATGCCATATTCTCTGGGTCTATGAAATGGTTGAAGATTCTTGTCTATCTATGATATTCTAACCTGTATCTTATATGACTGGGATGTGATACCTTAAGTAATGTTGACTGCAGTTTTTATCATCTTAAGAAATAAACCCTGTACTAAAAATTAGAATATCTATATAAGGGGTGTACAATCCCTGAACAATGACCTTTAGTAGGACTATCAAACATTAGCCAGGGGTATATTACCAGGTAAAGTGGCCACAGCATTTTAGACATGTAAATACATATATATCATTTAAACAGAGGTATATAAAACATCTTGTGCATATATCATAACTAGCGCAATCATACATTATATCTAGTATAGTTAAATGGAGGAAGTAATTACATAGTATACATGACAATGATGTGCAAATATTTTAAACAGAGGTAGAAGCATACATAAAATATAACAATTTCAGATTCAGTTTTACATGATAGTTACAGATTCAGATTTATATCAAAATATAAGTTGCTTTGTTTATATAAAGCAATCTCAGATTAAACTTTGTACCAATGTACAAATTATCACAAACATATAAAATGATTTTACATTTGTATCAATATACAAATATCTATGCCAGTGCAAATTGTCTTTAGCTTAGCCCATACATTCAGCTAGAATGGTGTATAGGTAGGTAGAACAGTCTACCTTTATCTATCCTATCTATCTCCCCTCTCTTCTTCAAAAGAGATCCTTGATGCTATATTATAGTTCTGTCCTTCACCCAGTTTTAACTTATAACTATTTAATTAGAATAATAATTACCCACAACCCTGAGAGCAAAATACTTATTGGGAAAGGGGGCGTAGTCTTTCATAAGGTTGCTTCCTGCTGACTTAAGGGCGATGGCATCTCTTTGGGATCCTGTAAAAGCTAAAACAATGGTTAGCTCTTAATGGACTGACCATATACATCTATAACCATTCTTAGAATAGTGGTTAACTCCATCTGGTAACCTAATTAGAAGTGTGATCTGAAGGATAATCATAAAGAGCTATCTTGCAGCTGTTTTTGAATAGTCTATTTCCTGAAAACAATTATTGATTGGTGCGCACCAGGTTCTTAATTTTTCTAATTTTGTCTCTGTCTGTCTGTCTACCTGTCTCTTACTCTCTCTCTCTCATACTCTCCCTGTTATTCTTGTTTCATGAGTAGGAGTTGTTACGGTGGGGGCCCCGTCTCAGTTCCATATTCTTTGTAGATAGCTGATAGGAGGAAATGTTATTTACAGTGGAAAACTTAAGCATTGTTTGTACTCAAAAAAGATATTCATATCTTATTTAACTTCAGGAGATCGTATGCAGACAGGATGTTTGAAAGGTACAGATACAGAGAGAAATAAGGTTTGAGATGAAGTCACAATAATATTGGTCCCTAAACATTCTGTCTTCTGTCTCACACCAGGTGAATTTTCTGATATGAGACAGAATTCTTCACATTTTCTTTACCAATATGCTTGGGCTTAGAGAGGGAGAAAGCCACTTGCTCCCAATCCAAATACAGCCCTATTAATAGTCAAATCAGGACCACCTTTTTTTTTTTGAGGTGTAGATGCAAGATGCAAAGCAGTAAGAATTGAGAGATTACCCAGCAGTGCATATGTGTATCAGTTGGTCTCATAGTCAGTCATGTACATTCCTTCATCATCAATCTGTCTTTGATTGCAGGTGAGTAATTATTTAATGTCTTAAAAATAGTTGTATCCATTTTCCTGTAAAGACAAAATTGAGACCCTGCCCCCGGTTTGTTAAATGTGTTTTCCTTACCATGCATCCATTTGTCATATCAAGGATGAGCAATTACTTCTCTTCCTCAGGAAGGGACTCCTTTTCGAAGCGGACTTTTATTAATTTTGTCGGTAGCCATTTCTTTTCTGTCCCTGTGGAAACAAGAGCAAAACCCCTACCCCATCGAAGCACATATCCCGGCTTCCACTCTGAAGTCAACACATCTTTGAAGTAGATGGGTTGATTTAACTCAGAGGATTTCTCTACTACCCAATGTCTCTCAGCAGCTGATGTTCCCTTTTCATCAGCGTTAAGAAAATTTAAAGTCAATAAGGCACTGTGCAACCTCTCTCTGGGTTTTTTTTCATTTCTTTCTTTTGTTTATAAAGCATCTCTTTTAATGTGTGGTGAGATCTCTCCACAACTGTCTGTACTGTAGGATTGTGTCATATCCCTGTAATATGCTTTATATCATAGTATCCAAAAATTATCTACATTTTTCAGGAAACATAAGCTGGAGCATTGTCAGTCTTAATCTGAGTGGGAATTCCCATTATGGCCATGGGTTCCAAAAGGTGAGTAAGTACAGCATCAGCATTTTCAGAACTTAGGGCAGTCGCCCATTGCATTCCAGAATAGGTGTCAATAGTATGATGTACATATTTCATCTTTCCGAATTCTGGAAAATGAAACATATCCATTTGCCAGATCTCATTTCTCTGTGCACCCTTAGGATTACTTCCTGCAGGTAAAGATGGTTGGTTATAGAAAGAGCAAGTGTTACATTTTTTTTACTATTTCATTTGCTTCATTCCAAGTGATGGGGAAACTCTTCTTTAGCTCTTTGCTGTTAACATGATGTTTCTCATGAAATTCTGTGACCTTTAGCACGTTTCCTATTAGCAACCAATCTATTTCATCATTACCCTGTGCTAGAGGGCCTGGGAGACCCATGTGCGCCCTGATATGTGTTATGTACATAGGATGTATCCTACCTCTGATGATATCTTGTAGTTGTATGAATAGTAAGGTCAAGTCTGTATCATCAGGAATGAAGTCAGCAGTTTCAATATGTGAAACAACTCTTTCTGCATATTAAGAGTCAGTAATTATGTTGAGGGGCTCTGTGAAATCCAACAACACCATAATAATCGCATATAGTTCTGACTTCTGAACAAAGTTATAAGGGCTCTGAGCCACCTTAGTTAAGTTTTCAGACTTGTAGCCAGACTTCCCTAAATTGTTTGCATCAGTATAAAATATAGGGGCTCCAGAAATGGGTTTATCCTGTGCCACACGAGGAAAGATCTGGAGCAATTTGTAGTCCCCAATTATGCAATATTATCTTTAGTTCTTCAAACAATGTTTCTAATGTCTTTGGGTTTGGGTCTGCCAACAAAATATCATCCATATAATGGTAAATGATAGATTGTGGGAAGCACTTGCGCAGTATTTCTAGTGGTTGTTGTACAAAATATTGGCATAAGGTGGGACTATTCAACATTCCTTGGGGAAGGACTCTCCATTGGTACCTCTTAGCTGGCCCTGAATTATTAAGAGTAAGCACTGTGAAAGCAAATTTCTCTTTATCTTGTTCTTGTAAAGGTATGGTTAAAAAAAAAAGAAAAAACAATCCTTCAAATCAATAACTGCAATAGGCCATCCTTTAGGTAGCAGAGAAGGCAGGGGAATACCAGATTATAAGGAGCCCATAGGTTGAATCACCTTATTAATTGCTCTTAAATCGGTCACCATCCTCCATTTTCCAGATTTTTTCTTTACAACAAAAACGAGAATTCCATGGACTGGTTGATTCTTCGATATGCTGAGCCTGTAACTGCTCCTGTACCAACTGTTCCAAAGCCTGAAGTTTTTCTCTAGTCAAAGGCCATTGTTGAACCCAAATAGGCTTTTCTGTTAACCATTTTAAAGGCAATGCTGTGAGTGTCCTTTTAGGTTCTGTGGATGTAAGGCAATTCTTTTATACAACTTGAATGGCTGGTGAATTTCCTTCATAGTACCTTAAAGCATAATTTTTGGAAACATAGTTGAGCCTCCGGTTGACATCAGAACCAGGAAGGATTTTAATCTGGGTATTCCATTGCATTAGGAGGTCGCGACCCCACAGATTCACTGCTATATCAGCCATATATGGATTCAACCGTCCTTTCTGACCTTCTGGTCCTATGCATTCAAGCCATCTCACACTCTGTTTCACCTGAGATATTGTTCCAATACCCAGAAACTGGATATCTACTGCCCATAAAGGCCATCTTGGATGCCATAATTGTGGGGTTATTATCGAAACATCAGCCCCCATGTCAACTAAACCCTGGATATAAATATTATCTATCTGTATCCCCAATTTTGGTCTTTGTTCATTCATCAAAGTCTGCCAAAATATTCGTTTTGTGATTCTTTTGAATTTATGTTGTCATCTGATACTGTATGGTTTTCAAGATCAGTTTTGGGTGCTCTATTTGTCCTGAGAATGCTGGTCTTCTCCTATGACCAGATATGATCTCACCATCCTCGAATTTGGAGTCTGATTTTTGGGGGCTTCCTGGGGGAAGCCCCAAAAGGCATTTCCCGATGGCAGAGGGTTGCCTTCTTTATCTCTAGTAGATCTACATTCATTGGTCCAATGTCGTCCCTTGCAACACCTTCTGCATAATCCAGAAGGCAATGGCCTTCTGTTCTAATTAAACCTAGATCGGGCATCATTTCCAAGAGTACTTTGTGTACAATTCCGTCTTATATGGCCTTGTCTACCACAGTTGAAACAAGTGATGCCTTGGTTCCTCTCCCTTACCTTAGCAACGGCTTGGTCTACCCAATTCTCCTCATTGCCATGGAGAGATTCAGCATTGATTGTATATTGAATCCATTCTCCTATAGGTGCGGCTCTGATTTTTAAAGGCAGAAGCATTCTTCTACATTCTGGATTAGCATGATCAAAGGCCAGAGAAAGTATTATTTGCTTTATAGCTTCTGGATCTGATATTGCTCTATGTACAGCCGTGGTAATCCTCTGTAGAAAGTTGGTCTGCGGCTCTTTTAAGCCTTGTTTGACCTTAGCATAATGCTCAATTTTTTGACCTGGGTTCAAAATCTTTTCCCATGCATTAAGTGCAGCAGTATGGCATAGCAATAAAGTATGTTCATCATAAGTAGTTTGAGTCTTCATGTCAGCAAACATGCCTTCACCAAGGATTTGGTCCTGAGAATCAAAGAAACCCCTAATTCTTCCTTGGTATTCTAAGGTCTTGGCCTCCTCTCTAAACCAGCTTCTCCACTGTAAGTTTTGACTTTGGTCCAAGACAGCAGCCATTAGCTGCATCCAATCAAGGGGGAGGATTCAGTTTTTTGCAGACCATGAATTTAGGAGCTGCTTTACACAAGTAGAGTGAATACCATACATTGATATTGCCTCTTTAAAATCTTTGATGTCTTTCATATGTACTGGCTCATAACTATACTCTACATATTCTAAGGATCCCCCTGGTGCTATCTTTGTCTGAATAGTAGCTGGGAACAATAGTGGTGGTGAAGGGGGTAGCCCTGTCATATTTATTACTTTAGGTAAAGTATTTCCAGTACCATAACACCCCATTGGGGGTTGACCTGAACTGTTCTGAGCATAAGATGCATCATTACCTTTGTCCAGTGTTGCAATACAGTCCTCCCATTCTTGTATTTTGGATACTATGGGTTCCCATTCCTGGATTTTGGATACTACAGGTTCCCATTCCTGGATTTTGGACACTAAAGGTTCCCATTCTTGGATTTTGGATACTACCGGTCTCAGAGCTTGATTTTCTTGATGAAGTAGTCCTTCCAAAGACCTCACTGAGCCAGCAATTTTTAGATCTACATCATTAACATAATTAATGATTTTCTTGTTCTCATCATTAATGTAGTCAACAAGTTTCTTGTTTTCATCATTTACATAGAGCTTATATTTCTCTTGTACAGTGGTATCCATATCTAAGGAGGAAACTTTATCTGAAAGCTTGTTGTAACCAATTTCCAGAGTACCCATCTTTTGTGCCATCTTAGCACTTGACAGTTCCACGTCATATACCTTGGACAACAACTGCTGATTTAAGGTCTGTATCTGCTTTACCTCATCTGCCACCGTAGCATTTGATAATTCCATAATACCGAATCTGGACAGTAATTGCTGGTTCACATTCGCGACCTCTGTCACCATCCTCTTATTTTGGAACACAAAATAGAGAAACAAGCCCAAAAATAGTAGGACTGGGATATTGAATCCTTCAAGATATTCATTTAAAAACTCGTCAACCATCGTGGCAAAATATATCCTGAATTCCTCAAAAGAATAATTGTCAGCCATTACCTCAATTCAGGTGTGATGATGCTGCGTAGTCTACAGATGTCACAGTAACTGAATGGTAGATGCAGAGGCTTTCAGCAGCAGGAAGCTACCTACTGACCCTATGTGGAGTTAAAGGGCCCCAGCAGGCAGAATACAATCCTTGGAAAAAGCAAATTCTCACAAGTTAAGGCAGGATGTTAATCACAAGATAGAAGGGTTTTTGTTTCCTTCGTTTGCCTGCAGGAGTAGTTTACAATTGCCCTGGATTGCAATCAGCAACCAGTAGGGAGAGAAGGGCTAGGGGTGGAGCTGCCGCTTGAATTTGCAGTTCCCGGGGCAAAATGAGCTAGCTAGAGTGAAGCCCAGGTAACCGCATGGAACTGCTGGGCAGTGTCTGAGCAGCAGAATGGCTGCAGCGGCTAGCTACAAGCGGAGCCCTGCAGGCTCAGGAAAACACTGCAAGGCCATTTCAAGCAATGGCAGGGACCACTGGCAGGGGTCACCCTTGGTGCTGAACCAAGCCGTCATGGGGCTGGGCCTATAGCAATGGGAAAGCCGTGTTCCCGCTCTGGGCAAATGTATCCTGTGCTCTAAATTTGACCTGCCCACACTGAAAACCTGACCCATGTGCATTCTAAGCCTGGCCCGTGGATCTGCAGACCACAACCCGTGGGAGGGGGAGGGTCCAGGAGACATTGGGCGCCAGATGTAGGCGGAGTGTACTCAGAAGGCACCAATACAGGATAGATATTTATTAAAATATAAACCAACACGCACAGTACAGGTAACAGTTTATAGTAGCACCTGAACAGGGACTGGAGTCTGGAACGGTGGAAGAGTGATGGACGGATGATGGATTCCGATCCTGTTTCCCCAACAGCCAGAAACCAGGAAGAGAGCATCTCGTGTTCCAGAAGCCCCTTTTCAATGGGGTTTCCATGCCCCCTTCAGGGGCCTGGGACCCTGGATAAGTGTCTTTTGACCTTATCAGCTGACACCTGAATCCCACTACAGAGTACAGATGCAGACAAAATCAGCCACGTGGTTAAAATTTAAATGACATTTTAAATCAAATATCAAGAAAGAGTTTGAGAAAGTGTCTTGAGTGAATATAAATGATTTTATTAGTGAAAGCAAGAGGACCTTAGTTCAAATCCCCAGTACCTAGGATCCACCCAGTGTTGAGAATAGGAAGGGATAGATCCTAACAGCCCCAGCCAGTGAGCCAGTACCTTTTCTTTTCAAACACTCCACCTTCTACTATTTTTCCGTCATTGATCTCCTCAAAACTATACAGTGTAGAAGGAAACTCAAAGTTATAAAAAGGATTAGAAAAGAGAACAGAACTTATGAACACTGCCAGGTTTACACAGGTTCAATATAGTGTGTTAAGAGATTTGATTTAAAACTTCAAGTTGAGCACTCTTCTTTTTTTATTTAAAAGTTTTTTTCCATACATACCATTGATTCCCCTTCATTCCCTCCTCTCAGTCCCTCCCAGTCCTCCCTCAGCCTCCCTTCACCCCATCTTCCCATCCATTTCCCAAGGAGGGCAGAGAATCCCAAGATGGGTCGATGCAGTCTGGCATATCCAGTTGAGGTAGGTCCGAGTCCTTCATCCCTGTATTAAGGCTGAGTTAGGTGTTCCTCTGTAGGGAATGGGCTCTGGGATGTCAGTTCATGTACCAGGAATAAACTGGTTCTACTGCAAGAGGCTCCACAAACTGCTCATGGCCCTTTGACTGTCATCTACCATTGGAGGGTTTAGTTCCTTTCCATGAAGGACCTACCAATAGCTCCAGTCAGCTGTCTCTGTGGGTCACGTATTCATGACCCTGATCTCTTTGCTCATATACTATCTCCTCTCTCTCTTCAACTGGACAAGGAGCTCAACCTGGCACTTAGCTATTGAGTTCTCTCCATCCATTGCTGAAAGAAGGTTTTATAATGACAATTAGGATGGTCATTCATTTGATTATAGGGGAAGTCCTGTTTAGGCACCCCTATACTATTGCTTAGAGTTCTAGCCAGGGACATCTTGTGGGTTCTTGGAGGTTTCCTTAACACCAGGTTTCTCTCTAACCACACAGTGGCTCCCTTTATCAAGATACCCATTTCTTTGTTCTCCCTCTCTGTTGCTCCCACACGCACACACACACTGAACCATCTCCTTCTCTCATGATTTGTTCCCACCTCCCCTTGTTCACTCCCCATTATGATCCTAATTTATTCAGATCTTCTCTATTTCCCCTTCCCAGGGGGATTCTTACATGTCTCTCTTAAGTTCCTTCTGTTACCTAACTGTTCAGGAACTGTGGTTTGCAGCCTGGTTATTCTTTGCTTTATGTTTAAAATCCACTTATGAGTGAGTACATACCATGTTTATCTTTCTGGGCCTGTGTTACCTCACACAGAATGATACTTTCCAAATCCATTTATTTGCCTGTAAATTTTAGGGTTATCATTTTTTTTTTTTTTTTACTGCCGAGTAGTAGTACTCCATTGTGTAAATGTACCATAATTTGTTAATCTATCCTTTAGTTCAAGAGCATCTAGGTTGTTTCCAGGTTCTAGCTATTACAAATAGTGCTCCTATGAACATAGTTGAGCTTATGTCCATGTGGTAAGAATTTGTGTCCTTTGGGTAGATGCCTAATAGTGATTTTTCTGCATCATCATCATTGGAAAGATTGATTCCAGTTTTCTAAGGAACCACCATACTGCCTTCCAAAGTGGCTGTACAAGTTTACACTCCCACCAGCAATGGAGGAGAGGTGCCCTTGCTCCACATTGTCTCAGCATAGGTTGTCACCTGCATTTTTGATCTTAGCCATTCTGACAGGTGTATAGTATCTCAAAGTTGTTCTGATTTGCATTTCTCTGATGGCTAAAAATGATGAGCAATTCTTTAAGTGCCTTTCAGCCATTTATAATTCTTCATTTAAAATTCCCTTTTTAGCTCTGAACCCATTTTTAATTGGATTATTTGGGTATTTAGCCTCTAGTTACTTGAATTCTCTATATATTTTAGAGATCAGTTCTCTATCAGATATAGGGTTGGATATCTTATCAGATATAGGGTTGGATATCTTTTTTTTTTTTTGTCTTATTGACCATGTCCTTTGTCTTACAGAAGCTTCTCAATTTAAGCAGGTCCCATTTATTAATTGTTGTTCTTAGTATCTGTATTACTAATGTTATATTTAGGAAGTGGTCACCTGTGCCAAAGCATTCAAGGGTATTTCCCACTTTCTTTCCTATCAAGTTCAGTGTAGGGTTTATGTTGAGGTCTTTGATGCACTTGGCTTTGAGTTTTGTGCGGGGTGATAGATATGGATCTATTTGCATTTTTCTACATACTACCAACAAATTATACCAGTTCCATTTGTTGAAGATACTTTCTTTTGTCCATTGTATATTTTTGCCTCTTTGTCAAGAGTTGGGTTTTCATAGGTGTGTGAATTAAGGTTTGTCTACAAGTCTATTAAACAAAATTATTTTGGCAGTCTTGGGTTTTTTGTTATTCCATATGAAGTTGAGTATTGTTCTTTCAAGGTCTAAAAAAATTGTGTTAGGATTTTGATGGAGATTGCATTGAATCTGTAGATTGCTTTTGGTAAGATTGCCATTTTTACTATGTTTATCATACCTATCCAAGAGCATGGGAGATCTTTCCATTTTCTGATATTTTCTTCAATTTCTTTCTTTATTGGCTTAAAGTTCTTGTTGAACAAGACTGCTACTTCTTTAGAATTACCCTCCCAAGATATTTAATGCTATTTGCAGCTATTATAAAAGATGATGTTTCTCTGATTTCCTTTTCAGCTAATTTTTATTATTTGTGTATAGGAGGGCTATTAGTTTTTTTTTTAGTTAATCTTGTACCCTGCTACCTTGCTGAAGGTGTTCATCAGCTGTTGAAGTTCCGTGGTAGACTGTTGGGAGTCCCTTATGTATATGATCATATCATCTGCAAATAGAGATAGTCTGACTTCTTTGTTTCCAGTTTTTATCCCCTTAATCTCCTTTTGTTCTCTTATTGCTTTTGCTAAAACTTAGAGAACTATATTGAATAGATAAGGAGAGAGAGAACAGCCTTGTCTTGTTCCTGATTTTAGTGGGATTGATTTGAGTTTCTCTCCATTTAGTTTGATATTAGCTGTCGGCTTGCTGTATATCACTTTTATGTTTAGGAATTTTCCTTGTATTCCTGATCTCTCCAGGATGTTTATCATGAAGGAGTGCTGAATTTCATCAAAAGCTTTTTCATCATCTAAGGAGATAATCATGTGTTGTTATGTTTTGTTTTTTGGTGTCAGATTGTTTATATGATGGATGCCATTCACAGTTTTTCATATGTTGAACAATCCCTGCATCTCTGGGATGAAGCCTACTTGATCATGGTGAATGATTTTTTTTTGGTATGTTATTGAATTTGGTTTGCCAGTATTTTGTTGAGTATTTTTGTATCAATGATCATGAGAGAGATTGGTCTATAATTCTCTTTTTTTGTTTCATCTTTGAGTGGGTTGAGTATCAGGGTGACTGTAGCCTCATAAAAAGAGTTTAGCAATACTCCTTCAGTTTCTATTGTATGGGAACAGTTTGAGGAGTACTGGTATTCATTCTTTTTTAAATGTCTGGTAGATTTCTGCACTGAAACCACCGGGCCCTGGGCTTTTTTTGCTTGAGAGACTTTTAATAATAGTGTCAATATCCTTGGGGATTATAGGTCTATTTAGGTTATTTATTTGGTCTTGATTTACTTTTGTTAAGTGTTACTTGTTCAGAAAGCTGTCAATTTCTTTTAGGTTTCCCAGTTTAGTGGAGTATAGGTTTTCAAAGTATGACTGTATGAATATCTGGATTTTTAGGGTGTCTGTTGCTGTGTCCCCCTTTTCATTTCTGATTCTGTTAATTTGGATACGCTCTTTCTCTGCCTTTTGGTTAGTTTGGATAATGGTTCATCTGTCTTGCTGACTTTCTCAAAGAACCAACTCTTTGATTCACTGATTCTTTGTATTGTCTCTTTGTTTCAACTGTATTGATTTCAGCCCTGAGTTTGATTATTTCCTGCTTTCTAAGTGAGTCTTCTAGGTGAGTTTGCTTCTAATTGTTCTAAAGCTTTCAGCTGTGCTGTTAAGTCTCCCGTATGAGATTTCTCTAGATTTTTCATGTGAGCATCTAGTGCCACAAATTTTCTCTTAGCATTGCTTTCATTGTGTCCCATAAGTTTGGGTATGTTGTTGACTTATTTTCATTGAATTCTAAAAAGTCTTTGATTTCTTTATATATACATACATATATTCATTTTAAAAAATGTCATCTCCATGAATGTATCCCCCTTCCCAATCCCTCCCAACCAGCCCTCAGCCTCCCCCCACCCCATCCACTCCTCCCCTCCCCATAAAGGGCAGGAAGTCCCAAGGTGGGCCAGCCCAGCCCAGTGCAACACATCCACTCCAGGCACATCCTATTCACTCAGACCAAAGTCAATGCTGGGCTGGGTGTTCCTCTATAGGAAATGGGCTCCAAGGTGCCATCCCATGAAGAGGAACACAATCTGATCCCAACCCTCCTGACTCCTCACACTCATGGCAGTCAAAAGCTGCCCACCCTCTGGATGGCCCATCTCCACCTCCCAGTGGATGTCCCAATACACTGAGCTCCCCAGAGCTCCAGCCAGCCATCACCATGGGAACCTTCCTCATAATCCCTATCCCCTCTGCTTAAAAAGACTCTCCTCCCCTGCTCTCAGATGGACCAGGAGCTCTGCCCAGTGCTTAGCCACGGATCTCTGCCTCCACCTCCATTCCCTGTTGAATGTAGATTCTGCGATGATACCTAGGATGTTTACTCATTTGAGTATAGGGGAAATCCCATTTAGGCACCCCCTCCAACATTGTTTGGAGACTTGGCCAGGGACATCCTGCAAGTTCCTGGACATTTCCCTAGCATGCAGTCTCTTTCCAACCTCACATTAGCTTCCTCTGTCTAGATATCCATCTCCCTCCATCTCTCTCTTCACTTGATTTCTTTCTTTACTTTTTTCTTTACCCAGTGGTGGTTCAATTTAGAGATGTTCAGTTTCCATAAATTTGTAGGCTTTCTGTGATTTTTGTTGTTGTTGAACTCTAACTTTAGACCATGGTAGTCTGATAGAATATAGGAAGTTACTTCCATTTTTTTGTTTCTATTGATATTTGCTTTATGTAGTCAATTTTAGAGAAAGTCCCATGGGCTCCTGAGTAAAAGGTATATTTCTTTGTGTTTTGATGGAAATTCTGGATATATCTATTAAGTCTATTTGGGTCATGACATCTTTTAGATCTCTTATTTCTCTGTTGAGTTTCTGTCTGGTAGATCTATTTATTGATGAGAGTGGGGTATTTATGCCTCCCATTATTAATATGTAAGGGGTTGATATGAGATTTAGTCTTTCATAATGTTTATTTTACATATGTAGGTGCCCTTGTGTTTGAGGTATAAGTGTTCAAGATTGAGACTTCATTTGGTGAATTTTTCCTGAGAAGAATAAGTAATGCTCATCCTAGTCTTTTTTGATTGATTTTAGTTTTGTCTATTTTGTTAGTTATTAGGATGGCTGCATCAGCTTGTTTCTTAGTCCGTTTGATTGGAAAGTCATTTCCCAACCCTTTACTCTGAGCCAGTCTGTCTTTGAAGTACAGGTGTGTCTCTTGTATGTAGCAGAAGGATAGCTTCTGGGTTTTTTATCCGTCATGTTAGGGTGTGTTTTTTAATAGGCAAATTGAGTCCATTGTTATTAAGTGATATTAATATTCAGAGATTGTTATTTCCTCTTATTTTTGGTGGTGGTGGTAGTGGTGGTGGTGGTGGGGTGTGTGTGTGTGTGTGTGTGTGTGTGTGTGTGTGTGTGTGTGTGTGTGTGTGCTTCCCTTCTTTGAGTTTTTCTTCTATGGGACTATCTATTGCTTTGGTTTCACAGGTGTATCTTGTTCCCTTAGGTTAGAGTTTTCCTACTAGTGCTTTCTGTAGGGCAGGACTTGTGGATAGATAATGTTTAAATCTGGTTTTGTCATGAAATATCTTGTTTACTCCACCTATGGTGATTGATAGTTTTGCTGGTATAGCAGTCTGGGCTGGCAGCCATGCCTTTTAGTGTCTGTATAACATCTGACCAGGACCTTCTTGCTTTCATTGTTTCCGTTGAGTAATCTGGTGTTATTCTGATGGGTCTGCCTTTATAGCTAACTTGGTCTATTTTTCTTTTCAGCTCTTAGTATTCTTTCTTTATTCTGTAGGACTAGTGGCTTGGTTATTATGTGGGCAGCAAACTTTCTTGGGGGTCTAGTCTATTTGGTGTTCTGTAAGCTTCTTGTATCTTTATAGGCATTTCCTTCTTTAGGTTGGGAATGCTTTCTCCTTTGATTTTGTTGAGTATATTTCTATGCCTTTGAGCTGATATTCTCTTTCTTCCATTCCAATTATTCTTAGGTTTGGTCTTTTCATGGTGTCTCATGTTTACTGAATGTTTTGTGCTATGACTTCTTTGGTTTTAGTGTTTTCTTTGACTGACATATCTATTTACACTATTGAATCTTCCATTCCAGAAATTCTCTCTTCTGTCTCTTACATTCTGTTGGTTACACTTGCATCCATAGTTCCAGTTCATTTCTTCAGGTTTTCTATTTCCAGCATTGCCTTGGTTTGTGTCTTTCTTATTGCTTGTATTTCAGTTTTCAAATCTTGAAATGTTTCCTTCACCTGTTTGGTTGTATTATCTTGGTTTTCTTGGATTTCTTTATTTTCTTTCGGGGATTTGTTGATCTCTTTCAATGTATTGTCTATCTTTTCTTCTATTTCTTTAAGGTAATTTTTATATCCTCTTTAAGGCTTCTATTATCTCCATAAAGTTGTTTTTAAGGTTGTTTCTTTCTTCTTTCTCTGTATTGCTATGCTCGGGTCTTGATGTTGTAGGACCTCCAGATTCTCCTGAATATGCCATGTTGTTCTTGCACTGGAATCTGCCCATTGCTTCCTCGTTTCACTGCAGAATTTGTCTGAATTCAGAGAGTTGATTTTGGTGCCATCTGTTCTTAGTGTGTCTGTGTCTCAGGAAGCCTCTTTTGGTCCAATCCAGGTTCTTGATCCACTTGGAGGTACTGTTTTCTGTGTCACAGTGACCCCTCTTAATTTGTGTTGACACACTGTTGGTCTCAGGTGGCCACTTCTGATCTGGTAGGTGCTGAGAAACTGAGGGTCTCAGGTAGCTCTTCTCGATCCAATTGGAACTGATGAACTCTCTTAGTCTCTTGATGTCTTAGTCTCTTAGTCTGCTGTAAACCAGGGGTCTGTGGGTTTCTTGTTGCCCTTGAGGTCACTGGGTGATGATATGGGTTGGGGAACGAGGCAGGGTTTTAGAGCTAGCGGTTGTTCAGTGATGTGGGTTTTGCTGGGACTTCTGACCTACGGTGTTTTCCCTGCTGGGCTGGATTTAGGGCAGAGTTGAGTGGAGGTGGAGTCCCAAGGACAGTGTCCCAGGGCCAGAGTCCTGGAGACCAGGATCTCTGCCTGGGCTGGATGAGTGTTCCAAGTTGAGCACTAGTATGTGTTAAAATGCTTATTGGCTTCTGTCTGAATTCCCTCAGCTATATTATTCTGATAGAAGCACAGATTCCAAACATAATCTGGCTGGACCCAAAAATGAAAGCTTAAAAACAAACATCCCCAAATGTTTCCACCTACTTCTCCTCCTTTCCCCTTAAGTTTTTCAGTGGAATGTCTAACATTCCACAGAGACATAGCAGAAGAGGACTTTGAAACCAGAGGCACCAATTTGGGTGAATTCCAAACATTAGCTCAGTCTCTTGTTCAATGACATTTGCAAGAGACCACCTCTAGAGGGAGTAACATTGCTATCTTAGTCCATAAGTGAATAGTCAAAGAATGCTAAATAGGAAACATTTTGAGTCTTCAAGATCTGCCAAGTTTAGAGCACTGTCTCTTCTTCCCATACTTTCAAGGGACCCAGAAAGTATTACCAGAAGGATTTATAAGATGAAGCAACCAATCCCTCGAGAAGAGGGAAGAAAGCATCCTACAAAGAAGTGGCTTGTTTGTCAATTCCCAAACCCTTCTCCATAAGGGCATTACTTCCTTCTTAATTTTCCACTACTTTAACTCATCTAATTCCATCTCAGTAAAACATTAGCAAGAAATGGGGAGGCCATGAGGGAAGAAAATAGGAAATACACAAACTGTAGATTATCATATGTTCCCTGCCTTAGAGGACATTTTCAATGCAATGTTCAAGTTTTTTCCCAGGAGTGTACATGTAAGGTCCTAGACTCAAACCATGTAAGGCTGAGGAATAGTTGTGTAGAATCTGCAACTCTATTTTTGTTAAGACTTGGCTGGTTCTTTGCAACATCACAGAATAAACCAGATTATAGTCTATTAAACAGAACAGTGAACAATAAGCACCAATTGAATCAGACTTTAAGAATATAGCTTGAGGCTGGCAGTTGACAGATGAACCACCATTCTCCTCAGGTAAATGGGGCTCTGAATGTGTAGCCTGGGAGCCAGGCAAGCAAGGAAGCAATACTGTCAGACAACAGCAGCCCTGACCTCCCACCTCCCAGAGGCATCTGCTTGGCACTGGAAAAGCAATGCCAAAAAGAGTCCATGTGATCACAGACAGGCTGCTAGAGCCCCTGGCAGCGGGGAGAGGTGGGACCAACTTCCATCTCACAATTTCCATAGCAAAAAAGAAATTGGTTTCAGCCAAGATAAAACTAACCTCCTTTAACTTTTCCCCAAATCCTCCACCCTTAACTGCAAAGGGCTTACAAGGGAAGATCTGGGACCTCAGCATATGCTAAAACAGTCTCTTGTGTTCTAATTAGTGAACTGAACAGGATTGAAGGATGACTGGGATCAGGGGATTAAAAGTAAAGAGTGTCAAAGGGACTGAATTTCACCTTCAGCTACCCTGAGGCCAGAAAACATATTAGGAAAAAAAGAAATGGAAAGCAAAGGGGCTCCGATATGACATGTCTCACAGCAGTGTTATCCTAAGGAAAACTTCAGAGGCCCTTGAAGAGAAAGTGAACATGGTAACATGGCATTAGGTGAAGAAATTCTTGGCTAAGACCTTAATGGAGTCATACCTGGATCTCCCCCTGCCCTACCGGGGGCCTGGCAGCCAAAGTTGCAGACACTTGCCACCTCTTTCCCAGTTCTTCCTGGTTGTGGCTAGAAAATTCGCCTTCTCAAGTTTACTTTTATAGCAGGCCACCTACTCTAAGGAAAAGTTAAATGTACACTTCTTACACGTTCTATCAATAAAACCTTATGTATCAAATTACCCTTACTCTTCAGCATAAAACCCAGCTCCTACTGGGGGAACTCAGTTATGTGTAGACAAGGAAACTGTGACGAGCCCCAGCCCAAGCAGAAATAACATGCTTTGGTGCCCCACAGATTTGCTCCCAGTACCAGCTTTGTACTGGATGATTGGCACATTCTTCTATTTCTGAATTTTCTCATCCACTTGTATAAAACAAAGATGACATCAAATCCCACAGTACTTGTCATAATTTCATCAATGCTCCACGGCATCCTAAACTGTTCTGAGCTTTAGATGGCATTGTCATTAAGTAGCTCCATAGAAGACACAAACCTTAACATTCTCAAAGGCCCCAGGAGAAAAAAAATACTGCTATGTAAATGCCACTGTATTGGATCTATGATTATACAGGTTATATTTCTTTCTAAGTTTGATTTACATAATATGGCGGGTGAATCATATATAGATTTATTTTTTTACCTTCTTTGTCCTCTGGCAGAAGGTAACTTTTACATGCAGGAAACTGTGTGGCCCACATTTGCCAAATGTGTCTGTCCATGTTTCTGTGCACATTTCATTAGCCATTGAACTTTCATATGTTTGTTCTGGGTTCTTCAAAGAAAAAGGGTAAGTTTTCATCTTTTAAAGGGTGATTCAAAATAAAAATAGATCTGAAGTGAAAATTAACTGGTGATCATCATCTTGATATGTAAATTCAAGTGTATATTATTATTTTCAACTTAAATACATGGCAAAGACCTTAAGAGTATCATATCTAAAAAAAAAGATTTAAAAAAAAATCCAGAAGAAAGTGAGGATTGGAATAAGAGACTATCTGAAGGAAATAGAAGGTGACTGAGAGAGAAAATGCCAGATTTATTCTCTTGCAAACTGCCTGTATATGTTGTAAGCAACAAAAGAACCAATAATGAGGGCCTTTTCATACTTTATCAGAGGCAGAGCAGAGTAATCCAAAATGAGATCAACTCTTTGCTACGTATGTGACACAGAATAGTGAATGCCTGCCACAAAAGAGCCAAAAATACAATCATTTCTAAAATGAACATTTTTAGAAAGAAAGAAAGGAAAATTTGCCATTATGAAAACAAGAGCTCGTTTTATGCAGTTGTTATCCAAGTGGCCAGAGTCAACAGAAAATGGCCTCGTTCAACTTGATATTCTTCGTGTTTTCAGTTTGCCAACTGATCCAGTCAAGAGAAAGGTTCAGGCTATTTCGGCGATGTCTACATGAGGTTGTCTTAAACCAACGCTGTGTGGAGCTATTGCTCTGGAAGAGTTGGGTGGTCAAGGTCAGAAACAGAAGTGTGACTCAGAGTCCGTGATGAAAAGAAGCTTTCTACATATCATACACAGAAATCTACCCAAGCCCATGAAGGGGCTCAAAATTCCCAAAGGAACCAACTTCAGTGATTGGAGTCATTCATTTACTAAACTACTTGAAACAAGTAGTTTTAAAGATTTTTCAATAAGCTTTAGAGACCCAAGTTCAATAGCCTGATAATGGAGCTCAAAAAAAGACTCGAATATCCTGACCATTTAAAGTATTTGTGCCAACATATTTTATTCTTCTTACTCTTAAACATCTGCTCATAGCATCAGTGTTCCTGGGACACACTCTGACACTGGATGTTGTAGTAGTGCAGTTTCTTGGTCCCGGGCAGCCAGAGGCCCAGACCCACAGACCTGCTGTGCCAGACCCCTTAGCAGCCAGCCACCGCTGCTCAGGCCCCCAGAAATGACTCAGACACTTATATTAACTTTATGCTGTTTGGCCTATGGCTCAGGCACATTGCTAGCTAGCTCTTATATCTTGAATCAACCCCTTTCTATTAATCTGTCTGCCACGTGGCCCATGGCTCACCTGTGTTCCTTACATGTTGTTCCTTGGGCATCTTGTTCCATCTGCCTGACTCTGCCCTGCTTCTCCTACCTATGCTCTGATTTCTCCTCCTACTTCTTCTATGGTGTCTGCCATGGCCTAAAACAGTTCCTTTATTTAAAGATTGATATTCACAGAATACAGAAAGGCATTCCCACATCACTTCTCCCATTCTGTCTAATCAAAAAGGAAGGTTTCAATTTTAACATAGCAAAATTACATATAACAAAATAACCATCAAGCAAGAATTACAGTTACAATATCTAGTCTATTTGTATTTACCAAAATTAAAGAAAATACTCTTATCATCTACCTTATCCTTATGAATCTAAAGTTTTATATCTAATATACCTTTCAAATGGCTAAGAAAAACTGTACCTATAACTATCTAATCTTCAACTACATCAAAGAACACAGAAGGATATAATATTTACCCAAGTAAACCAGAAGTGCAAGTGACTTCTAAAATCTAGAAAGGACAGAGATGACACCTATCTGCCTGGACAGTCACCCAAAGCTCCTTTATAAAGGTGGGGCATCTATATTTAGCCTACAGGCCCAGAGTCTCTTTTTATTTTAGTGAAGCAGGAAATCTGCTCTGTCCATTCTGGCACAGTTCATCAGTTGCTTCTCCTTGAGTCCTGAAGAATGTCTGACAGTTTTCTCTGTAAATCAGGAACCTGAATGACCATCTTGGCTTGTTTTGCCAAAGTTCAGAGGTCACTTACCTATGGAACCTGCATGTCCAGTTTAAACAGCATACTGTCAAGAAGTCAATATAAGAACAGGTTCTTGTCCAGTGGCTAACCATTGCCACAAATAGACTCCATATGGAGTTTCTTCGATGCCCATTTTTCTCTTGAAGTAAAGTAGTGCTGCCAGGAGCAGACCTGTCTCACTGTCAAGAAAAGTCTAAGCTCTTAAAACATTTTAAATGCCATATCCTGTAGGTCTTAGAAGTGTTTGAATATTACCTATCTAATTGAATTATATCCTTGTATACGTAAAAATCTAACTAACATGCATTTCTTAATTATACATTACAATTTTAAATCAGTTACATAAACATCATATCTTAAACAAGAGTAGAAAAATACATACAGCATAAGAGAATTGGCCTTAAGTTTGTATCAACAAACCAAAATCCATACCAATTTAAAACATTTCAAGATTAACAGCTGATTTCCTGATCTAAGTAAATTCAATAATCTATTTTTTTAAAAAATCATTGATATACCATATCCCCTTTTTCTTCTTAGAAAAAGATTAACTATGACCAATAACCAGTTATCATGAAAAAACATGTATAAACAATATTTTGGGAATTGGGGCATAGTTTTCCATTACTACTTCCTGCTGAGTACGGGGCATTGAAAATCTCATGAGTTAGACAGGATCATACTCTGTAGTCTTGAAGTTCATGTGGCCATCTCTTCCTATCAGAGATTTTTTTTCAGGGGGTCTTGGTTGATGAAACCATAAGAGCCTGGAAGCAATCCACAGGTTCTCATCTTCTGTGGAAACAAAAGCAGAATCCTTCCAAAGTAATAAATCCTCAGACACAAATTTCAAAATTAAAATACCTTTAAAACATATATTCTTGTTTAACTTAGTAGCCTTTGCATTTGCAATCCATTGTCTTTCTACATCTAAAAGCTCATTAATAGTTAAAAAATTAAAAGAAAACACAATAACAACCAAAATCCAGATTTTGTGTCTATTTTCCATCTTTACATGGTTTATTATATTTTTATTACTCTATTTCTCTTTTTAAAGACTTTCTCTAGCCTCTTTTTTTTCTCTCTGAAGCCTATGTACCTTTTACACACATTGTAACCCGTTTACAGGTTTTTCTTTTCATCTGAATCTGTTTTATTGTGAATCCTTAATTATCTTTCAACCAGAAGAGCTTTTAAAATACACTCTCTTAAAGAGCTGCATAGTTTTTGCCAAGGAAGCTGAGTCAGTAAGTTCTCTTAAAGAGACTGTGTCTCTGTTTGTGGCCAGCAAACAGAGCACACCCAAGAAAATGGTGCTACTAAGAAACCATCTTTGTTTCCTTTTTGTTCAAAATAAACAGAAATCTAAAATCAATCACATGCTACTGAGTCTTCTGTGAGATTTTAGGAACCGGCCTGATTGTAGCTTACACTGCCTGCCGCCAGTCTGCCAGCGCCATTTTGAATGTGATCCGGACGCCACGCTTTCTTTGTACAATGACCTGCTTCGTATACACAATTTGGAAGCTGCCTTTGCTCAGTTTCTGCTATCTAGAACCCTCTCTAATCTTTCTCAGGCTTTAAGTGGATATTCGATCCACATTGTGCGACATCTGTAGTAGTGGGGTTTCTCGGTCCCAGGAGGCCAGAGGACCACACCCACAGACCTGCAGCCCCAGACTCCTTAGCTGCCCAGCTGCCACTGCTCAGGCCCCCAGAAATGACTCAAACGCTTATATTAACTTGATGCTGTTTGGCCTATGGCTCAGGCACATTGCTAGCTAGCTCTTACATCTTAAATCAACCCCTTTCTATTAAACTGTCTGCCACGTGGCCTGTGGTTCACCTGTGCTCCTTACATGTTGCTCCTTTGAGCTTCAGCTCGATCTGCCTGACTCCGCCCTGCTTCTCCTACCTATGCTCTGATTTCTCCTCCTATTTCTTCTATGGTGTCTACCATGGCCCAAAACAGCTCCTTTATTTAAAGATTGATATTCACAGCATACAGAAAGGCACTCCCACATCAGAATGTCATTACAGTTGAGGAGTGTAGCCCTTCTTTTAAACCCTACCTTTACTCATGGTTAGAGTCTTGCATTTCCCTCTTAGAAAACCCCTTTTTCCTAGGTCACAGAGATATCCTTTGGTAGTTTCTTCTGCAAGCTTTATGGCTTTACCCTTTATGTTGAGGTTCATATGTCTGGAGTTCATTTATAGGGGTAAGGAGCAAGGTTTCTTCTCCCCATGTATTTAACCCAGTTGTCCAAGTACCATTTGTGGGTAAGATGATCCTATTCTCATCCAATTACCTTGGCATCTTTATTGAAAATCAATTGAGCAAGTATATGTGGGTTTATTTCTAGATTCCATATTGTTCTGATGATAAATGGTTCTGTTAGGATGCCAGTACCACACTGCCTTGATTACAGTAAGATTTATAGCAAACTACTCTTACATTTAGTAGGTAACTTGATACAGAGGGCAAACACAAACTGTAAGGCCATGTTTGGCATTATTTAATGGAGAAATTTTTAACAACTCATTCTATTTCTATATGCCTTCATTATTGGAAAATGGAATATTCAATGAAGTAAATAAAAGGAAGTGACATAAAGAAACAATTATTATAAATCTATAAATAATAGAAAACAAATATAAATTAGCTGACTCCATTGATGTTTCCAGTTAAATATTCATACAAATCTAGAGTATCCATTTTCTTTGTATAATAATAATATAATGCACACATAATGGGAGGATGGATGACAAAACTCAGATACTAAAAATACTTCCCAAGTTGACTATAAACAGGATTGAAATATGCTTTAACAATGGCATTCTGCATGATTGTAAACCCCAGGGTTAATTCTGCATGATTGTAATCCCTAGGGTTAATTCAATGTTTTTATCACAGCGTGGTTGACTTTCATTTTTAATGTGATTTTTCTCTAGGAATTTAGCACAAAGAAGGACAGGGTCTTACTGTTTAAACCTGGGTGACTTCAAACTTACAAAAATCCATCTGTTTCTGCCTCATGAGTGCTAGGGTTAAAGGCTATGCCACTAAACCTAGTTCTTGGCTTTCATTTTTAAGAAGCAAATAATGACATTATAATAAATTCTCTTATTACCAATAATAGGATTTTGAGAATGTAGTATTTTAATAAACAAAGACTTTTTAAATGATTTACTAATAAATGTTTTGAACTTTCATTTGAACATTTCTTTATAAAACACAATAAAAATTAATGATGATTTGGTTTTGTAGTTACTACTAATATGTCCTGTATTGCTGTTTTGCATACTATAAATGATATTCTTAGGCAAGATTGCATTGAAGTTGGAGATGCTCCTTTGGGGTATTTTTCCACTTCAATGTGAAATAGATCATTGGAGTTTTATGAGCAGTTCTATTGTGTGGCCTTTCAAAAGAAAAAAAAAGGTTTTGATTTTTTTTTCCACAGTTCACAGTTCTCAAAAGAGATCTATTTTGAGATATTAGTCCAGTGAAGTTTTGAATAACCCAGAGCTCCATAACAAATGACTTCTCTCAATGCAAATGTAATAAGCAGACACCTACCTCCTGGCTGTAATACCAGAACGTTTTTCTTAGTCTATGGCTCTTATGGGGAGCACTGTCAGCCTGAGTAGTGTAAATTTGTTTAAGACAAAGATAAAGATAGAGATAAAATGTGTATCTGCACATACACTTACACACGTGCTATATAATTTTAGGTAAATATTTAATGATTCCTCAATGCTTTATCAAACAACCTGGGTATTATTTGTCCTCCCTTTTCTTTCCAACTACAGCCGCTCACCATTTTCCTGTTGCTCACTTTGTTTCGCCTGGATCCTGCTACGCCTCTCTCACCCCTGCTGCGGTCCCTTTATACTTTCTTGATTTCTGTGATTTCCCCATATTATACATTCACTTCTGAAGATTTGGAGTCAAGAGCTTCCAATGGGAGAAGACATTTGAGTTTGTCTTTCTGAGCCTGAGTTATCTCACTCAGTATTTTGTTACATCCATTTCCTCATAAATTTTGTCATTTTACTTTCCTTTACAAAAGAATAGTATTTCGTTGTATATATGTACCACATTTTCATTATCCATTCATCTGCTGAAGAACATTTAGGTTGTATTTCCATTTCTGAATTGCAGTGAAGTAGAGTATTGAGTCCAATGGATGTATATCAAGGAGGGGTATGGCTTTCCTTTTAAGGTAGGCTTACTTTTAGCTTGTGGGGGTTCCTTCTTGTTGGCTTACATAGTGGCTGCAGCACCCTGAACTTCCCAGCAGTGAATGAGGGTTTGCTTTTCCTCGCATCTTTTCCGGCATTTTTCACCAGATGTTTTTGTTGATCTTAGCCATTGAACTAGAGTGAAATTAAAAGTCTAAGTCCTTTGATTTGTATCTTCCTAATTGCTAAGGGTGACGAACATTTTCGAGGATTTCTTTTACTGTTGTTTTAGTTCATTTATATTTTATTTTTTCCTTTTATTGAAAATAATTGTTTTTTTATATAACATGTCCTGATTATGGTGTTCCCTCCCTATATTCCTCTCAGTCTCTTTTCACCTCTCCTCCCATCTCCATCCACCTCCTTTCTGTCCATCACTAGAAAATAAGCAGTATTCTAAGAGATAATAATAAAATGAAACACTAACATCAGGATAGGACAAAACAGAGAAGAAAAGGATGCCAAGAAAAGCATAAGAAACACTGAGGAATCCCCTAATTACGAAAGCCATGGTACATGTGCAAAGGGCCTGTGGGAAGGGGAAGGAGGGGAAGAAATAGATCAAATAAAATCAAGATTAAATGTGAAAATATTTAAAAGATAGTAATAGCTTTAAAGCCCTAATATGACATTTTGAGACAAGAAACCTCCAAAGATGCCACTGAGTTGGGTTTTTGCTGGCTGTCTACTGAAGTTTCTCCCCCCAGTGAGACTCCCTTGGTGGAAACTAAATAATCAGTTAGAGACTGCTTCTGGGTTAAGGACAGGTGCATGTGTATGAGTGTCCTTTCAGCTCTAGGACACTATGTGGTGCACTTCCTGTGCAGACTGCCTCAGCCTCTGTGAGTTCATATGTGAGTTGATCCTGTTGATTTAGAGGGCCTGTTTCCTTATGTCCTCCATCCCCCTGGCTCTTACATTCAATCCACCTCTTCTTCCGCTGAGTTCCCTGATAGCTGAAGGATTGGAAAGAGACATCCCATGCAGGGGTGATCTTCCCAGGGTCTTTCACTCTCTGCATAACATCTGGCTGTGGGCCTCTGTATTTGTTCCCCTCTGTTGCTGGAGGAAGCTTCTCTGATGATGGCTGAACAAGGAAGGCTCCCTGGCTGGAGTGAAAGGTGTTTCTTGACAAGTTTTATTTCATCTACTGAGAACTCCCTAGCCCATTTTTTTTTTAAATCAGGTCATTGGCATTCTTGACTGTTTCTGGAGCTCTTTGTATGTATTAGATAGTAATCCTAGGTCAGATGTCTAGCTGAAATGCGCTGTCTACCCTCTGCGGGTTTCTCCACTACTTGATGATTTCCCTATTATTCAGACACATTTTAGTTTTGTAAGGTCTCACTCATCAATTTTGGGTCTTAATTCCTGAACAAATAGAACCTTTATTCAGAAACTCCTACCTTGACCCTGTGTCTCATGGGGGTTTGGATGTTTCCTTGTAGCAATTTTCGCATTTCCAGTTACAAGCTCAAGTCTTTTATCTCCTTGGATGTAATTTTTGTTTATGATGGTAGATCTGGGTCTAACTTCATGTGAATGTTCATGTGAACATTCAGTTTTCCCAGCACAATTTATTGAAGGTGTTGATTATTTCTCCAGGTTATGTTTTTGCCTTCCTTTGTCAAATATCAGATGACTGTATTTCATGTACCCATGTCTGGGCCTCTATTTTATCTTGCTGACTAGTTTCTGCTTCTGTTTTTGTACCAGTATCATACCCTTTTAATTACTAAAGCTCCAGCATTCATCATGGCATTGAGAATGGCAATCTCTCCCATATTGTTTTTTCTGCTCAGAATTTCTGTGAGGTACTTTCTTGACTGCCAACTGATGTAGAAAGACCCAGCCTACCATGAGTGATATCATTCTTAGGCAGGTAGGCCTGAAATATATAAAAAGGCAGCTGAGCATAAGCTAATAAGCCAGTAGGCAGTGTTCCTACATAGTTTTTACTTCAGTTATTGCTGCCAGCTTCCTGCCGCAGCTTCCCTTGATGACAGACTGGAAGCCAAATGAATACTTTCCTCCCAGATAGCTTTTGACCATGGTTTTTATCACAGCAGCAGGAAAAAAAAAAGCAAACTAGGATCCCATAATTCTTAAATACTGGCTCCTTGTGGTACCATGATACCTCCAATCAGCACTAAAACTCACAAATGGCCACCACAGTCTATAAGTCCCTAGTCTCCCAGATAGGCCAAACTCAGCCCCTCCTGTAATTTATTAACTTGTAAAAATGAGAAGCAGTGCTTGATACTGGAGGGAAGGGCTTGGTCCTATCTCAACTGGATATACCAGATCGAACTGACTCACCTTAGAAGCCCTTGCCTCCCTGAGGAATGGATGTGGGATGGAGTTGGAGGAAAGACTGGGAGGAGAGGGGGGTAGGGGACCAGGGTTGGGTATGGGAGAAAAAAAAATTAAATAAAAAAGAGATTTTAAAAAAATAAGAGGCTGTGAATGAGATGTGGAAATTAAAATACTTGACTGGCAACCTAAATTAACTAGTCTGGAATGTGCGATACAATCATGCAAAAGAGAGCTGTAAGGACCATGACAAAGTATATCCAGGGCAAGCATAAGTTTTCCACTCAACTCTAGCCGGTTGCTGGTTCCCACATCTTCTCATTCTTCCTGAGAGCTCAGAAACCTGGGTTGTTATGTGAAATCTTCTGATATTTAAATAATATTAAACAATCCTATGAACCAAACAAAATAGATAACTAGTTCCTCCAGATAGGCCTCTGTCATAGGTCTTTGTTGGGTGACACTGTCTGTAGTCTTGGCTTCTGTTTGAGTGGCTGAGGGGAATCTATGAACATCATGGCTAGTCTCTTGCAGAATGCTTCTGTGTGGCTGGATTTTCTAACCTCCTGAGCAATCTTTCCTGAGAGCAAGCTTCTTAGTTATTTTTCTAGTGCTATGACAGAACAGTATGGTTAAAACAACTTGGGGAGAAAATGATTCATTTTCACTTATACTTACAATCCTTGGTTCAGGGAAGTCGGGGCAAGTGCTCAAGACAGTAACTTGGGACAGGGGGGAGAAGCCTTGGAGGAGGCTGTTTACTGCCTTGCTCCTCATGGCATGCCCACCCTGCTTTCTTTTTACAACACAAGACCACTTTTCCAGGGATGGCACCACCCACAGTGGGTTGGGCCTTCCCACATTAATCATAAGGGCAATACCTCTTCAATCTTGCCTACAAGCAAAGCAGATTCTCCATACAGATGCCTTCTTCATAGACACTTGTACATTTGTGACAAGTTTACACAACCACCCAGCACAGCAAGCATTTGAATTTCAGTATCGTTTGCAATCTGGGTATAAGGAAATTGCCTAAGTCATCGGAAACCAATTCCTTCTCTAAATTTTCTTCCAACAATAACACATCTATTCCCTCACATTTCACCATAATCAGCAAAATAAGACTATTCAGTGTAGTAGGAGGTTTCTGGCTCTGACTTTCGGGCCTAACCTCAAGGTTTAGGCCCACAGACCCACAGAGACACACAGATGCATAGGATAGTTTTAGGCTGATCAGCCTCAGGCCTAGGCATATCACTTGCTAACTCTTTACCCTTAATCTAACCCATGAGTCAGTACCTTTTCTTAGAGCAGCATAGTTGTCCTCTGTTTCTTCCAGCTTCTCTCTGGCATTCTGCTCTGTGCTTCCTGTTCTCAGAGTTTTCTTAGTCTGGTAGCCCCACCCACACTTCCTGTCT
Organism: Phyllotis vaccarum; assembly: GCA_033318265.1. NCBI lineage: Eukaryota > Metazoa > Chordata > Mammalia > Rodentia > Cricetidae > Phyllotis > Phyllotis vaccarum. The sequence continues at coordinate 136,156,293 of JARWLC010000001.1, read as the reverse complement.
GCCTTTGGCCAATCAGCACTTTTTATTAAACCAGTGGGTGGGATAATTATTTACAATGAAACAACAATCTCCCACAATTCGGGACCTTAAGTGATTTTCTTAGAATTTTCAAATCAATAACCAATGTTGCTTACTCCAACTTCTGCTTCCTGCCTAACTACAGGACACATAACCAACAAGTTTGGGGCCACAGTATGAAAAAGTTTCCTTTCTCTCAGGGTTTCTTTATGTTCCTCATTTGTTTCTAAAGTGTTATCTAGGATATGTATCTGTGATGGTTATATTTTTGCCAACAGTCTTTTGAATGAAAGTGTCCACGTCTTATACTGTAATATAATACACCCTTCTCTCTACTGTGCTTTCATGGTGTCCTGCACTGTCACTAGTGAAATCACTGACATCTATAATACTAATAGTCTACTGGATGCAATCTAAGCATTGCCCTCATATTCTCAAAATTCTTCTATTTTCTGCAAATTACAAAATGATGCCACATTTGCTTATTTGTTAACTTCCTTTCTAGGTACCTAAACTTCTATCATTTAGCCTTAGGTTAGAGGACAGAGCCAGTGGAGGAGCTGAATCTATGCATCTATGCCCTGGGTTAAAAATAAACTGATTTGGGGGACTCACATCATACATTCTGATGTCTGTAGAGGAGGCTGTCAGGATCTATAGGCTGCGGCTTGTTCACACAGGGTGAAACTGATGCTGGAATCATCCAGTAAAATTTCCCCTGTGAAGCTCTAATTATGTTCTTAATGGCTTCCGATTGACTTGCTCAGATTTTAAAACTTGGTCCTTTTCTGGAGCCACCTGAATATGGATCTTATGACATTTAATCTTGGTTATCAATTTGATGGGTTCTTGACAAATTTCACTGAATAGGAAGGCACATATATTTCCTAGGACTACTACCTGAGGGAGACAAACGGTTGTAAAACATCTCTAACTGAGCCCATGTCTGTCTTAGAGTTAATGTGACCCCATGACAAAAACCTTATCTCTGATGTATACCTCGTATACCCTTAAAGCAGGGTGACTATTCTATTCTACAGGATAATTTTCAAAATCACCAGAATGAGCCCAGGTGACAGATATGGTACCTCCTGCAGTTGACAATAGAAAGTATTCCATCCAGCTTGGTTTCTTTCATTGGGAACCAACTCCTTGAGGGAAGAAACTTCTCAAGAAAGTAAGGTTTTAAAGATTAATCATTGGAAAATTTCACTAATGACTCGTCATTAGAGATAAATCATTCATGATCTCTTTCCCGACAACGATGGATAAACGGATACATCAGAACAGAGAGCTCTGAACAAAAGCTGAGACTCTGGCTGTAGAGAATTGGGCCCCAGGACTTCCCGGGAAAATAACACATTTGTGCTCCCAAAGGAATCACAGTGCTTTACAACGTGCTTTTTACAGTGCCATCTAGTGGACGTTAAAATTATGGCACTGAATTCCAGGTGCCGGGTTCTACTCCTGGGCTCTACCACCAGCTCAAATGAAAATGAGGATTCCAAATTTAAAGCTCTAGACCTGTGTTCAGCAGCAAGTAACACCAAATTTGGGTTTACCATTAAATTCAACTGTAAGTCTAATAGGCATAAAAAGAAATATAATGACAGTTACTTCTCAGCGCTGACATACAGAAAAACATTCTTAAATGCTGGAGCTGTATGTGGACAGAGCACTAGGTCCTAATGTCAATCTGTATAGTGTTAGTCCTTAACAGGGAAGAGACAGAATGGGAAGCAAATCTTAAACCTGAAAACTGTAAAGAGGGTAACAAGGAAAGGTGAGCTGACCACGTGCCTCATTAGGGTGTCCCAGTGTCACCGGTGAGTATCCTAGCACTTGGGTATTGGCTTCAAATGAAAGTCAAAGGTGCACTGTATCACTTAGTGATGGTATAACACCCTGGGAGCGGTTCAGCCAACTTTGTCCCCACCAAGAAGTTCTCAGCCACTTAGTCTACCTAACATGGAAAATATTAAGAGAAATGAGTAAACAGGGGCAGCCTTGGCGAGATTCTTTGAGGTGTTAATTTCCTTCCCTCCACCACAAGCAAACCCTCTGCCTGTCTTTGTTTAGTTCAGTTGTTTCTTTCTTGGAAGCTGTTGGCTCTGACGCTCAAAGTCAACTTAGTTCCTTCCTCCTCAATTTTAAATTCTAATATTCTCCATCCTAAACAATCAACCAGATTCCCTCTGAATGTCCACAACAAATCAGACATTTTTCCTAGAAATTTCTTGAAATTATTCATGCTTATATCCAATCTACATCCCTCCTCCATCCCTTGTTCTCTCCCTTTCAAAGATGTTTGTTGATGCCATTATGATGTCAGCCAGTTGCCTTCACAGGATGACACAGCTTCCTGCTTGCTGAAGTGAGTAATATCTTTTACCTGGGAGAGCAATCAAGGAGGACTTAGTCCTCACTCCTTGTTGAGAAAAAATAAGTGTATATCCCTTCATTCTCTGTAAACATTTATTCCTTGCTGGAAATGAGTGTTATCAAGAAAACCCAAAGAAGCCGCCACCTAGCAACAGCTTCCTTCACCTTCGGTGTTGCTTTGGTCCTCTCAGAGGCAAAAACAACATTTTCCTCACAAAGGTGATTTTCTCCCCCACGAAGCTCACAGACAACTCAATTGATTTTCAGGTCAAAACAATTTTAGAGTCTATTTATCTTCTCAGGATGTTGTCCATCACCGGCTCGCTCTGCCTTCTCTTTACTGTGGGTTTGTTGTAACAGAGAAGATTGTAGGCTTTCATACTTGAAAGATAAATAAATCCAAAATTCTGCTTTCTTTGCTGAATGCACCCTTTGCTTGAGCCTCTGAGACAAGGTGGTATCGAAGCAAACATTACCGTGGAGGCTTTCCCTGGAGAGCTTTAATAAAAAAGAAAGGAAAAAAAAAAAAAAAGCTTTCTAACAAAATGTTGTGGATGGTAAGAAGAGTAAAGAAGAGAAAATCATTGTAAAATAAGCAGCTTTCTTCCCATAAAAACATGGAAGAGGAGCTGTGTATGCTGGTTGAAAAGCCGCCCCATAAGAAGCCGTTCACTTTCACCCAGACGCACATTTCACAGGTGACTTCTGTGTAAAAACATCAAGTGCCATTCTGTGCCTTTCTGAGGTATTTTATGTCAGCATGTATGAAGAAACTTCATCTCTTAAATTATAAATATTATAAATTTTTATAAATATGTCCAAAATTTCGATGGATATTTTTCAACTATTTTAGTCAAAGTCTACTGCAAACACATTTCAGTGAGCATCCTTTAAAATACGACATCGTCCATTTGAATGAGTACATTTATGTGACACATTTAAATAGAAAGAGCGCTGGATTGATGCAAGAATGAAGACAGGGAAGAGAATTAACAAGTGCGAAGTGAGAGGCTAGAGCAGAGGCTGTAACAGGCTGCTCAGTCTGCTCTCAGAGATCAGGCCCCAATTCCAGCTTCCTGAGACTGATCAAGCAGTTTCTGAAAGAGTCACAAACAAAGGACCATCAATCTCCAATGCCCCTGACAGCAAGGACAAGGAGTCAAAGTAATAATCAAATGTGGGCAAAGTCTGGGACTTGGCCAGGTCTTCCCCAAATGGAAAAGCTGTAGCCTTAACAGCCCCTAACTATCCCTGACCAATTAGAATGTTCTAATATGATTGCCACTTGCTTAAGTGCTCTAGGACCTCCCATTGGTTGTGCTTAAGAGAAGCCAACATGTCCCTGTGGGAGTCACCGCCATTTTTCTCTTTGTGTGAGATGATTGGCCCCAGCATGCTGGAAACTTTCTCAAGATAATAACATTCTTGCTGATTGCATACATGGATGATGGTCTTTTGTGGAACTTTTTCTGGGATACTAAAATTAAGTTTTTAATATACATATACAATACATGCATACATACACACACAAACACAAACAAGCATATATATATATATGTATAATATATATACACTGGACACACACACATATATGTACATATGTTTGTTTGTCTTTCCAGGCAGGATTTTGCTGTGCAGCCCTGAGTATCCTGTATGTAAACCAGGCTGGCCTTGAACTCATAGAGATCCCCCTGCCTCTGCCTCCCAAGTTAAAGGCAAGGGCCACCATGTCCCAGCTTAGCTGAATCTTTTGAAGAGACTAAAGTATAAAACACTACCATATAGCATAAAAGCACATTGATCTTGCTATTTTAAAATTTATTGCCAGTACTGATGAGATGGTATTGTAAAGGACGTAGGTTTGGTTCCCAACAGCTCACAACTACCTGTCACAGCATAGGTGCAGGGGGGTCTGATGCCCTCTTCTGGCCTCTATTGTCATTGCACACATTGGTGCACAAACAGGTAAATAGGTACAAACATATACACATGGTTCTTATTCCTCTGTTATTAAAGTGGTCTCCATATGCTTACTTTCTCCACCACACCCTCTCCCCTTCATCTTTTTCACATTCTCCTACTTCTTGCCTTTTCCTTATTAAAGTGCACGTAATATAATGATAGGAGAAGCCTCTAATCAAACCCTACCCCCTGACCTAAGGTAGAACTAGTATGGCCTCATATCTGGACCCTCTTCAATAAATTCTAATAAGAGGTGACAGGTGATTTATAGGCCATGACCCATGTACAGATTGGTAGCTGCCAACCATGGCTTCAATTATAACATTCTTGTCATGAATTCTGGAAGTATCAGCTCAGGACACCCAAGACCATGTTCTCAACACAAAAGGAGATTTTTCCCCCAGAGGGACAGAGGACAGAGAATAATAGAAAAAAACAGGAGATATAGGATAAGGAAAAGGAAGGGAAAGAGGTAAGGAGGCAGGGATATTTGACCAGTGGTGAGGTGGGGTTGGGGTGGGGTGGGGTTGGGGTGGGGTGGGGTTGGGTTATACAGATAACTGCCTATAGATAAAGAGGAGACAGACATGGCCTATAGACAAATGTTGGTTTATAAAAGTAAAAATGAAACCTCTGTGTTAGGATAAGGTGTTTGGTTTTAATTATAATTAGGTGAGCCAAAAGAGGTTTTTGATTGCTGAACTTCAATACTTTGAGAGCTGGACCTTGGTAACCAGCCTCTGGAGAAGAGGTTGGTCAAACAAAGGAATAGAACAGACTTTGGGGAGTAGATTTAAAAACATAATCTAATGGGTTTTAGCGCTGCAGAGGAAATGAGGAGAAAGGCAAGATGTGCCAGAGCTACATACTCAAGTAGGCTAGTGTCCCTTCAAATTCCTTGAACTCTATAGCATTCTTCCCTAACCTCAAGTTTCTGTACGCTTGTCTTATAAAGGCATCCCAGGCTTCTACATTAGGAAAGAAAGTACTTCTTGAATTTTTTATGTGCTACACCCAGGTACACCACCCAAGACTGTCCTATATGTCCTGTGCTACTGTGTACCTGACAGATGCAAGCAGCAAGGTGAATACTCTGCATTCATTCTCCACCTACTGGGCTTTGGGGACACAGTCCATGGACCTAGGAATCTCTTGTTCAGTGGCTTGATCTTATCCCTTTGTTTTTGCCGACTTTCACCTTATTGCCTTTAATGTTGACATTCATTGTACCAGTCAGTCTATCTTGTGGAAACTCTCTGTGCTTGAGACCCTAGATTATTTATTGATACATGTACAAAAGCCCTTTGATTTTGGTAAATTCTTTATTCTTTTCTTTTTCAATCTTCAGTTTATATTGTGTTGGTTAGGTTTGGTTTTAGCTGTAGTCTGAAATAGTTCTTAAATCCTCTTATCAGTTATGTAACTATCTGCTCTACAGTGTACAGTAGAACATGAAGTTAAGTATTAATTCCACATATTCCAATTTCCATCATGAGTTATAGACTAGTGTACAGTGTTTTTAAACTCTGTAAGAGTACACATTATAAAAAGGCAACCTACACCTTGTTGTGTTTTTAAAGTGACTTCAAATATACTAAATCTTTCATCAAAGATATGTTTTATCTGTTCTTTAAAATTGTGATGTTCTTGATTAAATTTAAAATGTCAACTTATATTTTTGTTTTGTTTGATTTTGGTTTTGGTTTTTTTTTTCAAGACAGGGTTTTTCTATATAGTTCTGGCTGTCCTGAAACTTGCTTTGTACACCAGACCAGCCTCAAACTCAGAGATATGCCTGCTTCTGTCTCCCTAATGCTGGGATTAAAGGCACGCCACCATTAAGCTCAACTACTTAATATTAAAACTTATGGACTTCTACTATATTTAGGATACGATAAAGTAAAAGCAAGAGTTTTGAATATTTTGTTGTATTTTAACAGATACAAGCATTTTAGAGAAAACAACATAAAAACAATAAAATTATTATACAGCATATGATTATAATCAGACTAGATGGAAATATTTTTTAAAATCCTATGAGAATTTTAAGAGTCCTTTTAAGAGAAAGCAATGATCATGAATATTATTGTGGCAGAATAAGTCTTAAGATAAATGTAAAAAATGGAGATAAGTACATTTTAAAAGGTTTTATTAATGTATTGATTTAAAATAATATTTAATATATCATTTTTCTATGAACAGAAAAAGCAAAAATCATAGTACACATTTATAAACAACACATTTAAAATAAATTATGATGAGTTCAAAAAGAAAGAATATCATGTCACTTTAATGGGAAAAACTTAAAAATATGTATACAAAAGCATAGCTTTGTGAGATAATAATTTGATGACTTTAATGCAATATATACAGTACAAAATCTAATGAACTCTAAAGTAAAAACAGTGGAGGACTTAGTAGCTGTCAAAACCTAATCTTTAAGAATAACATTTAGTGAAGTGCAAAACTGCATCATATAGAAAAATATTCATGAATAATCTAGAAAAGTAAAACTATAATGTGTTACTTCATATGACTTAAACTAGAATTTAGCCCAGAAGGACATAATTGGCAAGAGTCAATTTTTCATATAAATTTCTAAATGAAAAGAAAGTTATAAGTAACACAATTTTTCCCATTTTTTTCTGAAGAGAAAATATCTATGTAGTTTTCTAATAACACTAAAATTAAGTAAGCTGGATCAGGCATGCTTGAAATATTGTAAAGGTAAAGGCAAATTTTATTTCATTTCATTAATAGACACTTAACACACTTAAAGATTTACAATGACATATTCAAATTATTTATTCTGGGACATTTAAGGGAAGGGGGAATGCCCAGACTAGAAAAAGATTTTTATTTATTTATTGTTGTTTTTCTCACATAGAAAAGCATACCAGTAGCTACTGAATTAATTAAATAATAAGGGGTCACAATTTGAGACTCACTGGCTTAATAATAATGTCATGAATGCAGGGACTCCCTGGGAAGAATGAAAATATCCATCAGATATAAATCTATCTTCATTTGATTTCTTTTCATCCCCTGATTGTTTTCCTGATTCAGTGCCAGAACCATGCCAGCATCCTAATATAGTTTTGTATAAACATACTTACATCATCTTCTATGTCTGCCAGCCAAATATTTTCTCTGTAAGTCATACCTGAACATTCTCTTCTCTGATGCTACTAACCACCAGAGCAAGAACACATTTGTTGGGCTAATTTAGAAAAACACGACTGTGTATGCTCCCATTATAGGCACCTGTGGGAGGTTGTGTTGTTTCATTTTAAATAATTGTCCCAACCACTGGTTTAATAAAAAGAGCTGATTGGCCAAAGGCAAGCAGGAAGTGTAGGTGGGACCACCAGACTAAGAAAATCTCTGAGAGCAGAATGCCAGACAGAGCACCAGAGAGAAGCTGCAGGAAGCAGAGGACAACCATGCAGCTTTAAAGAAAGGTACCGAGCCGCATGGCTGAACAAGAGATGTGGGATAGTTTAAGGGTAGAGAGTTAGCAAGCTATATGCCTGGGCCTAAGGCTGATCAGCCTAAAACTATTGGAAGCATCTGTGTGTCTCTGTGGGACTGCGGGACTGCGGGACTGCGGGTCTGTGGGCCTAGACCTTGAGGTTAGGTCCGAAAGTCTGGGCCAGAAACCTCATACTACAGGCACCTTGATCATTTCTTCAGGCTATGGATCTTGTTCTCTATGAGGGCTAGTTTTATGTCAACTTGACACAGCTATAATCATTTTCAAAGAGGAAAACTCAAATGAGAAGATGTCCCCACTGTATGGATCTGTGGGCAAGATTATGGTGCATTGTCTTGATGAATGATTATGCAGGAGAGCCCAGTTCACTGTGGGTGGAGCCACCTCTGGGCTGGTGCTCAAGGTGCTATAAGAAATCAGACTGAGAAGGCCAGAAGAGCAAGCTAGTAAGCAGCAGTCATCATGGACTTTAAATTAATTTATGTTTCTAACTTCCTGCCCTGACCTCCCTGGATGTTGAACTACAAGCTGTAAAAGATGATGTATGTCCTTTTCCTCCTCACGTTGGTTTTGTTCATGGTGTTGTATCACAGCAATAGAAATCCTAAGACATTCTGCTCTTTTCTCCACCGGTCTATGTACTTGAAAATAGTTCTTCTAAATGTGATTTGAGAAGAATAAAAGAAGGCCTATGGACTTTAAATTTCTAGGAGAAAACCCTTGACTAAAACAAACCTCTCAGGAAAGCATCAATCCTTGCATTTATACATCTATGACATACTCATCACAAACTTTTATATGAAATACATTGTAGGGAGCCAGCCGCACCCTAAAGACGGCGCCTGTATCCGGCCCATGACTAAGCGGTTTAAGGAAGCTCCTTAGTAAACAAGTCACTGCGCATGACACCTTGTAATTTTCCAGCAAGAAGCCTGGCCCCCAGACAGATACATCATATCGGGTGAGGGTGTGCTGACCAATAGGAAAGGCCCACGTCAGAGATAAACAATGTTGCCTATAAAAGCGGCCTGCCTGGGAGGCTCGGGGTCTTCCGTTCTTTGCCCTAGTGTGTGAAGCTTCAATAAACCTGCTGCAGAAGGATCCTGTTGTACTGCGTCTTGTTTGCGGGCAAAGAAGGCGCGGGACAAGTGGTGCCGAAAACCCGGGAAAGACAACATCAGCTGCACCAGCGGAGACCCCTCGGTGACGAGGAGGATTCAGAACTGCAGAGTGTTCGCTCGGAGAGGTATGGTCCCTGACTGAGGTTTGGTTTTTAGTGCTTACTGGCAGAAGGTTTTGGCAGGATTAGGTTTGGTTCTAGTCACCCTGATCATCTTTCTTGTGGTTGCCTTTCTTTTTCATTGATTTCGGTGCTGAGTGCCTAAGACCGACGTAGGTAAGCGGCAGCGCTCTTTGGTTTCGTTTTGCGGATAAGCCGCGCTGCTAACGGTATCATGGGTACTTCGCAGTCGATGATCTCAGATTTAAGGATGGGCACCAAAGCTATATGGAAGATGATCAAGAATTGTTTAAAGGATGAGTCCTGCTTGCCAGTGGTCATGGAGGGACAGATAATGTTGAGAGAGGTTCAGGATAGCCTATCAGAAACCGAGCGGGATGAGAGATTGGGAGCGCGCCCCAAGGAAACTGTACATAAAGAAAAAGGACCCCCCGGTACTGGTATGGGGGAGAAAAGTTTCGAGAAAAATTATGAGAAAAATTATGAGAAAAATTCAGAGAAAAATTCAGAGGTTAGAAGAAAGAAAGAGACCAAACTTACCTACCCCTGGAAAGAATTGGCTAATTTAGAGATCAGGGATGAGACAGAGTCCTCTATTTCTTCCTCTAAATCCAGCCATGTAGATGAGGAAGACCCACTAGACCCAGGAGATGAATTTGATTTGGAAGAGGAGGCAGCCAAATATGAGGCAGAAAGATACTCCCCTGATGATCCTCCTCATAACCAAATCAGAAAGAACAGGCACAAGGCAAAAAGCCAGCGAGTGCACAGACCTCTGCCTACAGCTCCTCCTCCTTATGGTGTGAGCGGTGCTACAAACTTTTCTTTTCTGCCGGAGGCCACGAGGCGACAACTTAGTTTAGCATTTCCGGTATATGAGGGCCAAAATAATGATCGGGTCTATGCCCCAGTAGAATTTAGTCAGATTAAAGAGCTTGCAGAATCTGTCCGCAAGTTTGGTGTAAATGCCAACTTCACTGTTACACAACTTGATCGGCTTGCCTTGTGGAACCTGACTCCATCAGACTGGCAGACGGTGGCTAAAGCTTCCCTGTCAAGCATGGGTCAGTATCTAGAGTGGAAGGCTCTATGGCATGAGATAGCTCAAGAACAGGCTAGAGTAAATGCTGCGGCCATAACCCCTGAACAGAGGGAATGGACCTTTGAGATGTTGACTGGGCAAGGACAGTATGCTACACAGCAGACCCAATTTCCTTGGGGGATTTACCCTCAAATTTCAGCCACGGCCATTCGTGCTTGGAAAGCACTCTCTAAAAAAGGAGAGGGTAGCAATCAGCTTACTAAGATTATCCAGGGACCAAATGAACCATTTGCAGACTTTGTGGCACGCATGACGGAGGCAGCAGGAAGGATCTTTGGAGACCCTGACTCTGTCGCTCCTTTTATAGAACAACTTGTCTTTGAACAAGCAATATTGGCTGCCCCCGTGTGTGTATGGCCACCCTTTATTTGGATTGTAAGTAATGTTTCTATAGATAAAGATGTTTTAGAGTGTGCCCAGAGCACCTGCTTTTATAACCTTTGTTGGGATGCTCAGAAGTATTCCTTTGCGATGGTGACTCGCATGCCACGATTTGTGCCTATGCCGGTTGAGGCTCCTAGCAGTATGAGTTTGTTTCAACCTAAAAGAGATTTTGGCATTTCTGCTATAATTGTTGGGATTGTTGCGGTTGCGGCTGTAGGGGCCACAGCAACCGCTTCAGCCCTCGCCCTTTCCAACACTGTGCAAACTGCTCTGGCTATTAATAATTTATCAGCCTTGGTAACCATGGCCTTAGATAAACAAGCATCCACTAATACCCAAATTCAAGGAGGACTTATGCTGGTTAACCAGCGTATTGATTTGGTACAAGAACAATTAGACATTTTATGGCAAATGGCCCAATTGGGATGTGAACAAAAGCTTCCTGGACTTTGTGTTACCTCCATTCAGTATGAAAAATTTTCTAGGGCAGCTAACTTGTCGAAAAGCCTTTCTCAGTTTATCTTACAGAATTGGTCTTCAGAGTTTGAGCAGACGCTACGAGAGCTCCGCGTTGCCATCGTTCAGATTAATTCCATCTGTCTAGACCTGTCCTTAACAGAGGGCCTTTCCACATGGATTTCCTCAGCCGTTTCGTACCTGAAGGAATGGGCCGGCATGGGAACCCTTGGGATCCTCATGGTCGTGGGATTCAGAGGCAGTCTTTGGCTGATTTGCCAGATGCGAGCGTCCAGAAAGAGAGAAAGGACAATTTTGACCCAAGCCTTAATGGCTATTGAAGATGGACAATCCCCTACGATTTGGCTGGCAGCTCTGAATGAGCAAAAATTTTAAGCTTGACTGATTGTGGTCACCTAACCTTGCGGAAGGTATGCCTCTCCCTGATTGGTGAGGAAGTTTGGGCAGGCTTTGGCCTATTGCTTGGAATTGAGCAGGGTTGATTGTGTATACTGTATAGGTATGGCTCTTACACTGAGAGGCTTAATTGCCATTGCACCTCATTAGAGCATACCTGTTATAGTTTCCATGTGGATTGTAAGGCTAAGCACTGCAATGGTTCCACCTTAGAGTTTGAGGGGTTCCATGGAACATGTTTGTCTGCATATGGGCAGGGCACATGAATCCCATCTCCCATAAAGGTGCCGGGCTGGTCGGGAGGTGTACCTGGTGGACGCATCAGGAATGTCTCCTTTGTACATAGTTCCCAGAAGTTTTGGGAGGACAAACCTCTGTTTCCATCCACTGGATAGCCTCCCTCATTTTAAATATAAGAAAAGGGGGAGATGTAGGGAGCCAGCCGCACCCTAAAGACGGCGCCTGTATCCGGCCCATGACTAAGCGGTTTAAGGAAGCTCCTTAGTAAACAAGTCACTGCGCATGACACCTTGTAATTTTCCAGCAAGAAGCCTGGCCCCCAGACAGATACATCATATCGGGTGAGGGTGTGCTGACCAATAGGAAAGGCCCACGTCAGAGATAAACAATGTTGCCTATAAAAGCGGCCTGCCTGGGAGGCTCGGGGTCTTCCGTTCTTTGCCCTAGTGTGTGAAGCTTCAATAAACCTGCTGCAGAAGGATCCTGTTGTACTGCGTCTTGTTTGCGGGCAAAGAAGGCGCAGGACAATACATGCTTTGATTAGGTCAGCCTCTTGCTGTACCTCCAAGGGATTATATTGTCTAGGTTAAGTGAATTGAGAGGATCCACCCTACCTGAAGGTGGGTGATGCTATTTCCTGAGCTGGAGTCCTATTCTGCATAAGAAGACAAAAGCTGGGTATGAACATTCATTATTTCTTGCTTCCTGACCGTGGACACAAAACAAGCAGCTTCCTCAAGCTCCTGCCACTAAGACTTTCCAGCAAGGATGGATTGAGATCTCAAATAAACCCTTTCTCTTACATCTCTCATTTGTATATTTGATCAAAGCAACAAGAAAAGCAACTAAGGCAGAAGAGATGCAAGGAAGAGCTGCTAAAGATCCAAAAGAAAGGATACTGGGTAGACCCTCCGATTTTTAATAGAATATTTTAAATGTATTCTTTTGGGACTGCATACATACATACAATATATCTCATATCTATACCATTCTACCTCTTCATCAACTCCATGTAGACCACACCATCACATCTCCTCCCAACTTCATGTTCTCTTCTTTTTGTTTCATCAATAATTTATTGAACTCAATTGGTGCTGCCTGTATGCCATCTACTAGGGCACAGGTAGTATCTCACTAGTGGTACCCACCCCCAAGGAGTAAGTACTCTCCCTCTACCAGGAGCCAGTAGCTATTCAACTAGACATGGGGCTCTGTGATCAAGCCCTCCTTGATTCATACAAGAATGTCTATTAGCTTGATCTTGCTTAAGGAACCACAAATACTGTGAGCTCAAAGTTCAACAGAATCACCAATTTTTTGTGATAAATTTAAAAAAAAGCCTCAGAAATGATAACCATCTGAGCAAACATAAAATAAAACTCTTTCTCTTTGTAAATAAATAAATAAGTGTATACAAATATTTTGCCAGACTATATAATCTGTGTATCACATGCATGCTTATTGTATAGAGAGGCCAAAAACGGGTGTAAGATGCCCTGGAACTGGAGTTACAGGTGGTTGTGAACTGCCAAGTGAGTGCTGAGAATCAAACCCAGATCCTCTGGAAGAGCAGTCAGTGTTCTTAACCACTGAACTAACTCTCCAGGACTGTCACTTTTCCTAATTGCTTTAAGATGCATACACCTGTTTAAGGCTGATATTCGAATACTGTTGATATGATCATGAATATGATTGTAATATACATACATGAAAATAAACATTTACAATATCATTTAAATTAAAATTGTTAATATACATTAATGTCGGAGAGACAGGTTTGTTTATAATAGCATCTCAAAACAAGACCTGGGTTTTCCTTCTCTACACCTAAGAATAGGAAGAAAAGTAGTGTTTTGCTATTGCCAGTGCTACTAAGACAGCTTTCATGATTCATTTTGACATGTTCATATACCCTCAGTCAACAAAACAATCTGAATCTAGCACCAAAAAGGACAGTGCTCCTGGTTACAGTGAAGCATTTGCACACAAATTTACTTGCCAAAATTTTCTGTGGTAACACTTCAGGTATCAAGTATGAAGAAGCATATATACTAGGAGGTAAAGGTAGGGGGTTGACCAGATGGTCCGCAGTATAATCAAATTTCTGTTAATGACAAAGTGTCTTGATGGCCTTCCTGGCTGGCCTGACAATGTTTTTCTTAATCAAGCAGCACTAATGGACTCTTAAAGTATTTTATGTTGATACTATTTTATTTTTATGGACTCCATGAAGTTCAAGGTGGTTTAGAGCATAACTTGCTGTGGCTGTATTTTCTAGTTACCAAAAGACCAAAATGAAGAAAAAATTAAAATTCCTCTACTCCAATCTTACCTCACCCTAGAGATTAGCATAAACAGCCAATGTTTCCCGAGCTCAATCTCTTGATAGACATTTCATTAAATTTAAATTTAATATTATTTTAAACCATAGTTCACATAGTTACCCAGGAACATCAGTAAGAGTTTATGAGAAGTTAGATGAGAGATCAAACACAGTCTTCAACTATATTGGAATTATGTTGTTACATTGTAAATAATTGTCCCACCTACTGGTTTAATAAAAAACACTGATTGGCCAAAGGCAGACAAGAAGTGTGGGTGGGGCTACCAGACTAAGAAAATTCTGGGAACAAGAAGAACAGAGCAGAAATGCCACAGAGAAGGCAGAAGAAGCAGAGGCCAACTATTCTGCTCTGAGAAAAGGTACCGAGCCCGCATGGCTGAACAGGTTAAATATCATGGGTTAGTTTAAGAGTAAAGAGTTAGCAAGTTAGATGCCTGGGCCCCAGGTCAATCAGTATACAATTAATACATGTGCCTGTGCATTTTAGTGGGTCTATGGAAATGTGGGTCTGAAAGCCCCGTCCAGGAGGCTAGGCCAAAAAGTCCAGGCCAGAAACCTAATAAAGACTCAACTGCAATTTTTATTATTTACATGCATTGTTCATTATTATTAAAGAACTTTAAGCTTCCTCCTACTGGTTAAATTAAAAGAATTTCAAAAAGAGCACCAAGTGACACTGGGAATTCAAAAGATGACAAAGACCATGCAATTGAGCTGAAACTATGCCTCCTCTCATAGATTCTGGTCCATAGCTCTACTTATATTCTGTGGTTGCCTTATTTTATTAACAAAAATAAGTACTCTTTTATCAGGCTAACCCTTTTGTACTTTTTCCTCCCAGTATCTGTTTCTTTCTTTCCCTCATCTCTCTAACTTTCCTCTCATTATGTGACATTTAGTTTTATTTAAATACAATTTTATTTACATATACATTTAATTCCATTTAAAAAGAGAGTGCACTTCTATCAGATCAAGGTTAAAATATAACAATGAGATCTCACTTTATGTTACTGAATTGAACAGTCTTTTCACTTGTGGGTCCTGTGTTTCTAAACAAAGTTACTAAAAGAAGAATCTAAGTTAAATAGGGCCAAAGAAAACTTCCTATTCAGAAGTCACAAACTACAAAGTATTACAGGACCAGGTAGGTAATGTTTTTAAATAAATTTAATTTAAATTAAATTTTTAAAAACATAATTAAACAGGTAATGTCAAAAACACAGTGGGGAAAATCTGGGACTATGGAAAATCAAAAGCATCTATTTTGTTTGTATTAAACTTGGATTTACAGACTCTTAGGATTTCAGGAAGTATTGTAGTCCTGTGAAGCATGAACCTAATTAGTCTTATCAAAACCAAAAAAAAAAAAAACAAACAAAAAAACCCAGGAGTAAAATATAAGGGCAATATAATAAGATCAGACAAGCAAAGGAACAGCCATCAAGGACTTCTTACCTCTCAGGATCCTCTGAAAGGGCTGAGATCCTGTCTCCTCCCTGCCTCCCAAATTCTGGGGTTAAAGGTGTCCACCACTGCCTGTCCTCTAGGGTTAATTAGTGGCTAGCTCTGCCCTTTGATCTCCAGGCAAGCTTTATTTGTCAGAACACAAAATATCACACAACAGCTCTATGCTGAAAATCCTGAATTTTTCAAGGAAACAAGAATCTCCATTGTTTCATAATTTCTTCATTAGAAAATCAACCTGTGGCCAAACAGATTACCTCTTGGGAACCGGATTCAGCAAAAACTGCCAGTTTGGGACTACCTCATTCTCTTCCGATGATTTCAGTTTAGCTTAACAGGAAAGCCCTCCAATGGAATGCATAAATGTTTTCGCTGCCATTTTACTTATATCCTTTCAGAAGATTTATGACTTCTATCAATCTCTGTGTTGTGTAAACCCTTAAAACAAGGAAGCATACAACCACAGAGTTCTAGAAGTCAAGTCTTCTGTTTCTCTCTTGGATATGAGGTGCAGAAGACCAAATGTTGGGAAGTGACCCCATGGTCAGCATAGCTGTGATTGCTTTGTGGTTAATCACTGAAAAGCCCAGGAGGTTTTTCTCACCTCTCTCACTCACATTGAACTCACATGGGACTTCTTCAGGTATCAATTTGTCCAAGGCTGTTAAGTACCATGACAACTACTTCTGCCAAATCCAAATGATATGACTAAGCTTGTTGGCAACATTTCAAACATGTAAAATACCTGTGAAATACTTTCTATTTCCCTAGGAAAGGCCTATCTTCTAGATTGTGCAGAAGTCTTAAAAGATCTAAGTAATCATATAGACATTTTCTCAAAAGTGATATGGAATGCTAGACCCTCAGATGCTCACATGAAAGAAAAAAATGAAGGAGATGGTACATATCCATATAAGTTTAAAAAGGAGATAAGATATACTTCACACACACACACACACACACACACACACACACACACACACACACACCATATATACCTCCTTTTTGGAAATATCTCAAAAACACCAACACATTCAAAGATCTAATGAGTTATATATCTTTACAAAAAATTTTTATGAATTTTAATTTAGTGTTTTCAACATTCATACAAAGGAATGCTTGCATAATACTCAGGACTATATCTGAAGAAAAATATATTATTATTACTCTTAATATTTTTGTTTTTCAGTAGTTGGGGGGTAACCATATGCTAGGCAAGTGATCTGCTACTGAGCTCATTTCCAGGCCTTTGATTATGGATTGAATGCTATGGGATATTGTGCTTTCACAATGTAAACATTTATTGCTTGTACTGTTTTAATGAAGTGCTGATTGTCCAGTAGAAAGTATATGCAGGGCTAACAGACAAGGAGAATCCTGAGAGCAGAATAGATATGACAGACGACACAGAGGAAGTGGGATGAGAATGCTGCACTGAGTGATAAGGTACCAAGCCACATGGCTACCTTGTTTTAAGGGGAAAAAAGGGGGGGGAGTGTTCCTGTACAACATCAGTATTTGTCACTGTAAATATTGGTTTAATAAAACACTGATTAGTCAAATAGCCAGACAGGAAGTAGAGGTGGAGCAAGCAGACTAGAAGAATTCTGGGAAGCAGAAAGCAGAAATACCAGTGAGATGCAGAGGAAGTGGGATGAAAATGTTACATAAGGCAAAAAGGTACCAACCCATGTGGCTAAACATAATTAAGAAATACGGTTAAAGTATAAGAGTTATATAGTAATATGTTAGAGCCCTGGGCCAAACAGCTTGTAATTAATATGAGCTTCTGTATGTTTCCTTGGGACTGTGGGTCTGGACTTTGAAGCTAGACCAAGCCAGAAACTTCAGACTACAATTGAACCTAGTAAGATGATTTCTCCACAAAAATCAATCAGCACCAAGTGAATATAATGTGTATGCTTTCATTTGTGTTAAAATATATTTTGAACACTTGATGTTTCTGCACTTCTCAAATGCAGAACATAGTTCAGTGTGGAACTCCATGAATTGACATCATCATGCCAACTTACATATCATAGGATTTAGAACATCTTCATCAATATTGATTCATTTTCTTGCAGACAAACATCTCCCTGTACTTTATTTGTGCAGTTCAAATAATAGAGAAAATAGATGCTTAACCAAAGTAAACTCAGCAATGTGAGGTTATGCTTCTACTGAATTCTGGTATGGATGCATATTTTCAGTATGTGATACAGATGCTCATATTCAACTCTCTAATTTCAGGTGGCCTGATATTCTCGATGGTCCAGTATTGCTCTCCTTGTATGTAAATGTATGGTCTTGAGTATGGCAGAAATGAAAGACACTGACTCCTGCTTAAAAAGAAGCCCACTGGCAATCTGTGCTGAGTACAAATTAAAAAGACCAAGCCACATAACTCATCACAGAACTTCAACCCCTGAAAAGACACAAAGTCATGACAAATTCAGACATTTGTATGTAAAAGTTAGTATAATGGCTACATCAGTAATATGAGCAACTTTAATTAGCCACTATAATTGAGAATTTAAGGTGAAGCACATCATTAGCATTTGAAAGCAATATCCAAAGAATACAGAAAGTAAGGTGCCCAAACAAAGAGACTAAGAGTTATGGAAAGAATCACTGAGTTTCACACCTAAATATGATAAATGTCCTGAAAGGAAGCAGATGCAATAAAATGTGGGGGCTGATTAGAAAGGATTAATATGTGGCAGTTTATACCTGAAAATATGTAACTCCACTCAAACTATGGCTTACAATTGATTGTCATTCATCAGAATATACAAAAGGGGAGACGTGGGGAAACTGAAGGAGCTGACCACATATCAAACCCTAAAACAAGAATACAGAGCAGTGATGAATACCTGCTACTGCTCAGGTCACATTCTCCATTTGTACAGTTCAGTGCTGTAGGATTATGCTCTTGTACATTGTAAATATTTCTTCCTCCTACTGGTTTAATAAAATGATGATTAGCCAGAAGGCAGATAGGAAGTATGGCCAGGGTTTACCAGACTAACAAAGCTCTGGGAAGAAGAAGAGCAGAACAGAGATGCCAAGCAGATGCAGAGGAAAGAAGACAAAAATTCTGTTCTGAGGAAAGGTACTAGCTAATCATGGGTTAGTTTAAGAGTAAGAGTTAGCAAGTAAATGTCCAAGTCACAGGCCAAACAGCATGTAATTAATATAAGACTTTGTGTCTTTGGGACTTCTGGTCCTGATCTTGAGGTTAAGCTGGACTGTAAAGTTTAGATTACAGTCCATGATTCCAGTCAGAAAATGGATCACCCACAGTGAGTGAGTCTTCCTACCCAAATTAATGTAATCAAGATAAGCCTTCACCAGCATACCCAGCAGCTCATTTGCCAGGTTATTCTGGATTCTGTCAAATTGAGAATTGATACTAATCATAAAATGAGTTAGAAAGCAAACAAGTGAAACATCCCTTGTTGAGCCACTAAGGATAAAATGATAAAATCCAAGAGATAACCCTTAATCCCAGCACTAGGGAGGCAGAGCCAGGTGGATCTCTGAGTTTGAGGCCAGCCTAGTGTACAGAGTGAGTTCTAGGACAGCAAAGACTGTTGCACAAAGAAATTCTGTCTGGGGTGGAAAAAGGAAATAAAATTAAAAACCAAACAAAAGAAATAAAGCCATCAAATACAAATTCAACAGTCTGGTGAGTAAATTTTATATAATACATGCTAATCAGATCAGAAACTACTTAAATCAGTCACCTTCTGCTTTGTGATGCCTCCTAAGTATGGAACTGTGTCAGAGAGACAGCATATTTCAGACACTTTCAACTTAGGGATATTAATAAAAATGAAGAATGAAAGTCAAACCTCCAGAGATCTTCATTTCTTGTTTTCCTGACCTCATATTTTCTACTATACCAGGTATGACTGAGCAAAGGGATGTAGTCCGTGCCTTTAGAGGATCACACTATCTCCTTTAGCAAACATATCTAGCTTCCTATACATGATTTCTGGTTTGAGTCTTTATCAGTTTTCAGCAGTGAACCATGCCCGTGCCTAACTTCAACCATTGAAGTCTCAAAAGGATGATGGGGCTCCACAACAATAATTTCACATAAACTGTGATAACATCATTAAGTTGATAAACACCACTAAGAGGTTAGCTTTGGACTACAGACTGCTCAAGATAGTTTTGAGGTGGCTCATCAAGATGGTCTAGCCTCACAGACTACTTTAGCCAGGATTCAAGACAAGCTGTACACTTTCCCATTATGCAGAGACTGGACAACAAATACCTCTCCAAGGACTTGACTATGAACCAAATTTTTTTCTTTTCAGGATCTCCTAAAAATGCTGTTGCCTTGCCCTCAGACAACAGGAAGTAAATTTAAGAACACTACTCCCACATTCCCAAGAGGTGAGGTGGTAGGGTTTTTGGTCTTTCAATGGGTTATAGATAATTATCATTTTTTAGGTTGGTTGGTTATGTCACATTGATAATTGTACAGAAAAAAACTGAACAAATGAGATTAAATTCAGGGTTCTTGTTTGTAAAAAAGAAAAAAAGAAGAGGAGATATACATACAATAGGATTAAAGAGTAGATTCAATAATCTACTCCAAGAAGAAAAAATGGAAGTATGGATATAATAAGAAAAAGTAGATTACTGAGTCTACTTTTAAAAAGCAACTACTAATTTTAAATATTTTACATTGGATTGGATTTTTACATATTACATATAAATTGTGTATACTGATACAAAGTTGAGATTTATTTTGTTAGAAAATACTGTACACACATTTCTACTTTTGTGCAATATATTGTACATATACAGCTCATTTAACAATGTTATGCAAATTGCTAGTCCTTGAAAGGTATTATTACTAAATAATTAAAATATTAAAATGCAAATTAGTAGTTAGTCATTAGAAGCAAACTTGTAGGCATATTAGGTACGTTTTTAAGGTCAAACAGATATATTTTAGATAAGTAGGTTGTCATCAAACATTTCAGAGATCTACAGAATATGACATTTAAGATGTTTTAATAAGATTGATTCTTTTTTTTATGATGAGATGTCTTCTCCTGACAGCACTAATCTACTTCAGAGAAGATGATGGGCATTGAAGAAACTACATATGGAGTTTATTTTCTTTGTGGTAAAAGTTAGCCACAGGACAAGAAAGTACTCTTACCTTCACTGTTGACAGTATGATGTCAAATGGGCAAATAGGGCACAGAATAAAGGACTGCTGAACTTTGCCAAGACAAAATAGGACAGTCTTTCAGAAAATCCTGCTTCACAGATAAATCTGTTAGATATGCTAAGCCTGTAGGCTGAAGATGGTTGCCCCAATGTTACAGAGAAACATTGGGTGACTTTCCAGGCAGACAGTTGTTTCTGTCATTTCTCACAGTTTTTGGAAGTTGCTTGCTTACATTTCTGCTTACTCAGGTCTCTGAGGAAATTGAAGACTGGATAATTATAATTTTCCTAGTTACTGATTCAGAAAAGAAACTCAGTAAAGAGAAGTAAAGTGTATAAGTTTGAGAGACATCAAAAGGTAGAACGTTTTCAGTTGGTAATATAAGTTAGCTAAGAAGTGAATTAGGTACAAACCCTTGGACTCACCAAGATAGAATAAATAATGGAGTATTTTCTCTGAATTTGTCAATTGTTAATGGACTGGACATTGTTAATATAATTCTTAACTACAATGTAATTCTTCCTGCCTCATCTATATGTAATAATTGTTATATTATTGTAATATAATATGTAATAATATAGAGAGATATTGTACTTATTGCATATAGTTTTCTTATATTATTATGGCCTTTTATTTTAGACAAAAATGGAGAAATGTGATGATATTTAGTGTATCCTCTACAAAATAAAGCTTGCCTGAAGATCAGAGGGCAAAAACAACCACAGAGTTATCCACAGAGGTGAGGGAAGTGGTGGCACACTAGTACTCCAGAGGCAAAGGCAGAGATTAGTCTGAATCTCTATGAGTTCAAGGCCACATTGGACTACATGAGACTAATCAGATCTAAAAAAAGAAACAGAGAAGGCTGGAGAAATTGTTCAGCTGTTAAAGGTGAGGCTCACAAGCAAAAAAAAAAGTAAGAAATAGAGCCAGGAAGTGGTGCCCACACACCTTTAATTCCAGTACTAGGAAAGTTGAAACAGAAAGTGATATGGATGGACAGAGAAAGGAATATAAGCAGGGGGGAGAGACAGAAGTTTTGCCCTTCACTTCCTTTCCATTTGTCTGGGCACTCAGGAACATACAGTCTAAGGATTCATAGGTACAGGATCTCCCCCATTAAGCTGAGGAGTTGTTAAGATGAGACATGACCACGGCTTATTTCTTTGTCTCTCTGATCTTTCAGTTTTACCCCAGTATTTGGCTCTGAGTTTTTATTTTAAGACCAAACCCTAATTTCTGACTCTATGTTTTTATTATAAGACCAATTAAGATTCATGCAAAAGAGTATGTATGCTACAAGGGAAGCTATCTTAGGAAATGCAGTCAAACATAACGAATTCATCAGATTTGTAATAAAGTACAGGGGTGAAATGGAAGAAAGAATAATCAGCTCCTCCTGAGTGGATTAAAGAAAATCACAGCTCCTTGTGCTAAGTGGTAAAGCATTAAAAATTATTCCCCAAGAATACCAAAAACAGATGAAACAATATTATTTAAAAAAAAACAACATGGCATGATAAATCAGAGACAACTTCTAGGCGTGAGTTGACACTTCCATGTACAATATTCAAGGGATAAAGTAAACAATGAATAGGAAAGAAGGAGTTGAATAGCAAGGCTTCCAAGGTACTGCTATATAAACCTGACTTTAAAAATCTTTTCTGCCTCATGGAACAACTCATTATGGTGAAAAAGAGAATGTAACATAAGACTATTAAAGAATAAGATCAATAGAGAAAGGAGGTTAGGAAGCAGGGTTGAAAGTGAGTCATATAGAATGTTAACAAGTAAGTCATCAACACTAGCTAGGGTAAGGTTTGCACCGCAACCAGAGAACACTAAAGAAACCAACATGAAGTTGTCCATAAGGACTGGAATACTGAGGACTGCATACAAGAGGGAAGGGGTGACAGTAAAATGAGACCATCAGGACCAGGCCAGTGACAGACTCAAAAGAAGGGAAATTACAGAGTCCCTTCTAGACAGTTGGCATTCATGGCTGCTATCCAGACATAATTATTTAAAAGGACTTTCTTTCTCAGAATAGTTCCAATCTGGATAATAAATATGTCATCAATCTGTTTATAGGTGACTTTGCCTTTTCTTCTGGAAAGCCCTTAAAGGGGGGCTAGGCAAGAAGATGACACACTAAGATCTACTTCCTACCACAGAAGAATTACTCTGACTCCTGAGTTAAAGGAGGGTGCAAAGGCTAAAGTGGGGAGGGATGGGTGAATGTAATAGACAAAGAAAGAGATGAGGGTGCCCTAGAGTAAAGCAGGATGAAGCAGCAAGGTCTCATTCTGTTTTGTTTTGGTGGTGAGCTTTAGGACTTAATGATGGGGTAACTGTTGTGTGTAAAATAATGACAGAATGACCCTATGGTCCCAAAGTATCTATACTCTTGCTGTTTATTTCTGACACTGACATTTTGCCTAAAGAAGAAAAACCAAGATTCAATATGGTTATTTTTAAATAATTTTGATTTCATAGAAAAGTTACAAGGTTAGTACAAAGAACATTGATAGAACTTTCTCTTCCCCATTCAAGAATGACTCCAAGGTTTTGAGTTTCCTGGAACTGGATGGCTCTTGGAATAATAATAGAAGTAGATAGCGCTGAACATCTAGAAGAAAGATTCCTCATATTTGAAACCTTACAATAAGTGAGCATTACCTAAGAGACCCTTTTGCTCCATACCTGAGAATCTACCTCAAACACAGAATGGCTTAGTAAAATCAGAACATTTGTTATAATTACAACTACAGTGAGGAGAAGCAAGTGGTGGAAATGTTAAGGACCTGACTTCCACTGAGCCAGGCACTATGATATTTACAAAACTGTAGAAATGCCGAGTTTCCACCTGTATGTTTTTGGACTTTGAAAGTAAAGGGCTTTTTTTATTAAAATTACATTACTGTACATTGTTAATGTACTATTTTATCATTGATTTTATTTTGAACATGGTAGATACCAAAAGATATAAACTAGTGTTCTCTGAGATTATTGGTATTTTTGAAGGGTTTGGGCATTTGAGAGCCAGGGACCTTGATCAACATGGCTCCTAGCTGCCCACTTGATACGATGATATACTGTAGTTCATTCTCTCTCTCTCTCTCTCTCTCTCTCTCTCTCTCTCTCTCTCTCTCTCTCTCTCTCTCTCTCTCTCTCTCTACACATGTGCAAATATTACATCTTCTGTCCTATTCTCTCTGTGTTATTCTCTCTCTCTCTCCCTGCCTCTAATTTCTTTGCATCATTATATGTCTAATTCTGTGTGTCTTTCTCTGAGCGTGTGATATCCTCTCTCTAATTCTGCCTCCACACCATTCTCTTTCTCCTTCTGTAATTCTCCCCCTCTCTCTAAGTCTGTGTACTGTTATCTCTCTCCCTCTCTCTTCTGCTCAGGTTTTTCTGCAAGCAAGTCTTTACACTTTCTGTCTTCCTCCTGCAAAAGCTGCCCTGCCCATCACTGAGTCATCAGCTTAAGCATCATCTATGACATTACTCCCTGACTGCCAAATCAAAGGTGTCTCCTGACTAGGGCCCAGCATAAACACCATTAAATTATAATGTAATTTGTCTTGCTTCCCAGCAACTAAATGAATGCTCAGAACAGAAGGGAGCTCAATACACAGTATTTCTTCCAGCTCGCTGCCCATTACTCTCAGGATAGCATATCTTCACCTGTGCATTCCCTCAATATCTAGCTTGGCTGGCTTCCCTAATGGTGCTTCAGGCATCAAGAAAGTGCAGTCACTGTTTTCTCCTCACTGCCCTGAGCCTGCCCATCATAGCATCCTATTTTATAAAACAGCAAATTTTTATGGCATGGCCTGGTCTACTTATCTTGTCCAAATATGTTTTTTCTACTAATGTAGGTATCTATTTTTGCATACTCATTACCAAAACCATAATCTGAATGGTAAATTTCTTAAGACCAGGATGTGTCTCTATACCTCACCACACTGTAACACTTGGCATCTGGGATAAAACTGAGCCAAAGCAAGTAACTGAATGAGATAGGAGGTATTCAGCTCCCCTGTGGTTCTAAAATGTAAGGAGCATTTTACCATGCATTTTACCATGTAGAATTATCCAGAATATCATACAATCTAGGATTAATTACACCCACCATGTTGCTTTGTAGAATTTTCACTTTTATTTCTTTAAAATTTATATACATATATATTGTGGTTTTCTGTGTGAACACAGGTGACCTCATCCATGCTTGGACATGTAGAGGATAGACACTGAAGTCAAAAGACTTGCTCAGTCACCTCCAGTTTATTTTGTATTTTGGGTTGGTTGATTGGCTGGTTGGTTGGTTTTTTAAAACAGGGTTTCTCACTGAGCCAGAAGCCCATTGTTTGGGCTAAACTGGGTGGCCAACAATCCATAGAGATCTTCCTGCCTCTGTCTGCTACTTCCCAGCACTAGCATGCCAACTTTGATCTCAGTACTAAGGATCTGAGTAATTGCCTAACAAGCACTTTGCCCACTGAGCAATCTTTCAGCCCACACATTCTATTTCCTGAGTGTTATCCAGCTCTTTAATGATATTTGGGGTGATTTCACTGATGGGAAAATCTAGAGAAATAAAAATGTGCTGAATGACAAAGTATCAAAATGGCTGCACATCATGAGTGGAAAAATCATTAAATGTGAGATTCTGCATCACCTTACATTTGTTTTTGTTATTATGGAAATGCAGTTTATTGGTTTCCATCTATATCTGGCTTTCTGATTGTGGGTCCTCACCGACTGCCGACTTCTTTGCCTATAAGAGCAGAGAGAAGGAGACAAGTGATCAATGTTTCTATCAGCTTTAAAGTTCATGATCCATCATCTGAATTGATATTTTAAGTATTGCAGCTGAAAAATGAAATTATTGCAATTAATATTTAAACACAGAAAGCGTTCTGTGATAAAGGACCTATCTCAGACTTTAAACATTTGGGAGAGCATTTGGCTAGTTCAGAGCATGTACTTTAATCAGCTTACCTGCCTACACTTTTGGAAAACAGTTTATAATTGCAGAATTGGAGGAGACTGAATTTGATCACAATCCCAACTGCCACTCAGTATATTCTCTGCCAGCACAGAGTGGCTTTATACAATTTCACTGTCTCCTCGTTCCAAATGTAATTTCGAAGCTAGCAGAGTCAGAACTGTCACTGCAGTTGGAGATTTTCTTTATCGAATGATTCAGCCTTAAATGTCCCTTCTCAGACCTTCATTTGCTCCTGTCATTATCCCTGCCTCTCTCTGCCTCCTTCAAGCCTTGGAATCAAACCCACTCGCATGACTGGCCTGTTCTCTTTGCAAATATTTCTCCAGATAATAACCTTTCTGAACACTCGGGATTCTGCCTGTTTCAAGCAGGCTATCTTCCTTAATGAATAGCATTTTCTTTGGAAATAATAAAGCAATCTAATTATCTCTGTGAGTGTCTCATATCTTTGTCCTCTTGCAATTTCTCTGCTTGAAGCAGCACTTACCCAACTGTTGGCATAGCTATATTCTTATCTTTCACATTTCAGCCCACATATTACTATCTCCATGAGGCTCTACTGATCCCCACCTCTCCAACACCTGCCACTCCGTTACCTCCTTATCTGCTACCAAATTAAGTTTATCATTACATCATTCTTGGGTGACTTTTTTGATCTCTGTAATTAAATATAATCATATAAGGGCAGGGTCTATTTTTATGATCTTTATCATCTCATTAGTATTCTGGAAATTCAGAACTATAGTGAGACAAAGGAGGTCCCAGTGAATATTGATGGAATAAGCGGACAAATGAACACGTGGAAGGTAAAAGGGGCAATGTAAGAAACAAAGAGTGGTCCAGCTTTGAAGGGTTACCTCCTCTTGGAATTCTCCAGATTTGATCACTGTTTCAGGCACTGTCACGACTCTTCTCACAGTGAGAAACAGGATGGTCTTGTGGGAAAACACCCAGGTTAAAATTTAAAGTGTGCTATTTACTAACTCTAGGATTTCAGCAAATCCCTGACCTGGGCCAAACACAATTTGTTTTTTGTTTTGTTTTGTTTTGGTTTTTACTTAGAATAGACTGTACAGGGTATCAGTGAGAATAAAATGAGATCATGTCTAAAAACATCTATTATGGTTGCTCAGTAAATATTATTAATTCCTGCAGTTCTATCCCCACATGCCCCTAGCCCAGTTTCCCTTTAACACTTCGGCTCAAGTGTGGACAAAAACATCTTCTCTTGGTTCTCCTTAGCACATTTGAAGTAGGCTGGCACTTTACTAATTGCTAAGGGGAAAACAAAAGGTAATTAAATAGGAAGCAGAATGAAGCAGAATGGCTGCCCCAGAAGAAGATCTAGCTTCCATTACAGCTGAGGGTCTTGGTCCCAAATTCTGTGCTATATTCTGAATGTCAAATGGAGAGAGTGCTGTGGAACAAATGATGTTCTTTATTTGTTCGTTCATTCATTCATTAAACATTGGTAGCATTTAATTATCATCAGCAGTCAGTCACACTCCATTTTAGACAAATGGCAAAAACCTTAGCTTGAGGCAGAAGAGCAACAGAAACTGAAGGAAATACGAGGAAATGAAGGTATAATTGTCAGCTTCCTGGAAGGGAGGTTGTCAGATGCCAGAGACATGAGAGAGGAGGGGAACAGGACACCAAGTGAAAATTCAAAAATAGTTCTCCCTGCCATATTTTTTTCTATTTTTATTAAGACTGAAATCAAAAGGTTTGACTGCCTTGACAAAAATCAATACAAGATGCAAGTCTAAATTTTTAAATTTAGCACGTCCTGAATATACAGAATGTTTGTCACACTCTGTCAAGGAAGGACCCATAATACTCTTAACCTTGGACTGGAGAGGGAAGTTGACCTTGGGCAGAGATTCCAAACGCTGCCTCGTGTGCATTATGCAGAAGTCTCTGCTCTGTGATGTACCTGTAGAGAGCTCTGTATAGACCAGGAAGCACCTTGAGTCTGTAGTTACTGAATCTTGGGGGGATCTAGGAGTTCCTGGAGAGGCATTCAGATGATCAGAGTATCCTATCATCTGGTCACTCAAAGAGCTAAGAGCAAAGGACTATTTATTTCTAAAACTTAAGTATTTACATATTTTTATCAACCAGTATTGTGATTTCTATTATCAGAGATCATCATGACACAGCTATTTCTCAGAGTGATCAAGACCCTAGGCCAGACTCAAGCTCTCATTCCCAGACCCAACAGCTGTGGCCTTGTTTTTCTGACTATGAAACTGCTTATATAGGATGTGATAGGGACTTTATTAAAATCACTTGGGGAAAGATATTTAAAGGATCAGAAAGAGAGACTTCATACCTACCTCTCCATTTGACAAAAATTAAATTTATATTTCTCTTCCTTGACTAGAGACTCTGGGGGGGGGGGATGAGGGGAAGAGACTGAAAGGAAACAGCTATCAAATCAAGTAAAATAACATTACCCTACACAACTATAATATTGAGAGTCCTTTGTATATCCAATATGTAGTTGTTGTTAGCACCTACAATGTGACAAGCTTTCCAATGCAATAATCATAATTAAAGCAAAATTAAACCTTAGTTCTTCTTTATGGAATTCTTTGCCCAGTTGTTCACTTCCAGTTCAACTCTGCATCATAATTTTAGAGTTAAAATGAAAGGCATGAGCCTTGAACTCACAGTAACACCTCTGTTTCCTGAGGTTTGGGATTAAAGCCATAGGTTGTAAATTAAAATTTTGACATTCCTATGCTGAGATTAAAGGCATGAATTACCACTCTGACACTGATGGCTTGAGTGTGGGTGATTCTGTTCTCTGATGTTCCAGGTTGATTTTATTAAATATACAATATATATATACATATATATATGTATATATATATATATATATCACTGCAAATTCTGATACTCTAGAGAGCCCACTACCCATGGTGATAAGCCATCTTGGCTGGTCAGATCATTTTACCAATTGAGAAGACCCCACTAAAGCAGAGGCAGACTTCTACCCCAGTGAACCTCAGAAGAGCAAGGAAAGAATATTCGCTCTTATCTTAAGTGAGAAAAGGGGGAAAAATTCAGGCACATCCAGTGATTCTTTTCAAGTTTGTGATCAGTTAAACACTTCATTCTTCCAAGAATGTGGTCAGCAAGCTAGGACCACACATAAGGAAAAATCTATTCACATAAAACTATCATTGAAAATGTGCATTCATCTCCCTCATGAAGAATAGTCTATCCAGAAACTGTAAAATAAATAAATGAACAAATAAATTTTAAAAAGAAACAGCTAAGGAAATGGGAAACATAATATGAGGACACAGATACAATGAGGATAATAGTGTTTCCCATTCAAACTCTATGAAGTCCTGAATGTATGCCTTTAATGTCCAATAAGGAGGGAGTCTCTGGCTGAAAGTCTGATCATTGGGGATAGCGCAGTGTTATTTTGTGGTGCTGGCAAAATGGAGGTAGTTCTACTACAGAAAAATAATATTCTGTGGGTGATCACTGAAAACCATTTGACAAACAGCCACGAAGGTGACGTGTCCATGGACCAGAAAGGGTCAGTTCCTGATCAGAACAGCATTCTGCAGAAGTGCTTCCAACAATATCTCTGAATTGCTGGTTGATTAGTTTTTAGTTAAATCAATAAAGTCTCCAGGATTAGTTTAACTCTTTAAGGGATAATGCTCTATAATTATAATACAGAGAAAATTGTCATCAACCTTCTCTGGCTTCAACTTAATTATTCATGCACTTGTAATCCAATAGCGATGTCCTTGGCCCCAGAAAATAATCTAAGGAAGAAACTGGTAAACATTTCTTAGAGACCAGACTCATTTCCAATTGACAAAAATATCACATGAAAAAGTGGACTTATTTCTCAGCTGTATGAAGATGATACACATTCTTTTTAACCAATTACTGAGAAGATAGCTTAGCATAGTGAAATTCGCCATGTGCTGAGTAGGTCTACTTGCCAGCCTCAGTAAGTGCTTTGGGGCATTATCTCACTTAACATCTCACCGGAAGAATCTCACAAGGCAAGTGAGCATCATCATTCCTATCTCCAATGTGGACGATTGTTGAGTCTCAAAGAGAGATTTAAGCCTACTAATGTTCTGAGTTTAATCATTCCAAAATTCATATTTGAAGTCCAGACCTCCAGATCTACTATGTTCTACGTGATTCTTTGTAAAATATGTCATAAGATAGATATTTCAAAACACCAAGAAACAGACGCCAAAAGATAATAATTGAATTGCTTTCTTCACTCTGTATCCCAGGAAGTGCTAAGCAATACTAAACAGATACAGACTACTTTTCAAAACACTACCAGTGAGACTTATCTCTTTTCAAGTATCTGAGTAGCTCTGAACTTGTTTTTCTGAAGTGCAAACTTTCACACAGAATAGCAAGGACCAGTTTTGTTCTCTTGCTACAAACACATGACAATGAAAATAGTGGCATTGCCATCAAACATCAGTCAACAGGGAGAGCACAAGCTTGATCTACGGAGGAAGGGCAAAAGCAAGGTGAAATTCCTAACCCTCCCTGGTTTCTATAAATGAGAATCACCTTCCAAACTTTTACAAACAAAGAAATGAAGCAGAACCAGGAAGCCTACATTACTAAAGGGAGAAAAGCCAGAGTCCAGAGAAACTAAGACTGCTATGTGTGCACGAGAATGCCAGACAATGGAATAACACCAAGAACAAGACCTGAGGCTCTCTAGACCAGCTTTCAAGCTTAGAAACAGACTCCAGATAACAGATCTTTATGACGTCATAAGATGACTGACAGTTTTACAGCAAGACAGCAATATTCAAACACTCAGCATCTCAACACTTACAGCATTGCTATCCAAACAAAAATCATTAGCCACACCAATAAGCCAATATAATATGATATATTCATAGGAGAAATAGGAATAAATTTTAAAATGATGGAAAGATCAGTTTGTCATTTCAAATTAATTATTTAATATGTGGTCTATAAATTTTAAAAATAATAAAGAAATGGACTCTGTAAAAAAAAGAAACACATGAGACTTTTTTTTTAAACTACAGAGTACTCTATAGAAATTAAAATCTCAGTTGATTCAACCATTGAGTGTAAATTAGAGCAGGAAATAAAAATGAAACCAGCGAAATGGGTTACACAGCAACAAATAAAAGGTAGGTTTTATAGCCAAGAGGATAAAGTTTTTCTTAAGACAATAACAAACTCAGGACCAATGACACAATAGAAAACTATAAAAGCCGCATGAGAGTTAAGTCTCTGAGAAGTCAAGGAGAAAGGAAAAGCAAGCAAAAAAATTGTTTAAATCATGCTTGAAAAAAATCAAATTTACTAAACTGTAAACTCATATGGCTTTTTATATAATCATAAAACTCCAGGCAGGATTAATCCTACAAAAATCACAGCTAACTATCCCAAAACTTAGCGTTAGTTTATCAAAATTTGCTAAAAAATATTGTTAAAGATATTTTAGGCTGGTCAGTGGTGGTACAGACCTTTAATCCCAGCACTCAGGAAGCAAAGACAGGCAGATCTCTGAGATTGAAGCCAGCTTGGTCTACAGAGCAAGTTTCAGGACAGCCATGGCTATTACGCAGAAAAGGCTTGTCTTGAAAATTTTTTAAAATTAAAAAAATAAAAATAAGATGTATTAAAATCAGTCAGAAGATAAAAGGCAGAATATAATGAGTGCTGGGAGAGGAAGAATAATTTTCTTTAAGTTATGTGGCCACTTGTAAGTTACCTATGATCCAGCAAATAAGTCCCCACCCCTGCTCATGCAAGCAACCGTAATTAAATTCAATGGATCATGTTTAAATGACATGAAAACTAAGAGAGTATTGTTAGGAAAAAAGTGTAGTCTACAGTGAGTGGAGGACATAATACAGGATGTTAGGCAATGAGTATGATCAAAATATAGCATAGGTAAGAATGGAATTGGCAAAGAATACATAAAATATCTTAAAGGCATAATTTATAAAAATAGGCAAGGCTGGGGAGCAGGGAAATACATAGATAAAAATGACATTTTTAAAAATAAAATAAATAAATACTGGGAATAGTGTTTCTTTCAAAAGCCAAATTATGTAGGTGTATTCTTTAATAGACTTGATGTGGCGCTTTAAAAGAAAATGACCCCCAAAGGGAGTCACAAAATTAGGAGGTGTGTCTTTGTTGGAGAAAGTGTTTCACTGTGGGGGTGGGCTTTGAGGTCTCTTTTGCTCAAGCTTCCCTCAGTGTGACTGTCGGCCAACTTCGTGTTGCTTGCAAGATGTAGGACTCTCAGCTCCTCCAGCACCTGGTCTGCCTCCAAGCCTTCATGCTCCCTGCCATGATAATAATGGACTGAACCTTTAAAACTGTAAGCGAGAAACCCCAATTAAATGTTTTCTTTATAAGTGTTGCTGTGGTGCCTTGCACAAAACTCAAATCCAAGTAAGTGCAGGATCAGCTATCTTGCTGTAGTGTCCAGCTATGGACAGGGCCAGCTATTCCTGGGCCAATGAGGGGAAAAGCCAACTCAGCTCAGCCCTCAGATTTCAACAGGTATAGTTCCTATGATCCCTGTAGTAAGAAACATGAATAACTATCTGTGTATTTATTTGGGAGCTGGGTGGTGGGTCCCCAAAAGAAAAAAAAAAAAAAACAAAAAACAACCAAAAATAAAAACAACTCCCTTCCCCCACATTTTGGCAACATAAACTCAGTTACACTGAATCTGATAGAAAAAAAAAAAAAAAAAAAAAAAAAAAAAAAAAACCCACTGAGAAATACCCTTGAACAAATTGGCACAGAAGAACACTTTTTAAATATAACATCATTAGCACAGGCACTTAGTGTAAAAATCAGTAAATGGGACCTTCTGAAGTTAGGAGCTTCTGTAAGGCAAAGGACATGGTCAATAAGACAAAATGACAGTCTACAAAATGAGAAAAGATCTTCACCAACCCTATACGGGACAGAGGACTGATCTCTAACATATATAGAGAACTTAAGAAACTAGAGTTCAAAATAAATCAAAGAACCCAATTGGAAAATGGGTACAGAGCTAAACGGGGAATTTTCAACAGAAGAATTTCAAATGGCTGAAAGACACTTAAAGGTTCAACATCCTTAGCCATCAGAGAAATGCAAATCAAACAACTCTGAGATACCATCTTACACCTGTCAGAATGGCTAACTTCAAAAACACAGATGACAGCCTATGTTGGAGGAGATGTGGAGCAAGGGAAACACTCTTCCATGACTGGTAGGAGAGTAAAATTGTACAGCCACTTTGGAATTTAGTATGGCAATTCCTCAGAAGGGAATCAATCCCCCCCAATTATCCAGCAATACCACTATTGGGCATATACCCAATGGATGCACATTCTTACTCCAGTATGTTTATAGCAGCAGTATTATTTGTAATAGCCAGAACCTGGAAACAACCTAGATGCCATTCAACTTAAGAATGAATTTTAAAAATTGTGGTACATTTACACAATGGAATACTACTCAGTAGAAAAACAAAATAATATCCTGAAAATTGCAGGCAAATAGATAGATCTGGAGAGTATCATCCTTAGTGAGGTAATACAGACTGAGAATGGCATGTTTTCACTCATAAGTGGATTTTAGGTGTAAACAGAGGATAACCAGACTAAAATCTACATGCCTGCACCCAGCAGCTAGGTAACAGGAGAAAGTTAAGAGAAACATATAGATTCTGAGAAAATAGTGATCATGGGGGGGGGGGATTGTGGAGCAGGGGGAGGTGAGAAGAAAACATGAACAATGGGACCGTGGGAAGGGCAACAGAGAGTGAGAGTAAAGTGGGAGCCATTGTGGGATTAGAGAAAAACCAGATACCAGGGAACACCCAAGAATCCACAAGATGACTCCAAGCAGTAGTGGAGAGGGTGCTTAAACAGGCCTTTTCCTATTATCATATGAATGACCACCTTAATTCCCATTATACAACCTTCATCAAGTAGCTGATGGAGCCAAATGCAGAGATCCATAGCTAAACGCCAGACTGAGCTACTGGTCCAGCTCAAGAGTGGGAGGAGAGATCGCATGAGCAGAGGAATCAGGATCATGATGGGGAGATCCATGAGTAGGCAGTCCCCTTCAGCTGGGAGCTCACTGAGTCTGAAATAACATCTAACAAACCTTTGAGAGCCGAAAGATATAGGCAATTTCTGCAATCAGACCAGAGTCTTTCCCGGGTCCATGAACTGGCTTTTCAAAATCCTTGCCTATGGGGAAAATGCCTCTCTCAGCCTTGATACTTGGGTGAGGGACTCGGTCCTACTGGATATGCCAGACTGAATTGACTCACCTTGGAATTTTTTGTCTTCTCTGGGGAATGGGAGGGGTGGGGAGGGAGGAGTAGTGGGTATGGGGGGAGTAAATAAAATAAAAAATAAATAAAAAGAGTTGCTGTCATCATAGTGTCTCTTTGTGGCACTAGAAAACCCTAAGGACACTTTTTGGTTAAGAGCTTCTTGAAGAACTTCTTGCTAAGAACCATGACAGGGAACTTTGAAGGAGGTTCACTGAGTAAGAGAACTGTGATTTAACATGTGTGGAAAAGACTTACATTGGGATATACAAAAGAGCGTTATATTATTAAAAGCCATAAGTGATATTTTTAAACAAAAATAACTATACATTGTGAATTAGAATACTGTGAAAGTAAAATAAAAGACATTAACGTAAACAGGGCTAGAAGAAATAGAAGCACACTGTTGCAAAATAAATTAATTATGTGGTGTATAGTAATTTAATTGGAGCTAAAAAATAATGTGCATTTTAAACCACCAGCCCATAATGGTGATAAAAGAAATGTTAGAAACAATTGAACAAAACAGGGGAAAGTTTTTTAAGAATAGATTAAATAATTAACAATATAATGCACATATACCCAGGAATATAGGAAATCATAGTGACTGCAAAGGTTCTTGTATTCAAATTCAAAGTCAAAAATCAACAAATAGAATTTTGACTAAGATAAGACTCATCTATGTGCTGTGTGGATAAATATACCTTAAACCCCACAGGATGGAAAAAGATATCTTTCAGATAATAATAATAGGGTAACTTTATTGCTCTCAGACAAAGGGAAACTTAGGGAAATGAGAAGAAACATTTCACAGTGATAATGCTAATTTGTCAAAAATATGTAAACATCCAAAATGTTTACTTAATAACAGAGCCTCATGCACATGGAAAAAAACCACAATAAAGATCAAATAAATCTTAACTATTCTTGGAAACTTCTACAATCCTTGCTCAGCATAACAAGCAGACAGAAAATGAAGGTATAAAAGTAGATTGAAAACATTGTCAGTCAGGTTCACCAAATTGATACAGAAGATTCTAACCTTTAGCAGAATTCACATTCAAATGCATAAAAAAGAGTCAATTTAAGAAAACTCCTAGGATGAGCTCTAAATAATTTTAAACTTTATAAATAATATAAATGATATGACGTTTTCTATACATGATAGAATTGATCAACTCAACAAAAAAATATCTTTGACAATTCTCCAGAGTTTGAAAATTGTACTGAGATTCCAAAGACTCAAACATCAACAAACACAAATCAAAGGAGAAAATTTTAAAAATATCACTTATTTCATGATAAATTACCACCCTGTGTGAAGTAATTTTTGTCTGCATTCAAAGCAATGTTTAGAGAAAATTCCATATCTTTACATTCTAATATTATATGATATATATATATAATATAGGCGCCCTTGCCTTCAAAAATAAGAAAAAGAATAAATTAAATGCAATACAAAAGGATAAAATATAACCATAAAATAAACTTAGTGGTAAATGTAGCTATAATTCTTTTTTATGTGTGTGTGTGTATATATATATATGGGATTTATTAAAGTGACTTACAGGCTGAGGTCTGAGCAGTCTAACAATGTGAGACTGCATGTTTCCGCAGCCCCCATGTGATGCTGGAGTCCCAGGCAATTCCCAGAGTTCCTAGGCAATTCCCTGCTCTTCAGTGTATGTTGGAACTCAAAGTAGGTACTAATATCAGTCAAGAGGGCCTCAGGAGTAGGATAGATGAACTTGCCAGCAAGAATGAAGGAAAGCAGGCAAAAGGCAAAGGCTTCTTCTTCTCCGTCCTTTTATGTGGGGGCTTCCACCAGCAGTACTCAGTCCCTATAAGTGGGTGCTAGGAACCAAACTCAGGACCTCTAGAAAAGCAGTAGCTCATTCAGCTGTTGAACCATCTTTCCAGCCCTAAAAGTAGCTATAATTTTATAACATTTTGCAATACTTAAAGAAGCTGCATATTTTCAGTAATTATTGGCACTAATTTACTAAGAGCCACATGAAATTCAACTTTATGTTCTTTCAGCTTTAAATGTATACACATTTGTTTATATTAAAATCTCTTGTTACAGCTCACTAAATACTTGCAATTTCACTCTTGCTACTTACTGTACACTGCCTTTGTTTATTGCCAAGAACTTCCAATGTATGCCTCCAATATGTCATAGCCCACCATAGAGACAGACAGAAAAGCAATTTACTACCACACTATCAGAGTATGAATCAGCATTGAGAAAGTGTAAGGATAAGAAAAATAAGATCCCTCCTTCACAAGCTCTAGTTACAATTACGTATAGAAACTGATTTAGAGACATGAAAGATAGTCTGTGGTAACTGCTTTGAAGGTTTTGGTTCCTTGATAGATTTCACACCTGGGAGAGTAATGTCAAAGCACCAGTCTCTTGATAAAAGGACAAATGTGGTTGGAATCAATTAGATAGATGGAGGGGGTGCTCAAGTGGCTAAGGCCAGTGATGTGCATGGAACTATACCATGAAATTTCAGTCTGTGCCTTCATCTTATAACACTCCATCCTGGGCATGCCAAATGCAACTGGGGAGGGACACTAAGCTCATCGAGGTAGAGACACTAAAGGAAAAGGAACATTGAAACTGGCAAGGTAAAGGAAAAGATGGCCATTCTACTGTTTGAATTCTGAAAGGTGGTCTGCTTTTGGTTGAATTCTGAAAGGTGGTCTGCTTTTGGGTCCTCCTTGCTCATGTGTTGTGCTAAGGCAGATGTAAGGTTTAATCAACTCATTGTATTACTTGTTCATTTAAAACATTATTTAATCCTTAGAACTTCTCAATACCTAACAAATATACCAAGTGTCTAGTATACGTGATTTCACAAGTATAGTGAACTTAAGGTTTGTCTGTGATTTAAGGGTTTATCAACCAAGCCAGCATGCCACAGATCTCTGCTTTCCTGGTTTTTGAGTGAGCATAGTCACTTCTAAAGTTACTAATTACAAGATCCACAAAGCACAAGTTGAGACTCTCAGAAAAGGATTTTTCACCACTATTGTACAGGGAGTCAGTCCAGGCATGCCCTACTTGGTTTCTTAAACAACAGGTATGTTTATATCACAAGCAGAAAGAGAAATGGTTGGTTTTATAAACCAGCCAGTTTACCTTTTAAAATATTATTTTAGTCATCAGATGTGAACAGGAAAAAACACCCATGTATAAGTAACCTTCAAAAAAATGTATAAAATTTCCTTTTAAAATCCAAATACAACTGAGCCTGAGGATTAAAGGTCACTCATGAGGATGTTTGCCTTACTATATACTAACCACTTTCATTTTAAAGTAATTTCCAGTGACATCTTTATTCTGAAAACTATAATTGTACTTAGAGAATTATATCGGAGGTTCTGACTCTTTTTCCAAGATGCATTTTTAGCTTAAACTAAATGTGATTGTGGAGTTTGGAAAACAGGTAATTTAAGTTGACTCTGACCAGGTCAAGGCTCTCCACAGTAACTCTACTGTAGCTCTCTAGTTGCTTGCTTTCTGGAGCTGAGGTCAGCAAGGTTTTGTTTCCTTCACTGTTGTCTGAAAAAGCAATCTGTAGCAATTTGAGCTGATCAAGAGCATTGCTGAAGTGGAGAAAGAGGAAAGTGCTTCTGTCGGAACACTGACACCACTTGGGATGCAGCTACAGTTTCAAGTAGGTGAGAACTCTGCTTTTCTGGAAGTGAGTTGTCTGGGATTCTAAGCAGAGCAGCCTCCACTAAGTCCTACTTTATCCGTATTTTGTCTCTCTCTAATAGCATTCTTGAATCCCTTAGCCAACACTGTCTGTGCTGCGTGAGATTAATTACTGTGACATCACTCAAATGTTTGGGTTTGGATTAAGCATAGGTAAAATAAACTTAGAGAATACTAGACAGATGTGGTAGATAGGTTAGAATAGCACTTCTGTTTCTATGCCTGCTCTGTCTGTTGAGGGATAAAAATAAACAAGGATATGTATCAATATTTAATCATCAAATACTACCAAAAGGATAGTTTCGATAACAAAAAGCATCCCTCTGCTATAGAGGTGGTATCAAATGTGCATTCTGAAACTAAAAATTGAAGTTGCCAACTGTAGTATTCTTTTGCTTGTCTTCCTGAAGACACACAATAACACAGAATTCTGCTAGGCCAGTCAAAATGGGCAACTAGAAACAAAATTAATCAGCAAACCCAATTCTTTCTTGTACTTGTTGGGAAAACCAGGTGTGGACATCCCTCGTGTTTCCCACGGCTTCTTCACAGTTTTCTACAGCATCTGGCTGTCTGGGCAGAAGTTCTAAAAACAGAAATTCAAAGCAGCTACATCACAATGACCATAATTCTTTGAAGGAGTTTGATCAACAATTCTTCCTGCACACTTCTCTGTACTTCGAGAACAGACCTGTGGACAGTTTCAGAGGTGAGTCAACAAGGGGCCCCTTTCTTCCTTAAAGCAACTACTTTTCTCACTAGATGAGTAGAATGTGGAAAACTTGATGTTTTAATATTGGTGCTTTGTCATGTCCTGCAAATGCACATTTTTTAAGGCAGAAAGAAGTCTGAATAGGATATCTGGAATCAAAGATATGCCAAATGTTGCACATAAAATATACCAATTGAATTTATGACTCATTTATTGAAAATAAATAAAAAAAGTTACTTAGAAATAGCTTCTTGATTTTATTGCTATAGTTCTTCAGCCAAAAAGAGTAAATAAAATACAACAAAATATTAGGTTTATAAAGAACTAGAGAGACAGAAATCTAAGGCTCCAGATACAAAGAAGTGGTAAAAGTCTAAAGCAGTTGGAACTCTTAATTATCCTGACTAGTCATGTACTATCAAATTACAATTTGATAGCTACTAATGTGAACAATTATGTGCTAATGAAAATTTAACTTCTATGAGGCTACAACGTGTGCTTTATGTTTGCCTTGCAAGTACTCTCACACTGAACTATATTGCATACACATTTTTAGAAATATTACAATACATTTATTTATTAATCTCTGTGTGTGTGTCTGTCTATCTCCTGTGTGTGTGTGTGTGTGTGTGTGTGTGTGTGTGTGTGTGTGTGTGTTTAAATGTGCACATAAGACATAGAAAACATGTGGGAATCAGAGGTCCATTTTCAGAAGCAAGTCTTTGCTTTCCACTATGGATCCTAAGAATCAAACTCAGGTCACTAGGCTTGGCAGCAAGCACCTGCTGAGCCATATCACCATCCCCTAAACCCAGTCCCAAGGAGCTATCTTAACTTTAAACCTGAGTGACTACTTGGTAGCAATATAACCACAAGTTAGTAAACACAGAAACCAAATTAATAAATATATCTATAACTTTTGTCATTATATAGATTTTTAAAACTACTAGATAGATGGCAGGTAATGTTATCATGGTGGAGTATAAGGACACGGATTGTTTTTAAGAACTTATTTTTATTCCCACTTGTACAGATGTGAGAAAGCGTATGTGCTCGTATGTGCAGGTACCCATGGATGTCAAAAGCGAACATCAGATCCCCTGGAATTATAGTTATAAGGAGTGGTGAACCTCCCAAATTAGATCTAACCTCTGGTCCTCTGAAAGTGTATCAAGTAGTCTTAATCAATGAGCCATCTGTCCAATCCCAGAATCATTTGTCTTACACTTCTAAAGATGGGTGTAGCATGAAGCCTGTTACTGAAACCAACTGCCTTGTTTGTAAGCCTGAAAGCTGGATTTCAGAGGTCAAATATTAGAGTAAGCTGTAATAAATGCCTACCTTAGTCTGAGTAAGCCAAACTTAAGTGTCCACCCTAATGTAACCTAACTCCTTTCTGAACTACTCAGGATCTGGTGTATAATAAGCCAGCCAGGCCCAACTACAAAATATGCATTTTTAAAAGCTGGTAAAGGAGACCGTGAGACAGCCTGGCTGTGCTCAAACTCTGACACCCTCTGTTCATACACAGTAGTCATTAATGAAGGTCGCTCTGACAAATTTGATAGCAACAGCACAGGCTGTACCATGCAAATCCCAGAGCCCAGCAAGTGCTCCTTCAGTAAAATGGAACAATAAAAAATATGGACATTTCAGTTCATCCACCCTTGTCTAGAAGAACTGAGACATCCAATGTGTCTCTGTATCCACACTGTGGTCACACAGCAAACACGGGGAAACATCAGATCTATCACCAGTAATTCCCATATCCACAGATCTTGGCTCTGTGTTCATTTGACCTCAATTCATAAATGCTTGTCCTTTTATAATAGATTAGGGTGGTGGCAAAGTTACTCTTGATTATACAAATGCAAAATCCTAGGCTAAGAAGATCCCAAGATAATTAGCTGAGCACCACATGGAAATTAATGTGCTGGGCTCAGTGTCCTGGAAGATCGTGATTTTTTTTTAGTATTTCAAAGATGTATTGTCCTGATGCTAAGTAACTAAAGGATAGAAGAATGACCTCTGTCCACTTTCCTGCTGATACTCACTGTGGAAGCATCTTCTGCTTCGTCTGTGCTTTCCTGGCAGAAAGGATGCTGTTGACCTGTAAGAGGAAGCAGAAGGGTAAGTTAGATAGTAGTGTATCCGTTCTGGATATACAACCTAAAGGAGCATTTCTAACAGTTTCTATTTTCAACTTGAATTATGACCCAAAGTAAAATATGTTAAGTAGAGTCTGTGAATGCTCAGTTGTAAAAACAAGGGAATACTTTTCCTAAC
The DNA here is from genome assembly GCA_033318265.1 of Phyllotis vaccarum. NCBI lineage: Eukaryota > Metazoa > Chordata > Mammalia > Rodentia > Cricetidae > Phyllotis > Phyllotis vaccarum. The sequence continues at coordinate 136,115,511 of JARWLC010000001.1, read as the reverse complement.
ATGTTAGTTTCTCTACAGTCCATGAAGGCAATGCATTTTATTAAGAACTTCCGGCTTTGTGTTAAACTCCTCCTGGAACAGTAATATGTGTTACTTGTTATGGTGGGACCTCTCCTAACAGCAATCTCTGAAGCATCTAGAAGGAAGATGGGGGCTCCACCACAATGCTTCTTACCTGGCTCATTATGATGCCTTTGAGTATGATCAGCTTTAGATTACAAACTGTTCAGGCCAGTTTCAAGGTGGCTTACTAACATTAGTCATCATATTACTCCTCTAATCAGAACTTCAGATAAGCCCGACCCAGTATTCTGAGACTGGCTAAAATATTATAGCTAGGCCTATGAGACCTAACCACTGTTTTGAGTTTTTTAAGGCCCCCATAGAATCGCCACCACCCCTAGACACCAGAAAGCAATTCTAAGAAAATGATGCTTCCTCTCCCCACAGGTTCTGTTTTCTCAGGGTTGTGGATATTAGTAATTTGTTAGGAGATGACCAAAACTTCCATTAGGTTTGAGGATGGAATGATAAAGTTAGACTTAGAAGTTTCCTTTGAGAAAGAAAAAAGAGGAACAGATAGAGTAGATTTAAGGTAGATTATCGTATCTAATTATAAACTAATTAAGAAATTAAAGGCTTTAGATAATTCGTACTTGTATGGACTCATATATTGATATAAATGAGTTATTTTCTATTTTGTTTAAGATAATTTGTGTACTGACACAGGTTAAAATCTATATTTTCATATTGTACATAAGCACTTACTTCTGTTTAACATATTTTGTATATTGATATAATGTAAAATGATATTTGTCATTTTATATATACATATATATACTATAACTCTGCTCAGAATATTTTTATATTGATACATATTAAGGATATTACTATCATTTTGCACTATACATTTTTACCTCTGCTTAATTATATTTGTCATACTGTATATATTTCTTCTACCTCTGCTCAAGATGTTTTGTGTACTGTCACAAACTCTAAGTCATTGTCCTTACACTGCACATCTGTTTACAGACTATGTTATAATATAAGCCTTAGTCTTAAAGTTATTTAGGTTGATGAGAACTACACGCTATAGTCACTCATGTCTGTCATAATTATGGTCATATTAATTAGGTTCTCCATATATGTCAGGCAGATAGGCTCTCTTCAAACACTTCATCAGCCTAGAGAATACTTCATTTAAATGTCTTATTAACTCAGTATTTGGCTGAAATGAGACACAATCTCTCCTACAGCACCGATTCTTTCCCAAGAGGATGTTGAGCATCAAAGACTCCACATAGAGTTTGCCTTCCTCTTATCAAAAGATTACCTATTGGGTAAAGAACTGCCCTTGTCTCAACTGCTAACAGTAAGCACACTATCCTATCTGGACAGGCAAGACAAAGGGTAAGAGACTGCTGAACCTGCTGAGATAGAGTAAGACAGTCTCTCAAATTACCCTGCTTAGGAAAATGTCTGTCAGATATTCTAGGCCAAAAACTTGGATACTCCCAAAATTGAGGAAACCTTTGAATGACTGTCCAGGCAGCCTTGCTAAATTTTAGAAGTTACTTGCTTGCACTTTCTGTTTACTCAGGTAGTAGATTTCCATTCTCAAGACTTTGATGGGGTTGAAAATTAGATAGTGACTATTATAACAATCCCACATCTTAGTTAAGAGAATATTAGGTACTAAATTCAGATTCTTCAAAATAGGACAGCCCTTCGAGTTACTTTTGTATTTTGCCACTTACCAGTGTTCCAGACAGACATTTAGTATGTTTCTTGCTGGATGTTGTAGCTCCACTTTGGTTTTTTGTTGTTGGTGGTGGTGGGTTGTTTTTTTTTTTTTTTTTTTTTTGTTCTATTTCTCCTGGACAATACTTGGTAATCTTTCTTATTGTATATAGTTTATATTATGTTCATAACCTTCTTAGTTAAACAAAAAGGGCAAGTGTGGTGGGACTTGCCCCACTGATGAACTCAGGCTGTCTGGCCCAAAATAGGTGAAGCTTCTTTATCTGCATCTGTGACCGGATAGAAGATGAGAGATGGGAGTCTGAAGCTTCTTCTTTGATGTCCTTGGAGACATGATGGCCAAGGCACTCACTCCCAGACAGGATAGAGAACTACTTTAGCTGTTTATTTCATTTTGTATTTGTGACCGCATGACCCCAATTTATAACTTAATAAATCCCCATTATCTATTAAACATACCCACTTGGTTTAATCTAGCAACTTGTTGATTTCCCTCTATAGGTGAGGTGTAAGTCTTAAAGTCTATGTGATAATTTTTAAAAACTGTATGTATACAGTCATATGTGTACAGGTACATCTGTGTCATGGCACACATGTGGAAGTCACATGACATCCTCGGAAATCTGTCCTCACCTATCACCTTGTTTGAAACCACATCTCTTGTGTTGTGTGTCACTTTGTACTTCAGGTTATCTGGTCTGAGTCTCTCATCTCTACCTATTGCACCATAGTGCTGCTAGGTTATGGCAATCCATCTCCCAAGCTCAGCTTATGTGGGTTATGAGAATCCAAACCACTCGGGTCCTCACTCTTGTGCAGCAAGTGTTTCACAGACTGAGCTATATCCTCAACAATTAATGTATTTTTCCATTAGCTTCTCCATGAAATATTTCTCTTTGAAGAACTGAAAGGAAGTTTGAAGTCAACATGAAACAGCTCTATCTTCTGGGCACTCTCTGTATTTGTTTTATTGCTTGGTTGCACAGTCTCCTAAACATAATTTTCTTCAGTAAACACTGAAGGCATTTCCAGTATTAAACCTCCTCTGGAGATATTAATTCTTATCTCTGCATCTCGACATTCTGAAAGATCAAAAACTTGTCAAAGGTATTGAGTCCAATGGACACATTATTGGAGCTCTCTTTTACATTCTGAAGATATCCCTATGCCCTTTGTCCCTTTGAGAGTCCTAACAAGAATTTTGTCAGATGTTATTGGTCTTGCTTTACTGCGTGGATATAACTGACAAAATTGTTACCAAGAAACTTCCTGTGTTTTTTGTTTTTGATTCACTTTCATGATGTACATCAGTTGTTCCTCACTCCTCTTTGTCACCATAAAAAATGACTGGTTCTTCGGGAGTCTTGAAGCAAACTTCAGCCTGCAACTCAGACTCGACTGAGAGTCTCCCTATAACCTATGAAATATGGTTAAGCACTTCAGACAATGTGTTTTCCAGTGCATGAATTTCAAGGAGTATTCCTTGCCATCGTTTTTCTTTATTCCATCTGATTTGACATTGTCACATCACAGACACATTAGAACACTAGCTTCTCATAAAAATCATTTTCCAAAACAGTGATGGCTGTTAACTCACTGTCCAGACATACAAGGGCAAAATGAAAGCTGAGTGAAGTTGTAGAATGGAGAAAGGGCTGAACTGTTGAGGTTGCTCTTCTTTCACGTAATAGTAACTGTAGATGCCTTGGGATCCTTGTTGAGGGATTAGAATTGGAATCTTGGCCTTTATTTTGAGCCTCCCTGTGGTCAGTTCACATCATGACATGAAAATATCTTCCCAATCAGATTATTTCATTTTCCTATGATTATTTGCAAAGTGCAAACCATTATACACACTTCTAATTTTATACAGCAAAAGGCAAGCTGAGTAGAAATAATAAGAAGGCTATATAGCTCTATAGACCTGGGAATTCTATCTGCATCGTTTTAATCACTTGACACACAGCACAAGCATTACTGAACTAATTGAACTAGAATGATTTTATATAAACTGAGACTAAACTCAATGATTTAAACTAAAATGAGATCGTCCATAATCTCTGTCAAATTTTGATATGTCTTAAGAGCTTATATAAAACAAACATTCATAAAGAGTAGCATGGACCCTAAATAAATGCAAACAACAGACTTAAGTAAAAACCTTTGAAAGCAGAAGGTATTGTACAATTTCATCCCTAACACTTGGTCTAAGTCCTTCCAGTAATGAGTCTCTGGTAACCATATCTAAATTACTACAACAATCTTAATTGCTTTTTAGAACTATTACCCTGTATATCAAGCCTGTGGTCAAAGGTCATTCCTTTTCACATGAACTTAATTATTTTTATGTTGTTTGAAGACACTGAGACAAAACATTTTTGCCAATTTCAGAGAAAACATTCTTTTTTTGCACTCAGCATTAACAACTACTAATGTCATTCAATCAACTCTAAGGCAGGAGTTACTTGGACTTTTGCGCGGGTGAGGAATATCAGAGTCAAGACAAGGTCTTACTCAGCAGCCCAGTGGAGCCTCAAACTCCTAAAAATCCCATAACTGAGCCTCCCATCCAGCTTCTTGGATTCAGATTTTATGCCATTGATACCTTTAATTGCTTAGAAAATAAAAAAAATATTCAAGTGACCTTAAAAGCTAGTGAAAGACCTAAGGATCCTGGGAACAGCAACATTTTGTCAGCATAAGCACAGAAACTGTTTACACAGCAGGGCTTGTTAGCCACAGAATTGTCCCAAGACATACTGGTCCAAGAAAACCTAAGAGCTACAGATAAAACAGTTGGTGATTTAGAATAGAGCTGTGGCTCCAAACCCCAGCCTACTCCCTGCATGTGCTCCTGGGCAAACTATGTAGCTTGTCTGAGCTTGTGCTGTTATTTTCAAGATCAAGTTGATATTACTATCTTTCAACAAAAGTTTACAGTTATATAGTAGCTACAAATATTATTTATTTACTAACTCCTTTTATTTACCTTTTGAAGTGAGTCTTATTACCATCTTCACTTTATAAAGATAAAATAAATGTTCCAGTAGGCTAAATAATGTGCCCATGGCACACAGTTATTAAATAGATGAGTTGATACATCCCTCTGGCAATCAGTCCTAGGGTATCTGTGTACAGTCAGCTGAACACATGGCCTAGGGCCCCACACTCATGCAGACACAAGTGCTAGAATATTAAATGGATCACTTTTACCTTATCATCTCTTCCCTTTGCACCAGGAAGGAAAGAATACTTGTATGGAAATGAGCTAAGTTCCCTTTACAACTTCTGTATGGTGACTTCTGTGACCCCAGCCACACTGCCTTATGTCTCTGAGTCTCTAAATCCTCATCCATAAATTGACTGTTTCCAGGAGCCATGTGTTTAGAGTGTCCCATAGAGCAATGTGATGTATAGAAAGCATATTCACATGACAGGACACGTATACCATTAGCACTGGACTGGCACTCAAAAAAAGTGGTATTAGCCTCATTACCACCTTTACCTCTCTCTTCCATCCCTCAGACTGCTGGAAAAGATGGGGGAAAAGTTATTCATTTAATACCTAGACCGCACTTTGGGTCCCAGAGAAAGCTGTTAGTGTGGAAACAGCTTTTAAGCGATAAGAACAGAGGCAAGCCATCAACAGCACATTTCTAAGCCTGTTTAGTCCTGTAGCAGCACAAAGCCTCAGCCTTCCAGCCAGCTCTGAGTCAAACTCATCAAGGCCTTTTAGACCCAAGGCTATGGATGCACAGTGTTCTAGAAGCAGTCATAACCTCACAAATCCACTTAGTCTTTTAATCCCTCCCTCCTGGCATAGCCTGAGCCCACACAGAATGCCTGCCTCAGCTTCTACCCAGTAGAATCAACAAGAATCACAGCCAGTGGCAGCCTCTCTGCCCTATGCAGGAGAACTTGGATCTGGCCCTCTCAAATCTTCTGGCTTTGAGGGGAATATTCTACACATAGCTAAGTTTGGCTGATATGTAAGTAATAAAATCAAAGAACATTTGGTGTCTGGACAAATGTCAAATACTTTCCCTATGCACCCAATATAAAATATGGATGAGGTAAGTTGAGAGAGGGGAGAGAGAGAGAGAGGAGAGAAAGAGATCTAGGCAGATGGGGTGGTTCCCAATGTAGGATGTGAACCCTATCGTTTCTAGTATCTCAGTGCCAGCCCCCAAAAAAAGAGACTTGAGTTTCACTTGAATCTGCTTCCTGAGCAGTGCCTTTCTTTTCCTTTCTGGACCTCAGAACCCCATCTATAGTTCAAAGAAGCCTAGAGTTTGTGATCAGTCTTGAGAGTGGTCCAGAGACTAATACAGTAAATAGAGCAGGACCTGGAGGCTTCTTACAACCCAAAACACCATAATGTTCACATATTTGATACATAGTAACAAAACCCTTTCACAAAGGAACAAAATCAAGTTCCTTTTTTAATGGAAAAAAATCATTTTAATTTTAGAACAGTTTAAGATTTGTGGGAAAGTTACCAAAAAATTAGTTAAATCCCTAACACACCCGCATTTTGATTCCGTCTTTATTTATGTCTACATTAGGATCCTACACATATTAAAACTTTTTTCTTCCTTAAAATATATAACCCTCCCTGCCTATCTACAGATGTGCAACCTCCATGAAAGAGACTTAGGGAGCCCACAGTAGATGGAGGAAGCTGCAGTGAGGAGGCTCAAAGCTCGGCTCACAGAAGAGTGGCCACTCAGGTGTAACTCATGGTTATTGCCCAGAAATGTAGGTTTCCATCAGAAATCCAGATTTACACAAAATATACCCATTTTTAAAAGTTGACTCTTTTTGTTTTCCTTTCTTAAAATAGCATCCTCTTCAAATAAAACAGCCATGCTAGCTGAATTTGACCTACCCTTCCCATCTGTGGCTTCCATCCATACTCCTTCCACTTGGCAAAGGTCAGGAGGACGATCAGAAATGGCTCTTTCTAACAGGTCTCAGGAGAATCTGCTTTGGGAGCAGGGCCTTCTTGGTATCTAGTGGCCACCTGTATTCTTTGGCCTATGGCCACACATTCTACTCTTGTCACAGCACATTCTGTTTCTGTCACCACAGAGCCTTCTCTGACTCTTAACTTTTCCTCCTATAAGTGCTATGATTACATCAGGCCTGTTGGGAGAATCCAAGGTAATCTCTCTAACTGAGATCCCCTAGTTCAAGCTCACCTGAAGAGTCTTTTCCATATAAAGTAACATTTCCAGGCACTACAGAACTGGGACATTAACATATGTTCTGGGAAGGGTAGGGATTCATTACTTAGCTTACCATAGTTGGTAGCTAAGTTCCTTTCTGCTTGAACATAAAGGTATTCTCCAAACTTGTGCCCTGCCATACTAGTATTTCTTATGATTCCATCATCCTGACCATCTATTGCATAATCCGTATTGGCATATTGTATTTTTGCAGCCGACACTAAATGCCTAACAGTGTGCTGGTGAGAATCATAGTGATAATAAAAGAAAAAGTATGCTTTTTCATTTGAAAGCTTTCTGATGTACTTATCAATGAACAATAAACTATGAGGTCCAGATGGTGTCTAATGGATAACTCACTGCGCTGAATAGATCCTCATTAGACCTGGAGTGGGGGCTAGAATCCAGACCTTTTATTGCAGAAGAATATCATACATGTATAGACCTATTAAATATTTACTAACATAAGACAGAACAACCATTAGTCACCACTACCCCATATCACCTCAACAGTCCACAGTGGAGAGAAAATAAGTTATGAGAACAAGTCTTGGAGGTGGGGTAAGAGAAAAGGCAACTGAGATAAAAAAAATTTTGTTGTCAACCTGGCCAAAATGCACTATTCCCCTCATCCAGCAAAGGCTTATACCCAAACACTACAGTCACCAAACATGAAGCAGGAAGTGAGTGCCTGTCCCTTTTGTAAGACAATTTCCAATTTCTTCAGAGAAATATATTTTATTTTAATATTGAAAAGCATCTTTGGCATCTCTGCCATGATGACCACATTTGACTAAAAGAGTAAGTATCTGATGCCTCCAGTTCCATCTCTAGTACTTAGACGTTTAACAGTGAATGAGTTTGAATGATGACACTTGGCTTTTCCACAAGACTGTAGACAGAAGAGTGGGCCGGTGAAAACAGCAAGCAAGATATGAAACAGTCATATGGAGAGAATGTAATGATACCCAGAGGTCTCATTGGTTTTTAATTATCTACTTCAAGTCACTGCCTAGGTTTATATATAATATAATATATATATAATAAGTGCTCCTAAGTTATGGGATCCAACTTTGCTTCAAAATAAGTCCTTATTTTCCCCCAGGTGAAACCAAACTGGCTTTTATTACATGAAAACAAAAGGTATTATAATCCCTGGAGATCTCTCAAAGAGCTTCCCTTGAAGGCTCCACTCATTGCTGTCTCCACTTAAAAAAAAAAAAAAAAAAACACAATGTTTTCTGCTATCTGGTGTTTGAATTCTTGTCCTTAGGAACTATTTCAGAATTTGTTGCCTGGTATCTGTAAGACCTGAGAACAAAAGACACCTTTGGCAACACAACTCACACATCATTTTTGTAGAAGTGAAATGTTTGGCCTAATTTCTCAAAATACATTCATTTTTATGGGTGGATACTTTCCTTGTGTCCCAGTTACTGAATGTTTTCATGTAAACCTTGAAGGTTTGTAGGAATTTAAACCTCATCATCGTTGCACTTAAGAAATGAGATGAGATTTAATAAATACTTCGGTGTTGCTTTGACTTACTAACCAAGTGTTGAAAGTATGTAAAGAAAGATTTCTGTGTTTGATGGGGTGGAGAATGATTTCCCCACAGTGTCATCGATCCTCATTACCATCTACAGGCATATTCTGGGCAAGACCTTAGAGTCCTATTTAAGGATTTTAGAGGATTTAATGTGCGAATGTGGCACTGGATTCTGAGTCCTTGAGGAATTAAATCCAAGCCTGTGCAGCCTCAAGTTACCCATCACTATGTAGAAACTGACACGTCTCAAGAGTGACAAATTCACCTCCTCTCACACAGAACACACAGATAGCAGCTGCCTGCAATACTGTCTTGAGGATTCTAAGATTTGATCCACATTCTTTCTGAATTGCTGCTGGAGAGGTAAGAAAGACAATGGGCACCACAGAGCACTGTCCCGCGCCCACTTCTCACCAGCAAGAAAAGACGCGGCACACACATAGGATCCTTCTGCAGTACAGCTTTAATGGGTCTTGAGGGAGAGCATTCAGCTTACGGAAAATGGAGGGGAGGGCAGAGAGAGGAGAGAGAGAGAGAGCAGAGAGGAGCGGAGGGGTGGGGGCCGCGGCGCGGGAACCCGCCGCGACAGGCCCCGGCGGGGAAAAAGAAAGCGAGAGAGAGAGACCACGAGGTAGGAAGCGCCCGATTTTATGCCGACCAAAGGCCCCTGCTTTAGACGTATCATCTTCCTATAGGTTGCAGTCCAGTATCCCACATGACGCCACGGAAGAGGCTGAGAAACCAGTCTCGCGAGAGCACGCATGCGTTCTCTACCAACTCAGGTGGGTTGGCCAGCACCAGATAATGGCACCACCTTGAGGAGTTGGAGCCAGCGGCCCTCAACAGAGCACAGTGTTTCCATCTGAGTAATAAACACCCACTGAATTAAACCAAACTGGTAGACTCAGTACTGAAAGTCAATTCATCATTTGACTCTGTCTTACGCCCCAATCAGGTATGTTCACTCTCCCCTTTGATGCCCTAAGCCATGAGTCAATATTGTGTAAACCAAAGACCAAACAGGACCTGCTGCCTATTTCTATAAATATTTGAAAAGAATGTGATCATGCAGATTTATTTATGTAGTTTATAGGTATCTTTATGCAGCAATGACACTGACCATAGCCATATCAGAGGTAGGGTTGAGCCAAAGACTAACGTGTACTTCTGGTCAATCTCACTCCTAATCAAAATCAAAGAAGTTCAAAATATCTTAAAGGAGATTAATCTAATCCAAGTTTTCTTCATGGGAGTAAACTGCCTAATCTTGAGTTTTAGTGCCAAGATGGAAATTCACCTTCTGTCACTAAGCACTACACTCTAAGATAAGCACAGAGGTGTATTTTTTTATCCAGAAAGTAACAGACTAACATTTAGCAAAGAAGCAAGTCAAGCATGGATTAAGGACCTCAGTCACTGTGTCTAAAATGAAATTCATTGAGTGGTAAAAGAAATACAATAAGGTAAATAATAAGAGAATTAAAATCTAAAATACTAAACTAAACTAAACACTAAACTCCTGTTTATCCAGAGTGCAACCAACCTGAGAGATAAAGCTTTTATTTCCCTTTTAGAAGGAAAACTCTATACAAAGATTGGTTAATTCACATAGCTTTTAATGAGAGAATCTGCACTCGGCATATCCTCCCAAAATAAAAGTAATTGGTTGTCCTAATTAACTTTATCAACTTGACATAGCCTAGAGTCATCTGGGCAGAGAGCCACAATTGAACAATTGATCAAATTGACTTGTAGATGATTGTCTTGATTGTTAACTGATATAGGAGGGGTCCAGACTAGTGTGTGTGGCCCCATTTCCTGAACTGATGGTTCTGGGCTATATACAAAAGCTATTTAAGCATGAAACTGCAAAAGAGCAGTTCACCTAAAAGTCAAATAAACCCTTTACTTCCCTGAGCTTCTTACGATCAGAATGTTTATCACAGCAAAGGGGTGGGAATTAGGACATTGATGTTAGCAGTGGCAACATTAAAGTCTCATGAGTCATATAAGAAAGACTTTATGATCTTTGTGTGACTTTGAGGGTAATGTTAACAATTTTTTTAAAGCCAAGCTACTTAAGCTCCATATAGAAGAACCCCACATCAGTTTCTCTTAACATCTTTCTCACTTTTACAGTGCTATAAGAATTCTGCTCACAAGTACAAAAAAATATTCAAGTTAGGCTCTTTCAACCAATAAGATTTTGAGTGTGATACTATGCAATATGACACACAATGATCATCTAATGCTTCTGTGGTAATTCATATGAAGACACCTACTTCAGTAGAACTTACAAGCCAATTTTGCTCTCATGATGGAAGATGTGTCCTGGAAGAATATGATCTAGGTTGGTGAGCACATGAAACTAAGTTAAATAACAGAAAGTTCTTTAAGCCATTGCTAACTGACCATGACACCAGACTTCAAACACTATCATCTTTTCCCAAAGATATTTGGGGGATTCAAATTCTTAGTTGTGACTGATATTGTGGGTGGCTTAAAGTACCAAGAAATGAAGATATGGTTTTAAAAATAATAAACAGAATGGGTGAATTCATTCACATAATCTTAATCATTTATACAATCAATACAGATTTATGAAATCCTACATCTAGCTCTTTTGGTGGATGCCCTTTTTCTGTTTCCAAAGTTGGGACCAAAGGAACTTTAAGTGTAATAACCAGATAGAAATCTAAGTATCCTTTTATTAGTAGCAAAGCCATTGAGAGCGTGTGACTTTATATCTCTGTCCAAAGTTTGATGTTTCTCTGAAGTAAAACTACAATGACTTATTCTCCGCCCCTGTGGTCAGCCCCAGGTTCTATTCACAGAGTCAGACTCTTAACACACAGCAGAAAGATGAATGCATTCTAGATCTGAGAAGAGAGTGTCTATAATAAACATGATCAGATTATTTAGCAGAACTCTTATCAGGAAAAAAAATCATTTTACTTCTCCTGGTGCAAAGTATGAAGCAGAAAAGAAGCAGGATGTTATCCTACAGAGATAAACACCTCTCCTTGAAAAAGCAAATAGAAGGTGTGTCAGCATTGTTTTATGTTCTAGGGATATAATAGAAATAAAACTAGGCAAGAACTCAGCTCCTGTGCCACTTACAGTCTAGCAGGGAAGAAGAGAAAGCATTGAACATATAACCTGAAAGATCATATGTAATTGCTTGAAATTTGGTGAAAAAAATAGCTTCTCACATGCATGTGAGTATGTGTGTGTGTGTGCGTGTGCGTGTGCGTGTGTGTGTGTGTTACTCCTCTGAGTAGGCAGCACCATCTTCTTGTTTTTGGCTCCACAAAGGCCTATGACTAATTTTGGCCTATAGAATGCAAGGTGACAGATTAAAATTTTCCAACCAAACCCTCAGAGAGATTTCTTTGTCCTGGAACCCAACCACACTGTGCAAAGAGCCAAGTCAAACTCTTCAGCAAGAGGCCATACAGCGGGACATCTGGCCAAAGGAGACACCAACTTACAAAGTCTTTTACCAGCTTCCAGAGAAAGTCAACTATCTGTGCAAAGAGAAGCAGAAGAATGACCCAGTTGAATCCAGTAAACCCAGAGCAATGCCTTCTTTTAAGTCATTGTATTTGGAGTGCTTGGTTCCACAGAAGTAGATACCTGGCATATGACACTTAGACTGGTAGTCATGGATGCATTTCTATAGAAGTGCTTGAACTGAATGAAGAGATGGAAACAGACAGAGTCTGGTGGCCAACCATCTCAGGAAAAAGAGTAAGCAGGAAAGCTTGAGCAAAATCATATGTGGTGTGTACAAAAAGCAATAAGTACCCAGAGTCACTACAGTGCAAGGAGAGAAGATCCTGGAGAAATAGTGTTCCATATCCCAGACGTCCTAACAAACCAAGGTGACAATCTTGGATTTTCTTTTAGGGCAGTGAGAAACCAATGGCAAGTTTTTAAGCATGATGAAGTGACTTGGCATTTTTAAATACTGTCCTGATTACTATGCAGTGAACAGATAAGAACTGTATAAGAGTCCAGTTAGGAAAGCCAATCCTGGCAGCCTGAAGAGGGAACACCTGCATCTAAGGAATTTAGAAGTGGTTAGATCAGGTTTGTTGAACTGTCCAATCGTTTCATAAAGCATGCAAAAAAAATGTTTATATTCTTAAAACTCAATAAATAATTCAGTCACTACAATCCCATAAGCATTTAAATTGGCCACATTTCTTAGTTCTAGCCATTCCAGTTTGGTGTGCCAAGGTGTTTCATTATGGCTATAAATCACACTTTCTACTTGGGGTTTGGGAACCCATTCATATAATCTCAGCACTCTCTGAGATTACTGAATTCAAAGCCAGCATGAGCTACATTTTCTCTAAAATTCACATGTTCTCAGTGGAGAATGCATGACCACATGTTCAAAACCCTGATGAGACCCCTAAAACCACAAGAGAGGGAAAGAAAAGTGAAGAGAGGAGAGGAGGAAGGGAGGGGAGAAAGTTACATTTTCTCACTAACCAACGGTGCCATCCTTATTCATTTAAATGTGCTTGTGTGGAGAAGAATCAAAATCTTTTGCCCAGTATTTTACAATTAGAGAATTATAAAGATTTGTGCAATAGATGTGGCGGTATACACATTTAATCCAAGTACTTGAGAGACTGAGAGATAGGTGAATCTCTGTGAATTTAAGGTCAGCCTAGTCTATATAGTAAAACTTTATTTCAAAAAAAGACACACAAAACAGAAAGTGTAAGGATTTTTTTATATTGTTTATTGAGAATTGTATAAATAAATGAGCACTGTATACACCTTCTAAACTTTCAGATTCCCCCTGTATCATGCCCTCCCCCACACACAGCTCCAGCAAAGTAAAAAGACCAAAAAGGATAAACACACAGGCTGTTTGTCTTGAAGATATAATGTGTTTTAATGAGAATGGCCTTCATAGGTCCATATGTTTGAATACTTAGTCCTCGGTTGGTGGCAATGTTTGGGAAAATGTAAAGATCTGTGGCCTTTTTGGAGAAATATTACCTCACTGGGGTAGAATTTTGGGGTTCAAGAGTCCATAGCTGTCTTAGTTAGGGTTAGTTATTGCTTCAACAAAACACCATGACTAAAAAACAAGTTGAGAATTAGAGTTTATTTGGCTTACAGTTACACATTGTTGTTTACCACAGAAGGAAGCCAGGACAGGAACTCAAACAGAGCAGGATCCTGAAAGCAGGACCTGATGCAGAGGCCATTAAAGGGTGCCGCTTACTAGCTTCCTTTTCATGACTTTTTCAGTCTGCTTTGTTGTAGAACCCAGGACTACCAGGCCAGGGATGAGTCTACCCACCATGGGCTGGGCCCTCCCTCATTCATCACTAATTGAGAAAACGTTTTACAACGGGATCTCATGGAGGCATTTCCTCAACTGAGGCTCCTTCCTGTCTCAGGACTCTATCGTGTATCAAATTGACAACAAAACTAGCCATTATAACACCATTCCAAGTTAACTCCCTCCCTCCCCCTCCCTCCCCCTCTCTCATTCTCTCCCTCCCTCCCTCTGTCCTAGTGTTATATGATATTTTTTTGTGCTCTGACAAATAAAGCTTGCCTGGAGATCAGAGGGCAGAGCTAGCAGCTAGCTATCCATAGAAGTCAGGCAGTGGTGGTACACAACTTTAATCTCACCACTTGGGAAGCTCACATCTTTAATACCAGCACAATCAGAAGGTGGAAAAAGGAATATAAGGTGCATAGAGACAGGATCTAGGCACCAATTGGTCTGAGGATGCAAAGAGGTAAAGAGTGACTGGCTGGTCTTTTGCTTCTCTGATCTTTAAAGTTATTACCCCGATATTTGACTCCTGGTTTTTATTGATAAGAATAATTAGAATCACACTTTATTCTACTTTTAGATAAGGATGTGTGAACTCTTGGCTACTGCTCCAACACCTTACTGCTCACTACCATGCTCCCTACGTGATGGTCATGAACTCTAAGTTTATGAAACTATAAGCCTCAATAAATCATTTCCTTTATAAGTTGTCTTGGTCACAGTGTTTTGTAACAGCAATTAAAAAAATAGTAAGAAGTATGCCTCCTGGAAAATTCTCTTCCTGTCTTGGTCTTGCTTTTTATATATCTTCTTATGGAATGTTTTAAAAGAGAGCAGTTTTAATTTTAGTGAAATCCAATTTTCTTTCTGTTGTTATTGTTTGGAGGTATGTTTTTTCATCCCATTTGTGAAATCTTTGCCTAACTGAATTTCACAAAATTTTCCATTCTATTTTCTTGCATAAATTTTACAGCTTATGCTATGACATTTGGGTCTATTGCCTGCTCCTTAGCAGCATTTTGCACATCACTAGATCACATTTTGGGGATAGCATTTATTTCAAGGATTCTGAACTTTATAATTCAATGCCTATAGCATTACTCAAAGAAATCATAAGCAATATCTTTAAAATGAGAGACTTAAATACTTAAATCATAAGTAATATCTAAAATTGCATTTTTTTTCAATTATTTTTTTTCTTAGCAAAGATCAGGTTGTGGCCAGATCAATGGCCTCATTTACTCTGTGAAATGCATCTGAAAGCCAGATTCACCCTTAACCCAAAATTTTGATGAAGGTCCAGGCAGAAGATAAGGATATTCTTCTGACATCCAATGTTGAGTGCTGACTAGATTTTTGTAAACCTGTTACAAGCCAGGGTTATCTGGGGTGATGGGAACTGCCTCTATGAGATTGGCCTATAGTCAGTAGGAAGCACTACCTTGATTAATGATTGATGTAGAGAGGACAAGCCTCCTATAAGCAATGCACTCCTGGGCATGTGGTCCTGGGTTGAATAAGAAAGTAGGCTGAGCATACCATGGCAGAGTAAAGCAGTAAGCAACATTTCCATGGACTCTGCCTCTAGTTTCTACCCTGAGTTCATACCCTGCTTCTCTCAATGATGGACTAACTATAAAGTATAAGCTGCAATAAACCCATTCTTCACCACATTGCTTTTGGTCACATGTTTATTACAGCTATAGAACCAAACTAATACAAATTTGTTTGCTGTAGTAGAAATTTAATAGCAAAATCTATCCCAACCCTTTTGTCCACCTCTTATCCACTATGGAAGGAATCCTAAGATCTTTATTTCCATCTGTTACCCTTCCCTTGGCTCTTCATTTGTGCTTGACCCGCATGAGGGAATATTCTTTCTTCTCTGACACCAGCTAAGCAAACAATGAGTACAACGTATGCCTCTCTCTTAGGGGTTGGACATTTAGGACCAAGGCATGGTAACTGCATGTCACTGCATGGTGACTCTCCCTACATAGATGTGTCTTAATAATAGATTCACAAACACAAAAGTAGAAACCATGCCCATCCAAATATCAGGCTTATCCATGGTGAAAAATCATATTTTGCTTCCATTTACTTAATCTTTTCTCTGATTTCTTATTTTGTTCAGAGCTCAGGTGAGAATGAAAACTGAGTTTCTGCTTAGTTATGTATGTTTGTTTGTGAATATCCTTAAATATGCCCCAGTCTTCTGTCATTAAAAATTACTAACTCTGTGCCTCTGATTTTCTAAATTTTCTCTTCTTGTCCTCATCAGAAAATTTATTTTGCTAGGCTAGAATTTTTATGTTTAAAAATTTTTTTATTTACAGACATTTTAGAAAATAAAATTGCACAGTAATATTAACAGTACCTATTCTTTCAATTTTTAGAGCTGTGCAAACCAATGAGATAGCTTTTCATTCTACACAGTTATTTGAATATGAATTAACTAATGAAGTAAAATTAAAAATTCAGTGCTTCAGATACATCAGCCATACTCCAAGTACTTAGCAACTGCATGTCAATTGAGATGACTGTCCAGGCAACAAATGCCAAGAGCATCTCCATCACTGAATGAAGGTTTATTGGAGAATGGTCCATTAGTGAAAAGTTGGTATTAAATATGGGGTTCATATTAATCATATATATTGTCTGTTGTGGACATCTACCTACAGCCCCCAGGGCTTAGTACTATTTATGGCCTGTGATGTTTATCAGAACCAGTTGATCTGTTCCATTATCGGAACATTGCCCAAGCAGGTGCTGCAATTAGAGAATCAGGAAGTTAGCAGAGAACAAAGAAGTTGACCCAAGCCAGGTGTTGCCTGTGAGCTGCAAAGGTTACTAGAGGTAAAAAAAAAAAAAAAAAAAAAAAAAAAAAAAAAAACCTTGGTATATAAGGCTTCCCCCGACCTTCAATAAATGCATTCTTCATTCAAGAGTGACCCATATCTCTTGTGTCTTTCTTAATCTCCAGACCTTTGCCTGACTTGCTGTTTGTTATGGTGGCACAGTCATCACAGGTGGAGGTCTCACTGAAATTAGGAACTAGGGATTACCTGAGAGACCACCCTTGTAAATAGGAGGAGGGTCAATTGAAACATGGGAGCTGCAAAAGTCCTTGCAGAATTTAACTGAACAACTGACCAAGCTATTAAAGAAACAGGGGACAGGAATAAAACACAAGACTGTTCATGAGTTTGTTAAGACTATAGAGACTGAAATCCCAGTTGTAAACTGCTAAAATTACTTCTTAATCACCCTGTGTGTTTTCCTAAAGTTGTTTCTAAGCACCCTATAGCTGAGGTGATCAATATGTTTACAGAAGGATCTTCTAACGAGATGTCCACAGTCTTTGATAATGGTATTATTTTAAAGGAAAAGATTGACACTCAGTCTGCACAAGTTGCTGAATTGGCTGCAATATGTATGGTTTTATAATATTGTTAGATGTTCTTGTTAACTATACACAGATACTGTTTATGTTAGTAAGGTTTTGGGACCCTTGGAAACATCTGGGGACATTGCTGCTGTTTCTATAGCGCAGGGATGCCTCTTGCAGATGCAGACTCTACTTTGGCACCACAAACATTTCCTTTTTGTGTGCAATCTTAGAGCACATTCAGACCTTGTAGTACCTCTAGCTATGTTAACCAATGAGCTGATGAGGCTACTAAATTGGTCCTACTAATGCATAAATCAGAAGTAGAAGCTATGCAACAAGCTCATCAAAAACTTTCATCTTAATGCAGCAACTTTAAAATTTCGATACAAACTTTCCAAATATCAAGCTGTTGCCATTGTCAAGAGTTGCCCGTCTTATGTGGAGTTTCTTCCTGTACCCCACTATGGAGTTAATCCCAAGGGTTTATCACTCATCCATTTGGCAAATGGATGTTTCTCATGTTGCTTCTTTTGGAAAATTAATTCTTTTTGCCTCTGTCCCTACTGGGGAGAAGGCTTAGGATATAAGCAAGTCTTTGCCTCTTTGGGAATGCCAAATATCCTCAAGGTCAAGCTATTATTGAAAAAACACATCATACCCTGAAGACATATACTCATAAAATAAAGAAGGGGAGTATAATATCCCCAAGGATCAGTTATCATTTATTCTCTACATTTTAAATTTTTTGATTGTAGATAATCAGGGTAAGTCAGCCTCTGAGTGCCAATGGCAACCAAATTTTTCCACATACCCTCAAGTAAAATGTGCAGACAATGGTGTGGGTCAGATCCAGTGCTAATGTGGGGGCAGGGTAGTATCTTTGTTTTCCCCCAGAATGCTGAATCTCCAGTCTGGATTCTGGAATAGCCGGTACGTGCTATGGAACAAGCCTGGAGCAACAAGTCCATTGGTCACTGGTAAAGAATCCCCCAATATTGATGCCAGTGAGTCTTGATAGTTCAGTATGGCCCTCTACTGACTGGAAGATGGGCACCACATGGGCACTCATGAATTGGGAAGAAGCTAATATCACTAACACTTGGATCCTTACTGAGAGCCTCTGCTTTGCGAAGGTGCTGGATAAGAGTCAGTTCCCTAATAATTCTCTTGACCATAGTGGGTGTAGTGCAATAATCAATGCCTCAATTGCTGACTTTGGGCAGAACTCCAATGCTTCTGTGGCAGGCATATAACTCTCTGTCCCTTCTCTTTTTTCTTTGTGATGACAAATGCTACTAATGTGTCTAGCAGTTTGAATTGTTCTGGAGAATCCTGTTTCCTGACTAGTTGCTGGAAAAACTACTCTCATTGGTGGTTCAATCAGCTCATCCTGGTTCATCCTAAGAGAGATTACCGCAGCTCTTTTTACTGCCATTGTGGCTGCCTTTGTGTGGGCAGCAGTGGTGGGAATTACTCTTAGTCAATCTGTAGCCACTGAAGCCACTTTGGATTAGTCGTCAGGAAGAGTAGCTGAAGCTCTAGAAACTCAAGATAATATTATTGAGCATATTAGACAGGGTGTTCTGTAACTTAGCCTGCAGATTTCCTTGTTGCAAGAGCAGATAGATTTGTTTGGGGAATTATACACAGTACCTGTCTAGAGAGATCACTGCAGTGAATTAGATCAGACTGCCAATCAATTAGTTACAGGTATATATCAGGGCATAGCGATGATTAGGAAGTGGGCAGGATCAATTTCACTGGCAGCTTTAATACTGGGAGGAGCATTGTTTCTCATGTTCCTAAGAAAAGCCAGTAATAAGCCCAGGTCAACATGGCCACCAAAAATGTGCTTTGTGTTATTGCCCATGATTCAGCACCTAGTGAGGTGTGGATCAACATGCTAAAAACTGGCTAGTGAGCCAATGACAAGTAAGGTATGGGGGGACTGTAATCAACCAAAGACAGGAGGTTCTTCCCTATGCTGCAGAATTCTCTGATGACAGGTAAGATACAATCTGATGTCTTGTGCCACATACGACAGGCCTAGTGTGGATGTCCTTTTTGTATAAAAGGAAGGGGGACCTATGGAAGTTGACCTGCAGACCCCAGGGCTTAGTACTATTTATGGCCTGTGGTGTTTATTAGAACCACTTGATCTGTTCCATTATCGGAACATTGCCCAAGCAGGTGCTGCAATTAGGGAATCAGGAAGTTAGCAGAGAACAGAGTTGACCCAGGCCAGGCGTTACTTGTGAGCTGCAAAGATTACTGGAGGTGAAAAAAATAACCTCGGTATATAAGGCTTCCCCTGACCTTCAATAAATAGCATTCTTCATTCAAGAGTGTCCAATGTCTCTTATGTCCTTCTTAATCTCTAGACCCTTGCCCAACTTGCAGTTCATTATGGTGGCACAGGCGACGCAGTCTATGTCCTTCTCCCCTGATACACATGACAGATTATGTCCTGGTATTCTTTCTGTTGTTGTGATAAATGCCATGAACAAAAGCAGTTTGGTGAAGGTTTATTTCTTCTTAGGGCTTACAGTCTAACTTTAAGAAATGTCAAGGCAGGAACTCAAGGCAAAAGTTTGAAGGAGATGCTTTTGAAGAAACTTTGCTTACTGGCTTGTTCCTTCTGGCTTGTTTTCATACACAGTGAAGGCCCCTCTTCCTAGGAACAGCACTGACCACAGTGGTCTGGCCCTCCTACACCAAATGACAATTAAGAAAATGCCTCACAAACACCACCAGAGACAATCTGGTCTCAGCAATTCTTCAGTTGAAGTTCTAACTGCAGGTGATTGAGCCTAATGATAGCAGATTGATTCCAAGACTCCCTCCAACTGCCAAATCTTTGGATGTTCAGATCCCTTATGTAAAATAGTGTGACGCCTAAAACTGACGTAAGCACATCCCATGTATTTAAATCTTCTCTAGATTACCCATAATTCCCAATACAATATAAATACTATTTAAATGGATGTAATATTGTATTATTTCTGAAATGATAAGGAAAAATATACATGTCAAATGCAGATACAATTTTTTTCTGAGTGCTTTTGGTACTAAGTTGCATTTCTAAAATCTTATGTGTATATGTGTGTTCTACATATAAATTCTATAATAAAAATGGACTAACTTTCTCATGGATATGTAACAAGTATATTCTTCTAGAATATTACTTCTGGTAACTTCAAAGTATTTTTAATCTATCAAGAAACTAACTTGGCCTTTTTACTAAAGCTTTCTTCATTATAGCCCAAAACAACACTGAGAGGTCTTGCACCCTTGTAACTATTGTAAATTTTTGAAATGGTCTACAGAGTCCATGGGCATACACACCTCTAAATTCCTGAGGAAGGAGCTTACTAATTAGAAGAAATACCATGTGATGAAGCACCTACCCCACCTTTCTGGGCTAAAGAAAAAGAATATGAAAAAAAAAAATGACTTTTTCTCTCCACAGAAAGCTATGTGAAAAACAGAAGGCCATAATGAGAGCTATTAATTAACATGCTAAGAATTCTTGCAGTTGTTCGAACATGCCTCTTAGAGGTTACTGCTCTCTTTTTGTTCACACTCCAATAATATTTCTGCATTCTTTCACACACCTTTAGTAGAAGTGTGTTTTGGGATGTCTGAAGCCTTTAGACCAATCATGGGTACCAATGCCATTCAGCCTGCCCTCCCTGACAGGCTTTCTCTGACCAGCATCTCCCTACCATCATATGAAGCGCTGTTTCCACTTTGGTTTGCTTAGGGATGGCTGAATGTGGCGGCCAACATGAAAAGCACTTATTCAGATGTGGTATGGAAGGGTATGACCTTAGACATGGGGTACACATATTTGGATCCTATTTCTGCCAGCTGTACCTGTGAAACTTCTGTTATATTAAAAAGCTGCCCTTGGGGAGGTTTCCTCATTAGCAATGAAATAATTAAAATCACTATAATGGCATCTTCAGAACATAGCTTGCATTGTGTGTTTGACAAGTAAATAGCCTAATCAGTATAAAATGAATGGGGTTGTGTCTTGTTTTTATTGGAACACTATGGGGGGGCGGTGTGAGAGCTAAGCAGGAGCAAGCTAATATACAAATCTATCTATTGTTTAAAGTTAGATTCAAGTCAGCTCAAACATCTAGATAACTATAGCCAATAATTTGTCAAATGAGTGGCACATTTTAGAAATAATTTTATTGAACTTGTGTTTGACTACTTTGTACATTTATATAATGCATTCTATTTCTTCTCACTCCCATCCCTTTGTATCTCTCTCCAACTCCATCAGTCTTTACTCTCCACAACAAGTCCTTTCTCACATTTGTGTCTATTTGCTTTATATTGTGACCAGGTTTAACCAGAGCTGTCTATATGACCACGGGTTCAGAACTGTCCTTTGCCACATGCTGGGCTTCTCTGTAGGTACACCACTGAAGACAATTACTCAAACTCCATCACTAACCAATAGTTCACCAGGGACAATTTGAGCCCACAACCGTCTCCTTAATCCATGATTGACTAACCACAAGACCAGTCTTTTGTTGGCTCAGTGGAGCCAACCTCAGCTGCTATGGGATCATGATTACATTGACTACATGGTGTCCTGAAGATGACATTTACAGATCTTCATCATTTTCTGGATCTTTTCCTATGATTTTCATGAGCTTCAGAGGGGGTTGTATAAATGACCATTTAGGGCTAAGCAATCAACTATCGCATCTCAGCACCTAAGCAGCCATGAGTCTCTGCACTGATTGCCATTTGCTGCAAAGAGAACCTTCACTGATTAAGGCTTGTGATTTGCCTGTTGGTTTAGACATAAATATTTAGAAGGTCACTTGGAGCCATGTCCATTTAGATACACAATAGTTAAGTTCCTACCTAGGGCCAAAAACCTCCTCCACCATGAGTTTTTGACTAAAATTATAGTACTAAGAATGAATTCTCTCCTGTGGAAGTGATCTCAAATTCTATAAGGACGGAGGAAGATCATCATCCGGCCATATGCAGGGTACTCATCTGAATACTCCTCTGAGACTCCTGTGGCCCTAATTAGGCTCTTTGCAAGTGGGGAAGTGAATTCTCAGAGAGCAGGCATCCACCAGTGGTCAGAATGGGCAGAAAAGGCTTGGTGTGAGCAGATGCCCCTGTCACCAGAGCTTAGAAAAGACTCATGTCCAGCACAAGTTCAAATTCAATCAAAGTGAATGATTACCTCATAACATTCTTGCTACTATTATTCCAGTAGTCACTTATTGCCTTGTTGGTTAATGATGAAATTTATAAAATTCAAAGCTACTTAAGACCACTGATTCCTTTTCTTTCCCAACAGCCTACACAATACCTTCTGGGAACATGAAAGCAAGGAAGACATTTCAGCTCAGTTTGGGTTGCATGTCCTTATATCACATCACATAGCCAAGGTATGTACTCTCCTCAGCAATAGGCCTCATTACTTGGGTCTCATAGGAAACTGGGAAGAATGGCAAGAGCCATTTGCAACCTCTGGGGCTTCACTGACCAACAACTCAAGCAGGTATCCCACACCTGGCATTGCAACCTTTCTTTATTAATATTTGACTTTCACAGATAGTATCCATCAGCCATGTAAGATGGCTTAAGATACACTTAAATAAATAACTTACAAAGTATTGGGTTTCTGTTTGGCTTTTTTATTCAGCCTTCATTTTGGTTAATGTCTCTCCTCTCACCTCCACTGTTGCTCATCCCCTACCATGCTGCTTAACATTTCCATACCCTCTATTCCCTTCTCCATTTTCATAGTACAATACAGTACAGTACAGTGTAACGTAGTGTGGTATAGTAAGGTACCGTATGGTATAGTACAGTATAGTACAGGACATTATAGTAAAGTATAATACAGGGCAGTATAATATAGTATGGTAAAGTATAGTACAGTATAATATAGTACAGTACAGTATCATATAGTATAGCACAGTATAGCAGTATAGTATAGTACAGTACAGTACATCATAGTATAGTACAGTGTAGTATAGCATAGTATAGTTCAGTATAGAAGTATAATTCAGTGTATAACAGTATAACATAGTATAGTACAGTATAGTATAGTACAGTATAGCAGTACAGTATAGTGTAGTACAGTATAGTACAGTACAGTAAAGTATAGTAAGGTCAGTATAGTAGAGTACAGCACTGTATAGTACAGTATAGTATAGTACAGTACAGTATAGCAATATAGTATAGTGCAGTACAGTACAGTAAAGTATAGTAAGGTCAGAATAGTAGAGTACAGCACTGTATAGTACAGCACTATATAATACAGTACAGTATAGTATAGCATAGTATAGTACAGTATAGCACAGTATAATACAGTATAGCAGTGTGGTATAGTGAAGTACAGTATAGCATTGTCTACCTTCTCCTCTCCCTCAAAGCATCTCTTTTTGCCATTCCCCTTTCAGTCTTCTGGCTTCCATAGGAACTACATGTTAAGCACACAAACCTAGAGATCCAAGCTTAGATCCACATATGAGATAGTACATGAGATGCCTGTCTTTCTGGACCTGAGTTATTATATGTGATATAAGTTCTCCAGTTCCTTCTATTTACTGGGGAACGTGATTTCTTTCTTTCATTTTTACAGATGAGCAAATTACAGTGTATATAAGATCAGATTTTCTTTATCCATTCACTAAGTAATGGGCACCTCAGAGTGATTCCATTTTCTCTGCAGGGAGAATTGGTTGCAATTAAGTTTGGAAAATGCTGTTCCAGTTCAGTACTGCAATGTCTATTGGCTTATTTCGGTTCTCTAGTGAAGAAATCTATTTAATTTCATTCAGATGTTTCTCAAAATTGAAGACTAAAGACTATTCTCATTCTGAGCCAATTTTTAGGCAGTGGTGCTATCTATTATGTGCCCTTTTTTGAGCTAAGATATGTTTTCAGATCTGGCTCCAAACTTGCTATGTAGTCAAGAATGACTTGAATTTTACAATCCTAATTTTCCTGTTATTGTTTCTGCTGTATTATTATCACTATTATATTTTGCTAAGGATAAAACTTAGGGTTTCATTAATGCCAGGCAATCACATATCCAGTTCAACTGTTTCCCTAGTTATCTGTATGTGTCTCTAAAACACATACTTGTGAAGTCAACCATTAGCTTTACTTCGGTAACCCTTGTCTCCCTCCAGTAAACCCAAGTTTTGTTTTTTCTATTGATGTGTTGAAAGTCTTTGGTGTAATGCTTATTTTGCCTCATTTTAATCTTACCTTAAAATTGTTGATTTTATTCTAACAAGGTTTGGCAGGAATCACATGGTTCTATATACATTTCTATATCACCTCCTAAAAGAGTGATTGGCTTGCTTTTATTTCATCTTTCTCCCAAGAATTTGGAGAAGATACCAAGGAAATTGGATTGGGGTAGAGCAAGTGCTGCTAGATTGGCTTCTAGTCCCCATGTCATTGCCATGTGGCAATCCTGGCAGTAAATGTCACTCGTGTGAGAAAGGATGAATGTTAATAAAATAATCTCCCAAGTACTTTGATACAAAGCTTTCAGAGACATTATCTTTGAATGACTTTGGTAAACTGGAATGTTGTTTTACTGTGAATAACAATGATAATGTGCTGGGGTAGCCGCCTGGGGTTTGTTTTAACAGGTTTCTCGGTTTTCATTTGTCTATTATAACAGAAGAGCTGAGATAAGGTATTCATAAACAACAGAGTTTCGGCTAGGTTGTGGTTCTTAAGGCATTGTGCTGATGTCTGGGCCATGCTGGGGCAGCAAATGGAAGGTCTGTAAAGTGTGAGAGGGAGACATATGAGAGGGATTGCAGTTCTAATACATGAACCTTAGGAGAAGATATCTAAAGCACAGCCACAGGTTTGAAGGACAGGTGTGGGACTTGTGGAACCTGTGATAGATATAAAATGATGAAGTTGTATTTTCTGCACATTTTCCAGCTCCAGTTATGTTGATTCACCTATCCCAGGTCAGAGATTAATTCTATTTCACCTACACAGCATCACAGAAGGCCTTGAAGACCTTTTGAGTTATGAACCTTGAAGACTCTTAGGACGTCTGTGGCTAGAGATATGGCTTAGTAGAAAGAACACTGTCTCTCGTGTTCAGGACCCTGGATTCTATTCCCAGTACAAAGGAGAAGCATGATCCACTGCCTAATCTATACATGCTCAGCATTAGTCTTGATGCAGAAAACAGGAAATAGGGTTACAAGCAAGGATTCCACTTGGTTTAGTTGGGCTATACACATGCTCCTCTTCTAATAATGCACTTATACACTTGAAAACCTTGATCTCTTGCCTTCACATACTACACACACACACATTCAAAAATGTACCTAGGACCCCTACTTGCATTAAGTTTCACAGCCCTCTCTGAACAACAGAAGCAAGTTACACCCTTTAGCAGCTCCTTGACAAGAACTGAATTATATCCAAATACATTCTGAAACACAATCTGAGCACTACAGGAAAGAGCTTATCCTGCCTCGCCTGTTTTGGAGTGTGTGAATAATGTAGTAAAATGTGTCACATCCAGGTTGAGATTAAAGGTGTGGGCTACTACTATTTGATAGTTAGACTTGAATTCACAGGAACACAGAAAGATCTCTGTCTCTGGAGCTATGGGATTAAAGGTGTAGGTCACCACTCCCAGTCTTTGCCCTGCTGGGATTAAAGGTGTGAGTTACCACTCTCTGATCCCCCTGGACTGACTGTGGGTGGATCTGTTCTCTAATATTCCAGACTGCTTTTATTAAATATATATCATGCCACCACACCATACACACAATAATCCGAGTCCTTCAACCCCTTCACTCCTGGGGCCTGCAGCCAGGCCTGATAGCATATTTCTTTCTGCTGTGTTCTATCAATTTGCTTCAAATAAAGTTCTCTTGCTCCTTTGCAGATATATGTGAGTCTTCAAGTGTTTGAACAAAAGGCTATGAACCTACAGAATGCTAACAAATGATCACAGTCCCATGGGTGTCTGCTGGGTTAGCAAACATTGTCTGATGGCAATGTAAACTTAATAGTTTAATGAAATTGCCTTAAATCCAAAACAGTGTAATCAAAGTAATCAAAGCTTAAAAACGTAATTATTTGTGAAAAAACAGAATATAATTCTAGCAGGGGTGCCACATAGTCAGTGGAGTGCTTACCTCGCATGCACATCCTGGAACCACAGGCATGAGGGAACACGCTTGTAATTCCAGCACTGCAAAGGTCCAGGCAGGGAGATCAGAAGTTCAAGGTCTTCCTCCCATGAATAGTCTTTAAAAGATTGATGGCAAAGAAGTGTGGCTCAAAGGTAAAGTGCCCCTCCACATTTGTGAGGACCTGTGTTTAATCCCAGGCTTGAGAAGGGTTTGTAAGAGTGATAGTTAGTACTGGCTGTCAGTTGGCAGGATCTAGAATCATCTAGGGGACAAGCTTCTGGGAACATCTGGGAGGAATTTTCTAGATTGTATTCATTGATATGGATGGTCTACCCTGACTGTGAGCAGGATAATTCCGCAGGTTTGGGTCCTGGGCTGTGTAAAACAGAGATCTCCAACTGAGCTGCTCAAGGTCTTTGCTTCCT
The DNA here is from genome assembly GCA_033318265.1 of Phyllotis vaccarum. NCBI lineage: Eukaryota > Metazoa > Chordata > Mammalia > Rodentia > Cricetidae > Phyllotis > Phyllotis vaccarum. The sequence goes on along the minus strand of JARWLC010000001.1, from coordinate 136,088,670 downwards.
GTTTGTGGATGTAATTTCACCAGCTGTCTCAGACTCCTGACACAAGAGCTCTCCACCACAATGAACTAAATATGCCCTTGAACTGTGCACTGAAATAAACTCTGTTGCTGAATTCCTTTTATCTGTGTATTTTATCACAGCAAGAGGTAAACTAAAACAGATAGACAGTGGTAATAGAGAAAGAGATAGAGGATGGATGGATGGATGGATGGATGGATGGATGGATGGATGGGTGGATGGGTGGGTGGAAGGATGACTAACAGAAGATGGATTCTCTTTCCAGCCTTTGCAGAATAACAGAAGGGTTGTCCTTAAACATTGGTTCCATGAGATTGGCCTTACTACAATTGCTATTAGTGACCAGTATCGATCACCACTAAAGTCAGACCTCCCTCCTGTTCCCTAGAAACATCGAATAAATGACAGAAGTCACTTGCTAGGTAATTACAGAGACACTGAAGAGCCCACATAGCCCTAACTTAAATCACTGTGTATCTCCTCTGGCCTTTCTTGCCGGTAATAGGAAATAACCTGACAGTTGCTAGTCCCCAAATCTAGATTATGGTATCCTCTCAGATGCCCAGATCCATGACTTTACAACAATGACTCCAAAGATACAGTCCCTACAACACAGCACATCACAGCACTAGCTGTAGCTCACACTCTGAGCAATACCAGTTCCAGGAATTCCTGCAGCCCCTCAGCCGTTAATCAAATCCATTCCTTCACCCCTATTCCTACCACCAATGTCCTGACTTAAGGGCTTGGCCTCTCTCCTCTGCCTTGTGAGAATCTCCTCTCTCTAGCCTCTGCAGCTCCTACAGCTTCTGCTGTCATTTCGATGCTGTGACAGAGGACTTTCCTAAAACCACAGCCTAATCTTCTCAGTTCACTACTCAAAGTGTTTCTGTGAGTTTCTAAGGTTATAGAATAGGACTGAAGCTGCTTGGTAAGATCCCTATTTTCGATCCCTATTCTACTAACTGATGCATGTCTCAGTTACTTGAGTTCTCTCAACCACAGCATACCCATTCACTCCCCACCCATCTTTTCTACAGAATGGATGCCTTTCTCAGCTCTGTGTTATCTCCTGAAACCCTTGGCATCTTTCAAACCCCAGTCAACATTTCACCAGGTCCCTGAAAACTTCTTCATGTTTGTGTTTATTTACTTTTGACAACTTTGCCTTCCCCTGATAGACTATGAGCTGGTAAGAAGGGGAGAGGGAGAGAGAGAACTTTATAATTTTATATGTCCCAACATCCTCACTGACTGGCTGCACCCTCCTTTCAGAAATGAGAGCAGTGCTTTATAGACAGAAGAAATACATAACCTGCCTTCTAGCTGTGACACTTCAGGGGATAATAAATTTCAAGGATGTAACTACATATAGGTAAGGTAACTTCTGGTTTTAGACTTGTGAATCTCATCCCTCTAGTTGTCACTGAGAGCAATCTGAAGGCAAAGTGTTGATTCACAGAGGAGAATGGAATTTTCTAAATATGTCCACAACAACCCACTCCCACACCATCTTCTTATAAAGGGACATTGGCAATTTGTGCATCATATTCCTGTGAAGTGAAATGGACTCATGACTATAAAAGAAGACTGTTAGATACTATTGAAGGTAAGACTTTCTGCCTGGGTCTCTCATGATGCTCACTCTTTGAACCCAGCCAGAGTGTTGTATAGATTCCCATCTCCGCTTCTTGTCTTAGCCACTATGACAAAATACCCAGACAAAAGCAACTCAAAGAAGGAAGGAGAATCTGAGACAGCCATAGTGGTGGGGAAGTCAAAGGTGCAAGCACTTGAAGCAGATGGTGACATTACTTTCACAATGAAAAGCAGAGAGTGATGAATGCATACTAAGGCTGGGTCACTGTGCCCCTTTTATACAGCCCAGGACCCCTGCCTACAATTAAAGTAGGTCTTTCCATATCAATTAATGCAATCAAGATAGCCCCCAAAGGCCTCCTTAAAGACCCCTCTGCCAGGTTTCTCTAGATTCTGTCACGTTGACAATAACACTGAGCATCACAATGTCTGATAGTTTTATGGAAGTACCATGTACTGGTGTCCTGCAAACAGCCAGAGCTCAGGAACCACTATGCCAGAAAAGAACAGAAAAGGCACTGGGAATTTGAGCCAGCAAGTCCCCAAGGGCCTTTCCCTTCTGAGCACTGGGGTTTCTAGAACTGGGCAGCCTGCCCCTGCTGTGCTCTTTGCACATTCCTGGCGGAAGTGCATTGATAGATATACAATAACTTTTCTTAGGATGTCTCACTTGGGGGAGTTTCATTCTACAGCGAGACAAAAACAGATATAACAAGTACTTATCCCACTCTCAGAAGTCTTGATGTCCTAGGAAACGTCACTACATTTTCTTCAAGCAGAGAAGAGGGTCACACACGCTACAGCTCTTACTTAAAGGATATTCCTGTATAAAAGAGCAAGCTAATGGTTTTGAAATATTAGAAACAGCAACTGCCTGCTGCTATCACCAGCATGCTCCAGACTCCTCTTGGCATCCCACACAAAACATCCCCAAAGAAACTTCATTTCCTATAACAATCTGATGCACTGGTCTACAGTAGTTTAAACTCACCAAGCTAAACAGTCTGTAATGCTGGCCAGCTATTTTGTTGGTAAGGCCTTGCACTCAGCAGAACAGCCATAGACAAGCAGCTAAAAGCAGCCTGGTTGTGACGGGAGAGCACTGCCTGCATGCAGTACTTATAACTGAGGAGACAAAAAGGACAAAAAAAAAAAAAAAAAAAAAAAAAAAAAAAAAAAAAAAAAAAAAAAAAAAAAACCCTGCTCTTTGAGGTGAGGAGACAAGAGGAATGAATGGTGGGCATTCAGGATCCAGCACACTCATGTTCCTGCAGAGTGTTCAAACTCCAGTTCCAGCTCCACTACCAGAAAGTTGACAAGAAGTAGTAGGTCTGTCTGAAATTGAAAAGCAGAGAAACGTCTGCACAAAGACATTATATTTCCATACAGTAAAAACTTTTGCTTTTTTTTTTTTTTTTTTCTGTTCCTTTTTATTTCCTTCACAAGCCAGTGCAGCCAAGCGATCCTGGATGACCTGGAGCAGCCAGTTCTCCGGTTTTCCATTTACTTACATAATTAGCATTCTGCACCAAAATACCATACCCTTGCTCTTCCAGTGGGATTTGATGCTGATAGGAGGCAGGCTACTTACTGCACAAGGTTATCCTCCATTGACAGCCCAGGGGACTGGCTCACCGAGTACCTCAGCGGTCGGTGTGTGACACCGCCACCTAGTGGCCACCTCCAGGAAGCTCACTCTCCTTCATCTTTTTCGTTTTCTCCATGATTCTGTGCATAGATATTAAGAGGCTATCGTTATTTGAGGCAAAAAGGACTAAGAAAAATATATTCAGCTTTGTTAACTAGATATGAACTAGGAATCATTTCAAGTCACAATTTATTAAAAATCTGTGTGGCAGACAACTGTGGTTGAAACAGAGCTGACTATAAAATTGGGGAATACAGACATGAACACACAGTACATATGCATACATACACATTTGCACAAATATATACACAAATTTGCATGTGTGTATGTATCACAAAGTATTTTATTATGACAATAACTGTATTTGAATCATTTCTACAATGTACTTAAAAAAACAGAGGAGAGGGAGCTATTGAGATGACCCAGCAGCTAAGATCCCTGACTGCTCTGCCAGAGGACCTGGGTTCAATTTTTAGCTCCCACTATGTGGCTCACAACTCTCTTTAACTCTAGTCTCAGAGAATGCAAATAAAATGGTCACCAGCAATGCATGTGGTGCACACACAAACAGGCAAACAAAGCACACAAACATATAAAATAATAAAAACAGAGAAAAAGTACACAGGCTTCAACACATCTATGTACTCAAAGCTTTTGCTGCCTCTGAGTTGGAATAGAGGTAGAGAGGGTATGGGCTAAATGCAAATTGGCCATCTTACTTAGTTCCAAAATAGCTCTGTAACTGCGATATTATTTTCCCCATTTTAGGAGTGAGTACATTGAGGCTCAACCCATCAAGTCATTTGGATACAATAGATTCATGATTCTAGTCTAATTAGTGTGAGTCTAGAAAATAGACTCTGAAACACATGTTTTAAAAAGAGTATTGCTCAGACTACATTTAATTCCCTCAGGCTGAAAAGCCAAAACGGCAGGCGCTCAAGACATATTTAATCAGATATAAAGATGGGTTCCTAGATGCCTAGGTTGTAACCTCATGAGACCCTCGTTCTCTACATCAGTGGTCTAATATCGCAGCAACACTGAGTGACACATTCCCAAAAGGCCCAGTAACAGGGGAAATAAGCTTTTGTTGGTTCCATGAAATTAGCTGGCTTTGGCTGAACAGATCTACTGACCAAGCTGGACCAGCTCACATATTTGAGAACGTGACACTATTCGCTCAGCAGGAAGCTTCCCTGAGGCTGAGCTGGCAACCTGACTGAGTTCCTAGGTCTGGTTTCCCTCAGTGGGCCAAACTAGGCAAACCTTCAACCAAGAGCAACAATACCAATGATGAATCCATTCAACCCTTCCCTTCCTGTGCCTAAAACCAGTTGGCTAAAACCAGTGGCACAGGAGAAGTCAAGAGCCATGGTTGGGTGGGTGCTGTATTGTTTTCTGGCTCTATTCATCTTCTTGGGTTACTATGGGAAAAAAAGTCACAAACAAGATGGCTAAAAGGAAATGATTTTCTCAACTAATGCAGGTTAAAAATCCAAAATTAAATTTCTTAAAATTTAGCTCATTCTGAGAATTCAGAAGCTTCCTGGGCCTTCCTCATTCTGATGACGTTTGTTCCCTCTTCTTGGAATACCAGTCATTAGAATAGAACCCACACTAATAGTCTCTCAACTAATTTCATTTGCAGAGACTATATTTCCAAGTTAGGTCACATTTGGGGATCCATAATAGACATAAATTTGGGGGAGATTTTATTCAATCCATAAATTAAAGAGCAAAAGGATTAGATAGAGAAGAATTACGAATTGGGTTCTTTTGCACAAAATTCAAGTCCAAGTGGATCAAAAACCTATATGTTGAATATCATAGAAAAGAAAGTGGGAAGTATCCTTGAACGCATTGGAACAGGAAATCACTTCCTAAATATAACACCAGTAGCACAGACACTGAGAGCAACAATTAATAAGTGGGACCTCCTGAAACCGAGAAGCTTCTGTAAGGCAAAGGACACAGTCAATAAGACAAAATGACAGCCTACAGAATGGGAAAAGTTCTTCACCAACCCTACATATGACAGAGGACTGATTTCTAAAAAAAAAAAAAAACATAAAGAATTCAATAAACTAGAGGTCAAAAAAACCAAATAATTGGGCAGCCAGAGGTCTAGGCCCACAGACCTGCCACCCTAGACTCTTTAGCTGCCTGCTGCTTAGTCTCCCAAAAATCACTCAGATGCTTATATTAACTTCATGCCGTTTGGCCTATGGCTTGGGCACATTTATAGCTAGCTCTTACATTATTATAACAGAATCTAACAGAATCTCAAATGGCCAAAAGACAAAAAAATTGGCCATCAGGGAAATGTAAATCAAAACAGCTTTGAGATATCATCTTACACATGTCAGAATGGCTAAGATCAAAAACATAGATGACAATCTATGCTGGAGGGGATGTGGAGCAAGGGGAACACTCCTCCATTGCTGATGAGAGTGTAAGCTTATACAGCCACTTTAGAAATCACCATGGTGGTTTCTCACAAAACTGGGAATCAGTCTTCCCTAATGATCCAGCATTACCAATACAGCATTACCAATGCATATATCCAAAGCGTGCACATTCTTACCACACAGACATTAGCAAAACTATGTTCATAACATTATTTGTAATAGTTAGAACCTGGAAACAACCTAGATACCCCTTAAGTGAAGAATGGGTTAAGAAAAAATGTAGTACATTTGTACGGGAGTACTACTCAGGAGAAAAAAATGGCATCCTGAAATTTGCAGACCAATAGATGGAATTAGGGGGAAAAAAAATATCATCCTGAATGAGGTGACACAGACCCTGAAAGACAAGCATGGTGTGTACTCGTACATAAGTGGATTTTAGACATAAAACAAAGGAAACTAGGCTACAATCCACAACCCCTGAGCAGCGGGGTAATAAGAAGAAACCTAAAAATAGATATCCATGAATCCCCCTGGGAAGGGGAAATAGATAAAATCTCCTGAGTAAATTGGGACCATAGAGGGGAGAGGACAAAGAGAGGTGGGAAGAGAACTTAGGAGAACGGGATGGTTGAGTTGGGGAGGGAAGAGAGAGAGAAAACAATGAAATAGAAATCTTGATAATGGGATCTGTTGTGGGGTTAGAGAAAACACTGGTACCAGGGAAACTCCCAGGAACCAACAAAGATGGCCTCAGCTAAGACTCCAAGCAATAGCAAGAGCGTGCCTAAACTGGCTTCCCCCTATAGTCAAGTTGATGACCACTCTAATTGTCATTACAGAACCTTCATCCAGCAACTGATAGAAGCAGACGCAGAGATCCACAGATAAGGATGAGAGTGAGCTCGCAGTTCCAGCTGAAGAGAGGGAGGAAGGATTATATAAGCAAAGGGGTCATAATCATGATGAGGAAACCCAGAGACAGCTGACCCACACTATTGAGAGCTCACTGACTCTGGACTAACAGCTGCGGAAATCTGCATGGGACTGAACTAGGCCCTTTGAATGTGGATGTCCGCTGAACGGCATGTATAGTTTGTGGGGTTTTGATAGTGGGACCAGAATTTGTTCCTGGTGCAGAACTGTCTTTTTGGAGCCTGTCCCTACAGAAGAAATCATTGCTCAGTCTTGATACTAGGGGAGGGGCTTGGTCCTGCCTCAGCTAGATATGGGAGACTTTATTGACTCACCCTGGGAGTCCTTACCCTCCTTGAGGAATGGATGTGGGGAGAGTATGTGGGGAAGAAGATGGAGCATTGAGAAGAGGGAAGGGGAACAATGATGGGCATGTATTTTAAAAACTTGTAAATAAAACTAAGTTTAAAAAAGAATTGGGTGCTTGTACATAAATTGCACTGATATTTAGTCATGAAGTCTTGATAATATTCCATTTTATATAAAGGGGATATGCTACTAAAAATGTTTTAAATGAAATTATTGTATTAGGCACATTTTTCCTTTAAGAGATAAGGAAATGAGATCCAGATGTAGAAAATAAATTTAATGACAAAGCTTAAAACAGGTTCAAGGGATGAGGACACTAGATTGCCTCCCATGGTGCTACGCTACAGTAAGCCTAATAATGTCACCTCTCTAAATATGTCCTCATCTTCATCTCTGCAACTTGTACATGTGCTTAGTGACATGGCATAGAGTGAAGGGTACCATCAACTGATCCTGAGGTGAAGGATTGTCCGTGTGTGTCACCTGTACTCAAAGCATCCTTAGTAGCAGACGTAGGAGTTCTGAAAGTCAGGCAAAAGTAAGAAGAGTCACAGGAAATTGTATTGTTGCTGTCTCTGAAGATGTAAGAGGGTCACACATCCTAGAAATGATGACCTCTGATAACATCTTCAGAGGCACCCACAAAAGGAACACAGCTCTGCCAGTACCATGATTCTATCTGGTAAGACTAAGTTTGGAATCCAACCTCCAGAATTGTAAGACTGTTTTGTGATGTTTAAGCCATGAGGAAACCAACATGTATACTCTGAGGAAGGCTCTCTGGTCTGTGTCTTTATTTCAGAAACTTTTAAGCCATAGGTCCATAAACAAAATAGGCTGGTATAATAAATATAGGCTTATAGTTTTCAACACAAGAAGTTTGAAGATAGCAATAGTTAGTCATTTGGTATTTAGTGAGGTCATGAGGACTCAAACTCGCCTTCTCACACCTCAGTTTTTCCACCAACTGGCTTCTTAATTATGCTTTATTATTCCAAAGGGATTGCTAAAATAATCAGCTGAAGAAAAGGTGAAAAATCAAGCATGTTAGGAGTAACAGCGCTGTCAAGACTAAAGGAGTCAGTCGTGATTTGTCACTTGAGTTAAGTATATTGCTAGCTTGTAACAAATTAGATGTGAGCAGACGAGTTTGGGTGATGTAAAAATCTGTAAGAAAGGCAGAGCTTATCATCTGCTTTACCCATAGCAGCTTACAAGGATGTGGACCATTTCTACAAGTTCTAAGAGTCCACATAGAACACTTATAGCCAGCTGTATATGACTAGACCCTACAGCATATAAAGAAGCAGTACTAAGTATACCAATAATGCATGTGTGAGAATGCTTTTACCATGAATAAATGATAGATAATTGAGGAGGTGGGTGGATAGACAGACAGATTAGATTAGATAGATACATAGACAGACACATGTGTTTAATGAGATTCAAACATCACAATAAATTAATAAATTAAAATATAACGTGATACTTCACTAATATGTATGATTTTTATGATTTATATATTGGTTAACTTTTTAATGTGACTTAAAACTTAAAGGTAAAACAATTAATACTTTTAATATAGAGGGTAAAAGTCACCATTATCATGTAATAAATAAGGAAATTATCTACCGGTGGGAGAGAATACATGATCCCAAGCCCTCTATAGTGAATGAAAATATATATGTGATCTTCACACCAGTCTCCCCTGATTGCACAGTAAGTGGGCTGATTGGTGCTTGCCAGATGCTCAGGGCTGATAATTTCTCAGCCTTTTCAGGGATAGTATCTGAAGGAGGGCAGTCAGGTTGGCATTACCATGGCCACCAAATCAAGCCAGCTGTAGCAATGAGGAAAGAGCACTAGGGTATTTTTACATGATTACTTTTAGAACTCTTAATTTAAGGTATGCTTTTTTTTTCCTTTCAAGAAATTTAGCTCATGCTATTGCAAATTTCTGAAAGTTATGACTTTAAAAATTTATTGTCTTTCTCTCGTGTGATGGTTTATTTTATGTGTCAACTTGCTGGGTCAAAGGATATATAGATTACTGGTGAAAGCATCTTTATAGGACTCTGAGGTTGGTTCCAGGAGAGATCAACATGTGAGTAAGTAGGCTAATTCCTCTGACCAAAGAAGGCTGGAGCCACGCAACATATTAAAGACCCTTGTAGAACAAAAGGTGGAGAAAGATCAGCAAAATCACTCTCTCATCCTTGGCAGGAATATCTGCCTTCTGTCCCTGGAAACTGGATCTCCAGGATCCAGAGTTTCAGATGTGGGTATTTCTAATAACAATTACACTATTCTCAGGGCTTCAAGTTACTATGCCATCAATGTCTGCTTCCCCCCTTACAAACATGTTATGAGACTTTTCAGTTTCCACGATCCTGTGAGCAAATTTCCATAACAAACTCATACCTGATGTGGGATATCTTTCTGACCACTGTGAATATACTTTGTTACCATTTGTTAATAAAGAAGCTATTTTGACCTATGCAAGGCAGCTTAAAGGCCGGCAGGAAATCCAAGTAGAGATAAAGTAGAAGGGTGGAGTCAGAGAGCAATACATAGCTTAATAAAAACAAGTTAAGCTGTAAGAGCTAGTTGGTAATGAGCCTGAGCCATAGGCCAGTTTATTGTTAATATACACCTTTGAATAATTATTTTATAAGCAGCTGTGGGACTGTGGATAGGAAAGATTTTGTTCAGACTGCTGGACCCAGACGTGTCAGAAAACTTAGGCAATACATACTTACTAAGGTTTTTTTTCTGTATTTATTTTTATGTATATGGGAGTCTTGTATGTTTGTACACCATGAACACACAGTTCTTGCAGTGCCCAGAAGAGGGCATCAGATTTCCTGGGGCTGGAGTGAATAAATGATCATGGGCTGCTAGGTGGGTGCTGGGAACTGAACCCTGATCCTCCGAAAGAGCAGCCAGTACTCTTAACTATGGTGTTTTCTATCCTCACTTTCACCTGCCACACACGCGCGCGCGCGCGCACACACACACACACACACACACACACACACACACACACACACACACACATTCTTAGCGGTAATGTTTACAACAATATGAATCAAAATACAAAAATGACTTCATGGGCATCAATACATCGTTAAACACTTTTTTCTATCTATGTTAAAATATTTTCCTACTAGGAAATATTTCAAAATGACAAGGAAGCTTAACTCTCACTGAAGAATGGGTTTTCCCTATGCACTGCATATGCATGAGTGTTAGCTTTGAAGATGTGGCAGACCCCAGTGACTGTTTTCATGAAGATTAAGTGTCCATCCAGGAAGAAAAGACTCCAAAGGGCATTTATGAATGGAAACACTCACAGAATTCAACAGAGGACTATGGATGATAACAAATGAGCAAGAAACCTTGTTTTGAATGAGATAAACAAAAACAAAACCATCACCGTGGTGGTGTTGATCTGATGTGTTGTCCTAGTTTCCTCCTGATGTCAAAATGTCTTTACAAAACAACTTAAGGAGAAAGGATTTATTGCCTCCATCCCTGGAGGAATTCTAGATAGCTGAAAACTGAAGTACTTAGTCACATTACATCCACTCAAAAGCAGGGAGTACACCGGTGCTCAGCTTATCTTCTCCACTCTTTTATAAGCTAGTGACCCCTGCTCAGGGAATGGTGCCTCCCACAGTAGATGAGTCTTCTCAAAGCAATTGGCATAAAATATTCTAGACAGACATCCTCACAGGCCAACTTCATTTATATTAACCCTCATCAAGACTTATTTCCTGGGAGATTATAGATTTTGTGAAGTGGAAAGTTAAAACTAACCAACACATACATACACATTCACACACACACTATATATAGAGAGACATAAGTAATTAAAAATAAAATAAGTGCCACATAAAGAGCAATCAGCAAATGTTAAACCCTGAGACTGTACTATTTTCTGAGAACTAAGAGCAGACAAGAGTGTCAGCCATAACAAGCAAGGTAGAGAAATGTCTATGAAGGTTTTGTAGAATGACAAGAAATATTTTATTTGAAATACAATGGAGAATGTTTTGGAGAGGGAAGTATATAATGTAGTATATCATTATAACTGTTATCAGTATACATATATATCTGTATGTATATATGTATAAAATAAATTCCTAATGAATTGACAAGTATAAAGAACAAGTTAAAGAACAATATAATAGTAATATGTTACCAAAAAAATGTTATTTGTCTATACAACAAAAATCTCAGAAATAGCTATGTGAAGAAATGCACATGTGGTAAGATTGGAGGCAACTTTAGTATGTTTTCCAGATGTTTACCTACATGTTCATACTTTTTCATTGACTCCTGGCTTCTAAGTCAGTAATATTTCTATTGAATGATAATGCCCTTCCTATTTCTGGCTGTCCTGATACATTTTTTAAGAGAGAGATCTGTCTGCTAGTCTTCAGAATCCAGCTTTGAACTTAAGCCCCTAAAAATATCTGATTCTCAGTAAGATTACCAGATTTTTCCTTCTAGAATGTCCAATAGGATCTGTGTTTGGCTTCTAGGGCTGCTATGACCAAGTTCCACATACTGAGTGGTCACAGCAGAAGCTAACCACGTTGCCATTCTGGGTGTTGTAAATACAAGGTCACAGTGTCAGTAGGGTCCATTCTACTGACACGTTCCTCCTTGCTCACAGATGGTCATCAACTTCTTATGCCTCCACTTGGCCTCACCTCGATCTATGTCTGGCTACTGGTTTCTTCTTCTCATAGAACACCAGTCATCTGGGATTCCAACTAACTACGTCTAGCTTGGTAAAGCAATGAATCTATCTGGGTTACTTCTATTCAGCATAGGTGAGGGGTTACTTGCAGTACAGTGGGTAAGGGATCAGTTACAGGAGCATGGGAGGATGTGTGCCTGGAGTATGGTGACTCAAGGCAGATGCATCATTAGCTTCTTTCCAGCGACTGGTTGCTGGTTTCATAAACTTGTGAATCTCATACCTTTCCAGAGCTACCCGATCCTAAATGTCGTTAACACCCACTTCTTCCCTCAAGCAGGGAACCTTCTGAGTTATATGGAACAGCTGCACCACATAGATATATCCTGAAATAATGAGGATTTGGCCTTTAATAGATGAATGTGGAGATTGTGGATACAGAAATATTCAGGGAACAATAGCCACATAGAGGAAATTTTCAGAGGCTACTATTTAAAAAAAAAAAAAATTCCTGCAATTTTGTCTAACAGTTTGGTGAAAAATCTTTGAGAGTCTTTCGTACATAAATATGGATGAGCTAACCCTAGCTGGGTATAAAGTATGATCATAGCCCATAACAGAGAAGCAGAGGGCAAGGCTCTGAAAGAGACACAAACAGTACAGTCCAAGAAGGGGGCCAATGAAGAGTATGAAGTCCTAAATAAGGATCTAATTTCTTTCTACAGGTATGGAAGTCATGCCCAGTAGGCAATCCTTCTAAGGCCCCTCCTCCTGTCCTATTATCCCTGCCTTAAATCCTCACTGCCACCAGACTGGCCTCCACTGGCCACAAAGGCTGGAGAGAACTCAGCTTCCCCTGCTGGAGAGAACTCAGCTTCCCCTGTCATTCACGGCCTTCTGCAATGTAATCTGAAACTTCGTGTCCTTTTACGTGCCCTTTAAAACCCCTTAGCCTTCATGACACACACTGCACCCTATGTCCAAAAGCAGAAGGAGCTCTCTGCTTTGGGCGTGTTTATCTCTCCCAGAGGACTTTTCATTCATCCTGTGAACACATATCTGCATCCTTCAATGGCAACGTTGTTATTTGTTGCAAAGGCCCATGGACCCTAAGGAAAATCCAATCTAGTATTCACCTTTGACACTCCTTGTAGCCTGCATGGTACCTGGTGTCTAACAAGTACTCAAATAAATGGTGTTTTGAATAGATGAACAAATGATATTTTGTGGCACCTGATCACAGAAGAATCCAGTATCTGACATTTGAAAATGTCGATGGTGCTGACTCACCTGTTAGAGGACAGACAGGCAAGCACTGTCTGATAACTTGGTGGCTTTCCCATCTGTCAGACACACCTTATCCATGATGATGTGTTTGCTCACTCCAAGGAGAGACAGTTACTCAGAACTCAGGTATTTTTGTACAGTCAGATTATTATGTCTGGAATTTAATATTGCTCTGTCCTGTGATATTTATTTCAGGGTCAGAAGAAAGGTAACTACTCCCTGCCTATTTGTGTACAATTTAACAATTTAGGAGGGAGGTTAGGCTCACTATGCTGGCTTTTGACACTTGAGGAATAACCCGGCTTTAACACACATGCATTTCACAACAATATAATACTAAACTATTATAATTTGATATTTTAGTCTTTTTAACAGGTTGGCATCCCACTTAACATGTTAGTCTTCCTTTTATCTTTGATAGTGATGAATTATGGATATATATATATATATATATATATATATCAAATATATTTTATTTTACTTACCAACCTAAACTAATCCAGAAACTTGCAAGTGAGATGTTTATCTGTGTCCCATAGATATGAGCTACCCTGGGCTGTCACTTTCATTTACTCAGTGATAATTACAGACCTTCATTCTTTTACATTGATTAGAAATCAGCTGGAGAAAGAGTGGTGAGCAAGATATAGTCCTTTTCTCTGGGCACTGACAGCCCTAAAAACAGACAAATAAAGCTGCTAGCGGCAAAGAAAGAGCAGAGGAGAAGCACAGGAGAGCAGGCCCTAATGCAGACTTACTCTCTCGTTCCAGTGTTCAAAATGGGTTTCATTTTCAAAGCCACATCTCTGATACCACATTGATTTATGAGTTTGAAATAGAGAGTGCTTTGAAGTGTAATTTCACTAGCAGGATCTCAGAGGTGCTGCTTCTCTGAAGACAGCAGTGTTCATCTCCAGGGATGCTTATAAATGCTAGTTGGCCTTGCCAGAGTGGACAAGATGGTATAGATCTGAGAAGGAAGGGGATGGTTACAACCTGCACCTGAAAACACTAAGTCAGCTTCCTTCTTAAAACCACACACTCTCAACATCTCAGATGAATCTTAAAAGGCAGTATCCTGTCTTCCTTGAAAGAAAACCTGGAGGCGGACACTAGGGGCAGACAGGTTAGAATTAATTGTCCCATATGCTTTCCCACATTGGCACATGAGGCAGAGGATTGGAGACAGGAGCCCTAGTAAAACTAGGGAAAGCTCAAAATCATGATAACCGCAGATAGCATTGCAATCTACAGGCTCACTCCTGCAATGTCACATCAACTTCATGTAGTCAGCAGTCTGCACAAAGGAAACCATTTTTTTTTCTACCATATTCCAATGCCTCAGATGGATTGCTAGGACAAGGGTTTCTCAGCAAAATTTGATTGTTTTACTATTTTGTGTCAGGCAACATGCTATGACCTAGGAATATTAGCATAAAACTAAAGAAATCAACTTCTCCCCTATATGCACTAACAGTCTGCCATTTGGGCAGATCTCCTTGTTTATATAATGGCACCAAAAGCTAAGTAAGATAATCGTACTAGCCCCTCACCATAGCCTTGCTCAGGCTTTGCAAAGTGCCATACCCTGAAGAACCTAGCAGCTAAAGAAGATATTCTTGGGCTGCAAGTCCTTTCTCAAAGGGAGACCTCATGTTCATAACAGTAGTCACTGTCCGGGACGCTGAGTCAGAAGGACTCTCATGGGTAAAAGCAAGTAAACACCCTCATACACAAAGCTGTCAGGCACGTTTTATCCTTGATCAAACAGAAGAATGTGTCCTTCTGTGGTGGATAATCTCGAAAGGTTCCCAGCCTCTGACATACCCAGTTTTACTGCATCTCCAACTGCCTCCTTCCTGTCTCAGGACTGATTGGAGAGCCACAGCCTCGGGACTGTGCTGCTTCCCAAAAAGGGCTCTCTTCTGCATGCCAGGAAAGCTGCAGTTACCCAGAACCTCAGATTCTCCTAGTCAGGACAATGACCATGATCCCCTCAGTTCTTCATCAGACTCTACTCAGAGACAAGAGCATCTCATGGTAATTCAGAGGGTCAGTCCAGGCCTAGGAGTGGAACCGTCTGATCCAGAGAGACCACTGAAATGACTACCAGAATCTCTACCAGCAGTGTAAAAAGACTAAAATTTCTAATAGGAGATGTTCTCTAAACTAAAAGGGTGCCAGTGAGGAAATCTAACAAATCAAGAATAGTACAGCTGTGAAGAAAGTTTCTGCCACAAAACAGCCTTGAATACAAGTAAGAATGTCATCACAGGACAAAATGAGAGTTCTCTCTAATGGGTAATGCGCCATTTAGCACTCAGGTATTTTCTTGTAGTTTTGCAACAGTGTTCTCAGTGGTAGGAACCTGTGATTTAGTAATAGGGCTCATTTCTGCTGTCCGCTGTATTTCATTTATGGGTAAGCGCAGTGAGGATCCAGGCTACAGCGGCTGTGTGCCTAGCTGCACCTGCCGTGAGAAGGAAGGCTGTGCAACTGATGGCAATGTCTAGTGCCATCTCTCACCCAGCGGCGGCCACCTGGTGGGATGTAAATCTCTCAGGAACAGAATAAATGTCTCAGTTGCAGTTTGAAAGCCCTAAACTTCAAAACTCAAAAAGCACAGAGGAAATAAAGCAGCATTTAAGGACTATTCCTCAATTTCTGACTCAGATATCCGTTTATATTTCAAGAGGATGTCTTCATGAAGTATATTCCTTTACTGATGAGCTATGTAGAGAGTGGAGCCAGTTTGTGACTTCCAGAAATGCTTGTTGATGATTCAAGAAATAGCAGGTCTTTGTGTCCAGTTTTAGGTCAGCACCATAAGGCTTCATGGTTGCCCTAATTGTGTCTTCTTGAAGAATCGGAACCATGAGTACCTCCTCTCCGTCTTCCTAGTCATCTCAGCCTCTCTTAACATCAGTGACTTCCCTTCAGCTCTGAAGCCCTGAGGACGACTTCCTTTGGTCCTTCTTTCCAACAGCCTGTTATAACAGCCTAACTCAGTCAAAACAGAACTAGCCTCTGGGGCCCCAAGCTTCCCAGCCTATCTCACCTTGACAATTCAGACTGCAACACATTTTAAAGGTCAAGAATGAAAGTGGCCTGGAGGTAAGGCTTAGCACAATTCCAAGTGAGCTGCTAAATGCCACAGCCATGGCCAAGGACTTCTTTCACACACACACATCCAAAGTATCAGGGAATGCTCAATGACTCATGTGTCTGGAGCAGCTGGCTCAAGGGTGCCTGGGCTCTGCAGACTCTGAAATTGGGCCTGACTTCTCTCATTTACTTCACGGAGCTCTTTGCATAGCCCAGAGGGGTAAAAGAACACTCATAGCTCCTAAGTGCTTTCCAGAGGAACACAGGGTTGGCCTCGGGCAAAAATTTAATCATGAAATTGGACTGTTCAAACTCTCTAGCTTCATTTTCCTACAGAATACTGATTTATTTCACAATGTGCATTGATTACTCTATTAAATATGCCACAACCCTAAAAGCAAACCTACAAGAGCAAGGGTGTTTGTCACAGCTATTTTTAATCTAGCAAGATATTATTTTTCCATTTTTTCCCTTCTGTGGTGATATATAACTAGCAAACTATACATCTTTAACGTATCCAACTCAGTGTTTGATACATGTTTCTGCTGTAAATGAAATAATCAAATCAAGAAATTAGCATAAGCATTATCATACACACCTTTTATTCTGTGGTAGTAAGGAATACTTAAGGCCCATTCACCAGGCTAATTCCAAGTACCATTATTATATAATAATTCCCAGTCCAACAGCTCCCTCATGATCCTTGTTAGCCATTTTTTCTCACAGTGTCTATGAATGAGTTTGGCTTTTTTTTGGATCTACTTATAGTAATTTGCCTTTCTGGGTCTAACTTATGTGACCTAGATGATGTCTTACAGGCGCATCTACTTCATGTTATCACAAATGGCTGCATTTCCCTCTTTTTAAAGGCTGCAGTGTATGTGTGTGTGTGTGTGTGTGTGTGTGTCTGTGTGTGTGTGTGTGTATGTGTATGTGTGTGTATTGCATAAGTATGGAAGGATGCTAAAGCCATGGAAGAGTTACAGGAGCAGAAGCCAGGCAGTTTCTGATGCCACACACTCTGTATTGTCTCCTGGCCTACCCATTCAATTTACAGATTGAAATGAAATGTCATATCTTTGATCATTCGAGGGTCATCTTAGTTTATTAAAATTAAGCTCCTTGTCATCTTCCAGAGTCTACATCACGATATTATCTATCTACTCTGTCACCTTCTTCAAAAGCTCTATGACCTACTTTTGATCCATAAATGTGCCAGCCCACACAAAAGAGCCATGTTTTTTATTTAACTATTCTTTCAGGCCCGTGTCTTTTTAAATAGTAGAGGCTAGAGAGGTGTCACGTCAGAAGTAGTTACTCAGAGGAAGAAGTTGAAAGGTGACTGAAATTGATTTGATTAGCTTATTAGAGGAGGCTTACTGGTCTGAGCATAGATGACAATGAATGAGAAAGTGGGGTGGAGGGTTAGTGGTGGATTGGGGCTCTAGGAGCCCTACCACAGGGTTTCAAATCTAAGTAAGAAGAATGATTTATTGACTGAAAGCTGGACTCTTCTGTTTTTGAAGTGTTAATCATTTCCGTTTCCCCAGAGTTCTGATTGTCTAAAGGATGCCAACAGCTAACTTCTCAGGCTGGTTCACTGGAATCCACAGCCTTTTCGGCATAAAGCCGCAGCCTAGACTGCTTGGCTGTCATCTGTGTGGCTTTCATGTTTCCTTATACAATTAGCTCTTGAAGGCCGTGTGTTCTCAGTTTTCTAAGGCCTTTCTCACTCTGTGTTTTAATTAAAATTTTAATATTCAGACTTGCATGTAATGCACTTTGGATCAAATCCACGCCTTTCAACCCTTTTCTAGTTCCTCTCCTATCCCACCCCCACTGCTTTACCCTGACTGTCCTTCCTGCACCAGCCATCAATTGGCTTGTGAACAGCTCCATAGATAGGTGTGGGACTTCATGAGCCCCACCCCCATTCATGCTGGGATTTTAGCTGGTTTGATCTTGCACAAGTCTTGTGTTCTCGATCTGTTTTGCCTGGAAGTACACTGTCTGATGGATCGCCGTTCTTCTTCTCATACTGTATGCCCATACTTTGATGGTTTTAACAACCTCCTTTTCCTACCACCTCAACGACAACCCTCATACCATGTCTTTAGGAGGTCCTCAACGCCCCAGGAGATCTACACAAGGATGCTACCAACAGGCAGCCCAGATTCCCTAGTTTACCCATGGCATCTGCTGTTCTGGCTCCCCATGTCAGTATACTCCCCACAGCTGTTGAAGTCAGCCATATAAGTGTCAAAGGCCTGATGAAGGATATCAGAGCAGAGACACATGAGATGAGAAAGATGTTGGCTTTACCACTAATTTTGAACTATAGTTTGTCACATGCTCTTGAAAAAAAAAAAATAATAGTACTTCCATTTTTCTGAAACCAGTCCCCAAACCAGTGTCCACATGTGGTGATATGTTGTATATTTATTAAAATCAACCTGGACCATCAGAGGACAGAATTACCCGTAGTCAAGCCATGAAGATCAGAGAGTGGTGGCCCATGCCTTTAATCCCATCACTCAGAAGACAGAGATTTGTTGTATCAAGTTTCTGGCCCAGACTTTCCAGCCTAGCCTCATGGCCTGGACTTCCGGCCTAGCCTCAAGGTTCTGACCCACAGACCCAAAGTCCCACAGAAACATACATTCTGCTTGCTGGATGACCCAGGGCCCAGGCATATAACTTGCTAACTCTTTACCTTTAAACTAACCCATGACTCTTACTTTGTTTAGCCATGAGGCTTGATACCTTTTCTCAGAGCAGCATTTCAACTTCTTTCCTCTGCATCTGCTGGTATCTCATTGTGGTGTCTCCATAGCTTCTCTGTGGCATTTCTGCACTGTTCTTCCTGTTCCCAAGAGTTTTCTTAGTCTGGTAGCCCTACCCACACTTCCTGTCTGCCTTTGGACAATCAGAATTTTATTAAACCTGTAGGCAGGACAATTATTTACCATGTAACAACATAATCCCACTACATTTCCCCTTCTCTCTTTTTAAAATAAGAAGAACCCCCAAATCTAAGACCCTTTTTCTCCCGTTATCTATAACAACTTATAAACATCACTCTAAACAAACACAAACATCCATAGTCCATTTTCTGGGAATGTGGCTGTCATACTTTAGGCTACTTCATGCTGAATGGGGGTGCTAGAAATCCCATGGGGACCAAAATAAAAATTTAGGATTATGGACAAGTCCTTAGTGAAGTAGTCTGTAAGGCTGGGTCAGCTCAGCCAGTCTCCTTGAATTTGTTTGGGATGCAGAGCTCAGAGAAAACTGCAACAGAGCTGCTCTGAAATGCTGACTCATCTGGGCCATCTATTTCCATTGAAGACTTTTCAGGGGGTCTTCCTCAATCAAACTTTATTTTCTTTATCCAGAAATAAATTCACAGCCTCTCATTTTCAGTGGAAATAAAAAGAAAACCTCTTTTCCAAAGTATCTTATCTTTTGATTTCAATTTTAATGTCAACTCATTTACCAAATATGTAGGTTGAATTAATCCAACAGCATTTATAATCAAATGTCTTATAGCAGCTTTTTCTACTTCATTTTCAGTCAAAAAACTCATTAAAAACAAGAAATATCATACGGTATCCAGACACTCTTTGTATTTTCCATCTTTACGTGGCTTATTACTATTTTTTACACTCTCTTCTTTAAGGACTTTATCCTTTTTCCTTTTTATTTTCTCTCGCAAGCCTACGTATATATTTTCTTAACAAACTCTAAGCCATTTAGAGCTAGTCTGAATATGTCTTTACTGTATATCTCTTATATCTTATCCTTTTCTGTTTCTGACCACACTTTTGCTTGGCTAGGGTGGCTGACTCCATCCAGATTTTTCTATTTCTTTCTGTTTCTGTCCACACCTTTAATCTGAACAAGGTGTGGCTAAGGAGTAAAGGCTTCACTAGGGTGGCTGACTGGCTCCATCCAGCTCCTAATCTAGCTTCATAGAATTTTGCTTTTTAGCCCAGGTACTGGTCAGACTCACAATTACCACTCTGGGGGAATTTTAGGGTCCATATAACCACCAAGTAAAGCTTTTGCCATCTGCTGCTCATGAACTCCATTTAAATATTTGGCAGCAGGGCCTCTTCAAAGACTCACAAGTGTTTTGCTTCTAAGACTGAATCAGAAAGCTTTTTCTTAAAAAGCCAAGCCTCTACTTGCCTCTAGCAAATAGAGCTTGCCCAAGAAAATGCTCCTACTACTAAGCAGTCTTTGACTCTATTTCCTTTTTGTCCTTATTAACAGAAACTTTATATCCACCATATACAGCTCCTTGCTTACGTTGAGGTTCAGGAACTGGTCTTGTTCAGCTTAAATTGCATACAGCAGACATGCCATTTTGTAATTTAATCCCATACACAACTCAGTCTCTTTATCACTGCCCACTTGAGAGACACAAATCAGAAGCTGTTTTTGGCTGTTTTTGTGCTCTAGACTGTTTTCAAGCTTTCTATGGCTTTATGTGGGTGTATTTTACCCACGTTGGGCTGCCATTTGTTGTATGAGCTTTCTGGCCTGGACTTTTCAGCCCAGCCTCCTGGTGCAAACTTTCCAACCTAGCCTCAAGATTCTGACCTGCAGACCCACCGTCCCACAGAAACACACATTCTGCTTGCTGGTTGACCTGAGGCCAAGGTATATAACTTGCTAACTCTTTACCTTTAAACTAACCCATGACTCTTACCTTGTTTAGCCTTGTGGCTCAGTACCTTATCTCAGGGCAGCATTTCAACTTCTTTCCTCTGCATCTGCTGGCATCTCATTGTGGTGTCTCCATGGCTTCTCTGTGCCATATCTGGGCTGTTCTTCCTGTTCCCAAGAGTTTTCTTAGTCTGGTAGCCCTACCCACACTTCCTGTCTGCCTTTGGACAATCAGAATTTTATTAAACTTGTAGGCTGGACAATTATTTACCATGTAACAACATAATCCCACTACAGAGATTTTTCTAGATTTCTGTGAGTTCAAGGCCTAACAGCCAATAAGTGGTAGCTCATGCCTTTTCCTGAGTTAGGAAGTAAAACAGCTGTGCAGGGAAAGAAATATAAGGAAGGAGAAGGCAGCATTGAGCGTAGAAATGACCAGTCAGGCTGAGGACCTGTGAAGACAGCCTTTACCTTGTTTGGCCCAAGATGGTGGCTGGGTGAGAACTGGCTGTGGTCTGTTTCCTCTCTTCGTTTCCAACTTTTCCCCAATATCTGGCTCCAGATTTTCATTATATTCTAACTAGATTTCATGCAATATCCACATATCTTTCTTTGATAAGTGTGAGTTCTCCCTCAGGATGGTCTAATCTAATTTTTAAAATTGATTTCCCCAGTGTTCATTTTACTTACAGGCTATTGCCCATAAAAAGCAGCACCTCCCCCGACATGCCCATTTTATAACACAGGCTTTGCTGTCACTTATGATATAGAGAAGATGGGAGGGTGAATGAACTCATCCCAGAGGAGAAAATACTTGTATGTATCTCAAGAATACCACAGAAAACTGTACCTTCGCAGTCCTTGTCACTTGATCCTAATTGAGCTAAAAACCCAAAATACCTTCTGTCTGTACTGTCCTTCTAGATGCACTTTCAGCCTTTCTGCCCCTGAATGATCAATGCTCTCTGGCTCTACCACACCAAAGCCATCAATGCCTTTCTTACACGCTTTTCTATGGTGTCTCCAATAGTTTCATGTTAGTGGGATATGCTGAGAGACTGTCCTTCCAGCAGTGGGTTGGGGGATGGTGAAGTCAGTCCCATGGGCAGCTTGGAGAGGTGGCTCAATGGTTTGTAGCCCTTGCTATAGAATCATGAAGACTGGATTTCAGATCCCATCACCCACATACTAAACCAGGCATCCTGAACATGCTTATAACTCTACCTCAGGGGGGAGAGGGGAGTCTGCCTCATCGTCTTGTATATATACGTATACATACACACACACACACACACACACACACACACACACACACACACACACACCCCTAAATAAAAAGTTTCTCACAATGCATGTGTCTGTGAGGCTAAAGAATTTGGGGCCAAAGATGAATGGATAGGTCTCCATATTTTAGAAGTTTAAAATCTCAACAAAATAAAACAAAATTCTACATCTTTAAAATGTCAATCCTTACTTGAGTTTTATAATTCCAAAATTTTAAGTTGAAAATTCAAATTCACATTTGCTCTATTTAAAGGATCTTGATATCCCTGGACTTTTCAGGTTCCATCAGAGGTAGCCATCATAAGCATTTGATCTAAAAAAAAAAAAAAAAAAAAAAAAAAAAAAAAAAAAAAAAAAAAAAAAAAAAAAAAAAAAAGGAGCTCTGCCCTGGGATTATGGTGTTAATCACGAAAATGAGATTTATTCAGCTAAAAGTAATGAGTACCTGGAATCAAAGAGGTCTACTGCCTTGGTTAGGGTTACTATTGCTAGGAAGAGATACTACAGCTACAGGAATTCTTATAAAGGAAAGCATTTAATTGGGGTGGATTACTTACAGTTCATAGGAGAGCATGATGACTTACACATCTGGTGCTGGCTACATCTTGGCTTGCAGGCAACAGGAAGTCAACTGAAACACTGGGCAGTATTCCTGAGCATAGGAAACCTCAAAGCCCACCCCTACAATGGCACACTTCCTCTAGCAAGGCCATGACCACTCCAACAAAGCCATGTCTCCTGATAATGTCACTAGCTATGAGATTATGGGGACTAATAACATTCAAACTATCACATCTACACAAAATAAAAAATGTTTTCCCTTGACATGCTGTCTAGAGCCAGGGTCTGTGCTGATGATATTCATGGACCTTGGTATCACTGAAGGCTGTGCAAACGCACAAGGACTGTGCCACCACCAGGGGTTATGTTGTCTAACAACCACCTTGCAGCAAGGGTGATGTTGATCTAAGAGTCCTATACAATCACCCAGAGCCATATTGACATCTGGGCCCAAGAGGCTGCTGAGCACCATGTCTGGATCTGTGGATCTACCACAGCCAGGCTCTTTGTTGATATCAATGGCCAACATTTTCACCAAAGATTAGGAAGATGCACAACTTCTGGGTCACTACCTGTGACCATGCTGGGGAGCTAAGTGCTTAGGTTTTGTTTTTATTTGATTTGTTTACTTATTTGCTTGGTTTTGTTGTTGTTGTTGTTGAATTGCTGGGTTTTTTTTTTTTTCATTGAAATTGATATTCTTTTGTTTTACTTATTTTATTATTTTTTTATTATTTTTCCTCTTTGTCTTTATCTTATCTTTATTATTTCCTTTGGAGAAACACTACAAAGGTGAAAGGCAGATGTGTGAGACTGGGAGATGGGGCTGATTGGGATGTGTGACGTGAAATTCCTAAAGAATCAATTTTAAAAATTAGGTCAAAAAAAGAAAAATTCTTAAAAAAAAAAAAAAAATGTTTTTCCCTCAGCTAAAGTTGTAAAGTACACACCTAGGACCAGACTGGTAACTCTGCTCTGAAAAATCCTGGGTAACTCAGGTGATTACTAGTGCCACAGACCCACTGCCGTGCCCTGTGAGCCTAACAGACCATAATCAAATCCCATGGAGCAGCACAGGGGCAGGATGAGAAAGGAGAAAGTTGCTGTCTCCTGTTTTCCTCTAAGAAAGAGAGCCACATGGTGGTGTGATCCCAGCACTTGGAAGACTGAGAAAGGAGGACCATGGGTTCAGTGGGAGCCTGGGCTATTCAATGAGACATTCTCAAAGGATGGGAGTTGGGGCCGGGGTGCTCCAGAGCTGTTATATGGCATTTCATTTAAATAGTTTTACTCAGAACACAGCCATGTCGAGCTGAAAAGGTGAAGCCAAACTGAACTTAAAAACCTGACATTGACCTCAGGCATTCACATGTACACGACCTCATGCATGCATATATGCACTACACATAGCATCACACACACACACACACACACACACACACACACACTTTATATTAAAAGGCATGGAAACATGAAAGCATTGATTCTAATTGGGTTAAATTTTATTCTGATGATGAGAGTAGGCAGTAGAAGAATGTGGCAGGTAAACATTAAGGCTCTAGAACCTCCCTCGTAGACAGCTCCTCTATTGACCTGCAACATGAAAAATAGCAAAGACATTTGAACTCTCCGTGTTCTAGTTTACTCATCCCTAAAATGGAAGTGATTGCAGTATTTAGTTCAGGGCCGGAAGGACTGAATTGACTAAAACAATACATCTGTAAGACCTCACCTCTTCAGTCTCCACAACCGGCTCTCTCTTATCTGGTGAATTTATCCGAACTGTAAGAAATCCCACGATGTTGAAGTTAGGTAGTAAAAATAATATCTCCCAGGCTCTGGTGCTTCTTACCAAGTGGGTGATTCTATCTGGTAAACAGTTGCATAACAGAAGTAATGTCAGGGATATTGGGTCTCCTTGCAGGCTCTGCACTTACTATTCCAGTGAAAATCTTAACACTTATTTCTGACACATAGTTCTTTATTTGTAATGTGGAGATACTGACAATGCCTACTTCCTACAGTGACTGAAAACATTCGTGGTGTAATGCATGGAAGCAGTTAGCACGGTAATGGTTCAAAGTTGTACCTTGTAAACTGAAGACTATATAATACCTTTCACAATGGGGATGCATGACATTAAAGGTGTGGAAGCATGATAAGCTATAATCCCAGTGTCCTGTATGTGTGTGCATGCACATATAAATAAGATACTATTTCCAAAAGCAAAAAGATATGAAACAGGTGGCAGGCACTTGCATTGTGTACCGAGAAGAACTGTCAATATATGGCTACTCTTCCAGCATAGCCCATATCAATCATCAATATATTCTTAGTTACTTGAACAGACAATGCATTCTGTGTACCTTGTTCTTTACTTTCTAGAAAACTGCCAACCAGCATCAAAATGAAAATTAAATCCATATGTATTTGCAGAATGCTTACTCTATGCAAGTTCTAATTGCTGTAAGCCTAGGAAATATTTATAGGCTTCGTGCATTATCGGGTGACCGATAGCGAACAGACTGACTTCTTACAGGAATACCATTGTGGAATATTCTTCAGAGTGTTATTACTGCTCTTAAAGGCACTCTTATCGGGAGAATTCTGTTTGGTCTACTTTTCTGTGAAGAGAGAAATACAACAGAGATAAGTATTTCATTTTATCCTGCTGTGCCATTGTCCTTTCTGATGAAATAAATTAAATCCCCAGCTAGCAGCTCCTGGGGAGAAGAAGAAGAAGTTTAGTACAAAGACTGACTCTCCTGACCTCTTCCCCCAAAACACCAAATGCATACTTTGACTTTGTGTTGACAAGCTTTGACAGTGCACACTTCATTTTCTTATTTGCTGTGCCTACATCAGTTGACCTAGCCTGGCAATGTACAATGCATGCGGACCAGCTGCTGCAAGCCCACTCATTAGCTAATAAGTCATATGCTAGAATTATCCAACAGAAATTAAATTTGAGCCATTCCAGAATTCAATTATTTCCAATTACCACATTTGAAAGCAAGGCCAAAGTTAAAATAAAATAGGTAAGATTTTTCAATTCACAGTTTAGTTAGGTTCATATATCTAAATGAATGTCATTTCTAACATAATAGAGACAAAATTATTAATGGGAGGGTTAGGTGCTTTTTTCATTTGTTTTTAAGACCTAACAGAGCACTTTAATTATTAACCAAATTTCAAACCCAAAATAACTACACGTGATTGGTGCCTGCTATAATTGGGCAGTAAAAATCTATGATATTCTTACTGGATCATTCAATGGGTTTAAAACAATGAAATTAGGCAGTTTCTATAGGGACTTTATACCACATAAGTTATTTATTACTTTTTGACCTAATGAAGTAAATGAATTTTAAAAATTAAAATAATTTTAAGAATAAATAAAACAAAACCCAAAATATGTTAAAGATTTAAAGCTTTACATTTCAAAACATGTATCACGTGAACAAATGAAAGGGGGAGTGGAGAAGACCTCACTGTAGAGAACATGTAATCTGACTTTAAACTCAAGCCTCAATCATGAATGAATTCCTTGAAAAATGCCTCTGCAAATCGAAGAGGGGCTGCACCACAGAGCGCATGCGTGTGGAAGCGCTGGCATGTTCAGAGTTAGAGAAGCTGTTTTATCTGGACTCTCGGAACTCTCTTGTCTATAGAGAGTAGGGTGTATGGTGCCACTGAGACAGGGACTCAGAAGAAAAGAAACTAAAATATGAGGCTAAGTGTAAACCCTGGGAACTGCAAAGCGTGGATTTGGCTCAATCCAATAAAGATTGATGTAGTAGGTTTCCCTGAATATTGTTCAATATTTGAGCAAACAGTGAACTAATGTTACTATACTCAGCCCCAAGTAGATTTTATTTCTGAGGACTGAAAGATAGCAGTAGCTTTATCAACCCGTGACCGGTCAAGGCAGCAGAAAACATACTTGATAAAATAGAGAAGCCCCAAGGAATCGCTGAGAAGATACATAGGGAAATGAGCCAGTGCAGGGAAGCCCTCCTTACCTATGGACAAAAGATTGTAGAAGGAGCTGCCAGAGGCCAGAAGGAGAGAACCTCAGGGGAGGCCCCCACTACATCTGGGGTCTCCTCAGAAGAGGTGGGGCCTGTTATAGAAAGGAGCCTGTGGACAGGGAGAACAGTGTCACACCAGTAAATACAGTCATATAGAACCCAGAACCCCATTAGCCATTCCCCTTGAGGAGGTAAAGGCCTATTCACAAAGCACTTTGAGATATGTGCCTTGCAGATGCCTTTCCTACCAAAACAGCAGAACAAAACCGGGAAAGGGAATGCCCTGCACAGCCAACAGACTAAGGAAGATCTGCACAGCACGCAATGATTTTTTTTAATTAGATTTTTTTAAAGGGATTTAATAGTACCCAGTGAGCTAATGACATCAATTATGAAATAATAGATAAAATAAGCTATGAGAGGCATTCAACTGAGACGGATCTGGGGCTTCTTGTACAGACAAGGAGAAAAAGGTTATTTCAGAACTCTGACCAAAATATAAACATAAATTAAAATATTGACAATTAGAAGGCTTCATAGATTTTTCATTTAAAATAAATTAATTTTGTTCACAACTCTTGCCTGCTATTTCACTAAAAATGTCACTGCTGTTTAAGAGCGTCTGTCTTGATCCCTCCCCAAAACAACTGAATGATGAGAACTATACACCACCCCAAATCTGCATGCCCAGTGAGCAGCAGTGGAGGCAGAGAGACCTGAGTGCAGACACCAGCGTCACCCCACCAAAGCCTCAGTTCACTTTCCACATCTTTCAAAAGGTAGTAATAGCTCCTTCAAACAGTTACTGTCAAGGTTATATATGAACACATTTTTAATACGCTTATGTGTTGAGGGCGTAGTGGGCACTAATGTAAAGAGGTTGCTAATATTTTAAGTATATACTTCAGGAATTACTAAAACTACATATATATGAATTATTGAGATACAGAAATTGATCTATGGCCACATAAATACACTTTGTGAACATTTATTAAGTGCATGTAAAAGTTTACTCCAAAATATAAGGGATTACTAAGAGCGATACCAATGTTGGAACTCTTTTAGAAAGACTTCCACAATTCTAACTCCCTTGAAAAGAAATTAGAGGCCAGCTTATAGCCTATCACCATGATCCTTGCCCATAAGCATCTACACCTAGCACACATGCCTCCCAGCACACCCACCTTCCCACCATAGCGCCCACCCTCCCACTCCCTCCACACTTGCCCATGTATCACACCTGCTCTCTCACAACACTTGCCCTCCAACCACATCTACACTACCACCACAGCTGCCCCCTTACCTCACCTGCCCTCCCTCCACACCTGCCCTCCTACCACACCTGTTCATTCACCATTGAGTTCTACCTTCCTGCTTGATTGGGGGTTGACCTCCCCATGTTCCTGCCTAAAGCCAAACCCTTCGTGTGTGCTCTAAAAACCAACTGTTATTCTTTTGGCTTTAGGGACATTCAAAAATCTCTCCAGCTTACCGGTTTTTACTCTATTTAAACCTTTCCATCTCCATATGAGTAGGCATTTAATTGCCCCCCCACATAAAAGTAAAAATAAAAATAAATTATTTTTCCTCTGCTTCTACATTGCCCAGTTACCCAGCTTTCTTGCTGATGCTTGAAACAAAATTTTTAAAGGAATTATTTATGGCCACTGTATGTCATCTCTTCCCGACCATTTAAACAAATACCAGGCTATAGTTTCCAGCCATTCAACTTCTCTAGCTAAGGGTTAGAGCTTTGCATTTGCTGCACCATTTTTAACCCTCATCTTACGTGACATCTGGCATACTTGTCACTTCCTTTACCTTAATAAATTTTCTTTACCTGGCTACTAGGACTCCACACTCTCTTCCATCAACTCCTTCCTCAATAGCTCTTCTAGACCTTGCCTGGATAGAAGAAAAGGAGAGGAAGAAGAAATCAAAGAGGCTGATGATAAAGAAGGCTCGTTGTATTCTTGGCATTCTAGTATTAAAGTTTAACCAGAATCAACTCTTCTCTTTTCATTAAATCCACTGTCTTGGTAATCCCATCCAGCCCCATGCCATCAACTTCCAAATTTACATCTTCAGCCAACATATTTCTCTGACATCCAGATTCTCCAATCTATTTAAGTGTATTATAGACACCTCAAGGTCAGTATGTCTATGCAGGACACCTTAGTTTTTTCCCCAAACTTGCATGTCTAGCCATCCCACCTTTAGAGTTCAGTCTGTTCTTAGAACAGTTGATTAGACATATTTTGATGTACCTGCTCAATGGAGCCAAAGCAACACTTGGAAAGGATTCTGACTTCTCCAAGTTAAAGATCAGAAAGAACAGTCTAGACTCTGGAATCACATTTAATTTAGCAAGGTAAAGGAGTGGGCGTGCTACCATATCAAATTCGATTTGTACAGAAACCATCCTCGCTGGTAGCATTTTCTAGTCTACACCGTTTAGACTACTTTGGCAAAGCTTGATCTCCCTGTCTGTCTAAACACTGATTCACTAGACAGCAGGCTTTGTGATAGTATTGGTCATGCTAACACCCAGTAAATCCACAGGGTGTTAATTTTGTATAAAAGGCAAGGTGGGACTTGACTCAGTATTCAGCTTTCCCCAGAAAAGACAGCTGACTACACAGGTGAGTCTCAGCACTTGGTGGAAAAGGGAAATTTTGCAGACTTTGGAAACTGCAGACTTTTAGGATTTAGAGAAAGAATGACCATTCTCTGTCACTGCTGTATCGAATCTTATTCTCGTTAACTTGGCCTCTTGAATATGGCTAATGCACTATCATCAAGACTCTGACTTATAAACCAGACTGATTGCCGATAGCTATGAGCAAACAGAAATGGATGGTTAGAGGGTGCTAAAATGAAGACATAGCTTTGTTATATAAGATTTCCTTCCTTTTAAACAAACTAGTCTTTAAAATTTGCTGATGAAACAGCAAGTATAAATATCACAATTACCTGATTAGAACAGTCACTTTAAGATAGTAATAATTTCATCTTTAAATACTGCTTTGGTTAAATCATCATATTGGAATCCTGTTCTATATGTTTCTACTTTTACCCTACCATAACCACACCCAATTCACAACCAAAAAAAAAAAAGGAGGAACATTGGTCCAGAAAGCAAAAAAGTAAAAACTCTTGATCAAGCAGAACGTTTGAGAAGGATGAGAAGACTGTTTCTCAGTCGGTCAATTTTCACGGTGATTTTAATTATTTGATTTCTCTATCACTAACAGGACGTAGCTACTTGCTTCCAAGCCAGGATGAAGTCGATACAGTTTTGCATCCTACTTTGGTGCTGGAGAGCAATCTTCTGCCAGGGCTGTGAATTAACCAACATCACCATTGCAGTGGAGAAAGAAGAGTGTCGTTTCTGCATAAGCATCAACACCACTTGGTGTGCAGGATACTGCTACACCAGGGTAAGTCCTGTGCTCTGCTGGGGGTGGGGTGCTGGGGAGCTGTAGGAGGCAAGGTTGATGAATCCCCACATTATTAATACTTTAATGTCCTAAGCAATAGCCACAAGTTCCCTAATTAATAGTATCTGTGCTGTAAGTGGGATTAATACTTAGAATGTCATTTCGAGGTTGGGATTTTGTTTGGGTGAATTTAGAAAACCTTAGAATTAGGTAAACTTAGTAACATATTGACATATTTTTAAATATAAAGTATTTCTATGCCATATTTTATACATAGAGAGATAAATAAAAAATTTATATATAAAATCATAAAACAATCAACAATATTTCCTTAAAGGCAATTTTATAATTAATGTCTTTAGATAATTCCAAATATGTATTCATGTTACATGAAAACCCAAGTAGCATCTTATAAAAATTGTCTTTAGATTTGCTCACACATACACACTGCCTACAAGTAGCCTGGCAGGCTTTTAAATTTGCAAACATACTGCCCCTTTACTTTTTTAATTCTTCGAGAGAACGAAGACACAGAGGCATTACATCACTAGCCTGAATTTACATCACTTCTTTGCATTAATAAAGAGACAGTTCTCACGTGCCTCTTTTTAATCCTTTTTACCTTGTTGTTCATTTAGAATTTCATAACACAAATTGAGAAAAGAAGAACTTTCTGGTGAAGTACACTTTATCCAATGATAAAAACATTCAATCAAATGCTCCTTACTATGCAGCTTACTGGCCCTTTCTGGGCCTATTGATTGGGTAACATACCACTAAAATAAAATGAGCAGCAGCCTCATTTTCTCCCCTCAGCACTAATAGATTTTCCGCTGGGAAGTTTTAGGATGAACAATTTTTGATTTTGAAAAAATTCTTATAGGCAGAGTATATGTCCTTTGCAGCTTATAGCCCTATGGCATAAACAGCACGTAAAGGGGAAAACTGTCTGCTGCACAGTAGAATGATCTGCCTCTCACAAGGGTATTCATAATTATTTTACTATCATATTATTTTACTATTTTACAAATGCAAGAAATATATACCTTTTCTGGAAGTTAAGCTGTGATATTTGTACTTTAAATTGACATTAATACAGCTTTCAATGAAGTATGAAAAGGCAACTAAAATTCTAAGTCATGTTTCTTTACATCATTCTTCTATATTAAAATCCAATGTCCCTTTCCATTTTGATAAATAATGTTCTGATATGGCTACGGGAATTAGGAAAGAAGTGACTTATATTTTTTTGTAAAACTTCCAAAACAATTAACTTTAAAAAATGTTCTAGAAGAATTAGAAAATGAAGCACACTGCCTAGGTGGTCCATAAGGTTATGTGTGTTTTAATGGGTAAATGTGAAAGCACATAGTATTAAATTACTATCTCATTTTGACTAACCTGAATGGAAACTTCAAAATAGTATATCCTAATCCCCCCCTTCCTGAACTCCTCAGGATCTCGTGTATAAGGACCCAGCCAGACCCAACACCCAGAAAATATGCACCTTCAAGGAGCTGGTATATGAGACCGTAAGACTACCTGGCTGTGCTCACCACTCAGACTCCTTCTACACATACCCAGTAGCCACTGAATGTCACTGCGGCAAGTGTGACAGTGATAGCACGGACTGTACTGTGCGTGGCCTGGGACCCAGCTACTGCTCCTTCGGTGAAACGAAAGAATAAAGAACAATGGACATATTAGTTTGTCTACCCTTGTCCTGAAGGACCCTGAGATCCAAAATGTCTGTCTGCTCTGTGCTGGGGCTACAAACCACTGGCTTAGGAACCATCAGTTCCATTGACATCACTGTTCTGACAGGGAGGAGGAGCTCAGGACTCGGAATACTCAGAACTTTACCAGCATGTATCCATCTATCCATACTGTTGGTTACCTACGCTTTATTGACTCCTCAGTTCACAGCTCTGTGGGACCTTTCCTCTTCAACAATCTTAGGAACCATCTAGGGCAATCCTTCCCTCTTAGACAGAGGGATGCATGAGTCCAGAGGGAGGGAAGGAAGGTGGGAGTCTGTGATTAAGTAATTGCAGCACAGTCTTTTGCTAGACTCTTAGAGACTACAGAGTGATTGCACACTTAAAGCCAAACTCTGCATGGAATTAAATGAAAAACTCAATGACTTCCTTAAGTAAAAGAAGACCAAACATGTCAAGGGCAGAAAAACTGGGCTATCAGGGGCTGAGAAAAGCTGGCCCTGCAAGGTCAGGCTACTCCGCTCTTCTAAAGCATATGGAGTGTTGAGACAGGATCAAACATCTGTGGATTGTCCTGTGAAGATGCAGACAGCATAAAGTTACCAAGCCCTCTAAAGGGAAAGAAAAAAATTAGTTTAGACTGTGAATATCAGTCAGTGTTTATTCATTACTTTTAAAAAGTATCAAATGCTACTAGGGTCCTACCGAACTCCCTCTTGGAATCAAGGAAAACAACAGTGATGGTGTTCATAGGTGATTTTCCTAGCTTTCCCTCATGTGCAGAGTGTGAAAAAAGATGGAATAGGCTTAAAGCAATTTCAGCAATTGAGTAAGTACATTTAGTTTACCCACAAATACAACTGTGTAAATGAATGGTTATAATTAACCACGAGGGGAAACTGATTTTTTTTCTAGAACACCCTTCTTCTC
Organism: Phyllotis vaccarum; assembly: GCA_033318265.1. Classification (NCBI taxonomy): domain Eukaryota; kingdom Metazoa; phylum Chordata; class Mammalia; order Rodentia; family Cricetidae; genus Phyllotis; species Phyllotis vaccarum. Next base: position 136,055,972 of record JARWLC010000001.1, on the reverse strand, counting down.
TTTTGCCAATACATATTCTCCCAAATTTTTGTTCTTTTCAAAAAAGTAGACACTGAAAACACAACATAAGTTGAATTCTTTTAAAGATGTTAACTCTTTTAGTCATGTGTTTATTTCATAGTAATGATGCTGAACTAATTTATTTAAATCTTATTTTTTTAATAAAAATGCTACTTACAAAAGTCAAGGTTTGATTGTTTCATATATAAACAGATAACCTACATGTTGGTATGCTTGAAGAAGTCTCTAAAGATAATCCTAGTGTTTCTACAAGAAATACCTATTTTCAACTTTGGAAATATTAAATATACTGTTTTTGCATTTCTAAAAACATTTGGTCATTGTACTTCTTGTCACTTTTTGAAATAATTTTTATGTGATGTTGGGCAAAGTATAGAACTGAGAATGGACAGAGACACTGGAAGCTCTCTGATTTAGTTTTTGAATATTGGAGATTGAAGAATTGCAGCTCAGTGAAATTTCATCAGCCAATGAGATCACTGTTTTAGCTGAGTCTGTCTTAGGTAAGATATACACAATAGAAATCTATTACTCACAGTTCTCGAGACCAGAAATCCAAAATCAAGACACCAGAAGACTTGATGTCTACCGAGTGCCCATCTATTGCCTCGAAAAGGGTGCCTTCTTCCTCTTCCTTCATCCACACGATAGAAACAGCATGGGGTCTCTCAAGTATGCCTTTTTGTTGGAGGCCACTGGCTCCAGCTCCGCTAGGTGGCGCCATTATCTGGCGCTGGCCAACCCGCCTGAGTCATAGAGAGCGCATGCGCTTGGTATTCTCGCGAGACTGGTCTGGTTTCTCCGCCTTTCCCGTGGCGTCATGGGATTCTGAACTACGACCAATAGGAGAATGTTTCGTCTAAAGCAAGAGCCGTTTGGTCCTCTTAAAACCGGGTCTTCCTACCTCGTGGCTCTCTCTCTCTCTCCTCTCTCCTCCCCTCTCTCTCTCCGCCCCGCCGTGCTCACGGACGCCAGCCCGGCCTGGTTTCTGGGACGCGGGCCCAAGGCCACGTGGCAAATGGCCCGGCCCAGACCACGCCGGGGCCTAGCTCTCTCTCTCTAGCCTTATTCTTCCTCACTGGGGCCTGTCGCTGCGGGTTCCCGCGCCGCGGCAGCCTCTTTGCCCCCTCCTCTCTCTGCCTTCCTCTTCATTTTCCCCCAAAGATATATTAAAGTTATACTGCAGAAGGATCCTAAGCGTGTGTGTCACGTGTCTTTCCTCGCGGGCGAGAGATAGGCGCGGACCACCTTTTAAAGACATCACTCTCACTCCCAGGACCCTTCTGTCATGAAATAATAATCTCCCAAAGACCTGGTCAATATCACTTGTCTTAGTAAGTGTTCTATTGTGAAGAGACACCATGAGCATGGCAACTCTAATAAAAAAACACATTTAACTGGGGCTGGCTTTCAGTTTCAGAAGTTTAGTCCTGCAGCAGGAAGAGAAAGACTCTGAGCTTAACCTGGGGTTTTAAAAGCCTAAAAGGATAACTCTAGTCACATGTTATCCAACAAGGCCACACTTCATAATCTTTTCAAGAGTGCCACTCCCTGGTGATCAATCATTCAGCTCTATGGGCCTAGGGGACCATTCTCATTCAAACAGCCACACCAATTCAATGAGGATTCTATCTAATTTGGAAGGTACCTAAGCATTCGGATCAATCAGAGAGGTTCTTCATTGCAGAAATCAGTATTAAAACCCTAGTCTTTGAGCTCTTATGATAGCTCTCCTGTTCTATCAAACATCTGATCTGCAAAGATTTAAATAAAACTACAGGAAACAGGAAAGAAGCAGGGAGTGGGAAGGGCTAGCAAGGATGCGGAGGTAATGGGAGAGATGAGAAAGCAGGTGGGGGTCAACTATAAAAAAGGTGGTATTTAAAATATGGAAGGTAAATATCTTAAAACCAAAATTTTTTAAAGTTTTTTTTTTTAATTTGACAGGAGGTTCCACTGTGATATGGAAAAATTGCTCCAGAAATTTATTGCGCAAAATCCTAGTGGCAAAGGAAGGGTATTATGAGCAGAAGGTATTATGAGTTGTTAGTTGGGATGTCCCAAAGGCCCTCCCCCAAAACAGCACAAGCTTTTGTGTTCCTCTTAGTTGTTCACTGCAGTGCACTAGATAACAGACCCTCTTTCTGAAGATACCACACGCTTGAGTTGAATGAGACAGAAAAATCAAGCTGGAACTGGGCTGGGCATTCCTGGTTTCGGCTTCAAGCTTCTGCTCTGAGTTCCTGTTCTGAATTCTCTCAGTGATGGACAATAAGCTGCATGACAGAAGCAAATACTTATCTCCCCAGATTCCTTTTGTCTATGGTGTTCATTGCAACAGCAGAAAAGGAAACTAAAACAGAGGGCAACCAGCCACTCATTGATTGGACTTGAGGCTCATTCCAAACCAAAGCAAGTCAATCTTTGGTAAACTTCATGATGAGAGCCATAGACCCTATGGTGGAACTGAATACCCTGAATGTTGTTTGTTTACATTGACAGAGTACCAAACTGTCTTCCAAATATTTTTATGTTTATACACATACACAAATGCTACTCCAAGCCTTCATCAGAGAAGCCTCTCTTTCCAGTAAATGGTAACAAGAGACTCGTATCTACATCAGGTACTGAGAATAAGTGGCAGATGAGGGCTCAGCCTTAAGCAAGACATTTAGTCATTCCATCCCTTGTGAAGCTCATGGAATGTTGCTGAAGACGGGCTAGAACATCAGAACTATAAAATCTCATCTTCTATTTTAAAAAAATCATTTTAGTCATGAATTTACAGTAGTTATGGATGCTTGCTCTGGGCCTGCACATGAATGGGCCTATTGAACAACAAAGTTGATAGAAGAACTCTCAGACTCAAATCTCTCACTAATGAACAATTTGCTATTGATAGATTCAGGGAAGGGAAGAGTCGTCGTCTTCAGATGTGACCCTACCAGTCTCCACTGAATAGTTAGAACCCAGTGGTCACACAAATAGCCAAAGATAAATAGGTCACAGAATCAAACATGAACCTGGAGAAAAGACTGTCAAGGATGAGGAAGTGGTAACAGAGATGGGAAGGAAGGAGACAAGAGAGTGTGGAGAGATAGAGTATCAAAAGACATTAAATGCTTGTATAAATTTTTCAAAGAGCAAACATTAATAACAAAACAATTAAAAACTATAGTTGTGGTAGTTTGAAGAAGAATGGCCCCCACAGGTTCAAATATTTGAATGATTAGTAACCAGGAAATGGCATTATTTGAAAGGACTATAAGGATTAGGAGGTGTGGTCTTGTTGGAGGAAGAGTCACTAGAGGTTTACAATGGGGTTTCAAAAGCCCATGCAAGCCGAGTCTCCCTCTCACCCTCCCTCCTCTCCTCTCCTCTCCTCTTCTCTCTCTCTCTCTTATCTCTCTCTCTCTCTCTCTCTCTCTCTCTCTCTCTCTCTCTCTCTCTCTCTCTCTCTCTCTCTCTCTCTCTCTCTCTCTCTCTCAGCACCTACTGCTCCAGCACCTACCTTCATGCCACCATGATGATAATGATGATAATAGACTATACCCCTGGAACTGTAAGAAAGCTGGCAATTAAATGCTTTCTCTTATAATAGATTCTTTGGACATGGTGTGACTAAAGCATGGCTAATCCACATTTTCTCCCCTCACTACTAGCAAGACTTGCATATGTCAGAATTCTGCTAGTGAACAGTTATCAGAAACTGCACTGCTACTCTAGGTCTTGTTCATAAAATCCCTGTCAGAGGGAAATAAGATCTCTTCCTTCTTGGCCAGTTAATGCAGCCCAGGAAGACATATATGCAAGGTGGCAGAGCCTCTAGGGGCCCGAATAATGGGCCAGAGGACCCACATACACCCACATTATGTGAGCCAGAAATAAAGCTGTCTTTTTCTAAGGCACTGAGTCATTGGGGGTTTATCTGTTATTGCTAATAATTTTATCTTAGCTAATTCAAGAGCCCACAGTGTTCAAGGAACACAAATATAATGTTTTGTGTCAACCTACATGAGCCAAGTATAAAATTAGCTTATGTAGTGTTCATGGCTACACTCTAGACCACAAACTTCTGTTAAAAAAAAACTATATTTGTTAATTAGTATTTTAATTTTAAGTTAATGCATATTGGTGAAGATGGAGAAAGGGATGGGGGAAAATTAGGAGAATGAGGGAAAGAAAGAGAGAGGGGAGACAGATAGACTGTTCTTAAGACTTCAGACCTATGTGCCAATTCTGTGCATGGCTGCTTCTTAGATTTCATCCTGAGGGAAAAGGGAGAATAGATATTCATGTAGACTGTGACATTTGGCTGGGATTTAAATTTTTACTTTCAACTTGAAATAGGTTGGGGGAAGGAATGTAGTAGACAGACTGCAAAGTGAGTACAGTCTGTTGCAACCACAGAACCATATTACAGCCAGACATCATGTGACCACTCAAGAGTAATGAGTGGCTAGGCAGGGATGAGTGTGGCTGGCCAAGGAAACCATAACTGTCCTCTGCTCATTATAATAGCATCTTCATGCCATTTGCCTCTCAAAATTGCCTGTTCCCATCATGTACCTGATGACATCACACATCTAGTAGAAAAGAAGGGGGTGATTGGTAAAGCCTAATTTCAAGAAATCCTGGAATGCCTCGCCTACCTTACCTTGTAAATAATCCTCTTCTCCATCAAAAACTGTCGATAAGATGTTATTTGAGATTCTGAGCATTCAGCACTCTCTGCTAGAACAGGTACATTTACCTGATAAATCTTCTTCCCAAATCAGTACTTTGTTTGGTCTCTGACCTATTTCTTTGACAGTGACAAGAATCTAGAAACACTGAGTGGAGGTCTCAATCTGCTCTATCAATTAAACCTCTCATTTTCCCACAAGTCACATGTTCACAAGCTAATAGAGTCAGGAACCCACACTACACTAAGATAAAATATTAGTGTTTCAAATGAGAGTAGGGGAAAGAAAAGATGACACATTGTATACGGATAGACCAAGGACCAGGTATTAAGTCCTGTGGGGATATGCTTCATATTTAATAAAAACTAGTCTGAAATATCAGAGAGATCTACCCACAGTCAATCCAGGAGAATCAGAAAGTGATGACTTACACCTTTAATCCCAGCACAGGGAATAGCTGGGAGTGGTGACCTATGCCCTTAATCCCAGCAAATCTAGTTTGAGGCCAGTTTTGTTTGCAGAGAGAGTTCCAGGCTCCCAAGCAGGCAGTGCTGGTGCCATGCCTTTAATGTTTACCTGGATGTGAAACAACTGGGTAAAGAGGGTATTTAAGGCAGGCACAGAAAGACAGAGCAGGAGTAGAAGCCATGAGTAGTGAGGCTGAGGAAGCTGGAAGACAGCTGGGTGAGATCTGACTGTGGTGTTTCCTCTCTGATATCTCAGACTTTCCCTAAGATCTGGCTCTGAGTTTCCTTTATTTGTGCAACAAAGTCCTTAGAAAGCAATAAAACTAGGAGCACAAAGAAATAATGTGAATTATTAAGCAGCAAGTTTCATAGACTCCTTTACATGGATAGATGTATTCACATCTTAATGCCATTTTTCAAAATCTAGAGCAGAACACCTTTATAACATCATCATTTGTCCTCAAACCCATATAATAATGCTGAAAAAGAAATCTTCGGAGGACACCAATAAGAAACCAATTGCTATGTTTAGGGGACAGGATAAGGGAGGAGTGAGCTCAAAAGAAAGGTGTCCAGACAAATGAGGTAAGAGATTTATGGATCATGTATCGCAGAGTTCTAAAGTCAAAGAGTTCACCCCAGCCAGAGTGGAATTCCCATATACATTGGAATAATATAATAAATTGTATGCATGTGTATAATAATTTATATGTATGTATACACACACACATATATATAAATCCCCCTTCTTAAAAGTTTCTGAAGGAAAGGGAGAACCCTCATACTGCACAGATAATAAGTAATCCTTAGTAGGTGCTTGTAGTCAAATTGCCTCTGATTCTCAATTAAGGTGAATATACAGGTATTTAAATAACCAGCTCAGATTAAATGATGAAAATAATAAATGAACATATAGGATGAACTGTAATAAAAGACACAACATAGGAACTTAGTTACCCTTAAAAAATTAACACTACTGAGACAAATTTTCAATACTCTTCCGATCAGAATTGTTTTGATGACAAAGAACAGCATGATTCCTTACTGTGGAACCAGAATTAAAATCAGAATAGTACAAAGAAAGGCATTTTTGCTTAAGGGCCGCAAGCCTCTCTCTTTTCTCTATCCACCACCACCTATTTTCTTCAGAGCACTGTGGCTGTCAGTGATGGGGTGCTTTCAGTGCCAGAAGCACTCAACATGAATTATAAGTTCTTTTTTGAGTTTTGTAGTTTCCATCAGAAATTTAAAAAAAAAAAAGATTCAGTTGACTGAAATGTTATTACTTCTGTTTGGGTAGCATTAAAAGCAGGTGGCTGGATGCACAGGCTGCCTTTGTAACCAGGACACAAACTTTGTCCCTTCCATGACATTGCATAAGCCAAGAATAAGCCAGTTCTGTCTTGTTTTATTTCTCTTGTGTAAGTGTTGAAAGAAGGAGGGTGTGGGAAAGCATTGTAATCTAGAAAGGGAAGCTGAATATGGAAAGCACAATAATTACAATATTTCAAACAAGTATTTATTGGAGCTAGAAAATACATATTTGTGTTGAATGTACATGCATGTGTGTGCTTGTGTACATGCATGAGTATGCTCATGTACATTCATGTGTGTGCTCAGGTACGTGTGTGTGCTCGTGTACATGCATGTGTATGCTCGTGTACATGCATGTGTATGCTCGTGTACATGCATGTGTATGCTCATGTACATGCATGCGTGTGCTCATGTACATGCGTGTGTGCTCGTGTACGTGTGTGTGCTCGTGTACATGTGTGTGTGCTCATATGCCTGCATGTGTGTGTGCTCATGTCATGCATGTGTGTGCTCCCGTACATGTGTGTGTGTGTGTGCTCGTGTCATGCATGTGTGTGCTCGTGTACATGTGTGTGTGTGTGTGTGCTCGTGTCATGCATGTGTGTGCTCGTGTACATGTGTGTGTGTGTGTGTGCTCGTGTCATGCATGTATGTGCTCCCACACATGTGTGTGTAGCCTTGAGGTCAGTGCTGGGTGTCTTCTTTCGTTGACCTTCATCTTTTTTTTTTTTTTTTTGAGACAGGGTCACTCTCATAAAATGGAGCTCATCCACTGAAGCATGGGTCTGCGCTAGGTCCTGTGCATATAACTTACAGTGGAGTAGGGGTTGTCTCTGACTCTTCCTGCTTGAGACCATTTTCCTCCTGCTGCACTGCCTTCTCCAGACTTGAGGATCTGTGCTTAGTTTCATTGTTACTTGTTACACTGTGTTAACATCCCTGCAGCCCTGCTCTTTTCGTTCTTTACGGGGTGGGGGGGGGGTGAGAGGGGGCGAGGGGGGGTGAGGGGGGGATATGGAAGAGTGAATCTGGGGAGGAGAGGAGGTTGGGAAGGAACTGGGAGGAGTGGAGAGAAGGGAAACCATGGTCAGGATGTAATGTGGGGGGGGGTGCTCTGAATATATTAAAATACATATCAGAAAGAAAAAAGTGAACCTCATCCATTCAGTGAGGCTGGCTGGCTAATGGACCTCAGAGATCTGCTTGTCTCAGACACACACACCAAAGTTGGAGCTGTAGCTGCAAGCCACCCTTCTTGGCTTTTTACATGAGTGCTGGGGATCCAAACTCGGGTCCTTGTACTTACGCAGCAGGCAGTTCACGGAAACGGAAGTCTTCCCAGCCCATATATAACTATGTTAAAGTCACCACAAAGCTCTACGTAGCTGACTTACATTTAAAAACAGTAGTGGCAGGGTGGGATCCACTCATTTGAACATAGATACATTGATTTTTGTTCAGCCTATTTTTAGTCCAGTAGCCATTGTCACCGAACAAGCAGAAACGCAGAAGCCTAGGAGTGTGACAATAAAAGCAGCTTTATTTTATTCTCCCTTTGTCCATTTGAACTTGACGGCTGCCCTTCACCTGGCCCTGATTGCAAGTTTATCACACTCTATGGTCTTGGTGGTTACTCTTAATAATAAAAATTTTATGATTCCCTGGCAAATAATAAGAACTCCAATCCTGTGATGATATTAAAGGTTCTCCAGCCTAGAGGACCGAAAACATAAAGCTTTAACTCTCTCCTCCATCTGAGCCTTTAATTCTTTGCCTCAAGGTCACTGGCCTCTCTCTGGAATGGGCACAGAATGAAAATGAAGACACTTACAAAACAAGGCTGCAAGTTCTCAACATCTGGTCACTGAAGCTGACCATCTCCTATGTTTTCTTCCAAGTACCTCTACCGAGACATCCCAACCACATTGCCACTGTCATGAGGATTCCACATCTTCAGGCAAGCTCTCTTGACCTCCTCTTCAGCTTCCTTATCCTTCACTCTACGTCAAGCCTCTGCCAAGAAACCTTTTACACAGGATTGTTTATTAAGCAGCTATTTCTCAGGTAGGTGTTTCCCAATAAGACCCTAAAATTCTTGGGCCAATGTCACTGAAGAGAGCAGCAGTTTTGCGGGTCTATTGAATCTTCCTACTTTAAGTCAGGCAGATTTTAGCTAGCTTCTTGTCTTTTGGCTTCCTTCCATGTGAGTGAGCTTCAGTCGCTGCATACCACAATCATAGGAACAATATAGGATGCTCAAAAGGGCTGGCTGCACTTGCACTTCTAATGAGGAACATACCTCTCTCTTGTTTCCCTAGCAACAGAGTTTAGAGTAAGATTGCATACAAACTTATTCAAAGTACTCGTTCCTCACAGAATCCTCCCTCTCCTAAACATCTACACATATGATAGTATTGCTGGAGAGGTCTGGTTGGGGAAAGTTCTCATCAGCTACCCTGGAATCTCAAAAGAAAGTCTATCTCAAGGTTTGTTTCGTATCTGGAATCAATTAGCATTTTATATCTTGACACCTCTGTCCTTAACATTCTACAAATTCAGTTGGTAAATGGGAAAAGAAACCAAACATTACGATTCATATTTATTTATTTTCCTCTATTCACTTTTATTGGTGTCACAATCTTAGAATGAAGCGTAGCTCTTTCCTGGCTCCTGTACCCTTAATGGTTCCAGGAAAAAAAAAAAAATGTAGACAGTGGGGAAGAGCAGCCCACGACACCTACAGGAACTGAAATGGAAATGGCCTCTAGACAGACACGGGCCCTGTGAAATGAGAGCATCTACCCCCCCCAGTGCAATTTCACCATCTCCTGAATTACATCCCCCTCCAGTTCACACAACATCACCTTCAGCATGTTGCTTCAGAATTTCATTTTCCTCTGGACAAAATGTTACATTCTCATTCTGCCTTGAGCATGCTCTGTGCCCTTTTTTCTTTTCTTAAATAAAAGCTGAGACAGAGACAAATGAACAGATGCTGCTCCAAAGCACAGGGATCACTGAGTGGAAAAGAAATAAGGACAAGAAGGCAGTTTGGGGTATTTTCCTGGCTTGGGCTGCCATCACAGAACAGCATAGACCGCCAGGCTTTAACAACAGGCATCCGTTTTCTCACAGCTCTGGAACCTACACATCCAAAATGAACCCATGTCAGCTGAGTCAGTCTCTGGTAGGCACAATTTTTCTGGCTGGCTACCTTTTCATAGTGGCTTCACAAGGAAGGGACAGGACAAAGGGTGCCTACTGGGGATTGTTGCTTAAACAGGAAGAATAAGTCTGAGTTGCTCTAAGCCATCAAGGTTTTTTAACATTTGTTAGAGTACCAACAAAACCGATACAGCTACTAGACATTTTTATTCTCTTCCCCAAAGTGGAATCCAGCTTCTCAAGTCCAGATCCATAGTCCGAACCTCTTCCTTGCATAGAATGTGTCTTCTTCCACTGTGACCACCAGCTACACAGTTCTATATAAATTGCAAAAGAAATAGCTGCTGGGGTAAACACTAAAATTTTCAGAACTAGGAACTGAACTCAGGTCCTTAATTTACGCCTAGATAAGCACATGCCCCATCCCAAACTACATTCCTACTCTCCAAGAAATAATTTGAAGTTTCTTTCTGATGATAAATTCCCTAAACTAAGATCCTAAGAAGGCAAAAGTCGATTTTGTTTGTAATTTAATCTCCAGAATCTAGATCTTCAGTTGTTTGCTTTGTTTTTCATGCAGTAGTATCCTAGAAAATGCCCTCTAAGGATTGGATAAAGGAATTGTCACAAACTGTAGTAGAAATTTGACAGGACAAATCCTAAGACCCTCTGTCTTTTTCACTCGGCTCAGTTTTATTATAAGTTTGGCAATGGCATTTTTCGGGGATTTGTTTTTTCATTCTTCTGTTGGGAACAAGTGTAGAAACCACAAAATAAATGAGAGAAATCTATACATAATTAAGGAGAATCAGCATGGTACTAGCTTCAAATATTCCTTCAAGTTCTCACACTATAGCCTTGGGACTTTCCTCCTTTGTTTAAAAAATCATTTCATATGCACAATTGAAAACCTAAAACTACAGATTAATAAACTATATAATCATAATGATTCCTTGCCATTCTGATCCCTTTCTGTTTCTTAACACAGGGACACTCATTCTCCCAGAGAAAACAACATCCAAATGTGCTTCCACCCACACACCTAAAAGATCTGTCCAAAGATACACCTACAGAAGAGGAACTGTCATATCTACTCTTGCAGATAATCGCTCCCTACACTTAAAGTCAGAAGATAAAGAAAATCAATTAAGGTGGGTCGTTATAACACACATTGAATATTAAGTGGGTGGAATTATATATTTTTTACAAGCGTCTAGGCTTTAACAACAATGGAAAACCTGTACATCAAATATAAATGTCCTATTTTATAACATCTTATATAACCAGGTAATTTACTTAGCATTTAATAGAATGCAACCAATGTATCATTCCTAAAGTTGACCCAAAAGACAGGACTTTCGTCATCTCTTTGATTCTGGTATAAAAGTCTCTTCGTTGCTCCAGAGTTAGACAGAAGTCACAGTTCTTGCAAACGATAAGCCTATATGTTTTGCTGAAGAACTGTGGTAACCCCTCAAACATGATATCTAGTTTGATGCATCCTGCTTAAGCAGAACTATGTTGGAATTCAAGAACCTGTCAGTGGTTGGTAAAGTAATAAGTGAACTGACCAGAAAGTACCATTTATCAAGAGAAAGATTAGTATAGATTGCTGGAAAAGAAGATGAATTATGAGACTTTGTTCTGATTCAAAATAAAGTTATGAGTGACTGAAGAAATACAGTAATGAGTAAGTAACAGTAAAATCAAGATAAAATCAAATGCTGAGTGTGTCGAGCAGATGATACAACTACACAATAAAGGAGCAATGCACGCCCCTTTAAGTAGTTCATGTTCACTTCTATTTAAGTTCTTGGTGATTCCACTCAAAGCCTTTCACCTAAGCATGTGGGCCAGCTCAAGATCTGGCACAGAGCAGCAACATCTGAGTTTATCCACCTCTTTTCACTGATAATCCCTGAGGATGGACGTTCATCATACTCACTTGAAACAGGGATATCCAAAGGGGAAATAAAACATTTCAGCAGATCCAAATAAAGGAGGAAATGCATTGGTGAAATATTCCTTGATAACTAGAATCCAGACACTGATCCTAGCAAGCAATTCTTCATTGTGTACGCACTGCCAGGTTGTTTGCTTGTTTGTTTTGAAGAATGGGGCAGTGTCATGGTGAGCCCACTTAAAAGTTATGTTTAAAAAGTTTTAGAATTGGCTCAGACATGACAAGCAAATGAACCATTGAAATTGTTATGGGGAAGATAATTAAGTGTGACAAGATGTAATTTGTGAAGTAAGGCCAGATGAGCAGGCAAGAATCTCGGCTCCTGCAGTGACCAAGTCAAGTGAACTCAGCAATGTTAAAATAATCCACATGGCTAATCCACTTTCAGATAAAGAACAGTGTTTAAAATTCAATCTCTATGTTGGATAGTTTCCTCTGCCTTCTACAGCTTTCTAAATGAATGTTTCATCTGTTTTGAAATGTCAAACAAAGTTAGTTTTAAGATGATCTTTTAACTCACGCTAACAATTTGCTTTTATAATCTCGGTTTACCAAATCTACAAGTAACATGAAAACTCAAAAAGTTGAAGGTATAGAACTAATAGACACACAAAAGTAGAATTAGTATAAATAGTTGTGCTATAATAGAGAAAACTGATTTGATGTTTGACACAAAAACATCCATTAATTAACAATGAAAGATTCCTATTACATATGAAAACAATGTCAAATAGAGATTTAATGCCATGATTATATGGGCTTCAAACAGTGGAAGGACCACAGTTTATAAATACCTCACATAAGTTACAAATTAATATCGAAAAGCTACAATATGCTAGAAACTATAGTATAGACTATAAGAGACATTGAGAAATACAAGAAAGCTCTTGTCTTCCAGGAATTTATAATCTAACCATTGAACTGAAGAAATGTAATCATTTCTGATATAGACAGGGTAATAAAGATCCATGTCTACCTGCTCTCCCTTGCTAAACAGGAGCATAACAACTGGGAAATAAGTTATAGCCCAAAGGAAAACGTCTGAAGAAGAATAGTAAGAATAAAATGAAGTCAGAGATTGTGGAACTAGAGTAATGTCAAGCTTGCACAGATCTTAGAGCCCAGGCTTGTGCTGTGCACCTCAAGCACTAGTGGGCTCATTCTTCAAACAAAGCTCCCTCTGATATTGAGAAAGCTCAATGCCCCCAGCACATTGACGAGAGTCACTTCTTTTCCAATCAGCAAATGTGAAGTCATGGATCTTAGAGAAGAACCCAAAATAACCACTTCATTAAACCGTAATTCCCAACTACATCCTAAGTGTCCTCAAACTCACAGATAAATGTAGTCTTCACCTTCAACTAGGAAACTTTTCTTTGTAACAGTCAGAGATCATTTCAGAAAACCAATCAAAATGCAGAGTTGTGGAGTCCAGTCCCAACTGATGCATCTACAACACAACTCATACATCCAAGGCTCAAAACTGAACATTCTATTGGCTGTTTAGATGACTGAGCATGTAAAGGGGCTTGCCACATAGACTGACAAACTGAATTTCATCCACAGAGCCCAAAAGATGCTTTATCCTACCACAAGGATACTAGACCATGATCATTGCCACTCTAATCATAATGGCCAGAAATTGGAAACAACCTAGATGTCCCTCAGTAGACGAACGAATAAAAAAATGTGGTATATTTACACAATAAGTATTGCTCAATTGTTAAAAAGAAAGAAATCATGAAACTTGAAGGCAAATGGATGGAACTAGAAAAAATTGTTCCGAGTAAGGTAAAACAGATCCAGAAAGGTAAATGTGGTATGTATTCACTTATATATGGAGAGTATCTATTAAATAAATAATATCCAAGATACAATTTGAAGATCCAGAGAGGTTAAGTATAGAGAAATGGACTGGGGAGGGGAGCACATTCTCTGGGTGAAGGAAATAGAATAGATTTTATGGGTGGACTGGGGTTGGGGGACAAGAACTGGAGAATCAGCTAAGGAGGTGGAGGAGAAATGAGATTAAAGGTAGGAATGCTAGAAATGAGGGATATTTGAGAAGTGGTATGGAAACTTAGTACAGTGGAAATTTTCTAAAATATATGAAGATGATTCTAATGAAGTCTCCAAATAGTGAGAGAGACAGAGTCCCAAATAGCCATCTCTTGTCACCAAACAAAGCATCTAGTACTGAGCCTGGGTTAAATCCAACTGAGTTGTTGGCCAAAGGGGTCCCATGGAAATTCTCCAACAATCCAGCCTGTTGACAAAAGGATAGACTTCTTCTCCAAACACTGACAATAAAGCTCCATTGCTGAAGACAGCACCCTCATAACTCATTGAACATGGAAAGGTGTAGTAGGAGGTTTCTGGCCCTGACTTTTGGGCCTAACCTCAAGGTTTTGGACCCGCAGACCCACAGACCCGCAGAGACATACAGACACCTTCTGTGGTTTTAGGCTGATCAGCCTAAGGTCCAGGCATACAACTTGCTAGCTCTTTACCCTTCATCTAACCCATGATTCTTCCTGTTCAGCCATGTGTCTCGGTACCTTTCTTTAGAGCAGCATAGCTGTCCTCTGCTTCATGTGGCTTCTCTCTGGAGTTCTGCTCTGTGCTTCCTGTTCTCAAGAGTTTTCTTAGTCTGGTAGCCCCGCCCACACTACCTGCCTGCCTTTGGCCAATCAGTGCTTTTTATTAAACCAGTGGGTGGGACAATTATTTACCATGAAACAACACAACACCCCTACAGAGAGGCCAAGCTGGTGCCTACATAGAACCTTTGCCCCATCCTCTTTAGTACATAAAGGTACTCTACAGGACTCCAAATGAGAAGCATAAACAATAACCCAGCCACAAAATCTTTGATCTACAGTCTACTCTGCCTGCAAACTCTGCTGCACAAAGCTTGTGGGAATAACCAACCAATGCCAAATTTTACTAAAGGCACACTTCAGAAGATGGAAGCCATACCCAACACTGCTTGAGCAAGCAAGAACCAAAAACTAGATAGACCAGAGATCTAAGGTAAAACAAAATGCTAGTGGTCTAAAAAAAAAAAAATCGCTAATGACATTTGGCTATACTGTTAAGTCACCATCAGAGAAGCTTCCTCTTGCAGCAGATGGGAACAAATACAGAGGCCCACTGCCAGATATTGCACAAAGAGAAAGACTTTTGAACACACATCTCTAAATGAAATGTCTCTATCAAAATCCCACTCTTCAGAACTCAGAAAAACCCACAGAAGGAGAGGTGGAAAAATATGTAAGAACCAGGAGGGATAGAGAACACCAGGGGAACAGGTCTTCTAAATGAGCAAAGCTCCTATGAAGTTACAGAGACGGAAGCAGCAAGCACAGGGCCTCCAAGGGTCTGCAGCAGGACTTCCACATATATGTTATAGCTATTTGCTTAGTATTTTTATGGGACTCCTGAATGTGTGAAGAAATGGATCTCTGACTCTTGTGCCTGCTCTTGAGACCCTTTGCCTTCTCTTGGGTTTCCATGTCCAACTTTGATATAATAGTTTTTGCTTTCTCTTGCCATATTTTTTGTTTTGTTATTAATCTTTAGAAGCTTGTTATTTTCTAGTGAGAGGCATAAAAGGAGTGGATCAGGATGGGAGGAAGGTGAGGAAGAACTAGGAGGAGAAAAATTCAAGCCAAATTAATAATGAAAAGCAAAAAAGAAAATAAAATTATATATACTCATTAATATTAAAAATATTAAAAAGTATCTCCAGAAAAGAAAATGTCAAAATGACATGTATGAGTAGAAAATATTTATAAATCAAATATCCGACAAAGAACTTGTATCTAAACTATGTAAAGGATGCTCGAGCCTGAACAACAACACCAATAATAATAAAGAGTGGGCACATCACAGGATGTTTAAATTCATTAGTTAGTGAGGAAATGCAAACTGACACTAGAATGAGCCGTCACCATGTTTATAGGTATGCATCTACCAGAATGGCTGAAATAAAATGATGGCAAAGCTAAGTGCTGGCAAGCATGTGGTGAATCATTCACACATAGTGGGAGTGTAAAATGGTATAGATCCTCTGACAAACTGTTGGGCAGTTCTTACAATAGTAAACATGCAATTAGCACATTGTACAACAGTTCCAATGGACCTCTATGCCAGAGAAATAAAAATTTATTTTTATATAAAACTCTAAGAACAACTGTTCAAAGCAGCTTTCATATAAGCCAGAAGATCTCCAAAAAGCAGTTATAAAAATACTGGAAACATGGAGGGTGGGCATACTACACGCTCTACCTATGCAAACTGAGCATGTTTTGCGTGTGTGTGTGTGTGTGTGTGTGTGTGTGTTTGTGTGTGTGTGTGTGCGTGTTAATAAAGGGTGAAGGGGGAAAGGGGAACGGTTATAAATTTGAAAAAAAGAGCAGGAAAGATACATGGGAGAGAAGAAGGGAAAAGAAAGGAAAAATAATATGATTATATTTTAATTTTAAAATAAAGATTTTTAAAAGAAAAACATTCATAAATTTAAAAACATAGATAGATTACAAGAGATTTAAACTACGTTAGCCATGAAGGTAATAGTGGCAGGAGGGACTTAGGCATTGTATAAATGCCATTAGAAGATGGGTGATATTAAAAGTGATCAATGCCTTGACAGTGGAAAAACGCACATAAGTGATGAGATTACTTAGAACTAAATGAACATGAGTAAAATGATCACTCCAAAGAAGGCAGGAGTATATCAATATTAGTGTCCTGGTTGTGATATTATGCTATAATCTTGCAGAATATTGTTGTCAGGAAAATGAGGTAAATTGGATACAAGATCCCTAAGCTGACTAGTTTTATGTCAACCTGACAGAAGCTAGAGTCATCTTGGAAGAACAAATTTTAATTAAAAATACATGCCTTTATCTTTCTACCTATGGGTTCTCCCTGTATCTTTTCCCCTGTCTCTTTTTACCCTACAGTTTCTTTACCTATAGACAAGTCTGTAGGGCATTTTCCTGATTGATGGTTGATGTCCCGCCCATTGTGGGTGGTGCCAACCTGGGCATATGATTCTGGATGGTTTAAGAAAAGATGCTGAGGAAGTAAGGAAAAATTACTCCTCCGTGGCTTAGCATCAGTTCTTACCTATGTGTTGCTGCCTTAGTTGCTACCCTGTCTTCTTTTTGTAATGAATTACATTTGGGAGACATAGACTAAAATAAAGTGTGCTTTATGATCATGGTATTTTATCAAAGCAAACAGAAATGCCAAGACGGACATTGGTATCAGGTTCATGGAATATTACTTATGACAGACCTATTTTGAAGAGGATTGTCAGAGCATTTGAACTTAGGCTGGAAAAGCCATTGAGTCCTCTGAGCTCAAGCGGATTGTTCTGTGAGAACATGAAGGCTGAGAGTATTGAGAAAAATGCAGACAATGTAGGCCTGTCTTCTAAAGTTACAGGAGAAAGTTTGAGAGTCTCTGAAAGATTCTGTCAAGAATATTTAATATTTTGAATTAAGAAATCTGTGGCTCTGGTCAGCTGGGACTGAAGAATCAACTGTGATTAATAAGAGACCAGCACCACTAAAGTGAAACTTCTGTTCTGTTGGTACAATTGATGCTGATTAGCTGGAGCTGAGATATCAGTGGTGGTTAATAAGAGGGGAGCATTATTAAAGTGAAATCTCCTGGGAAGTGTTTCCTTAAAAATCAACACAGAAGCTATGGACCAGAGTTAGACTTAAGAGTTTCCTAGACTGTATCAGTTCTGAAGGCATGAAGGGGCTGTGGAAAGCAGCAAAGGCACTGTGAGATGCCAGAAGAGGCCATTAATAAAGGCACATCCTCAGTGGCAGAAGAAATCCCAGGAGTGAAGGGATCATGGAAAGAAGGCAGGGCTTGGCACTATGTGGCAGAGCTCTTAAAGAGAGCCTATGAGAGGCTACTGGTAACAGTGCAGCCCAGCTTCAGTGCAGACCCCAGCATTTTGAAAATACCAGTGTCTGAAATGGCTATCCCAAACAAGAGCACCTGTCAGATGATGCTTTTCTAGACTCACTATATGTGCTACATGTGTTGTGATGAACCCTTGGAAATCTAGATCATGAGTCCCAGAGTCTGTACTGGACTTTCTTGTATTAGACTTTGGTTTGCTTTGTTTTGGTGTGGTTGTGACTGTGTCCTGGTTCTTCATTCTTGAATTAAGATGGTATATAACATTTTTTTTAATTTTACAGGGGCCCACATTTAAGAAACTTTAGATATTTTAGGGTAACTTTGGATATTTTAGAGAAGCTTAAACTTCTCTGATACAAACTAGAATCTCCTGGGGAAAAAGGGATATTAATTGAGAAAATACCTCCATAAGATTAGCCTGACAGAAAACCAATATCCAACATCAAACTAAATGAAGAGAAACTCAAAGCAATCCACTAAAATCAGGAACAAGACAAGACGGTCCATTCTTCCCATATCTATCATTTAATATAGTACTTGAAGTTCTAGCTAAGCAAAAAGACAATAAGTATATACATGTAATACAAACTGGAAAAGAAGTTAAACTTACACTGTTTGCAGATGATATGATAATATACACAAGAGACCCTAAAAAGTCTACCAGGGAACTTGTACAGCTGATACGCTTCTTCAGTAATATGATGGGATACAAGACTAACTCAAAAAATCAGCAGCCTTCCTGTACACAAATGATAAACAGGTAGAGAAAGAAATCTGGGAAATATCACCCTTTACAATAACCACAAATAACATACAATATCTTGGGGAAACTCTACTCAAAGAAGTGAAAGACCTGCATGACAAGAACTTAAGTCTTTGAAGGAAAAAAAAACCTAAAGAAGATATCAGAAAACGGAAAATTTTTCCCATGCTCTTGGATAGGTAAGATAAACATAGTAAAAATGGCAATCTTACCAAAAGCAATCTACAGATTCAATACAATCCCCATCAAAAATCCCAATACAATTTTTCACAGACCTTGAAATAACATTTCTCAATATTATATGGAAAAGCAAAAAACCCAGGATACCCCAAACAATCCTGTACAATAAAAGAAGTTTCAGAGACATCACCATCCTTGACTTCAAGCTTTACTATAAAAAACAGTTTGGTATTGGCATAAAAATGGGCAGGTTGCCCAATGGAATCAAATTCAAGACCCTGAATCGAATTGAAGACGCACACATCTATGAAGACCTTTTTTTTTTTTTTTTTTTTTTTTACAAAGACACCAAAACTATGCAATGGAAAAAAGAAAGCATTGTCAACAAATGGTGCTGGCATAAATGGATGTCAAGATATCAAAGAATAAAAATAGATACATGTTTTTCTCCCTGAACAAAACTCAAGTCCAAATAAAGCAAAGACCTCAGCATAAATCCAGTTACACTGAACCTGGTAGAAGAAAAAGTGTGAGGTAGCCTTTAATGCATTGCCATGGGAAACCACTTCCTAAATATAACCCCAATAGCACAGATGCTGAAAACAACAATTAATAAATGGGAACTCTTAAAACTGAAAAGCTTCTGTAAGTCAAACGACACATAAGACAAAATGACAGAATAGGAAAAGATCTTTACCAACCCCAATTCCAACAGAGGGTTGATGTCCAAAATATTTAAAGAACTCAAGAAACTAGACATCAAAAAAAAAAAAAAAAAAAAAAAGACCCAATTAAAAACGGGATACAGATCTAAACAGAAAATTCTCAATGGAAGAATCTCAAATGGCCAAAAGACATTTAAGGAAGTACTCAGCATCCTTAACCACCAGGGAAATGCAAATCAAAACCACTCTGAGATACCATCTTATATGTGTCAGAATGGCTAAGATCCAAACATTGATGATCGCCTTGGCTGAAAAAGGGTAACATTCCTCCACTGCCTTTTAGAGTGACATTCTACAGTCCCTCTAAAAAGCAATATGGTTGTTTCTCAGAAAATTGGGAGTCAGCCTACCTCAGGATGCAGCAATACCACTCTTGGGCATAAACCCAACAGATTCTCAACCATACCACAAGAACACTTGCTCAACTATGTTCATAGCAGCATTATTCATAATAGTCAGAACCAGGAAACAACCTAGATGACCCTCAACTTAAGAATGGATAAAGAAAATATGGTACATTTGCACAATGGAGTATTACTCCACAGTCAAAAAAAAAAAATGACTGTGGTGAGATTCAAGTGTCAACTGATAAGGTCCGAAGATGCTTATCCAGGGTTCCAGGCTCCTGAAGGGGGAGTGGTCAACCCCATTCATAAAAGGCTGCTGGGATCTTGGGGCCTCATTAGCCCAAAGCCCAAAGGAGCAACATATAATGAACACAGGTGAGCCATGGGCCACGTGGCAGACACATTAATGAAAATGGGTTGAGTTAAGATGTAAGAGCAAGCTAACAATGTGCCTGAGTCACAGGCCAAACAGCATAAACTTAGTATAAGCATCTAAATCATTTTGGGGGCCTGAGCAGCGGTGGGCGGCTAAGGGGTCTGGGGCTGCAGGTCTGTGGGTCTGGACCTCTGGCCGCCCCAGGACCAAAAAACCCCATTACAACAAATGACATCATAAAATTTGTAGGCAAATGGATGGAGCTAGAAAAAAAAATCATCCTGAGTGAGGTAAACCAGACCCAGAAAGATAAACATGGTATGTACTCACTCATAAGTGGATAGCAGAGGAGGGAACAGTGGATGGTATGTAAAAGGAAAAAAAAAAAACTTGCTAAATCAAAAAAGATTAGCCTGTAGGAAGCTGATGGGATATTTTCTTAAGTAGTGATAAATGTGGGAGGGTCTAGCCTATTGTGAATGGGGCCACCCATGGGTGTATGATCCTCAGATATATAAGATATCAGGCTGATCAAGCAAGTAGGCAATATTCCTGCATTGTCTCTGCTTCAGTTCCTGCCTCCAGGTTCCTACCTTGAATTCTTGCCCTGACTTCCCTTCATGATGAACTACAATTGGAACATGAGAGCTGAAATAAATCCTTTCCTCCCCAAGATGCTTTTAAACACATCATTTTTTCATATCAACAGAAATTCTAAGACAATCCTGTTATATCATTTCACATACCTGCAGGTGCGTCTACAATTATCTTAATAAATTTTCTCCAAAAAATTACTAATAAATATATAGTACTAAAAACATTAAAAGCACATATATAGAAAAATCATCAATTCTTGCTACAAATTATGTTTTTCTTTGAGACAAATGTTTCTTATAACCACTGTCAGTGTGCTTGAGAAGAAAATAATTTTAGAGTTGAAAGATACTTTTTATATCAGTTATTGACCATATTAACTCTAAATCAATAATTGGGTTTCCATACTCTGGGTACAGGCTTAGCCATAAGACTAGCTTTGGTTATAAACTATATGAGGAAGTAGTATATATCACTTCTATAGAGAAATATGAAAATCTGACTCATATGTCCAGCCTACCTCACCATCATAGCCTTCTGTACAGGTTCTGGGCTGGGACTCTTCAATCAGCTTGAGTCCCAGAGTGAAGTTCTTGCAATTCTGAGGAAGATAAACAGAGGCCTCAGCTGCCCAATAATGGTTGTATGTGGTAAATGATGTATAAATTTGGATTACTTCAAATTGTAGAAAACAGGAACTCTATATGGCTGTACTACAACCGAACCTGCTGATCAACATGTGCAGTCCAACAGTCCAAATGTCCCAGGTTACACTCCACATTACTTAGGAAGTTAATGACAGAGACACCGTGACCTGGGTACCTAGATAGCAAGAGTCCCAGATTACTGCCATTCTGCAATGCACACATTACTAGTGTGCTTCAACTTATTTTGTTAAGAAAAAAAAAATCAAACACAAATAAGTCATTTGTACCAAGTTTAATTATCAAATTAATTTGTTGATTAAAAAGCCAAAAATTAAAGGACAGATTTTTAAAGTAGGCTGAATGAAAAATATTGGCATTTCTAATTTTATCATCCAGTTCTGAATCAGCAGCCATCACTGAAGGGGGACAGTGCAGGCACTTGGCTCAGATGAATCACTTTTTGGAGAAATCCTTGATATTTTGAAAATTCAAATGTCAACAAGCCACATAATCTGAGAAATGAGATGTGCAAGCTCCATCCCTTTAACATTTCTGCAAAATGAATCAACATCAAACAGAACTCCAAAGATTTATGAATCTACAGTGAGGCGGTCTGGTGGTTCTGTGAAAATGAGCCTCCCTATCAATCATAAATATTTGTAGAGTTAAAATGGAGTTTGCACAAGTAAATAGCACGTTTTCTTCTTAGAAATCAATTGTTTCCCTTATCAAAGTGGATTTTGTAAATGTTGCAGGAGCCAGAAAGATTTCCATAGTACATGTTAAAATTCCAAATCTGATCTAAAGAAGAAAAGAATTAAAAGCTAAACCTATCCCAGAATAGTTTAAAACAGCCTTCTATCGTCATTTGGAATGTGTCACACCAAGAGAAAGAATCTTTTAAAACTGCCAGTCACCCAGGCAGGCAAGCATTTACATTTTATTGCTCAAACTCTGCTAGAAATGCTGAACAGTTTATATTCGTGTGTGATATATTCAAATTTTTCATAGCGAAACTTGTTTGCAATCAACTACTTTATTTACTTACTACTGATGGAAATTAGGAGTTTTTACACTTATTTTGTTGTTGATGATGATAATGATGATGATGAGACAGTCATGATCAGTGCCTTGGCTATCCTCAAGCTTGAAGACCTTCTGTCTCCCAAGTGCTTGGATCTTAAGCCTGCAACAACATAAGAGTTTTGAGAATAAGGAGGTACCTAGAGTTAAGCCAGAACTGGTAGTATAGACCTTTCATCCCAGTGTGGTTGTTTGAAAGAAAATGGCCCCCAAAGGGAATGGCACCATTAAGGGGCATAGCTTTGTTGGAAAAGGGTTGGCCTTGTTAAAAGAAGTGTTTAACTATAAAGGTGGCCGTTAAGGTCTCCTATACTCAAGCTATACCCAGTGAGACAGACCACTTTGTGTTGCCTGCAAGGTAAGATGTAGGACACCTTATCTCTTATCAGCTACTTCCCCATCACCTTGTCTGCCTGAACACCATCAAGTTTCACCATAATAACAATGGATTAAACCTATGGGAATGTAAGCCACTCGGTTAAATATTTCCCTTAGTAAGAGTAACCATGGTCATGTTGTCTTTTTACAGGAATAGAAACCATAACTACGACACCCAGCTACTGAGAAAATATCGGCCTATGTATATGAGCTGAGTTGTGTCATCTAAAACTCATGTTTAAATAGCTACATTCAAAATGTAACTGCATTTGGAGATAAGCCTTTAAAGAAATAATTAACCTAACTTTATACCAACTCACTCTGATTGATGGCCTCAGACAATAAGAAGAAATCCAGACACAAAGCGGTATATCACTTACTTTTTCTGTTACCATGATAAAACACCTTAACCAAAAGCAATTTACAAAAATAGATAGATAGATAGATAGATAGATAGATAGATAGATAGATAGATAGATAGATAGATAGATAGATAAATGAGAAAAATAAAGTTTTTATTTTTGTTCCAGGAGAGCCCATAGTAGCAGGACAAGCATTGTGGTAATATATCGTGTAGGATCTAAAACAATCGAAGTTTGCCTGAAGATCAGAGGGCAGAGCCAGCCATAGAGATAGCCATAGAGATCAGGGGGCAGTGACACACACCTTCAGTCCTAGCACTCCGGAGGCAGAAACAGAGATGAGATCTGGGTGGTGGTGGCACACCAAGGGCTGGTGGTGGTGGCACACACCTTTAATCCCAGCACTTGGAAGTTTGAACCAGGAAGCAATACTGCTGAGCAGAGAAAAGGAAATAAGACAGGAGGATACAGAATCTGCCCTTTCATTTCATCTTGCCCTAGTCTCTGGCTCTGGGTTCTTATTATAATACCAAGTAGACTTCCTTCATGCAGCAAGGCATGGCAACAGGAGGAAGCTGAGAGATGGCATCTCCAACCTCACACAGAATGCACAGAGAGTGAACTGGGGCAAGTTCATAGTGATGTGCTTCCTCCACCAAGGTTTCAGCTCCTAATAGTTTCAAAACATCTCCCAAATAACATCACTAATTGGTTACCAAGTGTTCAAGTGTTCAAATACTTGAGCCTATGGGGAACATTTCTCACCACACATGGTCTCATTTAAAAAAAAAAAAAAAAAACCATGAAGACAAGAGTAGGAGCATATTCACATCCATAAACAAGGAGCAAGTGAGCCTTCTGGCATCCATTGTGGGGAACGGAAGATTGCTACATCAGCCCGAGAAATCACTTTCTATGTCAGTGAGAGACATGTGAAGCAAGCAATCAGCTTGACAGTTGAGAAGTGGGCTATTTACATGGGGATTTGGCATAAATTACCAAATGTCCCTATTAGTTTGAGAGCATATGTCATTAAGTGCAAAGAATATAAACTTTTTGAAGACAAAGGCCTTGAACTATTTTGCTAACTGTTACCATTGTATTATAAATGTATTGTAGTAGTAGTTTATTATCAGGATCACCAGCCTACAAGACACAGAGACTTATTATCAATTATGAAAGCTTGACCCATAGCTTGGGCTTATTACCCACTAGCTCTTATAACTTAAATTAACCCATATTTTTTTTAACATACATTGTGCCATGTTGCTTGTTACATCATCTCCATACTACACATTCTGTTTTTCTTGCATCTTGCTGGACAATCTGCCTTTCTTCTTCCCAGAGTTCTCTCTCTGCTGGAAGTCCTGCCTCTCTCTCCCACCTAGCTATTGAACATTCAGCTTTTTATTAAACCAATCATAACACATCTTCACACAGCATAAACAAACATTCCACAACAGTGTATAGTTCAATATACACTAAAAATATGTAGTCATGTAAAATTCTGATAATTATGACATAAACATCTTCGGGACTGTAATGTTCTAGCATGTTCCCATCCAGTCAAATGCCTGCTCTAGTCCTTGCCCTGAGCAATCACTGATCTACTTGCTGCCATTATGCTTGTCTTTTCTAGAATAGTGTATGAATGGAATTGCATAAAGGATACTCTCATTACTTAGCTTCTTTTCAGGGAACTTTTGATATTCATTATGAGAGTCCATTGTAAAAATGTATGTTCCAGGCTGGAGAAATAGCTCAGAGGTTAAGAGAACTGGTTGCCCTTCCCGAGGACATGAGTCCAATTCCCAGAAACCATGTGGTGCCTCAGAATCATCCATAATGAGATCCGGTGCTGTCTTCTGGCCTGCAGGCATATATACAGACAGAACACCATATACACAATCAATAAATAATTCTTTTTTACAAAAAGAATTTATGTTCCTAGCTGGGTGTCACACACCTTTAATCCCAGTACTTGGGAGGCAGAGGCAAGTAGATCTCTGTGAGTTTCTGAACAGCCTTGTTACAGAGTAAGTTCAGGACAGCCAAGACTACACAGAGAAACTGACTCAAAAAAATATAAACAAACTAAAAAGAATTCATGGTCCTATCTATGGTTGAGCACTAGTCCAATATCACGTACTACAATTAGTTTATCACTTTACCAGCTGGAAAAGTGGATTCTAGTCCTGGATGTTATAATTAGTGCTACTATTGACATTTTTGTACAGTCTTTGTGTGAACTTGGATTTGTTTTAGATAAATGCCTAAATGACTGAGGGTTGTGGGGGTGGATTTTTATTTTTGGTGTTTGGTTTTTCAAGAAAGGGTTTCTCTGTGTAACAGCGCTGGCTATCTCACTTTGTAGACCAGGCTGGCCTTGAACACTTAGAGAGCTGCCTGCTTCTCCCTCCCACATGATGGGATTAAAGACAGGCATGTACCATCATCATGTGGCTAGGGCTGCTATTTTTAAATTCCCAACAAACTGCTCCTCTGTTTTCTAAAGGAGCTTCATGGTTTTGCGTTTCCAGTGGTGATATGCAAGCTCCTTACCCTCAGCCACACATGTGTTTATCGTTTTATCTATGGCTATCATTCTACCTGTATGTTGCCATGGTGACCAAAAAAAATGAGCCTGTTTCTCATTTCTTCATTTGCTGTTCTTATATATGTTGATGTACCTTTTGAAATCCTAGTAAATTTTTAATACTGTTTTTCACTGGGTTGTATTTTGAGCAAAATTCATTTTTATGTGCACATCTTGCAAATGCCTTTTCTTAAAGTCTTTTATGAAGTGTTACAACTTTAGTTTTAAAACTTATTTTTAGTATCGACCTTAGGAAATTTTATGCTGGGTGAAAGATATAGCCTGTGTGTATGTTTCTTGTCTATTTGTATATTAGTCATTGTTTACATTTAGAACTTATAGTGTGATACTTATTTTTATTGTTTTCCTGTCTTTTAGAAATACATGTTAGTGAATGGGGAGATGGCTCATCAGTTAAGGTCAGTATTTCTCTTTTTTAAAAAGTATAATATATTTATGTAATATAATATGATAAATATAATAAAATATAAATTAATACATCTGACTAGGACAAAACAAGCAAAGAGAAGGAAACAGCCTTAAAAAGCACAAGGAACAGATATAGATACAAAGACCCATTTGTTTGCACATTCTGGAATCAAATAAAACAGGAAGTCCTAATATTCAAAGGACATATGTTTTTCTGCCTCCTCTTCCCCAGGCTTCCCTGAGGCTTGACAGTGAGGATTTGATAAAGACATGCCATTTAGGGTTGAATGTTCTGAGTCTTTCACTCTCTGTCTAGCTCTGGGTCTCAGCCTTTGTGCCCACCTGCTGCAGCGGAAGCTTCTCCAATGACGACCATGCCAGACACTGAATTAGTATTACTTTTACAGAGGACTCTAGTTTAGTTTCCAGCAACCAGGTTGGACAGCTGACAATGACCTGTAAATCTTTATCCAGGGAATTAGATGTCCACTTCTGGACTTCATGGCAACCTGCACTCATGTACACATATCGCCCCGCACACATACACATAATTATAATAAAAAATAAATCTTAAAAATAAAATAAATTATATAGTACAAGTCTTACTGAGGAAGGAACTACTGGGGAGTGTGTGAGAGGAGTCACAGGTGTTGACTACCAGTTGATGCTTGTGGAGGCTCAGTGACAGCTGCCTGAGTGCCTGTATTAACCTCACACTTTGTATACTTTAACTTATTTTATAACGTAGTTTAGGATAACACTGACAACATGAGCTGAGGAATGTAACTAAGGATATTCATGTTTTAAATTTGTTACTGGTGAGTCAGGCTTCAAGTGAGTCATTTGATAAGAAAGAAGGGAGAAAGGAATATAAACACACCCAATGCATCATGAGTTCATAATCTTAAAATAAAATCCAAATGTATTATTTACTAGACTTCCTAAGCCTATACAATTACACTCTTTGCCACTTGGTTAAAAAGAAATTTGCAGTTATGAAACCTTAGTTTTGAAGACTAAAATTAAACCCTGTAGGAAGTGTCTGCACACAGAAATGAGCCTCCATCCCTGTCTTCTCACCATACAAATACCACACTAGCCAGGGTGCGTTTCACAGTTTGATACTAATTTGAATAGAATTTCACATCATAATGTTCTAATGGACTGTTTCAGATTAGTCTAAAATGGGTCAAAACAGTCCTCTTTTCAATAAAACTGGAACTCTTTTTAAATGTGAGGGCTTCATACATTACACTGTATTTGCATCATCCCCATCACCTTCCCCCTCCAACTCCTCCTGTGTCTTCCCTAACCCAAACCCCTCTCAAATCATGACCTCTTCTATATTTATTTTGTTATATAAATATATATATATACATGTATTTATACACACAAACACACACACACCTACAACTTACTGAGTCCAATTATGTACCCCTATTATATATATTTAGAGGTGACCACTTAGAATTGGGTCTTCTCACCCACAGCCAGACATTAGGCAGAACTCAGAAAACTCCACAAAAGAAGGGAAGGAAAGATTGTACTAGCCAGAGGGGTGGAGGACACCAGAAGAACATGGTCAACAGAACCAATTAAGCAGGGCTCATAGGGGCTCACAGAGACTGAAGTGGCAATCATGGAGCCTACATGGGTCTTCGCTAGGCCCTTGGTATATACGTTATGGTTGTTAGCTTGGTAAGGTGTCTCTAACCTTACCTGCTCGTGGGACCTTTTTCTTCCTATTGGGTACCTTTATCCAGCCTTGACATGAGTGTTTGTGCCTAGCACTATTTCATCTTGCTATTCCAAGTTCAGTTGATATCATCAGTCCTTTATGAAGGAAAATGGAGGACCAGTGGATCTGAGGGAGAGAGGAGATGGTGGGGGCTGGGAGGAGGGGAAGAGGGGAGGGAGACTGAGGGTGAGATGTATGAGACAAGAATAAAAATAAAATAAAATGTATTCTGCATTGTTTATATGAAACACATTCTGTTTTCCACCTACTAATCATAACTTCAATAGAAAATATTAAAAATGGAAAAATATAAATTGGTTCTCCTCCCTAAAAAAAAAAATCCAAAAAAAAGCCTGGCTTTCTGTTAGTTGATAGCCATTAGCTGCGTGTAGCTTTTCATCTAGGGATGAGGCTTTGTGAAATTTTCCTCCATTCATGTTGGGATGTCAATTAGTGTGGTCTCTGCAGTTCTTCAGCAGGCCACCATATTGTGAGCTCCAAGGAGCAGTATTCCCTTCCCTGTCCAGAAGAGACTTTCACTCAGCCATCTTTCTGGTCCTCAGACTCTTAAAATCTTCCCCAGTGTTTCTGGAGCCTCAGAAGTCAGTATTATATTATAGATGCCCCACTTAGAGACAGGCATCACAAGGAAACCACAACTCCTAACTTGGGTTGTGTTTGCCTTGCAGAATTTCTGGCATCCTGAGAATTTGTATTGTAAGCTCTCACTGCACAAGTGAGCAGGGTGTCTAGTGGAAATATTAAGAAAAAGAAGAAGAAAATCTCTTCTGCAAGTAAGAAACGGTGCTAAGGGTAGGTTTGATCATATGAATAAGCATAATTTTCACTTCTCATAAGAATATTGAATGGGTGGTGTACGGTCCCCTGGTGAATGGTCACACATGCTCTTTCTAAGGCATCTTATTTACCTGTAATATAATTCTAGAGTTGGAATCTGACAGAATCTTGTGCCTTCCTAGAACCTAAGAACATCAGTAATCTCTGCCATAACCTCATCTATCAACAGAATGTGAAGAACATTCACCCAATAAGTACCACTTTCTGTGAATGATTCTAGAAGTCCCCCACATTCCAGTCAGAATGTCAGTGGTTATATAACATGCCTAGTAATAGGCTCACTAGCTGAAAGAACCGTAATATAAGTGGGTCAGGTGTGCAGCATACAGTCCAAACCACTGTGTTAAGAACACTGATGATAGAATGATTTCATCCTTTTTCCATCAACTGTATTGAGGTGTGATTTACATAAAATAAAATGCATCCATTTGTTAATTTTTAAGAGTTCTGGGTTGTTTACAATGTTACCTTCTTGCCCTATTAATATTATAAATTTTAGTTATTGGTAATTTGTATTGATTTCCTGATCAACACAGATCAATATTTATAGATTTTGTTATTTAATTACTGCCTGTATTCTTCATTAGAAACCTTCACATGAAGCCTTCATTAACTGATTTTTTTCCTTTGCTACCTTTTCATTTATAATTTTACCGTTTTGTGCTACTATTTTTGTTGTTTCCATCTGTCTGCTTACCTTGGATTTAATTTATTCTTTCTCTAACTTTTTACTTACATCTAACTTTCTGTGATAGATTATTAATTTAAACCTTTTGTCTTTCATAATTTAAGACATTACAGGTAGTTAAAATTTTCCCCGTAAAATTATTCTAGGTGCAGCTAAAAAATTATATTATGTTTTCTGTTGGGTTCTATATGTAATACATTTTAAATTTTCATTATAACTTTTCTGGGTTTTTTTCTTACCTCTTTCATCATTCTTGAATCCAGGATAATGTTGCAGCCTTTAAGTACTGTAGGCAGTGGATCTATCAGGCAGTGAATATATTTATAGGTAACTTTGAGCTTCTAAAAGCTTCTTTTTCTGTCTTGTTATAGAAGTTCTAGAGTGGCTGCCATTAGGGACTAGTTTAGCCATTTCTGTATACTTGAGAGAATCTGATGGATGCTGCAGACTCGACTCTAGCTTGTCGGAATGTTCACATCTCCCAACTGTGTGTGAGCACTGGGAAGTTCTTACTGTATGACTATTTAGTTAACTTTTCCAGCCTTGCTGGGTTTGTCATATAAATCATAAAAACATTGCACTCAGTTTCAAACCTAATCTTGATTTCTTCCAGTTATTTATCTACATAGTTCTCACGTCTCCTTCACTCTGTCCTACAAATTCCTGCTGCCTCATTTCTTCTAAACAATTAGCCTCTCTTAGAGTTTCTTTTGCTGTGAGATAAAACACTATGACCCAAAGCAACATGCAGAGAAAAAGGGATGTTTCCACTTGCCTGTCTCAATCACAGTTTCCCATGAGGAGAAGACAGGGAAGGAACTCAAAGAAGGATCCTGGAGACCGAAACTGAAGTAGAGATCACAGAGGAGTGCTTCTTACTGGCTTGTTCATCCTGACTTTCTCGGCCTGCTTTTTTTTTGTATTCCAGGACCATAAGTCCAGTAATGGCACCATGAAAAAGAGACTGGGTCCTCACAACTCTCCATGACCCCCTGCAGCCCTAGAGCTTCACAATTAAGGCTGCCCCTTTATCAATGACATCTCCTGGCCTCTCATAGTACCACGCTTCAGCTGCTCTCCATGGCCCCATCAACTTTCAAAACCAATACTTCTTTAACACATAACCAAGTTCAGCTCCCAGGATGAGACACGGCCTTAGCCACCTCTGGGGCACAGCTTCTGTGTGACAATCCTGAAGAAATGCTTACTGGACTTTCCTCAATGATGCTGGTCTTTTTAGCTGATTCTTTTGACCCAGCTGGCCAGTATCCACTGGCTCATTAAAGCAAAGATTTTACTTTAGTGATTTGTTGTACAAATCCTAATTGGTCTTATAATAAAAATCCAGACACAGATATTGAGGAAAAGCTGAAAGATCAGAGAGACCAAAGAACCAGCCACAGCCATTTGTAGTCATAAGTTTCTCTAACCTGCCCAGCCAGTCCTGTAGCCATTTAGTCCCAAATAATGACAAAAAGGCTTATATTAATTACAAGCTGTTTGGCCTATGGCTCAGGTGTATTACTTGTTTTACTAACCCATAATTCTTATCTATGTTTAGCCACATTACTTGGTAATTTTTCTTCAGTGAAGCATTCTCGTTTTGCTTCTTCCTGTGTCTGGCTGGTCTCTGCTCTGCTCGTCTTTCCATAATTCTTCTTCTCTGGTCACCCTACCTATATTCCTGTTTGCCTAGTTTCTGGCCAGTCAGTGTTTTATTAAGCCAATATTTGCAATGACAAATATTTACAGTATACAATAAAACCCCACAGAATTTCTCCCCTTTTTTTCTTTTTAAAACAACCTCAAATCTAATCTCCTTTGTATAGCTTTTTTTCTCACCATTATCTATAACAACTTGTAACCAACACTGTAAACAAAGACAAACATCCATAATTCATTTTTTGGGAATGTGGGCATAGTTTTCTAGACTACTTCCTGCTCACTGGCAGAGCTGGTAACCTTATGGGGATCCTGAGAAAATTCAGGATTATGGTCAAATCCTGACTGGAGTATTCTGTGAAGTTGGGTCAGCTCAGCCTGTGTCCTTGAAGCTGTTCTAGATGCAGAGCTCAGAGGAAACTATAACAAAAATGCTTTGAAATGTTGGATCATCTGGGCTATCCATCCAAATTGAGGTTTTTCAGGGGGGTCTTCCTTTATTGATCAAACCCTATTTTTTTAACCCAGAATAAATCTACACCCTCTCATTTTATGTAGAAATCTTTTTAAAAGAATCATCTTCTCCAAAGTAACATATCTTTTCTCTTAAATTTTGAAGTCAAAGCATTTTCAAAATACATAGATTGGATTAATCCATCAGCTTTTATAATCAAATGTCTCTTAGCAGCTCTTGCTACTTCTTCTGTAGTGAACAATTCAAAGACAACATAACATACAGTATCCAGACCCTGTGTTTTTCTTTCTTTGCATGTTTTTTTTTTTTTTACTCTATTTAGGTTTTAGGACTTTCT
This sequence comes from Phyllotis vaccarum, assembly GCA_033318265.1. Classification (NCBI taxonomy): domain Eukaryota; kingdom Metazoa; phylum Chordata; class Mammalia; order Rodentia; family Cricetidae; genus Phyllotis; species Phyllotis vaccarum. The sequence goes on along the minus strand of JARWLC010000001.1, from coordinate 136,024,170 downwards.
CTATTCTTTTTTTTTCTCACCCAAGCCTAGATATATTTTTTAACACACTGTAAATCATTTTGAGGGTTTTGTTCTTGTTTTGTTTTGTCTAAATCTATCTTTACTGTATATCTTTATCTTTTTCTGACCACACCTTTAATCTGCTAAGGCATGGCTAGGATTAAATGCTCCACTGTTGTGGCTGGCTCCACCAACCTCCTGGGTCTGTGAGAACTTAGTTTTATGGCAGTAGTACTAGCAAAAACCATGTTTACCACCCCACCTCTGGGAATGTTAGGGTCCACACTACCACCAAGTAGAGCACCTCTGCCCACTGCTCATGAACACCATTTAAGTGTTTGACAGCAGGGCTTCTTTCAAGGTTTTTGCTGCTAATGCTGAATAAAGACGCCTCTCTTAAAGGAGCACATCAGAGAAAAATACTACTAAATTTACGGTGACAAACATTTACAATGATGAATATTTACAGTGTAGAAGAGCATAATCCCACAGCAGCCACTACTCACCTAGCCAACTCCTCAGACTGAGTGGGGTAGATCTTATCTCCATGAATCCTCAGACTAAATGAGGGAAGTGAAGGGAAGCACAAGGTGTTGTCTTATATTCCTTTCTCTACCCAGCCAAATCATTTTGTATTTCAATCTTCCTAGTGCTGGGATTAAAGGCATGTGTTCCCAAGTACTGGGATTGAAGGTGTATGATCCTTAGTACTGGGATTAAAAGTACCACTGGCACTGTTTGGCCTTGAACTGACAGAGATGGATGGATCTATGCCTCTGCCTCCTGAGTACTAGGATTGAAGGCATGTGTCACCACTGCCTCTCCATGGCTAACTCTGTGACTGCCTCTGTCTTCTGATCTTCGGGCAATCTTAATTTGATACACAATATATCACCACAGTGGGTCTGGTGCCTTGTTAATCACAGCTGCTTCCTTAGCCCCAGCAGACCAGAACCACATATTCCTAGTGAAAAATATCATTCAAATGATCCCAGGAGAGTCTTCACTTCCTTCTGAGTTTCCACAAGCCAGACCTCCAACACCTGCATTTCTTTCAACATTTTTATCTTCTGAAGACTAGCCCACTTATCTCTGAGCACTCAGTGGCTTTTCCAGCCCAAAGTAACAATGCTACCATAATCCTCCCAAAAACACAAGGTCCTGATACCAATTTCTGTCTTGGGCTTTCTATTGCTGTGATAAACACCAGAACCAAAAGTGATGTAGGGAGGAAAGGGCTGATTTTAGCTTTCATGCTCCAAACATAGTCCATAATGAAGGGAAATAAAGACGGAGTCAAGGCAGGAAGCTGAAAGCAGAGGCTGTGGGGGAAAGCTACTTATTTGATTATTCTTCATGGCTTGCTCAGCCTACTTTCTTATACATCCTAGGACCACCTTCCCAGTGGTGACACAACCCACAATATGCAGGACCTTCCTACATCAATCACTGATTAAGGAAATACTTTACAAGTCTTACTACAGGCAATCTTAAGGAGACTTTCTGTTAAAGAAGGAGGTGTCAAGAAAGGGTTTTCTGTGTGGCCTTGGCTGTGCTGGAACTTACTCTGTAGACCAGGCTGGCCCCAAACTCAGAAATCTGCCTGCCTTTGTCTTCAGAGTACAGGGATTAAAGGAGTGTGCCACCATCAGCAAGCAGGAAACATTTTTTTTATTTATAGTTCCTTCTTTTTAGATATGCTAGGTTTGCACCAGGTTGACCAACAAGCACCACCTCTCTCTCCTTAACCAGGTAGAGTATTTGATTATCCAGGGATTTCCTTTTTTGTTCCTATACCAGGAAAATGAACCGCTGCTAGAATGAACCTCCATAGCCTTCCCAGGGACCAGAGCCTAGGGTGCTTAGCATCCCGAAACAATGACCATGTCCTACATATGTTGTGCATCTTTCTAACTGCTTGAAAAGTTAGTCCCAATGACGCTGACATATCTGAAAGTCGGCCTCCACATCATTTTCTTTTTTTGTTGGAAAAAAAAAAAAAAGCATAGTCTCCAGCTTCCAACTCCCTCAAGGATAAATTCTCAAGAAAGCTGCAGGTATTGTATTCTTGGCATTTGAATTTAGTCACTGATGCTGTAAAAGCATGAGACAAACAGCCTTTCAGAAACATTTCGGGAGCACAGCTATTTTGGAGTTCTTTGCTGCCTGCTGAAAATCACAGGTGATTGATTTTTTTTTTTCTCCTGCCTATCACTATTTTTAGCACAGGTCACTGAATCCAGGTCCTCCTTGTCAGTGTCTCTTCTTCAGTGAGTGAAGGGAGATTTGGCAGATAGAATCAGCTGACAGGCACTTCCATTGATTTGTGACTTTGGTGATGGCACAAAGGATTTGTAACTTTGTAAATTTTTTAGCCATCATCTAGAGTAAGCAGATGGAAAATTCAAAGGTAGGAGAAGATGTAACAAGCTAAAGATGGATTCATCCCCTGATTGTGTGTGTCATAGTGAAGAAATGCCATGAGAAGTGCTGGAGGGAGTCTAATGTGGAAGAGCTGAGTATACGCATTTCTTCATGCTTGGCATGGGATGCAGCAGTTGGCTGATCTTAAAAAGGAGAGATAAATTTCAGAGTGGAGCAACAAAAATAATTAGGCAATGAAAAGAATAAACCTGTGCAAACAAGAGTTTGTGCACATATATATACATATATATATATATATATAATCACAAAGAACACAAATAAATCTTCGCATATAGAGTAGTTTGTACTTGTGAAGCACATAGAAGCTATTTTGTAAAACACCTCCAGATCATCTGACTTTATCTTCCTAACCACCTGTGAGTGTAGAATCTAATTTAGATTTTGTAGAGAATTAGATAAAGCAGAGTTTTAGAGATTTGCCTCCAATCCCAAAACAAGCTGATAGCAAAGATAAATTAGAACAGGCTTTCTCTGGTCCATTAGAGAAGGATGTCCTAGCTGGTCATTCTTCATTGCTGTATGGGTGCCACAAAAGAACATAACATCAATAAATGAAGTAAGAAACACAGCATCACAAAGATTCTCCAAGTAGGTTCATTTGGTAATTTTTTGGATTACTGGAGAAAGACGAGGAATTGGTACACACTAATTTTCACTAAAGTATTCTTGTATTGTTGTAACCAAAATAACTGATAAAAAGAAAACCCTAAGAAAAGCTAGGTTTATTTTTAGCTTATTGGATCAGATGGCTGCAGTCCAGCACAGCCCTAAGGTAGGGCAGAGTGACCTAGTCCATAGTAGAGGAGCATATGGCAGGAGAAGCTCATATCATGGTGGCTAAGATAAGGAAACAGGCACGAACCAGAAATGGCTATAACCCTCATAGAATCTTCTACCCACAGTGACCTACTCCTGCAGCCAGACTCACTTCCTAAAGGCTTCACAGCCTTCAAAACAGCAATACAAGCTGTGGCCCAGGATTTCAAACCACGAGCCAGTGGGAGATATTTCAGTTTCAAACCACAGCAATCATCCATCAAAAATCCACCAAAACAGTAAGGTGGCATGCTAAGGCACAAGCTCAAAAGATCCTGACAAGAAAAAAAAATAATAAATATAGGGAGGCTGTAAAAGAGAAGGAATGCACAGCGAACTGAATCCTTAGCCCTGGATGCCCCAAAGATTCAGAAACTGGCACCATAAACAGTCTGTGAAAAATGTGAATTGAAGGGAAAGGCTTAAACAGGAAATTATCAGAAAGCCTACTAAATCTCAGATTTCCAACTGAATATGGATAGCCAAGGATCTAACAGTGGTGTGAGGCAGCAAGGAGAAGGAGCGCATTTCTTTCAATAAGGCAAGATAAAAGTATCTCCCTTCTGATCTGAGGTCCAAAGGAAAACCAACCTGGAGAAATTTCTTAGTTCGTGTATAAGAAATCACTGATCTACTGTGGTCCACTGAGATCACAGAATGCTACTAGCTAGCTGTGGAAAGAGACTGAATCCATCACCACAGAATCTGATGGCCCTAGAAAATACAAACAGAATGTTTTCATCCACAGGGCCTCTTAGAGAAACCCTGGAGGCAACAAAAGTCAATAAGTTGAATGTGTGTTCTCATGTTTTCAGTTAGACATCAGTCCCCCATAAATGAGTATTCACAAATTAGCAGACACTTTATCTAAGGAAATCTAATATAAAAGATTCAGTCAAGCCAGGTGACGGTGACATATGCCTTTAATTCCAGAACTTGGGAAGCAGAAGCAGATGGATCTCTGTGAGTTCAAGGCCAGCTCGGTCTACAGAGTTAGTTACAGAACAGTTGGAGCTACACAGAGAAATCGCCACAACACAAATAAACAACAAAAAATTCAAACAAGATGGGAAGGAAGAAAGGATTATATTATGTAGAAAAAGAACTATCCAACTGACCATTATCAGATATGCAAAAGAAACAGAGAGAGAGAAAGAGAGAGAGAGAGAGAGAGAGAGAGAGAGAGAGAGAGAGAGAGCAACTTCAGAATACTGAGACAGAGAGAAGATCCCCCAAGCTGCCAGAAAGGAAAAATTGGATGCAAATAGGTTCAGTTGCTCAATACTTCATACTAGATAACAATGCAATGACAGCATCTTTTTGAAGTTTCAAATGAAACTTTTCAAGTTAGGATTTCCTATCAAGCTGAACTACCATTTTAAAATGATAGAATGCCTTTTCAATCATGCCGAAATGTCAAAAGAAATAATCTTCTATGAGAATCAAGCAGGAAAACCAAGAACAATTGGAAACAAGCTATTCAACACAGAGAAGAGACAAATGTCTCAAATGGGGACAGCTTCAGCAAGACAAACTGGAAACCTGACTCGAAATGAACATTCTCAGACTCAGTTGAGAGAGTCAGCAAAGAGTCTGCAGAGAAAGCTCAGCAAACAGAAGACCATTCTCTAACATTTGAATCCCTCTGGATTAGGGAAGAAGCCTCAAATAAATCATCACTATAATAAATCATCACAACAGGGAATATAAGAAAGGAGGTTGCACATGTGCAGAGGCACCAGAGTGAAAAAATATAGGTTGCATTCAATAGAGAAAGCTGTAGCTTATATCACCACATAAGATGAATAAATATTGTTTTATAGATACTCAGTGGAATTTGGAGTCAAGGTGGAACTGGGGGACAATACTCCTCCCTCTTCAGTGATTAGTTCTAATTGTGAACTTGAGACTGTAATGATTCCTGGCACATAGTAGCCCCGTGGTAAACCCAACATGGCATAGGGTAAAATAAGACTTCCTGGCATGTAGCCTCCATGTGGTAAAACCAACATGGCTGGGCAGAGCACCACATACAGAAGGCATGCCCTATGCATGGCTATGTAAATCTGTGCCCACCCACTCTCTCTCTCTATCTCTTTTACTTTAGATTTAAAAAAAAAAAATTACTATAATCAGGACGGAAGCTGGGAGAATTTCCAGGCTGTGAGTCTCATCACCAGATGCAGATTCTTTCTTTTTTAAAATTATTTTTATTAAAAGAAATGTCATTTTTATGTATGTATCCCCCTGCTTCCCCTCCCTTCTCTCCTCCCAATCCCTCCCAGACATTCCTCAGCCTCGCTCCTCCCCATCCATCCATCCCCTCCCCCAAAAGGACAAGAAGTCCCAAGGTGGGTCAGCTCAACATGGCACATCCACTCCAGGCAAGTCTGATTTCCTCATCCCAAAGTCAAGGCTGGGTTAGGTGTTCCTCTGCAGAGAATGGGCTCCAAGGTGCCAGCCCACCAACAGGAACACAGTCTGATCCCTCTAGGCTCCACATACTGCCATGTCAATCAACAGTTGCCTACTCTTGGAGGGCCAATCTCCTTTTCCCGATGGATCTCCAGTGGCCATTCTTGATTCAGTGAGCCCCCCAGAGCTCTAGCTAGCCATCACTTTATGAACTTTCCTCACAATCCCCATCCCCTTGCTCACACAGACATTCCTTCCCTGCTCTCAGCTGGACCAGGAGCTCGGCCCAGTGCTCAGTCATGGACCTCTGCCTCCACCTCTATTCTTTGTTGGATGTAGGTTCTGAGATGACACCCAGGGTGGTCACCCACCTGACCATAAGGGAAGTCCTGCTGAGGCACCCCCTCCACTATTGTTTGGAGACTTGGCCAGGGACATCCTGTGAGTTCTTGGACATTTCCCTAGCACATGGTCTCTTTCCAACCCCACATTGGCTTCCTCTATCAAGATATCCGTCTCTTTCTATCTCCCTCTTTGCTCCTCTCACTCAACCATCTCCTTCTTTCATGATTTGTTCCCAAATCTTCTTGGTTGCAACCCATTATGACCCCAATTTGCTAAGGTGATCTTCTCTATTTTCTCTTCTTAGGGGAATTTCTGGGTGTCTCTCTTGAGTTCCTTCTGATCCCAAGCTATTCAGGGATCGTGGCTTGCAACTTGGGTACTCTTTGCTTTTTGTCTAAAATCCACTTATGAGTGAGGACATCCCATACCTATATTTCTAGGCTGTGATACCTCGCTCAGGAGAATATTCTCCAAATCTTTCCATTGCCTGAAAATTTTAGGGTGTCATTTTTTTTTTTTACTGCAGAGTACTCCATTGTGTAGATGTACCACAGTTTGTTAACCTATTCTTTAGTTGAGGGGCATCACCTGGGAAGAAAGTAGGGGCATGTCTGTGGGGAGTTGCTTTGGTTACCTTTGTTGATGTGGAAAGGCCTTGCCTGAAAGTGGACAGTACCATTCTCTGGGTGTGTAAGACTAGAGAACCCAAGCAGCCTGTCAAGTGTGCACACATTGGTTTCTCTCCCTTCCGGTCTAGGGATGTGACATTCCTTCCCACTTTAAGCTCCTGCTGCTGTGCACCCCCTGCAAGAATTATAACCTAGAACTAGAAGCTAATCTAAAACCCTATATGCTTTTTGCCAGCATATTTGATCACATGAACAGAAAGGAAATAGGAAGACCTTCAACTTGGCACAACACAGAGTTAAACAACCCTGCATAATTTCAGAAAAGCAACATGGCACAGCTGGGCAGAAGTACATTGTTGCATGAATAAATGAGACTCAGGGATAGATCTCTGAGAAAGTCAGAGATATTGGAGAGAATAAACACCACAGTCAGATCTTACCCAGCTGTCTTCCAGCTTCCTCAGTCTGGCTTCCCTTGGCTTCCTCTAGCTTCTGTCTTTCCATCCCCACCTTAAGTACTCTTTTGGTAAATTAAGGTGTGGCCCCACCACTGCCTGCTTGGGAGCCTGGAATTCCTTCTATAATCTAAAATGACCTCAACTCAGTTGGGATTAAGGGCGTAGGTCACCACTCTCTGATTCTCCTAGACTGACTGTGGTTAGATCTCTGAAACTTCTGGAGCTTTTATTAAATCCCCACATAGACTGTGGGTAGATTCCCTCTGATACTGCTTCTGAAGCTTTTATTGAATCCCCACAGTACATGCTGCAGGAAAAAAACAAATCTAACTCTACCACCAAATAACTATAAAACCATGGGCAAGTACCCACACCTTTAAAAGCTGCTATTTCAATTTATAGAACAGAAATGAAGACAATCATGTATATGTGTAAAACAACTATTAGTAAATATATAGTATATGGAATATATTTAGCCCAGTATAGAATAAACACACAAATAAAATTGGTTTTCTGTTAGGACTGGCCTATTTATAACAGTTGTGGTAGTCTGAATATAACTGGCCTCCCATAATCTCATAGGGTGTGGAACTATTAGATATGTCTTTGTTGAGGTGGGTATGACCAGGTTGGAGGAAGTGTGTCACTGAGGGGATGGGCTTTGAGGTTTCCTATGCTCAGGATACCACCCAATGTGCCAGTTGACTTCCTGGTGCCTTAGATCAAGATGTACCCAGAACCCCATCTGCCTGCATACTGACATACTCCCTATCATGATGATAGTGGGCTGAACCTGTGAAACTGTAAGTGAGGCACTCCAATTAAGTGTCTTCCATATAAGAGTTGCCATGGTCATGGCATCTCTTCACAGTAATAGAAACCTAACTAACACAGACAACCTTTCCTTTGAATAAAAGAAGAAGAAAAGAAAGAAAAAGAAAAAAAGGTTTCGTTTCTCATCAAGTTAATGGTGAAAACTAGTTGCTAGGAAAACTATGAATGTATATTTGACCCCAGAATTTTTCTTTATTTTGAGACTATCGTGTTGGGTATACAATGAAGAAGTAAGAACATCTCCAACTTCCTCCACATCACCCCTTCAACATGCCTCCCTCAAAACTTTGAGTAGTGTGTGTCTAAGTCAGTCAAGTTAATGCTGCCCACATGTACATGGGTGCAAGGTTATGCACTGGAATATGGGAAAACTGCCATTGGTCACATCCTAAAATAAGAAATGATTCACTCTCCCTAAAAAACTACCCACTGCAAATAGTTCCTAAGTAAGAAGTATCTCCTAGAGATCATCTACCCCATGCTTGCTAGAATTTTGACTGGAAAGATTTTATGTGTGTCTTCTACAAGTGAGTTCATGGGTGTAATAGCCATGCCACGTTCACAAGGATGAAATTCACACATGGATCTACTACCCATTCTCTGGCTCTTAGCATTCCTTCTGTCTCCGTTTCTACAGGTCCCACTGGTGGCAGTAAAGGATTGATATGAATACCCTGCTTAAAGATGAGAACCTAGGCTCTTCTCTCACTTCGACCAGCTACACATCTCTACACTGACTGCTGTCTGCTGCAGAAAAGAAGTTCCTCAGACCTATACATTAAGCATAAAGCTTTAAAAGTCACTTTGAAAGCACGACCATTTAACAAAATAACAATAGCAGGTTCTACCCTGAAGCCTACAACATTCCCCAGCCATGGGCCTCTGACCAGAATCACGGTAACAGGAAAGAACTCACCTCCTCTGGAGCAGGTCTCAAACATAACCAAGAAGTGACTGGTTGCCCCCTAACAATCCTACCACTGTTGAACCACTGTGCTCATCTTGCCTGGCAGATCAACATTGCTGAATGAAGGGTCCATATGGAGTAAGACTATCAATGTATTTTATCCCCCAGAAACATATATAGGCCCTTCCAGCACTATGAAAGCAAGTCAAAAAAGAGGATGCTTCCCAGTCAGTTTGAAATGTATTTCTCTCTGTTGTGTAGCTGAAGCATGGGGTGTCCTCAACAACAGGCTCTTTCTGTGTTTCTTAATCCAAGGCTTGTTGTGTAGCTGAGTGGCTGGCCCCTTCTTATTCCTTCATCTGTCTTTTTCCAGATTTCTCCTATTTATTCTCTCGGTCTGCCAGCCCCACCTATCCTATCTCCTGCATTGCTATTGGCTGTTCAATTCTTTATTAGACCAATCAGGTGTTTTAGACAGGCAAAATAACACAGCTTCACAGAGTTAAATAAATACAACATATCTTTGTATCATTAAACAAATGTGTCACATGTTAGAATAATATTCCACAACACTCTTTACATATCCTTAGCTTGGATTAACTTACCGACTGCCCCATCCTCTCCCCATCCCTGTTTGATCTTTTAAGCTTAGTATTCACCTTTCTCCCATTTTGCACATCTTCCAATATCCATACAGTTATCTTTTCAAGTTGGAGTTGAGATCATAGCATTTCATCTGGCTTTACAGACTCATTCCCTTTGGGTTAGCCCTCCCATGACCCCCTGACTTCCTCCTTATTCCCACATCCCTCCCTCTTTGAGTCTTTCCTTCATTATTCTACCTTTCTACTTTCATTTTACCTAGAACCCAATAATTCTCTTCTTTCTCCTGGTAACAATATTGTCGGTTATATGCATTTCATGATTCTTCTTTGGGAAAAGTGATCAGATTTTTGGGTCGGCTTACTAAGTATTTAATATGTAAGATTATTAAATACAAGGAAATCTAATTAACTGCTGTTCATTACATGAAGAAAAGCTTCTACTGTGCATTATTTCTGTCTCCACTAAAAATAAACAATAAGTCAAAGAACACATCCATTTTGACAAACATAATGAGAATTTTTTTTTTTTACATCAGTATATTTTGCTTTGTTTTCCTGTCTTTCGTTGTACTTACCCAACTTCTTAGGAGGTGTGGAGCTTTGTGCTCACAGATACATCATAGGAAAATGCTAAGCACACAGTGTTGTTCCTACAAGGGAAGAATTGCAAAATCTGTTTTCTGCCCAGAAGGCTGGTAACCTTTGCTCTGGGTGGCCAGGAGACTTTTCTGGCATTGACCCCTTTCCAGCGCCTTATCAGGAATTTGTTTTTCTCAGTCACTCTGTAGAATCTATCTTTACATATTTTATAGTTTCAATGTAGTCATATCTAATCTAGCTTACTTTGTTCCTCAAGGAGATTTATGTATGCTTTGCTGGGCGTGCAGGATTTAATTATCACCAGAATAGTTTTCACCAAATTATGCTGTGCTTAAATATGATTAAAATAAAGAACATGGGGTCAGACTCCCAAAGTCTAAACCAACAGTGACTACTGAGTTGTGTTGAGCAGAACTGGCTTCTTGCCTCCTGTGGTTCCTCACTCTGCCAGCTATGAAGACCACAGAGGGCCCCTGCAATGGGGAAACATGTTAGTAACCAGTATATTTGCATCAAAAATTATGTCTCTGTCTCTAAATACTGAGGCAAATGGGCACATCATATCAAATATCTGTGTATATAAACAAACAAAAAATAAATAAAATCTCTTCTGTTTCAACTTTCTTATCAATCCTGCCTAGTGGAGTCTATGGCATATCTACATATCTGAAGTAACTAATTCATGTTACATTGAACATGTACTATACCGAGTCTTTATAAAATTTTTGCCACCCTCTTATTAAAGCTATTTTCTAACCAGTGAGAAAGAAGCTTGGTGAACCTTTCTTACCAACCAACTGAAAAGGAAATATATCACTCAAAATGATTGGCAACTTTAGCTTTCTGTCACAATTGAGAAGAAAAACCTAAACAAACAAAATCTTAGCTGAATATAATCAACCATGAAAGTCAAGCCAATGATTTAAATACAAATGCTGCTAGAAGCATTTTTAAACTGTCTTAGAATTTTGCAGCTCAATTCATTTATATTCTGAGCAACAAACACAATGCTACAATTTATAAGGGGCCTCCGGGCATTTCATTTGTTAGACTGATTTACAGTAAATTGGCTTATTCCAGCATAATAAAAAATACTCTTTGCTATATGCCACCAAAATAAATTAATCAAGCGATTTAAAATTGAATTTTCACACACGTCTTGTTTTGTTTCTTCAAAGATCCAAGATAACAGCATATCTCATCATTTAAAACCAATAATGTGATTTGTGTTTTTGCAGAACCAACAACAAATTAAAAACCAAAACCTTGCATTAGCAGCAACATAAACAGCCAACTGTGTTGAAAAATGGATCTGATCTTTCCTCCACTGTTATCCTAGAACATGAAGTCTGGGGGCAAATGGAGCCTGATGCAATCAGGGGATTGGTTTAGAGGCTGTAACTCTTTGGGACAATGCAAATTGCTTCTCACATTAAAAACACATTAAGTTGCTCAGCAATTCAGAGAAAAGCATACAACTGCTCTCAAATTTTAAAATACATTTAGGTGAAAAATTACTCCAAGTTGTAAGGAAGCCTGAGGCTGTTGGGATGTACCTTTTCATGTGTGCAGTAAGGGATGATAGCCTTCTCTATAGTTTTCAGGGCTGAGGAAGAAGTAGTCCTATTACTAAAAATGTTTAAAGATAGTGATTAATCATGAGCAGTGTGTGGCCCATGAAGCAAGGAAGATAGAAAAACTGCAAATGTGAGCAGCTTTCGGGAGGAGGCACAATCAACCCTTGATTGATTCTACTAATGGAAAGAAGCATTGTGCATCCTACAAACACTGCGGATGCTATAGGGTGAAGCTCTGGGATGTGAACACACTTTCCCTCCGCACACACAGGACCGATGTGTGGAAGTGGGGCCCTGTGGTAATCTGAGCACCTTTTGTAAAATAAAAGTGCTGCAGAGGATTAAAGAGGTTACAGTGGCATCCGGCAAGGGAAACCATTCTGAATGCTGCCTTCCAGCTTAGAAATGCATCTCCATGAGCTGCGTTTGATACCCAGTCCTGGCCCTAACAGAGAACCAAAAACTGAAAACACACACAAAAAAAATTATCAGCTGGAAAATAACACTTCTTCCACTTCCCGAAGTAATTGAGAATAGAAGGACGTTAGAAAACAGATTCAAGGAACTCAGGTTCATTAAGGCTTTGTTTTCATAGATATAAAGACATGGTTTGAATAACAACATGAACACACATGCATACACTTACACATACACACACACATACACACACTAAAACAAGAACATACTCACCATTCATCAGTCATTCCTACAAAGTCCTGTAAGTAGGAATGTTCATTCAATAAATATTCACTTGACAAATAATATTGGAAGGTTTATATCTTGACATCATACTAAATGCTGACATATTCTTAAACAAGGCAAGTAGAGTTACTTATTATCAAGTAATACATAGTAAGTACATAATAAATATACAGGCATGTGCTATTTAACTACATGTTGAGAGATGTGTTGTCAGTAAACTTTGTCATAATGTAAACACCACGTAGAATACTCCCCTAGGTGTTATTACATTAGCCAAGATGGACTAGCTTAACACATACCCAGACAAAATGGTACACACACCACACACACATACACACACCCCTCACACACACACACACACACACACACACACACACACACAATAGCACAAAGTTAACTCAAAGCTATAGAGAAAGCAATGCACCATGACATCCATAAAGCTGTAGCCAGTGTGAATATAACACAGAACTTTAGATGAGACACTTTGTAAGCACATAAATAATCTAGAATAATGAAAAATGATATTATAGTAAATATGTAAACTAGGAACAGAGACATACATTATTACCATCAAGCATTAAGTAGTTTACATAATTATAGGTGATGAACATCATAGAACCATCTGTGTGGTCACCTACATCTTCACATCTACACAAGCATGTGAGTATCACATTGTACTATCATGACAGCTGTCACACACTGTGGCCATGACAAGAATTCCTCAGTTACATTATAATAACATGAGGCCATACTATTATGAAGTCACATGACCCGTACCATATTTTTAAATTTCCTTTCCTCTCTTCTTTTAGGTTATATACTCTTGTGCTTTATATATATACATATGTATATATATACATATATGTATGGTGAAAGAAAACTGTAAGTAGATAATATTGTATAAAAAACCATTTTTGATAAAAAAGAAAAAGAACTCTACAAGAGTTCTAAAATTTGTGTCTTGATTTCAAAGTCTCTGAACTGAGCAAGCAGCTACTAAAAGATCAGCATATATATGAATTATATTATTTATATATTATATATATTTTATTCATATATAATTCATATATATGCTGATCTTTTATTCATGCAACATGTAATATATATGTTGCATGAATTCTACTTGGTCTTATAATTAAAAACTTTAAGCCAGGTATTGGGTAAAAGCTGAAAGATCAGAGAGACTCAGCCACTTTTCACCCAGCCACTCCTCACAATCCTCAGGCTGATGCCTCTGAGTCCTCAGCCAAGGGTATGGGGTCCAGATGAAGGGCTGGATGCCTGCCTCCTCTTCCTCCTCCCAGATGTCTCACTTCCTCATTCACCTTTCCTAGGGCTAGCATTAAAGGTGTGAGTCACCATTCTCTGGCTTTGTTTGGCCTTGAACTCACAGAGATCCAGAGGATCTCTCCCTCCCTAATGCTGGGAGACGTGGGTCACCACTCACTGACGTTCATGACTAAATCCATGGATGGCTCTGTCCTCTGATTTTTCAAGCAAACTTTATTAGATAGACAATATGTCACCAAATATATACTAATGTGTGTGTGTGTGTGTGTGTGTGTGTGTGTGTGTGTGTGTGTGTGTGTGTGTGTGTGTGTATGGATGGAAGGTGTAGACAAAAAAAATATCATTAAGTCAACATACATACTTTCACTCCCCCAAAAATAAAAAAGTGCAAATGAGAAATTAAGTCAAATGCAAGGGGAAAGCAACAATTTTAGGAGTTTCACTCTGGATGTCTGTACTTAAGCATAATAAAGAATTCACTGAAAGGGCATCAGATTCCCAAGGAAACTGTTCGTGTTTTAATGCCAACATGGCAGAAAGAGCCCAAAGAATGCTTAGGAAAAGGTCACATGGAAAATGTATGATGATACTTGATGAAGCCCAGTGAGCTCTGGGAGATGGGAGAGAAGGCAAGAGTATGTCTACTCAGTATATTAGGAATAACTTATCTAGTGCAGTGTGGGATCCTGAGTACATGTTCACTGAGTAGCTGTGGAAATGTGAACAGATAGCTGAATGTTGTTGCTTCAGCTACCTTCTAAGAGATTCATCTGATACTGAGAAACAGTCCATGTTATCCATACTTACTATTTTGTTCATGTAAATATCAACCATAATTACAATTTCTATTGCCACCACATTCACATTTCTTTAATAATATTTTAAATTTATTCTTTGAAAACTTCATATATATGTACAATGTATCTTGGTCATATCTTCCCCACCTGCTTGCCTTCCAGTATTGAGACCCATTCAATACATCTCTTTCCCTACCAAGTTCAGGACCTTTCAAAAATGTTGGTTTTTATGTTTTTTAATCCACCAGGTCCCACTAATGTTGGCCACATGGACATGGATTCACTGAGTCATTAGAAAACTATCTGTGGGCCACTCCCTCAAACAAGAGTAGCCAACAACTAACTGCCAATAGCTCCGCAGCAGAGGTTGGGGCCTTGGAAGCCCCTTATTTATCAAAGCTTGGACTATATTTAACTAGCTTAATCTTGTGCAGCCTATCAACAGCTGCTGTAAAGTCATGTGTACAACAGCCAGGTCCCGTTCAGAAGACAGCATTTCACTGCACTCCTTCCCACTGTTCTCCGGCTTCTCTTCTTACACCTCTCCCGCATGTTTCCTGAGCTTTGCAAGGTTGGCAGGAGGATATGTATGTTCCATCTACACTGGGCACTTTTCGGCACCTTTATCAGCATTGTGAACAGCATGATGAAATGATATAAATTTCTATATTAACTCTACCCACTACAATAAGAAACTTCTAAGGCCAAGATTGAAGGTAGCCTAGATATGAGCTGCAGCTTCCACAGATTACATGGCTACCATCAAATACAAACCCCCTCACTGGGCTCCCCGTTTGTTCCTGTCTTGTGTTGTGATTAATTTTATATTCACTTGACTGAATCATGGAATAACCTGATACTTAACCAGCCCCCCCACCCCACCCCCACCCCCCACCCCTCCCTCTCTCTCTCTCTCTCTCTCTCTCTCTCTCTCTCTCTCTCTCTCTCTCTCTCTCTCTCTCTCTCTCTCTCTCTCTCTCTCTCGTATGTGTTTCTCAGAAAGAGAGGGAGGGAATCATTTGAATCAATACACTGAGTGGAGTAGACTCCTCCCCCTGCTGTAGGTAAGGCTCATCAAATCAGCTGAGCCTCTGACTATGTGAGTTCATCTTGTTGTTAAGTAACATGGCTTTCTTGGATATAGAAAGGAAATAGCTTAAAATAGCTATGACAAAAATAAGGTGAGACATAGAGCACATAGTCAGACTCTGTAAAAATGTTTTGATTGACCCCTGATTCCTTGTACAGACATGCCTACCACAATTAGTGTCCCTGCTTCCCCTTAGAGAGGTAAGTACATCACTAAGCAAAGGTATTTATCAAGCATCACAGACTACACATTAATCTACACTTAAATTTGCAACACAGTGCATGAGCCAGGCATTTCACAGCTGATCCCAATGGCCCTCCCTGCCATCATGGGACACATGGCATTCTATAATCTGGATATGTCCTATGTGATGGAATAATAAATGTTATACCACAACCATTTTGGGGTTTCCACCTTTCCATACAGTGAACATTCTGTACATATATCACGGTGCACCTTTGAGAGGGTGGTGGACACAAGTAAAATTTCTTGCAATAAATCGTTTGATCGAAGAAGCCATGCAATTCAAATACTGAAAAATATGATCAAAAGATCTTTAAAATGATGTACAGGTATATGTTTTTGCCAATAATATTGGTACCGGTCACTATTAAATTTAAAAATAATGACCATTTTACAGATGTAATTAACATCTTGTTTTAATTTGTATATCTGTAATTATGATTTTTTTCATGCCTATTGAAACTTTAAAATATTTTTTCTTTATGTTAAATGTTTATGTCTTGTGTCTTTTTTATTATGTTACTTGTCATGTTAATTACTATAACTTCTGTGTATATTAAAATCATTTTCTCCTTCCTAATAAGTCACTGTAATAGTTCTGCTATCTTGGTGATGGTTTTCATAAAATTTTCTTGGTCTTTGACTTCTCAATTGTATTTTGCTTAAAATAGCCTCTCCTGCTCTTTGATTTTTAAGGAAATCACTATCCTTTTTATTTGGGGGGGGGGGAGTGGTTGAAGACAATGTCTCACTAGGTAGCTCTGGCTGGCCTGCATCTACTCACAGATACCTGCCTGCATCTACTTCCTAAGAGCTTGGATTAAAGACATGTGCCACTACTACTGACCACTATTATTTTTTTAAAAATTATTTGCATATGTGTATGCATGATTGAGTGTGTATGTATATGTTGAAGTCAGAGTATCCTTGAATTTGATTGTTTCCTTATAGCCTATGGGCCTCAGGGCTCAAACTCAAGTATCCAGCTTGGCTGCAACTTACTTAGCCAATTAACCATCCTTACTAAATCATCTTGCTGACCCAGCTTCACACACGGGTCTTTTAGTGGGACTCATTTCCAATTTCTTCACACATTCTACTGTAGCTCTTTTATTTCTTCATTTCTGAGTGAGGTGAAACAGTTCTACTTGATAGATAATCCAAACTTAAACCAAGTGCTCTTAATAGATTAAGAATGCTAGATCTTCACCCCCTTTCTTCCAACTGCTACCACAGGAGCCATGCTGAATTACTGGAGTGACTTCCTAATCGATACCCTCTTATAATGTCTCCCCAAGGCAGAAACCAAACTGATCCCTTTTAAATATGAAACAAATTCAAATAAAATAATTTTCATTCTTCTTTTCAAAGCTGTCTAATACATCTCAATTTTTTACACACAATGGATAACAATCAATACATAGCCTACATCTCACCATGTCCTCTGGTCAGTCTCCAGCTCTCCTTTCACTCCACCCTAGACATCTCTAATGTTTCTCACTTGGGCCAGATATAAGTCTACTCTAGATATTCATATTAATTGTTCTCAAACTAGAAAGCTTTTCTCAGATGGTCACATAGCTCTCTCCACATCTCCTCCAAGTCTTTTATTAAAAGAAATCTCAATCACACTATCTATGGGTAAGGTTAAAAATAATACCTTTTCTCCTTTTTCACAAACTTGACCTTGGGTTTTCATTTCAACATTGTTCCCCTGGCAACTCGATAAAGGTGGAAGAGTATTCCTGTTACCAAGCAACAGCACTTTAGGAGGCAAAAAGCCTTGATCCATATACAGAAGTATCTGGATTGGAAGCCTGAGTGTGAACTATAAACATGTAACCAGCGCCCATATCCCCACACTGCTCCACAGTGACAACTGTTTAACTGAGCGTGGGGCTCACAGGAGGTTTGGATGTGGTGCCTGTGAGTAAAACATGAAATCCTAAATTAAAGTTGAGTTTCTAAGCCAGGTTGAATGTTACAGTGTGTCCAAATAGTACTTCTTTCCTCATAACTGAGCAAAATTTGGAGTTATGGAGCCAAAATAGAAAAGATGGGTGGCATTGTGACATGATGTTGTCATGTACAAAGTTCAGCTGGGGAACTACACAACCAAGTTGCCTAGAAAAACTTTCCAAAATCCCTTATAATATTTTAAGTAAGTTTACAATTTTGGGTTGGGTCACATGCATAGCCATCCTAAGCCAGGTGAGGCACACTGCCACAGACTAACTTAGATAAATGATTATATGGTTCCCAAGTCTGTTTCCAACTGAAGAGGAACACTGGCCTTCCATTCAGACTGTCTCTTTTTTCCTGTCATTCTACATAAGACCTATTCCCAGTGTAGTTGATGGTGATTTTGTTGAACCAACTCCTAGAGTAGTAATCATGTTCTTTATTACTCTCTCAATATAGAGTAAATGATTTTGAAGTAACCCTTGTAACAGACAAGCACAGTGTGGAGGACCTGGAAAGTTCTGAGTGAGACGGCGAGGCACACTGTAGATGGGCCAAGAATAAAAGCTGAGGTTAATTATAGGAGCTGAGATGAGAAGGTACCAAAAGGAATAGCTGCAGGGTAACCCATCTATACATCTACCTTCCTCTTATCCATTCATATCCAGGATGCCTATTCAGCTTCCCACCCTGTGGAGCAAAGTAATAAAGTCCCAACCACTGTTCTTACACTTACTAATAGAGCTGACAACTGTCTGTACATGGCTGAATTAAGTGCTACAGCTGATCAATAGCATCTCCTGGGAAGTCCACCTGAGAAAGCATAAGACTGATTCAAGGCCTTCAACTCAGTTCAGGAATTCCTGCTCATGAACCTGTGATAAGTACGGTCATTTGAAGATTGCTTTCTAGTCCAGCAGCATGAATGGAGAACTCATGGCCCATCTCTTGCTCTTTTACTGCTTTCTTTAGGCAGATCTTTGTTGCTTTTTCTCGGCCCAGATAGTCTTAGAATAACAGCAAGGACTTCTTCAGGCATAGTCTTGACCCTTGGCTCCAGTGAATGTAAATGGAGTTTCTGAAATTGATCTAGGAGAGCTTACCTTTTAGCCCCGTATTAAAGGCAAAGGTGAAAGCTACACTATAAAATTTCACAGCATCACCTGTGGCTATATGTCTGTTTCACTGAGAAAGGCTGACAGCTTCCAGGAAGGTTTTCAAGAGTTTGAGTTGCTAACCATGGGACATGTCTACATCAGAGCACCCTGTTTAGAAAAACTCCTCACAGTATATAACTCTTTGGTTCTCCATCCTCCTTAACAGGACTCCACTCCAGAACCTTCGAGCCCTGCCTCCTCTGAAATGGCCTTCTCTCCATGACTTAACATGCTGGGTCTTTCCAGACATTCCTTCCTTGTGAAATCTTATTTGATTTGCCTGGCATAAGATTAACATCTCACTGTCTTTATCTAACTAGGGAAAAGTCTGTAGGCTGCTGAGTCCCTTGAATTACAGTCACCTCTTTCTGGCAACGGCATCCTTCTCTTCCCTTTCATTTCTGCCCAAATGTTTATGAAATTCTCTTTAAACTGTTGGATATTTGTGCGTGGAAGCTCTTTTTTTCCTGAGGTTTTGACTGGCATAGATAGCATTTACAGCATCACACTGAACTTTTCCACTGGTCACTTTCTTCTCAAGCCTCTACTCTTCTCTAAAGTGCAGACTAGATGATTTTATTCTTTTTTTCAGCATTTCAACATACTTTACTGAAAGCCTAGGAATCAAGTGTCAAGTGAAAAAACCCAGGTCTCTATACAATTTACTGTCTACTGGGAACTATTCAAAGATTTTCAAAAGCATCTTTTTTAAAATTGGAGACATAGAAAGTGTTTTTAAATGTACCTATAAAGTTATAAAAGATGAAAGGAAGGGCACTCATGGGATCCCAGCCTTTCTGGAGGATTTATATGTAGAAAACAGTTGATGGAGGATGTACTTTTTTCAGTGGTATAGCCATTGGTAAAGTGTGTATGTTCCTGTAAACAAACTCCCATCGTGTGTCTATGAACAATTCTAATTTACCCACTGGGTCACATGCAGCAAGACAAAACTCCCAAACAAAAGCAGAAGGGAGACTAGTCATGAAGAAAGGTGAATGAAAGATGAAGACAGGAGGCTAAAAATGACCAAAATATGTTTTATACATGTATGAAATATAATAAACTCACTATGTTTATACATTGAAAGGTTATAAAGAATATTGTAACTGTGTTTGATGTTATTAGAAACATTCACGCAAACCATTCATGAATTTTTGTGATTTTTCAGAGATGTCACCCTTAGGCATATATTTGAAAGAATCTAAGTCCCGATGTCACAGAGATACAGCTCATTTAATGTTTCACTATCACCAACAGTCAGGTTATGGGATCAGCCTAGATGTCAAAGAAGTCTGGTGCATGTGGTGGCAAATGAGAACAAAAAGCACTTCAGTCCCCACTTGGTAGAGCTGTTTGGGATTAACAGTAAGAGGTATGGCTTTGTTGGAAGAGGTGAATCACTGGGATGAGGACATGGTTTTGAGGCTTGCTTCTCTCTCTCTCTCTCTCTCTCTCTCTCTCTCTCTCTCTCTCTCTCTCTCTCTCTCTCTCTCTCTCTCTCTCTCTCTCTCTCTCCTGCTTATGACTCAAAATATGAATTCCAAGCTACTACTTCAGTTCCATGCCTTCCTGCCTGCTGCCATTTTCTACCGTGATGGTCATGGAGTCACACTCTGAAACTGTAAGCTCTAAATAAATGCTTCCTTTTATAAGTTGCTTTGGTCACTGTGTTTTATCACACCAATAGCAAAGTAACTAAAACAGTACACACACACACACACACACACACACACACACACACACACACACACACACTGGACCTTTATTCGGTCATAAAGAATAATTTTTTTTCATTTGAAATAAAATAAATATAGACTCTGAAGCAGCAGTCACAGGACCTACATGGATCTACACTATGTCCTCTGCATATATACAATTGTTAGTATACACTGTTAGTACTTTTATGGACTCCTGAATATCTGAATAAATGGGTCTCTGATTCTCGTGCCTTCTTTTGGGGATCTTTTATGTTTCTGTTAGCTAGGCTTGTCCAACTTCAATATGATGGGTTTTGTTTTATCATATTGTATTTTATTTTATGTTTTTTGTTGTTATCTCTTAGAAGACTTATTTTCTGATAGTAGACAGAAAGGGAGTGGATCCAGATGGGGAAGGAAGTAGAGAGGAACTGGGAGAAGAAGAGGGAGAGGAAACTGTATTCAGATCATACTGCACGAGGAAGAAATCTTATGTTTTATAAAAAGGGGGAAATGAAAGCACTTCAAGTGAGGAAGAGGGAGGGAGAGAGGGAGGGGAGGAGGGAGGGAAAGGAAAAAGAAGAGAAGAAGAAAATGGATAAGTCGGAAATCATTGTGACAAGCAAAGTGTAGAACACTAAAATGCATAAACATTGCAATTTTTTCTCATATGGGTACCTAGAACGTGTGTGTGTGTGTGTGTGTGTGTGTGTGTGTGTGTGTGTGTGTGTGTGTGTGTGTGTACAAAAGACTAGGGAAGAGGAAAGAAACCACCAGGAGGTGGCAGGAGGAGAAGTAATTAATGGGAGGCTGATATGGCCAACATATGGAATACACGCATGGAAATACCACAATAAAATCATCTGTACGTAAATAAAAGAAATTTAAATTAAAGAAACTTTCTGAATGAACTAACTATACAAGCCATGAGCTTAGAAATTAAGTAATTTTTTGAAGTCAAAGAAGTATTTATTAACACCTAAATTAATTTTAAAAAAACATTTAACTATATATGTATTAATTTGGATTTTCTCTATTTTTAATTTTGAATAATTTATTAGTTTGGATTTCTAGTTTAACTTCCATGTTTTCAAGGAACATGAATAAAAATACTCACCAATGTCTCTACTTCTTCCCCTAGGGGCAAACAGAAAGTTGCAGATGGTCCCAATACTTGAGAAAAGCCATCCAAAAGCCATTCAATAAAGGATGGGGTAAGGCAGTAGCAGCCCAACCTTTCTCTGCCTCCCTTGCTCTCCTCTGGCATAAGGAAAGGTTCCTTCTCAGATAGTTCAACTCAAAAAGGTAGAAGGTCTTTCAGCATGGGTTCTGGAGCAACACCACACAGTAGGAATTCCAGGCTCTCATAACTTGTAGTGGGCGTGTACCTAAGCCAGTCATAAAGACTGCGGTATCAAGGCAGTGAGATCAGGAAATGATGTTAATGGGACACAGCCTAACCACTAACAGGGATTTATTTTACATTGTTTGCATCCTCCTTTTGCAGATATCCTATGTCCTCAAGAGTCCTTAAGCAGCCCCTTGGATACTGTATGGATAGGTATCTTCTAGTGCATAAAACAAGTATTAGATATTCAAAATGTCCATTCAAAATGAATGATGAACATGTATGAAATTCTCAAACAGTTTAAAAAAATACTTCCTGAGTCTTAAGGGAGTTAAAGAAGAAAGTTGAAATGAAGTTTAAAAAGTAGAGTAATTCAGTGAATATTTACTGAGCTCATTATAGGGAAAGAGGGTGAAGTCAGTCCTCAGAGTTGTGTGGAGGGCATGAGCTGTAGTAGTTGCTGGAACAGACTCTGAGTCCTAAGTAGGAGCAAAAGGGGTAGACATTACCTAGACAATCATGTGTCTGTGTCACTACAGTATCAAAGTTATTATGAACTGCTTTCACCAATGACCTCAAATAAAACCAAGATAAGATACTGCTCATACTAAAAAAAAAAAATAAAAAAAATAAAAAAAAAGATAATTTCTCTAGGCAACATTGAATGGTGTTGAGAGAGACTAAGGAGCATGGATCCCCACAAGGAAAGTAAGGCCAGTTAGAGAGAGAAGAAAACACAGCTCTTCATGTAGGATATGAAAGCGAGAAGGAATTTGCCTGAAAAATGATGGTGACTAGTCATAAACAAGAAAAGAGAACGCAAGGAAAAGCTTTCAAAGCTTCTGGCCTTGAAAGCGTCTCTCTAGATCAGCTATCAATTT
This sequence comes from Phyllotis vaccarum, assembly GCA_033318265.1. Lineage (NCBI taxonomy): Eukaryota > Metazoa > Chordata > Mammalia > Rodentia > Cricetidae > Phyllotis > Phyllotis vaccarum. The sequence continues at coordinate 136,001,369 of JARWLC010000001.1, read as the reverse complement.
ATAGTTTAGTTAAAATTTAAGTTAAAAGAGTACCTTATAAAATGCTCACTGGGAAGCCAAAGGCAGGGTCTCTGCCTCTGTTGTTGCTGACAATTATATTTTTTAAATTTTATTTTGCTTTAGTTCTTGTTATGGCTGTACTTTTTAAAATCAAGTTTTTTATATAAGTGAAGTAGTAATTGTCATTTTATTAAATTCTGTTATTAAATCAAAGCTTAGCTCCGATGCAATTTATAAATTTTAAGCCCTCGTATTAAAAAAAAAAAAAAGTTTTATTTTCTGTCGTTGGCTTTGCTTGGGAAACAAGTCTTCTTATAGTCCAAGTTGGCCTTGAACTCATTATGTAGCCAAAGGTGATTTTGATCTTCTATGCCTCCTGTCTCTACCCCTTGCTGGAATTGCAGGTTGGAGCCACCACACCTAGTTTTTCATGGTGCTGGGGATAAAGCCCAGGGTCCCCTGTATGTTGACCTTGTGTAGCAATTTCCTCTGAGATGAAACATCCCATCTTGGAAGATTTCTTAAAATTCAGTAATCATTTTTTTAATTGTTTGAGAATTTCTCATATGCATGTCATCCATTTGGAATAAACCCTTCCAATTCTTTCTCCATCTGGCCCACCACTTTCCTTTATGCTTTTTTTTCAACCCGTTCAGTCCAGTTAGTGATGCCCACATGTTCATGTGTGCAGAACCACCTACTGGTATGATAGCGTCTTGCAACCTCAATTCCTGAGGAAGACAGACTTAACTCCCATTATAAACGCCATCAATTGTGGTGGGATTATGTTCTGGTACATTGTAATGTTTGTCTCTCATACTGGTTTAATAAAAGGCTAATTGACCAGACAGGAAGTATGGGTGGGGCTACCAGACTAAGAAAACTCTGGGAACAGGAAGAGCAGAGCAGAGACACCAGGGGAGACTCCAGCAGATACAAAGGAAAGAAGACAACCATGCTGCTCTGAGAAAAGGTATCAAGCCACGTGACTAAACAGATGAATGGAAATAGGTTGAGTTAAGAAGAAAGAGCTAACTAACATTATGTGTGAGCCATAGCTCAATCAGTATGAAATGAATATAAGCCTTTGTGTGATCATTTGGGGCAAAGCAGCAACAGAGCTGAGAGCAGGTCCAAACCTTTGGGCTAGGCCAGAAAGTCCAGGCAAGAAACTTCATACTACAATCAATTGTCCTTAGATCCTCAGAGAGCTATGAGCGTTTATGAGGCCTTTTACCATCCATGCTAGATTTTTGTTGGCTTGATCTTATGCAAGTCTTGTGCCTTCAATTACAGCTGCTGTGAGTTCAAGTGTGCCACTGCACTGTTGTGCTTGACAAATACTGATCCATGGAAGCTGTCCATTACCTACAGCTCTTAGAATCTTTTCACCCTTCCCCAATGAGCTCTGAGCTCTAAGAGAAGAGATGTGATATAAATGTCCTATTTAGAGCTGAGCGCTCCACAGTTTCTATTTTTGGCATTCTGGCTAATCTTGATTCTCTGTGTTAATCACTATCTACTGTAAAAAGACATTTCTCTAATGAGCATTGAGAAACGTAGTACTCTATATGCACAAAGGTAACGATTTGGGGGAAATTTATTGCTCTGTTCATTTAATAGAATAATAGTTTTATGTTTTACCTTAGGGCATATAACCTAGCCTACCACGAATTTTTGGCCCAGTTAACAACATTAGGCATTAATTCTGTCTTATTATAGAGTGACTCTTAAATTTAATCAGAAAGTACCTTTATTTCTGTAACATTGGCACAGCCATTGTACCTTGTGCCAGTGGGCATATCTTGCCAGACCAATCATTATTGTAGCCAGATTTGTTTGTTTTTCTGATACTGAAGATCAAATTCAGGGCCTTTCAGATCCTAGACAAGGCCTCTTCCACTGAGCTATAACCTCAAACTAACAAGATAAGTTTTGAAGGTATAAAGTATCTAGCAGCAGTGCCAAGATAGGAACCTTTAGCATACTCAACAAAAAGAGGTACCTCACATTCCTCTTGATAGACAGTCCTTTTACAATGTAGCCTTAAGAAAATCACCATTTTCAAATCAATGTGTGAACTCTGATCAGTCTGTACCAAAAACAATAACCCTATAGCTGTCACTTCACATTAATGTGAGAATAAAACAAAAGCCTTTTATTTTGAACAAAAATATTGTTACAGATCTTGAGAACCCAGTAAGTATCCTCTTCTGTGTCTGCTGGGATAGCAGAGACTGGACCAGACATCCCATCATAAGCAGAGAGAAAACTGGAAAAAATCCAGAAGACCTGTTTTCAGACACATAGAGTTAAAGCAGGAAGCGTTATGTTTATCCCCAGTTTCTGTTCCAGGGAGCCATTTGGCTGTAATATTCAATGCTCTTCCTGATTGTCTCAGGCAGAATAACTAGTAAGAAAGAATATCTCAAAGTGCCAAAACGTCCTTAATCCCAGCACTCGTGAAGTGGTGGTTTGTGAGTCTGAGGCCAGCCTGTTCTCCACAGTGAGTTCCAGGCCAGCTAGAGCTACATAGTGAAACTCTGCCTCGAAGAGAAGGGAAAGGGAAGAAAAGTAAGCAATTCTGAGTGAAAAACAGACATTACTGCATAAATAAGTAAATTTGTCAAGAGTATAATATACTGTACAAATCCTACATAAAATGAACCTGTCATCAAAATCATTTTTAGGAAATTAACAAAATGAATACTTTTGAAAACATCAAAAAATTTGATGTTTGAATTTAATAGGAGACACAAATATGTAATATGCTCTATACCCGCACACCAGCAGCCATGAATCGGTGCAAGGGGTGGGGATGAAAGATGTGTGCAAAGACATCCTGCTTCTTACTTAGACATTTATAAGATGGAGGTTCTCTATAGATTTATAGATTTTTTTTTGAGATGTCGATCAAAGTCCCAGCAAAATCTTTAAAGAAACTGATAACCTGAGACTCAAAGTTATGAAACTAGATAGACAACTAATTAAATTTGAAAAAAATACAAAAATTTTGCAGCATTTATAATGATTGAGGACAGAACTCGTTCTAAAGCTACATTAATAGCAACAGCCTCCTAAACACAGAGCAGTGGGACAAAATGAAGATAGAAACAGGCTCGCACACCCATTAAAATATCATTGCTCTTCTCCTTAAAGTTTATTCAGCAAACACAGTCTCCAACTTCATCTAGATGGCTGATCTCATCCTTAATCAAAGCCCCCAGTTGCTGAGCCAGCCAGCTTCAGCTTTCTCGTCAGCACCAGGGGAACAGGGCTCCCTCCACTCCCCTTTTATGTCTCTTGAAGGTTGTTCACCTCTGGACCTATGGGACAAGGCCTGCCAGTCTCAGGACTGCTGTGACACAGTAAGCAGGCATGATTTCAGGAGGCAGATCAGGGTAATGTCGGAGATGCTAAATGCCTTCATCTGTAAGGTACCCATAGAAATATCTCCAGGAAAACTGCTCCTTCACATAGCTTCAATACTTGAGGCTTCGTTGGCCTTCATTACATGAAGTTTGGGCATATTGTCCTGTGCCAGCTTGGGGTGTTTTGACATATGGAACATATAGTGATATATTGTATATTTAATAAAATTTGTCTGGAATATCAGAGGACAGGACCATCTCTCCAGTCATGTTCTTTGTTTTTTGTTTTATTTTGTTTGAGACAGTGTTTTCTGTATAACAGTCTTGGCTGTCCTAGAACTTGCTTCGTAGACCAGGCTGGCCTTGAACTCACAGAGATCCTCTTGCCTTTATCTCCCAAGTTCTGGGGCTAATGGCAAGCACCACCACTGCCTGGCTGTTAGGCCCTGAACTCAGAGATCCAGATGGATTTCTGATTCCTGAGTGATGGGATTAAAGATGTGGGTTACCACATCCTAGTCTTCATGCCTTGGCTGTGGGTGATTCTGTCCTCTGATATTCCAAACAAATTTTGTTAAATATACAATGTATCAGCACAGGAACATCTTTTTTGGCAAACATCATTCCTTTCTTAAAAATTTGTTCAGAGATGGCAACCTGGTTCTTTGTAGGCAACAACATTTTGAAGGGCTAGAGAGTCCAAGGCAGAGGTTAGAAGGCTATCTTTTTGTTGTAAACAGTGTTGATATAATACATTGGTGAAAGGTCAGTCTTCGACAAATTACACGGCAGCAATTGAAGATTAATAAACAAAAATAATTAATCCCCTCCACATGGCACCCAATACACACCTAAGTTCACATGCACCTGTCGTGAAAGGATTTGTAAATAAATGTTTCTAAACTTTTGCTTCTAGCAGCCAAAACCTAGAAACAAATTGAATGTCCATCAGCAAGTGAATGGATTGTCAAATTTTAGGTTTCAATAAAATTTCATATTACTAAACTATAAAAAAAGGGATGAGCTATTGATATATATGACAAATTTGAATTTCAGTAACATTATGCTAAATGAAGGAAGACAGCCCAAAAATTTATACCATATTAATCCATTCATGAGAAATGTGAAGGCATGTAAACCTAATGAATAATGATAAATATCCTATCAGGTTTCAAACTGGGTGGGAGGTTGACTGAAAGACCTTCAGGGAATAGTGTCAGCAATGGAGATGTTTTATTTTCCAACTGGAGAGGATAATTATAAATGCAGACATTCATCAAGCTTAAAAAATACATAAAATGTATTACATATAAAGTATATCTCCACAAAGTTGATTTTTGAAGATGTGCTAAGACATAACTTTAAGAAGACTTTCAAATTATACTCTTCAAAGGCTCAAGGCTTGACAATAAATTTAAACATGATTAAAACCAGAAAGATAACATGGTTCTTGCCAAGGAAAGGGGCTATAAAATTTCCTGTGTGAATCAAGATTAGAAAATGCAACCCTTACTTCTGAGAATATGTTTTCTCATTTTTGAGTTCAGAATTGCTTTATTCCCTAAGGTTCAAAAGGAATGTGTCTCTCATCCTCAGCTTATGTGATTCCTTTCTCTCTGTTACCCTTTTCCTTACCTCCACCTCAATGGGCATTAACATTTCCCATTATACACTGGAACAGACAGCAACTGAGAGATTTTAATTCATGTATTATGTTTATACAGCCCATAAAATGACTTGTTATTATAAATATATAGAGATGCTTGTTTGCATATTTTATTTGTACTTTCTTTAGTACCACATACACTCACTCACACACACACACACACACACACACACACACACACACACACACACGTATATGATATCTTTCTATACACCGTGAATGCGCTTCATTGTCATTTGTTAATTAAGAGGCTGCTTAGAGGCAAGTGGGAAATCTAATCAGAGATAAAGGAGAAGGAGGGCAGAGTCACACAGAAGCTTCAGGCTGCTGCCTAGAAGGTAAGATGTAATGGAACATAGGTAAAGCCATGGAGCCACGTGGCAATACATACATTGATGAAAATGGGTTGAGTTAAGTTGTAAGAGCTAGTAAGTAATGAGCCTGACATAGGCCAGTTTGTAATTAATATAAGCTTTTGTGTGATTATTTGGGATTAAGTGGCTGCAAGCAGGTCCAGACCTTGGGGTTAGGCAAGGCCAGAAACTTGTGGAGATATTTATTTTTCCCCCTGTTTTGTGGTTTCTACACTCATTATCTGCTCCAGTGTAAAGACTGCTGTATTTGTGTCACCTGGCTTCCACTGTAGTGAAGACCATCTAGGTTTCCCCTGGGTTCTCCTGGATGCACATAGAGGACATTCTCTCTGTGCTACTGGAAATAGAATTCGCTCATTCAATGCAGTTGTATTTGTGTTATTTGCTTAATTTCCAGAAATACTGAACTAGTTCCCATTCCCATAAGCAGTCCATCATGTATTCGAACTTGCCTTACTGAAATATATTCTATCAATATTAAAATAAAAATTCTGTTTGGATTCTGGATACTTCACTCTCACAAAAAAAGAAATATGGACACAACTCATCTCCATCACCCTGGGAAGTGGTCATAAAATATTCTTCAGGAGATGGAAGAACAAACTGATATACTATCTTTCAGAGCTGGGAGGAACTGCCTGGTAGGAACCTACTGTCAATGATGACAGCTCTACCGATGTCTTCATGCTTCACAATCTAGAGTCATTCAGAAAGCTAAGACTTGAGTGCTTACCCTGCCTAAACTACCTGTGAAGCCAAGGACAGCTGAAGCCATGATAGGAATGAAGTCCTAGAATCCTAAGTGAATGTTCACTGGTTAAACTTCAGATGGTACTGATTCATATACTGGAACAATTCATCTCCAATGCGCAGTGACATTTGTCGTTAGGAGTTTGATATAAGTCCTCAAGCAAGAAAGGCTGTTAAATGAAATGTCTGATACAAACTTTCAAGGCTTCTTAGTAAGTAGAGCCAAATTTTTAGCCCAATTTCATTTCTCAAAGTAGAGTTTCACAAAATATGGTCCAAATGATTCTCATAGTTTTATGATGGTTAGTTTTGATTGTGAACTTGACCTAATGTAGAATCACCTGTGGGGTCCAATGATGGATTGCCTATCAGGATGAACTATGTGCATGTTTATAGGGATTATTGTTAATATGTTCATTGAGGTGGGAAGACCTATCCACTGTGGATATTCCCTGAGAGGGCTATCCTCTAACAATGTAGAAGTACAGACAGCAAGCTGAGGACAATAATCATGTCAAAAACAAATACAGTTAATACAAAGACACAACCATCACCTCTAAAGGAATATTAGAGTTTATTCTGGAGCCAGATATGAGTGACAGCAATCAGAGAACACAGATTTGGATGTCTCCAAACACTGCATTCCAATTGTAGAAACAGGACAGTTGTAAACTAAGGCCTTTCCAAATACACTGGTGGAATTATAAATGGGTGGGTTACAGCCAAGAGGGAAAATCTTTACTATAGACCCTGGATACTCTCTGACAATATTCTTGGTTTTTGACTGGTGGTAAGTTAGTACGTTCCAAAAAGGTTTCACCTGATAGCCACAAAAATGTTATATCAGGCACATAGTGAGGAATCACTAGCTATTGAGAAGGATAAATATAGGTCAAGGTAAATTGTAATTAGGCTCTGGATCTGCAGCATTTCAACCTCCCTACAATTACAGATGTTCTAATCAGCAAATCAACCTTGTAAAAAAGTTCAGTTGTAAGGTGTGGTTCATTCCTGGAAATCTTCATTCACAGTACATAATGATGAGTTCAACAAATGGAAGTTAAATGTGTGGTTACAGGAAATAGGTATAGTGTGTGTATGTAGTAGTTACACACTAAAATACAAGTTATCTGGCTGTTGGTATATTTAAAGCCACAGAAATCTATAACATCAATAGGTAGAGTAAGTGAAGATGTGTTTAGTCTTGTTTCTGTGGCTGGGATACAAAAGCAACTTAAGGGAGAAAGGGTTGATTTTAGCTCATAATTCCAAGTTATAGTTTACCTTGGTGAGGAAGTCAAGGCATTAGGAACTTGAAACAGATAATCATTATATCCATAGTCAACAGCAAAGAGCAGTAAATTAATGCATGCAAGCAAATTAAGAAAAAAGATTCCCACCCTGCCTAATTTATTAAATTGTATCTATTTCTTCCAAAGTCATTCTTAATGTTAAAGTACATGTTTTTTAAAAAAACAAACATTTTATTGAATGAATAAATGAAGTAGCTGATTTTTTAGATTGACTAGAGAACTCAACATTTGTGAAATTTTGTATTTGTTACATCAAAAAGAGAAAACATTTCTGTTGTAGCTTCCTCTTGGGAAATAGGAACAAACAAAACACACACACACACACAGCCCAGACTGAGCACTGAGACTAGACAAAGGCAACAATTCCACCCAGGTCTGGCTTGGGAGCTAGTGAATTTACTAGGTTTTCTTACAAAAGCATAAGCAAAGGGGTTACTTAGAGAAGCACAAGTGGCCTCAAACAACTCTAGCATCAACTATTTCGACTCTAGCATAGAGGAGGGCTTTCCTATTTCTTCATAGACACAGCCCCCTTTAGTTAATTAACCTCCCACCCTCCATACACTGCACCACCTCCCCAGACAACATGTAGCCATGACAAATTTAGAGAGGGTGTTCAGGCATAGCCAGTGGCTAGAATCATGGGTGAAGGTCTTATCACTTTTCCTCACTTAACCTTTCTTCTAAAGAATGTCAACAGGCCTGATCCTATCCTGTTGAGGGTGCCTGGCAGGCAAGTATGGCATTTACTGCTGTGCTCTAAGAACAGAGTTCCAAGCCTTCTCAAGCTGAGCAGTGCCATCTCCCCTCATTAGAATCCTAGAGAGCTGGGGCTTCTGCCTCCTTTACTGCATTATGGTCCATTCTCATCTCTCAAGCACACAGGACTTTCTCCCTAAAAATGCAGCCCTGTTGATGTGCTAAGAATAACTTGCTGTGTAAAAGAAAGATGAATCTTCCTTAAAAGCAGCCCCAAACTATAGCGCAAAGATGGACACTCCAGAATGAGTTTCCTATGGGAGGAAAATTGATCCAAACTCAAAAAAAGTGGAAAAGGGGGAGAAGATGGAAGCAGTCAAAGGACTAAGGAGACCTAAGAGAAAGTGTGTGTGGTGGGTACTGGGTTCAGGCTAATGATAAACCAAGAACAAAAGAATGTTCTACGTTCTTAGTTCTATTTATATACTTGTAGCAAGTTATTCAGAGATCGCTTCTCGGAATATATCAATTCACATTTCCCAATGTTTCTAGACAGAACTGACATCCAAAACAACTCCAGAGCTCTAATTCCTAGTGAATCAGAGTCAACCCTTAACTTCACTAACAGCAGACTTAGTCCCTGAAAAGTGTCTGTAGTTAGAGTTCATTTCCTCAACGTTCTATTTCAGATTAGAACAAAACTTCACAATAAAAGGTCCCAGAGAATATGGTAAATATTTGAGAATTGTGGAAAGCTGTGGAAAAACAAGAAAGCAATGATGGGGGAGTGCAGAGTCTAAAGTTAATCAAGGAGCTTGGGAAAGAGCAATCTTCAAGTCTTGTCTGTTTCTCATCATTAGAATCCTAGAATTTTCATCCAAGGCCGAAAGTAAAGGAAAAGATTGCACCCAACATCTTCAGCTTGGCTCTGCATAGTACTGAGTTAAAAATAGCTGCTATAGATAATTAATGTTGCGACATTGCTAATTTATTTAAATGAGAAGATTCTCATCTATGGTGTTTTCAACCTTACTCAGCCAACTAAACTTTGCCTGAAGGAGAAAACACACTGGGGGTCACTAGACTATTACTAATACTTGGGGCTTCGCTCATTAAAATGATTTCCAAGCTCTTCAGTCCAATAAGCACATGTTGCTGTCATTATTCCTATTTTTATTTCTTTGAGGTATCGCCACCAAAATCTGGAATGGACTATAGCGAGGAACTCCTGATCTTTAGAGAATGTGAACGATGGTGTCTCTGGAAATGTCTGGTACATTCTTATACACTGGAGGGGAATGACTCTCAACACTTTTAGTCCATCAGTCCTAGAATCTCCAAAGAGAAGTTATTAGTGACTCTTAGGCCTTGGCTTTTCTAACAGCGAAATTGGAGCAATGATGGTATTTTGAGGATTATTGTGAATAACTAGAGGCAATGTGAATTTGAAACAGAATGCGTTTGACAGGTAGTTGGTAAATAGTAGTTTTAGTACTGCCCTAAGAAGTTTGTGAAGAGAAAAAAATCCATGCAGTAGGCTTTGTTAAGTCCTCCATTGTCAGTCATTAGCAAAAGAGCATATTCTTTTGTGTCCAGCCCTCTCCCTCTCTCCCTAGTTTTAACTATTTGCTTGTTTGTTTTTTCGGTTTCATGAAACAGGCTTTCTTTATGTAACAGCCCTAACTGTCCTGGAAGTCACTGTGTAGACCAGGCTGGCCTCAAACCCACAGAGATCCACAGCCTCTAACTCCCTAGTGCTGGGGTCAAAGGCTACGCCATCACCACCTGGCCAATCCCATTTTTACATGGTTGTCTTTTCCACCAGCCTGAGGTCAGCAGCACTCAATTCTTTCTGGACAGCTTGTATTCAGTACATTTGTACCTGTTTCTCTTGTAATTCTTCCACTGGGAGTGCTCAAGTATGAGTCTCGTGATAGAATAGAAGTCTTTTAGGTCAAAAAAAGAGAGAGAGAGAGAGATAGGACAAAAAATTCAGATAATGTAAACAGATTCTCATATTATGTAATTTAGTGTATCTAACAGAACTTTTTGCAACCATGGTAATATTCTTTATATGTTCTAATACAGTAATGACTGCACATGTCACGAATATATCACCCAACATAGTAGTGTTGGTCCACATCTGTCTATTTATAGTCCAATGGTAACATGTGTCTGCATGCTTGTAACCAATACAATATGACTACACATTTCCACCTATTGAGTACCTGACTTGACAAACTGAATGTTCTCTTTTACTTTATTTATTTATTTACATTCCATTTTAAGTTTAAGAGTTACAGTGTTGAACAGTTTTCTCAGCTTGACACAAACTACAGTCATCTTAGAAAAAGGGGCTCTTAATTGAGAAAATGATCCCATCAGATTGGCCTGTAGACAAGTCTGTGGAGCACTTTGTGATTAATAATTGATGTGGGAGGGCCAAACCCACTCTGAGTGGTGCTATACCTGGACAGGTGGGTCTGGGTTGTATAAAAAAATAAAAAAAAAATTAAAAAAAACCAAGCTGAGCAAGCCATGGTGAGCAAGCCAGTGAGCAGCTACAGCTTCTGCTTTAATCCCTGCCTTAAATGTGGATTCCTGCCTTAGCTTACGTCAATGAGATCCAGGATACAAAGGCCAAATAAACTTTTTCCTGGCCAAGTTGCTTTTTATTCATGTATTATCACAGTAGTAGGAAGCCGACTAATACACATATATACATACCAAGTGGTGACTGTACTGGGCAGCACAGTTCAGCCGTTAATAGAATGCATTATCATCATGCTTGTAATATTTAAAATATAAATGCATGCATTAGATATGAATATCTAGCTAAAACACATATAACTCTCACAAAGATGGATAAGAAAAATAGATTATGATGTCCAAATACACCAGTAATTATGTTTATTACCAAAACATAATGGAAAATAGGCTGGAGAGTGAACAGCAGATTTCTATGCTGCTTACACATCACACCTTCAGGTACAGAATGTTCCCTAGTTATTGCCTGTCGTCTGTGCACACACTCCTTTCCCATCCTCTAAAGCCTCAACTATATTAGACACACGCACAGCTACACAGTCTACCTCCTTGCTGGTACCTTTTACCCTCCTATTTTTTTTTTCCATTTCCACATTATATTTGCTAATTTTAGTTTTTTCTAACTCTGCCTTCCAATACAGCAGTTCTTATTTTAGCTCTGACCTACCTATTCTTTGACCATTCTGTTGAATTTTAATTTCAATGACTTCATTTCAAGAAGTTCTTTACCATTATTTCTTTCAGATTTGGATATTTAGCTGCATAATATCCAAAACTCCCCCAACAGTGTTCCCCTCTTCTCATGTGGCTGTGAGGATGACCCATGGCTACCTTGCAATATCTTTTAGGATGTTCTAGTTCCCCAGAGCTCTTAAGGTTCCAACATTTCTCTTCTCTGTGTCTCCTTATGCTCTGCTTGCTAAATTACTTTCTTCTATGATTTATATCTTTAATCACAAACTTAGTTTGGGAGTGCCTTGTTATCCTGCCCAGCTGCATAAGTAGCAATACCATATTTGCTTCTGTTAACGACCCTGAAATGTCGCTGCATGAAAGATTGGTGTCCAGAATAAGACTCACAGAAGGATGTTAACCTGAAACTTTGCATTTCAATACTGAAAAGTCTTAGATCTTTAGGTTCTTAAGTAATGAGTTTTTAGATTTAGTGTTTTAGTTTTCTGATTCTCCTGTCAATTAGAGACAGAAAATCCAAGATTCAGCCTTCATAGGGGACCGGCTTTCTGTCTGCTACAAGTCAAACCTTTGTCCTCTGTTCCTGAGAGAGCTTCAAAAACTATAGAGAGCAGTTCCTAGGGACCTCCCTCTCCAGTCTAAAACTTCCCCACCTTAGACACTGAACAGTCATCAGGCAGAAGTAACACTCTGGATTTTAGCTTTTGTTTTTTGGCACACAATGTGTGCCTGATAGAGATAGGTGTCATCTTGGGAAGATCCAGAATCACCTACCTAGGAAACAAGCCTCTGGGTGTACCTTGAGGGTTTACCTAGATGGGTCAGTCTCTGAGCATGCCTGTGAGGGATTTACTTGATAACGTTAACTGAAGTAGGAAGAGCCATATTACCTGTAGGTGACACTGTTCCATAGAATGGGACCCTGAACAGAAACAAAGAAGAGAAGCAGGCTAGCCTTCTCTCTGTGCGTGGCTGCAGATGCAAGACGACTAGCCAACTCAAGCTCCAGTGGCGATGACGTAATGAACCATACTAAACAACGGTGGGACTAAATAAGTGTTTCCTCCGTGGAGTTGTTTTTGTCTCGCAATTTGCCCCAGCTACATGGAAAGTAACTAGTGCACAGTGACCACTGTCTATAACTTACACTTATCATTTTTTGTCTGTATTTTCGGTTACTCTAAGAGATAACTAAGTGTCCTATGGCTTGCCCACCACAGTCAAAGAACTATAATCTACTCTATACACTTCTGGGGCTGCTCCGGTCAGTTGACTCCTGTACCACCTCAGATCTAGAAACTTCATTAGCTTCTGCTGATCACACTGAACAAAGCTACATGTTCTTTAGATATTCTGAAGTCCCATGGAGCCTCAATGCTAAGAGCAGCTAGTCATGGCATTCATGACCTTGTCTGTTTCACAATCTTTCTTTTCTAAGAGAACACCTGAGCTCTGATTTTCAAGTGGCCCCCGTGCTGGTACATGTGTTCTTCCTGAGCATGCCTGAGAAGGAAGATTTTCCAAAGCAGAACTCCACAAAAACATTTTAGTGAACAGAATTTTTTTGATAAACTTTTAGATCTTCATACACAGAATCATGCACCAGAAGACAGAGGCAAGATGAAAGATTGCTAGGGAACTTTTTTTAATTAAATAGTTAATACATAAGCAGCAAAGAAATAAACATCATCCACTTTAAAGATTATGAAAACCATACACACATATCTACAAACACAGACATAGGCAATATAAAATGTGTCTACTGCAAATATTATTAAGTACTTAATAAGCAATGTGCTAGCTTCCAGAGATATAATTAAGAACAAAACTATTTAATTGCCTCCTTTTCCTGCTAAATTATAAATCTGAGGAAGACAGAAGCTGAATTTTATTTATTCATCACTGGACTGTACACTATACTGGCACTTAATATTGATAAACAAATAAATACCAGATTATAATAATATGCAAGCAAATATAATACAAAGATAAAAGCCTAAAGGGACTAGGAATGTATCTCAATGGCAGAGGACATGCTTAACATGTGCAAGGCCTTAAGTTGAAATGTTAGCACACACACAAGCATGCCAGGGTTGTGGGCAACCTTTCCAATAAGCAAGACCCTTTACAACCCCTACACACATTTTCTGCCCATGACTCTTCTGGCTTTTTGCCTGCTGGTCCTGGGCCACATGACTACCTTTCTAAAAGATACTCATTTGTGGGTGTGGGTATGTGTGTGTGTGTGTGTGAGAGAGAGAGAGAGAGGGTGTGTGTGTGTGTGTGTGTGTATGTGTGTGAGGGGGTGTATGTGGTGTGTATGTGTCTGTATGTGTGTGTATGTGTGTGAATGTGTGTATCTGTGTGTATGTGAGTGTGTGTATGTGTGTATGTATGTGTGTGCGTGTAAGAGAGAGTGTGTATGAGTGTATTATGTGTGCACATGTGTGTGCACGTGCACTGTTTTCTATTTCTATTTTTTGCAACCATCTCTCACTGAGCTTAAGGCTCTCTGATTGTCTACACTGCCGACCAGTCTGCTAATCCTAGGGATTCTGCTCTCTCCCTCTGAGCACTGAGATGATTCTTATGAACTGGGTTTTTATGTGAATGTTGGGGTTCTGAACTCAAGTCTCTTTCTTCACTTTACCCACTGCCCCCCCATTCCCTCTAAAAGATGTTTTTGTCTGTGTACCCGAACACCAAACAATTGTAATTCATAAATCTAACATCGGCTTTTTTTTTTCTACCAGCTATTTAAATTTGTTGAGAGAGCAATCTCTGTGTCACCAAAAAAGAGCACTTCACAGCCTTCTTACTATCTCTATTCAGTTCATATTAGGTTACACAGTCACTTAAGCCAAGAACTAAGTCTGCTTTCAAAAAGTCAATGTGTTCAGTACAGGCTATCTCTTCAACCTTTACTCAAAGATCTAGTGGGATTATGTTACATTGTAAATAATTATTCTGCTTACTAGTTTAATAAAAACACTGATTGGCTGAAGGCAGACAGGAAGTGTGGGCAGAGCTACCAAACTGGGAAAACTCTGGAACAGGATGAGCAGCCCAGATATAGCACAGAGAAGCCAGAGAAGCAGATGCAGAGGACACCTATGCTGCTCTGAGAAAAGGTACCAAGACCCATGGCTGAACAGGATAAGAATCAAGAGTTAGTTTAAGGGTAAAGAGCAAGTTATATGCCTGGGCCCCAGGTCAATCTGCATACAATTAATACAAGCATCTGTGTGTCTCTGTGGGACTGTGGGTCTTCGGGTCTGCAGGTCTGAACCTCAAGGCTAGGCCCAAAGTCTGGGCCAGAAACCTCATTTAACACAAAGGCCCTCTTCCACCTCTGCCATTGCAAAGACCACTCGCCCTTGCGGAGTATTAAGTGTTGTATTTTAAAGGTAAAATTTAAATCAATTAACATACAGTACTCACTGTTTTAAGTATATAATTGACTTTTGGCGATTGTATGTGTAAAATCATCACACACAATAATATAGTACAATGATATCATCATATAGATTCCTTCTCTTTGCAGGCAATACCCAGTAGCCCCTGGTAATCATTGATCTGCTATCTATTCCTATACTTGTACCTTTCTGAAGACTTTGTGTAGGTAAAATCATACAATATGAAATCTTGTATCTGTAGTTTCTTTTGTGTAGAATAATGCTTTGGAGGTTCACATATATTATTGTATTCAGTAATTTCATCCTTTTTTCTTGAGTGGTATATGTAGACATACTTTTATGGATTCATTCACCCCTCAATGGATAATTTGATTCTTTCCTTATCTATTAAAAAAGTTTTACAAATTGTTATGTGGCTATCAGCTTAAATTTGTGTACTTGAGAGTTGGACACTGAGTCAAGCTTACCTTAGAGAAATTTTCTAAGACCATTTCCACTTGTTATGTCCTTCGACAAAATACTTCAAATCATTTGCTCATTTTGTATAAAGTGCATTAAATCTTATTATTATTCAGTTACATGAATTCTTGGTAAAGTATAGAATCGTGGACATGCAGGCACCCTCCAGACTTTGGTTGCTATCAATAATGCTGTATTGAGCACAACAGTATACAAAAAACTCTTCAAAATTTCATTTCCTTTGTGTAAGTACCCAGAAATAGCATTTCTGAATCACAAAATAGTTTTATTTATTTATTTATCTATCTATTTATTTATGATTATTAGATGTTTGTCTGCATTTTTATAACATATTTCTTTTCCTTTAGTGCCTTTTGAAGAGCATAAGTTTTGTTTTTGTTTTTCCCCTTTTCAGTGAGATAAATGTTTATTTATAATACAGAGCACAATGGAAAATTCACAGAAAATAAGAGCTTATACTGCTAATGTCATGTAACATGCCCTACGGCTTAGAGTACTGACAGAGACAGTATTAGAAATATAATTTGTTTCTAATTCTTTAAAAAGTTCATACATGTCTGCAATCTATCGTGTTCATATCCACCACCCATTTCCTACCTCCAACAATTCCCAGATCTCCAATACATCTGCTTCCCAAATTCATGTTCTTTCTTTTACCTTTTATTAAAGAGACCAATTTATGCTTCCAATATACATTCACTGTGCATGGCAATCTACCAATGTCCACCCCCTCCCAAAGAAAAGGTACCCTTCCTCACAGCCATCAGTCTCTAATAGCACCTCAGCTAAACATAGGGAAATGGGATCCCTTCCCCCCAGTTGCTGTAATTTTTAACTGTGTGCACCAGCTGTAGCTCTAGTGTAGGCAAGCACAGCTGCTGGGAGCTTACCTGTGCAATGGGCATGTCATATTCAGAAGCCAGAATTTCACAGCATGCCCTTCCATCTTCCAGGCCTTACATTCCTTATGCCCCTTTTCAGTGATGTTCCATGAGCCTTGAGGGTGAGGTGTCCATACAAATGTTCCATCCACAGCTTGGTACTCAAAGAAAAATGTTCCTATCACTTTGGAGAGTCATGGGTCTCTGCAATAACCACTACCCTTACAATATTTATTTTATTGACAGCCTTCCTGACCAAGCTTTTGCTTTTGATGATGTCCAGTGTGCCTTTTTTTCTTTTTAATGTTCATTTTGTTTTAGTTTGGTTTTCCATTGCTATAATAAAAAGCCTTAACAAAGCAACTTAAGAGGAAAAGGGCGTGAGGGATTCTACTCCTCGTTCCTGGTGGTCTCCCCGGAGAATGCAACTGCCACAGATCCAGCTATAAAAAGAGCTGATCACAGACAGGTTACTAGGCCAACCAATCAGGAAGGAGAGAAAGTCCAGAGGGGGAGAGAGCCCCTAGGATCTTGTATTGATGGAAGCCCTTTATCTTCTCTAATAAAGTTTGTGATTTTTTATCTCTCTCTTTCCCTCCATGGCTGTGCTTCTCTGTTCCCTTCATGGTCTGTAAGCTACTTTCACTAGGTCAGCTGCCCTCAGCCCTGTGACCAGGATTGTCTGGGACCCTCCAGATCTCCATCTTGACATGTGGTAGCGCCCACTTTGGCATCCCTCCTCATATGTGCCCAGAACCCTCAGAATTTTTATTTTAACTCCCTGATGGCTGTCATTTTGCTATCCCCGTAAGCTGAAGTTCTGAGGGAAAGCCTTCCCTCATGAAACTGTTATGACTCTGTTCCAACGGGCGAATGAGGGAAAGGTTTCCCCAAAGCAAGTGTTACAGCTCTGAAGGGAAAGGTATCTCTGCACTCCAGAGCCAAGAATACCACAAAGTCACTTGGCACAGCAAACCTCACACAGAGATTTATTGGGAGGAGAAAACCCAGGAAGATGGCTGTCTCTGCTTGGGCAAGAAGCATGGGGAACTGAGCAGAAAGCAGGGTTTGTATAGAGTTTCCAGGGAAGGGGTTGGGGGCTGGGATTAGTGGGATTTTTGTGGCCTGATCTTGGAATAAGCTCTCGCACTGGTGGAATTCTGTAGCCTGATCTTGAGGCAACTTTAAAGATTGACAGGATTCTATTTCTTGGTCCTGGCCTTGGTCTTGGGGTCAAGTCGGGGTCAGAGCATTTTTTTTCCCCTCTGGTCCTGCTCTTGGGGTCAAGTCAGGGGTCAAGGCAGTTCCTTCCCTAGTCCTTTACCCTACAATGCCCTCCTTTGATCTGTAACTTTTACTTTCTTTTAAGAACCCTCATGATGGCTACTATTTTCACCCTCTAGTGGCTTCCTGTCCTAAGGTCCCTGCCTCAGATTCCTGGCTGTCATTCTCTCAATGGCTCCTTTCCCCAGCTGCCCTTCACGTTTCTATCTAAATGGGTCTTCTTTTTAGGATGAACAATTTTTTGTTTGCACCATGGAATTAACGCAGCAGTACTCCTAGACAACCACCCCTTAGAGTGGTCTCTGGGTTCACAATTATATCAAGAGAATGGGAAGTTAAGCAGCTAGTCACATTACATCTGCAGTCAGGAGCAGAGAGTAACTAACACATGCATGCTCAGCTCACTTTGTCCATTCATACAATTTAAGATCCCCTGCCTAGGGAATTGTATCACCCATATTGGGCAAGTCTTCCTCATCAAATAATCAAAATAATATGGTGCAGAACTGCCCACAAGCCAACCTAATCTAGACAATACCTGATTAATACTCCTTTACCATGGGCCAGATGTGGTAGCACAAACCTTTAATTCTAATACTCTGGAGACAGGGATGGGTGGATCTCTGTGGGTCTGAGACCAGTCTGATGTCCATAAGTAAGTACCTGGTGAGAAACGATCTCAAAAAAAAAAAAAAAAAAAAAAAAAAGACTCCTTAGCCCAGTGATTCTAGATTATGATAAAACTAAACTAATTATCACAATGTTTTGTGGTTCTAAGAAATAAATGTCTAATTCGAAATCACAAAGAACATCTCACATATTTCCTTATATAATTTTTATAGTTTAAATCTTAGATCATGGTTGACTTTTGCATATGGATATTTAATGGTTTATATCATTCTGTCAAAGTTATAATTCACCTTCATGACCAAATAAACTTTACAAGGCTCAAACTCCTAGAGAAATAATGTGAAGCCTATGTTTCAATATGTGACTCTGGGGAGGATATATTCAGTCTACAGCATTTGGACTCATTAACAGTGTTAGGAGAGTTATTGAATGACAATCCCATGATATAGCTGAGAACCTCATTTTTTAAAGTTTCTCTTCCACCTCCGAAAAATGGGGGAAAGTATGATACATACTCTTAAACAAAGCAGCATTCAGAAGATACTTGTAAAGGTCAGTGAAGGTGATACACGCAAAGTACTGATATTTCTCCTTCATAAAAGAGTGCTCAGTAGACACACCTACTTTATAAAACCATCCTTGGTTTGACTTTATCTACTGTCTTATCATAGCTATGCTTTGCACATTTATTCACAAAGTTTCACCCAGTAAACTTGTACTAAGATGAGCAGTGGGAGCATCAATGAACCTATACTAAGATGAGCAGTGGGAGTACTGAAGAAAGTGAGTATGGCTCCTACTCGGGCGATATGTTTAGGCCAGGAAAGGGGAAGACCGCTAAGCAGCAATTAAAATGAAAGTCACCATCTTAAACTTTGACCTGGCTAATGGGAGAATACATTTTCCATGTTCCATCTGCTTTCTCTGGGTCCAAATGATAAACAGGGGATATGAAAGAGTTGTTAAGGAGATAAAGGAGTGTGTCACTGGCTGTGTAATCATCCTAAGGAATCTTCATTTCCTTTGGGGAACTCATCCACACGGCACCCCCCACTCACCCTCCACACTCCTTTTTCTCTCTCCACCCGTGTTTCAACAGAACCGAACTAACTGCATGTGTCTATACAGGCCATGTTTGTCCTGTCTTGAACCTTTTCTTATGCAGCCCATGAAATGTCCTCTGCCCTCTCCGTGTTTGAAGTTCTTTCCACCCCTAGAATTCTTATGCCTGGGAAGGAAAGGAAGCCATTTCAAGATAGCCTGAGAAAACAAAACAGAAGCCTTTATTAAAAGACAAAATAGGACAGAGAAACGGCTGTGCTTATATCAGAGGTAACAAAGGATCACATTCTCTGGGAAATGGCAAGGGATTCGTTTTATCCACAGTTCCCCTCCTCCCTGTGAACACACCACAACACTACATTTTTAATCATTGTTTTTCCTCTACCAAATGATCAAACACCAAAGCAGCACAGCAGACACGTGCTATACATTTTCTAAGGGAGACAGATCTGCCCGGCATACTTTTGGTGCTTGGGCATGGAACAAACAGTGCATTAATGTGCTGGAGGGTACCCTCACCACTTTAACAGGCCCTCAGAAGGAAACACACATGCGCACGCGCATGCACACACACACAAGCAGAAAGGGCAGGAAAGACAAAGGAGCCCACTGAATAGAAAGATATTTCTTCTTCACAACTGAGTCCTGCACATGCTCTACCTTCTCTTCATGCTGTTAGATGCCCCTGTTGAAAGCACTTTGTCTAACCCAGGTAAAAATGTATAGTAGTCTGTTTCTGTGCCTGTCCCTTATAAACTCACCAAGGATCAGTATTAATCGGACTCAGTTTTTTCCCCTCAATTTCTGGAGATACAAACAGCAAAACAAGCAAAAAATAATATGAGAATGTATTGAAGACCTGGGAAGAAATGAGTGCATGATTTGTCAAGTAACTGACACTTTATTTTTTATGTATGTATGTGTGTGAGTTGTATGTGCTAATGTAAAGGTGAATGTATATATGGGTGCACTTGCACATGGAGGTCAAATGTCAATATCCAGTACCTGTCTCGATCACACTCCACCACAGTTTTTGAAGCAGGGTCATTGATTCAGTCAGGCTAACTGGCCAGAGACATGCTTTTCTTTGCCACTGTGCCCTGAACATGGGTGCTGGGAATTCCAATGCAGGTCCTCATACTTTTGTGTGAGAAACTTTACCATAGCCCCTTCCCTTGAAAACTGTGACTAGAAAGATCTATTATTTTATGCTTTAAATTTTCTTTGGAGTCAGTAGACAAATGGCAAAAAAAATAAATAAATAAATAAAACAGCAAAAAAAAAAAAAAAAAAGACCTCAGATGATTCTAATCTCACTGCTAGTGATACATTTTCTTAGAAGTAAATATCAGAGGTGAGATGATCTACTTAAGAATTTGATCTAATTGTGTGCAAAATGCATAATATTGAGATGCTTTTAACAACTTTTTAAGAGGTGTTAGGGATCCAACCTCAGTCTTATGAAGAAAGACAAGTGCTGTACCACTAAGCTACATCCCCAGGCCTCAAAGCATCTAATTGCATGACGTCATGGAGAAAAGTTTCTGAAAGCACACAAACCCCCACTATACTAAAGAATCATTCAAGCCAGCTGATAAAAGCCTATTAACCAGTATGTTAAATAACGCTTTTATGGTAGGAGAATTCCTTGTCTCCCCAAAAGTACAGGAAAGGATAATGTTTTCTTTGCCACTGTCAAGGACTTCATTAAAACTTGGGGAGAAAGTATAATGCAGGAGAAACTTGAGAATGAAACCAGAGGATGAAAAGCAATGTTCTGTTCTCCCCCTGCTGGTTTGATCATGCTATAGCTCCCCAACATCCTGCAGAGAGGCCCAAATGAAATTCTTTTTTGGAAGTCCAGAGCTGTTTAGAATTATTCAGTCTTTCAGCCAAACAAGCCAGAGCATTCCACCAACACTGTATCCTCCCTCCCCATTCCGGACAGTGACTAACACAAGAGACAGTGAACAAGAAGAAACTCAACTAATTGTCCAAGAAAACCATCCACAATAATATAAAATGACATATGCATTATATACAATGTATATCATGCTGTGCTTTTCCAAGGACATGATTTTACAGGTTGAGATACAATGTGGCAAAGGATAGAACACTGCATTTGGAGCCAGATGACTTGAATATAAGGCTTAATATTCCCTATTAACTACCAGGTGTGCAACTTTTGCACACATTGGTTGTCACTTAAGTGTTGGTTATATGACACTGGTGTTCCTGGAATGGAGTTTCATCAGCCTCAAGATGAAGACACCACACAACAGAATTGTTGGATCCATTTATGTGCCTAATATTTATAATTCTGAGTGCTGTTGAACGATAAAATTTTAATGATTTATTTCTGCTGTTTCCTTACAGCATTTGGGTCCTTCTGAGACAGAAGCAAAATGGCTGGAGCCATCATTATAATCAACCACTTCCTTCTTTGATGTAATGCCAGACACATTGTGGATACCCAAATGAATCATAATTGATACAATAATGATTATGGTGGCCTGAAGAGCCTTGGGATTTTAATTTGAGACAAATCCATTTGGTTGTACGGCTAATATTTTGATTAGCAGATGTGAGGAGATATGTATTTCCTTTCCGACACCACCCCCACAACAGTCTGAAGTCTTCAAATGAGAAAAATTAAATGCTAAAAATCCAGTTGCAATTTGTCCTGCTGTCCAGCCATAGTTAAGTCCCCTTATGACACAGTGCTTTAAAATCAAGTGACTCCTGCCCGCCTCTATTCTTTTCTGTGACATTGGGGGTGGAGCCCATGGCCTTGTATATGCTAAGTAAAGTACTCCAATGAACTAATGCTGAAAGACTGTGGCTAGAAAGGAAGGAACAAGTTGTAAGATGGGGTCAATATGTTAAAACACTTCTTTTCAGCTTAATGAAATAGTCATGATTGAAAGGCAGCATGCCACAATTCAAAGAACAGAACATGCATGAGCTGGCTGTCCAGTGTTACTAGAAACAACTGTAGATTCACACATAGCAGAAAAAATTACAGCTACCAGTCACTGAGAACTTACTGTAGGCCAGATACTAAGCCAGATCATTTATAAAACCCACACTGATGAACACACACATTCATTTATTCCCCCACAACAATCCTGTAAGTATCTCATTTTTACAAGTAAGTATTTGGAGCTTTAAAAATTACATTAATTTCCTTTGGTTATCCAACTATCTCCCACACAGTCAAAAATGGAATCAGGCTACTCACTCCAGTTCCATTAGCATCATAATGTGGACACTGTAGCAACTTACCTTTAGAAAACAATTGCTTACACACCTTTAAGAATAACTACAGTTGGTTCAACAAAATGGCTCAATTCTACCAAGTCTGATGACTTGAGTTTCAATTCCTGGTGCACATATGATTAAAGGAGATGATTTTGCTCTGACCCCCACACATAAATATACATGCTAAATAAATACATTAATAGATGAAATTTAATTTTCCTAAGAATATCTATGATAGGGCTAACAAGATAGCTCAGTGGTTTAAGAAGCTTGCTGTACAATCCTAGTGAGCTGAGATCAGTCCCTTGATGTTTTGTAAAGGTAAAATATAAAAAACAACTCTACAAAGTTGTCCTCTGACCCCCAGATACATGGCATGGTACACACATTCACACACGTCATACAGAGGCTCACATGCACACATGGATGGGGGACTGTGAGAGACTAAAAGATGAAGAACTGAAACAAAAAGATTAATAATAAAATAATACAATCTGAAAAATTAAAATAACTACAGTATTCAAGTAAACAATAATTGATCATGTTAAGTTAAACATCAACACTTGAGTGTTGGCGAGCATGTCTCAGAGAACAAATTCATTTCGGAAAGAGTAAATTGGTTTAAACACTTTGGAAAACTCCTCATCAATAAGTACTCCAATTGAACATACACATTGTAACCCAACTGTAGTAGGAGGATTCTGGCTGGGACTTTCGGGCCTAGCCTCAAGGTTTAGACCAGCAGACCCACAGACCCACAGATCTGCAAAGAAACACAGATGCTTACAATAGTTTTAGGCTGATCGGTCTAAGGCCCAGGCATATAACTTGCTAACTCTTTACCCTAAATCTAACCCATGACTCTTATCCTGTTCAGCCATGCAGCTCGGTACCTTTTCTCAGAGAAGTATTGTTGGTCTCTGTTTCTTTTGGCTTCTCTCTGGCCTTCTGCTCTGTTCTTCCAGTTCCTTCTGGTAGCCCTACCCACACTTCCTGTCTGCCTTTGGCCAATCAGCGCTTTTTATTAAATCAGTGGGTGGGACAATTATTTACAATGAAACAACACAATCTCCCACACCCAACAATCCCATTCCCCACTGAACAAAAGGTGAATGAACATGAACCAAAAAGACACAATATGAATGGGTTATGGACAGACACACTCTTATAGTCAGGAGACTGAAGTAGGAGGATTGTGAGCTTGAGGCCCACCTGGCTGGGCTGCATAGTGACTATGAGGTCAGTCTGGACTACACAGCAAAATCCTGTCTTCAAAGAAAATGACTGAGGGGGAGGGTAGAATTTCATAGAAGCATTACTTATGAAAAAACTGCAAATAGAATGATCCACATTTTTTAGCATTAGTAAAATTTTTAGAATAAAGTTTTACTAAGAAATACAATGGCAGTGACCATAAACTGTCAGTACACACAGCATAAATGAATGTCAGTGATAAAGTCAAGCACAAGAAGCCAAATCCAAAGGCTACATGTGATATAGTCACAAGGTTCAAATAACTGCCAAATTAGTCTATGGCAAATGACCTTAGAGTGGTGGTTACCTGGGAAACAAGGAATAATAATTAGGGTGTAGAACAATGTAGGCTTAAGAGACACTGATGATTTCTGGACGTGGGAAATATAGAACCAAAAATTCATAAAGCCATAGATAGGCAGGTCACAAACACTTCTCTGTGATGGGTTAAAATTTAAATGGAAATTTTATAAAATGAAAACTAATTACCTAAGAATTTACTGTCTTCAGTTGCCCATGGTGCCTGCCAAGTGTCCTGCATCTCTCTCTAAGCCCCTTCTTGGGCCCACACCTTTCTTGATCCTCAGTTCCTTTCCACATCCTTAAGTGTCTTTGAACTGCTCTACTTGCTGACACCTTAATGTTGTAAGAGGTTTCTGGCATGGACTTTTGGGCCTAGCCTCAAGGTTTAGGCCCCCAGACCTACAAACCCTCAGAGACACACAGATGCTTACAATAGTTTTAAGCTGATTGGCCTCAGGCCCAGGCATATCACTTGCTAGCTCTCTACCCTAAATCTAACCCATGACTCTTATCCTGTTCAGCCATGGGGCTCGGTACCTTTTCTCAGAGCAGCATAGCTGTCCTCTGTTTCTTCTGGCTTCTCTCTGGCATTCTGCTCTGTGCTTCCTGTTCCTAGAGTCTTCTTAGTCTGGTAGCCCCGCCCACACTTCCTGTCTACCTTTGGCCAATCAGCGCTTTTTATTAACCTCATAGGCAGGGACAATTATTTACAATGGAACGACATAATACCCTTACACCTTAAACCCTGGTTGTGCTCTGAGCACAGGTATGTGTCCCTACAGTATGACTGTGAAGTTTACCTTCTTACTTTCCATTTTGATTTCGAGAACCCTGATCTTGTTCTCACAGCCATAGGCTTTTCCCATCTAGTTATTTGTTCTTGTTTGTAAAGATGTGTCTCTTCATCCATTTTACTCAAACAACTAATAGAGCTAGACTCTGGGAATGGCATAATAAAGCATAGCATCTCCACTGATGATTCTTACCATCTAGACACTCTTATGACAAAACTGTCCATGTCTTTCTTATCCCGCTATGTTGATTTAACTTAGTTGTCTATCTTCACTGACCTCACACATCATGTGACAAAACTTTTTCTGGAAGGAGAAATACCAGATCTACTCAGCCTAGATAGGGATTCCACAACAGACCAAAGTGTGGACGTCACCAAAGTCCAATTTGGTAAACCAATGGGTTTTATTGGAGTTACTTATAAGAACATGGGTGAGATGTTACTTACAGGAGCAAAAATGACTCCAGGACGGCTGAATCACCAAGGCCCATCCCAGCATGGGTGACAACTTGAAAAACTGGAAAGTCTGGAGCACACTGCACAGCCTACAGGTAGCTTAGCAGTTTGGAGAGTGTTCTTTCCAAGTGACTCTGGAAACTTGGAAAAACTTTTTCCAGGCAACTGTGCTGGTTTCTGCTGCTACCAGGCTGTTGGTCTCAGAGTCTTTGTGGCTTTGCCTCACTGAGAATGTTCTTCGAAGCTTAGCTTTGATCCTCTAAGAAGATGTTTAGACTTCTGTTTTGCTTACTTTGACAAGGAGGGGCCCAGTGAATCTGGTCAGTTTTGGGGACTTTCTGAGTCTGTTTTTGAGTTGTTTACCATTCTATTTAAAGAGTTGTCCTGTAGAAGAGAAACTGAAATTTTCACATCTGGATTTTTCACTCATATATGGTCTCTAAGTTCATATAGAGCTTAAATGCTCATGTCACACTAGTTCTTTATTTCGCCTAATCTTAGGCTGAAATTTTGCATTTCATTGTCTCGTAATAAATCAAACTACTCAAGACTAAAAAGGTATTCCAGTAGTACAGCACTTTCCTGTGCAAGGTAGTAGGTTCAATGCCAACACCTCTAAATATATAAGTTAAATAGTAAGTAAATAAATAAGTTACAGGGCAAAGTCTATTAATAGTGCTATGGAAAATTTTTTTCTTTAGTACCTTCAACTTTGTTACCAATAAAAGTTACAAATATTTATAAAATATTGCATTTGTTACTTGTATCTCTAAATATAATATACAATAACATTATATTACTATGCTGTTTTATACATTAGTATAGGAACATATGCAATTTTTAAAACAGCTATAAATTTTCTGATACTCCCTCATTAGACCCTTCTGCTACAGGACAAGCAGAATGGCCCTCACACATAATCAACCAAATGAAAAGTCACGTCATATGGCAAGGGCTGGGTCATAATTGGCAAAACAGCTTTTACATGGCTTGATAGAGCACAAACCCTGAGAGCATTAAACCACTATATAAGACTTCCCAGAAACCTCCCTGCTGTAGTAACTAACTAGTCTAGACACACCACCAAGAAATTCAGGAAGCCACCACACCAGGTTTCAATAGTTATTTTGATTGGTAGGAATTAGTTAAGTGCTTATTTGAAGGTCTGCTTCCTCTAACTGATGAGGACACTATTTCCAGCTGTGTGTGCATGTAGGCAGCTGCTTGGTCAGGTGCTCTCAGCACTATTTAACACTTGGTAGACACAGCCTCGCTGTGTTTCAGCTTTCTGGTGCACAGATCAGTAGTAGTACCTAGCCCAAGGTATACAAAGGAATGTTTCTGCACATGCCAGGATGTTCTCAGGGCAGCTCCCTCCTTCCTGATATGATTCCCATCTGTTCTCCTCACCATCACCACTATCACCCTGCGTTCCCCCTCCCTCTTCTTCAGTGAATACAGGTCCACATCTTGCTCTATGCCCTGAAAATTGTTGCTGGGAGATGCCGTAGAATTCAACATTTGTTCTGTTCTCTTAGAGGTTGCAACCCTGCCCTGTGTATTGCCCAGCAACTGCTTCATCGGTCTTGGTCAGTTTTCTAGTGAAGGTCTAGCACCTACATAAGAAAAGTCCAAACATTAATAATCTCAGTTAAAAGACTGAATTGGATGGTCTGATTTTAAAATTGATAATTAATGATAACTGCCAAATGCTCTCATTACTTAACATAGCAAACGGGCCTGACATGTCTGTGTGTGGCCATCTCCTCAATTGTGTGTCTGTGTGGGGGCGGGAGTGTTTTGTTTATTTTTTAATTCTGGTTTCCTTTCCCATAATTTCCCTGAAAAGGGTCCTATCACACCCCTATGAACATCTTATCACTACCATTAAGATATTTACTTTGTTGTTTGTATTTTTACTTTCTTTGTGTTTTATTTCATTCTTTTTCATATATATGTCTGCAGCTGTGCTAATACGTGTGGTGACTGAATATCTGATATGTGTCTAGTGCAAACTGGGAGGTATTCAAGGTATAAAAGATTAGATTTCCAGGTTTTATTATGAATGTGTGAGATCACACATTTTTATGTTAATTATATCTCAAAATGTTTCAGACATATTGGGTTAAACAATATATTTCTTTTTTTTTTTTTCTTAGAGCTTTTGGTTTGGTTTGGTTTGGTTTGGTTTGGTTTGGTTTGGTTTGGTTTGGTTTGGGGTGTTTTGTTTTTTACATAGTCTGTCATATTGAAGCATAGGCTACTCAAAATACGCAATAATCCTTCTGCCTCTGTCTCCCAAATGCTGGGATCACAGATGAGACCTCACCATGCCTGTAAACAATAAAGTTCTAAAATTAATTGTGCAAGTTTATTTTCATCCTTTTCACATCACTGCTAGAAAACGTAAAGCTCTGCATGGATTCACACTATACTTGTGAGTATAATAAAGACCTGGCCAGCTCTGCCTACAGCAGTCATTTCTATGAGCCTCGTTTTTAGTGTTCTCCTTTCCTGGGTTGGGGGACTAGGCTGTCAGAGTTTTCCAGTGCTTCATTGCCTCCTCCTTCTCAGCCAGCTCTTCTGATACTTACATCTATTGTTCTTCATTATACTTCAAATAGTGCCCAAGGCTGCTTACATCACATACCTGGAGGTTCTAGTCTGGTAGATACAGGCTTGAGGACCGAGGTTCTGATGTAGGAAAACAGAATGAGGGCCCAGAATTCTGAACTCACTTTCAGCCCTGTTCCTCATTTTGCCCCGTGCATTCATTGGCTAGCTCATTGTTTTCTTTACCTACCTTATCCCCACCGATGTAGCGGTTATTATAGGCTGGCATTTCCCAACCCTCGTCTTCCAGCCTCGATTCCTCTCATCCCGACTCTTTCACGTGCACATTCTCACCCACTGCCTTCCCAACTCATTCTTCGCTCAGTGCTCGAGTTGTGCAGGCCCAAACCCTCCTCTCCTTCCTACTGTCCACGTCTAACCAGCTCCAACACCCCAAGGCTTCTTCCCCATGACCCTTATACGCCTTCCTCCTTCCTTCAGTTCAGGCTTTCTCAAGCTTTGAAAGCTTGAAATACCGAGTCAGCTAGGACTTACAGGAACCAGCCTGCACATTTTAGGATGCTCAGATTCCCTGCTCTCTTAAGGATCACTTAGCACCCCCTAGTGGGCAGAACCCAAAATGCCACATGATGGGGAGCTAAGAGGAAGGGAACGTTCTCTCGCCCAAAATTCCATCTTCCCTAATAGAGACACAGCCCTGTTTGAAGTATTTGCATAAGAGATTCCGGGTCATGGCTCCTCCCTTTATTCCACACTCTGTTTTAAAAGTTTTACAGTTTTCATCAGGATAAACACAGTTTCTAATGCAGCATGAAAAGGACACCATTTATCTTCTCCTTGCCTCCTCCGGCTTTCCACTCTGACGATGCTGAGTGCCTTTGCAGCTTAATTAAGGATGGATGAAATGCATAAGAAGTGGTAACTGGAGCCAGTAAGTATGCGAGTAGCTGAGGACATAAATGCAAAAGCTCATAGAGCGTTTTAAATTTAGGATATGAGTAAGCGTGCACTTTGTGAAACATAGGCAGAATTGTGTTAAATATATGTAGTAAGTTAGTAAACTATAAGGCATGCCAAAATTAAAATAAATAGAAAATATGATGGAACAGAGGGTCACTTGCAGTCAAAAGCAGGATAGAAAAACTGTTAGGAAAAATCGTGGTACGTCTAAACTGACAATGTTGTCAGTCCTAGTCCTGTCACATTTGGGTAGAGACACCCAGGTCTCACATGCTGTCTACCTACAGCCAGATGTAGGTCTCATAGACTTCCAAAACAACACAGTCATTTGGAATGGAAGGTTCAGTGAGATCACCAAACTGGACTACTCCATGGGCAGAAAGAAGGGTTAATAGACTGCCAAGGCTATGCGTAAGGGGGGGAGGGGTGGGAGGGTCAGAAAAGCAATGGGGAGGGATCTTTAAGTTGATACTGGCAGTTCAAATTGGCCCAGAACAAGAAACCCTTGCCCATGGTAGCTGAACTTTGGGGCAGAGTTAGGGAAAGTCCTGAAGGATTAGGGGTGGTTCCTTGCTAACCTGAAGCCTAGCTTTAGGCTTCTGTTTACCTGGCCAGAGTCCTGTTTAGGACATTGTCACCATCACTGCCATTCCCATCCCCCCTCCCAACAGAGAGAATCCCATGAATTCTCACTGTCAACTTAGGAATTTGGGGGCAGTTGATGGCTATTGGGAAAGAGGGAGTCAGTTTTTTCAAGGCTTCAACTCTTGACATTCTTCCATGAATGGCCACACACTGAAAATACTGATAGTACTGAATAGAATCCTCCCCCTCCCCTTCTTCCTCTCTCTCCTTCCCTAACTTTGAGAGGGAGAAATGGTGAGAGAATTTGGGGGGAGTTGGAATGAAATGGAATCTATGTTTAGGTGTAGGCATGCCTTTGTCGCTTCCCAATTGGAAGATCTTTACTGTGAAATCAGATTAGATAATGTACTTTCCCTTCCCTTTCAAACTCTTTGTGCGGTCCCTAAGGCAGGACCTTGGTTAGGTTTGGCTGATTTGGCTGGGTCTGCCTAACTTTCTGAGGCCTGACTCAGAACTGCTGAACTGTATCTCCTCCTCCTCCTCCTCCTCCTCCTCCTCCTCCTCCTCCTCCTCCTCCCTGTTTTGTTTTGTTTGTTTGTTTGTTTTTCAAGACAGGGTTTTTCTGTGTAGCTTTGGAACCTGTCCTGGAACTCGCTCTGTAGACCAGGCTGGCCTCAAACTCTCAGCAACCCACCTGCCTCTGCCTCCCAAGTGCTGGTATTAAAGGCGTGCCACATCACCACCAGTTTACAAACTTTTTTTTTTTTCTTCCAACTTTTTGCTTCAGATTCTGGCCAGAGTTTAAGTATGCTTTGTAAATTTAGATTTAAGACTTCTTTTTTTCTGAAACTCTGTCCTTCTACCCCAGGCTGCCTGCTCACAGGCATCTGCCCCACTGATTATCTTCTCCATATATATCCTTGGAGTGACTTTGAGATTAACTATTTGTTTGCCCCTTTTCTCTCTCTCTCTCTCTCTCTCTCTCTCTCTCTCTCTCTCTCTCTCTCTCTCTCTCTCTAGTAAATTATTATTGAGCTTCTGTTTGAATCTATTCTTGATTCTTTTATTAATAAAACGAGGATCCCCAGGAATGGACCCAACTCATATGATGAGTCTTCAGGGATGCTCCAAGATTTTTCTAATACTTTCCTCCATTTTAAGTCTTTAACTGGCAAAGGGAATGAACCCATTCCTGAACCTCTAGATGTTATCACTGGGGGGGAGAGGAGAGTTGATCCAAACAAGTCATATGCATGTGTGAAATTCTCAGAAGAAATCACTGTGTTCACAGCCACATGGACTACATAGAGTTCTAGGCTCCAGCTTCAATTATGTGACCAAAGCTTGTCTCAAAAACAAAATCCAACCACACTTCAAAACAACAACCATAAAGTGTAAGTCTCTTCCCTCTGCCCAAAAATGCAAAGGTTAAATTCCTGGGACCTGCCTTTTACTCAGTGAACTACCCTACTTTCACAATGTATAATAAGAGAGACGATTTTATAATTATTTAATTGGAATAAAGCAAAAAATAAAATGTGAGGCTTTAAAGTTGCTTTTAACTCAACCCTCCTCCAAGATGAAGGGGTATCTGGGTGCATAAGTTTGGTCTCCTGCTTGGAAGAGATTTGCAAACAAGGTTAAGGACGCTCGCGGTTGCTAAGGGACTCCCAATGCCCGAAGAGAACGCAAGCACCCCACGGAGTGCATTTGAAGCAACATTTGCATTCTATTGAATCATCCTCTCCTCCCTGAACCCAGCCCTTCCGCCTCCGGAGGCGGCCGCACTGGTTTCCGCTCTAGGCGGCATCAGGCTCTTCTTCATGGTGCAGGCGGCCTCTCTAGCTGCA
The DNA here is from genome assembly GCA_033318265.1 of Phyllotis vaccarum. Taxonomy (NCBI): domain Eukaryota; kingdom Metazoa; phylum Chordata; class Mammalia; order Rodentia; family Cricetidae; genus Phyllotis; species Phyllotis vaccarum. The sequence goes on along the minus strand of JARWLC010000001.1, from coordinate 135,970,167 downwards.
CTAGCCGTCCTCTCGGTGTCAGTGTGGGGCAGGCGAGAGTGTGGAACGCCGAGTCTGGCCTGTGCTGATACCGTGCTTCCGGAGACCAGCGGAGACCAGAGGCGGCTTAGGGGGACCGGGCCGCACGGCTGTGAGTGGATGCTGCGGAGGGCACGTGAATGTGGGGGCCCCGTGAGGTACCCGGAGGAAGGTTGGAAGGGGAGGTCTGCACGGCGGAGGGGGCTTGCGGCTTTCAAGCGCTTGATCACAGCCGGTCGGCCACCACTTCTGGGCCACAGCCTGCAGTTTTGTAGTTTGCAGTAGGAGTTGAATCCCGGGCCCCACGCAAAATACAGGGCTCCACTGCTGCGCTGCACCCCAGCCTCATCAATCTGGGGACTCGCTCTTGCTGAACTGCCTGAACTATCCAACAACTTTTTCAGCCACCTGGGTAGCCCAGATTACAAGTATAAGTAACTAGGCCTGGCTCTTTAAGTTTGGTTGGGTGGGTTGGTTGGTTGATGGGATTTCGAGACAGTTTCTCTGTGTATCCTTGGCTGTCCCGGAAGTCTCTATGTAGACTAAGCTGGCCTTGAACTCACAGACCCCCTTCTGCCTCTGCCTCCCCAAGTGCTCGGATTAAAGGTGTGCGCCACCTCGCCCGACTTTGAAAACATTCTTTAAAAGTACTTTGTGTGTATGGGTGTTTTGTCTGCATGCCTGTTATCCAGGGAGGTCAGAACAGGAAGTCTGATTCCCTTAGAACTGGAGTTACAGAAGGTTGTAAGCCACCATGTGGGTGCAGGGAATTGAACCTAGGTTTTCTGGAAATGTATCTGGCGCCCTTAACCCAGAACCATCTCTCCAAGCCCCTCCTTAAGATTTAAATTCACAATGTGATTTGGTTAAGCATTTTAGTGGGTTGGGTTTTTGGTTTTGTTTTGTTTATAATTCCTACCCTAGTGTCTTTCTTGTATTAATATCTTGCACGTGGTAGGTGTTTGTTGGACCTGTCTGCTGGTTTGAATCGTTCTGATGTGTCTATGACATAGGAACATTAATACATGTGTTCCATTCATGGTTGAGGCGACACTAACAAGTAACAAGATGTGATGTTTCTGTAAAGCAGAAAGACTTGGAAGTTATTCTTTTACTTGGGTTGGTGGAAAACACACTGTATAGTGCCTGCCTTCACCCTATGAAGTGATGCTGGGAAGAACTGCTTTGAACAAGTGGGATGTTCAGGCGACTTGATCTGGTAGTAGTTGGAGAACATGTAATCCTATAGATTTTTATTGAGATGGCCAGTGATTGGCTAAACTTGATGGGCCTAGAAACAGTGCAGCCTCAAGTTGGGTTAAGCATTTTTTTCGGGGGGGGGGGGGGAGAGAGACAGGAGGGAGTGAGCAGTTTAGTAAATTATCATAAATGAATAAACAAAGCAGATGACGGGAATCCCAAGCTTCCTTTCGGATGAAATCCCCCTGGAATTCAGTTAATAGCTATTAAAAAAAAAAAAAAAAAAAGTAAGTGGTTTAGTTGTCAGAGGTATTTTTAGAAAACAGAATAGTTACATACACAATGCAACATGTATCCAAGGGGGTCTGCAGTTAAAGTATAATGTTTTCAGTGTATTTATCGATAAGAATGTCTAGGTATAATTTTGAAAGTATTTGAACATTTGAAAGGGTTTTATTATTGGAAATTTTTTTTAAGTTTAGGGAGTGATAGTTCAAATTTATGAGGTCAAAATTGGCAAAAAGTAGGGGGTGGTGTTTGTTATGGACTTGTTACTAGAAACTTTTTTTCTTGCATTGGGAGTTTTGTGTACTGTACTGTGGGGATATGTTTCATATTTAATAAAAACCAGTCTGAGATATCAGAGATATACCCACAGTCAGTCTAGAAGGATCAGAGAGTGGTAATTCACACCTTTAATCCCAGTACAGGGAATATCCAGGAGTGGTGACCTTACAAAAGGAGTTCCAGGCTCCCAGGCAGACAGTGCTGGTGCCAGGCCTTTAATCTTAACCTGGATGTGAAACAACTGAGTGAAGAAAGTATTTAAGGCAGGCATAGAAAGACAGAGCAGGCAGAAGAAGCCAGGAGGAGCAAGGCTGAGGAAGCTGGAAGACAGCTGGGTGAGATCTGACTGTGGGGTTTCCTCTCTGATATCTCAGCCTTTCCCAGAGATCTGGCCCTGAGTTTCCTTCATTCATGCAACACTATACTCATCAGAAAGAATGTCTGGAACTTACTGATCTTTCCTATTTATTTATTTTTTGAGATGGTGTTTCATTGTGCAATCCTGGAACTCACTATGTAGACCAAACTGGTCTGGAGTCAGAGATCGGCTGGTCTCTGCCTCCAGAGGACTGGGATTGAAGGTGTGAACACCAGCCTTTTTCTAATTATCTAAAGAAGGGAAAGGCTGGTATGTGGTGATATATTGTAAAGGCTCTAAAGAAATAAAATCTGTCTGAACATCAGAGGACAGAGCCAGCCATAGAGGTCAGGCAGTGGTGGCACAGGCCTTTAATTCTAGCACTCCAGAGGCAGAGATCTCTGTGAGTTCAAAGCTAAACAGAGCTAGGTGGTAGAGTCACACACCTTTAATCAATCCCAGCATTTAGGATCTCATGGCATGCCTCTGCTCCTAGTACTTGGGAAATTGCCTTGACTAGGGTGTGTGCGCTTTTATACTCTGTCCACGTAAGTGGCATTGCTGGGTCACTGAATTTTGATGTTTGTAAATTTCGTTTTTATTACAACCGTTTTCAGATATATATAATTATATATATATGATGGGAGAGGGGCTGATGTCTGTGGAGACAAGAGCTTCATTTTGAGTGCCTTCCTCAGTCCTCCACTGTGTGTTTGGAGACTGGGTCTCTGCTCGGCCTGGAGTATCCTGTTTCAGCTGGATTCCCTAGCCAACAAGCCCCAGGGATCCTCCCGGCCCATTCCCCCAGAACCAGGATTACAGACATGCACCAGAGCACTGAGCTTTTCTGCTTTTGTGGGTTCTAGGGATAACCCCTGGTTCCTTAGGCTTACATGGCTAACACTGAGCCATCTGTCTATTACCAACAGCCTTGTCTGAGAAAGAACACCAGCCCTCAGGTACTGCACAGTTCCTATACGTTGTTCTTCAAGAAATCAATTTTAACAAAGGCTCTGACAGTGGGGTTGCCAAATTTTGTAGCTAAAGGTACAGAATTGCCCAGTTATATATTAATTTCGACAGATAGGATTAACTTTTTTGTGGTGATATATTGTATATTTGATAAAACCAGTCTGGACTATATCAGAGAGGAGATCCACCCACAGTCAATCCAGGAGGTTCAGAGAGTGGTAACTCACACCTTTAATCTCAGCACAGGGAATATCCAGGAGCAGATCTGAGTTTGAGGCCAGTTTGGTTTACAAAGGGAGTTCCAGGTTCCTAGGCCGGCAGTGCTGGTGCCACGCCTTTAATCTTAACCTGGATGTGAAACAGCTGGGAGGCATAGAAAGAGATTCTTTCTGTAGAAGCAACAAGGAGAGGCTGAGGAAGCTGGAAGACAGCTTTTACCCTGAGAAGTTGGCTGGGTGAGAATTGACTGTGGTCTGTTTCCTCTCTCTGATATTCCAGCTTTTCCCAGTATCTGGCTCTGAGCTTTATTTAGTACAAGCAGAATTCGTGCACCACTTGTTAGCAATATGTAGGACATCTATTGTCAAAAGTACAAACTGACAAACTTGGCTGATTCTGAATCTGGTAATAGCTGTAGACAACTCTCCTTTAATGGTGATACCGCAGACACTGGAGAGCCTGCTTCAGCGGTTAAGAGCACCAGCTGCTCTTTGGATAGACTTGGGTTGAATCCCCAGCAACCACATAGCAGCTCACAGCTGTGACTCCAGTTCCAGAGGATCCGGTGCTTCATTCACTTTCTCATGAACAGGCAAAACACCTGTACACGTTAGACAAAATGCAGTGATAAATATTTAACAATGGACTCATCAGATTAAAGTACTGTGGGAGCTGGGGTTTCTAAAATTAATCTTCCTGAATTCTGAGATAACATTTTCCTTCTTTGGAGACTGACCCATAGGATAACCTTGAATTTCTGATCATTTTGCCTCTGTCTCCAGTGCTGAGATTTTAGGAGTTCCATGACCTTCATGTATACAATGTTAGGAGGTCAACTGGGACCTTATGTCTAATCTAGTGCCCACTGGGCAGAACACTCTGGCCTGTCCTGCTCCAGGCCATGTTAAGGATCCCATTTGCACACTGAATTGTGGATTTCCTTCTCCTGTACTGAAGATCACCTCTACCTTGTTTTCTCTTTCACCTCCTGTGGGGACTCAACAAAAGCTCTAGAAGTTTCGGAGATATCAGAGGGAATCTACCCACAGTCTGTGTGGGGTTTTAAAGAAGCTCCAGAAGTCCCAGAGATCTAACCACAGTCAGTCTAACCACAGTCAGTCTAGGAGAATCAGAGAGTGGTGACCTACGCCCTTAATCCCAACTGAGTCTGGTCATTTTAGATTGCAGAAGGAATTCCAGGCTTCCAAGCCTGCAGTAGTGGGGCCACACCTTAATTTACCAAAAGAGTACTTAAGGTGGGATAGAAAGACTAGGGGAGGAAGCCGAGAGAAGCCAGGCTGAGGAAGCTGGAAGACAGCTGGGTAAGATCTGACTGTGGTGTTTATTCTCTCCAATATCTGCGACTTTCTCAGAGATCTATCCTGAGTCATTTATTCGAGCAACAAATTACCTTATCCAATTCTCTCATTGGGTCCCTGTAAAAAGTGGCATCTGGCACTTCCATCTCATTCTCTTGCATCCATATCACCCACCAAGCTGGTTGTCTTATCATCCATAGCAATAGCCAAGCAGTCTCAGCCCACACATGCTTCTCAAGGACTGCAGTGTCCTCCTCTGCTTGTTCAGCTGATTTCTATCCTAATACTTACACTCCAGACTCCACAGATTGTTTCCCTGGAGAGACTGGAACAAACATTGTTTACCACAGGTGGGCCACCAACCACAAACCTAAATAATGATCCATCAAAATACCCAGTGAGTTTATTCGGCTTATGTTGTGGAATATTGATGAGGTTTTTATGGATAACCCTGAGTTACAGAGGCTCACCTCATCGTGAATGACAACCACTTGATGGCTATCCTTGAGTCCTTCCTCCAGTGAACATGTCACTTCCTGTAGTGGTTCCTTTGCCATTCTAGTATCACTGTGTCAGTTGCTATGGTTACCACACCAAAGTACTCTGTACTCCAAGATGGCTGTTGTGTGATTATGCTGTTCCCAGAGAAAGAAAACACTGCAGTGGGCTCATATTTCCCCTTAAAGATTTTAATGTTTAAACTTTGTGTGTGTGTGTGTGTGTGTGTGTGTGTGTGTGTGTGTGTGTGTGTGATTCTTCATCCATAGCTGGTGTTTGTTCATTCAGAAGAGATCTAATTTTGTCGCTTTCCATGTTAGCAAATAATTCTTTTCACTTATTTTTTTAATGCTCATCATTATACCATGTCATAAAACAAACCCCAGTCTGTGTGTGTCTGTTACAGGACAGCAATACCATGCTGTCTAATTGTCTTTCAAATAAATCAGCTCCTCTTCTCTTTCAGTTCAGCTTTCAAACCCCAGCAGGATGGGGTCCAATTTCCAGTACTTTTGATTGAAATGGTTCTGAATTTGTAGAATTCCCTTGGGTCCTGTGTGTCTTGTGCAGCACCGGTGTGTTATATAAAGCTTACAGTGTTTGGTTTCCCAGCATCCTTGTTGAATCCCCTTCTAGTTCTGAGCAGTTTGTTGAACCTACTATTTTTCACACGGATATTTCCTGTTTCTTCTATTTCTCTTTAAGTCATGTGGTCTGTAATGTGACCTTAAGTTGTACTGTGATGGAAAGTATCTCTCCCATTCCATTATTAAATACATTCTTACTTATTGTAGGCATTGCTGTTTGCTGCTCCTTGTTTACTGTGTTTTCTAAAGAAGTGCTACATTTTACAACTTCTTACAGTTTTCCAAATCAGAGTTTTCAGTACAAATCTGTATTATTTTCTCTAGGTTGACCTACCAAAGAGATTCCGAGATAAAATAAAACAGGGGATTCAAGATGATGGATCCATGTTCAGTTGGAGTCCAGCTCCGGACCACACATGACTGCCATAAAACCTTCTATACTCGGCATACAGGTTTCAAGACTTTGCAAGAATTGTCATCTAACGACATGCTTTTACTTCAGCTTAGGACTGGAATGACACTTTCTGGGAATAATACAATTTGTTTCCATCATGTAAAAATTTATATTGATAGATTTGAGGAGTTACAGAAATCATGTTGTGACCCATTTAACATACACAAAAAGCTAGCAAAAAAGAATCTGCATGTAATTGACTTAGATGATGCCACGTTTCTGAGTGCAAAGTTTGGAAGGCAGCTGGTACCTGGTTGGAAGCTTTGCCCCAAATGTACCCAGATCATCAATGGAAGTGTGGATGTTGATTCAGATGACCGCCAGAGACGGAAACCCGAGTCAGATGTATGTATCAATGCTATTGTGCTTTCTAAAATTTGGGACTTAAGCTAGGCAGAGCAACTATAAGGAATAATATTTACATTTTTATCACATTTATTAGCATAATAACAGATTAAAATTGAAGTGAAAGAAAATTATATTTCAGATGTTTCCATACATTCAAGGTCCAGAATGGGCAGTAAACAAGGGCTAGGAAAGAGTGATGTGCCCAAGAAAGGCTACAGCTTCTTAGACCTAGGAAGGAGACCTTACAAATGGCCTTTAGAACATTGACACAGGCTGACTTGGAGAATCCTTTTCTGATAGTAACGTAGCTAATAGATGTGTCATCTGCTGGAGACTACACACCTGGAGAATGTCTCTTTTTTTGTGCAGGACTGCTTTAAAAAAAAAATTCAAAGACATGGCTTATGATTGGTTTTCATTTTGGTTTTGAGATGGAAGCTTGCTCTGTAGCTGACTGGCATGGAACTCTCCATGTAGTCAAGACCAGGTTCAGTTTCATGCAGTGATCCTCTGTCGGCCTCCTGAGTCCCAGTGCCTAGTAGTCATCCAGATTAATTCAGTCTTTCTCCTTCAACGTTATCCCATTCTTGATTAGGATTTGTAAATATTTGTGACTTTTCACAATGCTTCTGCCTCCAAATTCTGGGTATAGTTATGGCTAAATTTAGGGCTCCCTATGTTCAGAGAACACAATGAGAAAAGTTGAGATTTATGAAGTTGTTTTATACTCTCAGGAGCACTTCCCAGAGTTTCTCTTAATAAGGAGTATATAATTCTTGCTGCTAACATATTTTTCTCAGTTTTCTCCCTTTTGCTATATTAATAAATTAAAATTTTAAGCTGTGTGCATTGTATTCCTCTCAGGCCTGTCTCCAGGACCCATCACCATCTGAAGGTCATCATTGATACTTGCTGATTCTATCTCCAACATCTTCACTGGTCTCCACTGTTCTTACATGACCAGTTAACCATCACCTAATCTTGACTTTGGGTATATGAAAATATTTTGAAAGGCCACGTATTTTTACCTCCTTAAATAACAAATCCTTAAAGCACTAGAATTTTGTTTTGCTAAAGCCTTTAAGAAATGTTACAGTACAGTTTAGAACATGAAGCCTCATTGTTCTCAGAGTTTGGAAAGACAGAAAAATGACTGGGAACCTCAGTTCAATGCTTGGGGTTGTGTGATGGTCTTTGCTGCCTCATCTCCTGTGGTGGCAGCCGCTGCTGTCCAGACTGGGTAACAAGCAGTGCAGACGATCCACTAGTACAGGTGGAGTGTGGACGAGGAGCGTGGATTTCCCCATGTTTCTTTGTGTGTGTTCCAGACTGCCTTCCTGAGTGGGGAGACACGGGGCCAGTGCTAAGAAAGTACTACTGTTTGGTATCCAGATTTAAATTTATGATTTTCTTTCTTCCTTTCAGGGAAGAACTGCTAAAGCTCTGAGGTCACTGCAGTTCACAAACCCGGGGAAACAAACTGAATTTGCTCCAGAAAGTGGTAAAAGGGAGAAAAGGAGGCTCTCCAAGAACGCCAGCACGGGCTCGGACAGGTGGGCTGCCGCCTCCCTGCCTCATCTCCTCTCATCTCTTAACTTACGTTCCCATCAGACTGTCCCTGGTGTTTGCCTTGTTTTGTTTCTCAGCTTTCCATTTTCTGACCGGTATTCTCTATTAGTAAAGCCTTCTGAAAACCTTGGCTGTTGTTACTCATAGGAAAGTAAAGTGTCTGTTGGATTTCAAGAAACTTCTTTCGGAGAAGGTAGCCTGAAGTGAACGAGGTAATGTTTTGGAATGAGTTAAAATGACTGAAGAAACATCTTAGAGTTTGGCCAGGTTACTGTTTGCAAAATTTGATGCTGGTGATCTATTGCTACTTAATATGACTGCTTCCTGGGGGACAGCTGACCCAAAGGTCATCACTTGGGTTATAAGAACCCAAGAGTATCTTTGATTTTGCACAGGTCTGAAGTAGACACACCGTTCTCCTATAACCAACAGATTGAATGAGAACTAGGTCATTTAAAATATGTTCAGAAATAAGTATGTCAAAAGACATTGACAGATTTATTACACCAGGTCAAACTATTTTCTAACTGGAATCAACCCTTTAACTTTATTCCATCTGTTGAGTTTTTCTATTCAGTGGTTTAAAATTTTTAGACCAGATTTGCCAGGTCATTAAACATGAAACTGATGATTATCGTGTAAGACCCCTAGAGGGTGTGTCCTGTTTTCACACCAAGTATCATTTGGTGACTGGGAGAATAAGGTCCACCAACTACTCTCCGTGTTAAGCGTGTGTAAAGCCATTTGGGGAACATTTCCTTAGGGAACTCTCTGATCAGACTGTGTACACGTCTGAGTGTGTGTGTGTGTGCAGATGCATGCATATGCCATGGCATGCGAGTCAAACTCAGAGGGGAACTCGAGTCCCTTTGCTCCTGCCCTCAGTTCTCAGGCTGGCTCTCCACGCATGCTTAGCATCCGAGCCACCCTCCAGCCAGAGTTAACTGTACATGGACTGCAACAGCATTTTCTGGCCCTCTGACTTCATCACGTAGAGTAGGGTCACTTCTTCCCATCTGAAATGTCTTCTGCAGAGTATAAACTAGGCCCTGAACCTGATAAATGATGTGCTGGCTTAGAGTTTCATCCTTACAGAAGCAAATATTTTATCTTTCCTAAGCTTTTCATTACCTTATTTTCACTAAATATTTTAAATAACATGTGCAGTTCATTGTTTTATTTTACAGACAAATTATTCCAGCAAAGAGTAAAGTCTACGACAGCCAGGGTCTGCTCATTTTCAGTGGCATGGACCTCTGTGACTGCCTTGATGAGGACTGCTTGGGATGCTTCTATGCCTGTCCCGCCTGTGGATCTACCAAGTGTGGAGCCGAGTGCCGCTGTGACCGCAAATGGCTGTATGAGCAAATAGAAATTGAAGGAGGAGAAATAATCCATAATAAACATGCTGGGTAATTTATAGTATCAAACTAGGGGGCCTTTAAAACTCCTGTCTTTCTAAAACTCTGTCGCTTTGAAATGCAGTTATAGCCTAATTGTTGGCAAATATATCTGAAACACTCAAGTATGAACTATGTTGCATTTAGGATGCTTTACAGTTGTTTATTTGATGTAAATTTAGGTAGGTTGTTTCTCCAGAGCCAGCTTTAAGCTTATCTGGGCTTCTCTAACAAGCGTAGGTAGTCTGTACCTCTTAGGGTTCCCATATTCAGATTCCAGGAGTAATGATGTAGTTGACACCCTCCCCCGAACTCATAGCAGCCTAGTGCAGATTTGTTCACCTTAGTATATTTACTATTAGTTGCATGGAGGGCAGACGTCAGGGTGCTTAGCAGCTGTGCTTTGTGCTCTGTGCCAATCGTGAGCTTCTCTTCCGTTCCTCCAGTGGTTGCTCTCTGTACACCTTTTATTTACTTCACTTACAGCAAAGCACATGGTCTGTTATCTCCCTGTCACCCATATGATATTTTACAAAAGTGATCACCCAAATAACTGGCCAGTAAAGATGTGAGCAGTGACCATTCTGGAAGTAAATTTGGATCCGTCATAAATGGAATTGTAGATGTCATCGCTGACCACAGGATATTGATATCATTGCTGTTCTGGAGACAGATGTGCGTCAGAGGAACCTGGTGATGGAATTTACCCAAATTGCTGAGGAAAGTGGCTGTGATGAGCAGGAAGATTGTCCCAGGAAAAGTGATGCTGAGAACTTCCACATTCAAGACTTTATTGCAAATAGGTATTTCACAATGTTGGCATGGTCAGATAGGTTCCTGTTTAATATGTTATTGACAAAACAGGCAAACACTGTTCAGACTAATTTTGGGCAATAAAACTACAATTCTCAATACATAAACTTTAATTTTCTTAATCCATTTATAGCTACATATTTTTAATATTTTGATGGATATTTGAAGCTCATATAGAAATCCTCACTCCCCTTGATTATTAGCATTTCTTTGGTGTGGCCCCCACACTATTGAGCAAATAGCTTATAGCTGGGAACAGGGTCTATTACACAGAAAATATAGAGAAGTGGAATGTTAGACTGTTTGAAAAGCCTAGATACCTAAGTGCTAAATGCAGTTCATTTTCCTCTAACTAAAGATGAACACAGAATGTTCATTACACTGTCAGCTTTTAATCTTTTTATGTGTTTTTTTAATCTTTTTATGTGATCTTGATGAAATTTGTTCCTGGGGAAGAATTCTTTTTTCTTGATAGACACACTCCCACAGGACCACACCTTCTAATCCTTAGCAAATAGTGCCACTCCCTGGGGATTAAGCATTCCTATGTTTGTGCCTAGGTCCTGGTTTTTTATTCAAATCCTCAGCATTATTTCTGTGCTGTTAGAACTGTCTACCCATACAGTGAGAGTTGAGTGCTAAAAATGGTTAAACCTTGGGGAAAGATCTGTGTGGGTGTTTGTGCACCAAGGGAGTGTCTCTAGACCCCTTAATAACTAAAGCCTTTTGAAAGCGCCTGTCATTTAGGACATAGCTACTAAACCAAGGTTCTGTTCTTCCTGAGTACATTATCTCAATTAAATTGCTAGCAGTTTAAAATAGTTTGCAGCATTGAAGCTAACTTTATGTAGGGGTGTGAGGTGTGAGCTGGCCTTTTGTTCATTTTGTTGTCTCTACCCTCACTGTTCTCTTTGATACAGTTTTCAACTTGGAATTAAATGTACTTTTAAATTAAAGCTTTTGCCCAGGTATCAGAAGCTACTTAATTCTTGCATCTGAATTTCAGCTAAGCAATATCAATAAAGCTTTTAGCTATAGTTTAAATTAAAAGGCAGCTTGTTTATTTTTTCCTGAATTAAAATCTTTTCTTAGGGATATAGGTAGATTCTGGGTAGATTTTGTTTTTCTTTTTTAGTCTGAATCCTTAAGATCATTTTTTTCTTGGGTTTCTTTTGTTCTTGTTTTTTGTTTAGTTTAGTTTGCTCCTAAGTGTGAGTTGACTCCACATTATGCTCTGAATTTGTTGTGTTGTGTTTTCCTTGCTGCAGGACTTTGCTGTATAGCACAGGCTGGCTACTTCCTCAGCCTTCCTGGGGTGACATCATGTGTCACCACACCGCTCAATTGTAGTCACTGATTTTTGCTTACAGTGGGAGTGTATTTCTGATGGAGAAGAGACTTTATATAAAAACGGCTGTACTTCAGCATTCTTTTGAACAGATTTTTTTTGTAAACAGAACTTTTTCCAAAGGGAAACTTCTTGAACAGTTTTATTGTTTGTTCTTTGTCCATTTGGGGACCAAACAATGAGCGTACTGCAGTGTTTATGGGTATCTGCTTGAGCAACTAATAAAGACTATATTTAAGAAATAGCACAGGCTCACTGTTCATTATTTTTATGTGTGTGTGTGTGCACATGGATGTGCAGGCCCAGCATTGACTTGGATGTCTCAATTGCTTACTGAGGCTGGATGGTTCCCTGGCCCGGATCTTGCTTACTGGAATATTCTAGCTAGTCATCTTATGAAAGGGGGGTCACCTAAGCTGTGTGGTTACAGGTGGGCCATCATACCCACAAACCGTTAGTTGGTTCTGAGGGTCCAAATCCATGCTCACATGTGCAGGCAACAGCCATTTTATCCACTGAGCCATCTTACCACTGAAAAGATTTCCTGTCTGTTGTTTGATGTAGATTTTTGTTTGTTGGTTGTTTTAAAAGAACATTTGAGTCTTTGGGGAAGTTTTATTGAGCATAAGTCCATCTTCCACTCTTTCTGCTCACACCTCGTCTCACCTCAAAGATATTTAAAAGTTGGTTCTTCGTGAAAAACAAGTGGGCATGTCCTAGCTGACCTTCCATATTCAACTTCCACTTAAATTATGGTCACCCAGTTAAAAAGCTGCAGTGCCTGTTGAAAATTCATGTGACACCTTAGTTTCTGCTGACATCTGCTGGTGTCTCCTTGGAAGTAGACATCACAGACCTAAGCTTATGAACCTAGGAATCAAACAACCCTTTAACTTTATAGGTTGACTGTCTTAGGTGTTGTCAAAGTGGCAGAAAGCAAACTAGGCTTTAGAAATGAGAATATTATTTTGTGTGTGGGTGCTCGATATGGAGGGAGCTCAAAGGACACCGGAATTCATTTCTCTCCCACCTTTACCTTGGATCCTGGGATGAGGAGCCATCCTCTGTCCTTCTTTTGTTTCTGGTTGGTAATGTTCCCAGAATCTTTCTGGACTAAGCACCCAGACACAAGTGAGGAGAAGGAGAAGCAATGACATCATTGGCTGGAAGCCAGGATTACTCCTGAAAGGCCTTGGGACTGGGTCCAGTTCGAATTACTCCAACACCTCACACAGAGCAGGCGAGTAAGATTAAGTGTGAGCAGAGTCAGCAGGTTGTTAAGGGCAAATGACCATTGAGCTGTGTCTCCAGGTCATTCTGTTTTAGGTCGCAGGTGAAGTCGTCCTTAGCAAACAGGCAGTAGAGACAATGCTTTAAATGACTAAGTAGATTAGTAAGTCAGAATCTAATAATCAGTCTTTGCTGCCATATTCCACTTCAGTTAGAGGTACTAACACGTTGAGACTTCAGTTATGTGGACTATATAGAACACGTCCTATTGAATCTGCTTCTCTGGAGAATAGTAACTGATACAGTGACCCAATTAACTTCTGTCCCAAAATAGTCCCTAGAATGACCCTGGCTTTAAATCTAAGTTTAAAAAAAAAAAAAAAAAAAAAAACCTTCACTAGATTTTCTTTTATGCAATATGTAGGGATCACGGCCTAGAGTAAGCATCAGAGGAAGCAGAACTGTTAAGCAAGCAATCCTGCTTTCTTCAATGGAAGGAAGACTGATGCCTGGTGGCCTAGTCACCTGCATTGCTACAGGGCAAGTGATCAGACAACCTGGTGACCTTTTGTTTTGCTGTCCTACTGGGAGCTAGCCTCCATCTGCATTGCCCCCAAATCAGAACTTCATGAAAGAGGCCCCATTTACTTCACACCCTCTGTCAAGAGAATCCATCTGTATGCTTATTACAGATCCTTCCTCTAGGCCCTAGCCCCTGAGCACTCTCCCAATCAATAGAGCCCACCCATATGATCTCAGGTACTGTGTTATGGTGGGTATTTTGCAGGATAATTTCGATGAAGCCACTCATGAATTTTTGTTACGAGAATTGTCACATGGAGGCCTGCCCCCCCACCCCCAAAATTTTATTGTATTTAAATGTGTAAAACAATTATACCAGGGGATCGACTCTAGAGCAGTGGTTCTCAACCTTCCTAGTGCTGCAACCCTTTTATACACTTCCTCATGTTGTGGTGACCCCCAACCACAAAATTATTTCGTTGATATTTTATAACTGTAATTTTGCTACTGTTGTGAATCATACGTATCTGCTATTCAGGATACGTGCTATGCAACCCCCAGATGGGTCATGACCCTCAAATTGAGAGTGAATCACTGCCTTAGAAGTTTTGATTCAGTCTGACTGACCAAGTGTGACTGTTCATTCCCTTCTCTGAAGTTCATTTATACCTGAGGGATGTAATACCTGCAGAGATGGACACACACCCACTCCAACACAACTGTCTTGCTTTATGAAGTAGAGACATTTTGACTCCATTCTCTTACATTAAAAAGGGGTTGCTGGGCAGAAAGTAAGGGTCCAGAGATTTCAATCCCTTATGCCTTTAAGCCCTGATTAAAAATCTTTGCCCAATACAGAGAGACAGAGACAGAGATAGAGAGAGAGAGTAGTTTCTAAAATTTCCACCAGGTGGTGCTAGAGCATTGACTCAGTGCTTAAGGGCACTAGTTACTCTTCCAGGGGACCTGGGTGTGTTTCCAGCACCAACATGGCAGCTCACAGCCTTCTGAAACTCAAGTTTCAGTGGTCCAGAAGAGGGCATCAAATCCTTCAGGAACTGGAGTTACAGATAGTGAGCCACCGTGTAGCTTCTAGAAGTCAAACCTTGGTCTTCTGAAAGAGCAGCAATCACTGGGTCTCTCCTATCTGTCTTTTTTAACTTTATCTTGAGCATATCAGGGGAAGTTCAGGGTCACTTCAAGCCCAGTGTCAATGCCCCTTTGCCATGTTAAACACTCTTCCTTCTGCACTCAGTTTGGCCAGTGAATTACCAGTCTTTGTGTTGACGTCAGAGTAAGGCAGATGAACAGTGCTCTTCCTCCTGTGAGGACTGGTCAGCTTACAAGGGACTGAGTCTCACACTGCCTACAGCTCAGAGACATTTTAGTAGCTCAGGCTGAATAATTAACTTCTCAGGCGATTAAAACTGCCATTTCTGCCAGTTCGTGTTATAACGCAGTACTAGAAAATAACACTTAAGAATTAAAAACTCATGTGTCTTTTATGACCTTGCCATGTCTCCTTGAAATTCCATGGATGAAAGCAGTGGACACAGGCCACAGACAGGCAGGGATGGAGTGTCTGGATCCAGTTGTCCGAAGTAAAACCTGGCATTGTGTGGCTTGTTCACAGTCTTCTTTTGCCTTTTATCCATTCGGTGTTTGAATACAAGGTACAAACGAGTGGAAAGTCCATTCTGACAGTTCCAACCAAGCTCCTGTAGAGTGGCCTGTTTAGAACCCATATATTTTAGGAACAAAAAGCAAACAGCTGTGACCCACACCCAAACCCTGAATCTTGGCCAGACCTCTGGTCCATGAGAGTCTTAGTTTGATGCAGCATGGTCTGGAGTCATTTGCTCTGAATGACTAAAATGCTCCAGCCTTAAGACAGCAGCAGTAAGGCTATCCATCCATCTTCAGTATTTTTGTTGGCCTTGCTTCTAAAGCACTGGGCATATTTGAAATTGTTTGAATGCTTGAAGCATTCTCTACATAACCCTGTGCATCACAGCCAAAGCTCCTTCCTAAGCCAAATGAGAAGGAATGTTTAATGGCTCAGTCTGAATTAATTAACTTCTCAGGGAATTAAATGTATATCATTGGCTAAAGTCTGTCATTTATAATCCAAGGGCAGCAAAATTAATCTCCGCACCATCAGCTTCTTCTTGTCTCTGTCCCTACAGATGCTTGGGTCTGGCGACATGACAAAGGGAATGTGGAGATGTGGGTCCTACCAAACAAAAGGAATCCTGCAAAGTACAATGTTTTATGTCATTTCCAGTAATAGCAGTGCTCCAAAGTCAAATGTATAGTTGACAATGTCTTAGAAAGCAAGCCAGTTTAACATGATAGAGATGTTTATGTTTTAAACCCTTTTTTCAGTTTTTAAATGAAAGCAACAGCATAAAAAACACAGTTCTCATTTCAAGGGAATAAGAGATGGTTTATTTTAGAGTCAAGAATGAGTGACCATGACCCAGGAACTCAGATTTAGATTACCTCAAATACCACGTTCAAATATGATAGTACAAAGACAATCATAAATCAAGCTGCTTTTCAAATACATTGGTAGAAACAGCCTGGAAGTCAGTTACAGCAAGGTAGAGGAGTCCCTCCAGACTTGGGGTGTTAGCTAATGACATTCCTAACCTCTAGGATAGTGGGGGCCTATTTATACATTCCAGCAGGACTTACCTAATAGTTACAGGGATGTTAGGTCACACACACATAGGTTGGCAATTAATCACTAAGAGGCTAACATAGGCCAACACTGCTGGGCTCTGGTCCAGCAACATTCCCACCCTCCCCACCTCCAGGCAGTCCCGGAAGCTCTAGTCAGTCAGTTGGCCTTGTAGAGTATTTAAGTTGAGCAAGGCTCTTCAGGAATGTCAATCATTGGGTAGATTACCTTCAGCATGAATTTCGCAAGTTGATGTATGTCTGCAGTTTTTGTTTCAAAGCATCTTTGTAGAGTCACACTGATTTCCTTTAAAAAAAATTTTTTTTTAATGTTGCTTTAAAATTTGTATGAACTTAAAGTAGTCTTCAATTAAATTAAAACTTTTTAATCATAGAAGAGGTAAGGGAAAGTAAAGTAGAGGAGTTGAGAAAAACACACACACACACTACTATTACGAAGTGTCTTGGATCAAGAAGCATATAAACATGGTAAGTTTATTTCTCAAAGTTCTGGAGTCTGGTGAAGCCTTGGCAAGACTCCAGTGCTGGTGGGGTCTGTGAAGGCACTCTTCCGAGGCATTCAATTTTGGCTATAGTACTGCAGAGTAGAGGGGTGAGAAATCTCTAGAAAGAATTTTTAAAAGGTCACTAAACCCATTGGAAAGGGTCTCATCTCCTAATAGTATCATAGGAGATCAGGTGTCGACACATGAACGGGGTGGGGCATAAGTATTCCATCCATGGTGCTTCTGCGTGATGGATTTTTATGCTTCAAGATTTAATCAGTTTGGCAGACCTAATAGCGAAGTATCATTTCATATACTGAGTCTAATTTAGCAATACTACCTTTCATAAATATTGTCTTGATTTATTTGTTTTGTTACAGAAAAATACCATAAGCTGAGCTGCTTGTAACTGAAATTATTTCTCCCTATTCTGCAGACTGGGATGTCCAAGGCCAAGATGCCAGCAGATCCTGTGTCTGGTGGAGGATCACCTCCCTGTGTCTTTTAGTTATTTTCTTTTTACTGCCTATAGGAGTGGAAGTGAGGGGTCCCTCCATGGCCTTTATACAGATCCAGTTCCATTCATGAGTGTCTGGCTTCATGGCCTTGTCACCTCTTAAATGTGGAGGTAAGGATTTCCGAATGGAAGTCTGAGGCTCACAACAGCAGACTCAGCCCCTCATTTCCCCAACCTACCTACTCAGTGCCTACTTTTCAGATGAGGAAACCGAGACTTACAGAATTTAGAGACGGCCACCTGCTTTGTAAACATGAAGACCTGAATTTGATGCCCAGAACCTACATTAAAAAAACAAAACAAAACAAAAAAACTTCAGTGTAATATTGCCATTCAGCCTATTTGATAAGTTCAAAGCCAAGTGAGAGATTGTCAAAAACCAAAGTGACAGCATCTGAGAAACAGAAGCTGAGGCGCACGTGCACAGCAAACATACACACACACACACACACACACACACACACACACACACACACACACACACACACACACACACACACACACACACACACGACTACCTGGCTGTGTTCTTTCTTCATTGGTATTTGATGGAGCTGTTTCATTCTGACGACTTAGGTATTCCCAAGACAGGATTACTTCCGGTGTCCTAAGGTTAACACTGTACTTACTTTCATTCTCTTCGGCCACTACCACAAAGGTAAATGGAAAGTTCTTCTGCGGTTATTCTGAGGCGTCACACTGAAGCATACACGCTAGCAGTTATTCATAATGGGACTGGACACCTTACTGGAATTTACTTTTGTTCGGCTTTGAACCTATCACCTTTGCTGAATGCCAATCTTTCCAGCAGAGGGCGATGTTTCGCTACAAACCTACATGGCTTTGGCAAAGTGTCGATTTAGAAAATCTGTTTCATACTGTGAATTGGAATGTCATTTCCTGTACATGCTTTAAAGAAGGTGTTCCTTCTAAATATTATGTGGGAAAAGAGACGAAGTCTCTCTCACCTACATTATTTCTACATGCATTATCCCTTCAACTGAAAAGCCAAATATTCAACAGATACCAGAACGGAGCTATTGTTTAAATAATGAGCCTCTAGAGCAGCAGTTCTCAACCTGTGGGTCCCGACCCCTTTGGCAAGCTTCTATCTCCAAAAGTATTTTCATTATTGTTCATAATATTAGCAAAATTACAGTTATGAAGTGGCAACAAAAATTTTATGTTTGATGCGAGGGGAATCAGGGTCCCAGCATTAGGGATGTTGAAAACCACTGCTCTAGAGGACAGCACCCAGGCCTTGGCATCAGAGGAGTCTGAATTTGGATACAATTATCTACAATTTCCCACTTAGACTTCAGACAAGTTACTAGGTTTCCAGAGGTCTCAGATTACTTGCTGGCAAAATGTAACCAGCAACAACTTCACTGCAGTGTATGGGGGTAAATGTGTCCTATTAGGGAACAAAAGCAGGTAATTAGTAAACTGCAGATTCTTGTTGGGTAAAAATAGAATTACCAGGTAAAATACAGGACACTCAGTTAAATTTTAATTCACCTGAGTAACGATGAATTTCTTAGTATGTCTCAAGCATTTAGATTTACATACAATAACAAAAAGATAATGATTATCTGAAATTCAAAGCTAACTGGATGTCATGTTTTCTCCATTGACAACCCACACACAGAGAACTTAACACAAGTCAGAGAAATCATATCACTTCTTTAAAACCTAGAGACCACTCTGAGCATTTTAGAATGTCGTTATTTAAGGGTTTGGTGATTCTATTATCTAGAAAATTAATAAAACTGATATTCTGAAGTTTTAAATATGCAACCATTCTAGGCAAAGTTAAATAAAATTGTCCTTTAAAGCAAAGTCTTGGTCATTTCTATGCCCAGTATAGTAAACATGATGTTGGCCATGTAATTGTGTCCTTAATACATTTTGTTGAATGAAAAATCTTTAGAAGATGCTCAGCTAAGTCAGATTTAGGAAAGGGAAAAATGACGCCAGAGATGAAATTAGACGGTGGGATATCCAGGATTCGCACCTATCCTTCCCTCTCTGGCCTTTCTCCCTAACCCTCGCTAAGGGAGGGAGTCCGTCTTTTGAGTAGGAAAGCTGGGTTTGACCAAAAGTAGAGAGGTTTGGGGAATCAAAGAAAAGAAAAGGAAGTGTCTTCCGTTCTCTCTTTTGTGTCCCCAGTGGGTGGGATGTCTGGGGACTTAGCGAGCTGCAGCCTTTGGAAAGGTTTTGTCAGCTGCCCCTGAACCCGCAGCCGCCACGGCCGCCAAGTGATCTGCAGAAGCAGAAGCGGTGCGTCTGTGCAGCCAAGGTGGCTCTCTTAAAAGATGGGGTGCAGCATCCACCGTCTTCCTGCTGTGTGCTCCCCTGCTGCCTGAAAGGCAGAAGACCCAGCTGTGTAGGGGAGCCAGTCCTCTGGGAAGGGAGACCACACACACACACACACACACACACACACACTCCTCACTTTCCCCTCTGTTCTGACACCCACAGGTCAGGCCCAGAAGACACTATTTATCAGATCTGTTGGGTATCCTCAAGAACTGTAGGAAAAGCATTTTTGCAAGGCTCAAAATATGAACAAATGAACAAGTCTAGGGTTTATCTTAAATCTAAAATTGAGAGTAAAAATTAGACATTTACAATAATAACTATAGATCAAGTAGTTGTCTCTACATTGCCAAGGAGGCACCTGCTTCTTAGCAAACAAAATCTCCATGAACTGAACCTGTTTGTTTCACCCCTTTGCAGTATGTGCAACAGTCTTGCTGGCAGTTAGTAGGTGCTTTGTAAATCTCTGAGTTGAGGGAATGAAGTTAGGCAGTATGCAGACCACAGGCTTTTCCACGGGAATATGCAGGTGCTATCTAGGCCAGCCTGACTCCTGTGTCTGAATTCTCTACCTCCAGTCACCCATTTGCCAGGAGCTGGCAGAGGAAAACTGATCCTGCTGGCAGAGGTGCTGCTCTGTGTGACACTTGGATGACATGCCCTTGAAAATAATGACATTGGATGATGTCCCAGAACCACCATTAAGAAGCATCAACACTCCAAAGACCCACTGGCTTAGGAATCGGGTCACTTAACTGTGAAAAGCTGAAGATGTCTCTATAATTCCCTGGGTTTCTGTCCTACAGAAGGATAAACTGACAACTACTTGCCCCAAATTCCTAGATCTAGGCAAGTATATTTCTAGCATCACTTAAGCAGCTGTTAAAGGCCGTTGACAGCCTCTTAAAGAAAGGAACTTGAAGAAGTTTCCTCTAAGAAATTATCAAGATTGAGTCTTGAGAAGTTAAATGCAGTGTCTGTCTGTCTGAGCTCTGTTTCGAAGGGAAGCCATTGCTGCCAGTTCTCTGTGTGATTAACAGCAAGCACACTGTGTTGGGCGAGAAGGCCTGATGGACGCCTTCAATTTGGGTAGCTGGAGGGTGTGATGGAGATTCTGTTTTCACTAGCAGTCTACCTGAGCTGTGGTGATACATTGTGTAGGTTCTAAAGAAAGAAAGTTTGCCTGGAGATCAGAGGACAGAACCCGTCACAGAATTAGTTAGCCACAGAGGTCAAGGATTGGTGACACACACCTTTAATCCTAGCACTCAGGAGGCAGAGATCTGTCTGGATTTCTGTGAGTTCAGAGCCAAATTGAGCCAGGCAGTGGTGGCTCACACCTTTAATCCCAGCACCTGGGATCCTGAGTCTCTGCTCCTTGTGGTTGGGAAACACACACAAACACACACACACAAAGTTTAGCCAACAAAGGGATATAAGGCTGGAGGGGACAGAGTTCGATCCCTTCCATTTCTCTTCACTCCCCTATCCAGTCTGAGGACTCATAGAAACAGGATGGATCTGCCCTTTTCAGCCTGGAGAGTTGGCAGAGTGAGAAGAGCCTATGGCTTGTTCTCTGTCTCTCTGATCTTTCACCTTTTCCCCAATATCTGGTTTCAAGCTTTTAATATAAGATCAATTAAGATTCGAGCAACAGAGGGAGGACAGTGAGGGTAGGAGCCTCTTAGAGCACAGGCACTAAACTCTGACTGGGATCCTGGTTCTGTCACTTAATGGGCAGGCGACCCACAGCAAAGAGCAAGCACCCAGTCAGTCTAAGCCAGTGTGTCATCTGCAAGATGGCAGGAATTCTGTCTGTTTCAGAAGGTTGATGGAAGGGTCACAGCGAGGCAATGGGGAATGTCCGGCTAAGGCCTCCACAACTCATTCTAGGTAGAAAAACAACATGAGAGGTAAGTTTGGAAGTGAGACTTGGTTGGGATTATGCAACAAAAGTCCTCACTTATAAACTGAAGGGAGAGTAGGGGACGAATCCAGAAAGGCAGGTTGGTCCAGATAAGGACTTGGCAGGCTGCAGCAGAGGACACAGATGTGTTTTAGGAAGTTCGGAAGCAGGAGAAGAACACAAGGCTGGAGGAAGCATAACCAGTCACACTAAGGACGCAGTGGGTTTGGTCCCACCTAGTCCTCCTGGTCTCCAGCACTTCTCTGGCTGGGACTGGGTGATATTGCCAGCAGCATTGGAATGGGTGCAACTTTTCTAAGTTTGAAGAGGGAACTATCAGAAGAATCGTTTTGTAAAAATTTTTATCTTCTCTTATATAGTTCTTCCTGAATGCAGCTTCTTCCCCTTCCCTCTTCTCTGCCAGCCCTCCCCCACTCCATATTCACTCACCCCCACCCCCATGTAACCAAACCAGCATAAAGAATTACTATAAGACTTGGGACAAACCCTCTTATCAAGGCTGGATGAGGCAACCAGTAGGAAGGAAGGGCCTCAAAAGCAGACAACAGAGTCAGAGACAGCCCCTATTCCCAGTTAGGAGTGAGTCCCACAAGAGGACAAAGCTACATAACTGTCACATATATGCAGAAGATCTAGGTCAATCCCATGGGCGATCCCTGGTTGTCCAGTCAGGTCAGTCTCTGTGAGCCTCTATTGAGGAATCAAAAGTTCCTCCATCTTAGAGTCAGTAGCCATGTTAGCAAACAGGTCAAGGAAAGCTCAGGCTAAGTCCCCCTTCAGTTCCGAGAAACTTGCAAAAGATGTTATCCAAAAGAACATCTGGCCCAGCCCTAGCCTTACTGCAGAATGTTCCAACCCTGCCCTAGGGCTAGTCAGTACAAATCCTTATAGCACCCTGACCCACCTTGACCAAGTTAAGCAACTGAAGAATGTTCCAACCCTGGGGCCAGTCAATAGAAGTCCAATCCTGCCCCTCCTCCAGTAGCTTGGGTTTGAACATATAACCACATCCCTATGTGCTCACTACATAGCCTGCTGCTCCATTTTCAATGTTTTTGTGATCACCATTTTGAATCCATGTCAAAAGGCAGAGAGCCAAGCACTATAACCTTTCTATTTAAAGAACAGAAAACTTGGGTCCAGATAACTTGACCAAATACTTTAGCTAGTTTCCTGTGTTCTTTTTCAGATACATCCTTGCATTACAAAGAAACCCAATGACATAAAACAGAAAGAAGATGATGTATGTGATCAAGGGTCCTTCATAGGGTTCTCAGAACCCTGGTTGAGGAGCTGCCTTTGTCCTATGACAAAGGGCACACATTGTTGAGAATAGTGAATATAGCATGGGCCAGAGTTAGAGTGAGCAGGTAAGGTGCTGGGGGCTGAGCAAATCAAGGAGACACTTCCACTCTAGACGGCACAAGGCCCTGTTGTCTGTCACAGCTGAAAGATTCACCCTCCAGGAGTGTGAGATAAGTTGAGACACCTCAGCTATGTTGGATGAGAAGTCCAAGACAGACAGATCCACATGGTCCATTCTTGGCATCTAGACCTAAATGCTCTCACGCCTCTGCCCAGTGCCTTCATGTATAATTGATTTCACTGACTAACCATGCTTTCAAGAAATATTTTTTTTCTTTCATTTAGATACAAAAGTCTCCTTAAAAGTAGACTCACGTGAAACAAAATTTTTGTTGGAAACCTAGTAAAAGCTAATTGCATACAAAATCAACAGATACATAATAAATAAACAAATGAAAACCAGTGTTTTGAAACTAAAAGCAGACCCTAAAGATGATCCATTTCACATTGGATTTCTGTCACTTTTGACCAAAGGTCCCAATTACTGTAACTTCACTCCTGGGCTCTCATCAATCAAAACATATTCACTCTATTCCCATTCCCTTTGGTGTCTAAAGGATTTTTAGATCAGAAAATATAAACTGGTAGAACTCAAAGAGCTTTTTCAGGCCATACAGTTCATAGACGAAGAAGCCAGGGTGAGAAGGCAGGTTTTACAGATGTTCATTGTCCATTCCACCTCACACAGCGACTGAAATGAAAATGTTTCAGTCCAAGCTCTGAATTCTTAACACTAATTATTTCATAGATACATGGAACTTTGGCCATTTATGAGTAGTTTTGCATCTATTACTTTAATCACTCAAAAATTTAATGAGTAGAAAACATATATCATCAAGATTTAAAAAAAAAAAATTGAGGCATAGCAAACCGAGTAAATTGTACCTGTAGTCAAGATCAGAAACTTACGGCCTAGGAAGGTCATATCTTGCACAGGGAAATACACTAAGGATGATGGCATTATTTTCTATAACCACTCTCATGAGAATGTACTCTAAACCAGAGGTTCTCAACTTGTGGGTGGAGACTCCTTTGGGATCAAGCTGCCTTTTCATATGGTTTGCCTAAAACCGTTAGAAAACACAAATATTCACATTTTGCGCCATAACAGCAGCAAAATTACAGTTATGAAGTAGCAATAAAAATAACCTTATGGTTGGGGGTCAGCATGGCATGAGAGACTGTATTAAAGGGTCAGCATCAGGAAGGCTGAGAACCACTGCAGGAGACCATCATATTCAGATTTAAAGGAACGCCTATAAAGATAGCAGCCACTCAAAGCCTCCTGCCAAGCACAACACATGGGACACAGCACTGATAAAAGTTAAGCAGTAAGTGAAAGTTTGACTAAGTCACACAAGTGAGGACTGGTTTATTTGATGCCAACCAGTAGGATCAAATAAATCCAAATTTATAAAGATTTCTGGCAGTGAATATATTTAAAAATAATAAGATTTTGCTTTTACTGTTTCTGTTTTCCCCTACCAAATAACACAGTAAGACAAATATATCTAGACTTAGCTTTCTGTCCCTGTATTATTTGTCTATTGCTCTTAGCAAATTACCTCAAGATTTAGTAGTCCTAAGCAGCATTCAGTTGTCTTGGTTTCTGTGTCTCACAAATCTAGGTGCTGCTTGGCTGAGTTCCACTGGCTTAAGGGTTATCATGTGGGCTCATCCAGAGGTCCAGCCAAGGATGACTATTTCCACAATGTTGACAAGATTGTGCATTAATGTAGTGACAGCCTTCCTTCTTCCTAGACTGTTGGAGAAAAACCTCCTTCAGTTACCATGTGTCTTCACCCTAGACTGTCTCCCAGCATGGCCACTGACTTCCCAAAGTGGAAGCCTATGAAAGAAGCTAGACTGGGAAGTAGGCAGCAGAAGCCACAGTACTTTGTGTAACCTAATCTTTGAAGTGACACACCATTACTTTTGGCATGTTCTATTCATTAGAAGCGAGTCAAAAGGTCCAGTTCACAATCAAAGGGACGGGATTGCAGAAATGTGTAGCAGGATACAAGAATCAGAGGCACCACTTTCAGGGCTGCCTAATACATGCTCCAGATTAAAATCACACCTTCCAGATGTCGAAGGTGAAATAGAGTTAAGTTTGTGATCCTTCTCTTTTGAAGGAAAAACATTTTTATTGCAAGCACAAAGAGATGTTCATCTAAAAATTAGAGCTGGCAGCTGACTTGATACTTTGAAGCCATTGTGTAAAGTGGACATGTATCCCAAAGGGACAGATCTGTGATTCTGCCATCCATCCCTCCCTCCACTCAGAGCACACTAATTTCATAGTTTGATTTTTATTTTTTTTCTATCTAAACTGAAGGTCTTGGCTTCCAGACAACGCTAGTGAATGACGCTGCCTGCATGTCAGAAATTGCTACTGACATTTCAATTTTGCTTAATTTTTTTCTTTCTTTGATAGTATTATGGAGAAAATTTACATTTGAATAAAAAGCAAATAGTGCATGTCAGAGTAAGCATCAGGGAATGTCAAATTGTTTTTTTCCAATTACAACTCTATTTCAAATAGGGTAATGCAATTAAAGGATAATTACTAGAAGCACAAAGCCAAGGTTATGATCAGAAATGGTTACCCTTTCGCTTTAAGTTCTGTCTTGCTAAATAAAATATTCCTGAGGGGCAAGTTAGTGTTTGAAAATAGAATACATCCGTCCAGGAACAACCAAACACTTGGCAGTGTTGACCATAACAACTATTCTACATAAATACAAGTACTTAAATGAGATGCAGATACACTAAAGGTGAGCTGCGTTCTCCGTAGCTTTATTACTCTGATTAATTATGTGATAAATTAGCTGTAGGATGCAATATTAATTAACAGTATATTAGTTGCATTTTATTGCCAATAACATAACAAGCCCTGAAATAGTAGTTGGACAAACCTGCTGACTTGTGCTTTTCTGCAAACTGAGCTGTACTTTGATTTCTCATTTGTCCAAGTGAAGCATCAGCAACTGAGTAAAACCAATTACCTCCCAACCCACCAAGCCCTCGGCAGCAACTAAGTACAGCCGAGCTTTGCCCAAATGTTATTACTTTCAAATTAGAGCTTGGTCTGAGATGTGGCATTAAAGAATTTCTACGGTTGAAAATAATTCAACATGGCAGTCCAGTGGTGTAACATTTTGCAGGGCCAAAGAAACAGCAAAGCGTCTGTCAGACTCTGAAATACTTCTCATGGCTATAGCGTCCCGGACAGTAAGGCAGAAGTGAGGTGTGAGAAGTGGGCAGTTGCCTCCTCCCTTAAGTTAAAATGTTTTGTGATTTCCAGAAGGTTGTGTTCACTTATTCACACACACAAGAAATGAAGTTCTTGGTTCCGATGGAAGGCATGCTTTGCCAAAAGAACACAAAGTCAAACAGGAAAGGAGTTAAAACAAGCAAAGCAGATATGATAGGTATTTGCATAGGTATTGGGTAAATCCCTAGATTAGCATTAATACATTGCTGGCATAAACACCTGCTAAAAGCAACATAAAGAAGGCTCACAGTTTGAGGGGATGACAGTCCATCAGGACTGGGAAGTCGTGGTGGTGGAAGCAGGAGGCAGCTGTTTCCATTGCATTAATGTGAAGAGATGAAGATGCCCCTTCTCCATTTTACTCACTCCAACATCTGAGCCTGACACACTCAGAGTGGGTCTTCTCACCTCAATGAACTTAATGAAGTAATCCCTCACAAACATGTCCATGTCCCATGGTGATTCTAAATGCCATCAAGGCGACCATCAACATTATACTTCATCTCCATCCATATTTTATTATTTACTTGTCTCTTTTTCTCTTTCTTTCCACCTCTGCCCTGCCCACCAGCATTTCTTGCTATATAAAAATCATATTTTCGAAGGTTTACTCATCTCTTTACAAATATGCTCTCTGTTAGCTATCCCCACTCAGTTATAAACTGCAAAGTTAGGGCTGTGCTGTGTATGGTGGAACAGTTTCTGGCATATGACAGGCACAATAAAAGTAAAGAGCGAATCTATCCACAAACTTTGCTTTACCAAGCACAGTGAATTCAGAGATGAAGCTGATCACAATTACCATTCATTAAGGGGGCCTCAAAAGCTAAGAGGCTTGTATATAGTATGTCTTAAAACACACACACACACACTCACATACACACACACTTTTTAAATTTAAATCTCTCAACCCACTACCCTGAGAAACATTTTTTCCTTCCTTCCCTCCTCCCTCCCTTCCTACCTCTCCCCCTCCCTCACTCCCTCCTTTCCTTCCTTCCTTCCTTCCTTTCCAGTTCTTTGCTTCTCTCTTTCTTTCTTCCTTTCTTTTGGAAATTAAGGTTAAATATTCAGAGATTGAAATGATATGTGACTGTCTACAACTTTATGCAAAACCACAGACACACATGCCCTCCCACAGACCCTCAAGGACCAGGGTTTAGATACAAAGCTGCTTTGCCCCCAAAGAGCCTTCTTTATCTTCCAAGCCCGGTGGCACTCAACCTGAATAGATGGACATGGGACATTTGCAGGCCCGTGAAGGGTTGAGAACTGGGGGTCTCTGCTGTGGGCCTTCAACTGAGGTCAGATACTTCTGTAGAGTTTTGCTAGAGAAGCAGAGAGTCTCCCATCCCTAGCTCTAGATCCACCCGTGAGCCTCGTAGCTGTCAGGAATTCTATTTACTTTTAATAAATCTAACAAATGAACCATAAATAAATGGTGAGTTTTCTGCCCCCAGAGAATCCAATGAGGGGAGGACCAAGCCAGGTACACGGGAAGCTGAACTCTCAGCATTTATAAATGAATTCTCAACAGTTGGCATCGAACTCCAATTTCTATGAGACCATGAAGTTTCATTTTACACATTATAAAACTATCCCTCTCTCTAGTTGTCTAGAGTAAAGGAAAATCCCTCTGCCTACTCATTCCATGAATAATAATAATAATAAAACGTTTCTAAAGGTCTTGTCATTTACAATGACATTTGTGTCCTCTGACCAGGAAGACTTAAAAGAAAACTTGAGGATTGATCTGAAGGCCACAGAGCACAGGTTCCATTAAAGTGTATTAATGCCAAGGTCTGGGCAATTAGTGGAAAGTCAATTCCCATTACTAGTTAACACTATTGAATATCTGCTTTCTTTAATAAAAAGCCATGTCCAGTACCAAGAGAATAAATCAATAGGTTGGCTGCATTTAGAACTATTCTTTCTACCTTCTGCTAAAATGTGCAGAGAGCTCCCTGTCAGGGTTGCCTTGTCTGTCTGCCAAGCTTAGACTGTGAACTGGCAGCCTGCCCTGACTCCTTTGCCTGGAATCTTTCGTTAGTGTACAAGCTAACTTTCAGTCGCCGCATCTAGAAAGTTAACTTCAACCCTGTGCCTAAAATTCCTCTATCTAAGCTTAACCCTGATTTGCCTCTGTCTTGTTCAAAAATAAGTATATAAACCACTGCAGCTATACTTCTGCGTCCCTGGGGTGTGCCAGGTATCAGGCTTCCCTCGGAGAGTCAGACGATGCTGATACAGGGCGAATGGCTGAGGCCTGCAAGTCGCCCTTCCTGAAACACTCTATACCTTTGTAGCTGTTACACTACTTGATACTGGTTTGGGAAGCAGCTGGAATATTCCACACTCTCAAAAATCCGCAATGCACCAGAGCGGTGAAATCTTCAAGCCTCAGGTTCCCAGCATGAGAACACCTGTCCCTTCCTTGCCATGGAGAAAGTGTCTTTGCATCTAAGTTGGGCCATTGTCTTCCGAAGAGAAGAGAGGAAGCAGTCTTAAGAGATATTCTTATTACATTGCTTGGCTGATTCAAAAGCAAAAGGCTATTTGGAATCCACAGTCTCATATGGACACTTGCTACTCTGGAATTGGTAAATGGTATTTCTATTAAAGTAAGTTAACTTTTCTCAAATCATTGTATTGGCATGTTGCATCTTCCACAGAGGGGGGTAAAAACACATTAATTTAATTTAAAAAGAACATAAATGTAATTTTACTTTAAGTTTACTCTTCAGAATTAGTTGATGTTTTTATAAACTCTCCTGGCCTATCTGTTGTTTATATCTTAGACTAGCTCCCTTCCCTGACTGTACCTGGTTGGGCTGGGTCATAGTATCTGTGGAGTGCGTGTAGGGGATTGAATTGTATTCCTCTTTGAATTTGGTAAACTGGTATAACTTTTTCTAGTGTTTTCAATCATTTTAAGTCTAATATTTCTCCTTCCAAGCAAGTAGACAAAGCTAAGCAAACAATGCTAAACCCATTTTTACTTATGGCTGTTTCTAGATCTTGTATGCCACGTTCCATGACTGTACCTAGTTTATAACTGGATGTGATCACAAAGCAGATCCTGCACTGTGAAGCCAAGTATGGTCCCTGTTCTGATGTGCATGCTTCCCAAAAGCATTAAGGTTATCTCTTGTGTGCAGAGAAAGGGGGGGGGGTGTCTGTTAGCCTCAATATGCAAAGCTCCTCCTCACTTGGTCAACAACATCGGACCAAACTGTTTAGAAACAGGGCTCACAAAGCAAACAGTTCCCACATTCAAATAGTGAGCCCAAAACAAGAGCAATGAAGAATCCTAGGAAATAAACAAACACAGCCTCAAGCAATCTGCCTGTGGGATGTTTACATAGAGAAACTGCCTTTGAGGAGGTTGGTGGTTGCCTGTGGTCTTTTAACAAATCCTGCTGTGTTATTCTGAAATGAATAGCAGGAGGCAGAAATGGATGAATCATATTTTCAAAACATAAAGAGGTGTTTTGAAACTTTGAAATTTGAAAACTCCTTCCAAAAGCTGCAAATCTTTAACCACCACACAGCCACCCCCTCTCACCTTTCAGGATTGCTCTGGGATATATTCCACCAGCAGGAGCTCCAGGGAGACTAAACTTCACAGAAGAGTCAAGACGCCAGACAGGAGCTAGCACCACAGGATGCACTGCACGCTCATCTTTGAATTCAAGTGCATGTTGAGATTTTTATATGAAATTGAATTTGATCATCAAGTTGGATTGAGGGAAGAACACACTCAGGTGTGTTTATACTTGTTCACATACTTATCAGATATACTTATCAGAAAGCTGTATCTTCAACTGTTATAAAAGACTATTTAGAGACAGCTGCCACTCACAGAGCCCCATCCAAGACAGTCAACGTTGTGATTTCCCTTCAGAAAGAGAAACTGGGTTCAGTGAATTCTCTAATCTCTCTCTAGCTATTGGAACAAGCTACGGGAGAAAGCACTTAAGCCTGCTGGTACTTTGGTTCCTTTTAGTAAACACCTAAATTAATCTCCCTCCAATATTTCACTTTTCCAGCCATTCAAAACAGAAAGCACAGATGCTTTACAAACTAACCTCTGGCCCAGAGAAAGGAGAGGAACTTGATTTCCATGTATATAGTAGTGGTAACATTACCTGAATTCAACAGGTGTGGTCCTTTGCATAGGAATGGCCCTATATATTTGAATGATTGGTCATTAGGGAGTGGTGCTAATGGGCAGGGATTAGGAGACTTGGCCTTGCTGGAGTTGGTCTGGCCTTGTTACAGGAAGTGTGTCACTGGGTGTGAGCTTTGGGGTTTCAAATGCTCAAGCCAGGTCAAGTGACTTTTTCTTCCTGCTGCATGTGGATCCAGATGTAGAACTCTCAACTCCTTTTCCAGCACCAGGTCTGCATGCACACCATCATGCTTCCTGTCATGCTGACTGTAATGGGCGGGCACCCCTAGAGCACCCCAAGACACCCCAAGACCACAGCTAATGACCACTGTTAACTTTAAAAAAAAAAGAGAGTTTAATGAATATGAATATACCGGTACACACATGTGTGGGCTCGAGGCACTGTGGAAGCCAAGAGCTCTGAATGTTTTCAGGGTAGAATTCTTATACCGCATTCTGGTTAGGGAAGGGGGTACAGGCAGGCTTGACACAATAACAGGGAGGGGTCAAAGGTCAGCTTAAGACCTAGTTTAGGAATGCAGGCAGGCAGGCAGACAGACAGTAGGAATGCAGGCAGGCAGGCGACAGGCAGGGAAGCTATTTCCTGTGAAACAATAAAACCACCTGAAGACATTCATTTCTTGGAGCAATGGTCATGATGGGCACATTGTGCAAGCTTCAGAAAGTTCTTGCCTGCTTTGGTTAACAGTTCTCATGGTAGGGCTTTCCTGGGTGGCCCCACCCAGGTTGTTATATCAGGAATGCGGTCTCAGGGCCTTATCTCGGATGGTCCCGCTTGCTGGGGTGAAGTCTAGAAGGTCAAGCTGCTGACCAGGTGGGTCCCAAGAACTCAGGAAGTATATCCTGAGCAGTTGAGCAAGCTGCCATAAATCCTGTGAACAAAGCTTTATCTGAGAGTTCCGAGAGCCTGAGTCTTTGAGCAAACAGCCATCTGATCAATTGTCCGTCACACAGGGACCAAAACTCTGTCAGCCTCAGGTAGTTTCGGGGACCCCAGGAAGGGGTCAAAAGGGGGGAGGGTTGGACAATTCAGGTGGCAAAGAGTCAAACAGGATTTTTTTATTATTTCACTGACAATGAACTAAACCTTTGAAATGTAAGCCAGTCCCAATTAAATACTTTCCTTTACAAGAGTTGTTGTCTATGGTCATGGTGTCTCTTTACAACAGAATACTGACTAAAACAACGGGTTATATCCAGGAACATATATGTATATATAAGCGTATATGTACATGCAGTAATAATTGCTAAGGAAGGGGACTATGAATTTGAAGGAGAGTTGGAAGGGGCATATGGGAGGGCTTGGGAGGAAAAAAGGGAAGGGGGAAATATAATTAAAATACAGTCTCAAAAAGAAACAAAGAAATGAACACCACAAATAGAAAAATAAAATGGTGAAAAGGGACAATAGAAAGCACATATGCAAAAAGGGGTTAATTGTATTCCTTCTTCTTGGCCTGTGTAATTCACCACCCTGCCATCCATATCCATCCATCTATCCTCTCTCTCTCTGTCTTTATTAAGCATGTACCTTTATCCTTAGCTGCATCATGTTTTTCATTGGAAACATAATAGGATTCTCCAATGAGAATGATTCAGCGCTCATAGTGTGACATGAAGATGCGGTAATAGGCAGTGACTAAAAGCTCTAAGAAAGATACTGTCTTAATTATTTTTTCTTTGCTGTGATAAGTCACCATGACCAAGGCAACTCATAAAAGAAAGCATGTAGTTCGGTACTCATAGTTTCAAAAGGGTTAGAGTCAATGAACATTATAGCAGAAAGTACTGTGGCAGGCAGAGCACTGAAGCAGTAGGTGAGAGCTCACCTGTTGATGCACAGATGTGAGGCAGAGACAGGGAGAGAGAGAGATATGGAGGTTGGGGGCTGAGGGAGCTAACTGGCTTTTGAAACTCCAAAGATGACCTTCAGTGACACAACCCCTCCAACAATGTCCTACCTCCTAATCCTTCTCAAACAGTTCTACCAACACAGGACCAAGTATTTAAACATTGAAGCGTACTGGGGCGAGCATTCTCATTCAAATCACTCTGCACATTCAAACCCTTTTAAAATGAAAGAACACTTATATCTGATACACTCTCATCTTTTAAAAAAAAATTGTGTCTTTTACATTGTGCCTCCCCATCCCACCTTTCTCCCTACCCCAATAAAACAAAATAAAATTTAAGAACAAAAAAAAGGAAGGGAAAAATCTCACCATGGAAGCTGCACTGCGACACAGTGAGTCACTCTGTAAACCCTTTTATCTATATATTTGAATGCAGGCATTTATTGAAAAGAATCATTAGTCTGTGTCAAGGCTCCTGGACTCTTTCTGAGCATTCCATTGCTGCCCTGTGTCATGGAGATCCTGTGGTCTTGAGTCCACAGGACTGACCCCCCAACCTCACCTCATCCCCTGTGCTCCAGCAGATCATAGATGGGAGTGAATGTTGGGGTGGGCCAACACATAATCTTCGTGCTGAGCCTGAGTAGTTGCAGGCTTAGTTAGCCTGCCAGCTCTCCTCTATTTTAGCCACGAGGGTGAGCTCTCCAGCATTTGCCTTGGCTAGCTCACCCTTTGCAGCAATAGACAAGGGATGGAGCCAGTTCTGCTTTCATGCCCTCAGGGGTGGCTCTCCCACACATACACCTTCAGGGCTAGCTCTACTGGGTTGTTCAGGTGAGGTCCAGGAGCTGCTCTCCCAAGTGCTGCAGCAGAAGAGGGACAGGAACACTCTTATGACCTCAGGACCAGCTCTTCTCCCTGCCTCAAGCGTTGATGGAGATGGGCATCTCTCTCCCACCCATGCCACACAAGAGTAGTGAGGACAACTCTCCCATGCTCACAACTTCAAGGCTGGCTCACTCACACCAATAGGATTGGTTGGCTCTATTGTTCTGCCCAGGTGAGGTACAGGGCCTGTTCTCCCAAGTGCTGCAGTTGATGAGGGGTTAAGTCCGGCCACCCATCTGCTGTAAGTGGCAAGGTAAGAAGGTATTCTTTTCCTCAGCCATGCCACCACATGATGCCTTCCCATCTTACTCAAAGTCGAAGTAGTCTCTACAAGGCTCTTCTCACTAGGAAAACAGCCAAGTCTTTATCCACATGGTGCTATTGCACCTTCAAGCCACATTGACCATAGACTTCCTGAGATAAGCTTCCTACTGAAGTTGACCCTCCAACACTCTAACCCCCCTTTGCTAACATATAATTCACTGTGCACACCTGACTCACCATATCTCCCCATTCAAATGTGAACTCCACAAGGATGGTCTTCTACCTAGGGATGCTCCTGCAGTGCCTAGGAAAATGCAGGTAGGATTTAATTAATACTAACCATATAAATGGATGCAGACTATGGTTTACCAGATCTTTGTCTTCCTCATTCATACACAAAGGCCAGACCGTCCCCCCTGAGGTTGCTAGAAGCATTGCCACAAATATCTTCATTGCAAAAATAACAACCTCTTCCCACATGACACCTTCTTCTCTACATCTCATTTGACTGCCACAGCCAGCCCCCTGAGTGGCACGTAACCAGTTTACATTTATTAAATTGCGAATCAGCTAGGAGTTCTATTGATGTAATAAAACACCTTGACTAAAAGCAACTTGGAGAGGAAAGGGTCTATTTCAGTTGTCACTTTTCCACATCACAGTCCATCATTAACAGAAGTCAGGGCAGGAATCTGGAGGCAGCACCTGAAGCAGAAGCCTTGGAGGAATGCTGCTTGCTGGCCTACTCTTCACAACTTGCTCAGTCTGCTCTCTTACACAACTCAGGTCCACCAGCCTAAGGACAGCACCACCCACAGGGGGCTGGGCTGGGCTCTCCCAAGTGGATCTTTAATCAAGAAAATGTCCTATAGCCTTGGCTACAGGCTAATCTTATGGAGGAATTTTCTTAATTGAGTTTCCTTTTTTTTTTTCCTGATGACTCCAGCTTGAGTTGAGAAGAAACAAAAAAGCAAAATAACGAGACAACAAATAAAACCTAGCCAGCACAGGCAGGGAGGGAAATGAAGGAAGCAGCCCACCATGGTATACCATGGCTTCTGATATGTGGCAAAACTCAGAAACATGTTGAAGTTCCACTTGCATAGTAAAACGCTGTGCGCCATAATTCTGCCCTCAGTATTGGGAAACAGGTGTGATTGTCCCATCTGTGGCTGTGATGGGATTCGAGAGGGCAAACTAGGGATGTCACCAAACATCATGGTAAACGATGAAGCAGCCCACGAAGCAGGTCATGCTGAGACAGGGAACCCGGATGTGCACCCCACAGATGTTCTCAGTCACTGTAGCATTACCCCATTGGTCACCAGTGGCAGTGATGACATCATCTACCCCCTTGTAAGGCAGCATGGCCATATTTCTTAAGAAGACTTAGTATTTTCATACCTTCTGACCCTACCATCCTACTTCTATGGAGATAAACAAAAATGCCACCTAGTACTGGTCATTTATTATTTGTAATAATAAAAATTCCAAAATGCAGCTGATGTCTAATAGCAAAGGAATTACTATGTAAACACTGGATAAACAATGGAGTGCCCACTTGCTGGTACATTAAACAGCCACTAAAGCTAAAGTATTGAGATAGGAAAATGCTAGCATAAAATGTTAAGCTTTAAAATGAGGTTTCAAAATTACGTATATCAGATCACCGTTAAGCAACTGACAAAAGTTTCACATTCAGAAGGCAGGAACAGAAACACTGAAATAAGGGCAGTCAGAGAGAACTAGAGAGACTCATTGTTTGTTTCGCATGAGAGATAGATGCATAGATGCCACAACTCATGAGAGTTGCTGAGAGAGAGAAAGGGGGAGGGGAAGAGAGAGGAGAGAGAGTTTCACGGGGCAGGCAGCTCCTCTTAGGAGAGCAGGTGGACCCAGATTTACATAGCCACGCCCAGGGGCGTGCCCTCCGTATGGGCGTTCTGCCAGCGCCATGTTGGGTTACCACGTGGGGGCCACATGCAAGTAATACTTATTTCAACCTGTGCCATGTTGCGTTTCCCACGTGGCTGTTATGTGCCGTGAATCATTAGACCCATTCCTTTCTTTGAGTTTTCAGTAGTTCCAAGTTGCTCCATAATAATGATATGCTCTTTTTATGATGAAGAAGCTATTTTAATAATCATTTTCTTATGAAAAGAAAGAAGGTAAATACAAGCAATGACTTGATTTTCATCCCCAGCACTGTAGAAAGACAGAAACAAGGAGGAGAGTAGAAAAGGGAGAGAATGGAGAGAGGGAGGGAAAAAAGGAGGGGGAGGGAGGGAGAAACGGAGGGAAAGAGGGAGGTCATTCAAAGAAGTAAGAGTTCTTAACGTGAGCCTCAGACACAGAGTGGAGCATTTGTGGTGATGCATAAGTGGGCTTATTAACTGAGTTTTAATTAATATCATGATCTCTTGGAAGCCACTGCCTTGGTTACAGGAAACACAAACCTGTTCGTTATACAAGTAGCTGGAGCTGCCCCATCTTTGCCAATTTACAATAATTACAAACAAAATTTTACATTCTTATCTTAACCCTTTTTTTTCTAACGCTTTATAAGCCTTTGGTTTCATTAGCAGTGGGTCCCATCTTCCTAATGCTGCGGCCCTTTAATCCAGTTCTTCATATTGTGGTGACTCCCAACCATAAAATCATTTTCATTGCTACTTCATAACTGTAATTTTGCCACAGTTATGAACTGTAATGTAAATATCTATATTTTCTGATGGTCTTAGGCAATCCCTGTGAAAGGGCTGTTAGGACCTCAAAAGGGTTTAAATTCACAGGCAGAGAACTGCTGCATTAGAGCATTCCCCTCCTGAGAGCAAGGCTTGTCGCCATGGTCAGAGGGTGACTTAACACTGCTGTGGCAATCCTATGCTGGGTCCCATGTGTCTAGTGCCTGAGACTATGGGCTATGAACTCACACAGTCCTTGGTTCACACCACAGCTCCACACCCATAAGCATCTTTGAGGGACTTTTCAGCCCCTTGCTGATGTCTCTGAATCACAAACCCAAGTTTAAAACCATCATAAAATCCTGTCAATGCCTAAGAGACACCAGAAACTATGGTTTCCTGCCACAAGAACAGGCTAAGGAAACCAAACTGCCCCCAAAGTATACTTCACCCCACTTTCGGTGTTTCTCTAGTTCAGACAAACAAAATTTGGCCACAGAAGTTGTGATGCCGTCTCTGGAAGCATTGCCTGGCCTGTTCAATCTTCTGACTTTAAAACAAACAAACAAAAAAAAATATTTAAAAGGTTCTTTTTTCATTTTACATACCAATCACAGTTCCCTCCCCCATCTCCTCCTGCTCACCCCCACCTTCCTCAGAGAGGGTAAGGTCTTCTCCCCCAGTATCAAGGCTTTATAAGTCCAGAGGGAGTGGACTCCAAAAGCCAGTTCATGCACAAGGGATAAATCCTGGTCCCACTGCCAGATGCCCCACAAATTGTTTTTAAATTCAACTCACTCTGGTCTATCAGGAGAATGGAGAGACTTGGCTTTCTGGTCAACCTGGCACTAGGAAGAAAGAGCACAAAGAGCATGCCTGAAGCTTCTCCACTCAGGCAGATACTACCTGGGAAATGGGAAGAACATCGAATTAGTGATTTCATTAACCCACAGAGTCTCAGAAACATAAACATTTTCTCCATTAGGCACTAAGACCTCTCTTGTGTTTAGCTAGCAGGTCTCTATTTCTGCCTCTCCTTCTGTTTCTTTGCTCTTGAGTCACCTGCAATACACTGTTAGATGACTTGTTTGCACAGAGGGACTCCTTCCCAATTTTGGAGGTGTTAGAAATTCTGCCCCTTATCAATTTTCCATGGGCTGGCTCTCTATTCCCTAATGGCACTACATTGGTAATGCAGCACAGACATTGACTGGAAAACAAAGGGAAAAGCAAGAAGATAGAGATGCTCAGAGCCAATCTCCCTGTCTATTCCCAATGTGTTCCACTGACAATGCTGTGTGGAAGGGAAATTGTTCTATCAGTGACTGTGTTAGATTCATGACCCCACCACAACCTTGAATTGGCCTTTAGTTGTCGCTGATGGGAACTGAGGAACAGCGCCTGTCGACATGATTGCCACTCTCCAATGAATCAGAACATACAGGGTGAGGAACGGCACATTAAAACAGCATCTGAAATATATCACTGTGCTTTTATATAGATGTATTGCTTTTGCCCGGGCATATAAATGATTGGGCCAACCACTTATTTTTTTAGAATGACTATAAATTAAAAATAAGCTAAGGGTTTTTAAATTATGTTCTGTTTTAAAAAAAAATCAATGCAGCTCTTTGAAGGCAACAGTCAAATATTTAAAGACCATCTTAAAGGGATACTTCAGCTGCTGCAATTAGAGGAGCATAGCCTTTGCCACCTGAGGATCATGTGACTTAACATGTGGACATGTGATTATCCTACATTGTCATTTGCTAATTAATCCTTTTAAAAAAATGACTACTTGCCATTGTTGTCTGCTTAACAAAGAGAATATAATTCACAAAATTAAGTTGCTATTTAAATGGCCAGGGAATTAAATAGCTCAGGAAGAGGTCCGGGGAAAGGTAAGTTGTTCTGGGAGATAAAAGCAAGAATCAATGATTCTTAAATCTGAAAGTTCTCGGGTCCCCTAATGGACGGACACATTGAAGTAGTTGGGCCCCTGCCCCAGGAGCATACATGCACACCAGCCTCTATCAAAAGGATTTTCAACTTTACTTCAAGAATTCACAGATTCTCTGAAGCTCAATTATGGAGTCTACAAGATGGTCATTTGTTTTTAAGGTTCTTTATATAACACTATAAAGTTGCATCACATTGGGAGGTAGGGGTCAGCTGTAATGGGTGTGTCCGGTGAATGATTAACTGTTAATAGGTCATTTGTGGATGTTTGTGAGTGTTTTATTCTTTAGATGTATACAAATCTTAAATGCTTCCAAGGTTTCCAGTTACAGTCTCACTTTAGACTATCTGTGGCCT
Source organism: Phyllotis vaccarum (assembly GCA_033318265.1). Classification (NCBI taxonomy): domain Eukaryota; kingdom Metazoa; phylum Chordata; class Mammalia; order Rodentia; family Cricetidae; genus Phyllotis; species Phyllotis vaccarum. Next base: position 135,931,955 of record JARWLC010000001.1, on the reverse strand, counting down.
GGCTCCTGCCCATTTCCTTGCCGTCTGTCACTTTTTCCTTCTTTTCTTTCAGCTTGAAAGTTGTAGCCACATGGCCCTGCTTCTGCCTTCCGACCCACTAGTGTGTCCTGTCTTGAGCTATTTATAGTACAAGGTGATCTTGTAGATAGAGTTCTAGCTGAACCACAGGCCTTTGTCTTGTGGAGCTTATGTTTTATGGAGAAAAGCAGTCAACAAGCATATATATTTAACAATTTCAAATTTTGAAAAAATTATGATGGAACAATGCTGGGCTTGAGGGTGAATGACTGCTAATCTCTTTTGAGAGATTTCAGTTGAAATGGAAGAAATGTGAAGTATCTGCATATGTGTACATTAAAATGCCACATAAACATGTACAATTATGTTATTTAAAATTTGTTAAGTGACTAAGATGAAAATGTTAACTATATTTGTTTGATCGTTACACATTTCATGACTCTAGCAAATTACCACAATTCATATGTATGTATGAAGAAAATAATATTTGACAAAGGACAGAAATAGCTGCGTGTCAAAAGATGGCTTCTTCTGGCAAACAGAAGTGAGTGGAAATGCCCTGAAGCCAGCTGGAACTTGGCAGGTTGGAAGGTCAGAATGTAAACTACCCAGCATCTGATACATTCTTAGAGAGAAACTTAAATTATCCATACAGCTGTCAAACTTGCTGATATGCTCTGAGCACTGTTGGATATTACAAACTAAATGTTTTATTTCTCTGCAATAATTTGGACTTTTTGTCAAAATCTAGGCATGCACATGAAATAATTCAAGACCTGAGATTTGCAAGAGAACCAGAGAGGTAATTTGCTCAAGGATCTACTGCTGGTTAATAAGTTAGCATCAAAAGAAAGCCTGGGTTTGTTAGGTGACATGCCTGCAGTATGCTACCTATCCATTCTCTTTTTATAGCCAAAAAATATCACTTTGATTTGAAAACCAGACTGATGTCAGGTTTCATATAGAATTATGGCTCAGAGGATCAACATTGTTACTTGGTTTCTAACATTTAAGAATTTTTGATAAAACACTAGCTGAGGTCTCTATGTTTCTTCTGGGATTAACATAGCCACAGGTCAATTAAGAGACCCTTAATTCCCCTGGAAATCAAGAAATAATCTTGGAACTAACCAGGCATGTCTAGGGGACGGTGACAGCTTGAACTCCATAAGCTCTGATGATGCCACTCCATGTCAACAAAGAGGACCTGGCCACCCCATGCTGATCCAGTTCTTAGAGCCTTCTGGTCTCTAGACTGAAAGGACAGCAGGCATTAATCTTCAATAATTGGAATTCTTTGATCTAAAAGAATTTAATGTTTCTAAACTTCAGGAAAAAATTAGAGGTGAGTGAGTGCTTTACTTTTACTAAGACTAAGTGAATTCCAGCTATTACCATACAACTAACCATTGCCAGACCCCTTAGCCACCCGCAACTGCTCAGGCCCCAGAAATGACTCAGACGCTTATATTAAGTTCATGCTGTTTGGCTTATGGCTCAGGCACATTGCTAGCTAGCTCTTATATCTTAAATCAACCCATTTCCATTAATCTTTCCTGCCACACAGCATACAGAAAGACATTCCCACATCAGACCCTATCTTTCCAAGACCCTCTCTGCATCCAACCCCACTGCACCTGAACATTCTCTCCATAGTCAGCCCTTTCCTAAAACCCCAGCAGACTACATAAGCACAAGTGTGAGCCACACTTGTTGGAAGAACAGACTACACAGACACAGGCACAACCCACACCAGTTGGAAGAACAGATGAGTAAACATCGGTATAAGAATATATTCAACAATTGAAAGAGCAATACGGCACCACTAGAATCCATTGATCCTACAGTAGCAAGACCTGAACATCCCAATACAGCTGAAACACAAGAAAACAACCTCAAAAATAACTTTAGGAAGATGATAGACACCCTTAAAGAGGAAATTAAAAATTCCTTAAAGAAATCAAGGAAAAGACAAACAAAAAATTGGAAGAAGTCAAAAAGTCTCTTTTAAAAGAACAGAAAAGAACAATCAAAAAGGTGAAGGAAAGAGTTCAAGACTTGGAAATTGAAATAGAAACAATAATGAAAACCCAAAACAAAGGAATTCTGGAAACGGAAAATCTGAGGAAGTGAGCAGGAACTACAAATGTAAGCATCAGCAACAGAATGCAAGAGTTGGAAGAAAGAACCTCAGGCACTGAAGATACAATAGAGGAAATAGATTCAACAGTCAAAAATGTTAAACTGAATAAATTCCTAACACAAAACATTCGGGAAATCTGGGATAGCATGAAAAGACCAAAACTAAGAATAATAGGGAAAGGAGAAGGAGAAGAATCCCAATTCAAAGGCACAGAAGACATATTCAACAAAATCATAGAGAACTTTTCCAACCTAAAGAAGAAAATGCCTCTTCAGGCACAAGAAGCTTACAGAACACCAAATAGGCTGACATATTTTAGTGTTTGGAAAGAATATTAGGAGCTGCAAGACAAAGGGCCAAGCAACATATAAAGGTCAAACTTAGCTATCGCCCCCCACCCCCAATTAATTTAGTTGGAGAACTAATAATTACATTATCCTTTTCTCCTGATCTAACCCTTCAATTATCCTTACAGGATTAAATATCCATGTTTCCTTCCTATACTCTATGTACATAATTATTACCACCCAATGGGGGAAATTGACTAACCACATAATTAATCTTCAACCTTCCCAAACTCAAGAATTAACCCTAATAGCCCTCCACGTTTCCCCCCTATTCCTCCTAATACTAAACCCAAAACTAATCTTAGGTTATACACTATGTAAACATAGTTTATTCAAAACTTTAGACTGTGAATCTAACAATAAGAGATAAACCTTTTTGTTTACCTGCCTACCTGCATTTATGAGGTGCTAACTCATTACTCCATGGCTAACTTCATGGCTTTCTTACTTTTAGAGGATAGAAGTAAGTCATTGGTCTTAGGAACCAAAAACTTGGTGCAACTCCAAATAAAAGTAATTAATATAATTCATCTTCAATTATTCTTATTATATTCTTACTAATTATGCCAGTGCTTCTCTCTATATCTAATCTAACTAAAAACATCAACTTCCCCAGCTATATAACTCTTTCCATCAAATTCTCTTTTCTTATTAGTCTTATCACCTGACCTCATTCCTCTTTCCCAATATTGAAGTTATAAACCACTGAATCACTATAAATACTATTAAAATCTCTACCAGTTTCAAATTTGACTTCTTCTGTATTATTTTTTTACTGGTCTGCTCTATTTGTTACTTGATACACTCAGATCCCCACCTTAGCCGATTTATTAAATATCTACTTCTTTTCTTAATTACAATAATCATCTTAACCTCAGCCAACAATCTATTCCAACTTTTTATTGGCTGAGGAGTAGGAATTATATCCTTCCTTTTAATTAGCTGATGGTGTAAAGATGAGATTTTCCTGGCCTAACCTAAGATTTGACCTCTTGTGCTGTCACACTAACTTTCTGTTTGCTAAGAAGATACTTGTTCACTAACCCCCTCCTGAGCAACACAGGATGTGCTTCCTCCATTGCTTGGCCGGGACTGCATTCCTGATAGCAACCTGGGTGGGATCACCCAGGAAAGCCCTACCATGAGAACTGTTAACAGAAGCAGGCAAGAACTTTCTGAAGCTTGCACAATGTGCCCATTGTGACCATTGCTCCAGGAAATGAATGTCTTCAGGTGGTTTTATTGTTTCACAGGAAATAGCTTCCCTGCCTGTCTGCCTACCTGCCTGCATTCCTTAACTAGGTCCTAAGCTGACCTTTGGCCCAGCCCTGCAGTAACTATCCCCTCCCCTACTCAGAGTGTGGTATAAGCATTCTACTCTGAAAGCATTCGGTGCTCTTGGCTTCCACAGTGCCTCGAACCCGCACATATGTATGTACCAGTATATCATTCATATGAATTAAACTCTCTTTTTCTTTAAAGTTAACAGTGGTCATTAGCCGTGGTCTTGGGGTGTCTAGGGGCGCTAAAGTTAGTGGCGCCCGCCCATTACAGATGAAGTAGGTTTCATCCCAGAGATGCAGGGATGGTTCAACATAATGAAAATATGTTGGTATAATACACTATATAAACAAATTGAAAGACAAAAAAAAAACCCCACATGATCATCTCATTAGATGCTGAAAAAGCCTTTCACAAAATCCAACACCCCTTCATGATAAAGTTTCTGGAGAGATTAGGGATACAAGGAATGTACCTAAACGTGATGAAAACTGACAAATTAAATGGAGAGAAACTCAGTGAAATTCCATTAAAATCAGGAACAAAACAAAACTGTCCACTTTTTCCATATCTATTCAATATAGAGCTTGAAGTTCTATCTAGAGCAATAAGGAGACCAAGGGATACAAATCAGAAAAAAAGAAGTTAAACTTCCACTGTTTGCAGTTGATATGATAGTTCACATAAGTGACCCTAAAAGCTTTACCAGAGAACTCCTACAGCTTCTAAATACCTTCAATAATGTGGCTGGAAACAAGGTTAACTCAAAAAATGAACCCTTATATATACAGACGATAAATAGGATGAGAAAGAAATCAGAGAAACAATACCCTTTGTATAGCCACAAATGATATAAAATATCTTGGGGTAACTCGAAACAAACCACCCAAAGATCTGTGACAAGAACTTTAAATATTTGAAAAAAGATTGAAGAATATATTAGAAAATGGAAAGAACATCCATGCTCATGGATTGGTTAAGATAGTAAAAATGGTAATCTCACCAAAAGCCATCTACAGATTCAATGTAATCTCCATCAAAACTCCAATACAATTCTTCACAGACTTTGATAGAAAAATACTCATGTTCATATGGAAAAACAAAAAACCCCTGGTTAGCTAAAACAATCCTGTATGACAAAAACTTCTAGAGGTATCCCCTGACTTCAAGCTCTATTATAGAGCTATAGTAATAAAAACAGCATGATATTGCCATAAAAACAGACAGGTGGATCAATAGAATTGAACCAAAGATGCTGATGTTAATCTACATACCTGTGAACTTCTGATTTTTGACAAAAAATCCAAAATTATACAATGGAAAAAATAAAGCATCCTCAACAAATGGTGCTGGTATAACTGGGTGTTCCAAAGTAGAAGAATGCAAATAGATCCAATACCTATCACCCTACACAAAACTCAAGTCCAAATGATCAAAGATCTCAACATAAATACAGTTACACTGAACCTGAGAGAAGAGAGAATGGGAAGTAGCTGTGAACACATTAGCACAGGAGACAACTTTCCAAATATAAGACCAGTAACATAGACGCTGAGATCAACAGTTAATAAATGAGACCTCCTGAAATGGTGAGAAGCTTCTATAAGGCGAAGAACATGGTAAATAAGACAAAACGACAGCCAAAAGAATGGGAAAAGATTTTCACCAGCTCCACATCTAACAGTGGACTGATCTCCAAAATATATAAAGAACTCAAGAAACTATACATCAAAACACCAAACAATCAAATTTAAAAATGGGATATAGATTTAAACAGAAGAATCTCAAATGGCCAAGATAAACTTAAAGAATTGTTTAACATTCTTAGCCATCAGAGAAAGGCAAACCAAAATAACTCTGTGACTCCATCTTATACCTCGCAGAATGGCTAAATTTAAATATGCTAAGGACATCTAGGTTGGAGAGGATGTCTGTGGAGTAAAGTGACATTCCTCCACTGTTAGTAGGGGTGCAAACTTTTACAGTGACTTAGGAAACCAGTATGGCAATTTCTTAGAAAATTGGGAATCAATCTTCCTCAAGACCCAGCAAGACCACTTTGGCCATCCCAAAGGATGCTCAATCATACCATAAGGACACTTGCTTAACTATGTTCACAGCAGCTTTATTTGTAATAGCCAGAACCTGGAAACAACCTAGGTGTTCCTCAATGGAAAAATGGATAACAAAAATATGGTATATTTACACAATGGATTATTACTCCTCTGTTTAAAAAATATTAGTACATTATAAAATTTACAGGCAAATGGATGGAATTAGAAAAAATTATCCTAAGTGAGATAATCCAGACTCAATAAGTACATTGCTTTCTACCTATGGGGTACACTGCAAATGTTGTCCCTTAGTTCTGATTACCTTTCAATATTTTTAAAATGTTCTTTTTTATCTGACAAATTTGCATCCTTCTTTTTAATAAAATTTTCTTTTGCTTCTCAATTTTATTTATATTTTTGAACATGTGCTTATCACTATCCCCCAAAGACTTTGACTCTACTGTAGTAAAAAGGAGAACTTATTTAATGATCATTTTAACCAGACAGAGATACAGAGAGGAGGGAGTAGAGAGAGGAGAGAAATGACCTTAAAAAGGGTTCTGCTGTCATGTACATCCACTTCATTTTAGCTGTGAGCTCTTTCTCCAAAGCATTTAGCATCCAGCATTGAGTTACTCCCATCTATGAAACTGGAGCGTAAATCCTGCCCTACACTTTTATGAGGATCTGAAATGCTTCTTTCAGTTTTTGCACTAAGGAGATATTTGTTGTTGTATTATAAAGAGCTAAATGCTAAGCAGTAACTGGGTGGAAATCTTGAGAGGGACCAGTTCCTTTATCCTTACGATTATCTCATCAAGACACCACCACTTCTCTAATTGCAAGCAATCTGAGAGATTTTCGTACACTTATTTTGGTGTTCTTCAAATTTGTATCTGTTGCCTTCTGAAACTTTGTCTTCTGAAATATTCTCACGTCTCTGCTCTAAATAAATTCAGAGACAAATGATGAAGTTAACATACATACACCCAGCTGGCGGGAGAATCAGAATGGCCTGAGAGTATCAGTGTGCATTCCAGAAAGGCCTAGTCTATTACCTTCTCTTTTTTCTCAGACCCTTTTCTCCACCTCAGGCCCAAGCTCAGAGTCTTGTAGTCACTCCCAAAGGATGTGCTGCCTTAAAATCTGGAATATTCCACTGGCACTGGTTCTTCTTAGGGGTACATGGGTATTTAAAGGAATTCCTGCCATCAAACATGTTCTTCCTGCCATGGGGGACCCTTTTTGGTTTCCCAAGAAAACAAATGCCTTTAGGACGCCTGCTGTTATTTTTATTTTCAATGCTACCCTAAACAAATTCAACCAAGATGATTCCCTTAATTTTTTTATAGCTGTTTTGAAATTCCTATCTACCAAAGAGTTGATTGAATCTCTCACTGTAGTTTTCTTCTAATTGACTTATCCCTCAGTGATCTCAAAATAGATGTCCTTTGTCTTGTTACAGGCTATACCTTAATGAAATCAATGATACTTATAAATTAATACTTATAAATAATCTAATGATCATCCTCCTTGAAAATGTGAGAAGTTATTTCTGTTGTTTATCATAAATAAAAGTAGTAAAAAATATCGTGATCAAAAGAAACACGAAGACTGAAATATTTATTTGGCTTACAGGTCTATGTCACAACCCATTATTTAGGAGATTAAAGTACTTATTTGGCTCACGGGTTTATGTCACAATCCATTATTCAGCAAAGTCAAGGTTGGTCCTGAATGAATAACCTGGAGGCAGGCACTGAACCAGAGACCACAGAAGAATGCTGCTTATTGGCTTGCTCTTCACGACTTGCTCAGCATGATTTCTTATAAAATTCAGGATCACCTACCCAGGCACCACTCACAGTGGGCTAGCCTTTTCCAAATCAGCAACATATCCCATAAACTCTCCTACAGGCCAATCAGATGTAGGCATCTTGTCAATTGAGGGAACCTCTTTATAGGTGTTTCTAGGTCTACCTTTTATCAAGTTGAAAAAAAAAAAAAAAAAAAAAAAAAACCCTAATGAGCACACTGCTGGACTAAGGCTCAATAGTTAAGAGCACTTGCTACTCTTGTAGAGGACCCAAGTGTGGTTCATGATGAGCCAGCCATTCACAATCAATCACCTGTTTTCCAGCTCCAGGAGACCTGACACCCTGTCTGGCTTCCACAGGGTGCATGCATCCATGTGCTTCTGCATGTAGATCAACACATACATGGAAAATAAAATAAATCTTAAAGTATAGATAAAAGTAAACTGGATTATTGCTAACATTCATAGGGTGGTATTACATAATAAAACATGTAGTGTTTGTCCCCAATTTCCTGAGGGAACTTCTGACACTCTTGGAGCCTTGTGTGTGTAAAACAAGTTCTGTAAGCTAATGAGATGGCTCATGTGGTGAGGTGATGAGAGGGACTCAGACCAGGTGCCCAGGAAGAAAAAAATTGTTTCATTGACTGTGCTTCAAGTTTTTATGGGAATCCCTTAGCTGTAAGATTCCATTTTCTTGATGGTGATCATATCTGTGTGTTAGAGGTTGGTTGCTTACTTCAGCTCTGCATTCCTTAAGCTTCCCTTAATTTAGATTCTGAAATCCTTACTTGAGAGCCTACTACTTTAAAGGACCAATACTGTTTTGGTCTGTACTTGATTCTGTCTTGTATATATAAAGAAAACTGTGGGTGAAAACACCTGACCATTTCCTTATACCATCTTGCGTAGGTGCCCCTGAACACTTATAAACTATTTTATTATAATACATTTTCCTTTTTTATCTTCTGGGAAATCTGGAAAATAAGAGATGAGCCCACCCAGCCATCCAGCCACTCAGCAAGCAGCAGAGTAAGAAACAAAGAAAGGTATACAAGAAAAGAGAAGGAAAGGCTCAGATGCAAAAGACAGATGGGATTATTCAAGTTAAGGAAAGCTGGATTTGGAGATTTGCACAAGAACAAGGCTGTGATGGAGATTGGTCTAGACCACTGTTCTTCATGTGTCAGGGGACATTAGTGTGGTTCTAGATATGGTCAATTCCAGCTACTTAAAAACATGAGTTAGGAACACTCTTAGTTTAAGTGTAGTGGGATAAATTTGCATGGCTGGCATTCACTTTTGCACACTAAGGATGTTTGGCTGTCCTGGGTTTAAAAAAAACTGCTTCTAGGAATAGCTCTCTCATCAATCTCATCATGGACCATATCCTGAAGACTAAAGGTCAGAGCTGTGTGTACAGTAAGTGCCACACAATGGCTGACTTCAGAGGTTTATGGGTAGCATAGACAAGCAATGTGTAAAATGTTTAGAGCTAGACATTTTTCTTCAGAAATTCTTCCAAATCTTGAAGTTCATCAAACAAAACAAAACTTAGAGTCTTCCCCAAATTTCACAAAAATTAACAATAATTTATTGATAATACCTAATAGATTTTCCATACTTGGATAGCAGGTTTCTCCACTGACACAGTAAGATCAGGTTTAAAAAACAAAAACAAAACAAAAAAAAAACCAGGTTTATTTTGAACAAAGCAACTCCCCGATTAGTTCTCCAGTCCCCAGGAACTGAGACAGGAAAATTCACAGGACTGAATTAAAGCAGGGCACTTAAATACCCTGCAGTTGATGGGTGAGAATTTGTGCCCGAATATGGAATGCTTTAAGTGAGGATTGGGCTTTGTTGGGATTTTCTGAGAGGGCGGGGTTAGAAGTGGGGAGCGGGAGAGAGATGGGGCCTTCTGGATCAAGCAGAAGTGAGCTAGAAATTTCTGCTTGAACACTATCAGAACTGATATAGCTGAAAAATAACTTTTTCTAAATTGGAAAATGTAAAAGGTGAGTTTGGGTGATGAAGACAAGAGGAGGGGATAGCAAGATGGCTTAGAGGATAGGAAGCATTTGCCGCTGAGCCCAAGCGCCATCCTGTTGAGAGAACCACCTCCCCAAAGTTGTCCTCTGAATCCAACCTATGCACTGCAGCAAACACATGCACTGCTTCTCCCACCCCACACACAAGTCAATAAATATATGAATAAATAAATAAACCTAATTTTTAAAAGATTAAGTTATTTTTCTATTTTTTCCTTAGAAAAACATGATAACAAATAATAAAAGTTTGATCCAAAGGATGTCGGAAATGAAAAAGTAATGAAGACATGTTCTGAGCAATTGGTAAAATGATTATTGCTGTCTTATATTTTGTGGTGTTTAGATTGTCAGCTTTTACAAAATGCTTGCATTTGTGTAATTTTTTTTTAGTCAGGTTTTCTTTTTTGAGATTAAGTTTGTTTTAGGATTCTGTATCATTTTCTTATAGAGGGCTTCTCCTGCCCTACATACAGTCTCTGTAAAATTTGAACACATTTCATCTGAGGAGGCATGGGTAGGCTATTTCCAGAGTGCTTTTTGCAGAGAGGAGACTAGGTTTGTTTCCCACGGTATCAGAGGACTGCCTCTATAACAGAAACCATCTAACAAATTTCAGGTCAATTGGAGAAAATGTTTATATTCTGAGCATCATTCCAAACTAGAAGTGTGAAGTCAGAATGAAGGCTGAGACCCGGAAGTGTGGGCTGCTGCCAGCGAAGCTCCATGGTCACGTGACCAGCCACAGGCTTGGGACCTTAGCTCATAAGGCCAATGGGATGCAAGGAGCTACAAATATATTATGATGTGGTCTCTGCCTCTCCCCTTGTAAGACTCTCACTCCCTTCATCTGTCTAACCCGGTCCTGCAGTAGGATTTAAGGGAGGGGCTTGAAAGGAACTGGAATAAGGTCAGAAAACAAAGACAGCCAACTTTTTATGAAGAGGAACTGAGGGCTCAGAGCGAGATTAATACGGCATGCTCTGCAGTGAAGCAGGACTCCACAACAGACACTGACTAGAAACACTTCCCTCCACATTCTTCCCAAAGATCTAATCACATCCTGAGACTCAGCCTCAACTAACACTTTGATATTAACCTTTCCAGGGGTCACTTCCACACTGTAGGCCCCAACATGCCACCCGGAAAATGTAACCAACCATCAGTTTTACTTGATGTCTAACTGTTTTAAATGTCCTTGAACTGCATTTTCTCCACCAGGCGTAATTTTATGGATTGTGGATCACATTTACTGCTCAGCACATCTTGCCCAAGCCCAGACAATTGCAGACCTACTGAGTTGTTAACTCATATGGTCAGCATTAGTGTCTGAGACTACTTACACCAAATGACTGGGTTGTAGCGTGATTAACACCTGGCCTCTGAGCACCCAGGCAAAATCAGCACTCTGCTCTCGCTTTCAAGCAGCAAAACCCCCAGGATGAACAGAGAGATAATGACTTGAGCTAACGAACAGTGCTTCTCTTTGTCAGAGTTCACATTTCTATCTTCATCTGACTACTTCCCTTGTCCTGACTGGTTTTGTCAACTTGACACAAGCTGGAGCCATCAGAGAGAAGGGAGCCTCCACTGAGGAAATGGTTCTGTAAGATCCATCTGCAGGCAAGCCTGTAGGGCATTTTCTTAATTAGTGATTGATGTGGGAGGGCCTACTTTATGGGTGGGACCACTCCTGGGCTGGTGGATCTGGGTTCTATAAGAGGACAGGCTGAGCAAGCTATGGGGAGCAAACCAGTAAGTAGCACGCCTCCATTGCCTCTGCATCAGTTCCTACGTCCAGGTTCCCGCTCAGTTTTAGTTTCCCACTTCTTTCATTGATGAACAGTGACGTGGAAGCTTCGGTCAAATAAAGCCTTCCTTCCCCCAAGACATCCTTATCTTGAGAAACTGTATTTGGAAGTTATGGATAGCTACATCCTCTACTAAACAGGCAGGTTACAAAAACCTAGAACAAGCCTGTGGCTTCTTCAAAGTCACAGAGTCATTCAGCTAAACCTCTCTGTTCATGCATTTGTTTGTTTACATTTGACTAGGAATACTTCTTTAAAAAAATTATAGTAGGAGGTATATAAAAAGCTTTAGATTAGTAAGCATTGTAGAGCTACAAGGGAACTTAAAAGCCACTTATTTGCATATCTATGCCTTGAACAGCTTTTCAAAATAAAGGTGGTCACATCCTGACACACATGACCATGGAAAACACCTTTTTCGTGATCAAAAGTACTGTGTTGTTGTAACAGGGACAAACCGAGGAAAGTGAACACAGCAATGACAGTCAGTCTCTGAAGGACCCCCTTGGCCCTATGAAGGGGTTAACAAATGTATCAACATTACCCTGTTGTATTAGGTTTCTGGCCCAGACCTTCTGACGTAGCCTCAATGTGCAGACTAGCAGACCTGCAGACCCCATTGACCCAAAGTCCCACAGAGACACACAGATGCTTACAGCAATTTTACACTGATTGACCTGGGGCCCAGACATATAACTTACTCTTTACCCGTAAACTAATCCATGATTCTTATCCTGTTCTACCATGCAGCTCAGTGCCTTTTCTCAGAGCAGCATAGTTATCCTCTGCATCTGTGGCATCTCTTGCGTCTCAGTGGCATCTCTGCTCTGTTCTTCCTGTTCCCAGAGTTTTCTTAGTCTGATAGCCCCACCCATACTTCCTGTCTGCCTTTGGCCAATCAGCATTTTTATTAAACCAGTGGGTGGGACAATTATTTACAATGGAACAACATAATCCCACTACATTACCCAGTCTGTTTTTTTCATTGCATTTGTCTGACTCAATGCATGTCACTGGATTGTGAGAGTTGGGTATGCATTGGGCTGCTCTGGGTTAGGATGTCAGTGTCTCTACCTGGGAGGAGGCTGTCAGGGGAGTCTGCAAACATTCTCAGCTGATTCACTCAACCATCTCTCTCACTGCTCTGGTGAACCAAAGGGGAGGTTGACAAATTCCCGATATCAAAACCAGCTGTCAGAACAACATAGGGTAATAGCTGTCCTTGTCAAATGCACTAATTAATTCACCAGACTGTCAATGCTCGGATAATTGATAGACTCTGCAATCTGGCTGGGTAATGAAAGTTGAAAGCATTACAAAGTCGGCTGCACCTCCTAAAACATGTCCTAATGTGGAACTGAGGCAGTCAGAGCTGGACAATGTCAATAAACCTCTGCCAAAATTAACACTTGATTTTTAAAAGTGTGTATGTGTGTGTGTGTGTGTGTGTGTGTGTGTGTGTGTGTGTGTGTGTGTGTGTGTATGCGCACAGCCAGGAGGAGGGAGTGTCCCCCAATCATTGGTACTTATTATCATAAGACTACTTCCCAGAGTGTTATGGGCAAATGTGAAATAAACAGAGATTTATTGGAGGCTTGTCTGCACGCAGATACAAACCAACATCACTGTGTGGATGCCATTTAGGATGGAAATAGCTCTGATCTTTCTGCTGTACTTATTTATTATTGTGAGAAAGAGAGGGCTACCTTAACCAAAATGTAGCCAAAATATTTGCTAGGGACTTCTTCATTTCTATGACAAGAGACTTGAAAGACTGCCAGGTGATGGGAATCTCACCAAGGCTAGAACTGTTTGCTAGCAAGGGTTACACGTAAACATGGTGGATTCTTGGGTGAGATAGTATTGGCAGTGAATACCAGAATAATAAAGAGCCTGTGATGTTCCCTAGGAAAGTGAGAGTCATTTACATGGAGGTCAGCTAAAAACATAAGGCCCATGGTAAGTGCAATCGTCCAATTGGATAAACTGTGAAATACAACGGAGATATATTAGAAGTATACTCCCTCATTTGCTTGAGTAAAGCTGATTTACAAGACTCACTGAGTATGCTTCTCCAAACCAATGGTAATATATAAAATTCATTGTGAATTACTATTTTCAAGGTTTAGTAAATTTTAGGTGTTATCACATTTAATTCTCATGATAGCCTTATGGAGCAGATGCAAGAAAAATCATTTTTAATGCTCACAGAATTGTTTAGCTCATCAGAGTGACACCTGTAAAAACTCAATTTTCCTCATATTTCTTTCCTTAAATGGGAAGGATCTTTTCTTGCTGGAAGAGGTGCTCCATACACTGATCTGATTAGTGAGCTACCAATGGAGAAAACAGGAAGCCTGATGACAGACAGAGCCCCATGGCAGGAATGGTAGGATCAGTGTTGATTTTCAGGTGTATTTAGAGGGAGTTTGGGAGCAGTGTAGGGAGTAAGTTAGTGGGCTGGGCAAGGGCAAAACTGACTAAATATTGCTATGAACTAATTCTTCAATCTGTAGTCTAAAATGTATTTTCAACTAAATTTGGGCTGTTGGAATCCTGGCTTTTTATGTGTGACATTGCTCTGAAATGGAGCCATGTGATCTCTGAGATCATTAATATCCATTAAAAGGCAGAGGCATTAGAACTCAGAAATTATACAGTTCATCCCAAACCTTCAGCAAAATTGTAAAACTGTGATTTAGCCTCAGGGAGGAAGCTTTTCATTTCTACAAGACATTCTGAATCAGTCCATGGCTGCCCCCTTACTTAGTGACACCAATTTTTCTCCAAATCTCAATTGAGAGATTCTGCTTTCTCTTGGCAATAATTTCAAACACTGGGCACTTACTCTAGCCAAATGCTTGCCTTGCAATGCCTCCCTTCGCCTTTGTATAATCTCTAGGTAGGTGTTGTAAACTCTAGTTCCAGAAGCAAAAGTGGGGAGGCTTAAGCAGATAAAGGTTGCTACTGTGCATGGGTGGCCAGATCAGAATCTCGGCCTACCTCTGCTAACATCTCACAGTCTCTGCCTGTATACATTTTTTTTCCTTTATTGCCATTACCATGACTATATACTCCAGGTAAATGAAAAGCACTGCTTAGAAATGCCGTTAGGCATCCTTCTGGCCTGTTTTCTTTCTGATTGCCTGGCTTGGACGTCCTGTGAAAGGATCACATCCTTGCATCATCCCTGTGCTTAGAGAAGAGAAATACTGAGTGGAAGCATGAGCAGTGAGGCTAGGAAGGCCAGGCCAGGGCGTCTGGTTCCTGCTGTTAGCAGCACAATTGGTAAGCTGGAATTTGTCTCCACAGACACCCTTCCACTTGGATGTCAGGATCAGGAACAACTATTTCCTTCTGGAGCAATCTAAAGCTTGGAGTGTGCATGATCTCAGGTCCCTTCACTTTGAGTATGATCTTTAGAATTAGGACCTTATTCTTGAACCACCCACGTAGATGAACCCAAGCAGAGGTTTGTACAGTGTCTCCCAAGAGAATTCTTTTGCCTAAAAGCAACAGTTTTCTCCTGCCTGTACTTTATTGTGCATAATTTCATAGTGGTAATTTTTTAAAGAACAAGAAATAAAAATTGAAATCCTGTTTGGTATTTGCCTCCAGGGTACCTTAACTAGACAAAAGTCTTTGAATTGCTGAAGGTGGATACTCCATACTCACTGAAGTTATCCCTTACTTTTCAAATAACTCAGTCTGAAAGGCTTTGTTGTATTGCACTTTAGCTTATATCTACATTGGCCAATGGAAGCTGTCATGCTCAGGAGCTAACTATGTTGTCCTGCGTGGGCATCACATCCATCAATTAGCACTTCTGCCTTCTGTGCTAAAGGGATTATCACCAAGTACATCTTGATGGATTCTTCTCTCTACTCATTACCCAAGATAGATACAGCAGAGAGAATGTTCATGTTTAATGGTAACTGCCTTACACATATTCCAAGTCCTTTAAGTGCACACATGCCTATTTATAGAGGCCCATAATGTCTCATTTAGTATTTTTACATTTAAAAACACTTAAATTACAAAAGTCTACAAGTCTCTTATAAAATAAAATTAGATGCTAAATATATGGGTTTTGTGAAATAAAAGCTGTTGAATGAATTGTCAATACATGATTCAAAAGTACAATTTATTTGTCTCTCTCTCTATATATATGTATATATGTGTATAGAAAGATGTATATATGCCATGATTAAATGTGATTTTATTATTCTTACTTTTTTCTAATTTGTCTCTATAGTAACAAGACAGACATTAATAATGGACAGTTTTCTTCATAACTTTTATTGCTTACCATGGTCCTACACTTTAAACTACATTGAATTTTGCTTCTGTTTTAGGAGACAGTCTCATGTAGCCAAGGCTATGTATCCTGGGAGAATCTTATGTCCTATTTCTGCTTCCCAAATGAAGTAGTTATAACTATGCACACCAACCATGCCTGGTCGAAAAGCACAGTTATATTTGTTCATTGTTTTGTCAGATGAATTAATATGGCTTTACTAAAATTCTTGGTTATTAAAATTCTTGAATTAATTTTCTAGTATAGTTCTGTGACATACCATGTATTTCAGGCTTTCCCAATTGGATGTAAATTCTATGGAAGAAAGGCACTCTCTATATACCCTGCCTGTTTTTACCTGATGTATGCTATATATGCTTCACAAATATTTGTGAACAAACACATAATCATTTATTCTAAATAGTTTCTTTTGGCCAATTGACAGAAATATTGTTGAGCTATATAAAAGGTCTTTCTACTTTCTTAAATAAAGTATGTATCCCGTGGCCTAGCTATTTCTTCAAAGTCATCAGTGTGTCACCAACCATCAGTGTACATCCCTATTGTAAAGGAAAATTGGTTGAACTCTGTATGGCTGTTCATTACCCCCTTCTGTACTGCCCACCCAGTTCTCGGAGGTGGGGGGTGGGGGGGACACGGAACTGTAAAATACACATTGACAGAACATCTGCTTATCTGCTTCTTGCATGAAGCAACACCCATGACCTATGTTTGAACTTCTTTGTTCCCTATACCCTATAAAAACCCTGCTCAATTTCAGTTCAGGGCTCTCTGTTCCTGCTTGTTCAGTGAGTCCCATGCATGCTTGGTGAATAAAATCCCCTTGCTTGTTGCATGAGAGTACATCTCTTGGAGTACTCCTTTACATGACAAGTTTCTCAGTCCTTACACTATCACTACAATTTTCAGATTTCCAGGGAATCAAATTCTTTGTTTCTGCCCAAACTGATCTAGATATTCATTAAATTCTGCTTGAATCTTTGAGTTTTCTGCCTTTAAGGAAAACAATGACAATTAATAACTTCAATTTTATTTCAGCAAACACCAATTTTGAGTGCTTATAATGTGGTAGATGTCACAATGACTGCACAAATTTACAATCTCATTTCTCAAGGATACTGAAATATTTCTTTGTTGTTAATACACAGGAACCCTTCCAATTTAAAATGTTTCTAAAAAGTCTCATAATGAGCTTGGGGATTATTTATTTTTGAAGCAGATCTTTTCCTATAGCCCTGGCTGGCCTTGAACTCAAAATCCTCCTGCCTGGGTTTTCCTGGCTTAGACGTGGTGAAATTTAGAATCACAAAGGAGACAAGCCTCTGGGCATACCTGTGGGAACAGGGTTCGGTTGAGTTAGCTGTGGTGTGAAGATTCCCCTAACACTATTCAGCAGAGGGGAGTTCTGAATGACATGCTGCTGTAATAAATCCAATAGAGCCAAATTAAAAAGCAAAAGGTCTGGGTTATCTGACGGAGGATAATTTTTTCTAGTTCTGTCCATTTGCCTTCAAATTTCCTGATGTCATCGTTTTAAACAACCGAGTAATAAATAATCCATTGAGTAAATATTCCTCCTTTTCTTTATTTATTCTTCAGTTGAGAGGCATCTAGAGTGCTTCCAGGTTCTGGCTATTACAATAAAGCTGCTGTAAACAGAGCTGAGCAAATGTCCTTGGGTATGATTGAGCACTCATTGGGTGTATGCTGGAGTGGTATAGCTGGATCTTGAGGTAGATTGATCCCCAATTTTCTGAGAAAGTACCATATTGTTTTCCCAGAAGATAAACATGGTATGTACTCACTCACATGTGGATATTAACAGTAAAATAAAAGATAACCAACCATGCTACAATCCACAGATCGAGAGAGGCTAGGTATCAAGGAAGGCCTGAAGGGGTACACATGAAACTCCAGGGAAGGAGAACTAGAGGAGATTTCCTGGGTTGACTGGAGCTGGGTGGGCATGGCAACTTTAGGGACCAGGTTGGGGGGGGGGGGGTGGAGGGAGAGAGTGCTGATAAAGATGACTGGAAAGGGGGGGTTTACAGAGTCAGGAGCTTGATGCAAAGGAAACCAGCTAATTTAGCTGATGGCATCAGTTAAAACTCCTGGCAGCAGTGGGTGCATAGCCTGAACTGGTGACTCCTGTAATCAGATTGGTGAGTACCCAGTTTTAAGCAGAAAGCCTTCATCCAGTGAGTAAAGGCAGGTACAGAGACCCACAGCCAAACAATGGGCTGAGCTTGGGGAGTCTTGCTGAGGAGAGGGCAGAGGGAGTGTAAGAGCCATGAAAGTCAGGGACATCAGAGGAAAATCTACAGAGATTGCTAGCCTGGCCCATGTGTTGCAGGATATTTGTACACCATGGAAAGATGTGTCATGATTGGTTTAATAGAAAGCTGATTGGCCAATAGCTAGACAG
Organism: Phyllotis vaccarum; assembly: GCA_033318265.1. Taxonomy (NCBI): domain Eukaryota; kingdom Metazoa; phylum Chordata; class Mammalia; order Rodentia; family Cricetidae; genus Phyllotis; species Phyllotis vaccarum. Next base: position 135,913,694 of record JARWLC010000001.1, on the reverse strand, counting down.
TAAAGGGACTTCTGGTCAGAGAGGAACTCAGGGGGATGAATCTGGCACAGCGGGAGATGCTAGTGAGACACAGAGGAGTGAGGTATACAGAATGGAGGAGAGGTAAAAAGCTACATGGAAGAATGTAGATTAATAAAAATAGGTTAACTAAAGTTAAAAGCACTAGTTAAGAACATGCCTAAGCTAAAAGCCAGGCTCTTATAATTAAAAATAGGTCTCATGTCCTATTTGGGGGCTGGTACCTACAAGCATTAGGCTCAACTCTCATGGACCTGAAGAAGGTGGAACTAGCATCACATGCTAAACAGAGCCATGGACCCTAGCCATTTATGGTTTGGCTCACTTGGACAGAAAAGGCTGTACTGAGAAAATCTCTAAACAGGTCCAATATGTTTGAAAATGTGCTTAGGTGCTGAGGAAAGTAGTGTAGAAAGAAAAATCCACATAAAGATGGGACGTATACAGGGCATCTGAATCATGTATGGTGCTTTGCTGACTTTGAATTTTTTGAATGCCAATGAGGGAAGGGCAAATACTGTTGAGAGACATTGAATTTTGGAAAAAGAAAAAAAACTGCTAAATTAAACCAGCTTATATGTTTTAAAGATGTCATAACTTCATAATTGATGTTAGCACGTGTTGTGTAATGGGAGAGTTTCTGCAAGAAACAACTATGGATTCCTTCAAAATTAAGGATTAGATTTGACCAGGGAAACCTCCTGAAAATCTTGTCTACAGATATGAAGAAAAAACAAACAAACAAGAAAAAAACATAAGATATGTGGGATATATGCTGATTTCTCTACTATGGAAACAGCTCTAAGAGTAGATGAGACGTAGTAAGTCTTGTTAGCTAGAGTCCTCATGACTTCTGATTACATGCAATCCTTTCATATGCAGTGGATATTTATATTACAGTAATGATTATGCGGTCCAAATGGACTTATAAAGTTGACAGATGTCTTTTATCTGCTCAAACATAGAATAGAAAATCATCTTTAGCTGATTTGTGCATACTGAATATTCCATGCTTGTGTTAATGCAAAATGCATGTTACCTTTAAAAGTTTATGTGTTTTCAAGGGGAAAAAAAAAATGACCAGACACTAGTGAAGACAAGTAGCCCAGGTGATCCAGCCTCTTAGAATGCTCCGTTGCAGTTTCCATAAAATTCTGCATTCAGAACAATTTCAAAGCATCTAGCTGAGATGGTCCAGCCTCACAGCCAGGACTTTGCCTAGACCCTATATTTTCCCATCTCACAAAGACTGGAAAATAGCTGGCTTTCTCAGAACTAGACCATAATCTCGATTTTCTCAGGTTCCTCTAAAGATGCCATCACCCCCAGACAACAAAAGTAATTTTAAGAACATAGTGCCCATTTTCCAAGAGGTGGGGTAGGTGGTTTTTGGTCATCCACTGATTCGTGAATGTTTGTCATTGTTTAGGGATGTTAGTTACAAGTTGTTATTGTCATTGTTCAGGGAAAATAGAAGCAAAAGAGGTTGAGTTCAAGGATTTCTTTTAAAAGAAAAAGGGGGGATACAGGGATGATAGGATTAAAGGGAAGAATATTGGATCAACTTTAAAGCAAAAATCAACTATTAATTCCAAGTATTTTACATCAGTATAGATTTTTGTGTATTTTGTGTATTTTTGTGTATTTTGATACAAATTTGATATTATTTTTATTATAACATACTCTATATATGTTTCTACTCTTGTTTAAGGTATTTTTGTATATTACTATAAATTTAAATTTATTTTTGTTACAATACACTGTAAAGGTATTGCACCTATGCAGCTCATTTTAAAATGTAATGTAAAGTTTTAGTCCTTGACAGCTATGATTATAAACTATTTAGGATAATTAAGAAATACATGTTAGTAGTTAGTCATTTATGACAATCAAACTTGGAGTCATGTTAAGTATGTTTTCAAGGTCAAACACTTAAGAGACCTGCAGAATATGACATTTGAGATGTTTTAATATCATATGGCTTTTCATGACAGTGAGCTATGTCTTCTCCTTGTAGCACCAATGTACTTCATAGAAGATGATTGGAATTAAAGAACTTCCATGTAGAGTTTGCTTTCATTTGTGGCAAAGTTAGTCCTGGCCTCCTCTGCCGGCAGTTGCTGTTCAAACTGGACAAGCGGGACACAGAAGAAGGCAACTGTGAACTTTGCCAGGATGAGGTGAGATCGTCCTTCCAAATTCCTGCTTCACAGAAAACTCTACCAGGTATGCTACGCTTATAGGCTGAAGATGGATGCCTTAATGTTTCCAAGGAAACTTGGGTGACTGTCCAGGCAGCCAGCTGTCTTGTCATTTCTATAGTTTTGAAAGTTGTTTGCTCTGCACTTTCTGTTTACTCAGGTAATATTATATCCTTCTCAGGTCTCTAATGAGGTTGAGAAATAGAGTTTTACAGTTTCCTTGTTACCAAATTCAGAAAATAAACTTATATAAGAGATGCAAAGTTTACAAGGTTAAGACATAAAAGCTTAAGATTTTTATCTAAGAAAATGTTTTAAGTTCTAAAAAGGTATTTTTAGGTTGGTAATACAAGTTATGATATAAAGTGATTTAGGTATAAAACTTTGGACTCACCACTATAGAATAGATGATAGAATATTTTCTCTGAATATGCCAAAATAAATGGACTGGATGTTGTGAATGTCATCCTTACCTGACTCCTTGAGACCTTGAATTCACCCAGGAGCAACTAATCTCTAACTAAACTTGCCTTTTACTTAAAAATAAATAAATAAATAAATAAAAATTACATCCCATCTGACCTCAGCCTCCCCTCCCCCTTCTCCTCCCACTCCCTCCAAGAACTTAACCGCTTCCCTCCCCTTTCCCCCTCCCCCCACCCCCATCCACTCTTTCTCTGTATTTACTCAGAAAGAGTCAGGCCTCCCATGAGCATCAGCAAAGCTTAGCATATCAAGGTGTTTTAAGACCAAGTACTTCAAACTGGGCAAGGCAATCCAGCCTGAGGAATAGGTTCCCAAGAGCCAGCCAAAGCATCAGGGACAGCGCTGCTGCTTCCGTTGCCAGGAGTCTAATAAGTAGACCAAGCTGCACAACTGTCACATACATGCAGGCTCTCTGGTTGTTGGTTCAGACCGAGTTCTCACCAGTGTAGCAGGGCTTCCTTGTCAAACTTTATTTGGTTGGCCAGCCCCCAAATAATGACATGAGACTTATTATTAGTTATGAAAGCTTGGCTTTCAGCTTAGGCTTATTCCCAACTAGCTTTTATAATTTAAATTAATTTGCTTAGTGTCTGCCGTGTGGCTTTTTACCTCTCCTCCATTCTGTATGTCCCACATCCTCTGTGTTTCACTGGCATCCTCTCCTGTGCCAGATTCTAATCCTGGGTTCCTGCTGCTCAGAAGTCTCACATAACCTCTCCTGCCTGGCTATTGGTCATTTAGCTTTTTATTAAAGCAATCACAGCAAAACATCTTCACTCAGTGTATAAATATTCCTTCTCATCTAAATAAAAAAGAAAATTCTAACATAGTAAAACTATGTACAATATATACAAAACTATGTACAATGATCAGTATGAATCTCTTGTCTTTTTTGTGGACTTCTGCAAGTGCCAGCTTCTGGCTAGAAGTGGGGCAGAATCTTTTAACGGGAAACCTCCAGCCTCACAGTTCTGAAAAAGAAGAAACAAATTTGAAGAGAAGCAGTTGCTCTCTTCTTCCTACTAACGACTACTGTTCCTGCTGCCTCCCTTCCCCATCATGAAGGACAGCATCCCCTGAAGAAGAAGCTCAAAGAAGCCCTTTCTTCCTTATGTTATCCAGTATTTTATCTCAGCTAAAGTGAGCTAATGTAATAGGCAAACATCACTGTACCTGTTTCAAAGAAAGAGTTCATTCAGCGCTGTGAGCAGATTTTTATGTGGACTAGAAAATATACAATCTGCTGTCAGTTTGATTGCCAACCATGGGGGGGGGGGGGGCGGTGTTACTGAATACACATATGATCAAATAAAACTTAATCCAGAAAAACTAAATATCTTATCAGAGGTTATGTTACTGGTTAGAACTGATGCCAGAATCAAACTTCAAATTCCCTGATGACTGACCTCTCTCTGTGTTTTCCATCATACGGATAAAGATTTGTCACAAAATAATGGACATATATGTGAACCTGGTATATATGCCTGTAGATGATTCCTAATAGCTTTGCAAAGTAAAAAAGACAAATTATTATCTTCTTCCCTCTTAAGCAAGTTTCCTGTGTAAATCTATTACAATCAAACTCTCCATGACAAGGGAGTGAGGTGAAGCTTGTGATATGTATATAGGAGGCAGAGACAGAAGGGAGCAGCAGGCATAGCAACAAATCCCAATGATCCTGAGACGTAACCTCTTGCTGTTTTAAAGATCTTACATTTGTCCTTGGCAATAGTTTAGGATCCTGAAGGCCCCAAACCAGCAGAGAAGGCAGTGTTGATGCAATCTCAATGCAAGATGAGCCTGTTGTCATTATTATTCATAGGACATTAGTGTTCTGGGTCTTTGTGCCTTAAGTCTCTTACTACTCTGGCTTTCTAAACTGTTTTTGAGAAGTAATGGCCTCTCTGTTGATTGATTTGGTGATGACCCTTCATGCGAGTACATTGTTTTGCAGGCAGTAGCTCTGTGGCCTTCCCAATAAGCAGATGCTGCAATGATTCGATGACTCCAGCCTCCTGTCTTCCTGGTACATGCAGATGTGATATATATTCTGCAAGGACTCCCCTCTTCTCAGCTACTTTGCTCCAACCACACAGGCCTTTTTTTGCTGCTTCTCTATTTACAAACTGCACATTCTGCACCTCTGCCTGTAACTTCCCAAGGGGGTCTTGCCCTCATCAACCAGGTCTTCTCTCACAGAATTTCCTGGCAGAATCTGTCTTTAATCATCCTCCTTGTTTTTACTCTGTGCCCCTTCACCATCCCAATCAATTTATACTCTGTTAACTGCACCGTTTTCTTCAGTAGATTTCTTAAAATTTAAAAACAGATTTTTAATAATCTGGTTTCCATTTCATTTGCTTTCTTTCGCCAATAGAATTTGAGTTCTAGAGAATCAAAGACTTAAAAAATTCTTCCACTCTGTTTTCTGGGCACCCAGAACAGTACATATCTGTGCTTAGATTTGGGGCATTAAACAAATGGATAGAACTTAAATAAAATGAGCTTTGATAATTTATGCTGTTGTTCCAGTTTCTAATTTTGCCCTCAAGTTTATGTACAAGATAAAGCAATCTGATGAATGTGGTTAGATTTATAGTCTACAATTCTCCTGGTTACATTAGGCCTGTTATGTGGACCATACTAGTAAATTTATAGATCGCAAATAATAATAACAGCAAAGCCAACAATAATGATAAAATAGCAACCAATACTGAGTACCTGCCAAATATTGTCAATTCACTTGCCCTTCATCTATTTCTAACCCTTAAAACAGTCCTGAAAAGCATGTGCTAGAAGCTACATAGAAAAATAAAAGGCCTCAGAGCTTAGAGTGAAGGAAACAAATTTGAACCCTAACATGTTTAACTTTATAACTTGAACACACACACACAAATCTCAAACTCATCTTTATCTTAATACAAGTTGAGTATCCTTTATTCAAAATGCTTAAGGCCAAAAAATTTTCAGATTTGGACTCTGGAATAATTGTGTGCACATTTAGTGCACACAATGAGGTATGTTGGGGATGGTACTTAAATTAAAACACATAATTAACTTGTTTTATATATGTCTTATGCATCTAACTTGAAGATAATTTTTACAATAATTGTGTGCATTTTGATGGCCACCTATCACTTCAAGGCAGGCTTCCAACACATGAGATCAGATCTTTTTCTGGCTTTAGACTATTTTGTTATTGTTATTTTTGTTTTGTTTTTTGAGGTTGGATTTCTCTGTGTAGTCCTGTATGTTCTCCGAACTTGCTTGCTCCATAGACCAGGCTGGCCTTGAATTCAAAGATCCACCTGCCTCTGCTTCCCAAGTGCTGGGATTAAAAGTATGTACCACCACTGCCCAGCATCTTTAAATTATTAATGACCAGCCCATTTTATAACTTGAACACTATTTTTCCTTTCTAAAAATTACTTATTTATTTATTTGTATGTGTTTTTTGTGTGTAGGTATGTCCATGGCAAAACACATATGTGGCAAGCAGGAGACAATGTGTGGGAGTCGGTATTCTTCTGCCATGGTGGTCCCAGTGATCAAAATCAAATCATTAGGCTTGACATTTTTCTCCACAGAGACCTCTCACCAACCCTACAGTAACTTTTTATTGAATAATACTCAGGCACAAAGAATCAACTCCATAGCCCTCATGTAAAGCATCATGGTGGCAGAATAATTCTGTGTTGAGTTTCCTGAACTCAATACCACACACAAATGTTGTGTGTACCTCAGAATGCACCAAAAAGTTCAATGTGCAGAACACATCATTTGGGAAATTTGTTAAACCTCAAGCCTACCGCGTCCGGTTTCTTTGTGGTCGAGTTTTGTCCAGGCGAGGAGCGTCAAAATAATCTGCACTCAGGAGTCATTTAAGTTCCATCATTCGGGCTCTCCACAACACTCTGAGACCCGAGCTTTATTCAATACATCTTATCTCTTAGACCTGTCTGTCCCTTAGCCATGCTTCTCTCCTGCCACTGCATCTCGCCTAGCTTTTTCCCCTCTTGCTTCCCGCCATGCTGGATTCCTTCTGCTCCTTCCACTCACACTGACTCTACTCCATGCTTGTCCCCAGCTTCTGCCTCTTCTGCCGCTTCTGCCTGTGTGTCTCTCCTCCTGACCCCTTTGTTCCCTGCTCTCTATCACCTCAACTCTCTTTCACACCCTGCCCCCTCATCCGGGCACGCCCAAGGTCTCGAGTCTCCCAAGAGGCTAGCACTCAGCAGGTGGCAGCGTCTATAGTGCAGGAAAACAGGGTTTTTCCTTTTTCCCTTATTAACATAGGGTTTTAGTAGGATGGGCCATTAAAGGCCAGAATGGCACTTATTTCGGGAGACAACATCTCACTCCCCTTTATTAAACAAAAAATATAGAAGGAAACCCCTGTCTTAGGTTCGACCCCTAGCCCCTGCTACAGAACCCATCATTGGATGGGCCAACTCCTGTCTTAGGTAGATATAGCAGGTGGGGAAGTTGCCCGTCTTCGGGAGAGTTCTTCTAGCATTGATATGCATATCTGAGCATCAGTCGGGAGTTACAAGGCCAGAAGCCTGTTTTGTTATTTTCTGCTGATGACTTTGCTGCTTTTGCAGCGTATTAGAATGAAAAGACAGCATGCCAACCTTTGAGGCAAAATATTAAAAAGGGATATAAATCCAGACCATTGGGAAGCCACTAGTCAGGGTATTCTATAAGCCACTAGTCTCAAGGGGTGTAAAGGTATATACTAACTGCAAGGTGTAATTTAAAAATTGCATTCTAGGGACCCCAAAAACACTGGTTTAACAATATGCAACTGCTGACTTAACATTTTCTATCTTACTTGAGGTAACACAAATATCAGAATATCCAAAGTTACACAATAGCCATTATTACATATGCAAAATGTCAATAGGGCAGTTTGTTGGTTGAGGGATAAATCTTAGAATGTATTTGTCTATTTAAAGTCTCTGGAATTTCAAAGGCAGTCACCACTCTGGCTGATAGCTGGTTCAGCAGGGATGTAGCTCTGGCTGTCTGGCTCAATGCATTTTCCGAGGCTGTAGCTCCAAAAGCAGCAGGGTGACTGTGTAGTTATTCGAGTTTCTCTTTTGCACCTGGGGGGTGGATCTTGGTCGGAAGAAACGCCACTGGCATCACTGCAGCTGGAACTCATACCAACAGGGCACTGGGATGTTCTTTACTCCAATCAGTTGCTTAAGCTGAAATTTTGAGCTGAACAGTTTAAAGAGAAACCCTTCCCACCCTCCAGGGTTCGAATCTGGGTGAAGTGACCAAGAGGTATGGGGTAGCTTAAAAATGAGTGCTGGCATTCTACTTAGCAGTGCTATTAAAAGCAACTGCCTCAATCATATGCTATGAAAGCTTTTTGTATGGGCACCGTATTGGCAGCCGTGTCAGTGGCCTAAATTGAAAGCAAAAACAGTAGAAAACAAAGGGCTTTTTTTTTTTTAAACTACTTACTTACTTACTGGCTTCATCAGAAGCTTCAGGAACCACAGTCTTTTCATGTTGAACAGGACGCACACACCTCTCAGGTATCCAGATTGGCTTTTCAGCACCTGGTGGATAAACACAGACAGCCCCCCTAACTCTGGCCAGGACAGGTGCTGGCGGTTGCCATTGTCCAGAGGATAAATTTTTCCATCGAACCATAGCTTCTGTGGAGGGGGGAACAGAATAGTGTCGCTGGGCAGCACTATATCCTTCATAATCCAGCAGCAAAAAATTTAAAGTAAATAAGGTAAGAGAAAGAAGGGCCTGTGGGCCCTGACAGTTTTGGTATATGTCACCCTCTTTTAACTTTTTTAAATAAGTTTTGATGTGCTGGTGGGTCCTCTCAACAATAGCTTGTCCTTGTGGATTATAAGGGATACCAGTACTGTGTTTAATATCCCAGAGTTCACAAAACCGGGAAAATTTTCTGCTAGTATATGCTGGACCATTGTCAGTTTTAATTTGTTTAGGCACTCCCATAACGGCAAAAGAAGCTAGCAAATGTTCAATTACTTGTTTAGTTTTCTCTCCTGAATGTAAGGTAGCCACGATCATTTTTGAATAAGTATCTAAAGCCACGTGTAAAAAATGTTTGGTTCCCAAACCGTTGACATGAGTGACATCTATTTGCCATATATCATTTGGTCTGAGACCTCTAGGATTTACTCCTAAGGATGGAACATGAATAAAGGGAGCACAAGTGGCACATGTGGAAACTATAGAAAGGGCCTCTGTTTTGGTGCATTGTGTCTGATGTCTTAACGTTTGAGCATTGAGATGAAATTTCAAAGCCTATTTGTAAATCCTCTGGGTTCTTCCTATGTTCCTCGATGCTTGCTAATAAACTCTTCTGCAATGATCATCTGACAGAGAATGGGGACAACATGGCCTCTTAGAGAGAAATAGGAACTGAAGGGCCTCTGCGCTACCCACCATGAGGCACTGCACAAAAAAGAAACTGAACAGCAGGATCCAGGAGTCAGTGGGAGTGATCTCTCTCCAACGCCCCCCGCCCCCCAGAGTTAACCTCCAATTTGGTGACACATCTTCCAGAACTTGCTAAGTTTACAGCTTCTTCGAGGTTCGGTTGTGTACAAAGCTACAGTCTGTACAATCCCATACAATCTCTTGTTTACCGTGAACAGTTCCAGCAGAGTGCCATTTGCAAAGGGAATTTCCACAGTGCGCCCCCGCTCTAAATCCCACCAGTCCTCTACACTCTCAAACAGTGACAGTGACAACTTTAAAAGCAAGTGAATTCCCAGGCCTGGCTCTTTTAGGTTTCAGAGGTAGGGACCAGCAGGGGAGAGGCAGCCCTAGACAAATGCACCAGGATGACAATGACCTGGGCTGGCTTTGTGGGAAGAAGGTAGGATCTGGGGTGTGCCCAGCTGGAAGCCGCTTGTAATTTAACACTCGCAGATGGAAACTGAGGGTGATATGATACCCCCAGCTGCCTCCCACTCCTGCCTTCAAGGCCCCCCTCTGCTGCCTGGGACTCTAGATGCCTTGGGAAGGGACTGCTGTGGGTGGGGGCGGCCTAATAAAGCAGCTGGTCTATTAGAAGATAAGCTTTGTGGAGAATCACACAATCATCCCGAATCCCCCTAATCCCAAACTTTATTGCCCTAGATAATAAGCTTTGGTGGCGATGCTCCATTGCAATATGGAATTGTCTGCAGGCGGGCGGCACCTGCTCTGTCACTCAGCTCCCAGACTGCAACTGCCACACACAATTCAGGGGCAGGTGCACAGAGCCTGCCTGGACTCTGGAACGAAGGGGGACAGACAGGGGACACTGGCCATTCTCCCACGGAAGGCTCCAAACAGCCTGTGGGGAGAGGGTGTGGCTTAGGTCTGAGAAAGGTCTGCAGTTATTGCTGGAGGCTGTTTTGAGGATTTGGAAGGGAAGCGATAAAGGCAGCTTTTGACAGTAGAGCTGGGTGCATTCGACTCTGGCATAGGCTATTCCCTGTGCAGCCTTCTTTGCCTTCTTCCCTGAAAGCATGTGCATGCGCCTTTACCTATCCTCTCCTGCACACCAGCAAGAAGAGGCACTCTCTTTCCAGTATTCTCCTTTCCTGTATCACAGCAGGTTCTTGCATCCCCTGTGTTCAAGAGCAAACCAGCAGTGGTTTCTTCTCTCCTGACGACTACGAAGCCTCTGGAGGCAAGGATCATCTGATTTTGTTCTGTCCTCAGCACTGTTGAAAAGCTCCAAAGGTTTATTAGAAAAAGACAAAACGAAGTAAAACAAACCGCAAGGCCTGGAAGCAACATACATTCACATAGAATGGGCTTTAGGTGGCATCGAAAACTGGAGGTTGATCTACAGAGCCTCAGAGAATGAGATCTAAGGTGCATAGGAAATGGAAATAATACAAAGCAGCACTGTCCGTACAGAATGCTACGTTAGAAGACAGTTTTGGCCCAAGGTAAACAATTGCCTTCGGGAAGGGTCTTTAGAAATGTGTTGCATGCACTAGGAGGCAGGAAGACTTATTTTACATTTTAAAAGTAATGTTTTAAACATTTTCATTATTACATTTTTAAAGGATTTATTTTTATTCTAAAATTATGTGTTTATATGTTTGCACAAGAGTGCCTTTGTGCATGCAGGCTCAGGTCCCTAAACAGCCCAGAAAAGGCCATTTGATCCCCTAGAGCTGAAGTTACAGGTGAATGAGACTCCCAGCCTAGACACTGGGAACTGAATGGAGTCTTAAAAGTAGCAAGCACTCTTAACCACTGACCCATCACCATGCTTCTCCCTTGAATATTGTATTTTGAACTGGTAGGAACAAATATACTCAGCATACACAAATAAACAGTTGATGGCCACAATTGTTCTCGTTACCTTTGCTCAAACGCTGTTCAGAACGTCTGGATGTATCCATGTTAAGGTATTTGCAACAGAGGGTACAAAAGCTTCACAGGAGTTTCCAGAGCTGGATGAACATTTTAGGCTGAAGCAGGCATTTTTGAGTTGCTAGTGATGGGTGAGCAACTTGGATGGTGTCATGGCAGGCACTCACCGCCTGGTTCCATATATATGACAAGGAGCTAAAATGACATTTAATAAACCTTTGTGTTATGGGGCAGTAACTCTGACAGGGAGCATCTATTTAAAAAGATCGGTGTTCCTTACTCTTAGGAAGAAAATATTCCCGTTCCACTTCTTCCTTTCCTTCCCTGCCTCCCTTCTCTCCCCATCTCTACCCTTGTACAGAGCTTCTCTGGAAGACCTGTCCCCCTTAAGATGAACATGACTTAAATTGTCTCCCTGATGGTGTATTGATTACTTCCCCATCCCCATAAACAACAGCTTGGCACTTCTCCAGAGAACTGGACTACACTAGGTTAAATTAAAAGCAATCCTGGTTCTTAACAGAGCCCCTCCACCAAAGAGTTGCCTCAAAGAAGTGATTCACAGGTTTAGTTTATGATCCTCATGACCTCCCATCAGGAAAGCTGACCCCTTTCTTCAATGTAACCCTTGAACAACTTACACTGGATTCAGGGGAAAGTTAATTAAGACTAGGTATACTCCCAAATCAACAAACATACTTGACAGACATCCAGAGAACCAAACAAAGAGTTCACACAGGCCCAGTTGACTAATACTCACATTTGAAAATGGTGAACTAGGAATTGCCTGTTCCCCAGAGGTTAATCAGAGTTCATGGGGGTCTGCTGAAATTCTGTGGTCAGCTTTCCTCCCCCGGTTTCATCGGATGGGCTGGCTGTGTTTGTGGATCTAGTGTGGGGAAATTCTGCAATTCCCAGGTTCTTTTCTTCACATGAGATTTGGATTAAAAATAAGTCTTAAAAAATAAATAATAGAGATTCTCAATTAGTCGGTTAAGATTTCCTTAATCAGTAAAGGTCTCTTTTACATATCCCATCATGCACTGGTGCTCTCACATTTCTCTTTTTCTGTAAAATGTACTCTCTTGCTCACGGCTTCTCTGTGGAAATGAATTGCTTTTACTCTGGCTTATGGAACTCCTGATAGGTTGAGTAAGTGCTGGGACATCAAAGTAAAATTTAGTGGCCAAATACAGAATTCTTTGGTCCTTTAATATCCACAGTACTTTAATATCCACTTAACATTTTTACAGAACTTAAATCACCTACTTGTATTATTGAGTCAATATAAGAGTTCTTGTCAAATATATTTTGTTTTAAAATGCTGAAATGTAGGAAACTAGTTGGAACGCTACACTTCACAAAGATTGAAACAAATATTTTTTATTTAGATTTTCACCGTATTTTAAAGTTTTCTATTCTTTCCTCTATGTGTGTGTGTCTCCATTTGTGTGCATTTATTGTACAGTTCAGAGAATGATCTACAATAGCCATATTTTGAATTTTCAATGAGTGACTTTATTAAGTACCTAGCAAGTCAAAATAAAAGAATAAATAAGAAGTAGCTAGATGGCAAAACATTATCAAATCGTGCACTTAACATTCAGCATAAATCCACTGGGGAAGACCCTCTAAGACAATTGGAGTTCCCAACAGAAAGCGTCCTGGGTGAGCATCCTCAGTGTCCCCTCAGGTGGGCCTTCCAAGTAAAAAGAGCAGGTAGCAGCAGACAGAAATCTCATGTCATAACAGAGAGTGCAAATCAAGAGAGCAAAGGGAGCCAGTCAGCTGGGGTTCCCAATGGAGTTTCTTCCCATGGCTGATCTTTAGCTTCTCTTTCCCATTCCAGGTCGTTTATATCATGGACATTAGAACATTTGTTGGAAATAGTTTACTCTCTAGCTGTTCTCAAGGGCACAGCAATTTTACTCTTGGGTTATACTGTTCTCCTTCCCAGAGTTAGGGCCTAGCCCACTCCCAGACAAGAGGCCTTGAAGGACTCTGAGACAAACGTGCTTTGATGTGGGAATGCCCTTCTTTATGCTGTGAATCTCAATCTTTAAATAAAGGAGCTGTTTTGAGCCATGGCAGGTACCATAGAAAAAGTAGGAGGAGAGTCAGAGTTTAGGTAGGAGAAGCAGGGCGGAGTCGAGACAGACCAAGCTGAAGCCGCCGAAGGAACAGCATGTAAGGAACACGGGTGAGCCACACGGGCCACGTGGCCCGCGGATTAATAGAAATGGGTTGATTTAAGATATAAGAGCTAGCTAGCAATGTACCTGAGCCATAGGCCAAACAGCATGAAGTTAATAGAAGCGTCTGAGTCGTTTCTGGGGACCCGGGCGGCGGCGCGCGGATAAGCAGTCCCGGCGGCAGGTTGTGGGTCCCGGATCTCTGGCGTCCGGGACCCGAGAAAAACCACTACAACAGTGCTTGAGCTTGAAATGGAGAAGGAGATAAAGCTCTACTTCTAGAGCCTGCTTCTCAGTGAGCTCAAATAGCACAGGACGATTTACCAATATAGTACACATTACCACACACATGTATGCAAGTGTGCATGGGGGCCAAAGGATGATATCAGTTGTGGTCTTCATGAAATGAGGAACTCACTGGCTAGCTAGACCAGCTGTCCAGTGAGCCTCAAGGATCCTACTGTCTCCATTCCCTAGTTCTGGGATTACAGACATGTACCAGCATGCTTTGCTCCTCCGCAGTGCTAAGGATCCAAACTCAGGTTCTCTGCTACTGGATCAAGCGCTTTCCCCATTGAGCCATCTCCCCAACCCTACAATTATCTTTCTTCAGAAACATAGACAGAAAAACTCAAGTCCTAAGTATTGTAAGTCTAATCATCAGGATGAGATTTATGTTAATGGAGGCAGGCTTTGAGAGAACTGCTATTAATTGCCTTGTGGTAGCCTCCAAACTGAGTCAATAAAGGATACCCTGCCTTAACCTCAAAGGGTCAGTTTCAGTCAGCCTCTGCTGCATAGCAAATTACCTTATAGAATATTAGTTTAAAATAGCAATTAATTATTTTTCTTGCATCTGTGATTTGAACTGAGGTTGCTATGCTGGTTTTGTTTACTCATGTAGAAGCCTAAGACTGGAGTATTGGCTGAGTTCAAATTTGGAGATGTCCATGTCATCACCTGTATGATGTGTGTGGGGGGACTGGCTATTCACTGGGTTCCTCCCTTCTGCTCTCTAGGGTCTCTCATATTCGGTAGATAACAGTTTCTTCATAAAGGCAGTCTCAGTGCAATATTACACAATGCACGTGGTGCTTTGAATGTGAAATGCCCTCTGCTGACTCCTAAGACCTCTTGGTATGCAGCTGTTGATGCTCTGGGCCTTTGAGGGCTTTATCCTGGCCCTACTTCTCTGTTACTCACCTACCCAAACATGAGGAGCACCAGCCACAGACACCTTCTGCCAGGGAGTGCGCCACTCTGCCCAATCAATTTTCCTTTTGTAGGTTGCTTTGGTCAGGTACTTTGTTTCAGTGATGAAAAAAGTCGCTCCTGCCTACCAACAACCTGAATTAAGTGAATGTGGAGATAGACTGTAGCCCAGGATGGGAGAAATGGCAAACTTTGGATGCATAAGGGCCTGGAACTGGGACATTAAGGAATTAGAGCAAGATACAGCAGTCACACCATAGATGAGCAGCAGGCCCCAGAGGAGAAGGAAAAGGAACTGTCTAAGCCTTCAAAGAAGCCTGGGATGGAAGAAGAGTCTGCAGCTCAGGCCCGTGGTTCTACTACCTTCATAAAGGGCTTTCCTGGGAAGGCAGCCTAGGAACTCTTTATCTAAGTGTTCTGAAAGACGCAGGCTAGAGGGAACTGGTCTCCAGTTAGAACCTGTCATGCTTCCTTCCACAGTGTTCATATCCACAAGGAAAGATGGGGTGGGTCTTGAGATTAATCACTTAGGTTAGTGAATCCCTGTGGCTCTTTATCAAAACACCTGAAAATGAATCCCAGCCACCACATACTGCTTATGAAGGAGGAACATGAACACATACCTCAGCTTCTGCATCCGTAAAATGGGATAATTACTACATATTTGGAACATTTTAACCATGTGTGTTCTGTGTGGGCTCAATGACAGAATGCTATTTTGCTTCTTAAGAGTGGGTTTTTACTATTTTATTATTTCAATTCAGAAGACAAACTGAAAAAGTTGTCTGAAATGAATTTCACAGTATATCTTCATAGACTCGTAAGTCACACCACCTTGGTTATCATTTAAGGGTACAATTATACACACACATATATAAATATAATTTTGTGTGTGTGTATCTACAGTGTTTGTGTATGTGTGTGCATGTGTATATCTGCAGAGGACTGAAGGAGTTAAATCCCTTGTTGATGAATTTTCAGATAGTAGTGAGATGCGATATGGACACTGGGAACTGAACTCTGGTCCTCTGCTGAACCACCTCTCCAGACCCTGCCCTTTGGTTATATGAATATAGTACTGGATATGGCATAAAAAGGTCTTCATCTTGTAGTCAGGGTGACTTGGCTTCTTATCGCAGTTACTAGGTGTGGGTAATCCTGAGCAAATTACTTACCTAAGCCTAAATTTCCTCTTTGTAAAGCACATGTACTTAGAGTGCCCAGGAGACAACTCCAAAGGCGTGAGACTAAAGGCTTAGAGCAGTAGATAAGCAGCAGGACAACACATAGTAGGTCTGTCCCTCCACTTTCAGATGTCTAATTTCCCATTTGGATCCAAATAACAAAGTCAACAATCTTTTCTGAGCACTAGCCTATCACAGGCTAGGATTGGCTGCCCGATGTTTGATTTCAGGATTTTTGCCTGAGGTCAGAAGGAGAATGGGCTTCCTTTCTTGAAGCCACGTGTGGTTTTGCTCATATTGATTGTTTTCATTGGTCTGTCTCTTTAAGGAAAAGACCCTGACCAGGCTGCTCACCCCATCAATACTAAAGACTGTGAATTTTCCATTTCTACTGAACTCTGTGTGACCCTTGCAGACAATAATTGCTTTAACATAGGGTTAGGCAACAGCAGCGAACTCGTCTAAAAAATAACCCAGGGCTTAAAAATACAACTTAACCTGAGAGATTAAAGTAGGTAAAGAAGACACCCTCTCTCTGGAATTGCTTCTTGATTAATCACTCCATCTGAGGTCATTAAAAAAAAAATGACAGCCTTCAAACAGGGCTTTCAATGTCTCTCTCTATTTTTCCACACTGGCAGGAAGCCAGTCCCTGCCGGCCACTGGTTCTTAAAGGAACATGTTCCCTTGAATTTTCTTAGCTGAAGCCTAGAAGAGACGTGGTACAGGAGATGGTGAACACTTCACTCTCCTCACATCAAATGTGCCTTCTCTCAAGATCAGCTTCAGGAGTCATAGAGGTTTATCCCAGAGGGGAAAAAAAATAGTGTCCCGAGAGAGATGCAGACAGCCAGCTTCTGTTAGGACTGACGATACATAAACAGGCTGCAATCCACAATCAGTTTCTTTCCAGGCCTCCTACGCCCCATCTTACCATCTGTTCCTGGGTACCAGCATCTTTTTGGCTGAGACCTTATGTAGAACCCCAAAGCTACAAATGCTCAATATATTCACCCCTAGAGTTTGGGAACTTCCTATCTACAGTTGTTTCTCCCTCTCCAGTTAACCTTGAACTATTAGGGACAGGGTTACCCCCTCCTTGAAGAGCCACTGGTCACCTCTTCCCTTTGTTTCCTTGCTAAGGTGCACAACTATTCTTCCCGGCCCACACCACATGCCTCTGTGGTTCTTAGATGAATTCAGCTTTACTTTCTTGGTTAACACTAGTCTTCAACACATAAGAATTTGGGATCATAATTCATGTTGTTTCTTAATAAGAGATCTTGTATAGAGAATTACTTTTTTCTTGACCTCAAACTAAACCAAATCTTTACAGTTTGGCTTCATGGCTGTGAAGATTAATTGAGGCTGTCAACCTGACCACTCTGAGTGATGATTTAAAATTGGTCAAGCATTCAGCTGGGTGTACCTGAGAGTTTCCAGAGAATAAGGCACAAGACTCAGCTGGCTGATGTGGAGGACCCACCCTGAATGTGGGCAGTTTCAGCCAGAAGAAGGGCCCTGATAGAATAGTCAAAGAACCGGAAGTTTACTCTTTTGGGTGCTGGCTTCTTCAGTGGGTGTTTTTCCGTTGCTCTTATTCATGGAAACCAGATTCTAGGTTTCCCAGCCTTTGAGCAGGGATCCTTACCAAAGGTTCCCCAGAGGCACTTCAGAGATTTGACCTTGGACTAGGCTGAATCATTGGCCTTTCTTTTATTCTGAGGCTGCCAGCTCTTTGGAATGAGCAGCTGTTGATCTGACTCTCTAGCCTACAGACAGCCATCATGGGGCTCTACGGCCTCCATATGAGTCTATCTAATAAATCTTCTCTCATGCATTTTAATGATTCTAACTTCCCGAAGAAACAGGAATGATACAATGGATTCACACTGTATTTCTTATCAAAACCTCAGGATCCGCTGCTAAGTTTCACCAAGGCTGATCAGGTTTGTGTCAGGCTTGCGTAGGGTCTTGGACTCTGGCTAGTTGACACCTCTATCTGCATTTCTTTCTCTTTATAGCATGTAGGTGTGGTGTGCGTATTTACGTGAGTGTTGTGGATGCCTGAGGTCAACATCAGGTTGTTTAGCTCAGTCATTTTCCACTTTATCTTTTGAGACAGAGTCTCTCACTGAACCTGAAGCTCACCAATTCAGCTAGGATGGCTGGTCAGCACACTTCACAGATTCACCTATCTTTGCCTTCAAAAGGCTGGACTAGATGTATATTGTTATACCTGGCTTTTCTGTGTGGGTGATGAGGAACTGAATTCAGGTTATTTACACAGCAAACACTTTACCAACTGAGTTATCCCTTTCTCCCTCAGTCTGTCTGTCCTATCTACAATGTTTATCCTCAAGACATTTACAGACTTTGTCACTTCTTTTTTGTGTCTATGGTCCAGCTGTTCTTCATGACAGTCCTGTATACTGTGGTATTACAACTTTCCACTGTTCATCATGCTCACCACATTCATATAATGTTAGATCTCATCAGTGTTGATTATGATGAGTTCATCTCCTGCATCTGAAATAATATGGACAGGTAGGCAGTGCTCAATAAATGCGTCCAATAAAAATTTAAAACTAAACCCCAAGAGTTCAGGGCTATTAGCATAGTTAGAATTATCTTTTGATGGAGTCAATTTTTAAATTCCTTGATTCTTTTGGCTTTATTCTACTTTTAAATTTGGCCTACAGCTTGACTGAACACCTTATTGGGATGTTGCTTCTGAATTTTAGTACATGTGTAGACTTACAGAGCCACTATGATAATCAGTCTTTTCATCCTGGAAAAACTCTCCTGAGATGCAATTTCCAACCATCTCTACTCTCACCCTAACCCCTGGCTACCATTGACATTAGAGCATTGTCTTTCTGTAAATGGAATCACAGAATGGACATATTTGAGACTTCTCCCTTTACTCAAGATAACACCTTTGGCATGACTTTCTGCCATTGTATACGTTAAAAATCTTCTTTTAATTTCCAAGTAATATTCCATCATATGGATATACCATAGTTTATCCATTCACCTGGTGAAATACACTTGAGTTGCTTTCTGGTGATATTAATGATTATGCTATGTTTGTATGCTTGTTTCTGTGTGAACATAAAGACCTTGTTTCTTTCGGGTAAACCCCTGAGAGTGGGCTTGTTGGGCTATGTGGTAAATATATGTTTAAATGGATAAGAAACTGCTGAAATATTCCAGAGGCTTCATTTTTGTCTGCTACCATCAGTAAAACATTAAAAATCCTGTGTTGTACGCTCTTGATGTTGTTGGATTTTCATTTCTGCCAATTTTTTAGCTGGTTAGTTAATGTCTTATCTGACTAGGCATATGGTGATATCTCACTGTGTTTTAAATTTAAATTAGTGTTTCCCCCACACTATGTGAACATTATTATTGCTTATTTAAAAATCCATTTATCTTCTTCAGTAAAGTGCTCACTAGTATTTTACATATTTTGATGTGATTAAATTTTAAAAGTGCTTTATAGATTACAGTTACAATATACTTTTGGACACATCATTTGATATTATTTTCCCAGTTCATAGCTTATCTTTTTCATTTCTCAAATAATATCTTTAATGCAGCAGGATCAAATTCAGCCTAACCCCCCCCCACACACACACACCATGATTATGTTTATGGTATCATAGTTCAGGACTCTGCCTCATTCTGGGGTATGGGAATTTTCTGCTATGTTCTTTGTGAATGCTTTCTAGAACTATGTTTGATATTTAAGTTGATGCTTCCTTGGGAATTAAATATTATGTAAGCTATATTGTTGCTTCAAAAAGTGCAATTATACCTGGTGCACACCTGTAATCCCAGCCCTGAGGAGACGGAAGCAGGAGAATAATTTTGAGTTTATAGACTGTCTGGTTACGTGAGCGCCTGTCTAAAAAGACAATAACAATGAAATGGAAGAAGGAGGAGGAGGAGGAGGAGGAGGGAGAAAGGGGAAGAGGGTTAGGAGGGGTGAGGCAAGGAGGAGAAAGATGGGGAGGAGGGGGATTTTCCTAACACAGCTGTTGGAATAACAAGCTCCTAATCAGGAAAAGGCCTCTGCTATGTTTTCCAAAGTTGAGGTCAGCTAGTGTTGCTCCACTTCTGGCTTTTCTCTTCCATTCACAGTTTACATGCCATTTCTTTGCCAGCACCTCCATATATTCATGAATGAACCTTTACGATAAGTATTAGAAGTATATACTGAGCCTCCTCATTCTGGTCTGCATTTATTTTCTGTTATCTTCATAAGCTACGATAGAGAAGGTGATGAGAAAGGGTTTGATATTGTTTTAAAGTTTCACTTATTTATTTTGTTCTGGGTAGCTTGAAAGTGGAGAGGAGGAAAGCGATTCTCTCCTTTTTCTGTGGGGATCCTGGGGATCGGTTAGGGTCATCAAGTTTGGCAGAAAGTGAGTTACCCTCTGAGCCATTTTGCCAGCTCAGGTTGGACATTTCTGAGCGGTGTCTGTGACTGGCCACAGAATATGAACATTAACACTATTATTCAATTTTTTCAAACAAAGTATTCCAGTTGGTATTGTTTTCTAATTTCTGAAGATAAACAGACAGCAACATCAAAACCCTGAATCTCAGAGCACTTGTCCACTGTACCCAGTTAATAGAAGCCAGAGAGAGGTCTCAACTCCAGGTCAAAAAAGGCCAGACCTCCAGCTCTCAGGTCAGCTCCTCTGGCTTTTGGCAAATGGAGAATATCTAACAGTATCACAATGCATTGCTGCACTTAATTAAAAAAATCATTTCTATTACAAAACTACTTGTGGTTTCCCAAGGGCTGTTTTGTTCCCATGGTTGAGATGCAAACATGTTCCTATTTATACAGTCTGAACAGACGGTTTAGTTTGGCTTTTTAGAAGAACAGCATCAGTTTAGTAGTCTAAGGGTAGATTGTCACACTGGCTACAAAAAGATAAATAATCAAGGATTATATATCCTTAATTTAAAGAACTTATTAATTAAATGTCAATTACCCATTTGTCTTTTCTGGAGACTGGTCCTTGCAATCAATCTTTTCAGAAATGTTGTATACACATGCTTGCAGAGGTATTACAATCACCCTCAAGATTTACAGGCATGGGGCCTCTTTGACTTAAGCCATCCTCAAACACTCTACACTGTAACCGAAGATAATCGTCATAAATTTCCTGATCTTTCACCTTACTGGCTCTTAAATTTCCATTCTCTGACCGGTTTGAAGAGTTCTTATTTATCATACTGAGACACTTTTTAGCAATCAGCGTGCTCCAGCGGGGCTCTGTATTTCAGGTTTCTGACCCAGCCTCCCATCTTGGGCACTGGCTATTCACAACAGATCAGAGTCCTTGGGGACTAAGAAGTTAACTTTGTCCTCTGGCTCCCCTGTGCAGGGATATAAAGCAAAAATCATTGATTTGCTGACAAAATAGCCTTTCAAACTTATCTGGAAGGATTTGACCCTCCAAAAGACCTTTGAACACTCTATATGCGCTAATTCAGAAATTTCTTAGCAGTGAACATGACCTGACAAAATACTCCCATCCTGACCCTTAGCAGCTAAGGGTGTCCTCATTTTCCCTTTGGGTTTCTAATCCTCCAGACAGCACAGTCCTACTCAGGAATAACTACACATTTTATGGTTGCTATAAACTTGAGTCTTGCAAATGGCTTCACAGAGCTTTTTGGAATAAGTGTCATCTAATTTAGCATTTTAGCTGAAAACAAGGAGACAGGAGGAAACCAAATTTACTGAAGGAAGTGCCAAATTTTTTCCAAGTTCAGAGATATACAATAAAGTTAGCTGCATGCCTGCACCTCAGGCTCCACAGGCCAGAAACTTCTGGCTACAAATGGGGTTCCAATGTGGGGCACGATCTACATAGAACTGAGAAAGCTTTAAAAAGATTCTAAAAGGGAGCCAAAACAGCTTCCTAGTGATGTCTCTTAAGTCAGTCATGGTACAGAATGCTGTTTGGGATTGAGTTACAAAAAGGCAGGTTTGCTGCAAGCAGCCTGAACTGCAATAAAATGTGTTTCTGCAGTCTCACAGAAGCCTTGGTTCAAGTACGAGCTGCATATGATGGATATAAGGTTTCTGTTCTTACAGACCAAAAGGGAACAGAGTCAAAGATGGCTACTTATTAGCAGCATTTTCTTGGGAGGGCTCTGATTGCTGGCGGCAAGCATAAGTGTGGCTCCTTTAAGAGATGCTCAGCATTTGGGGGGGGTGGGGTGGGGTGGGGTGATTCTTTTAAAAGGCCCTGGTGCCAAACACTTAAATGGTGTTTATGAGCTGAGGGCAATGGTGTTCTACTTGGTGGCAATATGGACCCTAAAATTCCCGAGAATTGGGATAGTAAATGTGGTTCCTGAGAGTAACTCTGCCATGAAGGTAAGTTTTCACAAACCATGGAGCTGGGTGGAGCTGGGTGGAGTCAGACACTATAGGTGCCTTTAATCTTAGCCAAACTTTAGCTGATTAAAAGTGTGATCAGAAAGAGAAAAGGAATATACAGTAAAGACAGATCCAGAATAGAGGGAAAAGCCCCTTTAAACAGTTTACAGTGTATTAAAAATATGTATGTAGACTAGGGATAGAAAAAAGAAAGAAAAAAGAAAAAGGATAGAAAAAGTATTTTAAAAAAGAAATAAATACACACACATACACAAGCTACGTAAAGATGGAAAATACAGAGCGTCTGGATACTGTATGTTATGTAGTCTTTGAATTATTTGACTGCTGAGGAAGGAACAAGAGCTGCTAAGAGACATTTAATTATAAATGTGCTGGGTTAATCCAACCTATACGTTTTGTAAATGACTTGACTTCCAAAGTGAGGTCAAAGTTATATTACTTTGGAGAAGAGGTTTTCTTTTTATTTCCACAGAAAATGAGAGGTTGTGGATTCATTCTGGGCTAATAAAAGCCAGGTTTGATTGAGGAAGACCCCTGAAAAGTCTTTGATAGAAACAAATGGCCTAGATGACCCAGCATTTCAGAGCACCTCTGTTGAAGTTACCTTTGAGCTCTGTATCCAGAACAGCTTCAAAAAGACGGCTGAGATGATCCATCCTCATAGACTGCTCCACTAAAGACTTGTCCATAATCTTAAATTTTCTTTGGGTCTCCATAAGATTACCAGCACCCCCAACCAGTAGGAAATAGTCTAGAGAATTATGCCCACCTTCCCCTCAAAATGGATTATGGATATTTGTCTTTGTTTACAGTCTTGGTTATAAACTGTTATAGATAATGGTGAGAAAAAAAAAACTATACAAATGAAATTAGCTTTTGGGGTTCTTGTTTTAAAAAGAAAAAGAGAGAAACACTGTAAGATTATGCTCTTGTACTTTGTAAATATTTGTCCTTCCTACTGGTTTAATAAATGCTGATTGGTCAGAAGGCAGACAGGAAGTGTGGACAGGCTACTAGACTAAGAAAACTCTGGGAAAAGGAAGAACAGAACAGAGATGCCAGGAGATGCAGAAGAAAGAAGAGTAGAATACTGCACTGAGAAAAGGTACTGAGCCACTTAGCTAGTCATGGGTTAGTTTAATAAGAGAGTTAACAAACAATATGCCCAAGCCATTGGCCAAACAGCGTGTAATTAATATAAGTGTCTGAGTCAATATTTGGAGCTAAGTGACTGCAGGACTGCAGGTCTGGACCTTGGGCTGAACAGGCCAGAAACTTTAGGCTACAGTTAGCCCCATCCCTGTGACTGTCAGAATGCTCTTTTCTGATTATTAATTTCAAAATTGAAAACAGATAGGCATTTTAATATGCATATCCATGCAAAGTGGAATTCAAAGAGGATACAAATGTGTATGTGTGTGTATATGCATATATGTATAACTTTCCCAGGCCCTTCCAGGCTCAAGGTGTTTCAGCAGTGTTTAAAATTTAGAAGGTAAGATGGTGGGCAGTACTAGCCCAACTCACCACCAAAATAAAGGACATTAACATACATCTCTTTCCCTTTTCCACCCCTAATTTTTTATAACTGAACTTTTCATGTTGTTGAGATTTATACCTGTAACTGTGGTGCTGTGTTTTATGTGCAAATGGTAATACTAAAAACAGTATTTCTTGTGTGGTGATTAAGAAAATGCTACTCACTACAGTATCAATGTATATACTTATATTAAAAAGCATAGACATTAAACTTTCAAAAGAGTCTTTTCTTTTGACCTCATATAGCCCAGGCTAGTCTATGTAGCTGAGGATGTCCTTGAATTCTTGATCGTCTTTACCTTGTCAGTACCAAAACTAGAGGTGTCTACCACCATTCTGAGCTTTCAAAATAGCATTAATTTTAAAAAATTTAAAGGTTGAGTGCTTTGTCTACATATTTGCCTGTTTACCACATGCATGCCTGGTATCTGTGGAAGCCAGAAGAGGGTATAAGATTCCCTAGAACCAGTTACAAATAGCTGCGAGCTGCAGTATAGGTGCAGGGGATTGAATTAGTTCTTCTAGAAGAGCATGCAGTGTTCTTAACTGTTGAGCCATCTCTCCAGACTCAAGAAATTTAAAAATGACACAAACAAGACCCCCTTTCCCCTCTATCTTCTTTCCTGTCTTATGTGCCATCTTTAATCACTGCTTTCTGTCCACTGGCTTGTCTCTCATTTTGGATTCTTTTAGTAGTATTTTGGAGCATGCCCTGCAATAACATTTTCATATAGAGTACATAAGTGGCATACCCTTGAAAGCACTTGATAAAAAAATTCTATTTATAAATGCATACATTTTAGGCAGTATACAGAGGCAGGCTTTCATATGGCCTTTTAGAGGTCTTTAGCATTAGCTATTTTTGCCACACTCCCTCCCTTTATCCCTCCCACCTCTCTTTACCCTATTTAACTCTTCATGTTCTATTACTCCTTCTGCTTCTTTACACCACCTGCATTCTATCCTAACTTCCTTGAAATTCCCCCACCTACTTACAGGTTTCAACCTCTATGAGTTTCTCAACTTAAACTCATATTTAACTCACATCTAACTCAAAGCTAACATACACACATAAGAACATGGAGCCTTTATCTTTCTGTGCCTGTGTGCCTGGAATTAACTTTTTCAAAATGATTATTTACCCTTTTGCCATTTACCAATGAGTTTCATTTTTCTTTACAGCTGAATACCATCACATATTACATTTCCATTATGCATTGGCCAGTTGATGGACATCTAGATGGTTTCTATTTCCTGGTTATTGTGAACGGAGTAGCAACATGAAAGAGCAAGTATCTCTGTATTAGAGTACTTTGGGAATATCCCAGGGATGATATACTAGATTACATCATAGAATTATTTTTAGCTTTTTGAGGAAATGCCACACTGATTTTCATGATGACTGTACCAATTTGTAGTCCCACCAGGATAGGTGTTTCCCTTTCCCATATCCCCCAAAATATTTGTCATTTGGTTTTCTTATCTTGGCCACTCTGATTCTGACAAAATGAAACCTCAAAGTAGTTTTAATTTGCTTTCCCCTGATGGCTAAGTACACTGAACATTGCTTTAACACTCTAATTTTTATTGGCTTGTTTTGTTCTTTGTATATTCTATACACTAGCGCTCTGTCAGATATTT
Organism: Phyllotis vaccarum; assembly: GCA_033318265.1. NCBI lineage: Eukaryota > Metazoa > Chordata > Mammalia > Rodentia > Cricetidae > Phyllotis > Phyllotis vaccarum. Next base: position 135,888,415 of record JARWLC010000001.1, on the reverse strand, counting down.
AGCTAGTGAGTTTCTCCCCTTATTTTGTAGGCTTCTTCTTCTTCACTGAAATGATGGTATCTTTTGCTAAGTAGAAACATTTAAGTTTCATGAAGTCCTATATGTCAATTGTTGGTCTTAATACCTATACCATCAAGGTCCTATTTGAAACTTCCTTTTCTGTATCAATGAATCAAGCATATTCCCTACTCTCCTCTATCAGATTTAGGTTATCAGAGATTGAATTGAAGTCCTTGGTAGATTTGGAATTGAGTTTTGTGTAGATAAGGAGTAAGTTTCATTCTTTGTGGTGGGATTAAGGTGTCAGCCGATAAGGTCGAAAGATGCTTATCCAGGAGCCCGGGACCCTGGAGGGGGTGTGGCCAACCCCATTGATAAGTGGCTGCTGGGACACGAGGACTCTCTTCCTGGTTCCTGGCTGCTGGCTGTTGGAGAGACAGGATCGGAATCCATCGTCCTTCCATCGTGCGTCCATCAATCGTCCATCGCTTGGATACGCCAGTCCTTGTTCAGGTACCACTATAAGCTGTTACTAGTATCGTGTTGATTTATATTCTAATAAATATTAATTTTGGACTGGTGCCTTGTAAGTAAAACTCCGCTACAATTCTTCTCCATGTACCTAACTAGCTATTACTACTAGCAAAAGATGCTGTTCTTCTTCCATTGTGTTTGGCCTCCGTTAAAAACAAAACAAAACAAAAAAACAGGTTGCTGTAATGTGTGCTTATATGTGGATCCTCAATTCTAGTCCATTGTGTTTGTTTCTTTGCTAGTTCCATGTTTTTTGTTGTTTATTACTATTGCTTTTTAATAGAATCTGAAACAGGAATGCTGTTACCTTCAGCAGTGGTTTCATTGTTCATGATTGTTTTGACTATTCTGGGTCTTTTGTTTTCCCACATAAATTTTGAGATTCTCTTTTTTCCATTTATGTGAATAATTACATTGGAATTTTAATGGGGATTGCACATTGAATCTGTAGGTTTTTTATGGTAGCATAACCATTTCCCAATTCTAATCCTTTCAATCCCTGAGCACTTGAGGTCTTTCCATCTTTTGGTATCTTCTTCAATTTCTTCCTCCAGTGTCTTAAAATTTAATTGTACAATTATTTTACTTCCTTAGATTTCTTCAAGGCCTTTCATTTGTTGAGACAATTGTGAATGGGGTTATATTTCTGATTTTATTCTCAGTGTGTTTGTCCTGGGTATATATAAAAGCTACTTATTTTTATGTACTAATTTTGTATTCTGCCATTGCAATGAATATATTTATGAGCTGTAAGAGTTTTCTGGTAGAATCTTTAGGGTCTTCTATAATTGGAGGGGGGCAGTGACCTTTCAACATTATATGGATTATCAATAAAAAGCCTAATGCCTTGCATCAGTTAACTCTTTTCAAGTTATTGGTCAGTGTCCCATAGACAACACATTTATATGTTGGTTAATTCTTGTCAACTTGACACAAAGTAAAGTTATCTGGGACAAGGGAACCCTAATTGAGGAATTGCATCCATCAGATTGGCAAATGAGCATGCATGCAGGGATTTTCTTGATTAATGACTGATGTGGGAGAGCCCAGGCAATGCAGCCTCTGGACAAGTGGTCCAAGGTTGTACATGAGAGAGTTGAGTGAGTCAAGGAATTAAACCAATAAGCAGCATTTCTCCATGGACTCAGCTTCAGTTCTTGCCTCCAGGTTCTTGTCTTAAACTCTTGCTCTGGCTCCCATGGATGGAAATTGTTCTTGTGAAGTAAAATAAATCTTTTCCTCTCCAACTTGCTTTTACTCCTGGTGTTTATCACAGTAATAGAGAAGCAAGACATCATTGCTCTTGGTTACTTTTCAAAAGGTAATGGGAAGGCCCTATTGCTGAAGACAACACATCCTGGAATCACAAGCCATAGCAAAGCTAGGTTGGTACTGATCTGGAAGCTTCCTAACTGGTTGTTTTTCACAGTGGTGGAAAGTTCTATGCATGCTACTGGGAGAGAAGAGTGATCACTGGTGTTGCTGAATTGAGAACCACGTGGTTACAATAATGACTGACATGGTGAGATATGCCCACTGGTGCAATTGTCGTATAACCAATATGGCAGTAAGTTACCATTTTCTTATTGAATTAAAAATCTGCTTCACAAGATTGATCTCATGCCTAATACTGTTGATTGGCTCAACACTATAACTGGATAGAACTTAAGGCCTATGGGAAATTTGAATAGTATCATTCTGCTAAGTGGATGTAAAGATAAATTGTTCCCTAATTGCTTATCCTCATATCTATAAGTTAGTACATTTCTTTTTGTAGTATATAGCGATTGATAGAGTCCCACCTCTAGTTAATGTACAAAGAGTAAGAGACTGTGGTATGTCCAGTTCAAAACAGGACAACTATGCCACAACCCTCCCAACTGACTTAGAAATCACCTCAAAAGAGAGGGTAGCAAGATTTTAAGAGCCAGAGGTAGGAAAAGTCTGTATCTAAACAATGTTTGCTAGATGTGTTAGCACCATTGTACACACAAACTCAATCCCATCAGATATGAATGACTGGACAAGACCTACATAATATCAAGCCAACCAAAATTCTAGCATGGATAATGGAGGGCCTCATGAATTCCTACCCCTAACTGGGTAACTACTGAAACTGATGGCTGCTGATGAAAAGACAGTTTTCTTCAGCAATGTTGTTCTTGAGAGGCTGCTCAAGTTCTTGTAGACTGTCCTTTACTACACATAGAAAGATAAAGGTAAGGGAGCTTAGTAGGATTAAGAAAAAAAGCACATAGTTAAGAGAAAAAAGTGTCGGGGGTAATATAGGAGGAATTGTAGAAGGAGTGGGGTAGACTTAATCAAAACACACTATAGGCATATATAAAATTATCAAATCATTAAAAATTACATAAGGCACTTATTTATTTTTTTCTTATACCTGATTGATAATTACAGGTTGAGTATTTAATATTAGCTATTAATTAGCTCATCTTGGGTGAAGAAACCATAATCTATCTTAACTATTGCACTAATTGCTGCATGTTCATCAAAGTGTTGTCTGATTCAAGGGAGATTAATTCATGGAGCAATAGCTGACATTCATAAAATGTCTGGAGACATGTCTTAATAATGGTAGTTCGCATGTGCTGTTCACTGTGCTACCATGTCCTTGCATGGCTCCAGGGATTGATCTAAGCTGAAAAGGGAACGAAGAAATGACAGACACAGAAGCTTGGATCGGGTGGTGTGTGCTTTCAGATGGAAAAGCTCAGGGTGTTTATTATAGACAGAGGAGCAGGGAGGTGAGAGTATTACACGTAGCTGATAAAGGAGGCAGGGCTATTACACAGCTAAATAAGAACTCAAGGGGATTATATTCAGCTAAACAAGAAGGTAGGTTTAGCAACTCTTGGTAAGAGCAGTCTCTAGACTGTAACTATTTTGGCAGGTGGGGGAATGCTGAAGAACGTGAGATAGACATTTTTTACACACACTGGTAAAAGGGGCCCTCAGACTAGGGGAGGGCTTTTCTGTGTCAGAGCTTTATCAGGGAAAACTGTTGCTCCAATGCAGCTGAGGCTTTGAGGTCCTTGACACTGCCATGTCCTTGTCAATACTACACTTTCACTTAGGGCTTTCCTTGCTGTCTACAGTGTGCTAGTTCCTCTCTCCACTTTCCCAACTGATGTCTCCACTTTAACAATAAAGGCTCAAAAATTGTGTAACTTGATCAAAACCTCTCAGCTAGTGAGCAATGGACTTCTGCTCTGAACCAAATCTGCCAGTTTGGTTCCAAATCTCTTTTAGATATAATATGCAAAATGTGAACTATATAGTGCCACAATCATCAGTTTTTTAACTATGTATGCTGTGACCTGCTCAGCTATGTAATTAAAACCAGTCTACCGTGGTCTTTAATGTGGGCTAAGTCAAACTGTGCAAGAGGCACTCCACAGCTCAACTGGACCAATTCCTTTCTTTAGTTTGACCCACTGCTGATCAGCATGGCACTAATGATGGCTGTCAGTAGTACCTCAGGGCTTATGAATTACAGCTTGTCTTCCTTCTCCAAAAGAATGATTTACCACCGTCCACTCAGTTTTCTTTCAATCCCTCTACTCATGCTGATGATGGTTAAGTGGTGAGAGTGAAATTGTTTTTGAGGCCACAGACAAGAATAATAATGAATAATCATTGTGAGGGTCATACTCCAAATCTGTCCTCAGCTGTACACTGCTTTGATTAAGTTTAACCCGCTCCCTTCCTTCTCAGGAAGGGTGGTTCATGGGCGGGTAGCCCATGATGTTGACTACTGAAACACGATGAGTAACAGAGTAGGAAGATTGAGTAGGAAGAAGCTAATCAGACAAATTACTGATGGATTCAAAAGCTAGCATGTCTTTCCTTGACATCTGTGAATAATTACTTAAAGCTATTAAGGTGCATAGGAATTCATGACTCTTTCCTCTCCTGATATTATTTGATTTTTGTTATTTATTATGTCTGTTATTAATATCAGCTCCTTGTGCTTGACTGGAATTTTGGTTGAGATCAAACAGCATCCAACTCAGGGAGATGTTTTAAAGTTTCTTCCAAAATCATAAAGAAGTCTTTGGAAGTACACAAACATAAAGGTATCTTATCTCAACATGGTCACAAGCTATCGAGGAACAGTGAACTTCCCCATGCAGGGCTAGCGGGTTACCTCTCCTTAGTTTGGTCTAGATTCAATTTGTTTAGTTATATGTGGTGGGGTTTTTTTTTTATTGTTGTTGTTTATTTTTGTTCTTCCGGGAGCCCTCGGACAAATGTGATACATTTGGGTGCTGTCATATGTCTTATAAAGCATTAAAACAGTAATTAGTTGTTAAAGATACAGTCTGACATGCCTTCGTGGGCATCTCTTCAATAACAATTTAATTAAACCATCAACCCTTATGGCACTATATGATGTGACAAGGTGGAGAGTATTCCCTTTACCCTTGGCAGGATTTGAAAACATTAAAGAATAAACATTTTTTAAAATAAGCAACTTTATGAGGACCCAATCACCATGTACATTAAATTCAAAGTCCAGGACATATAGGACAACATTTCTCATTAACTTTCTTGTGAGTTTTTCATTTAGTGTCTTTTTCTCCATGTCTCAAACCATCTACCTTAATTTGTTAGCTAAGAATTGCCTAATTATACAGGTAAAGAAAACATTTTGATGCTTCTTCTTTCTTCCAGATTTAGATGCCTGTCTAGTGTAACTGGGATTCTTTATTCAAAGAATCACTCCTTGTCATCTTTTAAACTGGTATCTTATCAAATCTCTACCTTCGCAAAGAGAATGCAACCAGCAATGAGTGCTGTTTGTCTCTGCAAGTGTAATCTTGCATTTATATTCAGAATTACATTATCATCTGATAGACAATTTAACATGTTGGAAATGGAGAATGGGGAGGTTCCATATACACTGAAGATCTCAGATACAATCTTAAATAAATACATAAATGGGTTGAACCATCAGATAAATGGAATAATTTCTAGACAATTGAAATTATAATCTGTAACCTTTTAAGATTTTGCTCTTAAACAGAACATTTCTTCAAAATATACATGTATGTGCATATATATAAACACTTGATGTGTTTATAATTTAGTAAAACACACCTCCCATGCATGCCCATCCCTTAACCTATTTATACCATTCTGACAAGGATGACCTGAAACTTCTAAATGTTTTAGAGCAATGTTTAAAGTCTTGATTTTACAGCTATATTAAACTTACCGAGAGATATATTTGTGAAGAGTTGTTTTGGATGCCTTTCAGGAAGAGAGGCAGCACACACTTGCAAAGTTTTTATGTGGTACTGATCATTGACATTAACTATCTGGGTGTCCTCCAAAGTGGCTTCACTGTTGCTCATATCATTATTAATCAGAGACATTTGATATGGTTCAAAAAGCCAGAGCATGCACCCATCAACTTGCTCTGACACAGCACCCAGGAGAATTTATAGATAAAAACCTTCTATTTCTGATACTTAGCATTAACCAAACTTTATGATAAATATTATTTATCTGTGGCAAGGCTGAGGGGTTGATTTGCATCACTGACCTCAACAGAGCCTATAGATGCTGGTGTATCACCTTCCCTTCCAAACTTCATCCCTAGAATGAGGATCAAAACGGCATCTCTTTGATTTAATATGAATGGTAATAAGTTAGTAATAATAAATGCTAATAGGCTATAGGCAAGAGTTCAACTGAAGAATGATAACAATTTTAAAACTTTGTTGAAAAGGAACTATATAATATTAATGCACATCTCCCTGCAGAATTGCCTTTAGGTCAGCAATAATTATTTACGGAGATGTGAAAGTGTTTCTGGAGAATTGCTTTTAGCTTTGGTCCAAAGTGGTGGTGGTGGAGGGGTTCTTTAAATATCCCTAAGAATGCTGAGCTTTAAAAACTGGTGGTTGATGTTCTCAGCATCCCAGCCAAGCTATACAACCAACTAGTAAGGGCATAAATAAATAGGATGCTGCTGAGTCCACAGACAGCTGGAATCACCAACGTGGTGTCACTTTGCTTGAGAAAGCTTTCCTTTAGAAGAATATCCTCACAAAGCAGCCAGCGCCTATGTTAGAAAACTTCATCACAGATATTGTGGAGAGGGGTCCCACCTGCCTAGTCTCCCATAGAGCCAGTGGATCCCACACTGAAGAAGTAATCAGAATTCCCACCTGCCCCTTTGTTCAAGGATGTCCTGATATTATGAAAGATCAAACTGTCAATCTGTAGTTGAGTGAAAGAAAATATCAAGGGACGGGCATAGCTCGTACCAGACAGCTTGAGAGGGTAGAATTTTGAGTTTTGAACATGGTCCCCTCCCTTCTCTTCTTTTTGCGCTACCTTCCAGTCCAATGGGCACCTCACTAGATCCATGTTTCCGTATAATATTTATACTTAATCCAATTGACAACCCCTCACAAAGGAAAGATTGGTTTTCTCCAACAGAGTCATATTGTTTATACAAACCACACTTATGGGCAGGCTCCATGTCCTACGGATGGTCAACACAAAACAAACTCAGTAGTACCTTTGGACACGTTTTACCTTATAATTCTTTGGGCATTTATTTTTGTTTTTTTTAAAAACCTCACTGGTCTTTCGCTTATTATGTCTTCTGACTCTTCTATGTCTTTCTGAGATTCCGTGCGTGCATCTGAGTGTGCACGACCTTCTTGTGCCCTTCCGGTCATCCCTTTTTTTTCCCTTTGTTTTTGCTCTATTCTGGTTGTTAGTTTTTTTCTCTTTTCTTCTTTTGCCCGTTTGTTTTCTAAAGAGAAAAAATGCACAATACTACCCTTCTTTGTGAAGATAACATATTAAATGACAACAAAAAAATCAAGAAAAGAATGTAATGTCAACTTACCATAGTCTCTACCTCTTAAAAAATATGAAACTAGTGTATGGCTCCCATTAACACTCTAGTATCCTGATGTTTTAAATAATGGCCATTCAGTCCTTAGGAAAGAGTGTAAGAAGTACTGACCTGATGAACACTATTTCAGGTTCATTATGGGGTGAATGTGTTGTATATTGGACATCACATGAAGGCATGTATACCTATAAAACATACATTAATGCAAAGCTATGTTTGACGCATATTTATTTGTGTTCCTTTCTACACAGCTGACTTCAACAAATATTCTCAGATGAAACTGTCCAAGTTATATTTTATAAATTTTTGAGACAAGAACTGAGAAGGTAAATATGGTGCTTTAAGGATTGCTCCACTAAACTAATGTTACAGACAGAAGTGTCGTGTTTAATGGTGCAGATCTTTGTCATTTGATGCTTTGACCTTTTTATGTCCACTATCATCACCATCTGAAGAGACAAAAATCATACAGAATGTTTCTTTCCTGTATCTGAAAACAGCGCTAGGTCTTGCTTAGAGGCACCATACTCTGCCCCTTCAAAGAACCTTTAGCTGGCAAGAATTATTTCTAGTCGTATGAATCTTTCATCTCCCGTGTATTGATCTATGTAAAATCCCAAAGGACAGGAATCTAGCTATCTCCACTATGGGGAGACAGAGGTCAAAGATGGGAAGTGAACAAAATAAATGCACTCATTTGTGTATGTGGCGAGTGTGACTTTGGGAAGGCTTCTTGGGGGTGGGGAGGCATCTGATAGCTCAATCAATGTTCACCCACAACTTTGTCTCCTGTCTGTAGCATTAATTTAATAGAGTAATTCTTAAAGTACCAAGACCCCCGTTTCCCTACTCCATACTCATGGTCACAATTACCAAATGTCAGCTTTCATGGCTAGGAGTCACAGTCAAAATGGATGGACATCTGGACCAGTTCTTCTAGAAACAGTGGTGAGGAGGCAACAGTGCACCCTGGCCAAAGATACCCTGTAGTAGAAGCTCAGAACAGCACAGAGAGAGAAGTGCTCGGGGCAGTATTTCTCCAGGGAGCTATTTCAGATTCCATATAAAAGTAACTGGTGGCCTTGGATAAATCATTCCTCTCATTTATGTGCTGAACGGGAGAAAAGAAGTCAACAACTGATGCATGCAAAAGCATTTGGAGGTGATGGATGGGGACATTATGGTGCACTTCGTCAATGGCGTGCCATTAGAGAAAGCCATTTCATAGAGTAAATTAAGAAAACAAACCAGTTACGTGACACACTTGGAGTTGCCACTGGCCACGCTGTTTTTTCTCCTCCTGGAATGAAGCTGCATAAGAGACTGACATTGTCCCGATCACAGACTCCTTTTTGGTTTAGCTGCTTAGGTCTGAGAGTTGGACCTTCACCTTGAACTTCTCCCTGATTTTCCTTCATTATCTTGAACTGTGACCCAACTCTTCTTAGTGTTCACCTTCATGTGTCAATAGTTTATTTTCCCCTCCTAATTATAAGATTCTTCAGAAGCAAGTACTGGGCCTTACAAATAAGCCGTATTAGCATACAACCTGGTTTACAGTACTCAGGACATATTAGTTGTTTTTAACCTATGATTAATTTTGCTCATCTTCCTCACATGCTGAGCTATTGTTTGTCAAACTGATGAATTCATTAAGGAATCATCTCCTTGAATGGAGGAGTTAGAAACATATATACAAGGAATGGCCCCTGGACTCAGTTAGCTCACCGGCACAAGCAACACTCAGTAACATGGATTGATGGACATGTAGCTACTTCAACATCAAAGGAACTGAGGAAGCTGAGGGGAACAGCTAGAAGATATGAGTTCTTCAAGATTTAAGTCGTAGTCATGTAAGCGTGCAAGGGGACTGCAGCAGGTGTTGTTGGTGAGCCCACGCATGGAAGGAACATTTGTGTTCCACGTCACTAGCTATTTTAGAGGCTTCTACTGAAAATCTCAACTTATCTCTAAGGTCATCACTAACATGAAGGCATAAATGGGCCATGAAATCAGACTTTCTCCTGGTGAGCAGGCTCTCGGAACACTCAGATGCACCTCCTGGTAACTATAGCTTCATAAAAATGAAAGCTGAGTGATGGGGAGGAGGTATGCTGCCTTTGTGTGTTTAGTCTATTCCCTGCTTTTAGTGCCTCTGTGGCCATTCTTAATGGAAATGCATTCCTTTCTCATCATCACCCAGATATAGATGCTTTTGGGTAGGAAATGCCTTTGCCTTGATTTTTCTCTTGTAGGGCATTCCTTATCCCAAAAGGAAACAGGAGTCCTGGAGAACCCACTACAATGTTGTTCCAGGTAGTTCAAAGACAGGTAGGAATTTAAAAAGCTCAATTCAGGCTGCCAGAGTGGGCTTTCTACTCTAACATGCCCGCCAGTCTCAAGGACTAGCTTTCTTCTCTGAAGGGCCGTGAGTAACAGAAAGTGAGATAAATGGGGGGATTTGGTTTTTATTGCCTTTTAAAAACAAATTTGCTTTAAAAATTATGAGTCACACTATCAAATCCTCCTCTTGGGTCCTTGAAGGTATTACCTTCTCAGGTCTGAAAAGTGCATGGTGAGGAATAAATTATACCCATTTTATAGGATGGAATCTGAAGCTGGGGAAAGAAAAGCACGCCTTTGGCATGTTTCAGGGTGAACATCTTACCAGAACCCAGCAGGTTCTGGAACTTACACACATATGCATGTGGATGTCACAGCATATGACGGGGCTGTGTTCTGATATAGACAGGACAGAAAGCATGTATTCATCTCTCTCCTGACCAGGAAGAACTGAGTATCTTCAGAGTCGCCGCAATCACACTGGGTAGACAGAGGGACAGCTTCCCACCTGGGGATGATGCTGGGCCCTCCCTGAGATTTCTTTTGAATCACCCAGTTTATCCTACACTGTTAAATGATCCTTTACTACAAAAGCTGACCTCACCATCCTGATTATCCCCAAATGTCATGTTGAAGATCATTCAAGTTCAATATCAATGGCTGCTCTATCTTTGGTGGGCTTTGTGACCATTGTGAGGGCCAGCAACCCTCTGCGAAACTCATATGATCTGCAGAGGCGAACTGCAAAGAGGTACCAAGTAGTGGGGTTTCTCATGGGGCCTGGGTAATGGTGTGTGTTCTTCGGCATAAGTAAGGCAGATAATTTAAAAGGAAGGAGGAAAATGATTGGGAATTTCTAAAAGAGCTCAGCTCTACAGCTTACATAGATTCACCAGTTCTGCTAATCGTTACACAGTAGGAGAAAAAAAAATTCTCTCTTAAGGCTGATGTCTGGCAATAAGCCTTGAGCTTTCTCTTAAAGCTCACACAAAGACTTCTGAACTAGGTGCCTCCCTACCCAGGTACAGCTGGGTTCAAAATGCCTCAGTCCTAATGTCAAAGGCTACCTCAGTTCAGTGTTGTTTAGAAATAAACAGAACTAGAAGAAAAAAGGACACATGGAAACATACAAATAGAGGGGTACCCCTGTTCACCAGAGCCACACATTTTCAGGGGACCTGGTGGGAGGGTGGCATCATTCTTAGGCACACCAAATACTTCATCTGCAATTAACAAGCCCTAAATCCTCTCAGCTGACCTGGTTCACAATCTAAGTTACTTAGAAGATGGAGACGAAGGTGGGTGTAATGCTGGCCATCTGTCAAGAGAAATACTGACCTGTCCCTGAAAGCAGCCCTCTGTTATCTTTGTGAGACAAAACAAAGCTGCGACATGGGGGCAAATCACTCACAACAGAGCTGGAAGGAAATGGTGAGAGGTTCAAGGGGAGAGAAGTATCTCAATAGACAACAGACCCACATGAGTCATGTCAGCAACTTGTTACTCAAACCCCCTCTATAATCAGAGATTTGAGAGATTTGGTAAGGTGTGTCATCCTAGCGAGAAAGTCAGGCTCTCTGGTCTGCTTTTCATAAAAGCCCATACTTCTTTAAAAAGGGAGTTGGTTACAGTTCACAAAGCATGAACACAATTACAGCTCCTCAGATACAAGGCTCTGTCTGACCTCTTTGTGGTAAAGGGTCAACGGACAGAATCCTGTCTGGAGAACTGAGAGATGGGACAGGGTGCGACAAACACACTGCTTACCAGATGCCGGACGGAGATCCTGAAGACATTGCTGTTAGTCCAAGAGAAAACCAGGATCTGGGCTGGGTTGGAAGGTGCCTATGGCCATTGAGGTGTCCTGAGCCTCAACCACAGAGGAAATAGTCCACCTTGATGTTGCCATCAAGCCACGTTGCAAGTTGCTTCAGCCGGTTCTTACATGGGGAACAGGTATTGTCCCAAGCCCTCCAATTTTCTGTTAGCACTTAGGAGTTAGTTTTTCTGGTTCCAAGGCAGAGTAAGAGAAAGGGCAGTGCTATGGACTCAGGTAGACTTGTCTCAGAACCTTCCATTGTCCTAGGGGAAGCTATTTAGTTGGCAGTGGTGTTGCCTTCCTATAGACTGTGGCTTATGAATACTAGAGTCACGGAAGAAGATAAAATATGACACCTACTCAGCAAACGCCTGGTAATGGAATTGAAAGTGCTCTATTTGTTATCACCATTTTTGAATGATTCCTTGCTATAAGGGCCAACTGATAAGGCTTTCAGAGAATCATTATGGAAACCCTGGAAGCAGTTCATGCATGCCGCATGTGGGCCGGCAGCAGGAATCTCTGTGGATAGTCAGTACAATGCTCTCCATACAGCAGAATGTGTCATTTCCTGCTAATACATGGTGGAAAGCAATTTTAGTAAATGCTTTGCTTAATTAGTCCATGTTCAAATGTGCTCTCAAGGACTGTGCGTGCACACACGTTCTTGGAATCACCCACCTCCTGAAGATCTTCCTTTGCCTTTTAGAGATGTCCGAGCTCATGTCCTGGTTAGGTGCCCGGTGAAATGTCTGTTCAGTACACTGGTGCCTCTCTGTCCATCCCCTCGGAAGGCAGCAATCTTCACACCAAATCAACAGATTAAGGGAGGATTGCCACCTTCTCTCTGGACTTCATCGTATCCATAGCTACCATAGGCACAGCCTCCTCTTATTGGGAAACCCATGCACCTGTTGTACAGTCTCAGACCAGAAACTGACAAGCCTAACAGATACAAGTAAAATGGATTGAGATGATTATGAGAATTTGTGCTGTTATTCTAAGAGTGTCCCAGCTGGTACTGAGACTAAGAATTCCTTCCAGGAAATTGCATCAAAGGAATCACAATGGAGAGACAGAACAGAACTGTAATTAAATGGGCATTGACTACAAAGCAGTCCACAGATGCAGATTTAAGATCTTATTGCTATGCTGGGTGTGGTGGTGTGCACTTGTAAACCCAGCAGTTAGAAGCTGGAAACAGGAGGATCAAGCGTTCAAGGTCATCCTCTGTTACACAGAGATTTCTAAGCTAGCCTGGGCTACAAGAGACACTTTCAGAAAATTAAAACAGCATCAACAACAAAAGCCAAAAAAAGCCCTTCTACAGACAACCCCCCCCAGCCAAAAAAAAAAAAAAAAAAAAAAAAAAACCCAAACCTAATTGCAAGATCCTATTGCTTTTCTTCAGTGGTTCTTCTACAAAAAATAAAAGAAGAGGTATACAAAGTTTTCACAACCCCACCAATGGCCCTCTTTTCTCAATGAAAGTACATGTTAATGTTCTTGTTAAAACAACAACAAAACTCTGTGTGTGTGTGTGTGTGTGTGTGTGTGTGTGTGTGTGTGTGTGTGTGTGTGTGTGTGGTGGGAGGGATGGTGGTTTGAGGGATGATATTACTCATGAGGACAATGAGTAGGTGCCCTAACCTCTGTGGCTTCCTCTACTCAACACCACTGACATGTCCCAAACAGCAGTCACAGCCTTGACAGTCTCTGTCCCCAGACATTACAATGACCAAAGACAGAGGCTGCACCCTCTCAAACCCAAGGCAAGACAGGTGACAGTGTGCTGCAAGGAACCAGTACTGACAGCGCCTTACCAGTGTACCTACTGGCTTGTGATTGATTGGCAGGCCATAAGCATTTATTGAAAATCAGGAAAACAAACAAACAAACAAACCCCAATATTCTAATGGCCCAGAAGGGATTACTTAAACTGCACGTAAATAAATCTTCCTGTCCCCAGGACAAATCTGTCTTTCCCCAGGCAGCCCAACCACGCAGCACAGATTTAAAAATCTTGCAATTTTATTTGCATATAAAGGCCGCTAGATATAGAATATCACAATAAATTTAAAGAAAACAACTGCTTTCCTAAATTTTAACGTAACATAAAATAGAGTAGAGCTCAATGACTTCGACAATGGGAGAACAGAAAGAGTTATTAGCAACAATATTTTGTGCTAGCGAAGAAGATTGCATCAACACACAGTGCAAAATGGGAAGGGGGAGGAAGTGAGAAGACAATGCAGGGCATTTAAATAGAAAGGACCACTAAGCCTTACTTTAGTTTGCTTCCAATGCATCCATTGAAGTCTACACACACTTGTTACTGTACCTAGACTGGACTCAAGCTCTTTAAGACCTTGAGTTCGCAGAAAGAATGGGTCAGTTCCTTCGGACTTCTGAAGTGCTGCTGTACAGCATTGCTTTGCAGTTACACTGTCCTTGGCAATGTTAAACTCCAAACTTAGTCAAAATGCACAAAAAATATTTATATATATATTAATCCACATTGAAAAGGAGTCTGCACACTTTTTCCCTTGTGTGAATATCTGCTCTTGACAGATTCTTGTTTCCATATTTTTAAAGCTCAAATAATTTACAAAAAACAAAAAACAAAACAACCAAACAGCGAGAGTTTGTATAATCATGATATGGACCTCTCTGGGTAAGCCTCTGAATGAGGGCTCTTCTTCCCCAACCTTGGACAGTCTCCTTTATAGTCAGTGTGAAGCCAAGGCCTTTCCAGACCTACTTCTGTTGAGATTGCTCTAAACTGGAGCCACATCTGTAAAATAAAAATGAAATAACACCAAGAAAACAAGAACAGAACACAACAAACAATGCTCAAGAGCTGTGCAAACCTGGGGAGTTTCAAAACACTGCCTATGTGTTTCTTTTCTTCTTGAAATCTTTTTTTTTTTTAGCTTAAAGCATATTCAAATAAGAGTTTTAAAAATTATTATTATTTTTTTTTTTTTAAAGAAAGCTTGGCTGTCCTTTGGCAAACACTAACAATTTACAATGGCGTGGCCTTTGAGCAAACAGAAGTCGTTTTACAAATCCACGATGCTCCTTTGATTTCAAAGACACCCCACTTAAAAAGCAAAAAGAGACGGTACAACTCGAGCATCTTTTTTTTTCTTTTCCTGTTCCAATGATTTACAAAAAGAACTCGCACGATTTGAAAATAAACAAGTCAGAGAATGTAAGTTTGTAATTAGAAAAATGGCAGTTTGTAGACCGTCCCTCACATCCCTCTAGGATGTTTAGAGCTTTAGGAGCCCTGTGGGTTTGGAAGGTCAAATATAATTGGAGGGTTGGTGGGTTGAAAGCTGACTGTACAGGTTGAGGCGTTGATGTAGGTGGTATAACCGTCGGTCATGATGCCATACCCTGTAAGAAGACAGTGAGACAGTTACTGTAATGCACACAAATCACAGGGCTATCAGGCAGGCAAGAACAACAGAATCGTCGACAGAGAGCAGGGCGGTGAAATTCAGTGGACCTTCCCAGAGACACAAATTTCAGGAAGTTCTGTCTAGTTTTGTTGTTTTCTTAAAACGGGGACATTTCTTTCCCTCAATAAAGAATGATTCTTCCCCGTGCCCACTTGGCTAAAATACTGAGCTGGTCAGGGGGAGGATGTGATTCCTGTATGACTGACAATAAGACTCCTCCACCTTTAATATATCATTTTCATCTCAAAAACCACATTAACTATTGAGTTGAGTGGAAGGAAATGAGCAGCCTACAAACACAGCCAGGCTCCAAGTGGGTTTTACGGAGGGAGAGAAAAGCAAGAGCTCAGGTGTGGATGTCCACCTTCCTCATCACTAGAGGGATCTGTCTCCCTGACAATTAACTGGAAGTGTCTGGTTCTATCTTGAGTTATGCGACTTTAATGCTCAGTTCCATTTCACTCAGAACTATTGCTTCTTCAACTGTGGTAGGTAGGAACATCACCACAGGACCCTGTTTCCTAACCATATCCAGACAGTGCATGGGAGAAAAGCATCTATTGACGAAAGCTGAGAAAATGTTGGGGCACCTTGCCATTGTAGACTCCTTTTATAATTTTTAACATGGTGACCTTTTTAGGCTTCTTGAAAGTGTGCACATCTCTTTAAACACCTTAAAGCTTCTGCCATGTGTCTGTAATTCTATGTTCACATTGGACTCTGTGGCATATAAATATAGCCATGAAGAAATAAAATGGCCAGAACATACAGAGATTACTGATAAGGTTCTTATCCCTCCACCCTCCTCCTGCTCCATTTCCTAAAATTCTTCTAAGTAAGCCTGTGGAGAGCTTAATGAGGGTCAATGGAAAAATCTCTTAAGGAAAGAAAAGCTGCATTTAAAATGTGCACTGTTTGGTTCCGGGGTCATAAAGTCTTGCTATCTCTCTCCATCAAGAGGCTGGTATTTGCCCTCTCACTGCCCTCTTTAGCTGTCTAAAGGGAAAAAAAGCAAGACAAGTTTATTTAAATATGATCGTTTCCCTTTAAAACAAGTTTATTATTGTGGGGCTTCAGTGGAATTCTCCAATTGTCTGGCGAGTTTAAGGTAAATTAATGACTTAAACTTCTTTTATGAAGGGTGAATTGCAAACTCAAGGAAGTCCCACAGGAATTCAAACTAGTTTTTAAGATAGCAGCCTCCCACCCCCCTTCCAGGAAATGCAGCTTAGATAGGTAGCCTGTTCTCCCCTTCCCTTAGAAAGCACAAGAGATTGAAGTCCAGCGCCCCCCCCCCCCCCACCCCCACACACACCCTGTCTCCTGCCCAAGAACTAGGTGTATCTCTGCTTGCCAGATATTCAGCTAGTGCCTGCACTTGGAGCAAACTGAATTTTCTCTGGCCTTAGTAGAATGATTTTTCAATATGCTCTTTATTACCTACCTAACTAGTAAGCCACTGTGCCGGTACTCTGTGGAGTAAACTGCAGTCACCAAGCACACAGCCTCATACACTTCAACTTGATTCTGACATTCATAAATAACTCCAGAGAGCCACAGTGAACAAGGCTAGGAAACATGGCAGCTGCCCTCATAAATGCTTCTGCTGCCCACAAATAGCATGCCCGGGCCAGTCTTGCAGGTTCTGAGACCCCCAACATCAGCCGACAGAATATTCTGCTTGACTACAAAAGCCCAGTGATACCTGGTTTGAAAAGGGCAGAGCAGAAAAAATTCAGAGCTGTGAAATTTCCTGAGGCTTTTGGGATCTGGGACCCTGACTCAGCTTACCTTGAAAGGCAGAAACCAATAAAGGAATATTTTCTCATTTTGAGATTGTATTGTTCCAGTTAACCATGCTACAGCTAACAATGCTAATGATTTCCGACAGTTCCAAGCTTAGCAAAGAAATGTTGATCTGCAGAGAGTGGTTCCTTCCACATCTGCTAGGAAGCATTCCCTGCAAGTACATGGCACTTCTGCAGAGAATATCTTGCCTTCCTAGCTCTTTCTGTGTTTGGTATGTAAGACCCCACAGGGACAATAGATAATCTCAATAGGCAAGATGCCCATTCCCTTAAACAGGAAAGTTGGCTTTATTGGCTCTGCAGAACTTATTATTTATTTCTCTGTCGATCCCCCAGATTCCAGTGCTGTCTGGGGTAACGTGGGATTTGTGGGAAGGTAAGCAATACAGGGTTCCTACTTGCCTTTCTACTTAAAAGACAGCAATACAAACTATTTATCAGCTTTAAACATGGGAGCTTTTCTCAGAAGGTTTCATCTCATAAAAGGGTTCCTTTTCGATACAGTTCGAGAACCACCGTACCCATCACTCCGGCGAGCTGCTGTTGCCTGCTGGAAAGTGTTAGATGACAGAAAATGGCACATGATCCATCCCTGTGTTCGTACCTTCATGAATCCCACCAAACACATGGAGCTTAGGCCGGACTCGTCTCTGGACCGTGTTTAAGAGTTCCACACAGCCAACCCTTTGAAGCTCCTTTGGAACCCAGTCCCGGAAACCTAAGAACAGAATGCAATCAATACTCTTAATTTTCCTTCTTCAGGTAAGGTTTCGTTTTGACTTTCAGGAAGCCATAACTCACAGGAGGTTTATTATGTTATCTGTAATCCTGGCCTCTTCATTAAAGCCACAATGGCTTTTAAGGAACTTTCACTCATCACTTTGTCTTCTTTGGATTCTTGATTCATTTTTTTTTTTTTTTTTTTTTTTTGCTTTCCATTTTTCTCCCCTTTCTAGTTAATTAACATTCTTTTCCTGCAAGAAGTTTGATTTATTCAGCCACAGGTTTCAGATCTTCTTCACGAGATCAATGACACTTATTCCCGGCAGCCCCATCATAGCTCTTTCTCCTCAACTCTGTTGCTTCTCTTTTTTCAAAATTCTTTCTTATGTGTAGACATAGCAGCTTAGTCCAATGAGAGTTCACAGAAAAAGGATGTGGAAGAGATGCCTGGGAACTGGCCACAAGATGCCTTGTTCTGCTTAGAGATGTCACCCCGGGGGTTCCTGACAACCAGAGCTTTGGAATACCCAGCTGCTTCTCCACTCCTCTCCAGCAACAGACAACATGACCTCATGGTGGCATCCAGCAAGCTTGGGCTAATTGACTAGTTTTAAAGTAAAAGCCACTTAGTCCTCTGCTTAATGCAGAAAATCTATATATATATATATAAAAAACCTGACATCAATTATAGCAAAAGTCAGCTATCCAGATGATTATAGTCTAAAATGAAACCCATATACTTCAGTAGAGTGGGTTATAAAGAAGGCAGGTGGGATGAAAGGCTAAATCATAATCTGTAGAAATCCATTCCACAGCTCCATTATGTCCTTTCTACTGTTAGAAATGGCTGGGCAGGAAGGGACAGATTTCTGTTGTTTAGCTAGGCAGTAGGCATGAATATTTAGTCTTTGTAAAGACAGGCAAACTAGGATGTGGGGAGTGCCCACAGAGAATAGGAAGGCTATCAAAAACTGGAGTGCCCAGCAAAAATCGAACTATGGTATTTAAAGATATTAAGAACGGTGGAAAATTCAGAATCCACAGTGATTATAATTATTGTTTCATGAATGTGTTTTCTTGAAGATGAAAAAATACTTCACTGTGTATATGAGCATAACAGGTAACATCTTGCTGAGACTGTAATAGTCAACAGGAAATAGCAGAGAGCTTCCTTCACGCTGAGAATTTAAGAATTTAAATTCTCTAGCCCTTCCCAACCCAGCACTTCCCAAAGAATCTCAGTCTTTTAAAGCTTATCTTTACACTGTGAAAACTTGTAAAGTTGTCATGAAGCTACCACTTGCTTCATGACAAACTGAATGACTTGGCTGTAACTGGCCATTTTGTCTGAAGTCATAGCCTAAGCAATGCTCCAGTGTTGGGAATGCTTCTGTGCTGTCTGCTACCCAAGACCCTCGTGATAAACTGTACCCATCCAACCGGCTAAGGAAGAGGAACCAGGCTAGCTGGAATGTATTCCTGCCAGGCACGCTTGCTGAGTAAGTCATACTAGTCAAAATATTTCATTAGCAATTTAATGATTAAATTAGTCTAAATAAGGAAATAAATTGTCAATGATTTGATTAGGATCACTGGCAAACAGTCTTGGAGAATGGAGGGTGAGGTGAAGTACATCAGAGAGCAGCATGCACATGATGAGCCCACGTGTACCACACTGAAGTCAACAGAACCAGCCTCTCTCCCCCACTTCCTCATCACTAACTTGTGGTTCCATGGCCAATTGTCCAGGAAACAGGGAGCCCCCTCCCCCCCACTACCACCAAGGGCAGGAAAGCAGAGGTATTTACAAGAGTTAAATATGCGTCAGGAATGAGTAATAAAATGTTTGATTCTGCAGGCTGATAGAAGAGGGAAGGGTCATGTTTAAAAAGGCAACAATAAAAATCATGGAAGTCGCTTACACCCACATCCCTTCCCCTTCAGCCCGGTGTGAGCAAGAAAGCTGCCAGTATAATGCATTACAATACTATAAGAAGGGTCTATAAGAAGGGTCTCCTCCTACAAAAACAAATCAATAAGTATCAACATTTGTATTTAAAGTGGAATATTTAAATTTTCTGAGCATGCTTTGGCTGGGTAGAAAGTGTCCTGGCATAATCCATACCAAGTAGATGATGAGATCAGGGGGGTGGGTCCTGGTTAAAAATGTTCTATAGCAAGATAAACCAATGACAAGCTCATGAATAATTAAGATCTAATTACTTAAATCATAATTATCTTCTGACCAACAGTCTGTGTCACTAGGGGATAGCTTTGACACCAGAGATAATATAAATCAGGATGCCGCCACAATGTTCCTGAAGAATACACATCCAGAAGTAATTTTAAGAAGTCCTTATTGGAAATACTTCATCCTTTAAAAAAATAAAAAACCTATTCTTTTCTCAAATAATCAGGTCAAGTGTTAAACTTTAAAGACACCTCAGGCCCAATGCTATGTGTGAAAGTAAAATGATTGCCTTCCAACAAGAGCGTCTTTCATCTCCTTGCTATTCAAATGCCTGTGACTGTCCTCTTTTGGCGTCCCATCCTACCCCTTTGCTGTGGAGGGAACACAGTTCTTAAAATAAATTACTAAGCTTAAAAGACTCTGGCGTTTTATGCTCATTTGAGTCTTTCCCTGACTCAACTAAAAACAGGGGGAAAAGAAATCATGAACACCTGTAAGCCTGCAGAACTGGCGAGTTTAGTTACCATACTGGTTTTCTTTAAAGACACCGACTTTTCCTTTTCATTCTCTGAAGAATAATTATTCTGTCGCCAAGGTATTATTCATTATGCTGGCGGAGGGGAGCGCGTCGTGTGAGGAAAAGATAACCTTTGCTCTACTTACCTAGAGGAGGTCCGTGTGTCATGAGTATGTCGATGCCCTCAGGAATGAGGTTCCATTTGTCCAGCAGAGACTGGCCTCTGGGTAGGTTAAAGCCCCAACCATTAAACCACGGGGTCCTTAGGGGAGATAACACACACAGGTCAGGCCAGCAGAATGAGCCTCTGCACGGTCCTATTTCTCACGCACATCCACCCACCGTTTGCCATGCTCTCTTTTCTCTTTTGAAGATTGGCCCTGGCAGCAGGTTGCTTTTCTGTTGACTGCTTCAAAACCAAGCCATTTGAAAGCGGGCATGGAGCCTACGGAATTGTTTAACCAGAAAGGGGCACAGAGCCTCTACGGTGGAGACTGTACCAGCAGGCTTCTAACAAAACCGTGACAATGCCTTTTCTCCCCCCAAATCTCAGTGCTTCCCAAGATACCCAGCCATGACCCAAAGTGTTCCCAGCCTTCCTCAGTGCTGCAGAGATAAGAAACCCCAGCAGTACTTCCTGACTCTCCCCACTGATGTAGAGGTACAGTGCAGAGGTCCTTGTTAGTCTCACAGAAAAGGACACTGGACTAGAGGAAATATCTCTGTCCACCAAAATGTCCTGAACAGTCTGGATGAAGGCTGCTGAGAACAGTTAAAGGGGCCACCAGAAGTTCTTACTGCCACCAAAGAGAAGATTCTGGGGACATCCCTGGTCCCTTTGGAACTTGTTTCTCACAGAGCACCTATGAACATCTCCCGATGGCACTCATGAGCATCTTCCTGAGGCTTCTGATTCATCAATGTGTCTCTGAGATCAAGGATATGTAAGCAAAGGAATAGGGATGTCTGTCTGTCGGCCTGGCCTTGACAGATGCTTGTTTACAAATGTCCTATCTGTTAGTGAGAGACCCGAACTCTTTTTCTCTGTAAGTCCTGCATGCTTTACAAGACATTTCTGATTGTATTCATCCAAAACATTCAAACTTAGCAGTGCTCTCTGAAAAGGACTGCTTTGTTTTACAGGGAAATTCCAATTTGTTTAGCACTCTTGCAAAAGACAAGGTAGTTTTCTGCTAGGGCTCAGCTTTCCCTTCGAGCTTAACCTGCCTGCTGCCAGTCACAATTGATTAAACACAGATTGTGCTCTTATTTGAAGACAATCTCTGGACAGACTAACAGGATTATCTCAAGAATCTAAAGTTAGAAACATTGAGAGAACATTCATTTGGTGGTGGGCATACACAGTCAAGGTCAAGGGCACAAAGATGGCCTTTGTAATCATGTCAAAATCCACATTTCAGATGCCAACTTCAACCCCCCATTGTGGTGAAGATGGGAAGTTCAAGAGAGAAAAGACTGGCTTTAGATAGAAAGAGGTGCCCAATAGGGTACCTTATTTTCTTCCCACCCTCTTTCCACATCCCCACATCATCTTCCTGGAGCTTATGCCTAACAATATGACAATAAAATGGGAATAATCCTGAAGACAGCTGTTGTTCATTAGGTGTTTACGGTGTTTACATTGTCAGGATCCTGTTCTAAGCATTTTACCACAAACTTCAACCTAACATAACACTTCTGAGATGGATAGTATTATCATCCCTATTTTACAAACGACAAACTTGGACCTGAACCAAGGCAATCTGTTTCCAACACCAATGAATTTAACCACTGTAGTGAAATTATGTTGTTACATTGTAAATAATTAATTGTCCTGCCTATTCGTTTAATAAAAATGCTGATTGGCTGAAGGCAGACAGGAAGTGTGGGTGGGGCTACCAGACTGGGAAAACTCTGGGAACAGGAAGAACAGAATAGAAATGCCACAGAGAAGGCATAAGAAGCAGAGGACAACTATGCTGCTCTGAGAAAAGGTACTGAGCCTGCATGGCTGAACAGGATAAGAATTGTTGCAATAATAAAGGAAACTCAGGGATAGATCTCTGAGAAAGTCAGAGATATTACAGAAAGTAAACACCACAGTCAGATCTTACCCAGCTGTCTTCCAGCTTCCTCAGCCTGGCTTCTCCTGGTCTCTTCTCCCTTTCTGTCTTTCTACTCCTATCTTAAATACTCTCTTTACTCAGGTAAGGTGTGGCACCACCACTGCCTGCCTGAGAGTCTGGAACTCCTTCTGTAAACTAAGATAACCTAGAACTCAGTTGGGATTAAGGGTGTAGGTCACCACTCCCAAGATACTCCCTGTGCTGGGATTAAAGGTGTGAATCACCACTCTCTGATCCTCCTAGACTGACTGTGGTTAGATCCCTCTGATATTTCCGAAACTTTTGGATCTTTTATTAAATCCCCACAAAGAATCATGAGTTAGTTTAAGGGTAAAGAGTTAGCAAGTTATATGCCTGGGCCCCAGGTCAATCAGCATAAAATTAATACAAGCGACTGTGTGTTTCAATGGGTCTATGGGACTGTGGGTCATGAAAGTCCAGGCCACCAGGCTAGGCCGGAAAGACTGGGCCACGAGACTAAACCAAATGGTCTGGGCCAGGAGGCTAGGCCGAAAAGTCTGGGCAAGAAACATCATACAACAAACCACACCACCAATTCCTCTTCCTGAGTGCTACCTGAATTAATTTACTTGCCTTAGACGAACCACTTCTGGGCTCTTTCAAGTTTGCCTGTGGCTTGACGCCAAATGCTATCTCCATTTTATGGTTTGGAAATCAAACTATATAATATGATAAAATAGACACATGCTGCTTTGGTATATCTAGCTCTTTCCTTCTTCTGGCGACAATATCGAATTTTCTTTGGTAAGTTACTTCTTCCCCAATGGTACATGTGCTTCTGGTAAGGTTTCTTGCTCCCTGGATCCTGGATGAAGCAACTTGCATTTGCCCATATAGCAATTCACTTACAAATGTACACATGGCTCAAGTTGGGCAGCTGAGTGTCATCCTTAGGATTTTGTTTTCCCTGCTAAAGAGAAGTTCATGTTTCCCCTCTGGAATCTCAAGTCTCAAGAACTCCGCAGCCCTGGAACTGGCTGGGAGATACCTCAGCTGTTCTCTAGACAGTCCCTGCTTGGGAATCAGCTGACCACCAGAGTAACCCAAGACATGATGATGTCCTTAGTTAGACACAGGGATTCAGCTATGTCTGATACCAAGTGAACTTCTCCTTTTGAGTGTATGAACTAACAAGATTTTGTTAGGTTCCACTTCTAGTAACTGGAGGCCCTACTACATTAACTATTGTATTCATACAAAAATGAGCTGAATGAACGATGTATCTGCTGTGGACCACAGTGCTCCCTGCTAAACTCTCCACATTCTGTCACTAGAGCCTACATAGCAAGAGTCACTGAAGGAATTCAGCTGAAAATAGGGACATGACCTTAGATTAGACAGGTGGGTCCGGTGTGACCCACCAAGGCCTCTAATAGTGGAAGAAAGGGCGATAGAGGTGATCTGAGCATTATATAGGCAGGTCTGGTGTGACCCACCAGGGTCCCAACAGTGGCAAAAAGGGCAATAGAGGTAACTTGGGTGGAACAATGAGAAAACACTCAACCTGATGTTGCTACCTTTTAGATGGAAGAGAAGGGCCAGGAGGCTAGGCATGGTAGTGGCTTTGAAAAGCTGGATAATGTAAACATAAAAATGATTTGTTGGTGGGGTGTTACAGCATGTGCCTTTAATCCCAGAACTTGGGAGGTAGAGTCAGGCAGATTTCTGAGTTAGAGGCCAGCCAGTTCCAGGCTAGCCAGGGCTATCACTAAAACAAACAACAAACAAACAAACAAAACAATAAACAAAAACTCCTCAAAAAATGCAGATCTGACATAGTTATATTTTAGTGAAGTAGAACCAGAATCAGTCTTCTGACCAATACACGGATATGACAAATTTGTGTTGTGTGTTTATATTAACTCCTGTTCACTGCTTAAAGTAGAAATAGGAACTAATCAGTACCAGGTTTTAGCAGATGGGAACTATAGGGCGGGTGAGGAGTACTGGGCATTACTGGTACACAGCCTATGTTCCATCCGCAGCATGATCTAACTTTCGGAATTCTTAAATAAAGCAACAGTCACTGTCCAATTCCTGTTTAACTGGGCAGCGTGGGCACCAGGCCTGGAAAGCCATAGACTCTTCTAGAAAGGAGTTTATCAGTCATATTCTCTAGCATGCCCATCATCGGGTTCTTAAATGCTTTCATTCAGATTTTAAAAAGAGCTCCCAAGCGGAGAAACGCCTACCTCTCTTCCCTTTAGAGTGACCCTTGTCCAAGATTTGTCTTAAAAGTCAAAACAAAACAAAACAGAAAAACAACTGTGGAACCCAGGGAAAACTTAGCATTTTGGCAAAGAGAGAATAAAATAAATAAGCAAAAACATCTGCTTTCCTAACTTCTGAAAACAAGCTTCTGGGCCTTTGGTTCTTCTTTGGATGGAAAATAGAGAAGAGTTTGAAAAAGTCCCAAGCACACCCAAGTTGTAGGGACAGCAAGGGACTCTGATTTTGTTGGAGACAGGCAGCTGTGAGTCCCCAGTACATCCTAGGGCCTTTCAGAGTCAAGGGGAGAGGAGTTCATTTTTTTTTCAGACCTTCCAATGTCCCACTGGTAAGTTCTTCTCTTAGAAGCCTATAGTCATAAACCTCTCCCGTTCCCAGGAAGGACTCGGTTTTATAAACTTCCAGGGAAAGACAAGGCTGAAATCATGGTCCACAAACTGCATTTGGTTAATGTTAAGCTTGTGACAAAATGCAGAAGGGTCCAAGTTAAGGACAAAGTTTTAATATGTCTGGCTTTTATTTGAACTCAAGCCCAGCGTGTATGACAGTGAGTGCTTAAGTTACAGCCACAGGAACATTTATCAAGGTGCTGATGTATTTTATACAGAGTCTTTATCTAGATTATTGGCTTTGACTCCTCAGAGCACTCCTTAACCATACATTATCATTCTATATTTAGACAGAAGCAGGATGGTAGTGACAGTAGTTTATCCACATTTCCAAAACTAGTATTTGTAGCTACCATGTGACCCCAAATGGGCCAGCTCTAAGAGCTACGGTCTTCCATTTAACAATGGTGACAAAAACCTTCTAACGTGATTAATGTGGGGTCTCACACATATAATGTAAAAATAAATGGCTGCTGCATCTGTCTACCAGTCTGAACACTGTATGACTCTGGAAGATGGCATGGAGTTGCGAGGTGGCTCTTAGGGAAAATAGTGTGATATGGCCATGCTGTGTCTGACAATTCCTCCATCTCCTGAACGTGAGGGTTTCCCAGAAGACAGTGGCCGTAAGCCAAGGAGAGAAGCAGCCTGCTGATGTTGCTCAGAACCAGCTGGCATAGGAAAAGAAATGGGGCCTCTGGAAGTTGGGAGACCTGGGTGCTAATTCTCATTCTGTCCTCAACTCACTTGCTCATGTGGATCTGAGGTAAGGGAAGGACCCTAGTCTCTTCATCGGAGGAATGGAAAGTGAGGGGACTTAGTTACGGGTTTCAAGATTGCTTTTAGAATATAGACATTTTCTGCAAAAGCCAAGTACACAGAACAGGCTAATGTTGAGGAACTCTGTCCAGGAAGCAGGAAAGACGGACCCAAGGACAGACAGCTCAGTCTCTGCAGCCTTGGCTCTCCTTCCTAACCTGTGCCACCAAGGGCAGCTGGTAACACCTGGCACTTGAGCTTCCTATGGTATAACGCTCATAACATTCTACCATTCTGTGCAGATTACCCAGGTTCTGAGTAATGCTGTGAATTATTCTCAGTGAACTGTCTAAATTGGCTGTGAGAGGCCTGGTGCATTGCGAGAGAAATGTCTGCTCAGAACAGAGGCTGGCTCTGCCAGTGTTGGTGAATAATGCTCTACCCAGTTCAGTTTGAAATATGAGACCCCAGCACTGAGCCCATCAGGGTTTCACTGGAAAATATGCGCATAGCCAATCTCCAGAGCCCCACAATGGGTTTTGTTCTGCAGCAACAGGGGGCAAGGGGAAGAGGGGGGGGGGGGGAAATCCAAGGAACAATGTCTAATGCCTTGGCCAAGGACTTCATAATTAGCTGTGACTAACAAATACCACATGGGAACCAACTTGTAAGAAAAGCATTCACAAAAGCACCTTAATGCTAGCAAGCCAATCTGTGCCTGAGACCGGTCCCCTCCTGGGGAGGGATTAGAAAGGTCTGGAATGGGGGGGGGGGGAGCAATTCCATCTGCCTGAACACTGGACCTACGATTCAGATGGACAGGAACCGGGGACACTTTCAAGACCCCAAACAGTCCTTGGCTGTTGGCCTCTGTGGCTGGACTTCCCAGAGTGGCAGGAGTCAGGAGAGTTAACAGGCAGAACTAGTTAGAAACAGAGTCAATAAAAACAGGTCTTCTAGACGGAAGCAGGCTGAGATGAAATCGCCGCAAAGGTCATCTGTGTTTGCAGTACACAGTGCATCAGTGCACGCTGAAAGAGCTGCTGGCCATAAATCATGGGAGGCCTGGACAAAGGATAGTTGTTTACTCCTTTGCAAACTGGGGGGGGGGGGGGGGGGGGTTGTCCTGGCAGGGCAGGATTTATTTGCAAACAGCAAAATTGGAGGTCAGGTGTGCTGCTCTGATTCCTGGCACTAGTGTGGGTCAGTGTACACACATCTTCTTCGGACAAAAAAGACTAGGTTGGCTGTACCATAGATGGGTTCTTATGGGTAGGGTCTCCTGAGTACTTCAGCAAGGTTCAGAAGCCCTGGGGCGGCTCTCTTTCATTTCCTTAGAAGCTGTGAAGGGGAGGTCAATGGTTTCTGTAACACCCAGCTGTGGGACCTGGCAGGCTGGCCTTGTTATAGTCATGAGAACCCTGAGGCTCTATAAAAACCAGCCATTCTTGTTTAAGAGGCAGAGGTTAAGAGCTTGGATTATGGAGTCAAACAGACCCATGTTCAAGTCCCACACCTGCCAATCACTTCCTTACCTTCTCCGAGTTTCAGCTTCCTCCATCTTTGAAATAAAAAGTTATCTTCCATTGTGGATAAAATAACTGTCTGTAAAACCTTCAGCAGGACACTGACTGGGAGTGTTAATTTGTAGTTTTTATTTTATATTAGCAATATATCTGCTTATATGTGTATCTACGTGTATAATATGTGTTCACACAAAGAACTGCTCAGGCTCTTTCTTCCTTCTAGAATTTCCAGCCAAGTACTCCACAAATCATAGAACCCTGCTCCAGAAAGTTTTAAAAGTCCCCAGTGATCCAGCGAGTGTTACTAGATGGCTAGACAGCCTGATTTCTTCCGGCCGATTACTTATTAAAGACACTTCCTCTGTCTGCCTCTGAGTGGAAGATTTTCTAGCGAGGCACTGGCTCACTCATTCGTTCACTCAGTCCTGCACAGACAAATCCCCGAAACGCAAGTGCACAGAGCAAATGGTTAGTCAAGGCTGCTTAGCTGGCTGGCACAAGTGATTAGATACTGGCACTATCTTCAACTGAGGAAGTTCAGTGTGTGTGTGTGTGTGTGTGTGTGTGTGTGTGTGTGTGTGTGTGTGTGGTGGGGGGAGGTAATCAGGGTCCTTCGAATATTTATAATAGAAGATTCAGAGGGGTTTGCTGGAGGAACTGACAAGCTACTAATTAATGGCATCAGTCTGCCTGGCACCACCATTAAATGAAACCCAACAACCAGGAGCCAGTTGTCACACATACTTTCTTTCCTATATGGTGGTCCTTCGGAAGCACAACCTTCTTCAGAGCTGACACTCCCGCCCATCCGTCCCTCTCCGACTGCACACCACACCAAGTCCAAGAGACGCTGATTTAAGCACTGCTGGTGAAAATCACCCAGCACTCTACATGCCACGGAGCTGTCATGATAATTCTCCATCTCCAGCTTACCTGACGGCTGAGCCTTCCCCTGCTGGCAAAGCTTCCCTGTCAGCTAGAAAGAGCAGTTTCCCAGACACCAGATGTGTCATCCCGAATATCCAGATGAAAGGCAGACATCTGTCTCTTCCTCCATTCCTGCTCCATCCCTCCTTGCTTTATTTTTCCCTCTTAGCTCTGGATTTTGAGAAGCCCTCTTTCTCCTACATAAGTCCTTCCTTTGGCGAGTCTCTGCAAGTTACTCTCCTATGCCATTAAAAAGATACATACAACACACTGACTTGAATCAAGGACACAGACACACACAGACACACCATTGATAGGAGGGGGGGCGGAATCTAGCTTCAAGCTTTCTAACCTGTCTAGCTGCTTGGACAACCTGCCTCACCGGAACAGTGGCTCAGCTGCCTTGAAAGGGCACTGCAGGCTTTTCTTCCAACAGCTGTCTTGTCCCAGCTCTTCACTAGGACTTTGTAGTGTTGCCTTTTGTTATATAAGGTGCTTGGGATGAAAAGACACTGTTTTGATAAAGGGCAGTCCTGGGTGACTCCTGTGGTCTGTGTTCGGTGTATGCAAAAGCATACCAGGTGTCCCTGAGCCCCACGACCTACAGGTGGGGCTTCTTAAGCCAAAGGATCAGACACTGCAGTCTTTCCAACATGCCAACGGAACCCCTGTCTTGTAACTAACAGGGAGCAAGTGTCAGAAGCACTCCTCTGTTACCATTTCTTTCCCTACTTATAAAGATACAATGTGAGCTGAGCTTGCTTTAGAAATCAAGAAACAAGACATTAAGACCCATTTTCAAGCATGGTTTGCTAGGAATTCTTAAAAATAATGTTGCCGTGTCTGCACAGCCTTCCCAAGAAAGTTTATCAGGCTTTAATCTTATAAACTAGTTCTAAGCAGGAAGAGCAAACGAGAGATGATTCAGTGGGAGAGATGGTTCAGTGGGTAAGAGGGCATGCCACATAAGCGTGTGGACCTGAGTTCAGTGCCCTGGCATTCGCAGTAAAGCCAGGTGTGGCTGGGTATTCCTGTAATCCCCAAGATGAGCAGGCTTGGGACAGGGACAGGAAGATCATTGGGGCTGGCTGGGTAGAGTGACAGAGGAGGACACCGGATATGTTCTTCTAGCTTCCACACTAGACATGTGCACCCACCCACATGAAAGACGCACATGTGCGCGTGCACACATTCACAGGCACACACCCCACCACCAGCAGCAGCAAACCAGGAAGTCTTTCCAGCTCCCCCAATGTCTTTAGTTCCCCCTCCATATGACAGAGAAGAAGGTAACACTACCCACCACACCATGAGGGCTGGCAGGACACAGGAAAAAGCATAGAAAGATGGCTGGTATACTTGTGGGCAGGAGAGGAGTAGATCATAACCCGATGTTTATAGGAGTGTTATTTTGCAGCCAAGAAAAAACCACAGGCAACTTTAGTTAGAATAAAGGTGTCCCTTGATCAGATTGGCAGCATCACAAAAAACAAAACAAAACAAACAAACAAAACAAAACAAAAACCCTGGAACTGAGCAGCCCACGATGAGAACTGCTTTTACAAGTCATCCCAGCAGGGAGGATTCTGCAATAAGGGCATCTGTCTATTACAGACCCATCTTAAGAAGGGCAGCTAAACTGCTAGAGAGAAGCAAAACGAAGTAGCATTTTATCTGTTAGCAGGGAAATGGACAATATAGTACTGTAGTAAAATATACACAATACAAAATTTACCTTTAATTATGTCAGGCATAATTGGCTTCTATGAAGTATATTCACAAGGCTACATGACTGTCATTGCTTGTTCACCCTCCAACTCTGTATACGTCAGTAAATGACAACCCCCACTGGGTCACTTCTCTAACCCTTGGTAAACATGCTTACACTGGCTGTCTCTACGAACTGGGGTAATCTGGAAACTTCATATAAGCAGAACCAGACAGCAATTTATCTGCTTGTGTCTGGCTTATTTTCTTAGCATAATGTTTTTTATAACATACCACGTGTCAGAAATCCACTCCTTTGTGGGTGAATGATATCCCATTGTTTGGGGATGCAATATTCATTGTTTACCTAAGATTTCAGAATGCCAAGCGCATAAGCACTAAACTTGGCCATACAAAGACAGGGAGAGTGAATTTCAGTCATTCCTTTGTGTAATGAACACTTAGTGGGTTGGAAGCCTAGTGGGGGGTAGTAGCTAAGCAAGCAAACCCCCAGGGTATCATGTCATCCAGTGGCTACCTTTTGGTTCGGATGCTTGTTTTGTGCTATGTTCTGGAAGATGGGTAGTAGGCAAAGAAATCCACGACAGTTTTCCTAAAAAATACCACAGCCAGTTATTCCAGATATAAAGGTGCCATGGGCAGAATTTTCTAAGTCTGATGGTCTTTTCTACGCAATCTGATTTCACAGAGCCTCCAGGAAACTCCAAATGACTCAAAAAATAAGCTAGCAATTCCCAAAGTGGATTAGTTCCCAAATGAAAAGTGACCTGGGGAGCACTTGGTGAGACTGAAGGGAGGTCACCTTTCCCTGCAAACACTCCTAATATGTAGGTGGATGCAGCATCAGGAAACACAAAGGCCATCTCCCAGAAGAGACTGAGCCAAGGAGCAGTAAATGTTCACATGCCTGGCTGGTGCTAAGGTACAGAACAAGCAGGACAGAGAAAAGAGGCAGGAAGGCTGCCAAGTATTTGGGCACTGGGCAGAGAACACCTGTTCTTCCTCCGCCCCTTACCTGCAGCCATGCTATAGGACCAAGCACAGCCTGCTTTGTTTAGGTTTTAAAGAGCAAGAAGAAGTAGAGGTGAGCTCAGAGTTGGCCGAACTTTGTCTTGTTACAGAATAAATGCTTGGGAATTGACTGTTATGGATGCAAGAAGATTGAGGAAGTCTCTGTCCCAAACAGGAAAGATCCTACAGTAGAGGACAGAGCAATAGGGATAGCACCGCAAGGGTAGTAGATACAGGGTAACACCAGGGAGGATGATTCAATGGATGGTACAGTAGGCTATAGACTGATAGAGGGCTATATGATACAGAATGGTGTGATTGTGTGTAGTA
This sequence comes from Phyllotis vaccarum, assembly GCA_033318265.1. Taxonomy (NCBI): domain Eukaryota; kingdom Metazoa; phylum Chordata; class Mammalia; order Rodentia; family Cricetidae; genus Phyllotis; species Phyllotis vaccarum. The sequence continues at coordinate 135,857,069 of JARWLC010000001.1, read as the reverse complement.
CAGTATGATGGTGGATAATGAGATAGAGGGGTGTCTAGGAAAGGCTGGCATGCTAGGGGATTCTGGGATAGACAGTAGGACAGTAAAGGGTGTTAAGACAGTGAATAGCCTGATGCGGTAGTGCAGTTAAGGCTGGTATGGTAGAGGACAGAATAACAGTGTACTGTGTTTGGTTTAGTTGAGCGTATGTTTGAATGTGTCAGGCACTGCTAACAATGTTTTCTTTAACATATGGCACAAAGGCGAAAGAGCTGGGGAGGAACTCATTAGTAAGAGAGTCTACCAGCTGAAAAATAAACCCCCCAAAGAATAAGTAATACGTCGATCTGAAAGCCCAATGCAGTGCAAGGTGTGAAGGCACACTGAAGGCTTAGTGACTACCATAGGCTCACCAAAGTCACCTCAGCCCCTAGCACAGAATAATTCACCCACTGAATTAAGAGGGAGTCTTCAGGAAGAGTTCCTAACTTCATGAGAAAGTGTGGATTACTTGATGGTCAGAAGGGGAAGGACATTATTGGCGATTTTCTCCTTTTTATTATTTCTTACTTTTATAAACAATGACCACATACCATTTAGGGATCAAAGTTATTCCATATAAGTATCTCTACAAATAATGGGGATAATCATATTATCATGTAGAGAGAAAGGAAAAAAAAAATCTGTGCTAAGTATCTCCATATGATTAAATGTAGATGTAGAGTTGGGAGATGTTCAAAGCTTTACTTTGTTCTGAGAGGCCGTTTCTTCCAGGAGTGGTAGAGCTGGTGGATATGATGCTAAGGACCTGTCTCCTTCTCTCTACTCCCTATACCATTTATAGGGACAAGAAAGGAAAAAAACAAAAACCCCAAACTAAAAAACAAACCTTTGGAACAGAAATCATTCATTTACTTATTCAATTAATCTAAATACCTAGCTGCACTAGACTGTCACTGACCGCTGTGTTGGTGGGGTACATCTCTATGATGACCATGGCATTCCAAAAAATGTCAATAAAAGTCATCATAGACCCATGGAATACTTTGCTGATTACTAAAAATGCTCAACACTTTTCACTTTACAATAGCCCAGAGATGAGAACAGGGTGTTGATTCCAGAGAAACTGATGTACAGAAATTTAAGCTTCACATAGCTTTGTGGTGCTAAGCAGGCTTAACTGTATAAGAAGGGCTGGAAGTCAGGCCTGAGTCCAAATTTGCATGGCTTTCTACTTAGCAGAATGCCTGGGTACATTCACATACCTGATAAATAAAATGGATATGATAATAGATAGCCCACATGTTTGTCATGAGGATTAGGTTTGATAATATGTGTAATTCACTTGGAACAATCTTCCTTCTATTAAAAACTCAAGGCCAGCATGAGTTTAGTTAGTATCACTCAGGTGTCAGCATCTCCCACTTGCTTAGTATTGTTATCTACTGTGCATTCTTCATATCCCTTCCCTACTTTTCAAACTTAGGAGAAGCAAGTAGAAACATCACAAAGCAATGGGCTTAGCCTTTAACACTGTTGGGCCAACTTTGGTTAATAGAAAGACACGGGCTTGGGTATCAGGAGATGAAATTTCTAGTTTCGCCTCTTCAAAGGTACTCGAGCAAGTAACCCCTCTGAAATCCCATGTCCTATACTGTGAAACAGGGGCAACAATTCCTGTGAAACTTGTCAGGTTGTCAAGAAAACGCCAGTATAAGCCAGTCACAAATAAAACAAAAGCCCCTTCCGATGAAGTGCCTTCCAATTCCCAGGTCACCGTTTGTCCTTGTGCCCTATTTACTCTGCTTGGAAGCTCACAGGAATTGGAGTAAGTGACAAATAGGTCAGGTAGAAGTTAAAGTATTGGTCCCCATTTATCTACCATTTTGGCTGTAAGGAACTAGTTCAGTTCAGAGTGATTTACTGAAGTGAGGAAGCCATTACTACACAGTCAGAGAAATGAGTGAAAAGCTTAGCTGGCCCCTTCAGTTCTGAGGTGAAGGCAGGAGCAGGCCTGGTGTCTCCCTCCCCCAGTGCCAGCCATCATCCATGTATTATTAATTGGGCTCAACAAACATTACAAGCACCTTCCACTGTGAAACTCTGGCAAGGCGCTCTGGGGAGATCTAAGCACAAAGAGAGGCAACGTCCCAGCCTTCACCAACCTGCCATCTGGTTGGGATAACAAGATAGTTACAGGCAAAACCGTCTCCTCTCTCTCTGCCCATTAAAATTTTACTGTACCCTCAAGGCTCGAGTCATAATTATATTTTCCTGGAGAAGCTTCCTCTAATCCCTTCAGCCCTTTGCTTAATCCTCAATTGTGAACTTTATCATATTTTATATTATCTCTGAGGGGTACACGTGTGCTCACCTTTACTCTTAAAAGCATTTTAGTCAAAGTTTTGTTAAGTCTCTCTTTCTTCCTCAGCAGATTGTAAGCCATTTCTGACCCATCTTGCCATCCTTTAAGACCCAGTGAAATAAGTGATGTGAAACAGATATCAAGATTTACTCAATATTGAAAAAAATTACCAGGATATTTAGCCAGGTGATACATTTTCTTAGAGGGTAGGACGAGGCAAGATATGGGAAGGCTGGGCTTTCAAAAACCAAAGGCTATTTAAAACCTCAGATTCTACACTGTTGATGCATATACATATATATACATGTCAGACTAATGCTGCCTAATATGATTGCCATCAAGGGCTACTGAGCACTTAGGCATGAACTTAGTTTTGGCTGAGATGTGCTAACTGTGAAACACAGAGCATATTTGGGATATTTCAAAGAAAAAATAAGAATGTTAAAATTTTCTTAAAATCATACAACATAATCTTGTAGATAACTTGGGTTAAATGAGGCCTACTAAAATGTATTATCTTTTCTTTTTAAAATGTCTACATCCAAATAAGTTTTATTTAAATTTTACAGTGAGGACTGGAGAAACAGCTAGTGGTAAGAAGGCTCACTGCTCCCTCAAAGCACCTGAGTTAGTTCCCAGCACCCATAGCATGGGGCCCATAAGGGCTTGCCTGTAACTGAAGCTCCTGGAGCTCCGAGGTCCTCTTCTGGCTGTCAAAGGCACTAGTACAAATATAGCTCCTGTGTGCCATGTAGGCATGCACAATATCCGCACACATTAATAAAAATAAATCATGGAAAAAGAAAAAAAATGGATTGGACAGTGAATCACAGCGTTACTCATGGTTTGCACTATGATCCAATAATCTCTATGCAGAAACTACATGCTAATTAAATAATCCAAAATCAAATAAAAATGCTGTGCATAAAGCTGTTCACTAAAGAGATTATTTCCAGAGCAAAATACTGGAAGCAATCATATCCTTCAGACTGCATTAAAAGAGATAGTCAAGAAAATTAGCATTATTGGTACACGCAGTAAACTTCTACACAGCATAAATTATAGTGAAGTAGTAACACAAAAAATTTTTAGGACATCATGTGGCTCAAAATACCAGTACCCGGCACATTGCACAGAATGCCCAAATCTACATACGGTCTGCATGGATGCAGACATGTGCTTTCTTTCCCTAACTTCTCATACATCTCCTGAATGACTGCTACACCCCAGGGCTTGTATTAAGAAAGATTTGAATTAAAGATGAAAAGAGAAAGGAGGGACATCCAGGAAAATAGCTGTGAGCAAAAATAGAAACATTTATGAGGTTTAGCAAACACCAGACAGAGACAGACCTAGGCTCTCCTAGGCTAATCAATGGATGGAGATGAAGTGAAGAAATCAACGCCATTCTCTTGAGCATGAGGAGGTTTGTCTTCGCTTCCCAAACTCTCTCTGTTAGTATCAGAACAAGGCAGACTGTCACAAGCCCTGTTTCCTTGAGCCTCTGGCATTTACTGTTGCGCCTTTCTGACTCCAGGAGCAATCAGGAAGCCCTGGACTCTAGCTCTGAACCTGAGTCCGAGCAAGCTGTAACGTTTCGAGAAGTGTGAGCTTTGGCACACTGCCATGCCTCCCAAAGCCTCAGTTTCCGCATCCACAAGGTGTTAGTAATTTTAGAGTCTACCTCATTGATACAAATAACTCATATAGAGTTTTTGAGAGGATACTCGCCTCATTGTAAGAATGTAACACCTGTTGGCTTTATTGCTGCTGCTGTTACTATAACATTTTAAAAAACAGCACAGTACATCACTGAGCAGAATGATAAAGCAGGAGGGTGTAGCCTGTCTGCTCCCAACTCTGCCCTCTACTTGCACTGGGTCACTTGCTTTCGGTTCCGAGAATATTTTATAGGCATTGAATTTACTCAACCAAGGTTTAATTTTCACTTTTAATGCCTTAAAGGATTATGAAATTATAAATGTTATAGATAATGTCATATGGAAAAAATTTAACCAGAAAATTATTTAAATTCACTATCTTTTCACTCTGAAGCATAACTCATGAAAACCACGTTCATTTCAGATTTTACTCAAAAAAAAATCTCATTGTGCCACTCATTCAGCTCCAATATGTTCAGAAAATTAAGCACAGCTTATCAATTTCTTGGTAGCCTTTCATTAGCCAAAAGAAAAACCAGGTCAATTGCTTTGAGGCGGTTAGGAGCTGCTGATGGATTGAAGGAAGGCTGCAAACAGAAACATTTGCTTTTTCTAATACTCAGCCTATTCATTCGGATTTCTAAGCCAGTTGGCATGAAAACAGTCTCCCTGTTTTATAAATAGAATATTTTCCAGGGTTTTTCTAGAGGTGTCTGCTTAAAATAAACAGGGCTCTAGTTTATTTCTTTACAGCTTTCAAAACCAAAACAAAACCAAAACACCACAGCTTAACTGAATGTGCTGTATTTAAAATTTGAAGGGTATCTTTGTATGAGCAACGTCTGAGTTCTTGGAATGAAGTTCTCCAGAAATTAGATTTTCAATGTTTCCATGAGGCTTTCCTATGTGAAGTAACAACACTATAGTGTTGGGTTTGTTTCTTTGAGCTTCAGAGTGAATACAGTTCAGCTATGATGTCCCTTTACTAAGATACATGCCCCTGACTCCCCGAAACCCGTTATGAAGACTATACTAACCAATGCGATATGTAAGCCCTCAGTTATGTGCTCACAAGCTGACAGTATTACATTGAGGGTGAACCCACTACCCCTGCCCCAAGTGGAGAACAATACCAGTTACTGCAAGGTTGTCAGGTTGAGAGTTAAACATTACAGCGCGGCAGTAGCTCTAGGCTCCTACTCCAGCTCCTTGGAGCAAGATGGCTTAGATAACAACTCACATGCCATGGCAAGAATTATGTTAGAATAAAGCAAAGGTGGAAAATGGGCTTGGATTTTTAGGTCTAGAAACTAGGAGAGGTGGCTCCTTGTACCCATGGTACATGTGCCCCCAGTGTCTGCACAAGTGGCAACTCAAGGAATGGGACAGGAACAACGTTGTAGGGTAAGGTAGGAAGTCCCTGGTGCACTGTCCCATGGTAGTACTGCCACACTAACACATTACAGATGATCTACTGAGACTTCTGGATCTAAAAGGATTCTGTGGTTATGTCTGAGCAGCACAGGTCTTAAGCTCCAGGCTGTATGCAGAAAGTCACTCCAGCAAAGCTTCTAAGGAGCTCTGCAGAAAGAAACCTGCTCAACCTGATCTATCTGAAGGTGGCCCAAACTATTAGGACTCCATAAACCCTGCCCTGCTTTTAAAATACTGTTTGTTCTTACTCGGCGATATTTTTATATGTAAAGCAGGTGGTGTGGCAAGTCCAGTTCCGAACACAAATCACCCAGCAGCTCATTTCATAAGAGTATCTACGGGAGATTCTAAGTCTCACTTTACAGGAGAAAACTGAGACAAGAGATGAAAGGTGCCCAAGGTCAAACCAGGGTTAATGCCAAAACAAACCCCGGCAAGGAATAATGTCTTTCAGCCATAGTCTAAGTGTTACAGTTCAACGCGAAGGCCCAACCTGCTCCAGGTGGCCTCTCTCCCATTTCGTCCCACAGTGGCCCATCCTTCTTGTGTTCCAAAGCTAAATCTGGAAATTTCCCAAGAGTTAAAAGGTTTTTTTCCTTTTGCACTAGGGAATGACAAAGAACTCTGGATGAGATGCAGGTTGACTCTGTCCAGGGGACTTGGTTTTCTGTTGCTGTTATAACAACTTTACAGGAGTGGAGGGGCTTGAAATAATACGTGTTTGCTATCCGACAGTTCTTGAAGGCAGGAGCTCAGGTCAGTCACATGAAAATGATACCCAGGTAATCCCAGAGCAGGCTGCTTCCGGGGGCTTGAGGGGAGAAGTCACTTTCTCTCCTTTACTTCTAGAAAAAAGAACAAAGAAACTGAGGGCTCCTGACTCAGCCTCGCTCTAATCTTGTGCTCATAGCTCAGCTTTTCCGTTAGATCCTCTAACCTCCCCTTTATCAGGGCCTTGTGATCAAAGGGCTCACCCCAATAATCCAGGATGCATTACCTGTGTCCAGGCACTTAACTGAACTGCATCTGAAAATCTCCTTTGCCAAGGGAGGTGATGCTCACAGGCTTCAAGGATTGAGATGTGGCAGGGGGTCATTGTTCTGCCTCCCAGGGTAGCACGGTGTTGTGGAGGAGAGCCTGGAATTGGGGAGAGGTGATGGAGATGCCTCCTGGGCATCCACCTTCCACTATGGGAGTGGGAGGTCAGGGGAGTAGAAAGAGGTAAGGCTGTAGGCCTTCCCCCCTTTCACACCGGCTCCTATCACCATCCCGGATCAGAGGTGAGCAGAGGCAGAGAAAGAGGCAGGCTGGACTTCTCCAGCTGTGATGTGTTTACCACTATGATGCCATGCTGAGAATATCTCAGCTCATTAACACTATGATTTATTACTTCGAACTAATGATTCTTCTTTGAAGATGGTGGGGGATTTAAATGTTTCTCATTTTTATATTAACATGAAAACAGAATTCTTTAAATCTCTTTGGTTCTTAGACTGCATAGAGATAAGACAACTCACCTCTAATAGGAATTTGACAAATACCTGTCAAGTACTTAGACCAATGTCCAGAACACAGAAAGATCTCAGTGACAAAACTTCTTTACTGCATTGTGACTCATGACCATTCCAGTTATCTTCAGGGTGCTTTGACTACCTGATTCACTTTTAGCCTCTCTGTTATTCTGAGAAATAAGGGGGTAGTGATGGGAAAATCTTCTTGACTGGCATAGCAGGACCCAAACCTGCATTTGTGTCTAGAACCCAGCGTCAGGACACTATTTCTCCGTTAACTGTGCCACTGTAACTTTGAAAGCCACCAGAGTAGATGAGAGTCAGTTAGGATTTTTGAGCAAACTCCTAGGGGAGCTGATCTGTGGGTCTCTGAAGTTCGTAATTCAGTAGAGAATAAATTCTGCTGACTTTGTGGTTGGTGCAATGTTTTTGGTGAGGAGAACAGAAGCCTGTTCCCTATAAAATTGTTTTCTGGGTTATTATGTCTCAGTGTCCCCCACTCACCCTTCCTATCTGGTGACCCACACTCTCAGTGGGAAATGGCCACAGGATACCTAGGCAAACAGTTCTTTCTCCTTCTTTTCTTTTGAGATGGGGTTTCATGTAATCAGGCTAGCCTTGACTCACGATATATCTGAAGGTGACTTTGGATCTTTCATATTACTGCCTGTATATCCCAATTGCTGGGATCATACACATGTGCCACCATGCTGTGCTTATGCAGTACTGGGCATCAAACTCAGGGCCTCCTGGTTACTTGGCAAACTTGCTGCCAATTGACCTATATCTCCAGCCCCTAAACACCTTCTTCTTTCAGCCTATCATTGAAAGTAAAAAATTTAATGATATAAACTTTATTATAAATATCTTCAAAAAATATTAAAAAAAAAACCCACCACAATCCCAAGTTAACTGGGACTGAACTCTATGCATCTCAACAGAGTTCTTTACAGTTAAAATAGCCATTTTGAAGCCATGCAGCTTCCCACTGAATATTGCACTTAAAATTTTCAAGTATATTTTCAGCATTTATTAACACCCAAAGTGAAAAATCCATAACAGATTCAAAACTAGAAAGAACAATCAGCATTATATATTCTTTGATAACTCACATGATCTCAGAACGAAAAAAGAATACATGTTGTCCCTTATATGCAGAATTTAGCCACTAATATATGTATATGTGAAAACAAATATATATGTGGGTACAGCATATATATATATGTAGAAAAGAGAACAAAAAAGCAAAATATTACAGGGTGAGAAAGGATAATGCAGGTAATGGACATGAGTATAAAAGATGAATTCTTAAAGCCTTTCCATGCACAGTGTCAAAACTGGTAACTTCCAAAGAATTTGCTGGTTCTACCTTAAGCAGAAAATTGAACCAATAGAAGTGAATTTTAATCACTGTGGTTATTTATTTGGAAAAAATACCTAATGTAGATTCCAAATCTATGCTGCTTCTGTGGGTTCTGGCTAAGCAAACCACAGCAAGCAAGGGAGAAAAACATCTTTTGTGAAGCATCAGGAAGGTGAAGGGCAGGAAGCTATAAGCCTATGAATGTGACAGACACTGGGCTAAGGGACCCCATCTTCTCCAGCTCTTCCCAAGAGTGCATTCTGGAGTGTGCAAACCAGCAATAAATGTTGATGGAATGTTCTGATTCTACTTCCAAGAGGAGACCAGGAACACACAACACAGCATAGGAGCCCAGTGTTTTCTACCTCAGTTGTCTCTGATGTGGTCATTTGACTGCTCCAATTTAGCCCTGCCTTCATCTGTCCACCAGTGGACTGATTGCTGAGGCTCAGCATACTGATGACAGCATATTCTGCCAACATGAGATATCGGAACTCAGTGTATAAATTCTGCCCTTTCTTGGTCTGTCTCATTGTCTAAGCTGGAAGCTCCAATTCCAGCTCCTCTGCTGCCAATAGTACCTGCTGTGCACCAAACACTTGGTAATGCTCTATGAGGCTAGAAGAAATTCTGAAGAAAAACTACATGCTGCAGTCAGTCTCCAAAGTTAGTGTGTTAGAATGAACCCATTCTCAGGTTCAAAATCTTGCTGAGAAGCTGCATTTTAACCCAGTCTAAGGTTAAACCCTCCTTGTGGTGTTCTGAAATACTAAGTCAAGATACTAGCTCAACCCCAGGATACCCCCACACTATATAAGTCCAGCCCTCACTCTAATAGTTACTACGGACACTTTGTAGGAGATCACAGTTTTGGTCTGTTTTTTGTTTTTGTTTTTTTTTTTTTTCTTTCTCCAGTAAGGCTTATGCGTGTTGAGCCTTAGTTGAGAGACAGCAGACCAATCATTTAGTAATTCGCTGTACCTCTAGACTTTAAAGATGAACGCCTCCATATCTAAACCTGACACCATCTAGGTAGGTACTTCAAAGAAACATTACCATTTGCCCCATGAGTGTGGCTTGACAGTCACTCTGGCTTTGTCAAGGTTCTAATGGGTACCACCCACCTCTCTGAAATTGCCTGGGATGGCTGTGGGAGTACACAGAGCATCTTCTATTTAAGCTGAAGGAAACTAGCAGCGAAACAAATTAAAAAAACAATCAGATTGAAGTGGCCTTTAGCAGGGAATTAACTTTAATGGATATTGTCAATCCTAGGCCTACCTCAGAGTGGCTGGGCTCACAGTGTTGGCATGCAATAAAAAAACTAGGGCCTAAACACCGAGTTACCCACCCACAACTCAGAACGAATTTCCTTTTTATTGCCTTCTGTTTGCTTTAATATGTTCCTTCCCTTGTTTGTTCAAGCTGTTCTATGATTTTATTAAATTCATTACACAATTTGCAAGTGTCCCAAACTACCTCACTGGGATATGGAGTTCCTTGTTTTGTCCTGACTTCCAAGTGAGGTCTCAAAGTTTCTCTTTTCCCCATCAACTTTCAACCCTAAAAGGCAACTCAGAAGGTGACAGCCTGTTTTCAAGCCAGCTTCCTTTGTAGGGGAGTTAGAACCTCTATTGTCATGCCATGGTGTCAGGTGGCATTGCTCTCAGCCAACACGCACACCAAGTTTTCAATGCTGATGGACTGCAGTGTAAACTTTGTTACCCTTTGTTTAATACACTGCTAGAGTCTGTTCTCAAACTTCGGCCAGGGGCTCATCTGCCATCTTGACTTGCTACCTCAGAACAGTTGAGAACAGTGCAAGAGGGTCAGGGAGATGAACTCTGACCAGCTGAAGGATGATTCTGGAGCCTGAGAGTCTTGTGAGAGAAAAGAATTTGATCTGATAGGAGCTTGCTCCACCCAACTCTTTCCAACTGGTGATAGCCTAGAGCAGTGGACAGGAACAGACTCTGCAACAGGTCGCTGATGCTTTACTTCATGATTTAATGGGTGGGTGAACAGTGGTTGTGGAGGTTCATCTGGGCTGCCATCTGAGATTTTGAGTTGCATAGGAAATATACTTCTGGCAGGATTGGAGCAGGTGTTTCTACTGTTATATAATGAGAGAGAAGAGCCAACTTGAAGGTAGGAAGTACCATCCCATGGGTTGGGATCCCCACCTACACAAAAAGCAGCAAGCTAGCTAAGTGTGGGAATTCATATCTGTCTGTATACTGACTATGAAACACAAATGCCCCTTGCATTTGCTACCTTAGCCTCGACTTTCCTGTTCTGATGGACTATACTCTTGAAATGCTGGGTCCAAAGAAACCTTTCCTTCCTTAGATGCCTTACTCAGGTAATCTGCCAGAGTGTCAAGTAATGTACAAATCCCAGGGGCTACAAAATATGATATGACATTTCCTCTACCTTAACTGATGACCATCAAGCCTAGTTAAAAAAATACAACATGCTTTGTCCAGTGCCTGACACACACTGAGTGCTAGGTAGTTGTTAAATGAAGATGTATTGAGCCTACTATGTATTGGAAATGACCAGGACACTGTTCTTAACCTCACTGAGTTCATGCTCTAATAAAGGAGAAGGCTTGAAGAGAACATCACGTGATACAGAACTGATGCATTCCAGAGGATATAATGATTTCTGGCTGTGATCCATCACCCTATTGGGCACCTCCTGTATACTTTAATTTCCATCAAAATCCTACAAGATAGGGTGACAGTCTCGTCACCTATGAAGAAGCAGCTAAACATTTTTGTCACTGGACTTAAAAAGTCGATTGGTCAAGAATTTCAGAGATGACCAAACTCAAAGTTTCCCCAACCCCTCTGAGACAGGTCTCTATGTAGACCTGGATGACCTTGAACTCTCAGAGGTTTTTTTTTTTGCCTACCTCTGCTTTCCAAGTGCTGGTATTAAAGGTGTGTACCACCACACTGTACTTCCTCCTCCTATTCTTGAAATAAAAGAAGACATTTATGAAACCATGTGCCATGCTCTCCTACATCTCAGTGGACAAGTGTGAACAGAGGGCAGGAGACCTAATTTGTTTAGTTCTTAACCCAATGGCTCCCTATGCTTCCTCCTCCGTGTGATTTGTGAGTGTGTAATGTTCCTGTGTACGATGTGCATGTGTATAGAGGTCAGAGATCAGAAGGTATCCTCCCTCAGAAGACTTCCAGCTTATTTTTGGAAACAGGTTCTCTCACTGGGTGGGACCTGGGGCTCATCAATTCAGCAGGCTGGCTGGCCAGCAAGTACAGGGATCTGACTGTCTCCACCTCCCTGCACTGGGATTACAAGCACGGGCCATCAGGCTTGGCTTTCTATACCTACTAGAAATAGTAGCTTGCTCAGCAAGCAATTGCAGCAATTTCAGTTTCTTTAGCTGGAAGATGCCACCAACTGTCATCCTCCTTACATGATCCCTCAGAATTATCCTGAGCTTAGTAGGGACAAGTGTTCCTCTTCCCAAAGTACTTTAAGTCCCAGGAAAGCAGGATGATCTGACTCTGGCAGAGGGATCTGCCTTCTCTCTCCCATGTGGCAGGTCCATGGAGCACTGTCTACCCACTTAGAGGACACAGAGGCTTTCTCCCTGTAGAAGACTGGAGACACCGAGTAGAAGCGTAAACATTGTTAGAGGACTAGATGCCCACTGGGGAGAAGACAGGAGTGAGAAAGTACAAACCATGACCAGGGCGAGGAGGCTCAAGGCAGGCGGGACTAAGGGAGGGTAGTCCCCAAAGGCTAGTATCTAGATATGAAAGGTCCTGGGTTCAGATAAACCTGGGTTAGGCCCCTGTACTTCCAGACTCAGAAAAGAACAGACCTCCAAACCTCTAAAGGTTCACCGATCACTAATTATATGGCAATTATTCTATTTTGGGCTTTTGCTAATGAGATCTGGGAAGTGTCTTAATTACCCAAAATTATGAAAATAATTTCAAACTTGACTCTAGGGCTAGTTTTACTCCACTTAGGAAGAAAAAAAGCATAGGTAAATGTACACGGGGTTATTTTTTATTAAGAAATAGTCTGCTATATTGGAACTAGGCTGAGATGTTTCTGATTAAGCCCATCTGTTCTGCACTTCACTGTTTGAAATGTAAAGCATATCACTGCAGTGTTCAATAGTGTATGGGCATATTTTGGTGGTGACTCCTTTGAATAACAGTGCCCCAGAAATCCTAACCAGTGTTGAGTGTGGAGAAGGTGAAGCAAGCACAGAGGAGAAGGTGGGGGCAATGAGGGGCCACTCAACTTCTGTGATACTTTTTTTTCTTCCCTCTAGTGGTTTGAGGATGTTTCTTTGGACAGTAGTGCACTTTGCTGACACATGCCTTCTGTTGTCACATGGGCAGGGAGCTCAGCTCAGTAGGTAAAAACACAATTCTTACTCCTGTCTTTTAGTGATACTGCCCGACACAGGTGACACCTCATGCCTCAGTTTCCTTGGGTACAAATGGACTTAACATGTTGTATTAGTCCCACAGAGTTATACATGATTCATGCTAAAAACATTTACACCTAGAGCAGAAGTCAGCACACTGGGTGATCCACTGGCCAGACTTGTCTGCCATTTTTGTAGGCAAAGCTTTATTGGAATATAACCAAACTGTTCTTTTCTATGCTGTCTGTGGCTGCTGTTTCCTTGCTACAGTAGCAGAGGGGGAGACAGAAAGAAGAACCCATGACGTCTGCAACGTCAAAGATTTAATTCCCTGGCTCTCCATGGTGAGGAGGACACTCCATAGAGCCCTGTTCTAGACTGTATGCCCAAATGAATGATAGTGGGGCAGGCCCTGCAGCCCCATCTTTCAGATGAAAGAGGTACATTAGCATTGACCCCTTCTTCAAGGCAACAAGGCTGATGAAGCTAATCCTAGAAAGGTCCTGACCATCTGACTGTAAGCCCAGGGCTGCCACTATCTCTGGGTCTACCAGTAAATTGGCTGAATAGGAGCTGTTTGCCAATCACTGACCAGGGTCTTTCTTCCTTGACCTCTGGATGAGGTGGGCCTGTAAGTCCTTTCAGCTCAGGGTCACCAAAGTGATGTCGGCAGCTCGTGATCCCAGCACTCAAGAGTTTGAGGCAGGAGGGCTGCAAGCCTGAGGCCAGCCTGGGCTACATCAAAGGCTATGGAGTAAGAACCTATTTCAACGGCAAACAAAAATCTCAGTGCTACCATGTTTCCCAAAATGTGCGTTCAGTGAAATGATAATACATCTTGTGTTCATGTAATCAGGATGCTGTAGTCAAATACATGAGTGAACCACTTAGATTAAAAGGTCTCTATACTGCAGGACCTCTTGGAGCCTGCAATGCATCCTCATCTTTGAGGTTCTCCAAGGAGACACAGTGAGGGGCAGCATCCCACCAATCCACTCAGAATGCTCCTTGAGAAAGACTGACTTTGGGTTTCAGGAATCATTATATTCTCATTTCTAGGAAGGGACTATACCTCCCCATACCCAGATGACATGTTTTTTAATTAATTAAAAGAAATTAAAACCAAGAAAATGCCCTTTTAATTATAGCTGAAGCATTTACTGACCAAATAGTTCCCAGGAGTTATTACTGGCAACACATGCTTTCCAGTGCTGCCGACTCTGAAGCGGCAGTCTGTTCTTCTAATCTCCCTCCACTTCCATTATTCCGGGCTAAGCATAAGACAATGAAGATCATCTGTTCCATGTGGAAATCAGAAAAGGGAAAGTGAGAGATCATGTTTTTATACTGTGCTTGCCACAATCCCTTCCACAAGCCAGTCACTTTCAGAAGCATCTGTAACACAGAAAGTGCTTGCAATTGACTACGATCTTGTGGTTGTGCCTTAATTATGACTCCAGACAATGCTCCCATGCCAGGAGCCCAGCAGCAGATCTGTGATTCTGTGGTTCTGTCCTGGATTTCTCTCCCACTATGTCCTTGAAGCTAATGCCAATTATAAAAGCAGGGTATATTTCTCAAGTTGTGGTCCCCAAATGCTTTCCAGCAGGATCTGCATTCTCTTTCTACATTTTCTTTTTTATATATACTTCTCCAATCCCAAGGCCAAGTAGGGCCTCTGAGCTCGGCCCATGGGTGTCCCTTGTTCTCTACAAACCCCTTGGAACTGTCATCTAACCCCGAACTGCTCCTCCAAGACTAGCTCTGACTTTCCACACAAGGAGAAACCTCATCCTGCCTCCTGCTTATCCTTACAGAATAACTTAGCGTCTGACACTTAGGAGATCAGAAATAAACAGTTGTGGGTGACAAGCCCAAGCTCACTGGAAAACTGGCTCAGAGCACATGGGAGTATTTCACATATAGTCAAGACACATGGCTTAAGTAGAGATGTAAGAATTATTGGGAAGTTGTGAAAGGAAGCGGAAAGAATCTTCACAGGAATAGAAAAGACTCCTCAAATATGGCAAATTTAAGGAGAAATTCTGGAGCCAGGTTGTGGTGGTACATGCCTATATCATGTGTTCAGGACATCTATGGCTACATAATCAGTTTTAAGCCAGTTTGGACTACATGAGGCAGTGTCTTACAATAAATAAATAACCCACAAATTAAAATAAATAAAAATTCTGAGACCCATAGGAATGAAAAATTCTTCAGGCCACAAATCCTTAGAGGCTGTTTCATAGAAAGCTGAACTGAGCTGCCACTGATTAAGGAGCCATAATGTGAGGCAGCAGTCAAATAGAATAGACATATGCTGGAGTACCCAGGGGAGGGCAGCCTCAAAAGCTCCCCGGCACCCACAACTCCTATGTTCCAGGAAGACAACATAGCACGGAAGCATGTGACAGCAGCACCCTGAGTGTGTCATCCATCCCATACATACCCATTCAGCCACACCACATCCCTGTACTTGTTAGTTCGAGGCTAAATGGCCAACTCCAGCTGGAAAAGCCCCAGCAAATACCACAAGGAAAGTGATATTTGGTTATTATTATTGTTGTTGTTTTTTTAAAGAAGTCATGCCATTAGCTTTATTTTTGACACAGTACAGGTCAATCAATGGAGCAATTTTTCAGACTGAATAATCCATCCAGTGTTTTCTCAGACACACAGGTACTGGTCCACCTCAGTATCTCTCCTTCGTCTATTCTCCTGAAGACTTTGTGGGAAGTGATGGATGAGAAATTGATTTTTAAAAAAGTATTTATGAGAAGACAGTAAACCAAGAACATTGAGCATCTGGTGACAGCTTGCTGTTGCTTCTCTTTCAGGTATCAGGCAACGTGCCACCATGCTGGGGTTCACTGTCACCACTAAGGCAGGTGAGACCACCCAGCACCTACAAGCTCTGGGTTGTCTGACTTTAGATCAGGGTTCTGGCTCACTATGTTCCTTAGATACCAATTCTAAGAAAGAAAGAAAGAAAGAAGGGAGGGAGGGAGGGAGGGAGGGAGGGAGGGAGGGAGGGAGGAAGGGAGGGAGGAAGGAAGGAAGGAAGGAAGGAAGGAAGGAAGGAAGGAAGGAAGGAAGGAAGGAAGGAAGGAAGGAAGGAAGGAAGGAAGGAAGGAAGGGGGAGCCGAGGGATGCAGGGAGGGAGAAGAGGAAAGAGGCAAAAAGTGGGGGGAAAAAAAAAACCAATGTAAAGGCATGTATGAAGTAGGAGAAGGGATGCATGGAAATGCAGCCAGCTAGACCTTGGTTCAAGTCCTAGTACTGAAAATGAAGCTATGGAGCACACAACATTCTGAACGCTTGGAGCTGTGTCAGTCTGTCTGGGAGAATAACATCTTAGCTTGATGGATTCTGTATCTCTGAAGTCGGGATGACTGGCATCTTAAACCATAAGAAGACTGCTTAGCTACACAACTATGACGGGGCGGCTGCCACTTATGCTGCGCTCTGGTACTGATGCTCTGAAGTGCACAGCCCCACTCCACATTTGATAAAGATGAACCCAAACTCACAGGGGACAGACACAAGGGCTTCGGAAAATGCAGTAATATGTGTGTGTGTGTGTGTGTGTGTGTGTGTGTGTGTGTGTGTGTGTGTGTGTGTGTGTGTTATTCTTGTTAAAGGAGAGAAAATGAGATTTCAAAGAAATCTTATCAGAACTTTTAAGTTCCAAGCCAGGCAAAGAAAGTAAATGGTTCTTCACAGGAGATGAGAAACAGCAAGCATACAGGACAGAATTGCTGGTTGATAAAGAGTTGGGTCCGTAAGGGACTGGGGGGAAGGGGAGAGGGAGAAACTCACAGAAAGAGATACACAGAGACACACGGGGGGGGGGGGAGGGAGGGAGGGGGGACTGAAGTGTTCTTTATTCCCCCACACCATGATGAAAACACAGCCTTTAGCCATGTCTAGAGCAGAGATGTCACGTTCCATCTCTCCTGGCTACCTTGTTTCACAAAGTACTTGGAACGCCTCAAACACATTCGCCTTTCTGAAGGAGTCTAAACAGGACCTCAAATCAGCAGTGATTTCGGAGTCCATTTGGAGCATAACATCAACCTTGCTCGTTTTCTGTTGTTTTGATTTCTTCCCCTTTTTTTGAAAGGACACTTTTTTTGTTTGTTCTTAAAGAAACTTAATTCCATCAAAACTACATCCATTTTAAATGCACATCCCAAACAACCTCATCTCAGAGCTGTGACAAGAGAAAATGTACACGTGACCCGAAACAGCAGTGTAGAGACATCTTTGATGATCTTCACACTGCTTTAACTCAGCTGTGTGGTCTGTATCTGGGGCTGTGCTGTTTGGAGGTGAGGGTTTCCCCCTTGTTTAACTTACTCCGCTTTAAACATATTTGCGCCAGGGGCTAAAGAGACAGCTCAATCAGTCAAGTGTTTGCAGTTCAAGAGGACAGTGTTCATCCATAGAATCACAGAAAAAGCCACCTCTATGGTGGTGTGTGCTTGTACAACACTAGCTAGCACTGGGGGATGTCCCACTGACCTGCCAGCTGAGAACTTGGTGAGTTCCAGGCAAGTCAGAGACTGTCACCAAAAAGAAAAGAGAGAGAGAAAAGAGAAGAAAAACAGAAAGGAAGAAAAGTGGCCGGTGCCTGGCTCCAGACGGAGCATCATATTCTTAAATTCCTACAATTAATTGTGTGTGAGAGTTGGCTTCCGCAGTGGCTTGTTAATAGGTTCTACCACATCCTCTGGCTTCTGTCGGGAGTTTCTGGGAGTTAGTGTTCACCCACTTTGGGACAAGAGAGCAAGTCACGGGGCAATTTCTTGATAGCAACTCCATTAATTTATCTTCCTATTTGAGAATTGCAAAATTAAGTTGGGGGAACTGAACAGTCCCTTTTGGCTTCTTCATCTGCTTTAATTCTTTCCTGCTGACAACACCTGGTTTGGTTATTCAGGCCCTTTCCGAATGACCTGTGATAAAGACAAAGCAGAGAGCAAGTGCCAGGCTGACCCAGCTGCACTGTGCACTGGAAAACTCTCTTGGGGAAAGGCTCCAAGTGCACCAGGCTGGACCAGTGAGATGTTGTTCAGCTCTCTCATACCACTGAGAGGAGACAAGCTATAAAGGGCTGCTGCTCTTCATCAATGACCTGTGTTTAACACCATGCACTGGATCCCATACGTGCTGGCTCACAGACTAAAAGACTTTTTTTACTTGACCTCTGAACTCTGGGGACCTGAATTTTAGTCCTGACTATCATTGATTAGTGATTTGTTTTTATCACATAAAATACAATTCAAACAAACAATTCACCACCAAATCACTTTCAAGTGGATCGTTTACTGGCATTAAAGAACATTCACAGGGCTTTCAAGGTCACTAGCCACTAAGCATGGTCACCTGACTTACAGCACAGGGACTCACACAGTGGAAGGAACAGAAAGACTCCCTAACTTCCTCTACTTGTCTTTTCACATTCCTCTATGTCCTAGGAATGTGACATATAGACAAGTTGTGGGATGCACAGCACGACACATAGATGTGCTAAAAATAGGTGCATTTTATATTGTTGTACAACCACTGTCATCACTAAGTCCCACAAAGTCTTCTTCTCAAACTAAAGCATCAAATCCATCAACCACTCTACCCACCCCTCAGCTATGAGCAGTCATAATGCTGTTTGCTCTTGATATGAATTCCATCTCTCCAGCATGTCGCAGAGTAAAATGGTGCTGGTATTTATTCTGGCTTATTTTGATTCCACTTAATATGTCTTCAAAGTTCACCTTTGCCTTGACATCTTAGCACTTTCTTCTGTTTTAAAGCTACTCAGCACTCCATTGCTGGGGCTTGTATTTGGTTCAGCCACTCATCTATTGACAGCTCTTAGGCTGTTCCACCTTTTAACTATTAGACACTATAAGAATAAACAAGCCCCACTAATCAACTGCTTACTTCCCCCAGTGTCTCTAACATCACTTTTGAAATGACAGCAATGTGGACGTGTACCTTTCTTAGACGCTTGTTTTGTCTGCTCTCTGTGGGCTATCCAGTATTTCCCTTAGATGGTGGCAAACAGTTGCAAACCTTGCTCTTTGAGTTTAGACTAATACAAGATGAGTAGCTTTGAAGTCAAGGTCAAAGTCTGTGAGTTCTATGTTGGCTACGGGAATTTCAATTATATATATAAAAATAGGAGATGGGCATAAGAGAGATGTGTCAGTCAGTAAACTACTGTGTGAAGCGGATCCACAGCACCCATAAAAGCAGCCAGCTATGGTTGTATAAGCTGTAATCCTAGATTTGGGTGGTGGAGATAGGATCCTGGTGCTCCCCCCCCCCCCCCCCCCCGCATTCAGTAAGGGACACCAACTCAAAAAATAAGATGAAAAGAGATAGAGGAAGACAGTAACATCAACCTCTGTCCTCCACAGTGAATACTATTTGTTAATAAAAAGACTGTTTGGGCCTATGGCAGGGCATTTAGATGTAGGCAGAAAAGTTGAGTATATATAAAGAGGAAGGAGGGTGGAGTCAGAGAAAAACAATCTAGCCACCCCAAAAGTAATACTTATATAAACAGATAAGCCACGGTTCATGTGGCAAGACAATAAAAATAGGTTACGATATAAGATCTAGCTAATAATATGCCTGAGCCATGTAGCCCAAGCAACATATAATGAATATAAATGTCTGAGCCATTTTGGGGCCAAAAACTTACACTACTAAGCAGATTGATGAATTCTCTCCCCCCATCTTCCCTCTCCACAGCTGATCCATTGTGAATGCATCCTGCCCAGGAAGCACTAAGTTCTGTGCTAGGTACGCACCTCAGCAGTTCATCCTAGATCATTAGAACTCTCCTTTAGGGACAACACTGATGGAATGTCATGCTCTTGACAGTGATAAGCACTAAGAGTAATCTTAAGAAGAAGTTAGCATTCTACAAAAAGGCAAGCAAAGCGAGCAACCAGACCAGCCTTCTCTTGGGACGTTCCGTGGGTGCTGCCGCCCCCATACTCTGTTGCCTTCTTTCATACAGGCAGAATTTTAAACATCTACAAAGCAATTAGGGAGCCCCTAGACATTTCAATCTGGCTAATGGTTTTCCAAGCCTTTCCCTCGCTTGAGAAGAGCCAACGTGCAAAGGCAGCCAATGAATGCTCTCCCCCACCCCACAAACTCCACATGCCTATAATGAAAAGCAAGAAACTCCTTTGCTGCCAAGACCGCCAGCGCCCTCCTCCCCCGCCCCCTCCTTCCCCAGTCTGACTTTGGACTGTTCATATCCAAAGGAACTGATTTCCTGAAAACAGGTACTCATAATGAAAACGTGGAAATTTAACACGGTTCTCCTTTGTAATGGTTTGCATTAGCCTTCGGGGAGGCAGCGCTACAAAGTTAACATACTGTGTTTTCTAGCTGGCAGAGAGGGGAGAAGGGGAAGAAAGCTGTTGAAAAACAAAAGGTCATTTGATTTGATAATGTTCAAAGAACATTAGATTTGTGCTTTATGAACTGAACAGCATAAACTGAGGGTCATCCTAAGCAAGACAGAGGCCTGCCAGGTGGGCACCCCTTGCCTGGGTATGTATGCCTGTCTGCATGGGACTGTGTACTGGACCGGAAGCTGCTCTCCTATGAAGCTGCTGTTGATGTACACATGGCAAACTCCATATGACTCTGAAAGTTCTGACAGTTGATATGATAAAAATCCCAAACCTAGACTAGCCCATTATGTGGGCAAACGGTTCATTTTATATTCACTGCCTTGTCGTGTCAGCACAGAGGTCATCTAAAGAGGAGACCTAATTAATCAATCTGTCAGGGGCAATGAAGAGGAGCATGTTAATAGGACTTTTATTTCACCCAGGAAAGCGGCATCCTGACAGAGACTGGAAAATATGGCCTTGATGTTGCTGTTTATTAGTGATACTGCGATCACTGGGAATAGGAGCCAAGCAGTGTGTGGTTGATAAAGTGCAGAGTGTCAAGAAGCAGCAGCAAGCAGAAATTAGACTGACAAGAAGAAGCCCCTGAGAGATATTGATAGCTGATAAGGAAGGCAGGCATTAAAGAGGGTGCCACAGCGAAGAGGGGCTGGGCAGTGAGGCAGAAGCAAGGAGGTAAAGGGGGCGGTTGGCTTTGTCCAGTACTGAAAGCTGATGGGGTTTGCTCCAAAACACATCTTGACTTTTGACGTGTTTCCTCACAAGCCGGTAGTCGCTAATGGCTCCTGTCCTGGTTATGGGGGAAAAGGGGATACTAAGACTCCTCCCACCTGAAGTGCTTCCCAGAAGAACATGGAAAGCTCTAGACCTTCAAGAGAGACCGCACATTCACATCAAAGGCACAAATTTTGTATATAATGTCAAGGTGTCCATAGAACTGAAGCCCAGCATGAAGATTTTTAAGGGAGGCTCTGATGAGGGAAGCCTATCTGTGGTTAGCACTTACTAAATGGGTAGTTTTCAGAAGTGAGTGAGCATCATTTGTGGGAGCAGAATGATCAAATCACAAGGATGTTCTTTTTAAATGGGGTGAGGGATTCCACTAAAGGACTTCGTGACTCTTCTTACCCCTTCTAAAGGAAGGGCCCTATTGCGAGGAGGTCATGATGCCCACAAAAGCCATCCAACAGGGAAATTAATACCTTCCAGAATTATCTAAAATCTCAGACTTGAGCTAACAGGGAGAATAGCTAAGAATTCAGAAGCTGAGGTGTTCGTGCTTCATATCTGGGCTGGGCCCACCCAGGCTTCTCAACACTTCATAGCATCCACAGAACATCATGCAGTATACTACTTTTTACAATTATTACATACATTCTTAAGGAGGAGAATGCTCTAGATACACTTTGGCTTATAATGAAACAGATGCTTTAGGAAACATTCTTAGAAAAGATGCAGAAGGCTAACTTTTGTCAAGGGCCCAGAAGAGCACATTCTCTTGTCCCAATTTCTGCTCTATGAGCACCTTTCCCCATGTAGCAATTCTTTAACCCACACTTCTATTTTGGTTTTAATCACCTGTTTCAGCCTCCCCAATCAGATCTGAAGGTAACCAAAAACATTCTTAGTTTTATTCCTCAATTAAGGACTAGAACATGTGGAACACAGTAGGTAGTTAGTGAATGCTACTGGAATGAGTCAGTAGTAAACATAAGAAAATTTGCAAGTTTTACATGAGTCAGAATATCATAGTAATAAGGTTCTGCTGTGTGTACAGCAAAAAAGCACAGAACATCCATTCCCCAGTGTACCGCCAAAGTGTGAGATTTACTGCTGAAGGCAGCTGAAAATTAAAGTGCACAGGGAAAGTGCTCTGCCCTCCCCTCTTGGCATCTGAAGTAGATGGTATAAATCTGCTCCCTTCACACAAAGATGAAGAGAACAACTCTCATCACCAGAGATTCAATAGACAGCCCTGAGGCAACTCATACACCCAGCCCCTAGTAGAGTCTCTGCCTTCAGATTCTCCCTGGCTTTCCTAGATGGACTCCCATAGTGTACGGTCCTCAGTGCCCACATCTTTTCTGTTCCTCTAGTTACTTGATTGCTCTTTGTTGAAATGGCATGCAATTCCATAGAGCCTAACTGCTCTGTCACTGGGCTGTCACTTCTTCCTAAGAAACCCTTAGAAGCACTGTTAAGACAAAACAAAGGTGTGCCTGCTGTCTATTGTCAGCTTTATTTATGAATCACAATCACAAAACATTAAAAGCAAAGGAAGGGTTTATTTATTTATTTATTTTTCTTACAATACGTAGCTACCTGATTCTCAACCACTAAATGAACATCTCTTTCTGTTAGGTCACAAAAGATCTCAAGTTGTCGCCGAGGTTAACAGAATAGCCTTGTCCTTGTCCTCACAGAACCCCACCAAATCAGATGAATAATGACCATAGAGAGTGAAGCAATATTAGAACAAGAAATACTAAGAGCCATCAAGTCATTCTTGTGGTTCAAGTACTGCACGAAGTAATTCACACATATTCTCTAACTATACGCTGGATGCATTACAGGTCAGATAAAAACATAAATCCCGTACAAACAGGGGAGCTGGAATTTGGCAATGGATAGCTATGGGTAACTCCCAGGTATTTTTAAAATACCTAGTAAACAGATACACAAAAAACAACAGCTACAGATGTAAGCTGCTTTGGAGTCTGTTTTTCACCTGGTTTACACTCAACTTAAGTGACATATGTTTTCATCAGCTTAATTTGCCACTCACTTTTGCATAAAAGGCAGTATTACACCCTCAGAGAAACTATGCAGAAAGAAAAATGTAGAATACTTGCCACTTTCTTTCTGAAGATACAATAGTCTGAAAGAGGATGGAGCTTAGTTGGTAAAGGTAACAGGTAAGGACTGAACCTGGTATTCCAGACTCTTTGGCTTCCCAGGGTCATTTTGAGTTTTGCATTTAAAATTCCCATAAACTTATCTCAGTGAATGGGCAGTACTACGAAACAGGAGAACAGCAGCAGTCTGGTGTTCTGGGAAGAGCCACCCAAGTAGTAGATAGCAGTCTTGCTGCTAAAGCAGATTGAGAAGGGAGCTGGTCAAATAGCATCCTCTCTCCGGGTCTCTGATTCTTCCGCTGTTAAAGAGGCTGGGAAGAAGGTCCAGTTAGTAAAGGGCCTGCCACACAAGGCCTTAGGACCAAATCCTCAGCATCCACATGGAGACAGGTGAATGCTTGATGCGCATTTGTCCCCCCCCCCAAAATGAAAAAAAAAAACAAAACAAAATTAAAAAAGAGGAGGGAAGGAGAAGAGATGATGGCTTTGACTATGCTACCAGTTATTTTCCAGTTCCAAAATTCAACGGAAGGTACATCTCACTCCTTTTGTCATTTAAGAATTTCTTTACCTTTTAGCTACTTTTATGACATTTGAGAGTTGGGTGTGCCAAAGCTTAGACATCCCATGCCTAGGGATCCTGACTTGATCATTGGACCCCAGAATTTTCACTAATCTGCCCCATGTGCGGTTTGAGGTAGAAGCTCAGAGTAAGAAAGTTCAGTGTCCTTTCATGTTTCCAGGCTGGTTGATTGAGGCATTTTGCCACTAAGGGAATACTAAACGTTAAGACCAGAAATTTGTTTTACTTCAAATTGCATCGTGAGTCTCATTATGACCGTCATCTCTCTAAGAAAGATTCTATTTTCATGTTAGAAGAAGCTTGTATTATAAATGTTCATTCCATATACATTTTAATAAGTCAGGGATACTCGTATAAGTGAATTATATCTGGGAAAGGAATCCTATGCTTTAAAGGTAGGGGACATTTTCAAGTGCCTGATTTGATTAATCGTGATGACCAATATCCTAGAGTAGGAAATCCAGTTGTAGATCTGAAGGAGACAGCCCTATGCCCTCATTCCAATCTTTCCATGCAACGGTGGGCAAATCTTTAACCTGATTTCTAAAATGACCATCGAAATACATCAATTATAGACTGCCTCAGAGAAACAGGGAGAGTCAAAAGGAGCTAGCAGACAATTCTATTGCCTGCCTCTTCTCATTTGGTTTCATTTATTGTTCACAGAATGCCATGCAGAACTAATCTAGACTTTACTCTGGTCAGCAAGGGGAGAAAACAGAAATATGATTGTTACACTTCTCTACTTTAAAATATGCAGACTTTTCACTACCAATAAATAAACTATACGTTCTGGGGATAGAAAGCAGGATCTTCCCTGAAGCCATAATCTGCCTGTACTGACTCCTCTGTTCTTTACCTTTTGGCTTCAATGCCTTTGATCTACTTTCCAGATCATAAGGTCTTGGCTCGAGCACTGCTCAGGTTTAACCATGGAATCATCCTTCAAAGTATAGCTTATCCTTGGCTCCATGTATGGCCCATCTACTAATCCATTTTTGTTGTGCAAACACTTTCCTTTTTTTCTGCAACATTCTGTGACCCTAATCTTTGCAGTTCCTGCTGGAAGGCAATGGTAATGTTTTCAG
Organism: Phyllotis vaccarum; assembly: GCA_033318265.1. Lineage (NCBI taxonomy): Eukaryota > Metazoa > Chordata > Mammalia > Rodentia > Cricetidae > Phyllotis > Phyllotis vaccarum. The sequence goes on along the minus strand of JARWLC010000001.1, from coordinate 135,832,374 downwards.
CTTCCCTTTGCTCCAGATCAGTATTCCTCTTATGGTTCTTGCATAAGAAAAGAAGATATGTGGGCCACAATCAAACATAGTAATCACAGTCCTTGGTGGTACATCTTGGGCACACTAAAGTTTGAAGATCACAGTCTATAAGTGGCAAAAATTGTCTGACTGACTGCTATGTCTCCAGGCACAAATCCTCGCTCTGATGATAAACTACCCTTAGGATGTCTCTAGTAACACACCTGTCTAGCAGCAGTGTGAGACTGTTCAAATGGAGGCCAGAATTAAAGAGCTAAGGGACAATTGCTAAGTTTCTATGCTAATATTTTTTCATGTGACTCTCCAAAAAAGGAGAGTATAAGAATACTATATGAGTATAGGAAAGAGGAACTCTCTCTCTCTCTCTCTCTCTCTCTCTCTCTCTCTCTGTGTGTGTGTGTGTGTGTGTGTGTGTGTGTGTGTGTGTTGGGTGGATGTGGGCGGGGAGAGTATGGACATGAACAATCAAAGCAAGAGATTGTAAGAGAACACTGTCTGAGGATGCCTGGCACATATGACACCTTGTTCAAGTGTAAAGAAGCCAGCAGGCATTCCCTGTAGAAACATATGTTGGATTTACGTGCTATTGGCATTGATATGTGTCGTAGTTAGGGTTTCTATTGCTGTGAAGAGATACCACGACCATGGCAATTCATATAAAGGAAAAACAATTAACTGGGGTGGCTACATTTTCAGAGGTTGAGTCGATTATTCATTATCATGGTGCGACATGGTGGTGTGCAGACAGACATGGTGCTGGAGACTTGAAGGCAAGAGGAAGTGGTCTGTCTCCCTGGTCCTTATTTAAGCATATATGAGATCTCAAAGCCCGCTCCCTCAGTGACACACTTCTTCCAACAAGGCCACACATCCTAACAGTCCCACTCCCTTGCAGGGGGGCATTTTCTTTCAAACCACAATGAGAAATAGAGAAAGTCATTCCTTTTTCCTACTCATTAAGTAAATACAAATAGTCAAACTGTTAGAAGCAAAAATGAAGCCTCTTGTGAGCATACAATTCAAATAGAAGAAGCAACAACAAATCCCCCCCCCCCCCCATCACCACCTTCGGTGGAGAAGCATTTCTGAGAGAAGGGTTTATGTAGACCACACTGGTCTCCAACAGTTTCTATGGCTGAGAATGACCTTTAACTCCCTCCTATATTCATCTCCAACAGGAGAGCTTACAGGCATTCAACCATGATGCTTAGTTTTATGTGGGGCTGGGGACTGAGCCCAAGGTTTTATGCATATTAGGCAAGTACCCTATCAACTTCATTGGGGTCTGTCACTGGGAAGAGAGCTTAGGATCTAAGCTGATGTGGACAGACTACCACATCAGGTCTAGGAAGACACCAGGAAGAGTTCAGAGGTAACTGATTTAGCTTCCTCACTGCTGTCACAGGCTCTCAAGGCATCCTTTAACTGAGCTTTCTTTTTTCAAAAATGATCTTATTGAATTGAGGCTTTGTGGGGGCTCTAGCAAAATAAGGATGGGGACCACTTTATCTCATTTGTGGGACATCAAATTTCTTTCCAATAGGGCAATTTCAAGACTGGTTATTTTTTAAAATCATGTGCTGTAACTGAACCAAGCCCCAGCTCCCTACTGCTGGCCGTGTAGGAGTTGAATCTTCAAAGAATTCGTTTCCTTAGACATTAAGAAAATAACTGACTGGTTTTCCTTCCCGAGTGGGAAGTTGACTGCACCAAAATTTGAGGTCATTTCCTACAGTTTTCTCTGTGGTTTCAACCCAGCAGATTCACTGGACGCTGTTAGGCACAAGCCGAGGAGACCTACACCCTGTCTGGCAGAGGGAAATGTCCTCCTAGCTCTAACTGGACCACTTCACTGCAAAGTCAGTATCCTGGGCACTGGCACAGTCCTCAAACTTTACAGAGTGGTTTCTGGTACTCTTGGTGTTCCTGGGGGTACACAAAGGCATTAACAAAGCATTCACCCAACCTTGTCACCTCTGTGAAAAGTGTTATGTTTCAAGTGTTTCTTTGAGTTAGCTACAACTTCAAAAGATGTATTTAAAGCAGAGGGGCTTCTTTTTTTTTACTTTGGCAAGGAGACCATTGTTGTTTGAAAACAAAGGACTCTGCACCTTCCTTCCTTTCTAAGACATTGCTATAGGAATCTTATTTACAATATGACAAATCCGGGTTCATTCTTACAGCCTCATTAAACTGAAGCTTCATTTAACTAGTTGGACATTTTACAATGGCTTTACTGGCGCAGGGTGATAAATGGCTGTCTAACATTCTTCAACAATAGCAGCGCTGCAGCCATAACCATGATGTGTATAAACACCGCATCTGTTTAACAATGCACAGGGCTGGAGAGCAGGAACTGAAGGCAAAGGCCTTGCGCTCAGCAGCTTGTATGGGGGCAGGGCACTGACTGGAGGGAGGTGAGATTATAAAAGCTTTGTTTTGGTGTGTTTTACAAGCTCTGTTTTCACTGAGAAGAACGATGGTCTTGGAAACTCAGGACCATGTTTAGAAAATGGGCGGGGTGTTAACATTTCATAATTTGATCGCTGACAAACAACAGAAAGATCAGCAATTGGACAAAAATAACCTCGTTTTCTTCTTAAAAAAATGTTCTGGCTTCTGGTCTAGGCAATGTGGTACAAGCCTGGAACGTGAGCATTTAGGAAACTGAGAAAGGAGGAATCAGAAGTTCAAGGCCAGCCTGCGATACTTAGCAAAACACCTCTTAAACAAACAAGTAAACAAAACAAAAGCCTACATGTGAGAAAGAACAGAAAGACACGCTCCCATTCAACAAAACCGGAGCCTTTTCTGGGTAGAGATGCCAAAAGCTGGAGGGGTACGGGGTTTGGGGGGTGGGGCACGAAAGGGCTGACTACTATCCACACATCTAAATGCTATCTAGATTTTCACTAGGCTCTGATTTAATTTCACACCAAATGTTACTGCAAAGCAGGACAGGCCAAAGCCTCTAGTATTTACACTGGAGACTACGGCCTGACATTCTGTGTAAATGAAATTTCCCAGGTGTCCCAAGCAGTTTTTACCTTGTTTCCATGTTGGCCACTTGACATGTCATTACTTATTGCTACAGCGGCAGCTGAATAAGAGCCAAATCTGACCTGATTGGTGCTGCTCACAGCAAATGGGGGTGGGAAGGTGTGTGTCAGCTTTGTGCCCACTTCTCAACTCCCAAAGTGGAAAGAGATGCTGACCCATGGTCAGTCCACCAAGAGTATTGCCAAAGGGGGTCCAAGAGTTCAGCAGCAATCTTCTTAAAATGCCAGTTAGGCTGCTTCTTGGAATAAGTTTTGGTTATAAAACTCTATTTTTATTATTGAAGTGTACATTTGAAACATCAAGCCTGTTTCCCATTCACGCTTTAAAAGCTACATCTAAATCCTTAAATGACTCCATCAGCTTGTCTTTTTGTTGTTATTTTGAATGCCAGGGTCTGCTTCAACAACCTCTCTCTCCATATGGGATGGGAGGCAATCAGAAGTCATGCCTGTGTGCTTCATCAACGCTGGAAATCAATTACACACAGCTATTTCCTGAAGGAAGCCATCCCTCTGCTGCCAGGCTTGGCTTAACATGATGAGATATAGGCACTCCCACACACAGAGGCTGGTTCTTCACCTGGACAGGCCGGTCTGCCAAGTTTGGAACCAGTTTGGAACCGTCCCTGGGCACATCCAGCACTCACCTCCTTCATTCACCAGTCACTCTCCTCTGCAAGACAAGCCTGCTGATGTTTCAACCAGGACGGCTGGGACTCAGGGTGCAGTCTATGTATAACATTGGTCTGGATATTATATCATCCCATCCTGAACTCAAAGCCTGTACATCTTGGCTTTCAAGAATTACAAACTTAAGCTGTTCTTTATATTGTTTGTCTGTGGAAGACCTGCCCTGGTGTAAATGGAAGAAACAGAGTAATTCCTCTAGTCTTCTACAGTAAGGAAGACAGAATGGAAAAAAAAATCAGGGAAAGATCATCGAAAGAAGACATGACTATTGAAACCCCCACATTCCTCCCACATGTTGTCATCTATCTGACATGTGGATGAACGCTTAGACAGATGGGTTCAGCTAAAGGAGGTGTGAACAGGGCTGGCATCCTTGCTTGCTAAATGGCTCTCAGTTAGGAGAAATAAACATGTGACAGTGTCAGAGGAAGGACACTGGAACTCAGCCAGCAAAACCAGTCTGATCATATCTGGGTAACAGGTGGTCACATTCCACATACGATGTGCACAGTTAAGCAGAGTAGATGAATTCATTATATGAACATTCATCTCTCCTCTACAATGCGTGCATGCGTATGTGCATGTGCGAATGTATGTTTATTCATGTGGTATGTGCCACATGTTTATAGGTAAATATAAAGGGACATCACAATCCTGAAAACAAATAAACAGGAAGGAAAATAAATGTTTTCTTTTCAGTATACCAGGTCACAACAGAACCTACAACACGTGCTGCCTTGGCTTCCTGTAAGATTTCCAACAGTCACACAGTATGCACTTTTAGATGGCCACAGCCATGTCTGTTCCCCCCAAGTCTCCAACCTCCGAGTGAAGAAACACTTTGATGATACAAAGGAACCGATCTACATTAAACTCTTAATTTCCAAAGTTCGTGTGCAAGCTCAGCTACAGCACTTCATGCTAATGGTGTATCACTGGGAAGAAGAGATGGAGTTCTTGTGTGATACAGAATGCAATTCATGACACACAAGGAGAAGCCCAGAACCTTAAGGTCCTTCAGACTGCCATAAAGGTTATCTCCAGTCTGCTTTAAGCCTACTTTTCTCTTAAGAGAGATTTTTTTAAAGGTTAGTTTTCCTAGTTCCATACATGAAAAACATGTTTTGAAGGTGGGAGAGGAAAAAAAAATTAGATTATAAAATGTTAGTGCAATAGTCTCATTTTAAAAGTGTAAACTGCAACCACAGGACAGTACACCATCCAAAAATCACATCACTAGGTGCAAACAGAATATAATTGCCGTTCCCAAGCTTCAGGTCTACCAGCCTACAACACAGAGCAGCACGGGCTTAAAATAAAACATGTAATTAAGAAGTATTTTAAAAATAAAATAAAAAAATCTTACAACTAGACATATCCTATCCAGCCTAGCCTCTAAGTTAATTGGATTTAAATTTAGTTTTACAGGAAAAAGGCAGGAAGATGTCCCCCATCAGGTGCCAACTTACAGTGATGATTCTAGAAATAAATTCACAGCCAAACAAAACACCTGTAGCTTCAAAGCCAGTTATTCTCACAGGTTAGTGTGTGTGTGTGTGTGTGTGTGTGTGTTGGGGGGGGTGTCACCTGGGTGATAAAGTAATATTTCCTGTCCCACTGCCTAAGGCTGGGACTCATGGAAGGGTGCAGGCAGTAACAACAGCATTTGGGTCAAAGTTGAGACTCATACTTGGAACCACACACTAGGCAAACAGGCCCAATAGAACAGGACTTACTCTACCCGGAGACACTGGAAAACCCAGGCTTACAACTTTTAGGAATGATTTTGTACAGCTAGGAAGATATTTTGGTTTAATCCTCGGAGATTTAAATCTATCCACAAGCCATCTACTTAAGATGCTTCTCTATCCAAGTTGAGTAACTTCTGTGAGTAGTGCCTACACGAGGGCTAGAACGAGGGCTCTCTTGAGGTTTTGTAGCAACTATAAATGTCCTGGTCTTCCTAAGGAAGCAGCCACAACAGGGCTACTGGATCTCAACACAAAGAGGGGCCTTGAAGGAAGATCATACAGCACTCAGCAGAGTTTTCAAATTTACATTTCTATACAGAAGCATTCTCTTTGGTGCTATAGAACTCTAAGGCTGGCTCAAGTTAGCTCAGTTACCAGAAGTCAGAAACAATGTCCTCATGTCTTAGTGTTCTAGTGCTGTGAGGAGACACCATGAGCATGGCAACTCTTCTAAGAGAAAGCATTTCATTAGGACTTGTGTACAATGTCAGAGGTTTAGTCCATTATCGATATGAGTCAAAGCATAGCTTGGCACACAGGCAGACATGGTGCTGGAGAAGTAGCTGAGAGTTCTGCATCTGATCTGCAGGCAACAAGAAGGGAGAAACATTGGGCCTGGTTTGGGCTTTTGAAATGTTAAAGCCCATCTGCAGTGACACATCAGGTCATACCTGATCCTTTCAAATAGTGTCATTCCCTAAGCCTTAAATATATGAGCCTATGGTGGCCATTCTTATTCAAACCACCACACTCCTGTCCCCTCTTCTGCTGTCCCAGACCCTGTGAGTTGAAGTTGGGCAACAGGACCACTATGACACACTTTGTTCTCTTTGAAAGTTTTGAACAGAATGTATTAAGTATCATAGTTTTACTCAGAGGTGGGAAGTGTAGTCAGGAATTCAAACAGACATATATTTTCCCAGAAATAAAAAGAGTTGGGTTGAATTATCTGGAGGCAAGCATCAGCAAGGAGGCTTTGTCTAAGGGTCTGCCTGGCATCTGTTGCGATCTTAGATACCTTGAATACACTGTTACACAGTGGCACACATCAGACCAGGTGTACCCAACACTGCACTGCTAGACAGATGGGAGCATATTTTATTTAAGTTCAGATGGTAGCATATCTTCTTTAAATGTTCCCCTTCTCTGTCAGGCTCTACTATCCTCTTCTTGTGCACATCTACATCCCTTGGTCACAATGTCAAATGTGAAGTTGGTCCCTTTCCTTCCCCCTCAATGAAAAAAGAACTCTGGGGACAATCAAAGATCCCAGAGTTGTGTTATTGAGAGCAGTGTGAGGTGGGAATGATTTCTGTTGAAAACTACCTGACCGAGTGCTGGTCAGACTGTATGACAGGCAACTTATGGAAATTGATAATATAATTTCTTAACAAGTTAAACATAAAATTACCACCCAGCAGGAAGTAGAAGGGGGCCTTGAACAGAGAGAGGTGCTCATGGCAGCAGTATTCAGAATCCACATTACATGAAAACAATGCTACACCCATCTGCAGATGAATAGATAGACAAAACCTGGTATATGCATTCAATCAAATAGATAACAAATCTTAGTAGATATGCACTCATATGGTGAAATAGCATTCAACCCTCTCAAAGAAAGGAAATTCTGAGACATGATGCATCAGAATTCTTGGAGGCATTTTGCTAAGTGAAATATGCCAAAAACAAAAGAATAAAGATTGTATACTTGAACCACAATGAATTTGGCTGAAACTAGCCTCTGAATTTGAGTGATAAAGTTTTCGCTCTAAGGGCCTCCATAAAAAGTTGAAGGGAAATCTGGCTTGTGGTGTGGGCAATTTGTAAGGCAATCAAAGTGTAAGCTCCTGCAACTTGGTAGCTAAATCTCAGCCAATCACAGTAGATGACCCCTTGGTCAATCCCTAACTTGAGGCTGCCAGACTAAGTCCAAGTGAGGCAAATGTCCACCTGTACCAATCATGTGTTTTATCTATCCCTTTTTCTGTTTCTCAAGCTGTAAAAATAGATGGACATGTTGTATAGGGGGAGGGTTAGGTGTGGAGAGAGGACTGCCTGGTTCTAGAGCTTTTTTCTTGCTTTTGGAAACTTTGTTATATTTGAATAGACTCAGGTTTTCTTTAACTTTCTAGCTCCATTTGCATGAGTTGTCTAGATCCACCATCTAGATGTGAGCAGTCAGTAGGACAGGCTTGTCAGATGTTAATTTAAAAGAGGAAACAGGAATTGCTGCTTAGTGGACAGAGAATTTCAGTTTGAGCTCCAGAGGTGGAAGGTGTCGTGTGTCACGCTGTAATGTGAATGTAGTCAGGACCTCTGTTGTCCACTTAAGAATGGTAAACTGGATGTTATGTATATTTTGGAACAATATAGAAGAATTAAATAGAAACTCAATAAAAGAAAAGTGTTGTAGCATGGGTAGCAGAGAACTGGTCTCAATGAGAACTTCTTTGTGCCACAGTGAAATTGAGAGCATCGTCTGTCCCTGGTAGTGTGGAAAGGATGCTTTTGTTTCTGGAACTCACAGTGTGTCATGGGTACCATGACCACCAGAGGATAAAGAAAGAGACCTCACAGTCTACAGGCCACCATCCCCAGGCTGGCATACAATGAAAAGGCCCTGAAGAAATAGATATTCTCGAGAAATTGACTGCATTAGCTAACTAAATCTTCTTCGTGCAGATGAATGTTTTCCTGGTCCCATGCATTTAAGCAAAACTCATGACAATTTAGTAGCCCTCCCCCTCCATACACACACACCTTATTTCAGATTCTGAAGGTAAACTATGTATTTTCTATCACAATGGGAAACTTCCAAGAGATTATTCTGTGTAAACACCCAGGTGTTGATACTGGAAACTCACTGTCCTGCATAAATTCATTTGATCAAACCACTGATGGTAAGCCAGCAACTTGTTAAGCCTCCTTGGAGTGCGATCAGCTCTGGCCCGGAGGGAGAGCAGAAGAGATCTGCATTAAGGAGCTTATAGATGTTGCCTGGGCTCTTGTCTGCATCAAGAAAATAAAACTGGGAGTTCTCTTTGAATGCTTCTTCTCATAACTGCTTTCTAGGCTGTTCCTGTCATCAAGGAACATTTCTTTAGATTAACAATAATCTGAAAACAAGAGGCAAAAAACAAAACAAAACAAAAACCCCAAACTCTATAAGCCTCCCCCCACCAGCATAAACTCATCCATCCCATTCTGCCAGCACTCAACCTCACTACCAATCTGTAGACTCAACCCAGACACGAAAGATTAGCAAGCCTTTGCTATAGGTAAAGCTGCAAAAAAAAAAAAAAAAAATCACTACATACTGATTTAAAAATATCAGGAGGATACCAACTCTTAAAAATGGGTTCAGAAATACTTTAAAAAGGAAGGGAACAATTAGTCTCTTTAAAGACATTTAAGTATTATTTTAAACAATGACTTCCTTTATTTAGGAAAAAAGAAAAAAATTCTGCTTCTATTTCTGGCCAGCAATCTATTTTCCTAGACTGGATCCCAAGAAAAGTTTACTAACGTTCAAGTACTTGAAAAAAAGAAAACTCATTCCCATCCCTCCAATGTCCAAAACTGATGTAATAAAAAGCCACTATAGTATTTTTAATTGATGGAAACTGAATTAAATAGCTGCACTTATTACCACATGGCCGCAAGTATTGAGAGGGCATTCTCTCATCTAGAACTCATGCGATGGATGGAAAGTTTAATAAAAGGTCTAAAGAGGCTCATAGGAGAGCCTTTAAATCTGGAAATAAGAGTTCCACAGAAAGAAGCTGGCAGGGGGTGCGGGGGGGGGGGGGGCACTGCTCACAGTGAGAGAAAAGAAACTGTGGTCCAGAAAAAAAAGAAAAAGAAAGGAAGGAAGAATAGTCAGAAATAGCTGGAGGGACTCTGGACTGAATCTGTCCAGTTTTATTCAAATAGTAAATTATAAAGCAGGGAACAGAGGTTAGACATCTCACGCAACCAATTTCTTATATGGACTGATATTGCCAATAAAGTTTTCTCTGCTGAGGGCAATGCTAAATTATCAGTAATCATAAAAGAAGCAACAGACCATCGTGATAATGTTCAAAATATGAGCTCTACCATCATCCCAGTACTTGAAGATAAGACAGTAGAATGGTGGAAGGTCGAGATCATTCCGGATTACATATCAAGTTCCAGGATGGCTTGGCCTACAGACCGGCAGTCCGTCTCAAATATCAAACAAAGAAAAAGGACCTTCTAAAGGAGACATCCTTTTTTTTTTTTTTTATGTTTAGTAAAGAGCTCCTGGTGCTTATATGTCTTCCATATTTATTATTCCATCTCTCTCCAACAGCCTCAGTTTTCCCATGGGTCAGATGATTGTTCTTTAGGCCCAGCAAAGCAGAGTTTGTGTCTAAGATAAAGCCATTCAATAATGTATTTTGTACTCTATGGTTCTGTCCATTCTGTGATTACAAGAACTCAAGTCAGCTAAAAAACACATCTCCAGATTCTGTCAAGTTTTCCTCAACCTTTGCCCCTTACACCACTGGCAGTCATTTTGAAAGGCTGAGGCAACAGCAGTAAGCCTAAGCACGGAGTCGATCTATAAGAAATGGAGCTTTGAAATAGAGAGTGAGAGAGTGTATTGATCACATCTCAGCCCATGCTGAGGCCCTCTCTGAACCATATGCACCTTTGAATTATTTCAAATACACAGCACATTCTAGTCCATCTATGCAAAGAGTTTATGATAAGCATCTATTACTTGCAGCATAGATGTCTTGACCAGTATAAGATTACCCCGAAACTGGGAGGGGGAGAAATAAGAATCAGAAGAGAGGGGGAGGGGGAGAAGGAGGAAGAGAAAGAGGAGAAGGGTAAGAAGCCATCATCTGGTCCCCACAGCAGTGAAGTTTTAGAAAATGGTGCTCGGAGAATGACAGGGCTGAAAAAATTCACCCATGCAGTATCCCAAACAAACAAACAAAAATCAAAGAGAAATTATCTAAGTTACTAGTCTGCAAACTGGAATACAATAAAAGTCAACAGCACTGGATTAGTTATATTGATACATACATAAACTCTATGTTCACTCATCACAAAAAACGATCTAAGCCACTTAGCCTCTGTGAGCTGCTCTCCCAGCAGAGCCAGGAGCTGCCCCGCTTTTAGGTCTTGCTTTTGTCTTTTCTGTTTTTTTTTTTTTTTTTTTTTTTTTTAAATTGTGTCAAGAAAAGGACAGTACAAGATACACCTGTGCACATGGACGCTCAGAGGCACAGTTCATGAATGCTAGCACTGCATCATAAAGAGGCTTCAAGCCCAAGGTTTCGGGCAGACATAATGGAAGAGTCTGAGATGGGTTCCCCACAGTTCTGACAGTGCTAGAAATTTCAATCAGTGAAAGCAGCATATAGGACGTGGCCCTTTAATTTTTTTTTTTAATTTTTTTTCATTTTGCCATGAGAACACCAGTAAAGTGTGCATGTGAGCCCTCTTGCACAGGCTAGAGAGCTCTCTCTCCCCATCACCTTCTCTCTCTGAAAGTTGCTATGTTTGGCTAGAATGGCTGCCAGCAAGCCCCAGGGACCCTCCTGTCTCTGCTCACCATTGCTGGGATTGCAAGAGCACTTGGATTCTAAGGATCGACTCGGGTCTACATGCTAGAGAAAGCACTTACAGACCGAGACATCTCCTTAGCCTCTCCTGTAGTTTCTTTATGCAGTGGATTTAAAGAAACTGTTATTTTGAAGCTTAGGGAATCCCACTAATTCTGTCTGGTGATTCCTAATCACAGGGATGGACAGTTGGCATCTCATGTGTTTATTTTCTGCCACGAGGCAGAGACCTGCTGAGCAGCAGAAAAGTCTCTGATCAAACTCACAGAAATGTCTAGAAATATTTTAAGTTATGGCCAATCACTCATTTCCCATCAGTTATGGCTTATAATTGTATAAAATTATAGACTTGAAACTTATCAGGCTTTGTTTCTGAGCGTTAGTTTCTAAGGGAAAGCTTCTTAAGACATTCATAGGTTTGAGAGGTCAATGCTAACGCCCAAGAGGTATCACGGGTTACCGTGCCACCTCTATGGTCAGTTCCAATCAGGTAAGAGGTCAATGTCTGAATTCAGAGGATCAAGTCTGATCCCAGTTTCTACCACTCATTAGCTACCTGGTTTGCTGCCCATGACAGATCTTAAACAAGTGTTCTTTAAAGGGAAGCTTAGTATGCTTTCCTTACTGGGTTGTAGAGATGAGTGTTCAAGGGAACATCCTGGTGGATGTTAAGTTCTTGAAATGGAAAATAATCCTTTTCAGATGAAAATTATCAAACACGGTCCAGACCAGGGCTACATTTAAAGTGCGTAGCTACAGCTAGTGAAGCTGGGTATTTGAAACAGCTAAAATTAGCGAGGTAGACACCCCAGTACTGACCCCACACAAACACCTTTGTTCTTTGTACAAATGCAATACTGAACTTGGCAAACAGCTTTCTTTGAAACCAAATGTAGGCTTATCTCTATCCAATGGTCTCTGGAATAGCACAAAAGAGTGATGGGCTTCAGTGAGTAGGCTGTTATTTGTAAGCTACACTCAGGCTTGGAGAGACTTCAGGGCCTTCCCAAAAGGAGCTCCACCCTGAAACACCGTTCTTGCTTGGGGTGGGATGGTCTTTCTGTAGACTGAAAATGTGTTGCTACCACTGGTTAATAAGGAAGCTGCTATGGCCTATGGCAAGGCAGGGCATTCAGAAGAGATGCAGGGAGGAAAAAGGCAGAGTTGGATCAGCCACTACAAGCTGCCGCCAGGGAAGCAAGATGTAATGGAACAGGTAATGCCACAAAGCCACATGTCACAGCATAGATTAATCGAAATGGGTTGAGTTAAGTTGTAAGCGTTAGTTAATAATGAGCCTGAGCCATAGGCCATACAGTCTGTAATTAATATTAAGCCTCTGAATAATTATTTTATTAGTGGCTGCCAGACCACGGGACTGGGCGAGACATAAAAAGACTTCTGGCTACACTTGTTCTCTTTTTTTTTTTTTTTTTTGCCTTGTCAGCACACCTATTTCTTGCTGGAAGCCAAACTTCATGAGAGCAAAAGCCTTTCTCTGAAGTCAGGACACTGACAGTGTTCTGGAAACTATTTCTTGGATGATAACAATGAAAATTTTTATTTTTTTTCATGTGAACTTTACACAGAATCACTACTTTCAAGTTAGGAATTTTAGTCTGTTTATACTCAACAGACCAGCTAGCAAAGTAAGGTATGATCGGCAGGTAATCCAATTGAAGAATTAATATGGCTACTATAAAGAACTAATATGGACACAGCCACTGATGGATACCTCTTCCTGCAATGGGCTAGCGTGGCAGAGGAAGGAGATATGGGTGCCGGGGGCCAGGACTGCTGCAAAGCTGGTGCCATCATGGCCTGATCTGATCTACAGAACCTGGCCCTTCCGAGGAAAAGCTCTCTTAGGGAAGCCAGACTCCAAAACTAATAGCCTGCTGGCAAAGGAGTCAGGGAGGGAGCCTTACTAGTAGAGGCCATTCAGATTGGAAATGCAGAGTAGAGAAGGGCAGAGAGTAGGTGTGAATGAATGCTGGAACGCAGAGAACAAAGACCAGCATGGCCAGCGAACTTCAAACTGTGAACACAGAGGATGCTGTTGTGAGAGCTGCTTAGCCTGTTACTGAGATGGCCCTCTGCTGTCTTCCTCCATTTGAAATGCTTTCTCAATTTCAACAGAAACAGTGCTTTTCAGCCTCAAATACCTAATGTGTTTGTAGAAAAAACATTTGAAAAACATGATCATTAAAACCTGAACAAGCGAGACATTCAGAGTCTGTAATTCTGTAGAAACTGAACTTAGTAAGATTGGAAAGTCATGTTTAATACTATGCTTATTTGAGCATACAGGTTCTGAGAATGTGTGTAACAGTACAGCATATACTTAAGGTATATGCATATGCTTCAATGTCTTTACATTGTACATGACAAACAGTATGAATATCAGTCTATGCTTGGTTTTCCGAGTATTCTAGGTATTCTAGGAAAGCCTTTGTGTCCATCTGCCTCAGGAGTGTTTATATAAGATGGTTTAAGCAGAAACACTGTCACCTTTACTTTCTTAATTTTTGCTTTCACTGGGGGGTAAAAAGGTTACGAACATTACAAGCCTGGAGAGCACCTCTGGAAACTGGGTAGAGGTGAAGGACTTCTACAGTATCAAGACAAGAGAAGGCAGTGCCCAATGTGGAAAAAACAGGCCGGCAGAGAAATGAGAATCCAGACAGAATTCCCAGTAAGGAGCAGGTGGGTGAGCAGCAATAAGGTCTCAACAGAAACAGTTGTGTAACATCCCACAAGGAAGCCACTCTAAGGTTGGGCAGGGACCCTAAGCCAAGGTCAGATAGTCATGCTCTGCTGTCAAGGGCCTATGATTTGCAAACCAAGACTCCATCATCAGTGGCCAGTTTGGGACTGATCTCTAAGATGGTCCATTCCAAACAGACTGTGTTATGTATCCTTAAGTCTCTAACCAGGATTCAGCACAAAGAATTCTTTCATAGGGAGCAGATCCATTCCTCCTTAAGCTGAGGGTCAAGGACTCTGACTGAGATGAGCTTCAACTCTAAAAAACAAACACACACACTGGTGTACAATTAATCACCTCTGCACGCCACACTAGAATTAATGTCCACACCTGCTATCCATGTTTAAATGTTTAAAAAAGCAAGTTGGTGCCCCAGAGTTACTGTTTATGCCTTGGGCTTTGGAGTCACACAGCTGTGGCAAACTTTGGGATAGGGGTGGGGAAGAGGAGGTTAGATACATTCCCACTCTCACCTCTGAGACAGAGTCACTGACGCTACGAAAAAAGCGAGATGAGATGGTGTGGTTGCTTTTCAGAAATGACTTGGAATGGACCAATAACCTGCTTCCTCCAGAGCTCCCTGATGAGCTGACTGACAGAAGGAAAGGATGCCATGCACTAGCACAATGTGTTTCTAGGTTCTGCCCTGATGTGTTAGGGCTGTGATCCATTTGCCACATCTGTGTAACACCTGTACTAATGTTGACTAAATATTTCTCTACATAAGGAGTCCATTTCATTACTTAAATAAATTTATCCTCACCATAAATGACAATATCCATGAATTATCAGTGCAGTATGCTAGACACACACACACACTTTCCAATATGCATGTAAAAATGCCAAATTACCAAAGGACAAGTGTGCATCTAGGCACAGCCCAAGATTTTGCCACTCGCTACAGTTTGGGAAACCCTAAACTGCATGCTGGCACTAGATGTTTTTCTGATTCGACTTCCGTCTTTCTTTTCTCTTGGTTTCCAAACTTGATTACTTTCCTGTGGTGACAGGTTTGGACAAAACATTACTGAGAGAAATGGACAGCTAAGGGGAGGGTAGAGAAGTGTGAAGAAGTAATCAACAGAGAGGAAAGAGAAGATTTAGAAAAGGAAAGATGCCCCGTCAAAATATCTAAAGAGAAATGCCAACAGCATAGAAAGCATTGTTTGTGCATGGGTCTGAGCAAGGTATCAGGAAGTCTGTTTATCAGAAGAACAGTTACCTCATGAACAGCAGCATTATCCCCAACTAGTACACAATGCTAGTCTCTAGCACAGACCTGAAAATAGGAAGCATGAATACTTTGCTCCTCCAAGGTCCTTTACATCACACTGACATTTGACTGTGGCTTTCTGCCTCTGTAGCCCTGCATTCCTGTGCACAGAGGGACCCTCCCTCTCTTCCCCCACTTACCCTCCTTATCATTTCAGGAAGAAATTTCTGCAAAACTCTTCCTTTTGGTCACTGATATCTCTGGGAACCAACCCCATTAAGATATTTTTGATCCTTACTCATGCTATTTTGAATGTTTGGGCCACAGGAAGGAACTGATAAAAATAGAATTACAATGCTCTTACTGCTAAAGTAGCAAAGGAACTGATTACGATTGATGTCTGAATAAATATACAATAGCAGGCCCCACACATAACAGCCTTTGGTAGAACAAAAAGAAGTATGGTTTCCAGTGACCACACACGTGTGCATTTATTTCCCATGTCTTGTGTGCCTTCTTTTTCTTAAGAGAAGAACCTCCCTTTTAAAAAGGATTAAAAGTACAGCAATGAGCTAATGGCTCATTTGTTCTTGCAAAGGACCCAGGTTCAATTCCCAGCATTCACATCATGGCTCACACAACCATCTATAACTCCAGTTCTTGGGCATATTATGCCTTTATTTTCTTTATTTATTAATTTGTAGGGCTCAGGATACAACCTAGGACTTGTGTACAAATAAACATTCTATCACCAAGTCACAACTACAACCCTGAAAATTCCTTCCTTCACATTATTCCCAAAGACAACTGGTCCAAGATGGTCTTTCAAGCAAGCAAACCCTATAATAAGCACCAAACACTACCTCAAAGTAGATAACTTTGTTCAATAACTTCCTATCACCCACAAACTTTAACTCACTGGTCCCTGTGGTCCTGATAGCCACACCAACCACATCCCACCCCCCCACCCCCCACCCGAGGCTCTAATAGCTTATTTTTATTTCTAGGTTCCCCTTGCTCCTTCTCACTGCCCATGTGCTCGGTTGCCTAGAGAAAATGGCTGCCTCTCAGGCTTCTTCGCCTCCTCTGCTTTCTGTCTGTCAACTTACATATCTAGGTTTCCAATCTCTAGAATCCTCCACAAGTTAAATCTCTAAGATAATGACAGAGGGGAACCCCTAGGATGTGTTATCTACAGAGGGTATCCTGTTGCAGACTGAGCAAATAAACAGCTTTCACAATGGGGCTCTTTGGAAAACAATTACTGTTTCATTATCAAGGTGGAAGAATCATTTCAGCAGACCAGAAATCTAATCTCAATTTGTTACCTGCTTTTAGCCCATCCTCCTAAACCTCTAAATTTTAATGTCACAGTATATCTCGAGGAAGATAAGAATTCTAGTTGTTCTCAGAAAACTGCAATACTCCTATTTGCTATCTTGGCCTCATTTACTCTCTGTCTTTATTTTAGCACAAAGTTTCCCTAGACCCACAGGATGCAATCCAGATCATTCCACAAAGCGTTCCAATCCAGACAGGCCCACCACACACTTTGTTGCAGGGCAAGGCATTGCCTTCACACCCCAAACTCTTAGCTATCACCAGTGCTATTCTAAGATGTATGTCTCATCTCCTTATGCCTGAAACATCTTCCAAATTCTTCCCAGTCACCCACCCAAAATGGAGCAGCTGTTCACTTTGTCTCCAGAGGGATCTTACAAAATTAGCCGTTAAATCATTGACTTTCCTCTTCAGTAAGTGGCTTACAAGGTCCCCCAGGGTCAGTGACTTGTCTGTTCATGCTCATGTCCCTAGCATGTAGCTCTGTGTTTGACACTGCATGGAGCAGGCTCTTGATAACTAGCAGCTAAATTAATCCAAGAATGAAACTCAAGACAGTGTAAGAATACATTTCTACCATTGAGACAGCTTCGAAAGAAAACCATTCATTACATGAAACCATTAAGTCTTTCTTTTACCTTTCAAGGTTGCTAAGACTGAAGTATGAAAGCATTTGGCATATATGTCTATATAATATGGTTAATTTTTTTTTCTACGAGTGTTTGTATATGTATGTATATATACTGTGTGTGCCCGGTGCCTGCAAAGGCCAGAAGGAAGTGTTGGATGGCCCTGGACCTTGAGTTACAGATATTTGTGAGCCACTATGTGAATGCTGAGAACCAAATCTGGGTTCACAGAGCAGCAACTGTTCTTAACTAAAGAGATTTCTCGAGAGTCTCAAGAAATGGTTCTTGAGGGGCCTTTCTGAAAAAAAAAAAAAATCCACCTTAGTAGAGAATCTAGAATAGACACTAAATCGAGAACTTAAATCCACAGACAAGTCCGAGAACTGAGCGGTCTCCAGCTTGACACATCGTCATCTGTTTAAGTTTTATACCTTTTTCAACAAAGTTCAGTTTTCAGCGAAGAAATTTTTTATAGTTTTTGCTGTCTTTGCTCCTAAGCATTTTATACCTTGAGTGCTGTTTGAAAAAGCCGTAGGTTTGTTCCTCGGTGACATAAAAATATTAGCATATAATTACAGATTTTTATTAGCTTTGTATACTTTATCTAATTCTAATTAATTTTAGTTTTCTTCACTTACAACTTTAATTTATCTATTTGTGCTCCATGACACTTTAAAATGTCCATAACAATAGCAAATAGAACTGTCATGTCTCTTCATGTGCACCTGATCTTGGTGGGAATGCAATAAATACTTAGCATTAACTATGGTGTCAATTGCTCTTTACATTCTTGTTTCGGAGAGTTTTTAACCAATAGTGAAGGTTAAATTTATAAATTTTTTCTTTATCTAGTAATGTAACCACATGAGTCTCCTTTATTGTTAATGGGCGATGAGATAACTACATTAACCAATTCCTTCTTCTTACTCCTTTCTTCCTTTCTTTCTCCTTCCATCTCTGATGTGGGGTGGCTTTCTGTATTCTGTGAATTACCATTGGTTAATGAAAGGCTGTTTTGGCCTATGGCAAGGCATCTTCAAAGGAGGCAGGAAATCCAAATATAGATAAAGGGGGAAGAGGGCAGGGTCTGAGGGAGACACTGAAAGCTGCTGCCTGAAGAAAGGAAGATGTCAAAGTACAGGTGAGGCATGAGACAAGTGGCAAAACACAGATTAATAGGCCGAACAATTTATCATTAATTATCAGCCTTTGTGTGATTATTTGGGGCCAAGCAGCAGCAAATTATATATATCATGTTTTATTTTTTAAAATATTAATGAGCTAACTTCAGAAAGCATTTAATTGTAAAGACTGTAAGTTAAACCAACACATATATTTTAAAGGTATTTGACTTTGAAATTTGGGTCTAAGGATATACTGTTTTAGAAAACAGGTTCTACTTTCATTTCCATAGAAGATGAGAATCTATGTTTTACTTCCAAGCTAATATGATTTGATTTAGCAAGACTCCCTGAAGGCAAATGGCTGAGATGATGCGGGCTCACAGACTCCTACAATCAAGATTTAACCATAATTCTAAATTTTCTCAGGACCCCCATAAGATTGCCAGCACCCCCAATCATCAGGAACCAGTATGAAAGGCTGCACTCAAATTCCCAAAATAATGTTTATAAATGTTTGTTTTCATTATAAATGGTTAATGATCATGGTCAATCTCTTTTCTAGGAAAAAGGGGGGGGATATAAAATAGTAATGATAAAAAGATAAATTGTTGAATCTACTTTTAAAAAGCAATCATTTGTTTTAAATACTTTACATTTATGTGGATTTTGGTTTATTGATACAAATTCAGGGTTATTTTGTTACACTATATGTATATTTTTATTTTTGTTTAAGATATTATGTTTATATAATTCCTTTAAAATTGTAATGTATAATTAAGAAATACAGATTAATAGTCATCTAAGATAATCAACTTATAGTCATGTTGGTTAGATTTTTTAGATACACAAAATATATTTCAATTAGATAGGTAACCTTCAAACACTTCAAAGGCCTATAGAATATGGCATTTAAAACATTTTAAAAACTTAAGACTTTTCTGGATAGTGAGACAAGTCTGCTCCTGGCAGCACCAATCTACTTCAAGAGGTTGATGGGCATCAGAGAATCTCCATGGAGGGTTTACTCTCTTTGTAGCAAAGGTTGGCCACTGGGCAAAAGATTGCTCTTACCTTGACTACCTGACAGTATGCTATATAAGCTAGATATATAGGACCCATACAAAAGTGACCTCTGGAACTTTGCCAGAAAAAGATGAGATGGTGCTTCAGGTTCCTGCTTCACAGAGAAAATTGCCAGACATTGTACAGGACACAAGGAGAATCAATTGACAAACCTTGCCAAAATAGATGAAACAGTGCTTCAAATTTCCTGCTTCACTAAAAAGTCTGCCAGAGACTCTAGGCCTGTAGGCTGAAGACAAATACCTTAAAGTTGCAAAGGAATTTTGGGTGACTGTCTAGGTAATCAGATTTCTGTCATTTCTGGAATTTGAAGGTTGTTTGCAATGTACTTTCTGTTTACTCAGGTAATATTACATCCTTCTGTGGTCTTTGATGGGGTTGAAGATTATATAGTTATAGCTTTCTTTAGTTATAATAAAAGGCAAATTAGATATGAAACTTTGGACTCACAAGGATAAGGTAGTTGATAGAATATTTTCTTTAATTTTGCTAAATACAAATAGAATAGATATTATAACTATCATTCTTGCCTGATAGCTGCTTTGTTATATGTAACTTTGCTATGTTGAAATTGAAACCTTCCTTTTTGATTAGACAGAAAAAGGGAAGTGATGTGGGATGTTCTTCTGTATGTTGAGAATTACCATTGGCTAATAAAAGGCTGTTTTGGCCTATGGCAAGCCGTCTTAGAGGTGGATGGGAAATCTAAGTATAGATAAAGGGAAAGAAGGGTAGAGACAGATGGAGACGTTGCCAGAAAAGACAAGATATAAAAGTACAGGTAAGCCATGAGCCGTGTGGCAAAACATATATTAATAAAAATGGGTTGAGTAAAGTTCTAAGAGCTAGCTAGCAAGCACTAAGCCTGAGTCATAGGCTGAACACTTTTTTTTTTATTATTAATATGAGCCTTTGTGTGATTATTTAGGGCTAAGTAGCAGTGGGGCCGTGGATCCAAACCTTGGGGCTAGGCCAGGTCAGACAGGACAGAAACATGGCTAACTCCCTCCCCTTCCCCCTTCCATTCCTTTCTCCCCTGCTTTCTTTCTGTCTTTTATTCTTATTTCTTCCATACTTCCTTCTCCCTTCCTATGGGTACACCCATATTTTATTCCTGGATTAATTGAAATTCAACTAATATGTTACCGGTTTTGAATGTTGCTAGATCTGATCTGTGTTTTATGAAGTATCTTAGTGCCTGATCATGGTATCATAGGCTGTATGTAAGTTTTGTTGGCTTTAGATGGTATGTTGACAATAAAATAAGATGGAAAGTGGTCTCTCTTCTTTGAATATTTGTTGAAATTCATCATTTAAAACACTGTGACATATTTTCACATTGAAGGGTTTTCAGTTTAATTACTATTTTGAGACACTCAAATTTTATTTTATTTTGTGTGTTCACTGGCTTTTTAATGTGTATTTTTGAAGGAAGCTTTGAACTTAACTTCGTTAGCATAAAGTTGTTCACAAACCTCTCATCTTTTTTAGAGATCCAAAGTCTTGCGGTGCAAACTCCTTTTCATTCTTGATACCATTAGCTTATATTTCTTTTTTCTTGACTATTAAAGGCTCATCAGTTTGAGAAACTTTTCTTAAATAAAAAGTCTTCATTCTGTTATGCTCTGTTTCATTTGCTTCTCTTAATTTTATCCACTTCTTCCCTATCTTCACTTTGGACCTTGTTTGCTTTTTATTGTTGTTGTTTTAATAACCTCCCAAGATGGAATCTCAAGTAACTGGTTTTGGTCTTTATGTTTTACAGAGATTAAAATTTCAATGTAGAGAAAAGGGAACTGTTACAGACTATTATTATAAGTGTAAATTAGCCCAGCCCCTATGGAAATAAGGATGGCATTTCCTCAACAAACTACAAGTAGGTCTACTATGTGACTTGGTTAAATCACTCTCAGGTATTTAGTTAAAGAATTCCAAGTCACTGTATCCCATAGCCACCTGCACATTGATACTTAGTGCAGTACTTTTCATAATAGATAATTTATGGAACAACTGTGGTGTCTGTCAATAGAGGAACATAAATGCAGATTATGTGCACAATGAAATTTTATTCAGCCACTAAAAATAGTGAAATGATACTGTTTAAATAAAAAGTGAATATAAACGAACATTATCATATTAAGTTGGTTCCAGAAAGATGAACATCACCTTTTCCTCTCAATTGTGGATCTTATATAATACACACAATCATATATGTATATATAACATGAACATAGAAGCAAGGCTAGCAGAATGGCTCACTGGGTAAGGGAACTTGTACAAGCTTGATGACCTGAGTTCAGTCCCTGGAACCCATGTAAGGTCGAGAAAAAGAACAGACTCCATAAAGTTTCTCTGATCTCCACATGTATTCAATGGAACATGTACTCCCTGCATATGTTATGTCATTATATATGTGTACCCCAATAATAATAATTACAATAACAACAAATTAAATGTAAAAAAAAGAAAAGAAAAGAAACAAAACTACCCAGAGGAAGAAAGAGGACAAATGAGAGGGGGTGAAACAGAAAAGGAGATTAAGGGGTATAAGGGGAAATAAGGTGGATGAAGAACAGTGAATCCCATAGGCTCAGTTGTTTGTATATTTGGTCCCTAGTTGGTGGAACTGTTTGGAAAATATTAGGAAGTGTGGCCTTTGTGAGAGAGGTGTGTCACTAGGGGTGGGTTTTCAGATTTCAAAAGCCCAAGCCATTCCCAGTGTGCTTTCTGCCTCCTGTTTGTGGATTAAGATGTGAGCTCTCAGCGGTTCCTACCACCATGCCTTTGCTCTCCCATCATAGACTCTAGCCCTCTGAAGCTATAAGCCCAATTAAATGCTTTCTTTTGTAAGCTGTCTTGGTCATGGTGTTTTTGTCATAGTAGTAGAAAAGGAACCAAGACAACACTCAAAGAACATTATATGCTTGTATGAAAAGCTCTTACTGTATACAATTAGCATATGCCAATTATTTTTAAATTATATTCTGCTTGGCTTATACTCAGCATATTGCTAGGTAGCTCTTAAGTCAACCCACTTCTATTGATCTGTCTTGCCATGTGGCCCGAGGCTTACCTAATTTTTTTACATCTTGCTTCTTGGGCGGTTGGAACCCATCTCCCTTGACTCTACCCTCCTTCCCCTATCTATGCTCAGATTTCCTGCCTACTTCTAAGATGCCTGCCATAGGCCAAGACAGTTCTTTTATCATCCAATGGCATATGCCAATTTTTAAAAACAGGAAACATTTAAAAATTCCCTCTTAAGTCATGCTTTAATCTATATTCCACATATTGTAACATGTTGCATTTTTGTTATTATCCAATTTGAAAACGTGTCCAAAGTAGAGGACTTTTTTTTTTCTTTGATTCAGGAGTGTAGTATTTAATTTCTTAGTGTTGAGGTGGGGTGATGTGGGAATGTATTTCTGTATGCTTTGAGTATCAGTCTTTAAATGAAGGAGCTGTTTTGGCCCATGACAGGCACCATAGAAAAAGTAGGAGGGAAATCAGAATAGGTAGTAAAGGAAGGGTGGAATCGGGGACAGATCAACCCAGCCACCCAAAGAAGAGACATGTAAGGAACACAGGTGAGCCACGGGCCATGTGGCAGACAAATTAATGAAAATGGGTTGAATTAATATGAAAGAGCAAGCTAGCAATGTGCCTAAGCCATAGACCAAACAGCATGAAGCTAATGTAAGCGTCTGAGTTATTTCTGGGGGCCTGATCAGCTGTGGGTGGCTAAATGGTCTGGGGTTGCAGGTCTGTGGGTCTGGACCTCTGGCCACCTGAGGCCAAGAAACCTTAATGCAACAATGGGGTAGTAGATAGATTTTATTGCTACTGATTTCTAACTAAGATTCAATATATCCAATAAAAGGACTTTTCATGAATTCAAACTTAAGAGTTACTGGGATTTGTTTTATGGTCCATCATGGCTTATAATGGAAAAAGCCCCATATACACTTGAAAAGAATGTACATTCTATATTCATGGGGGGGGGGAGTTTTCTGCAAATACTGATTGGCCTCTATTTGTCTTTTTCTTTTCTCTATCTCTTAAAGATGGATCTAGTTTAAAAATCAATTCAATAGAAAAGAATGTTACAATCTCCTATTATGATTGTGGGACTATTTTTTCTCTTAACACTGTAATGCTTATTTTGTATATTTTAAAGGTTCAAGGTTAAGCACATACTGGCTTGTGATTATTGTGTCTTTCTGAGGAACTGACTTCCTTTTCCCCCCATTAGGAATGCTCCCTTTTCCCTTTGATAACACTCTTCCTTCTTAGTCTACTTTGCCTGATATTAACAAAGCCAAGCAGCCGCCTTGTGCTAGCCCTTTGTATCAACCTATGTAATCCCATCCATTTGTGAATTCCATTTAGAGTGCATCTTTAAAGTGGTTTTTTTTTTTTTTTTTTTTTTTTTTTTTTTTTTTTTTTTTTTTAATAGTTAAAATGTGATTTTAGGTAACATTTGTTTCCTAATATACTTTTTCTTATTTTGGTATTCTCTTTTTGAGCTTTTGGTATGTTTCAAAATTAACTAGAACTCCATTTTAATTTTTTAGCTATACCCCTTTGAATTACTTTTATTTTTTTAATCAGTTTTCCAAAGATTACATTGTATACTCATAGCATTTTATAGTTTATTTAAAATTAGCCAATTCCAAACCATTTCACGGAATACCTAAAAGTCTTACTTTAAAAAAATCTTGTCATTTTAACCACTTCTCTTATATGTAACCTGTTTTAACCTTACAGATTTATATAACTTTCTTTTTCTTAGGTGCTAGGTAATTCTACTATATTATGCCTAAATAGTTTCCCACATTTTTCTTGCTTGCAGTTACCTACACATCGTTGTATGTAAAATGATGTCTTTCATCAAGTCAGGGGACTTGTGGAGCATGAGTTTTCAAATTCTTTTCTTTACTATCAGTCTGAAACCACTGTAGTAGACTTTGGGTTGTCATCTCCTATCTTTGAAGCTGTTAAGTGTTTCAATAATTCTCTTTGTTAAATTAGACATTTCTGCTAACCTAACTGGGTTCACTTGTCCCTTTCTGTTGGTCGACAGGTAACTGGTCCCATCTTGTGAATAATCTTTTTGAATGTTTTTCCATTTCAAAATTTCTGTTGGCTTTTAATTTTCTACTTTACTTCTGACATTGCTGGATTTTTATTCACCGCAGACATATTTTCTATCACTTTTACTTAGTATAATTATATGCTTCAAAATGTTGTCTGATAGTCTGACTCATCTTAAGGCTGGATTCTTTTCTTTCTTCCCTTCACAGTGGGTCAAATTACCCTAACTAGTGGACGTTTTAAGTATCACCGTTGGACAAACACTGGTGGATGTTTTAAGACGCCCCTTGGAGTTGTACCTATGCTTTTTTTTTGCAGATAATTAACTTGGTTAGAACCAAACTCCCAACTGTTACATGCAAGGTGGCTCATAATCTGCAGTCAGATAGCTATCCAGTCTGTCCATACAGGCATGTATCAGTGGTTGTCAGCATCACAGTATTCTCAGATTTATTCCTCTTATGCTTGTCTTTCTTCTTACCTTCTTGCCCTTGGGACTTCTCCCTTACTTTCTGGTGGTTCTGGTTACTCTGAGCTCTTGCCAAATGAATAAATGTTGTTGGAATTTTAGCCTACCACAACTTCAGTTGACTGTGGATACTGCCAGAGCCCAGACTACAGAAATGGAGTGCTCCATGGCAACAGCAGCTTCCTGTAAGGTTCACACCTCCATCCTCCAATTCCTCTAAAGGCCTGAGATAGTTATGATTATAATTATTGCATTATTATAGAAGAATCCAGGGCCTTGTACATGCTATGCAAGTGCTCTACTGAACTATTGCCACTCTCCCCTAAGTATTTATCTTCTGTTTATTTTTTCTTTCAGAATTTTCCAGTTATTTGTAGAAGGTTGTTAAATGCTTAGACTCCATAACTGAAAGAAAACTCAACAATATCACTTTTGAAGGTCTCAAAACCAATCTTTAAGTTGTTAAAGAGGCACATACATACACGTGTGTGTGTGTGTGTGTGTGTGTGTGTGTGTGTGTGTGTGTGTGTGTGTGTGAATAAGTGCACATACATGCTCTGTTAAAAGAAACAGCTAAGTAAGGAAAAAAAAGAAGACAAATTAATACACACTCGGGGCAAAGGGACAAGAGCATCTCTAGTAAAACACATCAATAAATAAAAACTATGTCACTGTTCTAGCTCTTTGGCAGTATATGGGGTAGTGGATATTCACCATTTTGATTCACAAATGGGCAAATAACATGGAACTGATTAAGTGAGGCAGAGAGTGTTCATGACAATTTGTCATTAACTAAGAACTTGGATCATTTTAATTCTATTTCTCTAACACCATGGTTCTCCTTTTGCTCCTGGACTCTCCCAAAGTGTCAACACTAATAAGATCCTAGGAAATTCTAGTCACAGGCTCTAAAGGTGAAATCCATGGACAACAGCACTTATGCAAGTCTTAGACACATGGATAACAATAAGGGACCCTCCAACAATGCTGCCATCATGAATGCAGAAAACAGAGGTAAATATGTATATTGTCTTTGTTTATAACACAGACCAGCAGTTCCGAAACAGAAAAGTCCCAGAGCTTTGAGAAGTAAGGAAGGGCAAGAAGAATGACTGAACATGAGAACGCACAGACTCTCACAGAGCAGGAGAAACTGCTACTGTGCAGGCTGACATGTATGTCCCCAGAGGGGAGTGGACAGGACTCTTCTCAATCTAAAATCTAATTATCTCATAGGAAGGTGCACAGAACACAAAGGACTATGCCAGAGGGAGGGGTCACCCTGGCCAAGGAGCTGGAAAAACTTATTTCATCAGAGTTCTTTCCCATAATTTTTTTATTCTCTCGAAAAAAGAAGGAGAATTTGGAGCCCTTCAAGATAAGGTCTGGCTTAGAAGACTGAAGCGGATGAGCAGAGAGCTTATCCACACATTGTTGGATTAATTACACAAAATGTGAAAGGACCCTTCCAACTAACAATGGCTTTATAGCAGTTACTTGGGTAAAAGTTTAAGCAAAGGAAGCCCCCACCCCCTTCCTGGAAATTGGGAGCAACATGGGAAGAATATAGAAGCGATATTACTAAACAATAAACAATAATAACAAAAAATATGACAAGTCCTGGCCCTTTTTAAAAAAAATTTCTCAGCCTGTTTACATTAACAAGAAGTTCTTTCCACCTGCATCCTGAATTGTTTGATTGGGGATAATGAACTCTTTAAAGACAAAGAAAAAGATACTATTAGCTTTTCCTCTTAGCTTTCTTATCTATGACACTAACAAAAATTTCCGTGCTTTTCTATCTAGGAAAAAGGCTGTTGCTTCCACAGAAACAACACGAACACATGTTGTTTGAACACACATGTTGCCATGAACACTCATTTTTTAAAGCTCTGTGTTATAATAATGAATTTTAAAAAGAAGACGATGAAGAAATGTGTTAGCTGCTCTAAAATTCAAATCTCCAATCAGCCCAACACCCAATGGGTTTAAGTAAATAGGGCCTCTCTGGGGGAAGGTAATCCTAATTATGTGGCAAGCTATGGGGCATCCAAGTTTATGTCAGTAGCAGGCTCTGATAAGCGCTGCATTGAAGGAGCTGGTCTGGACTGTTTCAAGTGGGAGGTACTGGTGCAATGTTGGTATTTAGCTGAGATCCGCAGGCCAGCAAAGGTCAGGCTGGACAAAGCAGTGCCTAATGAAGCTGCTAGTGTCTGGGGTGAAAGACCACAAAGCCTTTCAAATTAGCAGCTGAATCCTGACACTCATTAGCGATTATATATGCAAGGGTTGCATCTTAAGCCCCAGCCAATAAAACAGCCTAGACATTCTGCATGCACACAAAGGAATACAGGATGTCCAAACATAAAGACGTAGAATCTTTTCAACGCTTTCCCTGTCACATTTTGACATCTTCCTTCCTCTTTTCTGTCTTTATTTTTAAAATGATGGCAGGACTACAGTGTGCTTACCTTCCAATTGAGCCCTAAAATAATTACCACCGTGACAAAAATGAGACTTTCATTTTTAAATTTTAATCAAGGAGGGTCTAGTCAGAAATTGCTCCTGCTAAATTCTGTACAAGACATAATATAAGCATGTTAACTAACACAACCAATAAATCACACTGAAGCATTTATTAAAGTATCCTTCCTATAGACCTAAATTTATCACTGACGACAAATTCAATTTGAGAATCAGAATCTGCTTCTTGCATACACTTGAGGGTGGAGGGCAGTTATTTCAAAGCAATGAAAGCTAAATATACTGGAGATTTTTACTGGAAAAGACTTTTTCCCAGCTCACAGCTGACACTGGAGAAAGCTTCACATTAGAACTCTCTCCCAGCAGTGGCAGCCTTTACACATCCAAGTTAGGGGAATTTTTACAACGGAGATAATGAGCATTTTACGAAGCAATTTATAACCATCACTCTGTTAACCCACTCGATCTCACTGGTAGGTCAGTCCTTGTCCCTTGATAATGAAGAAAATTGAGAGATAGATTTTCTCCTGTGTAACAGGTAAAATAATTTTAAGCTGTGGCGGTGGCGCCGCTTGGAACAAGGGAGGGTGGAAAGAAGAAAGCAAAAATTCCACAAACAGCATCAAGTCCTTCTCATAATTACCTAAGACTGTGGAAGGACGATGTGTTTGCTTAAAGTATCAAAGGAGAATTGCACTTCAAAAGCACAAAAGTATTGTTAATAGGCAACTCCTGCCTGACATGATATTTCTGGGGGTGAAAGTAAAATGTCTTATTTTCTGTTCTGGTCAACTTTACAACGCAGTTTATTGTGGATCAGAGTTAGGTCACGTAAGTTCTATCTTCTACTAACATGCCCCTTTCCTAAACTAATCCTGCAGCTCTACACTACCATTTTCTGTTGTCTTTTCACAAAGTGTTTTTTTTTTTCCCCCTTGACAATGTGTATAGAAACCAAATCCCTGGTTATGTTTAAGGCAAAGCTTGCAGCCTGAACCACAGCCTGGCAAGAAGGACACATGAAGCTCTTGAACAAAAGCATCCTAGTCGACCTGTTTTTCAGACTGATTAATAGAAACAAGCTCCAAGGACTAATCACAAATTGAGCCCTGTTTCACAGATTAATAGAACAAAGGCATCGGAGAGGAGGGGACTTTACACCACCAGAATACAAATCAGCAAAGGTAGGCACCAGGCTTCCCTCTACTGCAGTCACATCCTGGAAAGCCAGACCCAGGGTCCCCCCTCCCAGGGTATCACATTTAGGAATGAATGGAAAGGCAAGCCCCCAAAGACGTCTGGCTTTTATTAGCCAGCTTGCCAGTCACCTAGGTTCTCTGACTTAAAAGGGAAACACAATTTTGCAGCACTATGATGCATAGGTCTGAGGGCTTTAGGGGGAAGGGTAAACCCCAGCACCTGTTGACTGGCACTTCCAACTCCCGCCATCCTTCGGAATGACCTGTCACACAGGTGATTTGTGAAGTGTATGCCTAGCACAGTCCAGCAAATGGCCAGACTGTTTAAGCAAGCAGAGCAAAAACAGTTGATGTCCAAATTACCCAGATACGCACATTCACCACTACAGAATATGTACACCCCACGAGAATACACAGAATCCAAAGAAAAGGAGCACACTGTGCTGCTTGCCGGCCTGTCGGGAAAGCACCTCTCTGCTTCTGACTTCTCTGAGGACACACGGCATTTGTGTAACGTTGGAATCCATCTGTACATTTGGGTAGGCATGTGGCTTTAAAAATGCTAATTGCTAATTAAAAGAAGGCCGACTTAACATGGCTCTCTAATAAATGCCTGGCTCCTCGATGCCCAGCAACATTCAAAATAAGTCTGTGAGTCATTTTACTGGGATTGTGAACCGTTGACACTGGGGAAACTGTCACTGAGCACCTAGATGCCTACCAAATTTTACAATCTCTATCCTCGGTGATTTTCTAGTTTTTCCTCATCATTCCGAGAACTTTTGTTTCTGCAATCAAACCCTAGACAAGTCTTTTCATGTTTAAAACACGGCACTATCACTGTAAAACTGCAAAACGATTCAAAAATAAAAAAACAAGTGTAACAAGCATTTCTATATGGTTATTAATTTCTGCAGAATAATGCCACCTCAAACTAGAAAATTGGGATACTTTCCAGAAATTCAAATTACACACGTGTGTTATTTATAGTAAAGGACCAATAACAGCATCAGTAGCAGCAACAGTTTTTTGGGATCCTGCGGTCATCTGAACAAATTTGTAGAAACATCCAGCACATTCCATTTACAGCAAAAGCCAAGAGCAGAATCCCCCCAAACAGCCAGGTTTATTCCTCTGATGGTACCTTGACACAACTTTATTATTATTAACAATAATAGTAGTGGTACTATCAGTTCTCATTCACCATCTGGAAGAAGAACATTCTAGAGAAACATCATTCAAAACAGCTCTGGGGCTGGTGAGATGGATGAACAGGTAAAGGGCCTGCCTGCCTCTGGGCCTGAGAACCTTCCTGAACATACTTAGTGAGGAAAGGAAGTGGACTCTGACCCTCACACAAGTTCTCCATTACACATGAAATAAAGGAATGATCTTTATTCTGCCTCATCAATAGCTTAGTTATTCTGGTTTTTTTTTTTTTTTTTTTTTTTTTTGGAAGTGAAGCTCCTAAGTATTAATAGTCTCAGAACTGCCTTCTACACACTGGTAAATCTGATTTACAGATAGCCATACCTCCAAGCATCCAAGAGTGACCCCTGTGTCTCTCAGGCTTTTCACAGTAGGAGTCCAAACTCTACAGAAGATCATGCCTATTAACAAGTAACCTCTAAAAGTACCATCAGATTTCCCCTTTAAGGGTGGGTATTACAGCCAATGAGACCGTTAGATTCCCTCCCTGTTCTAAGGGCTCTGAAGCTGCTCCACAGGCAGGCTGCCACACAGAATTCCCCTCTAGTAACAGCTGTGTAAAGGAGTAATGGTCAGATTCAACATAAAATAGACGCTTGTGGCCTTCCTCTTGTTTTTATTTTTACTGTTGGCCCAATGGGTGAATACCTCTGCTTTTATCTCATTGTAAGGAAGATTGCATCTGAGCAAGAAAAGCATCTAGTTGGCAGCTCCAGCTTGGGGGAAACACCACACTGATTTGTTTCACGATGGGCAGCATCTGCTGAGCCCACAACCGTCATTCCCCAAGGCTGCCTATGCACCAGCTGTTTTAAATGATATAATTTCTTTTTTTCTTACAAATGTAACTAAGTGCTTTAAAACAAACCTGTTTCCCCTTAAATTGTCAAGGTGCATACCCAGCTGCTTTTGCCACCAACACCTTCTGATCAGGTTTTGGTTAAGCATCTTGTATTTTGTACTGAAAAAAATAAAAACAAGAAGGGTACTCCTACTGAGTCCTGATTCTTAATAAAACAGAGGCCAGGGGCTGGCGCTGTGGCTCAGCAGATAAAGCATTTGCTGTGCATGCATGAGAACTGGTGTTTGGATCTCTAGAGCTCATATAGAAGCCCAGCAGGTGTGGTGGCTTCTCTGGTCTCAGCACTCTGGAAGCTGAGACCAGTGACTCAGTGAGCTCTGGGTTCAGCAAGAAAGATGTCTAGTCTCCCTGCTGTGGGCACCCATATGCATGCCCATCCAAGAAAGCATATGAACCCGCCTACATGCAACACAGTGTCTCTCTCTCTCTCTCTCTCTCTCTCTCACACACACACACACACACACACACTACACATGCCCATGTGCACATACCTGTGCAAATACACAGGTGAATGCACACACACTATCTACACAGGGGTTCAAGAACTCCTAACTATAGCTAAGGAGTTGAGAGTTGAATTTTTAATTAAGAAAAATAAGAGCTCATTACCCTGCCCTCCTCCTTCTAGAGGCTTGGTGTCCCAAGCATCACCCCGGAAGTACTGGGAGGCGGGGAGGGAAAGTCAGAATACTGAAGTAGGTCAGCTTTATGATGGACAGAGCCCAGAATCTGGACACAGTGTCTCAAAATCAGGGAGGAAAATGGTAGCCAGTAGTTCTTCAGGCAGACAGTAGCTGACTGCCTCAGTTTTATGTGCATCCTTTGTACATAATGAATTCAGGAAATGGGTAACTAGAATTAGAAAGCAATGAAAAAATCAGTGGGTGGATCTGGACCTCACTCTTCTTTTATATGCACACTTGTCTTGTTCCGTCTTTAATGTCGATTTACTGCAGATCCGTATGTAATGGTAGAGCACTCTTTTCCTTCCGTGGTCCATCATGTAAACCCTTCTGTAAGCCCATCATGCCTACAGAATCCAAATTAGTCAATTTCATCAATTCCTTCAGACACTGTCTCAGTTTTTCCCCCTCACCTAGGAAGAATGTAACTTAGATTCATTTCCTCTTATCTGCCCTTATATACCCCACAGGCTTCTCTTCTAATGGTCTGTCCCCTTTTTGATGCAAATGGCATAATGGCTACTGTTAGTCACAGTAACTATGTTTGTACTTAACAGATACTCTTTTCTAACATTTGAGCCATCTTCTTCCATCCTGTCCTGAGTTAATGCAGGTTAGTCAGACCATCTTCCCTGATGTGTGCAGAATTCACAAACTGCTAACCCAGAGGCTTGCAAATCTGCCACCAGCCTTGAGTTGGAACAGCCCTCATGGAACAGTCCACATTGAATTTACAGTCACCGTACAACATTACCTGTATCCTTCCTGGGTGAGAACGCATTGCTAAGTGTTACTCATACATTAGAAATGATACTCTATTTTAGTGACCTTAAAACTGTCCCATCTGTCTTCAAATATTCACTCTTCCATGCTTTTGAATCAAATGCAGCAATACATCGGGTTCCTTTCCTGAATGGCTTCCACATACCCAGACTATAAGCAACTCATCATGCCAGAGGATATTCACTTCTTAAAATTCTTTCCCTTTGTCTGCCTTCCTGATCCTCTCTCTTTCACATACGTGTGTACACGTACACATGTGTACACACACACACACACACACACACACACACACACACACACATTCTTACAAGGGGTACCAATTTCTTAAATTTCCTATGTATCTCATGCCTGTCCCTTTTACCTTAGTATGACCACTCACAAACAAAAGACAATGCTAAGAAAGAAAACAATGATTTATAATTTAGTAAGTATCAGGAGGCTAATATGTACAATCTCTTATTAATTCCTCAAAGACTACACAGCTGGTCAAAGGGAAAAAGGTATAGGGCCACATAGATTGGAGTCTGACTTTCAGAATGCCCTGTTCTTTGTGAGGCTAGAATCATTAGCTAAGTTACTTCCCCTTTCTAACGTTTAATCTTCTGGCTTTCCAAGGGGGAGTGATGACAGACCATCTAAAACGACATGGCCAAGCTTAAACACATGCTGTACAAAGTATGTGTATGCAGGTGATGCACCGTACATGCCAGTTATGTCATGTCTATTTGATAGATGAAGTTATGGCTCAGAGAGATTAGATAATATGTCTATCAAGGGCAAACTGATGAAACTAAGACCCACACTCGCTGGGACAGCCTCTTTTGAAAGTCAGTCTTCACAGGTTTACAGAACTGCCTCCCTCCTTGACCTCCCAGACTGGTTGGCACTTGCTTATGTCTGACATGGGGAGAAAGTTTTTAGGGTATGAATTCCTCTGGGGAAAGTTCTTTCCAGAAGTGTTAACCTGAGAGACAGATGGTCTAAGAGAAGAGAGAAGCAAGAAGTGGGGCTAGCCCAGTTTCAACAAGATCTTCAATGGCAGGGATATGTCCTTGAAGATAGCATGGTTGAGCCTGCGTTCTATCACAATTCCCACGGACTTACAAATGAAGACAATAAGTGACATCATGCTTTGACAGCCCTCTCACAGGGCTGGCTAGAGGATCGGAGGGTTTCTTCCTGTCTTGTAAAGAATACAGCCCAGCTTTGATTATCAGACTGTATTGGGAAACAGCTGGCAGGCTTGCAGACTGGCAGGAAGGAGAGGAAGGGAGTCCTGTGGTGAGGCTATACAGAGACAGTATCAGCTGAAGGGGAGGAGAGTGACAGGGCAACCTTTGATCTGGAGGAGGAGGGCCCACTTCACCTTCATCTCAGATCATTGGAAGCATCAAAGCAATCTTGGCCAGTCACCTGGACTGATCTGAGAACACATCTGAGCTATAGGGGAAAATGCAGAGCAGCGGGCAGACTGATGCAGACTAAGCTTGTCATGCAACCTCAATAAGCTTACTAAATGTTACTTACAGTCTAGAAAAACACACTCACATGTACAGTGCACAGCACAAACTTAGAACTCTGCATCCATCAAATACGTCAAAATAAACAGTGAAGAATCTGTGCTCTAATATAAATCATCTAGCTGGTGAGGATTCATGGCCAACCAGACCTCTCACCTCTGCAATATCCAGAGGAGGTTCAGAGTTTACTTGGTTGCTTTCCAACAATCTCATCTGTGCACTGCCCTTCTTAAGTACAGCCTTGAAGAAATATTCTCCAGGGGTACTTTCTCTGCTCAAAGCATGGGGTGAGGCACCAGAGGCAAAATAATAATGCTCACAAAGATGCCTTTCTGTGAAAATCTTTAGGACCTTAAAGTCAAGTTCATTCTTCTCTTTCCCTCGTTTTTATGAAACCATGCTCACCTAGGGTTATGCGGTGCTCTCCACTCTCCCTAAGGTCCAGACTAAGGGGTACAACTTAGAGCTTTGCTGCATTCCACTTTGCTGTTCTACCTCTGGTCTTCCATTCCATACATTCACACACCTGACTTTGTACTGGAAATATTTCTGGTAACAACTGCTATCTTATCTGTGTAAGCCTTTGGTTCACATCTCTGCCACTATCATGTTGTTTGCTTAGTCATTCATTAATTCATTAGATATGGACTGAGCATCCAGTAGGTCTGGACTACAGTAAACATAGAGAACAAAGTTGATTGGTCATTGTTATGTTCCTGGAGCTTGAAGCCACATTAGAGTCCTCTTGTACCTACCAACTGCCACTTTGGATTAGAAAGAGGAGCCTATGAATACAGCATGAAGAATGGAAGAATACCTAGGTGCCCGCCAGCTCAACCCAAACCTCAGTCAGATGGTTCAGTCTATTCAGTAGCCCATATCAACCTGGTTTCCACTGGAGTGCACTGCTACCAGGCAAACATGAGGTATATGGCCAGCCCCCTCTTGCTACAGATGTTCAAGACAGAGATATGGGAAGCCAGATGGGATAGACTTTTTGCCCCGATCTGTGGTGTGGGTAGAGCAAAGCCAAAAGACCAGAATGTCATACAACATACGGAGATGAAGATTTTTTTTTTTCTTTTTCAAAACCCCTACTCTCTGAAGCACACTATGCAGGAGATATTGTATCATTCACCTCTTCTTAACACCCCCTTTGCCCCTCTCTGTAGCACCCTGAATCCCAGGGAGTCCCTGGGACTCATGTGTCCTGGGTTAATGGGTAGCTTTTTAGCAATCAAATGGAAGCAGCCATGTCTTCAAGATAAGGAGTGGTCACTGCTTGAGCTGGTTCAGTCTAAGGAGTGGATGGATGTCCTTGCTGAACTAATCCCAATTTAAATAGTTTAGCAAAGGAATTCTGAATCCAGGTCCTATTTCTCACACTGGCTCTGGGACTTTGGGACAAGTCACCTGCTGCTCTAACTTGGATTCTGTCCAAAAGCAACTATACTGCACAACACCTGACATGTCAGTGCTTGAAAATCTTGGGTCTTATTAACTCTTGTGAGTAATGATGTGATTTTGAGAGCTGCTAGGTGGCCCAAAGGAGGCATCATTTGTACAGGCTCTGAGTGAAATACTATCTCCAAGCCTGAGTCTATCCGTGTGCTGCTGCTGGCTCAGCCATGTGCAAGCAAAGCTTTAACTGATGAGGGCAGCTGGTTCAAAACTTAACAGAGCGCTACAGATCATTCTTCAGCCCCCTCCCCACATCAGGTAAAGGATCCAACAGGGAGAGGCTGCAGAGGATGAGTGGGTTGGAGCTGCTGGCAGAAAATGGATATGGATCCAACAAGATAAACTGTATAAACTGGCCTTGGAGGCGGTATTTACTGTGCTGATCTGGCTATCAATGGGAGGTAGGAAGCAAAGCCAATCAGTTTTGCTTTCTCCCTTTTTCAAATAAACAAGGCAGTTGTTAAAACCAGAAGTAAATCTGATCCTGTGTGGCTTTAAGAGCAGTCAGCTGCATTCTGAAACAGGCAATAATGTAAACAGAGCCCTGTAACTCTAGACCGAGCCAGAATGGCCATAGGTTTGTGCCTGTGGGCCTGGAGCCAAGCAAAATGAAACGTTAGCCTGGACCTTTAAACAGAATCATGTAAAAGCAGAGTGCATATTTGTTTAAAACACACACAAACACACACACACACACACACACACACACACACACACACACACACACACACACACACACACACCATGATTTTCTATGCCAATATTTTTTGGAAGTCCCTTAAATAAAAGCTGGGGATCCCTGCAAACAGTGTTGCAGAACCAATAGTGATTAAAATCTGACCTGAGCACACATGGATTTTCCTGTTGAACATGGAGATATTGTGAGATTTTCCTCTTCCTTCCTTCCCCATGCTAATTACACAGTATGACTGTAAAAATAAAATAAATGAGCCCATTCCACTCATCCCTGTATCTGAGTTCTATCATGAGTTGCCAATTGGTTTTCTAATCCTCTCACTCAATATCTGCTGTTAATTTGTTTGCTATTTCAAGAACTTGAAGACTGTCAGCAAAATACATGATGCATTACGGAACTTATAATTGGAAATGAAAACATCTGAAGCTTTTCTGATAGGGTAACCACAAAGCACAGCTGCCCTGATCAACACCAGCAACCTTGTAGCGATCTGTGTGCAGACACAATTATCCATGCCACAGAGTGGAGTCAACACTTAATGCTGGCTTTGAGAAATGCTCAGGAAATTACATCTAAATGACTGGATGAACTCAACATGTTTAGGATGTCAAATGATGGGAACAGAGAGGGGAGGGGGAACCCTACCCATGCTTTCTTTGAAAAGGAAGGGCAGTGGACTCTCTCTTCCTCTTTTGGCCAGTGTAGAACTACCAGTCCTGGGCCTGTTGTAATTTTCCTGCTGTAGAAGTTAAGGTATTTCTTCCACAGTTATTAAATCTGACAAATTTTACCTGTGTCCGTTCTAACATAGGAAAACAAACTCTTTGTTCCTGGTCCCTTGGTTAGCCAAGAGAGCAGGTTCCCAGACACAGACAAGCCCACCCACTCAAACTGATGAAACTCCAGGGGAGAGCAGTTTTGAGTGAGGAGGAAGGTGCAGGAGAGGATGGAACCGCTCCAGTCTGAGTGAGGGCGCTAGGACCAGGGTCTGTCTACTTTCTGCAGTGGGGCTTGCTGATCCCTTAGGAAGTGTGGGTTTATTTTTTTCTTTGACATAGGATCTTGCTATCAAAAGAGCAACTGAGATCAGAAAAAGAAGACCTGACCGATTTTCACAGCCTGTTTCATGTGTGAGTTAAACTGAAGCCCACTTGTATTAAAAGGCTGGTGACAGGTTCAGTAACCAAAAACGTGAAAATCCACCTTCTCTTTGGTATGAACAGACAAACAATTAGTTACCATACCGGACAATATTTGATGGATTAGAATTTTTTCTTCTCTAACTAACTATTCTTTGCCTTCGAGAAAGATGCTACAGAGGGCAGCCAGAAAGAGAAAACGGAGGTCCATCTTGGAGGCCAAGCATGGACACGAGGCATGGGAAGCCTGTGTGCTTTCAAAGCTGGAGTTTGCTCTAACTGTGTGATAACACAGGTACCTCTTCAGTCTCCCAAAGGTGACAAAAGGAAACAATGACAGAAGTTAAGAAGATCTGTAAGCCAAATATCTAAGGAGAATGATTGCTTTTCTATAGGTTCATGGAAGGAGTTGGTAAAGGAATGTAGATAGAACACAGAAAAATGTATTGCTGCCATGATCCCCCGGAGGCCAAGAAGCTCCCAGCAAAACTCATCTATACTCATGCCATCCTTCCAGGGAGCTCCTCTTCTTCCAGCCTGACATGTTATTTACAACTTCTGCTACTGGGAAACCAAATTCTCTTAGACCCATAGAATCATCCAAATAGTCTTCATTGGAGATATAGCGGCAGCACATTACAGGTTGCAGACATTTAGGAATGCTGAGGTGCATTGCTAGCTATTTTTGGTGTATAAGATTCCTGTTAAATTGCAAATCAAGAAGTAGCAGTATTCTCTCTAGTCTTTAGGAGGCTTTCAGCTGGGACACAATTTATAAACATACAATGAAGGCAGATGAATATTCCTTTCCTGAAGTGAAATCACATAACAATCCTTTATTTATTTTATCTTATGGGGAAGGTGATACTGCAGAACAAGCCGAGGGACCTTGTGCATAGTAAGCATGTCTTCTAAAACTCAGCTACACTCCAATGTCATACTTCTAAAATTCAAGAGTTAGAGTAATTTCCTTGCTCTGACAGCAACTGCTTGAGAAACCTGTAGATGAAAGAATGGAAATCCCAAGGATAAAGATTCTTGCTTAGTTTTTGATTTTTTAATAAAAACTACTACAGTATTATCAACTCAGAATTTAACATTCTAGAAAATTCACTTGAAATGGAAGTCAAAATTAACTAGTCTCTATTATTTTGGAATGTCTATGGGTTATTACAGAGACATTTACCTTCAGGGAAATCTCAGGGCTACAATAATAAGAATAAGAACTTGAGAAATGTACCAACTGTGATATAATTTCACTTAAATTTTGATAATATTAAAATTTTTCACCATAAAAAAGGTAAAAAATGATATAAGACATTAAAATAACCATACCTAGTTATTTAGTATCACTGAAGATTCTAGATTTGGTAAACATTTATGTGGTTAAAGTATGAAAGAGCCTAGGACAGACATCATTTCTTCTGTTTCATATCCAAAGTCTAGGAGTCACATGACTCATCTAGCATCACCCAATCAGCAGAGACTGAACCAGTGTCAGAACATACCCATTTGCCTCCTGGTGCAGTATCTTGTAGAACCCTCTGGAAGCATCAATGACTCCACTGTTCATGGTAACACCTGAGCTTCTCAAACACTAACTCAAGGCTTGCAGTCTTCGCTACACTGTGGCTATACTAAGAGTATGTTGAAAACAGCCGCGTGAGGGAAGTAATATTCATTTTACAGCTGAGAAACCAGAGGTATGGAAATGTCAAAAATGAAACAAGGCAAAGACGAAAGAACTCATTCAAGGTCCTGGGGAGTGTATGGGAGAAGGGAGAAACCTGGTCTCCCTGACACACGACAAATCCCCAAGTCAGCATTCAGTAGCCCTAGGAAGAGCCATTTGAGAGAACATCTTCACAGTGACATTAAATAACGTGTCCCTGGAGAAGAGGTGAAACAAAACCCCCTCTTCACTACCCGCTCTCTTGATTTACAAACACAAACCAAAGGTCCAACATTTTCAGTGAAGGGGACACATTTCTCCTACAGATCCATTCTTTGTAAAGAAGTGTTGAGCAGGAACAAGGGACCAAGACTTACTGGAAATCTCATACACACTGTATAGAACTGCCTCAGGACAGCAGTTCAAGACACCAATCAATGCTGCCAAGTTTCTGGCTTCAATTACCTTCTCCAATAATGGATTATTTTTTAAATGATTAAAAATATCTTAAATGATAGTAATCTGTGTTCAGCATGAACCAAACCTCCAGACTGGGTCATAGCACATCACACTGGGTTACCAATCAGCCACCAGTTTGTTTTCACATCTTCAGTGCCTGCCTCGGATCCTAATCACCCCCTCATTCATCACATCATCACAGCTGTAATTTTGTTCAGTTAAGTTCGATCCTAAACAGAGTTGGATTAGCTTAAACCATGGAGAATGCGCTTTTTTTTTTTTTTTTTTTTTTTTTTTTTAAATTTCCCTATCATTGTTTCGGTAATTAGCAGTAATCTGGGGTCTTTGAAAGCACCGATTGTTTATGAACAGCCCAATGTCCTGTGCCTTCTGAGGACTGTTCAAAAACACCAGATGAGTCTGAAGAAATGATTTTAACCAACACGTCAAGCTTCTCTGACCATCAGAGGTCATTCTCCAACTACTGAATTGTATTAAGAACTGGACAAGGAAGTCGAAGATGCTCGTATCCTGCCCCATATCCAGAACCACTGATCTCAACACCCTACTTCATCCTGAGACAATTTTTCAGATCACAGCTGAACAGGACTCATGTCTGCTATTATTATTATTATTTAAAAGAGTTGAATTTAAAATGGACCTGCAAATTATAACCACTAATTATTACCTTACCACCAGTGCTACCACCACTACTCAACCCCTTCGCCACACAAGATTCCCTATAGTCAGACTGACAGAGTAGTGTGGCTGCCATTTACCTGTTGTTTCCTAAGTAGTCA
This sequence comes from Phyllotis vaccarum, assembly GCA_033318265.1. NCBI lineage: Eukaryota > Metazoa > Chordata > Mammalia > Rodentia > Cricetidae > Phyllotis > Phyllotis vaccarum. The sequence goes on along the minus strand of JARWLC010000001.1, from coordinate 135,792,556 downwards.
TTTAACTGTGTGCCTCAGTTTGCTTATCTGCCAAATGAGAATTGGTACCTAAATTCTACAGGCAGATTGAAGACTAAATTGGACAAGTAATATAACAGTGGGCTTAGAGTGTCCAGTTTATGGCAGTTAATGAGGAACTCAGTCATTGTCAGGCTGAAGTGCAAACAAAAATGTACTTCCCACACCTTCTATCAGTCATGAATACCAATTAGTAAGGGGAAAAAGTTTTTTTTTTTTTTTTAAATAGAAACCAAAACTGTGAGTGGAGAGGCAATTGGGGTCCCTTCTACTACTCTTCCAGCAGGCCTAATCTCAGCTTGTAACAAAGGACTTGGAGGTCCTTCCAGCCATGGGGGGGAGGTTAGTTGGTTTGCTCGATACACAGAGATAATCCTGGAATTGTCTGATAACAGATAACTCCAGTCCAACATTCTCCTGTTAGAGATGAAAACACTGATCTAAGCTGAGGGACTTGCTCAAGTCTACCCCAAATCGCAGCGGCAAAGCTAAGAGCAGGAAAAAATGGTCACTGTCATCCCAAGGCAATGGGAGGCAACACCAGGCTCTCTTCTAGACCCACTGCACAGTGCCACCTATGTAATCTTCTGATGGCTGGATAAAAGGTATTATTGTTTTCACCATTTTAAAGGTAAAAAGTCTAAGGCTCAACATGGAGTAACTTCTTTAAGACTTGGGGATGAAACCCACAGAATCACGATCCAGAATCCCTCTGTCGGGTCCCTAGGACATGTGCCTGAGACATGCATTCCAGAGCACAGTTCGAGACTTCTAGTACTGCGTTACCAATCAACAATCTCCAGATTGCCTGAGCATTTATCTCAGCTGCAGACCCTTTAAAAAACACATTTTTCTTGTTCATTTGGATGGCTTGGTTTGGTTTCTCTAGGGGAGGAGAATCAGGGTGTCTTTGAGACTAGGGTTTCACATTTCATGATTGCTTCCAGTAGAACCAAAGGAGAATGCTCTCGTGAAATGGTCAGAGTAGCTGAATCCATCAAAAGCAACAGGGAAGTCTTTCGCCAATCTTTCTATGTTACACAGACACGTGTAGAGCCCCAGTTATAAAACTACAAACATTTCTACTAAAGCCTTATTCTTGTCACCTCAAGGAGTTTGTTTGATGTTGAAAATAACTAATACTGTGATTTCCAGCAGTAGCAGATGATGGGTTTTTCAGACTAACAGTCTTTCCTTCCATCCTAGACATTTTCATTAAAGCAGCTAAGTCCCAAAAAATGGTTTCTTGGTTCCCAACCTGCTTGAGCAAGCACTTACCAAGGAGCACCGTATATCCTGAATCCCTTCACGGTTACCTCTGAATCTTGCAAGTAAATACTGTTTGTCAGGAGGGACTGAACATTGTCAAAGTCCTCTGGTTTCAATTTGGACACAGAAGGGAAACGGTAGTAGTCCTGCTTAACGAGGTCTGCCATGAATTCCTTATCAAATGTCAGTTCATGATTCCCAGCAATCACAATTTTATATTCATATGGCAGGTTTCCTGTAATAACAAGAAGGAGAGAAAAAAAGCACCAATTAGCACATTCATTTCCCATCACAAAATACAACAGCCCAGACCGTGATTAGCAGACGGCTCAGCCGAATGAAATGATCATACATTTCTTTTCATTTCCACGTAAATCAAAATTTGTGGAGACTCTTTTATGCCACCAAAAATGGCAATAAACCAGAGCTAGGAAGCTACACAGAGTGAAATAGCTATGAAGAGCATCAACCTTCCCAGCTCTGTCTCTCTCTAGAATTTACAGATCCACTGTGATGAATCTGCTCAAAACAATCATCCAGTTTCTGTTTTTGTTTTTTCAAAGACTCACTATGATCTTGAAGAGAAGGTTTAGACTCAGCCTGGTTCTCAGAAAATAAGACAGTAAGTATTTTTAACAGCATGCATAAATGCTAGATTTTAGGGCACCTTTCAAACAAAAAATGTGGCTATCTTAAGCATTATATAGTGCGACCTATGTCCAGATAAGGAACCTGCAATGTCAGATTGCAAGTCTAATTTTACATTTACCTTTTGGCTTCTGAATAAACATTATTAAGAGCCCATGATTGGAAGGCCAACTTTCCTCCCATTGGGACGGAAGAGGAAACTGTAGAGCTTAACCCCCTTTTAATATTTATGCCATGGAAATGTGAGTTCTCGGTGTGTGCTTTTTATGCAAAAGTTTCCCGATCGAAATGAGATAATTCTGGGAAGAAGAATGAAAGCTATAGAGGAAAACCCAAACACTAGACTTCTGCATAGATTTATAATGCTTGAATAAAGTACAGGTCATACATATTAATAACTCACTGTGATGCTCCAAGAACCAAAATTCCAAGGGGAGATAGAAGCGGGCAGCCACCCCAATCCTGAGATTATTGCCTCTTTCGCTGTTCTACCTCTACCATCCCTCACAACTCTTCATGAGCTATTGCTCATTTTATTTTATTTTGGAGTAGAAAGGGTGGAACAGTGGTCATTTAATTCCACCTTAACTCCCGGGTCCAATGCGAAATTAATATTGCCTGCTATTCTGGGAAGAATTAAGGTTACCCCGAGTAGGAAACAGAATACTCTTATAAGAATTGATCCTTACCAGCAAGCTAGACTTTGGTGATTTAATTAAGAAAGCTTAGTGAGAGAGACTGCTTCCTGGGAGTGCTTATAATTTCTGCCATTGGTACTTGGATTTCAGCAGAGTAATCTATAAGACTTCACTATAAAGCCCTCGCCACACCAGCAGCCCAAAGCACAGGCAGATGCTAGCACAAATGTTTTCTAAGACAGTGGTGACGCTTTATAACATGACAATTTTTCTTCAGCTCTTGATTTGCAATTTCTTTCTTTCTTTTTAAAAAAACTTATTTAACTTTATTTTATGTGCATTGGTGTGAAGGTATCGATTCCCTGGAACTGGAGTTACAGAAGCTGCCAAGTGGATGCTGGGAATTGAACCTGGGTGATGTGGGAATGTCGGTTTCTGTATGCTGTGAACAACAATCTTTAAATAAAGGAGCTGTTTTGGCCCATGACAGACACCATAAAAAAGTAGGTGGGGAATCAGAATAGGTAGGAAAGGAAGGGTGGAGTCAGAGACAGACTGAGTCAGCTGAACAAGAAGAAACAGTTAAGGAACACAGGTGAGCCACGGGCCACGTGGCAGGATAGATTAATGAGAATGGGTTGAGTTAAGATGAAAGAGCAGGCTAGCAATGTGCGTGAGCCATAGGCCAAACAGCATGAACTTAATATAAGCATCTGGATCATTTTGGGGGGCCTGATCAACTGTGGGCGGCTAAGGGGTCTGGGACTGCAGGTCTGTGAGTCGGGACCTCTGGCCGCCCGGGGCCAGGAAACCTCATTGTAATACCTGGGTCCTCTAGGTTACCAGTCAGTGCTCGTAACCTTTTAGCCATCTAACAGAATCACATATACAGAATGTGCTGTACTGGGAAGGCTCTTGAGAAGGGTGAAAGCAGTGATAGAAAATGATGCCACAAGTAAGGGAGTGATAAACTGGGGAGCAGGCGCTGAGGGATACCTGGTGACAGGCACACACTGCTGTGTGACACACCTCTGGCCTCGGTTATTTGCAGGGCTGTACAGAAGAGTGCAATCGAATTGGGAAGCCACTCTCAAGAGGCATGCTTATGTAAGCTGGGCAATTAGGAGCGTGATGTATATTGCAAACACCTCAGAATGGTGCTGCTATTTCGTGCGATTCCTGCACTTTAAGTAGAGATGAAAGATGGATTAACATGGCCTCAAATTCCTGGCACTGACTGACTGACATTATGAGGCACTATAACTGTGATATCACCGCTCCGTGGTTAGATGATACACTCACAGATCCACCTAGGCTCTTCAAGTCAGAACAGGCTAAGAATGTTTTCGTGAGCATTACATCTATTTGGAGGCAGGTCCTGCCTGAGTGGACCTTAGCTCCTGCTTCAGTTCACACGGTGGCCCTCTACCTCCTCTGTTGGTGACGATGGGCTCACTGGGATCTCATTGGTAGTCACCATCACTTTTACAAGAGGCAATGGATTCCCACTATGCCCTCATTTTAGATATTTGGGTCAGAAGGATTGAGAAATTAAGGCATTGGGCAAAAGAAGTACTCCCCCTAACTCTCACCCCCCCAAACTGTTCAAAACATAACATAAAAGGTGAAATTTCTATGAAGTTAATCCTCCCCAGGAAAACAAGCATCCTTGGTGTCTTCTAAATCAGATTTCACAGACTCTGAGAGGGAAGGAGCCACCAAAATGAGCAATCGCAGGAGTGGTGATGATATTTACACGCCGCCAACAAACTCATCTCACTCTGAGAATCCAATAGCAGTTTCCAAGTTCCGCCCTGGGTTACCTGTGTTATGAGATTGTCTGACAGATTTTCTTTTTTGCTGAGCTGACCTTTCATCTATAATCTGCCAACCTTTCTGTTTTATATGAAAAGTGTAAGCAGGGCAGCTGACAAATCTCCTGCTACTTGATGGCATTTTCTTTCTTTCTTTTTTTTTTTCTCCCACAAGACTAGATTAATTTGGAAGGCTCTGCAGTCAAGCTTCAAGCTTCTTGGTATTCAAATAGCATCACTTTCAAATTGTCAGACAAAGAGGTGCCTGCCTTTATCCATTTTATTCAGATCAGGCCATCTAGGCCGGCCTATTAGAATAAAAAGCAAGGCCATATTCTATGTTCTTAACGCAGAAGAAATCCCTGCTCTGTGGGACCCAAAGAACCACCCAGTGGAATTAGACAGCATGTCCTGGGAATGAAAGACAGGATTATTCTAGATGGAATGGAGAGGAATAAAGATATTAGGGAGTTAGTACATTTTTAAAATGCATAGTTGGAAGGCTAGTGTAAGTGTGATTTGTAGCATTATTTTCATACACATGTAGCAAAAATAAATATGTAATATGTGCATATGTGTAATATATGCATAAATATATGTGTAATAGAATATATATGTAACTGTCAGGGGACATTTTTAAATAAACAACAGCATAGGAATCAATTCAGAAGACAGGTAAACATTCTATGTGGGCAGACAAGTGATCAGAAACACCATCTCTGTCCCATTATAGAGATCTATGGGCTCAGAGTGTTAGCTCAAGCCTACAATACCAGCTTTCAGGAAGGAGGCTGACTCTGGAGAACTGCCACCCGTTCAATGTCAACCTGGGCTACAGAGGGAGGCTCTGTCCTCCCAAAAGAAACTGACAGTGCCCATATGAAGGCCAGCTGCCCCTCCAGCCGCTGCATAGTATGAGGAGCCTCACACTCCCATGACCTCCTGTCCTCCAAAGCAGACACCATGACATTTTTTCTGGGCTTCTCATCATTCCCAAGATCACTAAGCACATGGATGGAGGGGAGAAAGGGCCTCTTTGCCGCTTAGTCTTCGCTTTTCCATTATTCCAACTTGGTTACAACTTAGATTTCTAACAGCAGACTCTTTACTCTTGCCTTCCTTGGTCTTCAAATACCTTCCCTTGTGAGCATCAGTTTCTGGGAGCTTCTATTTACCCATCCCAATTACGTAAGAAGCAACCATTGGCATATAAACAGGTATGTCTGCTGCAAACATGGTCCTAAATGGATCAAGATGCTTCAGCATTTTGCTTTGAAACTTCTGGAAGGAGTCCAGATATGATAAATTCAACCTACAGATATGTTAAGTTTAGCTCTTAACTGAATTTTACTTTTTAAAAAATGAGCTAACATTTAGAAAGCAGAAGATACCACACATACATTTCAGATCTTCCCACCTCTCTTGGAAAATTGAAAGGAAAAAGTCCTGCAATGCTCACAAACTACCGATCTTCCCACTCTTATTGCTGCTTCTGCTTGGCCCAAGTTGGCTTTCCCTGATAGACCTCTATAGTTTTACACCAACTAACATACAACTCAAGGTAATTTGGTTTCTGTTTCTATTATGCGCCAAAAGAGCTCCTGGAGCATCCCTAATAACTGCCCGAGGAATAAAGCAAAACGTCTTGTCAGTTCTCACCTGGGCTGATCTGACCACAGTGACATCATCGTCTCTGTAACTATCCGCCCAGTGCCAGTACTCTCCAGATTCCCTTCTCCCCTGTTTAGTGCCAGCTCTCTCTTCTTCCTCAAGGTCTTTGCATCTTGGCCCACTCTATACAATGACACCCTCCTTCATCCTCTGCACATCTTCAAATATTACGTAGTGCTGTCCTGCCAGGTTTTTTGGTTTTGTTTTGTTTTTTCTTATTTCTATTCTTAAGATCCAATTTTAAACCAGTTCTACACGAGCTGCAGAGGAGCCTGGGGTTAAGAGTGGTGCAGCCTCCCCTGTGGATTAGCTGTATGACCTTGGACAGCAGCAGGTGTTAGAGCTTCAGAAGCACATGCATGTCAGAGTCAACGTGGTCACGAATGGCGCTCCAGTTTTCGGTTTTGCTTATGTGTGACTCATCTCCTTCTTGACTTAAGGCATGGATCATGGCTGTGGTTTTGTTTACCTCAAAGAACTCAGTTTAATACTTCTTAATGGTAAGCACACAATTCAAATTTGCCTAGTGATACATGAAGGAGGGTGACCAGGGATTTCCAGAATCTTCTTAAGATTCCAAAGACTAGGCTTGGCATACTAGGCTTGACAAAATGTAATTCAATGTCAACATTCTCTTTCAAGTTTAAGTTTTTATAAAGTGTCCTATTTTGTCACTCCAACATCTGGTCTACCAGCTAAGTTCCAATCTGCACCTTTCAAATAATACTTTCTTCAAATATAAATAGGAAAAAGGAATATCATGACAGATAAGCTTTAGTGTAATTAAAGGGGATCCTAAACAATTTTTGACACTCTGGTCTTTTCAAAAGACATTAGCTATGCTGTTACTTGTGGTGATGATGGAGACTACCCCTCCCACCTGCCATCCAAGAAGCCATTAGTTCATCCATAGATCACATCTCTCCTGATGCCACATACAACACCATCACCCTCAAAGAATCACAACTGATGATGGAAAAGAAACCTCTGAAAACTATGGCAGACTCTGGCAATGATCCAACATACCCTTAAGCAATATGAGTGTTATCAGAACCAAGGAGGCTGTTGGGATAAAGATAAAGAGACAAGCATGGCAGCCTCCAGTTTGTGCCTGGCAGTAAGGCAGACCTTCCACAGGATGATCTTAAACATGCCACTTCTTTCCCCCTCTTGTCAGAAGCCCATTCCTTGGCCATTCCTTCACAAAGCAATAATATGGAACCTATCCAGATCCCATTCCTCGTCAGCTTTTCCCCCCTTGAAATGTCTCTGGTTTCTTCCTAGAGCCTGGAGGGTGCCCTTTGTGTGTGTGTGTGTGTGTGTGTGTGTGTGTGTGTGTGTGTGTGTGTGTGTGTGTGTGTGTGTGTGTGTGTGTGTGTAGCAAAAAACAAGGTATCAGCAGCACTCAGTGCGGATAGATATCTTCAACTATGCTCACTTCAGTTGTAAGTCTTCACTCTAAAGAAACATCGAGAATGGAGAATTGTGTTTCATGGTACAAATTAAAAGGGACATATGTCTGAAACTAGAGAAAACATCATGGCGGTACCACGAGGAAGTGGTACAGGAACTCAAGTCACAGAGGGACCTTGGCTGGGCGGTATCAGACTCTAACAAATTGGGCCTTATGTGATAAAAGTTTAGCTTGGGAGGGAAAATCTAAATTCTAGTCAAACTTGTAATACCAAAGTGGGTGGTAACTACATGGCAAACAGCAGCATTCTCTAGAGTAGGTTTCTATATCCATAGAATGAAGTTGGGTGAATTGTGTTGTAGTTTTTTGCATTTTGAAGTCCTGTTTTAAAAGTTTTATTCAAATGTAATCTTTTTTCTATTGCAAACTCAAAGAACACAGAACTGTTCTGATAAACCTGGGAGCACATCTCTCCCCTCAGCCCTGCTTTTATCCTGAATCTTGCTCTAGCTCTGAGGAGAGTTCAGACTTGTATGTCAGTCTACCTTGGCACATTCTCCTGCCTCTGTGCTGTGATTGGCTGGAGCCACTTGAGTCTGGGGTGCTGTGATCAGGACATGGCCCCACAGGAGCTGGAGAGAGATGGGATAATCCCATGCACTGAAGTGACTGGGAATGAATAGAGGGCATTCAGAAAAGGGGCACTGACTGGTACATCATTTTTAAATGATCACATACAAGTGCTGCTCTGGATAAATAAGATTCCTAGGATGGCTTGTTCCCCTCCTTCAATAAAAATTAATGTGCCTCAAAATTAAGTATCATATAACTGAAGCCTTTTTTTTTCTTTCTATAAATCATAGAAGGTATTCCAACAATTCACTTTTCCAGGGCATCTGCCTTTTCTACATGAGCGTGCCTGACACTTTTCATTCCTAAGTAGGGATTATGGGAAATGAGGGAACCAAAATGGCTCATTAGGTTGTGGCTAATGACAAAACCACCTTCCCCACAGTCTATATCTTAACTCAAAAAACCTAGTAAATAGCTAACTGATGGTGATCTTTTTTTTTTTTTTTTTTTTTGTCTGCTAAAGCCATGGAGAAACCCCAGCACACAGCACAGAAAGCATCGAAAGCCAACACGGCTCCCCAGCTTTCATCTGTAAAAGAAGGCCTAGTTCTGAAGCAACATTTAAGATCTCTGATCCCTATGTATCCTCCTTGCCATTCTCCTAAACTAGAGATTCTGAGAATGTGTGAAGAAACCAAGGTTATCAGTGTCTTAAGACTTCCAGTAAGTAAAACTTATTCTGTAGCATGAAGAGAAGAAATAGAGAGGCTAGGTCAGACAGGAGATGTTATGTCTCCTACGTGCTCAAGATAATCACTCAGCAGCACAGCCTTCAGCCCCACCTTCTGTGTGCTGGATAGCAAACTCACTTCATAGGATCATGAAGAGCCCAGTTAATATTAAAATACACTATGATCGTCATTGCATCATTTCTAAACAAAATAAAAAATACCAATAGACTGCAACCCAATCACATCCCTGATACCTTCAACCCTCCTGTAGCAATGACGGGGATGTTTTAGAACACTGGTCCCAGACACCAACGGTGTAAGACGGATAAGAAGAGGAAAATGACCCTGCTTTAAATAAGTACTATATTTTTAATTCTGTCACTCCAGAAGGTCCACAGAAAATGTTCAAAGTCCTGAAAACTGTTCTACTGAGAAATGAGCAAGAAAAACTCAAGACAGAAAACTGACCAAGCAGAAGATTCTGCAGAAGGATGGAAGATGAAAAGCAACAGCAGTGACTAGGGGGTCAGAGGAAATGAGGCTCAGATACACCCTAGGGAGGCCTCTCTTCTCGGTTCTTCCATTGGTGACTTCTGGGGAACACTGAAAGATGACCAAATCCAGGCTGAAGCAAAGAGGCCACCTTGTGCCTAGAAAAAGACTGGCATTGCTGTCCATTGCCTACACGCTAACTAAACGCACAGACCTCCAGGAATCTCTCTTGGCTACACATTCGCACACCCTCGCCTCAGCTGCAAAACTACCACCAACATTCAGTCAGGGCAAGCTCTGTCTCTGACCTCAGTCTGTCCCCCGTCAGGCTCCATTAATTTTCACAAGTCCTCACAGCTCTCACGTGAATACTCACACTTGCTGATGGAGCCACACAGCAGGTTCAGACTGCTACCTTCTCCTCTGAAACTCATGCATTACGGTTTCTTCTATGCTTGCAATGGGAAACCAAGTCTAAGAAATATTAAACACAGAAAACTAAATTACAATAATGTCAGGGCTGAGCTAGAATCCCAGGAGAATGAAGGAATGCTGAGTGAAAAAGCCAGACAGTCCACTGCAGGAATTGTGGAGAGCATACAAAGACAGCAGAAAAGCCCCCTCATCTTCTTCAGTCTCCCTCATAATGAGATTGCTAAGGTACCAGAGTTGCCCCAAGCATTGATCCACACAAAAGACACAAAAGTCTGCCCCATCACCACACTGCCCCACGGTACTCTCTTCAACAATGAGTGATGTAACTGAGAAGTGCAAGTCCATGAAAGTGCCACCAGTGTATTGGTGTTCACAATAGTTTAGAGGTCATGAAGACATCTCAGAGACGTTGTTCTTGTCCCCCAGCAACTTCTTGTTTATATACATTCCTATCTCAAGCATAATTTTATTGCAACACAACTTACACACACACACACACTCCACTATCTGCACTCATATATAATTGCAGACACCATGAGGTAATAAATATAATAACTAACATCTCCTTGTTCTCAACCAAATATCTCTAAGTTGCCACTGAGGCCAACATGTTGTGTGGTACATGTAAAGCTATATGCTATCTGACTATAGAGGACAGAGGATCACCCAATCATATAAGCTGCCATCTATCTGGCCAACAGCAGTCAAAGGCAGTGTATTCCCGTTTATTTTATCCAACCTTTTCCTTATAGACAAGGCCTTGACTTGTTTAGAAAAATTTAGAACAGCACGCAACAAATTTGATCCAAATGGATTGTCTTCTAAAGATCCTTCAAGCTATCTCCTTCTACTACAGAAAGGTGGATCTGAATTGGGGCTTCATGAGACAGCACCAAGACAAATTGGTAAAGACATCAAGCCAAGCATCATCTTAGTCAGCTGTGTGTGTTTCTATCCCTGAAAAGGGTGGGAGAATATGAATGCAAGGGAGGGAAGGAAGAGCACAGGCATCAGAATTCCACAGGCCCCAGATCACTTATTTCCTTCAAAACTCAAATTGGAAGCATACCTTTAACCTAATATCAGAAGAAAAATTACGTGATCTCCCCTACAAAGTGGGCATGGAAATTGGCCAGATCGGCAAAGACTGGATACAATACTCAACACACAAAAAAAGACGACCACTCTTATGATTCTGTGCTGTTGTTTTGCATTGTAACTTCATTTGGGATACACATCAGTCTCTTGCCTCCTTCCTAGCTCTTTAAGATGCCACTCAGTAAATTTCTTTATTAACAGAGAAGTGCTTATGACAAGGCTCTATGATGAGCTGACAAATATGTTGGCTCTTTTCCCCCATGAAGTCTTTCAAAAGCAAGCGAGAGGAAGGTGTTCCTCCCAGCGATGATTATAAAATAAGTGGCAATTATTCTACTGAATAATTAGGAGAACAAATGCAAATCCTGGGTGTTTGCATTTTACATCATTAAGCATGGTGAAGGCCAAATTAAATAAAAATAACACAAGGCATAAAGGCCATATCTTTTTATGAGAAATAACTATTTTAGAGGCTTTTAAATTCCCTCCTCCTTAACCTTGCAAATAGAAATTTTAAAAAAATCCTTTTGAAATCACTGCTGTTCAAGTGCTTGCAAATATGACTGGAGCCATGAGTGTGGGGTTTCAAAACGCAGGGCTGGCTTTCTTGGGGCTGGGCTGCAGAAGTCAGAGTGGAAGGCTGACATTGGAGATGAAAGCTCTGCCTTAACAGCACCACTGGGGCTAGATGAAAATGCTCTTCCAGAACTTGATTAAAACCAAATAGAAAAAGAACATATTTGGCTAATATTACATTAGACTAAAATATAGAAATGAACCCTAATACTCTCAGAATCTAATCAGAAAAGGCCATCTCAATTTCCAAACTTTCAAGGCATCTTCTTTAAATGCATCACAGATCAATTTACATGGTACTTTTGCCAATAAGCAAAACCAAATCACAGGCTGCAATTGGCTTATATTGGAAAGTGTGAGAGCAAGTGCTAGAAAATGCAATTACGGAAAACAAACTCCATTTTCTCCCCTCTGAAGGGAATTTCGGGGAATATTTTATTGCCATCAAATAATATTTCTGAAGGCATCAATACACAATTCTATTTTCTTTTCAGAGTCCCCACACCCTGTAAATCTAATCCACTCTGCCGAGTATCTCGGAATTTAAAGAGAGGCCTACGAAAGAGGATATTACCTCTCACACACATCCTACGTCAATTTTAGTAATTTGCACTCTGGACAGGAAGTTGCTTTGAGTAAAATTTAGGATTCAATGAAATTGACTTTTCCCTTTTTATAACTCAAAATTGTAATGAAGCAGTGTCAGGATAAAACTCCCAAGGAAACCCCACAAGGGAGGTTATTCTGATCAGTGGCGACAGTGAGAAGACAGGTTGGCTGGAGACTGCATTCACTTCCTCTCCCTCATCTCTCAACTGGCATCAATTACATACCAGTAAGAACTGCATGCGATCAGAGTTAATAAGGAGACTCCCACGGATGAACTTTGGTTCACACTCTGTGTGTTCTGATGCCACGTCTCCTTTCCAAAATTACACGATGTGTATTCTTAAGCGGGAAAGTACTTCTAGAAATTTCTCTCATGTCTCTTAAGGCCCGGCGTGTCTAGCGTGGAGCCTGTAGATCTGTCAGGTTCCTACCTTCTTTTGTTCTCATTGTCCCCTAGTGTCTTGAGGACCCAGTTTAAGCAATGGCTAAGGGATAAATTCCCATGGAATCTTCTGGAACCTACACCTTGTCATAAGATAGAATGTGTTCTTTAAGGCTTTTTTAGACACTCAAGTGAGGTAAATTCATCCCACCTTTGCTTTGAATTGTTTCTCACAATACCTTGAATCCATTATCATATGCATCCTCCCGTCTTCCTACATACCCTCTTTAGACAGTATGAAAGTCTCCCAGATTTTGGCTCATTTCTGTGATGGGTCAAATTGTGCCTCCCAAATTCAAATCCAAATTCAAAAAAGGAGGCCTTTACCCTGAGTACCTCAACATATTACAGGGACTTTAAAGAGGACGTCACGGTGGGTCTTCATCCAACTGGACTAGCATCCTTAGAAGAACTGGATGTAAAGACAGCAGAGGTGTGAATGTGCAAAGGAAAAGCTGAGGAGACAGCAAGCAACAGTCACCTTCAAGCCAAGGAAAAAGCCCTCAAAGGAAGCCAATCTCTGCCATGAGTTTGGGTTTCTAGCCTCCAGAACTCTGGGAAACTTGTTCGTTAACTCTCCCAGTCTAATATTTTGTCATGATATCCTTAGCAAAACCCAACTCAGCCTTCTGAGACGACTCTGCACTGTTTAATGTTTTCCATACTAAGCTGAGTGAATGATCAATATATGAGTTTGAACATATATACTCCCCACACACATATCCCACTCGCTCACTGTCTTAGAATTTCTAAAGTTACGACAAAACACCATAACCATACAGCAAGTTGGAAAGAAAAGGCTTACACTTCGGCATTGCTGTTCACCACTAAAGGAAGGCAGGGCAGGAACTCAAACAGGGCAGGATTCCAGAGGCAGCAGCAGATGCAGGGGACATGGAGGGGAGCTGCTTCCTGGCTGCTTTACATGGCTTGCTCATGCCTGGGGGTAATGGGCAGACTCAGATTTGGTTGAGACCAGCCACTCCTCTACTCATCTCTTGAACTCTGAACTCAGGGGCTTTCAGTTCACAGTACTTCTCTATAAAAGCCCACCCTCTCCATCTTACTATGAACTTTGAAGTTTTTGCATTTCCAGAGGGTCTCAATAATTATCTATAAAATTAAGAAGAATGAGTAAGTAAAGTAAAAGATACTTCTTTCTTGACTAGGAATCATCTGGATACAATAGGTTTATATCTCAATTTTGTATTCAACATAGCCTTAAAGTATTAAAAATCTTACCTATATTTCACTCTAGAATGTCACCAATTTTATATATATATGTGTGTGTGTGTATATATATATATATATATATATATATATATATATATATATCTCCTGAGATAAATGATTCATTTGTGATTGAGAAACAAAATCTTTTTTCCTCCCTGAAACAGGGTCTCAAGCATTTGGACTAGGCTGGCTGTTAATATGTCATCCCGTTTCAGCTTGCAAAGTGCTGGAATTACACTTAAGCTATCATACCCAGCTAAATCTTTGTGTATGTGTGTGACAGGGGCGAGTGTGTACATGCCTGTTTGTGTGCACACATGTGTGTATGCACACACTAGGAGGCCAGAAGTCAACAATCAGTGTCTTCCTCCGTTGCTCTCCTCATTTATTATTTAATCTTCTGAGTCCATACCTCTCATTCAATTCAAAGATCACTGATTCAATAGTCTGCTGAGCAAAAAGTCACTCCCACTCAATGATAGGATTATAGAGACACCGCATGCTACCACAGCTTTTACACGGGTACTGGGGATTTGAACTGAGGTCCTCATACTTGTACAACCAGTTCTTGACCTATCCAGTCATCTCATCAGTATCTCAGATAAATCTGATTTTGAAATCGTGTTGTAAGGTGGACCTTTTTGGTGGTAAAAGTGAAGCTAGAGGATCAGTGTAGCAAAGACTGGACTTCACTGAATGAGTGAATAAGTGAACAGGTGAATAAATGAAGGACAGGACACATCCCACAGATGCACTGAATTGTTTCTGCTGTTTAAGAGTCCTCATTCCGAGGACTTGGGATCAATACATGGAGTTAGTGGTGTGGCCATTTATTATTTAAGGGAGCTGTCTGTCTTCGTTGCTTCTCTTCACTGGTCTGTTTGCACCTCTAGGCCTCTCAGGCAAATCACTGCTGTTTTGACAGCTGGCTTTGTAGAGGCCACTCTAGAAATGAGCCACTGCCTGGGCCCATCCAGGACATGTGTATGCATCTTCTCAGGCCCCCAAGCCACTGGGTCAGATGAAAGAATTTGTGCTAATTTATGTGCAGGCCCAGCTCTTTCCTTTTGCTTCTAACAGAAAAATCAAGGGGCAGCAGGGTGCTGCTGACCTCCCCTCTGAGTCCAGGCTGACTGAATTCCAAATGTGCAGAGACCTCAGCAATCAGAGTTCTTCCCTCTATGGAATGGGAAACTGAAACCTCACAAAACTACATGAAGTTCACCCAGTGACTTAGCTACAGAGGGGGGATGCCTGATTCTGCAGACGGATCCTCTCTTCTATCTGAGTCATAGAGAGGCACGGGCAATTTAAGTGTGAGATAATTCTTGTGGCTTGCTTCACAGATCAGAAGATTTCAGGTTAGAGGAACTGAGAGTCTTTTCTGAAGAATGTGATCATTCTAAAACCACGAGGGAGAACTCCTAAAATTAAAACTGATCGCTTTCTGTAGATAACATCAAATATTATACAAGGCATACACAGCAAACTGTTCTCTCTGATACTGAAGGCAGCTCAGATTTCATTCTTGGGATACTCTATCCATTTTTATCTGAAGCTAAGATATTTCCTAAAGGCTCAGACTCCAGAGACTTGGTTGCCAACTGGCAGGCCTTTGGTAAGGGGCTCGCTCCTCTAGGCACTGACGTGATCAATGGATTAACATCTTAACGAAGTCGTAATATGGTACTGGTATTGAGAGACTGGGCACAGTTAGAAAAGTGACTCATGGGATATGTCCTGGAAAGCTATATTTTTATTCCTACTATTTTTTTTTTTCTCATCTTCTGCCCCCCAGACCACCTGAGGTGGACATCTTTCCCCCTCCACATGCTCTTCCTGTCACATTTCACCTGACTCACACCCAAAGTCATGGAGCTCGCAGACAATGGACCCACCCATGAGATCAGGAACCAAAAGAAGCCCTCCCCCCTTAAAACTGCTTTTCTCCCGTTTGGGACGCAGTGGGACAGTGCAACTGACACACTCGATTCTCTTTCAAGTTCTTCTATTATAGTTCACAGCTATTTTCTTTCATAGAAAGCATATGCTGGCCATTTTAATTCTGAGTTTACATCAGAGTAAGCTTAAGTGACAGAAACTCCCCTCTTGACCCAGCCACAGTTCTTCCAAATTTTACTCCTTCCTCAAATAAAATTAATGAAACATCCTTAATAAAATCCAGAAAACCAATATTTGGACTCTAGTATCTCAATTTTTCTTTTATGTGTGAGATAAATGAAGGACAGGACATACATAATCTCAATTTAAAGTGCTACATTCAATCACAGCCAACCAACCAATACAGCACTTTCACTTTCTCTCCCATGAAGTGGTTTGTTAAAGGCTTGGAAGGTAAATTGCCCTAGATTGTTATCTTAAAATATGCAGCTTACTGTGATAGTAGTTTCAACTCTACTAGGCCGGTCTTTATTGTTTTTAGCTGAGATTCTTCTCCTAATAGGGAACTGCATTTCCTCATCGAACAATAGATCTTAAGTGCTGAAAGTGAAGATCAGAAGTTTCTTTGGATATGTTACATTTATCTATCTGTCTGTCTGTCTGTCTATCTATCTATCTATCTATCTATCTATCTATCTATCTATCTATCTATCTATCTATCTATCTATTTTTATTAGTTCTTGGAGAATTTCAAGTTTCATACAATGTGTTTTGATCATCAACTTTTATTTCTATTTTAAATTGAATCTTTTAGTGTGTTTTGACAATCAGGTCATAAACTTGTGGGCTTTAACTCAAACACTTGGGATTTAAACTCTTATCTTCAGAGCCATCCAAAACCTCTAGTACGAATGGAGTACAGGACTTAAGAGTTAAACGGTGTTTTACTTTTTAATTCTGTTGCGTAAAATTTCATTTTCAACTCTAATTCTCAGATCCTCTCACTGTATAACTTCAGTCTCTTCTTGCTTCTTTTTTCGTGGCTGACTATGTTTCTATGCAGGGGTACTCATACTGTGTGTTTGTGTATGTGGCCACCACAGAGCAAATTGCTATGTTCCTATGACACTCTCTCACGTATTTTTTTGAGACAGAGTCTCTCAATGAACCTTGAACTCACTGATTGGCTAGAATGATTGGCCTAGAAGGTCGGGATCCACAGGGCTCCCACCACAATAGGTCTGCAGGCATGCCCTCCATGCCCGGCTCTGGCTTTTACATAGTGCTGGGATTCAAGCCCAAGCCAGCACTTTTGTGTAGTAAGCACCCACCTCCCTACCTTTGCTTTTTTCCCTTATTCTTATTTCTATTTAGTTTATCCAAAGGCTCTTACAAAATCAGGTCTTGACCTACTTTTCACATCTAGCCATTTGTTAGAAAGGAAATCTAACTAGATCCCATTAAATCCCATGAGATCCCTGACCCTTGTGAAAGTTAAGATGAGATTTCATAATTAAACAGGGACTCCACATGTTCAAGGAACAATCTCAATCTTCGACAACATTCAACTAACATTTTCTGGGGTTTTAGGATTTGACAGGTAATTTAGTGATGATGGCTGGGAAAAATGTTGTGAACAATGGCAAAGTATATCTGCCCTCGTTGGGACCAACAGACACACAGAGAAGTAAACAGATTCTCTTATATCTGAGAAGTTCATGACCATGCTTGGGAAGAAGTCACCAAATTATATGAGCAGAGTAATGGGAAATTACTGAGAAATAACAATTAAGTAAGATCCCTTTAAAGGAAATCAATCAACATATTTTCTTTTGTCTGACCATTCTTTTAATAGAGATTCACAAAAGACTGATATCCCTAGTTCTGTGTAGCATAATGTTAAAATGTTAAAACAGTATCTCAAGCATTTAGCTTCTTTCAAATCTGTTTTCATAAAAACACCATACAGCATTCTTCTAGGGTTCGTTGGCTGGACTTTAAAAGCTTGCCCTTGTATTTAAACATATTTCTAAAATTGTGTTTATTCAGCTTTCTGCTTCAGTGAGGTCAGAAAAGTAAGGCTTTACTACTGAGACAACTTTGAGGAAGCAAAATACTCATGGTAAGGCTGAGGGCGTCCATGCTCTGAAAGTCATTTGTTCCCCAAGGATGGCCTGAAGCAGTTCAGCAACACTTATGTCTGCCTTCGAAGCTGCCATAGACGGGCTGAAGTAAGAGGATGCTCAATGTGCAGCACTGCCAGGCCCTGTGAGCTCAGTGCTGACACTGGGTCCTCAGGAGCTCCTGGGGCTACCCCTTGGCTCAGGGTTCATGTCCACGCTCATTCACTTGTCCATCAGAGACTTTCCATAGCCAGTTCCTGAAAGCTCAGATACTCAGGGATCTTGATGGAATGAAACTCTTCTCTTAGTTCAAAGACAACGTGGAAATAAAGCTTAGAAGTCGTTCAAGCCTGTGTCTTGCTGATCATTTTCTGTTAGGATGGTGGAGCACATGAGAGGATTCTAAGAAAATTTGTTCAAAGAAAAACTCACTAGGAAACTTAAAAATAGTTTGCAGTGGTTGGAGATAGTCTGAAGATGGGAAAATGATTGGGTTTCTTAAAGTCCTTAAAACATAGTTGAAAAAGCACTAGCCTAGGAGTTGAACTGTACAAACCTTTTAGTCATGGTACAGCCAAAGATACACAGCCTAGTTATCCAGTTCCTCCTAGATGGTCTGCAGGATTATGTAAGGAATCTTTTTTTTCCCTCCTTCCCCTTTCAGGTCAGATTCCAGTCTCCAGCTGAGGAGATGCTGATTTTCGAGGCCTGAGTGGGCCATGACCTTAAGGGAAAACATTCTCTATGTACATTTCCACTCTCTTTTAGCAATTAGACAAGATCTCTGTGGCTAAAGTGCCCTGGCAAAGGCTGGAAGAGAAGCCTCTTGTTCCATCTGGTGGAAGAAGCTGCCGGTCCAGGTATTCCTGCACTGATCATTTCCACAGGGAGTGGGCTCAAACAGCTGGAAGGGGGCAGCTCTGTCTCTCAGTAAGCTTAGCAAGGGATGTTTACCACTCTGTACCATTGAGTTCTGGTTCCAAACAAACCTGTCTTTCAGTCACATGATGATCAGTGACGGCAACAGACAAATTGACTTTAATTATTAAAAGAATGCCTCCTGGGCTGTCTTCAGGAATTGCAACACGCTAATGTCAGATTGGCAAAAGGCTACAGGTTAAGCATCTCCAACAAGAAAGCCATCTAATGACATTCAAAGACGGGTTCTTCTCCTCCAATCTTTAGAGGCCAAGCTCACAATATACCCTGTAATCTTCCCTCCGGACTCATTTGTCATGGGACAACCTCACCTGCTATCTGTTAGAAGGATCCTATAGACTATTTATGGTACTGACAAGATGTGAAGCAGAAGAAAGAAAAGAAAAACAAACAACAAACAAACAAAACCCCCAAACCAAGAATAATTTGGAAAGGGCTGTCAGCCCAGCTGCTAAAGGCTCTTGCTGCCTTGCCTGACAACCTGAGTTCCATCTTTGGAATCACTTGGTGGAATGTTGGGGGAAATACCACAAAGCTACACCTGGTTTGACTTCAGAGTGTTAGCACCTAGCTTCCATCTGCCTTTTGTGATTACTACCTTTTGTTTCTAGGAACCCTCTATGTGAACCTTGTCAGAGAATGTTTTGGAGGTGCAAAGCCTATGCAAATTTGGTCAAAGAAGAACCAGAACACATACTCTTAAACCGAGAATTTGCATTTGCCATTGTCCCTTTGGGAAGCTTAGATGACAGGTGTTGGAGTACAAAGATTAATTTGCTAAAAGATGTAAATTGGAGAATAAAAGCGCCCTTTGTTTAGCTGCAAGGGAACAGTCCCAAGAGACAGATCCCCCCCCCCCCCCAAGCTGGGAAAGGCTCAAATCCTGGAAGTGCCTGTCTCTAGATTCCAAACACAAAAGTGGAAGGAGAGAACCAACTCTCAAAAGATGTCCTCTAACCTCTATGTGCATGGCACGTACACACAATTAGGCATATACCAAATAAACAAATGCATAAAAAAGAAAGAAAAAGACAGAAGGAGGTAATCAGGGATGTGTCTTAAAATGTCCCTCAAGGCTGCAATGGCCAAGCCATGCCACACCAGGATAATGAACTAGAGAAAGTTATACACAATGTACTCCATTTACGAAAAATAGTAGGCTAGTCTCTTGAAGATGTTACACAAGACATTTATAGACAAATGAAACACACTGGTCACAGGCTACTAGAATCCATTATGTCACAGCCTCTCAGTTTGGTCCATGTTTGTATCTTTCTAGATTAGTCATTAAATCTACTCCGGTCACCAGTGGCTGTTTAAGGAGTGCATGTGATGTCCAAGGAGACACAGGGGAAGTCTATGGCGGGGCTCTGGAGACATTCATCACCTAGACAATGAAGCCTATGAAAGCAAATGGCTCTTCCTCCTCCAAACACTTGTCTTGTTATGCTACATGTGGAAATCTGTCAGTCACTCCCCGTCCTTTGGTACAAGGTCAACACATGAAGACAGGTGAGACAAAAGGCGAAGAAAATAACCTGATTTTCCTATAACATTGAAACTCTTGATTTGCCAGACCCTCAAAAATGCTTCTTTGCAGATTTGGTATGTGGGACAATATATCTCTCATTGCTTATGTCAAGACCCTCCTACCTGACCTGTTTATTCTTCCATACACTCAATTAATAGCATTTCAATCAAATATTTCTGTTTTCTAGTCTTTACTGCAAAAGCCTGGTCAGATTCTGGTTACAACAACCTTAATTACGTAAATACTTAGGATCATAAACCAAAGTTAATTTGTTTCTTATACTCTATTAGAGAAGCCACATTTATTTCTCCTCTTCTTGACTGCTTTATTCACTAGCCTTGATTTATCTCAGACACACTGGGAGCCAGCAACAATAGACAATGGAAAATCATAATGTGCATGAACACCCTACTATGTCCAAAAGATTTAACAATCCTGGGAAGCCAAATTGGCAGCTACCTCAAGAACCTTCTGATAAAGACTTTGAAAAATGTAGATTCTCCACAGAGAGTAGGAAAAAAATTTTTAAAAGCAGATATACTTTTTCAGCTTGTCAACTGTCTATCACAGTCAGAGATCATTAATGTCACATGACCTAAGACGAATGACACTAAACCAGAAATAGTAAAAATACAGTGTGTTAGTAATTGTGCCCCTGTCCAACAGCATGGCACAGATTGCTAATCAATCATAACATCTCTTCCACTGTATCTGGATGGACTTGAGGCTACTTGTCAACAGTGTCAGTGTTAGCCAATGGGAAGAACTCTGCATTTTTTTCTCTGAAGCCGTTTCTAAACATGGAAAAAAAGAAAAAAAAATGGGTTCAGCTCTCTCCCTACTAGAAAAGGGTGATGAGAACGTGAAGAGAAAATGCCTGCACACATTCCACAACTTCTTCTGTTGCGTTCAGTCTCAGGAATCTCATTACCACCGTTTGCCGAGTTTCATTTAAGGGGTGTGTGTACATGTTGGTGCACAGGCTAATTTGGTCGAAAGGCTTGGCATTTCTCTAACAAGAACGCTTAACTGAGAGAAGAGCTCATGAGCATTAGAACCAAAGTAGCTGGTCAACAAGTTATCAAGGCTGCTAGCAGGAGGTACGGCTTGGGAAGCAGCCCATTTTTCTTATAACAAAGAAAATCAAGATATCACTCCTAGGCACATTTACTTACCCCCAATACGGGTAAGTGCTATCAGACATGGGTCTGTCAGTTTTGCATTGAGTTATCACATTTTGGGCTTTCAATAGCACAGTAATGCCAACGATACTGCAGATATGTGCTAACTCTGGAATTCTGAGAATCAAGCCCTGTGTCCAGCAAATGCTTTTAAAAGAATTTCACTCTCAACGGTTGCTTGCTCAGAAGAAATTTATTTTACATTTAAAAAGGAGAGAAAAAAGAAAACAGGGAACATTCAATTGAGCATGCATTTTCTTAACTCATTTTAAGGTAATCTCTTACATTCATCAACAATTTCTATGATTTCACTGCATGCTCCATTCTCTACTGGGGTAAGATATAAAATAATGCAATGGTGATAAAACAAAAAAGGAGAGCTTTATAATAGTCAGGACACGGCGACCAATTTTAAATTGAATTACACAGCCTGCTAATCTTTATGATGGGATAAAATGTCTTCCAACATTATGCATTATACTAAAATTTGCAGTGCATGCCCCTTCTCACTTCTGGAGCTGCTATGACCCACCCCCCACTGCCCACCTCCTACCTTCTCATTAAGATAGCTCATCTTCAACCCTAAAAGCATTATTCTTGCAGCCTGGGGAGGGAGGGTATGATTCTGGGCAAGATTTCATTTTTATAGCTACTGTTAGTGTTTCCATATTTCACACTAGGGCATAAGAAAACAGTATTATGAATACAGGTATATTTTCCTAATGTCACAAGCACATTTTCTTTTCTAAAAGGATAGAGTCAAATATAAACATGGGCTAAAGTGGCAATGAGGAATGAGGCTCAGTTTTGAAGATGGATGCTATGCACTGCACATTGGATGTTCAAGGAAGCAGTTATAGCACAAACTCCAGATTTTCCAAGTCTAAAACTGACGGACAGAAACCCTGCTCGAGGATGAGCCTGCATGTCTGGGTGCGCCCTTGTCCATTTGGCAGGTTTTCCATACTCTATAGGTGATAGAAAGATTATTAACAAGAAAGGAAAGACCGCTGTCTAAGGGCAGGGACAATCTCACTCTTGAAGCTCCATCTCTGGTAAAAATTAGTAGAAAGGAAGGCAAGGACGTCTAAGGCAAACTTCTTGTTCCCTCTTCCAGTCACTGAAGAGGAAAGTTCCACATGTGCCCAAAGACAACCATCTCTGAGCTATTACTAAGAGGCATGACCCTTCTTAATATGCATGCTACTCTCTCTTCTCTCTCTCTTCCTCTCTCTTCTCTCTCTCTCTCTCTCTCTCTCTCTCTCTCTCTCTCTCTCTCTCTCTCTCTCTCTCTCTCTCTCTCTCTCTCTCTCTCTGTGTGTGTGTGTGTGTGTGTGTGTAAGTCAGAGGGCAAGAGGACAACTTTGGGAAGTCAATTCTTTCCTTCTGGCATGTGGGTCCCAGGGATGGAATTCAGGTCATCAGGCTTGGTAGGAACATAGATTTACCTACTGAGCCATGTCACCAGCCCACAAGCTCTGTGTTGATACCTTTGGAGTTTGTGTCTTATAATAAAACATGTACATACACATGATTTGTGGGAAGTAAATTCACGTTCATTATCACTGAAATACAAGGTCAGGTCGAGTTACCTGCAAAAGCTTACAACTGCAAACTGGCGTGATGATGGCCAATAATGAGGAATTGTAGAGAGAAAAGCTATCAAGATCCATACAAGGGACCTTTCTGGATCTAATATACATTATTAGTTGAGATTTGGTAGACACTCTTAGACACATTCTGACTACTTCCCAGTGTCCAGTAATAGTGTTCAAACTGTTGAGAAACAGCAGCCATTTCCCAGACCATTTACAGTGCTCTCCAAACTGGTTTATATTAGATGTACTTGGTTGCATAATAATGCAATGTAATTGTATTGACTTAAAAATCCCCCAAATATAAGATTCCATGGAATGGTTGCTTTATGGGTATCTTTGAAGCCCCATTAACCAAGAAATAAGCCTACAGAGCAAAATGCAAACCTAATATGCCCTAGGAAGACAGGACTGAACTTCAATAACTATATCCACATTCCCAGGTGAAGACTGCATGCCACAGCACACCACTGTGTGCCTCAGTTAAAATCTTGTTATTTATTTCGTTATTATTTATAGGGCTTCTTGCTATATCTGAAGTTTTGACTAGTTAAACTCTTCAGTTCCTGAAAGCAAGCTACCATCATTACCCATACCATCACCACCATGAAGACTGCCCTGAACCATTGGCTGGCTGGTTATCAGCTGCAAATTCAAGTGCCAGAGGGGAATAAATGCAGAGCTCAGTGGTGCACTCTGCATCCCAAATAGCTAAATAATATCATTAACGGAATCGGGAAACAGAACTAGGACCAGTTCATTCTCTACATTTTACAGAGGAATCTGAGCTCCCGGGTCCTCTGCTGAGAACAGTCTCCTTAAAACAAAAGACAGTAACTATCCACCCTATTTCCAAACCAAGACAAGATTCCTGCATTTGACCAAGAGAAGGAAGGCAGGGCAGTTTACTTTACAGCTGTATTCTGAAATTAAAAGGAAAGAGCACAAGTTTTTTTCTTTGTTTGTTGTGTGGTTGGCTGGTTGGTTTTGTTCTCTAATTTGAGCAGAGTTTTAAAAACTCCGTGGGGGAAAAAAATTGTTTCAGTTTCCTAATGCATATAAAACTTGTAACAATAACATCTAAACCTGATGGATCAATAATGCATGCGATAGCTGCTTAATTATTTACTCTGGATGTAGCAAATATTGTTCTCATACAAACTGCAAATGTAAACAAAGTTGAGACATACAAATAATATGACCAGCAACGACAGTTATTTTTCCCCAAAATGATGTTCTTTTCTGGAGCATCAGAAAATGTCTTCTAAATATCTAAAATAGGAGACATTTTGATTGAGGAAATTCATATATTTATAAGTATGCATTTTATAGGCTACTATAATGGTAAAAACCAAATGCCTTAATTATTCCTTGCTTCAAAATACTCTACACGAAAATGACACACAGAAGGTAGTAATATGAGAAAAGCAAATGCCAGCACAAAAAACCCCACCACACATAGGTAATAAAATGTGGTGGCATGGACCAACAAGAGGAATGCATACTCACTGGGGACACATCTGTTAACTGAGAAGACTAGAGTTCTTGGTACAATGTGGCGTTAGTGGTACTGTCTGCCATGAACTAAGCATGGGTCCACAGGGCCCTGGGGATGACCCTTTGCACTCTGCATAAAAGCAATTTCTAGGCAAACAGCATCCCTGACCAGGAATAATATGTTAGAAAAAACAGTACAGTGTTTTAAACTAACATGCAAAACTACTTCTGTTTACTCGTAGAACAAAAAGGAAATAAAAATAAGTAAAAGCAAATATAAGAATGTACTGAGTGTCCTGAACCAAATTTCCCCCATTGGAGTGTAACTGCGCATCTCCCTCAATAATCCTCAATAAACCTCAAAGATCCAGGGTGAAAAAGATCCTGGGCTTCTGTATGGTTGCTTGAATTGGACAGAAGTCAACTAATACGTGTAGACTTGGGGTCTGGCTAACTTTCCTTTTTTGCCTGCAGGTTTTTTTGCAATACAGTATCTTTTTTAGTTCACAACTATCTTCAATTTTCCACAAAGACTGACTTAGCCATGTCACGAGCATACACTGTATCTGAGTTTACAAGACCAGACTCATTATCAAGGACCTTTGATTTTCAAAGTTTAACATATGCTGTCCAGAAGTCTGGCGGCCAAACTTTGTGTGACATTTGTTACTAATTTTCACAAATTTTACAATGGAGATACCACATAGCATTTTTGGGAGCAAAGAAATACAGGTAACTGAAATACACTCATATCTTTCTAATCTTTGTCAGGGCAAAGCAAAAGCATCTTTCCATTCTGATGGGCTTTAGTCTTGAGAGCCTGAGTCCCACCGGCATCTTCCCATAGTGTGTTCTCTCACACATATACGCATAGAGTGCAGAGTTGGGAGCCTAGACACTGTGCCTTAGGCCCAGAACAGACACCTCTCGAAACTGCACCCATTGTCGCTATCGATCAAGAATGGTGTTTAGGAGGCTAAATGAAGTAACCACAGCATCTTCTCCTTGTCACATACTACCCAGAAATGCTTTAATCTATTATTTTCAAACTATAAAACAATTTCACAGGATAAGGTTTCCATTATAACAGTTTGCTCCTTAAGAAAAGAAGGTGAGGAATTGCATTTTGATTTAGTTGAATTTCTAGAGCCAATTTCAATGTATAACTGAACTAGATCCTAACACAGCAAATAAAAAGCAAAGTTACTATAAAGAACAGTACTGGAGCTGGGGAGTTGGTTCAGAAGCTAAGGCAGCATTAGGAGGATCCTCAGAACCAAAGTAAAGTAGGGCATGGTAGTGCTTATCTTTAATCTCAGTGTCCTGTGGTGAAATGGAAACAGAAGTTCTAGAAACTTACGGATAGCTCCCCTGGGGTACACAGCAGTGAAGAGAGACCCTGTCTCAATGTGAGATAAGGACCGTTGTCCTGAGCTCCACTATGTACAGTATACTATGGCACAGATGTGTTCTCTCACACATATACGCATGTGCTAACACACGCACACACACACACAACTGTATTAGCAATACCGTTGTCAATATTTGGAGAAGATGTACAAATGGAATTATATCAGTATTTCTTGACTTTGAACAGTGTAAGGAGTTCATGCAAATCATCGCTGGCCAAAGTCATGTGAGGTCACGTGTCTGTTTATAGCAGGAAGACCCAGATATTTAGCATGAGGGAGGGCGAGATAGGTGGAAAAGCATCATAAC
This sequence comes from Phyllotis vaccarum, assembly GCA_033318265.1. NCBI lineage: Eukaryota > Metazoa > Chordata > Mammalia > Rodentia > Cricetidae > Phyllotis > Phyllotis vaccarum. The sequence goes on along the minus strand of JARWLC010000001.1, from coordinate 135,766,408 downwards.
ATTGAAGAACCCACGTGGAGCACACGCGGGAGGGAGTTCACTGTAGTATTCTTACAACATACATGACACTTGAAAATACTCCAAAAAGAGTAGAAAATGTGGGTTAAAAAAAAAATCAGGCATATCCACTAGGGTGAGAAGTACTGTCTACACAGGCAATGAGCCTGACCTTATGAGGTGTTTCTGGTATCTCACTTCGGACTCTAAGCCTCTTTGCAGTCCCTAGGCTGCTGGCCCAGCCTGCATGTGGGAATAGCCATATTGTATTACAGGGAGAGTGCAGTAATTAGACCCTTCCCTTTCATCCGCTGTGCAGGACCCCAAGTGAGAATGTGTAGAATAAGCTAATGATTTGCCACGCATCTCTGATGACCATTGTATTATGTGCATCATAATATTTTCATTTCTTCTTCCTGCACATAATGCCATGCTGACAGCCAGGTCAGTTATGTTACTAGAAGGGATTTTTAATGAAAACAATTATAAATTTAAAATAACTGTGTTTAAAGCATTTAACAGTCACCAGGGTCAAGTGATTACAACAGTTACAAGCCCCATGGGACATGTTCACACCAAAACAAAGTGAATAAATTACCTCAGCTGGCGCATGTAATCACTAAGTGACCACAGGGGTCAGGCATCGTGGAACCCTGAAGAGGTTCACGTAAAACCAATAATGAAAATTTATCAGTCAAAGGTGGGGAGGGGAAATGACAAGAATCAGTGAGTCGGGTGATATACTAGAAGCAGAAGTGAGTCTCTACAGAGCCAGAAAGGCTAGAGAAATGTCATTCAAAAACCCAGGGGACAGCTGGAATCAAGATTCCCAGAAACAATAGGCAGACAGACTGGGGAAACCAGGGGGATTAAAATGGAAGTGATCTATGCAGCATCAGCAAGTTCAAAGCCAAACCAAAGGATATGAGACTTCAGTCCTCATCTAGGAACATCACATTCTGGAAATGCATCTGGATGTCTCTGATGTAGGAAAATGATAGGACGGGATGCTAACAAATAATTGACAGCCACCTCTAACATTTACACGGTACTGAACATCCCCCAAGGACGGTCCTTAAACTTTATCCAATTCTGTGATGACCTCTTCTTCACACGGAGAAGCAGCGGTCAAGGAAAACCACACACTTCATGCAGGGAAGCTTAAGAAGGATGTCAAGAACAGTAGACATTTATGGAAAGGTTATTAATTCCTAAAGATCTTACTAGTGACTGGATCAAGAGAACAGCCCCGAAGCCCTAACACAGGATGGGGTGGGGTGGGGGACAACACCTAGAAAGGCCAGAGAAAGTTTTGTAACAGAGGGAACTTTTGAATTGGGCTTTAAGGAATGAACAGGAGTTCTCAGAAGAACGTGCATGAGAATGGCATTCAGGCACAGGACCAACATTAGCAAGGATTTATTATCCAGTTTGCTGAGTACTGATTCCGCCTGCGACATGATACTACAACCCCAAGGCAAGGCACACTAACTGCAACCTTCTTTAAAGGTTTTTTTTTAATTAGTTCTTTGAGAATTTTGTAGAATATTCATTCACTCCTCCCAGACCTCCCCTTTTAGAATGTCTGCAAATGCCCTTCTGAAGATTTAAGTTTCTCTGTGTTATTTTTATTTACCAATTTTTTAAAAATAGATTTTTCTATGCAACCCAGAACTCATGATGATCCTCCTGTCTCAACGTTTTGAGTTCTGAGACAAGAGATTCAGGCACCATGTCCAGCACATCCTCTTATTTATTCATTCTTTCCTTCTCCTCTCCCTTTTTCTTAGGATGACCTCAAATTCACAACCCCGTCTCCATCTCCCGAGTGTTGTGATTACACCATGCCTAGCCTATCCCTGCATGTTCCAGACACAGGACCCTGCTGTAAGGTTGAGAATTGGGATGGGGGGGGGGCACTTTCTGGTTTGGATTAAATAGTTTGAAAAGGTTGGTGGTTCTAAAGAGTTTCCTTTTTATTTTAACAACACAATTTAAGAACAGTAAAATGCCTTAATAACTCATGCTTTTCAAGGGTAAGGTTGACCTAGTTTTTTTCTCTGAAGCCGATGTTGTGGAGTATATGTATGTCTCTTGCCCTGTTGGAGTACAATACTCCCAGGAAGGGAAAAATGCATTTAGCTTTAGAATGCAGAGCTAGAAGCATCAAGAGAAGTCCGGTACCTTTGGCTCTTGCCCAGCTCTTGCACTGGATGCCCTGTGACCCCAGGCTATCCTCCCACTTCTCTGAATCTCCATCCATCTGTCAGAAAGACATAGTTCACCTCATCCACTCACATCAACCTTCTGGATCATTATACAACATTAATGAGCTAATGCATTCAAAGGTACTTTGAATTCTTTGTACAAAAGCTGTCATATAAATTACAGACATTATAATTAACGCAATTTAAGAACATGGCTACCCAGAACACCGAGGGACGGGTTCACATGGATCACAGAAGACCTGTCACCATGCCCTTGGGTCATCAAGGAGCCCATCTAATGGGATGAAACCCAAAGCTGTTCATTTTAGAAAGTGTTCGGCTTCAGTTTCTCCCAAGGAATTTAACTTAATTCTATACCCAATCTGAACTACACCTTAATTTTGTCTGCTGAGAAAATGAACCTATATATAAATTAGCGAAACCATAAGATAATTCATCTCTACAATGAAAGCTCTTAGGCATAAAGACAAGCAGATAATACACACGAGTCAACTATTATTTAAATTAAGCAAACATTCTTAAATGATATTATTACACTCAGGAATACGAGATGTATGACAGACACAGGAAGACTATACAGGTTAATCATGAAAACCTGATGAAATCCTAGATTTACAGACCACAGAAACAAAACAACAACAAACCAGACCGTCCACAAAGCTCAGTGAATAAAGCACTTGATGAATATGTTAGTGTTAGTTGTACTTGATACACTCTAGAATTACCTGTGGAGTGTCAATGAGGGCTTGTGTAAATTGATTGGTGTCTGTGTGTAAGGCTGGGGGGGGTGGTCTTGCTGGTGGGGAGAACTAGCCTACTCTGGGTGGTACCATTACCTGGGCAGAGGATCTTGGAGTGGTAAGCGTGGAGAAATTCAGCCAAGCAGAAGCATGCACTCACTAACTTAATGGCTGTGGATGTGATATGTCTAGGCACTTCAAGGTCCTGTCACCTTGACTCTGCCTCAGTGAACGCCGAACCAAGTAAACCCATTCTTCCTTCATTGTTTCATCAGGGTATTTTGCCACAATAATAGAAAGCAAAACTGCAAACTGTTCAAGAACAAGGAGTTCAGATCCCAAGAACCCAAATAAGGTTGGGCAAGCGTGGCAGGTGCTGGGAACCTGGAGACTGGAAAGCTCCAGAATAAGCTGGCTAGTCAGATCAGCCAGAACTGGGAGCTCCAGGTTCAGTGAGACACCGCCTCAATGAACAGTGATTGAGAGAAGCACTTTGCCAACTTCAGACCTCCATAACATGTGCACACATATGTATAAACATGCAGTAAAGCCCCAACGCACAGGCAGAAAGACAGACAAACTGACAGGCAGACACACACACACACAATAAAAGTCTAAACTGCTTGAAATAACAGATTCTAATCGTAGGAGGGCACCTAGAAAAATTAAATGAACCAAAAGCTGAAAAGGAGAGCATGACCATACTCTATTTGTGAACAAACAGTAAGTGTGTATTATGGATACAAACATCCAACACAAGGATCAGGGTATCGAGATTCACAGGACTCTGGCAATCACAGAAAGAACCACCCATATCCCACCTTACAGCTGCCTCTATTACGTTTAACCAGTCAGTGGCCATAAAGTTAATGTGACTGAATACTGTTGAGAGGCTGCACAGCTCATTCATCCTGGGCGCTCCTCTTTGGGATGTGCCAAGTGCCTTCCTGGTAAGCAGACCTCACTGAGCCACACTTTCCCTCAAAATGGCAGCCTGTAACCTGTTCAGTTTACCAATTCTACTTTTGAACAATTTTAGCTGTTTAAAAATAATAACGCCATGCTTTGAAAATTTTGTTTGAAGATTCTAAACAAGGATTGAACCCTGTCACTGAGAATGTGGCTGAAGTCTGGTGTGCTAGAACTGTAAAAAGTAAAGGGTACCCGGGAGGGAGGAGCAAATGATGAGAAAGAACAATGGAGAGATACTAGAGGATGAAGAGGAGACCCCAGATGCCACATGCCCTTGGTCTGATATGCTTACAAAGAGGGCGTGGCATGTCTCTATGGGGCAGGCAGAACCGGAGTACTCACTGTTTCTCTGTCCTGCAGAGGGAGAGGTGAGACAGTGGCCAGCAAAGCACGCACAAAGGACTAGAACATCACTGTTCCAGATGTCCTGCTGTCCTCAATTCCCTTCCTCTTTTGCCCTCCCAAGGAACAAGAAAGACGCAGCAATCAGGTAGAAAGGCTACATAGCACATGTGGGAACACTGAGCGGTAGATTACATTTCTTCACCATCCTCTACTTGGGCTGGTCTGTTTGTCAACTGGACACAGTTGGAGTCATCTGGGAAGAGGGAACTTACTGAGAAAGCATCTCCTCTATCATATTGGCCCATGTGTAAGTCTATGAGGCATGTTCTTAGCTATAATTGATGTGGGAGGGCCAAGCCCACTGTAGGCGACACCACCCCTGGAAGGGGGTTCTAGGTTGTAAAAAGAGGAGGGCAGAGTATGGAGAACAAGCCAGTAAGCAGTGTCCCTCCATGGCCTCTGTATCAATTCCTGCTTCTAGGTTTCTTCCAATCTTCCTCAGCAATGACTGTGACATGGAAGTATGAGCCAAATAAACCCTGTCCTCAAGTTGCATTTGCTAAGAATGTTTGATCACAGCAATGAAAAGAAAATGAGGACACTCCTTAATGTGCTGGGTATGCTTTATCTTATTTAATCTCACAACAATCCTTGTGTTCAGCTTTGCTAACTAGTAATATTTCCCCCTTTACAGATGAATGGGTTGAAGATCACATGATTAGCAAGGTTAATGCAGAATTTAAACATAGGCAGACTACACTCAGTACTCATACTGTTCTGGGTAGCAAACTCTTTATATGACAAGACATACATGCACACGTTACAGTACAGTATGGCAGTTACGTGTGTGTTCACGGGAGAAACCTGGTAACACATAATACAAACATCCTTTCTAGCACTGTGTCATTTGAAGGGACTATTCCACACCTAGGAATAAATCCTGCAAATGTAATTAAAGAAGTTTACAAAGACAGAGCAAGAGAATGCTCACTAGGACAGTGTCCATGATAATGAAAGAATGGGAACACCTAGGTGTGCAGTGGCAGAGATGGCCTAATAAATGGCAGTGCACTCATTAGGCAGAGTGCCACACTGACACAAATAAAGCATGGCAAGCCATATTTTTAAAGTTACAAATTAACATGTGCAGCTTTGTTAAGTGGGTTTTGTTTTGGAGGTTTTTTTTTTATCATTAAAATCTTCAGAGAATGTCAATGTCTTGTTACTAAGGGTGTTCAAAACAGAAAGCAAAGTAGAAACATTTCCAAGATGGTGTCTGCCAAATATTAATTACTCTGGAAATGGGACTGCAGGGACATGTGTATTTTCAACGTTGTGCATGTTTATATATTTGGGCTTCTAAAATTAACATACATGTATCTTACAATCAAAGTATTTTTTGGAGGAAAATATTCAAGGCATCTTGATTGTTGTGAAAGTTGTTCATATTTTGTTGAGAAACAGCTACAAAGAAGCACTGGTGTTTTCTGCACAAGGTATTTGTGTTCGAGCACATGTGTGAGTATGCCTGTGTGTATGTGTCTGTGTGTGTATGTGTGTGAGTGTGCCTTTGTATGTGTGTGTATGTGTGTGTATTAGGTGAGCAGAAAAAGAAAACATTCCATAAGGATTCATATTAAAATTCATGTGGCTACATCTCTCCAGGGGGATTTTGTTTCTTCCCAACCACGATCTCTGTTTTCCAAACTAAGTATGAACACACAGAAGATGTAGTTGAGGGTAACAGCTGAGGCTGTGAGGGCTTTTCTTGTTGTACCAACAGCAAGATCATAGGAAAGGGAACATGGTCTTCGGAACGGAGCAAAATTGATTTGTGTCTACATCTGGGATGCTGGTTACAGTCACACAGTTAAAGCCATCCATCCTTCACAGAATGCTCTTACAAAGAGAACATTCAAACATTCCCAAAACAGTCCTGAAAGCATCTGCATGTTCCTTCTTGGTCTTAGAGAAACTGAAGGTCAGAGGTATTCAGTGATAATCTAAACCAAAGAAGAGTCCTGTTTCAGAGTTCATGGCATTGGGCTATGCTAAAGGAGCACTCTGACAAACTCAATTATTATGTATGAACTTTCAGCTGTAAGAATAGACCACAATCCTTTGTATTCCCATTCATTGTATTGGAAGGCAAACAGCAGCAGAAACAAATGCTTCTTAAATACTTCTGCACAGTATGCCAGTCACTAGCAACAAGGAAAAAACGAACAGAGAAACGGAGGGAAGCCAGAAGCCAGAAACACGATCATTCAGTTTTAATATTTGGGCCAAAATACAAGACAAAAACAATCTCATATTTTATGTTCATTAACTCAGTGATTCAACAAAATTCTGTGTCCATCAAGTATTTGAGGATCCCTCGCTGGGTACACACGCCATTGTCCAGCAGAGTGAAACACAGGCAAATCATTCCGTTTCAACCACAGGACAGGCTGACCAGTGTGTTAAGAGAAGCAACTACTGGACCATCACGAGTGAGCTCTCATAGAAAGGTTGTTGTATAAATAAGCAGGCACAAATTTACAAATGGAAAGAGGTGGGAAGGGGCATGATGCATGTGAGAAGTGAGAAGTAATTCGATGTAGAGTCACTGAAAGTTGGCTTTGGGAAAGGGGATAAGCCCTCAGATAACAACCCAGGAAGACCACTGGTACAGTGTCTACCAGCATGTATACAATAATCAAGAAGAGGCCTTCCAGATGTATTCTGAAAACAAGAAGCCAGAACACATGAAATCAAATGAACGGTGATGGGCATCAGTAAACAGGCATTGTGAGAAGACATGGCCAACAGCCACACGAAAGGCACCTCATAAAATGTGCCTCCAGGGAAGATGGTATTAGAAGCCACTGGTGTTCAGAATTTAAGAAAAAAAAAAGCAATAAAAATAATCACATTTTAACTGACAGCTACTTTGTCGTTAACAAGTTTAACCCAAAGCTGTGACTGGGGATCCATTTTTTTTTTTTTTTTTTTTTTTTTTGCCAGTGTGGAAAAAGGAAATGTGCTTGGGTGGCAGGGCCCAGCTCAGCTGCACAGTATCTGCCTATTATTCCTGACATCCTGGAGCACATCTGGGATAAAACACGAACGGGACTGTATTATTTAACCATCATTCTCTTTTTAAACTGGGAAAGAAAGGCGTCTGTATGTCTCTTTCCCACCATTACATCCACTTCCCAGCCCTGGAAACCACTGTTCTTTCTAACCTTGGACTGGTTTTCTAGAAGGCAGCAGCTAGGTAGAGTGAGAGGCAGCTTTTTTTGTAAAGACAGCAGATGGGGTGTGTGTGTGGGGGGGGGGGTTGATGCATGATCAGCCAACTGGATCTTAGAGTCTGGTGGATTCACATCAAAACATGAGGTCACTTCCTAGCTGTATGAACTTAACTAATTAACGATACCTTAGTTCTTACGACCCTAACAAGTAACTCAGAGGACTGCATGGAATGATGCATGAGTGGGTCTGGGCATGGGAAACGTACTCCTCATAGATGAGTTAGGGCATCCACCCCACTCTGCCAGTTCCAAATTCTAGATCCAACTTTATTGAGCTACCCTCAGCAGTTCATTTGACTTATCTTGCTTCTATTACTATGGAGTCAGGGGCTTCTAAGGACTCTTCCAGACTGTATACTCTGCAGCATTACTGTGCAGAGGGAGGTTTCATTCCAAGCTGTCTTATACTTGTGTACCAATTTCTGTATCTTGAAGCCCATGTTTACTGCTTCTTGTGCAGTAATTTGTGGAGAGCTGTCTTAGTTTATTCTCTGTAGCTGTGCTAAAATACTCTGAGAAGCACAGTCCAACACTGAGGGGGAAGAGAAGGCAACAGGAGCCTGAGGCAGTTAGACCCATTGAATCAGGAAACAAAAGGCAAGGGAGGCCCAGTGCTTCCCTTTCTCTAACGATTCCAAGATCCCAGTCAGGGAACGGTGCCTGGCATAATGGGCGGGTCTTCCCTTATCAATCAAGGCAATCAAGATAACCTCCAAAGGCTTGCCCAGGACATCTCCCATGTGCTTCTAGATTCTGTCAGTTGACAACACTAACCATCACACTGTCACACACCAGAATGAAATAAGCTAAATCACAGAATATAGCCTCATGTCCTGGCTGGTCTTTGTCAACTTGATATACAAATTAGTTATTGGAAAAAGAGGCAACCTAGGGCTGTAGGGCTTTTTCTTAATTAGTGATTGATGGTGGAGGGTCTAGCCCATTGTGGGTGGGGCCATCCTTGCTTGGGCTGGTGGTCTTAGGGTTCTATAAGAAAGCAGAATGAGCAAGCCAATAAGCATCACCCCTTAATGGCCTCTGCATCAGCTCCTGCCTCTAGGTTCCTGACTGTGAGTTCCTGTTCTGACTTCCCTCCATGATGGACTATATGTGGAAATGAAATCCAAATAAACATTTTTCTTCCATCTTGTTTTTCGTCATGGTGTTTCATCACAGCAAGAGAAACCCTAAGCAGGATACCTCACAAGAACCACCAAGTAATATTATTATTATTGCTCTTTACCAAAGGGTCCCAAGAGTCAAGAGGTTAAACAATGTATCAAAAACAGTAAATATAAAACTAGGTGTCCTCCACTGCTTATAACTTCAACAAGCTATCTCACTTCTCCATCCCTGGGCTGTTATTAGTTTCAGCTCCTTCTTGTGGGCTACAATAGCTCATCTCATAAATTACTTCATATTAATACCTTTCTCTGTTACACTTGCTCTGTGGCATATGGACAGACTAATGAGGGCCCGCCATCTCTAAACCAATAGCGAGCTCAGTGGGGATCTGGTAAGCCCTGTAGCTGGTATCAGGATGAGAGTCAAGGTGAGCAGGACTGAAGCCCATCTTTCAAATATGTGCGTTATTAACATCTGCCCAAAAGCTACTCAACTTCCAAGTAATGTTGCTGATGGAGTTATAGCTTTTCTCAAGCTCGGAAGCCCATGAGCAGCTGCTTAAGTCACACTTTATAGTCACAGAGGCCATGCTCACCTAATGACTTGTGCAGATTACTTAGCTCCTCTGGAGCTTTATTTATTATTATTATTTATTATTATTATTAATTTATGATGTATATATGTAAATTTGTGAGTATATGCATGTGCCAGGGTGCACTGTGGAAGTCAGGTGACAACTTATGCATGTCAATTCTCTCCCTCTACCAAGTGGGAGCTAGAAATAGAATCAAGGTCATCACTCTTGGTGCCAAGGTAGCCTCACCTGCTAAACCGCCTCAGGGGCTCCCTTCCCTTTTCTTATCTACCAAATGGCCTCGGGGAAGTTATCAGTAAAATGGGAGCTACTTTAGCAAACAGGTGTAGAGTGCCTGACCTGTCACTGAACAAAATTAACCAATGATAAAGAAATGGAGAATGAGAGAAGGCAATGTTGTTTGTAAAAATCAGGATAGTGGAGAGGAAACACAAACATCAAAGGTCACTGGACTTGTATAGTCCCAAGCTGGTGAGAGCTGAATGTCCTATGGTAGCAAAGGCCCTGATCACCTTGACCTCTACCTGGCAGAAAGGGCTAAAAGCTCCCTTTCCAGGGGAGAGGTTGCGGCCTGAGCCAAGTGGCAGAGTAATCACACACCATCTCTCACCCTCTGAGCACCCTGAGTTGCCCTGGTAACAGTGAGCTATTCTCAGCCTTCTCTATGGGAACCCAGCTTCTCTACCCATTTCCCATGGGTTCCCATTGGTCTCTTGCTCTACACCCCATACTGAGACCTCTCTCTCCTGCCTCACTAGATCAGCGTGGGGTTAGAAGCAAAAGGAACTGACACGCAGCTAGGCTTTAGCTTTTTATTTCCTTATCATTTGATTTCCTTAGTTACGGCACATTTCCATTTATGGAGTACTTTCCCTTATAAAAATCTCCAAGTGTTTATTTCTAATCTACTAAATAATTCCTCTGACCTCTTCTTGTTTTTACCCTTAAATATCTGTTGATGGTTCACTCACCACATTCCCCATTCCATTATTAATGGCCCACAAAACTCACTACCAGCAATCATTTACTGATTAATCTGCACAGCAATCCAGAAAGACAGGTAGTATTAATCCTTAGATCTGCAGAGGGAAACCAGTGGAGAGAGGGGTGAACTCAGACGCCCAAGGTCAGTAGTTCCACAAGATTATAACCAGGACCTAATCTGTCTGCATTCTGTGAACACCTCCCCAAGGCTGTGTCCTTCCAGGAAAAAAACAAAACAACAAAAACCATGGTCCACACCTAACTTTAGCTGCAGGAGGTCTGTGATAAGAGTTCCTGAATGGGGGCTGGAAAGATGCTCAGTGGTTAGGAATACACACTACTCTTGCAGAGGGGACCTGTGTTCTCAGTAAACACGCTGGATGGTTCACAAAAGCCTGTAACTCCCTCTCCAGTGAATTTGACACTCTGACCTTAGACAGACAGACAGACAGACACACACCACACTACCCACACACACACCCACACACACTTTTAAAAAGAGTAGCTAAAATAAAGAGCTAATACTTGAAAGAAAAGTTTACCAAAGCAAAAAAAAAAAAAAAAAAATTTGGATTAGACCCAACTCTGCCACAGTGAGACCAAACATCCTCTTACCTTCTTTGCATCTCTGTCATCTATAAAAATGAGATAACGATGCTGAATGACTTCTAAAATATCTGTCTACTTTAAATAAGACTGAGCACCTACTGAAAGGGCAGAAAACTAAAAAGCTCCCAAATCTAATGCCAAGACCATGATAGACTGCTGCATCATCCATCACTAATGACGCCTGGCTACCACCAAAGAGCATGATGCTGGCCGGTCAGCAGCAAAAGCAGAGGACTCCAGAGCACTGGCTTCAGCCTTGGACTCATAAACACTCTTTTACCCTTAAAAATAAGCCAGTGGAAACAGAAAGACGTACACAGCAGAAAATATACATTTCGGTTCTTGCTGCCGAAAGTGGTACTGTTGTTTAAGTGTTTGTAAATGCATGTCTTACCAAATAAAACTATAACCACTATGTTATGTTGTCCTAAAGGATATAAATATAGAAATGATACAAAAATGTTTAGTCTTACCAAAGTACCAAATAAAAGTAGCCACGAATGATGGAGATTTGTACTCTAATTACAGTTACCATACACGCTGATAGGCATTCAATAACACAAGAGAAAGCAATGTTGTTCATAGTTAAGCTTATTGCTTACTTTTTAATACATTTTAAACATTTTAATGAGCATTATTTGCCAATTAACACATCTTTTATCATCTTTCATCAACAACTTAAAAGTTTCTTAAACCTTGCTTTAGTTTGATAAATACAGTTTCTGCCTAATTTCCTAAGTCATTTTCATTGGCTCACATAATATTCATGACATCATTCTTCTGGAATGATTTTTTTTTTTGCTTGTAACTATAAAATTCTTTAGTGTCTTCAGGAATGCTTTACCTTTTTTTATATATATATAATTTTTTTCTTTTATGGCACTGGAACTGACTTCCACAGCTTCAAGATGAGCAGGTGGTAGACAAGCACTCTACCACTGAGTTGTACCTCAGCCATAGCTCTTTTCTCATCCAGCTGTGAATATTTCCAAGGTGGCCTTGCAATGCTAATACCTGGCAGCTGCCCTCCCAGGACCCAGCATTTTGCTGAATTATCGATTTATGGGCCCATCCCTGTGTTCAATCAAATCTAATGTTCTGTTGCCAGCGATTTTTGTCAAGACAGCTGATGTCTGTGGAGTCCTGGCCAGTGTGCAGGACATTGGGGAAAGCTGCTTCTGGGAAGCACAGAGCTTAGGATAAACTGGACTTCCTAGTGGAACTTTCACAGCCTCTCTGTTACTTAGAAGTATTCTTTATTGTTAGGTCAGTTGTACAGCTTTGATCATAATACCTTGGAAAGACTAGAGCCAATGAATTAAAAATATGATTCTAGGCCTTGTGTGTGCCAATGAATGTCCTCATTAAAGCAGGCTGAGGGAGATGAGATTGGTTTCAAAGCATCCCATCTCTTTGCCCCAGAGCTGCTGGGGCCAGGCACTGAAAGGATGCACAGTAAAATTAAATATCTAAAAATTCATCTTTAATTAACAAAATTGGATTAAAGCTAGACACCACGGCATATCATACAAGAAACGGCTGAGCTGGCTTCCAAGTGCTCTAATTCAATTAGGACGCAGTGAGTGACACTCAGACCGGGAAAGGTTAATTGGGGCCGCCAGAACGCAATCATTCCTTACCTAACCAGTCATTAAACTTCTTAACCTCTGAAGGCAGTCCCAGCTCGGTGAAATCGCCTGTGTGGAGAAGGATGTCCCCATAAGGCATCTGGATACCATCTGTTCTGGAGTGTGTGTCTGAGATGCAGACAAACCGCGTGTGGCCCGCTGGTTTTGGAGTGTCATATGGGATGGGGTCGACCCTAAAGTAGACATAACAGATCCCGTAATAGTTAAATATGTTAGAACCCTCATGATTGTTATCACACATATATCATTGTGCACGCACCCAAACAATCCAACGTAAGGACAGAAAGACTCAAGGTAGAAAGGGACACCTGAGGGATGTGAAGAAGACAGCATCTCTCACGTACAGTCCCTCTAAAAAAATTCAAAACGTGTTACTTACCTGGTAGGGAAATTGAAAGGAAAGAGTCAGAGAAAGCCCAAGCAATTGATAGTGATTCATACTGAAGTTTTGGAATATTGAGCCCCAACTGAGGAAGTGGAATTATGCCTTTTTACCATATTTCTAATGATCCCACCATTCAGTAGGAAGTGGATAATCTCATTTATTCCTTCTTAAACATGCATAAGTTAAGCAATGAGCTAATTTCCAGACAGCAGCCTGCGCATGCTCTGTCAACTGAGATGTTGAGGCAGCATTTTACATTCGGTTTCTTTCCACACTCATTCAACACCTGAGTCTTCAGATTTTTGCTAAAAGGTTTACTTACTGATTAAGTTGCAGGGAGGCAAAGGAATGCACCTAACCAGCCTTTAACAAATGCATACTAGAAGAACTATCATATCCATCTTTACTACCAGGAATTACCTGTAGCCCAGGTTCCATCTCGGGTTACAGGGATGCTCGGATACCTTGGGCAAATATTCTCTTTAGTACAAATAGCATGTCTTCTAATGGATCTGTATATATCTGTGTATGCATTAATACATGTATAGTTTCGGAGACCTAAGCACTGTGAAATTACATTAGGACCATAAGAACCAAAAGGCAAGGCGATCAACCCGAAGCAAAGAAAATGAAACAGAACACTTTGTTTAATTGAGTGAAACAAACTGTGTTAAATAAACTTGGTAAAGAAATGCAAATCTGACTCTCAGAGCATACAGCTTTAATTACTTAAGACGTCTGTCCCCACGTTAAGGATGGTTTAACTGAATCAACTCTCTGCGGACAGCTTCCTTTAATTTCTCTGTAGCCATGTGCACTTACTGTTGAACTACAGAGGTAAAGCAGCAGTTACAAAGGCAAAAAAGAAGGTCAACCGGGGAAGCAACTAGGCCCTGTGGGGGTTGGAGTATAAAATATTAAATAAGGAGCCCTGTGTTTTATATCATAGTCCCACCCTTGATAGACCGCAAGCATCAGAGAACATGAGGAAACACAAGCAAACTTCTGGTGCAGAATACCTCTGCAGGGTTTGTGCAATGCCTTTCTCTTCCTCTGTCTTTTTAAAGAAACAACCTAGTTAAAAAGATAATTGCAGTCAGAAAATAAAGACATTCGATGCAGCCTGTAGACTCCTTAAATTTCTTCCATGTGGGCTTCGTCTTTTCATCTTTGTCAAAGAAGCAAAGTAAAGAAGAAAGGAGAATGAGAAGAGTGAGTGTCAGGAGCCGGGACACCGTTATCCAAGTCAGTCTAATTAGAAACCCCCAAATGAGGTTAAACTTGTGCAAAACACAACCACAAAGGCTATATTTTTCCTGTAAAGGCTGTAAGTGAATATGCCGCTACCACAGAGAAAGTTTACTAACCCACTGATCTTGCCAGCTGCCTTTTTATTATACTAAGGATGCTTTGTTTTTAACATAGGAAAGTATTCAGTCTTCTTGCACTCACTGAAACCACCGTGGTTTCCATCTTATCAACATCTCTCTGCCAAAAGTAGCCCTTCCAGAGAATGGGCGGGGAGTGTTCCACTTCATCGCTGGCTTTGTTACCTCTAAAAGAGACAGGTATAGTTCCTAGACAGGAAATTCAGCTGCTCACACTAATAAAACTGCTGCATTTAGACCCAACTGACTGATACTTGGAAATTTTATTAATGGATCATTAAAAATAAGAACAAGTCACGTGTTGTGAGTGTGTCACAGGTCTGTGTGGGCATATCTCTTTTCCAGTGTTCACCCAACTAATATAACACAGACAGGGCCCTACTCTGTAATTCTGTCAAGATACAGGCATAAAATACTTAGAAGTCCACTTCAGTATATCAGAGGGTCATCAATGTCATCATTTTGAACTAGGTAGACAGAAAGTAGCACATGCCATTGTGAACAGACCCCTTTATTCTATAAATTTGCAAGCAAGACAAAACCCAACCACTGTGCAGACCATTTTTCCCATCTTGACTATATGTTGGACAGTAAACTTTGTTAAACCATGGGAAAAAGTCACTTCAACCTTCTTCTGCACCCTCTCACCTACATCCTCCAGAGAAACATATACCTGCCCAGAACTAATGCATGGAACCCAAGGTAATAAAACTGGGGGTGCAAACAAGAATAAGAAAATTCCTCACTTCCACTTTGAGGCAGAATGAAATGAAGAAGCCAAATCAGGCAGAAAGAAATTCATACAGAGACATCTCACTCATGGCTATTGTGGGCATGATATTACCGAAGGAAACGGCACACATTTGGGAGATACATGGAATGATTGAAGAAAGGGGTTGGGGTCATGGGGAAGATAAAAACAAATACAAAATAAAGACATGCCCCTAACATTGGGTCACTCAGGTCCTTTCCTACAATATAAAGTTCAATGCAGACAAGACAGGGCGCCATGCTATAGCCACACCACAGGACAACTTGATATCATCTGGGAGTCAGTGGAAAGAAGGTATCCCTACCCACAGACTCCAAAATCAACAACAAGATGTCTGGGACAGTAGCTAAGTTTCAGTAAAGATAATTAAGGTTGGGACAACCCCCGAGGGAAACTAGTACTTCTCAAATGGACTCTGATAAATATCTTGAGAAGGCAAGTCAAGACAGACAGATGCTTTTGCTACAAAGGGAAAGACGCTGGAGGCAGATCTACCCATTCACCGTTTTCCTCTGTACTAAATAGCTTGCCACTTACTGCGCAAGCTACTGACTTCACAGATGACCCAACATTTTCCCTAGAGCATCATGTCAAGTATCCTAGGAAGTGAGTATTTAAAGTCCCAGGGGCCAGAGTCAAATATCAGAGAAAGATTTGCACATACTTATGGGTTCTGCGGTGTGTGTGTGTGTAGGGGGGGCAAGTTGACATGGATGGGGAATAAAAAACCAAAACAACAACAAACTCCACAGTATCATAAAACCTCAAATCAGGGCAAAACTTATGGAAGTGTCTGGTTTGATCCTTTATACAATGCTTAAGTACTCTCTGCTCAATCCCTGACTAGCTAACATAAATTTCCATCCCAGAGTTTGCAGAGCAAGGGAGATCTCAAGCCCCCTTTTCTCTCCCAGTGAAAGGGGTTACTGTAATGGATTTATGATGTTACATTGTAAATAATTGTCCCGCCTATGGGTTTAATAAAAAGTGCTGATTGGCCAAAGGCAGACAGGAAGTGTGGGCAGGGCTACCAGACTAAGAAAACTCTGGGAATAGGAAGAACAGAGCAGAATGCCAGAGAGACTCCAGAGTTGCCAGACAAGCCAGAAGATGCAGAGGACAACTATGCTGCTCTGAGAAAAGGTACCGAGCCCCATGGCTGAACAGGATAAGAGTCATGGGTTAGTTTAAGGATAAAGAGTTAGCAAGTTATATGCCTGGGCCTTAGGCCAATCAGCCTACAATTATTGTAAGCATCTGTGTGTCTCTGCAGGTCTGTGGGTCTGTAGGTCTAAAGTCCGGGCCAGAAACCTCTTACTACAGGTTACTGAAGTTCTATTCATTTGATAGTTTGGGTTCCATCCAGCCAAACAACAGTAGTCCTATCTATAGTTTTATACTGCTCTTAACTTTGCTCATAGAAGCTCCTATGCAGTGGATGGTGGTTGATGCAGACTCCTAACTGGCCAATGAACTGTGTAGAGATAACTCAGTGCTCAACTGTGGATGGGTCATCTCTATGGAGCCCTCACCATACAAGGCTCAGGAAACTTCAAGGTAGAGAGAGCTTAAGGAATCTAAGAACAGAAAGATTGTCCAGAGAGCTGTGAAATTCTAACTTCCACACATGATATGGCTGTTCCACACACTATCTCACAGCGGCTATGGCTAACCATACAAGACCTGTCTTAAGATCAAACCAGTTCAAATTCTAGCATGGAGGGTTGAGGCCTACCCTACTGGAGGAGGTCCTGGCAATGTACGGCTGCTGAAGAAAAAAGCGTCACTCTGCCCTGGGGATGTGGCCACTGGTAGGTTGTTCATACTTCAGTGAAAGTCTGGACACCTGTGTGGATATGGGAAGCAATAGGCTCAGGAGGTTATTAATAACAAAAATAATAAAAATGATAGTAAACTGAGAGGGCAGAGGTGAAGCCACTAGGGAAGTAGCATCGGATAGATATGTACAATATACATGGTGTGAATGTATGGACTAGTCAAAGAATAAAAAAAATATTTAACTCCCTCCACAAACAAATTTTAGCTCCAGATTCTGCATCTCTAGGGAATGTAAGCATGGTTCAGGGATGTTAGTGACTGCAATTCTAACTGAGTCATTTGCTTTGGGTGAGTTTTTTTAATTCTTTTGAGCTTTGTTTCAGCCCATCTATAAAGTGAGAATAACAATGCCTAATTTGCTGTGCTGCTGTGACACTGTCAAATACAGAGTATGCGCAAAGTATACGCTCTGAAAATCAAAGCAGAATAACAAGGGTAAAGTAGTTGTGGTTACAGAGCCAGACACGGGTTCAAATCCCTTCACAGGTATGAGTGTGTAAGCTGCCGGCCAAAGCTGCTCTCATCCATGGTGACTAATAATGCCATAGAGGAGGGTACAAGGTCTCACCCTTTCAAGGCGATTCCTCCCTCTAGGCTGTGTCTCCTACAGCCTACACTACCTCTTAACAGCACCACAGGCTGCCAACCTAACCTAGAACAAAAAAAAAATTGCCTTTGGGACATTCCAGATTCAAACCAAACATGGTATAAAATCACATTAAGTGGTTTAATCCTCTGCTTGGTTCCTTCATCTAGAAAAAAAAAGGGAATATAACAGGCCTACTGCCACATATGTACATATGTACACAATATGTACACATACGTGATAATAACAAGATCTCTCTCACATACAACATGTAGCACAGTAATGGACACAGAATCCACTCCGAGAACTTATTTTCTGATGTCCATGCTTCTTGATCCTCATTCAGCATTCTGAAATAAAAGAGTAAGAATCCAGTTGCTTTTCCATGCAACAGTTCTCCAAATATCTGAAAACATCTTCAATGATCCCCTGTAATCCTTACTCTGGTTGAGGGAAGTTTATCCAGTTTTCCTGTGTGGAGGACCAGGGAATGGAGTCACCGCAGAACCCTGGGGCAGCCTGTCCTAGGGACAACACATTGGTTGGAACCCTCCATTTGTAGTATCAAATTCATGGTCTGTGTGAGTTGACAGAACACGGAGCCATTCCTGACAAACAAGTGCTACTCCAGACCATGGAGCGGTCCAAGTGACCATCTCCAACTCATTTCCAAGTCTCAGTTGTTATTTCTGAAGCTTAACCAAATGCTGTACATTCATGCAAATGAAGTATCCCGTTATTACATACTGGCACACTGGCGTATTTACCCCCCTCCCCCAATACCATTATACCCCTGGTTTCACTATAGCCTCCTGGCCATATCTCTTTTCTCTCCCACTGATTCACTCCTACAGTACTACAAGCCTCATTGATAAATCTTTAGGAAAAGTCCTTACCTCGACGTATGGACTTATTCTTTAGACCATGACACAACAGGACCCTTGCATATAGAGTTAGTCTCTCATCAGTGTGAGAGTAGTGTCACCCTTATCCAGCACTTTAACAGGATCTTGATGTATTTGTCACCCCCCCTTCCACTCCAGGCCTATCGTGTTGCACTTATACAATATGCTGATTTTATCTTCAAAAACCTTCCGAATGTGACATTAAAGTTTTCATTAACGTACAATATTTCAGACATCATGAAAGCTAAATTTATATCTGTGCTGATATGCCACCAGAAGTAAACATTCTGCTTGTTATTTAAAAAAAAAAAAAAAAGCAAAACCTGCAAGCACAATTTAAAAAATCATAAGGGTTGGGGCTAGAAAGATGGTTCAGCAGTTAAGAGCACTGGCTGCTCTGCTAGAGGACCCAGGTTCAATTCCCAGCACCCACATGGCAGGTCACAGTCACCTATAACTCTAGTTCTAGGGGATCCAAATGCCCTCTTCTGGCCTCCTTGGACACCGGGCATGCACACGGTGCACAGATATACATACAAACAAAACACCCACACACATAAAAGTAATTTTAAAACAAACAAGTAAATAAGGGCTAGATAAAGAATCACCGAGCTTTTATACTGGAAAAACCTCGGCTTGACGAAGCCCGTTTTCTGCAAGCATCGCCTCACTTGCCTTTTTCACATTTACTGAAAATTTTTTTAAGGGTTTTCCACCTCTCACCCAAATTTACATTTTAGCTTAGCTTGTACCTGAGGAGTGTTATCTATGATATCATGTTTTGTCATATTTTTCAATTACACATTAAAATATATTTTTATCTAAAGTTTATCCAGTCTAACACAACTTGCACAATGCAGATAATAACCTATGTGATCACTCTGGGAAACACTGATTAGTGTAAAGTGACTCATGTTCCTGAGGAATCAGAAGCTTAGCTAACATCCAGGTTTGGGAGCTCAAACTCCACTTCTCTTGACATCGCTTTGTTTTGGAAGTTACTGTACCCTGAAGAATACAGTGACTTTAAAATGATAAACTGTGGGCCAGTGAGGCTGAAGGTGCTTGCTGCTTGTCCTGACAACTAGAACTCAATCCCTGGGACCCACATCATAGGAGAGAACTGACTCCTGAAAGCTGAAAGCTGTCCTCTGACCTATACACACACACACACACACACACACACACACACACACACAACACACACATACACACACACACTAAATAAATAGTAATAAAAATCAATGATAAAACGCCAGCAATTCAATCCTCTAAATTCTGTCAGGAAATATTTTAAAAAGACCCTCAATTCTAAAGAAATTTAACATCATATCAAGTCGCTCGCATATTATAGTGCTACAGGGTTTCAGAAAAGTAATTGACCATCTTTTGCCTCCCTCCCTTCCCTTCCCTCCCACTCTACTCCCGTCACCCCCATTTTTCTGCTGTCTCTTTTTCAAACAGAGTCTAACGCTGTGTAGGCAAGGCTAGTGCTGAATCTTGAACCTCCTTCCTTTCCCTCCCTAGTGTTAGCATTGTGGGCAAGCGTCATCATGCCTGGAGCTAAGGTCTCTTAACACAGCTTTCTTGCTTCTACTTCACATTCTGCTTCTCTGGCAAAGTTAACTGCAACCCAGATCTACCCAGAACTAGTTGAGGCTTTGGAGAAGAGCAATGAAATGGCAAATCCAGTCTCCAGGCGGAGATTCGAGAAGTATCTGCCACAAATGGGAACAAAGGGGCCAGAGTTCTACATAGCACACAAAAAACCAAAGGAAAAGATGTCCAGCCCAACTAACGTGCTTCCAAAATGAGCTGTTCTCTTTTTCCTGAAACTACAAGCTGGGGTGGTTTGGCCACCACACCCCAGAACCACCACAGAGCTGAAGGAGTGTGCAGAACAGAACCAGGTGTATAAATACAGTCCCATTTACTCTGAGGGCACATCTTCCCTGTAACTGCTGAGCCGCTGTATCAACACTGTTCTATCACCAGCTAATTATAGCGAACAAAGCCCACTGCACGAGTGCATGCCGCCTCTTATTTTTTTCTGAGTACAAAAGTACAGTGCCGACGTTCAGTGAATGTTAAGTGGTAACAATTTAAATCACAGAGCACTGCACGAGATGTGAATTCACAGTCCTAAAAGTGTGGTGACATTCGATGCATTTGTATCCTATCATGCTGACCACTGTATCAGCCCTGGAAGTCTCTCAGATGGCAGAAATCGGTATAAGCGACCCCATGGAAACACATTGTTCTGGGTCAAATGTCTAATGTACTCTAATTGACAGCCATATTGATTAGCTTAAAATTCTGGATAATGGCCCTACATTTGTGAAAAAGTGACATGTGACACTAGTCTACAAATTGGCTATTTAAGAAATACTATTGGCAAGCATCTTAGTCATTTGATTATTTCACAAGGACTCACTGAGCATCTCCAGTAGCTCAAGGGTTACATGAGGCATTGTAGAGACAGCTGTAAGAAGCACTGAGATGTACTGTGTGGCTTGGGAATGTAGGATTTGGGAAGCCACATGCAAGTATTATAACGGAGGCTTCAAAGGGTCTTATTTTAGGAAAACTGGCATGACTCCACACAGAGGAAGAGTGGAGAAGAGCAAAAGGGGAAAGGTCAGCTTGAGACTGACTGCAAAATCCCTCTATGTACACCAGGAGGAACAAGCTGAATCGAAAAGGAAAGTGGGGCTGGGAGCATTAAAAAATGTCAAGAGCGGAATGATGACATCATACATGGACCCATCCCACTCATGCTCACACACGTAGCAAGGAGTCTGCATAAGCAACCAACTAAGCAGTCTCCTGCAGCTCTGCCTCACAGTCCTTTACCATACTTAACCTAAATACCGAACACCGATATATGTGACCCAGACAATGTTAAGGAATGGTAGCAGCCATTTTTATTTAGATGCTGGGCACTGTGCAATACACTTGAAAAAAAGAAAGAGCAGAGCCATTAACCTATAACAGACATCTTAAAAATAAACAGAAAAGTCAAAACATAAATAAAAAACAAAATTAAAAAACCACAATCCAACTGTCCACAAAACATGTAACAAAATAAATAAGCCACAAACCACATAACAAAACAAGTTAATAAAAATAAATTAAATTTAAATTTAAAAAAACCTAACAATATACCTAACCCATAGGCCAAAACCAAATTAAATTAATATAAATGTCTAAGTCATTTTTAAAAGCCTAAACAATAACAAACAAATCCAAACCATAAAGCTAAACAGTCTAAGTCCCTAAGTGTAGACCCCCACTACACGGGCCAAAAACCTCATGTTACAATTGTTGTAACTTTGATTACTTCAGAGGGTCACAAAACTCGTCATGCTTAAGGCAAAAACACAGTTTTAACCTAAATATGGGAAATCATGTAAGCACATTTCAAGATAAATAAGCAGGTCTAAGACTCTTAACACAATTCTAACATTTAATTACTTATAATCCAACATAATGATTTTTACATTTAATAGTCTCTGGAGATTGTCTTGAGATGATAAAGACTTTCATCTGATGTTTTTACTCCTAGCTGAAATGGCTAGTTAACTGATTAGTGGCAAAAATTACGTCCACCCACACAACACTTGGAGACCACCTTCTCTCCACGTGGGAGGAAGGCGGTGCCAAGGCAGAGTTCCACACAGCACATACTTCTCCGTGAGTGTAGTGAGTTACTATATCCAAGTTACTAAAGGGGGTGGAGGGCTGTGGTCAGTCAGCTACTGTGTTAGCAAAGAACCTGATGTGAGCCTGACTGGAACCCTAAAATTCAACTTAACTTCCGACAGTACCACAGGCAATGGCACCTGTCACGTTACACTACGACTTCTGTTTGCACCGCCAAAGCTCTGCCTGGGTTTTCCTGTTGTAGGCCACTGAGAAGGCCTACCAATAAGAACGTTGGCCAAGCAGCTCTCCCTATTCTTTTCAGTCAGCCTCTCTATTGAGTGTAGCGGCTACAGACCTCAGCCCATAGAAATCCAGCCCAGTGTGTTTTTGTGACATCTTACTGGCAAACAATCACATTCATTTAACTATTGTCTATGACTGCTTTCAATACACCAGGGCACAGTTTTATAGTTGTAACAAATACCATATGGCCTGTAAAGCCTGAAGAATTCATTATCTGCACTTTTAGAGAATAGGTCACGCATACATGCATGCACGCACTCACAAAACAGCAAACACTCAAACCAGAGCGAGACCTGGCCATTACATTCTGCCTTCCTACGGGAAAGGGGCAGGGAGGGAGAACTTAGGCAAGGGTGCTTTTCTCAACAAAGGTTTGAGTCCTTGGCAAACACAGAAGGTGGAATTGTGGTAAAGTTCATCCTCAGATCTTCTCTTCTGTGACAAGAGCTCAAACTTCTTGATTGGTGAACGTCTGGGAAGGACAGGGACAGCAGGTGGAACTGTCTTTAAGTTGATGGGCAAAGCTCAGAGAAAACAGCAAGTATTTGCTATTCTTTAGTGACTCAGCAGGAAATAACTAGTAGGTCACATTTGGGTAGCACAGTCAGAGCTTCAACAGCAAGGTTCGACGTGTCTGGACTCATCCAACAGACATGTATGTAACTGTATGATTTTGAGATTTATTTTATGTCTAAGTATGTGTGTATGGTATGTCTATGTGAGTGCAAGTATCCAAGGTGGCCAGAAGAGGTTGTAAATACCCTAGATATTGACTTATAGATGGTTATGAGCCACCATTGGAATGCTAGGAACTGATCCAGGTTCTCTGGAAGAGCATCAAGGGCTTTTAAGCACAGAGTCATCTCTCCAGCCCAGCAGACTTCCTCTAAATAACGTGAGTGAGAGAGTCGGCGACCCTGTTTACTAATAAGGAGGCCTGATTCCCAGTGGCCTGCCCATCCTGTGTCAGGGCTTTGTGCATTATTACCTTCACTCTTCTGAAATCCCCAGGGACCCTTTAAGTACTTGTGCACTTTTTTGTGTTCTCCCAGCTTCAGAGGTGGCCAAACACTAACCTTGGAGGTCTGGATCTGGATCCTGGCCTGTCTAAATTCATGGCTTATGCTCTCTGCTATACAATAGAGTTCCTTGGTGGTACGGAGGTAAATGTAAAGGTTTGGAGCAGTCACTCCCTGAAGGCAATGCTCTAGTCTCTCGGGCTCTGCAGTAGAAAGTAGCCTATTCTTCCAGCCACTCTAAACTTGAGTCATTTAGAGACCACTTAAAGCAACGCAAATAAGGTTTACCTGCAGAAGCAAATAAACCACACCCAGAGAGGGCCTACTGACTCTTGCTCTAATTTTCTGTGTACTTATAAACTCATTTAATATGTTTTTTTATTCCATATGAGCCTATATAGCTTTCTGGCCCTCCCTCCCCATTCCACCATAAGAATTTGTAGCATTCATTTTTCTGTCCCTATATAGATGATACTACCAGGCTATTTCTATCATCTTGAACCTTCACTTTTCACTTAGGATTTTATACACAACAAAATATGTCAACATGCCAGAAATTAGGTGTGTGTGCATGCGCACACTGTAGGTTCACTTAAAGGATCAAGACCTGCCTGTGCACCACGGCTCTACTCCTCCCTAATAAAGTGGCTAAACTTGTCAAAGCCTCAGTTTTTCCATCTGTAAGCTGGGGGTGCTAATGAGACTTGCCTGTAAGGCTGAACAAAGGCCCAACTACTGCACTGGTACAGTTCCTGTGTGCTCCTTCAAACTTCATGCACTGAGATCTTAACCAACACAACAGTGCTGGAGGTGGCACCCGCGCCTCCTGATGGATTAGCAGAACTGTTGTTGTCTTTATGGTGATTCTTCAGGGAGTGAGTCTATTCCAAAAGCAGGCTTGAGCACCTCTTGCTATTCTTCCCATCTCTCTCACCTTCTTGCTCTCTGCCTTGGGACCACGTCGGTAAAATGGCCCACACCTTGATCCCGGATGTGCCGAGGACCCAAACTGAGGATGAGAAAATCCTGTCACAACCATTTGTTTCATCCATCATTGCTGAGTTTCCTCCATGAGAAACAGGAATGATGAGGGTCTGAAGTTCAGTAAGGAGGCCTACACTGGAGACGGCTTCTTTTCTTTGACCTGCTCCATCAAAGTTCAATAGTTCATCAGCACAGAACCAGAATGAGATCTCTTGGACATAAAAGAAACAGTATTTAAACTCGGAAGGGGAAAATGGAAAGGTAAGGAGAGATGAAGTCCTAAGTTCAAGTTACAAAGAAGAGCTTTCCAGTGCACGCATTTGCAAGGTGACTTTTCCTACGGTTGTTAAAGCTTGTGTCTCTTTTTCGCTACTGCATCAACACTACTAGAGACCAGCAGGAACAGACAGACTGCCCAAATATCAAGTTTTGTAAAGTCGAGCACCAGACATTACTACAGTTACACTGCTCACTCAATTAATTCAGGACCTTCCGGGTTTTTTTTGTTGTTGTTTTTCATTGAAACTTTATAAACCACAGAAATGCACAAGTAAAACTTCCTGACCCTAAAGGACAGATCAAAGTGCATACAGATCAAACAATAGAGAGCAAGAGCTAGCTTACATGTGTACACACAAGTGTATGTGTACACTTGGCTTTACTCTCGGGAAGATCTGCTTTCTTCCCATGCCTGGCCCTACATCATTTCCACACTTTATTGAACGGTTTGCATCCAAATCTTTCCTGCTCTACTCCCAATTAGTTACTGCTTGGGATACTTTGCCCAGAGAAACAAACTTCAAAGGATCCTCAGTTCTGTATCAACATTTTTACCAGGAAACCTTCACCCACCCCGTTTGCATTACTTCAGGGGTACTTTACTTTTCCTTTCAATACTTGATATACTGTGTGGCGTGAGCATTTTGACACGTAGCTTGTAGTCTTCATAAGACTTGGAAATGCTACCACTGCCAAAATACTGGGGAGTAAGATGCAAATGGTTTTTAGTCCATTCTGCCTTTTTTTTTTTTTTTTTTTTTTTTTTTTTTTTTTGCAGGAACACACCGTCCTAAAGGGGCAGGGTGGGGAGCTACCCTCACCAGGTACTGCCCGTGCTGTGGTATTAGATATTCTCCCAGCCGCATCTCTGGCTCTGCCTTGTGGTAGTTTCAAGCTCTCTTCCTCATGAAGAGGTGAGCACATGACTGTCACCATCCATAAAAGCTGAAGTGAGTGTACTTAGCTAAAGGACACTGCAATAACTTTTCTCTTCCACATGAAAAAGTTAGCCTTACAAATTCTGTGGCTCACAGTCTGCTTTAGATCATCCTCTGTGGAGCAGTGGCTAAAGGGACACTTTTGGAGTATGTATTCTTCCTACTACTATAGTCATAGTAATATAAAACACCGTGGCTCCTTAATCAAGACTCAGAACAGTTTCCAAGAAAACAAAATAGAAGTCATTGTGGCAGGTGATGCCCCCAAAATGTCCACTGTAGGGAAGCAGACTCTGAGAGACTGAGTTTGGTTAGTGCTAGCTAGCACTGGGGCTCTTCTCTGGATTCAAGGGATGAAATGGAAGATTTGGAGAGAAAGTCTAGAAAAAGACCCATCTTCCCCAACAAGAGCCGGCCGTTGGTTCCACAGGACTTACTGCATCTTTCCCATTCTCACAGCATCATGCCAGAAGCACATCAACAATGCTGAATTTCTGGCCACAGGTTCAGTGGGAACAGAATACAATTTCCCTCCGTTTGCTTTAACTCTTAAATGATTACTACAGGACCGGGGCCAGTCAATACTCACACCAGGGAAACTGAAAAGAGGCAAGCTTACCAAGGTAAAGCTTTGCTGAGACCTGGTGGCAACTTAGGATGCAGCAAAGATGGGCTGAGGGGCACAGACAAGCTTACACACAGACACACAGTCAGTCACTGTGTCTGTCTGGTGTTCTCCCATCCCCACCTTGTGCTGACACAGTTTGCAGGGCACTCCTGAAAGAAAATGCAAACACACAGCGGTCCTATCAGGAGACTCCTTACTAACCAGAAGGCACAGCCTGGGGAAAGATGCATTAAGTTCTGCCACCATGCTCAGTCCAAGACGAGCTGGCTCTTTCTTGGGAAGAGGCCACAAATCAGGCAGATGGATGAAGAGCATTGCAATACTTTTGGTGAAAGCTTTCCTACCCAGAAGGCTGGGTATAACTCACTCTGTGCAGACTGCACTCCCATAGCAGGGCCAGAGTAATGACTTAAACCCGCAAAGAACTAATGATTCGCCCCATCTATGCTATCTGCTGCTTACCACCCTCCCCCCATGTTTACCACAAGTATCAGTGGAGCCCCCCCACACACTTTGAAAACACTTCCTCATGCATAGTTCTGTCCCATCTTTACCTCTGAGAACATTGTTACTATCCCACAGGGAGGCTAAGGCCCAGAGGGCTGAATGACTTTCTTAAAGCCAAAGTTAACAGCAGAACTGGGTTCAGGCTCCAAGCTTCTCAACTCCCAGTAATAAAAATAATAGCAGCCATCACAAACACTGTAACCATGGGCCAGGCACCATGCCAGACGCCTTACGAGCATTACCTCACCTATTCGTTGCATGAAGCCTATGAGGTAGGTATATTAATCCCATTTTACAGATGCAAGATACTGAGCTATGAAGTTAAATAATTTTCTGAAGGTCAGAACCCTCATAAAGCATGAAGCCTCAGCTGCATGAGCAGTCTGTCTGACTCTTGGGATAATTCAGCATTACACTGCCTCCTTGGCTGATCCCTTCCTCCAAGCAATCCAATGCTCAGTGAAGGACAAGTTTTCTTCAGATTCCGAATAAGTTACTTGTAAGTACCTAGTAAACTTCTGAAATTCTAGTTTTGACAACATTGATAATGCCAAACAGAAAATACCTTAAAGTAAAATTTCTATTTTCTGTCAGGTGTTTTTACTGCTACAAATGTTATTGACTTCCACCTCTTATTTCATTTGCAAGAAAAAGCAAATGGTTTAATATAAATTCCTGTGTGTTTTTTTACTAGACTCCTGCGAAAATTCCGTGAGCACAGTACGTTCTGGAGACAAATGTGTACAGATTTAAATTCCAAATGCACAAACCGACAACCCCTGAGATGCAGGCAGGAGCTGAACCTACCCTAGTTCTGAACTGGCATTTAGGTGAAAATACTTGCTTCCTAAGGATACTGTGAAGCCGGAATGGAGGCGGAGGACCACTAATTATCGTATTATTGTTTCCAGTTATCTCTGCCTTGGGATTACCCTAATTTAAGCAGGGTGATGGAACCTGAATACTCTCCTTGATGAAATGCTCCACAAACAGTCTTGGTATAAACAGATAACAAAGCCCTCATGCCCTCACTGGGGGAAATCATGCCCCTTTGTAACTCCTAAGTCAGCCCCGTCCCTTACACTCATTATTTACCCAGTACCATTAAAACTGTCAAGTCTTCTGGGGCACCTCATGCTCCTGTCAAATAGGTGTTATTTTGCAGGGGACAATGTGTTAATCCAGTCAGGAGTTACCTGAGAAAGCAGCAAGACCGGGATAAGTGAATGTCTCTGTCCACAATGGAGAGTTCCCTCAAAATACGAGACATTATGTTTTACTATTTAAAAAAAAAAAAAAAAAAAAAAAAAAACCCTTGCTCCTTTAATTATAAAAATGTAGGCTTACTAAAGTTAGGGAGAACTTAGTTTCATAAAATTAGAAGTGCACACATATAAAAAGCAAAGAAAGGACCCATAATTCTTCCTTCCAAAAATAGCTACTGGTAACATTTTGGTATATTTCCGTTTCCTTTTTCTTCTAACATTTTTTTTTTAACATAACTGGGATCATTATGTGCTCAAAATGTTATATTCCAGTCTCTCTCTCTCTCTCTCTCTCTCTCTCTCTCTCTCTCTCTCTCTCTCTCTCTCTCTCTCTCTCTCTCTCTGTTTCTGGCCCGCTTCTATTATTATAACACGAGCATGTTGAGTGTTCCCAAAGG
Source organism: Phyllotis vaccarum (assembly GCA_033318265.1). NCBI lineage: Eukaryota > Metazoa > Chordata > Mammalia > Rodentia > Cricetidae > Phyllotis > Phyllotis vaccarum. The sequence goes on along the minus strand of JARWLC010000001.1, from coordinate 135,738,027 downwards.
CTTCTTGTAAGTATTGGCACTCGCTACAGGATACCACACCTCTGGTTTTTTGTCACTATTTTCTTAACCATTTCTCTGCTGAACTCCCCCAAAGGCATTTAAGCTGTAAGGCATAGACACAATTCTCTGTGTACAGCCCTGATGATGGGAGATGCCCATGATCCTCAGCCAGGCCAAGCCACTGGAGGAACCAGCTATGTAACTTAAGTACTGGGGTGAGAAACACCATGGCTATAGTCTTCTAATGCCAACAGACCATGCATTCACCAATATGTGAGCTCTGAATGCCAGTAGTTCTGGTCAACAATTATAGCAACTCTTCCAAAATAAATAAAATCATGCTCTTGGCACTCTGACCACCCACAGTGGGAACAGGGAGAATCATAAACACTTCCCACCTTTGCAGCCCATATTCAGTGCAAACCAGAGCCCAGATGTGAATGGCTTCCCCCTCTACTCTGTTTGTTTCTAAAGTCACCATTCTCTCACCACTCAACACCACTGACCACCACGTGCACCATAAAAATCTACGTTTTATGTAATGTATCACATTCACTGTATTTTCTTTCAGTGGTTAGAAGAAGGCAGAAGGACAAGAGTCTGGTAGAGAAAACAGTAGTGAAAACCTATCCTCCTGTCATATATAAGGCTGAGAATAGCAAATGCCATTACCAAGGCTCACTCTGCAATGCTTTCATCAGGCATGATCTTCACCCCAAGATCAAAATTCAAGGCCAAATCTTTCCATTCACCATTGGTGGTGTGGAGAATAGAACAAAAGGTAAGCTCCAGTTTTGTTTTGTTTTTTTTTCCCCCCCGTAGTTAAAACAAGCAAACACTGAGATTCCTGCTTTAAGCAATTAAAGGTTAAGCAAAGAGAAGAAGGCATTTTAAAATGTCTGGGCATGGCAGCTAAAAGAGTTTTGTTCTTCTTGATATGACCAGAGCAAGAATCAGGAACTACATGTCTCAAGTTCAAAGCTGGAATGATCTAATGGAAAAACATGGACCATGTCACAAGAAAAGCTGTAATAATTTTGATTTAAGCCCCTTAACTTCACAAAGTTCTTTGGGTGTTAAGTGTGGCATCTAGAATGCCAAGGACCGTGCAGGATGTCAGACAGATACATCATAAAGAGCAAGGCTCTTCAGGATTAGTAAGGATAATAATAAAAGCCTACACTGAAAGAAGGAAGCAGTCAGTCCCTCAATCTGCACAGATGACTGTCAACATAAGAGCCTAGAAAGTAAGCAATTAAGACTAGCGCTTCTTTTTCATTCTATAAAGGTGACGAAGAGCCAGGACGAAAAGCACATCCTTCCCAAGTTATCCTAAGATGGCCTCAATTTAAAATGCCCAGTTTAGACCCTTCTCTGCAGCCTGTGAACATCCCAACTGTAGAACATTCATTTACAGCCCTGTGTCAATCCCCTACCTGAAACTGTGGCAACCGGACTACAAAACTCAGTTAAGGCCAGATTTCTGACCTGAATTTGACAGTAAGTGGCATTCAAGAAGTCCTAATCCAAGCCTTAAACACCAAGGGGATAAGCCACTCCCACCTCTCTCTGCTGGCCTCATTTCAGTTTAGAAAAAGGGCTTCATTTAGGGTGACTCAGCCACAAGGCCACAGTGTCAACTCCAGAGACTACAGTCAGTGTGTCTTGTTCCTTTAAGGAGAGGCTCAGATTTTAAAGCTTCTGTCCTATAGCCCCAGCATGTGCTCATGAGTCTGGTTACTCACTGCATAGCGTAAAGGTTAATGTTAGTAGTCACTTGATTGTATCTGGAATTAGCGAAGACAGACCTGGGGCGAAGTTGGCCAGAGTATTTCCAGAAAGGATTAACTGAAGAAGGAAAACTCTCTCCACCTCTGACAACAATATATGAAGGAGCAAGAGACGAGCAGGGTTCTTTCCTGGGCTCCTTCCTTGTCCATTTTCATTTCTTGCTGGTGAACACATCTACCCTACTGCTGGGCTGTCAGCCTCTGCTGCTGTCAGTCAGAATCCAGCTTCTTGAGCCTTCCAATTTGGAGTGCAGAACCAGCCAGCAGCTTTCCAGATTTCCTGCAGGCCTCCCAGTGCCAGACAGGGACTGCTGAGGTGTCCAGCCTCACAGACTTGAGAAGCTCCAAGATTTTCAGCTTCTCCCAGTGTGCAGACAGCCATTGTTGGACTACCCACTCCATAACTCATAAGTTAGTCTAACATATTTCTTTGAAATAATATTAATTCTACTGGTTCTGTTCTTCTAGAGAACCTGTGGTTCTCAGATTCCTGGGTTCAAAGATCCCCTGCTTTTGCTATAGTTAGTGTTGATACCCTATGAGAACCCAACTACTCGAAACCCAACATAAGGTATCAAAGCCATAACAACTAATTCAGAGTTCCAGACCCACAAAGCAGAGCCTACTCTACCTCTCAAAGTAAATAAAATGGGAGTTGGATATTGAAATTAAAAGTGAATCAACGCAATACCGATACTAGCTCCAGACAGTTGTTTGGGCCAGCGTTCAGTTTTGTGATAAATAGGTGTTTATAAACTAAAGCAAAAAAAATCCTTGGCATGCTCCCATTGAATCTTCAGTTCATTACAAACCTTCCAAGGGTCCAATCTTCACATTTTTAATGCCTCTGAATCAACATGGACCCTTGAAAAATATCTTTCACAGATTCCCAAGAGTATCTTCTCCTCTGCATTCTCATGCAATCACTGTACCTTTATAAAGTCCAGCACCTAATACAGTGAAATATCAGTAACTCTGTCCTGAGATCTTAGAATGCTGGGAATTGAAGGAGCCTTGGAGACACTTGCTTTAGCCTAGACTAGCTTATTTCAGAAGTACAGGAATTGAGGCCTAAGCTACTTGGTTCTACATTCAATGTGCTTTTCTCTGAGCCTTTTCACACTGAGTCCCTCCACGTGTGTGTTCATAGTAAAGAAGTCATCCCCGCCCATGCTTCTCTCAGATCCTCCATCAGTGGAGTCATTCCAAAATTCGGCCTGTGGGTCTGGATTACATTTCCTTCATATTTCTTTGTGATTTCAGTCCCACGTGGTTTTATCATGAGCATTGCTTTGAATAAGACAGTCAAAATTCACATCTTCAATCTATGTCAAGGACTCCTTAAGAGACTACATAACCCACAGATTCAACAAATGCCTATTTCACTGAAGAACTATGAAATCCGGGTCACTCTTAACAGCCCCTTTTGTTGGATTTTCTCGTCTATTAAAAGGAAATACCAGCTAGGTGGAGATAATTAAGGTAATGTATTATTTTGTTAGGATAACTACCACATGGCTAAACACAAAAAGAAGTTTCATCATCACCACCACAGCAGAGGCAGCTCTGTGGGCTTCGCTTCTCCTCAACTGGTCTGCCTCATTTTGACCGTTTCTTTATTCTAACTTATATGTATGCCCTGTAATTCAAAATTTTATGATGTCCTGAAGATGAGAAGAGGCAGGTTTAACCAGCATAAAATAAAAATATGAAGAAAAACAAGCAATATAGTAGGTGGTTGTTCTAAACTCTGGCCTACAGGGCATTGTGTATGAAGACTAGCGCACGTCATCAGTGGGCAGGCAGTGCAGTGGACGGTTCTGCCCATAATGAATTGGGGAGATTCTCATTCCAATTTGTCAAAAAGTTCCAGCCTAGTAATTTGTTTGCCTGGCAACATGGAAGAAATTCAATAAATATTTCAATGCGTGAATGAATAAAAGATCTACACCAAACAAGAAAATGCCTGCCCAAACTGGAATAGTTACATCGTTATATTCACCATTCTGTTTAAAAGGCTAAGGTAAGGTTTTTGAACATGTGTATTTTAACTAAAGGTAACAATTCCAACTTTTTCTTCCGGAAAATGCACAATTTGTATAACACAAAAATCAAATATCCATTTAGAGTTGTACGGATGGTTTTATTTATTCATGGCTGCTGATAGCTCAAAATCAGCTACTAGGACAAGACAAATTATTAGTTTCCAATACAATAAAAAAATGCTTTAATTCACATTCAGTCAAAAATGTTGTTTTCTAGTTATTATGACATGTAATATATATATAGCCAGACAGTCTACTATGTTGGTTAGTTTCCTGTTTTGTTTTTAAGAAATGAATACTCATTAAATAACCTACCAGTACGCATTTCAAACTGTCTTGGTGCTCTTAACAGCAAAATATGCAATTATCTCTGTCTCTAAACTGATAGACCCTATTTACCATTTTTAGAGGATCATTGAGGTCAGCTTCTAGATCAGCTTTCCAGTAGTCAGTCCAGTACCTTTGTGAACAAATGGGAAGTTGCTATGGTAATATGCAAATGCAAACTTTCCATGATGGATGCAATCCAAGGCATCTAGCCTGGTGGTGAGTCTAAAGACCCTTGTCCCCAAAGGGAAAAGTGAAGTGTGAAAACTCACTCATGAGATTTATTCCTTGGACATACTGAGCTGGAGTTGTAATCAGGGCAGTTTGAATGAATGAGTAAAGACGGTTTCTTGGATTGAGGAACATAGATAGACTCTTTCATGTGCCCAACCTGCTCTTAAAAAGAAGTTCTCTCTCATAGCACTGATCTCTGCTCTGGAGGTTACAGAAGTATTGTAGGAATGATAACTCACCCAACAGAACAAATGCAAACACACAGACACAGGCATGGGCATATATGGGACACACTTTGTTCATAACTGATTATGTTAACTACACTTTATAACGGAGAAAAACCTGGCTGTGGACTAATGAGTCAAGCCAAGAGCCTTATGAAAGTCACCTTGTCAGCTATGATCCAACAGAAACACAACTGCACACTGCCTCTCTCAGAAGTCAGGAGTGCCCCCTAAAGTTTTGGGAAGCTCAATTCAAGCCACATGGGGATTTGTGGCACTTATACTAAGAAGAATTACAGTACTAGCTGGGTCATACAGCATACTTGATTGTGGGCTTCTTAAAGAAGCGTTGGGTAAAATAATAATCTGATATGGTGAAGCCAGCAGCCCTTAGGGTTAAACAAGAAAGCTTAGTGCACGCTTTCTTCCTAGAAGTGGAGTTTGTGGTGAGATTCCTAGAAAACCGGAGGCTTGTAGCTGGGAAGAGACCAGGACCCTACACAGCTCTTCGCTGTACTTCAATTCTTGCCCCATTGCTGGTATCTTTGAGACTTCAACTGGCTTCCAGGGTGAGGGGCTCCATTTCCTTCTCCCTGCTTCTCCACCCTGCCTCGGTCTCCCCATCCTCTCTGAAGTCATAGGGAAGGGGGTGCTTTGCTTCCAGGAGTTCAAATCCTGCAACAGGCCCTTTTGTCTTTTCTCTAATCTCCCTCTTCCTCCCCTTCCCTCCTTCTTTCTCTTTATTTCATGGCTTGGGAAGACTCCAAATTTTTAAGGGGAGAAAAAGGAGGAGAAGAAAGAAGAAAGCCTAAGAATGCTTCACAGTCAGAAGCAATTCTTTTCAGAGGGCGCAAACCTGGTCTCCTTCTCTGGGCCAATTACAGCCCAGAGAAAGATCTGGTTTCAAAGCCAGCTGCTCATTTGAAGAGGGCTAAGCACAGTTAATTTTTTCAATGAGAAAATGGTGATGAATGGAATATAAAATAAAGATATCTGTAAAGTTAGACTAAAAAGAAATGTTTTAACTCAGGAAGCCCATCAATTTGGAAACACTAGCCAGAGATTTTTTTTTTTCAAACCAGAGAGAGCAATGCTCAGGAAATTGTAACTGACTAGAAATGAAAAGTACGCCTTGGAGACAGGCTGAAATAAAAGTCACAGCCCTCAGTCAGGCAACACTACACCCTAACAGATCCACTGCAGGGGACTTTACAGGAGGCACCGGGACCTCAAAGCGTGCAATTATCTTTTTCATGAGCCACTGAGCAACTGAGCAGAGGTCTTTACAAATTTTGTGAATAAAAAAATGTATACAACAACAATATTTAAATTCTTACAACTTTATAATGTTATTTTACCAAGAACAAACAAAACAATTCTTAAAACTACACCTAAAACTGGTCACAAAAGTATTTTTTTGGTAGGAATTTATTGCCTAGAACACATTTAACTTGAACACTTTTCTATTTGTATGTTATATTTCAGTTAAGAGTTTACTAATTAAAAGACACTGTACTCAATTTTCTTTTTCTATATAAAGTGAATTTATCCAGGATAGATTTTTCAAAATGACTTAAGAACGTGAAACTGAATACCTTCTAAGACTTGCTGAGGATAACTAAAGGTGAAAGCTTTTTTTTCCCCCACATGAGATCCTTAAGTCGTCCCTTCTGACAGAAAAATTAATTAGCTAAATAAAAGCCACCTTGCTCTAATAGTGTTTTCATTCACCACTTCTGACTCTTCCTAGTTCTTTTTACTGTTTGACCCCCATACAGAGCATGTTTTCAACACCTCTTCCAAATCAAAGATGTCCTTGCCTCCAAGGCTCCATGCTTTGGTTGGGACCCGCTGTAACTGGATTTCTCTTCAAAATCCTCTTCACGCTCAGCTGCAGAGCCTAGCTAGGCTGGATTCTAATCAATGACATTGATAATTAAGAGGGTTTGTGGGTAACCACACTTCAACAGATTCCATAAGGAATCTCACACCTTGCTTTCAACTGACTCCCACCTTTAACATCCATGAATTACAAAAACCTTCAAAGGGCAGGCTCCTGATGTAGGCACTTGGTGACTGAGGCCACCACTGAGTGGCCATCTATGAGCGACTGCATCCTAACAGGGAAGGGGAGGAAGAAAGGATGGAGGGAGGAAAGAAGTCACACCCATTTTTACCAGGACTTTAGAAGTCTGTAACCATTAATTCTTGTGTTAATCCCCCCCCCCCCCCGGAAAAAATGTAAGGGAATCTCAAAATGCCTTCTGCATCACATGCCTTAGGGATATCTTTTAAGCAACCAATAAAGATGTTGTATATTTCAAAGTGTTCACTAAGAACATGGCAATTGACTTAAGTTGGATTTTTTTTTTAATCGTGTAAACTACTTTCTGTAGCCAAGTGCCTGAAGAGCTTCAAATTGCTTTATACTCCAACCAACACTGACTGGCATTTCCTGTTAGTAAGCAGTTGTCACTAGCGACAGAAAGTGATTAGCAATCACTTGCTACACGACATGAGATAGTCTTAAAACTCCCATTTACCCCCTACTGAACCAATATCTTAGCTCATTCTAGAGGACTCCAATGAGGATTTCTCTCCTATCCGACATAAGTGAAAATACGGTCGTTGCTCCAAAGAAAGCAACGAATTTGGTCACAAAGGAAAATGAAGGCAAGCACCCTAATACTAACTTGAGACACTTTAGTTGGAGAAAAACTGCCTGTATCCCATAACATTTTATGATACCAAATGAGATGCAGGCAATGTAATTTCACTTATGTGATTCACTTATACGCAAGGCAAATGCAATCTTGCTGATTACATTTAAAACAAAGGCCTGAATTTGCGTATTTATAGAGCAGACCCATAGTCATGCAAAAATCATGTTTTTCCCCCAACTGCTACAACCCAGTGTAGAACAAAAAGAAAATAATCTGCTGGAGGACCTTTCATCTGTGCATAAAGAAAAATGAGGGTCAGTGTGCTTGATAATGTGGCTTCCCAGTGCCCTCAATAAAAAAGATCAACTATGTGAGTGATGCCGGCTAAGGTGTTCAACCCAAATGCAGACTGTCCCATGCGGATGTTGCTTTTCAAATGGTCAAAAGAATTGTGTCTGATCTGAACCCTTCAGTTCTCTGGGTGGCTGTGCATGTGTAGAAACACACATATTTGTATAGAGACAATATAGTGTGTAATTTCCACAGTGAAATAAAGACAGATGTGACAAATATAGTCGCTAGCTGGATGCCTCAAAGGGAATATTTTAAGAGCTCTGTCTAGTACGTTGTGCATTCCAGAGATACTATTTTCAATCATCACCAAAACCTGAGAGCTTTTATAATTTTTATATTATAAAGTTCAACAGTCAAACTGAATGAATGAGATGTCTAACCATTTCTACTACATGTGAAAGTCACCACTGCATGCCATCTCTGACTTTCCCAGAAGAGCATGGGAGCCTATAGAAATAGCCCATTTACTGTGATGTTCAGATCTTAAAGACAATGCATATACTATTGCTGACTGACAGCTAGACCTTTAGCACCCTAGGCAAAAAGGACCATTGCCAAGTCAACTTGGGCCACACTGTAAACATGAGAAAGTTTCATGTGATGCCTCCCACTTCCCACAATGCATTTTTAAAAAGGAAATTGCATGTGTGAGAGGAAATGACTTGTGGTCACAAGATTTTTCCCTAGTGAGGATGACACATTTCAGTAATCCACAAGGGGTGCCAACACCAACTATGGACAGAAGAAATCTTCTGAACAACGACACCTTCTCTTTCTAGGAAGAGACACCACTTCAAACATTAACTTCAGGGATTCAAGAAGAGGTACCTTCAAGTTACCTTGATCTTGGCTATGCCACCCTATGCAGGTCTCGAAACTACGTGCATGATAAACTTTCTAAAATGTACAAGGCTGACATATTCAGCCTTCTATCTGCATGTCTCCAAACAGTAAGACCTAGAAATACAGCTTTGCTCATTTGCACACAGTACAGGAGTGAGCCAAAAAGCACCTAACTTGTTTAGAATGTAAGCCATCATCCAAGCCTGTGGCATATGGTTGCACACTTTTCGACTCTCTCAAAAATGCAACTGCCGTCCAAGTGTGTACATCTCAGTCTGAGAAATGGCAGTGGTTTATAGAACCTACTAGGCCAGAATATTCTGCCAGGCTTGAGAGGGAGAAAGGGCAGAAACAGAAGGAAATGTTCTAAAATGAAAACAAAGCACGCTCTTCCAGCATAGGAAAATGGCTACTTATTCCAAAAGTAGTTTTCCATTGCATGGCATCTCCTACAGGGTACTTTCCGTCTACCTTTCTTCAGCTTTAGGAGAAGAATCAGACTTGAGAACCTCTTAATAGACCTGTACATGTCTGCAGGGGAGACTTTGGAAATAACATTGAAAGGCAATTGAGTAGACTCAAGTCCGATGCCTCTAAAAAGGTATTAGGTGTTCTTATATTCTCTCTTGATTCTCTGGGGAGCATATATAATCTGCCTCTAAGTGTGGGTTCCCTAGGGATCAAAAGCTCATTAAGAGTCATAAAGGGATATACTACACCATACTAAAAATCAGCAATTCTCCATAGGTCCCTCCACCCGTCTCAGCTGTTAATAAGCTGCAGGTAAAATTCTCTACTCATGTTTTCCTCACAGAGAGTGTGTGTGTCGTGTGTGTGGAGTGTGTGTGTGTGTCCTAATCTTAATACTGTATTATTAATAATGTCTGATGGCTTTAGTAAATGTTATTTAATTATCACATATTTGATTGTCTTCTTAACCAGCAAGGACTAGGTGATAAAGGATTCTACACTATTCTACTGCTAAACTCATTCAACTATCAATAATAGTTTCTTAGTGAACTACATGCTGTCTTATACACTGGGGATATATAAACAAAATAGCTGGGACCTTTGCTCCCCATGCTACTTTCAATAAGTACTTTATCAACTAATCAATCGTAACATTTTCAACATATCACTCGCACATGGAGCCAAACAATTTTTTTATGTTCAAAAGAGTTTGTGACAAAGGACTGTAGTCCTGAGGAATAAGTACACTGTGTGAATATTTGTCGCTAGGATTGGTTTAATAAACAGGCTGACTGGCCAATAGCTGAGCAGAATAAAGTTAGGGGGGAAAATCAAACTGAGAAGGGTGGTATGAGGAAGGGTGAAGTCAGACGAGTTGCCAGCCAGATGGAAAACAAGTCGGACACACAAAATGGAATAGAGATAGAAAGCCACGAGCCTCAGGGCAGCACAGAGATGAACAGAAATGAGTTAAGTTGTAAGGGCTAGTCAGTAACAAGCCTAAACTATCGACCGAGGGTTTACAATTAATATTAAGCCTTCAGAACGGTTACTTGGGAGTGGCTTTTGGGACAGAAACTTCCACCTACACTATATTAGCATCCAAAAGTAACCCAGTCACTTAATGTCCCATATGAGAGGTACCAATAAGCCATCCTTTGACATCCTTGACACACTGATGAGCAGGTGACAGAAAATGGGAGGGGAAACTATAATGAGAAAGTCTATAGCAAGCAAAGTAAATAATAAAGGAGTGCTTAAGTGAGCATATTAATATGGGGGGCATCTCTCAGCAGAGGTGAGGAGTTCACAAAAAGATGGCTGTGAGCCAAGATAAATAGCACTTTAGTGATGCGTGAGAGATGCATTTAATAGGTTCAGGGGCACCACAGGTGAATCAACATCTGTCCTGTCCTCAGAGAAGCCCTACTCTAGATAGGGAACTGTTGCTATCTAGGACTATCAGCAGAGATTTTTGCCAAGTGGTAAACACAAAACCCAAAATAAATGGTGCTAGAATGGTAAGGTTAAGTCATACGACACTGAGTAAAGCAGTTCTTCTGCTCTTCTCTTTTGTATCCCCTTCTAACTAGGCTCCAAACACACAGACAACACACACACACACACACACACACACACACACACACACACGCGCACGCGCACACGCACACACACACACACACACACACACACACACACACACACACACACACACACACACGCACGCGCACGCGCACGCTCTGAAGAGGAGGCAGAGACTCGGTCTCCCACCAAGAGAAAGGAGAGCAGCCTTTCTCTCTCTTTCTTTGCCATCCCCCAAGATCTGATGGTGATGTTCTGGTGCTCTAGAGCTTACAGTTTAGCTGCCTGTACCTAGAACTCCACCACACACTTTGACAGAAAAGATTCAAACTTGCTACAGTCCATGTTGCCGAACACTACATTCTACTGATTCTCTAACTCGAGTTGAGAATATATTCCTAGACCTCAGCATCTATTCCAAAACTATTTATCATGCCTTTTATGTCAAACATAACTACATTTTCTTAAATTTCTGAACACTCACACTTTTAAAAAGTCAGAGAGAGAGAGAGAACAAGCAAACTGAAACAAGTTCTGTGTACAAGGACCACCTTCCTGTGCCCTCACCCAATTCCACATGTGAGCAAACAGACACATAAATCCGAGTAGATTGGCGGTTCATATAAACAATTCGGACCTTATCATGCCTCTCTGAACTGACTCCAATTCATCAAAAATGTAGGCGCCAGTTATATATGGCATCCTCCATTAGCTGAAACACACCAATAAATTTCCAAAATGTAGACTCAGCACCAAAAAATAAAAAAATGGAGAAATCATTTATTGTGGAGCTTTATGCAGCTCCACCTCCTCTGTGCATTCTCGAATCATGCATAATGCAACACCGCAGCCACTAACAGCAGGCGCACACCAGATAATTTACACTTGTTTTTATGGACACGAGGAACTGATCTTTGAAGCCGTCTCTAATGAGATTCCGCTTGGCCCTAACAGCATCCTGAGAGAGTGTTCCGGTGTTTTCTACTTGGCATCCGGTGCATATTTATAATGCACAATACAGGCCCATTTAAATTGCACGTGTGGATTTTGGTGTCTTCTCTATTTTAGAGATTGTCATATACTAAAGAGGACTGACTCCTCAATTACTAAACCTTGCTTTACCCAAATAATGTCACTGCCAGTTGTTACAGGCACTTTTCAAAGAGGCAGGTCCATCAAAGGCCTTCTACTGCAGGGCAGAAAGCTGCACCAACTCTAGCCCTGCTTATAAGTCCAGAGACTCAATTAGGCCTTCAGCCAAAGGGCATCTCCAGAAAAGCTAATTACATAACCCATAGGGGCAGCCACAGCCTCAGGAAAAGCTGAGAAAAACAGACCTGGAGTCAGTCACCTAAATTAAAAACTTCCTACCCCCAAAGGGCTTGCAATCCAACATCATTTTGTTATTTTCTCTCCTCCTTGAGTCTCTACCCCAGGTAAAACTTCCTCTGAAGCCTAGAACTTTATGGAAAGGTTTTCTTATTATGAGGATTTTTCTTCTTCTATCCATCTTGTACTACAGGAGTCTATAGTTCTGCTGTTCCTACTTAGATTTCTACCACAGTCTTACTGACTCTGGTTTTCCTTTAAATCCATTTCTTGAAGACTTTCCAGTTTCTAGAACACCAAAGTTGTAATGGGAGTTTTACCTGTACCTAGCCCAAATCAGAACACTGTCAAAACAGTGGCTTTATAAGAGCTTTTGTTGTTGATTTTTTTCTGTGCATAACCAGGCTGGACTTGAACTCACTGAGACTGGTCTCTGCCTAGACCTGTCTCTGCCTGCAGAGTGCTGGGATTAAAGGTGTGCCCCACCACACCCACCTCTAAGATTTTTAAGAATGTAGAAAAGAATCAACAAGGGAGGGAAGGGGGGGACGGGATGGGCGTCATGTATAAGAACAAAGTATAATTGCATATACATAGGAAAATGCCATACTGAAACCCATTACTTTGTTTAACAACTCACTAAAAAAAAAAAAAGGCTGTGAGACAAAAGAATGAGTGTACTATTTCAAAAAGAGAGAGAGAGAGAGAGAGAGAGAGAGAGAGAGAGAGAGAGAGAGAGCAGGGCTGTTAAAAACACAGAAATACAGAATAAAAGTGGTTTGCCTTAAACAAAATGCATGACTTCTGTTCTGAAAAACTCATTTGCTAGCTCAGGCTTCATTTCAACTATACGTCACCACAGTAGGGAGCAGTTACTCAGATTCTAGGAAGAAGTCTGGAGTAGATCTAAATTAATCTTGTACTTCTAAGCCCCAGTCCACAGTCACTGACTTCCAACAGGATCCGTACAGGAGCCATAATTGAGTTAAAACAATATGCTTTCTAAGGCCTCCCCCTTAAAGTTACAACATAGGAACCTCAAATCTTTGGAGTCTAGTCAAGTGGTTCTCAATCTGTGGGTCATGACCCCTTTAGAGTCAAATCAGATACCCTAAATATCAGATATTAACATTATGATTCACAACAGTAGCAAAATTACAGTTGTGAGGTAACAGCGAAATTAATTTTATAGTTGGGAATCACCACAACATGAGGAACTGGATTAAAGGGTCTCGGTAGGAAGGTTGAGAGCCACTGGTCAAGTTGAAAGCAAATCTCTAATATTCTTTTCTTGTTAGAAATAAATTTGTTACAATGAAAATCAAAGTCACCAGAAGGCAGAAAAAGATAGTAACCTTAGCATAGGAACTCCACAATATTGAGTATCTTTCAGTTCTGTCCTGAAAAAATCACATGAGAGAAATCCCTAAGTTATCTTTTATAAACAAGTACACTGTCAAGTTATAAGCACATGGTCTCAAAGTGAACAGAAATTACAAGGTGACAGAGACTTCTTGGAGAAGCACATACTGGTCCTTTGAGTCCTTGAAAACCCAACTCCATTAGACAGGAATCCACAAATTGACTAGACTCCGATTAAGACCATGAAACAGGAGACAAAAGACAAAAAGCAAAACTTAAGTCAACAGAGTTGCTATCCTCAGAGATTCCAGCCTAACGGGAGGCAAGCAGCTCACAACTGAGGACTAGAAAGTTGATTCAGTGGTTAGAAAAAGTGTATTTCCTATTCTTCCAGAGGATTCAAGCTTGGATCCCAGTACCCATGTCAGGCAACTCATAACTTATAACTTCAGCTGCAAGGGAACTGATGTCCTCTTGTGCATCATTGAGACACACACACACAACTAGTAAAACATAAATCTTTAAAAAGAAAATATATGCAACCAAGGGAAAGAATACTTGTCACTTGTTAACACTCTGAGTTCCAGTTAGGAGGAATAGAGGGTTTCTCTAAAAAGTGACAAAGGGGCTGGCCATGCAGTTCAGTAGTAGACCCCTTAGTATACACTATCACACAAACAAGGTATGGTAGGTAGCTCAGTATTCACTCCAAGTGTCTGAGAAATAGAGGGAAGAGCATTAAGAGTAGTTACAGTCATCCTTGGCTATATAGCCAGTACAAGACCGGCCTGAGCTATGTGAGAACCTACCCGCCCTCCTCCAGGAAAATAAATAAATAAAAGGTGGTAAAGGAAAAAGTGGGAGAAACATCCCAGGCTCACTCAGAGCCCTGCAGCGGAGGGCAAAGGAGCAGCCTGCTGACCAGATACCCACGCTACCTCCTCATTTACAGAAACAGAAATGGAGGAAAGTCTAGAAAGCTGGACTTCAAATGCAGCTTTCCTTCCATGTCAGCACGGAATCCAGACAGCTTTGAGGACCTTGGGAAATGTCGGTGGACATCTCACCAAAGCTGGCACTAACTGTTGCCAAATGTCTGCCTGGCACCAACATACAGACTAAATTGGCCATGAAAACCTCTCTGGAGTCCTGCTCTTCTCAAAGGAAATCATTTTGTGATCAAGAATGTGGCTCACCCAGAGGCCAGGCTTACAGGGAGGCCTTGGATGCTGAGCTTAACTCAATTGCACGGTTTGGGGCAAGAGTCTCAGGTTTCAGAAGTGCAGCCAAGTAATCTGATCCTGTCAGACTTTTAATGGCTTCTAAAAAATCTGAAGTGTTAAATCCTTTTCCCAGCCTCCCCCAGAGCAATCAGAAGGTGTTTGTTCCCCAATTCCCACTGTCCCCCAATCTCCTATCCTAATAAACAGTTGCTAAATCACTATTGTTGAGTACTTTTGAATCCTGCAGTTTCCCTATATGCTACTTAGAAAACGCACTTAGTGTAGGTACTCAAGTAAAAGGACAATGAAAGTAAAATGCTAGAAACTCTGCTTGACACCAGGGACAAGACCTTGATCTTGACTGCTTAGGAATTTGGGCAATGTCTTTACCCAAGCAGTTCCACAAATCCAGAGACAGGCACACAGTGAGAGTTACATCCTTTTACACACACACACAAGCAGAGAAAGTGTTGACTGTGTCCATGCCTCTCAGTAAATTAATAAAGCCATGGTGATGACAGACTGTGCCCTACTGCTCCTGAGGCTCCTGAGGCTTGAGTGCTGATGCTAAGGACATTTATTAATCACAGTAACCGCATACATGTTACATGTACGCTACATACTCCATTAATAACTACAGATCATCTAATAGAATCTCGGTGTTGCTTAGTTTATATTTTTTTTTACTGAATTCTAAAAGCAATATGTACATATATTAACTTTTATATGTATTGCTTTATATAATGTGTGGGTTACATGAACATGATTGGGGAGGGGATTAGTGGCCATGAACTCACATGTGCATGTGCAGGCCACCTCATTCCTTAAGATACTGAACTGAATGTAGCCAGGCTATCTGGCTCCCTCTGAGGAGCCATTCATTTGTCACCATGTCCCAGTGCCAGGTTTCCTTTAAGTACAGCATCTGACTACATTGCCCTAGCCGGTCTTAAACTCAGAGAGCCGCCTGCTATTGCCTCTTGAGAGCTGGGCTTAAATGTCACCACACCTTATTTGTAGGTGTGTGTGTGTGTGTGTGTGTGTGTGTGTGTGTGTGTGTGTGTGTGTGTGTGTGTGTGTGTGCGAATACATATACATGCACACACACAAGTGCTGTAAGATCAAACTCAGGTCCCAGGCTTGGTCAAAAGTTCCCCACTCATTTTCTTGTCCCTGTTACTAGGTATTTGGGGGCCACATTTAAGATCCTCACTGGCAGGCTTTAGATGTCTCAGTGAGTAAGGCATTTACTAACAAGCCAAGGACCAGGGTTCAGTCATCCAGGATCCACATGGTAGAAGGCAAGAACTCACTTCTACAAGTTCTCTGACCTACACAACACATAGTGCTGTGCGCACACACACACACACACACACACACACACACACACACACTCCCTCTCTCCGTGCCTCCCCCCATAAAAATTTGTGAAAAGATCTTTTCTACAAAGATGAGTCTTCAGTAGCAGAGAATACACATGATGAACTCATGCAAGGGGACAAGAAAGAGGTAGGTTAAAGTTTAGCTGTACTTTGTTCTAGTAACTTGAATGTTTTCATTTTTACAAAGACTATTAATTATGCCCATAATTCAGCTTTGCAGCAATCACACCATTCCCAAGCTCCCAACTTCAAAACAAAAGCACTTCAAGCCCCCTTTCCCACACCCCCACTACTTAGCCCTTTATTAAGATAAGGAGTCTAGCGAGCATGGCTCCTGCAGCCTGGGGTCCAGCACCTCAGGAAATGGCACTGCGCGTTTATAAAGTGGCGAGCCCTCCCTGTGCAGCCTGAGCTCATGACTAATGTGCAATAACAGCTAGAAAACTCATTTTCATTCCACACTTGACAAAATAAACACCTCGTAAAGGCAGGTAAGCAGAAGCCTCTCTCACCCTGGGATGTTTAGCTTCAACCTTCAGAAATGGTAAATGGCTAAAGGGAAGTGACCCCAGCACACGCAAAACACAGTTCTGGTATAAAGAGCCTGGAACCAAAGCAGAGTCCTAGGTGAAGTTAAATTGTTCTCGCCCCCTCCCCACCCCGCCACCCCGCCCTTCTATCAGGGTTCCTGTGACACAGAGTTTGCAAGGGCTCTTTCGGCATGGACACTTGATTGCTTTGAGTTACTAAAGAGCTCTAGTTTTTCTCTTTTGTCCACAGAAAATGAAGCCCTGCTTACATGTTGGAGGAAATATTTCAAAACATTCTCTTTTTTTTTTTTTCTCAAAGTGAAGAATTTATGGAAACAGATAATTAACAGCAAATGACAAACAATCCAAGCAATAAAGATCCCAGTTTGTTTGCCAAGAAGATGGTATCAAATTCCAAGATAAACAGTGAAGCGTGCCATGGCCATTAACATCCTGGTGAGGTGGAGAGCCACCCCTGACCAATCATCTAGGGGTAGGGGGTGGAACACACCATCCCTTCTGGGGGGGCGGGGGGGGGGGACACGGACGACGACTGCAGAGTCCAGGGAGAATAGGGGAATAGGGGTCTCTGTTGCACAGAGCAGAACATCCATGCCTTCCTATCTTACATAGACAAACTTGTAGTACACAAGAATTAGGAATTAACATTCTTTAGGGACTAACTCTTCCTTGTCTGGTCTCACCCAACACTCATCTTTCTCCAGCCTTCCCTTTTCTAGGTTTGCTAGCTCAAAATGGGATTCATTGCTACTAATCATGCTCAAAATGTAAGGAAAAGTACAACGTGGAAACCAGTTGAGATACAGAAATCAGAGCTGGGGCCCTGGCATATGCTACATCTTCCAGCTACAACATCAGGGACACCACAGCTTCAAAGCCAGTCTTAAGATCACCACATGTCAAGTGAACGTTTAAAAAATGAAATACAAATGTAAAGTTATGAATTACCTAAAATGGCCTTTTTTAAAAAAAGTATTCTCAGAGATCAAAATAGGTCAACGTGCCAAAAATTGCTATCCTGGCCATTTGTAGACTCACAGGTATGTTGTTGAGTCATGCTGTGAACTCAAGAAATCCGGGACACCATTGTGTCTCATCTCCTTGCTAACCAATGTTCATGGATGCTGATCCTTTCCCAATGTGAAAGCCAAGGCCAGGGCATCATAGCACCCAAGAGCTCTGATCTTTGAATATATTTGTTGTGTTCTTTAGGAAGTTCAAGGGCAAGGCAGACTGCATGGCTGATAAAGGTCCATTTCCTGATTCAGAGATGACCACCATTTACAACCTCAGGATATGATGGAAGAGCAAGGGTCTCTCTTAGATCCCAATTTTAGGAATTCTACTCTCAGGAACAAATCCCTGTCGATGGGTTCCACCCTCTAATGTTATAATTTGGAGGTTAGAGGTTCACTACATAAATCTTGAAGAAACACAAATATTTAAACAGCATACAGAGCATTAATCCAAGCATGACCAATATACAAACACTGAGTAGGTTTTTTAAAGTAAGATGTGTTAAATCCAAGGTGGTAAGAGCAATGGAGATTTTTGTAATTATAAAATAAAATACAGAGTGGATAGATGGCTCAGTAGACAAAGTGCTTGCTGCCACTCAAGCATGTGGATATGAGTTCTGAGCGGCAGTCTTCATGTAAAAGCTTGGTACAGCAACACATGTCTGCAACTCTAGTGCTGTGGTGTGGAGGGAGGCAGATCCCTGAAGTTCAGTGACCAACCAGTCTAGCCACTAGTGAACTCCAGGTACAGGGAGAAACTTTGCCTTTGTCAAAAAGAAAAAAAAAAAAAAAATACAAGGTAGAGATGACCTGTAGCTTCTGTGAGTGCAGACATTCAGTCATACTCCCGCTCACACACATATGCAAACAATATGGCATGGTAGCTTCATATAATCTCTAAATTTTAGAGCAAACCCAATTGAAACTTTTTTTTTTTTTTCAAAACTCAAAACTTACACAGTTGGTAAAATGTCTAGGTTATAGCCAAAGGCTAAATCTTTCAGGGAATTAGAAAAACATGTTAAGGATGCTTAGCTAGTGAAGTTAATTTTTCTTGATTTCAGCTTTATGTCTTGGTGCAAAACACATTTTAAACTATGTGCACAGGATGTAAAAGGTTTGAACTGTGAAGCTGTGATACAGATTCCTAAAACCAAGTCAAAAGAAGCACTTTCTGAGCCAGTCAGTACCAATGCCAAAAAAACCCACAGCAAGATGGAAAAAGGCATCTGCCTCATCCAAGAATCATCAAATCTTTGAGCTGGAAAGTTTCATCTGCACAAGAAATAAATGGGTTTGAGCAGAGTCCATGTTATGAACTAGAGTCCTGCTGTCTTTTAAGGAAGCCAACCCAGGAACAGAGAGAATGCTTTCTCTCGCTGAGATCTCTACACTCAGCTCAAAAGCTATGCCTGCTTACTGAACGCTCAGACTAATCTGTGTCTATGTTTTCAATACATTTTTTCTTACATTTCATTTGTTTATTTAATGTGGGTGGGATGGGGTGCATCCATGCCATAGAAGGCTTGTGGAAGTCAGGACAACTTGCTAGGGATCAAGTTCAAGTCATCAGGTTTGGTGGCACATCCCTTTATCCTCCAAGCCATCTTGCCTGGGTTAACCTTTTTTAAAAGCATGTAACACCAAATGGGCCAGAACATTAAATATAACAAACTAGAACAACACATATTTCAGATTTACAGTAAGAAAGAAAACACGGAAATAATGAAAAAAAAATTTGTTTTCAGCCTGTCATTGTCAATGACAGACACTAACGACATTTCCAAGGCAAAACAATATAAATATGTGAACCCAAATACTGAAAGGGCCAACAAATCAAATTATTTTCTGTAGTTAGTACTGCCACACAGACACACACCAGAAGTACAAGAGCCAGGCTGGCATGGTGACCTACAAGGTATCTATAATGATATGGTAGAGCCTAATTATACCAGTGTGCTATGAAAGGCAAAGGGGGCACACAGAATGGGAAGGAGGGAGCTAAAGAAATCCTGAGAAAGGAGGAAACACCCTCACACAAAGACCTTCCAGAGTGCGGCAAGCTTTGCCTCTTTCAGGAAGCAGTTTCAGGCCCACAGTGTGTCAAACAAGGATAAGTGGTATTAGTCCTGCTTTTACATCTTAAAATCTCACCTTCATAAATTCTAAATTCTAAAAATTTCAGAATTAAAGCCAAATCCAATTCATATATACTTACTTCATTCTGTCATTCTATCAGAGCATCTCAGCCAGAGAAGTTGAAAAATAGCCTAACTGTAAAGCAGGAGAGAGAAACAGACTGTGAAGAGGCTGGCCTAAAAGCTTCCCGGTATTGGGACCTGTCTGCCCACTCACTCTGGACATACTTTATCATCTTTCTCTATCTCCAAAATGTAGAATAAAAATCCAGATAGGTCTGAGTGCTGTACCACTCCGGACTTTGGAGGCTGAGGCAGGAAAATAAGAAGTATAGAGTCAGTCTGAGACACATGGCAAGCCTGTCTCACAAAACAAAGACAACTAACAAATTCAGGGCTGGGAAGGTGGCTCAGTGGTAAAGAGCTTGCTTCACGGAGGTTTAGATTGATCCCAAGACCCATGTTAAATTGCCAGGCACGGCATGAGCAATACATGTGTGCAATCCCAGCATGGGGAGGCAGAGACTGGAGGATTCCTAGGGCTCACTGGCTAGCCAAGTTAGCTTAATCGGTAAATGACATATCACTAAGAGGCCTGTGTCAAAGGAGTACACACTCTTCCTGATGATGACAACCACAACCGGAGGTTTTTTAGCCCACACACATGAATGCACACCAGCACACATAAGATTACTTGCATGTGTACAATTGCACACATGTGCACACACAGATGCATACACACAAATAAAAAATTCAGGTATAATAATCTGTTTTGTTTGTTAAATTATTTTCCCTCCCTGGTAGCTCAGGAACCAAAGAAAGATGAAACATTTCTACTGAGTTATACAATCATTCAGTGAAGTTTCTAAGAATAAATCCTTGTGGATGAAATACCTAAACTTAGATTGTCTCTAAAACTTGAATGCAAATAAAGGGATCTGCAAAATAGGGGGAAAGTTAACTCAAAAATGAGGTCCAGTTCTCACAGACCTCAAGATGGTACCCTGGGGGGGGGGTGTACAGAGAAAGGACTTATTTAAAAAACAACAAAACAAAACAAAACAAAACAAAACAAAACGAGAGAGGAATAGAAAAGAAAGCCACCGTTTTTGTATGAGTACAAACTAAAAGAGCCATCAGTATCTCCAAGGCAAACTTGATATTGAAAACTCTTTTGTAAACTAAGGTCACGCTAATGTGCAGACCAGTGATAAATCTATAGTAAGAAAGAAAATGTGGCTTTCTGAGAGAAGGGTATGTTTTGATTTTGCACAGTTAACACATTTCACTCTGGCAGCAAGCATCTACCTTGTTAAGAGATTTAGCTGAACTCTAGACGTTAATTCATTCACTGATACTCCCCCATGTGAGAGTTCAAGCTCACTTCTCTCTTCTCAGACAGCATCTCCACGAAGTCTCACTAACATTCTTCCCCCACAGAATATCCCTAATGAGGTGGGGCTTATGCTCATAATCTCATATAGACCAAAAAAGGAGTAGCAGGGGGTAAGAAATAAATTCCAGAAAAAGAGACTATTCAAGGTCTTGGAGCCTGGTAGCTAGTGTGCAGCCCAGACTGCAGAGAGGCCTAGCTCCCTGAAGATCCCAGAGTTAGTTAGTGACCCCAACAAGACCAGAATTTAAGTTCCCTGAAACACGGGCTATGTGAATGATGACAAGCTGTTGATACTGTACTCACTACTGCCTTCTCAAGATGGGTTTAAAACACTAATTAAATTGTTTTCCTCACTGGGTGAGTGACATGGCTCAATTGGGAAAAGGTGTGCATCATCATATAAGCCCAACAAGAGCAGTTCAACTTCTGTAACCCACAATAAGGAGGATACGCAAGTTCAGCAGACAAAAAAATTTCCTTGAAGCTCAATGGGCCACTGTTGAATGGAACAAGAGAGACCCTGTCTCAACAAAATGGAAAGAGAACACCAGCTCTTGACCGTTAGCCTCTGACCTCACATTCACATGCACCTTGACCACAAACACACACACACACACACACACATACCCACACGCATAGCAACAAAACCAAAATATTTTTAAAAGTCTTTTGTTGATAGGTAAAAGAGGGAGACAATATAGGTGACATTCTCCTACACAGGGACAAGTTGAATATTCTTTGGCTTACTCTTAGACTGCATAAGCTAGACCAATGTCACCCTCGGAAGCTAAGTGAGACCCAATGAAAGGAGAAGATGTACATGGAAGTAAGCCTTTAACATGAGATTATTATTCTTTTGTAAAAAATAAAATGAAAGTACCAGTTTTATAAAATTAATTCCAACTATATAGAACTCTATAAAATATAGTCACTACCCAATAAATGACACCAAGTCGTTAACTAAGTGACCACTGGCAAAACTGGTGTTTGTTCTTTGCACTTTTATATACAAATACATAAGTAAATACCATTTTTATATATTAATTGTATTAGTTACTTTTATTGTTCTTACAACCAAATACTTAGCAAGAAGCAACTTAGAGGAGGGAAGATTTGTTCTGCCTGATGGTTTAATGAGATTCGATCAGCTATGATGGAGAAGGCAGGACAGTGGGAGCCTGATCACATCTATGCCCATTGGGGGTCAGGAAGTAAAGGGGGTACACCCTGGGCTGAGCCATGCATCTCAAGGCCTATCCTCCAGTGACAATCTTGCTTCAGCTAGGTGCCCCATCCCACAGGGTCCACAATCCCCAGAGGAGCACCAAGAGTTACAGCCAAGTTTTCAAACAAGTGCATATGAGGGGCATTTCACATTTACACCTCACTCTGCTTTTTTTCTGAACTATGGATACCTAACTGAACCCTAAAATTAGTATGTTTCCTACTACATTCTCAAACAAGGAAGGAATGAACTGAAGAGCAAGTGAAATATCTATTAAAACTGTATGAAGATGTCATGAAATGATTATAAGCCACCTCAAAAAAAAAATCACTTTTTGACTATCAGTGGCCAAGTAACATGGATGAATGCTACCCAGGCAACAGTGCCAAAAGAACAAGCTGGGCCTGCCGTGTTTTAAAGGCCAAGCAGTTCAGAAACATCTTAGCCCTGCGGTCATCATTAGTACAAAGTCACCGTCATTACTGCATTTGGGTATCAAGTATGATCTCACAAGTGCTGGTAACCACAGGCATGGACAATGAAAAGGATTCATCTAAGGTTAACAAGCATTATGACATTAAGCCTACTTCATAGATGATAATATTTAGACCTCAAATTTTTCCAACAAGTCAGTAACAAGTACAACCACACATTCTCAGCTGCCACATCTTCCTGCTCCGGCTGAAGTAGTCTGTGACAATCCTATTTAACACATGTTTGTTTTAACCACAGATACCAGGAGGGGAACCTGATACATTGATAGGGGCACAGAAGTCAGGTTCAACCCAAGAGCAGGAAAGCCTTGGTGGTCTTCACTGAACAGCTACATGGCACACAATTTCTACCCACTTGGAACTACTCCTCCCAGATGTAACTGGAGGTGTACAGAGCTTTCTAGCTGTTTACCATCTTAACAGGCACAAAAATCACCCTTCGACACCTGACAATGCAGGAAATTAAACCCCAAGTCCCACCAGGGAAAAGTCCTCCGTGGTGCCCTCAATGAGTCCTTGAAGACGAGACAAAAGTGGTCAGTGACTGGATGAATGCAGTTTGGAATAAGAAATTTGGAATCAATGACACAAGTACTCATGATAACAGGCACTGAGTATACAGTGGGTGCTACTCAGAATTTTTCTGGGCCCCTTTACTTTAACAACCTTTTACCAGTCTTAAAGAAATAGGATTCCACTGGTGATGGCCATCTCTGTTTAATACCACTTTTTAAAGAGCAGGGGAGAAAGAAAATCCTGGGGCCTTAATAACTGGTGTAGTCAGGGAAAAGTGCCAGGACAGGAGGCAGATCTGAATTCAAAATTTCCCAATGCCAACCCTGTAAAAAAAATAAAAATTAACCTCAGTAGTGTGACAAGCCATCCTGTTTTGTAAGGATGGATTTCCAGTGCTAAAACTGACTGAGTTGGATGCTTACCATCATTAAAAAAAACACACACACAAAGTCTTTGTGATATTTTCAGACCTAAAATAGTTCTTTTAATGCCTTCTCTAATCATCATTAAAACTACGAAGTAACGTTTTCAACATTCTGTTCAAGAAAGATGAAGGACTTGTGGACAGATGAAGACCTGTTAATTGTTGGTTTTCAATCGTCTCATCTATCAGTACAATCAAGAGTCTGAGTAAGAAAGGACTCATATTCTAGGCTAAATTTTGCTCTACTAACTCCAGCTGTGCTTTGATTTTCTTCCCTAAAGTCAGATAGAATTACTTTTTTTAAAGGGAAAGAAAAGAAAATCTACATCAGAAGCAAATTCAAAGAGATGCTTCTTAGGAAGTCTGGTAGCAATCTTGCTGGAGTTTATAGATAAGCACTAAACCTAAACCAGGTTACACTGGGTGAGAACCCAGCTCTAAAGTAGGTGAGCTTCATAATAAAGGTAACGGACGGTTTCTTATTTTTGTCCCTCACGGTGGCACCTTGAAAAAAAGCTTTTGTTTTAAATGCAGTTTTAATAAATCACAGTTAAAGATAACACCAGATATTTGGGGCAACTATTTACCTATGAATAAGCTGATGCCTGGAGAAGGGAAGTTGATCAGAAGGGGGTACCTGGAGAAGAACTAGTCACAAAGCTAAGCTGGGACTAAGCACATTAAATGGGAAAGAAAAAATTCCTTAATTAAGGTGAGACAATGTCCACTGTTACCACTAAGTCAGACAAAGGAAGGCAAAAGGCCCTAGTATCTTATCACTGGTCTTGACAGATCTTAGATAGGAAAGAGAGAAAAAAGTAAGGAATCCAGAGCAAAATAAACATGTAAATGCTTCAAGGAAGAACAAACTAGCTACAGGAAGGCAGCAAAACTCTGCCATGACATGTTGTAACTTTTTCAAAAAGCAAGGACAATTTTAGGCTCACAATATCTCACAGATACTTTATGGTCACTTGCAATTTCTATTTAGACAAACGGTAATATTCTTAATGCAATGAAAATAGAACATATTTCAGTCAAAGAAGATACCCAAACTCCTACAACCGACCAAAAGGCTGCTATAACATTAGGCCATCAACTGTAAAGCAACAGCAGGCTCTTAGATGACTAGGTAAGGCTGAGGCAATGGTGGACACATTCCTGTCAAAGTACTCCTTCACATTCCCAAAATGACCCCGCTTTCTCCTATCAACACATAATCAAATATACTGAACCAATCAGTAGACCAGACAGACAGGTAGGTAGGTAAAAAGAAGACAGATAGTAATAGATGGTTGATAATAAGAGGATAACAGTTAATATAGACAAAAAATATATAGATAGAAAATATTAACAGATGATAGATATTGGTAAATTAAAATAACAAATTTAAATAAATATATAGATCTATAAGAGAATAATAAAATATTACATAATAAAAATAAGTAGGTAAAATATAATAGATAATAGGTGAGCTGGTAGATGGGGAAAATAATAATGGATAATAGATGTCAGACACAGCAAAAGGTAATAATAGGCAGTAGATAAATAGATGATAGATTAGATAGGATAGATGGATAGATAATAGATTAGATAGACGGATGGACAGATGTATAAATGATAGATAAATGGATAGATAGGTAGATGGATGATAGATAGACAGATAGATAGACAGACAGACAGATAGATAGATAGAGACAGAGAGATGGCAGACAGAAAGGAAGAAAATAATGGAAGAAAGAAATGAAAGTCCTGAGGGTGTCATGTGGAGCAGACACTCACCATTGCTCTAGATCAGGAAGGGAGTGACGAGACAGAGGACAAGAGGCTTCCTGTAGATGAGGAAGCTAACAGCTAACTCACAGGTGCTGAGACAGAGGGCCCACAGCTCTCAGGTGAAAGAGAAACCCACACTGGTGAGGAGTCCCGCATTCCCAGGCGGGGTCCAGTGACAGACTCACAGCTGTCCAGGTGGCCATCACAAACCTCCTTTCTGTTGCCCTTGTTGGAAGGTTCTTTCCTTCTGCGCGTTCTCCCCCCCTCAACACACAGGAATAATTTGACTCTTCAAAGTTTTCATGGCTAGATCTAAGATCAGTTCTACGCTTACGTGATTTAGAAAGAATCTCAGCATACAGTTTACCAGTGGACTCTGTGGGCAAGAGCGAGTAAGAGGATGTCTACACAGCCAAGCAACGGCTGAGCTTTCCAGTCATTTCCCAAGGAATCTGGGCAGAGCAGCATGCACTCTGCCTCACTGGAAACAGGATCCATGGAGTTCTTTGAGATTATTTAATACAAATATCAGCCTGCCAAAGAAAGCTAAACGGATCCCACACTACACCATGCACAAATTTTATAACCTATTAAAAGGAAGGGGAATAAACAGAAACAATAAAAAGTATTTGGAACAAATACATATTTATTGTTCAGAAAACCTATCCTATTAACAAAGAGAAGACACACTCATCTACAAACCTCGGTCATGCACTCTGTCAGCACACTCCCTCATAATCATGAGCAGATTCTCACGGAAGGTCAGCAGGAAGTTCTTAGAAACGGCTTAGCACTAACCATTTGCAAAGACGTTTTTGCTCTTTCTTTTTTCTTTTTTGTTGTTGCTGTCCATTTGTTTGTTTTCCAAGCCTGATGGTTTTGTTTTCCTGTTTTGCATAAATCTCATCATAGGTATTTGAAGTGGCTTTCTAGAACATACTTCAAAACATCATCCCACTATTTACCCTAATATCCAGGCAATCAAGAGAAATACCATTTTGCTTAGTTACTGTTTTGAACTGGAGGGGGGTGTGTGTGGTGTGTGTATGTGTGTATGGGGGAGTGTGCTATTTTTTTTTATATACATAAAACAATTCCTGGAAGAAAAAGCTTGTGACTTGGGCATGCCCCGGGTTCTGTTCTGCCAGGAGTAAAAACAGCCAACAAAATCGTACCCTTTCCCTCTTAACTACACAATAGTGTTCAAAGAGATTCGGCAGTGCCATGAAAGACCAGTGTTAGACATCGGAAAGGGTCTCATAAAGAACGGGCACCAGGCCTCGAATAAACAAGGTGACCTTCTGCCCCTTCCCCTGAAAGCCTGGCACTTCTGCAGCAGAGGACCAGACTAAAGTGGGTGTGTGTCCAGGTGCCGCGCGACGTCCTTGCCTCTGGCTTTCTCCTATATTTTCTCCTTAAGTAGCTTAAAGCTTGACATATATTCCATAGTATCAGGGAGTAAAAGAAAAGTAAAATTCCTGAGACCAGCTGCTCCACTTTCCTTTAACCCTTTGTTCCCCACATTGTTCAAGTCTTGCATAATGCAGCCCACGTTTCCCTACCAATAGGAGAGACAATGGACTTAGCAGTCGCTGGACAATTAGTCCTAAATTAGGCCTATTTCCCAGCTGAATGTAAAGGCTTAGTGGGGGTGAAGTATACAAAAATATTGGAGAAACGTTAAGGAAATATTTCATCATGGAAATAAACAATACACAGTAAAGTAAACTGACCTAAGGGTGAGATGACTCGGACAGAATCCACTGGGTGGTGTTAGGAAGATGCCTTACCCTCTCAGTTCCATCTATAAAATGGGTGCGAAGCTCTGAAGACTAATGTACTTTTGTGGCCGAATGTGCTGTAAAAATCGAATAGTTATGCGGATGCAAAGGGTTTCTCCTGGGCTACATTTGAAACCTCAGATACCCATCTGTTTTGGAAATCATTGACTTCCACTCTCCCTAGCAAAACGCTGAGGGGAATAGCTTTCTTTCACTTTGCTTCTCTTTTCTTGATTGTTATTATTATATTTTTTTCCTTTTACCATTCATGAGAAATACTTACATATGTACATGTGGCGGCTGGAATCTGCTCTGGTTGATGTTGTAGTGTGTGAATGCCTGGGTGGGGTTTGAGCTATACTCATCCACCGTTATGGTAACTTTGCCTTGAGAAGGAATCCCATGTGCCATCCTTCCTCCCTATAGGCATGAGCAATTCACAACTCTCTGAAGCAAAAGCTGGAAGCAGGCATGGTGTGTTTCAGCCAACCTCTGAATCCAAGATCTACTCATCAATACTGCTGTGCGTTCTAGAAGAAAACAAAACAAAAAAACAAAACAAAACATATGTGTGTATGTGTGTATATTTATTTTTAAAAACTAAGAGCAATGAGTAAAGCAGTTCTAAAACACATTAAGTTTGGACGCTAGTATAAAATTGGCTCAGGAAAAAAAAAAAAAAACAGAATCAATACTATTTCCTCATGGGCATAACTGTTGCCTACACTTTGTTGCAGGCCCCTCAGAGTGGACTCTACATCCTTTAGGGCATTACTAGATGCTAGTGAATCGTCTCAATGGAGTTCAAACTAAGAATTCCTCTCTAATTATAATTATGGCACTTAACGTGAATTGCAGAAGGGCTAAATCCACAGTTGCCATGGTGTCTAGCTATAAATGGTTTGTGCTGGAAGACTCTACCAAGCCTCCTCTGCTAATTGAAATATTTGGTTCTTACAAAATTGGTATCACTTTACACAATCACTTTAAATCTTGATGCTTCGATGATCCACAGGATGCAATGACAAATACAAAGTCAAGGTTCTGAGCTTATTAACAGATCCTTGAGCACAACTACAGAATGCACACGATACATACTCATGGTGCACATGTTTGTCTTGCACACACTTTCTTAAATACACAACACCAATACCATCTTCTCTCTGGCTAACCACGGCACACTCTTTCAATACTCTAGCACTCAAGGGAAAGCCAGAGGTGCACAGGATTAGTAAGTCACTTTGTAACCCTGACCTTCCTCTTCCCTCCCTAAGGGAGCATTTAGGGAGGGCAGCCATGGCCTCATTCTTGAAGCTGGGTAGCTCTTACTATCTGATCTCATTTCCTTAAGAAATTTTCAGCAGTTCTGATTCTTTTCAAGTCAATGTATTAGTTGTCACATGGGGTACAGAGATGAAGATATTTGTTTTAATGGCAAATGTTCAGAGATGGGGGGAAGCAAGCCCTTGTGTGGAAGCTGTCACAATCAGTGATCAATTTGAGGAAGTAGGAGGGACCACATACTACTCCTTGGCTAACCCTTGGCTAACCCTTGGCTAACCTGCACTCTTCTCTAAATACTCTGTATCAGAATTCATTTGCCATGTGCACCATTAAGCTCCAGAAATCTTAGCTGCTATCTCAAATAAAAATATTTAGAATAATAAGATTAGATTGAAATTTGGCATGAAATACCTTAAAATACTGAACAAAAGGCAGATGGCCTGCCATAGGCCATTTATTTTATATTTTGCAACCCGGGGTTCCCATAATCCTCCATAGGTTAGCAGGCTAAGAAATTCCACAGTGTTCTACTCAAGTGATTGCTTTTTCACATCAGTAAAGCAAGCTAGGTTATACCCACCTGGCCTGTGTTCCCAGAACATTCCCACAGCCAAAAAAAGGAGCCCCTGGTGTTCTGGCATTTTTAACAAAACGTCTCCTTGGGTTCTCTTTCTCCTTTCTGACTTCATGGGAGGTATGACTCCCTAAGCACCAGTTGATAGGCTATCTTGCTAGTAGGATTAGCTAAGTCAAATGTTGCCCTGCTCTTCTGATGTAAGATATCTATAAAGCACTGCTTACGAATCATAATGTAGCAGTTTCCATACTAAGTTTGCAGCTGTTTCCTTAATTTCCTACACAATTATATTTTACTGTTATTTTGCATAACAGTAAAACACAACACCTGCTTCAAATTGCAGTCCTGTTCTGAGCGCCGTAATTCTCTTTTGAGACACAAAGTATGGAGCCACAACTGAAGCCCCGGGCTGCATAATTGCGCGCTGCTGAAAAGTAAATACAAATGAAAACATCCTCCTGTTACAGAAATGACTGTCATTAAAAAGAATGTTAGCCATCAAAGCATAGAGGGGGGAAATACACATTTTCAGAATACGAGAACTTGGTGTTTGCATAAATTAGAGAGTGGTATAAAAATTACTTAGCAATTCTTATTTCCCTTCCATCAATGTCTATTGTGTGAGGTGCAGAACATTTCTGAGGCAACAAAAATCAAATTTATGTCTAGCCCACTGTGACCTCAGAGTAAGTATCTGTACCCCTTGCCAGAAAAAAAAAAAAAAAATCTAAATGTTCTGGGAGAAAACTTACTAATTAAGCTAAGAGTGTAGGCCAGAAATAAAGACATCCTGAGTATTTACAGGGACTTGAAGTGTTGAGAAGGGCACCCTCTCAAGTTGAAGCAAGACAAGGCAGAACTTACATGACAGATTCCCACTTGTAAAGCCACCCCACTGATTTTCACTTTTCTGTCGGGGGAGCACCTATATCTCTTTGCACCTCTGTCCCCAGCAAGGCAAACAATATCTCTCCATCGGCAAGCCTAGACCCCTGAAATTCCTAAGGGCTAAATGGGTGGCTGGCATCTCATTTGAATTCATCTCCGCCTTGTTCCCTTTCAAATGTTTTATCGAAACAGTGCACCTGCCGGTCTATCTTCTTTAATCTGGAGTCCTTTGAAGGAAATGTCAGACTGAGGCAGAGAACTTCAAAACTTTCCCAGCACCTTTACAGACAAGTCAAGAAAAGGCTTAAAAAAAAAAAAAAAAAACGCTATGTTCAATTCCACTGACATCTCAAAATGAACATATCCTAAGACTGATGTGTGTGTGTGAAATTTTGGGGGGTGATGAGGGCTCTTGGTGACAAAACCACTTCCCTTCACATGAGATGTTAGGGAAAGCGGGAATGATGTAAGGTCCCCCCTTAACCTTCAAAGAAGCTGCATCACCTTCCTTCAAACCTCCATGCTGTAAACCCTCCCACCACATCCTCTGCTCACAACAGTTAAAGGGAGCAGCGTTCTTCTTTCTTCTTTTAATTTTATACTTCAATGCATTTTATCCACAAACAAAGGCACCCAGTACAAGATGCCAAAATGCCTACAGAAAAATCTAAACAGGGCTGTCACTGCCAAGCATATGCACACTGGTGTTAAGAGTTTCAGTTTAAAAAAAAAAAAAAAGTCCACATGAGCCATTGAGCATTTCCTAGACAGCAGTCACTTCTGTCCCTTATACTGCAGGACTGGAAAATTTTCCAGGAACCCACTTGGAAAACCTCATAAAGTCTGCTGGCAAGGAAGGGATTAAAAATTGATGGCTTAAATAACTGTCTCCACCTCCTAGACACCAGAAGTCCGATTTACCTAAACTTTCAAAGCATCAATTTTTGACCTCTCTACTCATGCGCCGCCCAAGCCAAGCCCAGGAGATATGAGCTCTGGATTTCGCTTTCCTTGTTTAAATAAGGATGCTCACTTTAATCAGGATAGTCAACCCACCAACTGGGTGGAGGGACTTTGGGGTTCGCCCCCAGTCCAACCTCGCCAAATTTCATTCTCTCCTCCCTCTGCCTCAGGGATCCAGAACCTTCTTAACTCACACCCCTACTCTTTTATGCCCATTTCCAGTTACTCATCTGCACAAGCGGGAGCGATGCCCACACGCCTTCCCCGCGGCTGCCCGGCTAGTTTATTTTTCTGGAGATGCTGAAAAAGTTCCACGTGCCTCTGTCCACTAAGCTCCCTCCCTTCCAATCACACTTACACCTGAACTTGTCTCCAGCACTGCTGACACCCAGCTGGCACATTCTTTCGTAGAGGGAGGGCACGACTTTTCTCCTGAGCCTGTGACAAAGCATGGAGTCTATATATGGTGGGGCGATTGTGGGGGGGCACAGAATTCTCTACTTTGGATTGGTTTGTTTGTTTTAAATCTAGAGTGAGCAGATGGGGTGGGGGGATACAGCTACTGCACACGCACACACGAGCGCGCGCACACACACACTCACACACACACACACACACACACACACACACACGCCCTGCCCTGTCACTCTCGCTGCCTGGTCCTGACCAAAACTCCCTTTTCATTCCTCAGGCGCTGAGTACCCCACTGCCACGGCCACCGTCCGCACTAAGGACCCTAGACTCGCTGCTCCAGAGTCGGCTAAGCATCTCCCCCATCTTCCTCTTTCTGCCGGGGACCGATTAAGGACCGCTGTAGAACACGGGCTCTGACGCCGCGCTATCATCGGTGGGACAACACAGCCCCTCGGCTGGGACGCAAGCTTCCAGGGCGCGCAGGCATCTCCGAGCACAGACAGGAGCTCTGGTCCGCACGGTGAACAGCCGCCTCCTCGCTCTGTGTCCCGGAGCTGCCAGGCGCCTTCCCCGGAACGGCTGGAGAGGGAAGGGACCCGGCCATCAGGCTGGACGGGGTGTGGAAGCCACCGCCTTGCCCCCTCTTTGGAAGTCTTGCCCTTCCAGTTAAAGTTATGTTTGCTTTTCTCCACCCTGACCTGTTAGTGTCTCTACCATCACAAATCAATTACACATTTTGATGACCCGCATTCGCTCTAAATTCCGGGTGTGTTGGGGGTGCCCTATAAATCAACCCCATTGATCATCTTTCCATGCTATTTCCTTGCTGGGGGATTTCAACGTCCTCTAAAACCTCTAGGTTAAAAAAAAAAAAAAATGCTCCCTTCATCTCCTAGGCCGCAAAAGCCCGGAATTCGAAAAAAATTTTTTTAAAGACAACCTTACCACATGTAAATGTAAATAGGAAAAAAAAAATTTAAAGGAAAGAAAAATCTAACTCCTGCTTAGGTAGAAAAGAAATTGGGCGGCCACGGTTACTTTTCCACGCTACCCTACCCCGCCTCCTAGTCCCCTCGCTCTGCAGGCTGCGATCGCCGAGACCGGAGAGTGAGGTTAGGGCGAGGGGGCCGGCTGAGAGCTCCGCGCGGGAGCGCTGCACACGCGGGCGCCCGGAGCACAAAGCTGAGCAGAGCAGTCCGGCCACTGCACCTGGCCCGGGGCCGCCGCGGGCGCACGGGGCTCGGGCCGACACAATGCATGCCGGCCTAGGCCGGGGCAGCGGCAGTGCACGACCCCGGCACTTTCTAGTAAACAGATCTCGGACTCTCGGGCCCCACTCCCATCCCCGCCGCGGGGCTTCGGCCGCGGGCTTTCGCGGACAGCCCCCCCCCCCCCCGAGAAACCGGGGCGGAGGGGGCAGGGAGCTGGGGACCCCGAGAGGTCGGTGGCCGAGGGCTAGGGGGAAGGGAGACCAGGGAGCAAGATGGGGAGTGGGAGGGAGGACAGCTACGGAAAGAAATTCGTTCTCGTTGGGGGGGGGGGGAGGCTGCAAATCTGCTCTCCCGGGGTCCTCGAGTGCTCACTCGGCCAACGTCGGGGTCGGCGGGGCCGCCGCGCTCCGCAGCCCCCGCGCCCTCGCACGCGCCTCTGACAAGGCACCTCTCACCCGGGCTCCGCTTTGTGTGTGCATTTTTTTTTTCCCTTCCTCTCGCGCCCGGCACCGGCCGCCGGCCGCCTCCTCCCCCCTCCCCCGCCCTCCGCCTCCCTTCCCCGGGCGGATTACCTTTCCCGGGCTGTGCTCCGGGTCCCCGGGATGCCTTCAGCGCCCCGTGTGCGGGCGAGCCATCGCCAAGCTACCCGAGCGGGCTCGGAGCAGCGCTGGGGGCGGCAGGGGCGCGGGCGGGCCAGAACCTTCGACCCCGGAGGTCCCCGCCGCCGATCCAGGGCCTGGGGGGCGGTGCGGGGGCGCGGTGAGAGCGGGGCGCGGGGTCGCTGCGGGGGTAGATGGAGAGGACCGGAGCAGCCTCGATCTGGGGAGAGAGCGAGCGAGGGGGCGAGGAGAGGCAGCGAGGGCGCGGCGAGCGAAGGGAGCGCGAGCGGTGCAGTGACAGGGACTGCCACTGGGGTCAAAGGAGCACAGCTCCAGGAAGCTGGGCCGCCCAAGCGCCGCTCTCTGTGAGCTCCCCGCCGGGACCCCGCGCCCCTGCACGCCCCTGCGGTAGTTCCGGCCCACTCGAACCCCCCACCCGCGCCCCGAGGCCGCGGGGTTTCCAGGAGAGGAGGGAGAGCGGAGGGCGAGGCCCGCAGGCAGCTAGTGCTCCTGGGTCAAGCAGGCGGCAGGAAGCTGAGCTGCAAGTTCATCACCACGTGTGATCAGCGTTAAAATGATACGGGTCGGGGAGCTGGGGGCGGGCCACGGAGCGCCAGGAAAATAGGGGAGCCCCCCAGATGGGCGTCTTATGCAAAGAGAGCACCAAGCCCCCGCCCCCCACTCGTGAACCTGCCAGCCTCTGTCAGAGGTCCTGGCACAGCTCCAAGGCGCAGAACTCGCTGCAGGGGCAGGAGGAGCGGCTGGGGCTCAAGAATCATACCAAGAGGGGCGACCCCAGGGTCCCTCCCATCTGCTGATCTGAGGCTTTCCTGCGGGGTATCAAGGCTCCCCTCTCCTCAAGCTTCTCAAAACGCCAGACACACGCACACCCCACTTTTGTCTCTGCAATATTCTTCCTGAGAAAGAAAAGGCCAATCCAAAACCAAGGCTTCTTGACCTTCAAGAATTAAAACAGGTTCGGGATAAGAAGGTGAAGTGAGGCAAAGGCTTTAATTGTTTCCATTTTTTTTGGCCCTCCCCCTCCCCCTTTGAATCACATTTTTCCTCTCTCAAAGACCTGCACTTCAAAAAACAGTAACTTAAAATCGAAGTTACTCCAATCTTCTCTGTTTTGGAAACCGGGGTGTGGGGATAGAGGTAGAATACTAGGAATTGTATACGAAAAGGGGTCGGGGTAAGGATGGGAAAGCCTCTGAAATGCTGGGAAAGGTTTGGTGTTTTGGGTTTTTGTTTTTTGTGGTTTTTTTTTTTTCTTTTTTTTAGAAAACTTGGTTGGCCCGGTTGTCTGAAAGATGAGGTGGCCTTGTGATGTTATGCCACTTTCAGAGCTGAAGGCTTTGGAAGGCGACCAGTTCTAATTCCTTTCTAGGAGTCAGGCTCAAAAAATATGCATTCTCCGAAGGCAACTCCAGTGTATGTGCATGAGAGAGAAACATGTGCTTGGTGCACTCTGTGGCAACTGACTAGACGTCCTGGCTGAAATTATGTCGCCTAAAATTAAAAAAGAGACACTTCAGCCTGGTCTGTGGCCTCTGCGCTGAGACTAATTGCTTTCCAGGGTCTAGAAAGGAAGGAAGAGGGTCTGGAAGGAGCCCCTATTGAAAAAAAGAAATCAAACGGAATTCGCTTGAAAATATTTCCCTTTTACAATGGGCTTTCCTGACACTTGAATTTTAAGTAGCCCATCTCTTATGCTCGGGGAGAAATGAAGGGGAAATGGGCTTACTGATGTCCTTTATTGTGCAGCATGCCCAGTGTCCGTGTTTGCCTGATGTCCTGAGAGGAAAGGATAGTCCCTTCCCCTGCCCAGAACAAATCAAGTGACACTAGTATTAAAGGATGCCAGAGGTGAGGTGAAGGGCCACTCTGACATTGTGTTTTCCAGCCCAACCATGAACACTGACTACAACCATCGTCTTTTAGCTGTTGTTTTGTGTTTTTGCTGTTTTTAAGCCCTTGGTTGTTTCCAGAAGAGTTAGCAGCACACTCCTCTCATGTAAATAAGTTTGCATTTTAAGACCTTTGGGACAGATATCACTGCAGCACCGCTTACCCTGTGGTTGTGGAAGCAGTCCAACTAGTTTGAACAGGGTCTGGAATCTAAATATGGGCACACAGGCTGTAAATAACAGCCTGTTGTACTTCAGTAAAGTACAGCACATTTTTCAGGATATTTACTGTGATTAAAAATCAACTATGGAGATTTTACAAAGTTGATGGGAGTCTGTGCCATTTTATTACACAGGGGAAACTGAGGGAAATAACTTAAAATTTCAGTATAAAAAGAATCAACCTCACTGGGTCCTGTTTATAGACTAATTATCCACCAATGACCAACTTGTATGTAGGTTGCAAATTTTTATTTTCTTTGAGCTGCTAAAACAAAAAATCTGGAGTAATGTAAGTGAATTTAAGTAAATGTGGAATAAAAGGAAGTCACTTTTCAAGTAATTCTCATTATGTGGACATGAATTTACTTCTTGAGATATTATCGACAAATGCAGGTACATACCCTAAACGCTTACTTTAAAATGATTGGATGCTGACCTCATTTATTTCTTGATGCTCACTATAAAAGCCTGAAATACATCTTTTCAGAATGTATTTAGGAAAGAAAATGAGAGAAACACAGAACCTTGGGTGGAGGCTTCGAGGCAAATGATGCTTCCCTTAAAAGTTCAATACTTTGCTGGATTTAATGCTCAGCCTCTTATAAGAAAGAGTCCTGGAACCTGAGCCAATAAAACCTAGCCTGTCCTGTGTTTCTTTTAAAGGAATAAAATCATTAAAACTACCATATTTCTTTGAATAATTTCAATGAAATTATATAAATCCCATTGGGGGAAAAAAACCATAGCTGTTCTGTCTGTAAGCTTTCTACATTTTTAATAATCATTTTCAATCAAAGTTTAGGGTGAGTATCACTAGAAATGAGAGAACTATGTAGCAGTACCATTGAGATACAATAAAAATAAACTCAACCAATAATCTATGTTTTCAAACATTCTGGATCCCGTTTGGTTCTCACTTTTTAACATCGTTTCAGGTATTTTTATTGTCACCCCTGCTCAAAATGACAAACTATGCCTTATATTCCTTTCTGCCCTCCATGTTTATGTACAGTGCACATAGACACGTAGAAATAGTTGCTAAATGACTACATGAGTCAATAAATGGAAAAGCAACGAAGAGAATGCATCAATGAGCAAGTCAAATACACAACGAAGAAAAATCCATGCCAAAGCGGCAAGAAAGGAAGTGACGTTATAAGGCCAGCGTTGGGGAAACCAGAACTTTTGATGTAGCTAAAGTAGGTCAGTTTTAAGGGTTTTGCTAATGTCCCTAGAAATATAAGACTGTTTTACAAAATTATTTTCTCAGTGAGAAACTGAAGCCCGTGTTATGCCAGGCCCATTTAAAGGCTTTTCTCTTTAAATACAGTAGAATATCAAAGTAAAAAGAAACCTGAACAAAACTGTACCTAAATATTTACAAAGATAGTTTGCCAAAAATATTCTCAAAAGAAACCCATGTGATTAATCTGATCCTCAGATATGTCTTTTTATGACACATTCAAAATAAATATAAGAATAATTTGGGGGTTTGTTTTATTTAAAACTTCTTTTTGGCTAACAAAAATATACATGGTTGAGAAAGGTTGGAGACAGACTAGAATGGATAAAATTTTATTTCATAAAATAAGTTTCATAATGAATATACTAGAAAATATAAATTTGACTTAGCTTTTCTGGCAGCAGAAACAATAACAGGTAAGGAAGATATGAAAATCTTAAAAATGTACAAAACATGAATTCTTGCCATTTTTAATAAATAATGTCTAGCATGTACTAGATGAACTATTATATGTACTACTACATATGGTGTGTATATTATATTTATATTATTTATATAGTATACACATTATTTTATTTATATACTATTATTACATAAAATGAGATAGTCAAAATTTCTCCAATAGCTAATTATTTTGAAGTGGTGGGGGTTGAACCTACAGCCTTGTGACTCCAAGGCTATATCTAAATGCGACAATGGGTACATTTAAAAGATACTGACCTTGAGTTGGTATGTTTTCAGTTTTAATATCCATCCTACCAGAATCACGTTGTTTGTTATTAGTCCTTATGTACTATACTGAGTGCCTTGGTCCCAATTTTAGAAAAGTTGTAGAATTTAGAGCAAATTGGGAAAGAGTACAGTCTCAGTGAAGTAGAGCTGAAGTCATCTTACAAGGTGAGTAATGTGGAGAAACCATGGAATCTGGTAAATAATATCTATAACTATGAGGAGTTTTTTTTAAAGATAGATAATTCAGATAATTCAGTTTGACAAGGTAGCATAATTTTCCTTCTCAGAAAAATAAATAAATAAATGTATACGACTTTTAAAATTGAATTTAGGAGACCAACAGAATCTAAAATTCCTCCAGTAACATATCAACCTAACAATGTAATTACTCAACTGTTATATTCCTTTTTTCTCTCTTATATTTATTTATTTAGTATGTGTGTATATATGTGTGTGGGTGTGTAATGCCACGGTACACGTATGGTCAGAGTACAGCTGGCTGGATACAGTTTTTTCCTTGCCCATGTTGGGTCAGAGGATTAATTTCAGGTGGTTGGATTTGATGGCATCTTCCACCACAAACTATCCTGCTGGTCCATCAACTAATACTTCTGAAGCCTTGTACTGGACCCAGCACAGCCTTTTTTTTCCCTAAGAGTTTTATTTATTTATTTATTTATCGAATTAATGCATATGGGTGTTTTGTCTGCATATGTCTCTGTGCACCTCCTGCATAATCAGGGAAGATGGATTAGGGTGTCACATTCCCTGGAACTGGAGTTACAGGCAATCATGAATTTCCATGAAGGTGCTGGGAATCAAACTTAGGTCCTTTGTGAGAACAGTCAGCACTGTAGCCATCTCTCCATTCCCAGATAATCTTACTGATTATCTACTCATACCAAAGTAGGGGTCTTTCCTTCAAATT
Source organism: Phyllotis vaccarum (assembly GCA_033318265.1). Classification (NCBI taxonomy): domain Eukaryota; kingdom Metazoa; phylum Chordata; class Mammalia; order Rodentia; family Cricetidae; genus Phyllotis; species Phyllotis vaccarum. The sequence goes on along the minus strand of JARWLC010000001.1, from coordinate 135,699,908 downwards.
ACAAAATACAGTAGTCCCTCAATACCAATAAATACTTACTCCATTCCCAAGACCTCTTTTTTTCTTGAATACTATAATCTGAATATACTCAAGTCTGTTATGTCATAGTACTATCTGTATAAGATACATATCCTCCAGCATACTTAACTCATCTCTAGGTTACTTACAATACCTACTCTTTACAGTCTGATGAGGTTGAGTGAAGTCTTCCTGTGGAAGAAACGAATATAGCAATATTACTGAGAAGAGAAACCAGGGTGGCCAGGTACTGCGGGTGATGTTTTGTATAGTGGGAGAGGGATTTGGAATTGATAGACTTGGTGGCCAGAACTGCAGGGCCAAGCTAAAGACAACTGAAGGTCATAGCCGAGGCCTTATTCAGGAGCTTTGACTTTATCCTGAGGGCAACCGGAAACTGCTTAAAGGTCTTAGATAGAAAAAGCAGTAACATGGTGACATTAGTGTTCTATAAAGGTCACTCTTTCTCAGTGTGGAGAAGAGATTTTTAGGAAGTTAGAGCGAACACACAGAGGCCAACAAGGGGACTCTGCAGCCATTGTTTTGAAGGTGATGCCAGCTTTCCTAAGGATTATTGTGGAAAAGATAAAACATGGAAAAGCAAGAATGCATCCAAGAAATTTTAATGCATTTTTAATAATAATAAAGGGTTGCCAGAGTCTTGACAACCAAGCTGCAGCCATGTGGCCCCAGCCACAGCCACAGATCTTTATCCAGTGACATCATCCTTACCCCATTCCAATACTACTACAGCCTTGCTGTATCTTCTTTTCTACACCTTGTATGTGCCTTTTGGAGTGCCATCTTTCAAGAACGCCAGCACTAAGTCCAACAGTGGTATAAAATGCTGTTTGTGTTCAAAGCTTAAAGCATCCAGTGGTGTACGTTGTTTTGACTGACAGGAGTGTGTTCTCTTTCCCTGTGAAGTAGAACTGGGGAGGCAAATGAGGTTTTGTTTTTCTTTTAAAACTTTCATAGGTACATCTGTTCCATGCCTGACTTCATCAAAACTAATTGACTTACATTTAGTACTACACAGAAAATTCTAAGGAGTTCCTAAAAACTGAAATTGTCTTTAATTGAAGTCTTCAAAGAACTGCATAGACTAGCTCATCTGATTTTCCATAGGACCCAAGTTCAGTTCTCAGTAGCCACATCAGGTGTCTCACAGCCACTTATAACATCAACTTCTGAGGATCCTATGCTCTCTTTGAGACTAGACACTGCAGACACTTCAGGACTATACATACATGCACATCTCTCTCTCTCTCTCTCTCTCTCTCTCTCTCTCTCTCTCTCTCTCTCTCTCTCTCTCTCTCTCTCTCTCACACACACACACACACACACACACACACACACACACAAATATAATTCTCAGTAAAGAAGTGTTTAAGAAACAGATATGTTTTGGGGGGGTTAAAATATAGACAGAGTAGCAACAAATAATGATATTATTCTCTCCTTCCATGTGGACCCTATTAGTTTTGAAAAAGACCTATTGTAAGAATAACAGTCTAGTTGCTGGGCTTCTTGCTTTAAGCTATGTCACTACATTTCTCCCTAGCAGCTCAGACTGCTAAGAAGAAATGAATGGAAATTAATATAGACATTTAGGACTAATGCAATGACAACTATATCCTTCAACCTTACTCCTTTCTTGGTATTTGCGTGTTTTGAATCTTCCATTTGTTTCTTATTTGGTTCTCTAGATTCCCCACAGTGAACTACAAACAAAGTAAGATTCTACTTAAGACAATGGTCGAAAAGCCATGATCTAGGGCATGTGGCTTTACCAGCTGCATCAAATTAAAGGAATATTTACTAGAAAGTAGTTTTTGTCTTGTTTGGTTTAAGTCACAACACAGCACTACATTAAAATCCACGTTCTGTGCTTAGTACAGAAGGGACTTTTAAAAAACTATTTTTTTTTCTTTTTAAAGTTCTCATTTATCCTGAGGAAGTCTAGAATATACAGATGAGAAAACAGAAGGCTAAATTAAAATTAATTCCATCACAGAGAAATCCCTACTATGAACATTTTGTTAAACAGGTTTCCAGTCAAGCATATTTTTCAAACTTAGAAGATGATTGGAGTTTAGAGGGCAGGGTGGGGTTTGAACCTATGCCTGGCACTGCCTCTCTGATTTGGGCAAGTTGCATAAGTCTTTTGTGCCTTGTTTACTGCTTTTGTAGAAAGGCCTTGCTTCAAAATGTTATCATGAGGATTGAATGAATTATTACTTTTTAAAAGCTTAGATAATGCCTGATACACCCAGCAATTACAGTTGTATAACCCACTTGAAAATCTTTCACACAAGGTTAATATGGAGGTATTATATATAACTCAGTACAGAGGTATATTAAGTAAAACAATGGATCAGTCCCATCTCTTGCAAAGCCTCTCTTCCCACTGAGTACATTTTTCCCCATGTCATTAAGCATCGTTCTGGGTTTCTGCAGACTGAAGCTTTCATTTAAAATACAGTACATATCTAAGATCAGCATACTTGAGTCATATTGCATTCTGAAATACTAAACACATGTTAACAGAGAGGACTTCCTCATGAGATTCCCTTTCCAGAATTCAGTAGTCCCCTAACAATGAGGTTTCTAGAATTGATACTGTAAAACCAAATATTGCATTTGTTTGTCACATTAGTACAAATCAGGCCAACTCCCCTGCTTTCTCTTTGTTTGTTTATTTGTATGTTTGTTCTTGATATATGAGTGGTATTTGAAGAAAACAAATTAAGAATCTGGTGTTTCTCTAGTTATCATTAGCTAGTCACTGTGCTATTCAGATTCAAAGACAAGAGAAGCAGTTGTCAGCTGATAATGAACTTGGTATCACTAATTGTTGATATAACACTCATCTGAAAACTTAGAGCTGCAATTGGCCTTAATCTGTGTCATTGCACGAAAAGTGTAGAATTTAGAGGAGGTGGGAGTTTAGGATTCGTTAGAAGTTAAAGATTTTGTTTGGTAAATGCTGTGGCTGCTGATTTTCCACAGGCAACTTATGAAAGAAATAAAAGCATATATGGCCAGGGCTTAACTTATCATAATATTCATTTATCAGAATTCCAGTCTGCAGTAAACTTCCGATGCTAGGGCATCAAGGTTTTAGACAGTCTGTGATTGCTAAACTTTTGGTTTGGAAAAGATTAAGTGACTAAAAATAAGAAACGATAATAAAGGGGATGAAAGTGATCAAAGTACATTATGTGAACGAATGGAAATGTCCCAAACTTTGCACAATTAAGCCATACTCATAAAAAGGGAAGAAAAGGAAAAGCTAAAGAGAATATTGTGCTCTACCGCTCTTGTGATCTGGAATCAGAATCCGCTGTTGATTCGTGCATGGCTTTGAGGCATATGGAAATTGATGATGAAAGTGTCTAGTGTAACAAGAAATTCGATGAAAACTGAAGCAATGAACTGTGAGAAAGTGTTAAACCAGTGTCATTAAACAGCGCTTCAAAAATAATGAAACAGAAATGCGAACCCCAAGTAAAACTGAGCAAAAATGAGAAAAGCACATGGTTTGCAGAAAAAGTTTAAATATATGAGGTAATGTTCCTTTTAATTACTATTATTACAAAGACCACTCAAAAATGCTACACCCAGACTCCTTTCCATTTATCTCTAAGTAGACAATGACATCACGTCTCCTCTAAATTATTCAGACTCAGGAGATGGAATTGGCTCCTTCAATAGGGAATGCCATGTTTGGGATTGGCACCGAGCTTAAAGCTTCTCTCCACATTATCCCCAAACCATAAAACACATTTGGTGGAGGCCAAATGATTGGGGGAAAAAATACCCTCTCAACTTCAAGAACTTAGAAAAACATGAAGAACAAAAATAGAAACTGTACCATAACATAGAATCATAAAATGTCACAGGAGGAAAGAAACCAAAAAAGTAAAGAAAAAACGTTCCAGTTGTCTAAAGACTAGTGGTTCATGAAGTCATTAAAGTTGAGCTGTAAGGTCTGAGTTTGGGGGAAAAGTCAGTGGTTGCTTTGTTCTTACTTTAAGTAAAATGAAAACCTACCCAGATGCTGGACAAAGGCAGGGACTGGCTGCTTTTTTCTTGCCTGGTTTGTGCCACTAACTGCACATAAATGACTCTCGTCAAGAAAAGTCTGTGATTCTGTTCATAGTAATCCACGTCTCGGACTGGCAAAATGCCTAAGCACAATCAAAGGAGGGGGATAGAAGCTTGCCTTTTTAAACAGGCTAGAAAATGTGTACTAAAAGATCACAGGGCAGCAGAGACAGCTGGAAAACTTGGAGCTGGGGCTCTGATTTTCCTGCAGTGTGATACCTAAGCAGAGGGAACACAGATGATGGATGGAGTTATGTGCATCGCTCAGTTCAGCAGCACTGCACCAAGAGGTGAAAATGGATCGTCTTCAGAGGGATATCATAGGGGAGCATGACACTAAGAAAAACTTGCTGTGGCAAAAAGCAAATATATTAGAATCCAACAGAAAAAGGTAAATAAAAGCAAAGAAACCACACAAAGAAACAGAGCAAGGAGCAAACAGCTCCTAGTGCATGGAAAGATGATTTTATGATCTTCCTTAATAAGTTTCTCTTTGCTGGGGGGTGCGGGGGGGGGGGGAGTGGGAGGCTAATTCCTGTAAGAATTTTGGCAGATAAAAATTTCTGTTCAATGGCTTAAAATGTTTAGGCCACAAAGGCCTTGACCACCATAGGGTTTCAAGTCAAAGGTTTTAAGGCATTTGAGATTCTGAAAAGATTGTGTGGGTTTTTTGGTTTTGTGTGTGTGTGTGTGTGTGTGTGTGTGTGTGTGTGTGTGTGTGTGTGTGTGTGTGTGTGTTTGTGCTTGGGTTTTTCTAATGGTTTTATTTACAATGAATAATAAAAAACCAGTGTGGGCTCTAATTTTTTGGGGAGGGTTTCTCTATTTAAATTGGTGTTTTAAAAGTGTATTATTTATCCCTCCTAGTCCACAGATGACTAAGAGGTGAGTGGCACCCTGACTCTCAGGCCAAGAAAAGACTGTAATCTCCAAACCCCGGCCCAAGGATGCAGCCCTCAGCACCCCAACCACACTCAGCTCTGCCCTAAATTAAAGAAAGTTGAGAGAGCCCCCAAACCCAATCCCCAGCAAAACACAGCTGGAGGGACATCCCACAGCCCAAACCATGCCCAAACCACAATCTGCATCATCATACTTTGATAACTTGAGACCCCGAAGCCTCCTGGTCCATAGCTGACTAAGAGCCAACTAAGAACAACCCCTGTGACAACTGGAGACACACAACTCCTTGGCCTACAGCCAACTAAGAGCCAACTAAGAGGAGCCCTTGCAATTACTGGAGACATTCAGCTCCCGGGCTCACAACTGATTAAGAGACAACCAAGACTCTGACTAAAAGTGAACCAAGCAAGCAATGGGCAGATGCAAGTGCAAAAATACATAAAACAATATAAAGAACAAGAAGATGCCACCAGAGAAGCTGACGGTTCTACAACATCAAGACCTGAGCTTAACAATGAAGAGGAAACAGAAGGAAACAACCTTAAAAACAACTTTATGAAGATAATAGAAACTTTACAAGAAGATGTAAAAAATTCCCTTAAGGAAATAAAAGAAAATACAAACAAAAAACTGGAAGAGATGAACAAATCCCTGAAAGAAATAAAGAAAACCAAGAAAAAGAAAACAAACGGGTGAAAGAAACATTCCAGGAATTGAAAATTGAAATAGAAGCAACAAAGAAGGCACAAACCAAGGCAAAGCTAGAAATAGAAAACCTAAAGAAATGAACTGGAACTACAGATGCAAGGATAGCCCACAGAATTTAAGAGATGGAAGAAAGAATCTCTAGAATGGAAGACTCAATAGTGGAAATACATACACCAGTTAAAGAAAACAGTAAAACCAAAAACGTCAAAACACAAAACATCCAGGAAATCTGGGACACCATGAAAAGACCAAACCTGAGAATAATTGGAATCAAAGAAGGACAAGAATACCAGATCAAAGACACATAAAATAAATTATTTAACAAAATCATAGAAGAAAACTTTCTCAGCCTAAAGAAGGAGATGCTTATAAAGTTACGAGAAGCATACAGAGCACCAAATAGACTAGATCCCCCCACAAAAGTCTGCTCGCCACATAATAATCAAGCCACTAAACCCACAGAACAAAGAGAAAGTGCTATGAGCTGCAAAGGAAAAAGGCCAAATTACCTATAAAGTCAGACCTATCAAAATAATATCCAACTGTTCAATAGAAACAATGGAAGCAAGAAGGTCCTCGTCAGATGTTATACAGACACTAAAAGAGAATGGCTGCCAACCCAGACTATTATTCCCAACAAAACTATCAATCACCATAGATGAAGTAGACAAGCATGACAAAACCAGATTTAAACAATACCTATCCACAAATCCGGCCAGACAGAAAGCACTAGAAGGAAAACTCCAACTTAAGGATACCAGATACACAAACCACAAACAATCAATAATCCCACAAAAGAAAAACCAAAAAAAGGGAAATACATAAAAGCTACCACCAAAAATAGCAGGAAATGACAATCATTGCTCATTAATATCTGTTAATATCAATGAACTCAGTTCACCTATAAAAAGACACACCCTAACATGATGGATTCAAGGACAGAAGCCATCCTTCTGCTGCATACAAGAAACATACCTCAACTTCAAAGACAGACACAGGTTCAGAGTAAAGAGTTAGGAAAAGACTTTCCAGTCAAATGGTCCTAAGAAACAAGCTGGTGTAGCCATCCTAATATCTAACAAAATAGACTTCAAACTAAAATCAATCACAAGAGAACAGTACAGACATTACTTATTCATCTCAGGAAAAATCCACCAAGATGAAGTCTCAATCCTAAATACTTGTGCACCCAACACAAAGGCACCTACATTTGTAAAAGAAACACTACTAAAGCTTAAACCTCACATCAAACTCCACACACCAATAGTGAGAGACTTCAATACCTCACTTTCACCCTTGAATAGGTCAACCAGACAGAAACTCAACTGAGAAATAAGGAATCTAACAGATGTTATGAATCAAACAGACTTAGTAGATATATACAGAACCTTCCACTCAAACACAAAGGAATATACATGTTTCTCAGCACCCCATGGAACTTTCCCTAAAATTGACCACATACTCAGTCATAAAGCAAATATCAATAGATACCAAAAATTGGGAATAACACCTTGTATCAATCATATCACACCACCATGGTCTAAAGCTAGAGTTCAACAACAAAAATCACAGAAAGTCTACAAACTCATGGAAACTGAACATCTCTCAATTAAACCACCTCTGAGTCAAGAAAGAAGTTAAGAAAAAAATCAAAGACTTCCTAGAATTTAATGAGAATGAATCCCCAACATACCCAAACTTATTGGATACAATGAAAGCAGTGTTAAGAGAAAAACTCATAGCACTAGAAGCCTATATGAAAAACCTAGAAAAACACAAGAGACCTAACAACACAGCTGAAGAGCAATTAGAAACAAACTCATCTAGATGTAATAGATGGCAGGAAATAAATCAATACAATAAAAACAAAAAGAGCAATATGAAGAATGAATGAATGAATCAAAGAGTTGGTTCTTTAAGAAAGTCAACAAAGGTAGATAAAACCTTATCCAAACTAACCAAAAAACGAAGAGAGAGAAAATCAAAATTAATAGAATCAGAAAAGAGGGACATAACAACAGAAACCCAGGAAATCCAGAAAATTATCAGGTCATACTTTGAAAATCTATACTCCAGTAAAATGGAAAATCTAAAAGAAATGGACAGATTTCTCTGGACAGGTACCACTTACCAAAATTAAACCAAGATCAAATTAAAGACCTAAACAGACCTATAACCCCACAGGAAATTGAAGCTGTTATTAAAAGTCTTCCAAGTAAAAAACTCCCAGGACCAGATCGTTTCAGTGCAGAATTCTACCAGACATTCAAAGAGGAACTAATACCAATACTCCTCAAACTGAAGGAACATTGCTGAACTCTTTTTATGGGCCACAATCACCCTGATTTTCAACCCATTCAAAGATACCACAAAGAAAGAGAATTACAGACCAATCTCCTTCATGAACACTGTTGCCAAAATACTCAATAAAATTCAGGCAAACCAAATCCAATACATATTTTTTTTTTTTTAAAAAAAAAAAAAATCATCCACCATGATCAGTTAGGCTTCATCCCAGAGATATAGGGATGGTTCAAGATACGAAAAACTGTGAATGTCATCCATCATATAAAGAAACTGAAAGAAAAAAAATACATGATCATCTCATTAGAGGCTGAAAAAGCCTTTGACAAAATCCAATACTCCTCATGATAAAAGTCCTGGAGAGATCAGGAATACAGGGAAAACACCTAAATATAATAAAGGCAATATACAGCAAGCGCATGCCAACATCAAGCTAAATAGAGAAACACTCAAAGCAATCCCACTAAAATCAGGAACAAGACACGGCTGTCCTCTCTCTCCTTATCTATAGTTCTTGAAGTTTTAGCTAAATCAATAAGAGAAGAAAAGGAGATTAATGGGGTACATTAATTAATGGGGTACATTTGGAAAGGACGAAATCAAACTATCTCTATTTACAGATGATATGATCATATACATAAATAACCCCCAAAATTCTACCAGGGAACTCCTACAGCTGATAATCACCTTTAGCAAGGTGGCAGAGTACATGATTAACTCAAAAAAAAAAAAAAATAGCCCTCCTATGCACTAAGGATTAAAGGGTTGAACAAGAAATAATGGAAACATCACCCTTTATAAAGCTGCAAATAGCAGTAACTATCTTGGTGTAACTCTAACCAAAGAAGCAGCAGACCTGTTTGATTAAAAAATTTAAGACACTGAAGAAAGAAACTGAAGAGGATACAGAAAATGGAAAGATCTCCCATGCTCCTGGATAGGCAGGATCAACATAGTAAAAATGGCAACCTTACAAAAAGCAATCTACAGATTCAAAGCATACTCCATCAAAATTCCAACACAATTTTTCAAACCTTGAAAGAACAATACTCAACTTCATATAGAATAACAGAAAACCCAGGATTGCCAAAAGAATTTTAGGAGAAATCACCATTCCTGACTTCAAGCTATACTATAGAATTACAGTAATAAAAACAGCCTGGTAATGGCATAAAAACAGACTTGTGGATTAATAGAATCGAATCAAAGATCCCGACATTAATTCACATACTTATGAACACTTGATTTTTGACAAAGAGGCCAAAATTATCTAATGGAAAAAAAGATAGTATCTTCAACAAATAGTGTTGGTATAACTGGATGGTAGCATGTAGAAGAATGCAAATTGATCCAAATCTATCACTCTGCACAAAACTCAAATCCAAGTGGATCAAAAACCTCAACATAAGCCCAGCTACAATAAACTTGATAGAAAATAAAGTAGGAAATATTCTCCAATGCATTGGCACAGGTGACCACTTCCTAAATAAAACACCAGTAGCACAGACACTAAGACCAACAATCAGTAAATGGGACCTCCTGAAACTGAGAAGCTTCTATAAGGCAAAGGACACAGCCAATAAGACAAAATGACAGAATGGGAAAAGATCTTCACCAATCCTACATCTGACAGAGGAATGATCTCTAAAATATATAGAGAACCCAAGAAACTAGAGGCTCAAAAGCTAAATAACTCAATTAAAAAAATGGGTTTGAGAGCTAAAAAGGGAATTCTCAACAACCACAACAAAAATTACCATTGGCTGAAGGGTACTTAAATAATTGCTCAACATCTTTAGCCATCAGAGAAATGCAAATCAAAACAACTTTGACATACCACCTTACACCTGTCAGAATGGCTAAGATCAAAAACATAGATGACAGCCTATGCTGGAGGGGATGTAGAACAAGAAGAACACTCCTCCATTGTTGGTGGGAGTGTAAACTTGTACAGCCACTCTGGAATGCAATATGGCAGTTCCTCAGAAAACTGGAAATCAATCTTCTCAATGATCCAGAAATAACACTATGGGGCATATATCCAGAGGACACATATTTGTACCCCAAAGGCATTATCTGTACTATATTCATAGCAACATTATTCATAATAGTAAGAACCTGGAAACAACCTAGATGCCCCTCAACTGAAAAATAGAGTAACAAACTGTGGTACATCTACACAGTGGAGTACATCCTAAAATTTTCAGGCAAATGGGTGGATTTGGAGAATATCCTCCGAGCAAGGTATCACAAGCCTAGAAAGATAGACATGGAGTATACTCACTCATAAGTGGATTTTAGACAAAAAGCAAAGAATACCCAAGCTGCAAACCACAAACCCTGAACATCTTGGGATTAGAAAGAATTTAAGAGAGACATCCAGAGATTACTCTAGGAAGAGAAAATAGAGATCACCTTAGCAAATTGGGGTCCTAACAGGCTGCAGCCAAGAAGAAGTGGGAACAAATCATGAGAGAAGATGGTTGAGTGAGAGGAGCAACAAAGATGGAGAAAAAAAGATGGATATCTTGATAGAGAAAGGCAATATGGGGTTGGAAAGAGACCGGGTGCTAGGGAAACCTCCAAGAACTCACAGGATGTCCCTGGCTAGGTCTCCAACCAATAGTGGAGGGGGTGCCTAAACAGGACTTCCCCTATACTCAAATGAATGACCACCCTAAGTGTCATTACAGAACCTATATCCAACGATGAATAGAGGTGGAGGCAGAGATTCACGGCTGAGAACTGGGCCGAGCTCCTGAGAACTGGTCTAGCAGAGAACATGGGAAGAGTATGTATGAGCAGGGAGGAGAATTTGTATGAGCAAGGGGATAGGGATTATGAGGAAAATTCCCACAGTGATGGTTGGCTGGAGTGCTGGGGACCTCATTGAATCAAGAACAGCCACTGGAGAACCATCAGGAAAAGGAGCTAGACCTTCCAAGGGTAGGCAACTGTGGATTGGCATGGGCAGTATGTGGCACCTCAAGGGATGGGGATCAGACTGTGTTCCTGTGTGTGGGCCTGAACCTTGGAGCCCATTCCCTGCAGAGGAACACCTAATCCAGTCTTGATTTTGGGATGAGGAAATCAGACTTGCCTGGAGTGGATGTGCTGAGCTGAGCTGACCCACCTTGGGACTTCTTGCCCTTTTGAGGGAGGAGATGGAGATATGGGGAGGGGGGAGGTTGAAGGCTGGCTGGGAGGGATTGGGAGGGGGAGAGGAGCGGGAGCAGGGGGATACATGGATAAAAACTATTTTATAAAAGAAAAAGTGAACATACAAGAAAAAAATACAATTAAGAAAGTAAAAATGTACCTGAGTGATCAGAGACATCGTCTCAATATGTATAGCCAATAAAGTACTCAAATATATGATATTGATTCTACAATCAATAAAAAGGACAATCCAAAAAACTGAAGATGCTGTTTAATATAACATCTTATAGATGAAGTTCATCTCCCATTACTGAAATGCTTTGTGCAAACTGGATCTTTCTGGAAGTTTTACTGAGTTGCTGGAGTGAGTCATTGTGGTACCGTGACCCAGGCTTGTTCTCAACCTTCTACACTCAGTGGAAAAGCAAGGCCAGAGAGTTCTCATAACACAGCCGGTGGTCCTGAGGAACAGCCGGGGACATGTCTGTCATCAGGGATAGTGGCTTCTGGGAAAGGAGCAAGTTGAAACGGGGATAAGAAACCAGATGTACAGAGAGATTAAAAAATATGTGAAATTTTGTATTTAAAGACTACAAGGTCAAAATTCAATTCTGAAAACTACCAGTGGCTGGAGTCACTGGCCACTTCTTTTCATTCCTCCTTTCTTTCCTTCCTTCCTTCTTTCTTTCTTTCCTTCTTTCTTTCTTTCTTTCTTTCTTTCTTTCTTTCCTTCCTTCCTTCCTTCCTTCCTTCCTTTCTAATTTTAAAGGTCGTCATTGGTGAAAAATAATCACTCAATTACATTAAAAACATTTTCTAGAACCTTCTAGCCTCTTAAAGAAATAAACTAATAAGTTCCAAAAAAGGAATGGATACTCCTAGAACAACAAATCTACATTCTTACTCCACTATTCAATACTTTCATTTTGATAAGGCAATGTTATACTCAATGCACTGTATCATTTGCAATTTTTTCAACGTATGTTGTTGCTTCTATGTGCCTTTTATGTCAAAATTCTTTTTTATGTGAGATATTGCAATGATTTACTGACAATACTTTTTAGAAAATAAATTTTACTTAAAATGTGTACATGTATAGACTGAACTCTTTTACAAAGATAATGTGTACATATATTATGGAGCTTTTTATAAAGACTAAAGGATGATTTTTAAAAAATGTGCTTGCACACACATATGTATGAACCTACACACGCTGAATATCTAACTTCTTCAGACAGGACTGGTTAAAATAGAATCATCAACTAATGTGTAGTTAGGCTTCTATTCTCTCAGTAGCCCCCACCCCATTTTCCCAAATAAACAGCAGGCCCTAAGGGCTCTTTGAACTCACCAGAGTGTTTGGCTTAGCAATCACTGGTTCATGAAGCTTATCTCTCCCAATATTTTTATGTGATTTAGTAACTTCAGCCTGGCCCAGGGACTGAAAATTTGTGGGTATGTTTTTAGTAGCATTGTACTCCCATAGCTTTCTGTGATCCACCACGTCACTGCTCTCTGCCTCAGCTATTTTCTTATATTTATGTCTGTTTGCATCAATGGAGTGAAGCTTAATAAAGTGCTTACAGTTCTTTGCCACAAATGTTACCCTTCTTCTGAGCCAGGCAAGTATGCTGATAAATTAATGAATGAATAAGCACCGAACTCTTGATGGTGATATTAATTAGATATTCACCAACAAAGTGGCACTTAATTGTTAAGGAATTAATAAAGTAGGGTTTGTTATATTGAGATCCCTTAGTTTCGAATGTGAGAATCTGACCCTAACTCAGGTCAGCAGCAGGAAGTTTTCAGAAAGTAACAATACAGTATCAGTCAAGAAGGCCTTAAGTGATATATTACATTTCTTGAAATGACTGTAACCTTATATAGCTTATCTCCTATGGTCTTATAGTGTAATGCTGGCTGTTTTGTACTGATGTGGGACTTGGTTTGTGTGTGTGTGTGTGTGTGTGTGTGTGTGTGTGTGTGTGTGTGTGTGTGTGTGTGTGTTTTGAACTGCAGTCACTTCTACAGTATATCAGTTGATAGTGCAAGTCTAGATATGAAGCTAGTCAGGCTTAGCATTTCCAAGCCTTCAGTTCAAGCCTCACATCATACTCACTCCCTCCTGCCCACATACATCAGAAGCAGTATCATAGGCTAGGTCATGGAAAGAGGAAGGATTTCTGTACTTGCTGCTCTGAGAACAAGGAGCTTTTTGTTTTCGAAATGGTCATTCTTCAATCACTATGATGGATAAACTATGTAAAGACTGTAAGGATCAGATTCTTCTAGCTCCTTCCTATTCAGGTCTTGACTGGGTGCTGGATGTGCATGCTCCTGTACTTAGGACCCACCAGGCTAAAAAGCAAATAGACATAAAACATACTATCCATTCTGAGCCTCTAGAAAGTGATTCTGAGAGATGCAGAGAAATATTTGGTAGAAAGACATGTCACTTCTATCAATACTGGTGCCACCCCCATCATCATCATCATCATCATCATCATCATCATCATCATCAATCATCATACCTGGGAAGTTTCCAGTAGGAAGGTGTTTCTAGTTCCTGGGAAGCTCTAGTAAGCCCATGCAATAGTGACAAAGATTGTAGCTGAGGGAGAATGTTAAGAGTCCACTCAGATGACAATTGTTTCAATAATTTCCATAGTAACTATATTCTTTTTAAACAAATTGCAAATAAAACCTATGATTTGTCTGCCGCTGATGCTGGTAACATATTGAAATAGTCTTCAAGTATTATTGGAGGTTACATGCCATTAGGTTCCTCCACTAACCTCCTTCTTCTTGGGCATTGTTTCTTTAAAAGAAGTCCTGAATTACTTGTGTTTAACTTACATCAAATGCTGTAGCACTACACACACACACACACACACACACACACACACACACACACACACACACACACACACATGCACGCACGCACACAAACACGCACAATTACTTGAATATTTTTCTATCAAAGAATATGCTCTATTTCTTGAAAATAGTAATAGTTATAGGCTTTTGATATGGATTGCAAGTTTATCTCACCAAGTCAAATGGCCATTGATCCAGTGACTCCATGAACAGCAAACACTAAGTTTTTCTTTATTGCAAGTATTCATTTGATATTTTATTTGCTGTGGTTTTTAACAGTAAATATTCTATTTTTAACAATCATGAAGCTGTGAAAATGGTTATCATTGAGACATGGCGGCACTATTAAATAAGAGAAATAAAAGTCGTAGAAAAGAGGGCATCATGCTGCTGCTGCTACTGGTGGTGACAATGACAGAGATGGTGACAATGACAGAGATAGTGACAATGACAGGTGACAATGACTGTGGTGACAATGACTGAGGTGGTGACAATGACCGAGGTAACAATGACTGTGGTGACAATGACACAGTGGTGACAATGACAGAGGTGGCAATGACAGTGATGACAGTGGTGACAACAACAGAGATGGTGACAATGACTGTGGTGACAATGACAGTGGTGACAGTGACAGTGGTGACAATGACAGTGGTGACAATGACAGTGGTGACATGACAGTGGTGACAATGACACAGATGGTGACAATGACAGTGGTGATGATGACACAGATGGTGACAATGACAGTGGTGACAGTGACAGTGGTGACAGTGACAGTGGTGACAATAACAGTAGTAACAATGACAGTGGTGACAATGACAGTGGTGGTGATAGTGCTTGTGTGACAGAGACAGAGATGGTGACAATAACAGTGGTGACAACAACAGAGATGGTGACAACGACTGTGGTGGTGACAATGACTTTTCAGTAGCATGTCTTTCTGCTGAAACTTTCTCTGCATCTTTCAGAAACACTATATTGTCTCACCTTTTAATCATAGGAGTCTTGCACTGTGAATACAGGAACTTACATTTCCAAGATTCTAGGAATTAGTACTGTATTAAATCATATTATATATATCTAGACTGAGAACATGCTGAAACATTATATCCTTGCTTAGAAAGTTCATTATCAGTTTCACAAGTATGTATATAATAGAATTAAAAGCACAATAAACATGAGAAATTCATGCCAAGACTGTTTCTAACACAGCTCTAGGAACTGTTTACCACAAAAGGTAAACCAAACCCAAAGCAATCTCTGCACATGTGCATAGCAGTGTGTGTGAATTGAAAATTGCAAAATTCTGTTTTCAAATATCAATATTTTCCTCTCCTCCTCTTCCTCCTCTTCCTGCTTTGTTATAAATAGGGTTTTTGGCTTTGGGCGGCTAGAGGTTTAGACTTATAGATTTAAAAACATAAAAAAACACCAATAAGTCACAAACCACATAACAAAACAAAT
This sequence comes from Phyllotis vaccarum, assembly GCA_033318265.1. Classification (NCBI taxonomy): domain Eukaryota; kingdom Metazoa; phylum Chordata; class Mammalia; order Rodentia; family Cricetidae; genus Phyllotis; species Phyllotis vaccarum. The sequence goes on along the minus strand of JARWLC010000001.1, from coordinate 135,684,365 downwards.
TAATAAATTAAATTAAATTAAAAAACTAGCAATATACCTAAGCCATAAACCAAACAACATAAATTTAATATAAACATCGAAGTCATTTTTAAAAGTCTAAACAACAACAAACAACTAAAAAAAAATCTAAAACAAGTCTATAAATCTGAACCTATAGCCGCCCAAAGCCAAAAAACCCTACTATAACACTGCTTCTTCTGAGCATGATTTGGCTAAATCTAGAAAGTGTCTTGAGTATGTAAAAGTTCAAGGACCTATATAGTGTTATGTCTCTTAAGGTTTTTTTTTTTTCATTAAAAAATGTCTTCTGTATCAATGTATCCCCCTACTCCCCCTCCACTCCGCCTCCCAATCCCTCCCAGCCAGCCCTCAACCTCGCCCCTCTCTATCCAACCCATCCCCTCCCCCAAAAGGGCAAGAAGTCCCAAGGTGGGCTAGCTCAGCTTGGCACATCCACTCCAGGCAAGTCCGATTCACTCACAGCAAAGTCAAGGCTGGGCTGGGTGTTCCTCTATAATGAATGGGCTCCAAGGTGCCAGCCCATGAACGGGAACACAGTCTGATCCCACCCCTCGTGGCTCAACACACTAATGGCAGTCGAAAGCTGCTCAACCCTGGAGGGCCCAGCTCCCCCTCCTCATGGATCTCCAATGGCAATTCCCAATTCAGTGAGCTCCCCAGAGCTCCAGTCAGCCATCATTATGGGAACCTTTCTCACAATCCCTATCCCCTTGCTCGTACAGACTCTCCTCCTCCGCTCTTGGCTGGACCAGAAGCTCTGCCCAGTGTTCAGCCATGAATCTTTGCCTCCACCTCCATTCCCTGTTGGATGTAGGTTCTGCAATGACACCTAGGGTGTTTACTCATTTGATTACAGGGGAAGTCCCATTTAGGTACCTCCTCCACCATTGTTTGGAGATTGATTCCCTGTTTTCTGAGGAATGCTGTACAAGTTTACACTCCCACCAACAATGGAGGAGTGTTCCCCTTGCTCTGCATCCTCTCCAGCATAGACTGTCATCTCTGTTTTGGATCTTAGACATTCTGACAGGTGTAAGGTGGTATCTCAGAACTGTTTTGATTTGCATTTTTTCACTGTTTTGTGAAAGCAAGATTTCTCACCCTCATCACAACTGAAAAGTCCTTGCTGCAGGCACAGCCTAACATTGTAATATATACAGTATCCTTTCTGGCCTCTGCCTGCTAGATTCTGATAGAAGTCATGGTCTTTTGACTACATTGTAATGAGTAAGTACATGATATGACTGTACTTCATCAGACCTCATCAGAAAAGTGTCTTCATGCAGTGGACAGTGTTTACTAAAGACAACTGGTCACATGTGGAGAATAATGTCTGCAGGTGCTCAGCCATATAAGGGCTGTCTGTGACACATATCATCCCCCACAAGGCTCATAGAACTTCACAGAAAAGGGGACAGAATGATAGTAAAAGCCAGAGATTGAGAAGGACCGAAGTAAACCATGTGTTTACTGAAGTAAACCCGACATTTGCACTCATGAACCCACAACAGTTATAGTTGCCTGAAGGAAATCTGATCAGAACAAAACAAAACAAAAATGAGCAAAAAATAAAATTGGGAGGGAGATGCACAGTGAATGCATTCAGGAAGAGTTGGAAAGGGAAGTGGGAAATATATATGATCATAGCACAGACATGTGTATGAAATAACCAAAGAAAAAAAATAAAATGTATAGTTTTAAATTTTTCTCTAAAATTTAAGAGCATAACTCAGTGGCATCCATTTACCATTGTCAATCTCTCAGATAATGTCATGAAACTCTATACTACTGATTCTAAACCTTCCTAATGCTACCATTCTTTCATATAGTTCCTCATATTGTGGTGACCCCTCAACCATAAAATTATTTTTTTGTTGCTACCTCATAACTGTAGTTTTGCTACTATTATGAATTATAAGCCAAACATTTGTGTTTTCTGGTGGTCTTAGGTGACTCCTGTGAAAAAGTCATTTGAATCCCTAATGGTCATGACCCACAGGCTGAGAATCACTGCTCTATACTCATTAAATAATACCTTCCCACTTCTTCCAAATGCCACCCCTTGGTAACTGTGAAAATAGAAAAATCCTGTAACTCTCTCCCCCTTGACCCCTTCCTGAGGTCCCTGAAACTAGCCAAGGTTGAGATGGATGCTTGGGACACACCCGGCAGCCTGAGCCTGATACTTCCTAAATTCCTGAGACCCACCTAGTGAGCAGCTTGACCTTCCAAGATAAGGCCCTGGGACCACATTCCTGATCTAGCAACCTGGGTGGGGTCACCCAGGAAAGCCCTACCATGAGAACTGTTAACTGTTTGCTGAGGCAGGAACTTTCTGAAGCTTGCATAATGTGCCCTGCTCCAAGAAATGAATGTCTTCAGTTGTCCTATTGTTTCACAGGAAATACACTTGCCTGCCTGACTGCCTGCATTCCTAAACTCTGTCATAAGCTGACCTTTGGCCCCGCCCTGTTATCAGGCTGAGCCTGTCCATACCTCCCCCCCACCCCCAGAGTGGGGTATAAGAATTCTGCACTGAAAATATTCAGGGCTCCAGGCTTTTCTATACAGTGCCTGGAGCCCCCACACGTGTGTGTGTACCGGTATTCATATTCATTAAACTCTCTTTTTCTTTAATGTTAACTGTGGTCATTAGCCGTGGTCTTGGGGTGTCTTGGGGTGCTCTAGGGACGCCCGCCTATTACAGTAACCACTATTTCATTTTTCAATTCTCTATGAATGTGATGCTTCCGGCTACCTTTTATAAGTGGATACCTGGAAAGCATGTGATATTCATCCCTCCTTTCTTGGCTTATTTCACTTAACCTGATGTCTTCCAGGTTAATCTTAATACTTAGTTTTTATGGGTGATGATATTCCACTGCATGCTTGCACACTATTTAGTTTATCCCTATTAATCTGTCATTGGGCATTTGAGCTGATTCCACTGGTTATTATGGGTAACATTACTGTGACCATGAGTATATAGTTACCTTATAGTTAACTTTTGTATTTCCACTTGCTTTTGCTTCCTGAGTTCTGGGACTAAGAGTGTATACCACCACTGCCTAGCTAAAAATTTATTTATTTTTATTTTATGTGCATTTATGTTTTGTCAGATGTCCTGGAAGTGGAGTTATAGACAGTTTGGAGTTGCTGTGTTGGCACTGGCAATGGAAACCAAGTTGTGTGGAAGAGTGGCCCCTGGAGGGGCTCTTAACCCCAAAGCCATCCCTCCAGTTTCTATTTACCTTTTGAAGAGTGTGACCCCATCTTCATAATCAAACATATCGCAGATACAGTTAACTGTCCTCTTTAAGCAAGAACCCGGCTCCTAGTGCCAGAGACTTGGCTCAGCACTCAATAGCACTTGTTGCTTTAGCAGAAGATCTGGGTTCTGTTCCCAGCACCGTGATGGCAGCTCATAGTCATTATAACTGCAGATTGAGACTGGGCGATTCTTTAGAGTCCTTTCCGATATTGTCCCAGAGGATCGGGCACCAGGAAAGCCTGCAGTACTAATGCACACATGCAGGCGAAACCCTCATGTATACTAACACAAAATGAATTAAAGAAAAAATTTAAAAAGGAATCAGTTGCCTAAGGCAACAAACTTTTTTCTTCTTTTTAAATAGTATTTCCAGAGTTGAATCATGAATTTTCTTAGAAGGTCATTCTGTCTCCTCTCTGAGATTTGTTCACCTTGACCCTGATCCATCAGGTCTTTCTTTCTTCAGTCTTCATCTCTTTCCTTCCCACCATCTCATTTCTGAATCCCACTCTGATCCCACCCCACCCCAAATCCTTTAACATCTACTCAACAATAAACATCTTAAGATAGTAGACAATAAACTTCAACTACAATTACTGCACTTCAATAAACCAATATCTGAAGCTACTCTAATAGTTATCCAGACTCAATCACATTTTCTTCTACTATTTTGTTTGATACAGTCATAGAAATTTGTAGTTTAATTCAATTAAACTCTTCAGAAGCCATTTACTTAACAACCGTTAAATCATACCCACTATGTGTCATTGAGTGATAATTAAACAGGCTAGCCTTTTCTCTAGTTCTAAGAAAGTAACCTATAAACTCTTGGAATTTATTTAGTGGCAGGGGTGTTTTTGTTATTCATAGAGGGTGCTTCAAACCACACTCTGTAGTGTTGCTCACAAGGTGACTCATGATGGAATCATTTATGTTAATGAGATGACCAAGAAGGTAGCTGCATGGGCAGAAAAGCGAGACATGTCATTAGGCTTTGGAATTTTGAACCACATAATACAAGCCTGACTTCTGTAGACGAGGGGATTTTGGAAGGATACATGGTTACCTGGGCAAGAACCCAACCAATCATATCTACATGGTGAAACCTAGTGTCAACTATGAGGACTGAACATAAACTTTCCTATGTCATCCCAAAGTGATGCAGGGAATAGGGACTGGGGTACAACATACTCTCATAAAGGCAAGGACATTACAGGGCTTTGACCCTCTCAGACAATGGACTTTGACCAGGTATTGCACCCTTGACTATTTCTGATTTCTGTCTCTTTGCTACCATGAAACTTCAGTCATTAGTATTTGGGCATCTCTGTGTTGCTGTAATTAAAATACCCAACATAAACAATTTGAAAATGAAAGGATTAAGTTGATTCACAGTTTCAGAGGGCTAATGCCATGGCTAGTGGTCTTATGTATTTGGGCTGAACATCATTGCCGCAAGAGCATGTTGCAGAGAATTTTTTTTTTTCCACCTCATTGTAGACAGGAAGCAGAGTGGGAAATGGCCAGAAGCCAGAAGTCAGGGATATAACCTCCAAAACCATGTTCTTATGTGGTCTACCTATTCAGCAAGGATCTACCTCCCTAAATCGTGCCAGCATCTGGTGATCAAGCACTTAACATAGAAGTCTATGGGGACATTTCTTTTTCAAACTACCAGTAAAATGCTGCATGGCCTGACTTCTGTGGATTGCTAGGGTATATTAGCAAGCCTGGGGGTCAGTGTGAGCTTTGCTATCTGTGGCCAGCTGTTCAGAGTGAGGCAAGCTGGATGTAATGGTTCTGTCAGAGAGGAGTAGCAAGCCCTTTGTCTGTAAGTCTGTCCTGATTCCAGCAGTGAATATCAGGCCTCACTGCAGTGACTTTGAAGCAGTTTGAGACTCCCCCACGTTGAACAGAACACAATTGATTGCTTAGTAGCATGGATCTGGAAGCAGAGAGAAATCAGAAAATGATGACAAGCCAGATTAAAAAAAAAAAAAAACTCTTTGGGGAACAAATAAATTCAGTTTACAAAATTAGTAATAAGTCTATTACTTCAGATTCTAAAGCAATTTCATACAAGAGGCAGATGTGCCCAGAGGAATAAATGTTCACTTTTCTTTTCTCATCGTAATATGCTACTGACTGGGAGTTTTCATTCTTCTCACTATTCCTTGAACATAAAGAGATTAATAATGCTCACACTGCAGGTCAAAACTAAGCACAGACATCGTGACCATGAGAGAAAGAAGGGAAAACTGCAAAGTCACTAAGATGAACATACAAAGGACTCCTAAGGATGAATTGACCAAGCTAGAGCTGGGAAAGATGGGTGGATGGATGGGTCATCTACATCACAGTGAGGGAAAGCTTCTCAGTGACCTCAAGTTGAATACAAGTTAGCTGGGAAGAGGAGGGAGGGTGCTCTTGAAGGAGGAAGTTTTAGCAGGTCTTCAGGTCCTGAGATGGAAGAGGATCCAGTTGGCTGGAAGCAAAGCTTGTGGAAAGGATCTTTAGGAGTGAGGAAGCAATTAGAAGTCTTAGCAAACTAGAGCCTCATGAAGTCTCAGGATCAGAGAATGGCAAAGGTATATGGAGTGGATAGGACTACTAAATAAGTCATTGTAACAAGGGTATAAGACTTCTAGTTAATATTGTTAACACACACACACACACACACACACACCACACACACACACACACACACACACACAGAGAGAGAGAGAGAGAGAGAGAGAGAGAGAGAGAGAGAGAGAGAGAGAGAGAGAGAGAGAGAGGAAGAGAGAGGAAGAGAGAGGAAGAGAGAGGAAGAGAGAGAGTGTGTAGGTTTCTGGCCCGGACTTTTGGGCCTAGCCTCAAGGTTTAGGCCCCCAGACCCACAGACCCTCAGAGACACACAGATGCTTACAATAATTTTAGGCTGATTGGCCTAAGGCCCAGGCATATCACTTGCTAACTCTTTACCCTTAATCTAACCCATGACTCTTATCCTGTTCAGCCATGCAACTCAGTACCTTTTCTCAGAGCAGCATAGTCATCCTCTGTTCCCTCTGACTTCTCTTTGGCATTCTGCTCTGTTCTGCCAGGTCCCAGAGTTCTCCTAGTCTAGTAGCCCTGCCCTCACTTCCTGCCTGCCTTTGGCCAATCAGCACTTTTTATTACACTCATAAGCAGGGACAATGGAACAACATAATCCCCCTTTTTAAAGGGGGGGGGGATTCTCTTTTTAAAACAAAAAGAACTCCAAATTAATATTCTTTTTCCCCTTTATCTATAACAATTTATAATCAACACTGTAATTAAACATGAACATCCATAATCCATGTTTTGGGAATGTGGGGGTTGTTCTCTAGGCTACTTGCTGCTGAATGGGGGCGCTGGCAATCTCATGAATCCAAAGAAAAATGTAGGATTATGCACAAGTTTTTAGTGGAGTAATCTGTAAGGCTGGGTCATCTCAGCCAGTCTCCTTGAAAGTGTTCTGGATACAGAGCTCAGGAAACTTCACACATGTGCTCTGAAATGCTGAATCATCTGGTCCATCCATTTCCATTGGAGATTTTTCAGGGGGTCTTCCTCTATCAAACTTTATGCTCTTTATCCAGGAATAAGTCCACAGCCTCTCATTTTCAGTGGAAATAAAAAGAAAACCTCTTCTCCAAAGCAGCACATCTTTGGATTTCAATTTTAAAGTCAACTCATTTACAAAATATGTAGGTTGAATTAGTCCAACAACATTTATAATCAACTGTCTTTTAGCAGCTTTTACTAAAATATTACTCTATTTCTTTTTTAAGGACTTTCTCTACCTTTTCTTTTCTTGCTCTAGGCCTATGTATATATATTTTCAACACACTCTAAACCACTTAGACTTTTTTAAAAAACTGTCTTTACTGTATATTTATTTCTTAACTTTTTCTCTCTGACCACACCTTTGCTTGGCTAGGGTGATTGACTCCACCCAGATTCTTCTATTTCTTTCTGCTTCTGAACACACCTTTAATCTGCCAAGGTCCTTGGCTAAGGATTAAAGGTAGGTAGGATGGATGGAAGGCTCCATCCAGCTCCTAGTCTAATTTCATAGAATTTAGCTTTTTAACTCAGGTACTCTGGGAATTTTAGGGTCCATATAATTACCAAGTAAAGTTTTGCCATCTGCTGCTCATTAACTCCATTAAAGTATTAGGCAGCAGGGCCTCTTAAAAAACTCACAAGTGTTTTGCCTCTAAGGCTGAATCAGGAAGTTTCTCTTGAAAAAGCCAAGCCTCTGCTTGCCTCCAGCAAACAGAACTGATCTAAGAAAACATCGACACTAAGAAGCCATTTTTGATTCTGTTCCCTTTTTGTCCTTATGAACAGAAATCTTAAATAAATCATTTATAACTTTTTGCTTATATTGAGAGTCTTGTGAGACTTCAGGAACAAGCCATTTTACACCTTTAAACTGCACTCCAAAAGCCTGCCATTGTAGCCCAAGCCCATATGCCTCACCAGGGTGTCTCTGTACCACAGCTCACATGAGAGATACAACTCAGAAGCTGCTTTGGGTTCTAGAACATTTTTTAAGCTTTCTATGGCTTTATGTGGGTATATTTTACCCACGTTGGGCTGCCATTTGTAATAGGAGGTTTCTGGCCAGGACTTTCAGGCCTAAACTCAAGGTTTAGGCCCGCAGACCCGCAGACCTGCAGACCCGCAGACCCGCAGACCCACAGAGCCACACAGATGCTTACAATGAGAGAGAGACAGAGAGAGAGAGAGAGAGAGAGAGAGAGAGAGAGAGAGAGAGAGAGAGAGACCCACAGACCCGCAGAGCCACACAGATGCTTACAATGAGAGAGAGACAGAGAGACAGAGACAGAGAGATAAAGAGATTAGCATTAGGTCATTAGGTCTTTTCCCTTATTACTCTATTTTTGGTGGTGGGGCAGAGGTCTTTCACTGAACCTGGGGCTCTCTGATTCAGTTAGATTCAGTCTGCCTAGTGAGCTCTATGGATTCCTTTATTCCTCTGCCCTCCTGGCATTGGGTTATAGGCACATCGCCATGATCACCTTTTTACATCGATTCTGAGGACTAACTCATGCTTGTGCTGGTAGCAGCTTCTTGATATCTCTGCATTCCCTTGTTAATTCTTTTGAATAAAAACAGAGGCAGGCCAGTGTAGTGGAATTATGCTGTTACATTGTATATAATTGTCCCCCCTACTGGTTTAATAAAAATGCTGATTGGCCAAAGGCAGACAGGAAGTAGGGCTACTAGACTTAAGAAAACTCTGGGAACAGGAAGAAGTGTTACAATGTGGTTTCTCGGTCCCAGGCAGCCAGAGGTCCCAGACTCACAGACCTGCAGCCCCAGACCCCTTAGCTGCCCGCTGCTACTCAGGCCCCAAAATGACTCAGACACTTATATTAAGTTCATACTGTTTGGCCTATGGCTCAGGCACATTGTTAGCTTGCTCTTATATCTTAAATCAACCTATTTCTACTAATCTTTCTTGCCACGTTGCCCATGGCTTACCTGTGTTTCTTACATGTTGCTCCTTTGGGCTTCTGGCTCAGTCTGTCTGACTCCGCCCTGCTCCTCCTACCTATTTTGACTCCTCCTCCTACTTTTTCTATGGTGCCTGCCATGGGCCAAAACAGCTCCTTTATTTAAAGATTGCTATTCACAGCATACAGAAAGACATTCCCACATCAAAGAAGAGAGCAGAGATGCCACAGAGATACCAGGGAAGCAGAAGCAGAGGACAACTATGCTGCTCTGAGAAAAGGTACCGAGATGCATGGCTGAACAGGATAAGAGTCATGGGTTAATTTAAGAGCAAGAGCTAGCTAGCAGTATGCCAGAGCCAGAGGCTGATCAGCATAGATTTAATACAAGCGTCTATATGACTATTTGGGCCTAAGCAGCAACGGAGCTGAGAACGGGTCCAAACCTCTAGGCTAGGCCTGAAAGGGTGGGCCAGAAACATAATACAACAGGCCAAGTGCTTAGATTAGATGTTTAGACCCAGACAGTAGGCTCCAGAACCTCTAAAGCCAACTCGATTTTAAGGCCATGCCCCAGTCTGAAAATGCCATAACAAAAAATATGTTCCCTTCTGTAGTGTGTCTGACACTAGCTGTGACAGTTCTAACATCCCATCCCTGATTCCTGGATTTTCACGACACCCGCCTTTGTCTAAGAGAGGCTGTGCACTGCTCCTGTAATCATTCCGGGTAGGCAGTGCCATCTATCCATCCAGAAATGATGAATACATCTGGGGAAGGAGATTAACTCAAAGCCTGGACAGTTTCTGCCTAATGAAAGGGATGTGGATCTGGAGAGCTACTGTGGTCTTAGTTTGACATCATGTCTGATGACGTCTGGAGCATTGTGGTCCTGTGTTACTCTCTGGCTCTTCATTGCTCTGTGTGTCTTAACATGACAAGGGCAGCTTCCCACCACTCTCCAATCTAGATTGGTGAGTCCACCGACTAGATTGGCAGTGATACCAATGCAGCTGTATTCAGAAGGTTCCCGAAGCATGCTGACATTCTTATTGTCCCCTGGTTCCCACCCACCTTCCCCCTTTACTGCATATGCTGCTCCCCTTTCCTACATAGTCTTTTTCCTGCAAAACACATATAGTTTGTATTATTTCAGACAGTGTCTCTGTACTCCTGATTGACCTGGATCTGCTGTGTAGACAAGGTGGGCCTCGAACTCACTGGTTCTGCCTCTCAGCTGCTAGCATTAAAGGCACATGGCACTGAGGCTGTTCTCCTCTTCCCCCAACTTTTAGGGTACGTGTGTGTGGCCTTCCCTGAAGCACATCCTTTGAAAACCACTTCTTTTCTGAAGTGCTTATTGCCTGTATGTTGTAGTTTAAGTTCATGGTAGTTTGAATCTGCTATTTTATGAATGAATAGCATCAGCTCACCTTGTGAGAAAGGAATTTCCTCTTCACTTTCCCACCAGTGATTTCCATTACAGCAAGTAACACACAAACTTCGTAATAGTTTCTGTTTGATACCCTTGTACCAATTCTCTCTCTCTTCCCCTCTCCCCTCCTCTATAGGAAGAGATACTTCACAAAGAGGAAAATACTTCATTTTCACTGTACTTATTTCTACAAATTTAAACTCTATTCAGAGAACACCTAAATATGCTTATTTTTAAGTTTCAATGAGAGCAAGTTTTAAAAATTAGGTATTCACACAATGTGCACATAGATATGATAAAAATAAGAAGTGGCATGAGAATGTTTGAAGTTTAGAATATTGTGGCTGCATGTAATGAGTATTTTATCAGTGCTAGAGTTTGGGACTAGAGTGTCCTGCAAAAGCTGGGTGCTACATGTTCAGACCTCAGCTCAGCACCACCACATGTTAGAAACTTTACGAAGTGGGACTCAACTGGCTGCTCTAGATGGTTCCCAGCATGACTTTGCAGGGGATTGTGGGACAGCAGTATCTCTCATTTCTTCCTAGCCACTGTGAGGTGAGCAGGTCAGTTTGCTGGATCTCCTCACCCTGATGTATTACCTCACCACAGGATCCTGACCGCCGAGGGTAACAGACCATCCACAGGCTGAAATCTTTCAACCTATGAATGGAAATCAAGAACTCCTCTTTGAAATACCTTAGCCATTTGATTTTAGTCACAGGAAGCAGACCAACAAAGTCATAGACATACATGTAACTCACCAAGCTCACCATAGTCTTAAGAAGAAAATTGGACACCTGAAAGAACATCTCTTTGGAAATTGAGGCATTCATGTTCTGGCTCTGGTAAGAGGAGAAGTTGAGAGTAATGTTCCCAATGTTTGAGTCAAGCTCAATGGTAGTAATGGTAGATTGTAAATGGATGTTTTTGGTCCTGTCTGCCAGTTTCCAGCTCAGATGCTTAATATTAGTTACAAATGCTTGGCCAATAGCTCAGGTGCAATACTAACTAGCTTTTACATTTTTTTTATTTAAAAAGTTTTTTTTCCTCATATCTACCACTGCTCCCCTCCCTTCCCTTTTCCCAGTCCTTCCCAGGCCTCCCTCAGCCTTCCTACCCCACCCCCCTCCATTCCCCAAGAAGGACAAGAAGTCCTGAGGTGGGTCAGTCCAGTTGGCATATCCAGTTAAGGTAGGCCTGAGTCCCTCAGCCCAGTACTAAATCTGGGTTAGGTGTTCCTCTGTAGGGAATGGGCTCTGAAATGTCAGTTCATGCACAGGAACAAAGTCTGATCCTACTGCAAGAGGCTCCATAAACTGCCCACACCATTTGACAGTTGTCTAGTTCCTTTTCCTGAAATTTCTTTAGTGATTATTTCTGATTCAGTGAGCTCTGAATAGCCTGGGTCAGCTGAGTCTGTGAGTTTCCTCCTCATGATCCTGATTGCTTTGCTTATATACTCCCTTCTCTCTCTCTCTCTCCTGGCTTTTACGTTTTAATTAATCCATTTTTATTAATCTACGTTCTGTCACATGGCTCGTTGTTTGTTACCTCATTTTCTACACACCCTGCTTTCTTGTTGGCTAGCTTCTCCTGCAACTGCCCTTGCTCCACCTTTCTCTCCCAGCATTCTCCCCGAGTCAGCCTGTTTTTGCCCAATCTCTTTCCCCACTGCTGTCAGCCAATCAGCTTTATTATTAGCAATGAGCATAATCTACAGCAGTAGATAATTACTTCAACTCCAAAAATGGGGCTGGGAAGGTTGCTCGGCGATTACAAGTGGATGTTGCTCTTGAAAGGCATTTGGGTTTGTTTCCCAGCATCTCCTTTTGGTGACTTCCAATTGCCTGCAACTAGAGCTCCAGAAAGATCTGATAATTCTGACCTCCATGGACATCTGCACTCATGCGAACACACACGTACACACAATTAAAATAAAATAAATCTTAAAATTCCAAGGACTCACTGCCTAGATAAACTCTCTGTGATAATGTTCCATGTCCAGTACTTTGAGGTAATCATTACAGTAGTCACTACGGCTGTGGGATTATGATCTTGTACACCATCAATATTTGTCACTTGCATTAGCTTAATAAATGCTGATTGGCCAGAAGGCAGGAAGTATGGGTGGCTACCAGATGAAGAGAGCTCTGGGAAGAGGAAGCGCAGAGAGAGAAATGCCAGGAGATGTAAAGGAAGCAAGATGAGAGTGTTGCAGTGAGAAAAGGTACCAGGCAACATGGCTGAGAATGGGAGTAATGGTCTAACTTAAAGCATAAGACTTGGCAAGTAATAAGCCTGACCTACAGGCCAAACAGCTCGTAATTAATATAAGCGGCTACAGGACAGCATCCTACGGGTCAGAAAACTTCAGTCTATGTACTACTGAATGCTTGAAGTTAAATCTTATATAAATTATGTTCATAAATTCTAATGTAAAAAAAAGACTACACCTGGTTTAGTGGCTCCTTATTGAACATCAGCACTTGTCATACTTTCAGGATACACATGATATAATGTTCATGAAATACTTTGAATAGTGCTTGGCCCCCAAAATATTTACTAGTAATTATCAACAGAAATATTTCCAATATACTTTTCACAAGAAACTTAATTCTATCTGCCTAAAACTCAGCTGTTGCTTTTGTTTTGTAAGTTGATGTGTTTGAGATCTCCAGCGCACTAGTATTTGGGGTTCAGGCTTGGCAGAAGACTCAAATGTGAGATGTATATTAAGTGTATATTAAGGATTCAGTAGTGAGGATCATTGGAGGGCTGTAGTTGGGGCTGGATACCCAACTTCCTGCAATATACTCCACATCAAATGCAGGGTCTCCTGCATGCCAAGCAGCTGTGTTACCACGGAGCTATATATCACAAGCCCGGGAGTAGACTTTTAAAAACTATTAATATGAACTTAATTTCAATATTTTTGGAATTATGAAAATTTAAATATCTATATTAGTTTAAAAAAATAAAGGCGACCAAAAGAATTTGACTAAATTTTCAAATGTTCCTTTAGGTCTAAGGTTTTCTTTGTATAGAGTTTGTTGGATTATTCTATTGAATATGAAGCTGTTTCACGCTCTGTGTTACATCACCTGACCCCTCTTAAGAGAAAGGAGAGGTGCTTTTTATTGAATTCCTATTTTGTGTCTAGCAGTCCTGTAGTCATTACTGTTTATTCTATGACAATCTTGCAAGGTGAGTGTTGCTATTCCTACCTTAAAGGTCAGAAAGCCAGGGCTTGAGAAGATAGGTCAAAGTGGAGGTTTGCAAAGCTGAAACCAGAACCTGGCCATACATGGCTCTGTGGTGAGACATGGCACTTCTGCAACTTTTGAGTCTGCAATCAGTGTTAGGTCAGTATGTGATTTAGCTAGATTAATAGTTTTGTTTTTATCTGAACTCATAATTCTTCATAGCTCTTTTCTGAAGATGTTGCCAGGAGAGACTTTGTTTCTATGTCTCTGAAAGTCTTGCTGCAGTGACTAGAAATTACTGAAGTATAACCATCACTTTTGTAGTTGACATTGGTCAGTAATTAATCCAAACCGGAACCATTGAGCCTCACCTCTGATGTCACAGTGACCCCCACACAAATGCCATTTTAGGAGCAGTTCTGATGATGAATGTCCTGGGGCCCAGAAGCAAGCAACTTACCTAAGTGCAGGAACTGCACTCAGGCAGTGTGAGCTGGACATCCAGGTTACATGCTGCCACATCAGGACAGAGCTGAATGGCTGTGCTCACGTACAGTCACCTGACATAAGGATTTCTCTAGAATTTAATTTGTTCTTCTCCTCCGCAGTGTTCCCTGCACTCTATGACTTTCTCTAAGTGACTTGCTGTTCCGGCATCTTTCTCCTCTTCTGTTCTTGTAACTGAGATCCTTAGGGAACAACAGGAAGTATATGGGTTTTCTGTCCAGAGAAAAGAAAATCTTTATTGACCAAAGTAGAACATATCTGAAGACCTGGAATAGATGACTTATGTCAATGTTGTGAGTAAATAACCCCAACTCCCGGCTTCTTCCCTCTCACTGCCTGGCATTGTGGCAGTGAGAGTGAGGGCAGGCTATGCAGTGCTGGCACGCTGACGTCCATCGACTGTCGACAGAGTTTGAGAAAAGAAAACCTATGTAACCTGCTGCTTCTAGAAAAATTCCAGCTCTCAGGACCACAACATTTAAGGATGTTAGTGAGAAATACGTAAGGGAAAGACTAGTCATTTGTGTGTGTGGGAAAAGACAGATATTTCAGTGTCAGAAGTGGGCCAAATTGTGAGAATTATTCACAGATTTTTTTTTTTTTTAAATAGCATTTCCCAGGGCAGTTAGGATAATCTATACTCCACCACATCACATGAGACCCTCAAGACTTGGCACTTAAGTATGACACATGCTAAATTAAGAATACTTGCTTGTTAAAGAGATGGAGTAAGAATATAATTGGTGGGATTTCTTCTGTCGGGGGTTATGGGAAATTGTAATTCAATTAAGAATGATGGGAAAGGTAGTTTGTCCAATGAGGGATTTTCAACCTCTTCAGTAAGATTTCCATTTAATCTAACTGACACATTTTGACAAAGACAATTATTAAATCCATGGGAAAGGTACTCTGATACTTCAGGAATTTATACAGGACACCAAAGTAAGTCCTTACTAAAGAGAATTTTTCTGATAAGGTTGATCAATAATTTCTATTCCTTAAGTACTATCACTTTAGGAATAATAGCACACAGAATTGAGTCAGACTCTTGAATGCTATTAACTAGACTATATCATCTTTAAATTTATGTGGGAATTTACATTTACTTTAGGACTACTGTAGGAACATGCTCCTCATTCTCTTTCTTTAAGCTTTTTGTTGTTGTTCTTTTGTTTGTTTGTTTGATTTTGATTTTCTGAGACAGAAAATCACAATTCTGTCAAGCTGTGTAAAACAAAAGAAGAGGCTAGCCTCGAACTCAGAGATGTACCAGCTTTGGCCCCCTGAGTGCTGGGTCTCAAGGAGTGTACTAGTATGCCTTGCCTACTTCTGTAAAATTTAAAGGGGAAGAAAATAATACATAATAAACAAAATGAATCATTTTTATCTGAAGTCGACATAGTAAGAAATGTGTGGATTGGATGTGAATACAGATCTGTCAATATCTGTTTCTAATCTAGCAAATGTTAATTTCACTTAGTTAAACCTAATATAAGGTGTTAATAGACCACGAAGCAAAAAATGTTATATTTGGACATCAAACAGGAACTGAATTTTTTTTTCAAGTTTGCAGAAGCTTTAATTTGAGGAGTTTCACTCCCTGGTTGTGTATGAAACTGAAAAATAAATTGAATGTTAAGTGTCCTTTGACATTCATAAGCATTAAATAAGTTTTTTTTTGCACAAGAGACACCTGTAAAATTTCATAGATCCAAACAAATATATCATGAAGTGGTAACGCAAAGGGGTTTCATGATTGTTCTGGCATTTTCTGCATTGAAAATAATGCCTGGGTAACGTCTCCTCTTTGGGAATGCATTAGGCACAGAAGACATCAACTACCAACATAAAACCAAGGAAATTAAAACAAACCCCCCAAGATCCCCACTCATCACAAAAGCTGAAGACATGGTCTGCCGATTAGATGTATGGAATGCGCTTTGCCACTCACCTTCCTGAAACATCTTTCTCTGAAAGAAAACAATGCAACTCACTAAAATGATCCCCATAAACAAAGAAAAGGTACCAAGCTCGCAGGTCTCCTAGCTCCCAAGAGGAACAACAGGCAGGCAAGTTAGAAAAGTATCTCTCTGGTTTTAATTTTGAACTAATTCACTACATAATGGTCATCAGTATGCTCCTCATGTTGACTTACAGTTAACTGCTGAACTAGATGTATTTTGTTCTCCCTTCCTCTCCCTTTCTCCCCCAGTGTCTCCATTTTTATCAGTTCTGGTGTCATCAGTAAGCAAGGGCACACATTAAGGATTTTTCAAGGGTTGTGAATACTCTTTCTATAACCTGTGAGTCTTCCCTGTCTTCCAGGTTTAATACACAGCAAAAATTCATGGAAAGATTCTATCACGGGGATGATCTGTTTGCAGGGACTTGCTCTTAATCCAGCCCATTCCATATCTCAGAATTTGAAGTTTCCTTCTTTAAAGAAATAGAAAGCAGGATAACGACAATGTCGTTTACACTCAGGGCATCTGGGAGACAGTACCTGTTCCCTTGGTACACTTGATAACAAAACAAACTCCCAACAACTCCATACCAGGGAGAGAAGGAATGGCATAGTCTTTCCCCACCACAGTAAGTATAACTCACAGCTCATCCCTTGAGAACTAAGCGTGTCTTGGTTCTGCTTTGAAGTCCCTTACTGTCGCCTGCTTTCCCTCTAGTATGCCCCTCTATGTTCCAGTGTGTCCTCTACTCCAGTGTATCCCTCTACTCCAGGTGCCCCTCTACTCCAGGTGTCCCTCTACTCCAGGTGTCCCTCTACTCCAGGTGTCCCTCTACTCCAGGTGTCCCTCTACTCCAGGTGTCCCTCTACTCCAGGTGCTCCTCTATTCTACGGTGTCCCTCTACTCCAGTGTGTCTCTCTATTCTATGATGTCCTTCTACTCCAGTGTG
The DNA here is from genome assembly GCA_033318265.1 of Phyllotis vaccarum. Taxonomy (NCBI): domain Eukaryota; kingdom Metazoa; phylum Chordata; class Mammalia; order Rodentia; family Cricetidae; genus Phyllotis; species Phyllotis vaccarum. The sequence goes on along the minus strand of JARWLC010000001.1, from coordinate 135,667,520 downwards.
TCTCTCTATTCTATGATGTCCCTCTACTCCAGGTGTCCCTCTACTCCAGGTGCTCCTCTATTCTACGGTGTCCCTCTACTCCAGTGTGTCCCTCTATTCCAGTGTGTCCCTCTGTTCTATGGTGTCCCTCTACTCCAGTGTGTCCCTCTACTCCAACTTCTCATCCACCCATCTAAAGTTAGTTCTAAGAAATCTTCCCCAGTCAGTTTCTGCTGCCTTTGACAGTGTTTCTCTATTCTATTCTACTATAATTGTTGATGTACATGCATATGTGGGAGCACATATAAGGGGGCATGGCTGAGTGGGTAAATACATGTGCAGACACACATGCATGTATGGAGGCCCGAGATCAAGTTCAAGCATCATTCCTCAGGTGCTGTTCACCTTGAATTATTTTTGAGATGGGATCTCAACACATAACTCTGGCTGTCATGAAACTTGTTATATAGACTGGGCTGATGTCAGACTTACAGTGGTCTGCCTGCCTTTGCCTCTTCTGTGCTGGAATTAAAGGTGTACACCACCCTGCCTAGCACCTTGAGTTTGGATCCCCAGAACTTTGATTAAAAAGCCAGATGTGACTTTGGGTCCTTGTAACCACCAAGCTTGGGAGACAGAAATGGCAGGTTCCTAAAGCTCATTAGCTTGTCAGCCTAGATAAAAGCATTGAGCTTTGGATTTGGTGAGAAATCCTGGTTCCAAAACTAAAGTGGAGAGCAATTGAAGACTATAACAGATGTTGATCTCTGGCCTCCACATCTGTACACATATGCATGAATACCCTAACGCACATGCATATGTACTTGCAATGTCAAGTAAATTTTTCTTTCTCTCCCTCTCTCTGTCTCTCTCTGTCTCTCTCTGTCTCTGTCTCTCTCTCACACACACACATTATACATGCATTACAAACACATTTGTGACTCTCCTTTGAGAAGCCCACACCTTTCCTTGAGTACCTTTCTAGGTTTAGTAAACCCCAAACTCTGATTCATAATGGCTCATCCTGAAATTCATTCCTGTGTCAACACCAAGGATTCATTTTTACCTTTAAAAGATTAAAGGAATTTCTGCCGTTTTTGAGTTGCTGAGGGGCAAGGGTGTGGAACTGTATCTCTCCTTCCCTGTTTCTTCTAACATAAATACCAAATGATTTGAGCATTTTTTAAGAATTTCACTTGGGGGTGGAAAAGAGCATCCCTGAGGACATGTACTGGAGGACACTTTGCAGCAGACATGCTTGGGTTTGAAATGTGGAAGCTGAATCTGCCTTCAGACCCAGATTCTCAGTGAATTCAAAAGCATGCATACATGGGAAAGTATATGCTAGAAATAATGTAATGAAAACGTTTTAAAAACCCCACAGTGAAGTAAAGACACTAAGGAGGCTGTACATTGCTGGGTGACTCATATTGAAGCCCGTGGAGTTATTGCTTAGGATGCATAGCCTTGGGTTCCATCCTAAACTGAACAAAACACATATGGTATTATAAATTTGCAATCCCAGCTCTTGGGAAGTGCAGATAGTTAGGAGCTAAATTTAAACTGAAGGCCAGCCTGGGGTATATCTTGTATGAATGAAGAGATATACAATGTTCACATATTTGAAGACACTCAGTATCATGATGCCGTTTCTCCTTATAGTAATTTATAAATCCAACACTATCACAGTAAAAATTTCAGCTGGCTCTTTTTATAGAAACCTTTACATAAGTACTATCTAATGAATAATAAATAGAAACCTTATGCTTACATTAAGAAAGTTTGTACTTTATTAATTCAATAGATGACTATGACCCTGTGTAGTAGTTCAGTTGTCAGCCAAGCATTTAGAAGAGACATTTAATCTAACTTCTAGTATTCTTTTAGTTAAAAAAAAAATGCCTTGGGTTATTTGGTCATGGTCCTTATTTGCTAAGAGGTTTCAGCATATTCTAGCTCAGCTGCTTAATATCTGGAGACTTGTACTTCTCGTTCTGGTTTTTCTTCCCTGGCTTCTTCCACCTGGTCAATGGCTGATATTCTTCTGACATTTGGATTTCCTTTTCTTTCTTTCTTTTTCCTTCTTTGGCTATGTGTCTAGCTGTGAAGTGTTTTGGGCATCATTCTAGGTTTAGCTGAAGTCTCAGTATCTGTGGGTTGATTTTTTTTTTTTTTTTGGCTGATCTGAAAATGAATAATCATTTTTTTCTCTTCAAATGTGCTTCTCTGTATTATCTTTATTCTATTAATCTCTGAGACTAAAATTAAGTATGTAGTGATCCTTTCTGTCTGCTCTATGGCATTTACAATTTTTCAGAATATTTAGTTCTGTTGTCTTTACTCGCTTCTTTCTAAGGGATTTCCTCCCACCCACTGATTATCCTTTTAGCTCTCTCTGCCATTCACTGGCCTCTCAGCTCTGATATTGGTATGTGTTTGCTCTTGAATTTAAGTCTTAGATCTGTATTTTTGTTTTGCTTTGTTTTTTGTTTTTCCGTATCCTCAGCGTCTCCGGGGTTTGCTATGTTGTCTTATGCACATAAACTCAGAATTTAGGAGGCTGATATAGGATAATCATGAGCTCAAGGGTCAGCCTGAGCTACATGTAGAGACCTTGTCTGAAAAAGACAGCAAGAGTCTTTGCATTTCCTTGTGAAATAATTAGGATTGATTTCCAACTTCCAGATGTGCTTGATATAGATTCTGTGGTCCAATGATGTATTATGTAGAGTGCTGGTTGTCTATTTCTATTAGTTTTTGTATCTCATTATTTATGCAGCTGCTTTATTTATCTTGTTTCTTCGTGTATCTAATTAGATTTGGTCTTATGTTGTGTTAGCATAATTTTAGAGAGTATCACCTTTTTTGAGGTAGGCTTATATGTATTAACAAAGATCATTCCAATCTACTTTCTAGGCCTACAGTTTTTCTGGGTCGCTCAAATTACTGGAAGCCAGATCTGTCTGTGGAAGGTCAGAGAGCTCCTACCGCACCTGTGCTCTGCGATGTAACCCTGCTGGGCTGAGAGGCTAAAATAGAGGGCTTGGCAGAATTGTCCCTACTGCCAAACTTGGAGCTCTGATTTTAGTGTTTAAACATCTCATTGACGTTACAGGCAAAATTCTATCTCAGATAGAGAGTAAAAATAACCTGGAGCATTTGGCCTGTGGCTCTGAGTTTCCATCCCCTTTCATACATTAGTCAACAATAATTCTCACGTGTTTGGTAGCCCTTTAATTAGTACAAAAGACTTTTAAATTATTTCAGTTTTGCAATGATTTGAGTAATCTAATCGTAAGATTTCCGAAAAGAATTGTGTTCTGTCAGTTTCTCCCCACACTCGCTCTGATTCTGCCAACTCCTTTTCAGCAGTTACCTAAAACCTGCCTGTAGCTAAGCCACCACAAGAAGCCCTTAAGTTCCCCGGGTGCTTGGTTGCCTCCTTGAATCCTGGATTTCTTAGCCTTGCATTATACTTTACGAAGGATTCCTTATTGTGAATAAGGAGGGAGATCGTAGGATGTTTGTTAGTCTCTTACCTCTACCTCCTCCCTGATAATGACGTGCAACAATGGCTCCAAAAGTTCTTTATGAGACACAAAAAAGTGAATCATTCTCTCTGAGAACCTCTGTTTGAATCTGTCAGTTACACCAAGATAAAGATTAATAGATTAATTAATGTATCAGTACATTAATAAAAATGTCTAAATCCCAAGACCAAAATATAAACGGATGAGATTTCAGTAGAAAATATTTTTGGAAATGCACTAATTTTTTAGAATAAGAATATATATGTATATATATATGTGTATATGTATATATATATATATATATAATTATAATTCCACCAACTTGTTTTTTCCTCAGAACTTTTTACTATTGTAGAGCTTTGGGTTATTTCGTTTCCATGGGGTGCTTTTATTCTCCTCACACCTGGGTTCATCTTGTTGATCTCAGGTTCATTTCTATTTCTTGAAATAAGTACTTTGTTGAATGGATGGAGGAATGGGACTGTTTGAATTCTAGGCTGACTATTGTCTTAGCTGACACACCATTTCTGTATCCTCTTAACAAAGCGAGACAAAACACATCAAATAACCCAATGCTGCAACTGCTCTTATACAGACATATCAAGGCACGTCATCATTTTTTCTTGATTTGCTGAGTTCCTCAAGCCAAGATCCAGACAAAGTCCACTGTGTGATGGGATTCAGGTGTCAGCTGATAAGGTCAAAAGACACTTATCCAGGGTCCCAGGCTCCAAAAGAGAGAGTAGCCAGCCCCATTCAAGAAGGGCTGCCGGGATCTTGGGGGGCTCATTTTGTTTCTACTTTCTTAAAAGACTAGATCAACATCCATCACTCGTTCATCCAATTATTCAAGTATATTCCTAATTAGCCTATTACCATGAGTGCTAAATTGTTTACCAATAAATATTTATCTTCTATCAATATATCTTAAATAAAATTTACTACATCATCAATTTACTACATCATCCGCAGGTCTGTGGGTCCAGACCTCTGGGCGCCCTGGGCCAAAAAACCTTACTGTAACACCACTGTTCAGCCATTAAGACTTTTGCTCATCTTTTCTTCTGTGATAGAACTTCTAGAAGGTTCCCAGGCTGGTGCTTTGTGGCCAAACTACAGTTCCCGAGGAGACCAAAAAGAAAACTAACTTCCTCCCTTTCCTCTCATAATCCTACAGACTATAACCTCAAAGTTACACCAACACACCCGTATCACATTTATCAAAGGGAATTAAATGTGTTTCAGTTCACTTATTTTTGAAAAATTAAAAACAAAAGCTAGTCTGAATTCAAATTTCTCTTCTGTTCAGACCCAGAAGACTAAGTGTTAGGATTTCTACTCGGCTTCCTTTCTAAAGTTTTGATGTAATGATGCTTCTGTTTTATAGTAGAGGTGAGTTTAAAGGCTTCAGCTCTCAGTTTTAAGAATTCTGCTGAGCTCTGCCAGAATCACTAGACCTTTTCTTTAACCTGCTTCCTGACAGTGGATAAACAGTCTGCAAAGTGTGGATTGTAGGAAGCCGTGCTCATTCACTATTTTTCTACCACTCCCGCTGTGATTGAGAGGATAAAAGATAGAATTCTAATTTTAACAAAAGAGCGCTTGAACTCACAAGAGCGCAGCAGAAAATATTTTGAAAGAGTATACTGTCTTTTGTGCATACGGTTTATCTTCATTATTTTGATCAGACTATGAGAAACAGATGTGAGATGCCTGTCTCTTTCTCTGGGGAGAAATAATAATACTAATGAAATACAGATTATGCTTAAACAGATAATCAAAAAATTAAAGTTTATGGCACCAAATATATCTTGGCATGTGATGTTGTACTTGAATCGGCTGAGACTCACGCGCACAGTATCAGGTACCCCAAAAAGAGAAAGGGACACTTGAATCATATACCCCTGAAATATATTAAAAGAGGCCCGAGGAAAAAAAATCCTGAAATAAAAAAAAATCTAATCCTTCTTTTGTCAATATGAATAATACATACAGCATTAATCAAGATGTAGCTGGAGGAACACCTGGAAATTACAGCTCACTCATGATGGAGGAAGTCAGCATCTCCCAAGTGCATATTTTATCCGATTTTTGGGGGATTAAAAAAAACAAAAATATGATCTGGCAGCCGTGTGAGTCCTATGCAGGGAATGAGAGCTCCATCTTTAATTTTTTTTCAAATTAATGTGATTTTTTCTGTATTAAATTTAGTGTTTAATTGAGTGAGAGACAGAGAAATTCTATATCTACATTCAAACACACATGTAGCTGGTCTCTAGCAACACACCAAACTACGGTGGCTCACGTGTTGTATTCAATGAATGCACACTGACACTGCCATGCAAAGCCCACAGCTCACATCAGGACGCACTCCTTGTGCAGTGTTCTTTATGGCTTTTGATAGATGGATAGCGTGTTTTGGTCACTGTAGTATCATACAAGGAGTTCCAAGGCCTCCCAAATTCTGCACCTACCTACTTATGCCTCCTTCCAGTCTCTAAAATTTCTCTGTATGAAAGTAATATAATATTCTAGCTTTTTTTTCACTAGTATTACCAGGGCAAACTGTTCTTCATCCATTTACTTTAAATCTATGTGTTTTTATTTATCAAAATTAGACTTCGTTTTTCCTTTTTCTCCTTCCCTCCTCTCCTCCCTCCCTTCCCCCCTCCTCCTCCTTCCTTCCTTCCTTTATCTTTGAAACAGTGTTAATTATGTTGCCCTGACTGTTCTGGAACTTACTCTCTATATCAGGCTGACCTTGAACTCAGAGGTCTGCCTGCCTCTGCCTCCTGAGTGCTAGAACCAAAGGTATGCATCACCACAGATTGGCCAAAATTAGGCTTCTTATAGACAACGGATAGATAAATCTCACTTTTTGATACTTTCAATTACCTTTTGTTGATATCTTTGGATTGTTGATATTTCAGGTGATTATTGGCAGTTAGATTCGTATCTATCTTATACTGTTTCCTGTATCTTGTCCTAGTTTATGGTTCCTCTTTTATGTTCTATACTTCTCTATTCTCTATGACATTAATAGAATACTTTATATGTCTCTTACCCTGAGCTAGTTACTCTGATGAAGTACTGCAGACAGACTATCTGGTAAAGGATGGAAGTCTAGAGAGGTATAAGATCCAAACAGCACTGTACTTTTGGGTGAACTGTATACAAGCTATGCAATATGATTTTATTTCCCTTTATTCCCAGACTATTGGTTATGTTTTCATTAACTATTTTTACTGGTCTAGATTTTGCAATATTCATTTGCAAAAACTAATAACAAAAAGTTAATATATGAATGTCCACAGACAGTCCAGGCACTTTATAATAGCAAAATGGTCTTAGTTCCTCCTTCTTGTCTCATATCATTGTGGCTTTGGTTCATTTTACTTATATGCAAGTGTACTGTCATATTATACTTACACATGCGTATACCTGAACACAGAAGCAGACGTAACATATCCATTATCAAAGACGAATTTCCCAAATGTTTCCTAATTAACCTTTGAAAACATGGCTGGAGAAGCCTGTAACTGTGTATTTCCATCAATCCTCTCTTTGTAAATTCGTAGCTGATTGACTGTTAGGAGGCTTTGCTCAGGTTGAGACTATAGATCACTGGGTGTGGCTTGGCCTCAACCATTCCCCTATGTCTCTCTCTGTCTCATGTTCGTGCTGAAGTTCTCTTTGTCAGGGTGTGTTTCCCAAACACACATTGTCTCAGCAGCCACAGGGCTGAGTAACCATGGATTAAAACCCCTGAAACCATGAGTTCACATAAAATCCTTCTTTCCTTAAACTGCAGTTTTGGGTAATTTGCTATAGTCACAAGCATGTTGGCCAATATGCCCATGGAAGTGCAAGAATCCTCCTCTGTCTTCCTATTGGAGCTTTGATTTTTCAGCCCTGTCCACAATGAGCCTCCAATACTTGATTCATCATGTGCAGCTCAGACCTTCTACACCAGCCTTGATCTCATGGAGCTTCTGCTTCTCTAAGTGATAATATTGACATATTTACATGAGTTGAAGGTTTGTCCTTTGACCTTACTTCTCTGAATTGATAAGACCCAAGAAGACTTGATTTTTCAAGTCTTTAACTTTTTAGGACAGTGTGAAGCCTTCTAATCTCTTTACATGCTGTACTAAAAACTGTACACCAGTCATTCACTTTAGAAGTTCAAGATCATTCATTGTATATGGATGGTCTGTACTTGTAATAATTAACTTTTAAAAATAATTTCTCAGGAAAAAGTCATGCTAAAAACAGTTTTTAGTCTAAAAATAAAAATTATTTCATTTCATTCCAAGGAAATGTACACATTTATAGTTCAGATGACCTTTCTTCTCTTATCACCTTGTTACATAGAGCACTTTAATGAAAACATTAGTACTGCTCTTTTTCAGGCTCTGAATATTCGGTACGAGGCAAAGAGCAGAGCATTCAGAGGCATTTGTCTGATCAATCAAGCTGAAACTGGATTTCCAAACTGATAGAGAAGCTTGGCTGGCTTTATTTTCTGAAAAGAGTACTTGTTCATCAAGCATTGTATCTATTCTAGGCCCTAAGTCGCATAAGTTGTATGTGATCCTGCCACTTGTTTAAAGTCATTTACAGTGCCCAGAGGAGAAGCATTGGTACTGTTTCAGGGGAAGGAGGATTAAATATGGCATCTTAAGTAGTTAATTCTGTTGTCATGGTCAGAGCTTCAGGAAACCCAGGGCCCTGAGATGATGGTCCACTTTACTTAACTCTCTCCTCACCCTGCCAAACACAAGCTTGCTGTGAAACAACATCCTCACGGGTGATGTAACTATGCACCTTTCTAGAGAAAATGCACAAGTGGTACTCCTCACGAGAGTATTTAGACTTTTAAAAGAGCCTTCTTTTGTAGCTATGAGTGAAAGGGTGGAGGCTCAGCCATCTGCTCAGCTCTCCAAGGTGGGCTTTAGAGGAACGAGGTTCCTCCTGAGTGTGGAACAGAAGGACAATAAAGACAGTAGATGTCACTAGAGTAGGAGAACCAGAAAGACTCCCTGAAGATTCTTGACCAAGAGAATGAAGCTTATGTGACAGGGTTTATGCTTTCATGGGTTATTAAAGTTTACTTCTCATACATTGTTTATATGATTCTCAGTAAAGAAGATGTGAAATATCTAGAAGACAGTGAATGTGTTCCTGATTATTTCCTTAAGAAAGCATAGGTGGGAATGATGTGGACTCCCAAGTGATGGGGTTTTGGATCTATGACAACATGCATTAAAAATGATTTTAAAGCAATTTATGGAGAAAGGAAGGAAAAACATTGAATTTAGTTAGGAAAAGTATTATGTATCTTTCTCTCTCTCTGTTTGTGTGTGTGTGTAGTGTCAGTGGAAGTCATAAGAGGAGCAAATCCTCTGGAACTGGAGTTAGAGATAGTTATGAACCTCACGTGGGTTCTGGAAACTGAACTCAGGTCCCTGCAAGAGCTTATAACTGCTGGGCCATCTCTCCAGGGATATTAAAATCTTCAACACATTGAAAATGCCTCTCCTTCTCAGGGGAACTGAGTGGCTCTCTACTCATTATTTTCAACATGTCTAAAAAGAAATTAATCATTTTCAGAGATTATAACATTTTCTTCATGATTTTCAGTTCTTTTATAAAACTCCAAACCCTGGGATTCTCTGCTTGTAAACCCAAATAGAATAAGACCCCATCCCTATTTGTTCACACCTTGTACATATTCCTTTGAAACAACTTCCTAAGAAATACTGAAATTCCAGGGTGAAGAAGAGAAACACTCATGCCAAATTAAAAGCTGAAAGGGAGATCATGATGAAGAAAGTGTATTTACAAAATCTTTATGTGAAAGTTTTGTAAATTAGAGGTAGCTTAGGTCACAGAACTGTGGAACTTAACTATATTAACTCTCTCCCAAACACCACAGCCTTATTCCCAACTTTCCAAATTGCAGAGGATCTCAACTCTGGGACTTCGTTGCTCAATTTGTTAATTTCTGATGTATGTGTGTATATGTGTGTGTGGTGTGGTGTATGTCTGTGTGTGTGTGTGTGTGTGTGTGTGTGTGTGTGTGTGTGTGTGTGTGTGACAGTGTCTTTGTCATGGTCAAAGCAGACCTGGTGTCAGTTCTTTGCCACTCTTCTTGAGTCCTGGTCTCTGCTCTTTGCCACTGTGTGCTTTAGAACAGTGAACTTCTTGATAAGCTTGATGTCAGGTTCCCATCTGGCCTTAGGAGCACTGGGATTACAGATGTGTGCTATCACACCTGGCTTTGCATAGGTTTTGGAGATATGAGCTCAGTTCTTTCTCATACTTGGGTGAGAAGCACTTGACCCACTAAGTCACCTCCCCATTTCCAATTTCAGGGACTTAGGATAGAGCATAGGAGATCAGTTGATATCCAACATCACTCTATGGATTGGGAAGCCTTTCAACTTCCTGCTGCTTCAGACGGAAATGTAAAGTATTGATCTGTGTAGGGATATTATGTTGTTCCATTGTAAATAATTTTCCCCGCCTATGAGTTTAATACAAAGGGCTGATTGGCCAAAGGCAGACAGGAAGTGTGGGCAGGGCTACCAGACTAAGAAAACTCTAGGAACAGGCAGAACAGAGCAGAATGCCAGAGAGAAGCCAGAAGACGCAGAGGACAACTATGCTGCTCTAAGGAAAGGTACCAAGCTGAATGGCTGAACAGGATAACAGTCATGGGTTAGATTAAGGGTAAAGAGTTAGCAAGTGATATGCCTGGGCTGTAGGCTGATCAGCCTAAAACTATTGAAAGCATCTGTGTGTCTCTTTGGGTCTGTGGGTCTGTGGGCTTAAACCTTGAGGTTAGGCCCAAAAGTCCAGGCCAGAAACCTCATACTACAAATCTGCACATGTAGAAAGCTAATGTTGAAAGCTTTGCAGAAAATGTACAACTTTCTGAACAGCTCTAACTTAGCGTCACAACTCCTTCCGTTTTCATCCTACAGGATGCTACAGTGCTTGAGCTGCCTATTTCCTTATTTGGTTTTATAGTATGCATCCTACTTATAATAAATAGTTCTCAAAGTTACTAAACTTTGTCATATGTATGTGGAAAACACACAGTACATCAGGGAGTGCCAGTTCACGGTGATTGAAAGTCACTATTCCATCAGAATGGGCATATTTTTTAGCCCTATTATCTACTGTAATTTAAATGAATGAGTGATTTGAGCTGAATAAAATCTACTATAAATGTTAAGTCCATATATTAAAAATGGAGAAGTTTAAGAGCCCTCACAAAACAAGTTATGTCCTAAAATTAGCTTATTTAGCATTTTAAGTTTCACAAACTTAAGATGCCAGCCACTAATTTTTCAGAACTCTCACATAAAGACTTTATAAACACACAGATGTCCTTGATATTCATTTTGGTTTAAACCCTTTAATAAGCTCTTTAGAATTACTTCACACACTCATTTCTCTGCTTTTCCCTAAAGTTTCAGTACATAAACCTCAGCACACACTCACACACACACACACACACACACATATCTTTTTAAAGCTGAGGAATGTATTTTATGGGCTCTACCCAGGAGAGTTCATTATTGCAAGGCTGTTTGAGGCACCTAAATAATTAACCTGTACCCAATATACTTGTGAAATTATTGCTTTAAGTTCACCTTGGTGACTGTTTGCCATTAAATTAGTAGAATAAATAATTTATGTCAAATGTGAACTTGAGAATACCATTAAAACCAATAGGATTTGTTCATTATTTGCAAGAAATTAGATGAAATACACATCCCCAAATGCCCACTGTCCTGTGCAGTGAACAGTGTGTTAGTTTCCTAGTTATGTGGAAGAACAGATGAGCTGCTGGGCTGATGCAATATCTAATTGACAGATGTTTGGGAAATTTTGTGCTAAATGTGCACAGAGGAGAATCACTGTCTGTGGGAAGCTTTTGAAGGGGCTAGACTCAAGAAAATAATTCTTATGTGGAAAAACAGAATAATTTATTTTTTTTTATTCGGTAATGGCAACAATTAGTGAACTTTTGTTGGCTAAAATCACTGGAATGCCTTTTTCTAAAAAAAAAAAAAAAAAAAAAAAAAAAAAAAAAAAAAAAAAAAAAAAAAAAAAAAAAAAAAAGTCCTGTCAATAGGTAAAGGGTTGGACTCAAGAACATTATTAAGATAGGCATGATGGGACAGACCTTTAGTCTCAGCACTTGAAAAGCAGAGGCAGATAAGTCTCTGGTTCTATGTCTGCCTGTTCTATACTACAAACTCCAGGCAAACCAAGGCTACATACTGAGACTGTTTAAAGAAAAAGAAGAAAAGAATATTATTTAAACAAATACTGAAAGTAATTCTGGAACAGGTAGATACTATGGGTTACATTAAAAAAAAAAAATGCTGTTGATTTGATGAGTCTGCTTATCCTGTGGGCAAAATATCTGTCAGATGCATAAGTTTGGTGTCAAATTTGCTGCTGTTGTTCAATAAATATTATCACCCTCTGGTAAGTACTTTGTGCCTGGTCTTGCTGCAAAACATAGTTATCAGGACACGTAGAGCTTTGGCTTAGGGTGGAGGGGGCTGTCTTCAAATCTTTTTCACTTCTCTTAGGACATTCTCTCAACATGGCTCCTTTCCAACATTTTTAGTGTAATATGTTAGTTTTCCTGCTAGGGATTGTGATAAAATGAAGGCAAAGGAGGTGACTGAAGTCAAGAGTTGGGCTTCACACAGGAGAGGCATCAGTGTTCACGCAGCACATCAGGTAGGAGATGGTGTTGCTTCCCTGGCATTTGGCTTCCCACACATCATCAGGGCTGACCTCATTTTCCAGCCTGGCCACTCTCTGAGGATTTTTTCCTGTCATTACAACTAGGCGTCACCTCATCTGAGTGATAAAACATGACCAAGCAGGTAGTTTGCAGTCTGTTGAGTGTCACATGAAATAAACTAAATGAATATTCCTAGGATTGCCACACCAGACTGGAAAAACCAAGGAAAACATTGTTAATAAACTGCTGTTCAAAATGAAGTCGTAGGAAAGTTTGGAGTGAGGATGAATGGAGGTGATTTTCACAAAAAGTGAACCCCATGTGGGGAGAAGATTGAAGAAGAAAACTTTTAAATGATTGGTTGGTAAGGCTGGGTTCTTGGAGACCTATGGGGACAGGTTGAGAAGATGGCCAGTGACTAGACCACAAAGAACAGTTTTGAGAAATATGACCAGTCACTGAGAAGATTTGTAACTGGATATGGTTTCAAAAGGAAAAAGATTTGAGAGTTTGCAGACTTTTAAGAACTTCTGTATGGCTAATGTCACTTGCTGTCAATGCCTCTTAGGTCAGCAGCCTACTCAGCCTGGTAGGGGGTAGGACAGGCAAACCGGAGTAGATCCAATATAGTAATATCTATCTTATGTGACACATATCCTGCATGCCAGCTTCTCTTGCACATGTGATTGATATAGCTGGCCAATCTGAAGTAAAAGAGGGTTCCTGGAGAGGTTTTATATTAGCTCTTGAACCTCCACTGTAAAAATTATGCACAATTTACCCTCTGAGAAACAGTTTTATTCTCTTATAGTTATGGAAACTGGAGACTTGAAATCAGTCTCATGGGGCTAGAGTGTATTGCCTGGACCATAGTTCCTTTAGGCAGCTAAGATGGGGGAATCAGAGTCCTCACTTTTTCCAGCCTGAGATTTCCTCCTTGAGTTTTAAATTAAAAATCTACATGGATCTTGGTGATAGCAACCTATGATCGGGTATTGGGAGTGCCTGGGAGTCCTTCCTTCTCTCAGGCTGGCTTCTTGGTTTGAACATTGCCTCCTTCACTTCTCTAACATGTGACTCTCCCACTGTGACTGTCTTATCAGGACACTTGCCATTCTATTTAAGGCCTTGAGGTATTTCCAGAAGTCTCTGTCCACCACAAGGTCCTTAGTAGAATCACATCAGCAAAGTCCATTTACCATAAAAGGTGAAACTCATGGGTTCTAGAAACCGTGACTAAGATATGGTGGCCATCACTTAGTTCACCACAGAACCCTGGGTGAAGTTTTACTTCTTAATAACCAGAGAGGCCTCTTTTATTATCCCCTTAATTCTTTTGGGATCTTTTGGAGACACTTTTCTGCTGGGATTGCTAGCTACACTGACTATGATGAGCAGTGACTGACAGTAGGTGCCCTCCACACTGTAGACAGCAGGGACTCAGTTCTCAGTAGCACCATTGAGCTGATATTCAGAGTCACGAAGAGCATGCTTTCCAGTTTCCTGCCATTCTTTCCATTCATGCTATAGTTGGGTAGCATTGTTTTTAGCTGAATGCATCCTCACTATTCTTCAGGAAAGAAGAAAACTGTTAGTGTGCAGTTCTGGGTCAATAAAGTTTATGACTGTAAATTTTATACTTATCTAGATGCAGAAGCATTTAGGAACAGAGGAAAATGATATTTCTGGCTCAACCTGTTTAGGATAATGATTTGAGGCTCTATATGGTTATCTGAGTATTCAATGCAAGGAATTAGAAAAAGTCAATTTATTGACAACTGAAGTTATGATTTCATCTCCTGGCTCTTGCTTAAGCATATCCCATTATTTCATGAATACTTGGAACAATTAAAATGATAACTTTGAATTTTTTTTTTATTTTAAAGGTGGAAGCTAAGGAGATGGATTCTTTGATAAAGTGCTTGTCAGATCCCCCAAATCCATCTTAAAAGCTGGATAAGGGCATGGTGACAGAGGCTTGTCACCATGTTGTTGAGCCAGAAACAGGTGTATTTCTGGGGCTCACTAGCCAACCAGAGTGAAATCAGTAAGCTCCATGTTCAGTGACAGAATAGTTGAATATTTTTAGAGGATGACACCTCATGTTGACCTGTGGCCTCATGCACATGCATGTAAATGTGCTCCCTGCATGTACAAGCACATGCACTAACATGCACACAGTTGTACACTACACATACACAGGCATAAGCAAAGAAGATGATACATTTTTCCTGGAACTCAAGTTTTAACAACATTTCAAGTTCTAAAATAATATAATTTAATGGGATACAATTTTTGACGTTGAGGCAAAATTTATATTTAAAAGGCCTAGATCCTAACATGTTAACAGATGTTGGCAACCAATACTCAGAGTAACTATTATGCAAGACAAAGAAGTCTTTCCTTTGTAACTAAAGGTGTTCCAGGATTCTTGTTGCTCATGGGGAGGGGTAGGCACCTGGTTCTCTCTTTTTTCCTCAGGGTAGCTTTATCCAAATAAAACACGGCATGTTTCACCACCCATAATGGAAGGCGCCTGTCATTCCTTGATCATCATCATATGGTTGGTGGCCAGTGGATAATGGACTACTGAGTGTCAAGGTGACTGGTTTTCAATGCACACAAAACTAAAAATTATAGACCTGTCATTCCTGAGGCAGGCCACAATTAGCTGTCTATGCAACTTGAAATATCCATTTTGCCAGCTAAGTAATCACTTGACTAGAGTTTTTCATTTTAGAAGCTTTTCTGAGCCTTTTGTGTGCAGGTCTTTTAAAGTGTGGATCTGAAAGTAAATAAACAGTGCACTTAATCAGATGTATTTTTTTAGACACACCCCTTATCAAGCACACAGGCAAACTCTAAATGTTATTACAATAATAACAGTTTTGTGGCAGAAGATCATAAACCTTGGATATTTTGTAAGTAATGGGGAAAGTTCAAACTGAAATGTATGAGCCAGGTCTTAATATATTAAAGCGCAGGCTGAGAAAGAAAATTAAAATTTTCACCAATTAGATACCTTGACTGGGCAAATAAGAAATAAAAATCACTACAAGCAATTTCAATCTTAGAAGCATTCAATGCTTCAAAACTATCCATCTACCAGTTCCCTACATAGGTTTGTCTTTGTGTCCATGTGTTACAAGCAAATCACTGCACATGTGGGCATGGCCATGTGTGTCTGCAGTGAGCCCAGACTAGAAGCCCTTACCACATTATTGGCTTGGGACAGGTCTCTCAAAGACAAGGTCTCTCATAGTAAACCAAAAGTTCACAGTTTGTTTGTTTTTGTTTATTTTGTTTGTTTGTTTTGATTTTGTTGTGGTTTTTGTCTCTTCGTTTTTTGGCTAGGCCCAGCAAGTTTTTGGGATCCACATCTCTGCTCCATCCCTGAGGATGGGTGACCCTTGCAGCCATGCTCACAAACCAAGCACTCTTACCCCCAAACCATTTTCCCAGTCACAGTTTTGATTTTCAATTTCCCATCTCAGTTCTTTTTTTTTCCACTAGAGAAAAATTATTTCAGTGGAGTTTTCATTGGAAAACAGTTTTGCAACGAGTACAGCAAACCACCTTTCTATGCTTCCCGCTCAGATTCTAGACTGATTGAATACAGGGCTTTCCCATCTCCCTCCCTCACCTCTAGTCCATATAATTCTCTCTCTCACTTCAATGAGCTATGTGTAAATTTAAATTGCCAAGCCACAAGGTTACAAGAGAACTGGATAGTCAATACAAATTAAGGGAAAGATCAGAAGTCTGAGCTCAGAAATGTTTGAATGAATTCTCCCTATAAGTCTTGACATCCTCATGATTTTATTTAACTTTCCATCATGGTTTTGATTATCAAGAATACTAGGCAGGGCTACAAAGAATAGGAAAGACTTGCTCACAATTAAAGAGCCGAATTTTTATTGTATTGAGTAGGTCCTAACTAGGCTACTGATAGTGAGAAATTGACTACACTATTGTTTTGAGTGACTGAGTGTCATATTTTACTGGGAATTGATTTCTGAGCCTCAGTCAAAGAGTGATTGGATTTGCAATTAGAGTCACTCTGTTGTGAAATTTGGATTATGCAAGGATCATGATGAACAGCAACAGAGATTCGGTACAGGGCTTCTATTGAATTTCTCAGGCTTTAGTTGTATGTTCAATTTTCACAGGACCAAAATCCATTTGGTTTTCTCGTTTTCCTGACTCAAAAGGTAGGGGCACAACTGAGGGTTACAGGAGGCTTTGTTGTCTGTTTTATAAGCTTCTTAACCAAAAAATTAGTTTGCCTATGTCTAACATTTGAAAAAATAGTACACACCATCACTGCTTTTTAATAACTAGTAAGTTCATGCGCTTGTACACAAACATAATACACACATGCACATAAAACCTTTTGATTTTATGAAATGTCCATTTAAAAATATAAGCCATGAGAATAACACAGGTTGCATTCTCTACATTCTCTACAGGAAAGCACCGTCAAGTGCATAGAATAAGCAAATGGGGACTAACTTAATGGATTCAGATAAATGTTAGTGATTCACCTAGGAAGGGCAGAGCAATGCTGTCAATAAAAGATGAAAGGAGCCAGGCAGCACTGGCATCCTTTCTTGCCCTTATGCCAAGGTTACTGTGTTCTGAGCTGGCTTAAGATGTGGCAGCCACAGATGACTCTTCATAATAAGGGAAGATGGTCTTTGGAAAATGTAAAATCCTTCATCGAAAGAAAGTGTTCTTAATTGACTGCTTTGAGACTTCAAATTCTTCTGGCATCAAGATATATGCACACTTGTGCATTTTGTTTTATTTATCACTTCTAAAGTAGTTCCAAACTTGTCTTTATTTCAGAGTTCTATATTATTTAGGAGCTTGGAAGACTGGCCCAAAGTGACTATTATTTGAAATGTATTATGATAACACAAACCATAGAAATCTATTCTAGTCATCACATGTGAGATAGGTTGAGTTTGACCGTGTGTTTAGAGAAGTGTTTGTGCAATGTCACATGGCTAAGATCACAGGGTGTATCTAGAGTCTACAAATGAAGACTTTGTCACACTGTTGCAGTGACAGTTCAGCTCCTGTCTGACACAACTTATTAACTGCAAGTGGCAAAACGTGGGGATCAGAAGGAGTGAAGAGATTTGGCATATTTGGTTCTAGTGTCGACAGTGATGGTGACAAGTGTTATCTACTTTTATATACTGGTCAAGTGTGTTTGGATCTGAGCAGTGGCGTGGGAGTGTGTGATGTCATGGGGTTGATGGAGTGGAGGCTGAGAAGCGCCACTGTTGGTATGTTTCCATGGTGATGTTACCTGCACTGTATCTATATCCACTTCTTTGGGTAACCTCATTCTAATTGCATTTTATAAAAAGCCTAGAAGACCAACACTCATGCAAACAAAGTAATTTGACTCAACACGGACAATTTGCCAATGGTTAAGCTGGAACCAGACTCTCAGGTTTCTGATTTCCCTGTGCAGAATAGTATCCCCCTACATGACCTGTTTTAACCATAAGACCCAGAAAAAAAAAAAAAAAGAATATCTTGATGGCAGCAGTGTATCCTTTTAGATTGCTTCAAAAAGCTCCCAAAAGTAAAAAAAAAAAAAAACATCCCATGTTAACAAATCCATTGCATACTTTCATCCAGCATAAAACATGATTTATTTATACATTAATTATACTGTCTTTTACATTCATGACTATGATAGAGGAGACTCACAGATGCAAAGGAAATTCTTTATTTAGATATGTCTTTCTTGGTGAGCAGGTGGATAAGAATAAAAGAGGTATAAAAAACCATTAAATTAACTTCCACTGTAGCTGTTTCCATGGAATTCCACCATGAAGCAGAAAATGGCACAAAGAAATGTAACAGTGTAGATGTCACAAGAGCTGCCCTTAAACTTGAGGAGGTTGACATTATTTTAAAAGTACCACTCCATTTGGCTCAAGTACAGAGTCATAACAAAACCCCTTCTTTTTGAGAAAATTAGATTGAGTCAAACTTTCTTAAAAGGTTTAGATAAAAATATTGTGCATGCAAGTAGTAGACGCCTCCTTTCTACTACATCTAGCTGAATTTGAGTCTCCGAGAAAAATCAAACACACTCTGTAAATCTGTTATCACAGTTCTGTCTGGATTTTCACAG
Organism: Phyllotis vaccarum; assembly: GCA_033318265.1. Classification (NCBI taxonomy): domain Eukaryota; kingdom Metazoa; phylum Chordata; class Mammalia; order Rodentia; family Cricetidae; genus Phyllotis; species Phyllotis vaccarum. The sequence goes on along the minus strand of JARWLC010000001.1, from coordinate 135,649,078 downwards.
AGGTAAATGAGTCAGAAACAAAATAAATGTAACAAGGAAGATGGATGGCTTTATTTATAGAAAAATGTAATGAATACATTAAAATCTCAATTAGTGCAAACGTGCTAATACAATGTCTTCTCCTAAGACTCAGCTGCTTTCTGTGTATTTGAATTCACTGATGTCTTGGTGGTGTTTTCTGGAATTAACCGGTCTACAAAAGGAGTAGAGGTTATCCAAGTTTTTTGTCTTGGTGGAAATATGTACATATATACAAATCTTTAGAGATAACGCATTACTGTAAGCAATCTTAAAGTGATGTGTACATAAAGACTGGCCATTTAATGAATGCATTCGTCCTCCTTAAGATCATGCATTGGCTTTTATCTCACACTAAAACTGTCATAAATAATACAACAACTAAGTCAGGTTGATATTAAAGGCAGAATTTTGTAATGCGTTTTAAACAGCCACATCTCTCAGTCCTACAGTTAAAAATGAAAAAGTCCTGTAGTTCCACCCTGGGTCTCTACCAGCCCCAAATCCATCTAGCTGTTCGGTGGGACCTCTTTTTCTTTTCTCAAAAATTATTCTGTCACACACTGTGCTTGTATCTGTCATTTTATATGAATTGCATGTGAATTATACCTTGAATAGATTTCCCCACACTGGAGAAAAGGAACGCGTTCGTTTCCTTTCTGAATATTTTAGACTTGTGTGAGTACTCCAATATTTTTGTTTTTGTGCAAGGCCGCAAGCAAGGCGGCTTGGAGCCTTGAATGCTGACAGCCTCCATTAGCGTTAATGCGGCTCTCTTATCTCCCAGGCTCTCCTGCGCTCCCCCTAGCTCTTTCTTGTCTGATGGTTCACTGACACCGTTGACAAGGCTGACACCACCAATCAGCTTCGGCTCAGCAAGGTCACTGTTCAGACTTGACTCGTGATTGGCTGCTGCGCTTCAGCGTGTTATTACTGTCTGATTTGATCGGAGGCAGGGGGTGGTCTCCAATCAAACAGAGAAAAGGTCCTAGAGAAGGTAATTAAATCCTGTCAGAGGCAATTATCGGTTCCAGGGCCATGACTCTGGCCCTGAATGCAGATGATCTGAAACTGTATTCTTGTACAGATTCAAGAGGGCTCCAGGCACGGTTCAGTTGGGCACAAAAGGAGCAGCAGGCTCTCTGCAAACAATCAGCTCTGTATTTGAATTCTTTTTCTTCTTTTCCCCTTTACCCGATGGTTTCTGTTTTCACTGATTTAAAAAAAAAAATCATTTTCAGACCGCATTCTAATTAATTAAGGACAACGTTTTCCCTTCTTTTACATAAATAATGACGTTTTACCAAAAACCTTCTGGCTCCAAACACAGGCCGGTTCAAACAGGCTTTACCAAGGCTAACCAAAGCATTCGGTGGAAGAGCCGCAGTAGGTAGTTTAGACCGCAGAAGGGAGACTGTCAAATTGCACGATGGACCCGCCTCAGAGGAACACCTGAGCGTCAGTGTGAGAGTTTCATGCTATGACAATCTGGAAGTTTCTTCAGGGTCGTCTACTGGTGGCAGCCTGCATTAAATGGATGCATTTTTTTCTCTCACATTTAAATGATCATAATTTACACAGTGGCTGCTAGGTCAGATTGATATTAAAAGCAACAATTTGCGATACCTCATAAATACCCACACTGTCAGTACTATTTAAAAAATCAAAAAAAAGTCACGTAATTTCTCCTCGTGGTTCTCTACAAGCCCGGCAGAGAGAGGCTGACAGATGGAGGTTTTAGAATGTAAGGAAAGTGCCTCCTTCCTGAATATTTAGGGGCTTCCATTTTTTTTAAATGGAGGCCTAAATTATCAATCCTGAAAGGAATAATGTGTTTTCATCTGGGAAGAGAAAGCCAACCCCATTTGTTCTTACATAATTAGAGGGCTTTAGCTATACTTCCGGTATGATTTCCTGTCGGCTGCTATTAAATCGCCTTTATGATGTGGGTTTTGCCCGATAACTTAGTACTAGAAGATGAACGTCTCTTGAATCTGAAGAGTATCCACTGTTGTCAACAGTTACTGAAGGCGGTTTTAGGCTGTTTCTTTCTATGCCTTCCTGCTACTGGATTTAACAGACATTATGGAAATAACCACACCTCATAAACACCAACGGTTCCATTGCATAGTCTAGATTTCATCCACTTTGTGCTGTGAGCATGGGCATTATTATTCATTTTTACAAGAATAAGACGTTCAAAACACCATTAAAACGATTTCCAAGTTGTTGCTGATGAAATAGTTTAAACACTAGTGTTTCTCCCCAGGGAGCAGTTAAAGTTCGTGTAATCCTGGCTGTTCTCTTTGTTCCTAAGACACCATATTCTTTCCTATGTGTGACTGTTTGTTTTCTTGAAACTAAATAGATACTCTAAGCAAAACAGATTAAAAAAAAAAAAAAGTAGTCCCTGCTACTAGTCCACTAATCAGAATGAGGTATCAGACTGGGAGAGAAAGTGGTAGGAGACAATGTTAATAATAATGGAAACGCTTGGTCACTGGTGAGCTGAACTGAAAAAGCCTCAAGTCCCGAACTGCGCACAGAACTGTGAAGATGATGTTTGGTTCATTCTATATTGTGTTTTTGCAACATCAAAAGCTCCACCAACCTCTCTAATAAAAATAATATAAATCCATACAAATAAACCGCTCCCAGGTCCGGGGCGTATTTTCGGCCAATAGAAGGAAGGTTCACTGCTAATGTTGAAATGTTTGTTTGTCTTCCCCCATGGAGTGACAATTTCTCTCTCTCTCTCTCTCTCTCTCTCTCTCTCTCTCTCTCTCTCTCTCTCTCTCTCTCTCTCTCTCTCTTTAATTTTTGAGATAGAGTATTTATTTTTATTAGCTAGTCATTATTTGGATAAGCTGTTTTCATAGAGACCCTTCAGAAAGAAAGCTTGGGGGGGGAGAAGAAACACCAATTATAAATAGAGCAAAAAAACATTGGAAATGCTGCTCTAATACTTAAAATCTGTGCTTTAAGTTAAAAAAAAAAAAACGAGAAGAAAAAATGGCTGAAATATCTGTGACCACATTTCTAAAGGATCCACCACCCTCCAGGCAACATCATCTTCTAAATGTACCTTTAAAGTTGTCCTCCTGAGTTGGAAGCCCTTGGAGGGTGGGACTGGTACCCTGCTTTACCAGAAAACCAATAAGCAGAAGGCAGGATTGATTACTCACACCCTCCTGGCACTTCCCTGAGCCTCTGTATGGTGGCTCCTCTTCTCTGAGAAGTTCTCTAGCTCACGCCTAACTGTATAGCAATGTTTTTTACTTTTGTTTGTTTGTTTTTTTAAATAGTAGAGTCTCAACCCTGACCTGATTAGTGATAACCATATCAAATGTCCAATCTGTACTCCTAAAAAAAAAAAAAAAGGATTTTCATCTTCTCACTTAATACTGTGCTGTTCAAACCCCAACTACCAGGACTCCCTCAGTGAAATAATACCAGGGGACATTATAACTATGCGAGTGGACTGAGTGTATCTTTAAATGATTTCTAAGCAAAATTACATGGGGATGTATTATTTTAAATTCAGTAGTAAAATATATTTTAATATTTACAACATTTATGCAAAACAAAATAATTCATCCTTATTTCCTTATGTTTGGTTGCTTTGGTCAGGGTTACAGGAATGAGGAGATTTGCCTTTTAATTGGCCTTTTTCAGATTTCTGGTGAGATTGCTAACACCACGAACCTCAGGAATACACAGCCCAGAGAAAGCCCACTGGGGTCTATTTTCAAGATGGTGCATATGGGAACAATAATTTATGAACAGTAATAAGAGCTGGGTATGCAATTCCCTGCTCAACATCAGGATAAGTGTACCCCACTGATTACTGAGCACACAGAAAATACTTGACTAAATAAGATAGAAGACATCTGTACTTCTTGTTTGTAAGTTGGATTTTTTCAAAAGCAATTAAAAAAGAATGACATAAATATGTTTGAAGAACATATATATATTTTAAGAGGTATAGGTGCTGTGGTCAGAAATGAAAATCATCATCACACAGGGAATGAAAAAATTAGCTTGCGCTGCTGTGTGCTGCTGTTGTGAATTTCTCTCCCTGCTAGCTGCATATTTCCCCTCAAGGGATCTGAAAAATGTATCAAATTTTATTAATTTATTGGCTCTGTACTGAGGTGTAATGTAAGCCAACTTTAAATACTTAATTTTGGTATTTATTCACTGCTCATAAATAGAGGCAGCTTTTCTGAAAAACCCTGAGATTTTTATAGTCAGCCAAGGATATGAAATCTAAATACATTTAAATATGTTATTTGTGTATATATTTAATTCATTGGTGTATGGTAGTGGTGGTGCATGCTTGTGCGCATGCATGTGTGTGTGCATGTGGTATGTGTGTGTGCCTGTGCATGTTGTATGTGTATGTGCACGTGTAAATTTGTATGCATGTTTGTAGAAGCCTATAGATTGATGTCTGGTGTCTCCCTCTGTCACTCCCCACCTATTACTTTTTTCCCAAAGTCTCTCACTAAACAAGTATTCATCAAATTGACCATAGTGGCTGACCAGCCAGCCCTTGGGATCCCCCCATCCCATCTCTCCAGCTGTGGGGTTATAGAACTGAATATATGAACCCAGCTCAATTTTTTATATGTACGCTGGAGATCAAATTTATTTTCTCACATGTGCACAGCAGGCACCTAATTCACTGGGCTAATTCCCCAGCTCCAAATTAGTTTATTATATGAGTGATTGTCTTAGGTATCCCAGATTGGCGCTGAACTCACTCCAAAACTGAAGATGACCATTGAGAACTTCTGCCCTCACCTTCCAAGTATGGTATCAGAACGTGCGCCACAGTGCCCAGCTTGTTATTAATGAGTAATGATTTCATCCCGTGTTTGAAATCTTAGGGATGTATCCTTCCAACAGTGGAATAGTGTTGGAGATCTGAGGATACGGAGAAGGAAGTTATCTCTTCTCCATCTTTCTAGAAACTGACAATTCTATTTCCCCTGGAAACACAAGAATGTGTGAATGTGGTTGTGGGGGTAGAAATGATACTGTCACAATGGACTTGAAGTTGGCTGGGCAATGCAAAGAATGGGAGGGACATGTGGAGAGCTGGTGTTTGATGCTACACAAATCTGAAGGCCAAGAAATGGAAATGAAAAGAAGATAGAAGAAAAAAAATATGTATGAGGCAAATGGAGAGTGGGAAGGGCTCTGGACTGACAGTTAGGTGGCCTGGGTTTACCCTAAGGAGATACCAGCAATGTTAGATGTGATGATTTTGACTCAGACTCTGTTTCATTCTTTCCCAACCCTAAGGTTGTCTGATAAAATGTAGGGTCCACAGTAAGATCTGAATGCCAGACACATAATGAATGATGTTTTTTATAAAATCAAGTATCAAACTGGACACATTATTTCAGGATTGTGTGCAATTCAAACCTTACTGGATAGTTTGTATTTTCTTAGAGAAATCAGGAACTCTCTGATTGGCCCACAGTTAGTGACATCTGAAGCTCAGTGCTGGAGAGTTCATGTCCTCTAAACACGAGGTGACTATGTCAGGCTGAAACCTCCCATGAGTCAGATTTCTCCTAAGAAACCTCATGTTCATTTTCTTGCCCTTTACACCTGTCATCTTTGCAAACCTCTGGAAATACGTTTTTTTTTCATACACTAATACCTGAATGCCCTGTCATTCACTGCCCCAATTAACTATATTTTTTCTCCCTTCTCTGAATTTTTTGTACAATGCTCCCACAGGGCATTATTCATAAAATTATCTTTTAAGAAAAAATTCAATTTATTGTTATTATCATTATCTTGTGTGTGTGTGTGTGTGTGTGTGTGAGAGAGAGAGAGAGAGAGAGAGAGAGAGAGAGAGAGAGAGAGAGAGAGAGAGAGAGAGAGAGATATGGGCACACACCATAGTGCATGTGTGAAGATCAGAGGACAGCATTGTGAAATCCATTTTCTTCCTCTATCTTCCCATGGATTCCAGGGATCAAATTCAGGTCACCAGTAGAACCTGACTAACTGGCTCAATAAAGTCCCTTTATCTTACAGAATCTCCTCCGTTCTCCACAGAAGTGCTTTTCCCCCTGAAGATACTATTTCTGTCATGGCTGCCTTCAGTGAAGGCTTGTCTTTGTGAGTGCCTCAGCCAGTTCACAGTACAGGATAAATAACAAGAACTTGTGATTATTTAAGCTGCAAAACTTGGACATATATTTTGTAATGTGGCTTCCATTTTTCCTTTTTATATATGGACTCTTATTACCCCTAAGAATTTCAGCCCTCGTGTAGAAATGCTACTGATGGTGATATTTTTCTGTGGGCTTAGCACGTGAATCTATTGGTGTGTTAGTTAGCATCTGTGGCCCTATGGCTCTGGAGTCAGTCCCCCACCAACCACTCCAGCTGTGGTCTGGAGGACCTTCTGGTCCACAGCTAGGCTCTGCCTTGGCCTTGATATGTAGGTTTAAACTAAGTCTCTATTGTTCAATTTACCAACAAAGGCTCAGAAGTCAGATGAGGGGGTGAAAGCCTGGTAGATCAGAGAAACTGAGAAGCCACCTTGCTTTTTGGATGGAGACATATCACTTCACTCATCCCCAAACCAAAAGGAAGTGCCAAACGGAAGTCCCCACTTTTTCCTTCCTGCTTGTCTTCTCTATCCACATTTCTGGCTTCTCTATGGTCAGTTCTGACCCTAGCTCTGCTCTTGATTCCAAGGTAGACTTTAACAGTCTCAGAGTGTCACAGTGTGTGATCAAAATTCCTGCAACATGATGTCCTATCCTTAACTGATTTTTTTCGTCTTTAAAGAAGTGTGTCTTCATCTGAAAAACAAAAAGACACAACTAATATTAACTGTCGGGATATGCTGAAAAAGATTGGGAGGAATATAAAGGACAAATAAATGATATAAAGGACCAAGTATTGGGCTTGGGACCTAAGAAGATAAAATATCTCCTTTGATTGACAGCCAAAGTTAAAACAAACAAGAGAGAAACTTGACTGAAAATCAGCAACCACGTTGAAACAATTTAATCAAGTTTTCTATTCAAGATAATTCCTTTCCCCAAATCTATCATAAGCCATCTTTTCCCCAATGAGTACTTGAATGAAGAAAACTGGGTTACAGGAGACAGTATCTCAAATAGATAATAATTGAACAGTGTTTATTGTTACAGAGACTCAATGAGTTTGATGCATATGTAATAAAAACTCAAAGGGGCACAACATGATTATGATGGGAAGTGAAGCTGTGTTTTGTGACTTTGGTAAACGCAGTGGGAAAGGGCACTGGTAGGTGTGGGACACTGAAGAACAGTGGTACAGCTGAGATTCTTCAGACTCCTGAATCAGTTTCAACTATCTGCATCTTGCATCTTTCTTTCAGATCTATGAGCTGGAAGTCAACAGATACAGAAAATTCTTGCCTTGCTTATCATCATGTTCCCTTGCCATGGCCAGCCCAGACTCTGGAAATCTATTACAGCACACTACTCTGTTGAGCATGGATATGCCTTTTTAATCTCTTCTAGTCCAGCCATCTAGGCAACTCAATCAATATAATGTAAGTGACATGTGAGATAGAAACCTATTTCTTTACCCCAGACTAGATTATCTCAAACAAGCTTTGCAATATTAAAACTTTTCCGTACTTTGTCTGCAAGAATGTCAATGCATCCTTTCATTCTGTTTCAAGAGATGATACAGGCTGTGGCAGATTATGACCTGAACACTCACATCATATTATTTTGAGTTCTGTGGCAGGGGGGCAGAAAAAATATCTATATTTGCCCTCTTCTGTCTATTTTCAGAATTTTGAATAAGAAAGCCAAAAAGACGTTTGAATGTAATTTTATCAAGATGAAGGAGAAAATTGATTTTGGACATGGCCAACCACTGTCTTACCTGATACATAGATTTCAAAGAATCACTGTTCAAGTTTGTGAGCTTCTTTTTCCGTTCCATATATGTCAAGTTATAAATCCTCTCTGAACATACAATGGCAGGTTTGTGATTTTTTTAATAGTTTGTAGAAATTTTTCTAAGGCAAAATCCAAATCTTTTAAAAATATGAGTCCACCCCTTGTTCTGACAGAAGTGACATTTTATAAGTGACCCATCAGGTTAGGAAATTTTAGAGCAAGGAGTTATAGTCTGCTTTATAAAGAAAGCTTATGTCTGTATATTGAGTAAACAAACTCCTCCTACCTACCAAAGATACAAACAGGACAGGAAGCCATGTTTCTAATTTTATTTTTAATTAATTATATGAAAAAAATCTGTATTCCTAAATGAATAAATTATTCACTTTAAAAATGTTCCATATATATTCTACTTTGCTTTTCTGTTGCTGTGGTAAATGTTATAACCAAAAGTAACTCTGGAAAGAAAACTTTTTTTTTTTTTTTGAATTTACAGGGTCAGTCATCATCTACAGAACCCAAGGTAGGAAATCAGGTCTATAGGGGAATTATGTTGCACTGTAAATAATTGTCCTGCCTACTGGTTTAATAAAAATGATGATTGGCTGAAGGCAGACAGGAAGTGCAAGCGGGCCTACCAGACAAAGAAAACTCTGGGAACAGGAAGAACAGAGCAGAAATGCCACAGAGAAGGCAGAAGAAGCAGAGGACAACCATGCTGCTCTGAGAAAAGATACTGAGCAACATCGCTGAAGAGATAAGAATCATGGGTTAGTTTAAGGGTAAAGAGTTAGCAAGTTATATGCCTGGGCCTTAGGCCAATCAGTGTACAATTAATACAAGTGTTTGTTCATTTTAGTGGGACTATGGGACTGTGGGTCTGAAAGTCAGCGCCACCAGACTAGGCCAGAAAGTCCGGGCCATGAGACAAGACCAGAACTTCCAGGCCAAAGACTACATACAACATGGCAGAAACCTTGAGGCAGGAACTCAGGGCAGGAATCTGGAGGCCAGAACTGAGACAGAGACCATGAGGAAATACTTCTTACTGGCTTGCTTTAGGCTAGTGATAAATTAGCCTTTTGACATAGCCTAGGCCCACTTATCTGTGAATGGTGTTACTCATTATGGTCTGGGGCCTCCCACATCAGTTAACAGTCAAGAAAATGTCCCACAGCCATGAACACAGACCAATATGATGGAGAACATTCTCTGCTGAGGTTCCTTCTCCCCAGATGCCTGAAAGTTTGTGTCAGGTTGACAGCTGAAGTTAAGTATGACATTGTAGAAAAGATACAAAATATTATTTCTGTGTCGTGTGCAAAGTTGACACTTTATCTTGTGCTTAAAACTTAAGAAAATTTAAATATGAGTACTGTATTTACATAATTCTCACCTTTCTCTTTCCCCTCCAATTTCTCAAGTGTCTCCCTCTCGCTCTCCCTGACCTATGACCACTTCTTCTATAATTATGACTGTTCACACACACACACACACACACACACACACACACACACACACACACACATGCACACACACAACTTTGACCCTGGATTGCTCAACTTTTAGAACTGTGAGAAATACATTCCTGTTGTTTATAAGCCACCCAATTAAAGCAGTACAATTATAGGAGTACAAACAAGCTAAGACAGATTATGTTAAACAATTATAGCAATAATTACTCCTTGCCTTTGCCTAGCACTGTAACTTTTCCAGTGCTATTTCAGATCTTTCCCACACATTATCTTTCTGAGTTTCATAACAATTCTTCCAGGTTGCAAGGAGTGCACTGTTATTCTCATTATTCTGGGTGAATAACAGATGCAGTATGGTAACCATAAGGCCAACAGAAGGGTAACCATCGGGCTTACAGGAGGGCAACCACAGGACTAACACAAACGTAACCATAGGGCTAATAGGATATAGGGCTAATAGGAGGGTAACCATAGGGCTGACAGGAGGGTAACTACAGGGCCAACAGAAGGGTAACAAGAAGGGCTGACAGGAGGGTAACCATAGGACTGACAGGAGGGTATCCATAGGGCCAACAGAAGGGTATTCATAGGGCTGACAGGAGGGTAACCATAGGACTGACAGGAGGGTATCCATAGGACTGACAGGAGGGTATCCATAGGGCTGACAGGAGGGTATCCATAGGGCCAACAGATGAGTAACCATAGGGCTAACAGCTTAGTTAATGGCAGAGGCAGAGGCTGATTCTGCCAGTTCCTATTCAAAGTTCATTCTTGGATGCTAACAACCTTCCAAATATACAAAAACAGTTTTTCTTAAAAGCACCATATGTATAACATTTAACATAGAAGAAATGATCTCAAATAGAATTTACCATTCTCTGTCAAGCTCAGCACACATAATTTTGATGTGATTCCAAGATCTAATGAGGACAGGCATTTAATTCATCATTATAGTGAAAATAGGCATTTTGAAGCAAGCACAGTGGACAAATTAGCTCATCATGGACAGATGATAGCTATTATTTTCAGTGACTTTGTGAGTACTTTTCTCAATAATGCTGTATAGTTACAACTGTCTAATGCTATTTAGTGTCCAGTAAGCCATGGACCTCAATGGAAGAATAAATCAATCTCTGTTATCCTTTTTAAATTATGACAAATGAAATAGTATGACAGCCTCCATGTATGTGTGTGCTCACATGTGCAAATGTATGTATGAAGGTTCACAATCATGCACATGTATATGTGTGTGGGGTATATATAAAGGCCTGATGTCAGCCTCCTGTGTGGGTCTTCAAGGGCCATCTGCCACATTTATCTGGATGGATAAAAGATATCTTTCATTGGGCTGGAGCTCTCAAATAGGCTGGCCTGGCTGGCCTGTGAGGTCCAGGTGTCTGTCTCTATCACTGTAACTTGGAGACTGCAATGACTGAACCACTGTGGCGGTTGGTCCTTCCTTAGTGAATCTTCATGCTTGTATAGCAAATACTTTGCCGACTTAGTCATATCCCCAGCCCAAACTGCCATGCCTTTAAAAAAAAGTGGGATAAAAAAAATACCACAATTTAAATATCACCACCTTCTGAACAAAATGAAAGCATTTTTCCAAACAGCATGTTTAGCTGTTAAATGCAGGAATGTCATTTCTACACAGGTACTGATGACTCCACTTTGGCTTTATTCTTGGAAACCTTGTTGAGGTAAAGAAGTTAATATCTCATGCAAGAAACAACTTAAACTATTCTTAAAATAAGAAGCCCTTGTAGATTCCAATACATGAAATTGAGATGGGTAGAAGAACCACAGGTACAGTAGGGGTGAGAGAAAGCAGCATCCCCATCATCTCGAGATTCTTAGAATCCCTCATGGGCTCGTCATTTAGCTTGCTCGGCTTAGTGGTGAGGAGTTAGTGAAGTACAAAGGAAATAATGGTCCTGCTCTCAGGAAACTTCCAGTCTGTCTAGAAGATCCAATAGCTAAATTATCATGACTTCTGGCCTGAATACAAAGAGCATGCACAAAGAAAAATGTATACTGAGGGGGCGTGGTCTAGTTAAGAGGTCTTGGAAGCTTTCTCCAAGGAAGAGTGCCTGAACTGGTGGCTGAAAGATGAATCAATGTTTAATAGTAAAATGAGGAATTAAAAATTGCAAGGAAGTAGGCAGTGGGTATACAAAGACATGTTATGCTAAGAGTAAAAGGGATTGAAAGATTAGAAATGGAGGCTTATACTAGTGACAGGAAAGAGAACTATGGTGGCAATGAAGCAGGAAGGACATGGAAGTCCAGATGGGAGGTTTGCAGGTGATGGAAACACTAAGACTCCTTTGCTAGCTGAGAAGCTCCCTCTACTGTGGGTGTTGAGAACTTGGGCAGGGGCTGCGGGTGGATACCATGAGACAAGTCAGAAGAGCAGTCCTTTGATCCAGGCAGAGAAGGGTTAAGGGGCTGTGAGGACTAGATGGGTCAGAGTTATTTGGAAAGTGAAGTTTGCAGGACTGGGGAAATCTTGGGGGTGGGGGAGTTGAGGGGAAAGGGATGACTAAGTGCAGGTTTCTGGCTGGTGCAGTAGGTAATGCCTCCAGTGAGGGGGTAATCCTTCCCAGCATGGGTCAGCAAACTTTAGCATGTGGGACACATCCATGTTTGTTGGTTTGTACATTTCATAGAACTTCTTTTATACTACAAATGCAGACTTGAGAAGCTGTGACAGTTACTGATTCATAAGTCCTTAATGTCTTATATATATTTCATCTTCAAAGAAAATGCTTTCTTTACCTGGTCTTAGAGAATGCTCACACATACTCTACTATAACTCAAATGAATACAGCTTGTGTGTCCCCAAAGGCTCATGTGTTGCAAGTTTAGTTTCCTTTGTGACAGTACTGATGTTGGGTGTACCTTAATGAGTTGAGGGCTTGGAGGCATTCTATCTGATCCCTCCACTCCAGTTTCTTGCTTTCCAGTGAAATTCTTTATGCAGGATGGCATCTGCTAAACAATAATGCAGCTGTCTGGGTAGGGTGGGGTGCTCACTAGAGCCAGTGCTATGTCCTTTGGACTTTCAGTCTCCAAAGTCTTGAGACAAATAAACCTGTATTCTTCAAAACAATATATCCAATCTCAGGTATTTTGTTATGGCAACAGAACACACACATATGAGGGAGGAGGGGAGAAGTGTGTATATATACTAGAAAAAGCTGAGGTTGGAGGAAGGTACTCAGTGATTTAGTAGGCGTGTGTTTCAGGTGTTTTGAGAAGGTTAAGTGATACAGTCAAATACAAAGCTACATCTTTGGCAATACTTTACCTAGGTGGTAAAGAGTCATCATTTCCTTAGTGTAAGGAAGGAAAGTATAAGACTAATAATGGAAAAGAAAAACGATAAAGATCATAGAAAACACTACTCAGCAGACCTCATTGTGGGTCTGGCAGATGAGGGGGAGATCTCAAATATGGTTACTATTCCTCAGATCCCAGAAGTGTGGGAGTTACCTGTGATGAGGTATAAAGAAAGCCATGACACTTAGAAGAAGCCAATGTGAGTAAAAGATGCCGAAACATAAGTCTGAAGACCCTCCATTATTTAAGGCCCAGGCTGACTAGTGATTAGAAGAAATTATGAGGTCCAAAAATGTGGCAACACAGAAGCCAATTAGTTTTCATATGTGAATAGGGTGTGTGTGTGCACATTTCCTCTAAGACCAGGGTGAGAAAATATCTAAATACTGTAACTTACTGGCTTTGAACAGGTTCACTACAGGAGGCCATAAATCTCAAAGAAGATGTGAATGAGTTATTTCCTCTTCAGCACCTCAGAAAGGGGCTTGGTTCTCTCTGCTTCTGAGCTCACTGAGTGGCCAGAAATCCTTGGCATGCTTTGGCTTGTAGAGTCTTGAATCATTCTCTGCCTCTGTTGTTACACAGCACTGTTCTTGTGATTCCCTGTTGCTGTAACCTTATTCTTCTTAGCCATATTGGATTAAGAACCAACCCTACTCTGGTAATGACTCTATTACCAAATAACATCACATTCTGAGGGCTCTGGAAGGACAGGAACTTTGAGGTGACATCATTCAACCAGTAACTCAGAGGAAACAATGAAGTCCAAAATGGTGTGATCTGGCTGAGAACCTATGGAGGTTTGCTGGGAAGCAGAGGTCTATAGAGAACTGAAGGAGTTCACGCTGGCCTCCATCTGTGATGGCTCCCTTCTTGATTCCAGTCGTCCTGAAGCCTTGATAGTTATATTGTAGAAATGCATCTTTACTTTTGAGAACTGGCTCAGAGCACAGGGGTTCAGGCTGTAGAGTGATGTGAAAGTAACAATACCACCTTCGGAATTTCTCATTTTGCTCTCTGTAACCACTTGGCTGCCCTTGGAGATCTCTCCTTAAGTAATTTCCAAGCTCACGCCTATTTGGAGAGCACAGGGGCTAATGGGATCACTGGCTAAGGTGAAATGGTTGCAGATGGTAATGTGAAGACTAATTTATTTTCCGAGGCTTTTAGGAATTCATGTGCTTTTAATGATAGCTTACTATAACCACAGATCCCTCATTTTCGTTCATGGGAGAGGATATTGCCCATTATTAACAACAGAGGAAGAGAGTAGGCAGCTAATTGACCCAGCTAAGCAGACACAATTGTGGTGGGGTTATGAAAACTGAAGCCTTTCCTACGCTCCTAGGACTTCTGTTTTTCTTGTGTGTGTGTGTGTGTGTGTGTGCACTCACTGAGGATGACATCTGAGGTTGTTTTCTGACCTTCATATCTACATGAGTGTATGCACACATACACAATCTGTTGCTAAATTATTTTACATTAGATTATGTAAAAAAAATAATAAAGTCACATGGAAAAGACAGCCCAATAGAAAAACAGTAGAAAATTGTGAATAGTTAAGTCATAGAAAATAAAGTATACATTTATTAGCAGGTACAAGTAAATAAAATATCCTACCACCAGAAGTTTTACAATGTCAACTTTTTGTCTTGGTAACTTCAGATTTAAACAATAAATAAACAAATTAAAGACCATTTAATTAAAGGTCATTACTGGAAAATGTTTATGTTCCCTTTATTTCCTGTCTAAGAGGTATGTGGCTCCCAGATTTACCTTGGGGCAATGACAGTCACTTTCCTATATGTACACCCCATACTACATTTTTATTTGTGTTTATATTTAAACATTGTTGTGCTGTTTTAAAAATATGCTTAATTTTTTTCCAAAAGATAAGGATAGAAGATTAAGAACCTGGCCTTCAATCTAAGATATATATTGACTCCTTTAACCTTTCTGTAAGCCATTTTCACCTTTCTCTCTCTCTCTTTCTCTCTATCTCTCTCTGTCTGCCAGGCCCACAGCAAGGTCTGCTGGCTTGTGTTTTCTACAATTATAATAGTTTTTCCACATACATCTGACACTGCCCACCCCTATACCAATGGTCACGGTCCCACCACCCAGAAAGGGTAGAAGTGGGCAGGATAATGCGCTGTCACTCTGGTCATCACTACTGGATAAAGATGACATGTGGGCTGCTACCTTGTAGGAAGAGAGAAACTCGGACGGTGGGCATGGGAAAATATATATCCACTTAGTCTTGATGTAAAAGGTGGGAATCGAGGGAAGTCTTCAAGACTCCAAAATTATTAATTTTAGAAGGAAAATGTTGATTCTTTAACCCGGTTGGATTGCGCATCCCACATGTCTATAACTTCACTAAACTCCAGTGTTCCCCAGTCTGCACCCAGTATGGCCGGAGTCTCATGCACAGCTGCCCTGCCTTTGGCCATCTTTTGAAACCCAACTCTTGATCTTCCCATCTGAATTTATGTCCTGCCTCTGATTAGTTGCAGATTTATACATAGCTTTTACAGATCTTAAGAGCTAGATTTTTAAAAAGGATTTTTCATAAGGGCAGCACTTCAAGCTGTCAGAGACCCGGGTTCACCTATGCTCTGTTCTGCCTCATGTTCCACCAGCCAAGAAAGCCCCAGAGCTTTTGAGCCTGAGATAACAGTCTGGGTCTGAGAGTCACCAGAGACCTTTGTGGTTTAAGGAATGACACATAATCACTCGTGATGTGGAAAGTGTGGGTTTGAAGTTATGCTATCTTGGATTGAAAGCCAGGTTATTTTATTATATTTTTTGTTTTATGTTGTTTATTGTGTGTTTTACTATTGTTAGCTTTTTTGATACAACTTTAATGTTATATTAAATTCAATTGTTTTTTCCCTTTTTCCATTTTTTTATTTTAAAAAGTTATTTTTTATATCTAACACTGCTCCTTCTCCCTTCCCTCCTCCCTCCCAGTCCCTCCCTATCCTCCTTCAGCCTCCCCCAACCCTATGCCCTTATCCCCTAATCCCTTCCCCAGGGAGGATCAGTTCAGTCTGGCATGTCCAGTTGAGGTAGGTCTCTGTCTCTCATCTCAGTATTAAGCTAGGTTAGGTGTTCCTCTGTAGGGAATGGGCTACAGATGTCTGTTCATGTACCATGAACGTAGTCTGATCCTACTGCAAGAGACTCCACAAACTACCCACAACATTTGACGGTCATCTACATTTGGAGGGTTTAGTTCCTTTCCCTGAAGATTCCTTGGCAATTATTTCAGAGTCAGTGAGCTCCAAATAGCTCAGGTCAGCCCTCTCTGTGGGCCTCCTCCTCATGATCCTGATCCCTCTGCTCATATACTCTCTCCTCCTTCTCTTCAGCTAGACTTGGAGTTCGACCTGGTGCTTAGCTATGGATCTCGGCTTCTGCCTCTGTCCATTGCTGGAAGAAGGGTCTATAACGACAATGAAGGTGGTCATTCATTTGATTTAGGGGAAATCCTGTTTAGGCACCCTCTATACTATTGCTTGGGGTCCTAGTCAGGGATATCTTGTGGGTTCTTTGAAGTTTCCTTAGCACCAGGTTTCTTTCTAACCCCACAGTGGCTCTCTCTGTCAAGATAGCCATTTCTTTGTTTTCCTTTTCTGTTGCTCCCACCCTCAACCATCTCTCTTATGATTTCTTCCCACTTCTGTGGGGATATTTTCAAATATAATAAAAACAGTCACTCACTCCCCAATATGACCCCAATTTATTCAAGAGATCTTCTCTATTTTCCCTTCCCAGGGATACCTGGATGTCTCTCTTAAATTTATTCTGTTACTTAGCAGTTCAGGGGTTGTGGTTTGCAGCCTGGATATTCTTTGCTTTATGTCTAAAATCCACTTATGAGTGAGTACATACCATGTCTGTCTTTCTGGGCTGTGTTACCTCACTCAGAATGATAATCTCCAAATCTATCCATTTACCAGCAAATTTTAGGATGTCTTTTTTTTTTTTTTTGCTGAGTAGTACTCCATTGTGTAGATGTACTACAAACTACAATTCGTTAACCCCTTCTTCAGTTGAGGGGCATCTAGGTTGTTTTCAGGTTCTAGCTATTATGAATAATGCTGCTATGAACATAGTTGAGCTAATGCCCTTGGGGTAGGAATGTGCCTTTGAGTATATACCCAATAGTCATATTGCTGGATCCTTGAAGAGACTGATTACCAGTTTTCTAAGGAATCGCCATATTGCTTTCCAAAATGGTTGTACAAGTTTACACTCCCACCAGCAATGGAGGAATGCTCCTGTTGCTCTGCATCCTCTCAGCATAGGCTGTCATCTGTGTTTTTGATCTTAGCCATTCTGACATGTGGGGATATGTTTCAAATTCAATAAAAACAGTCTGAGATATCAGAGGACAGATCCACCTCTTTCAGTCTTTGTTTTTGTTTTATTTTTTCTTCGAGACAGAGTTTTCTGTGTAACGGTCCTGGCTGTCCTGGAACTTGCTTTGAAGACCAGGCTGGCTTTGAACTCACAGAGATTCTTTTGCCTCTGCTTCCCAAGTGCTGGGACTAACAGTGTGAGCCATGGCTTCTTCTGCCTGCTCTGTCTTTCTATGCCTAACTTAAATACCTTCTTCACTTCGTCAAGGCCTGGCACCACCACTGCCTTCCTGGGAGCCTGGAACTCCTTCTGTAAACTAAAATGACCTCAAACTCAGATTGGATTAAGAGCGTAGGTCACCACTCCTGGATATTCCCTGTGCTTGGATTAAAGGTGTGAGTTACCACTGTCTGATCCTCCTAGACTGACTGGGGGTAGATCCCTCTAATATCTCAGACTGTTTTTTATTAAATTTGAAACATATCTGTACAGTGACAGGAGTAAGGTGGTATCTCAGAGTTGTTTTGATTTGCATTTCTCTGATGGTTAAAGATGTTGAACAATTTTTTTAAGTGCCTTTCAGTCATTTTTAATTCTTCTGTTTGAGAATTCCCTTTTTAGCTCTGAACCCCATTTTTTAATTGGATTATTTGGATTTTTGGCCTCTAGTTTCCTGAGTTCTCTATATATTTTAGATCTGTCCTCTGTCAGATGTAGGGTTGGTGAAGATCCTTTCCCATTCTGTAGGCTGTCATTTTGTCTTATTGACTGTGTCCTTTGCCTTACAGAAGCTTCTCAGTTTCAGGAGGTCCCACTTACTGATTGTTGTTCTTAGTGCCTGTGCTACTGGTGTTATATTTAGGAGCTGGTCACATGTGAAGACTAGGTTCTTAATTCTCTACCTTTATCTAAAAAAAATTACCTAAGGATATTTTAAAAACAGTACAATAACAACAATGTTTATATATAAACACAAATCAAAACACAGTATGGGATGTACATATAGGGAAGTGACTGTTATTGCCCCAAGGTAAATCTAGGAACCACATAGCTCTCAATATGGGGAAAGAGAACATAAACATTTTCCAGTAGTGACCTTGGTCTTAAATTTGTTTATTTAATTACTTTTTAAATCTGAAGTTACCAAGGCAAAAATTTGACATTATGAAAGTTCTGGTATCAGGTTCATTATACTGTATCTCTTTTTTGTATCTGCTAAAAAATTTATATTTTATTTTTATATGATTTAATTATTCACAATTATCTACTATTTTTCTATTGGGCTATCTTTTCCACATTACTTTAATTTTTTTTTTTTTTTACATAATCTGATGTAAAATAAGTTAGGGTCAGACTTTGTGTGTGTGTGTGTGTGTGTGTGTGTGTGTGTATGTGCCTGTGTATGTGTACAAATGTGTGCAATCATGTGGATATGAAGGTCTGAGAAAAACTCAGATGTCATTCTTAGGAATGCCATATACCTCCTTTGAGATACACTCACTCATTGGCCTGGAACTCACCAATTAGGACAGATTGGTCTATCCAGCGAACTCCAGTGCCTTTCCCATTCTGTGCCCCAGCAATGAGACTGTCATTGTAGGTGTGCACCATTGCATATGACATCTTCACGGCTCTTGAGTCTCAACTCAAGTCCCTTTGCTTGAAGGCAAGCACTTTACCAAATAAGACAACCCCTAGTCTTCCCTGAAAGATGTAAGTAGGCATTTACTATAGCCCCTTTGTTAGATATTCTTTTTATCATTTCCCAAAAGTCCCCCTTTATTTCTACATACACATTTTAAAAACACAGTCAATACATGGTAAAAAAGCAATTTGCTTCTTGTAACAGTTCTTATGAGAATGGTTCAAATTCACAATTTGGGTTTTATTAGGTTATTTAGAGTCCTGGGAAAGTGTTCTACTTTTCCTTGGCTTATTGTTTGCATTGTAGGAACAGAGAGGAAGGACTTGGAGGAGATATATCCAAAGTCACAGGGCCCAGACCTGGAGTGCCATACACAGATATGCTACACATATCCAAAAGGAGGCTTAAACTTGCATTGCTTAAAAGAGGTCTCGTACATGTTTAACACACCTCTATGTATACCTCTTTCAATTACTTATTATTTACTTGTGTCTATTAGACACAGAACACAAGGTTTGAAGACACAAAAGACAGTATTGTAGATTAATCTATGAGAACTAACTTTTCACCAAGCAAGAAATTCTTAGTGGATACTTGCTAGGTCTTCTTTGATTCATTCTGGTGATAAGTACCAGGAGATACTTAGAGAATCTGCAGTCTGAGTCTAGAGTCCTGAGACTGTACCCTAGCAGGTTGGAACCTGTGCTTCTGACCAACTTTCTACAAATCACTTTCCATAATTTCCCCCTCTGATTGATTTTTATAATTTTATAATTATATAATTTTTATATTTTTATAACTTATTTTTATAATTTTATAATTGATTTTAATAATTTGCTCTCAATTATTAAAGAAAATATTTTACTTATACCTTTTAACTACCATAATATATATTGTAAAAAGAGGTTTCTGGCCCAACTAACCCCACAGTCTGAACCCATCTGGACCAGCCATCCCAAAGTCCCAAATAAACCCAAAGATGCTTATCTTAATTTCATGCTGTTTGGCCTATGGATTAGGCATATTGCTAGATAACTCTTTCATCTTAACTCAACCCATATCCACTAATCTGACTGCCATGTGGCCTGTGGCTCACCTGTGTTCCTTACATGTCGCTTCCTTGGGCAGCTGGCTCATTTCTCTCTGACTTCGCCCTCCTCCTCCTACCTGTGCTCCGATTCCTGCCTACTGCTATGGTGCCTGTCATGGGCCAAAACAGTCTTTATTCACAGCATACAGAAAAACATTCCCACATCAGTATATAGTAAATCTACAAATAAACAGTCTGATAAAGAGCTACATGGACTGAGTTCTACAAATGTCTTGAGTTCAGAAAATTCTGCTTTTATGGAGTTGGAGTGCACAGCCCTCCCAATATGTGGATACCATTAAAACCCAGAAGCTACAGATGTAATGTAGTGGTTAAGGATTCCTATGGGAGTTTTGTCATATCAGCACAATCAAATTCAAGTCTGTTTCCATTGGACACTTTTCTCTAGAGAAAAGGTTAAAGGAAGTACACAAGCTCCAAGCTGAACACCATGACTTCAGATGGTCAAATCACAAAGGAAATCTCAAGAGATGTGCTTCTGTGCCAGAGGCTCCCACCACTCTAGAAATTGCAGAGGCCTTAGAAACTCTGCCCTGGGAACAGGGGAGCAAGGCCAAATAATCAGAACAAGAGATTTTCTCTATAAGGGTGTTAGAAACCCTGTCTCAGGAACCAGGGCAGAAACTTTCTGAGAGATGTCGTCATGCAGAAAAGTTAAAGGGTTTTAGGAATTCTGTGCCAATATCTCTGGGGTAGAGGAGTGTGTGTGTGTGTGTGTGTGTGTGTGTGTGTGTGTGTAAATCATCTATATGTGTATGTTTATATGTATATTTATTGTTATTACACAGTGTTTCTTGATCACTTCTAATTTTTTTCTACTGTATTACTTATTATTGTGGAAACCCCTGGCATGCTACTAATGAAAAAAAAATGATGTTATCTAACTGAAATCTACAGTGATTTAATAGTGATACATTATTGTCATGCAAGATTCTCATACAGAGAAAACTGAGTGACAGATACATGAAAATAGTATCCCTGTAACCTTTTTCTAAAAAGTGAAATTACTCCAATAACACACACATACATCATATATAAGTTTATTGTTTACAAGCATGTATGTGTTACAATAAGGTTTCCGGGCCTGCTTAGCCAGAGGTCCAGACCCACAGGCCTGCAGTCCGAGACCACTTAGCCACCCGACACTGCTTAGGCCCCCAAAATGACTCAGACACTTATATTAACTTCATGCTGTTTGGCCTATGGCTCAGGCACATTGCTAGCTAGCTCTTTCATCTTAACTCAACCCATTTTCATTAATCTGTTTGCCACGTGGCCCATGGCTCACCTGTTTTCCTTCCATTTTCTTCTTTGGGCTTCTGGCTCAATATGTGTCTCTACCCTCCTACCTATTCTGATTTCCCTGCCTACTTTTTTTATGGTGCCTGTCATGGCCCAAAACAACTTCTTCATTTAAAGATTGATACAGCATACAGAAAGACATTCCCACATCATGTATGCATATGAATATTTTATATCATAGCATATATTTATGGGGGGCTTTCATGATTACAACTGTAATTTATTTTTGCTTCATTTTTTCCTCACTTATCTGTGCCTCTAACAGTAATGCTCCCTTCTTTCTAAGTGCTTTGGATTTAAGCAGGCTTTTGAGTTGCAGGTTGAATGGCGGTGCAGTTTTGCTGGGAGACCTTTACTTTGTGTGAGCTTTGCCGAGTTATTAGGTATTTTTTAGCTGGTTACTTCGTATTTTTATGTGTAAATAAAAATTGGAATTTTGTTCCTTTCCTTCTAGGAAGAATGATAAAGTTTATTGAAAGTGTGTGTGTGTGTGTGTGTGTGTGTGTGTGTGTGTGTGTGTGTGTGTGTAAAGCCCCTGGCATAGGCCGGGTGGTAGGTGAGTCCACTATCATTGCCGTACTAGCATTTCCAGGAGCAGAATCCATGGCAAAGTATTTTATATACTTACCATAGTTTTGATTTAATGTTTGTTAACATCAATCTTATACCAGGCAGAAACATTTTCCATATTTTCACAACTATAGTATGAAATATGGTGTCATAAAATCCTATAGGATTACAGTCAAATCTGATGTTGTGAATTTCAGAAGGAAATAGAAATGGGTACATAGGAAAAGACACAGACTTGAGGACTGTATTTGTCTTGTCTTGTGTGTTTTGTGGGAATTTCTCACTTGTCTTTGAATCTTAAGGCTCTAACCCTGTCACTCCTGCACCCTGTTTAGATCCATAGGAAGTTAACATTATGGACTGGGGGCAGCCAGGTTCCTTTCCCCTCCTAAAACAAAGTGGAAGTGTAATGGGACACAGAAGGTGAGAAGCAGGGATATTTTGTGTTTGTTGAGTGAAACCAGGTTCTTTAAAAGTACTTCTCTCTATATTCATTTCTCTAGGGGTCTCCATGTTCTGATAATGAATCCTCCCATGCAGATACTCCATGAATTAAAGTTCTCTAAAATAACTTGAAGTAACTCTGATACAAGTTTAATCACCAATAAATTTTTTCACTGGTTATATTTTAATTTATTATTATAGATTATTTTGAACAATGACATTGAAAATGATAACTAAGGTTCAGAGGAAGTTACTCTAATATGCTTTTCTTCAATAACTGATGCTGATGAATGGAAACATCAAAATAGTTGCTGTTTCCCACTTTAGATAAATTTCCTGTTTTGTTTTTTAAAACATGCTTAGTGTTTATTACTAAGACTATTACATGTTGGGGCTAGAGAAATGACCCAGCAGTTATGAATGCTTACTATTTTTGCCAATGAGCCAGCTCAGTTCCTAGCATCCGCATTGGGCAGCTCACATGTAACTCTTCTTCTAGTTCTTTAGGCACGAACATGCACAGGAGATATGTTGACGTGATTGTGAAAATATGGACTGACTTTGAAAAGTTTAATGTATTTTTTACCATTACAGCAAGAAATTGATGATACCCTCTAACTGGCTGATTTTGAGTATTTAACATATACTTTGGGGAGACTAAGATGATGGTGTAATGGCCCAGGGCTAGTAACAGTAGAAAAAATAATACCCTCATTATGAGGACAAGAGATGGGTTCTGGAATCTGCAGTTACTAGGTGTAGATTTAGCTCAAGGAAGACTACCCGAGAGATACTGCCAAGCAAAACTGCTGGGACCATTCAACATGGAAGCCAGGAAAAGAAATACTACCTGCTCATTTCCTTTCCATTTACTCCTCTTCTGATAATTTCTTGGTCAATTTCATGTGGCGACAACAAAATATCTGGAGCTGGAGTACTGTCTAGTGAACAGAGATTTCTTTAGATCACAGTTTTGGAGGTTTAGGAGGATGGCTTGGCTCTGCTCAGCTTGTTGAGGGTAGCGTGACAGGCAGTATCCAAATAGTAAAGGCCCATGAGGAAAAGAACACAGGTAAGGAAGAAGAGCTTCGTGGGAGGAGCCTGGTTTATGGCTATCAGCTCATTATTGTAGACCTTTTCTAGAGAGAATGCATTCCTTAGAGAGAAGCATTCATTCCTATTAGATACCTAACCTCTTTCCAAAGGCCCCACTTCTGAAGGATCCCATTACTTTTTTTTTAAAAAAATTGTTTTATTTTAGGTTATTTTAGGTGTGTGTGTGTGTGTGTGTGTGTGTGTGTGTGTGTGTGTGTGTGTGTGTGTATCACATGAAGACAAGAGGAAGGCCTCATTTTCTATCTCACCCTTTGAGGCAGGGTCTCTTCTTGCCAGCAAGGGAAGCCAACAAGTGCCAGTGATCTTCCTATAACCCTCTTGGTTCTGGGGTTATAGGCATATACAAGTTGTCTGGCTTCTGATATGGATGCTGGATCTGAACTGTGTTCCTAAAGCTTGCAAATGCTCATACTCACTGATTCATCTCTCTGGTCTGCATTACCATTGCCACACCGGGCCCTTAATCTATAACATTTCTTCTGCCATCTAAGCCTGAACAGAAACCAGAAAGCTCAGAGTGCTGTTGGAGTATATAAAGCTCTCTTCAACAGATATGGGGCTTGGAGGGAATAGTGAGTATCTAATAGAGTTAGCTTTTCTACTTATAGAAATAATTTTCTATAGTTTTCTTCTGAAATCAGAAATTTTGCACAAAACTGAAATTCAAAGATAAATCAACGTGTGTTCTTTAAAACAACCATGTCTGCACTGAGTTACCAACCACAATGAAGCTTAAAATATAGAAGTGATGATTCTAGTTGGAAAGAACTAAGTACAATTTTTAGGATGAACTCAATTAAAATGAGTTATTTACAGACGTAATTTTCAAATACAAAACTGACCATTTGTTAAGTAAAGAAACCTTAAATCATTCATATTTTACTTGTGACTCAGCTTTGAAGCAAATTTAGCTAAATTGATCTTCCACTTAACCAAAATGTGCACTCGTAAGCTGGATCCCATCCTTGATAATGAAATATCAAAAAAGGTTGTAATTTCAATAGGCTTCTTATTTTATTTTACATACTAATGCTTTTTGCTAATGTTCTTTGAATCGGTGACTTCTTTTTATTTGAATTATAATAAAACAGTTTTTATAACCAGAAGTTATTTACTTTATTCAGCTTAAAATGTTAGCCACTTGTAGTGAGAAGGCTGTGCCAGGATAATATTACTATCAAAATGATCGTTCTGTCACAAGAAAAAGACTGCAACTAGATATACTAGAGCATAAGGAACTTAAGACAATTGTGTGCTTACCACCTTACCCTGTTTCACTTTCCTTTGGGAAAGCAGGCAAACTTCTGTAAAAGCTTCAGCACATTAATTTAGTTAAGTCTAATGACAAGACAATGTCTGTGAGTCTGTAGACGTGAATATTAAATAAAAGCCACAGTTTGCTTCCAAGCTGTGACTGACTCAGGAGCTCTGATTTAACCTTACATCACAATATAACATAAAGCTGTGCTTTAACTTTACACGTGACACACGAAGGGATGCTGTAGACTACAATGACCAAAAGCCACTTTAACGCTAGCGATCAGTTGGGTTAGTCATAGATATCTTCTAGAGTTTAAGCAACTCAATGAATGTTTTGCATTATGTGGTATTATGGTTTGGATATGAAGTGTTCCCTTCACAACAGCTAGTGCATTAATAGCTTGGTCCCTTGGGACTGAAAAGATGGCTCAGAAGTTAAGAGCTCCTGATGCTCTTGCAAAGGACCCAGGATCAGTTACCAGCACTGACAATCATATGTAATTCCAGTTCCAGGTATCCAGTGCCCTCCTTTGGCCTCCACAAGTACCAGGCATACTTGTGGTACACATACAAACATGAGAGTAGAAACACTCATACATATAAAAGTAAATAAATTTATAGAGACTTGGTTCCAAGCTGGTAGAAATATCTCAGGACTTACAGGAGACTTTAGGAGACCAAGTCTAGCAGAAGTGTCAGAGTAGGTATTTGAGAGCATGATGTTTGGAGCTCTGTGTCTGATCCAGTCAGTGCCATCTCTTCTCCCTCCCTCCCTCCCTCCCTCCCTCCCTCCCTCCCTCCCTCCCTCCCTCCTTCCCTTCCTCCTTCTTTCCTTCTCCCCCCTCCCCTTTCCTTGCTATACACCATGAGGTAAGCAATCTCTACCCCAGGTTGCTTCTATGATAATCTGCTGGGCCATGAGACTAGATCAGTGAGCTAAGGACTGTGTATTGAAATCTCTGAAACTGTAAGTAAAATAGTCCTTATCTACACATTATTTTCTTGGCTATCTGTCTCAGTGATAAGAAAATGAGTAACACAGAAAATGGGTATCAGAAGAGTGGGTTCATTGTTGTGACTACATCTGACCATGTGTGTTCTTAAGCCGTTAAAACTGTTTTCAGGGAGGGAATGTTGAAGATGTTTAAAGAATCAGGCTGAAGATGGTGTCAGACCTGCTAGACTTTCATGGATGGTTGTGGGAGCTCAGAAGAATGGAATTGCAACAAGAATGCGGACAGCAGACTCTATTGTGGGGAGTAGAGAAAAACACAGTCCCGAGTGAGTCCATGCTCTTTATATGGGCACAGTCATGTCAAGGACCCGATAGCCTTGGGCTCTGACTGATGGCAAAGACTTCCTTAGGGACTGAGGTAAAGTGTTGACAGCATGTCTAGAAAATGTCCATCAGAGCTTTCTCTCTACCAAAAATGTATGGCCTGAAAACTGCTTCCCCAGAGGGGGCTCCTACCGAGATTAGTTGAACCTATCTACTGTTCCAACTGTAAACCCTACCTCCTTGTTTATCTATCTCCCCACCTCTCCATCCATTCAGCTGTATGCACTAACTTTAGCCCTCTGCTCAACTCTAAATACTCTCTGAGTTTCCCGGGTGCTAGAGTTTTTCTAGCAGAAAGCCCAGACATCTCAGCTTTCTGTGTGTCCATCTGCCTTTTTTTTTCTTCTTCTTCGCTCTCTTGCCTCCCAGTCAGATCTAATCCTGGGGTCCTCATGGGCACTGTACTATATTCATAGGTCTCAGGTGGAAGTGAGAATCTTATCAGGAGCTGGACTACAGATCATTCATGCTATACAAAGAATCTGATTACATTTTGTCCATGCCCTGAGACTTTGAGGAAGTCAAAGTTTGAAGATGACCAACTCAACTGAAACTGAAAAATTTCAGAACTGTCTAGCCTTCAGGATATGAACGTTAACAAGGGTGGATTTAGCATGAACTGGGAATGAAACGCAGAACAGAAAAATCTGAGCAGTTTTTAGTTTTCTTAGAAAAGAAGCATGGATCAAGCTGTGAACGTGAATGGTAACTAAGAAAGAAGCCAAGTACTGGCTTTGACAGTGCAGAAGGAATATTATACAACACCTGTGGCCGGCCTAGGGTACCGGGGTGGGGGGGGGGGAGGAAATGCAATTGTTTTCCCTACAGGAGGCAGTGCCTCTGGAGAACTCCACCCAAGACCTCCTGGACCATTTTTCTCTTCTTTGTTTCATTTCTCAGTCATCCAATGACCAGGTCAATGCAGGTGTGGTCTGAGACGGGCCTGACTACAATGCAAATTGCTACAAACCTTCCTATCCATTCTATGATGGTTTTGGAGCATGCAAGAATTACAGGGTCATGGAGGTTCCCTCCCACCTCAGTGAAGGCCTGGGAAGCTGGACAACTTGTCACTGTGCCAAGAAATATGAAGGCAGCTCTTGGGAAGATGGCACATGCAGCTGCGAGAGTGAAGCCACAGATTAACTAGACAAGCCAAGGAGTTTACCAGAAATATGCAACATCTGCCAAGGAAAGCTGCATGTAGCAAAGTCAGATCAAGAAAGAGGACATGTAGGCTTCACTTGGCAGAGTTATTTGGGTAGGGAAGCTCAAGCTCTCTGGAGTGGACATCACGATGCCATTGAGCCTAGACAAGAAGCTCCAGGGTTTCTTACAGTCTCTGGATTTCAGACTTGGGTTGATTCCGTTTTACTTTACTATTCTCCCAGTTGGCATGAAAATGTTTGCTCAATGTCACTGTATTTGTGTGCAACCTGCTTTACATAGGAGCTCACAGGCTCTTTCAAAGAGCCTGACCAGTGATGAAATGGTTAAGACTATTGAATTGCTAGAGAGGAGCTGAAAGCATGTTTGCATGTGACATAGATGCGAGTCACGTAGAGGTCAGAGGCAGAATGTTATGACTCAGATATGAAATAAGTGTCTCAAAAAGGCTCGTGTACCTTTTTGACCTGTACCCATTAGTGCTATTTTGTAAGATTATGGAAATGTCAAGAGGTGGGGCCTGTCTCCAAGAGGTAGATTTTTGAGGTGTGTCCTCAGAGGCTACACCTTGTCCTGCACACTTCCCTGGATCTTTTTCTGCATCTTTCCTACACTGAGGTGAACGGGCACAGCTGCATTCTCCACTCTCATTTCTGTACTATTCTGTTTGACCATTAGATGAAGGACTCTGGGCTGAATACTCTGAAACCTTGAGGTAAAACAAACCTTGTCACAGCTATAAGAAATATAATGATAGGCTGATACGACAGTAATTGAGGTTTTTTTGCATTGTTGAAATTTGCTGTTTGATATTGGAGTGTATTCTTAATAGGTACAGCTAGGTCATACATCATTTTAATGCACATTTCCTGCCTTGTAGTTTCTTGATAATGGCATTATATGCTGTTTATTTTATTTTATGAACTTTATGTTAGAAAAAAAGAAAATTCAAGTAATTAAAAAAAATTCTAAGTTTATCTCATTTATTACTAAGTGTGTGTGTGTGTGTGTGTGTGTGTGTGTGTGTGTGTGTGTGATATGTGTGTATGTGGGCATGCAAATCAAGATCAGAGCTTTATGGAGTGAGTTTTCTCCTTCCAACTTTGCACAGATTGCGTGGACTAAGCTCAGAAGCTTCAGCTTGCACAGCAAGGGCCTTTACCCACTGAATCATTTGCTTGCCCCTTGGGTTACTTTCTTTTTAAAATTCAAAATGAATAACAAGACAACTTGAAACATCAATACCACATCTGGTCCAAGAACTACTGAGGAATGCACAGTGCGCTGGTGATTCAAGAACATTTTCAAAGGATGCAAAGCCTTGATGATGAGGAACAGAGGGTTGGCCAGTGGAAACTCACAGCAGCTATCTAGGACAACCATGAAAGCCGGTCTTCTCTCCTATTTTTTATATAACAAAATTTTTATTGATTATTTGGGAATTTTATATGAAAAATTAGCTTTTCTATAGCCCACTGCTACTCATTTCCGAGTCCTAGCGCTCTCCACCCTTGTAGCCTCCTTCACAAAAGAAAACAAAACAATAAAATTTAAGATTTAAAAAAGAAAAACCACCTTTCGGTGAGTCCTCTGGGCAATGGCTGGGCCCTCATCAACTGTAGCCATTTCTCATACCAGTCACAGGAAAGGTGGTCTTCGTCCATCTGCATAGGAACCGACTCAGTGAGAACCATTCATCTGTCTGACATACGGAGTAAATTGAAGGGGTGAAAACCTTGACAAGTGGGTGTCTTAGCAACTGGATCAGAAATGTAAAAACATTGCTTTGAACTGTCACCATCATCTCTTATTCTTCCCAACTACAAGGACTGTTTCTTGGTTGGTTTGTGACATGTAACTGAAAGTGAATTGTCTACAATAAAAAGTTTTGACTAGCTTACTTGTTAGATGGAAAAGAAGCCTCTGTGCACTCTCCAAAGCCAAACTTGCACCCTAGAAGGTCGTGCTCATTATTTAGTGATTTGCACCTAATGTGATTCTGTATATCTCTCTGAATCCCTGTGTAACCACGAACCTGAGAAATGCACTTAGCAGCTTGTTGGGTCACATCAGAAACTGCAAGGCCTGCCATTGTCATTGACCGGCAGAAATAGCACAATTCCACTCCACAACATCCAGTGGCATGTCACAAAACCATGCTTCAGAGGTTGAACATGTTGTTCTGTGAAGTTCTGCCTAATCCACCACATCCACGTGGCCTCTCGCCATCCTCTTGAAGCATTTCCGCCAACTTCTTGCAGAGAAAATGTTTCCCCCACCAGCAGGAAGCACAAGATGCTTTCCAAGAGTTTGTCAAATCCTGAAGCATGAATTTTATACCACAGAAACAAACAATCCTTACTTCTCATTGGCAAAAATGTGTTGTTGGTTATGGTTCCCATTTTTATTAATAAAGATTTCTTTGAGCATAGCTAGACTTACTTAAAATTCAGAGTCTGAAACTGTATGGATTTCATCCTCATTCAAAATATCACTCCCAAACTGTGAATTCATTTTCTAATTCACAAGTCTATAAATTGAGAAACTTTGGGGGGGGGGGGATTCTGTAAAACCTTTATCTGTAAATTTTATTGTTCTCAGATTTTTTTTTTTTTACCTATCTCTTGAGTTCTTTTCTAGTATTTTATTACAATTATTTATCTATACTGAGTTTGTTTGTGAGTGTATTTGAGTGAAGGTGTGTGTGTGTGTGTGTGTATGTGTGTGTATGTTGTGTGTGTGTGCACATGTGCACAATCATGCATTTTTATGCATGCAGTGAGCATGTGCATAGAGGTCAGGGATCAAATTGAAGGTCATTTCCCAGGAGCTATCCACCTTGTATTTTTTGAGACAGAACTTCTCACTGGAACTCAGGGCTTACTCTGATCAGGCTAGACTGACCTGCCAAGGAGACTTTTGTCTATACCTTCTCGAGGCTGGGATTCCAAGAGCATGCCATCATATCTGGCTTTCGTGTTTGCATAATGTGATACTTAAAGTTGTTTTGCTTTGTTTTTGTCAATGTCAACTCGACACAAGCCAGGGTCATCTGAGAAGAGGGAACCCCAGCTGAGAATGTACTTCCATCAGATAGGCTGGCTGGTAAGCCTGTAGGGCATTTTCTTAATTGATGATTGATGTAAAGGACCCACCCCACTGTGGATGGCCATCCCTGTCAGGTGGTCCTAGGCTTTATAAGGCAAGATAAACAAGGCGTGGAGAACAAACATTCCTCCATGGCCTCTGCTTCAATTCCTGCATTCGGGTCCTGCTTGAATTCCTGCCCTGACTTCCAGTGATAGACTCTAATGGAAGCTGAAATAAACCTTTTCTTCCCAAGCTGTTTGTGATTATGGCTTTTTATCAGAGCAGCAGAAGCCTAAGTAGATCATGTAGCATCTCTTCACCAACAATGTGTCTTGGTTTCTGAGAGCACCGCTGACTTGGATGATTAGAAAGCAGGACTGTCACGGTGCACAAAGAGCAGCAATTACAATTCTGCCTAGGCACTTGTCAGAAAAGGAGGCTACTGGGCTGTGTGGTTCCACCCAGAAGACTCACCTGGAATGATTTATGTATATTTTATTTCACCCATACAATAGCCTAAATGCTATTATTTGTTTATTTTACCGATAGCAAAGCTGGTTGATCTCCTGTGAATAGAAAGCTAATTTTTAGCTATCTGTGTTGTCTTAACTGTGCTTCTCAACACAGTAAAGGTACTCAGAAGGGGAAAAATATATCTCAGGTGGATACTTGGAAATGAGTGCGGACATTTAATAGCTGATTTTTCAAAATGCTTAGGGAATGCTGTTGATGGGGAAGAACAGCAGGTGTCTAAGGATGCCCTGCATGTCCTGGCCCAATGAACCATTCATCAGTGACCAGTTAAGAAGCACTCACCCCAGTTCCCTTTAAGAGTGTGACCCAGATAGGTTGACTATGTTCTAGAGGATAGCCCTATACCCTGGAGAACACAGGCACACTGAACTCTGAATTTTTAAAAGAAGAAGAAATAGAAGTACAAGAGGCAGAGGGTTGGGAGTGGGAGAAGCTAGAAGGAGTTAGGACAGAGTAGGGGATGCAGACGATCTAAATACACTGTATGCATTATGAAATTATCAAATAGGACTATATTAAAGAACTTAGACCAATATTACACCAACATAAAGTTGAGGAACACAGGAATTGTCTGGAAGCAAAGATGAGACTATCCTTGTATGTATCATTTTATAGATTTTGCCCAGTACTATTTAAAGAGTGAGACTAAGGAAGGCATTACGTTTGTATATGAGGATTCATATGGCTGTTGATGAAGTGGGAAGTGTAGAAAAATGAGGAAAACGGCCATACTCTAAAGCGAGTGAAGAATCACTTCATAATAAGGTGTACTGGATTCTAACAGACCCCCTTTTCATCCTCCTTAAAACTAGTTTAAAAATTATGTGGCTTTCCGGTATTTATTAGTATTTCAGGCAGTACTTTCTAAGAAGCGGGCCAGCCTTTGAGAGATGTTTCTGGGAAAGCCACCTGGCTAAGCTCATCTCTCTCAAAGCGGCTGAGTTATAGCCCAGCTTTCCATGGGCTCCCTCGGTTAAATCAGATTATGCAAATTGACTAGAGGGAGGAACAGGATTTTTCTGATGAGACTTGAGAGGCAGAGACAGGAAGAACATTTCATTGGATATTCCTACTTCCTGATCCTTCTTAGTTCCTGTCCATATGTGCGAAAGTTCTCCCCGAAAGGACCCTTTGCTATGATTTGTCATTTCCTTGGGGTCATCACGGAAGACTATGGAAATAATAGTGT
The DNA here is from genome assembly GCA_033318265.1 of Phyllotis vaccarum. NCBI lineage: Eukaryota > Metazoa > Chordata > Mammalia > Rodentia > Cricetidae > Phyllotis > Phyllotis vaccarum. The sequence continues at coordinate 135,617,174 of JARWLC010000001.1, read as the reverse complement.
AAGATCCTCAGTGTAAATGAAGAAAGCAGAAGGTGTGGACTCCAGGTAGTCTGATTGTAGGATGCTGAAGTGTAAGTCAGCTTCAGTCCCAGCTCTACCACTCATTGGTCATGTGACCTTGGACGGGTAACTGAGTCTCTGTCAGCCTCTTCTTAAAATGTGGGACAGTAGTACTGTTCATCTCAGAGTTGTTACAAAATTAGTCGAACTGATTAGAGTAAAATCATTTGACCTCTAACACACAGTCAATAAATGGAAACCATTTTATTCACATATGACCATATGCTATGTCCTCAGATCCACCCCTCACCCAGCACTTCCATATTCCACACTAAGGTACAATTTTATATTATCTTTCATGATCCAGTAAAATGCCCACCAGGCTCACTAATTGGGATGACCTGCTGTCTCTCCTGGCTTCGAGGCAGGCATATAGTGGTTCCATAGTCCCTAACTTCTGGTTTCCACTATAACACGGGCTTCATCTAAAATCCTATATGTCCAGAAAGGTCCGTGACTGATGCTCTTCTCCAAGTACAGAGACCTTGTTCTCTATTTTCCTAAGCCCCTTGAAGGGTCTCATCAGAGACCTTTGTCACCCTGACCTACCATTAGAGAGTCCCCACTTTCTTTTTCCCTTCCATGAAGAAATTACATCCATGGCGATGGCAGTCCCTGTCACAATGGGCTGCAAACACCTGGGGGAAAACAAAAAGTGACAAAAAGTTGGACTTTAACATGACTGAGTGACTAAGCAAGGCCACTGCCCCTATTTGTTGTTTTGTGAGGAAAACACATCTTTGTTTTTAAGCCACTAAAAGCCAGTTTTTCTGTTTTCAGTTACATGTATTTCTGGCTAAATAAAACTAAAACTCCACATCTTAGATATTCATCTGCTAACAAATATCACACACACATAGTCTTCATTGCATATATCCATTTGGGTAGACTACTATATCTGTCTAAATGTTTGAGGACTGTCCTAAAAAAGACATTTTCTTCCCAAGGACATATAGTCCAGCTGTAAGGTTTGCTGAGACAAATGAAATCGGACAGAAGTAGTATGTGGCACCTTCAAGAAGCCTTCTCCTTCCTTTCTGTCACAAGATTGATGCTCCTCAAAAGGATCCCTGAGGTTAAGGCATGGGAAAGAGGGAAGGGCACACAGTGGAGAGCCTCAGCCAGCTGCCTGTGAAAGCAGTTTGGGGTTTATTTCTTCTGAAGCAGAGCTAAACCCGGGATGACAAATTTAGACGAAAATGAGGCAGGACAGGATTAAAAAGTTAAAACTGTTAGTAATTTCTTTTGCTGAAAAATACTAATTTCATGTGTGTGTGTTTATAGTATCTAAGATATTCCATATTTTTCTTCAAGTTCTGTCCTACCATTTAAAATTTGACAGGTCATCTCAGTGTTCTTGTTTTGAATTTGGGTTTTGAATCAGAGTTCCAGCAGGCTCTGATTCTGGATTCTACAGGTTCTGTTTTCTCATCTGTCCAAATGGCTGAGAACACAGGAGCAGGCTACAGTGCTACATGTAATGCTCCTAAGAGGCATGCTCTCAGCATTATTTCTGTGAACACACAAAACCATCCTTAACCAAGGACTTAGCACCAACCGTGTCATGTCTATTGTTCTGTAAGATCTTAACTTTTTTTTTTTAATTCAAGAGAAATAAGAAGAACAACATTGATAAAGTATCACAGGTGGAGATGTAACAGAAGGTCTGGAAAAATGTCAACAACATCCTCTGCATCCATTCTTGTTTCTGAAGCTCATCATTGATCGTTTTTCTGTATATCCCTGTTACAACCCATGTCTAATTCTACCTCACTGACATTAATGAGAGGACTCGAGGGAAATGTGTGCTTAAAGGAGACTATTTTTGTCTCTTCATTAGTTAATTTATTCATATCTTATTTAAAATAATTTTATTGAATAACTGTCTATTATGTTTTACGTTATGTTATAGGCTCAGTCAGTACAGGAGTCAAGATCTCTACCTGTGTGGGTTAGGTTTTGTCAACTTGATATAAATTAGTTAGCAGAGAAAAGCAAGTGTCAACTGAGGAATTGTCTCCATCAGATTGGCCTACAGGCAAGTCTGTGGGACATTTGCTTGACTGGTGGTGATTGATGTGAGAAGGCCCAGACTACAGTGAACAGAGTTATCCCTGGGAAGGTAGTCTTGGGTTGTATAAGAAAGCAAGCTGGGCTGGGCAATGGCAGTGGCACACACCTTTAATCTCAGCACTTGGGAGGTAGAGGCAGGCAGATCTTTGTGAGTTTGAGTCCAGTCTGGTCTAAGGAGCTAGTTTAGGACAGCCAGGGCTACACAGAGAAAACCTCAAAAAACTAAAAAATCCTTTGAAAAAAGAAAGAAAGGAAAAGAAAGGAAGGAAGGAAGAAAGCAAACTGAGATAGCCCTGGGGAGCAAGCCAGCAAGAAGCCTTCCTCCGTGGTCTCTGCTTCAGTTTCTGCCTATAGTTTCTGTTTTGTTTTGGGGGGCTCTGTCCTTTTTGGTGGATTATGGTCTGTAAGCCAAATAACTTCTTTACTCCCCGTTACTTTTGGTTAGTGTTTTATCACAAAGACAGAGAAGGATGCTAAGTGCCTTATGGAACCTTACAGTCTAATGAGAACTGTGATGTAAGGGAAAGCTGGGGGTGCAGGGGGGGGCAAGGGAAGGGGAGACAGGACGGGACTGTTAAAATGGAAGTATACACCCATTGGGAGCCATTTTAACTCCCCAGACAAGAAAAGATGGAGAAAATATTTGGGCTGCAAATATGTTTAAAAGGTAGAGCTGATAGATATGTTGGCAGATTACTCCAATGTTGGTACTCTATGGCAGACACTGTTACTGGGTGTGGCCATCCTGACTTCAACACATATTAATAATCTGTGGCTAGTTGTGTTTGTGCTACACTTTCTATATCTGTAATGCAGTGGCTTGAACGAATGAATGAATAAATGAATGTATATGAAATTCATAGCACAATCTCTGCCTCCTCAGGCAGCATTCAGTGTCTACCTGTTATTAGTGATCTCACTGTCCAAGCTAGGATGTTTGTGAGCAGAAATGATTATACTCAAACCACTTGATTTACGGTAGACAGTGAAGAGGGGTGGGGAGATAATGCCAGGTGGTTGTATAAGGATCTCTTTCAGAGGAAAAACTGTTGATTTGTCCCTGTGCTGAATGGATAAGAACACATGTTCCTTCTACGGTTGTGAGGCTGTGCAGGATGTAAAAAGCTGTTCATAAAGAAACCTAATACTTTTTTTTTCATTTTTGGTAATTCCTCCTCAGATCCTTTTCTTCATTCTAGCACATTATTCATCTGTAATATAAAAGAGATAATATGGAAATTAGAGCACTAATTTCCGCCGTTAGGGGAATCAGACTACAGTGTAGGGATTAAGAGACAAAAGAACAAAAGAAAAGAAAGAAACACCTTCCAGCCAGGTTGCTTTGAGCTATGGGTTTTGATGAACAATTTTCAGAGGTTTGAATGGAAAATGCCCCTTTTACTGGGACATTTCTGCATGTAGCATCATTTAGTGGTATACACAATAAAGTGTGTAACCACACAGAAATTTCTTTACTAGAGCCTGAGGAATGCTGAAGGCAAGCTCCACTCAACAGTGGAGCTTTATCACTATCTTTATGTTTATTAATAGTAAGGCCTGCCATTAACTGGCCACTGATTATAAACTGAACACTACGCTAAATTCCAACACCCAGTGTAGATCTCTCTCTGATAAAGAAGTAAAAACTGAGGCCAAACCAGACAAAGAACTGACTCCAAGTTGCTCAGAGTCAATGATAAATCTTCAGACTTGAACTTCAGAAATACATCACTAATACTGTGGATAACCATTGCATGCTAATACCTAGCTCTGTCAAATATCTTACTGAATTTTTATGCTATCTGTGTGCCTCTGTGAAATATGAACCCATAAAACTAAAAAAATACATTATTTTTAAAAAGCAGAGGCAAACATTGGCATATTATAATTCAGGTGGAATTGGATGCCTCCTTCAGTAATTCAATTTTAGAATCACTATCGGGGATTGCTCACCATGTGGTATAATTCAAAAATGCATATAACTACCCTCTCTTTTTCTAAGTTAAAAATTACCTGCCCTGCCATTTAAAGATAAGTAAAAAGAAACAAACCTGCAATATTTGATTCATGTATGGCTTGGCTTCCTCTTCACATTACTATTCTAATCACTTCAGGCCATGAACCTTTTGATTTGACATTTTGTTTATTCTAGAGAGAGAAATAACACAGAGTGAAGTTATATTGTCAAGAGGATGTATAGACAGGCTCCAGACACCATCTCATTCCAAAGAAAAGTGAAACCGCATTATCGTTCACAAATTAACTTCCTTCCTAAGAGAGAAACGGAGTGGAGTCACACTATCCAACCTGCAACACTTGCCATGCTTGGCCACTGCCACTGAGCAGTGGGCATGTACCAATCTGATCTAGGACTTGTTCACAAATATGAAGTGCATGTCTGTATTAGATGACTGTATGAGAAAGCAGGCAACAGTGTAAATGATCTCAACATTATTTTGTGGATCACATTTTAATAATAGACAATGCTTTACAAGATTGAATTAAATAATGTAGATCATGAAATTCTATTTCACTAGTTTCTTTTCCACTCCTAATACAGCTTTTAACAATGCTTCCAACCATACATATAATTCATGTTATTTTTCCTTTTGGTGGCACTGCCCTGGAGTTGCATATTTGCTTTATTTATTTTCAAACCCTTGTTGGAGATTAATAGGAGAGGGAGCCGTGTCATCAAATATACAAAAGCATAAAATGTGCAGTTCTTATTCAGTGGGGAAATAATGTCTGGCCCTTGCCACACTGCCCACGGTGAAGTTCCACAAAGCCAAATATTTTCTTGACAACTCATTTGAATTATGGAGATGTCCTAGCCTTGCAGTCAAGTACGCCTGATTTTAAGTATTGAATAGCCACGTGGGCCGGAGTGACTGCTGCATCTGTATGTCCCTGCATATGCTCCAACCCTATCTTGTAGTACAAATACAAGCTCTGATTGTCATTTACCTGAACTGGCACCGGCAAAATTGTATTATCCCACTCATATTCTCAGTTTTCTTCCAGCCAGTTCCCCAGGCTTAGGTATGGCCTTCCTGTAGGAACATTTCAGCATCTTGCAATCTGAACTTCAAGAGAGCCAACCCAGGCAAGGCTACCTTGATTAATTAAAGGTCAGACACCAGAAATAAATGTTTCATACCTTTTAGTTGAGGCACATAGGTCTGTGATACACCTCGTACCCGGCGGAAGGACCTGGAAGGATTCACCTGCTGCCTTCAGAAGTAGCCAGCTTCCTAGGGCACAGCCCCAGCCCTTCTCTCTTCCTTGTTTCTTCATTTGTGCTCCCAGCCCTACTCCCTGGCTCAGGTCCCCCCAAATTGTCTGCCACCATCCTTTGTGTAAGGCTTTCCTCTGGAGGGAGCTAGGGCCAGGCACTCTTAGAAAAATAGGACCTTGATTTATGTAAATTCAGAACAAAGCTCTTTTAAAGTGTTGTAGAAATTAGAGATAAAATGTAGAGATGCTATCAGAAACACAGGCACTCATTATCATTATCAGCTCCCTTAATAATCTCACAATTTTATTTATTTATTTAAGGGGAGGACTAGTTTTTTCACATAAGCTTTGGGAAAAGCAATGATTTTCAAAAATGCTTTTTCTGATGTTTTCTACCATTGTAGGGTAGCTTAGAATATAATAAATAAGAATTTGTGAGGATATTTCTCAGAAACATTATCCATTTGGAAAGGAAAGGACAGATGCTGCTGATAACTGGGATGCAGGCCTCTCGTCTGGGCCCTATCACTTCAGCTCCATCTTTGATATATGAATAAGAGAACACCAAGCCTGGGCTCACACGTGCAGTGGGTTTAGATGGGAAAGTGAAGGGGCTTTCTCCTGAAAGGGATTTTAAGTATCAAGAAATGAATGTTATTTACCCTATACATACTAAACAAAGCTAACGTGCCGAGTGCTCCTGTACTTCCCAAAGCACCGACAGCAGGACATTATTCTGAGTCAGAATCAGGGAGGCTCAGGTGATTTTGGGGATCCTGTATCTTCTTCCTGTTTATGAAGGGATTGAGGATGAATAAGCTATTGTTTATCCTAAGGTGATTGGGGTCAGGAGCAAAGAAACTGTGTGGTCCTAGGCCAGCATCTTTCTGAGCCATTAACTATGGAAATAAAGCTCAGCATCTATGGTATTAGACTTTCTGTTCAATCACTTGTTTATTATAGAGCTCTGCAGTATCCTCCCAAGTCTGACAACACAATTCTTCTCTGTCTGGATTCTCTACTTCCTGTCCAGTTTTTTTCTTAGCTACATGGAAACAAAATATTTGGTTGTTCCTTATATAATTTGTGTATTATGTCAAGTATCAGATGTCACACACAAGTGTGGTAGGCTGAATAAAGGTCTTCTGAAGATGTATGTCCCTGTCCCACACCCCAGAACATATTACTGTGTTGTGTTTCATGACAAATGGGATTTAGGTGGCAGAGAAAATAAGGCTGTTGTTTGTCTGACATTATGATGGGCTGTAGGTAATCAGAAGAACCAAAATGTGAAAAAAATTGTTGTTTTTTCAGAGTGATTCAAATATAAGAGAGACTTGTCTGCTTGTTCCTAGCTTTAAAGATGAAGAAATGAACTACAAGAAATATGGACAACCAATGGAAGGTGGAAATTTCACAGACATAAATCTTCCCAGAGATCATTTCCAAAGTCATATAGCTCCATACAATCCTTAATTTCATCCACCTGAGACCTATCTTAGACTTCTGACCTCTGTGAGTTTACAAGAATAAATTTGTGATAGTCACTCAACATGTGCTAATGTGTTAAAGCTGCCATATCAGGGAACACCACACGTAAATGTCTACCTTCTACTGCTTCTGCTCCGTGATGGCCTAGCTTTTCTGCCTGTGTGTGGCTTTGCCCAACTACCCGAGAAAGAAGAGCATGGATCTCTGCTCTCAGGTCACAAAACCTGTGGGGAGATATTCCTCCTTGATAGGATCACCCTACCGAAATATATGTTTCGTAAACTCCCTTTATTTTATGTTCTCTAACTCTTTCACTTCTTGACTTGCGATCAAACAGCTCTGGCTATTATTTGTTCTTCCAAACACACGAGCTCTGACATCAGCAGGTTAAGACCCTGACTCCATAACTCCATAGCTCTTTTTCTTATCTAGATCAGAAGTCTAGGAGACAACACCTGCTGGGAGAAACTTGAAAACAAAGCAAAACAAAACGCCATCAGCCAATAAGCAAACTCTGCTATCTTATTACAATATCAGCCAGTGAGTCTTTAGAAACAGTTGCATTGAATTTGAGGGTTTTTCTTGTCTCTCGGTGTGGGGCTCCTTCAGCAAGAATGAAGGCTCCCATGTGCATGCAGTCAGAAATGAGTGGAGAGGCAGGACAGGTGTGAGGCAGAACAAAGAAAGCAGGAGGCAAAAGCCACTAGAAAGATGAGAAGTAAACATGGCAGTCAGCCAGCCAGGGCCCGCTGAGCAGCTGGGCATTCAAGCCTGTGGGAAGCTGAGTCTAGTCAGTCAGTCCCTGCTGAGAATGGCAGCCTTCTCCAGGGGCTGCTCCATGACAGTGGTTTCTTCTATCTGCCACTTCTCGGGAATAACTCCATTTTCATCGTTTGGTCCATGTCTCTCTTATCTTTATTTTCCATTGAATTCTCGTCATCCTCCGCTTCCCCATCACCTGGGATTTTTCGGGAATCTCATAACAGTTTCAGCATCTAGCAAACACATTATTCTAATTTCATGTTTATTGCTGTGACAAAATACCCAGGCAGAAAGCAACTGGGGGAAAAACAGGCTTATTTGGATTACAGTCCATCATTTTGGGGATGTCAAGGCCGGAGCTAACAACATCACTTCCATAATCACGAGGAGAGAGGGACCACTCATGGATCCTTGCTTGCTTGCTCACAGCTAGCTTTCTCTTCCCTTGCTTAGGGAATGGTGCCGTCTGTGATGGGCTGGGTCCTCCCACATCAATTATAACAATCCTCTACAGACACGTAGGAAGGCCAACGTGATCTAGATAACGCTTCATTAAGCTCTCTTCCCACGGGATTCAAGGTCACGTCAAGTTGATAGTTTAAGCTAATCAGTGCACACATTACTTTAGTTCCTCTTATATTCCAAGTGAAGTTATAGACCACAGGGGGTGAGACCTATGCTAATTAAATAAAGAAAATGAAAGGTTTTTTTCCCCTCTGTCTTATACCACACACAAAGGGTATAAGTAACAAAACCTATAAAATCAGATATAAAGCTGTTTATCTTATCATGTTTCTATTTTTGAGGAAGTGATCACTGTGTGACTTAGGATGTGTCTGGCTACAAAACATTAGCAATTTCATATAAAATTTCAGCCAGCTGGTTGTGTGATGTACTATCGTCATTCTTCCAGGTCTGCAACTGTAATAGGCGGGCGCCCCTAGGGCACCCCAAGACACCCCAAGACACCCCAGGACCACGACTAATGACCACTGTTAACATTAAAGAAAAAAAGAGTTTAATGAATATGAATATGAATACCGGTACACACACGTGTGTGTGTGTGTGTGTGTGTGTGTGTGTGTGTGTGTGTGTGTGTACCCCAGGCACAGGCAAAAGCCTGGGGCCCCGAATATTCTCGGGGCAGGATTCTTATACCCTATTTTAGATAGGGGAGGAGGTTATGGGCGGGCTTGGCCCGCTAACAGGGCAGGGCCAAAGGTCCACTACAGAGTTTAGGAATGCAGGCAGGCAAGCTATTTCCTGTGAAACCACCTGAAGACATTCATTTCCTGGAGCAGGACATTGTGTAAGCTTCAAACAGTTAACAGTTAACAATTCTCATGGTAGGGCTTTCCTGGGTGACCCCACCTAGGTTGCAGGTGGGATCCCACAGGAATGTGGTCTCAGCTTGGAAGGTCAAGCTGCTCTACCAGGTAGGTCTCAGGAATTCAGGAAGTATCTATCAGGCTCAGGCTGCTGGGTGTGTCTCAAGCAGCCATCTTGACCTTGGCTAGTTTCAGCGACCTCAGGAAGGGGTCGAGGGGGAGAGTTACAGGATTTTTCTATTTTCACACAACTAAATGAAACTGGACCTCGAAGAAGCTTAGAGCCTTGACCAAGTCACCTAAACCTGAGGCTTGAGCTCTTATCACCAACTCTGATAATATTCTAACATACCATCTTGCCATATCATATACCACATTACTATATCAGTGTGAATTCATTAGGTATTATATTATATATTTTTGTTTTATAAGCTGTAATCCCATCATGAAGTTCATCCAGTAGCTATTATGTGGTAGAGTCTTAGCCAGTCTCATGTAGACTGAAACATGAGAATTACTTTTAATGCAAAGGAATTCACCTTTTTGCGTGTGTTAGTAGATCTTCTCTCACTGGAAAGAAGGGGTTTCCAGTCTTCAAGGTAAAGTCAACCAGTATAAAGAGTCTGGCTTTTATAACCCCATGTTAGAGAGTAAATTCCAAGACTATCATGAAACAAAAATGGAAATGCCAATAGTAAGATTAGGCAGCCCAGAAAACAAACCCCCCTCCCATTATTTGTAAAATTTTAACGTTCTCTAATTTCAGATTTCTTCTTAGAGAAAAGAACATTTTTGGAAGAAAAAAAAAAACCTACTGTGTGGAAAACTTTTTTGGGGTTGTGATGTGGGAATGCCTTTCTGTATGCTGTGAATCTCAATCTTTAAATAAAGGAGCTGTTTTGGGCCATGACAGGCACCATAGAAGAAGTAGGAGGAGGAATCAGAATAGGTAGGAAAGGAAGGGCAGAGTCAGAGGCAGATAGAGCTGAAGCCCAAAGGAGCAACATGTAAGGAACACAGGTGAGCCACGGGCCATGTGGCAGACAGATTAATAGAAATGGGTTGAGTTAAGATGAAGGAGCTAGCTAGCAATGTGCCTGAGCCATAGGCCAAACAGCATAAAGTTAATATAAGCGTCTGAGTCATTTCTAAGGGCCTGAGCTGAGCGGCGGGCAGCTGAGCGGTCTCCGGCGGCAGGTCTGTGGGTCTCGGATCTCTGGCCGCCCGAGACCAAGAAACTCCATTACAACAGATGGCGCCCAACATGGGGAGATTATCCACTTAAAGCCTGAGAAAGATTAAAAAGGGTTCTAGATCACAGAAACTGAGCCAAGGCAGCTTCCGAATTGTGTATATGAAGCAGGTCATTGTACAAAGAAAGCGTGGTATCTGGGTCACATTCAAAATGGCGCTGGCGGAATGGCGGCAGGCAGTGTAAGCTGCAATCAGGCCAGTTCCTGAAATCGCACAGAAGACTCAGTAGCATGTGATTTATTTTAGATTTCTGTTTATTTTGAACAAAAAGAAAACAAAGATGATGTCTTAATAACAGCATTTTCTTGGGTCTGCAACAGGGTTGATTAGTATTTTCATAACATAAAATAGTTTAAAAGTTTTATTTAATTTTAATTTTACTCTAAGATCATTTGGAGAATCATGGACATTCCCTCAAGTCTACCTCTAATGTTTCCCTAGAGAAAATACTCCTTTGAGAACTCTATCCCAGCATTACGGTATGAATTTAAAGGGAGATAGAAACTGGGGAATGGCAGAATCCATGTGGAAGGTAATTTAACGTCATCAAAGTGAGGTGTATGTTGGTGGCAATGGATTGTGAAGATAGGATATGGACATAAAATAATTATTCTGAAGAATAATAGCTCAGGGAAACGAAAATGTCAAATGTAGGAGCACTGGAAAATTGTTAAGCCAAATAACCAGAAGAGGGGATATGAGTAAATGTCAGGTAGACTTTGTTCACCTTTAAGCTGAAGTGAAGGTGGGAATCATTATGAGGAGATACCTTTCAATTGGCAGGTGAGAGAAAGTGAAGCACCAGAGAAAGCTTAGGAACATAAGTGCAGTCAGGGTTTACTTCTTTTTTTTTTTTTTTTTTTAATATTCCACTTCTTGTAGAGGATGCTGTGAAGTATGCATGTGTGGTCCTGTAGAATCCAGAACAGGAAGATAGGAATATCTTCTACAGAGGCGATGGAACACGAGCCCTGCGGCCAGAATTCATACTAAGACTGGACAGTGCAAAGACTGGCCTACAGAGCCAGTCCAAAGTAGTCTATAAAAGATAAGGAATGTACAAAGTAAATAAGACATATAAAATAAAATGAAAAATAGGACCTTAGTAAATATAAAGTACCAAAGGAAGATGGATTTCTGACGTCAGGCAGAGGTGGTCTGAAGCACAGGGTTAACAGTAGGGCTAGTGTCCACAGAGGCATTTGGGCATTCTGAACATGGATTGATTGTTCTAGAATATCTAAAGGAGCTCGTGTTCAGTATGGAGATTTAATAAAAGCTCCAGAAGTTTTGGAGATATCAGAGGGATCTAACCACAGTCAGTCTAGGAGGATCAGAGAGTTGTGATTCACACCTTTAATCCCAGCACAGGGAGTAACCTGGGAGTGGTGATCTATGCCCTTAATCCAAATTGAGTCCGAGGTCATCTTAGTTTACAGAAGGAACTCCAGGCTCCCAAGCAGGCAATGGTGGGACCACGCCTTAACTTACCAAGAGAGTATTTAGGGTGGCCATAGAAAGACAGAAGCTATAAGAAGCCACTGAGGAAGCTGGAAGACAGCTGGGTGAGATCTGACTGTGGTGTTTACTCTCTAGTATCTCTGGCTTTCTCAGAGATCTATTCCTGAGTTTCATGTATTCGTGCAACAGTCGATCGATGAATGAGCAAGAAGAATGTAGAATTTGTTCGTCACAATTCAAATCGGTTAAAGGATAATGGTGGTGATAGTGAGATATAATAACAACAACAATAATAATCCAGCTTGGACGGAGAAGAAAAGCCACAAATATCTTTAAAGAAAAACCCACCCCCAAGCACAGAAAAGAATATTGGAGAATAAGAGGAACAAATATGGTGATGAGTATTAAGTTAGCTGTAACTCTAGACAGAAATAGAAGCAATTGGACTTGATTTCCAGGCTCATGTTCTGAGACTCTATGGTTCCTAGCGAGAAATAGTTCAGAAAAGGGGTCCTGACTCTACCTCCTACTATACAGTGACATCAGTAACAAGTCTGGGGCCTGTGGACCATTCATTCAGAACACAAGAAGAAAATACACAGTAGTGACTTTCCTTGTTGCTGTGGCAACAAACCTGACCGTGTAAGGAGACAAAGGTTAATTTTGGCTCACAGTTCACAGTTCTGGCCTGCCATGGTGTGGAAGTTCTTGAGGCAGCTAGTCACATGGCGTTTAAGTCAGAGATGGGAGAGAAAACTGAAAACCCTGTCTGGCTCCTGTTTCTCATTTTATTTGGTCCAAGACCCCAGCACATAGGATGGTGCTGCCATATTCAGGGTAAGGTTTTCCACCCCAATTAACCTAATTTAGAAGCGCTTTTACAGACAAGTCCAGAGTTTTGTTTTCATAATGACTCTAAATCTTATCAAGCGACAGTCAAGATTAACCCTTTCAAACTACAGTAATAGTTTTTAATTCTATATGAAAGGAAAAAAAAACTCATCAGAGTTAGCTTTTCTCTCTTTGTGGAGTGAAGGATGTTACAGGGTGAAGGGTGCTACAGCTGTCTCTTTTCCATCAGTGGCCCTAATCTTGGGAGAAATTACAGCCAGAAGCTCCAGTCAGCATCTGCTTATGTAGAGAGGGGATCAGTGATGTCTACAGCAGCAAGCATCTGAGCATAGCACAGAAAGACACAGGGTCAGAGAAGGTCTCATCCTTGTCGTCTCTGTGTTTGGAGAATTTGCCCCCAGGAGCTCTGAGAAACCTAGAAAAATTTCAGGAGATTGTTATTAGGTAGACTATAAAGAGATGTAGATGAATTAAAAGAGAAAAATCACAAGTGTTGTCAACTATTAATTTTAACTCTTTAAAATTCACATTTATAGCGAGAGAAAAGGTTAGAACATGCTTGGTGTAGACTACATACTTGTATGAAAACTTCCTTATAACACAGTATCATATACAATACACAGACACAAAGAAAGGTTAACATACCAATTGCTACTCCCTAATGTAATAAACCTCTTTCGAAGAGTTTTTTTTTTGTTTTTTTTTTTTTTTTTTTTTTTAAAGTTCCATCCATGGTTACTTTGTGGCCTAGCAAATCCACTCATGGGTTTCCTCTCAAGAAAGTAGAGCAGTATTAATTATAGCAGTCAAAAAATTGCAAATCATTTAAATGTTGATAAACTAATACATAAAATAATATATATATTTAAAATAATAAAATTAGGGATTTTTTTTATAACATACTGCTCTTTTAATTGGGTTTGACTAAAACTCCTTAAAAGCAGTGTGAGATCGGGAATAATAAAGGTTTCAGAGGAAAGCTTCCACGTCTCATCTCTGGCAGGGCTGTGCCCCTTCTCTTTGACATACACAAATTGACATTCTTATTACTCTTGTACTTTGTGGTCATATTAGTTCAATGAAGGTTACCCAAGAACAAGCTTTATAACACTGTGACTCTTGAGGCAATCACCTAGATAAGAAAGTGGTTGATAGGCAGGTAGTATACACTTGATGTGGAACAAGAGGATGATTCCTGTACCAGCTGTGTTAGAGAAAGAATGAGAGTTCAGTGTGCTACATACTGAGTATGGCAAGCAATTTAAAACTCAGGAATTTTTTTTTCTCACTTGAGACTGCTGGGCCAGGGCCCTGAGGAATGAGATGATGCCATGTGGTGGAAACACAGTTGCTGTCAGAGGAATAGTCTTGTGAAGGCAAGTTTGGGCTCTCTATTATGTCCCCTCTCCTTCTCCCTCTCTCTTCTCCTGTACTTTCTCCTTCCACGTTCTATCTTGGGTTGAGACTGCACAGAGGTCTGTGCCAGATGTTGGTGTTCTACTCTAATTCTAAACCAGTGGTTGTGCAGACTAGTGTTTGCCAATTTGACACAAATTGAGACACCTAGAAGAGGGGAGCTTAAATGAGGAGTTGGCCTCATCAGATTAGCCTGTGGGCATGTCCTTGGGGGCATTTCCTCAGCTGGTAATTGATGGAGGAGGGCCCAGACCACTGTGGTGATTTCCCCTCCAGACTGGAGGTCCTGAACTGTGTGTGAGTCTGGACCAAGCCAATGGGTAACATCCATCAGTGGTCTTGCCAGCCGGTAGGTCTTTGGCTTGGGCTCCTGCTCAGCTTTTCTCAATGATGGAGTATAATCTATAAAATGAAATGAGTTTCTTCTTCCACAAATTGCATTTGGTCAGTGTTTTAGCACAGCAACAGGGAGGTAAAGAAGCGAGCCAAATGAATCTCTCTTTCCTACATTGCCTAGTCCTAATCTGTTACAGAGGCAAAGGGGACTAGGGCGGACCGCAGCTCTGCCTTTGATTCATCATGTTCATGGAGAGCTGCCTGGACTGTTTTCTCCTGTAGATGCAGCATTAGCCTTACTTTTCAGGAAAATATGGAAAACAAACAAGAAGAAAAACCAACGTGTTCCAGCTCTCTCTCAGCAGACTCAGAATCTCCATCTATGTTTCTCAGGTTCTAACGATAACCATCTTTCAACTCAGTAGTTTTCATTCATGGATGATGATGGTGATGAAGAGAAATAAGTAAAACAAAGGCTGAGAAGGCATTTAACTTTGTATATTAAAGAAAATACTATCTATAATTGCTATGCTGTAAAGCAAAGGTGGGGGAGGTTAAAATTTATTTATTTTATGTTTACAAGTGCTTCGCCTGCCTGTATGTATGTATGTGCACCATGCTGTCAGAAGTGTCTCAATTCCACCTAGACCCAAGGTCCAGATGAATCTCTTCCACCCACTGTCCTGCAATCACTTATAAAATAATTAACTCGGTGTTTCAGTATTGGAGTAACTGCTGAGCCAGTAGCTCAGGCTTATAACTATCTAGCTCTTACACTAAAATTAACCCATAATTCTTATCCGTGTTTACCTGTGTGGCTTAGTGCCTTTCGCACTGTAGCATTCTCAGCTTGCCTCTCTGTATCTGGCCGCCATTTGTGTTCAGCCTTCCTCTTCCCAGAATTCTCCTAGTTTGGTTGCCCGTCTCTACTTCTGGCCTAGCATCTGGCTAATCTATTAAACCAATACAAGTGAAAAATCCTTACAGAGTACAAGAGTAATAGACTACAGCACCATATGCATAGCCCATGGAGTTTTGAAGAGGGCATTGGATATCCACCCCCCCACCCCCCCCCACCCCCACCCCCCCCCCACCCCCCCACCCCCCGCCTCGGAGTGGACTGCTGTGAGCGCTGGGAATCATTCGGGTCCTCTACTAAAACACACCTAACCTGTTTCATAGCTTACTTGAAGTCTTAATGTTGTATATCTAAGAAAAGATAACTGTTTGCCATAGTGACAATGGGCTGAGTCCATTGTCTACACTGTCAAAGACTCTGTCCATCACATAATGAAGAGTTCGGTGTCATGCCTTCTTTTACACAGTGAAACAAAAAGAGAAAAGTAATTACTCCTCAAGGATACTCTGGTGGGAACCAATTGCTCCTATAATGTATCATTTTCACACTCCCTATTCCAGTCAATTTTGTGTGGTGTCAGCTAGACAGCAAGATCTATTTAATCTAGACTTACGGCAATACTAGCTTTCTGGGGATGAACTCAGCATGGATGTACTCCTAGTTGGTCTGCTGTTAATATATCTCGTGAAGATACTCATGTCTTGCTATTTTATCATGATGCCATATGGTAGTTATGGTAGATTAAGTGAGAATATCCCCCATAGTATCCCATGTCTAAGTACATAGCCCCAGTTGGTGGTGCTGTTTAAGGTGGTTTAGGAGATGCAGCCTTGCTGGGGGAATATGTCACTGGGGGTGAGTTTTCAGAGGCAATCTCTCCCTCCACCATCTCGGCTTCATGCTTATGGTAAAGGATGTGAGCTCCAATCCCTGCTCCATCTATCATGCATGCCCCCTTGTTGCCACACGTCCTAACTCTCATTTCTCTAGAACCATAAACTCCAAATAAATCCTTTCTTCTATGGTCTTGTGATTATGGTCATGGTGCTTTATTACAGCAATAGAAAAGTAACTAGTATAGTAATCAAATGATCTATAGTCGTTTGCTTGACCATTTCCCCCTACAGCTCCAAACAGAAATACATTTCAGTAGAGTGTGTGGTGTTAGTATTTTCAAGCCTTCCTTGCCCCAAATATGAGATACTATAGAAACAAGATGAGAAAAACCATTTTACCCATGCAAACTTTGCTGTTATAGAAGGATTGAACTCTGGACCCCAGATACACAAGGTCTTGGACCCCTCCTCTACCACTTAAATTCATGAATGCCTAGAAGTGTTAGTTAGTCCTCCTTGCTCATCAATGATTTGATGATAAAAGTGTTTTGTTTTTTTAATCTTACAGGTTAACTGCGAGACCAGACAATTAAATATGGCAAATGCTTACCATACTACATAACAGACTGGCTGCTTAATAAATGTTACTTTGTTGCTGTTATTGTTACTATCTCTGATTTATATCGAAGAACCAATTAGGGGAGTTAAGATAAAAACAACTCTTGAATTTATTCATTTGGGTCTTGAGATTAGGTAGACCTATTATATTGCTGGGAAATATAAGTATAAAGTTGCATTAAAATGTTTCACGCAGGGAAAAATAAGTGGTCTCCTAATTTGATTTTTCTCATTTATTTTTCCAGAAAGTATTAAATCACAGTCAGATCCTTAGAACTGGAAACATAGAAATCAGGCGTGTATAATACAGGGACCCATTTATTGCCTTGAAATTCTCTATGTAGAGTGGCTATATGGCTTTGACTGTACTACATTTCTCAACATTATTTTAAGAACTCTGGGGGACATCTTGTATTTACTGACTTTCATATCTCAAAATTTATCTCTTTACCCTTGATGCTCCATTCAGGATTGTCATGCATGAAAGACAGATAGGTATGTATGTATGTAGATAGATAAATAGATAGTTTGATAGATAATAGGCACACAGAAAAGGTATTGCAAAGGATCAATAGACGACAATTCTATGCCAAATATCTGTGTAGCACCTGTGTTTAAGGATATTGTGACTGACTCTTTGAGAGATGAATTAAAACTCAATCCTGATTTCAGTATGTCTGTAGTCAAGGAGGTGACAGATACCGGTCATGGCCATTTTCAAAGCCACATCTAAGCTATAGCATGTTAATTAGATATGGGTTGTAAGCACTCTATATGGTGCTATGCATTTTATTTGAAATTGGTGGAGGAAGAAAAGGCTTTTTATAAGGTCCCAAGTTCAGGAATCATTAGTGTTATTTCAGGTGGGCAAGGTAGGTTGTTCTGATGTGGTGCAGAACAGCATGGCATTGTTTTGAAAGAGCAGTTTTCATACTTGGGGTATTTTAAAGTACTTTAAAGTGCTTTACAAAGTAATGAGTTAAACCCTTGTAGTGACAAACTCTGTGTGCTAATGGAGAAAGCCATTAGGCTCTTGACAGTAGCTCAATGGGACTGTGGAAATTAGAAACGGTTTTATTGATATTGGCCAGGATTTTGGACTAATCCTTATTCCTTTTGAAAATTGTCATGGGATCTTTAAATTGCACTTGGATGGCCAACGTGTTTAACAAGATTGTTTTCTGGACCTGAAATTCAACCAAAGACTTTTTTGTTTTGTTTTATTTTTTTCTCCCCCACCCCCGTTGTTCTACAAATAAAGCATACTTTTAGAGATAGCATTTTCTTCCCATAATGAATTTGGATAATGAGAGCTTTTGTTGAAGAATAATCCAGGAAAGAAAGGATTCTCACAACCATGCTTTAGCTTTGAGAAGTAGTCTCACTGGAGACTCTGAAATATTTAGATAAATGTGTTCCTACTTTGCGTTTGCTGTTCAGGGGTCTGGCTGGGACTGATGTAGAGGTTCCAAAATCTAATGAGAAAGCTTGTTCATGAACAATCTCCACAGCACTTCTACAAGCCTCACCAGGTTAAGAAGGTCTGAGTGAACATGCAAACCTTACTATATCCAATGCAATAATTTCTCATCTTGTTGCTTCTCTTAAAGAAGTTATATCCAAAGTCTATCCAAATATAAGTGAAAATTTAATTGGAATGAGACAATCAATTTGAAGTCTAATATTTATTTTAATATACTGTATCATCTATTGAGTTAATATGAAATCAAATGCTAATACTGTTATTAGTATGCCTGGGAAATTCACACTGAGCACCTCCAATGAAGTTTACAGCTGAAATGGTAGATATTAAAACTAATAATTTCTTGTAAAATTCTTTAACATTTTCTTAAAAGTTCACTTGAAAACTATGTTATCAAGATTCTCTATTCATTTACACAACAGAATCTAACTCAGTTAATCTTTCATGTTAACAAAAGAATTGGGATGGTGATCTTGATCACAGAGGTTCACTGTGGTCCAAATTTCAGACTTACAGTGAGACCTATTAGCCTTGGAATTTAAGCCACAACTGTCAGCTTTTGCTCAGGATCCTGTCCTAGCATATCTTAGAGGTTTAGATCTCCAGGTCTTCACCTTGAGGTTTTCTTTGCTCTTAAAGTCCACATTGAACAAATCAACCTCCAATGGAAAGCTGGAAGTCTGCTCAGCATCAGCATGGTTTCATTTTCCATATCTGTGTGAAATACATGTATTTATCAGAGTATACAAGCTTGCCTTACTCAGTACAAGCAGGGGCAAACTGTATAGAATTTTAGGGTCACGCTAGTTTGGATCCAATGTGGGTTTTAAAAGTGGGACATTGTTAGGGCACAAATGTTTTCTAGTTACCAACATCTCAATGTAATCCCCAAACTTTTTGAAGGAGAAATAAAAGTATAACTATGGAAATTGTAACAAATTTTGAAAGAACTCATGAAAATGCTGAAACCTGAGCCTTGTGTTAATATTTATAACTGATATATTTTACTCATGAAGTTATCTAAGCCATTTGTAAAATTAAAGACAAGCTGTCATGATCCTTTCCTGGTAAAATCTATTTCAACAGTATTCTCCAGTGTCTATGTTAAAAAAAGATTTTATTTTATTTTTTATTATGTGTATATGTGTTATGGGAATTGTGTCTCTGTGCGTATGCATGTGTGAGTGTATTTCCTGTAGAAGCCAGAAGAGAATGTCAGATCCCCTGGAGCTGGAGTTTCAGAAGTTTGTGGGCCACCTGCCATGGATGCAAGGAAATAAACTTGGGTCCTCTGCAAGAGCAGTTTGCATTCTTCACTCCTTAGCCATCTCCTTAGCACCTAGTCTCTAAACACTTTACTGATGTTATAATATCCTTTTCATTAACATTACTGAGTTTGCAACGGTAATTAAAACCAAGTCAAAACTGAACTGATTCATGAAATAACCAAATGCGCATGCCCTTGTTTCTGCCACAGATCCAGCCTTTCTGCTAGACTATAAAGGTGAAATCCACACTCTCTTATTTGCTACAAGAAAAAATGCATTTTTATTAGTAATTTTCAAATGAGTGAAAGAACTTTATGATCTCAATGGTTTATTTGTAGAATCCGTGTGGTAGGTTACTCCAGTATCTCCTTGTAGTCTACCTGTCTAGAGTGTTCCTTAAGAGTAGACCTTGTTGTAAAAGCAGATTTCAGAACTAGATTTAATCGAAGCCTTTGAGGGTAGGGTCTTGTGATTATTTTAAATATTTCACCGATGTTTCTATGCGTGTGTGCGCGCGCGCGCACACACACACACACACACACACACACACACACACACACACACACACACTGTTCCCGGGTCATATAGTTGTCTTAAAACAGGTTGAAAATAAGACTTGAAAATGTCAAGGCATTTACATGCAATGGGAAAATGGAGAGTAGGTGATACACCAATCATTTGCTTCTCTGGTTTCCAACACTCTGTATCTTAACAGTATGGGTATTTTATATATTTTTCTATCTGGAGGGATTTCTTTGTTTCTTAAAAATGGGAATGTAGTATTTCCAGTTCAGCTTTAAATTCTGTGATGTTTAAAATACTCTTGCTTTTCCTCAAGATGTACTTTTCAAGCTGTTAATCTTTCTGAATGTAGATAAACCATTAAGTTTTGAAACATTGCATTAGAAACACAAAAGGATCTTTCAAATGGATGACCCGACAAAGAATTGGCTTTCTAAATATTCCAACAAATCAATCTTTGTCAGTGTTCACTGGCATGGCTTCTCCAGGTAATTATTTTCTTTCTATAAAAGCAATTTGAAAAATCCCAAATTTAAAAGTTGGCATCAGTGGTATAAATTCTTCTTATTGACAATGGAAAAGATCATTTCCTTTACTCAAATTCCTCCTAGCCACAAAAAGTACCAATGAAACATGTTAAGCAAACTCTTTGAAGCCCATTTGTTGGTGTTCCCAAAGGCCAAAATTAACAGCTGGGTTTCGGATGCTCAATTGCTCCCTTGTTCTTAGCCTCATACACTTGATTAGGTGGAGATTGATCTGACTCAAGAGAGGCCAGCGCAGGTCTGTTTGGTTTGTATATGTGAACTGTAGACAAAATGAAATAGGTAGGCTTCTGAGGCAGACCCCAGAGCCAGGCTTCCAGACTTTCTTCAAGCAGAGCTCACGCTGGGAACCCTCACTTTTGCATGACTGGTCCAAACCAAACACAGCCGGTCATTTCTAGCTTTCTTTTTTCCCCCCTTCTCATCGTGCATACTTTCCAACTGTAGAAATGGAAAGACACTTTGCTTGACTTCATAGCAGACATCAGGTCTGCTGGCCTTCACGGAAATCTGAGCTTAACAATGGTAAAGGCTGCCCAGAGTCTGAGTCTGTGGTCTGGTATGAAATATATACTTTTCTGCCAGAAATATAGAAGGAAGTAAAATAAGAACATTTTAAAGGGTCATGACTTAACAGTGTGATTTGCTTCAACATATTTTACTGAAATTACTTTTTCTCTAATTCAAAGCTATCACACATTAAAAGTTGTAGGAGAAAAAAAAGAATTTAGCTCATTGATAAAATGCAGAATTTCTCTTCTCTTTTTCTGATACATTGCTAATTTCTAATACACATTGTTTCATTAAAAATCAAAATACAAATGAGTGTTTATAATAAGCTATCCTTAAAATGAGAAAGAAGAAGGGCGTGTGTGTGTGTGTGTGTGTGTGTGTGTGTGTGTGTGTGTGTAAAAGAGATTCAGGAAGAGTAAAACAGGAATTACAGAAATTGGATACCTAATTGGGATGGAAGAAAGGATCGAAATGAAGTAAGGATCAGAAAAGGCAGGCAGGGCTGAGGCCCAGATGACATTTCAGTATTGACATAAGATCTTTGGGCCATCGTGATATTTCCTTCACTAATAGCCACAATAATAACCATCTGTTAAAGATGGATCAGAAACACTAACATGGGTCCTAACTGCAGTAAATGGACAACATATCCACTCTGAATGCAAAGATGAAGACAAGAACAAAATGACTTTGGAAACAGTGTGCTGTAAGGCTAAAGATACAATGAGCTATTTATGCATACACTCTGCAGAACTGACAGGAAGCACTTTTTTTTTTTTTTAAAGGCCTGGTACTAAGAAGCACAGTAAAATTGAACAGGGAGATGAATATGTTGTAGATAATAAGAATTAGCATCCCTACTATAAGAGAAAGAATTTATGAATAATGAAGGCAGAAAAGTTAAGCAAATACTGAAGTATTAGATTGGGATATGAGTTATTAGCATAAACTACTGGCCACATGTTACGTGACATGACTTTTCAGGAGAGATGGGGAAAAAAATGCAATCAACCCACATAGGGCACAGATGACAAACCTATTTTGGTGAACCAAGAAGCATGGATGATTTAAAGACAGCAGCATCCTTAAAAAGCCCACCCTTAGATGGTGACAATGAATAAAAGTTGCTTTACTAGAGTTTCCCACAACTTGCAGGGAATTCCCCAGAAGAGTCTCTTCACCTGCACTACAGAGCTTAAATTATGTTAATCAAGAGAGGGGCTTGTGAGTCTTGTAATTCCCTTGTATGCCATGAGCCTTCTCTCTTTCCTCAAGAGAGAATGTTTCAATCTAGAAAAAATAGCCACATAATGCCATATATATATGAAACCTTATATATGATATATATATATACCATATTGAAACATCCTGTATAAAAATATAAAGATAGCTAGATAACTAAATGATAGGTAGATGCAGAATGAGAGGTATGTACACCTATTTAGGTGTACTAACATCCTAGTTACTTTCCTCTTACTGTGATAACAAATACCAAGACCAAAGTGATGGGGAAGAAATGGTTTATTTAATCTTATAGGTTATAGTCTGTCATTAAGGAAAACCAAGGAAGGAACTGAAGCAGAGACCGTGAAAGAACTCAGCTTACTACTGGCATTTGATGGCTTTCTCAGCCTGATGGTTTCCACAATCCAGGACTACTTGCCCAGGGGTGGCACTGCCCACTGTGGGCTGGGCCATCCTATATCAATCACCAGTCAAGAAAATGTTTTTCACACTTGCCCATAGGCCAATATGATGGAGATTTTTCTTCAGCTGAGATTCCTTCTTTCAAGCTGATTCTAATTTATATAAAGTTGACGACTAACCAGCATGATGGGTTAGATATATAACGCCTCTCTTAGTTCTGTTTACAGGCCTCAAGTAATGGCATCTTCATAGCAAAGCACACGGAGTACCAATTCTCGATTTCTAAACACCATTCTCCAAAGCAAGGAACCATGGCTCATAGAAGCAATGGCAGATTTTAGGACTGAGGCTGGAAACACAAGCCAAAACAAACAGAAGGACTATCCTTTGGGATGGTCCACAGCATCATGTGGTACCAGAATAGAAGGGTATTCTCTCTTTAAAAAAAAAAAAAAAAAGGCATATA
The DNA here is from genome assembly GCA_033318265.1 of Phyllotis vaccarum. Lineage (NCBI taxonomy): Eukaryota > Metazoa > Chordata > Mammalia > Rodentia > Cricetidae > Phyllotis > Phyllotis vaccarum. Next base: position 135,594,147 of record JARWLC010000001.1, on the reverse strand, counting down.
AAGCGATCACATCACTAGTAAAGACATAAATACAGTAAATCTAGCATGTAATACTTAGAGAAGGACTCTAGATTGTATAATAGCAGTGGTGCTTATTTTAAAAATTATATATACTATCTGTGTTATAAAACCATGTTGACATCCAATACAAAGTGAAATATTAGCACAATCAAGCAAAGTAGCAACCATCACCTCATCTACTTTCCTTTGTAGTGGGCTGTGATCAGAACACCTAAAATTTACTCTTTTTGCACATTTCCAGTCAGACAGAATACTATTGCCATCAGTCTTCTTGGTGTATATTATATTTCTACACTTACCCTTTATCATTGCAGCTTTGTAGCCTTGAATCTTTCCATCCTTGTAACCATCTTTTTTTTTCTGGATTTCTATGTGACTGACTTGCTTAAGATTCTGCCCATGAAATAAAATCACATATTTGTCAATTTATATCTGGCTTTTTCCATATAGCTTAGTGTCCAGGACCTTCTATGTTGTTACAAAGAACAGGATTGCTTTCTTTTAAAAGATGAATATATATATATATATATACACACATGTATGTATATATATATTACATAATGAATATATTATATATTGAATCTATATTTCATCCATTCTTTAATGGACACTTAGGCTATTTTCATATTGCATCAGTTATTTCACACATTGCTGAGACAAAATGCCTGACAAAAACAACTTAAGAACAGAAGGCTTTATTGTCTAGGCTGTTGTGCATCATGGCAGAGAATGTATGACATCAGAGGTTTAAGTAGGTGGCTGATTGCATTGCATCCACAGTCCAGAAGCAGAGAGGGGCCTATTGCTGCTCAGATCATTTAGCTTTCTCATTTAGCCTGTTAGTTAGGGTGGGAATTTCTACTTCAGTGAAACTAATCTAGAAAATCCCTCATGGATACATCTTTTGGGTTGTCTCCTTGATAATACTACATTCTGTCATCTTGGCAATCCATAGTAAGCATCACACAAGAATGCTGCACTGAAGCAAAAGTACCAAGCCACATGGCTAAACATAAATAGAATCATGGATTAGTTTAAGAGTAAGAGTTAGCAAGCCACAGGCCATAGGCAAAAGAGTTTATAATTAATATAAACATTTGTGTGATTTTTTGGGACAAAATGGTTGTGGGATCAGCCAGAGAAACCTCCAACTACAATCCTTTAGAAAAATAATTTGTTTTATTTTTAACTATATGTGTGTGGTTGGAGGTAGGTATGTGCACATGGGTATGGTACCCAGAGAGGTCAGAAGAAGGCACTGGATCTCCGAGAGCTGGAGTTACATACAGGAAGTTGTAAGCCGTCTGACGTAGGAGCTGGGAACTTAACTCAGGTCCACTGCAAGAACAGAATGCACTCTTAATCACTGACTTGTCTCTCCTGCCTTCTGGAAGTGCTCTACAGCGGAGTTAGGTTCCTGGAACTAGTGGTTGCCTGTGGTTAGTTCAGAGGTCTGCAGTAGGGACACTCTCTCTGCTGCTAATCCATCTGTTGCCAAGTTAAAAAAAATATTCAACAATAGAATACAATGTGTGCAAATTCTCTGGAGGATAACTTTTGAATGTGTCCTTTCTAAAGCTTCTGAAGAGATTAGATTACACAGACTTTCACTGTGGCTGCAAATATTAGACCATCTAGTTCATTTTACTTCCCCTGTGTCATTTTCAAATGTTTGTTCTCTTGCTGTTTTCCCTTGTAATCCTTGAGCATTCCAAGTGAATTCTTTAACACACCACACACACACACCACACACACACACACACACACACACACACACACACACACACACACACACATACGCACACACACATGCACGCATCCCATGATTTTCTCCAGGGCTCTTTGACATTATTCAGCATCAGTCAACTTTTACCAGGTCATACTGTGTAACAAAACATGTCTCTTTCTCACTTTATGTTAAATGTTGATCCATTGTCTGTGGTTTGCTTTATATCTGCTCTGTATGTCTTTATTCCATGACACAAGCTCAAAGAACAAACACAGCCCAAAGGATGATGAACTCTGTGAAGGGAGCAGAATACGTGAACTAATGAAATCAACTGCAGGTTTTCAAAGCTTCTCTGTGGGCCTGTCTTACTGACGACTATCCTAGATGTCATGGCCACCCTTGACGCTGATATGACAGCGTCATATATGATATGATATTCTTACAGACAGAATTTCAAGGACAATTGCTGGAAAGAGAACTAGAATTTGTTGCAACAAAAATCTGTCCCAAGACTCAACTCCTTAGATTTTCTCAGAGCCTTCACTTCCCAGCTGTACCTGGACCATTTATGGTCTCTAGGTTACTTAATAATCGGCTGTCCCTCCTTTTTCTTATCATTTCTGAACATTTGTTACATTGAATAGAGTTCTTTCCCCCATTAGAATGTAAACTTGGTAAGGATGGCAACGTGCTTAAATTGTTCAGGGCTCTATCCCAAAATTTCTTGCTTGTTTTTAATTGCTCAATAAATACCCGTTGACTAAAAGAAATACACAGACCAGAACTCCCTTCTTCCTGCGTCATTCAGCACTACACCATTCATAGCATTCACTGACAGAAGGCATAGAAAACGATTGTTAAATGAGTAAGAGAATGCATATTTATATTAAGTAAACAATTTTAAAGCTTAAACATTATTTTAGACTTATTTTTATGGGTAAATGTTTTTCCTAAATGTATGTCTAAGTGTCACATGTGTGCTGGTCCCAAGGAGCTCAGAAGAGGGCATCAGATCCACTGGAATTGCAGTTACAGACATTTATAAGACACCATGTAGGCACTAGGGACCAAACCAAGGTCCTCTACAAGATCAGCAAGTGCTCTTAACTACTGATCCACATTTCTAGGTACAAGAAAATGTTCTTATACATATATTTGATTAATGGTTCTGACTATATTAGTGGGGGAAATCAGAATTTTCCTGTGGAGGAGAGACACACTGAGAAGTAAGATTTTCCTACAGACACTGGAGAGGCAGATGAGATTTGAGTTTGCTCATGTAGTTCCCACCAATTTCACCCAAGGGCAAAACAGCTAAAGATTCAGTGTGGCAGATGTGCATCAAATCTGCTGAAAGGAGAGAAGGGGGACTTGAGTACAGCAGACCACCCACAGAAACATGTCGGTAGCATGAGTGCTTTGTCCTTCGCCAGTTGAAAAGGCTTCACTTTACTGGATTGGCACACCTCTACTGAATTCTCTATCCACTTTGCCTTTTCATAGGGGCAGTGACTCTCCTCATTTTCCTGCTTCAGCCCTCTGTTACTCCAGGAACAACAACACCACAATTCGTTACCCCTTTTGTCTCGGTCACAAAGTACTTGAGATAAGAATTTAAAATGGGGAGGAACCTATTTCAGATCATGGTTTCAGAAAAGTCAGTCCATGGTTGCCTGGCTCCGTGGGGCATGCGCTTTAGTTCAGGTACAATATCATGGAGGTGAGAGTGTCATGGAGAAGAGCTTCCAGGTAGCAAGGAGAGAGCCAGGGAGGGGTCAAGGACAAGATAGCCTTCCAGGGCATATAGTGACTGTCAGCTAGCTAGGCCTTCCCAAAGTCTCCTCAGACAGTATCATCTGGAGACCAAGCCTTCAACCATAGATCTGTGGGAGAACTTTATTATTTATATTATAATATGCCATCTAGTTTCTTTAAGTGAATTTTACCCTATAAAGATTATTTGGTGTGACTGTTTTCAGGCCCAGACGCACCTGAACACTGGAATTTAGACCTAATGTGTAATTGAGGTCGGTACTATGACTGCAAAGCCCTAAAGTAGACTCTACCTTATTTCATCACAGGTTTCCACCACCAATAGGTCATTCCTGTGGCTTTATACTAGATGACTTAAGGTCCAATGGTAGCTTTCTATCATAAATATGAAAAAAATTCATGTAAAAGATACCGTGATTCTTTGATTAAACTTTTAATTGGTTCTAGTATAAAAGGACTCAAGAGGGGTATCACTGTTGGGAAATAGGAAACCAGTGGAGAAGAACCATAAAACTGAAAAGGATTTTATTTCCCAAGTTTATCCTTTGCTGGCTTTGACCTTGGTAAATTACCTATGGCTGTAACTGTAAACCTGCAACCTACTACAGCATGCACTGAATTAAGATGGGTTCTCTAATGAACTGCGTTCAAAGTCATCAAGTTGTGGAAGTTATCAATGAGCTGGTTATTCATGTGGTCCTCCGGGCTATGCTTTCATAGTAAGAAGATCATTAGAGTGAGTTTCTAGAATACTCATTTCCTTTCCATCTTTTTCAAATTATGAGTATAATAATTCCAGACAGTAAATATTATTTAAAATACTCTGATGAAATGTAAATCTTTGTAATGAGATATTGTGAGATTTCATCTGGAGACTACCATTTGCCCCCTATATGTTATTGAGCAAATAATTGAATTTAAGCTTCCAAAGTCTCCAGTCTTTTGCTCAGGAAAATGGGTACACTATGGCATCTCATTTGGGATGTACTTGAGGACTTCAATGAAAACATTTATGTTTATTTCCAGAATGTCAATAGTGGCAGGGCATGAAAAATCCAAATCAACCCAACTGAAATAAAAAGAGAAATTTATCAATTTATACATCAGAAAACTGAGTACAAAGCTGCCTTTATGCACTGTTGGACAGAAATGTTTAATGCATGTATTTAAATTGGCCTCTTCTCCAGCTCTTGTCTTTTTTCTTTGGGTTGACTTTATCCTCAAGTAGAGTCTCTTCATGTGTTGGCAAGGATGGGAAGCAGCACCTAGCTTCAAATGTCAATCCTACTAGTCTAGCAAATCTAAGGAAAAGAGTAACTCTAGGCAGCTGAAGAGATGGTCTAATGGGTAAATTGACTTTAATGCAAGTGTGAGGACCTTAGTTCAAAACCTCCAATGTCATGTATATCCAGGTGGCTGCAATCCTAATGCTCCTATAGCAAGCTGGGAGATTGACAGGGGAATGCCTGGAAAGTCGAGGACCAGGTATCCTGGTTTCCAAAGAGTGATGAATCTAGGTCCAACACTTGACTTCTATGTGCACTGTGGTGTGCTTATACCTACATTCTCACACATGTATGACACAAACACACACACACACACATACACACACACATACATACACACACACACACACACACACACAAAGAGAGAGAGAGAGAGAGAGAGAGAGAGAGAGAGAGAGAGAGAGAGAGAGAGAGAGGCTTTCAAAAGAGTAGCTCTTTATCCAGAATTCCATAGTTCTATCAGAAGTCCTTGGATTGAATTTCATTTGGATATTGAGTCATAGGTTCAGCATTTACAGATTGACTTGACCCTGGAGGTCATGGGTTGTACCACTTTAACCTAAAAGGTACAGGAAAGGTGCTTTATTTCATTATCGCTGGAAGGAAGATGCTACGTCATTAAAAAACAAATAAACAAGCAAACAAATAAAGGTTGGAGCCCCCCCCCCCAACAGAGATACCCACTGTAGTGTTTGAAACATTCAGCACCATCCCTGTCCCAACTCAAGCCTTCTAGGAATGATTCGTGTGTGCTCTTAATGGCATTAATTTACTGGGAGAGAAAATAGAGGCTGACCTTAGACTGAGGCATCAGGGGAGATCAAGATGAGCAGGACCAAACTGTTCTTGAAGTTTCCTTTCTCAGTACCCAGAGTGCTACTAACTGGCATATGGAGGGCACTCCTGAACAGGTGTCAAGTGAGTGACCATGACGGGAATCGTGCCACATTCTTCTCATCTGCTCGCATGAAAACAACAGTGTAGCTAGACTCTCCCTTCGCCTGCTGTCCTAGTCGATCCTCTTCCCTGACAGACATCACGGGGAGTTCTCTAAACTTGACAGTGCACATGGTGAATAACCTGCATTTTGATCACTTGCAGATTTCAGCTCAGTGAGACCAGAGTGTAGCCTGAGATTTTCTGTTTTTAACGAGTTCCCAGGAAGTGCAGGCCACCCTCTGTAAGATTTTCTGGGTTACTCTAACAAAGTTCCAGAACAGCTTTTACAGAACAGGAGTTCATTTCTCATGTCTATGGGGATCAAGAAGTCCAATATCAGCCTTGATATGGGGGGGGGGGGGTTGGTCCTGCCCGAACTTGATATGCCAGCCTTTGTTGACTCCCATTGGAGGCCTTACCTTCTCTGAGGAATAGAAAGGGGGGGAGGGGGGGGAGAAGCTGGGGGGATGGGGAGGGGGAGGGAAGGAAAAGGACTAGGAGAGAACTGTGGTTGGTATGAAATGAAAAAAATTTTAAATTAAAAAAGTGCAATATTAAGTAAGGCTCAGGTAAACTGGGTTTCTGAAAATACTCCATCTTTTCTGTCTGTCCTTGTGTGGCAGATAAACCAGGGAGTCTCTCTTGGCCTCGTTTTTTTCTTTTTCTTTCTCTCTCTTTTTTAATTTTTTCTTTTTTTAAAAATATTGTTATTAGGGACCATGCCCAAGGGGACCATTCTAATAATCATCTTTAATCATCCTCCAAAGTCCTCACCTCTTAATACTATCGTTTTGAAGGCTAGGATTTCAGCCCATGCATTCCAAGGGAGGCAGACATTCAGACCAATAGCTATGTTTCAATTTTCTAAACTATTTCCAAGTGGTAATTGGCAAGGAGCCTTGCCAAGGCAGTTCCCTAGCTCTATTCAGTAGAGATCTTGGTTTGATTTGGGTCTTATACCATGCTCTTTCTTTACAGATAAGAAGACAGAAGCAAAACAGTTTTGGTAAGAGTAGGATGTATCCCCAAACCGGGGGGGGGGGGGGGGGGGAGTACCTAAGTGTGGTGGGATTCGGGAGTTAGCTGATAAGGTTGGGAGGTGTGTATCTAGAGTCCTGGGAGCCTGAAGGGGGTGTGGCCAGCCCCGTTCAAAAGGGACTGTTGGGATCTTAAGCACCCCATTTTTGTTCCTGCTTTCTTGGAGATTGGATCAGCACCCATCGTCCTAAGGTGTGACTTGTAATCGTGAGTGTTAGAATACTCTCCAATAAATATTAATGCTGTATTTGGTATATTGCAAGTGAGATTTATTGCAATACCTAAGAGGCCCATGTCTTCATTTTGAGAGTTTGTTTGTTTACAGTGCTGGGAATGGGCTCTATACATAACAGAGCCAGATTTTAGCTTGTACTTTTAATATGTATTTTATTACTCATTTGTGTGTATGTATATGGTGTGTCTGCATGTGCTTGTTTGTCAAAGACAAAAGAAGGTGTTGGATCTCAAGAAACTAGAGTTGCAGGTGGTAATGAGGGGTCTGATGTGGGTGCTAAGAACCAAGCAAGGGTCCTCTGCAAGAGCAGTGGATGCTCTTAACCACTGAGCTGCCCCCTAACTCATTTTTAGCATTTCAAGCTACTAGGAAAATACCCATTTTTAATGGAACAGAAAGTCTTTACCTTTGTGTTCTACACAGACTGCCTCATACAGTCTTATAGTACCGTTTGCAGTGCAGATCACAGGTAAATAAAACCCAGCTATGCTGTAATTTATGCTACAATTTCTACCAATTTCTGATTTTTATTTATTAGATAAACTAAGAATGCTATGGAATATACCCATGGTTATCAAAATGAGGCATCAGGTTTTAAACACATTCCTTATTTTCTTTAATATCTTATGATGTGAAAGGAACTGTGGTGTGGTCTCCATTCATTGTCTGACATGGCTACCTTGAAAGAAACGCTTCTTCTAAAGGAAGGTGATGCCTGTGATTAATTTGTCCTAATATGCATGTTTAAAAGTGAGGAGGTGGACTCACTCTTGAGCAGTGATTTCATTATGATTGTCAGATGTGGGGTACCTGTGTATGGACTTTGGTCATTGGTGCACCAAAGATCTGAGTTTATTTCCTGGTCCAACTGTTAAGCAATGTGAGTTTGCATGAAATTAACTCATCTTTGCTTTATCTCTGTTTCCTCACTTGTAAAATGCAGATAACAAATATGTCTCTTTAGAGATCATTATTCTATATTATTTATGTTTTTTTCTTGGCTTATAGCTCACTTTAATGCACTGGTTCCCATCCTTAATCTCTCCCCCATAAACTCCATTTTTAGGGGTTTGAATTCTTGGCTCCACACCTGAGATTCTTAATTGCTTCCTTCTGTTTAAGCAGCTGCAAGAAGTTCATGTATAAGCAGCCTCCTTCTCCTCTCTGTATCAATGACATTGAACATACATTTTCCCTCCTCAGCAATTACATAGAGGTTACAGAACCTACTTGTTGAGTTGGAGACACATATCCAGAGTAATAAAATTTTACTATTGACAGATACTACAGGTGATCCAGGGGCAGATGAATCAAAAAGACATCTTTGGGAATGTAACACAGCTAAGTAGGAAGACTTAAATGGTTGTAGATACAGGAATCCAAGGAAGAAACAAACTTACTCTAACACACGTCTTGATTCTCTGTAGAATGTCCAGGGCAGCAGGAATGGCCATTGGCAATGTGTGGCTGGTATGAAAATGTCTGTTCAGAGGTGATTATGCAAAGTCCAACAACTCTAATAAGCCATTAAAGAGATAATTGTCTGAATTGAACCTATTGTCTTTGAAAGAGGAGTTACAAGTTTCCAACCCTGGCTACTCAGATTCCTGAAGCCTATCTCACCTTTCAAAGCGATGAACACGTTATCAGTTTAACATTGTGTTGCTGGGACTCAGCTCAAAGGCCAAACATGTAGAAGTCCCAATCACTGTCTGCTAGCTTGATTCTCAGTGATGTATGAGCCTCAGTAAGTGTACTCATCCCTTGCTAGTAGTTAAGTGGGAATATGAGAAAGAAATTTGTGACATAGTAATTATACCACTTACTTTATTTCTTCAGGCATTAAAATAAAATTAGTATTTATCCAATGATAAAAACGCCACTTAGAACATTTAAAAACATACCCAAGTATGGAGAACAAAAATACCAATAGCAATTTTACCGCTACAAATAATCACCACTCACATTTGGTGTCTGGATTTTCTCATATATTTGCTTATATAAGAGTGAGTATTTTTAAATCAAATAAAAATTATATAAATTATTTTGAAACTACTTTTTCACACTTAGCATTATATAAACAGCATGTTCCAGTATCTCTAAATAGTTCATGGAAAATATTTTTAATATCTCTATAATAATTGATTATAAGAATATAACATAAACTTTACTCTATTATTAGATATTCAGTACATTTAATATTTTTATTATTGTATATCAGGGGTTGATTTAAAAAGAAGTTGGCAAAAAGTTCTATTTTTAAATAAAGAGCCAATGAACATTCACATAAAAACTTCATGTTCTCATTCATATGTGTGAGTTTTAAAGAAGAACGTGTGCTGGTGAGATGGCCCAGTGCCGAAGCTCCTTGCTACCAAGCCCAAGTCTTGAGTTTGGTTCTTGAGGCCACAGGCAGAAGTAGAGGACTACCTACTACAGGATGCCCTCTGATTTACACATGAATATCACAGCATGATGCTCACATATTAATTAAATGTAGTAAAATATACATTTTAAACTTTACCTCCAAGAAATAGAACATAGACTAGTGTTATCAGAGTCTAGGAAAGATATAGAGAGACAAAGAGAGACAGCGATGGGAGAAATAACATCACTGTAGACATGTATTGAAATGTCAGATTGTTCCCTGGAGATATATACAGTTGCTATGTTCATGAAAAAGAAAGTTTTGTTTTAAAAGAACCAAATGCAAATTGTTTTGTCTTTTGTGGTCCTGTCCCAACTATTCATTTTTTCCCATGACAGACCTAACCACAGTAGTATATAAATAGAAACTTTTCAATAGAAAGTTAGGAAGCAGCTGGCAGGTAGGCCAAATCCTCCAGGCTGAGGTTTACCCTCTTCTGAAATAGTCAATACTGGTGGCTGAGATGTAGCTCAGTGGTAGAGAACTGGCCTAGCAGGTAGAGATCTTGGGTCTGGTCATAGCAATGCAAAAACTAGAATAGAATAAAAGCATAGAAAATATCAAGATAAACACCCTTCTAGTAACAAGAATTCATACAAATAGAATGTTGAGTGTAAGGAGCTGAGTATTTCTGATGATCTTGATAAACATTGTTAAAAATATCCCCAAATATCACAAGTGTACTTCTCTAGTCAGTGAATGGCAAAGTCCTTATCTTACCACCACAGGTGTGTCAGTCAGGGTTCTCTAAAGGAACAGAACTGGTAAGATGAAAAATACATACATATTAAAAGAGGATTTATTAGAGTGGTTTATAGACAGAGGTCTGGTTAGTTTAACAATGGCTCATGATGGAAAGGCAAGGGATCTGGCCTCTGTCTACAAGGCTGGATGTCTCAGTCTCAGTCTGGTGCCCAGGGAACTCCCGAAAGCTGCTGGTCTTAGTCTATGTTGGAATCCCAAAGTACGTTTTAATACAAGTGAAGTGATGCCTCAGTAGCCAGCGGAGCAGATGAACTCGTCAGTGAGAGTGATGACAGGGAGGCAGAAAGCATGAGCTTCCTCCTTCCATGTCCTTTGATATGGGTTGACACCGGGTGTGGCCCAGTTTGGGGTGGATCTTCTCTCCTGAAGTCATCCAATCAAGTCATCCCACAAAGGCCTGCCCAGCTGCTTGGGTTAGTTGACTGCAAATGTAGTCAGGTTGACAACAAAATTAGCCATCACAATAGGCTACGATGGTCTTGATAGAAATAAATTAGTGTTCTCTTGCTATTTAGTAGGAAATTTGAATTACGGTGCTTATAATATTTATTTGTAAATAACTAATATTTAATTATCATTACCGTTTATGTATAATTTCTTTTTGTTTTCTTGTCTCAAAGGCTTTGGGGATTTAGAAGGTTTTTAGCGTATGTTGTTTCACTTTTCTTAAAGTTGGATGTTAAAATGTCTGTAACAACAAATTAAAGGGAGACACATCCAGATGCTGATCATAAATGGATGCCATTAATCTGGGTAATTAACTATTACAACAATTGAATCTTAGAAGTTAAATACAATGCAAATTTATCTCTCAAACCCCATGAGGTGGCACATACCTATAATCCCAGCACCTGGCAGGCTGAAGTGGGGGAAGAGCCTGAGCCACATGGCCTGCTGTGGTGTCATCCAATGACCAAAGCCAGCAGAAGCTCTGTCAATCTTAGTGTGTTCTGACTCTGCATATCACAGTCCCACTTGGAGCTGGGAACCATGGCATGGTGGAGGTGCCTGCCATTTTGAGACTTACAGTGAATATCAGAGTATCTTTGTTCTTGTCTTGCCAAGGACATCATGTGGCTTTAGCAGGAGGCAGACAGAACCCAGGTTCACTTCAGGAGAGGGAGGGGCTTTGCAAGCATCTAGCCTGTCTTGTTAAGTAATACAAGGCTAAGTACCAGTCATCCTAATTGATCATTACACAAGATTTCAGACATTTAAAAATATTCTTTTGATGTTTATGATGAAGAGTAATATTTTTAAATAAAAAAATTCTCACTAAATAACACTAACATAAAATATGTTTCTGTAAGGAAAAAACAAAATACCAATGACAAAAATCTAATATATAAATATGTTGGCTTTAGGCTACTACTTAGCTAGATGAAAATGTACCTGTATTCATAAGTAGCCTCATACTCTGGAAACATCATCAAAATTTGCACCGGTCTTAATCAATTTTCTTCAGAATGAGAAGGTTTAGAACATCAGTTTAGTATACAGAACAAGGCCAAGAAGAAATTTGTAGTTTAAAGAAAAAAAGAAGAGAAAATTCAAATACAATTTTTTAAACTAGTCACTCAATGGGAGTGTAATGTGATACCTTTACATTTTCTTTTTCTTAAATAAACAGTGTTACTGGTGGAACTGACATTAGTTTCCATGTCACTCACGGTGTGCTTAAGGGACAGAGAGGGGAGATGGCTCAGTAAGCATTTGCCACATAAGCATCAGGACCTGAGTTGGGACTCCTCAGAACCCTGGAGATGCTGGGGTGGAGGTGGGAAGTATGCACATCTGTGACCCCTGTGCTCCTAAGGAGAGATCAGTGATGGGCACAGGAGAATTCCTAGAGTTCTGGCAACCAAGAAACACTGCCTCAGATTAAAAAAAAAAAAAAAAAAAAAAAATCAGGACCTGACAATGTCCTTTGCTTGTCTCAGTACACACAGCACCTCTTCCATCCAAAGACTATTTACTTATTTTAATTTTACAAAGGCTGATGGTCTTTCCATGCTTTCTCGTTTTAAGATGTTCATGCTGATTGAGGCTAATGCAGATAACTTGACCAGAAAACATAGACAAGTGAAGTGGCTGTTGAGCAACTAGTCTAACACCAGAAACACCATAAAGAACAAGATTAACACTGTTAGCTTGCACACTCTTCAAAGAAGACCACAGTCCCGCTGTTTCTACCCCCTCCCCCTGCCCCTATCTCTCTGTTTTCCAAGTATGGAATTCCTCAGCTCCCAGTGGAGCCTCATGGAGATGCAGCCCAGTGTTTGACTTGGCAGTGTTCACCACGCTGGCAGACGATCAAATAGAGGGCACAGGAGTGCAGGGAAAGCTGTAAGAAGCTGCCTTCGCTGTTGTCCCGACTGCCTTCAGGAACTGAAATCTCAATGGTGAGCATCAAGAAGCCGTGGATGCTAACCCAGCTCACACGCTCACACAACTCCAGTTTAGATGTTTAACACAACCCCACTGAGAGAAGGCATGGAAATTTACAACTTTGTAAGCCTTAATTAGAGTTGTTTTTGTCTCAGCTTTCCAATGAATGTACTTTTGTAATATAAGAAGATGAACTTTTGCTATGGAATTCTTGAATTAAGTCTGTAAGTAGAGCATAATCAATCAATGAGCCTCGGCTTGGAACTCAAGAGATCCTGGTTCTATTTCTGCAAATTGCAGCTCTTAGTGTTTTTCATCTTTGTGAGGACACTTAGCATCACTGGGCCTTGATTCTTGTATTTATTAAATAAATAGTTTCTGGAACATTTCCCTAATTCTTCTACTAGAAGAAAATGAAAACTTCTGTCTGTGGCCACATAAAAATATGTAGAGGATATTTGATAAAGGTGAAGAGGACTGTCGTTATGTGAGGTTATCAGCACAATGTATGTAAGCTTTGCAGCATGTTGAATGGCATTAAAGGACAGACATCTTAAGCAATCTTGTTTCAGGGACACGGGAGAGAATCAAATAAACCTTTTTCTGGCTTCCAGCCAGTGATGCCAAGAACATCCATGCTAAGGAAGAAAAGATGGACCAAAATGTACACAAACAGAAAAGCTGTGCAAGTCTCGAAATGACTGTTGAGATGTGGAATTTCTAAGTCATGCAATAGATTGTGTATTGGGGGATAGCTCTGGCATGAGTTCTGTGCTGTCTGGAAGGTTCTTCCCATTGCCTATGCATTCTTTCACCCATAGAATGTAAACCATCTTGGTTGTATTCCCTAAGTCATTTTCCAGACACCCAGTAGACAGTTACTCGTGTTTGTTATATGAACTAATTGGAAAACTAGTGATATCAATCCTTAGTTTTCTATACTGTTATTTGCAAGAAATGCTATAGAAACTGTTCCTTTTTCTGGGATGCCCTCCTAGGAAACAAAGATGTAAATGTATGCTAATATGATGGATGTATGGCTCCAATGATCCTGTACTTATCAACTGTGTTTGGAAAATAGCAGCAACATGAATTTACGCTGCTCCACAATCTTTGCTTAAATTTTGCATTTTTTTAAAAATTTGGTTCAATTTTCTCTTTAAAACTTATAACATTTTCTAAATTGTAAAAAGTATTTTAGTAGCTACCAACTCATGGTTCTTCTCCACAAATCATAGAAGGTATCATTTTAAATATTTTGAGAGATTTTTTTTACAAGTATGTACATATATAGGCATAAGTGTGCACGTACTCATTATTATTTTCAAATGCATTTTAATGAAAAAAGTAGCATAGACATGTATTATTCTAAAAAGTCTCTGAACAGTATATCTTAGAAATCTACCTGTTTTTCACACTCCATTCATTCTTTTAAAAATGCTGCTACAGTGATCACTGATGTGACTCTGTTATATGGGACACCTTATGAGGTTGCACAGTGAACAGTCTCCCAGCTGCCTTGTTTATGTAACATGAGTTTCCTATAGCTCATCTACTAGATCCTCAGTTGATGGATAGGCTGGTGGGTTCCAGTTTTCCAATATGACCCACTGTGCTTCAAGGAATATCCCTGTACAGACTGTAATAGCTGGGACATCCAAATGAGTCCAATGAAATCATTTATTTTGAATCATAAACTTGAGATCAGAAATTGCTTCCTAGATTCTTATATTATTTAATGTACATTGCAAAGCACAGTTATTAAAAACAGAACCTAAATAGACTGTTGAGAACATAGAAAAGATAAATAACCCCCACTTATTCTTTAAACACAGAAGCTTTAACAGAGTAAAGCCCTCTTTCCTCTGTTACATACAAGGTAGGTATCAAAATTAAACTTTCAGTCAGTCTTTTTGCCATAAGTCCATTTGATTTCGTTGTGGGAATTGAAAACACACATTGTCATTTGAAGCAACGTATGTGTCTGTGAATGGCAGCATCCTTCTCCACAAAAGATAACTTTATGACAAGCTACATGTTTATTGAACAGCTTTGACACTATGTTTTTATAGATTCATTGTAGCTGATGCATTCCGAAGCTAGATGCTCCCCTCCCATGATGCCTTTGATCTCTTTTATTCTTGCAGAAAGCTTTTGAATACTAAGGGCCCATTTGTCTGGAGGTACTGTCACAGTAAACAGGCTGACACTCCTGAGGTGCTATGTCATTTTTTAGGTGACAGGTAGAGATCAGGTCTGTCTGACACCAGAAGTAGCTTTAAGGAGTGCAGACCTCTTAAGGAGACACTGACTAATGAGTCCTACTTAATGAAATTGCTAAGCATTAGAAATAGCATCTCCAAGAGGGAGTAAAGAGACAAGAGGCGTCTTGTCCAGTTGGCAGTGATTTGTGGTATTGATCCTGGCCTTTGGCTGGAACTTGAACTACATACAGCAGAGGTCCAAGTGCCTTGACCTCAAGTGAAATGTTTACTCCATCACAGAAGGGGTCTGGTCTGCTTCCCGTGCTTGAAGAAAGGAGAGAGGAGTGGCTGGAAGGAGAGAGACTGCAAAAAAATGCTAGAAGCCACTCCACAAACAGGAAGGTTGGGGGTCACACTCAAGAGGAGTGAGACTGTCTCCTTGTAAGGCACCTAAGAAACTGCCTTCACCTGAAGCTTTGTTTGGGGTTTGGTGGAAGTCTTGTGAACAAGTCTTCTCACAGTGGCAATGACAGACCTCGTGGGGCTGATGCTGCGGCTTAGGCAGTCTGCCCAATGTTTTGGAGGTGACAAGATAGCCCTATCTTTAAGATGCATACACTCCTCAAGTTACCTACCAAATTTTCAAGTTGGAAAATATCAGGAACATTGCCTATCAGAAGCTGTTTCTCTTGCAACGCGAGCAAGCAAGCCCCTTGAAGCTAGATCAGTTAGGAGGTTGTTGATCATTTCACACGGGCTCCCTCTTGGGAATTCGAACATTCTCATTTTCTCCCCCTCCTCCTCTTCCTTCTCTTTCTCCTCCCAATTACCACCATCTTGTTGAAACTCTTTAATTATACACATGGTACTTTCTGCTTACTAGCTGCCGTTCAGTGGGAAGAAATAGTTGTCTCTCTCTATTGAAGAGGGTTTTCAATTTGCAAACAGACACACTTGTATTTAGAACCAGACTAGAGTTCTTACTTTGTGTGGCCTTGGATGTACTTTCTTCCCTGTGAACCTGTTTCCTTGCCTATGAGATAAAGAATGTGATGTTGGCACTTCTCTCTGTGATGCATGGAAGTTCAAGTCATTGGTTTCTCTGGCCTGGACAGTGTAGTTCTTTAGTGTAGGGTACCTGAGGTTCCTGTTAGTGTTGCGGTCATTTCCAGGAAGTTTGAATTTGTGTCTAAGCTCACACACATCATTTGCCCTCTGGGACCCTTGTTTAGAACATGAGTTGGTGTGCTAGAGTTTCCCTAAAGCTCCTGCATATATTCTGTGGTGCTTCACCATGCTGTGGGTTTCTAGCATTGGCATGCACTCCATAAATCTTGGACACAGGTGAGGGAGCACATAGGACCATAACATGTGTTTCAGCAGTCCCATGAGAGCTCCAAGAATATGAAATGTTTACACTGACTCAAAATCTTGGCTTTCTATTATCATAACTAAAAAAAGTATCAACACCCAAGAGAAAGAGAGAGGGCAAGGAACAAATGCAAGAATGTTGGCAGAGCACTCGGCACTGTTGTAGGCAAATGATGAGGGTCCAGGATATATCAGCAATGACTCTTTTTTTTCCTTTACTAGTCTGTATGGCATGTGTCTTTAGTTGGTAGAACTTTAGAATGCCTGAAGTAGGCATCAATGTTTATTTAGAACTGTCTTTTGTCTTCTCTGGAAAACCTCGGGGCATACGTAAATATGAGTGAGTGAAACACATTGAGTACCACAAATATGGAATTTGCATTTAAAGGGGTATGAAGTGCTGAGCCAGCCTCCCAAACTGCTACAGGCTGTCTTGGGTTTTGTTTTAATCCTGCCTTTCTATCCAGAGTGTTATGAGAAGAGCTAAGACTACCTTCTCATGATGCTATTCTAAAAGTCTTGACCAACCATCAGCTGTCTAAGGACCGAGGCACAGCCCTGGTCAGATGCTACTTCACTCAGCAGAAGGACCGGAGAGAGTAGCTTGCCTTTATAACCTGTCTGTTCAGTGATATGATTTAGGATGCATCCCTAGGGGCAGCATTATGAAAGTCTACTGAAATACTCTGCCAGGCAACTTAACCCAAGCTGAGATGTTGCCCAACAGAATCAAAGCAGGGTTTAAAGTCAGCTGCTGCCTTTATTGCACATTTAAAAC
Source organism: Phyllotis vaccarum (assembly GCA_033318265.1). Taxonomy (NCBI): domain Eukaryota; kingdom Metazoa; phylum Chordata; class Mammalia; order Rodentia; family Cricetidae; genus Phyllotis; species Phyllotis vaccarum. The sequence continues at coordinate 135,577,192 of JARWLC010000001.1, read as the reverse complement.
TTAGCAAAGGAGGTTCTTTGGGTTGGGAGCACATGAAAGAAATCAAGGGAAGGGAAGAGAGATTGAAGAGAGCAGATGGACTTGTGCATCTCAAACCATCCAAGTGATACTGTACCTTCTAAAGGTACCTGCATGGGTCCTCTGAAAGTGAGCATGGCCTCTGTGTGCCTTCTTCTCAAGCTAAGGGTGTCAGACATGAAAAAAAAAAAAAGAAGAAAGGAGAAGAAACCAGGCAAGAAAGGGTTTTATATATTGAGGCCACATTTGCCAAGCCTCAAATCCCACACAGATTTGGGAACTGTGTATCAAGCTGAGCTACAAACTTTCAACTCTCAAAAGCGCTACTTACCCCAAGTAAAAAGGCAATTTTCCAGCTCAAAGAGAGGCAGTGCTGCAGGGCTCGGGAAAAGAGGTCAGGAGACTCCTTGTACATCAATCAGCTCCTGGAAAACAACATGTCAATGAGTTAAGTGAACACGAATCAGGCACATATGGATTGAATTTCCCTTGAAATACTCCTGGGGTCCAAGTTTTAAAGGGTGGAGTGGAGGAGGGGTGGAAAATCTTAGGAGAATCTGCAGCCCCGGAATGTATGAAAATACTTCTAAACTGTCGACTGGCAAGGCTGCAAATCCTGCTGACCTGGATCAATGCTGGGTCCAGCTTGACCTTTGCTTCCTTTCGATGAGACTGGATCTGAAAGGCAAGGACTTCCCACCCTTGATCTGAACTTCGTTCCACGGCACTGAGTATAGGAAGGTCTTCTAGAGAGCGGCTTTGAAGCTCCAGGGAAGGGAGCTGGATTTATTTCAGTCAGAAAGCAAACTGTGAGAGGCGGTCAAGGTGACCAGATATGACCGCCAGTAGCTTGCATTCAGCACGTTGCATCCTCCAACTCAGTCCTTCCTGGAATCACAAAAAAGGAAAATATAGTTACAAAATTATGGGAGAAAATCGGGGGGATTTTTTGTTTTGTTTTGTTTTTCTTCAGAACTACCTTCAAGAAAGTGTGTGGCATAGTGAAAATGTCCTTCACATGTACAGTTTTCACATTAAATAAATGTTCACCACTGGGGTCTGTTGTACCCGTGGAACAGTGTGTACTGGAAGGGAAAGAAGCGTTCATGTTTTTCATCCAGTATAAATTCCACGAATGTTAACACTATCTAAATCTGACTTTTGGTTGACATTGCAAAAATTCGCTGTGTGGGATAAGTCACTTCAGTAATTTATATGTAGGATCTAAAATTTGTTGATACCAACTCCTTTCCCTAGAAAGCAGCATAGAAAGTTTAAGCTGAGAAACATACATTGTCAACTCTCAAAAGGGAAACCTGTTGGGAAATGAGATGTTTTTCATTTATGGTTGTTTTGTTGGACACTTTAGAGTTGAGCAAGGAAGAAATACCAGACTGGAAACTTCCTGACGCCCAGGAACTATTACCACGGCCTTTTCCTCCCTCCTTTGTCTTTCCCCCCTGAGAGGCAGGAAGCCACCAGAAATAAATGTTAATGGGATTATTATTTTTTTAAACAAATAATTCCCTGCCAAGAGAATTTTTTTTTCACAATTGTCAGCTTGTGTAGACGATGTTCAAATGGCTCATTCATTCCCAGCAGCACCACCAAGTTGAAAACATACTTTTTCTGGTGTGCACCTGATTGATGTACATTCCCACATCAGGCTAATGGCACTTTATTTTCCAACAGTAGCAAGTAATGAGTGACCTTGAGTGCATATTGTTTTCCTGACAGGCTTTGTTGCTCTGCTTCTTTCGTAAGCACCCCAAGGAAGCAAGGCCTCTGTATTGGTGTTTTGCAGCAAACCTCATTTCTTTCATGGCTTTCTGTAAAAGAATTTGATACAGGGATAGAAGCTAACCTCAGTGAGTAAATGAAATATTGATCCAGGCTACTTTGGCCTTGCCTTCACCTTGTCCCAGGGCGGTGAGTTACTGACTTTTCCGTTTTGGCTGTAATAGGAATTATTACAACAGGCCTGTGCAAGTAATTACTTGGCATGGTAAAAAGGAGGGTCCATCATATATTTCTGTAGAGACGTTAGTTTCCATCAGACCAGCAGTCTGCAGTTTTTGGCTCTGTCTTTCCCAGTCTTGATTCAATTCTTTTAACTATCATTAATCACACTCCTTGTCAGCAGAAGTTTATCAAAAGTATTAAGTGAGCAAGGTTGCCTGGCCTCCTTAAAAAAAAAAAATATCAGCCAACACGGGGCAGTAAATTTCAAAATATGGAAGGTTGGTTCCGTGATATATATGAGTGTCTCTTCAGCTAGAATGAGCCGTTTGTTTTAGTGATGGATATTGTAGTTTGAGCCGTGATAGAATCCTTCTCCAGTTTATATGTCGCAGGCTATCGTTTATGAGAGACCATGTGTTTCTAGATGGTGAAGGTCATGGCTGATGGCAAAAGTAAAAGCAGCGGTGATTCATTAAAAATAGTTAATGGGGCCTGTGACTGACAGGGATAAATAGGAACATGTGGTTTGCCCAACCCACCAGCATCTAAGTTGACATTGGGTTTCTTTAGCAGCTACTCTGACAACCCAATGTCCAGACAGCCGGGAATCCATAGAAGGCGGGCGAGACAGGATCACCTCCTTCTTATTGATAACAGAGTCCAGAAATAAAAGGGAATAAAGTTCTATCCCCTTCCTTTTGGCTTCCATAATAGTAACTTTGAGTTTGTTATTAATTTTTAAGTAACCATAAATAATTTTATTTTATAAAATTTAAAAGTGATAGAAATATGGCACAGAAAATTATATTTAATTTTTTTTTAAAAAAATGACATGAAGTCCAACACAGCATCATGCTTGGTGGTTTAGATAACTTGAGAAGTGACTATTTCCTATATTAGTCTGTAGCCCTGTTTGCTTAAAGAGTTCACAACTAAAGTTTTTCCTCAACTAAAATGAAGTCCCCCAGAGAATCTCATCTTCCAGAATTACTTCTATGATGTATATTTGTTTCTAACCCTACCAGTTATTTTCTTTTGATGAATTTATATACATACAACCATAATAAACATTGGTGTTATGTATGATAATGAAAAAGAATATAATCTATGTAATAATTCAACATACAACATGTATTTAAATATTTGATCCTATTATAATAGTGATTAATAATTTGGCTGAATCCATTTCAATATTTCTATGTGAATATATGTAGTTCAACTTAAGAATTCATTTACTCATTCAAAAAAGTCTGTTGTGTCCTAATGTATGCAAAATATAGAGACACCCCTGAAAGGAGTCAAGAGCCTGCGATCCACTTCTGGCTTGCATTCAGACTGTAGCTGAAACCTGTATTCCCAGGTCCTCACCTCCATTGAACCCTCCTGAACAGTATGGATATTTCTAAGATCTTGAAAATGGAAAGGATTTTGGTGACTAAGATCAATAGAGTTTGATGGGCTATTCAGAAGGCGGTAATCAACAAAGGAATATGTGCACACGAACGTAGCCTTCGGCAACTTCCAAAAGACCATCTATGGATTTTCCACACAATGCTGCTAATGAAGCTTTCAAAGCAGAACCCTTTGGAGGCTTTGTTGGTGTTTCCTTGGTGCATTTTTTTTTTCTTTTCCTTTCCCTCTTTTTAAGTTGAGTCAGTAAGAAATGGCATCAGGTTTGAAATAATGCCGTGAGATAAACATCACCCTTCTCTACTCTGGATTGCCTCTTTTCCTTAGAAAAACAAATTATTTAGGGTAGTTAGAACTGGTTGCTGCTTCCAGACAGGAAAAGATAATAACCAAGATGCATGGCACGATCAGGCACTGAATCCGCTATGCAAGTTTCACTGCAGCAATAGCAAAAAGAAACACAACAAAGAAACCAAAACTGTGTGTAAGGATGTAATATGGAAGAAAAAAATTAGTAAGGAGGAGAAGGGAGAAAACAGAAGGAAGAACAGGAGGGGGAGAAGGAAGAGGGGAATGAGGAAGAGGAGGAGGGTAGGCCGGGAGCACCAGAGATTCCCCACATGCAGCCTGCTGTAGAATCTGAACTGGGGATTCTGGGCAGCCGCAAATGCACTTAACATATAGATCTCACTCATGCTGAGACTTTTTATCTCACAAGCAGACCATCCCTTTCTGTCCCTTGTCACAAGAAATTCCACAGTGCAAAGAGATTTGGGAATTGCAAACTATTTCCCTAACTTAAATTTCAGGTTTTCCCTCCTTGATAGTTACCCGCCCTCTTCCCCCACCCCCTCAGGGCCACCATCATAAGAGTAAACCTACTTATACAAGTGCAGTGCATTCAGTCGCAAGGCATTCAGAGAGAAGAGAAGTGAGTGTAGAAAATTAACATGCGGATGGGGAGAAGCACTTAGCCTCGAATCACCTAGAGAGGAGAAATGTGCTGTTTAATTCAAGGCCGAGTGGCTACGAGCATAGAGGATATTTGGGGATCTTATCACCTAAATCACTGGGCTTTGCTAGCTGACTTTGTATGGAGAAACTAAGTCAGTTCTAAGATATTACTGTGATATTATATTTAGTTAATATTATATGATAGGAAAGTCCTCTTATTAGAGGTAGCAAATTGGTTTAAAATTATAGTACTTAGGGAAAGGGCCGTCTGCTCCCTTTATGGAAGAAGCATGAAAATATAGCTGTCCTTCCCATATTACTTCTTTGCAGAGTCCCTGGAGTGACTTCCATTCCTATACCTTTTTTCTTCACTTTAAATATTAGTTCAATTTAAAATACAAAATCATATTACATATTTGATATGTACTAATAAAACAGTGGCATGGGCATACTGAAGTAGGACCATGATACACTGCAGAGCAGCAGTAAGCCTTTCTTGACTGACATCCTTATTTCTCCTCCTGCTTCCTCAAACTTCAGGGCAAACCCTGAAGATAGTGGCCGAGAGCCATCTGATGTGAGCTCTGTTTGGTTATGGTAACTAGAATGACTTCCAGACCCAATAACATCAGGCTTTCATCAGTATAGACTAAATGGGAATGACACTTGGCATTTTCTCTTTCTGTTTTTCCCTTTTTTTTTGATGAAATAGCAGGGCTAAGTTCCTAAAAGTGTGGTAGAATTCAGGTGTCAGCTGACAAGGCTGGGAGGCATGTCTCTGGAGTTCTGGAAGCTTGAACAAGGTGTGGCCAGGCCCATTGAAAAGGACTACTGGGATCTTGAGCAGCCTGTTTGGTTCTTGCCTCCTTGGAGATTGGATCAACATCCATTGCAGGACAATCCTAACTTCATGAATTGCACCAAGGTTCAATTTGTATCCGTGAGTATTAAAATATCCTCTAATAAATATTAATCCTTTATATAGCATATTGCAAGTGAGAATTACTGCAATAGTTGGTGCCCAACATGGGGCGGTGTGGTGAGGCATGTGGGTGGGATTTGCTGAAGGAGTCAGACACAGGAGGATAACGAGTTCAAGGCCAGCCTGGGATACACAATAATGAAAATGGGTTGAGTTAAGATAAAGGACCTAGCTAGCAATGTGTCTAAGCCATAGGCCAAACAGTATGAACTTAATATAAGTGTCTGAGTCGTTTTGGGGGGCGTAAGCAGTGGCAGATGGCTAAGTGGTCTGGGACGGCAGGTCAGCAGGTCTAATCCATGGAGTAGAAAGACAAGGAAACCTCATTGTAACAGTTGGCATCCTAACGTGGGCTGAACACCCACACAAAGCCTGAAAAAGCTTAAAAAGGGTTCTAGAGCACAGAAACGGAGCCGGAAGCAGTTTCTAAATTGTGTCTTGGAAACGGGCCCTTGTACAGAGACAGCAGGGCATCAAGGCAAAAATGGTGGTGGCAGACTGGCGGCAGGCTGTGTAAGCTGCAACCAGGCTTGTTCCCGAAGTCTCACAGAGACTTGGTAGCATGTGATTGAGTTAGGTTTCTGTTTATTTTGAACAAAAGGGAAACAGAGGCAAAGACAGTTTCTTAGTAGCATCATTTCTTGGGTCTGCTCTGTTTGCTGATGGAGAACAGATATGCAGCCCATTTAAGAGAACTTCTTGGCTCAGCTTTATCTGCAAAAACTATGTGGCTTTTTAAGATAGTGGTAGCATTTTAAAAACTCTTCTGGTTGGAAAATGATTAAGGATTCAGATGGAAAAAAAAACCTGTAAATGGGTTACAATGTCTGTAAAATGTACATAGGCTTCAGAGAGAAAAGAAAGAAGGTAGAGAAAGTCTTTAAAAAAGAGAAATAGAGTAATAAAACTATAATAAGCCATGCAAAGGTGGAAAATAGATACAGAGACTGGATTACGGTTATTGTGTTTTCTTTTAATTTTTTAACTGTTAATGAGCTAACTGTAGAAAGACAATGGATTGCAAAGGCTTATAAATTGAACAAGAATATATGTTTTAAAGGTATCTTGAATTTGAAAGATATATTGCTTTGGAATTTCTGTTTTTGTTTCCACAGAAGATGAGAACCTGTGGATTGCTTCCAGGTTCTTATGGTCTCATCAACCAAGATCACCTGAAAATTCTCTGATGGAAGGGCTATAGACCAAGATAATCCAGCCTCAGGACCCTCAAAAGATTACCAGCATCGCTTAATCATCAGAAAGTAGTAATGTAAAACTATGCCCAGATTCCCAAAATATTGTTTATAAATGTTTGTTTACATTAAAAATGGAAAGTGGTCATAGTTAATCTCTTTCTAAGAAGAAAAAGAGGATATGGTATATGAGTTATTTTAAAAAATTATATTACTGAATTTACTTGAATCCAAAAATCAGATGTTAATCTCAAAATATTTTACATTGGTATGGATTTTGGTTTGTTGATGCAAATTTGAGGTCAATTTTGCTGTGCTGTATGTATTTTTCTACTCTTATTAGTGGTATGATATTTATATAACTCATTTAAAATTGTAATGTATGATTAAGAAATGCAGATTAATAGTAACCTATGATAGCCAAACTTATAGTCATTTAGATTTTTAGATCTACAAAGATATAATTCAATTAGATAGGTAATCTTCAAACACTTCTAAGACCTACAGAATATGGCATTTAAAATGTTTTAAGAACTTAGACTTTTCTGGACAGTGAGACAGGTCTGTTCCTGGCAGCACCTATCTACTTCAAGAGAAAAATAGGCATCAAAGAAACTCCATATGGAGATAAGTTTCTTTGTGGAATGGTTAGAATAGCCATTGGATAAGAACCTGTTCTTAAATGGACTGTTTGATAGTATGCTGTTTAAACTGAACATGCAGGTTCCATAGAAAAGTGACCTCTGAACTTTGGCAGAACAAGTCCAGATGATCCTTCAGGTTCCTGCTTTGCAGAGAAAACTGTCAGACATCCTTCAGGACACAAAGAGAAGAGACTGATGAACTATGCCAGAATAAGCAGAGCAGGCTTTCGGATTTCCTACTTCACAGAAAAGTACACCAGAGACTCTGGATCTGTAGGCTGAAGACGGATGCCCCAACTTTATAATAGAATTTAAGTGCCTGTCCAGGCAGACAGGTGCCATCTGCCATTTTTAGATTTTGGAAGTGGCTTGTACTTCCTGTTTACTTGGGTAATATTATATCCTTCTGTGGTCTTTGATAAAGTTGAAGATTAGTTATAGGTATAGTTTTCTTAGTTATTTTAAAAGGTATATTGGATATGAAACTTTAGATTCAGAAAGATAAGGTAGATGATAGAATATTTTCTTTAATTTTGTTAAATACAAATAGACTAGATATTGTAACTGTAGTTCTTCCTTGATAGCTATTTTGTTATCTTAAAATTGAAACCTTCCTTTTTTGATTAGACAGAAAGAGGGAGGTGATATGGGATGTCTTTCTGTATGCTGTGAATATTAATCTTTAAATAAAGGACTGTTTTGCCCCATGACAGACACCATAGAAAAAGTAGGCAGGGAAATCAGAATAGGTAGGAGGAGGGCAGAGACACAGACAGATTAAGCCACATGTAAAGAACACAGGTGAGTCACAGGCCATGTGGCAGACAGATTAATGAGAATGGGCTGAGTTAAGATGAAGGAACTAGCTAGCAATGTGCCTGAGCCATAGGCCAAACAGCACGAAGTTCATATAAGCATCTGACTCATTTGGGGGGTGGGGCTAAGTAGTAGCAGGCAGCTAAGCAGTCTGGGATGGCAGGTCAGCGGGGCCAGGAAGCCTCATTGTAACAAACAAGCAAGACACATGTTATGTCTCCTCCCCATTGAAGCATTCCACCACAGAGACACATGGGCTCATGAAACTCAGAAGAGGCTTACAAGGGGTAGGGTCTCAGCAAGCAGTAAATACCGCTAGAAGAGATGATGATATCATTTCTTGCCAGCTGTGTAGGGACTTTATGTGGCTTTTGTGAGCTGTCACCCATGCCGGAGTAGACATGTTAGTGATGCAACTGCTTGGGTCACTCATGTATCTGTGACTCAACTTGGACTTAAATGGAGTCAGTCTTTGGTTTCTTTTTGCCTGTTCCACCTGAGGTTAATAGAAATAGGTTCTTCTCAGTAGTATACCACATGTTTTAGTCATGTTTGGATTTAACAGAACTGAATCATATGGTTGACACAAAATAAATGTTGCTTGGATAAACCCCTCCCTGGATTGTGAGGGACGAATTCTTAGTGCCTGGACACATTGTTAATTTCCTTACTCCTTAACCAACTGTGCAATTGCCTGAGGCACCTGCTGCTTACTACCGGACTTTCCTTGGCCACTAAAACACGTTCCGTTTACTTTGAAGACTAGTTGAGATAGGCCTTGAAATAAATACCCAAGGATCAGCTTTCCCTGGGCTGTACAATTCAAACCAGTGTCATCTTTAGAGGTACCCAGTGGGACTGAGCTGTGATCGCAACCATCTGATCCGGAACATTCCTTGTCCAAATATCCTTCTTCTCCTTGTCTCTCTGACTTCTGAACATGTGAGTCAGTGTTTCCAAGGCTCATGTCCTGCATAAACTATTTGTCCTTCAAACCTTAGCTCAGATTCAGATTCTAGGGAGCCAGCCTAAGATACCCTGCTATCTCAGGACTATCAGCATTTGAGAATTGATGAAGAATCTTCTGGCTGCCTAACCTAATGCCGTGAACTGTGGAACTATTGATTTTTATATTAAGAGTGTTGCTCATAAATTACCTCGGGAGTTACGACATACATATTTAAACAATTAGCAAACCAGACGGCCTTATTTGAGAGCTATAGTAAAGTCTTAGGTATATGTTAACATATCACTGTAAATAAGGTAACATATCAAGATACTATCTATGTAGGGGGGAGCAAAGTCAAAGGAGTTGACTAGATGAGACTGATGAAGCGGCTACTGTGGAAGGTTCAAAGAGGATACTTTACAGTGTGTAAAAGGATACTGGCTAATGTGTAGAACTAGAATCGATGGAAAGACGTGATTCTGAGTGAGTGTATGGGCATTTCCTGAAGGGTTATCTGATGGGGGAGAATCTCCCTGAGTCTGAACAGCAGTTTCCAGTGGTACGCAGATGAAAGGAGACAGCAGTGGTGCCTTTCCCATGGCTTTTTGTTCCCTGCTGGTAGGCACATCTATCCTGTTGCAGACACTTCTGCTCCAATCCTTCACTGACATCAGAAGCCCTGCTTCTTTGACTTTCTTAAGTGAACTAAAGACACATGACTCTCCAGAAATCCTCCAAGTCTTCAGAGCCACATTGGGACCGGGGAGGCATCTGACTTTGTGGACTAAGCAGCTGCTAGGTTCTGAGTATTTCCGGGCTGCAAATGATCACTGTTAAACAACCCCTGTTATGTAAACCAATCTAATAGTTTCCCATTTCGTGATATATATGTTCATCTTGTTGGGCTGTTAATCTAGAAAACTCTGACTAATATGGGTAGTATATCTCCAAGCCTGACATTCTAAATGCAGGGGTAGGGGCTCAACAAATTCAATAGAGAGACCATGTTTCACTTCTTAGAGTGGCAAGCAATAGAGGACTCAGGTTTGTGCTTCTTATACAATGCTTCCTGATTTTTAGAGTGGGTGGTAAAATGTTTAGTTAGAATGGAGCCTTCAATAGCCATTCAGCTTCTGGGGCAGTGATAGTAATGAATTCGCAGCCTCTCTGATTCCAGGTGGGAGTGGCCCTCAGAGAGCCTGGACTGCAGGAGTCTCACGAAATATATGAGTGTAGTTTCCTAGATTATAAACAGAACTATATGCTGTGTGCTCTTCTGTGTCTGGCTTCCTTTGTTCTGCAAGTTTTGGAGTTGAGATCACATTTCTGTATGTCTGTTGATTTGTTTCTTGGTACTTATTGGGAGGTCTTCTTCTTTTGCCAATCTATCAAGAATGTTCTTCCTTTATAGAGTCTTTGGAGGTCATCATATTTTGCAAATATAACTGTGGATGGGTACGCTATAAACATATTAATTTAATTGCTATCTAAGATGATTATTTTTAAATGTTTCTAAGTAATTTATAACTAAAAAAATCTTAATTTCTTAATCCAAAAACACAGACTAATAGATGGATTAGAAAATATAATCCACATATTTTTGTCTTTAAGAAATGTACCTCACTATCAAAGTCAGATTAAACCTTAGGATGAAAGTATAGAAAAGGAATTCCAAGAAACTGGGAGCAGGTATTGTTCTAATATCTGACAAAACAAAATGGCCATAAAATCAAAATTAGTCACAGATAATGAAAGTCATTTCTTACTAACTAAATAACTAGCATGCCAAGAGTACCCTATCGTTTTAATAATATACTTAGCAAACACCTCATCAAGGAAACTTCTCTCCAATAGACAGAGATCATGACAGAAATTATTGATTATAACCAATCAAAATGCAGAGTTATGGAGCCCAATCCCAACTGATACATCCACAGTGCAATTCCTGCACCCAAGGCTCAGGGATCATTTCATTAAAGAGGGCAAAAAGATTGTAAGAGCCAAAGAAATAGGCTCTTTACTGGTTGTTGGTGTCTCTAGAATTGTCAGAAGCATAAATATTATCAACACACTTGCCTAATCGTGACCTGATCAAGGGTAATAACATTAACTGGGAAAAGCCCTCAAAACTTCAGTCCTACCCAAAACAACTACAAGCAGCTAAAAAATGCCAAGAGCAAGAGAAACACTCTTCCCAGAGATAAGCACAGCAACTCACCAACTGGTTATCCAGTACCAAACAGGCAGCCTTGAACACATACAGGTAACATACAGAAAGATTGGGTTGTACTTATATATCTAGGAATACTTGTAGGTAACAATAATTAATGTAAAAAAAAGGTCATGAACTAGAAAGAGCAAGGAGAGGTATATGGGAAGGTTTGAAGAGAGGAAAGAAAAGGGAACAATTCAATTATATTATAATCTCAAATATATGTATTAGAAAAGAGAAGAGATGATTTGGAGACAGAAAAATAACTCCCAGGTCAAAACCCGAGTTAAAGGGATGCAGAGATGTGATGATGCAGAGATGGGGTGGTTCAGAGATAGATATGGTGATGCAGAGATACGGTGATGCAGAGATAGAATGATGCGGGGAGGTAGTGATGCAGAGATAGCTATGGTGATGCAGAGATGTGGGGATGCATCTGCAGTCAAGTCCTGTCACAGATTGTGGGCATTCCGAAGAAGCTTAAAAAACCAAGAAGAGATCTTTCCCAGAGCTACAGCGGACTGCTTTCCACTAAAGGACTGAGGGGGAAGGAAGAGAGAGGTGTGGGAGGTGTGGAAAGATCAGCAGCTCCGTGCATTTCCTGGGTTTGCAGAGGGATTTAAGACAGTATCAAAAGGCAATGGAAGATGCTTAAACTTGGAAAGTGGCATGTTCCCTTCCTAATTCTAGAAGATGGTTCTGGATACTGGTAACGGGAAATAGACAGAAGAAACAAGAGCTAAATGGAAACATCAAGTGGGGGACTGTTTCAAGATCTATCCAGAATGGTTTTTGCCTGGGCTTAGAGTGGAGAGCAAAGGAAGTAGGAAGGTTACAGCAGACATATGCTGGGTCTCACATTTCAGAAGGCTGTATGCAGAATTCAAGTATTCTTCAAGTAAGCGGAACTTCAACTCATTTTAAATATGATCTTAATCCACTGTAGGATCTTCAAGCTTAGAGTTTCTTGCTATTTCCTTTTGTCATAGTTGAAAGGTAATACAGCCTAGCAGGACACAAAGCCAGTCCAAATCTGCCCCTTTTCATTTCTTTACTAACATCTAGTCACACTGAGGACAGTGTCTTCTGGGGACATGGTGTTCCTGCAAAGCATACCCCTTTGCTTCTTCTGCCTGTGAGGACAGTGTGTGTTGGGGACATGGTGTTCCTGCAAAGCATACCCCTTTGCTTCTGCCTGTGAGGACAGTGTGTGCTGGGGACATAGTGTACCTGTGAAGCACACTCCTTTGCCTCTGGTTGGCGTGGTTTTCCGGGTCATTTCCATAGAGCTACTGCACTTAAATGTCTTATTTTTGACCCATAGTAGTTCCTTCCTTCCTTCCTTCCTTCCTTCCTTCCTTCCTTCCTTCCTTCCTTCCTTCCTTCCTTCCTTCCTTCCTTCCTTCCTTCCTTCCTTCCTTCCCTCCTTCCCTCCTTCCCTCCTTCCCTCCATCCCTCCTTCCCTCCATCCCTCCTTCCCACCTTCCCTTCCTCCCCCCTCCCTCCTTCCTTCCCTCTCTCCCCCCTCCTTCCTTCCTTCCCTAGCTTCATTCTCATTTTCCCATCTTATTAGGTGATGAGGATGGATCCTATCACATGCCTATTAACCCTGGGCTTTCATAAAAAAAAAAAAGCCTGCCTCTATCTTAGGTTTGAAAGCCATTTTATAATAAAGCCAAGCTAGGTTTATTCCTGTTATGATTGAATCTGTTTCTTAAAGACTAGGCTATGTCTCAACTGGACCCTTAACTACAAATGGTTCTGTACTGTCTATTCAGAAAACAGCAACCATGTCTTTGTTTTTAAAAGTTGTTATGACCAATCTTAGAACCCTACTACCTTTGTTTCAATGGGTTCTTTATGCCTATCTTGTTATATTCAATCTTCTGCAACCCTTTCTAGTTGCCTGCCAAATGCCCCCCCCCCCCATTTGGAAGCACCCTTCCATTGAACTATAAAAATCTTGTCTTCCCCATGCTTAATGCTGACCTCATGCACTCTGCTTTAGAGGAAGGCATCTCCTGAACACGAATAAAAAGGTCTGTGATCTTCCTCTTCAAATCTTTGGGATTAATACCTTCTGGGAAAGAAAAAATCAAATCCAAGTCTTTTAAAAAAATACATCAATCTGGCACAGTCTATGGTATGTTGTAGAAATTTGATTCATGATTGCCTGATGAACAGAGACAGTAATCAATGGGAAGAGTATTTGTTGACAATTACTGGTAGAATTGTTTCTGATAAATATAAAGATACTTTCTCAAACCAGCTTCAAAGAATGCCAAAGCCTTGCCAGAAAGCATAGGAAAGGTTCGTTTGCAGCACTGGGCACTTGAGAGATTGAGAACTAGCTGGGCTGGCGGTTCTGTCTATTATCCTCTGTGCCAGTGTTGGGCTTAAATTAAATCGCTCTATCTGACCTTCACTCTGGTCAGTCCAAACTCGTTGTGTCTGTGTGGCAGTCACTTTACCAACAGAGGCATCTCCTGCTCCCTATTTGATTTCTTGTTTTGTTTTTTTTCTGTTGACTTAATACCTTTCGTTTTCATTAATTTTTTAACCAATATTTAATAAATTTACATTTCCATATGGTTACAATGCAGCTTACCTAACCAACACTCTTTTTTTGCCTATTTATATTATTTTCAGTTTCTCCTAATAATATGGAGGCCTAATTTTAATGTTAAAATATTTATCAGGAGCCCCAGCCTGTTTATAATACTGGTTGTTAGTTTGCTATTTGAGATGCTGCTGCTAAGTGAGGTGTTCATGAATTCAGAAATAACTTTGTAGCCTGCTTTGCCAGAGCTATATCTCCGTACTTCTACCATGGAAATACAAATATAAGCAAGACACACTATGTAGTCTTCCCATAGCAGTGTATAGATCTTTTACAATGGACTTCAAGCCTGGTTCTTGCCCCCTTTACATCTCTGGCAGTTGATACATATTAGAAAATACCAAACTTGTAATTTTACTGATAAGGGAACTAAAGTCTAAAGCAAAGAGTGAGACGATAAGCTACAACTGGAATCTGCTCTCTTAGTAGAGAGCTGAGACATAATCATAATCTTGATTTCTGGGGGTAGGAAATCTTGGGCATGTCCTTCCCCTTAGCTCCAGTAACCCCATTCAGGAAGCAAGTGGTTGCAATTTATGCAGATGCCTCCTAGAAGGAGCAGGGCCACACCCAGAGCACGTGGCTGTCTCTTCTTGGTCTGTTCATTATCACCATCATTCTTTCCATTCACACATCTCTGCTTCAGACCCTGCGACAAACAAAATGCCCCAAAGGTTCTTTGAAGCTCCCTGGCAGGACTGTGCTTCTCAGTTCTAGTCATCTGATCTGCTACCAGTCGCCTTAGAGTTGGGCTGGGGGTTGAGCACTTTTCTCTGTATCATAGGCACTCACCTTGCCTCCTGTTTGCACAAGAACTGGGATTTCCTTGTCAAAACCTGCAGGAATAAATTGCCTTTAACTTTTCCCACAATTAGGTATTGAAAGTAGCCCTCATTTGTACTTCTATCTCGGCTGGGTATTTCTCTGGTTTTAAAAAGTGGAACCTTGTGCATCTTGACTAATGAGATCGTGAACTCTGCTGAAGAAATGCTATTATTTCGGCAATGAAAATTGGCCTCTTTGCAGGGCTGTTTCCATTTAATCACATTGTTAAAACAAATAAAACAAAACAGGACGAAAAGAGCAACTGCCGGTCATTTCCCGGCACGATGGGGAAAGGGGGGAGGAACTCAGAGGAGCACGCTCCTTGCCCTTGGCTTTGTCTCTGTGCTCATGAGGACCGCAGTCAAGATGTTACCCAAAAGAACCACTCTGGGAACCCGAATCCATCCCCTTCCGCAAAGGACTATCTTGAGTTGACTTCAGGACACTTTTCTAGGTGCAGAAATGACAGCACATTGAATGCTCTTCTTGCTGGGCCATCATAGTACATGCCACAAACTATCACATGCATTGGGTAAGTGCTATCCTAGACAAAGACAGGCTCACAATAGAAGTTTCCACCACCCCTTTAAGGTAAATCTTAAACCAAACAGCCACTCATGAGACTGGATAAAAGCTCTCTGAAGCCTTTGCACTGAGGATTGTGTGGGGATACAGGGCATGATGAGAGCACCGGGATGAGTCAAAAGACCAGTAGAGAAAGGGAAGACTGTGCTGTTGTGGACAGTATGTCCTGTCTCTGCAGAGAGAAGACAGAGTCAGCATCTTGGTTGAGGCAGGGATAGTTGGACCTCAGAAAAATCACTTCAACTCTTTCTTGAAGCATTCCTCCCCACCCCCATGCTCTTACAAAGTGGTAACAATAATAACTCTTGGCGACCCCCTTACCAGGGTTGTGGTGAAGGCAACCACCAAGGTAATGGGCTTGAAAGAATTTTGTGAATGGTAAATACTCACATTTCAGTTAACTGCAAAGGACCCTCAGTTTAGTCTCTTAGTTTGTTTTCACATTCCAAAGAAATTAAAAGTCAATGTGCCTTTTTAAAAATTCTCACATTTAATGAACTGCTTATCCAGAAGGAAACCAAACAGCACTTAGTCTTACATCATGAGATATAAGATCTTAACACCCTCCCCCAAAGTGCTGGGCTGTGTTTATTGGACACCAACCTGATTGAGAGCAAGGCTCACAATGCTGGACCCCAGGCCCACTTTACTGCTCATGTTGTCACTCAGAGGTGGGCAGTATCCACTTTTCAGAATATTTTCCTACTAACCATTGAGTAGCCCAGCTTAGCCAGTGACTGTCTGAAACACAGCTGAATGGCTAGTTTCTGCTCTGAGGTACTAATAGTCACACGATAAATTTTTATCATTTTGCATGTATCTTGTTGAAATCACCAGTATCTTTTTAAAGCATAATTTCAAATATTCTAATACAAAGCACCTAAACACTGTAATAAAATATATGTTTTAATTTTGAATTTAAGATTGTTTTTTGTTTTTGTTTTAAGCCCTTTAATGTTTGTTATGGCTGGGGATGCTCTGTGCTTCTTTCTAAAAAGGGGAAAGGGTTGAAACTGAGATTTTTTTTTTTCTCCTGCAGATCTGAATTTCTTCATGTTTACCATTCCCATCAGTTACATCAGAGTCTCCAGGTAGCATGTGACACTCTGAACAAACTTTCAGAAGGCTACAAAGGATTTCCCTTTAAGCACAAGAAGAGTTGCAAAGTGAAATCCTGCAGACCGGCTTCATATGCCACAGGTTCATGCTGCTTACTCAGGGTCACACTAAGGACTTGCTCTGCTGGCAGACAGTGTGTGCTGGGTGGCTGCACCCACAGCCATCCAAATCATAGCCAGGTGACTTATCAGGAAGTCATGTCCTATTTGCTTCATTTAAGAAAAATGGAGCCTGCATGTCAAAGTGGGGAAGCCCTGGCTGGTGGTCACAGTTGGCAGTCTGTGTCTTCATCTTTCTATTTGGCAGCTACAAGAGGTGGAAGAATACAGGGGGCTATTGTTCACATTTCCCTGTGACCTGACAGACGCATGCCAAAAGGGCAGATTCAGTACTGGGATGGGGGCACAAAGACTTGATCCTACTCTGCTCCTAAAGTAAATATTTATTTTTAATTCAGTCTAAATGAAGATTGGACTCTCTCAGGAATTTTTTTTCTTCTGGCCATTTTCTCATTAAAAATCTCAGATGCTACTTCCTCCTGGTTTCCACAGACAACAGGTTTCCTGCTCATTATACACCAGCTCCGAGATTTGGGACAAAGGTCACTTAAACAAGAGAAAATCATGTTAAAGAAAATGTAGGGAGAAATTTGAATATGGCAACAAGTATGGATATGTTAGAAATATAATGAGTTTTGACTACTTTTTCTTTAGAGAAGAATTCAAGACAGGAAATGATTTGGCTATCAAACTCTTATATCATACAACATTTTTAACACACCAATGTATCTTCTTTTGGAAATATGAATACTTAATAACATATTGGCTCCTACTGAAGCCAAAAGCCAAATATATATTTCTACAAATAGGTTCATCTTGTGGAGTTATGGGAATGGGACTGTGTAGAGGAGATGTAAATTAAACCTAAATTTCTTTAGAAAGGCAGAGTAAGAGCTATTTAAACATAAAATCAATTACAAATGACAAGGTTAAAAAAATCTAGGTTTTATCTTTTGTAGAATCAAATATAAAACTTTACTGGAAAAATAAGAAAGGCATAGTGGGGGAAACTTTGTAATAACTCTGTTTATTGAACACCCCGGGTGCCAGGCATGTGCTACATAAGTCTGCCTTGATACATGAACCATAGCATTGGTGGTAGCTTTGAGGCTGTTTCATTTTGTCCCCTTTTCAAGCATGGAAAATAAGCATGCTGGTTATAATGACTTCTAACATCTTACAGAGTATTGGGGCCCAAAATCGGAGCTCCTGTGGAATCTTCCCCATTCTAATGGTAGATCTTGAGAAACTCTTCCCAAGACAGAGTTTTGATTTAGAACATCTGGAAATGCCATATGCGGGGCTCTACAAACTATGTTGCTTCATGGTTGTTTTACAAAGCTATATTTTCTTGTTTCATTTTAGTATTAAAATTGTATGAATATGAAAGCTATAGAATAACTCAACTAGAAGCCAGATAGCAAAAGTACAAAACAATTGATAAACTGTTGCCTGTTGCCTGTTGCCTGGCTTGTTGTATGGTGCTAACTGATATTAACCATAGGGAAGGAAAAACAAACAAACAAACAAACATGTCATTGCATATGGAGTGTACTGGTGTTTTGACATTAATGGTTTGCAGGGTTAGGGTTTGGGAGTCCATAAACCTTCATTTAAAAATATTGCGATTTTGTTTTTATTTTAATAACACTTTAAAATATTTTAGTCTCAAAAATCTGAAATAAGTGTGACAGTCCTCATTTTACTATAAGGTAACTATAAATAAGTCTTATGATCCACTTAAAATCTATTCATGGTTAGGTGATAGAGTTGGGATATAAAACTAATTCTGTTACAATTCAGAGTTGGTACTTCATGAGTTTGAATCTTGGGCTCTATGCCAGTCAAATAAATAAATTTCCTAGCGAATCAGAGGTTTTGAACATCCTCCAGTAACCATGGTGTTGTTTAGAAAAGCCTTAAAGTTACCATCTATTCCCATCCTATGGTGACACTTATGCAGCTCATAAAATAATACTCCTGTCTATGAGTCCTCCTTCCTCGAATAGCTGACAAGAGCCTTTGCTGCCTATAACCTGTAACATCTCGAAAAGGAACAAAGCATTAGGACCATTTCTATTTGCTTTTTAATGACACAAGGCTGGTGTGCTCTGTTGCCTCTAAGTAAAAGGCCATCAGTCTGTGCTTTAGATACTTGAGTTCTGTATATTGGGTCCAAGTAGTTTCATTAAACAGGTTTAGAGAGACTTTCTGAGAAGTGGTAATTTGAGAACAGTAACACAGGATGGTAAAAATTATGCTTGGTCAGAAATTTTTTCTATAGGGAAAATTTTATTATAGATCATAGAAAAATATGAATACATCCAAACATGCTAAGGGGAAATAGCCACCACATAGGACTCTCTCCCCCAAATACTTATAATTTAATTGGATCTAGGACTTCAACTTTTTAAGAGGCTCATGGAGGCAGATATGAGGATGGAAGTTGAGAATAGCAAGATTCAAATGAGAAATGGCTGTATGATGCATCTGTCAGCTAAACTGAGGGCAGCTTGGAGATAGATTTGTAAGGGAACTCCTACATTGTGGTGGTCACAGATCTCTCCTGTCATCATGATGAGTTTTATAGCGACACTTTTCAACACAGAATTCACAGTTATATCTACAACACCACACTCTAACAGTAAATAAAACAAAAATGAGCTCACACAATCAGCAATAATTCTCTTTACTAAAATGCACACTGTCAAGATAGCTTTAATAATAGTTCTCATCCTATCATGCAACAAATTGTTTATCAACAATGCATTTGCCCATTGTTTCATAGAACATACTTACATTATAGAATGTGGGTCAGAGGGCTATTCCAAATTTTCCTTAAGTCTCTGCACCCCCTTCCCAAGGTATTCTCAAGTAAAGTGCTATATTTTATGTTTGTAATATTTCTCATGTTATTTTAAAATTGTGTGTAAATTTTAATAAAATTCTCAATTATCAAAATAAAATGTTTAATGTATACAATGATGAGCTCAAATAAAACTTTTTTTAATGAAATGGGTAGAGCCAATATATGTAACAAACAAAGTAGTTAATACTTCTGAAAACAAAAACAAAAAATTGATAAGGTCGTACATAAAACTTATTAACACAGGCTGGAAGATAGCTCAGTCATTAAAGTGCTTGCAGGCAAGCATGAGGACCCGAGTTCAAGTCCCCAGAACTCACACATATATATGTATTTGTGCTTATGATTTCAGTGTTGCAGAGGCAGAGATAAGCAGATCTATCTTTAAAAAAAAAAAAAAAAAAAAAGATGGACTACACCAAAGAAACTATACGCAGGTTGTAGTCTGGATCACACAGATATTTGTACCTGCATAAACACAAATGTGAATAAATACAAAATATATGTTAATAATAATGGTTCATAGACAATTTTCAAGATGCATGCATTTGTTCTGGAAAGGAAAAATACAAAAAATAAGCAGGAATGTTATGTGCAGTATCTTGTTTGAAATTCTATAGAAAATGTTTAAAACATACTTTTTGCAAAGCAAGCTGATGTGACAATACTATCATTAGATTAAAAAAAACTTTCAGGAATAATGACTTTTTACTTCATGCTTTATGTTTGTGTATGGTGTATGTGTGTGACATATATGTGTAAAATATATATCTATAATGTATGTGAATGGCATGTGTTCTATGACTGTGGACATACATGTGGCAGTCAGAGGAAAACATTGAGCAATGCCCTTACCTTCCATCCAGTTTGTTTACTGTGTCATCTGCCAGACAAGCTGGCTTCCCAGTGTCCAGAAATTCTCCTGCCTTCACTTCCCACACTTCCCATTCTCCTCGTGTAGGCTTTGGGATTACAGACATCTATCTGTACTGCTGAGTCTAGATTTTACCATGATTCTGAGGGAAACCAGGTCATGAGGCTTGGATGGAACCATCTCTTAGGCCCTTATTTCACGCTGTTTAATAGTAGAGATGCAATTATCCTGTTTCTGAGTGTCCCCAAAAATACACTTTCAAAATATGAGAAGGAAATAAGACAAATTTTATACTAACACACTGAACATGCGTGGATTGTGCTCCCTGGAAACTGGTAAGATAAACAAAACCCAGTGGAGGTGGAGCCTGTTTGAAAGATGAACATGGCCAAAAGCTTTGTTCCGATTGACAGGGATCATCCTCTACCCAACAGAGAATTTGTGTCTTTTCAAGACTATTTGCATCTGAAAAATTGATCAGTATCCTTGGCAAAAGAATTTCATCAGTCCCTGAATAAACAGCTACTGTCCACAGTAGATAATGCAATAAAACCATAAATAAATTTAAAAGGTGAGAAAAATAAATCAGCTTAAAAAGCAAAAGAGGTACTTCCGAGTAGTTTGTGGGTTAATGAAGAAACCAAAAGAGAATTTGATGAGTAAATATTTGGAGCTGAGAGAGTGGGAATAACTATTTAGTTGAACTACTAAGACAAAGAAAAATTTAAAGGCAAGATTGGATGTTTCAACATTTAAATTGCTAAGGCTTAAAATAAGAAAGATTGAAAATTAGCAAAGTTATCAGCTTGAGACATTTAAAGAAAACAACAGTGTTCATTTGAAGTAAATGGAAGGAAATAATTAGTGCAGAAAATAATCCAGGCAAAAAAACATTTCAAAAATTAATGTAGCATATAAACTGATGAGGCTGATCATGGGGAAAAGCACACAAAAATATTAAGAATATAACAAGGGAAAACTTTAGACATATAGTAAGGCCCTAAGAAAATGTGATAAAAACTCTATTCCAAGACTGGTAAGATCATCATATTATTTTCATTAACATTATATATATATATATATATATATATATTATGTATTCTAAATATATATATGCATATACATGTATTCATACACAGCCATTTAAAAACTAAACTAACGATGAGAACTTTATTTACTGAAAATGTAAAACAGAGACAGGTGCCTTTGACGTAGACGTGTAAGAATTGCTTCCTATGAACATTTCCAAAGCTTAGAACTAGGAAAGAAATGCTACATTCTACTAAAGTCTTTCAAAGAAAAACAAAACAAAAATTTAATTTACTGAGAAGATTTTAGATCTTTCTTACCAATGAATACAGGAACAAAATCATTAAATAATGCATTAGCGCAATAAATGAAACACTGTATTTAAAATGCATAATGGCTGAGCAATGTTTACTCAAGAACACGTAGATTTATCATTGAGACATGGTTAGTCACGTGTTCAGGTTTAAGTAACAGCAAAGCTGTTCATAATGTGAAATAATTATTTATTGTATTTATATGGCAAGAAATATGGAGGAATCATTTGCTGTTATTACCTAGTGATTCACCATCAGTAGTGATTTCCTTTTCCCTTTGAAATGGAATGTTCCAGCACAAACAAATTTCAAACTCATGATGCTCCCACCTCAGCTTCCCGAAGGCTGAGATTACAGATGTACACTATCTTGTGTGGTTAGGAGTGATTATTTTTTTTAAAGACTTTACCTTGTAGAAGGCTGCTGCCTGCTCCAGCGTGGGTCCCAAGTACAAAGAAGCAAAGGTGAAGGGTTTTATTTGCCAGGTGCCATCACCCCCACCTTCACCCCAGCCCCTACCCCCACCCCATCCTCGTGTTACCATCTACTACTCATCAAGATAGAGGTCTATTTACAAGCCATCAACCCCACTGGTCAGGATGCCACCTTTACCTGAAGGGGAGCATGTAAAAAAACAAAACAAAGAAGTTTAATCATACACCTCTCCCCCCCAGATGGAATCAGGATTTCATCTGCAAGAGCAATGAATTATTATTACTTAACATGTAACATCTGCCATAGCACCCTAAGAAATTCACCATGGCAACAAACTGAGAGAACATTGAAATGGTCATCTCATTAGATTCAAAAAAAGGTAATTAGGTAAACAATAAAGTTGTTAGCAAACTAGAAAATTCAGATAGTTTTTCCTAGCACAATTAAGAGCACACAGAAGATCTTCCAGAAAACATGGAATTTAGTGTTGAATCCTTTGAAATAGTATGTTTAAAGTGAGGAGAAAAAACAAGCATGCAGATTATCTCAGACAAATAGAATAATTGACTCCTGAAAACGACATATTCACATAGAAATATTCATTATTATATATTCATCCGTTCAGTGAAATGCTGTTTATTGATTATAAGGAATGGGTCATTATCAGCATAGATGTATCAAAAGCAAACTGGTAAATACTGAGTGTGTTGGCCCCTTGACACAAGCCTCAAAGATACTGTTATATGTCCTTCATGAGCACGTGCCTTGGACAGCAGTGGAAAGTATCTTCCCACCACTTTCTGTAGAGAAAGAAGCAAGGAGATGAGACAATAAAGCTCTAGGAAGATTTATACTGATTAGAAATATTTTCTTTTAATAAACGACCTAAGGCTAATAGATTGGAACACATTAAGTCTGTCTGGGCACAAAAGTAGTTGTTTTGTATTTTACTCTGCATGTTTCTAAATGTTTCTCCTATTTCACAAGGATTAAAGAATCCTGGCCTGTCTTCTGCCTCTCTGAGGTCCCTAGTGTGTGATAAGCTTTACAATGCTGATTGTCCAGTGGCCTGCCCAAGGCTCTGTAGTAGCAGCCAGAACTGGAAACTGTGTGTGGGTTCTTCCATCTGGTCTTTGGCCCTTACATCCCATCTGGCACCTTGCTGAGACTCCCAAATTGGAAGTCTGAAGTTGGTTCTGATCTTCTGCTTTTACAGAGCCCTGTAATAGTTTTTCTCTATGACAGAAAGATACTCATCTCACAGATCCATTCCCAGATGAGCAACTTATAGCAGAAAGCTAATTGCTTCAGGCCCCAATTGTTAGAGCTTTGTACTGTGTAGCATACACATCTGCCTTCCTCCCTGCCTGCCAGCAGTCATGATGCAATTTTCTCCAAGATGGAATCACATTTCCCAGGTGGTCAAAGCTGGGAAGCTTCATTAGTGATGGGCTATGCCTGAAGCCAGTCACAGCCTCCCACCTGCCATGGCTCTACCGCACCTACCCTTGGCCTCTGGGAGGACTTCCTGTTCTACACAATGGGTGTTGCTTGAGGACTGGGCTCCAACTATGCATCAACTATACATCAAAAACAGAACTAAAATTGTGGAATTGTTATCTAACTTTATAGGAGGAGTATTCAAACTCATTCTTATTAAAAACAATGATTTTATTTAACAGTTTTATTTTTCTTAGCATCGTTCTGCTTTGTTTCCAATTCTCTCATTCACCTTCCTAGATAAATAAAAAACAAAAAATGATCCATTGGTTTAAAACTCGATAAATCAGTTCTGTACAGTTTTGGATGAAGATGAGAACTGGATACAATGAGAGAGTCTCAAGAATTAACTAGGTAAAGAAGTCTCTCGAAGACACACACAGAACTTCATTGTTTCCATATCAACACATAATACTACAATGACTAGGAATGTCCACAAAGTTTTCTTTCTTTTTCCATCTGGTCTGTGAAATGATTTTCTCATTGCTCAAAGATGTAAACATTGTTTTATTTAGTGGGATGTTAAGAAGTGATGGGCATTGCTTGAGGGAAGAAGGCTTAAGACTCTGCTTCTATGTCAAGCAACCCTACTGGAAATCAGATCTGAAAGTAGAGGTGGGGGCCCCTTATGAGAAGAGAACAGCCTGAGTGGAAGGGGGCAAGGGGTGTAATGGAGTGTGTAAATATGACTGAAATACATTATGTTCATGTATGAAAATTTTAGAATGAAATCCATTATTATTTATAATTAATGTAAGAAAAAAGTCTGTAACTCCCCATTGCATCATATTGCTCTGTGCTGTGAAAAGCAATAGTATCCCAGGTTCTGACTCTCCTGCCATTTACCATCTCATCCACACAGCTCAGAGTCCTCAGGTGACCTGCTGTGGCCATGTGGTGTTAATTAGATGTGATAGTTTACTGTATGAGCACACCAGGGTGTGAGGATTGCTGGTTTATTGCAGTGAATCCTAAAGCATCCTGATTAATATGAAAAGGACTTCCTCTAAGTGCCACCCTGTCATTCACTGCTGCAGAAAATGAACTGAGTTGCTATTAGCCTAGAAGCAGAAAAAAGAAAAACAAAACAAAACAACACATTTGTAGCTCTGTCTATATCTGACTTATTTTTAAATGCTAACTTAATTATAGAACACAACAGTAGTACATATTGTATCATATGTAAGGCTATTATATAAGCTACTGCTGGAAATTCTAAAAAATATTAACTCCTTTCATGCCCACAACAATCCTGTAAAGTGATCTCTTTTTTAAAAAAAAAAATTAAATTTTTAAAAATTTTTTCAGTAAAGGAACACTGAACACTAAACAGAGGGATGAAAGATCTTGCCCAAGATTACACATCTAACAGGTGACACAAGATGGGATTTCATTCTTGGGGTCTGATTCCAAAATATATTTAGACTATGAAGTTCTGTGTAATTCCATATTTCAGCTGATTTGAGGAGCCTGAAATCTGCTTCCGAGCTGTAGAGGATATAGCTCACCTCAGAAACCACGTGTTCTCTTTTCTTGCATTGTGTTAAAGAGATGTAGCCCATCTCTTCATGTCCAGTTAACATGGTTTGGATGGAAGTGAGCCAGTCTTGTTCTAGAGGTTATGTCTGGATTGCCTTGTCCCAGACACACTGGACTGACCAGTGTAAGAAGTTATCTGAAGTTTCAAGAGAAAAGGCTTCTTCTTTCTCTTCTGTTGTAATTGGACTAGTCTGGTCATGAGACTGGGTCTATGGCCACCTCAAAGCTCTGAGAAATAAAAGCAAATATCACACATCCTGATATGGAACTAACCATACAAAGTAAAGCAAAAAGCCACAGGTTGTTGCAATGAGTATTGTTATACACACTGAATCCAGCCACCCAGGAAGTCAGCTGTGTCAGCACACACCTGCCTGCATTCCAGGAGCCTCTAATGCCTCTTCTAACTTTGACCACTGCCAAATGAAGAATGCATGAAGTAACAATTTCATAATAGTTAAAATACACGAGGTACCATCCCATTTTTTAATATGATAATCTGGTTCTCACTTGTACTCTAGGAAAGATAAATGCTCAGAGTCAGAAAGGGCTGAAGAAAATGTATGGGCAGTGAGTGGAAAGACCCCAAGTTTGTGGAAAGATTGACTTGATTTAAAGTCTTCTACACTATGTCCCATGTGACCATGGCCAGACTTTATACTCTTCTTAATGTTAGCTTTCTCATGAATAATAGAAAAAAAAATTATATGACAAAAATTATATTTCAATTGTAATTGATATTAGAGTTGTCTTAGAAATGTGAAAGTTTATTGGTGGGATCAGAAAACATCGCTCTTTATAGTATGGTGAGTATTCATTAAATTGGAGACATCTCATCTAATGAAGTAGCTTGCTGAAGGTCACACCCAATATGGGATAAAAGCAGGATTTGCAACCCAACCTGACAAAATTCAAAGCTTTTCTCAGGGCATCAACTCTCAGCTACAAATCAAAGTGGTGTATTCAGCTCATGCATGGAAATTGCTTACCCATTAAAATGTGAAGCTTGCAAACCCAGTCTTGCTGAATGAGTCATCTCTGTTGAGACCTGGAACCCTGGCACATGTTTCTGGCAGTCAACACGATGCATCCAGTCACATTGCTACAGGATACTCTGTCTTTCCTCTACACACAGACATGATGGGAAATACTCTTGACCTCTGAAGTCTGGTTCAGACTTTCTTGCTGCCAAATTCCAAAACAGCTGTAAAATGTGACCTGTACTCTTAGCCTCTCAGGAATCTCCCGGGTAGAAACTGCCCCCTTCCCACCCCCACCCGCACTTTCTTGAGTCAGCTTAGATCAACAGCTCACAACTCTGGATCATGATGTATCTTTGGTTAGGTCAAGGACATTCCCAAACAAGACACAGTTAATTTATGGATTTCTGAACTGGATACGAGCAGAAAGGATACTTGGTCCCACATGCTCATATTGCAAAGGAGAAATTTGAGACCAGGGAAAATAACCCACTAGCTCAAATAATAAACCCAGCCTGATTCAGTTCCCTTCCTTGACCCACTCCCCATACCAGTGGAGGGATCCCCAAATTTAAATATAAGAACTTCTAGATTTAAAAAACAAAAATATAGAACCACTATGTTAAAATTAAACCTCAATAACTAAAATTAGTGATAACTAAAAAAATTTCCATGTAACCTGCTTAGATAAACTAATTATTTTTTATCTGAAATTCAAATTGTTCTGAATATGCTATATTTTTATCTTGCAAACTTATCCTAAGCCAAATAAATCATACTATCTTCTACTTTTCAAACAAACAATTCCCCCAAACCAAAAATAAAAAAAAAGCCCTAAACATTGAAAGTTAGATTCTTCATTAATTAGCAAAACAACAAAACAGGAAAAACATAAAATCCTATTGACTAACGCAGAAAATATGCAATGACTGAGGGAAAAGCAAGAGAGAGCAGTCCCTGGGACTCAGAAGTCTCTGACAATCAGCAAGAAATACCACAAACTAACCCCCAACTCTTACCCGGTGCTCATTTCATAGGGGCTCTTCTTGGTCCTCACTCTTTCTTCCGATATGATACACTGTTCAACTATCATGATACAATAATTAGAATTTACAAATTTTACATCAAACCTATGTGCTTCAACGAGTAAGCTCAAAGAGTTTGAGCTTCTCAGAAAGGCAACGCCCAGTCCCTTCCCACACCTCCAGGCTCACACCCTGAACCGTGAGGGGTTACTTTTGAACTTTGAATAAATTTCTAAGGTGAAAACTGCCTCCTCTCCATTTCCCAGAATAAGAAATTTGGGGCAACAAGGGAATTTGAGTGTTATAAACCGGGAGCATTCATTGGCCACCATCCTTCTTATGTCAGAGGTATCTCCATCTCTATTGAATAATGCCTCCCATTTGTCCTTAAGTTATGTGACTCATGTGCTGATTTCTTTGAGAAGTGACTAGTCATTGTGACTATTTTCACACAGTTAGTTCAGAAAATGTTACCCTTTGTTAGAAGTTCTCCACCAGCTTGGGCAGAAAGGCTGCAGAGAGAACGTATGTTTCCCAAACGGGGTAAACTCTTATTGTGTGACAGAGTGCTACTTGATTTTCCCACTGAAGTCATTTCTCCACCTAGGAGTCCTTTTAAATATTCTTAACTTTAATTGCCTTTCCCCCACAAAGAAGTCAATTTAAATTAAGCAGAATTCATCACTGTGATAATTTTTTAATGAGTAAAGATAATGTACTGTACAGAAATTGAAATGAGGTGTTCCCAGGATCATTTACACAGGCTCAAAAAGTCCTCCTAAGAGTCAGCTGGAATTAATGAACTTCAGAGCTTGCAGATCACCAGTGCCCCGTGACTGAGACTGGATTCAGTGAAAAGGAAAACAATGGCTACAATCTCCTATTTGAGCATCTAGCTCCTTTCATTCTGAAACCCAGAGAAATACTGTAAGCACTAATTACGCTCACAGGTGTGATTTCTTAGAGTAACTCTCCGATAGCCATCAAAAACCCTGAATTGTGCATAACTCTGTAACAGAACTAAATGGCAAAGGGGAATAACTAACGTCTCAGGCAGGCTGCCACTCTGGACTGCAGCTTGTGTTTGGTGGAGGTTGGGAAAGATGGACTCCTTAAACTCCCACTGCTCGAATGAACTCTGCTTTCCACATGGAGCAGCGATTCCTCATGTCCACTGACAAAGTCTCCATCCACACTTACTTGAGTGATGTGTGCACATCGGTGTGTGAGCACAGGCTCCTGTGTGCTACAGCAAGGACTGAGACTAGAGAAGAAGCGGGGGTGTGGGACCTCACTTTATTTTGAGAGCTGGCCTTTTGTTGTTCTCTACTGCATATATCAGGTTAGCCAGCCTGTGAGCTCTTGGCAATTCTCCTGTCCACACCTCCCAGCTCACCACTGGAATGCTGGGAATACAGATGCAGCCTACCACATCTGGCTCTGTGTGAAGTCTGAGGATCTGAACTAGGTCCTCACTGTTGTGAGGTACACATTTTTCCCACTGACCCATCTCCCTAGCCTGAGGGACTGGCTTTAATCTTTCTCTTCACAGTTGCACTGGATGGCAAAGATGAGCTGCATACTTTGTGAAAGGGATGACCTTCAGCTCAATTTAAAGTAAAAGTTACCATAATTTGGGAGAGTCCAAACTATCTATCTATCTATCTATCTATCTATCTATCTATCTATCTGTCTGTCTGTCTGTCTGTCTGTCTGTCTGTCTGTCTCTGTCTGTCTGTCTGTCTATCTATCTATATGATAACATAATTCTTTATTGATTCTTTGGGAATTTCACATCATGCACCCCAATCCTGTTTATCTCCCAGTCCCCCATATCCTCCCCCATCCCTGCATCATCAACCCAAAAGAACCTCTCCCCAAAATAAACTAAGAAACCCAATTTGTCCCTCTATCTCTCCAACATCTCTTCATTTATCCTAGTGGCGTTGAGTGCTGAGGTGTGTCACCCAGCATACACTTTGGTCCAGTCAGTCCCAGCTGCAGAAAGTTCATTGTCATAAGTCTTCAGTCTGATTCAAGGTCTCTGACACACCAGCACTACTGGACACACACTGAAACTCCTCTCGGATATTCTACCTTGGCCTCAATTCATAGGGTCCTGTGATTATAGTTCCACAGGACCAGTCTCTTCACACACTCCAGCAAGTCATAGACAGGGTCGCTATTAGGGTGGGGCCAAGCCAAGATCCAGGATGTGGGTCTGGGTGGTAGCTGAGCTGATCATTTCAGGCCACTGGAATTGCCCTCCCCTTCAAGTGAGAGGCAGAGCCAGCTCTCCTAGGCCCATGCAATTGGGCCGGCTCTCTCACCCCCGTGGTGAGGGGTGAAGTCATCCCTCTCAAGGTGGGTAGGAGGCAGCTCTCCCATGGTGGGCAGGGACAGCTCTCCTGCTGCAGTGACCAGAGAGGGGCAGGGCCAATTATCTAGGGGCTAGTAATGGGCAGGCAGGCTTAGCACTGCCTTCATATTTCAGCAAGCATAGTTTCTATGACCCACTATGGCAACAAGGACCATGAACATCACCATAATCCCCAGCTGTAGCAGGAACACAGACCCACACATGTCCCTTGGCAGCATCTTGGGCCTGAATGACACCATGGGCCTGTGTAGCAGGACAGGCCGCACATAGCAGCTGGCATCTGTGGTAGGATCAAGATTTGGGACACGGTTCTCATCTGCAGCCTGGGTTCAGAAGTCACCATGGCCACAGTTGGCAGCGTAAGTCATTCAGATTGGCACGTCTCCTGCAGACATGGCCCTCAGACACCAACATGGCCCCAGGTATCAGCACAGACCCCAGGCTTCAGTGGTATCAGGATCCACAGACACACAAACTAATTTTTTAAAACTTTCTTTCTATTTATTCTTTGTGTCCCTCAGATTGTGTATCTCAATCCCATTAATTTCCTTGTACCTTCGTATCCAACCTCTGCCTTTACAACATCCTTCCCAAAGAAAATTTAAGAGAAAAGGAAAGCAAAGCAGGGGGAAATCTTCTCAGAATCTGTAGTGTGACACAGTGAGCCACACAGCAACGCAATCATTGGTCTGGTTCGAGGCCTCTGGTTCTGCGGCACCCATCAATGCAGGATCCTCAGGATCAGACCCTTCACATGCTCCCGCAGATCATGAATGGGGTGGATATTGGGGTGAGCCAACTCATATCCCTGGTTCTGGGCCTGGGTAGTTGCAGAGTTGGTTAGCCTGCCAGCTCTCCCCTGTCTTCACCACTATGGTGAGTTCTCCAGCATTGCCCTGACTAGTTCACCCCTTACAGAAATGAGCAAGGGGCCCTCCAGTTCACCTGCTTTCATGCTTTCAGGTTCTCTCTCCCACACCTACACCAGCAGGGTCAGTTCTACTTTGTTACTGATGAGAGGTGCAGGGCCCACTTTCCCAAGTGCTATAGCTGGGAAGGGAGAAGGTCTGCTCCCTTGCACAACACAGGTAGCAGGGACAAGGTGTGGAAGGCATCTTTCCTTGCCCTCAATACAATGTGGCAGATGAGAGGGGTGTAACCTGCTTTCTCACTCTCATGTCTCAGGGCCAGTTTGCCCATGCCCCTGAAAACAGGGTCAGCTCTATTATGCTTCCCAGGTGAGGTGTAGGACCCTCTCTCCTGAGCGTTGCAGCCGGTGAGGGGCAAGACCACTTCTCCCTAGTGTTGCAGCCAGAGAGGGGCAGGGCCAACTATGTACAGCCCTGTCCTCTTGGCCTTTGATGGTATCAGGAGCCTCTGACAGCAGCAGAGACAGCAGCTGCATCAGAGCTATGAACCTAGACATGGGCCCCAGGAGCAGCTCAGGTCCAGACATTGCCATAGCCCTTGGCGGCAATCAAACCACCTACCTCTGCCCACTCCTCACCACTCTTCTCTTCAGATACGCCTCAGTCCTATGAACCATTCTGTGTCTCTCTCCCATACCACAACACATTCGCTCGCTGTGGTAGCACCCTGTCTGTCTGCCTGGTGCTGGGTGGGCCCGTGTTTTCTCCTGGGAACCTGGGGAAGCCCGCCCCAGGTTCTCAAGTGAATCCACTTACCTCACTTAGTCCATCATGGCACTGGGCAGAACCAGGGTTCCTCATCAGTAAGAGATCATAATAGTGCCCATCCGCTGCATGCCAGAGGTTCTAGGCAGGCTCCTGGTTGGTGAGAGATGTTGCTAGAGTCCTCTCTTGCAGCCCCAGCTGCACCGAACTAATTTTTGGTGAGACTTTTTGGAGTACAAAGGTTAGTCATGGTACAGATTCAAAATTCAAGGTTTCATTTCACAAGTTACTCTGGATTTGCCAGTAGAACACGGAGAGAGCATGACTACATTTTGATACGCACTGTAAACAGTTGCCTTTCCGTTCTAGTGCCAAGAAGGCAAATGTTACAAGGGAAAAAGAAAGTATCTGTAATATTGGTCAGTAATTGATTGTGTTTCTGCAGGTAAAGGGGGAATTTCGATTGCCTACAATGCGCACAGAGGGGTAGATTATGTAGCTAACACAAGGACAATACACAAAAGGATGCTTTCTTAGTCTGGTACACTCTAATCAAGAGGAGTCCACTGATGAGTTTGGGGAGTTGGGAAGGCAATATCCTAGACAGTCTGAAATTCTAGAATAGAGCTGACTCTAGTCAGCCTTCTCCAGGATGAACAATGCACTGGATAGATGACACATTTGAGCCCTGGAAAATCAATGATATGAACAAGAAAACTAATCAATTGTAGAGGCAGTATGGAAGTCCATTGCTCCTTTATTTCTGGTTCTTACATCTGTGTTTTTCAAACAAAGGACACACTGATGATTTTCATATAATATCACATTGGTGGGGAAAGTGTTTTCTGAAGACAAAAAAGATAGTCACATTTATCCAGTAGACATGGAGACAAGCCATGCAGCTCTCTTGGGAGGTCGACACACGTGAAGGACCAGTCTCTACAAAGACTGAGCAATAGCAAAAGGCAACTGAATGTACAAGGTTTTTCAGGCAAATAACTTATTTTATAAAGCTGAAAGTTTACTGTGATTCAGGACACTTAAGCAGTGGTTCCACATGAAATACCAACACCCCCCCCCCCCCATTCAGCCTCCAACAAAAGAGCTAAAAGTAGTCAAGTAAAGAAATAAAACATGCAATAGATGACCCAAATGTTGAATGATGCATTAGGGAAATCTTAAAAGAAATACAGAAACAGTGAAGATGCATGAATAATGTGTCTTTGGATTTGAAGAATCCTGAGCAGAGATTAATTATATCTACAGATCTAGTCACAATCATTGAACCACTGATCAGCTCCACTCCAAAGCCTTGTAGTTCCAATCACACAGTGGCTTTTATGGTTGGGCAGCTTGGATCATTGGAAGGTCCTTCATTGTCCTGGACCAGTGACTTTTTCCCTGTAGTCACTGACATGATATTCTATTATCTTATAAAGTCAGACATTTATATATTTGGGGTATGTTTATTTTTCAGGCTAGCCTAGGTTTTCTGGGCCAGGTGCCCTTCTTCCATACAGTCCAAGGTCTACTATGCTCCACTCAAGGATCTGTGATACTAAGACCATGGAGGGCAACAGTGAGTCTCTTACCACTTGATTCTCACCAAAGTTTGGTCAAAAAGGAAAAGGAGGAAGAGGAGGAGGAGGGAGAGGAGGAGGAGGAAAAGGAGGAGGGAGAGGAGGAGGAAGAGGAGGAGGAGGAGGAAGAGGAGGAGGAGGAAAAGGAGGAGGGAGAGGAAGAGGAGGAGGAGGGAGAGGAGGAGGAAGAGGAGGAGGAGGAAGAGGAGGAGGAGGAGGAAAAGGAGGAGGAGGAGGAAGAGGAGGAGGAGAGAGAGGAGGAGGAGGAAAAGGAGGAGGAGGAAGAGGAGGAGGAGGGAGAGGAGGAGGAGGGAGAGGAGGAGGAGGAGGAAAAGGAGGAGGAAGAAGAGGAGGAGGGAGAGGAGGAGGAAGAGGAGGATGAGGAAGAGGAGGAGGAGGAAGAGGAGGAAGAGGAATAGGAGGAGGAGGAAGAGGAGGAGGAGGAGGAGGAGGAGGACAGGCTAAGGGCTTGTTTTTGCTCATTCACAGCATCTGGGGTTTGTTGCTATGTCCTTCTGTAACTAACAGCCCATGAATCCCTTGACTCTGTCTATACTTCTATAAGCAGACATTTTATTAAAGCCTCTTGAACCCCGTGTGGTAGATTCTGTTTTTTTGCTTCTTTACAAGTGAAGGAAACATTTACTCTTCCTTCAACTTCCCCTCAGTTAGAAGCCTCTGGTGCTCTGTTTTAGTTTTTATATCTGGACAGATTCTATTAGGTTGACTTTGCAAAGATTCACCTATAGTGGCAGATTTCATAAACAAGTGTTGTTTCTTTTCATCGGGGTGTGTGTGTGTGTGTGTGTGTGTGTGTGTGTGTGTGTGTGTGTGTGTGTCTACTCCCATCATTTAGGTGGGTTCTGCGGATTTGCACTCTTACCTCTGAGCTATCTTCCAGCCCTCGGCTATTTTATACTAGGGTCTTATATTATGCTTTTTATTCAGATTAATTCATAAATTTTTTCCATGTTATTTCTATTAAGACAGGCCTTTTTCATATATTTCCCTTTGTCAGGAAACTGATTTATTTAGAGGACCTGGCCCTGGTAGTAATATGCGGGAATTGTGATAGATCATAGGGTAAATTATCTTTAAAAAACACTTTTATAGAAGAACATTTTGGTTTAGCTTGTCATAGACTTAATATACTCTGAGAAGCTGTGTTACAAATGTTTGTGAGCATTAACTTTGGCTTGCACAGCCTCATTTGTCCTGGCTCTAACTGCCTTCATGTGACTACTTTCTCTTTTCTTCTCCCTACTTCTCTTGGATGACCTTGGTTGACCTCTCTATCTACGCCGTAATGAATTAATACGATGAATCTGAAGGATGTGTGATGTATGTGTATGGATGACACAGGAGTATCCCAAGAGGACACAAAACTTTTCAGCATAACACCATAGTCTTGCCTTTGTCTAAGTGCCTAAGTAAGTTATTAGTTATCAATTTTATTTCTTACACACTTTTAATAATTCTTTTAAAATACTTAAACATTTCAACCTTAAAGAAATTCTTCTTGCTTTTACTACAATAGTATTTTGTTGAAGGAAAAATGCTACTGCATAGTTTATAAGAATTATTGAAATAACTGGGGAGCATTGATCTTTAAAAGGGTTAATGTGGCAATTACGAAGAATATTAACACCTAAGAGGTAAAGAATCCTGAGGGCCAGGACCACATTAAGTCTAAGAACTAAAAGCAAATTAATTTTTATAGTAAATGCTCATGAGTGAGTAGAACAATCTTATGTTCCAGTTGTCAATAACTGTCACTCACTGATTGATTGAGCAGATTTTTATATAACAAGATGGAAATATAATACTATACATTTCCCATTAACTTTAAGAGTTCAGCATTTCTTGGAAAGTAAATTTGAAAGTTGAATAAACAGCAGTGTGCACATGTGTGTGTTAACACACACACACACACACACACATACACACACACACATACACACACAATAAAACATGTTATACCAACCCCACATTGTAATTTATCAACTGGGAAGGAAATTGGCATGTCTTTCCCAGCTGATTTATTGGTTAATTCCAGCAATTCACTGTAGTAAAGGCTAACAATGAATTACAATGTGGGGGGAAATTAAGCAGAGCATTTAGAAGGGTGTTCAGTATACAGTCTGCAGAAACAACCTGAACTGGTATTTTATAGGCAGTTTCAAAATGATTGGTACATGTAAAAAATAGACAGTATACTCTTTTAAAAAATGCACCAGAAAATGTCATCTATTCCTCTTCTCACTTTTACATATGTCACACCACATGAAGGTTAGACTTACCCTTAATTGTTACGCTAGAGCTAGGTAACAGCTCCTACTTGGTTTAGAAATCATATTGGAAGGGCAATAAGAGCTACCGTAGTGAAGCCATGATAGGTACTCTCTTTTAGTAGTGGTGACGTCCATATTTGACCCAAAGCCAGGCAGTCAGAGTGCTGGGAGCTTGCATTATAACACTGAGGTTCGTTGATCACTACAGTGAGCCTTGCCCCCATCCTAGAGATCCAGACCTAACTGAGGAAAGATATTTCCCCATCAGGATATCCATCTCTGATTTCTTAAAGCTGGTTTAATCAGCTTTGTTTTAAAAGTGAGCCTTTTGGAAATGACTTAAGATGATTAATTTTACCTGTCAAATTGGTTGGGTCACAGTGCTCAGTTGTGTTTTTGAACATGATTCTGGATGTTTCTGTGAGAGTTTGGTTGGCTGATTGGTTTGAAGACTTCACATTGGCAGATCTGAGTTAAGTGGCAGCATTGAATCAGGGCTTATTCTGCTCATCTGTAATGCATGTAGCATGTTAGTGTGATATTCTGAAGTCCAATAGAAATGACCACCTTTTGCAGTTTGTCATGCACAGGATAATCTGTAATGCAGATTGTCCTCTAAAACTTAAGTGTGTCTGTCTCACATGGGGCATCGACGGCCCCAATAGTGCAATAGCTAGATCTCCCTGAATAAGAGGGACCTTAGGACAGATGGTCTACTTGGGTTGCACTCCAGACCTTCCTGATGACTACTGTCATAGACTTTGAACTTGACCTGTAATATTATGTCTCCCTGTCTCCAATTGGCTGTCTTCACTTCTTGTCTTAGACTTGTCAGCTTCTGTCCCTAGTCACAAGAGAACCAGTTTCCTAAAATGAACCTTCCTACACAGAAACACTTATTTCATCCAATCCTACTCCCTGTAAAATCTGAACAATTTTAATTTACGTTCATAAACACTAGTTACTCCTCACAATGTCTGTGAGGACAGATCATCTTTTGTCTTTTGATCCAGGTGGTTGAGAACTTTTTAGAAATTACAGTTACTGTGGTGCTTTTGTGAAGCTGTTTGTCTCCAGAACCCAAATACATTATGTTTTTATTTTTAACCCTTTTATGATACTTTTTCATGTAACACAATAGACTCTCCTAGAGGTACAGATTTTCTTTTTTCTTTTCTTTTTTTTTGGGGGGGGGGCAATGGAAGCCATGCTTTCTAGAAGCTTTCTATGCAGTGACACTAAGTAGGGTGGGCTTTTCCGGTGTGTAGCCCATCCTTATCTTAACTGTGCTGGGTAGGTGCTAGTATTTCTGTTTGGCCCTCAGGGAAGCAGGCTTACAGATCGAAAAGTAACATGACTACAGTGAAACTGGCATCTATGCTCACATTAATCTGACTCCAAATTCTCCTAATTCCTCATCCAAACCTCACATGCATTGCCTAGGAAATTTATGTCAGCGTACGCCACAAATTGTTACTCTTCATTTGCAGATACCAGAGCTTCCTGCTGTCGGGTTTCCTTGATATTAGCTCAGGAAGGAAATAGACATCATTTCTTGTGTGGAACATAAAGAGGATGAAGAAAACATTTAAATGTTTCCCAAAGAAAGTATAGAATAACTGCTATGGACCCTGACATGGTTTTTCTTTTGACAGGAATCTAGCGTTACCTCCTTCACCTCTGTTTTATGTCATAGCAACGGACATTCCATGGCCAAACTCCTTTTATGGACCTGTTTTCTGTCTATAACATGATCTATCACCACTCACCTCTGTCTCCCTGCCCCTCTAGCTTGTACTTGCTTGCTCTGAGAAACAAAGGCTGTAAGAACATCCTACGGGTTTTCTCTATCTGCACTGTTTCCTAGCCATGCCCAGACATCATCATTAAATGCTACTTCCATGAACAAGAAGGAAAGAGAAACAGAATAAAATGTCCAGAAAGGATGTGGAAAGGAAGATGAACTCTTGCGGGCAGGCACAGTGTGGATTCATATCTCTCTTCTGGGTGTTTGTAAATGTGCATGTCTCTGAAGCTTGGGAACAGCAATGGGCTTCTTGATGTATGTGCCTCTGTAGACTTCAGGAAGGTGAGCCCATCTGTTACTGAGGGAGAGTGACAGGGATCTGTCAGCCTGGCTTATCATCCTACAATTTCAGCAATTTATAGTATGCTTCTCACAAGGTCACCCACACCTGCAACCAAACAAAAGCTCACTCCTGCCTTTGTTCTGAGGGGACCTCAGGCCCTCACCGCTATGCAGGTTATCTGGGATATTTTTCAATTAATTTGGAGGCACTTAGGCCGAACATCCCACAAGCACGGCATAGATCACATTTTTCATTGTGTGGGAACACCGGAGTGTTACAACCCCATGTTTCAGAAGAACTGCCTTTCTTTTTGCTATTAAACTCACTTCATTCAGCTTTTTCTTTTCTCTTGAGATAAACTTTCAGCGAAAGGGGGAAAAATCATTCTTTGTGGTTCCAAGAGAGAGCTTTCCCTTCTGGCAAGCTTTTAGTATTTGCTTTAGCAAACTAAAATTGTTGAAGGAATGGAAAAGGCTGCCTAAATCATCTGGGGGGAGGGGGTATGGACAC
Organism: Phyllotis vaccarum; assembly: GCA_033318265.1. Lineage (NCBI taxonomy): Eukaryota > Metazoa > Chordata > Mammalia > Rodentia > Cricetidae > Phyllotis > Phyllotis vaccarum. Next base: position 135,539,797 of record JARWLC010000001.1, on the reverse strand, counting down.
CCCTTCCCCTGCCCGACACCCACGCAGACAGACTTCGCTACATGTCAAGTTTGGCTATCCACCATTACTGTTTGTAGTAGGAATGTTCAGGGGTAGCACTGAAATGCAAGTAGAGTATGTACCCATTGACATTGATCATAAGAGGGAAGATTCAAATGTTCCACTGCCAGGCCCTCCCGTCTGCCTCCATTGTTTTCTGTGCCACAAACATCTCCACTGTGCGGGGCTGCGGTACTTTCTTGATCTACCAGTCCAAAGCACTGCAGAGGCGTTCTCTCCTCCCGAACCCCAAACTGGTTCTTCATTTCCCACCTCACACTCAGGCTTCTAGAGATTCTCAAACCCAGTATTTTGTTGCTTTTCAGATTTTGGAGAAATTTTTCAGGTTTGAGGAGAAATGCTTTGTGGACTTGTTGCTGAGATGCTTTCCCAGCTATTCCACGCGGTTTCTCTTCCAGCCCCCCGCCCTCTCCTCTGTCTGTCTTCTCCCACACATTTCCATTCTTATGTCTCCACTCAGTGCGTTGTTCTGCCATATTCTCGGAGTATTTGAGAAAGGCACTATAGCTGAGCTGTTTATAGTCCCTGCTCTGATGCATCTGGATTTAGCCTCTGGGTTGTTACTACTTCCTAGGATAGGAAACTTAGAAATTCCGAGGCGCAAGGCTTATTCGCATATTTGTGTGTGCGCTCGTGCACATGTGTACAGGTGTATGCGGCCGCTAGAGCATAACCTTAGGAATACAGTCCACTTTCTTTGAGACAGGGACTCTGATTGAGCTAAACCAGGCCAGGAAGGTCCTAGAGATCTACTTCTCTCTGCTTTGCTTTTTTAAAAGTGGGTTTCACTTGCAAGAAGAGCACATTGCTGACTGAGCCATCTCCTCCCCCCCTCTTTCCACAAATATTTTAAGCAAATATAATAGCAGAATTTTGTTTATACAGAATCTCCTTCTCTTTGAGACCTGTGTTTCCTCTTCTTTCTCCTTCTTTTTGGTGAAATTACAGACCATGTATCCTATGGCTTAGATTGAAATACTTAGATTTAATGATCAGAAGAGTGAATATTAAAAACCTGAAAAATTAGCCAGGCAATGGTGGCAACACCATTAATCCCAGCACTTGGGAGGCAGAGGCAGGTGAATCTTTGTGAGTTCGAGGCCAGCCTGGTCTACAGAGGGAGTTCCAGGACAGCCAAGGCTACACAGAGAAACCTTGTCTTGAAAACAAAACAAACAACCAAACCAAACCAAACAAACAAACAAAAGCCTGAGAAACTCTATACTGATTCAATGAACAAATTTTATAATGCAGAAAACTGATGTCCAGAGACATAGGCCTAAAGTCAGGGCTGGACGGCTTCTCATGTATCCCGGGATCACACCAGTGGAAGCAAAGGTCTTGGATAGACAGGCCAGATGTCGACGTGATGTGTAGCTAGTCCTGGAAACAGGGCTGTGATGAGTCTATCCAGCCTGAAGGAAGGAGTACAGAGGTGGGGAGCATCAGGAAGTGGGAGTGTGTGAGGGTCAGCAGGGCTAGGAATGCGGACCTCAGGCCGGAAACTCTTGCCTTCTCCATTTAGTACTCCTACCTTCATATGTGATGACAGCCACCCCAAACTTTATATTTCACAGGCATCTCCAGAGTCACAGTCTGGAAGCTGATTAGATGCCCTCAGAAGCCCCATAGTCAACTGTTCAATGTCCGTCTCATTCTCATGTTACTGCAGTATCAATTAAAAAAAAAATCCATCATCTCAAGCACTCTGACAGTGATAGAAAACTGACTAGCATACTTCCCTTGAAGAACGGTCAATTTTCCCAAACACTTTACATAGACAGAGGTTCTATAACACAAAATCACTTGCCCCAAGTTATTCACATAGTAGATCTAACTCCTAACCCAGGAGTCCTTTTCTTCACTTGCTGCCCTCACTTCTGGGCTCCCTATTACCTTACAGTAAAGTACAAAGCAGCAGGGTCCCAACCACAGATCTGCTTTCCTCCAACCCACACCATAAGTGACAAGCCCACAAGTCTTAGGCATCATCTTTAATCTGAAAATTCTGCTTTCTATTGAGAAGGCATCCTTACTTTAACTCTGACTGAAACCGGCTATTGAGTTTAGCAAGCAGAGATTCTTAGTGTAGCATCAAGCATGACTTTCTCTCCTTCGTGATTGATTGATTAATTAGTTGTGTGTACTTGGGTCCAGCGGGGAGCCCAGTGACAGCTGTGACATGAAAATTACTGGAAAGTTACAAAAATATGTAGCAGTGTTGACTTGCTGAAATGCAGTAGCAGGAACTGATTAGACACAGGCACAAGTAACGATTTCATCTTGAAATTACCTGTCACTGCCAGGGCCTTGAGAAGAATCCTTTTGATTAGCAGGAATTAATTCAGTTTCAGTCTAATCACCTGCAAGGAAGCCAGTGAATATTTTCTTTTTGTATTTCAGTCAGGGGTGGGGAATGGTTGAAGGTTGGGGCACCAAGGATCTTGGAGTCTAGAAGAATAGTTCCTACAGAGATCAAATGAGTCTTACCTATTTGAAATCCTATAACGATTTCCTGTTCTTAGCCACAGCTGGCCATGTCATATAAGGACCCATCTTGTCCCCACTTTAACTTCTCCCACATCCTTCTCAAGTCTGGCAGACCCCAGGACCCTCTCTAACCCCTCCCCCTTATGGAATGGCCACCACAGGCTTCCCTCTGTATTCTCATTCCTTCAGCTCTAGGCCTCACTTCATTCACAGTCACCTCCTGGTTACCTGAGTCCTTATTGAAGACTCTTTTGTCTTCATGTACCTCCTTCCATCATACATGTTATAGCTACCCTTTTATTCTCTCTCTCTCTCTCTCTCTCTCTCTCTCTCTCTCTCTCTCTCTCTCTCTCTGTAATTAGAGGATCAAATTTTATTTCTTCCAGTCACATCGTTAAGTTCCCTGAGAATTGTGACATCTGTTTTTGCTGGTGGTGTTTTTTTTCCTGCAAAATGTTTTCCTGACTTGAGGTACAACTTCAGCTTCTGGCACATATCTAAATGAAAGAGTAAATAATTGAGTCATAAATATGGTCCGGTAGAAATTTAGTAAAATCAGACAGGTATTTCTCATTTATGCTTTAGACAGAAAGGTTCAAATTGCCAAGAATCTTTAAAAGACAATTAAACAAATGAACAAATGACCTACAACAGGCAAAGCACGGTGTGATTTCCAAGCAGCCGGCACCCTAGTGCATCCATAAAATAGTAACTAGAAATTCCGTCTTTTAGATTTTATCATTGTGATTCTCTGAAGGCTTAGCAAACCTGGGGCATTCATAATTTAGAAGTATCTGAAGGCTGTCTGGTGCCTTGCATGCTCAATAAAATGATCACCTTTCTGCTTGACAACCTCTTCTGACTGCAATACTGTTATGAGCAAAAGGACACATATATTAATAATGTTCAGCCATGTCAGCCAGGATCCCAGCAGGAAGCACTTGGCTTACTCAAAAGTGATAAACTAAAATGCATTTAATGAAGAAGCAATATATAGAAGTGAGAGGCAAGAACCCTGGAACTAACAAAGCACACTGAGGAGTTCGGGGTTAGTAATGGTTGGGGGTGGTTATCATCTCCAACCAAGAGAAGGGATGGGTACTGGAGAAGCCAGGTGAGATGTACACCAGGAAGAGGGGACTCTGGAAAGAAGGACTCAGCTATGGCCAGACCTCTAGGTGGGGGGTGAATTTCAGGAGGAGCAAAGCCTAGAACACAAATGCTAAATTAGAACTCCTGGCAAATTGCCCGAAGCCAGCAGCTCAGACTTGTGGCATTGTCCCTTAAGGGTCAGCTTCTCAGGATCCAGAGCAATGGAAAACTGTATTGATAATGGATGTTGGAGGGTAGAGAATAGCTGTCAGCACATACACTAAGGTCTTAACTCCTGCCATCCTAGAAAGCCCATTGGGGAAATGCTAATATTTTCCCCACCACAGAAAAAGAAAACAAAACATAAAGAGGTTAAGTATTTTGCCCATAGTCACACAGATTCTTTGTTGGTCATGGAGCTAAAATTCAAACCCAGGCACTGTGACCCCAGAGTCATTAGATTTCAGAGTCTTGAACTTAAGAGTTCTAGTGTGTGCATGCATGCATGTGTGTGTGTGTGTGTGTATATATGCGTGTGTGTGTGTGTCTGTGTGTATGTTTAAAGCTTTCAAACTACTGCTCAAAATGAACTCCCATTGCAGAAAACAGGAGGGGAGTCAGAACAGAAACATTATTTTAGCCTGGGAAAGTGCTCCTGTGAGAGTTATCTTAGGGTGATCAAACATGTGAGCCTTGCTAAGGTGGGTTGGTTAAGGATGAATGTGAAGCTTAACTAAGGAAAGGAAACATTTGCAAGCATGTTAGCACTATCTACACAAGCAGGATGGGGTGAGAGCTGTGTGGCACATGTAAGGCTCACATTTATCCCTCTCTGTAAGGTCTGGTGCTCTCCCTGCTAATATCTGTTGTAAGTTTGAGATAAAACCAGGTGAGCACTCTGTTAAGTCATTTACTCATTTTGATTCTTCTTGCTATGAAATTTAGAAAATAGGGATTTGCAAAATCTTGTACCTGCTAGAAAACCAGCAACTAAAAACAAAACAAAAATCCTGCAGTTGATTTGTTATCCTGGTCTTGTTCTGTTTGTATCTGTTTTAAACTTCATCTTTTCCTAAAGCAGATTACAAATAAGGTTCCATGGAATTGTCTTTTTTTCCCTCATTTTATTGGCTATTATAAATTTTCATTTTTAGTTAACCAAATAGGAAAAGTGCACACTTCATCTCTGAATCCCCAGGTTCTGGACATTTAGTTTCTTTTTCAGTCTTTATAATAAACAAGGTACTCATAGCAGAACTGTGTGTGGATGCTTGTACAGAAAATGAGCAGTGTATCATTTTGGTTTTGGTTTTTGGTTTTTGTTTTTGTTTTTTTTCTATTAGAACATTACTGATACCAATGGCCAAATCAAAGATTTTCTGTTAATATTTCAATGCTTTGCATTAGTTAAGTTTGAAAGATGACAGGTCTTTGAGAATAAATAAAAATGGCACAGTTTGCTAATACATCCAGAAATGTTAACATGTGTCTTAACACTCATTAAAAATGTCAAAACATTAATTTCATTATTGTTTAACTGAAGAGTAATACTGAATAGTTTTTCAAAAGATTCAGTTTTAAATACACACACACACACACACACACACACATACACACACACACACACCATTTTATTTATTTGTGTGTAAGAATATGGGCTGGGATGTGTGGTCCATGATGAATGTGTGAAAGTTAGAGGATCCTTTTCAGGGGTCAGTTCTTTCCTTCTACCATGTGGGTCCCAGAGATGGAACTCAGCACCTTTTCCACTAAATCATCATCCTTCTGGTCCAAAAGAATCTAGACCCACAAAGTCTGACCATGACCAGCATGACTGCCCAAACACAAGCTGAACAAGGGGACATACAAAAACGGACAAGGAAGAGCCTTCAAGATTTTAACACTACACAAAGAACTCCAGGCAACTGGGGAAAGCTGGGTGTGGGAGAGGTGCCCCTTCCCAGGGAAGAGCATGCCAACTGCTTGTTCAGTGCCAAACAACCAGCCCTGGAAATATACGCACAAGTACTAAGTACTATCACACGGACTGAACAGGTTATATTTAGGGATACACACACACACACACACACACACACACACACACACACACACACACACACACACATACATTCTTCACACAATAATAATCAGTGGAAAAAAGGCTGCCATGTACTTAAAGGAGAGGGAGAGAGTATATGGAAGGTTTGGAGGGAGGCAAGGGGAGGGAGAATTAGAATTATAATCTCAAAAATTAAGTAAATAAAATGATAAATGGGGAGGATACTTAGAAGTATCTTTCCATTACAGCAAAGCAAAACAAAATAAAAAACTATGCACAGTGGACATATGGCTGTATGCAAGCGGACCTCTTCATTTGCTCTACCATGAAGCAGCAAGCTTGTGTTATTTTTCAAAAGACCTGTGAAACTATAAAGAGAATGTGTCTTGTACTGTGTGGCTTCTATCTAAGTCCTGAAGGCACTTTTAGATGCCTGAACAGTTTCTTCTGAAGAAAAAGAGACTTTGAGCTTTCCTGCTAAGCCAGCACGAAGAGAAGTTTAACACTGACCCTTTCTCACATCATATTTATTCTAAGCAAATACTTGTTTCAGAGTAAAACATTCAGAGTTACCCCGGTATCATAAACAGGAGTAAAAGGTGTGGGCTAGGGTTTCTATGAGAGGAAAGACATTCAATTAGACCAGCCAAGGATACCCTGTTCTTAAGCACACCTACTGAACAAAAGTGCGTCTGAAACCCCTGAGCTTCCTGTTTGTGGAAGATGGTTCACGTTGCAGGCTACTAATTGCTCTTTTCCATGCCCTTTCCTCATTTCAAAGACTCTTTGCCAAAACTTCCAGAAAAGTTGCTGAGCTACAAATTATTTGAGACACAAAATAAAGAGGATGTACTCTTTTCAAGAAAACTAAACACGTGAAACCTACTTATATGCCAGATTTTGTACAGATAGATCTGCTCTTTAATCCCAACTGATAGGAGGGAGAAAGTCCAAAGAAACAGGCACACGTCCCACAGCTCAGTAGTGGCAGGACCAAGTCTTCTATCTGACTTTGAAGCTCATGTATCTCTGTGAATCACAAGGGCACTCCTGGTTGTACCCCCTCCTGCAGTATGCAATCCTCCTCTGAAGTTTCCTTTTGGGTGGAGTCTTCTTTGAATGTAGCTTAATGGGGAAAAGTTCCCATTGTCTCCCCCTGTGGAAGCCCAAGAGGACACAGTAGCTCCTCCATGGAGCTGGAGACAGAACTCACCAGGGAACTCTGGGATGCTGAGTCTCTTCAATGACATCAAGTGGGTGTGTCATCACCAGTGTGGGTGTGGCTTGAAGATCAGATGTTTCCAGCATTAGACATAGAATTTTCTCTTCAAAAGTCTAGAGTCCCTTCCCTACCCCCCTTATTTTTTTGGTCTCTTTTTCTAAGCTTCCAGATTCTTGTTGTTTCTGTGAATTTCCCTTCTTGCTCGTAAATTCCTTTTTTTTTTTTTTTTTGTAAAGTAGCCAGCATTGATTTCTTTGGTTTGTAATGAAAAATCTCAAGGGATATGAGTTCTTATAGACATGGGCCAGAAAATAACCATGAGTCTTTACATGGTACTAAAATCTATAACAGAGTTTCAAGGGACCTCCTAAAATTATTTCTGGGATATTAACAGTAATATATCTCTTTAAATCAATAAGCAGTAGATAATCAGAGCCAGGAATGGTCTTACTGATTATCTGTACCTTTCTACCTCATCACGCTGGGCTGGTCTCTGCTGACCACTAAAGAGTTTTACAGTTGTAAGAGACCCTGGTCATCCAGGCGGACACCACAGTTGGTCTTCTTTTATGAGGTGACTCCTGTATCAGCTGCAAATAAGAGACTCATTCTTTTTACACATAGGGTGGCTTCTGAGCCTTCCGCAGCCCCTCGCGAGCATTACTGCAAAGTTACCAAGTTTAATGCACGGAGGCTTCATGCACAGGGAGTGACAAGCAGCTCACAGAGAGAAATCTAGACTTCCTGACTATTTTGTGGGCTCTTCCACTTCAAGTGACATTTCCTTCAAAGACTGAAGAATTTTATTTAAAAATAATAGTAATAAAAGGGGTAGCTCATCAAGAAAATCATCTCAAATAAAATCTGCAAATTATTTAAATGACTTTAAAAACCACCAGATATCTGAAGGGAAGAACAGTAGTTCATATCTTCCAGCCTGCAATGATCTCACACATGGGCTTGATAAGCTGCCCTAGGTGGGCACTCTTAGAAGTACTTATTATAAAAGGATTATGTGCTCTGGGTAGACTGTCTCCAGGTGTCTGCATACTGCTACAATGGGTGCACGATCAGAAGTGAGTATGCTGGGATAGAGTTTCTATGAGGGTAGCAAAAGCAACATGTTCTAATGGACAGGGCAGGCTGGCCAACAGGGCAGTACATGTCACTTCACAGTTTGAAACACAGGATGCAGAGAGTGGTTGTAAACTTAGACATGGGATAGCAGCCCTTGAAGTGTCAGACATGAAGTTGTAACTGCTGGTTAAGACAGAAGTCTGACCTCGTTCTTGAGATTACAGAAACTGTAAAAGAAAAAAAACAAAAAACAAAAAAAAAAACAAAAAAAAAAAAACACTGCAATTCCAGGCTGGCCTGTGAAGGATAAGTCAGTGGGTTACCAGGAGCCCAGAGAGTAGTTAGATTCAAGCCAGGAAGAGTGGAGCTGTAGTCTAGGCAACCAGATTCCAACTCTGTGTCTGGCATTAGTTCAATAACTGGCCCATGGATATCTCAACTCCTTTTAAGAATCAGAGTCCTCATAGTAGAGTGGTAAGAACAAGTAGCCTCCATCACAGGGCTGTGGTGAGAAATAAATAAGGTGGCCTTCCATCAGCCAGCTTCAGTGCATAATGTCTAAGGAAGGTCAGTAAGTAGGGAAGACCCTAGATGTCTAAGGCTGTGGCCCAGAGGCTTTCATGATTTCTTGGGTTCTCCTTGCTGTGACATGGCTGACCATGCCATCAATTCAAATGCTTTGGGATTTGCATACTTCCTGCTCTATTTCTGATTTACTCAGAGGCCAAAATCCACTGCCACTGCTCAGGTCTGTCAGATAATGCTGACAGAGGCAGTGTGACTGCTGGGACCATTGGGCCATGATGCTTGTGGCTGTGGCACTGGGGCAGGTTTGCTCTGGTTGTTTCACAGGGATAGTCCTCTAAAGCCAACCTTTTCCTGGTTAGTTTACATAACAGTGTTACACAAATGCATCTCCTCTGCCCACCCTTGGAACTCAGTAGGCAAGGAGTTAATAGTTTCCCACTAGATTTGTTGACCAGGGCAAGTGAATTTGATCATGCACTTTGTTAGAAGGGTAAAAATATAGTCAAGATGACTCTCTTGACTTAGAATTTGCATACATTTTCTTTTCTCATTTTCCCATTCGTAAACCTTTGATTAGAAAGGGGGCAGATGGGCCTTGGAAAGGAAGTAAAGGAAGGTACCTCCGAAGGCCTGTGCCTCCATCCTGAGAGCCCGGCAGCAGGTCAGATAATGGACTCTGATGTCTCTCGGTTTGCAGAGAGGAAAACACTTCAGAAGATCTGTTCTGCCCAGGCCCACCATGAAACCCTACTCTGTGCAGGAGAGCACTCTGGATTGGGAGTCAGTAAGAAACTAGGGGATAGAAAGAAGTCCCAGAAAAGCCCTTATCCTGGGGGGCCTTGTCTCCAGGTCTTGACAGCCTTGCCATCAAGGTCTGTGACATCCTGGACCATGGCTTCTACATCCTTTCAGGCTATTTTGTGACCAAATTTTCACATTGTTTGTCCTGATTTTTTTCCCGTGTTCTTTGACTTAAGAGGTAGTGGTATCTACTGCATTTGGTTTTATTAAGTCTGATCATTTTAATTTTTAAATCGGCAGCTTTAAAGAGCACGTAATTCCTGGCCGAATATCCACTTGTTTTCTGTAGGTCTCAAGTAAATAATTTTCTTTCTTGACCTCTTTTGGATAAATCAAATATTTAGAGTCTATGTATTTGAGTTTGTTCATTATACACTCTCTTATGGTTCTTTTTAATAACATACAATTGTGATTTATTACAAGTTAAAATAAATACACACTTTTAGTACTTCACAGGAAGCACCAGGACATTGGAATAGTTTAACTCCATCTACGATTTTGGCTCTCCTATTTTTATTACTACTGTTCAGAACTATTTGTTAGATCATGAGCCTGTCTCTTTAAGATGTTACAGCTTTGAGAGACCAGATGTTGCAGCCCTGGAGGAATTAGCCACGCCCCCTTGCAGCGAATCCCCTGGAACAAAGAACTCACTCGCTAGTGTTGTGACTGGTTAGAACTCTCCTGCCTTGGATAAAAAGAAGCCCAGCCCCTACTTAAGGAGTGTTGGAAGAGTTTACAGTACTACCTTGTGCCTGCTTCGTGCTTCTTAGCATGTAGGCTAGACCAGATGAAGTCACCTGGTACGGAATGTCTCACCTGAAAAGCTGTGAGAGTCAGAAACCTCATTATTCTGGAGATTTGAGGCATAACATTTTTCTTCTGATTTCTAATAATGTGCATTTTATTTTTATTTATTTTGCTCCCTTTTTCCCAAAGCACGATTATTACTTCGTGTTTGGGGTGTTTATAGTTTGCTGCTTTGCTGTTTTTGATGCTGTCAGACAGGGTCTCCTTATATACACCCCAGGCAGGCCTTGAACTGCACTGCGGGTCTTCCGGCCTCAGCTTTCATGAACATGGAGATGACAGTTCTCTGGCTCCGATGTCTATTGTTTTGTAGCTCAATGCTCACTGTATTTCTTCATCTACCTAACTTCTCTATTTCTCCCTCCTCCTTCTCCTGGTCTCCCACCTGTCCTTTATGCTTTGTTTTAGTGTAGGTCAGTTACTGAAAAATCTGTTTGTTTTTTTGTTCAGAAACATTCGAATTTCAGATCGTACAAGGGACATTTTTTTTTAACCTCCCATAAAATAATATGCTGATATTTGTTTTCAGTACTTTAAGACATCTTCCCATTGGCACTGTGGAGAAGTCAAGTGAAAGCTTTAACATAACTTTAAAGCACACACACACACACACACACACACACACACACACACACACACACACAGCAGTTAGCAAAAGACACTAGAAGAATGATAATGTTTACCGTGAACCAAGTAGCAGGAAATGAAAAATAAGACATAGTCATTACCATCAAGAGCATCATGGCTTTTTTAAGAATAAACATAACAACGAACTCACCTGTGTCTATGAGATAAAAATGGAAAGGCAAAGAGCTATATTTCAATGAAGAAGGAACAATTCTAGAAGGGTGTGGGCATGGGATGGGGAAGGGGGACTTCTGGGAAGTCTCACAAAGTAAAAGCTAGGTTTCTAAATTCTTCTTACATTAGGGCCATAATCCCTCAACTGGGCCCTGTCCAGGTTTTTGGTCTCCTGTGAAACATAATTCTTTCAGTATTATTTAAATAGTCTGCAGATGAAAAAACAGCCACATCCTCTGACTAGAACGAGAGATTTGTATTTATGAGAACTAAGATTTCATCAGCATCTTTATCAGCCAGGAGACAGCACTGGATACATCTGCTCTGGAGTTTGTGCAAAGTAGTGATTTCCTTGTTGGCTTCATGTCTGAATCACCTGGGCAGCATCCTAAAACTTTGGGGAATACCAAGTATCTATGTTTTTAAAAATATATTAAAATATATAGACTCTTTTATCCTCAGGATTATTTTGAAATCAGGCTTTTGTGTTCTTGACCTTTGCATTTACATCTGAGACTTTTCACTGATTATCCATCCAAACCCCATGCTTTTGCCTCTTAATGTTCCCAGGTGACAGGATGGGAAAGTCTGACTTGAGGCGCCAACAAATGAGTTATCTATTGCAGGTTTCCAGTACAAGTTTCTTGAACAAAGCTTGTAAAATGTTAATCAGGGTGAACTTTAATTTGGGTTTCAACAATGATATAGTGACATATTTGTCCTACTAAATGATTATTCACATTTTAGGAGTAGACTTCTGAAAAACCTAATACTTAAAGACATAATGCAGGTGGTAAGAATACCAGGCATCATCTGAAGGAAGCTTTGTGGGACTTTTATGACATAGGGTCCTTTCTGTGATTCTTCAGTTAGACTTTCTGGTCACCTTTGCTTTTGTTCCTTCTGTTTTAAAGTCTCTCTCTCGCCCTCAAACATTTCTGGAAGTACATTGAGATCTTTCAGATGTGTAGATACTCAATACTCTTCAGTGCTATCTAGGCTGGATTTGGGGTGTTCGAGAGCCAGGTGATTCTAATGTGCAGCCAAAAAAGAAGTCATTGCTTAGCACAAACTTAGGAAGAGCAGAAGACTAATGTTGAAACAGGACTCTGCTTATGCCCCAAGATAGTTTGTGAATTGGGGAAATGGCCGAACCTGTGAGCATGATCCGGGCTCACTGTCACCCAGAAACTGAGATTTGTGGAGAAATAAGAGGTCAATGAGTAAAGAAAGGAACACCACCCTGGGGGAGTGGCCAAAGTAATTTTGCTCCCATTTCTTGCCAGAGATCCCCTAAGAGCATCTGTAGATCAAAGTCAGTCATGGCTGGAGGGCACAGGTGATGGGAACTCTTTCTAAGCTGTTTCTCCAAGGACCAGAGAGCCTGACCTTTGCTGACCTGTGGCTGAGATATTCTGCACCACAGAATGATTTGTACATCGTTTTAATGCACAAATGCAACCTAGCAGGGAAATAAGACAGATAATTGGCTTTAAATTGCCAAATAGAAAAAGAATGTTTCATTTCCCAATGATGACCATAGAAGACCATGTACTGTTTCAACAAACTCGATTCCTCCCTCCCTCCCTCCCTCCCTCCCTCCCTCCCTCCCTCCCTCTCTTTCTCCCTCCCCTTTTTTCCCTGTTTGCTGTTTCAAAAATCTTAACAAAATACTAACTGGACAGAATAAACATTCTTTTTAAAAGCTTATTTCTGTGTTTGGGTGTTTTTGTGTGTGTGTATGCATGTTCACTACATGCATGCAATGCCCACAGAGACCAGAGAGGGACTTAGATCCCAGAGCTGGAGTTGTAGATAGCTGTGAACAGTCTTGTGGTTACTAAAAATCAAACTCCAGTCCTCTGAAAGAGCAGTCTGTGTTCTTAAGAATGAAGCCATCTCTCTAGCCCCCCAATAAACAATCTTATTAGTGTAACCATCAGATTGTTGCTCAAAAGAAATTTTTAATTGAGATGATATACAGAACATGCAATAAAAAACTCACGTGTAAAGTTTTTCAAATGGGAAAACATGTACTAAAAAGGCAAAGGGTAGAACTGAAATCTTCTAAAACTGCAATGACATTGAAGACTATTGTTCCGTATACATCCTGCCTTCCACACAAGGAATAATTATAACTCTACAGATAGTAGGAGGAAATAAAGCTTAAATTTATCTCATTTCATCCTGATTCTCTCTCCTCGTTTATCCTAAAATATTTATTGAGATCCTAGTGTTTGTTACATGTTCAGAAGTTAAATATAAAGTAAATATGTGGTCCCAAGCTTTGAAGAACTCACAATCTCATGGAAATATAATTAAAATTCAACACAATTGGTGATAAGTGAATATGGACTACAGCCTAATTAGGACGGACTATAACACTGTCAGCTATCCACCTTTGATAACATACTACAGCCATGCAAGACGGCATGGTCAAAGGTTAGCAGAAGCATCTCTAACACTATGCTTTGTGACTTTATGTGCAATGATAATAGTTTGAAAATAGTAAGGTTTTGGTGCTTGTAAGATGGCTCAGTGGGCAAAGCATTTTCTGTGCAAGCCTGATGACCTGAGTTTGATCCCCTAAGTCCATATACAGGTAGAAGGAAAGAACCAACTCCACAAGTTATCATCGAAGACATTAAACATGCATGCATGCACGCACGTGCGTGCGTGCACACACATACACACACACACACACACACACACACACACACACACACACGAGTGAAAAAGATAACAATAAAAATAAACTTCAAAGGAATCCAGTTAGGTAGAAGAATTAAAATAGAGGAGATTTTTTTCCAGAAAACTGAGTGAGAAGATGCTGTGTTAGGGAATAGAAGGCAACCTGATCCTTAAGAAGTGAACAGGAAAATAGTTTCCTGTGGCTTATGGTATACTTTTATGTGTTCTTGATGGCTTCGAACAACACAAATCTATCCCCTGACAGTTCTCCATGCAGAAATTCAAAACTTCTGGGCTTGAGGTGTCAGCAGGCTGGTTCTTTTTGAAGCCTCCAGGGGAGAAATGGGCCCTTGCCTGCCTTTTCCAGCTCCTGAAGGCTCTCTGCATTTTTTGGCTGGTGGCTCCTTCCTACAATCACTCTAATTAGCCACAGTCTCCCATGACCACACTTCTCATTCCTTCTTTGTAGTCAAATGCCCCCCTGCCGGTTTCTCATAATTGCATTTAGGGACCACTTGGATCATCTATGACAATCTTTCCACTCCTGTATCCTTTACTTATTTATGACTTCAGTGCACAGGTTTCTACTATTACTATGGGAACCCTTATCCAGCCTACACATCTGGTGAGCTCTACAAAAGTCCTTGGGGTTTCCACTTGAGAAGGGTAATTTGTACAGTTGAGGGACATGAAGCGCATGTCTTGCCCAGGGCACAGGAAAGGGAAATATTGGATATATGACTGATGGGACAGGAGGTGTGGTAATGTTCCAGGGCTGCCCTAACAAACTCTCATGGATGATTATTTTAAACAGCAGATATGGAGTTCCCATCTTTCTGGAGGCTGGAACTCCAAGACAAAGATGTTAGTGAGTTTGCTTCTCCTGGGTCTTTGTCCTTGTCTTTTTCCTTTCTGTGCCCCTAGTTGGCCACTTGTCTGTGTGTACTCATCACCAATGTCTCTTCTTTCTTTAAAAAGCACCCAGGCACACTGAATTAGTACCGTCCCTATGATCTTATTTGACAGAAATCACTTTTTAAAAAGGCCTGTACCTTTTTGTTTTGTTTTGTTTTGCTTTTTGTTTTTCAAGACAAGGTTTCTCTGGATAGGTTGTCCTGGAACTCACTCTGTAGACCAAGCTGGCCTTGAACTCATAGAGATCTTTCTGCCATTGTCTCCTGAGCACTGGGATTAAAGGAGTGAGTCACCACCACACAGGGAAAGGCCCTGTCTTTAAGCCCAAATTCTGAGGTACCAGAGGTTAAAACTCGAAAGAAGTGTTGTATGGAGGGGTGTGATCTCAGAGCATTGCCTAGTAATCGAGTTCATGTTTCAAAGAGCTTTGGATATGATAATAACCTTGATTCTGAGAAAAATCTTAAAGCTTTTAAGGACTGCAATGAAAGATTAGATAGTTTGACCAATGAAATTGACCCAGGACGAATGAAGGAATGAGCTTTAACTCGGAGAACAAGTGGAAGCCTGGTGTCCTGTCTATGAAGGACACACCATGGGAGAAGAGTTGTTGCTCTATGCTAGGACAAATATAGTGTGTTACCCTTGCCCAGGATGTTATCCATTCCACAAACGCAGGCCACAGCACTCACATGGTGGTCAGATGACAAGTTGCTGGGGTCAGTTTACCCTACTCTGTAGATCCTGCAGATCCCACTGAGGTCATCAGATTTGGCAGCAAGCCCCCTTTACCTGCTGAACCATTTTGCTAACCCAACAACAAATTGAACTAAAAATAAACGCTCAGGTGCCAGGAATGAAGCGGGAAACCAGAGTCTGGTCTATAAAATGGGTCCAGCACTACAGTATAAGGCCAGATATGAACCTGAGGTCTGGGGTAGATATTTTACAGCCACGTGAGAGGACAGGAGGCAGAACCCCAAGAGTTTAAGGTTCTGGAAGTGCTCAACTTACAACAGGGAGGAAACTCTGACCCCTCTTGTGGAAACTCAAGAAATCCTGATTGATTGCTTCAGAATGCAGATGGAGTGAGGTAGGGCACAGTGATATATGAGAACATGAAATACTGTCTGTACTTTAAATGTCTAAATTTATGGGGCTGGACATGGAGTTCAGTGGTAGAGTGCCTCTCTAGCATGTACAAAACCCTGAGTTTGATCCCTGAAACCGCCTCTTTAAAAAAAATTAATTTATTTTCCCCATGTGTCAAGGAAGCTCCAAATTGCATATCAATTCAAAATTTATCTGAGAACCTGAAACCCTTGTAGTGAAAGGAAAAGAAAACAAACCAAGGAAAAGGGAAATAAACAAGAAAATTGGATTTCTGTACATATGAACAATAGCTGAGTATGAAGAAAATGGAGAAAAATCCACTCTTAAAGAAAAACGTATTTCCTATGGTAAAGAACACAGAAAGTGTTTCAAGATTAAATGAATCTAAGTCCCATGAAGAGAGTGACATTCAAACAATACAGATTAAAAACTGTGCAAGATTTTAGGAAAGGAAGATACAGAACTCAGATAAATGTTCAGGATACTGTATGTGTGTGCACGGGTGTGCATGTGTTTGTGTATGTTTGTGCAAAGATATGTGTTCACATTTATAAGTGTGCATGTGCACACTTGCACATGTGTAAGAGACATGATGCTCATTTCTAAAGCCCCATGTCAAGATACCCTACCTAACTCAGGCATGAGAAGAGACAGTGCATGTGTGTGTGTCTCATTTAAAAATGCGGAATGAGGTACAACAGAAACAAGATCATGGCTGGAGAGGAAAGGTGGTAACTACAGGTTTTAGAGTTGTTCTGCTATTTCTAGATACTTGTCCATTCCTTCATCCTCACAACTCCTGGCAGTTTTAGAGCAGATGGTATGAGACTACACCATCTGCCTTATCTCACGTCACAGTAACCTGTCCCCTACCCACCCCCCAATCTTTGAAGACTTTAGTACCCCACTTACTGTCTCTCTCTTCTTCTCTCTTGTTACTTCTACCATTATCCTTGAGAATTTCAACACTCATGTCCTGCCTTATTGCCTCCTACACATTTTGTAAATTTTGTTAACATTTTAATTTATTTGTTGTGTGTGTTTGTATGAGAAAGCATGTGTGTCATGGCACAAGTGTGGCAATCAAAGGTGGCAACCTGTGACAGTTGGGGTTTTTTTTCACCAGTTGGGTGCCGGGGATTGAACTTAATTCATCAGGCTTGGCTGCAGGGACCTTTAACTACAGAGCCATCTCACTGGCAGTAAACTCCATTGACAGCTTTCTTCCCTCCATTCTATGGTCCAACTCTAAGACTTGAAATTATGAATCTGACTCTTTCCAAAGTTTTAATGTCAAGTGTCCCTCAAAACAACAAAATCTTAACCCGAGTACTGATTTAATTATCTAGTTTAATTCACCAACCCCATCTGCTTTCACCTACTGCTCATCTCTGTCTGGCCTGTTTCCTTCCCATCCAGTTTAGGTCAACAGTTGATAACTATGAAAACTGTCTACCCTATGGGCCTGTGTGTGTATGTATATGCTCATGTAGCAACCATCTACTCATCATCCATCCCCCTACCAACCATCTATCCAGTCAGCCATTCTCCTACCCCCTCTGCCTTCTCTCTTTCTCCTTCTCTTAGTCTCTTCCTGAAACGGACCAAATTTCAAATCTGAGCATCCAAATAGAGCTGTAGGCAAAAGCCAATGAAACAAAACCATAACACTATTTCCCTGCAAATGTGCATCCCAAATAATAAGAAGGTCTAGAGGGCCCCTTGGAAATCCTTCCGCACTTTATTACTCAGTTTGCTTTCTTATTGCTAAGATTGTGATCTCAACTCCTCCCCTACCCCTTTACTTTCAGCAAATCAGGAACAACAACCAAAAGAGAAAATTTCAGCTCAAATCCCAGCCTTGCTGATCACCACCTCAGTGAACCATTGACTAAGTAGTTATTTTTTTTCTGGAGCCAAACCAGTGTCTGGTTAGGGGCAGCCAAGACCTAGGTCCTATGAATAGAATATTAATGTAACGGAGAGGAACAAATACCTCGTATTCCATTGCCAAAGTCTCCACACTATATACAGTCCACCCAAAGGCCCCACTTCCCCTCTACCCCATGTGTTCACCTGCTTAACCTGCCCCTCACACTTTATCTATAGCTCTGCATCTCATTATAGCCTAAGGATAAGTCTCTTCTACCCAGCGCTAGCCCTTCTGCTCTATTCAGTGATTCTGTCTCTGTAATTATCTTCTTTCTATAAAAATCTCCTTTGTATGTTCTGTTTGCTAGGTCATTGCAACAGACAAACCTTCTAGAATATCTGATACCTTAAAAATATTGCTCTGGGGTCCTAGCTCTCTCTCACACACTCCTTCTCTGGTTGCTTACGTAGGGACCTTCTTGGAAAGAGTGGGAATTTGCTTTTCTTTGTCTCTCTTATTTAATCCCCCTGCAGCATTTCTTGCAAGGGCTCATCCTTCCAGACACTCAGATGATGTCTCCGTCTTCCTTCATGAACCCTCTGAGAAGCAATATCCTCTTAGGCTCCAAGACTTCACTGATGCTTTTGTTTATTCAAATTGTCTGAACAAACACCACAGACTGGGCAGACACTTATGCAGCAGGAAAATATTCCCTACTGTGAGGAAGCTAAGAAGTCAAGATCAAGTGCTGGTCAGTTCTTGTCCAAGTGAGGACTTACTTCCTGGATGGCCACTTTCCACTGCGCCCTGTCATGTCCTTTACTTCACATCCGACGGGGAGAGAGGACATTCCTCTTCAACTTCTGTGGGAGTAGACACTGTCCTTAGATCTTTTCTTAATCTTAGTCATATCCCAAAGTCTTCTACTCCAAAGTTGTTATTCTTGTCACACAAGAGAGCAAGGCTTCAGTATATGATGCCTCTGGGGGAACAGCTCAATTCGTAGCTCATGTTTCCTAGAATATCACACATTCCCACATAATGTCAGAGCAGGCCTATCTGCGAGAATACCACCTTCTCTAAGGGGGCTGTGGCAAAAATCTCATCTTAAATGTATTTTTTCATTCCTTCTCTGGAATTTTTACTTTGCTATTTGTAAGTAAAGCTGGATTTGTGGCCAGGCAGTGGTGGCACACACCTTTGATCTTAGCACTTGTGAAGCAGAGGCAGGCAAATCTATGGCGCAATTCCCAGGACAGGCTCTAAAGCTACACAGAGAAACTTTGTCTCCAACCCACTTCCCCCACCCCCACCCCCCAAAAGCTAGATTTGAAAAGGCTGAACTCTGTGCACATGTTCTGGTTTAAATACAAGTTGACCTTGGCAAGGAAATTTACCGTGTAGAGCCTAGATGTCCATCGTAATTGGAGATATTTATGCCCATCTCATATGTAAACACCATGACTGCTCTTTGGAACAATTAAGTACCTGGCAGAAGACTGGAAAGGACTAAGAAACAAACAAGAATTAAAGACGAAAACTCTGTTACGATGACCTAGGTTTAAGTAGATTAGCTTTTATTTTCTTTCTTCATCTGGAAAAACAAATTAAAACTCCAGGCATACTGACGGGTTCAGCTCTTCTGAGCCGCACAGTATCCCACATGCCTAGAATTCTGCATGATGAACCAAACATCTTCCATATACAATTGTGGAAAAATTAAAAGAATACCTCAGTGGTTTCTCAGGAGAATCTGAGAAAAATGTAGTCTATAATATGAAGCACTCAGCAGAGAAAGACTTTCGTCATTCGCCAATCATAGGAGATTGGTGATTTGAATGACAATAATAACCATAATTTATTGAGGCACCTTGTTAAGTGTGCTGATCTATACAATGACCCTATCAGGAAGACATTATCACCATTCTAGAGATGACAGACCATTTCAGCAGCTCTGTGGGATAGAAGCAAGGCTGGAGAGCATTGAGAGATAAGCAGGAACTGAAGGTGTAAAGTAAACTCTATCATGACCATAGCTTGGTTAAATAGATCATCCTGTACGAGAGAATTCAACCAGCAGAGGCATAACCTGTCAAAGGAAACAGGCAAAGGAAGTGAGGAAAGGAGAAAAAAAATATAATCTCTCATCTTTACACCTTTTTCTCTGGAGTTATTTTCAATGCCATATTGGTGGCCTCCATTTAATGGATTCTCTAGAGTCTTTATACTTAGAACATGGAGATGACATAAAAGTCACTCTTTGGAAGACCCTCTCTAGACAAGAGGTCTGTGTGAAAAAGGTGATTTTCTTATGTGCTTTTAAGTATCTGAAAAGATTCCAACTGGTTTTTGGATTCCAGATGGAAACCAGCTCTACCAGAAGCAAGTTATTGGAACATTTAAGAACATGTGACTTTCTGTCAGTGACCAGGGACAGGAAAGGGGAAACACCTGGGGAGACCTATGGAAAGGAGCCTTTGAACAACTTCCTATAATGCCAGTCTTCACTTCTGGAAGCTGAAACCCAAGTATTGGAGCAGTACAGTGGTTCTCAACCTGTGGGTCCTGACCCCCTCACCAAACTTCTTTCTACAAAAATAATTATATTATGATTTTATACAATAACAAAAGCACAGCTACAAAGTTGCAGTGAAAATACTTTTATGGCTGAGGTAACCACAACATGAAGGACCGTATTAAAGGTTTGTGAAGTTAGGAAGGTTGAGGATCACAGGAAGACATAGATGCCTGAATCAGAGAATGTGCCAGTTTCCACTTCCCGCAGCTGTGATAATGTGAATTAGACTCCTCTGCTTATCTACCTTCCAGAACTGAGGAAGACCATGAACAAAAAGGTCTGTTAGTCATTCTAAGGACATGCAATGCTTAAAGTTATGCCTTTTGTTTTAAATAAAAGGCAGAATATTGTTTGTTTTCTGGGAGGCAGAAAACCACTAGCCATGTTCCATTAGTGAGCCCAAATCCCTATCCTGTGTGGAAAAATCTTAGTAAGTGCTCAGCCACCACGTCTATTTCTGTATCTCTTAGTTTCCAGCAGACTATGTCCCCCGCAGCCCCGTCTTCCCGGTTTCTGTTTTTCACCAGCTCTTAATTTTCTTATTCTTTAGTCCTGGCTGTTTGCTTGTTGATAAAGATGCCTGCTAGGTATTGGCAGGGGCCAAGGAGTAGAAAGAAAGCCTGGTTTGTGCGTCTCTCACTCGGAATATTGAAGAATAAAGCAGTCATTGGTCTACTTTATTCTAAAGACTGCTCTGCAGTTACAGCTGCCACATTGCTACCATGACCTTTACTGTTCTGACTCGTGCTAACACCCCCCACCCTGCGACTTTTAAGTACCCAGTGCCCCATGGCCACCCCAAGTCAGCTTGCTCTGAAGCATTACGCTATGCATCTCTCCTCCAGGTGACAAAGGGTTAACAGTCCCCAGCGCCTACCGAGTTGTAAAAGGAACTGCTGAAGCTGATCAATGACCACTGTTAAGACCTGGAAACCAATTATAAACCTGAAATTTGTGATGAACAAAGCCCTGAAACACTAGATGAAAACTACTGAATTAGTCCAGTTCATTAAAATCATTAATAGTCATGAAATGAAAACCACCAGAGTCCAAAAAGGCTTAATGCTCTATCCATATTAATTAGATAGGAGCAAACCTGAACTGAAAAGCAGCACATGCTTTGTAGAATTAGCAATTGGTCTCTACAGACTACACAGATCTCTATTAAAATTCAGTTTAATTAAAATTGATCACGTTAAGAAACTGATGTGGTTAATTAACTGAATTCCTGGACTTCTTTTTAATCGTTTCACAGACGCCTCATACAACGGGTTCGTGGCTGACACTGTGTTGCACAGAGCAAATTCAGTTGCAAAGGTTAACTCTCTGTGTTCCTGGAGCTGACGCAATTAAAGAGGAGGGGAATGAAGGGCGAGATGAAGATATGCTGCGGGATGCAAAACCAGGCTGACCTGGGGGAGATCGGAAGATCCAAGGTCTCCCATTCTTAGGCTATCAGTCTAAGTGGTAAGGTGGATCCTAAAAAGGTTCCCTCTTCTAAGCTGCTGCATGAGGAGAGGTTCTTTCTTTTGGACTGTTCCTCGAAGGAGCTGAGAAATATCTCGAAGACCAAGAGTCACTCTAATGTCCACCCAAGGCAATGCAGAGCTGAAATGTGGCTAATTAGGGAGCACACCAATCAAGCTTTAGGCAATCCTTGTTTCATATTCTATTTGTCTCTGAAGTCATTTTGTGTTTTGTTCATTTTCAGCGTGGTGAAAATGATGTTTCTACATGGGGGTGGGGTCAGCAGGTAAGGAGTGAAGCATAAAATAATGACAGTGGTCTCTCTGCCACCTTGAACTTGTGTGACCTGCTTTTGGCCAAGTCTACACCCCCATCGCCCCCAAGAGACAACCTTTCTGAAGAACACTGTTTACCACGTCACCCACATATCAGCTCTCCACTGACTCTTGGAAGCCCGCAGGAAAAACAGCATTCTGTAGACTGAGACTCAGCTCCCCATTGTCTGGCCCACATTCCCTTACCTTCTTTGCCTCCCAGTTTCCTTTGCTCAGCTAAACTGGCTCATTTACCCTTTTTCTTAGAAGCCCATCTGTCCAACCTACTCCAACTCACACTTTTTAAAAATTCTTTAACCTACCTTTTTTTTTTTTTTTTTTTGGTCACAGCCCACTTGTGTAATATCTCATCTGTCTCTTGGCACCTAATGTCTAGAGTCCACACTGATGATTTGTGTGCCTATCAGAGCCTACAGATTTTCCATTTGGGGAAGGCAGAAGTCATATTCAGTGTCTCACTAAATCTTAATGATATTCGAATATAATGTACAATCAAGCAATGTTTGAGAAGAATAGAGATAATGTTGACATTTGAAAAATTTCTTGTCATTTGATTTTTTTTTTCCAGAGAGGAAGTTTGAGTCTTATCTTCTACTGAGCTGTCAGAAGTGTTTGACGGTTAATGCATAGCTGCAGTAACAATAATAGCAACGGTAATGATGTCATTAGATGACAGTTATTAAGCCCAGGTCAAGTATGGTACAATAGACTTACATAGGGACCTCACACTTCCTCTTCTCACTACCAGGAAGTTCTTACCTCTTCTCAGATCATCCTGGTCTTTGTGTTCACAATTCTGTCTTCTAACTAATTGCTAATTCTTGTACACAAACTAGGCTTTGTGGGATTTTGAACTTTGTGCTGGCTAGTTTTATGGCAACTAGATACAACTCTGAGTCATTTTGGAAGAGAAAACCTCAACTGAGAAAATGCCCCTATGGTGCGGTCTCTTGGTTGGTGGCTAATGTGCTGGAGCCCATCCCTGGACTGGTGGTCCTGGGTGCTGTAAAAAAGCAGGCTGAGCAAGCCATGGGAAGCAAGGCACCAAACAGAGCTCTTCCATGGCCTCTGCCTCCGGGTTCCTACTCCAGTTTTTGACATCCCTGGAAGATGGACCACAAGCGGTAAAATGAATTAACCCTTCCTTTCCCAAGTTGCTTTTGGTCATGCTATTTTATTACAGCAATAGAAACCCTAACTAAGACAGCTTTATTATTTTACTTTTAAGATCTTTTCAAAGATGAAGCTTTTGAGCACATATATTCTTTTTCTCTTTACATACTCAGCTTTAGCTGTGTACACTCTCTCTCTCTCTCTCTCTCTCTCTCTCTCTCTCTCTCTCTCTCTCTCTCTCTTACAGTACAAGCATTTGAAAATCAAAAGACAACCCCATCCGAAGTTCTTCAGTGTAACCCACCTTCTTTATTTGTTCGTTTGTGACAAGATCTCAACCACTCAAAATCTCACCCAGGAGACAAGGCTAGCTGGCTAGTGAGCTCCATGGGTCTCAGTGGCTGCAGTACTGGGAATACAGATTTGCACCACACCCAGCTGCTTAAGGCAGATTCTGGGAGTGACTCACAGATCTTCATGCTCACCAGGCAAGAGTTTTACCTACTGGGCCCTCAGTCTTAGCTTTTAGCTCCATTACTTTCCATTTACTATTTTTTAAAGATATTTTTGTTGTTAATTTCTTCCAATTCTTTACTAATTTCGTTGGTTAAAAATTCTTAATACTTACTCAGTTTCTTTCTCACCACATTTCTCTTCTTGAATCTTTCCCTTTTAATAATGAAACCACTGAAGATCAGACATTTTCCCCTGAACACTACTCTCAGCACAGTCATCCCAATTTTGACAAAGTGTTTTGACGTTGGAATGTCTTTCTGTATGCTGTGAATATCAATCTTTAAATAAAGGAGCTGTTTTGGCCCATGACAGGTATGATAGAAAAAGTAGGAGGAGAAATCAGAGCGAAGTATGTAAGGAACACAGGTAAGCCACAGGCCATGTGGCAGACAGATTAATGGAAATGGGTTGAGTTAAGATGAAAGAGCTAGCTAGCAATGTGCCTGAGCCCTAGGCCAAACAGCATGAAGTTAATATAAGCATCTGAGTCATTTTAGGGGGCATAAGCAGCAGTGGGGGGCTAAGGGATCTGGGGCTGCAGGTCTATGGGTCTGGGACCTCTGGCTGCCCGGACCAGAAACCTAATTGTAACAGATGGCATCCTAACATGAACTGAATAGCCACTTAAAGCCTTTGAAAGTTTAAAAAGGGTTTTAGCACAGAAACTGAGCAAAAGCAGCTTCCAAATTATTATCTGAAGCGGGTCATTGTACAGAGAAAGCTCAGAGTCCGGGCTACATTCAAAATGGTGCTGGCAGACTGGTGGCAGGCAGTGTAAAGTACAACCAGATTGGTTCTGAAGTCTCACAGAAGACTCAATAGCATGTGATTGCTTTTAGATTTCTGTTTACTTTGAATAAAAAGGAATCAGAGTCAAATGGTTTCTTAGTAGCAGCATTTCTTGGGTCTGCTCTGTTTTCTGGCAGCAAACAGAGACACGGCCCCTTTAAGAGAATTTACTTATTCAGCTTTATCTGCAAAAACTATGTGGCTCTTTAAGAGAGTGTGAGTTAAAGCTCTGATTAAGGATTCACAATAAAACAGATTCAGATGGAAAAAAAAAACCCCGTAATGGGTTACAATGTGTGTAAAAATTACATAAGCTTCAGAGCGAGAGAAAAGAAAGGTAGAGAAAGTCTTTAAAAAGAGAAATAGAGTAATAAAAATATAATAAGCCACATAAAGATGGAGAATAGACAAAGAGTCTGGATTATGGTTTTTGTGTTATCTTTTAATTTTTAAACTGTTAATGAGCCAACTTCAGAAAGACAATGGATTGCAAAGGCTGCTAAGTTAAACAAGAATATATATTTTAAAGGTATTTTGATTTTGAAATTTGTGTCTAAGGATATATTGCTTTGGAAGAGTTTTTCTTTTGTTCCCACAGAAGATGAGAACCTGTGGATTGCTTCCAGGCAAATATGGCTTCATCAACCAAGACCACCATAAAATTCTCTGATGGGAAGAGATGATCACATCAGCTTCTGGACTGCAGACTATGATCCAGTCTCCAGTACCCATGAGATTTTCAATGCCACGTAATCAGCAGGAAGTAGTAATGGAAAACTATGCCCAAATTCCCAAAATATTTTTTATAAATATTTGTTTTCATTATAAATGGTTAATGGTAATAGTTAATCTCTTTCTAAAAAGAAAAGGGGATATAGTATATGAATGATTTTTAAAAAATTAGATTATTGAATTTACTTAGATCAGGAAATCAGCTGTTAATCTTAAAATGTTTTACATTGGTATGGATTTTGGTTTATTGATACAATTTTAAGGTCAATTCTCTTATGCTGTATGTATTTTTCTACTCTTGTTTAAGATAGGATGTTTATGTAACTGATTTCGAATTGTAATGTATAATTAAGAAATGCATGCATGTTAGATTTTTAGATATACAAAGATATATTTCAATTAGACAGGTAATCTTCAAAGACTTCTAAGACCTACAGAATATGACATTTAAAATGTTTTAAGAACTTAGACTTTTCTGGACAGTGAGACAGGTCTGTTCCTGGCAGCACCAATTTACTTAAAGAGAAAAACGGGCATCGAAGAAACTCCATATGGAGATTAGTTTCTTTGTGGCATTGGTTAGCCACTGGACGTGAACCTGTTCTTATATTGACTACTTGACAGTATGCTGTTTAAACTGGACATGCAGGTTCCATAGGAAGGTGTTCTCTGAACTTAGGCAGAACAAGACAAGATGGTCATTCAGGTTCATACTTTGCAGAGAAAACTGTCAGACATTCTTCAGGACTCAAGGAGAAGCAACTGATGAATGGGCAGAGCAGATTTCCTGCTTCACTGAAATGAAAAGAGACTCTGGGCCTGTAGGCTAAAGATGGATGCCCCGACTTTATAAAGGAACATGAGGTGACTGTCCAGGCAGATAGGAGTCATCTCTGTCATTTCTAGATTTTGAAAGTTGCTTGCACTTCTGATTTACTTGGGTAAATATATCCTTCTGTGGTCTTTGATGTAGATGAAGATTAGATAGTTATAGGTATAGTTTTTCTTAGTCATTTGAAAGGTATATTGGATATGAAACTTTAGATTCATAAGGATAAGGTAGATGATAGAGTATTTTCTTTAATTTTGCTAAATACAAATAGACTAGGTATTGTAACTGTAATTCTTGCTTGGCAGATATTTTGTCATATGTAATTTTGCTATGTTAAAATTGAAACCTTCCTTTTTGATTAGACAGAAAGGGGGAGATGATGTGGGAATGTCTTTCTGTATGCTGTGAATATCAGTCTTTAAATAAAGGAGCTGTTTTGGCCCAAAACAGGCACCATAAAAAAGGTAGGAGGGGAAATCAGAGCATAGGTAAAAGAGGGTGGAGTCAGAGACAGACTGAGCCAGCCACCCAAGAAGCATGTAAGAAACACAGGTGAGCCACAGGTCACGTGGCAGACAGATTAATGGAAATGGGTTGAGTTAAGATGAAAGAGCTAGTTAGCAATGTGCCTGAGCCATAGGCCAAACAGCATAAAGTAAATATAAGCATCTAAATCATTTTGGGGATCTGAGCAGCAACGGGTGGCTAAGGGTCTGTAGGTTTGTGGGTCTGGAACTCTGGCCACCAGGGACCAGAAACCTAATTGTAACAGTATTTCATTTTCATTCCTGCCAATCTCTTGTAGTTCTTATTTGGTTTCTTTATTGATGCAAATCCTTTAGATGTCATCATGTGAGTCTTTAAGACTATCACTCCTCAACTTATCAAGTTATCAGACCATAGGCCTTACATAGATTTTTGGAACAAACATGTTAATTTTATAGATAATCTGCAGACATCTATATGGTGTATTTTTGTATTTCAAAGTTATAGACTTGTATTATCCAGTTGTTTAACAGATGCTTTTCTTTTTGGTCTGTTTCAGGTATGATCCTGAGACAACCACATTATAAAAAACACTGTTCACTTGAACTTACATTTACTTCCCATTTCTGTCAGTCATGGATTTTTATTCAGTTGCTACAGGTTTCAATGCATAATTGTTTATAAATATTGCCTTCTTCTTAAAACTTTTAACTGAAATTACATATTATAATGTCATTGTTCTTTATTTCTATTAGTTCTTTCCGTATTGTTTTTAACCAATTTTTTTATTTTAATACTTTCTTATTGTTTGTTTTTTTGGTCACAGTGTCCCCAAATGTATTTGAATATAGCTCATTTAAAGCATTTATTGGCATACGATAGCCCTTTTGACTGAGTAAGATCAACTTTCATTGTAGTTTTGATTTGCATTTCCCTAATGGCTAAATATGATGGATGAATAACTATGAATTTATTGGCCTCATTACATTAGAGTTAAAACATTGGGGAAACAGAACAAAGTATACTGAAAGCTGCTAGAGAGAAGGGCCAATTCTTGTATAAAGGCATAGTCATCAGAATAATGGCAGATTTCCCCACGGACATTCTGAAAGCCAAGAGAGCATAGACTGATATGCTTCGAATCTGGAAAGAAATTACTATATTCAGGAAATCTCCAGGAAAAATAAAAATCTTCCACAATAAACACAAAGTAAAGTAATCCCTGACCACTAAATACCACCACAGACACTATGTTTTGGAATTCTACATACTTAAGAAGAAGGTAAACACTTCCACAAGAATACTGGAAAGGATAAATCACAGTAGAACCATTGATAACCAAATGAAGATTAAGAACATGTAGGACATTACCAATCAACAGACCACAGGGATTTGTGTATACCTTTAAATAAACACTGAGAGATAATGATCTCAATTTTCGTGTAGAAAGAGACAGACTAAAGGACTAAATTAAGAAATGATACTAAATTCTTTATTGCTTTCAGGAAATGCCTCTCATGGCAAAGACAATCTCAGCATGAAAGTGTGGGAAAAGATGTTCCAAACAAATGGAGCTTGAAAATAAGCCCAAATTGCTTTACTTATATTTGATGATGTAGCCTTGAAATCAAAATTAGTCAGAAGACACAGGAAGATAGGAATATCAACATACCCAATTTCATGAAACAAACATACCAGACTATAGTACATTAATAGTTAATGATGTTAATATACCACCGCCAGAAATGGGCAGGCCATCCTAACAAAAAAACTGCACAAAGAAGAATCAGGGGTCTGTGCAGGCTTTTGGGGGAAATTCATGCTTTCTTTATTCTTCCTCTTTCTTTCCTTCCCTTCCTTTTCTTCCTTTCTTCCCCCTTCCTTCCTCCTTCCCTCCCTCTTTTCTCTCTCTCTCTCTCTCTCTCTCTCTCTCTCTCTCTCTCTCTCTTTCTCTCTCTCTCTCTCTCTGTCTCTCTCGAAAGCTGACTCAGCAGTCAAAAGCACTGATGTCCTTCCAGATGACCCAGTTTGATTTCAAGAACCCACATGGTAACTCACAACTGTCTGCAACCCCAACCGCAGGAGATATGATACCCTCTTATGGCCTCCATAAGTAGCAGGTGCGCACATGGTGACCAGACATACACATAGGCAAAATACCCATACACATAACATTTGAAAAAGAAGATAAAGGTTTCTTAAAATGTGTATTGCAACTTATTAAAATTCACTTCAGGTAATTTATAAAAATAGACTTCAGCAATACTAAGTAAGTAGATGAACAAAAGTCGATCCCAGTATAAGAAAGTTCAGCACCATTTTTTTTAGTTCTAAACACAGTTTATGATACATGTTGTACCAAGTCTTGGTTATTTATTTGCTAACTTAATCAGGAAAAAAATATTCCAACCCCTGTATCTCAACTCCCATGCATTAATTTAGAAGAGAAACCAACTGTATTTCCACTGCTTCCATGGCTGGCATCTTTCTTGACTGTTCTAATTGAATGATATTTTGTTTTGTATAATGAAGTCTTCCCTTCTCTAAGTTTGCTCATAAACTTTCTCTGCTATCACACAGTTTCCATTTTATTACCTTTGACCACTCAAATTTTGCTACAAGTGACATTTTTAGTTTGAATTCAGCAATAATTCTTTCCTTGAATATGCCTTTGCATTTCAAGAATCCTTGAGAAGCTAATGCTTTCAGACAATTTTTTAAGAATGTGCTTGGCAAGACCTATGGTTTCTCCATTTTATCCAGTCTTGAGTTCAGTTTTATTTTTGAGAATCCTTCCTTCAAATGGAGTGTATGAGCACTTAAATTAACCGAGCTCTTTCATTCACATAAACATCTTCCCAAATTTCTGGTGGCCGAGTGACTGTAAATCCTTCTGTCTTGAGTCAATAGATGGTGTGTTAGTGCCAGAGAACTATTTTTCTTCATAAAATCTGTTATTTCCTTTCAAATAACAATTGAAACTCAATGTGATTTATTGCTCTTAAGACTCAAATTGTCTTTTCCATTGGGGGATTTAAATGCTGTCTTCTTTCTTTCCACATTGGTGCTCTTTCCTCCTTCTAGCTCTTTTTTTTTTTTTTTTAAAAGATTTATTTATTTTATGTGCATAAGTATTTGCTCACATATACGTATGTGTATTACGTGCATGTCTGGTTCACATGGAGACTAGAAGACATCACATGCCCTCATATTAGAGTTTTAGACAGACAGCCGTGAGATACAATGTGGGTGATGAGAACCAAATCCAGGGTTTCTGGAAGAGCAACAAGTGTTTTAATCACTGAGCCCTCTCTCCCGCTCCTGCTTCTAGATTTTTCTATTATTCATATTTAGATATTTTTGGAGTCTTATACCCTTTCCCTCCTGGTTCCCATCTCTTCGTAATTGTGTTGTGATTAAATTACTCATCTTATTTCCCAAGCTTAGATTCTAAGTCTCTTGAGTTATTTATAAGTTAAAGGTTTAGCTTAAGTACATTTCTTGCTCTTACTGTCCCGTGTCCAAACGGCCCCGGCAGTCTGCACATGGAGCACTTTCCTGGATGTTGTGTGTATTTATGCTCCTCTTTCTCACTGCTCTGTTCTCCTTACATGAACAGTAGTGAGACTCAGCCTGAGTTCATGGGCACATTCTAGACACAAACAACATCTCTACCCATGTGGCTAGTCTTCCAGCAGATGGTAAGAGACAGATGTTCTCACAGAATGGAGAGAAGGAATCTTCTCCACTATGCTATTGAGAGTAGTCATATGCTTCCTCTTGGGATGCCATAGATCTATAGCACCTACTTCTCTATGCTTATGGAGTTTTGTTTTTTAAAATTCAAAATTCTACATAAATCCAGGCTCCCTTTAAGCCCCAAAGAAAAGCTATGAACCCAAATTTCTCTACTTGACTCTCTGAACCCCAAAACATGTTCTAATCCCACAGGCCCTGATATAGGTCAGACCTGAGGAGGGTGCTGCTATTCACTTTAAGGACAGCAGGCCCACACCCATAAGGATTTCCCCTGTATTCCCAGAAGTATAATTGAAATGTTCTAAAACATGAAATGTAACACTCATGTAGAAATGTGCATAAATCATAAATGTCAGTATAATAAATGACCAGTAAGCAAACTCTCATATATAAGGTCTACCAAATAATATTGGTAACATCCCAGAAGACTAGTACATCTTCCTTCTTTAACACAATACCTTCCTTGTTCCGATAAAGACATTAAAAAAACAACAAAATTTTGTAGTAATTATTTTTCTTGTCTTTCAAAAATAGTCTATGCCTTCGTGTGTATTCCTAATTTGCTTATTTTGAACTTTATATAAATGAAACCATGACACAGGCATTCTTTAGCATTTTACTCCTTTTGTGCTTTTCACATTTACTCTTTTATCTGTCACACCACTACACACACACACTTTGTCATCTGCCACAGAGTATTATATTGAATGGGCATACCGTATTCCTTTGTTCATTCTGTCATCAGCTGGCATTTGTGGTGGTTTTAGTTCAGTGTTGCCTCAAACACTACTGGCATAAACAATCCCTGAGCATGCTGCAATGCATGTGTACACACATGAGTTTGTAACATGAAATTAGAAGTAGAACCAAGGTAATGAGGAGACTCTGACAGGCTTTGGGTCTTACTAGACAATGATAAGTTATTTGCAAAGAGATTGTTCCAACATACAATGCCCAGAAATTCACCAGCAGTTTATGTGTATTGCCTTTGACCCATGTGTAACCTTGATCCGTCAGGCGGGTGTGTAGTACTATCTCATTTTCATTTTAATCTGTATTTATCTGATCAAAAGTTAAACATCATTTTTTTTACATAAGTAAAAACAAACACAAAGTCACCTAAAGATGAAGAGAGTGAAAACAGCTGGATTAAAAGTTTTAGACAGGTCATCTTCTTAACACTGAAGAGAGGTACCAACACCCCTATTTTACAGATGGAAAGTTGAGGCTTAGAGAAAAGCTCTTCAATGAGGACACATATCACCCCAAGACCAAAGGTCTCCCCAGCACTGAGTACTGACTTTAGCATGATAAGAAGAACAGCTATGTGGATGAAGTCTAAAACTTGGAGTTATTAATTGGTAGAGTCGCTGCAGGAAGCTGTAACACTGTTAGAATTTCAGTGAGTCAAACAGGTATAGCTTTAAAGGTTCCCGAGCTGAGGTTTAAGAAGAAAATAGTGTCAGACGAATCAGATCTGGTCTGAGTTTTGCAATGAAGGTTTACATAAGGTTCTCCTAGATATAAATGTGGGCCTTTAATTTGCTCTTGACTGTAATTTTGAGACTATTTTAAATATGAGCAACAAATACATTTTACCACTAAGTACTGAGAAATTTACAAACCTACAAAGATAAAGCTAAGACTCACTTGACCTCAGTAGGCAGAAATAATTATTATTAATACTTCATTATAACACTTCACCATTTTTCTCAATAGGCAAATGTATGAGCAGAGCTGATGTCAGATTGTATAGGCTGTGTGATAACTTATCTCGCTAAATATAAAGAACAACTCCTTTAGTACACACACATACACAATGCATATAGATACATATATCGTGTGTGTGTGTTTGTGTCATTTGAATGTGGAACTCAAAAGACAACATGTAGAAGCTGCTTCTCTCTACTGTATGTATCCCAGAAACTGAACTAAAATCATTAAACTAGGCACAAGTACTTTTACCTGATTACACATGTCTCCAGCCTATGAAACAATTTTTTAGATTAAAAATTCTTTATTACATGAGTTTGAGTAGTAGACACCTTGAAGTTGTAGTATATTTTAATATTTCAAATAATTTAATCATAGCTGTGTTTGCTATCTTTGTCAACTGGAAGCAAGCAGGAGTCATCTGGGAAGAGGGATCCTCGGCTGAGGAACTGCCTCTATCAGACTTCCCTACAGGGAAGTCTGGGAATTATTTTCTTGATTCATGATTGATGTGGTATGGCCCACCACACTGGGAGTGTTGTCGCCAATGGGCAGGTGGTCCTGGGTTATATAAAAAAGCAACTGAGCAAGCCATGGAGAACAATCCAGTAAGTTTCTTCATAATCTTTCCTTCAGTTCTCATGTCCAAGCTTCTGCTTTGGATTCCTTCCCTGACTCTCCTTCATAAAATACTGTAAACTTTAAGCTGAAGCAAAGCTCTCCTTCCCAAGCTGCCTTTGGTCATGGTGTTTATCATAGTAATAGAAAGAGAACCAGGACAATGGAGAATGTACTTGCAGATAAACTGGACACATTTCTAATTTTTCCCCCTTAATATTACTGAAAGAATGTATGGCTATATATAGACCATAATTCACAAAATTGTGTTAGGAAAACACATCACACCTCACATCATACCTGTGTTGTTTCTTGAGATCAATTCACATTTGATTCCAAGTCCCTGAATTTCAAACTAATGAAATTTTCTCTTAGAGCTTTTCAGGGATTCTAGATGCCCGTACGATGCTTGATGGAGAGGAGAGGAGAGGGGAGATGCATTCACTCTGAGTTACCATGGTGAGCACAGACTGCAGCACTGAACAGACCCCTGCATCCCTTGAAGTCAGATACTCTCAGCTTGTACACCATCCTTCAATCCACTGGGAACCCTAGTGCCCAGCTTTCAGTCCTTCCAGGGACCCTACTGGGTTAGCAGAACTCGTGCCACCATCCTCAGTGTTGACAAGAAGATGTAGGTATCTCCTGAAAACGCCTTCCTTTACTTTTCTGTCATCTTCGGAAGCTCTCACACTCTTCTAAGGCACAAGTCTTTCAGTGACTTTAGATTTTTCACGAGATGGGAGATGGAACACATTTTTCGTCCTAAATGGCCTCAGCTTTCCATTGTGGGTCAAGCATCTCTTGACGCAAGGGAAGACCAACAGTTTGTCAACGGACTGAAATCAGGAATCTCCTTTAATCCTCACTTTGTAGTTTTCTCACAGTGTCTGAAGCCCTCAAGGAGTTCTGATGGCCCACCCTTCCCACCAACGTGGCCTAGATTTTAGAACCACCTAAGAGACATACTTTCAGGTATGACTGTGTACACTTGTTTAACTAAGGAAGACAGGCCCACTCCAAACATGGGTGGGGGCTCAGCCTGAATTAAAGTAGAAAGCAGTACAGGAAGGTTAAACCAAAGGCTTCTGTCTTCAGGCCACTATTCTGATATCTTGTCTCGCCATACACACAAAGCCACTAAGTCAGAAGGCACTTTCTATTTCGTGATCGAGATGGAGCACATGTAATGACAGTAAGAGGCTAAACACAGTGACAGTGGAGTTTGAAAATACCTGGCCACAGCTACCGTGAAAGCCCTAACCGAGGAAAGGGTGCTGGCTTATAGGACAGAAAGTGAAGCTTGAGAGCAAAAGTCCAAAGTTTCAAGTAGAATGACAGAGGCCTAAAACCAAAGGATGGAGATGAGAAGTAAAATGACTTGACAGCTTCTTATCCAAAGCGGATCCAAGAGTGTTGTGTTGACAAGCATATTTATGTTTCTACCCAGGGATACCTGCTTCATGCTTCTGCCACCAAGTTTTTCATGTCATGATGGACAGTACCCTCAAATTATGACCTCTCCAGTTGGCCCACACCGAGTAGATTGCGACAGTCTTTAGCTCCAGCTACAGGGGACCAGAAGTACTCTTTGGATTCCCACAGGAACCTGTATGCGCCTACTTATACACGGCAATAAAAATAAGTCTTAAAAAAAAATCTTTGGGGGATTCAAATACCTACTTAGAGAAGAGACCCGCTGATATCCAACAGGACAGGGAGCCTGAGAAAAAAGACGGAGAGTGAGGCTGATACAGCAGGAAGAGAATATGAAAGGCTGAAAGCAGAGCTGTTCAAATGAGACCGTCCCCAGGCGTCACCATCAGCTGGGAATTTGAATATTCCTACAGGTCAGGGTGCATATTTTCATTATTTTTCTTAGCCACATGTTACTGCATTTAAGCTACAGTATTACAGATGAGAAATGTCTGAACAAGGAATAGGCCAAATGGTTTTTAATTCCCCAACAGCAAAACCCTGTTAGTACCTTGCCCTGTGTCAGCAAAATAATTGTGGTTCAAGTGAATGTAAAACACTCCCATTCAATCTTCTCCCTCCTCCCTAAGGCAAATGCTTTCTTATCATGGAGAAACAGTACTCCACAAACTGTCAGACCGAATCAGGAGAATTGAAGAAGAATTCTAAAGCCAGGCTAAATCAAGGCCTCAGCTGGGAATGTAAAATTCTCCTGAAGGAGAGCTTTCTCTAGCCCCATGCCTGCTGGGAGCCTTCTCTGATGCTACTGTGTAAATTCTGGGGGTGTGTGCGTGGGGGGGGGGAGTCACATTTCTTTAGGAAGAAGAATAAATTTCTTTGTTGCAGGAAGCAAAGATTGTTACTGGCTAATACAGTGTAAAAATAGTGTGTTAGTTAAAAAGGTCTTTGGTGTCTCAAAAAAAAAAGGAAGGAAGGAAGGAAGGAAGGAAGGAAGGAAGGAAGGAAGGAAGGAAGGAAGGAAGGAAGGAAGGAAGGAAGGAAAAGGAAGAAAGAAAATGACAGAGAATTTTGAGAGGAGCCTGAGCCACCCTTATCCTGGCCTTTTCCCACCTCTGTCCTATCCTCCAGGAACTACTTCCTAAAAACAAGCCTCTGACTGGCTGATGGGAGCACAGGACCTTAGACAATTGTCACACCCTCATCAATGATTTGCCAAAGCCCAACGGTGTTTCCATTACAACAGACAAAACGAAGACAAAGGAAAATAGGAGAGATGCTGGGGTGGGGGACAACCTATAGTTGTAGAATTAGTGTATTTTAAAAAACATTCTCTAAAGACTGCCCTGTTTGCTGCACACAGTCACTCATGGATCCTGGGGCTAGAGCACACAGCTTGCTACGCTCCCCAAAAGGAGCGGCCCATAGGGTCATGGGTGCTGGGCAGGAAAAGCTTGAAGACACATCTCCTGTGTGACAGGGAGAGAAAACTGAGGAGTACTGAATAATTTCCCAGCCTCTTCCTATTCATGTTTAATGTTATTCATGAAAACCATACAATTAGACAAGAATCCAAGCAAGCCCCTTCTCGATCGTTCAGCCTGTGGCTGTGAAAGTGAGTGCTTTTAATTTCCCAGAAGACCTCTGCATGCATCAGGGTTGCTCTTTTAAAGATGAGTAATAACAATTTCTCACATCTGTCCAGCTTGCTATCTTAAAAAAAAAAAAAAAAAAAAAAAAATCCTACTTGCTGGTGCTGTCCTTTGCTCAGGAGATTCCAATTCCAGAGGTGTGGGCTGGGGGTCATGTGATCAATATGCCATTCACACTCAAGGTTTGGGGAGGCCAGAATGTAGAGTGAGGAAAGTTGGGAGTCTGTGAGATGGCAAGAAGCACGGAGCACCACAGTGAACTGGGAAATGGGAGTCCCTTCCATGGGCACTTAAATTCTATGCTTTCAAGTATCTTGTAACCTGTTTGCTGCACAAATTCTGCTCTACTAGATAGGTTCTACAGGTCTCAAGTTCAACTTCTGTGAAAACAGGATTTGTCTCCCTCACTGAGAGACTAAGGTTCTACTGCTCTTTCACAAACAAAAATCAAGGAGGAAGAATTCAAGTGACTCGCCCGTGCTTCAAAGAAGCTGATGAATTTGAACACAAATCTGCTAAACTTTTAGACCCACTCAAGGGGGTGTCTTTCCCCTGCCCCTCTCTTAACTGTTCTCTGCATAGACAACATTCTTTTCAAATGTGATTATGTCTGCTCAATCATAAACAGGCCAGGAAGACAAGTCTCGCTGTAATTATTTAAATATGTGAGCCCTGTGCAAAGCAAGGAGCTGCTTTAGAATTTCAGATGGTGAAACCCATAACTTGGCACATTATTATTTAGAATTACTTACTGTAGGTCTCTTTAAGACTGTCCCAGTTTGTAAAGACTTCCTCATGAGAGATGGATGATTCGGAAGCACAGTGCATTTGGCATGGACTCTGAGTACCTTAGTGAATCAAAAGATGAATTCCTTGCAAGAATTCGAAAGTTAATTATTGATCATGGCCGAAGCCTCCGGGTGTTGTCATGACACAGATTAAAATAGCACCTTTTAAATAAGGTAGCTGTTTCAAGGCAAGCTTTGAAGGAGCATGGCAGAGTTCTTTCTGTGATTGGGGAATTCTGGTCCTAACTTACACAAAGCATGGCCAGATCCTTGCAATATTCCAGTTGTAGAACAGAAGATGTGTTAGAGGTTGATTGTGCGACTTCTGGCCCCCAGTGAACAGTAATTGTTTTAGGGAGTCTGATATGAAGTAACCTAACTGAAAAATGGATTGACAAGCAACTGCCATGTTTGTGAATTCAGCTGTGTGCTACCCTGGCCACCTGAAAAGCTTGTCTTAGCTGGGTTGGTATAAATCCTGGCACAAAGGGATGGGGTAAAGAATAAAATTCTTATTTGAGACCCAGGTGCTTCCTCTCATCCTGCAATACTGTATGTGGCCTGGGGGAGAGACTAGAGTGTATAGAGGGCTCAAGGTAGGCAAGATAAGAGGTGTTGGGGTTGGAGAGTAAGTAGCCTCTTACCTAAGCTTTGCAGGGAAGCCCAATAAACTCACTGATTGCCCAGACTGAACTTCAGAGGAATGGTTCTTGGTTTGTTGTTGAGACCTTGCGGGGAGGGGTAGGTGTGACTTATGTCTTCCTCAGGGAGGGAGTTTTAGCAACACAGAGATTACAACACAAGTGTGTAGCACTTCAGTTGAAGTGGGGCTGGGCATGTGGTTCGGTTGGCAGAGGATTCCTTAGCATGCACAAAACCCTGGGTTCGATCCCCAGCACTGTGTGGTGGCACAAGCCTGTAATGCCAGCATTGAGAAGGTGGAGGTGGGAGGATGAGAATAAGAAGTTCAGGGTCACCCTCTGCTACATCCCAGATTTGAGGTCAATCTT
Source organism: Phyllotis vaccarum (assembly GCA_033318265.1). Classification (NCBI taxonomy): domain Eukaryota; kingdom Metazoa; phylum Chordata; class Mammalia; order Rodentia; family Cricetidae; genus Phyllotis; species Phyllotis vaccarum. The sequence continues at coordinate 135,502,443 of JARWLC010000001.1, read as the reverse complement.
GGGGACATAAGGAAAAGTCTTATAATAATGGATGAGCTGTAACTCAAGTTAGGTGCTTTTAAAAGTAAAAAATCAACTGTAAAGGTTATTGACAATTTACAAAAGAAAAAACAGGAAGAAAAACAAAATGGTGAACAGACATGAAAATTCTTTTTACTAGCATCAAAAAAATGCACATTAAGACACAAATAAGAGAGAATATGCTTCACCCATCAAATAAGTAATTTAAAAAATTTCACTTCAGGGTAGAAAGCATTCACTGAAGCAGATTCTGAAATAACGTGTATGGAAAGAGAATGTGCTGCAATAATTTGGGGAAGCAATTTGGCGATCATGTCAAGACTTTAACCTTTTCCTTCCTTGTACGATAAATAAAATATTGCAGGTTCAGAATAATTTTAATTTATGTAATTGTATTCTGAGTTCATTGTAGTGTTTTCTACACTAGACAAATTGCCTTTTTTTTTTTTTTTTTTTTAACATAGAAACAGACTTGTTAGAGCTCAGGTTAAATGACTCATCAAGGCTTTTTGGAAACAAAGAAGACCCAAATACTCACCCCTTCTCTCTCTCATTCTGACACATGTGTGAATGGGGAGTCAGCATACAGTGACTAGCTCTCTAGCATACAACAGCTGGGGATCCTCTAAATCAGTTACACTCAGACTCTGTCTCCCTGGAGTTATCCCCAGACTTCATGGGTTGAATGCACAATCCCACAAAATAGCGTTGCTATCTGGACATCCCTTGCAATCACCTGTCACCTCTGTTTTTAGCTGATTAACTATGAATCAGATGCAGCATCTCCAGGATAGTTCACAGAGATCGGGAAAACACTTTGTGTGCACTCATTTGTTAGAAAGGACATCGAACTGGACTTGAGCAAGGGAGGTCGGGAGAGTGGGACGCTTCCACACGCTCTCCAGGTGAGCTACCTTCTGGAAAGCTGCATGTGTTCAGTCACCCCGAAGCTCACCCAAATACTGTGCTTTGGAGTTTCTATGGAGATTTTATTATATATGCATGACTGATTTCATCATTGGCCATTGGTGAGCAGTCTAACCTTTGCTTCGTGTTCCCTCTTTAGTAGATGCAAAGCCCCACCTTTTAATCATGCCCTAGTCTTTCCTGCCCCAGCCCCCATCCTGAAGCTAAGATCCTCAGCCACCAGCCCTATCATTAGCATACAGATGGCAGTCTTATATTCCTCTAGAGATTCCAAGAAGTTTTGGAGCTTTATTTCAGGAAATGGCACTGAAGAGCAAATACATGTTTTATAGTATTACAAATCCACGTGAGAAAAATAGCATTGCATTTCAAAAATCAAATTTCAAAGAAAATTAAGCATGTTGGGAAAAATCCAATGTATTAAAAAAGAAGAAAGGATTACATAATCTTAATTTTGTTTAAAATGTGTTTTATATGATTACTTCGCTTGAGCTTCCAACACAGATCAGTACAGACTAATGGTGAAAGAACAGAGATGCACTTTCTTTGAGTTTTAGTAACTGGAAGTCCAGGATCAAGTTACCAATAGCACTGGACTTTGGTGAGGCCTCTCTTCCTGACTTACAGATGGTCAAGTGCCTTCATCTACTCTATACCATCAGATGAACTTTTCATGTGTTCACACACTTCAGATCTCTTACTCTTCAAATAAGACCTTTAAATTAGGGACCTTCTCTCATTACCTCATTTCATGTTAATTCCCTTTTTAAAGGGCTCATCTCTAAATAAAGTCATATTGGAGCTGGGAGAACACCAGATAGATTTTGCTGGGGATACAGCTCAGTCTGTAATGTAGGTCTGAGTCTGTCCTAGTAAGTTTTTGGTGTTACAACAACATACCTGACATTGTATTTCTGAGTTCTAGAAGCTGGGAAGTTCAAGATCAAGGTGCTGGCAGGTGATGCTCAGAGCTCGGTGATTGCTTCTAGAAGTGCTTTTCACTGAAAACTGCTGCATGAGCACTGCTGCTCCTCACAGGGCAGTCGGGGCAACAGGACCAATCCATTTCCAAAGCCCTTTTGTTTGTGGACTTGATTCATTCACAGGAGTAAAGTAGTAATGGCTAGTACTGACCATCAACGCCACTGAGAATCACCTGGGAAGAAAGCCTTGGGATGAGCCCTCTTCCCTAGTGTGAGTGGAATCACTTCATAAATACACTGAACTACGAAAAGGTGTGAAAGAGACACCAAGTGAAGAGGCATGCATGCGTTCTTTCTTTGCTCCTGACTATGGATGTCACTAGCTACTTCAAGTTCTGTCTTGTCTCCCACATAATGATGGACTAGAACCTGGAATTAGAAGCCAAATAACTCCCTTCTTCCCAAGCTTTTTTTTTTTTTTTTTTTTTTTTTTTCCTGCCAGTTATTCTGTTACAGCAACTGGAAAGAGAATAATAGCCTTCAAGCCTTCATGACATAGTTCCCTCCATTAGGTTCTGCCTCTCAGCACTGTCAGTTGGGAATTCAGCTTCGAACACGTGACTTTGAGAGGGACCACGTAAACCATAAGAGTCAGAAAGGAGAGCCGAGAATGAAATGCAATGAAGTCTCATTATTTCTGGGACAGAAGAATATGGGTAATCATTCTCTTTTTGTTTTCCTGTGTCTCTCATGGTATACCAGTGAGAAGAATACACCATTCAGGTACACAGATGTAGGGGAAGCAACATAGAATTTTAAGAATGTAAAACTAGAATTTCACCTTCCATTATTTTGGTTCAAAAAGTATGTGATCTGCCATGATTTCTACAAGTGACAAACGGGTGAAGACATGGTCATGTCATGGCATCACTATGAGAAATCAGATAATTTCACATCACTTCTGTTTTCATTTCCAAAGCTCAATTCATTTAAACGGCATATGGACATCTGAAGGACATTCAGTTTGAGCTGGGAGGACATCTAAGGGAGATCCATGTGTACCTGTATGTCGTCCAAGCTTTCATCTATACCTACGATTTGACTTCTCAGAGGAAAGCCAAGGGAAACAATTACAAACAATGAGAGCAGCTAGATCCTTCAAGCAAGAGCAAGGCTTCAGGGGCATTTATATAATCTTCACATATGCATTTTTAAACTTTAGTTTGCTCAGCCTCTTTGCCTTTACAGATCCAGTCTCCCCAAACGAGGTCATTACACAGACCTAACTTGTCAATATCAGACACAAACACATGACCCCAGTTGACCAATCAGAATCATCATCCCCTTGAAGACAGTAATTGTTTCAGAGGTGGTCCTGAGGCACTAAGACCTTTTTGTAATGTTAACATGTAATTCTCCTGAGATCATAAGGGCAGGCTGAATAAATGATTAATCCTACAAGGGAGAGAGGGCATTTGTAGGTGAAAAGGGTGCTGTACCTAATAACACTGACATAGATATAAACTGGGTTTGTTTGAGGCACACTTGGATGTGTGGCCACCTAATGAAGGGTCAAGTACACCCAGAAATACATGAAGAATAAGTGCCTGGTAAGGAAACCAGAAGACAGGAGAATGAGGGAAGAAACCAATAGAAACAGTGCTGGCGACTTCCTTATGGAATTAGCTAGCCAAACCTCATGGTACTCCCGTTCAGGAACATTCTGTTCCATTCTCACTAAAGAAAGCTTTTCAGAAAGAGGAACAGAAGACAAAGTAAAAAGATGTTTGAATCAACATTGATAGTCCCCACTTTGTTTTGAGATTTTAACATATGACTGAAGCCTGAACTTCTGTCTAGTTCCAAGAGTCTTTAGGAACCTGAGGTCATTATCTAAGGAACATTTCCCATTTATCCAGAAACTTCCATAGTACTGCAGTGTCTCAAATACCACAGAAACTCCTGAGATGTAGACAACCCAAATTGCCTGGATAATGTTTCTTCCAAAAGGCCTCTGCATAGCACCTCTGCTGCAGAAACCAGCGGATAACAAAGGTCTAGACCTCCCCAGGATGCCCTTCTGCCATCTGAAGTAAAGCCTCTGCTGCAGATTAAATATTAAGTGTCCCCTAATGTCCTGTGTGTTAATGACTCTGTCCCCAGAGTGATGTTATTAGTGAGTGATTGACACTTTCAGAGTGGGGCCTGGTGGGAGGTGTTAGGTCCTTGGGGATGTACCTTCCAGGGTATCTCATCTCTTCTCTTTTTCTGGCCATGCTGTAAATAGCTTTGTGTGAGACATGCTTCCACCCTGATGTATTGCCTTGCAACACGCCCAAAACAAATGGGCTCAGTCATGATCTAAAATTTATATGATTATGAATCAAAATAAAACTGTCCTCTTAAAAGCCTTCGTGTTTTGTTATAGAGACAGAAAGCTCTAAGTACCAGCATTCTGATTATTTTTTGCTTCTGACATGGGTAAGACTGTCACATTCTAGAAGTACAGGAACTTCTCAGTAGCTCCTGCATACTGGCTCCACGGAGGTAAAGGGTAGAGTCCAGTGGGTCCTATTTTGTTGTGGATAAAATGAAACTGTTCTCCTCTTCCTCAGAATGCTTGGATAAGAATGGGGCTATTGAGGAGGCCTGACGTAGTTTTGGTAGATTCAACCATAAATAAATATAGTAGCATCTATATAGATTCTGGTTTTTAATATTGAGGCCGCAGCAGGCAGGTAGAGGGGAGGTTGGCCACATTTTAATATCTATAGAGTCGAGAAATAGTACCCCAGAAAAAATTGACATTCCTGCTTATAGTATTTTACAGGCCAGCTCAGCTTAGACTCTGATGCCTACAAGAACCTCAAAAAATTGTTTTAATGTATGGATGTTATTACATTTTTTCCCTTCCTTCCTTCCTCCCTCCCCCTCTCTCTTTCTCTCTCTCTCTTTCTTATTTGTGTGGTCCAAGCACCACAACTGTGTATGGATGTTAGAGTACAGCTTGTGAGGATCTGTTCTTTCCTTTTACTGTGTAGGTCTCAGAGATTCAACTCAGGTCCTCAGGTTTGACATCAAGAGCCTTTACCTGTTGAACCATCTCATTAGCCTAAAATATGCTTTTAAATTAACAAAATCCGGAGTTCCTGTTAGAGCAAACATATTTCTTTCCTTCATTTATTCTTTCCTTTGTGATCTGTTATTTTCTCCTTTGTGGTTATTTAAATTTAATGCTTGTCTCCTACATTTTCTTCTGTAATGTTCATCTATTGCTTCCTCTCTGTCTCTTTTGTGATGTTTTAGTTTGGGGGTGATTTGGGTTCTCTATAAGTGCTGTAAGAATACTGCAGAAAAGTCTATTCTGCTCTTCAGTGGAATCCCAAAATGGCTGGCTCAACACCATGTTTGCTTTATCCATCCTTAGCTCCCCCCCTTCTCTGTTACCTTTCCCTCTTTTCTATGTTATCTTTTCCATGACTATAGTTTTTTTTCAGGGCTATTCTGAAAATTAGTGCACACAATAGTCTCTAACCCCTGAATTGTAAAATCAGGTATGTTCTTTTTTTTAAATATAACTACAGTAAAGTTATGTCCAAGAAATTCTCATCAATACAATGCCCTTATCTCATCTCATCTACAAACTGTCTATATTAAAATTTTACCAAGATCATGCATCAAATATCATTTTTCTCCTTTGAGATCCAGTCTAGGATCATTTAGTTACCCTATTGGTTCAGACAACATTAAGATAAAGTTTAGAAAAATTCTTCTGCTTTCCCCCTTTCCATTAATATTTTTATCTTTGTGAAGAGGTCCAACTAGTTAACTGCATGGTGAAATATCCTCTGGTTATGGTTGACTAATTTGTTTCCATGATGAAATTTGGGTTCAAACCTTTGGGAACAGAATTAACACTGGAGCAGGGCTGTGTCTTTGGAACATCAAAGCCTATTTGTATCACCACCATTATTAGTTACACTTGGATCACTAAGCTAAGTTCTGTTCTTCCTTGAAGGTTATCATTTTTCTCCTTGTGATTTGAAAGTTTTTAAATAGGGCTACTTTGAAAATATATAAATATTTGGTTTCTTTTTCTAAGATTCATCCAATAGTTCTAGCCAAATGATCTTTAACTGGATCAGTTATTATTCTAATAGTCACCAAATAATGATTTTCCCCACATCCATCATATTTTATGTGGTCATGAAATATGTTTTCTCAGCCCCTCTTTAAACATGAATTAATTTATATCATTATTGATTCATGGATTCATAGTATCTCCAATAGTATTTAAAAGCTTAAATCTATAATCATTATGGTATTCCAGTGGTTCTATGTCCTGACCATTATTTCCTTGTTTCTCTCCCATCTCCATTGTTCTTCTGGTTCCAGCAGCTCTTTCCCTTGTGTGTGCCACGGCCTGATGTATGTCAGCTCTTCATTCACACAGCTTTTCTTCCTCATTTCCTGGATGTGTCCCACCCAATTTCACCAAAGCTAGAGAGAATCGGTAGCGTCCAACGGTGGTATTTCTCTTGATGTAATCGTAAAGATGCCAGCTGCAGTTAAGTGTCTCAGTATTTTCACAGGTTTATAACTCAGCTATAAAAACTCACTTTAGGCTACAATTTGACATATAATCTCTCAGCCTAGGAGTGAGTTTCTCTAGACATTTCCTCTTTAATTCAACACCATGTGATTCAGGGTAGCTTTCACCGTGTAATAATAGATGCCCAAGAATTGTTACTGCCTCAGTACAAATCATGTCCACCACTAGAGTGATCACAAAGGATAAACTTTACTGACTCAGGAATTAAAGTAAGAGAACAATATTGATCTTCTATGATGCTCTCTGTAATAACCATCCTCTCACCAGGGCCTTCCATATGAAAATCCAGAAGGATTTTCTGTCTTAAAGAAAGCACACTATAATATTTGTAAAATCATGATTTCACTTGTTAATAGTGACCTCTATTCACTATTGTTTCATGATTTGGCCTTAAGTTAAGGGACCCAATGTAGCCAAAGGAATATCAAGATATTCTGTATGAGAAAAAATATTTAAAAACCCTAAGAAGCTGGCTGTGCCTCTGTGTATAACCTACAGTTACAGTCTAGTTATAGTTACAGCAGGGGGAAAAGCTGTATTTGAAAGCAGTATTGTAGCCTGAAGTTTTCTGGCCTGTCCAGTCCTCAATATGGATGAATGTCTCCCATCCATGGTCCTGAAACTACTTGCAAAATAATTATTCTGAGACATATTAATTACAAACTGTTTGAGTTATTGCTCAGGATCATTGCCAACTAGTTCTCATAACTTAACTCATTTTTACTAATCTGTGTGTTGCTATGTGGCTCTGTGGATTTACTTATGTTTCATTACATCTTGCTTTAAGGGTAGCAGCTTGCAGTATCTCCCCAACTCCATCCTTCTTCTTTATCTCTGCTTGGATTTACTGCCTGCCTCTAAGCTGCCTTGCAATAGGCCAAAACAGTTTCTTTATTAACCAATGCTAATGATGCATATTCACAGCATGCAGAAAGACATCCCAATCACAGGTCTGGTTCAGCCAACAATTAACTGTACAAGAACATTATTTTCACGTTGATTCATTTTCCACATCTGAAAATTAGGAGTTTGAGATACAATGTCCCATAATGCAATGTTGTAGCTCTTATATTTTAACAAGCCTTTGCTTTTCTTTTTAGTTTCAATATGAAAGAATGGGTGTAACCTAAAGCTGAGAACAAGGAAGCAGTAAGATGCAGATATTCTTGCCAGCACAGTGGCAGTGGTGTGTGTGTGTGTGTGGGGGGGGGGTGTTCAAATGAACAAAACCCCATAAACAACACAGAGCAATTCAGTGGAGAAGCTTTTACTGATTTGCCTACTTGCTGCTTCAAACTCACCTAATCCATTTGATCATAGTGGTCTCCTGTGTATATCCAGTCTCAAAGGGTGCAGAGGCAGAACCGTTTTTGAAATTGACTAGGCATACTTTTCTCTCGTCCTCTCCTTTATTATCATACATATAGGTGGAAGGGTGTTTTTCATGGGTAGAGGAAGAGTGCTTAGGAATCGTATATGCAGAATCTCACTGAACCTAGCCTGGTAAAGTAGACTTAATGGGTATGGAAAGGATTTCTCTGTGATTGAATTGCCTTTACTCTAAATAGGAGCCCTTTGGGTTCATGGGGAACTCTTGTCTCAATACCTCTAACTCTTTAAACAAGACCAAATCATTCTTGTGGCCATCATCTTCCTTTCCCTCCCGTGACTCCATCCTTAGGATTTGACCTGTTTTCTTATTTTACTTTTTTTTTTTGGGAGGGGGGTGTTAGTGAATTCCAGATGTGGTTTTCTTGTTTTTGAGATATTGTCTCATTTTGTTAAATGTCCTTGAATTTACTATATAGTGAAATACAGCTGGGAACAACTAACACTTTTGGCCTTATCTTCCAAGGACTAGGATTATAGTCTTTGCCACCATGCCTGGTTCATTTGGTACTGAGGACCTTGTCAAGTCTCTTGTCCATGCCAAACCAGATCGTTATCCACTGAGCTATAACTCCAGATCTTTCTTCCTGGGTCTGACCTCTTCTGATATGCAGACTTAAACTTCTGAGAACCATTTGCTAATTTCTAAGAGCAATAGAGTTACATTATCATTGTTTTGTCTTTCGTTTTCCCTTGGTCACCACTGTTATCAAGGCAGGAATGATGTTTTATGTTCTCTACTCCATGGCCTTTCGCCCTTGAGAAATAGGAAGGGGAGTAGTCAGCCCTGTGGTTAACTCTGGTCATTGACATAGAGACAGAGACTGCTCAATATTGTAAATTCCAATTATATAAATCGAAAGAACTATTTTTTTCACAAAACAAAACAATGAGATAATTAAAAAATATGGTTAGCATTAAAATGCTTTGTCTCACTGGTATGCTGGCTTGAAACCAATATTGAGTTGGGATAGAAAAACAAAGATTCTGAGGACAGGGAAAGAAAAGGGGTGTCTGCAGTCACTTGTAGTCAGTCTCTTGCCAGCTGAGAGTTTGGACATTCAACAACTAACAACATTTTCTGTGAAAATTGCAGATACAGCAACAGCCTTCCATTTCCACAGAGATGTTTCAAACATGAGTATTGAAATAGGAAAGAAACATGCCTGAGACCTGAACACACATGACTTTGGCTTTCCTGTATGTTCCTACACCTGAAAATTTCTGAGCATCTCACAAACAAAATTGCAGACTCTGTTTGAAGCAAAAAACATCTTCACTTCACTTGCAACCCCTGTGACCTGAGAGTTGACCTTCTTGGCTGTAGAGAACCAGCCTATAAAAGTTCCTTAACAACCTTTTAAGATGTAACTTCAGAAGCCACCAAAATTGCATACATGGCTATTGGCTACTGCAAAGGCCAGTAACTGAAGCTGCATCTTGAAAAGCCCACACCTATGCTTGGCTGTGCCTTACCCTATCCTGGAGCTCATCTTTCTCATGGTCCTCATGCCTAAGTCTACGTAAATTTTCTCCATAATAGAACCCAACTCTCTCCACTCTGCAGTTTTCTGCAGCACAGCAAAGAGTCTTGGGATTGTCAGAGTGGAGGTCTCTGGAGAGAACAACTCAGGCTGCTCCAGGAGGCGGGAAGGAGATGTGTCTCTGGCCCAAGACTCACTGTGGCTAATAGTACCTTTTTTTTTTTTTTTTGTCGGTTCTCTATACATATCCACTGCCGCTAATTCCTAAATTTAATTAGACTGCACATGCTAGTCATGTTGCTCTCAGATTTTATATCTCCAACATTTAAGTTCTGGCTTTGACAAGAGCTAAAGGCCACAGGTAACTCATTCTACCTTTCCAGTTTTTGTTTCAATTGTATCTTCTTTTGACTAGACAATATCTTATTTTACAGTCTGTGTGTCTGTGTGTGTATATCAACTGACCTTGTGGCATTGTTAGGTTCTCTTATATTAACATTACTCAGGAGATTGTAAGCTCAGGCCAGACCCTCCACAGACCACCACCAGACACAGAGAACAAAAAAAAAAAAATGTGTGGACAATGGTACTTGGGGAACTGGCATGAAAATGGCAAAGTTCTCCTCTGCATCCATTTCAATGGCCAGAGTTAGTCGCAGGGCTGATCGAAGGCAGAATAGGATGCCCATCTCCCTCCCAGGCCCAAGGAAGAAATATGAGGGCATAGACAGCATAGAGCTTTGTCCCTGCCTCAGGAAGTGTGGTAATCAAGGGGGAGTCAAAGACAAAACAGAGATAATATAACTCCGTTTCTCCCCAGTGTTTACAGTTTGTCTAAGGTAGTGCTTGCCAAGTCAATGATCTCAGGACCACTTCATGAGTTTGCTATGATGCCGTTTCCCCCTTTATATTGGCTTTTCTAAAAAACAAACAAAAGAACACCTCCCCAATCATGTCTTTTAAAATGTATTTCTTTGCTACTGCAATGAACAGATACTAATATTTATCTGTACTTTGTAAAAATAATTCACAAGTAGGAAAGTGAATCTATCATATCTCTCCTAAGACATTTTTGCATAACACTAGTGGGCCATTCTGCACTTTTGGTAGTATGGTCTTACTGTATCAGAAGTGTGCCCAGGGATGACTCATGTGGTGCCACTGCCCAGCATGGTTGTTAAGGGAAAGTAAACCCCAAAAGAAATAGGATCAGGCTCCTGCCTAGAGTATTGCCTTCCCCCTTCCATCCATTCCTCCATTTTTCTTCTTCCCTCTCTTCTCCCTCCAACTTTTCTTTCCTTCCTTTGCTTTCTCCCCCCCCTTCTCTCCCCCCTTCCTCTCCTTCTACCCTTTACCATCCTCAGGAATAGCTCTTTTCTTATCTCCTCACAGTTTATTCAAACATATGGACTTCTGACCAGCAGTGTAATGCCCTCCCAGATGAATCCCCTTCACACTCCCTTCAGTGCAGAGTCCACCCCACCGCGTGACCACTTTTTTTTTTTTTTTTTTTTTTTTTTTTTTTTTTTTTTTTTTTTTCCTGGACAGGGTTTCTCTGTGTAGCTCTCGCTGTCCTGAAACTCACTCTAGAGATCAGGCTGACCTCGAACTCACAGAGATTGCCTGCCAAGTGCTGAAGTCCTGGGATTAAAAGCATGGGCCAACACTGACTTAGAGTGTTTGCTCAGCATCCATTTTTCAGAGAAGAAAGGATGGCAACTCTTCAGTCTCAGACTGTGAGTGTTAGCAGGCTATTGGTTGGGGTACTTGGGTAACAGGGTCAGATTAGTCCTCTAAGCCTTGGCCCAGGACTGCAGGCTGTAGTTGTTATATTTACCTGTCCTCAATTAAAGTGAAGCAGCAGGGAAGCCTTCTGGCAAGGCCTGGATTCACTACAGTGCTCAAAATGGCCTGTATGAGCGCCTGTGAAAACAGTTCATTTTCCTATCAATGGAGCTTTACAACTATCCAGTAAATTTTATCTGAACCCTCTAACTCTAGTAAAATACAGCAAAGTGCAATAAATTCCACTTTATGGGTTTAACAATTTGAAAACAGCTTCAGGCAGTCTGGTTACTGAGGCAACCCAGCTACAGCAGCCTCCAAGGGCTGGTTTGTATATAATGGAGGCTACTGAGATGATCCATGCCTTTGAGTTCCTAGGTTATGCAAATGATGTTGCTTCTCTTTTGAACATCCTTTAAGGTCCAAGCTGAGTCTCCTGTCTATACTGTAAAGATGGCTTTAAATGGTGAAAAAATAAAGAAATTAAATTATCAAGCAGTGCTGCCAGCTTCTCTGGGACATGAGCAAATGAGCTTCATTAAAGATGGAGGGTTAGTCACCGACTTATTGCAGTCTAGTTGACTGCCCCCTAAGGTCCCCAAGCCTTTAAAAAAACTTCCAAATTGTTTTGAACTGGGAGTAAAATCAAATAACATTCTACTTCTCCTCAACCAAAAATGTTTTTGCAAGTATCCCTGAGGCAAATTTTCTTATTTTCAACCAGATTTTAATTGACTGTTGTCCTTGCCTTCGTAATTTGTTAAAATATGAGAAGTCCTGCAATCTATCATGGCCTGGTCTCCATAGCAATATTTCACATAGGGCTTCCCACTACTGAGAACTCAAGCACCAAGCGCTTATTCTCACAGCCCACATCTCTTTCTTTTGTGGTACTGAAGACTGAATACACACTGGGCAAGTGACCCACCACTAAGTCACAGCCATAGCCAGTATTTGTTCCCTTTAAATAAGAGAGGATTTGTAGTGGGACTATGTTCTGTTACATTGTAAATAATTGTCCTGCCTACTGGTTTAATAAAAATGCTGATTGGCCAAAGGCAGGCAGGAAGTGTGGGTGGGGCTACCAGACTAAGAAAACTCTGGGAGCAGGAAGAGCATAATAGAGGTGTCAGAGAGACGCCAGAGACACAGAGGAAAGAAGTTGAAATGGTACTGAGAAAAGGTACCGAGCCGCATGGCTGAACAGGATAAGAATCATGGGTTAGTTTAAGAGCAAGAGCTAGCTAGCAATATGCCAGAGCCATAGGCTGATCAGCATAAAATTAATATGAGCATCTGTGTGTTTCTGTGGGACAGTGGGTCAGAACCTCAGGACTAGGCCAGAAATGCTAGGCCAAAAACATAATACTACAAGGGTTTGTGTTGAATCCTTGTGAAAGTGCCTAAGAGGTAGAGGTTCATCTTGTTCCTGTTACAGACAAGACACCAAGACAGAAACATTAAACCGTTTTCTTGGAATCTCTAAACTAGTTGGTGGGAAAGCCAGTTGCAACCCTGGGTACCAAATCCTACATAGCTCTAGGATTACCATGACCACGCATACAGTAACCCTTGGTTTGGCTGGACCTTGGGATGATGGAGATGTACCAGCAGTGACCCCGAAACAGCATGTTTGTTATGTACAGCACAGAGAAGGAGGGTTCTGGGTGTGAGAAACAAGGAATTGCTTTTGGAGAAGAAAAGGGAACAATAGAATCAGAGAGAGGAAGTTTAGAAGAAGGATCAGATGGAAATGAATGTTTTTATCATCTTGAAATAGAAAGGGAATAAACATGAGGAGTTTGGTTTTCAGAAAGGTTGAAAGATTGTGATTTGGGAACTCAGTGATATAGGGAAACTGAGTCCAAAGTGGGAGTGAGAAATGCAGGATATTCACACTGTACTGTACTGTTAACTCTCTCCTTCTTTCCACAGACCATACTCAACCCTGAAAAGGCATGAACAAAAGTAAAGGTGAGGCATGTGAATCCCGAGGCACCTCATTCCCCATCTTCCATCTTCTATATAAATTTTGTTTTCTGTTTCTATATAATATTTATCACTTCATAAACAACTTACATTGTTAATTCACCTTTTCTCTTACTAAAATCGAACCCCATAAACAAGTATCTTATTTGTCTTTTTATTGGTTCCCAATGCCTGGCGTATGGTTAAGACCTTAATCAATATTTGCTGAAGGAATGAGCAAAAAGTAAGCATATCTGTCAGGAACGCCAGGAAATAACTTAGAGATGGAGTTTTGATGTGGGGCAGGTGGTGGATATGGTGGTGCAGAATCTGAGAACTAAGGCCAAAGGCTTCGCCATTTTAGATGGTTAAAGACTTGGACATTTTAGTTGCAACAATTTCAGTGCAGCCCTGGAAAGCATCCTGCTTCTTAGTTTTCCTGCAAGAACAAAAACCCCTCATGAGAATTAAATAAATGTCTTGCCCCTGGTCCACAGAAGCATGGGCAAGAATAGGAATCAGAAAGTGTAGCTTCCTCCAGAGGCGCTGTCCTTTCTCAATACCATGTGGGTTAACATCTACTTCGTAGGCCTGTTTTCCAGCCATGAGAGAGACAGAGGGGAAGGGGGACCAGGGCATAATTCTCTCCATAGAACAGCTGTAGTGCATCTTTTGTTTTGGCAGTACCATGCAGGGCCAAAATTAAAAAAAAAAAAATCAAACAAAAGGAAATGCAGGAAAAGTTCATGGCCTTTGTCTGCCAGGGCATAGACATTGCAAAAGGGATGTCTTTTTATGTAGGCAAATTAATGTGATTTCTTAATGGTCAGCTTGCAACATAAGAATGTGTTTAAGCTGCAGTTACATGGAAGGGATACTGACCTGTCCTATTTCATGGTCCACATAACTCTAGGTACCAGAGTATGCAATGATGTCAATGGGAAAGACACTGTGGTGTTGATTGTGTGCTGTCTTCTCGTGCAAAGTAGGCTGGTGGTTGACAGTGGTGAGACTTGATGTAGTTGTCCTTGGAACATCCTTCTGAATACATCTTTGCCCCATCCCTTCTTCCAACATAGTTCCCATGGGAATTCTAGACTTTATTTTCCCAGGTACTGAGAAAGTCAATTAGTAGTTCATGGTTGCTACTAATCACTAATTTATCCCCAATTCAATTTCAACCATGAGGAACAAAGTAACTTTTAAAAGAATTCCAAAGGGAGAAACTGTCAAGAATACCTCAGAAAAGTAAAGCTAGAGGTCAAGTGAAATTCTTCTGCCCTTTGCTAATAAATTCTATTTATGGAAACAAGTCTTAGGAAACAGACAGAAAACACAGATTTTTTTTTTTTTGGCCTAAAAGTTTTTTTAAATTTAAACACAAATGGGAATTTTGAGTCAAATTTAGCATCCAAAGCATGTAAAAACTATTAAATTATATGGGGTGCATATGGAAGATAAAATGTTTATATAGGAACTAATAAATAGCAACTAAGAAATTATAAAATATAATATCAAATAGAAAGTAAAGTAAATAGTATTTGTGTAACTTTAAACATAGTTTTAATGCATGGGGGAAAGATTAGAAGAAAATATGAAACTATTGGAGTATGCAGATTAAAGGGTGTGGATCATTCTTTCTGCTTTTGACCTATCTGAATTTTTTATATGCTTTAGTTTTACAAAACATAAAGGAAAACATTCTGGCACTATTTTTAAACTTTATTTTTTTTTTAAATGAAGATTTCTAATCATCCTTCGGAAAAACAAATTTAAATGAAATCATTTCCCTTCTCCCTATGTCTTCAAGCTAAGGATCAGCTGGCATTAAAAGAGTCATTTAATCTCTTTTAACACATTTTATCTGCATTTTCTTATCTCCTTCCCACACTGGCCATTATGTCAGAGGTGATGATAAGTTTAATCTTGTGGATAAAGTAATAGGAGATCAAAGATACTTCATATATCTTTATATAAATCTGGTTGCCACCGTTATTTTCCTATCATTGTGAAGACACCAAGGCATGTGAGGAGACCAAGAGACCACGACCAAGGCAAACTTACAAAGGAAAACATTTGATTGGGAGGAGTTTCTTAACAGCTTCAGAGGGTGAGTTCATGACCATCATGTCGGGGAGCATGGAAGCAGTCAGGCAGGCATGGTGCTGAGAGAGTAGCTGAGGGCTCACATCTTATCCACAATTTGAAGGCAGAGAGAGAAAGAGAAGGGGGGGGAATGGGGAGGGGGAGAGGGAGAGGCAGGCATATGGGCCGTTAAAACCACAAAGTGATCCGCGGAGATACATCTTCTCAAACCAAGCCACACAGCTCTTCTGTTCCAGTAAGGCACACCTCCCAATCCTTCCCAAACAGTCTATAAACTAGAAACCAAGTACTCAAATATGTGAGTCTGTGGGGACCATTCTCATTCTAACCATCACACTGGAACATTGTGACATACATTATGAGGTGTGTGTGTGTGTGTGTGTGTTTGTATGTGTGTATGTGTGTCTATGTGTGTGTATGTGTATATATGTGTGTATATGTGTATGTGTGTGTGTGTGTTTCTCTGCTCTTGATTTCTGGCACAGATATCCTAGAAGACCTTGTAATCCCTGAATAATAAGAATTCTGGCTGTATATGGTCATTCATTCCAGATCTGAATCCCTTGACATTTTAGGTGATAGAAGAGTCACATGTCTTAAAGAGGTGACTCTTTGTAATTCCGTAATGGAGAATGTTCACCAAAGCTCCATCTATGTTAGCAGCTTGGAACTCTCAGCCTCTTTGTCATCTTTTGAGGTAGAAGAGGAACTAGAGACTGAGATAATAGTAACCCTTCATCTGTCCATAAAGGTCACTAAACTGTAGGCTCTGGATTACTTCTATTTTTTAAGCACATCCAATCGCCAATTGTGTGGTGCATGAGACTCCAAAGGAATAAAAGATACTGCACTTGGGACCATCCATACCTCACCCTACTCATCTGTACCCTTGGTGATATCCTTATATTCATTGAAAGTGAACAGTTTCCCTGAGTTCTTCTGTGTGCTACCTTAGCCAATTAGGAAACACCCGGGAGATGTGGTGGGAAAACCCAATTAATACCTAGGGATGTAGTAGCTTCGGAGACCCAAACTTGTGATTAGTATCAAAAGTGGGGCCTATATTGTAAGACTGATTCTTTTGCTTATAATTCATGGCTCTATTTTAAGGTAGAAAATGCAGATTCATGATAAATTGTTTGGGGTGTGTATGTAAACCCTATCTATCCTGTGTTGTGTTAAGAATGTAACAGAGGAAAAGAATTGCTTTCCTACTATTACATAGCAACATCCCAAATCCATTGTGTCATTCTAAACCCATTTGCCTGCTGGGAAGTCATAGAAATACTTCGGGTATTATCACCCGTTTCATATACTCAGATCTGTTGCTAAATGTGAGTTGGTGGAACATTGAGATCAAAATACACGAGTGTAGAACTTATTCCACTGATTGGCCAGTTGAGCTAAGATGGTGAGCATTAAGTTCAGCGAGAGACTCTGTTTCAAAAAAAAAAGGCAAGAAATGGAGGAAGCAATCGTGACCTCCACATTCTCAGCTTCTGCATAATACAAACTTACAATCAGTAATTAAGAGATTACAAAACAACATAATAATAAGTATAGAACAAAAGTGAAAATTTAGTATCAGAGTAACTATAAAAGTGGTTTTAATACATGGAAGAAAATATGAAACTATTAAAAGGCTAAGGGCATACATAGGTCATTCCCATTTTGCTGTTGGCCTATCTGAATTTCTCAGATATGCTTTATGTTTCCAGAGGCAAATGCACACCACTCTCCTTGCAAATATACATGTACATGTGTATATATGGATACACGTAAGAAAAGATGTATCTTTAATTTTTTGTAGAATAATGAATAATGAAATTTTTCAGAGTACATCATTGCCTAGGTTTGGTTTACAAACGTTTTTCAACAGTACTTTATTTGTGTGATCTAAAAAGCAGCCAGGGAAGTTGATATCTAATGAATTAAGAGCCAATCACCTAACAGGAACTAGAAACCACATTAAGGGATATATAAGATTCTGGTTTTTAAAATTAAATTATGTCTGTGAAAATTTTGAAAAACAAATAAATTTTGTAGACGAAGTAACTCTTACCTATATTAGATCCATTAGAAATTGTTGACTACTGACCAATTGCTGTCACTGGAAGGCTTATGCATCTCAGGTGGGCCTGTTGTAAAGAGCTGTAAATAGCCGTGCTAGAAAATAAAGAAGAAACTTTTTGTCATTTTCAACGGGTGGATGAGCTTGAAATACATTATGTAAAGGGAAACAAGTCAGACACAGGAAGAGCAGTTGCATGCATTCTTGCTTAGAGTCCTGATACTGTGTATACTCTGATACCACTCAGAGGTGGGGCATAGTTACTACTTACCAAGAGCTCACATGCGAGAGGGGAAGGGCTGGGTAGAGGGTCCAAGGGTGCAATTTGCACAGGAGGAATAGCTTCCAGCGTTCTAAAATAATTATGACTGACAAAAATTAATTGTATATTTCCAAATTCTTATGAAAAAGGATTTGAAAAGCTTCCTACAAGGAGAATGAAAACTTTCTGTTGATGAATGTGTCAATCATCCTGGGACGATACATAACATTGTACATGTTGTGATTGTTAATATTGTCAACTTGACAGAGAGTCCTAGAAGATGAGCTTCTGGGCATGCTTCTGAAGGATTTGCTTAGCCTCTTGGCGTGCCTATAATAAATTATCTAGACTGGATTAATTGAGGTGGGGAAGTCCACTTTAACTGTTGTCTGCACCATTCCGTGGTCGGGGCACCAGACTGGTCAAAAGGAGACACTAGACTGAAAGAGCTTTGCTCACTGTATCTCTGTTTCACAGTGGATACACGGTGTCCAGTGATCCCCACCTCTTGCTGCCATGACAACCCACCAGGACAGACTGGATCACAGTAAACCCTTCCTTAAATTGCTTTTTATCTGGTATTTAACAAGACAACTAACAGCATACAGATGCCAAAAGATCATTCTGTTGCCTCAGAATATGGACAGTTGTGTTAAATTAAAAGTGAAAGTCAATAAGCCTGACTCAAAGTGGAAAAAATAATGCAATAATTCATAAGGACATTTTAATATATTATTTTGTGCATTGAGTATATTCCCGGACCCTCCATCCTTTGCTCTCTCTCTCTCTCTCAGTTCCTACTCCTTTGTTCTTAAGACAGTTGCACTTCTACTGGCCTCTGATGTATCCATACACAAATGTATGTTTCAATATAAAATATTGATATTAACCACATACAAGAGAGAGTGACCATACTATCTTTGTCTTTCTGAGACTGGCTTAATTTGCATAACAAAGCTGACTCTTATTATGGCTGAAAAAAACCATTGTGTAATAAGTCTTATTTTCTTTCTCACCCTTAGTTTCTGATCACTAGGTTGGTTCCACAAACAGCTCTTGTGAACAGTGCTAAAACAAACATAAATGTGAATACCCAGGAATGTTTCAATACCCAGGAGTGGTAAGGCTGTGTGATATGGTAGATGTATTTTGGTTTTGTTTTGTTTTGAGGAACTTCCATACTAATATCTGCAGTAGCTGGGAGGGTTTTTATTCCCCCTTAATAACAGTTAGTACTTGCAGTTTTATTTTATCTAAAAATAGGAAGTAAAATTCCCACTCAGATAAATTAATTTGGGGCATTTAGATTAAATTATCCAGAAATAATTTCAATGATTATTTAAATTGTGGTCTTTGTGACTTCATTATCATAATATTTAAAATATGATTTTCACTTTGGACTTCTCAGGTGACACAACCCTTGTCCTCATCAAGATTTTAATTAATGCCTCACATACTCATGTACTATCATTTCATCGGGATCATAATTTAGCTGTTTCAATGTCAAGAAAACAAATTGCCATAATCAGTGGCATTTAGTCATTTACACAGAGGTGGCATTAGAGGAGCAAGGCCATGGACAAATGAGAGGCAGTTGCATCCTTTTATTCCAGAAATTCCACCAAAATCTTCTCATATTATCTAATTCAGGCATTCTGCCCTTGCTCCCCGGCCTCTTTTGTAATAGACATAAACTTTGATATTTCTTGTTCCAACTCACAAGTAATTTGCTCTCTTACCTATGGCATATGTAGTTGATTAAAATACACATCAGCCACTGTTGATTGGTTAAGGGATTCTACAAATGTGATGTGACATGATGCAGTGTCTCCCTTAAGCAATAGTATGCAATTATATTTAAGGAAAACAGGGCACAGGAAGGTGATGAGCGATGACTATTCCACATGCCTGCATTCTAACCAGAGAATATTTATTATCTGTAGCACCAACTGCTGTTTTAGTTAGGCTTTGGATTTAGGTAAATACGTCACCTAATATATACGAGGTACTTGGGTAATTAGATTTTAGTGACCACCGACCTTCCTACTCCAAAAATGCAAATATATAATTGTATGCAATATTAACATGTATTCAAAGAAAATGAAAGCAGAACTTTTATGATGGGAAGATGGGCCTGATTTCTAACAAGAGAATTACTGCCCAGAGCTCTCTCATGGAAAGGTTTTGAAGCTTCCTGTAATTCTGGCACACATGTCACAGCCTATGCACCATCTCTAAACACCAACAACAAATAAAACCCTGTACTATGAATATAATGTTTGAAAGTGTCATATTGAAAAAAAAAAACAGAGGGATAAATTAGAAGAAACCATTCAACTTAACCGCTCTGTAACAAAAAGCAATCCCTCACCTGCTAAAGGTTACTATTAATGGGGAACTTTCAAAAGGTAAAGAAAAAACACGAGCTCTTGTTCCAACCTTGTTCATAGGCTGGCTGCCCCTCTGTGTACCTTTGTTTCCCCCCTTTTAAAAGGAAAGTATTGGAAGAGACATACTCTTGCTGCCAAGAATTAAGTTTTACAATACCGTGGTTCTAAATGTGAACACATGTGTAGTTGGTGAGGCTAAGGCCTACTAGTCGAGTATTGATAATTTCTTATTGGTCAATGTATTAGTTCCCAGAGGCACTAAGTCATGTTCTAGAAACACATACATGTCACAGAACCTTCATGAGGTTTATTTTTTACATTCTGGAAAATGATTCAAAGAAAAGAGAGAAATGATATAAAATGTATTTTGTGTTGTCTACCTATGAATACCTTTTCAGGCAATAAAAGTAAAATATAAGATAGAGTAGCAGACAGTGTTCAAGATCTGATATCCCTAAGTTTACTCTGCTGTCTGTGGCAAGCCAAGACTTGGTAAGTGGAGCCCATACTAATTCTGTCTGAAAACACCATCTGGTTCTAAGTGTTTATCTAGGCCATAGATGTCACAGTCTAGATGTGGTCACTATGATAGCCAAAGGTCAAAGAGGGGTCTAATTACATGCCCCAGTACTTAAAGGGCAGAGTCACCCAAGCATGAACATAATCAGTCAGTCCAAATAAGACCCATTTATAATTTTAATTATCAGAGAATAAGACAACTCTATCAAATACCAATTATTTGGCTGTTGCTGAAAAAGAACTGTCTTGTCTTGTTAGTCTCTGTAATAACCCCTTGAGGGATGTTTAAATGTTTCCCTTAATGTAAACATTTATTAAAATCCATCAAGCAGAATTAGACTCATTTAATGGTGCTCAGTATTGGTTTATTTTATCTATTTTCCAATATAAGGAGAATGTAATAGAAAGACTTCTTACATAGTCTACCATCTCCATCCACAGTGGTATTATATGTTAGCATATAGCTGAGTGTCATTTCCCAAATCTCTCAACTTTTAAATTGAAACAAAGAATTTTGTGGTTGCCATATGGCTCTGTGTGGTGTGTAAAGCACTTTTTGTGCAAACCCAAAGAACTGGGTCCAATCCGTGGAGCCCTTGGTCAAAAGGGAGAACCAACATTTAAAAGTTGTCTTCTCATCTCTACCTGAGTTACATGGCATGTGAGCACCTGTACATCCTCCTTCCAGATGTGTGCGCACACACACATACACACGCAGACACACACAAACACATACACACACAGACACAGAGAGACACACATACAGACACATACATACACACACACAAACAGACACACACACAGATCACAGATACATACATAGACATACACACACAGATACATACACATACACAGACACACACACAGATACACACACATAGACACACACACAGACACACAGATACATACATAGACACACACAGACACACACACAAATCACAGATACATGCACAGACATACACACACAGATACATATACAGACACAGACACACACACAGATACACACACATAGACACACACACAGACACACACAGATACATACATTGACACTCACACAGACAGACATACAGATATATACATACACACAGAGACAGACACACACATAGACACACACACAGATACATATACAGACGCACACACACATAGACACATACACAGATACATACACAGACAGACATACAGATACATACACAGACAAATACACAAACACACACAGATACATACACAGATACCCACACAGACAGACATACAGATATATACATACACACAGAGACAGACACACACATAGACACACAAACAGATACATATACAGACGCACACACACAGATACATACACAGACACACATACAGATACATACACAGTCACATACACAAACACACACAGATACATACACAGATACACACACAGACACACACACATAGACACACACAGATACATACAGAGACACACCCACACACAGACAGACAGACATACACAAACACACACAGATACATACACAGACACACACAGATACAAACACAGACACACACAACCACACAGAGAGAGAGACATAGACACACACAGATACATACACACACACACAGAGATACACACACACATAGACACACACAGATATAGACAAACACACACACAAACACACACACACACAAAACACTCAAACACACACAGATACACACACATAGATACATACACAGATATATACACAAACAAACACATACACACAAACACACAGACACACACACAAACACACAGACACACACATACATAGATACATATACAGATATATACACAGACAAATACACACAAACACACAGACAAACACAAACACACAAATACACACACACGCACACACACAGTGGTGGTGATAGTAGTTGTTGCTGTTATTCCCATTATAGTAGTAAAAACAATAACAATAAAGAATGAAGAATAAAGTATAAATTAAAAAAATATAGTTCTCAAATAGGCTGGGAATGTTGGGGTGCTGGACTGTGATCTCCAGCACAGAATAAATAGTCACAGTGGTTCCTGCCTGTAATGTAAATACTTAAAAGGTTGGGGTAAGAGGACCACAAATTTGAGGCCATCCTCAAATGAGAGAGGAGAGAGAGAGAAACGGGATAGGCGAGGTGGCCAGCAAGCCTTGTGTCAGTGCAAGTAACGTACTCTAAACCCTAGGCCCTACGTCAGGGAGATGAACACACAAGTAACATACTCTAAACTCTAGGCCCTACAGACGTGCACGTCAGGGAGATGAACACACAAGTAACATACTCTAAACTCTAGGCCCCTACAGATGTGCACATCAGGGAGATGAACACATGACAAAGAAAAGCACAGATTTTGACTCATCAGGCTTATGTTTCTCTAACTCCAAAATTATGCTTTCCACAAAAAAAACTCGTGAAATCCTGTACAAACTAGTCTTAGCATGAAGCCTTTGGAACTCTGCACATTGTCTTAAATGAGCGGTACCACATTTTCAGTTTGATAACCATCAAATATTGGTAACCTCACATGCTTTAACCTGACAGCATCCATGAGGGGGAAAGGTAACAGAATATCCAGGCTGACTATGTTCTTAAAAACGGGCTATCTTGAAAATGAATACCTTTGAATAAATTGTCTTTCATCCCCGTCTGGGGCTGTCACTTTGTGATCTGCCCTTTGGTGAGTGGCTCTCCAAGACGCTTTCTGCTGTCATCATCCCTTCCCTTTTCATTTTTACCTACAGCAATTAAGACACGAGTAATATGTTATCTGCACGGCTTTGATATTTCCATTTCATTTGCAACTTCATTGCTCCTCAGTCATTTTTGACACTCTTATAATTTTTATCTGCAATTATGCTTTCATTATCTTCCTTCCCGATATTTTAGATGTCCAATAAGCCTCTCAATTTCCTTAATTGCCACGTAACCTTCCTTCTGCATGCCGAGGGCTATTTTTATTCCTACAATATTTATTACTAATTGGCACACGCACACTTTTATACTTACAGTAAGGTTTCTGGTCTGTCCTTTATTTACTCTCTATTTCTATCTTCTAGAAACATTTTGTGTTATTTGGTACTACTTAATATTAGCTCATGGCAGTGCACAGTCGGTTTCCTTGGCCGTCTTTGGTGCTTACTCTACACTTGTAGGTGGTTCAAGGCTTGGGTGGTTGCTCTAAACCATTTGGCCCCAATTTCTTTCTTTCATTTCTCATTTTCATTACAGGAAATGTCTCCATCAAGCTAGCCCACACTCTGCTTTGCCGGAACCTTCCATTCTTTCTGTGCACTACAATTTGCCTTCCTGTTCTTTCCCTCACAGTTATGTATTTTGCACTTTGCACCCAGAACAAAAAAGTTGAGGCTTTGGATAGAACAGAGCACAGGCACCATTTCCCTGTCTCTCTCTAGCACGTGGGCTACAAAGTAAAGGTACCAAGCAAAAGTCTAGATTTTCCTCATACCAAGACCTTGCTTTATAGCTCTATGTTGTCAAAAGCTCATAGCAAATCAGCATTCCATATGCAAAAAAGTAAGTTTAGCTATGTAAAGTAAGATTATCTTTAGAATATAATCTATTTGGTTAAGTGAAAAATGCATGGATTTATTAGTCCTGGCAGGTAGAAAAGGGAGGTGAAATTACCTTTATCCCTCTCAGAAATAACCACTGTGGATATTCTTTAGAGTATCTATAATACCTTTGTTTTAAATAGTAAAAAGCTGTTGGGTGAGAGAGAGAGAGCCAGTTTTTCTCAGAGAACCTTGCTTGATGGCCGTGCTCCAGTGGATGGCCCAAATAGCCATGCATGTACAGTCAGCATGAACTGGATTCGGGTCGTGACGTTGGGAGGATGTAATGGTGGGGATGGGAAGAGATGCAGGGGAGAGTGAGTGGTGTATATGACCAAAATGCACTCTATCCATGTATGAAATCCCCAATGAATACATATGGTTTCTCTTGTTTCTGTGACTAAATTCCAGACAGACGTAACTTAAGGGAGAAAAGGCTTATTTTGATACATTGTTTCAGAAGGCGCAGTCATCATGGTGGACAAGCTGGCACTGGGTTAACGCAGATGGGAAGGAGCAGATGAGGCCCTGGTATCATCTTAAAAGCACACTACCCAGTACCTATTTCCTCTATGTTAACCCAAATTCTGAAATTGTCTTCAAGTTTTCCAAGTAACACCATCAACAGGGAACCAAGCATTCAAAACATGAGCCTGTGGGAGACGTTTCCGTAGTTAAACTGCCACAGAAGATTTCCCTTTCTGCTTTTTAACTTTACAAATCATGTTTTGTTTTGTTTTGTTTTTTTCTTAACTGGAGTGTATTAACCAGGGTTCTCTAGAGAAACAGAACTGACAGAATAAATATCAAAATGTGATTTATTATATTTGTTCAGGCAGTCCAACAATGGCTGTCTTTATAGTGGGTAGTCGGAGAATTCAGTTGTTGTTCAGTCCACAAGGTTGGATGTCTCAGTAGCCCCAATCTGGTGCTGAAGGCTTGGAGAATTCCTGGCAAGCCAATGGTCTTCGGTCCATGTGGGAAGGCCAAGAAGCTGTGTTCTGAAATTAGCCAGTGAGTGAAATAGCAGCGCAGCAGCAGCAGCAGCAGCAGCAATAGATGAATTCGCCAGCAAGACACACAAGCAGAGGGAAAAAGCAGTTTGTCTCTCGGGCCTCCTCTAGCAGACTGCACCAGCAGGTACCATACACATTTCCAACCAAGACTATCACGTGGAGTAAGAGCTAGTGGTACGTGTTCTCTTTTGTTTCAGCTAAGATGTGTCCTTCCTTTGAGAATAACTGTCTCCTAACATCTCTGAATATGCTCACCTCTATTCAGCTAAAGGAGTTTCTTTTTAGGCTTTTCCTACTTGATCCCACAAGATGCGCGCGGCTAACGTTCTTGAGGGTTTGACCTTCCTCATAGTCTACATGAAAGTTTGGAAGACACACAGAGAATGCAAGGCCATTAAGTCAGAGATTAGGGACCATCTCTCATGCTTGGGATGAATGAAGGACTGTCAGTGGTTAGGGTGGGATGGCTTATCTGCAAGTCAAGTGTCAGCCCCCAAAGTGGTAAGATTGGAAAGATTGGAAAGATTGAAAGTGGCACTCATCCAGAAAAAGAACATTGGAACTAAAAGTGTATTATCTTAATGTGCACATTTTTATTTAATTCAGGGTAAAGTAGAATGAATCATAATAGGCCAATAATAATGACTTATGGCTTCCTTCCTATGGCACATTTACAATAAATGGCAATTTACCATTAAAAAGAGAGAAAGATTTCTTTTTTGTACAGGAAAAATTAGCATTAGTCATACTGAGAAAGAATGGGTTTCCATTCCTGCACTTAGGACTTGTATCCAGCTCTTCATGCTTAGAATATCACATGGGAACCACTTTTCGTCCAGCCGCTCGCTCCCCACTCCCATTTAGGAAATGCAGGAAGAATTAAAATGTGACTGCTTATGACATCATTTCAAGTGAACAGTGATGAACCACAGATCCATCTAGCAGAGCTGCTTGGAGAAAAGTTCATGTTCCAGTCATTAGATTTGCTGACTGAGCCCGGACGTGGGCTTGCACGGACAGGAGATGAGAATGGCCAGTCTTCAGGTGGCTGTATATAAACAATGACAAGGTGTGCTCTATTCCAGCTCAGCCTTCATCCTGATGTTCAGTATATTCCAGGCTTAGATTCTCTCCTTCTCTCATTTTTCCCTTCTTTTTATGCAATACACGCTGGTGGGCCAGTTTAGATGGCTCAGGGGGGTGAAGGTGTTTGCTGCAGTCCTGACCATCTGATAGTGATTTCCAAGGACTTGCACAGTGGAAGAATAGAATCTACTCTAGCAAGTTATCCTCTGGACTCCACATGCATGTGTGACACAGCAGACATGAGCAATACATACAACACAAAGAAAAAACACGTGTAATGAAGCAATTAAAAAGAACTGATGATTTGCTTTTGGTTACATTTATTGACAAATTATAGATCATTGTTGTTTTCACCTATAAATAAGAACCTGGAATTTTCTGATAAGAAAGGATTGAGTATAACTTATTTGGAGCAGAACTTCTCCTTTGTTCTCCAGGTAAGAAGAGTGCACATGTAGAGCAGACTTCAAGAACATAACCCTGAAAGTCCCATCATTCTGCTTAATTCTTGAATATCTGGCTAACACTATCCTCAAGCTCAGAGAGACGGCAGATTAAATTATAAGGAACATCCTAACACTTTAAAGCCTGCACATTCTATTTCTGTGGTCTATAAACCAGTTCACAATAACTCGATTAGGGAAAAGTCTTAAGTAATTGGATGAAGTCGGGCCCAGAAGATGCGCACAATAATCAACAGAATCTCCTGCTGCTGGCTCTGCTCGTGGCACACTGCTTTCAGTATACCCAAATGGCCTTTCTCAAACCTGAGGCTTCAGAGAAAGCATATCAAAATAGAGCTAATTTTATAAGCTTTTTGAAAGTAGATTGGATTTAACAGGGCTGTGCTTTTGGAAATGAACGGTTGATATAAATCAGAGGGAGTGGAAAGGTAACGTTTATCTGATCTGGTTTAGCAGCAATCTAGTCCAGATGGCAACGTGGAATTTAAAGATATTGAAATATACGGTTGCAGCTGGAGACTGTATAAACCCAAATATAAATAATTCAGATGTGCTTATGCATTTAACAATGTCAGTTTTAAGTGTGTCTAAGAGCCAAGATTTTAGGCTAGCAATTGAAAATGGGAAGATGACTAAATGCAGGTGCTTTTACATATGTGGCCATATTTTAATGCCCAATTTAGTGCTAATCTGAAAATGAAGGCAGAATTTATCAAATGTACCTGTCTGGCCTAGGAAAGTCAGGCACAAATTATTATAAGGTTAAATGTGGAGTATCAGAAGCAAGACATCTGAGGAAAAACAAAAGCTATCAGATGAACACCTAATTGATCATGATGCATATCTATCTATGTTAAACTTGAAGGTCTGTCCATTTGAAAAAAAAAAAAAAACACAAAGAGAAATTGGCACTATGAGAACCTGAGCCAGACAAAGTTTGACTGGATCCTCAAAGGATATTGGAAATAGACTCCTAGGTACCAGGAAGTTGGGGAAATTTCTGGTTCTTTCACCAGTCAGAAGGACCCAGAGCTTGAAGACCTAGATCACATTCTGACATCAATGGCTGTAGGTCAAGTGCACAAGAAGGGTCCATATGTGCCAAAGGAGCTGAGGCCTCATTGAATCAAGATGTGTAGGACCCTGACATCTGTTCATTTTTCCTTTGCTTTGGTCGTTCCTTATCTTGGCTAATTTTCCTGGCCTAAATGCACTCTTTAGCCAGGGAGCCAAGACTTGGAGCTGAGTCTATGCTCTCCTGAGATTCCAGGCACTGGTCTTTTTCACTAACTACATCTGTTTCACACACTCTGCCCTTAGAAGCCCGGGTACACTTGTGTTTCTTCAAAGACAGCCTCTTATCATGTCAACTTGGGTCCTCACCCTGGGACCTTGCTGATAGGGACCTCAAAATGATGGTTTGAGATATGGTAAGAACTTAAAATAAAATCTGGGGTACAAAAAATGATAATAATTACAGAAAATGTCATAGATAAAAATCTATCAAGGTTTTCATACA
This sequence comes from Phyllotis vaccarum, assembly GCA_033318265.1. Classification (NCBI taxonomy): domain Eukaryota; kingdom Metazoa; phylum Chordata; class Mammalia; order Rodentia; family Cricetidae; genus Phyllotis; species Phyllotis vaccarum. The sequence goes on along the minus strand of JARWLC010000001.1, from coordinate 135,474,338 downwards.
ACATCTGGGGTGTTGACTATGAGAAAATGGGACATCAAAGATGACTCGGAGCCTCGCATTTGGTCTGAATAAATCCTACAAAGAATCAAAGACCTGCTTGAAAATAAAGAACCTGCTTTGGAGACTAAGTGACTTGTCGAAGGTCATGGAACTAATTATAGTTTTAGAGCAAAGGTCCCTGGATCCCAATATAGAGCATGCTCATTCCATCTCCAAGATAAGTTGGATAAGAGGTCTGCTAAAGCCAGAGAGGAAGCAAGATTGATCTAGATTTTCCTAATCAAAAACAAAGTCCATTGGAGATGATGGAAGATTGATCTTCATTTAAAAATAGATCAATAGTGATAGCTTCATTTATCCTCCTGTCTATTTTAAGAGAAGGGTTGGAAAAGTAAAACCTTCTTGTGGAAAAAGGAGGACAGAAGTTTTTCCAAGAGAAGCATTCATCCTGGTACACCTAATAGATACTTAGCTGGTTGAAATAGCTTTATGAAGTTATTTTTTTCCCCTGAGATATAGATAGCTGTATTTCATTACAATATTTTTGAATGTTAGCTCTATTGTGTCGCATTTCCACACCCAGAACTCACCTCCACAAGCAGCAAGCAGGAGTGGTCATTGCTTATTTCCAGACCTTCCCTCCAACCCACTGATTTACCCTCTGTGGTCTCTACCCACTGAAAGACCAATCCTTATCAATCTACTGTGAATGAGTGGGGCACATGACAGTCTTGTCCATAGTAATAGAGAAGCCATAGTGGAGTCACACTCAAAATGTTAGATAACCAAAATTTAGCCACTCACTGAAATAAAGCATGCATCCTCAGATTGTTTTAGGGCTGTGAAAAGTACAGGGTTTATGACACAACTCATCCCCAAGCAATTTATACAACCTGTCATTGAGTCAGCTAGTTAAAAAGTCATTTCGATAGAGCATAAAAAATAATGTGAACAGTAGGCATGGTGGCACATGCCTGTAATCCTAGCATCTGAGAAGCTGAACAGGGTGAACACAAGCTCGGGAGTAGCCTAGGCTACACAGAAACACACTGTGTCAAACAAACAAACAAAACAAAAGAAGTACTGTGTAAGGGGTAAAGGTATGTGTTCAGTAGCAAAACACATGATTAACATGTGAAAGGTCCTGAGTTCAATATCTAATGCACATTCTTGCACACACATCACACACACACACACACACACACACACACACACACACACACACACACACAAAGGGGGAGGGGAATTCTTCTTTAAATGACCTAGGAAGAGCTTTCAAATTTTGGATCTTAGGTAGAAAAATGTTTACACTGAAGAGGTGATAAATAATCTACAACTCAAATGTCAGAAAGAATGAATAAAACGTGGCTAGTGATTGACAAGAGGTTGAGTAGCTGACAGATATTACTTCACAGGTAAGAGTGGAAGGGAAAGAGTTCACAACACTCTGAAAACACAGGCTGACATTTGTCATTGTTAAGATAGGATATCTAGCTCAGACTGGCTTCAAACCCATGACATGGCTGAAGATAACTGAAAAGTCATGATCCTCTGCCTATCTAGAGTAGGAATTGCAGGTACGCACACAGCTCGTGCTGCTCTGGGATGGAACCCAGGGCCTCCTCATGCATGAGAGCCAAGGACTCTGCCAGGTGAACTACATTCCCAGCCCAGTCTACCGTTTTTAAAAAAGCTTTCATAGTCACATGTTAATTTGATCCCCATAGTCTCTCCCTGCAATACACAGTGTCTTAGGAGTTGGGTTGGTATGTCTACTTTTAAAATGACGAAAAGACCCAACTCAGTTCAGATCCCAGTCTCCAGAGTATTTTGACTCCAAGCATATTTGACAAGAGCACAGCAAGCCATTTAGAACCCACTTGGTCTCAAGGTCTACATGTAAGCGATCTCAGCCAGGGCTTCAGGATGGCCCCTGAACTAAAGGGCATGCTGTTCTCATGCTTGGGATAGCAGTGACCTTGTTCAGTGGCCTCTGGCCTCTATCAAAAGTACACAAATGCCCGAAGGCTTTAGCTTCAAAGGCATGCCAACCCTGAGAAGCTCAGCTCTCTGTGGCTTCTTCTGGAATCCACAGTCCTTGTGCCAGGAACTGCCACTGCCAGGCCAGGGACAACTTGAGCTTGAGCCTGTTCTAATGCACTTTGGGAAAGGGCCCTTCGGAGCCTAGGTGTGACTTCACAGGCCATCTGTTCCAAGCTGACACTGCAGCCCACCAAGGAAAGGACACTGATTACACTAAAGTCTAGTCATTCTGGTGTGGAATGGCCACTGGAGAAAATCTCTGCCTTTCTCTTTCTTAATATTCAGCCTTCTGAATCTAGCCATCTCTCATGTCGAATGAACACATCCCTGAAATTCTTATAGAATCAACCACCTGTCATTTAGAACTGCCATATGCTCAAAGAATGCCAGAGGGATATAGGACAACATTCTGGGGGATACTTCACACAAACTGCTCTGATTTTCTAGTTGGATGGATAAGTTTAATTTTTACAACTACCCCATAAGGTATGTAACATGGTTGTCCTCATTTAACTGACCAGAAAATCAAGTTGGTAACAGCTTAGGTAGTATATGAAGTTAGTTATTACAAACTAACAGAAGTCGTATTGTTTGAAGCTATTTTAGAAGTCACATGATAGGCAGAGTTAGTAAATAAGAAAAGAAAGAGCTGAAGGTGGGCTTTCAAAGCCCAGTGCATGCTCACCACACCCCTCTGCCCACAGTGCTTTTACTTTAGTGTAGTTGGAATTTTCTCTATTCTGTCTAGCTGGTCCCTCAGCCATTTAGTCCCAAATAATCACACAAAGGCTTGTATTACTTTTATTCTTAAACTAACCCATGGTTCTTATCCCCACTTAGCCACATGACTTGCTTGCCACTTTTGCTAAGAGCAACATTCTCATCTTCTTTCCTCTGCATCTGGCAGGCAATTGCTCTGCTCTTCTTCTTCCCAGAATTCTCCTTGTCTGGTCACCTATATGTCCTGTCTGCTTAGCTTCTGGCCAGTCAGTGTTTTATTAAACCAATATCTATAGTGACAAATATTTACAGTGTGCAAGAACATAATCCCACAGCACTTTAGCATCTTTGTATGTCTGTCTTTAAAACAAAATGAAGCTCAATATGTTCATGTATAAAGAAGAAAATGTATCTCCTTTTGGTTTCTTCAAGCTTCGAAAATCAGTCTGGACTCATTCTTTCTTAATTGATGTCCTCCAGCTATGCTGTAATGATGTTATAAGAAGGACCTTCATGACACATTTCTTCTTTATTTTGTAATCCCACTACCAAGTGTAAAGCCTGACGTACACTAACAGCCTCATAAACACTGAGTTACTCAAACATGAAAGGAGCGCCACTAATGGAGAGTTTCATGCTCGCACCCCCACTAAACACAGAAGAAAAGGACAGAGGCTTTCCCCAGCCATGATTATTGTCAGAGAAATACAATACAAACAGGTCACGAGGAGACTCGGTTTTTTTATCCCTGGCTATAAGGAGAGGTTTTAAAGGAGATGCGAAGTCACCTTGGAAGATCTCTATAATCCCATAGCCAGGGTTCTCATAATTCCTGCCTGGATGGCCACAAATGAACTCCTCACTAGTTTCTCTTGCTAAATCATTGTCATGAAAATGCCAATTAACGGACACAAAATATGCAATACACACACACACACACACACATACACACACACACTCGCATGCACACACACATCATATGTTTACTTTTTTACAAAAACAAAAAAACAAAAAGAAGTACACAGATTTCCCATTGTCCACAGCAGTTGTCCTGTGTAACTCTTGGACCTATTGTGATATTTGGTGGATTCTCTGTGAGGTAGGAGGATGGAGGTTGGGAGAGCCAATCAAAAAATAATGTCACAACCCTTCTCCTGAAAGATAGCAAAAAACAAGCCGGCAAACACATAAAATTCTGTATTTCTTTTATATATTGGAAGTACTAGAACCTTTTGGGAACTTTTGTTTGGAAAAAGTCAACAACAAAACTTTTGCTGTTTAAAAGCTAGCTAGATAAGGGCAAGCAGCCAAGAGCAGACCTTCTATCTTCCGTGTCTATACATGGGCTTCCAGCAGAAGGGGTGGCCCCGATTAGACGTGAGTTTTTCCAGCCCCAAAAATCTGGATTAAAGATTTGTGCTCCTGTCTCAAAGAACCAGATTCGAAATGGATCTTTCCACCTCAAATGAAAGCAAACCCCTCACAGGTGTCCCCTTCCCTTTTCAGTGTTAGTGAACTGCAGATGCGGTCACATCGACAACCGAGAGGAGTCGCCACAGGCACTTACCTGGGCATGTTTCACACTTAGTTATTCATTTCTCCAGTGTGGCTCACACTTGATGCTACAATGTCTGCACTTAATACATGTGTATCAAGTGAATTATGCCTGAAGAGGAGTGCTGAGTCTGAAGGCTATGGGAACATTGCAGCGTAGGGTCTCCATGATATATTGACACTGAGTCCTTTGATTACATTCCCAAGAGAGGGATGGCTGGTAGATCTAGCTGTAGTGTTCTGAGAAGTGACATTTGCCCATCAGTGTTATTGCAGCACTGTGTACAGGAGAGGGATGGTGAGAACAGCTTGGGATTCCTCCACAGAGGGATGGTAAAGAAAATGTAGCACGTGTGGGCAGAATCTTCCCAGCCGTAAAGAAGAATGAAGTTATGTCATTTGTATGAAATAAATGATTGCAACTGACAACGATAAAGTGAATAAAGTCAGTCTCAGACAGACAAATATCACATCTTTGTGGATTCTGATTTTATATGCATAAAATCATGCACATATCTATAATATCAATGTCCAAGTAAGACTAAGTGAGCAAGGGGATGAATGGGGAGGAGAGGCATGGAAAGGAAGTAAGGAGGCCGTGGGGAGAGTATGCTCAATAAATGTACAATGCAGACTTTAGGACACTTGGTACCAAGTATCACAAATACACTAATTAACATATTATTTAAAAAATTAGGAAAATCTCAGTTTGACTCTTCAGAAGCAAAAGTAAAATCATAGTATTCGATGCATATGCCCATCCAGCCAGGCCCTACATCCTAAATTCCAGTTTTGCTTCAAGCATGACAAACTTTGAAATTCCTTGCCTGAAATTCATAATGGAGAAAGAGATGCTTAGAATATTTTCATACAGGGAAGTTTTGCTGCCACATTTCTGAAAGGTACATATGAATTTTAAGTTGTACATTGTCGTTGTGTGTGCAGAGGACAGGTAGTTCAAAGATGCTCAGTCCTATGGGCAAAGAGAGAAGACGGAGAAACAGAGCATATTCCAGACTGAGCCTCTTTTGGTTTCATGGACTGTGTGTGGTATCTGAGCACTGCTGGGCCCAGGAAAAAAGGAGCAGGTGCTGCCTCCTCCCAGGGGGAGATAACAACAGGTGACAGGAAGACAGAGACACCAGTCTGCCAACTTCCCGAAGAGTAAAGGAAGCCCCCGAGCTAGGCTTTCTCATATGGACTGTGTTCTCATCTTCCTTAAGCCAGGACATAGGAGAGAGTAGGAAAGGCCATGGTATATCCCCACAAGTGTGATTTCCCTTCACCCCAGGAAGAATGTTGTCAGCAGGGAACCTGTGAGAATTCTTGTGTTTGGAGAGGCCTGAGGAGCATCTTCCCTGCATTTCCCTCACTGCTCTTCCTTACCTGAATTTCTACCTGCTACTAATTTTCATTCTATAGCACCAAGATTTCATTGAGCCACTGGCAGCCGGAACCTGAACTTTTTGTATATCAATTGAGAAGCACCTTCTATATAGACACAAAGATAAGAACAGTGACGACTACTTGGACCCCCTGAAAGCTGTGGGGCATCGGGGCATCTCTAAGGTGCTCCCTATGGGTCTTGTCTGCTGGTATTCCCATCTTAGAGTGCTTTCTTTTCAAAGTGAACCAGAGTTAGTGGGTGTGACAAAGAACAGTATAGTCTTCTCTACACTGTTTCAGGACGTTCAGGAATAAGGTTAAGGAACCATTGCAATGTCTGACTTATTCTCTTGGATCATCACTCTAGGGGAGGCTGGTAACTATGTTGTGAGTCACTGAAGAAGACCTGTGGAGAGGAACTGAGGTCTCCTACCAACAGGCAGTGCCGATCTGCAAGCTATGTGAGCAAGCCATCTTGCAAACATCTTCTAGCTGGAAGAAAAACTTCAGAGGACTGCAGTCATGGTTTCCTTCTGATGCAACTTCCTGTGAGAATCCACAGGACAACCACCCATCCAATTTTCTGCCAAATTCACAGGCCACAGAAACTATTGAAAATGACAAACTTGTATTGCTATAGTGGTGAGCTTTGAGGTAATTTGCTACCCAACAATCAGTAACTAATCCAAAAGACATTGTGGCTCATGTTCACTCATTGTGTTTCAATGCCTGTTCTCTGTGTAGGATCTGACTGATTCCACCACGGATTCTGAGAGAAGAAGCAGAATGGAGAGAAACAGAACTTGGGGCTAACTATGAGCTCATGTCCTTCCTCCCAAGGGGAATAAGATTTCACTAGGCATGGAATCCTTTTCTTGGGTGCTTGTGATGACAGCAAGTGATTAAAAAAAAAAAAAATCACTGCTTTAGGCAAGAAATGAAGATCAGCTTGGATAACTGAATAGTTGAGTACTTTATACATTTTAATTTTTACAGTCTACAGGAAACACTAGTATTATTCCATTTTACAAAATGAGAAAACTGGGGCTCAAGCAAGTCTACGCTCAGACCATCTTACCCAGAACCTCTCTCCCCAACTTTTGGCTCTATTTTCTTCCTGTTTGGTTCAGCCTCAGATAAGCTGTCCCTAAGCAGTGGTCAGTAGGGCCCCCCAAAAGCTCATACTTAGCAATTAAGTACTCTTCAGAGCAGAGCATCAGTAATTCTAATAAACAATCTGGGGGCAATTTCTCAGATTTGTTTTCTTGGTTTGCTTATCAGATCACTCTGCCCCAGTTGTAGCCAGACTTCTGTCACACGTCCACCTAGGACTAAGGTGATGGGAAAACACAAGTGAAAGTCACAGATTGACTACAGGGGAGAAAATTTTCCTAAAGAAAATTCTAGGTTTGCCGATCAGTATAAAGAATAGCAGTGAACAGCAAACAAACAAATAAACCAACAAAAAAATAAATTGATGGCCAAAAATGTTTCTCTCTTTGTGACTGGGGAAGAGTGTGCCTAGTGGGAGAAGATAAAAATAAATTAGCATATTCTTGCATTCCCTAAGTGATTGTTAATTAGCTTTTTGCTAGGCCTTACAGGTAAATGTAATGGCGCAGTAACGTGAACTGGCTTGCAACATGCAATCATTAAAATGTCAGGAAATTCACAACATGGTTGTTAGTGCAGCCATTGTAAAAGTTAAGTGATTTGATTTTAGAATAAAACTATATTAAAATCACAGCAATAGGCATGCAACTCAGGTCACTAAGCATTTAAGCTGATTTACTTTTATCTATACTATTTATAGCTAACGTACGTGGAGAAGGTAGAAATGTTCCATTGGTATCTTGTATGTATTTGGAAATTGGCCATACTATGGTGGCCTTAGAAATGGGCAGATGTTACCATTCAGGGCTTGATTCATCTATTTTCTTGAGCATCAAAGAGGAAGTGATAATATATAGCAAATGATTTCTAAAAGCCATTGCATTGTAAATTGTGCAAAATGCTGAAGAATAACTCCTTTGGTATTTGTTAATTTCTGACACAAAAAATGAGAGTACATTTCTCATGAACAAGTGATGTTTCAGTGTTTTCCTTTCATCTTACGTGTTAAAGGAAACATCACCTGATGTTTGTGTCTCCGTTCCATGTGTTTATTAACTTTGACTATAGGTTAATGGCAGACACAAGGCTTCAGCAAAAATGAACTTAAAGCATTTAGTGTGAGTTAACTGATGGTATAGAAATCATAGTGGACTTTTTGTAGACTTGTTATTTATAGGTTGTAGGTTTGCTACACATCTGTTGTCTAATCCAACATTATCATAGAGTATGCATATGCCGACATCATTTCCTTCCTTCTCCTTTCTCAGAGCATTAGTTAGGAAACATTTCCCAGGTGCAACCAGAGACAGAGAGGAGAGGCAGCTGAGGCAGGTGGATGGTTCAGACTGTTCTGTAGGCAACAGGGAGTCGTCTGAGGTTTTTGAGCAGAGTCGTTGCTTTCTTGAAAGTTCATGCCAGCAATTGATAAGGAGCACAGGTCAGAGGAAGGGAGATCACAGGTGAGAAAGGACACGCATCCAAATGCTATCCATACCATCATTCTGAGAAGTGCTAGATTTGTGCTAAGAGTTTCATATGCTCTCTCCTTAGCTACTGATATCAACCTATCCCCCCCCCCCCCCCCGAGATGCAGTGAGCCAGGCAGAAAAGACTTTAGAAGGACATGAAACATGCACTGCAGCCTAGAATAGAGCTGATTCCTTTGGCTGCCTAGTAGTCAGTCCCTCTAATGATGGATCTTCTGAGAAATTACCTCTTTCATAGTTGGGTCTTATCCTCAATACTCATAGAGTGACCCCCCCCCAGCTCCTTTTCCTTAATGTAGATGGAGAAAACATGGGAATATTGATAGACCTTTACTCCATGGCTGGTAAATAGTTCTGTCTGAACGCAAAGCAGAACTGGTTGATGATCAGTTTCGAAATCTTGTCTCCAGCCCTGTGTAATGTTCACAATTGACTCCCAACCCCAAATCTCCCACCAGAGCAGTGTCTGATTAAGGAAATGGGGTGCTGGAAAGGATCCCAGCCTGGGTGCATTTAAGGAGACTCCTTAGTATATATGATGACAGTAAATAGTTCTGATCTTAGGGTGCCACTGCGCAAATAACTCTCGTTCATTCTCTGCTCCCCTTCTGGCAAACATCTCCTTTTTAACCCCTGTGCATGATGGGTTTATTGAACTCTGGTAAAAGGTGGCCCTGGCTCCTTTATTTCCATCCATTTCCCGACCAGCCACACTGAGGTGCATATTAATGATAGCGTGGCAGACCCCTGCCTGTGAGGCTGAGGGACATGAAAGACAGGACTCCATGTGTGTGATCTGAGTTATCAAAGGCCACAGGAACATCAGTGAGGAAGGAAATTGATGGAGTCACAGAACCCACCCCTTATCAAACAGCAGGTCCTGACAAGCCTCATTAGAGAGATCCCTGTGCTCTGCCTCATTGAAGCGTTCCAGCCCTCAAGGATCTGGAAGCAAAGGTCAAAGTGGCCTGGCCAATCAGGTCTTTAGCTCCTTTTTCTGTGAAAGAGATGAAGGGAGACCTTAAAAATCAACCATGGTCAGACTGTTTAATCTGAGGCCCTAGCTCCCGGGCAGGAACACTTTGTTGCCAAAGGTGTATTAGTAATGGATACCTTAAAAAGCAGTGGCCTCTTATCACTCAGCTTCTCTGTCAAACCCCTCACTGGTGACAGATCAGGGAAACAGGTTGCCACACTGAACACATCTGGCTGTGTCTATAGCCAAGATCAAAATGACAGGTCTGTAAGTATGAAGAGGCCAACTTTCCAAGCCATAAACCCACTGCCTGTCACCTAGCGATGCTTGGTAAATGCCTGTGGCTGCAGAAGAAGAGGGACCCGTACTATCCAGATCCTGCAGTGACAGTGTCTTATCATTGCACCTTTAGGACCTTTGGACCAGTTAGGAAAGCTATCCTCTGTCTAACTCCTTCCCATCTAGGCTCTGCAGAGGCAGGCCTGGGACTTTTCTGACAACACTTCCTGTGACTCACCCCAGGGCCACTTGAAAGATAAGAACAAGCAGAGCTGTGGCCTGGAAGCCTGGCCTTCGACACTCCAGCCTCACTGGTAATGGCTTTTCCGGGCTTTAGTATCTTGATGGAAGGAATGATAAGTATCCGGCCCGACAATAATCTTCTGATGGGCCAGAAAGAATTGTGCCTGCCATTGCTTCCCTTTATGGCAAAATGGGTCTTCACTGAGATTCCACAAATAGCGCCCCTCTTGACAGCTGCTTTTTGTATGGTACCATTATAACCTTCTTATGCTGTCAAAAGCCAGAAAGCCAAAGCTTGATGCCAGGGATAACAGGTTCGAAGAAGCCACTGTACAAGGCCAGAGTGGCCATCCTGCGCTAATGCCACACCAGCTGCCACGGCTCAGTTCAGCCATTTCCTGGATCAAAACCCCACTTCTACACAGAGCCAGCCATTCAAAACTATCCTCTCTGCCCTTTCAAATTTAATTTGTTTCAAATCTTGTAGGAGCTGCAGAATTATTTCAGGATTGGAGTCAAGTGGAAACAGGTGTGCCATTCTTTCATCCCCCCTCCACTCCCTTCAAAGGAGTCGGATTAGGCGCCAGATTAATCAGGCTTGCCCTCACAGGCAGGAGTTCCCAGTGTGTCTGGCACCCATCGCCAGGATGCTGACTCAGGTACTCAGAGGCCTCAGTTTAGGTGACCTATCTGCCCTTCTCATGCTTCCAAGAGCCCATGCAGGGACAGGATGTGGTAGCCAGGCCATGGTGGCCCTATAGTTCAAGAGAAACCCAAGTTCTGTCTTTGGCTATGTGTCAGTATATTTAGGAGACTATGAATGAAAAACAAAAATGTTTGAAATGAAATAGGAAAGTCTTATTTAAAATAGGAATGTTGGAGTTCAGCAAAAAGTCAAACCACAGGAAAAAAAATTGTAGATGTGCAGTAGTTTCGAGAAGAGCTGCTGTGTGCCCCAAGCCACCCAGTTCCTGTGTGAAAGGCCACAGAGTCAGACCTGAGAAGACTTCCCATCTGTGCAGCTAAACTCCACTGCTTCCCTGGTGTCTTTTCCTGACTCCTCATCTTGATGCCTACAGATCCTGGGCTGGAATTGCTGACTGAGACCTCCGATTTCAAATTTGTATGTCAACACTTTGCTGGACTTTTCTTAACATTTAAAATTTTTACCATTACAGCCTAGTTTCCCCCAACTCTTCCTCAGGCAGCACCATGGCTCATGTGCTCTGACCTTGGAAAGACTCTAGTCTCTCCTCTTTCCACACCTCCACACCAAATTTCTCAGAGTCTCTCTGCTTCAATGTGTTCAAAATGGTTCTCAAGTACAATCATGCTTTGTCATTTATTTCATGGTCATCTGGGACAAAGACTGCAAGATTTTCTTCCTCCAAATAGTAGTGGCTTCTAGCAAGTCACCCTTTCCCAATCAACCTTAACTACAAATAGAAACAGAAATGATTGTTTTTGAGTTGGTTACATTATAGTACCATTGTTTCCAGACTGGCCAGGGCTTTCCATGTCACTCAGAGTAAAAATCAAGAATTGTCCCAATGTCCCCAGGACCCTACAGTGTAAGTTCTTAGTCTCCACTTCCCAGCTCTCCTCATCACCTACTCACCCTTCCCTGCTCATTCCCTTGCATTTGTCTTCAGTGGTTCTCAGGCTCAGCAGATACTGTGTCTGTGTGAAGGACACTCCTTCCTTTTCATATCACATCTGTCTGACTTTCTCATTTAATCAATTCAGTTTCATTTCAAGTATCACATCAAAGCACTCTACATGACAATTACACGCATCCCTTCTAAAGCTCTTACAGCATCGTTGTTCCAGTTTTCATGTACAAACTTCACCTGATGTCTTATGTTCACATTTGTTTGTTTTTCTCTCTTCCCAGACAGTAAATAAGCACCATAAAGACTGAGTTTCCTTCACTCCCTGTGATATTGTTACAACAGTATGCACTCATATACAGTCCTCTAGAAAAAATTAATATCCAGTGTCCTTCAAACCTTCTTCAGAGCAGAAGTTTCAATCATAACCATTTTTTAGTCAATATTTTGTCTTTTTATAAGGAGATTATGACAAGGATGACCCTGTGATCAAGCAGATCCAAAGAGACACAAAGAAACTGTCTTTGACTTCTGGAAGATTCTGGCACATCTTTCTCATTGACTATTAAATTAGCAAATTAGCAAGATGTACAAGACTGTAGGTATTTGAATACTGTCAGGAGAGTCCAGGCAACCTTTGAAAAAAATTAATAAGTGAAAAGAGGTGGTCATCAATCTTAAGGACAGTGTGTGTGTGTGTGTGTGTGTGTGTGTGTGTGTGTGTGTGTGTGTGTGTGTGTGTGTGTGTGTGTTTTGCAGGTCTAGGATCTTGTAGACAAGTGGATTCTAGGCAAATGTTTAGCCACTGAGGTGTATCTCCAACACTTGAATGTGATTACATTGACCATGGCCTACTCATACCACATATAGGAACCTAAACTTCAGAGAAAAATATGGAAAAGTAAAAATAAAAAAGCCCTCTTCCTTGCCTTAGTTTTTCTGGTGTATTTCTCTTTTTCTATCGGTTGTTATTTTATGATGTTTTAATACTTTTTAAAAAAGAATCACAAATATACTGTGGACCATATCCCAGTATATATACATGTAGCTATTTTCTTGGAGCTTAATGCTGAAGAAAAATTTAGAAGCTGCTCTGTGACTGATTAGTAATATCTTTTAGGAACACCAAACTGGGAAGTGATGTATATAAGTGTAAAAAAGTTATGGTTTTGGAGGAAGCATGAAAACTGAACTAATTTCAAGGACACATAATTAATAAATATGTGCATGATAAGAGAATAAAGAAAGAAAAAGGTGAGATTAGATTGAAATAAAATCTAGAGATGGTTCCTGGCGGGTAAAACATGAATGAGAAGTTGGAAGGTCCAATAGCCCAGACTTTTATCTCTAGCAGAAGAACTGTGTCAAGAAGAGACTTGTGATAAGGCTAGACATGTTCCACCAGGGACAGCATAACTGATGAGGGCCTAGAATGCTGGATTGCAAAGGGTGGGATGGAGGCAGCAGTAATAGGGAGGTTCTGTAGGGTTTCGAGCAGGTGAGGGTTGTAATAAGATCGATGTTGGAGGCAGATTATTCTGTCACTTGAATCCAGGATAAATTGAAGCTGTGGGAATTGGTGCTAGAGAGGCTGGTTAGCATCCTGCTGCAGTGAGTCAAGGAAATGCGCTCTGGAAAATGTCTTAAGCAGATCTGTCATGAATGTGACCACAGACTCCTTAGCTGTCCAGACCTGTGCCGTGGACATGTTTAGAGACATTTCAGAACCTGGATAGAGCTTTCAGAGTAAACGACCTGAGCAATTGCACTGGGTCTTTCAATTCCATTTTCTTGACAGTGGCCAGGGCCAGCAGGGAGGCAGTTCCAAAGCAGCTGTTATAGATGAAATTGTGGAAGGAATCTGTGCCTTTTGTTATCACAGCACTGGGGAGAGAGCGATTGGTTAACTACTAAACTTAACTCAAATGATGCCAGATGCACATCTAGGTCATCCATGGGGCTGCTAAAGTAACAGAGCAATATTCGTGGAACCTGTGACATACTGAGGACCACAGTCTGAGAATTCTACAACTGTTCACTTCTGTTTGGTGGTTTCAGTCCCCAAATGCACAAAGGTCCTCGGTTGTATAAAGGCCTGTGTCTAAAGTTTCACATAAAATTTCCCAATTCTTAAATATCTATATATTTTTAAAAATTTAACGTATCAATTTCTCTATTTCAATCTCTCAACTCTAAAACCAAAGATACATGTGTACTCCCTGTTAAGAAGCATAGCCTTGTTAGTTTGAAGTACAAAGCCCATGTACTAAAAGTTTGGGCCTCACCTTGGTACAACCAGGACGTGTAGGAACTTTTACCAGGTAGGGTCTAAAGGGGAAAGGAGGGATCATTAAAAACATTCTCTAGAGGAGGGTTCAGGACCTTTCCCATCCCACTTCCTAGCCACCATGTGAATGGGCACATTTCCTGCTCTCACTTTGACATTACTAGTCCAAGCAATAAAGCTAAGAAAATTTGGGCTGAGACCCTGAAAGCATGAGCCCAGATCAACCTGTCTTCCCCTTAGGTTGATTATCTGAGGGAGTTTTATCACAGAGTTAGAAAGTTAGGTAACATAGTGCTTGGTTCAAAAAAGCAGATGAACTTTAAAACTAACCAACTTGGGATCAAATCTACGCTTCATCACATTCTTCCTTCGGTAGTACGGGTCAATCATATTGGCAAGAAGCCAGCAGTGATGGGGTTTCAATTTCTCAGTGAGGGTGACAGCAGCTGCCGTTCACTGAGCACTTCACAAATGCACTGTTTAATGGCTGTATGTAGATTACTTTATTGGTTTCTGTTTTTTTTTTTTTGGTTTTTGTTTTTTAATCTGATCTTTTTTCCCCCTTTCTCCTTTAAGAAAACTGACAGGGGAAGATCTTGTGAAGAGGAGATCATTTAATTACTAAATTTATGACAAAATTGTGCAAGTTGTCTGTGCCAGGCCTTATTCACTCTTGTCATTGTTGTTGTTATTAATCGTAGGATAGAGATATTTTTAATCATTTGCAAATCACAGCTGCTAGAAGCTGTTCCTAGTCCTAGAGGGTGGGAGGTTCCTCTTTGTAAAGTTACTGTAAGTGGGCTGTCCTCTCAGGGTATAAGAACCCATGCTTCTGAAGGGTAGCCTGAGCTATCCGGTCCTCTTAGGGTTTAGGAACTGATGCTTCTGAAGAGTAGTCTGAGCTATTCAGTCCTCTTAGGCCATAGGAGTCAGTGTTCCTGAAGGCTAGCCCAAGCATTGTGCTGTTCAGGAAAATAGTCAGAGGGTCTCAAGAGCCCAGAGAGCCCAAGTGAAGGGTGGGATGGGATTGGGGCTTAAAGGAAGGGAAGAGGAGGGTCAGAGATGAAGAGGTTAAAAGACAGAAGCTCAAGTTCCCTGGCAAGACTCTAGAAGCCCCCAGGAGAAGAGCAGACTTGTGCTCTTCATCCGGCTGTGAAGACCCACTTCCTGTTGCTGCAGAGACTAGTAAAACCCTTGCAAAGGCTCCTACAGGACAGCAGAAGTTTGTGTTCTTTATAATATGACATTTGGGCCTCAAGCACCCTAAGCAATACTCCACAGTGAGGTACAGCCCTCACTCTTTATCTTGAGGCAAGGTCTGACTAAATTGTTTAGAGTGGCCTTAAGTTTATGATTCTCCAACCAAAACGTTTGAACTAGGAGGATTGCTGGCCTGCACACTGCTAGAAGCTGGCTGTGTCTCTCAGGACATCTGGGGACAGGGAGAGTCATAGCTAGCAGGAGCTGGCCCCCTTCCAGTGGCCTTATACTCATTTAATGCGATCCACAACCTGTAGGAGCGGTTTCCTTATAGCATGCTTGTGTAGACAAGGGAACTAAGAGCAAATGAGTAATTGTCCAGAACTATGGCATGAAAGTGGAGATTCAAGGGAAGGAGGGAAGTAGAGTAAACCCTATCAAGAAACCTACCCCCCCTCCCCCCGAGAACTCGCAGCCACACTCTACGAATCAAGAATGAGACTGCTTACTGCAGGTTGGTCCACTGACCTGTGAGATGAGGCTTGGTACATTGAGTTTAAACAGTTAAAATGGTGAGCCGATTTCAACTGATCCCTGGATACTGTTCTGTTTATTTTTAAAACTCAAATAGGATATAGAAGTGACTGAAGCCCATCGCTCCAGGTCAATTCAGATGTTAACCTGAATTTAATTGAAGGTCCGGAGCTGATTCGCTGATTCGTGGTTAGTATAGTCAGAGGGGGTGTGTGTCAGGAGGTTCTAGCTAGCTGTCTTCCAAGTGACAGAGGATACTGACACCGCCAAAAACTGGCCTGGCATCAGAGTAAACAGGACTGGGGTTTTGGGGTTTTGTCATTTATTTATTTATGTATTTGTTTATTTGTCTGTCTATTGTTTGTTTTTGGTTTTTTCTGAGGTGAGGAAGAAAGTGTTTTCGTTATGTAGAGGTCTGTCTATCAATTGTTTTCAAAGATACAATCACTACTTAGATATGGACAAAATGGCCAAGCCTCTCGGACAGGTTTTGATTTTTGACTGAAGATGGCAGAGGAAAAATAAAACTTTGCGCATCTTAACACTCTGTTCATCTATATAACACATGCTAACTGGGCTTTTTAAGGAGAGGAAGATCCACATAATGGAGCCCCTCCTTTTTTTTCCTTATTGATTTGCTAAGCATGTTTTTGCAGTTACTTTTCACTGCCACAACTGGACGTCTTTAAACGAAAATGGTACCTATCAAAAGTAAAAAGTTAAGGCTTGTCCGAGAGGAAATGAGACTATCTGATCAAGACATTTTAACCCTGCAGATGTCAGGGCATCCTGTGCCTGCAAGTCCCTGCCATTTCTCCCCATTTTTGACCCTCTTTAAATAATCCATAAAGTGAGTGCCCAAAGATCCCTTCATACTGCTGATCCGTTATCAACACAGGCAGTTTCCTACATTCTCCAACAATTTGCTTTTGTTTCTCAGAATGGAAACTGTCCCTGAGGGTTGGGAGTGGGGAAGGCAAAGGTGAGCTAAAACTTCAAAATATGCTCAGGCAGTACATCAAAAGTTACTCACAAGTCTCCATTTTCTTTCACCAAAAGTTTGCACTTTGCTCTTTACACTTAACAAGCGCTTTGCATCTGTAGCCTTAGAAATTATAGTCATGAAGTAACTACACACAGCAGCAAAGCTCAATGACTGGCATGTGTGCCAAGTATTTACAAAGAGAAAGCATGTGACCAGAGAAAGAAGTGCTTCATTTAGGTAGCTTGTGCTGAGAGCCAAGAGGCCAGAAGAGTCTCAAAGTGAGAAAGAGACGTTTGTGGAGGCTCAGCCTTAAACAAAGAAGACCTGGGGTGTTAACAGATGACTATGATCCAGAGCTGTGGAACGGTGCCCAGGGCCCCCAAATAATCATTTGCTTTTCAGATTGTTTGGGTTTTAATTAGTGAAGCTTTGCCCTAAAGGATTAAAAACCTTGAACTCTGAGAAAGAACATTTTGCAAGGGCAAGTGGGAAGAAGCCTGAGCAGGTACAGATGGCAGAGGGGCTGGGAGCCAGTGGATTAGAACTTGAAGCACTAAAGTGGAGCTGGTAATTTTATTTACAAGAAAAGTTCAGATTAAGTGTATTCTACTTCATGAAAATACGCCCTGCTGTCACTTTAATTTTTCTGCATTTATCAGGCATCAGTAGCTCATATCTCTCCTGACTTAAGTATTCTAAAGTCTCCAAAGTCCAAGATTTCTCATATCTAAATTCTGTTCATAGGAAAACTTTACAGCTATTGCCATGTACTTCCTCTCTCTGAAGATCTCTTTGAATGCTACTAGTGGTTAACCCTGGGCTCCATTGTGACTACTTGCAGACACCTGTCACGTGGCAAATTGTGTTGTAATTATTTTATACCATGTTTGTGAAAGAGTACAAACATAATATATGGTTGTTTGGATAAGAACGGCCCGTAGGCTCATACGTATAAATACAGTCCCAGCTGGTGTGCCTGTTTGGGAAGGACTAGGAGGTGTGGCCTTGTTGGAGAAAGTATGTCCCTGGGGATAGATTTTTGAGGTTTCAACAGACTCCTAACATTCCCAGTTGGCTCTTTCAGTGTTTCAAGATGTGAGCTCTCACTGCTCCAGATGACAAGTTTTCTGCCATGATGGTTACTCGCTAAAACTGTAAGCCTCAAATTAAATTATATCTTTCATTAATTTCCTTCGTCATGGTCTTACTTAGGAAAGTAACTAAGGTAGTACATATGTCTGTTTTATATACTATTAATATTTTCAAGCACTTTTGTGCTAGTCAAATGATTTAAGAGACCCCTACTGAAGCAAAACATCCATTTATCCATCCATTATCTATTCCTCTGTCTACTTACAATATAAAAGCAATAAAGGAATTTTATATTTATTATAATTTTGATTTTATTTCTAATTTTATCACATGTATTTGAATTCTAAAGAATATATTGTATAATAGTGTTTGTTTTGAGCTTAATATATGTTTCTTTTAAATATTCATCCATATTGAGGAATGGATTATTCTTGTTGGGGGGGGAATAGCACCTTCATGTGGGAGAAAATTGGTTTGAAAAATATGTAAACTATATTTCATTAAGTTATATATATTCATATATAAATCACATTATAAATACACATTGTATAAATATACAATTTGTTCTGTTAAAATTTTATTTAAGGTAAGTTATTAGGAAATAATTAAAATGTCGGAAGTATGTGGTATTAGAAACAAAACTAAGAGGCCAAGAACTCCAATGCTGGTTCCCATTCGTATGTTTGAGCTCACTGTGTTACTAGTCCATAATTACCCTTTTATTTTAATGTTGCTGCTTATATGAGCTGTTAAATATGATCTTAATTATCAAAAGACCATTGTGCCCACAGACTTGAAAACCTACATGAAACGTAGCAATTATTTGAAAAAATACTATCTTCTAAAGCTCACATGAGAAAGTAATAAATAAGTAGGCATACATCTATTCTAGAATTTGAGTCTATTACTAATATTTTACTACAACAGAAAGCAGTCAAGCCCAGATGCATTCTCTAACAAATTTTATAAATTTTTAAGAAAGAAATTATACCATATTCTCTACAGTCTTTTCTGGGTGGAAATACTTCTCCAAAGTGAATAATTCTTAACTTAGTTATGAGGCTAGCAATGTTCTAATGCCAAAACCAGATTACAAGAAAGCAACCAGCTCAGCCCTCAAGAACATAAACAAAAATTCCCCCAAAAATCAGCAGATCAAATCCAACTCTGTATAAATAATTATGCGTCAGGTGTAGGATTTATCCCAGGTATACAAAGTGTTTCCTATAACGTGTCCTATTAATATTCTAATTAAGAAGAGTCACATGATGATACTAATAGATTTGGAAAAACCTAAGTCTTTATCCTAATAAAACCTCCTGTTCAACTAGAAATGGAAGAATGATGCCTCCCCTCAATAAAAATCAAAACAAAATATTCAGAAATCTATAACAACTATCAGTCTTACTAGTGAAATTCTCAAAACTTCCTTGCTAAGATCAAGAGCAAAGCAAGAATGTTTTGAACCACCATTTCTGTTGTTGTTGTTTTATAACAAAGAGAAAAGGAGAAAGCGTGTAAAGCCCGGAGAAAAAAGAAATCAAACTCCATTGATAACTGTCTGAGCAGAAAGCATGAGCAAACTGATAAGTTGTCTAGCTTCAACTCCGTTTTGGTATGAACCTAAAACTGACCTAAAAATAAATTCTATTTAAAATATTCCACAGATATATGAGCACATTCATTGGTGTATATGTGCATCATTGAATTCAAGAAATTCCTGATTAGCTTCCTCCTAATTAAATGAGGTGTCTTCTCATCTGCCAACATGCTTTATATCGATGCATGATTCTTATCTGTAAATGTTTATTTCCTTTGGAATTTTTGGTTGGGTTGTTTATTGATTGGTGAGGATTCTTCATGCTTTGGACACTATTTCTCACAGCTAGTATATTTTAAGATATCATTTCTAGTGTATGTTAGTTGGGCTGTTGTTTTTATTTTTAATACTATGGTAGTATTTGGTAAATATGGTTTCTTAGTTTTAAAGTCACCAAATATATCATCCATTCCTATATTTTATTGCAATCTCTGCTCCTAATATTAATATTTTCTTTCACTTTATTTTGATCTACTTACTTACAGTTCATACTTTTCTTTATTATTTCCCCTTAGTAGAGGAAATATACAAGGCATTAAATTTCCTTCAGAGGATTATTATTGCTTTTTCTGTTATTTTTCAGTTGTAAGTATTTTTGGATTTCCACTAGAATTTCTTCTTTGTTCCAGGTGGATTTTCTCTCCTAAAATGTATGAGGTGATTTTAATCTTTCCTTTGTTAGTGATTTCTAACATATTGTGCTGTGGTTGGGAATATGGTCTTACGATGCTCTTTGAAATGTGTTAAGGCTTCCTTTATGGTCAAAAGTGTAATCTGGGTTCCATGTGTGCTCAGGTAAGATATGTGTTTTCTAGGTCCTGGTGTGGTGGAATATATATGTCTTCTAGATGAAGTCTTAATTACATTTCACAAATCTTTCATATTTTCCTCCCTTGACAACATGAGCTGTCAATTACAGAGAGAAATGTGTTGGACATCTGATGGTGAGCTGTCCATTTTTCTCTGCAGTTTTGTTGATATTTGCTATATCTATATTGGAAGGTTATTAGATGGACAAAACTTATAATTGTGTTATGCATTTTATCTCACTGATGCCTTTTGTCTTGAAGTCTAATGATGACATAATTACACCATCTTCCTTTTGACCACTGTTTATTTGGAGTGTCAGTCAGCGTCTGATTAGGAAAACAGAAAACACTTTAAACATCTAAATAGAGGGAATTTAACCCAAGCAATGAGTTGCACAGATGATAGATGATCTGAGAAATGCAATAGAAATGGGGAAGCAATTTAAAGATTGACAGTGGGGGTTCCTACCATGAATAGGGAAGGGAAGCAAAGGATAGGAAGTAGTTTAGGAGCATGGCTGCCCAGGGAAGCTAAAGCCATTAGAAAGAGGAATCATAGCACCAGACCATACTCTCAGACTCCTGAAAAGAGACAGGGTGGCTCAGTCAACCTCAACTCTTAAGGACCAAAGACAAACAGGCCAGCTGGCCCAGGGAAGGCACAATTCCGACTCTGGTGTTACCACTTTGATCAATAAGTGGGATCCTCCACACTGGCTTCTGCGTCCTCCTGATACATCCCTACTATGCTTCAAGTATGTTCTTTGAACATAATTATAACGTAGTTACAGCACAACAAATGATATTTTAGGCTCATCTTATCCTCTCCTTGCAGCTTCCTGGAGGAAATCTTGTCACTGTGATAAGGAGGTCATATATGCGGTCAGCATCCCCAGCACAGTCCTGGCTCATCACTTGGTCTCTGTTACCACTTGGTCCTGCAGAGCAGGAGACCAAAGCCACTCATTTGTGGGATAAGGAGGGCCCAGGACTTTTTCAAACCTTCCATGTACTAATGTTTTAGACCAAGCTATCATGATTTGGATATAGATGAATCTTGTTTTTATGCCCAGTTTGTGGTTATTTGTTTGATTATATAGACTGGTTGGTTGGCTGCTTTTGGAGGCAAGGTCTTATATTACACAAGATAACCTTGAACTATATGTAGCTGAGGATGACCTGCAACTTCTAAACTTCTAATCTTGCTGCCTTGAACAACATCAAAATGCTAGATTTTATATATGTATATATATATATGACTTTTATGATTTTTCTAGATATGAGGCAGGTATACAGATGCAAACCCTGTTCTTGTAATAATGCACTTGGTAGCAGAGGTCCTTACCTGCACATATATTCTCTATTCTCTAAACAATGCACTTAGTAACATGCTAAGTGCATACAGCCCCCACTTGCATCAAGCTGCAAACATACAAGTTTCTTCTTTTGTAATGATAATCAAACTTAAGCTGATGCTATGTGATAATACTTTTGTTATGTATGGATAGAAGAATAAAAACAATCCAGCCTGAACTGGTTTGGGGTACACACACCATAAGGCAAAACTGTGCCCTCAACCAAATTTTCAGAGAGAATCATCTATTTATAACCTCATGCCTTTGTGAAGTTGGGTATGCTTATGATTAAAATCAGATGCATTGTGGGAGGGGATATTTGTAGTAGATTATACAGCCATAACCGATAAAAATGATAAAAATAGAGAACCAGCCAAACACACTTAATAATAACTGACCCCTTGCTTCTTTTAGACCCCATGAAAGGAGACCCCAGACAGTGACCTGGGGCCCTTGAGAACCTTCTCTGACATGGACCACTGTTCTCTTGTGCTGCAGTCTGACCTTTCTGTGGCTTTGCACCGAGTAAAGTTTCCCTGAAACTTTGTCAGCCCTTTATTAACATTCTTTGGATAAGAGGCCAAGACTCTAGAAACAGTCAGCCAGGATCCTGATGACCGGTAGCTGATTTCTGTTCTTTCTTCCACTTCACTGTTTATTATTATTATTATTATCATTATTATTTTTTTTGAGACAGCAGTCCTCTGTGTAGTCCTGGCTGTCCTGGAACACATTCTGTAGACCAGACTGGCCTCGAACTCACAGAGATCTTCCTGCTTCTGCCTCCTACATGGTAGAATTAAAGATATGCTCCACTACCATCTGGCCAGTGTAGAATTTTCTGTGTCCGTTATTGGTTTTTACCTGCTTCATTCTTTCTTGCCGTCTGTGGATGGATTTGGTGTTTCTTTTCTACTCATTTGGATGTTACACACTGTGCTTTTAGACACTGCTCTACAAAGGCACCATGTATTTCCTACTTAGTAAGTTGCAAATAGAAGTTTATATAAACCCCACTTCCTTTTTCAGCTACCCTTTCCTTCTTCCTTCCTTTTCTCTCCCTATTTCTTCTCCTTCTGTTTTCCGTTCCTTTTTACTAACTCCCCCATTCAGTTGAAGTCTGGGTCCGTTAGAAAGGCCTACCAAGGTCAGTCAATGGTTGACCAGGGTGGATGTGACAGAGTAGCCACAGGGGGAGATATCTGTATGGAGTGAGCAGGGTCAGCCCAATTTGTCACAGGAACCCAGAACGGGATGTTGAGCTGCATCAGGTGAGAAAGGTGTTTTTGGAGGAGACTGGAACAAGATGTTGGAGCCTTTTCAAAAGGGGTGGGGAACAATGTAGAAAAAATAATGGTGGTGAGATGTGTCAGGGTGTATGGAAATGGGGCATATTGTCTTTGAAAAGGACCTCAACAGGCCAGAAAGGTATCTGAGTATGTGAACCTCCAGTGGCAGGAAGAAGAAAGAGTGGTTGCTGGTGATGATGTGGGACGGCAGCTAGTGGAGTATGATAAAATCTACTCTCTGGCCACAATATGGCTCTACATGAGGAGTTGGGAGCCAGAGCAGATTAAGAGAAATCCTATGGAGATTTTAAAGAAAGAACAAGATAAACCTGGAAAACTCTTTTTATGCTATGAAATAAGCAAGTGCTCAGAGAATTACTCTAAGTCAGTAAATAAAGCCTGACAGAACTGCCATTGAATTTTTTTTTAAAAAGGATAATTTAAAATATCAGAATAACAAAAATAATATTATATCCATTTAATTAAATAATTCTAAATTTAAAAAAATACATAGAAAACCAAATGAGAAACTGGGTTAGGTAGTAAGTATTTGTATTTCCAGCTATTGAAAAGACTGAAGCAAGAGAATTTTGGGAACCCAGAAAAAGGAGGACTAAACACAGGGTGAGTCTTGCTCTCAAAATAAAAACAAAACGAGGCCAGTGAGGTGGTTCAGTGAGTTGTAGCAGTGAGGTTTTCTGGTCCCGGGTGGCCAGAGGTTCAGACCCACAGATCTGCTGTCCCAGACCCCTTAGACGCCTGCTGCTGATCAGGCCCCCAGAAATGTTTCAGATGCTTATATTAACTTCATGCTGTTTGGCCTATGGCTCAGGCACATTGCTAGCTAGCTCTTAGATCTTAACTCAACCCATTCTCATTAATCTGTCTGCCACATGGCCCGTGGCTCACCTGTGCTCCTACATGTTTCTTCTTTGGCAGCTGGCTTGGTCTGTCTGACTCCGCCCTGCTTCTCCTACCTATTCTGATTCCCCTCCTACTTTTTCTATGGTGCCTGTCATGGGCCAAAACAGCTCCTTTATTGAAAGATTGATATTCACAGCGTACAGAAAGACATTCCCACATCAGAGAGTACAGACCCTTGTCATGAACCCTGATGACTTTTGGGCCCATAATTAACTTCAGCGAATTGCCCTTTGACTTTCGTGTAAGTGCCATAGTACATGTGCACACACTTGCACAGTCACACAAGATAGATAGATAGATAGATAGAGATAGATAGATAGATAGATGATAGATAGAATGAAGGATTGATAGATGGATAGATGATAGATCGAAGGATGGATGGATGGATGGACTGAGACACGGATGGATAGATGGATGGATGGGGAAAGAATGGGGAGAGAGAGAGAGAGAAATACCTATATGGTTTTATTATAACTTCCATCCAGGACTTTAACTACTTTTCCACAGAGTCAAGTCCCCCACATATCACTTCTATTGAGTACTCACTCAAGTGTCACATCTGTAGAAACCACAGCCACCGGAAGGGAAGCCAGTGATGTTGGACAAACTCTACTATTTCTGTTAATAATGTATCTGGTCACAAGGACATATCAGGTAACTCTAAATGAGAGATTACTCTACAAAATAACTGCCACACAATTTTTATGTGTCAAGGCCATGGAAGTCTAAGAAAAAAAAAATGAGGCTGCCTAAAGAAACGTGGGGACCTAATGCAACATGGGATTCTAAGCACTCATTTTCTTTGTAGAGTGTTAGTGTGCTAGGGAGGTAGCTCAGAGTAAAGTGTTTTCCAGGCAACTTCAGAACCAGAGTTAGGATGTCTAGAATGCGTGTAATGGCATTGGCAAGCTGGCTAGCAAGACTAGTTGGGATCAAGAAGCTCCAGGTTCATTGAGAGACTCAGCCTCAAAATGTAATGCAGAGAGAAATTGAGGAAAAAAAAAAAAAGCCAGATGTTAACCTCAGACTTCCACCCATACCCCAAGAAGGATGCAAATAGCCCCACATTTAGATACATACAGATACATATGTGAAAAAATAAGAACATTAGAATAATTAGACAGTGTGAATGCACAGGAGTTTAAAGGACACTGTATGTTCATTACTCACATTTGTAGAATAACATACAGAAGTATTTAGGGTCCCAGGGTCTGCAACTTCTCAAATGGTTTGGTGTTGTGAGATAATCTTTTCGTATACTGTGAAGACATGTCTCTGCCAAGGCGCGTTTGATTAGTTTAATAAAGAGCTGAATAGCCAATAGCTAGGAAGGAAAAGATAGGCGGGACTTCTGAGCTGAGACGGAAACTCTGAGAAGGAATCAGAGAGGCAGGGATTCACCAATGAGACATGGATCAAGTTGGATGCACAGTATGCGGGAGAAGTATTGAGCCAAGTAGAAGTATATTAAAATAATTGGGTTAATTTAAATTTTAAGAGCTAATTGGGAGCCAGCCTAGGCTAAGTCCTGTGGTGAAATTCAGGTGTTAGCTGACTAGGCTGAGAGGCGTGTCTCCAAAGTTCTGAGAGCTTAAACAAAATGTGGCCAGCCCCATTAAAAAGGCTGCTAAGATCTTGAGCGTCCCCTGTTTTGTTCCTACCTTCTTAGAGACCGGATCAACAACCCTGTTGTGAGATAATCCTAACTTCAGAAATTGCACTAAGGTTCAATTTGTATCTGTGAGTGTTAAAATACCTTTCAATAAATATTAATACATTATAGAGTATATTACAAATAAAAGTTACCACAAAGCTGGAACCTATTGTGAAGCACCATCTGTTAGAATGAGGTTTTGGCCAAGCTTTTGTAAATTAATAAAAAGTCTCTGTGTTATTATTTGGGAGCTGGTAGTCAAAAGACTATATAGTTCAGGAGTAGGAAGGTTGCTTATGGTGCCATTATAGCTTGTCTGTAACTGCTGCAGAAAATGACATTTTCCCTCCTGTGTGAGTCACTTTAGTTCATTAGTCCCATTTCATGCCATTTTCCAGGGTTTTCGTTGTATCTTTGGTAATAGCCCAACAGATTAAACACCCATGTTTATACACCAATTTACACCCCAATGTTTTCTTGTAGTTCTTCATATCTGTATACTTTCACTGCTAGAAATTACTTCTGAGGTCATGGGATTTTTCTCTGGGAATTCTTAATTCTCTCGCAAGTCCTGTCTCCATCTTTTAGAGCAAGAGGATGTCTGTTTAGATAAGAGCTGTCTTTTTGCTTGTTTGTTTTAACATGAAGAGATTTGTACAGAACCTTCTTTAAAGTGTATAATTTAAGAGATTACTGAATTTAAAGATAGTAATGATTTTCTCTCAGCACTCCGGTGGAATGTTTGTCTTCTAAGTAACATGCTTTCGGCAGAATGATTGGGTCTTTGTAGTTCACCATCTTTATTGAAAGTTTAAAAATTTTCACTTTGTGTTTGGCCTTCTGCAGATGAAGGACAATTTAACTTTGACTTTATTCATTAGTATCCTTCCATACATTCTAGAAAGTGATGTCCATTATCTCATGGAATGTTGTCCAACCTCAGTACCTCTTAGTAATTCTAGAGCTCATCTGTCATCAACATCTCCCTCAATTTCCTTTGGTTTCCATCACTTTGTGTTCTTTACATTTTTATTAGTATGCTTTATTAAATGTCCTAAATACATTTTGTACTCTGTTTCAGGTAACTGCCAACATCTAACCTAGCGGGTTAGACTTTATAGTTTGTTATTTAACTTTGCTTGTTCCTCATGCATGTGGTTATTGTTGTGGTGGTATCTGCTATCAAGAACAGACACCTACAGTAATGCTCTGCGCTTGGGATTTAATGCTTAGTCATCCTAGTGATAGATCAAGTTTTCTGTCAGACGTCTTGAGAAAATTATGGTTTTACCTGTGGTTTCTCAGGTACACTGTGGGCTACTTGTTCTAGATTCTTGGAAGGGGCACTTCTCTCCTACTACCCAGAGTCAAGGTTCAGAAATATGTTCATTCCCCTGGTGTTGCCTTACTCTATCAGCTTTTGTTTTTCTGGTTTACACACTGGAAGTATTATCTCATAAGGTTTTTATTGGCTTTATATAAGAGGCCAGAAGTTCTTTAATCCATTTTTATCCCATTCCCCGTCTATTTTCTACACCATGGAAAACTTTCAAGTAGCATTTACTGTGAAAGGGCAAAGGGACCTATTCATTATCCAGGTTGAATTGGTTTTACCACTCTAAAGCTGAGACTCAGACTCGATGTGAATTAAAGAAAACAGAAACCCTGCCCCAGGCACTAATCAAAGAAAAATATGACAAGATTTCACACTTTCAACATGAAATCACTTCTTTTGCTTTGAAGCTCCATAGCACCAATAATCAAAGAATCTAAAGAAAGCATAGACAAAAAGTAATTAACCAAGGAAATAATACAACTACTATAGGACAGAATGTACTTCCCCAAACCATTGTAGCTGACTCTCTCTCTCTTCTCTCTCTTTCTCTGTCTCTCTCTGTGTATGAGACACATACACAGAGTGACAGAATCCCATTCCCTATAATTTTCCCTAAATTTCAAGTTTAGGGAAAATTCACCTGCAAAACAACTTAAAAATGGTTGCCAACTAGATCTAGGGCAGGTCTGCACGGTTTGGGGGATCAGACTATAATGGCTTCAAACATGAGCTATCACGGAGTTAAAAGCAAGTAAGAAGCCTCACAAAGGTACCTCTCCTCTATCTGCATCAAGTCTATGATGGAGGCTGAAAATTAACCCCTTAAGGAACTCTGCCTGTAAGTGCACAGAATCTATGCCAGAGTCTTCATCCTCTGCAGGCTCTCACAGGTTGCTGTTTATACAGATTCCAAGTCCTTTATTCCTTGGTCTTGTTAGTTTTCTAGAATTCACCATTATTAAAGATGCCATTATAAACTAGAATTTGAAGTCACCTCTTTGATAACTACATCTACATAACAAATATACAATATAGATGTTAATAGACTGTTTTTCTAATCATAATCTACATTTTGTTTCTGACCTCTGAACTAAGAATAATAATCGATAACCTACATAGCCATGCAAAAGAAGAAAACAAAAACAAAAAAGTAGAGATTGGTGGATAGTTTACAAAAGTTTGCTCTATAGAATTTAAAGGAGGAACATCAGCATTACCCAGAAAAGAAATGGTACCGGCTCTGGGTCATGTGCTGCGTTTAGACTCCGTTATTGTCTAGAAATGCAATCTTAGATTGAACTCTCTCTGAGCTAAATATTTTCACCTGTAAGACAAAAAGAACAGCACTTGTTTTGTTTTGAGAAGTTCCTGGAGTAATTTGAGCGAAATGATTTCAAAAGGAAAGATCAGAAGGATCTAGAAACCTTTCAAGGAAAGGGTGGTAGAGACATGTGACCTGACCCAAATCTTGAAGGTTTGCTCAGAGGAGGGGGATCTTTGCACACAGGCATCTTTGCTTTCTGACTCCAGAGAGATAAAAAGGGATTCTAGAGCCAATTTAGGTTCCAACTTCTTCCCTGACTTCAGGCTTAAACCAACAAGTAGCTACAGTCTCAGGTAGCTTGATTCATTGCCTGGGAAGAAGCCATAACATCATAGGTCCACCTAGTGAACCGATTTCTAAAAAATAAAACCATCAGTCTAAATATCAGGGATTTTTTTTTTATTCTGAAAAGCAGGATAGCTTGACAGAATTAAATGCAACAACCAATACAGATATTTAATGCATACTAGAAACCCCCTGGCTATTAATCTCTAACTCTTATTAATAGAATCATTTTCCCTACTGTCTCTTCCCCAAACCCCACTCTAGAGTGTTGCTAACTTGCTTCATCTCTCTCTCTCCAGCCACCCTTTGCCCTGGGCAGAGGAACACATCTCTGATTAAAGGTTACATCCCGTGAAGACTAACTGTAAAGGCCAGTCCACAATAGACAGGGAGACAATGCATTCTTGTTCAGAGCAGCCACCAGCGGTGATGACAAAAGCCATCAATAGGCTGGGGTCAAAGATCATCAGTCCCTCTGTCACTCCATTCTTCTTTCGGCACTCAGTGGAGCTCATAGGAACTCAATCTCTGGTCTGAAATCCAATCAAAACTCAGCCTCTCAGACCCAAGCCAAGGACGTCCAAAGAACGAATGATAAGGCAAAGCAAAATCTTCACTGGGTCTTCTGAAAAGTACTGGAGATTGTGGAAATGTTGTGCACCCACCAGAGAGAGGGGAGGGAGGCCTCAGGAGAACTGGTGACTCAAGCCTTTGGAATTAGGACTAGCAGAAAAGCAAGGAGGCTGTGGCTAGTCAAGCAGCACTCATGACAGCCATAGATGCACCCCCAGATGCCATCACAAAAGCTTAAAATACCAACCAAAATGTAAACATGAGCACCAGGGCTGTCTTGAATAAAGTCCTTTCCTGCCTCTGCTTTGTAGAGAATAGGATTGCCTTCTCCCTTTAAAAAACAAAACAAAACAAAACAAAAAAACAACAAAAAACCCCCAAAAAACTCTTACTCTTGGTGTCTCCTCCCATCCAGAAGGCCAGTCATGTGGCTTCTCTCTCCTGGATGCAATTGGACTCTATTCTCTATGGTGCTGTCTCTTTCTTTCTGTTACTGTCTTCTGGGAGAATGGCTGGGTAGTGTCAGGGTGCAAGCAAAAATTTTTGATTGCTATACAGACACCTTGGCATACCATGTTACCACCACCAATTTGCAACACAGTCTGTTTTGAGAGTATCCACCAAGCAGCCTCTTGATGGAAGAGACAAAATATTTTTACTCTTTTGTTGCCTAAGAATCTCTTTTCTTGGCTGAACTCACTAAACTGGCTATATGGATTATCAGCACATGACAGAGAGTAGCCTAGGTGGTCTATATCCTAAGTAGATAGAACAGAAGTTGGAAAATATATTCATGGTTCCGAGCCTTGCCTTGGAGAAGTCTCCATCAAAAGGAAAGTGCAATTCAGGGCTTCACTGAACTAGCCAAGGGAAACCCAGAAGCTGTATTAGTAGAGATGTCTTCTGTTTATACCTCTCCTGTTTTAATGTGAATGGGTAACCTGGAGGTGGAGGTGAAGAGTAGTAAGTCAAGGTCTGGCTTTATAGCCCATGTTGCACCAGAAGTCTATATAGGTGTTGGGTTTCAAACTCACAGTTCTGCTCAGATTAGTGTCCTGGGCCACCACACCTAACCAGAAACAGCGGTTTTTAAGTGATATTGCCAACCATATGTTTAACACGTAAACTATATTCTTCATTTCATGGCCAGAATCATAACTTGAGGTTGATATAATTATCTTGATTTTTGTAAATGTTAAAATTGAGACTTGGGTTTAAGGAATATGGATAGAAGCAGGAATTCAAACAGGTCTGTATATTCTCTCTCAGGGTCCTCAGCCAGGAATTCCCAGCCCCCCAGCCCTACAACTTATACTCTCACAGATATTTGTACATAGTACTTCATATGTGCTGGTCCCATCTTATCTGTCCCATGGACTCCAATGTTGTATGTTAGAAATGAGAAGGTTAATATAATACATTTATTTTGTCTCTATGTTTACATAGCACCTGATCCATGTACTCATCTGCTAGTCATCAAATAAGTATGTCTTGATGTTGGAGGCCGCTGGCTCCAGCTCCTCAAGGTGGCGCTATTATCTGGTGCTGGCCAACCCGCCTGAGTCAGTAGAGAGCACATGCGCTTGGTAATCTCGCGAGACTGGTCTGGTTTCTCCGCCTTTCCCGTGGCGTCATGGGATTCTGAACTACGACCAATAGGAAAGTGTTTCGTCTAAAGCAAGGGCCGTTTGGTCGACTTAAAACCGGGTACTTCCTACCTCCTGCCCTCTCTTCCTCTTTCTCTCTTGCTCCGCCCCGCCGTGCGCACGGACGCCCGGCTCCTGGGGCGCGGGCTCTAGGCCACGTGGCGGATGGCCTGGCTCGGGCCACGCCGGGGCCTAGCTCTCTCTGGCTTTCCTTTTCCCCGCTGGGGGCCTGCCGCCGCTGGTTCCTGCGCAGCGGCCCCTGCCTCTGCCGGCTCTCTCTCTCTCTCTTACCTCTCCATTTTCCATAAGCTAAATGCTCTCCCCCAAGATACATTAAAGTTGTACTGCAGAAGGATCCTCAGTGTGTGCCGTGTCTTTCCTCGCGGGCGAGAGATAGGCGCGGGACATCTTGATATGATCTGGATAAAAATGGAAAATTAGACAGCATCCTAAGTGTGGCAACCATTGTTCCCAATCTTTGGAAGCCAGTGTTGGGGAGATAGCAATGAACCAGACTAACAAAATGTATTATACACACAGTCCCATGGGCTTTTCTTTCTCCCAGTGAAAAAATTTGTTTGGAAAGTGGTGCTTGGGTCTGTTGATGTCTATTTTCTGTTTGATGATGGTATTTGTTTGGGAAATTACTCATCGTTTTAGTTCTGGCTCTTTTTAAATTTCTGGTTCCTTAAGCACAAGAGGAGAGGTTTCCAGTTTATCTGTCCATCTCTGAATGTTCGTTTTGCAATGGCAGCAGTTCTCCAGTGTTGTGTGTCTGCTCCTTCCGCACCTCACTGCTTTCTACCCCTTTACAAAGTGAGGCGAGTGTGTGCATTTCATTCCTCCTTCTGAACTACAAACTTTCAGAGAGAGGATCTCCAAATACACAAAACCTACCACTAAGCAATAATAGCTGTTGAATGGACAGATGAATAAATAAGGAAATGGAAGGAATAATTAATCTTATAATCAAAGTCCAAAATTTTAGTCGAAAATATTTCCAAGAAGGAAAAAGAAAATGTACCATATTGTATATGCTTCAGCATTTATTTTTGTCCATAAAAATAACTCAAGAAACATTTTAAAATGTATTTATTATTATATATTATTATAGTTGTTGTTGGTGGTGGTGGTGGGATGTTTGTGTGTATGTGTGTGTGTGTGTGTGTGTGTGTGTGTGTGTGTAGAAGTAGTGAGTGCATGTGCCGTAGCAAATATGTGGGGATAGAAGGAAATTTGGTGGCATTGGTCCTCTCCTTCCATCTTTACATGGGTTCCAGGAATCACGTTTACAAGTTCAGGTTCTCAGAAAGCATTTTCATGGACTGTTCCATCTCACTGCGCCATAAGAACTGAACAAATGCAACCAAAACAATATATGGGGAAGTTATGGAGAATTCATTTTGTCAATGACTAAAAGAGCTTCTAAGAAAAGACATTTAGATGAGAACCAAGATAATGATGCTGCCCATGTTGACTGATGTCTCACATGGCTCATCCAGTGTGCTAAGAATGGAAGCACATGATTTCATCTGACCTTCCCAAGAATCCTGAAAGATAGATTCTACATTTACACTTCTTAAAATACAGCTCCTTAAAACGTCAAAAAAATGACTCAAGACAGGAAGTGGTACAGTTGGGATAAAAGTTCAGCTCTTACAATGCTGGAGCTTCAGCTTGTGAGCCTCCCCGTGACAAACACTCATTCATGAGAGTTCCTGGCCAAAAACAGTCAGAAGCTCCAGTCCTGTTCTCAATGTTGTCTCTTGTGCTAAAAAAAATACGAAAATATCATAAAGCACATTGCCTCCTGTGCACCCATCGACATATATTGCATTCAAGTAAAGGAGAAAACCAGTTTGATAAATCATTTGAGGACATACTAGTGAGGAGAAAGCTAAACATTTTCTAGAGACTTTCCTTCTCATATCTGCTGGTGGCCAATTAATGTTAACTTAACAGAATGTTGACTTGACTTAAACAGCCAGGAGTTGCCACTGGGTTGTAGCCTTTGCGTGAAACTTGTTCTTGGTGATAATTTGAAGCACAGAGTGAGAATCACAACTGAAAGAGACTGCAGTCTGCGGGAATACAGAGTGAAAGAGTAACTTGGAATGGTATGTTACAGGGGGCCCTTGAAGCAGCCTTTAGCTTCAAAAATGGTACATTCATTTTTTTCTTCCCTGGGTATTTAGTTTTGTTTATTCTGAAAGTTTCCCAAATACTAGGCACTGCTGTTCAACATCAAAAAGAGGGAGTATTGAAGATAGGCAACTACTCTACCATCCCTGAACTTGTGTTCCATAGGAAGACAACTTCTAGATGGAAAAGTATAGTCCCATGTAACAGGAACAACACTGGCAGGCATACAGGTGTCAAAATCATGTTCTTACCCAAACACTAGATTTCATAAAATTCTGTGATCTTAGGAGTCAAATTGTTGAAAAGAGTGAAATTTTATTAAATGAAATGGTACATATTTTACAAAATACACTGACAGTTGATGAAATGATTTTTATTAAATCTCAAAGATGGCAAAAGATATTTTTTATAAAAAGTGCTGTTGGCCAAATGTATAGATCCCAGCACATCATACAGGCCACAGCTGAGATGCTGTGTTAAAGACTGTTTGTTACAGTGAGGGATGAGAAGGTGAACTTTCCCAAGTCTTCTGGGATGGTGTTTCTCAGGGGGGAAGAGACGGTACTTAACTCCAAATGTCAGAGAAAATGGGAACATATAATCCAGAAGCAGGGTGCAGCTCTTGATGGAAAATGAAGAAGAGAAGAGAAGAAGAGGAAGGCTTGAGAATTTGACATATCGGAATTTATCGCCTGCTCGGACATGGACACTATCTAAATGGACTTCTAAATTCTAAAGCAGAATTTTCAGACAACTCAGAGAGGAGCCCAGAGACCCAAAAGGAAAAGGCAAGTCATAATACCACAGAAAAATTATGATAATATCACAGAAAAGTTATAATAATACCACAGAAAAAAGCCTGAGAGGACCTGGGTAGTGGAGGAGGTACTGTCCCTCATTCCCCGTGGATAGACACACACCCTGTATGTTTATTTTGTTCTGAGGTTTCTCTCCTCTTTTTTCCAACTATTTCCATTTCCTGAGACCAGAAATGCTGGTGCTCGACGAGGGCCACTGAGGTCTGGATGTCTGCAACCAACACAACTCTGGAATTTACTTTCCATTGGAATTTCTCTGGGAAGAAGGACTTGAGGAAGTCCCTCCGTCCTGCATGAGACTTTTGACATTGACACGTGAAAGGGGAGTTTTTAACTTTGGAGGTGCAGTCCAGTGGCAATGTGCTAGCCTAAGAAGCACCAGACCCTACCATTGATTCCTAGCACCTTGCAAAATGCAGCCAAGTTGTTGATTCTTACCCACCCCCACCCCTTCTGTTACATATTAACACAGATTAAAAGCCTTTGCCAGATGCTGGAGCCTTTATATTGGACTTCCCAGACCTCCAAACTGTGAGTCAATAAATTTCCAGTCTAATAAATTTTTGATCATTATAAATTAGCCAGTTTGTGATACTCTGTCTTAGCTGCACAAAACAGGCCAGGACAAGGGCCTCATTGTTTTTCTAAATCTGGCCCCCCCAGAATGACGCCGCCGCCGAGTGTCTGTTAAGTTCTTAGATTCCCTTTGTGTCTCATTTTCTGGTGGTTTATTTCTTCCCATCAGCCACATAGGCAGCTGGATCTACCTCACAGGGTGCCAGTACACCAACTTTTCTATCTTGGGATACAATTTCTGAACAGCACTCTATCAGAAAGAGCAGCAGGATTCTATCAGAGAGAGCAGCCCATATCTAATACACCAACACAGTTCCTTCACCAGCAAATTTTCCAGTTCACAAATGCTGAGAATTTCAACGCTATTACAACTATATAGTTCAATGCAATTTAAAACTCATTTTTAAAATCATGTAGTGGGTTTACCGCTTGCATACAGATCTGATTTTCTGTGTGTTGTGATGCCACCTAGTGGGAAACATGGAGTGCACAGGAAAAAAAACAAAAACAAAAACAATTAAAAAAACAAAACAAAACAAAAAAAAAAAACCACCCGGTCATCTAGGAGTTATCACCCAGCATCTCCTTCCTGTAACAGAAGATCCAGTCTTAGCCAGGAAAATATCTACATTGAAAAGGTGATATTATTTATTTGGCATAAGTTATACTTGAAGGGGACTGAAATTTGGAATTATTTTTAGTCTGCCAAGGGAGATTTAAAAGAATATCTGAGCATACACCAAAGACAGAAATTTTGAGTTTTCATTGGGAAGAGAAATCGACAAGAAAAGTAGCTTGTTTTATCCTGAGGGATTATGTTGAAGTAAACAGAAACCAGGCTGAGAGCCACAGCAATTTTGTTTGTCTGTTTCTGTTCTCTTTTCTAGACAGGGTTAGAACTAGCTCTAGAGACCAGGCTGCCTTGAACTCACCGAGATCCTCCTGTCCGACCCCTCGGCTCCCAGTGCTGGGATTAAAGGCGAGCACCACCACTGCCCAGCTCCAGACAGCAATTTTTAAAGAAAGACCCCTTTCTGTCTTGGGCAAATCAAACGCGGTGCGACAGAAGCTGGCTTTGCAGAGCTGTCTTCCTCCAGCTCCTCTTTCTCCAGGAGCAGAGCAGCTGGGGACCACTCAGGAGCCAAGCTGCAGAGGCCCTGCCCCAGGAACCTCGGAATGCTTTGTCCTGGCTCTTCCTCTCATGGACTTTTGTTTTCTGCGCAGGAGCCTAACAGACCTGGGTATTTTGCGACTGTAAAAGAACTTTGCTGTGGGGGAATGGTGCCCCCTGCCCAGACTTCACAAGGGCTCAGCACCTTAGGGAGAGCTCTTAACTCCTCTGGAAAGAAGCTTGACCAAACATTTTGATCTAGAACTCTTACAGGCTCCCCCTCCCTCTCCCCTCTCCTCCTCTCCTGCTCTCCTCTCCCTCTTTCTTTGTCCTCTACGATAATTTTTGGACTCACCTGTAGCCGGATAGAGAACTGATCATTTTTCTATGAAGGAGTCCAGTCATTTCGCACAAAGCCCCATTATACAATACCGCACAGAAACAAACCAACCAAGCAAACGGGAGCAACAGACGGCATCTCTGTCTACCAAATGGAAAGTTGGTGGACATTCTGATTCAGAGGATTCCCCAGGGTTGATTCAAAAGGGAGGAAAGGTGGTAAGGACTGAGCTGGGTTTTCATTGTTTAAGACAGTGAGTTAAACTCTCTCCCACACCCGTTCTCCTTTGCTTTCATGGCAGCCTCAGGCAAATATCGAGACTCCCAGACTCTTTGACAAAACCCGCCCACGAGTGACTTGGCTCTGAGTAGAACAGAGTTAATAATAAAAGTTTAGATGTCCCTCTTTGTGGGGATTTTTCAAATATAATAAAAATAGTCGGAGACATCATAGGGATCTACCCACAGTCAGTCTAGGAGGATCAGACAGTGGTAACTCACACCTTTAATCTCACCACAGGGAATATCCTGGGAGTGGTGACCTACTCCCTTAATCCAATCTGAGTTTGAGGTCAGTTGAGTTTACAGGAGTTCCAGGCTCCCAGGAAGGCAGTGGTGGTGCCATGCTTTAACTGAGCGAAGAAAGTGTTTAAGGCAGACATAGAAAGACAGAGCAGGCAGAAGAAGCCATGGCTCATACTTTTAGTCCCAGCACTTGGGAGGCAGGGGCAAGAGAATCTCTGTGAGTTCAAAGCCAGCCTGCTGGTCTTCAAAGCAAGTTCCAGGACAGCCAGGACCGTTACACAGAAAACTCTATCTGGAAGGAGGGGGAAAAAAAAAAAGTGAATCTGTCCTCTGATATCTCCGACTGTTTTTATTATATTTGAAAATATCCCCACACCACTTCTTACGTATAAGCTACTTTTGCTGTACATCTAGCTGCAAGGATTCAGCAGCACAATATATATATATAAATGCCAAGTGCATGTGAAAATATACAGGCAATATAACAGTACTGCACACTATTGGGCAATTTCCTAGAGGTTGATGCAGTACTAGTCAGAACAGTCCAGGCTGAATACAAGAGAGTAGAAGAGAGAGGAGGGAAGAAAAGAAGGAGAGGAACCCAGATGCTGTGTTAATCCACTAAAATCTATAGTGAAGTATGAGGGATAGAGTGTGAGGTTTCACCTTAGGAGGAACCAGTTTGAACCCCCACTTACTGCCTACTATTGGCAGGAGTTTGAGTAGACACTATTCCTCCACGCTCAGCTTCTTCATCTGTGAATGGGAATAACTACCAAAATGCAATAGGCAAAGCATCACAATGCATGACATATAATGAGTTCGGGCACTTACCTTTATTATGACTTCTATGACGTTTGCATTGAACTTATTTGAGTGTCCCTTGCTCTGAAAAACACATGGTATGTAATACAAATGAAAGATATTTTAAAGAAAAATTCCAGGTGAGGTATTATGACGTCATAGTGCCAAGGCCGGAGTAAGGGAGGTTACAGCTTTAAGGAAAGGGTGCATTAGAGGTTTTTACACAGCATCCCACTTGGAGGGAGAGTTGGTCCAGTTTGCTGCAGCTCCGAATGCAGAGCTAGCCTTCCTTGAGGAACAGAAGTCACAATCACAGGCTCTTCCTGTCAGCCTGATGAAGTATTCTCCTCAGAACTGTCAGAGGGTATAACAGCTATTGTGGGAAGGTGATAGGCTTCTGGACATAGTTAAATCTGGATGAAATGTGGCCACACTGTTCACTTTGGTGAGGAGTGGGTGCATTTTTCTCATTAGCTAAAGAGCTGGGTTGAATGTGTGTTCCATGTTCCTTCAGTCTTGAGACTGTCTGATTCCAGGAAAAAACCATGAGAGAAGGAGTTCAGGAACAGTCAACCCTGTTTCCTTTCTCTTTTCTTTCCCTACTGGATATGGTTTTTACACTGGTGCACCACTACCACTCGGATCCACTCAAGAGAAATTTTTTTCTAGCTCTTATAACCTGGAATATGTGATGGTCACGACACCTAACATCATGCAGCCTGTAGTGCAATGCCTCATGGAAAGCATCACAGGTTAGATAGCATAGAGGAATACTTATGTGTTTTGGCCAACAGTGTACATTTTCTTTCTTCATGGTAATCCTTATGAATCTGTGACTGAGGTGGAAGGAAATCTCAGATTTTTTTTTTAATGTAGATCTTTTATTTTTCTGTTCCCTAATACAGCCAGGTTTTGAGCATCTAAAAAAAAAAAGCCCAGATAATAAAGAAATAATTTCTTAGACACTGAATGTTAGATTAACAACCTAGGACCAAAGGGAATTATGGGAAGCCATTAATTCACCTGACTAGCTTGTCTAGGGTGCCCAAGGCTTCCAAGTCTCTTGCCTTCTGCTCTGCGACTTCTTGTTTAACTCCCACACCTTCCCACTGGGTCTTCAATTGTTTGAGTCTCTTTCATGAGCTTGTCTGGATGCTTATCTTGTCAATAATAATGTGTATCTGTAAACCTAGAACTCTTATGGAAATACCAATTTAAGTTAGAATGGTAGGCATCTAAAAATGTTATAAATGGCCTATAAACAATAAAATTTCAATGGTTAGGGCTTACTGATGTCACACCATGCTGAATTGGGTATCATCTCCTGGCATAATATCTAAAACAGAAAAACGGTAGTAGACTTGACTTTATTGACCCAGCTGTTGGGCAAAGTGCTTTTTGTCCTCTACATTTGCTTCTTACAGCCCATCTACAATAAACACTCAAGTTTCAGTACTCTTCTGTAGCTAAGGAAATGGATGCACACCATAGTTTGTTCAGGGTAAGTGAGGAAGTATCAGAATCCACGGTTAGAACCTTGCTTGGGTCACATACACTTTGCTATGCTGTCCCTTCTTACACTGTGATTGACTTATACACTGGCGATACTTCTTTATATCTCTCCAAGTAAAGAAATAGCATGATAAGCTTAATAATTACAAGATTTAAACATGCCTATGGATGCACAAATTATGAGTATCCTCGGAAAGACTTAAAGCCGGCTTATTTACAGAGCAGCTCTAGAATATATTTGATGTTAATATGTCAAGGTCAGGGCACCTGGTTTCCTCTGCTCTTGAACATACAGAGCATGGATGTAATGTAAGCGGGGTTCTCAGCTGGGTCTTTGGTTTGTTAAATGTCTGCTGGACCGAGCGCCCTCTGAGCTCCTCCCAAGACCATTGTGTAGACTGAAAATGCCTACCTCATCTGTCATCAGCACTCACAAGGCTGCAAAGCGTTTTTTCATTTCCACTTTATTTTCTACCCTCTTTCCAGTATTTACCTCCCACATCTGGAATCGATTCTGACCAGGAGTGAAGACATAAGCGGCCAGGCTCCTCCCACAGCAGCCTTTCTCTAAGGAGAGGGAAGAATACCCAGAACATTGTGAATGCATCAGACATTCTCTCGGAGAGAAAACTGGCCACCAAGACAGATTCTGCCCTCTAAATGGCTAATTTGTCTTTCTGCGTTTAAGGGAACTATCTAACATTTTGTCATTATAGTCTAGAAAGCACATTTTTAAAATGAGATTTATTTGTGTGGTAAATGGTGAGAAGCCATTAAAAATACCCAGTTTATCATCCTTTAACACCTCTGCATAGAAGATTTTAGAGTTAGTCTTAGAAAAATGTTACTGGCTTTCATGTGTCTGATTACCCACCCCATACAGAGATAAGAGCATTGGTCAGTCAGTCACAGTGAACCTGATGATAACCATCACTTAAATAGTAGATTTTATGTTGTTAGGAGAAGGTTTTCTGTTTGCTTCTGTTGGTTTTCCTCCTTGGTGGCACTGGGGCTAACTTCATAGTCTTTTAAAACTGCTTTCAGGAGACAATTTCTGTCTTTGTAAGGCAAAGATAGTTAACTTAGGCATTGATGTCAAAATTTGACCTCAGTAAAATAAATTTCACACAGTTTCACTTAACTTTTCTTTAAGATTTTTTCGTGGAAAAAAAAGAAGAAGAAGAAGAAAATAAACTCTCCAGAATGGCAAATAAATGCTTCAGTCTAAGCTCCTAAGAAAATATTCATATAAATATAAAAAAGTCAATCTCTTAACTATATAAACTGCATCATTGTGTTAAGACAGCAATTCTGTCCTTTGTTTTCAAATCAAAAGTGTGTGTGTGTGTGTGTGTGTGTGTGTGTGTGTGTGTGTGTGTGTGTGTGTGTGTGTGTATTGACTCTAGGGAAAAAACAGTAAGAAAAATTCAAGCTATCCAATGATTCTCAAGGTTCAGCCCTCATCTCATGCAGGAAGATTGTCTATAATGATGGAATAAAGTACTACTATTAAAATACAGTTACAGACTATGAGAAATAGTGAGAGGTATTACAGGGAGCTTCAAAAACAAAGTCACAACTTAACAGTGATTCTGAGCACTTTGTTCTGCTCTCTTTGCGGTCAGCGATTGAAACATCAAAAGTTTGTTCAACACCGTGAGTCCTGGACGATTTCGATGTTCACCCTGATGCTAGCTAGGTATTGTGCAGATTTCACTGTGATCTGCGCACATACAGAAGGCAGCAGGCAGTGGTAAGTGAGCCACCAGGCGCTGCTCTGTGCCTTTCTTACATAACTGGGCAATACAACCAGGAAACCCCTGAGAAAACAAATCTGCCTCCTGAGTGAGGGGAGTCACATAACGGAACAGTGAGCCCTTTGAAAAGAAAACTGCCCCCCCCCATGGTAGAAAATAAAGGGGAAGGAGGCTCATGTGGGTAGCATAGCAAGCAGAGAATGTGGGCCCTAGGGAGTGTGACATTACACAGAGCATAATGGGGTAGATTGCATGCTTGGCTAATTACTGGAGCTATTAAAATCTCTATAATTTAAATTCAAGCCAAAAAGAAAAGAAAAAAAGAATAAAGTCTATATAAAAGAACACACATGCTCCTGATTGGGTTTTACAGACCGATTCCTTTTAGTTTAAAAAGACACCATCCTGCTGTATGCATGTGGCTGATAACCTGACTGATCTTCCCCAGACCCTGCCCTCACAACTGTCTGGGATGCTCTGCTGCTATAGAGAGCAGTTGGTTCAGATAAGATGATGGTTGACAAGGTCATGTGTGTTGGGGCTGAATCACAATACTGCAGTCAATGGGCTTAATCAAAACCAAATGTGTTGCTATCTAAAACCAGAAAGTTTCTGGAAATGGAGACAACAGAGTTTTACCTTTGCTCAAGTTTGCAGAGCAAACAGAGTCTAGAAACACAGAGAGTGGCAACAAAAATTCTCCCCGGAGTTTAATGCAAAGAACCGCGAGGAGGCATTCACCTTTGCATTTCCCCTTCTTACCCTGCTTGTGCTTCCCAGACACCCAATGAACAATCACTTCTGGATGAACAAACAGGCAATGGTTAGCCCAGGAGTTCAGCAGCGATGCTTTTAGCATCAGACTTCATTCTGCCCCAACTTTTCCAGGAGACTTAGCTTCTACCTTAGTTAGGGTTTCTATAGCTGTGAAGAGACACCATGACCAAGGCAACTCTTATAAAGGAAAACACTCAGTTCGGGCTTGGCTTACAGTTCAGAGGTTTAGTCTATGGGAGCCTGATAGCAGAACAGGCAGAAATGGTGCTGGAGAAAGAGCTGAGAATTCTAAATCTAGCTTCATAGGCATCTGCCTGGCTTGGGCATTAGAAGCTCAAAGTCCACCTCAGTGGCACATTTCTTCCGACAAGGCCACACCTCCTAATAATTCCATTCCCTGTGGGCTTATGGGAGCCACCTTCATTCAAACACCTCAAATTCCAAATCTGCAAAAAGAATTTGTTGTTTTTGCTGCTGCTGGTTACTGTGGTGGTTATGATGATGATTGGGAATAAAACAAAACAATGTACCTTTGCAATCAGCATAAAGTCCAATAAGTAGATATTAATCAACTAGCTATTTTT
Source organism: Phyllotis vaccarum (assembly GCA_033318265.1). Taxonomy (NCBI): domain Eukaryota; kingdom Metazoa; phylum Chordata; class Mammalia; order Rodentia; family Cricetidae; genus Phyllotis; species Phyllotis vaccarum. The sequence continues at coordinate 135,433,089 of JARWLC010000001.1, read as the reverse complement.
TATCCATCCTAAGACCTTCCCCACTAATGGACCACTCCTTCCCTAGCTGACTAGCCCAGTGATAACAACAAGGGTGCTATGGGTGATAATGAGGATGAGCTCTTAAATCTGTAAGGAAGTTAAACTCAGATAAGTTTCTGGAGGTACCTCAACACTTATATTTTATTCCATCTGGATCTGGGACATCTATAGTTTGAAAGTCTTCTGCTGAGCCAAAGATTGTTGACCAGTCTCTGTTTGAGACACCAAAAGGACATGTAAGTATCTCAAGGCCATCTTGTCCAGTTGTAGTCTAAAGAAGGAAACAAATAGCTCTCAGTATGCAGCTAGTGCTATAGTAGTTCGGTGTTCACTGATTTATTCTCTTCAAAAATATTTTATTGCTGGCCTTGCATGTGAATATTAATGTGTCCTGGATTAATGTGTCCAGGTTGTACTTCCTGTCCCTTCACCCAGTATTTTTGTTTTCTTCACAGCATTTTTATTAGCTGTTTCTTGCTGTGTTGGTCAGCTTTCTGTGTTGTGATAAAATGCCCAGGAAGGTCACCTGAGAAGGCGGGAGGATTTTGACAGCCCCTAGTATTGTACTCTAGAGCAGAGTGTACACCTCATGATGGGTAGTAAAGAGAGATGAAGGAAGGGATATATATATATATATATATATATATATATATATATATATATATATATACATATATATATATATATATATATACACATATATATAGTAAGGGCCTCTAGTAATGACCTAGACTTGAGCACATGAGCCTTAGTGACAATACTTCAGATTTAAACTCTAGCACTCTGCCTCTAGCCCCACAAATTCATACTGTCTTAAATGCACTTGTAGCCCACACACTGCTCCCTCAGACAAGCTCTGCCCATCGTGTGCAGCTTCCTTCAGCAGGCATCCCATATTCCTAGCCTCTCTGACTTCCAGGGAACTCTACATCATCCTTGGCCTCACTCTCAGAGCCCTCCGGGATATGCTAGTGGGCAGCAGCCCTTCCTTCCACACATTGCTTAGCTTCTGCTTTCTCTTGAAATTTTGGGAGGAGCCTGCTGAGTAACTCTGGCATTCTGCATGCCTGCCCAACCAGCATGTGGATAACATCTAGGTTTACTGTGGGCATGGTCTGTACAAGACCTTTTCATACTCCAGCTCTAGCATCCTCTGAGTCCCAGCCCAGCTAAACATGGTGAAATGAACCACAGGGTTGGACAGCTCTGTGTAAACAAGGAACCCCTGGAGTTCTTCTATCAAAGGAAAGGCTAATACTTTCATATCTTTGAACCTGTGTCCTGTAGGTTTGAAATTCCTGATGAGTTTCCAAGGCATCTTTCTTACTACTCCAGGGCAAAGTCCTGGACTCTTTCTGGATTGAGCCAGTCTCTTTAGCAATTGCACACTCTTTGGCTGTAACCTTATACACACTTCTTGCCAAATTACAAGTTTCACAAATGTTTCTAATATGTATGTTTTTCTCTCAGTTCTGGTAGTAAGTTCTCCCAAGAGCAGCCAGAAATATCTATGCTCTATCTTGATGAAACTTTCTTCACCAGATGAGCTATCATGTCTCCCTCAAGCTAGAGCTTATCCAATGAATAAAGCCACGCACACAGTGTAGACACATTCTTTGCCAGAGTGTAAAAATTACCTAGAACCCAGGTCCCATTACAATCTGTATCTCTACTTGAACTTTTATGAGCTTATATTTAGATAGACAAATGGTCTTCAGACACTTCAAAGACCTAAAAAATAAGGCATTTAAGATGTTTAATAACCTGAGGCTTTTCATGACAGTGAGATACTTCTACTCCTGGCAGCACAAATATACTTCATAAAAGGATGATAGGCATATAAAAAAAAAACCCTCCCTATGAAGTGTGCCTTCATTATGGTCAAGTTAGCCACTGGGCAAAGAAACTCTTCTTGCCTTGACTGCTGACAGTATACTGTACAAACTGGATAAACACAGTACAAAGGAAAAAGACTACAGAACTTTGCCAAGACTAGCCAGGACAATATTTCAAAATTCCTGCTTAATAGAAAAGTCTAACAGATATTTTAGCCATGTAGCCTGAAGATGGATGCTCCAATATTTGCAAAAGAACTTGGGGGCTGTCTAGGCAGCCAGATGTCTGCTGTTTCTATAGCTATGGAAGTGGTTTACACTGCACTTTCTGTTTACTCGGTAATATTACATCCTTCTGTGGTCTTTGATGGAGTTGAAGACTAGTTAGTTATAGTTTTCCTTAGTTATGATAGAAGGCAAATTAGTTATAGAACTTTGGACTTATCAAGACAGAATAGATAATAGAGTGATTTCTCTGATTTTTTTCAACTACAAATGGACTGAACACTGTACATGTAATCCTTACTTGAGAACTTTTCTTGTTGTATATAGATTTACTATGTTAAAGATAAAACCCTTTTTTATTTAGATAAAAGAGGAAATGTTATGGAATATTATTTTAACTGGGCAAGGATGTGTTATGTTTATTTATCCTGAAGAATATTACTTTAACTGTGTAAAAGTGTGTTATTTTTGTTTATGGTGCATTTGTTTAACAATGTAAAGATGTGTTGCATCTATTTCAGTTTGCTTTCCTAAGGTACATGACTGATCTAATAAAAATATAAACAGCCAATAGTTAGGCAGGCAAGAGATAGGCGGGGCTGCAAGGCAGGAAGAATAAATGGGATGAGAAATTTAGAAAGAGGAGAGACAAGAATAAAAGAAGAAGGCAGTTCTGAGGTGAGAAGCCTGGCAGTCATCAGCCAATCAGACATAGAGACACCAAAAATCTAAGAAAAATTTTACCTACCAAAGCAAAAGGTAGGTAAAAGAGAAACAGGTTGATTTTAGTTAAAAGAGCTAGCTAGAAATGAACCAAAGCTAGGCAAAACATTCAAGACTAATAGTAAATCTCCATGTCTTAATTTTGAAGTTGGTAGCCCAAAAGAAAAGGCCTGGCATGACAAATTATGATAAAGAATAATTTAGGTATAAAACTTTGAGCTCACTAAGATAGGATAGATAATAATACAGTACTTTTCCAGATGCAAATGGGCTGGACATTCTGAATGTAATTCTTACCTGATAGTTGTTTATATTATATATTTTTACTATGTTAGAGATAAAATCTTTCCTCTTTAATTAGACAAAAGGGTGGAAATGTTATGAAATATTTATGTTCACTGTAAAGATATGTCTCTGGCTAAGGCTCTTCTGGCTGGTTTAATAAAGAGGTAAATGGCCAATAGCTAGGCAGGAAAGAATAGGTGGGATTTCTAAGGGGAAATAAGAAGGGGAATGAAGGCATGCATGTTTTACCGGAAGACCTGCAGCAAGTCAGAGGAGCCCTACTGCAGAAAGATAAAGCTGCACGGTAGAATGTAGACAAATAGAAACAGATCACAGAAAGATAAAGCTGCACGGCAGAATGTAGACAAATAGAAACAGATCACAGAAAGATAAAGCTGCACGGTAGAATGTAGACAAATAGAAACAGATCAATTTAAGTTATAAGAACTAGTTGGGAAAAAGCCTAAGCTAAGGCCAAGCTTTCATAATTAATAAGAAGTCTCCATGTTGTTATCTGTGAGCTGGCCATGCCAAGAAAAATCTGACTGCGTCTAGTATTTCCTTCTAAGGCCCCATCTTGAAATTTCCCGCTCATAGGACTTCTACTAAGACAAATCTTAAAGGTTCCCTCATCTCCCAATAGCACCATGGGATGTATAGTGAACCTTTAACACACTGGGCAGATGCTTCTGATTGTGGATGGCACTTACCTGTTTGTTAGCTGCTTTTTTTCAACTGAACTTATGCTTTCACAAGGATGGTGATGTCCTAGAAATCTAGGATTATGTTTGGCCCAGCATATATACCACACAGCCTCAGCAGCTAGAGTAGTGCAGGCAATGTCAAATGGACTTCATGACTGTGAGCTAAGCTATGGAAATTTCCGTGGCCTTAGGGTATACGGAATGTTTGCTTCTCAAATCACAATTCTACCAGAGACTGGCACTTAATTTTTGTTTGTTTGTTTGCTGATTTACAGCCACAGATTCTACTTTTCTCTTTGCTGTTGAGAATCACAAGTCTCCACCTTCCCAGTTTGGGTGTCTGGTAATTTATACCCACTATACCCACAGCTGTGTAGTAGTTGTCAAAAAGCTGAAGCTGTACATGTAAATAAAAGAAAGCACACAATTTTGATGCATTGATAATCTAGTAACAGTAATAACTTACTAGTGGGAAACCATATCACATCCTTCTGGTCAAGGGAAGGAAAGCTCCGGTATGCTGGAGGCCTAATTGGGGCTCATCACTCACCAGGACAAGGCACTGCCCCTAAGAAAGGCAGCTAGCTCACTTTAAACCATGCTAAAGAGCTGAGCAGAATAATTACTTCTTTGCCAAGATACAGTAATCTTCCTTTCCCTGGTGGGGTAGCTTCCCAACTGCAGCTATGTTCTTCATTAGTCTGTAATTTTCTGAATTACTCAAAACCCATAACTTTTTCTTTTCTTCTCTCTCTTCTAAGCATGCTTTCCCTAACACTTGGGTCATCCCTAAATCTCCCAGATTCCCTCTTTCTCCTACTCCACCATCTAACTGCTTGCTGACCATACAGTTGACATACAGGCCAGTCTGACTCAAGCAGTGTGATATGTTTCCTTTTCTTTTTCTTTCTCTTCTGCAGACCTGTTAAGACTTAGCTTGCATGCCCTGAGTTTTGTTTTGTTTTGTTTGAAAATGCTAAGACAGGTGGTTCTCTGTGAGTTCGAGGCCAGCCTGCTCTACAGAGTGAGTTCTGGGACAGCTAGAACTACACACAGAGAAATCCTGTCTTGAAAAAACAAAGCAAACAAAAGATTAGTAACACAGTCCTCAAGTTTCTATTTTAAGAATCCCAAGAGAGGACACTCACATTCTCACATTCTCCATATCATCTGATGACTACAAAGAAACTCCCTACATTTTCTGGTAGCATTAAGGCCTCGTGCATGACCTTCATTTTCTGTCACTGAGCACATCTTTTTCTCAGATTAAAATTTCTGATAAGATAAAAGTCTTAGTTCGACCTCCGATTTGTGAAAGAGGTATGTGGTGTAGTTTTATTATAAAACATTTGCATATACAAAGCCCTGGGCTCAATTCTCAGCAGGAGAAGGAGATATGGGCTTTCTTTTCCTCCCTACAATTATTGGTAATACTTCTGAATCCATATGAACTAGAATGTCAGATCTGTCTTTGGCAAAAAGAATTATTCTGAGAAATTAGACATGGAGAACAGAGATACATTAGGGCATCCTGAAATCAGAATTAAAGTTACCTTTTTCATAAGGAAATAGATACCTGCGAAGGAAATTTCCTGTGTGTCTCCCTGTCTGGATCAGAAAGGGAAGGGTGTCCAATATGTTTATTTGCTTGTTATTTGTTTTGAGACGAGTGTTGGAATGCAGCTGATCTTAAACTCTTGGTGTCACATGATCCTCCTGTCTGTGCCTACAGTGTTCCAAGATGGCAGCTGCAGGCACTGTGATTGGTACTTCATAGGTTTTTGACAATGAAGATGATACAATGTAAAACTGAGTAACTTCATCTCCCTGTCACTGGTCTCTCCCTGGCTCTTTTCTTTTCAGGTCAAGATGAGATTTAAGGCTGTAATATGCTCCCCCTTTTGAATATTACACAGTCTTTGGTTATCTCTCTTTTACATCCAAAGGCTATATGCTAATAGGCTTCTGATTGCTTTCCTTTTGCCTGTTGCTTATCACAGAAGTCTGTCCTAGCTAAGAACCAAAGATGCAGAAAAATTATTTTCTTCTCTCTACTATACATGAAAGATTTTGAAAACTGTCTTTAAAAACAAAGGCATGAGAGTGCTTTTCTCTGCTGTTTCTGGTCCAGTGCTAAAAGCTTTGGGTTAGAGCATGTCTTACAGTTGTGAAGAAACAGAGTCAGGCACTTAGCTTGTCATTTGGTGTCTAACAGGTTTAATGAGCACCTACTCCATTCCAGACTCCTTGCAGGGCTTTAAGAACAAAGAGAACAGAGTAGCCAGGCAAGGCATTGTGGACTCTGATATTAGTGCTTTTAACTGCTCTGAGAACTGTAGCTATGGACAGGGGTGTTGACCCGCAACCTATAACAATTATTCATATAAACATCTTACAGTTCCAAAAGACTTATAAGTGATTGATAATTTATAAGGAGCCAGGAAGTACTTTGTTCATGATTTCTCATACAAAGAAAGTCTAGTAATTGTAAGTCTAAGTTGAAATAAAATTATCATAAAGTTACTTGGGTGTTTAGGCAGCCTTACTAACTCACAAAAAAATAAATACAATACAAGGGAGATAAGGACAGATAGCCGGGGTTCCCAAAACAAGATGTCCCGTTTTCTCCAGCCAGGAAGCAATGGTTACCATGCAGGCTCAGAAAGTCCTCAGTCACTCATTCTCCTGAATATCTCTCTCCTGATAAACATCATGTTTCCTTTTTGTCTGGAAGAATGGCCAGGAAAATGGCCTTCTGATTGTGAAGAATGTCAACTTAATTATCTTTCCTTCCTTCTAGGTAATAAGGTTTTCTTTTAGGAATGCTCCCAAATTAATAGCATCATTTGAAGAAGCTACCATTTTATCCTCTTCCCCACATGCAAAAATTGTGCCCAAAGATGCTTAAGTGCCATCATAGTTTACGACTAATTTTGTATATAACAAGACAACATATAGCTAACTGTTCACTGACATTTGCTCTGTCTGAAATGTATCAGGAAATTTGCCATTTGAGAGATACAGAACTAAATTGTCTCAAACATCAAAGATTATGGAAATCAAAAATCTTACATCAGGATCTCTGTACTTGGAAAATTTTTCAGATGGTTTGAACCTGGTGAAACTATATTTTAAAAATAATACATTTTTTTGCAGATCCATCTCCTGAGATTGTGGCTTTTCAAATTTCTTAAAGAAATATATGAACCCAAATGGCTTGAAAACTGCTTCACAGTGGGCTGTTGATGTTTTAAACGATGTTCAATCATTTTTATGAGATACCACATAACTATTTTTTTTCTTAGACTTAGTACTTGAAACCAAAATGTAAAAGCAACAGAGGTATCTTTTAAGAATGTAACACATGTTGTTTATGCTGTGATTATTCACCGTGTTTGCACAGTTTCGATGTGGTTCTTGCCTCTGAGAAGCAGAAAGGATCATTTGATGTAACACGGCTCTAACTGGACTCAGGATTGTAGTTGCTAAGAGGTGAACAGATCTTCTCTATTCCTGTCAGTGCTTTCAGCATCAGGCCCAGCCCAAGGGTACAAGGGACAGAACCATCCCTTCCCAGTGCACTGGGGTAGAGCTCATACGTTTTGCAAAGAGGCTTTGTAGGTAGAACCTGATCCGAGAAAATAAAAACCAAAGGCTTGTGTTCTCTCAGTGCTTACTATCTGGTTAGGAATACAAAAAGACTCATTCACTATATGTGCATTTGCTTTTCCAACAGTCAACTCTACAGACTAAAAAGCCTAGGAATGTATGTAGGTAGGATCTCAGCCAAATGAAAGGTTACTGTGGCTAAAATCACTCTCAGTTCAGATCTGTCTTACTCTGAGTGTTAGGATATACTGTGGCTGGTCTGTCAAAGTTGTTGATTCTTCAAAATATGACTGTGAAAAAAATCCATTTGATTTGAAGGTAAAATTTAAGATCAAAACTTTTAGATAAATTTCAGCTTTCCTTCCTATAAGTGAATTTGTCCACCTTTAGGGAGTCTTCATCCATCTAAATAATTGGCCTCTGTCAGTTTTCTGCCCAGAAGCAGACAGGCACACTTTCTTCCCTGTAAGGTAAAAAGGAAACAAAATATCTCTCTCTATATATGCATGCACACACACATATATGTTTATTTATATACATGAATATATACATGAAGTTTAATAAAAGTTGCTATTTAAAAATCTTATCAGACTAGGAACATTAAAACTTGATAAGGTTTGTAAAATTTATAGGGTAGTTACTTCAAGGCCTGATGTGAGTTATGAAATCTAATTTTGTTTTCATAGCTCTGTGATAAAATTTTGTCAATGTTATAAAAAGGGTCTTTGCTAAGACTGACCAGAAACCTGAACTATCTGTCCAGGCAATAAAACACATTTCTTAACTGCAAAGTGTCAGACAAGCAAGGTTTGACTGATATTGATCGGTAAGTTGAGTGCATTTCCTTTACCTCATAGGATAATAGGTCTTTTTTTTTTTTTAATGGTTTTTCCATTAATATCAGACTCTAGATTTGTGAAGAATAAGAAAGACAGAAAAAACATAAGGATGCTTAATGGTAGAGTACGTTGCTCAGGCCAAGTGCATGGGAGAGGGACATGAAATTCTTGTTACTGTTGTGGGTTGAATTGTGTCCCCTCAGAATCCACATGCTGAGGGTCTGACCCCCAACACCTCAGAAGGTCCCCTGACTTGGGAAGGGGTCCCTGTAATCAGTGAGGACGAGGGCACACTAGAGTATGTCGGTCCCCTGATCACCAGCCTAACCAGGATCCTCACCAAAGTGGGAAAATCAGATTCTGACACTTAAAATAGAGATGAGAGAGATTAGAGTGATATTTTATGAGACAAGGAATGACAAAAATCGTCAGCTGTTTCAATTTATTTTTATGATATGGTAAAATGCCTTGGATTGGGTACTTTAAAAGCCACAGGAACTACTTTCTCAGATTTCTGGAAGCTGGAAGGTCTTTTTCCAAGGCGCAGGTAGAATTCAGCTGGTGAGAGAAGGCCTGTTTTCAAGTTCAAAGATGGCTTTGTGTTGTTATGTCCTCACAGAGTGCACAAGAATGCCATCCTCTGAACCTCTCTTTAAGGGCACTAATCCCATTTGGAAGAGGTTTTTTTTCCTGCATAGGTCCCACCATTTAGCAGGATCACACACTGGTGGTCTGGGGAGAAGCCACAATATTCAGACCTTGGACTGTAAGATCTGGACACTGAGAAGCCAGAGAATGACAGGGATTTTAGTCCCTAGAGGGAATCGATCTTGCCTGTACCTTTTCCTTGGAATTCTGGTTTGCAGAATTGTGAGACACTTGTAAGATAACTGTGAGACAATACATTGTTAAGGTGACTTGCCTTATGTTGTGGCACTGCTGTGACCTGAACATGTCGTGCAAAATTCATGTGCTGGTAACATAATCCCCAATAGCATTAGGAGGTGGGACTTTGGGGAAATGTAGGTCACAGGGCCCCTACTCTCATAAGTAGGTGAGGGCAGCTGCAAGAACTGGTTGGAGCAGAAAGTTGACGTTCCTTTACTCTCTCTTTTTAAAGCCTACTTTTAAAGCCAGATGTAATGAGAGAGGCTACAGCAGTACAGACAGACCTTCAGCCAGTGAGTATCAAGTTGGATGGTCTCTTGAACTCCAGACCAATGTTCTTTACGGTCTATGAAGTGTCCCGAACAGCAGCGGATGTCAGCTCAGGAATGGGAGAATGACAATAGATGAAAGATCATGTGAACTCTTCTCAGAATTAACCTTGACCATTAAAGAAATATGGGCTCTGGCACAATCAGCTCTTTCTAAATCTGTGATTTGTAGAGCGAGGCGCATGAGGATGGGTTTAAGAAACGACACTGTGACTGCACTTTATTGAAGGGATGGGGACACACTGGTGCTTCCTCATGTTTACTCCTTTGAAGGGTCCCTTCTGAAGAAGGGACATGGCAATTTCAGAGCAACCACAAATTTAAAGAACGGAAACTCTTTTTTGGAAATCTCCCCAATTGGCTGACGCCCATTTGCATGCTGTTTCTAGCAGCGGAGATCAGTCTGGGTCACTCATCACTACTGAGTAAATATGCTGAAAATGATTACTATTTCAGACAAACGCTTAACTGTTCTCAGATTATCTATGACACCGCAGGCCAAAGTCACAGCCATCTAACCTGGGAGCGAGTTTATGTTACCCAGTGATTTATGGGATGAGAAGGCTGGGGGCTCTGTGGGACTAATTTAATACGAAACATTCAGATGTCTGACTTACATCGCCATTCATCTTTCCTTAGCTTGCCTGCACCAGGGGGCATGCGGTTCAGAGAGCAGCTCCTTTCTCCTCAGCAACAAATCATCACGCTTGTGAGAGCGAGTGACACATCTTCCCTTCCAAGCCAGGCTGCTTGGGAAGAGAATCTGCGTGGGCTCTGATGGGAACAGTGTGTTTTCCATTCCATCAGGCTTGTATCAGGATATTTTGAATTGTTCAGTTGGTAAAGAAGAGATCATATGTTGGTTTAGTTTGCCTTCAAGGAAATGTAGTCAGTCTACAGAGTCCTATCAATGAGAGTTGACTTATCCGATTGCTGGAGTTGGGGTGTGTGGCTCCTCTGGACTCTGGTGCCGTGGAGATGTTAGGCACAGGGGCAGGAGAGGATGCGGTTGGGTCTCTGTGACTGGGATGGGTGTGTGGGACAGACAAGGTATGTGAACCTGGGGCCTGGGGCTAGAGCACTAGACGGGTCAGTGAGGAGAGAAGCTCAGGGGCTTACCCGTCCTTCCTCATTTGCTGCAGAAGGGGCCTGTCGAGTTGACTTGTTTTATTACGGCAATGTGATCTTCTATGGACTGATGTAATAATGCATGTGAGGAGAAGAAAGTCTCATAAAAAACTAAAACCAGGCATATCAGGTCCTGGTAAAACAATAAAATGTAAAGCCTTTTAGCTAAAGAGTTATCATAAATCTCACATTCATTCAACAACTGTTCCATCCTATGTTATAAAGGTTATTCACAGTCAGATGAAAGTATGCCTTTAATTCCAGCACTCGGGAAGCAGAGGCAGGCAGATTCTGAGTTTGAGGCCAGCTTGGACTACAGACAGTTCCAAGAAACTTAAAGAAACTGTCTTGAACATAAAGAAACTGTCTTGAACAAACAAAACAAAACAATAAAGAATATTCAGGCCCTAGGAACATAAATCCGAATAAGCCTGGCCTTACTATAGAAGGGTTTGCAGATGGAGGAAGAATGCTTATGCCTATTGTGGTAAAGATAGTTCCCATCCTCATCATATCAGTGGTCAAGGAAGATGGCCTGAGAGATCTGTAGGAAAAGAATAAGAGTGAATGTGCCACACAGGGACTGTGAGTAAGGTTAGGATATGGGGAACACAGAACTCTGTAAGCAAGATATATATATATATGATTTTTATTCTAGAAGGATGAGCCCAGTTACTACATTGGTAACAAAATGGACACAGAATTAAGTTGGTTCCTGAAGAGTTACTGTTAGATGAGCAGATCACCTAACCCACATCAGAGAAGCTTCTTTTTGCAGTAGATCGTGATTATCACAAAGACCCACACTGCTCAACTCAACATGCAGAGAGTAAGAGTCTGTGGCATCTTCAGCCCTAAATGTTGCCTTTATGCCCCCCCCCCCCCCCCCAAGGCTCACGGATTGTTGCAGAAGAGGAGACAGAAAGACTAAAAGCCAAAGGAAGTGGATGACTGTAGTGCAGCAGAGTTTTCCGTATGTGACAGGGCAGATGCATTTATAAACCGACAGTATCTGCATGCACAAGACTTATTCAAGATCAAGCCAGACATAGTTCCAGATGGTGGGAGCAGGTGGCCAAGAAATCCCCATCCTAATTGAGGAACTGTTAGCAACTGTCAGCTTCCGAGGAAAGTTCATGTGGCCTGGAAGCTATTCATGCTCTATGAGGTAACACCGTATCCATGTATATATAGGCACAATAAATGAACTCTGCAGATGATGACGACAACAAAGAAAAAGAGGAGAGAGAGGAAGAAGATGGAGAGGAGGAGAGTACATAAATGTGGGAAGGATAGTGGTGGTATGAGTGAGGGAGAACGGAACAGGAGCGAAAGGAGAGAGGGCTTGGTCAAAATTCCTTATATGCATGCATGAAATTCTCAGTTTCTAAAAAAGGAAAAGGAGCTAGAAAGGTAAAAGGCTGGGGCAGAGTGTGTGCAGTGGTGGGGTGACTTACAAAACGGTGGTTTCTTCCCCGTGACTCATGTCTGGCCTGGAGATAGTGAAAGTTAAGTAATTTCACAGCCAAAGGACCCCAGGAGTTCGTTTTAATCACAATAAAAGTTGCAAGTATATGCAGGTGAAAACCAACCTCTGCTGTAGACTCATTTCCTGAGTCAGACAGAGGCTGACAGAGTCAGACATATGGCTCCCCATTGAGGCTGTTTGGCACTGCTGCTACAATTTACATAAGCCTATCAAACACATAACTTAAGTTTTATGCACAGATGTGGATCATACAATGTAGCCGGAAGTTTTTCTGACCTTTCTGGGCCTCTGCAGTTTAGACCTGGATGACTATCTCCCACTTATGGCCATTTATTAAATAATTATTCAGAGACTATCCGTTCTGTGGCTTTACTTGTGTTTCATTACACCTTGCTGCTTGGGTGGCAGCTTGCCACTGTGACTCTGCCCTCTTTTGTTTTACTACGCCCTCCTTTGCCTTTATCTCTGCTTGGATTTTCCACCTGCCTCTAAGCTTCCTTGTCATAGGCTAAAACAGCTTCTTTGTGAACAAATTGTAATAAAGCATATTTACAGCATACAGAAAGACATGCCACACTGATATAAACTTTTCATGTGACCTATGCATCTACGTATTACCTAAGAGCACCTCTCCATGGATGTTCTGGGGGCATAAGAAGGGGTTACCCTCAGTGCATAAAAGGCTAGCCTAAAATGCATGAGATCACATGTCAAACAAAACAAAACAAAAACTAACAGAAACAGAATATTAGGGTGGACATAGGGCACAGCCATGAGCTCATCTTCAACAGAGATTTCCAAGAAGCTTTAATTCTGGGAGCTGCTGAGTTTATTCACCGCCCTGACTACCCTGGCAAACCTCCATCACCAAAAAGTGGTGTAGTGTCTTGAGAACTTGTACCCTGAATGTCTACAACAGCTGCTCTGTTAGGTGCCCTTATTAGTTGTTAGATGTCCCAGTGTTGTGTTGACTGTGCACTACAGTGTCAAAACCTTGTCTACACTGTGTGTGTTGATCAAGAGAGAGGTATTAAACTGTATCTCACATAGTCCTCCTACTTTTAAAAATGTGGCCACTAGAAAATCTCCAGTGACTCGTAGGTCCTTTCTAGTACTACTAGACAACCAACCCTTTAACCTTTCTTTTCACTTCTACGGCTTGAGTACGTGCTCCTTCAAGGACCATGTGCTAAAGGTCTAGTGCTCAGAGTGGGTACCACTGGAGATGATACAATCTTTAGGAGGTGAATCCCACTAGGAGGAAGTGAGGTACCAGGGGGCCATGTAGGGGGTATTGGGACATTTGCTTTCTTTCTCTGTTTTTGCTTTCTGTAATGCATTAAGTTAACTCACTCCTCATTTGCTCTCTAATTATTCCCTAACTCATTTTGACTTAAGACAATTTTGATTATTTTATTTATCACACATAATTACTTTATGAACTTGCAGAACTTCTGAGTACCTTCTACAAACACATACCACGTGCTCCGTGTGGATGGAAATTCCATAGATCATTTTCACCTTTGCAGGCTCAGCACTTTAACAGCAAGCACACATACACACACACACACACACACACACACACACACACACACACACACACACACATACACAGAGAGAGAAACACACATATTCACACATATACATACACACAGAGACATATACATATACAAACACGCATGGCTAAATACATGACTCATAAATAACATCTTTAAAATACTAATTTTCTTTGTGTTTTCTACACAAAGGAAGTGACTTCTAAAGAAGTGGCTTGGACTTTGACATCATTAACCAAGCCAAGAAAACACTAAGAGGATTAGCCTTCCTTGCTCATGTAGCTCCCATATGGAGGAAGGGCTCCCAACTAAGAAATGCACAAATTCTGTTTTCATTCCAAATCTCTCTCTCTTCTCATAAAAATATATTAGAAAACTGATTATTTTTACCATCTTCAAAATTATCCTGCTACTTGTGTGTGTCCCATAATTCTGACATTATTTCTGTGACCTTTAAAATAATACTTTCAATGGCATTGAGGCTGCTTAATTAACATGGGAAGCTTTCATGTCTGTGACTCCCCGTTTATCCTTCCCGTATCTAGGTCTAGTCCTAACTGTGATTACAGCTGTATACCGCCATACTCAGGTTTTAAACAATTTTTGGTTTCAATTAAAATAATTACATCATTTCACCCATTCACTTTCCTCATATGTCTCTTTCATATATGTATATGTGATATGATAACATATACATGTACACATGTATGTGTATGTGTGTGTGTAAATACAGAACTACAACCTGATATGTCCCTTTACTGTTGCTTATACATATATGACTTGAGTTGACCACTGATCACCTGTTCTCTGCATTTTAAACAGTTGTAGTTTTCTATAATGGCCTCTGACTAATGCAAAGAGAAGTTTCTTTGATGAGAGGTGAGAACTTCATTATCTAGGCATGCATATAAGTGCTTTAGAATGAATGTAGTTAGAAATGATGCTGGTTTAGCTAAGTGGTTGACTTCACTAGCCCTGGATAGCTGCCTAAATTTCTTGTGCCAGGCATGATTTCCCTCCTATTGAGCAGGCCATAAGTCCAATTAGACTTTCAAGACATGAATAACACTTATGCACCTTTAGGGATACTTGCCTGGCAGGTCATTGTTATGGCTCACAACCAGCTTTTTTTTTTTTTTTTTTAACATGGTTCTAGGGATCACATTCTTAGGTCTCCATGCTCTGAGAGCAAAAGCACTTTTCTAATTAAGGCCCCTCTGTGGCTGTATTTATTTATTTATTTTTAATTAAAAATCAGACTCAAAGTTTCTTAGAGGAGAAAAAACCAGAAGACAAGGAGAATTCCCAGAATTCTCCTAATCTGGTCGTCCAGCCTATACTTCCTGTTTGTCTACTGGCCAATCAGTATTTTACTAAACCAATATGAGTGACAAATCTTTACAGTTTATAGGAGCAGTATACCACAGCATCCTCCATGGCTGGATTTGTTTATCTTTTAAAATGAAAAAGCAAATTCAAAGTTTCTTAGCAGAGAAAAGACCACAAAACAAGGATGAGAAGATAACGGGAGAAAGAGAGACAGAAAGAAAACAGATATGATTCAAGTTTCACACTCTGGGAGGCACTAACCTGGAAGTCCTAGGACATTCCCACCTTCAGACTCTCCTTTAAAATGCAGCTGCCATTGGTGGCCCTGAAGATGCCCTAGCTGCCAGGACTTGTGACTGCACTCACATCTGGGCTCTAGCATCAAAGCCAGCATTCATTTGGCACCACAGTTGTACAATTAACTAGAGAGTACCGCACTGACCGGACCTGGTGTCTATCCCTATGCTGTCAGTATCTGTCTGTTAGGCTTCTATTGCTGTGGAGAGACACCATGACTACAGCAACTCTTATAAGGAAAACATTTAATTGAGGGGACGCCCTTAAGGTTTCAGATGTTCCGTTCTTTGTTATCACAGTGGCATGCAGGCAGAAGTAGTGCCAGAAAATATCTGAGAGTCCTACATCTTAGAGGCCACGGGAAGTTGACTGCGATGCTAGGCAGTATCCTGAGCACAGGAAACCTCAAAGCCCACTCCTACAGTGAAACTCTTCCCCTAACAAGGCTATAGCCACTCTAACAAAGCTACACTTCCTTATGGCACCACTCCTTATGAAACTGTAGGGGGAAATTACATTCAAATTACCACAGTATTATTCTGAAACCCTTCAGATTTTAGAGTTTCATGGACCATGAAGAACAGTACATTCAATTCAGAATGACTCTACATACCCTATGAATATAACTTTGGGCCTCTGCTCTTTTTGCTCTCTTCCCACTTACGTGTGGAAACCAGCACTTCCATTCTCCTCCTATGTTTCTGTTTGCATATGTAGTGCCGTGTAGCAGCCTACTGATAATACAATAATACTGTAATGCAAATACACTTTACAGGCTGGAAGAATTAAAAGATACTGTGGCTTGATAGTGGGAACTCTCTCAATATTTGATGTTACTTGGAAGGTGCACTGGCTTTTAGCAGCATCAGTTTGGAGGGGGCTGTGTCCATCCTGCTTTGTAGTTGCTTCTGGTTTCGCAGCCCCAAACCATGCCATGTAAGCAGAATTCTAGTTTATTGTGTTGAGAATAAAACTGCTCTCTGTTTCTGCTTACCTAGCCTTGGAGGGAAGAAAATATGCTCAGAGCCAGGAGGAAACTGGAGTCATTGGTTTAATAGACACAACTGAGTATCACTGTCCAATGGTCCAGATTCTGTTAATTGAGAACATTTGCATCTGATTTTGTTACTATCTAGAACGACACAGATTTGTATGCTCTAATCATGCCCTCCCAAATGATGCTACCTCCTAAACTGTTGCATTGGAGAATCACAAATTTCTCAGTGACATTCAGCACACTAGGGCTGTCGCTGAAGGTTAGCATACAAAAGACATAAAACCCACTGGCCATAGATTCTAAGGAAATTTGTAACAAAAGAGAATAAATTGACCTTCATTTTTTTTTGTTTTGCTTTCTTTTTATTTTGTTGATTTGTAAAGCAATATCTAGTAATCATGAGCAATCAGAAAATGGAAATGTATAGTTACTATCCTGGAATACATTGATGATTTGAAGCATTATAGGGTTCTGACTCACAAATCAAGTGAAATGTTTAGTTTAAATACTCAACCTCAAGTGTCAAACTTTTAAACATATTGCACATGCATGCTATTAACATTGTTAGAATTCCAGTTCTCCTGAAAGTAATCAGCAATGCAGGTGTCGGTGGTTGACTCCTGGCTCATCTTATGAATGGTGAGCCAGTGGGGGTACATGTCTGGGGAAGACTATGGTCTTGAGGGTTTTACTTTAGTATACAATAATAAATGGCTTTCAGTCAATTAAAAAAGTACTGAAATATAACATGTATGGAAGTAATTCATATTTGATAAGTAAACATGTCCTCAGAGGAAATAACTGTGTTTATTAGAAGCTTAAGGTAACTTATTGAGATGAAAGAACCTTTTCTTACAGTACTTGCTAAGGTGTAATAACCGCTCCCTAGTCAAGCTCCAGCTAGTCTAAAAGGTGATCATAAGGAAAAGCTCTGGACTGTTTTAGTTTAAGATAGAGCTGACTGTGAATGCCACAGATACTTTAGGCAAGCTGTCATCTTACAGAGTAAGTGTGGAGGCCTCGATAGGAAAATGTGATGTGTTGATGACTGTTAGATTACATCTAAAATCCCATTTATTGGTAATAGAGGAGTTCACTGGAGGCTTTTGCCTGATGTCTCTTTGTGCTTGATAGGGCGTTGTGTGATATTATCAATTTTCACTTCAGGTCTCTTCCCACGCAACAGCGAAGACTTCACAGGAATTTGCACATTTGATCTAGGGTGAATGATGCCATTTTCATAGCAAAGCAACTTTTTTCTGCAGCAAATGATAGGTGCTTCTGCACCTAGAGAAATGCATTTGTTTTCACAGAATTCTGGAAAAAATATTTATTTTCATGATGGAATTATGATCTGGTCATTTCATTGCAAGGAAAGATCCAGTTGGTGGGAGCTTTGACAGCTCACTGTCCAACCGTGGGCAAGTTTCCTAACCTTTCTTGGTTTCTTTCAGGTGTGTTAGCAAAATAAGAAGAAGGAAAAACACAGTAAACATGTCATGTACTATTGTCTCCACTGCTGCACAAAGCTGCCCTGGACCACCTTTGCTTCTGTAACATCACACGATAAAATGTCTGTCAAAGGGTGAACTGCTGCTCATATAACACATGAGATTGTACCATGGTGACCTAGGCAGCAGGAATTTATTCATGCATCCTCAGTGATTTGCAGACTGGGAATAAACACCAGGCCTTTTACAGCAGTTACCAAGAACCCCCTTCAGTAGAAGTGATATGTTGCCTTCCTGCATCACATTCAATTGAGGACTGAGGTGGGAGGGTTCTATGTGTACACACCTAACCAGGCCACCATCTATATCCTGACAGAACTGTGAGTGGTACAGAGGAAGATGGGGAGGAGGGGAGGTTCCCTGAAGCATCCAACCAGCAACAGAACCAAACTCAGGCCTGGCACTGACGACTAAATGTTCTGTCTTTTTCCCAAGAACAAATTAACAGGTAAATTCCTCTTGAACTGTGGAAGTGACATTAAGAATTCAGAGACACACATACCCCTCTTTGTTACATGACTTTTCTTTGAAATACTGAATTTATATCCTTCCTCTATTTCTATATTGAGGACATAGTCTATGACTTCTTATTACCAATCACTATAGGTACCCACTTTCATTCTCATGAGTGACCTCTAACTGTGCCCTTAGAGAAGTCTGAAAAAATGAAGAAAAAGTGGAGAAGAGAAGACAGATGTCTGTGTATTTGGTAGCCACCAGCCATTCTAGTTTTATTGGGTATGTGAGGGATTTTAACAGAAGCTCAAATGTGGTGATATATTGTATATTTAATAAAAATAAATAGTCTGGAATATCAGAGGACAGAGCCACCTACAGAGATAAGCCCTGAAGGTCCAGATAGTGGTGACCCACACCTTTAGTCCCATCCCTTGGGAGGCAGAGATTCCTTGGTATGTCTGTGAGTTCAAGGCCTAACAGAGCCAGGTGGTGGTGGCCCATACCTTCAAACCTAGCACGTGTGATCCCACAAGTCTGCTCCCAGTACTTGGGAAACATACATCTTTAATCCTAGCACCAGGAGAATTGAACCAGGAGGAGATTAGCTGGGGGAGAAGGAAATATAAGGCTGAAGGAGGCAGGATTTTCCCCCATGGCTGCCGCTTCCCTTTTTGGCTAAGAATGGAGATGTTTGGAGTCAGAGGATTTGTGGAGACAGGCCCTAGGAGTTGAGCAGGTGAGAAGTGGTTATGGTTTGTTTCTCTATCTCTCTGATAGTTCAGCTTTTCCCCAATATCTGGTTCCGGTTTTTATTCTAATACCAAATAGAATTCGTGTAATACTCAAAAATCAGAGTAATGGAGCCAGAAAATGCCACTTGAAGTTGAATTTAGGGACCAGTTGTGGGGATATGCTTTTAAATTTAATAAAAACAGCCTGAGATATCAGAGGACAGATCCACCTCCTCCAGTCTTTGTTTGTTTTTTGTTTTGTTTTGTTAGAGACAGGATTTTCTGTGTAACAGTCCTGGCTGTCCTGGCACTTGCTTTGAAGACCAGGCTGGCTTTCTTCTTCGCTCACTTAAAGCGTGGCACCACCACTGCCTGCCTGGAACCCTGGAACTCCTTCTATAAACTAAGATGACCTCAAACTCTGATTTGATTGGATTAAGGGCGTAGGTCACCACTCCCAGGATACTCCCTGTGCTGGGATTAAAGGTGTGAGTTACCACTGTGATCCTCCTAGACTGACTGAGGGTAGATCCCTCTGACATCTCCGACTTTTTATTAAATTTGAAACATATCCCCACAACCAGTGGTCAGAGTCATTTTATTATCAGTGTCCTATCTAGATACATACACGTATATACACATATGTATGTCCCTTTATCCGATTAAATCACTTTTCCTTTATCTTTTCTTCCCTTCCTTAAAGGCATGGTTTCTCTGTGTAACAGTCCTGGATGTCTTGGAACTCCCTTTTTAGACTAGATCAGGCTGGCCTCAAACTCACACAGATCTGCCTGCCTCTGCTTCCCAAGCACTGGGATTAAAGGTATAAGCCAGCACCACCTGGCACTAAGTTACTTTTCAATAACTAGTAGTTTGTGCTTTTAGTTTCTGAAGGGAAGTTCACCTAAGAGGATCCTCTTACTTGCCTTAATTGTCTGGTTTTGTTGCCTTTCCAAGAATAGACTTGAGACGTTCAATGTTATTTTACATAAAATGTGGAAACTAACAACCTTTAAAAGGTCCTTGGAGGGAGCTGGAGGCAAACATAGCTCAGTAGCACATTGCTCAAATTCAACAGCTAGGTTCAAATCTCAGTGCTGAGGGTGGGAATAAAAGACAGACTGTGTACAAGTTAAAGGGGATAAAGAGTTATCATGTCATAGCTAGCATATGAGAATGTAAACATAGCTATATCCATAAAATACAGCACAAGATATGAGATTGTGGTTGAAATTAGTTGTGTAGCTGCATGAGAGATAGCAACTTCATGGATGGTAACACCACAATATCTGTTGCCCCGCGGCCCTGCTGCCTCCGAATTCTGGCATAATTTGCTTTGACTTCCATCTGTTGCTTTTTTTCTGTTTAAAGAAAAGCACATATATGTTCAGAGACTGGTCAGTGTATTTATAGAACTCAATTATGGAATTAAAGTGTGAGGTGATGGGGGCATCTAAGCACCCTCCACAATCCTTGCTCCCACCCGGCATTCTCATTACACACTTGCTGTGCTCACACCGTCCGGCAGATGCTGCCTTTCTTTGGATGTCCATACAGTGGGGGTGGGGGTGGGGGTGGGGATGGGGGTGGGGGAGACGACGACGTGGGGAACTAGGGAGGACTTCCTTCCAAACACAATGTCTAAATAGGACACTAACAGGAGTGTGCTGAATAGAACCAGCCCACTGGAGGGATGGAAATCAAAGCATCCGGGTTTCCCTGCAAACAGAAAGCATTCCTGACTGTGCTGAAGGGTCAGAAAAGCTGCCATTCAGAACACTTCTGCTTGGTTTTGCCAAATGAAATTCATTTTTTAAAAGTCAACATAATACATCTGCTTGTTAAGTAATTTTTGTATTATTGTGTATGAAATAAATTATTATCATGTTTTGAGACTCTCAGAATGTCTTATTTTCTTGCATATTCTTTAGCTGGTAGGCCACAGAAATAAAGTCACATATAGAATGATTAATTAACTAAACATCTCATAATGAATAAATATGTTCAAAACATTTCTCTTCATTTTTAAAGTATGTGAAAAATGTAGATTTCTGTTAGATGATTATTTTTATCTTACCTCATGATAACAACAAAATGGCATCAAAAAAATCAGGTTCAAAAGAATAAATAAATTTGATTCTGTGACTAATCATATTTTCTAGACTCATTGGAAAGACTTCAGGCAACTGGAAGAAACCACAAACCCTTCACCATGAAGCAAAGTGACATGGACAACCTCTTTTCACAGGACAGGAGCCAGGTTTGATTCCACAGAAATGTGTTTATAAAACTGAAGATTTTGAAAATGAATGTTTGTTTGCACGGACTTGTAGACATACTTACAAAGAGAAAAAGGATAGGCAGAGCACAATTTGATAATACAGAAAACTGTTAACCCATATTTATATGTGAAAATAGCTTTGTCAATTTTTAATTCATCTCAGTGACCACACACTGAGGTTCCAAGCAATGAGAGAGGAAGATAACAGAACACAAAGAATATAAAAACAGGGACCTTGTCCCAAAGAAGGATCGTACTGAGGAAGGCTTGTGCCATCTTCCAAACAGTGCTAGACAGCCCAATAAATCTGTGTCCCCCAGTTTTCAACAAGCAATTCTAAACTTTTGTCTCTTGTGGACAAATGTGAGGATATATCTCCATCTGTCTTAAAAACCTTTCCATTCACCCACCTTATACATAACACAGCAATAATTTTATGGTACATCTCTAAGAGATAAACTGGAGTATTTTTATTATAGGATATCAGGCAATTTTCTGCCTAATCTTAATTTCCTTTATGTAAAAACAATCTCCTTTGGAATTTCCTGAAAATTATATTTTGCTCGTATCTATCTTCCTACAGAAGGGGCTTTAAATTCTTCAAGATAAGTAGAATAGAAGACTAGAGTTCATTTTGTAAACCTGTTATTTCCATTTCTGTCATTTATCAAAGGAAATAATTAGGAAACAGTTTATTGAAACTAGCATATACTTACATCTGCAAGAGAATGGAAATCTGAAAGCTGAGAGATTCCATTAATAAAGCATTGATTTGAATAATTCAAATAGTAATAACCCCAGCTTCCATTCATAACTAAGGAAATGTCTTCATACGTGGTATCAGCATGGGTAAATGGGCCTGGGTAAGGTCCAAGACTCGGGAAATTTGGTTGGAAATTGGTTCCTTAGGATAAACCACACTAACAATGGTTTTTCTTGCACACCCAGAAATAAGCTTCCCTTCGTAATATGCATTGCGCAGCATGAGGAGTGTAATTAGATCATCCTACAGTGTTCAAAGTGCAGCAGGCAAGGAATCTGCAGGGAAGGCTAAATGCTTAAATGCTTTAACCCTTCAAGTCCTTAACAGGAGGAGGTGTTACCTGTACCTTTTAAGGTCATAAAGCCATGTCCTGAAGACACACAGACAGTCATATCCCTCTCTATGCTGTCCCATGACTGAATGAGCTCCCCATTTGAGGTGTACAAGGCTTTGGCTGGATGGGACATTTTCAGGTGAGCAGTGCAGTAATCGAGCAACTGAAACATAAAGAGACAGCCATATTTGAATAACAAATGTCTCAAATAGTTAATAATAGTTTTTTTTTTTTTTGACACAGGGCTTCATATAACACAGGCTATTAGCCTCAACTCACTATGTAGTTGAAAATGACCTTGAACTTCTGATCTTCCTTCTTCTACTTCATGCTATTACAGGTGTGCACCCAGGAGGGGTTTATGTTACTAATCTCAAGGCTTCATAAATGCTAGGTAAGTCCTTGACCAATGGATCTATATCTCAGTGCTCTAAACAGTGGTTTTCAAACTTCCTAATGCTGCAAACCTTTCATACAGTTCCTCATGCTATAGTGACCTCCAGTCATAAAATCATTTCACTGCTACTTCACAACTGTAATTTTGCTACTGTTATGAATTGTAATATAAATATCTGATATGTGTGATATCTGAAATGTGACCCCAGAGGGGTCACGACCCTCAGGTTGAGAACCACTGCTCTAAAGCACTGCTGTTGAGAGCATTCTACCTCTACTGAAATATTCATTCAGTTGTCCTTGAACACAGGTGAGGATGGATGGGAAGAACCATGCCTGCTGATGTGCTTCAACATGAAGGAATGTCAGTGAACTTTCTTGTAAACCTTATTTTTCCACAGATGAAGGCATCTTGGAGTTCAACAAATTTCTAAACACCTAAAACTTTGGATTAGGAATCTAGATATGACAAAATAGCTTCAATTTTTTTTAATGACCAAAAGAACTGGAAATATGGATGGTGAGGAGACCCAGACTCTATCTTTTGTTTCACAGACAGAAAAGTCTGAGAAATTGATAGAGGCTTTATATTTTAACTATTTAAACACTTAATAAACACAGAATCACAGAATGAGAGAAATCTTAGTATAGAACTTACTTTTCAATTGAGAAGATATTCATAATAGATTCCAGAGTGTAAGAAGTAGATCTTCTCAGTGAGTAGGAAAAATCATTATACAGCTGTTTATTATTTTAATTAATAGAAAGCTATGGTCAAATAATAAAGAATTCAATAATAAAAATAATAGTGCTTAAATGAATAGGTAAATAAACTTTAAAGCATTAATGGTTTTTCTATTTACTAAAAGACATTCAGAAAATGCAATGGAAGAAAATTTATCCACCAATTAGAAATAATTATTTAGAAATGTGAGTTACTTATATGAAAACTATACAATTTTACTGATAGACCAAAAATCTTATTCCATACACATAAGACTGCTATAAGTCTGGCTGTGACAAGTGAATATTATAAAAGTTGTCAGTTTTCATGAAGATAATTAATAGTCTTATACAGCTGCAGTCAAAACACTCATGTAATGATTTTGTAGGGGTTAAAAAGTAATTTCATAATTTGTTTACAAGATTCAATAAATGATAATCTTAAGTAAAATATGATAGCAAAATGAAATAGTAACTGCCACTTTCAGGAGGCAAACTGTTATAATGTGATAGTAGTTTTAAAAGCATTGGGTGCTGCAACTCACTTAACATCAGATCTCTGTAAAAGTGCAGTACCTTCTAAAACAGTATTTCAGCTCCGTATGGGGACCAAAGACTAGCTGGCAAACAGAGGCAAGAGAATCATTTTAAGCCAACAAAAAAGAAAATATTTTCATTTAAACTTTCCACCAGAAAAAAATTCACATAGTTGTTAAAAGAAAAAAATCCATAATCATAAAAATTAAGAAGAATCATTCAATCTTGATATAACCTTGGTATGATGAATAATTATCTGAAAGATTAAAAGCAACAAAAGGACATATCAAGTTACTTCTAGTGTATTTAAAAAAATAGACAATGCCAAAACATGTTTATGTGAATTAGAACTAGGAAACAAAACCAGAAAAATAAATATTAATTTATATGACAATATTCCCCACAACAGTAAAAACTTAAGACAGTATAATTAGCAACCAATAGAAAATTGGGTTAATAAATGTATATGTTGGATAGATTAGTATGATGTTACCAAAAATACTGTGTTATTTTTAGAGTGTTAAATTATATGAGGAAAAGTCACAATTACTTTTGAGGCAAGCAGAGCAACTTTCTAAACCTGTCATAGGACTTAGTATGATCATAGTGGCCAAGAATAGACATACTAATAGCCCCAAATTCTTATTGCTGCTCTTAGTTTCCAATGACTTTATGGCACTCTGGTTTTTTTTTTTTTATAGTTAGAAAACAATAAAAGTTATCAAGAAATTTATGATGATTGTTATAGAAATGAAACTAATATATTCATAGAGTAGTGTGTGTGTATGTGTGTATAATTTTTCTAAGTTTTCTATAACAATGTTCACTACTTAACTTCTAAGGGTGTCAAACTAATTCCAGAGGTGAGGGGGCTTAATCAGTAGACCATTTCTGAAGGCTGCAGAGTACCAAGTCAAGGTACTGGATAAACCAATTTCAGGAGGGTCTCTGTTCCTTGCTTACAGATGGTCACTTTCTGGCTCTATCCCCATATGGAAGAGAGAGAAAAAGGGGAGAGGGGGTAAGGGAGAGAATGAGGGAATGAAGGAGACAGTTTTTTCCTACTCTTATCTTTGTTCCCCCCTCTCTCTTTTTCTGTAAGTACTCATAGGTGACCATAGATGACCATGTATGGAAACCAGAAGTCAACCTTGGATGCAGTTTATCCTTTCCTGCCTTTTTTAAAAACATTTTTTTAAAATGGATTCTTTGGGAATTTTACATCATGTACCCCAATCTCACTAATTTTCCAGTCCTATATCCATCATTCACCCTTGTAGCCACCCCCAAAAAAAACTAGGAAAAGAAGAAGAAAAACATTTTTCTTTGTTGTCTTTCCTGTTTCTCCATCATTCATTTGTCACATAGTGGCCTTGGGAACTGTGGTGTGCCACATAATACACCCTTCTGCCCAAATTTACTTGAAAATGTTCATTGCAATGAGTTGTTGGTCTGATTCAAGGCCTCTGTCTTCCAGTACCTCACCAAAATTTCTCTTGGGTATCCTGTTTTTTCTTAGATACCCTGTTTTGTCCTGAGTCATGGAGATCCTGTGGCTATGGTTCACATGCTCTATCAGGTCATAGATGGGGTAGATGCTGGTGTGCCAACTCAAAGTTCTGGATGTGGGGCTAGATGGTAAGTGATTTGGTCTATCTAGGTCTCCACAAGACTTCCCCCCTCGGGGGGGGGGGCAGGTCTAGCTCTCCTATGCCCTTGCCATCAGGGCCAGCTCTCCTGCACACATGGTGAGGGGTGGGAGCAGCTCTTCTTTGTGGCAGCCAGTGGGTGGTGGAGTGGGGGGAGGGTCCCCAGGGCCAATGAAGGTCAAGACCAGCTCTTCAGTGCCCAAGCCGTTGGAGCCAGTTGTGGGGTGCAGTTATCTCTCTGAGGCTGCTGTGAGGCAAAGAACAAGTTCTTCCATTCCCAGGCCACTGTGGCCAGCTTTTCCATGGTTCCTGGATGTAATAAGGGCCACTGACATCAACACAGGCCCAGTTGCTGTAGGACCACAGACCCAGATACAGCCCCTAGGCTGCAGCTTGGGCCAGATGTCACCATGGCCTCGGGTGGAAACACAGGCCACTCAGATTGGTGTGACTGGGTCAGAAGTACTCACCTTGCTTTTGAAGACAAAATGTCTCACTTACTTTGAGCTTACTGGTTCAGTTCGACTATCTGACCAGTAAACTCAAGAATTTCTCTGTCTCTGCTTTGCCAGCACAGGGATCACTGGTCTGCAAGCATTTTATCAGCTGAGCCATTTCTCTGCACCCTCTTCTCCTTTTCTTGTAAGGCCACTAACCAACCCTGTGTAAACAGGGCTCTAAACCTCATGGTTCAGTATATCTTTAATTGCCTCTAGAAGATCTATCTTTGAGTATAGTCACATTGGTATTTGAGCTTCAACATTTGAATGTGGGGTTAGGAGTTGGATAAAATTTCCTTCTTAATTGTCCCTGTATTTATGTGTTTTCTTCATAACGGCAAACAAAGGTAGAATAACTATCTTCTTGGGCTGGGAAGAGTTTGGGGAAATACATATAAATGATATGTGGGAAAAACAGGTAATTTAAAAAGCTCCAACAATAAAAAAAATCTGGGGCACAAAGACATCAGGGATCTACTATGTGTACAAGTTGACAGACACAAGGTACTTGCTGATCTAAAGAGAAAGACTTGTTTCTTTGTTGGGATGCTTCTGCTTCTGAATTCAGAGCCATTCCTTAGCTGAGAACAAACACAGGGATTTTAAGATGCTACCAACATATCAAATGCTTCAGACGAGGGAAGAAGATCCTGGGCTGTTGATACACTGGCCCTGGAGAGAGCTGCCAGGTGCCTTGATATCTGATGAACTAACTCCATCTGGAGAAGAATGTTACTCTAGCAGTGTTCAAAGAGTGTGTGGAAATCATCCACAATGGCCATGGTAGTGGGAGCAGTTGAGAGAGGGTCTGTGTTGGCTGGTACTCAAATGCCATCTGGGGATTCATTATACTGAAGGTAGGAGAGTGAAGTACTTTGTAATGTGTGTTTCCCATTCTTCCAGTAAAAGTCCAACATTTGAAACTTCCAGTGTCTTTGCAATCTGTCATAGCTAGCTGCCCGAGACATCTGAGCTGTACTCTCCTGCTGCCTCCTTCTTCACACAGTCTGCCTCCACAGGTATTCCTTACAACTAAACAGCATGTGAGGACACATTTCTAACCAAGACTCCCATGCAGCCTCCTAAGTAAACAATATATAGTATGGGAAAGGAAGAGGGTGGATGAACTTTCTAAAACAGAAAGAAAATCAATGAATCTCTAAGAACACTTGTAAATACCAAAACCCTTTCTTTTGTCAGAAACTACTGTGGTCTGGCCAGTTTAGTCTAAAATAACATTACAGACAATTCTGCACACATACACACAGGTTAAAGTCCTAATTCCCAGTTCACCAATATTTATAGGCGAGGTCTTTAGAGAGATGCACGGACATGGGGGGGGGAGCTTGACCTAACAGGGCTGGTTTCTTCATAAGAAACAAAAGAGCCCCTCCCCTACACACACACAAAGGAAAGGCTGTAAGAGGACATAGCTAGAAGGTGGCCCTCAGCAAGCAGTGAGGAAGGCATGATGTTGGGGGCAGGAAGCTGCTAGTCACGCTTAGAACCACACTCAGAAAAGCCACAGTGAAAGGAAGTCAAGCCATCTATAAAGTCTCATCCCCAGAGAACCTCTTCCTTCCTCCTGAAGGGTCTACAACCTTCTCAAACAGTGCCACTGCAAGGGACCAGGATTCTGAAGGTTGTGAACCTCAAACAGTGCCACCTGCTACAGACCAGGTGTTCAAACACCCAAGCCTGAGAGGGGAAAACTGCAACACATCCCAAGCAGATTACTACCTACCACTTTCCCACAATCACGACAGCCATACCTCTTCCTATCCCTTGGTGAAAGTACCATCTGCTTACCATACTGCATTAACTCAAACACTCATGCCTTTGGTGGTGCCTCTCCTCATTAATACCTCTTCTGCCTAAGTTGTTGATGTAACAATTTTTTCATGTTCGGTCAGAGGTGGCAATGGGTCCCTTTGTGCTGCTGTCCCTTACCCTAGGTGGATAAAGTCTCTCTCCCTTGTTGGTCCTACTGAATTTCTACCAACTTGACCTTTATCACATTTGTCAGTCCTTCTCCAAGAAGATGATCAGTTCCCTTATATAAGAACAATCTGCATTCATCATGAAAAATACAGACCATGTGAACACACAAGAAAGAAAAATAAAAGTAACCCATGATATGACTCAATCAAAAATGGATACTCAGAGCAGCTAAGCCTTCCCATGCTGCTTTCAATTTACCCATGTATGTGTATATAGAATCTCATTCCACATACCTTAGATTATATTTATTTTACTTAGTGTATCTCAGCCATATTTGTTATTTTTATTCCTTCTTAAAGTTGATTTTAATTGAGTTATGATATTCCATCCTATGAGCTATAATTCACTTAACCAATTTCCGATTGATAAGGTTTAAAATTATTTCTAGTTTATCTCTATTGAAAATATTTCTTTGATTAATATCTCTAGCAAACAAACTTTGTACAAGTTCATAAAACGTTCTTGTGGTATGATATGGTTTGAGTGTGAAATGTCATCCCATAGTCTTATGGTGGCCCTGGTTAGTGAGACCTTTAAGAAGCAGGGCCTTGCTGGCAGAAATGGGCCTTTGAAGTCATGGCCAGCCCTAATTTTGGTCTCTTCTTCCTTATCTGCAGAAGTGTGACAAACAACAGGTACATGCTCCTGTCACCACAAACTCCATCATGGACTAGAACCGTGAACTAAAACAAATTCTTTCTCCCCTTGGTGTCTCTGTCCATTATTTTCTCACAGTGACTAAAAAAAGAGTTAATTCAGATGCATTCAAAAGTGCATTTGCTTATGAGATGTATAACGAAGTTCTTGCTCTCTAGAAAGTTCAGTTTCCATCAACACGGGAGTTCCTATTTCTCTGTACCCAGTTAAAGTTATTTTCATACACTTTATCAATTTGAGGAGACAGCCACGTAAGATGACACTTAGAGGCTATTTCTTGTGAGAGCTGGTGAAAGAGAGAGTAAGAAGAAGAAAACAGGCTTAATCTAAAGAAAGAAACAGAGGCAAGCTGATTCTGAAACTCACAAAAGAAGTAAAAGTTCTGGGAGCGAGCAAAGGCAGTGTGCACCCGTGTGCCGTTACTCGTTACTCAGAAGAGCAGGCTGCACAGAGCCAACACAGCCCAGTCCTTAGGCATGAAGAGGGCTCAGATGCTGTCTTCAAAGGTAACCTGGTTCAAGCAGCCAGTCTCACACTTGGGACAGTCCCACAGTCTTCATGAGCTTTTTAAATCTAGTTGAAGAGTGTGATCAAAGGACAGTGGCCTCAGCCATTTTGAAACAGAATGTATGGTTAAAATCTGGCTACCTTGTGGGTCTGAGAGCAGGGGGCATCCTTAGGCCAGGGAGAGTTGCTTTGTTCTGACATAGCACCTGGGTAGTGGAAGGCTCAACAAGGCAGTTGTAGAGAGCAGGCCCTCAATGAGCTGAAGGATGCAGCCAGCGAGAGGCTGGCTGGGCAATGCACAGAGAAAGATAGGCCCATTGCAAGTGACTGAGACAGATCTCATCTAAAAACTACCCTAGTGTTTAACAGCTCTGTGCTGGCAGGTGGATCAAATTCTGGAGCCAACTCTATGTCACTCTCTACTGTAGAACACTAGAAAGTCCCAGGGGTATACACTCACAGGGCTGATCATCCCTCCCTAAGGTGACTGGTAATCAGAAGATCCTGAAATTACAAAGGCAGGCCCTCTGCCTGCACCCACATTAGTACTGGGGTACTAAATCATTCAATCAAAAAGTGCATTAATTGACTGAATAGACCACTATCAAAAGAAGAAATGCAAACAACCAGAAAATCTATTAAAATTTATTTATATCCCTAGCCACCAGGGAAATAAGAATGACTACCACTAAGAAAAATAACAGCAAGTGCTGGAGAAGCTAGAGGCAGGCAGGATCCTTTCTATGTGACTGGTAGGAATAAGAACTTGTGCAGTCACCATGAATATCAACATGAGAGTCATCATAAAACTACAGTTAGAACACAATGACCCAGCTATACCAACCATAGATATACAGCTAAAGGACACTGAGTCAGCATGCCCACAGAGGTACTGATGCCTCTGTATTCACAAAAGCCAAAAAATGGAAACAGGTTAGGTGTATACCCATCAGTAGATGAATAGATAAATAAAATGCGTATATTATGCAAAGATGAAGAAAATGAAATTATGACCTTTGCAGAATAAAGGATGCAACTGGAAATCATATTAAGCAAATTTATGTCAGACATGGGAAGGTAAATATTGCAATTTTATCCTTATGCATGGAACCTAATTTTTAATTAGATTTGTGTATGCATATGCATGCGTCTATGTTTGTAGGTCACAGAACTAGAAGGGGGTTATAAGAGGGAAGGAATGCCATGTAAGGGACAAGGGAGTAGAGAGAGCAAAGAGTTACATGTGAAAAAAAAAAAAAACATACCAGAGGACTTACTGGGGCCCAGTGGGGACTGTGGTAGGAGGGTCATGGCGGGGAAGTGGTGTAGAGGTGACCTGATGAGGGAGAGGATGGTGGAGAGAAGGATAAATGAGAACCAACAATGATACATTTATAAAAACTCCCCGAAGGCTGGTCAATAGTGGTACATGTTTTTAATCCCGGCACTCAGGAGGCAGAGGTAGATCTCTATAAGTTTGAGGCCAGCCTGGTCTACAGAATGAGTTCCAAAATGGCCAAGTCTACACACAGAAACCCTGTCTTGTAAACCAAAACCAAAACAACAACAACAAAGTGCTCCCTGAAGAAACCAACCCAATACTTTCTATGCTAACTTAAAAAATTAATGTAAAGATAGCAACAAAGAACATCTATGCTAACTTTAAAAATTAATTTAAAGATAGCAACAAAGAACAGTATATAATTTATATAACTAAATAAATCTGTCAAGTAGTCAATATGGTTAAGAATGTGATTGCAGCACATATACTTGCTTTTACATAATGGTTTGCTTTGTTCTGTAATATAATCTATATTAAACAACTTGCCTATGAGTGTAATAAGTCCTTGTCATCTTGACATCATAATTTAGTGAGATCCTGTAGCATGTGTTTCCCACCATTGATGCTAACCTGTCAATTACATGGTGTCTCCCAAGTATGTAAGTTCACTCACAGACATAAATTAAAATGATACTTGACAGCTTCCAGCATTGTACTTCCATATATAAAGTTCATGAAAATTATATGGCCATGGAACTGTAGTTATGGAGTAAGCCACACGAATCAAAAAGCCAGCTTTTTACTAGATAGGATCATATGTAGTCTCTGGAAAGTTTCTTGTGAGGGCCGTTATACTGTCTGATAGGCTATTTTCTTATTACCCATGCTCCTGTCTATTAGTTAATCGCTGCATGTATTTCATTATTTGACCACCTTTAGTTGCCAAGGCAAGAGCTCTCTCTGAAGCAGTAACATTTGACTCTGGTTTCTGAAGAAACAAATGTGAGGAGGTACATTTCAGTCACACCTCAGTGTCTCTCCTAGAGAGCTCACTTTTGCTTTTATTTATTTTTTTAAGAAACCATTTTCCAGTTTGCCTTAAGGTTTACAAAGCATTTTCCCTTTATTGCTCATTGTGAATGTTGTACATTTTTACTTTATTTCTCAAGTGCAGCATGTTAGCCAACAGCTTCTGAGACATGACTACACTCACATTTCTACTGGTGAAGACAGGCTTTGAGCCTGGAGCATCCTCGGACGCCAAGTCAACTGACATGCCGCCATTATTCCAAAACCTTCATCAGCTTCCTTAACTTCCTTATGCCTTTCTATTGTATCTTCTTATTACTTCCCCACCCCTGTCACCAACATCATCAGGGAATCTCTTTCCTCTTAGGAAAGTCTTTGCAAACACTTCACTCAGGGAACCAGGTGGGCACTATTAGCTTTACCATTGCAGCAGGAAAGAGTTTAACAAAGCCCTCCAGTTTCCACTTAAAAACTAAGACAAAAATATATCCCTCAAGTTACAAATAATGAAGGAATATCTGCTTGTCTCCTCAAGCCAGTGCTTTATCTCTGGGAAGTGAAAATTCCAAGGATTGTGGGTAGTTAAGACTATGGCAGGTTCTATAAGAATCACAGTTGCTTTCCCGTAGAACATATCTAGTAAATGATTCACAACGGCTCTTCTGCTAAGAAATGGCTCTTCTGCTAAGGAGATTTAAAATGAATGAGAAAAAAAAAACTTTTTAACTTATTATCATAACTACTAAAAATAAACTGGGTTCCACTTAGTCCCAGCTGGCCTCAAATTTACTATGGTATCTGAAGACAACCTTCAGCCCCTTATTCTTCTATCTCCATCTCTCAAGTGATATTATTGCAAGCCTATGCCATGGGTAGTCCTGGTCTGGAGTGTGTACACTTATCCCTGTTTTCTGCTGGCCATGTGTCATATTTGAATTCACACACACACACACACACACACACACACACCACATAGCATTAGACTTCTCATCTTTATACGTGAGCTCATTCAATAAATCTGACCAGCCTTGTGAGGGAAGTAATATTCCCGCTGGACCAATGAGAAAATGAGGTTCAGAAAACTTCATTAACTTGTCTGGTCTACCAATCTACAAATGTCAAAGTTGGGGTCTGATTAGACATTCACATGTCCAAGTTTTACCTCTGAAATAGTGCTGGCCCAGGCATAGGTGCCGTCTTCAGGTCGGCCTCCGTTCTGGTAAGCCCACACACGTTTCACCTGGGGAGCCTGATACAGGCTGTGCTGCTGAGTTACTTTACACTTTGTTGCAACCAGAGGGCGTCTGGACTGCAGTTCTTGACCTTTAGAAAGTTGTGCCTGTGGAGGAAAGGCCAGAGAATGATGCATATGGAGAACAATTCGGCGTGCAAAGGGAAATGAATGGAAACAAGAAATGCCATGTAATCACAGTGTATGCCGACATGACTGTAGGAACTGTGGTACGGACATGCACAGACTTCTGCTGCCATAAACTTGGCTCAATTCTCCTTGCTTCCATGAAGCTACTGGAGTAATGACAGACAGACTCACGTTGGCAAAGCTTTTTAACTCATTTGCAATGTTAAGAAATGAAGGATGTTTCTGACACGTATGTGGTGTTTCTCCGACAGGAGATGTCTCTGCAACTAACACGTGAGTTTTTGACTTAGGTAAGTAGTGCTTACTGCCCTGTGTGTGGCAGTTCTAGATTACCAGGTTCTGAAATGCAGTTGCTACCCTTCGGCTTTGCCAAGTCCTCACCTGGCAGCGCCTCTCCTACCTCAAGCGTTTCCTAACTTACTGCTTGCTTCTTTGCTCCCTGACTAGAACTTATCTCTCTTAGCTTGGCAAGTAGTCAAGTCCCTGGCAACACCAACTTCTTCATTTCAGTCACCTTGATTTAGACACACACTTAAAATTTGCATTTGCATTGAACACACGTCACAAATTTGAGAAGCCCCGTTAAAATAGTGACAAACAGTTTGATGAAAGATTTCACAAAGCATACGGGCTCCCTTAGTCTCTGTCCCTGATGCTGTCTCAACAGCTGACCTTTCTGTTTTCAAATGTTTTATGTCTGGCAATCTTGACTGATTAACCAATTGGCCGAAACCACTTTTTCATCTTATTACTTCTGAATGTCTCCATTGTGATCAGCATTGTGCTCCCTGTTCTTTGTACATATTGAGTAGTACCCGCAGGAATGATGAGTGATGAAGCCATAAGGTTCAACTTGACTACACTTAGTGTAATTACCTTTGTACATATCCACTGGGCCTTTTTCTCATCTTTGCTAAGGTCATAATTTCTGGTCTCCATTCAAACAAAACAGACGCCCATGTGAGCTGGCTGTCTCCAGAATAGCTACTCTCCAAATGCCAACTCAATCCTTGGCATATGCTTCTGGAGGTCATAACTGCCTAGTTGCTGAGAGCATATTAATAGCGTGATTTAAATATTCGACGCGATACTTTTAAGTGCTGCTGAAAGGGGCGGAGTCTGGGAGCCCATACCTCTGTCTGTCTTATAAGTTCCAGTAACTTTGTTTCCTCTTGAGTCTGCTCAGTCCAACCTCCTCCAACAACCACCGGCTGCAGAGGGCTGTGGGTGGCAATCATGGTAGCTGGCTGCTGTGCAGCTACACGCCGCCCTGAAAAGAGATTCCCAAGAGATGCTGTTTCTGAGGGCAGGCTTCCATGTTTGAGGGGAATTGGTCTGATTTTTCTATGCATAAATTATTCCACCCAGGAGCAGGAAATAGGCTAAAATACTAAAAATATCATAGAAGCCAAGATGACTGGGGTGATAATATTTAACAATATTCAAGCGTAGGGCTTTAAACGGCCAGGACTGTCCAGATGGAAAAGGAAGACAGCGTGCTGACTTCCACCTGGCCCCTGCACAGCATCTGCGATCTGGTTCAGCAGTAATTTAGTCAAATAGAATTCACGACCTTACTCAGTTCCCATCATTTCTTCCAGTCTCAGAACATATGTTTTGTTCTTTTTCCTAATAATAAGCCTTCCCCCACAATTAGCTTCACAGCCTGGGGATTATGGATTTCTACAACAATATTAACAGAAGAGATGGGAGCCCCCTTTCTATCTAAAAACACCCCATGAGCACAATCTGCTCCTGATGCCTCTGTTGAGCTCTTTTTGTGGTTTAAAATATGGACTAAGAGAAACAATTTATTGTTCTGAAGAACTGCAGGCATAATTTATTAAGTGTGGTGACTAAAGAGTATGCATTCCTGCAAGCAGACCACTTGGAATCTTTGTAGAAGATTTTGAGAGTCAGGCTTGTGTGTTACTGTTTTCTCTCTCTGAATAGCATTGAGTCTTCTACCACTTTCTAAACTTTTGAAATAAAAAAGCCATGTTGTATGCTGTGTATTTTCACTACATGTTTCAGTGAGTTCTTGCTTCAACTTTAGTAGGGAAGGGAAATGGTAAGAAAATGATTACACCTATAAGCTGCAAATATACAGAACAGTATATAGATAACAGAAACTCAAGCTTCCATGAGGGATGAGGCAGGGGGGTGGCAAGTTGAGGCCTGTCTGAGTAAATGCAAGGCTAGTTAGAGCAATTTTAGCAATCCTCTGTCTCAAAATTAAATTAAAAAGGATTGAGGGCACACCCAATGTTGTCATGCTTACCTCAGACACTCAAGACTCAGGGATCAATACCGAACACTTAAAAAGCAAACTGTGAAAGGTAACATTGGCGGGCAGGAGCTGCTGACCTGAGATTCAGCCAGAGGCTTTGAAGAAGCGTCACTCGGAAGGATAAATGGGAGAGCAATGAAAAGGAATGGAAGTCTCAACTTTGTTGCCAAGACCCTGTTAAATTTGAAGATTCTCAGATGTTGGCTACAAACAAAACTATAAAATGATTCAGGATATATGGAGGATAAAGACTGCATCTTACAGCTGAAATTTATGAGAAGATCTAGCCATAAAAATAAGTCATGGCAATGACTTCTCTGGGAAAAAGGAACACAATATGCCTAGTAACATTTCATATGCTGTTTGTGGATGTGGAAAAGCATAATTGGACCAGCTCATGACAGCGTCACTACGTAACATGCTTTGGACCACAGCACTCTTGTTTAACACAAATTCATAAAAGGGCAGTTTTCATATAACTTTATTCATAGGGTACAGATAATATTATGAAACATACATCTTAATGGGTAATACCAACAAAAAATATCATATTTATAATGCACCAAGGAATTCAAATTTTGTTCAGATAAATAGAGTTCAGCAATAGCTTATCTTTCAAACAGCCAGAAGCTGAAAACTGGGACTAGGGAAATAAACTGCATGGCATGTAATTCCATCACCTTGCTTCAAAAGGCCCCAAGCCATAAATACATTATCACTACAATGTTCACGAAAATGCACAAAAGATCTTAGTCAGAAAAAGTTTCTTATATTGTAATTTCCATATGCAAGGATACCATAAACTGAAGCCAAGCAAAGGAATTATGTTTATTGCTATAGTTCCTTTATAATCTATTTTATTTTACATGAAATTCGGGGGTAGCAAGGAGTTGGCTACTGGGGCATATCTCTTCCCCTCTCCTACTGTTTCATTGGAAGTAGGTAGAGCCCTACTGACAGCAGATGGCTTCATTTTTCTCCTAGAAGCTAGAGAGCACACGTGCTTTGTTGGTGTTTTACAGGCCCTTCTCATCTGTTCTCCCCACGCCAGCCCTTGTGGGATATCCACACTTTTCAATATCTGTGTCCAGGAGGGATTTGGTTAGCAGATGCACCTGGTTCATATGTAGCCAGGGTGGTACTTTGGTCTGCTTTGTAATACTGAGTATAATTAGTTTTAAAAAGCTAAGTTAGGAAATTTATTTTCTTAGGAATTCAGGTATCAATATTTATTACCTATTATGTGTTAACCATATAATAACTGTTGGACATTAGCTACATAATCACAAAATTGTTACAAAATTTATTATTATGAATAGCACTGATCATGCTTCCAAATGAAGAACGATTAGTTAATAGAGTGTTTTGTACACAGTACTTGCTGCAAAGGCTAACGTTGTAATACCTATGAATAGTTAGTTCAGCAAATGTCCACACTACTTTTCAGGCAACCTTCAAAAAGTATAAAATTAAGCAGTTGTCCATGCCTACAATGCCAGAATTTAGGAGTCTGAGGCAAAGAGATTGTGATTTAGAGACTATTCTCCTTTCCTCCCTCCCTGCCACTGTCCTCTTCCCACTACACTCGTGTGTGTGTGTGTGTGTGTGTGTGTGTGTGTGTGTGTGTGTGTGTGTGTGAGTGGAAAGGGGTGTGGGGAGAGAACATATAATAGAGGTTGCAGCTACCTGAGCTGACTTGATTACTATTTTCTGATAATCCCCTAGCTAGTATAGGGTTTTCATCAGAATAAGACATATAATTATGTGTAACAGCAGAACACACACCAGTTTTTAAGTGAAGACAAGAATTAGCATTGAGTCTGAAAAGAAAATACATCTGTGGATAACTTCATAATAGACATTCACTAACCAAATATGAATATAAACTGTTTCAGTGTTGGTACTGTGGATGATACCAAATTACAGTTAAATGTCTTTCTGCAAATTATAATGCAAAACCAGGCATAATGTAAAACCAGAATTCAGCAAAGGCAATTTTGCCAGATGCTGTTTTCAGTACATTGCTTTCTACTGATTTAAGTCAATAAAGAGATGAAGCTTGGAAATTCCCTAAAGTGAATGGATTGAAATTCCATTTGTTTTTTTTAGTCATTCTACAACTAGTCAGGAGCACAGTAGGAGGTATAACATTTCTCATCTAAGGGAGATTGTCCCATGAACAAATAATTACTATAATATCTTGGGGTCATGGGGATGGAGTTCAAGACGTGAGAAGCCACTTTACCCGGTTTAGAATGTGGTGGTGATAGGGAACCCCTGGGAAAGAAGCACAAACAGAGAGAGAGAGAATCCAAGAGGGTCAGAGGGATAAAACTGATATAGAGGGAATGAACTTTTCTCAAAGGCTCAGAATTTTGAAATCATATCATAAGCCGAGGGTATTAAAGAAAATTCATGGGTGGGTTGGGCAAAGAAGGTCCAGCCTTGTTTCTAAGGGTCCCAGGAGCCCCAGCAGCTCTTATATCTGGGCTCCCTTAGCACCTTTGCCTTTTTACAGGACTGATTCAACTCTAGAGTCTCATCTTGTCCACACTGCCTGAGTACCGAGTTGGTGGTCTGACTGTTGACCCACCGTAATCTTGGTTATCTTTGATGATGGCATGCATATTGTTGGCTACAAATTCTTTTTTATCAGGGCTTATTAAAAGTATGGCTGCCAGAGTGACCCCTCCAGTCAATCTCTGACTTTGTTATAATCCCGTCTGCATGCTAAGACACCCTTCTTGTGCCAGAACAGTTGTTGCTATGGTGACAACCTGAAGGAATCATAGGAGGGAAAAGAAGTTACGCCCAAATTCCAGGAAAATCTTTGCTCATTCCCAGAAGAGAAGGGAATATTTCCCTTTAGTAGCTGTTCTCCTACCTCACACCCCTCCATTATTTTACTCTATCAGTCACTTCCCAATTTCAAAGGCTAAGAATTTATTTGAGGTTTATCTCCAATTTCTTAGGCTCTTGGTCAAAAATGAAAGTCTTCTTCACTGATCAATTATTGCACAATGTTATTATTAGTACCCTGACTGTGAATGGGGGAAAAGACCAAGTATTTTAAAAACAAAAACATAGACAAAGCTAGTAAGCATCAGATGGAAGCTGTCAAGATTTGAAGCAGGTAGTTAGGAACTGTCCTACAAACCCATCAGCAGTTAGGAAATGTCCTATTAACCCATCAGTAGTTAGTTAGGAACTGTCTTACTAACCTATCAGCAGATGCTCTGCTTGAATTCAGATGAAGACAGTAGGGGCTCTTCTAGTTAGCCCCTCTGTAACTAGGATCAAGGAAAGGGTTTGCATGTTATACTCTTCTACAGGACAAAGAAGGCAGAACTCAAGGCAGAAGACTGAAGAAGTAACCACTGAGAAATGCTGCTTGCTGGACTGCTCCCTGTGGCTTACCCAGCTTGCTTTATTATAAAACTCAGGACACCTACCCAGGGGTAGCCCACAGTGGGCCAAACTCTCAGACATCAGTCCCTAATCAAGAAAGTGCCTCACAGACATTCCTGTAGGCTCCTCTGATGGATAAAATCCCTCAGTTTGGTTCCTTCCTCCTGGGTGACTCTACTTTTCTCCAAATTGACAGAAAGTAACCAGCACAGAGACGTGAGGGGGCTGGAATCCATTAATACTCAATGTAAGTCAGGAAACAAAACTCTCTGAAGACTCACTTGGGAAGGAAAGAGGGGCAGTGATGACATAATGACTTGTAGCTCCTGTTAGAGAATACGTAGGTGAACGGTGGTGGGACTTCTGGTAGAGGAGACAAAGAGACATTGGTATTGGGTGGCCTAACAGCTTGAGTTTGGACTTGTCCCTGGAACACTCAAATGACAATGTCTAGCAGTAGGGATGGTAGGTGTTTGGAGTAGAAAGCAGTGCTTTTGCTCATAGCTGGAGTCATTTCTTAGATTAGGAATGAATATTGGTTGTCCCAAAGCCAGAGTTGACTTTTACACTGAGAACTATGTGTATAATGTTGAAGTAAGATAAGCATTGTGGCTTCAGACACAAGCTAATGTTTATAATCAGGAGATGAAATTCTGTAACTACAAAGGTTCAAATACCTTCCTTCCTAGACTCAAGTCTACAGGACAGTGATTCTCTCTGAACAATCACCTTATCTCAAGTGCCTGGAATAGGAAAAAGTCAGGAACCTAAGATTCTTTGGAAGGAGAACAATAGAAGAGGACATACAAAGTCTGCTGTTAGCTTTGACTATGAAAAGCATTTCTCATGCTGTATTAAGATGAGTCCTTAGCTTACTGGCCTTGAAGATTTCACTACTGCTCTGTTCTAATTGCTAAAATAAAAAATGTCTCATAAGTAAACCTTATTCCCAGCAATAAAATACCAAAGGCTTTGCATAAATGTGCAAGTTTTGTTTTATGTATTTCTACAGTGTCAGTTAAGGTATTATTTCAAATGCAATACAACCTTTATTTTTTTCAGTGTATATGCAAGTCCTGGGGTATTTCTTTTAATATAAACTTTACAGATATAAAATCAAAACTGAATGGCCATGCTGTTAGATTCTACACCTTGTTCTAATTTATGTAGCACAATGTTTATGTAGCATGTACTGGTTGTCTATTTGGTATGAAGCAATAGAAAAAATAATTTCTGGTAACTGTTGTTCCATTTGGAATTAAACACAATGACTAGCTTCACCCACACTGACCTTTCAACTGTCGCATTTTGTGTCTCATGGTGTCTAAATCAGCCAAAATTTGGTCCCTCTTTATCCAGTGTTGTTTCTTTAATTTTTCTGATTTCTGTGGAGCTACAACAAAGAAACAATGTTTTGCATAGTGCTCTGATATCAAGAGTAATTTATCGTTGGTACCAATAACTTACAAAGAACTTTTTGCTTCAAGAGATAGATTGAATTAGAAATATGTAATTAAAAGAGGTAAGGGTTGTGAAAAGAAACTTTATTTGAAAGATGAGAAAGCTTAGAGCATTTCTATATGGAACAGAGGCGAGCCAAGAAGGAAATCAAAACTACTTTATTGTATAGATTTACCATATGCAATAGCCATATTTCATTTTCTGCTTTCACCAACTGTTTGGAAGTGATGAAAGCCTAGATTGGGACCGTTCATTTTTTTAAATATCTACCTACTGCCTAAAGGGTGCAATTCTTAAAAATGAAAATGTGCAGACAGTTCGTGCTCAGTGTGAATTAAACTCATTTGTTATTTTCTAATGGATACCATTATTCTCCACCTTATAGACCAAGCATCTCTTTATCAACTAACTTAGACATTTCTCTGAGCAGAATAATTCATTCCAGTAAGAGAAAAACAGCAATTGGATAAATATGAGCATGTAGCTATCTTTGCACATATATTAATTGACTGATTGGCTCTCTGCATAAATAACAATATTATTATTGTGACATTATACACACTTAATTCATTTTCTCATGATATAAGACTTATTTCTCCCTCTCTTTACATACTGTCTAGAAGGAAGCAAAAACAAAACCCTTACCATTTAGAGGCAGAAATGGTTCACCACAAGACACCCAAATGGCAATAGGACTTTTGAGGATCTGAGCAAGCAAAGATTTATCTATGCCCTCCAAACAATCCAATCTGTTTTCCATTTTCTTTCCTGAGTTTTCTGGGAAACAAGCATCACATTTACTCTTGTCAATTAATAATGAATGAATATCCTCTATTAATTCAT
Organism: Phyllotis vaccarum; assembly: GCA_033318265.1. Classification (NCBI taxonomy): domain Eukaryota; kingdom Metazoa; phylum Chordata; class Mammalia; order Rodentia; family Cricetidae; genus Phyllotis; species Phyllotis vaccarum. The sequence continues at coordinate 135,392,092 of JARWLC010000001.1, read as the reverse complement.
TAGTTCAGCCAAAGGAGTTTCTCCACTGATGACTTTCATAATTATTATCAAAACCAGACCAACACATACACTTAGTCAGAAATACCATAGACAACCAAAGAATCAAATAGCCTCCCAAATACTTTAAAATGAATCAAGCCTTTAAAAGTAACTGGAATGCATGAAGTTTAGTACCATTGCTGGGCTGCAGCAGAGCTAAGAGACTTTAGCAGATATGCTTTATGCTTCCTGCCCAGTAGGCACTATGCTGAGTTTTAACAGTTATCTCTTTAACGTTCTTCTGTGTAAATTAATAGCATAACACTAAAGCTCAACCCCATACAGGAGCAGACCACAAATGGTCCTGCCTTATTCCAAGGTGTGTTTTAGAATATGTGAGAAGGGATACCAACAAAAAGACACCCCTCTGATAGTCCTGATGAGTGGTATTACTATGTTCTCCCAAAAAGATTTCTAAAAAGAATCTGAAAGAAATGCATATCCTTTTAAACACTAAGTAGAGGCAGCTCCACATGCTTTGAAAATGATAGAAATGTTCAAATCACTGTTTCTTAAACTCATGAAAAATCAAATAATATAAGATACACAATTATAATAAATAAAAGTCATCAATGTTTGATAGATACCAGCCAAGCACTGGTCTAATATATTCATAAGGACCAAATACAAATTATATGAACAGAATATTAAATACTAATTCAAGTAAATATGTATATGAAATGTATATATGTACAAATTTATACATTTGTGTTTCAAATATGTCCATTCATAAATTCAAATAGAGAAAATTAATGGTCAACATGATGTTCTTAGGAGGTGGGATTCTTTTATTGACTTATGTATTCCTTATATGGTACATTCATGCGTTTAGACATGATTAGCTATGTAGGTACATACAGCTGTCTGAGATTGGTGTTGGAAGGATGTCCTCTGCCATTCTCCATTGTATTTTTGAAGCAGGGTCTCTCACTGAACTTTGTGATTGCTCTATTAGGCTGACTGGCCAGTAAAGACCCAGAATTTACCTGTTCACACCTCCCAGCCCTAGGATTGCAAATGTGTACCATCATGCTAAGCTGTTTACATAGATGCTGAGGATCTAAACTCAGGTTCCCTCCTATGCTTGCATTGTGAGCATTTAACCCACAAAGCCTCTTCCTTAGCCTTGAGAGAAGGTTTTTTAAAAAGACCATTACACCACAGGAGTTCCCTTCTTGAGACTTCTAAAGGAGACTTCTCACAGCTTTTTGGATCTCCTGTCTCTCATCTTTCTGTCATGTGATAATACAGCACTTCTTCTCTGTGGAAGCTGCAGATCTTGATTTTACCAGTGAACCAAACCTTCTGTGGCCTGGATTTGAACTTCCCATTTTCTGTGAAAAACTGGTATGGGCAGTATGTGGAGCTTCTAGGGGTGGGATCAGACTGTGTTCCTGTTCATGGGCTGGCACCTTGGAGCCCATTCCTTGAAGAGGAACACCTAACACAGTCTTGACCTTGGGATGAGGAAATCAGACTTGCCTGGAGTGGATGAGCCATGCTGAGCTGACCCACCTTGGGACTTCTTTGTCCTTTTGGAGGAGGGTATGGGTTGATGGAGAGGGGAGAGGCTGAAGGCTGACCGGGAGGGATTGGGAGGAGGGAAGGTGGGGGAGCAGGGGGATATATGAATTAAAAAGACATTTTTAAATAAAAAATATAATAAAAAAAGAAGAAAAGAAATTAGGTGCTATGTGGAACCAGAAACTGTATTAGTGACTTGGCATATTCTGCTACATTAAAATCCATTGGTCTATCTTTTACCTTTAAAAAATAAAAAAGAATTCTCTCATCTATTAGAAAAGAATACAACATAGGCAAATCTGTAGGTAATTTACTGCAGTAAATGGGTTCAAGATGACCTGAAAGGAGCAAGTACATCAGGCAGGAAGCTCACTTACTTTTTATTCTGTCTCGGGAGTGACTGTGCCTTGCCCCATTGGTGGAAACTAGACCTCACCATTTGGTTAATTCATTGCTGGTGCAGAAAGAAAGGGTGCCCCTGGCAGCACCAATCTACTTCAGAGACAATTATGGAATCAGAGAAACTCCATACACAGTTGACCTTCTTTGAGCTACTGGGCAAGAAAGTACTCTTATCTTGACTGATGACAGTATGATGTTTAAATTGGACAAGCAGGAGACACATCCACAAGAGAATTGCCGAACCTTGCCAAGACAAGGTAACAAGGTCTTTGAGACTATGCTGCTTCACAGAGAAGTCTGGCAGACATGTTAGGCCTGTAGGCCAAAGACAGATGCTTCAGTGATACAGAAGAACCTTGGGTGACTGTCCAGGAAGCCAGATGTTACATTTTTTTTTACATTTTTTGGAAGTTGCTTTCTTGCCCATGCTATTTAGTTAGTTAATATTTCATTCTTGGGTCTCTGAAGTAGTTGAAGATAAGATAGTTATAGTTTTCTAGTGACCGTTTTAGAAAAGAAACTTTGAAGATAAAGTGTATAAGTTTAAGAGACATCAAAATAATAGTTTTTAGTTAGTAATACAAGTTAGAAAGAAAGTGAATTAGGTATAATCCTTTGGATTACCAAAAGAGGACAACAAATGGAATGTTTTCTTTGAATTGTCAATTGTTGATGGACTGGGCATTGCTCATTTTTTTATTCGTATATAATATATATAATTATTGTACCTATTTTATATGGGTTTTCTTATATTAGTTATAACCTTTTTAAATTTTGACACAAAAGGGGATATGTGGGGATATGTTTCAAATTTAATAAAAGCCAATCTGAGATATCAGAGAGATCTACCCACAGTCAATCTAGGATGATCAGAGAGTGGTAACTCACACCTTTAACCCAGCACAAGGAATATCCAGGAGTGGTGACCTAGCCGCTAATCCCAGCAAATCTGAGTTTGAGGTCATTTTAGTTTACAGAAGGAGTTCCAGGCTCCCAAGCAGGCAGTGCCGATGTCATGCCTTTAATCTTAACCTGGATCTGAAACAACTGGGTGAAGAAGGTATTTAAGGCAGGATAGAAAGACAGAGCAGGCAGTAGAAGCCATGAGGAGTGAGGCTGAGGAAGCTGGAAGACAGCTGGGTGAGATCTGACTGTGGTGTTTCCTCTCTGATATCTCAGCCTTTCCCTGAGATGTGGCTCAGAAATGTCTGACATCCACAAGTGGGTAAACAAATATACTAGGGTTTCACGAGATTGGGGAGATTTATGAACTATTGGTAGGTCAGCCATATTTGATAGAACAATGTATCTCGAACTGTATTGTTCTATTATAAAAGAACGAAAGGGAAGAAAATAAAAATCACAAGCAGATACATTCCATTGTGAACAAGAGCTCCTGAATAGAAACCAAGTCTACAAAGCTAGACTGACTAACTAGAATTTCAGTACTGTGGAGAACTTGCAAAGTTGCAAGTCCAGAGGGTCATCATCTGATCTTGGGCTAGCCTTCCAAAACAGCCATTCCTCACCTACTTGTGTCTGGACAATATCTTGTAGATAGTAGGTAAAAACATATTAAAACCTATTAACAGACCCAGACCACTTGCTTCCACTAACCCAAAAGCTAAGACTGTTATCAGAAAGCATCTTGGGCTTATAAAAATGCTTACTCCATTTCACTCACTGTACCTGCTTCTCTGGTGTATCCATCAATGTACTTTAAACGTGCCTTGATTTATGACTTTCTTTGTTCTGTGAAACTATGAGAGTGCTTCCATGTTGGAACATGGAATTTGGGATAACATAAATATGTGTTCCCTAGCTAATGATCACTCAAAATGTCTCCAGAATAAGCTGACTCTTGTTCCCATTAAGATACGCTTTTTTGTGTGTGTGTTTTGTTTTGTGTCTTTGTATCAACATTATATTTCTTTGCTTCTCGTGAAAAGTCTATAAGGAAAGTGATCATTGGTGTACCTAGTTACAAATGAGAGAACTGTCAGAGATGGGTTCAAGAACTTGTCCAGTGCCATTCATCTGTAGCTGGCAAATCTGGGATTCAAATCCTGACATTTTGACTCCTACACCAAAGTCTGTAACCTCTAAATCATGGCATTCAGGTGGGAGCACAAAAGTCCAACCCAGAACACACTGTTGTGTCACAACTGGCAGGAAGCAGGGCTTCTAGAGGTTCACAGAAGCAGTGGAGCAGGTCAGGGGAGCAGAGGCTGGGGGAAGCACAGTGAGGGAGAGACTGGCACTGATCTAGCCACAATTTCTTCAGTGCTCCCAGCTGATTGGGGTTCTGAGTTTCAGAACAAAGATATGTTAGTGCTTTACAAAGTGGTGAAATTGCCTACTGTTGTTAATTTTATGAATTGATTTATTGTTTCAGTTCTAAAAGTGGAATATATTATTATTTTACTTGTTAAGAAAGATAAGGGCACTATAAGAATCTCACTGATGTTCTCTGGACTACTTACAAAAGTCACTATGATTTTTAAATTCTTGCTGTGGTGACTGGATGAGTCATATTTAACTTTTTGATAATGGAGTATAAGTAGAACCAACTAATAGCTGCAGAAGTTAACCAACCTTCTGTATTCTGAACATCTATCTCTTCTGTCCCAACAGACTCCGTGCTTGTCTCTTGCTCCTTGGGGTCTCTCTGGATAAGGTTTTCCCCTATAGCCCACAGAACCAAGCCATGCAAGGTGAGGATGCTGGTTCCATCTCTGGTGTAGACTTTAGAGGCTTCTCTAGTGAGTCCAAGTTGTTTTGTGCACTCTGCAAGAAGCTGAACAGCGCAAGCTGTAAACAACTGACAGGAGGTACTTGAGAGGTGGCACAGCAGTTACAAGTATTTACTGCTTTTGGAACAACGCAGATCCTGTTCCCAGTACCCACATGATGGCTTACACCTGCAGATAATTCCAGTTCCAGGGGATCCAGTCCCTCTTGTTTCCTCTGAAGGTACCAAGCATGCATGAAATGCACTTACATGCAGGCAGAACACATAAAAATAAAGTAAATAATTTTAAAAATTACTATCAGGAAATAATGATGACAGTTGAAATTATAACAAGTTGTCTGCCGTTTTTATTTGTTAGAAAAAATAAGAATTCTTTATTTTTAGAAAACAGACACTGAATAACTGCTGATGTCGATTTCTGATTACAGGCAATTTTTTATGTGTTTTCTCTAATTTCTAATTTAATAGGAGTTAAATCTGGCTTTCAACATTCCTGGCTCTAGAGCTGAAACCCAGCAGCTTATATATGCTGATATGTTTTTCCCTATGAGACAGTCTTATTTAAAGTGTGTAACTTAGATATCTTCTTCCTTTTTGTTATACTGTAAGATAAAAAGTTGTAATACTGCAAATTGGTGAACATTTTAGGTAAGCAAATAGTTAATTTTCCAACCAAAACTGTCACACAATATCACCTCCACTTTGCAGATGGGAAAACAAATGAAAAGCCAACCTTTTTGGCAAAGAAGATAGCTTAAAGGCTCATAGTGCCTGCTACAAATTTGGTCAGTCTTTGAGGCCCATGCAGTGAGAAGAGAGAAGCACCTTCCTCAGATGGCCCTTTAACTTCTTCAAGTGCTCTGTGTCACAAGTGTGGTACATGGGTGCATGTGAGCACACACATAACCCTATCCTGCCCCATCACAACCAAATAAAAATGTAAAATCCAAGTGAGACAAAAAACAAAACAGGCAAACAGAAAGAGAGAGAGAGAGAGAGAGAGAGAGAGAGAGAGAAGAGAGATGAAGCCAGGCTTATAGTTTTGAGTAAATGTTGGGTTTCACTTTTGTACTTTGCTTTGTCCATTGAGCAACAATTTCATTTTTCAAAAACTTATTTTTTTGTATTTAATTATGTGTTATGATTGTCCACCTCTGAGTGCATACGGGTGCAGATTCCCCAAGAGGCCAGAAGAAGGTGTCAGATTGTGAGCTACCAAATATGGGTATAGGACCCAAACTTACGTCCTCTGCAAGAGTAGTACTCATAAGGATTGAAGCATCTCTCTAGACCTAAACAAAAAAATCTCAATTTAAAAAAAAAAAAAAAAGCCAATTGTTTTCAACTCCAGAGGAGGGAGAAATGAAGGGGTGGGAGGAGCTGGCAGGAAAAATAAAGCCCATTACTGTATTTGATCTCACCTATAAAATAGGTTAAAATGGGTTATTAAAAGTATTAGATGAGCCATTGGGACAGAATTATCACTGTGGGGCTCTTTCGCCATGACTACACAACCTCCAAGGCAATCTCATGGTCTCTAACAGTTTAAGCCCCACCCCCAATTTAAAATTGAAGTGAAAGACCTTGTCAACAAATACATGTTCAGATGCCTTAATGGCAAATGAAGGGGGCATTAAATACAAAACAAACAAACACACAAAGCATTCTTGTGACACGCAACTTGCAGTGCATGAAAACAAGGAGGAAAAAGGCATTCTGTCCATTTCCAGAGCGAAGACAGCCTCATCATTCCGTTTCCCCTCTTCCTTTACATGTTTGCTCTGGGCCCCTTGAAAATCAAGGCCCTGGTTTATCACTGTTTCTAACATTATATCCAGAGAAAAACAATCAGAAAGAATGCCTCTAGGAAACCAGAGATCTTGATCTCATCAGCTTATATTGGTGAATGTAGACAAAGCTGTTGTTCAGCTTAAACTACTTTTGTGGGGAATCGTCAGCATCACTTCTGAGGACACAGACAGCATTTTAGCATAGCCACTTACCCCATGGAATGTTCCAGCCACAATTAGCTTCCCGTTCTGATATCCATCCCCATTTTTGTATGCGATTATTTTCACTGCCTTTTGGTAGGAAGCTAACACACCACTGTGAGAAGCAGTGCCTCTCCGCGTCTTCTTCCATAAAGACAACAGACGCTCTTCATAATATCTTAGAGTGTTTTCAGCTTCACAAGAAGATAAATCAGCCTGGTTTGTTTAAAAAAAAAAAATGAACATTTACACAAATTGTGTTGTTTCTACTTTGTTATCTTGGCATATTTCCACTCTGCACGTGTGTATGTGGGTGGACCTATGCTTTGTAGTGTCTTATTCAGGTACTATAGATACCTGGTGGAGGAGGAGAAGTTGGCTCAGAATTCCTCAGTTCTCTTACTAATCCTCTCCACTGACTTTTTAGCAGTTGGTTTGCTCTCTGGTTTGCTCTGGTTTTCCTTAAATGCTTCTGTATGTTTGTTTGGGTTTGAGGTGGGTCATAGAAAACGTAAAGAAAGGATGTCAGAATCAAAGAAAACGGGATTGAAGTAAGGGGATATGAACACTAGAGGTGCTTTCTGAAATAGTAACTCTAGAGGAGGCCATCCACTGGTCGAAGATGAATGGGGATGGGGTGGAGAAGAAGGTGCAGAGCATTCTTAGAAAGCTTTCCCTGGTGTCCTAACCCAGGCTTCTGCCTGGAGGGACAGGCTATGACTAAATTGCTGTGAGAGAGTGGATTCTTCCCAGTTGCCTCAGGCACCCCAGAGCACTGCTTCGTATTCCTTCCGGGTTAAATTCACTGCAACTTGTCATTGCCCACCTCTGGTGTAAATCAGAATTGGGTGAGGTCTGAAGATGGGCATAGGATCCCTGAGGGATATACTAAGTTGGTTGGTTGCCATATTTTAGGATTACTTCCTTTTTATTCTGCTGTTTAAATCCCCTCCCCCAACTTCTGTACACTGCTCAACTTGAAGGGAAGGGGTGTTGTCCTTTCAATGATGTCATTTTAAGTTAAGGTCACAGAATGTTGCAGAATCCCCACCTACTCGTAGGGATTCTAAATGGTATTAGGCATGGATACATGAATTCTGCCACATATCCTGGGAAGCAACATGTCAAATCTTTCCCAAAATGTACTATACTCATAAAAAATAACCTTTCCCTATTGATGTAGGGCAAATGCTGCTGTGCCAAATAAAGATTTGATGTTACTTCCTGACCTAAAAGCTACACAAAGAGCAGGGAACGGTCAGTGTCTGCAGATTGCAGCAGCAGACATGCCCAATTAACTTCAAAGGCTGGACAGAACTATTAAAAGACGATGCAATTTAAATTACAATGAGGAAAAAGAAATCAATGATGGCAGGATGGGAAGGTGCATCTGAGAAAGATGAAGTGGATGAGTAGAGATGAACCCAAATGTGAGGCCAATCTAAATGCATCAAAATTTCCACATTGTTGCCACATGGACAGTAGCAGAGCTCCCCCAAGTAAGTACCTTTGCAATGCTGACGACCTTGAAAGGCCTTCTTGGCAAGGGCTTCTGCTCAGAGCCTGAAACACAGAAGAATGGAGTGTTTGGAAGCAGCTGTTTCAGCCCCTTCTCTGCCCTCATGGACCATCCACAAGCCAGGCAGAGCATCATTTTTTTCTTTCCATCAGGTGAGGTGTAACAGTATCCCTAAAACAGAGAAAAACATGGATGCTTATAAACCATAATAGCATTTTTACAGAACTCTTCACAGCACAAGGAAAGCACATTTATCATCATCACATGCTAAATTTAAAAACTACAATCCAAATGTATTATTATGCTTCCTAGTAATTAATTTTAGACATTTATTCATTTATTTGGTGTGTTATGCTGGGGGTTGGGCACACATGGGTGGAGGTCAGAGAAACATTGCGGAAGTTAGTTCTCTCTTTCCATTTTATGGGTTGCAGGGATTGGACTCAGGTATTCAGGCATGGCAGCAAGTGCCTTATCTGCCATGCTCTTACCAGTCTTGGTAATTTTTAAAAAATGTAAAGGTATTCCTTATCTCTGTAATGACTATTCAATACTGGGATCCCTGACTTCTATACAAAATCAAGATTTCTTTGAAGCATGACAAGTACCTGCTCACGGACAGGAAAACTACAATATAATATCCTGTATAAAGGGAACATCTTGCTGTGCATAAAAACTAATTGATCCTGGAGTTAAGGAGTAATAGGGAAAGGATGTGGGAACCAAAATGAAAGTGTCCCAACTGGCTCAGAGAAGAGCAGTTTGAGACTAGAAAGAATTATAATCCAAACGGTTTGACTGGATTTAAGTATGCAAACTCCCAAGAGTTCATAGCAAGCTATCAATACAAGTAAAGAATAGAAGGAGGGGTGGACTTCATTTGACATCATCTGAAATTAGTCCTGGTTGGTAAATAATGACTTGAAAACTAACCACTGTGGCTGTTAGTGTAGCAAATTATTTATAAAAATAAAAATATTCTATAAACATGTTTCCTTATCTCCTTATCTCCTCTCTGTGGGTTGTGAGCAAGCTACATCCTTGATATTGGTTCAATACAACAGAAGTAAGAGGCAAGCACGTGCATGAGAGAAGTTCACACAGTAGAGCCTGGACTCTATAGCTACAGGTGGAGCCCTGAGGTCACACTGAACTCAGTTGAACCAAGCTTCTTAAGAGGTAGAGCAGTTGGAGAGTCAAAACCTGCCAACAATTATGCAGGTGACAGACTACATCTTGGACCACCCAGTCCTCATACTACTTAAAACAAACAAACAAACAAAACCTACAAGATGATTAGAGGTACTTTAGAGGTCCTTATCAAGACCAGCAGAGCTGCCCAGAAGAGGTTTCCAGCAGAGCTCAGCCAAAATTTGTTTTCAGTTGATGTGCTATGTTGTAAGAGGACATGTAAGAAAAAAAATCAGACATTTACTCGGCTTTTCCTTTCAAACTGTATTCCTGATTAGTGAAATATCTATTTAGTGAGGTAATATTCTCATTAAATCTTCAGCTAACTGATGCAGAGACAACCAGTATAATCAGATTAAATTGCCTATTTGAAGCAAAATAATGACATTAGATGAATAGACATTGAGGAGTTTCCAAATCCAGGGACAAGAAGAAACAACTTCAAACCACTAAAAACACCATTAAAAACTGGACAGATAGGTGTCAAAGACCTACGTATATAAAACACACATGGAAACCCATGAAGGTTCTGCAGAAGATGGTGAGCATAGGGCTAATGCCAACTCTCATGTGCATCCTATTTACAGCAATCATGGAGAAAGAGAAACAAGTCAAATAATGCTACAAGAAAGCAAATCCAAATGCAGAGCATGCTGACTATGGACCACGTTGTGAACACGATTTCACCTGAGGGTCTTCTTTGAGTCTTGACTCAAATCGACAAACAATGAAAATAAGTTTTTAGGACAACCTAGAAAATTTGATTTAAATAGATTTTATTATATTGCCCAAATGTAACTGACCATTTTATCAATCGTGACAGTGGCACAATGACTTATGTCAAAAATGTTCAAAACTATAAAATTGCATGCATTTTAGAGGTAAAATAATGGCATCTATGGAATTAGCAAAAATGACTTAATCTTAATGACTGCTGATTATATGTGATGAGTATAAGGATTCCTGGCACATAGCAGCCACATAGTGAACCCAACATGTTGCTGGGGTAAGATAAGAATTCCTGGCATGTAGTGGCCACATGGTAAACCCAACATGGCATGCTCTTAGGCATGGCTACATAAATCTGTGCTCACCCGTTCTCTTAAAAGGAGACACCACGTGAAAATCTGTCTCTTCTGCTTCTCTGCCCTTGTACTCACCTGGAAACTCCCCTGAATAAACTCTAGTGTGGCATCTGGTAGCGTGTCTCTGACCTCGTGCAGAAACCAACATTCTGGTGCTATGACTCAGATAGGCTCTGTCCTGGGCCTTGGTACACATAGGACAGGAGATCCTGATCCAGGGGCTCAGCTTACTACCAGGCCACCTTCTATCTTCCTGCCCCAGCCCGTTCTAACACTACCAGCCTTGACTGATAAGTGTTCCTTTTTCAGTGGGCATAAATGCGTTGATTGTCTGGCTTTCTGGTAGGACTCTACTCTCCCAGAGGACCACCCCCAGCCACAATCTTCACTGGTTACGGCTGTTCCTTCTCACCTGACACTCATTTCTGGCCTTCCCTGCTATTGAAGCCCAGCCCGGATCATCGGATCCTACTCCCAGACTCTGTCCCCAGAACTGACTGCCCTGATGTCTACTCTAGGGGCTGCTGAGTGCCTGTGGTGGCTACATTCGGGTTTACACCTGCCCTAAGAACTAAAGAGTTTTTAGTAGGGGCAAGCATTGGTTCGGACTCTGCTCTGATGCCTATCCGAGGTGCTAAAAACTATCTAGTGATAGCTAGCTAGTGTGGTTTTTATGCCTACTCTCATGGTGGCTAGCATTGTTTTGGGCTTTGTCCTAACACCTACCCTAAGAACTGATGAGTTATTTAGTGGCACTCAGTGTTGTTCTCTTGGGACCACTGGTTGTTGGCTGGGTAACAACCCAGATTAGTGGTGGAATCCCTCCTCTTTGGCCTCAATAATAGAGAATGAGTCAGCAAAAACTATCTCTTCATCCTCACCTCTAAGATGCATTCTTGAGACTCTCAAGTGGCTTATCTTTTTTCCTTACCTAAATACCACCAAGCTTACCCATTTTTGCACAAAGAAATGGCTAAGTGCCCTTTAGATCATAACTCAAAATAGCCACCTAATGGCTTGCTGAACCCCGATATTTTACAGGAGCTAACTTTTGCAAGCGTATGGGTAAATGGAAAGAATTTCCCTATCTCTTTCCATGTCTCAGCTCTAAACTTTCTGGCTTTCTTTTCTAGCCTGTCTGTTTCTGGACACACAACCAGATCCTTCTCTGGAGCTTCCACCTTTCAAATCTCAATGCTTACCTACAACTCCTCCAACTTTTTCCTTTCTGAGAACTCCAAACCTGGTGTATACATTTACCCCACCAGTTACTCTCATGCTCTTAAGGATCCTGATCCAGTTCTCCCTCTGCTGGCATAGATGAGAAAGTGAAAATTTATACCCTGTTTACACAGTCAGAACTTTCTCAGGTGGCAAAGAATTGGGCTCTTGAGTGAAGGCGAGTTTGGGAACAGGCCAGAACTTATGCAGATGAGATTCATCAGACAAATGTAGCACACCCCTTGAGAGTCAAGGCTGCCCCAAATGTAGACCCCCATTGGAATTACAATATACTAAAGTGGGTCTTAGCCAGAGACAATTTTGTGACCTGCCTACTGGCAAGTCTGTGTAGAGTTGCTCTGAAGCCTGTCAATTTTGAAAAAAAAAAAAAAAATGCAAGAGATAAGATAAACAGGAGAATCCATCCCAGTTGTTGAAATGCCTCACAAATGTGCTCTCACAGTATACTAACTTAGATCATGGGAACACTGAGGTAAGGTAACTTATCCTGACCCATTTTTTACTCAGAGCTACCCTTACATCAGAGCTAAACTTATACCTCTTGAGAGGAGACCACTGACTCCACAGGCAGAAGTCTTAGTGCTGCCATTAAGGTGTATCACAGGTGAGATGAGAAAACACGCCAGGAAAGATCCCTCCTGCTGGGCAAAGCTATCTGACCAGCTTCTTCACCTCCTCCCATGGCAAGCAGATTGCTCTTGCCCAGCCTCACAGAGCCTGCTCAGGCCTTGACCTAGATTCCATCAAGGGAAACACTAGTCTAAGTGACTATTCCCAAGTTCCACATGACAGGGGAATATTACAAACAGACCACTCTTGGGCTGATCTCCTAGGCCTGACTGTGAGCAGTTGATGCTGCCAAGGCTTCCCTAACCTGACCATCATGAAAAGGGAGCCTTGGGTAGTCATAACGGTACCAGGGCGGTTCATCTCCTTCCTTGTAGACACTGGTGCCACGTACTCAGTCCTGCAGAATTTGGGGGTTCTACCTCTCTAGCCTCTTCATTGTTGGTGTGGGAGGCAAATAATTCTGGCCTCATCAGATGCTGCCACTTAATTGTATTTTCAGATACATCCCTATCACCCACTCATTTTTTGGTCATGCTAACCTGCCTCATACCCCTAATGGGAAGGGATTTTAGCTAAAGTAGGAGCTTTCATTTCCTTTAGTCACCACATTCGGCTGAATTCAGCCTCGCCAGCCACTCCAGCCGCTCCCTTGCTTCTCCTGCTATCTGCTCAGCCTGTCAGCGCCAGACTCCAAGGTGGACCCCAAGTGTGGGATACCCAAAATCCTTGTGCCTCTACACATTTTCCTAAAATTCCCTGTCTCTGAGTTTTCCGTTCCAGCCTGCTTCTCAGAGCCAAAGCTGAGACAGTTACCAGCAAAAATAAATAAATAAATAAATTCTCCAAGGTGTCTTGCAGCACCCTTCCCCTCCCCCACAGACTAAACCTCCAGCGCCTCTTCTGGAGAATTGGAAAACCCAGGAGCCATCTTACCATCAGAAAACCATTGACCACCACCCCCTGAAGACTAGAAAAAAGGAACCAGGAGCTATTTTTAGAGTGGATAACAGGTAAAACAGAGACCATTCCCCTCACACCCAGGACCAAAGAAAAGGAACCAGAAACCATTTTAACCTCGACAACAGGTAAACAAAAACACGAGACATTTTAACCTCTTCCCATTCCCCCAGACCTAGCAGAGATCCACAAACTTTATTGTGCAGCCACTAGCCACTGGAGTCCCCTCGAAGGAAGAAACACAAGACAGCACCTCAAGGTTTATTTAAAGTACAGACAAAGCCTAACGTAAGGTTACACACGTCCCGATTTCAGGCCTCTTCTTCTCTTAATCTGACTTCACCCTGCAACAGCAGAGACCCTCACCGTATCCTCTGAGTTCTGTTACTTCCCAAGGCTCTCTCAATAACTCATAGGTTTTTTTGTTGTTGTTTTTTTTGGTTTTTTTGGTTTTTTTTTTTTTTTTTTTTTTTTTTTTTTGTCTGAGCTCGGAAAATCAGAATTCACCATCCCTTGACTTAAAATCACTCAGACTGCAGGAATGAGCCACAAAACCCAGAAATCCAGCAGACCAACCGCCAGAAGATACAGCTCTCATCTTCTGAGAAGACAAACTTTGCCCTTAAGACAGCTTGAAGCAGCCTTAAGAGATCTGTTGACCCTGTTCTGGTCCAATCCATTTTCCCCTGTGCCCCCACATAAGCCCAGCTTTCTTTTTATATTAAACATGAGGATGAGGATGATGTAAAGATTCCTGCATGTAGCAGCAACATGGTAAACCCAACATGGTGCCGGTAGAACATACCACATAAGAAGGGTATGACCCTAGGCGTGGCTATATAAATCCGTGCCCACCGGTTCTCTTAAAAAGGAATAACACGTGAAAGACGGTCTCTTTTCTCTTCTGCTTCTCTGCCCTGGTACTCGCCTGGCAACTCACCTGAATAAACTCTAGGTAGCACTGGTAGTGTGTGTCTGATCTCACGCGAGAAACCAACAATGTGTAAATCAAAATTTACTGTACCCGTCTGCTTTAGAATATGTATAAAAATTTCCACAATAAAATATATAGTTTTAGATAGAGTATATAATTTATTTTACTATTCATAATTTTCTTTCATTATTTCCTATTAAGAATATCAGAGTGTAAATAATTTCATCAAAAATCAGTATTCATGCCAGACATGGTGATCCACACCTTGGAGGCTGACAGGGCAGGATTGCCATTCAGAAGCCAGCTTTGCCTTTGTAGCAAAACCTTGTCTGAAACAAACAAATTAGTGTTCATCCTGTATGAATTTAAGCTTTCCCATGGGGGAATAACTTTTTCCTTTATTAAATAACCCTATTTTTCTTTCATCTTTGGGAAGAAGGAACTACTTACAGGTTGATCAATGTTTTCTTTAGTAACAGATGAGGTACAAAGGCCACAGGAATTTGCTGCTGTGATTTCCTTATCCAGGGCAGTGCTGTAAAAGGCTATAAATGTTCTCTTATTTTCCATGTAATGCCACTTCTGATTGGCAGCCCCATTGCTGTATGGCTTATACTTCTAAAAAATAAAAGAGTGACAAAATATGGACTTGAATAGACAGGTGAGTTTATAAATGCCTGGCATAGCAGGCATTTTTGTTATATAAGTTTAGAAATACAATTATAAATAAATTACCATAAATGATAATTACTGTTTATATTTGTGAATTACATAATTTCATAACATTAAATGTATCTGATTCAGAGAGACAATCAAATCTAAAACCTTGTAATTCCACTATTTTTGACTTTTAACACTCTTTAGTAATTTTTTAATATTTTTAAAGAATATTAATCATTTCTTCTTAGAAAAATTATATTATAAAATTCTTCTTAGGAAAGTAGGAAAATTCTTGAGTAGTTGAACCAGCAGGGATTTTTTTAAACATTTTCTCTAATAAATAAGACAGCAGAATATATGTGCATGTGTGTTTGTGTAAATTCATAAAAGATTAATATTTTAGGGAAAACTTCCAGAAGGATTATTGATTAAGGTCATTTAAAAGATTATGATATTGACCAAGAAAGCATTTTTCTAGAAAGATTATTTGTCTTTTCCCTTCCCTGACAGTATGTGAATTTACCTATTGCTTTTATGTTCTTGCCAAACATGCATGCACAGTATCTCCTAAACACCAACTCGCTAAGTGAAAAAAAAAAAAAACCCAGCAATTAAAGAAAGTGGTTTTTAAAAAACATTTCAACTAAACATGCAACAGAAATAGAATATGTACTTTAATTCTATTGTTTATATTGTTATAGAATGTGACTTTGTTATATAATTATAGTATTGAGTTATTTCAAATGTAAGTAAAAAAGACATAAGCCTGTAGGGTAGCTTTAGAAAAGTATATCATGATGCCTCAAGGAACTTTACAACAGAGCTCCCTCTAAGATCTAGAAAACCAAAGGCTAAATCTCAAGCAACAAGAAAGTGTCTATAGGCATCAACCAAAAGTGGCTTGTTTTCACTTACAGATACATGAATGTTTTCTCACAAATTTATTATTTAATACATAAAACTCAAAGCACTACTTATAAAAAGATCTTGAAAATTAATCCAAATTACCTTATGATTAAGCTTATTCCTTATAAAGTAAGACACACTGGGGGTTACATTGATATCTGCAAATGTTATGGAAACAATTAGGGATCATGCAGCCATATGAGTTTAAACCTTACTGAGCCAATGTTGAAGAGGCACCTGATAGACAACATGAAATGTTATGTATACCATGTCTCCATATAAATATCTAGTTCTTATTTATCATGAGGACAGAGAACTTAATTAAGAGAGCTTCAGAATCTGTCCAGATTGCTGTGCTTTGATTTGGATCTCCAAATTGCAAAACAAGTTTCTTCTCTAAAAACATGAAATAAAACAAATATTATTTGGAGATAATTATTCTGTTCACTGGAAACTAGGGTGGAGCTTATAGAAGGTGAATGCAGAGCTGGAATGTTCCTAAGATGTCTTGTGACCTATCAAGGAAAGCCACACATTCATTTTTAAGTGTTTGATTATAAGGAAGGATAACAGAATATAGCTACCTGGGTCTTTGCCCCAAACTCAAATGAAGCCTGCACTACAGGTACTTCAAATGATTTTCTTAGTAGAATTACTACTGTGGGCTCATGACCCCCAAAAGATCGACAAGGTTTCTTTCTCTAGTATTCAGGGGACCTTGCCTGTGCTCTCCACCAATCAGTTTAGGTGCTCCAAAGAGCAATCACCCCCCCCCCCGAGGTTTCAAGATCCATGAATTCTGTTGGGATGGTTTCTAATGCTTGCCAGTGTGTGACTGTAGAAAATGCCCCACTCTTAACAACCAGCAAGCCTACAATCACCATTAGTAAGAATGAACTAAGTTGGGGTATTTTACCCTGTGCTCATTTTGAAGTCTAGGCAGAGTATTACAAAAAGTACTTCAATAGTGACATTCAGCATAACATTCTATGACAGTTATTCCTTTACTCTGTAACAAAGAGGCTCGGAGCCTCCCTGCAGCTTCATGAAAGGGCACAGCTTCTTCATGGTCTGCACATATCTTACCTGAATGATAACTGGATAGCGACAGGCTCCATTTTGAGCCTTGGTCATGGACACTGCCAGCACAAGGTCGGGGTTACTCATCAGGTGAAAGGTTCTGAAAAAGACAGAATTAGTCCCACTATGTAAATGGACTGTGGTTAATATAAATAGAATATCTATATGTTTTTGCTATGTAGAAACCCAAGTTTCTCTAGGTCTCACAAGCTTATCAGAACAAATCAGTTTTAATAGTGTGATATGAATATTATCAAATATTAATTATAATAATTTATGTAGAATGTATAAATAATAATTTGTGTTTTATCATATTTTAATAATTCCTCAAAACCTGTTTCTCCTATTTAAATCATGGTGTGGTCTCTAGATTATATCCACTCTGATATATCTTTATTGCACATGTTGCTATTTTAAAAGCAGTGAAGATGATAAAATGCATTTTACAGTTATGCTACATGGGATGAGTCCATCTCTTAGTAATGTCCATACATTAGCAACTTAGTGTTTCAACTTACCCATCTGTGTATTGGAATAATATGCATCCTGTGGGGGTTGAATGAGTTAATACATATAAAAGTAAATACTATAAGGAAAATAGTTAGTAATAATTATGGATTGTTGTGGCTTTTGAAAGTATTTTCCTGGAGCTGGATTGATGGTTAAGCAGTCAAAAGCACATACTTTTACAGAGGACTCAAGTTCAGCTCCCAGCACTAACACTGACCACAACCAGGTGTAACTCTAGTCCCAGGACCTCTGGCACCTTCTCTACATCCACAGGCACCTGCCTTTATGTGCACATACCTATACACAGAGAGACACAGAATGAGTAAAATAAACCTTAGTACATATTTTCCATTAAATACTTATGTTTCCAAGGAAGATTTTTCTAAAGCCCAAGATATATGTTGAAAATTTTAAAAATCTTATTTGTGTGTGCATATGTGTGTGTGCGTGTGCATGTGTATGTGTGTATGTATGTGTGTATGTATGTGTGTGTGCATGTGTATATGTATGTATGTGTGTGCGTGTGTGCGTGCATGTATGTGTGTGTGTACTACGAAAGCCTGCAGAGGCTAAAGAGTGGGTCAATCACACTTAAGCTAGAATTGGAAGCAATCAGATGTGGTTACTTGTCCTCTGGAAGAGTGGAAGTGTTTTTATCTGTTTAGCCATCTTTCTAGCCACTATGTTAATTTTTAGACTTATTATTTACTTTTATGTGTGTTTTGCGAGCATATATATATATATATACACCATTTGCACGCCTAATGCAGATGGAGATCAGAAGAAACAGTAGTTATAAATGATTGTAAACCACTGTGTGTGTGCTAGGGACAGAACCAGCATTCTCCACAAGAGCAGCCAGTGCCCTCAATCATGGGACCACAGCCCTAGGTTGAATTTTGAAAGTGATCTTGGAGCTAGTACAAATCCTCCTTGGCTGAGAAACAAAATTAAAGTGACTGAATTAAATCTTCATATTATTTTTCTTATATCACTTAAAAAAAAAAAAAACTAGCTGGGCGATGGTGGCTCACTGGCTCACACCTTCAATCCCAGCATTGGAGAGGCAGAGGCAGGTGGATCTCTGTGAGTGTAAGGCCAGCCTGGTCTACAGAGTGTGTTATAGGACCACCAGGACTGTTACATTAAAAACATGTCTTAAAAGACCAAAAATCAAAACAAAATAAAACCCAAAAACCCAAACTAACCCAAAAGATCAAGCAACAAACAAACAGACAGACAACCTAGGACAAATCTTCAGGGCTTTTGTCTGATTTCTTCTCTATTTTTCTGAACATGGTTACATTAGAGAAAGGCAGTGGCATTTCTGTCATTGAAAATATAAGTAATGTACCTTGAATATAAAATGTAATGATGCAAGATAAAGGAAGGAAAAAGAGAAAGTGGGGATGAATTATATATATATGATAGAGGACCAGCTTTCAGCAGGACGTCCACACATGACTTTTTCTTTTTTCAATCTGAGGGGAAAAGGTACTCACACACTCTCCTCATGGTTTCCTGCAGAACTTCCTTTTCTCTTTTGTATTCTCCATTCTCTGTTCTTATCTCTGTCTAGAAACGCCCCTTCTGTCTCTCTTCACGTTTTCCTTCTCTCTTTTCATCCTTCCTTACTCTCCGTGATGTTCTTTCTCCTTCTATAGCACTGATGTCTTCCTTCCCACTCCATCTCTATTCTCCATGTTTTCTTTCTAACTCTTTTTATCTCCTTTCTTCTAACTCTTTCTAACTCTCTTAATACTTTCCTCCTAATGATGTGGGAATGTCTCTCTGTACGCTGTTCATATCGATCTTTAAATAAAGGACTGTTTTGGCCCATGGCAGGCACCATAGAAGAAGTAGGTGGGGAATCAGAATAGTTAGGAGAAGGAGGGCGGAGTCAGATCAGATAAAGCCAGCTGCCCAAAGGAGCAACATATAATGAACACAGGTGAGCCACGGGCCACATGGCAGGACAGATTAATGAAAATGGGTTGAGTTAAGATGAAAGAGATAGCTAGCAATGTGCCTAAGCTGTAGGCCAAACAGTATAAAGTTAATATAAGCGTCTGAATCATTTTGGGGGCCTGAGCAGTGGCTAAGAGGTCTTGGGGGCGGGCAGGTCTGTGGATCTGGACCTCTGGCCTCCTGGGGTCAGAAAACCTTATTGTAACAAATGGTGTCCCTGGGTGGGCTGAACACCCACATAAAGCCTAAGAAAGATTAGAAAGAGCTCTAGAGCACAAAAACTGAGCCAAAGCAGCTTTCAAATTGTGTGTCTGAAGCAGGTCATTGTACAGAGATAGCATGGCATCTGGACCACATTCAAAATGGCATGAACTGGCGGCAGCAACCAGGCTGGATCCTGAAGTCTCACAAAAGTCTCGGTAGCATGTGATTAAGGTTTCTGTTTATTTTGAACAAAACGGAAACAGAGTCAAAGATGGTTTCTTAGTAGCAGCATTTCTTGGGTCTGCTCTGTTTTCTGACAGTGAACAGAGATGCAGCCCCTTTAAGAGAACTTCTGGACTCAACTTTATCTGCAAAATCTATGTGGCTCTTTAAGAGAGTGCTAGTATTTTAAAAGCTCTTCTGGTTGGAAAATGATTAAAGATTCACAATAAAACAGATTCAGATGAAAAAACCTGTAAATGGGTTACAATGTGTGTAAAATGTACATAGGCTTCAGAGAGAAAAGAAAGAAGGTAGGGAAAGTCCATAAGAAAGAGAAATAGAGTAATAAAAATATGATAAGCTATGTAAAGATGGAAAATAGACACAGAATCTGGATTATGGTTATTATTGTGTTTTATTTTAATTTTTTTAACTGTTAATGAGCTAAGTTCAGAAAGACAGTGGATTTCAAAGGCTGTTAAATTAAACAAGAATATATATTTTAAAGGTATCTTGATTTTGAAATTTGTGTCTAAGGATTTATTGCTTTGGAAGAGTTCTGCTTTTGTTTCCACAGAAGATGAGAACCTGTGGATTGCTTCCAGGCAAATATGGTTTCATCAACCAAGACCACATGAAAATTCTCTGATGGGAAGAGATGATCACATCAGCTTCTGGGCTACAGACTAAGATGATCCAGTCTTAAGAACCCATGGGACTGCCAATGCCTCTTAGTCAGCAGGAAGTAGTAATGGAAAACTATGCCCAAATTCCCAAAATATTGTTTATAAATGTTTGTTTTCATTATAAATGGTTAATGGTCACAGTTAATCTTTTTCTAAGAAAAAAGGGAATATGGTATATGAGTGATTTTAAAAAATTAGATATTGAATTTACTTTAATCCAAAAATCAGCTGTTAATCTCAAAATATTTTATATTGGTATGGACTTTGGTTTATTGATACAAATTTAAGGTCAATTTTGTTATGCTGTATGTATTTTTCTACTCTTGTCTAAGGTGTGATGTTCATGTGACTGATTTAAAATTGTAATGTACAATTAAGAAATACAGATTAACAGTCACCTATGATAACCAAAGTTATAGTTATGTTAGTTAGGATTTTTTTAGGTATGCAAAGATATATTTCAATTAGATAATCTTCAAACACTTCTAAGACCTACAGAATATGGCATTTAAAATTATGTTAATAACTTAAGACTTTTCTGGACAGTGAGACAGGTCTGCCCCTGGCAGCACCAATCTACTTCAAGAGAAAAATGGACATGAAAGAAACTCCATATGGAGCCTACTTCCTTTGTGGCAAGAACCTGTTCTTATATTGACTGCTTGACAGTATGCTGTTAAAAGTAGACATGCAGGTTCCATAGGAAAGTGACCTCTGAACTTTGACAGAACAAGCTGAGATGGTCTTTCAGGTTCTGATTTTCAGAGAAAACTGTCAGATATTCTTCAGGACTCAAAGCCAAGTGATTGATGAACTATAACAGAATGAGCAGAACAGATTTCCTGCTTCACTGAAATGAAAAGAGACTCTGGGCCTGTAGGCTGAAGATGGATGCCCCAACTTTATAAAGGAACTGTAGGTTACTATCAGGCAGATAGGTGTCATCTCTGTCATTTCTAGATTTTTGAAGTTGCTTTCACTTCCTGTTTACTTGAGTAAATATACCTTTCTGTGGTATTTGATGTAGATGAAGATTAGATAGTTATAGGTATAGTTTTTATTGGTTATTAAAAGGTATATTGGATATGAAACTTTAGATTCATAAGAATAAGGTAGATGATAAAGTATTTTCTTCAATTTTGCTAAATACAAATAGATTAGATATTGTAAGTTTAATTCTTGCTTGATGGCTATTTTGTCATGTAATTTTGTTACATTAAAATTGGAACCTTCCTTTATGATTAGACAGAAATGGGGAGATAATGTGGGAATGTCCTTCTGTATGCTGTGCATATCAATCTTTAAATAAAAGACTGTTTTGGCCATGGCAGGTACCGTAAAAGAAGTAGGTGGGGAATCAGAATAGTTAGAAGGAGGGCGGAGTAAGATCAGATCAAACCAGCCGCCAGAAGAAACATGTAAGGAACACAGGTAAGCCACGGGCCACGAAAAAACAAAACAAAACAAAAACAAACAAAACACTCAAGATCTCAACAGCCCCTCTTAAATGAGACTGGCCACACCCCCTTCAAAAGTCCTAGATCCTAGATCTTTCAACCTTATCAACTGACACCTAAATCCACCACATACGTGGCAGGACAGATTAATGGAAATGGGTTGAGTTAAGATGTAAGAGCTAGCTAGCAATGTGCCTGAGCCATAGGTCAAACAGTATGAAGTTAATAAAAATGTCTGAATCATTTTTGGGGGCCTGAGCAGCAATGGGCAGCTAAGGGGTCTGGGGCGGCAGGTCTGTGGGTCTGGACTTCTGGCCGGCCAGGGTCAGGAAACCTTATTGTAACATCCTAATTCTCTCAATTTAATGTTTTTCATCTCCTTCTATTTTTCCCTTACAGCTTCCTACAAAATTACAATGTGGTTACAATGATCATAATGATTTTTCAAATGAATGATTATAATGAATACAGGCTAAAACCTGTTTTTCATCTCCCTTCCATGACTAAACATTTTGCATATTACAGGTAAAAAACCAACTATCCCAAGAATCCACATACATTTACATCTAAGTAACTTATTGCAGATCAACAGAGTATGCAAGTGAGGTTTTCCTGAGTTCTGTGGTTACAAAGAAAGGACCAATCACTTTATTACTTAGCTTGAAAGACAATCTTGTAAAGAATCTTAAAAGAATCGCAAATCTAAACTTTTATATATGAGAAACAGTCAGCTGGCTCTACTTTAAATCTTTATAGAGTGCACACACACTCACTAACAGTTATTTATATCAGGAGACTGAGGACAAATTAATGAGAACAAAGAACTGGTCATCACCTTTGACCATCAACCAGTTCCAGCAAAGAACACATATCCGCTAGTGATGGCTGGGCTGCTCCGCATTTCTTACCCTAACCTAGTGAGTCTATAACTCAGGCAAGGATCTTAAAACTATTATCAAAACATCTGATCTTAACCTAAAGTTATTTTGAGGCTTTGTTTCAGCCAGAATACATATCAAAACCTGTAACTTCATCTTTCAACATTTAGATTAAAGGAATTCAAGCCAGCCTGGATCATGAAATTTAATTTTTTTTTTTAATCATTCATCTAAACTTTGATTCATCTAGTTTAGGTGAAACTCACAAACATTTGCTGTGTGATAATTTTTTGTATTTATTTTTAATCATCAAAGCTCTTTAAACTAACATTATTATTATTATCAGTTAGACAATATAGCTTAAAAAGAAATCATCTTCATAATAATCAACAGGCTAAAATGCCCAGTAGAGTGGGATATTTCTGCGAGATAAACACACTACATTACAGGCAGCAGGGATCTCCCCACACACATTCACACCACGACAGATACCAGAGAAAGATGGCAGCAGCCAACTTGTTAAGGCCCAGAAGAAGAAAGAGACATCTGGAGTCTGTGGTCTTGGGGCCTTTCCTATCCGAGATTTACCCATTAGGGATTTGTCTTCTGGTGGGATGACACTCTAAAGTCAACTGCCATCTTCTGCTTCTTTGACATGGCCACAGGCATCCGTCTGTCTGTCTGTCTAAAATATATTTTTCTCTAGAGACTTAATATCTTCCAGATATCTTATTATCTTATTCAATTTTCTGAGCATCATAAACAGTACACCTTCATTGTAAATAATTGTAAAGATTCTGGAAAATAGAAATTTTAAAATCCCATCATATGGGTGAACGGTGAGCATACTAATCTTACAAGATATTTTCTCCTCCATAGTTAGTTAATGAGGTACCACTTAATTTCCAAAATGAATATTCAGTTAGGAAATGCCTCTTGAGCACTTATCAGAGCTTGGTCCTGCAAGAGAGTGAGTGCTCTATATAGCTCACCTCTATGGACTCAGCTGCTTTCATACTTCACCTCTTACATTTGTATTGATACTCATTAACATTCAAATGAACATAAGATTGTTAATTTTCTACAGTGGCCCATTGACTTGTGAAGATCAGCTACTTCACTGTTCTTTATTTTATGACCTAGAATAGATCCACTTGTGACTCAATACTTTAAAGTTACGCTTATCTGTAGCAAAAGTTTTCTGTCCCAAACTATCCCCATGGTCTGAATCTGCCTGCTGTTGCCTATCTGGATCAGCAGTCCCAAAGTCCCAATGAAACATACAGACACTGATATTAATTTCATGCCATTTGGCCTATGGCTTAGGCATATTGCTAGCTAGCTCCTTCATCTTGATTCAATTCATTTCATACATCTGTCCTGCCACGTGGCCCGTGGCTTACCTATTTCGTTACAATTCCTTGTGGGTGGCTGGATTGCAACTCTTTCTGACTCTGCCCTCCTTCTCCTACCTATGCTCTGACTTCCCCACCTACTCCTATGGTGCCTGTCATAACCAAAACAGTCCTTTATTCACAACATATAGAAAGACATTCCCACATCACTTATCTTTATAACACTGGGGTACATTGTTCCCACCTTGCTATTTGGTACATCAGGTTTCACGTGAAATTTGGTATATAGGGACTTCATAAACACAGCATACACACACACACACACACACACACACACACACACACACACACACACACCACGTGGCTTCATATAGCACAGGCTTCCTATAGAAAGAAAATAGTTCTCTGCTACTGGCAAGTACTGTCAGGAAATGGGAAAAGACAAAAGCATTGTAACAGCCCACTATTCCCACCAACTACCTCTCATTGTCCATGGCTTGATGCTGGATGGTCTCAAGACAGCCAAGTTATAGAGTTCTAGAAGACTGAAAGAGCCTTTGGTGTTACCCATGGCTAGAGTTTTCAATGCCAATGCTGCTGCTCATAGCCCATCAGCTAAAGAGTCTTAGACCCTCTCTGCTCCTTTCTCTCCAGTGCCCAGAAGAATAGATGATAACGTTAAAAAGGACAAAGATCCACTCAGATCTCTCATAATGGCGATGAAAGCCCTCCTAAGCTCACTCAAGTCAGAGGCATACAGCCATACTCTTGTCTGTTCAGTTGCATTCATCAGCCATGCTTGCATTCAGACCCAAGTATGAACATTATATTTTCTGGTGTCTTCCCATGGGCTTTCTCTCTGAGTGAATATGTGTCTCTGTGTCTATACTTGTTTCTTGTGCTTTTACATTTCCCCCCTTTTCTCATGGTGATTGGTTTGCTTTTTCCTCTTCTGATTGATTTGTTTGGGTTTTGTCTTGTTTGTATTCTAGAGAGAAAGAGGGGGTGGGACATGGATTTGGATATTTGAGGGGTTAAAATTTGGGAGAAGCTGGGGGAAGGCAAAGCATATTCAGAATATATTTTATGAAAAAAATTCTATTTTCAATAAAAAAGAAATCATAGGGACTTTATCATGATCCAGTAAAACAAGGCAGAAGGATTCACTAAATACAGTAAATATCTTGGTGGCTCTAGAGGCTCCATGGGAAACTAAGATCTTTTTAGTTCTTTGCTGAAGTTCTATCTCTAAAACAGTGCCTTCAACAACCTGTAGCATTAATCTATGGTGGTCAATACAAGATGTTATTTCAATTTTCCTAAATTTGTTTAGACTTGTTTTGAATTCTATCATGTGGTCAGTTTTGAAGAAAGTCTCATGGACTGCTGAGAAAAAAACAAAACAAAACTGTACTTCTTACTCTTTGGTAGGAATTCTCTGCAGATGTGTGTTAGATCCATTTGGCTTATGATGTTCTTTAACTCCAGAGTTTCTTTATTTAGATTTATCTAGATGACCTCTCTACTGATGAGAGAGAGGAACCAAAGTCATTTGCCATCACTGTGCATGTTCAGTATACATTTTAGATGTAATAACATTTTCTCTTTTTTATGAAATTGGGTACCTTGAATTTGAGTTTGTAAATGTTAAGAACTGTAATGTCTTGGTGGATTTTTCCTTTAATGAGTAGTTTCAGCTGAATGAGTGAAGTATGGTCGCTATAACTAGTCATCTGCAGGAAGAAAAGCCTATTCTCCCAGCTCCTCATTACATAGACAACATAGCTCTGGTGGGTGGCATAAGGAAACACTCGTAGCAGCTCTGTCTGGCAAGTCACTCTGCAGCTCCCCAAACACATAACCAATGGCCCTTCCTTGTTGTCTGCTCCACACATCCTGGAGATGGCAGAGTAGATCTAGCTTTTTTCCTGCCATGCCAGGATTGCTAATGCTGCCTCCCAAAGCTCATTCAGTCTCCCTCAAGGCACAGAGCCCTAAGCCATGGTCAGGGCAGATCTTCAGAGAATATAGTAAAAGGCACAGTTCCTTCCCATTAAGAAATATTTTGCACAGGTACCCAAATATACATCCTGTCCAGTATGCAAGAGACTGGGGAGTTCCCTAGAGCCCCACTAGATGTAATGGTAGAATTTTAGATAGAACAGTCCAACAGCCAAGAAGTTACTTTTTTTGTTGTTGTTGTTAAATTAATGGTCTCTTATCTGAATCTAACAACTCTTAAGTTGTATGTAGCCTACCAAAAAATCCTGTTTATCTCTCTGACTCTTCTTTGATAAGAAAAAAGAATTGCCAGCGAAGTAAAATAGGAAATCCAAGGCTCTCCACTACATTCCTGCTTGCTGTGGAGACCATGGCAGAACTCTTAGAATCTTATTCACAGTTTGATGTATATTATGTGTATGAGTATTTGCTTGAGTACATGTATATGCACCATGTGCATGCTGTGCCTGTGAAGGCCAGAAGAAGGCATCAGACCCTCTGAGAGTGGAGTTACAGATGGCTGTGGGGGCTGGTATTTGAACCTGGGTCCTCTGGAAAAACAGCCAGTGCTCTTAACCACTGAGCCACTGTTCCATTCAGTTTAATGTATAAACCCCACAATTCAGTGGGTTTACCTGCTTTCTTCCTTATGTGTCCAGAGTTGGTGACTATCATCAGATTTCTTCTCCACCAAAACGATCTCTGTGCCTGACCGGGCTTTGGAGCCTTGTATACCCAGGACCAGCTGGGGAGCAGCAAGGCTGATGATTTGCCCATCTTTGTATTTAAACTCCTGATGATGCAGCTTCTGCTGTTTACTGTGCTTTGGGAAATGGCTGTCACAAAAAACAAAAAAACAAAAAAAAACCAAAAAAACAAACAAACAAAAAAAAAAAACCAAAAAAAAAAAAAAACCTCTGTTAGTGACAGAGAAATGGCCCCACAAGTCTGTGTATGTGAGATTCCAGATAGTAGAGCAGAAGTTCAGATGGACAAGCAGTAGAGTTAAAGAAGAAAGCATGAGATTCAAACAAAATAAAGAGGCAGAGAAGAGGCATGTAGGATGCATGCAGAAAAAATGGCGTTTTATGCAAACTGAAATAGTTTTCTTCTTGTTGCTGGGTTCTGGGTTTCAAACTTTCAGCAGAGAACTATCATAGCAGAATAAGGGAATGCCAGGAAGTTAATTTAAAGAAATCTCTTACTTGAGAACCATAAAACATTAAACAGATGTGTGACACACATTGTATCCACGAAAATATATCGACATATTAATCTAAAGAGCTCTATTAGGGCTCTGCCATGTGCATGCTCTAATTCTAATGACTAAATCTGTGAAATTGTTTAACTAACATGTGTTAATAACCACTATAATGTTAAGGAAATGTCTAACGATTATGGAAAAATACAATGTGTGTTATATTCCTAACATTTCATTGGATAACAACTAGAATAAAATGTTTAAAAAGAAAAATTCTATTTTCCTAGCTTCCTAAAGGCACTAAGGACATCTTGCTTGGGCGTTAGTAATTTGTCCACACACTCAACCAGGTTTGAATTTTATTCTAACTTTCCAGGAGTCAAAGGTGAATGGAACTCTTTAAGAAAGAGTCCATCAGATATCAAGACATCATGTCAGACTGCACAGGAGGAGCTGAGGGGTAAAGAACCTATCCTTCACACCAGTCACAGATGCTTTGATCAGCATCACAAGCAAAAATGTGCATGCTGGCACACACAGTGGCTGATCAAAGTAAAAATGTTAAGGAATGTACTAGTACCAGCATGAGGGGCTCTAAGGCCAGACAGAACCTTCCAACAGGAATCCCTTGCAAATATACCTGTGCTTCTGCTGGGCCTGTACATTTTCAAAGAGCTCTTTCTCCGTTTTCTTTGGAAGGCTGTTATCGTCAGCAAGGTTGTATGAAGGGTCCTGCCAAGCATACTTGAACATCCTGCAGCAGGCTTCCATGCGGAGATGGGCTCTGGCGTGAGAATCTCTGTAAAGATACAGGGGAAAAGTCAAGTCTAGGAATGCTGGTGTATGTTCACAGAGTCTGGCTGTAGCCTGACCACAGCCGGCAGGATATTGGCACTTCTGTAAATCACATTTTCACAGGCGTGCCTAGAGTTGAAAATTCACACTTCACTAGTGCACAATTTAGATCTGTTAGTAGAAGCCTATAAATAAATTCCTCAATCATATAATCAACAACACTCATTGTTTGTTATTTTAGTTTTGAAAATGGGTCCATATATATTTCAAAGTTATATTAAGACCAGAAGCAGTAGTTTGAGCAATTCATAATAAACATGAAATGACACTCCTCACACCAGTGATTAAGTGGGTCTTAATTTTGTCTAAAGCAGTATAGCCCAGATTACCATGCTCTATATATTTATTCTGAAGATGCTACCAAGAAATATTTCTTTCAATAGAGGAATCTAAAGTAGCTCAAATCACAGCTTCATGCATGCTTTCTAATTAAGGAAAGTACATAGAAACTTTATAATGATTTAAATACTCAAGACAAATGTGGCCAGGAGTAGTGGCACTTTTTTGATCCACGATTCTAAGCTCCAGGTTGCTGTTAGAGCACATTTGCTTTGAGAGGGATGAGAATGCAGTATGATGAAGACTGTGCTGCTGAGGATACATAAACACACAGGCAGAACAGCAAGTGTATTCCAGCCCTCATATGCAACTGGGTAAATAAAGTTCTTTCTCTGGGGTAGGCTGTGACCAACAAAGTAGTGGTGATAATGTGATGTGACTCCAAGCATTATCAAATGACCAAAGTCTTCCAGGGCAATTCTGCTGTTAACACATCTGGCTTTGCGCTTTTCAAGTGCCAGGATCAGTGCTGCATATGGATATGAGATTGGAATGCAACCAAGGCCTCCTTCAGAGCACAAGCAGCTTCTCAGGTCAGCAGATCCCCAGTCGTTGAAAATACACCAGTGCCATCTTGTGTTTGAAATAGAAAACACAGCTCTTCCACCCTCACCACAGACAGGTGTCCTACAGTCAGCTCGAAAGTTATCAGCTTTTGCTAGACCTGGTAAGTCAAATATAGTCAAGTCAGTTCTAGAAAAGCATTTTTAAAAAATCTCATATCTTAATAATTGATGAACCGAATCACTTGTTTCAAGGATGCATCCTCTACCAGCTATCCATTCATTTCACAGATGTTTATCTAACATCTACTATATGCCAGGTACAGAACTCTTTGTTTTGGGTACAGTGATAAACAGGGCAGGTAACGCCTCGATTCATGATACTCACATTGTTTTGGGAAAGGGAAAGATAAGAAGCAAGGAAATAAATAACCGTAGCTGGTTCTCCTGTGGAAGAAAACAGAATACGGCAGTGGGGAGTTGCTGTGACTGTATCTGTAGTGCTTCAGAAGTGGAGCCATCTTAAAATTGAGGGCTGGGAAGAAGCCTGCTATGTGAGGAAGAATATTCTAATCAGAACCAAATAGATAACTACAATTGAAAGGATCAAGAATACATTGGCTCGTTTGAGGAACAGGGAGATGCTGATATGACAGAATGTGTCCGTAGGAAGCTAGTTCCACACAGGGCTCAGCAGTTAGGAAGGGACAATCTCTGCAATACTGTGAGAAAATAAGAAGGTCATCTCTACATTCTGTTCTCTGAACTTGCTTCGCATCAGCAGGGATGCAGACCTCAGTACTCTGGCTTTCCTATACTACTCCTTAAGAACTTTGCCACACATCTCTCCAAAGAACCCCACAATTAAAAAGGCCTGCCTTTCAGCCCTGAAATCATATATACAAGTAACATATTGACTGAACAGGTTATACTTAGGAGCATATACGTACATGTGTATATATATGCATGTGGTTGTGGAAAAAAAAAAAAAAGAGGCCGTGGGTTTGAAAGAGAGTGAGGAAGGGCATATGGCAGGCCCTGGATGGAGGAAGAGGAAGGGAAAAATATTATAATTAAGTCATAATCTCAAAAATAGAAGGCCCCTTTTAGATTTATGTTCTCAGAGCTTGCTTCATGGATGTCCTTTCTAAAATCATCTCAGCTCTCACATGCTAGATCCTCCAAAGATGCAGACTGAGATCCCAGAGAAATCAGTGACTTTCTAACATGGAGTTGCCATCAAAGACACCTTACCGGACAGGGAGGAAGGACATGAGAGACAGTGATGAAGGACATGTGACATGGAAGCCCAATGGGGTCATTTGGGAAGAAGGACACTAAAGGCAGAGCAGGAAGGAGTGGAGGAGAACAGAGGAGATGAACGGAGTGACACGTGATGGACGAACATATAAAAACACTGTCGCCAACCCTGACTTTTCACACTAACTAAAAAAATAAAAATAAAAACACAATTAAATGGATACAGAAGATGATGTCCTCAGACACAGCTCAAAGAACTACTGAAAGTGATGTCCAGAGAGGGACATTAGGTACTAATAAGTGAGGACTAAATGGCTGTCAGCCAGAAGTTGAGTTCATCACAGGAAAGCACGAGCTCACAGGACAGAGAATTCTCAGAGTTAGTCATCTGTCTTAGTTAGGATTTCTAGGCTGCCATGCAACATCATGACCAAAAGGCAAGTTGGGTTGGAAAGGGTTTGTTTGGCTTACACTTCAGCATCACTGTTCATCACTGAAGGAAGTCAGGACAGGAACTCAAATAGGGCAGGATCCTGGAGCTGATGAAGAGGTCATGGAAAGGAGCTTTTTACTAGCTTGCTTCCCATGGCTTGCTCAGCCCACCTTCTTAGAGAACCTAGGACCAGCATCCCAGAGATGGCATCACTCACCATGGCTGGGTCCTCTCCCAAAGATTACTAAATAAGAAAATGCCTTATGGCTGGATCTCATGGAGGCATTTCCTCAACTAGGGTTCCTTCCTCTCTGATGACTCTAGCTGTGTCAAAAAACAAAACAAAACAAAACAAAACAAAAAACAAACAAACAAACAAACAAACAAAAAAAACCCAGACAGCATAATCATCAAGGCAGAATGAGCTGCCTTGTGAGCCATGGCACTCCAAGCTCCGGGAATCTTGGAGCCTGGGGTGTTTGGGTGAGATGCACTCTTTGTGCTGGGTGCTATGAGCTCCCTTGCCTTAAGGACTCCAGGCCTTGTGACTGATTCACAAAGCAAATCTTTGCTTTCAAAGGCGATTTCTTTTTTCTCACTCAGTTTTGTCTAGGTGTAGCCTGTAATTCAGAGGCCACAGGAAACATTCTTCAGAAGAATGAAAGTGTTGTTAACAAAGTTTATGTCCAATTCTCTGACTTTTATGGGAAATGCCACATGGGAGAAACTCTGTTAAAGTAAAAATTGCTTCCCAGTGCTATGGGAGTTTTGAGACATGGACTAGGTGAATCACTTGTCAGATTAAGAAAAGTGCATCCTAAACCAAGCTTCCTACAAGTTGATGATATGGTGGGCTATTAATGGCTCAGCAGGTACAGGCACCTGACACTGGGACCGGCAACTTGAGTTTGATCCCCCAAAGCCACAGCAGGAGAAGAGAATTAAGCCCTGTCCTCTGACTTCTTTTCCTGCACTGTGACACACACACACACACACACACACACACACACACACACACACACACGCACGCATGCATGCACACGCATGCACACGCGCACACACATGCAAAATTAATAAATGCAAAAAATAAGTTTGTAACAAGGATAAATGAGTTTTGTTTTGACAGTCACTGAGCTCTAGTCTGAAATGAACTCAATCATTTCCTTATTCAGCCTTTGCAGATCATGTGGTGTAGAGTCCTTTTCCACACTGAGGCCTGGGGTTGGACAAGAAGGATCAGTGAGAAGAGGTCTGACAAAGACATCTCCACATACAGCACTGTCTAAAACTAGTGAAGTCATCACAGATAAGAATGTGACAAGAAAGAGAAGTTGAGGCAGAAAGAAAGGAATATCTGCAGTGAATGTTAGAAATATGCTATGTTCAGGTCACAGCTTGTCACCTACTAGACTTTGGTATGCTAGACAAGAAGAGATGTGTCAAATGGGAATGACCATGAGGTACAAATGGGGTCATTGACAGGCAGGGCTGAGAGCCAACAGAAAGCAGACTATTACTCAACTTGTCAGCCTAGGCACTCACTGAAGCACTGTGAAAAACTGATATGTTAGCAAAATAACTGTCCACAGTTGGATCTTAGAGAACATAAAAGGATGGCGTTGTGGAGATCCTCCAAAAAGCTGTTGCAATGGATCAGAATGACTCATTGTTTACTAGGACAAAGCGTGATGAGAAATGAAGGAAGGAAGAAAGGAAGGAAGGAAGGAAGGAAGGAAGGAAGGAAGGAAGGAAGTAAGTAAGTTTTCTTTTAAAAATGATCACATTGTAGCTACATTACTGAAAGTAGATGAAGGTTATGATTAAAGCTCCAGTTCCATTAATCTTATAAAACAAACAGACAAACAAAACCAACTAAGTAAATATCGTGACTTCAAGTGATGGGATTTCAGAAACTTCTCTGTAAGGCCTGCATACTGCCTCAGGTGGGAGAGTTGTTGTCACACAGCACTGGTCCCCTTTCTGGCCACAGTGACTACTTACAGAGTATCTCTGGGAGCATTTCCTGGTATTAAAATATCATTTTGCGTCTGAGTTCCTTCTGGTCTTCTCACTTGCTTCTCTTCTTCAGAAACAGCTACAGGCTTATGCACTGCAAGCTTGCCTCCTGACACAAGGTCACTTTGGACTTTTAAAACAAGAGCTGAGAAGAAATGAACAAATTGCAGAGACCTATTAGTCATGACTGAAGGGCACCATGAATTCAAAAACACACTCACACAAGTGCAAAAACCCTTCAGAAACTGGACTTTATTGAAATGGATACTTGCCAGTTCTTTCCTCTCAAGATATACTTTGACAAAAGTACTAATAATAAGCATTTCCAAGGTTAATTTCATTTTTCTCTCTCCCAATTATTCAAATAAGCTATAGGACACACACACACACAAATGTGTGTCTTTAGACTATTCTTAGGATTTCAACTATGAAACTCAATACTGCAAAAAATATGTGTAAAACTTGGTGTGTGGTGACATCTTTTTTCAATGATTTAAGAAGATATATATTGATTCTACTTTGATCCAAAAACGCTGTTAATCTCAAAATACTTTACATTGGTATAGATTGTGGTTCATTGATACAAATTTAAGGTCAAATTTGTTATACTGTATGTATATTTCTACTTTTGTATAGGATATTGTTTATGAAATTCCTTTAAAATTATAATGTATAATGAAGAAATATAGATTAATAGTTATCTGTGATAATCAAAGTAGTCATATTAGTTAGATTTTTTTTTAGATGTACATTTCATTTAGATAGATAATCTTCAAATACTTCAAAGACCTACAGAATGTGGCATTTAAAAAGTTTTAAGAACTTAGACTTTTTTTGGACAGTGAGACATGTCTGCTCCTGGCAGTGTGAATCTACTTCAAGAGGATGATGGGTATCAAAGAAACTCCATGTGGAGTTTACTTTCTTTGTGGCAAATGTTAACCACTAGGCAAGAAGTTGTTCTTGCCTTGGCTGCTTGACGGTATGCTGCATAGTTGGACATGCAAGACTCATGAGAAAATAACCACTGAACTTGGGCAGAAGAAGCTGAGATGGTCTTTCAGGTTCTTGCTTCTCAGAGAAAACTGCCAGATACTCTACAGGACACAAAGAGAATCAACTCACAAAATTTACTAAAATGGATGAAACAGTCCTTCAGATTTCCTGCTTCACTGAAAAGTATGCCAGAGACTCTAACTTACAGGCTGAAGATGGATACCCCTATGTTACAGAGGAATTTTGGGTGACTGTCCAGGTAGCAGACATCTCTGTCGTTTCTAAAACTTGGAGGCTGCTTGCAATGCACTTTCTATTTACTCAAATAATATTATATCTTTTTGTGGTCTTCAGTGGAGTTGAAAACTAAATAGTTATAATTAGAGTTTTCCTTAGATATAATAACGGGTAAATTAAATATGAAACGTTAGCCTCACAAAGATAAGATAGATGATAGAATATTTTCTTTAATTTTGCTAAGTTAAAATAGACTAGATATTGTAACTGTAATTCTTGCTTGATTGCTGTTTTGTTATATGTAATTTTGCTATGTTGAAATTGAAACCTTCCTTTTTGATTAGACAGAAAAGGGGAAGTCATATGAGATGTCTTTCTGTATGCTATGAATTACAGTTGGATAATAACTGTTTTGGCCTATGGAGAAGCAGCTTAGAGACAGGTGGGAAATCCAAGCATAGATAAAGGAGGAGGGCAGAGTCAAGAGAGATGCTGTAAGCTCCTGTCCAAGAGAGCAAGATGTAACACAGGTAAAGCCATTGGCTACATGGACAGATATAGATTAATAGAAATGGGTTGAGTTGTAAGAGCTAGCAAGTAATATACCTGAGCTATAGGCCAAACAGCATGTAATTAATATAAGCCTAATTATGTTATAAGCAGCAGCGGGACCATGGGTGGGAAGATTCTCTGGACTACAGGCCCTGATGGGTCAGAAACCTCGACTACAGTGTGGGTTAATAATGGCTTTTTCTTACTGGGGATCACTGATTAGGCTGGCTTAGCTGAGCAATGAGTCCACCTCTGTCCCCAGTGCTGGGACTGCAGGTTCTTATAACCACACTTGACTTTTCACATGAGTGCTGGCGATCAAACCCAGTGAATAGCAGTTTACGGACAGCTATATCACCAGATGTCAACAACAAATTTTAACATTCCAATAGCATACTGTCCCAAGACAACAACCAACTAAGAATTACAGCACTGATGCGTATGCTGCCTATAAGCCTTTCCCTCCTAATTAGTGTATAAAGATTTTAACTTTCAGTAATGGCCTGCAGGGACAGAGGTAGAAGGTGGATTACCAGAAAGTGGTGCAAGGGATCCTATTTCCCTTTATAGGCTTCACTGTGGAAACTCTAGGGAAACATCAGGCCTCTGTGACATGACCCCCTCATGGTTACATACATATGGACTTTCTGGAGATGCAGCTATTACTGTCAGTTTCCAGAAAGTTTCTGAAGTGGTTGAAAAACAATAATAAAGTGGCTCACTAGCCAGAAGTAAGCCAGCTGCCTGGTTCTAGAGAGTAAGATAGAGCAAGAAGGAAGCTGAGCCAGGTAGGAAGCACACAGCCCTCTCAAAGTACAATCTGAGCTACATGAGCAAAGACAGGTGACAACAGACATAGACTTCTGTAGCTGGAAGTTTTTCTGTTCCATCTGGGCCTGTGGTCCAGATAAAGCTCTCCCTCCTGTGGTCCTACAGCTGCTTATAAAATAAATACTCCCAGGTTTATATTAATTACAAAATGTTTGGCCTATGGCTCAGGCTCATAACCAACTAGGTTTTACAACTTAACTCACTCAGTTTTATTAATCTACTTTATTGCCACATGTTTTGTGACTTTACCTGTGCTTTCTGGGCGGCAGCCTGCAGCTTCTCTTGACTCTGCCATTCTTTGTCTTTATCTCTGCTTGGATTTCCTGCCTACCTTTAAGCTGCCTTGCCATAGGTCAAAAAATAAGATTCTTTATTAACAAATGGTAATAAAGCATATTCACAGTGTACAGAAAGGTATCCCACATCATACTTCAGCCTGGAGCCTAGGCACATGAGGATCTGCATTCCAGGTTCTTTCCTTTCAGCCAAGTGAGACTCTGCAGACTAGAAAGTCCCAAAGCCCTTCCTAAAAGATTAGTTACCTAAACAGGTGGTACAACATTAAAACATGATTGGACATTTAACCCTTTTTCCTTGACAGGAATGCATGGGGCTCACAAATTATATATCCGTAAAACAGAAAAGGAATTAGTTGGGTTTTTTAAAAGTCTTTTTGCTCTCCCAAAGCATAGTAGGTAACAAAAAGATGCATCCCTGTTAAATATTCTTTAATAAGTGAGGCTAAAGAAGTAAACAGCAGGATGCAGAGCTGAAACGTGGACTTTTTTAATAAACATGATTTTAACAGAAAGCGATGTCATTGGTAGGTTAGATAGCAAAGTAAGGTAACTTCAAAGCTTACCTTCCACCTTGCACATGCTGCAAAAGGTTTTAATCTTGGAAACATCAAACTCAAGGCTCCTGAGGAAGACTTGCTTCCTTTGTTGAGCGATGGAGAGGTCAGGATTAATCCAGTGTTCTCCACATGAAACATATACCTATCAAAGAAATGAGTCTGGAATCTTGTGTGGAAGGGATCGAAACACTTTTATTCAAGAAACACCTCAGGATAGAAGCAATCACAGCAGTCAGGACCTGACAGTGTGTGAACAGCCAAACTGCAGTATCATGGAATACCACCCAGTAGTGAAAAGGAACAGAGTACCAACAAAGACACTGTACGTGTGCTGTTAGACCCCAGGGCCTCTGCCATGGCTTCCAGTCTTCCAGTGATGCAAACCTTTTATACAGTACAACATGGAGCAGAAAAAAAAAATGCCCCACATCTTCTTTGCAACTCATTTGAGTCTGTAGTCATTTACCAAAAAAAAAAAAAAAAAGTTCAAATAAGTTGGTTTTGGTTTTGGTTTTTAAATGGTTTCCTACCTTTGTAGGAAAGAAAAAATGATTGAAATTCAGGTATAATCAGAGGCTAGCCAACTGTGACTGTGTCACAGGTGTGAGCTGCTGGAAACTTCTATAACTATAGCTTCACTTAGAAAGAGATTTGCCCATTTTTTTTACATGCAGTCAGTGGCTGGTGTTTCAATAGAGACCACATAGTCACCAAAGCCTAAGATCTTCACCATCTACTCTTTCATGGAAAAAAAGATTAAGATCCCTTGCAAAAAAGGACTTGTAGTATTATATAAACACCAAAATATTAATATGGGGACATGGCTAGCAGTTAAAAACATGTACCACTCTTGCAGAAACCAGGGCTAGGTTCCTAGCATCCATATTCGGTGTCTCACCACTGCCTGTAAATTAGCATCAAGAGATACAATGCACACTATGACTCACACAGAGACACACAAGCATACACATAATTAAAAATTAAGATATTTTTAAACACAGGCACATACACACACACACACACACACACACACACACACACACACACACACACACACACACACACACACCTGGATCTATTATTACTGTTTATGTGTATATGGTTTCAAGGTTGACCACTCTGAATTAGACAAGCAATAAGTGCCTCATCCCTGGAAGATGCTGATTCTCTCAGTGGTCATTAGTTACCTATAGTTCTTTGTCTAGAGGTGGGACGCTATGAAATCATTCCCCTTCCATGTTAACATGCCTGTTGATACATACTTGCATAAAATAATAATAATCAAAGAAAAAACCTTGAGAGTGGGGGACTTGTGGGAGCTCTGAGGAAGGGTTGTTGGGAGAAAAAGGAAAAGAAAAAGTAATAAAATTGTATTTTAATCAAAAACTGTTTAGATTTCTACCTCAACTAAAATTATATAGAGTTAAAATTTATCGTGTAGGTAGTTTTCAGATTATTGAATAATATTAAAATGTGCACAAAATATTAATGTGTAAGCTCTGAATAATAATGTTATAGGTAGTACTTTTGCCTCATTTTCCAAATATCTATTTCTTAAATGAACTCGCTTCTCTCCTTTCCATCCTTCTTACCTTCCCCCTTGACAGTGACCCTCTAAATAACTCAGTCTAGCCTTGAACTCCAAAATCATCCAGCACCAGTCTCCTAGCTGCCTGGAGTGTGGGAATGTGTCACACACCTGGCACATGTCCCCTTGAAGAAAGAAAACAATAATGACGTGTTGAGACTTGTTCTGGAAAGATCCCAGTGCCACCTCTTGCCACCACCAGACAATCATCATTAGCTCTCAGCATGAGAATGCAGGCATGTTCCTCTTGGTTTTCTGCGTGGACAATGGGCGTTTGCTCTCTTACAGGCACTAACCTAGGAACTGGTACCATTACAGTCTTCACACTTACAGAGTGATGAGTCAAACCCTGGTGACTAGAGATGCACCCCTGGCTCCATCTCACCCTCCTTACACCCATATTCCCTTTGCCCTGGTGCATTTATTTTTTGTTATCATTTATTTTAAGATAGTCTGCCCAGAATTCCATCTTAAAAAGAAAACAATAAACAAAAACAAACATTGAGTAAGCCCAGAAATTTTAAAAACAAACAAATCTTTTAGAAGTGGTAGAATTCAAATTCCACATAAAACTTTCCAAACAAGAGCAACTCCACTTCACCTGCTGTCTCTTGTGCCGTTCACTGTATGAGGCTTTCAAACTCTTTCGACAGGTCCTCAGATTTCAGAGCACTAGCCACACTGTTCTGCTTATTTTGCCTTGGTCTTATGTGTATGCACGTATGCATGCTTTTTCTTGAGACAGTATATCCCTACGTGGACAAGACTGGCCCAGAACTTACTGTATAGTCCACACAATCCTCCTGTTTCAGCAGTTAGGAGTACTGGGGTTATTGGCATGAGCCACCATAACCAGTTTGGAGAACCTCAAGTGTCAGTCAGGACAAGAAATGTCTTTTAAAAAAAAATCTATGCTGACATCTCTAATTCCAGAAATTGGGGGGCAAGACTATGCTGTGCAAGATGTTCCATGTTTTAGCTTTCTCCAGACTCCAAGTAGAGTGTATGAAAAGGTACAGTTTTATTTTTGATCTGAGAAAGTGAGGAAATTGGTCATTTAGTAAGGAAATCATTAAATAACTATATATAGATTTCATAAAGAGTAAAGAGCCTATCTCCTTCAGCAACAGATGTAGAAATCAGAAGTGGTTGAATAATTGGCCTGCCTTAAGTTCTGCAGTGGAGAAAAGGTATCCTTTTTCAAGATGCATGATACAAATATATTTATTTGTAATATTTAGTCCTGCAGGCCTGGCCCGCTGCCTTGCTATTGGTTAGCATTGCCTTTTGATAATTGACTCCTTGATGGGAATTCTGAGAGAGAAAGAATGCCAAGCGTGGGAGCCTTGAATCAAAGGCTGTTTTCCTTAACTTGTGCTCATGCATTCCCATTTCCAATCCCACACTCCCCTTGGTTACCAGTTCATCTCTCTGTAGACCATTCAGGGAAAAAAATTCCTTCCCCTTTTCATTGAAAAGTCTCCGAGCAGCAAAAGGTAAGTTTAAAATTTCAGTGCACCTGTAACAAGAGACGTATAAATTGATTTTGCATGAGACAGGCCCCAGGAGTAAGGTTAGAAACTAAGAAACCAAAACCTGGTCCTTAATGAAGACTCAGGAGCCAGTGTCTCCTTCTGACTCAGTTCCTGTCTCTGGTTTGTAGACTTAAGATACTCAAACTTTCTTAGCCTGTATCTTACTTATATCTGGCCATTTCTTAGACTTTACCTCCTGTTCATCCTCTTTCCTAAAACACACTCCTTGGCTTTTTCAGTTGAAGTTCCATACCTTCTCCAAAGTCACCAAAGCCACACCAGTCTCCAAGCAGTTTCTCATCTTCCTTCCCCAGAAGTGATTAAAACCAGACTTTTTGCCTACATAAGTGTTATTGTTGATTCTCTGCCCCTCAGATTCACACAGCATTTGGTGGACACCGAGATGAGTGACATACAATCTTGACTCCTGAGGGATCGCTTATGTAGCCAAGAGTGAAGATAGGCCATCCGCTGACATTCAGCGTGATGCAGTGGGCGCTGTTGTGAGCAATGGCCAGTATCTTTTAAGAGCAAAGGGAAACAGTGAATCCCTTACTCCAGGGGCTTTATCTAAGGAAGTGACATTGGCTGGGACTTGAAAGCACAAATAGGAGCTCATTAA
The DNA here is from genome assembly GCA_033318265.1 of Phyllotis vaccarum. Lineage (NCBI taxonomy): Eukaryota > Metazoa > Chordata > Mammalia > Rodentia > Cricetidae > Phyllotis > Phyllotis vaccarum. The sequence goes on along the minus strand of JARWLC010000001.1, from coordinate 135,352,135 downwards.
GGGCAGGACGTGGGTGCTCTGGAGGGAGAAAGAGAGAGAGGGACAGACAAGACTTTGACTGGGAAGGAGAGGAACACAGAAAAGAGGAAGAGGCAGCAACACCGAGGATGTGTGGGAAAAAACATAAAGGAAACATTATTTTACAAACTTACTTAAAAATATAAATATACTTACATTCATGTGTATATGCATTTATATAGTTCAAATGTAGTTATACCACATAGGATAATATTTTCCCAAAGAGCCATAGATTACCTAATGACAACTCCTATGCCAGGCATTGAAAATCTCTTTTCAAGTTGCTGACCCAAGTTTCCAAGAAGTCCCTAAAATAACATAGACTGCTGCCCTTGCCATAGGCTTCCTCCAGAACTCAATTGCAGAAGACATCTCACACCTCAGACACAGAACTTGGAGGAGTCAAGCTGTAGCTGACATGGAAGCCTCCTCCTTGAGGCCTAGTTATCATAATATCAGAAGAATGCATAACATTAATAACAGCACCTAATTAGAAAGCCTTGGCTACAACAAATGATTGGGCAGCAGTATCTTAGGGGTAACTAAGAGCTGTCTAACTGGGAAAAAAACTTATTCAATAGGAAGAATTCATATCTGGTATTGTAAACCTAGCTAACCTCCCATGGCTGCAGAAGTCATGGACCCTAGAGGAGAACCCACTACTGCCATCTGCCATCTTTCTAAGCCAATATAATTATTATAATTATATAACTGTATTCTAAATACTCCACCTCATATCCAAAGGTAAGTGTAGCACCCAGCCCTCATCATAGCAGGCTCCTTTTGCAGCAGACAGAGGCTACTTACAAATAATGCAGAGAGTAAGTGACAAGGGGGTGCCCAGCCCCAGTTAGATCTATAACACAACCTAAGGCTCAGAAATATGCCATGGAAGATGGGGGGGGTTGAAAGTCTGTAAGAATCATAGAAGATGGATGCCTGCTAAGATAGTGTCTTATAGACACGACCATGGCATAGCTTACACTCCTGAAATATCAACAGTATAGTTGATTAAACAATGCCTGTGTAATGACCACATCAATTCACATGGCAACATGAACTGGAGAAATTCCATAAGGTTCCACCATAGGTGAAGAGTTATAACCCAGTCATTGTCTGCTGAAAGAGGGAGAATCAGTCTTCTCCAGAGATGAGCCCCGAGATAGGCTTTCCAATGCCAAGCCGTCATCACTAAACACATGGTCATATGAAGAACGCTAAAGGGACTCGGTAAGTGCACGTGTGTCAGAAGAAAGAAGGAGTTAGGGGGCAGGGAGAAGGAAGGTAGAAATGAAATTTCCAAAAAATAAAAATAATAAATTAAAAAAAAAAATAGAAGGGTTAAGGCTGGGCCTGAGTGTATCCATGGGTTGGGGGATCTGATGGGCCTGTAAAGAAGACAGGAGCAGATTGAAGGTATTCAGAATTCTAGAATAACAAACCTGAGTTCTAGTTCATGGAGAGCAACTGAAGGGATTGGAGCATAGGTGTGTTGTCTTTAGTTATGCCTAAATCCTGGGGAGGGAGAAATAGAGCTAATAAACATGCCGGCCCATTGCCTAATAAAAGATGAAGGTCTTGACTTCACTGCAGATGCTACATGTACCACTGAAGTGAGCTGGAAGTGACTTTGTGCTCCTCAGCAAGATTGAGCATAAAACACCCCCAGCTCTTATTTCCTACATCAGCATGCAGCAATTAAGCAGATAATGAGACCAGTTATGTCCTTGAGGGGGTCTTGAAAGGAAATCAGCCAGTAAGAATTACATTGTCCTGTGTTCCATTTGATGGTGCAGTGTGCACTGAGATCCCTCACTTCCAGCAGTGGCTGGGGTTGCCCTGATTCTGTTTGACTGAACGGTATCCTTGCGTGTCTGTGTGGTTATATTGAAGTCCGTGGTGTGGCAGTATCTGTTCCCTCACTCATGTTTTCCTAGGGTGACTGTTCACCTGTGAGCACATCCTGTGTTAGGACTGTTGGGTCACAGAGGGAAAGGAATGGGTGGCTAACTAATCTTTCTTTATCCTTTCTTGTAGTTTCAGAGCTGAATTTGGCCCTTCCAGGCAGGTTGCAGAGGGCTGAGACAAGCAGTTTTCTGTGTACACCTTCCTCTTTCTGGCTTTCATGCTAGCCAGCGTCAAGTACAGAGCAGAAAATGACAGACTTCTAACACCTTATAACAAATGTGTCTTCTGAAGTCAGATTATCTAGATTTGAATGCCAGGACTATTTTCTTCTGGTTTCTGAAAGTTTCTAATTTTGTATTTTGGAGGGAGGTTTTATAAATTAGCTATGACCCTTTATTACAACATATATGCATATATATGTAGTGGGATTCAGGTGTCAGCTGATAAGATCTGAGGATGCTTACCCAGGGTCCCAGTCCCCTGAGGGGGCGTGGCCAACCCCATTGATAAGGGGCTGCTGGGACCCTGGAAAGCCTGTTTTGCCTGGTTCCTGGCTGCCGGAGAGACCGGTTTGGAATCCATCGTCCATCGTTCCAGACTCCAGTCCCTGTTCAGGCACCACTATAAGCTGTTACCTGTATCGTGAGTGTTGGTTTATATTTTAATAAATATTAATCTTGGACTGGTGCCTTGTAAGTAAAACTCCGCCTACATCTGGCGCCCAACGTCCCCGGGCCTGTGCCCATGAACATAGGGGGTCCATTTGTGATTAAGATATCTATAGTCATTATATTCACAATATACATATAGAAATGTCTTGTGTGCTATCTTGTAAGCATGACCACTTAAGCATTCCCATGAAAAACACATTTGCTTTTTGAATAGTAAACATTTACCTCTCCAAAAAGTGGTGAAATTCGATCTGGTTTCTTTCTGCTTCAGAATGGTTCCCAGCATGGCTTTTCTCCTTCCTGTCAGCATTAACATTTCTGTAACAAATAATTCAAGGGATGTGCATATTACTTGACATTGTTAATTAGCTACAACCTGTCTTAACATGTGGAAAAGTGGTGAAAGATTAATTATAATAATTTGCTGCCAATAATCTGCCTTCTTTTAAAAGATAAAATTTAAAACTTTAACATAATTAAATATTAAACTTCATATTTCACAATTAAATGTAAGACATTATATACTGAATGACTATGGCATGCTAAATAAACATGTATTCTGGGAGATATTTACAAAAGAAAATCTATCTGCATAATTCTGATCCTTTTCTCAGGGTGCTGAACACTCTAAAATGAAAGCCTAAAGATGACATTCATATTTCTCTGAAATGCTTTATTTACTTAATGATTGTATTATGAGATTAAACTTAAACAAAATTTAAACAATGATGATCAGAAAAAGAATACTTGATTGGAATATATCTTTATCCTGATTTTCAAGTTAGAGAACTATTTTGTAGTTTTATAATCACTGTAGTATAGGAAATGAAAACTGGATCAAATACAGTTAATCATTCATGAGTGCTGCTGTGGCGCCCACTGTAGGTCATTAATGGTATTACAGTGGCTCTAATGTTTTAATCCTTGATGTGACAGAGCAGGCAGCATACATACTGAGGTATAATAACAACACAGAGGTGATTGTGACCCAGAGTGGCAGGGTTTATCTTCCTCAGGGTTCTAGGTGGTAGAACTGGTGCCAAGAGCAAACTCTCAAAACTATCTACAGTGAGCTGTTACACAGCTGAAGGATACCTCATGGCCAGAGCAGGATGGTGCTAAGATACATACACTCACACACACACACACACACACACACACACACACACACACACACACACACACACACACACACACGCACGCACACACATATACATACATGCACACACATATACATAGATATATCCATACATATATACACACATACATATGTATTCATAATAGCTCAAGTTTTAAGAAAAAAAAGCATTGCGTGTTAATGCAAGCAAAGCATTCCATGTATCAGAAAAATCTCTCCTTCTGGAAGATATTTAGCTTGGGTCTATTAAAGGAAGCCTAACAAGTTGCCTAACTTTGGGATGCTATAAGACAGACTCCAATGTGTCCCTTCTGTAGATGGAGCCACACACACATTCTCTCCAGTTAGATGTTTCTTTTTATCTAACCCTTTTGTTAGCCAGTATTTCCATGCAGCTCTGGGATTTGCTATAGGTGATTCTGCACAAAACTATATCCATCAGCAAAGGAACATTTAACTCTGTTTGGGAGAGTTTTCTTGTCAAGTAAATGTCAGGTTATTTTAATTACTTGGGCAAAAGTAATTCAGGGGGTAAGCAATGTGGCTCTCTACTATCTGAATATTTGATAAATCAAAACACGTTGTTCCACAAACAGAGCATTCAGACAATGGGAGTCTACACATGCTCTGTCAGGATATTTGTTCAAATTTGCCAATCTCTCAAAGTACTTTTGAATTCCTTGACTGAGCTAAGCACTTTAAACCCTGGTGTAATAGGATATTATATGTGTATAACATATAATTACAATTAAAGGTACAAAATAAGAAAAAATATGAATGTAGAAAGGAATAGAAGTGATGTGTTAACTTCGGGTGCTTGGAGAAAAGTCACACTCTCTCTAAGGGCATTACCCTCACATCTTACATCGAGCAGAATGAGCTAATTATGAGAAGTATGCGTCAAAGATTTCAATTTCAGGCTTGACTTTACTTTAAAGATTAATTTTTTACTTTATCATCTTTCCAGGCAGTTCAGTGGACAGCCAATCTGAATGTTACTCATTGTTCAGTGATGTATGAAGTATATTTAATCAATGTGAAGAGAGTAATATTAAACTATTATCAGCAGCCTCAGATATCCTAAATATCTCAGAAGAAAGGTCAAGAGGTAACATTGCTGGTAATTATGTGAGAAACAATGTGTTTAACTCATTCTTCCCATCAAAACTCTTCCACAATCCATAAAATAGAAACGTACCACATATGATTTGTCTCCAGTGGTAGAGAAATATAGGATGTTTGGTATGGTTTTATTTGCAAGGTAACTTTCAACTACAGATCAATGCTTTCCTAGTATTTCAGAGAAATGTATGTCTTAAAAAACCCAAAGATAGAGTATAATTGTCTACAATAATAATTAAGCTAAGTTTAGCAAGCATGTTGTGAATTCATTTATGTCTACATACACTAGCAACACACAAAAACACTCATTGAAAACAGAGAGAGCTGTTTAACGACAGCTACTACTCCTTTCTAATTCATTCTTCTTTGTGTGTGGATAAAAAATAGAAGACATCAGTTTAAGCTCCTGACATAGAAACTAAATAAAACTGTGTATCTGTTTCATCTTTAAGAGGGACCCTTTTTGTAAATAAATATATAATTCTTCTGGAAAACATTCAACCTGAAGACACACACATCTGTAGAGCCTGGAAGTGTAGTGAAGGAGGCATGAATGATTTGTTCCTCTTACTGAGATTTCCATCCCGGTGAGATGTCTGGGGCAACGATGAGGGGTCTGCTGTTTTTCTTATCTCCTCCATTCCTCAGAATTCGGAGTCTCATAGGGAGATACTGCTTTGGTTTCTTACACACTGGTCTCTTCATGGGAGGGCTGTTGGGCACCAGTGGACTTTCTACTGGCCAGTCAAACACCTTCAAAAACGAATGAATATAAAAGCAATAAATAGTATGAGTCTTTTGTACTTTTAATCCTCCATTCATTTATCAAAAATTTATTGGACATATGAGCTATTTCAAATAATTGTAGGCATTTTTTGCATAAAAAGACCTCTAGTGATTATTTAAAATTGATCACTTTTTTAAAAGTATCCAACTTTTTAAATTTAAAATCGATCATTTTTTAAGTATCAAAGAAAAGTAACATTCTAGAAAAGTGGAAGTGAATTAACCTCAAGTATCTCTGGTTTTGCTCCTATGTCAAGTATTTTTTAGTTGGTGTGAAGGAAATGAAGAATGTGTGAAGAGAAATTTTACAATAGCCTGCCTGAAATTATATCATCTTAAACTGGATCAAAGAGGCCAAGCAGACTACACTGGGCGGGGTGGGGGCATGGATATTAAGAAAACAGAATAAGATGATGAAGTAATAACACTCTTATATTTTCTCTGTGAAATTCAGTGACTATATAGTTATCTAAAGCTTTTCTCATATTATTAATTAATTCATCCACTCTTCAAATAGTTACTCAAGAGGAGACCCCAACTTAGTAAGGTCACAACACAGTCCTGAAGGCTTACAACATAGTTTCAATACTGTGTCAATTCAACTGCGGTAATTTGTTTCATTTGTTTGTTTGGGTGCTGGGGGTACAGCTCTGTCGGTCATGCAGCAAAGGACTGGCAGAAGTGTGCACACCCGATGTGAAGGTCAGTGGATCGTGGTGAAAACCAAGGATGGCTCAGGAGCACACCTGGGATTGTCAGGGGTACAACTGCTCTCCATGGAGATCAAACGGGGCCAGCAGAGTAAATGGAAGAACAGTCACCAAAGATGATGTTAAACAAAGGACATGCTCACTTCCACCACTCTTCCTTTTCTTTTCTTCTTGTCATTCTGCCTTTCCCTGCCCCGCATCTGCATTAACGACTGTCCTGGTAGCATCCATCATCCATCTGCAATGCTCATTCTCAAAGATGCCATAATTTCATTCAGCTTTTGTGAGTTTCATTGTCTTCATCATATCAGTATGTCGACCGTGCACAGTTTGCTCCCATCTGATGATGCTCCTTATCTGATGAGTCTTGGTACCCTGGAGGGTAGCCTCCTCCAATATTATTCTTCTTTGCATATTGGCTCCTGTTGAGCCTCTGCAATTTTATGAACATTTAAGTCAGGTTTTGAAATTTGTTTGGTGTATAAATGTTCTGTGTACAGTTAAGGAAATCCCATTTTGCTACATTTTTAGGATGTCAGATGGGGGGGGTGTGGTGAAAGCTTCAATCTGAAGCATTTCATTAAAGTGCTAGACATGTGTCGGGCCATTAAAAGCTCCTTTGGATGTATTTGTGTTTATATACTTGTGTTTTCATTATTTATGTGTCAATTACATTAATCTTCTCATTTTAAATTAAGCTTACATTCCTGCATAAAGGTCAACTGACATTTATTCAAACTGGTCCTGGTGTATTACAATGTCTATAGACTGCTGAATTCAGTTAGCTAATATTTTCCTTAGGATGTTTGCAAGTATTTGTAACTAGAACGAGCATATAAAGTTCTTATAATAACCTCATAACAGGCGGTATCAATGTTTCCCTAGTCTTGCAAAATGAATTTAAAGATATCTCTTTGCTTTTTGTTTGAATTCTGATTTTTTTTTTTTTTTTGTCTGTTATAAGATTGGTACAACAAATCGGAAAAACTAGGACTTGGTGTAGTAGTGAGGTTGACTTTTAGCTTTCCTTTCCCATGGCTGGTGGACCACTCAGTTTTTTTCTCTTTAAATTAAATTTATGTCTTTTTGGTAAGGTGTTGTGGGTGTCCAGTGGTGTGCTAGAGATCAGGCAACAGCTTACCAGGCAGTTCAGTTCTCTTTTTATCATGTGGGTCCCAGGGATGGAACTCCGGGAATTGGACTTGGTGGCAAGCACCTTGGTGCAGTGAGCCATCAAACCAACCCTTTTGCTGTCTTCTTGACTCCTTTTTAATAAACTACTTTTTGTCCAAGAATTTGATCATTTTATTAATTACTATAATTATCAGCATATAGTTATTACATTCCTTTATCCTCCTAATCTCTCAGCAGCTATACACATATATCTTGTTTAGTTCTTAATACTGTTTGATTTTATCCAAATTTTCTTAGTAAATATTGTCAAACATGGGGCCTTATATATGCTATGGATGTACTCTAACACTGAGCTACATCTGCAGCCTAATTCCTAACAGTTCATTCCTACTGTTATTCTCCTGACTCCATAATTAAATGCTGCTCTCATTGGTTTTTAGTTTTTCTTGCCTTTTAATTCCAGGCTAATGAGAAACTCTGCCCATAAAAAGAACAAATAGACAATCCCTGAGGATAGAAACCCAAGATTATTCTCTGATTTACACACACACACACACACACACACACACACACACAAAATAAGATTTCTTAATTCTTGTCGTCACAGTGTATTATTATTATTGGTTTTTGTTTGGCTTTTCCGAGACAAAGTATCACTGTGAAGTCCTGACTGACATGGTACCATCTATGCAACACGAGATGATCTTAAGCTTGTCATAATCTTCCTGTCTCAGCTTTCCAAATGCTAGGACCATAGGGGTTTGCCATCATGTCTGGTTTCCGTTCAAGACATTTAGTTTGTCCTTCGTGCAAATAGAGAAATACAGCCTCGGGGTAATGATGGACAACAAAAACATAGATAATTAAGCTCGCTGTGGCTGTTTCTCCCCCTCCATTTTCCCTGCTGGAATTCTGGTCTTCCCACTCATTTCTTTATTGGTCTTCTCTGTGTTCATGCCACTCTACAGCACACTGCGTTGTCAGCGGAGCCCTGAGGGGCCCTGGGCTCCCGTACGTGGATAATTCCCTTTTTTTCATTTTATGCCCATCTCACATACAGAGATGTGTTGGCTCAGAAGTCAGCTCTTAACCAAAGACTTTAGCTTCTCCACAGTATTGTTCCCACTTCGTCTGTTCATGATAAATAACAAAATCTTTGGTTTTCTTGCTTGTTCATGTAAGGTCCCGTTTCTCTCCCTTTCCTTTCTTTAAGAATTGTTTCTCGGTTCCGTGACACTTCAAAAGACTGTACATCATTGGCACCAGAGTTCCTGGATCACATGTAGATTCAGTGCCCTGTCTTCAGATCGTCATGTATGCCTTTTATCATCTTTGGTCGCTGAAAAAAGTCCTATCTCAATAGATTAATAAAGCATGTACTTTTAATTTTCTTCTATCATTGGTCTATCCGAATAGATGTATTTTAACTTTCTAATTTTAAGACCATTATCCTGTAATGCACACCAAAATCTTAAGCCTCTTTAAACTCTATAATTCTAATGATTTTATTCTTTATTAGATAAAATCCATTAGTCCTTTTCTTTGAAGATTTAAAACTGTAATTTCTCAATTTATAACTTTTCTTCAAAGTTTGAAAAATAACTGAGAGGTCATTCCTACATACTATCTCTAAATAAACTAAACAATTCCTAAAGGAAATAAGCAAGCTATAACTATTGTTCTACTTAGAATAAGCCACAAGAATGTATTAGTTCTGTTTTTTAAAATCAGGTTTAACATATTTTAAATCACTGATGTTCTTGTATACATGAAAATTTTGTAGTTTATTAACTACATTTTATTAAATGTTAGTAATTTCCTTTTAGGATAAATAGTATCTAAAAAGTGGCAATAATGTGGGATGGCTTCTCAGATCAGCTGTCTGTTTTTCAGCATGTATACAGCAGGAGACACTATGAAGATAACTTTATTTCCACAGGGTTTGAATTTCTTATATCTTCTTTTAATTATCCCTGTATTTTGAATAGTTTTGTCATAAAATTAAAAGAACTGAATACTGACTCAAGTCAGTGACTGTTAGATGGGTTTCCTAGATTCAATACTGTGACTCTATTTTCAGTCCCATTCAGGGTCTCAAGCCTGACTCGCTTTCCCGTGCATTCAGCCTTTGCTGCTTGGGCACATCAGCTTGTTAAGTGGATTGCTCTCCTTTATTCCTCACCTTGGCCTCCTTTTCCTGCCTTATTTTCTCTTTTCTTACAGCCTGTACTTAACCTGCTAAGATCTGGGAATTAGAGACCACACTCATCTTCCTGTTCTCTTCCCTGAGCCTAAATACATGACAAATAATAGTTACAACATAAACCTGGAGATCAAATCTGAAGTAAATGTAACGAACACATGCCCAAAGGGTTCTGAATTCCACAATATAAATGTCAAGCTTCCAAATCAATTATGTGAAGAAGAATTTGGAAACATGGGTCTTTCCAAAGAAATGGAGGCAGACATGAAGTGAAATGGGATGTGTTTAATTGAGTTCCCTGCTTGCTAAGTACTTTCTTCTCCAAACATTTTAAGAAGCAGCAGGACTCCGAAACCCAGTCATTTTGGAAGATGCAGTCTATCCATCTGACTCTAGTTAAATTTAATGCCTCAGTTCTTTCTCTCTATTTTATAAGCAAAGACCAAAGAATTTGGGGAGCACAGTCTGACACCAACAAGGGCGAAGTAAATGCATTTTTAGGTAGGTGAAATGAAAGGCATGCAGGCCAGAGGAAGTAACCTTTGGAGGACCTGAGATGTAAAGAGAAAACTTTAGGATAAGTGGAAATACATGTTGACTGCACACAAAAATATCTTGTGGCGATTTTAATGACAAAACCTAAACATTTGACAGTAAGTAATTCCTCATATCAGAAATCACAAGGTTGACGTTAAGTATTGTAATGCTCCTATTACTTGAAAGAAGATAAAATACGTTTATTAAGTTTGCATTTTGGCTATTTATTTATGCAAGTTATAATGTTAAAGGTAATTACAATCCCCTCCCCCCCATTCTTTTTTGGGAATAGAAATGTACAAACAAGTAAATGGAAAAGATGTCAGGACAAAAAAGCCATAATAAAAGAATAAAAGACTGGGGTGAGGAGATAAAGCATCACAAAAAGAAGAAAACAGAAATTTAGGTGCATGTGCATTCAGGACAGAAAGACTTCAGCTTTAGCTTAGAGAGGATGATGTCAGACAAACTTCCTAAGCTGATTATTGGGCCTATTCCAAGAATATTCAAAACCATAAAGCAAAATGATGGAAAGAAAATGTATTACACATATAACAACCAAAATATTGGGTTGCTTTTAATATCAACAAATACTGATATTTTATTAGAAATACTCATAGTTTCTACACAATGACAAGTTTGACTATAATATACTACTCTGATCAGAGGTATGCCTAATACGTGATTTAAATTATATGAAGTAACATTTGAGAGATTACAAGAAATAAAAAAATAGATTAAATTGTTTCCATAGTGAAAGATTTATATACCTCATTTCAGTAATCAATAGAATTAATAAGATTTTTTTATATTGAAATTCAAAGGGTACATGGGCATTTTCAAAAGGCCAACCAGACACTGGATTTTAAAGACAAATAATAAATTCAAACAACCTCATTAAGCTGGCCATTAGGAAGGACTGGCTGCATGTACATGAGCTTGTCCCAGAAAGGGTTTTCAACTTTGGAGTGTCTCCACTGGCCAGGATTCCTGGTCTCTTTGTGCTTTACGGTCCACCTAAAATAAAACAGAAAGCAAAAGGGGGTAGCAAGGTTAAATGCCATTGCAAATTGTTGATTTTCATTCAATATCTGCTACATTCTAGGAGAAGACTCAGTCTGAATGAACATCTCCCAGTCTGGTCATTTGCTACTTAGAAGGAGTAAAAATAAAAGTAATTTAGAAATAAATGAATTAATTGTAAAAAGAAGGAAACTAATTAAGTTGAGCCAAAGTTAGCAATGCCATGGCAGAAAAAAAATCCTAAGGCAAAAGACGGGTATAATAAGACTAATTTACAATGACAATAATGACAGTGACATATATAATTATGCAAAAATTAAAAAGCCAGTGAAAATAGAAAAATTCAGTGAAACTCCTAGATTGGCAAAGAAAAACTAATATGCACACACTTACTGTGGCCAGCCCATCTCAAGCTATTGGGTGAATTTTAATTGTGTCTGTCTGTGTCTGTTTCTCTCTCTTTCTCTCTCTCTCTCTCTCTCTCTCTCTCTCTCTCTGTGTGTGTGTGTGTGTGTGTGTGTGTGTGTGTGTGTGTTTATAGTCCTCAGTAGTGAATCCAGAACGTCCCACATGCTAGGTAAATCTGAAGCCTGTAATTTTTAAACAATAAGGCACACACCTGTTATCCCAGCACTCAGGAGGCTGGGGCAGGGGAATCACAAAGCCAGGCAGGAATATCTAGCAAGATCCTGTCTTGAACATCAGCAATTAATTAAAATATTTTATCATTGAAATTAGCAAATTATTTAAATTCAAAATTACTACTACTTACACATATTATAGTCTGCTTACAGAGAATATCTTTCTTAACAGTTCCTATACTATGAGTAATATTTGCTGCATATGAAAAAAGCAAATTTCAATAGCCACATGTGGACAGTATAAGCCTGATGACTTAAATTTGGATCCTCAGATCCCATGTAAAAGCTGGACCCAGTAGCCCATGTCTGTAAGCCCACGACTCCTACAGAGATGAGAGACAATACAGGGTACTCCCCCATAGTCTTATAGCCCAGCAAGCTGGGGTATACAATGCAGCAGCAAACAAGAGGCACCCCACCTCAAGTGTGTGGGGGACCAAAACTCAAGGGTGTTATCTAACCTATACACATACACATTGTGTTGCCCTCACACATGAACAAATATACACATACTGTTCACACATAAACAAAAACAAACATTTTTAAAATTTACATGTATCAGGGTAAATGATACACACACACACACACACAAAAGTACAAATTTTACAATAGTAACAATATAATATTTTTAAAAGCACAGTATCTTGCTCAAAATGCTATTTTACTAGTTTGGAAAAAATGGCCAAATAGCTATTTGATAAGCAGTTAAAATTACGTCTGTGAAAATTTTAGCACGGACCTAGAATTACAGCCAAAGCAAATTTATAGTGCAAAGAGTTGTTTGTAAGTTAAATATAGGGGCTGGCATGCTGGCCCAGCAGTTACGAGCCTGGCTGTTCTTCCTAAGGACCTGGGTTCGAGTCTCAGCATGCACATAGTGGCTTACAACTATATGAGGCTAGTTCCAGGGACTCAAAAGACCTCTTATAGTTCTGAGTTCACTGTACAAATGTGGTGCGCAGATTCACATGCAAGCAGGACACCCTTACACACAAAATAAATTTAAATAAATCTAACAAAAAAGAGCTGGAAAAGGCAAACCAATAAAGCACTCTATTAAATAATTATTTTTAAAATTTTGATAATTATTTTTAAAATTTTGATAAATAATAATTATTAAAATTTTGAATTGTTCCATAGAAAATATATGAGAGTAAATAATATTCAGATAGAATTAAAATATTTTAGAAAATAAAACTTCAGTAGAATGGCTGAAGAATGGTTTTTTAAAATAAAAAATATGATAAAATGTAAAATCGCTAATTACAAAATAGTTGTTTATAATTTCTTACATCTTTAAATTAATTTTCAATGTAAGAGTCTTTTTAAGTATTAAGTATGAGAAATGATAATTTTTAAGAAAACTATAATTCTTACATTTCTTGCAAATAAGTACAGATTAATAAAATTGCAATAAAAATATAAAGTCAAACTAAGCGTTTGCTATAGAAAGGATTAAAAGTGAGGATAGAGTGTGTCTGTGAATATTACTGGTATGAGTAGGAGGAAGCATGGTCCTGCCCAGCCCCACGACAGACTGGGCAGGACATAGGAGACCCACATGCATGCCAGGGTCTGCCTCGGACTCCAGGGAGAAAACAGGCTGGTGACACTGGCACTATTATGATGAGCAAATATATGGCGCGTGATATGGGAAAGACAGAATGGTTCGTTTCCTGAGAACGGAGGCAGATTTGAAGAGGTGGAAGCTGTGAGGAGTGGGCTGAGGCTGGTGGCTTGATTGCCACCCAAGGCCATGGGGATGTCTAGGTCTGGGCTCATGACCCTGTCTGTGTTGATGCCTGTGACGCCTGATACCACCAAAGGCCAAGAGGACAGGGCTGTACAGAGTTGTCTGCCCCTAACTGGCTGTAACACTAGAGAGAATTGGTCCTGTCCCTCACTGGGTGAAGCACTCAGGAGAGAGGTTCCTACACCTCACACCAGCGGCACAATAGAGCTGACCCTGTTTGCGGACATGAACTAGGTGGCCTCGAGGACATGAGAATGGGAGAGTGGGTCTTGCCAGTTTCATCTGCCATGTGGTGGCTTGGGTGAGGGAAAATCTCCCTCCTTCTCATATCCCTCACCGCCTGCACGAGGTTGGGGAGCTGACCCAACCCCTCACTAGCAGCAGCATTCAGGAGACCCGGTGGCACTGTGCCTCACCTGGGCAGCACAATAGAGCTGACCCTTTAGACGGGTGCAGGAGAGCCAGCCCTGAGGGTGTGTGAGTGTATAGCTTGTACTGCCTCCCTTGCCTGCTGTGTGGTGTGGCAGCAAGGGAAAGATACCATCCTCCCTTGGCCCTACTGCATCCCAGCTGACCCTCCTGTTCATGTGCACTCAGGAAAGGAGGTCCTGCACCTCTGGGCAGTATAGTGGAGCTGACCCTTAGTCAGCCCTTAAGTTGTGAACATGGGAGAGGGGGCCCTCACTACCTTTCTGTTATTCGTGTAAGAGATGCCCCCACTTAACCCTCAATGCTCACCACCTGCAGCGGAAGAGGGAGCTGCTGACCCTCTTACCAGCTATGGCACTCAGGAAAGTGGGCCCTCCTCCTCACCTGGGGGCAGCACTGTAGAGACCCTGTTGGCAGAGGCAGGTATGAACCAGCCCTGTGGACCTGAGAATGTGACAGCTGGCCACGCCTCCCCGCATCTGCCATGTGGTGGTAAGGGCTAAGGAAATATGCCCTCCCTGCCTCGCCCCTACCACCTGTGGTAGGGGAGGGAACTAACTCTCTTCCTTACCAGCTGCAGCACTCAGGAAAGTGGGCCCTGCTTCTCACCCGGGCCGCACAGTAGAGCTGACCCTTCTGGTGTAGGTGTGGAAGGGCCGGCCCCTCCCCTTCCTCATTACTACAAGGGGTGAACTTATGTCAGAGAGCTCACCCTGTCCTGAGGCCTGGAGAGAGCCAACAGGCTGACCAACCCTGCAAACTACCCAGGCCCAGAACTAGGGTTATAAGTTTGTCTAGCCCAACATCAACCCTGTCTACGGTCTTCTGGAGCGTGTAAAGGGACTGGTCCTGCAGACCCAAAGCTGCAGGATTTCCACAACACAGGGAAACTATGGTAAATCAAAGAGGACCCCCAGTGAGGGTCCAGTATCAACTCTGTAGCAGAAACCAGAGGACTCAAACCAGACCAATGACTCCTTGCAATGAACACTTAAAGAAAAGAAAGCGAACTGTGTGACTCACTGTGTCACTACAGCTTTCATGATAATATTTTTCTTTCTTTTTATCTTAAGTTTTATATTATTTAGGGGAGTGTTGCAAAGGCAGAAGGTGGATAAGAAGGGATGGGGAGATAAGGGTACATGATGTGAAAGACACAAAGAATAAGTAAAAATAAAGTTAAAAATAAAAAATTCTGGCAATGTAATTTCTAGAAATATTCAGACTTGAAATACAGATATCAGAAGTAGAAAGCATGTTCTCGCCCACATAATTTAACATGTCATGAAAAAGAGCATTTCTGTGCTATATAAACATTCCAAACCATGCATAAGAGGAGGCCAATTAATTATTTCTATGACAGGTTGAAACTCTTCATAATAAATTCAGTTGCTGGTTATTTAAAAAGAAATACAACAATGTTATTTATAATTAAAGATCTACAAATTCTACATCAATATTAATCAATAAAATATATTATGGCAGGAGACTGATCACTGTATATAAGTCAAGCTGATCTCAAAGATAAAATTATGGACGATTCTTAATTTAATCCATTGCCAAGAATAAATGATACAGGAACAGTACAGCATCCAGTTTGTCAAGCAGAGATGATGATCTGTGGAGACCAAGAATTTGTAAGTTAGTTGACTATGGGCAATATCTCTCTTGTGTTGAAGAGATCGGCTTCTCAGCAATCCTCCTGCAAACTCTCAAAGCACAGAAAGCAAGAGGTGGCAACATTTCTAACTAGCCAAGAGGCATTAAGCTGATAACCAGCTCCCAGGAGCCAGGATAGTGACAGGGCATGACCTCCATTCATCCTGCATTCCCCTCTTCCCTTAGTGGAGCCTTGCATGTATTATCTGAACATTCTGTATCATCTTTCTCATACTTATTTTAGATTGTTAGTTACATAAAAGACAGTAGACATCCAATTACCCAGAAGGGAGTTTAAAGAGAAATGGAGAATGAGCTATTACTGTAAGTAACAATAACTGACAACTGATAAAGAATGATTAATATTTATTAAGGAGTCAGAGGAGAACATTCACTGATACAAGAGCTTAAATAGTCACGCAGTTCCTGGAAAGGCTGGACTGGTTCATGAGGGTTCACTCAGAGAGAGGACCAGGTCCTCCATCCAAGAGCATGAGAGAGAAGGGGGACATCTGTGTACGTGTGCTCTGATCTTGGGCTGCCCTTCAACCACTCTCCTAATACTAATGCCTCAAGTCATAGATGATTCCCAAACCTATGCTGGCCAAGAGGCCACACCTCTAGGTCAACACAACCCCAGAAGGATGAAGGAGAAGGGATATATTATCTCACATCAATTTTATTTTCTATTTTGGAAACCTAACCATCTCCAAGAACCTGTTTTGTTGCTGTTTTATTTTGGTTTTTGATAGATTTTTGTGTGGTACTTATATCTTCCATGTGTCAAATCACTCTGGGCCCAGAGGTAGGAAGCTTTTACATATCATTCCTTCTGGCCTTTTCAATATTATTCTTATTCCAAACAACTCTACCCCAAGTATCCGCAAATGTTTATAAAAACCAGCTATTCCAAACCATTGCATCTATCACATTTTCATACACCTAACCTTCTTGACAGAGCAACAGTTCCTTTCATACCAATGTAAGACTCACACTCCCTCAGTGCAGCAACTCCCTTGTTTTATGCTCTGCTGTTACACTCATGATATCTGAGCTGCCAATACAACACACTTGCATACTTTGGTGTTTGTAATTCACATACTCAGGGGAGTCTGTGCAGAAGTGCAAACATTTGCCTATTGAATAGACAAGTGATGGTGCAATATTATCAAGTTATTTTTATTTGATTAGCTTTAACATTGCTGGGGGCAAGGTTATCATAAGTAAGGATTTTATTTTAGAACAGTAATCATGGCAAAACATTAGCTATCCAAACCAATAAAGACTAAAGACTAAAATTCACAAAGACTGGCTTATATATAGGTTCATATGTCATGTGTTAGCACTTCTCAGTTTGTACTTTCTCTCTGTGCTCCTGCTTTCTATAACTATGAAGAACAGTGGCAAATATCACTCAGATAGGCATCCACTTTGTATAAAACATATAGATAAAAGAGGTGTGTAAATATGTTCATACATGGGCAGTGATTAGGAGTTTGGCACGTTGGCAAAAACGTTCGAGAAAACAAAACTGAAAAGCATAGAAATGGGACTTGGAATTTTGGGGAGTTTGTTAATGGACTAAAGCATTTAATTTTTATTTCTTAAGTCACTGCACACCACAGAGTATCCATCACAGAAAAGTGCTCAACAACCAAGTAGGAAAGAAGCCCATAGTTTTCCCTATAGTGGGATTATGTTCTGGTACGTTGTGGGAAAACTTGCACGTTTGGGCTGTTATCTTAAGGGAGAAGTATACGTAGTGACTGAGTAGGATCTAGCATTATATCTGCAATAAGTAGAATTTAGGGTCCAGAAACCAATAGTAGAAATGGATTGGCCCTTCCTTCGAGGGACCCAATTCAGAAGTCACTCCTTGCTCACAAAGCCTCAGGCTTTACAGTGTTGGAATACTGATTGCACCATGGAAAGACATTTGCTCAGGGACAGAGAAGTCTGAACTAGCCTATGGAAGCTCTAGATGGTTACTGCTACTCTGAGTTCCTGACGTCAGTAGTTTGGTGGAGAAATGGGACAGTCAGTGTTCGACTGGAGAATTACTGTTCGTTGCCATGAGAACTAAAAAATGCTTCTATATTGCAGAGGTGAAGGGATGAAACCCAGGGGACTTTAGGAGTTTCTGTGCCCAGAAAAAAAGTTAATGGACAACTGTAGCAGTGAGATTCTGATAAGGGAAGGGAAATTAAGGACTGGTACATACCAGGGGTAAAGCTGTTAGGAATGTAGTCCACACTAGCTAAAATATTGCCCCAAATATATTTTTCCTTTTTACTTTTATGGATTGTTTGTGAATTTCACATCATGCATTCTGATCTCACTTATTTCCCCATCCCCTCTCATCCAAACCTCCTCCCCAAATAAAAACCAAATTTGAAATAAAAAAAGAAACAAAAAGAGAGAAAGAGAGAGAGAGAATATTGTCATGGAGGCTGTGGTATGGCCCATTGAGACACAGTTTGCCCTTAACTCCAGTTGTCTTTACTTGCACGTGTTCATTGTCACTAGTCTGACCGGAGACTGACTTCTGCTGCACCACCAGTAATGGGCTCTCACTGGGCTCCTCTTGAATATCCTGTTGCCCCGTGTCCTGGAGATCCTGCAGTTGTGTATTTGTATGTTCATCCACTTCTCATGCCCCAGTAGTTCATAGATGAGGTGGATGTTGGTGTGGGTCAACTCATAGCCCTGGTTCTGGGCATGGGTGGTAGGTGGGTTGGTCAACTCCCTATCATTCCCTCATCTTCACTACCCAGGCAAGCTCTCCAGCACTGCCTTGGCTAGCTCACCCAATACAGCCTGAAGCAAGGACCTGGACCAGTTGTCCTGCTCTCAGGCCCTCAGATCCAGACCAACTACACTCTCATCACCAGGGCCAGCTCTAATGTTTTGCTGAAGCAACGTGCAGGGCTCGCTCTCCTGATTTCTGTAGGGGCTGTGTGGGGAGGGGGTCAGCTCTCCTGTTTTCACACTCTCAGAGAGGGCTCACCTGCACACCCAAACCCAAACAACACCTCTAGTGTTCACCCAGGTGGGGTGCAGGGCCTGTTCTCCTGTGTGCTGTAGTTGGTGAGGGGCAAGGCTAGTTCTCCCACTCTCTTGCCTGCCTGAAGGTAGCAAGGGGTCAAGGGAGGAGGGGGAGGTGGTCAGAGCAGGGTCAGCTCTGTTAATCTCACACTCTGAGAGCTGGCTCCCTGGCACCTTCCACAAACACATCAGGGTCAGCTCTAGTGTGCTGCCCAGACTGGCAGCTTTGCTCTCTTGTGCTCTGCATCTGGTGAGGGTCAGGGTCAGCTCTCTCACCTGCTGCAGAAGGTAATGGGTGAGGGGTGGAGGGCATCTTTTCTCTCACCCAATGCCAGCACATGGCAGATAAGGAGTGTGTGTGTGTTGGGGAGGTGGGAATCAGCTCTCCTGAGGCTCCCAGAGTCAGCTCATATGAGTCCCTGACCACAGAATTAGCTCTAGTGTGTTGTCTAGATGGTGGTGCACACCTGTGTGAGAGGTGGGGCCAACCCTTCTGAGTGGGGAGGGGATACTCCCCTCCTGGGGGGGCGGGGCTCAAACATATTTGAAATGAATGGTGGAAACATGTTGCTGCCTACCCATTAGAGTCTGGGGACTAACAGGAGCAGTGAGGGCTGAGGCTAGATTTTGCAGGGCTCCAGGGATTGACCTGAGTGAGGCAAGAAAATGCAGTTCCCTCCCCCAACCACCCTCCCAGAATTGCAGCATTTTTATTAGAAATACTTGGTCAGAGAGGCTGAGTTATTGTACACAGCTGAATCATGTAGGCAGGGTTTGTGGGATTCTGCTGGACCAAGGAGGTAGGTTTAACTAATGTCAGGAAGAGCAGTCTCTGTAGGGAATAGTTTCATGGTCAGGCCACAAATATCCAGGGCGGGGCATAGAAAGCTATAGTGGCCATTTTCTACACACACTAGCGATACTCACACATGGCCCAAAAGAAGGCTTTGCCATCCCTCTGAACATCAGCCTGGGGTTGGAAGAGGTTTTGCCATTTTCCATGGGTCTGAGACTAGGATCAACAAATGGTGCCCAATGTGGGTAAAATATACCCACATAAAGCCATAGAGTGCTTAAAAACAGTCTAGAGCACAGAACCAAAGCCAAAAGCAGCTTCCAAGTTATGTCTCTCAAATGGGCCATGGTGTGTTTGCTTCATGCAACTTAAGCTGAACAAGGCCATTTCCTGAGCCTCAATGTAAGCAAGGAGCTGTATATAGTGGATTTAAGGTTTCTGTTAATAAGGACAAAAAGGGAACAGAGTCAAAAACTGCTTCTTAATAGCAGCAGCATTTTCTTGGGCGAGCTCTCTTTGCTGGAGGCAAGCAGAGGTGTGGCTTTTTAAGAGAGCTTTCCTGATTCAGCCTTAGAGGCAAAACACCCATGAGTTTTAAAAGGCCCTGTTGCCAAATACTTAAATGGAGTTCATGAGCAGCAGATGGCAGTGCTTTACTTGGTGATTATATGGACCCTAAAATTCCCCAGAGTGGTAATTATGGGTCCTACCAGTACCTTGGCTAAAAAGCTAAATTTTATGAAGCTAGACTGGGAGGGAGCTGGGTGAAGCCAGCCAACCACCCTAGTGAAGCCTTTAATTCCCATCCACACTTTAGCAGATTAAAGGTGTGAGCAGAAACAGAAAGAAATAGAGGGAGCTGGGTGGAGTCAGTCGTCCTAATCAAGCAAATGTGTGGTCAGAAACAGAAAAAGATAATAATAAGGGATATATAGGGAAGACAGATTT
Source organism: Phyllotis vaccarum (assembly GCA_033318265.1). Lineage (NCBI taxonomy): Eukaryota > Metazoa > Chordata > Mammalia > Rodentia > Cricetidae > Phyllotis > Phyllotis vaccarum. The sequence goes on along the minus strand of JARWLC010000001.1, from coordinate 135,331,614 downwards.
TTTTAAAAAAAAAACTCTAAATGGTTTAAAATGTGTTAAAAAAAAAAATACGTAGGCTTGAGAGCAGAAAGAAAAAGGATAGAGAAAGTCCTTAAAAAAGAAATGGAGTAAAAAGTAATAAGTCACATATAGATGGAAGATACAAAGAGTGTCTGGATACTGTATGCTACTGTCTTGTCTTTAAGTTTCTTGACTGAAAATGAAGTAGTAAAAGCTGGTAAAAGACAGTTGATTATAAATGCTGTTGGATTAATTCAACCTATATATTTTGTAAATGAGTTAACTTTAAAATTGAAATCAAAAGATATGCTACTTTGGAGAAGAGGTTTTCTTTTCTTTTTTTTTTCACAGAAAATAAGAGGCTGTGGATTTATTTCTGGTTAAAGAAAATAAAGTTTGATCGAGGAAGACCGCTGAAAAGTCTCCAATGAGAACAGATGGCCCAGATGATTCAGCATTTCAGAGCACCTCTGTTGCAATTTCCTCTAAGCTCTGTATCCAAAACAAGGAGACTATCTGAGCTGACCTAGCCATACAGACTATTTCACTAAGGACTTGTCCATAATCCTAAATTTTTCTTTGGGTCCCCATGAGATTGCCAACACCTTCATTCAGCAGGAAGTATCTTAGAGAACTATGCCCACATTCCCAAAAATGGATTATGGATGCTTGTGTTTGTTTACAGTGTTGTTTATAAGTTGTTATAGATAATGGGGAAAAAGGATATTAGATTTGGGATTCTTCTTGTTTTAAAAAAGAAAAAAATGGGGAAATGTCATAGGATCATGTTGTTACATTGTAAATAATTGTCCTGCCTACTGGTTTAATAAAAATGGTGATTGGCTGAAGGCAGATGAAGTGTGGGCAGGGCTACCAGACTAAGAAAACTCTGGGAACAGGTAATGCAGCGCAGAGATGCCACAGAGACACCAGAGAAGGCAGCAGATGCAAAGGACAACTATGCTACTCTGAGAAAAGGTACTGAGCTGCATGGCTGAACAGGATAAGAATCGTGGGTTAGATTAAGAGTAAGAACTAGCTAGCAATATGCCAGAGCCATAGGATAATCAGCATAAAAGTAATATAAGAATCTGTGTATTTATGTGGGACTGTGGAACTGGGGGTTAGCAGGTCAGGGCCATGGGGCCAGGCTGCAAAGTCTGGGCCAGAAATACTAATTTAATACTACAAGGACTCTTGGCATGGCCATGTTCATGTCAACAGCGCACACTCACTCGGGACTTCAATTGCTCAGGTTCTCCTCTCTTCCCAAAGTCAATCCTTTTGGAGTCACTTTATGGTAATCCAACAGATGGGAACACTGAAGTGATAGACTGTCACATTTTTTCTTGAATCGGCACTGAGGGCTCTTATTATCCAGTGAGGTCTGGATACCCACAGAGGCCGAGTAGAGACGCAGCATATGACAGGTAGATTGAAGAGGGCTCAGCTGTGTGCCTGACCAAACTTGCTAGAATTCCTAGTATTCCTGCTCTACAAACTAGAGTGTGTCAAGGCCACCACTGTGGTCATCACATTTTCTATCTGAGCCAAATTTCTCATTTGTTTCATGAGATAGAGAAAGCCACTGGCTCACAATTCTTGTACCCACTAACATGGCTGCCAGAGTGAGTTTCATTCATGGAGCTAACCATCCTTCCATTATTTGTGCTGGGATAAAATATTGCCCTATGAGGCATGGAATCTGGATTTATTATTACTAGCTAGGAAGGTATTGGGAGAAGCATATAAGGGTGAGACAGTGATTTCTGTGGCAAACTTTAATCAGAAGCTGACAATGAGAAGCCATCAAGTAAATACCCCTCCCCCCTTTGACCGAGATGTACAAGTTCTACAAACCTTGATAGAAGATGACAAACTACAGACAAATCCATGACATACTCTCTAGTACTTAATTTTTCCTTCTCAGCTCAATTTTATTTTTCTTCTCTTTTTCCTGATATTGTACCTTGTAAAAATTCTGTAGCATAGGTCAAACCTTAGACACAGTTCCAGCGGAATAGCTCAGCAGGTAAAAACATCTGCCACCAACAATGATGACCTCAAGTCAATCCTTAGGACCTACTTGGTAGATGGAGAGAATCAGCTCCTGAATGTCAAAGAGCACACACACACACACACACACACACACACACACACACACACACACACCACTACTTGAGAATATAAACTTTGCTGTAGGCAATTGTTTATTAGGAAAGTAGAATTAAAACACTGAAGACAGGGATATGGACTACCGAATTCTTCAGATGGCCATATTTTCAAGCAAGATCTGTGGACATTAAAAGAAAAAAGTCTAAGCTGAGTCTAACTCTCTTAATCACATTGTATGCTGGCTATCACATTGGATCTCTGCTGTGGTTTGAATGTGAAAGATCTACACTATCATGGTGGTACATGATCTACGCTTGATCTACTCGGTCCACTTAGTCCCCACTGTACACTTGATGGCAGTGCTGTCTTGGGAGGTTAGAGAACCTTTGAAAAAGTCCTGCATAGAACCTTTCTTTAGGGGAAAGTCTTGAAGGATGTAGGCTGGACCCTGTTACTGTGATGAGATCAGCTGTATGTGCCTGCCACACCTTGACTCCTCCCACTGGTTCACACCCCCTTGAGATGGACTGACAGCCTCTCAACAAAGAGCAAAGCTGACTCCTTCCCTCCCTCTTTCTATTTTTTATTTTTGTATTTAATTTTTTTTTTGCTTTACATATCAACCACTGTTTCCTCTAACCCCTCTCTTCCCAGTCACCTCCAGCTCTCTCTCATACTCTCACCCGGTCCCCATCTACTCCTCAGAGAGGGTAAGAATTTCCATAGGGAGTCAATATAGTCTGGAATATCCAGTTGAGGCAGGACCAAGCCCCTCCCCCATGTGTCAAGGCTGAGCAAGGTGTTCCTCTGTAGGGAATGGGCTCCTAGAAGTCCATTCACATACCAAGGATAAATCCTGATCCCACTGCCAGAGGCCTCACAAACTGCCCAGGCCATTCAGCTGTCATCCACATTCAGAGGGCCTAGTTTGGTTCCATGTAAGCTCTCTAGCTGTCAGTTCAGAGTCAGGGAGCTCCCAATATCGTACGTTAACTTTCTTTGTAGATTTCCTCATAATGACCTTGACCCCTTTGCTCATATAATCCCTCCCATCTCTCTTTGCCTGGATTGGGAGCTCAGCCCAGTGCTTAGCTGTGGATCTCTGCATCTGCTTCTAACAGTTGCTGGATAAAAGTTCTATAATGACAATTAGGGTGGTCATCAAATTTATTACAGAGGAGGGTCAATTTAGGCACTCCCTCACTATTGCTTGAAGTCTTAGCTGGGGTCATGTTTGTGGGTTCTTGGGTATTTCCCTTCACGGTTTCTCTTTACCACCAAAATGGATCCTCCTATAAAGATATCTATTCCATTGTTCTCCCTCTCTGTCCCTCCCTTAACTCAACCATCCCCTCCTGTCATATTCTCTTCCCACCTCCCCTTACCCATTCCTCCTTACGTTCCCAATTTACTCAGGAGATTGTCTCTATTTCCCGTCTCCAGGGGAATCCATGGATACCTCTCTTAGATTCCTCCTTGTTACCTAGCTGCTCAGGGATTGTAGATTGTAGCCTGGCTGTCCTTTGCTTTACGTCTAAAATGCACTTATGAGTGAGAACATATTGTGTTTGTCTTTCTGGATCCCCTGCCCCTTTCTGAACAGAAACAGAGGAGGAATGGACTGGGGGGGGGGATGGGAAGGAGGAGGCACTTCAGTCAGGATGTAAAATAAATGAATAAATTTAATAAATAATAATAAGATATTTCCAAAGAGAATCGAAATGAAAAGTGTCACCACCCTGACTTTGCTTCTGTAATGTGTTTGGTCATAGCTAGGGAAAAATTAAGCAATACTGAAAAAATGAGAGCATTGCTGTGGCTAACCTGACCAAGTGTCCTGCTCAAAAGGAGCTAGCTGCCTGGGGTCCTTTCTTAGGTTTGAACGGAATCCGCAGCAGTTGTGATGAAAGGTGACCAGGCTGCACAGCTGGTGGCAGAGCCCTACGATAGCCACAGAGGCCAGATCTGTGGGCACGTAGAAGGAAATCATGACAGAGAGAGGCTGAGGCTCACACCAAGGTTTCTGGAAGAAGACAATGTGCCTAGATTGCGTGTGGCAGAGCCACATCCCCTGAGAGAGGACCTGCAAGGTGAGTGTGGAGTGAGGAGTGAAGCTTGAGTTTCACTGGACACCCCGAGGTGTTGGAGAGGTCAGGAATGGGAATATAACATCTGTCTGAGAAAGGATCAGACAATGAGCAAAGTCAGCCCAAGAGGGAACCCATGGGTGACACTAGCCTGGGAATTGGCTTCACAAGGATATTGTAACATGGCTGACTACCATAAGCCCTCCATACCAGACATAGAAACACAGTGCCTGGTGCTTGCCTTGGTATTTTTTTGACCTGATCCTTCTACAGTCACTTTCTTCCCTTCTGGGATGGGGATGTTTATTCTGTGCCACTATATATTGAAAGTATTTAATTTTTATTTATTTATTTTTCTTAGAGTTTACAGGGACTCAGTTAAGAGAGTGCCTTGAGTTTCACTGGAGACTTTGAAATCTTAAATAGCATCAGTGTTTGAATCTTAAGAATATGGGGGTTTATGGACTTGGATTGAATGTACTTTGCTGTATATGATGACCATGAGCATATGGAGGTCTGCATAGAATATTAGGGTTTGGATGTAGAATGTCTCCCACAGATTTATGTGTCCATATATTTGATCTCTATCAAGTAGTGCTTGTTTGGAATATTGTGGAAACTTGTAGAGGCAGCTCTAGCTGGAGGAGATAGTACCACAGGGGTAGGTCTTCAAAGCTGTCAGCCCGTCCCCTACTTATCCTTTTTACTTTTTGTCTGCCACTATGATATACATGTCCTGCAACCACTAAGTGGCCTGCTACCACTGTGCCTCCCTTGGCAGGGTGGACTTTTGTCCTCTGGAATGTGATCCCCAAATAAGCCACTGTTTCCTAATGATGTTTATGTCAGAGAGTTTTGTCCAAGTGAAAAGTATCAAGGGCTACCTTTGTGAAGACTCAAATATAGAACATGGAGCCCACCCACCTATAAGGCACTCACATCTTGCATCTTACATACATGCTTGGTTCTAAAAATATCACTTCGTAGTCAATTTCTGAAGTTTTCCAAGAGAGTAAAAAGATTAGTCATTCTGGTTGCAGTGCCTCCGTAACTTCAGCTCATTAGGGTGTCTTTCGAATGAGCTGGCCATGTACAGCGTACACTGTTAAACATTCACACAGAGCACAAGCCATTAGACCTCCGAGTTCTAACACAGCATGAGCTTTTGTGTAAAAGCAATAGACCTCTTAATATTCTGCATTATAAATGAAGCGCTGACAGACCCTTAGCTGTAATGGCACTAGCAGGCCCAGCTATAATGACAGTACATGTGCATAACATAAATTAGGACACAACGTCAGAAACTCTCAGAGCCCCATTCTCAGAGGATGCCACTAGGTGGAGACAGTGTCTCGCGCAAAGCGTGCAGCGGGCTTGGCAAGGAAAGCTTCTTTTTAAACATCTTTCATTCTTTTTCTTCAAAATAAAGCAGGGTTCGGCAGAACAACCAGCATTCTAATCAAAGCGTTATCTAAAACAAACGCCCAAGGTGTGGAATAACCAAGCTGAAAACACACTCCAGCGAAAACTCCACATGGCAGCCAATGGTCTAAAGACTTTTTCTATCCATGGTAAAATTCTGCTTAATATGCTTTGGTGACTATCTTCTTCGTGTATAAAAACACGGCTGAAGTTGCAATATTCTTCAAAATTCATATAACTTCCAAAGTTATAATATTCTTCCAAGCCAAAAGGAACAAAAGGTGGGGTTATTCTTTAGTATTTTGGTCGGATGATATTTCCTCTCAAAAATGAAGTCCAGAATTGACTCTGTTAATTCTAATCTGATTGATTTAGGCACAGCTCCAACACAATGGCCTTTTGAATGCACTTAATGAAGGAACAGAAAGTGGTAACACTTTAGAACATGTTTTCAGATTCAGCGTCTGTGGCAAAGCTATGAGATTCTGGCTGACTGTGGACGTGTGTGAGGCTGCGTGAGTTGAGATAGGAAGATATTATTTGACACTCTTGGGATTTTGTAACATAATAAAACAGACCTAAAATGGCTCCCACTTGAAAGGATTTTCTTTCATGATATTCTCTCAGGATACAAAAATATTTTCAAACAATGCAGTAAAGTTAGCAGTAAAGTGATGGAATATATAATTTGGATCTGATTCAGTAAACAATAAATATTCAAACTCCTACCCAAATCAGCAGCATCTTAAAAATGTGCATGCCAAATGTGGACTCATGTGCCCTGACTTTCAAAGAAGTCATTTAACTTTTTTCTTGATGTTAAGGTCTATTTATCTACTTAACCGATCACTTTCCTATTTTTAAGATTATCTAAGTCACTAGAGTAGATCACATAGAATTAATATATAATTAAGGTAGAAGTGCACAGTTCCTCAGAAACACTGAACAGCATGATTCCATACAAATCAATAATACATTCCACACACTGATTTTGATAGAATTCATTTTATGAGACCACATTAAGTGCCCAATCTCTGAAAAGAAAAAATAAATAAAAGAAATGGGCTGTAGAAGAAATAGTAATAATGTCCCACTTTGATGAGGTTTGATAACAGCCCAACAAAATCCCATTAATTTGAGTTGTAAGAAGCATTGTAAGGTTGGAGTCTTTATGTAAGGAAAAAATTATTCAGAAAAAGACACTCAGCACAGGAGCTGACCTTGAACCCCACCCAAGGGTTAGAAGATTATATGCACAGCTGAAAACTTGAACATGCTCTCCAGTCTTCCACCAGAACCACATAGAAAGGACTTTAAGCTATGTTTACTTTGCAGTTTATACTGATTATTATAGATAAACATGTTTATGGTGACAACTACTTTTAGGATATTCATTTTAAATAATTTATTCCAGCAGAAACAAGGCCCTGAAATATACAGCATTATTAATCTGTGATTCAAAATTTCAGAGATTAAGTAACACATATATACTATTTTATTGCATTTTTGCATAAAATAATATAAATTTTCATCTGTTCATTTAGTACTGGCCTTTGCTTTGTCTTTTATATTAGTTTGATAATTAGTTTAAGTATAGTGTGGATTTTAGTATCAAATATATATAAGCACATGATAATAATCTACCTGAAGGAATTTGAAATTTGTAGGAAGAGAAGTTGTTTCACTTATGACACAGAAAAGAATATTTATTTCATTATAATTTATCAGTCTTTATATATTATATTCAATTAAAGATAGCTGCAGCTATTTTTAAAAGGTCAATTATGTCATACAATGGGAGCTCCTGAGGGCTTACTAAAGATAAATGTGGGCATCACACATGTACTGAGTCTAGGGAATAAAATAGACAAAGCCAGTCATAACATCTCTTGGAAGTTTGGTTTTTTGAAAATGTCTTTTACCTGCTCTATGTTGCTTTTCTAGTTGGGTGAGTTTCCTGGCTATTTAGATTCTGGATCCATAGGAGTAAATCTATATTCAGCTCTAAAACCCTATCATTATCTCCTGTACGCGGGGTTTCAGACCTGGTGTAAAATCAAGTTCTCTTTGCAGCTACGGTAAAGCCTCCTCCAAGTGCAAGATTTGTAAGAAACAGTAAATAACATAAAATGAAGCTCTTCTTTAGAATGCTTGCTTAGGCTGGAACTCCAGGAGATCCCGAGCTGCTGGATCTGCTTCCCATAGGGTAGCTTTGGTCTGTCACATCTTAGTGACAGACCCTCTGAAGTTCCCATATCTATTTTCTGCAAAGAAGGGAGATACCATTATCTATTGAGCTATCGCTCCCCTCCTGTGCTAGGCTAGATGGACATCACAGGAAATGCAAGGAATTTTGGAGTAGCTCAACCCTTAGGAAAGTTAGAATTATTTATTTTTATATTTTAATTCTCTTAACTTTGTATATGTGTGAATGGGGTGTGATGTGTGTGTGTGTGTGTGTGTGTGTGTGTGTGTGTGTGTGCAGGTGAGCAAACCTCTGTACACATGTTTACTGAGGGAAGAGGAGGATGCTGGTTGACTTGCTCTATGACTCTCTGTCTCCCTTACTCTTTTGAGACAGGATAAGCTGTTGCAGCTTAGCTTTTGGAGCTTGGCTGGTGGCCAGCAAGTCCTAGCCATCCCCTTCACCATATTGCTGGGGTTCTAGCCACGTGTGACCACAACTACCTTTTAATGAAGGTGGTAGGGATTTGAACCTGTCTCCCTGCTCCTGCAGCAAGTCTACCACCAAGACATTCTCCAGCCTCAAAATCACAGAACTTCAAAAGAGTTTACACATGGAAAGATTGTTTTAACACAACATGTGGCAAACTATAGGGGGGAAAAGAAAAAACATATCCAGAAGAGACAGATGGCTGATGGGAACAGTAAAAGGGACTGGAGGAAGAGAAAGGTCTGGGGTTTGGGATAGGGATCATTCCAAGGTGGTTCTGTTTTTATATCTAGAGAATTGTGGGGTGGACTTTTACCATCACTACCCAGGATACGTCCACACAGCTTGGCAGACATGAAGAGAGGGGTGGCTTTTGAAAACTACCTTGTCTTGAGAAGTATTTCTCCAGGTAGCTTTGGAAGTCTGTAGATAATCTTTGTTCATTTGGTTCTCCATAAGCCAAAGATCCCAGAAAATAGATGTAAAAAGATAAACAAAAAGCTGAGAAGGTAAGAGGGCCACAGTTATGGCCCCATGTCAACCAAGACGTAGCTATCTAAGGAGGAGGCTAAGAGGGTCAGAGAGCTCTGAGAGACAGGAAGAATATTAATAGGGAAGTCTACAGACATATTGAAGTAACAAGGGTCTTTTGTCTAAAGTTGGTTTTGGCAAGAACCATCCAACACATGTTTAGCATCTGTATTTATAACGCACAAGATGAGGGACTGAGACAGTTTCTATCCTCAAGAAGTCCCAGCTTGCCGGAAAGAATGGACCAATGGAAGAAGTCCCAGGGATGGGTATGGGGTCTGTCGATGTAAGCATACTGTTCAAACAGTTCTGTAGACAACTAGCGCCGGCCCACTGATTGCCTCTGAGGAGCTGGGAAGCTTAGTAAAAAGGAATGGAAAGTTAGTCCTCTGGTCTCAGAAGAGAATTGCCCAATTTACACATACATTGAATATATACTGAATAAATGAGTGAACTAAGGAAATATATTTAAAATCTAAGCAGAGAGGAATGGGGAAATGGCTCAGACCATAAAGCATTTTTTTTTGTACGTATGAGGACCAGAGTTTGATTTCCTAAAACTTATTAAAACTGCCAAACACATGCTTTTAGTCTAGTACCAGGGAAGGGGAGACAGGAGGGTCCCTGGGGCTCTGGCCTAATTCTCAAGCCCCATACCAGTGAGACTCTGTCTTAAAGGTGGTGGCACTTTAGAGAGAATGACACCCAAAGTTTTTCTGTCCTATGCATATGCGCACTCCTACACTCTTGTACCTGTGTACACATGACCACACAATACATGTGTAAAACATGAGCAGGAGGCCGGTTGCTTCCTGGATAAAGTATTTGCTGTGGAAGTGTGAGGATTAGGATTCAGAGTTCCCGAACCCATGTAGAAACCTGACAGGCTTGGAGGTCACTTGTAATACCAGGACTCAGGAAACTGAGATAGGGAATACCCTGAGCAAGCTGATTAGCTAAGACTGGCTAAATTAGTGAGTATGCCAAGTTTGGTAAGAAACCCTGCTTCAATAAAACAAATAATCCAAAAGAGATGCCCAGCTGTGACTCTGGACCTCCACACACATCCACCCATACCCATGCTCCCCCCATATATAGTTGAACACATAAACAGGAATACATATTATCCTCACATATATACAATAAATAAATTCAGCGATAATTGTGAGTTCTCCATTCAATACATATTGATCATCATCTATATTCCTGATTCTTAAACCTTAAACCTAAGATGGGAGAATCCAAGAATTATATATTACCTAAGTATAGCAAGGGGTATCTTGTGTGAGATGGACTGCAAGATTTTCCAAAACTGAATCTTAACATTTCATTGCTAACAGTCAGTTTCTTTATGAACAAATAAAGATGTATTCATTTTACCAAGGCCATTGTAGGATATCATAGCCATTATCATCTGTGACAGGTGCAATATTGTCTCTCAAAAGATACTCAAAGGCAATCCATGGAATTTGTGAATGCCAGGTGATGATGTAAAATTAAACTTTTCAAACATGGCTAAGGACTTTAAAATGAAGAAATTATCTTGACTCTACTGGATGGAACTTTTATTTAAATACAAACATTTTTATAAGAGAAAGGCAGAAGGGGGAAATGTGGTGGTGCATGGTTGTAATTCCAGCATTTGGGAGTTGGAGACAGGAAGATTAGGAGTTCAAGTTCATCACCAGCTATGTAGAAAGTTCTAGGCCACTGTGTGATGATGAAACATGTTCTCAAAACAAAATAAACCAGCCAAACAAAAGAGACAAACGGAAGAAAATTTGGCAGTACCAAAAATGAGAACAGTGTAACCACAGAGACAATCCTTGAGGTGATGAAGACAGCATCCACATATGAGAAAAACATTGGCATTTATCTTGATATAGTAAATATGGCCAAATTCCATGTCTTTGGCAGTCATGGGCCCTAGGGGATAACCTACTAATGTCCTTTGTCTAATATTCATGTTTTCAACCTGCCATCTAAATATTTATGTTTATATCCATAGTCTTGTGCTGCTCTGAACCTTGGTTGAAGAAATGTCTTATTACAGTGTATTCCAACTCTTCAGAGTGTTGCAAATATGTGACTGAGTGCTCAGGCATGGATGGACTCTATGCCATCTCTTCAAACTTCAGCTCAGAGAATATGGCAGAAGGCAGAGCAGAAAGATACAAGACAGAGAAGAGGATTGCTGTGAAAGGCTGGTCTCTTGATGTGACATGGCTGTCACTCACAAGACCCCCCACGGGATCATGAGAGCTACAAATTCCCATACACACTAGGGAGGAAGTCCTGATCCCCACTCCAAGCTGAAGAGCTAATGGCAGTTGGTCGTTTTGAGGGAAGGACAGGCAGGTTTTTGTTTGTTTGTTTGTTTGCTTGCTTGCTTGTTTGTTTTTTGGAGGAGTGGCAATTGGTAGCCTGTCCATGACCTTATGGATGATCCCCATATATGTGACACGAATTGGGCTTATTTGGTCACTTTTTAAAGACAAGAATTTGGAAGAAAGATCAGAGATATATTGGGGGGGGCTGAAGGGAGCACACAGAATGGGTCTAAGAAGATGCACTGTATACATGTACAAAATTTTCAAAAACCAAAAGTAAATAAAATTTAAAAAGTATGCTGCACATCTCTTAGCTAAATCTTCAAATTTAAACATTTAAGATGATTCTAAGGTTTAGAATTATATAAAACATTAAAGCGAATATATTTGCTCACTCACTCTCACCCTCTCAATATGTATCATGACTTCCTTGGGCCTTGGATATTTAGAAATGCAAATTGCTAACATAAATAATATTAATATTTAAAATTATATGTGCATATTGTCATATTGTTTTCTCTCATCACTAAAGGAGTGGTACCAGATTTGAAAAGTTTTATAAAAGTTATTACTAGGCCAATATTGGTATTTAACTATATTGTTTAAGAAGTTTCAACTCTGATTTGAGAAGCAAATAAAAAATATGAATTTCTCACAAAGCCTCCTGGTATCCACATCATTTGGGAGTGTCTTAGACATGGGCAAGCACACACTTGGTAAGACTGACTCAGACCCATCTGGATTAGGCTCTTCTAGTTACAGATATATATATATATATATATATATATATATATATATATATATATATATATATATTTTACAAGAGCCACTTAATACTCCACTACTAACTGTATTATTATTTCTGTTCTCTTTTCTAAAATGCAAGGTCTGTCAGAACTGATTTCTTAACCATCAGACTCATGGCTATATCTCCAGAGTCAAGCATGCCATCTGAACTACAACATGTAGGTGTAGGTAAACTTTCGTTACTCTTTGCTCTTGCAGGGGGTAGGGGGGTTTGCTCATCCTCCAACTTCCAAATAATCACATGGAGAATTATTCTTTCTTATAAATGCTTGGCCTTAGCTTGGCTTGTTTCTAGTCAACTTTTCTTAAATTATCTCATCTACCTTTTGACTCTGGGCTTTTGTCTTTCTCTATCTTTATCTTTTATTTTCTCCTTATTCTATGTCTGGTTGTGTATCTGGACGGCCTCTGATGTCCTCTCCTCCCTTTTGATCCCCTTTCTCCTTTTTATTTTCTCTGCCCAGCTGTCCTGCCTATCCTTTCATAAATCCCTAGGAGCTCACAAAAACTAAACAGGCCAGGGAGCCTACACAGGACGAATGTAGGCCCTCTGCATATGTGTGACAGTTGTATAGTTTGATCTTCTTGTGAGACTCCTAACACTGGGAACAGAAGCTGTCTCCAACTCTTTTGCTGGATTTTGCGACCCCATTCTTCATACTGGGTCACTGTTCCCAGACTTAATATATGGGGAGACGCTTGGCCTTACTACAACTTGATATCCCATGGTTTGTTGATACTTAAGGACACCTTTTTCTAAACAGAGAGAGGATAGGTTGAGGGATGGGAACAGAGCATAGTGGGGGAAGGAACTGGAGGAGAACTGGGAGGGGAAACTGCTGCCTGGATGTAAAAATAAATGAATAACTAAACTTATTTTAAACAAGAATTCTCCTAAGCATTGGGGGGATTTAAAGGGATTATAAAAATTAAGCACAAGCACAAAGAGACCGGAGGTAGGAAGGGACTCAGGAAGAAGGTATTTGGAGGGTAAGAGAAAGGATAACCAAGAACACTTTATCAGAGAACACACATGAAATATCTAAAAATGAATTAAAAATCTTAATTTAATGCTTTGGCTGAAAATGTTTGGGCTTTTTGTGAGACCCCCATCTCAATAAACACAAGAGAAAAAAAAGACATTAATGTTTAGATCTGGTAAGATGTTCAGTAGTAAATCACTTGACTATTATGCCCAAGAACTTGGGGGTCACAAATACCTATACACACACAAGAAAAGGGAGGAGAGAAGGAAGGAAGGAAGGAAGGAAAACAAAGGAAAAGGCAGCCTTGACTTTCTTGTTTGGAGGCAGGCACGATACCAATGGGGAACAGCTAGTGATACAATGCAGTTTAGCTGTCTACTATGGTTGTCACCCGCTAAACATGGCTATTGAAATGCAAAGCTGCATGCCTTTGAATTAAACAGTAAAATCTATTCTTCAGTCAACTAACCATGTCTATCTCTGGTGCTTCCCAGCACTGCTCTGCAATACAACACGAGAGTCAGCAGACAGCTCCCTCTTGGCAGATGGCGGAAGTCATGAGGACTTCCAACCTGAGCTGACTGCCATGCCAATGAAGAATAGACAACATTTGAGTAGAAATCCATTGAAGAATTTAAGGAGCAGTTGGAGTGGAACTAACTGATTGTTCATACCATGACCTTGATCTCTGATGTGGGACTGTATTTGGCTACGGTGTGACTAAAATGCTCAGCAATAACTCATGAGATATCTCCACTCAAGACTCTTTTTTTTAGTAACTTATATTTTCTTGGTGACAAACGTTTCTATGCTTTATCTCCTAGCAAAATTGTGTTAAGGGATCACAGCTGACCAAGTCTAGATGTAAATGCAGCTGATTCCTTCTTCCTTTCTATACCTTTCCCTTTCTCCTTCCATCCTACCTCATACATTGCAATTAGTCCCAGCTTATGATGTCACCTCTGTGTCCTTAAGCTAAGGCTGGAAGGTACCCTGCAGATCACGGAGAGAGCACTAACCTCTCAAGAGCTTTGCTATCCAATTATTTTCCAAGCTAGATCGTAAAAGGAATCTTAATGTGAGAAAGGTAGTTATTGCAGGTTTAAATGACCCATTAGTGTTAATGTATCAAATAAGTGGGAAGGTGCATAATCTCGTCTTCTGAACCACTCTTTGGGCACGGTCAGATGCAGAATAAGCACATGCCTAGGAAATGTGATCTGTTTGTTTTCTTCATTGCCGTTCCTAGAGATCAAGGAATGCTTTTGCTTACCAATGGCAGGTTCAGATGACTCTGTTGTTAGGCCTGAAGGGAATTCACTGTTTAGCGTATGTGGTCTAATACTTGAGGCCCAAGGAGACTTGTCCAGTTGGTTGAAGGAGGAGTTCATGGTAAACTCGGTTCTCCCTCTATAGCCCAGCAAATCATACAGTCCTCAAAAGGGTGTGTCCCACAGTTACACATACAGAGTCTGAGTGCCTGAAGATGACTCACCGTGTGACAGATAGGACTGTTGTGAGTGAATGACTATCAGGTATACTTGAAATCAGAATACCACACAAGCCTCTCTCATTGGCAGAGAGCAGAGGAAGCTCTGAGTAAGTGAAGTGTTGAGTAAATGTGTATTGTTGACACAATCATGACCATACCAAGGACTTGAAGGCCTCAGACCATAGGAAATTGGCAAAGGCATTTCCTCATAAGAGCTAGGCTCGGATGGATGCCAAAGCCTTCCTGGGGGGTATGAGCAAATGTCAGGCATGCACAAAACCTAGCAACTGTAGCTTCCTCAAACAAGTTGACCAAGTTGCTTACAACCTGAAACTGTTTGCCTACAATGACCTCTTACTGAGAATAGTTAACCCCACTTTTCTGGTGTAGCAAATAAACACGCTGGAATTCCAGGTTACAGCTGTAGTAGGTGTCACGTCATCACACAGGTCACCTGACCACAGATTTACTATATGTGTCTATGTATCTTATCCGTTTCTTCTTCATTTCTCACTGCCACCTCTAGTCAGGGCTCTAGGACCAAGCTGTGTAGGGGGTGGTGCTGATTTGCTGGGAGACACAAGGAGTTAAAGCTTTGCCACAGTCTCGGTGTCTCTCAAGGCATCCTTTGCATTTGCTTCCTACTGCAGTGCTTAAACCCCAAAACCAAAGCTCTCAAGAAATACAAGAAGCAAAGCCTGTTTATGTGGACACCACAGGATTCAGCCTACAGGAAATACTTTTGTTTCTGCTTTTGCCTTGAGCTTTGTTTCAGTGTGTCCCTGTACCTAGAAAAATGTCTGCCAAAGAGCCCACACTCAACACATATTCCTAAAACACTGACCAACACTAACCACCAAACTAGGCAGCTGGAGTTCTGCCCTGGGCAGGCTGCTTTAATCAGTGGGAAATGAAGCAAGAGGTGCTACCTACATGGAGTTTGTGCCTCTTTTCACCTTCTCAACTGTTTTCTGAGGCTTCACCTTGAACTAGCAGGGTGATCTTGGGTATGGTACACTTGGAACAAGACTATTACTGCCTCACGGATTATTAAAAAGAAATCCTTATTTGTAAAGACATAAAACAGTGTCTTGCTCATTTCCAGAATTGAATGTGACATTGTTAAATAATATGAATGGTACATAACACATAATATTAGTCATTGTTAGAGAACAGTTCATCATCTATATCCCCAACAGGTTTGGTCTCTGAGATGCTGGTCAGTTTCAGTTTTAAGCACTAGTCACTAAGCTGATTAATAGCAAAACACCTCTGCCAAGAATAAGAAATTTCAAGCCTGGAAAAGTATTTGGCCGGGCTGCCAGAGTTGAGGGAAGTTACTGGAATAGGAATTAAATAGAAGTTGTCTAAGTGGGCAAGTGGAGGCACTGGGCTCTCACTCTGACTTCCTTCTCTAATTCAAATATGCTCAGTGTTTCGGTCATTTACCGTGGATGCTCCAATATCACATAGCTCTCCATTGCTGGTATAGTGCTGTGTGCAAAGTATCTACAAGAACACCGAACAGCTGGAATATAAGAGCCGAGGAAAGCTACCCGAAAACACAAAAAATAACCTGGAGGAGCTGTAGAATCACTGCAGTGATAACGTTTATGTAGTGTTACAATGGGATGGGTTGTGCCCATTTTTTTTTTCAAATAGAGTTTTAGGATTTTATAATTTTCTTTACTATTGGTGCCTTAAATTCTTGATTTCAAACAGACAGAAAGTATACCTACATTTTCACACAGATCAACAGTGCACCACAGCCCTGCACCTGTATGGGTTCTGGGGATAGTTTCTAACTCCAATGTTTGTCTCAGTGTGGTCTTTTTGCAAGCCTCTGCAGAGGAGAGGATGCCACAACTTCTTCCCAGGTGTGTTAAACTTACAGGTTCTTTGAATAAAACATTCACACTTTAACCTCACTGCTTCAAAGGAATCCATGCATGTATTATCAGAAGTATTATTAGCAACCCAACAAAATCAACACACTGTATCCACCAAAATCCACAAGCCTGGCTCCTCTCTGACAGAGTCCGACTCATGTGAAAGATAAGCATTTGTTTGAAAATTAATAGCAACATTCTTTTGTTTCATATTATACAGCTTTAAAGACCAAAGAAGCCTCAGGAATTAATTGTAGGCTTCTAATAAACACAATGATGTAATGACGTATTTAACATTATGGGTTTTTTGTTTGATTCCAAATAAATTGCAGATTTTTTTCTGGTGTGATACTAAAACAATTACCATTTTGCAAAAAGGATAATTAATCTGCAATTTTTTCACATTAGATCATATATCTCTAAAGAGTGCCCACGGGTTTGATAGTGTTCAGCTGCTGTGCATTTAGCTGTGGATTTAGTTTTCATTTTTTCCACTGATGTACCACCCCATCAGTGCTGACATTTAAATGAGTGAGTATTCAACACAAATGTGATCATTTGTACAGCATCCAATGCGGCCCCATGCTGAGATGATTGCTTGAGGGAGCTGTCCTCGGGTTCTCAAATAGGGGGAAAAAGCCAGGCAAAATTTTATCAATTTACATTTTTCTGTGATTAATTTTTATGCAAATAAGGGCCCAACGTGCTCCCATCTCACCTGAATCATCCGGATCATCAAAGACAAATTGAGCATCACTTATTTAAAAAATAGGCTTTAAGCTACAGCTGTGCTGGAAAATGCTGAGAGCAGGGCGTGAATTCTCTAATATAGCAGGCTTAGATTTAAAATGCCATTTACGTGCATTCCCTATATAGTGCCATAAATGTGGGACTTAACAAAGTCCGAAACAGTGTGTCTCTGCTTGGAATATTTTCTGGTCCTTGTAAACATTCAACAGTGTTAAGGACATGGACAAAGCAATGTTCCCAGGTTTCTGAACAGATAGTCACAAGTGTCTCTCCTAGTAAGCAAGAGCTACTGACCACATCATTTTCACCAACTTTCCACTGCTTCTGGATAACTGTGTATGATGAAAACGAAAAGCTACAGAAAACACAATGCCTTCGAGTGAATGAAAAACATCTGGGGCCAGAGGGTCTGCAGTGTGCGTTTCCTGTTGCATCAAATGGGTCAGCAACTTTAAGTCTTCTGTCCATTCTAATTCTGTGTTGTACAGTTCCTACTCATATAACAGGACTATTTGGTTCGCAATTGCAATCCACTCAAATTATAACATGTATTCACTTTTAAACATAATAACATTCCTCAGTCTAATCTAAAATAAAGGCCTTTTCCATGATTCCTGAAATGATGTTAGCAGTGTGATTTATACGTAAACATTGGCCCAGCTTACAAGTGGCACCTCAGTCCTAACTGAATTCAATTTGCCATTTACAAGGGAAAACTATTCTGTTATATCTTTTAAAATGTGCTCAGAGTTTTGCATACATGATTCAGTTTTCAAAATTTGTGCCTCTCTCTCTTTCTGTCATGAAAATAATCACCAGAGCAGAAGTAAATTGTTGACAATTCTCCGAGAATGGAAACAGACCACAGGGGGTAAAAATCTGGTTATCTGAATGGACGACATAATCGAAGGTTCAGCTAAGCTAAGGGAATCTCAACATAAACAGTGCTCTTATTTCTATGAACAGATTCTCCTCTCTATACAGTACTGGAGGAAATCCAGTCCACTCCTTACTGCTGTGAGAAAAGTGCAGGACAGGAACAAGATTAGAATCTTAAAAGCTGTCCTGCGGAGTAAAATTACTGTGCAGGGCACAGGTGAGGAGGGAAAAGGAGCAGAAATAAATGGACTTTATTCCATGGATTTTAGAGTTTATTTCACAAAGACAGAAATAAAGATATCTAAATCCATAGTTGCGGGTTCTGTGTGTGTGTGTGTGTGTGTGTGTGCGCGTGTGCACGCGTGCATGCTTGCTTATGTGTGTTTACTGAAGAGTGGTACTGAGCACTTTCCTCCATCAGTAGATGTGCCATGCAGCAGCATAGAAACCATTATTTCAGTACCCTCACTTCAGAAATAACCTGAAGGAGACAAGTCTGATGGTTTTGTTTTTGGTTTTTCTCACAAAACAATTTTTGTCTGATGAGCAAACAATGAGAAAGAATAGGCAGTTCCTATAACTCAGATCTATTTGGTCTGATCTTAGGTGAGTTGCCTTAAACCAACCAGCATAGAACCCTATCCCCTATAATTCATGATCCAGTCATTCAGAAACCATGACAACTCATGTTCACAAATGTGGGTGTGATGTGACTCCATCCACAAACACCCGCAAACTCTGCTGGTGACTGTGGGCAGCAGCTGTTTGGTTATAAATGCAAGTCATCTGGCTGCCACACAGCCGTTTTCTTAAGGTTTAGGACAATGTGTAGTGTGTAAAGCAGTCTGTCTTTCACAGAACAAATTGGCACCTCCAAATTATGGGGGAGCTGATGTGGGGTCAATGATAAAAGGAGAAAAACCTTTATAAACAAGAGCTCAGAAACCCAGGCAAGGAATATTACTAATACTCCCAAAAGAAGGAGCTACCGTAGAGAACTTCATGAAGCTTCAAACCTATGCACTCAACTTTGGCAGAAGTTCTTCTCCCAGACACTATAGGACCCCTTTTCCCATTTTGGAGCCTTCTCTAAGGACTTTCCCAAGGTCAGGGACACCGATGCCTCATTTTAAGTGAGGAAAGCAACCTTGAGACTCTGCTTCCTAAGCTTGAAGTATCAGCATTGGAAACTGTGCACTCCTTTTCTCTGAAGAATCCACATCTCCACCGAGACTTCTGAAGACAGACTGACTTACTGACTGACTGACTAACTGATTAACTGACAGGAACATTGTGATGTCAGAGATGTGGAATGTTGCAGATGCAGAGCCAAAATTATCTTGGCTTGTCTTTATTATCTTGATAACCATTTATTACCAAGCATTAGGCAAACTTTGAAATGCAGACCATTAACTCTCACCAACATTAAAGTTAAGATTATTATAGGCTAGCATCTGAAATTCTCCAGCTCCTCTGTATGCCTGCCTACCAGATGTCTCTACCATTTTTTTTTTTTTTTTTGGCAAATGCATTGACTTACATTTTTCTTTTGTTCTGTGATTATTAATGTTCATGGAACACCTTCCACAAGGATCACACCATTCAAATGTTCCACACACATGTCCCAGGGCCATGGTCACTCATATTTGGCTCAATATAAGCCACCTATTGTTCTCTTTAGTACAAGATTGTTCTTAATTAATGTTGCAGAAGTATCATGAGTTTCAGGTTTGGAGGTAAGGCTCGCTATAGGAGAGTTCAAGCATAGGAAAGAAAATCTCAGCACTATATGGTATTTTGTTTGCACTTCTAGTAGAATGTAACCCTCTGTTTCTGAATTTCAACTTAAAATATCTGTGAATTTCCCCTCCGCTCTCCATGAGTCTCTCCATTTTCATTAGAGAAATGATGTCATTGTGTTAAAACACTGAAATAAGGGAGTTACCCCCCATTTATAACACACCCTATTTATCTTTTTAATTAAGACATTATTACCTTAAGTAAAATTTAAAAATATTAAATGTGTAATCCAACATTTTTTCTCATTTAAATATATGTAAATCTCTCTTGAGAAGTGTGACCTCAGGCAAGAGACAGGCAATTTCCATCATTTCTGCACACCCTCAAAAAGGCATGTGCCATTAAAATTATATGATGTGATATCAAGAAATAAGAACTCAATACATTTTCTCAACAAGAAATTTGTCAGAGGTCAGATGGTAGATGACATAAGTTTTAAACATATGACCATCAGTTCTTAGAGCATAATCCCTTCTCCAAACTCTAGTGTCTTATCAAAATAGAGGTCGGGGGAATCAACACGTACAGGGTTAAGCCACACCACCAAAGAATGTCACACCACTAGCATTTTATAAAGATAAAGCAATTTACTAAGACTGACTTTCTGATAGTTTCAACATTCAAGAAAATACCATGCTTTTCTTGGGACTGAGAAATCAGTATGAGGCTCAGCTGCATTGAACTGAGAAAACTCACTGGTTTGTTTTCCTATTATCCTTAAGCCCAGAGAGGTTGTCAGCCCCCAATTAGTATGACATTGATTCCTCATGACTATAAGTATATCTTCTTCTTTCTCTGCCATCTCTTCATATTTTCCTTCTTTGTTACTTCCTCACAGTCACAAATTAGTTGCTACAATCCCAGGAATCATGGATTCTCCCCCCCCCCCCCCAGGCATCAAGACCGACAAGATGCAAATGTAAAAGAATATCCACCTAATAGTTTAGTCAATACCTTTCAAATGCTCTTCTCAAAGATTTCACATAATAGGCTCCACTTTTTATGTCAGAGGAAATTTATATCCACAATGGACATTGAAGCAGTTAGCACTTTTGACCACAGTGAATTCTAATCTTAAAGGGGAAAGAAAAAATGAATTTGATAGACAGTTAGTAGTTGCATTTCTAGGAAAACAAAAGTGTACACAAGCAAGTATTTAGAGTGATATAAATTCAGGAAACTAACTATAAAATAAACAGTTCTGTTCATAACCAAGACACATTGCACTGAAAAATAAAAATAAATACATCAACATGGTAAGTGGGGGCTGGAGAAGTGGCCCGGTAGTTATGCATGCTTACTGCTTTGCAGAAGACTCCTGTTTGGGTTCCAGAATGCCTCTGGTGGCTCACAGCTGCCTCTAACTCCAGTTCCAGAGGATCTAATACCCTTTTCTCTCTTTCCTTCTTTCTATCTTTAGTTCTTCCTGCCTTTCTTCCTTTCTTTTTCCTCTTTTTGATCCTTTGTGGATTTCATATCATGCATTCTGATCCCACTTCAATCCCGACTCTTAGCATATGCTCTCTGCCCTTGCAACTTCCACCCCCCCCAAATCAAAACCAAATTTAAAAACAAAATAAAAACCAAACAGAAACAAAGAAAAACAAAGCAAAAACAGAAATAGGAAAAAAAAAAAAAGAAGAAGAATCTTGTTGTAGAAGTTCTAGTGTGGCCCACTGAGACACAGTTTATCTTTTAGTCCATTCATCTTTACCTGCAAGTGTTCATTGCCACCCGTCATTGGTCTGACCCGAGGCCTCTGGCTTCTGCTGCACCACCGGTAATGTGCTCTCACTGGGGCTTCTCTTAGAGGTCCTGTGGTCCTGTGTCATGGAGATTCTGCTGTTTTAGATCTATAGGTTCATCGCCTTCACATGTCCCAACAGTTTATAGATTCAGTGAATACTGGAGTGGACCAATGCACAGCCCTGGTTCTGGGCCTGGGAGGTAACTGGTTGCTCATCTCTCTAGCTTCCCCTCATGGCCACTACCGAGACAAGCTCTCTAGCACTGACTCTGCTAGCTCACCTGATGCAGCTTATAGCAAAGAGCCGGGAAAGTTCTGCTCTTGGGCCCTCAGATCTAAATCCCCCTCACTCATATCGTTAGGGCCAGATCTACCATTTTGCTCATGCAATCTTCTGGGCCCTCTCTCCTGATTGCTATAGGGGAAATATGAGGGGGTGGTGGGATCATTTTCCTACTCATGTCTTAAGGGCTGGCTCACCTGTGCCTTAACAACAGTGTCAGCTCTGGTGTGTTATGCAGATGGGGTGTAGGGTCTGGTTGCCTGTGTGCTGTAGCTGGTATGGGGCAGGTCTTGTTCTGCCCTCATGCCCTCATGCCCTCAGCATTGGGTCAGGTCTCCCATTGTCTCCCATCACAGGGTCAGGTCTAGTATGCTTCCCAGATGAAGTGCATGCCTCTGGTGAGAGGTGGGGTCATTTTTCCCAATTGTAGGGGTGAGCTCTCTCCTGAGGTGTAGTGGATTTATGATGTTACATTGTAAATAATTGTCCCACCTATGAATTGAATAAAAAGCACTGATTGGCCAAAGGCAGACAGGAAGTGTGGGCCGGGCTGCCAGACTAAGAAAGCTCTGGGAACAGGAAGAACAGAGCAGAAATGCCAGAGAGACTCCAGAGCTGTCAGACAAGCCAGAAGATGCAGAGGACAACTATACTGCTCTGAGAAAAGGTACTAAGCCCCATGGCTGAACAGGATAAGAGTTATGGGTTAGTTTAAGGATAAAGAGTTAGCAAGTCATATGCCTGAGCCTTAGGCTGATCAGCCTAAAATTAATGTAAATGTCTGTGTGTCTCTGCAGGTCTGTGGGTCCCAACCTTGAGGCTAGGCCCAAAAATTTGGGCCAGAAACCTCATACTACACTGAGGGGCAGGGCCAGTTTGCCTGCTGCAGTTTCCAGCAAGGGGCAGGGACAGCCATCTCTGGGCCACTGAAGATTAGGCTGGCTCATTATAGCATGGTTCTCATGACCCCAGTGCTAACATGGGCCATTGACATCATCAAAGATCCCAGATATAGCAGGACCATGAACACAGACATGGTCCTTGGCAGCAGCTCTGGTCTCGATGGCACTGACAACACAGAACAGCACAGCCTTGGAGGCAGCATGGTCCCTGATGAATGACCAGACCCCAGGCAACCATAGAGCTTTTGGTGGCAACTGGAGGCAAGGACATCACCCCAAACCCCAGCCACTGTAGAGCCAAAGACCCAGGTAT
This sequence comes from Phyllotis vaccarum, assembly GCA_033318265.1. Taxonomy (NCBI): domain Eukaryota; kingdom Metazoa; phylum Chordata; class Mammalia; order Rodentia; family Cricetidae; genus Phyllotis; species Phyllotis vaccarum. Next base: position 135,308,607 of record JARWLC010000001.1, on the reverse strand, counting down.
GGCCTTAGGCAGCAGTCACTGCCAAGGCATCTCCAAGGCTCCAAGTGACAGCACTAGCCACCCTGATCAGTTTATCCACCAGTATGGCATGGTCTTCAGACACTGATGTGGACCAAGATGGCTGACTAGACCCTGGTCATCTGCATTGTCCTTGATCACAACAGAAGTCCTGGATATTGACTTAGACTATATGGCCATGGATCCAGACATAGTCCTGTGCAGCAGCCCTGGCCTGGATGACACCATGGCCCTGGGAGGCAATACGGCCAGCCTTTGGATGCCCTCCTGGCCATAGGTTGTGACCCAGACTCCCTCAGCCCCTTCCGGAGCATTTAATGTGGCTTTTGGTGGTAAAATGGGCCACAAGCATCAAAACAGACCTTGGCTGTGGTAGGACCATTGGCTCAGGTATAGTCCCTGCATCAGCATGACCCTAGGATATTAACATGGCCCCAGACGATGGCCCTGCTTGCCCCCCCCAACCATGCCCCTAACATTGGCATGGTCTTTATTGGCCTCAGGAACCATAGACATCAACACAGACCCTGGCTGAAACAGGGCTACACACACAGACATGGCTCTCTGGTTGGCATGATATCATGGTCTGAGTTAACAGGCCTCACCACCCAAACTGGTATGGACCTAGAGGAGTGGTAGTACAGCCCTTGGACACCAACAAGGCCAAAGGCTGTGGCTCAGACTGCCCCTACTTCCTGAGTATACACATGACCTCTGGAGCCAACATAGGCCAGCAATATCCACACAGAGCCCAGTAGCAGCAGGACCATGGACTCATACACAATCCTGGGTGATAGCCCGGGCCAGGTTGTAATCATGGCTCCAGGTAGCTACGCAGGCCACCCAGATTGTCATGGCCCCAGAAGCAGTGCAGCCCTAGGTCACCAACGTGGCCCCAAGTATTGACCCAGTTACAGGGCCATGCAGTGGCAAGATCCACAGACATCAACATAGCCCCCGCCCTCCTTGGCTGCTCCAAGGCCCAGGGACCAAGACTTAGCCCATGGTCATAGCCCAGGCCCAAAATTTCCCATGTCAACTGGTTCCTCACCAACCTTACCTCTCCAGATCAGCCTCTCTCCCCAACCCATGAAACATTCCATCTCTACCTGTCTTCCACTTCCTTACCCTGTACTCTCTCACTACACTGGTGTTCGACAACTGTCCAGATCCAGGGCACTTGGTTGGGTCACAGGTAGTGCTTGACTAAGTAGTGATGCCCTGTCTCCTTCAACATATCCACATCTATAATTATATCTGTCTATGTCTGTGCCATAGGTGCAGTTCTTGTTTTTCCTTTCTAGGTTCCCAGGCCTAGAGACCTCAAGCCGATGCCCTTTTTTAAAGTCCGTGGACTCAGTTACACGTGTGGTACATATGAATACACACACACACAAACACACACACACAAACGCACACACACACACACACACACACACACACACACACACACACACACACACACACACTTCTTAAATTGCATGTTTAGGGGCCACAGATAGGTCTTAGTGGCAAAAAGCACTTGAAACCATGAAAACTGGATGGAGCTAGGTTTTAGCACTTGCCCAAATCATGTTGCTCTTAAGTGCCTGTAACTCTTCCTCCAGGGAATCCAATACCCTTTTCTGGACTCTGCAGGAACTTGCATACTTATGCATATGGGTCGCCACACACAAAACACACAAATATATTTAAATGGCATGCTTTCTGAGTTGACCTAGAACAAATAACTCTTATTGTTTAAAACAGAAAAAAACAGTAACTAAAAGAGTGGGATGCTGTACGTTATTTCTCTTGGGATTTATTTGTTGGATTTGTTTGGTCTGTTTTAAGGGAATGAAAATTCACAAATAAGAAGGTATGACTTGATGAATATTTTTAAAATGTCTACAATTCTAGGAATTGTTCTGAGCATGGAGAATACAGATGTGAACAAAAGATACATTTAGTCATGTTGGGGAGTTCATTATCAAGAAACAAATATCTGAAAACGCAGTTTTGCAGATAATTAAATCAATATACCAGATAGAAAGAAACTGTGTGAGTGATTTGGACATGTTAAAGACCTCTGAGAAAGAAGGAGGGATGCAGACTTTCTGTGGGGCTGTAGACCAGCTGTGTGAAAGCTCCAGATGGAAAAACAACTCAAGTGTACATGCAGAAGACAGATCAGAGAGGAAAGTCAAGGCCTACAACCCATCAGAAGTAGGACAGAGAGGCCAGATGAGCTAGTGGGAAAGAGTACGTGGTGTCTTGAAAAGCAAGGTAAGGAGATTTTATTCTCAACATAATGGAAACTGTCTAGCATAAGTGCAATTTGTGGTTTTCATTCAAAAACAAGAACTGATTTCTGAATGAAGAAGGGATGTGGGTCAAGGGGTAGGAAAGGAACCAGAGGGATCAGTTAATTACTGTTGTAGAGAAAAATGCGTTGGCTTGAAGAAGAGTTTGTTAGGAAATAAATAGAGGAGGATCTGAACAACAAAAATGATGAACAGATTGTTCCATTGAACTTGAGGGTGAATAAGGATTTGGTTGTGATTGCTGTAGGGGCATGAGCAGCAAGAAAATTCTCAATTACATTGTCTGAGTAAAACATGCATAGAAAGACCAGAGAATAATTTAAGGGCAGGAAATGCTATGTGTATTTGGATGTGTTCAGCTTGAGATTTCTCTTGCACTTCCCAATGGAGCATTTGGCATGGCATTGAATTTGTGAATTTGAAGAGATGGGAACTGGGGCTGTGGGTTTGAGACATACTCTATATGAACAGCCTTTCAAACACAGAAGCAGATGAGATCATCTAAGATATGTAGACATTAGAGGGAAGAGGTCAGAGAGCCCTGGGAATTCTGACATTTAGACTTCTTACAAATAAGCGTGCAGTGCAGCAAAAACAATTGGAAAGGAACTGTCCTGTAAGGTCAACAGGAAAATGTTTCATAAGCAGGAGGGCAATGAGTCAAATGTCTTGAAAGATCAAGCAAGGCAAGAACAGAAGGGACCCTGCAGACAGCCCACGTTAGACATGTCCTGGGAACACCTGCCCAGAAGGTGGGTCACTCATAATCCTGAGGAAACAAGGAAGTTAAACAGGCACAGATATTCCCTCTCCTGCAAGTCAGCCTGGCTGTCGGCTGCCTTCCCTGGGAACCTGAATACGGTGGAAAACTCTGAGATTCTGCTCATCTTTCATTCCCAGTTTCTGTTGCACATCACTACCAACATCACTTCAAACTATGCTCACTCAAGGCTCATTAAAATGCTGTATGCTCTCTTCAGCACTTTACACAGTAGAAAGATGCATATTTGCACTTTTTGATCCTACAGTACTATGTAGTTTACATTAATTTTGTTCAAACATATCCAATAACATTGGTTTTGAAAAAAATCTTTGAATAATATATATTATACTTCATGTTATTTCCCATCTTACCAAAAACATTTATTAAAATGAAAAAGAAAAAATTATAATTAATCGTATAATGCGACGTGAGAAAACTTAGGCATATGGGTTGTGATAGGTGGGAAGTTGTGATTGGTGGGAAGAGAAGGCATAAGGAAGACCTGTCTCTTTTATGTTTATAGTTTGGCATGGCTGGTGTGCATTTCTGTGTGTGCTTGAGTCTAAGATACTGGAAACGGGAAATGGGTATCATGTAGTGGTCCTCCAACCAGCCCCCAGATCTACCATAAAACTCATATATGAAGGAGATACATTGTGGCAACATATCTATTATAACATATTCTATTACAAGGCATTGTGCAACGTAAGGCACACAAGTGCTGGATCTCAGCAACAAAAGGCATCTCAGTGCTGATGTGTCAGTAACCAGGGAATGTGTGAGCACGCACACACATACACACACACACACACACACACACACACACACACACACACACATACACACATACTCATGTACCCTAACACAACATACATACAGTTGAATTTATATATGAAACATAAAATACACTTGTTTTCTTAAGAAAAAATTAAAAATTCTACTTCTGTAAAATCTCATTAGAATATATATTCCCCTCAAAATTTATTTGAGCATCTGACTATAAAGCTAAGGAGACAATAATTTCATGCCACTGGAAACGTCAGTAAGGAAAGAAGGCAGGGCCCGAGTCTCCTAGGAGCAGGAAAGCCTGGCATTGCAGGCAGAGTGAACATCTTCCTTCTGAGCCATATTCTCATGGAGGAGGCTACTACCAGAGGACCACCCACACATACTCAGAAACACCATGGAGACTTTCAGGAACAATTCAGGAGACTTGGGGAATAAGACAAGAAAGACAAAGATTTGGGAGCTATGTAGGAAGCACAAGTATTTGTTGGAGAACCTTATAGTGACCTCAGGCTAACGAAACCTAAAACCAAAGCAGATATGTTTGTCTATATAGTTCTATGTTTTTCTCTTGTTAATGATATTAAGCTGTTTTCATGGTAAAACTATATTTCAGCAGCTATTTAGTAGAGACATGCTACGGGTAGGCGATTTCACTAACATTAATTGCACGAGTGCAGTGAGGCAAACCTGCGTTCAAGCAAGTGGCATGGGTGAGAACTTTCCATTCTTGTGACATTTTCCAGGCCAGTGGACTTGAAACTGTGCCATTCCAAAATAATTCTGGGGTGGGAAGCTCTTTAGGATAATACAGACACACTTAAGTAAGAATTAGGAAGGAAAACTGATGTGAGAAAGCTGTAATATTTACTGCTATAAGAATAGGTGCTGCCAACGGATGAGGCAGATGACAAACGGGCTTGCTGTGGAAAGACTAAGGACATCCCTGAAGCCCAGAGGAGGCAGGCCTGAAGCAGCATGTGCTTGGCTATAATGAAAGCTCAGACCTTCAAGAGCAGACAGAATGCCTGAGCAAGCTGCCTTGCTCTTTGAGGAGGAGGCTGGCACAGTCACAGAAGGACCAAGATTAGGCAGATGCATATCAAAACACAATAATATGCACAGTAATGATAACTGGAAAGAAAGACCAAAGGCCGAGTACACAGATCAGGAGGGCTGGAAGCAGGAGGTGTGAACCTGGCAGTCTGTTCAAGGCCTGCCACTCACTGAGAGGTCACTATACTTACCACAGTAACCCCACAGTGGAGACCTCCCCCCCATTTTCTCCTGATGCCCTGTCTTCTTCAGCATATCTACTTCTATAACTATATCTATGTATGGATATAGTGTGGGGATTCAATAAAAGCTTCAGAAGTTTCGGAGATATCAAAGAGAATAAACACCACAGGCAGATCTTACCCAGCTGTCTTCCAGCTTCCTCAGCCTGGCACAAAAGGGGATATGTGGGGATTCAATAAATGCATCAGAAATTTCGGAGATATCAGAGGGAATCTACCCACAGTCTATGTGGGGATTTAATAAAAGCTCCAGAAGTTCTGGAGATCTAACCACAGTCAGTCTAGGGGGATCAGAGAGTGGAGATTCACAGCCTTAATCCCAGCACAGGGTCTATCCTAGGAGTGGTGACCTATGCCCTTAATCCCAACTGAGTCGAGGTTATTGTAGATTACAAAAGGAATTCCAGGCTCTCAAGCTGGCAGTGGTGGGGCCACGCCTTAATTTACCAAGAGAGTATTTAAGGCTTAAGGCAGGCATAGAGGAAGAGGAAGCCAAGAGAAGCCAGGCTGAGGAAGCTAGAGAACAGCTGGGTAAGATCTGACTATGCTGTTTATTCTCTCTAATATCTCCGAAACTTCTAAAGCTTTTATTGAATCCCCACAATATAGATATATGGTACCTGTCTCTACAAGGACTCGCTAAGTACAGCTTCAAGATAAGTTTGTCTGGAAAATATTTTTTAGTAAATATCGACGTAACTTTAGTCTGTGTAAGACGAATGGTGAAATTAAATCTCTCACAGAACATGATATAGAAAAGCAACAATTTTTAACTTTAGGAGGGGAATAATTGAAAATTACTAATAATAGTTAGGATAAAATAAGAAGAAAATGACACACTGGTCTCTGTGTTTTTCATTCAGCAAGAATTACCCAGACTTCTTCTAAACTACTAGGTAGTATTGCTTAAGCACAATTAAAATTAAGAATAAAAAGATGTGCTTTTCACCTTATATAAAATGTATTATAAAATTCCTTCCTTTAGGGATCCAGAATAAAGCCACAAATAAAATTATGCTCACTTTTATAAGATCTAAGTTGAGGCTGGACACAGTGAAGCACACCTTTAACCCCAGCACAAAGGAGGCAGAGGCAGATGAATACTTGTGAGTTGAGGCCACTCTGGTCCAATAGTGAGTTCCAAGTTAACCAGGGCTACATTGTGAGACCTGTCTCAAAAAACAAACAGATGAGCAACAGCAAAACTCCACCTCAGTTGAATATAGCTTAACTGTGAAATGGGAAACATCTGCTTATTTAAAAGAAAATAATATAGTGTCCTTTTAACACAAATGTATTATTACTATTACTTCCATAAGATTAAGACCCTGTCAGGGTGACCATCAGAATAATGATAAATCCCTCGTGGAGAAAACCACATGGCCAACAAGAAAGTGAGCCAGGCTCCTCATGGGAAAATATCCTGACCTCTAGGGGACTCTTTAAACCCAGACTCATCAAGATAACACAGACCAAGACAGGTACCGACTTTATTCTCAAACTTCATCTGGTCAAGGTAAGTCTCCAAATCCCCCAGGCTCTGAAGGAGGGCTACCATCCAGTGACCATTCAGGGACAACCCGGCTCTCTTACCCAGCCCTTACACCACGGTGAACAGATGACTCACATCTTGGCAGCTTCTAGAAGGTGCATAATAAAGATGTATGAAACTGTCCTAAGGAGCTGAGGTGTACATGTGGATGAAGACAAATGTATAGTTACCAAGAAGACTGGAAAAGCCTAAGTCCTAAAGCAAGACATGGTACAGTGTAGCCTGTCTCCTAAGACAACATATGAACTTAGGGACAATGTTATCACTCGATTGTCAGTATTAATCTTGCTATAAATATGAGAACCCCCAAGACACTTAAAAAAAAATGGATGCCGAGTCTGAATTTCATTTAAAGTATAACACACTGCTCAGAGTGAATTCAATTCAATTAGCACATTTGAGCATTTATTTTTATCAGCTAACTTTGATTTTCTTCACAGAATATTCCTAAATAATGTTTTATTAATTAAAAGCTAAAATGGCATTCCATGTAAAGAAATTATTTAGTTGTCTAAAAACTATCAATTGCCAAAAATCTGTATTAAATCTCATTCCTTCACAACATAGTATGCATTTTCTTCTAAAGAATTTACAGATGAAAGAAAAGGTGTCAAAAATCCTTAAAATGTTTTGAAGTAAAATACTTTAAGCTAATAAAAATTTTTAAATAAGTCGATTAAGTGAAAATGAAAACATCAAATGTGAAAGATATAAATAATGAGAAAATCAAAAGAAATTAAAGACATTAAATGTTTATATTACTAAAGAAAAATAAGGTCAATAATTAAGCTTTCCAAATTAAGATGCCATTAAGAGCAAATTGATTTCAAGCAGAAGTGAAAAGTGACAAAAATCAGAGCATTGGGCATGGAACTCACAATCAAATAACAGAAAAAATAATGAAGAAAAAGCCTAGTTCTAAAACCAGAACATGAGTAGCCAGACTGACAAAGAAAAGTGAATACACAAAAATATCAAGAATTAAGGTGGCAACACGGCTCCCCACAAACACTGACAGCATAAGTACACACTACAAAACCCTAAATCTGATCATTTAGATGGAATGCACCAGTTGAATAACACAAACTGAATAACACAAACCACACAATTCATTCAAGAAGAACTGTGCAGCATTACTCTCTCTACTCAAGGCATTATATTAGCAATGAGCACTCTGGGTAAATGAAAAGATCAAAGGACTTCACTGTCAAATTCTACCAGTTGCTGCTCTAATGTTATAATCTTTTTCAGGAAATTAAAACCTTCCCATTTATCTCAAAGGGCTAGCATCATCTCAATCCCAGTCTCAATGAGGATCTACCAAGAACGGAAACCATCCCAGCTCCTTGAGAAGTCAAGGCAGAACAACACCAAGCTCAATGCCTGCCTGAGCTACGGAAGTCAAGACTACTACCAGTGCAACGTAGTGAGACCCTGTCTCAAAATATGAAAGGAAAACCCAAACTACAGACCAACGTGGATAGAGATGTAAAAAAGAAGTATCTTCAACTAAGTACTGACAAAACAGATCCAACTTTTTCAAAGACAAATTAGATTCATTATAAAAATCCTGATTCAGTACTTGAAAGTTGGTAAGACATCATGACCATGGCAACTCTTACAAAGAAAAACATTTAATGGGGTGACTTACAGTTTCAGAGGATTAGTCCATTATCCTCTTGCTGGGACATGCTGGCATGCAGGCAGACACAGTGCTGGGGCTGAGAGTCCTACATCCTGATTGCCAAGCAACCAGAAGTAAACTGAACCTCTGGGTGTGGCTTGAGCATGCATGAGATCTCAGAGCCCACCTCCACAGTGACTCATGTCCTCCAACAAAGTCACACCTCCAAATAGTGCCATTCCCTATGAGCTTATGGCCAATTATATTCAAACTACCACAGTTGGTGTAATTTTCTATATTGGACCAATAAGAGAAATCTGCTACCATCTCAGTTTAAGAATCTAGTGAAATGGTTTAGTGGGTAGGGAAGCTTCCTGCAAAGCCTGGTATCTGAGCTTGATCCCCAACATTTACATGGTGCATGGTGAGAACAGACTTCTGCATGTTGTCTCCCAAGCTCCATACATGGGGAAATGCATACATACACATAGTAAGTAAATAAAATTGTTTTCTAAACCATTAAAATTCTAAATGCATGTATTACAAAAGTTTTCAACAAAACAGAAATAGAATGAGCATTTAGTTACCATAAATCAACAACAAAATCTAGAGCTAACATCACCCTCAGTGGTCAGGAATGAGATGACCGTCCCCTAAAATTAAAACTAAAACAGATGCCATCTCTCACTGCTGCACTGGGATTGCTTTTCTAAAGGCAGTGGGTCAAAGGAATGAGAGGCAATACAGTTCAGGAGGAATAAACAGGTCTGATTCATAGATAGATAGCAAGGGAGTCTACATGGAAGACTAGCGAGGGGACCCAGGGTTCTGAGATGTGATCAAGAATGAATGTCTACTACATTCCTACAGACCAGCAGTGAAAAACTGTGATTTGAAGCTGAGTGGGTTTACTTGCAATTACACAAGATATTAAGAGAAAATACAAACAAGTCTTTAAAGTTTTGTGCAGCCTCTATAAATTACAAAACACTAATAGATAAAATAGATGAAAAGATCCAGCATATTTAGGAGCTAGACAAGTTAGTTTGGTTAAGTGCTATTTTTTTTTTTTTTTTTTTTTTTTTTTTTTTTTTTTTTTTTTTTTTTACAATTTGACCTACAGAGTCAAGGTTCTCAATTAGAATTAAAAATGCAAATATTTTTGAGGATCTTGACAAACTGATTCTAAAATTTTTTAGAACATCAGAATAGTGAGGCAGAACCGTTGTGTGAAGGAACAATGTGGGTCTGTATTCAAGACTGACTGTAAAGGCACATAATCAACAGAATATATCGGTAAAGGAAATGATGAAATGCATTTATTTCAAATGAACAACTATCAAAGCATATAGCCAACATCCTGATCAACAGTCAGGGAAAAGCTTGTAAATAATCTCCCAAATAACAGAAGCTAGAACAAGCCCCTGAGCTGCTGGATTAGAGTCAAGCATTCACAATTATATTATCATAGACACTGAAATAAATCCAGATGTACACATTTACAAAGTGTGTATGTGTGTGCGTGCTTCTGTCTACTGTGCTATGTCATGTGATGGAGCCTAAAGTCACAAAAAGAAATTGACTTGACTTGGTTCATACACCCATTATCCTATCAATAGGGAGTCTGAGGTAGGAAAGTCTGGTGGACAGGGCCTGACTAGAATATATAGTGAGACATCATCTCAAAAAAGCAGCAAGAACAAAAAAAAAAAATTGGAAAAACTAAACCATTATAGTTATGTTTACAAAGTCTACAGTTAGCACTATTGTGCTTATTCTGGGTTTTTAGTTTTCATGAATCTATAATGGGTAGGTAAGATGTTAATAGTAGGGGAAGCTGACCAAAGCAAACAAACAAAAAACCAGATATAAGGACCACATACTACCTTTACAATTCTGTGAACCCAAAATTATGTAAATAAAAATATTTTAAAAATAGTGCATACAGTTTAATTTTCTTAGGTGGTCTAATTAAATGCTTTCATTTTCAGGATTCTGAAAAATTCTCTATTGTCGTCAGTGTGACAACAGGTGAATACAATGTAAGCTTGGAAATTAAGACTCACTAATAATTTCTATTCCAATCAACTACCTAAAAGCCGAGGAACCCCTGGGATTTGGTTTTCTCATCATTTAAATAAGGACTTCAGACAATATGACTCCTTTACACCTCTTCAATCTTCATAGTAGACGGGGACAATGAATTTTTCTAAGCACAAGAGCTCAAAATACTTTCTCATATAATACATATGTGTATAGTATATAGCAAACTCATGAATGATAAGTAGTGATCTTAAGGAGACACACAGACAATTTCACAACACTGGAAAGCCATCGAGCCACAGAGGACTGAAGCCTAAGGAATCATTGTTGTCTTAGCTGTGAAGTGAACCTACCTCATTCATCACTATCCAGAAGGAAATGTCTGGCCATATACAACTGCTCTAGCTAAGAGGCTCTGTCTGTCCAGTCTGTGGAATCATCAGGCCCACCATCACTTGCCAGTGAGAGAGTATGTTAATGCGTCTGCTCACCTGGTTGTTGATGGGTCCTCCGCATACACACTAGATTGCTTAACTCTGTTATGTTAAATTATGAATCTGTTTACCGCCACATTCTCTATATTAAATGAAGACCAAAAATATCCAAGAAAGTTTAGGCTAATTGTCTTCAATACCGTATTTTCTCTTTATTACAATATTTTATTCTTTTTCTCATAAGCAGGTTGGAGTTGCCATGGCCACACAAAAGCATCTTATGCCGGGTGCATACTTTTCCTTCTACATCTTTAAAGGAAACTTACCAAGAACGACAAAGAAACAACCACCAGCCTTCATCTTCTGAAGGTCAGTCTTCTTTTCTGTGAAGTCAAATGGTGCTCTAAACTGTGTCATGGAACCACAGACACATTCACATTCCAGATCTCAGTGAGTCTAAACTGTAAACACTCAGGATGGCCATCTTCCTAAAGCAAAGTAGATCCTGAGTGGGCCACATGCTATTGTAATAAGTGTTGGTGATGTCTAGTGAGTCACATTAGTAGGCAGCATACACATTTCTCCTAATACCATATTAAGAAGAAGCTTGTGTAAGACTGAACTGCGTTTTGAAGAGTCGGAAAGAAACCAAAGCAATAAAATGATGTGTGGATTCTTTTTGGGGAGATGGGGTTGATACAGTTTCAAACACATAAAATTTACAACAAAAAGTTCCCAAACTCCTTTACCCAGAATCACTAATGCACATATGTGTAAAGATTGTATGGAGATAATGAAGCTATATGTACCAGTACCCAACAACATTCATTAATGAGCTCTGCATTATCTGCTAGTAATTCTCAACACGATAGTTTGGAAATGGTCTAACTTGATTTTCTCTTGAGAACTTATCAGCTAACACTCTCTATATTTTACTGTTTATTGATCATTGATCTGTCAGTATTGGCTCAAGCATCCCAATGTTATTCAGTCCTTTCAGACTTTTGCCCCTTTAAGCAATAACCAGCACTACATCTAAGAAAGATTGTTTTATATCCCATCTCTTCAAAACATATTAAGGTTAACATTATCATGAAGGATTTTGAAGATGCTTTTAAGCCACATTAAGCAGGTTTTCAAATTTTTCCTTAGCTATAGGAGCAAACAGAGCCTGCCTTCAGAATATTTTGAGGCAAAACCACATTCTTCTGTTTGAACAGAAATGCTAACAAATCTTTTCAGTGCTTAGAAAGCCCTGTCTAGACACATTACCCTTTCACAGCACAAAATCTCTGTTTTGCTCCCTATCTGGGGCTACAGTTAATTACATGAAGAGACAGGCGCTGAGCAGCCGTAAGGCTCTTCCTACCACCACAGCGAGCCTGAGCTCTGCTCAACAAGCAGGTAGGAAGTGAAGACAAATGCAGTTTGACAAGGCAGCACATCCGAGCACCTAGGGTTAGCAAACACACAGGCCACTCTGTGTTCCCAAGCAAAAACAGAGGTAAATCGAGCAGATTGCTTCTGACAGAAATCATATCACAGCCACACTTCCAGAACAAGTCCGTGTGAATGAAATGATACACTTTCTGTTTCCTATCTTCTCCTTTCACAGGAAGCAGGAATAGCCAAAGTACATTGTGGGTGACAGCCCGATGCAAGGTGCTTAGCGGGCTCTTCTAAGCTTACGTTCCCTTTGGAGATACAAAAGGATCAGCCACAGTCCATTGATTTACACACTGCAGCTATTCGGATACTAGTGAACTTCCAGTCTCCTAAATACTGACTTCAGGGCCCAGTGAGTATTGTGTCCATAGAGAAAACTGGAGACTTGAATAGGCCTCACAGAGGTCAGTAACATACATATATTCCCTAAAGCTCACTAAAAACTGCTTGGCTGGCAAATTAATTTCCTATGTGTAATCTCATGTTTGAATATCATTTAATTTAAAGGTCACATATGCCTTATCCTCAAACATTAACCAATATGGAAATTATAAAAAAAATAAAAGTACAAATAATGTAATTAGAAAGGAAAAGAATATTTTTGACTAATAGAGAAATAATTATGAAAATTATTCCCTCATTAGTTGTGAGTGTAGAGCTAAATTGTTTTTTTTAATATATTTTAACATATTATTTTATTTTGTTTAGAGAAGGTCCTTATATGCTTTATCACAGAAAGAAAGTGAATCAAACTATTATGTTGCTCTAATCTAACTGCTGTTTTCGGGATTCAAGATGGGAGTAGAGGACAGCCTGCTGTGAGCCCAACTGTTGGATCAAAGTCCACCAATGACATTCCCCAAAGGAGAGGAGAGGGAAGTCCCTCACAGAGGGTTCCAGTCCGACCAAATGACTACACAAAGAGACCTACTCTTTCCAGGAAGAAATTGACTATGATTCTAGTTTTGTTTCCATTAAGCAACTCTTCAATTTTCTCGTAAGGCTCCATTTTAACCACAGTTCAGTAGACTATGTGAAATGTCACAGAAGTATGATGACACAGAGAGGTAGGCCAAGGTGGGGGAACTGGGAGTTCACAGCAAGCTCAGGCTACATAGAGAGACTGTCTCTGAACAATCATCTAACTGAAAATTCTTGCCTTTCATTACCATCCAATTCTCGCCTCTCACTACCATCTGCACACTGTCCTTCTGATAGAAGATTCACTCCAGCCTTGCCTATAGAGGTTTTTCACAAAAGAATCTTTCCTCCTTTTGCCTCCGTACCTTGTGCTTCTCCTCAGGTCAGGCTGAGATGTCAATCATAGAATTGTCTCTTCCTGAGCTGCTTCCCCAACTCCTTGGGTTCATGGGTATCTTTTACATTTTTTTATGCTGTGCACTCCGTGTTTCTCCTAACCCTCTACTAATCACACTGTGTTTCTCCAGACTTCCCACTATGGTCTTAATAGCACTTAGATTTAGAACCACAGGAATAAACTATAGAGCGAAGGGGTATAAATGAGGGAACCTTGTGTCTGCATTATTTATTCAAATGCCTCTCAACATTTCCCTCTCTGGAGTGAAGAGCCCAACAGCCTGAGGAAAACTGCACATTACCATTCATGGATGTTACAGAGGGAAGGAACAGACTAAAAGCCATGTTTTAGGAAAAGTAATTTTGTGGAAAATATGGTAAGCAAGGGGAGATGCTAAGCAATAAGAAAAAAAAGAAACAAATTCAAGCAGATGGATTAGATTGTCCCATAAATTGACTTTGCTTGGGTGTAGGAGGTGAGAGATGGTAGCTAGGTTTATGCTTGGCCAGCTTTTGAATGTCAAGAGTGGGAACTTCTGGAAGATTAATAGATAATATTTTTAAATACCAATATTGGATTCCTAGGGAGCATCCAAGTAAATGTTCAATTGCTTATTGGACAAGCACAAACTTCTTCCAAGTCCTTTATGCGGTGGGTGTGTGAGAACCGTTGTGAGTACTGAGGAAAAACACATTTATTTTTATGCCCAAATAGCCATGAAATGTGCTGGGTAGAATTTTATGGCCAAATAGTTTACAAATACTTGTCAGTTGTTGCACCGTTTATGTTCAGCATACAGAGCATTAAATTGACCTATTCTGTGGGAAACTAATTTAGAATGTCTGAGTAGAGAGACTAGACTTTGCTCTTTACGCTTTAGTGGGATAAAGTGTCTAGAGGCTTCCAAGGTATTATGCTCTAAAACTTAACACTACGAACCATATCAATTGCCTGGGTTGGGGGTTCCTTCTTCACTTTTTAGTACAAGTGTAACTGTCATCATGTGTCTCAACTTTTAGGTGCCTCAGTTGCCCATATATATGAGACACCTTAAAAAAAATAGAAGTTGGAAAAAATGCTCAGTGAGCAAAGTGTCTGCCACACAAACATGGAGACCCTCAACACATATATAAAAGTCAGGAGTGGTATCTGTTACCCAGTGCTGAGGGAATGGAGACAGGCACATCAGAGAAATACAAGAAGAAACCCTGTGTTGATTTATGACTTCCACAAATACACACACACACACACACACACACACACACGCACACATGGGTGTGCAAAATAATAATATCTCCTTTATTGTGGTATTATATAATTTAGAATATATAATATGTGTACAAATTAGAAAGGCTAGTTAATATTAACAAGAATTGAATACACTTCTCATTTTCAAACATTACTAGTATATTTGGATGAATAATATTTGGTTTTCCCTAAACCTATCATGCTCAAGCATAAATAAAGAATAATGAAGCAAGTCCAAGCATGGTGACGTGCTATGAGGCTGTAGCAGAATAACTGTGAGTTCAAGGCCATCCTGAGGTACAGAGCAAGACCCAAAGTCAGAGTAAGGGGGGAGGAAAAGAGAGAAGGGCTGGATGTGGGAAGGGGTGTTGAAAGGGGAGAGAGGGAGAGAGAACTAAGATACACTTTCTTAGATATCTGATATAGCTCTTTTTCAATATTAGACATATTTGCAATGTAATTAAGAAGCAAACAAGGATTTCTATTATTTATTTTTCAACCATAAATACAGATATGCACCACTCATATTACATTTATCCATGTCAAATGACATAACTAAAACAGCACGTCATTCTTCTATAATAATATCTATATTGAACATACATTCTTCAAGCAGTTAACTAAGCTTTTAGTCACTCATGTTTTCTCAGTGTTGTTACTATTTGTTATTTGCTGACTGAATTTTAATAAAATTTATTTATTAAAAATAAAAGTACTTTATTTAAATAGAAGTACTCAGTTCATGTTGTGGGATCGATTTAAGGAAGGTACATGAAGAAACAAACTCCAAATATATAAAAAATATATCTGGCAAAGTATTTAAGACCCTTGTATTTAGCAAGAAGATGTGCAGTTGTTCTAACAATTAATGACTATGAGGTCAACCTCAACACAACTCCATTAGCTGTCCAGACCTATGTTCCTCTGTAGACCATTCTCCACTTTTTCTTTTCCTTCCCTTAGGTCATGTAAAAACACACAACTCTCCCAACCTGTCACACTAAAAATATATCTCCAAGCAAGCCTCATGCTACTATCAATGGTCCTTTAATTATCTCAATTCATTTTTATCAACCAGATTTAACAAAAATAGACTGTATGCAGAGGTGCTTTGCTGGTGGTAAAAGATACAGAGCTGCACTTATTCCAAACCTCTCTTCATATGCTGAATGTTTGTTGTCCCTGCTGGTGGTGCTGTTTTAGAGCCCTGTCACCTCCAGGAAGTAGGATCTGACTGACAAAAGTAGGTCATTAGTGGTATATATCTGAACGCTATTAGCTCTGTTCCATTTCCTCGTTGAAGTCAGTTTCTGCTACTTAGTTGTTCTGTAATAGCTTCATCTGAGATTAAAATAATCCATTTTACAGGAAGCTTCTTACACAGGAAGTGAAAAACTAAAAGTAGACTCAGGAAGTCCCCCAAATGGACCAGATTCACTAGGCCCTCCCTGACAGAGTAGGCAATAAAAGAAAAAAGTGCCTCTCGGGTGAACAAAGTCAAGCCATAAAGACTCTTGGTATCTGTCTGAGAGAAATAGAAACCAGTCCAGATGCCTGGAAGAGACCAATGGAGCCACCTGTCTTTGAGTCATTTCTGTTCCTTAAGTAACCCCTAATCTGCGTTCCTATGAGTAACCCCAATAATACCCATTGGTGTAGTGTGAAGTTTCTGGCCTGGACTAGCCCCAAGATCTGGGCTATCAGTCCCAAAGCTCCAAAGAAACACAAAGAAGCTTACACTAATTTTATGCTGATTGACTTATGGCTTAGACATATTGCTAGCTAGCTCTTTCGTTTTATCTCAATCTATTTCCATTAATCTATTTAGTCATGTGGCTTGGTACCTTTTCTCAGAGCATCATTTTACCTTCTTTCCTCTGTCTCTGCTGGTGTCTCATCTGGCATCTCTCTGGTGTCTCTTCTGGTGTTTCTGCTCTGCTCTTTCTGTTCCCAGAGTTTTCTTAGTCTGGTAGCCCCTCCCATACTTCCTGTCTTCCTTCTGGCCAATCAGTTTTTTTATTAAATCAATAGGAAGGACAAATATTAACAAAGTACCAGAACATATTCCCACAGCACATTGGTTCACTAATTTGGACATTAGTGGCATCTGTACTTTTGTCTTTTGTGGGTTTTCTCCAGGTAAAGTGTCATCACACAACACTTATCCACAGCTGTTTAATGCTCCCAAGAGGGACAAAGCCATTTCTGGCACCATGCCTTCCCTGTTAAAATGCAATTACACCTCTGTGTAGCCATGTGCCTAACCAGACTTTTCATTTCTGGAAGTGCTTCTAGTGAGTACTTTCTCACTGCTGTGGAAAAGGGACTAAGGAAATATCTCACAGGGTTGTATAATCTACAAAGTGGGTAACACTTGGGCCTTGATGTTGAAATGCAGAAAGGATTCAGTACAGGTTTTCTCTTTCTTACAGATCTTCCCCTACATCTTTACCTTCAGCCAATGACCAAAAATGCTCCCTGAGATCATGGCTGCCTAACACAAGTCTCTAAAATAAATTTTTCTTTATCTCTGAACACATAGATTCTCAATACTTTTGATCTTTACATCCATTCTCTTTAAGTTTATACTTTTACCACCCCCCCAAGAATCTTTCATGATAGTTTTTACATGGCCAACATGTTACCACAATTATTCTTTTGAAAGGAGACTACTGAACCCACTGTCTACTATTTTTGCTAGATCAAATCCCTTCATTGCAAATCCCTCAGTGTCTTCATTGCAACTCGCTATGATCTGTTTTTTCAGGCACACTTCCAGACACCAATTTACGCAAGGCATTTATATGCCGATTTATGCAAGGCATTTATTCTCCTTTTATCTTTCATATTTCTATTGCCAAAAATATGAAATATCACTTATTTCTTAAAACTCTGTCTATATTTAGTCAACTGATTCTACAAAAGATGGGCTCATTTCACAGTCAACCAGTCTGTGCAACTCTGTTTGCTCCATTATTCCGTATCCTCCAAGAGTTACTTAGCACTATTTCCAAATAAAGGACACATATATTTTCATGGCTCGCTTCTGTGTTGATCATTTTTAAATCTCTGACTGCAGGAATCTGATCTAGAAGAGTCTGTGTACTAATAAAAATGAAAGCTATGGAATCAGATGACCTAAATATATCATTAAAATACATCATATACTGTAGCTGCATAATCAAAAATGTTGGTCATTTCTATTACTCTCATTCTTTGTTTCAAATAAAGAAAATTAGAAAACACAGAATATATATCATAAAATATCATATATTTATTTAATGAGATAATCTGTGTAGTAGACAACACTCTGTCTTGCTAATGGTAAATAGCCAATAAATATCAACCTTACCAATAATGATGACAAACATGAAATACAATTTTCAAACTCATATGAATGTAATGAAAACCAAGTGTGGTGGTTTGAATAAAAATATCCCCCATAGGACGATGGGGGGGTGGCACTTGTTGGAGGAAGTAGGTCACTAGGGGTGGTCTTTGACAGTTCAGATGCTCTCTTTCTACTGCCTGCCAATCTGGATGTAGAATTCTGAACTACTTCAGTACCATGTCTGCTTCTGTGCCACCATGCTTCCACCATGACACTAATGGACTAAACTTCTAAACTGTAAGTCAACCAAATTACATGCTTTTCCTTTGTAAGCGTTGCCATGGTCATGGCATCTATTCACAGCAATAAAGTCCCAAGACACCAACTGACTAAACAATTTGAGAAAATCTGCACAACTAAACAAAAGAGTTTTGTGCTTTAAGATTATTATTGTAGTCCCGTTGATTTAAAATCATAGTGATACTCTGGATTGATGGTATTCTATTATTTGCATCTAGAGAGAAAGTTTTGACCATTTTCTTATTATACTGTTCTTCTTTCTGCCATTTAGTTTTTATTTTATTGCCACTGTGATCACTTCTTCTCCATGTCTTTTGAAAATGAAAATATAAAACTCAGAGGTGAGGGTTGTGTGTTGATGCCAGCATCATCTTCATTTATAATGGGCCTCACTTCTAAGAACAGCTTTTTTTTATTTTCATTTTCATGGGCATTTAAAACATTTATTACTTTATTACTCTTAAACATATTCTAAGATTCAATAATTATTTAAAATGTCGTGGCCATTTTGTTTAAAAACACTTGTTCTTAGAGAGAAAGAATAAGACAGAAGACACATTCTTGAAGAACTGCAATACTAGAAAAGAAAAAACGAGATTTAGAAAATTACTCACTGATACAGAGGAATTATGTAAAACTCAGATAATGGAAGGAACTTGATTCCAAAGTACAGTGAACACAGCACTAAGACTACATTGAAATAGAACAGCTGATGATGAGTGAGGCTTCCGAACACTTACCTGTGAAAAGTCTACTGGAAACTGGATGAGAGACCTTTTGTGTTACATTCTGGGAAACAATATATCTATGTTTTGTCTATGTTATGGTATTCTGTTACCACTTTTCCTGGAGAGATGTGAATAAACATCTACTCACCCAGGTAGGGAGCCCACCAAAAACAAACATATGGAAGCCTCAAAGTCCAACTTAGTGAACCAATGAGTTTTACTGGGGTTACTTACAGGAATATTTGTGAAGGGTTGCTTACAGGAACAGAAATTACTCAAAGACAGGTGCAACAACAAAGACCACCAAAGCATGGGTGATAGCTTCCCCAAACAGGAAACCCAAAATTTCCTGCACTGCAGCTATTTCAGCAGATTGGAGAGTGTCCTTTCTAGGTGGCTCAGTTTGTCTGAGCCCCTTCCAGGCATCTAAGCTTTTGTTTCTTCTAAGCAGTTTGGATTAATTCTGCTTCTTCTAGGTTGGGGTTTTTGCTGAAGTTTTTTTTCTCAGCAGTCTTTACTATTTATATACTCTGGAGGAGCCTTGTGACTCTGTTCAGTTTCTTGAACTTCCTGAGGCTATTTTGAGTTGTTGACTTCCTGTCTCAATGAGTTTCCCCTGTAGTATCTCATTTCCCCTTAGAGCTTCCTGCTGTTTCACCTCCCTGGATACATCTTGTCTTAAAACATTTCCTTCCAAAATGGAAGGTTTTAATTTGAGATAAAACTGCTATTGAACATCTGAAGCTTCAGTAAGGCTGAATCTAATAAACTAATTAATTTAGTGAAGGCTGCCTCAAGACATCAAACTGTTTAGGCTGTGGAAGTTATTTCTGGCTGTGTTTAGTCTTTACAGTAAGAATGAAGATTTTTAGAAACATAGAGGAAATATTTGAAAAGATATGTCATTTGGCCAGAAAAGGAAAAGTTTAGAGTTGTAGATAAGGAGCCTGTGATTGTTAAAGAAACTAGTGTCATTAAAGAGATGCCAGGCATTCTATATTAGGACAGTAAGAAATTTTCCAGACTTTACTCCAGGGTATGAAATTATAACTAATATGAAAAAAACTTTTCTTTAAAAAGACAGATGTAGGAGCACCCGGCTTGCACAACGCTGCCTATTGACATGTTTTCTTAGAGGAAAGCCACCAAGGATTTGAAAGCCATTACAACAATATCACATGGTGCTGATTTTGCAGGCATGAAAAATGCAGCAGTTTTTACCAAGATCCCAAAGATAAGCCCAGGAGGCTAAGCAATATGGAGCAGAATGGAATTTCCCATGGGGTTCCCCTGGAAAGGCAATGTGTGAAGCTGCAAGAATAAAACTACAGCTATCCTAGAGACTCCAGGATATTAGGCATGATAGGAAGGTGGAAATCTGCCAAGGATTAAAGAGAGAGTGAACAGGTTGTACATAAGAAGGCTGAGGAGTGGGACTGTGTTTAAGATCACTGCACCTCACATCACAACATTGTGCATCCTGGATACCAAGTGTTTAGCCTTATAATTTAGCATTTGCCCTTCTGGGTTTTAATATTTCTGTGGTCTAATTCTTTTTATTCTCTTGGCCCTACATTTTACTTTTTTAGAAAAGTTTGGGAGGTGCTTATATATTTTAATTTTATGTATAGAGATATTTTGCCTGCATGCATATCTTGCACCCTGTGTGTTCCTGGTACTGATTGGGGACAAAAGAAAATATTGGATTCCCTGGAACCAGAGTGACTGGTGGCAGTAAACCAGCATGTGGGTGCTGAGAACCTAATCTAGTACCTCAGGAAGTACAGCCAGTGTGCATGACTTCTGAGCCAGCCTTCCAGACACTGTTCTTACTTGAGGATGGGAACATTTATTTTGTGACTTCATGTTTTGGAAGCAGCATGCCACTTCCTTTGTTTTACAAAGGTTCATAGATTAGAATTTTCTATGAGTCTGAGAGAAGATTTTGAACTTACTTTAGAACAATGTTAGAAATAGTAAGACTGCAGAAACTAGGTTTCAACTGAACCCTTCTTGGATTCTAAATAGGACTTAATGTACTTTGGAGGCCAGGGGTAGGCTGTTAGGTTTAAGATGATGTATTTGGGTATCAAACTGACAAGAGGTGTACCTGTGATGGTTGGTCTTGTCATTTTGGCTGGACTTAGAATAACCTAGGAGACTTATAGGGGGATTGTGTTGCTTCATTGTAAATAATTGTCCCACCCACTAGTTTAATAAAAAGTGCTGATTGGTCAAAAGCAGGCAGGAAGTGTGGGCAGGGCTACCAGACCAAGAAAAACTCTGAGAACAGGAAGCACAGAGCAGAATGCCAGAGAGAAGCCAGAAGAAGCAGAGGACAACTATGCTGCTCTAAGCCACATTGCTGAACAAGATAAGAGACATGGGTTAGTTTAAGGGTAAAGAGCTAGCAAGTTATATGCCTGGGCCTTAGGCCAAACAGCCTAAAACTATAATAAGCCTCTGTGTGTCTCTGTGGGACTGTGGGACTGCCGGTCTGTGGGTCTGTGGGCCTAAACCTTGAGGCAAGGCCCAAAAGTCAAGGCCAGAAACCTCATACTACAGAGGCTGGTAATGTACCCCTCAGATCTGTCTGTAACAGTGGTGGATGTGGGCAGCAGAACCATCTAAAGGACTAGGGGACTGTACAGAATAGAAAGGGGAAAGGGAGAAAGCCAGCTGGTCAGCCACAATCCTTTCTCTGTTATGAAGTTGCCTCCACCACACCCTCTACCAACATGATGTTCTACTTCACAATGGGCCCAAACATATGCAGTTGGAAACTGTGATCTGAATCTCCTGAAATCACCAGCTGAAATCATCACTTTCCCATTAAAACAAATTCCTCTATATTTTCCTATATATTTCAAACATTTTATAATTAAAAAAGAATCTATCTCATTATTATAGATGCATGTAGAGATATATAGATACACATGCCTATTTTCATTTGATTAAGAACATAAAGACACAAAGGCAAATTTTAACATATTTAAAAACATTTAGCAAAACTATAAAATAATACACTAATTAATTCCAAATAAAAATTTAAATAAAAAGTTTAAAAAAAAAAAAACCAAACTCAGGTTGGAAAAATGGCCCAGTGATTAAGGGCACAAGCCGCTCTTCCAGAGGTCCTGAGTTCAATTCCTAGCAATCACATGGTGGCTCACGACCATCTGTATTGAGATCTGGTGCCCTCTTCTGGCCTGCAGTCATATATAAAGGCAGAAGACTGTATGCATAAATGATAAATAAATAAATCTTTTTTTAAAAATCAAACTTGTAAGAAAATACTTGCAAAGTCTATTAGGGTGTCCGCTTATACTCACTGTCAATCCACAAGGAAAATGCAGATGACATATTAGGACAGGTGAAGACATGGGCAGGGAGGGAGAGGAAAGGACTCCTAGTGGGGGACTTTAGTTGAAGATACAGTGCATTTGTTTATGCTCTGGAACATTTGTTTAAAGATGCAAAAATGTGTTGTATACTTTTATGTTGCATTTGTTTAACTCTGTGAAGCTGTGATACTTTGTCTAAAATACCTGATTGGTCTAATAAAGAGCTAAATGCCAATAGCAAGGCAAGAGAGGGATAGGCAGGCTGGAGGCAGAGAGAATAAATAGGAAAAGAAATCCAGAAGGAGAGATTGAAGGGGAAAATAAAAACATATAGAAAGACAAAAGCCCAGAGGCAAAAAGTAGATGAGATAATTTAAGTTAAGAAAAGCTGGCTAGAAATAAGCCAAGCTAAGGCCGAGCATTGATAAGAAATACTAAGCCTCTGTGTATTTATTTGGGAGCTGGACAGTGGACCCTCCAAAGAGTAAAGGAAAAAAAAAAACCCGACAACAACAAAACTAACAACAGAAGTCAGCATGTCTCATTAGTGTGGAAAGATGCCTCTCTTCCTGGCTAGAGAAGAGCATATGAAGTGTTTTATATTTATCAGATCATCCACAGTCATCCATTCCACCTACACTCTCTTTGCCAGCTGAAATCTTATAAGATGTAAGCAGCTCTACTGTTAATGAGGCTGAGTGACCAGAAAAGAACAAAGGAGGTCTTGTGCCAATGTAAATCAAGTGAGTAAATGACTTAACTCAGGAGTGGGTCCTCCAGCCACACTATGGTTTTTAGATGATGGACAGCCTGAACTTGAACTACAGCCTCATGAAAGATTCTGAGACAGTGTTACCTAGTAAGGCCACTCTAAATTCCTAATTCTAAGAAACTGTTAGGCCATTAAATGATTCTTAGGTCATTAAGTTTGGTTGCCACTAATACACTATTCCATTCAAAATTATCTTTAAAGCCAAAAGCTAAGTTACCTATTTGATCTAATGACACCAATTTTCATTATGTAGGGTCCAATAGTCAGTATCCTCAATTGTTCATGCCCATCAGTGAAAAGCTGGAAACCAGGAGTTCTCACAGCAGTACTTAGTGCTCTATAAACATGACATTTAAAGAACAATCAATATTTTAATATTTAATCATCTTCTATCCAACAATATCTCAATATTTCTAATGAGAAATGTTTTAGAAGGCTCTCAATTGTGATTTAAACTTCATTTATTAACCTAAATGCCAGAACTACTTTATACTTTTTTTTCTTTTTTTTTCTTTTTCTTTTTTTTTTTTTTTTTTTTTTGGTCCTATATAAACTATACTCAGCATTACAAAGTTTCCCTGTTTTGTTTTTGGAAATGTTGGTCAGGCCATTTCTTGTTAAACAACTTTTAGCTATATCAAAGATTGCTTCTGAGGAGTAATGGGCTTTCATGAGGACTTTCATCTTTCCTTCCCAGCCCATCAGCTCCTTTTCATCTCTCCCCAGCTGCTCCTATTATTACTTGCTTGATTTTCTTTCTTTTCTTTTTTTTTTTCTTGTCAATCTTCCCCCCTTTGGTATTTTTCTGACTGTGGTTAGGTAAAGGTACGATTCCCACGACACTCATGAAGTTGTGTCTTTCCATCATTACCTTCTGAAATTCTAGAGATGCCATAAGTTGAGTTCCACTCAAGAAATAACTGTAGAAGATGTGAGGAAAGGGTGGTTGCTTCAAGTGTATGGATTAAAGCAGTTAGAACAGAAAGTCACAGGCAGCCTGAATAACATTCACTGTGGGGTTGGTTTCAAGAGAAATGGTCATTTGTAATAGGTTTTAAGTTGCAAAGTTTAAGGCACAAATGGATTCCAGGTAAGTAGAGCCATTGGTTGTCAGCCACTGCAGAGGGCCTTGGTGGATCAGTGTCAGAAATTTTTTTTTTTTACTTCCTGACCAGAATTTCCCCTCCCTCCTCTCCTGCTGATGCTAGTCCTCCTCCACCTCTTCAGAAAAGGACAGGCCTTCTGTGGATATCAACCAAACATGGTATATCAAGCTGCAGTGAGAGTAGGCCCTTCACATAAAGGCTGGACAAGACACCCCAGTGTGAAAAATATGGTCCCCAAAGCTAGTAAAGGAGCCAGGAGACAGTACCTGCTCCAGTGTTACAAGTCACACAGGAAGATCAAGTGTAGCTATATGCAAAGGGCCGAGGTCATTCCCATGCAGGCTCTCTGTGGCTGTCAGTTCCATCTCTGTGAGCCCCTAAGAGCCCATGTTAGTTGATTCTATGAGTTTTCTTGTGGTGTCTTTGACCCCTAAAACTCCTATAATCCTTCCTCCCCTCTTCTGCAGGACAAAAGTGTGGGGATCACTCCTAGAACTGATCTGTCTGGCAGAAAATTAGCAGGAATAATAAGGGATGAATCTAAAATGCCCTGCCACAGAATTTACATGTTATACTCTCATTCAAATATTGTTTGACTTAATGCAGTTTTGTATGTATGACATTTGTGTCTGCATGAGTGCATGCGCACGTGTATGCACGGGTTCATGAATGTGGAGATAAGAGGACAACCTTGGATGGTCCTGCTCCCTTCCACCACAGGGCCTCTTGTTCACTCCTTTGTCAGACATGATGGTTCCTGATCTGACTGTGTCCTATCTCAGTATAAGAATACTGGGATTACAGATGTGTTACTGTGCCTGGGTTTATGTGGCTTCTGGGGACTTAAACACAGGTCCTATGTTTGTGCAGTAAGCATTTTACCACTGTTTTATCTCCTCAGTCTGTGCTTTACTACAGTGTTTAAAAAACAACCTGTTGTTCAGTTTTCCTTTTCCTGATGAGGAAGGCTTTCGGTGACCAGTCTACTTTCTAAATAGTAACAATTTTTCATAATTTATATCTTCTATCTTACAAATTAATTAGAAACCATTAAAAATTAATAAATTGACATAAGAGACATTGAATAATGTTTTAACAAACAAAGTGTAAGACATTTAATAACAGTAAAGTCTCCATCTCCTAAGTCCTCACAAAAAAAATAACCTGTTGTTCTGTTTCCCTTTTCCTAACCAAGAAGGTTCTAGATGACCGGTCTGCTCTTGTCATAGATTTTTAAATTGTATGCCTTTCCAGGAAAGAAAACCGAGGAAGACCACGCTGAAATCAGGTGGTTGAGATGAGGGAAGTTTCAGTGAGAATTCAGTTCTGAGGAGAAACACTAGAGATAGGTGTGAGATGTTGAGGAGGGAGATGCTCGTGAGAACAAACTCAAGTTTTTCTACAACTGACAAGCAGGAGTTTGAATTCTGATGTGGCCCTCTATTGACTGACCTTAGAAAGTTAAATCATCTCCTTCAATCAGTTTACCTATGAAATGAGTTATAACAAATCAGTCTCATCGGCCTGCCCAGATTTCACAAAGTGAGCTTGCTGAATATAAGGGCTCAAATCAATATAAGGATTTTAATAAGTGTAGATACTTTTGCCATTAAGATCCCAAAAAGAAAGACCTGCAGATCACAGTGTAAGGGGGGGGCAAGTGTGGCAAGGAACAAAGTCTCTTCAAGGTGAGAAACTTGAAGAGCTAAGAATATATGATATATGGCATCCTTATAGATTGAGATGAGCTCTACAAAAGTTAATAGGATGTTGCAATAAGAAGTTCCAGGGTTAATATAATGGACAAAGGATGTTTAAGGTTGCCAACAATGGTAGCAAAGAAAGAAAAAGCCTATAAGAATTGTTTCAAATAGATTTCCAGGCAAACTCTTACATTACTTTTGTATGTAACTGATGCGATCTTTTAAAATTATTTAAGTGATTCATGGCCCTCTATTTGATCTTAGAATTATATTGAAAGAATCACAATCTACAGGCACCATTAGTAAGATCAAGAGATAGGAGACATAAGAGTTAATGAAAACTTGTATGTCTGTTTCTTTTCCCCTTATTAGGGTTTCAGTCATACTAGATTAGAATTTACATTAATTCAGTATGACCTCATCATAAGCTGATTACGCCTCCAAAGATTCAATTTCCAACTAAGTTCACGTTCACAGACATTGAGAGTTTGGACTTTAGCATAACTGTGTCCCCTAATGTTAAAATTGCAAAGCATGCAAAGATCTGGGTCCTGACAGTAGCTCCTGTGAATATAGTTATTACCTCACCTCACATAGTCTCTCTCTCTCCTCTCTCTCTCCTCTCTCTCTCTCTCTCTCTCTCTCTCTCTCTCTCTCTCTCTCTCTCTCTCTCTCTCACACACACACACACACACACACACACACACACACACACATTTTGCTTACCTGATTACATTTAAGTATTTCAAGGATAGAAAAGCTCTTTTCTCTTTCCTTTGTTAGAGCTTGTGAGACACTCACATGCTAGGAACATTCTAAAAGGCAAACATTTGACATCTTAGCTCTACAAGCATTCATCCATCATAACAACCTTTCAGTGAACTAAGAGGAGGTTCCCTCAGTCCGTCAAAGTGTGAGGATCCAAAGTAGCATTAGCTTATCAGTACCATACAGCCAAGGCACCACTTTAAGGAAGGATCAAGAACAAGAAAGGATAGACTTGGCCCTAAGAGTAGAGATAATTACATGGCAGGGAGGCAATCTAGTCTTCAGCTTCATGTCCGGCTGTCCAGAAGTGCATCCAGCCTCTGCCTTAGTTTATAATTATGGACAAAGAAGTTGTCATTAGAATTGTATTGTTTTTACCTAAAACAAAACACATGCATGTATCTCCACATATGTATAATATGTGAACTGACCTCTAATTAAAACAAGGCTCGAGGTTTTCAGGCATTTTCACCAACAGATGACAGTAGAACATGAACTTCAGTACAATATGATAATTGGCTGCTGTCGCCATTCCACCACGGGCAATCAAAGCAGAGCAAGTAGGAAGAGGGAGGCACTTGATAAGGGCAGGGAAAATAAAAGCAGAAAGGAGAGCCGGGTGGGAAAAGGAGAGACATGGACACGGAAAGAAAACTGAAAAAGAAAACAACAGCCTAAGCAGCTAATCTAAGAAAATGAAATGACATACTTTACAGGAACGAAGTACGTACAAATGACACATTTGTATAAGGTTTGCAATGTATATAACCATGTTGTATCAACAAGTGAAATCATACCAGAAGAGTGGGGCAATGTGACATACAGTTTCTTAACTTCACATAGTAAAAATAGCAAAATTACAGAAAACTACACACTAAGAAAATTATTTACATTGATTTAATATGCAAAGTGTTTGTCTCTCATTATAATAGTATAACAATTTAGTTATGCCATTTAAAATGCCAAGGATTCCAAAGAGAAGTAGTTCATATTTTTAAAAACACAATTAAGGAAGGTTTCTGATGAGCTAGAAACACAGTACAATGGAAACTCCCAAGAATCTACTGGGGTGACCCTAGCACACCTAGCAATGGGTGATATGGAGCCTGAACCAGCCATCTCCTGTGACCAGGTAAGACCTTCAGTGAAGGATTGTGACCCAAATCCAGACACGAAAACTTTGACCTACATTTGCAACGGGGGTTCTGGCCCTACTAGCCTCATGGTCCGGATCTGCCTGTGGCTGTTTTCCCCCCAAAACGACTCAGACACTTACATTAATTTCCTGCTGCTTTGCCTATGTCTCAGGCACATTGCTAGCTAGCTTCTTCATCTTAACTCAACCCATTTTGATTCATCTGTCCTGCCTCATGACCCATCGCTCACCTGTGTTACCCTATATGCTGAATCTTGGGTGGCTGGTTCACCTCTCTTGACTCCACCCTCCTACTCCTACCTATGCTCTGACTTCCCTGCCAAAATAGTCCTTTATTCACGGCATATAGACATCCCAACCGCATCATACAATTGCTCTGTCTAAAAGGTACTCTGAAGTAAAGATGTTGCATAAATTATGGAACTTAATTACTGGTCCAGATAGAGACCCATATGATGAGAAGACAGCCCAGAGACCTAGGATAGAACCAAACATGAGTGGGAAAAAAAATCAGTGAAATGATTCCAATGATATTCTGCTGTACTCATAGATTGGTGTCTAGCTCAGTTCCCATCAGAGCATCTCCACCCAACAACAGATGGTAACAGATACAGAGACCCACAGCCAAAGCTCAGGTGGACCTCTGGGAAACCTGTGGAGGAGTCAAGTCCTAAGAGCTTATCCCAAGAAACAGTTTAAAAGAGGCATGGGGGTATATGAGTGAGAACACTCAATGAAACTTAGTCCATAATAACAAGAACAGGGAATGACCTCTGCAACCATAAATTGAGAGATGTCAACTCCAAAAATGTCACAAAATAAACTCTCATTATATATAAAGTTTATGTGAAGTCATATGAAATCATTATGTAATCATGGTTAAAAAGAAATAAGAGAACAATAGTATAAGGCACAGCAACTAAGTAAAACTGGGTGCTTTTATGGATTATAATCATCCAACCAGTAAGAGAAACTAGGCAGTTACGAGCTATAGATCTTATGCAGGAAATAAAAACTTCCCAGAACTAACTCTCAGAGTCTTAAATTGATATGTCAAAGTTAATATTGCAAGTTAGTCATGGTGGCCCATGCCTATAATCCCAGCACACAGGAAGTCAAAACAAGAAGTTTACAAGCTCAAAAGAAGCTTGAGCTATGTAATGAGTTCCAGGCCATCCTGTCTCAAAATAAAATGAAAAAAAAATCAATATTATGATTATATAAAGTACTATTGGTACTAAAATGTTAAAATTATCATTAGTAAGAATTATGTGTAGTATTTTAAATTCTTGTTAGCTATGTTGTAATTAATTGATGTTGTACAAGCTAATTAGTAAATTAGTCTAGCTATTGATATTTTCTGTACTATAAAAGTTGCATGCTCATTATAAAATAATAGAGAAAAAAATCATGTAACGAATCAATCATAAATTTTGCAATCCCAGCATCCACAAGCAACCACTTTATCACCATAATCAATTTGCTTTCTGTATTTACATTTACATATACACATTCCATTCTGAGGTTCTTATCAATTAAAATTACAGTATAAGCAAGTTATCATGCTGTAAAGATCTCTGTAAATTATATTTAATGTTTTGTATTCTTCCATGGATCAGATGTAATTCAGTTAGCTGTATTCTTATAGGCCCTGTCTTAGAGTTTTTATTTCTGTGAAAAGACACCATGACCATAGCAATTCTTATAAACAAAAACCTTTAACTGGGGTGTCTCACTTCCAGTTTCAGAGGTTAAATTCATTATCATAAAGGCAGGAAGCTTGACACATAGGCAGATGTACTGCTGGGGTAGTATAGCTGAGAGTCCTACATCTTGCAGGAAACAGGAAGTTAACTGAGACACTGGGTGGTATCCTCAGTATAGGAAATTTCAAAGCCACCCCCACAGTACCACACTTCCTCCAACAAGGCCATGCCCACTTCAACAAAGCCACATCTCCTAATAGTGCCACACCCTGTAAGATTATGGGGGCCAATTACATTCAGACTACCACAGGCCTGTACTTCATTTCAAATCTTCATTGGCTTTAATAATTGCAGCAATGTTTTGTCTTTATTTATATTCACTCATCTGTTGTAAATTCCTCACATGTCACTTAGGTTTTGATGCTATAACTTAGTAATAAATCAGAAGCATTTTGCCATAGATAAGGCTTCACAACTCTGAGCCTAAACTATGTTATCTGTGGTAACTCCAGCAAAGCATTCAAGAATGAATTTGATCAGTACTTAAAAAGGAGAAAACAAGAACTTAAGATTGTTCCAGAAGCTGACCCAGGCTTTGTAGCTCAGCACTCATGATGATTGTCATGAGTTGAATGCCTAGCACGGAAGACAGCAAGACACCTCTCACCCCGCCCTACCCCACCCCCCAAATAACAAAAGGCAAGCCACATAGAAGACATGTACAAAGATTCTCCATACCTGGAACTCCTCACAGGAATAACTTTCTCCAAGAGAATAAAGATGAAGGTCCCCAGCTTATCTCCAGAGGAAAAGAAAGGTGGAAGGAATTCTGTTGTGAATTGAAGAGCATCCAAACATTTTAAAACAAATCATTGTTCTCTATGCACTAAACATTCTTGACATTATATAGTACAAGAATTAAATATTAAACATTCAAAATTGCTAAGCATTATTAGTGAAATGAAACTACTATAATGGAATAAAAAGCAATAAGAAATAAAAATCTTTATTTAAATTCAAGGCCACAGAGCCCTGGAGCACATGGAAGTTTGAATGAACTACCAACTTTTTCTCTGTAAGGCACAAGTATAATATTGAACGTAGCACTTTTTAGTTGAAATAAAGGATATAAATATTAACTGAGACATTTGCTAAGATGTTCATGCCTACCAGCTATCATTTTGACAGATGATGTATTGTATACTTACTCAAATGAGTCATTTGATACTGCAAAAGGTAGTGAAAAGTACACATTTTAAGTTCATAAAAGCTAAACTTACTTTTATGCGTACTAAGTTCTTATCACAACTTTCTGTGGCTGTGAAATAAACATTTGTATCACAAAAGAAGAAACAGGTCCAGTGTGCAAATGGTACAACCAAATCTGCTACATGGTACTATGGGCCACAGTGATCCAGCAAGAACCTGGGCTGTGGAACATAAAAATGAGATACATGGCTTTCAAAAAAGTCTTTGGAATCTAATATTGTTGTCAAGAAATGAATAGAAGAATCATATAAAATGCATAAAGTGCCAGGTTTTCTTTTCATAATTCTTGACAAATAAAGGAAGGAGAGCATTTGAAACCTATAATAAACCATCTTAATTCAAATATCAAAGCCCATTAATCACTGGGAACTCATATGTGTATTTATTTCTAAAGGAACGCATAAAAGCTCTGTTATTCTTTTAGACGTAAAAGACATAAAAGCATAAACCCAAAGAAAGCCATAAATGTAGGAATTACAATATTACTGCCTTAATAACAATTCTTCACTAATAGAATATGTGACATTGTACCTTTAGAGAATAAAGACTGAACATAGCAGAAAACACACAATGGCTGCTACACCGTAGATCAATTTGAGTCTAACATAACAGAGATGATCACTGATCCCAAGATGTTATGGAATAGTAAACTTAAGACATTGTGCTGCTTTTCAGGTTTATGTGACTATGATTATTTCATTTTCCTTTGTGCGTGCTCAAGTGTAGCTGTTATGTGACTACACATGAGAGAACCTGAAATTAATTTGTCTGTATGTGATCAGTGACTGCACAATCCTTATGAGAGTTAGCATGCTATGACAATAGTAATTTTGATAAAATTATAGCAAGTGCTGCAGTCCCTGCCATCTGGCTTTCTCCTCCGAGAGACTTTGAGGTGCTTTTATTTCTTATTTATTTACTTCAACCACTTAATTCTATAGTTTTAGAGTGTGTAAATTACCATTCGGAAAGGTTTTGATGTAAAAGAAAGATTATCTTCAAGTATAAATGCTGAAATTTTCATGAAGTTAGGAGGTGTTAACTCTTTGTTGAAACTCAAGAAAAAGTTACATCTAGGAAGTTTCTTAATTCATTTACTGAAATTTTTATTGTGTTCAATACTTAAAGAATAATAAACCTATTTAGGAAAAGTCCCTTTGCATTTTGTATATAGTAATATGGTACTAAATATTTAACTATTGTTTGGATTTGTTGGTGTCAAATTATCTTCAATTAGGTTACATGCTTCCTAAGTTTCTCAGGAACCTGGAGTTCTTTTCATGAATTTTCATTACATCATTTGTATACTTCATGAATTGTATTTTTATCCATTATAAACTGTTTTGTTCTAGACTAAAAGTGTTAACCAAGCATGTTGATGTACACCTGTAACCCAAGAAGGTTAAGACATGAGCACCAACGGAGAGTTCAAGATAGCTTGGTCTAACATAGAAATCTTGTCTCAAAAAAAATAAATAAATAAATAAATAAATAAATTCATACATGGAAATTGTTCTTTGTATCAAAGACCAGTTTTAAATCTAGAATTTTCTTTTTTATTTTGGTTGAAAAATCTCTTTATAGTCATGTTGCCTACATATTCTGCCTCCAATTTTCAAAAACACACAGGTCTACACTGGATTTCAAGGGCACAAAGCTTGAGATATAAGCCAAATCCCAATAAAAAATCTTTTTCTAATGTAGTTAATGGTTAATGACTGTCACAAGATAAAGGATTTTCATCATTTTCCATGAGTCAATTTCTACTCCTCTGGCCTGTGAGAGAGAACATTTGTTGAAGGAAAGAAAGTGAAGGATTCCCATAAAATGAACAATATGAGCAAAATGGCAATTAGAAGTGTCATAATCATGTATATAATCAGGACACTTGACTGTCTAGAATGACATGTTCCATGCCCTAATATGTGCTAATAAGAAAATGTAAAGTCTCTTTTGACTCAGTTGGCACAAAACTTTTCTAGTAGATGATAGAAAACAGCTTAGGGGTAATCACTTGGAACTAATTTCAGTCTCTGCCTAAAGCATGGTGGACTGGAAATTAGTTTCAAGTAACAAAATGGCATGACTTTTTAAGAGCTTCTGAACTCAAGTTTTATATGCCACAATGCACCTAAGTTAAAGATTCCAGAATTCAGATTGTACATTGGCTTTGTACTGCCACTGATATTTGTATCTCAGTCTTATAGAAAATTGTACCCATTATTACCCTTGAGTTTTGTACAACCATGTATGGGAGACATCATTGTTTACTTCCTTGTAATATAAAGCAGAGAATTACTACATTGGTCTATGTTGCAATATTATAACGCCTGTAAAACAAAATATTCATAGTCCCATATTTTGAAAACTGTAAATGACACTGAGTTATCTATTTATTTATTTATTTATTTTTTTTAGCAAAGATAGCACCCTTTAAAGTGACTCATAGTCATCAAAGCCTTCTCAGAAAACTTTCTTAGTGTGAACATGTAACACCACAGATTGTTTTCAGTAATACAGACATCTTTGTATGAAATCTGAACACTTTTCCTGGTGGCTCAATTTTACCTCATCTGTCTACTTCTCACTGATTTTAAGGTGCTGAGCAACAAGCACATGTACCATCTTGAAATGCCTGTCATGGTGTTTGCCAGTTTACAATTTGTACTACACCATCCCTGTCAAACACACCAAATGGAGACTGTGTCACATAGTTTCACAGATGAAATCTAGTAGTTATTTAGCATCCTTTAAATGAGTCCTGTTTACATTGCTCTCAATATGATAAATCTAGGTTAGCTTCAGAGAACATAAAGAGACCTACGGTTTTTTAATGAACTAGCAAATATGGAATACAGAAACTGCAAGGTCATGAAGTAATATAGCTCTCTGTCATATTTTTATTTCTGATGAAATGCATATACAGGGATTCTTTTTACCATCAAGTTGGAGGTGGGGTTTTGACACAATGGGATTTGTGTACAACACTTTAGATGGCATTATTGGTCTCTGCATCTCTCGGAGGTCCTGTCCCTCTGAACCTGAGGCTGTGGCAAACTAATGAGTGTGGTTAGAGACTAAGTCATATTAAGGAATATATTGTGCTTGTTGCACCTTATAGTAAGAAGTATGCTCTCAGTATGCCTCCAGCCAAATGCTACCTTGCGCAGGAGAAGTAGTAGGTGTTACAAGTTCCACATCTGACTTTTCTAATAGGCAAGAACTGCTGTGTCTAAACTGCCTTTGATGAGGAAGGATTTGGAGTTCTCTGTTCCACTCGCTAGCAACCTGAAGGATTAAGATTCAGTGAATCTCTTCCTCTGCCAACTCAAAGGTTCGAGCCAAGTTCCTCTGAAACTGTGACCTTCTAAGACAACAGCTTAAAGCCATTCTCTTTTATATTTTATAATCCCAGAAATAAAGTGCATTTGAAATTATTCAAAATAGGATAGAGGGAACTAAAAACGTTTCTAATACCAGTACAAAACCTTAAGTAGAGAAAGGACTTCTGTCTTTAATATATTGCTTTTGTACCTAGTGGTGGCTCACACAGGAGGTAGATGCCACAGGTGGCACAGTTTGTGGCTAGTAGTGTGCAGATGCCTATATTTGACACATCAAAGAAACTAATGTAACTTCATGAGCATTTGACTATATAGTTTTTGAATTGCCATTTTTGTCTGATACTCTCTCAATTATTCAAGTTTCACACAAACTTTCAGAATTGTATCACTTGCTGAGAAAATGTTGGTCCCAACTGAATCCACATCGAATCTAGTTCTTAAGCTCCCCAATGCTACATAATACTTAGTATAAAGGTACATATTTTGTTGTTTGCTTTTTAAAAATATGAAGTTTATGTTAACTTTCAGCAAAAAAAATATAGCTAATGTGTTTTCAAATCTGCTGTCTTATTTTCTTGCTAGAGAAAGACGTGAGAGAAAAAAAAATCCTGTCTCTTTACACATCCATGACAAGAATTTATTTCCAGGGCTTCAATTCAGTGTCATGCTGACAAAGGAAGTCCCCTTCCCCATAAGATGGTAATTTTCATAATGCACACAGTTAAACTGCTAAAAGCAAAATCATCAAAATTCTCCAATTCTATTTCAATTTAAAATAAAATTATGTGAAATACAGTTATTGTGGCTATGGACTTGAAAAAACCAAAAGAAACATTTTTATACTTGGACAAATGTTATATATACAAGTCATCTTTTTTTTCTGACAATTTTGAACTGCTTATCTTTCATAGGATTTCTTATGGCTATTTACATTTTCACTCAGTGAAAATCAATTACCTTCTCGCAATAAGCCTCATTTACTACCTTTGAGTATAATAGAAACACCATTAGGATGATGACATTACCCAAAAGAAGGGCACCACACAGTTGGTAGACATAAATTAAGGACCCTTTCACACATGCATTAGAAACACTGCTGTGACTGAAATATGCAGAAAGCCTGTGTCTATTAGAGCTATTAGTGTGTGGGGGCGAAGACTATGAAGGGGGAGGGGAGCATCCGTAGAGTGTGATCTACTACTTTGACAAAATTATGTATTTCCTTTTTGGCCAGTATCTGCCACTGATGCAATAAGTCTAGGCCTCCAGCTGAGCTGTGCTGGGAAATGCCACTGAGCATGGTATGCTCGCTTCACTTCTCTCTGCCTGAGCAAGACACTGTCAGGAAGAGAGTGCATGTGCTCTGCCAAGCCCACTCCCCCTCTGTCACCCTGACCTCAGAGATTCTGCGGATGTCTGCCTGGGTGAAGCCTCCACTCACGCAGAAAGCAGCTCCTGCCTGCAGATCAATTCATAGGATTTAGGGACATTTAACTTCCATCAAGCCCATATCACCTTATTCATATTTGAGGACTAACTCATTACTCAACACGAATGACGATCATAGCATATGGGGTTGTATGTTTCTAGGGAGAGAAAAGAAAATAACTAATTTGGGAATTCCCCTTTTCTGAGGCTAGAAAATAGGGGAAGCCATATTATACCCAGTTATGTTTTTTTTATCTGAGTTCTTACCAGTCTCAGCAAAGCAAAATTATAACAGCCATTGCCTCTCAGGATGTGAGCGAAGGTTACACACCTTCTAAGAAGGTGTTAAGGTTACATGTTGGAACTGTTTCTGATTCATTTATATTTAGGTCAGTCTTAAAGTACATAAGGCAAGTGGATTGTTCTTCATTAAAAAATACTTAGAATCATGAACAAGAATTAGTTTTCAAAGGTGTATATAGGGCTATAAAAGCTAAAGAACTACAGAAATTTTGGAAACCACAGAAGAATAAAGTTTTCTTTTGAAAGGATAGATACTTAAAACTTTACTGCCATTAATGATTTCTCAAGTTTATAACACTATGCTTTAAAAAATTATTTGTTAAATCCACTAACTTGGCATTGGTAAAAAAAAAAAATATATATATATATATATCCAATATCACAGATATTTGTGTTTTTAATTAATAATTAATGGATAAATTTGAAACATTTACTTTAAAGGAAAATATAATAGAATTTTTAGAGATTTTATGCTGTCCAGACAAAAATTTCAAAGTCAAAATGCTGAAGGTATTCCCGCAACAGACACTTACACTGTTCTGTGAAAAAGGAAAGAATTTGGAGCACAAACCTCTGCACATGTAACCCTGTTCCCAGACATTACAGTGATTGCACATACAAAACTGTGCTACAAGTAGATCTCACGAATGATCGCATTCTGGTTAGAGTTTTCCAACACAAAAAGGCAAGTTTCTCCTAAGGTAACATTTACTCTCAATCTTAGTTTCCATAATATCCTCACCTAGGAAGATTATGAAGCCTATCGAGTGACCCCTTTAACTTCACAGTCTACCTATTCTTTCTACGTTATTATAGACAAGATTAAGTAGACCATTCCACAGGTTCACTGAGACATTTCTTACATGCTCACAGTTCTTCTGAGGGGGTAAAGCAGATGACGATGATAATACTATATGAACTCAGTTCTAGAAAGAGTCACAATGAAGTGAGGCTTCCTTGGTTCAACCTCCTTTGTGCTCAGAACCTGGCATGTGGAGCCAAATCCATATAAAACTTAGCATGCTGTGTCCATCATCTGTCATTTATATGCCAATCCCATATCCAAGAGATTGCAAAGTTCACTTGGGACAGGTTTCTGAATGGATCACACCAAAATACTACCAAAGATTAATGACTCCAAAATACCTATTATTACTTTCTGTCAACATTTCAAGCATAACTATTACAAGGGGAGGAATATCTTCATTTTAATTCATCATCTCATGTCTTGAAGGGTTACTAGGTTCTCTAGTATTTTTATAGTCATCCTGTTAGACCTTAGAATGATTTAAAAGGAAGCCATATTTTATAATCAAGAAATAAAATAATATTTCAAACTGCTATAATCAGTGTGCCCAGAGAGAGGATGAGAAGTTGCGAAGGAAAATTACTGAGGTAGCACAAAGCAATGTAAGACCTGGAGGTCTAAATGAGCTAATGAAGACTAGGCATACAAACAGATTAAGTAGGTTTGACACAATTCCTTTCCTGAGTGATGTGAAGTTACAGGAATGGTTTTATTTTCTTTCTTTTCAAAAAATTTTAATTAGTTTAATAAAGTGGGATTAAAGAGCTTATATGGGAAGGAAATCAATTCAAATTGTCTCCAAGTCAATTACATTATTCTTAGCTAATCAATTCCTGCATTTAGGTGGATCTTCGGTTTTAAAAGGTACCAGCACCTGCTCCTCTTCTAATCCCCCTACCCCCACCCCCTACACTCCACCTCTACAAAAGACACACCTGGCAGGGGCCTCCACTGTTTATCACAACTGACAACCCTCTTAGCAAAGTTCCCTCCCAGCTGTTTAGGGAGGGGCACTTCCTCTGTTTCCAGGGCACATGTGGTAAATGAGTTGATTGCAGCAACAATGATATGCACAAGATAGCATGTTGTCTGATAATTACAGGAACAAAAATTGCCCACTCTACCAAGCTAGCCCAAAGAGATCTCCTCCAAGTATAGAGACGAGGAGCTTAAACCTTTGTCAAGAGCAAATTCTAGACAATTGCCTGGTGGAGGTGTTGGGAGGAGTAAATATGTAAATACCTCTAAACACACATTCTGCTTAACATGTTTATTTTATTCTGTTTTCATGTCATTTAACATCTGCTCCACAATCATATTCTGAGAAATTCTATTTTCGGTTGGGAATAGGCATTAATTATCTGGAAGGCTTCACATATACCCACATAAGATACATTCTGAGCGGGTATGGTGGTGCATGCCTGTTTCTAATCCCAGCATACGAGAGATTGAGACAGGAGGATTACCATGAGCATGAGGCTAATTTACAATACATTATAAATTCTAGTCCAGCCTAAACCACAGCATGAGATGTTGTTTCTAAAGAAATACAAACATTTATGTTTTCATGACTGCTCTGCTGTGCAATTAAAAAAAACAAAACAAAACAAAAACCTCCCTGCCCAACTGCCATGAACACATACATTGGAAATTTTATACACAAACTGACCAGGTGAATTGGCTGCTATTGTTCGCAGGAAGGAGTGTTCTGAATAATATATTTCTGAAAAGTCTTTAAGAGCACTGAGTAGTTTGAGCTATTTGGATAGATTCAAGTTTATGTGTTTGCAGTGTTTCAGCATCGTATCTACGTAACCTCAGAAATACAAAAACAATCTTATTTTAGCACTTTTCTTTCAGGTTCTTGGAGAGGCTTGTAAAGCATCCTTTACCCTCATTTCCTCTGTGGCATTCAGCACAGGATCAGCACAGGGCACGGATGGCAGCAGGGCACAGAACCTCCCGCAAAGCCACTGACTTTGGGTTCCGTCAGCATTTCTTCCATGTGCTTTTTCTTCTTGTCCAAGACCAAAACCAGGCTCACAGTTGTGTAGCGACAGATGTCTCCCCATCTGCGACAGGTTTTTAGTTTTCTATTTTTTTCATTTTCATGACCTCAATACTTTGATGGAAGCAAATCAGTTAGAATTCCTCAATTTGTATGTGTTTGATGCCTTCGTGTAGGTGTGAGTTCGGGGAAGAACACCACATGGGTGTGTGCCCACCTTCTCTGCCTGTCATGGTAACAAGGGTTCTTCCCTGATCATGCCAACTTTACCACTTGTTTAGGATGCTGTCTGCCCAGAGCTCTTTTTGTTTAATTTTTTTTTTACCACTGTAAGACCATGTCTTCTTTGGAGAGAAATATATTCTGGAGCAGTATTTTCCAGTGTCAGCTGCACTGGTGGACTTGGCCTTCACAGCGGCCGCCATTCCACTCTTCTGAAAGTGACTCTGTTTTAGTTACTCCTTTGCATCGGTAGCTAGAATATGCATTTACTCACCCTTGTATATCTTTGTCATATAACCTTCTGAATATTTGTTAATCTTATTGATTCTTTGCTCACATTGTTGTAGCACCTTCTTCCGGTTAGTTCACTATCCCCACTCACCTTTCTTTAGGGACTGGATGAGACAAAGCCCAGGATAGTTGAAGCTTAGGGACCAGATGTGACAAAGCCCAGCATAGTTGAAGCTTAGGGACCAGATGTGACAAAGCCCAGCATAGTTGAAGCTTAGGGACCGGATGAGACACAGCCCAGCATAGTTGAGTTTAGGGACCAGATGAGACATAGCCCAGGATAGTTGAAGTTTAGAGAGTGGGTGTGGCATAGCCCAGGCTAGTTGAAGCTGGATTTTTCACTCTCCATCCTCCAGCTTTTCAGTTCCTTCCTTTCTAGCCCAGTCAACTCTAATTTGTGCAGTTTTCAGTGGCGCCTCTCTGTAGAAACTGGAGAGTCCATCTGCCTACATGCACATCCCTTTGAGTCTGAGCTTACATTCCCTGCACCTAGCAGGGGAGCTGGCAAGTGGCCCCTGGGAATATGCTTCCACTAAATACTTGCTTCTTCTGCACAGGGAGAAGGTAAAAACTATTCTCTTTTTGTCCTTTTTGTTTTCTGTTAAGTCCTTGCACATTTTCTTCAGTTTACACTCCCATTCTTCTGACCATTCCTGAGAGATGGCATCAATGGAGCCATCACCAGGCCTGGACTTGTCTTTGTATATGTGGCAAATAGTAGTGAAAAAATCCTATAGGTGTGTTCTCCACCCGTTGTTTTCTGACTCAAATTTGAAAAAAGAACATTAGAAACATAATTCATGACTCATGTGCATTATGGATAGCTAGGAAAACAAGTGATCCAAAATAAAAACAGTGCATGTTGTTTAAAACAGCACAGGGCAGGATCATTTTAAACAAACAGAACAGAAAATAGGAGAGAGATCCTTGTAAAGTTTCACTCCTTAACCCTTCGACTTATTTTAATTTGGTTGGATGTGGCTGCTTTGGTTTTCCGAGACAAGGTTTTGCTATACAACTCAGAATGCCTAGGTTTTTTTATCCCAGGATGTTTTTTGAACTTAGTATCAACTCTTTCCAAATCACTTCTACCCTTAGTTTTTATAACTATACTCAAAATAATAGTCGCAAGGGTTTGCATTTTGATTTTGCATTTTAGCAGAATTTTGTTCCACTGGCAAATATTATATGCCAATTATGTGGCAGTAACTTATGTTTGTAGTAATATTATGACAAGTATGGTCATTAGACAGAGCCAGGAGAGAGTGACAGAGGCTTTTGTTACTTGTCTAAGCCACAAGGTAGATAAGTAGGAAGCATTGGGACTGTAGCAGCCCAAGCCCAGCACTGCTTCCCAACCACTACCCTGCAGTGATTTGGGAAGAACTCAACCCAGAGCCTAGTTATGAAGTAAAAGAGGGGTACTTGCTTAATTTCAACCCCAGGCTCCTCCCAGCATCCTGAACCCTGAGGCTCTAACAGTTACAAAGTCCCAATTTTTAAACTGTTAGTTCTCTGTTCTGTGTTTTTACTCTCCAGAGTGCCTCCATTTTTGCAGTATCAGCACATAACCGTACACACACGTACACACACACACACACACACACACACACACACACACACACACACACACACACACACACACACACACACACACACAGGTGGGCCCTGTTGCTAGCAGTTGGGAATGGAAACCAGTGCTTTTCCCAGGAGACTTGCTGAAGTGTCTTATCTCTCTGATGCTTCCAGAATTTACCAGGCAGGCCCTGCTCATTTTCAACTTAACTTTGTTTGTTTTCTCTTGTCTGTTACTAGGAGGCTTTCACTAATAAAGATTAGCTTGCATCTGAATAGTTCTTATCAAGACCTGCCCCGGCCGCCATGGTCTAACAACACAACAGTGGACCTAAGAAAGGGGGCGGACAAATCAAGGGACAAGAAACACGGAAGAACAAGAACAAGACAGTGTTCTGATCAAGCTCTGAAACTTTATTCTTCTCAGCAGTACATACAGTCCTTTAAGGGAAGGGTAAGCAGGATTAAGCAGGCAAGGAATTCACACAGCTGCAGGCTATTCTGCCAATAGGATGTGTTGTCATGGAGACCTATCTAACCTTAGCTATTATTCAACCCCAGGAAAGTTACCTAATTCCTGGGAGGGGACTCATCTAGTTATGGGTTAACAGCAGGGGAGGCCACCTGGTTTCTGGGGAGGGACTCTTCTAAGGAAAAGAAAGCTTAATATGCTGGTTCCAAAATGGCATCACCACTGCTAAGGGTTTTTTTGGCTCCCGTCAAAGACCATCTTAAAATCTTTAAATCTATCTTCAAGATGTGAGGCATCTCCCACTGTTCAGGGTGTTATAGCCATTTAGATGAGGTTCCATCTATTCATCTTTAATATAACACTGTAAAAATCCTTGGAGAACTTCCTACTATATATTTTGATCATATTCATCCCCTACTAGATCCTCCTGCACACCCCCACCCTTTCCCAATTTGTGCTGACAAGTACCCAGATTTATGGGGCCAACCAGTGGAGCATGGTCAACCTCCTAAAGGACAAAACCTTAAAGAAAATTGACTCTCCTTCCACTGGAATCCATCAACTCTTCATAGCTCCTCAGTTATAGGTGGGAGTTCATGAACTCCTTCCCATCCCATGCTAGTTTGCTGGCAGATTGATTGGGTGGGGGGAGGCGGACACTTACATAGACAACCACAGCTGCTGTGGGCTCAAGAATGCAGCAGCCCTGCATCTTGACATTGCAAAAGACACTGTCTCACACCAGTCCTCTCCAACTTTCGGATCTCATAGATTTTCTGTCCCTTCTTCTATGATGGTTCCTAAGCTTTGGGAAAGGGGTAATTTAGATGTCCCATTTATGAGGAGCACACTACTGATACTTATTCTGTGCCCTTTGACCAGTTGTGAGTTTCTGTTTAATCACTGTCTAAAGCCCCAAACCATCTCTGGTGAGGCATGGCAGCTGTATTTTCCCACGCATAGAGAAGACACATATTGAAGAGGTACATTGTAATGGTTTTTGGAACAACAGAAAACAAAATTATCTTAAGAAAGTAAATATACACATCAGACTAGGGACATAAACACCTGAAGAATATTTTTAAATTTTTTATTCTTTTTAGCACCATCAATGTTTTATTTTGAGTATCATATACTTTTGCATACCATCATCATCACCATATGAGGTTTTGTTTTTACTTATTATAAAAAATCTGGAAATGAATAAAAATATCACACAAAAATTAACTCTGTGTGTGTAGGATATTCTTTTCATTAATGTCAACTATTTCTTCATGGCCTCATTATTAATAATTCCTACCAAATACTTGAAAAATAAGACAAGATTTATGGAGAGTCAGAATTAAGATAATTAGTTTGTGATGTGGCTGTCACAAATGTGAGTACCCAATTCTCTGGGTCAATTGACAAATAAAATATACCTGAGGTCAACTTTAGATTTTTATAATAGATTTTTGGAATAGGAAGTTATACAAAAAATTATTTT
This sequence comes from Phyllotis vaccarum, assembly GCA_033318265.1. Taxonomy (NCBI): domain Eukaryota; kingdom Metazoa; phylum Chordata; class Mammalia; order Rodentia; family Cricetidae; genus Phyllotis; species Phyllotis vaccarum. The sequence goes on along the minus strand of JARWLC010000001.1, from coordinate 135,265,654 downwards.
GTTTGACCTGTTTTGCTTCCTGGCCTCTCCGCAAGCTTCCTGTCTTCTGTGTCAATGAGTCTTCATAGATAATAGTGTTCTTGGCATGGAATATGGCTAAAGACCAGAACAGTAAATTTGACTCAAATCCTATGCTTAACAGAGGTCAGTTCTCCTGGAGCATAATTCTACTGTTAAGCACTATCTTTGGCTATACCTAAAAAGACGTATTGGGAAAGAGATTATAGAAAATTTTAGCAGCTAAAAATGAAAAAGTGGAACTTTAAAAGAAGTACCTTTCATGTTGTATCAAATGTTTGGAAGTTTTAATTTCATATATTCATATCTAATCAAAATTATAGTACTTGGTGTGGAAACAAAGTTAAGTGATAAAATTATTTTTTAAATATTCAGTCTTCTTTCAATCCCAATTCTATACTAAGCCGTATATCCTATATGATTATTCACGGTTTTTTCAGGCTTCACATATTAGAGAAATATTTATTTTGTCTTGTTTTGAATTTTAGAATTTGAAATGAAAAGATAGGAAAATGCATGGGAAAGTTCTGTTTCTCTCTCTTGGTTTCCTCATTTATAAATTAGAACTAAATTCAATATGGTAATAAAAATGTAGAGTCCTGACATAACACACCTACACACATAATCATAATAAATTTAGTACTTTTGCAGAAACAAGGAAAGAGAGAATTCTAGATTTGTAGCTTGTGAAAAGTAAGAGCCAGAAGGAGTAACAAAAGGTAGGGAAATGTTCACAGAAGTGTAGGATATTCACAAAAGCACGTGTGTTACCCCACAGAGCATTTACAGAGTCAGACAAAGTACTGTTCTAGCAAATGAAGAATACAAGTGTGACTATTAGACACTCAAATAGCATCTGTGTGCTTAATCTCCATGGTTACCTCTGCAGGATTTGGAACAGGTTGGAGAATCCTCTCTGCGTATGCCTTTAGAAAGTTCCCAAGAGTAGCTAAGGAAGGGCTTAAACCTGAATGTGGGTAGGTGTCAGACAAGGTTTCTGGACTTGGCCAGAGGTCCAGAGATTCAGACCCTCTCTTAGCCCCAAATAGCCACACAAAGGTATATCTTAATTTTATACTGTTTGGTCTATGTCTCAGATATATTGTTAGCTAGTGCCTGAATCTTAATTCAACCCATTTTCATTAATCTGTCTTGCTATGTGACCTGTGGCTCACTTATGCTACTTTACTTAATTGATTCTTGGGTGGCAGGATGGTGTCCCTTCTGACTCTGCCCTCCTTCCCCTATCTATGCTCCGATTTCCCTGCTGATTTCTAAGATGCCTGCCATAGGCCAAGACAGTTCCTTTATTTACAATGATATTCACGGCATACAGAAAGACATTCCACATAACTTCTTTTCTGTCTAATCAAAAAGGAAGATTTCAATTTTAATACAGCAAAATTACATATTCAAAACAGATATCAAGCAAGAATTACAGTTACAATATCTATTTGAACTTAATAAAATTAAAGAAAATATTCTATCATCTACTTTATCCTTGTGAGTCTAAAGCTTCATATCTAATATACCTTACAAAATAACTAAGAAAAACTATACCTATAACTATCTAATCTTCAACTACATCAAAGACCACAGAAGGATATAATATTATCCGAGTAAACAGGAAGTACAAGCAACTTCCAAAATCTAGAAATGACAGAGATGACACCTGGCTGCCTGAACAGTCACCCAAAGTTCCTTTGTAATGTTGGGGCATCCATGTTTAGCCTACAGGCCCAGAGTCTCTGGCATACCATACCTTTCAGTGTAGCAGGTTGGAGGACTGCCCTGCTCATTTTGGCATAGTTCGTCAAACACTTCTCCTTGTGTCCTGAAGAAGGTCTGGTAGGCTTTTTTTAAAAAAAAACTTTTTTATTTCATTCATTCATTCATTCATTCATTCATTCATTCATTCATTTATTTTGCAAAACTGGAACCTGAAGGACCATCTTGGCTTATTATATTTTTATTACTCTTATTTCTCTTTTTAAAAGGAATTTCTCTACCCTTTTCTTTTCTCTCCCAGCCTACATATTCGTTTTCACACACACTGTAACACATTTAGAAGTTTTCTCCATCTGAATCTGTTTTATCACATATCCTTAATCATTTTTCCAACAAGAAAAGCTTTCAAAATTCTAGACTGTAAAACACTCCTTTGACTGCTGACCCTACCCTGCTCGGCTTTTCAACATGACAAAGGCACCAGAGCCATGCTTATCTTTCCAACTCTAGGAAGCAGTATTAAATATTTTGGAGCTATTTACCACCCCAACTCTTGGGAATCTTAGGGTCTACATTGCCACCAAGTAGAGTAGCACAGCAGCCCACTGCTCATGAATTGCATTTAAGTATTTGCCAACAGGGTCTCTTAAAGAGCAACACTGTTTTACCACTAATTCTGAGTCAGGAAACCTCTCTTAAAGGAGCCATGCCTCTGCTTGCTACCAGCAAACACAGCATTCCCAGAAAATGCTGCTATCAAGAAACGGTCTTTGTCTTTGTTCCCTTTTTGTTCAATACAAACAGAAACTTTAAATGGATTGTACGCAGCTTGTTGTTTATACTGAGTCTTCTGTGAGACTTCAGAAACCAAGCCCACATGCCACTCTGTACCCACTTCAGAGATACAACTCAGAAGCCACTTTTGGCTCTGTTTCTGTGCTCTAGAACCCTTTTTAAAGCTTTCTCTGGCTTTAGTGGTATATGTGCCCCATGCTGGGCACCATCTGAAACACAAAGTTTCTGGCTTGTCTGACCAAAGGTGTAGCGGTTCGGACCCTCACTTAGCTCCAAATAATCACACAAAGGCTTATATTAATTTTACGCTGTTTGGCCTATGGCTCAGGCATATTGCTAACTAGCTCCTGCATCTTAATTCAACCCACTTCCTTTAATCTGTGTTGCCATGTGGCCTGCGGCTCATCTGTGTTACTTTACTTGTTGATTCTTGAGCAATTGGATGGGGTTTCTTCTGACTCCAACCTCCTTCCCCTATCTATGCTCCAATTTCCCCTTCTACCTCTAAGGTGCCTGCCATAGGCCAAAACAGTCTCTTATTCAAAGCATACAGAAAGACATCCCACATCAGGTTTGACTATCCCATTGGCATTGGTCTTGGTCTGAACCAAAAGAGAACTCAAACTGAGCACCAGTACTCATCTCTCTATGCTTCCTGTCTACAAACACAATGTGAACAGCCACACCATGCCCCTGAAGCTACTCCTGGCTGGCCATATTGGACGTCATTTCCTCAAAGCAGAAGTCTACACAACCTCTTCTCTACTTGTTTTGGTTGTTTTTTTTTTTTTTTGCCTTGTCAGTATGAAAAGTCACATATGGCACCTGTTTGACAAACAGATGTTAATTTAGTAAGATGAAAGGAAGTTTAGTTATATAATTCTTAGCACAAAGAATACAAAATGCAATCATTTAAGGAAGGCAGTAAAAACTGGGCTACAGTTATCAAAACTAATTTCAAAGCCTAAATACATACACAGAGAAAAACTAAGTGTTACAGAGTTAGCAAGTAAAAAAAAGTTAAGCTATAGCATTTGCAAATTTGATTGAAATAGTGTTTTCTGATTGCAGATGGAGATATGGTTATGTAAAAATATTGGTTGAACCTGAAATGTTTTAAATAAAAGACACCAAAATTAGACACAACAGGGTCCTGTGTTTTGAGAAAAGATGCAACAAAAAGATGAATATAGAATGTTGCACATTTCTGTTGTACCCATGCCTAGGGACCCCCAAAGGCCATCAGGGAGCTGGATTCTGATGTAAATACATGAAGGTCTGTTTATTCTTTTGAACAGGTTCAAACGAATCTAGGCTGAAACCTTTGTTCTGATGTAGCAGACGAATTCGGTCCCAGCTCAGAGGTGAGAAGGTTTTTAAAGAAAAGCATATATTAGCAGGATGTTATGTGTCTTGGCATTTCGGGATTGAGGGAAGGGGAATGCAGTGCAGTAATTCTTGGAAACTATTGGCTAAACTTTGGTGCTAACAAAAGCTTTGACTCTACTGGCTGAACTTTTGACACAAAACCAAGTTGAATCCTTTGGCTGTCAGGCATATTCCCAAGACCTTTCCTTGACTTTTCTCAGACCTAGGCCCTGCCCTTAGGCACCCTCTGCTTCCTTGAAACCAAACTCTTCAATGGTAAATCTATGCCTTCACAATTTCCAAAGTTACAAAGTCATCTCACCCAGTCATCTGACTGAGTAGGCATCAGTCAGATGCCCGAGTCATCTGAACAGCTTTCTCAGTTACCAGGTAATGATGGAACACTCATCAAACTGTTGACATTCATTAAATGTCACTGTTCACATGTGAACAATGGTCAAAACAGTAGTTACTTCAGAAAATTTAAAAAATGAGATTAGAAATGAAAACACACAGAAAGTAACCTCGCCCTGAACTGACACAGAGAAGAAATCTATAAATTTTCAGAATGTATAAAGCTGCTAATTTCAACTGTGATTATAACTGCTAGATATCAAAGAGCACAAATGCTCTGCTGATAAACAAGGGGTAGTTTAGTAGGAACAAATTTCTGCTTATGTCTTAAGCCACTGAAATGAACCACTGAGAAATTCTGATACTAATGCATATGCTAATCTCATAGGTGATTTTGTCAATTAGGAACACTTGCAAAAATAAATAAATAAAAGCAATAAAAATGATGAACTAAAGAGAAAATATCCTATATCCTGTCTCATCCTAGAGAGTCACACTATATCAGGATGCAGTTATGAGCTAAAAAAGATAAATCAGTTTCATGACGACATTCAACTTTTCTGCATGTCTTAGGGCTTCTATTGCTGTCAAAAAACACCATGGCCACATCAACTTTTCTAAAAGAAAACATTCAATTGTGGTAGCCTTCTTACAGTTCAGAGGTTCAGTTCTTTGTCATCATGGTGGGACATGGTGGCTTACAGGCAGACACGGTGCTGGAGAGGGAGCTGAGAAGAATTCTACATGTTGCACAGGCAGCAGGACATGAACTGTCTCCCTGAGTGTGGCTTGAGCAAAAGAGACCTCAAAGCCCATCTCCACAGTGATACATTTCCTCCAATAAAGTCACACCTCTTAATAGTGCCACTCTCTTTAGGGTCCATTTTTTAAACCCACCACACTGGGGCTAATGTAAAACATCATTCATTCATGTGGACATGGAGAAAAGACCTCAATATTTGGCTCAAAGTATCTATAGCATAATAGATATGTAGTCTGATGAATTTCATAAATGTCAAGTTAGCACAGCTAACCAAGAATATTTGATGAGGATGTAAGAATTTTTCTTGGAATATAAAGATTAGTGAGCAATGAAGACTTAATACCTGGATGTACTATTATGTAGGAGTATCAGATTGGAAGTAAAACAATTGCATCTCAGAATCAGGGGGATTAATACTTGCACTGTTTGTTTTGACCACTAGTTCATTTAACAGTGTGTATTAAGTTCATTTATGTTAGGCAATGCTTCATGCTCTTGAGTGCGTCCTGCGGAGGTAAAGAAGCCATTTTTACCTCTCTCTTCTTATGTCCTCAAGAGGTGGACAAATGAAAGATAGAAAGTGAGAAGTACTCTGAGGAAAATTAAACCAAACTGACTCCAGATAACATCCCATAACATTTTTTTTTTATGTGCTAAGGACTGTTCTTAAGCACTCACTCACTTAACAAGCACTTCCCATTGCACAGCCTTCATGCCAGAACCATTCCAAACCCGAGATAGACAGCAGCTCTCCTAATCTTGAAGGTTGGTACTGCTGTTATTAATAATTTACAAAGAAACAAGTGGAAATAAAGGAGCCTTAGCTAGCAGGCTGAGGGTATGTGACTATGAAGAATTTGGACCCAGGGCATTTTGCTCCTCAGCTTGTGCCCTAGTTTCTAGATTCTGTTATCACTGGTGTCATGGGTTATTTCATTTAATCCTTACAACTGCCATCTGAGGAATCACTTTGCAGACCTGACCAGAAATCATATTTGTACCTGAATGGTCTGGCTCTGGTCTTGTCTTGACCATTTCATCTTACACCTCTAGATGACATTCATGAAGCCTCACTATGGCACAAAAGCACTAAACAATAAGACCTCATGTTTGTCTGTCATATAAAATGGAACTAGAAAAATCTAAACCTCATTCCTCTACTTGTCACCAAATACCCTGTTCAATTATTTATTTTAAGCGAAAGCCATAGAAATACTTTCATTCTCAAAATCTCACCTTTCACAACAATAACTACATCCTCATCCATTTCTAATTCTCTGCATACACCACTCTTCCCTTAAGCAATGTAAAATAAATTAAATGACCCAAGTTAAGCATTTATAATGTGAAAATCTGAAATTGAAAATTTTTGAGTGCCAACATGGTGGAAAATTTACAACTGACCTTAAGTGAGATGTCACAGTCAGAATATATTTATACCCACATATTGGATGTCTAAGGTATATATATGAAATAAAAATGAGCTCTGTTTGACCTTGGGTTCTTTCTTAAGAGAGCTTGTACACATGCAAACATTCCAAAATCTCCCTTTTCCTAGGTCTGAAGTTTAGAACATTTCTAGCCTCAAGTATTTCTGATGAGTAACATTTGTCCAGCAATATTATGATACTAAGCACTGCAGATGAGGAAATAATAGGATGAGATACCAACTTGAGATTATTAATCAATCTTGGACAAATCACCTAAATTTTTTGGACTTTGAATTATTAATTATACTTTGAGAGGTAGTGAAGCTACATGAAGGGTTTGAAAATGTGTTTATATAGTGCAAAACACAGAAAATTGTGAAATATTTATATAATAATTGAAATAACCACAAACATAATTTGGTGCTGAACTGCATCGCATCTTACCATCTTATATCAAGTTTCAGAGTATCCAGGGCTGTCAGATGTCAACGTTGTCTTAGAAATGTGTTTCTAAAAAATTAAATAAAGAAAAAATCTATGCGGTTTCTCCTGTGAACTAGAAAGCCTTTCATTCCTTCATGTTTTAGCTGCAAAATCCTAGTCCCAAATCCTGCTATAAGGCATAGTTTAAACATCACTAAAACATCTTCTTCCCTTTTCTTTCACCTCACTTCAACTGCTTCACTCTCGTGAGCTTAAATACTTATACACAACATGTAGATATCAAACATATCTACAAAATCATCTTTTATATGGTAAAGACACTGCTATGGGTGTGTGTTTGTGGGGCAACCTCTAGTTCCTCCTGAGAACCAGTCCGATCTCAGACACAGTCTGTAAGGTAACAATCAGGATCTGCCTAGATAAAACACTCCATCATAAGGGAAAGTTCTTTAAAATTCAGGAAGTAAACAACTCAAAAGCTTCAGGAAGGCCCTGAAACTGAAACTGACCCAGTTGCACTAGGCTCCTTCCTTAACAAGGTTTTGTATAAGGACTATGGAGAGACACTCTCAGACAAGTTAAAATGCCTGGAATAATCTGGACAAGTCAAACTGCTTAGAAGTTGAGATCAACCGAGCTGCCTGGAAGAGAAACTCTCCAACCTATTGAGCTGTAGGCTGTGACATGAGTTCTAAGTTTCTGATTTTCATGAACCATCACTCATGCTTGTAATAAAGCACTTTGTAATAAAGCTGCCTTGAAGTCATTTCTTTCTCTGAGTATCTTAGTAACTCCTCACTTATATTCTCATAAGTAGTCCAAATAAATTTATTGATTAACCAAGTTGAAATTCAGTGATTCCTTACTTTGCCCATTACAGAGTTCCAATATGGAGTGAGTAGGTTTTTGTTCACATCTCTTTAGAATGTCACACAGTGTGGCTCCAGTGAAGCCAAATACATTCCCATTTTCAACTTCAGAGGAGCACTACATCTGGCTCTGAGATAATCACCACATTATTCTTTGGTCCCTGGCTAGATATGTGCTACAATGTGGTGTGTGTGTGTGTGTGTGTGTGTGTGTGTGTGTGTGTGTGTGTGTGTGTGTGTGTGTGATGTGTGTGGTGGTGTGTATGTGGCTATACTCTATAAGTGCTACAAGGAAGTGTTCTTTCTTTCTGTTTGGTGTTGCCCAGGTATCTTCAGGTAGAAGCTAAACTAAGAAATTGCCTAAAGCAGCTATTAGCCAGAATAAAGCAACATGAGTAAATTCTGAAAAAGGAAAGGTTCCAAAAGAAATTGGCCTTGCCTAATTCTAGAAACATGTTAGTATCATTCTCTCTCCTGAATGTTATATTGTATGACACAGGTGACTTTAAGATATAAAAATCAGCTGAAAGAGCATACTATATTTACCCATATCCCTTTAAAAGAAGAATGTTCTCCTAGTTGTTGAAGATTGTCACATGTGTTAGGGTTACTATTGAGTGTCAGATCTAACTGCAAACATTTCTGCCTTTAAAGAATCTGAAATCTTACTGGATAGAGGCTGAATATTGGTATACTATAAAATACCACTCAAAAATGTATTTTTAGGTCCCCTGGGATGTGTGTGATTATGCTACATAATAGTGTCAGCATGGTGGTGTGCACCTGGAATCCAAGAGCCCAGGGGCAGATTCAGACTTGAGGCCAGCTTGAGCTACACAGCTAACCCAGGTCTCCACTGAGCCAGAAATTCACCATTTTATCTAGAGTGCCTGGACTGTAAATACCTTGGATTTTCTGGCCTCTACTACCCAGCCAGCACTTACATTATGGCATATGCCATTGCCCCTGGATTTTACATGAGCATTAGGAATCTAAGTCAGGTACCCGTGCTCGTAAGCACTTCACACAGAGCTATACTCTCTGCCCTATGCACATTCATTGGGAGCAGAACTTAAGGAAGATAAAAGTAGTGCTTTCCCTCGACCGTTAACTACTCCTACGAACAACACTGAGTGGAACTGAAAGGTGAAGACTACAATTTGAAAAACAGAAATTAATCAAACTAGTTGGAGGTTTGTGGTAACTCATGTCTGGAACGAAAATGCAAATTAATCATAGACTGTCGACTTGAAGGTTAGAAAATTTCAGAACTGAAGCATATCAGTGCACACACATGATAGTTTGAATGCCTGAATTTTTTTCCTTTGTTTTAAGGAAATAGTAAAATTGTATTACTTTCTCTCTTCATTTTAATTCACAGAGGTCATGTGGGAATTCATTAGAAAAGTTTACTAAAACTCAGAGCTGGGAAGATACCTCAGGATGAAGACATAGGTTTGGATCCCCAGGATCCATTTAAGCAGGGTGCACAGAAGAGGATCCTTGAGGTGAATGGGCTTGCCACCGCAGTTAATTCAGTGAGCTCCAGTCTGCGACAGGCCTTGTCTCAAAATAAGGTGGAAAGAGACAGAGGAGGGCAGCCGACACTGACCTTTCTGCCTCACATATGCACATGTGAGTGTGTGTAGCCACACACACCCTCCCCAATGAAAACACTAAAATCCAAACAGGCATCAAGTCAGCCAACAGCGAAGCATTTGAATTTATAATCAGGAAACAGATGTATGACTTCCCATATCTAGAAAACAGTCTCATATTCTGAAATTTTCTTGCATGAATAACAAAAGGGCTAAAGGCAAACTGTTAAAGGTGACCACTCCTGAATTAGGAAGAGTAATGTAATGTTCGATTTTACTCCTAGAAATTACAGCTAGATACAGTGGCATCATTACAGATTTCTTTAAATTTACCATTGTTGGTAAGTATTTTAGATAAATTAATCTGTGGGAATTTGAACCGTCTACTTTCTTTCAAAAGCAGATTCTGACGATTACCAAAACGGACCTGTTTATTCATTAGCTCTATGAAAATTTGTGTTGATGTTTACTGAAGAAAACAGGAGGATAGTTCAAAGTAAATAACATGGTTACAGATTACCATCAACTATATGGGAAACCACACTTAATAGGCTAATAAATCATATGCTGCTGAATGCTCAAGAAAATTATAATATGATTCTTTCAATTTTTAATATGTGGTTTTTTACAATTTGTAATTATAGAGACATGATCATCATTTGTCCTCTTAGAGAACTTCTCATTACTGTTAATTTATCTTTCTTTGAAAGGCAAGAGACTATAATAGTTCCTTTAGTTGGTATATCTCAGATGTGTTACAGAAAGAATCTTGAATACAGAAAAAATAAAAAGCTTGTCATTTCTTTCAAGCTTCATTTCTTCTTATTTTGTCAGGGGGAAGAAAAGACCTTTTAAAAATTGACCAATGCAATATTGCTGTTGCTGGGATTCATATTCTTCTGGAGTGACAAATACAATCAACTGAGCACCAAATGCTCACTGTCTACTCCATGCCAATCACAGCCAGACTTCATTATGGTAAAAGCATGGGCTTTATAGCAATTGTAAAAATGTAAACAAGGCTCTAAAACTGACTCAGAAATTCTAGTTTATAAATGAACTTCTGATTCTAATTTAAACAGATCCCTTAGGTATGGTGCTCTTCAGTCAGAATGGGCTGCCTTTATTGTGATGGGAACACTGACTCTTCTTTAGGGATCAGAAACACCTGTTTCTTAGTAAATTGCATCTCCTAATGATCATAACCACTGTAAGACCTAGATTATCTTTCAAATGAGAATATTGTTATTTATTTTTAAATTGTCAGTGGAAAACATGAAATAAAAAGTGGAGACCATTGAATTTTAGTCCACATATTCTTCCCAGTAAAGTATGCACAAAGTGTCTATATTAAAAATGCTTTTCATAACTTCTGTTGATTATTACTTATTTTATATTTATTTAAATATGGTATTTTTATTTTTATATCCTTGGGAATATGTTACAAATAAAAATTTACAAACCAGTAACAACTGCTGATATTTTGATGTATTTCCTTCAGACTACTCACCCATCTGCCTACCTGTCCGTCTTTACCTTTATCAGTGTTAAGTGAGAGCGGCATGAATCATATTTTTTAACTCACTCATTTTGTTAGCGAGACATTAAAGTACATTTTTAATGAAAAATCATCAAAGTACTTTAAAATGTCTGGTCTCCTCATAGAATGACGTGCATGCCAACTTGAGTCATGAAGAGAAATGTCAGTGCAGTCCATGGCAGCTGCTCGCTTCCCTGGGAAGGACTGCTCATGAGTACAGTAGCAGAGACCTCACTGCCCAAAAAGTCACTAGTGGGAAAAGAACAAAGGCCCTTCCGATGCCACTAACACAGATGTGCCCAAAGGCACACTGTCAGAAACAGTTAAGTTGACAGCTACTCACAGTTCATTATTCTCCTCTCACAGGTCACTGGGTGACAAGCTGGGTCAGCATGCTTGGTTGGCTGTCCCACTGTTCTCTACCTCTTATTAGTCTAAATACTGTTAAGGAGGTCCTTTGGCCAAACGAATGTACACAAACACATTTCAGATACTTTAAAGATGGCAATGACATTTATTTTATTTTGGATTAAACTTGAAATCAAATGTGTTTACAACACAAAAAGATTTTTGCTAAAGTGTCAGTCACAAGAGCAAATAAAAATAATTATCTCCAGGAACTTGTGTCCTGCATTAAGACTTCTGATGGTAAGAGAATTCTCCTTTTCCATGAGAAAAGGGGTTTTCCCCATGTTACAACAGGAAAAAAATGGTCAACAGATGTCTTCCTGGGTGCTGGAAATATGGATTAACTGAAATGACTCTGTGGGATGGAGGGCGTAGTTCTTAGTCATTGTTTTAGATTGTGTGGCTTTGGGGTGGAGGAGCAAGTGAGTTTTGCTTAAGGATAAAATGTAAAAAAAAAAATCAAACAAAACAACAATAGTTTAACCTACTTTTTAAAAATTAGCACACGGATTTGTATGGCATAAAATATAAAGGTGGGGAGGAAGGGGGCCATATAGAGACCCACACAGGTCTGTTTGAATCCTACCTCTCTATAATAGGATATTATAATAAGCCTCAAAAGGGCATTACGTAGATACTGTTCACTTGTATCTGTACCTTCATTGATTTTGAAAGTAGTCATATCATCAAGTTAGGACATCAGCAAGCAAATCAGTCTCCTCGATGCTATCAAAATAAATATGTAGAATAGCAGTGGTTGGTCCCCTTTCACCTGAATCCCTAAAGCATGAAATACCTATGACAAGCGATAGTCACATGACTAGAAAATGATTTACTTTGAGAATAGGCTTCTGCAAATTAGGACATCTAGACTACAGAGCTTCAAGGTTAGATGCAGCAAGAAGTGAGATATTTGGTCCTTAAAGGTTTCATGCCTCTTATTTGGTCTTCGTGTAAAGCTACCTATTTCATTATTCTTTTTCCAAGTTACTGTACCTGATTCAAAAGTCCCATCTCAGGATACCCAGTTCAAATGATAACCTCATCTGAAAGGCTCACATATGAAATGACTGTTATGACAAGAGTGTTAATGGTTAAGCTGTTAGATAGATGCTAAGAGCAGTACTTGGGCACTGACTGCCCTGCCTTAAATGACTGAGAAGCCTTATTCAAAAAGGTGAATCTCCTCAGTTTCAGTGTCCTCATCAGTAAATAGGAATAAGTTCCCTGTCTATTGACTCCTTAAGTATTGGGTGACAGTACATGTACAGCACTCGAGAAGGTCACAAAGCCTCAGCTGTTATTATTTATATATAGCTCATGCCACCTATACTATATTCACATATTTTCTGGCACTGTGGAGCAATGTCCCTTTCTTTCCACTAGCCTATTACAGTGGCTCCCACCTTCCATCCTTCTAGGGGATATAAAGCTAGATTCCTCCACACTTCAGTTTCCAATTTTCACAACTCAGGAAATTTTGTATCACTCCTTTATGATCTGCAGTGAACTTTGCTTTAATTGAATTAACATTAAGAAAGCATTTATGATTGTATATAATAAACATATTTGTATATATTCTATGTGTAAATGTTTGCATAAATATGTTTCATGTAGATATATCACAACACAACATATTGATTCTCATATTTGGAATACATACAAATCTAACAAGACAGTCTAAGATTCAAAGTCACCAACACACTAAATTCTACACCCTATTCTATTTTAATTTTTCCCACAGTTCTTTCCAAAACGAAAGAAACATAATTATTGTAAGTATTGTACTGTTTATTCAAGAGGATTGTGATAAATAACAGAGAGAAAGGAACTGGAACTTCATCTACTGAGATCAGCTATGTGGAGGTACTTCAGATCTTAAGAACAAAAATGCTAAGCTCTGAGCAATGTCCATGGAGAAAACCCTTGAGAAATTTTTTATGAAAAAGAAATTGTGGATATATTTACCAGTAAATTCTTATTGACAAAACCCACAAGTCTAAATACAGGAGTTCCAAAAAGTGTATAGAATTAAATTCTGAGGTTGGAGAGATGATCAACATTTAAGGGCTTGCTGGCTCTCCCAGAGGATTCAAGTTTAATTCCCAGTACCCATATGGGGCAGCTCACTACTGCCTGTAACTTATGATCCAAAGGAGTCAATGCCCTCCTCTGATCTCTGCAGGTACTGTACTCATGAGCTCATGTGTATACACACACACACACACACACAGCGAGAGGGAGAGGGAGAGGGAGAGAGAGAGGGGAGACTCTTAAAAATAAATCTTTAGAGCTAAACTCTATATATCAATGTTTTCTACACTAACACACACATACATATTGTACCAATGTTAAAAGTTTAATTTATAAATTAGTCATAATAAGAAATTAAATTAATAAAAACCAAAAATAGAACAACAAAATCAAATAAAAGTGAATTGGTCATTTCTGGAATTTTCTGTTTAAATATCTAGGCCCTGGGTGGCCACAGGAGACTCACACTGTAGCCATGGATGAGCAGTGGATTGTTTAATGCTTCTTTAAAATTCTTTTGTATCCTTATTTGTTTTTAGAACATTTCCAAAACTGCCATTGAGTGAGTGGTACTGACAATGAGTGTTTCTAGACAATTAAAATTATTTTGTCACATTTATCAATTCCAATATATAGTATATATAACAGGGAGGTGGGGTGACACTCTTTCTATTACTGTGCTCCTTTCTCCAGCATTCAATTGTCAGATTGTCATATCTCAGGGAATTCAAAAACAGCAGCAGAATGTTGCTAACCTGTGGTAGACCTGGGCCCTCAGAGAAAAATCCTTCCAGCATGAGGAAGCAGAAAACATGGAGAGTGAGTTAGTTGCCACAAGGGCAGGGATTAGCATGGCAGAAGAAAAGAAACCCTGAAGGAAGCCATCTATTCTTCTAGAGCCCCTGGTAAGAACTAAGCCCAAGACGACAAAATCCAAATGCTCCGCCAGAAAAGACAGAGAAGACACAGCTGTGAGAGTCTAGGAAAAGCGCCAAGGTGGCTTCACAGAGCAGTGTCATTAACACATCCCTGGGATTGCTTGAGATCCCCTTTCAGATGAAAACACTGAAGACTGTTTCCAAGGAACTCTCTCTGTAGTGACAGCACCAAGCATGCACATCCGTGGAGAGTGCTCAGGCCGTGTGGCTACAGCCTGAACTCAGGCCGTAGAGTTGAAAAGTTGTGAATGCTTAAAAATAGGAGCGTCAGGGAGGAAATGTCCTGGGACCTGAACTTTGATGCCATCCAAGAAACCCTCACACTGTGAAAAAGTAAGAAAGAAAATTGGTAATTTTTGTGTGTGTGAATCTCATCACTGAAATAACAAATAATAAATTAAAGACAGAGTCACTTGAGACGAGTTATATCATTTAAAAATGTAGAGCAGCCTCCAGCTTTACAAAGTTGTCAAGTGTTCTTTTTCTCTCTAATACAAATGACACACTGTATCCGAACTGCTGAAAGTTAGGGGTGTCCTCAAACTTAATCAGTGTGTGTGAGAATGGTGTTCCTTCTAAGATCCTGTGAATCAAGACATTTCACACAAGTATAAATTTACATTGAAACTTATAAAGTGATTGTTAACCAGGAAAATAACATTTATAATAAACGTTAGTTTCAGACGGAGTGAGGAGAATGTGAAAAAATAGTTTCTATTTCCTAACCAGGAGTAGTTTGGAATTGTTAACAAACCATGAATGCTACTTTCCCTCTGGCCATGGAAATGGTTAATGTGCTAAGTGTCACTATAGCAGACCATCTAGTACCCTCAGGTGCAAGTAAAATACACTCCTTGTGGAAAAATAAAAGGGATCTCCTGTGTGTTTGCCTTTTTCAAAGACCTGTAGGCATTTTCACAATCCGATATATGCTCAGTATTGCTTTTGCTTAATTATATTATTCCTGTGTGTTTTAGTGAGATTCCAAGACTGCAATCCATCCTAAGTATCCTCATAAATGATTACATATGGCAGTCTTCAACAAAATACACATGAACATCACCTCTCCTCATCAAATGTGACCCAGAAACTACTGCAATTGAAAGCCAAGGGGCTTTTGAGATATTTCAACAATCATCAAGAAATCAATCTTACATGAAACTGAAGGAAAACATCGAATGTCATTGAGCAATGAAGCTCCGCTCCGTCGATGCCCTACCTCTGAGCAGGCGCCTTGGGATGTTTCTCCTCTAGTTACCTCAGCAGCACGACGGCCAGCTGCCCTGTCTCCTCCAGAGAAACTTGTGAGCCATCATGAGAATCTGGGGGTTCTGACAGATGCTTCAGTACAGAACTGTTGGAGTCTTTTTGCAAACCCTTGTAATGAGACACAGAAGTGGTGTATTTAATTTTCAATGGAAATGCTTTTTACATATGTACTCAAGACATAACATTGAGAGGCTCCTGGTTCTTTGCATTTTCCTTCAGCACAGGATCTTGTATGTGGTCAGAACAGATGAAGGCAATCCCTGTGAAATATAGGGTATCACTATCTGTTTAACAAAATATTAATATAAGTAGAATCAATTTTATATAAATATAAATCTGCCTACAAATATTACACTATGGGTTTGAAGAGAAGGCTCAGAAGTTAACAGGCAGTGCTTTTTATAGAGGGCCTGGGTTTAGTTCCCAGCACCCACATAGCAACTTAAAACCACCCACAACTCCAGTTCCAAGGGATCCAGTGTTCTCATCTGGTCTCCACAGGCACTAGGCACACATACAATTCATGTTTAAACATGAAGGCAAAACACTCACACACAAACTAAATAAGTAAGTCTTTTCTTAAAAAAGAAAGAAAAGAATATTATAGTACTGTGACTTAATCATCATGAGAATCTGTGCTTGTTTCCTGAAAACAGCAACTAGACTACTTTTTTTCTTTTCAAGATCTGTTTCTGTCTTGCCTCTGGCTACCACACAAGGTCTGCTATGTTCTTGATGAGCTGTGGTCCAGCCTCTGTGGTGGGTATGATCCTCTGCTTGGCTCACATTCACTAGAGCAATGAGATTCTCCAGGTAATTAAGGACAAACTGAGGATATGCCTGCAAAGAAAGAGGATAATAAATACAGTGCCAGCCTTGTGTGCTACAACTGGAAACTGAGGTAGATAAGTTAGTAGTAAAATGGTTTAGCTAATAAAGTTTGTATTTTGGATCAAATGGCTTTGGTTGAAAATGTTTAAAAACTTATTTAGAGATAGTTTATCTTTACACTGCTATGAGAATATCTGGGACTGAAGAGAATGACTGTGTTGGCAAAATACTTTCACAGATGAGGACCCAAATGATCCCCAGAACTCAGGAAAAAAATAAAATCCAGGGATAGTGCCAAGAGTTAGTAATCCTGGCACAAGGAGGTGGTTGGTGACAGACAGGTCCAAAGGATTGCTGGCTGGCCAGCCTATCCTTCTTGGTGTTCTCAAGCAAGGTGTGCAGTTACTGAAGACCAGCACCAAAAGTTGTCCTCTGCCTTCTACACACAGGTACATGTCTATGGACGTACAGCCTCACCAGCACAAGCACTACATGCACACACAAAAACTCACATATCAATAATTATAATTTTCATCTCTATTCTCAGAATATGACTGTAAACATGTATGTACATATGTGAAGCATGCAGATGCTCTATGGCTTGGCAATATTCAAGTCTGTTCAACAACAAACAAGGAAATACTGAATGGGAATGAAATCGCTGTGTGAAGTGGAGACAAAGAGTCTCCCTCCCATATATATTAGTCTGTGAACACAGAATAAAAAGAATAATGCAACGCAGCTTCTGAAGAGCCATAATTTATTTTAGCCAGCAACCACAGCAGCAGCAAACATTTTTGATATATAAATATAAAAACAGCCTACAGGGAACTCAATCAGAATGAGCTGCTGAACCAGCCACACATGGTGTGCTTTAGTAATTCTCACTTGGGATCATCTGCCATCTGTTCATCAGGCTTCCTGTGAACACCACCACTAGACAAGTGTGCTTGGACACAAGCTCTCACCATCAGGGAAGGGCGATGCAGCCCAGACAGAGGTTATATACACTGAAGAAGAAGACTTAGGAGATGTGATTCTCCTGTCCACCTGCACTTTATTTTATGTGCACTGTCCACCCATCTTTCTCCCTGAGCATTTTCTTTTGTTTTAAGTTGACAGAGGAAATTGTGGTCTGAGCACTTTAGTTTAGTCTCTACATCTTTCCATAACTCTAGGATAGCTTGCCTTCTAGTATGCTGCCATGATATTACTGTGACAAAGGACTGTCCCATGTGACTATAGATTCACATCTGCATTCCTACAACAGCCTTTGAAATGGCTGCTATTATTGTGCCCATATTAGAGATGAGGGGATAGTTACAGTGAAGTCACTGACATGCTCAGTGTCATTAATTTACTTATGAATCCAGAAAGTCCAGGTGTACTTTCTCAATTATTACACAAGTTCATAGTCCATTCTGTAAAGTGAAGAATTAAAATTTTAACAAACAAATACCAAGAGGAGTTCAGTGAATAACTAATGGCACTGACTGTCTTATAAGGACCAAGAAATAAAACAATATTGAACGGCGTTAACCTTAAACTTTGCTGAAAAGTGAGTAAGTAGAGGCTAGAAAGATAGTCCAGTGGTTAAACACATAAGCTGAGAAAAAAAGAAGAGATACAGAAAAAAAAAATGTGGATATAGTGGAATTTGGTAATAGTGTAAACAATTATCCCACCTACTGGTTTAATAAAAATGCTGATTGGCTGAAGGCAGACAGGAAGTGTGGGTGGCGCTACCAGAGTAAGAAAACTCTGGGAACAGGAAGAACAAAGCAGAAATGCTACAGAGGACAACTATGCTGCTCTACAAAAGGTACCGAGCCACATGGTTGAATAGGATAAGAGTAATGGGTTATATTAAGAGCAAGAGCTAGCAAGTTATATGCCTGGGCCTCAGGTCAATCAACGTATAATTAATATAAGCATCTATGTGTTTCAGTGGAACTATGGGACTGTAGGCCAGAAAGTCTTGGCCACAAGGATAGAAAATCTGGGCCACAAGACTAGACCAAAAAGTCCGGGCCAAGAGGCTAGACCGGAAGGTCTGGGCCAGAAACCTAATACTCCATGTGGAGAAGAAGATGCCAATTAAAAGTATTGTGAACAGAATTTTTGTTTGATTAGTCAATGATATCAAAATGTTAAGGGTGTATTCTTTCTGGGTTAACAGACATACACACACAAATATGTTCATTGCAGCAGCATTGCTAGATCTTATCTCTGAAAATTTTTTGAAAATAGCATTGATATGAATGTAAACATGGAGAGTCATCCTATGTTATGAAGGGGAAAATTATGATCACAAAACCGTATGTATAGTTGTGTGTTATATCATATTTAATTAATTAGTAAGTACATTTCATCATTGTTAACGTGAATGTTTGAATAATATGATGGAATGAAGCTTTTCTTTTTTGTTTGTTAGAGGCAGCATCCCTGAATAACTTCACTACAGCTATGTAGCTGAAGCTATCCCTACACTCTTGATCTTATCTCCACTTCAAAGGGCTGAAATGGCAAGTATGTGCCATCCTATGCCTCCTGTTCATATTTTCATTTATATGTTATTCAGTTCTAAATTGCTGAAAGTTTTTCTTCAAGAATAACATATGCTGTTTTTGTTACTTAAATGAGAACCATGTAATGTGTGAAAATATGCACATAATAACTTCTGGGAATATACATATAAATAGCTCTGGTAACTGGAATAAAAAAAGAATTTGAAGAGACCATATTATTATGTTATTATATTTTTATAACCTTGTTGCACAGAAATATTTCTCTAATACAATTTGGTAATTTAAAAAAAAAAAAAAAACAACAGATAATTTCTTTAGTCCACAAGCTCACAACCTTGGAAAAATACTCTTGAGTCTCCCAAATTCATCTAAAACATTAACAAGAAAGCTTAAGATTTAATTTTTTTTTTGCATGTTTCCTTGGGATTTATAACACACCTATTGTATTATGTTGCTTTTTAATTGTGCAAGCTCTTACTGTCTTACACATAATCATGACACTTCAGTTAGAGAGAGTGTGATGAGCAGTCTTTATGGATGAGGGTGATTGATCTATATTGGTTCTACAGGAAACCATCACAAGCACAAGAGACCACAATATTTTCAATATGAGGAACAAAGAAAAACAGGACAAAGTTATCATGGCATCATCCAGGTTATAGATAAAGTTCCAGTCCTGATCTCTTCCTATACATATATATATATATTTTTTTTTTGGTAAATGTTTCTTTGGTGCATACACCTAAGTGATACTGCTTTCTTACTCATATTTACCAACTCATGCCATTAGAAGTTTCATCTCTCATTGTAAATTGCCCTGTAGATCTGTAACGTAATGACCAGTACTCATAATGACAACACTCCATAGTGGCTTACAGTCTATTGATTACTCAGTATCAGTGTCAACTCTCACCATTCTAAACAATGCTATAATGAACATCCTTCAGGGTATGTCAATGTGTCGCCCCCCCTCCCCCAACTTCAGGGTGAAAATCTGTAAGTGGGTATTCTTGAATTAAAGGAATGAGGAAATTAAAAAAATTTTTTTTGATTATATTGCCAAACAAACCCTCAGAAATAATGTAACATTTGTATTCATGTCTTTTTCTAGCCCCTTTCTTCATTTATCAGTGTAGATCTATGTGACCTAATGAATTTGGCAGAAGTGATAAACAACCTTATCAGAGACACCAAAGATGCTATTTTCTCCATGCCTCTTCTTGTTCCAACAGCTCACTTTATGAATGGGGGGTGGGGGGAGGAGGTCACGCTATAATGGACTAACACCTCTGAGTAGCAGTAGGTGTGAACTTGCTCAGAAGCTGTACTTTCCAATCTTGATTCAGTCACAGAGGTCTGAAACTTTTGGTTGATATATTGGCCCCATTCTTATGAGACCCTCTGAGTTAAAACTGCCCAGTGAAGGGCTAGAGAGATGGCTCAGGGAATAAGAGCAGCGGCTGTGCTTCTAGAGGATCCAGGTTTGAGTCTCAATAACCACAAGGCGGCTCCCAATCATCTATAATGCCTTTCCTGGCTTCCCTGGACACAGGGGGTACCTGATGTGCACAGACATACATGCAGGCAATATAGTCAGATGGTGATGATGATGATGATGATGATGATGATGATGATGATGATGACGACTACAGTGAAGCCACTTTGGAGTCTCAGCCCATGAAACCATGATGAGTGTTTGCTGTTTGAAGTTTCTATGCTGAAAGACTAATTCTAATCAGAGGTGAGCAAGTGCATACCTAATACATTCCTATCTGTTACAATAGGTTTCTTGGCCCCAGGCACCCAGAGGTCCAGACCCACAGACCTGCCTCCCCAGACCCCTTAGCCACCCAGCGCTGCTTTGGCCCTCAAAAATGACTCAGACACTTATATTAGCTTCATGCTTCTTGGCCTATGGCTTAGGCACATTTCTAGCTATCTCTTTCATCTTAACCCATTTTTATTAATCTGTCTGCCACGTGGCTTGTGGCTCACCTGTGCTCCTTACATGTTTCTTCTTTGGGCAGCTGGCTCGTTCTGCTCTGACTCTGACCTCCTTCTCCTAACTATTCTGATTCCCCACATACTTCTATGGTCAAAACTATCCTTTATTTAAAGATATATACGCACAGTATACAGAAAGACATTCCCACATCACCCATCAGCAATGCAAGAGTGTTCCCCATGCTCCACATCCCTCCAGCATAGGCTGACAACTGTGTTTCCAATCTTAGCCATTCTGACAGGTGTAAGATGGGATCCCTGAGTTGTTTGATTTGCTGGCTAAGGAGGCTGAACAATTCTTTAAGTGTCTTTCCATTTGAGATTCTTCTGTTGAGAATTCTCTATTTAGCTCTATACCCCATTTTTAATTAGATAATTTATTTTTCAACCTCTAGTTTCTTGAGTTCTTTGGCTGTGGGGAAGTGGCAGAGAGAGGTGGGAAGAGAACACGAGGGAAGGAGATTACTGAGTCGGGTGAAGAGCAGAGATGGAGAATAACAAGGTAAGTATTGGGATATGTGGAGCCACTGTGGGGTTAGAAAGAAACCCGAGACGTGCCAGAGAAATATCCAAGGCCTCACAAAGATGACATCGGCCAAAACTCCAAGCAATAGTGGAGAGGATGCCTAAACTGACCTTTCTCTATAATCAAACTGATGACCACCCTAATTGTCACTGTAGAATTTTCATCTAGCAACTGTTGGAAGCAGATACAGAGATCCACAGCTAAGCATTAGGTAGTACTCCCAGTTCAGCTGAAGGGAGGAAGGAGAGATTATATGAGCAAAGGGGTAAAGATCATGATGAGAAAACCCATAAAGGCAGCTATTGGAGGCTCACTGACTGAACTAACAGCTGTGGCACTTGCATTGAACTGAACCAAGCCCTCTGAATGTGGATGACAGTCTAATGGTACAGGCAGTTTCTGGGGCCTCTGGCAGTAGGAGCAGAATTTACTCCTGGTGCATAAACTAGCTTCTTGGAGCCCATTCCCTACAGAGAAACACCTTGCTCAGCCTTGACACTAGAGAGAGGGGCTTGGTCCGACCTCAGCTGGATACACTGGACACCATTGACTACCTTGGAAATTCTTACCCTCTCTGAAGAATTGATGGGGGAATGTAGTGGGGAGAAGCTGGGGAAGGACTGGGAAGAGAGGAGTGAGGGGAAACAGTAGTAGGCATGTTAAACATTTTAAAATAAAAGATGATAAATATAAAAACCAAAACAGAAAATTCAATAATAGAGAGAAGAGAGAAAAGAAAAAAGAGGGGAGGGGAGGGGAGGGGAGGGGAGGGGAGGGGAGGGGAGGGGAGGGGAGGGAAAAATAAAGAGGTGGAAGGCCCTGCTGGTTGGAGGTTGCAGTCTACCATGGCCTGACAGCTCTCTCTAAGCTTAGCAACATGAACACCCCTCAACCTTGATCCTCCTTTCTCCCTGCAGAAAATGCCCTGTTCTCTATCTGACCTTATTTGGAGGCTGTCTCTAGGCCTGAATGACTGACTTATTTCTGGTACGATCCTGGATGCAGTTCCCTGCAGAAGTTTTCCCCTGTTGCCCATGTGGTAATTAGAACAGAACCGTTAGGGCCATGCTTCCACAGATGGTAACTAGGAGCTTTATGATAGGAGTGTGATGTTTAATGTAAATTAGGTGATTCCCTGGCTACCATTCCCAACCTATACATTCCCTATAGTCTGGAATAAAGTTGAGCTGCTTCGCTGAAGTTATCTCCCAAGGACTATGTCTATCATACTCACAGGCTTTACAAAACTCTCTGCCATCACTTCTGCCCCTTGTCCTCAACAAGCTGTGAGGAAAAGGGGACCCTCACAGAAAGAAAGGAGGGAAGAAGGGAAGGAGGAGAATCAAAAATGTAGCCCACAAAATAATCCTTTGTGAGAGGAAAGAGAAATGCTTAGCTGTATTTAAAAATGAAAACATGGTTTAAAAAACAATATCATGAAAAAACAATAAAACAGGAACCTCAGGCAGCTCTTCTAAGATGGTTGGGGAATTTTATTAAGCCTCATCATGTATTTTGAACTAAATCTGAACAAGAAAAAACCTGAAGTGTAATGAAGCTAATCGTACCTAATTAACTTAACTAATCATGTATTCATTAATATCAAGAAACCTTATAACAGTACGGCAAAATGAATTCAATTAAGTGTAACAGGATGTTAAACAGATTTTTTTTTCTACTGCCTCTGAGTTTTGACAGAGCCATCAAAGGTTGAGAATATGAGGTATCAGGAGCTAGTGTGTTCTTAAGTTCATTCTAAAGCAACATCAGTTTAGTGCACTTCACACACACCTGGCTAGAGCACAGAAAGGTAGACCCCAGTGAGTGCTTGCCAGCAGCATGCATTTCCAGCCCTGTTCTCAGGGTTTCATGCTGAAGGTCCTGAATCTGAATCCCAAAAAGCTGCATCCACATGGATTCTACACCATTCTAGTTAAAAGAATTCAGGAAATCTAGATGAATGTGGTCTCTGGATCAGACTTTGGAAACACTGAACTGGAATGATGGCAGAAGGAAGACAGACATTATATTTATAATTGTGAAATAATAAGAAACATGTTGATGCTGCCTCGGGCTTTGGAAGCAGAATTCTTTATAAACCTTGGAAGTTTCTGGGTGTCAGAGGAGCTTTGGTTTTAATGATGCAGGTCTCTCTGGGCTCCGGATGTCAGCTGGTCACCAGCTTCAAAAGACCAAGTTATGATGCAAGCTTAGAATTTTCTCTTCACCCACATCTTCTGGGAAGGGAAGGAAAATAGTAGAAATTATGTTACCAATCAATCACACCTCCATTCCAAACTATGCTTCTTTGGGTGTCCAAGCATACACATACGTCCAGAGTTTGATGAACAGGGTTCAACAAAGTGGAAGCTCCTGGACCCAGGACCTACCCTTGCAGCCATTGTTCTGTGTCCCTCTGACCACCTGCTCCCTTTGTATATCCTTTATGTAAGTGGGGAAATGTGTTAAGTGTTTCCACAAACTCTGAAGGCCAATTCAGTTACTGGATCTGTACTTCTGATTTCTGAAGTTAGCACCAAGGCCTTACCCTGTGGAAGCCAACACAAACTACAACTCCAGGTCAGTGTGCAGACTGAAAGGTATGGCAGGACAACCAGCCAATCGATGTCTGTAGAAAAATCTAACCATATAAAAAAAAATCCTCACTTATCAGAAAGGAAGTCCAGACAGTAAGGAAATAGTCTGTTTTCCTATACAAAGATATCATAAAGGGAGACCTGGTGACCACAGCTACAGAGTAGAGGTTAGAATGGCTGGTCCAAGATTTGTTCCATAAAATGGGCTGAATAAGAGAAACACGACACTGTTAGAGAATGAGTTATTTTCCTCTCTTAGTTATTGGGGTGCTGGGAACTAAGCTAGGGATCTTCATTCATGCCAGGCAAGTGTTCTACCAGACTAAACTGCATCCCAGCTCTATAAAATGAAATTAAACAGGCAAGAGGGAGAATAGATGATGTATGGAAACATAAAACATTTTAATTCTTACATAAAATGTTAATGAAGTAATTTTCAAGGCAAGGTCTTCCTGAACAGAATTCCAGTTTTAAGCGTAAGTCAACTTAATTGTTGCTCTGTTTAGCCTCAGGTGGATGTGGATGGACTTCGTGGCATTGTTATTCTTGAGTTTCTTAAATAATAAGTCACACAGATTGGTAAAGCAAACAAGAAACTTTCTTATTTGAGTCTGATTTATTGGCTTAAAATGGAGACGATCATCTTGATAACAGCAGTGTATCTGAAGGCAGCGCACAGATCCGAGGAGATGATGTCCTATTCTAATCTTCCCTCAGAGATAGCAAAGTGGGAGACAGAGGGGTAGGCAGGCCAGAATTAGAGAATGGAAGTGCACAGTGACCCTATCTCCAGTGTCTGACCTCCAGCAAGAGCGGCCTCTGCTCCGTCAAAGCTGTAACACAATCATCTTCAAATCACTTGAAGCTGAGAATAATATTCACATTATAGCATCATTGGAGTAATTTGAATATAATCTCAGTGACTTTGCACACATCAACAGATGTAT
The DNA here is from genome assembly GCA_033318265.1 of Phyllotis vaccarum. Taxonomy (NCBI): domain Eukaryota; kingdom Metazoa; phylum Chordata; class Mammalia; order Rodentia; family Cricetidae; genus Phyllotis; species Phyllotis vaccarum. The sequence continues at coordinate 135,240,665 of JARWLC010000001.1, read as the reverse complement.
AAACATTTTAACACAGTTATGTTAAAATGCTCACCAAATAATTTCATGTTGGAAGTTTCTCCCCGATACTGACAACGCTCATATTTTAACAACTAAATACAGAAATTGTTTAAAAACAATATAGTTGGTTAAAGGTTGCCAGTTTAGAAGTTAGAAATCTTTTCTTAATTTTTATTTTAAACTTTATGAATAAAAAATACATTACAAATAAAAAATCACATGCTGAAATTAAGACCACAAAATTGTACAGTTCACTGAACTTCTATACTGTTAGGGTAACATTTTATTTTTTTTATTTATTTGATTTTTAATCTTGTATGTTCATTTTACTATTTTTTTATTTAAAAAAAGTCTTTTTTTAATCCATGTCTCCCTCATGTTCCCCCTCCCTTCCCTCCTTCCAATCCCTCCCAGTGAGCCATCAGCCTCCCCCCTCCCCAGCCACCCAACCCCATCTTCCAAAAGGGCAAGAAGTCCCAAGGTGGGTCAGCTCAGCATGGCACATCCACTCCAGGCAAGTCCGATTTCCTCATCCCAAAATCTAGACTAGGTTAGGTGTTCCTCTGCAGAGAATGGGCTCCAAGGTGTCAGCCCACGCACAGGAATACAGTCTGATCCCACCACTCAAGGCTCCACATACTGCCCATGCCAATCAACAGTTGCCTACCCTTGGAGGGCCTAGCTACTTTTCCCGATGTATCTCCAGTGGCTATTCTTGATTCAGTGAGCTCCCCAGAGCTCAAGCTAACCATCACTGTGGGAACTTTCCCCATAATCCTTATCCACTTGCTCATACAGACTCTTGTCCCCTGCTCTCAGCTGGACCAAGAGCTCAGCCATGGATCTCTGCCTCCACATCTGTTCTTTATTGGATATACATTCTGTGATGACACTTAGGGTGATTATTCATTTGATTATAGGGGAAGTCCTGTTTAGGCTCCACTATTGGTTGAAGACCTAGCCAGGGACATCCTGTGAGTTCCTGGAGGTTTCCCTAGCTCCCGGTCTCTTTCCAACCCCACACTGGCTTCCTCTATCAAGATATCTATCTCCTTTTTTCTCCCTCTTTGTTGCTCCTCTCACTCAACCATCTTCTTCTCACATGATTTGTTCCCACCTCTTCTTGGTTGCAACCTGTTATGATCCCAATTTGCTAAGGTGATCTTAATTATTTTTTCTTTCTAGGGGAATCTCTGGATGTCTCTCTTAAGTTCCTTCAGATCCCACACTGTTCATGGGTTGTGGTTTTCAGCTTGGGTATTCTTTGCTTTTCGTCTATAATCCACTTATGAGTGAGTACATACCAGGCCTATCTTTCTGGGCTTGTGAAACCTCACTCAGGAGGATATTCTCCAAATTTGCCTATAAATTTTAGGATGTCATTTTTTTTCCTGCTGAGTAGTTTTCCATTATGTAGATGTACCACAGTTAGTTAATCCATTCTTCAGTTGAGGGACATCTAGGTTGTTTCAAGGTTCTTGGTATTAAAAATAATGCTGCTATGAACAAAGTTGAGCTAATATTTTTGGGGTATGAATGTGTATCCTTTGAGTACATGCCCAATAGTGGTATTGCTGGATCCTAGGGGAGACTGATTCTCAGTTTTCTTAGGAACCGCTATACTGTATTCCAGAGTGGCTGCTGCAAGTTTGCACTCCCACCAACAATGAAGGAGTGTTATTCCCTTTGCTCACATCCTCTCTAGCATGGGCTGTCATCTGAGTTTTTGATCTTAGTCATTCTGACAGGTGGAAGGGAGTATCTCAAAGCTGTTTTGATTTGCATTTCTCTGATGGCTAAAGATGCTGAGCATTCTTTAAATGCCTTTCAGCCATTTGTAATTCTTCTGTTGAGATTTCCCTTTTTAGCTGTCAACCCCATTTTTAATTGGGTTATTTGGGGTTTGGGGCTCTAGTTTTCTTGAGTTCTCAATATACTTTAGAGATCGGTCCTGTCAGTTGTACAGTTGGTAAATATCTTTTCCCATTCTGCAAGCTGTCGCTTTCTTTTATTGACTGTGTCCTTTGCCTTACAGAAGCTTCTCAGTTTCAGGAGGTCCCACTTATTGATTGTTGTTCTTAGTGTCTGATACTGGTAGTTCTATTTGGGAAGTGGTCACCTGTGCCAATGCATTGAAGGGTATTTCCCACTTTCTCTTCTATCAAGTTCAATGTAGCTGTGTTTGAGGTCTTTGATCCACTTGGATTTGAGTTTTGTGCAGGGTGATAGGTTTAGATCTATTTGCATTTTTTTATAAAACGTCCAGTTATGCCAACATCATTTGTTTAAGTTACTATCTTTTTTTATTGAATATTTTTGGCATTTTTGTCAAAAAATCAGGTGTTCATAGGTGTGTGGGCTAATGTTGGGGACTTTGATTCAATTCCATTGATCCACATGTCTGTTTATATGCCAGTACCCAGCTGTTTTTATTACTATAACTCTATAGTATAGCTTGAATTCAGGGATGGTGATTCCTCCTGAAGTTCTTTTATTGAGCAGGATTGCTTTGGCAATCCTGGGTTTCCTGTTATTCCATATGAAGTTGAGTATTGTTCTTTCAAGGTCTGTAAAACATTGTGTTGGGATTTTGGTGGGAACTGCATTGAATCTGTAGATTGCTTTTAGTAAAATTGCCATTTTTACTATGTTGATTCTCTCTATTCAGGAGCATGGGAGATCTTTCCATTTTCTGATATTCTCTTCAATTTCTTTCTTCAGTAACTTAAAGTTTTTATCAAACAGGTCTGCTACTTCTTTGGTTAGAGTTACACCAAGATATTTAATGCTATTTGCAGCTATTATAAAGGGTGATGTTTCCCTTATTTCTTTTCAGGCCTTTTATCCTTAGTGTATAGGAGGGATATTGATTTTCTTTTTTTAGTTAATCTTGTATCCTGATACCTTGCTGAAGGTATTTATCATCTGTAGGAGTGCCCTGGTAGAGGTGGTGGCCACTTATGTATACGATCATATCATCTGCAAATAGAGATAGTTTGACTTCTTCCTTTCAATTTGTACCCCCTTAATCTCCTTTTGTTCTCTTATTGCTTTAGCTAAAACTTCAAGAACTATATCGAATAGATAAGGAGAGAGAGGACAGCCTTGTCTTGTTTCTGTTTTTAGTGGGATTGCTTTGAGTGTTTCTCCATTTAGCTTGATGTTGGCTGTCAGCTTCCTGTATATCACCTTTATTATATTTAGGAATTTTCCCTGTATTCCTGATCTCTCCAGGACTTTTATCATGAAGGAGTATTGGACTTTGACACAGGCTCTTTCAGCAACTAATGAGATGATCATGTGTTTTTATTTCTTTCGGTTTATTTATATGATAGATAACAGTCACAGTTTTTCATATGTTGAACCATCCCTGAATCTCTGGGATGAAGCCTGCCTGATCATGGTGGATGATTTGTTTGATATGTTGTTGGATTTGGTTTGCCAGAATTTTATTGAGTATTTTTGCCTCCATGTTTATGAGGGAGTTTGGTCTGTAATTCTCTTTCTTTGTTGCATCTTTGAGTGGCTTGGGTATCAAGGTAATTGTGGCCTCATAAAAAGAGTTCTGCAATGTTCCTTCAGTTTCTACTGTATGGAACAGTTTAAAGAGTATTGGTATTAGTTCTTCTTTGAATGTCTGGTAGAATTCTGCACTGAATCCATATGGTTCTGGGCTTTTATTTTTTATTTTCTTAACTTGGGAGACTTCTAATAACAGTTTCAGTTTCCTTTGGGGTTATAGGTCTATTTAGGTCTTTAATATGATCTTGATTTAATTTTGGTAAGTGATACCTGTCCAGAAAGCTGTCCATTTCTTTTAGGTTTTCCATTTTAGTGGAGCATAGATTTTTAAAGTATGACCTAATAATTCTCTGGATTTCCTGGTTATCTGTTGTTATGTCCCCCTTTTCATTTCTGATTCTGTTAATTTGGATACTCTCTCTCTCTCTCTGCTTTTTTGGTAAGTTTGGATAAGGGTTTATCTATCTTGTTGACTTTCTCAAAGAACCAACTCCTTGATTCATTTATTATTGTTATTGTTCTTTTTGTTTCTATTATGTTGATTTCAGTCCTAAGTTTGATTATTTCCTGCCATCTACTCCTTCTAGGTGAGTTTGCTTCGAATTTTTCTAAAGCCTTCAGTTGTTCTGTTAAGTCTCTTGTGTGAGATTTCTCTACGTTTTTCATATAGGCATCTAGTACTATTAATTTTCCTTTTAACTCTGCTTTTGTTGTGTCTCATAAGTTTGAGTATGTTGTGGATTCATTTTCATTAAATTCTAGGAAGTCTTTGATTTCTTTCTTAACTTCTTCCTTAACCCAGAGGTGGTTGAAAGATTTTCAGTTTCCAAGAATTTGTAGGCTTTCTGTGATTTTTGTTGTTGTTGAACTTTAGACAATGGTGGTCTAAAAAAGTTATTTCCATTTTTTTGTATATATTGATATTTGCTTTATGACCAAGTATGTGGTCAATTTAGAGCAAGTTCCATGGAGTGCTGAGAAATATGCATATTCCTTTTTGTTTGGGTGGAAGGTTCTGTATGTATTTGGGTCATAACATCTGTTACATCCCTTATTTCTCTGTTGAGTTTCTGTTCTGGTTTACCTATCCAAGGGCGAAAGTGGGTTTTGAAGTCTCCCACTATTGGTATGTGGGGTTTGATGTGGGGTTTAAGCTTTAGTAGTGTTTCTTTTATATATGTAGGTGCCCTTGTGTTGGGAACATAAATATTCACAATTGAGACTTCATCTTGGTGTATTTTTCCTGAGATGAATAAGTAATGTCTGTCCTAGTCTCTTTTGATTGATTTTAGTTTGAAATGTATTTTGTTAGATATTAGCATGGTTACACCAGTTTGTTTCTTAGGACCATTTGATTGGAAAGTCTTTTCCCAACCCTTTACTCTGAGCCTGTGTCTGTCTTTGAAGTTGAGGTGTGCTTCTTGTATGCAGCAGAAAGATGGCTTGTGTTTTTGTATCCATCATGTTAGGATATGTCTTCTTATAGGTGAATTGAGTCCATTGATATTAAGTGATATTAATGACCAGCGATTTTTATTTCCTGTTATTTTTGGTGGAAGCTTGTGTGTATTTCCCTTCTTTGGAGTTTTCTTCTAATTATGGATTGTTTGTGGTTTCATGTGTATCTAGTTTCCTTAGGTTGGAATTTTCCCTTTAGTGCTTTCTGTAGGGCAGATTTGTGGATAGGTAGTGTTTAAATCTGGTTTTGTCGTGATATATCTTCTTCATTCCATCTATGGTGATTGATAGTTTTGCTGGGTATAGTAGTCTGTGTCGGCAGCCATGCACTTTTAGTGTCTGTATAATATCTGACCAGGACCTTCTTGCTTTCCTTGTTTCCACTGAAGAGTAGGATGTTATTCTGATGGGTCTGCCTTTATAGGTAATTTGGCCTTTTTCCTTTGCAGCTCTTAATATTTTTTCTTTGTTATGTAGGTTTAGTGGCTTGATTATTAAGTGGTGAGTGGATTTTGGGGGGGTATCAAGTCTATTTAGTGTTCTGTAAGCTTCTTGTATCTTTATGGGCATTTCTTTCTTTAGGTTGGGAAAGTTTTCTTCTGCAATTATTTTGAATATATTTTCTGTACCTTTGAGCTGGTATTCTTCTTCTTCTTCTTCTTCTTCTTCTTCTTCTTCTTCTTCTTCTTCTTCTTCTTCTTCTTCTTCTTCTTCTTCTTTTTCTTTGATTCCAATTATTCTCAGGTTTGGTCTTTTCATGGTGTCCCAGATTTTGTGTTATGACTTTTTTGGTTTTAGTGTTTTGTTTAACTGGTATATCTATTTCCACTATTGAGTCCTCCACTCCAGAGATTCTTTCTTCTATCACTTGCATCCTGTTGGCTGTGCTTGCATCTGTAGTTCTAGTTTGTTTCTTCAGGTTTTCTATTTCCAGCTTTGCCTTAATTGTGCCCTCTTTATTGCTTCTATTTCAATTTTTAATTTCCAGAATATTTCTTTCATCTGTTTATTTTTCTTAGTTTTCTTTATTTTCTCTCAGGGATTTGTTCATCTCTTCCAATTTTTTGTTTGTATTTTCTTCTATTTCTTTAATGGAGTTTTTTATATCCTCTTTTAAAGCTTCTATTATCTTAATAAAGTTGTTTTTAAGGTCATTTCCTTCTGCTTCCTCTTCATTATTATACTCAAGTCTTGATGTTCTAGAACCACCAGCTTCTTCTGGTGGTGTCTTGTTGCTTTTTATATTGTTATATGTGTTCTTGCACTGGCATCTGTCCATTTCTTTCTTGATTCAGTCTTAGTTAGCTCTTGGTCGTCTCTTAGTCAGTTGTGAGCCCGAGGGCTGAGGGTCTCTAGTAATTGTAGGGGTTGCTCTTAGTTGTCTCTTAGCTGGCTGTAGACCAAGGAGCTGTGTGTCTCCAGTTTTCACAGAGGTCGTTCTTGGTCAGGTCTTATTTAACTCTTAGTCAGCTTTTAATCCACTGTGAACCAGGAGGCTTCAGAGTCTCCTGTTTCTTTATTTTTAAATTTTTTTTTTTGAGGCACAATTTTTTGTGTAGTCCTAGCTGTCCTGGACCTTGCTTTGTAGACCAAACTGTCCTGGAACTCAGAGATTCACCTGCCTCTGTCTCTCAAATGATGAGACTACCACCTCCTGCCTAGAGTAACCATTCTAAGAGCTATATATGCATTCATACATTACATATATGTTTTAAGTAAAATTATGAAATAATTGTAGCACAAATTCTAATTGGTTTTAATAATAAAAACCCAAAGCCAGATACAGGGATAAAGCCTGAAAGATCAGAAAAACAGAGGAGAAAACAATATCCACTTCTTACCTCTTCAACTCTTCAGCCTGAAAGAGGGCAAGCTTCTGTTTCTGTCTGCCTTATATTCCTCTCACTTCCTGTCTCCACCTCCCTACTGCTGGGTTTAAAGGTGCATGCCTCCCAAGTACTGGGTTAAAAAAGCATGAGATCCCAAGTGTTGGGATCAAAGGCATGAGCTTCCACTACCTAGCTCTGTTTCTCTTTTGGACTGTAATCTTGAGTAACCCAGGTTGGCCTTGAACTTCTGATCTTCCTGCTTCCTATTCCCTAAGATTAAAGGTGTGTGCCACCACTGACTGGCCTCTATGGCTAACTAATGGCTAGCTCTGCTCTCTGATCTCCCGACAAGATTTATTTGTAAGAGCACAAACAAATCATCACCACAAATAATATTTTTACCTATGACATTTTTCAAACATCCATAGTATTGTTTATCTCTTGGCCCTCCTCCTCCCTCTGTATTACCCACCCCACTTTCCCCCAGTTAGAGCTATACACAATCAATATCTGCTGAGAGAGGGTGACTCAGTTTTCTCCAAGGATGAGTTCCCTGGGAGGTTATCCAATACCAAGTGCTCAGTATTAGACATGTGTATATATCAACAACCCTAAATAGACTCTGTATGCTGTATGTATATATGTATGTATATATGTATGTATGTATGTATGTATGTATGTATGTATGTATGTACACATATATGTATATGTGTAGCAACAATAGTTATAAGAGAAGAGGTCATAAATTTGAGGACTCAGAAAGCATAGAAGTTGAGGTGGGTGAGAGAGCAAATGATATAAATGTAACACTTCTGCAAATATTATTTTAAAAAATAAAACAGTTAAATTTAAAATAGCAATTTCTGTATCTTTAATGGGAACATGCTGTGTTATAATCAATTTTAGCTCACGTTTATAGTAAGCCAGAACTCAGTGCAGTTTTATTGCTTACAGACCATCCTTCCCATTGCATAAACTATTGTGAATATATTTAACATCAAATTAAATTTATAAATTTTCAAAGTACTTCACTTGTGATCAGAAATATATTTCAATGCTAACTACCAAAACCTATAAAATTTAAAGTTTTCCCTGGAATAAATTATAGTTTTAATTTTGGCTTTTTAAATCATAGCACCTTTCCCCCCAAGAATAGTAAATATAACAGGAAAGATGCCAACAATTTGACAACTCAAGAAACATATGCTAAGAAATAATCCTACTTGTAAGTACAGGATAAGAAACTGAAGTTCTCGTCCATTATGTAGATACAGAGATAGCATGTCAGAACGTTCTTACCCTAAAGGTTATAATAAGGCCACGGTGGGGAAAGGTTTTAAAATGGTTTTTTGGCTGTTTAGGGGATTTGAAAGATCATCTTGGTGTTAACGACTATAGGATGACACCTGAATGAGCAATTGAGAATCAATTCTGAAAGAAATGGCAGTTTCCTACTTTTGTCACATTTTATCACCACATCAACATGTGAGCACACATTTGCCTGTTCAATTTTAATAGAATCATGTAGCTTTATATCATCAATAATACTTGAGAGTTTGCTGAGAGCTTTCCTATAGGGAGCCTCAAATTGATATACAATTCCTTTAAATTTTATCAAGGTCATTAAAAAACAAAATGTATATGTAATGCCACATCAGTAAGATGAGAAGACATCATTCTAATGTATAACAACTTATAAAACAAAATTTTTAAGCATAAACTTGCATTTAATTTTTCAAGAAATTTTGTATATTGTTTAAATGTTAAATTTAGAGGGCTAGAGAGACGGCTTCGTGGTTAAGAGTGGAAGACCCTACATTCAGTTCCCAGCAACCACTGTGACCATTCACAACTGCCTATCATTCCAGTGCCAGAGAATATAGCACCCTCTTCCAACCTCTGTTCTTAAATGAACACACACACACACACACACCAGAAAGAGAACAGACAGACAAACATACACATAATTAAAGCTAAAATAACTCATTTTAAAAGTTAAATTTAGATCTAACATTCAATGGTACATATTGATATTAAAGTCATTTATATTACATAATACTATATTACATAATATTAAAGTCATTTATAGTACAATATAATGAACTTTCCTCTCTTGGTCAATAACACCAAGCTCAAATATTTCCTAGAATGAATAAAATAAATAATAGTAGCAATAACACCTTCAATGGTAAGAATGAGAGATAAATGGAGATTTTCTCTGTTCTTGAGACAGAGAATATATTATAAATATAACAAAATCTGAGCTGAGATTAAAAGGCCTCAGTTCTTGTCCCTGATGTGACTGACCTTCAGTGGATTACCTAGGCTCCAAAGAGTCTAGAAGTGAAATTGCTCATAATGACAATGATGTCATTACCACATTTCCACCACTACTGTAAAGGGTTAGAAGTGGAAGGTCTTCAGAGTCCAAATGAATGTGACTCCTGAAACTATTTCATTTCAGGTTCTCATATTATGAGAGAAGCTCAGGACTATGTCTTGGGAGTCTGTCAGCTATCACCCCACTGATTGTTGATGCATGTATCTATGTAAGTGGCATAGGTATTAGTTGAACACATAGAGAACTAGCAATCTTTCAGCCACTTTTGCATTTGTTGAAATATTCTACTTATCACATAGTAGATGCAAGAAAGTAGGTAGCCCATGGCCACAGTTCAGGAGAAAGTTTCATCATTTCCTAAGTGACAGGAAGTAGGGAAGGCCATTGTCATGCTTTCTGGTCACAAATCCGTTTTCCCAGCCTCAGATGCCTTTGTTGTCTCCCTGTGCTACCTATGGTAAATGAAAAATCCATAGAGAGAACAAAGAACAGCAGTTTCTCCTCCATTGTTGATGTGGTGTAATAGTCAAGCAATCCGCATGCTATAAAATCACACATGGGAAATTTTCTTTTGTTACTGACTTCACGACAGAGCTACTGGTATGCTTGATGCCACAATGTATAGTTACACAACTATACTCTTTGGCTGTGTTCAGAGACGTTCTTAAGCCGGTGTGTGTTAAGCAAGTTGGTAATATTGGTAATATTGACCATTCATCACTGCAAACCCAACAAGACTTAAGGAATTTTTAAAATGCAGATGCATCCATAAAACTACAACTGAAATAGCAATGCCAAATTAGGAAACGGTAAAGATGACACCATAATGGACAGCATCCCATGAGAGTTTGAAGTCTTCTTTATAGATGCTTTAAACCTGCAAGGTGGAGAATGTAGCCTGTTTATTCCTACTCAGAAGGCCACAAAGCAAAGTATACAATAGACACTCTTCAACATTCCCTCCAATCTCTTGAACAAGGGCTGTGAACTGAAAAGCCTTTAAGACCCAGCCAGGTATCAGCAATGCATGGAGTAGGCGGAAGCTAGTGTGAGGATGCCACCTTAGGAAACTGCTAAGAATACAGATGTAATAATGACAAAATGTAAGTCTGATGCTACCTATATTTGCAAGAAAATCAAGAAAGATATTCTCGCACAAAACATCTTTCCCATACATCCTAAACATGAAGTAGCATCAATTTTTAGTGGTAGCCCCCAAAACAGCTTTGGTTTCAATGATCTAAAAGGTATTTTTAAATGCCTTTTGGAATGAAGCATCTTTTCATGATGTAAGATTGTTCCAGCCACTTGGTAATGGCATTGTTGGCTTGCCTTTCATCTACTGGTGGTCAGACACACAGAATAGAAAAGGTATATTTTAAGAAATAGGGACAGGCCTGCTACCGTGAATATGAATCGGATGACTGACAGCAAGCAAGGCAAAGTTGCACTAATGAGGCATGATATGTTTACAATACTCCTTGTGAGTTGTCAGCCTGCTACTTCAAATGCTAGTTCTATTATTTTTAGCTTACAAAAGGCTACATCTTGATTCCTAGCCTTTGTTGGAATCACGTTAGACTACACAGCAGCAGCAGAAAAGAAAAATTGTCTCTAGAAGTGGTTGTCTCATTATGTTTATTGTTATTCATAATGAAAGATGAGTATCTCAAAATATAAGTCACATAGATTAAATACTTGGGCAAAGATGTATTTGAAAGTATATATGCCCAGAAATAAGGTACCTTTCACACATCTTGGGCCTATTGATACTTTAAAAAAGAAAACACACCTTTGATTTTTCCAAATGTTCTGCTATTCTGACTCTGCCTTGAAGTAGACTTCTACTCATCTAACGTCAAAGCTGAGACAGTACAAAGGCGAATGAGACTCATTTGTGAATAAGAATCTTTCTTCTTCCCAACTACTCTGCTTTTCTCCCACCTCCCCTCCACTTGTTTTCCATCCTTTTCTAGATTATAAAATCACTTCTTATAAATAGACATTTTCAAAGTTAAGCTTATGTCTTCTATCTCTGTGATAGGATCTCATACAGAGATTGTAACCCCTTTAGGAGTTGAATAACCCTTTCACAGGGGTCACATATCAGATGTCCTGCATGTCAGATGCTCATTGTATTTCATGGCAGTAGCAAAGTTATAGTTATGGAGCAGCAACAAAATAATTTTAAGGGGGGTGTCACCACCACATGAGGAACTGTATGAAAGTTCAAGGCATTAGGAAGGCTAAGAACCGCTGGGCTAGACTGACCTCAAACTCATTATGTGCTGCAGGATGACTTTGAATTTCTGATCCTACTGACTCTACCTCACCAAACTTACTGAATTTTAAAAAACTGACATTTTTCCCTGCTTTCAGGACATTGAGCTTCACCACCACTGTCTCACTATCCCGACCACAGTAGGAAGGGGATCTGGATAGGCTCAGGTCAGTTTACTGAACAGCTGATGCTTCACTGTCAAAATCCCCTGTGGCCAAGGAAATCCCTGGGCATTGAGAGCAAGACACTCACAATACCTGCCTTTGGACTGCGGATGCCAGTCAGATATCTATCTATCTATCTATCTATCTATCTATCTATCTATCTATCTATCTATCTATCTCTATCTATCTATCTATCTATCTATCTATCTATCTATCTATCTATCTATCTATCTAATCTATATATCCTACCTATCCACCTATCTCCTCTCTATCTCTCTCTAGCATAACCATAATTCCATTATCACTATTCATTTTCAATTTTTGTTTATAATTGACAGGTATATATTTAAAGAATAAAATATGAAACTTTGAAATGTATATGCCTTGAAAGCATCCTCTAAATCATGATAACAAATATTTTTATATTTTCAAACCTCCCACACAAAAATCATCCCTAAAGCTTTCTGAGCATCTTTGAAATTTTTTATTACTATTATTTTTCGTATTTTGCCTATGTGGATGTAGTTATCACAGGGACTGGAAGAGGGCATCGGATCCCCTGGAACTGAAGTTACAGACAATTGTGAACTGCCATGTGGGTACTGGGCATTGAATTCAGGCCTTCTGGGAAGGCAGCATCTCTCCAGCACCTGTGAGTCTTCTAAGATCTGACTTTCTGGCCTCTCCACTTTCTTATCTCTTGTCAGCCAGTGGCCTTCATTTTAGATTCTTAAGAACTTATTTAAACTGTATGTGAGTGAAGTGGCATAGACTTTTTTTTTTTTTTTTTTTACTTTCTGTTAGCAAAATTCCTTTGAGATTAAACTCTAGTGTTGCATTACCAAGAACTGATTCCCTTTTGATAAACTAAATCATTCTTTGATAAAGATAATTTGCTTATTTTTCTGTGTAGATATACCTTTGGGTTATTTCTAGCTTTGCTGTCTTTTGGAGTAAAGCTGTTCTGAACATCTCTGTAGGAACACATATTTTCATTTTCTTTGGATAAATTCTTCAGAGTAAGATAGCCAGGCCATGGAGTATAAAAGTGTTTACATCCTGTAACAGTTTAAAGTAGCTCTCACTTTGCCCAAATTGCCTTCCATCTCCATCGTCTAAGAGCAGTGAGCACTCTTCTTGTGCATCTTCTCACTCAATCTTCCAAACATCAGATTCACACAGCACTTCACTGTAGTCAGAGTCACACACAGCACTTCACTGTAGTCAGATTCACACACAGCACTTCACTGTAGTCAGATTCACACAGCACTTCACTGTAGTCAGATTCACACACAGCACTTCACTGTAGTCAGAGTCACACAGCACTTCACTGTAGTCAGAGTCACACACAGCACTTCACTGTAGTCAGAGTCACACACAGCACTTCACTGTAGTCAGAGTAACACACAGCACTTCACTGTAGTCAGAGTCACACACAGCACTTCACTGTAGTCAGATTCACACACAGCACTTCACTGTAGTCAGATTCACACAGCACTTCACTGTAGTCAGAGTCACACACAGCACTTCACTGTAGTCAGATTCACACAGCACTTCACTGTAGTCAGAGTCACACACAGCACTTCACTGTAGTCAGAGTCACACAGCACTTCACTGTAGTCAGATTAACACAGCACTTCACTGTAGTCAGATTCACACACAGCACTTCACTGTAGTCAGATTCACACACAGCACTTCACTGTAGTCAGAGTCACACAGCACTTCACTGTAGTCAGAGTCACACCGCACTTCACTGTAGTCAGATTCACACAGCACTTCACTGTAGTCAGATTCACACACAGCACTTCACTGTAGTCAGATTCACACACAGCACTTCACTGTAGTCAGAGTCACACACAGCACTTCACTGTAGTCAGAGTCACACACAGCACTTCACTGTAGTCAGAGTCACACACAGCACTTCACTGTAGTCAGAGTCACACACAGCACTTCACTGTAGTCAGAGTCACACACAGCACTTCACTGTAGTCAGAGTCACACACAGCACTTCACTGTAGTCAGATTCACACAGCACTTCACTGTAGTCAGATTCACACAGCACTTCACTGTAGTCAGAGTCACACACAGCACTTCACTGTAGTCAGAGTCACACACAGCACTTCACTGTAGTCAGAGTCACACACAGCACTTCACTGTAGTCAGAGTCACACACCGTACTTCACTGTAGTCAGATTCACACACAGCACTTCACTGTAGTCAGATTCACACACAGCACTTCACTGTAGTCAGAGTCACATACAGCACTTCACTGTAGTCAGATTCACACACAGCACTTCACTGTAGTCAGATTCACACACAGCACTTCACTGTAGTCAGAGTCACATACAGCACTTCACTGTAGTCAGATTCACACAGCACTTCACTGTAGTCAGAGTAACACACAGCACTTCACTGTAGTCAGAGTCACATACAGCACTTCACTGTAGTCAGATTCACACAGCACTTCACTGTAGTCAGAGTCACACACAGCACTTCACTGTAGTCAGATTCACACAGCACTTCACTGCAGTCAGATTCACACACAGCACTTCACTGTAGTCAGATTCACACACAGCACTTCACTGTAGTCAGATTCACACACAGCACTTCACTGTAGTCAGAGTCACACACAGCACTTCACTGTAGTCAGATTCACACACAGCACTTCACTGTAGTCAGAGTCACACACAGCACTTCACTGTAGTCAGATTCACACACAGCACTTCACTGTAGTCAGAGTCACACACAGCACTTCACTGTAGTCAGATTCACACACAGCACTTCACTGTAGGCCTACCTTTGTGCTTTATTTTCAGTAAGTTCAAAAACTTGCTAATTTACATTCTAAGCCTCCTTTGATGCGTGGGGAATCTAGAAATGTATTATTTCATTTCTAAATATTTGGAGGTATTGCAGAAAGCTTCATCCTTTTGAATTCTTTTCTCTTTTCTTCTTTCAATATATGCTGAGGATTGAATCTATACTCTACTGCTGAGCTAAAAGCTGGCCCATCTGCTATTTAGTTCTACTTTAACTCTATATGCCCAAAGAATATATTTTACCTTATTTGAAATCTGTTAGACTTTTTGAAATTTGTTTTGTTGGTAGACTGTAGATTATTCTGATTACTATGCAGTTCCCTTAAAAAAAGAATTTCTTCAGGGAACACCACTCACTTTGGATGTAGACATAGAGAAACCAATATGCTCTGACCAGGAAACTCTCTCTCTCCTGGATAATTTTCATACTGCTGAAAGGTTCTTTGCAGGCTGCTGGGGAAGAAAAGACATCAATGCTGTTACCTAATCCTGGATCTTAAATGCTACAAATTTGACCTACCAGGAAAGATGTACCTACTGGTGTAATTGTGGCAAGACTGTATGGGTAACCAACCACTCTTGATTGAATGTGAGATCTGCTGCATTAGAGCAAATTGACTCCTTGTGCTGTAAACATGGACAAAAGCCCTGGTTAGTAACGTCATAGGCCAAAGGGGGAATCCTTTAATGTTGCTTTGCCTAGTTATTATGTTGTCAAACTGCTTTCCAAATAATTTGTTTTTATCCATATATTTGTGAAGTTCTCAACCTCAGATGAGATGCCTCTTCTTGTAATGGATGGTGGCTAATTCAGAGATTCATAATTGTTCTACGTGCTGAGGATAAGCAGCTGTACATGTTCATCCACCGAAGAGACATCTATATGAACATCTACCCACTAGTGGTCAAGGGATACGGTAGAAAAAAGAACAGAAGAAGCTTATAAGCCAGAGGATAGGGAAGAGTATCATGAAAGGCTGTCCTCTGGTTTTAGTATGGCTGTTACACACATGAATTCACGGTGTCTATTGTTACTCACATAAGACTTGCATTAGATCAAGCTGGTTACAAATCCTAGCATGAAGACCCCACGCCTACTTGAAGAATATTGACAGTTGATGGTGACCACATGAAAGTCATGTTTCTTTGAGGGGTGGCCACCAGCAGGTTGCCCCCATATCCTACTAGTTAGCCCACAGTCATGTACATATGGACAGCACTGACAGGGCTCAGCTTAAAAAATTAGAACTATCTGCAATAAAAAATTAAAACTTTCTTAAAGGGAAATATATTGGTGAAGTGGAGTGAGTGGAACTGGAGGGAAGGCGTGAGAGGAAGGTATGTCTAAAATGCATTTATAAATCTGTGAATGTCCAAAAAAATTTTAAATTCTCTTCAAAAAGCTATGGAGATAGTTCAGCCAGGAAAGTTATTTCAATGCAGCCATGAGGACTCAAGTTTGATCACTAGAACCCACATAAAAAGTCAGGCACCATCATGTACTCTTGTGCTCCTACACTGGGGATACAGAGACAGCATTGAAATAAACAAAACAAGCCTAGTTATCGGAATATGTGTAATTGTAAAAGCTAAAAGAGAAAAATGACTTCCTGATAAGACACAGTTACAGAAATTTTATGATTTGTTTGATTTGGCTTTTTCCTCTTAAACAGTGCAGTGTCGTGACCAAGAGGCCGTTTTCAGGTTAAGAGACTGGCTGCTTCTGTTTCTTTTCTTATGTAACCACCTAATAGGTATGAACAAGTTATTTGTCTCTAAACTTCAAAACAGATAATCATGATAATTACCTTACCAGACCAACATGAAATTTAAACGTAGCAATGCGCCATTGAGGAATTAGAATCCTGACTGGTGCAAAGGTGCATGGTTGTGCAGCCAGGGTTTACACCTAGAAGCTTGACTCTTTAGACTGTGTTTTTAATCACTGTGTGGTAAATTATGCCTGCCAGGCTGACTGCTTTGCATGTTGCATTTGCTCTTCTGCATTCACAGCTGGACCAGTCTCCTTGATGCCTAAGTATCGTGATTTTGGCTTCATCTTTATGTATGTCCTCATCAAGTCAAACTATCTAACTTATGACTCTCTGTATACTAAGACACAGTAATGCTTGTTCTTGTCAATATTAAATTAAGGCAAAGATTATGAATGCAACAAAGATAGAGCACACTTTTAATCTCAGCACTCAGGATGCAGAGGCAGGTAGAACTCTATGATTTTGAGGCCAGCCTGGTCTACATAGTGAGTTCTGGGGCAGATGAGACTAGATGATAGAGGGATCTTGTCTTTTTTTAAAAAAGAAAAAAGGAAGGAAGAAAGGAAGGAAGGAAGGAAGGAAGGAAGGAAGGAAGGAAGGAAGGAAGGAAGGAAGGGTCTTGAAATTAATACTTCTATGTGATTAGATATTAATCAACTTTCTGACTATTTTTTAATTTAGCCTTTATTTAAAAAAAAAAAATCTAACCATATCTTCTGTAAGAGAAGACTAAGACAGACAGATGCTGCTTCTGGCCCGCTCCAAGCCAGCCACTGTTTCACCTCCATAATTTTACTTTTACAGTGTTCCACATTCAAAAAACTAGAGAAAAGATTGAAAGCACAAATTCCAATTTAAGTCTTCTAAGTTGCTTTAAAGAAGGACACAAAACAATGAATCCTGGAGCTCACAGAAAAGATCACATGACTTCTTAACTGCAACGAAACATTTGAAGTTAACATCTCACATTTTAACATACTACCAAACTAAGTGACATAAATTTTCAAGATTCTTCTAGATGTAAATGGTAATGTTAATATAAGGTTTAAATGCCTCTCGGTTGCTCTAGCCACGCCAGAAAGCATCTCAACATACCTGCTTAGAATTTGCAAAGACAGTATTTGTTGTTTTGAGCCAGATCACACTCATAAGCCTTACCTTTTCCGTACCAGTCATTTCTGTCCTTCAAGTGATGTTATCTGGGTGGTCTTGACTCTGACTGGCTGGCCAATAGCCTTGGAGCATTGCGTTACCGTTCTGCTCAGGATCATCCCAGTCTTCCAATGAAAGGGGAGATAAAGGTCTAAATAAGTTAAAAGAACCAGAAAAGTCAACAATGTGTCACAAATAGTGAGGTCATTATGCCTGGATAAGCCTGGATATTAACAGTGGCTCAAAGTGAAATACTACCCACAACTTAGCAGTCAGTGAGCCCTGCTCAGAAGCAGCCATCCTCTGTCCTACAACGGTGGCATTTTACAGTTGAGCGCAAAATAAAACAGACCTTGATATCTTCATTTGTCCTTCCTTTCTGTGCATATTTCACAGTGTAGTGACTTGGGGTCCATCACGTGTCACTTGCTAGAGTTATCACTACAGAGCTTACTTGAAATCTGTATGCACAGACAAACACGTGCAGTGAACTGAGAGGGCTGGAACAAATCCTCAACCTTCATATCAATTTAAAGCTTTACTCTGGGTCTTAATATCATGGCTTAAAACTGTATGGTGGCCGTGGTCTGCGACCTCGGTGTCTTAAATGTGAGCATTCTCCGTCAAGAAAATTAATTTAGAATATTGTGTAAATGATTATTTAATAATAATTTTCCCATTTAGTGAATTTGTTCATTTTAGATGAGTCACAGTGACAGAGAGATTTACACATACCCACTGGGGATTTATGGCATGCAAAATTTTGTGTTATATCATGGAAAGAGACTTAATGTTCAAGGTGGAAGGGGAAGTTTCTATGTGAGTTGATTTTTTTTCTTGTTTCCTTTATAACATGTAACTTTTGCTTTTCAGGTTTCTGTTGCATAAAGTGAAATTCATGGTGACCTAGCAAACATACCTCTAAGCAATTTGAGTGGCAATAAGTACTTGCAATCCTGGCGTGTAAATGTGTCTGTCTGTTAGAGAACAGAAAGGATCGCAGACAGGAAGAAAGACATTGTTGGCCTTTCTTTCCGTCAGACATTATGCCCCCAAACCAGACCTACGTTCTAATTCCTACTTTGGTGTAACTTTGCAAGGAAGAAATGACTGTTTTATAGTTAAAGAAACTATGCCTCAGTGTGCCCAGATAACTTTCTCTAGACCATGCAAGGGATTTTAAGAAAACTGTACTCTTTGAGCTAATATTTCGATCACTTTAAGGAAATGTCAGAAAGTACAAGTTGTATAGTATAATGAGATTCTAGAAATAAATACCGTGAAATTACAGAAGACACAATTTATAAAGGGCCTTCCATAGCATCTAATCTGCTTCATTTGATGAGAAGCCCCAACCCTACATGCCCCATGTGATCAGATCACAATCACCCAGCTATTTAGGACACTCCTAGCATGTTCACAGACTGATTGGATATAAAGCATGGTCTTATAGAACAGAAGGAAAGCTTAATTTATAAAGTCAAGCAGACCAACAATCCTTCCCTTGTTATTGCTATTCTCTATTTCTTAAACTGTGTGAATGCTATGGTTTTGCTGTAAAATGTCCCT
Organism: Phyllotis vaccarum; assembly: GCA_033318265.1. Classification (NCBI taxonomy): domain Eukaryota; kingdom Metazoa; phylum Chordata; class Mammalia; order Rodentia; family Cricetidae; genus Phyllotis; species Phyllotis vaccarum. The sequence continues at coordinate 135,221,755 of JARWLC010000001.1, read as the reverse complement.
CAAAGAGCTCATGTGTAAGACCTGGTCCTCACTTGTGGGTCGAATCACTGAAGGACGACTGGACCAAATGATCCTGATCCAGTTCATGGATACATCCATTGATGGGTTTATAGTTTAATATAACATTGGGAGACACAGCCTTGGTAAAGAAGCAGATCCCCAAGAATTGACTTTGAAATGCGTCTGTTGTGCCTGGTTTCACGTTTTCTGTTTCCTGATTGCAACAAGGCCAGTAGTTGTCCCTCTGCCCTGTCCTTCAGCCGTGATGCTCTGGCTTGTCTTAGGCTATGGGGCCAGCTGACCATTTACTGGGACCTGTAAAGTCTGAACGAACAGAAATTCCTCCTCCTCCTCTCGTTGCTTTCTTGGGTATATTCTAACACTAACAGAAATACAACACTAACGTGACAATGGAAAACAAGCAGAAAACAAAGCTAATGGTTAACCGAATCTTAAGGCTGGGTACAGACATCAGGCACATCTCACCCAGCACGATTCTACTTTATTATCTGAAACAAACATTACATTTTAGTACCCTCAAGTTTGTTTTCATCTATCAGAGAATCATAGAATAACCAAGGATAGTCTAGGATTTTATGTCAGAAATGGTTTTAATGTCCTTCCCCATCACCACAAATAGTGCACTAAACTTAATTGGATGGTTTCATATGGCCCAAAATATTTAGAACATCACTAGAGCATCCTGCTGTGCATGGGAACAAAGGAAAATAAAAGGAGAAATATAAGATGTACCATCTCTTTCCAGATGAAGTACATATTTGCAAACTTTATTTTAATAGTAAGAGAATAGGAGACAAGTATATTTACTCAGATATGTCAGATCTAGTTATAAATTAATAAAGAAAAATTAAGTTTCCTACAAAGATGTTCATTTTATACTGAGACTCTTCTTTTAAAACTGCCCTTGATAAGATTGTATCATAATACGGTGTTGACCTATTAAGCCCAGTGACGCTGAGCTGGTAAAGATCAACAATGAAGACTAAGACCTTTGTCATGAAAAACGATCAGCTTGTGGGGTTCACACAAGCTCTGTGTTTGATTTAAGTATACTCTGAGATGTGAACTAATTAGAATGTCTAAAAGTATACTGAATGCCTGTTGGCAATCTACATAAATCTTCTGCACTAGACAATACCAAGAGCAGAAAAGATGTTTTGAATAGTTTGCAATTTAACATGCTTTCACTCACATGCTTATATGCAAGAGGACCCCAGTTTCTGGAGCAGCACATGGTAGCAAACAAGGAGAAGTCATTTGGCAAGAGCAGATGCTCCGAAGTACCTTGGTGATCAGCCACATGCTGGCTGCAGGCCAGGACACTTTCTGATTCCTGCTGTTCACTTCCCTCCTCAAGAAACTGTGCTTTATGATGGAAACAGAGGCATAAAGAATGGTATTGGGATCTGCCTGCATCACAAGAATGATACCCTTTTAATTCATGATTTAAAATATAAACATTCAACACACTTACTCAAAATGAATGAATCAGGCCAGAACATTGGGTTTTCTGACAGGGATATCTTCAAAAACCAGTACCCAGCCTCATTTAATTTCAGTTCATATCTATTGGTTGTCAGTTCTAATATGCAAAGAGCCTGTCTGTGTGGCATGAGAGATTATAAAATATTTTTATCATGCCTTAAAAAAATAGTAGTAAAGTTTCTTTTGCTCTCACCTCCCTCTCTCTGTCTCTGTCTCTGTCTCAAACACACACACAGAGACACACACACAGAGACACACACACACAGAGACACACACACAGAGACACACACAGAGAGACACACACACACAGAGACACACACACAGAGACACACACACAGAGAGACACACACACATAGAGACAAACACACAGAGACACACATACAGAGACACACACACACAGAGAGACACACACACAGAGAAATGCTTTCATGTTAAACACTATGTAAATAATTAAGTTGTGTTAGAGGCATCTAAAATAATAAATTGATTTTGTTATAAAAATAAAAATGAGGTATCTTTAAGCGTTAGAGTGGATCTGATATGAATAATAAAGAACAAAATGTCATCAAAAGTAAAGCAGTTTTAGTCTGTATATCTTAAAACTTCTCAGTAGAGTTAAAAGGTCAATTTGTCCAAACTTCTGAAAGTATCAGATGAAGGCTACAGAGTTAGGTGGTGGCACAGAGTTGGTGAAAGCTTTCACCAAGGTCTAGATCTCAGCAGGTATAATAAGGTTAATATGCTATGGGGTAATCACGCAGATTATAGAACGGAAATATCAAAGGCAGAGGAATAATTAGGAGTATACATAGTCTTCTGAGGGAAAAAAAAACATATTAACTAAGCATTGTGAGCTTGAAGAGTCACTGGAGAAGGCGTGGGCACTGATGCGGGAAACATGCCATGAATATCTCCTAAGATCATTATCATATACGTAGAAGGCACTGTGCAACTTCAAGTATGACTTGTTTATACTTGATTATTAAATCCCATCTACTCATGTCACCTATAGGAACTCTGTTAATTCACACTTAATACTATTCAGTTCCTACTCATGTCACCTATAGGAACTCTGTTAATTACACTTAATACTATTCAGTTCCTAAGTTATAGGAATATTTTCCACAAGAATTCACAGCTTTTAAATAGTAATATGTATAAGATCAAAGAACTATGCCAGCATATACATTTAGTATAATAAATAATGCTGCTTTAATAACCATTTAAATTACTTTCTCATGCTAAAACATCTATTTTACAAGTTCAACAATACTATATATGTATCTATTAAGTAATGTCATTTTAATATACAAATTAAACAATAATTCTAAGGCAGTATTTTAAAATGTGTTAAAACAATCAGAGAAGGGTTTGCTATGATAATTATTCTGTAAAAAAAAGAAAAAGAAAAATGATAGAAAACTCTCTCTCTCTCTCAAGAAGAGAAATGTCATATGACTCCTTTGTGCAAAAATGAGTTTTTAAAATGCCTTTTGTGGCTGCTTCTCAGCACATAAGCAGATCTGACTTATAATGCATTGGCTGTGTGCTCCCCCAGATCACCAGGAGTGGCCAGATTCTAGCAGGGAATCCCCATAGGTTTTGAACAATGATAAACTATATTCTGCTAAGCCATCGCAACAGGATTTGATATTTAAGGTAGTACTCCTACTCAACCTCTTCACTCCAAGTTGCCTCATTCTCTAAACTCCCCTCTGTATCTGGGCAGGAGACTGTTTTGACTGGAATTAGACAGAAGATCCATGCTGCCAACTGCTTCTTTGTACAGCACCTGCTGCCAGCGCCTAAATTCTTGTTATCTCCACAACATGGTTTAATCTTTTAACAGTTGGCTTATTGGTGATGAGCAAGGGGGTCCTTTGTTTCTGCCTTGGGCTGGCACCCAGTATTAACACCATGCTGTTCTTCAAGAGATATTTCTGCTGGACAGTTCCCAAGTGATTCTGCATAGGGCAGACACAGCCAGACCCACACCAGTGCAGCTTCATTTATGTTATTAAAAAAAAGTAGAAGGTAGGAATCCTGCCAACTCTTAACTGACAACCACCACTAAGAGTCTTCTCCTGTGACTGTGTCTCCTTGCTCCATTTTTCTTTTCTTCCTCCTTTTTCCCCCTTTTCTCAATTTTACATTTGAAATTATTTCAGGAAATTAATTTTTATTGTTTTACTTATGCCCAAAGAAACAAGCTCATCAGGAAGCAAAGGAAAAAACGAACCAAACAAAAAACATTATATAACAGAGCTCCATGAAAATGATTCCTCAGAACAATGAAGCCATCCCCATATATAACGTGATAAATAACACAAGTTGTGTTAGCTCATAATGAACCCAGGGGATGTGGATGGCAAGTTTCTCCCATCAATACCCTCCTGTGAATCTTCATAATGAGTTCAAAGTGTATCCAAAACCCTGATCTCTTTGTAAAATCTACTTCTATCTCATTAGTGCTTCTGTGTGTGTGTGTGTGTGTGTGTGTGTGTGTGTGTGTGTGTGTGTGTATGTCTGTGTGTAATGAGTATGATGTGTAAGTATGAGCAAGCACACATGCTGTGGCACACATGTGTAGGTCAGAGGACAACTTTGTGGAATTGGTTCTCTCTTTCCACCTTTATGAGTATTCTGGGGATCCTGCTCCACCATCAGGTTCACAAGACAAATGCCTTTAACCACTGAGCTATCTCAATGGTCTAACTTGACTTATTCAGTCTAATAGCTTATCTCTAGAGCAAATAGTTTATAAGGAGCAAAAGAAAGAGATAAGATCTATGAAAATTAGGATTAAGGTGAGAAGTATTTCAACAAATTACAATGTAATATGCCAAACCAAACATGTGGGGGGGGTGTGCCTGTGCACATGTGGATTGAAGTATTTGTGCTGAGTCTGATATTTAAGTACATATATACCCTATCTCGTATTGAAATGCTTTCTAAAGTGCTATCATAAATTGAGAAGGAAATTCTGATTTATTCAGCTGGATGGCTATATTCATGATCTACTTGAAGGGTCATTATAATCTGCCTTCTCTGAATATACAGTGCTGATGTTGATATACTGAGCCAATTAAAATGTCTTGTTTGCCCCAAAAATGATTAATAATGATAGTATGCTTTAAATGCCCATTCACCTCCTGCAGGTTCACAGACATAGACTACAGAGACCAAAAGGAGAAACCACAGATCACAGCCTTCAGTTTGAACTATATTTACTGCCTAGAAATTTAATCTAAAATTTCACTTCTGATGATGTACCATAGTGCTAAATTTAATAATTTTGAATGTAAATTACTGTAAGAAATGTTATATAATATCTCTCCATCTATCAGCTATTCACTACCTTCAGTCATTAACACCAAGAAATGAAAAAGTCTAAGAGAAGAAAATTTCAGCAAAGACTTAACTACATGACCAAGCAGGGAAGGTAACCAACGATATAGGTATACAATCTTCAAGTGGCTTCCAGTTATTGGTCTGTCTTAGTTGGGGTTTACTATTGCTGTGAAAAGATGCCATGACCAAGGAAATTCTTATAAAGAAAACATTTAATTGCGGGTGGCTTGCTTACAGTTTCAGAGGATCAGTCCATCATGGCAGGGAGCATAACAGCATACAGGTAAGAAAGTGCTAGAGAAATAGTCAAATGTCCTACATCTTGTAGGCAACAGAAAGTCTAATGACTGGCTGGGTGGTATCTAGAGTATATGAAACCTCAAAGTCCACCCCCACAGTGATAAATTTCCTCCAAGAAGATCATACACACTACAACAAAGCCACACCTCCTAATATTGCCACTCCTTAGAAGGTTATGGGAATTACGGGGGACAATTACATTCAAACTATCACATGGTCTCAAGACAATGAAGTAACTGGGGAAGTGATTTAAAGTCCCAATTTGCAAGCAACAATTTATCTTTGTCCAGCATCTTTGTGACCAAATATTAATTACAGAATAATTATATATTTAACAGTAATGGATGCATTCTTCAGGTAGCAATAAGATATGAATTTACAAATTAACTTGTAACAAACATGCCATGGCTCTAAAATTTAAACCTAGTCATTCTCTTGGTATTTTTGTAAAGAACACTGTAGTGAAGGTCCTCTGATACTTGTAAAGTCAACTCCTGAGAGACAAGGTACAAAAGTTTCTTTTCCATTTTGATAAAATTTAAGATGTGCCAAATACTGGAGCCCAAGCTTTCATTCTCTGTTCTCCCATAACCAACCATTCCTCTAGCTATTCTTTTTATATTCTTATATTAACTGCCACGAAGTTTAAATTTCATCCATTGTTTAGAGGCATTAGTTTGATTGCTCTATAACTGAATCAATCTACAAACGTTACCAACATGAGCAACAATAGGGGAGTCTTTGAAAGATGTATGTGCCAAATTGTCAACTCTTGGTGGCTTCCAAATCTGGTTTTGAAAATGGATAAAAGAGCAACAGGCTGTAATTGTCGGGGTTACAGTGGTCGCCCACATTGCAAATGGGGATTGTACGTTCCAGATACTTCTCTGTAGGAAAGGTTTTACTTGTCAATAAGAGATTTAAAAGAACAGTCAGGGGTTGGGCAATGACATCTCTATCTGAAGCCAATTTTAAAACCTATGCATCAGGAATATTGGCTTTTCCTTCCCTTCCCTCAGCCCCATTGTAATCCTCTTAGTGTCTTCTTTACCTCAGTGAGCACCACGATTCACAATAAAATGTCCTGTAGATGCCTGTCACCTCTGCCTGCACCCACCTTTAGAGCACTTCTTTCCAAGTTATTAAATTACTATTCCCAATGTGCTGGTCACCTCTCTGTAAATAATTGGGGACACTTTACTGAAAAGATTTTGAAGGTTTCACAGCAAAGAGGGAGCCCCACTCCCACCCCTACACCCTGAAAGCTTCTCCTTATTGAGCAATTTATCAAGGTCTTGCCTATCCACTCCACTATTTTAGTTGAATTTTGTTCAAAATCAATGCATTCTTTCTTAAAAGTGTGAGGACAATTACCTAAGATGAATATCTTCTCCTTTTCCTGGGTCATAAGATGCAATTAATAAATAACAAAGAGCCGCAGACTTTTCTGTCCCTTCTTAGCATGAGCATGTATATCATCTTGTAAGGTCGCACCTGGAGCGAGCAAGTGAAAGAAGCGCCTCCTTCTGCCTCCTTTCCTGGCAGCTGTTTGATATCTTCTTCTTTTTTCATTTCAGTTTGAGCTGCTCTCTGTTGAGTGAATTAATTAGGTCATCACCTTGCCTCAGTTTCCCGAGCTCTGTGCATGCAGATATTGAAGCAGACACAAGAGAGGTTAGGATCTGTCCTTGAGTGATCTTTGGTCTAACAGAGAGGCTAAAACCAGAGCCCCTGGGTCATCTTCCTAACACTGAGTCAGATCTCACCTCTGATCACACATTTCCAATGACTTCTGGAAAAGATGGCCAACCTAATCCTTACTGTGGAACTAAACCCCTCTGATCCCAACACTTTCAGTAGAACCTACTATTGTACACTTCCTGCTCCCTGGGTACCCTGAGCTGAGATTGAAGAGAAAAGAGGCATATGTCCCAGCTGATTGCTGGCCACCCAGCCTAGCCAAGTTGTCATTCTGTGGGGCCAGTGATAGATTCTTTCTTAAAAATATGGTGAGGGATACTGCCACGGTTGACCTCTGGCCTTCATACATGCATACATGCATGGTAAACACAAGTCTATACACAATTCACATATGTATCTACAATTTAGTCAAGTAATGATAATATTAATAATAAAATAGCTAGTCCGATGCTATACTATTAGAAATTTAGGGGTTATCAGTACTAGAAATATCACTATAGTTTAAGGAAGAGGAGAGGAAAAGATAGACTTCTTGAAGCTGTCACTAGTCAGATGGGGCAGGATGATGGGCAGGATTTCAAGAGCATAGGTGAATGCTAACCATATGCCAGACTCCATGCTAGGACATGGCACAAGGAAAACAGAGATAAACAGAGAGTGATGACAGAAAAGGAAGGAAGGAAGGAAGGAAGGAAGGAAGGGAGGGAGGGAGGGAGGGAGGGAGGGAGGGAGGGAGGGAGGGAGGGAGGGAGGGAAGGAGGGAAGGAGGGAAGGAGGGAAGGAGGGAAGGAGGGAAGGAGGGAAGGAGGGAAGGGGGGAAGGAGAGACCAATAATAGATAATGCAGGTCACCAGGCTGCTAATTACTCCAAATTCTTAGTTTTCTAGAAAAAAAAGAACAGGTGTTTCACCTTTCCCATTGAAAACACAATCCTGTGCTCTTATTTCTGGTTTCTCTATAGATCTGTGGGCACAAAGCCCTTCATGCTATCCTCTCAACAGAGAGACCATCACAGATACACCTCAAATTCAGATGGCTTTAAAACAATGGGCACCAGCTACTATACTATTTTCTAAATTTGATCAAAACTAGCTGGGATTAGAAATATTTTTCCTATTTCTATAGTAACACTATTTCAAGTCATATGCTTCTAGAAAAAAAACAAAGATTTTCACATCTATTTCGACATAATAAAAGAGTCAGTGGATGACACAGAGGAAGAATAAATGAAGCAGGTTTAGTAAATGTATCCTTTGTATTGTGTCTGACAAATTGGGGCTCAGATTGAGAGGGAAGAAGTCCTTTCTTCAGACGTGTTGATCAAGATATCTTTTCCTTCTGTTCAAAACATAATGTGTATGGCTGACATGAATAACAATGTTACACAGAGATTTTTAGCTATGAAACAGGAGAGAATTGTTTCTCTTCAGATATACTTTAATTTTTTTCAGTAGGTCAATTGATAAACATCATGGAGGATGAATTTCTAAGTAGAAATTAATAAATAGATGTGGGTCTGATTGCTATGAATTGGGTCTAGACCAGTATAGCAAGCAAAGCATATTCTAACATACAAGGAAGTAGCACACATCTTTTTTACTAAATTATTTATTTCCTTACATGAATGGCAGTCGGGACAGGCTGCAAGAACTTCTCTCTGCCCATCATGTGAGTCTATGGGAATGAATTCAAGTGCTCAGGCTTGTTCACAAGTGGCTGGACCAAGATAATGGAAATCTTAAAAGCTTTCTTAAAGAATCCAAACTCATTATTTATTCCTGAATGAAAAATGAAAAATGATTACAAACAATAGGGCTTATATGACACAATCCAAGCAGAATGCTTGCATATGTGAACACTGTACACTACGTGAGGTTAGAAAGAGTTAATAAACACGTAGACAGAAGTATGTGCCTAAACAATTAAAAACAAATCTCTATATGTAAGACAAACCTTTAAAAATATCCACTGTGTAACCACAATACAACAGCTGAGTGTCTAATATGTAAAACAGGCCCTATTACAGCACATATGGTCTGACCTTGTTCTGTAGAAATGGCTCTCCAAGGCCACCTTTTCAAAGCAGTCAGGGATTTGTTTACTAGTGCAGTCAATGTTCACTGAAATTCCCTCACAAACTTCCCAACTAAGAAGAATAAAATACTATAATCAATTTTGGTAGAATGAAAACATTAAACTATAATATTCTATATTAGTATTATAATTTATGAATAATATCATCTAGTAGTGAAATGGTTTGACACAAAGATTTGTAAATTATGTTAGCACTGTGAGTGAGAAAACCTGCAAATTTCATCTTGTAATTATTTTTGATATTGGGGAAATTAATCCTTAATTAATTCTTAATAGAAAGTAATAAGAATTTTAGAGAATTGCTTGTAGTGAAGACCATCACTTTTCCAGGTGTGAAGAACAAATACACTGAGCTATAAATAAAGGGCTTTTGATACTTCCTTATACTAGTTGCTCAAACATGTTAGTTTAGAGTTTGCAAGAGAGTCTGTAGAATCACAACAGACTAATGGGACTCCATGAGAAAATGGAATCTAAAAAGGTTAGCTTTAGGACAAATAAATATCTTAAAAGGGAGCAAATCCTTGCCCTATAGCAATGACCTGGCTCATCACTGGTGTGTGAGATCATACTATACAGCTATAGCTCTCAAACTTACAGATCCTTTAATTCTTTAATACAGTCCCTCATGTTGTGGTGACCACAACCATAAAATTATTTTATTGCTACTTCATAACTGTAATTTTGCTACTGTTAGGAATCTTATATGAAGGATATGCAACCCTCAAAGGGGTCATGACCCACCAGTTGAAAACCACTGGTATCCAACATGTTATTCAGTAGAAATCAATCTTTGAGACTTAGTTATCCTACTACTGAGATACTTGCCACACACATGTTCATTGCTACTCTATTAATAATAATAAAGAAGTGGAATCAGCCTAAATGCCCATCACCAAGGGAATGGATAAGAAAAAAGTGACACATACGTTATGATGGAATAGGACTCAGCTATAAAGAAAAATGAAATCTGTAGGTAAATGGGTAGAACCAGAAAAGATTATACTAGATGAGTTATCACAGGCCCAGAAAGAGAAACACAGTGTGCTCCCTTATATGTGAGCCCTACCTTCCAGTCTTTTCTTTCGTGTGTTTAACACAGAGAACACATGGAGGCCAGCTAAGTCAATGGGGCATTTTTTTAAGTGGGAGACACACTAATCAAAAGTAAAGAAAAAGATTTTAGGTAAAATGCAAGTGGCAAGGGATAATATTGGGGAAGGAAAGGCTTTATGCAAGGAGAGCTGTGAGGTATGAGGGAATTCATGTTTATAAAAGGGGGGCTAACCCAAAAGGGGAGACAAAAAGCAGTGTAAGAGCCTTTTATTTCACAGCCCAACTTAAAAAGAGACGTAAGTGAAAGGATAGCAGGATGCACACAAAAAGAAAGAAGAATGCTAAGTTAAAAGACTATGCAGGTATAAGGAGAAAGATTAGAACGGGGTGGGGTGGTGAGTGAGTTATCCACAGCGAAGTTTGCGTAAGAAGCCTTATGAGAACCTAGTAGTAAATAGACTAATTCCAAATAAAACTATAATTTAAAAAGTTGGAACACAATTACCCTATGTGGGTGATCAATCACACACAGGCTTCTTAAATAAAAATCTCAGCACCAAGCCATAGATTCCTTCCTATTAATGACTGATCATGGAGATCCAAGAAATCTCCAAAAAAAAAAAAAAGCACAGGTGATTGGCATTGTCTTTGGTCATCCACTATAAATACATAGTAAAACCCTTTGCTAAAGATATCAAGATATCACACACTCTGCCTGCAGGACATAGAGAAATCTATCTCAAGCTGGCCGGGAAACTTCCTCTTTGCTGACTAGCTTTTATAGGGTTAGAAGATGCTTTGCAGAGGGAGAAAAGACATCAATAGTTTGATTGAGCACTGAAGCCTGGGTACTACAGCGCCAACCCACCAGCCTATAGGTGTGACAGTGCCACAACTGTTTGGTGGGGAGGGGGAGAATAACTGCTTCATGACTAGATCTGAGGACTTCTCTTGAGGAGGTAATTTCATACCTACTCTTATAATCGTGGCCCAAACTCCATAGATAGGAAAGTCATAGGCCCTGAGGTAGAACATGTTGTTGTTACTATGCTAAGTAGCAATGCTGCTAAATTTCTTTTTAAATGTTTATGTTCATGACCAAAGACCTGGTCAGAGATGTTTCTTTTTGCCGTAGGCAGCAGTCAATGGAGACATGCATACACGGCCAAAGTACTAAGAATAAAAGATTCAGTATTCAGTCCTAAACGGGAAATCTATATTAATTCTACCACTGATGCTCAGGGAACATCATGGAAGAGGAGACAGGAAGAATTCAAGAACAAGAGGCTGGAGAGAGGTGCTATGAAATGCTGTTGTGGACATAAGATGGCCAAGACAATCGTGGCCTAAAGGCAGCTGTGGTAGCTGGCATAAGAACTGCATGAGAAGAAGCTGGCCAAAATCCCAGTACAGATGTTGTAGGTGTTCTTTAGGTCTCATCCCTTACAGAGGAGCTAATGGGATGAGTAGCTGATAGACAATGGGAAATCATTCCTTATTAGGGGTGTGGCCATCTACAGGTTTCCCATGCTCCAGTGGGCAGGCAGTTATAACCTTACTGAAGCAGGCTATCCAAAGGAGGGAAAACCTGAACCTGAGGGAAACGTTGGGTTGAGTTTTGAGAAGAAGACAATAGATGTAATCATAGTCCAGCATATAAGTGTGTGAAATTTTCAAAAATTAAGAAATAAGCCAATTCTGAGACTGATAATGGCAATTCTACAGATAATCTGAAAAATAAGACTATGCGTGGCTAGAGAGGTTTTTCATTGATTAAGAGCACTGGCAGCTTTTCCAGAGGATCCAAGCTCAGTTCTTAGCACCCACAAGCCAGGAACCAAGCCTGAATCTGTCACCCTCTTCTGCCCTCAGTGGAGCACTATACGCATTTAGCAAGCAGAGAACACCCATATACAAAAATAAATAAAATCTCAAAAAAATTTAAATGAGCATGACTACTAAGTGTTGAAATGACTCATTTTAGAGTATAGAAAGAAGCTTTGCATAGAGTACACAATTATGCATATTAATACACTTACATTTAGAGTAAATATGGGCAGCTTTACGTTCTTATACTTAAGGGCCCAGTCACCTCAGCAAAACAGCACTTTTTGCTCCCAACAAAGGAAAACTAAAAACCACTACATAAGGAGTAAGGTATGTATCTCAGTGCACATGAACTGAAAAATCTAAACGTTTAACCAGAAATCTATAAGAAGGCTCTAGGAAATTTTTCTCCTAAAGAATTATTTAATATATTTCTATTACCATGAATGTACACACATACACTCATGACTGACATGTGTGTGGTGGAGGTATATATGCTACTGTGTTCATGTAGAGGTCAGAGGATAAATTTTCAGAGTCAGTTCATATCTCCCCCTTTGTGTGGGTTCAGGGAGTTGAACTCTTGGTGCCAAGGTGCTACCACATGTACCTTCACCTCCTAAACCATTTCTCCAGTCAGCTCTAAGCAAAGTTTAGAAAGATACCTACAAATCTTTCTATAAATGGAAAAAATACTCATTAAAAAAGAATTCTGATTAATTATTTCTCTCTCTAACAAGCAAAACAGTACAGGGAAATATATCCAAAACTCACGTAAATATTCAAAACAGCTAGTGGGGTTAGGGTCACAGAACCAGCATATATATCTTTTTGATTTAGCAGTGGATGGTCTCTACCTAGAATGAGCGAACCTCAGCAATATGCTTTTGGATTTTTTGCTATGCCCTCTACTCTATCCTCTTTATATGTATACTAAGGAAATGTAATTTGTTAAATTATGCAGTACTAAAACTATAAAACTAATAATGTCATACAGAGAGGTTGCCTAACCCAGCCTAGCACAGGGGCTGTGCTGTGATAAGTGATACATTATTCACAAGTTACATATTTATATTTAAATTTGAGATAATTTAAGTAAATTATAAAATTAAGTTCCTTAGTCCCAATAGTCACATTGCAACCAGTCACAGACCATGCTTCGCCATCACGCACTGCCTGGTGGGGAAGCATTAGGGTCCTCAAGACCAATGATGCCAGTCTGAAGCCTGGCTTAGCCCGTGCAAGGGTATGAGTTTAGGCAAATCATTTCTTTTTTATTTCTTGGTTTGTTTCTTAAAAATGGAGTGAGAATAGAGACTTCTGGGGTTAAACCATCATTTGAAAAATAAACTGAATATGCTATGCCATTAATTTATAAGTCAACACTGAATAGGTGAGTTTTTATTGTTAATAGATGAGAAACTGATAACCATCTATTCATGGGCAGTTATCAGCAAGATGGTGCTGTACTTCCAGATCCTCCCATAATTCTTGACCTTTCCTGCCACTGTCTCATGGAACCCCTGGTTACATTATATTAGTTTTCATTTCATCATCATCAAATCTAGGATTTAAATATGAAAGTTTAGAGAAAAAACATATTTTATTGTAATGAACTCACTGAACGTTATTAATTTGGAAATAATCACAAAACAGCTTTTATATTTCAAATAAAATTGCAAAAAAAAAAAGCAGCTGTGCACTGTCCCCATATAGTATTTTAAAACAAAGGGACATTGCTAAGACATTTAGGCCTGGCCCAATTAGACTGTGGAGTAAATCAACACAAGTATGGTTTTAAACATTCAAAGAAAATATTTCAGATTTTCAGTTCTCTCACTGTGGGAAAACCTGAATTAGGTGATGGGTTACTTTAACTAAACATACATTAATTTACTCATCACATCCAAATAACAGACTAGCATCAGCATCCATAAGGGTCTTAAGGGTGGTACCATCTCTGGCAAAAGCAGTCACTTGGTCAAAGGTCAAAGCCAAAACAGGACTTAGTGGGCACCTGAAAAATAGAAAGAAAGAAAGAAATTTAGGCTACTTTCATAATACACGTTGACTTTGGAGCACAAATAATAAGATGTTTGATACCAATATCTAATAAAATATACTCTTCTATACTTGAATTCCAACAGTGACATCTGAATGCACATTCGAGTTTATTTAGCTGGTTCATAATGTACCAAGTATGATGGCAACACGTGCAATTAAAAAAGCATTAAACCAGCGAAAGACTGCAGTTGAGAAAATCAAGTGTTCACTGGTCCCTTTTCCCTGTGTACCCATAGTGCATGTGGAACTGGCAATGAAATAAATGCATAATACTGAGTATAAACAACTATTTTAGAAGCTCACTAGGTGTTATGAAGTATTACAGTGATCTTATTTCCCTAACTATTTATTGCATGAGGTTTTAGGTGAATTTGAGAATTAAATTCATATTGAAAACATCCTAAATAAAAAGCATGGTCTTCTATAAGCTATTTTTATCTAGACAGATAAGAAGTATTTGGGGTTTAACTCTAGAATGCTATCCAAACTGTTGCCCGTGAAATATTATTGCCAATAGTATTTAAACGGCATATAATCATGAAAAGCCAAACACATTCAGTGTGTGGGACATCCTACAAGACAAGTGCTCAAATCCTTGAAAACAGACAAACATGAGGAGAAGCAGGTTAAAGGGAGGGAACGCTTTAGATTAGAAGGAGACACTGACATGGGCAAACAACAGAGGAGGTCTACCTAGCCCCTGGGTACAGTGAGCTGCACAGCACCCGTGGGTGGCAGACAGAGGGTGCCGTGTTATTATGGACTGTTAGCACACATTTCGGTTACACAGACAGCCTCGTTCTTCAATTTACCAGAAGCACTTAAGGAGTAAAATTTTAATAATTGTTTGCAATTACTTTCGGGCGCGATCAACAAATAGGAAAAGTCATTAATTAGGTGAATCAAAATGAAAAATATAAAAATATTTGTTATGATATTCTTCTAACTTGTCATTAATTCAAAATTTTTCAAAACATGCAAAATTTGGAGGAAATTTTAAATATTAATTTTTACAGATGAGTATGACTGTCTATGTCAAAATAAATTATACACACCAGAATACTCCCTGAAAACAAAGCTATTCACTCAATAAATACTGTGGTTTTCTCAGTGCATCTTAAAGTATACACCAATCCAATTTTAAAAACACACAATTTAAAAATTCCAGTGGTAGTAAGATTCTGTCATATGCATCTTGTTCTCTGTATCACATTAGCGCCTTATTTTCAAAACTACAAAAAATCACATCACCCTATTAAAATAACAGTGAGTCACAGACAAACTTAGGAACTTATGCAGTTCTCCTACTATAACCATCAGCTAATTCTGAAATATTCCCCATTACTGGCACTGTATTATTTGTTTCACAAAGATGACTAGCAAGAATAGATTTTTCAATCTTTTTAAAATGCTGAATTATAGAAAATATGATAAAATATTATAAAATCATCACTTTCACTTTGACAACTACATTTAGAGGAGATAACAACACACCCTTGATGAGACTGTTCTCTCTGTTGAGGAAAGAGATGAACTATGTACAATCCATCTACTCCTCCCAATATAACTTAGATTAACTTGAGCTTTGCCTATAGTGAAAATGTTATCATTCCTTATGTACATTCTAATCTATGAATTATTATACAGTATAAGAAATCAACATATGTTTAATTTTATTGTATGAGGACAAACAAAACAATTTTGTGGCATGATGCCCCTCCCTCCTGATAGCTTTGTGGATTTCTACAGAGAATATTATATGAGGTTTGAAATTCTGAGCGGACACCAAATCTAATGGGTTCCAAGTTTTGCTGAGATTTAAATCTGTGTCTCCTGTTTACATTATTGTTAACAGCAGATCGATTCAACCTTACATGCAACACGATTTTGCTCCACCTCTAAACAATGAGCTAAGAAAATTAAAAATAGGCCCCAAAAATGTGTGTTTAAGTTTCCTGACAAGCAGCTTGAGAGTTCTTCTGGATATGTCCTGTCAAAATACGCATACATTTCTGAGAAATTCAACACAAGGGGCCAGCTTGCCAGTGCCTAGATACGGCAGCCTTTTTCTTTCTTCGGAAACACGGATAATTTTATGCAGGAATTTACCAATCCACAAAAATTTACACAATGCTCAGCAAATAGCCAGTAATTATTGTCAGCTAATGTAAGACGCTGTGAGGAACGTAACTTTGATGGGAGAGGGTTCACGGGTTTTACCAATTCATCTTCAGCTGTCCTGTCATTGGTGCTTAGGAGGTTAAGACTTTATTTGTGAAAACATAGAGATATAGTAGGGAATCATGTTGTCTGCAGCTTCATAAATCTTGCTTAAGATCCTTTTCAATTACCATCCATTTCTCCTTTAAAAAAGGACAAAAAATAGAGGAGAGGAAGCAGGTCAGGGCAGTGTGTGACAATGACAGTGTGATGGGCTTGGGCCCCCCGTGGAGTTTCCATCTGCTATCATTAAGGTGACTACTCAGACATGAACAAATCCCTCTTGCTGTGCTGACAGGCAGACCTCAAGAACTATGACAAGGCATTAAGACAGAAAGTCAGACAGAGAGAGAGAAAGAGAGAGAGGGAGAGAGAGAGAGAGAATAAGTGAGGAGTTGGTCATATTTTTTCTGTAAACAATACCGCCTTACAAAAAATGTTCCTTCAATTTTACTGGAATTTAAAAACTTGGTTCACTCCTCCCCCCTTTTTTTCTTAATTCCTAAATGGTCTTACTTAGCTTCTCAAGCCTTGTGCTAAATTAGCTCCCTGTGGAAAGACTAAAGACACGGAATAAACACCTTGCTCCTACCTGTATGCTTTCCTGTAAGAAAGCCAATATTTTTGCTCATTCTTCAGCTGCAGTGGACTCTTAATCTCTTGACCATGCTCATCGAAAATGTGGGCTGAAGAAAAGTGGAGGCCTTGTGAATTGATGGAGGAACCTTGAAGCCGTTGATGGATTCTGAGAAGTAACTGGTGGAGGGCAGGTGAAGGAAATGAAAAGGAAGACATAAGCATGTGAACATCTGTAACACACCGTCTCTGTTCTGGTCCAAACAAATGATAATTAAATTCATATAGAATGTTAAAAGAAGTGTGAAATGATGCCGATGTTTAGTTCAGTGTAAAGTAACAAAATGAGCATGGGCTTTTAACCAGCAGGGGGTGCCACAGGCTTGTGATTGAGCCCTGACCCTGTGGCACGGTGCCTGAAAGCAGATGTGACAGTCTCACAGAAAGAGCATTTAGCTTCCACACATGGGAACAATCTTCTTTGATGAGAGCTATGTTTGTCTTGTGTGCGCTGCACGGTTTGTCAGGTCCTTCCAGACCAGATCCGAGTTTTGCTATTACAATAGGCCATCTTCCTATCCCCTATCCCCGATGAGCTTCAGATAACTGGGTGCTAGGATAATTCCCCCCCCCCCGCCGCCCCTTCCTTCCAGGACTGCAAAAATCGACATGCCTCTCGGGCTTTGCCTGGCCCTTTCAAAACTCTTCTGTGAGTGTTCTAATTTCAAACCCTACACACCTTGGGAATGACTCCAGGCAGGAACTTGTGTCTGCGAATTGTGAGTTGTAACTGGTGTGAGAGTATCAAGTGATGTCACTCCATGTTTTAAATAATATTGTTTAGTGCCTCGCTTCTTGGTGGCCAGAGACTAAGTTATAGAGGGGGTTCATATTTAAAACACATTTCGAATGTAAAGTAAATCTAACGGAACTGTGGCGCTCGCAGGAGGCACTCTAAGAAGACATCCTTCATTATCATCTGTCATCTGTTTCAGCTTCCCTGCCCTGTTCTTCCAGTTCCGCGACTCACACTACCCATCACTCGGTCCCTCCCCCAGCCTGCTGTCATGGACCTCTCTTTCTCCTCCTCCTCCTCCTCCTCCTCCTCCTCCTCCTCCTCCTCCTCCTCCTCCTCCTCCTCCTCCTCCTCAGTTCCTGAGCTTCTCGATTTCTTATCTCTCTCTGTAGTTCCTGCAGGGATGTAGCCTCTTCATTCTCTCTCCGTCTTTCCTTCTATTAATTTCTACCGATGGCTCATTGAAGAGCTAAATGCTGGGGCTCGGGAGAAAAGAACGTTCAGTCCCCATAAACGTTGTGGGTGTCTCACTTCACTGGCCATAAATTCTTGAATAAGCACAATACTCTTTTTGGCTAACAACTACACTTGAAAAATGCCTCAGAACTAAGATGCCACCCTAATCGAAGGGAAATGATGGTAGCTTTGGTGTCAAACAGCCATGTATTCACCAGACTTTTAGTTAGAACATCAAAGGGCTGGAAATGATAAAATATTTCTTCATGTTTCACTGAAATTAATAGTTCTTACCCAACAGAGCCAAATTCTGTATATTAGAATAACCACATCTATTCTTTTTAGTTGTGTAAGAGGTGAAGAAATTGGTGCAGACCTGCGTTGTGTTTTCCTCATGGGAAGTACAAACATATTTAGAATCTTTGTGCTATGTTTCCAAAGCCCTAGATTTAGTTTCCTGCTCTCAGCCCTTGAGCTTAGTTTTGTTACTTTGCTATGATTTCAGAAAACATGTATTGTTGGTCAGTTTTTTTTTCTCTCTCTCTCTCTCTTTTAAATCACAAGGATTTTGCTTCAGAGGTGTCACTTTTTTATAAAGGAGAAAGACATAAGCAATTTAAGGCCGGTGGTGAGAGGAGAATATGGACTCTAAACTCCCAAACATATAACCAAATTCACTTTCATGGGAGCTGCATCTCAATCTCCATTCCCCCAACTTGGTGACAAACTGCACTTTATATGTTCAGGGATGAGCATCAAATGCCAAGGGGAGGTAAGAGCCTTTGTATCTTTCACCTGAGGTCATTGGCTAGGGCTGGCCTATGGAAACCAAACATTGTGATAATCTTTATCCATTTATCTTTAAAGCTATCATCACTGGGTCTTTACAAGATAAGAATTTGCTCTGAAATCTGAGGAGAGTATGAAATGACCTCTTAGGATGGTGATTGAGACAAGTGTCCACACAAGGCAGCAGAATGCATAGGATGCTCTCTATAGAGTTTTATGATGCCTTCAATTAATGTTCTGCAAGCTCTGGCCCCATTTACTTGAAAATTAAAGTAAAGCACAATTTCAGTCAGTCATTAGTGAATTTATGAAGTTTCCATGTATAAGGCACCTAGTTTCAGCATTTATTAAAATGTATAATCCGCTAATGTGAAAAGGTTGGGAGACAAAAAAATGCTAGGACTTTGGTGCCATGGTGATTTCTATAGTCATGGACATGATAATAAAAAGAAAGCCATGAACTTTCTCTAATGAATTAAAATAGCATTTTCCTGTTTCCTCTAGGTTCAGCCAATGATCCACTGATGTAATTGGCTTTACGGACCAGGTAAGGAATGCTTCCAGGGAGAAGTAAGTCTGAGGGTGCTGTACTGACGGGAGAAAAGAGAGAGCTTCTGAACAAAGAGGAGGCAACAGAGCCCAAGACACTGGTGTGCACTCGGGCGCATAACCCCAATTTGTAAACAACAGGGTGTTCCCTGTCCTTTTATGCAAGACAAAAGCCCAAAATAAAGACCCTGAACATGTTGGTTCTGCCTGAAAAACATCCCAATTGTCTGGAAAATAGGCAAAGGTAAGAGTCCCCGAGATAAATTCGTGGGATTTGCTCACATTGAGCATGGCGGAAGACCAAGGCTGTGTGTTAGTCACTCAGGCACATGGCTTAGAAATTCTATACCCAGGGCAAAGCCTCCACCAAATGTTATGGCATTTCTTTTTAAAGTATAAAAAAATAACTAATTTAATAAAAGGAGAACTATCTTTATGTATCAAAACCAATGCCCAGTATAAAAAGATTCTCAAATACAAACATACTTAGGTTGAGATGTGACTGACTAGGTTAAGATTCAGAAGTCAACACTCAACTGTACCTCACTTTGTAAAACAACAAATGACCAATATTTTATAAACGGCCTTAAGATGTCATTGTTTCTATCAACTCTAAGTTACATGAGGAATGTTTATATCCACACAAACAATTACTCTGCACTGTTTCGTCAACTTGAGTTACACTATCAGACTTTAAATCTTTTAGACTGATGTAATCAGAGATCTCTCCCAGTGTCTTTACCATTTTCAAATACCTGGAAAATGAATGCATTGAAAAACAGAAATAAACACACGTAGACATCTGCAAAGGGATGTGTGCAAAAGGCCAGCTATCTGAATATGTGCACGTAACTGGATGGAAAATCGAGAGAACTAAGAGAAGAGAGGAAAACCTCCGTCTCTCCCTTTGGTCTATGTCTCACCTGATTCACATTCCCCAGCATCTTAAATGAGAAGACAGCCTGGAGCTTGGAGGAAGCTCAATGGTCACAGCAGATGCTGAAGGAGCAAACATCAGCAAACGTTCACCTAGTAACCACTTAAATAGCTCATCTCACCCTCCTTGGAAAATCATACAGTCACTACATGCAGAATGTTCGGGTCTTATCCAAAAGATATCAGTGTCCTCTCCAGCTTTTGCTTCATTTAGCAAAATTCAAGCTGACAGGTTTATTACATAACAGGATGGTGAAGGTCAGCCATTTTGACTGCACAAAGTCAACAAGTTGTTGAAAACAGAGATAAAATATTGCATTATGCAACAGTCGCTGGGAAAAATGGGGAAAGGAGAGTGGCAAATGTTCTGGTCAAAAGGATCCGAATAAACCAGTCCTGACAGGAAGGCCCCACTGAAGTGAACACTCCCCCTGCCCACACTGAGGATCCACGCAGGGTGCTCCATTCAGTAGGCAAGAATAGACTCAGGCTAGAGGGAGGCCTGATGAATAATTTAAATCCTCGCTTTTTAGGTTGTTGTTTTTTTTTTTTTTTTTTTGTTCAAAAGTTCTTTTCTTCCGTTTCTGATATGTCCATAAGATTTTAGTGTGGGATTGTTATATATATTTCTTATATATATTATATATATAACATATATATGTTATTTACAGAAAACATAATTCAGAAGAATAACTTTCTGAAAAGCAAAGAAAACTGTCTTTTGTTCATTTGAGACAGTTGAAACTTTATTTGGAAAGTTTTAACCCAGTTTCAATAGTGTTTCTGCAGCCTATGGGGGGAGGGAGGGTGTTGTTAATCACAGGGATGATCCCACTCAGTGCTCCTACAGAGCTACAGTGGCGCAGTGGATGCGCCCAGATTTTTACTCCCTGAAATGTCTTTTCCTGCTAGGAAGGAGAGAGAGAGAGAAGAAAAGAAGAAAGAGGGGGGAGGGAAGGAGGGAGGGAGGGAGGGAGGGAGGGAGGGAGGGAGGGAGGGAGGGAGGGAGGATGAAGCTACTTTTCTAGGTAACAATACAATTCCTAGTAAGCAGTTTCTCTAAATTTGCAAATCCGGGGTAGGGGTGGGAAGAGGGTCTTGCTGTGCCAATAATCTCTTTAGGGCTCTAATCTGAAATGGAACTTTTAAAACAATACAGGAGCTGCTGGGGAAGGTGGCCACCCCAGTCTGTGTTGGCAGGTCTAAGGCTGAAGAACTTATTGATGCTCCTTTGTCTAGACTTGCTGGACTGTGGGCTCAGTACAGAAAAAGCACATTCTAGGAAACAGCCCCACAAGCACCTTGCACCATCCTCAGCGACCCCCCCCCCCCCCCCCCCCCCCGGCTTTGTTCAGTGCCAATAATAAGACTTCCGGTGTTCTGTCCCAGGAACAAGAGGCCAGCCAACACAGACCAAAAACAGAAAGAAAAAACAGTGCACTCAAAGCAGAAACTTTGCCTCTAACTCCCCGAAACTCTCCAGATACTTAAAAAAAAAAAAAACAAAAACAAAAACAAAAAAAAAACCAGGCGTTTTCACGGAAAAGCAACCATTCCCCCAGCAGCCTTCTTTGCGATTCTGTTTTCCCTTTTCCCGGCATGCCTTCGGTTTTGGAGCTCACAGGACTGAGCCTACTCTCCCTGCCACTGTCAAGATGCTTCTGAGTATTTCTACTTCTAATGGGTAGTGTTTAGACACAGACAGCTCACTAGGTCGAACGTTTCTACCACTGAGGAAAAGATTGTAGGCAAAGAAAAGATTGCTTTCCTATGGCTTCATTGTTTTAAGGAAAAGTAGCTACTGCCATGGCTTCCTAGAGGAGATTGGCATGGCTTCATCTCCTATAGCTCTAAAATGAAATTCTCATCCGTGGAGTAGAACGGTGCCAAATAGCCATGGCTAGCCTTGGCACTCTAGGTAAAAGAACCTAGAAAATAATAGCCTGCGACTCTTGACAAACATAGATCATGATAATAGAAGAATACCTCCAGATAGGAATTTATATCTATGTCCCTTGTCACATGAAGCATGAGATTTCGAAAGGTTGCTGTGTGGAAGAGTATTTTTATTCTCCTTTATGCTGGTATTAACTTTTCTTGAGCAGGATTAAATTAGGTTGATCTACTGTTTTGTCGTGCTGTATGCATTTATTCAAAAAATATTTATTGAGTCCTATATGCCAAGACTGACCAAAAAGTTAAAAATTTCAAATAAAGCATAAGATTTCTGCTTATGAGATTATTGTTGTCTGCTGGATAAGATGAAGGGACAGACAACAGGCCATACACACATTAAGTAAGAATTCTATTGGCCTAAGAAGGCACAGTTATAATAGACATTTATATGATTTTATCATATATTTATATGATAAAATATTTATATGATTTTCTGGGCCTTCTTCAGCAAGAAGAATAAAAGATTAAAAATGAAACACAGTATGAAATATTTATTTAGAAGAGCACATCACAATTTGCATACATTTTAATGCTCACACAGGAAAATCACTATAAACAAATAAAGTTGCAAATATTCTCAGTGAGTAACTATCCGAGGCATTCTCTAATCACGTCTTTGCATGGTTGTTCAGGAACACTTTTTACTAAAAGGAAACTGAGTACTTGGCCCAGCCACAATTCCTCTCACTAAAATCAGGCCAGAAAAAAAGATGATCTCTTCCTTTCTGTCATATGACTAATTAAAATTGTTAATATTGATTAGAAAGATTTCTCTTGGTGTAATAACTGTTTGGTCAGTTCACTAAGGTTCTAAAGGTTGAGTTTGAATTTGATAAACACTTTGATGATACTATAAACTATAAAACGTGGAAGAATATTCCACCAGTTCGTTGTCTTTTAATTTTCCAGCATGCTTATCTTCTGTTAGCCACGTTGGGTTGTCTGTCAATCTACTATACAGAAAGTAGCACCCTTTCTGACCACCAGGCAGTAGCCACGAGGCAGAATAGCCATTTTCTATTTAGGTTGATTATCTCTGGCATTTGGTTATAGTGTTAGAAATATGGCTCACATACATACCCCAAGCAGTTTTCTCTGGGGCATGACTCAGAAATGCCATAGCAACTTTGAAAGAAGTTGGTGCAGGAGAGAACATGAAAAAGAAAAGGAAAAAACCAGACTGAAAAAAGTAACAATTTAACTGACTAGTTAAAATACATTGTGTTTGCACATTGCATAGGATTGTGTGCTCACATGACCACTGTACAGTTGAGATTGGCCTTCTCGTGGTGTGTTTGAAGGGACTTAAGCATTAACTTGATGTACATGCTCTTCTGAGTACCATGTGAAGAAGTAACAGTGTAGCAGGTCAGGTGCCATAAGCCTGGGTCCAGAGAATGGCACAGTAAGGAGATGCTCAGGACAGACCCTATTGGAACAATGATTTGGAAGTAAGAGGGAGAAATAAGCAGATAGGCTTGGAAAAAAGCACTGAAGAGAATGAAGGTACAGAGCAAAGACACAGCAGAAAGGTCTGGCATGTTCCAGGGATGATAAGGAAGCAAACATGAAAACAGACAGACAAAGGAATGGGGAGTCAGTGGAAGGTCCCAGTAGAGTAGGAACAGGCTGTGGCTCGGGTGCCATGCAGAGTGTATGGAGATCCAAAGACAGCTTTCTTGAGTTGGGTCTCTTCCTCTTGTTCTTCCTGATGATGCACTGAGTCCCCAGGCTGGCTGGCTAGTTTCTGAAATACTCTCCTGATGATATGAGTGATGGTATAACAGATGTATACAACCCACCTTCCATTTATTATTATTATTATTATTATTATTATCATCATCATTATTATTTTGCTTTGACCTGGACCTCACGAACAAAATGAAGGCTACACATCAGGCTTATGCCATTAACACTAGCTGAGCCATCTTCCCACCTAGCTGACAGTGTTAAAGGGATTGTTGTGATCACTAGTTTGGAAATAGACTGTACAGGCAAGGATAATCAGAAAAGCACAGAATAGTAGCTGAAATCAGAATAGTAACCATGAACATGTTTAAGAAATGGTCAGTTTTAATTGCTTGTCCCAGAGTAATGTTATTTGCTGATGCTTACTAGTGGGGCTGAGAAATAAACCCTGATGGCTCAGCTAATATTACTGAGCACTACTTCCACACCTATAAATGTAAAGCAACCAACATAAACATAACTTCATATGCAGTAGTTGTAAAGGCTTGGTCGTATCAATAAATACCAAAATAATTCTATTTATTACAAATATATCATAGAGACAGTGACCAAAATTTCTACAGATTTGTGAGCCAGTACTTTTTTAATTTTTAAAGTTTTCCTGCCATCACTTGTGATATCTCTTTATGGGCTGTGAAAGCCTTTGTTCAGTGCCATTAACTGGCCTTTAATACTCTAAGTCTGGTTAAGAGCTAGCTGTTGGGGAACAGCAGGTTTCCAACTCTACTCAACCACTAGGCAGACCACCCAGGAAGCCCTCCATGATATGAGCAGAAGGCCAAGGGCCAGAGCTTCAAAATGCCTCAAGGGGCGATGCTGTCAAGAGGCAATAATAGAAAAATGACCCCACAGTGTGCTACCGAAAGTCAGGGGCCACACAGCAACAGGATTTATACAGAGAGATCTGTACAGATAGATAATGTAGCCTCATAAAAATCACCTGCTATATTTCAGGTGGACATAATTTCAAATGTTGCAATAAACTTGGGTGTTGTTTTGGCTTAGGGTCCTCTGGAATCAGACAATGAAGTGAAGATTCGCCCTCTGTAATATCATTGGGGTACACTGAGGTGCAATACTGGGAACCTGGGGGTGTAGAGGTGGGGCAAGGATGAGAACTGTTCACAGACACAAACTTCTCATAGGAGATCTGGAGCTAGAGTGGCCCACATCCAGAATCAACCACATCCACAGGTAAGACATAGGAGCCATCCTTTGAAACCACCTACCAGACAAAGGCTAGATGTAGGCTGCCTTAAGGTGAAGACCTCAGTTGAGAAAGGCACTCTTTTCTGCTAAGGGTAGCTGAGAAGTATGAGGAAGTGGGGAATGGCCATCTCAGTCTTGTGGTGATGGAGCAGTTGGTATGGCATCTGGTGAACACAAAGCAGATCAGAGTGGGGCACACACTGCCACATGCCTGAGCCCATAGCATCCTCAAACAACCAGGAAGGTTATTTGAGAAGAGAATTAATTTTACTTTTCAGTGAAGCACCTTTCAGAAGTACAGAAAGTAGATGGCTACCCATGAAATAGGATTTTAGGGATGGGTTAAAAGATTCTAACCTCAAGTAGCCCTCCCTCAAATTTGTCAAGACATGAAATTCCAGTTAGAGACTCACTCTTTTTTCACAATTAAAGAACCACATCAGCTGTGGTAGAGAGAACGGGAGTCAAAATTATTATTTACTGACCCCTTTATATGCTATGATTGTCAATCTCAGCTCATTGAGCCCAAGGTAAGGCTGATGGATAAGTCAGGGGCCGATGAGAGATTGAATCCATCATTTTATCTGTCTTATAAAGTGGTTCCCAGAAAAAAAAAATTGTCTAAAATACGTTGAAATTATCTTAACTTCAGAAAGCATACACCCTAAGGACAAATTTGGAAGAAATGATGGACATAAGAGCAAAGAACACCTGACAGCCTAAACTGAGAGGGATGACAGGAGGGCCATGGAATGTGGAAGGTGGGTAAGTCTACAAGATGGCCTTCATCTGTGCCACCATCACGTCAAAGGGTGGAGTCCCTTCCTTTTGGTGTCTAAAGTTGTATTTCATTGGGGCTTTATCCTCTTCCATTTCTGAACTTAACTACAGACGAAGCAAAATGTCCAAAATATGATGAATAGTTCTACAAGAATCATCCTTTTACCCAATTGTAATTCTCACCAGGATTTTCTCTCTGACTGCTCGAAACCACCTAGAAGACAACATTGAGGTGATGTTCTGGGCTACTGTGCCCTCAACATGGAATCTAATGAGCTCTTGTGATGAGACTGTCTTGAGGGAATAGGGAAAAAGATGTGTATTCTGATCACATTAATTTAGTGCTTAAAATTGTACTTAACTTGATTAGAGTATCATGTGTGGGGTTATAGGTAATATGAAGTGTTATATACAAGGGCTTGGTAAATAAACAGCTCCATCCATTAAGCAAATGCCAGGGAACTTTTAATGAGCCAAACACAGTCACACAGCCCAAATTCTACTTCTCTGAGAGTAATGGACATTACAGGATTCAATATGAACCAGATTTCCCACATTCCCAGTCCTAGAAATCATATTCGTTAGCTGGAGAGAGAGGTAAAAAAATATAATTCTAGTTTTTTTAAACAAACAAACCATGCCTGTGACAATAATGTTCCACTACAGTGGGAACTGCTTCAATTAACCAAAACTTGTACAAGCATTATTTATGGCAAAACATTTTTCAGCCATTTTTAGATCACAAAACTGTAAGTAGAGTCTGAATGTATCACCTCATTTGCAGATACTGGACAATCTTCCTGTATGTGTTATTCAGACCAAGAATTCTGCTTGAAAATGTTCATGATGAGTCAGACTAACATAGATGTCGGTGGGTAATGTCAGGGAGGGGAGCATATGTGGGCAGGGAATCTTAGCAACTTGAGCATATCAAACACTCTGTGAAAAGGCTAATTGAGAGGTAAAAACAAATTAACTGCTATGGGAAAGGACAGTCTCCCTGAGAGAGAGAGCACACCGGCAGCGGTAAGGTTCAGTGGTTCATTTAGTGGGAGTCACTGCTGGGACCATAATACAGGTCTGGCCCGAGGACTTTCCCTGCTGACTGCCCACCTGGCAATTCTCTGGGCACCTTCTAGGATGTCAGCGCTGCACAGGAAAAGCCTGTCTCATTACAACACGCTCTGCATGGGAGCCAATGCCGGCCCCAATTGCTTTTTCTCTAGTCTGCTACCGAAGCTGTTTTTCTGTTGAGCATGCGGAGAAAGAGAAGATTGGATCTTCCAGAGCACAAAGATTTACATCTGGCTGCAGATGCCTGTCAGCAAGAGGGACCTATGGGAAAATAAGTGTGTGTGGCGGAGGTGGGGCAACACAGTGCCCACTGCTAGTTCCTATCAGCCAAGAGGTTGGAAGACACACATCACACCCTTCTGAGTTTCACACTGTCTCAGTTTCTTTACCTGAAAAATGGGTAGCCCAACCAGTCTAATAGTATATAGTCTACTATATTATGAGCATTAATTATTTGTCACATGTTGTATGAGGTTTTTGTCCTGGGCCCACAGACCCATAGACCTGCAGTCCCACAGAGACACACAGATGCTTACATTAATTTTAGGCTGATCTGCCTAAGGCCCAGGCATATCATTTGCTAACTCTTTACCCTTAAATTAACCCATGACTCTTATCCTGTTCAGCCATGGGGCTTTGTACCTTTCTCAGAGCAGCATAGTTGTCCTCTGCCTCTTCTGGCTTGTCTGACAACTCTGGAGTCTCTGTGGCATTTCTGCTCTGTTCTTCCTGTTCCCAGAGTTTTCTTAGTCTGGTAGTCCCGCCTACACTTCCTGTCTGCCTTTGGCCAATCAGTGCTTTTATTAAACTCGTAGGCAGGTCAATTATTTACAACGTAGCATCATAAATCCACTACAGTCACATTTTGTTGAACTTTTAAAGACAATTCTGAAAACCATAATAATGAATACTCCATCATCCATATTACATATTTTTTTCAAATCAGACATTGTTAGCACATTTTACTACTCATTTTAAAGGATTATCTTAGTTCTACCCCATTGTTTATTCAAATACTTGGTGAAATAGTGCTTCTCTTGGGCTATAAACGTGGATTTGGGGGGAAATGGTCACAGGAAGGAGAGAAATCAGAATTTCCCAATAAACAAGAATACAATAAAGCAGAGTAAAAAACAAAAAGTCACAAATAAAATTTAAAAAACAAACAAACTACAATTGTTCTATGGGCAAATGACTACACTGATCTAATTCTAGGCATTAAACTGATCCACAGAGGTCTAAATGCATAAATAAGCTTATTCATGCAAACAAATGCTCAGAGAGCTTTAAACTTGCATAAGTGACCTCAAAAAAGGGATGTACACTTCTAAAGCATCTTTTAGGTTGGTCTTAACACTAGAACCTGTTAAAAGACATACTATTTTCATGTCTCATGCCTCAGTTTTTGGAATTACGTGGTATAGTATGATGTCAGGATTAAAAGAACAGTGTGCAGACATTGACTGCCAATGTGGGAGTCTTTGGGATTTGTTGGTTTTCTTTTTCATTCTTGGTTTGTGTACAACAATTGTACAATAAAACTGGTATAGCTCTTGTGCTACTCATTCAGCTCATCAGAATGTTCAGGGCATGGAAAGGCCAAGGAATGCTGTAAATAAAAGTCAGCATCCTTTCTATCAATTAAATTAGCTCATTTAAAAAATCTATATAAATAAGCTGACATAATGCAATGAGATACAACTATGGAAATTTGGTTTAAAGCTAAGGAGACTGATACATCAGCTTTGCCTTCAAATAACCACAGTATTGGGCTTAGAAGGACAAAGAAAATTTTCTCTCTTTAATACCCATTTTCAGGCCTGATTCTAAAGGGAGCTCCCATTGTTTCCTGGCCTGGTCCCATCCCCAAATTTTGCAAGCTTTCAGGTGCCACAGAAACCTGATCTGTCTCCACCGGCAGTGCCTGGAAAGCAGCCCAAAGAGCAACAGTAACCACTTGTGTGAGACAGCACTGATTCCATTGAAAAGGCATCCTCAACCACCTTCCGCTTCCCCATCCTTTTCCTCCTACTCACACATCACTAGCTCTTGCTCATCAATCCTCCAACACAATCACCCACCTCACTACTAGCTCTCCCTCCCACCATCCCCTACTGATTTGCTAATACCCTTTCCCATCAATCCTTTCCATCCTGCTCTCTCAGGCTAACACTGCTGACAGCATCTCTGTGGGGGTAAAGGGAGGAGGAGTTGTAGGCAAAGCACAGGACCAGGAAGGCAGAAGTCAGTGAGCCATAGCAACAGCAGATGTTCTGATAGGGGCTAGGGGTATTGACAGCAGTAGGGAATATAGAGTGAGAGGAGGCTGGGAAAGTAAGAGAGTGCATGGCACACCTGTTGCCTGAAGAGATTGACACAGTGTAGTCATCGAGAGTGAAACCATTGAAGGCAAAGGCATTCGGAATCCTCAGCATAAAAAGATGGTAGGACTCAATAGCCACAGAATGTATCAGGATGCCACCAACAGCACAGACAGGAGTGCACACTGTGGACGCAGCAACATAAACAGCTGTATAGGGAAAATAGAATTACAGAGGATAGGACCTTTATCCTGATAT
The DNA here is from genome assembly GCA_033318265.1 of Phyllotis vaccarum. NCBI lineage: Eukaryota > Metazoa > Chordata > Mammalia > Rodentia > Cricetidae > Phyllotis > Phyllotis vaccarum. The sequence goes on along the minus strand of JARWLC010000001.1, from coordinate 135,192,187 downwards.
TCCTTCAAATTTTGTTTTAAAATTTTATATATATTTATATGGAAACAACAACAAAATCAGGGACTTTCCCACAGCATTGTATTATACCATGTAATTCCAAAAGTGAGGCAAGTGACACGGAAATAATGTGTCTTGTAAAGAGGCTCTACGTTAAGACCAACCTAAAAGATATTTTGAAAGTATCAGTAAAGGAATGATGAAGATGAATAGCTCAGTAGAGATGAGAAAGCATATCATCTAGTATGAAAATTTCCCGGACCAGTCAGCACTCTAGATTTAGATGATATGTGTGATGGATTATTCAGGTGATTGACTTTAATTTTATTTTTTATTTTTGTACAAGTATATGTTGTATATTGAATTTTTTAACGTACCATTGTTCCCACTCTTCCCTCTGCTCAACCCCCTCCCACTTTGTATTCTAACTATCTCACGTCTATTTTGTTTTATATACACATGCATAGTTATATATAACTATACAAGAACTAAGAATCACAAAGGGAAGTAAGCATATCATATTTTTCTTTCTGAGCCTGAATTCTTAGATTAATCTAGAGTAGCAGCTATTTTTCTTGCAAATGACACATCTTTATTTTAAAGATGATCAGAACAGCCCCATTGTGTTCATAAACCACACTTTCACTATAATTCTGGTGATGGAGACCTGGGTTGGTTCCATAATTTAGCTCTATAAACAGTGCTGCAGTAAAGATCTGTGTGACACCTTGATGTGAAGACTTGGGGTCAATACCAAGGACTAGTATACAGGGGATAAGATGGAATCCTCACGTGGCTTTGATTTGTGTTTCTCTAATAGCTAGTAATGTGATTGTTCTGTCTTTCTGCTTCTCTTCTGAGAACTTTCTGCTCATTCAATTAGCCTGTTGGCTGGGTTGTTGTTTGTGGGTATCTTTCATTTTAATGATTAAAGTTGCTCATGTATTTTACATACTAATCCTCTGTTGGATGTATAATAAACAAAGATTTTTCGGCTATTTGTAATATATTTTGAAATATATTGGAAACTTTGGTGCCAGTGGTTTCTTTCTTATTAAGATTGATTTGGAAGGCAGGTGTGGTGGTACACACCTTTAATCCCAGCACCCAGGAGGCAGAGGCAGGAGGAGCTCTGTAAGTTCAAAGCCATCCTTGTGGGGATTTAATAAAACTCCAGAAGTTTTGGAGATATAAGAGGGATCTAACCACAGTCAGTCTAGAATATCAGAGGACAGAGCCATCTCTCCTACTTTTTTGTTTGTTTGTTTGTTTGTTTTTTAAGACAGGGTTTTATGTGTCATAGTTTTGGCTGTCCTGGAACTTGCTTTGTAGACCAGGCTGGCCTTGAACTCATAGAGTTCCTCCTGCTTCTGCCTCCCAAGTGCTGGGATTAATGGCGTGCACCACCTCTGCCTGGCTTCTGAGTCCAGTACCATTCTTTTTACTGCTGCAGTTAATCTGTGCAAAAAGTCTGTAAAAGTTTCTTTGGGGCTTTAAATTACTTTTATGAATGATTCAGTTTTCTTTCCTATTTCTTCAATCCAGTCCCAGCCATTTAAAGCTGCCATGCAACATAAATCCAGTGTATGTTCATAGTATAACGACTGCCTGTCAATATCAGCATAATCTCCCTCCCCAAGAAGTTAGTCTTGGGAGAGATTTCTATGCCTCTGGCCCTGCTTCTTTGTTCTATTGTTTTAGCTTCCACCCTCCACCATGATTTCCATTGTATAAGCGGCCCTGCCTCTAGCACAGCTGTAACCATATCTAACCAATCTTTGGGGGTGACCCGGTTACAGCATGACCACGAGTTCAACATTTGTTTGACAAATGGTGAATGCATCCCATATGTTACAATTGCTTCTTTTACTCTCTGTACTTCTAACATTTGTACTAGAGCCCAGCTAGCTTTTCTGTCATCTCTGTAATCCTTTGTTTTTTAAAGATTACTGAGTATATTAATGTTGCCTGTTTTTGCCCGGCTAGCTCAGTCGGTAGAGCATGAGACTCTTAATCTCAGGGCCATGGGTTCATACCCCACGTTGGGAGCCATGACTGTGGTTAGATCCCTCTTATAACTCTAAAACTTCTGGAGCATGTTAAAGCCCCACACAGCCTTGTCTACAAAGTGAGTTCCAGAACAGTGAAGACTGTTACATAGAAAAACCCTGTCTTGAAAAGTCAAGTAATAATAGTAATAAAAGATTGCTTTGGGTATTCAGAATCTTGAGGAATTATCACACGTATTGTGTATAGTTGCCTTTTGATTGCTTCAAAACTGTCTTTGGAATTTTGAGAGCAATTACATTGAGATTGTGGTGATTTGGGGCAGTGTGAATGCTTTAAAGAGATTTATTCTTTTAATCAGTATATTGTTTTCCCCACTCATATTTTTGTCTTTAATTTTTTCATCAATGTTTTATCATTTTCAGCATATATAGTTATTTCACCTATTTGGTGAATTTTTCTAAGCATTTTGCTTTTAATGATGCTATTGCAAGCAGGATTATTTTCAGATTTTCTTGTTAGCTCTTTCATTGTTAGTATAGAGAAATGCCCACATTTTTGTATCATGAAAACTTACTAAATTTATTGGTTAGTTATAATCAATTTTTCCTTGATTTAGGGTTCCCTACCGCTTATGACCACATCATCTATAAACTGAGTTAATTTTACTTTTTCCTTTCTAATTTAGTTTTAATTTAGCTCTATTTTGGTCTAATTGCTCTGACTAATATTTCTAATGCTGTGTCAAATAGAAGTGGTGATGTTACTCTCTCTTTCCTGGCATCAGATCTTAGAGAAGATATTTTGAAATCTACCCATTTGTTAGATTAATTGTGGAATTTTCATATATGACCTTCACTGAGTTTCACTAAGCACCTACATTTATTTTATTGACTGGTTTTGAATTATAAGTGGATATTGAATGTTGTCAAAATTTTCTGTATCTTTTGAGAAACCAGGTGGCTTTTGTCTTTTATTCTGTTAAAACATATTTACATGTGGTATTAGATTGATTTCATATGTTGCCATCATGAATCTCAGGAATAAATATTATTTGGTCATAATTTATGATCTCCTTTTTGTCCTGTTGAGTTTGACTTCTTTGCATATGATACAGAATTTTAAAATCTATATTAATCAGATTATTGTCATGTACTCTCCTATATATATTTTCTTTTCTGTACTACCTTTTCCATTTCTTGATATCATAGTCATGCTGATCTCCTAATGTGAATTTAAAAGTTCCCTCTCTTTTAGGTTTTGTAAGAGTTTTAGGAAGAGTGGTGTTAACGATTCTCTAACTAATTATAGAAGTTCATCTGTGAATCTATTGCTTGCCTTTTCTTTGTTCAGAGGTCTTTGATTACTAATACCATCTCTTGGAGCTCTTGAGATTGAGAAGAATAATGTATGTATGCCTTGAGATGAACCCAGTGTTTCAAATGGAGAAACTGAATAGAGCAGAGGCAGAAGGATATGATTCCAAGTGTTCCTGTGGTGGAGAGTGGGGGAGGGGTGGTCAAAGCAGGAGGATGTATGACATAGATGGGAGAAAAATGGATAGGGTATCTAACCATTCTGGTATTCTGGATACAGCACTGTCAGTGCTAAAGCTAAATAGTCTGTGACACACCAGGGAAGGCATTGGATGTTTTATTTAGCTGATTTTAATAGTCTCGTGCAGACTGTAGCTACTGTATTAGATAACACAGCAGGTACTTAAAATATTATACAACATGTTTCCTTTGCTTGTAAATTTCCTATTTGCTGGTGTGGAAAGAATTTTGAAGCATACTGAAAAGAGGAATGTGTGAGAGTAACACCTCAGAGTCTGCAATTAAAATTTTACTGTCAAGCTAATATGTTAATATGATAGAAATTCTTCAGAATTAACAATGAATTATGAGGGGAAAATAGGTCTTTTTCCCAGTGGTACTACAGCCAATACAATAGTGGATAAAAAGGAGTGGGCACAGATGTTGTTAAGGTGACCAAAATCCCTTGCCTGATTTATATCTTAATCAATAGCAAGTATTTTTGCAGAATGATCCACAACCAAGCCAAAAACCTGAAAAGAACAATATTATTCAACTGTGGAGACCCTTGTCTTTGACACTTAGATGTTGCTTGAATCCTTTGTTGACTGGAACAGACAAGGCCTTTAAGATTAAGTCATGTTTCCCAAAAGGTCAATTTTTAATGGTAATATTCTCATTTAAAATGAACCCATGGGAATATCATCACAAGCTCCCATACTCTTTAATATGGTGTTAATAGCTAAAACTGTATGTGAAGGATAAAATGAAAGATGAAGAGTGAGCAGAGGTCAACTGCAAATATGAGCATATCCCCATAAAAATGATGAAAAGGTAGGGGAGTTCTCCGAACAGTCCTCTACCTGGGAAGGGTCACACTCTGAGTAATGCTGATATCTCTAGTCATACGTCTTTGAGATGTGAACTATGAAATTATAGAACTGTATTACCATGACAGAGGTAACATGGATATTTTACTATGAATATAAAAATCTTTACATTCTCTAAGCTTTGAGCCAAGGCAGATTTTTTTTCACTCACCTAACACCATAATAGCAGAGGAGCCTAGGACATTTAGCCATCTTGTCCTGACAAATAACCAATTCACCTTTCCACCCTCAGTATATTCTTAAGTATTGATTTTGCCAAGTGAACTCAGACATGTGTCACACTTATCCAATACATATCTTTTTTCCTGGAAATGTAGTTTGAACATCAATCAGTCACCCAGCCTTTTCACCTCTGATTCTTATTGCCACTGTCTGTCAACTATCAAACCCTGGTCATTTTCCAAATATATTGTTTTTAGAAAATGAAATGAACACAGTATTTTATTTCTTTGAGAAGTATGCAAATGTTTACTCACTGAAGTTCTTCATTAAATTTACTTTTCTGTATCAAATGCTAAATTTCACAAACCCCATTTCAAAGACACACAATTACTTCCTTTTAAGACCTATTTTCTGAATAGTATTCTTAACCCTTACAGGTCAAACTTCCCTGTTAAGGACAGGCTGAGACATTCAACTGAGAACCTGTGTTACACATTGCATGGGTAATGGGATAGAATGTTTCTGGCTCTGCCAGGATCCACAGAGAGTAGCAGAGTTAACACCTACCTTGAGCTGCAGGCCTCCTGGGGCTGCAGTGTTTGCTGGAAGGCTCCTAATGTGTTGGCAGACCAAAGAGGGGGAACTGCTCCTGCCCAGCCTGTAACTGGGGGCCAAGCTTAGCGAGATGACCTCTGTTGCTTTTGATAGCTGTCTACAGTTCATCAATCAGCATGCTCACCTGAAGGGGTTAAATTACAAGACTTGTTAGCAAGAAGTAATTGTTGATGTCACACCTATTAGGTTTTTGAGTACCTAGTCTGATAGGAGACAATGACTTCAATTCAAGAATTTAAGCATGGATCTATCCTCAGGTAAAGGGAATACAAGGGATAAACCAATCTATCTCCATTATCCAGTTTTTGTTTATAGAAAACAATTGAGTGTGTGTATGTGTGTGTGTGTCCCTTACTTTGTTGTTATGGAATAAGTAGCCATTTAAAAATGCTCAATGAAAACTAACTCCAGGCATAAAAAGGAACATATGGGTAAGAACTTTGTAATCCTTAAACTGCTTAGCAGGCCCAGTATAGTGACACTCACAGGAAAAAGGTGGGCTGTGATGTTAGCCTTGTCTACATAATAAATTCCAGGACAATCATGGATACTTAAGAAAAAACAGAGAAAAAGAAAATAAACAAATACTTAACAAAATAAAACCTTCCTTGGACTTTGAAATTCATTGTTATATAACCATAACATATTTCATTTAATATATGTCTTTTTAGACAAATTTACTTTACCATATATTAAATTAAAATGTCAATTCATAATTAAATTCATTAAGATTTTTGTGGACCTTTAAAATACATTTTTGTCCTAGACAGCATTCTAAATATGCATAAAATATAGCATAGAATTTTTCCAAAAATAAGAAAAGTTTAAAATACACAGATCTTTGGTGATTTTATTTCTAGATGCCTTATCAGTAGAGTTAAGAAAGACATCTGACCTTTACTCACCTATTACTAATGAGATATACTGAGAATTTAGAAATAGCAAATGAATGTCATACCTATATAGTTTGCTAATTAAAAATGACTACAGTTCTTTGGCTCCTCATTGGTTCTGCCTTTGGGAAAGTGTCCAGAACCAGTATAGCTAGATTATATGGTAGTTCTATTTTTAGTTTCCTGAGAAGCCTCCGCGATGTTTCCATAGTGGCTGGACTAGTTTATATGCTGACTCGTGATGAATAAGAATCCCCCCTTTCCTCATTTCCTCACCTGTAGGTATCTGACACCATTTTTTCTTAACGTGAGCCATTCTGACTGGAGAGAGATTATTGTGATTTGCATCTTCACAATCAAGAATGTTGGAAACTAATTTAAAACATTTATTAACCATTTATGTTTCTTCTTTTGGAAACTATCAGCCCATTCAGCCATCTATTGGAAAGATTTTATTTTTTAGTTCTTTATATATTTAACCAAGAATTGCTCTCACCCTGTTTCTTGCTGGGAGTTACCTAGGCAGTGTGGAATTGTTGATGTCACACCTATTAGGGTTTTGAGTACCTAGTCTGATAGGAGACAAAAGGATCCCATGATGTTAAAAATGTGGTGATATATATTTAATAAAATCAGTCCAGAATATCTGATTTTATTAAGTATTTAATAAAATCAGTCTGGAATATCAGAAAGAGGAAACAGACCACAGTCAATTTTCACCCAGCCAGCATCTCAGGCCAAACAGGGCAAATGCTGTCTTCAAGGGTCCTCAGTCTGACTGGTTGCTTCTTCTACAAAATAAATGAATTTCTACCTTCTCCTGCCTTAATTCCCTTCCCTGCCCAGCTGTCCTTTTTCAACTCTGTATTATAATCCTAGAGTTAAGATAAAAGGTGTGAGCTATTACTGCTTGGCTGTTTGGCCTTGGACCCACAGAAGTCCAGAAAGATCTCTGTCTCCTCAGTGATGAATTAAAGGTGTGAGTCACCATTCTCTGACTTTCATGGTTTGACTGTCGGTGATTCTGTTCTCAGATATTCCGGACTGATTTTATTAAATATATATCACCACATTTTTAACATCATGGGATCCTATTTGTCAATTATTTGCTTTGTTTTCTAGGATCTTTTTCAGAAAGTTCTATGCCTGTATCTTAAAGTATTTTCTTCTTTGTAGGCTGAGGTGGTAGTTTGAATGTTGGTCCCCATAAGCTCATGGGGAGTGGCACTATTAGAGAACGTGGCTTTTGGAGTAGGTATGGCCTTGTTGATGGAACTGCATCACTGTGAGGGTGGTCTTTAAATCTCAGTTCACTTCCTGTTGCCTTTGAATCATAGAATTTTCAGCTCCTTCTCCAGTAACATTTCTGCCTGCAGGTCATCATACTCCCAGCTTCCAAAGGACTAAACTCCTGAACCTATAAGCCACTACCTCAATTAAATGTTTTCCTTTATAAGACTTGCCTTGGTCATTGTGTCTCTCTCTTCACAGCAATAGAAGCCCTAAGACAACTGGTATATTGCTGTTGCTTTCTTTTTTAACATTCTATTGGTCTATCTTTCTCATGTTTACCCCTCTATGGTGGACAAAATTTCTACCACATAATTCTATATTTCACCTAAATGTCTGCAAATAAAATGGATATTTTCTTTCTAAGAGTACCCTCTGTACTTATATACTGACCTCTAAATAGCTGAAAATATAGTATTTCAATTAGCAATTGAATTAGCAATTCTAAGGGTAAGTCTATAATTTCTAATCCTTCTTCAGAGAGTTCAAAGAATTTACTTCTAAAAAGTTTATACTCACAATCACATGATTTAAATATTCATTTTCTACTTTACCTACTAATTCTCTCTCTGTGTGTGTTATATATACATGTGTGTTAGGCAATGATTAAATATAAATGGTTATTTATAGATACATATATATGAGACATCAATTATATTTAAATTTTTCTAAGTTTATGAACAATATATGCACATAAACAAACTACTTTAAAATAATTCATGTATTTCTGAAAATACATATTCAAGCTGCTGGAAAAAAAAAACCTGTTAATTGGGAATATCTTCCCCAACTAAATTATCCCTCAATACTAAAGAAGAAATACAATATTTTCCATATAAAGAGAAATTGAGTGAATTCACCACAACTTGATGAACTCTACAAGGAAAACCTGAGGAGTCTTTCACTGTGGATGAAAGAATGAGGCTGAATGAGGCTGGCCATGGGGCACATGCCTTTAATCCTAGCACTCTAGAGGCAGAGGAAGGCAGGTTCTCTGCAGGCTACCAAAGGGGAAAGATAACCATCAGTGTCACTTGGTTACAAACTTTGTAAACTACAATAGCAACCTGCTTGCATGGTATACTGGTGTAGCAGTATAAATGTTATGGAAATAAACAATATTTTAAAAAATGGACTAAGGTCCACTCAGTGAGGTGGAATCTACCTATACCTGACACTGTTAAAGTGGCCAAGAACATAAGACCAGATAGAACATGCACCTACAAGAAAGCCTACTATTATCATTATCATAAAGGAACATTAAAAAAAAAAAAGACTCCTAATGATATATTGCTATACCAATAGGTCAATGCATTGTTTGGCCCTCATCCAACAAACTTCTTCATGCAGTAGATGGTGATTAACACAGAGATCCACAACTGTACAACATTCAGAAACAGAGCGACCTTGGAGCACTCAATCTTAAAGGCAGTGTCTTCATCAAAGCCTTCTTTTCAAGGTGCAGGTATCTATGTAGAAGAGGAAGTAGAAAGTTTTTAAGAGCCAGAGATGGATGATGTGTCTTCCAGATAGACCAAGAATGATACACATATGAGCTTACAGAGACTGTGGCAGTGCACGTTGGACCTACCCAGGCTCAAGGCAGATGGAGAAGTAGATACCAGTTTCCAATCCTAGGAAGCTACTTGCAACTGATACCTGCTAGCAGAGGGAAAGTCAGTTCTCTCCAATGCATGTCCTATGCCTAAGAGAAGTTAGCCAACACAAAATAAACTTGGTGCTTTTTATGGTGTGTGTGTGTGTGTGTGTGTGTGTGTGTGAGAGAGAGAGAGAGAGAGAGAGAGAGAGAGAGAGAGAGAGAGAGAAGAGAGAGAGAGAGAGAGAGAGAGAGAGAGAGAGAGAGAGAGAGAGAGAGAAAGGGAAGGGAGGAAAGGAGGGAGGGAGGGAGATTTGGTTTATTTAGGCGTTTTTATTATATTGTTTTGTTTTTATCTTTATTTTTTGTTTTTAGGTGTTTTTGCTTATTTGTTTTTAGATTATTTTTGAAAGAGAGATAGAGACAGAACACGGAGTTAAGTTGGTAGGAGGTGGAAAGAGACTGAGAGGAGGTTCAAGAGGGGAAACATGATAAAAATATAGTGTATGAAACAAAAGTTAAATAAAAAATACATGGACAGTCTATGGGAGAACTCTGAAATGTTATGGAAAGCTTTAACCTTTGAATCAAGGCATGGCATACAGAGAAGAATATCGTAGCAAAGACATAGAAAATACTTTCTCTTTTTAAAAATTCTTCTGTTTTTTCTTACATACCAACCACAAATCCCACTCCCACCCCTCCTGATCTCCCCCCCCATCCCCTTCTCAGAAAGGGTAAGGCCCCATGGAAAGTCAGCAAAGCCTAGTATATTCAGTTGAGGTAGGACCAAGCCCCTCACCCCTGCATCAAGGCTGTACAAGGTGTCCCACCATAAGTAATATGCTCCAAAAAGCCCACTCATGCCCCAGGGATGGATTCTGATCCCACTGCCAGGGACTCTTTAAACAGACCAAGCTACACAGCTGTCTCCAGGCCTAGTCCAGTCCCATGCAGGCTCCACAGCTGTCGATCTAAAACTCATGCGTTCCCACTAGCTGGCTCAATTGTCTCTGTAGATTCCCCATTATGATCTTGACCTGTCATGCTCATAGAATCCCTCTTCCCTCTCTTTGAATGGACTCCCAAAGCTCAGCCTGGTGCTTGGCTGTGGATCTCTGCATGTTTCCACCAACTACTGGAAGACGGCTCTATGATGACAGAGTATTTACCAATCTGATTACAGGGGAACGCCCGTTCAGGTACCCTCTCCACTATTCCTAGTAGTATAAGCCGGGGTCCTCCTTTGGGATACAAAATATTTTTGATAAAAATCACAGAGTATTTCCAAACATATAGAAAAATGTTCACTCAGGAATAACAAGCTTAAAAAATAACAAATAAACAACACAAGAAAATAAATACCCCACAATATATAATCAAAATAAAGGAAAGGAATTTATAAAAAGAAAAGTGTTGAAGGGTGCAATAAAGAAATATGAAACCACTTACAAAGGCAGGCTGATCAAATTACCACCTGATTATTTTACAGAAACTTTTAAAGCCAAAAGGGCTTGATAAAGTGTTAAGCCATAAAAGCTAACCATTAAAACTGAAGAAGAAATAAAAAAAATTTCCATGATAAAAACAGACTAAAGAATTATGACCATTAATCCAACTCTACAAAGGCTACTGAAGAGCGCGATGACCACACCTTAAAAATTTTTTTAAGCAAAACAGGAACAGCTGATTGAAAGAAGTCTAATTAGAATACCAGACGGTCAACAAAACGACAAGAACCAATGTACACTTTTCAACAATACTCTGACCATTAGCAGTCTTCATTCCACAACATAATGATACAGATTGTGTAAACAAACATGATCGATCATTCTTCTGCCTCCAAAAAACAAGCCCCAACAGCACACTGATAGACTCTATGTCAGAACAGAAGGATAGAAAAGGTATTCCAGCCAAACGGGACTAAGAAACAAGCAGGTGAGGCTATAAAACTTAGAGGGTTCATGTAAACTTATGAAGACTGAATAATAATATTTTTACTGGGCCACTGAAGAAATAAGAAAGGACATTTAAAAAATTTGAAGGAGAAGCAAGTTTAAGATAAAAAGACTGGCTAAGTATACAAAGAAACATCAGTAATAAAATATACATAGATGAACTAAGGGTTGGAAAAAGATATATCACAAGAAATAATTTGCTTTAGTCAATGACATGTGAGCAGAAGTATCAAGTGGCACTTTGTATGTTAGTTTGTACGTGTGTGTGTGTGTGTGTGTGTGTGTGTGTGTGTGTGTTTGTGTGTTTATGACGTGTAGATGCACGTGTGTGGGAATGTATGTGAAGGCTAGAAGAGTTCTCCAAGTGTCCATCTTCAAGAATCGTCCACCTTGGTATTCTTGTGATAGAGACTCTCATTATGACCTGAGGCTCACTGATTCAGCTAGGCTGACTGGTCTCAGAGCCCCAAGGACCCACCTGCCCTCATCCACTCAGCACGGGAATTACAGTCATATGCCACCATGCACGGCTTTTTAATGTGTGTGTTCGGGAACAAACTCAGGTCGCTCTCCTCACAAGGCAAGCACTTCACCTACTGAGCTATTTCCTCAACACTGCCAAACTTTATTTTTAAAGCTGTAGGAATCATAGTACCTGAATTAAAAACATACCACAAAGTTACTTTTACTAAAATAGCGTGGTATAGTAATAAAACCAGATAAAGACCAATGGAACAGGATAGAGATTAATCACCAATAATTAATCTATGCCGAAGTCAGTTGATGTTTATTGGCATATATTCACTGTACTAGGTTTTAATGGGAGTGTGTAGTGCATTTAGAACTAATTTCCTCACAGTCCTCCCTTCCATCCACCGTGATTCCTATTTGTCACCCCAGTCAAGTTTACTTCTATCCACCCTCAATCTTCTTGTCTCTCTCTTTAACATATATATATATATATATATATATATATATATGTGATTTTATAAATCTAGGATGCACGAATTGAGAAAAATGCAATGTTTGCCTTTGTGGAAGTGGCTTAATTTAATAACAATTATATTTAGTTTACTTACTATTTTTGTAATAAAACACTGATCAAAAAACTACTTGGGGAGGAAAAGGTTTATTTCGTCTTATATTTTTCAGGTCATAGCTCATCGTGGAGGGAAGTCAGGGCAGGAAATCAAGACAGAACTGGAGGCTGAAACTGAAGCAGAGAGCATGGAGAAAACCTGTGAACTGGCTTGTTATACAATCCACGGCTGCCTGCTTAGAGGTGGCACCACCTACAGTGAGCAGGTCCTCCAACATCAGTCATTAATCAGAGGAAATGTCCCCACCGATTCGCCTACAGACCAATTTTTATAGAGATACCTTTTACATTGAGGTTCGCTCTTCCCAGATGACCCTTGCTTCTGTTAAGTTGACAAAATATTAGCCAACATATACAGTAATCTCCAGTTGCATCCATTTTCCTTCTGAAAATTACATAATTTTTGTTCTTGTTTATGGGTGAATAAAATTCCACTATATGTGTATACATATATTCTTTTGTTCATTTCTCTGTTATTGGACACTTATATTGGTTTAATAACTTAGCTGTCATGACTAATTCTGCAATAATCGATGTAAAAGTCTCTCTGTGATATGCTGACTTAGAGTTCTTTGAACAAATGGCAGTGGGTCCGTCTGACAGTTCAATTTCCAGGTGTTCTGAGGAAACTCCATCTTGTTTTTTATGATGGAGGATCATTTTGCATTCCTATCAGGAATTTGCATATCTTCCATTTTCCTCTCAATTCACCTTTCTTTGCTTTCTTCTTTAAATGTTTTTAATTGAAATAGTATTATATCGCTTTCTCCCCTCCCCTTTCTCCTCCACCCTTCCCACTTATCCTCTCACTCAAAAGCTGATACATTCTTTTTTATTAGTCTATTATTGTTACATATGCATGTGCACAAATATATAGACAGACAGACAGACAGACAGAGAGACAGACAGACAGACAGACAGACAGACAGACAGACAGATAGATAGATAGATAGATAGATAGATAGATAGATAGATAGATAGATAGATAGATACAACCCACTGGATGCACTCTTGGTTGTGGTGTGCATAAGGTTTTAATGCTGACCACTCTGTCTTAGAAAACCAATACTAGGACTCATCTCTGGTACAGATTAATTTTCCCTCTCCCAACAGTCATGGTTTCCCGTGGTTCTTTGTTTAGGGGTGGGACCCCACAAAATTTTCCCCCTTTCCAAGTTACCATGTCTATTAATATTGCTATTGCTTCAGTCTTCTTTATGTAGTCATTTCTAGGAGTCTGTTTCACTGCAGACTTCCTGGTATTCCGGCTCTTATAATTTTTCTTACTCCTCTTCTGTAAGTTCTCTGAGCCACAGATGCAGGAGCTTTGATGTCAATGTGTACACCAGGGCTGGAACTTCCATGACCTGTTGACTTACACATCAATATCAGGCTCCTTCAAGTTAAAAATTTCTCCCAAAGGCTATATAGCAAGCCAGTGAATCTTGAAAATGACCCCTATAATACTAGTCTAGGGGTTCTCAACCTGTGAGTCATGACTCCCGGCTGTTATACAACCCTTTTGCAGAGGTCACATAGCAGATACCCTGCATATCACATATTTGCATTATGATTTATAACTAGCAAAATTACAGTTAGGAAATAGCAATGAAAACAATTTTAAGGTTGAGGGGATTACCATAACATGAGCAGCATTAGGAAGGTTGAAAGCCGCAGGGCTAGGTAGATGTGTTTTGAGAAGTAATGTTTGATTAGGGCATAGCAGAAATTATGGAGAGAAAGTGGCAGATTTTCTCACAGGTGTCTGCATGGTGTCAGACTCCCCATGTGATGTGCCTTGGTCAATGTTGTGAGCAAAAGTAGCAGGTGGCAATTCTCAGCACCACCCTAAGAGCCATGGAGCACTCCTCAGAGCCATGGAGCACTCCCATCACTAGTCTTTGCCACTGCTGTAAATGTCCCAGTACTACAGTAGAAGCTCTTCCTTCAACCTCTGTTACAGCCTAGGAAAGATGTACTGGAGAGGACCACAAATAACCTGCAGCTAATATGTAAGTAGATAATATCTAACATATACTTTGTGTTAGTAAGTTGATAGTATATAACATATCCTGGGTTAAGTCATTGGGATTTAGGCTTGGACAATTTTACCAAATACTGATTAATATACTATTTTCTGTTAAACCTCTCAGCCATGTGTAGCTCATTAATAATGGGCAGCTCTTATTGACAGTGAAGGTCTATACCAATACCTATTTAGAATCCGTAAATAAAGCCCCCATGGCTAACTAAAAGAACGTTGATACAAGTTTAAAAGCCACAGGCATATAAGGTGGTGGAGAGGGCTTGGAAGAAGGATAGAAGAGATAAGAGAGGAAAAAAGAAAAAAATTAGTGTAAGAAAGAAAATGTGTAAAGGAAAAGAAAGCAAAAGAAGAAAGTGGCTAAGGAAGACAATAAAGGAAGAAAGAAAATGAAGACACTATTGTTCTCAAACTAAAAATCCCACGGGAGGACCCTCTAGCAGCCCTTCCATTTAGAATGGATTTCTGCACTACACAGTTAGCTCTATTAAGTTGTCACTTAAAAAACAAACAATTAAAAACCCTCTAAATTATCCAGCTCAAGACAGTGCTTCCGCCTTATCCTGTTCATGATATTTTAACCTATACAAGTATTATCATCAAAGGGATGGATGATTCCAGCTGGCACACCAAAGCCAAACACCAAACCACCAAGGTGGCCCATACTTCTGGTTATTTGATGAAATCAAAGTCCAAGACGCAAGGGTCCTAAACACAAGGGCTCTCTGTAAAGTACAGCAGTTCCCTGAATCTGTTCCCGAGAGCATGTGACTTGGGAAAGATACGATTTTGTATAGCATTTAATGTTTGCAGCATGTAATGTACCTTTCTGGCAAACACTGCTCTCTTCAGTTGTGCTTCAGATAAACTTCACCACAGGGGAGAGTAAGTCACTAGCACAAAGCCAAAGGAGAAAAAATGGAAGATCCCAGACTTTGATGTAGGACATTTCTATGCATGACTGGTTTTACCGTCACAAACTATACCCTTTAACTGATAAGGATTCCATGTGACATCAGAAATCAACCAACCATACAATTGCTGATGTCATTTGCTCTCTAAAGAGCTATTGGTTAAAGTCTTAAATTTTTCATTGGGGATAAAGTCCTTTCAAAATGTTTATTACTTTTTTACTGCTGCCATTGGATTATTTTTTAATGTGTGAGAGCTGCAATGAACCCAAATTGTTTTCTTAATTCAAAACTAAAAAGTTATATATCTGAGAAAAGAGTAAATTGCATCCTAAACAAAGGAGGGAATTAGCCAAGAATCCTGTCAATGACGTTTTGATACTTCCATTCAGTTCTGCTCAAATTCTGTTACTTTACATATTCATATGGCCTTTTATCTTCAAAGTGCTATGTTTTTTCTCAGTTATTATGGTAACATGTTGTCCTTAAAGACAACTATACACAAGAACTAACTCACACTAGAATCAGGCAGATGATACGATATTATTGAGTTATGTTACATAATATGATCTTTTTCCAAATCAAAGATGTTGCTAAAAGGAGAAAAATGTTCTTTAAAAAATTCTTTATCATAAATCTTTTTCCCCTTGCAAATCCTTTTTTCTCTCTACAAAGCAATCTGAATGGGGGTGAAAGAAGACAAAACTTGACCTTTTGTGACCCCAGCATTAATGGGTCTGTTCATAATTCAATCTATGTGTGTGTGTGAGCATCCATGTGGAAACATAGAAGCCTGAGAGACATAAAACCTTTCCCTTTAAACATTATCTGACCCTATCGGTCCCATTCACAAAAGAAGGCTTACGCACGCATATGCTGAAAAAGCGCACCATCTCATTGTGCAGCAGAAAGCCTGCCCGCTCCAGCCCTCATGCTCCGTGGCAATGGACCGCGGAAGTGACACTTGTACAAAATTTGGGAGTGTAACAAATGAACAGAAGGTACCAGAGAAAAATTAGATATTCTGCCAAGGAAACAAACCATACTTCTGAATAAGACAAGTGTGCACATTGCCATAAATATGCACATGGGTTTTTACATAATGTGGAGGCATGTTGGATCACATCTCTATGATACATGCACTCAATTCTTAAATTCAATTAAGTTCTCAGGATGGCTTGTAGTCAGCATAAAATATTGACTTCTTTATACTTTTAAAAATACATTTTACATATTGAAGTTGTCTACTTGTGAGCTATACATCGTTAAATATTGCCTGTCTGTTGCCAGGAACAAGTCTAAAGAGCCCCTGGGGTTTCTGTAGGGGCTTCAGCTCCTGGGCTGAATCTCTGTGGCTTTGAATCCAGCCATGCTATTAAGAAGTACAGAGTACTTTGCGGAGAACTACCATTTGAAATCATCACATGGGATAGGTGTCTCTTTTCCCGCAATATAGTCTTCAAAGAAATATACAGGATGGTCTTAAAACATGGAGAGCCAGTCAACCCAAGCCCAACTTTCTAGACAGGTGTGGTCGGTCAGACTTGTCAGTACTTGGGAGGCTGAAGCGGGAGGGTTGACATGACTTTGAGCCTTCTGTGAACTACTTCACAAGTCTCAAGCCTGCCTGGAGTTACAGTATGAGAAAGAAAGGTGGGACATTGGCAAGATGGCTCAGCAGGCAAAGGACTTGTCACCAAGCTTCACAGTCAACATGTGCTCACCAGGACCCACATAAGGCAAACCTGTGGGTTGTTGTCAAACTTCTACATGAGCACCAATGCAACAGCCTTCCCTACCAGAAAGCATAAAAAGACAAGTTTTCATTAATAACATATTTTAAATGAGTCAGAAAAGGAACACAGAGATTCCAATAGTATTTTTTAACCTTCCTAAACTCTCCATTGTTTTGCCCACGACTGTTATTGTTCAGAGATTAAAAGGACAACACAATTTTGAATAGATTTTTAAAAAAAAAAAGATTAGAAAAATCAGGGGAGCTGAAAGAAAGCTAAGTGTCTTTGATTTGGTAGCTGAGCTACAGTGTAACTACTGGAATCCTAACAATGTGGCACCTCTTACCCCACTGGAGTGACTGCAAATTGTCATACTTTTCTACGAGTTTCCTCAGGTAGGAAGATCTACTCTGCTTGCTTATGTGATGGCTTTATGATCTGACATCCCATATACTGATATGGGAAGAGACTATTGCAAATGGAGACATTTTAAATGTCTTCCCTGCCTACATATTTGGAGATGGGTTGATGGCAGTGACGCTGATAAGAACTTCATCCTGAGGCTCCTTCTAGTTCTTTACAGAACTCTAATTATAAAAATAGAGCTCACTAAGGGAACTTCTTTCCATGTTCATAACATGCTTACCAAGTTGGCACCAATCACCAGAGATATCAAGTCTTGTCCACATCTGGGAGCAATGGCTAACTAAGTCTCAAAGACACATCAGCTGCTTTGGCCTTATTTCTACTGTGATGTGGGTGCTCCCGCCCAATCTTACCGTCACTCATATTTAATCCAATGTTGGTATCTACTTTCAGACAACCTGAAATAAAACACTTTTAAATGGACAATAATCAGTTGCAAATTTGCAAAGAAAATCTTTAAACTTTAACATATCGTTTTATGAAGGTGGCCTTTGTAATATATGCACAATTATTACTTCCAGCTTCTTGATGGAAAGTATATTTAATGAAAGCACAATTTAAAAGAAAAATCCAGGCAGCAGAACAGGAACTAACCCTGAGATGTTATGACATTTAATTGTGGTTTTTAAATAAGCATAGAACTTTATATTTGTAGAAACAAACAAACTGCAGGACCAAGGATGCAGCTCAGTGGTGGAACACTCACCTAGTGTGCACAAAGCCCTGGGTTCAAGCCCTAGCATCATCAAAATAAAGGATAACTGAGCTGAGAAAAACTGAAGTAATTTCCCCTAAATCTTCTCACTTCCCTTTTCTATTAGGATTTCACTTCTCTATATGTGTACGAACTACAGGTAAGTCTTCATTTTATTTTGCTAACTTGAACACGAGAATCCACACATCCAAATTAATAAAATCATTTTCCAAACAATCATTCAACAATTATCTGTGTGTTCAATTTTTTTAACCAACAAAAAACATTTTTGAATGTTTGCATCTGATAAATTAAATATGTACCTAATTAAAGTTGTATTGAAAGAACATTAACAGATGTAGTGTTAAATAAATACAAAACTGCTAATAAAAATGCCAATATTCATGTGTGAATATATCACAATGAAACCCACTACTTTTATAATTAACAGATAAGTGAATAGAAATACAAAATAAGCATGAATATTATCATGCTTTTGAAAAAAGAAAATTACTAAATCCCCATTATATGTCTAAAATAATGATCACTTTCCTTGACCACTACATTTTCAGTTGCAATGAAATTATAATTTTACACGGAAAAGCAAAGGGAAGACTAAGAGACGGTCAGGCTGGGAAAGCACGTGTCTTGCAGGCAGGACAAGCTACATTTGGATCCACAATCAAGCCAGCTGTGATAGTGCACATCTGGAAGCTCAAAACGTCTCCAGGGAGGAGAGGTGGAAGAAAGGGAACTCACAGAAACTTGAAGGCTAGCTAACGTATAAAGCAACAAACAGTAACACTATGTCTCATATAAGTTGGGCAGTGAGGACCAATAGCGAAGGTTAGTCTGCTAACTTCCACAGGTCATGGACATGTATGTACATTCACACCTACAGACATGCACACACACACACACACACACACACACACACACACACACACACACACACACACTTAAAAATATACATCAAAGGACAAACATAGTTATGCCTGAGAAAACAATCTGGTCATTATTTTAGATTAAAATCTTTACAAGTCTGGTTAAACATATGTAAAACATATAGATGAATTTCTTAGTTGGGTTTTCTGTTCCTGCGAGGAAACACCATGACCAAAAAGCAAATTAGGGAGGCAAGGGTTTATTTGGCTTACACATTCAGATCATAGTCCATCATTGGAGGAAGTCAGAACAAGAACTCAGGCAGGGCTGGTTGCTGACGCAGAGGGCATGGAAGGGAGCATCTTACTGGCTTGCTCCCCATCGCTTGTTCAGTTTGCTTTCTTATAGAACCCCGGACCACCAGGGATAGAACCGTCCACCATGGGTTGGACCCTCCTCCATTGATCACTAATTGAGAAAATGCCTTACAGCTGGATCTCACAGAAATATTTCCTCAGCTGAGGCTCTTTCCTCTCTGCTGACTCTAGCTTGTGTCAAGTTGACACACAAAACCAGCCAGTGCAAGGAATAATTTTTTTTTCAGTTCATAACTAGCAATCTAGTCATTTACCTTATAACTATTCATGGAAGGAACCAAAACTTTAACTTAAATATATAGAGTTTTTACTCACTGCATTTTAGGAAATAGTCATATTTATGTTTTACAAAATATTCCCTACTGAGTATTCTAATCAATGCTTATAATGTCATCTCTAATACTGGACATATATATCCCTAATAGTACTACATTTTCATTTAAGATTTGAATTCATGTAGAAAATTTGTTATACCTTATTGATCATCTGTTATGAAATATATAATCAGAAAGAATAATACGGTCATTAAGATTTAAAAAATACTAAAACCTTAAACTGTGGATAGATTACTTTGACCAATGTTCAAATTGACTAAATTTATGCAGAAAGTTTATTGTTTAAATGTATACATTATCTTATCCTTTATGTTTGTTATAGATTTATTTTTCACAGACTCTAGCAAAGCCATGCTCACTCCTCTGAAAGATTAAAATGCTTTTGCATTCCAGGAAGCGACATGAAAATCATTTTCCCTCTTTATCTGGCACCAATTTTGTGTTATTATTTCATTTATGGAATACGCTGTCAACTTCTCAGCATGGGCTTTGGAGAGGAGGCCTGATTTAATAGTTCTTCATTACAATATTGCCGCAGAATCTGATGATTAGCTCTCTTAGGCTTGACACTTGTAAACCACAGCTTTCCCTTGACAGAAGATAACTTCGTTAGCATTTCTAAAACTTAGAGCACGGATTCTCTCCTTAGATGTTAGTTAACACACACAACTTAGAGTTATCAGAGATTTAAAGACTCACACTTCATGATGCTGGAAAGTTTAAGCCTGATTTTCAAGTAACATGTAATGACTTGTAAAATTTCCAGAGAAACATTCATGACTTTTCAGAAAATCATGACTGGTTTGTTCTTTCAGGCATATGTTATTTTTCAAAGTGCCTACACCAGTAAAATAATTACCAGATTTAAACAGCTTTTTTTTTTTCTGCTCTCAGGTTTCTAAGAATTAACAGGAGTTGATTTACTGTAACACTGAAGCTAAAATTCTTAATTTAAAAATTACTATACAATTTCATTTTGATATCATTAGCAAAATTAGTTCCTTACATCTTCTTGTGACTTCTGGAATTCTTCTGGTGTCATCAAAAGAATGGCCTTTTCTGTGATTTTCTCTTTCTGTTCATTCATGGTCAAGTTCAACTAAAAGATATAAATAATCAACATAAACCTCTGACAATTAGTAGCAACATTTCTTTCAAACAGCTGATTTTTAATTAATATCGGTATACTTATGTGAATAAAAATCTTATTTAGATTAAGGAGTTTTCTTTTTTAAATAATAGTTAAAACACTTAATATACTGAACTTTTAACCTTCTTTTTTAAATATACAATTTAGAAAATCTAATGGGGAAGCCAAGTCCTGAGTTAATATTGACAATTAGATATTAGACATTTCCAATTAATCAATTACACATTGGTTAAGACTGCTTAAAGCAAAAGCATTTTTAAATGAATTTATAACTTCTAAAATTAGATGGAGCTCTTCTATCAAAAAATTTCAATGTAGGTAAGAGAACAATGTGGCTGCCATCATGTTGAGATAGGAAGTCAAGGAGCACAACAAAAATGTTATTCACATGCTCCACTGGGCTAAAATTATCTCTAATATTTTAGAACAAAGATTGTTCGTCATATCTCGGCAGTTACCCCCAACTGGCTCCTCTATGATTTCCAGACTTTGACTTAAAATTATGAATGTGACCCTCTCGTATTCTTATAAATAATCTTATGGAAATAAATACTATTTTCATCAAAGGAAGAAATTAACTTAAAACAGTGAGATGCATTCAAGGAGGGATGGAAACACACAAGCAATAGTTTGGAAAGAGAACCCTCTGAAATCGAGTATTTAACAACCTCATGCTTTTGAGACAGGGCCTCATTTTGTAGCTCTGGTTAGCCTGGAACTCACTTTGCTGACCAGGTTGCCCTCAGACTCAGAGATTCCTCTGACTCTTGAGTTCTAGAATTAAAGGCATGTGCTTCCAAGCCTAGCTCCTCTCCCCTGACCATTAGAATATTTAACAATTAAGTGATAAATCTAAACTAATAATGAATAAGGAAGACGGGTTTTAGTTTTTTTATATGTTCATGCTGCTATTATACGTAAGTTTTCTCAAGAATATGCCTAACAAATCATATTTGGCAACATGAATCATTAATTCTCCCCACCTAAAGATCTATACCTCCTTTACTGGAGATAAATATGAAATGTAGGTTCAACATGCCCTCTCCAGTCTTGCTGTTAAGATATACTTAAGAATAATCAAGCTGTGAACACTTTATCCAATGACAGGTGATATAACTAGTCCTATAGTTATCTGATTGGGCAGACAGGAATAGTCCAGGAATCTTCAGGCTCTCTGATGCTCTCTGACATAAAGAGTTAATAAGTGTTTCTATAAAGGGCTTATAACAGGTTAGGCTTTATGGAAGGAAAAGGGGATGTTAGCAGTCCCTTATAGTATAAAATAGACAAGATGTAAGCAAATGAAATACATTTTGATAAGAAGTAGATGATAGGCTGAATTTTTACCAGCAAGCAGTGGTTTACCAACAGCAACACTGACATAGATTGAGAATCACAGGTTATTTTTAATCATCGCATAAGGCTATTTTGAGAATTAACCTCTCTAATGAATTTTTTCTGTAATAATATAGCACAGAAGTATAGCACTATAAAGAAGTAAATAACAAATGTTTGTATAGAATACATCTGGTCTCAAGTCTCATTGATCATTTTATCAGGAGAGTTCTCAATTCAGGAGATAAGGGAATAGAAGAGACACTGGAGAATATGCCTCAAACTCACCATTTTCTGTTACTTTTGCATTGCTGGGAATAGAACCTAAAGTCGTATGCATGAGAGCAGAACTCACCACTCAGCTATACCACCAGCCCTTGGTTTTGGGAGACAAGATTTTTGCTTTGTTTCCCAGGCTGTTCTCGAACTCACAATCCGTTTCCCTCCACTTTCCAAAATATGGGATTATATGCATGTGTTCCATGCATATCAAGTTTATTTAGTCTTTAAAGCATTGGTTTCTAGGTGAAAAGAAAAGTAAAAGAGAAAGGGAAGAGGGGAGGAAGGGAGGGAGGGGTGGGAGAGAACATTCAGAGCAATCTGTTTTAAAGAAAACAGAACAATACAAAAACAGCAGCATGAAGATCTTAGGTACCATGCAGAGAGGTAGGATTTTAATGAGGTTCCCAGGGCCATGACATTTGGAACAGCAGGAAAGTAACTTTTCAAAAGGTGAGAACGCTTTCCTTCTGACAGCACTACAGTTGGGGAGAAAATCCCCTCAATTTCGATATCCAACTCAAATAATGCTATACAAATCTATGTACACAAGGGGAAAGCATATCAACATCACAAAAACCTTTATCTTATAGTGTCAGATAGAGTGCATTTGATAAAACCTGAGAATGAGCATATGGGGTCCTCACTAGAAACAGAGAAGCCTCTCCGGGAAAAGTGTGTTTGAATATAGCCATTTAGAGGAAATTATTAAAGAGTCAAGTGAAGAAGGTGGAATTTCACCTGAGGCATTGATAACATACAGGGCTAATGACATCTTTCTCTTGAGCCCCAAGATATGAAAGTAATGGCTAGAGTCTTCTCTCCTGGTGCTTTTGATAAGACTATCTTGTTTCTTCATTAAGACAAACAATAAAACAAAACAAATAAATGCGACCAATTTGCTGCCTTATCTCAAACATGTAAAATAACTAAGTTAAAACTATATTGGGCTTTTTTCTATTAAAGAATACAGGAATTTCAAAAGTTGCGAATCAGAAATAATGCTGAAATTTATGTATAACCCAAAAATCCCTCCAAATAATTTTTGGTCTAAACATATATTGCTCCCTTTAAGTGGAGGAGAAACTTCTCACATATTTACTATACAATTCATACTGTAAAAATTAATAGAAAAGCACATTTTTCCAGGCTTTGTTGCTAAAATTTGAAATAACAGATAGTAAAATCATATACTGTAATCAGGCAAAGTTTGGCTCATTCTGAACTAGTGAAACCAGAAAAGAGCAGTCAGCAGACTGGCGAAGAACAGAAGAAGGAAAGGGAGAGAAGTTAGTGGAAATGTTATAAAGAAAAAGTCTGGTAAGATACAGTGAGGATCAAAATGCAGGATAAATTCATGAATGGCATCAGAGAATTAAGAGCTTTTTCTGTGAAGGGCCTGGAGATTCAACTTTGTGGAGAGTGCTCACCCAGCATGTCTTTGGTCCTGTGTGTAATCCCCAGGGATGCGAAAGAAGATAGAATAAAAAGAAGAAAAGAGTTCCACAAAAATATACCTGCAATAATAGAATCCAATAAAATTATTTTCATTGTCTTTGTCTTTTCAGAGTATATTATATTTAAAACACTAAGGGTTGAACTAAGGCTTTAGATAGCACTCCGTCTCTAAAGATCTAAACATAACAGTTTAGTGATACAGAATTTGATATCAAACTTGGGCTCTTTAATTGGAAGCACTTTTAATTTTTGAAAGATTCTTCAAATGCCTGCAGGCACATGGAGCTCTCTTATGGACGCCCTCCAATGGAACGCAGGCTCAGGAACTCCTAGACAAATGTGACCTGAACAGCAGAGATCTTCTTGTCTGATATACATCAAATTGCTGACTGCCTTTCTGTTACATGCCTCTTAAGTACTCCAAAGTATGTTTATTAATATCATAAAGATCCTGTAAAATTTTTAACATGATAAAATGTATTTTAAAAAAGAAAATAACTCTATAATTGGCACTCTAGATTTAGATTATTAATATCATCAGAAAAAAACCACAGTAATGCAAACAAGCTGGTATGTTCTCTCCTAATTCATGCTGACATTCCAGATAAGTTCTACCCAAAGGGGTAAAAATCCTATTAGTGCAACTAAACTCTCCTGGTCCTGAATGTGGTTTTCCACATAGCTTTTTTATTTCAAAAGTGAAAATAAAGATGAAGGATGAAGTATACAATATGTGTTGTGTAGAATGTTCTTAAAAAATCAGCATGCCTCTGTTAGAATGCGAAATTCATCTAAGATTTTCATCAGTAAATATTGATCAACTGCTACATTACTGATCCATTGTATACATGCAGATCAATATAGGCAATACAGTTTAGCATAAACAATAAGATAACCACCCTTCATATATATTGACAAGCTTCCAAATGGTTGTTAATATACAAAAGACGGGGACAAATTACTTATTTATATATACAAAACATGGTTATAAAGGACAGCTGCAGGTATTTTTTTGGAAAGTGCATTTTAATAAGGTCCCATTCAGTTATAGAACAAATGGAGAAAAAATAGTTTGCACTAGAGTTTAGAGCAGGAGCTCTCTCCTTTTCTAACCACGAAATCAATCATTTGTCCAGACTGTGGGAGTCAGAGTTAGTTACTGAAAAGGCTCCGTATATAAACAAGTCAATAACTCATTGTGTGTTATTGTTGAGCTGAAGAAGTCGGCTTTCAAAAAGCTGGCCCTGCTTCTCCCGGAATGAATGTCACTGTATTCAGGGGCTGGGAGGGCCTTTGTTTCTAGCCATTGCTGGCTGCCATTTATGTATGGGAGCAGAAGGTGGCTGTAGGAAGAGCAGGGAAGACGATTTCTTAACGTGATGTCCAAGTCAGATTCTCGGGGTTTTTGGCCTAAATTGCTTGTTTTTGAAAATGGGCAATGAGACTGATAAAGAATGGCCACATAAAAGTATTTAGAAAATAGCTGGAAGGCAAATGAATCTGCAGTATCTTAGGTTGGATGGGGATGATACTTTAGATTTCCTACTTGTCACCAGAGACAAATCTGACATTCAGGCAATGGTCTGAAGAGTTCAAATGCACAAAATCAAACTGATGAGCAGGTCAGCCTGTCAAAGGAATTCTATCTGTTCTTGCTGTAAATAGAAAGGTTGATTCTCGAGACAATCAAATGGAGTTTTCAAAGGCGCACTCTCTCTCTCTTTCCCTCCCCCCACCCCTCTGTGTGTGTGTGTGTGTGTGTGTGTATCTGTGCATCTGTGTGAGTGTATATGTGTACACAAGGGCTAACACATTCACATGCTTCTTTTAGCTGCAAAAGAGAAGGTTTATTCAGTAGATATCAGATTTCGGAGAGAGTAATAAAACATTAAGAAGTGACATTGATACCTTTAGTTAATCCCAATAATATTTGCTTTAAGATGAAAAGTCCTTTATAGTTCAAAATGCACTAAATTCAAAATATATAAACACTGTCAGAATTTTATTTATTTCATCTTGATATTTGTTAAATAGCTACCATTTACTTAAATGTTAGATACCATGAAGAAACACAAGAGCAGGCTTCCAGGTTTATAGCTAATTTGGGTAAATAACAAATACAAACATATTTATTTAATAAATGATCCTTATATTATATTATTAAAATGTCTCTGATATCATCAGGCCAAACTCTTTTTTGGGGTCAAATCTCTTTTCAAAAGACATCTATTCATTTATTTTGTGTGCGGTTGGTGGGAGAATGATATGACTTGCACGTGGAGGTCAGAAGACACCTTGCAGGAGTCACTAGTCTACTTCACCATGTGAGTTCCAGAGATTAACTGA
Organism: Phyllotis vaccarum; assembly: GCA_033318265.1. Taxonomy (NCBI): domain Eukaryota; kingdom Metazoa; phylum Chordata; class Mammalia; order Rodentia; family Cricetidae; genus Phyllotis; species Phyllotis vaccarum. The sequence continues at coordinate 135,166,168 of JARWLC010000001.1, read as the reverse complement.
AGTGTTAGGAGGTACTGTGATACACTGAGCCATCTATATAGCTCCCTGGTTGCTTTTAACTAGATAAAGTTGTAGGTATAAGCCAAGAGGTGACATGGGACTGAATCTCTTCACTCTCAAGCACACACACACAACTTAGAAAATCTCATCAGATAGCACCCTCTATCACTAGCATGCAACAGAATGTGACAGACCTTCCTCCAACACAAACAGGCTAATATCAAAGTATAGGGTGCTTAATAGGAAAATGAAAAAAATAACCAATGAAACATCAAAAAAATTGGATGAGATAGATAATCATAGATATATAACCTGTAAGACTAAAAACACTTAAGATTTGAGTGTTTAGAGGTGGAGAATCCATCAATATGAAGCAGTAGCATCCTAGGAAAAGAAGAGAAAATGGTAATAAGCATTGTTATTAGTTAGTAATAATGTTATTTATTAAGTGTATGATGAAAGTGGCTCTAAGTAAAGTTGATAAGGTGCCTATATAGCTTTGGGAGGAAGGAACCTAGCTGAGACTGAGGTAAGCCAGGATGAGACCATAGGAAAGCCAATCAGCACAAACAGGGCTTGATGTGATTACAGGATGCTTCACAGAGACTAAGAAGGGACAGACACTTGTGTGAACCCATACTTAACCTATTTCTGAATTCAGATGTAAGAGGGAGGGTTACATGTCAAGTGCCCAGTTCTATAGTGAGGAAGCTGAAGGACTTTATTCCTAGCTCTGTAAGTGTCTCAACACTGTGCTCTCAAAGCATCTAAGCTTTATCCAGCTCCACCCTGAGGGCTTTGAGTCCTGACCTAACCCCACTTCTCACAGCATAGTTTTTAGAAAGTCTCCTTGTGCAGATAACACAAATACCACTTCTTCTCCCATCTTGGGAAAGGAGAGAACAAAACTGGCCATGACACCAATTCATCCAGAGACCCTGGGTAATAGTGACAACTATTCCAGCCTGGCTTCCCATAGCCTGGCCTCCCATAGCCTGGCCTCCCTCCCTTCTTTTCTACAGTACAGCTAGCTCCTAGAGGAAAGCTTGTCTGAAAAGAGAATTTATATGTCAAGCCATCACAATATTTGATAACTAGCAGATACATAATCATTTTAAATCAGTAATGTTGCAGTTTATATAGAAGCACACAAAAGGCAATTATCCATGATACTTCACACTAAGCTGATTTGGCAATTGAATTTTTTAAATTGCCTTTTTAAAAGCCCTTCTCTATTTTTGTAAGCAACTGTAAGTTCTAGCCCTTCCAAATTCTGTAGGGAATGTAGAACAGGTTTGGCCCTGACTCTGTAGCCATGTTCTAACTTTTTGTCCATATATTCCATCGTAATTATGAATGCCACATGCCCTTTTGTATTTAACAATAACAACTCTTGACTGCTTATAAGACTGATGGAGTGACAGATAGGTAAGATGTAATGCATGGTACCATCAATCAGTCAGGATAAAGCCAGATGAGTCACCAAGCCAGACACTGGAAAGTCCCGTCCCTAGAGAAAGTCATGTGTAGGTTAGGTCGTCTAAGAAGCATCTCAGGGAGAAATGACTCTGTTTAAGAGGATTAGTGTGGAGTAGAGCATGAATGAGCAAAACACCCAGCCTCCTCCTTTGCCTCTGCACCTACATGCACAAGTGAGCTTACTTCACTCAACATGTAAACATGTAAGAGTTCTCTCTCTCTCTTTCTCTCTCTCAATGAAAGAACTAAAGCTAGTGAAATGACATATGTTCTTTTGTCAAACTTTCTAAAGTACTGGTAAGAATTTGTGAATTTGAGAACTAAAGACTTGAGGTAATCTCAAGTAATGACAGCTTGGCAGAAGGAAATCTGGCAATTGATATCAACCCTGGAAGGGACTAGAACCCTAAATCCAGAAACCCTATCTCTGGGAAGTTTTCTGCAGGAACCACTACAGACATGCACATTGTTTCAAAGGCTGGTAGTATGTCAGTGTTCAGAATTAGGCCCCTAGATTATCATCATCTCAGAAATGCATTAATTAATTCAATTTAACAATATAAAATAGAGACAGTATATCAAGTGAAAAAACTAGGTATCAAAAGGTAAACATGACCATATACATTATATATACACATATATGCATATTATCTCATTACATACTGATACATATATATAACAAAATATTAATAACAACTACTCAAAACTGTGAGTTTAGGGGCACAACGATCCTCTTTCGTCTTATTCACCTTAGCTTATCTCTATATTAAGTTTTTTACAGTGTCTACCTACCCTTCTATGCAGATGCAGATCCCTTTACTTATTGCTTTGTTTCTTACTATCCTACGATGTATCTAAGCAACTGCCTCCTTTATTATCTTCTGTTTGCTCACAGTTGCTCCAATATCATTTCCTCCTTATTAACTCATCTTTAAACAGGAACTTATAATGATCTGGAAATGCTGTTCATTGCCAGAATGTTTGCCTAGCGTGTGTAAAGCTGTGGATTTGATTCATAGCATTGCAAAAACCAAATAATAATTTTGAAGATGATAAACTACAGTTCAAAGGAAATCCTAAAATTTGTAAAAAGAAAAGAAGTACCATCACATTTGGTTTTGAAATTGTTCATGGCTTACTAAATTTTCTTTTAAAAATAAAAGAAAGCATCAACCAATATATTACAGCAGAAGGTTTTTATATTCTTCCTTAAAACCACAGGCACCTGTACTTACTCCCTTAGGAAAGGTGAGCTAGACATGAGGGCTCTGCCATCACACTGCTCTGACATATAAGATACATTGTGTCACTTGTCCAGTTGTGCAAATGATGCTTGTGGAGGTCAAGTAACTTGCTCAGGAACAAAGGCAAAGCAAATTGAAGTGCTGGGATTCAGATCCAGGCATGCCTAACTTCAGCACTCAGGACTCTAATTAAGTCCTGGCTACATCAGAAAATATAATAAATACAGTGGGGGAGGAAAGTGCTAGATGGATACAGACATATTTGCAACTTTTTCTTCATATGGAAGCATAAAATTATGAAAGCCAAGATTTAAAAATTATAATTCTATTAGCATAAACTGATTTTATGAAATTAATTAGAAAATAAATGCATTTAGAATTGTGTGTCTAGGAGAATTTATTTTTATTATTCAAAAAAGAGACTAAATAGAAATCTAATGAAAAAATTAGAAATCTAATCAAAAATTGTCATTATAGCCTATTAAAATGTGTTTTTCCAAATTTCCATTTTGTTTCTAAGATTATAAGTAATAATGCCATTACTTTTTTAATTTTTGAAAAGATGTATTAGCGTGTTCTAATACAGTAAATAGAGATATCAATACTCAGGGATACTAGTAGTTTTGTATTTAATAACTAAGAATTTTTTGTATATATACAGAGAGATTTTTATGTTAAGAGAAAAAAATGCATGGCCTTATTCTTTGACATGTTTCTAATTTTGAATAGTTTTATCTTCAAATGACCCTTTAAAATTTCTTAAGCAATTAGAACTACCTAACAGTTCATTTTTATATGAGTCAAAGGATACAAGTACATTAGACAGGAGGAAAATGTTTTAATGATCCATCACAGACAACAGTAACTATTGTTAATAACATTGCTGTGTATTTCAAAATTGTCAAGAGTAGGATGAAAATATTCTGACCACTAGCCAATGATAATTATGTAAGTAATAGATAAGTTAATCTATTTTAAGTAAACATTCCATATGATATAAGCATATTACAATATCACATTGTACCCCACAAATACATATAGTTAATTATTATTTGCCCATTACTAGAGTGGGTAAAGTTCTGTCTGTACAGCATAAGGACAGACCTGGATTTTGATGACCAGCACCCCTGTGAACACTGGGCATGGTGGGATGTCACAGAAACAAGCAGATCAGGGGTTCTCGCTGGTAGACTGTTCAACATAGTGAGCTCCAGGTTTAGTGAGAGACCTTATTTCCTGAAAGTAAGGTATAAATCATAAAGACAGACACTTGAAGTCAACCTCTGACCCCGAGTGTGTGCACACAGGTGAGTGTGTCTGAACACATGTGCTCACACCCGGGATCTCATGTGTAGACTTATGTAAACTAACAAGTAACATAAACAGGAATATGTTGAAAGTTTATGTATTTTAGTTTTACACCTCTGCTCTGTAAAGTTTCTCTGTATTTATGATACAAATTAGACTTCACAACACAAGAATGGGAGGAGGGTGTGTAAAACACACATGCTGTTATGTCAATGCCTTAACTTCTTTACTCTTCAGGTCCTGCTGGGAGGTGGGGTAGAGAACTGCTCTGATGGAACACTTTGAGCTTTTCATAGTCTACTGCCCAAACCAGGACGTGTTTGAGCATGGCGTAACTAAGCAAGTAACCTCTAAAAGTGCTTTGGGAAAAAAATACCTCCTTCATTTGTCTAATAAATCCCCCTCTCACCCTTTCTCAGGTTGCCTTGTGTGAGACACTTTGTCATTTCCTTTGTGTTATCAGAGCCATGGATTCAGCTCTTTAGTCTATTGACCCCTATGTTTATTGGCGCTATTTAGTCCATTTACTTACTTTCTTCCTGATGTGCCTATCTATTCCATTCTGTTCCCCCATCGTGTGTGTGTGTGTGTGTGTGTGTGTGTGTGTGTTGCATATGCACATTATTATCTGTGTTCACACTTCCTGTGGGTACATTGCTGTCTTTTTGCCTTTCATATAGTGAGTCTAGTCATTAATAATTGCTCGCTGATACTGGGTGCCTTTCTCTGTTACTCTCTATTTACTGAAGTGGGGTCTCTTGCGGAAACTTGGGTTCATAGACCTGGCTAGTGTAACTACCTGGTTTTCTGAAGAATTCACTGGTCTCTGCCTCTCAAGTAATTACAGGTGGTAACTATGCCAGCCCAGATTTTGTACAGATGTGAGGCTTTTAACTCTGATCCTTATTTTGAATAAGAAGGGCTTTACCTACTAAGCCACTTCTCAGTCCTTTACAATGATTAAAGTTGTTGATCTTTTACTGCTCTGTTTGTTCCTGACTGACAGATGACAGTCACCGCACACCCAGCTATCATGGTTGTGGACTTGACTCAGCCATGAAAAACAACGTAACTGTTTAGCTGTAGACACACCACATCACTCAGGAGTGACCAAACATAACTTTAGAATCCTTCTCAGAGCTAGAGAGATGGCTCTGTAGTTTAGTTAAAAAACACTTGCATAGGACCTAAGATCAGTTCCCAACACCAATGTAAGGCAGCTCATAACAGCCTATAACTCCAGCTCCAGGAGATGCTTCATCCTTTTCTGGATGCACTGGGCACTTGCATTTGTGAACACAAACCCACACAAGAAAGGATCAAACGTAAAGAAGGAAGCTCCTGCCCGTCCAAAGCTGGAATGAAAGCAAAAGTTTTCCAGGTCAAGAAAGCCTTCACAAACACACAGAAGATCCGCAAGTCTGGTGGGCACAGCACTGTGACTCTGGAAGCAGCCCAAACTCTTGGAAGAGTACTCTCCCAAAACAAAAGCCTGGCCATAGCGCCAACATCAAGTTCCCCATGGACACTAGATTGACTGGAAAGAATCCAGAAGACAAAATATTTGTGGAGAGGGAGGGGAGGGGGAGGGAGAGAGAGAGGGAGAGAGGGAGAGAGGGAGAGGAGAGAGAGAGAGAGAGAGAGAGAGAGAGAGAGAGAGAGAGAGAGAGAGAACCAACAAGCACCAGATCTAACAGCTTGTAAGGAAACTCAAGTTCTGTTTCACTTATATGCCTGAGGTCCTGATGGAGACTGGTTGCCTTACTTTCTTGCTGCTGTAATAAAACACTGTGACCAAGGAAAAGTACAAAAAGAAGGAATTTGCTTTGAGCTTGTGGTTCCAGAAACACAGGAGTAACAATCACAAAAGAGAGCATGGCAAAAGGCAGGTATGGTGCTTGAACAGCAGCTGAGAGCTCACGTCTCTATCCATAAACAAAAAAACAGGAAGAGCTAACTCTACATGCTATGAATTTTGGAAACCTCAAACCCCACACCCAGTGACACACTACTTCGAGCAAGGCTTCCTTATCCTCCCCAACCAACCACCAACTTTGGCCCAAGTGTTCAAATACCCAAGACTTATGGGAGACATCTTATCCAAACCACGATGAAGAGATGATAGGAGACATCTTCCATCTATCATCTCCGTTATGATGTTTTGGATACTGTCAACTAAGTTGGGGTCATCTGAACTGAGTCCAACAGGCTAATTATTAGCATACATTTTTGACCATCAAGAAGAATCCTTCCATGAGCTTGAATGGAAAGCCAGACAATTTGAACCCAGTCTAGAGCATCAACACATTATTGCCATGAGGGGACTGAGCTCTTAAAACCCAAATATTCCCTTATATTGGGTCAAACATTTAAACCTTAAGCAGGAAAAAATTTACCCAGCTTTTGGGTTTTAGCTTTATTTCCTATGTAAGCAAAACTCTGACCATGTCACTGTCCACTCTAGACTGGGATACGGCCCAAGCAAGTTCTTTGTCATAGTGTAGTAAAATTATGTTGTTACATTGTAAATAACTGTCCCTACTGGTTTAATAAAAATTCTGATTGGTCAAAGGCAGACAGGAAGTGTAGGCAGGGCTACCAGACTAAAAAAACTCTACGAACAAGAAGAACAGGGCAGAAATGCCACAGAGAAGCCAGAAGATGCAGAGGACGATTATGCTGCTCTGAGAAAGAGTACCAAGCTGCTTGGCGAACCAGGATAAGAACCATGGGGTGGTTTAAGAGCAAGAGCTAGCAAGTTATATGCCTGGGCCCCAGCTCAATCAGTGTATAATTAATATAAGCATCTGTGTGTTTCAGTGGAACTATGGGGCTATGGGTCTGAAAGTCTGGGCCACCAGGCTAGGCCAGAAAGTCTGGGCCAGAAACCTCATACAACATCATGCCATCATTGTCTAGCTTCTGATTCCTTACATGCTTTGTCTCCCATCCCCTCTGACATTTCTTATTATCCCTACACCATGGTGGATGTCATGTTATACAACCAGTCACCAAAACACACCTTGAAGTTGTAAATCTCAGCAATCCTTCCTTCCACTCAGAATCTTCTACCCTGCATTTTGGATTTACTATCATAGTTATTATGACATGGATGCAAATAACACTGTGGTCTGGGGAGGCTACAAGCATAAGAAGTAGACTCCCATTGTCCCGTAGCACTCTTACCCACCAAGCAGGTATGCACAAACATAAACCTATGCACATCCTTGTTGCTCAAATTACAACTCTTCATATAATGCTGCCTTCCCTTGAATAGCACAGAAAGAGAGAAGGAAGAGAGAGGAGTGGGGAGAGAGAAGGTTATATCGTTCAAGAAGCCAGTTTGACTTGTTCCCAGCCCTAGACAGATGCATCTTTAATGAAGCCTTCACTGTGCTCCTGAATTAACTGTGCCAAGTAGTTAGAACAACACTTAAGAGTGAATGTATATCTTTACAATGAGACAGGGAGCTTCTCTAATGCAAAATTCCAGTCTGTACATCCCTGTGTTCTTAGTGCCTGGCACATAGAAAAATGCTTTACGAATACTATAGAAGCTGAACAGAACCTAGAACAATGTGGCAGGAATGCATATCTTCCTCTATAGAAGTGAATTTCCCTGATGACTTTTGTCTGTATCAACAGGTGCTGTGTTTTGTTACAGCAACCATACCTTCTCTTGGTAACTGGCACACACTGGTGCCTCTCTTGTCTTCCCAGACTCCAGAATCATAAGCTAAGTAAACCTCTAATTTTTTTAGAACATCCAAAATCCTGTGCAAAGGAAAACAGACTGACACTAATACACCTCAAATGGGGGACAAGGACTTTCTCTTCCAAAGCCCTCGAGCTGTTGAAGGGTATTTAACTTTGGATGTCTCACCATTTTTCACAGCATTGTGACAAAATGCATGCCGAAAGCAACTTCAGAAGGAAATGGTTTATATTAGCTCACAGTTCAAGGGTCCAGTCCACCCTGGAAAGGAAGTTGTGGCACAGCTTCAGGAAGCTGGAGGACCGGTGCCCAGCTGGCTTTTCTTTAATACACTCTGGAATCTCAGTTCTTGAAGTGGTGTCCCAAATTCAAAGTGAGTCATCCACCTCAGATAACTTTATCTAGATCAATCTTTATAGCTGAAGCCGAAAGCTTGCCACTCTGGAAATTTGAGAGTTTGAAATATTGTCACCATCACCCATTGTAGGGGTATTGTGTTGTTTCATGGTAAATAATTGTCCAACCCACTGGTTTAATAAAAAGAGCTGATTGGCCAAAGGCAGGCAGGAAGTGTAGGCGGGGCTACCAGACTAAGAAAATCTCTGAGAGCAGAATGCCAGGAGAGCACCAGAGAGAAGCCAGAGGAAGCCGAGGACAACTATGCTGCTCTAAAGAAAGGTACCAAGCCGCATGGCTGAACAAGAGACATGGGTTAGATGAAGGGTAGAGAGCTAGCAAGTGATATACCTGGGCCTGAGGCTGATCAGCCAAAAACTAATGAAAGCGTCTGTGTGTCTCTGTAGAACTGTGGAACTGTGGGACTGCAGGTCTGCAGGCCTAAACTTTGAGGTTAGGCCCGAAAGTCTGGGCCAGAAACCTCATACTACAACCCATCATACATGTAGAGACCAAATTAAGTTTTTGTCTCTCTGTTTTACCTAGAATCCAGACAGTTTGGTTCTGTGGATGTTCAGTTTTCAGATTCATCACTACCATCACCTATCCTCAGAAGAGGAACTATGTGCTCAATTAAATACTTCACATTTCCTCACTCATTCCTAAGAACATGCAACATGCAAAGCATAGCCTGATCCACAGCTCCACCGTTGTCATCTCCGAAGAATGAAAACAAATCTTCTTCAGTTCTCATGGTGTTCTGAGTCATGTGCATGGCATTAATGATGTCCTTCAAAAATGAATACTTATTATGTTTAACCCCTAAGGAACAGTGACCAGCAAGCTTTCCTGTGAGAGAGATAGACTCATAAGCAGTATGAGGAGCAAGAAGCCGGAGTCACAGCAGAAATGCTTCTCTGAATTGGATGTTACCAAGTATGGGCTAAGAAGGAAGTCCTTAGCCACCTCGTTCACAAAATACCTTACAGAGTATATTACTCATTTTTCATGATAACTCTAAAAGGAATCATCATTGCCATTTACAAGTGAGAAAAATAAGACAAACTGAGATTTAAAACTTGTCTACTGGACTCCAAAGCAGGTCTACTATTTTATGTCATCCCAAAGATGCCTCGCTGGCTCCCTATTGGAGCAGTTAGCTGACTATTTCTATAAACCAACCTGGGAAAATGGAGATTTTGCACAGAAAAAAAAAATCAAGTTGAGTATAGAAAGTGGGAACTTCTCTAAACAGAACAAAATCTATAGTTTTTTTTTTAAAACAAAATTCAACTATAGTAGATGAAAGCAGTGTTTGTAATTTAGTTCTGCTGATGAGAACAACATTCCTTGGAGAAAGACCATTTAGCTGAAGTTCAAAGCTAATATTGCATCAAAACAACTGCAAATATTTATTTCTGAGACTGTTTTTAGTCTCTGATTACATTGAATAGAAACCAGTTAGATTTGTCCAATAGGCTTCACAAGCCCTGTGCTGTCTGCATCCTAGTAGGAAGGAGGTGTGTTCTCCTAAGGTACCAATTGACTACATTCAAATAGCTAAAATTATGAAGTTCTGGGTCTGACCCTTAGTGCTGTAATATTTTATTTAAAAATTTTAAACTTATTTTAGTAACTAACTTTATTTGTTGAAAACATTAGAACATGTAATCAACACAAAACTCAATAAGTATTTTTTTTTTTATCTTTTTACAAAATCTACCTGCATGTTGTAGTGCACTGTTGACCAGTAGAGCTCTCTACTGAGTAACAAAGCTCCGAACTAGCTTCCCCTGTCTTGATGATATTTTGTCTTTTCACCAGATAAGACCCCAACCCTAAATAGTTACTATTCTAGTCTTTGTCTGTTCCAATTTGGACTGAATAGGCGGAAGACACCCATTTCAATGTTTTAGAATCCCTTTAGAAAGACCACAGAATTCAGATTAGGACAGTTCAATATGAAACACTGAAACCTTCATTATAAATATTTTGGAATACCTGAAATGCCATTTTTTAGTATCAAAAAGTGCATATCAAGTGAAATAAAATTAATAATGCTAATTTGTTCACACTTTAACTAAAATATCGGAGGAGAAGAGACATTAAAAGTCAGAACAGTTTCTGTAGTATGTGTCCAGTATATATCTTCTTCTGGAGGTGGTAGCGGTCAGGAGATGGAAAAGGTCTCACTGTGCAGCCCAGCCTGGCCTGATCTCACTCTGTAGCACATACTAGTCCAAAACTTTTTGTCTTGCTTCAGCCCCAAAAGTGCTGCACAGTGACAGGCTCTGCTGAATCTTAAACGCCTTTAAATACTAGTCCAGTGTCAAAAATCCAGTCCTGTTTGCCTTCCTAAATATCTCCTGTAGTCTATCCCAGTATTGTTTTTGCAGTCAATGCAGATTTATCCCAATAAAAACAAGTTCATCCCTGGAGACTAGCACGAAAATCAAATGAGGTAAGTAACTCCCCCCTACTCCCCCCCCCAAAAAAAATCTCACTACAAAGTACAAAGTGTTGTGAAATGTTTGTTAGCCAGGAGTTAATGAAGCAAAGCTGATACTTTGACCTGGTTCCAAACAAAATATTACATAGTGAAAAATACTTGCAAATGCCTGAAAACTTGCTGTTTCCTCCCCCAGGCTCACTGGAAGGCAGTCTCTATTTCCCGATTCACCTGGGATGAGAAAGCTTCAGTGGTGCCCACTCAGGGTATTGCACAGGGCAGGTGCTCAGTGGAGCTATTTGAATATGTGCTCCTGGCCCTATGAGGCTTTTAGGCACTGAGCAGTCATGACAAGATGTTCCCAGCCCCATACTCCCACCCTATACTGTCAAACAGACCCCATGTCCATTTTCCAAACTGTTTGGGATTTGTATCTCACTGTCAGAGGTCGTAGAGCCTCTGTGACTGAGAAAGGAGATGTTTTTTCTGCAATGCAGTCACTAGGTGTGAGACGAGAGACTACAGGGACAATCAGATCTCAGGCCTGAAGAGAGTTCGAGTTTGTGAGGGCAGGGATGAGTTTCCTGTTCGCTGATAACAGACACATCAGGCAACTTGATAAATGAACCCCCAAGAGGAGGAGTCTATTTCTCAAACAATGTTTCAACAGTAGCTCCCTGCAAGAGAAACTTGCAAGAGAAACTATCAGTGGATTAGCTGACCGGGGCATGAATCTGGGAAACCCAGTGCACGAGTCTCATATCAAACATCAAACATAGATTGATGCACATTTATCTAAGCTTCTACTATGTCTATTGATAACAACCTCAAGAAATTACTAAACTCATGGTTCTAACAATGAAGTTTTATTTACATTAGTTCACTGTTATTATATTAACATAGATATTATGTCAGTGATTGATATTGTCACCTTAGTCTCCATAAAATGAGGTGTTTTCTTAGTGTAAAAGCAAAATTCTGAGCACTTCTGAGAAACATGAATCCTTTCACGAATTAAGTTCCCAAGGCTGGTCACATTTTCTAATATCTATGCACTTAAGTCACTTCCAGTCAGAATGAAATAATCCGATCAACACAAGACATTATATGCCCTCCATGTTGGTCTTAGTTGCACCATTTGACTGAGTAGTCACACCCACGGGTTATCAGGCTAGCATGTGATTGGATCCTTTATCTTGGTCCTTTAATTGAAAGTTCTTTAATTTGTAAAGAACTCCAGTTCTCTAGGAGTATTCTGAGTTTCCTAGAAGCCATGGGATTGTTATTGCTGGGGCTTCCAACCTGACTTCCAAATTCTCTAAAGGTGAAAGATCCAAGGTGGACTCAGACCCCATTTCAGCAGCAGGTTCTACCTGAATGTTCAGGGTTAATTCACATCTCAGGTGATTAAAGAACAGGGGACTTGTAGGGAAGACATCAAACAGTGTTGTAAAACAGGCTTTAATCCTCGGCATAGGACCCCCCCCCCGCCCCCCCGCTGTTCCAAAGGTCACCAATCCTGGGCCATTTCCTTACAACCTGCATTGACAAAGTGTCACCACTGCTAAAGTCTGCATTTATATCTGTTACTTGCTGCATTTTTATTGCTATGGAAGTTTGATACAACCAAGGTGCACAGGTACCTTTGCCCGTGTCTGGAAACTCATTATGTTTGTACACAGTTCGGAAATGAGGAGATTCTATTTAAATTCATCACAACGTTGCAGGAATTTTTTTTTTTTTCAGATTTCTCCCTCTTTCTTAGCGATTAGCTTTTTTTTTTTCTTGCCATACTCAGCCTGACCCAGCCTGTGAAGCTGTAAGTTGGCAGCTGTGATTGTAGTACAGATTTCACACAGTGTAATTACCGCAGTGACACCAGGACTGAGAGGTACAAAGAAAAAAAGGGGCCCTACAGGTTATTAGCACTAAACACTGGGGGAAATCAAACGGGAGTCAATGCGTAATTTCGAGGCCTATCAAGCCTCATCAGGAACAGCGGGGAGGGAAGTGCCTCACTTCATCATCTCACTCTCTGACTTTTGTTGAAAATTACAGTAATTAAAAAAGAGCTAAGTACTTCTCAGGCAAGGGGTCTTTTCTTTACCCATCACCTTTTAGTTGGCTGCTGACTCTGTATGACCTTTTCCTTGGCTCTGTCTATCGCAGTCAACACAGATCTTTGTTGAACGGCTCTCTGAAACCTAATTACTATCTGCTGGGTGATGTAGTATTGATCAGAAAAGGTGGCACAGCAAAATAAGAGTACCAACACTGTGGCCCCAGCAATCGAAAAGTAATTCCAGCCCCATAGAAACGGCCCTTCCATCCCACTTATTAGAGGCAGCTGTGATGTTGCCAGATCAATACACCACACCGGATTGCTTCTTTGACTAAAAAGCTGGCTTTCTTTCCAGAAGTTGCATGCAAGCAGTGGCCTCTGACTTCAAAGGACTTTGCCCTAATGCACCGAGTGAGTGAACAAAGTCTCTGTTGGCAAACATCTTCAGGACAAGTAGAGGTGCTATTGTTTTTCTCAACACTGCTTATACTTAGCATCTTAATGCCATTCCCACGTGGCCCGTCCTCCTGCTCATGAACTTCAACTCTACCTTAACGAAGGGCCATTCAATATTCTACTCTCTCCAGGGAATAATTGTCAGTGTGCTGGTGACCACAGTCTAAATGAGATAACTAAGTACCCCACAATTAATGAAGCCATTTTAGCAAAGAAAACTGTATATTTTCTAAAATGATTTTCATGCTTTAGAACTATGGCAGGTAAGGGCTGAACTGTGATTCACTGACATTTATTAAGTGAAAAAACTATAATTTTGTGGAAATAATTTTTTGGATTACTTGTTATTTCTGATAAACGGATAATAATTTTCAATTTGCATGAAACATAAGGTTTATAAAAACTCAAATTTCTTGTAATTCTAGCCTTGAGAACAGGATATTTTGGCAGTTATACCTAACGGGTTGGTTGTGATGGCTTGCTCAGAGCAGACTCAACTCTTGTAGTGTATAGACATTTGCAGTGGGCATGCAGAATAACTATTTAGAGCAGCTGTCATGACTAATTTCTATTTCCAGACACCTATAGCTTAAATAATTAACATTTCATCGAGAAAAGATTTCACCTACAATTATTTTATTTGTTACTCAAATTTGCATTTTATTCCCAATCACTTTAGGTCTGATTGAGATAACGTCACGTTTATTTATTTTCCATCTAAATCATTAGCTGCACAAAATCCTACCATCAATATCATCATTTTTGGATTGGGTTTATTTAAAGAAAACTATAGGAATTACATAGATCAAAGCTGTCAAGCAATTTCCCAAGGATTTTTTCCAATATTGTTATTGATGATTTCTTTGCAAGAATATCATAGTATGAAAACAGCAACTATGCAGTGTAACCCTGTAACATTACATCTAGAATTCTATTCTGAGGTAAATGGATTTCATCTCTCTTCAATGCCTAAGAACAATCATAGAGATACCACAGCATCTAAAACTGGCACAGTTATCTGCAGAATAAAGATCCAAAACATGGATAGTGCTACATCAAACCAGCTTTCAACCAGACATCAGACACTCAGTCCAGATTGCATTGCCCTAGTCTGAGGTCACACTTCATCTGACACATCTGTGTCTTCAATCCCCACTTTTAAGTCAATATTTTTCCCAACCACATTTTACTTGGGAATCTCAGATGTAAAACAAATCAAAGCATTTTGAGGGCAGACAACTTTTCTGGGGGGACAGTGGAGCAGCTAGGGCTAGTTCTTAAATAAATAAGGGCTAAGAATGGGGGCGGGCAACAGGGGAAGCTGACACTGGAAGAGTTGAGCAGAGTCTTTGTCAGTCCTACTGAGGCCAGGTTATTCTTTCTCTTCAGGGTACCTCAACTCTGAATTTAAGTGTTATTATGATGACATATACTATATTTTTATTACGTTATGGTTACTATTGTGTTTTCAAGAAAACAACACAACCCTAGAGAACAAAATCAAGTTTAACAACAGTTTGAACATCTCTTGAGGGTTTTGTTGTTGTTGTTAACTTGCCTGTAAAGTAAGGACAGTAACATCCATCTTGAATACTACAAGTAGAGACCAGTCAAACGTTACCAAATACATAAGTAAACTAAGCAACACCCCTAGGAGAGTGAGGGAAACAAAGTGTGAGCTAGTTTTTATTTTATAATTCATTCACAAGTCCTTGGGAAGAGTGAACCAATTAGGAAATGTATAGTTCGAAAGATACTAAATGAGTACCTGTTTAACGGGACACCAACATTTTATCCTAGAGACCTTTTTTTTTTTTTTTTTTTTTTTTTTTTTTTTTTTTTTTTTTTTTTTTTTTTTTTTTTTGCTCTAGGAGCAAATACTACCCACAATTGACTTACTTGTTTATATCCACGAATTTGTTATAAAGAACATACTTAGTTTGTGAAATATGACTCATCCAGTTTCTTGGGTGACTCCCAGGTCCTGTCTGTTCTCATCTAGAGCATATGTTCCTCCTGATCCAAGGCAAAGAAGTTAGATTTCCCCTCAGTTCTGGCCTGTTGTTGAATCCTTGACCATCTTTTTCTACATAGTAAGCTAGCCTCAGGTAAGGAAACTGGAACACAGGATGGAGCAGAACGTGTTCCCAACAAGTTCCTGAAAAGCACATTGAAGTCCATGAACAGTGTTTGAAAAGAAGAAGAACTGAAATAAAAGAATCCCCTGCTCAGAAACTAAACCACTTAGGAATCACATTTCTCTCTGAGAAGATAGACTAACTTCTCCTTTTATTCATGACTTCTTTTACACACATGCTCACTGGCTCATTTAAAGGATCTTCACAACAGGCATTTGTCTCAGATTCTCTTAGGAAACATGTTCTCCTAAGTAAATCACAGGAAGGAGCAACTCTTCAGACAATCACGTTATCTGACATTTCACAGACGGGTTATTGACTAAATGCTGCCAATATAACAAGAAATCGTGAGAGCCTTTGTGTTTTTACTCAATTTCAAAGTGGAAAAATAAAATTTTGCTGAAATTACTACTTAGAAAATGCCTCCGAGTCACCTGGCAAATGAGGGGTACCAGGGTAAGACTGTATGTATCGCAGAGAGGGGAGAGATGGGAAGAGCTTCAGAACCTCACAAGGAAAGTGAAAACCGAAAGGGGCTGAGAAACAGGAAGATAAATAAAAGGAAAGTCAGGTCAAACTGTGCAGTGGCCTACTTCCCAAACAGGAGAAGAACGGGGCTGGAGGCTCACCTAAAAGGTAAGGCAGTGACCCTGGTTGAGAGAGGAAGTGAGAGAGAGGGAAAGAGAGAGGGGCGGAAGGAAGGAAGGAAGGAGGGAGGGAGGGAGGGAGGGAGGGAGGGAGGGAGGGAGGGAGGGAGGGAGGGAGGGAGGGAGGGAGCCAGACTGGCTGTTTTACCCATCTGACAAGCCCACCATTCTCGCTATGCTCAAATCCACTTGGAGTCTGGCTAAGACAGTGACAATAACATTCTTATTTTAGATAAAATATCTGTCACAGGCCTAAAACTCACCAAGTAGGTTGTCCTGTAAGTCCCAGGAATTCACATGTCTCCACTTCCCCAGGGCAAACACACGCTACCACCCTTGCCTTTCTTTCTTGTAGGTTCTCAGTAACAAACCCAGATCTGTGCTCAAACATCAGGGCCTCTGCTATCTGAATTATATATCAAGATACAATTAGCCTGCATTTTTTTTATTGGTGAATTGAAAATTTTCACATTTAAGATTATTCTTGAGAGATGTTTTTGATTCTTGAAACATTTTTAATGTTTTTCTGGTGAGTTGAATTATTAAATTTTTGCTCTTTTTCTGTCTTTCATATTAGTATTAATTGAAATATGAGCCTGTGGGGGACATTTTCCCGTGACTCACCACACTGTACTTTGGCTTTCCTTCCTTCCTTCCTTCATTCATTCCTTCTCCCTCTCTCATACTTTATTCTTTCTTTTACTTTATCAGATATTATTAATCCAACATCTCCTCTGCTTGTGTATTTTTCTCATGAAATGTATTTTTCTCTGTGTACAGTATTCCTTTAAGTATGCTGAAAGCATTGCCTTCATTGTAACAAATTGATATAGTTTGTACTTTTCTTTCAATGGAATATTTTTACATCAATTTTAACATATAGCTTTGATGTATGTAGTAATCTTGGTTGGTTATTATTTACTGTCATACACTGCAATACATTGTTCCATTATTTCTAGGCCTTTAGGATTGCTGATACAATCTGTGACAAAATCTGATTTTTTTTCTTAATGATTAAGTCAATATTCTCTCTTACAGATTTTAATGTTGCTTCTTCACTTTTTATTTTTGATATCTTGCACTAATATATCAAAAGAAGTTTCTCTGGTCATGTGTATCTGTAATTCTTATAGAGTACACTTAAAATTTCTTAAATACCATTATTATATCAACATTACCATGAAGCATGTGGCAAAATGCACAGCATTCTAACAGTTATTTTGAGTGAATGAAGACAAGTACATAGGAAATTTTTTTCCTGGACTCTAGTTTTGTCTAATGCCTTCCAAGCTACGATACTTTTATTAAGTGACCAAAAATTATATTAAAAGCAAATTAAGTCACAGATGAGCTTGGTTTAATTTGTAAGTTGGATTTACACAACTACTTTTTCCCAAAGAAATTTAAGGCAATATACCAAAAAAAAAACTAATATGAGTTCAGTACAAAATGAAAAAGCTATGAAAGAAAATAAATACAATTACTTGTAAACTTTTGCCTATGGCAGGCAACATTTCTTTCATTATGTACGTGTCTGTGTCACAGTGTGTCCCATGTCTTTCTCTCTAGACAGATCAAGACTTTGTGACAATTAGGGTCATAGTTGTTTTACTCATATGAAAGGTACCTGAGACACAGTAAATGCTTAATATGATTTTTTTTCAAAGATATATAATGTTTGGACTATCATTAGCCATGTGACTTTCGCACCAGTACAACCCTAGACAATGTGCCTAGCTGAAAAGGTTTATTTCTCAGTCTACAGGACTAGCCAATAAGATATAAATGCAAAGCAAAGAACCTTGGGGAAGTCAATTACGCCCTGCTGTGGCTTCTCATATATACAATGACTAGAGCTGTAGAAATTGTTCTTAAATAGAGTGGAGAGACAAGGAAGCTCAGAATAGTGAGTAGAGGACCAGGGAAGATCAGAACGGTTCCTGACATCCTCAGGCACTTAAAATGCCAGAAACAGATTCTCTCTAGATTTTCAACCTATTAACAAGCCACAGTGAGGTAAGTTATGTGATATTATAGCCAAATGCCATGTTAAGATGGCCCATCGGACACAGCATAAATTAAGAAATTAGAACTAATACACAACTATATTTCACTCAGTTAGTGGTTAGACATGGGGACTAGAAAAGGAGTGTTGAAGCATAAATAGAAGAAAAGAATTGGATATGTGCACTAGCATTCTAACAGAAAACAGCACTTTTTCACACCCGTATAGGATATTAATATTAGGAAAAGTTCATATAAATGTTGATTTATCTAAACTTGAATGAGTTTTCAAAAATGTTACAAGTATCACCCTCAAAAAGTTTAGTAAGGCAATCCTGTGCTTGTCAAGAACCTGTCATTTAATTTCTTGGGGTTTTCTTTCTCCTCACCCTTTAGTAAGCCTTGTGAAAATTCTCAGATTACCACTTCTTTTACTTCCATAAAACCACTCTAAACAAGGCTGCAACCCCCAATTCACAATTACTGCAATTGCTTTATAAGTAGCCTTTCTGATTTTCCCTCTTTCCATCCATGTCATCTCTGCATTAGATCCTTCTGTTCATTACATTATTTTGTTGTCTACTGAGTGCTGACTACAGACCCTTGATCACATCTAACTCATCATTAGGAATTCATCTTACCAAATGGAAGCATGGGAAGATATCACGTCCATACTCTTCCATATTCTCAGGCCCATCATCATGTTAAGATCATGTGGGACCGTATGTAATATTAATATCTTAAGGATACTTTAGAAAGCCAACGTCTAAAGGCTATTATCTAACTAAACTGGGCAAGGAAATTGCATCATTTCAAAAGTACAGCTATCATCTAACCAATGGTGCAAATATTATAGTGAACCAAGGGACAGTAAAAGTTTACAATTACAATTATGTTTTCACTCAATCACACACATGCACATACACCCGTGTACAATCTCCCCCAATAATGTTTGTCCATCTTTGAGTTTGAAATCAAGTTCTCCCTAATCTATTCTTTGAGGTTAACTATCAGCTCTGGTCTTTTTTTCTAACACTGTGATACATTCTCACCCTCCAATCTCTAAAACTCCTTTGGTTACAATGGTTTTGTGTTCCACAATTTGCACCTCACTGCACATTGTCAAACTATTCAACTGTAAATAAGTACAGTGGCCTAGTATTTTCTTCCTTTAACCCAACAGTCTATTAGATTTGACTCGTTTGCACTGACCAATTTAGAACTTAATTGTGATGTTTTCCAATGACTATTTGGCATTTGTGTACTTTCTGTGGCCAACTAAATCATAAGTCCTTTAAATATAAGGAACAGAATTTTATAGTTCCTTTGTACATTTTTATCAATGGCTTTATCATTCCCTAGGATAAACTAGGGCTCGGTGCTTAAAAATACATGACATAACTTACAGACATGTAAAAGATGACTGGACACAGCTTTTCAAACAAGAGCAAATGAAAGAAAATTGAGGCAGCAACTGTTTGCAAATTAGGGAAATAGGCTTTGGAGACAGACTGTGTTTCTTTCCAGCTCCTAGCCATGCAATATTATAATTTAAGAGATTTAATTAGCATCCATCATTTGTAAGAAGAATTAGTAATGGTACCCATTCATATACCATTGTAAGGATTAATATGTGTATGTATATATATAATTTAATGCTGCATGAGAAGCATTGGCAATTATAAAAATTTTACTTGAACATTCTATCATTTATTGGATAAATAAGAAAATTAAAATCTTAGGATTGAGGAATAAAAGAACAAATGAACATTTTTATGCCTATGGGAAGAACAGCGATGCAAATACAACAAATTTAGTAAATAAATACTAGAATGTAGTGGCTCAAATAAAAGGACCATCTACTGCTTAGTACAAGGTCCTTACCTCCCAACATATGTCTAGAAAGATGACAAAAAAATAAAAATAAAACTGAGTAGAACACTGCTTCTGCTATTACCCTCACTGCAAATCGCAATTGCGTTAGTCAACCATTTATTCATTCAACTTATATTATTGATTTAAAAGTTTTATATAAGATGTCAGTAGATTTAGGAATGCTATCCTGTGCAGTTTATGGTATAGTTAGAGAGATAACACATGCATGCAAACAAAAAGATGAAATGGCCATTCACCACCAAAGTTGAAGGCTATACATACAATGAAAGCAAAGAGCTTACAACCTGTGCCTTGGAGAGACCAGCACACCTTTAATCCTAGTATTTGGGAAGCAGAGGCAAGCAGATCTCTGTGAGTTCAAGGCCAGCCTGGTCTACAAAGTAGGTTTCAGGACAGCTGGGGCTACATACACAGAGAAACTCTGCCTTGAAAAATCAAAACAATGACACAACATGCTTGTCTACATACTTGTCTTTCCTACAGCAGAAGTAGCAGAAGTTTGCCCTCAAGGAAGGAAAATGTAGGACACTTAAGATTCTAATGGTGAGAATGGAGCTGGTAGGGGGTAATATATTGGAAGCTATGTTATGAGGTCTTCTGATGTCAGTTCGTAAGGAGAAAATGTACTATTCAAAGTTTGAGAAAGAGGAGGAAGCTTCAGGAAAATGGAAGCACTGAGTTTCCCCTGAGAAAGGGGGAAGTGATGTACCACATAGTAGCAACTTCAACAGCCCAGGTGGACAGTAACCAAGATAAGAGCAGATCATGCTCATCATTACTAGAGTGTATGCTGGTGTCATCCTGGACTTCACACCTATTTCACGTAGATCTAACTAGTCAGGCAAAGAAAAGTTTCTCCAGGGATCATCTGTAAATTATTTGTCTCTTCACTTAGTTAGAGAAACCTAAGAATTGAAACTGGAAGGCATTTTTATTTCTTAAGGAGCTTATGTTTGATAGTAAAGGTTTTCAGGAAAGGAGTGAGATGGGAAATGGGTTGTGATAAATAAAGTCACTATGGTATCAATATTAAATGAAGATATTTTGGATATTCTGTCCTCTCTCTTTAGTGAAAAACATACACTTTGGTTTTAAAGAGATGATATTCCTCAATACACCCTAAATTTCATTCACTGTAGACAAAAAGATAATGAATTTAAAATTTGTGCTATATACTATGACATTCTTTCTACCCATCCCCCCATTCAAACACTAATACTTGGAATCTAATAATTTTGTAGCCTATTAAACATTTATTTTTGTTTGAATACAAGCAGCTATTAGGGTAAAAAGCCCCAATATCTAAACTTAGATAAAAATAGGGTGGGAAAAATCAGCATCCTGATAGAACAATTCTACATTCTAATCTTCATGGCACCAAATAATACATAAAGAACATTGCTATACCACTGGAATAGAAGCTGATAGACTTCTTTCCTTTCAAAGTTCAGGTAATAAATGGTTTCAAATTTTCTGTAATAGAGCTTTTGTTCAACTCAATTCTGTCATAGAGTTGAACAAAGGAGCTACATATAGTACACAGTGGACAAATAAGTGGGCATGGCTGTGGGTTTTTGAAGCATTCTTTCTATAAACAAGTTGGAGGTAATAATTGGAATACACTGTAGCTTTCAATCCTGAAATTATAACTATCTGCTGCTCGATCAAAGACTGATGGGAAATATCACATTTATTCACTCTAGTGCAAAAACTGGTAAAGTATGCAACAACATTCCACCAATCACAGTAGCAAAAATTAACCAAACATTCTTTCAACTTACAATTTACTGGCCATCACTTCTCACACAGCCTACTCAGTCATAACAGGCTTCTGAGTATAGCTGTATAAAGCCTAGCATCTGGCTAAAATCTTCAGTGACTACAGACTTATTTTCAATTGCCTTAGGAAAACTTTTGTTGCATTCAAACAAGTTTCCTGTGTGCAGCACTGTCAAATTGTAGCGTAGTGAGTTAAACTCATAGACATTTCAGCTGATCTAATTAATCACTCTAAATGGATATTGTTGAAAGACTCATGATCTCTCAAAAGACTTACTCTTCTGTGAGAAATTCATTTGGCATATTTCAGTGTATAGAACATTAATAAAAAGGAATTGATAGAAGAGAAAATAAGTGAATGAAAAAGCCGGATGGTCAGAGTGACAGATTTCCATCACGGAAAGAGTACAAAACAGCTTAGATGTGCAAATGTACTTTAATTATTGGTGTGTACTATATTTCTTAGTAAAATTTTAAATTATATATTTTTATCATCTACACTTCAGATCCAAGATGATACCTTTTATCAACCAGATTTGCCTTTCCTATTGTCTTTTGAAAAATAATTATTAGCTTCAGTCTAAAAATTCTAAGGTTACTTAAATTATATGAAGTTATGTTCATTTCTGAAAGAATTGCAAGTTTCCTAGGAGTCTCATCTACTGTTAAACTATGTGGACAATATATTCCATCATTAGACTGCCTACCTCCTGACATACATTCTAGTAACAGTCACATGCCAAGAAATAATGCTCTTGTAAAATCATGGATCTGTAAGAAAAGAAAGGAACCTTGTATATAGCTATTCATACTGCTCAGTCCTACAGAGAAAAACAGGTGGCCATGTGGGTAAAAAGTAAACTCTGTTCACTTGGATTAACATAATGTTATTACAGTATGATTTTATATTTGTAAAAGTCTTCTGTTTTCATAATAAACTACAGAGATGCAAAAGGTAATAGAGTAAGGAAGAATTCAGAGGGAATAAATAATTAAAAAGCAGCATAAGTAATTATATTCTCTCACACTCACTAATGGAGGTATGATACAATTAGGACCATTATTGATGCTACAATTTATCAAAAAGATAAATTTATCAAACGTGAGTTTCCATTTTCATGTGACTGTGTAAAACTCATACCTGATTATTTTCATACCCATAAAGGAATTTCAAGCTTCCTGAAAGTTAATATTATTATACTTTTCATTTCATTAAACTTAATATTATCGTACCAAATGATTTTCATTTTGCCCTCAGGCATCCATTTAGGCTGGACATGTGTCACTGAAGTAGATATGCTGAAAAGAAATAATTTAATTTAGATAAACAGGCTTGCATAGATTCTCGGGAACTTGTTTCTCAATAAGTGTAACTGAATTAACCTTAAATTGAAATTGTGATAGTCAGTTCTATAGAATATCTGATTCTCTTAATCTCTCTCTCTCTCTCACATACACACACACACATTTGTTTAGAAAGATGAGAATGGTAATGTGAAAAAAGGAAGAAAAAGTAATCCAGCCAAGGGCTAAAGGATAGCTGTGTGCTTGCCTCATAAGTATGAGTCTATAAGTTCCATTTCTCCATCTGAGTTCCAACCCCAGAATCTACATAAAAATGCCTGGTGTGGTGTCACAAGCTTGGAAGTGATCACTGAGGTGGTAGAAATAGAATACCTGAGTGTGTCAGGTTGACAGTCTAGCCTAATTGGTGAGATACAGGACAAGAGACTCCATCTCAAAGGAGATGCACAGCTATAACACCCAAAGTTGTCCTATGGCCTCCATGTGCACATGCACCCACACATACAAGTACCCAGACAACACACATGTGCTGTGAAATGGTCTTTCTGTATGTTGTGAATATATGTTGCTCCAACTGATTAATATAGAAGCTGCTATGACCTATGGCAAGGCAAGACAGAGTGGGGCAAGGAATCCAAGAGAGATACAAGAAGGAGAAGGGCAGAGTTGGGGCAGATGCTGTGAGCCGAAAGTACCAGTAAGCCACTGACTGCATGGCAATGCACGAATTAATAGAAAATAGGTGAATTTAAGATACAAAAACCAAACAGTTTGTAATTAATATTAGCCTCTGAGTAATTATTATATAAGCACTTAAATTACATGAATATTTTAATGGATGGTCTCAATAGCTCCTCACTATTCTCCCTGCTTCATGGTCCTGCATCTCTTATTCACAGAGAGATCTCTCTGAAATGTGAATTAATATATGTAGACCTTTAAGGGCCTCTAAGGTGGTCAATTACATTTGCAATAAAACCATAAGTCCTCAACATGATCCAGTCTATAAGTACATGTCACGCCATTCTATAAGAAAACTCCTTGTCATAAAGTATACACACTCTTTGCCTTAACAACAACAAAAAGTACACCTCTTAGCTGTTTGTATCCCATAATAATGAGCAACTATATTCCCCCCAAAGATATATGCAAGCACACCTGCTTTGATTCATAATTCTTTAACTGGAAAGAGTCCTTTTATAGGAAGAATACATTAGTTAATGAAAAGAACATGATATAGTAGGTTATATACCAATACAAAATAGTAAATAAAAGAGACTAAGGAAAGATTGTAGTAAGAAGTTTCTGACTTGGACTAGGCCCAAGTTCCAGGCCAGTTGTCCCAAATAGACCACCCTCAGCTGCTTTGTCCCAAATAATCATGCAAAGGCTTATATTAATTTCATGCTGATTGACCTATGGCTCAGACATATTGCTAGCTAGCTCTTCCATCTTAACTCAATCTATTTCCATTAATCTGTTTAGCCATATGACTTGGTACCTTTTCTCAGAGCAGCATTTTACCTTCTTTCCTCTGTGTCTGCTGGTGTCTCTTCTGGCATCTCTCTGGTGTCTCTTCTGGTGTTTCTGCTCTGCTCTTTCTGTTCCCAGAGTTTTCTTAGTCTGGCAGCCCTGCCCACACTTCCTTTCTGCCTTCTGGCAATCAGTTTTTTATTAAACCAGTAGGAGGGACAAATATTTATAATGTAACAGAACATAATTCCACTACAGAAGGAATATGATCAAAACACATTGTATGAAATCTCAAAAGGTTAATAAGATGTTATTTTAAAAATAATAAACTAAAACACATGACATAGACAACACTCACGGACATTATGTTCTGCAAAAGGAAACAGCAAGGTCTATACTGAATAATTCATTTCCATGTACCACTGTTTGCTTTCTTTCCTAAAGCACCCCACCCAGAAGCCCCAGCTCTAAGACAACTCCATACCATGCACAAGACACCTATCATTCCAAAAGTTGAAAAATTATAGAAACTCCAGTTATAAAAATATATCACTAAGACAAAATATATAAGGCATTTCTGTCACTTCTATTATTGGGGACACAACAACATTTAGAAGCTGTGTTTCAGGAACTGTGAGCAAAGATTGGATATATTCTTATTACATCTTATTACATAAAACAAACCTGCTTAATTTAAGATCTGTCATAAAGTATTTCAAAAGTCTTATCCTGCTTCATGGTAATTTTACCAAAGCCAATGATGTGGAAAGAGTATAAAGCTCAAGGCTGGTCACAATACTTAGTTTTGAAATGATCCTCAAATACCTTACTAATGATATAGAGCTGAACTCATTATGTCTATTGAATAATATGAGAACTCATATGATATGATGTATGTGAAATTATCCCACAAAGTAAACAGTTGTTATCTATTCCATCAGCATCATCAAAATGGAAACGTATAAGGTCTTTTTTTTTTTTTGAGGTCTTCCTTATACTTGAGGATGCTATTCAATACTATGCTCATATTTCTAAAGGTCACAAATGAGGGTTGCATTGGAGGTAATCATTGCTCACTCTACCATTGTTACCTAACTGGAACATTGTCCAGGGAAGGTTAAAATTCGACAACTTTATTTGGAAGTTGTGATTATAGGACTTGTCTTGAAGGCAACTTTTGACTAGGAAGTACAACTTAGTGGTGTGGAACATGTCAGGATTTAGGTACAAGCCATGACTTACTGAATAAGATCCTTGTCACTCATGAAATAATGCTATGGTCAACAAAAAGGACCTCATGAAATTAAAATGTTTTTGTATGACCAAGAAAATAAGTAGTCGAGTTAAGACTCAGAATACAAAATGGACAAAGAAATCTTTGTTAGCATGCATCTGGACTGAAAATTGATTAATACCTAGAGTACAAAAAGAAAATAAAACAAAAAAAATCAAACACACTTGATCAACAAATAAATCTGGAATCAACACAGAGTTTTCAAAGGAGAAATGTAAATGAACAGTGTTAAAATTTTGTCTCATTTCAGTCAGAATGGCAGTCATTAAGAAAATAACATACCACCCCTGAAAGGAGGGGGGGGCACTGGTGGCACACACCTTTAATCCCAGCACTCGAGAGACAAAGGGAAGCGATCTCTGTGAGTTGAAGGCCAGCCTGGTCTACAGAGCTAGTTCTAGGCCAGGCAGGGTTACTCGGAGAAACCCTGTCTCTAAAGTAACAAGGAGGGAGGGAGGGAGGAAGGAAAGGAAAAAGGAAGGGAGGGAAAATAAGAACAAGTTTTGCCAGGGATGCAGGGATGTGGTGGGATCAAATAAATCCAGCCACTATGGAAATTTGTATGGAGGTTCCCCAGAAACTGAAATTAGATCTCCTAACAAGTCTAGCTGCCCACTAGTGAGCATCTACCTGAACACACTCCAATCCAGCACACCAGTGTTTACAACTTCATAAACAGAACAGACTCAGATAACCAAAAATGGTCCAACACCAGGCACCACTTAGTGTATATGAACTCAGCTATTAAGTTCTCTTGAACTAAATTCTGAAGATGTTCTCTTTAACATTTTAATAATATTAATAACATGTTATCTTAATGATACAACAAAATATGGTACTATTTGGGTAGCATGCAGAGAAAGAGGGAGGGTGCACCTCTGCTTGGCCTCCCACTGTCCTCCCTCTTCACGGTCCCACACCATCAGCCCTCTCTTTGATCTCCGTCACTCACACTCTTGTCCATGGCTTTGGCTTCTTAAAAATAGTTATCACTAAAAACAATAGCCATCATTAGCTAATTAGAATGCTGCCTTCTACCAAGCATGAGCTGACTGATCCTGTTATAGAGATAACTTTGGTATCTGAATTTCTCAGCTGTTAAAGCTCACACCTTAAAAGGTCATTCTTCATCACCAGAAATGGATTTTGAACACACAGTTCATTATACTGCAGGTTATCCCCAGCACAGTCTCCCAAATAAAGGAATTACTATTACAGACTACATAAAAAAGAGTGAAAATAATTCAAGGAGCATTACTGAGAGAAATAAGTTAATTTATTGACGTAAAAAATGGTTGATTTTTTTTTATTATAAGGATGATAGTTTAGTGGAAGCATAAGGAGAAATATAATAGCTGATTTCGAAGGAATTCTTTGTCTAAAATACCACCATCCAACTTTAAGTACTTTTCCTTCATCAATGATTCACATTTATTGAGTCTCCGCTGGAGCAACCTGGGAGCACATGGTAAAAGCTTTAGCTCTTGAGGTATAAAATGGCTGGTAAAGCCTCCTGAGTACTAACGACCACAAACATCCAGAAAGCTGGTCATTTTTCATTACATCCACTCACAGAAGATGAAAATCTGTCTCCATAGCGAGCTGGACCCTACTTTATCTAAGTGCATCAACCAATTACCACTTAAGGACATTTGTACAAACAACAAAACTTAAGAATCGTGGCTAAAAATAAGGAAACCAAAAGCTCATGAAATTTTCCATCATCCTAGGAAGTCTGTCTTTTGAGCATACTGAAACTTTACAAATATATAAGGCAGGGCACCGAGACTGTCACATGGTAGATAATAATTGTTCCGATTAAAGTCTAGCAAGCTTGCTTCCCTGCTGCTCAGAGAATGCCTCTGACTTTTGATCCTGACATCTGCATCTTACAAGAATTTCACTCTGCTCTGACATTCCTTCTGATGCTGATCCAGGAATTAATGGATTGTGAAAAAGCTGGCAGGATATCATTTAAAAAATAGAATTCCTAGCGTACATGAAATGAAAAGGTATCAGAATTCACATACTTTGTGTCTGATACCAACATAATTACCATATTGGAGTGTTTGTTTGTTTGTTTGTTTTAATGCTGGTCCTAAACAGGACTGAAAATATCATCT
The DNA here is from genome assembly GCA_033318265.1 of Phyllotis vaccarum. Classification (NCBI taxonomy): domain Eukaryota; kingdom Metazoa; phylum Chordata; class Mammalia; order Rodentia; family Cricetidae; genus Phyllotis; species Phyllotis vaccarum. The sequence goes on along the minus strand of JARWLC010000001.1, from coordinate 135,138,400 downwards.
AGCTAGAAAATTCTCAAGACAGAGTAATTATATTAATATTCTTTCATTATATGAGGGCAGAGCATTTTAAAAAATAAATTCCATGTAAGGTAATTTGGTCTGAGTAACTATTTCTAATGCATACAATTGAGTATAGACCTTTGTTAGTGTTCTAACACAATTAAAATTTTTGCTTAGAAAGTCAAAGAGTTTTTTAAAAGGACTTAAAATGTCCTGGCAAACATACATGCTATTTCTCTGATAATTTATTTTATATTTGGAGACAGCAGACCTAGTGAACTCTTGATCAAAAAGGAACTCTAATTAAAGAAAGTATCTGTAATTTTCATACAAAAAAGTTTAAATTTAAAGTGTTTAAAGATGTGCTTTAAATTGAGAAATTCTCTTCAGGATTGAGATTTTACACATCAGAAGACACCGCCATGCATTTCACGGTTCTGGATAATTACTAGATGCCAGCAGATAACTTAAATGTAGCTTGGATTCATTGACATTAATGTGTGACAAGCATTACAGAACATATTCAGTAATTTTAAAAGAAAAAGTAAAAGAATTTTTGAAAAACCAGAGAAAATCGGCCATGGTGGCAACAATATAATCTTGTGCAGTAAGGGAAAAAAAATTTTGTGCCCTAGCAACTTAGATATTCAACAAGTTAAAAGGAATCTTGCATCAATTTAAGTGTTAGATCATAATTAATGTAAAAATTCATAAGGTTACACAATTTATTCATCCATTCAAGCAAATATCTAATCTTCACATTAAAAGGGGCACAGCTGTTTTAACTCATAAATATCTGATGACTTGTTTAGATAGATTGCCTTGGTGATTTGTATCTTCGTCTGTTGTACCTAGAAACACAGTGATTTCATTCAAATAAACGTGGGCAGTTGTTATTTTCTTTAAGGATCTTGGTATTTAAAATTTTAAATATCACATTTTGACATGTCAAGTTCCCAAGTACTCTCCAAATACAAAATCACTAGCAAATAGAACATGGCTTCCTCTTCAAAGAATGAAAGCCTTTCAGGTCCCAAATCTCCTCCAACTGACCCTTTCTGAATAGACCTAATAGGATACACAGACTTACAATGGTAGGTAATAGTAAGTCTGCCCACTCAAGTCTATATTTCTTAAGAGCAAGGACCATGGTCTATTATCTATTATTCATTAATAATAAATGATTCATTGTCTTACAAATTTGTTCCTTATTTCAATGGGTTATTTCTTCTGTTATTTATTGTATTCTGCCTTACAGGCTCCTTAAATAATATATTCAGGACACAAAATACTGAATGTATTTAATATTGTTAAATAAATGTTGATGTATTACTAAAATTAACTATCAGGACAGGATATTTAAATGGGACAGACAGTTTAGGAGTAGAGGCTTCAACCTGTGTCCTTAGTTATAAAACAAAAATGCCTTTGGTCCTGTCCTGGAGAGAGACCAGAAATGCCAAAGTGTTTGTGATAGTTGATCTCTGATCTGGCTCCTAAAGAATTTTAGGACTACAGCTTCAGAGTGGAGAAAATTAGAATAGCATGAAGAAAAATTGTTGCCTCTTAGCAAAAAGAATGGAATCTTCCCCTGATTGGATCATGCCATTGCCTTCCTTAAGAACTAATCCAGTTGGGTTTGCCAATCATCTGTCGAAGAGAACCACTTTTCAAGAAGGCAGGTTCACCAGAAGCCATGCTAAAAAGATAGGAATAATTAATCCTTTAATGATAATGTACTTTTCCTATTCCCTCTCAGGATCCCTGGCCTGTAGTGCAGTGCCTACAAGCTTCCATGAGGCTCTGTTGGGTCTACCTGCCACTCACTAAGGCATATAGTTTCCTCTTCCTTCTCTTCCATATTTTTATTTCAATTACTAGCCAGAACCCAAGTATCCTTTTGCGGATACTATAGGTCTCCTTACTTCTCTGATGCTCCCTTCTGCATCACATAGCTGAACTCTATGCCATTTGACTCAAATGCCACGACTCTTTCCCCTCCTTAAGTTCCCACCTCTAAATCTATCAGGGTTCTCAGCTAAGATTCCAAGCGATAGTGGAGAGGGTGTTTAAACTGACCTTTCCCTATAATCAAATTGATAACCACCCTAACTATCATCATAGAACCTTCATCCAGCAACTGCTGGAAGAAGATGCAGAGATCCACAGCTAAGCACTGGTTTGAGCTCCCCGTTCAGGAGAAGAGATGGAGAAGAAATTATATGAGCAAAGGAGTCAAGATCATGGTGAGGAAACATACAGAAACAGCTAACCTGAGCTACTGGGAGCTCACTAACTCTGAACTGAACTTCCATAGGACTTCTAGGCCCTCTGAATGTGGACAACAGCTGCATGGAGTGAGAAGTTTATAGGGCCTTTGGCAGTGGGGCCAGAATTTATTCCTAGTGCATGAACTGGTTTCTTTGAGCCGGTTCCCTACAGAGGAACAACTTTCTCAGGCTTGATAAAGGGGCGAGGGGCTTGGGCCAACCTTACCTTTATATACCAGATGGCATTAACCCTGGGAGTCTGTATCCTCTCTGGGGATTGTATGGGGGGGATGGAGTGGAGAGAAACTGGGGGATGACCAGGAAGAGAGGAGGGAGGGGAAACAGTGGTGGGTATTAAAAAAAAAAACTTTTAAATTGAAAAAAAAAATCATGGATTCTCTAAACTGACCTCTGTACTCCTTGAATTCTTGAGAATGCAAAAGCCACTGAGTTGGGCAGTTTGAGTAGCCAACAAGTTTCTGGAACCCTAACTCTCCAAGAAAGCTACATCATTCTTAAAATAATTCCAATATTCCAATAAATCAATTTTAGCTATATACTTCATATGTTCATGCTATAAGTCAATCTCTCTGTCATATTAGTTCATCAAATGTACTTTGAATATATTTTAAAAGTACTGAGGCTAGAGATATAAACTATCTGGCTAGCATATGAGGTCTTGGATTCAATTCCTAGCACTGCATACACTCAAAAAGTACTGATTTGCTTTAAGATTTACCAAGTCTTGAAAGTGTGATATTTGGATCAAATGAAGTGTCACAAATCCACACTCGCACCCAGAGTAGCTCTGTAAAGTCTCTTGACACGTATCCTTGTCACCAACTATATTTCCCTTCCTTTTGCTTTCAGTATAGTCAGCATTAAATAATAATATATTTAAAGTGTTGCCTAAACTAATCAGACAGAATGGAGGAAGAATGAATTACAAGACTGGCAAACTCAAGACAAAGATTATGAAATTTGCAAAAGAAAGGAGCTAAAAACTATGATACGTTGCAGTGTATTAAAAATAAGACAGTTGGAGAAAGACGTGTAAACAAAGAACAAATTTGACAAGCCATGTGATTTAAATTCTTAGCTGTCGTTGGAAAATGTGTCAAAGTCAACAGCTTTGTTTTTAATTCTCCTCAGGGTTGCTGCCTTTGTCTCCTTCCTCTTCTGTCTTTCTCTATCTTAAAAGTACAGAACGGCATTTGAAATATTTACATCTGTCCATACTAGACCATACTGGATCCATACTAGACCATCATCTACACTAGGTGGCTTACAACTGCCTGTGACTCCAGCTCCAGGGAGATCCAATGCCTCTCACCTTCACAGGGACCTGCACTCATGTGTGTGCATGCATGAACACACACACACACACACACACACACACACACACTATAAAACAATCTTAGAAAAATAACACAGCATTTCATACTTTGGGATGTAAACCTTTATAAAGCTTTTTTATTGCACAAGAGGATAAAAACAGAACCTCTATGTGAGGTTATTGTAGGCTAAATAACATGACATCTGTAAAACATCTTAGAACTCTGCCTGGCACATCATAAAAACACTAAATATTTGTCATCACTAAAATGGACAACTATAAATGTGTCATCAAAACTATTACACTAAATTTTATATTTGTAAATTCTGATTATTAAAGTATCAAGCAGAAATTTGTCTATGTATAGCTTCTTTGTAGAATTACATATTCCCAACTAGAAATTTTCCAGTGGCCATGTCAAAGGAGCAGCAGCTGACAGCTAAAGTCAGCCCACCAGAAGAAAACTCCCTGGTAGGTGAATCTCAGTTAGATACAGCCCTGAGACCACACGCCCTGAAGTACCTTCTGCTTCTACTGTGTCTCTACAAGTTTGCTGTTGTTATCTTTCTCTGGTATCTGTCATGGTGTGAATGGGTGTGGGGAGATCCTCACTGCCTGTAATGTAGGGTGTTTGTCTCACAGAAACATTACCAGGCATTTTTACCTGCAGACTATTATAAAATGATTTAATCTGAAGATGTACTGTCTAATTGATAATAATGTTAGTTTAAATAGAGTTTTGATAATTAAAAAAAAAGCAAGGAAGTGTCACATAGCTAGAGCATATGAGTTTCAATTGAGGAATAGTATAGATTGTGGCTTAGGTTAACAATTTAAAAAAAACAATTGAGTCCTGGCAATCCAGCCAGCTTAAATTCTTCTAATCCTAATGCTGAAAGATGTGCTCATAGGTTTTGGTGTGCATCCTGAGCTGAAGCAAAGCCTTAAAATAGCTCAGGTTAGACCAGATGTTTTGATAATAGCTTTGAGATGGAAACCCCCAGAAAACAATCTAAAGTTCCTATGAATACAAAGCTGAGATTTTAAAAAAAAAAAAATATGAAGCAGTCCAATTGTTACAAGTTGATGTACTTTCGTTGCTAGGCTAAGCCGATGCTCTGGTTGATGTTCATTATTAATTCCTTGTACCGATTTTTGCCCTCAAACTCCAAATTAAGAAACAAAACAACAAAACAACAGACTATTGATAATGGGTGTTCACCCAAAAGATTTATAGTAGAGGTGACTGATTACTTTTCATATATAAAGATTTACCTTTGTGATTCCTTTAAATTTCTCATATAACTACCTTTTGAGATAAGTAATAAAGTAATTGGTGCATTCTTTGTAACTTCAAAATGCAGCCTGCCAGTAAATGGTTTGAGAAGAATATCTTGCTTGCTCACATGGCTAATTTATAATGAGTTGCTTGGGTATCAATGTATGTGGGATCTTGGGATAATTTGTTTTTCACCTGAAATATGTAAAATGTTTAATCCCATAAGGGATATGGAAAGTATGGGGTTTTTTTTTCTAACTGTTTTGTATTCGTTGTAATTATTCACTTGAAAAACAGGATGTAACCACATCGTAATTCCTGTATTGCTTGAAACTCTTTGTTGGGGTATATAAGTTGTAGGGAAACAGTATGCAGTAGAAGACATACAGAAGATTAAAGAAGGGAAACATCGAGAGAGAGGGTGGGTGTCTTCTTCCCTAACCTCCTCCGAGGACCTTTGAGCCCTGCTGCTGGGGGATGCCCCCGCCCCCAGGCAGCATGAGAAACTTGGTGACAGGTAAGTGCAGCCTGAGCTAGCCTATCCTAACTAGGACAGGCAATCATTTGAGAACTACCATGCCCCCTCATCTATTCTTACTAGCTCTAGAATGTCTGTGTTCACAAACTCCATCTTTGCCTTTCTACAACGAAGTGTCCACCCTCCAAAAGCCATACAACCGATCTCTTTTGCAATCCCGTTGACCTCCTTTGTCTGAAAACTGCCATTTAGAAGGTAAACATGCCAACCTGTAATTAATTAACTCAAAGAAGTCCTAAATTTTACATGTTAATTAAAAGTTTAAATGAAAATACTTTCAGATGACCAGCTTGCTTAGATGTAAGGGATACAGATGCAGGCCTCCATCGTCCATCAGTGCCTGAACCCTCAAACACAGCTCAACTCCAAGCACTAGAGAATTTCCCTCAAAGGAGTTAAACTGGGAGCTATGATAAAGTACAGATATCTGGATTATGTGCCTAATTTCTCTGCACCTGCTTACTGTTTCTCCTCTGCACACTGGGCCTCCTAGATTCCGTCCTTAACTCATCCTTCACCAGGCCACTGGAGATTGGAGGATCTCCATCCTGGTTATCCTCGTGCCCTAGTGATCACAGCCATTTTCACACTTTTAAATACTATTAATATGTTGATAATGATCAAGCTTGCATTTCCCATTCAGATATCCTTTATCCGAATGCCTGATCAACCTGTTTATCTAGTGGCCCAGCCTTCCTAATGTTTCTGCTCTTTTCCTTTGAATGAGTAGAGCCAATATTTTAAATCTTGTCAAAGTAATTAATTCTCTCATTCATATGCCAAATCCAACCTAACAGTATGTTCTTTACAAAAATATATTATAAGTTTTATAAGTTTATCATTCCTCTTATTTTCTTGTATAGTTCTTGCAAGTCAGTGTGTCTATTTCAGCAGCGTCTTAAGAAATTTGTTTTTCTTATTCTACAACACCCCCCTTCAGGCAGCAGGCAGCATCATTTTTCTAAAGAATATATTATATATTAGCCAAGCAGTGGTGACACATGCCTTTAATCTCAGCATTTGAGAGGCAGAGGCAGACAGATCTCTGAGTTTGAGGCCAGCCTGTTCTACAGAGTGAATTCAAGAACACCCAAGGCTACACAGAGAAACCCTGTCTCAAATATCCCACCCTCAAAAAGTATACTAGATCACATCACTCCCAATATCTTCCAACAGTAATATACAAATTCTTCCATGTAGCACAGAGCTCTCTGTGATCCACATAACCTCTCATAGTCCTCACACTCCAGCCACAAGGGTCTCATAACTTCACTGATTAAGGACAAAACTCAGTCCCTTTCCTATTCCTTTGAAGCACTTTTATATTCTTTATGGCATTTATAGCACCTACAATTACCTTACTATTTCATTCATTGATAGCTTACATTTGTTTTTCTTTCTTTTAGGCTCTTATAGCAAGAACTAAGCCTTCCTTGCATTGTCTAAATTTCTCAGTTACCAAAAATACTTAGCAAATAATGCAACCAGATAAAGATGTGATACTCAATAGAAAATTGAAGGTGTCTGGGCGTTATGGTATCTAACATTCAGATATCCAGAGCTTGAATTAAAGCAGGTATTATTTGCAGAAATACAAAATATAAAGTCACTGGGATACTGGTATGTTTAGCTACAATTAAAGTGACCCAAGAGGAAGGAGCAGGAAAGCGTTGGGAGGGTCTTGGACATAAGTAAAAAGGCAGACTAAAAGAAATGCTTTGGAGGATTTAAAAGGTGAACCATTGGAGAGGAAAGGCAAGAACAGAATAGACATCAAAGCAAGGGAGCAGTTGGCTTTCTAATGCAATGAATAGTGTCACACGTTACAGAGGTTTAAAAAACAAGTGATTTTAATAACCAAGGAATGTTGTTACCCTTTTCTACTTTATGCATATTAATTATATTAGAAGGATTTAAATGAATTTAAATTAATTAAAAGTTATGGAACATTTGTCCTATATGCTTAGTGTATCTCAGAGACCTCCTTATACACCAATTCAATAATATTGTAGACAGCTTCATTTAATCAATAAAACCCCAAAGCACAGAGTGGTTGTCTTATTCAGTCACACAGTAAGGCCCACTAGGTAGTCCTGGATGGCTTAGAATGTTCTGTGTATATCAAGCTGGCTTCAAATTCATAAGAGATCCACCTAACTCTGCTTCTCAAGAGATGAAATCAGATACATGCATTACCACTCCCAGAAAGAAGTCTATTTTTAAAGGGTCAAATTTGCTTGGCTGATATATGAGCTATCTCAGAAAACATTCATGACTCTCCAACTGTTATTCTTATGTATACATGATCCTCCTCTATGGCTGGGCCAGAATATTCAAATCTATCTTTGTGAGTAGATGAATCTTTGAGACCTCTGTTTGTCTTAAAGTCACACTCTTTTAAAAAAACTATTGTCTTTAGAACACTGCCTTGATTTTTATTTTTATAACATTAAATCATTGTTATTAGTTATGTTTATGTTATAAACATTGGGTTATGTTTACTGTCCACTTTATGGTGACATTTGTAGATTGTCTCAAAACTAAATTTTATGCTTACAGCACAAATGCATGTTTATAAACTAAAATTAGTTATAATAATATATAACAACTGAGCCATGTGTAGTGAGCATGCCTATAATACTAGAATTTTAGAGCCTGAGTCAGGTGGATTATGGACTCAAGACTAGAATGGGCTACAAAGCAAGACTCTGCCTCCAACACACACAAGTGAATAAGCAAAAAGTTGTAGCTGAATATAAGATAATAGGCTGGAAAGAACAAAAACTTTGGGTTTTCCTGGCTAGCTTCCTTTCTTAATTCAAACATGTGCTATATATGCAGGTGACTGGGAAAGAAAAGTCATCGAAAATCTTAGCCATCTGTGGAGTTCAAGAGGTACAATAACAACACACTAGGCAAGATGTACCCATTTTTGCAATAGTGGCATGACTTACTGGGGTAATCACCTGCTTTCTGATTTGATTAAAGGCCCACATGAAGAGCTTATGTCTGGTACTTTAAGCCTGATTCCGAATTTTTTGTTAGCTGGATATTTGTGTTGCCTTTGTGCTGATGCTTGTACAGATGACTTGGTATTGTTCTGTCTCCCTCGGAGACACACCATTGCTCACTGGATTATTTGGAGGCAAAGAACCAACAAGACAGGAATAGAAGAGAAAAAGATGTGTATGAGTTATGTATGATATGTGTATATGAAAATGTCATAATGAAACCAATCACTTTTCATGCTAATTTAGAGAACCTTAAAAATAGTTTCTAAGAAATATTCAAGAGTCTAAAAAATATTAATGATTCAAACCTCTAAGACTCTGCCTTTGTTCCTTCTTCCTACCCATCCACTCTCAGACTGCTTAGACACCACAGCTAGAAGGTAGTCCAATTCCATGGCAAGGTCCTGGTTTTTCAAAAAATCTGGTAGGTTCCTGAATACATTTTTAGAAATTCCATAACAGAATTTTGAGAGTATATAAAGTGTGTTTAAGTCATGAGGCTGGCCTGTGCTTGGCTTGAAACAACAAGAAGCTCCTAACAAGAGAAAGTCTAAACAAGCTTGGCCTGGAGCAACAGTGCTCCAATGGCTGGTCAGAACACACACAGACACACACACACATACACACACACACAGGCTTCATCTTTAAAAAAAAACCTTGAGTAAGATAAATCTATATGTAACCTACAAAGAATCTATAACAGATAATTAGATCATAAAGAAAACAATTTAAATTGATCTCAAATGTTCATCAAGAAATATAGGCTGGAGATGATTCAGAAGGGATGTGTACCCGCTGCCTTTTTAGAGGACCCAGGTTTGATTTTCAACACCAAACATGGAAGCTCACAACTGTCTGTAACTCCAGTTCTGAAGCATCTCGTGTCCTCGTCTAGGCCTTTCTGAGCACCAGATAGAAACATGGTACACAGACATACATGCAAACAAAACACTTGAGCATGTAAAATAAATAAGTAAATAAAATATTTTTTAAAGAAAATAAATAGGAGAACCTTGAACTCAAGACCTTCCCAACCTTGACTCCTGAGTTCTGGGACTACAGAAATGCACCACTACGACAAGCATTTGTAGTTTTTAACTCACCTGCATCACAAGGATACTGTCACCAGGCCTGCAGACCTGGCACATATGATGATTAGGACAGTGATAATATGTCTACTGCAGAGGAGCCTGTGCCTGCCCAGAGGACTGTCTGGTGGTACCTATAATCTCAGTGCCTCCTAGTCAGCTCTAGAAAAAGGCCTGGCTCATTATACCTGGTAAGGTAACATGGTGTTATGGTCAGAGTAACGTAAGAGCTGAAGGAAGAAGCAGAACTTGATGAAATGCCATCTTTATCATGGCATGGCCATGGTGTCTTTGAATTTACAGCAGCTGATGCTACCTGCACAAGACTGGGCATATTAACATTGGCCTGAATCAAAGAGATGCTCATGAGGTCCCATCCCTCCCCAGAGATCGAAAACAGTAAATGGTTGCTGGAGGAAAAAAGATAAGTTTTCCTGAGTGGTGTAGTCAACTATAAATAACCACGTCTCCATGTTTCTATAAACAATACAAATAAGACTAAAGATTACCAAGAAAAGAGAGACTGGCAGACAAGAAGACGGAGGAGAAGGGAACGGGAGCGTGTAGTGAGGGGTGAATATCATCAGAATATAATATTTCAAAGAGACTTATGTTTTAAAATTGTGTCTGAGCACAATGTAGATGTGGTGTCTGTGGAGGTCAACAGACGCATCAGAATCCCCAGAGCAGGAGTTAGGAGTGACAAGAGCCAAATTAGGCCCTCTGGAAGGGCATAAAGTGCTCTTAACTACTGAATATATAGATATCTCCATGCTCAGAATACATTACACACATATATGACAATAATAAAACTTATTGTGTATAATATATGCTAATAAAAATAAAAAATTAAAAACTCCAATGAACCAAGCATCAAAGAATCCACTCCTGGAGCATCACTAAAGTAGACCTTGCTTGCACCCCAGGTCTAAGCAGACAGGGGGCTTAGGTGATCCCACACTGTCAGGTCTGGAAAACACATGCCCCAGAGCAAACAAAATGTGGAAGCTATGAATAATTAGTAATGACATTTACACCAGAAAGAAAGTTGACTACAAGTCAAAATACCAACTGAATTCAGAACAGCAACTAGAGAAAGGTTTTCAAGCTTCTTACCTAGGTTATCAACAGTTATGAGTGGATTAAGTCCTAAGAACAGCCACTGCAAACACCGGATAATAACAAGCACTATCTCATTCAGCAGTACTGGGATTTGAACCCAGGAAACTGAAAACACTCCACCCCTAAGCTCTATAAGCTCTCTTCATCTTTTCTTTCCTTCCTTCCTTTCCTTTTTCCTACCTACCTTCCTTATTTATTTATTTATCTATTTATTATCTTTTATTTTTCTATTTGGAGACAAGATCTCTCCAGCAGTCAGACTGCCCGGGCTGACCTTGGACTGAACTCTAACTCAGACAGACTGAGACTGGACTATAACTGTCTATCCTCCTGCCTCAGCCTCCTGAGTAACTGCAATTACAGGTCTGCACCACCAAACTTGACGGTTTCATGTCACTTTAAAGTCATGGTGTGTGCATTTTAAAATGACTTTTATTAACTCCTGTGCTTAGATGAGAAAACTGAAAACTTTCACTGACTTATGGGCACCTCAGTGTGGACCACGTACATAACTTGGACTTGTATTCATCTATTCAGATTCTTTTCTTCATTCACCATTTCAGGAAAAATTTATTTCCTGAAATTAATTAATTAGCAGATTTATTGGTTTGTTTGTTCACTGTGGGGCTTCAGGTCAAACCTAGTCCCTCCTGTACACTAGGCAAGTGCTAGCCTATGAGCAGGCCAGGCCCCTGACTACATGGTTAAGGAGGAGAATAGCTTTTCTAAAGAGTACAACAGTTGCTCTGAAGAAATGACAGATTTTCAGTGGCAAGAAAAGTACAAAACTCACTATGAGGACCCTTGTACTCCAGAAAGTCCATGTCAAAATCACTAGGGAGGATTACTTCTTTCTATAAATAACACTTTACAATGTAAAATAAGCTAAAACTCTCAATAAAAAATATTAAGTAAAATTGCATAAGCATTTGGAAGTTTCTCTAAAATAGATGATATTTATCTTTGAATTGATTTCTAATAAAAGCATTTGCTTCTTTGAATATAGTTGATAAATCTGTTTTTTATATGTACACTAATCTTTTTTTGCCAGATTTGACAAAAAACTCACATTTTGTCCAAATATGAAACCTATCCTACAATAATGACATTATCATCACTGTGAATGTTCAAAAGAATGTTAAGATATTTAAATGCATAACGGTTTGAGAAAGGCATCATTGTTAACATAGTAAGATCAGAGTGGCTGTGACTATACAGGGCTCTGCCACTCCAAGTGTTTTATTTTTAAATCAGATGACCATTCTAGTAGCACACTTACATTTTGTATTAAAGTTTTATGTAAGACATTAACTTTTGAAAACTCAGAGCAGGTGTGGTTTTAACGTCTACATAGACGTTATAAAGAAGACTTAAGTTTGAAACACTGCAGCATTCCATAGCTAGCTGGAGTAACAATGAACTGCTCGGACACCTGGAGACTGGAGGGCTCTGATCCGTGGATGGGGAAACTGGCTTCTTCACTGTGTCTTCACCTGAGATGGGATGGAGACAGAAAAGAAAGGGGGAAAGGAGAGAGGGAGGGAGGGGGAGGGAGGGAGGGAGGGGGAGGGAGGGAGGGAGGGGGAGGGAGGGAGAGAGGGGGAGGGAGGGAAGGAGGGGGAGGGAAGAGATGACAAGAGGGAGGGGAGAGAGGGAGGGAGGAGAGAGAGGTATGCCTTTGTCTTACCGGGAGACTAATCCTAATATGTCTTTATTCTTGTGACTTCATTTCACATAAAACCTGTACGAAGTCTTAATGATTCCAAGAAGAGTCAGATTGGGGCTCTGAAATTCTGTATGCAAATTTTGAGAGAATGCAAGCATTTAGTCTGTAACAAAGATATCTGACTGAAAAAAGCATATAGTACTTTACCTTGTAAGTAATAAAACTTCTGCTAATGGAAAGAATAAAATATTTACATATTAAAACTATCAAAATATTTGCTTGATCTTGAAGGAGTTATATTGATGCATCCCCCCAAAAGATTTTTAAAAGACCTACCAAGAACTTTATATACTCATAAACTTAGACTTGATGATTTTCATATGAAGCATTATTTTATTTGTTTATTTTTACAGAAAGAAGTGTTCATTAAGGGCTTACAGCTTCAAAAGGTGAGTCCATGACTGTCACAGCAAGGAGCATGGCAGCAGGCCAGCAGGTAGGCATGTGCTGGAGCAGTAGCTGGGAGATCACATTTGGAGACAGAACCATGAGGCAGAGAGTGGTAACTGAGAATGTCATGCCTTTTAAAACCACAAAGCCTATCCCAAGTGACACACCTCCTCCAATAAGGCCTTATCTAAGTTTATGTAAGGAAAACAAAAAGCAATGTGTATACAGTACACTTGGAGAATTATTATTAAGTATAGTGTGACACATAATTTGCCTCCTTAAGCACTGTTCAGGTACACCATTAACTATTACCTGATATCAGCCTCAGATCACCACACACATGTATGCACACCCACAAGCATATGTACACACATAATGCACATATGCATATACCCTCAAATCATATTCACCCAACATAACATATGTAGCTAAAATATCCACAGCAAAGGACAGATGACCTCACTAAGAGGCTGCAGCCATGAAAAAGTTAAAGGGAGGTCAGGACAAACAAGACACAGAGGAAACAATGATAGATGGGTTAATTAAGTCAAACATATCCATGGTTATAATAAACAACCTACCCTAAGAACTCCTGAGAAAAAGCAAGCTTATGAGAATACATGTCCAAATATAGCCTTTACTCAAGACAGTGGCTAAAGACATACAGTAGTTAGATATGAAGGGGGGAAGATGACATTTCATGGTAATATTTGTAGAAAAGATAGTGGAAGTATTCATATGTTTATATGTTATATACATATATGTGTGTATATATATATATATATATTATTATATAACTTCAATAGTACATTTTGATTTTAATTAATAAATGAAAGAGTCACAAGAAAATAGCCCTTAGGAGGCAGAAGCAGGCAGATCTCTGTAAGTTTGAGTCTACAAAGAGAGATCCAGGACAGCCAGGACTGATACACAGAGAAACCCTTTCTCAATCACCCCACCCCCAAAAATGTCACAAGTAAAAAATGTAACAACTATTCAAAACTAAAGATACATAAAACCACACAATATTGAAATTTGGTAGACATAAATGTCAGCTGTCTGGAAACAATGTATACCATTAAATGCTAAAGTTACAGAAGTAGAAAGTCTAAAATTAAGAATCCAAATTTCTTTGATGTTGAGAAGCAAGAAACAATTAAATCCTGCATAAGCAGGAGTAAGAAATCAATAAAAAGTAATATCAATGAAATGATAATAAATAAAATAAAATAAACCAAATTTCTTGAAAGTATCAATACCTCTGACCAACTTTTAGCTATGTTAATTTAGAAAAACGGACAGGTTAGAAACTGCCAGTTTTGGTCATTTAAAAACAATGTGAACATACCTTAAATTGATAGTAACAGGAGTCATATAAATTAATGTCAGTCACTCTGTTGTTTTAGATTAAATGGAAAAAATCTTCAAAGATAATAAGTACTGGATATCAGTCTAAAAGAGAGTAGAGAAGGGAGAGGACGGAGGGGGGAGAGAGAGATAAATGGATCTCATGCTGAAGCAAATATGAGGCTTGAGTGTCCAATAAAATGTAAAGGTAGCTCAGCAAATGAAAAAGTCAGTAAAAAGTAACACCACGAAGGCCAGAGGCCTCATCTCAACCAATGCAAAAGAAAGCATTAGCCAAAATCCAACACAGTATTGTTAATAAAGTAACAGACTAGAAGGAGAAACTAGTACAACTCTTAGAAGCCGTGTATGAAAGCTCATTCTTAACATACACCGGGTAAGAGAAAGATGGCTTTCCATACGAAGACCAAAAATAAGACAAGGACAGACATTTTCACTACTGCTCAGTGTAATCCTGAAAGTCTTGGCCAGAGAAATTGCTAGGACAAGAAAGTACAGGTGTCCAAAGATGAGACGAAATAAGGTTATCTGTTTACAGGTGAATATATCTAATCTGTATAAAGCACTGAAGATTCCACACATAAAAATACTGCAACTAATAATGTCTACAAAGTTGATGGATGCAAAATCAACACATAAGATGAGATGTACTTGTACACACAAACAATGACCAATTCAAAAAGAAATTTAAAAAAAACATTACCATAACATTAAGAAGGACAAAAGCCCCTAGTAATCAAGAAAATTAACAGTTTATATACTGTAAACCATAAAACATTGTAATAGGAAATAAAAATAGATATAAATAAGTGGAGAGACAGCCCAGGCTATTGATTGGAGTCTTAGTATTGTTAATATGTTAATATGCCAAAATCAGTGCAATTCCCATAAAAAATATCAACCATATATTTGAAAAACAGAAAAATATCCTAAAATTCACCTCAAGCCACACATTGCCAGAACAATTTTGGAAAAGAATGAAATCATAAGCATCATATTGACTTATTTCAAAACATACTATAGAGTAGGCATGGTAGTCCATGCCTGCAATCCCAGCATTCAAGAAGTTTCGCTCTGGATTCAGCACCAGACTGGGCTGTATCACTTGGTAGTCTATCTCAAAACAAACAAACAAAACTCTACTACAAAGAAATAATAAAGACTGTGTAGACCTAATGATATATGGACAATTGGAACAGAGAGCCCATAAATCCTTATGTACGTGGCTAAATTATCTTCCATAGGGATGCCAAGAACAAAGAATAACAAATGGATGTTTTCAGCAAGTGATGCTGAGGGGACTGCATATCCAGAAGTTGAGCCAGAAAAGGTTGATTGTGCCAGTAAGTTCAGCTCTCAACAGGCAGAGACAGGGACATGGATCAGTGAAAGTCTTGGACAGCTTCCTGTACACAGTGAGTTCCAAGACAGACACAAGATTCCAAACATCTTTTAATGCTCAACATTACTTGAAAGAGAAATTATCTTTTTCTCAAATCAGGATTTTATATTTCTCTCCCACTACTACAGTAGCTGCTAATGTGAAAAGTGAAATCAGATTTAAACGAAATAAATATTCATTTGCCTATTGGTGCCATGCAAGTGATTTTGTTTTCTAGCTTTATGTATTACCTGTAGAGTAAACTTTAGGGAGCCAGCAAGACTGCTCAGTGGGTAAAGGCTCTTGCTGCCAAAGAAGACAACCTGAGTTTGGTCCCCTGAGCCCACATGGTAAAACAGGAGGTAGGACTGCCCCCTGCGAGCTGTCCTCTGACATCCATGCACATTCCTTGAAGACCAGATGAGACACCCAGCCAAACAACTCCTGGATTCTTTGCCTTTCTGTAGTGAGATAGCTATTGTTGACTAGCCAGACCACAGTCTACAGCCTTTCTTTCAAAGTTAAAAAAAAAGAAACTTATAATAAATACAGAATCATTCTGTAAGTTCCTTTAGAAATCCCTGACTAATAAACACCCCAAAGTCACCACTACAAGATAACTGAAGAAAGCATTACTCTAAAGTTACCCACCACAAACTATGCCACCTACACTGTTTATAAGTCAATATTTTTATAAATATTTTAGTTACTATGTAATTTGAATAATTAAATAAAATATAAAATTGCTTGAAAATTAATTTTAAGAATAATCATGTAAAAGATAATGGCTCTAAAGTTCTGTTTCGACACTTTTAATTGAACGTACCATGAAGCTTTTGAAAGGCAGAGTGCCCTCACCCTTGAAGAGGTCTTACTTCTACATTGCCCTTATTGTTTAGTGTAACCTCTTCCTCCAACTTTATTTCTAGTTTTCATTATTTTGCAAAGGTCGCAGATACCTTCTTGTACCAAAGTATGGAAATATGTCGTCTACCTCTTCACGCCATGGCTATCTGTGTCTTCATTCCCAAGCCTTTCGCCTCCCTTCACTATTCTAAAAGTGACAGCGAGTCATTTAGCCATTGCTAGTCTCACCTGCTGTTTCACCTCATACAAGTTCTTTACTACCTTGGTCTCAATTAGTTTAGCCATAGAGTTAATGCTAAAGCTGATAAATATGGCTAATTCTTACTAACCATATCCTGTACTGATTATATTCCAGGTACAATATTACGAATTTTATGCACATCATGTAATCCTCTCAACAATCTAATGAGGTAAACTTTCGACTGTGTTATTATCTATAAAATGAAATAATGAATTTTTTGGCATCTAAAGTTAGTTGCAACCTCAAAATTCCTTGATTCTAGTTTTATGCTGATTTTTCTTTATGAGGATTTCATAATATATAACATCTAAATCATATATTTTAGCATTTAAATATATACTAATATGCATATTTATTACAAGTTTCTCAGGGGTATTTTTTGTCAACAAAGCAAGAATGCAAGTATTCTAAGGTCACAGTTTCCCTGCATGCACATCTCTCGTTCCTACTATGAACACACGTGGAACAGAAGGAAATCTCAACAAGCAAACTGGATTTGTTTCTCTGATCATTTTTTGGGGGGGATGGGAGATCTTTACTAACCAAACAAGATAAAATGAATTTAATGATTAGAAGAATCATAGTCTCTAAAGTTGTCATACTGTAAGTTCATTTATGGATCCTCAGAAACGCTGAAGAGCATAAAGGTGTGTCCACCTGGAGACCAGTTATTGAATAAATTGTGACCATTGTGGTATTTGTTTACCCAGTTTCTGTTTTGTTCGTTTGTGAAGGAAGACTGGAATTATGCATCTACTGTCTCAGTTACTTTCATGAGCCTGTGAGGACAACATCTAACAAACTACTGAAGAGATTGATTTTATCTCATGGTCTCAGCCAGGCTGGTGAGAAAGGCATCATCACGAAGACACCAGGAACATGTTGGAGGCTGCTCACAACCTAGTAAACCAGGAAGCGGGAAGAATGTCAGGTATTAGCTTCAAAGGCCCACCCTTGGAGTTCAGCTGGGTCTCACCTCCCCGACATCACACGGCCTCTCAAAATAATGCCTCCAGCTGGAGAACAAGCAAATAAAACATGATTGTATTGGTTGATATTTCATATTTAAACAGTAACTACTCAACTCCAGCACTGTTTAATTATGAATGTTAATGATTTTTCATTGTTTTGTTACTTTCGGAAATAGTAATCCAGAGCCAGAAGCACAAGTGGAACATCAGAATCAATTTCTTTCTTTGACAACAGCGTTGTCCACTTGAAATTTCAAATGATGATGCATTTGAAATGTGGCCAGTAAAACTGAAAAGCTGGATTCTCACTTTCTAAAATTTTAACTTCTTTCAAATTTAAGACCATATGAGGATGATGTATTAGAGAGTGAGGATTAGACATACTTAATTCAAAACTATGAGCAAGAAATATTCTAAACTCTAAAATATTCTGAGGTCTGAAGAACATCACAGGCTCACAGTCAGCATGAGAATGCACTGCCAGTGCTGGGTAATGTCTCGTCTTAGGCAATGTGTTCGAATGTATGCTAAACACTGATGATTCAATGTTTACAACTGAGTCCTATTCCCAAGATATCATGTTGTTTCTATGCATATATTTAAAAACTCCAAAGTGTCTGAAGTCTAATTCACTTTCAGTCCCAAATATCTCAGGAAAGGGTTGCTCATCCTGTACCACCCTACAGTATGCTACTCACCTACAGCATGAGATTTCTGATCATAATTGTGTCTTTTGTTTGTAATATGTTTCTCTGAACTTTCAACATTTATTTCTCAGTGACACACATTAAATATTGATACATTTTTTGCTATGTTCTCTCTCCACAAATGATTATGTTTTGGAACCCTGCATAAAAATCATTGTTATATTCATTTCCATCTTTATTACATATATATCTATTTATAATATTGTTTGAAAATCAGCTATTTGTTGTAAGATGAGTGTCTTATTTTGATTTCTGATGCTGTAATAAAACATTTGGACCAAAAGCAATTTGGAGGAGAAAGAGGTTTTTTTGGCTTATGCATCCCAAAACAGTCCATCCATAAGGGAAGCCAAGGCAGGAACAGAAGACAGAAGGCAGGACCCCGGAGAACACTGTTTATGGGCTTCCTCTTCCTGGCTTCCTCAGCTAACTTCCTCATACACCCCAAGCCTACATGCCTAAGGATGGTGCTGCCTACAGTGGGCTGAGGAGCGCAGTTAAGAAAATGCTCTGCAGATGTGGCCACAGGGCAATCCAGTGAAGACAGTCCTTCCAGGCTCCATCCTCCCAGTTGTGGGTTGCATCAAGATGTCAGGTGCAGTTGTAACAACTGGTATTTATTATCAACAGGTCAGAAGAAAATAATGTCTACTTCTGAGTAAAATGAATAAAAGCAATGATCCCCAAAATGTTTTCACTTAAGATTTTCCCTATAAAGCCAGGCATAGTGGTGCATGCCTCTAATTTCAGCACTCAGAGATAGAAGCAGGAAAATCAGGAGTTCAAGGTCATCCTCAGCCACATGGAGTTTGAGGCCAGTTTGGGTTATGTAAGACCCTTTCTCATAGAACGATAGCATCAAAAAAGGTCTCTCTTTAATAATTTGTCATACATCTTAATAATCAATGATATGAACTAGCAATCACCTATAGTATTAATCCATATGAGTAGCAACAGAAACTTCAAGACAGTTGTCAAGGGAGGTGGTTTTCGCCTGCTAAGAATGTGCCTTCACTACTATTTCAGTCCTTCAAGAGAACAAAAAAGTTCATATTTTTGTTCATTCACACAAGGCTCTGGGTGCACATTATTACTTTGGGAGGAGGGGCAGAAGACAGGGCCAGGATGTTGGCCGAACAGCTAGAGTGTCAGTTGAAGACAGAATGCTGCGCCCTCTCTAACGGCTGAGGACTTGGCATAATTGTTTTCTTACAAACAATACCTGTGTGTGCTGAAACTGTTTGGGAAATCTATCAAGCAGACTCTCACTTTGCTGCTGTAACACTGCAGAATATATTCTCATTTTCAGAGAGTTGTGTATAATACTTGAATGTGGCTGAGAAATTAAAAAAAAGTTTCTCAAGGGGTTGGATTTACTTTACTTGACTTACGTTGGAGGTTACAAAATGAAATATTTTCTACTCAGTATGACTATGAATTTGGATATAAAATATATATCTAACAATTTTCATAAATTAAATACATAGAAAATACAATGTAATATTTGAGAATAAAATTGTGGTTAGTAAATAAAAATGACACACTTCTGGTTTTTTTCTAGTGTAGAATTTACACATAGGCATAAGAAAATACAAAACATGTAGCAGCATTTTTAAATGCATTGCTCATATGCTAATGCCAAATCATTCATCCCAAGGAACTTTAAAAAGCTTTGCTCAACCAAGTTTTATTATATATGTGTAAATATGTATATTATACATATTTGTATTGTGTTACATATATATGATACATATATGTCAAATAAATGGAAGAAATGAGAACTTCTCTAGTTGGGTTTCTTATTAAATAATGCACAGGTATATAAAACTACTGTATCCTGATTAAGTATATAAAACTCTTAAAAACAGCTTGTTATAAACTTATCAGTGAAGCAGCCACAACTTCAGATGGAGACAGACTTCAATGACACTTCATTTAAAAACAACCTCCAGACTCATTCGTCCTAAATGTTATAAAATAATGTAATTATTTTTAATCAATCAGAGAAAATAAGGCAATAAGTATCACTAAAATATAAAAAGTAAAAAAGTCTCAGCCAATCCCCAGATAAAAACCATTCTTCATTAACCATAATTCATAATTAATTATATAAGCAGGGAAATATACATTCTTTGCAAAAGCTTTACAGCTTTTTAGATTACATGTATTTGAGATGCTACTTTAAGGGAAGCTGGCATCTTAATTTTGAATGAGTGTTTCATATTAATGAAGGCAATGTTTTTCATTTAGAAGCACCCAACTGAGATGCCATTAAACTTCTCAGTTTTTGTATAACTAGATTGTTGTGTCAAAAATACTCCTCCCCCATTTAAAGTGAGTTATTTAATGAAGAGTTTACATGGTAACATGTCCAGTTCGAGGCCAATGATACATATTTGACATTTGATCATATAATTCTAAGAGAATTAGAGAAAAATACAGATTTGAAGATGCGCCTTCTGACCTGACTGATTGATGACAGGTCAAATAAAACATTCCATGAAGGTAAATGTGTCACAAATGACAGAAAATAAAACATATTTCTGTATCATTTTGTGTTTTATTCCATGACCATTTCCCCCTCTGTAATAATTACCTATGCACAAACTCTAGATGGCAATATTGCACTTACTGTACTTCCACAAAACTGTCCCAGTCGATCCCCACATATCCTCTTTATCAACATTTTATGTGCCGTGGATCTATAGCCTCTTATTATAAGTGTAATGAAGCAGAAGTTATTGAAGCCTTTTATTGATTGCTCAGATCACAAGTTTACTGCCATACTGAATTGGCACCTTACTCGCTGAAGCAAACTGCTGACACCTTTTTTAAAAAGTGACAACTACATCTATTTCATGACCAGAAATCCATTTTCATCTCGATCAAGACAAGAATGCAATTTTCACTTCATTTAACTGATGTTAGGCCTGCTCAAAGCATGACACTTAGAAAAAGACACAAGTTTAAGGTTCTTAAAATACTTCAAGTAACTAGAGTGCAGTTTGGTTTCAGGAGAAAATCAACAATCCCTGAAATCTGCGAACAATCTAATATGCTAAAGAAATTCCCTATAAGAACCTTAAAGTAATTTGGTACTTTCAAAATGACACTGCTCTGCTCTCTTAGGCACGAGGTGACTCACACTTAGGGATTAGAAACTGCAGAAGGTTGTTCATAAACCAAGCATTTTGAGGTTTTGTCCCAGAAGGGCTAACTTGAAACAACACTCCACTTGGTCAGCTGTGTCCAGGACATGCAGTATAAATGGAGAAACAGAAATGCTTAGTCTCTTTGTAAGACAAACGGGTGACTTCAATTGACCTTAAACAAAGGATCCAAAAAAGATAGGTTTCAAACACTTCTTTTATAAAAATAAAATATTAATTTTCTTCTCTTTTTGCAATAAACTGTTTCTGTCAGTGCTAAATATAACTCAAGTATATTTGAGCTGGATCATTTTTTATGAGAATGATATTGTTATATTTAATATTTAATTATAAAATATATCGAAAATGTGGGTAAAGTCATTCATTGTTAGCTTATAAATTTTTTAAATCTAGAAGATTATGAAATTTTTAATGTAGATATTAATAAAATATATTTCAATTTTGAACTGCAAAACCTGCACATACTGAAATTACCTGGCTATTGCCTTATTTAATAATATTCTAATAAAGCAGAACTACAATATAGCTGCAATTTAAACAGTGAAATCTAAGTTTTTAAAAAGAAACTCAGTGTCTGGATTTTTCAACATAGTGCCTCAAATATTAAACTTTTTAAAAAATGCATGTAAGTACACTGGCAAAGATTACTTTGCTTTAAAAACTACAGACAGAATATGTTTAAGTCACACAGACAAAAATCATAGTTCTTAACTAACTTAACTAAGCAATGAGTTAATATAATTTTAAAAATAAAACTAAAGAAATAAAATGATTTCTGCATTTGCAGACATAAAAAGAAACTTTGTGTGTTTTAATTATTCAGGGGAAGTTTAGAAATGCCTACAGAGTTTAAGAAATGCTTGAGGTTTTATTTTATTATTATTATTATTCATTTTGTTTTACATAAGGTAAAATTTAACTCTAGACTGATCACTCTTTTCCAAAGTGCCAAAAATATGAGTAGGGATTTCACAGAGGGTAAAGGCATCTGTGTCCTGCAGAGTGAGGGCTTCCATCGGGAGGGTGGAGCAGCCATTTCCTTGGTTCCTATCTGACCCGAAGGAGTGATTATACAAGCTCTCACTGAAACGGGTCATTAACAATTTTAAATTCTTAAAGCCAAGAGTTTATGAACCCTTTCAAAATGATATTTTTAATAAAAGACAAAGTGCTGCATGAATTATATAAATCTCTCTTGGAATTTTGTTAGTTGTGGGAGCAAAAGGCAAAGAAGTATCTATATCAGGAAGATCAGTGGCTTCCAGAGATGAAGTTTCCCCAAATCATGCTTGTACTTCCCTCTGCCCATCAGCTATTCCAAGCCCTAATTACTGTAGCTGCTTGGCACACTTCCATGGACGTTTTTCATTTTTTACAGTATTTCTGAACAGACTGACATATTTTGTTTACTGACAGCAACTAAAGCTCTGTGTAGGATCATAAATAAAGAAGATTGCGTTTAAAAATCACTAATATCATTTTAAAAGGTAGTGCAGCCTTGTGTTTTGGCCTCTGTTTGGCTGTGTTAGCCATGAATGACAGCTTCCCTGCTTGAAGCGCACAGAAAGCACAGCCTTGCTCATTCACTGACAAGACTGTGGCCTTTTCACACGTTCCCTCCACAGCAGTGTTTGTCCCCAAACACTGGAACTCGACACAATGGCATTCCTACTCCAACACCCCCACCAACAGCCCCAGGACGGAACAAGAATGCTAATGAGCTGGAGCTGGCCCTGATGAAAGTGTTAACTACATTTCATCGAAAAGCTTTTATGCTGTTTCAAAGATTACCAATTAAGCAGATTCTGCTTAGCTCTCAGCTATTTCTAAGATGTTTCCACTCTTAAGGAAATACATGTGATAAATGTAAGACTAAGTGGCTTTAAGCTTTTCTAAATATAATATCTCATTTTAATACTCACAAAACAGTATATATTTAGGACCATCATAATATGCTTAATTCTACTACATGAAATAATAACCAAGCTAAAGCTTAAAATGGAAAAAAAATGAATAGGTTCATAAATGCAAAACCAGTGCCCTGGCTTTTAAAGTTATAGTATAACAACTTGTTTAAGAAAAGTTCATTTGGTAACGTCAAAATTTTAAATCCATTATATTTTGAAAGAAAACAAAACAAGATGGTTTTCACATGGAATGTCAGAAGGAGCATAAACAGAAACAGTATCAGGAGGTAATACAGCCCTACGATTTTATAAACTCAAGATTTGTTAACAAAATAGGAGCCATCCTTCATCCACACGTAACCTGTCTAATGATTCCTTAACGTGGTTAGACAGAGCCCCATAAAAACGGCTTTCCGGAAGGTCAATGAAGTAATGCGGTTCAAATAAAGCTCATTAATGCTGAGGGAACGTTGGATAGGAACTTCTACTCATAAAATAAAGATATTGTCAAGCTTTACACTTGGCCTGTGGTGGCATTGTAACAGTACCACTATAGTGAGTTTTTAAAACATTAAAGTCTTGGAAAGACACACACAAAAAAAATATACATATAATTAAACATGACTAAAGGAAGGGAAACTTTTTGCAAATGCATGACATTCTTCCGTCCCTTTATCTTTATCCTTTACTATAAAACATATGCATAATGTGAAACTTAACATTGTTACAATGCAGTAAGAGGCAAATCTGGATAAGAAATAGCAAAGAAACTAGATTTTTAAGGAATCTTACTGATATTCTTATAGAGTAGTTAAACAGACAACTTCGGACAAACTAAAATTGTGAAATTTTGTTCATGTTTACATTTAAAATTTAATAAAAATACATTGGTCATCATTTAGAGTAATGCATTCTTTAAAGTAAAGCACCAATTTCAGTGTTGAGAGTGGCAGGCATGAGAGGCTGCTGCTGCCCACATGCCTTCTATCTCTCCAACCCTCACTTCTAATAAAATGTAAAAAATGCTTATCTCCAGATGTTATTTAAATAGTGCTTTTCTTACACTAGAAAAAAGCCATGTGCTTTAGTTAAGCATTAAAGAATTTTAACTCTCCAGTAAATAGAACCAAAATATACCATAGCAAATAAACAACTGTAATTCAGCAAGTTATAATTAATTTATACTGTTATATGTTGAACATTAATATTTAAATACAAAATAAGTTATAGACAGAAACATAGTTATAGTGATTTTTATATAGGATAACCTAGTAAAACATAAAGAAGTTTGAATTTTTAATCAATTATCAATGGTAGTTATCAGCCCTCACTAGTTCACTGAAATTAATTAAAAAGCAAACCAAATATACTTTCCCTATAAAAGCTTCTCTGAGACACCCTTAGAAGTTCTGAACACTTTGATGAACTTCCTTCCAGGCACCATGAATTGCTCTTTTCTGAGCAGACAGCAGGAGGTGCTGTGTGAACACCAGGACTTTTATTTCATGCCCTCCTCCCTTTCCCTTCTTCTCTGTATGCAAAGAATGGTGAGATGCTTTCAAAATATTCATTTTTCAACAGCCTGTGCCCTGAGATAATGAGCCAAGTTCTAAAATTCACAACATAAACCTCACCATCACTTAACACAGGGAAAAGATTGGCTTCACTCAAGTCAAACAGGGAAGATGTTTTTAAATGCTTTTTTATTAGCCAAATTGCAACATTCTGTTTACAATATAAATCTTTCTTTAAGTAAATCAGGGGTCCCAAAAGTAATTACAAACAAATATCTGTCTTTATTTATGAACACACACATATACATAAACATACAAGTTAAGTATAGAATGAATACACGGATATTAAACAGTAAAATCTAGTTTAATTTAGTCCAAATACATTAATTCAAATATGCTTTGGATCCTGGAATATACAAGCTGAATAAGTATGAGTGAAGTAAGTTCTTCTTAGGGTGAAGTTAATTCACCATTCTCTAGAATATGATTTGGTTTTAGATCTATTTCTACAATAGTGAGGTAAGTTTGCACCAGGGGAAAAACTAGAGGTCTAAACCTTCAGATAAGTGGGGATCCCTTCATTTTCTTCTTTAGTGAAAATGACCCTGGAATTTCCACAGAAAGATTAGCTTTTTCTCTAAAGAGTAAGCAGCAAGAAAAGACAGATGACATTCCATACCAAAAGACAGACGCAGCTAGCCACATTGTCAAAGAGTCTAGAAACATTTGGCTTCCTTACAGGCACTGAGCTCACAAAATACATGTCACTGTTCTTTTATAACACAGGGCCAATCATTGCATATACAGAACCAAATACATCTGAAAATAAATATATACTTATATATAATAAGGTAGTTTTTGAAGAAGGATGACTCACCTGCTGGTAATAATTTTTTGTAGACTTTAATCGTTGATACAAGGCCCCAAGGAGTCCTTGGTACCAGAGGGGCTGAAACCTTCTCCCTTAGAGACCCAAAGTGGTCCCCGCAAAGGTGTGATGGAATTTTGCAGGCATTTTTTAAGCAGAGGAACTCTTGGAGAGAAGAGAGGGGAAAATTCCTTTGGCCCAACTGAGATACACTGACTAGAATGCAGCCTTAAGCCCAGAGCTAACTCTTAACGTCTATTATTTATGTCTGACCTGGGTTAAGTCTTAGAGAGGTAATTCCTGCATTACCAGTGGCCACCATGAAGGATGTATTTATATTGCGACACCCCCCCCCCATGCAAGTCTTATAAGCTTTGTGAGCACACCTGAGTAGTTCTGAAGTGTGCCTAACTAGCTGCACGGAGTGTCATGGTGTGCGCTGATTGCCTTATCTTCTCATTTATCACAGATGAATTGGAACCAGCCTTGCCGAAAGCTACTTGTATTGTCCTGATAAAACTGGAAGATCCATGTTGTTTCTGTATATTGCTTCCTGTAGAGGAACCTGTGTGCCCAAAATATCACATCTGGAAATTATTCATAAAATATAATCCTCACCTTTATAAAAGCCTTCCTATCCCAGGCCTGTCATTGACATTTGTTAAAGTAACACAGCAAAGAGTGGAGACTGTTTAAATATAAGAGAGGAGATTGTTAAGCAAGGCTTTCCTCATACGCTCGTGTTTCCAAGCACCCAGAACATGTAAGCTCATGGTAGATTTGGGAATGTCACCCCAGCAGGAGTTTTGTAAACATATAAAGATATTTACTTGTGAGCCTGTAATGCAACATCCATGTGGACTTGACAGACGTGTTTATACGCCTTTTCACATGATTAGCTCATGAAGTCTTTACAGTGTAAAATACTCAAATGACATGGCAGCTAGCTACTATTTCTCCAAATGTTTTTCCCCCCTCTGAAAAGCTAGAAATAAATATCAAAATCTTAGGCCCAGAAAAAAATAAATTTTACATAATCTTTATGTATACATATCTTGCTTTTATTTAAGATGGTATTTACTTAAATATTTGTGTGTGTGTATATTTATAGATAAACATGCAAAAGAGATATAGTCCTTGCTATATCATTCTTGCACACATTCCTGCTAGGAAAAATTAATTAAGTAAATACAAGCAAAGAAAGAGGTCTGCACCCTTGTTTATGTTATATGTTGCATATTTTATACACAGAGGCTCAGCATTGCAATGCAGAACTGAATTATAATTAAGTTCAACTGGGCTACTGAGAGGTTGAGTCATGCAAATGGCCCTTGCTACTGGTGTTCTGCTAAATCCTCCTCTTAGTTAAGAAATCATGCATTTCAGGACACCGTGTTCCCCAATTTCCTATGAAAGCACAACTTAAAATCCTAGTGTATTCATTGTTTGGGAGAATATTGGAGACAAAACTGTCAGGAAAATAAAAAAGTATGATGTGGTGAATTTATCGATGTATGCATGAAATCCAGGGACCCAATTTGAGAAACTAACTCCTAACATTCTATCAAGCTCATTCTTAAACACTCACATCAACTCCTTTCTCTATAGGTTTTAAGTAAATAGGTGCCTTGCACTTTTATATATGTGTACTATAAAAAATAAAAAGTAAGAAAAAATATGACTTTCAATCTTTAATCTTTCAGAAATAAAATGGGCAAAGCAAGTCTATTTTGATAACAGTTTGCACAACTAGACAGTGGGACCATCAGCATTTCAGTTTGCTGACACAATGTTCATAGATTGCTGTGTACTTGGTTTTGGTTTATATAGCTTTAATTGTATACCCACTCAATCTAAGACACTTTTGAACACTGAAAAGCATTACTTATATTAGTTAATGTAGGCACTAATCTTTCTAAGTTAAATAACTTAGGAAGCAAGGTGATGAATTTTAGATACGAAAGTTAATCTCAACTTTAAATCTGAGAAAATTCTGTGAGGTTCATTAGCCTTACTCATTTATACCTATCACAAAATAATTTTCAGGCTCTTTATGCCAGTCCAACAGATCTCAAA
Source organism: Phyllotis vaccarum (assembly GCA_033318265.1). Taxonomy (NCBI): domain Eukaryota; kingdom Metazoa; phylum Chordata; class Mammalia; order Rodentia; family Cricetidae; genus Phyllotis; species Phyllotis vaccarum. Next base: position 135,110,570 of record JARWLC010000001.1, on the reverse strand, counting down.
GAACATGTTCTTGATTTTTCTTTAGCACAAAATGACTGTTTTCAGAGTTTGTGATCCCCATAGCAATTTAAGAAAAATGTACAACTTGGGGAAAAATTAGACTTCAGTGTATAGCAAAGTACCAGAACTGATATTGAGTAGAAAATTGCTCCCATGTGCCACATGATTTACGTAATTAAGAAAACTACGGAAACCAGAAACAGTAAAGCAAAGAAAGCAGTATTCACAATCAGGTTGTCTAAGGAACTTCAGAATCTGCTGTGAATTTGTTGAACAATCCGTTCAGTATTCGGCCTCTCCCTGCTGGAAGCAGGTCCTCATTATAGTCAGGAGAGCACAGATAAAGGTTAGCCTCTGAAATAGGAATTAGAAAGCTTTCTTTAGGAACACTTCAAGCTAGTAACTTTGATGATCTTGAGAAGGGAGACAAAGCACAAGCCAGGAGCAAACAGTGTTTCCACTAAGCATAGAGGTACAGAAAACAGAAGAAAATGATAGTCTAAATACTCAGAAAAGAAATGTGAAGCAGCCTGTCTGCTGTGCTGAAAATAAAGTGTATTCAACACAAGTGAAGGGGTGGGGGAGGGGGATGAGTCAGCCGAAGATGCAGTTTTGAAATGTGAAAGAATAGTTGATTTGTTGAAAGTCACTTGAGTTTTCAACACAGAGCATAGATTTCTCGCATGGGGTGGCTGATTTTGCTATATTTTAGTGCTCGTAAAAGACTGTATTTGGTCAGGTGTTGGTTTCACTTTGCGGCTGTCGCCGCTGTGAGACAAGGGATTGCCTTGACTTGCCTGCAATCCAGGTGGTGGGCCAGGCTGGCCTCAAAGTTCTGTTGACTGTTCTGCTGGCTCTGCAAGTGTAAGCCACCACATGAAGCTTCTTAAGAGCTCTTTTTGTCTGTCTGTCTGTCTGTTTATTCTGCTCTCACCCATTTCATCGCGACCACAGTTTCCCATCCCTCCACTCTAGTCTTCCGTAAGAGTTCTTAACGAATGGTTTCCTTCTTCTAAATAAAACTATTCTTTTCTCTCTTTCTGAAAAAAAAACAGAAACAAAAAAAAAATACTGCATTCTGCCCCATAAATGTGTGCAAGATATTAGGACAATTATTTAGAAAGGTCAAGAGGTATGCTTTAGCCTTGAGAAGGAGCATAAGCTGCCTGGTGATAGAGAAAACTCCAGGATTTTATTGCCCGTGTCCTTCCAAACCCCATAGCTTCTTCAACGTGTTAGCCAGAAATATTGCCTCACTCAAGAAGGCTATCTAATGGGTGGTTAGCGTTGGTGTGCAAGCCTACATACATGCAGTCCGTCACATGTAGAAGGCTTTACCTCAGCTGTTCTACCAACTTACTACTTATTTGTCATTTGTCGGAGAAAAGAACTTTTCCTTTCAGGGTTTTCATTAAGAAAGCCCTCTACCCTATATATTAAAAGCCATTACAAATCCAGCATTCCTTAAATTTACCAATATCCATACAGTCATAAACTAGGATCATTTCCACCAATTGAAACAATTTATATGGATAGTTGCTTTAGATACATTTTCTTAAATCACAGATTCTATATTTCAGGTACAGTGAAAAATAGTCTAACAATTTTAGTGGGTTTGTATTTCAGTCAGGGTACATGTAACTAGGAAAAAGCAGTACTGCCCAGAACAAGCCTACCTGCCTCTAGAGAAACTTCTTTCTCTATACATGGTGGCAGCAAGTGTAAGACTTTTAACATGTTTGCCTTTTTTTGTCTCAGGTTACCTATTAGAATGAACTTAATAATTAATTTAATAATATAATATCATATAATTTTAATAATTTAATATTTAAAACATTTGATAACTTAACAATTATTTAATAATTTTATAATAACAAATAAATCTCAATAGGAAAGATTGAGAATGGTGGACAGCAATAGAACATTTAACCAAAGTGAATGATGTGAAAAGTCAAATGCCCCTAACTCTTGTTTGTATTTCATGGTATCTGCAGCGTCACTTCCCTGATTTTTCTTACCATCAATACATTCTTAACCTTCAAGGATTATCTCCCATGCTATTTATTTAGAAATAACTGCCTCTTTCTTGATATCTTCTAGAGTATGCTCACTCTTGTATTTGTATTAGTCCTTATCTTTTCTCTTCCCACTTCCTTCCTGCACTAAATATCAAACCCTTTGGAGTTTTAAGTCACAGTGTTTTGTTTGGATAGTTTGACTTTGTCTTTACTCAACAAATAATAACTACGTATGTTTAAGGGTTAAGCATGATTTGTAAATTGTGGAATAGACAGATAATGCTGATTACGATATTAGACCATGGTGTCTTTTAGTTTGGTAGAAGTGCTCTGAATGTACTGCGGAAGGCCATTTCTAGATGAGTCTTAGACCATGGATGCAGGCATACTGAATCACACAGAACCTGTAACTTCCTACAACCTGCTAAAACTTGACAGATACACATGACCATAAACACATGCCTCGAAGCATACTTAGGTCGTGCACAATTTAGTCATCCTTATAACATTACTTGAGAATAATGGAGAGAATCAACATTGTGTTAAAAAAATATTATCATGAGATTTAGCAACAGAGTGTTAACTAGCCAAAAGGTGAGGGGCTGCTATGTTTTGAGTCCTTGGAGAATCATCCCAGAGTTTACCATGTCCAAGGGCAAAGCATATATCTGCAGGGAAATGCACACACTGAAGTTTAAATACCAGGACAGCAATACATGACTAAGTTCAAGGAAGCATTTATATGAGGAAAGGCAGTTTCCCCTGTGGCCTCTGAACACAGAGAATTTACATGCCAATATACAAACAAATGTCTTGGACTTTAAGACAATGTCACACTAAAATAATCTTGTCACTATAGAAAAATTTCAATGTCCTGAATGTGCGAAAGGTAGTAGTACATCACAAGGAGCCAAAAATTCCTCTCAAGAGCAACCACAAATAAGAAATTTGTCAGGAACACACAGACTGGGATGATCTGCCAAGACCTAAGACATCTTCCTCCTAAAACAACATTGTACATCATTAGAAGCTCTTTGAATCATACTATGAAAAGCTTTTTAAACTAATTTATCTTCAACAAACTTAGAAAACAACCAAAGACTTTAATATTTTGCTTCCAATTAAAATTAAGGGACATGTCAATTAAGTATACAAAAGAAAGTATAATTTTCAAAATATTTTAAATTTCACATTTGTCAAAGTGCATGTTTCTACTGAAGCAAAGTACTGCCCAGAGCACACTTACTTGTAAAGAAACTTTCTTATGCTTTGTGATACAAGCTGCAAGGCTCAAAACTGCTCACTGGGAACAAAATATTGTTCAGAAATTTTAAAACATTTCAAATTGCCCCATTAATACAGGTGGAATATTTCAAAGTGAAGTTGATCTCTAGGAAAGACTCTTTGAACAAAACAAGCTTGGTGCTTGAGAGATGCTCAGCTTTGACTGCCTCCCAGATCAGAAGGTAGACTTGTAGAAGCAAGTCTGTTCTAGCATCAAGGGATATTGTGTAGGGGTGTGTGTGTGTGTGTGTGTGTGTGTGTGTGTGTGTGTGTGTGTGTGTGTGTGTTAATGTTCTTTGCTTGGATTTAAATAACAGTTGGAAAACCCCTGGTCTCAGACCAATCATCAGGGGCCATTCAAAAGTATGATGCTCTTGAAGACTGAATGATGGCAAAGATGTCGTCTCCTGTGACGTTTGGTTTATAACAGCACATTCCCATTCAAACAACAGCTGCTGGGTGCTTTTGTTTGTGTGCAATATGTATATCCCTGCAGCACTTATGAGAAAGGTCTTAGTAGCCATTTTCTTATATACCAACGCCTACCCAAATCTGGAGTTTTTTCCCACTGAACAAAATGACAAGCAGTTGTACTTACAGCCGCATTCACAGCTGTGTTAGTCATCAGTGATCCCAGTAAACTGACTGCATGTTGCCTGTGGGGGCAGTAGTAGCAAAATATTTCTGTAAGAGACACAGATTTGTATGATAAGATTAAACAAAATAGGCTTTTCCAGAGGAGAAGATTCCTTGGGTCATATTGTCTTTCCCTGAGTTAGATTTGATTCAGATCTTAGGCCCTCCACCAGACACCTGGTTATTTTAATTGTTGATACATGGATAAAAGTTAGACTATTGAGGCCTAGGAAGTACAACATTTTAGGAAGTCCTCCCTGGCTTGAAAATGCAGCCTGAGTCATGCCTTTTCTTAGGCTGAACGAAGTAGCTGTGCATTAAATATGCTGGCACATCTTCTGCTTGAGCGAGTGGACCGAAATGGTGTGAATTGTTAATGCCTTGCTGCATTGGTTCACGGCTTGTGACTGATCATTTGTAACTATATCTACTCCTTGTTCCATGAAATCAAGTATGGAGTAATGGGTTCATCAGATTTTGGGGTTAAATTGAGAGTGAAGAGGTACTGTGTGTGGAAATAAGAGTTGCCATGTTCAGGGCTGGCCTTGTAACAGCATGGAATCTAAAGGCGATATTCAAAACCGCTTCACTCATCATACGCTGACTGGTTCTGAATAGGGCCCATTTGCAGGGGACATTTGGTAGTTTTCCAATACGCTTTAGGGCTCTTTCTGCTTCCACCACCATGCACATCTTTTTTTCAAACAACCCCAGTAGCACATTGGTAGCCCAGGTCAGCACACACAATTCATTTATTTAAATGACTTGATTTATACAAATAGAAATAAGCTGGGATTCTCTTGTCTGAATCTTGCCTTTCCCCTCAACAAAATAATTGTGTGTGTCATTGAAAATGCAAGTCTTTTTGTGAATTCAAACTTTGAACATCTAAAAGATCTGAGTTTCAGTACTGATGTAGAATAATAGAATTGATATGTACAAAACTAAAGATTACTTAAGACATGTTGAGAAATGATGATATCTGCTATACTAATATACAAAATTGAATATATGTGACATGCTTTTGTAAATGTTAAGTCTCTATATAAAATTTTAAAGAGCTTTGTAAATTTTTAAAGTATACTATATAAAACTCAATAAAGTAATTTAACAAAGCATGGGGATAATAATCTTCCAAAGTACCCTTCACAGTTTCTTTTTTCCCAAAAGTTTACCTCAAACCTTGATAAAAGAAGCAGGAATTAAACTTTGACCCAATAATAAAAGACATAATAAAAACCACAGTCAGACTTAGATAGAAAATTAGATACAAAAAGTGGTCATATATAGTTAATATACAAAGACAAGTTAAATCATAAGATACCTCAAAGTTCTACTGTTACAACAGCCATGTGAGCACAAATCTCAAAAATGTAATTGATCTTTTTATGTTTTTAAGTATAAAAAGTGATAATGACGCCTAGTAGATTTCAGAGAGATAAGGGAGTCACTTCATGTCAATATAATAGTTTTGTCCCCATGAAATGAAATGTTAAGTTACCATATGACTTACATTTAGATTCTTTACTTAGGATGTAACTTATATATGTTACAACATATTTTAAATTCAACAAACTAGAAAAGTCATAATAGTTTTAATAGTTGTCATGGAGGACTTTCTTTTGAAACTTCTTTCTCTGTGTTTGGTTCAAAACAGCAGAATCTTATATAGCAAACATTTTATATATTCTTTTGGCTATCTTTTTTTTTCTCTCCTGAAAACTTTTGAGAGAACATAAGTCTTTTCCACGTCCTAGTCTTTTAAAGGGAGTAACAAGTAGGCTATTTTCTCCACTAGAAGTTATATTTATTACAACATTTTCCTAAAGAACTTTGAGGATCAGAGATGAGTCATTAGTACCAGATTAATAGTTTTAGTCTTAGAGTTTGAAGCTTAAGAAATAAGAAACAAAGACATACAGGGAGATGAAGGAGGACAGAGACTTAATATGACATGAAACATTGTTCATCCCACCAAAAGCTAGAAATGATGATCATATATGATTGAAGACCTAAGAAAGTCTAGGTTTTAAAGATGTCAATGGGACTTTTCTAATAAAAACAAATCTACAAGTAGATTTGACTGCTTTGTGGAAGCTCACAGCACACTACACAGTTGTGGAGCCTCATACTTAAATGACCATGCTGATGATCCAATAAGTACTCAACTGTCACCAGCAGGCTATTCAACAATATTCTCAAAACTGTCTATAAATTAGCAGTGAACATATACATCAATGATTTCATCTAAGCAGAGAGAGCAGCCCAAGTCTGATTCCCAAAAGTCAATGAGAGACACTGAAGAAGTTTCTAAGGAACCCTGAAGCCAAAGCACAGTCACAGTGAGAACAATCTGGGGTCAGACTTTCCTGAGTCACATCTCACAGCCCACAGTGGTTCTTGATGGGATGCCTTAATTCATGTCAGTGTTTTCAGTGGACATATTTACAGACTTGTGGTTACTGCCAATACTGGTGTCCCTCTTCAGCAAGAGACCCAACTTTTTTATTTCATAAACTTTTAAAAGTAAAGATAATCAAAAAAACTATGTACGAATCCAAGAGAGGCAAATGCTTATGCATAAAAATGTTTATTTATAAGCACTTGTCTTCTTCTATGGGTGCATAGGTATGTATGTGAACCTGTTTCAGTACAGTCCTCCTGTATTATAAAATACTATGTCATTGTGGCTTTGATGTATACTAAAATGATTAATGACTATGGAAGCTGAACATCTTTTCTGTACTTATTGTCAAGTGTATATCTTCTCTGTGGAAATGTCTACTCAGTTTCTTTCCCTTTTTTTTCTAAGTAGGTTGTCTTTTTGAAATTGAGCATAAGATTTTTGTTCATATATTCTCATTATTAAACACATTAGATATGATTTGAATATATTTTATTCCGTTATGTAGATTGTCTTCCCATTTTATTGATAATATGCTTTAATTCACAAAAATGTTTCAATTCAATAAAGTCAAATTTATGAGTTTTCTATTATTGCTCATGCATTGGATTTAATGTCTAGGAATTTCTTGCCAAGTTCAAGATCCTGAAGATTTGCTCCTACATTGGCTTCTAAGAGTTTCACAGTTTCAGCTCTTAATTTTTTTTTTTTAAAAAATCTATTTTGAGAATATTTTTGTGGATAGGAAATTAGATTTGTATCTTGATGTGGTGACTAGTTTACTCAGCACCAGGGCTGAAGAAAATACTATTCCCTGATGAATATCTTAACATTTTTGTCACAAGTCAAGTAACCACAGACTACAGATGTGCTAGGCTATTTCTAGACTCTAAATTCAGTTCTATTTTTCTCTATGCCTATTCTCACACCAGTACCATAGTTATTTACTGTATTACAGTGAAGACAATTTAACATTTGAAGGTGAATCCAATATACAAGGTTTGCAAGGTTAAGGGCCCAGTGACTTGACTGCCCCAACATAAGACAAACATCTTCAAGAGTACCTATGCTGCCTTCAGCTTTGACCAGCTGCTATAAACTCAGGAATGTTTCACAAAATTCAAGAAAATGTTATACTTATGGGACCTAGTTGGTTAGGAGCCCTAGATATTGTAAGTGATTCTAAATAGCAACTAATAACAAATGAAAGACTTACAGGGTGGGAAGATTGGCAGTGTGGCCTCTCACAGATGGTACTTTAATATGTAGGAGATCTGTATTTTGTAGGTTTGCTTACTTGCTTTTTAGTATAAGAAGTAAGCTACAAGCTTATGGAGTATGTCATTGGATATAAAGTTTATAGTTACATATTTTCCTGAAAGATTTTAAACTTTATAAGTAAGCAAAAACTGTGTAGAATTTGAGCTTGATAGGCCACAGCAACTAAGAGTAGCTGGGATGATTTCCAACAACCTTGGCTTTTGAAAGTGCCAGGATGGGGTTGGATCAAGTTTTGGTATTCTCAGGTGTGCAGTAGACAGTTTGACCTCCTAGCTGCTCATGGTTGGTTTACTGTGCAGGCTGTTAATGTTTGCTTTGAACTTCATCTAAAACTTGAAACAAGTATGATTGTGGGAAATAGTCTCTGTTAGAGCTTTATCAAATGATGCCAGGCAACTTCTACACACACTGTAGAGATGGTCTGTCTTTAAATTATGGGCACCAGTTCCAAGACCAGCTAGGCATTCTAGATCTGCTAACCAGAATTCTAAATTATTTATTATTGTGGTGGTTTGAATAGGTATAGTCCCCATAAACCTATGTGTTTGAATGTTTACCACATAGAGAGTGGTACTAGTAGGAGGGGTGGCCTTACTGGAGTAGATGTGGCCTTGCTGGAGGAAGTGTGTTACTGTGGAGATGGGCTTTGAAGTCTTATGTATGCTCAAGCCATACTCAGTGTGACAGTTCACTTCCTGTTGCCTGCAGATCAAGATGTAGAACTCTCAGCTCCTTCTCCAGCACCATGTCCTGCACACCACCATGTTTCCTGTCATGATGACAATGGACTAAGCCTTTGAAACTCTAAGCCAGCCACAATTACATGTTTTCCTTTATAAAAGTTGCAGGGATCATGGTGGGGTTTTTTTCAGAAATTAAACCCAAACTAAAACAATTATGTTACTTTTGTTGTTGTAGCTGTTAATTTTTTTTTGAGACAGGATCTCACTATGAGAACCTGGATGGTCTGAAACTGTCTATGTAGACCAGGCTGACATCATACTTACAAAGATCTGCCTGCCTCTGCCTCTGAAGTGCTGAAATTAATGATATTATGCAAAATTGAATCATGGGCCAAAACAGAAACACAGAAGTTCTGTTGAGTTTTAACAATCCCATAGGCAGAGGTCCTTGTGGCAGTTGCTAAGCACAGTTGTAGAAATGGTGTTTCTGAAACAAACTGGGCACTTTGCTACCAGACAAGAACCATTCTAAATTCAGCATGGGTCAAAAATGAACAATAAGCTGTGAGAAACATTCACAAAAGAGAAAAGATTCTCAAGTACTCTGAAGTGACCTTCAGGCAAACTTCCAAGTGTTACAAGCACACAGCACTATTACTCCCCTCTTTGAGAATAATGATTTTGATAGTAATGATGATAAAAAAAAAACTAGTCTTATACAATGCTGTTATAATGACTTTATGTATGATTTGCTTAATCTCTAAAGCAACCTATGAAAGTATTTACCGTAATTTGTTTTACAAATAAGGAAAATGATCTCAAAGAAACTAATTAACCATCAAATGTCTGATATAAGCTGTTTATATATACTTTTATATACTTTATAAACTGATAGAAACAGACTACTTATATAAACTGGATTTTGAATGCCAACTGAAGGTGTTTCACCATACTATGTCTAGATTTTGAAATAGGAGTCAGTGTCCATTGATCATTTTTCTCATAGAGACACTGTACATTTATCAAGACATAAACTTTTGACTTAACAAGGTACATCTCAGGCCATAGACTCTGAGCAGGTACGTAGACTAAGTGACATCTTTGTAAGACAAACTGAAAGAACATTTCCTCGCCTCTGCACTCTTTCATACATAGTTTGCTATGTTTTGGTGCTCTGAATTCTAGCAACTGTTGGGTTGAAACATGATCTTGGATGAAATGTCCATTTTCTTGAACTAGGTTTTGCTCTGAATGTGATGGGTGTGGTATTGATATTATAATTATTTTATTTGGTAGAATAATAAGGGCCTGGAAAGGTTGGTGTATACCTAAATCAACTTCTTAGAGCCTAAATGATGGCACCCATTCCAGAAACCCAGAAACCGGCTCCTGATGCAGTGGGAATCCAGCATCAGGAGAACATCTTGATGATACCAAGGGAACAGAAGACAAAGAACTTCACATTCTTTGCCCCTTCACTTCAGGAGTTGGAAGTTCTACTGACTTTCACTTGATTCGAGTGGTTTAGATCTTTCAGAATTTTTACTTTTAAATTCTAATCTTTCTACAAAAAAGTTGGTGTTTGTGTTCCCTATGCAAAATCCTGGGCACTGCTGGGGGTTAGCACAGGTAGACCCTGGGACTTGCTGGTTACAGTTTAGATTAATGAGTTCCAAGTGGGGACTGATTTAAATGATGCACAGAACTGGCTGGCAAATGCACTTTTCCTTAAGGAAAGAGCCCTTGTCTTAATGGCTGTGCCTCATAAGGTCAAACACTGGGCTTGTGGGCTTTGCTCTGGGAGTTAGGCTTTCTCCTGTGTCTTCACTTTCACCTGCACTGCTTCCTGCTCCATTGTCTTTGTGGATCTTAAACATCCTCTGTCTACAGCAGCATCCTAAGATGTCTGCTTGGACTGTCATATTATCACATGCCAATAACCATTACTTGCTTGATGTTCTGGTTTTAAATGTACATAGATTTGGAAGGTTTTTCTCCTCTTGATTTTTTTATTGTCGTTAGTCCTGACAGGCATTAGCATGTTATGTAATAGCATATTGATTATATAGCTGTAGAAACATAGTATCTATATGAACTAAGTAATTCTCATATACTATATAAAGGATAGATCTATACAAAATCCACAACTCAAAAATTACTGTTATTACTGTTGGTATAGGATTCCCTTTTTATTTCAAATTTCTCTTACACAATCTATTTTGATCATGTTTTACCCTCCAAGATGGCAGACCCTCCATCCTCGCTAACCTACCCACATATCCCCCCATCAAAACAAACAAACCAAAAAAGACAAAGTGTTCCAAAATGAAACAAGCCTCCCACACACAAAACAAACAAAATAAAAACAATATAACAACAACAACAAAAACCATGGACTTCATTTAATGTTGACCAATTATTCCTCGACACGGGGGCTACCGTGAGTGTGCTGATTGTTGATGCACCTACACTCCCTTTGACAAGAGGTATCATTAGCTACTGGTGAGGAGTGAGACTTCATTTTCACATCCCCCTTTCAATGCTGGGACCCTGTGTTATGTGGTTTTTTTTTTTTTTTTTTTTTTTTAATGAATATCCCTTGTGGTTTAGAATCCTAACTATAAAGTAATTTGTAAGTCACATGAGATTTTTTTTTAAATTTTAAATAGCTGTGACAATGTAAAAGTAGTTTTATGTCATGACAAATGAGCTCATTTCTCATAACATGGGAGGGATGTTTGATAGCATACATAATTCTACAATAAAAATAGGAGGCAGGAAAAGAATTATCTGTTGCTTTGACCACCGGTACACCTAATAATCTGTGCTTTTGAGAGAGACCTGCTATGAACTTATCATTAGACCTTATTAGATGATTTGCTGCTGTGATATAAAGTCAACAACAATGGAAAAGCCGGAGGAAATCAAGAAGATTACTATTTATTTATTTAGAAGTTATCTTGTACATAATATTTAACCATTGCTAAGTCAAGGTTTGGAAGATAATCAACAGGAAAATTAGGGACTGCAATCAGTCAATTCAGAACATCATAGTAAAAAAGAAAAATAATTTTTAGAACATAATATTAAGTGACAAGGAGTGCTATAGTCTGGAAGTTCCTCCAATTGGATTAGTCTCTTTGAGTATTTGAAGTCCAGTGTTAGTAGCTGCATAAGCTGATTTCAGCTGGCATAAGCTTTTATAAGTATGCAAAAACACAGAGTGAGGCATACATTGAAATGTGATAATAGCACACTTTGGGGACCCATGAAGCATGAGGTATGCATTTGAACGCCTCTGTCAGCCATGAGGCAGCTGGCTCAGTTACTACTTCACTATTTGGGTCAGTAAATCTCTTCTTTTGAGATCATATCCAGAATAGTGATCAAACTTGGGTCCTCCTGCCCAAGCCTGCCTGAGTGTTGGAGAAAAGCAGTTTTGTTACACTACATATGGAAAGAAAATAAATTCAAATTTCTAAATATAAACCTCTCCTTTTAACCAAGTTATGGATAATCTGAGCAAACTCTAGAGGTTGTCCTTCCCCCTCCTCCTCCTTCCTCTCTCCCCTTTCTTTGGGAACTGAACCCACAGCCTTGCACATACTGAGCAAGTACTCTGTCACTGAGCCACACCTTGATGCCTAATAATTTTTCTTAGATGTTGGATCTCAGATATGTCAATTATTGTTTATTTATTTCTGGTTCACTAAATTTTAAATACTGAGCTTTAAAAATAACTTGAACTTGTGGCGAAAAAAAAAAAAAAGATTCTTACAACTCTGGTGCCCCTTGAAAGGTATTTTCACACAGTGCCCCTTTGTGTAAGAATATCATGTTTATTTATACTATAATTAAATCCTTGCTTTTATTTTCTATAAAATGCTTAAAGAGAAAATTGTATAAATTTCTTTAAAAATCACATCACAGGAGTTAAAAAAAATTTGCCACTTACTTTTTGAAATATCTTCAATTTTTCTACCATTCATATCATAAATATATCAGGCTGGTGAATCTAGACTCATTTTCATTGTGCAGGCATCTAAAACCTAAACAGGGTAAAATAATTCATTATAGTAAGCTCTTATTAAATCAAATATATATTTAAATGGTTTCTATATAGTTATTGCAATTATATTGCAAAATAAAATATGTTGATATTTAAAATACTTGTAACACATGAAATGGAAAAGGAACTTAAATTGTTTTTAAAAGCATACAGAAAAGAATGAAGAATGAAACATATTTAAAAAGAATGAAGAAATGAATGAGGAAGAAAGGGGAGATGACAAGCGAGAACTGGGGAGGCAGGATGGGAAAGAAGAGGGAAGGAGGATAGGAATAAGGTCAGCATGCAGCCTACAGCAGGCAGTTGGCTACTGTTTGATAGACAGCCAAGCTTCAAACTCCCGGGGATGTTCATATCAGTCTTGATGCCTTCTATGCTCACCATTTATTTATTCCACCATGGGAAGCTGCTACTTTATTTATCTGTTAAAGTCTCTCCAGAATCTTATTCAAGCCTACTACCTTTCCTCACAGAAGTCCCTTTTCCTTGTTAAGTCTAGCTCTGAGGGCGCCATGCTCTCCGTGTCACATGATCACTGTATGACTTCAGTCCCTGGTATCTTCCTTGGTCCATAGCACTGATTAGTTACTGTAGTTTCATTTCACTTATTTCAGTTATGACCATTCTTTGATTGTTCTCTCTTCCTAAGCACTGTTTCTTCTGCTTCTTTATGTGGGCTTGTGAATCTTGACCTCAAACAGTCTTTCATGATAAGCCCTAGGCCTCTTTCTTCCTAGCTCTACTTTTTCTCGTAAGGCATTCTTAAGAAACAGCCATAAAATTTCATCTTCCATTTGTATACTGTCCACTCCCCAAAAGATATACCCATCCTTAGCTTGTCTTTTAAGGTCTAAGCTATGTAATATCTACTCAATATAGCTGCCTATGTGAAATAGGCTCCAAAGTTAACATATCTAATACTGAATGCTAATCTTTCTTCTTTGAGACTAGTATTCTACAAGTTTATGCTCTAGGGAAAGAAAACTGTATACCCAGAAATACAAGGTAGAAGCCTAAAAGTAATTGTTGTATGAGGTTACTAGCCCAGATTTTCTGGCCTACAGTCCCATAGTCCCAATGAAACATACAGACACTTATATTAATTGTACGCTGATTGACTTGAGGCCCAGGCATATAACTTGCTAGCTCTTGCTCTCAAACAAACCCATAATTCTTATCCTGTTCAGCCATGTGAACTCGGTACCTTTTCTCAGAGCAGCATAGTTGTCCTCTGCTCTTCTGGCTTGTCTGGCAACTCTGGAGTCTCTGTGGCATTTCTGCCGTGTTCTTCCTGTTTCCAGAGTTTTCTTAGTCTGGTAGTCCTGCCCACACTTCCTGTCTGCCTTCAGCCAATCAATGCTTTTATTAAACCAGTAGGTGGGACAATTGTTTACAATGTTACATAATTCCACTACAAGTTATCCTCACAATCCATGACATTTTGTTGTTCCTTCTGTCACACATTCATGTCATCACAGCGCTTGTCACTTATCTTCTAAAGATCGTACAAGTCCATATAGATTTGCTGTTGCTAGGACCATTACAGTAGCTGGCTAATCACTGCCTGCATATGCTCTCACATACTCAGTTCACTCTATACCAAACATTAAAGTCATCTATTTAAAATCATAAACTCGGTTACCCTGGATTACTTCCTTAACTCAAATCCTTTAATGACTTTTCAGGGCTTTCAGATGACAAGCAAGAAAAAGTCTGCAAGCATCCTCCTAAGCCACACGCCCTCTTCATACACTGCTATAGTCTGAACACGAGATATCACACATGGGGACTTGTTTGCCAGCTGATGTGCTTCTGAGGCTTTGCTCTATTAAGCTTACTATGGACTCTCAAAATTGTTAATTGAAGATGAGCCTTTGTTATAAGAAACACGTTGTTGGGGACATGTGTTTGGGTTGTATCTAGTCTCTTTCTGTGTTTACTTCTTTCAGTTTTCCATTTGTATTAGAAAACCACATACCTGACAGCTCCCACATTGATACATTTATCCTGCAAATATCACCTCTGTTTAAGTGATCTAATACCTATTAAACAATTCTCCTGCCCCATGCTCTCAGCACCATGTTATTCTGCCTGAGTGTGGGACCAGAAGTAACAACAGACTGTGAAGTGGAACAACCCTTTCTCCCACTGATTGTTTGCCTCAGTGATGCAGCCTGACTGATACTATGCTAACCTTCCTACTCCCCAAATGCAGCTTGCTCACTCTGCCCTGAAGCCTTTTCATATGCTGTGTTCCCTGATGGAGTACTCCCCACCATCGGGCTGTTGTTTCTAATTTCAGAAACTGTCCCGCACCATCAGTCCGTATGGATTAACTATTTTTATAGATTTCTTTGTCTATTTCCAGACTGAAAGTATGAGAACAGCAATGTGGTTAATTTTGTTCATCACTATATCCTGGGTACTGGTAGACTTTAGTAGTGTTAACTAGTATTTTGGATCAATGAATTAATGCAGTTTAATATACATTATTCCTAATTTAATTCATTTTATTCTTATTTTATATTTTATAATGATTCTAATTAATGCTGTGTATAGTTTCTGACAACTTTATAAAATTATCCTATAGTTAAAGGATACTTCCAGAACAGTTTGTTTTTTGCAAATAAAACTAATTCTTTTCTCAGTGCAGTGCACAGGTCTTATGCACTGTCTTTAGGAAATAAAGTAAGAAGGCATCCTCACATTTACAGAGATACTGTTGCTTGCATACTCAGTATCCATTCTCTGACACATCCTCAGTTACAATAAGGTCTCCAGCTGGCTCGCTCTACGGTTCAGGTTCGATCCCACCGACCTGCCATCCCAGACTGCCACTGCTTAGGCCCCCCAAAATGACTCAGACACTTATATTAACTTCATACTGTTTGGTCTATGTCTCAGGCACATTGCTATCTAGCTCTTACATCTTAAATCAACCCATTTCCATTAATCTGCCTGCCATGTGGCCCATGGCTCACCTGTGTTCCTTACATGTTGCTCCTTTGGGTTTCTGGATAGATCTGCCTCAGACTCCACCCTCTTTCTCATACTTATGCTCTGATTCCTCTGCCTACCTCTACAGTATCTGCCATGGCCAAAACAGTCGGTTATGTACAACATATAGAAAGATATTCCCACATCAATCCTCAATATACAGTACGAGCTTTATTTAGGGATTCACTCTTGAACTTCTGAATCAGTTTGATGCTAGGAAGGCAGCTATTACCTTGACTGGTCAGAGTTACCATGTTGCAGAGCCATTCACTGACAGTGAATGGGTTGGGGTTGAGTTTACACTCAGGTTTTTGCCAACAAGGGATTCAAGAAAGGTTTACTCATCCATAAGGAGGGTGGTCCTTTGCTCTGTCCTGATATAACTGCACCTCACTGCACAGCAGCCATTTTATTACCAGCATTGGAAAAACCACAGTCCTAGGAATCAGGCCACCATCCCATCACTCCATGGGCAGAGTGGCCCTACCTCTGCATTTCTTAGTTTCTTTTTACTTACTTCTGTTTGAACAAGAATTCTTTGATACTTGATGATAAAGTCATGTATCTGTTAGAAAATAATCTGAAGATAAGTTGTATGTTTCTCAGATGGCAGTTGATATGTACTGACTCAGTATGTGTTTGTCCAGCAAACAAATTTAAACAGCATTACTGTGTGAAACTATGAACCTTACTATTTAATTATTTAATTGGGAACTGAGAGAAGAATTTAGAATGAATTTATCAGGCAGGAAACTGTGAAGATAAATGGATAATTATGAAATTAATTCTTTGAATTACTAAAAATATTTCACCTCTTGTAATTAATTGTACATACTAGGTGGAAAAGAATTCTAATTTATCATGCATCTGTTGCAAGATCAGTTTCTACAGAATTTTTCTGCTAACTGAAAGACTGTCAACATATTAGAAATTTTAAAAACCTAAATATATACAGTATCTTAAATCTCTGCTAATATTTTAAAGTTAGATTCAGACTTATCATCAGTATTTTAATCTGAAGATCTCAGGATATTGGGGTTGTATCCATTGAATATAAGTTGAATATATTGTTCTGGATAAATTCTGGGGTCACATTTGCTAAACGATTCTTCATTTTTGAAATAAAATGGGTAAGCAAGCAACTTCCAAAAAAATAAAACAGTGGACTGCCTGGACAGTCACCAAAGGCTCTTCTGTATCATTCAAGCATCCATCTTTGGCCTACAATCCTAAATGTCTGACAAACTTCTCTGTGAAGCAGGACATTGTCAAAGACCTTGCTACCTTGTCTTGGCAATGTTCGGCAATTCTCTTGTGGGTGTGTCTCCTGCTTGTCCATTTTGAACACCGTACTGTCAACAGTCAAGGCAAGAGTACTTTCTTGCCCAGTGGCTAACTTTTGTTACAAAGAAGGTCAACTGTGTATGGAGTTTCTCTGTCCATAACCTTCTCTGAAATAGATTGGTGCTGCCAGAAGCAGTTGTCCCATTGTAATAGAAATAATAAGAACCTATGTTATTAAATGCCATATTCTATGGTTCTCTGAAGTGTTTGAAGAAGACCTCTTCATCTAAAATATATCTGTTTGATCTTGAAAACATATCTAATATGACTATGTTTGAATGTAATGTTAACTACTAACTTGTATCACTTTATATCCTAATTAGTTGGTAATAAAAATTTTCATGAACTAGCAATTTGTATTACATTGTTAGATGAACTGAATAAGTATAATACCTTGAACAAAATTAATCTCAATATACACAATTTGTATACAAAACACAAAAATCCAATCCAATGTAAAAGATTTAAAGCTAGTAAATTCTTTTTAAAAGAAGATTCAATAATCTACTCTTATATCCTATTATATCTGTATCCCCTTTTTCTTTCTTTTTTTAAACAAAAATCTTGAATTTAATCTCTATTGTTTAACTTTTTTCTAGCCATAATCAATAACAATTTTTAACTAATTACCACAAACAATGAAAATCATCCATAACCCATTGAAAGACCAGAACAACTTTAAAGAATTGTAATATGGGTGGATGAGCCATCTATTCTTATTTTCATGAAGTTTCTCTGGTTCAGATCAAGTCTTTATGAATTTTGATAGTATCCATAGCTTTTCTTCACCTGTGGAAACAAAAGCGAAACCCATTCCCCAACATAGCACATATCCTGGCTTCCATTCAAAGGTTAGTACATCTTTGAAATAAACAGGCTGATTTAGTTCACCTGTTTTTTCTATAGTCCAGTGCCTTTTAGTGGCTGTTGTTCCTTTGAGAAAATTCAAAGTTAATAATGCATTATGTAGTCTATCTCTAGGGGTCTTTGTTTAGAGTTTGATTTGATTTCTCTATGACTGCTTGCCCTGTAGGACTGTGTGATATTCCTGTAATATGCTTTATATTATAATAAGCAAAAAATTGTTTTTTTTTTTACTAAAGACATATGCCAGAGCATTGTCAGTCTTAATTTGTACAGGTATTCCCACGATGGCCATAACTTCTAGCAAATGTGTGATTACAGAATCAGCCTTTTCTGAACTTAAAGCAGTTACCCATTGAAATCCTGAAAATGTATCTATTATATGATGGACATATCTTAATTTTCCAAATTCTGTAAAATGAAATACATCTATCTGCCAGATTTTATTTCTATGTATACCTTAGGATTACTTCCTGCTAGCAATGGAGTTTGGTTATAGAAGGAACAGGTGAGACACCTTTTTACAATTTCTTTGGCTTAGTGCCAAGTGATAGAAAAACCTTTTTTTAATCCTTTGCCATTGACGTGATGCTTTTTATGAAACTCTGAGGCCTCTAGTACATTTCCTATTAATAAGTTATCAATTTCATCATTACCTTGTGCTAAAGGACCTGGCAGATCCATATAGGATTGAATGTATGTTATATAGAAGGGATGATTTCTAGTCCTGATTATTTCTTATAACAGAATAAATAATGAAGTTAATTCTGTGGGAGATTGTGTTGTTTCATTGTAAACAATTGTCCCACCCACTGGTTTAAAAAAAAAAAGCACTGATTGGCCAAAGGCAAACAGCAAGAGTAGGTGGGGCTACCAGACTAAGAAAACTCTGAGAACAGGAAGCACAGGGCAGAGCACCAGAGAGAAGCCAGAAGAAGCAGAGGACAATTATGCTGCTCTAAAGAAAGGTACCGAGCCGCATGGCTGAACAGGAAGAATCATGGGTTAGATGAAAGGTACAGAGTTAGCAAGTTATATGCCTGGGCCTGAGGCTGATCAGCCTAAAACAATTGTAAACATCTGTGTGTCTCTGCTGATCTGCGGGTCTGTGGATTTGCAGTTCTGTGGGTCTGTGGGTCTGCAGGCCTAAACCTTGAGACTAGGCCCAAAAGTCCAGGCCAGAAACCTCCTACTACATAATTCTGACTCATCATTAATAAAAATCAGCCATTTCAGTGTGTAGAACAACTCTTTCTGCATACTGAGAGTCAGTGACTATGTAAAGAGGTTCGGTAAAGTCCATTAATACCATCACGATAGCATATAATTCTGATTTTTGAACATAATTATAAAGGCTTTGAGCCCCTTTACTTACATGTTCTGATTTGTAACCTGCATTTCCTTATTTGTTTGCATTGGTATAAAATGTAGGGGCTCCAGAAATTGGTTTATCATGTACAATATGAGGAAGAATCCAATTAGTTTTCTTTAGAAATTCAACTCTTTTGCTTTGAGATATGTTACTGTAATTGACGTAATAAAAAGCCAGTATCTAGGCAAGAGGTATAGCACGGACTTCTGGATAGAGAGCACTCTGGGAAGAAGAATTGACAGTTAGATGTGGAGGCAGCAGGACGAACAAAATGAAGATGAGGTAATGAGCACACAGATACAGATTTAAAAATCTGCGTAAATTTAAGTTATAAGAGCTAGTTAAAAACAAAACTAAGCTAAGGTATTGTCAGAAGTTTATCTGTCCTGCCCAGCTATTATTAGTCCTACCTAGGATTTGCACCACTTAAAAATAATGAACTCAGAGCCTTAATATTACAGTAATTGCTGGGCCGGTAGCTCAGGTATATTATTGACTAGCTCTTTCACTTAGATCAACCCAAAATTTTTATCTAAGTTTAATGACATGGCTTTGTATCTTTGCTCAGTGCAGCACTCTCATCCTCTTTCCTCTTGAGTGTGACAGGCAACTCTGCCCTTTCTCTTCTCAGAATTCCCCTCTTCTAGTCACCTAGCCTATACTTCCTATCTGCCTAGCTTCTGCCCAATCACAATTTTGTTAAACCAATATTTACAGTGACAAATATTGACAGTCTATAATAGCATAGTCCTATAGCATTCTCTCTTTTTCTTTTCAAAACAAGAACCCTAAATCTAATCTCTTTGTTTAGCTTTTTCCTGATCATTATCTATAGATTTGTAACCAACACTCTAAACAAAGACAAACACTCATAATCCATTTTGGGGAAAGGGGGGAGATGTAGGAATTCTTCTCTAGACTGTTTCTTACTGATTGGGAGTGCTAGTAATCTTATGGGACCCAAAGAAAATTTAGGATTATTGACTACTCCTGAGTAGTCTGTGGTGCTGGGTATCTCAGCCAGCACATCCTTGAAACTGTTCTGGATACAGAACTCAGAAGAAACTGCAGCAGAGGTGTTATGAAAAGTTGGACCATCTAGGCCATTCATTTCCATTACAGATTTTTCAGGGGTCTTTTTTGGTCAAAACTTTATTTTTCTTGGCCCAGAATGAATCCACAGCCTTTCATTTTCTGTGCAACTAAAACATAACTTCTCCAAAGTAACTTATCTTTTGACTTCAATTTTGAAGTCAAGGCATTTAAAAAAATATATAGGTTGGGTTATTCAGCAGCATTTAAACTCAAATGTCTCTTAGCAGCTCTTTCTCATTCCTTTGCAGTTAAAAAACTCAAGTACAACACAATAACATAAGTATTCTCACTCTCTGTGCAATTTCCATCTTTATAAGGCTTATGATTTTTCTTACTCTATTTTTTTTAAAAGAACTTTATCCTTTTTCTTTCCTTTCCCAAGCCAACATATATTTTTAAAGACTGTAAATCATTTAGAGGTTTTTTTTGTTTTGTTTTGTTTTTTTTAAATCTGAATCTGTCTTTACTATGTTTCTCTATCTTTTTCTGACCATATGGGCCCTTAATTTGCTAAGGCCTGGCTAGGACTAAAGCCTCAGATATGGAAGCTGACTCCCCTCACTTCCTTGGTCTGTGAGAGCTTGGCTTCATGGCAGAGGTACTGGCAGAAGCCATGTTTACCACTTCAACTCTGGGGAATTTTACGGTTCACACTGCCATCAAGTAGAGCACCTCTGCCCAAGGCTCTTGAACTCTATAAATATTTGGCAGTGGAGCTCTTTAGAAAGCCTCTTGGTTGTTGCCTCTAACACTGAGTTGGGAAGCCTCTCTTAAAGGAATTAGGCCACAGATAACTGCCAGCAAACAGAAGCCACCCAAGAAAACACTGCTACCAAGAAGCCTTGCTTGACTGTATTCTCTTTTTTGTCTGTATGAACAGAAACTTTAAATCCTTCATATGCAGCTTGTGCTTGTACCAAGGTGCCTTTGAGACTTTGGGAACTGCCATGTTGCAGTTCAAGCCTACGTGCCACTCTGTCCATGACCCACTTAAGAGACAAAAATATGAAGGTGCTTTTGGATCTGTGTCTGTATTCTAGAATCCTTTTAAGCTTTCTCAGGTATTATTTGGATGTACATGCATCATTTAGAGTATCAGTCATTGCATGAATCCTACTTGGTATTATAATAAAAACTAAGAGCAAGATAATGGAGAAAAACTAAGATATTAGAAAGAGAGGGAACAAACCACAGCCAATTCTCACCCAGCCAACTCTTCAGGCCTGTCTTCTTAAATCCTTCAACTCCAAATCTCTCTATCCTCAGTCAAAAAATGGAAGTGCCAGGCAAAGAACTTCCTGGTATCTGCCCAGCCATCTCACTTTCTGGTTCAACTTTTCTAGAGCTAGGATTGGAGATGTGTGCCTCCACTGATTGACTCTGTTAAGCCTTGAACTCATAGAGATCCAGACTGATCTCTGCCTCCAAAGTAATGGGATTAAAGGCGTAGGTACCACTCCTTGACCTTCAGGTCTTTACTCTGGGTGGCTTTGTCCTCTAATATTGCAGACTATTTTTATTACATATACAATATGACACCACACTAAGGCCAAGCTTTCATAATTAACAAAAGCTTCCATGCTTCTGTGTTGTTTTTTGTGAGCTAGTAACCCAAAGGAAAGTCTGACTTCACATAATGCCCAACATGGCAGCTTTCTGGTTACCAAAATCTCTTGAGTAGGCTTGGAGCACAGATACTGCTTGTAGGCTCAAGCAAGCTGCCACCACCATGCAACAGTACCATGTGCTAAGCTGAATATTCCTTGATATAAATTAGCACATTTATCCATTCTTCCCCTGATAGACTGTAGGTAATTTTTTTTACTTTGGGATTATTAAAAATACAATTACTGAGAACATTTATTAGTAGCCATTATGCTATGCAACATACACTCTTTTTCTTAGGGAAAATATACTATTTTCTTGAGAAAAAAATCCTCTAAAGAGGTTACAGTGTGTTTTTAAAAAGTGTGTAGACTTTAAAAAGAAAATGGGTATAGACAGTCATAGAAAAATAGTTTATAAGTAGTAAAATAAAGTCTTTCAAGAGAGAATAAAATAATATAAAAAGACACGTAAAGCTAAAAATCACACAGTAAGTCTGGATGTTATATGATATCTTGTTTTGAATGTTAATGCACAGAGAATGACAGCTGCTGAGAGACACTGGGTTGTAGAAGGAACTGCCTAATTAAACCAGCCTATATACTTTAGGAATTACTTCATTATAAATTAGAAGTCAGAAAATAGATTGCTTTGGGGAAGAAATTTTATTTCCATAGAAAATGAAAGGCTATGAATTCATTTAAGGTTAAAAAGCATCAGGTTTGATGGGAAGAAACGTCCTAAAAATCCTGGCTAGAGATATGAAGAAAGAAACCTAGAAAAATTATAAGACAAATGACATATATTTTATCTGCTCAAACATAAAACAACAACAACAAAAAACCCCTCATCTTTGGCTGGCTTGTATATAATGTATAGTCCATCCATGTGTTAATTCAGATAAGCATTGTTACCTTTGAAAGTTAATGTGTTTTTAGAGCAAGGAGATCAGAGACCAATAAAAATGGGTGAGCAGGAGATCTGGCCTCTTATAGTGCCCCTGTAACAGTTTCCTCAGAGTTCTACACCCAGAGCAGCTTTAAGGCTGCTGGATAAGATGGTCCAACCTCATCAACTACTATTCTAGCCAGGATTTCAGATAAGCCTCGCACTTCCCTATTGCAGAGAGACTATGCAACAAATGCTATAGAGTTTTCCATTTCTCAGGGTCCTCCAAAGATGTCATCATTCCCCAGACAACAAGAAGCAGTTGAGAGAACATTTGTCTACATCCCTAAGAGGCAGGATGGGTGGTTTTTGGTTGTTTGGTGGTTTATAGATATTTGCTGTCATTTAGGGAGGTTGATTACAAATTGTATGGTCACAGGGAGAAAGCTAAACAAAGAAGATTAGATTTAAGGATTTCTTTCTAAAAGAAAAAAGTGGAATGTAGTATAGAAATAATATGGTAAAAGGGTAGATTGCAGTATGCTATGGGATGATCTTTCTGTACCCTATCAATGTGTTTTACTATCATTGATTAATAAAGAAATTTCTATGGCCCATGGCAAGGCAGGATAGAGCAAAGTGGGAATCTAAGAAAAATACAGGGGAAGAAATGTAGAGTATGAAAGATGCTTCCAAATGCTCAAGAAACAAGATGTAATTGTACCGCTAAGCCACCCACCATGTGGCAATACATAGATTAATAAAAGTGGGTTAGTTTAAAATGTAAAAGCTAGTTAGCAATAGCTTGACGCATAGACCAAATAGTTTGTAATTAATATTAAGCCACTGAGTGATTAGTTTATAAGCCATTGCAGAACAGGTTGATGAGAGAGATTTGTCCGTCTGTATCTAGTGTTCCAATGTGGTGGCAAGAATTTTCATCTAAAACCTGAGAGAACTACTTTTTAAAAGATGGTTCTAAAATGGAGCCAAGAACAGCAATTCATGTCTCTCATGAGGGACAGAAATGCCTCTGCATTTGAACTTTGGCACAACATGTTGTATTCCTGCCATAGTACACAAAGACAGGTGGATTTAGCTTTCACTAATACAAACAACCAACCAAACAAACAAACAGTTTCTGGGCTGCACACTGCTTGGTAGAGGCATAGACCACTGCCTACCAGAGTTGGCGGTGAACATGGCTCCCAAAGCCAGTGGTAAGCATACTTCCACTTTCTTAGAAAGTTAAGCAGGGTGGAGTTAACAGCCAGAGCTGAATGTAAGGATTACAGACACACAATAAAACAGATTCAAAAAAAAAAAAAATGTAGGCTTGGGAGGGAAAAAAGGGTAAAAAAAAAAAAAGTTCTTCAAAAAGAAATAGAGTAATAAAATAATAAGCCACATAAAGATGAAATATGCACAGTCTGAATATTGCATATTTATTGTGTTGTCTTTAGGATTTTTAACTACAGAGAGACATTTGATTGTGAGGAGTGCTAAGTTAAACCAACATATATATTTTAAAGGTATCTTGAATTCAAAATTTGTGTCTAAGGATTTGTTGCTTTGGAAAAGAGGTTTTGCTTTTGTTTCCACAGAAGATGAGAACCTGTGGATTTCTTCTAGGCTAATATGGTTTTATTGACCAAGATCAACTGAAAGGTCTCTGAATCTGCTTTAAAAACTGTAAATTTCAAAATATTTTACATTGGTATGAATTTTGGGTTATGATACAAAATTAATATCAATTTTGTTATACTATATGTATACTTACATTCTTGTTTAAGGTATTATGGTTATGTAACTCATTTAAAATTATAACATATAATTAAGAAATGCAGATTTATAGTTAATCATCTGTAATAATCAACTTAAAGTCATGTTAGTTTTCTAGGTATACAAAAGATATATTCCAATTGGGTAGATAATCTTCAAACACTTCAAAGAGCTATAGAATATGGGATTTAAAATGTTTTAAGAACATAGACTTTTCTAGACAATGGTACACATTTGTTCCTGGCAGCACCAATTACTTTAGAAAGGGTGATGGGCATCAAAGAAACTCATTATGGCATTTGCTTACAATATGAAAAAGGCTAGCCATTTGGATAAGAAACTGCTCTTATCTAGACTGCTTGGAAGTATGTTGTACAAACTGGACAAGTAGAACCCATAAGAAAGTGACCACTGAACTTTGCCAAAACACAATTACGTATTCCCTCAGGTTCCTGCTTTACTAAAAAGCTTATATTACTAAGCCAGAATCTATCTCCAATTGTTAACAGTTCACAAAAGAAAAATCAGTTTTCTCCAATGGAGTCTCATTGGGTATATATACCACTGAAGAGTTTGATATTCTCTTTCCCTTCCCTCCCCCCTTCCCCCAAAGACTTTAATTGATTATAACTCCTCTGAGAGAGATGGGTCCTCATGAGACCTTCCTTCAACGTAGACGGACTATTGATGAAGCCAGTATTGTTCAGAATGTGGGAAAGCAGGTACTGTTGCTACAAGTTCATGGGTCTGCTTCCTGTCTTCCAGCTCTTACATTCTTCCAATCCCCTCTTCTTTTATGTCCCCTGAGCCTTTTCATTAGCTCTAGTTTTAGCTTCCATTTCTTTCCACATAATATTCACATATTTCTTTAATTTCTTAATCAGATTTATAGTAGGTTTTGGCAGGTCTTCTGCTAAATCTTTTTGGTGCCAACTTCTGTTGTTTTACATTTCTCTTGGATTCAGTCTGCCTGCTTTAGGAGCTTTATGAATGCCCTAAAAGTTCATTAAGATCTCCTTTTTTCCAGATGGTCAGAGAGTCAATGTCTTTGTACTCTGTGTATATGTCCACAGTGTTTCCTTTTTTTACTGCATTAGCTGTTCTCTCTCTGATATCTGTGGAGTTGAGACTACAGGTGAACAGCTTAGAAGCCACAGGTAAAAGGAGTCACAAATGTACATTTCCTCAACTATTCTCCAGATAGATAACTCTGCTTTGTAACTTCCAGCCACTTCGGACTCTCAGAACTTTTGATCAGCTCATAGGCACCTTTGCTTGGATTATCTCTCTCTAGGCTGATCTGTAAACTACTGAAGAACAGTGTTGGGGTAATGTATAAGACTCATTTTTATTTCCCTCTTTCAGGAATTACATCTGCTATTTATGACTTCCTAATATCTAAAATAATTACCACTTTGTCTCCCTTTTCAGTGGTTTAGATGGTGATGAGTTCTCTAATACTGGCTTTGCCACTTGACTGAAAACAAACGTCTGCAGTTTTTCAATGCTTATGTTACACCATTTTTAAATAAGAGCACATCTGAGGTCAAAACATGAAAGAAGTATATCTCTACTAGTTTCACATAACAACAAAATTTATTTTCAAAAATAAATAATAGTCGTGAGCCCAACATGGTTTTATTTTTTAAAAATGACCTAAAATATTGTCTCGTGAACAATCAAAGTACTCTTTTATTTTCATAAGTTACCAGGAGAAAATATTTATAAGTGCCACTTCAATAATGGTGATTTTACGTCAAAATCCTCAAAGCCATCTTAACAGAAGCTCTCTGGTTTTCAATAACAGAGGGATTGTGAGAGGTCAATGGCTCCCTTACTCTAACACTAGTGAATAACTTCTGGTTCTAACTGTTTAAACTATGGATACCCATTAAATACTTAAATCTCAGTGTTTCGAGGTATATGACTAGGTGATTTCATACACTTCTGGGAGTTTATTATCTAGAAACCAAGTAAAAATCATCAAGAAACTTTAGTGATTGGGTACATATAGAGACTAATTGAATTGAATCATATTTATGCTAATTTCATTAGGTATAAAAAAGTATTAAACATGTAAAATGCACATAAAAGAAGAGAAAAAATATGTTTTGTCTGTCCAAATTTAAAGTACTATTTGTCCATATAGTTAATAATTGTCCTTAAATACAACCAATAAACTAAATAAATCTTTCAAATGAAAATTCTTGTTTTTATTTCATGTATGCTCTGAACTCCACAAGAAAAAATTAGCTATAATTACTTAAAATATTCTAAAAATTATTATTAAATATTTTTCAAATTTCACATTAAATAAGAAAAGACAATTGGCTGCATACAGCCTCTTGTGAATAAAATACTATCAAATTCTATATTTAAAGAAATATTTCATCATAATTTGAAATATTTTAACCTGTAAGATGAAAAACCATATATTTTAAAACAAGTGATAATTAGTGTCAATAAAAATTCCCTCAAATCTCATAAAACGCTCTTAAAGAACTTCCAGCACACTAATTATGCATGACCTCCCCTGTCGGAACCCATATTCAGCATCCTTAATCAAACTTTGTTACTCCAGGTGCTTCTTTTTGAAGCTCTCTATATGCCCTATAAATTATTTTACCAATTCTACTTGGAATCTCACCATTTTTCTAGTCACTGGAGTATACATTGTGCATTTACAGCATTATAGCTTTAATTGAATTGGTCCTTTCTTAAATTGAAATTTTTCCTTAAGGTTTTATTGATTTAAGCTTATTGACTTATTTCAAATTAATAAATGCTGTGGTTTAAAGACATCTCATGAATCCTTGACTTATATCTTAACATATATAAATATCTGCTTGAATACTTCAGAGGATATTCAGTAATAAAATGGAAGAGTATTTTATAAAATCTGTATATATGAATACAATACCATCTTTATATTTTCTATACAAACATGACTTTTCCTACAAACTTGCAGGTGCTTTCAATTCTTGATTCCTGAACTATGAGTTTGTCCTCATCTGGCAGTGTGATGTCTTACTTCCCAAGATCTTTATTATTTTTCCTTTCCTACAATAAACAATGTAAGAAACATAAAAAGCCAAGGGATAACACTGTGAAAATTTCATGTTTTCACAAAAAGAGCTAAGAACTTTTTAAGAAAACACTGTTACACAGATTTGGTTATTATACAACTTATCTCAAAATAACAATTTCATGATATTCATACATGTTTATTGTCTTATGCATTAATTAAAAACAAAAATATCAAAAACCAATGAAAGGGGAGTTCTTAAGTTTTAGAGGTGCTGGGAATCATCTGAATATATTTGTGAATATTTGGATGTCCCAGCTCTATTCCAAAGACATCCTCAACTCAACAGTGAATTCTATACAGGAATCCCAGACAATTCTATTCCAGATCTTCTGTGTGTCTTTATGCATTAATTAAAAACAAAAATATCAAAAACCAATGAAAGGGGAGTTCTTAAGTTTTAGAGGTGCTAGGACTCATCTGAATATATTTGTGAATATTTGGATGTCCCAGCTCTATTCCAAAGACATCCTCAACTCAACAGTGAATTCTATACAGGAATCCCAGACAATTCTATTCCAGATCTTCTGTGTGTCAAAAGTGAGAACACTGCTTGTAGGAAGTGTGGCAGAAGGAAATATTCTCTTTGCACTCAATTAATCTAATGTTCTATTTTCTTTACATTATTATATGCTAATACCAAGAGACTCACCAAAAACTATCAAATGTAATAAAAAAAATTATTGAATGACTTTTTACTTAAAAATCCATTGTAAATATGAAATAAAAGATCAACACTTAGCTTCTTTTTCTTAAGAAAGAAAAAAAGAAAAAAATTGCACAGAGCCACAAAACTGAACTGTATTTGTATTTCAGAATTTCTTACTCAGAATTTTGACAAATCAGGTACTTGCAAAACTTCGGTTAAATCAGATGGATTCCTTGAAAACAACTACATCCCTAGCTCCATTTCCTTCCTTTGCGCCAGGCCTTCCAAAATCTAGCCTTTTGCATCACCAAAGACAGTCTTTCCTGAGGAGCAATTCAGATGGGAATCAGATAGATGCCCCAGAGAGGGCTGAGAGTGAAGCTAGTTTGTGAAAGAAAAGGAATTAAGTGTGAGCACTTAAACTACACATAACCCCCTCCACTTGATGACCGGCTGACCTGCTGAAATGTGGAGGCTCTGTCTGAAAACAGACACAGAGGCCTACAAACATGACAACCAAGCATCTCATACTGAAGACAAATTCAAGTCCAGAAAAACACAGGCCCCGAAAAATAGACATGGTATATACGCCCTCATAAGTGGATCTTAGACACAAGCAAAGAATATCCAGGCTGCAAATCAGAACCTCCGAAAAGCTTGGGAACAGGAGGAACTTAAGAGAGACATTCAGGGATCCCCCTGGGAAGGGGAAATAGAGGAGATCTCCTGAGTAAATTAGGATCATAATGGGGAGTGAACAAGGAGAGGTGAGAGCAAATCATGAGAGGAGACAGTCGAGTGAGAGGAGCAACAAAGAGGAAGAACGAGAGATGCTATCTTGAGAGAGGGAGCCAGTGTGGAACTGGAAAGAAACCAGGTGCTAAGGAAACGTCCACGAACTCACAAGATGTCCCTAGCTAGGATGCCAAGCAATAGTGGAGGGGGTGCCTGAACAGGACTTCCCCTATAATCAAATGAATGACCACCCTAATTGTCATTATGATATGTGCATCCTTCATCCAGCAATGGACAGAGGCAGAAGCAGAGATCCGTAGCTAAGCACCAGGTCGAATTACAGGTCCAGCTGAAGAGAGGGAGGAGAGAGTATATGAGCAAAGGGATCAGGATCATGAGGAGGAGACCCACAGAGAAGGTTGGCTGGAGCTATTGGGAGCTCACTGAATCAGCAACAGCCATTGGGAAATAAATCTTCAGGGAAAGGAACTAAACTTTCCAAAGGTAGATGACTGTTGAATGGGGTGGGCAGTATGTGGAACCTCTTGGAGTAGGATCAGACTATGTTCCTGTGCATGAACTGGCATCTTTGAGCCCATTCTCTACAGAGGAGCACCTAACCCAGTCCTAATAGTGGGATGAGGGAATTGGACCTGTCTCAAATGGATACACCAGACTGAACTGACCCATCTTGGGACTCCTTGCCCTCCTTAGGGAATGGATTGGGATATGGGGTCTGGAGAGGCTGAGGGAGGACTGGGAAGGACTGGGAGGAGGGAAGGGAGGGTGAGCAGTGGTATATACGGGGGAGGGGGGACTTAAAAATAAAAAAGATCCTGTTACATCCTCAAGGAGGCCCATTCCCTATAAAGATATATTTGGTCCACTAGAAATCTAACCAACTTTTGAGTTCTTCACTTTTAATTACTGATGGAGGATCAACTCATATTTATTGAAAGTCATAAGCTAACATAAAACATCAATGCTTACTACAAAAAAGGAAGAATCTGAGTTAGGCGACCCCGATCCCACATTCCCAGAACCCATAGATGTGACAGTGTGCATCTGTAATTCCAGTATTCCGATGGGAATCCCTGGAAACTTAAGGTACATCTAGCCAGGAGTACACAATGGAAACAAGAGAAGTGTGTCAAACATGGTGGATGGTGAGGGCCAACAACTGAAGTTGATATTTGAACTCCATATGCATACCATGGCGTTTATAAACACATGCACACACAGAAAGGGGGGGGGAGAAAGAGAGGGAGGGAAAGAGAGAGAGGAAGACAACAGGAACTGGAACAATAGAATATAAGTAAAAGGAAAAGAGAAAGGGATGTACTATGGTGGGGTGGTTAAATCTGTAAGGGAAACAGGAGGAATGGGGAGAGATGGATTTAGGTTGGGGGATTTAACCAAACTGAAGGGAGTATGAAAAATCCATATGGAAACTTATCTTCAAACCAAAATAAATAAATAAATAAAAACATAAAGAGAGACTGACGGAAGTCATCCTGCATGGTAAATACTGCTGTCCATTGAAGTAGTGGACAACTAAGTGAAGTACCCAGTCCCTGGTGTGGGTTCCTCTACAGAGTTTCTCTACAGTAGGGAAGCCCCAGGGTCTCCCTGGGCAACAATACAGGCTCTTGTCAGTTCTCTATGTTGCCCAGTAGAAGTAGAGAATATGACCATTGCTGAAGATGTCTCACATTTCAGTTATAAGATGCAGAGGAAGCCATCTGGAAAAGAAATGGAAACTCCTTTTCTAGCTTTTGAAGTCCCAGAACGCTAAGCAAGTTGTTGGAGGAGAAAATGCATTATTGGTATTATCTAGATGTGGGTCTACTGTGACAGGCTGTGGGTAAGATGTGCCCGCTTGTGCAAAAATGTCATGGTTGTTATAGGGATAACCAACTGACCTCCAATTGGATTTGAGGTCCACACCACAAGAGATAATTCATGCCTGATACTACAAGACCAGTAAATAAACCATGCCTAGTGACATCATAGTCCCAAGTATGGTTACGAAATTAACAGAGCATTAAACTGCTGTCTCCTTGTATATGTCCGTACCTGTTTACAAAAGCTACACTCAGCTGTAATCGGAGAAG
The DNA here is from genome assembly GCA_033318265.1 of Phyllotis vaccarum. NCBI lineage: Eukaryota > Metazoa > Chordata > Mammalia > Rodentia > Cricetidae > Phyllotis > Phyllotis vaccarum. The sequence goes on along the minus strand of JARWLC010000001.1, from coordinate 135,079,665 downwards.
CCTCTCTTTACAGTGAACAGCATGAATTCAGAGTCATTGGTGCCCAAGATTCTGAGAATGAATGATGGTTTTATGTTTAGCCTTAAATAAACATTTACATCATGCTCTCTGAGACCTATAGAACACAGCAGAAAAGGGAGTAGGAAGTATTTAAAAACATGAAGATAGGGTGAAAGCAGTGAACTGCTCTCCTCTGGAGTCTACATAACCACTATAATCACAAACACAATAGTTGCACAGGAACCACATAAAATTGGCATTGCCAATAGTTAGTCACAGAAAGGGGAGGAGCTTAAAGGACATTCCTCTTTGCTGAACTGTTGACTGCTGATGGGCTCTGGGAGTATAAAAAACCATTATTTCTAGTTGTGTACTCACTCAGAAGATGCTACATAAACCCAGTGGATCACAAAGTTAACATGGAAGAGTTGTAGATAAGGAGACAGATAGGTACAAGAAAAGTGAAAGGGGGTATGGGGAGAGTGTGGTCAATATGTATTACGTAGATGTATGGGATTGTCAAGTAAAAACTAAATTATTAAAAACTATAAAACTAAGTTCCCCAGAGAGGAAAATTTTATTTAGGATTTACATTTAGGACGTAGAAACTGCAAATCAGATCCGTAAGAGTAAAGAAAAAGGATATTGCCAAAGGAATAGTTCAACAAACTGCTCAAGAGATAATGATGTCACTTTTCACACTGAAAAGGTACTCACTCTGACTAAATAAGCAGCAAGTTTCAGGGAGAACTCTTTCTCAAGATCTGACCAAAAAATTACCTCTTGCAATTTTTGAAAGTACAAAGGCATGCACAAGATAGTAATGAAAACAGAGGGAAGCCTGAGGACCAGGAAAGAGGAATGCACATAGAAAAGAAGGACCACCATTGTAGGCTGGAGCTGATGAGAGACCCCAAGACAGAGGCCACAAAACAACCATCGTCAGTTCTAGTGAGGGGACAGGGGTCTCCTGCATTGGGTCACTCACTCAGAAACTTTTCATTGTTTTTCTCAGAAGTATAATTTCAAGAATTCAATAAAGATTATATAACACCAAATGAAAATAAGAAATAATTATTAATTGCTGAGGAAAAAACATTTCACACAAAGAAGATATTGTTGTGTATAATGCCCCTGCACTTTAACAATATGTCTTTGACAACTAATCCAAGAGACAATTGAAAAAGATTAAAACTTTTCTACTAGGAAGCTAACCTTAAAAAGTGAAAATCTGAAGCTTTTGTTTTCCATAACTTGACATCTGACGACCACAGATTGTAAATACCTTTATCATCCCATTTAAGAAATACTCTATAATAATGGGTGTTATGTGCTCACCAAAGCCATGCCTACGTGTTCTAGAAGCAGTAAATTATGGATTCAAATCTTTATGTAACAATTCTGGTACCACAGTGTTTACTGGGTAATAGTATTTATCTTGACCTTCATTTCAAATTTCTTAATTTCTGATTTCCCACCTATTATTGAAACAGCCATCACCCTCTGCTGAGTCCTGAGCTCACGGAGGACTTTTCTGAGTTAGCAATCACTATTCACTGCCAAAGGAGTCAGGACAGGAAATCAAACATGGCAGAAACTGATGCCAAGGCCATGAAGGAGTGCTACGTACTGGCTTGTTAACCATAGCTTGCTCAGTCTGCTTTTTTATAGCACCTAAGACTACCAGCTGAGAGGTGGCCAAACTCACAATGGTCTGGGCCCTCCCTATTCATGACTAATTAAGAAAATTTCCCTACAGGCTTTCCAACAGCCATATCTTTTTCTCCATGGAAGCTCCCTGCTCTCCATTGACTTTAGCTTTTGTCAAGTGAAATAAAAATTAGCAGGCACAATGCTCTTTAGTGTCTGTGATTATAAAACAATCATAAAAATAAGTAGATGAAATCATTATCATGATAAAACTCCTAATACTTAGTCAACTGTTTATTTATGTTGAGCAATATATAAATTAAAACAGTTCCATGTGGTGGGATTCAGGTGTCAGCTGATAAGGTCCAAAAATGCCTATCCAGGGTCCCGGGCTCCTGAAGGGGGAGTGGCCAACCCTATTCATAAGGGGCTATTGGGATCTTGGAAAGCCCTTTTTCCCTGGTTCCTGACTGCTGAAGAAACTGCTTCGGCATCCATCGTCCATCGTGTCTATCAGGCACCTATATAAGCTGTTACCTGTATCGTGAGTGTTGACTTATATTTTAATAAATATTAATCTTGGATTGGTGCATTTTAAGAGAATTTCTGCCTTCAGTTCCATACAATAAAAATATGTATACCAAAGATGGATACCTTTGTTGAGTTCATAGTGAGGTTTTCTCCTAATAAGAAAAATAATTTTGATTATGTGAGCACTAATAAGTCCTAAAGATGAAAAACAAAAAGACTTATTAGAAGCTTCCTGGATGCCAGGCATCATACTCCAAGATTTACATGAGACAGATTCTTTGCAGCAACTCTGTGAAGGGAGTTCTCCCCCTTTTTTGGTGATAGAATTGAAGCCCAATGAAGTGTGATAATCAAAGGTCTCATCATCAATGGGCAGACAAGCCAGAATGCAAACCTAAACATGCTGTCTTTAATATATTACTAAAGAATTATAGTTACTATTACTACTAAGATGACTAAGATTACTTAAAAAAAAATCTACCTATAAAATATATCTTCAATTTATCATTAGTTCCTTGATATCAAAGATGAGGTGGGGGCTGGAAAGAAGGCTCAGTGATTAAGAAAGAAGAATGCTGGGAAAGAACACTGAGCTTGGTCCCCAGCTCTGCTCTCACATGGTGGGGGGTCTCACAAGTACCTGTCACTCTAACTCCATTAGTAATCAACATCTCTGGCTGCCACAGGCACCTGCACACACACACACAAATGAATAGATAGAAAGACAAATAAAAATAAATAAATAAACCTCTTGAAAATGACTCAGAAAAAACAAAAAACTTCTAAGTGACTTGTGTTCACACGGCAAACCATATTTCACACTCCACTGTTTTTAACTTTGCTTGATTATGACATAATTTTCCCGGGTTTATTTAAATGTATTTTTTAAGTTTGTGTAACTATTCTAAACATAATTTCAGTTATTCCAGACTTTATTTAGACTTTCAAGGAATACACAGTGCTTTTAGGTTTTATGATAAGTGAAAAGAGGCAGTTTGATATTTGAAGATGTTAGACTAGCTTCGATATAAATGTCTAATAGAATATTGAAGCAACTAGAGACTTTCCCCTAGCATAAATGTAACATTTTATTAGAAAAAATGGTCAACTGTGTTGACCAAGTAAAATGTCATTCTTTGTTAAAGATAACTCATAATGTCAATGCCACTTCTAAACAGGTGAGTATGCAAAGCCTGCTTAATATTTCAGCTTAATGTTGGATGTGGTTATTTAAAATCAATATGTTTCAAAAGCTATAAACTTTAAAATTTTGATTCATCATTCAATTTCAGAACAGTTACCTTTTTCATTGTCCCCTTTCCCACTGTATTCTCTTGCCCATCCTGCCCCATGCCATTCTTAAAGACTAGAATTTGTACTGAAGTCTTCTGAATAAGTGCCTTCATCCTTCTGGAGAGTGCAGGCTTTGTTTTCTGTCTTTTGACATCAGTGGGAAGCACCAGCCCATGCACTGTCCAAGTCACTTTCTTCATTAACAACAGATGGTCTAGAAGATAGGTTTGGGTCTTTCTTTAATTCAAGTCAGTATTTGGCATCAGAATTTAAAGATGGACACATCGCGCTTCCCTTCTCCCTATGTCCTATGTCATACACACTGGCCAGTCTCCATTTAGATGCTGGTTTTCTGAAATGCTACCTCCAGCTTCTCCAGCTTCCCACTAGCCGTGACATAAGCTATAGCAAGCTGTCTGCTCTGATCGCCTGCATAAATCATCATTTCTGAAGGGAACAGATGTTCAGGCTATGAAAGAGTAATACCACAATTTAGTCCTAATTAAAATTCACCTTAGTGTGCCTCTATCCCTGATCACATGCACCTGGCTTCAGGGGTCCACTGAAAGGGTCCAGTGTCCTTTGCTATTGCAAAACAACATGAGACATGAACTCCTATGTCCTTTCTTTTGGGGAAACTCTGTTTCTTCTCTAATACATTTTCTTTTGCTGTTGCTTTAGAGCTGATGACCTCTAATCAGTGACCTCACTGTGAGGAGCAGGGAGCCGCTTTCTAAACTACTTCACTGAAAGTGAAGAACAGCTTTTCATTAACAGTTTACTTTGACCTAGACATTTTCAAAGACATGTGTGGGGATTTCAGTTTGAAACTCCCACTAATTTTAATGGGAATGCAGCTAAATTACTATGTTAGGCTTCAAAAAATATATGGGTTAAAAACAGGAATGTAGCACATTTTCATACTAAGCGTCTGTCAGTTTTCCTCTCTTTTTAAGAGGTTTCATTTCCTAAATAAATAATTTTTACCTAAACAATTTACCATACACATGCATTCAATTTGTTTTATTTTGTTTTGAAATTACACCTTATATAGAGTCACAATGATGCTTCCATCTGTTCTTATTTGTACTATTTATACATACCTAAGAATACCTAATTTACCTGTTTGCCTAAATTTCTAAATAATCATTTTCTGCTAGCACTCACATAAAGAAAATGTGATTCCCTTTACCTAGAAATGGTGCTTTTGTTCATGTGCATTATGATCATAGCAACACTACGGACAGCTGAAGGTAGAGCCAAAACGCCTGTCATGGACGGATGGATAAACTGTGACCATACAAATTATAGAAATGAATGAAATGCTGGTTTCTGCTATAATGAGAATAAACCTCAACAACACTACTCCGAGTGAAAGAAGTAAAATGACATAAAATTCCACATGAAATGTCACGAATTAGGTAAAGCCACAGAAAGAGGACATAGAGTTTCCTGGAGCTGAGAAGAGGGGCAGAGAGAGAAGCTAGGTGAGACAGCCTCATCACAAATGGCTGCAGAGGTAAGACTTGAACGGTGCCAAGAATTCTAGGCAACTGATGACCGCTGGGAGGAGAGTTAGCCTTCCCAGAGATGGCCCCCTTATTGGCTGTTCAGTGCAGTGATCAGACTTGAAACTAAATGCACACTAACTGCAAAATCAGAGTCAGCAGGTTTTGTGTGTGTGTGTATAAATATATATTTGCATATACACACATATGTATGTAACAATAATAATCAAAGAAAAAAAATGACTACCAACTTGAGATTAGGAAGACACATGGAATGGATTCAAGGGGAAGATAGCCGGGAAAGATTGGAGGAGGAAAGGGGGGGGGGATGTAATTCTATTTCAACTAAAAGCATATTTTTAGCCAAGTGAATATCTGTGAGTTTGAGACCAGCCTCATTGATCAAGTGAGTTCCACAACAGCCAGGGCTATTATATTAAGAAACCCTGTCTCAAAAAAACCAATAACCGAAATATTAAAAAAAAATTCCACATATTTTTAAATATAATAGGAAAAAATGTCAGGGGTGACATGAATGTTTATAGTCCTAGCATTGGACAGGTAAAGACAGGAGGATCCCAGAGGCATGTTGGTCAGTCAGTCAGTCTAGCATTACAGCTGCAAGTTAAGTGAGATATGTTATCCTAAAAAAAAAAAAAAAAAAAAAAAAAAAAAAAAAAAAAAATGTGGAGAGCAAACAAGGAAGGTGCCTAACCAACCTCTGACCTTCACATGCACACAGTTACACAGTTTTAACACATTTGAACCTAAAGATCTAGAATAAGTTGTTACATCAGCCCCATCTAGATTCTATAAACTATGTGGGCAGAGAGGATCGCAAGGAACTTGTTATGTAAGTGAAAGGAAACGCTGAGCCAATCAAGGACCGTATGCTTGGCCAAAGGCTCAGTGGCCATGGCAAGAAACAGATGCCAGCAAGGCCAGAGAAAGTATTGAGTCTGGATTTAGAGACTGAAAGGGGTGACCGTTCCTTTGGATTACTTAAGCCATGGCCACGACCAACATGAAGCAAGTAAAGTTCCAAATACGTTTCTAAAGCAAGGCTAGGTTTTAGTAAAGTTGAAAAAAAAAGTACTAATAAATGATAATTTTTATTTATTTCTATTTAAAAATTCATACATAATCTCCCCTCTCTCCTCCTCCAAGAGCGTTCTCACCTTTCTACCCCCCCTCCCAACTTCAGGTTCTTTCCCTTTCTCTCAAAAAAAAAAAAAACAAAAAAAAAAAAAAACCAAACAAACAAGTCTGTCTCTCTCTATCTCTGTCTGTCTGTCTCTCTCTCTCTTTCTCTCTTCTCTCCTGCACATGCACACAAACATAAAACAAACAAACAAACACGGAATCTGATGTTGACCAACCCGCCCTGGGTCTGGGGTTGGACTGACACTCTGCTGGAGAACACAGGTACATCAGCTGCAAAGAGCTTCCTTGTTAGAGATGAGACTTCATGCTACTTCCCCTTCAGCATGAGGATTTTGTCCAATTTGAACCTGTGAAGGGCTTGTGCGTGCTGTCACAGTTACATACATATTTTTTAAGTATTCCCACTTTCTGCGTTTTTGTTGAAACTGATAAACATGGGAAAACTCAAGTTTTTATTGGTTTTATTCTGTCTGTGCCACCTAGGTTGTGGGATTATAGGTATGTGCCACTAAACCCCACTCACAATACACAGGATTTTACACAACCAATGAAGGGTTAATTTGTAATAAAATAGTACGAAGGTGGGTAAAACATGTTAGTACTTTGTTGAATAGGCAACATAGCTAAAAATCAAGAGTGTGGAACCTGAGTCCAGGATCTTTGCACCTGAGCCTTGCCTCTCCCTGTAGCTCTGGAACTTTCAGGGGGAGGGAATGACCTCAATTAGACTTAACTTCCAGTAATCTGGAAGTAAGTGACATTGCCTTAAGTTTGTAGACGAAGAAAATGAGACCCAGATGAAACAAACAAGCAGATCTTTACAGTGTATTGAGAAGATATATCTGAGAGGATCTCAGCTGGGCGACTGCACAGCCTTCTTCCCTGATACTGGGTTTCCCCCAGTGCATAAGAATTGCCTCAAGTAGCAAGGAATTTTCGTTTAAAATGGTCAGATTCCCCTACCCCTCACCAACTACAGCACTCGGGGAGCAAGCCCTGCATCTTGTCTGCACAGTAGAGTTGACCCTATTAGCAGGGGCATGGGTGAGCTGGCCCCCAGAGTATGCATATGGGGAAGCTTGTCTGTTATGTGGTATCCACCCTCCCCTTTCCTCTTGTCAGCAGCAGGTGAGAGAACTGGCCCTAGGGTCATAAGAGTGGGAGGGCCGGTCCTGCACCTGCCTGGACAGCACAGTAGGGCTCATTCTGAGATGGGGAAAGTTGACCCAGCCCCATCTCATATGCTTTGTAGTGGCCTGGGGGAGGGAACGATTCCTCTACCACCATCACCTGTGGCAGACCGGAGAGCTGGCTTCAGGGACACGAGAGCAGGAGAGTTGGCCTTGCCCTGTATGAGTTTCATCACTCAGGATAATGGGCCATGAACCTTACCTGGGCAGCACAATATATAGCTGGCCCTGTTGGAGGGACATGGGTGGGCATGCCATAAGGGTGTGAGAGCAGGAGAACAGACTCTGCCCCTTGCTGCCTGCTGTATTAGGGGAGCTAGCAGGGGCAGTGCAGGAGAGCTCTTCCTGATGGTGAGGACCAGGGAGATCTGGCAGATTGACCAAACCACAATGTTTACAAAAACATTCTTAATGTCCCCCTTTGACATTATCATATTTACAACCATCAAATTGTACTCATTGATGAAAGGTTTGCTGTTCCATCTGGACCAAGTTTGCTCAAGGCCAAGAACACGAAGCCTTGTTCACTGCCATTTGTGGGGGGGTGGGAGGACAGGACACGGCCTGATATCACAGATGTGCATGTGCATTGTCTTTGGTGGATGAGTAGGATGTATAAGGACACCAAATACTATTGAGGTGGCAGTAGAAACATAGAATACCTTCCTTAGAGCAGCCTGCTTTACCACACACAATGAGAAGATCCTATTCAGGGTCTCCCTTGGAACAGCTACTGCTTGGTACTGAGGGGTCTGTGGGTAAGACTCACCCTCTTTGTAATTCCAACAGAGGATAGGAGGCAGAAGAGAAGGCATTAGTAGTGGAATTGCCTATAAAAATATTTTTATATGTATTTTCTGTGTGTGAGAGAGAGAGAGACAGAGAGAGAGAAAGGTGCAGTTGCCTTCGGATGTCAGAGCACCACATTCCCTGAAGCTGGTGGTTGCATGTTAATCAGCATGAGTCAAGGATCCAAGCATGAGCCCCATTGCTGAGCAGCAAGTACTTTTAACCACTGAGCCATCTCTCCACCTTCCAAATTCTAACTCTTAAAAAGTCCCAGAGAGTCTTTGTCGAAGGAGTTGAGATTCTCTGGGTTTGAGGAAGCCAGTCAAAGACAGACATGTTAGAAAGGAAACTTGGATAGAATTAAGGCTCTCGTTTTAATATTCAGCCTGGCTTATTGTCTCGTACCCACTAGAGTCATCTCGCGCACACCGCCCACTCCCACTGTCCGTTATAACATCTTTTTCCTCAGTGGAGTAAAGCTGAGTCAAGTCCTTTCTGAGCTCCCCAGACCTTCCAAGCTCTTTATCCTTGCTGACTTTAGATGTAATATGTTCACTGTTGCCGTCAGTTTTCTGACCACGTCTTGATTGAAGGCATGTCCCTAGAGCTATGATGTAAAGACATCACTTTCTCTTTCTGAGTAGAAGGGTCTCCTGGGTTTTCTGCTCTCGTGTTAGAGTTCCATTTTGAGACAGATTTCTAAAACTCCCTCCAGACTCTATGCCCAATAGCACTGTCCTGTTGCAAAATGGATTTTCTGTAATTTAGGGGAAGAATTTTTGAATAGTTGTCTGTTAGAAATCTAGAAGGACCTGCTTTGAGCAATGTGGCACTTCTCAGTGCTTCATTTGAGGCACAGATTCAGTTACTTCCTGTCACCTCTGTTCTGTCTCCAGAGGATTGTGTTCAGGCTCCTCACTTTGTCACATGACCCAGCCTTCACCCTACATTATTCTTTCCTCCTGATTTTGCTTTTCTGGTTTTTCCCTATTTAATGTATCCTCAAATGCTACCTGACTTGCCTTTTGAAAGCCTTTTGACCGGTGAGTTCTGTGAAGTACTCCTACCCCATGTTCTGCATACTTCTGCCATAGCAACTGCCAAAAAACATGCTGGATGTGTGCTGCAATATGCTGCAATGTGGATGTACCCCCTCCCATGTAGGGGAGACCTCAGGAAAGAGCCAGCTCAGATGTCATCCCAAGCGTGAGCTTCAGCAGGTAGATCTTCAGCTCTCCCTCTACACTCCCTTCAGGATTACTTTTCTCTCCTCTCCCCAGTTTTCTTTAGAGACAAGGTCTTACTGCGTAGCCCAGGCTGGCTTCATTGTCTCAATACTCCTAAGCTTCCTGAGTGTGAGGGTTACAGGCTTGACCCATTGTGCCCAGCTTGAACACTCTTCTTGAATCTCTGTGTTTATATCATAGCTCTTAGCAGTCTCTGCTCTACACAGTCAACCACCCAAAAAAGGAGGATCTATCTTCCTTATCGTTTTCACTGACATTCTGGCAATGCCTGATACCTTCCTGAACCATGGTATGCACAAGTATGTGTTTTCAAGTTTACTTTGCAAAAGTTTACAAAAGAACTCATTTTAAAATACATTTGAGGGTGGGTTTGATCAATTTCGGACGCACATTTGTTGCTGTTCTCTTCCTGAGACCCTCCTTCCTGGGAGGCTAATATCTAAACATGCAAGATGAAGAAGTATCTGGGCTCTAGTGATGACGTAATGCTTAGCCTAAGCTTATAAAACACTTAGCCAAAGGAAGGGCCATACCTCAGCTGCCAGTGACTAGAAAGCTGTGACTGTTCATAGACCTACTCTTCTAAAGACTCAGTTTTGGGCTCAACAATGGACTCCATTTCATTTTGAACAGTCTATGCCCAATTTTTATGGGCTTAATCTTTATGAAATCATGAAAAAGAGAAAGCATTTTATATGTTGCTTTTGTTATCTGCATTTGTTCAATTCCCCTTTTAATAATAAAAGTGTATGCCATAAAATGAAATAATCCTAAGTGGTCCTCACATTATACCTTTCCATTTTGCATGTGCCAGTCAAAATAATTCTTCCTTCTTCTCCCATTAAAATAACAGCAACTAATGGCACCTCAATTCATAAAACGTACTAAATCTTATTAATATTCAAACATCAACAAGTTAGAGTCTCAACTCATAAAACCTATTAAAAAGTCTTATTAATTCTCAAAATTTCATTTTTTTCATGGTTGGATAATGAACTTGAAAACACATGATGCTGTGAAGCAGGTACAGATAATGACATTATATATGAACAAGCATATCATCTGATGAGTACAAGATGAGTTTATAAAAGAGAAATGCTCTGACAGTAAGAAAACATAGTGCTACATTCAATTACATCATCTGCCCAGAATACAGTTGCTTCTGTGTTCGGTAAGTAGATGAGATCCAGGTCACATTCCTGCATTCCTCCGAGTTTCTAGTCCTTCCCTCTTCTCAACATCCTTGAGCCTTGTTTCTGCATGTTCTTAGGAGTCATCATTTATTGCTGTAGGCATGATGTCTATATTTAACTAATAATGACAGTGGTTGTCACTAGGTTTTAACTCAGTAACACCAGTCTGACACATCATTTGAAGTATGACTTCAATTTAAATTTGATTAAAATCATAAACATCCCATCAACTATGCCAATCAAAATGTTGACATTCTTTTCCTGAACCTTTTAATGAACTTTCTTCAAATGAATTCCAGTAGCTGAAAGGTAAAGATCAGGAACATGTCTTAGAATGCAGCTCTTGGGGCAGAGCAGAAATAGGAGACTGGGCCTCTTTTAAAAAGGCCTTGCTTTTTACCTACATCACAGACAGTGAAAATTCCAAGCTTCTAATTAGATCCCCTTATCGTGTCTTGTGTGCAACTGTGTGGTGTGTATTTTTACTCAGTTGCCTTTATTTCAAGATGTCAGATCTGGCAAATATCTTGGTAGTAAAATCAAGTACCTGTGACAGGTATGGAAGGCTCTGCAGAAACAAACTTACCCAAGGATGAAGCAGAGGACAGAAAACTGCTGAAAGGCGGGGACCAGTGTAGTTTCAACACCTTCCACATACCACGTTTTCACACACCTCATCTTATTTACTTCTCACAGTCATGTTGTGAGGTCTGCTTCATTATGCTCAATTTCTGTATGAGCAAACTCAGGCTTAGAGAGATTAAGCGCTTGCCCAGGTTGATGGTGCAATTTGCTTTCTTGGCAATTATAAAGTATAAAGGAATTATTGCTGTTGGTTTACTTGAACCTAGCCAGCCAGCCATTCTGGGAAAGGAGTGGACACATGATTCTAATGAAGCCCTGAAATCTTAGTCATATTTATAACATGCTATCCTCAATTTCCTGTTTTATATGTCTGAATTTTCTACAAGGGATTTATAGACATTTTGTTTTCAAGCAACTTGTTTTAATAAGAAAATAATTTTTTCAAATCTAGGGATTTTAAAGTATCATTACTTCTATTTGCAAATAAGCACTATACCAGTTTATTCACACCTATAGATGAGAGATGAGAATTTTGCAGATTATATGATTTCAAGTCCATTGCTCTTCCCACTAAACAGTAGTGTGTGTCATATATCTCTCTTAGATGTCTGAAACTTTTGAAGTAAACAGTTTAAAAGGCAAACCACTCTGGAAAGATAGCTATCAAATACGTGAATTAATTTCACAGTAAGTAAGAAAGGGGTCACAGAGAACTGTCTGACAGATTTGATTTAACGAGTTCTGAAAAAAAAATGTCTATTCTAGAATTTTATTCTTCTGCTGTTTTCATGACACTAGTCATTATTACTATGCCAAATTTTGATTCCTTTATAGTGTTTACAATGTTAACAAGCACCACATTTAGTCTGCTGCTCATTTATTTTCTATCTCTTCTACCTCGTTGTAACCAAAGCTCATGAAACCACTGTTTTATTCACACTACATCTTCAAGTCTTGGGTCATTGTCTGGAACTTTGTAGGAACTTTGTAAATATCTATTGAAAATGTACAAAATGAAGGAGAGTCTCCCTTTTGCTAACACGAATCTTTCTATCTTACCCAGGAGTCAATGGATTTTGAGGTGGAGAATTTTTTTGTGATCTTCCTCAGCTATATTTAGAGAAATGAGCTGTCAGTCTGTGACCTCTTATGCAACTATTAAAGACAATATTTACAAGCATTCTGAGTTACAGTCCTAAAATTATCAAAGGCTCAGTTAATCATGAGGATCTGAGTTTGATTCCCAGGGTCCCTTCAAAAAGCCTGACACGGTAGTTTGCTTATAATCCCAGAACTGGGGAAGGAGGAACTGAAGATGGACTCTTTAGGCTCACAGGAGTCAGCCAGTGAAGGCAAATAGTAAGGGGGAGATCTTGTGTCAAAAAATAAAGTGAAGCGTGATTGAGGAGGATCCTTGGTATTGACCTGTGCTCTACACACATGCACACACATACATACACAGCGAAAAGAGTTTTCAAAGTTAACGTGATCTTTATATACTAGAGGTATATTTATGACATATTATGGAATTTTCTCAGAAAAACCCAGAGTGTGGACCCATAATCTAAGAAGTGATTTAAATTTAACAATGTACTTGACTATGCTAAATAAGGTTCAGATACCAAATGAGTAATGAAACAATTAGACTTATGCAATGTTGGGTTTTGAAACCACAGATTATAATATATCCTGGACTGTAGCATTAACTCAGGTGTGAAAGGAGTGAGTGTGTTATACTTAAGGCTCATAACTGGGTGCTTGGCACACACAAACCATTATTTAGATTGTGCCGGTAGCAATAGATTTGCAATTATTTATTAGAGAAGCATGACTTATGTATAAACACACAACTCAGTATGTAATAAAAATACAAAGTATTCAGGTGTTTCTTAATGACTTTACATTTGACAGTGTAAGAGACACTTCCATGCATACACATACATATGCCTTAATTTTCTTAGAAGTACTTTTTAGTTTTCTGCAAGTAACTCCAAATCCACATTTATTTATACATACTTACTACAATTTTTAAGAGTTGGAATGGAAAAATGTGTGAAATATATGACTTTAGTTTTATACTCAGTTATCAAAATAGGATATTTTTCTATAATGCCATTTTCCTACTTTTGAGTATATGCAGCTAAGTGCGAGATAAAATAAGATAATGATCTCATCTACTATATATATAATTCAAAAAAACAATGAAAAGAATATAAGAAAACTAATACTAACTCTGAAGTAAGGCATGGTAACCCTACAGGTACATGCCACAAAGCCTAGAGTTATCTTTGGCAGAAAAAAGCAGCCATTGGAGTCAAACCCGCTAGACATATAATGAAACAATAATGCTTGATTCCAGGTTCATTAAACTAATGCATCTTTTGAAAAACAAAATATGACAGAACATTTCATTATTGACGCAGATAAGAGAAAAAGTGTTATGCTGCTATTTATAATACGTCCTATGTGTCATGGAATTGAAATATTTCCAAATCATCAATAATTAAAATGATGAGAATCCATCATTTCACTGACATTTATTTCTACATGAAAAGCTGGCATGTTTTAAATGTGCTCACACATATTCTTGTCAATCACAAGCTGTCACAGCAAATTATTTCATTCGGTAGATCACATGGAAGCTAGGAGAAAATCTCCAGGTTTAAAAACAGATCTTAGGTGTAGTACTGAGAACTCCTTTAGTGGATATTTTCCCCTGTGCCTACATTTTATAGCATGTAAGGGGTATGTAGTCTTAACAATAATACTCAGCCTTCACTCTCCTTGACAAAGCTCATGGTAGAAAGGAATTGCTATAAATGATAACTCTGAGAGCAAATAGCAGTGCACCATATATACAAAGAGGCAAAAACACAGGATACAATCTTTAAAAGACAATCAGATTCCATGCAGTAGAACTTGGCCCCATTCTCTTTATAACACTTAAGCCATACCAGGGCATTTTTCTCTCTACTGGCACTAACCAGAGGCTATGTAAAATTGAATAAAATCTAAATAATATAATCATGAATCCCAGAACATGTTCAAAGACCTATTTCTGACATGACCATTAATAAATATCAGAATTGCCCCACGATTGAATTATAAAAGCTAGTAAGAATCTTCATGAGTCTTCCATACTGGTATTTCTGATTAGGTATTTAGTTTGAAATACAGCAAATAGTCTAATTCTACATTTAACAGGGAATGCTTCCAGTCAGCTTTGACCTTAGCCTGACCTCTAAATGACCACTCTATATTCTGAGGCATGTGGACAGCTCTTAGGCTTTCAGGGGCAGTAACATTGACTGTCAGCAATGATACTCAAAGGGACAATGAACAGGGTAAACCATCAGATATGTGTTAGGGTTTTTTTTCTTAGGGAATTTGGAGTTACTTTCTATAAAAGGCAATTTTCACTATCTAAGATGATTTTCTAAAGCTCAGTAAGAAAACCAATAAAATATGGAAATATAATTGCCAAAATATTATCCTAACTTATTTGACTTTCTTGTGGGAAAAATAAAATAGTAAAAATTTTTCCTGGGAGAATCTATATGATAAACACTGTCGAATTATGTTTCTATCACTAAGTACAGACCTTGTTAAGCTATGCAAAGTCCTGGACCTGTATCCCTATGCCAGGGCTGAACACATAGGACACACACAATTAGAATTCTTATTGCCTTAAGTTTTTTTTTTTTTTTAAATTGAATTGAGGTAAACTGAATTTAAATCAGAGAAGAGATAGTGATTAAAAATAAAAAAGTAGCTAGAAAACTATTAGCTCTCACTTTCATCTCCTCTGATAGAGCTGGCTAGTTGCAGGCACATAGAAATCCCCTATTAGCTGCTGTGAGAATGTAATTAAGTTAAAATAATGTCGGGTCACTGACTGATGCCTCTGTGCTGACTGTTGATAAAACAAAGATGCAGATGAGGAGGCTGTGGTCACTGTCACTGACACTGGCCAGTGGCTCTCCTGCTTGCCCTCAGCAATGCTTTGTGCCTCCCATGCTAAGTTTGTCTTCTGTCTTCGAAGTCACTCATACATGGTGTATTTTCACAGTGTACCTGTAAGTTAAGCATCACCCCGTATGTGTGTGTGTGTGTGTGTGTGCGCGCGCGCGCGCGCGCGTGCATGTGTAAATCATGTATTTACATTAATGTTCTCAACATGTTGAAAGTAACCAAGTAACCAAATGTCAGTACTTACGCTTCCCTTTGAGAATAATTAGATGGTGGCTTTTTCTCCATTATACTTATCTTACATCTTTTTAACAGACTTGTGATGAGTCTGTGTCCAAGCTCACCTACAATTTCGTCTCTCAAAAGACAAGACACATCTGCCACCTGCTCTGCTCCGTGTCCCAGTAACAACTGTCGAGCAGCGTAAAGATTGATTATCAGTCAAAAACCATTGCACAACACCAGATTTTGGTGGGTTAAGCTTGCTGATCCAGCAAGAGATGGGTGAAATTTTCAGGAGTGTGTGCCAACATTTTGGATCTAAAAGAACAGCAGTGCATGTCACAGTGAAACCCAGCCAAAGATGTGCAGACAAAGCAGAGAAGTTTTTTGTTGCTGATGTTGCTCTGGAGTTGGCTTTGAAAAAGAATAAAATGGGAAGGAGAAGGAATTAGCTTGTACATTTAAAGACCACCCGCAAAGAATAGTTAAAAATACGACATTATTATTTTATGCATATATGTCCAGACTTTTTCCGTTCGTTTACCTACAGATAATTTTTATATGTCTCTTTTGTAATACCATTGTTCACTAGAAGGCAAAAAATTTCTTATTCTTATAAAACCATCAAGGATTTTAGTGAAGAGATCACGAATAAATATATGGAGTTTTTAAAATCATAGAAACATATTTGCCTGTTAAAATGTTTTGTGTAAGCAAATGTTTCTATGAATATAAAATAAGACAAACACTGTCTAAAGATAAAGCAAAATCTCAGAGCATGTGAATCCCCATTATCACAGCACAGGGAGGGGGCAGGGAATGCTATACCAACGGTTCCTTTATAGGCACCACAGTGTCCCGATGTAAGAGACTGCTTGCTTTCTGATGATCAAGTGTTACCAACACGGCTACAGTAACGTTAATGCATGGAGGTCTTCCATCGTCTCCTCTGTAATGAACTCTAAAATTAGTTTTCTTTGGCTTATCCGGTCACAGCCTAGGCTTTCCTTTGCTCCATCAATGGTACAAGAGTGGTACAAAAACTGCTCCTAATGCTGTATCAGCAGCGTCAGGCCACAGTAGCCAGACTCGCTGGTTCTTATGATGAGGCTGTCTCTTAAGTTACCTAAAGCCATCACTGTGTAGAACACTGAATAATGACCTTCCCTACAACAAGCTTGGAAGAAGGTTTGAAGACATTGCTACTTTCCTTTCCTCCTTTAAATATATCATTTCACATTGAGAAAAGCCCTTTTATTATTTTAGAAAATTGCCCAAAATCTTAAATATAAGAACATAAGAGAAAAACCCTGGGAAGAAACTGAGATTCTATGTATAAATACACAAATATAAATATTTAAAGGTTAAAAATACTAATATTGAGATCTAGCATTTACTTTCTGAGTAATGTTACTGGGAGAATCACAAGGACATGGAATTATTTGTTCCTTACTTGCCACAATTTTTTCATTATGTTAATGCAATCTGAAAAAAGACCAAGAGCTCAAATGAGAAGATGATCCTGGAAACTCTGAACTATTTTCTGAGAACATACAACTAATGAATTGTGTCTGCTGAGTGTCACAGAAACTAAACAGTAAATTCAATAATCTCTGATTTAATTTATTATATTTTCACCATTTAACCTCCTGCAGGCTCCCTAATGCCAATTCAGATCTATATTAAATTAAGCACCAATGCTAATGAAGGGCAATAAACGTGGCTGTCAGTGGATTTTTCTTTCATTAAGCACATTATCCTCTTACTGAGCTGTAAATGCGTAAACATTAGTTTTGTTAAACCATGCAAAAAAGACAAGAAAAAAATCATTTTTAATTGCACTCCTTATGCAATTTGTTGTAGAGAAATGGGATTATTTCTTTTTCTTTTTTTTTTTTTTTTTTTTTTTGACTGGATCTAAAATGGGCTCTCCTGTTGAAATAAAAACATTGGCTTCACAGGGGTATATCTTCAGGTTTGAGGGCTTTTGTGCCGTCTGCCAAGAACACTCGTCACGCGGCCATGTTCAGATTCAGCCTGTGTGTGCATGCTTCCAGTAACGAGGAGGAAGTAACAGGTAGGACATATTGTTTTACAAAAAAAGTAGCACATTCACACAAAACAAGATTAGAAGGCCAAATGAGTCACATGTCAAGTTCAGGAACTCGGTCAGTGATGTGACTATTCCCCAGCCCTTGAAAATACGGAAATAAAAAACAAATTAGATGGTAAAAAGACCTAATTATTATCTAGTTTTATTTATAAATATTCTTCGATTTAATAACTCTCCAATGCATAGCCATTGTATTTGTTTAATTAATCTGCTTAGTTAATAATCACAATGTTATATTTGCTTGAAAGTAGAAAAGTAGCAAAATCCCTATGACTATATAAACAATGTGCAGGGTTCAGATTTGCACAAGATTTTAAGGCAATAATTGTCTTTCTTCTTTGCTTGTATTATAAAGAGAATAAGAGATAAAAAATTGAAAACATTGGAGTGTTGGTTACCAGGGCAATGGTTGGTGTAGTCATTTTGGCAAAGGCTGTTCCAGATCCATTTTGTAAGCTGCCACTCTAATAGCTCTTGGTTCAAGTTTATATCTCTGAGATAATCCTTAGCAATTATGGGGTAACTTCAATTTTATAGAGGACTCTGATGCTCTAAAAGAAAAAAAAAACACATAAAATTTGGTGTATATTAATCACTCAAAACTTTTTAAAAAATGCTATCCCAAAATTCTCTAATAGAAGCACTTAAAATTCTTCCTACAAATAAGAAGATCCTACACAAAACTTTTGAGATGAGATCAGCATTGTTTCAGTATCCAAACACACAATAGGGTATTTGCCAAGACCATTCCTCTCTCAGAATGAATGATTCTGGCCATTTACTAGTAAAACCTCAGTGCATTCCTTCTTAGATTATGTACATGATGAAGTATGGCCAGTCAGACAGCTGCCACATGATGACAGCCAAAACAATAGTAGGGGCTTAATACCATGAGATACTAAATGGCCAAGATGTTTCCACCAGAGTTTGTGCTTATAAAAAAAACTCAATTTTTAGAGAATGTAAGAAATCCAAATAGGTTTACTATGATGAAAACTTGAATTCAAAAATTAACCTTTTATCCTACAATTTCAAATTGGAGGGGCAGTAGGAGTTGAGATATCTAGGTTTTTATCTTCAGTTTGTATTTTTTTCAAAAGTACATGGTATACCGTTAAAAAATACTTTATTCAGAATTTCCTAATCATTTTCATTTACAAGGCTATTAAAGTCAGTATTTTAAAATAAAAACTCGAAATAAACCACAATATACCTGTATGTTCAAACACCTAAACACAATACTACATTTCTGTTTGATTCTGCTCAAAACATTGGTTAAATACCAAAAGCACACATTTCTATTTCGAATAAATGTCTCCCAAGCGATGACTCTGCCTCCAACGTTCTTTTCTGTTTTTTATGACCCAGGTTGGAGTGCATCTCATGTTTTCTAAAATGTAATTAGCAGCACTCTGACTCCAGGGTTTTCAAAGTAAAAATCCAATAACAACAGAAAACAGAACCCAAACCCAAATGATACGCTGTGTTTTAATGTCTGAAATAGTCAACAGAATCAGTATAAATTCTGGTCAAATAAAAGAGCTTCAAAAGTTGGTTAAGAAGAACAGTGAATGGCTTTGATTACCTCGGCTGACCCACTGGCACACTGACAGCTCTGTTTCTCTTGGATGCAGACATAAAACAAGAATTGTTTTTACTCTTGGATTTGCAGTTCTCTGTGTTTGATGGTTTCTCCTGGCTGTGATCTGATGCTGTTTGATGTGTAGAACAATCTTGAAGGCCTGACCCCTCTGATACAGCCACTGAATGCAAAAGTCTGTTGGGGCCAAACTGAAGCTGTAAACAATCATCAGTAGTTTTAATGACAGCTTTGCCTGGTTTGACATCAACTCCCTAAAAGAAGCAGCACATGGAAGAGTACAGTGAATCCATTGTAATAATTTAACATCTACACTGCACTAAATGCTGTGAGCTATCGGTTAGACAGAAGGGCTACTCCGTCAGGATTTTAAGGCTTGAGGTATTCCTGGAGGGAAGGCAACATCCCTTTACACTGAAGTTGAAAATCAGAAAGGTTAACTAAACATATGTCATTATCAGAGACAGGGTAAAAGCTTGGACCCAAGCATGTCCCACCACGGAGCTTAATTACTTTGTATAGTTAAACTAAAGAAATTTGTATAATGCTTAAAAAGATGAACATTTGTAATTTTATAATTTATTTTTATTAAAAATGAGCAATATAAGTACTAGGAAGTAGTTAAAGAGATGTGGTCCCTACATGCATAAAACTTGCAAACTAATCCACTGTAGTAAATATGCTTTGAAATGAATATATAGATGTATATTTAAATGGGTAAAAACAATTTAAGAGAGCTGGCTGAGGATAAATGGGAATATGGTTGATAGGAAGTGCAGAGGTTACTCAGCAGTTGAGAATACTGGGTGCTCTTCTAGAGATCCTACACCAAATGGCCATTTACAACCAATCATCTATAATCCAGCTCCAGCAGATGCCCTCTTCTGGCTTCTTTGGACACCAGACATACACACGATACACAGACATATAAACATACAAAACATTCACATATTTTTTAAAAAAAACATTTTTTTAAAGGAAGGTGATTGAGCTGGTATTGGGAAGCTCCCTCATGCCAGGACTGCTGGGGTTCTGGAGATGAAAGTCATATGTTTCAGAGAAACTGGGACAAGTGGTCGGTCAATCAGGCCCCAGTATTCAAGGTGAATGAGAGGCACTGAGAAGAACTGGAACATGTAAACACAGGACTATATGACCTGAGATGATGTGGAAATAGCAAATCCCAGTGGTGAGACAGGTAGAGTTTGACGGTTTAATCAAGACTGGACAAGCTTTGGAATAGTTGAGTACATCCTGCTGTGAGAGGATGAGGCATAGAAGATGCTATTGTCTCACACACCTGTAACTGGGATTACTCAAACATCAACCACGTTAGTCTCTCTCTTCTTCTGGAATGAAACTAATACAAGTCAAACTAGTATTAGTCAAGGTTCTTGTGTGTGTGTGTGTGTGTGTGTGTGTGTGTGTGTGTGTGTGTGTGTGTGTGTGAGGTGAGACATATATACACATATGAGAACTAATATATATACATATGTATATATGTGACATATACAATACATATTTTTATATATGTGGGGTTTATTTGAATAGCATACAGGCTGTGTTCTAGCTAGTCCAGCAACGGATGTCTATCAATGGACATTTCAAGAATTTAGCATTTGTTCAGTCCACAAAGCTGGATGTCTCAGCTAGTCTTCAGTATATTCCAGAATTCCCCCCAAAAAAGCAGGCCTTAATGCCAGTGGAGGAATGGACTTGCTTCCCAGTGAGGGTGTAGGCAAGCATGCAAAGAGAGAAAAACCTTCCTTTTTTCATATTTTTTATATAGG
The DNA here is from genome assembly GCA_033318265.1 of Phyllotis vaccarum. NCBI lineage: Eukaryota > Metazoa > Chordata > Mammalia > Rodentia > Cricetidae > Phyllotis > Phyllotis vaccarum. Next base: position 135,058,821 of record JARWLC010000001.1, on the reverse strand, counting down.
CTGCCAGCAGAAACTTGGCCCAGATTCAAGGTAAATCTTCTCACCTCAAAAAATTCTGGTTTAAAGCTGTAACTTCCAGTCTCAATAATCTGGATTAGAAGTGGGTCTTCTCACTTCAAATTATTTAATGAAGAAAAAGTCCCCCACAGGTGTGCCCAAACATTTGGGTTTTAGTTAATTCCAGGTGTAGTCAAGTTGACAACCAAGAATAGCCACCTAAACACTATATCTTTGGGGGATTATGTACCAAATTATTTACATCTAATTATGATTCTAGTACAGTAACGACAGCAAATTAAATAGCCTTGTAGGTGATAAAATACAATTACATATAAATAAGTGGATCTGTAATATATTCCTGACTTAGTTTTCCCCAAAGATTTATGTCTAAAGGCAGAAAAGGGGGAGTTGATAAGAATGGGTTTTCTTCTCCTTGTCTCTGTTTTAATAACATTAGTGAACCTTATTGACTTATTGTAGAATTAGAACCTAAGAAAACTCATATTTTTCAGCTTCACAGTTATAGATTTCCAGTACAAGCACTTTCATGCCATCCTCTAAATCCCCCAGTTGTAATTACAATGCAGAACCTTTCTAATCTGAAGATCTTTAAACCAATGGCATTCATTCAGGTAATCTATAGCCATAATTGTACCTCCTTCAAGAAGTGCTCAGTGTTAATCTGAATTTAGAACTTATTTTCTACAGCCATTTCCATTAAAAAAATTATGTAATAGAAGACCAAAATGTTTAAACTAAATTTATGCACATAAATTTACAGTTGCTGATTGATGTTAATTGTAAAGAAAATGTCCTAGCAGGAAGAAACGATACTTTCTTCCTGTAGGAAGGAAGTCATGGATTGGGTGCATAAAAAGGATTTCATGTGGGATGTGACGCCTGACTCCTGCACATGAGGCTGTAAGCTGCCTGATGCAGGTGTTGGAAACTCAATTCAGATCCTCTGGAAGAGTGTACATGTTCTAAACCATTGAGCCGTTTCTCCAGTTCCAAGGATTAGAATTTTTAACAGGCTTGATCTTGTACAGGTCTTATGCAGGTAACTAGAGCTTCTATTTGTTTGTGTGTGCAAAGCCACCTTTTATTTTGAAGACAGTGATTCACAGCTCTGCTCCCCATCCTCTGGCCTTGTAGGCTTCCCTTCCCACTCACTCATCCATGACATTCTCTGAGCCTTTGGAGGGATGCCGAATCACTCTTCTTTCGGGAGGTGGCTACTGGAAGGTTGCCCATGCCCCAGTGAATTTCCCACATCCTTGTGCCTATAGGTATCACTAATTGGACTCAGTAGGTTAAAAAAATAAATAAAAATAATTAGAAATAATTGTAAAAAAACCAAAATGGCTAGCGATAAAGCTCAGGCCCAAGTATTTGACTTGAAAATTAAGTTTGTTTTTAAATACTAAGGGATGAAAGGGTGGTGTGCAAATTTTCATATACTACTATATTTGCTTGTTATATGATTTGAGGTGATTTTTACCCCACCCATAGAAGAGTAAAAACCCCTTCTTTTATATTTTTTTTCACTTTCAGGGGAATTCAGTGACATGTGTGCAGAAATTATTCTTTGCCAACTATGGTATTGTGTAAAAATGCATCACATAGTGCCACCTAAAAAAAAAAATTTAAGAAACAAGATACCGAAAAGCCAAAAATTACCTCAGACAATGTTTATTGTTGAATTAGCCATTATTCTTTCTATTTTCTTTAGATATAAATCTTCAGCCACACTGGGAAACTCAGCTCAAGGAAAGTAGCCTCTCCTCTGATCAGCCTCAGTGTGCAAATGTCCAGTAGTCTAAAGCTCCCAAGGACATTCCACTTCCCTTCTCTTTGGCAGATTAAATAATCTGCTTTTATATAATTTTAGCCAGTGAAACATGAGAAGCCCTTCTAGGCAAAGTGCTTGTCTGGTGGATTTTGGTCATCCTAAAGTCCCTCTTCCTTCTTCCAGACACTGTTGATCTATCTGGCAAGCAGGAGGGGTCAAGCAAGAGAAACTGGCCAGTATTCTTAGGATTACAGTAGGGCAAAGGCATGCAGAGACAGTCTTTTCTATAACCCCACAGAACCACTAAAGTCAACACTGTGAAGTTCTTCAGTGAGATAATAAATACTTCCTCATTTTAAAAGTCACTTTCTGTTGAAATTTTCTATAATTATCCCCTTGGAAGGAAAGTACATTAAATACAATGCAAATTTAACATAGCATACAGGCAATTGTCTGAACTACACTTCCTTTGTTTTTAGATTTATTAAAATTTTTACTAATATTAAGTTAATTAGAGGATAAAATGTAAATCAATCTGTTATTTACTAAAAATCCAACTTTCATTTAGTCAAAAACATTTCAGGGGAAATTTTAGCATAAGCATAAAATGACAGGGATTTTTTTTTTATCCCCTCCCCTTTGAAACACAAAGCATCCTTGGCAAATTTAGATTTCTATGGAGTAAATCTGCATGTGGTTAATAATTCTATTCAGAAGTGAGAAGTGTGGCTACTTTGACAGACCGTGGTTCAATAACAAATATGCAGGTCTCAGTTATCACAGAGTTTAGATGTGAATTCAACAGCGGGATGATGACAGTTGCCGGGATATGTGCCTGCATCATTGCATCCTCGTGTTGCCTGTCAAAATGTCTCTTTTTCTTATACAGAAGCCATAGAATTTTTATGGATAGCAATTACTTACAATATACAATGAAGTACATCAAATCTAACAACCACTCTTTAGCCCTTCATTATTTGGTAGAGTCTTTGTTAAGTGTATCAACCATTTTCAATCTAAATTATTTATACTGTATATTTGTCATGCATACATTTCTTGCTTTACATTCCAATGGCATCTAAACCTTACTACGGGGCTACATATTTTAAAAAAGAATTATCATTGTAAAACTTATCTTTATCCTATTATCACTTTAATGGTAATTAAACTCTCTAATTGGAATATATTCAAGTGTGAATACACAACTACTCAGGAAAATGGCCATTAGTATGCTTGATAATACACTACACACTTAAACACTGTAATGAAAGCAATAAGTAAACAGGTTAAACATTTGTTTAGTAATTTTTAAAACAAAACTTCTGGCACACACAGGCACCAAAGATTCATTAAACTTCATCTTGCGCTCCCCTTTGCTTACTTAAGCAAACGGCCTCCAGATATATCAATAGTACCCATCAAATTTGCTGATGTTATTCGGACATCATAGAAAGTGAATAATTCCTGACAATAATAAAAGTGCAGAATTCTCTGTAGAGTTTATTTCCAACTCTAGAAGAAAACTATCATCTGGTGCAGTCTGGCATTAGATGAAACTTCTCCAGCGGCAGAGCAAGTGCTAACTGCTGTGAACACACTTTACAGTATTCATACCACAGAAAGAAGAACACACCTTACCCATTCATACCTCTGGTAGCTTTGATTGACAGGGACACTGTGAGAAAGAAGAGTTCCTAAGATTAGGTACGTGAATTTCCTTATGATCTGGGGAATAAAGCATCCCATGTAAAAAGGAGAACAGCTTTACTTGTGTGAAAATACAAAGAGACAGAATAAGACACACCTTATATCTAAAACTGGTTACAGTTATATATATTTCATCTAAGTTTTCCAGAATATGAATCTCCAGAAGGAAGCTATCTAGTTTTTTGTTGTGTTTTAAAGGAAACAATATAGTAATGTTTGCATTGTCAAGATTTTTTTAAAGGCTTGGAGGAAAATAATCTGAACAAAATTATGAGCTGAGAGGAGCTAACTTGGGCAGCTGCGAGAGCAGAGCCATGCTCCATTCCTGCTGCTTGTCTCCCCTCTGCCACTCAAATCATCATGGAATCAAGGCTCTTTTTTGGAATGATGAGGTCACTATGTGTAAACTGTCCCTAGGAACAGTGGTACATCCAAGTGTTTATATTTCAGAGAAGCCTCATGACAATTAAAATATTCAAGGTAGTTAAGATGACATTTTAAAACAGTGACCAAAAAGATATTAGTGTCCTTGAAAGAATTTTTTTTAAGTAGCCTAATAATCTTTAGTAAAACAGTGTACCTACTTAGGTCCCCAGTTAAGGTACTAAAAGAAATTTGCCTCCTCAGGGTATTGTAGAAGTCAGTAATACACTGAGCTTCCAGGAGGTAAGATATAGCTTTCTATTATGAAATTTCTATCAGGACTGATAACTAAAGATCATTAAAGCAAAATACATTATATGTGGGATAGTAGATATTGCTTAAGATATGCTCTAGAATTTTTAAATGCAATTTAAATGTTCTGGGTCATTTGGGAATGTATCAGATCCCAGCTGAAGAAGAAAAGTCTCCTATTGGCACAGATGTCTGGAAAGTCACGGAAGTATAGCCAAGTGTTCTTAGTCATCTAACCTCCAATCATAAAATGATAGGAGAGGATATGGCCACATTCACATAGCTTGGTGTTAGTTCTCCACTGTGAGTAGACACAGAGCATCAGCTTTGTTACAAACAGTGTGGATGGAGTGGGGCAGTGGAACACAGGCAGAGCAGCAAAAAGAAGGAAGATAGCTTGATATGACACTATAACAGAAGATAAACAAGCAGTCTTAGAAAACAGTGGGGAAATAAAGGGGCTTGCCACAGTATAGCCACTATAAACTCACTTAATACATATTGTATAAAAAGTTCAATGTGCTAATTACTGGAAAAATTATGGAGTGTATAAGTAAAATGCATTACTATAATAGTTAACCTCTCATCAGTGACAGCAAAGAGTACAGGAGCAAGATGCTAAGAAAAACAAGAGATAAAAGAAGGGGAAGACATCCTGACTCACAGAGAAAAGCACCACTACAGATAACCACAGTAGCAGCAACATGAAGTAGGTTACCATCAGCCTTTATGGACAGGACCCCTTTTGGGTTGAAGCCCACTATTTTCTTTATCATGAAGGTAACAGAACGGTGGGTATTGTTTTCACTTCTCACTCTGGGTACATCATTAAAGGTGATGGTGATGGCATTGACAACAGAAAAGCAGTTCTGATTTAAACAGGGAAATGGAAGACACACACTGGGGAAAATAAATACCTAGAGACCCAGGCAGCAGGACAATGTACCTATGCCTTTAATCCTATAACTCCGGAGACAGAGATCTTTCTGTTTCTGTGAGTTCAAGGCCTAACTATCAAACAGTGGTGGTTCACACCTTTGATCCTAACTCTAGGAATATGACTCAGAGTTGAACCCAGAAGTGAAACAACTAGGCAAAGAAGGTATTTAGAGTCCCCAGGGACTTGTGTCTCAGGCATTGTTCACCAAAGAAGTCACATGGCTCCCTCCAAGGTTTCACTTTTAACTCAATCTAATGACTCCAAGAAATAAGCAAATATCAAGTTGAAATATGAAATAAACATGATCCAATGTTCCTACAAGGAGATGAGAGTGTTTAATTCACAAGCCCTCCAGTGATTCCTTCATAGTCTCAGTTTTATACTTAACATAAAGACATTACATTTTGTCAGCCAATAGCTTATCAGCTTTTGGCATATATTTTAAAGTTTTACTAAAGATAGTCATGTTAAGAAAAATCAGTCATAATTAGAAAGACAAATACTATATTTGCTCTTTTATGGGAATCCAGATATTAGAAACATGATAGGAAAGTAGAATCAGAATTACTATTTGAAAAGAGAAAGGGGGTCAGGGGGTTAGCAAGTGTAATGGAGACATGTATATATGATCAAAGCAGGTTATAAGCATGCATGAAAACTTCATAATGAAACCCATTTATTTATACAATTAATATATGCTAATAAAACAATTACAAAATAAAGGGATTTTTTTTAACTTTCCAGCAGATAAAACCATGTGGGAGATGCTCTAGTCATCCCTGCTTTACACTTTAGATAAGTACTGAAGAGGTTGGCACAGTTGGGCTCAAATAAGTTTTTAGAGATGTGAGTTTAGTCAAGTCAATAAAGTCTCTGGATCTTTTAATTCCTCATCAAATATTAGAAATGTTTAGACTACTACCTGCTAATGTTTCTTTCAAGCTTATTTTGAGAGTAAAACTGACAAATTGAAAATTAAGACTAAGCAGGGTGACTGCACACAGCAAGGATTAACTGACATTATTGCAATATAGTGACTATTAGCAATTCAAATCAGAGATCTCTAACACAGCTGATAACCTTCATAATAGATCATATCTTATTATTTGTATCACTCTCCCAAATTCTGAATGAACACTGACAGCCAACTTTCTATGTGCATGTTTCTCCTCTTTTAGGATTCAGTTGAAGGAGCAAAAACATTACACTTCCTTTGGAAAAAACTTGGAATGTACTAGAAGATGGGTGCATAGTCAGTCCTGTTGTTCTTAGGGTAGCTATATGTTGCATGAATGAAGGAAACTCAGGGCCAGATTTCTGGGAGAGGCGGAGATATCAGAGAAGAAACACCACAGTCACATCTCACCCAGCCGTCTTCCAGCTTCCTCAGCCTCACTCCTCCTGGCTTCTACTGCCTTCTCTGTCTTTCTAGGCCTGCCTTAAATACGTTCTTTGCTCAGTTAAGGCCTGGCACCACCACTGCCTGTCTGGGAGCCTGGAACTCCTTCTGTACACTAAAATGACCTCAAACTCAGATTGGATTAAGGACATAGGTCACCACTCCTGGGATATTCCCTGTGCTGGGATTAAATATATAAGTTACTACTCTCTGATCCTCCTAGACTGACTGTGAGTAAATCCCTCTGATATCTCTGGCTGTTTTTATTATATTTGAAAATATCCCCACAGCTATAGGACACTGGGCTAGAGGGCTCTGCTGATTTGGCTCAGGGTTGAAGCCTCCTAAGCCACTGCTTTTGATTTTGAGTTTTCAGCTAAAAATGATGAATATATATTATTTAATTTGCAAGTATAGAGTTTCATACTGAAACTGTACTGAAGGTATACATCAATCACAATTTGTTACTATCGGTACAATAAAGCAACGATTAAATACAGTTAACTTTGATGTAAAACTAAAGGAAATTTTTTTCTATCTAACCCTATAATTAATATAATCCTACTTAACAAAGAAATAAATGCTCATTTGTTGCAAAGTATTTTTATTTTAGCTGATTGCTGTCAATCTCCATATATAAGCAAACTTGAGTATGTTATTGAAAAAGCACAGCACAATACATTTGATTTATGTATTTCTGTTTGCCCTCATCCCTTCCTTTCTGGAACATTCCTTTCTCCTGGTTCTGACAGAACTTTCAGAAGGCAGCTTTGCCTTCCAGCCCGGGAAGAAAGTATTGCCAAGGCTGTCAAATGAAAGTAGCATTTCTAAGACACAGGAAAGTCAGGATGAACAGTGTTTGTTCTCTTCCCAAAGATTTCTAGCTTTAACATGCAGAAACCTTGACATACAGAAGGAAGCCAGCACGAAGTCAAGCAGACATGGAAGGCAGAGCATGACAAATTCCTGGGGCAGTATTTAAATTCTTGAAACCACTTATAGAAGAACCACATCTTCTGAGTATTCTGGGCAGATCAGCCAACTGCTTCTATTTCTATTTGAGTTGTTGTGAATTGGGATTATCTTATTTGCAACCTAGGAATCTTGCATAACTGGCTGGGAACATAAAATTTCTGAAGCTCAAATAATGTACTCATAAGACAAATGCCAAGACTGTTATCTAACACTTCCTTTCCCAGGTGTAAGCATGCACTCACAGTTCTGATAAAGTAGCCACAGAGTCTTGTTCTAACGTACCTCACCTCGTTAAGGCAAGGAGGAATCCCACAGTAAGATGACTTAGTACAACTATGAAAAAGATACTACTCTATGATTTAAAAAAAAATCACTTTGTTTTTACTACTTTTCTGAATAAAAACATTCACCTGCTCACAGATAGTTTACCACAGGTCTACAGTATGCAGCACTACTAGTTATGCTTAGAAATCATAAGGAACACAGCAGAGGAAAACGGTTCCTCTCTCAGGTGAGGAAAGACAATAAACAAGAAAAAGTGATTGAGAAAACTGCAGAGACATTGGCTGGAAAGACATCAGAAAAGCTGATGATGAAGAGGTGGATTGAGAGCACGGAGTTGGGAGAAATTGCTATTTTCAATAAGGTTTTCCAAAGATGCCCTGAGGTGCCCTGGACACTCAGAGAAGAGGGGACATGGCCACACCAGAGTATGTCTGGTACAGACAACAAAACCAAATGAACAACTAAAAGGGAACAATGCTGGGTGAATTCCAAATAACATGAAGTGTGGAGTTAACGGGTCACTGGGGCGCAGTTGAGGGAAACAGACTATTCAGAGGGAGAATAATAGAATAGAATTTCTCAAGAAGACTGCTTTGTTAAGAATGCACCCAACACGTCAGAATAACTACAGGGCAATGTCATAGTTTGTCTACATATAATTTCTCCTATTACTTGTATAAATTTAATTTCTTGATACATCATTCTTCTACAATCTACTATTCTTGGCGTCATAGTCTATCATGTTGATGGTAGGGATAGATGAACCTTTTTCTGGTCAATGGCACGTTAGCAGAAATGATCTATATAAATGAGTTTGCACTTTTTTGTTGTTCCCTGTAATGTAGAAATGATGAAATGCCTCTGGATTGGTCTTTTTAACATTAAAAAGATGGTAGGGAATATAGGAGTTTGAACCTTAGACAAAGCCTAAGAACACACTTCCTCTGGACACTCTACCAAGACTTTTACATGAGGAATAAATATCTACCCTTTCAATATTAATTTGGGTCTTTGCTACTTGCTGTTAAAGCCACTCCTACAGTTCTGATATTATATTTGACTAAGTTGCTTTCAGAAACTTAAAATATGCAATGATGATTCAGGAAAAAGAATCATGAAGACCACTAGGGTGGTCTGAACTATAAAGTTCTCTCAGATTCCAGGACTTTGAGTCTTTCAGGGTTGAACTACATTATTCTATCCAAAATAGAATGTATTAAAAGTAGAACCTCCCTGGGCACTTGCATGTACAAGTACATGTGCACACATAAATAAAGGCTAATATAGTAAATATTAAATAATGTGTCTAGGTGCCATCTTTAAATGTAACATGTGTTCAACAACAGGCTACAGGTTTCCTAATGAGGTGCTGGATTTCTAAAGAAACAAAACTGTCACTGTGCAATAAATTAAGTCTCAAACCCCATTTCTATAACTAAGAAAATGTCCACAAAACTTGCAGCATCCTAGAATCTATTATTGACCATCTCAGATGTGATCATGAAGCAAAATGCACTAGAAGGAGTTTCCCAGGAGTCAGAATGAGGGGTATTTAGATGATTAACCAAGGAAACCGATTCACCATCAGAAGAAGCAGCTTTATAGCTCCCACAGAGCTTAGCAGCACTGATGATCATTATGGGCTAGTGACTTCTGTAGGTACCGTTATGATCTCCAAATATACATTCATTGGAAGTTGTATATAATGGGACATTTGGTTTCAACTATATGCAAATACCACATCAAAATTTACTCTTTTTTTATACTATGTTAAAAGTTAATAATAAAAAATGTCATTCTGATATATGAATTTGCTCCAGCATGAGTACTCTTGGAATGAGATCTTGCAGGAAAATAGGGACATAGGTAGACTTCATGACATTGGTACAGTGAGCTGTCTTCTGGGGGATCCACTGAATAAGAAAATGGCCCTACAGCCAAACACAGCATTGAAGTAATTGAGTGATGGTTGGTTTTGATATGCCTTTTTGCCTATGCCCAGATATCTGATCAAATATTCTCATATGGAGGTGTTTTCAGCTGGACCTGGAGCCAGGTTAAATTTCTGGACACAGGACCAAGTAGCGCCGGTCAGATAAGATGTGACAGAATCAAAATTGGAGCCATAGTTTGAATGTTTGACCCTTGACAGACTCACATTGAAATTGAATTGCTATGGTAACAGAAGGTGATTTTCAGAAGGTGACTAGGCCAGGAGGACTTACACGTGCGTTAGTGACATTATTATTAGAAGACTGGGCTCCTTAAAAAGGGGTGAATTAAGCTTCTTGTCTTTCTACAGTTTCTCATGTAATTATATTGTAAGAAAGCCCATGACAGAAACCAGTCCCTCAAAATTGGACTCCTACCAGAGCTGTAGTCCTTGGCGGATGACCAGTCTATGGTAACTTTTGCAAAGCAGTCACAGAGAACAGAATAATGACAGGGTTTCCCCCTTATGTGAGAGATGGTGCAAGAATGACTTTTTGAATTGCGGTGAACTCAGGTTAGTAGGTGACACACAGCTGCACAGAGGATATGTGGCCTTGGATGCCATACTAAGCAAGCGTAGGAGAGAACGAAGGAGCTAGAACTCAAATCTACAAAATCAAGAAAGAACTCATTGTCCATTAAAGAAAGATCATGTCTTCCCTTCCATTTTCAGACTATGTGAACATAAAGCTTTCTGAGTTTCAGCTTTCTCATCTGCATAAAAGGGTCATCCACATGGTAATGAGGATAAAATTAATGGTAAAGATACACGCAGAGCGCAGAAGCATATGATGGACTTTCCATGAGAAAAGTTCTACCTTTTGTATAGTCTAACAATAGAAGGTGCTTTGCTTTGCTCAGCACTCTCTGCAGACCAAAGGGAAACTGGCCCTCTCTCTTTTCAGGCTTTTCATGGTAAGAAGGCTGAAGAGTTCTTAAGATTCATTATCCTTGCTAATTCTTTCACAGGTTGAGTCCTCCAAAACTGGAGAGGGCTTAAGTCAGCCTGTGTACAGTGAGGCAAAATTACAGCAGAGTAAGCCATCTTGTGGAATGAACTCTCTTGATTGTCCTGAGGTGTTTAATATTATAGTCCAATTATTTAAAAATAAAATTATGCCTAATTATGCAAAATTATCTCGGAATACCACAGTAGTTTTACATTTTCCTTACACCTGATGATAATCCTAATTTTCAGTAAAAGAGGTAATAATTTCAGTGATAGGTAGAGTTTTTTTGTCTGTAGAGTGGTTTCAATATGCTGTTAGTCGAGTGAGTTATGTAAGTGTGAAATCATTATCATCATTAAATGCAGTATTTCTTCTGTACTGTTACTATAAAAACAGTGTCATCCTCACTAAAAGTGGAACATATTCACAGGTTAAGTAGAATATGCAGAATACAATGGGGCTTCAAGTAGCATTCCCGTATGTTACTAATTAAATGAGAACTAATTGTTAATTAGAAATTAAAGAAATAAAAATGTGTTAATTTTAATTTGACACTAAATAGTATGGGACTTTAACAGAGTACAGATAAAGGCATTGCCTTATGTTTTATTAATATGTGCATAGTTTATCCATTGACACGTTGAAACTCCATTTTTAAAACTTCCTCATTAATTGTTTTACATGAATATGTAGCCCCCTCTTATGCTTACCCTGAAGTCATCTTTGCTTTACTTTACAAAGACATATGAGTACATGGTGGTCATGGGCCTGGACTTTGAAATGTGTGTGGATTTGCATCCTGGCTGCACACCTTTTATGTCACTTAGGAAGTCATATAGCCTATTTTATGGTTTCTTTGATTAAAAAATTGGAATAAAAATAGTGGCTTGGCATATATCAGGTGTTATGTGTTGAGGAATGTATAGGCCCTAAAGGCTTCTAAGGGCCTGGCCTCAGTCAATTCAAACTGGTTACAACAAATGCCTTAAAGCATATGCTCAATAGTACTTCTTCACAGAATAAGGGCCCCTTAGATTAGCTCTTCCTCATAAGCCAGCCTAAAATCTGCCTAAGAGCCTTAGCAACAAAGGCAAAATCCTAATATAAAACAACCTAAACCAGCAAAACCCAACCATGCGACAGCAGCAAATACCAGCATCGCACAGCCCTTCCCCCTGCCTGGGTAAAAGATATATCAATAAACTTACTTGTTTTAACTAGCTTCCAAAGTCCAAGCCACTGTACTCCGTGCCTTCTTATCCCCAACCCCTGCAAAAAGCTAGAAGGGCCCCTCCAAAACAATGTGTCAGCTATTGAAAGACGGTTCAGCAGTCTTAAGAAATGGGGCGTTAAGTACTAAAATTACCTAGTGCTAGGTACTTCTTGGAGGTTTGCTAGAGACTGTGAGGTTTGCAAGAGTGAACAATTTTTAGAAAACCCAATTTAAGTGTTGTATTCCAAAGATTTCCTAAAGTAATCTGCCCAAGAACCTTCTTGTCCTAACTACATATTGTTCTAGACAGTCTCTTGTTCTTTCTTCTCAAAAGGAAGGTTTTCATTTTGTGCTCTTCCAGAACCTTAAAACAAATGAAAACTTCACAATTCCATCACACACACACTGCTGAGTCTATTTAGTATTGCTCATATGTATGTGTGTTTAAGACTGACCACTTAGGTTTGGATAACTGAGTAACAGGTAGAGGACTTATCTTCAGCGACACTGATTTTCCTTCTGTTAGAGGCCATTAATCGTCTGTAGCTTTTCATTTAGAGATAAGACCTTGTGAGATTTCCCCATCCATGTTGGAATGTTAACTGGAGTTGTCATTGTTCAGGTCTTGTTTGGGCAACCGTATCATTAAAATTTCATGAGCATATGTCCCTATAATACATATAAGATACTTTCTTACAACAGACTTTCTGGTCCTCTGGCTCTCAGAATCATTCTTTCCCTCTCTCTGTAATGTTCCCAGAGCCATGGGTGTAGGGGTTGTGCTGTAGATGAATCAACTGGAAAAGAGTACTTGATAATCAGTTGTAGTTTTCCCAGAAGTAAGGATCTAGTCAGAGGTAAGCTATGGGTTCTGGTAATTTCTTCACAGTAGACAAGGTTCTTTTTATTTTGCTTTTTTGAGACAAGGTTTCTCTGTGTCACTCTGGCTGTCCTGGGACTCACTCTGTACACCAGGCTGACCTTGAACGCCACCTGGCCCTACCTTCCTAGTGCTAAAATTAAAGACATGCACCACCCAGCTGGCAAGGTTCTTAAGACTGCCAAGAACAACCATAACTCCACACTAACCTCACAGCTTATTTTAATCCCTTAAACGATGATTGTGATGATTATTAGTACAAAATTCCAGACGGGGAGGGAGAGTTCTTCAAGTTCACATACTGTTAAAATGGAAAATGTAGTCTGCAAGTATACTTGTCAGACAAACTAACCTAGCGAGCTCAGAAATGAAGGAAAATGTCTCAGTTCATACAATCTGACAAATAAACTTAAAACATTTTAATAAGCCAGGGGAAAGAAAAGAAACTGTAAACTTTGGGTGTGAATGGCAGAAGCACACTATTTGTATTACATGGTTTTGATGTGCATACTTCCTCAGCCTTCCTTTAACGTGCATGAGGAGTGTCAGAACTGAGATGTAAGTTATGCATCCTGGAGAGGTATGAGGCCTCTATCATGCAGACTCATTTGTGGAGAAGACCAAATGTGCATAACCAAAGCATAGCTGGCTGTTTCACTTGGTGGAAACTATGGGTTTTATTTGCACTTCTTGGGTTCATTATTTTTGGCCAAAATGAGAACTGTTGATAGGTGTCAACCCAGAAAGTGACAAAGTTATGATTTGATCTTACTATTTTCATCAAGTGATAAGTGTATGCTATTATGTTCTATTTATTTTGTCTTAACCTATCTTACAAGTTAGCATGTTTTCTATGTACGTATTATGTATAATGACTACATAAAGTTAACTAACATATCCATCACCTAATTGCCATTTTTGTGCTAAAACACTTGAAATTGATTCTTGGTTAGAAATATGGAATATGATATTAACAGTCTCTGCTGTATGACAGATCTTTAAATCCAGTCCTTCTGTTTATCTGAAACTTTAGACATCTTTTGAATTTTAATTTTCTTTCTTGTTTTATGTTTTTACAAGACAGTGTCTCACTCTGCAGCCCTGGCTGGCTTGGTATTCAGTAGTAGCCCAGTCCAGAAAATAGTACAGATATTCCTCAAACGGTTAAAGATGGAACCACAATATGGTAGATTCAGGCACTTTCAAGCAAGACCTAGAAGGTGTGGCTTTGAGGTCTTGAGGACTCCTGTATGGCCAGTCCCCCTTTAAAGACCTTTCCTGTTCCTCCTGTTCTCAGAAGAAGGATTACCAACGTCACCACGTGGGACATTTAAACCCTCCAGAAATTGCCCGAAGGTCCAATCTTATATCAGTGAGTGTTTCATATAGACTCCTTAATAAATATTAATCCTTTTTATAATTAATTGCCAGTAAATAATTCCTACAATACCACAATGTGATATAGCAGACCTATACTGAGTATATACCCAAGGGAAATGAGGTTTGACTGTGGAGACAAGATCTGGATGCCACAGTCGGTGCAGAACTGTTCACAATATTCTAGAGCTAGAAACCATTTACATGTTCATCAACCAATGAAAGTGTTTTAAGAATTGGAATATTACTTAGCAATAAAACAAATGAGATTTTGTCGCTTGTAATAGTGTTGATGGACCAGAATGGTTATGCTAAGTAAAATGGGCCAGGCTCAGAAAGAAGAGCAACTATGTGATCCTTCACATACATGCACAGAAGAATTCATCATATACAAGTTGACAGCTACAGTGTGATCTCTCACTTCTGAGGCATGGAAGAGTTAGCTGTACATAGTTTGAGAGGAGAATGGAGGTTACCTAGAGCTGGGAAAGATGAGGAGGAGGGAGGGAGATTAAGAAGTCAGTAGATTTCAGTTACCTAATATTAAGAAGCTCTATCATGCTAACATGCAGTAAGATAAGAGATAACAATAATGTACTATATGCTTCAAAAGCTACAAGGATTCTGAATGTTCGGATCATATAGAAATAATAAAGTTTTAGGATACATACATGTATATGAATTGTTATGTTCAATCTGACATGTAAATTCTTGAGTATACATGGACTCAAGCACTATATCAATACATATGATTTTGTGCTTTTATTTATTATAAAAATAATTAAAAAATTATTAGTGAGAATAATACTCTCAAGTAAATTATTTTTTTATGCTGGAATTGTAAGGATTTGGTTTTGCTGGCTTTAATAGCTGCTATTGTGCAATTACAAGCTAAGTGTCCCATGACAGATGGAGCTCTCTCACTTCTGCCATACCCTATTCTAGTACAAATAAAGTTAGCAAAGCAATTCTTGCATATTCACAACATATCATTAGCCTGTCATCTGCTGTTATGATAAACATATCAACTTTACTTAAATATAATCAGGCATCTATGTGGTCCTTAGACTGTGTTTCCCTAAAAACACTTCGGTGATGCCTGTTCCCATCATTCATTCATCCAGTCATCAGATTACTTATTTACTTAGTACTAGATTTTGTAGAAATGACAAAGAATTAATGCTGAACAAGACAATTACCTGGGCTGTAGATACAGTTCAGCAGGCTCATACTTGTGTAGCTCATGCGCGGTCCTGGATTAGAGATCCAGCACTGCCCCAAGGAGACCAAAGTGTCCTTATGACAGTTGTGGTATACCATAGTGTAATTATAAGTATTTTTTTTTATTAAATGATAATTAGTTATTACAGAAATGTGTTTTGAATGTCTTAGATTTTCATTAAGATTTCATAATCTTTGATTTAAACACTGAACACACAGCCTATGTGAGAATCTCTGTTAGTAAATATGCTGGTGACGTCTATGTTCAGATGCTTTAATATACTTCCTACTATAACATCACATGTGGCTTTGTACACGTCTCTGGCCATGCCACTCAACAGTTCTTTAAGAGCTCTGGGAGCTCCATCAAAGTGTTGAAAAACTTACAAACTGCTTCACAGCTTCAAGTCAGATGAAAAACAGAAGAAATTCTCAAATGCCAAGAATATTTGAAAGCCTACATAGCAGTACTCACGAGTCAGGCAGAGTATTTTGCTGTAAACTTTCCAATTTAAAAAATACTATTTTTTTAAATCAAAAATATTCATTAGAGCAATTTTTTCCTAACAAAGTAAGTCATCCAATGTTCTGGCATACATATTTTGCTGCAAAGGTATTCTGCATGTTCACAGACAGACACTTGGAATACTTTTCTGGCTGCAAATAAAAATTATTCTAAACTTGACAATAAAACTTTAATGCTTCAAATGACCATTGTTTAAGTTTTAAGATGATATTAATAATCAAAAGAATACCAAGGGGTAATCAGTGAGAGCTTGTGGATTATGAATCATTTTAATTCTATTTCAAAAACCATTTAATTAAGAAATTCCATATATATCTGTATATGTATAAATGTGTGTTTGTTAAACTTCTAAGTATTTTAAAGATAGCTGAGTTCAAAATATCTAATTAGCCCAATGTTCCCTTTCCCATAAACCTATGAGAAAATATCCAATTATCTTGGAAAAGGCAATTAAAATTACAATTAATAATCTTAATACTAAGACGTGTTCTAATTCATTTGATAATTACGTTTCCCACAGAGATACTGTCAACATCAACTGTGAAGCTGTAGCCCCACCCTGTTTACAACTCCAAGAGACAATCTGCCCTTGCTCTGTGGTTCCTGACACAGCACTGCAGCTTCTCTTCACAGGTGATATGTGACAGGGAAAGACGTCTGTTTTATGTCTTAAACTTCCATTCTGATGTTTAGCATTAAAAATACCTATGTATCACATGGAACAGAATGATTTAAATAATTTTTTAAAAAGAAAAATTGCATCCATGCCTTTCACTTTTAGTTACAAAGTAGAAATCTTTTGCTCATAGGTGCTAAAGCTATCTTTAATTGGAAATACAAGCTATTTTCATTTCCTTGTTTATGAAGCAGCATTAAGTATTCATTCAGTCTAAGTGCTCTGGGTTTCTAGCTTCAGAAATTTTTCATAAATCAAAATATGTCATAAAAGTAGAGAAGATCAAAAAACAATATTTCAAGGTTGAATCATGAGTTTTAAATTTTCTTATTTCTTTTATGTATACTGATTTTTATAACAAGGAAAAGAATAAATGTAATATTTTGATTTCAAAACCATATTGCAAAAAGGTACTATTTAAACAAGGGTAAAGTTTACATATTTATTGCTACTTTTTCTCAAAAATATGCATTAGAATAAATAGTTTTCTCAACTCCAAAGTAAATACAGTACACGGTTCTGGCATATTTATTTCACTGAAAAGGTGTTCTAAATCTTAGACAACATAAATACTAAGTAGTGTGGTGGTTACCATAGCAACAAGTAAGTAGGGGAATAAAAATACATGCAATTTTTCCAAATGTAACCACTTTATTCACAAATATTCATTTTATATGTAAAAGATTATTCAATTCTTGATTTTTATTCCCTTTTAGAGAGAGAAATATGTAATTCCTTAGGAATAAAAGATCACCATGTAGCAATGGAACAGGCTAAAAAGTTTTTAAATGCTCATAAGAGATCTGAAGATTTTAATGTTGATTTTCCAAAATATAGGTAGAAAACTTCCTTTCAATATATATTACCTTAGTGGGTAGATTATTCAAATAAGAACCAAACACTTTCTCCCAAAGACTTTGCTTAGGTTCATTATGTACAACTCTCCATTAAATGCAGCATTTGATGCAACCTTGGAAAGCTAAAAGCTTCTCAACACAACAAGTAGAGGAAATGCTAAGCCATGAATCTCCAATTAAACAGATGGTTCTTTTTTTCCTCACCTTGTCAAGTTACTGCTTTTCAGTTCACAGGCAACCTGGCAGCCACGCTTAGTAAAATAATACAATCTTCTGAATTTTACTTACAGCTTAAAGAGATTCAGTGCTTATTCTATAGGAAAAAACATTTCTGTAAGACACGCTGTGAACTTTGGAATCTGCCGAAAGGTACTGAGAACCCAACCAAAGCAAAACAGACATACTGGTCAAGTAATATTGTGAAACAAACCTTTGAAATGTCGTTATGTAAGTTAGTACAATTTGTTTCAATAATAGCCATTATGTAACATGCTCCTGGGATGAAATTTAAACATTTTAAAGACCACTGCCTGGGCGGTGACTACAGAACACTAGTCTGGGGCTCACCTTGTGCATCTTGTTAAAGACACCATGTGCTACACACGATGGCCATGGTCTGACTAGTCTGCCAGAAGAAAACAATCAGAGGCGTCCTTATCATGCATAGGCATGTTTCCATACAGTTTTATTGAAACCATTACTTATACAAGCAATGACGGGCAGAAATAAGTCCATGATTTCACTGAATGAACTTGTCAACGTAAAAAACAAACAAATGCAGCAATCCCACTTATAACACATCTTAACAGCCATAAGATACTACCAAATACTACATATGCTATCTTCTTTCTATGTAGGTGTACACAAATTTAATTGCTTCTCCATCTTAGCTGAGCGTCATGGCTAACTATCAGCTTGAGCTATGACAGCAAAATTAGCATTCTTCCTCAAAATTTCAGATATGAGTCATTTTTTCTCTTTTTAAAGAAATGTTTTGTTCATTTTACATACCAACCCCTCCCATCCTTCCTCCTACACCCTCCAGACTCCCCCCGACCCACCCCTCCACCCCCTCCTTCAAAAGGATAAGACCTTCCACGGGCAGTCAGCAAAACCTGGTCCATTCAGTTGAGGCAGGACCAAGACCTCCTCTCCCCCTACATCAAGGCTGAGCAAGGTGTCCCAACATAGGCAACGGGCTCCAAAAAGCCAGCTTGTGCACCAGGGGACCCTTAAACAGACCAAGCTCTACTAGTGTCTCCCACATGCAGAAGGTCTAGTCTGACCCCATGCAGGCTCCACAGCAGTCAGTTTAAAATTTGTAAGTTGCTACTGGCTTGGCTCAGTCATCTTTGTAGATTTCCCTATCACGAGCTTGACCCCCATTATTCTATAATCCTTTCTCCCTCTCTTCCACTGGACTCCTGGAGCTTGGACTGCTGCTTGGAAATGATGGATCTTTCTCTTCTTTTAAAAATATTTTGGGGTGTGTGTGTGTATATCTGTTGGTGTTGAGAGAGAGAGAGAGCCAGCGAGCATGTGGACCTGCCTGAAGGTAGCACTGGATTCCCTGGAGGTGTGTTACATGCCTCTGTGAGCCACCTGACATGGATTCTAATTTCGGGTACTCTACAAGAGTAGTATATGCAATTAGCCATTGAGCCACTTCTACAGGCCAGAAAAGTCATTTGTGTAGATCTTAGCAACTAAGAATGTAATTTTGTTTCTTTCCTTGTCAAATCAAAACTTTTCATGTTCTTAACTACAGGACACACTGTGGCACTGTGACACTGTGACTTCTTTTAAGCACACATATATTGTCAGCATCACCAACCCTGCAATTTGGAATCATTATAAAGTAAAAGAAGCACTTCTTGAGAACCAAACACTGTCATACCATAACAGTTGCTCAAAATTAATTAATTAATTAATTAATTAATTAATTAATTAATTAATTAATTAATAAAATAAGGTTTGGTTACAGCATGAACAGATTGGAGAGCACTAACGTTGGTGTTCAGGATGAAGAAGCTCTGACTCCCTCCATCTTGTGAAGGACATTTTTCATTTTTCCATTTGGAAGATATACATGTAAGGACCATTTAATTCATATTGTGTTTCCTGATTAACAAACTTAATCCCTCTCTTTTCTACCTGTCTCTTTTTTCTATACACAATAACATGCATTTATATATACATATAAATCTTCATGTGCTCAAAGTATTATTTTTTTACTTGCTAAGGTACTATCAGTTGTGCATTTTAAACTTCAGTAAATTTGACTTGTAAACTGAGACGGTGACCATATTCTCACAGTTTTCAAAATCTTGACAAGGCTTTATTCATTCACTTAGAAATAACACAAATTAAAAATGCAGGACTTTGAAAAGGTTACTATCTAAGTGGCTGAAGAGTTACCCTCTTTTCAATACCTGAGTTATTGGCATAGCCTTGTGTAGCCTATCTCAGACTATAACGGTTTGATTAAACACTGAAAACTAAGATCTTCACCGTACTTGATAAAATATTTGATAATTTTAGTATACAATAGTGCCAACAGATGGTTATTTATTTATTTGTTTTGTGTGAGTATGTATATGCCAAATCATGAATACATGTCATCAGATTTGGTAATAAGCATTTTTACCTTCTAAGCCATCAAACAAGCCTCCAAGCAAGAGATGGTTTTGACTTAAGAACAAGCCATATTCAGATAGTAAAAACACACAGGCATTGCCTGTAACATTGCGGACAGTACTTTAAATAATGTGGCTCAGTACCTTCAGTATTCCTTGGAATGAATCAAAATGATTTATAACCCTAAGAGTCCTACAAAATCAAGCTTCTTTTTCTTTTATAGATTCAGATATTTATCTTAAGTGTCTTGCGTCTTGTTCTTGGCGATAATTTAATAGTCTCAAGTCTTGTGTTTGATATTTATTATAATTCTTATACTACAATCCTAAAGCACAGATCATTATGGATAACTTCAAGCATGGCTGTAATGAGTGCAGGTTATTGCATGGTGTGCTGAGACGTCGTGCTAGGTAACTTGACCCTCTTTAAAACATGAGTAAGCAAGAAACCCATTCAGTTCACAGAGTTCAGTATAAACTAAATGTCTCTTATATGCTTTCTAACTATTTCCTTCTGTTTTCACCAACCTAAAGTGATAGAAATTATCCCATGGAGCCTGGAAAAGTGAAAACATACCCATCTCTGAAAGAAAGGGCAAATGACTTTGATAATTAGACAGCTTAGTTTAACCTAGGAACATGCAGTAACAAATTAAACAATCAATTAGTAACACATAAAGTACAGGGAGACAACTATTAGAGTATCTGAGCAGCTGAGTACGCCAGATGAACTCAGCGTCCTCCTGTGACAGGGTTGACAACACAAACAAGTATACGAGTGAGCAGTGTCATTTCAGTACTGCAAGCTTTTTACTCCATTCTCTGGTTAATAGAACAAATGATTTAGGAAGAAAATAATCTAAAATTGGCTTTAATCAAAACTGGTAGCTACTGACTTATCTTCTCTTTTGAGGACCTACTTCAGAAATGTGTTGATGTACTTACTAGACTGACTGGGCTCTTAAAAAACCAAAACAGAACTTCCTTTATAATAACATTTCAGCTTGTGTACCCTTTTTCTCCATTGGGATCATAAAGAATTCCCTGATTAAGTGAAATTGTATTGGGAGAAGATACGTATCCTATTTGTTAGGAATTCTGAGAGGACAAGTGTGAGCACTATGGAAATAATATATCTTTATACCTTTATAGTGTAATAGGATGATATTTAAAATAAGAACATAGTAGGTGGCTGGAGAAATGGTTCAGTAATTAAGATCATTTACTATTCTTGCAGGGGACCCAGATTGGTTCCCAGCACCCACATCAGGTACTCACTTATATAACTCCAGTTCCAGAGGATCCAATTCCCTCTAATTTCCATGAGCACATACACTAAGTAGATCTTTAAAATGAAAGAAATATTGGTAAAATAAAGTATAAGATTTTAAAAACTTGAAATTTAGTGAGTGTAAAGAATAGTTGCCATTTGTGTGGAGAAGACAGACACTGTCAGCATGAGAAGGGAGACAAGTATCAGTAGCCTGAGGTCAGGGACATGGGGACACAGGAGTATATAACAAGGTATCAAGAAGATAACTGTAGTGGAAAGGGCCCCAGCAGTAAAAAAGAGTGGAACATGGGGACTATGTTAGCCAATCAGGCTTGATCCTGAATGATCAAGGTTATCAACATGTTAAACAAATTCCCACTGAGCAAATGAATAGAATTACCGTTCCAAATTATTACCAGTTAAAAATAAACAATATGTATATGTTAGAAAGAAAAAAGCTTGATTATTAAATTGCTATTTGATCTTAACTGCCTTTCTAAATATCAGGAAAACAATTCACTATGGAAGTTTTCAGGACAGAGAGGTAAGAGTAACCTCAGATCATGTCTATACTGATGTGAAAAGAAGGCAGGTGGGACCAGTAACTAGTCCAGCCTCTCTCAACTTCACTCTGTCAACAGTAACAACTAACACACCAAACCAACCACACTGTTATCTTCCTCTCTTACCTTAGGACACTCCAGAATGGCTAGAGCAGAAGCCCACATCATAAAAGAGCTTCATAACCAATACAATGTAAGAAGAACACGAATACGGTGAAAACATTTCTATTTCTTAAACCAAAACTATAGACAATATTTTATTTATCAACTATAGAAAATACAACTAAAGAAATTGGCCCTGTAGACTTTGGAAACATGCAACAAGATCAAGTAGTTCTAGAACTCTAGTTATAATTTTTGGCCAGAGCTGAGGGAAATTCTAAATCATTCTGCCTTCATTTTTCTATTGATCTAAAACATGAAGGTGAGATGCTGATGGAAACAGAATTCTAGAATCATTCTATCTCTAAATTTTGAGTCATAGAGGCTCTATAAGATCAGAGTCAGTTGCCTGAGGTTTGATATTGCCTCTGTTCCTTTCCAGTCCATTCCACTTTACGGGGATAATAATTGCATCAGCTCACCTATCCAGTAGGACTAGGGATGAAACAAGAAAGCTTTTATGGAGGTACCTGATAATTATAAACCCTAACTCCAATTTTTATACTTGTGTATGCCCCTGAACTCTTCAAGAAATAATTTTTAGAGGTGGGAGAACACATTGCAGATCAATTTGGTATCAGAGATGATGTAGTTACACAGGAGCTGTAGTTGAGCGCTTGCTCCCTTGGCTGTTGAATTTCTAACCAGGCCATAGCTGGACAGCTTAGGTTGCTTTGAATGTAGATGCTATTATTTATTTTCCAGTAAGAAAAAAAATAGGCATGTTTTCAATCCAGAAGACAGAAGTAAAACCCTGACCCAAAGCTACTTAGCCATGATGGAAGGGGTTTCTGATGGTTTGGATGAGGTTTGTTCTTAAAAGATCATATATTTTTGTCTGCATTTTCAGGGCATCTTTGTTGAGTGTTTGTGAAGACATTAAGGAGTGAAGCCTGGCTGAAGGTTCACGGGTCACTGAGGGCACATGCACAGGAAGGACTGAAGTATTTTTAGGGGACTTCTCAGTTATGTCTAGTGAAACCAGCTGTTATAAAACCCTGAATCTGGTTCCTGAATTACTTGCCATCTTCCCTCCTGGTGGCATGACCTCTTATTTTGTCACATGCACCATCGTGGTGCCATTTGCCATGAGGCCTTTGACAGAACCAGACGACATGGATGTGATATCCTTCATCTCTAGAACTGTAAGTGAAATGAAATGTCTTTATAAAGTTATCCAACCTCAAGGTATTTCTTATAGTTAAAAACAAGTATTATTGCAATAGTATGTGAGATTTAGAAAAAAAACAATGTCAAGGGTCTGCGCTTTAAAAGACATCGACTTGGAAGTCTGCATTCAGACTGTGACAGTCAGCTTTGGCAGAAGGAAGGAAGGAAGGAAGGCTACTGGAGTCACTCCACTGACTCCGCAAGATTTGCCAGCTGGACTGATTCTAAAGATGTTTCTAATGAGTCCTACAATACATAATGGTGGGAAATCACCAAGCATAAAAAGTAAAACTTAAGGGGCCTGGATGTTAAGAGCTAGGTTCACCTCCTAGTGCCTCCATAGTGGCCCACAACCATCTTTAGCTCCAATCTCGGTGGATATGATGCCTTCTTTTGACCTGCACAGTCCCTGCATGCACGTGGCATACAGGCATACATTCAGGCAAACATTCATATACATAAAATTATAATATCAAAAACACTTTAACAAACTACAGAAAATTTGTCAACTTCTCAGAGCAAAAAAAAATCAGCTGTAAAGGTATAAGAATTTTACTTTCAGTATCTATAAATGAGAATTCATAAAGTTACATATAAAATAAAAAGAGTAGTTTCTAAACAGTGTATCAAAATCCATTTTATTAATTATTCTATGTATTAATCGAGTTCATTATATAGATTATGGTAATTTTCATAAATATAGATCCATAATAACAATCATACACAAGGGAAAGCCCTCCACATAGCAAGTTACATTAGTGAGAAAGACAGTCCTAAATGCAGACATGACCTTGCTGCACACTAGAAAGCAGCTCTGTTCATCATGCCATGATTCCTGAGTCATACCTGTACCCTTGGGTATAACTGCTCCAAATTCATGATTAGTCTATTAGTATTCCCTAAGCTTGCTGCCTCTCACCAAGCACCATTTCTCCTTTCTAGACTAACATTTGCTCCAAGTTCAAAACCAGATAAGTAACAAGCAGCTGCATCTAGAAGACAAGGTTTCCTTTCCCTGTTTAAAAAGGACTATGGAGGGATGTAAACTCCAACTAGAAGATGAAGGAAAAGGTGATAATAGCATTCCTCAGCATACTTTGGTCTCTTGCCTTTTCTAATGCAGGCTCACCTGACTTTAATAGTCAGGATGAGTTCCCAGCCTCTTCCTCTGTGCTGATATAAGTTAATACCATACATGTACATGTTTAATAATACAGCAACAGAAGTCACTACTGTCTCCCTTTCTACATTTAATTTTAGCTTAAATACATGTATGTGTACTGCATTATGGAATATTTTTTTTCTTGTATCCAAATAAGAAAATGTATTTAAGTTTTTCCAAACATTCAGAGAAAGTAAAAACACTTAGTTTAATATTCATAGGGAAATAGTCACAAAGAGTAACACTGAAGACCAGGATTCACACTGCAGACAAAGACTAAAGAACATCCAGTCTTTCAAATTAATATATCTGACTGACTTTCTCTAATGTTCCCGCTTCACCTGCAGCACATCAGACAAGGTAATAATTTATGATAATCATATGAAAATATACAATTAATATTCATCACCTCTCATTCCTCATCACTTTAGATGATCAGTAATGCAGAGTGAAAATGCTGTCGGATTTCTAATTGCTTTGTAATGGGCTTGAAACAGGGAAATCATTAAAGGCAAACAATCTGTCATTTGTCTGTTACTTTAACTATCTATCACACCAAAAAAGTCATTAAAGAAATTGCTAATGAGCTACAAAAGACTGTACTCATAGTGCTTCTTGGCAGATTAAAAAGCAATAGTATGAATTGCTCATCATATTTTTAAAAATATGATATTTTTTTCTGGAAATTCATCAGAAAACAGTTATCCAGGGTATGTCAGCGGCATGCTTCCATCATTCCGGCATTGACTCCATCAGTGAAGAAAGCCCATTAGCAAAGGAGACTTGTTTTTCATCCCTCTAAAATGATTAAACTGGAGGGATTTGAGTTGAAGCTGCAATGCTAAATGTGTTTATCACTAGTAAAGTGGTGAAAGCAGTAACAAATAGCAGCATAGCAACCCATATGCTGAGGTGAAGAAGAGAGCTAAAATAAGGGTTTTTAAAAACTCATTTCTTTTGTAGACTTGAACTGTGGAAGATGCGACACTATATTCTTGAATCAGTCTATCATCCAACAAAATTAGATTCAACTACTGAAATTTATGTATTATCACATTAAGGTCTACATAGTGACATCAACTGTTCTGAAATTCTGATGGTGTTAACCAATTTGAAGATATCTATCTCACAACACTCCTGTGGACAGTTTTCCCAGAGAAACAAATTGTTTCTTTAAATTCTCATGTCTTACTCCACTCAAGCTTTAATTATGCCACTGATTTTTATTTTTTAAGGACAATGAAGTAAACAAGCAGACAAAAAGCTAGGAATGCCTTCTTGGTTCTGCAGTGAAGAAGCAGTTTTTTTAGAAGAGCATATGAGTAAGGAAAACAGTATTGCTCATAATCACATTTCCATCTTACTAGTGATAAATCAAATGATAGGCCCACTTCCCATCATGAAAGATAAGTGATATTAATGAAATAAAACATCTTCTCCCCATGTATCCCTACTCATATGCAGTCACATTTTAAGCCAGGTGCTGCAGTAAACACGCACTGGTGAATTCCCAAACTAACTCCAAAAGGTTCTCTAACACCCTGGAAACATCTTCATTATACCCTCTAATTGACTTAAACAGACTTCATACCAACTATTTAACACATTTTAACCCACAAATTAACACCCCCTGATCATTCAGATTAACCTTTCTTCTATGAGTCAATTACATGACAAAAATAAACTTTTCTAAAAAAGTAAAAATGAAGAAGGACGAGTGCTATAAAAAGCAGTATATAACTGTGTTTTCTCACCTCTCAAAAGAAATTGCCATGCAGTCCAGGAAATCTAGTAAGTGCAGAGAAGCCAGAGTACTCACAAAAAGAGAGACATTTAAAAGAGTGAGATGCTGAAGAAGTTGGCATGCATTGCGATCGCTGAAGATTGATTAAGGACATCACTCTAATAGGTTCTGGATGATTAAAACACAAGCACAAAGAATATAGAAACAAGAACCCCAGGTAAGATTGAGACTCTTCAATCATCTAAAACACAGACAATGGAATTTAGAAGAGTCCACAGCAGCAGGTGTGATAATGCTGCTGAAATGACAGGCGTGTAGAGAAAATTTAGGGGAGAAACGAAAGCTGGTTTGAAAAGTCAAGGTAGAGTTTTCGTGGCAGTCTGCTTCCTGTTATTACAACTTACGCATGAAACCAACTTACGAGGAAAGAAGCCTGTTTTAGTAAGCATGTAAGTTTGCAGGTCTGTAACAAGGGAAGAACTATGGGAGGTGGAAGCCACACCCACCATGGCTGCTGGGAAGACAGAACAGCACAGGCAAGAGTGGAGATGGGTAGAGTCCCAGTATTACCTCCAAGGACATGCTTCCAGCACTAACTTTCCCCATCTTGGCCCCAGCACCATGAGCCAGATGCTAATCAGTATGAGTCACTGGGGAATGCTCGAGATAGGCGTTCATCAGACTGACTTAAATATTGTATAAGATTTTTTTTTTTTTTTACAAAAAAGAAAATAAAGTTTCTCTGATTCTCATCACTTAATTCTCCTTCCCTTTAAAGTATAACCAAAAGCTGAATATGTCCACACACCTTCATGGTTTAGTTTCATCCTGATTTAAAACATCCACTAATTCAAATAACCTGTTCTGCTTTGTACCTATAAGTCTCCAGTGTTGGTTCTTAGTATTTCCTACAGTTATTTTAGTTACTTATTTCTATATCTGTCTGCAAAGATGAGTAACATGCAGCCAACACTATCTCGTGTCCCTTTATATGAGGCACAGAGCAAACAGAAACTATTTATATACTGAATAAGTAAATGAAAGCTGTTTAGGTACCATATTATTGATTTTTAAATCTTCTCATTAATAACTAATTCTTGGTGGCTTACTTCCTAGCAGAGTTTTAGGTTGCTTTACATACAATTTGCCTAATTTCACAACATAACTGTTAATATCAGTGATAATATAAACTCAACTTATTTCGGTGATAGGAAAATCTTAAAAAATCAGAAATAAATACAAGAAAAGTTAGAGTTGCTAATGAAATACCTAGAAAGAATACATAAATATGATGCCGAGAAATGAATAGTACAAGTGCATTGTTGCTGTGGTTTGGACAGAAGGTAGTCTCAAGAATAGTGCTAATTGATGATCCCTTTGGAAAGTGGAGTCTACTGGGACATCCTTAGGCTGTCAGCGCTGTGTCCCTTTACCTTTCCATTTTGCTGCCTGATCATGAGGTAAAGTAAATTTGTTCTGTTACACACTGTCCACCTTGTCGCCTGGCATCCACTCCTACAAGAACCCCAAAGCCAAGTCTGTATGACATTAACCTAAAATGTACAAAACTGTGAGCCAAAAGAAATCTTTTTGCTTTATACATTAACCATCTCAATACTTCATTGTAGTTGCAGAAGCAAACATAACTGTCAAACAGAAAGAAGTATAGTTTTTTAGTATCATATCAAATTAATGTTTGGTAGACATTCATTGATGGGGAATTAGTATCAACATGTTAAATTGAGTAATAGAGTAATTTTGGCCACTGATGCAATCTAGAGTTTTAAAACCTTCATAAATTATCTCTTTGTGTATGTATAATCCTTGATCATCATCTTATAATCAAACATTTAAGTTATGCCTACTGTTTTTATATATAAGGTGTAGATAACATGAACTAAGATAGTTTTGATGAGGCTTCAAATTTCTCTTGTAGCCAAACTTTTAGCAAATAGTTGGGTGTGGCTTAATTTTTCTAATTTGGTAATTTCTAATTTGGTATTCAAAGGTCCTGAAATGCCGCCATGAGTGTTTATTTTTATATTAAAACCAAAAGGCACAACTTTTACAGAGGAAGGAAGCAGAGCAGAGAAGTATTAACTCTTACAAGTTCTCACTGTCAGGAAGAGGCAGAACTTGAACTGAAGTGTAGAATTCATACCCTTAATTATCACACACTACTTTGCTTCACTTAAATTTACTTTTACATTTATTCTATTTTTAATAATTTGTAAATTATTAAATGTGTGTGCATGTCCTCAAAGGCCAGAGATGTTGGATTCCTCTAAAGTTGTAATTACAATTGCTTGTGAACTGCTCAACATAGGTGCATGGAATTAAACTCAGATTTGTTACAAAAGCAGTATGTGCTTTTAAGCATGGTGCTGTTTTAAGACAGGCCTAGATGTAGGGAAAAGGGGTCAGCCAAAGAAACACACCCTGGCTCTGAAATCAGAGCCACTGAAAGGAACTCACGCTAGCCCTGAACCCAGAGCTAGTGAAAGAAACCCACTCTGGATCTGAGACCTAAGCCAGTGGAAGAAAGAAACACTACTCCTGAACCCAGAACCAAAGAAACACACGTTGGCCCTAGAATCAGTGCCAGCAAAATAAAAATGTTCTGCCCCTGAAATTAGAGCTAAAATTGTCCAAAAAAGACAGTGAAAGAAACATTTTTGAGCCTGAAACCTGAACCATATCAGAGAAAATCTGACCAGTCTCCACCCTGGAAGTCTCCTCCCTGCAAAACTCCACTCCCAAGAAGCCCTATATAAACACTGCTCCTGCTGCCCTTTCCCTGTCACCTTATGCCACCCCAGGCAGAAGTAGCCACTTCTCCTAGATTACCCACCCTCCTGCAATAAGCCTCTTGAATGGGATTTCCATGACAACCCTCTCCTTTCAGAGAAGTGGCAGAGCCCAACAGAGAATAGCTGAGGAAAGGAAAGCTGTAATACTCTCACTTAGGGAACCTTCCAAAGGAGAGCAGAGTTGTTACATTCATTAAAAAGAGAGCTGCTGAGCAGAAGCAAAGCTGTAACACTTTGGCTGAGAAAGCCTTCCTTTAGAGAGCAGAGTTGTTACACTCTGGGAAACTAGAGCAGAGCTGTTAACTTTGGGGAAGCCTTTCCCTGAAGCAGGACTGTGAGCTGCTAACTATGCTTACTGTGGCCTATGGTATTCACTGGCTCTGGACTGCTTGAATACTTTGCATCTGAGCTGTAATATTCAGTATTCACTGGATCCTGAGTGCCAGAATACTTTTCTCTTAGAGCTGTAACACCCAGTATTCCTGAGATCCCAACTGCCAGGATCTTTTTTCAGCTGAGCTGCACAAATACTACACTAGACAATTCAGGAAATTGGCTCAAACCAGTTTCCAAGGCATGTACATAATGCATTTCTTATGAGCCAACCTGGAGTCCACCTGAAAGTCTAGCAACAGGCACTGCCCAGAGTTCCTTATTATGCAGAGTCTGCCTAGCAACAGACATTGTCAGAATGCCTGATCATGCCCAGCCAATGAGGGATAGCCTGGATGCTGGGAGGAGAGTATATAAGGCTCTCCTCATTGTTGAATAAATGAGTTTGCAGTCTGCTTTTTGCCTGACTCCCAGGGTCTGTGTCATTAAATCAGCATCTTCTCACCCCCTTCCCCTGAGGAAATTGTTATGACTCAGCAACACTGAGCTATCATTCCAACCCCAAAGTTTATATTTATTTACATGTTTCACATAATGGCTAAATTTGCTTCCAAAAATAAGGAAGAAAGAAACAAACCTATTATAAAAACTTGCTGAGAAACAATGGATCCAAGGCTTTTCCTGAGGCCCTGAGAAGGACCTATAACCATGAAGATGTTTGCCAGAGACAGTAATAGTCTGGGGCCAGATCATTGGGAACTTTCCCCTGAGGCTCTGGTATAGGAGAAGAAACATAGTTCCTTGTCCAAATGGCCCAGGGCCAGGATTTTGGGGGAGTTATTGGGGGAGTTAAGGCTCTTCAGAGAAACCAACTATCCCCTCCCCAAAGCACTATAGTTATTAGTTCCAAGGCCCCTGTGATGCAGTTGAGATATCCCGTGTTCCTTTTGTGCAACACTCATAGATTAGCTCTCTGCTGACTTTTTCCTATTGTATGATAGCTTTCTTCTGACCATGTCCTATCTTCTCCCTGAAGGCCATATATCAGATACTGTACTTCTTAAAAAACTTGCTTAGCATAAGACATAGCTTGTGTAAGACATGCTGATCCCAGATTTCATATCTTCTTTATCTTCTCCTCCCCTGGTCCACTAGCTCTAGGACCCTGTCACTGAATAACAACCTGGTTCATGTCGGAAACTCATCACTGGAAGTTGGAAGAGTGACACAAGACATCTCCCGGTGCTCAGTTTGTCTAATAAGAGCAGTTTCTTGCTCCACAGGGCTGGCAATATAATTGGGAGAACAGTTACTGAATATACCAATAGAGATGATCATAGCACATCATGAGATCAGAAGGGTACAAATGAGCATTTGATAGGACTTGCTATGACTGTTGAAAGGTGTACTTTCTAAAGACTCAGCTATAGAAGATAAATTAATGCCAGAATAAAAAGTTAGGGTTTTAGGGATGGAGAGCTGACTCAGCAGATAAAAGCACTACTGGCAATTCTGACATCCTGAGCTGAGTACTCAGGTTCTACGTGGCAGAAGAAACAGCTGACTTCCACAGTTGTACTTTGACTCTAGCACATTCTGTGGCATACTCACACCCCACAATGCATACACAATAAGAATGAATGTAACTGAAAAGGAGTTAGCACTTTATTCTCTAGATCTGCTATGCTCAATGTGACAGCCATTAGTGACATGAAGCTATTGAATATTGGAAATGAACAGTCCAAACTGAGATCAGTTCCTTAAATGATTACATTTTATAATGATGATGTTCTAGATATATTGTGTTAAGTATAATATTTTAAAAGTCACATACGTAGCTTGAATTTGTGGCTTACTTTACTACATTTCTATTGAATAACACTGCACTAGAGAAAAGGAATTAAAGAGCAGTGTCTCAAGTAACAGTCACCTTGGGGAGTTAATCCAAATGTCAATAATTTGGATTATAAAACAAACCATATGTTTTTTCAATGAACTAAAAACAACAAGTTGTTAGTGAAGGAATTAGTCTAATTCAATACAGTCTTAGAGACATAACAACTAGATTCAATGTTTCAAGTGTTTGAATCCAGATCCAAGCAAACTACTGCTAAAACATCTTTGAAACAACCTGAGAGATTTGAAGAGGATGTATATATTGGATGATATCAATTAATTGAAGAAAAACTGACAGCAAACTAAAGCACTTGATCATAAAATGGAAGTCATTTGGGTTTTCCTGGGGGATACCAAATAAGTGGCTAGAATAAAAGAGTTAACACAATACTCTAATGAGATGGTATATCAAAACCTTTGTTCTAAAAGCCAGACTTCTTGAATATATATCTGTATGCAAATAAGAGTCAAGGAGGATTGTCTGAGGGGAGGAAAGGTAAATGGAGACTTTCTTATATAATATTGCAGAAGGAGAGATCCTTCTGTTTCTTTTTGTATTTGGTAGGCCTACACAGATGATTTTCTAGGACCACAACTGATGCTAGACCCTCTCACCATTAATATAATGATGTTTGTTTTGAACATGATAAAGTCCAGTGGAGAACCTATATTTAGATTTTAAGGTCAACTATGTTATTCTCCAATTCCTCATGTATTCCGCGATGTTCATAACATTAAAGAATTTATTGTATCAGAATATTTCCACTTAGTTTTATTTCCAGTAAATCTTAAACTGGTATTTGGTAGAAGAAAGAATAAAGGAAAAGTATATCTAAGCAAGCAGCAACAACAAAACCACTTTGTATCTCCATAGAAGATTATATTATGTTCTCTAAACTAAGATGCTTTACATGTCCAGATACAATGCAAAAAAAAGATCAAAGCAAAGTAAGAAACACGAAGAAGAGTTAATCAAAGGAGAGATAAGAGAAACACCGCATTCAAAAGTACTCGTTTGGAGCAATCCTTACCTAAATGACTCACAAAGGACAGTTCATTCTGGTTAAAATGCTGGCTTTACACCTGAATAATTACGCATCTGGCCTTGATCCTTGATTCGTTTCCTCATCTACAAAGTAGTTATAATAGCAACACCTTCCAAAGTTGTCTCAGTGGACTGAAGTATAAGCGAAAAAGAGATAGTAAATGTGAAAGTATTTGCGTAAAATAACTTTAAGTCAGTTGCTTAAGTCTAAAGGGGCTGATTATTAGGCATAATTTATTAGCTATCTTCATCCTTACTACCAACTCCCCGCCCCCGGGTATAAATCATTAAGAGCCGAGTTGCTCAAAGTAAGGTAAGCGGAACCTGGGACCGCAGCAGAGGTGGAAGGATGTGACAGTTTCGGGGCCAGGACCAGGGAAATTAGAGCAAGACAAGGAAAGGCATTTCTCCAGAGCCCTTCTCTCTCCCTGCTGATAGAAACCTCGAAAAAAAAAAAAAAAAAAAAAATCCCGACGGGTTACCATAGCGACCGCGTCGGGGGAAAGAGGCGGGGCCCTTCGGATATGTGCATCTACAGCTAGGGCTCGACTGGAAACGCACTCCCTCAGAACGCAGACTTCCGGCGGAAGGGAAAGTGGGTTCCGCTCTCTGGCTGAATGAGCTGTGGCTCCCGAGAAAAGCTTGGTGAGTGACGCTGTGTGGAGCCAGGGGAAGGCACCAGCAGGAGCAGGCTGGGTAGAGCGAACTGTGGATACCTTGGGTCCCTAAGCTCCAAGTCGGCGAGACACGGCTGCCTCATGCTGATCTGGGTTTCTAAAACTGGGACGACTGTGGCATCCCGGCGTACTCTGTCTTGGTAGGCTGTGAGCATCTTTGCCTTAGCAGGACTGCTCTCTCCCTGAGTCCGTGCTGTCATTTCGTTTGTCTTTGCATGTACTCTGGAAGAAATAAACAGGGAAAATTCAGAGGCTCATCTTTGGCATTCTAATTCTTTTATCCATTCATTTCGTAAATACTAAACCTCAGTATTTTTAGTGAACACCTGTATACCAGTTTTACCATTAGATTACAAGAAATACCATCACCAAGGCACATTATTAAATTCCCTTTTTGTGACATTTTGAATTTATTTAAAGTATAAGCATATACAATGATATATCTAGCAGGTTTTCGTACTTCATAGTATCCTTCCGCATATATGGCATTTTCGAGACATTTTAAATGCAACTATAGACTTTCTTGGGTTTGCATTATGGTCACAATTTACTTAGTCAAGTAATGAGTTTACGAAGAGATATTTTGTTATTCCGACTGTAATGAATTGCCATAACATTTCTGCTGCAGCTTATCTGAGAAAGCACACTTCAAAAAACAGTGATGGCTTTTGACCAGACACTCAAAAAGGATTGGTACAGCATTCTGGGGGCAGACCCATCCACAAATATGTCAGACCTAAAACAAAAGTATCAGAAACTCATATTACTGGTAAGTCTTTTCCTTCAGGTTGGGAATGATGGCGGGGAAAACATTTTTTTTTCATATGACTAGAAATTTAAGCTTCAAAATATGTATATCAATAGGAATATAGGTATTTGTTACTTCAGTTGGAAATTTCAATAGTCGAGAAAAAAGAATTTTGATTTGGTGTAGGATAGCATGATGGTGATTTAATTAGAATCCTCTGACTGTATCACTATAAGAATTTGGATCACTTTTCTATTTGTCTCAATGTTGAATGAAATAATCCATGTAAGATGTTTAAGACATCTTTTAACCACACCATTGAGTATTTGAAATGTGTAATGTTCTGTGTATAAAATTGTAATGTGTTATAAATATAGACTGTGCACTAGATTTTGATGACTTGATACAAATAAGAATATAAAAATATACAAATGTTTATACTAATAAGTATTTAAATGATAATAGTTTCTATGTACTGGCTGTTGCACAGGATGTATGTGCTTGTTTTGTATATAATATTAAGTACTTAATATTATATAAACAATAAGTAAATTAAAATTTTTATTCTTTGAGAGTTTTATATAATTTTGATCATATCCATTCCCCTTCCCCCAACTTTTCCCAGACATACCCTGCACCTCTCTACCAACCCAAATTCTTGTTCTCTTCTTTCCCACCCTGAACCCACTGAGTTCAATTTGTGTTGTCCAAATGCTCTTCGATATGGGACCTGCCTGGGAGTGTGGTCTGCTTATAAGAGTCAATGCCTTAAAGAAACAACTCCCTATCCCTTAACTCCTCAACTAGGGTGAGGTTTTGTGCTCACCTCTTCCTCTCCATGTTGGCATTTATAATATCAATGCTACTTAATTTTGCTTGTATTTAACATGTATGTGCAGCCTTTATTTATAGCTTTGATTAACTTATATTGGATAGTGATAATTTAAGCCTCTTTACTGTTTTTTTTCACTAACATGTATTTGTTTTTTAAATTAATGCGATCCATAAAATTATCTAGAATATTTGAATTGTTTTATCCATTTATTCAGTCATAATTTGATGTTTGTGAGTCAAGGTCTGTAACTGCGTAATGGCCTCCATTTAGTTCAGTTTACAAAAAAAAGCAAAGAATCATTATTTATGTATCACTTTTGTCTAGTTTATGACAAATATGATCTCTGATATTTTGCCCAAACTGTACTTATTGGGAAAGATA
Source organism: Phyllotis vaccarum (assembly GCA_033318265.1). Classification (NCBI taxonomy): domain Eukaryota; kingdom Metazoa; phylum Chordata; class Mammalia; order Rodentia; family Cricetidae; genus Phyllotis; species Phyllotis vaccarum. The sequence goes on along the minus strand of JARWLC010000001.1, from coordinate 135,023,921 downwards.
AATGATCATCAGAAATGTGCTAATGTCCATGTCTTAGAAAAATGAACTTCAAGCACATTCTGCCATGGAATTTTTAAGATACATCAGAAAAATTAAGTACATTTTGTTGAAAATTTTCCTTATACTAAATCATCCTTGTACTTTAGTTAATGCTAGTAGTTTATGTAAACTAATGCTATGCTAGATAATTGATTGGATAGACCTGGCAATCCTTCCGTGTTCTGTTGTCTTTTAACTGAGCACTAAGAAGGCTTCATATGATCCTGTTTGTCAGAAACATTAACAATATATCATGTCTAGTCTACATCTGTCCACTACTATGCTATACCCCCAGTATAGAAGTTATTTTTGTTTTTATGAAATATATCCATTTTGGTTTTGTTTTCATATTTACTGCTTCTATGTCTTCTCTAATGTCACGAACATACTATTCTGTGTCTCCTATTAGAAGTTTATAGTTTGCTTTATGGATAGACCTATGCCTTCTATGTAGGCTGAAGTTGGTGGCCAGACTTGTGTGTTTTTTTTGTATGGAGGTACAGTTAACCAGCATCATTTCCTGAAAACAGTTTCTTTTTCCATTAGCCTGTCTATTTTGGGATATTATATGACATTTCCTCATTTTTTTTTTAATTTTAGCTTTCTTTGCTTATGTTCTTTCTTAAATTTTTATTTTGTTTATAAATTTGTGTGTGTGTGTGACAACACTGGTGTGCTGGTGTGTATAGTTCAGGAAACAACATGAGACAGTCAGTTCTCTCTTTTGACTTCCTGTGGATCCTGGAGATACAACTCAGGTCCTTGGGTGTAGCAGCAAGTACCTTTTCCCACTGAGCCATCCTACTAGTCTTGCTCACATTTCTATAGAAATTTTAGGATAAGTTTATAAAATTCTAACAAAAAAGTTTTAGTTGAATCTTATAAAATTTCATTAATATATGCCAATTTTAGCAAAAAGATACCTTACCAGTATTGAACTTGAGTACATAAATACATTATATCCTTTCCACTGCTTACTTAAACTATTTTTAATTTATCTCAGCAGTATTTATAATTTTTAGTGTAGAAATTGTTCTAGTTAGGTTTCATCGTCAACTCTTGACACTCCTGGGAATAGGCAACCTCAGTTAAGGAACTGCCTAGGTCAGATGGCCTGTTGTTTATCTTTGGGACATTGTGTGGGAGGGCCCAGTCCATTGTGGGTGGTATTTTCCCCAGGCAGGTGGGGTTGGACTGTCCGGGAAAGCCAGCTGAGGATAAGCCAGTGAGGGAGTAGAAGAGCCACTTAGCAAGCAGTGTGTCTGGATGGCCTCTGGTTCAGTTCCTGCCTGACTTCCTTCAGTGATGTCTCCTGACCTGCAAGTTGTAAGATGAAATAAACCCTTTCTTCTCCAAGTTGCTTTTGTTGAGAGGGTTTATCACAGCAAAGGGAGACCGAATGAGGACAGAGATTATTTCTTTGACTTTATACCTACCCATCTGATGATTTGGTTTCATTGTAATGTCATTCTTTTTCCAATTTCACTTTCTGGCAGTGTGTAGGATTAGTATAACTTATTTTTATCTATCAGTATCTCATCCGTTGGTTGTGGTGAATTTGCTTTAGAGTTTAGAACTCCAATGAAGATTACTGAGAATTTTATACCAACATAATCATCACTCGCAACAAAAGAGAGCTGTCTCTGTTGTGTGTCATGTGTTTCTTCTTGCCATACTGTATGATCTACATGGTTTGTGTTAGGTTTCAATCCTGGCTTTCTTATTCTTCAGCTCTATTTTACAAAAGCAAAAGAGAAATGATGAATTATGAAAAAGAAAATGTCTGTGCTTTCTTCAGTAGGCTAATTTTAAGGGTACTGAAGATATTGGTCTGGTTTTCTGGAATATTTCTACCAGAATTGGAATGTGATAATTTTTTTTGTCTCATTTTGTTAAAAAGTAGCCGAATTCCTAACCCCACTCTGTTGCTGCAAGAATGTTGCTGCATCTCTGTCCCCCAGGAAAATGGTTCCCCAAAGATGTCTCTACTACTTTACAGTTGTTTGCCTCCATCAGAAGGCTTTGCCCCTCCACTCCACATAATTACTATTGGCAAGATCATCTAACTTCCCCCTGCTAAAAGCAGCAATCAATTGTAAGACTTTGTTTTGGTTCATTACTAAGGTGGCCAAATCCTAGTTTTCTCAGCAGAGTTCAGATTTGTGCCTGTTATCTTGACATAATAATTAGCACCCTCTTCATGTTCAGCAGTGTTTGATTAAGCTTATCACACTTTCTCCTTTCAATCAGTTGTCTTTACTTGTATTCCAGTACATAATATTTTATTTCTTGTGAAAACATCTCCTGTGAAAAACCATCTCTGGGATGTTGTTAGGTATCTAGTAAATGAGGTGAAATATTATATATTTAATAAAGTTAGTCTGAAATATCAAAGGACAGAGCCACCCATAGTGCCCAGAAGGTCAGGTAGTCGTGACCCATGCCTTTAATCCCATCACTCTGGAGGCAGAGATCCATCTAGAGATCTTAACAGGGGCTTAACAAAGCCTAGTGGTTGTGGCATACACCTTTAATCCTAGCTCTAGGAAAGTTGAACCAGCAGGAAGTGAGATAGCTTGGGCAGGGTAAGAAAGATAAGGCTGGAGGAGGCAGGAGTTCCCCCTAAGCCTGCTACTTCCCTTTTTGGCTGAGGGCTGAGAGGCTTAAGAGTGGGAGGATTCCTGGAGACAGGCCTGAGGAGTTGGCTAGGTGATAAGTGGCCTTGGTTTGTTTCTCTGTCTCTCTGATAGTTCATCTTTTCTCTAAAATCTGGCTCTGGGTTTTTATTATATACCTAATGCAATAAGTAAATGTTTGTTTTGTAGGCAATGTAGGCAACTTTATATTTTAATTCTGTGCCACCAGGTTTTTGATTTTATATCTTTTCATTTTTATTTTATGCCACATATATATATATATACATGTGTGTATATATATATTTCTGAGAGGTTTCATTCTACTATTTCAGCAACACAGTATCTTTTAAAAATTAGTCAAGTTTTCATTTTCTTCCTTCAAGTTCTGGGTTCCTTCCAACTACCATATTTTTTATTATAAAAGTTTCTTTATATACTCGATTCATGATCATATTTAAGAGTGAAATATATATATCTGATTTTGAATTTTTATGTATGTGATCAGAGGCATTCATCCATTGAGGTCAATGATGCTACTTAAAAATTTCATGTTTTTGCATTTGAATTCATTTCCCCAAGAGGAATTCTCAAATCTCTGCCTGGTGACATAGGAACTTGGGCTTCTAGTATTCTGTGTGTTCATGTTTCTCTCTCTCTCTCTCTCTCTCTCTCTCTCTCTCTCTCTCTCTCTCTGTCTGTCTGTCTTTCTTTCTTTTGTATACCTAGCCCTTAACACAGTGGCTAGTGTTCCTAAATTTAGACCCTCAATGGTCTTTATTTACATGGTAAAACTCTAGTTTCCCCTTTGTTGGAGAGAGTGGATACCTGGCCTTGTGGTGAGGAAGAGTCCTAGAGAACAATTAATTTTGTTAAAGTTTTAACCAGACAATTTATTTAGTCCTAGCCCACAACTCCATTCCTACAGGTATTTAATGTATTTGCTTCCTCAGTTCCTCAGTTTCTGTATGAATGAGTTCATATACTCTCGCACTTCAGGCTTATGTTTCAGTTTTGTGATCTGGAAATGATTTCACTCAGCTTTCCATTACCATGAAAAGTACCTAGCTAAGAAACTTATAAATAGAAATGATCTTTTGGCTAATGATTTCATATGCTCCAATCTGTGGTCATCAGACCCATTGGTTTGGGGCCTGTGCGGGGCAGCTTATAATAAAGCAAAAACCATTTACCAATTGCTAGGGAACAAGGAGAAAGAGAATGATACCATGCTTCCACAGCTGCTTTCAAGGACACCTCAAGGACCTTAAGGCCCCACTTGTCTGTTGAAGGTCCCATCACTCTCTGATAACATTGACCCAAAGATCAAACATCTATTTACCACATGGGTCTTTGAAATTCTTGATCAAAATTATAGCTGGTATCATTTGTGGTCCATTTTCTCATCTAAGTAATAACCAGGTCCAACCCTGCTCAACTTCTGAGATTGTGTGACGTACAGAGCAGTATGGTCATAGACTATGATCATTTTTCTCAGTTTTGGTGTTTCTCACTTAAATGTGTTTCCTACTTTTGATTTCATATATATGTATCTCTCTAATTTCCTTTGCTGATATGACAGTGGAATTTGAGGAGGAAGTATGTATTAATTTGCTGTTTATTAAAGGCTCTGAGGTTTTTTTCTTTCTGCTTTTGGGACAGCTGCCCTTACTTGGCCATCTACAACTATCAGGTCTGTTTTGACTTACCTGCTGTTTCATTTGAGTAACTCTCACTGGTTGCTTCAGAAATGTTCTTAGAATCCTCAGCCCTCCGTGTGCACCCTTTGTCAGGGGTACCCCTCCACCCAGGCTACTGTGTTTAATGATAGTTCTGTAGGACACATATGGTAGAGCTGTAGAGAGAATCTTAGCTGGAATGTCATAGAAGTTGCTGTTAAGTACACTTAAGTCTAATAAGAAGAAACCAAGAATAGACTATAGATTAAAGTCATAAAAATGCTATTGACCGAAAGGGATAGAGTCTCCAGCATATGGAGAGAGATGAGCATTGGTAAGAGGAAGGAGAGACTTGTCTCCATGGTTACAGGAGGAAGGAAGGAAAGCTGAATGCATAGCTGACTCACCCATTTGATGGCAGAAAGCTGTTGTGCTCTGTTTGAGAGCGTCTTTTCTTCCTCTGATGCAGAAAACAAAGCTATCTATTGAGAAAAGGATGTGAAGAAGCAAAGCAGCAAAATACAGGAGGATATTTCCTCTAGCATCATTTGGATGCCAATAGTAAGTATTGATGTCAGTAGTAAATCTCAGGGAATAAGAGCCATAAGCCACCAGAAACAGTCAGATAGTATTCTGACCTTCTTGAGTCTGGGTTGATGTTATATATGATCTGTCATTATAGACAAGCACAGTGAGTTAAACTATGTGTCATATGTTCTGCTTAAGAAAACAAAGATGTGCTGGGCAGTGGTGGCACATGCCTTTAACACCAGCACTTGGGAGGCAGAGGCAAGTAGATCTCGGTGAGTTTGAGGCTAGCCTGATCTACAGAGAGTTCTAGAATAGCCAGGGCTACGTCTCAAATAAACCAAAAAGGAAAAGAGAGAGAGAAGAAAAGCATGTGTATCAGCACTTTCTTTTATAGACCACAAGCCCACAAATAATGACACAGAGACTTATTTTTAATATGAAAGCTTGGCCTTAGCTTGAGCTTTTTCCCAACTAGCTCTTTAACTTAATTAACTTTCTATTAATTTATGTTCTACCACATGGCTTGGCTACCTCTACTTTGTACTGTATGTCTGACCTCTTCAGAGTCTCCCTGACATTTCCTGCATGCCTAGATTCCTTCCCTTCTTCCTTTTTCTCCACAGAATCCCACCTATCCTGCCTAGCTATTGACCATTCAGCTCTTTATTACACCAGTCCCAGCAATACATCTTCACATAGTGTACAAATATTCTGCAACATTCTCCCTTTTTTTGTCTAATTAAAAAAGGAAATGCTTTTAACTCTAACAGTAAAGCTGTGTACAATAAGAACAATTATCAGGTAAGAGTTGCATTCATAAAGTTCTATTTATATTTGACAAATGTGGATACAGTAATGCATTATCTATTGTATCTTAGCAAATCTAAACCACCTTTTATCATAACTTGTATTACTATCCTAAAAATATCTTTTTAGACCTAAAAATATCTTTTTAGACCTAAAAACATCTTAGATAAAGATACAAGTTTAGCTCTTCAGTTTCTCAACCTTATAAACTTTATATCTCTTATGTAAGTTTCTTTTCTGAATTTGGTAACAAGAACAACTATAACTATCTAAACTTCAATCCCATCAAAGACCCCAAAAGAATATATTATTCACGTAAACAGGAAGCAAGGGGGCATACAAATTCCAAAACTATAGAAATGACAAAGACAGCTGGCTTCCTAGACAGTTCACCCAAGGGTCCTCTGCAACACTGGGGCATTTATCTTAAGCCTATGGCCTAGCATATCTGACAGACTTTTCTGTGGGCAGAAACTTTGAAGGACTGTCTGTCCTACCTCATCTTGGCAAAGTTTAGCTGTTGCTTTCTTATATATCCTGTTTATCCAGTTTGGACATTGTGCTGTCAGCAGTCAATGTAAGGGCAGAATTTTTGCCCAGTAGCTAACTTTGCCACAGTGAAAGCAAACTCCAAATGGAAGTTCTTTGATACCCATCATACTTTTTAAAAGTAAATTGGTGCTGCCAGGAGCAGACATGTCTCACTGCCATGAAGAGCCTTATGTCATTAAAACATCTCAAACTCCATATTCTTTATGTGTCTGGGGTATTTGAAGACCATCTATCCATCTATATTGGTTTAATCTTGAAAACATACCTAACATTACTATAAGTTTGATTGCTGTGGATAACTAATTGCTAATCTACATTTCTTAATTATCCTAAATATTTTTACATTACATTTTAAAATAAGCTGAATAGGTACAATACCTTAAACAAGAGTAGAAACATATATACAGTATGTTCTAACAAAAATAACTTTAAATTTATATTGGTATACTATATCACGCCTTTTTCTTTTCAGAAAGAGATCCAACTTCCCTTCTTAGTTTCTTCCTTACCATGACCAGCAAGAATTTGCAACCAACTCCCCTATACCATGACAAATATCCATAACCCACTGAATGGCCAAAAACTACCCACCCCACCTCTTGGGAATGTGAGTGTCATGTTCTCTAGACTAATTCCTGGTCTGGGGGTGATAATAACTTTAGGGAACCCTAAGAAAATTGGGATCATGAACAAGCCCTGGGAGAGCTTTATAATTTTTTATTTAGTCTGTGTGTGGTGGAAAAGTGTAGAGCTTATCTGAAGACTTGGCTGGAGTAGTCTGTGAGTCTAGACCATCTCAGTTAGCAACTTTAAAGTTATTCTGGATGTAGTTTTTGAGAAAACTACAACTGAGGCATTCTGAGAGGCTGGGTCACTAGAGCTACTTGCCTTGTCTTTATTTGTGTTCATACCTTTTGTTCTGAAAACATATGAACTTTTAAAGGTAACATACATATTGCATTAACACAGTAGGAAAGTGGTTTGCAAAAGTCAGCTAAGGATGAGTTTTTTTGTATGTTTGAGCAGGTAAAACATATCTGTCAATTTAAAAAGTCTGAATTGTGTAACCAGACCTCTATCCACACCATATGAAAGAATGGCATGTAATAAGTCATGAGGACACTGTAGCCAACAATATTTATCATGCCTCATCTAGTTTCAGCTGTTCCCATAGTAGAGGAATCCACATATATGTTATCTCTCTTGTAGTTTTTCTCTTTATGTTTGTTGTTTCCCATGGAAATAAAAGCAAAATGTCTCCCCTAAACACAACATATTATCTGACTTACATTCTGAAGCTAAGGCATTTTAAAAATATATAGACTGGTTTAATTTAGCAATTTCCATAATTCAGTGTCTCTCAGTAGCTATTATATTTTGTTCATTAGTTTAAAAAAAATTAAAGTCATCAAAACATACAGGATCCAGTCACCTTGTATACTTTCCATCTTCATGTGGCTTTCTTAAATATTACTTTATTCTCTCTTTAAAGACTTTATTACTTAAAGTCTTTATTTATTTATTTATTTATTTTTATGTCTGTCTATACCCATGTTCTTTCTCCAGCATCTAAGCACATTCTAAAGATACTATATCTGTTTAGAGGTTTTCTCAGTCTGGACCTGACTTTGTGCATCTGCAGCCTTCTCTGACTATGTGAGCCAAACCTTAAACTGCTAGACTACCACTACTTAGCATAGGACTAGCTGGTGCCTAGTTCTGTTTCCCTCAGCACTGTGAAAGCCTAGCCTCAAGCTGATGGGTACTAACTCAGGAGCCACATTTACCTGCCCCAGCTTTGGGAAGTTTCTGCGTCTATGTTGTGGTAAATGTTTCTCCCCTAGTCTCCAGCCACCAAAAAGCACACTGCCCTTTGCTGATGAACTCTATTCAAGTGCTCTATAGGAGGGCCTCTTACAAGAGCTGTGCCTCTACACCACAGGCAGAGAGACTCTGATCCCAGAAGGCTTTTTCAGGCCTTATGTGCATAGGTGTGATCGTCATTTGTATCAGACTGCTAGCCCACAAATAATGACACAGAGGCTTATTATTATTATGAAAGTGGCCTTAGCTTAGGCTTTTCCCAAGCTCGTGCTTATAACTCAAACTTCTCATATTAATCTATATTTTACCACATGGCTTGGCTACCTCTACTCTGTACTGTATGTCTGACTTCTTCAGAGTCTCCCTGACATTTCCTGCATGCCTAGATTCCTTCTTTTCCTTTTTCTCACTCGAATCCCACCTATCCTCTCCTGCCTAGCTATTGGCTGTTCAGCTTTTTATTATTTATTATTTAATTACAGCAACACATCTTCACACGGTGTACAAATATTCTGCAACAAGCCTGGTCTGCAGAGAGAGAGCGTTCCAGAATAGCCAGGGCTATACACAGAGAAACCCTTTTTCAAAGAAGGAGGAGGAGGAAGCAAGGATGTATATAGCTGAGAAATATGAAGCTTAAATTGTAACTGTCTGGTAAGAAACAGAATTCATGAAGATTAAAAAAAAAAAAAGTCTAAGCATGACCCCATATTTTCCAGTTCTACAGTCTCTCCCATTGTATCACACTTTCTCCAAAAATTGCCATGCAAAAGGTTTGATTTGCTTAAAAACAGAACTTTCATTTTTGTAAATTTCTATACAACATCTTAGGGTCAGTGATGGAGAACATAAGACCAAACTGATTACTATTCTCTCTTACCTTCAAAATACATATTGTGTATAGCTTATGGGATGAATGTATTCTTCTTATGTTTATGGTAAGTTTACAGTTTCATACATATTAAGAAAGAAATTCATAAGAGAAAGTGAGATTATTTATCATGGTTACTAGGTCTGATTTTTTGTTGCTACAAAAACAAACTTTTAAATGACTATTTCTCAATCTTTGTTTTCAACAATCTTACAGAGCAGCTGAGAATAAAGTTTCATTGGATTAATACCAACCATTCTGTGTCTCATTTTATAAAAAGGCATATTTATTACATGAACTTTTCCCAAATTTAGGAAACACTGACTTTAACACCTCCTACATAATTAGTTTTGGGGGATAAAATGTTGTTAAATCGCGAGCTGCTAAGTTTCTATAAGCCATGCTGACTTAGCAAGTCATTTCCTTTTGTTCAGATTTTGTGAATGTAGTGCTTTTTAAGGTCCTGATACTGAAAACAGTTGTTTAGAATGTTTAAAAAACGCATGTAAATGTTAAGTGTACGGTTACCCCTAGAGATAGTCCTTTTACTTAGTATTTGCTCTCTTGCCAAATGGTTTACAACATAAAGTAAAGCAATTAAATCTCCTCACAGTGTCTTATTAATTTATGTAATTCTTCTCCTTAAAGTCAACTTTAAACTATGCTTTCAGTTCCCACAATAACAGATTTAATAATGACCTACTGCTTTAAAAATCATCCAGGGGCTGGAGAGATGGCTCAGTGGTTAAGAGCACTGGCTGTTCTTCCAAAGTTCCTGAGTTCAGCTCCCAGCAACCACATGGTGGCTCACCATGTAATGAAGTCTGGCACCTTCTTCTGGCCTGCAGACAGAACACTGTATACATAATAAATAAATCTTTAAAAATCATCTAGGGTCTGATGATTTCTGAGGTTAAAGCATTGCTAAAATGGAAAATGGGGTCCCTTCCCATTGACATTGATGATATTACAGGATACCTTTCAGTTGGAAAAGAATTACTGGAAAATTACATGCTACTGCTAGAGCATGTCCCATAATCTTAAGGAAAACCCATGTCACTTGAGGCTGGAGTGTTGGTGATGATCTTGGTGTTGGAAGAGTATTCAATACAATTTTCTATTTGTGTATGTATTCAGAGGCTTTCTTGATTATAACTAATTATGTGTGGATTATTATTAAGCTCATTATATAATACATTTTACGTCTTGAAAAAGAAGTTTGAAAGGGTACCCTTGTTGCATCAGAAGGGAATTACCACATTGGCATAGGAAGCTGAGAACAACTCTTTAAACATGCTTATGAGAACATTGTAGAGGAAGTGGCCCTGTTTCTGGCTAGGAGCTGAAGTTGTTATGGAGGGATGAAGAAAAGAGTGCAGATGTATGGCAGCTTTTCACAGCTGCAGCTGTCCTTTAGGGTAGGTCAGAACAAGTTAGGCTGGAACTTACCAAGTTTTCATTGAGCTTAAGGCAGTTCTCCTGCCTCAGCCTATTTGGTGCTAGGATTTCAGCTTAAAGTTGCTGAACTGATGTTGTTAGTATATGGGTTCTCTGAGACATCTTAGGTACCCAGTGGTATTGTCAGAGTATTCATCCTTTCAGTGACATGGCTTAACTGAATGCCAGGACCACTCTTCAGAAGAAGCTCAGAAGCTATCCTAATCATGTTGCCTCCAAGAGTTCCTTTATGTTAGAATATAGGGATTTTTTTTTTCCATACTGGAGGTTAAGGGCCTCAATTAGGCTTTTAAGCACTGTACCATGTGCTATATACACCCAGCCTGAACCTATGGGTTTTTAATTTGTTCAGATTAGGAGACTACCTCCTAATGCAATCCACAATATTTTAAGCATGGTTTCTTAAAATACAATATTTCTTACTGATAATAGGCAAAATAAATCTTAGATGAGACACAGATGAACTTTTTTGGTAAGTAGTTATGTCTACAAAACTTACATAAGTTATTAAAATATTTATCATTTGGTATTTATATATAATTTGTGGTCTATATTACAATACATACTTGATTTTGGGATGGGGCTAAATAACACTAGAGATAAAAAACCAGTTTACCAAAACCAAACCAAGACTGGTAATAGTATGAGGATATAAGGGCAAGTCTAGCAGGTGGTATAAGATTGCTGAAGTTTGAGTCACTAGTGTGAACTTCTGGCTCAGAAGTCACATCCAGACACAATTATATGTAACCTTTGTTAAACTGTGGGAAATAAGATAGCTGAGACATTGGTCTGCCTTAGGAGGTGTCTGTTCTTTGTTCTTTGAGGTCAATATACTTTTAAACTTGGTCTTTTTTTGTTTGTGGTAATTTAAAGCCTTGTAGGAGAGTCTAATAGTAAGTATCTCAGAGATGTTGAGTACTGCACAATTTTATTTTAAATAGACATATACTTGTGCTCTGTATGTTTTTTCAAGAAGGAAGAATGTGGTATCATACTTCAGCAAAAACTATGATTATAGCAAGTGAGTAAAGAATTCATCACAGAGTTGTTTTTTAGTTCTTTGGAGACATTATTGCTATCATGTATTACTGTGGTATTGGGAAAATAGTTCGTGTTTCTCTAAATTGAAAAAGGAAAAGCTAACATCTCAAACGTGATTAGTGATTATTGAGTAAATTCATCATGTGAGCTGTGTTTATGAGTTTTATGTCAACTTTGTAGGAGCTAGAATTATTTGGGAAGAGGGAATCTGAATTTAGATAGTAGTTCCATATGATTGGCCTGTAGGCAAGTCTGTCAAGCATTTTCTTGATTAATGATTGATGTGGGAGGGCTCAGCCCACTGTGGTTGTACCACCCCTAGGCAGGTGGTTCTGAGTTGTATTAGAAAGCAGGCTAGCAAGCTATGGAAAGCAACCCAGTAAGCAGCATTCCTCCATGGTGTCAGCACCAGTTTCTACCTCCAGGTTCTGGTTCAGTTTTTGCTCTGGCTTCACTGGATGATGGACTGCAGGCTATAAAATGAAATAAACCTTTTCCACCCCAGGCTACTTTTGGTCATGGTATATTATCATATCAATAGAAAAATAACTAAGATATGAGTGTTGCAAAGATGTCCACTTGGCAGAGAGATGTGTGTTTATATCAAAGAATATTTTAAAGGTAATAATAAAAGGCCAGATAAATAGGTACATTGAGTAAGACAAAGCAGGTATCATACTTAGGACCGTCCGTTTCAGTAGATTTGAGTAAAGCTCCCTTGCAGTATTCAAATATGTTTTTGTCTGCTAATCTAGATCTCTCCAAATCTTCTCCTTTGGAAGCTAGTTAATGGAATCATTCTTATGTAAGCATGACTGATGAAATCATGTGTTATGCCATGAGTGATCAATTCAGTTCAACTCACCCACCTTTAGAGTAGGGTCTGGGGCTGGGAGCTCTAGTTCTGTAGTCATCATTGGCCTTCCTGGTGAACAATCCCCATTCTGAGTCTATCTAGAGGTCTCAGTCAACAATCCCATTAGCCTATAAAAGACACTGTTTTTACTGCTAGGTTGCAAGGGTTTTATGAGCTATGTACCTGAAACCAAAGTAGAGAGATCAAGTATTTCTCCTTATATCACAACATGGCAAGTTGCATTCATAAGACATGAACTCCCAGTCTTCACACATCTACATCCAAAGAATGGGATTTTAGAGTTTCATAGCTTCTCTATTCCTGGCTTAGCTTTTGCGTTTTTCTGTTCCATTAACCAGTTATTTTTTAGTCTGTCCTCGATTTGTCTATTTTGAGTCAAATGAACTTGGCAAAATCAAAGTTGATTACAAAGTTGACTTTGAGAATAGGTGACATAGCACCATAGCATCTTTACATTCTTTGACTTTAGTCATCTGTTTCCCTTTGGATTGGTAACTGTGTTACCAACATTTGATGTGTTTAATATTTAAACTTTTTTTTTTTTTTGAGAGTAAAGTCTTTGCTGTATGTCTTGGTTGGAGTTTTATTGATGTGAAGAGACTCCAGAACCCTGCAACTCTTGTAAAGGAAAACATGTAATTGATGTGGCTTACAGTTCAGAGGTTCAGTCAGTTATTATGGTGGTATGCAGGCAGACATGGTGCTGGAGAAGGAGCTGAGAGTTCTTGATTCACAGACAGCAGAAGCAACTGTGTCCCACACTGGGTATAGGAGACCTCAAAGCTCTCCCCCACGGTAACACACTCCCTCCAACAAAGCCACACCTCTTTTTAGTGCTGCTCCCTATGGGGGCCATTTTCTTTCAAACCACCACACACCTATACTAGATAAAGGATTACTCTCTAGAACATAGGAAGAGCTGAAAAAGTGAAACTCTCCAGACACAAAACTGCCTATTAAGAAATAGTCTAGACAATTCTAAAAAAAGAAAGGACAGATAGACCAGTTGTCAGTCATTGTCTGCAATGAAAGACCATGTTCAAAAAACAAAAGGTATATTTTGCTTACACTTCCATATCACTGTTTATCATCAAAGGAAGTCAGGACAGGAACTCAAACAGGGCAGGATTTTTTTTCTTTCTTTTGAGGCTCAGTCTTGTGAATTCACTTATTCTTAATTACTAACTTTCTTCTAACACAGCCATAGTGGAAGCTATGGTATCGGATGTACATACATAGTAGGGTTCATCATATACAATTTATTGAGTTCTTTTTTTTTTTAATTTAGAAGTTGTTGTTTTGTTTTTTTATTTTTTAAACAAACCAACCACTGCATCCCCTCTTTCCCCTCCTCTCTTTCTAGTCACCCCCCAGCTTTCCACCTACCCCTCACCCCCATCCACTCCTTAGAGAAGGTAAGGACTCCCTTGTAGAGTCAATACAGTCTGGCAAGTCCAGCTGAAGCAGGACCAATCAGCCTGCTTTTTTATAACCCAGGACCAGCAGCCCATGGACGGTAACATTGGGCTGGGCCCTTCACCATCAATCACCTTACAGGCCTGCCTACAACCTGATCTTATGGAGACATTTCTTAAATGAGGATCCCTCTTTTCAGATGACTTTAAGCTCATGTCAACTTGACATAAAACTGTCTAACAGTATTTTAAAAAGTTCTCAATACCCTTAGCTGTCAAGGGCATGTACATTAAAACTACATTGAGTCTCCATGACTATAGTTAGAAGGATAACAAATGCTGTTGAAGATGAGGGGAAAGAAGAATCCTTATTCATTGCTGGTGTGAACATAAGCTAGTATAGCCATTAGAGAAATCAGTGTGGCAGTTCCTCAGAAAATTAAAAATAGAGCTACTGTGTGACCCAACTATACTACTCCCAGGCATAGAGCTACAGGACTTTATGTCTTACCAAGAAACTTGCCTATCCATGTAAATTGCTGCATTATTTACAATAGTCAAGGGATGAAACCAACCCAGATAGCTATCAACAACCTTATGAATGGATAATAAAAGTATAATACATAGTGGAATTTTACTCTGCTGTAAAGAAAAATGAAATGATAAAATATGAAAAATGGATGCATTAGAAAAGTAAGGTGACACATATTCAGAAAGACAAATATCTTATGTTTTATCTCATATTTGGATTATATGGATCCTAGTGCTCACTCTATCTCTGTCTTTCTCTTTGTGTGTGTGTGTGCTTGCGTGTATGTGCGTGCGTGCGTGCGTGCGTGCGTGCGTGCGTGCGTGCGTGCATGTGTGTGTGTGCGTGTGCATGTGTGTGTTGGAGGGTCCAGGTTATGAAGGTAGAAAAGGGACCACACCCAGTATTGAGGAAGGGGGAGAGAGGGTACTAAGACAAGTTGAGTAAAAGCAGTAAGGAGGCTACTGTGTTGATGGGAGAGCAGAAAGCAGGCAGGGCTAAGAATTCTAATTCAAACTCAAACAATTCTGGTTTGAAAAATACCAACCGGAACCTAGGCTTTTGTATTGGAACAAGTCAATATCTGATAATGTCACCTGCCATCATTGGTAATGGAAACTTCTCTCCCTATTCCTGCCCACTCTTTCCCCTTCAGTGGCAGGAGGTGTCCCTTCTGGTAGGTGCATTCCTGATAACTCCCGAAGATGGCCTTTAGTCAAAAAGTCTCTCATCTTCCATGGTCTTCTGGAAATCTCTAACCTTGCTTGCATTCTGTTGAGCATAACCTGTTTTTCATTGCCTATGCCTGTGACAACTTCAGTCAAAGCCAAGTCTCCAAAGGTAGAGGTCCTATCCACCCACTCTTCTGTCCTTAGTGGCTCTAACCCCTTGTACTCTCCGTAACAGAATCTCAAGGAGCAGTTAGCTTCTTGACTACTTTGCACCATGGTAATACTGTTCTTCATTTTTAGTTATCCCTCCCAGGGTCAGTGATGATGTTAGGTCATTCTTGACCACTGTGAACTCAAGACCAGTACGGGAAGTGACTTGGCCAGTGGGATTCTTTGAACCTATGGCTTATCTAACTCCTGGTCAGAAAGCCAGCTGTCACACCTCACCCAACCCTGGGATAGCTTTATTCTACATGCAGATAATGTAGAGGTATGCCTTGGTGTTCTAAGAAGCTCCATCTTATCTTAGCTCATTCAAACCTTTTAAAGTTTCACTCCCCATTCCAAGTCTGCCTTGCAGTTCTTCTGTTTATAACTCTGATGGCTGCCTTACTCATTGGCTCTCCTGTTTGCAGCCTCTCTCTGCCTGGGATGATCTTTTTCTCCACTTTTCCATAGTTCCCCCTAGGCTGACTTGTGTTCATTCCTCTGATGTCAGTCAGTGTCAGCCTTATTACAAAGCCCTCCTGCCAAAATGAGCAACTTTTTCATGCTATTGTCTTGGCCCCTCATCTTAACTATTTCTTTATAATTTGATTATTCCCAAGTCTACTCTCTTCTAGGAGACAGTGAGACCCCTATTGGCAGCATAGTATCTGTGTTGTAGTGAGGTGGTAAATAAGTGTTTTTTTGATGGATCATCATATCTTTCTCTTGGCAGCATTAACATAGATTAAACTGAAAAAAATTAGGCTTTCTTTAAAAAAATCTTGTTTTATTTGTTAACTGTTAGACAAACGATGAATTGTTGATTTTCTTTAGGCAATATTTTACTAAGCATTAGGTGGCAGTAGTGTGTTAGACTTGACTTCACCTTTGGATGTTTTTTCTTTAAGCTTTCCTAATCTCAATGTGGTAGAAAAGTATAGAGGAAGCCTTTGTAGAACTTGCATTCATTACATTTTGTAACATAATCTTACTTGAAGCAAATAAACTTCATAGAAATGAAGAAAACGAGACACAGCCATGTCTGTCAATGATTCTCTTTCTAAACTGTGCCAGCGTTGGTTAGAGAATCCCTCCTACAGGCATAGCAGCCATTCCTCCCTGTATCATGGCCGCCTATGGTAACTGTGATTGCAGTAATAGGACCCAGATGGTTTTTTTTTTTAATGTCCTAAGAAGCTTCAGGTGTTCTAGTTGTACCCAAGAGTCTCTATCCATACCAAGGTCACCTATTTTTTCTTTTTATTGCGTTTCATCTTAGACACATTTCTCTAATCCTTGAGTGGAAAGGATTAAGTATTGTCACCAGAACTCAAGTCTTATGTGTTTAATCCCACATCAAGTTTGAATATATGTGTATTAAAGATTCCAGAGCTTATTATGTATATTTATTTTTATGATAGCTCCCTAAGGCCTGTTAATAATCAGAATCTGATTATGATCTGGTTAAATATTCAGAAATTATATTTAAGAAAAAACTGTACACTTTAGCTCCACAAAAGCATTTCTGCAAAGAAGAGAAATAGGAAGGTATTTAGAACTGATTCAGAGGAGAAAAGCAAAATGTCACATTTCTCCTTTACTTTTCTCTCTCAAGGGTGAAGCACTTGGGGGAGTTCAAGCCACTGTGGTCATTTCACTAATGTGGCAGAATGATCAATTAATAGAAGAAGAGCAGGAGAGCATTGGCAGAGTGCACTACCTAATTAGTACCGAATGCCTTGGTGGCCACTAAGAGCTGCAGGTTGCTACAGGAGAGCAGCACGGGGAGGGGGAGGGGGTGGTGGTGTCACTGTCATCACTCTTTACAAGGATGACCTTATCTTGGTGTTAGTTCTTCAAGTCCTTAATTACCCAAAAACAAAATAAAAGTCTTTCCCAAACCCAGAGGACAGGGAGAATCAACACTCTTCTAGTGATGATCATTGGAGGAGACTGGAGGTCAGTGTTTACTTTAGAATTTTAAATGTAGCTGTTCAACATGTACTTCTACTTCATAGTTTCCTGTAATTGTGAATTTAGTTTCTCCAGACCCACCTCTTTATGCTTCTTTTGAAAAACATGCACACCATGAATGTTGCAAACTGTTTTCTTCAGCCCCTTCCTGCTTTTCTTGACATGTCCATTTTCCTCTCTCAATCTTCCCAGCTTCCCCCGAGCCCTTCTGTAAAAGCCACCTTCTCTTCCCCTTCCTCTGCCTGCTTTTCCTGCTTGCCCACCTCCACTTCCTCTCTTTTCTTTTATCTCTCTCTTCTGCTCCTTGTTAGGTCTGCCAGTAACTAATCTCAAAAGGAGACTCTAATTTGCCCCTAAAGACTGTTAATGTGGTACTGATGTCTTGCAAAAATTTTAAAATCTGTCAAATAGACCAACTCGGTTCTTAAACATTCCTGGTGTTAAGGAGGCTCTTTTGGAGGCTGAATAGCAGCCAAGGAGATATATAGACATCTTGGTTCATCTTACTTGTCAGTGTGGCCATGTCATCACACCAGAGCCTCACTCTAAGGCTCATTCTGTGGGCCACGGGAGGATGGTAAATGTCATATTCTATTAGAATTAAAATCAAATGCTATTCATAATAATCCCTTAGTAATGCCTGCATGTCTCACAGACAGAGTGAGTGTGGGACATGTCCACACAAAAAAACTCTCATCTCAGTGGGGCTAAGAGTTTATTCTGGAGTCAAATATGAACACAGACTTAGTGGATGCTAGAGTTTTGTTAAATTAATACATTCCAAAAAATTGTTATCTGTCAGTTACAGGATATTAAGTCTCAGGCAGGGCTGGAAAAGGAATGTTTGACTGTTATAGGGAGCTAAAGGCAACCCATGGTAAATTGTGATTAGGTTCTAGACCTTCAACATTCCAAACGCTCTACAATCATTGAAGTTCTAAGTAGTTAACTAGCCTTATAGAAGCTTCTTTCTGGGAATTTTCCTTCAGAAGTAGCATATGGTATTGGCTGTATACAGATATATACATATGTTTTAGTTAGGGTTTCTATAAGTTCTATAAGTTCCATATAGTTTCTGTAAAGAGACATCATGACCACAGCAACTCTTATAATGGATAACATTTAATGGTCTGGCTTACAGTTTCAGAGGTTTAGTCCATTATCAATATTGTGGACCTGACAGCATGCAGGCAGACATGGTGTTGGAGAAGGACCCAGAGCGGAGAAGGAGATACATCTTGATCTAGAAGGCAACAAGAAGTGAATTGAGATATTGGGAGTGGCTTGAGCATATATGAGACCTCAAAACCCACCCCCATAGTGACACATTTCCTTTAACAAGGCCACACTTCCTAATAGTGCCACTCCCTATGAGTTTTTGGTGGCCAGTTACATTCAAACCATCAACTATCACAACATATATTTAAATATATACATACATATATAAAAACATATAT
Source organism: Phyllotis vaccarum (assembly GCA_033318265.1). Classification (NCBI taxonomy): domain Eukaryota; kingdom Metazoa; phylum Chordata; class Mammalia; order Rodentia; family Cricetidae; genus Phyllotis; species Phyllotis vaccarum. The sequence continues at coordinate 135,005,353 of JARWLC010000001.1, read as the reverse complement.
AAACATACACAAACATACAAATGTATATGTATATGTACAAAACAAATATATTTATACACGTGTGTTTGTGTGTGTGTGTATATACACACACACCTTAAGATCTCATTTATTCTCAGTGTTCCCAAAGAACCTGAGAAATGTGTGTTTTTATAGATATTTACAAATTATGGATCTTCTGTTTGGTTAATTAGTATATGCATTATTGTTAGTATGTGTGTGTATCTCTGTGTGTGATTCCTAGTAAACTAGTAGTTGCTGGGGTGGGGCACAGGAATGAGGATGACCACCAATGAGGTCAGGGTTTCCTTTAGATGTAATGAGATGCTCTGAAGTTAATAGTGATAGTGTGCAGCTGTTAAAGACCTTTAAAACAATGGCTGGTCCACTTAAAAGGGTAGCCATAAGGTGTGTGAATTGTGTTTCTATAAAATGAGTTAGGCACATGCTCTAAGGCTTAGTGGTTTAGCAGAAAATGAGAAGTGTGAGTTTATAGCCAGGCCTGGTGGGATATGCTCACAGTCCCAGCACTTAGAAGACAGAAGCAGAAGGAGTAGGAATTCAAAGCCAGAGTGAACTCCATGACAGCCCATCTCAGAAACAAAGCCAATCCATACCTGATTCCTAAACCACAGTAGTTCTCATTTTAATTTTTATTATTTTTGTGTTTCCATCTTGTTTTTGAAGCAGTGTCTTGCCATATCATACAATCTGGCCTTGAATTCATGACCCTCCCATCTCAGCATCTTGGTAGCTGGAGTTGTAACCAACACACCTATCAGCTTTAATTATTTCTCCTAAGTGCACAAATGATAATAAGCTGGGCCCTGCCCTGGAGGATTACTTGTAATCTAGCCACTTGACCACAAAGCAGTATTTCAAGTTCTTACTCATTTCAATAACATCACTTGCTATTTTTCTCTATCAGCTTTTACAAGTGGAAACTTAAGTTCTGTTTAAAATGTGTGCTATTTATGTTACTAAATAAATCTGACTCATCACCTTCCAAAAATGTGTAGAAAAATATACATTTTGGGAAGGTTGACATAGGAACAAACTGGTGAAAATGTGTTTAGGAGAAAGGGGTGCTCTTCCCTGTCTTTTTTGTTTTAATTTACCAATTTAGAATTTTTTTTTTTAAATGGTGAGTTGCTAAATTTTAGAGAAATATTGTGATTGTGTATGTTGTGATTATCTAAGAACAGCCCCTCTCCCCTTACTAGTTTGTAAGTGTGTGATGGTCATAGCCATCACCAGTTATAGCAGAATAAGGATAGTCATGAACAATTATAACAGAATAAAGGAGATGTATAGTAGAATAAGTTCTGTTTGTACCTGAAGAACAGACAAGGCAATTCTATACCCATTTCCGGCTTTCCCATTGACTTTTCAGCTCTGACTCTTCTTTAGGAGTGTGATGGGAGTGTGCTGCATTACAGAATGGCAAAGGAGGCCCTGCCTTCCCATCTGTCTCTCTGTCTTCGTACTTCTAGAACCTTGAAGACTCTTTGAAAAGGCTTCTCAAATGCACAGTCTTCATCCTTTGAACCACATTTAATCCTTGTTGTATTTTTTAAATTTTGATTGTTTTGTGGGGTGACGAGCATAGTTGACAACATATAAGTGGGGCCTGGGAGACGAGCAGGCCTCTTTCATTTTTCAAACAGGGAAGAAAATTGAAGTCTTAAAAACCAGCAGTGCACCCCCAGCAGATGGTCAGAACTGTACAGAGGCATACTGTAGTTGGTTATTCTTTCTACTCTTCTGTCTCTTCCTCTTTGGGGCCCACCACCCAGCTCTCATTAAGTGCGTACCTGGAGGCTTATTACTTAGGAAACTATCCTTTTTCCTAGCCAGCTTTTCTTAATCAGCCCGTCTACCTTTCGCCCCTGGGATCGTCCTCTTTCTGTTTCTGTCTACCTGTCTTCCTTCCCGTGGCTGGTCCCTGGTGTCCCTCCTCGTTCTTTTCTCACTCCCTGAGCCGTTCTTCCCAAATTCCTCCTTCTCTTTATTTTCTGTTCTTGCCAGCCCTGCCTACCTTTTCTCCTGCCTTGCTATTAGCTGTTCAGCCTTTTATTAGACCAGTCAGGTGTTTTAGACAGGCACAGTAACACAGCTTCACAGAGTTAAACAAAATACAAAATAAAAACCACAGCACATCGTTGCATCATTAAGCAAATGTTCCACAGCATAAACAAATGTCACACATTTTAAAATAATACTCCACAACAGCATACCTCAACACATATGTCCTCTTGGTCTGGAAGGTGTTTAGAAGGTACTTTGAGGAAGGGAGAAAGAGAAAGAGAGGCCAAGTGGATGGAAGGGGGAATAAAAACCAAACATGGCTACCTAGTGTTTGAAGGGTAAGAACAAAGACATGGCTGTTTGAATTTAACTTACAGTGGCCAAACTATTTGGGTTTTTCTCTTTCTCCTGTTTTGGGAAGACATTAAGGATATAATGAGTATGAGGGTTTTAAAATTTATTTAAATGAAGATTTGTTTATAAAATTGTTGAAGAGGAAGAATCTATTGTACTCAGAAAATTTTCTGATCACTCCTAATGCTATGCTAATGTTTTAGTAAAGTGACGGTGAAGGCGCTCTTTATGAGAAAAACTGTTGGAGATGCTATTGTGATTGACAGAAACTGGAATCTGATTTACTCATGCAAATTGCCTTCCTACCCATCTCTCAGCCTTACTTTTCCCTTTCATTCCTCAATGGCTACCCAAAAGGATGAGCTTTTACTATCTTCAGAGATAAATATCTCAAAATACTGCAATAAGTAGACCCATTAAATTTAAGAACTCTAATTAAAAATACTAAAATTAACCTCATTTTAGCTACACTTAAGTTTCTTAGTGATATTATACATGTAGTGTGTTTAAAATGAGTATCATTGTAATGTCATGGATTGCTGTCTCAGAAATTATTGGCAAAAAAGAAAAATAAAAATCCGCATGTTACCTATGCTGGATAATTTTATGTCAACTTGACAGAAGCTAAAATCACCTGAAAGGAGTCTTTAAGAGTGGGCTATCAGCAAGCCTGTAAGGCATTTTCTTAATTAGTGATTGATAGGGGAGGGCCCATTCTACTGTGGGTGGTCTGATTTACTTATGCAAATTGCCTTCCTACCCATCTCTTGGCCTTACTTTTCCCCTTCATTTCTCAGTGGACACCCAAAAGGATGAGCTTTAACTATTTTCAGAGATAAATATCTCAAAATACTGTGATAAGTAGGCCTGGTGGTCCTGGATTGCATAAGAAAGCAGGCTGAGTAAGCCCCTGTGGAGTAAGTCAGTAAACAGGACCGTCCATAGCCTCTGCACCGCTGGAGTTCCTTTCCTGACTTCCTTTGATGATGAGTTATAATAAACTGTTTCCTCTACTACTTGGTTCCATCATGGTGTTTCATCATAGTGATAGTTACTCTAACTAGGACAGCACTGAATTGTTTTATCTCCAAGATGGATACAGTATATGATTGTTACGACATACAAGTACAGTGTGGCCAAAGCCCTGGTCTAACCACTGTTGAGGCTCATGATGTGGTCAATGGATTAAGTACTGTCCTTTATCAGATCTTTTCATATTCTTGGGTAATGGAGGAGCACAGCAATTACTTGATCAGTAGGGACCAGACACAAAAGAGCAAAACTGATTTAAACTAAGTGCATTCTTCATCCCTTCTGAAGTGCTACGTCAGCAAATTCCAAACTTGGGGTGTTTGTGGGAAGTATTACATGTACAACATAAATTTCCAATTATTTAGTTGTGCAAATTATTTATTTTCACAAAGAGATACTATATTGATCTCTACCCAGACAGATTTGGAGTTAATACCCTCTGTTGTCTTATTAAATATATTATTAAAATATTTTTATTAAAATATCTTGAAATTCCTAGAATTTTCACACTATATTTTATTTTGCTAGTATAAGAACCATAACTTATATCTCATTGCTTTCCTGTATAGCTGAAAATATTTGCTTCAGTAGATACCTGTAGTATGAGGTTTCTGGCCTGGACTTTCGGGCCTAGCCTCAAGGTTTAAACCCACAGACCCACAGAGACTCACAGATGCTTACAATAGTTTTAGGCTGATCAGCCTAAGGCCCAGGATTATAACTTGCTAACTCTTTACCCTTAATCTAACCCATGACTCTTACCCTGTTCAGCCGTGCAACTCGGTACCTTTTCTCAGAGCAGCATAGTTGTCCTCTGCATCTTCTGGCTTCTCTCTGGCGTTCTGCTCTGTTCTGCCTATTCCTAGAGTCTTCTTAGTCTGGTAGCCCCGCTCACACTTCCTGTCTGTCTTTGGACAATCAGCGCTTTTTATTAAACTCATAGGTGGGGACAATTATTTACAATGGAACAACATAATCTCCCTACAGATACCATTATAGTATTGAGTAGCTCAGCCTGTTGTGAATTATACTATCTTTTTAAAAAATCAAAAGGTTAAAATACCATCGGTAGCATATAGTTCAGAGTTCATTAGCTTCTTCATCAGTGAAGTGAGGTGTTATAAACAGTATAATAAAGGTTGGCGTTTATAATTAAGAAACAAAGTTTCAAATATCAAAAACTTCCTGTTTTGCAACCACAGTGTGATTTTTATTATGGTGCTCTAAAAGTTAACATAATTGGAAGGGGGACTCATTCAGCATTTATTAGCCTTTTAAAAAATATATATATATTCTTGGCCGGATGTGCTTGTCACAAACTTTAATGACAGCTCGTGTTTGATGACGTGTCCTTAACCTCTGAGCTTTAAGCAATAGAGACTGACAATATTCTTCTCCTCCTTCTCTGTGCTCACAGCCTGGGGAGTGTAGTGTGACTCTGGGGTTCTCAGAAGGTTTATGATGGGCACACTTGCGGTGATATATTGTATATTTAATAAAAAAGTCTGGACTATCAGAGAGGAAACAAACCACAGCCATTTCTCACCCAGCCAACTTCTCAGGCCAAAGAGGGAAAGTGCTATCTTCACGGGTCCTCAGCCTGGCTGGTCCTTCTACAGAATGGCTGCCTTGTATTTCTTTCCCCATCCAACTATTCTACTTTCTGGTTCAACCCTGAATCATAATCCCAGAGTTAGGATTAAAGATATGAGCTGCCACACCTGCCTGTTAGGTATTTAACTCACAGAGATCCAGAAGTATCTCTGTCTCCCTAGTGATGGAATTAAAGGCATGGGTCACCACTTGGGTGATTCTCTCCTCTAATATTTCAGACTGATTTTATTAATATACAATTTATCAGAGCACACACACACAGTCTAGGGAGTGCTCTGTGACTGGAGTTCTCCTGAGGTTTGCAGTGGACACTCAAAGCCTGGGGAATGTGATGTGACTGTGGAGTTCTCTGAAATTTCGTGATAGGCACACTTTCTACCTAGGGAGTATAATGTGACTAGAGTTCTCCTGAGGTCTGCTGTGGACATATGCACAGCCTGGGGAGTGTGGTGTGACTATGGGATTCTCTAAAGGTTTGTGATGGGCACACTTACAGCCTGGGGAGTGTGGTGTGACTCTGGGATTCTAAGGTTTGTGATGGGCACACTCACAGCCTGGAGAGTGTGGTGTGACTCTGGGATTCTCTAAAGGTTTGTGATGGGCACACTCACAGCCTGGGGAGTGTGGTGTGACTCTGGGATTCTCTAAAGGTTTGTGCTGAGCAAGAATTAATATTTTTCCAAGAAGTAGTAGCTCTCAGACAATCTCAGTTCTGCAGATCTGAGGACAACATTCTGATCAGCACTTGGGTGACACTGTGATAGTCACTCCTGACTTAGGGATTGAGAAAATCCTTCATATATGGAGAGAATCTAAGTTCAGAATAAAATCTTCCATATCTAACAACCGGTTGATAAGAGTAATAAGAAGGGAGATTTCATAATAAAGTGGTGATTATCAGTCTGAAAACAGATAATGAACACTTCTTGTATAAGACTACATCATTGTCTTGGTAATCTTTCACAGTATATTGAAGGATTCTCTATTTGTATACCAAAACTGTCCAATTCGTGCTAACGTTTCTTATCCCAAGGTGGCACAGGAATTGAAAAATGTGTTTTTCTTTCTGTAATTGAACAATCTCCCCAGGTGTGAAGAAATTCTTAGAAAGTTGTTGCTGCCGTACCATTTGAGAGTAGAGAAATAAGCAGGTAGCTGAGACCTTGGAAGCAGATATTTTGTACTGATAGGACAAAGAAACAGGTGTGGTGGCTCAAGACTATAATCTCAGGACTGTGCTTGCTCAAAGAGGAGGATTGCAAAGTGTCGGCCCAGCCTGAACTATGTGATGAGTTGAGTTCCAGGGTAGCCTTGGCTACATTATAAGCCTTGTCTCAAGAAAGTTTCTCTTAAAGGATCAAAAAGATAGTATCAGTTTTTTGCTGTTCTATATTGTGATATTTAATGTACTTTGACTTTCTGGCCTTTCCAGTCTACCCCTGAGGTTCAAACCCACTTTCGGTCCTGCTTTGGCCTAAGCCCCTAACGCTTATATTACTTTCATGCTGATTGACCTATGGCTCAGATATATTGCTAGCTAGCTCTTTCATCTTAACTCGATCTATTTCCATCAATCTGTTTAGCCATGTGGCTTGGTACCTTTTCTCAGAGCAGCATGGAGTCTTCTTTGCTCTGCATTTGCTGGTGTCTCACCTGGTTTCTCTGCTCTGCTCTGCTCTGCTCTTCCTGTTCTCAGAGCTTTCTTAGTCTGGTAGCCCCACCCACACTTCCTGTCTGCCTTCTGGCCAATCAGCTTTTGATTAAACCAGTAGGAGGGACAAGGTACCAGAACATAATCCCACTACAAGTAAGTAACACTTTAAAAAAACAAAAACATTTATGTGGAGAGGAGGCCCTGAGTGTGTGAGGCCTGATTTGTGCTGTGGACATGGGCACAACCATGTCAAGGAATGTAAATGGCGAAGCCTTCCCCTGTCTTGGAGTAAGGCCAAGAGGGATTGCAAAACCCTCCTTGGTCCTAGTGTAAATGTTGACAGTGTGTGCAGAAAATGCTCACTGTAGCCTTTTTTTCCACTATAGCCCAGCATCAGGTGCCAAAATGTAGTTTTTGCTCTTTTTTGGGGGGGGGGGCTGCCACCCAGCTCCCGAATAAATTACACATGGAAGACTTATTTTTACACATGCTTGGCTTTAGTCTGACTTATTTCTTACCAGCTTTCCTTAAATTATCTGTCTAATGTTTGCCTCATGACTTTTACCTTTTTCTATTTCCCTATATCTTTCTTTCTTCTTCCATTGCTGGTTGTGTAGCTGGCTCCTTGCTGTCCTCCTCCTTCTCAGTCTCCTGTGGGAGATTGTGTTGTTCCACTGTAAATAATTGTCCCACCCACTGGTTTAATAAAAAGCGCTGATTGGCCAAAGGCAGACAGGAAGTGTGGGCGGGGCTACCAGACTAAGAAAACTCTAAGAACAGGAAGCACAGAACAGAATGCCAGAGAGAAGCCGGAAAAAGCAGAGGGCAACCATGGTGCTCTAAGAAAAGGTACCGAGCCCCATGGCTGAACAAGATGAGTCATGGGTTAGATGAAGGGTAGAGAGCTAGCAAGTTATATTCTTGGGCCTTAGGTTGATCAGCCTAACACTATTGTAAGCATCTGTGTGTCTCTGCGGGACTGCAGGACTGCAGGACTGTGGGTCTGTGGGTCCTAAACCTTGAGGTTAGGCCGGAAAGTCCAGGCCAGAAACCTCGTACTACAGTCTCCTACATCTCTTTCTTCCCAGGTTTCTCCTCTTTTTATTCTCTCTGCCTGCCAGCCCTGGCTATCTTTTTTCCTGTGTTGCTATTCACCATTCAGTTCTTTATTAGACTATCGTGTTTTAGATAGCTAAAGTAACACAGCTTCACAGAGTCAAACAAATGCAACATAAATAAAAGTAACACACCTTAAAATAATAATGTACAACAGTAGCTGTCTTCCTCTGGACATCTACAGCCTGAAGACTGCCGGCTTACAGAGACTGCTTCTGAGATTAGCCAGACCATCTTGCTGATGGCCTTATACCACCCGTAATGACCACCCCACATGGTCAGCTATATGTAATAACCTAGCTCCTGCTTCTACTCAATATACCAAGCACCCTGAACTTGTGAGCTCCAGTTTCTCCACCCAGTGCCCCGTCCACCTGCTGTCCTGTCAGCTTTCTGCATGCTTGTCTTTCCTTCCCTTTGTCTCTTCTTCAGTCCTTTGCACTGTCCAGTGAAATCAAGACCCCAGGGCTTTGCACGTAGAATTGGCACATGTGCTCAAAAGTAAAGCTATTTTCATAAGCTATTGGTAACTCAAACTTTTCCACTAATTTTAATTCATAATATTTTCATTACTATTTTATTTTCTTGTATTTTCCTATTTTATTTTACTGTTTTATTTTTGCTTTATAATGTTGACTGGCCTTAAACCTTCAGCTAGCCTCTTTCCCCAGCCTCCTCTGTACTAGGATTATAGGTGTGATCCACCACACTTAGCCATTTTTCTCCTTTTTTGATAATAGAAGAATTTGTCACTATTTTTTTCATCTTACTGGTATTTGCTAATTTTTTTCTTTAAAATTTAGACATTTATGAAATTTTTTTATTTGAGACATGCCCAGGAGTCAATGAAAAACTGAACAGTTGTCAGCATCCCAAACATACAGAACATCTTCTTTCATAAAAACAACTCCCTCTTTCCCTTTTCTTGGTTCCTACCCATTCTTATCTAGGGACATTTGTAGTAATGAGGTTTCTTGGTCCCAGGCGGTCAGAGGACAGATCCTGCCGCGCCAGACCCCTTAGCCATCTGCCGCTGATTAGGCCCCCCAAAATGACTCAGGCGCTTACATTAACTTTATGCTGTTTGGCCTATGACTCAGGCACATTGCTAGCTAGCTCTTACATCTTAAATCAACCCATTTCTATTAATCTGTCTGCCATGTGGCCCGTGGCTCACCTGTGCTCCTTACATGTTTCTTCTTGGGCGGCTGGCTCAGTCTGTCTGACTCTGCCCTGCTTTTCCTACCTATGCTCTAATTTCCGCTCCTACCTTTTCTATGGTGCCTGTCATGGGCCAAAACAGCTCCTTTATTTAAAGATTGATATTTACAGCATACAGAAAGGCATTCCCACATCAGACATTATTTTTGTTACCATAGTATAGATTTGTCAAAATTTTTATTTCATATTAATTTAATCCACTAGCATGTGTTATATATTTGAATCTGCTTATTTCTCCTAGACAAAAATAAAAAAACAAAAAACAAAAAACCAAAAAAACAACAACAAAAAAACCATCCCATACTTCTATTCTTCTACCATTTGAGTTCTGGGGGTTTGTCAGGCTTGGGTATATACCCGAGATGTATAACTGGTCATATTATAGTTGGAACTTGTAGGTTTTTGAGGAGCCTCACCAGTGGCTACACCAGTTTATATTTTCACCAGCTGTGAATAGGGTTTCTCTTTCTTCACATCATCACCAGCATTTGTTCTTACTGGCTTTCTTGTTGCCAGTCAATCTGACTGGGGTGAGATGGCATCTGATTTTTGGTTACAGATGGCTAATGATGCTGAACTCTTCGGCAAATATCTATTGGCCATTTGTATTTTCTTCTCTTGAAAACTGTCTATTAATCTAGAATTCCATTTGTTGAATTTTTGATGTTTAATTTTTATAGTTCTTTTGAAGTCTAGTTTGTAATAAGCTGTGTAATTGAGTTGGTATTTCCCATTTGTAGGCTGTTTCTTATTTAGATTATTGTCATCTTTGCTGTGTAGAAGCTTAATTTCCTGGAGTCCTATTTGCCAGTTCTTGGGATTGTTATCATTTTTAATGGAATGTATCCATTAACTGGCTGCTATAGAATCGTGCACAGACATCAGAAGGAAAGCCATTTATTTCAGTAATAATCTGGAAAATACCAAGTTAGAGGAAGATTGGTTCACATTTCGATTATCATAGAACTCATAATAAAAGTTAATGGTACCTCTGAGTTTTGAGGTGTTAGTTCCTAGTTTTGTAAAATTTTCTTCATCAGATTGGTACATGATTAAGTCTATCAAATTGATTTTCTGTAATAGTCTGTTAGAAATTACCTAGTTTTTAATCTGCTCTTTCTCTAAAAGCTGATATTTCTGGGGCATGACTTAATATTTACAACATGCTGAAATTAAATGTTTCTACATGTAAATTTTCAAAAATTTATTATTGGTTTTTGAAGCAGGGTCATTCTATGTGGTAGTCCTATCTAGTCTTGAATTTACCGTGGATCTCAAGGTGGCTTCAAATTCATTATGTAGCTCAAGATTGCCCATATCTACTTAAGCTTCTCTAAGTACGGAAATGGAAAGTTGGAGCCACTATGCCTGGCTTTGAAATTTGTCTTAAAATGTGCACTGGTGGCATATTTGGATGTTACACACAGTAACTTTGACCACAGGGAGCTGTGTTGCGCACATTGTTATAGGAATGCATTAGCTAGAGAGCTTTAATGCATCTTGGCTTTGGAATTTCCCGTGACTATCACACACTTTGGGATATAGGGTAAAGTTATGAAATAATGATGAAACAGTACAGACCTCCCTTTTTGTTGTTGTTTTAGTTGTTTGTTTTTTTCTCAAGACAAGGTTTCTGTGTGCAGCGCTGTTTGTTCTGGAACTCAGAGATCCACCTGCCTTTGCCTACCAAGTGCTGGGATTAAAGGCACCAGCAAGACTTCCTTTTCATTTCTCAGTTATTATAGCAGTAAGTTTAGGTTTCTAACTGCTAGATAATAAGTGATGAATTTGGCATATTGCTAATGTAGAACTCAGTTCTTCTTGTTTGCCCTAGCATACATGATGTTTACTAGTTCTTCTGTTTAACCAAATAGTAGAATCATTTTGACTCTACCGATAAGGATGAGCAGCAGTGTGGGCCAGGTTACCACGACAATGCATCTATTGTTGAAGTCCACAGTTTAAGAAAATTAAACTTACACACTTCCTGAATTCAATGGGAAATAAAGCTAACTAGCTTCATGTTACCATGATTTGCTATGCAAATGTGAATTTATCAACTTGAATGAAAAGTGAGGGTACTAAGGAAATCAGTGGGAGAATCTGTTAGTACCATTTTTGGTAACTGTCTACATCCACCCGTTACAAAATATAAATAGGCATGGCTATTTTCCTGTTTATGGAAATGACCTGAGAAAGGAAAGAAGACAATTGCTAGCTGTGTCTTTGACATTTCAGTGTGTTCTGTAGTATGATCCATAACAAGTACCATCTGGTCGGAAGACTCCGGGTAGTGCTGTCACATGGCTTCTTATTTATTTGGAAATGAAAACGTTATCCAGCTGAGCACATTGTCATCTGCATATTATTTTAAGTGAAATGTCCTAAATTTAATCTTTCTTCATTTGTTGAGAGACTTGTTAGACATCAAAGAGACAAGAGAACTAGAGAGAAAAGGAAGAAGATGGGATCCTGTAGCCCACACTGCATTAACATTTCTCAGTTAAAAGCAGAACTTCCTGGTTTTGACCACATAGTGTAAATATTAAAAATATTACTAAAAATTTCTTAGAGTTAGAAAGCTCATATGAAAAAGATACTTAATGAGTTTATATTAATGTTTTATTGAGTTCCTTACAAATGTGGCCTAGAAACTATGAAAACTTTAGAGATGAGAAGAATATGAAAAGCCTTATGTTTTATAGTTAGCTGTGTTTTAAGTTACAGCTATGTAATTTCATAATAAACCATCTTTGTCCATTCTGAAATTTTATCTACATTGAAATCCCTTATATAAAGAAACCATCATCCATGTGGTTTGTGCTTCTCCACTTCAGGTCCTGCTGCTCTGCACGTACCAATTTCTGTTTGTGTTAGTCCCCTTCTGTAGGTAAACTGTCTGTGAGACCAGTGATTCTATGAGCAAATTATCCAGAAAATGCTGTCTTTGTCTTTGCACGTTGTGACAGAGCAGTCGCTGGTGGTCTGCAGTTACTTCAGTGGTCTAATTAACCTGGCAGTTTTCTCCTGGGCCCAACACTGTTAGCTCATTGCCTTGGCATCCTGGTTTCCACCTTCTCATTATCTCCTTAACTAAAACTCAGGCTTATGATTGGTTTGGTTTTGTTTTGTTTATTTAAACCTACTCCACTCAACTCTATTCACTCACTGCTCTTATTTTTGATTGGCAGTATCATCCAGATAAGCAAAGTAAAGATGTGCCAGCAGGAACCATGGAAGAATGTATGCAGAAGTTCATTGAAATTGATCAGGCATGGAAAATTCTAGGGAATGAAGAAACCAAAAAAATGTATGACCTGCAGCGGCATGGTAGGTACTTGTGATGGGACAGAGGCATGGGCAGCTCTTTGAAGCACAGTGTGCAAGCCACACCTGGGGAGTATTTCCCAGATATTGCCACCATTACTCCTCACTCCATCATTGTCTGTAATTCTGTCCTATTCTTAATCGGAATTATTGGCTATCTACTGAGAAATTAACAAAACCACTAGGGTGTAGCTTTTTATAAGGCATGAGAGGTGCTTTCTGTAAACAACTAAAAATGTCCCATTTACACCCCAAATTAATAGACATTATATACTTAAAACTACTTTTTGTAAACTTAGTAATGTATGCATTACAATCTTAAGTATGGAATTTGGAGGATTCTAGATTGTAGCTAAGATCGTCTTCAGGAAGCTGTTACTCAGGTTAGTGCCTATGAAACTCGGCTGGCTCTGCCCTTTGTTTTAAGGTAGGTTTCAAGATTAGCTCTTCTTTATGAGACTGCTGTCAGTGGTGCCTTAGGAATGCACATTGCTTAAATAATTTTAAAGGTCATTTCTTTTTGCCTTTTGAAAATAGCTCCTTACAACAGTGACAAGCTGTTGGGAGAAAGAAAGAAAAATGTAGGTCATGTTTGTCACACATGAACTGTATTACATGAAGTGATAGGCTGTCTTTCAGCACTGGCCTTGGGACAGGAGTCCCTAAGCCTTATATTTGGACTTTCAATAAGCACCATACATGCTAATGTGGGGAGCCAATAATCGGTTACAGCCTGTGGGGAAAACACTCAGTTGCTTCTCTCCAAGAGTGCATCAGGTCAGCACTGAGATGTGATAGAAGCTCATGGTTGCTGGCTGATTGTTACATCCCCCTCCCCCCATGCTGACACCAGCACACTGTCTGCCTCACCAAATGAATTTTAAGGCTTCTGCTACTAAGATTATGAAAAGCTGATTTGAGAAGCAAAGCTTTGTTTCTAAATGTAACATAACAGGATACAGCCAGTATTTGTTGGAATCCATAGCATCAGAGGAATCTGCACCCCTGAAAATACATATTTCTTTTTCAGTTTGTCGTACCCTTATGGTATTTGATTTATCTCACCTCTGTTTTTTGAGACAATATCTTTCTTTGTAGCCTAGGTGGTCTCAAACTCAGCATGTGCACAGGCTGCCCTTAGACTTGCAGCAAATCTGACTGCTTCCTGAGTGCTGGCATTACAGACATGTTCTAGCATTTGTTTGTAATACTATTTCATTCTATTGCTAATCATATTTGGATCCTTTTTACTTTTTAAAGGACCAGTGTTTTAATTTTTTGTTTGTTTGTTTGTTTTTGTTCCTTTTTAAGGGATTTGCATTGATTTTCAAATGTGCCTTAAATATCTACTCTTCTGTTTCCTATGTTTTCTTGATAAAATTTTATTTCTGGTAGAAAGAATGTAGAGGTGCCTTCATTTGAGAACAAATTCTATCCATAGGTCAGTCTATCCTTGTAAATAGGGTTCACATGATAAGTTTCTATGACTGTAGTGAAGCTAATACATTTGAATATGATGGCATATTGAATGTGAGCTGATTGAGCTTCATAAAGTCACCGAGTTCTATTGGTGATGAATGTTCTCTGATCTTGTTTCTTTGTGTTTTTATCCGTCAGTTTTTACCAATGTGGGATACCAGTTTGCTTAAGAACAATTCACACAAAACTGTACAGTAAGAAGTGATTGACAGGGACTGGAGAGATGTCTCAGGAGTTAAGACCACTGGATGTTTTTCCAGAAGACCTGGATTCAATTCCCATTACCCATATAGCACTCATAACCATCTATAACTTCAGTCCCAGGGGCTCCAATGCTTTCTTCTGGCCTCTGTGGGCACCAGACATGCCTGTGGTGCACAGACATATAGGCTGGCAAAATTTCATATGTATAAAGTAAAACGAAGCATGTAGGGCATGTAAGTGTAGTGTGAGCATTTTTGCTACCTTAGTCTGTATGCTATATTATGTGAGTGAGACTGGCTAGATGTCTACTTTCCGAAAGGTAGGAGGAGAGCAAAAATTATGAAGTACTGTCTTTTTCTGTGACATGTGGTAGGTAAACCCCCAAATGGAAGGACTAGGAGACTGGTCTGAAGTGAGTGTGGAATCGCATGATGGGAGGGTTAAAAGACATTAGAAATGCAAATGGCTAATTGAATCTAAGAAGTTCCTAGAATTGTCCGTTTCTTTTGAGCTCTGAATGTTCAGTTTTAAGTTCTTAATAAATTAGCATCTGTAGCCTAAAATATCATAGGGGGATTTTGTAGGTAATTGATGAGATCACAATAAAATTTTTAAAATCATGATTCAGATTAATAGGCCTGAATTTTATGTCAGTTTGCTTTGCCATTTCTTTAGGTGGGGGATTACTAAATTTATCTGTTTTAGGACAGAAGACATACAGCTTTTAATGACATCTGAGTACCTCATGTGTAACATAAATTATGTTCTTCACCAGAGGTTCTGAACATGAATGCTATGTTCCAATTTTAAATGACCACTGGCCTGCTGTTGAGAGCTCTCATATCTCGCTATATTTAAACCTTTATTCAGAGCTGCTTTTCAAAACTCTCATGATAAACTGATAGGAATTTCTTTTTACTCTCAATATGTAGCTTTTGAAAAACAAATGAAATGAACTCAAATCTGTAACAGGATTTAGATTTGATATAAGGAAAACTTTGGAGGGTACTAATTTGATCAGTATAGGATAGTAAGAGGAAGAATTGGTAAAACCAGGTCAGAGAATTCAGTTTATTTGGTTTTTTTTATTTTGGCCACTCCTGAGGACATGGAAATAGCCTTGGTAATACAGAACTCCTTGCATGTAATGATGATTATTGTAAAACTTTCTTTTTGCAGTGTTAAGTATACTTATTGCCTTCCTGCCATTGACGTGCAGCTTATGCTTAAGCTGTCCTTGCTTCACTGACTGATTTTCAATGCTTTTTTATATCTCCTAGCTCAGAGATATAAGACTCTCATCAGTATTGCCCACAGCCATAGATGTATCCAGAAGCTAATTTAAAGGACCCTTGGCATCCATATTTCTTTACTTCTTAAAAGAAACTTCTGAATGGGTTGTTTCTAATGACTAAAATGTGACAGTTTGGAAGAAGTCCTTAAATAAAATACACCCCTCACCCGTCCCTACCTTGGCATTTTAGAACAGAGTTGACTGGCAAGGAGAACAAGTTTAAGATGAGTAATACTGGGTTACCAGAGATCAACTTTTTGAAAGAGATGGTAACTAGTGAAATTAACCAATTAGTTCCCGTTGGCATATTTACCATGTTATTGTAAAGATGCCTCTAAATCTGCTTGCGGCATTCCCCTGGAAAGATGTACTTATTGAAGATCAGGTTTTGCATTTCAATCAGAGGCACCCTTGGAGATGTGTAAAATGTTCACATGAAAATTTTGGTGTCTTTATAAATCTTATCTCATATATTAGAAACATTAAAATAAACAACAGAAGTATCTCATGGGAATAATAGAGCTTTGTAATGTTCTGTCGAACAGATCTTGATGTTTTAATGGCTCTAACCTGTAGGTTATTTTTCTGTATTCCGAAGAGGAACAAACCTACAAATGCAGTTGATCAGATGAAGTAGTGCTTTTAAAAAAGTGAATTGTGTCTGGAATCCCTGGTGATAACTTAAATTAAAGTACATCTTGTTCTCTGTTAGTTTAGTTAACTCTGTGGTAATGGTACATCTCACTCTACTACCAAGTGCACAGTATGGAGATGCCTAAGCAGCCTGGCTAAGAGGGATTTGGCAGAACATGCAGCTAAAATGCTGCTCTTTGCTAGATATAGCAAGTCATTTTTGATGTTTTTCTGTACAATTCATTTTGTTTCTTTATTAGGATAAATATTTGAAAATGGAAGATAAGGAAATAAATCTTGTACCAATGAGGGATGAGTCTTTAAATTCCACAAATGTGCATGTATTAGATCACTAAATCTTAAGTGTGAAATTGGAATCCTTTATGAAAAGAGCCTTTATGTTTAAGATAGATTTTAAAAAGGGAGAAATGTGTTCTTCAATATAAATAATATAAATTTGGGCTGCTAGTACTAATAACTTAAGGCCAGTAGATAATTGTGTAATTTATGTCCTAAAGTTGACCCTTACAAAATACGCAAATTAGTCAGATTAGGAGTTCAGTTTGATTTTAGGAATTTCAAAATTGACTGTAAAAATTTGCTTCAGGTAAAAACCTGTAGATAAGCATCAAGAGGTTTTTTTTTGTTTTTTTTTTTCTGACTGTTTCTGGGAAAAATAAGTGTGTGAAATGATGCAGAAAATCCATCTAGACAGGTGAGAGCACCATCTTAAGAGGGACAGGGAGCAGAGATGAACTTTTCCAATGTCCCCATATCTTGCTTCTGTCGGTCAGAATATTTCACATTCATGTGAATGCAAATAACTATTTTTACTATGCAAAGTATTTACAATTATTTGTTATTGATTTTGAGTAAAAATTAGTTACAAATAACTAAAAGACTGTTGAAAGCAAATATAGTTGTAATTCTGGTGTGAATGAATACCATTGGAGAGTGTGATTAACAGGACGGATATGGAGAATTTTAGGAGTACTTACTTTCAACTTGAACCGACCTTCCAAATTTTATTTGATTACTTGACCGAGCTAAAGTTTGTGGGTTCAAAACCAAGACCGCTTAGTTGTCTTTCTCATTGCTTAGATCCCTCCTCAGACCTGAGCTGGCCTTACTCTGCTTACCAACTATGGATCTGGAAGCTGGGGGTGGGGGCATTTCTTCTTTGTATAGTGTTCCTTTTTCCTATGTATTCATTTCATCCTCACAGCTCTGCTATTCCTTCCTTACACTGCAGCTTATGGCCCTTATTAGGATTCTGTCTTAACCCCTGAAAGATTCCCACAGAGACACGGAGACCCTCCCTCTCTCTCTCTCTGTCTCTCCTTTGCTCCCTCCCTCCCTCCCCCTCTCTCTCTCCTTTGCTCCCTCCCTCGCTCCCTCCTACTCTCCCTCTCTCTCTCTTTCTTTCTCCCTCATTCCCCCTTGTTCCCTCCCTCTTTCTTTCTCTCTCTCCCTCCCTCCCTCTCCTCCCCCTTTTCTCTTCATAATAATAAAGTCTTCCCATGTAGACCCAGTCTAAGTGTCTCCCGCCGAGCCTCTGCCTTCAGCCTTGAGCATACGGGGCAGGGGCCTCTCCATCCATTGACATCCGCCTGCCACATAACATAATGTAAGGTAACATAACAACATAACAACATAACAGCTGGATCACCTCCACAGCTACAGGCTTTTCCATTCTGTGCTGCTGTATTCTCCCACAGTTCAGCATTTATCTGAAATTTAAATGGTGTAGAAGTTCCTTGGCTTGTCCCTGACAGTTACTTTTCCCATACCCATATATTATATATGTTTTTTGATAATTAATCAGTTTTAATGGGACTGTCAACTGTTATGAAACCAGGTTAGGAGTTGCTTTCTTCCTACTGGAACTTGAAGCTTCCTCACTGACAGTGGACTGGGCTTTGGTTATTTTCTTATGTTCTGGTACATAGCTCAGTGGTAGAAGGTATAAGATAATAGCAGTTACAATAGTTACTATTTTTGTACACTGGAACTTGCCTTTTAACTTGACTGATAGTGTTATCTGTTTCCAGGGCCAATCAAAAGCTTCTTGTGGTTAGCTAATTTCACCAAGGTCACGTAGCCAGTGATAACAAGGCATTCCAAGACATTTTCTCTGAGGCCTAGAGTATCTGGCTTCCAAGTTTTGTACTACTAGTGTATGGTCCACTATCTTTTCATCTAAATAGTCAGAGATGAGGGGTTTTGATGATCTGAATAAGTGCTGGGTGTATGTCTGTTGCTGTTCTGTCCTTTCTATAATAAAGCACATGGAATTGTGTTCCATTTGGTACCTACCTTATCATTTCTTCCTCTTCCCTCCCCTTCCCAAAGGGCCTCACTTCATAGCCTCTGGTGCCTTTGAGCTCCTTGGCTTCCAACCTAGCCTTCACAGTGCTGGAGTCACAGGGGTGCACCCTGGCCTAGGTTCATTTGTTACCGTTCCACTCATAAAAACTCCAATTAATTTCTTTTCTTCAGGGTGGGAGATATTATAATTGTGACTATAATTTCATCTAGGAAAAGATTATAGGCTTTATAATTTAGTAAACAATTTTCAAATTAAATGTTGCCCATTTCTCAACCCCTTATCAGAGACTTTACCAAAAACCATATGATACCAGGACAAACTATTCTTCCTATGTGGGAAATCTGATTTCTGTAGTGAAATGGTTTTTAAAATGAGATGATTCTTAAACTACTTGTCTAAAGATTGAACTCTTGAGTGGGAGCTGGAGGGAAACCCTGCTGTTGGGATCTTATTTATATGTGTATACACAAGTCCCTAAAACTGGAGCAGATATCTTTATGCCTTTGACACTGAACAACAATGAAAGTAGTAGACTAATTGCTCCTTGGGAGCCTTTGGGGGTGTGGTGGCCCTTTGAATAAATGACATTGCCACAAGTGAGTGGGACAGCCAGGCCCACAGATGCACTTGATCTCTTGGCCATCATTCAGTTGAGTGAGGCTTTTGAACACCTCAGCCACAGAAAACAGTTTAGTCTCTTCCTCTAGAGGTTCCGGTTGCTGCTGTTTTACATTTTTACTTACTGATTTTTCTTTCTTCTTTTCTTTCTTTTTTTCTTTTTTATATTGTAGCTTAGGTTAGAAACTTTTGTGGGATTAGAAATGTAATTATTTGGATATTAAAGGATTGCTTTGGAAATTTGACTATCATTAGGAAGAAGGTTTTAAGACTGGAATTCCATTGTCTTACAAAAAGTAAGAAATATTTATTGATTCCCAAATGGGACTGAAGAAACTTTTCCTCTTTAGAAGGCTGTGAATGACTCAGCGAGAGCTCTGGTGAGCTTCACTGAACCAAGCTGCTAATAGTTATTTAATGTTATTCGTCGGTGTGAAAGAATCGCTGTAGATTTTCCTTTTAATCTCTTGAATTGCAGGCTCATAAACCTCTCTGCCGAGCCCTGCCAGTGTTGTCTTAGGCCCACTGTCAAGACAATGGAGCCGCAGAGTTCTTTCACCTCTTGTTCTCAGACAAACCCAACAGAATGCGGGGTCAGAAGGGCCTATACTTCTAAAGATTGAAAGGTTCTTTTTCAAGTCACCACATAAATTATTTGATTTTATCATTATATTCCTCAGGAACCTCTCTCTAACTATAATGCCCTGCTTTTGATACATAAAAGTAAAATTGGAAGGTGGGGGGTTGGGGATTGTCTTGTCTCATTTGGCTAAGCTTAGTGTGGCAGAGTGAACAGACCTTAATATTCCTAGATATTCAGAAGAGTTGAGCCCATTTTCTAAAGAATCCGACTGTGTACTCACTGCACGGAGATAGACCGAGCACACATTTAGCAGGTTGTGTTCTTTACAGATGGCTCCGCCTCCATTTGTCCTCTTTGGTTTTTGTTTGTTTCTTCTGTTTTTGTTGTTGCAACATTTTAACTTTTTTTTTTTTTCAAATAGTTATTGCCATTATGTAAAACAATCAATTTTAGAAGCTTGGATTTTAAAGTCAGTTTCTATTTTCAGTGTTAGTAGCGTCATGTTTCCACAAGAGAACGTTGAGCGGGATTTGCATTTCCAGATCTGCATATTAAAATGTCATTGTAATGAACAAAATTGTGTGTGTGTGTGTGTACACGTGTACGTGCCATGTGAGTGCACGCGCGGCTACAAAATAAAACAAATGGATCTGTTTTAAAGATGGCATGTCTGATTACTACAGAATTATCTAAGCTGCTTGGCTTTTAGGGCTCCTGAAAGTGACTTTAGTAGATAGAGAAGAATTAAGATTTTTTTAAATTATAACCATAATGGTGGATAAGCAGAGATCATTGTTTAAAAAGAAAGAAAAACACACTGATTTGTTTGCACTCCTTCCTTAAAATTGTAGTGGGGGTTGGGATGGTAGAGTGGAATTTGCAGTTGCCCTATCCCTGGACACCTGCCTCTTAACAAAGGATTGTGGTCACCCCCCACTGCCCACATTTAAGATTCACCTTTTACTTTTCCTGTACTGGGTCTGCTCATTATGCAGTTCTCCAGGGATCCAATTTTCCCCTGAGTTAATCACCCTAGCCTTTTCAGAAGTTGTTAGATTATTGTCTTTTCAAAGGACAATAACTTTCTTTAAAAACAAAAAAACAAAACAAAGCAAAGAAAAACAAAACAAAACCCCCTTATTTCTGATTGTAAGAACAGGACCACTAGTATCTCAAATACACTGCCTTTAAAACTTTTTGTTGAAGTGTAACGTGTATGTACAGAGAGGTGCAGAAATCTGCAAGTCACTTGATAGATCTTTTACTGTAGAAACAGAGTTAACTAGAAAGCTTGAGACATCTAGGCACTACACCTTTCCCCTCAACAGTGTAGGAAAGTTGTCCTGGTGTGTTTCATACTTGTTTATGTTAGATACTGATTTTTAAAACCACTCAGTATTGAGTTTTGTGCACGCAGTATTGAGTAATCAACATATTCATATTTTATAGCCATGTAACTCTGATATATTCCTTTCAATTTTGATCTTTGACAAAGAATTAACCATTTTTGTGCTCCCTTTCCCCTTTCACCATGAGATGGCTATGCTTATCTTTTAACCAAGAGTAGGTGCTACTCTAAAAGCTCTGTGCTTAGGGACAAAGGGGAAGAGAAAATAATGAAATGTGGGTGCACTGATAGAGTGCCCACAAAATAGTAACTAGATCAGAAGAACAGCTGCTTCCTGGGAGAAAAGCAGAACAATAGGCAGTTACATTTGCAAGATATTTCTCATTTATTATATATTTTTAAATACAGTGGTACTATGGGTATTTATAAATGTTTATCCTTTTAACAACACTGTCTATTCTGGGTATCCAAGATAGGTCAGGGTGAGAAAACTATTCACCCCCTCCCTCACCCTGTCTGCTCTGCTTCAGTTGAATGCAGAGAATAGAGAAATACAAGATACCATAGTAACTTGGTTGAAAATTGATGATGCCTGCTTGTTCTACAAATAGGTTTTTTGACCATGAATTATCTCCATTCTTCAAATATTAATTTCTTAGTTCTAGAAAAGTTGACCCTTCTGAGTAAGAAACCAAAACATAAGTTTTTTTCTGTCCCTGAGACTTTCAAATTGAATTAGTACATTTATATATGGAAGATCTGGGTGAGGTTTGCATATCTTTAATCCCAGCACTCAGGAGGCAGAGGTAGGTGGATTTCTGTCAGCTCTGGGCCAGCCTGATCTACATAGTGAGTTCCAAGATAGGCAGGGCTATGTAGAAAGACCCTGTGTGTGTTGGGGGGGGGTGTGTGTGTGCAAGTCAGAGAGCTCCTACCTGTAATACTAACATATAGGAAGCAGAAAGACTACCATGAATTCAAAGCTATCATGTGTTATACATAGTATGTTCAAATGTAGCCTGGACTGTCAAGTAAAACATGGTCTTTAAAGGGAGTGGGGGACTGGGAGGAAGAAACCAGAACAGATAGGCAGGTATAATTGTATAGAATGTAGAAAATAAGTTGTTTTGTTTGGAAACTACTTAGCATACTATAAATTATTTATAAGATGTTCAGTGGCCATAGATAGATGGAAGAGCTACTAAAACCACAAGAAGAAGTTGCTGTCTGGATCTTATAAACAGTTAATAGACTGTTTGTACCCAGTAAATATGGAGTATAATATTTGATATACTTTAATAGAAAGCTGTGGTAGGTTCAAAATATTGTATAGTCTTTTCATCTATTTTTAAATTGTATAACTCACCAATAAATTCTGAGCAGGCAGTTATTAAATATAATTAAGTTGCAGGTATGCATACAACAGAACAAAGGGACATATTCTCAGCAAGTGAGCAGGAGACTAGTGAGGCATCTGAGGAACTTTCCTTGGAGTTAGGGGAGGTTGCTGAATTTTAGTAATGCCCCTCCCCCCCAAGCATTAACTTCTAAAAGAAGAATACACATATACAGGAATAATACAATACCTTTGAAAACAGAAATGAGGGTTTCCCATCTATGGGTGCTTTCTTTGCTCAAACTCTACATGTTTTAATTAAGGCTTCATGCTTCTACCAGACCGTACTCTTACTATATTTAGATGGATTCATGGCTTAGACCATTTATCTGTAGAGTAAATCTTTGGCTCAGGAAACAGCAAAAGATGCACAGAATCCAAAAGATGCTGTGGGGTTATTAAATTAGTAAAGTGCCCCTCTTTTTAGTTTCTTATTTTGTAATCAGATGACCAGCAATCCCCTGTTTTTGTAGAGCTCTGCTCTTTTTGGCATCTCTGGCCTGATCGCATCTGATTGAAAAAGATCCATTAGTCTGCTTGAGCTGCCATAACAGAACACTACAGACCAAGTAGAAGAGCAGATTTTTTCATGGTTCTGGAGGCTGAGAAGTTCAGGATCAAGGTGTTGGCCAGTGCTGTTCCTTATGAGGCTGTGCTTGTGGCTTTCTGCTGCTCTTCTCTGCCTCTGTGCTGATGTCTCCAGCACTAAGGTAGTTTGAAGTAGTTCATATGTGAGCTTGAATGGCCATCTGGAGATGGACTATCAGCACTTATTATTAATTGTCTTGTTTTGTATTCTACAGAAGCTGAGCTAAGAAGTGTGGGGCCAGTAGATGCACAGGTGCACCTTGAAGAAATGTCCTGGAATAAAGGTTGGATCTTATTTTATTTTCTCATAGCCACACTGAATAGAAATATTAGGATTTTTTTACATGTAGTAAAAAATTCAGGATATTTGAAAGTCTTAAATAACAGCTTTACCTTTCCACATAAATTTTTGTTTGGCTAGATTTTATCAGCTTTGCTTATTGAGATATTCTATGACCCATTTCTTATTTTCTGTTTTAACTGAGTATATAAATGCTTCTTTTACATTTTTTTTTTTTTTTTTTTTTTTTTTTTACTGCTTTGAGGTTTGCATTATTATCTGTGTAATAAGGTTAAAGAAGAAGGTAAAAATGCTAATATTCTTCAGGCTGACAAGTAAAGTAAGTTCCTGCAGAATTTCTTTTTGCTTTCTATGGGATCAGAAACTGATAGGACAGGCCTATTCATGTCCAGCTTTCTGCTTCCACAGAGCCTGCTGCTTCCCCTTGTCCTCGCTTTCACTGTTCTTGTCTGAGCCCAGACCTCATGTATAGCCTGATCTGATCTGAAAATAGCTATGGGAGCTGAGAATAACCTTGAGCTTCTGATCTTCCTGCCTCTACCTGCTAAAACTGGGATTGCAGGCACAGGCTACCACACTTTGTCATGTCGTCCTGGAACTTCTTGAGCATTGTCTCACTTTTCGATTACCCTTAAGAAAAATCTCTCACTCCCCTTCCTTCCAAAGAAATCATATCTTCTTTCCATTTTCTTTTATTAGAATATTAAAATTGATTACCCAATTTAATTTCCACACTTGTCTGTTCTTTGAAATTGTTGTGGTTATACATTATTAAATTAAAAAGAACCACCCTGAGTATTATACTTAAGTACTTCTCTGGGAAATTTAAATTACTATTTCTTAGGATTTTTTTTTTTTTATATGCTCTTAACTCTGTAGATTCTCTTTTTACCTTAGGGTTCAGATCCCTTGAAGGCTTATAGAAGTTCACTAATGAGTGCAGTGCTGGGATAGACATAGCCACCCATCTTGAAACTAAGCTTTATTTATTTATTTAGTGACAAATTCTTTACTTAGTGCTCTAATGAAGAGAGTAGGCATTACTAACTTAGAAGAGGAATCATGTCTTTGCCCATGGAACTGCTCTGTGTCTACCCATCCAAATGAAACTCTGGCTAGATGCTCAAATTTACCATGAATAACCAGAGTTCTAGGTCTTCTGTGAAGTTACTGCAGTAGGAGGAAAAAATGTGGGCACATTCATTGCTGGCTTCTGGAAAGATGTACCAGAAGGTAACACTCATTCAAAATGTGTCCAACTAAATATATTTTTTAAAGATATACTTTGGGGGCTGGACTATATATACTCTTGGTTTGCATTTAGATGGTATGCAGGTTAAGAGCACTGGCTGCTTTTGCAGAAGAAATGGGTTTAATTCCAAGCACCCATGTAGCAGTTTACAAATATCAGTAGTCCAGGTCCAGGGGATCTAGCACCCTCTTCTGGCTTCTGTAGGCACTGCACACATGTGGTGGGGACAAAACACCCATACACATAAAAATAGTTTTTTTTTTTAAATACTTTGACTCTTTATTAATCATTAGATGTTTAATTGCTCAGTAAAAATTAGTTCTCAACATAGATACCATGCTTGCTAATGGTGTCTAAAAGCATGAAAATAGTAAAAGCTGATTTTTGTATTTTTTCCATTTATATTTGAACATTTTTGATTATGTAGTTTTAAGGCTTTATTTATTTCTTTGTTTTCTTAAGGGAGAGTTTCATGTAATCCAGATTAGTCTCAAACTGGCAAGAGAGCTAGAGATCTTGACCTCCTGATTCTCCTGTCTTCTTCCTCCAAGTGCCAGAATTACAGGCAAGTCCCACCACGGCCAGTCTAAAATTTGATTTTAAATTCAAAATGTGGATTGGTAGTTTAGTCAATAAGTATATGTATTTTTTGTTCCAAATTCCAACATTGCTGAGAGCCATAGGAGTATACAGCAGGTGACAAATAATGTTTGACAAGTCGACCCATCAGACATGGAATTCCCTGATCAGGAACCCTACCTGGCGAAGCCATGGGGCCACTGACTGTTAATGACCAGTTGTTTCCTGTCTGTACCTTTCTCAGGTGCCACTGCTATGCCTGCCTGATAAGAACAGCTGTGGGGTTCCTTCCACAGCCCATTGGTAATGCGTTTTACAGCTGTGGGCACATTTATAGCTGTGGATGGTCAGGAAAGATGATTTCTGTGTAATAATTGTAATTCCGATATATATAAATACCAGAATATTCTTCTTTACTGTCAGAAGAAAGTAACAGTATTCTCAAAGACAACTAATTTTAGAGTTCAGAACAAATCCAATACAGACTAAACTGTCCCCGAAGAAAATGCACAGAGACTAATTCCAAGGTGTTGCTTATTGCTAAATCAAGGCCAGGCTGTTTACATCAAGACACAGCTCCTTGCAGAAGCTCTTCCGGCACAGAGCCTGACTGTTCAAGGTTCAGCCTATTGCTGCTATTGTTAAATCCTGAATTTCAGAGTCATTCTGTGTCAGGAAAAGTCTCTTGAAAGGTCAAACATTTACACTGGCTGGTCTTTGTGACCTTACTAGTCTGAAAATAGCTGTGACTTCTTGTGTTATGAGAATGGGTCGGACTGAAAAAAGTAACTCATAATTAATTGTCCAGAGTTTGGCTGAGAAGAAGCAGGGCCGATGTAGAGGAAGTGTGTGTGTACTGAGTGAGAGACTAGGAGAAGCCCAGAGAGAGTGAGAGGTGAGTGAGAGAGCGAGCTAAGAGTGAGTGAATGATGTAGAAGAAGCATATGTGGGTGTGAGAGAGAAAGCTGTGAGAAAGAGCTGCTGCTAGATATGGGAACTGTACAAAGAGCTGGATGAGAGTAAGAGCAGTGTAAAGTGTCAGATGGTGAGCGAGATTATATATATGAGATGTATAACTGTGGGTATGTGGACAATTATAACCACAGAGGCAAGGAAGAACCTCCATAAAAAAGATGTAGAAGAGTAATGCATGTGAAAGAAAGATGTGTAGGCATGTGAAAATAGGTAGAACTATGTATAGAGGTGTATGGCCATATGTATGAAAAGAAAGATATGTAGCTATATGTATAGAATGTAGGAGTGTGGAGATTTGTAACTCTAGAAACAAAGAGTCAGAGACCATTTTTAAGAAGTAAATACAAGGTTACCATCAGAAAGTGTGTGTGTTTCCTTATTTACCTGCCAGATAGAAACTTTTTTCTTAATTACCCTCAGATAGAAAAGTTTCCTATCTCTCAATACTCTAGGGCATTTCTTTTTATTACCCCGGAGCAGATCTTGAGAGCTGGAATCCCATGATCTGAGATACAACACAGTAAAAGAAGTACAAAAACCAAAATCACCAAGGACTATTAGAAGTGTTTTTTTTCCCCTGGATCATTGTGTGTGGGGTGTGGCACTTGCCCATATGAAGGCCACAGGTTGACAATAGGATGTTCTTTCAATTGCTTCTCCACAATATTGTTTCTTTTCACAGAGCCTAGATCTTAAGATTGGCTAGTCTGGATGGCCACTAAGTTCCTGGGTCTCCATGTTTCCACTCTCTTCTGACCCACCAGGACTGGAGTTATGGTGGTTTCATAAGTGTGTGTGTGTGTGTGTGTGTGTGTGTGTGTGTGTATTATATATATGAAGGGAAGGAAAGGAGGGAGGGAGGAAGGAATGGTGAGTAGGTCCAGAGGCAAAGCCTGGCATGGTGGATTCTTTATTTTTTGTGACAGGATCTCACTATGTAGATCTGGCTGTCCTGGAGCTCACATTAGGATGGCCTAGAACTCACTGAGACCCACCTGCCTCTGCCTTCCAAGTACTGACTGAAACTAAAAGCTTAGGTCACCACAGCCTGTCATCTCAACACTTGAGACTACAGCAGGAATATGTAGAGTTCAAGGCCAGTGATGGCTACTCAGTAAGGGCCTGTCTCAAACAAACCAAGAAGAAAGAAATGAGAGAAAGCAAGAGCAGGAATAAAGGAAAAGAGAAAAGAAGGCCTGAGAGCTGGATAACCGACATAAGTACTTTATTGTCTGACCCAACAGACAATAACAACCATCACAATAATGAACCCGCAGGAAGGGAGCATTGTTCTCTGACCTCCACACTCATGCCATGCCATCCATAAATACCTAACTCAGAGGGAAAACAAGCAAAAGTGATACTTCATATGTTACTGCATTTGAGTCACCTGCTTGTAGGAGGGCACAGAAACTTGAGGTAAACAACTGAGGTAGCCACCTTCTCAAGACTTCAGAAGATACCATGCTCTGTTAATATCTTAAATTCATTGCTGAGGCGAATATAAAATTTTCAGGATTCTTAATAAAACTAAAAATTTCAAATAAACTTCAGAGATTATTCTCAGTATCCTTTGCTTTATCCCCATCTGAGAATACTGAACAGCCAGTATTCAGTTGAGTAAGTCCACGGCCACTACTGATAGAGACTGTTCGGTAGATAAGTTTTAGAAACATTGTTCATATGCAAGAGAATCTATCCTTTTTTAAACTCATTTTTATCTGTACCTGGCTTGTTTAATTTTACAGTTTCTCTGGAACATGTTCTACACTTTGGTTTAGCAGAGTAGGCGACTGTAAATATTTGAGGAGGTGTTTTCCTTTTCTTTGCAGATGATGAGTCTTTCTCTATGACCTGCCGATGTGGTGGAAAGTACACGGTCTCCAAGGATGAAGTACAAGAAGTGAACTTCATTTCTTGTGATACATGCTCACTGATTGTGGAACTCCTTCATCAGCACTGAACTGTACATTCCTGAGATCCTTAAGTACAGTCAGTATAGTCCAGAGGCCACTCGGTTTCAAGGAGATAGATGCTTTCTTACTAGCTGTATAATTTGCAAACATAATATATGATCTTCAAGCCAAGGCCACTTCAGATTAACTAATTAATTTGTTTATAATTACAGGATATTGCAAAAAAGGACTTGGATTATATTTCTGGATTTTTATCTGACTTTTGTTTTCTCTTCATACAAAATTTCTTATATTTCTAATTTTCATATAGTTTATAGTTTTATTTTTTATAATTTATTCCTTATAGTTACTTAGGGTTTTGTTTTTTGTTTTAATCTTTTAATATGTGTGTGTCTATGTGTGTCTGTGTGTATGTATATGTGTGTGTGGTGTGTGTCTCTGTGTGTGTGTATATGCAGGGCAGAGGACAGTAAGTGAGTCTTTGAGGAGTTGATTTTTCTCTTTTTTCCTTCATGTGGGTCTTGGGTCAAATTAGAGTCCTTGGGCTTGTGGTAAGTGCCTTTACCTGCCTAATCACCTTGCTGTCCCTAATTATGAAGTTGTTGATGTAAAAAATGATGTTTTTTTAATTACTAAAGTTATTTGCCTATTTTATAGCTATTTCAAACTTGCAGGCATTTAAGTAAGATTAGGATCTTGTGAACAAAGTGTGAGCCCAGCTCTGCCCTAAACAAGGCTGGATATGGATCGCTACAAATGTAATTCAAAGTGGGTCAAGTGTTAGAAAACATGTTTGAAAACATGACTCTACCTGGCCCTGGATGTCTAAAGCTTGTCATCAGCCTGTCTTCTCTTCAGATGTAATTTAGGAAGAGAAAACTTTAAAAAATTGAAATTCAGATTTTACTTTTTAGTTGCCTCCATTTAAGGCCAGGGAGACATTCATTTCATTACTGGTTTGGTGAAGGTGCTTTTATAATGAATGACTCCTCACTACAGCAGCCTGTAGATGGCATACCCTACGTGACCTCTTTGTATGTGACATTATGTTTTTAGTTATGAACACTGACGGCCCTTATGGAGCATAGAGCACCTATGATTTTATGTCTAACTCTTGGTGTCAGAAGAGCACAGGCTTGAAATGCTTAGTCTCAGCACCCTTGGGAACAGATTGCTTTCATTGTATAGGCATCACTGCAAGTCAAATATAAGGTAGTCACTGAGATTTCAACCCCAAGATATTTTTATATCATAAAATTTCAAAGGAAGACTTGTTTGGGATTTGTATCAAAATACTTTTAATTAATGTATATTGCAGATGTGATATTTACTTTTACATTTAATTAAAAACATAAATAAAACCGAGTAGCAAATAGTTTATTAGTAAATTCATGGTTTCAACTGCAGTAATAAATTCATTTGAACAGGAGACAGTAATCAAGTCAAAAAGATAAATGTTTTCTAATCATCAGAAAATCTGTGGCCATTTGGGCTGTCACGCAGAAATCCAAAATCACTGAAAGGCCAAATCTGTAAAATGAAAATACAGTTGAAGACAATTAAAGAAAATTCTTTATCATCACAACATTCTTTTTCTGTTCTCTGTATTATATAATACAGTGCATTCTCTTCATTAGTTATTCTGAAAATAAACTTGTGTGTTTAGCCTGGGACATTCAAACATACCAGAAGCCATGTTTGTTTAGTATATCAATAAATATTTGTGAAGATCTGTTTTCTTTTACTATCCTAAAATAAGCTACACTATCAATCTACAATACTTTCAGTTGCTTGAATATGGCATCTGTTTAAGTATAAAAAAATCCTGAACATTATATGGTTTCCCTAAACACTCCTGAGATTCTCTTCTTCTTCTGTTTGATAAAGGGGAGTAGGTGTGGGGATGTACACCTATAATCTACACCCGTGATACTGACACTTATGAGACAGAGACAGGAGGGTGGAGAGTTTCAGGCCAGTTTGGACTACAGAGTGAGACTCTCCCAAAACAAAATACATCACCCAATAATGGGAGAACCAGTGATGATGAGAATGTTATCCAAAGCTTGTATGTTCACTGCAGCTATATGCCTGTATGTTTGACTGGGTCCATCTACCTTCCCAGTAGATGGGCTGCTGTTGTAAAAATGGTTGCTGAAATGCCAGGATATGACTGTAAAATGTCATATGGCTGTAAAAAGTCACACACGGCAGAATTTGACTCTGTAAACTCAAAGGCTCCCTAGGCCACCACTGCTTTTTTTTGAATTTTATTATAAACTGTGTTATCTCCTGTAGAAGCAGGAAGGGGAGAGGAGATACTGTTTTGTCTGTAGCTCTTAAAGGTAAAGTGTTCATCAAATGCAGTCACTGCACCAGTGAGCTCAACTTGGCAGCCCATGGATTTTAAAGAGAATAGAGAACAAAGCTGGCATTTTAGGCATTAAAGCACACCTTAAAGAAGATCCGTCCTCGTATCAGTCCATAGGGAATAGGGCCATAGTACCTGGAGTCTGTAGAATTCTCTAAGTTGTCACCTTCTAACCAAACATGACCTGTTGGCACCTGGGATTAGTAAAGACAGGCAGGCATTTTAGAAAAAAGAAAACCACAACAGAGGACTGTCACAAAAACACTGTGGTGCGCACCTAGAGTCCCTGTATTAGGAGACTGAAGCAGAAGATCATGAATCCAAAGCCATGTGGTTACACAAACACTATGTGAAGGAGAGACTTCATTTGTCCTAGTCTTCCTTTATATGTGTCTCAAGAACTGCTATTTCTGGTTTCATTTCTTATTAAATAAATATCAAAGTTTCCTACATTTTTTAAAAGATCCCATTATTATACAGTTTCTAAACATTAATTTGTAGAAAGCCCCAACTAAGGCTGTAAGAAATCCAAACAATGTGGCAGTGTCATTAATTTAATAGACTTCAAAAGAGGTCATTAGGCTGCTGACTGGAAATGTGCCCTCCTGTTGTAATAACAGCATAAGCAGGGCAGCCAGTCAGCAACATCCTGGGGCCAGTTCCAAGGCCAGACCTATTAGAACGCTCATGATGAACTAAGTGGTAATGGATTGTGACATCAATTACGGATAATCTCATCATTTTATTGCAGTGGGCTTGTCAGAGTTCTAATTAAGACCCCTGTCCTGCCTTTGTACAAGCCATATCGTCACTGCCTTATATGTTGATAATGACCATCAAGAACCAGAAGGACCGATTACCAAACCATCAGTTGCAAACTAATGACAGTAACCTTCTACTATATAAAAAGATAACTCCGGGTATTAACTGGTAAAAAGTTTTAAGTATTTACTCAATTACAATCCTTTTAAGAAGGCAACACTTTTCAAAAATGCATTCCTCCTATATGAGACATTCCCCCACTAATATACATTCAATATAAACTTAGAAGGTGCTTTCTGGCAGCAATCTGTACAGCACTCTTTAATGTTTTTATTTTCCAGTTTTTGTTAAGCAAAAAAGTTGCTTCATTGACCAGACCAAAACAGTCTATTGGGAAGATTGCATTATTTTTGGCAGGGCTTAATAGGACATACTACAATTTTTTTTATCACAATTTTCTTTTTGTATATTCTTAGAAGCATTTCAATTTTAAGTTCATTTTTATAAGATTATATTTCTGGAATATCTTGATTACAGGAACTAGTTTCAGGTCGTAGGACTGATAACATGTCTAGTGACTACCTATATCATAAACTATCAGGCAGTGACATATAAAATGGTCAAGTAGAAATGCAATGTATCTGAAGCCAAGCAAAATAAACACTGTATCTGGAACATATTCTGAAGTTTTACTTTTGGAGAAGAGCAAAATAAAGAGATCTTACATCTTACATATAGATTTCTAGTTTCCCAAAAATATGTTTTTTCCTGAATCCTAAAAAATAGGTGCTATGTGTAACTGGATAAGGGACACAAGTAAAAGAAAGATGTTTTACAAATAGGTGATATACTAACAGTCTTGGGAGATCTCTACCCAGTAAGGACCGACACATTTACATTCCACCTTGCTTTGTGGTTTCCCCTCAGTTTGTCTGCCTATGCCAAATGCTCTGAGCTCTTAGGACATTTGTTATACCAACCTTGCTCAGAGTATTGCATTAAAGGAACATCCCACTTTTATGTCTTTTTTCGTTATGAGACGTTGTCTCATGTAGCCTGGCCTCAAACTGTAGCCAAGAGGATGGAGCTCAAACTCCTGATTTCTCTGTTTCCACCTCGAGTTCTGGGATTATGGGCATGCATTATCATGCCTGATTTTTTGTGGTGCTGGGTATTGGACCCAGGGACTAGGGCATTCTAGGCAATCACTGTAGCAACTGAGCTACCTCCCCAGATTGCTTTTGTGTATCTCTTTTCATTATTTTTAAGCAAAATAAACAGATAATGAATGCTATGATTTTGTTACTACTTTTGTTGTCATTAAATTTCGCCAACCCAACAGTAAGAAATATACCTCTATTTGCTTTTGTTTTAGCTTCAAAAAGTGAGTTTTCTGTTTCTGTCTCTCTCCAGTGTGTGTGTGTGTGTGTGTGTGTGTGTGTGTGTGTGTGTGTGTGTGTGTGTGTGTGTGTGTGTGTGTGTACATGCCAAGGAGTGCCTATGGAGGCTGACAGACAACTTGAAAGAGTCAGTGCTCTTCTTCTACCTTGTAGATTACAGTTGAACTCAGGTCATCACATTGGGCTGGAGGCAAATACCTTTACCCGATGAGCCATCTTCCCTTGCAATTCTGAGTGAGACTGATCTCATTCATGTAT
Source organism: Phyllotis vaccarum (assembly GCA_033318265.1). Lineage (NCBI taxonomy): Eukaryota > Metazoa > Chordata > Mammalia > Rodentia > Cricetidae > Phyllotis > Phyllotis vaccarum. The sequence continues at coordinate 134,972,724 of JARWLC010000001.1, read as the reverse complement.
TTAGAAGACAATGTAAGGAAGGTCTAGGAATATAGCTTAGTGGCAGAGTACTGTCTATGAGACACTGCAGTCATTCCCCCAGCACCCCTTCCCCCCCCCAAAAAAAAACCAAGCCAAGCAAACAAATAAACAAAATACAAAACTTGCTTTGTTATGTCATTGATACTATTATGGGGTTTCACTGGTGCTTCCTACTATATAGCTTTGGTTTAACTGGAAGATTACTCTATACATTTGTTTTCTGATTGTATTTTATTCAGGCCAACAGTGTCTTTGCACCTGCTTTGAATACAATGGTCTTCAAGATCTCTACTTTCCTATCAACTTCCAGTGGCCCTAATGTAATATAGTATAGACCTGTCTATATTAGTAAGCAATGATTTCTCACAACCAATTTATATTAAGTTTCTTATGTTCCACAGGATTATAGACGTATACAATAAATATTTACCTTTTATCTGCATGTTGCTTATTTTATTTTATAAACATGAGTTCAATTTCATGTAGCACCTCAACCAGAGTGGGGCCTCAAGTACTTGCTGGAAGTAAGTATTTGTAAGTGAACTTCCCTTCATGCAAAAAGACCTACTTTTGTCATAGTTATGGCACATCACTTTGGAAATAAGACAAAGACAATGAGGCATATGGGATTATAAACTTCACAGTTACAGAAAATAACCTAAAAGAAGTGCAGTGGGTTGGAGATGTTGCTCAGAGGTTAAGAGCTGCTCTGGCAGAGAGATGATCCAATTTTGATTCCTAGCACCCACACAGTTGCTCATCACCATTTTAACTTCAGATTCAGGGGATCTGGTGCTCTCTTCTGGCCTCCGTGGGTACCAGGCATGTACATGGTACATAGACATACATGCAGACACAACACCCAGACACAAAATAGTAGGAAAAAACTTAATTAAAAAAAGAAAAAGGAAATCAAGACCACATTTATGAACCTTTGGAAAGACGTAGCATAAAATAGGAATAAGAAAAAAATACATTTTATTTCACGTGATCTTTTAGAATAGCTGTGAATAAACACTGTTATAGAAAAAGATTCCTATGATACAAGTTCGTTCCTGGTTGTCTGATTCTCACTCACATCGGCTACTGCACATGCATCTATTGATAATAAGAGAATAATCTACTTCTCTTAGACTTCATGTACCACGTAAAATACACAACCCAAGAGACATGTTCCTTTAAATTTAAGAGGATCTATTATAAAAGGAAATGGACCTTTTTATCTGGATATGTCAAGATACTTTTAATAGTGAATAGGATATACAGTTATATTTTATTGACACATTTATTGTACATAGTGTTAATTATGGTTAATTTCTTTCAAGCATATCATGAACTTTGACCATTATCTGCTCTTCCTCTACACTCTTGATGTTTCTCCTCTACACATTACTCTCCTCCTTTCCACTAGTCATATGTATATATGACATAAAAAGCATATACAGAGTTTTATGTACAGATAAAGAATGTAAGGACCACAAATAAAAGAAAATATACAATGTTTGTCCCCCTGTACTGAATTTATCTCAATACAGCCATCTCCGTACATTTTCCCCGCAAATTAATTCACGCTTCTTTATACCTGAACTAACTGTCATTCTTTATACATGCAGTTCTTGACAGATGAAAAGCGTAGTCCATTAACTTGGCTATGGTGAAGTGTGATACAATAAACATGGACGTGGTATGTTGTTGCCTTAGGGTGCTTGGGGTATATACTCAGAAACAGGATAGCTGGGTCATGTCTTACATCTTTTGCTAGTTCTTTGAAGAAACTTCCATTATGATTTCCATAGTAGGCAGTTGTGGTGGGATTTAGGTGTTAGTTGATAAGGTTGGAAGACACTTAGGGTTTTGGGCTTTTGAAGGGGGTGTGGCCAGCCCCGTTGAAGAGGGACTGCTGTGATCTTGAGCGCCCGTTTGTTTCTGCCTTCTTTAGAGACTGGACCAACATCTATTGCTTAGACAATCCGATCGCTCAAGTGTATTCCTAAGCTGTGGCCTGTTATTGTGAGTGTTAATTTGTTTTCCAATAAATATTAATCTTATCTTAATATATTTTAAATAAAATTTACTGCCATATCTGGCACCCCATGTTGGGTGCCATCTGTTATAATATTACTTTTTTGACATTGGCTAGCCAGAGGTCTCAGACTTATAAACTTGTAGTTTTAGACTTTTTAGCTGTTTTTTTTTTTTTTTTTAGTTTTTTTGAAAAATGATTTAGAGGTTTATATTAGTTTTGTGGTGTTTGGCCTATGGCTTAGGCACATTGCTAGTTAGCTCTTATATCTTAACTTATTTTTCTTAATATGTCTTCTTACGTGGCCTGTGGCTCATTTGTGTTTTTTATGTTTTGGGGGGGGGGCATCTGGGTCATTTGTTTGATTTTTTTTTTTATGTTTTTATTTTATTTTATTTTATGGTGCCTGTCATGGGCCAAAACAGCTCCTTTATTTAAAGATTGATGTTCACAGCATACAGAAAGACATTCTCACAGCAGAATTAAAACAGTCCCTGTTTCCCACACCCTTGCCAATATTTGTTTTTTGTTTTGTTATCTTAATGATAATCACCCTAACTGGGATGAGATAGAAACTCAATGAAGTTTTAACTTCTGTTTCCCTAGTGGTGGCTAAACAGTATTAAACAGTTTATCATGCTGATTGGCCATTTGCCCTTCATCTTTTGATGACTGTCTCTGCATTTCATTAGTTTGTCATTGATTGAGTTATCTGTTTTGTTCTGTTTGGCAGGTTTTTCTTTTTTAGTTCTTTAAATATTGCAGATATCCCATTTTTGTAGCCTGTCTTGTCACTTGGTTATTTTGTTGTGTAGATGTGTTATTTAGCAGCATGCAATCCCATTTGTTAGTTCTTGGTTATTTCCTGACTTACTGGAGTCTGTTTCAGAATGTCCTTGCCCATGCCTGTATCTTCAAGCATTTCTTTTCTTTAGTACTTTCCAAATTTCAGGTCTTACATGGAGAACTTTAATTAATTTTTAACTGACTTTTGGGCAGGGTGATGGAGTAATCAAGCTGTTTTTCTGCAAATGGCTATCCAATTTTCCCAATATCATTTTGTTTTTAAAGTATCTTGGGCATCTTAGTAAAAATAATTAAACGGAAATAAGGTGATTATAGATCCATGGGTTTGGATCTGGGTCCTCTCTTCTATTCCATTTATCTCCATGTTTGTTTTTGAACTGTACCATGCTAAGTTTGCTAATGTGGTCCTACAATGCAACTTGAAATAGGTGTCGTACAACTTCCAGTGCTGTTCTTTTTGCTCAGATTTGCCTTGGCCATTGAGAATTCTGTGGTTCTATACAAATTACAATATTATCTTTTCTATTACCTCTTTTAAAAAATTGCTTTGAAATTTTGATAGAGATTGCTTTGATGGACGTTACTTTTGGTGGTATAGCCATTTAACCACTCTGTGTTGAGCCACGAGAATTGGAGGTTTATTCATCATATTTCAGTGTTTTTCTCAGTGTCTTCAGGACTTTTAATCTTTCCATGTTCTTCAACTTCCTTGGTTAGATCACTACCAAGTATTTCAGTGGGAGTTGGCTGTTTGTAGGCTTTTGGTTTAAGTTATTTTGAATAGGATTAATTTTCTGATTTTTGTTCATAGTAAGTTCCTTATTATTAATTAGAAAGGCTGCTTTTAAAATGTTATTTTTGAATCTATGTATACAACTTCAATATACCCATAAGTAGCTACAAGCGTAATGCTGAGTTTATTATAAAAGTAAGAAGAAAACCAGGCTGTTGATATAGCTCAGTGCTAAGGGGTCTGCCTAGCATGTGAGGCCCTGGTTTAGTTCCAAGCATTGCAAAAGTTGATAAATACTGTATCTTATATATAAGCAGACACGTTTATTGCTAGTGTTCATTATATTGTTATGAACCTACATGTTCAGCTCCTTTATCTTTTAGTCCGAGAACCATCCTTTCACATTTCTTGTAAGTCTATTTGCAAAAAACTTTCAGCTTTCCTTAAAAGTTCTTTCCAAGTTCTGTGTGAAAATACCTCATTTTACCTGCTTTTGAGAGATATTTCAAAATTGCTGATCTTTCCTTTGTAGTTGCAATTCTGCTGTTAAATGCAAGTGGAAGAATTTCATTTGTTTATGTTTCCTTTGGTTTCTTGAAAACAATTAGAAATATTATTTTAGAGTACCTAGCTAATTCCACTGCCTATATCTTTTCTGGGCCTAGTTAGCTGACTTATTTCTGAATGTGGGTTGCCCTTTACTGCTTGATCATGGAGGCAGTGATTTATGACTTAGCTAGGTCGCCTCTGTTGAGTGGATTTATTGCCAGTCTTTAGAGAGTACCATGTTAAAGAGGTTACAGCAGCTGTGGACAAATCAAGCCTGATTTCAAGTGGCTGGGAGGAGTCCCTTCTCACTTTACTAAAGCATAGCCTTTCCATGTCTCTACTGGATGGCAGCTTGTTCACACTGCCTTAGGAATTGCAAATGTCTTTTGGTTTTGTGTGAGTTCTAAGAATTGACCCTTATAGCTCCCTAGTTAGTCACCTTTACTTTATTATTAAGTTTCACCACAATTTAGTATTGAGCTGTCAAGCAAGGGGCTGTGAATGTAAATCACTGGAGATCTTTTTGTAGCTCCTGCCGTCCTGGTAATGAGAACCACAAAGTTCAACCACTTAAGCACCATAACCCTGCCTCCTCAGCTAGCTGTCAATCAACCATTGTTTTCATGATGACAGAGTCAATAGGTAGAGGTTATAGCTCAGTCAACAAAATGGCTGTCTAGCATGCCACCAAGCCCTGGGTTCTAGCTACAGAAACACACAAAACGGAGTGTGGTGTTGCACACCTATAAAACAAGCATTCAGAAGGTACAGGCAAGAAAAACATAAATTCAGGGTCATCCTTGGGTACAGAGTTTGAGGCCAGCCTATGCTACATGGACCCTGTATCATAAACAGAACAATCAATCAAAAGGCAAAAATAAGGGCAAATATGTTTACTTTGTTCTTTCTCTTGGAGAACAGTCTTTTACAGCCTCCTGAGCAATGTATGAACACAGTTGTTTTCATGTTCTGTCAGTCTTCTGTTGCTCTATGGTAGAAGGGCAATTCTCCTACAGCTTCTTCATTATTGCCAGGAGCAGTCATTTAAATTATATAAATTTCTGTATGTGTGGAGAGGGGTGTATGTGTGTGTAGAGGTCAGGAGATAACATCAGATGTCCTCCTAGGTGGCTTCTGAACCTGGAGCCAGGCTGGAAGCCAGAAAGTCCCAGTGATCCTTCTATGTCCCCTAGAGCACTGGGGTTACAGGCACGACAGCCACTCATGTTTTTTACATGGGTGATTTACTGATAGAAATTCATGCTTGCTCAGAAAATGTTCTTATCTACGAGGCATCTTCCCAGTCTTAATTACCAGTATTTTAAATCACATGTTTTAAAGTAAGCTTCAAACCTGTAAGAGAAGAATGACTTGCTGGAAGGTGGGCTAGACACACCTTTAATTCCAGCACTCATGAGTACAGGGTGAGTTCCCAGAGCTATGCAGGAAAATCCTGTCTCAAAAAGAGAGGGAGAGTGAGAAAGGAAGAGGGGAGAGGGAAATAGGAGAGGAAAGGGGAGGGTGAGGGAGACAGGGAGGGAGAGGGGTGGGGGAGAGAGGGGAGGTGAGGAGAGGAAATAATGAAAGGTAAAGACTATCAGCTCTAAGGTAACATGTGCTTTGACATCTCCACTTTGGATCCCTTTAGTAGCCTGTTACATGCTCCATTTGTTTGTTTGTTTGGTTTGGTTTTTGAGACAGGGTTTCTTGGCTGTCCTGGAACTTACTATGTATCCCAGGCTGTCTTTGAACTCACAATCCCCTCCTTCAACTCTCAAAGTGCTGCAATCACAGGTGTGCTTAATTTTTGTTTACTGAGATGGGGTCTCGCTATACAGCCTTGGATGGACTAGAATTAACTACTATAGAACAGGCTGACCCCGGAATTAAAAGAGATCTTTCTGTCTCTGCCTCCTAAGTGCTGGGATCAAAGATGTATATCTGTATATTTAATAAAACAGTCTAGAATATCAGAAAACAAAGTCACTCACAGAGCCAAGCCATGAAGGTCAGGTATTGGTGACCCACGCCTTTAATCCCATCACTCTAGAGGCAGAGATCCTCCTGTATCTCTGTGAGTTCAAAGCCCAACAGCCAGGCGGCAGTAGCACACACCTTTAATCCTAGCTCTAAAAATGTACAAAGAAACAGGGAAAAGAATTTCGGCTTTTCCTGCCAGCTGGGGAGAGAGAGGTTAAGAGTCAAAAGATTCATAGACAGGTCTAAAGAGTTGGCTAAGTGAAAAATAGCTATAGTTTGTTTCTCTCTCTGATATTTCAGCTTTTTCTCAATATCCAAATAAAACTGGTACAATATACCTCACCCAACTGTCTGATACCTTTAAAGATTTATTTTTAACATATGTGTATGTATATGTTTTGGTCTACATGTTAGAATGCACACATGTATAGTGGTGCTCATGAAGTCCAGAACTGGGCATCAGATCCCCAGGAGCTGGAGTGGCAGGCCATTGTGAGCTTTTGGCAACTGAGCCATTTCTTTAGCTCCCAGGCTGATACTGTTCAAAAGGGAACATTCTCTATATAATGATGCAAGCCAGAGATAACTTTACTGATGTTTCTAAAGTTTTTTGTCTCTGATACTACAGTGAGAGCAGGCTAATCCCCAAGCCATACAACAGATCTCTGCTGCTTTAAACAGTACAAACTAGAACTACAGTTAACATCAAACCACACAAGAAAGAAATTTACAGCAATTCTATACAAAAGTATGAACAGGGAGAAATGGCGGAGTAATGTGTATTTATGCTTTAAAGATATGACAGGCATATAACTAGGGCTAGAAAAGATTCCAACAAACAATGTTTCACAAATTCTGAATTCCATTTACTTGTTTGTGTTGTTTCCCACGATCAGTATTTTCTAAGCTGGGTTACTTATTTTCTAAGATTGTTGTAGGTCTGCCATGTTTACTTCCTGACCATAATAAAAGCTAGTCTCAGGGCTGGGAAGAGGATCCAACCTGCAGTTCTCAATTCTCACTGAAGTCTGGTGAAGTTCCTTCTTTTCAGTACAAGGAACAAGCGTAATTGCCTCTTGGTCTGCAGGTGTCCATTTATTACAGGCAACTTTTCAAGGCAAGCCACAGGTGGTACCTTTCTTGAGTCAAATGAAATCTGATAAGAGCTTAAAATATCAAATAACACATCTACTAAATTGTAGTCACTTACTTATTTGATTAAACAAAGAACACTAATTAAAAATACTGACTAAAAGGTAAGATATTTCATGTTGACTTTCCAAGGACAAAGAAATCCCAAGAAATGGTTGTTTTTAAGTTATCTCCTTATTTACTACGGATCTTATTGTTTACAAGCAACAGCTTAGTTACACATTGGCCTTATCTGTGGCTTATGGCTCTTCTAATTGCATCAAAAACATTAAGGCAGAAGGGGGAGGTCCTTTAAGAATTCTTTTTGGCACAATTTTTTCTTCCTGTGAAATATAGGAAACACACTAGGAAAGGATCCAGATTAGGCTCTTTTGTTTCTTTTTAGCAAAAGTAAATGAGAGTGATATAAGGACACTTTAGTCTCAAAACCATTTCATTTTAAGCAACTATTTTTTGAAATATCCATTTTATTTCTAAGGACATATAATGCTTAATTCCTTTCCAGGAAAAATAAAAAAACCCACATGATGAATGTATACTTGTAAGATATCTCTAATTCTAACAATTATTACCCATATAATTTTATGCTATTGTCTTCCAAGTAAGCAGTGTTGAGTCAAATATCTACACTGCTATGTAACCAAAGCCTATTCTGCTGCTTAATTGTAACTTACACATCAGAAATGCAGCATGGCAAGGCCTTGTATACAGAAACAAAGTGATTTTAGTCATACTGTTCCAGCTGGACATGGTGGCAACTACCTCCTGGCACATGGGAGGATGGCACAGGTTCTAAGCTAGCTGAGGTCATAAAAATGAGTTCTAGGCCAGCTTGAACTAAAAACTAAAACTAAAATACAAAAACCATCAAAGCTTAATGCAATACAGGACATTTAAGAGCTAGCAGAATACAGCAATAAGTATTAAATAGTGAATTTCTCATCCTTTCAAAATAATTTAGATAGTTGGCTAATCAGATGCACACTGTAAAAATTATACATGCAAATATGTTTTTGATTTTATGAGCTTTTTGGTGGTGTGGGGGTGGGGTGGGGGTAAGACACAGTCTCTCTAGATAGTCCTGGCTGGCCTGAAACTATGTATATAACAGGCTGACCTCAAACAAGGTGTATTAAGCCATATTAAGAGAGGGAGGAGGGGAAGGAGGAGGGAAGAAGGGAGAGAAGAATTTTATCTATTTTAGATTTATTTGTGTTTTGCCCTCATGTATGTATGTGTACTACATGTGCCTGTAGAGTTCAGAAGATGGCACTGGACTGCTTGGAAATGGTGTTTCAGATGGTTGTGAACCACCATGTTGGTTCTGGGAACTGAATCCAGGTATTTTTCAAGAGCAGCCAGCCAATGCTCTTAACTGATGAGCCATTTCTACTTAGTTGTATTCTTGTTATCTCACCCAATTCTTTCCAAAGCCCAAGCTCATTTTGATGTGAGTTTGTTGTTACAGATGAATTTTTCACTTTCTTCAGGCTTCCTTTATGCTTGAGTAGGCTGTTTCATGAGAATATTTGGGTAGAAAACACACTCATTCTGAAACCAAAGGCCAACAGTAAGAAAAAGTCCATTCTTTAAAAAGTAGAAATGATTAAAAATAAAATGCAGGTCTGTGGTATTGACATTACTTATGCATTGTTTATAAAGGTGTTTTGCCTGCTTGTTTTTGAAAGATACTCCAACTTGTGTCTTATTCACAATAGCACAAGTCTAATAAATCCTTCTAATTACTTAGAATGAAAGTTTTGTGAATACAAAATTGTAAATAGAGTTTCACTCTGTAGCTCATATTAGCCTCAGACTGACATTATTCTTGCCTCAGCTGCCCAAGTGCTAGAATGATAGATATGTGCCACCATATCTGGCTCAGATAATATTTTTTTAAAAGTCTTTTATGTATACTTTTAATTAAAATAAATTAGATCACTTCCCCCCTTGCCTTTCTTTCTTCCCAATCCCTTTCAAACTGAGGGACTCCTTTTCTTTATTATTTTTATTATTGTTACACAATATAGATGCACAAATACATAAATACAACCTGGTGTATTTTTTACGTTTATGTATATGATTTCAGGTCTGACCACTTTTTATTAGATAATCAATCAAGAGGATCATCTGTGGGCTAATTCTTCCTCTTTCAGAAGTCATTAGTTGCCTATCTTGGAGTAGACATCTTAGACTATCCACACTAGAAAAATCCTCATGAGGTTTTCCCCTTTCCACGTTAGCAAGTCTATTGATGACAACTCATTGATGCAACCATTTTTAGTAGACACAGATTCATAGACTTCCTGGTCTCCTGCTCTTCTACTCTTTCTGCCTCCTCCTCTTCAATGCTCCTCAAGTCTCCAGGTAAAGGAGCTGTGCTGCAGATTTATCTGGTGGTGTGTGGCTCCCTATGGTCCCTTGATCTCTGAGCTGAATCTAGTTGTGTCTTTCTGTAATGGCTCCATCTGCTATAAAGAGAAGCTTCTTTGATAAGGAGTGGTGGCTACAAGGCTAACTTAGGATGTAGTTAGGAATCAATGCTGGCTAGGGGAATGGTAATAGTAAGTTCTCATCTAAGATCCATTACTTCACTAGGCCCAGGTAAGTGCGCTGGGTTTCTGATACCAGGAATGATCTCCTTCTGTTGAATGGGCCTTAAGTCCAAGTAGTCAGCTGCTGGTTACTGCCAACACGCGTGTCAGAAGACATTTGTTTATGATGATGTATAAAATGGTACACTGATGAAGGGTTTTAAAAACTAAAGTTACTGTTACAGGATTGAGAATTAAAATAACATGTTAACTGCAAGATCACGGAAACAAACTGGATGACAGCAGTCAATATAAAATATAATGTATCTAGATTATTAGTAAATCACTATAATTTTTCTTTATTATTGATAAAATTATTATGTAGACAATGAAATAGCATATCCACGCCCGTTTCCCTCTTTCCAATCCCCCCAAATGCCGAAACACATCCCTCTTCCAACTTCAAGTCTTTCTTATTATTTCAATAACTCACTAAGTCCAGTGTGTTTGTCCACATCTGCATAGGTTTGGGGTACCCACCAGAGCACAGAAAACCTCCAGAGGCCACATTTTCACAAAAGAATTATTTTCCTTTTTCCAGCAGCTTCCAATTGCCAATAACTCCTCAGTAAGGTGCGGGTATGAAAATCATCTATCCCACTAATGCAGGAGTTTGGCTGGCTTGATTTTGCACAGGTTATGAAGATAACCACAGGTGCTTCAAGTTGAGTGGAGCAGCCACATGGGGCCCAAGGCCAGCGTTTCACAGCACTCCACCCTATCCTCTTGCTTATATTCTTTTAATATTTTTGGAGTTTTAATAAATTCTTAAATTTGTGCAAAGTCAATGTATCTTCTCTCTAATGCTGAAGTTAGCCTCTTCTCCCACGGGGCCATTTAACCATTTGCTAAAGCTAATAACCTGGATATCATTTTAAAGCCCTTTGGTTCCCTTTCTTCCCATCCAGTCTTATAGGCATTTTCTCAATCTGTCCATGGTATCGCTGCCTCTTTCCAGTCTCCATGTTACTACTTCACTTAGGCCTCGTCTGCAGCACATTAATCAGGCCCCACATCGACACTCCCATTATAGTACGTCTTCTGACAGTCTCTTTGTGCTATCCCTTTGCTTGAGAAGGACAAGGAACAGAGTTTGTCTTTTCCTTGCCATCTCTGTCACAATGGCCCCATCCTCCCCACAGGAACCTCATTTTGTCAGTTACTCAAATTATACAGCTTACTTCCAGCTGTCTTATGAAGGCTTTTGTAGACGTCTCCTCTCATCCCACCTTTCTGTCCTCTAAGTTCCATGACCTGGCTGCTCATTAAGGCAGGTACCAGCAATGGTTTAGGACCATGTGTCCACAGAGCAGCTCTGACTTGCTTTATAATAGGAAATCAGGTCAAATTCCAAGTTGCTCCGGATGACAAACACTGACTTTAGAGGTTCATACACACAATAAACAGGAAGGAGATGAGAATTTTCAGTTCTACCTGAGACATCTAAATTATTCATCTGTATGTGTACTTTCTTTTATTCCACCACTGGGTGCCTTGTCCTGTTGACTCTGTGCATGTTTTGTTTGTCACATGAAGTGACATGCTGTTCTCTTATGGGATCTCTAAAGGAATAGGAGGGAAGCCCTCTCACCTGTCTAGGTTGCCAGTATAGTGACATATATTGCTAATATTTTCTTGCTTTACAACCACTTTAAAAGACTCATATTTATTTTCATCTTATTCTCCTTAGCCATTCCTATTTTAGATTAAATAGATAGTTTAGTACACTGAAAATACTTTTTTAGGCTAAAATTAAACAGGTCACAGGAACTATATAAAACCTGTCAAAATTTAATTTTCCAAGGTGGCAGGGCAAGATATTAGAAGGTTTTCTGCCTTGGCAACTGCCATTATTTTTTTCCCACCAGACATTAGGAGGTGGGACATTTCTCTTTTATCACAACAGAGTTTGGAATGGATTTCAGAACTTTTACAGAACAGCAGTGTTAAAATTTCAGTCTTTTTTTAAATTTCTTCTCAATTACATTTAGGCAACTTTAAAATATAGAACTATCTGGTAATGTACCCAGTGAAACAAACTTATCACTGTACTGGATTAGGTCTCTCTAGATTTTTACCAATAGTATCACTACCATCTAACTATGAAATAATCCTAGTGATCAATATGCATTAATTTCCAAACAGCTTTCTACTCTTCTAACACAAATGCTGATGTTCACAAACATGTGGTGATATATTGTATATTTAATAAAATCAGTCACAAACATAACTTCAGACATAAAAATAGTACTTATAAAAAAAATTCTAAAACAGTATGTTAGCAAACTAAATTCAAACTATTCTGAAAGTGTTAAGAGAAGGAACCAGAAACCTGAAATGGGAGAGTCCTAAAAGATGATTCTTTACTGTCAACATCTAAGCAAAAACACTTCAGACCAGTAAACTATTAATAACATTTATCTTCTGAATTGTATTAGCTATAGGATGAAAGAACCATGTCATCTCCATAGTGAATTCTACTTTAGCAAAGAGTAAACATACGCCTCCATACCAGCTGGAGTTAGCCTTAGTTGGGTGCCATGATTGATTACCTGAAACTGTTGCTGAGAAATGGATGTGTAGTACAGCTTTTATCACTTGCATTTACAAAAAAAAGGTCCCTTGCTTAGATAAAGTGTACTAAGTGGCATTATTAGGTACTCCTTCTATCTAAATGACCTAAGATTTAGTGTATCAGCAATTTATAATAAACAAGCCCTTTCATCTGATGATTTCTCTTCCAACACAGAAGTACTTTTTCTGTTTATAATACAACTGGTAATACAAGACCAGATGGTTGTGACTTTTAGCAAAGGTAAATGACACTTAAACAAACAAAAAAATTGCATAAGGACACACAGGGATTTCAACTGTGTCCTAAACACACAATCTACATTAAAGGACTATTAATGTTAACTAGATAAAGTGGCCATTTTCCAGTGCTGTCTAATTAGCGAGCTATTTTGCAGGTTGTCAGTTAGTTTAATTTAAATATTTCCTGTGTACCACACAAAGCAGATTTCTTCCTGCTTTGTGGTTACATTTCCAAGTCCTAACATGCTCCCACCAAGGTATCAAACATTTCATTAGTTTTTCTAAAACACAGTACGTTTCTTTTATTTCTCCCAGTAACAAAAAAGATACTAACATGTCCTAAATTTTATTAAAAAAAATAAAAGGGCACAGATAACATTACATTCCTCATTCAACCTCCAAAACTTAAATGTGGTTGTACATTACAATTTGGTGAAGACTAACCTTCTATGTACAATACTAGAATCTGTAGTACCAAAGACAACCAAAAAGTTTTGACTGTTTTATTTTTTTTATTTTTTATTTTTTTGAGAACTTTAAACTAAATGAGAAAGCATATAAATTATTTAAATATTTTTGTAATGGTGGCAAAAGCTCTCTTGGCCACAGTCTCAGAAATATACTGTCCTTTCCACAAATATATTTAAGGCAGACAGTATGGTTGATAAGTTGATGCTTTGTTTGAAAGATTTAAAAATGAGGCCTGCATGATAGCTCAGAAGATATGGGCACCTGCTGCTGGGCCAAGTTCCATCCCCAAAACTCACATGGTGGAATGAGAGAACTGATTTCTACAGTTCTCCTTTAACCTACACACACACACACACACACACACACACACACACACACACACACACACACACACACAAAGATGTAAAAACATATTTAAAGATGTGAAAAGAATTCATAGCTTTACAATGAACACTGGGAAGCAGAATTTTACAGTTAAAGAACAAGTTTATAAAAAAACAGGTAACATCTACCATAGCCTTTCTGAGGCATCAAACCTTCCCTCAAAGTGAGACCTATGGAGGTCATACAGAACTCAATTTCATCACTCTTTGTAAGTAATTTAGACCATGCTCAATAATCAGACATTAAATTTAAAAAGTGAATGAATAAACAAAATGTAACTCAATTCAGAGCCATGTAAATTCTAGTCGGTTTATTAAAAGTCCTAAAACCTTAAAAACCAATCCAAATTGAGTTAATTAGACATTTAATCAGCACTTAGTTTTGACACACAGTAAAAAGAATTCTAATATTGTCAACTTTCACCTGTCATTCTATGAGGTGGTTGAGTATGGAGTTCAGTAGCCCTGCTTTTACATGCTCTATGAAGATTAGACCAGCCAAGATTAATGTGATCATGTTATGAGAGAAACAAGAAAAGCTACACTTCTGAAAGCTGTATCATCTATTTCCACAATAGAAACTAATAATAATGATAAAAAAGAACCAGATTGGAAGTTAAAAGAATCAGAACACAGACCTACACAGTGAATATATATATATATATTTTTTTCCTGCCTATAAGAGTTTTGAAAACATCCTGGTGTGGTGGTTGGTACATGTCTAACATATTTATACTTGGGATGTGTGATGGTCTATAAGAAAATGACCCCAAAGGTATGTGGCCTTGCTGAGGTAGGTATGATCTTGTTGGAGGAATGTGTCACTGCGGAAGTGGACTTTGAGTACTCATATATGCTCTGTGAGACAGACCACTTCCTGTAACTTGCAATCAAGACGTAAAACTCTTCAGTTCCTTCTCCAGCACATCTCCTTGCATGTCACCATGTCCCACCACCATGATAATGGACTAAACCTTTGAAACTGTTAAGCCATCACATTATATGTTTTCCTTTGTAAGAGTTGTCATGGTCATGGTGTCTCTTTATAGCAATAGAATCCCTAATAAGACAAGAAATGATGGTAGGAGGATCAGGAATTTTCAGACTAACTTTGGCTACAAAATGAATTTAATACCAATTGAGGCTATATGAGCCACTGTCTTTGGAGGTATGATAGGGTTGTTACTGTTACTGGTTGGGTTTTGAGAAACGGTTTCATGTATTCCAAGCTGGCCTTGAACTCCCTACATGGCCAAAGATGACTTCAACTTCCTACTTTTACCTCTGATATGCAGTTTATATGTATGAGCCACCATACTTACTGAGACCTTCTCAAAAAACAACAATAAAAACTCCAACAATAACAAAAACAAACAAACAAACAAAACCCCAAGTATTCTGATAGCAGCTAACAGCATCTGTCAAATTATGGATGCATTCTGGAGAATCAGCAACAATTAAGAGTCCTCTGACATTAAAACTTGTGTCTAGAGCAGGCTTGAGCAAACATCTGTTAAGAGTCAGAGTAAATAGCTGAGGTCTTGTACAATATGGTCTCTATAAACTACTCAATTCTATTACTCTGGTAAAGGTATACACAGACAATATATAACTGAATGAGCATCACTATATTCCAATAAAGCTTTAATTATAAGAAAGGCAGAAGGGGGCAGAATGGTGGGCTTTGTAGGCATTGCTAAGGCCAATCAATTTTATCAAGGAAACCTGAGGTCTTTGAGCAGAGGGATGACAGTGTTATATGAATAAAGGAAACTCAGAGCCAATCTCAGGGAAAGGTGGAGATATCAGAGAGGAAACACCACAGTCAAATCTCACCCAGCTGTCTTCCAGCTTCCTCAGCCTCACTCCTCATGGCTTCTACTGCCTGCTCTGTCTTTCTATGTCTGCCTTAAAAACCTTCTTCACCCAGTTGTTTCACATCCAAGTTAACATTAAAGGCATGGCACCAGCACTGCCTCCTGGGAGCCTGGAACTCCCTCTGTAAACTAAACTGGCCTCAAACTCAGATTTGCTGGGATAAGGGTAACCACTCCTGGATATTCCCTGTACTGGGATTAATGGTGTGAGTTACTACTTTCTGATCCTCCTAGACTAACTATGGGTAGATCCCTCTGATATCTCAGACTGGTTTTTATTAAATTTGAAACATATTCCCACAAATCCCCTTTTGTGTCAAAATTAAAAAAGGTTATAGCTAACATAAGAAAAACCATATACAATAGGTACAATAATTATATACAATATATACAAACAAAAAATGAGCAATGTCCAGTCTATCAGCAATTGACAATTCAAAGAAAATATTCCATTAATTATCCTATTTTGGTGAGTCCAAAGGATTATACCTAATCCACCTTCTTTCTAGCTTGTATTACTAACTGAAAACTATTATTTTGATGTCTCTTAAACTTATACACTATAACTTCGAAGTTTCTTTTCCAAAACAGTCACTAGAAAACTATAACTATCTCATCTTCAACTACCTCAGAGAACTAAAAAGGAAATAATAACTAACTCAACAGTATGGGCAAGCAGGCAACTTCCAAAAATAAAAATAAATGAATGAATGAATGAATGAATGAATGAATGAATGAATGAATAAATAAATAAATAAATAAATAAATAAATAAATAAATAAATAAATAATAAAAAATAATGTAAAAAAATAAGACAGCTGGCTGCCTGGACAGTCAACCAAGTTTCTTCTGTATCACTGAAGAATCCATCATCGGCCTATAGATTTAACATGTCTGACAGACTTCTCTGTGAAGCAGGATATTCCCATAGACCTTGCTACCTTGTCTTGGCAAGGTTCGGCAATTCTCTTGTAGATGTGTCTCCTGCTTGTCCAATTTGAACATCAAACTGTCAGCAGTCAAGGCAAGAGTACTTTCTTACCCAGTGTCTAACTTTCATTACAAAGAAGGTCAACTGTGTATGGACTTTCTCTGATGTCCATAATCTTCTCTGAAGTAGATTGGTGCTGCCAGAGGCAGTTGTCTCATTGTTATAAAAATAATAAGAACCTAGGTTAGGAAATGACATAGTCTATGGATCTCTGAAGTGTTTGAAGAAGACCATCTGATATATATCTGTTTGATCTTAAAAACATATCTAATATATCTAACAAGACTATGTTTTGAATGTAATGCCTAACTATTAACTGGCATTACTTTATATCCTAATTAGTTAGTAATAAAAACTTTCATGGGCTAGCAATTTGTATTACATTGTTAGATGAACTGAATAAGTATAATACCTTGAACAAGCATAGAGATATGTGTACAGTAACAAAATTAATCTCAATATACACAATTTGTATACAATATACAAAAATCCAATCCGATGTCAAATATTTAAAGCTAGTAAATCCTTTTTAAAAGAAAATTCAGTAATCTGTCTTATATCCTATTTATCTGTATCCCCTTTTTCTTACTTTTCTTTTTTAAAACAAGAATCTTGATTCTAGTCGCTTGTTTAGCTTTTTTTCTAAACATAACCAATAACAATTTTTAACCAATTAACCTAAACACTGACAATCATCCATAACCCATTGGAAGACCAAAACCTACCCACCACACTTCTTGGGAATGTGGACTCCGTGTTCTTAAATTTACTTCATTCTGTCTTTGTATGACGGCATTTTTAGGGGAGCCTATAACAAAAAGTTTTGTTAATTGTCAAGTCCTGAAATAAGTAGCTGTGTCATTTGTTGTCCAGTCTCTGCTTAACAGGAAAGTACACAGCTTGTCTCAAGTCCTGGCTAGTCTGTGAGGCTGGTTCATCTCAGCGAACCACCTCGAAATTGTATTGAGCAGTTTGTAGTCCAAATCTGATCTTTGGTTGGTGTTTGTCAGCCTAGTGACTTCGTCTTAATCCACGTGAAATCATCGTTGTGGGGTTCCATCTTCCTTTTGGATACTTTAAGTTCACAATAAGGCATTGACATGGATCACTGCAGAAAACTGATAAGAGACTAAAACCCAACACAACATTCGGGAAGCGAAATATACAAGTATATTTTTCAGAATAGGATTAGCAACAATAGACTAGACCCTTATTTTAGTTATTCTTCTATCCCATATCAGGTGGCTCCTCTGATGTGATCCAGAGATTTTGTATTATTCTTCTGTCCCATATAGGGTGGCTCTCCTGATATGATACAGAGATTTTGTATTTTCCTTTAAGAAGTATGCTTGAGTTTAGAGAAGGAGAGAGCCACACTCCAACTTTAAAGTTAGCTTTAAATTATAATTAAAGTGGGACTTCAAATTACAAAAAAGAAAAAAAAAAGGATATATAGAGGTTAAGCAATGAGATTTTGCCCTATGAAGTATAACAGTACCAATGGGTCCAATATTATTTTGCTTGTAAATTTTTCTGGATAGCCTCCTTTCTGCTTTAGATGTCTAGATCTTCAAGGTCTTTTAACTTCTTGAAGATGGGTATTTCTAGTTTTCTGTAAAGACAAAAACAAAACCATGCCCAAAACTTTGCTTTTTCTTACAACTTAAAGAATTGTAATATGGGTGGATGAGCCATCAATTCTTATTTTCATGAAGTTTCACTGGTTCAAATCAAGTCTTTATTAATTTTGATGGTATCCAAAGCTTTTCTTCTTCTGTGGAAACAAAAGGAAAACCCCTTCCTCAACATAGCACATATTCTGGCTTCCATTCAGAGGTTAGTACATCTTTGAAGTTTTGGTTTAGTTCAGCTGTTTTTCGATAGTCCAATGCCTTTCAGCATCAGTTGTTCCTTTGAGAAAATTCAAAGTTAATAAAACATTATGTATTCTATGATTAGGGTCTTTGTTACTCCTTTCTATATATTTAGTATATCCTTTAGAGTTTTACAGAATTTGGAAAATTAAGATATGTATATCATGCAATAGCTACATTTTCAGGATTTCAGTGGACAACTGCTTTGACTTCAGAAAAGGATGATTCTGTAATCGCACATTTGCTAGAAATTATGGCACTCATGGGAATATCTGTACAAATTAAACTGGCAATGCTATGGCCTATGTCTCTAGTAAAATGAAACAATTTTTTGCTTACTATAATATAAAGCTTATTACAGGAATACCACACAGTCCTACAGGGCAAGCAGTCATAGAGAGATCAAATCAAACTCCACTTTCCAGATTTCTTTTTAATAACAAATACAGGAGAATTCCAAGGGCTGGTTGATTCTTCTATATGCTGAGCATTTAACTGCTCCTGTACCAGCTGCTCTAAGGCCTGTAATTTCTCTTTTGATAAAGGCCATTGATGAACCCATATAGGCTTCTTTGTTAGCCATTTCAGAGTTAGTGCTGTTGGTATCTTTCAAAGATCAGCAGCTGTCTTGCCTTGTTTCTGTATAATCTGAATGGTCTGTGACTGTTTCTCATAATACCTTATAATGTTTTTTTTCCGGAAACATGTGCTAGTTTATGGTTTATCTGTGTGTTCCATTGTAGTAAATCTCATCTGCATAAATTTATAGCAATGTTAGCCACATATGGCTTTAATATTCCTCTCTGTCCTTCTGGTCCTATATACTAAAGCCATCTTGCACTCTGTTTTTCCTGGGATAATGACCGAATTCCCCAAAACTGAACGCTTACCTCCTGAAAAAGACAACTTGGATGATATGACTCTGGTCAAATTACTGATAAATCTACCCCTATGTCTAATAAGCCTTCAATAATAACATCATTTATTTGCACTTTTAATTCTGGCCTTTGTTCATTGACAGAAGCTTGCCAAAATATTCACTTTATAATTTTTCCTGGTTTTTTTTTTTCTTTTTCTATAGATTTTCTATTAGTATATTATATCTTTTTAAAATAGGTTTTAATTTCTTTAATTGTTCTGAGAAGGTGTTTCCTTGACAATGGCAGGGTAAGATTGGACTGGATTTGGCATTTCCCAAAGGTAGAAATTTACCTTGTCTGTCCCTTGTTGACCTGCACTCATTCCTCCAATGTTTTCCTTTTCCACACCTTCTACTTACTCCAGAAGGGAGGGGCATTTCTTGGGATTATTCCTAACTAAAACACTGTTTCTGGGAATGCCTTGTTTACAATCTCTTTTTATGTGACCTTGCCTTCCAAAATTGTAACATTTAACATTTTGACTTTTTCTTATACCTCTAGAAATAAGCACTCCTACCCAGTTATCATCACTGTCATAAGACTCTAGATTAATTGTCTCATGAATCCAGTCCTCCATGGATGCCGACCTTCCTTTTAATAGTCTAAGTATTTTTCTACATTGTGCATTAGCATTCTCAAAAGCCAGTGATTCAATTATTATTTACCTGGCTTCTGAGTCCAGTACCATACTGTTTACTGCTGCAGTTAATCTGTGCAAAAGGTCTGTCAAAGTTTCTTTGGGACTTTGAATTACTTTTGTGAATGATTCAGTTTTCTTTCCTATTTCTTCAATCTCATCCCAGGCATTTAAAGCTTCCATGCAAAATCCAGAGTATGTTCATTGTATAAAGACTGCCTTTCATTATGACATAATACCCCTTCCCAAGAAGTTGGTCTTGAGAGACTTCTATGCCTCTGGCTCTGCTTCTTTGTTCTATTATTTTAGCCTCCTCCTTCTACCATGATTTCCACTGTAAAAGTATACTAGCCTCTAAAACAGCAGTAACCATATCTAACCAATCCTTAGCAGTGATCCAGTTATAAGATGACCAACTATTTAGCATTTGTTTTACAAATGGTGAGTGCATCCGATATGTTACAATTACTTCTTTTACTCTCCTTAATTCTAGCATTTGTACTGGAGTCCAACTACCTTTTCTATCATCTTTATCATTGTTTGATTTTTTTTTTTAAAGGTTTCAGGATATATTAATGTTGCCTGTTTTGTGTAATTTTAGATGACCTTGCTGAAATTGGTTCTTTATATTCCTTTTTTTGAATTTGAACATCTTTGTGTTCTCTCTTAAGAGGCTTTTTAAAGACTTTTTTCTTGGCATTTACATTAATTGACTTTTAAAATGATATAACAGAAATAGTCAAACAAACAATATTAACAATAAACATTATGATTATAATTTCATGATTATAATCCCATCTACTTTATCTTTTCCTTTACTGATTCTAATATCAAATTGTCTAGAGAAAGATCACAGAAAGACCAAACACCCTCCATTGCCTTATAGAAACCCCCTTTGAAAAAAAAAATTGAGTTACTCACCAATCTAGTTGACTGTGATAATTCTAATGACTGTGAAGTGGGGCAGCTACCTAGTGTGATAGCAGCCCAAGGATGGGTCCAAAAAGAGGGGGAAAAAACAAAACAAAACAAAACAAAAAACAACCCACCAGGAGAAAGAGGCTACTGTCTGAAAAACTTACCCAGATGAAAGTGCAACAGAAATACATGTGGCTAGTCTGCCTAAGACTGGAGGTTAACTCAGAACAGAAAGCCTAGCCAGTCGGTAATTATTACTCTGGCCACATGTTGCTCTAGCCAGCAAGGGCTTTTTGGGTAGGGAGGGGAGGAATTTGTGCCCAAAGTTGGACACCAAGTGTTGTATAAAGGATACTGAGCTAGATCTCAGGGAGAGGCTGAGATATCAAAGAGAAGGAACCCCACAGTCAAATCTCACCCAGCGTCTTCCAGCTTCCTCAGCCTCACTCCTCATGGCTTCTTCTGCCTGCTCTATCTTCCTATGCCTTCCTTAAATACCCTCTTCATTGAGTTGTTTCATATCCAGGCTAAGATTAAAGGCATGGCACCACCCCTGCCTGCCTGGGAACCTGGAACTCCCTCTGTAAACTAAGGTGACCTCCAACTCAGATTTGCTGGGATTAAGGGGGTAGGTCACCACTCCCAGCCATTCCCTGTGGCTGAGGTTAAAGGTGTGAGTTACCATTCTCTGATCCTCCTATACTGACTGTGGGTAGATCCCTCTGACATCTCCCCACATGACAGCAGCTCTTAAAAGGGATCAGTAGTTAAAAGGATGGGCTCAGTTACTGTGTTGGGTACGTCCTTGAAGGAGGAGAAGAGGGGCTCAGTTACTGTGTTGGGTACGTCCCTTGAAGGATGAGAAGAGGGGCTCAGTTACTGTGTTGGGTACATCCCTTGAAGGAGGAGAAGAGGGGCTCAGTTACTGTGTTGGGTACATCCCTTGAAGGAGAAGGATGGACTCAGTTACTGTGTTGGGTACGTCCTTGAAGGAGGAGAAGAGGGGCTCAGTTACTGTGTTGGGTACGTCCTTGAAGGAGGAGAAGAGAGGCTCAGTTACTGTGTTGGGTACATCCCTGAAGGAGGAGAAGAGGGGCTCAGTTACTGTGTTGGGTACATCCCTTGAAGGAGAAGGATGGACTCAGTTACTGTGTTGGGTATGTCCTTGAAGGAGGAGAAGAGGGGCTCAGTTACTGTGTTGGGTACGTCCTTGAAGGAGGAGAAGAGGGGCTCAGTTACTGTGTTGGGTACGTCCCTTGAAGGAGGACAGCAAGAGCAGCAAAGGTCAGCTTGTCGTGAGTGGGCACCAGCGTAGTGACAGTCTCAAGACATATCTAAATCTGGTTATTCTTAGAAGCTAATGCCACAATTTTCTAATGGATTTTACAGGAGGTGAGAGAGGAAAACTCAAAGAAGAGTCCAGACATTATGACTCCCCAAAATTATGATGCTTACTAAACCGAGGATGTACAGAGAGGTACCTACTGGGTCAGAAAACAAGAATTTTAGTTTTGGAAACACTAAGCTTGAGGTGATCACTATTCATTTATATGGAAATATTAAATAATCAGATTCTTGAGGCCAGAAAAGTGGTTGTATTTGATAAAAATCTGAAAATAGAGGCAGGAAAAATAGGAATCCTTAGCTGTCCTCTGCTATGAGAGGCTATGTTAAATTACCAAAGATGCTTTTGCAAAAATAAATACATACCCTTGCTAGAAAGTTCAGAGGTCCTTTAGTACGCCAAATAAATAAAATGGGTCTATATAATTTAACCAATGTTTTGCTTATATTATTTTTTGTCAAACAATACTACTTCCCTTGTATGCTACATAGAATATTCTAGGCTCCAGTGACAATTCGGTGTTTTGCTATCTGAAACACCAACATAATAGAATAAATGGTTTTTGCCACCAATTGAAAACACACTTCATAGTTTAACTGACATCTTATTATTTTCCTAAAAGAATGCATATGTAAAATAAAGCTATTCCATAAAATAAGCACTAGTGTACTCCTGTACAATAATGCTTTTGTACACTACAAATATTTGTTACTGTGTACTCCAAAGACAGCCCAAGAGGGAACAATACTCTAGAGGGGCATACTTCACATGCAGTTTGAGGTATGTTTTTGGAGTATTCAAAACATGTCTAAATTTTTGTTACAAATCACCAGCTCAATGATGCACACTAAAGTGGGTCTATAATAACTGTGTAATTCTTGGGGTATAAAAATTGGAAAACCTGGCAAGAAGAAAAATCTTCAAAACTACTGGTTTCTGCTGCTGGAAAGATGGGTAAGAAATAGTTAAGAGTGCTTACTGTTCTTAAAAAGGACCTTGTTTGGTACTCAGCACCCATTGCAAGCAATTCATAAGCACTTGAAACTCTTGATTCAAGGGACTCAACTTGATTCTGGCCTCCTCTGGGACCCTGTCACACACAGCACACAATTACACACAGACATAAGTAAAAATAAAATAAATTTTGAAAACAAACAAAAACCCTAATACTAATATTGTTGATGATAATAAATAATTCCTTTTCTTTTTTTTTAAATAGTAGAAATAAATAGATTCAAGAAACAGAGATGGGAGTTGAAATAATAGATAAGTAGAGCCTATTCTGAGAGACGCAATGACTTGGGAGGGAGTATATACCTCAAGATAAGCTCCTGGTGCTTGACAACTCTCCTCTGAAACAGGTGGTCCTACTTAACTTCCCCATTGTATAGCTTTCCTATCAGACAAATACTGCTACTACCTATTTAATTGCCACTTTTCCTATCAGATGGTTATTGCTACTATCTACTTAATTGGGTTACAGTTGTAGTGACTACCAAGTAAGTAGAGAATAAATGTTAACAGCATTATTTCAATTGCATACCTTGCACTTGGAAACACCAAAGTCAATGGAACACTCCAGGGGGAAAAATGCTCTCTAACTTGCTCATTCATTGGACATATAAAAATTTGATAAACAGTTTTCTTAAATGGAATATTCAAAAAGTTCACATTTTATAATTCTCTGGTTGTCTCCTCTGATTACTCAGAATAGGGATTTTGATCTAAACCTTTCAGCCCTGATATTCATATTCTAGTTACTTTAACAAAGAAACCAGTACACACAGATTGAGGTATTTATGAACATAATAAGGGTGCCTTTTTTGTTCTGTCTCGTGACAAAACTCTTTCTGATCTGAAGTAGATTCTTTTGCTAAAACAGCTTAGATATCACTAGAATATCTCATGGTACGAGAATAGTCATGTGAGGATAAAAGCATATGACATATTGACAATTTTGAAGAATAAAATGATACAATGTTCATAAAGAAAGCCACAGCAGAAAAACGAATTACATGACACTAGGCTATCATCTTCACATCATACCTATCAGCTAACAATTACTCTGTGTCTAGATCTATAGCAATATATGTCAAACATCCTTTACATGGCTGAGCCAGATTCCACTATCAATGGTAAATAAAGGATTAATAGACTATTGGACAAGCTCTCTCAATAGAGTAAATCAAGCTATCATGGTTCAAAATGAAGGAACAATGATGAAAATGAACTTCAATTATTAGCTTACATGAGGGATGAATAGAGGTAAGGCTGGTTTGAACAGACATGACAATTGTATAATTTGATAGAAACACACAAAATTTAAAGTAGAAAATTAAGCTCTAGTTATCAAAGCAGAGAATATGCTGAGTAAAGAATGGGGCCATCACATCTTTTCTCATAAAGTGTGATAACAGTCATGTGACTGGGAGAAGAATGAACACAGTACATTTGCTTGTTATTCTTCTATGCTATCCCCTCTGCACTTTACACATGTGGACAGAAGTTGATTATAAGCAATTTTTTATTATAAATACTTTTTAATTTTTTTGATTTTTTTTTTTGATTTTGCTACATGTTGTTAATTAATAAAAGGAAGAACTTTCTAAAGCAAGAATCCATGTTTGAAATCCCAGCTTCCTAGAAGGCTAAGTCAGCAGGACTGCAAACATGAAGGCATCCTTGGCAGCCTAGTTGCTCCGGAAACAAAGGACATCGTGCTGCAATTAGGCATCTATCTCCTCAACCCTTCTTGTCTAAGAGAGTTCTTCAGTTGTTCTTGGTTTTGTATGACCTTGACTTCCTGTCACCACTTCTGACTACTGTAAAGCAGGGTTCATTATGTAGTTTCATGATGTGGGAATGTCTTTCTATATACTGTGAACATCAATCTTTGAAAAAAAAAAAAAAGAAAAGGAGCTGTTTTGATCCTTGGTGAACACTATAGCCAGAAACAGGAGCATAGGTATGAGAAGGAGGGCGGAGTCAGAGACAGATCCAGCCAGATGCCCGAAGAAGACACATGTGAGGAACACAGGTGAGCCACAGGCCACGTGGCAGACAGATTAACGAAAATGGGTTAAGATAAAGGAGCTAGCTAGCAATGTGCCTGAGCCATAGGCCAAATAGCATTAAGTTAACATAAGTGTCTGTGTGTTTCATTGGGATTGCTGGTCCAGATAAGCGGCGGTGGACGTTTCTGAACCATGGAGCTAGCCAGGCCATAAACCTAAATGTAACAGTTTCAGGGTCACATTGAACTCAGACTGGAGATCCTCCTGTCCAGCCTCTCCAGTGCCGTGATGACATTTTGAGATACACTAGTTATCTATATCCCAGAATGATACAAATCACATTTTGATGTTTTCTTGATTAGAATTAAGTTGCTCTGTTGTTATTGTTTGGTAAGAGTGTCATAAATTCAGGTGTCCTTCTTTGTGTTTCAATCTACATTATATTGGTATGTCTTGATACAGATGAAGGTTCATATTGTGAAAGTGGTATCTGACAGGCTTCCTTCAAAAGGATTTTTGAAATATATTGCTGTATATTACTATTTCTTATATAATGAGCACCTCCAAACAGCCACTTTAATGGTATTTAAAGATATAGTTTCTCTGCAAATTGAGGTGATTCTACAGACTTCTAGAAAGAACTAAAATATGTGAAATATCATGGAAGGATTTTTTGATATACTTAAACTCTACTTGATGAAATATTTTTTCTGAATTCCAAATACAAAGATTCTTTTTCCCACAACATTGCTGACTGAACAAGAACAATGCACTCACAGGCATACCCGTGGCATCTCTGTTGTGGAGGCAGCCAATTGCTTTCTAATTGGATGTCGGTTCTACAGGATGGAATTCAGTTCAGGTGCTATCAACCTGAACAAAAGCCCATGAATTAAGAGGTCATGGGCCGTAGGGGAAAACTACAGCTGCTATTTTGTTAAATGAACATGCTATGTTTATTACAATTACTTCTAAAATGTTTGTTTGCCCTCAAAATAATTATGCCTATGCCCTGTGTTGGTTAGTTTTATATCAACTTAACACAAGATGGAGGACTGTCAATAGAGAGAGAATGCCTAGAGAAGCCTCTACCGGCAAGTCTACTAGGCATTTTCTTGACTGATTGATGTGGGAGGGCTCAGTTGACTCTGGGTGCTGGCAATCCTGGGTAGATAGTCCTAAATAAGAAAGCAGGGTGAGCAAGTCAGTAAGCAGTGTTCATTCATGTTCCCTCACTCTGCTTCAGCTCCTGCCCTAAGTTCCCTCAGCGATGGAGTATGACCTGGGAGTTGTAAGCCGAAATAAAAACCCACGTTGCTTTTGATCCTAGTGTTTTACCACATCGATGGAAATACAAACATAAGACACGCTCTTGCTAGTACTGTCAGCCCTGGGCATAGATGCTTTTATTTATTTATTTTTTTAAAGTGATCACCAGTTATTGGAGAGAGTCACAGCTGGTTAAAGCATTGAAAATAAGTGAATGTTAACTTTCAACCATAAATGAGACACCGACATCATCCCCTCCAAGACTCAGGAAATATCATGAAATAGAGGGCAACAAAAATCTAAGAGCCAGAGGATGGGGTAGAGTGCTAGGAGACACTGTTTTCCAGATATCAAATGGCTATTCACTCCTGAATTTATAGAAGAAGATATGATCACCTGATGAGACCTGCTCAAAGCTGGATTCCCTGATAACCTGTCATGGAGTGGAAGAATTCATAAGGCCCAATCCGACCCCAAGATCTACTGGCAGTTAACAGTTCATAGAGTGGGAGTAGAGGGAACACTTTCTCTAGTACTACTGGTACAGTAAATAGCTTCTCACCTACCGAGCTCTTAGAAGCAACCTTAAAGAAATTTATTGGATCACCACTACCAACAACTAAACAAACCGATAACAGAAACAAACAGGAAGGTAGAAGGGAACTCAGAGGCAGGAAAAGGTAGATTAGTTGGAATGGCAGAAGTAATGGGGGATGAATGTCATCAAAGTATATCATATACATGTATGAAGAGATAGATCACAGTGAAACCCACCATAAAATATACAATGATATGCACTAATAAAACACTTAAAACAACTATTATTTTTGAGTATGTGCATGCGAATGTCTGTGTCTGAAGAGGACAGAGGTGTTGGAATCTCCTGAAATTAAAGTTATTGGTGGTTAAAAGTCACCTGACTTGGGTGCTGGGGCTCAAATTTGGGTCCTCTGCTGCGCCATCTCTCCAGCTCAATACAAACATCTTGGGAAAGATCGTTTTCTCTGTGTTTTCAGTTAATATTAATCAACCATGATATCAAAGAATGACATAATTGAAATATTACTTACATAACTACGGCTTTTAAAGATATCTTTTGGACTGGTGGTGAGGATTTTGTCTCCTTCCAAGCCAATTACTCTTTTACAAATATTTGATTTTGGATCACTTGGGCTTTTTGCAATTACAATGTCACCTCTGAAAGGGTAAAAGGGAAAGAAAGCATCAGTATTATCGTGAAGCATACATAGGACTGCTTAAAAAAATTTACAAGGCAACTTAAAGAAATATACACTCTTTATCCTACTATACATTGACCCTGTTCATGAATTAATCATGTTAAGTGAATTTAGAATTTAGAACCAAATTGGAGTCATAAAAATTCCATATAAAATTAGAGATAATTTCTAATAATTTCATAAGTTATATCTATTATGTATTATATCTGTATCCAAATAAAAGTTATTAGCACTTGACTCTAGAGCACTAAAAACAAAACAAAAAGAGCTATTCCTCAAAAGGTCAAAGATTAAGGAATAATACTATGTAACTTATCTAAATCATTTAAGTTATATACTTACATTTGGGGAAAAACTGGACACAACCAAATAATATACTAAAAGCTTAAGCAAATATAAGATAAGATTTGATATCAGATATATAAAAGTAATATTAATCTTGCTGCTTATAGAAGGCCCAAGTCACATTAAAAAGTAATATTCTATATGGTAAGAGAAAAATAAATGAATAAATAAAGGTTTTATTCCTGTCATGGTGATAGATGCCTGTAATCCAAAAAATCAAGAGGAGAAGAATTCTTATTTGGAAGCTAGTATAAACTACAAAGCAAATCCAAAGCCAGTCAGAGTTCCATAGTGAAATCATGTTTTAACACACCCACACCTGCACACCTATCATACCTACGCCATTGACAGTGGGGAGGTGAGAGGTGGGTGAATGACATTTCAACCAAACACAATAATTATTTTCTGCATAAAACAAGGTATACATTGGGTTAATACTTTTCAATATTTAATATGTTTATTAATTGTATGTAACTCCACATATACTTTATAAAATTTGATGCTATTTATAATAAAAAAATACAAATATCAAAATAACATAAAAATCCATAGTAAAGAAGGGAAGCTTATAATTCAGAAACCTAATCACTGGACTAGCCAAGGCAAAGCATGCTTATTATCCCAACATTTGGGAGGATGAGAGTTGTTCAAGGCCAACTCAGGCCATGTAGTAGTGGTGAAGGTGAATCTCAGCTACAAGACAAGACTTTGTTCCAATAAACTAAAAGAGAAAAAAAGAATAAAGACCCATGATTACTGCTATACTGTAAGTTCTCAACGTATTCTAAACATTTTGGTAGCCTCTACTCCAAAGTAAGATGGTTGTGGATATTGCTCAATGACAGAGTGGCTTTTCTACAGGAGGCCCCAGGTTTGGTCCCCAGCCAACAACAGCAAAAAATATGAACAAAATATGAGACTAGTTAGTTATCATTAATAAAATTAGGCTTAGGGAAAGGTAAAACAAAATTTTCCCTAACAGCTGAAATCAAGGAGGAATTCATAAGATTTTTATGTAAAAGAATGAAGGACACCATTTACCAGAATTATACAGGCAACACAGAAATTAGTATTAAAAACAGCTACACCATGGGGCTTCTCTTTGTAAAGCTGAATGCTATCAAGCCATTTAGTTCTATAAGAGAGCCAGGAAAGCTTTTTTCTTTTGAAATGTCAGTAGAACTGTTCACATGAAAAACTTTGCAAAGATTTCTAAGCTATGGAATATAGTGTGTCTTTGAAAGACATTTTCAAGGGTGTTTCTGCAGCTTATGTTGTTTGATACAACAATCAATAAATAAGACTTAAAAGGGAGACTGCACCTTGAAATCTTGTCCCTTCAACAGGCCTTTCAAAACCCATTAAAAAACAGAACCAGAACTTAAAATTTCCTTTCCCACTAAAGTTACTGTTGACGTAGTGCTTTCTGACTCTCAGAACATGGGAGGCTGAGGCAGGAGGATAACTACAAGTGTGAAATCAGTCTAGACTAGATAGTAAGCTTTAGGCTAGCATGCATGGGCTACTCTATCACAAAATTCCAAAAACAAACCATTAAAATTAAAAATATATACATCCTTTCTGGAGCTGTCCAAATGCCAATGCCTCACTCATTGTATCATTGCTATAACATACAGCAAACCTTGTAAAGTAGATGCTCGTTAGCTATTTGTTGCAAGAATTAGTAATAGGAGAGTGTTTCAAGAGAAGTCCCTGAAGGTAAAGCACAAGAGACCTGTGTACTTTAGATATGACACATGCAGACTTTCATTCTTACATAAAACAGAAATCTGGTCTCCCCTTCTAAATAAGCAGCCATCAATAAGGGTCAGAAATTTATCCAAGTGAAATCTCGGTACTAAATTGCAGCAAAACAGAATGAGGAGAGTAATATTTTCAAAGCAGCAGTACCAGTTGCCTACCTTGGTTCTAAAAGTTAAGGTTTACTAAACACTAATGAGACTTCTAAATGAACAGAACACCAAATCAAACCTTCAAAGAACCTTAATTTCCTGAATGAACTTATTTACTTATATTACTCACCTGATTGCAAAGAGTATTTTAAATAAAACAACACTAAACCTACTCAGCCAGGCCAGCACGCTGTTAGGGACATTTAAGAGTTACCATGTCACTGGCATTCAGCAGCAGCTTGCCTTCATGCTCCAGTGAGGGTAAGTCACTAGATTATTCTGGTAAAAGTCAAAAAGCAAATGGAGATAACTAAGCCTGTTGTCTAAGTTTTAATTAACAACCCCAAATCTACAAGTGTGTTTCTTGAGGTTATTACAGGTAGAAGATCTGAATGGTTCCTTGGTACCCTAGTAAGACACACAGCTTGACTAAGAGAGTTTTGTAAGCAACATCAAGGGTGAGTGACAGTGCAGTCAAAGGGAAGAAGAGCCCCATACTGTTCTTCATTTTTTCATAATGGGGAATGGGCTACAATAAAGGACCAAGAAATGCCTAACCTTCCTTTCTATCCCAAATACCACTAGGGGTGATCATTTGTAAGTTACTGAGATAAAAGCTGCCACAGACTTCTTCTAATTTGATAAATTTTTTTAAAGAGGTGCAGTTTTAAAAATATGTTAATATCTGACATCTATTCAAAAGGAAGTCAAACTCACAGTGTCCCTTATGATTAACAGTAGTATAGGTTTTGAGCTACTATAGGGGTTTTGGAAAACTTAGTAATAAACAGTATTTGCCAAGTAGTTACTCAACTTATTAATTAATTAATCAATCTGAAGAACCACATTAGACCAAAGTCTTCAATCTCAGGCACACACACAAAGCCATAACCTACAAATCACTGAATAGTTATCATTTCTCTGTACAAAGAATAAATAGGACAGTCATCAATGAAAGTACAAAAGACCTCAGAAAACTGGGACTCTCCCCAAAGATCCAGCAATACCACTATTGGGCATATACCCAAGGGATGCACATTCTTACCTCAAGGGCATTAGCTCAACTAAGTTCATAGCAGTATTATTTGTAATAGCCAAAACCTGGAAACAACCTAGATGCCCCTCAACTGAAGAATGGATTAACAAATTGTGGCACATTTACAGAATGGAGTACTACTCAGGAAAAAAAAAAAAAAAAAAAAAAAAAAGACATCCTAAAATTCGCAGGCAAATGGATAAATTTGGAGAGTATCATCCTGAGGGAGGTATAACAAGCCCAGAAAGATAGGCATGGGATGTACTCACTCATAAGTGGATTTTAGACAAAAAGCAAAGAATACTTAAGCTGCAAAGCACAGCCTGGAATCAGAACTTAACTTAAGGGAGACATCCAGAAATTCCCCTATGAAGAGAAAATAGAAAAGAACTCCTTGACAAATTGGGATCATAACAGGTAGCAACTAAGAAGAGGTGGGAACAAATCATGAGAGAAGGAGATGGTTGAGTGAGAAGAGCAACAGAGAAGGAGAAAAAAGATGGATTTCTTGATAGAGGGAGCCACTGTGGGGTTGGAAAGAGGCCGGGTGCTAGGGGAAACTTCCAAGAACACATAGGATGTTCCTGGCTAGGTCTCCAAACGATAGTGGAGGGGGTGCCTAAACAGGACTTCCCCTGGAATCAAATGAATGACCACAAGTGTCATTGTAGAACCTTCCTCCAACAGTGAATAGAGGTGGAAGCAGAGATCCATAGCTAAGCATCAGGTCGAGTCCCCAGTCCAGCTGAGAAAGAGAAGAGTGTATATGAACAAAGGGACCCAGATCATGAGGAGGAGACCCACAGACATGGCTGGCTGGAGCTCTGGAGAGCTCACTGAATCAAAAACAGCCACTGGAAAATCCTCAGGAAAAGGAACTAAACCCTCCAAAGGTAGACGACAGTCAATTGGCATGGGCAGTATGTGGAGCCTCTTGGAGTAGGATCAGACTATGTTCCTGTGCATGGACTGACGTCTTGGAGCCCATTCCCTACAGAGAAATACCTAACTCAGCCCTAATAGTGGGATGAGGGAATTGGGCCTAGCTCAGGTGGATATGCCAGACTGAACTGACCCACCTTGGGACTCCTTACCCTTCTTGGGGAATGGATGAAGGGATGGGGTAAGGAGAGGCTAAGGGAGGACTGGGATTGGGAGGAGGGAAGGGAGGGCGAGCAGGGGTATACATAAAAAAAAAAAACCCTTTTAAATAAAATTGTGTGTGTGTGTGTGTGTACACAAAACAATTAGAGCTTTGACATGGTGAGGAATACAATCCATGAAGCCCTTGGTCCTGACTAAAAACACTTCAAGAACCTATAAAGAGAACAAGGCTTTCACATTTATTTTAAGAACTGCTAACTGTCCTGGATGATAAGAGACACAGTGACCACACACACTGTACATGTTGACTATTAAAACATTCTTAAACATACAAAAATATTCCATTCAAGATCTTTGCTTATTACTCATAAAAGGATTTTAAACAAAGTTAGAAATTATAGAAGAATATACTTTATATATTTTTTACTATAGTTATATATCCACAATAGAAATTTACCTTTGGATAGCATAAAAATGTCGGCTAAGACTTTCTGCAAAGACAATATCTGAATTTTGAATTGTGGGTTCCATTGATGGTCCAGAACACTGAAAAGAAAGGTACTCCTCTGAGTTCAAATCTCTTTAAATTTAACAGAAATCATTTGGGTATGCTTAAAAGAAAAGAAATTGGATAAATATTTTTCCTAGAAACATATTATAATAGTTTAATGTTACTTTACAGGATATACACAAAGTAACACGTCTCTGCTTCTAATCTTTGGCCACCCTACAGAACACTAAGCTCTACTGGCTGGCTGAAGCTCTGGGGAGCTCACTGAATCAGAAACAGCCACCTGGGACTCTATAGGGAAAGGAACTAAACCGGCTAGTGTCTTAGTGTCCCAGCTACGTAAGTTTCCATTGTCAAAGTGAGTACTTAGCATAATGTTAATGCCTGATATATATTGTTGCACGAATGATGGACTTCCTTGGTTTTCTCAAACATCACCTGGTGCCCACTGTGGCAGCTTTTAAAGCAACATTTCATTGTTCATTCTCTGAGAACTGATATCCTTCTTTCTTGTCCAAGAAAAATGCTTTCTCAGTATGATGGGGCTGTTATCTTATATTCTCTACTGAAAACCACCAACACAATCAAATGTACTCTGAAGATACTCATGTTGTTATGCCTGAAAAGAAAAATCTTATTATATGTCTATTTCTGCAATACTGGTCGCTACTTAATATAAACAACGCAGTCTCCATTTACTCTATCATTTGTCTATAAATAAAACCTTTTGCTCAAAATTTCTACTTCAGCAAAATACTGAACATTTAAATAAAATAAATCAAAATCAAGTTCAGGTTTGCTACTTCTAGAAGTACTAATGTCATTGTCAAGACATAAGGGAAGGAGTTTAGCTAAATGCATTTGTATCCTTCACTTCAGCTCAAATAAGGGTCATTATAGCTATCAATCTATTAGGCTAAAACAAATCTAACAACAGCTCCCAAAAAACTATTGGCTGTCCAGTCAACCAAATATTGTTTCATTTTCATAACAAAGACTTGAAAATTTGAGTTTGCAGATTTGTGATATAACACTGAGAACAAATACTTGTTGGGGAAAGAGCATATTTAACTTTTGTCACTCATCTTAGCAGAATAATCATTTGCTTTATGACACAGTTGATAGTTATGAGTAGTTTTTAGAACCTAACAGATTTGTGTCGAAATTCTACCTCTCTTACTAACTGTGGGACCTAGAATGAGTTAGTTCTCTGAGCCTGAGTTCCTTATTGAGTAGAATGAATTCCTCACACAAGTGCAACAGACAATGTAAGGTAATAAGTTTATAGCATCAACCATATTCTAGAAAGCACAAATAACACTCAAATGATAACTATTTATAATCAGGTTATCAAGAAGACTGTGCTCTGCTAAATACAGAACATAAAAGTAAGGATTCAATGGTTCTTACATTTTATTCTAATGCCAATGCAAGCATACTGTTTTGGCTTGCTTGTCTGATTTTTATTATTTACATTGTGTGTGTGTGTGTGTGTGTGTTTCTGCATGTGCACATGCGCATGGATGCACATAAGCATATGTGTGTTTTCCTCAGAGTACCCATAAGGTCAGACGACAACTTGTGAGAATCAGTTCTCTTTCCACCATGTGAGTTCTGAGTATCAAACTTAGTGGCAAGCACATTACCAGCCAATTCGCTGGCTCTGACTGTTTTTGAGACAGTTTGTTTTGTTTTGTTATGTACCTGTAGAGAAATAAGGTGGGGGGATACTGTGATAGAGTCTTATTATGCATCCCAAGATGAACTTGAACTCACTATGAAGCTCAGCCTACTCTTGAACGTACAGTCTACTGCCTTAGCTTCAAGATTACAGGAGTGTGTCACTACACCCAGTTCCAAACATAACCTGTTATATCCCAATATTTAGAGAGATTTTATGTTTTAATTTTCATGTAATTATTAAGTAAAAGTTTTTGTAAAAATTCATGTTTCATTCCATTAAAAAAAATCTTTATTTTAAAATGAATTCCTAAGTGTAAAAACTTACCATTACAACACCACCAACGTATTCAAAAGCACAATGAGCTATACACCCATACTGAATGGTATAGCCAGCAAGTCGAAAGGCCTTTCCAAGAACACCACGAAGCATAGTTCAGTGTTGACTCTGCCACCACTGGCCTGATGGTGAATTTCAAAAAGTTTCATGATCAGTATTTCTTAAAACAATTCAGAAAGAGCTCTACTGTAAAATGTCTCACTATACACAGAATGTACTAACATAAATCAGTTTATCTTCATCTGTTACTAATCATTTAAGTGACTGAGTTTACCACCTTACAATTGCATTACTAAGGAAAAGCTCCTTAGATAAGAATGAGCACACCAGAACATCTCACTCAATCCTTGAACTCTTTAAACAATATAAAAATGCAAAAATCATACAGAGCCATTAGTAACACATAATTTAATTTAATCCCTCTCCTTGTCCCTCACTGGAACATGGTGCGTGTGTGCCTGGGCATGTGTGTTTCAGTGTGGGCAGATGCATGCCATGGCAGACATGTGGAGGTCAGAGTCAGTTCTCTCCTTCTACCTTGATCAGGGGATCACACTCTGGCCATCCAAACTGTATAGTCAGGCGCCCTCTGACTTGCTGAACCATTAATATTACAGATTTTTAAAGCTAAACAAGTTTAATATAAAACCATTCCTGATATTTATTCCTTCCTTCTGAATGACTCTTTACAGTTGTTTCAGGAGACTCAAGCCCTTGGCCAACACAGTCCCCGCCAGCCCCTATGAGGTTCATGAGGGTCAGTTATGTCTGTCTGCCTTCCTGGGTCCTGCCTGGTATGGAGGCAGATAATTATCTCTTCTCTTCCTTTTTGTCTCTTTATTTCTGATGCTGGCTAGAACCTACGCGTGCTTTTTCTGGTACTTCAGACTTCTCTGCTGTAAAGCTCCCCTCCTTGCCTTGTGGCTGCTTGCCCACCAGCTTAACTGATATGGCCTGACCTTTCCCTTGACTACATTCTCCTCCTAAGGCAGCTGCTGAGATTACAGCTAAACCTGGGGTTTTTTCTTCCAAACTCTTATAAAATTGTGCCTTTAATATACTTTGCTTTTCTTTATTTTTCAAACATTTCCTATCTTTTTGATCTTAAGGGGTGGAGAAAATAAACCATTGCTGATCTCTTATGTGGTATCACGGCTTCATAAAGACAGAGGTCTTACATTCAAGACCTTGCACTATGGACTCTTCGTTTGACAGTTATCTATTGTTCATAATATTCCATATGATAAGCTGAGCATAGCTGTCAAACATTTGCTTGAGATGATCAAGCCTGAGGAGGGAGTTGTGGGAGCCTGACTTATACATAATAGAAAAAAGGCAGACCTTATGAGGAACTAGCATTTGAAATGCAGGTGGCGCGATGGACTGGCCTTTGACCTGCTAAATCTAAGTAGTATCAAAATTGAGTAGAGTTAAAGGATAGCTAGGTAATATCACAATCTATAAACAGAAACATTGAGTAAGGATAGGAAACAGTATTTTTTCTCAGAATACCCATAATCTACTGAGGAATCTGCCTGGCTGCATTCTGAATGCAGGGACCATTACATTGTACTCTTAACAATGTTTCCTTTTACTGTAAGAGCTGAGTTGCTGTTTTTAGGTCTGTTTCCTGAAGCTTTATCTGTCCCAACTTGACCTGTCCTTAACTTGTTTTTGAGAGCACACTAACTCTCCCTAACCCATCTCTCCCTAATTGCATGATGGCCATATGATGTTCTTTTGAAACTTTCCTGTACTTCTTGATTGTTCCATTATCTTTGGCAACCCTGACTTGCAATTACTTGTGATTTAGTCAAAAAATAGACTCTCTTTAATTTGACTTAGGAGACAGTAACTGGCTGTGATAGAATATTGTTTTAAGGTATGTTACTTTTGTTTATGCTCTGAAAGATTTGTTTAATGATGCAAAGATGTATTACATTTGATTGGTTAAATAAAATTAACCTGCATTTAGGAAGCTGCATTAGCAACTAGCTGATAGGAAGTGGAAGGGAGGAACCAGGTGGAGAAGATGGGGTTGGGAGGACTCATGGCTTTTTGGGAGGAGGTTATCCAATACTAAATAGTCACCGCTGAAAACATACAAGTATGTTATATACATTATATAGACTGAGCTGGTTCTATCTAGGAATATCCCTGATATTTATTCCTTCCTTCTGAATGACTCTTTACAGTTGTTTCAGGAGACTCAAGCCCTAGCTCAGCACAGTCCCCGCCAGCCACTTTGAGGTTCATGAGAGTCAGTTATGTTTATCTGCAATTAATGAAAACAGAGGCCATAAATTTGAAAGAGAGCAAGGAAAGAGAGATTGGAGGGAGGAATGGAAAAGGAGAAATGACACATTAAAATCTCAAAACTAAAAAGAAAAAATTAAAAATTACCTCCCAGTCCTCGAAAAAGTTCCTATAATTGCTTGCAAACAGAAAAATGCTGTTTGAGGCAATTTCAACCTTTCCCGAATCTCTTCCATTTATATTTGATAGAGAATAAGCACCACTTACTCCATTATAGATGAGGGTGCTGCTGCTGCTGCTGCTGCTGCTGCTGCTGCTGCTGCTTAATATTAACAGCTTTGGAACTCAACAAAAAGCCCTATGCCAGTAGAGGTGCTCACCTCGGTCCAAGACAACTGCTGGGGTTGCTAGTTAAGTCTCAAAAGCCCGGACAAATAGCTGAAGTGCCTATTTAACATATCAAAGCCGACCTGGCCTCCAGGTTCCCTCAGTATCCCTCAACCCCAGCCTGTTACAAGGTAAGTCCCTTCTTCTATCCAGAACTCTCTCCAGCACAGTAATTGGGCTGCCCTTCCCCCAGAGGATCTTCCCTATATAATCCAGACATGCTGGTTATCTGTTACTTTAAAACAAAACAAAACTGCCCTTTGTTTTCTTGGCTGCTACACCTGGTTCTCCTCTCTTCCCTTCTACCTTTCCTTCCCAGCTCTCCTGTATGGCTCAGGGTCATGTCCACTTTGCACTATCCCAGATGTCCCTGCCTCTAGCTATTCTCTTCCTTTTATCTACAGTGAACTTTCTCCTTCACTATATCTAAGAGCAGTCATACTCTTGCTTTTTATTTTTTTTGCCCACGGTTGTAGCCTCACCTCAAGAATAAATGCTTTCCTGTGGAGGAAGGTCTACAGCAGGAAACTTTGTTATTGCTGGTCTCCAAGACAACTGAACGTTTAAGATAATGACAGCCCTGTGCTTTTGTGTTTTTGGTGGTAAATTAGATAATACTGGGTACTTCTTGATTGGTTAACATGCTCAAGTCTATCAAACAAAAAAAGAAAAGGAACGAAATAGGTCTTGAGTTAAAGTGAAAGGTCAGTGCTTTTTAGAAAGGGCAATTTCTGGTATGACATTAAAGAACCGATGAGAGCCAGGCATGGTGTTAGACGTCTTTAATCTGAGTACTTGGCTGGCAGAGACAAGAGTATCTCTGTGAGTTGAGGCCGGTTGGATGGAAAGAGTTCTAGGACAGCCAGGACTATATAGAGACCTTGTCTCAAAGGGAGTTGTGGAGTGCAGTGAGGAGGGGGAAACAACCGACCATTTAGCCAGGAAAGGCAGCAAACACGGCCTTTAATCAAGGTACTTGGGAAAAATAACAAAGAGATCTCTGAGAATTCAAGCCAGCATGGCCTACACAATGCTTTGATGATGCACTGTGATATGGAAGGGTAAGATGATAAAAACCTTTTCCTTCCCAACTTGTCTTTTGGTCACGGTGTTTTGTCACACAATAGTAACCCTAACTAATAAAGTATGTATATACAGGGAGGTAGGAAAAGTTACTATGAAAAATGTTTATTGTTAAATTCTGACTACATATATAAGACTATGCACTATACTGTCTTTTCAACTTTCTTTGTAAAATGAAACAGTTTTTATCAGGATCTTGTAACAGCCTAGACTAGCAATGAACTTGTAATTCACTTGCCTCAGCCTCCTAATTGTTGAGATTACCAGCACATACCAAACCTTTTTAAAACAAACTCTTTGGGCAGCAAAGAGTGCCAAGTCATTCATTAATTCACTCAACAAATATTAACATACTGATATGTTCATTCAGCCCTAGAAATACAAATGAAATGATGAACATGTCCCCATCTTCATAAAGAAGGTTTTAGACACAGAAAGAGTTGGAAGTATAATTTCTATTTCAGTGAGGATTATATTGTAGTGGGATTATGTTGTTATATTGTATATAATTTTCTCACCTACTGGTTTAATAGAAATGCTGATCGGCCAAAGGCAGACAGGAAATGTGAACGGGGCTACCAGATTAAGAAAACTCTGGGAACAGGATGAACAGAGCAGAAATGCCACAGAGAGAAGTCAGAGAGACACTACGGAGACACCACGATGAGACGCCAGCAGACAAAGAGGAAAGAAGCTGAAATGCTGCTCTGAGAAAAGGTACCGAGCCTCATGGCTGAACAAGGTAAGAATCATGGGTTAAATTAAGAGCAAGAGTTTCCAAGTTATATGCCTGGGCCTTAGGCCAATCAGCATAAAATTAATGTAAGCATCTGTGTTTCTGTAGGACAGCAGGTCAGAACCTCAGAGCTAGGCCAGAAAAGCCGGCCAAAAACTTATTACTACATTATATTCTTTAGTAAATAACAGAGACTTAAAATAGTGAATGAACTAAAGGTCAGTTTTCTGTGGACATTAGCAGCTATAGGCACGGGAAAAAAAAAAAACCCAAAAATAACAAGACTTCACTCTCTATCAACCTTGGTTTTTTGTGTTTTGTTTTATCCAGGAATACCTTTCTTCCAACTGTACCTAACTAGCCTAAAACATATTACATTTTCTTAACCTCTAAAATTTATGTGAAATGTCACTTAAAAAACTTAAAATGTTTAGGAGATATGAAAATGAAAATAACATATATATTTACCATGAAAAAAGTTTAGCCATAGCAGACACAAACCCTAGTGACTAGAAATGGGTTATCTCTCAAGCAGTTGTAGACCAATAGGGTCACACAGGCTCCCAAACATCATAGGCTGCTGCCACTGCTCTTGGTTACCCTTCAGAAGTTGACAGTAAGACTGTATTGCTGAAAATGCCACACATGTCATAAAACACAGAGAGATCAAGACTACTGATGTGGAAAAATCATCCTTACTTGGTAGCTTTCATAGTGCTGAGGTGCTGCTATGCAGGCTACCAGAGAACAGCAATCATCAATATTACCCAGTTGTAAGCCCCAAGTTAGCATAAGAGCACAATAGTAGTATGGAGCCTTGAAAGAAAATGGACTCCAAAGGCTCACAAACAGGCACTATTAGAAGGTGTGGCCTTATTGGAATAGGTGTGGCCTTACTGGAGGAAGTGTGTCACTGAAGGCAGGCTGTGAGGTTTCAGATGCTCAAGACATGCCCAGTGTGGCATTCTCTGCAGGCTGCATGTGAATCCAGATGTAGAACTCCAGGCTCTTTCTCCAGCACATGGGGTCTGACCATGTGCCACGATATTTCCCACACAATGATAAATGAACTGAACTTCTGATCTGTAAGCCATTCCCAACTCAATATTTTTCTTTATAAGAGCTGCCCTGGTTATGGTCTCTTCACAGCAATAAAAACGTAACTAAGACAAGTGGTATAAATGTTATAGGAGTAACTAATAACTTATTGATTAGATATAAGGCCACCTTCATAGGATAGGACTCATACCTGGTACCAATATCAGGCCAAGTATCTGAGCCTGGATAGGTCATAGGCTGAAGGAGATAACCTAGTACTATTATTTTAGTAAATGGACATAGTAGTATATATTTAAATGATTCCATTCTAGGATAGGCTGGTCTACAGAAACCCTATCTCAAGAAACAAAACAAAGCAAAGCAGATTCCTAATGGCTATTGCTAGATCTACACATTAGAGTTTCTTTTGACTCTCATCAGTGAAAATTCTTTCAGAAGAGAGTAATTAACACGGAGACTCATAACTGATCAGCAGGCCAAAATTAAGAGACGGCAGCATGTTTGGCCCTAAGCAAGAGATACATATGATACCCCTTTCCCCAAGACTCAGTTGTCATCATGGAAGAGGGGGCAGCAAAACTGTAGAATTCAGAGGTGGTGGATGATTACATGAAACAGTATTTTTTAGACATACAAGGAATGAAAGTCACATGAACTCAGAGATTGTGACAGCATGTAAAGACATGAGCAAGCCCAAGTCAAAGAAAATCCTAGCATGAAAATGGGAAGTAGGCACAAAGACTAGCCCCTAGATGAAGAACTATTAGTATTTGGTAGCTGTTAAAAAGAAACGAGTCAGTTTTGTGTAAGGTAGGCAAGCAACAGAGAATTATGTTCTTTTTTAAATCTAAAGGACGACAAGTTATGCTGGGTAGCTCTCTATAGATTTTAGCAGAATCCCTGGCCTCTAGCTACCAAGAGTTTTTTCTTTCCAATCTGTGTTAAGTCAAAATGTCACCAAACATTCCTTCATGTCTCCTGAGAGGCTGAATTACCATAGAATTACTACAGTGGGGAAAAGAAAAAACAAAAAAGCAAGAGAGTTTATGGGCAAGCAGGGTATTACTATGAGCTTGAGACCTGTGGTGGTTTGAAAGAGAGAGGCCCATAGACCATACATATACTTGACTGCTTGGTCCCCAGTTAATGGACCTGTTTGGAAAGGAATAGGAGACATAGTCTTGTTGGAGAAAGTGTGTCACTGGGGGTGGAAGTGCGTGTGGGGGGTGGGCCTTGAGGTTTCAAAAGCCTAGGCCATTTCCAGTTAGTTCATATCCTCGGTCTTCCCTCCCCCCATGTCTCTCTGTCTCTGTCTCTCTATACCTCATGACTGTAGACGTAAGATCTCACCTACTGCTCCACTGCCATGACTGCCTGTCTCCTACCACATTTCTTGCCGTGATGGTCATGGACTCACCCTACAGAACCATGAGCCCTAATAATTTATTTTTCATAAGCTGTTTTTGTCATAGTGTCTCTTCACAGCAATAGAAAAGTAACTAAGGCAAGAGCTAACGATATTACTCCTACGGTGTGTGTGTGTGTGGGGGGGGTCATGATAAGACCAGTGGTAAGAAAAATGAAGTGATGAGACAGAAGGGTGACTATTGAATAGAAGTCAAGCAGAAGGACTTTAATGCCAGCTCTGACAGAAACTAAAAGAGCTAAGTTATGAGTAAAAACGAACTGACTACGATCTAGATAAGTCACACAAAACAATTCTTTAAAAATATTAGGCATGAGTACAGGTGAGCATGGGGACTGCCCTAGATGTAAAAATGGAGAAAGAGACTGAGCAGCAAGGGCATACACTCATAGTTCGGATTCTACACTGTGAATATGATGCCACCAGATACTTTAAGCTTCTGCTTTGACAGACTATAGCCCTATCTGTGAACCACAGTGGCCCATTTCACCCTTAGTAGTTTTTGTCAGAGTATTTTGTCACATTAACAGTTAAAAAAGTGGGAGAGGAGACTCTAATCCAGTGGAAAATTATCAACTGGATATTTTTTGTTTATCAACTCATCAGCTGAAAGACATTTAATTCTTATTTTTGCAATTATCAACATTTCCATAAACATTCATGTACCTGTTTCTATGCAGAAACATCTTTTTAGTTCTTTTGGGTTTCAATCTAGAAATGGAATTGTGGTCACATGATAATGCTATGCTGAATTTTATGCAGAACTCTTAAACCACTTCTCAAAGCAGCTGTATGTACTCGTTTACATTTTTACCAGAAATATATAAGCACTTCATTTTCTTCACATATTTACTAAAACTTAATATCGATTTTAATTATTGCCGCCTAATAAGTATGAAGTGATAGCTCATTGTGACATTGATTTTTATTTTGTTAATAAATAATGTTAAGCATATATTTCCTATGCATATTGACTATCTTTGAAAAAAATGTTCACTTAAAACATTTGACCACTTTTACAATTAGGTCATAATTTTAAATTTAGTTTAATCCAAGATTTTAAGATGCTATGAAACACACTCACAATCTCAGTATTTGTCCAGTTGAGGCACGATGATCATAAGTTCAAGGCCAGGCTGTGTTGCACAGTGAGACTATGCCTTAAAAATAAAAACAGATAGAAACCATTTTGTATGTTTACTAAGAAGATTCAATTAGTCTACAGAAGACAAATTGGGAACTAAAACATGAAAACTGGTAGACAGTGAAGGGAACAAATAGC
Organism: Phyllotis vaccarum; assembly: GCA_033318265.1. Taxonomy (NCBI): domain Eukaryota; kingdom Metazoa; phylum Chordata; class Mammalia; order Rodentia; family Cricetidae; genus Phyllotis; species Phyllotis vaccarum. The sequence goes on along the minus strand of JARWLC010000001.1, from coordinate 134,929,956 downwards.
ATCACAGATGTAAAGCAAAGGAGGGAGTAGGGCATATGATGGTCAGTCTTAATTACCAACTTGAACACAATCTAGAATCACTTAGGATTCGGATTCTCACAAGGGTTTGTCTAGATAAGGCTGGTTTGTGGACAAGTCTGTGGAAGGTTCTGTTAATTATATGCCCACTGTGGATGACACCATTCCTTCATCTGGGTCCTAGACTATGTAAATGTAGAGAAGTAACTCAGATATTAGTAGCTTTTCAATCCTATAGAAAAGTGAAGTAGCTATTGGCTTACATGGTTTCGTTTTCTCAATCAAGTTGAGATCAAGAATTCCTAACATACAGCCAACCAGTAAGCTAACTAAGTTAGTCACAAATGTGTTATACTCTATGACTGCTATAAAGTTACCATAAATCTAGCAGGAAAAAATTGACACAAATATATAAACACATAGCCTGCAGCTTAGAACACTGCCGAATTAAAACCACTGGTTAAAACCAAGGTTTTAGCAAGGCTCTATGTCCCTTCCAGATGCTTTAGGTAAAAATCCTTGTCTGGCCTTTGCTAGCATCTAAAGTTACCAGCATTCTTTACTTCAGTGTCCCTTTCCTTCTCCCTCAAAGCCTTGCATTTCTCCATCACTAAATGGTCCTCTCCCCAATCTCTTACTCACTTACAAAGAAAGATCCTTATAACGATATTCATCTCACAGTAATCTTTGATGACTGATATCCTTACTTTAATTCTTTCTTCAATTTCCTTTTACCATGTACAGTAAAGCATTCCCAGGTTCAGGGATTAGTAGACAGAGATCTTTAGAGGGCTGTTCTACCTATACTAACATACCACAGTAGAAATTATCCAAATTTTTATATTTCCAAAAAGTAGAAAATGACATCAAATGGCAATCTTTTGAAATATAAATTTAAATTCTTGGGGCAAACCCAAGATATATAGTTATGTACGTTGGGAGTGTGACTCAGTGTTCTACAGTAACAAGTCCTCCATGTAACTATAAAGCACGGGAACATTTGAAAGCTACTGTTCTAAATTCTCAAGGAGGCTAACGGTCACCTGTAGCCTCAATTACCTTGTTCATCTAGTCATACACCGCCACGTGCTATATAATTTACCATGTTCTAGTTGTGTTGAGAACAGAGGTGAGGAGCTTGTGCATTCAAAACTGAACCCAGGGTGCTGAGCCTGCTGAGCAAACACCTATTACTCAGGTATTGCCTCAGATTCTTTCCTGTCTCTTACTTTGAAGCAACTTCTCACTAATATGTTGAGGCTGGCTGGCCTGACTCACCTTATAGCCCAGGCAGGCCCTGAATCTGCAAATTTCTTGCTTCCACTTCCCAAATAGCTGTGAATACAGGCTTGTGCCTTCAAGACTGTGCTTCAAATTCTAATTCCACCTAGAAAACAGAGATGATAACTTTTATTCTCTAATATATTAAAATGTTCTAAAAACTAAGTTATTAACATAACAAATCAATTCCTTTAAAGAAGAGCATACACACATTACCAAAGTAATTAATGGGAAAGAAGAACTAAAAATGTTCACAAATTGGTGACTGTCACTTAATATACTTAAATATAGCAATATATACAGAATGCTCTTCTTTAGAAATGTAATGTTAGTCAGAAGGAAGCAAGGCTGGGATCCTTCCATACTATTCTACATTACTTGTAGGAAGATCTGTAATAGTTAGAAGTATACTGGGACACATAGTTGATAACAGTTTCTTTTAATATATATGAAAAAAATGTCGAGCACTAAATAACAGCAAACCCTTCCTAGTAATGGTTTCTATATGACAGGCACTGTTGTAACTGTTCTACAGAGACTAACTCACTCCATACTAAGGCATCTCATTTTACAGACAAAGAAACCGAAAAGCAGAGCGTTTGGGAACTATTCACACAGCTCAGAACATACAGAGCCCATTGGTCATAAATTATCCACGTATGCTATATATCTCCCACTTTCAATGAAAGAAATGTTTTAGCAACTATTAAACCGATATATGTGAGCAAGGAGTCCAATGGAGACAAGAGAAGTTGGACTTGACAGTAAAACGTAAACCAACAAGAAAAACTGATAATGTGAACTGTGGAAGCCAGACATAAGAGAATCCTCTATCCTTAGATGATTGGAGGCATAAACACTAACTCTACAATCCTAATTTAGATCCAACTGAGTGATTTCAGACTTCCCCAAATCACAAATGGCCTGCAAAAGATGACTTAGGTATGAAATTCTCTGAGAAGGTATTTTGTTTCAAACAAAGAGAAAGAATTTCATGAATTAAATATTGAGACTATAGGTTTTCAGGAACTTAAGCAGACAGCTAAAGAAATGACTAGTATTATTTTGGTATTACTGCTCTGATTACAAGAGGAACTCACTGTCATTTACAGGAATGTTAGTACTAGCAAAGGGTGAGCAGGGTATGTCGGATCTTAGTCCGGTGGAGTGGAAGTTAGCAGATCAGGAGTTCAATGTCATCTTCAGCTACACAAGAAATTTAAGGCCAGCCTGGAACACATGAGACCATTTATCAACAGCAAATATATTGCTTATGTACAATTTGGGCCAAAAAAAATTATTGTGACATATCTGAGATGAAATTATTTTTAAAAACACGTTTTCCTATAGAAAGATGAATATAAGGCAACCGTAAGATACATATCCATTTCAGATCTTGAAGAAGGTTATTGTGACAAGCAGAGAACAAAAGCTATCAAGATACCTGAGTGATGTGTGGTGTGAGCTAGTCACTCACTTTCACACAGCAGCCTATCCAACAAGTAATTCAAATTCCTGCTATACAAAAATCACCTTTAGGACTGCTTGTGAATTAATCGATCAAATCTATAAATATTAAATCTAGTGTAAGATCTGTCCAGAGGTTACTTTTCATGTTGCCAAACTGCAAATTCTGGGCACTCTAATCCTGTAATCTATGAAGATTTTATTAAGTCTTTTTCTATTATTCCAAGAAGTGGGAGGGGCGAGGGGGGAATCCAGCATCACCCTCAGGCTTAAAGCACTACACACTATTTCACTCTGACTACAGTATCAGACTAATTTCATAACTGAATATCAAACAAAATCAAAAATCCCTAATTCAGATTCTCATGTTCTTGTCATAGCACTAATAATGAATTGCTTGGGGGCAGAGACAGAACTTTAACAAGTCCTAGGAAGTAAGCCCAGAAAAGGTCTGTGTGTTGATATATGAAGCCATAGACATCTGCTCAACATTTTCAGAAATGACAAGATTTAATTACTCCTATTTAAACTGTCAACTTTGGGATAATTCTATAATTTTTCCTTATTATTGAGATTTATAATGAAATCTATAACATACTATTTCAATCACGTTCAATCAATCACATCATCATTCCCTTAAAAATACTATTGTCACAAACACCTAAAACCAAACAGATAGTAATTCCAATGGAAGAAATAACATTTAGCACGCCAAGCTAGTTGTCACTGCTGCCACAGCCTAGCACAGACAGGTTTTTCAGTCTCTGAATTAGTAAACCTCCAAAACAGAGAGAATTAATTGTTTATGTCTTAATCAGCAATTCCTATCATTAAACCTAACATCCCTTTCAATATACTTCTCCCTCTCTCTCTTTTTTTTTTTTTTTTTTACCATATTTTATCACCAACAATACCTTAACTCTTACTGGCATCATGTATTATCCATGCTGCAAATTAAATTTCAAGATGAATCAAATTTATAAGTTACCAAGAGCACTCCATTCAGCTTACCTATATTTATACAAAAGAATGCACAGCACTGGCAAGCCCATGTTTATTTTGAATTTAATTAAGATATATTTACTTTGGACCTTCTTAAGAAAATAAAATCCTAATACAATATGAATGGCACCTAGGAAACTAACCCTGAAGAACCACTATGTAAATAGCTTAACTTCAAGAACAAATTCCTGTTGTGCTAAATAAGAGCAAACTTTCAGAGAGATGTTGTCTTGGAAAAAACAACAACAAACTTTACAAAACAATTACACAATATTAAGTATCACAGAAAATTATCGTGAGATGGTAAACTACCTAACTAAATGATATAAGTGATATCATGATGAGGAAAGAAGGATTTCAGTCTGTTTGTTCATAGCTTTTCCTAGTAGTAATCTCAAGTAAATAACTTTTCAAATAGTAAAAACACACAGTTCAAGAGAAATTCTATTAAACTTCCTCAGCTATTCATTTCAAATAGAGTAAAAGGAAGAGGCCCACTTACAATATAGTAGACTGGAACTCATTCCACCAATACAGCAAGAGCATCACGCTTGCAGGGAGAGTTGGCAGAGCACTATCTACATTAGATTCCATGCGGTGGCTTTTCAGTAAAGACTCCATAGACGATAGAAGGTACTACATGCTAACAGATGCGATAGTACATCTGTAAAGTGACTGTGCTTTACTCTTACAATATCGTGAAAATATTTTAGTCACTTATATTCAGTTAAAAATGTAAAGTTTAAAGTCATTTAGGATGCCATTTTATAATCTATTTTTGAAATGTAAAGCTACTAGATCAAGAAGCACAAAAAGATACAAGTCAAGTCCTATGAATAAATATTTTTAAATGAACTACTCTGAGATCATAACACTGACAACACTAATTATCTTTTCTTGTCTCGGTAGTTATGGTGCATACTGTTTGGCTGACTGATGGGATAATTTCACTTCATTTTCTCTCAGTTTAAGAGAAGAATATTAAAACAATTAACACCTCTAAACAAAGTATTTTGTAAGGTTTTGGGTTGAAATAAAGTGTTTAAAAATATTAGCCAATGGACTGATACCAGAGCAAATAACTGCCCCACGTGCGGGCGGAGTGAAGGCCGGACTGAGAGCCAGTGGTCTCTAGAGCAGCCCCGCAGGCAGCACTGATAACCGACCCTCGGCCCTGCCACATCAACTAGAGCAGCCCCGCAGGCAGCACTGATAACCGACCCTTGGCCCTGCCACATCAACAGCACGGATTTCTCACAAAGAGCCATTTCATCAGCAGTCTGAGCTTACAGTATTTAAATAGCAAAAATACGTACTATATGTTTTAAATTACTTTTAAATATTCTACTCACCAAAAAAATCTCATCATCAACCCAAACAATCAAAAGCAGGTAAAATGTATGTCAAAACAAATTATTTTCAATTTCTCACATTCATAAATATTTATTTTATCAATAGTGGTCCTATATCCAAAAGAACTTAACATTATATTAATATTTAATCTCATTTACAAATCTTTACTAACAGTAATTACTTGATCACTCAACTAGAAAAAGTATAAGACATCCAAAAAAACTTTCATATTTGAACAATTTAATGAAATTTAAGCCATCTGGTGCTCAGTTTGTGTATGTTACAGAATTTATAAATCTTATTACTTAAACATATACATTATAATAAAATATATATTCTTTGCCTTGATCACCTGGTTTTCTGTTGTTGTTTATAAAATTAATCACAGTTAGCAGGGCAGAAATCGCTTTGAGCTTGGTGAATGACATCCAAGAGATGGGAAAGGATTAGTTCTCAGTTGCTGCCAGTTATAACGCCAGGTGGCTTTTTCTGCAGTGAAGGTGTTACCGATAATCCCATTACACTGGTACTAAATCTTGCAGACATCAAAATTATCACCAAGGTTCCTTTTCATCCCATCCTTTCCAAATGACTGGAAGTCGCTTCACCTGAAAGAAGTCAAATCCACATGCAGCTGCTGTTTTAGCAGGCAGCAAACTCCCTGAGAATGCCAGTCATGATTCAATTTTGCTGTGCTGGTGGCCCCCTATTCCCTGTCCAATAATACATCTGTTAAAAAATCCTACAGCTACAAATCAAGTTTAATCCTACCAGGGACCTCATGTTGGTCCTGTCTTCCAAAAAGGCAGCAGGGTCTGCTGTCTATCTCTGCTAGTATCTAGGGAATACCCTTTAAATCCCAGCCCTACTTAGAAGAATAAGCTAAGGATCACAAAACATGACCTCAAAAACCCTGATATGACTATATTCTGACCCGGAGGCATTCATCTAGGTGAAGATTAGAACTTTGCATAATAAGATTACACAGCAAGTGAATGATATCAAGGGACTATCCATATGCAGCCGCCTGGTCTGTACAGACAGCCTGTGCTGCACAATATGCACTGTGAAGAAAGAGCCGGGTCTTTCTAGCTGAAATAAAATAGATTCACATAAATTAGTTGGCCATTTCCAGAGTCCTAAATCCCCTATTACATCTTTTATTGACAGCTCCTGTGAGGATAGCACAAATGTTACTCCTTTTTCTTCTGTGCTTCTGTAACATCATGCGCAGTAATTGAAATGTACATAGATTATGTCTTAAAATTAACGTCTTGTTTGCTGTAATCTTGGATTACAATCTACTGTGTACATAATAAAATTAGGAAATCAATGGATGGATTTATCATCTCCAAGAAACTAGTGGCATTGTTTATAGAGTGGTTTAACATTTTGTGTCAACATTTTAAATGCAAAAGTCACAGAGAGTAGTCAGTAAAATGTAAATGCCTCAAAGAGTACAACAGGCAATGGCTAATAGCTACATACAAGTTAAATTGTGTGAAGATTAAGTCATATCACTCAAAACTCAAGGATCTCATGAAGATATGATTATCTCTACATTATATTCTAGCACAGTCAATTATTTATGTTGATGTCTACATTTTTAAGGTTTTTGTTGTTTTTATGTGTATGTGTATAGGACTGCCGACCAGTGAGTGCAAGTGAACATGGAAGTCAAAAGAGGGCGTCAGAACCCTGAGGTTGGGAGTTACAGGTGGTTTTGAACCACAGGAAGTGAGTGCTGGGAATCACATTGGGTCTTATGCCAAGGTCATTCCATGCTTGTAAGTGCCGAGATACTCCTCCAACTCAGGACTACATTTCTTTATAATGTGCATGCACTGTTTTTTTCTTTGTTTGCTTTTGTAGTTTTTGGAGACCAGGTTTCAATGTGTTATCGTGGCTGTCCTGAAACTTGCTCTGTAGACCAGGCTAGCCTCGAACTCAGAGATCTATCTGACTCTGCCTCCCAAACGCCAGGATTAAAGGCATGTGCCACGTGCAGCGGGCATTGGTGCCGCCACTGCCACCACCACCACCCCACCCCCAGCTGTACACTGGGTTTTTTTAAGCAACCCCTCCTAATCACTGTGTAACTACATCACAAAATAGCTCAATCTACTCATGTTAATTGTTAACTCAGGGTTTTATAATTCACAATGAAATATTTAAAAATATGTCCCAGTGAAATAGTATCTCTCCATAGTACCATACCGAGCACGCTCAATGTAAAGAATATTTAGCATAAATCACCTTTCCTAAGAGGCTACAGCTGTGGTCCAAGAAAACATAAAAAGAAAGCTTCATACTATTTGCAACAAGCAGGATTCTGGAAAAATCTAAGGGCATAAAAGGAAGGAATTAGTTTTATTTTAAAAATTATTAAGACTCTTTGTGTAATTGCTGTAAAACTCCAGTAAACTTGAAAGTGGCTAACTTGCTAAGTTTCATTTACCCGTAATTTCTGAAGAACACTCTTCATATTACACTGCCCTTTACTGCATTATTGAAGTATATCTAGATGCTACCTGGTCAGTGGAGTCAGATGATATAATTCTGATGTTTTATATTAAGTGGTATTACTGGCAGAACTGTAAACAAACATAATTCAATTTCATACTACGTGAATATTCTTTAGATACCTTGAGTATATTATTAGAAACATAATAAGGAATGCAAAAGTTCCATATTTTTGTCACGGAGTATTGAGTGACTTTTATAGCTATATTGCTTAATAGTCACTAACCCCATGAAGCTGTTCAGTACTTTAAACGTGACCAGTTTAAACTGACATATACTATATAACACAATGAATTCTGAAGACAAAAAAAATGGAAAAATACATGTAAAATTTTTATATTGATACAGGTTGAACAGTTAGGTGATATATGGATATATGGTTAAGAAGGACATTACCTGGTTCACCTTAAATTGCCGCTGGACAATACTGTGCTGGTAGTCAGACATTTTCAGCTTGTTCCTGTACTAGTTGGTTCTTGTCAACTTGACACAACTAGAGAAAGGGAACCCCAACTGAAGACAGCCTGGGAGAAGTTTGCGGATAGTTTTAAAATTAATGACTGATGTGGGAGGGCTCAGCCCACTGTGGAATGGCAGGTCGTCCTGGGCAATGTAAGAAAACAGAGCAAGAAAGTCAAAAGCATTTTCCCATGGCTCTTGCCTAAGTTCTTGCCGTGACTTTGCTCAAGGATGGGATGAGTATGCCAAACATTCCATTTCCTCCCAAAGTGCTTTTGGTCATTGTGAGTCACAGCAGTGGCCAGCACAGGACAGTTCCTAAGCTACAGCACTAGTGCAGAGAGCTGCTGACAGAAAGTCACAAGACTGACTTCAAGTCAGTAAAGACTAAAGGACCTTGTCATATAAATCTTTATAGAGCTTGAAGGAGATAGTAGAATATGAGATTTCCCTAACTGCTAGATATTGTACATAAAAGGAATTATGGTGTGTCAAGCTGCAAAAAATGCTTCAATACAGTAAATCTAGGATGGCTTTGGACTGTCTGTTAACGAGACAGAGTCTCACTGTGTAGTTTCACTGGCTTCAAACTCACTCACAGTGATTCTCCTGCCTCAGCCTCAGAATTGCTGGAACTACAAATATATGTCAATATTCCAGGTAAATAGTTGTTTTTTTCTTCCCCCAGAAGTTTTTATCCTCTCAATTAGAACCACAATACAAACGTAGATTTAAAAGTAAGTATATCCCTCCTGGGCTACTTTTGTATATTATACCTCAATGCAACAGAGCAGCTTAAAAACATGTCTGGATTTATAAAGAACCATAATTTTTTCTATATAACTATAAAATTGTTTATATTTAAAACTTTTCAAAATATTTAAGTATCAATTAAGGAGATTAAAGCATTTAGTTTTATTTCAGAATGTTAGACAAAAGATGAATTTTATACATTATTAAGATGCTTTTCCATAAGTCTTTTTTTAATCATATCCATTAATATTTTTAAGCTCTCACTTAAAAATGGTTCCATAAAAATAAGAACAGTTAAAATAGTGAAAATATGTAACATATGCAAAACCAAAAAATGGAATGACTCATTTAGAATAACCACAGATAAACCACAGTATGATTAAAATATAATGTCTCTCTCCACTAAGTACTCAAGGGTGATTTTAACAGTACAATGCAGATTGGTATTTAAGGTGTTAGCTTACTTAAATGTTGTTTCTTCATAGTTATTCTTCTACAGTATTTATTTAACATGTAACACTACTGATGAAATTTCAGTATCTATAAATAAGATGGTTAAAATTTAATCTATTCTTAATTGTTTAATCATGCTATTTTCCTCTAGCTTCTTAAAATTATTTAAGTTTAGCATTTTCTAGTTCCAATATCATATATGTACACACACACATATACACACACACAAAATAAAAATGAAATGAAAAAAACAGTAACAAAAACCCCCTTTCTAACTATCAAAAGATGAGTGCAATGATATTCACTCTAAGTTAATCTCCAGACATCCAAATTCATGAATAAAAATTCATCAGTTTTAAATACACTGAGCCTATTAAGCAAGAACAAAAGCATATGCACAAAAGAGCTTTTAATATATTTCAAAGCCCACAAGAGCCATGGTCTCATTAAAATTATAAATTACACAAACATGGAATGAAGATTCAAACGGCAGTGCAGCTAAGCAGATTACAGAAAAGCCCGCGTTCCATATGATAACACACCATGGCCCTCCCAGATGGGGGCCTGGAACAAAAAGGCCATCACCACAGCTAGGGAAAACCTCCTTGTGATCTCTGGTTTCTGTTCAGCACATGACAGCCAAATAATATGTTGATTATTCTGTTTGTGCTGCTAAGCTTGTACGATGGAATAAAAGCGATATGATCTATTATGAACCCAATGCTAATGTGTTGCTCCACTCATAAGTAATATACTGATTTTATTTTGAAATTATCTTTTATCTGAATATCAGTTTTTAAATGCATGAATTAAAATAAAAGACAAAATAAAATAATAGCTAATTTGATACTTTTAAAAATGCAGTTGACAAGTGAAAACCATCTGAACGCTTAGTGAGAAGTCAGGTCTAATCATCCACCTTTCTTTAATTTCTGCATTGTGATCAGAGTGTATTTTAAAATATGTCTCAAAATGGAAAATTACTCTCATTATGAAATATAAAAGTAACACAAAATAATTAACTTACTAATATGTATTACTAACTATATAAAAGCTAGAGTATTCAAAAAGCATAATTCTGTAATGAGCACACATTAGAACATATAGTGACATTTTGAAAAAAATAAAATTGATGTCTCATAAATGTTTACAGCTTAGCCACAAATAATAATCATGCAGTCCTACTATAATTTAGAAGATACTTTTAAATTTTAAATAAAATTGCCAGCATTAATACATTGCCTGGGTGACAAAAAGTTACAACCTAACGTTTCTTTCCATTAAAATGTATATTAGTATGCTAACCTTTAATATAGGGATTATACCAACTTAGGCTACGAGGATTATCTACAAATGCTTCACAAAATTAAATATTTCATAAACAAACAAGTATGACTATCGGTGCCATTAACATTCAAAGCTGTACATTTATTTTCCTACTCCAGAAATTTCTTTCTGAACGCAGCGGATTCTCCTTAAAGACAAAAAAACAAAACAAGCAACAGTAAAAAAAAAATCACACAGATAGACAAACGTGGGAAAACAGGCCTATTTCTTAAGGAGTCATTTATAGAAAGTACATAACTATGACCCTTTACCACCTAAGTCCACTTCCCTTGGCTCTCTCTCTCCAGAGTCTTGGGCCCAAAAGTAAAGCAAAATTGCCTCACAAGAAAATACAGTCCAGAATGGTGATGTCTAAAGGACAGAACAAAGATATGCTTACAGCATACCTAAACCTATACAATTCACATGTTTATATTTATCTATATATATTCAATATTAAATAATTTCTAACCCGGTCATTTTACCTTATTTAATAAAATGAATTACACTTATACTCTTCAAGCACTCTATAACTGTTTTTGTCAAGATGTATCAAATTTCCTTTATGCCTTTAAAATACCACTAATTATCTTGTGATGATAACTATTTTTCAGATGAAAATAATATATCATTTATCAGAAATAAATTTCATTTTTATTTATACTTGTTTTTTTTTTAAAAAAAAATAAACAGGATCCTACTATGGAGCCCCTATTGGTCTAGAACTGCTGCTATGTAGATCAGGCTGATCTTGAACTCACAATGATCTTCCTGCCTATGGTTCCTAAATGCTGGATTACTGGCATGCACCACCACACCCATCTCAAACAGACGATTTTTCTTAATATAGCTTTTATTGTTTGTGTGGGAGAGTGTACCTGAGCCTATGTATGTGCACCACATTCACACAGTGGCCACCCAAGTCAGGAGAGTGTCAGATATCCTCACCCTAAGCTTACGGTATTTGTTAGTTAGTTGCCATATGCTTGCTGGTACCCTAACCCAGGTCCTTTGTAGTCAATGCTCTTAACCAGAGCAATCACTGTAGCCCCTCACAAATACTTTTTAAAAGATTTTTGAAGACTGTTCACTGCAATGGCTTTTAAAGTTGCCTAAGAATAAACACAGCAAATAAGTGCCAGATGTAGAAAGTCTGAATTGATATTCTCACAGCCAAAGGGATACTGTAAAAGAATGAAGATGAATGTAAGATAGATGACTCTTTAAAACAAAATGCTGAATGAAATATAAAAACAGATACTATTTTATAAAGAAAAAGAGGCAGGTAGTGGTGGGACAGGCCTATAATCCCAGCACTCTAGAGGCAGAAGCCAGTGGATCTCTGTGAGTTTGAGGCCAGCCAGATCTACAAATTGAGTTCCAAAGTACCCAAGACTACACAGAAAAATCCTGTCTTGAAAAACCCAAAATAATTAAATAAATAAAATTTAAAAATCAGAAATTGTTTGGGGCCGGAGAGATGGCTCAGAGGTTAAGAGTAATGTCTGCTCTTCCAGAGGACCCAGGTTCAGTTCCCAGCAGCCAAATGGCAGCTCACTGTCTATATAACTCCAGTTCCAGGGAATCCAACGCCCTCACACAGAAGCATATGAAGGTGAGACACTAGTGCACATAAATAAAAATAAATCATAAAAATCTAAGAAAAGGAGGCAAAATATAGACACATTGCTTAGAAGACACATGAAGATTAAAAATTATCTAGAAATAATATAAATACAACAAAAGGAAGACTACTTGTTGCCTCTAAAGAAAAGGGAGACTAAATTGGACATGGTAAAATATAGTCAACAGTCTCAGGATGCGTGAGTCCAGGACTGTTGAAAGCATCTCCAGTTAGATTCCTCTCACAAAGAAGAGGGAGAGAGGAAGGCAAAGGGGTGGGGGGGGGGACACAGAGGTGCATTATGTTGGGGAGTGCTAGTGATGCTTTGGGTATATTTGGCAGTTTGCGTTTGTAATATAAGTACTTTAAAATTACTCCACATATTTGCCTATGTCTCTTTATAACCTTATATTATGCAATGCAAAGTTTTAAACTATGCACTATCTGTGATAATGTGTATTCTTATCATGTATTCTTGAAATCTTGCTGAGAAAGAAAAGGTTCCTTCTCTTGCTAAAAACAATTTATGCTCCTGGTCTGCATTTATAATAATTTTTGTTGCAATATTTTAATAACAAAAACTATTGCTATACCTGATGCTTCATAATTCTAATTAAGTATGGATTTTACATATTTGCAACAGCTATAACAATATAGGGGGCCTGGAAATAATATAAGATCAACTATTCTGCTTAACTTTCACTTATGTACTTAATGTTATTTCTGTCACTTTTTCTTCTTTTCAAACAACAACAAAATGTATCCTTACTCTAATTATAACCAGATAATATTGTGCAGGTTGTACTCACAAAAAACTAAGAATATTTAGTTTGAAGATAGGAAGAAGTATAGTTTCTTTCTTCTCTCACATGCTTTAAATGAGGACTTTTGTATATGTATAAGATCTATGACAGGTTATCTGCAGATACACTATCACTGTCAGACCCACTGTCACTCTGTGCAGTATATTCCCTATTTGCTAGCAAACATGACAGCTGGAATAGAGTAGATACCAAGGTATGTAACGTTTAAAAACAAGCATATAAAACATAAGGCACAGGTTTATTGCACAAACTCTAGTTAGCATATAATGAAAACCCGGAGCCAGATATTGGGGAAAAGCTGAAGCTCAGAAACAACCCACAGCCACCCAGCCAACTCCTAGAGCCTGTCTCCAGGATCCTCCAGCTGAACAACTCTGGGTTTCTGAGCCCTAGGCTGAAAGGAAAAGGAGTATCTCTGGAAAACCTGAAATAAAACTCTTCTCTTACTCCACCCAGCTCTCTTAACTTCCTCTTTCCACATTCCTAAAGCTAGGATTAAAGATGTGGGTCCTCCCTCCTTGACCAGGCCTGGTTCTGAGGTTAACTCTGATATTCCCAGATTAATTTATTACATATATATCACCACACAGGTTGTTGATTCAAAATAGATCCGGTATGATCTAGTTTAAATTACATTGGAACAGTTTCAACTGTTGGTGAAGTGATTTGTATAGACACAAATCATTTTATCTCTACAGTAGCATATGTAAGGAAAATTGTTTTAACAAGATATCATTATTATACTAGTATACCGACTTTCATTACAAAAAAGCACACACAATTAAGGGAGTTGTGTAAGGCCCACATTGACAGGCATCCCGGAATATGTTTGCTCTAACTTTTAGATGCCATTGAGCAGAAAGCAACCAACAAAGGTGGAAAGGAGAGGATCAGCCTTTGCATCCTACTGTACTAAATTATCAACATGGCGGCCACAGTACAGCACTATGTCGAAGATAGCTTTTATGAACATAGCAAGGAACCCCTGGATGGGGGAGGGGGAGAAATGGCCAAGCAGTTCTTTGCTCATCTACTTAGTGCCAACCTTGGAGAGTCACATTTTGTCCAGCAGGGAGCAGTCTCACAACAGCCAAAGAACTTAACTTGGACATTAAACCCACAGAAGAGTTTTTTTATTTTATTTTATTTTATTTATTTATTTTTTAAAGTTCATAGGTCTCTCTACAATTCATTCAACTTTGGCACAGTTGCAAGGTTTCTAGGAAAACCCAAATCTAAAGCAGGTCTTGAAGCATATCTGAGTCATCATGGTTGTGGATTCCTAAAGCAGTAAATCAAAGGTGTGTTGAGTCATCTCTGACCAATGGGCTAAATTAATGTATGGTTGAGGGCAGACATTTCTCCGTGAATTAGATTCCTTTTAGTGAAGCAGCAGGAGTCTTCAGTTTGAATATTCAATAGCATTGGACCTTGAATCAAATGATAATATTAAAGTCTTTTTTATCTAAAAGAGGAAATTAAAAGACAATAGGATAAGAGGTCATATAAAAACTTAAGCACTGCAATCAAGGAGCTGATATTACAGCCCTGCACATTTTTACACTTTCGCTTTTATAGATCAGCATGCATATATATAATGTCATTGTTCGGGGGGGGGGGCAGGATTTTTCAATGTATTTTTGGTTGTCCTGGAATTTGCTTTGTAGACAATCCTGGCCTCAATTTACAGAGATTTTTCCTGCCCTCAGACTGCTGGGATTAAAGATCATGGGCCACCATGCCCAGCTAATTTTAAAACTAAAAACATAGTAGAAAATAGTTCATAAGGCTGTTGCAAAAAATAGTTAGTCATTTAATGAAAATGATGACTATACATGATGCTATAGAAAAAAACTCATGACCAGTTGAAGGGCAAAATATTTTTATTAATGTAAAAATCTATGATATATTTAGCTATAACTCTCCATCTGTCCTTATAACTTAAAGACACAAATAACTTGAACTGCCAAAGTTTATACTGTATGTGTTTATATGGCTTTTCAGTGTTCATACCAAATAACCATTATCCATCTTCAAATACATAACTCAGGGAATTTTGTGTAAAAGTCTGCTTAAATATAATCATTCATCTATTTACAAGCACTATAACTAATCTTAATTTCATTGTAATGCAAGTCTCAAACAGTGTTATATTTATCTTTCTCATGTAAATATTTTCTTAGTTATGTAAGCATTTGAACCCTTCCTAAACATTTTAGGGTCAATATCAAAACACTTGAACTTCACTGCACCTTTGCTTCGATCAGTTAAAGATCACCCTATTTTAGTAAAGAGGTGGTTGTAGTGGATTTATGATGTTACACTGTAAATAACTGTCCTGCCTATGAGTTTAATAAAAAGCATTGATTGGCCAAAGGCAGACAGGAAATGTGGGCGGGGCTACCAGACTAAGAAAACTGTGGGAAGGGAAGAGCAGAGCAGAAATGCCACAGAGACTCCAGAGTTGCTAGAAGATGCAGAGGACAACTATGCTGCTCTGGGAAAAGGTACTGAGCCCCATGGCTGAACAGGATATGAATCATGGGTTAGTTTAAGGGTAAAGAGTTAGCAAGTGATATGCCTGGGCCTTAGGCTGATCAGCCTAAAATTAATGTAAGCATCTGTGTGTCTCTGTTGGTCTGTGGGTCTGCGGATCTAAACCTTGAGGCTAGGCCCAAAATTCCGGGCCAGAAACCTCATACTACAGGTGGTTTAGGATCTTGTTACAAAGATGTATACTAAGCAACAAATTTCTTTAAGTCAACAGAACCCTAGTGTTGTTGATGTGTGCACAGATATGCAATGCCCTCAATAACTTCTAGTATAAAGGATAAAAGAAAAGTGATTTATCTAGCATTCCCCAGTACTAATATTAATAAGAAAAATATTATCATATTGAGAAACATAAATTTATTTGGAGGGGAGTACATGCCTGCCATAGCATCCACGGAGAGAGAAGTCAGAGGACAGCTTGCACAAATGGGTGGGGGGGGGGCTTGGGTTACCACATGGGG
Organism: Phyllotis vaccarum; assembly: GCA_033318265.1. Taxonomy (NCBI): domain Eukaryota; kingdom Metazoa; phylum Chordata; class Mammalia; order Rodentia; family Cricetidae; genus Phyllotis; species Phyllotis vaccarum. Next base: position 134,913,859 of record JARWLC010000001.1, on the reverse strand, counting down.
GGGTGGCCTCAGGTCACCAGTATTGGCATCAAGTACCTTTAACCATCTAGAAATCTCATCAAGCCATGAAATAATTTTATCAACTAATTATTCATATGCTTTTGTTATTTGTAAATAAACTGCTCAAGTTTACATTATAAATGACTATTATCCAAAAGAGAGGAGTGGATTGAGTGGTATCTTACTTCCCAAATTAATATTCACTTAGAACCATAGCACACGATTATAAATTATTTTCAATGTAATTAAGGCAAGGCTTAACATGAGATTATACTAGATTAGAGAGGTAAGAAACCTACTAAGAATGTCCTAATGAAAGACAGGGAACAATACACAGAGCCATGAGTCAAGGACATCATGAAACTGGAGACAGAGATTGAAGTTATGGTTCCGAAATCAAGAATATCAAAAGCCAACTGAATCCAGAAAGGAAGAGTCACTCCTTAAATATCTGGAATGAATGTGGCCATGCTTTTTACTTATGTTGTTAAAAAAAAAAAAAAAGGAAGTTTTCTGTGATGCCACCAATTTACACCAGTTCCCTAGGATGGTCCTAAAAACTTCTGGCAGATTTTTGCAACACAAAGTGGGGTGTTGCTCTAGCAGATGCTTACAACAGAAAAGCTTAAATTGCTTTAAAGAGACTGTATACAGAAATACACACTTCTCTTGTAAGAATGCCTACAGGACAGTCGGGTTAATAATGACAAGTTTAATCATACTTCTTTCAGAATTGCTCCCAAACATTAGTATGTTTAGCTAATATAAGTAAACATTAAAGACAGTGAGGTTCATGGCCATTCTAGAGACCTTGAGTGGTTTCTAGGATATAAAGTATATGAAATCATGGAGACAGGCAGGGAACAGTCTAGTACATAAGCTGACAGACTATAGTTCACAGGATAAATCTTTCAGCTTCCATTTACTTTTGTGGGGTAATATAAAGAAGTGCCAAAATCTTTAAAAAAAAAAAAAAAAGAAGAAGAAGAAGAGTATGCTTTGACATATAAAAACTATATGAAATTCAAATTTCAGCTTCTAACATAGATGTGCTCAAAGGTTTATGCCAGCTCTCCTGGTTTACTCGTGGTAGAAATGAGCAGTTTCAAGAGACTTTACGTCTGCCAAACCTAAGTTATTTACCCAAACACCAAGAGAAGTTCCTCAACCAGAACTCAAGCGGACCTGGTTAACCTGGAACCTGCACAATCCTCCAGCTTTACATCAGACAGAGATACCCACTCATGACCAAGCATATCATATAATCTTTGATATTTCTTGCTGTGGCTCCAACTGGCACATCAATAATACCGTCACAATAATTCAATGTCGCAGGTGTTGACTTGGGACTCACTTTTAGTTCAGACACTGCTCATCTTGAATGTCTTTAAAAATCACTTAACCAATTCCTCCTCCAGTTATTTGAAAAAAAAAAATTAATCAAACAGTTCTAAAATACATGGGTTTTCTCCCACAAATAAAACTCACAATGTAGTAGAAACCTCCTCTATTAAGATTTCACAATCACTAGAAAATAAACTACAAATAAATCTAATTCTTCTTAGATTTAAAGGGAGAGAATGCTCAGGCACCCCCCCCCCCTTTGGCAGCTGCTTCAGAGAGCCACAATTAAATGTGTGAAGAAGGTTGTCAGAGTAACACTTGTCATTCACACTGCTTAGGAAAGACTCCCCAATTTCCAGAAACCCTAATTATAATTAAGAAAGATGCTCACGGGGACTTCATCAGACAGGGAGAGAGCCCAATGGCCTCAAAATTCCTAAAGGGAAGTTTCTACTAAGTCAAGTCTTCTATCTAGCCCACCCAGCCCTGGGCTCTAACTCGCTAAGCTCAGGCTCTAACCAGCCACTGAAGCCACCGTTACATCCTTTCCAGACAGCACAACCATTCGGGAAAAGATGGTCTCGCGTGGGGAAGACGGGGACAACTTTCCTTAGAAACCAGAAAAGTTTCTCTCTGTGCTAAGTAGCAGGGAAGATGCGGGCTCTCCAACTGGCAGTAGAGAAACCCTGCGGGCGAATCGCTTCTCCACCCTTTTCTTTCATCCCGCGTGAACGCGGACACTCTCAAACCAAGAGTGCCCAAGGATAGTACCCACCTGCGGTCCCAAACACCAACAGAAGTTCCTCACCCAGAACTCAAGCGGACCCGGTTAACCTGGAACCTGCACAATCCTCCAGCTTTACAGCCAGAGCACTTTTCAGCATTCGGCCTTGTGATTGGTTGAGCAGCAAAATATTCTCACTCCTATTGGCTACCAGTGGTAAGTAGGCGGGACTTTAGGGCTGTCTCTGACAGGCCAGCGGCTCGAGTTCCCAGAGTTCCTATTGGCTCATCGCGGGAGCTTCAAGATGGCGGCGGCAGCTACCTGCGGCGCGGGCGTCCCCAGCCCGGGGTGTGTGGCCTCTGCAGCCGGCCTGAGCGCTACTACCAGCTTCCAGAGGAGGAGCAAGGCCTCTGGGGCTGACGGAGGTGGCCCCCGGCTGCTGTCCATTGCGGGCACGCGGCCGTCGGTGCGGAATGGACAGCTGCTGGTGTCAACCGGGCTCCCAGCCCTGGACCAGCTCTTAGGTCGGTTCAGAATGAAGATGAGGGCACATCCCAGGGAAAACGTGGGGAGGGACTCCCGGGGCAGCCCCTCGTTCCCGCGGCCCTGCCCAGCTCTGCGACTCCCCTCGCCTTCACAGACGTGGTCAGGGTAGCCTGCTGTGAGCTGGGAGCAGAAGGGAAATCTAAGATCTGTGCCCTAAACCCGCCTTAGGACCCACACTCCTTTCTCCACTCTGTCCAGCAACTTGTTTCTGTGCTTTTCCCCTAAAATGATTCTTTTAAAAATGCTAAAAAGTATTACCCTCTTTTCCGCTGCGGGCTTCTTACCTCCTTAAATCATAAGCGCTGTTGGACCTAAAGGAGTGAATGTTAAAGATGTATGTTGACTCAAAGGAATGACAGACCTTCATATTCAGATTAATTCTACCCTCGAGTAGCTTAAATATGTTCTCTCATATACGTCGTAATCTCTGGAATTGTTTCATGTAAAGCCTACTTATTTCACAGAAGTGATTGAATTGACTAAATTAGGTTGGTAGGACTGGCTAAATTATGTCTGATAACTGCTTCTTAAAAACATATGTGTACTTATTTTGTAAGCTTTTTTTTTTCCATTGTGTTTGCTATGTGTTTGTTAAGTATGATACATTTGCAGAATATATTACAATTTCCATTGTTTATTTTTGTACTTCATTTAGCATTTTCTCTGGGTTATACTCCAGGCTTTTAAAGTAAGTTTAGCAAAGGGAAAAATAACAAGACAAGCTATCAGAAACAGTATGGTTTCTTGAGTCTATTCATGTTCTCAATGGATTCCAATGTTTGCCACATAAATTTAAAATAGTTCACATAACTGTTTCAAACCCATTAAGTTGTGTGAGGCTAGAGACATAATTCAAAATGCATAGTTGGCAGATATTTATTTCACTTTCTTTTCCTTATGGCCCCATTTGTTATCCTAGATTTGAACCCAAAGCTTAGAAGATTGGTCCATTTTAGTGAACTCTCATGCAGACAGAAATTAATCTGTAAGCTTTAATCACTGCAAATCTTTCCTATCACTCTAACAAGTCAATCATTCTACTCCTTAAATATTCATATTTTTAATTAAATGGGACAGGTACATTTATTCAGTTGATACTAATCAAACATTACAAGCAAAAAGACTACATTTTCAGTATTGTGCCTTCATTTTCTCATTAAAATAGAAAAAGGTGCCTGGACCAAAGCCTGGCACTCAGTAAGTTTTTATAAGGTTTTGATTGAAGGGGGAAGGGGACTCAACAAAAAATGGTAAGTATAAAAAATAGAGTTTGGCATTTGAGCTCCAAAAACTAATTCAGAAATTTAGTGGTACCAATATTCCCAAAACTCCCTATGAAGTGAGCTGGTATTCAGCTTTCAGCAGATATTGCTAATTTTTGAAAACTATTTTCAGGGAGTTTTGACAGTTTACTGAACTTAAGATTAATTATTTAACTACTGCTCTTTACACCTGCGGAAAAAAGCTGAGGGCAACTTTCATCTGTGTCTCTACAGAGACATATACTTGAACAATGATTTTTGAAATTTTCAGAAATGCTTGAACAGTAGGGGATTCTAGTATTTGAGTATAACATACTTATGCTAAAAATTAGCGTTCACTAAGATCAAAATAATATCGGTTGCTGAAATGTATGTTTGACATGATTGAAGTTAATTTGCAAAGTGCAGTGAAATTCAGAATGTTGTAATAGTAGGAGTTACTATATTTGGAATGATAAATACCCCCAGATTTATTTCAGTAGTTAACTTCCTAATAACATTTTTGTAATTTGAATTCCTGTCATAGATGTGTTCGAGAGCAAAAAATAAAAAATTAATATTTGTTTGTCATTAAAACATCTGAAAGTGAAACATTTGTTGCTAATATATATTCAAATAAGCATAAAGCCTTTGAGTTACATTGTTACTTTCAAAAATTATTCAGATTGTGGCAAGCCTTATGACCCTATGGTGATAAAATGTTGTACATTATGATCACATAACAAGTTAATATTGTATTATACCCACCCTGTGGTACAGTGAAACTTTATAACTGCCATCTGACATCAGTGTAATTTTAAACATAATTCCAAATATATTTGGAACCCATCATAGAATGATTGTTATCTATATGGTAATTCTTTACTTCCATTACTACATCAAAATGTCTTACAAATTTGAATATATATTCTCCTTGTCTTCACTTTAAAAAAAGACCGTGCTCTAATCATTTATTTTTGTTCTGACAATTTAATTTTAGTATTGGATTCTTACATACCTTTCCCCAAGTTGGCAATGTTTTGGTTTCATAAACCGTGTTCCCTCCCTTGTGAGATTTGCAAGATGCTCTGCTTATCTAGTTTCTCCATGTCTGTTATTGCTACCATCATCATCACTTGCTAAGTAATAATACATATTAAGTGATGGGTTCTAATCTGAAAATTGTTGCAAAAATGGCAAAAGCATTCTGGATTTTACATATTGCTTCATTTTCATTGGTAAACATCTCATCCTTTCACCATAAGGAGAACATAGTTGGACATGGTAGCTTATGCTTCTAATGCCAGTGCTGAGAAGGCTGAGGCAAAAATGTTCTGTGAGTTCCAGCCCAGTTTCAGCTAAAACGTGAGCTTCTGTCTCAGACTTTAAAAGCCTTTGTCTTTTATTCCACTGGAAGTTAAATATGAAAGTTAAGTAGATTAGGGACATAAGCCAGCCAACATATTAGAGTAACAACTCTGACTGAACACTTGCCTATGATGTTATAACCATTAAGAATATTAAGAATAAGAGAATTACCATTAAGGTATTAATTTTTTTTTCCAAATAAAGGAGGGTAGAATGTAAAGTTAAAAATAAATATAAAAGTTAGCAATGGCCTGTATGTAGCACAGATTTAATTAAGTATTCAGTCTAAGCCATCTTAAAGCAGACTGTACTTGGATCCTTTGTGAGTGTTGCCTTAATGTGCATTTCACTCTGTTAATCTTGAAGTTGAGCTCACTAGCATGGTCTGCATTCTAAATGCCACAGTGTGGGAAGTTGTCTTGATGTATATTTAAACTATGTATTCAGTTTTATGATGAATACAGTTAAAATTCTGTGAATCCCAGTGCATCTGATGTAGAAAGATGAGGAGATGAGGGTCAGAAGTTGAAGCCTCATCCTCAGCTACAGTGAAATGAAGCCATCTTAGGCTACACAAACCTCACCACACACACACAACAGAGAGAGGCATACATATGAACATATGTAAATGTACTAACTTTTAAAGTGTCACTAGTGATTTTGAATTTTTTTTTACAGATTGTCTTCAAATTATTTCAGATCATACCCTAAATTAGTATACACCACAGTTTTTCAGTTTGTTCTGGGAACACGTTAAGAGATTTCAGACTGCTTGTGCTAGGAGAAAGAAGCACTATTAAGGGAACTTTCGGTAAAAATTTTTTTCACATATTCGCCACTAAAAAATATTTTGGGAAAGAAGTTTTTATTGATGTTCAAAATGTTTTATGTTTTTGCTCATATACATAATCTTTTTTTTTTTTTTTTTTTTTTTTGAGACAGTGTTTCTCTGTGTAGCCCCAGCTGTCCTTAGAATTAGCTCTGTAGATCTGGACTGGGCTGGAACTCACAGAGATCCTCCTGATTCTGCCTCTGGAGGGCTAGTATTAAAGGCATGCACCACCACCACTGAGTATTAGTGTGAATTTCTTAATTTTAAAGTACTTTTTTTAGTTTTTGAGATATGAATTCCAAGTACTTACAGATGAGATGAACAACAAAGTGGGATATGGACTGCCTGACCTCTCTAGCATAGTTCAGATATCTGGAAAGTTAACTTTAGTAAGTTTAAATTATACATTCATGATATTAGCTTCATTAAAATCTTAACTCATTCTAATATAAGTGGAAATGTAATTTTTGATTATTCCTTTCTCTTTGAATTGACAAAAATAAACTTCATATTTAAGCATTTCTAGACTTTAGATATGTTATAATTTCTCTAAAAATTAATTGGAATTATTAGTTCCTGTATGACTTACTCAATTTGAAAATAAATAATAGAGTAGAACTTTTATCAGTCACTGAACATTTGAGTCTAGGCTATTGAGTTAATTTATTAACAAACACGAAATGTAACATTGGAATGCTTTACCACAGTGTCTCCTGGTTCCGTTTAGAGAAAGGGGGACACTATAGCATATTAGAAAGAAAATATGATATGTAGTATGTAACATAAAGCTATATCATAATACATTGAACGAAATGTTGCAAAGATAGCTCAAATAGAGTTTACAAGGGCGGTTTCTAATGCTATTGAGGTAGCTGTTCTTGGTGAAATCTATATATTTTGTGCTAAAGAAAATCTAGAAAGTTAGTGACTAATGTTCTTGTGTGTCATTTCCAGGTGGAGGTTTGGCTGTTGGAACAGTTCTTCTGATTGGTTAGTATAAAATACATACTATGATCCTTCTAACCAGTTCTGTTTTGTACGTGTTGGTTTTATAAATTTATCACACTGAAACTGAATATTTAAATGATGAGCTCTCCACAGATGTAAGGTCAGTTCAGAACTTGTCTAAATACACTTTTTAATTCAAAATTGAGATTGATAGACATATTTGAAAATGTATCACTCAACATTTTAAAATGGCTACTCTTCACTGTGTAAAATTTTAAATTCAATTGAAATTTATTTAAAATGAAGTATCAATTGCTTTTAAAAAAACAAGAATTCAGTATTAAAAATGGAATTGTAGTGACTGAGAAATGGAAGAACTGATTTGTACTATATACGAGTTCTTATTTAAATATACAACCCTATATGGCATATTTCAGCGTAGATCATAGGCTCTTCAAATTGTAGTGAGCCTCATCCATACATAATGAAAGCACCCCTGTTAATGTTTGACCTGTCTACTTGCAGTGTATCTATTGTTCTAGTTTAGTCTTGAATCAGTCAGCCTACTTTTTTATATGACCCCTTCAGAATATGTGAGAATATCTGTTTTAACACCTCAAATTTTCCTTAACCTAAGTGGAAATCATCTGGTGACCTGGCTGTGAGAGTGAAGAGTGAATCTTTGTTCTCTCCATTGTCTCCTGATAACCCTCCCAGGGTGGCATTTCTCTTTCCTTGACCCAAACTGATAATTGATTTCACATTTAATAAGACCTATAGTCTTCAAGCCGAAATATAAAAGTATTGATCTAGACATTTATTTGTACCACGCAACAAAATATAGTTTATGTTAATAGATGTCTTATGACATAGCAAGGGACATGACATGTTTTAGAAGGATTTTCTGTAAGACTGATTATAATACAAAGTGGTAGTCCTTCAACTTTGGCCTACATATAGCATTTTTCTAGGTGAGTCCCTGAAAAACTCAGGTATCTACAACATCTCATTACCTATCTCTTGCTTAATCACTGAAGAATACTCACACTAGTTGGAGAGTTGTCCATCATTTGGTTCTTGTTGTAGGTCATGTATCAGGTTAGTACTTTATGTGTGTTTTTTTGTTCTTTCTGTTATCTCTATAATTCATGAAATTAGATTTGAGGGATGAAATAACTTACCAGTTTCACATAGATAGTGAGAATCCCAGGATTATACTTTTGCTGTGAATCTAGGTACATGAATTCTTCCTGTGTCTACTCTGTCAAATTCATAACCTCTTCTTTAATTATTGCTACACACATATATATACATCTATATATATGCATATACACAAATAAATATAAACCCTTCTGAATCTGTTTAGTGTTGCTCGCGTGTGTGTTTTCATAGCTGATAAGTTGTGATTGGATAACCTATCAAGGGTTCTAGAGAAGACTGAATCTCCATCTCTCAGCAGCTATTAATTTCCTATAGCTCTTCATCTAGGGGTGGGCACCCGTAAAATTTTCCTCATCCACATTAGTATGTCTGCTGGCATTGGTATTGTGACAGTACTTTTTAGGGACCCATATTGTTGAAACTGCATGGACAGCACTTTTCTATCACCCATAGAAGATACTATATTTCAAGGGTACAGCAGATATCCTGATCCTTTGGTTCTTAGAGTCTTTCCACATTCTCTTCCACAATGTTCTCTTAGTCTTAGGTGTAAGAGATGTGCTGCAGATGTATTAGCTGGGGTTTGGCCCCCATGGGCAGTAGTTCTCTACATTTGACTAATTGTGGATTTGTGTAGTAGTCTCTGTTGGCTCCAAAAAGAAGCTTTGATGAGGAACAAGTGGTATTCTTATCTGTAGGTATAAAAATAAGTACTTAGGGGCTAGAGCAATGGATTGGCATTTTAGAACACTGACAATTCTTTTAGAGGACCCAGATTGGATGGATTCCCAGCTCACAAATATCTGTTAACTCTGCATGTGATGCATTGACATATAAATGGGCTAAACAAATACATAAAATAAATGAAAAATTTTTAATATATTTCGAATATAGTTAGAAATTATAGTGGTTTATGAAGTGGCAGTAGTAGGTTCTTCTGTAGGATCCATGTCCTCACCATCCATGGCTAGTTCTCTAAATTTATAGTACCAGTAATGAGTTACCTCCTCTTGAGCATGCCTTATGTTTAATTAGACAGATGTTGGTTACTCCCAGGATGTAGTGCCACTCTTGCATCCTCAGAAATATCTTTCTGGACTGGTCATTGTTGTGTTTTTGTAGGCTATGCAGCTGGATAGCACTCTTGATTGCATTTCTCCCTTGCCTGGTTGGTTATTAGGAGACCCAATTCTCAGGGAGGAGGAGGAGGCTTCCTGGTCAGTTCCAGCTTGACTCCTTCAAGTCCAGTAATGAACTGTGTGGCATCTTCAGCAATAAGACAACTGCTAGGAGGCATCTAAGAGCAAAGGCAATAGCCTATATTGTTTTGTGAATGTTAGATTAAGAAGAAGATAGACTACCGGGACTTCAAGTAAAGAAACCGGACAATAAAAGTAAAGAATGTAAGAAAATAAAAACCCATGGAAGGAACATGCTTGAACTTGGGGACACAAATCTTTGAATTATAGGCATAGAAGATGAAACATCCCAGGTCATAAGCAAAAACCATATCTTTATAGGGTCATAGGAGGAAACTCCAAATTGAGAAAAGACATACCTACACAGGTACAAGAAGCACATAGAACACCAAATAAATAGTTAAGCTCTTTGTGACATATTATTGTTAAAAAAACACTGAACATATAGAACAAAGAAAGGCTATTAAAAGCTGGAAGAAAAAAACACAAGTTAGACGTAAAGGAAAACCCACCAGAATTGATTTTTTGATGAAAACTTTGAAAGATAGAAGAGCTTGTATAGACATAGTCCAAGTTCTAAAAGACCACACATGCGAAACTAGACAACTGTTCTATAGCTTTCTCAAATGCCTTGTTTAACAGCCACAAACAGTTGGATAGGAGTTATATTCTTTTGTGGAATGAAGTAACACCTTTATATGTAGATATTCTAAAATGAAATTTCAAAATTCTAAAGGCAAAGGATCTTACTGAGTGTGCAATGAAGATACAAGTTACAGCATGGTAAAAATTCTTATTTTACATCCTCAGTATGTCTCTACTAGAACATTTCTGTTTAAAATGCTAAAATCTTGCCAGCTGTGGTAGTGTATACCTATATATACCTTCCAGCACTCTGGAAGCAGAGGGTGGTAGATCTCTGAATTTGGGGCCAGCCTTATCTAAAAAGTAAATTCTAGACTAGCTAGGGCTACATAGACCCTGTCTCAATGACAGCAAAAATATTTTTATGTGTAATGTACTTCCTTGTAGTTATGTGCACATGTGCATGTAAGTGCAAATATACATGTGGGTAGAAAGACACCTGGGAGATGATACAGAGGTCTATTTCAGGTGTCTACCTTGGTCACCCTCCATCTTATTTTTTTTAATGTATATTGTGGTTTGAATAGGAATGACCCCATGAATTCATGTTTTTGTGTGCTTGGTCTATAGGAAGTGGCACTTTTAGGTGGTGTGAACTTATTGGAGGAAGTGTGTCTCTGTGGGGGCAGGCTTTGAAGTCTCATATGCTCAAGCTACACATAGTATTGGCACAGTCTCCTGCTGTCTGAATCAATGTTTTCTACCAGGCTACCATGTTTCCTACCATGATGATAATGGACTGAATCTCTGAAACTGTAAGCCAGCCCCAATTAAATGGTTTCCTTTAAAGAATTTTGTGGTCATGATGTCTCTTCATAACATTAGAAACCCAAACTAAGACAATGTATTTTTTTATTCATTTGTTTGGGTGTTTTGTCTGCATGTGTGTCTGTGGTACACCATATATGTGCAGTGCCAGAAAAAGGAAGAAATGGGTGCCAGATCCCCTGGACATGGAATTCCATCTGGTTGTGGATGTTAGGAATAGTACCTGACTCCTTTGGAAGTGATTTTAACCTCTTGAGCCATCTCTTCTGTTCTTCTCCACATTGTATTTAAAAATAGGGTCTCCACACTGATCTTACACCTCACAAACTATCTGTGTCACTGACCAAGATTGCCAAGAAATCTGCCTATCTCTGGCCCATCATATGCTCACCCCAGGAAAAGGGTTAAAGATTCATAACACTACACCTAGCTTTTATATGGGTGCCGAGGATCCGAACTCAGGTCTTCTTGCGTGCACGGCAGACACTTCCTCCTCTGAGCCCTCTCCAATCTTTATTATGAGTTTTGATAACTATTTTCTCATGAAGTAGGTTATTCTTAATTTATCAGGAAGTTTTATGTGTGGTACATACCTGTGCACAAGTGTGGCTTTTCAGAGCAGTTTATTTATAGTTGCCGATGTATTGTAACTATGGAAACTAGAGTTATTGAGTGTTGCTTCAGAATATTGAAAAATAGCTAAATATGAATGTACAAAAGGAAAGAATATGAGGAATAAATCACCGAAGGTAAACATTAACTTTTTTATTGAGAATTCCATTTCTGTTTAAACAACAATCAACTAATATAAAGGAAGCTGTATTTTGGCTCCTAGTTTCAATTGACTTAGGACATAGTCAGCTAACTCTTTTGATGTGTACCTGAGCAGAGGCCAAATACAGTGGCAGTGGCAGTACCTCTGGGGAACCTGTTAGGGCAGAGTCTCCAGGAACCAAGGAAAGGAAGATTCACAGACAACATCTCCTTCACACACAAGCGCCCAGTGGCCTTCCTACAAAGAGGGTCCATGTCCTAAATTTCTACCATCTCCCTGTAGTTCGTTCAACTGTATATTTACCCATGAACTAATTTGTTGAAGATGCCAGGGTCCTCATTATTTAATCACCCTCAAATCTTCATCTCAGAACACCACTTCATTGAGGACAATCACAAAGAATGTTTTAAAACTACAACTTATATGACATTGGCAAATGATTGTTTTTTTAAAGTATCCCATATTAATTACATAATTTTAGTAGTAGAAATAATGAATGGCATGTTGTTGGCCGGTTAGTTACAAGTATAGATGTTTCTCTGTGTAGTTTAGTTAAAAGATCTTAAGTTGAACAACAGTAAGTTAAGGACTGCTGTAATTGTATGACTATTTTTGTTTTAATTATCTATTACTGTATACCAATAATGAACACAACTTTGGTAGCTTGCAACAGCGTGCATTTTTCTGTGGATTGGAGGTCTAGTTACAACTTAGTTATGGAATTGTAGGCCAGGGCTAGATTTTTATTTGAATGTGTGGCTGTGGACAAACAGATCCCAGGCACACATCCCTGTCAGCAATGTTCAGTTTCTTGCTAGCTATCTGAGCCATGGGGCATTTCACAAGATAGTTTCCAGTTTCCTGGAAAACATCAAGAAAGAATGTCTCTCAGCAAGGTAAATGTTATAGTCTTAGGAAACAAGTGAAATCCTGTCACCTTTATTCCATTTCCTTTCTTAGTAGAAAGTCACAAGTTCCACTGCACTCACTGAAGGTTACAAAGGTGTGAATACCAGAAAACAGGAATCATGGGAATTTCCTCAAGGCAGACCCATCACATTTTTCATAATTTAATTCAATATTTCTTATAAGAAAAAAAAAAAAAACAGTACCAAGTGCTTGCAGGCTTTTCTCTTGTGGATATTAGAATACTCTGTCCTCTTCAGAGGGAGACCTCTCTTCCTAAAGCTGACTGGACAGGGTTGTGTTTTTTTACTTGTGTATTTTCAGTGGCTGTGTGAGCTACAAGGGCAGGGTTGATCAGTTGCAGCAGTGACCAGGTGGTCTATAGGCTCAAGTATTTATTTTTTTTTTTGAAAGACGCTTTTTATATTCTTAGTTTATTTTATCATAATACCATACAGTGTTGCTAGAGCACTAATGTAGACAAGACCAGCAGATGTCAATGCACTCTTAGCCAGATCACCTGACATCTGTTCTGCAGTAATTGTGGTCAGCATTGTTAGACAGCAGAAACCTTGGATTTAACGCTTTATTAACTTAAACTAGGAGTTGACTGCACAGGACATAACTACACTGTGTGTGTGTGTGTGTGTGTGTGTGTGTGTGTGTGTGTGTGTGTGTAACATGTAAATGTTGCAGGTGTAAGAAGTATGAAAAAGACATAAAGTGTAAGTACAGACTGATAAATGAAGGAAAAACAGTATCGACAGGAAGAGGGCATCAACAGAGCATGCCATACAGTTGACAGGCTTCCTGACTTGGTACTAGTCAGGGTTCAGATTCACTCATAAGCTTCTTGCTTCAGTTTGTGGGATGCAAACTATAAAACAGTATTCCTGCTGTCCCCAAAGCCACATACTTCACTGACCAGAGAACCTGGAGATTTCTGCTTTCTTGTTATGTATGTCTGGCCGTGTGTAGCCAGGTGTAAGGGTTTCCTCTGATCAGCACCGTAGCATTTCCTTTTCATAGCATCGTGGTCTTCACAGTTTTTAGCTTACTCTCTTGCTACTTACTTTCCTTCAGATCTTTTAGTTTGCCCTCTTTTACATCTCTTATAAAACAGATATCCTAAAATTCTTCATAAACTAATTTCTAATTGAAATTTTAACATTTATTGGATTTTTTTTTTGCAGCAGGCATCAAGCTAAACTTAAACATGTATTTTATATTTTAGCTTAAAGTAATCAGATAAGTAAATATATTTCACATCTAAAAATTTAAAGTTTTAAGGGAAACTAGCTTATCCCACCCACATAGTAGATGAGATTCACCATCAAGTTAGTCTAACAACTTCAGTGTCCCTTCTGGGGCGGTGCTTCTATTTGGCTATTGTACTGTCCCACACTATGATAAGCCCACCATTTATTAAAACCTCTCGCCATCTGCAATGGCAGTAAGTTTTTATCACTAGCTCTAGTCATTTTCATTCTTGTGATTTCCCTTAAACACCTATAGTGACTACTCTCTCTCTTAATTCTCTTTGCAGGATTACACACAAGGAAAATGAGAACTCATCCAACTTAGAACCATGAGTCCTTGAAAATTATTTCTATTCAGACATAAAAATTTAATCTATCCCTTATCTAGTTTCAAATTCACCCCAGCAAACTTGATTCATTATTTTCTCTGTTTTTGTCTCTTATCTTCTGATACAGGGTCTCCTCACTCTAGTTCAAGGTGGCTTAGAACTCATATTGTAGTTCATATTGTCCTTAAAAACCTGAAACACAATTCATGCCTTCCATCTTTAATGTGTTGTTGTGTGTTCCCTTCTACAGCTCAGACTCAGGAATCAAATGCAGGTTGTCAGGCTTGATGGCAAGCCCCTTTGCCTGCTGTTCTGAGAAGAGTACTTACCTCCTACACTACATAAGCTCTTGATAGTTTTTACCTTTAAATATGTGTAACTCTTTGTACTCTCAGTTTTTACTTCATTTCTCTAATTTGAAACATAATTGACAATTTGTGATACAATTACTATAGTAGCTTCTTAAGGTATCCTATATTAGTGTTTCCCTTAGCCTTTTGCCATATTCTTCTCAGCATTAATTAATATGAAAACTTGAACATGATAGTCCTGGCTTAGAACTATCTACTATCTGTACTTGCTAACACAAGATCTGTTCTCTTTAAATTAAGACTAAGGACTGGATATATGCCTCAGTGGTGTGTGTGTGTGTTGATATATTGTATGGTTAATAAAATCAGTCTGGAGTATCAAAGAACAGAATCACCCACAGTCAAGCCATGAAGGTCAGAGTGAAGACCTATGCCTTTAATCCCAACATGCAGGAGACAGAGGAGATCTTCTGTACTTTTGTAAATTCAGGGCCTAACAGCCAAGCAGTAGTAGCTCACACCTTTAATCCTGACTCTAGGATTATGATACAGACTTGAACTGGAAGTAAAACAACTGAGCAGGGAAGATATATAAGGCAGGAGAAGGCAGAAATTTATTCATTCTGTAGAGTGACCAGCCAGGCTAAGGAAGATAGCATTTACCCTGTTCTGCCTGAGAAGTTGGCTGGGTGAGAATTGATTGTGGTGTTTCCTCTCTCTGTATTTAAGATTTTTCTAAATATCTGGCTGGGGTTTTCATTATATGCTAACTAGAATCAATGTAATATGTTATTAAATATATATTACAACATATTTGTGTATATATAACCATATGCATATACACATGCAAATGCACACACATGCATGTACACACGTAGATATACACAACATATACATGATGTGAGAATGTCTTTTTGTATGCTGTGCCTATCAGTCTTTAAATAAAAGACTATTTTGGCTATGGCAGGCACCATAGAAGAAGTAAATAAAAAATCAAAATAAATAAAAAAAGAAGGGTGGAGTCAGAGGCAGATCTAGTCAGCTGCCCAAAGAAACAACATATAAAAAACACGAGTGAGCCAGGGGCCAGTCAGATTAATAAAAATAAATTGAGTTAAAATTTAAAAAATAGCTCAATGTGCCTAAGCTGTAGGCCTAACAACATAAACTTAATGTAAGTGTCTGAGTCATTTCTGGGGGCTTAAGCATCTACGGGTAGCTAAGAGGTCTGATCTACAGGTTTATAGGTCTAGACCTCTGGCTAGCCAGTCCCAAAGGCCTTATTATTACATATACAGCCTTGCTTGTGGTCAGAAGTTTCTTGGTCCCACCTAGCCCATGAAATCTAGACAAATCTCCTCCACTTACTGTCCTGCAGCTGCTTATAAAGTATAATTGACTCAGAGGCTTAATATTTTTAATAACTACTGGACAAATATTTCAAGCATATTACTATCTTTTACACTTAAATTAACCCATAATTCATAACTATGTGGAGCCACATTCTTGCAACCTTTTCTCAGTACAGCACTCTCATCTTGCTTCTTCTGTGTCAGCTAGCATCAGTGTCTCTCTGCCTTTTCTCTTCCCAGAATTCTCCTAGTTTGGTTGCCCCGCCTCTACTTCCTGTCTAGCTACTGGCTAATCAGTGTTTTATTAACCAATAGGAGTAACAAAACTTCACAGTGTACAAGAGCATTAGCCCATGCTTGCTGTTTTTTCTCATGATTCGTGTTTGTCATTCAGAACTTTTAATTCCACCACAGTACCATTCTCTTCTTCCAGTTAGAAAATCTGTTATAGCTGTAACTTTCATTCCCCTTCTCCTTATACTAAGAATCCCTCCTATATAATTCTGTAGTGATTTAGGGTTTATTTACTTTACTGTTTGCTTACTTGTTGAAATTACCCAGTCATGATCATATTAACATTTTTGTTTAAATGTAGGCTCTATTATAGTGGGAAGTACTTAGAAATAATGAATGAATGAATGAGCTGAAAACCTTGCAAAAAACAACCTATAGTTGTCAAATGTAAGTAATAAAGGGGAAAAAAAAAGTAATGATGGAGTGTTTGAGTAATTAGAAAATAGATAATAGTGAATGGTATGTTACAAGAATAAATAGACTTAGTTCCTTAAGTCTAAGATTTATCTCAGAACATAAACTGTAGTCTGACTTTAAAAATCCTTAGTCTATAAAACACTTAACACTTTAAAAGTTAATATATCTCTTAGTCTAACTATGTGCTTCTGTAAACTAAAGAACAAGTTATATACTTCCAACATATAATGACTCAGAGAATATATTTCCTGTTTTTAAATTGGAGAGCTGAGGTATTTAAAGTCACACCAAAGCAAAGCAGGGAAAATTCTAAATTCTACAGCTTCATGGTCAGAGTTTTGGATGCATAATGTAACTAGCTGATCTCCAAAAGTGTTTGGATAATCTTACTTTGCCACCTCAGCACACAGATTCTCCCTTGAGTTTAATGCAGCTTCACCCAATATCTATAGTTCTCCTTGAATAGCATCCTATGGTCCTGCACCAATGATATCCCTGGGTCTCCACTGCAACTGAAACTTCACCTTCACAGCTTCACATGCTAGCCTTTTAAAAGACCTATTTGCCAGGTAGATAGGTATCTCTGTCCCTGAAACAAGTTTCTGACCTTTGCTGTTCTTCATGACCCCTTTATCTTTCCTGCTTTATGCCTTTAAAACCAATACTATGTGCATGATGGTAACTGTCCTGGCCAGTGGGGTCTAATGTGGATCTAAAGAGGGGGCAGACAAATGAAGGGATAAGAAACACGAAGAACAAGAGCCATACAGTATTCTGATAGAGCTCTGAAACTTTATTCTTCTCAGCAGTACATATAGTCCTTTAGGGGGAAGAGTAAACAAGGTTAAGCAAATGAGAAATTCACAGTGGCAGGCTATTCCGCCAACAAGATATTTGTCATGGAGACCTATCTAATCTTCGCTATCTTTAACCACAGGAAGGTTACCTAATTCCTGGGAGGGGATTTGTCTAGTTATGGGTTAACAGCAGAGAGGCCACCTGGCTTCTGGGAAGGGACTACTCATCTAGGGAAAAGGAAGCTTAAGATGCTGGTCCCAAAATGGCATCCCCACTGCTAAGGCTTTTCTGGCTGCCAGCAGCTAACAACATTGCCATTTGTGCTGCTAGCTTGAGTTGTAATGTTACTCGTGAGGACCACATCTGAACCAGAAGCTATGGACTTATCCTAAGGAAGCACATTCCTATTGCCTTCTGACAACCCAAGAGGTTTCACATCTGTGAAATCTTTAACAATTCAAACCTCATAGAAGAACTGCTGAAGGCATCACCATCCCTAACTTCAAGCTCTACTATAGAGCTAAAGTAATAAAAACAACTTTTACTGACATAAAAACGGACTTGTGGATCAGTAGAATCAAATGGAAGACCTTGATATTAATCCACACACCCTTGGAAACCTGATTTTTGAGAAAGAGGCCAAAAATATACAATGGAAAAAAGATATCATTTTCAACAAATGGTACTGACATAACTGGATAGTGCTATGTGGAAGAATGCAAAGAGATCCATATCTATCACCCATCGCCCCCTTCAAGATAGTCCATAGTTAGAATTATAGGGAGTCTGTATATGTTGATGGATTCTTTTTGATGCAGCTGATTTTTAGTTTAATATTAAGAGTAAAGAACATATATCTTAGTGAATAAAACAACAAAAACAATTAAAACATTTCTCAGCCCTACTCTGAACACCGTTCTGTCTTAATATTTTTCTACCAACCAAATCAATCCATTATCAGCAATCTTAACACTCACAATTCAAGTTCTCAGGGTACTTGCAGAATGTAGCCATATTATTTTTTCCTAAAGATATATTTATTTGTTTGCTTATACGTGTCCATGTGTATCAAGCATGTACTTGCCTGGTGCTCTCAGAAATCAAAAGAGGATGTTGAATCCACTGGGGTTGGAATTAGAGGTGATTGTGAACCACCATGTGGGTGCTGGGAATGAGACTCACGCTCTGCAAGAATAACAAATCCTCTGAAGTCCTAAGTCATCAATCCAGCTCAAGCAGCCAGAGTTTTGAATAAAACATTACACAAATAGCTCCTGTCCCAATTCCCAGTAGAGTCATTGTTCTCTGACACCTTTTGAGCCTGGTGTGCACTATTCACATATATCTCATTCTCAGTTTCCAAAATCCCATAAGAGCAGACTAGTGCACTCTGTTCATAGCACTCAGTTTAACTACCCCAAAGTTCCAAGGTCTTCCATATTTCCTTATAAAAGCAATTCTCAAAGTTTAAAAGTACAACAGTGGCCCCATTCTCTACCCGACTTTCATGCCCATTTTTTTTTTTTTTGCAAAGGATTGTTTTTAATTATATGTATGTATGTAAGGTGCACATAAATGCAGGTGCCTGTGGAGACCAGAGGTGTTGGATGTTTACCTAAAGCTGGAGTTCAAGATTTGAAGACAGTTCTGAGCTGCCAAGCGTGAATTCTGGGAATTGAGCATATGTCCTCTATAAGACCTTCGTGTGTTTGTAACTGCTCAGCCATCTATCCAGCCCTCGTTATGTCTTAATGTGATAGGCTAACACAGTGAAGAGTTTATCTTGGCCTACAGTCTGGGTTACAGTGAATCATAGCAGGAAAATCATAGCACAAAGGCTTAAGGAAGCTTGTCATCTAACATCCACATCAGGAACAGTAAAACAAATGCATTCATGCTCACCTTGGTTTTTTCACACTGACACAGACCAGCACCCCAAACTAGGGAATGGTGCTGCCCACAGTGAGTGAGCTGGTCTTTCTACCTCAGTTCAGATAATCACAAAAATCCTCCATAGACATGCCCACAGGCCAACCCAATTTAGCCATGTCCTCAGTTGAGATGCTTTCTAGGTGACTCTAGATTATATCAAGTTGACAAGAGGTACCAACCATCACACCTGCCATAGACAAATAGGAATATTTAGATGCCTAGCAAAGCAGACAAGCAGAAAGTCATAAATGACTTTGAGGAAAATCTAATTGGTATAATGGAACAGATCAATGGAAATGTCATATGGGGGCTAATCCTGTTTCTTCTACCCATCAGGCTTTATTCTACCTCATAACATAAAGATATAGTTCTAATTTTTTATTATATAGCCCACCAGATATTTATGACAGCTATCTTGTTCCTTAGAATTTTTTCCTTGGAGCTAAAATTTCACTTTCTCCTCACACACTTTTAGCTTCCTTTTCCACCCCAGTGACTCCCTTCTGAAGAGGGTTCTTTTTGTGTAAGTCTCCATGCCAGTGTTGTCATTGTCCTTGTGTCCTTCCGTGCAACTGAACCTAAGAATTAAATGATTTGTTCAGGCCCAAGTGCATTTATTTTTTGGCAGTTTCTCCCCATTCCCTTTACTTGACTGGTGTTTTGAGAATTCATTAAGTAGATTAATCAAATGCTATTGAACAACTTTAAAATTTATTTTACAAAATTGATTATTTTCAGAATGATGAAGTTAGTGTTTTTGCTAATCCATAAGTAGGTGCTCTTCATATTTAGTCTTTCCTGACTGGTAGACCTGAAAACAATATATGGGATATATAGAATAAACGTGTGTGTGTGTGTGTGTGTGTGTGTGTGTGTGTGTGTGTGTGTGTGTGTGTGTGTGTGTGTGTGTATTTAAGATTGTTTTTAGGTAAATTACAGTATGTGTGACTGATTTGAAAAACAACAGATTTTTTTTTATTATTGTTTCTTCTTTCATTAATTATACAGATGTTTAGTACATATTTACCACATGCTTGGCACTAGAGTTCTATGGGGTGCCCTCACTGTTAAAGATATCTATTAGCTCTATGGAGAAACTGCAATTATATGTCTTAGAAGCTCATACAGACTAGGGGTGTTCAAGAGCACCTTGAAGAAAGTTTCTAAGTGATTGTTTTGGGTAAATTTTTGCATAGTGGGCAGCAGTCTTGCATGAAGCAACAGGACAGTGGGTGCTAGTGACTGCCTCACTTATCTGCAATGGTATCAGAAGAAAGGGAAGCCAAGGGAGAGTACAAACAAGGCCTAAAGAACTTTGAAGCTTTGTGTTTCTATGTGTTTTGTAATAGAGAACAGGTACCATTACATTGTCCTAGAGACATGGCCTCTTGGTCACTGTAGATCTAAAATTCACTTATGACCTTGAGACAATAAAGGTAAGGGCATAATAAAGGGCAGCTTATGATAGGAGTGCACATGCACAAAAAACCCTTCTTCCTTTTAACCCTCATACATTTAAATTAAAGACGTGACCCAACTAAGTTTCAACCACATAGAACAGTCCAACTTTCCAAAAGCCACACAACTGTTTAATCTCTTATATCAGCAAATACTTCCCTATAAACCCCTTAATAAATACTAACCTTTAAAAATCAGTTGCCAATGATTATTAATACCTATTATAGTGTTTTAACCTGTGACCCCAGCTTTGCAGATATTTTTATTTTTCTAATTATTAAATCGGTTGTGTCTTTAGTGAAAAGTTGTTAATAACAGTCATGTACCTTTTAAAGGGAAAATTGACATTATTTTACTATACCACTCAGTATGCATACTTTTATTATATGTATATTAAACTCTGCTCTTTGGTCAGAATGAGTCTATAGACTAGGTTAAAGGGTTTATTTCTTTCTACCAAGAACAAAGAGAGAAACCATCAAGAAGATAGGAATAAAATAGTCAGGTTTGTACAATAGTAACCCTCGTCTGCTTTCTTCTTCTACAAAACAACATCAGTCAAATATGGTCCAAAATGTTAAATGGAAATTTCAAAAATAACCAATTCATGAATTTTAAGTTAGATGCTGTTTTGAGTAGCATGATGAATTCTACTCCTGTCCCCACCACAACATGCCTGGGACATGACTCAGTCCTTGATCCAGCATAGCCGCATTGTGTATGCTACCCACCCATTAGTCTCTTAATTGCCATCTCAGTTATTACAGTGACTGTCAGTCATAGTATCACAGTACTCATATCCAGGTAACCTTAATTTTACTTAATAATTGCCCCAAAGAAAGAGAGTTTTGAAACCTGCAATTTGAAAATGCTGAAGAGACATTGTGAAGTGCTTCCTTAAAGAGAGGAGGTGAAGCAATAAGATATTTTAGGACAGGCAGATTCCTGTCACATGACTTTTATTATAGTATAGGTTATAATTGTTCTGTTCAATTGTTAGTTATTATTATTAAGCTCTTAGTATGCCTGATTAAGTTTTATGATAGGGGTGTGTGTGTGTGTGTGTGTGTGTGTGTGTGTGTGTGTGTGTGTGTGCGTGCGTGCGCGCGCACACACACATGCATACCTGTACCTTCTACAAGCTAGGATAGTATATGATCTTAGGCATCCTATGTGCTGATGGTCTTGGAACTGATATGTAGTTAGACTTTTCGTTGGGCCCCCAACTTGTCAGTACTGACACAGAGACTTATTATGAAAGCTTGGTCTTTAGCTTAGCTTTGTTTCCATCTAGCTCTTATAACTCAAATTAACCTGTTTCTGCCATGTGGCTTTTACATTTCTCTCGTTCTATACGTAAAACTTGTTTCACATCTCACTGGTTTCTCTTCCTCTCATGCCTAAATTCATCCTGAGTTCCTCTCTTTGCCTGGAAGCTCCCTCCTATTCTTTCCTCCCTAGCTATTGGACATTTTGTTCTTTATTAAACCAGTCAGAAGGTACTTTGACAAAGACACATCTTCACAGTGTACAAAAAGATTATACTACAACATAGACATCGGGGGACTGCTGTATTAAAGAAGGTTTGAGTTGATGACAAATTAAGAAGCAGTTGTGGTCATCCAGGCAAAAGTTGCTACAACACACCTGGGGGTGGGGGAACACCAGCATGAAGAAAGGTAACTAAGCTCCAGAAATATTTTTGAAATTCCAGCAGAGCTTTCAGGGTGAGGAGTCAGGTGTATTGGTAAGAAAAAGAGAGAGAAGGTGTCAAAGATAAGTCTGGACTTTCTGAAAACCAAGAGGGCCACATTTAGTGGAAGAATAGACTAAGTTGTTGAAATTTAATCTTGGACATGTGTGGGGCAACTTTATGCTTCTGTAATTAACAGAAACAAAAGCCTGAGAACAGCAGGAAAGGTCCATGACAGCAAGATTGGTAAATATATATGACACATACATTTTCTGGGATGTTATAGAACCTTAAGGTTCAAAACTCTAAAGAATGTGGAGAAAGATGGGATATGAATTTCAGTATTGTAACCTGTAAGAAAACATACACCAAAAGGATACTGAAGGAAGATATGTTTTAATAATGTATTTTAACAATGTTTTTGTGAGGATAGTCTGTGGTGAATGGAGGTTCTGAAGGTTTAATTTTCATATTAAAATAGTAACCTTGGAAATTAAAATTGTCATCAATTTTATTCTTCAAATCATTGACTTATAATTCAGTCTAAGTACTTGCTTTTGTACTCTGATATAAGAATAGTTATTTGAAGGGTTGTTTTTAATGTGACCTTTTTCTTTGTTGAAAAGCTGTATGGGGCAAATTCTTAATGTAAGCAAGCATTGGGCCTCTTGCCACTGTCATAGCTGAGTTAATCAACATACCTACACTTGTTACTGTAAGCAGTTCAGAGACACCACAAACATCTGAGATTCTCATAAAATGTTATTTTAAACACGTAAAACTTATTTTTGTGACTTATAAATTAAAGATTTTCACTTTTGTTAGAAGATATCAAAGAACTAGCTATATTCTTTAATATACAGAGCTAACTCAGTTATATCAACTATACCTTGATCAAATATTTGTTCTAATATACTATGTTGAGAAAGTTTATGAAAAATTGAACATGTGCTATCTTAGTTATGCCTTAAGAAACTCTTTTAGTAAGTGAACTGTTGCACAAATCCTGATTGGTTTTGTAATAAAAACCCAGAGCCAGATATTGGAGGAGAGCTGAAAGATTAGAGAAAGAAGCCATAGCCACTTTTCACCTTGCCAACTCCTCAGGCTGAAAGCAATAGATACCATCTCCATGAACCCTCAAACTGAATGGGGAAGCGAAGGGAAGTGTTTTCTCCTCCTGTCTTATATTCCTTTCTTTGCCCAGCCATGTAACATCCTGTTTCAACTTTCGTAGTGCTGAGGTTCAAGGTGTGTGCCACCATTGCCTGACTGTGATTGGTATTGAGCTCTCAGATCCACGTGGATCTCCGCCTCTTATGAGTACTAGAATTGAAGGCATGTGCCACCACTGCCTGGCCTCTGTTGCTAATTTTGTGGCTGGCTCTGTCCTCTGATCTTTGGGAAATTCTTATTTGCTGCACAATATATTACCACAGTCAACTTTAGTATATTTCTATACAATATGCTCATATTTCAAGATAATTATAATTACATCTTCTAAATACACTAACATAATTATCGTGATCAAGATATAAAACATTTCTATCACTCTCAAAACTCTCCTGCTGTTCAAACAGTTCCCTGGCCCCCAATACCTAATGTCTTCCTTCTGTCTCCTAGATCAGTTTTATTTGTTCTGGAATAACATATAAAAGTAATCATATTCTCTTTGAATCTTGTTTTTTACAGCATATATTATAATTGATCTGTTATGGTTCTTATGTGTAATAAGATGTTTTTGGTCCAGACTTGCCAGCCTACCCCAGAGGTTCAGACCCACTCTCAGCCCTGCAGACTGTTACCCTACATAATCACATAAAGGCTTGTTTGTATTGATTTTATGTTGATTAACCTATGGCTTAGACATATTGGTAAGCTAGCTCTTTTATTTTAATTTTATCTGTTTTTATTAATCTGTTTAGCCATGTGGCTTGGTACCTTTTCTCAGAGCAACATGGTTGTCTTTTTTTCTTCTTCATCTGCTGGCATCTCTGCTGGTGTCTCTGTTCTGTTCTTTCTGTTCCCAGAGTTTTCTTAGTCTGGTAGCCCTGTCCACACTTTCTGCCTGCCTTCTGGCCAATCAGCATTTTATTAAACCAGTATGAGGGACAAATATTTGCAATATGCCAGAACATAATCCCACTACATTTCCCCTTTTTAGTTTTTAGCAGAGGTATTGGTAGGACTTATTATTATCTTGGGGAATGATAGGATCTATATTATTACTAAGTAAAGTACTGTCATTTGTTGTCTATGAACTCCTTTTAAGTATTTGGCAGCAGGGCCTCTTAAAAGACTCGTAAGTGTTTTGTCGCCAACACTGAGTCAGGAAGTTTTTCTTAAATGAGCCACTCCTCTGCTTGCCTCTAGCAAATAGAGCCCTCCTACATAAATGTTGTTATTGTTAAGTAGTATTTGACTGTTTCTTTTTTGTTTATATATATATATAAAGCTTAAATTTATTATATTTATCTTGTTTATATTGAGGCTCTTGCAAGACTTTAGGAACTGGCCTTGTTGCAGCTCAGGCTACATTCTGAAAGCCCACCATTTTGTAATTTGAACTTATATGCCATGCCAGAGCATCTTTGTACTATGGCTTATGTGAGAGACATAATGTGGAAGCTGTTTTTGGATTTGTTTTTGTATTTTATAACTTTTTAAAAACTTTTTTGGCTTTATGTGTGTATATGTGCTCCACGTTGGACACCATTTGTAATAAGATATTTTTATTCCAAACTTTCTGGGCTAGCCCAGAGGTTCAGACCTACTCTCAGCCCTGCAGTCATTTAGTCCTAAATAATCACATACAAGCTTATATTGATTTTATATTAATTGACCTATGGCTCAGACATATTGCTAGCTAGCTCTTTTATCTTAACTTAATCTATTTATATTAATCTGTTTAGCCATGTGGCTTAGTGCATTTTTCTCAAAACAGCAAAGTTGTCATTTTTCTTTTGCATCTGCTGTCGTCTCTGCTCTTCCTGTTCTCA
Source organism: Phyllotis vaccarum (assembly GCA_033318265.1). Classification (NCBI taxonomy): domain Eukaryota; kingdom Metazoa; phylum Chordata; class Mammalia; order Rodentia; family Cricetidae; genus Phyllotis; species Phyllotis vaccarum. The sequence continues at coordinate 134,888,560 of JARWLC010000001.1, read as the reverse complement.
GAGTTTTCTTAGCCTGGTGGCCCCTCCCACACTTCCATTCTCCCTTCTGGCCAAACAACTTTCTATTAAACCAATAAGAGAGACAAATATTTACAACATACCAAAACATAATCCCACTACACTTATATACCACCTTTGTTGTTGTTTCATAGTATTCCATATAAGAATGTATTTTTCTTTCAGTTTGATAGTTACCAAATATGTTATTTCCAAATATTAGCCAAAACAGCTGCTGTAATCATTACTTATTGATTTATTTCTGAACATGCATTTTTATCTCTCATAAAATTTCTGGGCCCTTTAATAAATACTTGCATAACTATTGTCCAAAGTATATATACTGTCTCCCATTGCCACTGGCAATTTAGGAACTTTTTCATTTGTTCCACATCTTTGCACTCATTTCTGTTTAAATTACAGCCATTCCCATGAGATATAGTGTCTCCTCAAAATGTTTCAGTGGACATCTTTTGATGCTTAGTGTTGGGATTAAACATCTTTTAACACATTTATCTGCCATCCATATATGGATAGTTTGTGTTCTTGTTGAATTATAAGGAATTTTTTGAACACTTGAGTCTACTGAGAACCAACTCTCTATCAGATATATCTATCTCTATATTTATTGCAGATATTTTCTCTGTCTATGGTTTGTTTGTTTTAGTTTATAATCCAGTGTTGTTGTTGTTCATATTTTTTTTTGGTTGTTTTATTCTGCACTGGGGATCTCCCTAAGTAGCCCAGACTTTCCTCCAATTTAGAATCTTGCTGCAGAAACCTGAGTACCAAAATTGCTGATGTACATCACCATGCCTGGAGCCTTTTAAAATTATATTGTATTTATTTCTGTGTATATGTGGGTATGGATGTGGCAAGCCCTGTGGAGGCCAATAGTTTCCAGGAGTTAGTTCTCTCCTTCTATGTAAGTTCTAGGATTGAACTTGGGCCCTGGGGCTTGGTAGCAAGTGCCCTTACCTGCTGATCTATTTCACTAGCCATGTATCAGTGTTTCCTGCTCAGTTTATGCTTATATGTCCTAAGAAACTTAGGCTTACAACAATGTTGTAAATATTCCTTGTTTTGTGATAACTTTATTGTCTCAAACTTTTACATTTCAGTTGACTGACCACTTGGACTCATATCTGAGTAGTAGTATAAGGAGTTAGTTGAAAGTTCTGTTGGTTCATGATTGACTTTAGTATGATTTAAGATTAAGGAGCTTCTTTGTTTTTGTTTCACTATTTATTTATAGTTACAGGGTGGGGGGTAACACATGTGACAGCTCCTGTGTGGAAGTCAGAGGACAGCTTAACAGATATCATTTCTCTTCTACCATGGGTTTCCTAAGCACTCAGACCTTCCAACATTTATCTGCTGAACCATGTTAGCAGCCCAAGATAGAGGTTTTATAGCTTGTAACTTACATATCAGTATTAAATTACTCTAGGACCATTTGGTAAAAGTTAATTCTTCTACTTTGTTGAAAAACAGTTATTCTGTAGATTCATTTCTGAATATCATTTCTTCTCTGTGAATGTCCATGCCTAACATTTTGCCAGTGACAGGTTGACTCTCAAGTAACCATGTTCTGAGTCTTAAAATGACCTCTTTGGTTATTCAATGACCTTTGAATGTCTGTGCACATTTTAAAATTTGAAACTTGCTGAGGATTACTACTAGAATTCCAGTGATTATGCAGGTCAATTTAGAGATTTTTATTCTTCAGCCCACAAAGAGGCTCCCTTTAGCCAACTCTCAGGATATTTCCTGTCTTTTGATGTTGAGATAGTTCATGAATGTATTTTGGTAAATATTTGTGAAGATTTTATATTTATATTTTATATATTATCAATAATAACCTGGTTTTGTTTGGTTGTTTGCTTGCTTTCTGTTTTGTTGGGGGTTTTTATTGGTTTCAGAGTTGGGGGGGGGAGCATTGTTTGGGTTTGGGGATTGTTTTTGTTTAGCTTGGTTTGGTTATTTCACCTAAACTAACTCAGATGTCGCTGTATAAGCCCAACCTACCCTTAAGCTTGTGGCAGTCCTCCGGTATCAGTTTCCTATAAGAGCAATCCTCATGAGTTTGTTAAATCGGTAATTGGAATTTATTAAGATATAAGTTCCACTCATGAATACGGAACTGAGTAAATGGCTGAAGTCATCCTCTGTTCTTCCTGGGAGACAATCCAAGGAGAAGGTAAGACCACTCTCCCTTTACCTATATGCAGCCAAAGAAGCACCACCTCTTTCAAGCCAGATAGCCAAGATTATGGCCAACTGAATACACTACACTTCCTCTTTTTGTCTAAATAAGAAGGTTCTAAACCTAATACAAAACTATGTACAATAGAATAATTATCAAGTATTGTCAGGAGAAATAAAGGGTAATAGCAAACAAAAATGGTACTACAACCAACAAAAACTCAAATAAAAACATACTAGATGTTCAGAGTATAGGTAAATGGCAAAATACAGAGATTACTTCAAAAGCTGTTCTATCCTGAAGAAACTGACCTAGTACCTAATATGCTCCTAGCTAAGATACAAGAGGATTGTAACTGTAATATCTAGTCTTCAACCCCATCAAAGACCTGAGAAGGGAAATAATGTTACCTGAGTAAACAGGAAGTGCAAGCAGGCAGCTTGTGAGTAATGCAATGATGGAGACAGCTGGCTGCCTGGAGATTCACCCACCATTTCTCTGCAGTGCTGGGGCATCCACTTATTGGCCTAGAATATCTAACAAACCATTTTCAGAAGCAGGATAATTTGAAAGACCACTTTACTTTGTCTTGGCAAAGTTCATCAGTTGCTTTTCCATGTGTCCTGCACAGCCAAAAAGGACAGCCTGCTTATTGTTAGCAGTTGAGGCAAGGGCAGTTCTTTGCCCAGCAGGCCATTTTTTGTGAAGAAGATAAACTCCATAGAGAGTGTCTTTGATGCCCAGCAGCCTCTTGGGAGTAAATTGGTGCTGCCAGTAGTCGTGTCTCACATCAACAGAATTCTAAGTTATTAAATCATTTTAAATGCCATAATCTCTAAGTCTATTAAGTATTTAAAGATAACCTATCCATCTGACATATATTGTTGTATATCTAGAAAATCTAACTAACATAACTATAAATATGACAAACATGGGTGACTATTAAACTGTAAGGTTTATCAACCTAAATTACTTAAAGACTATGGCTTCACAGTATAAAAATAAATAATCTGTAAACATATGTACAGTATAATGACAATGACCTTGGATTTGTGACAGCATACAAAATACCATAATCAGAGGTGGAAATGTATAGTGCAATATTGCAACAATATCCTTAAGATATATCAATATACAAAATATCCTAAACAGGTAGAATATATGTACTATATGACAAATGTAATTTTACATTTGTATCAATATACAAAATTTTTAAACAGAAGTAGTAGGAGTATATGTATATTATGACAAATATAGTTTTGAATTTATATTAATATACAATTTGCCTTAAACAGAAATAGAAAAATAATTTATGTTTACATCAGTATGCAAGAATCCATACCAGTGCAAATTATCTAAGGCTGATAATTTGCTAAATTAGTTTGCCAGTAGATAAAATATTAACCTTAATATCTTATTTTTTTCTTTTTCAAAAAAGTTTTACCCAACCCTAATAAAACTTATAATCAACCCCTAGCAGATGGCAATTGTCCATAACGCTAAGAAAACAAAACCTATGGGAGAGGGGGCTTATTTTCTTAGAATTGCTTCCTGCTGTCTGGGGAGTGATGGTACCTCTGTGGTACCATTTTTTTTAAAAAAATAAAAATAAAAAATAAAACCCTAAAACAATGGTTAAGTCTTGTAGTGACTGGCTGTAGCATTTGTAGTTAGTCTCAAAGTAATGGGTAAAGCTTAGCTGAAGTTCTGTGTAGAAGTGTAATCTTGGTTAGTCACCTTGGAATAATCTTGGACAGTTTGCAGTCTGAAGCTGATCACTGGTACCAAGTGGTGTTTATTGGCTCAATGACATCATAATGAACCAGGTAGAATCTTTGTTGTGAGACTTTCTCTCTCTTTTTTCTGGAGGCTTCAGAGATCACTGTTAGAAGAATTTATTGTTCAATGTAGAAAACTTAAAAATAATTAATATTAAAATGGAAAATTTAAATTTTTAGGAAAGCTAAAGAAAGATTCCAACGAATCAAGAATAAGTATGGTGAGGAATAGAATTTAAACATCAATATCCCTAGATTTTTGGTTTTCTTCTGTCCTACTCCAAGTGGCTCTTCTGATATGAGACAGAAACTCTTAATTTTTTTAACATGCTTGGATTTGGAGGAGGAAAGAGCCACATTCTAACTCCAAAGCCAGCTTGATTTATAATTGAGTTTAAGTCGGGACCACAAGTTTTCTTAGAAGTAAAGAGATATGGGTGTTACACAGTGAGTTTACCCTGTACAGTATATTAGTATCAATTGGCCTGAATTTTCTTTGCTGTAAATTTTTTCTGAATAGCTTTCCCTTAGATGTCCAAGGTCTTTTGACTTCTTGAAGGTGGGTACTTCTATTTTCCTATAAAGAAAAACAAACAAACCTGCCCAGACTGTTGTTTGAATTTTCCTTACAACTTGTAGAATTGTCACATCAGTTGATGAACCATCATTTTTTATCAAAAGGTTTCTCCTATTTGAATTGAATCTTTATTAATTTTGATTGTATCCATAACTTTTCTTTTGTAGAAACAAAAGTGAAACCCCTTCCCCAACGTAGCACATACCCTGGTTTCCATTCTGAGGTCAAAACATCTTTGAAGTAGGCAGGCTGATTTAGCTTAGAAGTTTTTCTGTTATATGACGTTTCTCTGCAGCTGTCCTTTCTCATCAGCATTAAGAAAATTCAAGATTAATAAGGCATTGTGCAATCTGTCTTTGGGGGTTTTAGTGTTCCCCCTTTCTGTTTATAAAACATTTCTTTTAAGGTGTGATTAGATCTTTCAACAACCACTTGTCCTATAGGATTGTGTGGTACACCTGTAATATGATTTAAATTATATGCCAAAAAAACCTGTTTCATTTTATTGGAGACATATGCTGGAGCATTGTCAGTCTTAATTTATACAGGCATACCCGTTATGGCCATGACTTCTAATGTGTGTAATTACAAAATCAGCCCTTTCAGAACTCAAAGAAATTGCCCATTGAAATCTTGAATAGGTATCAATGGTGTGATGTACATATTTTAATTTTCTAAATTCTGTAAAATGAAACATATCTACCTGCCAAATCTCTTTTCTTTGTATACCTTTAGCATTACTTCCTACCAGTAATGGAGTTTGATTATAGAATGAGCAAGTGAGACAGTTTTTTTTACAATATTCTTGACTTGTTGGCAGGTGATGGAAAAGTCTTTTTTAAAACCTTTGTTATTGATGTGGTGTTTTTATGAAATTCTGAGCCCTCCATCATATTCATTCTCATCATTACCTTGTGCAAGAGAATCTGAAAGATTTGTATGGGATCTGATGTGTGTTATATATATATATAGGATGATCCTTGTTTATGGTTATTTCCTGTAATCATATAAATAGTGAAGTTAATCCTGTTTGTCAGAAATAAAGTCAGTATTTTCAATATGTAAAACAACTCTTTCTTCATGTTGAAAGTCAGTAACTATACTGAGAGGTTTTGTAACGTTCTTTATTACCATAAAAATGGCAGGCAGAATTGTAAGGGATTTGAACCACTTTTCTTAAACCTCCTGATTTATAGTGAGCCTTTCCTGATTTACTTACATCCATATAGAACATATAGACTCCAGAGATTGGTTTTCTGTGTACAATGTGAGGAAGGATCCATCTGGTTCTGTGTACGAGTTTTATTCTAGTTTTTGGGATAAGAGTTGTTTAATCTCTCCTAAAAATTACTGCAAGCTCTTTGCCAGTATTCATTATCTTTCCACAAAGAGAAAATTAGTTAAAGGTATTACAATTTCTGCTGTGTCCTTTCCTATCAATTGGTGGTCTTAATTTTCTTTTTAAAATCAAACCAACAATTTTTCGACATGTCTTTAGTTTCTTACTCAGTTTATGTGGTAGAAATATTCATTCTAGTATAATATCTTCCTTCTGCATCAAAATCCCGGTAGGGGATAGTCTAATCATATCACAGTATCCTGAGTACTAGAGTTTCATAGATGAATCACCAGGCATAGTTTGTAAATACAATTTTAAGACCATCCTTTTCTAAGGCTTGATGCAAGTATATAGGAAGATAATTAATTTGTGAATATTGACTTCCCACTTGACAGCTCACTGGTTATTTGTCAGATTCCTTGGTATTTCCTATGTAAGTGATAGTCTAATTTATATGACTTTCGGTTTTCATATCTTATTGTATGACACTGCACTGTACAACATAGGTTAGGACTATTAAGACTACATATACTTTGATTATTCCCAGTTTCAGAAGAAATGTATTTCATTTACCATTAAGTATGGTACTGTCTATAGGCTTTTGTAGATCTCATTTATCGTGAGACATTTCATTTTATTCCTAGTTGCCTAAAACTCTTAGCTAATCTAATAATTACATAATCTTGTATTTCAGTCTATTATTGTGGTACATAAAGTCTTTTATTTGAGATAAAACTCAGTCTTAACTATAATATACCTGCTTCATGTTGTGAGTTTCCTTTTATAGTTTTTATTTATAATGTGTTCATGAGACTTGGTAGTCTGTATCTTTCTTTTCAAGATGTCTTGATTTGACTTTGGTAATTAATTTACACTTGTATCAAGATAGATTTGGAAGTGTTTCTCTTTACTCTGTCATTGGTTTCTGGAACCACATATTTGGATTGATATTTTAATGTACATAATGATATGTATCTTTTTAGCCTTTGTTTCAATTAGATATTCAATAATGGTCCAGTGGATTTGTTTTCAGATTTTAATAAGCTTGTTAAGTATTAGAGGCAATTTTTGCAGTAATTGAATTTAATAAAGTTTCCTATGTCTTAAGTGAATATAGTTTTAAATAAGAATTTAATAGTGTTTCCTTGTTTTCTATTTTGCCATATTTGATAATTTGAAAAGTTAAAATTATAACCAATTTTTGTAATTGTAAATAATTCAAAATATTTCTTCTAATACTTTCAATATACATAATATCTTTAGTGGGATCCCCCTATGTCACTTCCAATTTAGACAATTTGTGGCTCATTATTTTTTGTTCTTTATTAGCCTACTTAAAAAATTACTAGCCACTGATCTTGTCATGAAATCAAATTTTGATGCACTCATTTTTTCCTCTCCGTTATTGGCGCACACCAGTTTTCCTCTGTTTCTGTCATTGAAGCTTGGCCCATCAGCCTGATCTTCTTGTGTTCTTAGTGATGCTTTACCTCATCCCCCAAACTCTTCATATGTTGTATTTATATAATTATTTAAGTTAACATCTTTCCCAATTTCCCATGTTTTGATCCATACTTAACGTATTAGAAAGATGTGCTTTGATTTCCACATTTCCAGTCTTTGTGGATTCTATTGTCATTGAATTCTCGATTATTTCACTGTAGCCTGAGGATATCAGAGGATGTGCTGAGTCTCTCCAGACAGGTCTCTGTGTTAGCATGTTGTCTGATCTGAGTGTAAATTCAAGATGTACAGGAAAACAGCATACATGTAGAGTATAATCCACTGGGAAAGATGGGTGATAGATACCACTCAGATTTTCTGTTCTTAATGTTTTCTCTCTCTAGTTATAATGTCAGTTCCTTAAAAGGTACAGTAAAATCTTCAAATATAACTTGTTCATTTTTATAGTTTCTACTTTTGTGTTTGCATTCCCTTTTTCTTTACTTACTGGCACTTTTTTTCCCTTTACTACTTTCACATGATGTTAGTGGGTATCTTGAAGTATTTGTTTAATTCATCTTCTGATTACATTTACAATCAGTTTGTGTAATAACATTTTCTTTGTAACTCATTCAGAAAAATGTTGAGTTGAAAACTACTTATTATAAATAATGCATTATAGTGACTGTGGGCTTCATTATGTCATTCTGAATATTTCTGTTAGGCTTTATTTTTTTGTTTGTTCTATTTGTGTTTTATAGAAGTTAACAAGCCTAAATTTAAAATTACAAACTCTTAAGTAAAAATACACACATAAAATCTCTGCAGTTTTTAAATTTCTAGATGCTGTGTTTTAGACTGATTGCTCAGAATTTCCCAGGAAGGCACATAGTGTATTAGTTCATTATCTGTCTACTGTGACAGCATACCTGACAAAGGCCACTTCAGGAAGGAAGTGTTAATGTTTGGGCTCACAGCTTGGACCACCATTGTGGAAAGAGAGAACCAACTTCCTAAAAGTTGTCCTCTGACTTCCAACTGTATCCTGTGACATGTACAGCTACAGACACAAAATAAAATATTTTAGATTTGAAAATCTGATCGAAAGAGAGCAAGGAGAGGTATGAGGGGAATGATGTAATTATATAATAATCTAAACAATAAAGATAATTTTTAATAATTTAAATTTGAACTTTTATGGGCATACATAACCCTCTAATTGTATTGGTTTTCAGAGTGGTATAGTAGTTGGAGAATGATCTTTGAACTAAGGAAATCTGTATTATGAATTCCATGTTTTGATTCTCTTAGTTTTCTGTGTATTAGGAAAACATGATCTATTTCCTCATATCACGTACTTGTTTTAAAGAGGAAAAAAGTTTTAAAAATATGTATAGTTACATTGAATTCTAATGTATTATTTTTAATTTGTTACAGAAGAAGATAAATATAATATATATTCGCCTTTGCTCTTCAAGTATTTCCTGGCAGAAGGAATCGTCAATGGGCATACTCTGTTGGTTGCATCTGCCAAAGAAAAGACTGCTGATATTTTACAGGTATAGAATATAGTAATTTAACATGCATTTTGAATACTTAATGAAAAGAAATTATATACAAGCAAGATATGCATTAATGGAAACTTTAGATTTTCTGAATCAGGGTTTCACTCTAGATCCTGAGTGCCTTCAAAATAACAGCACCTGCCTCAGCTTCTAAAATGCTGGGGTTACTGTAGTATGAGGTTTCTGGCCTGGACTTTCGAGCCTAGCCTCAAGGTTTAGGCCCACAGACCCACAGACCCGCAGAGACACATATATGCTTACAATAGTGTTAGGCTGATCGGCCTAAGACCCAGGCATATAATTTGCTAGCTCTTTACCCTTAATCTAACCCATGACTCTTATCCTGTTCAGCCATGGGGCTCGGTACCTTTTCTCAGAGCAGCATAGTTGTCCTCTGCATCTTCTGGCTTCTCTCTGGCATTCTGCTCTGTTCTGCCTGTTCCTAGAGTCTTCTTAGCCTGGTAGCCCCGCCCACACTTCATGTCTGCCTTTGGCCAGTCAGCGCTTTTTATTAAACTCATAGACAGGGACAGTTATTTACAATGGAGCAGTATAATCTCCCTACAGGTTATAGGCCTGAATCACCGTGTCTGGCTCTTTTTCTAATGGTTTGGTTTGGCTTTCATCGTACTTTGTAACTCAAATTAGCTATGAACCTAGAATTTGCTTTTGCATCTTTTTGCGTGCTGGAATTGCAGGCACTCATTACCACATGAGGCTACATGTGTGGGGGTGGGGTCATTGTTTTATTATCTAAATGAAAAACATCAATTTTTATCAGAGTTTTGTTTTACATTAATGTTATTAGAGAGTTTTCTTTTAATCATAAGTAAAAAAGTATTAATAAACTATTTAAAACTGAATACAAATTATTGGGCAAGACATGTTTAATAGCAAAACAACAATAACAATAAATACTCAGTAATGGGCTGGAGAGATGGCTTAGAGCTTAAGAGCACTGGCTGCTCTTCCGGAGGTCCTGAGTTCAATTACCAGCATCTACATGGCAGCTTACAACTCTCTTTAACTCCAGTTCCAGGGGATCTGGCACCCTCCCACAGACATATATGTAGACAAAATACCAATACACATAAAATAAAATAAATTTTTTTTAGAAAAGTGGATTGTTGAGCCTACTTTAAAAAAGAAAAACAAAACCTAAGTAACATTAACTTACTGAAAAACATAAGCTATTCTTTTACTTCTAATTGACTTTCTCAGTTGGACAAAAATCATCTTTTTTTTTTTTTTTATGCTAACTATTCCTGTACCCTTGCCCTACTTTCCTGCTCCTACAATATGCAGTAACTTGTGAGGATTCTGCAAACAATGTCGTCATGTTGATTTTTACTTCTTAAATAAAAGTATAAGAAATAAGCACAGTGTGGTAAAGCAAGTAGATTAAAATGATATTTTTGTTTGCTGGTATTTTTACTCCTTTATATTGTTTATTTGTTTGGTTTTTGGTTTTTGAGACTGGGTTCTTCTATTATGCAGTTCTGGTTGTTTTAGAACTCACTCTGTATACCAGGCAGGCTTCGAACCTGAAATCAAACTCAACAGAGATCCATTGCCTGTTTAACTGCTAGGATTAAAGATGTGCATCACCATGCATGACTGTGCTTTACAATTTTGTTTAACATATGCAAAAGAAAACTGGTTCCAGTTCATTAACATATTTGGCCTTTTTGCTTCAAAGATTAAGCCAAAATTTTATTCTAAACCTACATAAAGAAATTTGAATGTTCATAGCAGTATTATTATGTGTAGATGGTAATGCTCATTATATTCACTGTAATAGACTCTGAAAAAGTTAGGTAAAGAAAAGTCCTTTCGGAGTGACTAGAGTTTTATCAATAAAAGGACAAAGATAGAAATCAGAGGGTACAGACATTGCACATACTTGTCATTTGATATTCTTTTCCTTTTAGAATACCAGAAATAACTCTTTTCTAAGTAATAATCAATATTGATAAAATATGTAATCTCTGTGCTGTATCTTTTCTTAAAGCAAGAATGTTTTTGACACTATAAGGAATAATTCTGACTTGTAGAATATTTAATTTCTCTTTCTAGAACAGAACCCCAATTTAAGCCATTATTTGAATAAATTTTATGATCTGAATGAATTTTTCTTTTAGCACATAGGGAAATTTCAGGTGAATGTCATTTGTATTGATTAGCTTTCCATTCCTATGACACATTACGTATAATCATAAGATCATAAAAGTTGCTGGAGAGATAGCTCGCTGGTTATGAACACTTACTGCTTGTGAAGAGGACAAGGGTGTGGCTACTAGCCCTCACATTAGAAGACTCACAATTACCTATAACTTCATTTCAAGGATGTCTCATAAACTCTTCTAGCTTCCTTGGGCACCTGTATATGCATGGTATATAAAAACTCATGCAGGAGGGTGCAAACATGCACATAAATAAAATAAATTTTTTTAAGTTGAAAGGTTACTTTATCTCCTGGTTTCATAGTTTTTTGTTGCACAAGTAAAGTCTCAGAGCCAGATCTCAGGGAAAGGCTGAGATATCAGAGACTAAACACCACAATCTCACCCAGCTATCTTCCAGCTTCCTCACCCTCGCTGCTCCTGGCTTCTACTGCCTCCTCTGTCTTTCTATGCCTGCCTTAAATACCCTCTTTACTCAGTTGTTTCACATCCAGGTTAAGATTAAAGGCTTGGGCTGCTACTGTTTGGTAGTTAGCTTTGAACTCAAAGAAACACAGAAAGATCTCCTCTTAAAGCCTGGCACCGCCACTGTCTGCCTGGGAGCCTGGAACTCCCTCTGTAAACCAAGCTGGCCTCAAACTCAGATCTGCTGGGATTAAGGGTGTAAATCACCACTCTCGATATTCCCTGTGGCTGGGATTTAAGTTGAGAGTTACCACTGTCTGATCCTCCTAGACTGACTGTGGGTAGATCCCTCTGATATCTCAGACTGGTTTTATTAAAATTGAAACATATCCCTACATACTCCCTTTTGTGTCAAAATTAAAAAAGAAAGTTATAGCTAACATAAGAGAAACAATATACAATAGGTATGATCATTATATATAATATATACAAATAATAAATGAGCAATGTCCAGTCAATTAACAATTGAAAAGTCAAAGAAAATATTCCATTAATTATCCTATTTTTGGTGAGTCCAAAGGATTATACCTAATTCACTTTCTTTCTAACTTGTATTACTAACTAAAAAGTATTTTGATGTCTCTTAAGCTTGTACACTTTAACTTTGAAGGTTCTTTTCTAAAACAGTCACTAGAAAACTATAACTATCTTATCTTCAACTACTTCAGAGACCCAAGAAGGAAATAATATTAACTAACTCAACAGTATGGGCAAGCAGGCAACTTCCAAAAAAATGTAAAAAATGAAACAGCTGGCTACCTGGACAGTCAACCAAGGATTATTTTCTGTATCATTGAAGAATCCGTCTTCGGCCTACAGGCCTAACATGTCTGACAGACTTCTCTGTGAAGCAGGATATTCTCAAAGACCTTGCTACTTTGTCTTGGCAAAGTTCAGCAATTCTCTTGTGGATGTGTCTCCTGCTTGTCCAATTTGAACATCAAACTGTCAGCAGTCAAGGCAAGAGTACTTTCTTACCCAGTGTCTAACTTTCATTACAAAGAAGGACCTGGCAGACCCGTATGGGATTGAATGTGTGCTATGTAGAAGGGATGATTATAGTCCTGATTATTTCTTGTAACAGAATAAATAATAAAGTTAATTCTGACTCATCATTAATAAAATCAGCTGTTTCAATGTGTAGAACAATACTTTCTGCATACTGAGAGTCAGTGATTTTGTTAAGAGTTACGGTAATATCCATTAATATCATCACGATAGCATGTAATTCTAACTTTTGAACAGAATTATAGGGGCACTGAGCCACTTCACTTATATGTTCTGATTTGTAACCTGTCTTTCCTGATTTGTTTGCATCGGTATAAAATGTAGGGGCTTCAGAAATTGCTTTATCTCATACAATATGAGAAAGAATCCAATTAGTTTTCTTTAGAAATTCAATTCTTTTGCTTTGAGGATATTTGTTGTTAATATCTCCCAAGAAATTACTGCAGGCTCTTGGCCAAGGTTTACTTTCTACCCATAATTGGTCAATTTCTTCATTAGTTAAAGGTACAACAATTTCTGCTGGGTTCATTCCTGTCAATTGACAAAGTCTTAATTTTCCTTTAAAAATAAGTTCAGAAATCTTTCCCATATATGTCTTAATTTCTTACTCAGTTTATGTGGAAGAAATATTCATTCCAATATAACATTTTCCCTTTGCATTGAAATTCTTATAGGAGAATGCTTAGAGGGCCAGATAACTAAAATGCAATTAAGGTCTGGATCCACACGATTCACATGTGCATCCTGTAATTTCTTTTCCACCAAAGACAATTTTTTCTCAGCTTCAGGTGACAATTTTCTCGGACTATTTAAGTCCTTGTCACCATTTAAGGTTTTTAACAAATTATCCAGTTCATCATTTGTAATCCCAATAGTGGGTAGTAAATTGGCAATGTCTCCTAGTAGTCTTTGAAAGTCATTAAGTGTCTTCATTCTATCTCTCCTGATTTGTACCTTTTGGGGTCTGATTTTTTTGTTAGCCTATTTTGTAACCTAAATAATTAAATGAATCTTCTCTATGTATTTTTCTGGGGCAATTAGTAATCCCCAAGCAGGCAAAATGGTTTTCACTTCTTTGAACATTTTTTCTAAGGTATCAATACTTGAATCAGCTAACAAGATGTCATCCATGTAATGATAAGTTATAGATTGTGGGAATTTGTTATGTATTTGTTCTATTGGCTTTTGTACAAAATACTGGCACAGAGTGGGGCTATTCAGCATTCCTTGAGGGAGGACTCTCCACTGGAATCTCTTTACAGGCTGGGAATTATTATAAGTGGGCACTGTAAAGGTAAATTTTTCTTTGTCTTGCTCTTGTAAAGGTATTGTAAAGAAACAGTCTTTTAAACCAATAACTATAATAGGCAATTCTTTAGAGAAGGCAAAGGAATCTCAGACTGTAGAGAGGATCACCTTGTTTATCGGCCGTTTGGTCTGTTACCATTCTCTGCTTTCCAGATTTCTTTTTAATGACAAATACAGTAGAATTCCAAGGGCTGGTTGATTCTTCTATATGCTGAGCATTTAACTGCTCCTGTACTAGCTGTTCTAAGGCCTGCAATTTCTCTTTTGTTCAAGGTCATTGATGATCCTATATAGACTTCCCTGTTAGCCATTTTAGAGGTAATCCTGTGGATGTTTTTGAAAGATCAGCAGCTATTGTGTCTTGTTTCTTTATCACCTGAATGGTCTGTGACTATTTCTCATAATACCTTCTAATGTTTTTTCTGGAAACATGTGCTAGTTTTTGGTTTATTTCTGTGTTTGGAGGAATATTAATCTGTGTTCCATTGATGCAGTAAATCTTGTCCCTATAAATTTATAGCAATGTTAGCCACATATGGCTTTAATATTCCTCTCTGTCCTTCTGGTCCTATACACTCAAGCCATCTTGCACTTTATTTTTCCTGGCATAAGAACCCAATTTCCAAAAATTGAACATTTACCTCCTGAAGGGACCAATTGGGATGCCATGACTCTGGTGAAATTATTGTCCAATAAGCCTTTAATAATAACATCATTTATTTGTGCTTTTGATTTTGACCTTTGTTTATTGATAGAAGCTTGCCAAAATATTTGCTTTATAATTTTTCTTGAGTTTTTTTCTTTTTTTGTAGATTTTCTACTATTCAGTGTAGTATGTCTTTTAAAATAGGTTTTAATTTTTTTAATTGTTCTGGGAAGGTCTTTCCTCCACGATTTCAGGGTAAGATTGGACTGGATTTGATGTGGAGGCTTTTCAAAGTCCCCTTGGTCCATTCCTGAAGGTAGAAATTTACCTTGTCTGTCCCTTGTTGACCTGCACTCATTAGTCCAGTGTCTTCCTTTTCCACACCTTCTGCATACTCCAGAAGGGAGGGACATTTCTTGGGATTATTCCTAACAAAAACACTGTTTCTGGGAATGCCTTGTTTACAGTCTCTTCTTATGTGACCTTGCCTTCTACAATTGTAACATTTAACATTTTGACTTTTTCTTATACCTCTAGAAATAAGCACTCCTACCCAGTTATCATCACTGTCATAAGACTCTAGATTAATTGTCTCATGAATCCAGTCCTCCAAGGGTGTTGACCTTACTTTTAATAGTCTAAGTATTTTTTCTACATTGTGCATTAGCATTCTCAAAAGCCAGTGATTCAATTATTATTTACCTGGCTTCTGAGTCCAGTACCATACTGTTTACTGCTGCAGTTAATCTGTGCAAAAGGTCTGTCAAAGTTTCTTTGGGACTTTGAATTACTTTTGTGAATGATTCAGTTTTCTTTCCTATTTCTTCAATCTCATCCCAGGCATTTAAAGCTTCCATGTGACATAAATCCAGAGTATGTTCATTGTATAAAGACTGCCTTTCAATATTGCATAATACCCCTTCCCAAGAAGTTGGTCTTGGTAGACTTCTATGCCTCTGGCCCTGCTCCGTTGTTCTATTATTTTAGCCTCTTCCTTCCAACCTGATTTCTATTGTAAAAGTGACCCAGCCCCTAAAACAGCAGTAACCATATCTAACCAATCTTTTGGGGGTGATTCCCTTACAGCATGACCAGCTATTTAACATTTGTTTTATATATGGTGAGTGCATCCCATATGTCACAGTTGCTTCTTTTACTCTCCTTAATTCTAGCATTTGTACTGGAGCCCAATTAGCATGGAAAGACCAACACCCTCCATTTCCTTAAACAAATTCCCTTTTTTTTAAAAAAAAAAAATTTATTTACTCACCAATTTGTTGTCTGTGATGATTCAAATGACTGTGAAGTGGGGGCAGCTACCTAGTGTGATAACAGCCCAAGGAGGGGTCCAAAAAGATTAAAAAAAAAAAAAGAAAAGAAAAGAAAAAGAAAAACAAACAAACAAAAAACCCCACAACCCACCTGTAGAGAGAGGCCACTGTCTGAAAAACTTACTCAAATGAGAGTGAATTTTCCATTTGCTGTGATTAAAGGTGTGAGTTGCCACTCTCTGATCCTCCTTGACTGACCGTAGGTAGATCACTCAGATATCTCAGACTGGTTTTTATTAAATTTGAAACATATCCCCACAGTTTTCAGTCCATGATCCATTGGCCTCACTGTTTTGGACTTTTGACGAGTATCATAGAGTGATATATGGTATCTGCCTACCTCACGGTCTCTGGGAAGCAAAGAGCTAAAGAGAACAGGCCTGGAGTCCCAGTATCTCTTTTAAGGCCACCCCACTGCTCTCCTCAGTAGCTGACTTCCTGTCCAGAAGCTCCCTTCTAATGGTCTCATAACACTTGGTAGAACAATAATACTATAGTACCCAAGCCTTTAAAACAGGCCGTTGGGACAAACTCCAGACCTAATCTGTAACATTACTTATAAGGAATTGATAGCATAAAATATTAAGTTTCAACATTAGTTAATGACAACAATAAACTACACTCAAACGTAAAAGTTACTGTAATACTAAATTTAAAACAAACTTGACTCATTCATAGAAGTCATTATTTATAATTTCCCTGTGTATTTGTTTATTCAGTATATTGCCATGAAAGCAGAGCTTTTCTCTGCTTTATTTTCTGCTATAATTTTGCTGCATACTATAGTACAATAAAGAAATGAATTTTAATGTTGAATACTGTAAGGAAATAAAGTTATATCTTTGTGATTTGTCAATTTCAGACCTGATTCGGCCACACAGTACTCAAATACTTCATGAGAGATTATTCTGGGTATACTGTGAGAATATTTTTGGATCAGACCAACATTGAGTTTTTATTTGGTTTGGTTTGGGTCTTTTTATTTTATTTTTTTGAGATAGGATTTTGTTGTGTAACCCTGGCCTTACTAGAACTCACTCTATAGACCAGGCTGTATTTCACGTATTCTACTTGGTCTAGACAGATGTTGGGGAAAAGATGAAAGAGCAGAGAGAGAGACAGAGGAACAAGCCACAGCCACTTCTCAGGAATCCTCAGACTGAAAGTCTCTGAGTCCTCAGCCAAAGGGAAGATGGTTTCAGGTGAAGAGCTGAACTTTTCTGCCTCCTCCTCCAAATATCTCACTTCCTGCTTCAGCTTTCCTAGTGCTGGGATTAAAGGCATAAAGCACAACCACCTGACTTTGTTTGGCCTTGAACTCACAGAGATCCAGATGAATCTCTGCCTCTGCCTCCTGATGGGATTAAAGATGTATGTCACCACTCCCAGACCTTTATGGCTAACTATATGGGTGGCTCTGTTGTATGATTTTCAGACAAACTATTAGATATACAGTATCTCACCACAAGGCTGGACTTTAACTCACAGAGATCCATCTGCCTCTGCCTCCCAAGTGCTGGGATTAAAAGCATTCACCACTACTGCTCTGTATCATTGAATTCTTTTATGCTGAGTAAAGATGATTTTTTTTTTTTTTTTTTGGTCTAGTATGAGTGGGCTTTATATAGTCTGTTGAATGCCTGAACAGAATAAAAGGATTGAGCATAAGGGTTTTCTGATATGACAGGACTGGAACTTGGGCATTGTCTGTTACCTGCCTTCTGACCTAACTGAAATATCAGCTTTTCCTAATATTGTAATGTGTCAGCCTTCAGTTGGAATTATACCTTTAGTTGTTCTGACCTTGGGCTTTCATACCTGAGTCTTAAGACCTTGAAAACTCACAATGCAGGGCTTTGGGATCCAGCAGCCTCCACTGTGGAGAATTATTTATTAAAATGGCTCAATTGAGGAACAACTTCTACAGAGTAAAACAAACTCAGTTGTAGAGTCACTGGTAGACTGTAGACAGACCCATCCACACCATTCATGTAGCCTTCTGACCTGGCCTTCACCACCCAAAGAGTTCAAGAGACAAGAGACTAGGTATATGTATTCTGGATCTTAAACTGGCCCTCTGGCCACAAGAATACTGGTGCCCCAAGGCCATAGGTGTTTCCCAGATCTCTGATAGCCAAGAGGCCACTTCTTAAGGTCAAGGTGTCAAAGTACCAGCTCTTCACTACACAACTACTTTAGTTAGCTTCTTGCCATAGACTCTTGGCAAATTTATCTACAACACATACATGTGGTATTGTAGTTCTAATATCTTAAAAGATTCTTTGCTCTAGATAAGCATAAGTAGTTCTTTTTATTTCCATTTTTAAAATATGTTTATTTTTATTTTGTATGTATGAATGTTTGCCTCCATGTATGTATGTACACCATGTGAGAACCTGATGCCCAAAGGGGGGTCAAAAGAGGGCGTCAGATCCCTTGGAACTGGAGTTATGGAAGGTTGTAAGCCTCCATGTACAAGTTGGGAACCTGAGTCCTCTTCCAAAGTTGCAAGTACCCTCAGCCACTAAACCACTTCTCCAGCCCTCTTGTTTTATAGATGTAATTATTTTTCTTTGGTTTTTGTTTCTTACCCCCAGATTTTCCTAAGTGTAATTGAAAAGTAAAAATTATATACATATATGCTTTATAACATGAGATGTGTGTATTCATAGTAAAATGATGACCACATCTATGGCCTGTCATAGTCGCTATTGTTGAGAGCACTTCAGACCACTCTTACCTTAAGTGTAGGTGTAGTATATTTAGCTGTAATCTTTATGCTTCAAGAATTTACTCATAGCCAAAAAAGTTTGTGTTAACCAGCATCTTTGTGTTTCTCATACTTAACTAACCCCAGGTAATCATTGTGTTACTTTCCACCATGGTGGGTGTTTTGAAGTTAGGAGTGTGTTCTAGTAATATCATATTCTTTTCTACTTAGAATATTCATCAAAAATATTACAGTGTTGTCACAAATCCTAAAGCTTTTAAACAATAGTTATACTTTTATAACATGAAAATTTGGTACTACGTTTTGAAATTCTTTTCTTTCTAAGTAGCCTAGAACAGGTAATGTTTATTTAAGTGCCAATTTTCTTTTCCATAATTGAATATTTACTAAGAATGTATTCAATAAGCCATAAAATTGAGTGTATGAAATTTAGAGAAGAAACTATTACTTAAAACATCATCAACAACAGCTCTAAATGATAAACTCAAATAAAAACATTATGCTAGCCACTCAAACAAGCACTTTCCCAGCTTCAAACTCTGTACGCTCCATTGTATTCTGTGAAATTAGAATGGTCCTTCTGAAGGCATGGAACTTTGCTAAGGGTTTTACACTTCCAATGTCAGTTCCATTTTTATACATTTATCTAACACAGAAAAAACTATACTGTAGAAAAAAATTAGCTTTAAGTACTTTTTATGACTTGTGTGTAGGCAGAAGTTTCTGTCCCAGCCAGAAATTCTCAAACACCCGGCAACTACTTCCCAAATAATTGTCTCAGACGTTTAATGTTATAGTAACAGCTGGGCCGGTAACTCAAGCATATTACTATCTATCTCTTGCACTGAAATTAACCCGTAATTCTATTTATGTTTAGCAACGTGGCCTGGTCCGTTCTCACTATAGTGTTCTCATCTTTCTTCCTCTGTGTCTGGCTGGCTTCTCTTCCTCTGCCTTTCCTTTCTCAGAATTCTCCTAGTCTCTTGTCACTCCACCTCTACTGCCTGCCTAGCTTCTGATCAGTCAACATTTTATTAAACCATTTATTATCCAGTGATAAATCTTTAGAATGCACAAGAACATTATCCCACACTAAGGTGTCCATTTGCCTATCTCTTTTAATAATAAATTTATATTTTTAAGATCAGATAATTCAACAGGGACAAGTGCTTGCATAAGAGTATAATCCTAGTATTGATATAAGAAAGAAGGAGAAAATCTACTCCACCAAATTGTCCTTTGACTGTCATAATGCATTCCTTGATACACACTCCATACATGCCCCACAAACACACAGATACACAAAAATTATTTTTATTTATTCTAACAGCATTATTTGCTTTTAACTGTAATATCTTTTGATCGGTACTCAAAGATTGTTTTAGATAGTATGTATATTTAACTTTGTGCTACATAACTACAATTATTTAGTGATTCATTTAAGACTTAATTTGTGTGCTTATATTTTATACAACTCTGATATACTTAATTTAATATAAACTCCTGCACTCAGTTATATTTCCTGAATTTCCAGTCATCTCATTTTACTTTTCTTATGTTTGATGTGGAAAAGAATAAAAATTTGATTTTAAACAAATAGCATTGTTCTTTCCTATGAAAAATGCAAGTGTTTTAATATATGAATAGTTACTATAGTCCACTTAGGATTTTAAAAATATAATGGATTATAAAAATATGAGTGCCAAAATCTTAAATTATTTTTTATACTTCATAATACAAATATAGAAATAGCATCGCTCTGAAAAGAATAAACAAAATACTTTATAGTATAAATTGATATGTTGAAAACTGATACAAGAAATAGGTTTTTGTGGTGATATATCAGAGGACAGATTTTTCTAAGTAATATTTTCTTAGAATGTCAGTATGTCCAACACAATTATCATTATACATTAAAGTTTCATTGATAAATTTTACTTAAAATAATGTGGTAATTGCTCAGTTTTAATTTCTCAAACCTATAACCAGAGCAAATGTTTCTGATCAAGGAAGAAAGACAATCTTATCAACCATAATTATCCTAAAACTACATAGCTGACAGACAGGAGATAAAAGGCCTTATCAGCTAGCTGCCTACCATATGTTATATAAGCACCCAGCAATTTATCCATCATCCTTTGAGAACATATTCATGCCTATAGTGATCAGAGCTCCTTCAAGAAACCAGTGTTAAGATGTAGCTTTGAGAAATTATATCTTAGAAAATCCTATAGAACAGTATATGAGGATTTGTTAACTCTTTTAAAAACACACACACTTTAAGTATTGTAGTTAACTTTTTTATCTAAAAGAATTTTCTTCGTAATCTCAACTGTAGTAGATGAGTACTGCCCAAGAAAATTAAATTTCTATGGAATGTTTTATAAAATAGTAAAAATTTCATATTTGTATAAAGATATTGAAATATTTACCAGTAGGTTTTTTTTGTAATAAAAATAATATGTGCAAGCATCACTTTTAAAGTTGAAGGTACTAATTTATTATATTCCTTTTATAAGTTTAATGTTATTTGTTGATCTGTATAATTGAAGAAATTTTACAGAAGTAAATGTTACATTTTATAGGAAGGGCAAAACATTGCATACTTGCTAGTTCTGGCATGCCAGATAAGTAATGTTCACGCAGAATACAGTGTCGAGTATTGTTTCATTAAAATTTAACCTGTTGTCTATATGCAGTTTTCTCTATTTCCATCATCAGCCAGAATGCTTCCTGCAAGACTGAATGATTTTAAATATGTAATCAGGACAGATAGGCAGCTACTAGTAGGACAAATATGTGACTTCGAACTAAGCATCCGTTCAGGGTTCAGATTTACAATCAAGGTCAAGTTTTTCATATTTAATTTATTTAATCTTTCAAAGTTCAAAAGGAATGCCTTTGCTATGGCTTATCACAGAACAAGTTATATGGTATTTAAAATAAGCCATAGCTGATAAATTATCTTAGCAGCAGAATGTTAATAATGAAAAATACAGTAGAACTTTAGAGTCTTTATAATTCTTTTTAATGAACTTTAGGGTAAAAACTTCATTAATAAATTGAATATACATATATATGTATATTAGAATTGTTACCCAAATATTGAGCTTATTTATTTAAGCCTGGTTCATTTTATCATAAATCTACTTCATTTGATTCTTTCGTTTAAATAGAAATGAAAGATATTAGTTATTTAAAATGTAATGAATAATATTTTTACCAAATAGCTTAACATTTGGCTTATTACCGTTTTCTTTTCCTTCTGTCAGTTTGATGTTTAGATGTTTAAAAGTTACTATTTGCCATATATTTGTTTCACGACTCAGAAGACAGTTGAAAAGTGTGACTCTGTGGAGGAGTCAAGATTAAATGTTTTTAAATATGTAATCAGGACAGATAGGCAGCAACAAAATACCTCAGATCCAAGCATCATTATTCTGCCAGATAATGACAAAAAGGGTTTAAAAAAAAAAAGATCTAAATATACTCTTCAATGCTTTTATCATATGAAGTTTTTGTTACAGTAATACAGAGTGAAAGCAAAATATTATATGACAAAGACTTAAAATTATATAGGACCTTTGCATCATTTCACTTTTAAGTCATATGCTCAATATCTTATTAATATTATTTCCCTATGTATTTTTAGTATTCTAAATTATACTGTTTATTTTATTTGCTTAAAAATACTATGCCTACATATTTTGTCCACATCAGCTTTACAGATACAGATTTTGCTCTGCAGGCAGAACTCAAAATCACAATGTTTCCTCCATATCTGGGTCAGCATTTTATTTCTTACCAAATCATTAGCCATCTACAGCTTTTTAGTGCTTAATACTCTAATGTGCCTGTTGAGCTATAATTGTGTTGTTTGACCCCCAGGGTGATTCTGCCTCAGCCCCTGGCTACTGTGAGAGCTTCTTTAGAATTCCATGCCCTCCCCTGGCAGCTACACTTGGAGCTTCTATAGCAAACTGGAGACTAAGAAAATGACATGCAAGAGTGTGGTGCTGTTGCCAGTGACCTACATTTGTAGCCAGCTTTTTAAGATGGCATGGGACTGGCTTTCCAGTCAGGAACTGAAAGGGAAAGATGAAAGCAGAACTGTAGGGGGATAAGCCTACACTCCTGGCTCCTGGGAAACACTGCCTCTGTGACAGTTACACATGTCTGACACTCATGTTTTCACCTGGACACAGAATTCTGACCACATCAGACTTTGGTGCCTGTGATGTTTATCATCCAGAGGATGAAATTTTCTTAGAATCTTAGTGTAGACTTTCATGTCTGTTATGCTTCTTAGCCAGCTGGGAGATCTTCTGTAAGTCACTTAGGCTTTTAATTAAGATGGGGAGATACCATATTCCAAAAGTCTTAAGTTAAACAGTAACAGTCTAGGATATTACTTTCTAAAATCTATTCCAGCCCTAAATTTGCATTCAAATTTTTAATTTTATTTTTGAGACAATAATTCAACCCTCCAGCTTGTCATGTCCCTGTGAATTGTTTTGCCTTATATCTTCTTGCACCACCTCAGAGTACTGGGATTACAGGCATGTACCTCCACACCTAGCTATTGTGATGCTGGAGGTAGAACCCAGGGCTTCATGCTTGCTAAGCATGTACCCCACCAACTTAGCTACATCTCCAGACTAGTTGGAACTCCTTAGATGTCAATATGCGCGCGCACGCGCACAAACACAGACACACAGACAAAATAGTTAAATTACTGGAATGGTTATTATAGAACTTCCTAAAAGGAAGGCAAGTGTTGTCCAGATTAAGCATATTTAATAAACTTCTCTCTTTTTTTCAGAAGAAATAGGTATTCATTTGCTAACTTGAAGTTCTGAAAAGTAGAGCCATTTAAAATAAAATATAATACTCAATTGTTCTTATTTGAGACCATAAAATATGCCATGAACGGAGAAAGTAGCACAACACCTAGGGTTGTAGATTGAAGACAATGGCTATGAAGATATGTGACATACAGAGATTAACTTTATGGTGAGCAAGCTCCAAGAGAGAATGGTTCTTCAGCCATAGTTGAAGTGTTTCAGTGGCCAGGTTTCTTAAAAATTTAAGTTCTGACATTGTAAGCGAACAGCTGCAGGATGTGTAGCCTTTCTTTTTCACATCTATCTTTTCAAATTATGGTATGTTGATGAAATTGGGGCCTTTATAATGGGATACTTATGCCATAGTTTGTCTAATAATCTCTGCTAGATTAAAAAATAGGGTGAAAGTCATGATTTCATTTTTCTTTTCAATGGGATGTGGGAATGTCTTTCTGTATGCTATGAATATCAATCTTTAAATAAAGGAGTTGTTTTGGCCCTTGGCAAACACCATAGCCTTAGGCAGGAGCGTAGGTAGGAGAAGGGGGGCAGAGTCAGACAGAGATACAATCCAGCCACTGAAGTAGCAACATGTAACAAAATAGGTAAGCAGATGTATGGAAATGGGTTGAATTAAAGTGAAATAGCTATCTAGCAATATGCCTAATCCATAGGCCAAACAGCATGAAATTAGTATAAGCATCTCTGTGTTTCTTTGGGACTTTGGGATTGCTGATCCAGATAAGTGGCGGTGGGCGGATCTAAACTGTGGGCTAGTTTGGGCCAGACTCACTTTTACACAGTGGAATAAACTTCCTTTGTGTTTATGAACCATACTTTATTTATTCATCTGTGGACAGGCAGCTAGGCTGGTTCCATATCTATTGTGAAGAGGGAAACAATAAACATGAATGTACAACTATCTGTGTTGACTAGATTCCTTTTTCTGTATGCACAGAAGTTGTGTAGCTTTCTGATCTCAGTGTTACTATTACTATGATGACATACCATAACTAAAAGTAAATTAAGGAGAAAAAGGTTTATTTGCTTGTACTTATACTCATTCACCATCAAAGGAAGTCAGAATAGGGACTCTATCAAGGAAGGACCCTGGCAGCAGAAGCTGATGCAGAAACTATGGAAAAATGCTGATTACTATCTTTCACCCTGTGGTAATTTGAATGTATTGGCTCCCATAAGCACATAGGGAGTAGCATTATTAGGGGTCTGACTTTGTTGGAGTTGGTGTGGCCTTGTGGAGGGAAGTCTTTCATTGTGGTGGTGGTCTCCTTTCCTCAAGCTTCACACAGTGTGACACTCAGAACACTTCCTGTTGCCTACAAGTCAAAATATAGGACTCTTAGCTCCATCTCCAGCAAAATGTCTGTCTGCATGCCACCATGACTCACAGTGATGATAATGGACTAAACCTCTGATATGTAAGCTTCCCTAATTAATTTTTTCTCTTTACTAGACTTGCCCATGGTCATGATGTCTCTTCACAGCAATAGACACCCTAAAACACACTCCATAGTTTGCTCAGCCTTTGTTTTTATAGAATCCAGGATTTCCTGATTACCCTAGCTACAGTGGGCTGGGCCCTCCTAAATCCATAATTATAAAAATATCCTACAGGCTTCCCTATAGCTCTATCTTACAGAAGCACTTTCTCAACGCCTCTGAAGGCTCTAGCTTGTGTCAGTTGGTTTGAGACTACATAGCTGGGATTCAGGAGTTCTAGCTTTAGGTTGTCAGGAGCTGCCATGCTGATTTCCAGTTTGATGTCACTGGAATCTCCAAGGAATTACTGTTCCTGATAATTGTGGATATTGAACACTTTTTCAGGTATTTATTGGCCAGGTGTCTTCCTTTGAGAACAGCCCATTCATAGATTGAATGATGTATAGTGGTTTGGTACTTAATATTTAGAATCCTTTACAGATTCTCTGTTAATCTTCTCTCAGATTTGTAGTTACTAATGATTTTTTATTATGAATGCTATTTTTTTCTCTGCTAATGGTTTTCTGTGCTAACCAAGATTTTTTGGATCTGGAGCAGTGACTAAGCAGTTGAGAGAACTCGCTGCTTTTCTAAGAGTTCCCACATTTGGTTTGGAGCATCACCCAAGTTGAGCAGCTCACACCCTCCTATAACTGCAGCTCCCTCTTCTGGCCTCCACAGGCCTCTACCTGTCATATACACACAGAAATACACATATACACATAAGTACCAATAAAACACATCCTTTGAAATGTATTGCAATTAGATTAATCATATTTATTTCTATAGATGCAAATGTATGTGCACATATTTGTACATGTACAATACATACATAATATACACAAATGCTCACATATATTTTAGCAGCAGCAACCACCTATTTACTAGTCCTACTTACCTCAATATTTATTCTTTCAGAGTCACACTTAGTATGACCTTGCTGATTCTGAGTTGATTTCATGTGTAGTATACTCAGATCTAGATTAAACATTGAACTTCACTTTGTAAAGGAATCGGACAAAGGAAATCCAATATTTATAGTCAGAAATTTTAATAGATAATGACAGTTCATGGTTATCTTCATGTAATTTCTTATTATAAGCATTCTTCCTAAGACATTAAATAGAAGACACTGTGAAGTAATACATAATCTAAATTTTACATTTAGAGCTATTCATGTTTATTTCTTTTCCTTGTATGTATTTGTGCGCCTTGGCATGTAGAGGAATATTGTGGGAGTTATTTGTCTCTGTCACCATGTGAGTCCCAGTGTGGAACGCATGTCATTAGCT
Organism: Phyllotis vaccarum; assembly: GCA_033318265.1. NCBI lineage: Eukaryota > Metazoa > Chordata > Mammalia > Rodentia > Cricetidae > Phyllotis > Phyllotis vaccarum. The sequence goes on along the minus strand of JARWLC010000001.1, from coordinate 134,862,347 downwards.
TTGGTGTATGTAACTTCACCTACTGAGCCAGCCATCTTGCTACCCCAGATTTTATATTTTTATGTAGGAAGTTAATAAATTTTGTATCTTAGTTCAGGATCTGTAAGAAAGAATGATGGAAGTAATATGGCTAAGAGTTGTTCTAAACAGAGTAACAGTTTTGAATTTTATCTAAATATAATAAAACCAGAAAGCTTATATTGGGATGCCATTATGGATCAAAGAAATCATGGATGTTTTGGTCAAGAGTTGCCAAAATGCTATTTGATATTAACAGATATATTACTAAGAACTATATAAGATATGTAAATCTTCCTGTACTTTATTTTCCCAACCTCACAACAGAATCAAGTAAAATTCAAGGATAACATTTATGGTTTAATTGCTTTGAGATCCTTCTGATGGATACTTTTTAAAATAGGATGGAGTAGTGTTGGTTTAGTTGACAGCATGAACCTGGGGTAGCGGGGCCTAAAGATGAGGCGGACTACAGTCTCATGCAGTAGCCAACTTCATTTAGAACATTAGACAATTTATACTCTGAGAAGTGGCACACACCTGTAATCCTGATAATCAGGACACAGAGGCAGGTGAATCTTTGTGTTTGAGGCCAGCCTGCCTAGTCTACAAAGTGAGTTCCAGAATAGTCAGGTCTGCTACACAGAGAAACCCTGCTGAGAAACAAAACAAAACCAAAAAACAGCCACCTGAGTAAAGTATACAGTTACATGAATTAGCCACCACACATGACAAAAACATGTTTTTTTCCATAGAGCCATATAAACATATTAGCCAGTTCTAGCAAATAGTCTGAAATTTTCTCCTATGTGCTGCATGTGCGAGGAACAAAAATGCAAAGAACAACCCATATTATGGAGAAACTGAGGCCCCAGGCATTTGTCTTACTTGCATGAAGTTCTACCACAAGCACTCAGAATTCTCACACGACTTCATTCTTGGACTGAGTTCTGACACTTTATGAGGAATTTTTATGTTAAAACTTATATTGTCTATTATTTTTGTTATATTTTTGAGATGGCTTCATATAGCCCAGGTTGGTTCCTGTACCTTATGGCCCAGCATGACCTTGGATTCCTGGTCTTCCTGCTTCCACTCACCCAGTGCTGGCCTTACAAACTTGAGCCACTGTGGACAGTCTCAAAAGTTGTCATTTTTTAACTTAGTATAATCTTTTCCCTTTATTTCTGAACTTAGTGAAGATTTTCATTTTCTGTTCTTCATGCTTCCCCCCTTTTCTCTGTGATCATAAAGAAAATGCAATAGGATTTTCGGTCTTCTCAAAAAAAATGTTTTGCTTACTGACATGAGAGACAGTCTAGGAAGCCTCTTCTGACTCCATTGTTGTGTGTTTAGAACCTCTTTTCAAGCTTTCTCAGGTCTGATGTAGATATACGTGGTCAGACATTGAGTGCCATGTGTAACTCGTCTTTCTGTGTTCTACCAGCCAGCTCCCAAATAACCACACAGAGACATTATTATGAAAACTCAACCCATAGCTTGGGCTTACTAGCTCCTATAACTTATATTAACACATATTTTTATTTATCTGTGTTCTGCCATGTGGCTTTTACCTCTATCCCATTTTGTGTAGCTTACTCCTTTATCTGACTGGGTTCTCCTGCATCCATCTCTGTCGTCCTTCTCACCGGCCTCTCTGTCTCCAAAATCCTGCCTAACTGTTAACTGTTTTTTTATTGAGCCATTCCCAGTGACAAATCTTCACAGTGTACAAACAGACTATTCCACAACAGGAATATTTTATTCTTTTTACTCTATCTTTTGTATAAAACTTATGAAGTCTACTTCTATTCACTCTTTCCTCACACTTAATGCTGCCATGAGACTTTTGGCATAACAATGAGGAAATAATAATAATAATGCTCTTTGTTTCAAGAAAGGAGACTATGACAACACACCATTCAGTATGTCTATTGATTCTCTGGATTAGACATTTAAAAATGGAATTTTTTGAAGGTATGAAAGAGGACCCTCATCTGTGATGGATAGCTATATTAACTGGATGTTAAGTTTATTTTTGGTATTCTGTTGAGATGGAAATTCTGTCTAAATATTATATTTTTTTATTTGTGTAAGAAATGCTGAAAAATTCTTACAGTGGTCACACTGTGGTCAGACAGTGTTAGCATACTCTATAATTTTTCTAGCTTCTAGAAATACATGTTAAATACAAATGTTCCTGTGATTAATTTGTAAATATAAGAAGACTAAAGCACAAGAATATTTTTTTTATTTCCCCAACCATCAAGGGATTTTTTTCATTCAAATTATGAATAGTAATATTAAAATAAAGTCTTTAAAACTATACTGCTGACTTTTCTTAGTTTAGTGCTTATTTTTAATTTTCTCCAATTTTGCTTCATGTTTTACCTAAAAACATAGTAATAATACTGGAGAGTATGTACTTAGGAGAGTTTTCAACTCTCAAGTTACCAATACTGTAACATTCAGAACTTAGTGGGATGACATGTTACAAATTGATACAATGCTAATTAAAAAGATGCTCCTGGAATTTGGTTCACCCACTACACTTATATTCTGATCTCACATGCACTTAACCTGACATCATTAATTTTTATGCCACTATAAAGAAACGAGAAAACAGTACCAGAAAGATAGTCTAGAACAAGTCTTTTTATTTACAGTTTTTGTTTGATTTATACTGAAATTCTTCTAGTCTTGTTTTAAATGCCACATGTTTTAAATGCATATCTGAAGAGAAAATTAACACATTGGCAATCTTCTCATCTGAATGCTACTGTTTCCCATCTTGACTGGCGGTCACTAACATCTATGTTCTTTTTCTACCATATATGTGTTTCACAATTCTCTCCTTTCTGTCATCCAGAGCACTGGGGATACAATATTTATTTTAGGAGAGAGACATTAAAATTTAGCTCAACTAGTTTGATTTATGAATATGAGGCACTAGTAACTAGAACGTAGAGGGATGGCCATCACAGACTCAGTTGGGAATGTTCTTGGACATAGTAGAGAAAAGAATAGCAGAAGGCAGAGGACCTATATCCAAGACCTGATCATGCCCCAAAATAAACATAAAAAAGGATCTCTTCAGCAAACAAACACTCATGGTCTGAGAACTATCCCACTTCATAAAAGATCTCTCACTTTTGTGCCCAGATTTTAGTGTAAATCTTAGATCTTAGAAGTGTTATTCTAGATACTTTGTTGATTTCCTAAAGAAAAGTACCAGTGGAACGTTTCTTTTTTAAAAAAAAAATATGATATTGGTAATATTTCTTGAATATTCTTTTTATGGACTCGGCTAAAATGTTGATGAATTGTATTTGAATAGCAAGAATCACAAGCTAGAGTTTCCACATGTGCAAATAGTGGTAACTTTATGTCTGCTGTCCTAGTAATGATTGTATTTGTCAAAATACATTGAAAGGATACATAAACGGACGGTCATGCTCTTTCCTAACTCCCAGGGAAATGTAAGATCCTAAATATAGTATGGCATTTTGTGCTAAGTACTTATGTGAAGTAGCTTTCTTAACATGACAATTATACAATCACACTAGTGATCAACTCTGATGTTAAAATCCTCTTTGTCTTATAGTATCAGATAGTTGGAAGAGACTGAACTATTGTGTAATAAGCACATTCATCTCATTAGCATGCAAATTTCACTTTCCTCTTTAATAACTGGTAAAACAAACATATCAAGTAATTGCTCTTATTTTAGTTTCTTTATCTTTATTATCAGTAAATATTTAATCTGTACAACTTATTTTATATGCCTGTAAACCTAGCATCATATAAAAATTCCATTAAAGGATTTGTGAGTAGGAAAACAGAATAGTGTAATGATTAAGAAGTGTACTGTAATTGTCATGGAGTTGTAGTAATGAAACTGTCTTGACCCCTCATGAATAGAAATAAATATGTAATGTTGACAAAGAAGAAGTTCTTAAAGGAAACTTTAACTGTAAAGTAAGACTTCCCAAACTCGAATGCTGTGTTCATTGTTCTGTAACCTTGTACAAATTAATTAGCCTTGATGCTTCAATCTTATATGTAAAATGATCTGAATCATCATGCTGTTTCTTAAGATTTGATATATTAACTATTTAGAGGACTCCATACTGGCATCTATCTTGTAACATGTTAACTACTGGGTTTTTGTTTTGTTTTTTTTTTAATCCTATTCTTACATTTTTGGTTATTTGAAGAGTTTTGATCATGTTCATCTTTCAGCTCTGGTCAGTTTGTGTGTATGTGTGTGTGTGTGTTAATCTTATTAATATAATCATATTAACCTCTATAAATGCTGTTTTTTCTGATTTTTTTATCATCGAATATTATGCCCTTATTTCTTCATACTGTAACTTAACTTTTTGCATTTTCTGAAGTTTTCTGTTTTCCCCTGGCATTGTTTCCATTCCTCGCTCCTTTATCTTGGTTGTTGAATTCTTTGTCAGATGCTTTTCTCAAGTGTCAAATGATTTCTCTCTGTTCATTTCATTAGTAGATGACTGAAAAACTAACTAGAGAGACTTTGTGTCTGTTCACATAACCTGTGAACTAATCCATTTATGGCCTATAAGCTCATCTAGTGATATCTCTATCAATCTTCCAATCTCCTGATGTCTTTTTTGATATAAGAATGACTTGTTCTGATAGCCTAGCAGTAGCAGTCCTGTGTGTATGTGCGTGGTGTGTGCGGAGGTACACGTGAGTGCCTGTGTATGTGGTGTATGTATGGTGTTGCTTTGTACATGTTGGAGTGGCTCTCAGATCACCCTTGAAAGTCTTCAACAAGCCATCTTCTCACTCCAGAGTTTGTCTGTCTAGCCCTCTGTCTCCAGTATGGGGAGGGAGAGGTAGCCTCCTGGCTCTGGGAGAACGTCCAGGAGGATCTGGGTCTAGCCTGCTGAAATCACTGTGTTAGTGAGAACCAAGTGGTAGAAACTTGACTCTTACTAGTTTCGTTCTTTTTTCGCCATAGATTTAACAGATACAATCACTTAGGACACAGAGGCATGGCATAAAGATTTATGCTTGTTGTGGCATTTTCACATTGTAAACAACCAAAAGGTCCATTAGACAGAAGTGGTGAACTGAATTTTGATTAGGAAATGCAATGTAATATTTTAAAACCATTGAAAATCTTATGCTTGATAAAAAATATGAAAACATCATATACATTAACATATAATTTTATTATACGTATAGTCAATATGTAGTTTGTAATATGTGAGTACATATGCAGGTATATGTGCATATATATAAAAGAAGCTAGAAGAGGAATACTCTAATATATTCAAATTATTTATCCCTGGGTAGTAAATAAATGACTGGTTGTTTTGTTTTTTATGTTTCCATTCCTTATTATTTCTATGATGACTATTTAGTAAATGTAGTTTTTACAAGGATAATTGAGTACCCCTCATAGATGTAAACATACAATAAAAATATTTAAACTGGTTTTTTGGTGATATTTGTTTAGAACATAGTGGTATACACTTGTAATTCCAGCATTCAGGAGAATCACAAATTTAGGGCATCCTAGACAACTTAGTGATAAATATGTTTATATGAATGTGCTATGTAATATATATGTAAAGAAAGAGCAAAGTCTTTCCAATTTGTCCCATTTCATAAGGGATTAAAAACAGCTTATGAAAAGTACATTGTATACATGTATATGAGATCGTTAGAAAGATAGGGAAACAATAGGGTTACAAGGCATGACGTAAAAGCAGTGCTGGAGCAAAGAAGGAAGGTTATCATCTGTGTCACATGATTAAGTTTCTCTTAAGATTGGTATAGAATGAAGGAGACTAGAAAACATACATTTTTAAATATTGAAAATTAAGTCGTCTTACTTAAATTTTATGCAGTCCATTGTTGAGGGCAAAGTCCATTCCTTATAGTTTACACGGTAAACACTTTAGCAGTAATAAATCAATTCCTCACTTCCAGGTCTGCACTGAGAAATAGCACTGATGAAGATCTGGAAATGGCTGTTCCCTGTGCTGGCCAGCAGAATAGTTAATTATTTGAGTCCTCACACTTACAATGGCAGTGCAACTGAGGCACTGATTTTTTTTATTCATTAAAATTTGAGTAGTGATATGTATCTGGAGGCAATCATAATGAATAGCATAATTCTAGACCAATGGTAATATTAATAGTTATGATACACTACTATATATTATCATCATAACTATTTCAAATCATGAAATAGTCCAATTGGTATCTGTCTTTTTTCATTGAACATAGAAAGTAGCAGATGAATAAGAAAAAAGCTTTAGAAATTACACCTGGAGAAAAATAGTTTTTAAGCTAAAAATAAATTCTTAAAATTTAGGTTTTTATACTACTTATTTAAAATGTTTATTCAGTTCCTCACTCCAGAAATAAAATATATAATTTTATATGTGAAAAATAAAATTAGGTCAAATTGACAATGCTTGGATGCTTCATGTCCTGAAGTGAAATGTGTTTTAGTTATTTTTCTGTTGCTATGATAAACTACAACCAAGGCAACTTCTATAGAAGAATTTATTTTGACTTATAGTTACAGAGGGCTAGAGGTCATAATAGCATAGTGGCTAGGGGAAGATGCTGAGAGCTCATATCTTGAACCACAAGCACAAGGGGTTAAGAGAAATGAATATGCACATACCGATAGTGGGTGCATTTAAACCTCAAAAACCAACTGGGAATCAAATATTCAAATGCATGAGCTTAAGGAGACTATTTCTCCTTCCAACCACTACATTCCACTTTGGCCCCTGTAGTGTTATGGCCATATCATAATGCAAAATGTATGTAATCCAACTTTAAAAGTCACTGTGTTTTAGAATCTCAACACTGTTTAAAAGTTTAGAGTTGTGGGTTGATGTTTCTTCCCAATCCTGGCTACTAGTCCCAAATAACAGACATAACGGACACAGAAACTTAATGTGAATTATAAAAGTTCACCCCATAGCTCAGGCTTATTACTGCTAACTCTTGCATTTAAATTTACCTATACTTCTTATCTATGCTTTGTCACTTGGCTCATGGCTTGTTACCTCATTTTCTACATGTTCTGCTTCCTCAGCAGCTAGCTGGCATCTCCTCTGACTGTGCCCTCCCTCTTCCCATCATTCTCCTAGTTTGATTGTCCTACCTGTAATTTCCACCTAGCTACTGGCCAATCAGCTTTTTATCAAACCAGTCTAGGTTATAAATCATCACAGTGTACAATACAAAAGGATTATTCCACAGCACAAAATGTCCCATTGGGATAGAGGGCTTGTTTATGTGTCAGGCACATATTCAGTCCCCAGCAAGCAAAAGATAAGTAAAAAGCCAGGGTAGTGTCTATAATTACCTTAAGTGAGGGTGAGATAAAATAGAGAGGATGCCATCTTAGAAGAAACAAGATCTGTAAGAACAGAGGAAGGGAGAGAGGGAGGGAGGGAAGGAAAGATGGAGGGAGATAAGGAGGGAAGGAGGAAGAGAAAAAAGGAAGGGAAGGAGGAAGGAAGGAAATCTGGGAGGTGGAAAGAGATGAGAGACTTCAAATGAAGTCGTGTAAATGTCCAAATCAGTACACAGTACTGAACATCATTGTCATCTGAGAAATACAAATTCAAACTCAAGCCATGCTGAATATCATTTTATTTCTATTAATATAGCTTTTTTCTAAAAAAAAGGAAAATAAATGTTGTTGAGGATGTAGAAAAAATGGAATTCTGATAGATTATTAATGAGATGATAAAAATGTGAGGTTACTTGAGAAAAAATTATTTTTTCAAAAATGTAACTATAGGGTTATCCTATGACCTAGTAATTTATACACAAAAATTTTTTATGAACCAGTGAATTCATTTCTTCCGAAGTAAAATGGGGACCCTCAGCCACTTCAGTAGGCCAGAGATAGAAACCTTGTCAGAGCCAGAACCACAGAATTCTTCTGAAGTCACTGCAGCTGCACAAAGCCTGAGCCATTGCCAAAATTAAGTCACCACAGCTTTAGTAGTAACGCATAGTGTCAGGCGAGAAGGGTCTTGTGTGACAAGGAAAGGGTTCTTTTCAAATGAGAATGTCACTACCTGCCCAAGGACTCATATCTCTTAAATGGGTGCAGCAACAAAGCATGCAATTATGGACTTCATCTTATGTCTTCAGCTGCATAAGAGATAATCTCAGTTCTGGCTTCTGTTTAGGACATTTGTCCAGATCCCAGTGAAATGTGTTTTGTTTTGATTCTGTTTATGATATCTTCCCAGAGTGCACCTGGGGTGCAAGCCTGTCAAGTCTGTAGCTAGGCATCATACCTTTGCTATTTAAAACAATGAATACATGCATTATTTATTGATTTAAGTCAATGTTATGTGAAACTACCTGGTTTCTTGTTAAGACCAAAAATACTTTCTACAATTGTTTTAAATACTCAAATATATCACTTTTCAAATTTAAATAATACTAAATAAATATAATTCTTTTGAATATTCATAGTAAGAGTAAGATAACATTCAAACCTTTCTCCAGTAAGTGGTAATTAAACAAAATTCAGTACATCTATGCAATGTAGTATTTGCTAATGAAAAAGAATGAAGTCATGCTGTATGTAACAACGTGGATAAATATTTTAAGTGAAAGAAAATAGAGATAAAATTTTGCGTCACTCTCTATAATATGTCCAGAAGAGCCAAATTCACATAAACAGAAAGATTACTAGTTAGTTGATACTGGCTCTCGAAGCTACAGTGGATCTCTTTGCGTAATGGTGAAAATGTCCTGACAGTGGACTGTGTTGTGGTAGTTCATCTCTGTTCTTAACTTGGTCGCAGTGAGATACTGTATTCCTTATTTTATCCTGGTATTATGGTGGTAGAACTCGTAACTCTGAAATGTTAAAAACCAACGAATTAATTTTAAACCCTATAAGCTGAGCCTTATGGTTCATGTCTGCAGTCCCAGCAGCCTTGTGGCAGAGGAAGGAGGACCATAAGTCTGAGTCCAGCCCACTATGTAGTATATAACGTGACCCTGTTTTCTCAACTCCAGAGGAAAAAAATGGCCTTTGATCTTGAAAAATAAGAATTACAATTTAGATAAACTTAATTATATTTGCTAATGTAAATTCCCAGATCATTTATGATTCTGGCTAATAAAAAAACAAAATCATGACATACTTTTCTTACTTACAAAATGTTTTTAATTATAACTCTTGACAAAACAAATTTTAAAGTTGCCTCTATATCTATTCACTGTGTCATCCTACAAAATAATAAATTGGAATTCAATATCTCTATTTAGTACAAGATTTTAAATTCTATTTTTATTGTTTAAAAGGTAAAATTGGTTTTCAGGTGCAAAAACCAGCAAGGTGATATTGGGAAAATAAATGTATTTATTCTCCACTGTTTCTTCATTCATTATTTCAATGAGTAAGTTTTTGTAATTTTTTTTTTTGCAAATCAGATTTGATTTTTGATTATTTAAGTTTTTTTTTAAATATCTACCACTGTCCCCTTTTCCTCCCCTCTTCCCAGTCATCCTCCATTTTCCCCCCACCTCATCTCTCCACCCATTGCTCATAGAGGGTAAGGAATTCCAGGGTGGTCAGTGCAGTCCAGCATATTCAGTTGAGGTAGGATCAAGCCCCTCTGTGGTTTTTGTTGTTGTTGTTGTTTGTTTGTTTGTTTTTCTGAGTAACAGCCCTGGCTTTCCTGGAACTTGCTTTGAAAACCAGGCTGCCTTTGAACTCAACAGAGATTCTCTTGCCTCTGCTTCCCAAGTGCTGGGACTAGAGGTGTGAGCCTGCTCTGTCTTTCTATGCCTGTCTTAAATACTTACCTCAGTTAAGGCGCGGCACCACCACAGTCTGCCTAAGAGCCTGGAACTCCTTCTGTAAACTAAGATGACCTCAAACTCAGATTGGATTAAGGGTGTAGGTCACCACTCCCAGGATACCCCTTGTGCTGGGATTAAAGGTGTGAATTACCACTGTCTGATCCTCCTAGACTGACTGTGGATAAATCCCTCTGATGTCTCTGTTTTTATGGAAGAGGTTGATCTGTCCTCTGATACCCCTCCCCACCCCAGTCTCAAGACTAAGCAAGGTGTTCCTCTATAGGGAATAGGCTCCAAGAAGTCAGTTCATACTCTAGAAATAAATTCTGTTCTCACTGCCAGAGGCCCCGCAAACTTCCCACTGCATTTGATTGTCATTCAGAGGGCCTAGTTCAGTCCCATGCAGATTCCCCAGCTGTCACTCCAGAGTCAGTGAGCTCCCAATAGCTCAGATCAGCTGTCTCTGTGGGTTTCTCCATCATGATTTTGACCCCTTTGATCATATAATCCCTCCTCCCTCTCTTCACCTGGACTCTTCTACAGTGCTTAGCTGTGGATCTTTGCATCTGCTTCTATCAGTTACTGGATGAAAGTTCTATAATGACAATTAGGGTTGTCATCAATTTGATTACAGGGGAAGGTCAGTTTAGGCTCTCTCATTATTGCTTGGAGCCTTAGCTGAGGTCATGTTTGTGGATTCTCAGATATTTCCCTAGCACCAGGTTTCTCTAATGCCACCGTGGCTCGCTCTATCAAGATTTCATTGTTCAATTCTATTTCATTGTTCTCCTCTCGATCTCTCTCCCAAATATCTCATTCCCTCATGTTCTCTTTATCTCTTCCCCATTATGGCCCCAATTTACTCAGGACATTTTAAATATTTCCCCTTCCCAGGGGTATCTATGGATATATCTCTTATGTTCCTTCTTGTTATCTAGCTGCTTAGAGGTTGTGGATAGTAGCCTGGTTATCCTTTGCTTTACATCTAAAATCCACTTATGAGTGAAAACATACCATGTCTGTCTTTCTGTGTATGTGTTACCTCACTCGGGATAATACTCTCCAGATCCATCCATTTTCCTGTAAATTTCAGGATCTCATTTTTTTCCCTGCTGAGTAGTACTCCATTGTACTTTTAAATCCATTCTTCAGTTGAGGGCCATCTAGGTTGTTTCCAGATTTTTGCTATTATGATAATGCTGCTATGAACATAGTTAAGCTAATGCCCTTGGGTAGGAATGTGCATCTTTTGGGTGTATGCAAACGTTTTACAAACATTTCAGGGAGCTGTTCTTGGTCCAATAGGTGCTCTTGCTGCAATTGGAGCTCATGTCAAAATCGGAGCCACTGGAGTCTTTGTCTCAGGAAGCAGTAGAGGTCTCCAGGGGGTAGATAGATGTGGGAGATGGGGTAGGGTTTGTAGGTTACAGGGCCCTATGAGGGGTGATATGGGCAAGGTTGCCATCAGGGTCCTGTTTGTTTGAATAAGTTTCTTAAATTCTAGAATTAGAAACAAGTAAACAGATTGTGCAGTAATGTGTTTTATCTCATGGCATATGCAACAGTAATTACATATACTACATAAGCGTTTATTCCATACCTAAATATACATATTTTTAGTATATACTTTTCTTCTTGCTAAAATAGCAATTGATTGGGGGGGGGGGGCTGGAGAGATGGCTCCATGGTTAAGAGCACTGGCTGCTCTTCCAGAGGTCCTGAGTTCAGTTCTCAGCAACACATGGTGGCTTACAATCATCTGTAATGAGATCTTGTGTCCTCTTCTGGCTGCAGACTTACATGCAGACAGAACATGGTATACATAATAAATAAATAAAAATAGCAACTTATTTTTGTGAATATGGAAATTCAGATTTTTTGAATAATAGTTTATTGAAAAATATTAAACTTCATATTTGCTAGTATACATTTTTTCTGTTTTAGAGCTATCTATATTAAGGCCAGTTGGTAGAATGCTTTCCAGTATGCACAAATCCCTGAGTTCAATCCTCTGCCCCATATAAACTGGACATGATAGTGCACATTAGTCATCCTAGCACATGGTGAATTAAAGCAAGAGGAGGAGGAGAGGTCCATAGTCATTCTTGGCTACAGAGAAAGTCCAAATATGCCCTGAACTACATAGGACACTATCAGAAAGGGGGATAGGAAAGGGGAGGGAAGGAGGGACGGTTGGACAAATGAAATCTCTAAATCGTTCTTTTTTGTGCGTAAATCAGTTACAAGGTATCTATGTTGGTTTAATGCATTGAAAAATTCTAGCTGTTGGCATGGTTCAAGAAATTACCATATTTAACATTGATACTATATAATGTATTATTCTGTTTTTAGGAACTCCCTGAACCACTACTTGATGATAATGGTAAAAAAGAACTTGAAGAAGCAAATAATCCTAAAGCTCCAGAAGGAGATGTCACCATGAAAATAGCTTGGCGATACCAGTTACTGCCTAAGATGCAGGCAAGTTAACATAAAACCACTTCTAAAATTTGCAAAATGTGTTTTTTTCACGTTGTAAGATCTCTGGTTTGCCCTACTAGGTTTTAGATCTTGTGGCTTTGGTTCAATTATTCTCTTTGAAATAGGAATATTATTCTATGCCATTATATATTAGAAGTATACAAAATATAACTTGTTTTCTTTCGCGTGTGTCTATTCATGGAGACCATGTTACATGCCTTCTCCCTCTTCCCAAAGCTTACTGATTTAGCAAGCACAACCAGAATAATTTAGGCATTCCCTCCCTCCCTCTCTCCCTCCTTCCCTCCCTCTTCTTTCTGACAAGTGTCCTGTGTAGTCCAGGTCTTATTTGGATTTTGCTGTATATTCAAGGATGACTGTGTAGCCATACTCTGGGATATTTGTGAAGAGATTGCCTAGAATTTTAAAAGAAACTTTTGGGCATAGATCTTTTGAGTAATATTAGAACCTTGATATTTTGGGTTGCTTACAGATAGATGGGCCTTACAGGTGGATCTTATGGAAGCATTTTCTTAACTGAGTCTCCTTTCTGATGACTCTAGTATGACTCAAGTTGATATAAAACTGTCCGGTACAGATGGATTTATACTGATTAATTTTCAATGTTAACTTGAACTGGATTTAGAATCACCTAGGAGACACACTAGTGTTAACTGGGGAGAGAAGACCCACCTGAATATCTGATATAGTTGTACTATCCCATGTGCTGAAGTCCTGGAATTACAGGGGGGGGGGGGGAGAGAGAGAGAGAGAGAGAGAGAGAGAGAGAGAGAGAGAGAGAGAGAGAGAGAGAGAGAGAGAGAGTGAGAGAGAGAGTGAGAACATAGAACATGAGGATTCTTCTCTCTGCTTTCTGACTATGGAAGCAATGTGACTAACTCCATATTCTCCTTCTCCCATACCTTCTCTACCGTGTCAGACTAAGGGAACTTTGAACTCTAGCAAATTCATATCTTCTCAGATAGCTTGTCATAGCAATGAGAAAAGTAACGTAGTACTTGATGATACTTCATATGCCACAATATTTTATAATTAACTGTTCACTACCTTCTCCATCAGATGAGACTTCTATGTGAAGATAGAGAGCTTATTTTATTTTCTCCATTGTGCCTACCATCACCTATACTAATACCTACATAGTGAATAATAACAAATGTAGATACTAATAGTAATTTAAATGTATTTGTTCATTTGATCATCAAATCTAAAGTAGTCACCCATCAACTGTGTATCGAAACATGCATATTAAGTAATAGCAAGCATTTATACATAATTTTTTTTAAATAACATGATTAAAACTTTGATTTAGACAATTATGAACAAAATGCAAATTAGAGAGTATTTATACTCATATATAAAATAAGAACTGATTTTTCTTGTATATGTTGACCCTGTAAAATTAACAAGGAAAACTCAATTTTTTGCAAGTCAGCAATCTTTCACTATTCAAATATGCTGTATGAAGAGGAAAATTTTGTGACTCTTAAACTTATAAACCAGATGTCTGGGTTCAGTTAGAGCAAGAGAAATGTAGTTGAAAACTATAATGCTACCCTGTTAGCATCCACCAACTGGTGCCACGGTGTTCTAAACTGCTTGTCAGGATGCTTTATTAGCAATAGAGGGAGTCATCCTCTTGTTCTTGTGATAAAAGAACAGGTGTAGAAGAGTGGCATGAAGGCCCAGCAGGTAAAGCAAACCCAGAGTCACTAAAGGTGAAAGAAGAGAGCCCGCTCCACAGAGCTGACCCCTGTGTCCTTTGGCATATCAGTGCCCACACTTAACACACATCACACCCCTAACACACAATTTAAAATTTTAAATATAGCTTCTGTAGAGGATAATTCGGTAATATCCTTCAAAATGTACCTCATGAGTATATTTACTTAGCTGTACAATATATAAAAGCTATTCATACAGCATATTTGAATAGTGAAAGACTGAAAATAACCTAATGTCCATTAGTAAACAGCACATTTTATATGTGTGATAGATTATCTGGATTGTAAAATTTTTATGTTAAAAATTAATACAGGAGAATTGGGTATATTCAGAAGTTTGACACATGTCTAGTCTTGTGTAGATGTGACTAAGAAGCTAGGATATATAGTAAGGTAGGCCCATAGAGTTTAGGAAATTGGCTCAAGCCAGGTGTCAAAGGCATGCACATAATGCACTTTCTTATGAGCCAACCTGGGGTCTGCCTGAAGGCCTAACAACAGCTGCTGTCTGAAGGCCTGATTGTACCAAGCAAATTTGGGGTGGCTATACAGTATCTCCCAATCGTGCCCCAACCAATGAGGGATGGGCTGAGTGCTGAGAGGAGCAAATATATAGACTCTTCCCATTGCCGAGTAAAGGAGTCTGCCAGTCTGCTCTTTGTTTTAAAAGAGTCTGTGTCTGTTTCTTCCCTGACTTCTGGAGTTTGCTGTGTAACCTTCATGCCTTCTCATCCTCTCCCCCAAGAGGTACCTAGATACAATGCCCAAAAACAAAAATAAATGCAGCTCGTCTACATAGGAAAGAGAATTAACTGACAGGTTGAAATTTAGATGAAACATAAGTCATTTGGTGACTTGGGGATTGATTGATTGATTGATTGATTGATTGATTGATTGATTGATTGATTTATTACTTTTGTGTTTAACTTTTTGTGTTTAACTTTTGGAGCTCTCTATAGATTGTGAGTATTAACCTCCTTTCAGGTTCATGGTGGGTAAATATTGTTAATTATTAAAGTAAGTACTCTCTTCACTCCGCTACTTCCTTTGCTCTATAGAAACCTTTTCATTGTATGTCATTCTATTTCTGGATACTTGAAATTATTTCCTGTGCTGTTGCGGCCTCCCCATCCTTAATGTTACCTGTTTTTCTCTAGCAGTTTCAGCCTCAGTCAGATCTTACATTCATTGAGTTCTTTGATCCATTCATTGATTTTTTGCAAAGGGTAAGAGATATTGATCTAGTTTCCTTCTTCTACGTATGGTTATTCACTTTCTCCAGTGCTATCTGCTCAGGAGATTATCTTTCCTCTATTCTATGTGCTGCTTAATTTTTTGTTAATTTTACAAAAGCTCCAGACATCTGGGAAGAAGGAACCTCATGCAGAAAATTGCCTCCATCAAATTGGCCTATAGGTGGATCTGTGGGGCATTTTCTTGATTAATGTTTGATATGGGAGGGTCCAACTCATTTTGTGGGTGTTACCAACCCTGGGCAGGTGGTCTTAGGGCATAGAAGAAAGCAGGCTGAGCAAGCCATGGAGAAGAAGCCAGTAATCAGGATTCCTCCAGCGCCTCTATGTCAGTTTCTGCTTCCAGATCCCTGTTTGAGTTCTCTACCTTTTCTCAGTGATAGAGTTTGATCTTGGAGGTTTAAGATTTAATAAACCCTTTCTTCCTGAGTTGCTTTGGTGATGGTTTACAGCACAGCAATACAAAGCAAACTAGGACATTCCAGTGTCTCTTCTCTTGCTTTGATAAGACTGACCAGCAGTGACATAGGGGCAAATAATTCTTCCAAATCACAGCCCATCATTGGTAAATCAAGGTGGGAACTCAGGAAAAACTTGAAACAGAGACCCAGAGGAAATAGTGATTTCTAACTTGCTAACAAATCGCCAGCTTTTGATTTTTATGTAATAAATTTAATTAAATATAAATATGGCATTTTCCTCCTTTCCCTTTCCTATCCAGTGCCTTCCATGCACCCACACACTCTTTTCTCTCTCTCAGATTTAGAGACTCATTTTCTTAATTGTTGATTCACACACAAACACACACACACACACACACACACACACACACACACACACACACACACACACACACACACACCCTAATATGGAAATCCAACCTGTTCTGTTCATATCATGTTACTTATATGTATTGGATTTCAGGAATGACCATTTTGTATTAGATAAGCAGCTGTGGGGCTTTTCTTTGGGGAAGACTGTTTCTCCAGCTCGCACTGTTTTTAGTAGCCTATAGTAGAGATTTCTCTCTTCCATGCTAGATTGTCTTTGGTGTCTTCCTTGTCTAGGCAGCCATTTTCTTGACAATGAATGGATGTAGCTTCTCTTCCTGATACTCCTTGGAGAAATAAGAAAGACACATCAGACTTTCTGTGTCTCTGGTTCTTTCTGTTTTTCCACCCTGTCTTCCATGATGATTCCCCTAGTCTTAGGTCCAGCGGTTGTTTAGTGGATGTCTTTATTGAGGCTAGGAACCACATGATCAGTTGGACATTTTGATAGATCATGATTTACTGTAATGGTCTCTGTTGCAAAGAGAAGTTCCCTTGATAAGTGGTAGAGCTATGCTTGCCTGCGGATATAAAGATAGATTTAGAATGTAGTTAGGAGTTACACTTGCTTGGTAGAGTTGGTGTTTTACATTCTACTCCACAATCCATGACTTCACTAGCTTCAGCCAGGTTTCCATTACCAGGCTTTCCCTCTTCTCGGTAGATTTTACTTCAGTCCAAATAGAAAGTTACTGCTTACCACCATGATTTTTGTGTCATTGTTGTGCCCTCAAGGATATTTTGCCATCTTGGTCATTTGATGTGGGAATGTTTTTCTATATGCTATGAATATCAATCTTTAAATAAAGGAGCTGTTTTGGCCCATGACAGGCACCATAGAAAAAGTAGGTTGGGGGAATCAGAATAGGGAGGAAAAGAAGGGTGGAGTCAGGGACCCAGCTGCAAAAGAGGAAGCATGTAAGGAACACAGGTGAGCCACAGGCCACATGGCAGACAGATTAATGAAAATGGGTTGAGTTAAGATGAAAGAGCTAGCTAGCAATGTGCCTGAGCCATAGGCCAAACAGCATGAAGTTAATATAAGCGCCTGAGTCATTTTGGGAGCCTGAGCAGTGGTCGGCTAAGGGGTCTGGGGCGGCAGGTCTGTGGAGTCTGGACCTCCGGCTACCCGGGACCAAGAAACCTCAATTACAACAGTCATTGCTATGGTTCACAGGCATCGTAGCTAGGTAAGAATATTGGTTGCTTCCCTCTTGGAGTTTGCATGGTACATTCTGGTGCAAATGAACCCTTGTCCTCAGAGAGAAGACTTTCCAGTGAGATCCAGTATTAATCCTCTGGGACCTGTGTTCTAAAGCATATAGTTTCTTCAGCAATAGGTGTTCATAAACTGCCTTCATTTGTGCTTGTCTTAAAATATTCCTATTCCTAGGTCAAGTTTCAAAACTAGCCTTGCCAGATAGAACTACAGTCTTCATTGATATTTATTTTCCTGACTTGAAGTATAGCATTCCATGTTTTCTGACATTTTAGGGAAAAGTTAATGAGAAATATGGTATTATTTTGATATGCTTGCCTGTGTGTTCAGCTTGTATTGTTGTTTCTTTTTAAGATATATATTTTATTTGATGATTGAGTATGTGTTCATGTTATGGTCTGTGTACAGAGGTCAGAGTACATTCCCCGGGAGTTGATCATCTCTCCTACTGTATGAGACCTAGGGATGGAACTCAGATCATCACACTTGGCAGCAAATGTCCTCACTCCCCAGGCCGTCTCCCTAGCCCTAATAATATTTCTGTTGCTTTGTATTTTGACATCTTGACTGTGCACAAAGTTTCTTCTCTGGTCTTGTCTTATGTGGGCTTCTAAATGCCTCATGTTTGAGTGTCAATTTTTTTTCTCTATTTGAAAACTATTGTACTGTGATGCTATTGATCAGCTCACGTAGCTTTTATTCTCAGCCCCTTCTTCTGTGCAGTGGCTTCTTGGGTTTGTCCCTCTGATTGTATCACAAAGTTGTTATACATCACCGTCATACTTGCATTCTCATTACTGAGTGTGGTATTATCTTTACCATGGCCCTGTTGCTGGTACTCTCACTTCTGTCTGATCTTGTGTGTCTGGTGATGATGCTTCCCACTGCCTTTTTAAGTTGGCTCTTTTACCATGGTTTTTCAGCATTTCTGTTTGGTTGATTTCAGAATCTCAGTTTCCTTAAAAATATTTTTCTCTGTTTTTTATTTAAATTTCTCTTCCCTTTTGCCAGATCTTTTCATCTACTTTGCTAATGTTCTTACTCAAATTCTCAGCTTATTTCCTTGCTTTATTCCTTTGCTTATTTGACTCCTCTGTGGGTCCTTGACTCTTTTGAAAGTGAGATTCTGAAATCCTTTTCTGACACTTGAGCCATCTCATGTCTTTCATTTCAGATTCTGGGGAGCAGGAGCTTAGGAGAGTTTACTGGCTTTTCTCACTTGTGTGTTTTGTTGTGTTTTGTACATCTTTTGGAGAGTCTTCTTGATGGCATTGTCTTTGCTTGGGTTATGTTCCACTACTACTGAGGACAAAACTGACTACAGTAACCAAAAATTATCTGACAACAATTCTGATGTTAATCTACATGAGCAGATACTAAGTATCTCAGTTATGTTCCTGATACGGTTCAGGCAGAAATACATCGAGTGGTATGGGGACAACATAGTTTATAGAGCTTTAGATCTGAGAGGATTTTTAGAAGTGAAATGAAACTGGAAGGTAGAAAGGAGGGTAAGTACAGCTAAGCAGAAACAATTACTGCAGACTAAGTACATAAGCCACACGGTTAGAAATGCTTGTTTGGTCAAGATCCAGGCCAAGAGGAAATGGCTATACAATTGAAATATAAAAGTTTCATTTTTAAAAACTTAAACTAAATAGAAAATTTACCCCCCCTTACACACACACACACACACATGATTTTCCCCACACCAAAAGTTGGGTTTTGTAGCTACCTCTTCAATATGGAAAGAAGACTTAGAGTCTCAAAAATATAAACAAGGTTGATTAATATGTGTTCACTTCTGGGGGGATTTTCTGTGTCACACTCAGATTTCTGAGGTCTTGGTCTGAGATCCATGGCTGCCTGCTGAAGCATTGTCTGGTGTGCTGAGGATCAGACTATTGTGTACCTAGCTAAGCTCTGATGGGCTATGAAAGATACACTTGTGATCACCTTAGCTGCTGCGTGTTCTCTTCCTAACTGGATCCTGGTTGTTTCCCTTCCAAATGCCACACAGTCCTTGCCTGAGAAAATGACTCTGTTCTGCGGGGTTGGGCATACTTCTTGTGTTTCCATGGTGCTGTATAGACCATGACAGAGGTGCTGTTTCCCATGTCTTCTTTGGTTGGTCTCACCCCAGGGTGGTGGATGTGGATGGTCTCAGCATTGGATTGCCCTGCATGCAGCACTTCCACCCCAGCATCTGTAGCTGCCTGCCCTGCTTGTCTCTCTCCCCAGGGTCTTCACAGCTTGTAGTTACTCCCCTACTACTCAGTCTTTCTCTACCAGTCTCCTGCAGCATTCTGTCTAAAGAAAGGACAGCCTTTTCTTGTCAGCTACCACCTAGCCCTGAGTGTGGTCTCAGGGCCATGGCCGCTTCCCTTGTAGGCTTCTTGAGGATTAGAAAACCTCATCTTGCCATCCTCATGCCGTCCCCCCTGCTTTCACTCTCCCTGTTATTACTTGTCTTCTTCTTTTGAGGATAGAGTATATTCTCTGTAACCTCACTTTGTGTGTCTGTGTGCACAAATGGAGGCCTGGATTGATGTCAGGAGTCTTTGCTACTGCTGCTGCCACCATTGTTTTCAGTACTGAGAGCAGGAGTTAAGGCCAACAGCTATCACGAGCTGTATTTCAGCCCAGCACCATGTCTTTCTTCACTTATTTCCACTTTAATTTGTGAGATAGTGTCTCTTACTGAACTTAGAAATCACTCACTAGCTGGCCTGCCAGTGAACATCTCTGATATGCCAGTCTCTGCTCTCCAAAAAGAGGCTTACAGATGCATGTTGCTTCTTCTGTGTTTTAGATGGGTATTTGGAATCTTAACTCAGATCCTCATGTTTGTGTACCATCTCCTCAGCCCCTCTTATCCTAACTTATACTTCAAGAGATCGCACAAAGGCTCCCATTGTTTCTTTGTAAAGAATGTAGAACACCCTCCTATTTTGTCAGCATTCTCTTTTCTCCTGGAGATTTGCCAAACTTCTATATCATCTACAGCAACTTCCTTTTTTCACTCTGTATGAAGTGTTACTTTCTCTTTTGCTGTATTTTCTTGAAGTCACTATTTAAAATAGGAAGTTATAGATCCAATTCAGTGCTTATCTTGTGCCTCTTTTAGGTTGTGGGCTCGGGAAGAGAAAGAGAATTTTTTTGCTTTATTTATATGTAATGTATGTTCCATAAAATAGTAAGTTAAGGCATAACAAATGGCAATCATTAATATTAGAATAAGTAACCACTTCTTTTTACTGTATTTTCAGTACTCAAATTTAAAGTTTGCTTCTGTTTACAAGTGTGTGCTTCCAAATTTAGGAATAAGAAGCATTCATGTCTGGCCTCTTTGCTTTTTTCCCCCATCACAGTAACTCTAGGTTCAGTGACTGACTACACCAGTAGTCCTTGGCCATCTCTTGTCTTCATTCAAGTCTAAGCATTACCTTGCAATTCCCAGTTTGAAAATGAGACAAACAGAAACATTACCCTCTCTATATTTCCTTGAACAAAATGCAGTTTCACTATTTTGGTTTAAGAGTAAGGAAGTAACAGCAATCCAGACTGAGGTATACTGATCATCAGAGATGACCTTTAACATAAATTGTTACCAAACCTAACAATTGTGGTTGTAATCTACTTGGGGAATATGAATATGACAAGGATGCGAATACAGAAGTTAGGCACTTAGTAATTCATAAATGTTTCACCAAATCCAAAGAATATTTAGTTTTAAGAATACTTCCTGTCTCACTAATGATTTAGATTCTCTATACCTAGGTGGACTTATCCTCTCTCTGGTTATCAATCCGTACTCTCCTCACCCTAGAGATTGCTAGCCTGCAGTGCATTTGGATTTCACTTTGGGATTGGAGGACTCTAGTACCAACCAATCTCCAGTGATTAATGACACCATATCAGATTCTTGTTATAATTAGTGGGTTAGCCACAGCAATTCTGGTAGATATGTGAATATGTCAATGTGCAACTAATTTTTTCAGTAAGGCATGGGTAATTGCAAAGGGCAATGATAAATTTCCTAATTCTCCAATGGATTATAACTTAGTAATAATGATATTTATATTATGTTGAAATTTATAAAACATTAATTGCCAATACTGCATAGATTATTTTAAGAGCATAATAAAATCATGATTAGCCCAGTTCTAGTGATCGAGCTGAAGCTCTTTATGGTTTAGTGAGTTGTTGAATTCTTGCTATCTGTTATGATGGACTCTGAAACCAAGACTTGCTAACAGTGGTGAGACCTATCTTGTGTAGAACATTTGTGTGTTTCCTCTGCAGTTCACTACTTCCTAACACACTGACAATGTGGTGTGGTTTTGTCCCTCAGTGTCCCTTCTCCACTTCTATCAGATTTCATTTTTTAGCACAGTAAAAACCTAATTTTTCTTTTTCCCACAGATGGTAAAGTTAAAGGTAGTTTATGGATGTGCAGTAAAACTTTCCACATGTAAAATTAAAGCAAGATGTTCTTAGTATGTACAATAAATGAACTGCTTTTTCATGAAAGTTGATAAGTAAATGCAATTTATTTTTATAACAATGGTATTTTTATAGATAAACAGTAACAACAGTAAGCTTTATTTGCAAAGGAAATTTCTAGGTCTTAAAAAGATTTCAGTATTTTAAAAATCTGATTGTATGGTAATATTATGTGTCTCAAATAGGAAAATTCGCAAAATTTTTTATCCTATAAAAATATACTTGTTTTGCTTTCCTTTTATTAAAAGATTGAAATCTTTCATCAGTAATGAAAACATCAATAATTCTGCTGCTGTATTTTCTCTTAACATCTAAATGAATTAATAACAATTATAATAAGAAAACTTTACAGTTTTATTTTTACATTTTAATAAATTGTGTTTCATATGTAAACTGTCACAGCATGAAATCAATTTTCTGCCTTGATTCATCCAAAATCTGGGAATTCTGTCACACTAATATTATAATTAAAAACATTAATAGTGACGGCAACTTAAAAAGCATACCTTGCTTTTTGGTAATTTGGTGTATTTCTCTGAGTGCATGGGACTTCACGAAACTTCAATCCACTAATAAATTTATTAACTCAAACTTAAAAGAAGTGAAAAGTCTCTCTTTCTTTCTCTCTCCCCATGGTCAGTCTGCTAAAATAGATTATTCATGCTTATTTGATTCAGGTAGGCTTTTGCAAGCTTCCCTACCAGGCCTGGGAATGTGGTACACTGAGACCTTTTCAGAGGCTTCTGACATAGACCAAGCTTCTATTGCATGGTGTTTTATTATAGCCAAATCCTAGTCTCCACCCAGTTTGTAGGCACTCAGCTTATTCTTTTGAATCAGGAAAGGTTATCACCTACCTTAATCCATGCTATTGCATGGATTAAGGACACCAGTGTGCCCCAGGATTCCCAAAGAGGATCCTGGAAACTTCTAGTTTCTTCTTTTTTGCTGTCTTTACTAAATTCTATTGGGGCCTTAGAGGGATTTGCATCTGAAATGGGCAACCTGGTGTTTTTCTCAATGAAGACATCAGATCAAAGTTCAGTTAGTCAAGGCCTTTCTCAAACATTAAGAGGGCTTGGACTTACACAATAAAAAGATGAGCTCTCGCAGAGATTGCAGTAAAAACATTCTGAACTATAATCCGGATTATAGGCCAAAGAACAGACCTTGTTTAAACTGCTTTAGACTAATAACTTTACATTTAAAAACCTTTATACCATATTTTTAAGAAACTTATTTAATGTCATATAATTTATTTGTCAATACTTTTTATAATAAATGGAGAATTTGTGTCTTAGGCACCATAATTCAACACATATTATTATTGCATTGAAAAGATTATATTGAAACCAACTAATAGATGTCTTTCATTAATGAAAATAAATAGTACCTTATGGAGAAATGCACATTTATTTTATTTAAAAAAAAATAAATGTCACACCCACAGACTTTCAATCTAGGAAAAATGCTTCTATTAGGCTTCAGGATGTTTTATTTCATGTGACTGTATAATTTGGTGTTTATAGGCACTTAATTTAAGAATGTGAATCATTGAAATCTGTATCGCAAATAGCTAGTGTCACAAAAATGTGTGTTCAAACTAAAAATTGTAATTCTGTAAAGTGAGAACCTACTAAGAGTTCTTGAGTTTCCGCAGACTCTGCTTGCTTTGAGCCTCCCCATGTTCGCCAGTTTCTTAGCACTCAGGGATGCTCATAATAAAGATTAAACCAGAGCTTTTACAGGAAGTGTCGCCAGGTGGAATTTGTTAATAATTTAATTTTATGTCTAAGGGTGTGGGACAGGATTTATTCATTTAAATCAGCCTAGATTCATAACAATAGTTAGTAGATTTTTACTTGCATATGTAAATAAATTCAATGCCAATAGTTATTAGTTTCCTAAGAGAAAGATGGTTTCTTGTTGAAACTGTTAATAAAGAACGCAAATCCAGGAACTAATACTCATACCAAGTTTCTGATGGTCTCACATAATTCCCATACATCCTCTCACTTTCATACGTGCCTTGATCCTATACCATCAGCTTTGGTTAAGTTTATAAGAAATATTATACATGTGTACACATTGTCCTATGAACATTTAGTTTCAATATGATGCTCAGTTAAACACATCTAAATACTTGATTTCTTTGGGGGCTTCCAATCAATGAATGAATTAACCTCATTTAGTTCTTACATTTTCTTATTCTCTATGTCATTAAAATGTGAACTATTATACAAAACTTAAGCATTATGTTTATTAATTATTTTAACTTAGAAAAAGAGATGTACAGAATAGTTTTAAAGAGAGAGGTTACGGATTATTATAAACTTAGGAATCATTAATGGTGGACTTGGAGAGTAAAAGGTTTAACTCCTCACTGTATATAGTTTGGCTGATTACGGCTATCATATGAGTCTTTAAATTTATTAATATATGCATATCAGCTTTTCCTCATTAGCTTGATGTAAAACAAATAAACTATACACTAAGATAATGTTATTTTAATAACCAGCACAGTTTTCCAGCAGGTTGGACCAGTGTCATCTTCACGATTTGGTCACTATTACGATGTATCAAAAAGGATTCCTCAGAAGCTACTGGAAAGTTCAAAATGGCATGGATTCTTCCTTCCAGAACACATAACTTCAGATCTTAAGGAAAAATCCTGGTAAGTCAACAGCTCATGTAACAACATATTCAGACTTCAGATAGCAATAGATTGCATTTTACCTCATTTCTAAGATTTCATACACAAAGGTATAACCCAGCAATGCTAGTTTTCTACAAAAATATGAGAAATTATTCATGTGCTTTGTAATATCCTATTATATGCTGTTTTTCTTTTTTTCTGGTTCTGTAAACAACTGTAGGTTTATAATGTGATAGATCTAGATACCAAGTTAGTTACAATTCCATATGAATTTACTTTCTAAGAAATATGAAACAATTTTATATCAGGACTTCAAATCATAATGCAAAAAAAAAATCTCATAAATTCTTTGATGTAATTAATTCCAGGAAAACATGTAAAGCACTGCTGATTGCTAATGCAAGTATATGTATTTACTTTTTTCCCCTTTTCCTTTATTTTTATAATTGAATCCTGTCTAAATTTAAACTGTATGCCTAATTATGCCTTGAAATTCCTGATCATCCTAGCTCTACCTTCAGAATGTTGGGGTTAATGGTTATATCACTAGACCTGGCTTTATGCATTATTGGGCCTTGAACCTAGTGCTTTGTGCGTGTAAGGCAAGCACTCTTGACAACCAAACTACATTTCTCACTTTATGTTTTTAAATATTCTATGTATACTAAAACATTATACTTTT
This sequence comes from Phyllotis vaccarum, assembly GCA_033318265.1. Lineage (NCBI taxonomy): Eukaryota > Metazoa > Chordata > Mammalia > Rodentia > Cricetidae > Phyllotis > Phyllotis vaccarum. The sequence continues at coordinate 134,837,120 of JARWLC010000001.1, read as the reverse complement.
ATTGATGCTGTAAATAAAGCATTCTTTAATTTTAGGTGGCAATATAGTTTAGAATTAGAATTTTGCAATGAAGGGTTTTTTAAACCTAACCTGTTTGTAGTAACAAAAATTTGTTAAAGCAGAGTTCTGATAGTTAGACTTGATATTAAATAACGTGTAAGATATTAAGCAAACTTATTCTCAGTTCTTACTGCAGTAAGCTACTGAGCAGATTGTGGCCTGTGTTTTCTTTAACACTAGAAAATCCTTTTTAAAATAAATTATTAGAGAGTTTATCGACAGGAAGTTGTGAAATTAAATTACTTAAATGTCTTGTGTCTGTTCTAGAAATAATACCTGAAAATTTAGTCAACACTATTCAACTTAAGTCTTTTTCAGAATTTTTTCACTTTGTTAACAGATTTCTCTAATCTGTCAAAGTCTCTAATACTCAATGTCATAAAATGGCACATGGGTACTGTTTTAGTTTTAGTGGATATGCTAAAGAATGACTACTATGTGCTGGGCACACTACTATGCATTTTGCATTTATTACCTCCTGTTATATTTATATTATAAGCAAATATTACTGTTTTCCAGAAGATACTGACCCAATCTAGCTGGGTCTCACCTATATGACGGAGCCAGGAATAACATATTGGGCCTCTTTCTTTATTCTTGAGTCGTTTTGAAGGCTTTGCTGTCTGTCATCTTCACTGTTTTGTTGCAGACAAAAGAGTACTAATGAAGGCATGAAAATGTGGTTCTGGTACTGGCTTCATCTTTCTGTGCTCTTGAGATCCTCCCTGGAATTCTGTGAAGTCCTAATATTCTCATGTAAAATTTGAGGGCTAAGAAACAGAAATACCACATATTTACTCACATCACTTTTGTTATTGTTAATTCTGAATCATTATATTGACTAATACTAGTTCCCAACTTTGCCTATTGAACTACACACACACACACACACCACACACACTCGCAAACATGTGAGCATAAAGTAATAATACTGCATTCAAAGTTATTTCTGATTTAGAATTCTCTGATGGCAGTAACTCTATTCTGTTTTGTTCAGGTGAAATGTGAGCTGGGGCCATAGTGCAGTTGTAGAGTATTTGCCTAGCATAAATTCAATCCCTAGCACCACAAAATAAAATTAGGAATGTATAAAAGGTAGTGTAACTAAACAACAACAAAGAAAAACATTGCTTTTTTAATTTAAAATATACTTATTTTAAGGAGCAAACATTTTTCTGCCAGAAAACATGAGGTTTTTGTTCATTCATTTAAGTAAAGGGAGGAAGAAGTTACCTTTAGTCACATGCATCTTTCAAGAGGGGGCTGTTCAGGGATTTGATCATAACCTATCCATTAAATTCTACCAACAGAGTTTTGAGCTGCATACAACTTTACTGTTGCAAATTATAAGTCAGTAAAGGCAGTGATTATCACCCTGTAGGTCATGACCCTTTGGGGACAAATGACCCTTTCACAGGGTCACATATCAGTTATTTACATTATGATTTATAATAGTAGCAAAATTACAGTTATGGAAGTAGCAATGAAAATAATTTTTATGGTTAGGAGTCACCACAAGAAGAATTGTATTAAAGGGTCACAGAAACCATTGCACTAAGGTAACACCCAAAACCATGTTTGTAAAACCTCCATGTTGCTGGAAATGTACAGCTCACTAAGCAGAACGGCCAAAAAACTATGCTTTGATGAACTATAAGGATGCAGTCAAATGGTCTTTAAAATGTATAATTGCTATAATGTTTTTGAAAGCTAGCACTTTTACTCAGAATAGGAAAATTTATAGATTTTAATTACCAAGGCAGTATTTCATTTCCTAGTAGTTAACTGATAATTCATTTATTTCATATTAAACTTAAATGCTTAATTAAATGTAATTAAACTTTAAACATGTAATTAAATTAATTTTGAATATGGGTACTTTACCATGTGAGATTTATTTTAATTTATGAAAAGTGTGTGCTCATTTCACTGACATGAACTTTACTGGCTCATTTATAAAACAATATAGCCAAGCCTTATACTTGTCTATACTTTTCCTATAATTAAGACTAGAGGATATAGTTGTGTCTCACTACCATATGAGAGCTACAATATATAATTTCATAATTTCAAAAGACACTATTGATAACATGTGAAGATTTTTTATAGCAAGTAAAACTGAAGGTCATTTGAAATTTGCAGTAATTCATTTTAAATTATTGGTAAGTTTATAGAAAATGTTCATACATATACTGTAAATTTTCAAATTAGAGCCTAGACATAAAAACTTGACATATATCACAATATTGTTAAGATCGCTTTACAGAGCTAGTACCTACAGGCCCAGCACTGTGCAGGTGAGGGAGGGTCAGAAGCGCAACGATAGCCTAAAACAAGAGACACCACCTTCAAACCAAAGGATAGCTTTCAGAGTTCACTGTCCTGAATGTCAGAGCATGGCAAGGTGAGAGTGACAAAGGCTCATTCTGAGAGTAATTCTGCAATTTTGATTTGCTTTTTGATTGTACATTGTTTAGAGTTAGCCTTTGACAACAGGTTATATCCAGGCACAGCAAGCAGATTTGTTTCCTTCCTGAAATATACTGCCATTCCACAGTTAGGACAGCAGACAGTCTTCCTATTGGTCAACAAACCTAACATACCTAACCTGCTACTCCCATTTGTGTTCATTGCCTTTCTGTTCCTGTGATAAAATACCATAACCAAGACAATTTATGGAAGAAGGCATTTATTTTGGCTTCTGGTTCCAGAGGGGTAAGAGTCCATTGTGGCCGCAATGGACAAGCCTCATGGCTGGCACAAGAAACTGAGAGCTCATGTGTAGTAGTGGGGGTTTCTGGGTCCCAGGCAGCTAGAGGTCTGAGACCCACAGACCTGTTGTGCCAGACTGCTTAGCCACCCGCCGCCGCCACTGCTGCTAAGGCCCCCAGAAATGACTCAGACGCTAATATTAACTTTGTGCTGTTTGGCCTATGGCTCAGGCACATTGCTAGCTAGCTCTTACATCTTAAATCAACCCATTTTTATTAATCTGTCTGCCACGTGGCCTGTGGCTCACCTGTGTTTCTTACATGTTTTTTTTTTGTGGGGGGGGGGGGGGAGGCTTACTCGACTCTGCCTTTCCTTTCCTACCTATTCTGATTCCTCCTCCTACTTCTTTTATGGTGCCTGTCATGGCCCAAAACAGCTCCTTTATTTAAAGATTGAGATTCACAACATACAAAAAGACATTCTCACATCACTCATGCTTCAACCAAAAGCACAAAGCAGAGAGAGTGAGCTGGAAGTAGCCAGGGCTTCTAATCTCCAGCAAGACTGCCCCCCTAAACTCTCTAAACAGTCCCACCAACTAGGATTCAAGTGTTTCAATAGTTGCCATATGGCTGAGTTCTTCTTCAAGTCACCGACTTTTGAATTGTAGCACCCTACTCAAAGATGCACTCTCACCCCAGTATCAACTTATTTGGAGATGGGGCCTTTGTTAGGATTTGAATCTGGAGCAGCCTTCACTTGATGCCCAGCTTATAGAACTATTTTGAAGGCTTTAGAGCCTTTATAAACAGAGGCCCACTGGTGGAGGTAAGTTAATAAGAGCAAGCCTCAGAGGTTAGAGCCCTGGTTCCTGTCCTGTGGGTTGTTCTTTGCCACAAAGTTCTGTGACCATGAGCACTACCACACCTTCCTGCCATGATAAACTGAAATATATTCAGTACTATAACAAAATATGTGGGGCTGGGCAATGGATAAGAACCAGAGTTTTCTTTTCTCACAGGTGTGTGGGACAGAGTCTCCAAAACCAATGTACTAGCAAGTTCTACTGTATAGTGAAGGCTACCAGGTTCTCAGTCTCTCTTGTGCCTCAACTAAGATTCCTGTGTATTTGCAAGCAGAGTTGAAGTTTTATCAGATGGAGTCAACAAAGCCAAACAGCAAAGAAACTTACAAAATTAAAACCAGTGAACAAAGTGATAGTCTGTGGACTGTGAACTAAAAACAAAGAAAAAAAAAAAAAAACTTGAAAACAACTGCTATTGATACCTGAGGAAAAAAGAGAAAAGATGGCAGCATTGGGGAGCAAAGAATACACCATCAGAATCCCCAAAATATTAAGGAAAGACTCTAAGCTGTGGCTTTCATACATGCTGAAATATTAGAATAGACAAATGGAAGTATATCTGAGTATAGTTTGCTCTCCACAAGTAGTGAAGTCACAGTCTCACTGCTTCACACTCTGTGAGCTGACATCAGAGAGAGCACTCTTGAGCCATCAGCTACTGAAGACAACACCCTGCGCTAGCTAGGGTGTGGAAAAATAGCCGCCAATATTAATTGTGAGAGGAAAAGTCATCCAAACAACCTTTGGAAAAGAAATCAAAAGTTAAACGACTGGCTTTTTACTATTATTCCATTTCTGTGATTTTATTATGAATACCGACATGTTATCAAAGGGGGGGGGAGGTAGGCATCTTAAAATTACTACAAAAACAAAAAATCCACTGAGATCATTAGTCATTATTGTAAAAGTTTCATTGGATTTAGGTGCAATTGTAAGGAGAGAATTGACTATTAATATCAAATATCAGAAAATTCAAGGTACTCTGATGCAAAGACAAATAGAGGAATAACTGGCAGAAGAGAGGATTAGACATGTTCATACTGGGCAGAGGATATGTTTGCTTATCTTAAATAAGTAGAAAGGGGAAATCAATGGTGTAGGAGAGAAGAGAGTGCTGCTATAATGGAGCCTGGGAGGGTCAGGTGTGTGCACAGCTCTGAAGAGGATCACATAGATCCCGTGGCAACATGCCTAAAGACTGTGCATGTGGTACAGGTGATAATGGACAGGACCTATGCCCTTTGGGTTTTTTACATGAAAAATATCACAAACCAGGTAGCTTGAGCCAAGAAGTCTACTTTTTGCCATGCTGAAGATCTGGAAGTCCAAACTCAGGTTCTGGCAGGATTACATTTTCGTGAAGATTTTCTCCATAGACAGATGCCAGAACTGTCAATCAATTCACATGGCAGAAGGGGACACAACCTCATTAGATCTCTTTTATAAAATTCCATTCATGAAGCCTTAATCTTCATGACACAGTCAACTCCAAGAAATCCTGTCTCTTAACATTATTGTATGTCAAAGTCAAAATAGGAATCTGGGGAGATAGAAATATCCAAACTACAGCAGATGGATAGATACATGTAGTAGTGAGTGTGTCTTCTGGATGCACCTAGGACTAGGTGTATCTTTCGATCTTTTCTGTTTTCAGGTTATGAATATGATGAAAGAAAAGATACTGGAAGTCTGAATAAAAATTACGAAAAAGTGAAATTGTTATCTAGGAGAGTCAGATTCTTCACTAGCAGTCTCCATGCCAAACGGAATTGCTTAGCCATGGTGTGAAGATTTTCTAACTGTGATCCGGAGGCTCTGCTGGCCACTGATAGTCTTTACACTCTCCATGCGTTCTTAGACTGTCCTTTTCTCTTAGTCAGACTCAAATTCAGTGTTAGGTGATAAATGACAGCCTTCAGGGTAATCCTAATGAAAATTTTAACTTGAAAATTACTTGTGAAAAGACTTCACAATTTCTGGAATCACATGCAAATTAATATGCTAATAGACCTTTAGCTCAGCAAAGCACTTTATACAATTAGTTGAGACATGTACCTATTGCCTTATAAAGTGGTTCTTACTACTTGTCATAGTTGAATGCTTGAAATATACATGCAAGATAAACATTATTTTCCCATTCGCTTTAAAAATAATGTCAAAAGGTGCTTCGTATTATTTTAATTAATTGTAATTATGGTTGAATGGTTGATAATTTCTGAGAATAATAATCTTAATTTTCTATAAGACTCTTTTTTTCCTCAATTATTTCTATCAAGTTGCTAAAGAAATATTTTAAGTGGCCAGAGTTTCTTTTTTTAAAAAATCATATTATTTTTAATATCCTATCAAATTAATGAGAAAAAGCATTCTTGAGCCATGTAATTTTAAAGTCATGGTGGATGTGGTGGGTAAGCAAGATAAGAGAAAGTTTGAAGAAGCTGCTGTGTGGCTCCTTGAGCTGAGTTGGTGGCTCAGGCTGAGCCAGAACTAGTTCCCAGGCTTTGGCGTCTTCCTGCTGTGTGTGGTGCTCATTGTCAATTAGTATGAAATTTTCTGATAGCTTATCACACTCCAAGTACAACCGAGGCACATTGGTAAAGATTTCCTGGGTGTATAGGAGGTTTCTGGCTTGGCCTAGCCCCGCAGTCCTGACCCGCCGGCAGCCACTTTTCCTCTCAAAATGACTCAGACGCTTGTATTCATTTCATGCTGTTCAACCTATGGCTCAGACATATTGCTAGCTAGCTCCTGCATCTTAATTCAACCCATTTTCATTAATCTGTCTTGCTGTGTGATCCATGGCTCACCTGTGTTACTTTTTCATGATGATTCTTGGGTGGCTGGATGATGTCTCCTTTGACTCTGCCCTCCTTCCCCTATCTATGCTCCGATTTCCCCACCTACTTCTAAGATGCCTGCCATAGGCCAAGACAGTTCCTTTATTAACAGCATACAGAAAGATATTCCACGTCACATAGGTACAGCTAAAAGATCTTCATCCACAACTGCATCCTGAAGTACTTCATTTAATGTGTTTATTGAAACCATACTCAAAGTTCTGTGAACCGCAGCAGTGTGTGTGAACCCCTTAGGCTCTCCATGCACCTCATTTGGAGGCTTTAACATAGTGTAGTTGAGAGAGCAAAATATCACAGCTTTAGAATGTTTTCAGTTTTTGTTTGTTTTATTTAATTGTGTTGAAACATGCTTTCATTATTATAGTCCTGGCCAGCTTGAAACTCACTATGTAGACTAGGGTAGCCTCAAACTCAGCAGAGGTCTGCCTGCCTCAGCCTCCCAAGTGCTGGAGTTAAAGACATGTCCCACCATGCCCTCAAATATTTTCATTTTACGTACCATTTTGTCACTTAATAATATATATAAACTTGGACAAGTCATTTAGCCTGTAATGAGCCTTAATTTTCCCAACAACAATAGTGACTACTTTTATTACAATGTAACCATCAAATGCTATGTCACCAAAATCTCTTCACTATTTACATATTTACAGTATACCAAGCTTTATTAACTGAAATGACTAAAATCGGGTAGGATTTTTTAAACAGTATACCAAGAGTATACTTTCTGCCTATAAAATCACTGATCAACTACTTATTGTGATTCCATATTTTGTGCTTGTAATTTATCTTTTAACATACAAAAAAAAGTTATCTTTTTAAAGACAAACATTTATCTTTTTCCTGTTGCCCAAGTGTTTTTTTTTTCCCTTTGTGAAACTAAAAACAATTTTTAACTATAAGTTCAAAATTAGTTCCAGAGCTAGAGAGATGGCTGAGTGGTTAAGAACAACTGTTATTCTTGCAGAGGACCAGAATTTGATTCCCAACACCTACGTGGCAGTTCACAATCATCTATAACTTCAATATCAGAGAATCTAATGCTGCTTTTTGACTTCCTCAGGCACGGTCATGTACATGCAAGCAAAACACTTAAAGAAAATCTTAGAAATTACTTCAAATAATTATTTGTACACTTTATATTTCTATATTATGATAGCTTTAAGCACACAGAACTGAAGAAGTTAACTCATTTTAATATAAAAAGTGTTGAAAGTTGTAAGAGTAAAGCAGAATAGTATGTATGATTCAAAATGGGCTGCCATGGAACTGGAGAGATGACTCAGAAGTTAATATCACTGGCAGTACTTCCAGAGGACCAGGTTCCATTCCTACCACCCACGTAGCAGTTTACAGCTGTGTATAACTCCAGTTCCAAAGGATATGACACCTTCACACAGACATACACACAGGCAAAACACTAATGAACATAAAATAAAAGTAAATAATATTAAAAAGTGGGCAGCCTTTAAATATTTAAAATAGTCAAAACTTTCCTAAATGTATATGAAAACAGGCTGGGGACATGGCTTGGTGGATAAGGTCATCTGCTGAGGTCCACACACTCACTGACACACATATACCTGTACTCACTAAAACATATACACATACATACAGATTTAAAAATGTTTGGAAACAGTAATAACAAAATCAGGGTCTTTTTTAAAATTTATTTATTATGTATACAGTGATCTGCCTGTATGTCTTCCTGCACGCCAGAAGAGGGTTCTAGATCTCATTACAAGATGGTTGTGAGCCACCATATGGTTTCTGGGAATTGAGCTCAGAACCTCTGAAAAAGCAACCAGTGCTCTTAACTGCTAAGCCATCTCTCCAGCTCCAGCATCCCCCCGGGGTCATTTTTATAGACAAATTTTCTTTATGTAAACTCCTATCACTAGACACGTGCACATGCACACATGCATGTGCATGTACACACACATAGAATAAAATTCCTTAACATTATTAAACCAATAATAAAGCCAAATTTTCTAATCAAAATGGAAGATACTTATTTTTACCATGTTTTTTTTTTTTTATAAATATTGAACAGCAATTTGAAGTAACTGGTAGTGCTTAGTATTTTAGTAAGACACAAATCCCATTTTAAATAATTTTGACTTATTTATTACAAAGTTAATATTAATTAGTACATTAATGTATTTCTTTTATTTTGGCAAATCCTTTTTTCTATGAACTTCAGTTAATTCAACAAATTTATTTTACTACCTAAAAAGTTCTAAGCATCATTGCTAGTGTATTATTTTATGTTGATGATAAATAAATAAAGTGATTCAGATATATTGGTTTTATGCCTTCACCTTCATTCTTAAACAGGCTCAAGAGACAATCTAATGGATGAGGGAGGAGAATGAGAGAGAACCTGTGAGAGAAAGCTTAATAGCACATATTTTAATGGACACAAAGAATTCAATGACAAAGATAGTTGATTTTTAAAAACAGGCAAAGGACCTAAGTAGACATTATTTTCAAAAAGTCAAGCAAGTAGACGACAGATGTATGGGGCGGGGGGGGGGGGGGTGGCTCAGATACCACTAATCATTATTAAAGTGTTATGTATATTTTTAATCATTTATGTATCAAATGAAAATTGCATCCATTGCCTTCACATAGTAACACTGTATTCTGAAAGTTGAGCTAGCCAAAGCAAATCTGTGCTGACTCAAGACACTCTTACAGAATTGTCTTTACCCGGTGTTACTTATAAATATGTTCTTCACATAAAAGTAGTAAATCATGTCCACATAGCCTGTGTTGTCCCTGAAAGGGTGCAGTAACTACTTGAAACATACTCATGCTTTGTAGCTCCTCATCTCCTGGAGTCACATTTGTTTTGTACTGAAAAGCTTTCTTTTCTCATGTGCACTCTGCCTCTGCAAGATGGAGACTTTGGAGTCAGTGGCAGCTGTTTAGGAGTGCACACATGAACAGAGATGTATATGTATTTTTACTGAATCAATTTCCATTGATGTTGCAGGCTAAGCAAAATGGGCTGCTTCACTTTTTAACTTCACTTAGGAAGTTTTCTCATTCTTCCTAAGTTTTCCCTGAAATATTCAACAGCATTTACAACAGATATCTCTCAAATGTTTCTTTTATGTCCCAAGTACACCTTAACATTTTACTTTACTGTTCTTAAAGTAGTAAACAGTGCTTGTATCATATGAGAAATAATTTAGATGTCTTCTTAAATCTATGTATTTACTTTTACATCTTCTTTCAACAAAGGAAGTGGGTAAGCAATACATTTAGTAGGTTATGCCATTTGTCTTCATGTGTCCTAAAATTATTATGTTATTTTAGCAGTTTGTTCCAAGAAAATTAAAACTTTGATGGAAGATGAGCTCAGGTGACCAGGACATTGATTTGGGAGTGTGTGGCTTAGCAGTTCATTAACTATGTGTTAATTATGTATGATTACTCCTGAAAAGCTATGGTGGCTTCATCTCTTAGGTTGCTTCATTAAATCATTAATTTTCTTGGAGGTAACTAAGCCCAACATAATTAAGTCCTCTCAGTCTCCACAGACTTTACCTTCCCACAATGGCAAAACAAGCAACTTAATAGAAGATGACATCACTTACTCCAGTTTTACCTATTGGCTTCATATTTTAAATTGTCTATTAGTTTGCATTTTCTTTTATATTTAAGCATTCCAATAAATTCATATTTTTGTTTACTTACTGTTATAAGAGAAATTTTATTTCCTATGCGGTAAGCCCATTCATGTTCTTGAACCACTTCTTCCCAACAGTTCTTTGTCCCAAGGCTACATGAAGCTGCTTCAGTTCATCCAGAACATCATTTACACTGAAAGATTTGATGGATCTAATCCCCAGGTATGAGTATTTCCAAAGCCTTCTTTAGTCATGTATAGAATGTTGTTTTTGAATCTCTGGAGTATGCTTGGAGAGCCTGAGAAAAATCAATACTCTACACTCTGCCTTCACAGTGTAAATGGGTAGAAAGTATTCCTGTGTGTTCAGAGTTTTAACTGGATTCTCAGGATGCACATAAAACAATCACATGCTTTGTCAATGCTGATGCTTTTAAATACCTATTTATAGCTTCTGAAATTAATAAGTAGTTATGCTTTTTAATTCTAACACTACAAGGTTCATATTTTTCTGTTAAAATGTTCATATTTCTGTCATTCAAACCTTAATTCCAAATTCCCTTACATATAAGCATTATCACAAGATGTTATGCCTTGTTAAATATTTTGAATTTTTTTTGAATAAAAGATATATTTTTGCTGTTGTTCTATGTACCTCTAATTTTACACTTTGTCCAAATTACTGCTTTTGAAGATGTTCCACTTAGTTTACTTTTAAAAAATGAAGAATTGTTATTAAACATCCTATCTTTCAAAGAGTTTTCTGAATGATTTTAATTGCATTTGATACTAAGAGATTTTTATTATTGTATTACTTTAAGATATATATGTTACTTTTAAAAGTGTATTTCCACAACAGTTATTTTTAATGAAGATAAGCTCGAAACTAATTTTTGACATCTTTTTTTTATTAATTTACTTGTTATATTTAACAGTTTGTCCATGAAAAAATAAATAATTATTAAATTGATTTTGATTGCCAGTTTAATAGCAGGCTTAAAATATTTATGTGTATCTGGAAAGCATTTTTCTACAGATAACTTTTCAAGTTTCCCATAGTCTTTGTAGTGACTGCTGGTATTTAGTGCAGTTCACTACATCCCTTATTACTGCAATTTTTGGTCCTAGCTGAGATTTATGGGGCCATGTCTTCTTATGTGCCAGTGTGCATCTGGAGAGGCAAATTGGTCCCTGACAGACACCTTTCCCCACTTGCAGTGGTAGCTATGGAAACAGGCATGTCATAACAGTTCCTATGGTGCAGTGTGCAGAGCTGCTGCTCTTGCAAGATGATGACACCTCTTCTGAAAGCAAGAAATTTATAAGATGCAAAAGAAGTAATTTTGCCAAGGAATATGTACATAAGCACCTTGGAAACAATCCTCCAAAGATTCCTCAATAAGTAACATTGCATTGAAACAAAATGACGATTGTTTCCTTGTTTATTTGGGTATGGAAAAAGCACATCACTTTTAAGAAACAATTGATTTATTCTTGAAAATTAATACAAAATAAAATAAACCATATTTAGTTCTCTGATGGTGAAAGGCTGTATAACAGCTGACTTTCATAAAGACCAGACAGAATTGAGGTAAGCATTTCTGAATACCAAAAATGCTTAAAATTTTCAAATTCCATTTAAATATAAGTCATTATAAAAGTAAACTTCTTATTTATTAGAACTAAATAAAATATAGTGACTAAGTTATTAAGTCATGAAATGTGTTGCTTGCTACATTCCCTGTTCTATACATCTATCTCAGAAACTGCAGACGAGTTCAGGAATGGCAAGTAACCCGTAAGGCACTCCTTTTAAGCAGTAGTGTTGCTGAGTCAAAATAATATTCTGATAATGAAGTGAATCCTACTTTTTAAAGGAAATTGTATCTTTAGTGCACTTTCAAATAAATTGGACTAGTTGAATAAAACATTTAAAATATACTCTATCAAAACAGACTATTATCTATTTTTTATAATGTGTAATTAACCTTGGTAGTAAGCTAAACTGTGTAGTCATCTATAAATATATTTGGGTGGAAACATTTAAAAATTACTTGAACATTGATTTTTTTAAAAACTTGGCATACTAAACATTAGATATTTTTTGTTTGTCTTTCAAGACAGAGTTTCTCTGTGTAGCTTGACTGTCCTGGATCATTCCTAGACCAGGCTAATCTCAAAATCACAGAGATCTGCCCACCTCTGCCTTCTGAGTGCTGGGATTAAAGGTGTGAGCCACTATTGCCTGGCTACATTATATATTCTTATGAGAATATATGTATTTACTGTGAAACATCAGCTACATTTTGTTTTTTAAAAACTAATATCTGAGCTAACGCAAGAGATTCAGCTTTTGTTCCTGCAATTACCATAATATTTATGAAGATACATTCTTTATGTTGACGTATATGTTCATTTTTATTCTAATGTGCACTTAAAGATCTTATCATTGTCAGTATTTGATTCAGTTCCTTCCATGTCGCTATGCTAGTACATGTCAGAGTCGCTAAGGATTAAGAACTGCTCACTCCATGTCTAAAAGCATTTTTAACCATTTAGCAAGTCCTTCCTGTTACAATGGTAGGCAGTAGTGACCATGTGTTGAAAGACCAATGATATCTAGATTCTGAACACTGCTCTTCTTCACCTTCACATTTCATTCTCATGTCTATTTCTCTGTTCATCGGTTGTTTATTTCACTAAGATTCTATTCTGTGTGTGTGAGTGTGTGTGTGTTGACAGGGCAGTGCCAGAATTGATTCCATACTAGGCCAGTACTATGCCACTGAGCCATGTCTCCGATTTTTATTACCTATTTCTGTTTCTGCAATTGTTCTCTTTATTGCAAAACTTAGTCCTCTAACCATGCTATCACAAGTTTAGCAGTAAGGCTTTATATTTTTACCAATTTATTTAAATTTAAGTTCTGAGTCGTAAAGGAAGTATCTTATCACTTTTCCCCACAAATACTATACATAAGTTTGCCGGGAATATATTTGTACTTTCTTTTTTAATAATTATAGTAAGGTTTACCTTATTTTAACATATGTATGTGCACACACTCATGCCTATGTTTGTGTGTGTGTGAGTCTGTTGCCCTCAGAAGCCAGAAGAGGGCATCAGATCTCCTGGAGCTGGAGTTGCAGCTGGTTGGGAGCTACATGTGCAGGTTCTGGGAGGAGAAGGTGGATCCTCTGCAAGAGCAGTACTCACTCTAAAGGACGGAACCCTCTCTGTGGCACGCTCCCCTATTAGTGCTTCTAATATCTGCCCCATGCATGTTTTCACTTCGTTTTTCTGGATAATGCACAAATAGTGTTAAACACTTTCTAATGGACCAAGATCATAACAAATTAAAAGTAGGTGAAAACTTTCATCTATACTAAATATATACATTTTTTTCTCATCTTAGGTCTCTGAAAAACTCAGTATAACTACTATTTATATTATTTTATTTATATTGTATATTGTTTATTATAATTAATTAACTCAGGGATGACTTAAAGTAGATGGAAAGATATCTATATTTTATGCAATTACTTTATTGTTGTATATAAAGAACTTGAACATACATGGATTTTGGAATCCAGAGAAATCTCTGGAATGAGAACCCCCAGGAATACCTAGAAGTGACTGAAGAGACAAAGCCCTACACCTACGTCATAGGCCAAACTCCTCACTCCTCCCCCTACCTAAATACTGTCCCCTTAGGCTTTCAGATGTTTAGATTCTTTTGCACTTTCACCCTTTTTCAATACATTCTGTTTATAAAGGTATTACACAGATGCTATTTTATCTTCTCTGTTGGGAAAATAGATTTACTAGATTGTGTAATAATTGTTTTTTAAATAATTTTTAGTCTTATTTTATAGGATCAGTGAGTGACACACTTTAAAGCCTTGTTTTCTCAGAAAACCCATTAAAACTCACACATACCTGAAATCATGGGTTTAAGAAAGAATGCTTATGGATGTAATAAATATCATCTTAATGCTTGTATATTCCATGTTTTGTGCACATCTCTTTTTTTGTGCCCAGAAGTATTGCTAGATTGCTAAGGAAAACACTTGCAAATATTTATTCATTTAGAATAACCCAAACAGCAGAACTTGTGAACATATGTTGTCAGATACTTATTGACAAAGATCCTTTTTTTTCCCATTTTTTGAGACAGGGTTTCTCGATGTTGCCCTGGCTGTCCTGTAACTTGCTCTATAGACCAGACTAGCCTAGAACTCAGAGATCTACCTTCCTGCCTCTGCCTCCCAAGTGTTAGTTAGGATTAAGGGTATGAGCTACCACCATCTGAGTATCCTTGCTTTTTAAAAACGTTTTATTCAAAAAATGTTGGGTACTATTATTTTAACTATAATGTCAGTAGTCTCTAAAAGTCATTTGCTAAGTGTTAAGACATTGAACTTAAATTAGGTCAGTAAAAACAACTTCATTGAAAAAAACAGAGGCAAATATAAAGTATAAAACCAAAAAAATTTAAGGCTATAAACATCTTTCAAACGACAGCTCACAGAGCCGGTGATAGAAACTTAGATGAGAAATATGGACTTCATGGTTTATTGGAGGAGGTGTAGAATTTCATAATATGAGGAATGCATTTGTAAGGTTTTGAATTAACCTTTTTGTTTGCCAATACCTCTAAGGTCTAATATTATTTGGGGGTTTTCTAATATTCTTGTCTGTTTGTTTTGTTTTGTTTATGTTTAGAAACAAAGTCTGAGTCTATATACCTGGCTGACCTCCACCTGTTTTATAGACTACTCTGACCTTGAACTTAGGGTGGATCCTGTGCCTCTGCCTCCCAAGGACTAGGAACACAGACAGTCACCACAGCACATACCACTTATATGGGTTTTTAGCTGTCTGGAACACAATTCTTAGTATAGTCACCTCAAATTTAGACAAAATTCTAATTTGATTATTATTATCACCTTCAAATATTAAAAAAAAAAAAACTCCCATTTGTTGATATACAGTGTTTTGCTATGTTGCTGAGATGGCTTTGAACATCTACCTACACTCAGTCAGTTGGCCTGCACCAAAATTCTGAGTAGCTGGAAGTATTGGTGTAACAGACTGGCTTTGTCCTTGTCTTTAATACTCTTATGATCTAAAGTATATCCTATCAGTCTGTACCGCATCTACTGTCTTCCTGATACTGAGTTTAGATGAGAACTGTTAGATAAAGATATGCTATATTCATAAACAGTACCTATGTAATTACTTCCTCTCATCTTTTAGAAAAAACAGAAAAACATTTTAAGAATAGGAATTCAGAACCTTGGTTCACCATTGTGGGGAGATGACATTTGCTGTACAGAAAACTGTGACAACAGTCACAAGCTTACCAAGTTCCTCTACATTCTCCGTGGCCTTCTGAGAACCTCACTGTCAGCCTGTATCATCACAATGCCAACCCATCTGATCCAGGTAGGACCTCGTCTCTCTTACCCAGTGGAGCAATGGAGGACATATGCTTTTAATTGTTATTTCCTTCATCACTAGTGATATTGACCATTGTTTTATGTGCTCATTGGCTATTTGAATATCTTCTTGAGTTTGTTTCTCCATTTTTGCTGATTAATCTATCAGTTTGTAAAGTTAGTTATATATATTTATCAATGTGTTTTGCAACAATTTTCTTCTAGTCTGTGACATCCTTTTTCTTAATAGTGTTTAGAAAATACCAGGTTTAAAGCTTGATGAGTTTCATTGATTTTAATTGATCGTTTTCATTAGCCTTCAATCTTATTGATCTTGGCCTCTCTTAAAATCTCTTCCTCTTTTTTTAAAAAAGTGTTTTGTACATTTCTTTTCTTGTATTTATGAGTAAATATATTTTTCTTTCAGTTTTTTACACAATTTTATTTGTGATTTTTTTTTTTTAAAAAAAAAACAGCTTTTGGTTTCTACCTTTCTAATTATTTGTTAAGTAAATGTATGATGAAACTTTACTGGTTCTCTTTTTATTCTGGCACCCAGACTAGTCTGGACCTCCAGGCAGTCCTCTGGTGTACTGGAATTATAGATGTGAGCCATTATGGAGCAGCAGTAATTTTTTTTTGACAAAGGACTTTATCATCTCAAATATGTAATTTCATGTGATCTTAAATATCTTATACATTATAGTCTTGTATGAAGGCAAGACCTGACTTCATGTGACTTTATAATATTAATATGTGCAAAAACTTCTTTGCACACACCTGGTTTTTCCTAGATAGATGATCAGTAAATGTGAGTTGAGTGAATATTGGTTCTCACATGAAAAATTATTTGAAACTACGTATATGTTTTTGTTCTAATGTACCTTGACCATTGCCCAAATGATAAATGCAGTAAACTACCATTGAGTTACATTAATTATAGATAGTAATGCAACATATCTCAAAGCTATTGCTGAAAATTAAGACAGAAATAACCAGCGAATGTCTACTCATTGGCCAGTAGAATTTACTTTTAATAAACATGATAGGTTCACTTTAGTTTTTTTCCAGGACTTTAACATAAGTTATGTTTTTCTTATGTTAATAACAAAAATATGTATTTTTATGTTATTACTATGATGATCTTGAATCTGTATAAATATTGTAGGGAAACCCTTTTCTCTAATAGTTAGTCATACTGTGCATGCTTGTAATGTATTCATTGTTCCTCATGTTGTTTATAAAATAATGCTTCAATACTAGCTTGATTATACATGGTGGGCTCGCTGATTTAGATGATAGATCTGAAGCTGCAGGTGAAAGTTCAGCTCTTCTTACTTGCCCTGCAGCTGCATGTGGAGACACTGGCATCTCACAGCCTTTCTGTCCATGAGTCTTTACCACAACCCTGTGAGATGCCTAATTCTAAACTCTGTTTCCCAACGTGATCCAGGTAATAAATGGCAGGGTTCATTTTTTTCTCCCTCAGATTCTGGCCCCTTTCATCTTTATAGTTATATCACATTGCTTCTCGACCATCACAGAACTCTACAACTTAGCTCTTGGCCAAACTGCTGTTAGTTAGTATTTGTAAATATAAAATTATCATTGCAAAATCCTGAACAAATTAGAATTTGTGAAAGACTGGGCAAAAGTTCCATTTTTGACAAAGGACAAATATATGAATGTATGTTTCCTTTTTTAAAATTGCTAGTAAAGAAAAGCAGTTATGAAATAACAATTTTATATTTACTTTTAAATGACTATCAAAATTTTTAAGGAAAAGCTATATTGCAAGTGATTATTACTTTAAAAAGTCCCATCCACTGTGCTGTCACTGACAGACTCCTTTAGCTTGTATTTCAAGGAACAACAGTTATACTCTCTGGTGTTTTTATGTCAACCCATCTGTACCACAAGTCAGATGGCTGAATGACAAGGACATGTAGCTGAAACTTAGAGACATTGAAGCCTCTGTACATCAGTATTGTTTAAACTTTTTTTTTTTAACAAGTTGAAATAGAAATAAGATAAGCTCAGATGGGTGATGTGTTTAAAGTTAAGCAGCATGACCGTGCTCCTGAGAATAGAAGGTGCTCTTAGTACATCCTCCTGTCATCTTCTAATAGTTCTTCTTTCCCACATGGTTCTACAAAGCTGTCAGACAATGGTGTCAACTGAGCCATAAAAACAACTGCCTTAAAACTGTATGTTTGGTTTTTCATCCATACATTTAGCAAATGTAACTTTTCAATTTGCTTCAGTGAGATATGATCTAAGTAGGGAACTCTTGATAACTCACAGAGACTGGAAGGGAAAGCATAAAGAATAAGAACTGGTAGCTGTCTGCTTAGAAGCTTAATCAAAAGTGCTGTGGAGGTAGCTTAGTCAGTAAACATGAAGACCTGAGTCCAGCCCAAAGAACCCATGTAAAAAGCCATGTGCAGTGCTGCCCAATTGAAATTCTACCTATGAGGAGGAGGATACAAGTGGATCCTCCAGACTTGCTGCAAGGCCCAGGTCTCAATGAGAGACCCTCCCTCAAAAAGTAAGGTGGAAGGTATTTGGTGCTAAAGGAATGACACCCAAAGTTGACTTCTACTCTCTACACATGCACACATGTACTTGCACACACACACAGCCTAATTAGAAGTTTATGAAGATATAAAACTGAAAGATTGAGTTTGTTTCATGGAAATCTCTGTAATGATTATTTTAGGCCAGTTGTAATCCTAAACTATAAAAGGAGGAACTTTTTAGACAGTAGCTCATGTAATCATTATACTATTTACTTATGCCGTTATCTTTTCTCACAGCAGAGGTTAGACCTGAGCAGTGCCTCTGTAGTTGCTGCCCATTTAACCTTTGTACTATGCTGCTTATTCCATAAAGATACTAGCATAGAATCAAATTAAGGAGGATGGGAACAAGGCAGTATTCGATGTTTAAAAGATACTTGCCTTTGGAAATGGAAATGCTCAATAAATTACTTGGTCTTAGTTAATTTTCTCAGTCTTAAGCTTCTTTATAGATAAAAATGAGGCCAAAAATACATAGTTCAGAGAATGACAAATAGCAAGTACTGATAGATCATAGGCATTCAGTGTATGTTAGCAATCATCATCAACAGTTTGTATTACTTATGACACCTTCAGAATTAATCATCTGAACAGAGAGATCTGTCAAAAATTAAAATACTCAGTGTGTCAATGCAATAGAAGGATTGAGAGAGCAGCTCAGAGGGTGGCACCTGCTTAGCATGCTAGAAACTCTGGCTTCCCTACTAACAGCACAAAGAGAATGGAGATCGTCAGTCCCCTGGTCAGCATCCTCTCATGGATTAGGTTTAAGACAGACAGATGCCTGTCCATTTCCTGGTAGCAAAAAGTACAGAAGACTCACATCAGTTTTCCCACCATGACAAGCACTATTTCTGGAGTCTCAAAGACAGAGTTTAAATGGTGTTTGTGTGACTAAGGGTGGTCTAGCTCATTTGCTCACTCATTCATTCATTCAAATACAGCAGGCATGATAGGTATCTCTGGAGATAGCATATTGAACTTGAAAAAGTAACTGTCCTCAGGGATGCAAAATATGGGATGAAAAAAATTAGTGTGAGTGCTTATTAAGGTTTTGGGTTGTTGTTGTTCTTTTCATTCTGAGTGCTTTGAAGTTTTTAGGGGTGTGTGTGTGTGCGCGTGTGTGTGTGTGTTTGTGTGTGTGCGCGCGTGTGTGTGTTTGTGTGTGTGTGTTTGTGTGTGCGTGCGTGTGTGTGTGCGTTTGTGTGTGTGGGTGTGTGTGTGGGGGTGTGTGTGTATGTGTGTGTGTGTATGTGTGTGTATGTGTGTGTGGAATATTTGAACTTTGGTGTTGATAATTGTTTCTGTCAGAAATATCATTCGATATCCTTGAAATTTTTGTCATGTAATTAAGCATCTTTAAATTAGCACTGGACTAAGAGTATATAAAATATTTTCATCTCTTAGAGTGGTGAAACAGCCAATCAGTGTTCCTATCTTAGTTATTAGCATTCTGTCAGACTTGTACAGTAATGATTAGTTACCCTTTATTGTACTTTTGGCATGCTTCCCATGTTTAATTTCATTGTAGGGAAGGAACACATAGTTAAGGAAATTGCAAAAGAGGGGGAGAAGTTAAAATAGGGAAAATAATAGATTCAAAACTGATTTGAACTTATCATTGTAATGATACTTCTAAGGAGACTGAACAAGGGTGATTTTAAAGTTCTTATCTGATGTATTTTTGTTTAGTCTCATAACTTTAAACTTGAAATTTTTTGTTTCCTTTGAATTACAGGTTATTTCTATAATAGCACAATAGAAGCTGACAAGTGTACTTTGAAGTAACTGTATAAAAATAAGTTCTAAATATCTTTTTAAAGAACTAAAAATACTTAGTAATTATGAATGTCTTCAGATGTGCAGTTTTAAATAGTTATCCTTATGAAGCAGTATTATTACTCATAACTCTTTTGCTAGAATATAGTTTAGTATCTACCCAGAGACATTGTCCTAAAATATATGTATGAAGATGGCTCCATTGACTGTGTGATTCTTGTTACATACTGAACTGTGGGGTGTGGTGTGACTAGGGGCAGAGCCACCACAGTGCTCTATATCCCAGCCTTACTCCGTTCCCACATCCCTGCTGAGTAGTTGTTCTGCTCGCCAAGAAGCCTGTTAAAGAGCCCGAGAGCATGTGTACAGCCCTCTGTGTTGATAGTTAATTGGTGAGGATGGAGAGATGAGAGGACAGCGGGCATGTGGTCCCTCAGACTCAGGCAGTAGACAGGCCTTTAGTGACAATAACGGCAGATGCTCACATTCTCACAGCTTAGCTGTTCCACTCTAGTTGAGGCAAAGTTTCATAAACTAGAAAAAAAAGTTATATCTAAAAGAAGTAACTAACTCTTTAAACTCTTCTACGTGTTAAATTATATGAATATTTTAACTTTCAAATTTTTATGTATAAATTTTTATAGAAATTTATAGTTTTTATTCTCCAAGTATGTTAAGCACTCTACTCCGCCCCACCCTCACCCACCTCCCACTACTATTGGGAACAAATGTTTTTTTTTTTTTCCTTTGATGCCTTTTAGCAAGATTTGTTTTTGGCAAAGTAACTAAAGTACTTTTTAATTTCCATATCTAGTCAGATTCTGATGTATACATGGGAATTATCTTAAATATTAGTGTGATTTGTTATCTATTTCAAAATTATGTAAACATTTTATGCCTTTTTATTTTATTTTCAATTTCAGTGACAACTGTGTGCTTGTGAAGATGACAATCAATATTTCTTTCAGAAAATAAAGTTTTGTTAGCAAAATAAAAGAAAATGGATTTCCTATAACTTCTCACACAGCCCATGACAGGTTAACTTTGATTTGTATTTTTTATAAATTAAAACCACTTTAACCTAAAACAGTCAGAAAGTAAGCACTAACACACTTGGGATTAAAATAGAAGGTTATTTTCCTATACTTTTCCCAGAGCTTTTCTTTCAAGGAATATTGTCTTTTTCTTACCGATAGTTTTTATCAGTGTTGCCAAAAATCTACACTCTTTAAAGAACTTTTCAACATGAGCGACCTAAGATGTTCCTCCAGCTGTAACAATGAAGGGATGAAAATCTCTTGCATTTGTTTAGAAAGCATCAGTGTCTGAATTAGTTAAGCTTACCTTTTTTTTTTCAAAACAGATTGCAAATTTGAAACTAGACTGCAGCATGTTTTTATTTATTGTCATTGGGACTTGATACTTGATATCTGTATCCAATAGTTTTATCACATAGTTACTGTCTTCCAGTGATATGATCCTTACAGTTTTTACCCCAGCTTCTTATTGAATAAAACTTATATTGCTAATGGGCTCATACCAAAGAAAATGTATTTCCTGGTCTAAAAAATAGAGGGCAATGGAGGGGGGGGGGCTATCTCGTAAAAACTGAATGAGATTTAAATTGTTATCTTAATTAACATCTTTTCAGATTAGTCAATAATATCAATGTATTAGAGCTTTGAAACCACCGAAGTGAATAATGCAGAGCATTTGTCTGCAGAGAAACTTCCCATCAGTAACACTGGGTCCAATGCTGGAATTTTACCACCTAAACCAAGTCAAGCCATGGATGCCTTTACAAATCACTAATACGAATTTTGCAAGTGGACTCTAATGTTCTTCTAAATTTATCCTTTATTATCAAATAAGTAAGAAATTATTCTTATTCTTAAATAAGAAATAAGATAGTAAAGGTGTTTGCTACTAACTCTGACAATTTGAGTTTGGTTGCCAGAATCCACCTAGTAGGAAGTGAGAACCAGCTCCTATTAGTTATCCTCTGACCTCCACGTGCAAAGCATGGCAATCTTATGCCTGGATGGATGGATAGATGGATGGATGGATGGATGGATGGATGGATGGATGGATGGATGGATGGATGGATGGATGGATGGATGGCCATATACATATAAGTAAATAATGTGTGTGCCCCTATGTAAATAAATAAACACACATTCCCATATGCAAATAAATAGATGAGGTCTAATTTAAAGAGTTAACTATAACTGCCTAGTGAATAACCTTTTGTTTATAACTAAAATTTTGAAAAGTATTTTTACCTGTAATTGTTGTGATGATTATTACAGGAACAGATTGGTATATTTTAAATTATTTTATCTTATATTTTAAACTATTTAAATTGTTTTTTTTTTTTTAAGGACATTACAAGTATTGGAAGGATGGGTAACTGGTTAAGAGCACTTAGAACCTGAATTTTATTCCCACTGCCCATGTCTCGCAGTTCACAACTGCTTATATATAGTTCCAGCTCTATGAAGATCTGATGTTTGGTGTTTACAGACATCTACACACATGTACACATACCCGTACAGGGAGACACACAGTTTTAAATAATCTTTAAAACTCTACTCTAATAAGGAGAATATTTAAGGATAAAAATTTTGAATGTAGCCTCTTGATGGATAAATATGCTAGGTATCATTTTCTTCATGATTCCACTCTGAATCAAATGACTTCAATGAATTAAATGACTCAGCTCATTGAAATTTTATACTGTATGTGTCAAAGTATTTTATATAAGTCTAGTAAGCTGTAAATATATTTTTTTTCTTAAAATAACAAATCATAGAACTCTTTCAACCCTCTTAGCATAAGTTGGAATTCTTATAGTTCCCAATTGTCTTCTGTTCAGTGTGCCTATTAGCAACATCTTGCTATATTCTAAAACTACCACAGCATGTGTGCATCATTCATGCACTTTATATTTATCTGGTTTTCCTGGTCAGAAATGGCTGAAACTTTTACGCTTCACGTTATCTGTAGGTTTCTGCCTACACAGAACACCCACAGCTGTACATGGAGAATTTTGTCTTAATGTATATATACATGTTAAATAAGAGCAGGATGTAGTAACTAGTAGTCAGATTTGTGTTTATATTAAAATGGAACAAAGTACCATTTGTAACCTTTTATCTAACCAAAGTATATTTATTACAATGTAAAGAAAATAGGTGTGTGTGTCACTTTCTCTAAAACAATTGGAATGTTGCTTCTTATTGTGACCGATATATAGTCCTGCAGTGTAGTGGTTATTAGCTAAAGGGCTGTCTCATGGTATAGAGAGTGAGTCATTGTTGAGACATATGGACCTTTGGCTGCTGGACCATATCTTCTTTCTGATGACCAGTGTCTGGACACAGACACAGCTGTCCTGGGAGCAGAAGCAGAGAAGGACCTATAGGTTCAGTATATGTGAACTGGATACAAGAAAAATGGGGGAAGGGTCTTTTACATTATTTTTACACAGGTTTTATATTAAAAAATAAAAATTTCACTGTACTTTTATTTCATTTAAAAATGTTTTGTGTTATGAGCTATCTGAGGAATTCCTGTGAGAAAATTAGGACTTTTGAATTATTTCTACTTTGTTACTCGAATGCTTACCTTCCTTAAAGCACACTTAGTATCTTTGAAAAAATGTTACTTATTAATGCTAAGACAAATGTGCTTGTTACTAGTTATGTTTTCCAACTGCTTAAGTACCAGGTCAAATAGTATGCCCTGATGTTATGTTTTAGCCCTTTGCTATTAATTACATTATTATTATATAAAAAGATCTAGCTTTTTAAATAATGTTTTCATACTCTACGTAGTTAATCTTTAATGTTGGAGAGTACAAGGGGAGAGATTAAATTAGCCTTGTAACCTCTTTCTCTTCCAGACTGATGATGGAAAATAAAAGCTCTTAGCCACAAAATGTAACACTTAGAATTAATATTTAATTAGACTAGCAAATTGTACACTGTGGCTGAAAGCTTCCAAAGAGTTGTTAGTGCCACAATTGACCTACAGGTTTAATAATAACTCACTTCTAGAAGCAAGTGCCAGTTCAGCAGAGTAGAGCCACTAAGAAAGTCCTGAGAGATTAAAATCAGCAAACCAAATGGCAGGCAAGGATTCCTGGGATGGAGCCTTCTGGAAAGCTGGGAGCTGGAATAGCTTTTAAGCCAGGATTCAGATGAGAACAGTGGGTGAAAAAGCTGATCCCTCCTGTTCTGGGAGCTTCTGGTTGTAGTCCAAAATCTTAGAACAGATTTTTACTAAATGTTTTTGCTGCAGCTATTAACTTACATTGAAAATCAAATATCGAATAATTTTTCTATAAAATTTAACTAGTTTTTTGTATAATCATTAGTTCTTAATATTAGTACATAATATCTGTAAGTTCAGATCATTAGATTGTCAGATCGGTTTGGCGCTGTACATCTCTGCTCTTTTGCTGTGACATGCTGTTTCCTTGTTCCCTGTATAGTTGATTTATATGGTTCATTTCTATAGTATTTCATTACAGAGCATTACACAGAGCCAGAGAAAGAGTTTGGAAAATCTGTAGCCCAAGACTTTTTCTTTAAATCATATATGGGTATATATAGATATATTTATATCAAGAAGTATAATTTGAAGGCATCATTAATTATAGAAAGTTTATATTATAAAGCAGTTCTACATTTGCTTATCCTTATGATGTAATTAAATTACGGGATCAGTAATTTAGACCTCCTGGTGAAACATTGGATGGATCTCTATATCTTGGAAAAATTCATATGCTGAAGATAAGGTATTTGAAACTTTGTAGCTGTAGAACAGAGACTGAAAGAAGACATCTTAAATAATTAATTGGGTATATCTTAAATAATGAAAGAAAAGCTAGTCATTAGTTAAGAACCCAAGCAGGTGAGGACCTTGCCAGCAGAGGGAGTAGTCCTGTCTTGTGTCAGGTTCCCAGCACTTCCCCACCTGCCTCAGCCTTTTTCCCAGCCAGTCTCCCATCTGGACCTGGCTCTGGCTCCCTGCTCCTGATGACAGGCTATCATTTTATGCTCAATGTGTTATGATTCTAAGCTGATTTTAAACTTTAGAATCTTTAACCTGCCACAGCATCACAGACATTAACTGGATACTCTAGTGTGGGGGCAAAGAAATAAAGTAGAATTTATCACTTGAAACAATTTATTCATAAAGAACCAAGGTATCTGATTAATTTTCATATTGTAAAAATAGACGATGAAAGGTCTTGGAGAGAGCTTAAAATTGATTTTGAATACTATACACTATTATTTATTCGAGCCTGCCTTTGGTAGTATTTCTGTATCCCATTTCTGAGAGTATTCAGAACATGCTCTATTTATGTTTTTTATTAATGTTGAATGTTGACTGAAAAACAAGCAAAATGTGTATAAATGTCTGATCTACCTGTATGAACAAATGGTATTTCAATACTCATATTCTAAAAGCAGGAACCAGCGTTTTCTAAACAAAGTTAGAATACCAGTGGGTAAACACATAAAGCACACACAAAACATGTGATTTTGTTGCCTTTTCCTAGTAAGATGTGAAAAATTCAGCAATTTCTTCCTCTTTTAAGCTGAAGTATATTTGCCTTCAGCTCCTTTGTGAAATGTTCTAAGCTTTAGAGGGAAAATGTTAGTTTTATTATTTCCTGTATGAATGTTATTATTTGATGATATGAAAAGATAGGTTCTATTTTTAAATTACCTTATTTACAAAAAGTTTTTTTCTATATTCTAAAACTGTGAGCTTCAATAAAAGCATTAAATGTGCAATGATTTAATTTAATAGAATTATAAGCCTGTTGGTATAATTTTGTAAGTTAAAATTACATCCTTTATTAAGCTCAAAAATAATGAACAGAACTATCAAAATCATTTTGTTACATTGCCTTCATTTTAATAAAATTGAGCACATAAGAAATATAAAATGTATTTTCCCTCCAGTATCCCTAGATTTGTCCCTTATTTAACTTTTCATGTTGGATTTCATAACAAAGAAATGTGTGCATTTTTCAAAAGAAGTTTGGTGTCCTAAGCTGGATTGTGGGAGTTCTACATGAACATACACATCTCCTGTCCTGTCCTGTACTGGTCTATCTTAAAGTAACTAAATATTTCCTTCTCTAACTGCAACTGTGCTTTGTCCAAATCTAATGTTCTTGCCATCCTCAAATGGGGGCTCTTCTCTCATATTCCTGGTTGTCTTACTTAGTATAAATGGAGGGCCCCAAGAATGTATTCTTGAGACAGTGTATATATGCTTGGTTTTAATTTATTTCTCAGAAGTCTCTTGAAAATTAAAATACTGATTACTTTTTAATCCTCAAGTTAAAATATTTATTAGAAATTTATTTTGTGCTGGTACAAATTACATCCTTTTTATTGTTGTGGCAATTAGTGTCAACAAAGTAAAGGATTGTTCAGTTTTAAAGTGTCCTTGTTAATTATCAGTACTAACGTATAGCTCGGATTTGTGTTAAAACAATTGTGGTAGCTTTATACAACAGTAGTGAAATTTTTATCTTAAAATTTTTGCTTTAGCTTTATGAGATTTTAGTTGAAAGGAAGTGTTAAGTTAAACTTTGAGAATTTAAAATCCTTTTAATGGATTTGATATATTCTAAATGAAAATAAGCTACCATTCTTTAAACGCAAATAAGAAATAGTCAAAGCAAAAACTCACCAGGTTCTTGTGAATCTAAATTACCATAAAAAGGCAGACAACTGGGTTGTCTATTTGCAGCAACATCTGATGTAAGTTGAATTTTAAAAATTACACTGAAACAGAAAATATTAAGGGCTCTTTCTGCGACTTCTGACAATACCATCTGAGATTGCCAACAAACTCCTCAAACTCCTAGGTACCAGCTCTCTTCTCCTCTGGCTTCCCTCCTAGTTGTATCTTGGCTGCTTTCCAGAGCTGACAACTTTCACCCAGGAGAGAAGAGAGATTTGCCTAGGAGAAGAAGGATTTTTGAGTCACCCTAGATTTTCCTATCCAGATGGGCAAGGAGGAGGGGTGGCAATATCATTGTACATACTTGGGTGATGTCATTATGGCACATGTGCACTATAACCATTAATTTAGTGATAATGATTAAGTTCTGATATTCTTGTTCAAATATTCCTCACTGAAACTTTTACAGTTTCAAAATTAAAGTAGAAATGTTGTTCAGATATGTGTCTTAGGTCTTGATGCATCGATTCTGTCTCTTTATTTTCAACTAAAGATCAGGAAGTTCTACATCTTTGCTAATAAATAGAGTGCTTAGAGTCTAGGAGGATAAAAATGTAGACATTCTGTGTCAGAATCCCTACCCTAGTCACAATGCTAAAGATTTCGGAACATGACTGGCCATGTCAGGATAATTTTTACAACAGTGTACTCCTGACAAACTGAATTGTGATTATTATGCTTTTAGAGTTTTCTAAACACATTAATTCTTGTCCTTTTATGTAAATTCACTTACGTTTATCTAAAAGACCATTTAGTGTTAGAAAATAACTACTTTAAAGACCTTGTAATAAGCATGGCTCTAAGGTATACCACACTGGTAGACCATACAAGCAATCACATCTTTTTTAATCTTAAAAAAAAAAACCAAAAACATTTCCATACTCAAGCATCTTTTTATGTTCCTGCAAATAGCTAGAGATGTTTATTATGAAAATAAAGTTTATCTCAGTCAAAACAGATGTTATTCTTTTAGAGTTTTCCATTATTCTTGTTCTATAGGTGACCAGATATTTGTATAACTTTCACAATTAAGCTGGTTAGCCACATTGTATCAATTTTTCAAAATAGCTGTGCAGAAAGTAGTAAGATCACTATTAAATGTAACCTCTTTTATAGTAACAATACAATTGTTTATTCCTAGCATAAAGCTTCATGAAAGCTTTTAGATAGATTTTAATTCATAATTAATAACAGTGACACAAGTATAGAGTTTTAAAATATAGTAAAGTAAGATACATAAATGAGTGAATACATTTCTGAGAAATTTTGAAATCAAGCTGTACATGCTATTTTATATTTAGAATTAATTAATTTTCTTCAGTAAACATATTTTATATTTTATCAAACCTGTTTTATAAACTGTTTTTTAAGAGACCTAGAAAATTGATAAATATCACAGTCTTTTAGTGGTTTATTAGCTAACTTTAGAGTTAAGTGAAAGAAGAAAATAGCAGTGTCCCGTTAGTCACTTAAATACAGAGCACTTTTTTACTGTTAGAATGGAAATCTTTACACCTTACAGTTCTGCAGTCTTACAGTTGAAACCCGAATTAATGTACCTGAAATCTTGAGTAGGTGAATTCTAACAAACTTACATATTTAGATACAAAGATTCTGCCTTTCATTTATAGATAAAAGTAAGTCTGACCTTTTTGATTAAGAAATACTGTCAGTTGCCTTCATAAGTAAGCTCTTGCTCATCTGAAGGTCCATGATATGAGTACTCTTCTCAGTAGAATTGACACTAAAAACAAAGTGATAGGAGCTCGCTGGTTATTATCCAAGGTTCTTCATCTCCCACTTGTTCTCACCCTTTACTACCAACCCAGCCACACCCCACCCCCATCCCAACATTGTTCAGTACTCAGCACAATGAATCATTTTCAAGTTGACTCATTGTGAACTGTCTCCCAGCTGTTGGAATGTCTGGCAGACATTTTTGTTTGGGTGAAGAATAACTGGCTGAAACCCAACCTGGATGAGTTTGATATAATGGTCTTTGGCTAAAGAAATATTGAGAGGAGCATGTTTCTGGCCTCTGAAGCCCCTGTTATTCCTGGAGTAGTACCATTCCCTGTGGCACAGCACTGAAAGTAAGGAATCAATCTGGATTATTTTCTCACCATTGAGTGAAGAATTGCCTAAGAAAAAATAGCCGGTTTGTATGTATTCTATACTTAGTGTGCCCACATAATTGAAAGGTTTCTTAAAAATAAGGAAAACCTTTTTACACTGTCTCCTTTTAAGACCAGGAACTAGAGGTTGAAATGTCTTCTATACAATATGCATTCTTCCTTTTGAGAAGCTTCAACTACTGCCTGAGTTGCCAACTATTAAGCAGTAGGTTTGGAAACCAAGACTACTGTACATATCAACATATGTGCTTTTATAGTTCACTCTCATCAGTCTTACAGAGGCAGCTAGAGACAGAAGAACAGCACTAAGCCCACCTGTAGTCATGAAACTTTTGCAAAATGAAAATCTTTTTGGTCTCTCCTCTGACAGAAGACAGAGCACTAAAGCAGGCCAGTTTCCTTGACTGCCTTAAATCTCCCATCCTTTTTTTCTAAAATTAGTTTTTAAACTAGTGGATATTACCAGTACATAAAAAGTGAGAGGTTGAAAATTCCAAAATTGCACAATAATGATTGATTTCAACAAATCTATATCTGTAGAGCAAAAATGTCCTGATGTATTTTGTATTACAGGATTACAGTTTTCTGGCTATCACCCTCTCAGAAGCTACAAGAAATACTGAATTTCCATTAAGTAGAATAATTGTAGAAGCAACTAGCTAGACAATGATTTTACTTTCCCAGCCATGAATTCTAGAAGGGGGTGAGGGGTGCTCAATCATTACTGTTTAGCAACTGGGTATTCTGTGCTTAGAACCATGTTAACATATTGTTCTAATCTAGCACCATGGCATTTCCCAAGCTGTTCTGTTTAGCACTATTGGATTCATCTCAAGTTGTGTTCAGGAGGAAGGTGTTGGCCATTGGTCAGTGCTGATCACAGTTTCTTTGTCTTTGTTGTTGCCCTAGAGCCAATGGCAGCATCTGGGAAGGGACACAGAAGGCTCCAGAACTATCCATGTTGCCGCCCCTAAGCCATACCTCTCTGTTTTTTAATATGTCAAAGGGTACCTAAGCTGTTACAGGGCTGAGACCTAGTTCCAGCTGATGTACAGCAGTGGGACTCTTACTCTGCTTTACGTAGTGCTGTCTATTCTTGAGTCCCATTGTCTGAAAAGTTCTCCAGTGAGCTGGAGTAAAGTAGCAGTAAAAACAATAATGTAGAAGAATACGTGTAGCCTTATTCATTAGGCCATATGGACAGTAATTAACGTTTTATACCAAGTTTCACTTTGCCTTCCACTCTTTAAATTAGCATAGAATACCTATATAGATCAGACCGTTCAACTAGATTCTTTCATCTCTTTTTCTGACTCTAGTAGCTTTAACTTTTATTTATTAATATTATCTCCACTATAGTTTGTATTCAGGATAACATAGTGGTTCTGTATAGATGCTTATTTTGTGGTTAATTATGAGTATTCTATTTCTGTGTTTTTCAGAATAAAGCAATTACTCTCCGTGTGAGAAATTTGTCAGATACTGTAGTTGGTCTGGAGTCTTTTATTGGTTCAGAGAGAGAAACCAACCCATTATATAAGGATTATCATGGTAAGCACCATCTTTATCATAAGCAGTACCTGTTCTGAATGCTTCTTGCATACCTGAAAACATCCTCCTGGTCTAGTCAGAATATCTGCTATAAACGTAGTATGAATTTTGTTTTATTTTACCACACAACTGTTAAATGTTTTCCCTTCCTGGTTAATAATTCTATTTCAGCTATTTGTCAAACTAAAATTACAGATTTTGAAAGTAGTCAAACCCAGAGTCTGAAGTATTGTTGTATGGATGGCATAGCATTTCTGTGACCTCAGTCATATTATATATATTAGCCATATTTGAAATAAGTATATTACAAATATCCCTAATTTTAATATCTAAAATATGAAGTGCTTCTGGTCCTAAGCATTTTGAATAATGAATAGTCAACATGTAACAACTTAGCAGCATTTCTATTGTATATAAAAGCTGATACTTGACAAAGCTAACTGTATGATAAGGTGCATCCTAAACTAAGATGTAGCTCAATGGTAGAAAATTGGTCTGATATGCACAAGACCATAGATTCAATTCCCAGCACTGGCACCTTAAAGGGGGGCTACATTGTACCTTGTCACCCTGAAGTAATCCCAGAAAAATTTGTTTGACATTTTACTACATTACATTTTTGTTTTATTTTCTTTTGGTGTTGATGCTGGAGATTGGACCTCTGGTCTTGTGATTCTAAGTGTAGATCCTGTCATTCAGTACTATTCTCAATCCCCCTTTCCAAAACTTTAAAAACTTTGGTCATTTGTATAATTGAAAATTTTTTTAAGAAATATTTTTTCACATAAGGTTTCAAGTAGTAGAAGGTTAGTAGTTACGTGCATCCTAGGTCTAAACTCAATACAAAGTGTAATAAAGAACACATTTACCTACTATGTATTCTGAATAAATCTAATTATAGTATTATTTTAGAACCTGTACTTTGAACTTCTAGACTAAAGATTTACCAGCTTGCTTTAAGTTTCGTGCCTTTGTGTCAATAAGGCAGTTACTTTGCTAGCACATACATTTCTGTAAAAGGGACATTAGAGATAGTAAGGTATTTTGTATAATTATTAGTGCTTTGAGAAGTCAATCTTCAGAACAATGATGGAATAGCAGAAGTTAGCAAGTCTTTTTTTTTAATGCTAAGAAACTGTAAGTTGTTTTTACATCTACAGTAAAATAATTTGCCTCCTGATTGCTTCCCTGTCTAAATGACGTGTCATGTATGTCCACGTAACTGTACATCACATTTATTTGATTCATTTTTTCCACTATGATGAGAAGAGATCTAAAATAATTTGGCTATTGTAAATAAATTACAATTATTTTTTCCTTAAAAAAATCAATTTATATGTTAACCTAGTAAGTTACTTATTTATAACCATTTGTTTATAAACTTGCTTAAATTATGTTTTATAGTTTACATATATTTTGGTTAAAACATTTTAGAAGTTGTACTGTCATTCTATGTGCCATAATCTCTGAATCAGAAATTATTCTCCATGTGAAAGATTAATTCTGATTATTTGTAAGTTTTCTATTAATAAGAAGGACCTGATAACAGAATAATTAATGAATTATATAAGGCCTTCTAACTTAATAATTACCTAACAAGCACACATACTATAGGGTAAAATGAGAAATGTGCTGTCCTTATCTCTATTAAGGATATTTTACTGAATAAGTATGTATGAGATATTTTAATTGTTAATAACTGTTGTCTTAGTGAAAGTAGGAGGGAAATATTATCAAAATACATTCTGTGAAATTTTCAAATAATTTATTGCAATATTATATTTAAAATGTAAGCATTCTTATTTTAGTGATTTTAGTAATTGAAGAAGTTATTAACACTGAAGTTACTTGAAGGCTTACACTTTAAAGCTAAACTCATGCATACATTAGTGATCATCCATGTACACACACATGAGCAAGCTGTTCTGTAAGTAAGGTTTGTCTACTCCAATTTGAAATTTGCTATCTCATATTTCATGTTCAGCGATTAGTATCCCTGAGATGGTATTTTTAAATATGAGCTGAGTCAGGCAAAAAGATGCACTGAAGAACCTTCCATGTCTTCATCTGTGGGAACTGACCCCTAGTTTAGTCAGAAACTACACAAAAGCCTTCCAGTGCCTTGTCAGGAAAGATTAGCAAGTGTTTCTGCTGACGAAGCCCTAGTTCATGGTTTACCTAGTGCTACTGCAGAGCCTCTAATGGCCACATAAGGGCCTAACGTGCCATAAAAATCAGGGCTTCCGGATGGTATACAGACTAATGTTTGATCCTTGACTGTGCTGAAAGACAGTTCTCTTCAATAGTTTGTTCAGTGTATGAAATGAAATACTTATTACTGGTGTTTTGCAGGTTATCAGTAACCCAAGAGCCTTGTTTTGCTGGCTGCTTACTGGTGCATTTAATAAAATAAAGATCACTCAGTGGTGCTGTGGGCAGCATGCAAGGTGATAGCCATATTTGCTTACTGTAAATACGAAAGAAAATCACACGCAGCCTGGCTGTAGTTTTGACAAGTATTAAGATCCCTCTTTACATCTGTAGTCCTGAACCAAAGTGCAATTAGTTTTCCTCGCCCAAGGATTTCTGTTTATCTTATTCTGCTTGATTACTTGAGTATAATCACACCATTTGCTTCACTGCTCCTGGTAGTCAGCTCCAGTTTTACAGGGAGGATGCTTGTGTGTGAATTTACAGACTCTACTGTAAGACTCTTTCATTTATGTCTCTGATGACAGCACTTAAGGCTTTCTCTTTTCATCTTCTTCCTGTGAGGTTTGATCCGTATACGGAAGATTCCTCGACTTAATAACTTAACCTGTGATGAATCGGATGTCAAAGACTTAGCTTTTAAGTTAAAAAGGAAGCTGTTCACCATTGAGGTAAGAGAATTTTTATGTTTAGTTTACGGGTATATGGCCCCCCTCACCTCTGCTTTTCACTCTAACAAAAAATCTAAGACACATTTCAGGCTACAAATTAAGTGCTTTTGTTATAACAGACTAATTTTTGTTATATTTTGCTTCATTCTAATCATTTGTTATTATTTGAGTACAGAAAAAAATGGTCTAATAGCTATTAAAAATAAGCTCAAACTCAAATGATAACTAGGACATGTATCTCCAAGGCTTTCAAAAGCATTTAATTAAATGTTAATGAGCTGTGCTTGCTGTGTGTGGAATATGAATGCTACCCACAACTGTTATAGACGAGGAGAGAAGTTTCATCCCTACCTCCTAAAGGTGTTTTGTTTGTTTGTTTGTTTTATTTTTAGTATCAGGGAAGTTGTATTTAATTTTTAAAATGTTGAATTGAATATGAGTTACACTAGTGGCTGATGGTAAATTTTCTACGTGTGGGTTTTGTGACCTTTCTGCAAACAGGATGACAGAAAGCGATACAAGAGCTATTTCAGCTTAGCCCTGCTAAAGAGCAAATGAACATGGACCTATTAAGCAATTAGGCTTGATATATTTATTAATGAAGTAAATTTCAGAGAGATGGCATTTGGGGGGGTGTGATAGTTATCAGCATAGTTGGTGCAATTTTTTTTAAACAAAGACATAAAGCAGCCAAACTGCCTTGACAAACCATTTTGTTTAATCTCTTTTCAAATGAAAAGCTCTTAAGCAGGCCACTTGTCTTAACTGCTTGAAACCATAAAAAGAGAGAATTACCACCAATAAATTAGCATATTTTTAACTTCATCACCAAATGATGGTCAATGTGGCTTGGCACTGCTTTGGTGTTTGGGACTTCACCCTTAAAGTGACCAGTTTGGCCCTTCTTTGACCCTCTGCCCTCTTTAAGCTGGCCACTTGATAAGGTAACTTAATGGCTCTCTCTCTCTTTCTCTGTCCCTTCACATTTACAAGTAGCACTAACCTATAAATCATCATAAGGGTCCTATCCTGTGACAAATTAATGTGCCCTCCTCCTCATTAATGGTCATCAATGTCCTTAATTATCTAATCCTATTGAGAGCAGTTAATAGTTAATCAGGCAGCCAGTTCTTCAGGCAGGTCATCTCTGCAGGAGTGTTAGAAGTTCCTCATCTGGAGAGTACTCTGTTCAAAAGCCACTTAAAGCCCTAAAAGGGTGTGTAGGAATAGTGATTCTTGAGCTAATTTGCCTTACTTCTCAAAGGAAACCGTTTAAATGGAACCCAAGACTGTAACTGTGCCAACATTGTCTCAGCTTTTCTGATGGAATGCTGAGTGTTACTATCTGAAACATTTAAAGAACTAGATTATAGCTTATTGTCTGGCAAAAGTATATTTGCTCTTTAAATTTAATTTATTTCAAATGAAAGATAAAAATTGTTTCCTCTGTGTTTTATTCTTCCATAATTTTAAAAGCATGTCTAAGGTTTCATTTCTATTATGTACAAATTACAGAGAATTACTGTTTCTGGAAAAGTTACTGTGCCCAAAGTATAAAATCCTGTTTATAAGCTTGCTCACTGTGTCTTATGAGGAGCTTAGAGAGGGGAAAGAAAGGACCTGTGTAATGTTAAGTGTGACTACTCCCTTGAGTAACTATAGGTTCTGATAGAGTGCTGATTAGCCACATAGGCTTCTTGCTACTACACAAAACTAAAAGAATCAAAATTGTCACCCTGTGGTTTGAAAGCAATTTTTGAAAACAAAACAGTCACCCTCTAAAGAAGTTAATATTCAGTACAGCCAATCACATCCTTGTCGCTGTGAGTCAGTAAAGATTTGAGGGTTTATAAAATGAAAATTCAGGTAAAAGCAATGTTAGTGACAAAGCTAACAGGAATATGGAAATCTTGTTTTCTTGGGGTTTTTTGTTTTGTTTTTAGAATTCCATTTGTAGACCAGGCTAGCCTCCAACAAACTCACAGAGATCCACCTGCCTCTGCCTCCAATGTTCTGGGATTAAAGGTATATGCTACCATCTGGGCCATAAATCTTTTTAATATTCTAACATTTTAAAAAAATAAAATGTAAGCTATACTTCTTGCAAAGTCTGAGGTGGGAATGCTCTGGGCATTGAATCTGGGTGTTTGTTATTCTCAGAAGCAAAACTTAGCTTGGTGGGTAAAGCACAAGTAACTTTTTAGATCTCATACAGTTCAACTTAACTACAACTTGAGTTGTACCTGAAGTCATATGAATCACATGAGGGACAAAAAGCAAAGGCAGTGTGGGCTGGAGCAGATGCCATTAAAGCCTATTTAGCCATTGGTCTTTGCACATGACGGGTGGCACAATACAGTATTTCAGTTCTAAGTGACTCAAAGACAGAATGGTATTTTCTCATTCTTGGAGTACATGTTGATTTTGTCTGATTCAGAAGAAAATATTTATCACAATTCTCTGTAACTATAAAGCTGCTTAAGTTAGACCTTATGGAAATCACAGCAGAATCCTGCTTACAGTGCTGACACTGCAGCTAAAGTAGCATCTGTCATGTCCTCAGAAGATGTATGTATGTATGTATGTATGTATGTATGTATGTATGTATGTATGTGCCCAAATGTACACTATAGAAAGGGGTTATGAATGGAATCCTTAAGTAGCCTAAGTGATAACAGCTGAATGGACCATATCAGTTCTGCTCTAGGATTTGTAACTCTGTAGTGGCCTCACTACTCAGCTGAAATGACTGACTGCCTAAACTTATAATCTTTGAATTGTGGCAGTTTATTTTCTTTAATAATGTTGGTATTATTGTTAACTAATTATGATGCACTTATAATGTATCATAGGATCTGAAGTTTGGCTTCATGGAATTTGATGATATCATAGGAACAGCATTTTACTTGAATGTAATATTTTGATTTTGTATTTTTAGTTTACATTCTACTAATTGAATTTCCTAACAAGTTACAATATATTATTACATTAGTCACAGTATCTATAAAATTATTACTAAAAAAGGGCTTTGGGGGAGGAGGGCAGTTTTTCTTCTCTAAGCATCAAAGTTCCTAAATTCAAATTGGGAAGCGTGACAATTGAGTTTTGCTGAAATTCACAGAAGGTACATCCTGTAACTACAAATGTTCAGTAAATAGAGAAAGAACAATTGTGGAGGTTTAAAGTGGTTCAAAGGTCACAATCAATATAATTAATGTATTTGAGTCTTGTAGACTGAGTAATGAAAACAGACTCTGTCAAAACAAATTGAAATTATTCAAGATTAACTTGGGATCCTTTAAAGACAGTTCAGAGTATGAGACCTCAATAACTCTCCAGTCACCAAGCTTTTTTCTCACAAAATAATTGACCAACCAGTTATTAAAAGCTAGCTATTCTTGGTGTGCTTACTAAATAGATTGATTCTTAACTATTAATACCAAAATTGCGTGTTCTATTGGTATAAATTAGCTTAGTAATAATATAATAATAGAGTCTGATGAAACTTCATAGAATTATTTGAAATGTTTACATTTGCAAACTATAGCGTCTCATATATTACTGGTCACTGTGATAACATTAAAAGTTCAGAATAAAGGGTTGCATGGAATCATCAGCTCTAGATTTACTTCTCCACATTTATTTTCTATGACCCTTCCAGTTTTTAAATGAGAAATAGAGGGTGAAATATGATTAATATGCCAAAAGATGAAGAGAGAAAAGAGAAACTTGCCTATCAATTCTCAATGACATTACTTAAATAATAGATTCCTAAACGTCCAACTTGGAAACCTTATTAGGAGGTAATGTCATGTGCAATGTAGTCTAATTAATATAACTTTTCTGATAATACTGCCCATAATAAATATTCATTACTATTAACTATGTGTGTCTATTTGTTTGAATGTGATCACTTGTCATTAGTAAACCTAAGGGAAGGGAATGAAGCAGTTGGTAAGATGCTTGCTGCAAAACCTTTGAAGACCTAAATTTGATCCCAGCCATATATAAAAGCCAGATGTGGCCATGCACACCTGTAACTTCAACACTGGGAGGGCAGAGAAAGGCAGAAACCTGATGATGCTCACTCGCCAGCCAGTCTTGCAGCTTCATATTCATTGAGAGACCTTGTCTCAAAAATAAGGAGGCAAAGAAATAGAGGAAAATGCCTAATGTCAACACCTGGCCTCCCTATGTACATGTAAAGTGAATATACCTGAAAGTGCATGCCTGCTCATCTACACAAGTTCATACCTCCTCCCTTCTCTCTCTCTCCCCCTCTCCTTCTCTCCCCCCTCCTTCCCTCCCTCCCCCTCTCTCTCTTCCTCTTTTTGTCTCTCTTTCTCTTTCCCTCTTTCTTCCTCTCTCTTTCTCTCTGTCTTTCTCTCTCTCACACACACACACAGTCACACACCAAAAATTGACATTCAATAACAGTAGAATGTAATTTTTAAATGTTCACATTTTAAATGTACGATAGACATATTTTCACTTTAATGTTAGTCATATAGGCATAAACACTGTCACTAGAATCTCTGGAAGTTGATTTAACTTACTATAAAGTGCATACCACCTTAAGGGGAACACAGTTGTGAGACTGTCTAATCCTATTTCTCCCAACTTTGGAATCTTAATTAGAAGAGATGGGGGGGACATCATTTAACTAAATTATTGTCGTGAATCTGTAGCAAAAGGTATAATCCTCAATTGGGCCAATTAGTGAGCCCCATAGTTAGCTCTGCTGCAGTGAACAATTTGATTAGATCTGACACCGCCCTAGTTCCCACTGTTGTTTTCCCAGGTATGATGGTCAGACTTCAAAGAGCCGGAGGCATCAGCAGGCCAAGGTTTGGAGGCCAGCTTAGGTCCGGTAGTTAATCTCTCTGCTAAAACCACAGCAGCTCTCACACAAAACAAGCTTACATGACACAATCATGCGGTATTAAAGTTAGAGTTGAGTCATGCCAATTTGCCTTTGATTTTTTTGATGATTGACCAAAGATGGCTACATGATTAGACATATGCTAAAAGTACACTGATTAGATAATTTCCCAAAATATTTGAAGTATTTTTTGACTTCCTTTATAAATGTTGTGAAAACTTACCCCTTTTGATAGACTCTTCAGTGGAAATGGTGCTATGTTGAAGAATAATAGATATTTCTTTCTGGCAGCTTAAATACCAAACTTTTCACTTAGTACTTCATCTGAGATTTTTTACATTAATAGTTCCTTAAGGAAAATGTAAAAGGAAATTGTTTCTAAGTGGTAAGCTTTTTAAAAATCTATTAAGCATGTTGAAAGGAAACAACATTTTTCCCTTAGTCATTTATGTTCACTGACAATTTTTCTGAAATTTCCTTATAATTGTTTTCCACTTACATGATAAGTAAAGTGCCCTTTCTAGGATGGGATTGTGTAAGTGTTCTTTTCCCTTCATTCTGATTTGTTGAAATATTGCAGTAATAGTGACATGTTTCCATTCTGAGAAAGGCCTAAGGCTGCTTTAGTATTATTCCAAATGATTGAAACTGCCATCTTGCTGACTTTCCCTCAGGCAGCATGAAGCCTGTTTGCTTTTGTGTTCATCTCACATGCTTCCTGTGAGTTTGGCTGGCAGAACATCATTGCTTCATTTGGCAAGGCAAAGTCAGTTCATGTTTGACTATTAAATGTCTTGAAGTCTCTGCGTGGTTATCAATACTGAGGCTATTAAATTTATAATTACTCATAGGAAATGAATCCTATTTTTTAATGTCTCAAAATGACTCATAGTATCTTAATTGTAGATGAGTTTATATAAAACTCTTTCATTTATAAATTTATCCCAGAATCTACTGTTTCATATTGTGCCTTGTTTTTGGCAATACAATGGATCAAACCCAGGGCCCTGACATTCTAGGCAAGCACAATCCCCAGACCCTTGTGCTAATTTTATATTTATTTATTGCTATGAAGGAAATTTGTGCATAATGTAGTTGATGGTTTTGAAAAGCCAAATTCAGATATTTTAAAGCCTACTAGCACTCTTAAGTTAGGAGCCCATGAAAGTCCCCGAGTGCATGTAGTACAGCTATCTCAACTTTGAGTTTATGCTGGAACCAAGAGTACTGTGGAAAGCTGCAGAGAGACAACAATCACTTTTCCTTCCTAAAGTTTGCAGGCATGGACACCTCTGCAAATGCATTCTGTAATTTGGTTCCACAAAAATTATATTTCAGCACTTTAAGGAAGGAGTTTCTTAAAGCCTTTACAGAAATGCTGTAGCAGAATTTACCCCGTTTACACAATAGCTCTGGAATACTTCCTCCCACAATGTGTCATTTATGTGTCAGAGGAAGACAGAAAAAGAAAACAAGTGATGGCAGATCACACCTGTCCTCTTTCCCTGTCAAGTTGTATTTTTAAATTTCTAGAACACAGAATATATTCTACTACTGTGTCCTCCAGTGTGCCTCTGGTGCCAGTGCTTAACAAACACTGTCTCTGTGAGCTTGTGGCACAGGGAAATTTGTCCCTAAGTTAGTTATTGCTTCAGTATTCTTGCACAGCAAATGTCCAACCTTCCAGTGCTGTCAAGGTCTTTTCACATCAGTTGACTGTGGGGTAGCCGGTTTGTTTCCTTCCTTTGCTAACATTCGCTGGCCCATCTGCAAAAACATACCCCATTTTAATTTATTTTATAATTTCTTTTCAACTCCTTTGTTTAGTTCCTAATTTTGTCACTAAAGTTTTAGGTCTCATGAAGTAGGGATATATTCTGTCTTGTTCTCAGCTAAATCTTTAACAAACATATTTACTAGTTTCATAAATTTCTTGTCAAATGTTAAACTACTATTTTTAAAGTACTTGGGAAGGTTTCAGAAGCACATATTTGATTCACTTACTCTAGGCATTGTTTATGCTTTTACACTCAGCACCACATTTAACCGTGATTTCAGCCTCACAGGGCTCTTGCACGTGCACTAGTGTACACGTCTTGCTGTAAGAAGATAAAGGATATGGAGGGTTAGATAACCTTCCCTAAGTCACACTCTTGGGGTTAGTCATAGTAAGTCTTGATCTTCTGCCTCCTTGTGAAGAATTACACTGCAAAGCTATCAGGCTTGGGAACTCTGAAATTTATTATTTGTTAAAACAAAAATGAGTCTTGTTAAGTGTTTTCTGGTTTCTAGAAAAAAATGCGAGTGTTTCATACTATTGTTTAATAGGCCTTGTAACTGTCAAGTTCTATTATTTTTATCAGTGAGTACATTTATAGTTCAGAGACTGTAAGCAAACTTGTCCAAAGTCAGAAAGACAGTAGTGACAGATCAATCTGTCTCTTTTATTCCAAAGTCTGTGTCTGCTGTGCCCCAACTGGTACATTCTATATTTTCAGGAACACTGTGTATTTTCAGTGTAATAATCAATCATTGTATAGCTCTGGCACACAGTCAGAAAGCTCTTGTCAAAGAATTCTCCAATACAAAATGCAATTCAAATACCCATCAAATATTTTTATACATAAGATATGAGAATACATGTATTTTAACATTCAACTTAAAATTTCTTTTCCCATAGCAATCACTTCTAATGGTTTTATGAAAGACATTATGAAATTAAGTTGCATTGATCTTAGCTTCTCCCAATGAGCTATTTTATATGTAATCATAATGAAAATATTGTTATTTCTTCCCCTTCTACTTTTTCTATATCTGATGTATAGTTTTTTGTGGAAAAAAAAATATTCTCTAAGACACTATTTTAGGGTGTTAATTTCTAAATGCTACAGTTTTGTATTCTATGTATGATTCCCTATTTAAACCAATTATTTTGATATAATTCAAAAGTATGTCAAATTCAGTTACATTGGATTATATTTCAGTTTTGTATTTGATGCTCCCAAGATAATATATGAAAATAAGTAGAAAAACTTAAAATACAAAAATATGTTAACTAATTAGAAGCAAATTAGTTGTAACTAGCAGAGTTCCCAAGCCTGATAGTTTTGCAGTGTAATTCTTCACAAGGAGGCAGAAGATCAAAACTAACCCCAAGAGTGTGACTTAGGGAAGGTTATCTAACCCTCCATATCCTTTATCTTCTTACAGCAAGACGTGTACACTAGTGCACGTGCAAGAGCCCTGTGAGGCTGAAATCACGGTTAAATGTGGTGCTGAGTGTAAAAGCATAAACAATGCCTAGAGTAAGTGAATCAAATATGTGCTTCTAAAACCTTCCCAAGGTACTTTAAAATACTAACTTGCTCATAATTAGTATTAGTTAACATGTCTTTGTATTTTATGTTTTTCTAAATTATTTTTAAGTGTTATATTTGGAGCATCAGATATTATCCTGTGAGATAATTAAGGCATGTGTAACTCTTGAATTAAAGATCTACCAAATTCAGCTTCACCAATTTTTCACTGTTACATTAAGGTTTCTTGGCCCAGTCCGGCAGAGGTCCAGACCCACAGACCTGTGGTCCCAGACCTCTTAGCCACCCTCCGCTGCTCAGACCCCCCAAAAATGATTCATACGCTTGTAATAATTTCATGCTGTTTGGCCTATGGCTTAGGAACTTTGCTAGCTAGTTCTTTCTCTTAACCCATTTCCATTAATCTGTCTGCCACGTGGCCCGTGGCTCACCTGTGTTTCTTACATGTTATGTTGCTCCTTTGGGCGGCTGGCTTGATCTGATCTGATCTGACTCTGCTCTCTTCTCCTGATTCCCCCCTACTTCTTCTATGGTGCCTACCATGGCCAAAACAGTCCTTTATTTAAAGATTGACAGGCACAGCATAGGGAAAGACATTCCGACATCATTTCACCTCACTTTTCAAGATTACAAAGTTCTACTAAAAGTTTGACTGGTTGTTTATTTAAAGCTACTTTTTTGCAAATTTTTCTTGAGTTTATTTTAACACTGTCTTAAATAAAATTAAGCAATAAATCCTATGATGGCAAAATATTAATTTCTATGATTAGTATTACTTAAAAAATGTGTGCCATTTAAAAATCTTAAGTAATTTGCCTTCACTTAGAAAACATGATATTAGCTGGGCATAATGGGGATAACTTCAATTCCAGCAGGAGGATGACAGATTTCTGTGAGTTCAAGGATTAGATGAAGCTCTTAATAAAGACTCTTGGTACAGTTAGAGTTCAGTTGTACATATATTGTAATAATTAATGTTTTATAATTAATAACTATATGCTGACATTTTAATAAATTTAGACTTAAAGATAAAAATAAAACTAATAATAAAATGTTTTTCTTTGTAGTAATTTTAACATACTTAAACTTTACATATGAAACATTTGTGAGATAAAGTTATTTTTTAGCTTCAAAATTAAATTTCAGAGACTGGAAATTTAGTTCAGTGATAGTGTGCTTATCTAGCACATGTAAGACCTATGCCCAGAACACCAATTAAACCATCAAGTTATAAGGCTAGACCAATAAATTTGTTCAGCACCTCTTTGCTTCTTCCCTCTCTATTTGGACATTCAGACACACAGCAACCATCCATGCCTAATTTGAGGAGATGGGGGAGTAAAAAGAGATTCATATGTGCTATCATAACAGACATCTAGGGGTTGGAGAGGTGGCTTAGTGTTTAATAGCTCTGCCTCCTCTTCCAGAGGCCCAGATTCCATTCTGAGCACCCACATGGTAGCTCACAGCTGTCTGTAACTCCACTTTGAGAAGATCTGACATCTGGCCTCCATAGCCATCAGGTATGCACATGATGTACAGACACACATGCTAACAAGCACCATACACATAAAATAATAATAGCCTTAAAATATTTTTTAAAACAAGATTAAATTTCTAATTCATATCAAACAAAAGTTTTAGGTTAAGAAAAATGTACAATCTAGACATGTGTAATTCCAATATACCTGTAACTCAGGAGGCTAAGATGAGAGGATTATATTTGAGACTAGACTGAGCTATGTAGGGCACAGCAACAAACAGATCAAATAAAGTAGCTTTCCATAGTTTGGGTTTAAAAGTCAAATATACAATAACAAAATACTCTTTAAGGCCATGTGGACCTGGTGAGCTATATAAATTCTAAGGCTGGTTATAAAGTGGAGTGAACCCATGTCATACAGATTTTCTCTGCTTGTTAGCTGGCTCTTGGTTTCCATGCAGCACTGTTCTGTCTTTGTTGCCACACTTCAGTGTTGTGAAAACATCAGGCATTTCTGCAGTTTCTTTTACAAAATGATTAAGCTTTGAGAACATGGAATTTTTTTTTTAGGAGTATAATAAGTGCTACAAACTTAAGTCTGTCTGACTCATCATCTTCACCACCTTTTCCTAGTTCAATACCTAATTGTGTTGGTGCTCAATAAATACTGAGTGAATGGATGGATGAGTAAATGCCCTCCTGACACGTTTCACTATAGCAGTTTCAGCATTACAAACTCAGGGATGATCTATATACAAGCACACTTTCCTTGGATAGTTAATATACCTCTAAGGTTTTGTATAAGCGAGGCAACTTTCAACACATAGCAGGTAATATAATGAGTTGTTGTCGGTGAAATGAAGTAGAACTATGCTTGAAACACCAGTAGTCAATGAGGAAGAAGTTTTTAATTAACAATGCATAATTGATATACTTACCTGAATGACTGTTTCATTATGGTCATCTTGTTAACTGTTAAATTTATTTGGATACTTCATCTTGAAAGATTTAAGCATGATACTGCACACCTTTAAACTTAGCAGTCAGGAGGCAAAGGCAGGCAGATCTCTGTGAGTTCATGGCCAGACTGGTCTACAGAGCAAATTCCAAGCCATCCAGGGCTAAAAAGGAGAAAAAGAGGAGGGAGGGGAGGAAGAGAGAAAGGAGGAGAGAAATTTAATAATACATTTTTCAAATTCACAAAGGTCAGTTATAAATTTCCAATCTGGTTCCTTATGTGAGCTGCTGGATTTAGTCTATATTTTATAACAAAATGGGAATCTTTTGTAATTCCTTCATTTCTAGACCTACGCTTTCCAGCCTACTT
Organism: Phyllotis vaccarum; assembly: GCA_033318265.1. Taxonomy (NCBI): domain Eukaryota; kingdom Metazoa; phylum Chordata; class Mammalia; order Rodentia; family Cricetidae; genus Phyllotis; species Phyllotis vaccarum. The sequence goes on along the minus strand of JARWLC010000001.1, from coordinate 134,792,844 downwards.
TAACCCATTAGTTCCATGTTGATAGTCTAGTTTTCTGTAACAAATATGATCCAGTTTTATTGTCTGTGTTTTCCTGGCTCTTAAAAGAAAAAAATGTAGATTTATGGAACTCATGACATACGGGGTGAGATAATTATATAAAATAGAATATAGCATTTTAATATTCTTCATTTCTCATGTGCTTTTATGGTAAAGTAACTCATATCACATCCATAATGTGGGGTTTTGTAACTGTCTATCAAAGAATCATTCTGTTAACTGTTGTATTGTGAGGCAACCCAGTTCCAGAGCACTGCTTTAGTTTAGCTACCTAAGAAGAGTCTCCTCTTAGAAAGCTATCCTGATCTACATAAAATTTAAATGAGAGCAATTATTATAAAAGAAGACTTATAATGTAAGGCATAACAACTTGATTCAATAGGTAATTTGATTTAAAGAAAAAACCAGAACATATGTAAAGGTATTTGGAAAATTTGATCTACATTGTTCTTTGTAACATTTTTGCTCAGCTTTACTTTAATATTCCATATTTATAACATTCCTGTTTCACACTTATTTGAAGATTTCTTAGGCTTGGCCCTGTGTACAGTGAAGGGGGCAGTATAAAGCCACCTATGCCCCTATTGCAGCAATGCCCTATGGTCCAGTTCTGTCTCTGCTGTTGTCTGAGTAAACTCTACTGGATGTTTTGCCGTGCTTCCTTTGTCCTACATAATTCAATTAAAATTTGTGATTTCCCAGGCCAAAAATACTGGTCATTGTCAGAAAAGTTATTGTAATGAAGAATCTCTGTGCTGGTCTTTTGAAAAAGTAACTGAAAGAATTGACAATTGAAGGATATGATTTATAGTCTTTAAATTCAGCTCTATTTGAAAATCAGTGAGTGCACAATCCTTTGATGTGTAGTTTGTATTTGTAAAATTAATACAGAATATTTTTCAGAATATACATAGTTTTTCTCAAGCTGCACTACCATGTTGTGAAAATGTTAAATTTCATAAAAGATTAGAATTGAAGGAGAGTTGAGAGGTTTAAAGCCAGCTTGCTGTATGTGTTTTTCTGTATGGTCTTGAGGTACTCACTGTCTTAAAGGCACCAGTCTCTCCCAGGGTTATTCAGATACTGAGGCAGCTTCTCATCCATTAGGCTAATTTTGATCTCAAGCTACCCATAAGGTGCTATTTTTAGATACCACAAAAACCTAATACATGAGAAACAATTATTACTTTATATGTGTCCTTAGAGTTCTATTCCTTTTATTAGTTCTTATATATCAAAACAAAGATTCTATAGTATTTATAGTGTCCACTATACAGTAAGCAAGAATTTTAACCATGAAATTTGTATACTACTTGCAACATTCCTTAAAGGAATTCTTTAAAGCACTAACTTAAAATACCAATCATTTTGAACTCTAAAGTTAAAAGGCTTTGTTATAATTATAGGCTTATACAATTTAAATATTATTATGAACTATTAAGAGCCAGTTCTGTTTACCATGCATCATGCAGATGTTTTCAGTGACTAAAAATGATAAAAATCAATATTGGATGTAATATTTTATATTTTTCACTATACTGTGTTTAATATGAATTTATTGTCCAGTGAGTAAAACAAACAAAGTTTCAATACAAGAATATTAAGAAGCATAAGGACATATTTCTAAGAAACAAATACTCAAGCTACATATTCTAGAATCAAGAGTCAAATTAAAAAAAATAGGCACTATGGTCCTAGAAGTTTAACTTACTTTCTGTCTTTTTAACTCTTAAAAATTTCTTAAAATATTGAAACACTATATTCAGGCTTAAAATTTAATTTTCATTGTGTTAAAAGTAATAGTGGCACTAGTTGGGTTATTTTTAAGTGAAACTAGTTAAACTTGACTGTTTTAGCATTTCAGTTAGACATTTTCAAATAGGGCATTTTCATTTCAATGAAACTGCTTTTATTTAAGTTAATGCAAATTATTACATTTCTAATGTAAGAACTGGGTTATCAGTATATGAAATTTATTTTAAAATTAGGCAAAGCAAAACTCCCTTTTAAAGGTGATTATAATGTAGAGTAGAAAAGATGGTCGCATGAAACCACAGAAAAAGGACTCGACAGTGTTTTCAGCTTAATAAAAAGGTTGTAAAAATACTTGTAAGCTTGAAAATCACACTAGCTATTCTTGTTTCAAATTCTGTTTAATATATTGTTCTGTATGATTTTATAATAAACAGATTACTCCTTGAACAGGAATTAAGAATAAAGCTGCCAGGAAGGGGTTTTGTTGTCAGAGTAGTTCCCGCCTCATGTTTTGTAAGAGATTTCATGGTCCCATTGTAAAGAGTAGATGATTTAAAACGTGTTCCCAAGATAAACTTTCCCATTGTCATTAATGAGGATGGATAATACTGAGTGACAAGTGCATTAGGAAAGACACAGAAAGAGCTGTTAGGTTTGTCAGAGCGTATCACTTCAGGCACTGACACTTGAGGACATTCCTTTTGAGAATATGGGGGGCTGATTTTAAGATAGCGAAGTTTATATTTGCTAGTAATATGTTTTATCATTTATAAGTATATGTCTTTGCAGTACTTAAAAGATATCTGGGAAATTACTTAGATTAGTTAAGTAAGTACATTTTAAGTTCTTGCTTTTACCCTGATTTCTTATGAATGTCATTGAACTACACAAGATTTTACTATGTTCAAATATTCCAACAAAACTAAATTTTCCCTTTTAAAAACTTACTTTATGGACTATTTAACTAAAAGAATACTAGCATGATACATTTTTTTAAAAAAAATGTTGCTACCTTATTCCCATTTATAAAAGGAGATTCTTTATTCTGAGTTATGTTGAAAATAAAAATTTTGAGTAAGAAGGTATGTATGAATCTAAGTTATTTCTCCATAGATACATTGCTATATAGACACATTTTAAATATTAATCAGTGACAATACTTATAATGATAATACAGCATGTTACTTTGCTGGTACTTAAAAGTCAATACCAACTACAAGATGCTTCTTGGTTTGTTTTTGATTATACAATTAGACATTTTTTTCTCATTGATTGATTTTTCTTGCTGCAAACCAAATTTTGTCTCTGTGTACCTTTTGACGGTAATAATGACTGAGCCTTTCTTAGGGTTGAAGATTTCCCAAGCAGCAGTTTGGTGCAAGGATAAGCTATCTATCATGATTGCATAACACTAATGGGGCCCGAGCAAGCCACTCTATGACTGAAATTATACTTGACAGTTTACCTCTTGTTGGTGAGCCTGAAGTGAACATAGCTGCTGACTGTCCCTGGGAGAGCAGTGTGACTACTCCATATGCTAGGGGAGGCCTTCTCTTTGTGACGTAGGACTCCAGCTAGCCCTGGGATCATGTTCTCCCCCTCCCTTTCCTTTCACTACTTCCTTCCTTCCTTTTTTATGAGTATGTACTTTGTGGTGTTTTCTAAGATGGAATAGTATTATACAGATAATTCAACATTTTTTTACAAGACTGTGTGGTATAGGCACTTTTCAGTCATTTTAGATACTTCCATATAAGTTTCGCTGTGAACTTTAAAACTGTATTCATTGTTTAAGGTATCTGTACTTCCTAAATGTATTTTCAAGTACCGGTAGTTTCTGATTAGTGTTTGAGTCTTACAAGATGTTATTGTTTCGGGAACTTCTCTCAGGGTCACTCTGTTTTGTTGAGTAGCTAGATTTTGGTGGTTTTGAGACATGATCTTACTGTGTTGTCCTGACTTACCTGAAACCCATGGTGAGCCTCCTGCCCCAGCTCCCCACAGGCTAGGATTACAGAATACTGATTTTCAGTATTTATATATTGTGAAAACATTTCTCAGAAAATTTTATCTTATTATTAACTTATCATTGTTTTTCAAAATAAGTTTCAAATTCCTTAAAGATTTCAAACAGTTTTGAAGCTAATAAATTGAGTGCTATACAATAAAATAACATTTTATGGCTGTATGTGTAGACTTAATTACCCCTTTTGTCTCCTATTGATAAATGAAGTCTGGGTCCATTGTGCACATATTGAGAGTAGAAAATTGAAGTTAAGTAAAGGTATTTGGATATTAAAGTGTTTTATTAAACCGTGTGTAAATAGGTTTATTATAAAGTAGACTCTAAGCTATGGAAACTGCTCAGTTGTTGCTCTTGCAGAAGACCCAGTTCAGTTCCCTACACCCACATGGTAGCTTTACAACTGCATGTGACTCCAATTCCAGGGGATCCAGTACCTTCTGTCTTCTGGATTCATGGATCCCATACATATACATACATGCATGTATACAAAATATCCGTAAGTCTTTTAAAATAAATTTTTAATTGTCCTACATATTTGATATTCAAATGGCTGGAAAGTTTGCTAATTGAGTTCTATTAGGTCATCAGAGCAGGCATTTGCTCAGTCTGTTACTATTTTTCCCTTATTTTATGTGTATGTGCATATGCATGTTCAGGTCAGAGGTCAGCATCAATGTCTTTCTTTTTCTCTCCACCTTATTTTATGAGACAGTTTCAAACTGAATCTGTTGCACACTAATTCAAAGAAACACAGGCTGGCCAGAAAGTTTCAGGGATCTTCTATCTCCACCACCTCAGCATTGGAATTATAGGTGCTTGACGCCATGCCTGACTTTTATATGGGTGCTGGAGGTCAAACCCAAATCATCATACATTCCACGCACTAGAATGACTGAGCCATCTTCCCACCCACCCCTTACTTTTAATTGAAATTATTTATACTCTAAGGATTATTTTTATTTTAGTGCAGACAACAGTCTATATAATCTAGGGATTAATTGTTAATATACTAATCATTTTACACAATTTTTCTAAAGCAGCGTCTGTTAAATAATCACCAAATGTATTTGTAAATTGTCGTAGTAACACAGAGATAGATACTTAGCCAGTATAGTAATTAAAACACTTATTTGGGGGGAAGGGGTTATGTATGTGTATGTTTATATATACATATATATGTATATATATATACATCTTTCTGTGGTTTTGTGCACTTGAGTCCATGTACCTACGGAGACCAGAAGAGGGCATTAGTATTGTAAGTTAAGTCAAGGCCATTGTGAGCAGCTGAATCTGTGCGCTAGGAACTGAACTGAAGTCCTCTGCAACATCAGGAAGTGTTCTTAACCCAATGTGCCATCTCTTCTATCATAATTAAATAGTTACATTGTTGGGTATTTTTTTTAGAAAATAAGTTTCTGCTTTAGTGTTCTTCCCCTTTCAATTCCTTTAATGAAGTACTCTAAGAAACAGGCAAAATGATGGATATGGCAGTACTTCAGAAGTCCTACTCAGTAATTTAATTTATCAGTCATATTTCAGTAGCTGGATCTAGCTGAGGTCAAAAACCATCAAATTCCATGATGGGAAGATAGGCTTGTCATGTTTTGCAAGTCTCTAAGCTTCCAAACAGACCCATTTTTGCATCCTATAGTCAGGCAGATAATTCACAGAGATGGTACCAAAGACCAGGACACTGGAAGAACCAAAGAAAATGGCTCACATATTCCAGATACCCACCCCAAGGTCCTTGTCTTAACTGTGAAGGTCTAGGTTCTTCAAATAGACATTTCCAGCGTTAGGTTTCAGGCCCCTGTGCCATACCTGTGGCTGCTGTAACAAGAAGGCACAAACCTAACAGCTGCAGCCAGCAAAGATTGGCTGGGGGGTCTTGGGGATAGAGGTAGAGTTGCCAAATTATTGCCTTATGTAGTTTGTCATTACTAATAAAATAGATACCAGTGAGCCATAGGAATTTCAGTTACATCACCTAAAATACATTATTATATATTTCCACCTTTTTCTCAATAATTTTCATAATTATTCTACCAGTGAGTGCCATAATATAATACAGTATCATGTGTTCATAGAGGAGTACTTAAAACTAATTAATAATGTATGTATGCCTATAAGCATGTTTCCTGTATCCCAAATAGTTGAGTGAAAATCTAACTTACGCACTAATTCATGCTCTGCAGTCTTAATTTCATGCTTTTTTTACTTAGGCAGTAAAATCTGTGCTCCATTCATCTGATCGCACCCAGCTACTCCTCCCATCTAATTACACGATCTTCAGTGTACTTTTTTGCTATAAAATGCATCTGCATCATTTTTTAAACAAAATCCTTTCATTTTTCCTACAAGCATCTATTTTCTAATCAGAACAGTTGATATCGCATTGCTTTACAGTAAATAGTCTAAAAATTTAATGATAATTATTGAAGAGTTATAATCCAAAAGAGTAATTGCTTCATATTTTTTTAAAAAACTTAGAAACAAATTGTAATGATATGTTAGGTAATATAAATAATGCTTTTGATATGCATTTTAATAAAAGCTTTTATAGTATACACTCTTTATTATATATAAATTATTATGCATAATACACCATGAATTCTACTAAAACCCATCACAAAAAAGTAAAAAGGTCATACCCATTTGTAAGCAAGTTATATGAAATCACACCTGTTTCATCACATGCAGAACATTCATCATCTTCAGACCTTTCTTAACCAAGAGATTGGCAGCACTCATCAAATAGATAAGAAATATATCTTCCTGCTATTATTTAAAATAATCTCTTTTTCCTTGCTTTTGATATCAGGGTGAAATTACCATTATTACCATTTGTGTATCTATCTGTCCGTGTGTCAGTCTGTCCAACTGTCTGCCTGTCTTTAAAGAGCCCCACGGACATAAGTGTAAGAAATCTGTCAGCCTTTAATATTCTTGCCTAAGAGGGAATGATTAAAAATGTTATATTATGTAAAGTTTGTTCCTAGTTGTTTGAAACTCCCAGGGCTGATCACGTCAGAGCTAAAGAAAGAGTAGTTGTCTTTGATTTGTTCATAAATATCTAGGAGATAGTTTAGTTGAGCTTTTAATCTGACCCAGTGCTTTTATGTTCTTATGATCTGGTCTCTGCTCACTTTCTAGCCTCATGATTTGGCATGAACTTACTGTTTGCAGGTTGCAGCTTACTATTTGATCTGCATTCTTCCCAGTGGCTCATTCCTGCAACATTTCCAGGTGTTTTGTAAATGTCAGAAATCCTGTCATTTACTGCAAGTATCTTTGCTAAATCTACTTATTGTGAGTTTAGTCTTAACTTTGATGTCACTTCCTCTCACAGTCATACCCTGTTCCTCAGTTCTAAGTAGCCTACTTCTGTGTTCCCAAACTACCTTGGAAATACCTTATAGCTCTTAGCACTATCACATGTTCTTCACTCCCTGACGTCACACTGTAATCAATGACAGGAAGTGCTTGTTTTCTTGCTCATTGGCGCACCATAGCACCTGTCACATGATAAAGTACACAATGAGTGATCTGAAAATATGCATTGAACTAGTGGGAGAAGCAATAGGATTTATAGCTTGAGTAAATGTTTGTAAACTTCCTTAACCATCTCTGCATATGGATCAGGGTTGCCTCTCCTGTGGGGAAGAGTGTTAACAATCAGCCCTGTGAGCCTTAGCTAATCTGTTTAAATTTTCTCTACTTGCCACACCCTTTCTTATCATTAAGGATTTATACCTGTACTTAGAATATTCCTCCATGTTAACCTGGAATTAAAAAATAATAATAATATATAACTATCTCATCTTCTGAGCAAAGACTTTCTCTTTTTCCATCCTACCCACCCTCCCTGAATGACTTCCTTCTAAATCTTTGACATAGGCAAAGTTACCTCATTAGTAAAAGATGTACAATATTTGATACATTAAAATACTCACATACTTTCATTTAAAATATAAAGGCTAAATATATAAAGATTGCCCTCCATTCTATACCTACCCAACTTTGTGTCCTCGTCTTTTTTTTTTTCACCCATCCATTCCAATTAATGTTGGTTGTATACTTTGGGATATATGGCCATCCACTGAGAGTGTGAACTGCCAGGAGCCACACCGTTAAAGAAAACTGATTCTTTCACTCCATGCAGCTTCAGATACCTAGCCATGGGTGGAACTTCATCACCACTTTCTCCCTCTATGTTGGGATTTTGTTGATTTGAGCTTGCCCAGATCTTTTGGACGCTGTCAAAACTGCTGAATTCATATGCATACGTATAACTTCCTTTGGTATCTAGAAAACACTGTTTCATTGTAGTACTCCACTATCTCTGACTCCTACAGTCTTTCTGCCCTCCTTTTTCATAACAATCCCTGAGCATTGGGAGGAGGGAGTGTGTGATATAGAAGTTCTATTCAGAGCTGTGAGTCTCAGTTAATGATCATCTACTACAAGTAGAGACTTTTCTGATGATGTCTGAGGGGTACACTACTCTAGTCTACTATATTCTCTCTTATTCTTGCCGACATAGGCATGTGATATAAACTCTATATGCACCCCAGTTAGGATGACTAATAAAACCACTGAGTGTTTTAAATACATATCTCAATAACATTGGATAGTAATATCCCAGGAGCTTACACATTTATTGTTCCTAATTAATAGACATTTACATCTATCATTACTTGTGTGAAACATGATTGACTATTTTATGATAATTGTTTAAAATTCAGTTTGTACAATCTTGTGTCCCTGCTATCTCTCTCTATTCCTCTAGAGAATTTGAAATTGCTCTGCAGCTTGGAAAAAGATATCTCGCCCTCTAATTGTTCCAGAGCGCACTTTATTTTTTTTTTTAAATAGTAGACTCCTTTCCCCTTTTAAGAGTGACGGTTTAATCCTGATAAAAGTGTCATGATGTGATTTCTTTTCCTTCAGGATACTCAGTAGTGAAGAACTGGTGCACGAGGCTTTTGTTTTTCCACAGTAACAACGTCATAGTTGTTGTGTTTCCTCTCACTTATCCGTCGGATCACTTATAAAACTGCAACTTTACCTTCCAAGTGTATCCATAAAATATTTCTTCAAAACTAGTTTTCCAAGGTTTTTTTTCTAAGCAAACTAGAGGGAGTTACAACCCTTTTATAACACTTAACTATTTTAATCTGAGATTTATTGCCTGAATCCATATGCAATGTGTTTATTGCTTAAGAAACATTAAAAAATGGCTTAGTAACTTTGTATAATGCTATAATTATATCTTTCACCAAGATAATTATATAAAAGCAAATAAAGGTAGAGCTAAGATAATACCTAATTTAGGATGCTTTTCAACTGTATAATGCTTATAATTAAAGATTTCAGATAGAAAGTAAAGGGCCTTCATTTCCCTTATACATCAGCCTGATTTTCAAAATAAAACTATAAACATTATCTGAATGGTTTCTTTCTTTACACATTTGCATATTGAATCACACTATCTAGAGGATATAAGTTCTAAAAGAAGTTGTAAATATATCTTTAAGCTAGTACATACAACCTGGAAGATCAATTTTATGTCTCATTTGATATGCAGGCTTAAAGACAGAAATTATTTAACTCATGTGTTACTGTAAGAAAATATTTTAAAATTTACAGTGGAAAGTATACAGTTATTAATGTCATATCACTTAAACCATTTTAAGGAAACATCACTCATCATTAGCCGTTAAAAGTAAGATATCATTCATGTATTATACATAATCACACAATTTAAGGCATCAAAAAAATAACTAAGTTTAAATATCAATAATATTCGCCCCTTTTTTATTTTCTCCAGTGGGACTAGAAGGTATACTACAAAATCCTAGCCTAAGCTTGTCAGTAATAACCCTCACACACTAATGTCTAAATGCAGGTGAATGAACATACATGTCCTAAATATGCTCACAGCAGCTTTCTCATGGCACCGTGACCTAGCTCCCTGATGACTGGTGGCCACAGTACCTCAAGATAGCAAAGTGACTGTAGAAAGCGCCTTCTCCCCCAGCTGCACTGGAATTCCAAGTTTAAATTAAATTCTGAACTTAATTAAGCCTGTGACTTACCGGTTAGTGGCAGTCATGTAAACTAACCCTGTCAGCTCTGGGGCTGCTACAGACCTACTACTCTTACTCCTACCGATGAGAACCGGCACTTAGCTATAGTCTTTCTGCTCATTTTGGTTTTGTAGGGAAAGCATTCTCAGGTGTGTAAAGGGCAAGATAGCTGTAAAGTCTACTCTTCAACCTGATTTACCATATACATAGGAAGTCCTCTAGACACTTTCTGGAAGAACACTGGAGAGGGAAGGAAAGACTGAGTCACAGGGAGGCTTAAGATAGTTTTTTCAATATTTTTGTTTTCCCACTGGTTCTTGACATTATTATTACATTTTCATGTTAATTTTATGTTTAGCTTAAATTTTCATAATTGTCCGTTTTTAGTGGCATGCATTTATTTTTTTAAACCAGGGTTTCTCCAAATTAAATTAAATATAAAAACTACTGAATTGTGTGGTTTCTACCAATGTACAGGATTCAAAACATTTATAACAAATACATGAAACCGTGATTGACTAAAAGAAAAAAGTTGACAGACTTTTGGATAACTTTGAGTTATCTTAACAAATGATTTTGAAATGGGGCCATCTGTTAAAGCTTGCCGATGCTCTGAGTTTATGTTTTCATGCAAATCAGGCTTTAACCAAAATACTTTGGAAAAAAACAGATGCTTTGTAGAAATAAATTATCCCTAACATAATTGCAGCCATCCAGGAAGGTACTGCAGTACTAGACCTTATGTATGTGACTACTGGAGTATGTGCCATTGCTGTACTACATTGTGGTGCCCCTTGTCCAGCCCCTCTCTCATCCTCACCCCTCACCTCATCCACACACCTGATTACCAGGACCAAGTTTCTATCTATTTAACAAAAACACATGGCCTTTGAAAATCATGACACAAGTACTTGAATCTGAACTCCAGTCTGAAGATAAATTCAATCTTTTATACTTCACAAAGTACTTTTTATTTTATTTAGAATATTGTATTTTTCCACTAATTACTATGGTCTTTGAGACCACCAATAAATCTTACCAGAAATACTAATGTAGAGGAAGTTTTCATAACAGAATATAGTTGTTTGATTTTAATAGAAGAATTTATGTAGCAAACAGGAGGATAACATTGTATATACTGTAAATCTACACAGCACAAATCAAGTGTGTACTCAATAAATGTTTATTAAACATGCAGAGTTTTTGAATTTTGCTGGAAATCAATTTCTAATATGAGTCTTATATAGTAACTCACAAAAATCAGCGATGTAAGATCCATATTATATTAATTTGAACTTGTATATAAAGAGAACAAATTCATGCAGTTATTAGAAATAAACATTAAAAGAGCTTTCTAATTCTGTTTGTAGATCTTGCCATTATTGAGAGGGCAACATATTATGTACAGACTTACTTACTGCCATTCATGGCATCTTGTTAGGCTTCTCCCTGAGTGAAATTCTATCCCCACCCATTCTATCCCCACCCCTTGCTCAAAGGTTATCAAGGTACTTTGGACACACTTTCCATTTGCACATTTTAGCATACTAATCAATGTATTAATAACTATTAATTGGTATTCTCTTGCCATATGAAAATGCTTTTAGATTCAGCCATTTTATGCCTGTTTGAAAAGAGTGACTTAGCCTAGTGACAAAACATTCCTGTTTGCACATGCTCTTTCAGTTGAAGTATTTGTCAGAATGGAGGGTGAGGGAACTCTGGACATTTGTGTAGGTGAAAGCCTGCCTGTCTTTTGCTTGTAGCAGGAAAATCAGTAAAGTCACTGATTTTCTACGCAGGTTCTATGTCTGGGAAACAGCATGGCAGACTGACTTACACTGATACTTAGCAGTTCCGTTGACTCAGTATAAAAATAAGCACTACCACTTATTGGTTATGTGAGTCCAGCAGATAACTTCCCTCTGACTCAGTTTCCTCAGTGCTTAGATGGAAGTAAAGAAAAGTGTGAAAACTAAATAAGGTATTATGCATGGCAGACATGGCACAAAGCCTGATCTGTTATGGTGGTTCTAGTGTTTCACAGACTGGGGGCATTGCTCTGCCTATAGACATCTGGAGGAGTAAATATATTAGCAGGCAGAGAGTGATAGTTCCTATGAAGTGGGACCAAAATAATGGTTCTCTCATAGATTTTACACACATACATATGTGTTATCTCACCTAAACCTCAGAACAATCCTTGCAATTTGCTAGGGTTTTTTTTTTTTTTTTTCCATCAGAGAGACCTAAGATTCAGAATAGATCCCTTGCACAAGAGCAAATGCCTGTTAGATGCCAAAGCCAGAATTCAGTCAAAGGTATAATAATAATTCCTCTCACTCTCTGATAGCTGAATTGCCAATATTGGGGATTTATTGGTTTCTGTCTTACGTGTGATATTTGGCAAAAATTAAAGGGACCCCCAAAAAGTACAGAGGAACATTCCAGTACTTCTCCTTCCCCTCCTTTCAATTATGAATGCACAAAATAAACACTCAAGCAACGTTTGTTAGCAGCCATTAAGATCTTTCTTTTCAAATACATACGTATTTACAACTGCTGTGTTGCCAAGGTTTCCACTTTTTGAAAAAGTAAATAGGGCTAAGAAGATGGCTCAGTAGCTGAAGTGCTTGCCATGTAAGCTTACACCTGAGTTCTGACCCTGTCACCCACTGTCTTAGTAGTTTGTTGTTTCTGTAATAAAACACAAAAAGCAACTTAAGGAAGAGTTTATTTTGGCTCATGTTTCCAGAATATAGTATATCAAGCCGAGAGCTTGAGGCAACTGATCACATTGCATCCACAGTCAGGAAGCAGAAGAAAGTTCGTGTACAGCTCACTCTGTCTACTATAAAATCCCCAACCCAGGAATAATTGCCACCTACAGGGAGGGGCCTGGGCCTTCCCTCATGAGTTAATATTCATGCCCAAAGGCCCATCTTCCAGAGGATTCTAGATCTCTTTGAGTTGACATATTTAACCATTACACCTTTCTCTACTCTTACAAGCATGAGAACTTGAGTTCAGATCCTAACACTCTCCTGAAAAGCTGGGTACACTGCATGCCTATAACCCCAGTGCTGGATTCTTGAGCATTGCAGACCAATGAATTGAGCCACTCAACAAGTTTCAGGTTCAGTGAGGGACAATAAGTGACCCAAGAAGAGTACTGATATCAGCCTCTGACCTCCACATGTACTCCCACACTCAGGTAAAGACACAGGAATAGTAGATGGATAGAAATACAATTATGAGATACAGTTATCCTAGTTGTACCTAAATCATCATTTTAAATTGTATTACTTATTTGTGGGGCAGCACATGTGCCGGGGCTAAAGAGTGTAGAGGTCAAAGGGCAGCTGGTAGGAGTCACTTCTTTCCTTTCACTGTGTGGGTCCCAGGCATTGAACTCACCTTAGCAGGTTCTACCCACTGAGCTAGCTCACCAGGCCACCTGAATTATCTTATACTAAATAGATTACAATGTCTGAACTAATTTATACAAAACATCCGTTTATTGCTTTGAAGAAATTGTTGGCCCTGAATTTCCTACCATTGTCCAAAAACAATAAACTAATAATTTTTGTTTAAAAATAGGACAGTCATATGAATAATTATTTGCCACCCAAGACAATAACAAATATGCAAAGCACTGACACCATATGGGACTCTTCATAAAGTATCAAATTGCCAAGTACTCTGTCATGCATCATTTTCAGGCTGATGCACACGTAGATATATAGGAATGCTGTTGTATTTGGCTTGAACAAATAACTCACTGAAACAATCTCAATAGTAGTTTTCTTCCTAGTGTCAGTCATTCTAGAAGCTGTCCCCATATCATCTACCCTTCTGTTCTTGCTGTGCCTCCTCAGGCTCTTTGTTCAGGTAGGAACTTAGCACTCACTGTGTTGATATCATTGTCACTTTACTCCTTGCGTAGAGCAGAAGGTTCTTCAACTACCTAGTTGTGTGACATAGTTGTATGAACTAGGTATGCTACCTCTCTATGCTGTGCCTCTCTCTCCTTTTATCCCAAATGGTGTATTCAGCCACTGTACCAGTTGCTTCTTGTGTCAGTCTTACTTATCTTGGTATTAATGTAGAGTCCAAACAGTCTGAGAACCTTTATAAATATCATATGACTGCTCAATAGCAAAATCAAAACTGTACTCACCCCTAAAGAATACTTCCTCTACCCACACTGTCTAGAGCAATGGTTCTCAGACACCTTTGAAAGTTGAAGGACTATTTAACAGGAGTCACCTAAGACCATTGGAAAACACAGATATTTACATTACAATTCACAACAATAACAAAATTAGAGTTATTAAGTAACAAAAATAATTTTATGGCTAGGGAAAATAATTTTATGGCTGGAGATCACTACAGTATGAGATAGTAAATTAAAGGGTTGCAGCATTAGGAAGGTTGAAAATCAACTACTGGCCTAGAGCATTGACTCTGAGTTCTCACACTATATTCCATGCTCACCACTCTGCTAGCTGCTCTTGCAGGTGAAAATGTTTGTAAAGTCCTGAAGAATAGTTGTCAACCTCTCTTCTCTCGTGATTCAAAAAACTCCCAGCCAGTGATTGATACACCCATTTTATAAGATGTGCTGTACAGGCTCTGGTCTAAGCCCATTTCCTGTGGGCTCATTTAATGCTCTTCAGTATTATGGACTTTTTATTGATGAAGGAACTAAAGGGTTAAGGGTGAGAACCTTGTCAAGATGAACCACGTTTCCATATCTAGGCTTGCAAACCATTTTGTATGGAGACATGTTTGAAAATTTCAGAAGTTGGGACCAGAAAGCTGGCTCAGTGGGTAATGACACTTGTTTGGCAAGCCTGGTAACCTGAGTTCAGACTCTGGAACTCAGAGAAAGGTGGAAGGAAATTCCGCAAAGCTTTCCTCGTACCTCCACATAGGCACTGTGGTACATGTGCCCCTCCCTTCCCCCCTACACACACACACACACACACACACACATACGCATGCACACCCTGGAACCATGACCATCACCCATACCCCACCCCACCTCCACAGGGTCACAGACCCAGACATGGCCGGGGTCTTTGCAGCAGCCTGTACCTGAATGTCTTCATGGCTTCAGGTGGCAGCAACCACCATCCAGATCATCATGTTCCAGGGCATGGCACAGTCCTTGAATACTGACATGGTTCGAGGTTGCCTGTCAGAGCCTGGTACTCCACATAGCACTTGATGACAACAGAAGCCCTAGACATCAACTCAGGCACTGGCTGCTATAGGGCCATGGACCCAGACATGGCTCTCTGCAGTAGACCTGGCCAGGATGACATCTTGGCCCTGGGTTGTACTTTTTCTTTCTTTCCTTTTCAAGACAGGGTCTCACTATGTAGCCCTGGCTGTGTGGAAACTGCTATGTAAACCAAGCTATCGTGGAACTCACAGGGTACTTGCTTTGCAGTGAGATACATTACATTGACTTTATTCCCTGCCAACATAAAAAGACTGTTCTGTGCCTCTCCAGATTTACTGTGTGAACACTTGAGTCTTAGCAGTGAACGGTGGCTGTTTCCAGCATCACAAGTTTGTATTTTCTAGTATCTTCGTTCTCAGTGGTTCTTTTCTCAGAATCCTTTACTGTTGTTCTGTGTTTTATGAATTCAAGATGTGAGTAAAGATGAATGTTTAATATGTACGTTATGTTTTTAGAGTCTCTAATTCTTTAAGGAAATAAGGACAAAAGCAATGAAACCATGATATAAGGATACTTAATTTTTTAAAAATCTGGGATAGTACTGTGGAAATTAATGTTTATTTTATGCAAACTAGACAGTATCTGTTAGCGGACACATTACTGTCAAGAAAATATTACTTGTCTTAATTATCAGTAATGAAGCAGGGATAAGCTGCTCACTTAGATATCATGTATCTAACGACCTTGTCGATGAGAGGCTGTGGTAAAAGTCACCAGTTTCATATATTACACTGCCTTCAGTTTCTGGCCTTTGTGTAGATTGAGGCTTTGTGGATGAGTTTGAAAGTCAGCTATAAATTCTGCTTGATGTTTAAAACTGATTTAATATCTTTCTTGCTTTTAGTACATCTTTTTTTTTTTTCATTTATAAAGACCCAGTTTTGTCTTTGAGCTTTAAAAATAGGTTGTAGTAAATTTAAGCTTGCCTTGCTAACTGCCAGTGGTTTTGTTTTTGGTTTTGTTTTAAACCTTACCAAATAAAACAGTACATATATTAGCAGTTGTTTAACTAAAGGACATACTTGATGGCTAGCGTGTCTTGTTATTTCTGAATTTGCTGTGTGGGTGGTGACAGTTGTGAAAGAAGACTATGAGTCTTCATAGCATCATTTCCTGTCTAAATTTCCTGAGATAAAACAGAGCTCATTTCTTGACAGAATTCTCAAGTCCTTTAACCTAGCCCCTTAATGATAACATTTGTCTTGCAGTACTGAGACATTATTTAAAAGATATGTAGCACATGGTGGTTCGTGCCTATGATACCTGCTCTTGTTAAAGACCAGAGGGTCAGGGGTTAAGTCAGCCTCAGCCACAGAGCCAGTTTGAGCCAATATTGGAGGGAGGGGGAGGATCAAAAGGGAAGCAAAGAAAACTTGACTTTAGCTTTGTATTGACCAACAGGAGTAGCACATGGTTTAAGTAATTAAGGATTCAATGGAGGGGCAGGGCAATGAAGCACTAAGTGGACCTTGACTTTTTAAGTTCTTGAAACTTTTCTTAGTGGAAAAATCTTACTCAGAGACCAAAGAAGAAATCTCACAAAAGGTGCTGTGCAATGTGAATTCAAACTTTTCTGAAGTAACTTAAAGAATGCAGAACTCAGAGGGACAGTGTAAAAACTATCCTAATGCCTTTCTAAAAAATTAAAGTATCACATCATTTCTCCCCTTTCCTTTCTTCCCTCCAGTCCTTCCATGTCTCCCTCCCCCTGCTCTCTCTCATATCCATAGCCTCAATCTCTCTCTCTCTCTCTCTCTCTCTCTCTCTCTCTCTCTCTCTCTCTCTCTCTCTCTCTCTCTCTCTCTCTGTGTGTGTGTGTGTGTGTATGTGTGTGTGTAAGAGAGAGAGAGACTACTGAATACATTTAGTGTTGCTTAGTGTTGCTTGTACTTATGATTTCAGGGCTGAATTTGGTATTAGATAACCAATTTAGGGGCTCATCCCTGCGGAAGACAAATTCTCACATTCTTCACACTCCTCAGTTGCCTATAGTTCTTTATCTAGCCCTCTTTCTTTCCACATTAGCATGTCTGTTGACCTTGTCTTTGTTTGGTCTTGTTTAGGCAGCCATATTGAGGTTTTATGGGTAAAGCTTCCTTGTCACTTCTAGGAGACGCAATCTCATAGCACACTTTCTGTACCTCTGGCTTTTACAATCTTTCTGTACTCTCTTCCGCCATGTTCCCTGGAGTCTGGGGTGCAAGAGCTGTATTGTAGATGTATTGGAGGCTGGGCATCCGATGATCAGTTTTCTCTAAATTTTGATCAGTTGTGGGTTTTTATAATAGTCTGCATCAGTTGCAAAGAGAAGCTTACTTGATGAAGGGTGAAAGCTACACTTATCTGTGAAAATAATGATAAATATTTAGAATGCAGTTAGGAATTATTCTAGGTTAATAAAAAATAGTGGTAGCAGGTTCTCCTCCTCTAAGATCCATGGTCTGACTAGGCCAAGGTAATTGGCTAGGTTTTCAATACTAGGCATAATTTCTCTCCTGTTGATCAGGTCTTAAATTCAGTAAGATAGCTGTTGGTACAAGAAAGATATGAGTGCTGCTATTACATCCTTAGCAGTATCCTACCATCCTGGTTATCTTTGTTGTTCACAGCATCAAAGCTGGGTAGGGCCATTGTTGGATTCCTTCTCTTAAAAGCTTACATATCACTTTCTGGTACCATAAAAGCTAGTCTTCAGGGAGGCAGCTCTCACATCAAACCAGCTCTGATCCTCTATGTCCAAAATGCAAGATGTCTTCATCAATAAAGTCTTACCTTCAATCTCTGGGAGAGAACCTAAGGCAACAGTTATGATATTTTACTATGGTCTAACAAATAAAGCTTGCATGAAGATCAGAGCCACAAGATAGCCATTAAAGCCAGACAATGGTGGCACATACCTTTAATCCCAGCACTTGGGATCTCATGCCTTTGATCCCACTACTTGAGAGGCCCACTCCTATAATCCCAACAGTAGGGAGGTGGAGACAGGAAATGATATGTCTGGGCAGAGAGAGGCATATAAGGTGGGAAGAGACAGAAGCTCAGTCTTTTTGGCCTGAAGATACAGTAAAGGTAAGAAGTTCTTGGTGGCTGCTCCTCTGTTTCTCTGATCTTTCAGCATTTACCCCAATGTCTGGCTCTAGGTTTTTATTAAGACCAGTTGAGATTTGTGCCACACACACTAATCTATATTGTTTGGGGAGTCTCTTAAATTCCTGTGACCAACAACTTAGAAGGGGGTTTCTCATGGGATTTTTGTTTGACTCTGACACTTTAGAGTAGCATTGCCAGCCCAACTGGCTAAACCTCGTTTAAACTATATGTTTATATATACAAATACACTTATGTTTATTATATGTTATTGTAAGTCTAAAATAATATGATTTTTGTGGCTTTTTCAAACATCTTTACTGCTTTTCCCTTCTGTCCCTTTCCTATATTGACCTAGCCTCTTCTCATAACAACTGTATTCTTCTATTCTCCTCTAACACAATATTCATTACATGGTACATTTTTTTTTCTTGAAACAGGGTCTTTATATATCCCTAGTCATCCTAGAACTCACTCCATAGACCAGACTAGCTTCTAACTAACAGACATGCACCTGCCTTTGCCTCCTGAATGCTGAGATTAAAGGTGTACACCACCATGCCTGACGACCCATGGAACCTTTTTTACTTTGCTATGTTTATGATTACTCCAGGCTATATACCCACATCCAAAGATTTGAGTCAAGGAACCACAGATGAGAAAGAACAGTCAGTGTTTTGTCATCCTGCATCAGAGTTACCTCAGTCAGTATTTTCTAGTTTCATCCATCTGTAAATTTCATAATTTCATTTTTCTTTACATCTGAATCATATTCCATAATGTGAGTGTATATATATATATTCATATATATCATATTTCTTTACCATCTATCAGTTGGACATTTGATTGTTTTCATTTCCTAGCTGTTGTGTATAGTGCAGAAATGAACATGGCTAGGGAGTGTCTGTGGAGTAGGATCTTGTGCCCTTTGAGCTCCTGCCAGTAAGTGGTAGAGCTGGCTCCTAAGTGAGGTTTATTTGTAGCTTTGGGGAGTCAGGTATACTGACTTCCACTGTGGCAATCACCCTCCCACATCTTCTCCAGCACTTGTTGCCAATGGTCTTTCTTATTTTAGCCATTCTGGCTTGAGTAAGATGAAGTCTCAGAGTTTTGATTTACATTTCCCTAATTGCTAAGGATGCAGAACATTTTTTGAGATATTTCTTAGTCATTTCTCTTTATTTATTTATTTTAGAATTCTCTGTTCATATCTCTAACCCACCTTTTGATTTTGAGTAGGTCATTTATTTTTTGACCTTTTTGTTGGGGAGAGTCTTTATATATTCCTGATGTGACTCTTTGATCAGATACATAGATGACAAAGATCCTCTCCCACTCTGGGCTACCTCTTCATTGGATTTACTGTTTTCATTTCTGTGCAAAAGCCCCTTTATATGTTCACCTTAGGCCTAGGCCAGTGGAGTCCTGTTGAGAAAGTCCTTTCCTGCACCTCTATCTTGTAGGGTACTTACTGCCTATGTTTTCTTCTAGCATTTTCCGTGCCCAGTTCTTTTATTGTTTCTTTCTTTTAATTGAACTGTTTCTCTCAAGCTTTTTATATTAACGATGGGAAACAGAAAAATTCAAGGATGAATTCAGGTGAGTTATCCTGGCTAATAAGTGCTATGATTGAGTCTGGAGAAAAAAAGTATTGCTAAGTAATGGGTACTTTTTTCTATTCTTTGTTATGTGGCTATTGAAATAATTTTTGAAATCTCTATTAAAAGAACTATTTCGGAATGTCTTGATCTTTTTTCCCCTTTGTGTATGTGTGTGTGTCTGTGTGTCTGTGTGAGTGAGAGACAGACAGACAGAGAGAGAATGAATATGAAGGATCAATGTTGATACAAAGAGTCTTCATCAATTATTTTTCTACCTTATCCTTTTGAGGCAGGGTCTCCAGTCAAACCCAGAGTCTTTTATATGGCTCGCCTTGCTATATTTTATACTTTGTGGAACCATGATCTCTTTCTTCTGCGGCTGGAATTACAAGTGAGCTGTTGTGTCCACCTAACATTTATGTAGATCTGGAAATCTGAACTCTCATTTCTCTTGATTCTCAGAAAGAGCTTTAACCAGCTGAGCCATCCTCCAAGCCCTCAATGATATAATCTGTATATAGGAAAGGTAGGACATGAGTATTCCTGTGTCAAGAGCACAGTAAAGTTCCGTTGACTCCTTTATACCTTGCCACACTGCTTGTATTGGAAGAGTAGGGAATGATGGTGTCCAGTTCTCCATTCTCATTTTGCTCAAATATTAGGAACATGTCAGGAGAAGGTGAACAAAACAGAAGTGTTCCTGCAGGGAATTTAAATTCCTTCCATGCCTCAAGCACATCACACACAGTGATTGCCTCTGTTGGCAATCTACTACTTCTAACAGCTCCTTCACTTCTCTACAGTCTTCTTAGCCAGGCTAACTTGCAGGTAGGTATACTTGAGGCTGTGGCTTAATGCCATCCACCTTCGGGACTTTTCTGTTCTAGTCACCCTAAATTCAGTGCCTCTTTTGTACTCTTACAGCATTCCATACTTCCTGCCATCCCATAACAACACTACATTTCAATTAATTTCATAATCACCTTCCACATGCTCAGTTTCATAAATAAAGACCACAAGTGCCAAGTTTGCCACTGATTCCTCATAGCCTAGAAGAGTTTCTGACCAGGACCAGATCAGGTGTTTATCAGGGAAGTGAACAGTAACACACTTTATACTTCACATTCGAGGATGTAGCTGAGTAGATAGCTCATAAGTGGGTTTTGTGTTGAGAAACAGTGGCTGACTATGACTTTAGAAAAATGATCTTTAGGTCTTTGTTTTCTTCCCAGGAGAATGACAGCTTCTGTACCTATCTTTTGTTTTCCTTGTACTGAAATAAAGTTTCATCTGAATTGAACACATCTGTAACTGTCAAGTGGTAATTTTCTGTTTTCACCATTCCTTCTGTGTTTAGTTGGTATTCTGCTGTAGAGAAGAAATTGCTCTCTCCATCTGTGTATTCATCCATGTCAGCACAGATTATTTAATTATTTATTTTGATGTTCAAATTACCAAAATTTAGTGAACACTTCTTCAGTTTGACTCTTGTACCTTTTCTCATGTCGCTGTCATTCTTTTGACGGCTTCTTTGTTACAATTTTATTTTTATCTTACCTTTCATATGTCTGTGGGCATATGTTTCAGATTTAATAAAAACAATCTGAGATGTCAGAGGGATCTACCCACAGTCAGTCTAGGAGGATCAGACAGTGGTAACTCACACCTTTAATCCCAGCACAGGGAATATCCGGGAGTGGTGATCTACACCCTTAATCCCATCAAATCTGAGTTTGAGGTCATTTTAGTTTACAGAAGGGGTGGCTCACCTTAACTGAGCAAAGAAGGTATTTAAGGCAGGCATAGAAAGACAGAGCAGGCAGAAAAAGCCAGGAAGAGCAAGGCTGAGGAAGCTGGAAGTGTGAGATTTGAGTATGGTGTTTACACTCTGATATCTCAGATTAAATTT
Source organism: Phyllotis vaccarum (assembly GCA_033318265.1). Lineage (NCBI taxonomy): Eukaryota > Metazoa > Chordata > Mammalia > Rodentia > Cricetidae > Phyllotis > Phyllotis vaccarum. The sequence continues at coordinate 134,771,081 of JARWLC010000001.1, read as the reverse complement.
GAAACATATCACATATGTCCTAGCCCTAGAATTAAGTATCTTACCAAGAAACTTTTCACATACACTTTTTTGGTTTGTCAGAGAGAGGATAGGAAACAATGGTATCTAGATACAAGAAATAGTTTCTAGATTACTGTTACTATGAGATCTCCAAAGCACAAAGCTAAGGAGAGAGAGAGAGAATGTCTTTATGACACACTATCCATAAAGACACATTGATAATTATACCTATGTGTGTCAGTGGCATTGTGTGCTGCATATATTTGAGCATGTGTGGTATGTAACCAGGAATATTTATATTTATTAACTCTAAAATTCCTTCTTATAAACTTCATGTTGTGTTTTATAATCTTGTACATTTTATAGCAGTGTATCTGACTTTGATGAGCAGGTTTTTATTCACTGTATTGATGATGCTCATAAATTATAAACATGTTGCTCTTAGCCCCTGTTAGTTTTCATCTTATAGCATGGAGCAGTACTGGCTCTTACTCTTGTGTCACCTTTTCATTCCATTCTGTTTATGTTAGCAAAGTTCTGCAGCCAGGGAATGAGATAGCGGGAAATGTTCTTTGAAATGTCCTGTGATTGTACCAATTCAATTGAAAGCATATATAAAGAAAATTTATATATTTTTTAATCATTATTAAAACTAAAATTTAAAAATGTATGACCTAAGTATGAGGGTTTTTAAGGATCTTTTAATTAGCTAAAGTCTTCTGAAACTTGTAGTATAGTTGAGAATAATAAACAACTCACAAAAACATAAAGGCTTTATCTAAAATAGTTATATATGACTAAAACTTATCAGTTTAATACAAATATGTGTTTAAAGTTTCAAACTTAAGTATACTATGCATATTTCATGCTGGAATAGACTAACAAACCACCCCCGCTACAGCTGGGAAGGTTAAACACTATTCAGATCTGACTTAGATATAACAGCTGTTCAAATGCCAAGGCATATTTTACTTGAAAATGTGACCATTTAGTTTTGTTAAATATAAACCGCTATTGAGGCCATGTGCATTATTTTCTTTAAAACAAAGCAGTTTTTTTCACATGCAGAAAAATTGTTGCTAAAGTTTAATGTGTCTTTTTTTTTCTTCAACTGAACGTTTTTCTGAACTCAACCTTCTGAGAATTTTCTATCTCTTACAGTCCATATACCTAGTCAGTTCTTGCCAAATGGGAAAAAAAATACAATGATTAAAAAAGCAATAGGGAAATGTTATTTTATGTTTATTTACAAATATACATACAGCATAAATAAGTGTATGTGTATGTATATATGAATAATTTAAATGAAGTTATGCAACTTGGAGTAACAGTACTCACTCCAAGAGCCATAGACTACCTAACAAAACCCCAGTTCCAGTCTTGGGAAGCCTCCCTTTGATCCCTGATCAGATTAGTCCAAGAGATTTCAAAATTATCACAGAAGTACACAGCGTGTCAAAATGCACAATTAGAGTCCATCTCCAAATTATACATCTACATCACAACTCAGGTACAGACCTAAAGTTCAGAGGCCATCACTGAAGAAGGGACAGAGAGAATTCTAAAGTCGGAAGACTAAGACATCTGTTGTGGTAGTGTTTTCTGCATCTGACAGGGAACTGAACCCATAAAATCTTGACAGTATGGTCACCTAAACAGGACCTGAAAAATGACAATACCAGTTGCCATGCCAGTGTGGGTAGTCAGCATCTCATAAGGTCCAATTCCTAGATGAAGAGCTATAGCCAACTGATTGTGGGAGATTATGTTGTTACATTGTAAATAATTGTCCCACCCACTGGTTTAATAAAAAGCGCCAATTGGCCAAAGGCAGGCAGGAAGTGTGGGCGGAGCTACCAGACTAAGAAACCTCTGAGAACAGGAAGCACAGACCAGAATGCCAGAGAGAAGCTGGAAGAAGCAGAGGACAACGATGCTGCTCTAAGAAAAGGTATCCAGCCACATGGCAGAACAGGAAGAGTAATGGGTTAGATTGAGGGTAAAGAGTTAGCAAGTGATATGCCTGGGCCTTAGGCTGATCAGCCTAAAAATTATTGAAAGCATCTGTGTGTCTCTGCGGATCTGTGGGTTTATGGGCCTAAACCATGAGGCTAGGCCTGAAAGTCCAGAAAGTCCAGAAAGTCCAGGCCAGAAACCTCGTACTACAAACTGATGGCTGCTAAGAGATGAAGAACTGATTTTTCTCCAAGGGTGAGCCCCTGCTAGGTTTCCCAATCCCAAGTGGTCAGCTCTAAACACATATGCATACATACAACGCTGAATGTCCTCAGCAGCTTACATTTACATATATGTGCGTATATGTATAACAGTAATAATTGAAGAGGACATGAAGTTAAGAGGGAGTAGAGAGACATAGAAGTTTGAAGGGAGAGAAAGCAAGATGAAAATAATGTAAATGCACTACTCATATATGACATTCTCCAGAAAATATATTAAATGTCAAAATAATGATGCAGTCAAACGTTAGCAATTTCTACTGCCTTTGCTGGGGCTCTGATTCATTGTAATTAAAGTTTTTATGTTGTATTGACCTAAGTTTAGATGGTTTTATTTGTATATAGTAGTACCTCCATAGCCACATGCACATGTATATGATTGTGACTTTTGTAAGTATCATTGTTGAGAATGAAACAAAGAGAAAATCCTTAAGTTCACAAAGCAATGACAAATATGACATAGTCATTGGACATTCATGGAGTTATTTGTAAATGATTGATTTTGGTTTCTCAAGACTGGTAGTAGAATAAGATGACATCTATAATGTCGTTTTCTAAGAGAAGCTTCATAGGCCTGATATAGCTCAGTGGTCAAGTGCATGCATATGCAGACATTTAAACCACAGCCTTAAGGATACCTGAAGACAGCGTGGTTGAGCAGACAGCAGGAGGAGCGGAGCTGTTAGAAGTGGCAGGTTGCCAACAAGGCAACTACTGTGTGATGCCCTTGAGGAATTGAAAGAATTCAAGTACTGTCCTGGAAAATCTATCTTTGCTTACCTGCTTCTGTTCTCTGTCCTCAGCAAAGCCAGAATGCAGAAGTGTCCAGTTGTGGTGAATTATATCTGTAACCCTATCACTCTGGTATATGAAAAGAACAGTTCCAAGTTCAGGGCCTCCTGGACTACTACCTAGTGAGTGATTTAAGGCCAGTATGAGCTGCTTGGTTAGACCCTGTCTCCAAAATAAATAAAACAAGGGGCTGTGGATACCACTAAGTGTTGAACTCCTGCCTAGCATATGTAAAGCCCTGAGTTTGGTCCTCGATACTGCAAAAATTAGTAAAAATTATGACAATTTTCATACTAATAGGGTATTGTGTGGTGTTTTAATATGTATGTATATTGTGTACTGTTTAAATCAGGTTAGACATAGGGGAATGAATGAGAAATGAAAGTTATGTAATGGTTCAATCTTCCTAATGCTGCAACCTTTTAATACAGTTTCTCATGTTGTGGTGAAACCCCAACCATAAAATTAATATTTTGCTCCTTCATAATCCTAATCTTGCTACTGTTATGTATCGTAATGCAAATATCTGAGATGCAGCCCCAAAGGGGTCATGACTGACATGTTAAGAACTACCTGTTTAATGACTACAGAGATTCAGTTTAGCAGGTGAAACAGGACTGAAAAATAGTAGTACTAGTGGTTGCCCAACAGTATGAAATTGCTTAACGCCATCAAGCTATCCTCTTAGAGATACTTACAGGATAAATATTATGTTCTGTGTATTTTACCACTTTCATATATATTCTTTAAAACCTGACTCATGGTTTTGTGTAGGTGACTTTTGACATAGACATTACTTAGCATTTAATATTAACCTTAGAAGGAACTTAACATATGTTAAATAAATGTTAGGTATCCATTCTGGCATCAGGAAATCCCTAAAAGTTGTTAATTTATGTACATTAGTGTGAAGGTGTCAGATGCCCTGGAACTGGAGTTATGAATAGTTGTGAGCTGCCATGTGGGTGTTAGGAACTGAACTTGGGTTCTCTAGAAGAACAGCCAGTGTAACTTCTAAGCCATCACTCCAGCCCCAATATGTTTTTCGAAGCATGACTAAATCATTGTTTTACAAAATTTGGGTTAAGTGTATATATTTTTAACCTAATTTAATTTAGTTATTGCTTAATTTAGGAGAGGGTATGAGGCAGTTACATAATTACTGTCAGTCTCCACTTACTGAAACAGGAAATAACTAGACAAGAAGAAACCTCAAAAGATTGTCTCTCCTAGTGTCTTCTCTTGTCTTCTCTCTGTAATTCACCAGGTTATTAGTCAGCTGTCCCAAGGCCAGTCTACAGTCCATGTTCCTGTGCCACATTTTTTATAAGGTTCATTTGTTTTTATTTATTAGTATGTGTATCTGTCTGAGTACAGATGCCAAAAGAGGGTATCCCCTACAGCTAGATTTACACTTGTGAGCCTTGAATTTTGGTACTGGGAACTGAACTCCAGACCTCTGCAGAGGGAGCAAGTGCTTCTAAGCACTGAGCTGTCTCTCTAGCTCATAGTTTATATTTTTAAATAAAATAAGTATATGACTGAAAAGGAATTGGTGTCGTTGATTTTTCTTAGGCTAAGATACCCTCCCCTACATTATTAATTCTGTTCCAAGCAAGGGCCTTGACTTTGACTGAGGCAGCTGTCTGTGCCAGCTTTCATGTACACCCATAGAACTTTGCTTCAATATCATGTTTGCTCTCATACTCAGCATTCTGAGTACTGGTAAAGACAATGTTGTAGAGCTTAATTATATTTTTATGACCCATGCCATCTGTGCATTTTTTCTACCTTCAGTGGTGATCGAGAATTCAAAACAATACATTTAGCTTTAATGCAGCTGTTTATTGCAAATGCATCAGGCAAAGAATCTCTTATCACTTGAGTTCTTGCCTGCTTTAATGTATCTGATTCAAATAGAAGATAAAAACGTCTTTTCAATTCTTGAAACAAAATCCAATGTAAACGAAAGAAAACACCTACTTAATATAAAATAGGATAAGACCTAAAGATTATTATGATAGTCTCAAAGTCGTCATATAAATGCATTATACTTAACTGATTTATTTGTAACAATTTTGTCTTAAATCTAGCCTGAGTTTAAAATCATTATTGTAGAGCTGGAGAGACAACTCAATGGTTAAGAACACTTACAGATCTGGCAGAGGACCTGAGCTTGGTTCTCAGAACCCATAAGGCACTCACAACCATCTGTAATTCTAGTTCCAGGGGACCTGATACCCTCTTATGGCTTCTGTAGGCATTGAATGCATCTTGTTCATAGACATAAATACTTTCAAAACACTCATAAAATTTTAAAATATATAAAACTTTTAAAATTGTACATACTTGAACTACAATTCAGAATCTATTTAGACATTTTAATAATTTCTTTAAAATGTTATATAAACATTAAATTTCCTCTACTACATTTATCTGGTTATTGTTACCTATCTTAATGATTAGAATAATGATTATATTTTTTTAAATTTTTCTTTCAAAAGAAGAATGTCAAATTTTGTCAGATTTTCAGAATTAGATGTTCTATACTTACATAACATTTGTCCTATGAATAACTGAAGTACAATTCTTATCAATATGAATATTAATATCATAGATATTCTACCAGAAATAGTAACTAGTCAAATTAATTAATTAAGTTCACCATGTAACTTATTAAAAGTAAATGATAGCTAGGCATTTTGGCATATGGTTTTAATCCAAGTACTTAAGAGACAGAGGCAGTAGGTTTCTGAGTTCAAGGCCAATCTGGTCTACATACTGAATTCCAGGACAGTCAGAAATATATGAGACCTCGTCTCAAAAAGAAATTAAAATAAATGACACACCAGTATTTTATGTCCTAAATTGAACAAATTTGGTGGTTTCTGCATTATTGCCCTTTATCCCCCAGCACTATTGTTTTATGTTGTCTTTACTAATTCACCTGTATTCATATGCTTTCATGGTAAGAATCAGTCAGTCTGTTTGAATAGTTCATGTTTCTTTTTACTTATCCAGTTTATGCATAACTATTTCTTCCTGTTGCTGATACAGTAATTCATCACAAGCTTAGTGGCTTAGGGAATAACATGGACTTTATAGTCTAGAGGTCAGGGGTCTAAAATTAGTCTCATTAGATCAAAGTCAATGTAACAACAAAGTTTGAACCTTCTGGAAGATCAACGGGAGAATCCATTTCTTCTTCCAATTTTAGATGCCACCAGTACCTTTAGCTTGTGGCCTCATCACTCCAACCTGTTTCCATCCTTAAATCACCTCTCTAGGACTTTAGCCCAACTCTTATGAGATTGTTATTTATGTTAAACCCAACACAATTATCCTATTTCAGACTCTGTAAATCATCTGAGCTGTAAATCATACTCTGTAAATTATACGAACTCACTTAAAATAGCATGACTTGGTTGGGCTCCTTAAAATAGCACTGTTCTTTTCATCAATAAGGTCTTCATACTCGCTTCTGAATCTCCCACACAGTTATTTGCACTACCCTATCTGAAAGCTCAGAATGAAATTTACAGAGTCATTTTCCACAGCCTCTTTAAGCCTGTGTCTTCCTATATCTATACACCATGATCTCCCAATGCTTACCAGTTTGTATTTGTGTCTATGAGACTTTATTGGGTCTTTTTTAAATTCTATAAGGATTAGTACTATAGTTTTATCATTGTTTTTTCTTACCTTTGTGTTTCCATTTAGCATTAAGTAAATTCTTATGAAGGAGAGAATAGTTGCTGGTGGAGCACAGGAGGCAGAGGCAGAGGAATCTCTGTGGGTCTGGGGACAGCATGGTCTACATAGCAAGTTCCAAAACAGCCAAGGCTACAGAATGACCCTATCTTGAGAGAAGAAAATAAGGGGGAGTAGGCTTTCCACATTTCGTACTACATTTTCCTTTAAGAACTTGATGTCCTTTCTGTTATGAGCAGAACCTTTTGGGTGTTCATTACATTTCTTTGTTGTTCAGAGTTTCTTTTATATCTTGTCATCTGTAAAGCCATTTCCAGTGCTAAGTTCCTCTTTGGAGTCTTCTTGGTGCTTTATGCTCATTGGAATCTTTCTTCCCTGACATTTGCTTATTGTCCAAGTGTATTGTCAGAGACTGGCAGTACAATGTTAAATTTGTTGGCAAAATTAGACATCAGTCTTTGTTGCTGATTTTAAGATTTTTTTTCCTATGATTAAATTTGTTTATTTCATATATTCAATGGATCTCACTTATCTTTCTATTTTCTATATCATGTAAAGATGGAACCTTTGTGGGGTAGAAGTGTCTATGTGTTGTGTGCATGTATATATGTGTGTATGGTATTATGTATGTGTGTGCATGTCTGTATGGTATGTGTGTATATGTGCCTCTGTATGTGTATGTGCATATGTTTGTGTGTGTCTCTATGTGTATGCATGTGTCTAAGTGTGTGTGTGTGAGAGAGCCAGAGGACCACTTTGGGAGTGATTCCTCAACTGCGTTTTTTAGTTTATGAGCTTTGACTTTTTCACCCTTGTGTTTGGATGCAGGATCTCACTAGCATGGAGCTCACCAAGTAGGTCTAGTCAACTGGCCATTATGCCCCTGGGATCTGTCTGTCTCTATCTCCCCAACACTGAGATTACAAGCTTAGAACACCACTCCTGGCTTCTTTCCATTGTTCCTGGTGATCATACTCAAGTCTTCATGGTTGTGTGACACTTTCTCAACTGAGGCATCTCCTTTGCACCTCTCCCTGTGGTGTTAGTTACTCTTGGTCTTTAACATAGTGAAACCCCCCTTGAGATCTGGATGTCTCCTCCTGCCCCTCTTTGCCTTCTCTCTGTACTACCTTAGGCAGCTGTTTGGCTTTTCTCTGACAGTTACTTTCTTTCCTCCTTTGACTTCCGTACTGGAAAAACAAATCCATTTTTCAAGCTTTTTCCTCTACAATTGTGTGCATTTAATTAGTCAGCTGACTTTGTTCTGTGTTTTCTGGTTGATCCTTTTCCTAGCAGCCTCTGTCTCCTTTGATGATCTTGATTTCACAGTAAAAGTGTCATGTGTGGTTTGTAAAGCATTTTGTGTCCAAGCTGTTTTATGAGGTTGTAGGGGGACATGTAGATGTTTAAGTGTTGCACGAGTCTCCCCTTGGCTCTTGTTATGTATCTAAGAGGAATAGAGCCATGTCTTTTTACTGTGTACTGTTACCTTGACACTAAGGATTACAGTTTATTGATGGGATGTGCTTCCATGAAGAGAGTAGGACTCGGTCTTTCTGTGGCTTTGGAAAACACAGTGACTACCCTGAATCATTGTCTTGGCTCTTAAATATTTTTAAAGGATTTCTGTAAAAAACTGGATGTGGTGGCCAATGGAAGGCAAAGGAATGTAGTTCTGTGGGATAAGCCAATGTGGTCTATGTAGAGAGTTTGGGGCCGGCCAGCCCAGGCTACACAGTGGAACTGTATCTCAGAAGAAATAAATAAATTATATTGCTAATGTATATTAATAAACTTATAAACACATGGCATAGTCCTGTATTTATTAATGTATTGTTTTCTGATTTCTTATTATTTAAGGTTAAAAATAACCTAACTCATTCTTTTACTGTCACTTATGGGGACTACTTTCCCTTCAGCAATTTAAAACACTAAACAATTCCAGTTGCTGATTTTTTTTTAATAGCAATTGAGAGTTTATTAGAAAGGAATAAAACATCTCCCAGGATGGAAGCAGGCCGGTGGACAGAACAAGTTCAGCAAGATTCTCCCAGATGTCCTGACCTCTTTATGTTTCCACATAGCACCTGCCTTGTGGAGTATTGAGCAGGATTTTCCTCTTGTGTGCTCTGTTTTTTATTTGGACCCAGATAGTTTGCAGTCTTTCTCTGACAACTGGCTTCTGTTGTGTCTCAGTATCTCACACTCTGTTCTCTCCAGCTTCAACTCCTCATGATACCTGTTGGTGCCAGGAATCTCTTTTAAAATAGCAGAAGGATAGTGGTCAGCTGGAACAAAGGTCAGCTTGTCCTTTATAACCATATCCATGCTGAGAAGGAGTATAGTCTCTGTCTAAAAGAGACCACAAGCCTCACTCCCTATTTTATCTAATGCTTAGAGAAGACTCTGCATTTTTCTTAAGAGTTGGCTAGAATCCCTGCATCAGAAGGAATTTAATCTGAAATTGTCATAGATCATAGGAAACACAAAATTTACAAGACTAAAACAGAAGTTAAACAAAAGTAGCATGATTATCCATCCCAACCTCTTATCTAGAAAAGGGGGCAAGTTATGGCCATACTTGTCCCAGGAGGCCATCCTTACATTATTATTTTATTAAAATTAAAGCATATTGATACCTATGTGTTAAGAATGTAACAAGATTGCCCAGAAGTGATAGCACACACATTTAATTCCAGCACTGAGGAGGCAGAGGCAAGCAGATCTTTGTGAGTTCAGGACTAGCCTGGTCTGCACAGCAAGTTCAGGACAGGCAGGACTATACAGAGAAACCTGTCTTAAAAGTCAAAACGGAGAAGGGAGAAGAGGGAAAGAAGATCCGAAGAGGCAGTTTTAAGGAGGAATCCAACCGGAGAGTAGATTCAAAAGGAGACAGTGCAAGACTCTAACCATTGAGTGCCAGCAATGCCAAATATAATCATGAAGAAAGCCAAAGCATAGAGTAAGATTCCAGCCACAGAGGGGCTTACAAATGATCTCTATCTTTGCGCTACAGCTGGGGTTCCCACATTGCCCTCTCTAATATGTCAGTAGCCCATACTTGGGGCTTAAGGGGAAGTCTTTCAGGACTAAATCATTGCTTTCCCTTTTGAAAATCTAGTGTACTTCACTGTGTATGTATAGGTTTCTACATGAGTATGTTTACACCACCTTACATATGTTCCTGTAGAAACCAAGGGATCTTCAGATCCCCTGGAACTAGAGTTCTGGGTGGTTGCAATCCACCTGATGCAGGTGCCAGGACCCAAGCCTAGATCTCTTGCTATATTTGACTCAAGCTCAAAACCAACTCAAGATAATAATGGGTTTAATTATTGCTATGAAGTAGGAATACTGTAGGAATAGTGTTTTCTGATAATGCATGTGTGTGCCTCCATGGCAAGCCAGCTGTCTTCCCTGCAGCTGTAACAATCTAATCTTTGTTAGGAGCTTCACACGGCCTCACACACTGGACACTCCTTTATCTAAGGAGCTGTCTTTCTCTCATTCACTCCTTGCATCTCAGTATATACTTTTTTAATTTATTGAGTGTAGTCAATAAATATTTGTTGAATACATGAACTAAAGAAAAAAGAAATTGAGCTATCATATGAGCAGGATGAGACTGGAAAAGGATCTCCTAATGAGCAGGATTTAGATGGACAGAAAGAAGAAAAATTATTTTAGGTTATTGTTGATTTTAAAAAGACATAAATTGGCTATAAAATAACTAAGACAAACATAGAAATGATGATTAAGACTGGAGTCAATTATACTTTAGGAAAAAAGAGACCACCACCATGTTATAGCTGAAGAAAATATGACCCAGAGAGTGAAGATCCAAGATCAGCAGCCATATCATTTCTGCTTATGGGATTAATGGAGCTTACAGTAAACCATTGGAGTTCAAGCTGGTTGTCTTATGAACAGTGGGCTTGATTTTGCAATGATATTACCAACTGCCAATATCTAAGTCTGGGCATCATTATAAAGAAGTAGAATGGAAAATCATGTTGCATTCTTTCCTATAACTTCCTTTGACTTTTGGTTCTCAGCTCCATAAAGTGTCACCAACTACCAATATCTATGCATTGGATGGCAAGACCAACCGTGAGCTGATTTCTATTTTGTTTGTTTCCTTTGGGAAAGAATTGTATCTATCCCAAGCTGACCTCAAACTTTCTATGACTCTAGTGTTGTCTTCAACTTGTGATCCTCCTCGGTCCACCTCCCAGGAGCTAGAACTACAGGCGTGCCTCACCACGTGTGATGAATGATACACTCTTCCAACTGAGCCCTAGACCTGAGCTGGAAACTAAGTAGGAAGCAACTATGATAACACATCAACAGTGATAAGGAAAATGATAGAGTAAAACTCTCCGTATGTTATGGTTTATAACACCTAACTATTCACTAGACATGAACATTTATGATTATGTAAACATGAGGCCAACCACAGAGTTGGTAATGGTGGAATAACACTCTGGTGCATGCTGAGTATAAGTGTGTTATATTACACTTATAGGAGATTTAAGTATGAAATATAAAATTATGTCTTTTCAGAAAATTTTTATAGAAGGGCAGATAGCATTCATAAAGCTTAGGAGTAATCAGAAACTTCTCTGGGAAACCTCTGAACTGATGTCACTCTGTACTGTATGGTGATAAGTACTCTCATAAAAAATCATACAGAAGAGCCATAAACAGCCTTTCAGAAGTGGGCTGGTGGGTCTAGCAGCAGCATAAGGCCATCTTCCAGAGCCAGTATTTCAGCAAGGACCATCTGAATCATTTCCTTAAACTGTCTAGAGTGTAAATACAAAAATAGGCAGCAGCGAACTAATAATTATCTCCCTTTTTTCACCAGAGGGGCCTAGGTTAGGAAAATTCCTCCTTAAGACTAATTCAGTCTTTTTAAAAATATACCTAGAAGTATTGTGTCATTCTTTTTAAAAGTAAAGCAAAATTGTATGTCATCTGCTCTTCTTCTGTGTATGTGAATCCATAAAGTGTGATAAGATAAATGTCTCTCATAGCTGTCTTAGATTCAATGATTTTTAACTTGAATTACTTAACAAGTCAGTCATTTATTTAATCAGATAGTACAGTTTTGGCCTTTTGTTTGCCTTTACACTATAAAACAATTGTATTAGCTAACCAGCTAAACGGTAAACCTGTAAATTGTCATCGGACTGCCAAAAATTAAAGCTCTGTTTTAATGATTGAGTCGATGAAAATAAGTATGAATAACCTGAAGATGCATAGTGCTGGGGACAAAGGTGGCATTTTACATTCTTATTATCACTAGTAATTTTCTCCTGCTTGATTTCTTTTAGGCCAAGTCCAATTTCTTCTAAACCATGGGTCAGTGAGCTCAGGCTCATTCCATGTGACTGACAGGCTTGATTCTGCAAAGATACCACCAAGTACTTGTCCTTAAGTCTAGTTACTGTCATTATGAACAACCTAGGGTACAAGAGTGTGGAAAATATGTTCTTCATTTTAATCTCACTGCCTGTGGCAAGTCTGAGGCATTGGAGTTGTGTGTGTATGTGAAATATTATGTCTGAAGTGTTATTAATGTAATATTTAAAAAGTCATCTAAAATTCAGGCAAAATACTATCTTGTTGCCTTTCCTTGTCAAGCATCAGAGAGAGAGAGAAGGACGTGCTGAAAATGATTCCAATGAGGCAAGCTTGTGTTTAGGAAGCATCTCTCATGGCCCTGAGTGAATCTGAGACGGATTTTGCTTGGATGCGGTTGCTTCAGAGTTTCTTGCCACATCTTTCTGATTGAAAACATTGTATCAATAAATCAGAAGAGGCTTCTATTAACTTGATAAATAAGTACATTTAATGTAGAAAATAGAATGGGGTTTGTTTAAGTACTTCAAATCAAGCTTGCAATATTCTAGTGATGTCAACTAGATTTTCATTTTTTATAAAGATTCTAGTTAGGATTTAATCTTCAAAAATATTAATAACAGCTTACAGCAGGTAAGCTATAAAATAACACTGGATGCAGTCTGTTTAGTTTCTGGTTGAAAAGGCACAGCAGTACTGTAGTTCATTACCTTTGAAAAAAACAGTAACAAGATAATACAGCTGCTCTGATTAAGATGTAAATTCTTTCTAATTAGAATGTAAATTCTTACATTTAAATGAAGACATCAGTTGTCAGGATGCCATATGATATCTTCTCCTACCTTGCCTGAATGAAGCCCTCCCTGCTCATCTAGGCCTGAAGTAGTTTTGCCATCCCTTTGTCCTCTGATTCTTGTAATATTCTCTCTTCATGTTCCCTTTTCACACTGCTTTTGTTTGTTTTCCCCTTGCATCTGATATTGTTGTGCCTTGGGATTTTGCAGAAATTTGGAATGAAAATTGAGTTCAGTCAGTGCCAGTATTTGCTTGTGCCTCAATTACTTCTGCTGAATTTTCCTCAATGCAAATCAGGCAGGTTGCATAAAGTGCTGCATGTATTTGAAATAATTAATTTTCCGTAAAATGATGGATCAAGTCCAATCAACCTTCGTGAAATCTAAATAATAGAATAGAGAATTAGAAATTAATTAACATTTTGTGTTGTTAATATTTCATGGTGTAAACTAGTAATAGTAAGTTTTATCTGTTAGTTCTCACTTTTTCTTTTTTGAATGTTGATGAAAACCTTCTGCCTCAATCATTTCCTGCCAGGAATATATGAACAAGAAATCCTGTATAAGTCACACAAATGAAGGTTTCAAAGTTCCCAGGATAAGCAATCAGTCAAAGCCGTAGTGTGAATGACAGACAAACACCAATCTATAACGTCTGTCCTGCAGTATGAGGCCTGGACCCCTAGAACATGGTATCACATCTTATATGTTGTGTTTCTTCAATTAGATAAAGTATAACTTTAGAGGCAAATCAGCTCAGCCAACCTTACAGTACTAGGGAAGAAGACACCTAGGAACTCAGAAAACAAGTGCTTTAGAGATGGAAGGGAGTCTCCTTTGACTTAGCTCTTTGGTTGTATGTTTTTAACTTTATTTTAGTAAATTCTAACATTAAAACAGTATATTATTAGCAAAGCACATGAAGCCATCTACCACAGGGAAAGAAAGCAAGCAAACCTGAATTGATGCTGAGTAACAGTCAAAACAGAATACCGTTCCGTTGAGGCTAAGGTGTAGGTCCAGATTGTGAGGCAGTGGATGGTTAATGAAGGTCAGTTTGAGGGGAATAATGGACAGAGAAGCGGAGAGAGAACACTGCAGGCAAAACAGAGATGGTCAGAGTCGGTGACAACAGAGAAAAAACAGTGTCCTTAAAAACTTCATTTTGCACGTAGAAGTGTGTACACGTAGTAAAATGTACAAATGGAAGAGTCAGTTAGTCTACTTAGTATTGATTAATCTAAAGGAAATTATAGTGTCATTATCAACATGTCTTCTACCTTCCAAAATAACAGTTTCTAATCAGCTGTATCCTTGTGACCTCAGTGAACCCACCCAGATAAACCAGAATCACCTTCCTAAACTTAGAGCCAACTGACTAGTAACAGAATTCCATCTGTACCCTTAGTCCCCTCCACAGTAAGGTAAGGTATTATAAGTTCCAGGGATTGTGATTTGAACATCCTTAGGGAACAGTCAACCCTACCACACATTTCATAGTTAGACATTAACACCTATTTGAATAGAGAGGAGAAAAAAAGCTACTTTTCTCTCTCAGGTAGGAATTTTCTCTTTTAAAATCTAATTCTTCACACAAGCTGAGTTTGAAAAGAAATTAGATTAAATACAACTCATAGCAACAATTACATAAATAATAAACTTTTTTCCAAAACTATTTGGGAAGCAAAAGCAGGAAGATGTTGTGTTTAAGGCCACTGTGAGCTACGTAATGGCTTCCAGGACAGCTCAAGCTACAAAGCAAGATCCTGTCTCCAAAAACAGAAGGCCAGGTATAGTATATATCTGTAATCCCAGCACTTGGGAGTTAACAGCAAGAGAATCAGAAATAATAATGTTACTGAATAAAATAAACAATTAAATGAGTCATTGGGTATGTGTTCAGACATTATTAGACAAGCATCCCCGGAGGTTGGCTTCCCTTGCTAGGTAGAGTCTGACTAACATCGGCATGAGCCTGGTGCAGGTGATGATGAGAAAGGCAGGGACTGGTCAGGATAGACTGCTGGAGCCCAGGGTGAAGAGACAGGGCAAGCTAAGGGGACACAGAAAAGGAAAAAATCCTACATATTGATAGTTTTCCTTTACATAGAATATGTCAAGTAAGAATGTTAAAATAGCAATAAACCATACTTAACCTTTCCCCACTTTGCCTATGAAGCTACCCTACCATGTCATTACTGCAAAGAAAAAAAATCTTTAGAAGCCCTTTAGGTTGTAACCTCAATGCTCAGTGGCAATTATTAAGGCATGTACTCTGTCTTGAGAAGCCTGCACCCATACTGAAGTGTACACTGTGCTTCTTCTAAGCACCTCTCTTTGTATTAAAGCCCATATTTAAACCTATGTTTAAAATTTTGCCTGACAAAACTCCAGCTCGATAGGTAGGTAGGTAGGCAGGCAGGCAGGCAGGCAGGCAGACAGATGATAGGTAGGTACATAGATAGATGATAGATAGATAGATAGATAGATAGATAGATAGATAGATAGATAGATAGATAGATAGATGATAAACAGATAGATAGACAGACAGATAGACAGATAGATAGATAGAAGAGATAGATAATGTTACCTTTATCCATCAAACAAGCACTTCTCCCAGTCCATTAGAATCAACACATTAAAATATAATGGACTAAACAAATGTAAGATGTGATTCCTGCCCTCAAGGGCACTGTAGTCTAAACTGAGACTGAAGCTAAAACATGCAGGATAGTGATCTAACAGAGTCAGACAACCTTGGGTTGGAATCTGTTCTTTTAATGCTTAATCTTTTATTGTTTACATGTAAGGGTAGGTTCCCTTTTCTACTTCAGGGTTGTTAGAGAGATTAGGTATACATTAAATACTTGGCCCAGGATCTGGCACATGGTAAGCACTCAGTAAATGGGGGCTGCTACAACTGTAATAAGTTCATACAGCACAAGGCCTGAGTTAATGATTACCTCACACAGGAAGGTCAGCAGAAGACCAGAGTGTCAAGCGGCGCCTGTACGTTAGAGTTACAGGTATCTGTGGATACCATGAGGAGCCTGTCAGTGTTGTAACTAAGTATACTACTCTAAGAAAGAATGTCAGTTTCCCAGTTCCAAACACTTAGCCATTCACCTGTGCCTCAAGGTTTCTTGATTTACAGAATGGGATAAATACATCAATATTTATGGAATTCATAGAATTGATCAAGAAGATTAAATTAATGTGCAAAATGCTTTTAGGTGTGTCTGACTTATAAATAATGGCATTTAAGTGAACAGAATGTCAAGGATGCATTTGTGGAACCCATAGTCAGTGACACCTTGCAGTTGTCAGTGCTCATAAGGAACACAGGTGATATCAGTTTATCACAGCATTGCAGGTGACTTGCACAGCAGGGCATTCCAATTGTATAGGCACTATACATTCAGATTTCAGGTGCCTGCAGTGCACCTGTCTTTGGTGGCATGAATAGCAAATACTCTCCCATCCTGTAAACCACCCTGTTAGGTGAGGATACTGAGATCAAGACCAAGGGCTAAAAGAAAGGCCAAAGAATGGTATGGGTGTTTTCCTAATTCCTCAGTCTCTCTCTCTCTCTGACTCATTTTTTGAGACAGTGTCTGACAGTTCAGCTAACAAGTACCAGAGATCTACCTGACTCTACTTCTCTAATGCTGGAATCAAAGGCACAGTTGCCATAGCTGCTTTTACATGTACCCTGGAAATCCCAGATCAGCAAGTACTTCATCAGCTGAGCTGTTGGCCCAGCCCATCCCTCTCCACTGATAATTTTTACATATAAAATAAAGAGAAGGATTAATTGTATGATGTGTGAATTATATATCTATTAATTTTGTTTTTAAAACATAAACAAATATTCTCACTAATGATATATAAGCTAAAGTGGCTATAGGTAAAGTGTACTGATGTCTGAAACTTTGAGATTTTCCAATAAGTTGACAGACTGATAGATATATTAATGTTTAGATATTTAAAGAAACAAAACAAATGCAAAGGAAAGTCATTTGCTCAGTCTATGGTGATATTTATGTGTAAATTCTCTGTAAAAAGTTAGCGTTTATATTTATAAATTTTTACAGTAAAATA
This sequence comes from Phyllotis vaccarum, assembly GCA_033318265.1. NCBI lineage: Eukaryota > Metazoa > Chordata > Mammalia > Rodentia > Cricetidae > Phyllotis > Phyllotis vaccarum. The sequence goes on along the minus strand of JARWLC010000001.1, from coordinate 134,754,082 downwards.
CTGCTTGAAAAGGATCATAATGAGACCTCACACACATTACAAAATCAGTAGAATGTTCTTTTATATTTTAAGGAGGAGGATGGTTTAGGCCTAGATGTCATGGTTCACAAGTATAATTCCAGCATTCGGTTGGCACAGACAGAAAAATCCCAAGTTCAAGCCTAGCTAGCTACATAGTGAGAATGTCTTAAGAAAAAGAAAAGAAAGCCTAAATAATAAATTTTTTTCATGTATGTTCATTAAATGTTCTGGTGTAATTCTGATGAAGTGAAGTTATATTGACAAACTCTTCACCCATTTTTGTTCAAGTAATTGGATAATTACCTGGTAATAGAAGAGGCTGAAGAGAAGAGCTCGGCATAGAACTGCACCACAGTTCCTGTGACTGTCGAGTCAAACCTTTGAGACAAATCATTGTAATTAGCACAGTCTTGCTGTTGGAAGATCTGCAGCTCTGAGCTAACATGTAAACAGCCCCGTCTCATTTCACATACCGTTCACTCTGTTGAAATCATAGCAATGGCTTTTGATTTTTTTTCCTTCTCTTTGAGCATGGCATTGTGTCCCTTGCTTACTTCACCTGTGGAACAATGAAGAATCACTATTGCCTGCCCATCTCAAATCATTTGGTGAGATTTGTAAATTCTCTAGTAAAACTGAGGCTCAGTGAAAAACGTATTATCATAAGTAAGAGGAGACTTACCAATTGATATGGTTCAGTAGAGGAAATGAACATTAAAATGGCTTCTAAAATATGCACCAATGGCTGTCATGCCATGGTAGGGTCTGTACTGGTAAAAACCAAGCAGTAGAGCTGGGAAGAAGAGTTGGAGAGAGTGCCAGAGCCTGAGCAGATTCACACTGCAAGATAAGGCAAAGGGGAGCTAAGTGCCAAGCAGCAGATGGGATGAAGTCATGTCCTCCTTGCTACCTTGCCTGGCAGCAGAAGCCATGTCCAGGGAGTTTATGATGGTGGGGCAGGGGCAGGGCTGCTGTTCCTTGCCCAACAGTCCCTATCAGTTAAATGACTTTAGGGATCCTTGTTCCCCACTTTGTGTTAGAGACTTTGATTCTTATCTGTGGTGGCTTTGGAAACTGAGTCACATTTTGCTTAAGACTTTCTCTTCCAAGTTACATAACCAGGTTTCGTTTGTGTGGCTGAGCGTTGTTCTGTGGAAAGCTAACTCTGGATTAGGATAAATTACCCACCTCCCTTCAGCAATTGTAAATTGGTTTTGATGTTCCTATTTCAACTCTTTGGCGTGTCACTAGATGTAAGTCTAGTCTGGTTTCAGCGTAGCCAGTAGCTTCTTCCATATCTTGATGTGGCTGTTAACCTGTTTCCATTAAAAGAAGCATCAGATCATAGTCTGTAATCAGAGTGTAGCCTCATTCATTATTTCTGTTGTATCAAAACATCATTTTTAGTTTGCTCATTTTTGTAAACAACTTGGCTTCCCCTACTCCTCAAGAAAAAAAAAAGAAAATCTTTTTTTCTAAAACTGCATTTACTTCCTGATTTTCTCTTCAGACCATGACGATGCCTCTCAGCAACTCAGCTAGAATCTGGATCTGTTTCCATCATTCAGCACATTTTTGAATAAGTAACAAGTCTTGTGGGGAATTCTGTGGATAGCAGATTCACAGTTGGCAGACCCTGGGGACAATCAATCAAAAAATATGAGGGAACAAATAACGAAATGGCTCAATTGAGAATTCTGTAGAAATATATTATGTAGTGACAAACTAAAATCATATGTCTAATTCATAGACTCATGATACTTCTATTTTTATTATGTTACCAGGCTTGATCTGTCTATATGACTTAATATCACCTCTTTGAATGCTCATCTTTACTGCTTACTTCCTAATATCATAGCCCTCTCAATTGCCCTCCATGATTCTGTTATACACCCAGTGCAGCCTGGGACATAGCCCATCGCCAACAACTTTAGCAGACTTTATCATGGAAAATATTGATGATTTAAGTTATGGCTGGAAATTTATTGTTTAATTTATATCATTGCTGTTTTAAAAATATACAGTTTTTTTCCAATATCTTAGATTAAAAAGTAAAATTAAAGTATTAAGTTTGCTTTCATTTGTTTTATATGTTCATCCATTCACCCAAAGAACTAATGATTAAGAGTGAAGAATTTGGGCAGGAGGTGTTGTATTTTTCTATACAGATAGAAGAGACTGGTAATCTCAGAAATACTGAGTATTTTAAATCTCAGAAATACAAGTATTTAAAGATATCAGTAGTGCTTGCAACCTAAATGCGAAAACAAATGTCCAGATCCCCAGTGCCCACATAAAAGCCAGATGCAGGGGGCTGGAGAAATAGCTTGGCTGTCAAGACCACTGGCTATTCTTCCAGAGGTCCTGGGTTTGATTCCCAGCATCCACATGGCAGCTCACAACTGTCTGTAACTCCAGTTGCAGAGGAACCAACATCCTCATAAAGGCATACATGTAGTCGGAAGTTTCTGACCCATCCTAGGCCTGAAGTCTGGACCAGCAGTCCCAAATAATCACACAAAGGCTTATATTAATTACAAGCTGATTGGTCTATGATCCAGGCTTATTACTCCCTAACTCCTGTTTACTCACGTGGCTTGGTGCCTTTTCTCAGAGAAGCTTTCTCATCTTTTTTCTGTGTCTGCTGGCATCTCTCTCTCTCTTCGTCTTCCCAGAGTTTTCTTAGTCTTGTAGCCCTATCCACACTTCCTGTCTGCCTTCTGACCAATTAGTGTTTTATTAAACCAATAGGAGTGACAAATATAGTATACAAGAGCATAATCCCACAGCACATAGCATGTACATGTACACAAAACACCAATGCACACTAAATAAATAAATAAAGCAAGCTAGACTCAGCAGCATGAGTCTATGACTCCTGCACTGAGAGGGCAGGGACAGGGGAAAACTAGTCAGTAAGCTTCAAGCTCAGGAAGAATCCATTTTCTCACTGACGTGGAAAACAATAGAGCAAGACCCTGTCATGAATGTCTGCTATAATCTTGGTCTGTGCTTATACACTTCCTTGAGAAGACTGGCCTAGCTAGAGCAAGAATGTGCAGACAAGGGGCTAGCATTCAGTATCTACCTTACTGCTAACTTTATGTTCTTTTTCCCCCTCCCTTATTAATAGTAAGGTCGTGTTTCTTTATATAAATGCTAACAGTAACTACAACCATTTCATTTTAATCATAGTTGCTATTTTTAAACTATTACTTTAATTGAACTTTGAAAATCTTTGAGTAACTGTAATGGAGGGATTGCTTGTCATATTGTCTAACTCATCTCTTAAAAATACAGTTCAAAAGTACATTGCTATAAAATTGCTGTATTCAAATGACCAAAATGGATCCTAGTAATGCATTGCCTTTATTTGTTAGTCTTGCAAGTTCCAGGGTCAGGGACCATAACTTAATCCTTCCAAGGATCTTCTTTTTTACCCTTGTACATGCGTGTGTGCGTGTGTGTACCCACAGGTTTGGAAGTAAGAGAATTGGCAAAAGTCATTTCTCTCCATCCACCATGTGAGTCTCAGGCACCAAACTCACGTTGACAGGCTTTGTGGCGAATAGCACTACACATTGGGCCATTCCACTCACTCCTTCACTGATTTTCTCCATAGAATAGATGCTGTTTTACAAAAGCAGAAAATACAAAACCAAGGCCACCATTTTTAGCCAGTTGGATGAGAGATTCAACTCATGGTAACTTCTCCACTCTATTCTGTCAAATCTTGTCCTGCTCTGGGAGTATAACTTTACCACATGCATAGCTTTATGGTCAGATGCTTGTTAATATTTAGTATTGTTTAAAACTGAAATCCAGAGTTTAGACTGAAATCTTACCTGCCATTTACTAAATGCAGGTCTTGCTATTAGAAATAGTAATGGTAAAGAGTCTGGCTCTCTCTGTATGGCCTCGTCCTCAGTGTGTCTGTTTACTGCTTTGTCCCATTATAGCTTTCCTCTATAGCTCCTCTTAGAACTGACTTGACTATGGCTACTTTTCTCCCTACCAATGAGATTGCTTTTTAGAGGGCCCTCACCACAGAGTTTTGTTCCCCTGCCTATGGCTGATGGGTTCTCCTTACCAGAAAGATTGTCATCTTGGATAGAACACCAGCAAGCTGAGTCAAAGGCAGTTCATTCCGTTTTTCCTGCAGTAATACCCAACATCCTTTCCAGGTGAAACTGGATAGGCAGTGTGTTGGCCATACCCTTTCTGTCTGCCTTGCCTTACTCTGCAGTTCTGTCTTGCTCCATGGGCAAGGAGACATCACAGAGCATTCTTTACCTATACCCATGCTGACCAGAAACAGGATGCCAGCCTTTGAATCTTGCATGCAGTCTTTGAGTCAGTCTCTCGGGTCCCTACTGGCACCTTTGAGGCAGCTTCAGGAGCACACTCACCTGTACCAAAAGCATTTACCTCTTAGCAATGGCCCTTCCAGACCTTTTGTTCAGGTCTCTCTTGGAGATTGAGGTGATGGCTAGGGTGTTGCCTCTTGAGTGCTAGGATTAAAGGTGTGTGACTGGTTCTGCCCTTTGATCTATATGCAATCTTTATTTGCTAGATTACAAACAATATATCACCACACTAGAGTAATTGCTACACTTCTCTCACACTTGGTAAGTATCTGAGCCCAATTGCTGAAGCCTTTCTTCAGGCCACTTGTTAGTGTCATTATTAACAGGGTGGCTCATCAAGTCAAGAATACTAATCTTCTACTCTGTGGTGTTGTTGTCATGGTAACAAAAGTAGTTTAGATCCAGCAAAACACACACATAGTAAGGAGTCAATGTCCGGCTTTGGTGGGGAAGGGCACACGCCTTTCATCCCAAAACTTGGGGGGCAGAGGCAATCAGATTTCTTAGGTGAGTTTGAGGCCAGCCTGGTCTACATAGTGAGTTCCAGGCCAGACAGAATTACAGACTCTGTCTCAGAAAAAAAAAAAAAAAAAAAAAAAAAAAAAAAAAAAAAAAAAAAAAAAAAAGTTGATTCCTTTGTTCTTTGGTGGGAAAAAAATTTAATATCCTACAAGTGATATATCAGAAACTTTTTTTGTTTTGGTTTTTTGAGGCAGAGTTTCGGCCCTGGCTGTCCTAAGAATTCACTCTGTAGACCAGATTGGCCTCAGAACTCACAGAGATTCACTTGTCTCTGCCTTCTGGTTGCTAGGATTAAAGTGGTGGATTGTGCCACCACTGTGTGGCAGGAAGACTTTGGGGGGGGGGGGGGCATGATTGAAAACTATGTTTGTCTAAATAAAAAGAAGTGGAGGAGGAGGAAGAAGAGGAAGGTAGAAGCTGAAATGTGGGGGTCTGGGATAAATAAATAATTCTTTTTACAATGGAAAAGCAATACATAAAATGAGAAAAAACAAACTGGGCCAATGAGGAGCTTAAGACCACAACTCAGGAATCTCAGTCTGGGACAGCCGGAGAGCTTCTCATCAGAGTGACCTGTGGGAGACAGACTTGGGAAGGTGATGCAGACCAGACGACACAAATGGGTGAAGGAGAAAGCACAGAAATAGCACTCAGTAGTTTTAGAAGGAAGAAGTAAGGAAAGCATGGTACAGGGAGCACATAGAAAGGAAGCTTATGACCAAGGGTCATTTGTGACCTATTCTTTCTCTCTATAGTGTGTGTGTTTGTATATATGGACATGTGCATGTTATATGTGTGTGCTTGTAGAGGCTAAAGGTGGATAAGTATATTCCTCCATCTGCTATTTGAGACTACTTCTCAGCAAACTTTGACCTTACTATCAACTACATTGGCTAGCCACAAGAGACCTGCATGGATCCACCTGCACTAAGCATGCAGATGCACACAGCCACACCTGGCTTTTGTGTGATGCTGATGATCTGAACTCAGATCCTCATGCTTATGTAGCAGGCACCTTACCCACTGAGCCCTCTCCCCAGACTTTATTTGTGATTTTTAAGATGACTACTCTATAAGACTTTCTTCAGGCCTCTTGTTAGTGCCACTATTATCAGTCTTACTCTATAAGACTAGTCATCTGAAAAATCCAAATGGTTGCTATGTGGTACCAAGCCTATCAAAAGTTCCCAGTCACCTCACAAGTCTCTGTTCAAAGGTTCATCATGTAGTCTACACTTAGATATCCGTAGTTACAGTGATGTGGAAGTTGTGCAAAAGAACAAGATAACTAACCTTGTCTAACTCAGCACCTCTCACTTGGGTAATCACTAGGTCATGCATAAGAAAACACATTGATGTTTTGACTTCTTATTAATATTGTGGTTTTCTCCAAAACAAAAGCATAATTGATAAACTATTTCTGAGAAGGTTTGAATTTGGTCGCATGCTTAAAATTATTTTTATAACAAAAGACCAAAATTCATAACTTTATAATATTAACATCCAAGCAATTTATTGTATAGATTTATAGTTTATAAAATTATAAATAACTTAATAATTTTATAATGTAATTAATTATTTCAGCCTTAAGAAACTTCAGTACCTGTGTTCTCATCTTTAGCTTCTTTGCAGCACAAATGCTACACAGCAGCCAACAGTCAGAGCAAGAACCCCAAATGACATCTGCCAATGAACAGACTGGTTAGCTGAGGAGTATGGTCTAATTCCTACACCTACAGTATGTTTCCCATTGAAGAAACCCGTCTATCTAAAAAGAATAGTGCTTATAATTTTAAATGAAGCATGAAATACTGCTATGATTTTTTTTTTTAAGCAAAGCTTTTAAAGGAAACAGGCCTTACCTGCAACAATGGACTCTGGTGAATGTAAATTTCAATAGCCATTTGCCAGCCAGGTGTGGAGCACATGTGGGTAATCCTGGCAGGTGGGAGGCTGAGGTAAGAGACTTTCTCCTCTAGGCCTATCTGAGCTGCATCCTGACACAACCCCATTCTAAAAGAATTAAAATCCAAAATAAAACAAGGACTTTGTTTTTAAATAGTGAGTTGACAAAAATTAGTCTTGTTTTTGTCATTTCTCCTACGTTATACTGTTTGGGTCAGTTATTTATAATAATAATACATATAGCTGTTTTAAAGAGTTAGATTTGGGGTTATAGGGCTGAAGGTTTTGTTTACTAGAATCAGATTTATATTTTGTTACAGCTCTCTTTAAATGTATTTCTAGTAGTAAAGAAGACTGTATTTAAGATACAAAGGGAAGGGAATAGTAGTTACCTTGGAGAACAAAACTAGGAAGTTAGAAATTGAGGATACTTTCTGATTTTGTTTTGTGCATACATACATATACATATGTGTGTATATGTATATATATATAAAATTTTGTTAGTAATTGTAAACATGTTATTGTTAGAATTTTTCAAAGTTCATAAAAGTTGCCTTTAATCAATAATATATAATTAACAGTAGGCATATATAGTTTGTCTTTAAAACTCAAATATTTTAAACACACAAATACCATTTTTAAAGTTTTTGTATACCTATCACCTAAATTGGAGCAAGCATTAACATTTTAGGAAAGAAAAATTCTTTTAAAATGTATCCCAAAAATTGGCCTGTTAACCAGTAGTAAACATGGGCTCTCCGTCTGTGCTGCCTGGGCCACTGCTGGTGTAAAAAGTAGCATATGCTACCGAAGCTCTATGACTCTGCCCAGTCTCCAGTGCACAACAGCCGTAACCATGGGTTGCTGGGCAATGGGCAACACAGCAAACCCAGCTCCTTTCACTTGTGCATGTATTTATCTAGATTAATGATGTAGACTCTCATAAACAAACATGGTATTTGTTATAGAAATAGAATGGCTAATGCATTTCAGGAAATTTTAAGATTTTCCTTAGTGCTCATGTGTACTTTCAATGCTTTTAACCTTGGAAGGGATATAGATTGTTTGGAAACCAAAATTAAAGGTAGATGGAAAGAGTACAATCTGATCTACTCACCTCATGATAAATCACACCCTGAATCTAGGAAGGTAAGTTGGGTTTTCTGTTTGAATTGTTTCCTGGCAGAAAGAAGCCGTAGACTAATTCATTTATATTAAAACATAGAATAATCTTATAGTAGAGAATGAAAATGCCTATTCTTAGTGTTCATTCTCTGTCAATGCAAAGGAAACCCAAACTCAAAAGAAAAATATATTTAATCAAAAAAGAAAATAATTCTAGCTTATATTAGAATGTACTTGTTCATATGTAGGGCTAAGAAAATTGTAAGTTCAGAGTATGGAAGCTATTTTACAATGTGGAATGTCTCCTGTCGATCATAACAGCTATGTGCATCATACTAACAATCAGTCCAAGGGTTCCAAGGTCTCTGAACAGATTGTTCCCACAATCAGTATCTATGGACTGTTAGGAATAAAAAATAATAATAAATATACGTGAGTCCATTTCCTCATGTTCTACATTACAGCATGTTGCAAAAATAAAATAAAATTTAATACATAAATAATTATGTTTTGAGTGAACTGTATATCACCCATGATGCACAGGCTAGTTAAGGCTTTAGATCACAAAAAAACTATTTTTAATATTCTTCTGTTCTTTTGTTTGATTATAATGGTAATCAGTGGGAAAGATTTGAAGTTTTTGTATGGATAAGTACTTAGACTAGTTAATGAATTGACTTTTCTCTACTAAAATACAAAAACTGGCCACCAATCTTATATACTCAGCCATATTTTATCAAATTACCAATGAACTTATTCAAAATTATCATACTACTTGTAAATGAATTGTGAAGAAGCTTATACTAAAGCTCTTTCCTGACATATTTGTCTTTTCTGTCTTGTCTACATATAATTCACATTAGTTTGGTTGATATTTGTCTACCTTGAGGTAGTTTTGTGGTCATTGTGCAATGAGATTTTATTATTAGAAAGCTCAACTAAGCTGAGTGGTGATGATGTATGTCTGGAATCCCAGCCCTTGGGGGAGAGAGGCAGGCTGATCTCTGTGACTTCGAGGCCAGCCTGAACTACAAAATAAGCTCTAAGACAGTTAGGACTATTATATAGAGAAACCTTGTCTTGAAAATAATAAAACAAACAAACAAACAACAGCCCAGCTGAAAGGAAGCCAGCCTGATACTGACAATAACCAGATTGTAGACTAGAAAGCCCCTGGTCCTCCTTCTATCCCTGAGACATCAATCCAGCAATGCATGGATAGGCCCCTTTGGGTAAAATCCAGAAACCGGTTAAGAAGGTTTCAGGAAAAGGCAAAAACAGTCATGAAAATGTGTGCATCCTCTTGTCAGAGCCCTTTCATATAGCTCGACTCATTTGTACTGCTACAACAAAACACCTGGCTATATAATACATAAATAAGAGTTCATTTTAATTTCCCATCATCCAGGAGGCTGTGAAGGGCTACTGGGAGACTCAGTGTCTAATGGATGCCCATTCCTCATCAGTTGTTCCATGTAGTCTCATAGAGATGGCTCAGTGGTTAGGAGCACTGACTGCTCTTCCAAAGGACCCAGGTTCAATTTCCAGCACCCACATGGCAGCTCACAAGTGTCTGTAACTCCAGTTCCAGAGGACCCGACACCCATGGTAAAACACCAATGCACATAAAAGAAAAATTAATTAATTTTAAAAAAATAAGCAACATCTAGGTGTCCCATATGTCAGAATGGACAGAAGTGTCAGAAGCACTCCTCATAGGCCTGCACCTTTTATTGCAGTACTGCTCTCCTCCAAGAGGCTAGCTATCATAATTTAGTCCCAGCTGAAGGGCCCTACTTCTTAATATTATTGTCTTTGTGATTGAATCAGCATGTAGAGGGAATATCAATTTCTGAAGAAACTCCCAGCTATTTGATTCTATCTGGGAAGGAAAAAGAAGAACCAACCATATACCTAGTGTCCTGACTTCCAGCCCAAAGGACTGTTTTCTGTGTTGCTTCTTTTAGAGCACTGAAGGACTTTGCATGCTTTATATACACAAGGGCCATGAGAACCAACAGATCTATAGGGTGATATCTGTCTGACTGCGACAGTATAGCTTAGTAAGTAACCTGTGGGAAAGAGAGAAGTGGAACACACATTTAGCATTCTAGCTTTTGGGAGGGCCAGCTAGTTTCTACCTAGCCTAACTTGGGAACTTGATGGAACCAAAACATGCTAGATGCCTAGGGATCACTGAGAGAGAAGAAAAGGGGAAGGGGCTACGTTGTGCCCTGCTGCTTGAAATGACCTGAGTTACAGTAGAGAGACTGGGAAGAGGAAGAAAAATACGGCTTCTTAAGCAAAAACACTCCAGCCAATTCCTCCAATCTGGAAATCTATTGACGTACTTACTACAGGAGAAGTCTGAATCCCTTGCTGGGCTGATTGGTAAAAGTCTCATCTTAGACAAAGCTAGTCTAAAAAGACCAAAAGAGGTGACTGGTTTTGTTTGTGTTTTTTGTTGTTGTTCTTTTTTTCAAATGTGTAAATTCCAACACAAAGTTACAAGGAACATGAAGAAACAGGGCCCAGTGTAATCAAAGGAACAAACTAAATCTCTAGAAACAAACTCCTAATAGTATAAATAAAATGGAAGCGTGTAAATTACCAAGAAAGAATCTAAAATGTCAGAGATATTCCTCAAGCTTAGGAAATGGACATGTGAATTTCAACAAAGAAATAGAAAACAGGGCTAGAGAGATGGCTCAGAAGTTAAGAACACTGACTGTTCTTCCAGAGGTCCTGAGTTCAATTCCCAACAATGACATGGTGGTTCACAACCATCTGTAATGAAACCTGGTGTGCTCTTCCAGCCTGCAAGGTTACATGCAGGCAGAACAATTTATGCATAATAAATAAATAAATCTTTTTTTAAAAAAAAAAAAAAGAAATAGAAAGTATAAAAAGGAACATAAACTGATTTTGGAGCTAAAAGATGTAAGAACTGAAATGAAAATTTCAGTAGTAAGTTTGACAGCAGAACTGATGAAGCCAAAGAAAAAAATCAGTGAACTGGAAGAGATGCCACTTGAAATTACCCAGTCAAGGGAGCCAATTAGGAGTGAGAACTGTGAATAAAGCCAACAGAATTTAGAAATCTACATTGCAGACTGTCACATAAGACCAAAAAAAAAGGGATGTTGTATAATAACAAATGGATAATTTTATCAGAAAGGTATAAGTTTGCACCAAATGCCTGAAATAGACATTGATAGAACTGAATTAGTAAACAAAATAGTAGGCTATTTTGCCAGTGAGTATATTATTCAGACATATCAACAATAGAAGAGGACTTGAGCAGAGCACAGAGACCTACCAGACATACACAGCATCTCACCTCAGCACAGCAATATATACATTCTCAGTCATAACTATAGTATCTCCCAAGGGAATTACATGTTCAGTCACAAAACAAGTCTTAACAACTTGAAAACTCAGATCATACTAAGTAAATATCTGATGTTAGTAGAATGAAACTATATAACAACAGCAGAAAGAAACAGAAAAATTCATAGATGCATGAAATATAGATACCTTGAGACAACAGCAAAATCATAACCTATCAAAGTGTACGTTAGACAAAAAAAATCTCAAATGAACAAGTTAAACACATAGGGCTCTATTGTAGAAAAACAAAACCAGGTTCAAATTAGTAGGAAGGAAGAAAGAGTCACAATGTTAAGTATTACAGAAGAAATAAATGAAGTTGGAGATAGGAAAAAACTAAGATAATGCTTTGAAAACTTCAGTGAACTGGCAAACCTTTACCTGGACTAAGGGAAAAGAGACTCAAGGAGCTCTAACCGAGAGAGGAGGCGTTACAACTGATACTACAGAAGAAAAGAGTCAGAAAGAAAAATGACAAGCCAAAGTTTGTTTAAGCGTCAACTTTAGGAATATATAGCCTAACAAGAGTGAATCATGAAGAATTTAAAAATCTGAACAGCTATACTACTAAAGAGATTCTAGCAGCAATCAAAAATCCTTGCAACAAAGAAAATCCCAGGAGCAGATGGCTTCACTGGTGAATTCTACCAACATTTTGAAAAGAATTAATGCCAATTCTTCTCAAACTCTTCCAAAAAAAAAAAAAAAAAAAAATGAAGAGGAGGGAACACATCCAAGTTCATTTTATGAGGCCAACATTACTCTGAGAGTAGAGCCAGAAAAGCATGCCACAAAAAAAAAAAAAAAAAAAAAAAAAAAAAAAAAAAAAAAAAAACCCTCTGGCAATATAGATGCAAAAAAAGTCTTCATTTAAAAAAAAAAAAAACTGAATTCAGCGCACATGAGAAAGGTTGTATAGTATGATCTCTGTATCCCTGAGATGTAGAGATGTTCCAACATACAAAATCAATGTGGTGTACAGCAGTGACTGTTCTTCTAAATAACAGCAGAAACGCATTTGACAGAATTAACATGTTTTTGTTTGTTATTGTTCTTTTGTCAGATTCTTGCTGTGTAGCCCTAGCTAGCCTGGTACTCACCATGTAGCCCAGGCTGGCCTTAAGTTCCTAGGTAGGGGTCATCCTGCCTCTGCTTCCTGAATGCTAACATGCTAGGTACATACTGATAAGCCTGGTTAACATGTTCTTATACTACAAGTAATAACCCTAGATAGAAGGAAATTACATCAACATAAACATACCATACAGGCAGGGCTTGGTGGCACATATATTTAATCCCAGCACTTGGGAGGCAGAGGCAAGTAAATCTCTGTGAGTTCAAGGTTTGCTGGACTACAAAAGGAGTTCCAAGACACCCAGGAGTATGTAGAGAGACCCTGCCTCAAAACAAAACAAATGCCATACAGGAAAAACACACAGCCAACATACCCAGTAAAATGTTGAAAGCTTTTCCTACTAAGCAAGAACAACCCAAAACACTTTTACTTCCATTCAACATAATGCTGGAAGCTAGAGCCAGAGCAGTTGGGCAAGAAAAATAAATACATAAAAGGCACCCATGTCAAAAAGAAAAAAACAAAACAAAACAAAGTGCCTCTACTTGAAATGCCATTATAATATATATAAAAAAAGTCTAGATTATACCTGTACATATACCACACAAACAGTGCCAATAAATGTATCAGTATCTCAGGATAAAGACAGCATACAAAATTTAGCCATGTTTCTATATACCAATACTGAGCAATCAAAAAATTAAGAAAACAATTTTAAGTATAAGATATCAAAGCTTTAAAAATATTTAGTAATAACGTTAACAAAGGAGGCAAAATAATTGTCCACAGAAACCTACAAAACTCGGCAAAAAGAAAGAAAAGTAGATACAAATAAATAAAATGAAACCCTAAGTCCATACATAGATTTGAAGATTTACAGCTTTTTAAATCTGCTACTCAGTGATCCTCAAACTCAACACAATCCTGATGAAAATCCCAGTGGGAATAGTGAGGAGGATCCTAAGAGTCATCTAGGATGGTGAAGGATCTCAAATACCAAATAAGAAGAAGAGGAAGAAAAGGCTGGAGGCCTCAAATTTTCTGATTTAAAACTATTACAAAGATATAGTAGCCAAAACAATGTTGCACCAGCATCATGACATGGATACAGAGTTAAGGAAACGGAAGTCACACATACACATACACGGTAAAATGGCCCCTAACAGTGGCACCAAGAGTTTATGAACTTAGGAGATTTTCTACAAGTGCTATCAGGGGAAACTGGATATTTACAAGCAAGAGTGAATTTCACCTATAGATTACACCATATTCAAAAATGAACTCAAAGTGGGTTAGAGACTTAACCTTGAGGTTTGACTCTGTAAAATTTCTAGACAAAAACATAGGACATATTCATGACTTTGTGGACACCTTGTCAAAGTGCAGGCAAAAAAGCTGGGCATGATGATGCTGGCGAATACCTGGTGTCTGAGGAGGATTAAAAGTTTGGAGCCAGCCACAGCTGGATAGGGAGGCTTGAGGGACATGATCTAGGGGGTCTAGGTCAGTGATAGAATGCTTTCCTACTATCCCCAAAACTGTAAGTAAACAGAGAGAAGGAGATAGGGTTCCATCCCTAGAATTATGAATAAATAATGGATGAAGGTATGGATGGATGGATGGATGAGTGGATAGATAAGCAATATGAGGCTTAAGAGATAACTCTACAGCTAAGAGTTATGGCTGTTCTTCCAAAAGACCCAGATTTGGTTCTCAGCACCCATATGGTGCCTCACAGTTATCTGTAACTCCATTTCTAAGGGATTCAGCACCCTCTTTTGGCTTCTGCAGGCATCAGGCATGCACATGGTATGCAGACATACATGCAGACAAAAAAAAAACCCATACACATAAAACAAAAATTAAAATATTTTTTAAAAACACACAACAAAAGCAAAGATAAGCAAATGGGACTATATCAGACTAAATATCTCTCAGTTCTGAAAAAAATGAAAAGCATATGCAGGCATATAAGAAAACATGCCTGTCATATATATATGATAAATAGCTAATATCCAAAATATATAGAAAATTCCCAAAACATCATAAGAGAAAAAAGATAAATTACCAGTCTGGAAAGATGGCTCAGTGGTTAAGAGCACTGGCTGTTCTTCCAGAGGACCTGGGTTCAATTCCCAGCAACCAGGTGGTGGTTTACAACCATCTGTAATGAAATCTGGTGCCCTCTTACGGTGTGCAAGCACACATGCAGGCAGAACACTGGATACATAATAAATAATAAAAAAGAAAATTAAATTTTAAAAAAAGATAAATTACCAAATTTAAAAATGAGCATGGACTAGTGTGTAAGTTATTCAGCACCTGCCTAACATGAACTCTTCCCAAAACTCAGAAGAAAAAACAAAAAAGAGGAAGATGAAGAATTTAGTAGAACTTTCTCCGAACAAGGCACACAGATCATCAGTGGGTTTATAAAAAGACGTACTACATCACCATTCACAGGGGAGAGTAGGGAAATAGTGAGACCTTCATACATTATTGTAGAAATGTTAAAATGTTGTGTGAATTGTGTATATGGACCTTGATGGGGAGAAGTAGAACCTCTGTATGATGGCCAGCAATTCCACTTCCAAGAGTAGTTTACTAAAAGATAAAATCAGGATCTCAAAGAGATACTTACTCTTCATGCTTGTTACAGTTATTCACAGCAGCCAGGAAATAGGAGCAACTCAAGTGTCTGTGAACAGATCAACAATATTGGTGTAGGATGTTCTAGAATATACCTACCATATGTGGTGCAACTGAATGTCTGTGAAAACATGATGCTAAATGAAATAATCCAGTCACAGACAGTACTGCCTGGTTCCACTCATAAGGATGTTAGGATAACAGACAGACTTGTCAAAACAGAAAGACTGCCTTGTAGGTTTGAAGGGAAAAGAGGGAATTGTTTTTAGTGTGGATAAAATCAGAAAAATTGAAAAAGTTCTGGCGATCTGTGTATGGTGCTGTGCTCAGTTAACAGTCATTCATTGATGGTGGGTCTTGTTTCAAAACAGGGAGCTCAAGTTATTTTGAACTTGTATGAGAACATTTTTCATGACAGAGGAGAGTAGTGTTCTAAGACAGGTTTGTACTGAAAGGGTAAAAAGTTTAGCAGTCATCCTAATAAAGACAATTGAACTCTGTGAACCTAACAGTTTTTGAAAACTAAACATGGCTATTACATCAAAATACAATCTTCGCTAAGTTGGTGTAGGTTTTTGTTTTGTTTATTTTAGGGGGATTGTTTATTTGTTTGAGGGTTGGGTTGAGTTTGGTTGGGTTGGGTTTGAGTCTTTGTAGCCCTGGCTGTCCTGGAACTTGCTCTGTACGCCAGGCTGACTTCAAACTCAGAGATCCATCTGCCTCTGCCTCCTGAGTGCTGGGATTAAAGGTTTGCACCACCATCAGGCAGATAGATGTTTATTTTTAAACTGTGAAATAGCTATTTAATTATCAGAATTTTGGGGGGCCTTTTAACACCTCACTGTGATTTGTAGTGACTTATAAGTATTTCAAGTATGATTTTTCTCTTGCTAAACTCGGAATATGATTTTCTGAAATGTGTAACATCCTCACAAAACTCTGTCTCTCTTGTTGGGGTCTAACCTCATTAATAATAAAAGGCTGTTGTAACTAGAACCTACTAAATTCTTGTTTAATTTTTTTTAACTAATGATCCATTTCAATTTGTAGACTTGCATTAAATTCTTGCTAGATTACAATGATTTAAAACTGTGAAGCCTAATTTTCTAAAGTTGAAGCGTGTGAATAATACTGAGATACCATTTACTCACTAACACTATAGGTTACATTTGTGGCTTATTACACTTTCCCCTCCCTCTGTGTATACTTGCCAGAGCACACGCAAATCCACAATCTGCGCTAATATCACCCTTTCCATTTAGTTCACATAAACAACACATATTTTTCAATATTTACTCAGAGCCCTTATTAGCTTAATCACCACTCCAATTCTGAAAATGAACATCAATATTTTCTTCTTTCCAGCTTCACTGACATGCTTTGCTCTGAGGCTCTGAAACAGCAAACATGGTTGCCAAGAGAACCTTTAAGAAAGCCAGTTATATCTAGAAGCTATGTAGTCAGAAAAGGCATATAGCACTACTCTGAAATTGCATTGAATTATCTGATTTGGCTCTCTGACCTAATATTAACCAAATAATCTCCAAAGTCATAATTAATTTTCACTTAGAAGGCTTCAGTGTATGACTGAGAAAAGATGATTTCCCCTCTCAATTTTTTGCAGTAATGCTTCCATGTACCATTAAACTTTTGGCATGATTTATTCCCAGAGGATAGATTTTTGTTTGGCATTCTAAGGAATTTTGATATATTTAAGAAGGTGAGAAGTACACACTGGCATCATTTAAACAACATAAGTCTAAAATAAACCCTATTGGCTTTTACATGCCAAAGATATGGAATGTGCCAACTGTTTAGTACTACACACTACTGTTCAACTCTGTAAGTGCTTTTTGGTAAAATCATTTGGTGTGTTTTATCCTGAGTAGCCTAGATGCAATTATGTCATATAGTGCATTAATAACATACATAATTGTTCATAGCAATAAACAGATACAAATAATGGAAAGTTAGTCACTCCAGAGCTCTGCAGAGTACAAGTTTTGATTTAGTGTGAGAAGCCTCATCAGCAGTTTCTACACTGCCAAAATCACAAGAAATGGGGAAGAAACAAGGCTGTTAATTATAAACAGTCTTTCAATTCTGTAAATGAAGCTAATTTAGACTTTCATTCATTGAGGAAACATGGCTTTCTCTTTTATTTCCACGTTTTCATATATCTGCTCTTCATTTTAAGCAGACCAACAATGTGTGTGAGGGAGGAGAGAGCAATTTCTGTTGTATGGTCTACATCAAGCTACCATTGGCTTACCATGGTGTCTGTTTAAAACAGCTGCTGCTTTTCCCTAACCACCATGGGTCACTAGCACTGTCACCTCTCAAAAAGCATATTATCTGCTTATGGCACCTCAGTTTGTGCTGTCTGGGGTTGACTATCTGTCCCTTTTTAAGTCAGCATAATGTAATGCAGGCCCTCAGGAGGCTAAAATGTAGGAACCACTTGAGCTCAGTCCTAACAATAATCCCAAATATGTCACAAGAACAGGTGCTGGACACACGGCATTCTCTCTAGGGGGCGGGAGGGAGGCAGTGGTACAACAGTGATTTGTGGTGATATATTATGTGGTGTTTAAAATGATTTTGCAAGTAATTTAGGAACCAGGTAGTAGAAAGTAAAGTTGGAAGATAAGTAAGTTAGTGTCAAGCCTTAAAAGCCTATTTAATACTTAGTTCCAGCAAATACTTAACTCCAACAAAGTCAGGTTAAAGCATAGCTATTACTCAAAATTATACTTGGAGTATAGCCAGAAACATAGCTTTTCTAATACTATATAAACAGAATAATTCACAGTTGTATATCAAGTCCCGTGTGGTAAGCAGCCAGTGGTAATTTGAGAATATCCTTTGGTCCTTTTCCTTTTCCTCATTGATCGGGTTCCTTTATTGCTCTCTCACAGTGAGGAGGAACATCCTCTTAAATGTCTAATACCCATGATCTTACATTACCTTGGTGGATACAGAAATGAGTACTGTGATGTTTTCTTTCTCAGATAACCTCCTCTTCTCCCCTTAGTGAGCTTACTCAGGTAAACAAGTTGATGTGAAACAGCTATCCACAATGAAGTGTAAAATTGTATAGCACTGTGTGTGTGATTATGGCTCAGTGTGGAAGAGTCATGTGGATATGCTAGAAGGAAGGTGCTAGGACTTGGTCAAACTTAAGTGTGGTATAATTAGGCTAATTAGTGTAAGGCCGTTGAAAGAGAAATCGAAATGCAGATCTGAAGCAAAGGTATGGTTGCCAGTCACACACTCCCAGTCTATAAACAGACATGAGTAAAGAAAATAACTGATTTGAGGAATACCTTGAAAGTCATGGAGCATATGAAAAAGCAGTGTGGAATCTAGGCAGCCTTTAACAAATACTACCATGGAGCTAGTACACAGCACACATTGGTGGAAACAGAAGACTCAGGTACTGTTATGTCTGAAGTTACGAATGCATCAAAAATGCAGTTAAAGATTAGGAAGAGATGCATATGCAAAATCTGATTTTAGAGAATAAAGTAAGATATAAATGTAGCTGATAGATACGCACACATGCACGCACACACATGTATATACATATGCACATGATTGCCGGCAAATGTGTGTGTCCCTTTTACAATCATGCTTGCTTCATTCTGAGCTATTTTTCCCAGTAACTTAGATCCAAACCTTTTATACATGTCCACACAACTATTATTGTAAATTGCTTCCTCTGTCAGTGGTTTCTAGTTCTAACAAGTGACCCTTTAAACACATTATTTAACTTTTATTTTTATTCTGTCTTTGGAAATTGAGAACTTCTCCATGTCTTTAAACTTTATTTGGAGTGTAGCTAACAAGAGAAAAGGAATTATGAATGAGGCAAGAACAATTGAGAAATACTCTAAATGTATAAATTTAGCCACATAGTCATTACTGCAACTAGAAAATAAAACTACATAGTGTAAGGGATTTATTTTGCTTGTTTTTATGGAATGTATTTTAAACTGCTATATTCACTGTCAGTTTCTCAAAATGTCTATGTCATGTATAATGTAGGTGAGCATTATACAAGACTCCTGGGAACTGGCTGATAGGTTACTAGGTAAGCATATAGGGAGATAGGTAGGTAAGCAGCCAGGCAGCCACTCTCCAACTGTGTTGATGGTACAGAGTGGTACTGGAGACTGTCCTCACTATGGGAAGCACAGACCCTCAGCAGTTATAGTTAGGTTCTGGTTTGGTTTTTCCTAGAGTTTGTAGGAACTATTTTGAATTGGGGGGTTGCTTTTTGTTTGTTTGCTTGTTTCTATTTTTCCTGGAACCTCTAGGAAGAATAGCTACTTAATTTTTAGCTGCTCTTTAACTTATTCACTCAAAAACACCTACTTCTTCCTGTCCCGGTAGCCCTTCCCTAGGGTAGCAGAGTTAGAGAAGATTTGAGCCTCCTCTTCATCTTGCCTACAGGAACAATCTGACCTAGATGGCTATGACACGCTCTTGCCCTTTGCTCACTTCACTTCCACAGAGATTTAATTATTAATTCAATTTTTAAGAGGTGTTGTTTTACTTGAACATTTTCCCACTTTCTACCCAATTTCCCAGAGTCCTAAAAGAATAAGAAGTACAGACTTTCTTATTTTTGTTTCCTATTGGTGTGTCTTCCTACTGGTTTAGGTTTTGTTTTGATTTTTCGACAAGGTTCATTTGCATGTCTTCTGTTGTGAATAAATAAATAATAAAATTGAGGCTTTTTTTATCTTTGCCTCTTATGTTTTCCCGGGCTGTTCAACTCTCAATGCAGCTAGTTCCTCTTTCTCATGATTCACCTTTCCTTTAGACAATGTCAACTTGAATATGCAAAAAGCATCTCTGCAGGACTCTTCAGCCTTCTGTTTTTACTATCTTGTAGTGAATTTATGATGTTACATTGTAAATAATTGTCCCGCCTATAAGTTTAATAAAAAGTGCTGATTGGCCAAAGGCAGACAGGAAGTGTGGGCGAGGCTACCAGACTACAAAAACTCTGGGAACAGGAAGAACAGAACAGAAATGCCACAGAGAAGGCAGAAGAAGCAGAGGACAACCATGCTGCTCTGAGAAAGAGTACCGAGCCACATGGCTGAACAGATAAGAGTCATGGGTTAGATTAAGGGTAAAGAGCTAGCAAGTTATATGCCTGGGCCCCAGGTCAATCAATGTACAATTAATATAAGTGTCTGTGGGACTCCTGGGACTGCGGGTCGCAGGTGTGTGAATCCGAACCTTGAAGCTAGGCCCAAAAGTCCAGGCCACAGGCTAAGCCCGAAAATCTGGGCCACAAGACTAGACAGGAAAGTCCGGGCCAGAAACATCGTATAACACTGTCTGGTCAATATCTTCACTTACAAAATATCTTACATCATAAAGACCCAATGAACAAGAAACTCACAGAATAACCCTTATCTTTTTGTGTATGAATAAATTAAGGTATCCACTGTTCAGATCCTGTGTCCTCCTTCAACTCAAAGTAAGATACGTATTTTAAATGGTAGCTATCTAACATGCTGATTGGCTTTGGCCTTTATAATGCTGTGATAGCTGTAGCCAAGACAAAGACTCAGGTTCTTTCAGTCACCAAATTCCTGCATGTCTTGTACTTTCCAACTGGAAAACTAATTTCAGATAATCCTTAATAATCATCTTTTAAAGCCCCATCAACGTGTCTTTTCCCAGCTCTGCATGTTGGGAGAATCTGAGGAAAAAGAGGGAAGTAATTTTTTTTTTTAAGACAGTCTCACTATGTAGTCCTGGCTATTCTGAAACTCATTATGTAGACCAGGTTAGCCTCAAACTCAGAGAAATCCACCTGCCTCTGCAGTTCTAAAATTCAAAGTGTGTACTACCATACCCTACTAGGATCTAAAATTTATTTGAAGAATTAGAAAAACATAGGAAACATAGCTGTTGTTAATATCATCCAGGGAAATGCATCATCCTTAGCAAATGAAACTTGAAAAGAAGACAGCATTCTCAGACTTTAACATTTAACATTCTTGAAAAGAAGACAGCATTCTCAGACTTTAACATTTTAACATTTTTTACTAGTAGGTGTTTTTGAATCAGTGAAGTGGACCAATGAGCCACATACAGGTCAGAGGCTCTCCCTCCAGTGTGTCCTTCCTTCTAGTACCAGCCAGCTTTATATTAATAGTTAGATCTGCTCTCATATCCAAAGTATCCTCTACATCACCATCTTTCAATTTGACAGCTCCAGTAATTTGACAAAATTTCAATGAAAAACTGAATCACCAAAAAGTCTGCTTTGCAACATAGGAATGCAGAGCTATGAAAGTCACCTTAGTGTCTGCCTTATTCTCGGCATTTCTATGTGGTGACTGAAAGGCTTGCTTAGTGTTTACTTTCAAAGGTGTAGTCACAGGAGGAGATGCCTTGGAAGCAGTTAACAATACATCCCCTGGGATTTGGGTTGACCTCACAGAAAGCAGATGTCTAAGCAAGAGCAAAGGAATTCTAAATCTGGTGAAATGGGAAAAACTTGGTTACATTTTGTTCCTCTGAATTCTTTCCAAATTAGACTACAGACTTTTCTCAGATCTATCAGACAAGCATGATCCTTTCAGTGACAGTAGTGCAGAGTGGCAGCCTGTTGTCTGAGAGCTGTCAAGTGCGTGCTGCACACCCTTATCACCACTCGTCTCTCAGAAGCTCTTCACCTCTCCACGTTTCTTTTCGAAGATGACTAGGAGCAGTGTGGCTAATAAGCTCTCGGGGTTACTGAGCACCCCTCTTCAGTGCTCATTTTCTGAAGTTGAAAACACTCGTGCATTTCCACACACAGGCACACTAAACGTGTCAGAGGTGAAGTGCTTCCAAATGCCACTTGGATGTGATTGAAAGATCCTGGGCTTGCCTGATGGGACTCGTTAACAAGATGCCAGGCCAAACTGCTTACTTTCTAAGAAAAGGAAGAATCCTGGTTAAAAAAAAAAAAAAAGACTCCCCCAAGAAGTATTTCTATTTCTAAATAAATATAAGCTGAGTAAGCCTTAGTAAGATAGAATGCAACAAAAAAATGCTGAGTTATATAGCATATACTAGATTATCACTATTATTAATGTTTTAAGTTTCAAGGATAGAGTTTTTTTTTTTACCCTAGTTGATATAATTCCCTAAAACATTTCAAACAGTATGAAGCAACTTTACCTATGTTTATTTCAAGTGAAGATGTGATTAATACTGTTCCTGAATGACATGGTTTTGAAAGCCCTTCCAGCACAACCTGAATTTACTCGGCTCAGTTTTCACCTTCTAATTTCAGAGGGTGTTAACAGCACCATCCCATAGTTGAGCTTCCCACCCCTAGGTAAATTCCTCAAAGATTATCATAACATTCCTACCCTTTAATCTGTGAGTTACACTTTGGATGCTTACCACTGCAGCCCTGGAGTCTGTTTATGTTGTGTAGTATAGGAAAGAGGGTAATGGTTAGGGATCATCTAGGTAGATTTCAGGAACTTAAGATTACATTTCCCAGGTTTTATGGTTGGTAATTTTACGTACTGTATGTCTCAACTGACCTAGACTATTATCCCACAGAAGTTATCAGCCTAGAATTCTTCTTAAGCATTTTTTTTTAACCCAACACAAATTTTGTCAAGTAGTGTTTCTCACAAGATATTATGCAAGGCCTTACCTCATACTAAAACATTTTGGATGAAAGAATTTGGCTTTGATTTTCATTCTGTTACTGGTAAGTTGACAAGGTGGTAAAACTTTTAATTAAATAAATAACATTTAAAGACATTAAATAACATGTTCATGTCATATTATATCTAGTTGTCTGGATATAAGCTTGTGCCTTACTTTCATTCATTGTCTTCAAGGAAAATTAACCAAGTTTCTTGCTATTTCAATTAAATGACTCGACATGCTAAGAACTAATCATGTATGCTGGTGCCCATAAAATGACAAGCAAAAATACATTTTTCTGGTGTGCTCACATAATCCGTTAGTTGTTCCAGTGTCCCTGTATATATTTGCTTTTAATAGAGGAAGCGAAATTAGAGAATTAAAAGTTTTGTATCATTTGAGGTTTTATGGTGACCTGATGAACATAGAAACCATTTAAAATTACTTGATCCTAACCTGAATGACTAGAGACAGTTATATTAACATTATCTTACAAGGGTTAAGAAAAAAAAATACATCATTTGTAGAAATTCTGACTATCCTTTCTCTTTTAAAAAGAAGGTTGTCATAAAGGATGTCCAAAGTAAGAATTCACTTTACTTTTAACAAGCTTCTAAAACATCTACGTCCTTTATTAAAAATACATATCTTCTCATATTGCTCAGCAAACTATAAAGCAGCCTGCAGCTGTGTTTTGTTAAGACTTATTTGGAGACTTCAGAGCTCTGGCTGCTCTCCAGAGGACCCAGGTTCAATTTTCAGTACCTACATAGTGGTTTACCACCATCTATAATTCTGGTTCCAGAGAATCTGGTCCCTCTTCTGGCTTTGATGAGCACCAGGCATGCACATGGTACACAGAGGTGCATTCAAAAAAAAAACACCCATACTTGCAAAACAAAAACAATTTTTCTAAAAAGGTTTGTTTTTTATGCACCAGGAGCATTGCTTTGTTTAATGCTTCATACTCTTAAAGGGGCTTTCTTTGTTTGAGACAGCGTCTCTCTATACAGCTCAATCTGTGTGATCTTCCTGTCTCAGCCTTCTGAGCACTGGGGCTGTAGGTATGTGTCACCAAGTTCCATATGATTAATCCACTTTAATTAACCTCCTGAGCAATTCATATTGATCAGCTGAATACCCAGGTCAGTGCATCAAAAATAGTGATGAATATGACTGCAGTGCTCTGTGCAGGTACTACAGGGTCTGTCACACAGGTGCTCCACAAACTTCAATCTCAGCAGAGCACTGGCTCCTCACTTTGGTCTATTTTTCTAAATGTCTCAACTTAGGAAGCATACACCACCACATTACATATAATCTTGTTATTCTAGGCCCAAGAGTGGGGGGCTCTTTTTTTCTGTAGGCTTTGTAATGTTTTTCAAGATGCCTTTGTGACTTGAAGGAAAATTCCTTGACATTCTGTCTTAAAAGATGGGATTAGATCTTCCTGCTGTCATTTTCTCTTCAGGCATTGGCAAGTCATTTCCCTGAAACACAAGTGTGTTAGTTTAAGTGTCCTACATGTTCTGCATGTTATGTAGTAGAATTTTAAAGATATAAGGTGAATGTTTGTGCTTCAACATGGCTTTTCACTTTATATAAGACTCATAATAGATTCTATGTAAGTATAATAATTCAATATAATAATAACAAATTTGATTTAAGTGTAATTTCTCAGAATTAAAGCTACCAGTAAATCCCTGTACCTTTAAATATCCATTTTATTCTAAAAGAAAATTAACTGCAAGTTATTTTTATCTTGTGTACGTTGTGATTGTTGGATCAGAGCTAGGAGCCTTTTTTATGAAAACTGTGTGTGGGTTTGTTCACATACAGTGGTGCCTTTTCCATCCAAAACTGTCACATGCTAGTTAGTCACTGTTTTCAAGCAAGTAGCTTACGACATTTCTAGTACCTGTTCATCTCCAGGAGTAAGAAAGTAAGCGACATATATCTTAATATTTTATGAAAGCTTAGCTCTCCTAAAACTTGAGCTGTGTGTTCTACTCTGTGATAAGTTTAGATGGCAACTTTTTAGGCTATTTTTATCAACTCAAAGGTTAGTAAGATGCTACTCAGAGCAAAATAGTTTTTTTAATTAAATTCAGAATTCAACTTTTAATATTTTAAATTGGAGGAATAGAAACAGAAAGAATAATGATTAACAGGCTTCATCACTGGAGTAAAATTTCAACCTGTTATGTATACATAGCAGTTATGTGAAGTCTCTATAGGCAGAGATGGGTATTTCTGAAACTAGAAATAAACTGGATTAAAAATATACACTCCACTTATATGGGCAACATAGGATAGGGATGGAGTGGAGAAAGGACAATAGAAAGGTGTATCAAAGAAAGTTAAAATGAGCATATAAGTCATTGGAAATGTATTAGGGGAAATAATTTATTAAGCTAAACAAATAAGAAGTATCTTAGTAAATAAGGACAGTTGGCATGTATGTAGGTGTGGTCTTGGGACTTTGCCACCCAGACCAGGGATTTGGGCTGTGGGGAAGGATGATGACCATCTGCTCCAAGTGACTCCTACTGGCTGATCTACAGAGCTCAGTTGGCACCAGTCTCAGAGGAGACTGCCAGCCTTACTATCGGGAAGTGAGCAAAACAATGGCATTGCTGTCAAGCACAGAAATGAAGTTTAAGATTTAAGTAATAAGTGGGGCTTCCACAGGGTCGGGGAACTTTGGAGGCATAATCCAGCAGATGGAAGTTGGCATGGCCCTGGAACAGACTGCCCTTGCATTTAATGAAAGATATTTGAAAAGCTATGCAAAAGTGAGCCACAGTAAGTGTGGGAAACAGATTGAAATGATCACAAGATTCTTAGCACAACTTTTGCCATCCAAACCACAAACAAAACAGTAAAACTAAAGTAAAAAAAATAAATAATAATAATAAACTATCACAAACTAGGTCATATGAAAGCCTGTAGATAATAGTTAATTTTAGCAAAGTAATAAAAAGAAACTTTCCCTACTTCTCTGTACATAGCAAACTTGACACAAATGACTTTTTCTTAATCTTCCTAACACATGACTAGTGAACTTTTCATTACCTTAAAGGAACCATTTTAAAGAACTTAAAATTAGTTACCTTGGGACTTTAAAAA